>OY987305.1:19306875-24380895 GCA_963920635.1 Pseudeuparius sepicola
GGGGGTGATTAAGGTTCCCATTCAAGTTCCAGCAAGGAGGTATCAGAATTCCTTTTAATTAACATGTCTGCTGTCCTCCATAACTATTGCGAAGGACGCCAATAAAATCATTTCGGAAAATTCCAAATGCGATAATAGACTAATACAGCATTTTTTTACATGTCCATATGATAGGTGATATGAGCATGTGGTATATATATATACGTGTAAATCAACGTAGTGACACCAAATACTAAAATGACGTTCACACACCCGGAATTTTTAGAAATTAGCCCCCCAAGTGGCACCTTGTATATTCTTTCTATACAAATACGTTGTCACACCATATATATATTTTATATATTACCCAAGTGTATTCCACGCGGCCAACGAAAAATACCGGCCGTGGCGCGGCGCGAACTCACGTGACATTAGGAGTTCTAGCATTGCTTCACTTTTGAAATAGTGTAGGAAAAATGCAATGCATTGGAATTAGTATTAATATTTTATTATTTTATTTGGATAAATTTAGGCACTCAAGGCTAAAAAATATTAACGACAAAATACCTAACCTAACCTAAAAATTAAAATTAAAGACTGTTAATTTTGACATTGACATTGAAGCAATACTATCAAAATTCTGTTTGGGGAGATTTGTGAGGAATATCGAAGTAAGAAGACCCGGAAGTCAAAATAATTTCTGTTTAGGCCAATTTGTGAGGAATATCGAACTAAGAAAGCACCAGAATTTAACATAATTTCTCCCCCCAAACTCACCCCCTACCAACCCCCAATAGCAGAACAAAAAGGGATAGCAAGATTTTGTTTGGGCCGATTTGTGAGTAATATAGAACTAAGAAAGCATCGGGAGTCAAAATAATTTCTCCCTCCAAATTCACCCCTTAACAACCCCCAATAGCAGAACAAAAAGGGATATCAAAATTCCGTTTTGGCCGATTTGTGAGGAATATTGAACTAAGAAACTATAGGGAATCAAAATAATTTTCCCCCTAAACTCAACCCCTACCAATCTCCAAAAGAAGAGTTTGTAGAGAGAAATTATTTTTAGTCCGGATGCTTTCTTAGTTCGATATTCCTCAAAAATCGGGTTAAACAGAATTTAGATCTCTTTTTCTTTCTCACTTTGGGGGTCGATAGGTGGTGAGTTTAGGGGGAGAAATTATTTTGACTACTAATACTGTCTTACTTTGATATTCCTCACAAATCGGCGCAAACTGAATTTTGACATCCCTTTACTTTTTTCTTTTGGTATTGGTAGAGATTAAGTTTGGGGGGAGAAATTATTTTGACTCCTGGAGCTTTCTTAGTTCGATATTCCTCACAGTTCTCACAAAACTGAATTTTGATATCCCTTTACTTTCTTCTTTTGGGGGTTGGTAGGAGATGAGTTTTGGGGGAGAAGTTATTTCCACTCCCGGTATACAAATACGTTCGGACAACTTTTTTGTATAAATTTAAAATATTTGTTATTATCATGAGCCAAGTGAGAGTATACTGGGTATCACTTAAGTCCATATTCCAGAATTGGGATGAAATGTGTTTGTTACGGATTATTACTCAGTAAGGATATATTTTCAGGGCGAAAGTGGATCAAGTTGCCATATTTAATATGGTAGCATCGACTTGAGTACTGAGTAATAATCCTTAACAAACACATTTCATCCCAATTGTGAAATATTGACTTGGTCTGAACTCTGAACCCTCCATTTGTATAGGTTAACTCTATGTCATTTTCAGAATAAAGAAAAATATATCAAACTTCTGTTGAAGCCCATTTGTGAGGAATATCGAGCTAAAAAAACATGCCAAGTCAAAACAATTTCTCCCCCCAAATTCACCACCAACCCACCACCAACATGAGAACAAAAAAGATATCAAAATTTTGTTTGAGCCGATTTGTGAGGAATATCGAAGTAAGAAAGCATGGAAGTCAACATAATCTCTTCCCCCAAAGTCTTCATTTGGGGTTGAATTTAGTGAAAAAAATTATTTTGATTCCAGATGCTATTTTAGTCGATATTTCTCACAAATCGGCTCAAAAAGAATTTTGATATTTTTTCGTTCTCATTTTGGGTGTCGGTAAGGGGGAGTTTTGAGGGAGAAATTAATTAGGCTCCCGTTGCTTTCTTAGTTCAACATTCCTCACAAATGCGCTCAAACAGAATGTTGATATCTTTTTTGCGTAAAAAATACGATTTTATGTCTAAAACCCCATTAATTAAAAAAATAAATAATTTTTTAGTAGGCCTATAAATGTCAGGAAAGAACAAGGATGTATGTGATATGGAGGGGTCTAGGACAGTTCAACGCCGCCGTTTTGGAACGGCCGTTTCGGCGCTGGTGATTTGGCGTCATCTCTCATTCGGCGCCAGATATGTGAATAAACCTGTAATTAACTGATGTTTTTGGTATCCGAATTCCACAGGTCAAAAATAATAAATTTTAAAATGCGTTTTAACCGATATTCATTTATTTCTTATCTTATTTAAATGCCTTTCTTGCTTATCAGAAATTATATTTTTGGTATCCGAATTTTACAGTTCAAAAATAATAAATTTTATTAATGCTAATACTTAATTAATACATAAATGCATTTACTAATTATTTGACCTAAAACTTATTGTCTAGCATTGGTTAATAAACCCAGGTAACAAATACAAATATGAACAAAAAGGCTATAGTTTTCAGTCGTTTGAGACTGTTCCTAATAAGTAATAAGAATGGAGGTGTGTGTGTGTACGAAATGCGGAAAACCAAAATTTGTCGATGAAGGTTATATTTACATTTTTGACAAATTGAGCAAAGACCATATAACAAAGTTTTATCGATGTGAACAAAAGGACCGCTGCAAGGCCAGAATACATGTTAAATATGAAGTTGTGGAGCATTTACATACTCATTCTCACGAGCCAACACCCTGTAAAATAGAAGTTGATACAGCAAAGCAACAGATGAAATGGCGAGCAGAAGTTACCCAAAAACCCACAGCTCAACAAAACAATGCCAAATGCAACTGCGCTAAGGAAAATGATTCGAAGAACACGAAACGATATTCATATACCACCGGCAGCGCCCCTATAACTTCAAGAATTTATATATACCACAACAGTACCAAACCATCAACATCAGTGGAATCGAAGAGAGATTTCTGTTGTATGACTCTGGACCCGTATAAAGTAGGATTTTGCTGTTTGGAAGAACAGGCAGCCTCCGATTCCTTCAACAGACTGAAGCATTATTTGTAGATGGCACGTTCAAATCAGCTCCACCTTTGTTTGTTCAAATTTGCTGGTCATGCACAACCAGCAAAGCTTAGAAAGATGCCAGGATTTTAGCATTAGTTAGAGATTTTAACAATAGAGAAATTTTAGATTTTTTTGATAAATTGGCAAATTATTTTATATTATTATTCTTGTTTGACTAATATATGCATTTATTTTTTGTGTATTATTATTTCGTTTTGACACAGGCATGTTGTCCTATCTATTCGATACAAAATTTTTATATCCTAAAAAATATCTTGTTCGCTTTATTTCTTTTTTCCCCGCAAAATCTGGCGCAGAATCGGATGGCGCCGAATGGGTCGCGCCGAAAGACAGGCGCCGAAACGGACGAATAGTCCCAGTCCCCATATGGAAAATGTCGACGGTACTACCTTGCGCCACTTTTCGCATTACAAAATCCATAAAAATATTACTAATTATGTTTATTTGTATGCCACAATTTAAGAAATAAGTGGACATTATTTTAAAGCAGCTTCCAAATTAATACATTTGTAGGTCTACTGAAAACAGCTATGCATTCGATATAGCACAGGTGTCTAAACGACGCTTTAAAACATCTACGCATTCGATATATCGCAGGTGTCTAAACGACGGTTTAGCGAGAGCCGCGGTGCCACTACGTTCCTAGCACAGCAGCGCCCTCTGGAGATTATATCGGTGAACCAAATTTGGATTTTTTCCGATATATAGTCGAAGTGGCACCTCCAGGAAATTTTGCAGTTATGATCATGACATCTTCTAGCACCCATATATACTGCATTTCCGAAGTGGCACCTCGAGTTGGTGCCACAACGTATATATGGGTGCCACTTCGTAGAATTGTGTGTGAATTTGGTGCCACGACGTACATTTATATATATATATATATATATATATATATATATATATATATATATATATATATATATATATATATATATATATATATATATATTTAAATTTTATAAGGTTGGTGTGGCGGAAAAAATTAAAACGTTACAGAAAATTGTTACATCCATCTCCGAATTTTTGTTGGATTTGGCAACACCTCACGGCAGCAAACCTGAGGGGTTAATTTTAAATTTAAATTGACCTCTAATACGGGTGGGAACTATACACCAAATGTTTAATTATCTCATTATTGCTTTAACATATGAATTCGATAATACCTTTATCGCCTTAATTTAAAGGAGATAAGTTAATTAATATAATTAAGGTAATGAAATAATAAAGATATCGGAGAACACAGGTAAACAGACATCCTTTCTTGGAATATGCTGTCAAAAATATATTATTGATTTTTAATCAAGCAGCAGAAAAGGGATGTAACATATAATCTGTTTCGTTTTTCGTCAGAAACCTAGATAAGACTCTTTGAGTACTTAGAACTAGTTATATGTTTTAAGGTTTATTAAGCGATATATATACCTAGTGCATTTTTCAACTATGGAAGACGGCTTTATCGAAGCTTATTCGGATAACCTGCCCTATGTTTATTTTGATATAGTGTGCTTATTTATGAACAAGTATCCAGATAGTGTTCAAACTACTGGAAAAACTATAAGCAAAGATCATGTATTATGATTGTTTATATTATAATCTGCTAATTATAATGTATGTACAGGGTGTCCCAAACTCGACGCCTCAGGGTTATTATAGACAAACAAAAACAGCCAGTAAAAATTTTGACTTGTGGGTTTCTTCTCAAGCTTGCTTTTGGGCCAAAAAGATAGTTTTTAGGAATTTGGGAAATATAGGTTATGACGTCGAATATATTTTTCCCAGGACGATACGAAAGAGCACGTTTTTCTAATAAACTTTCGTAAATAATTGTTTTTATATCTTGTTTCATTGAAAAGTTATATGCCTATTATTTGTAAAAATATGAAAAAGATTCCATGGTATTTTTTAATTAAAATCGAGTTAGCCATGACTTATGAAGGTATATTTTTGACAGAAACAATTGACAGATGCTCGGACAGATATATTATGAAAAAAGTATTAAAATTTTATTATTAGTTATAGAAATAGAACTGTATGAACGCCTTTTTAAGAAAAACGGTTATTGGGTATTATTTTTTCTATTAAATCATCAATATTCCGGGATGGAATTTGGTAAACAAGGTTTTTCAGAAATGTTCATAAATAGAAACCTATTAGTTAGGTCTGGCGACTTTTCGGGCCATTTTATGAGGCCATTTATCCCAATCCATTTGTTTCCAAACTCATTATTTAGAAATTCTTTTACAATGTCGGCTTTGTGTGGTGGAGCTCCGTCGTGTTGAAACCACATGGTTCTTCTTAAATGCAATGGCACATTTTCCATGAGAACTGGCAACTGTTATTGAAAAAATTAGAGATTATATTCGTTTAAAACAATGTATATTATAATATCCTGAATAAAATTAGCCTTGGCTTGATCGGGTATCCATGGAAAACAATTGACAGTTGATAATTTATTATTCTTACCTGTCATAATTGAAATACATTCTCTTGACATATAATAATTGTATCCAGTCATTGAACGTATCATAAAACTTCTATAATGGTAACACACAATGAAAAAGTTGATATGTTACTAGTCTATGCGGAAGCTGAAAAAAATGCTAGAATTTATAGGGACAAATATCCTGAATTCCTGATCACAAAATGTTTATTCGATTGGAAAAAAAAACTTAAGGGAGAACCAAAATGTATTTTCTACCCGCAAAGGCAAATCAATTAGAAGAATAGTTCGCAACAATGATGTCCAACTGTTAAATATTTTGAAGATTACCTTAGAGACTCAATAAAACCAGCTAGTAGTAGAGAATTAAATTTGAAGAAGTCGTCCATACAACGAATTATGAAAGAAACAAATATTATGACTTGATTATATTGCTGAAATCATGGTGTTGACCGAGATTGTATATACTTTGGACAGACGAAAGTTGTTTTGTTAGTAATGGCTTACCTAACTGTAAAAAGGAACATTATTGGTCCACTGAAAATCCTCATATTGTCAATACAATTCGGAATCAGGGACACTTCGGCATTAATGTATGGTGTGGCATAATTGGTCATCATTTAGTTGGGCCATATTTTTACGAAGGAGTTTTAACTGGAATAACATAACTCCAATTTTTGCAACAATAGCTGCCAGTTCTCATGGAAAATGTGCCATTGCATTTAAGAAGAACCATGTGGTTTCAACACGACGAAGCTCCACCACACAAAGCCAACATTGTAAAAGTATTTGGAAACAAATTGATTGGAATAAATGGTCCCATAAAATGGCCAAGAAAGTCGCCAGATTAACACCATTAGATTTCCATTTTTGGGGATTTCTGAAAATCATTGTTTACAAAACTCCATCTCGGAATATTGATCATTTAATAGAAAAAATAGGAGATGCCTGTCGGCAAATAACACCAGATGTATTAAGAAAGGTCACTAATAAGACAGAAGTTAGACGCCACGCCGTCTAGACTTATGTTTATTGAAAATTATTTATAAGTAAGAACCTAGCTAGCATTTATTTTTATATTGTTGATTTTGTTTTTTGCTAAAATTGTTAGGTTTAAAATATAATACATAATAAGTGTTTATAATAACATTTTTTTAAAGTCGTTCATACGATTATATTTTTATAACTAATAGTAAAATTTTAATACTTTTCCATAATACATCTGTCCGAGCATCTGTCAATTGTTTCTGTCAAAAAAATACCTTCATAAATCATGGCTCACTCGATTTTCATTAAAAAATACCATGGCATATTTTTGATATTTTTACAAATAATACGCATATAACTTTTTAATAATAATAATAATAATATATAATAATAATTCTCACCCTCACAATACCCCAAACTAGGAGTACCCCAGAAGCAACCATATGCTTGTGCGGGGGAGGGGGGCAATTACTATTATTTTGTCTTCGTTGCCATTTGCGGCTAGGGCCGACTTTTTTTCCGATAGAACTAGGATAGCATTCGCTCAAGTACTAAGGAAAACCCTAGAAAACCGAAGTAATCCCAGTGAGTGTAGGACAATTTGTAAATCACACGGATAAAGCTATTTAGGAGCAATACCGTGAACCCACATTTGTCCAGCGCTCTTGGCCATAGCGGTGTTTTTGCATGCCCTTGCCTCGACATCGGTTCGAACCAAGGTCGATCGAAGGTATAAAAACATGCAGTCTAAACAGTCAGCACCGGTACGAGCGACGCCACCGCGGCAAGATATCAAAAAATTTATTTATGGAAGTTTATCAGAAAAACGTGTTCTTTCCAAATATAAAGAGAACCAGGTCACCACGTGGTCGCGATGTGACCTATTCTCTTATTGGTCTGGCCGTCGTAAAATCTCAAGTGTTTAGGCGGCGAGTGGAATGCAGGGCCGGCTCTTATCTCAGTCGAGTTTCCTGCATAGGTAGGATCGCGCGAAGACTTGTTGCAGAATCTCATATATTAGTCCGACCCTGGTAATCGATCGCAATGCGGTCATGTGACTTTGTTTATATCTACTGCCTCTGTAACTTGGATAGACTCTACAAACTCATATTATACAAGATGTTCCACTTAAAACAACTATAAGTTTGGTTCCTATCTCGAAAATACCCAGTATATTCGGTTCCTGATAACCTGATCAAATTCATAGGAGCATTTTCTAAAACTTTTTTGTTTGGTAGGTATTTTATCTCGAAAAATAAAGAACTTTGGGATATAATAAAATATCATGCGGATAAACTTTTACAATATAATTTGGTCAAAAAAACCAATGTGTGAAGGACAAAACATTGCACAACGAATTAATGAATCCTAGTCGAATACAAAGATTAGTTTGTCCCATTTGAAATGATTGCTTCCTATTGGATATTAGCATTTTGCGGAAGATCCTTCATACATAATCATTAATAAACAAAAAATCATGATATTGCCAAAGATCATAATCTTGAATATTATGATCTTTGATATTGCCCTACCGGCAACAATCTATGGTAAGAACTTGAATTCCTTTGGGTAATCAATAGTATAATAAAAAAGTAAAGATGTAATATTGCTTTAAATATGGACTCTATGAGAGCGTGTTTTAAGTAAATATCCTAAAAATAAAATATTTTTCTGTATCCAACAATTCATCCATCAATTTAAATTTCTATCTTTATCTTTCCAAATTTAAAAAAATACACCCAGAGCTATAGAGTCCAATTATTAAGATTTATATTTTTAAATTTCTGTGCACTACACTAACTAGCAAAAAATATGATCTCACACAGCACTTATTTGTGCAATTCGAACAAGTTCCCTAACTGACTAAAATACACGACGAGTCCTGCATCTATGCATCGCAATGCCAGATCAGCGTAAAACATTGTAGTCCGGTCGCCAAAATGCCAGATCAGCGTAAAACATTGTAGTCCGTTCGCCAAATAAGGAATTAAGGAATTATTTTATGATTTATCCTAGTTTTATTTGATATACTGAACCATAATATGTGGGGGTGGCAGAGTGGCACCCTTGGGCAACTTTAAATATTGAAGGTCAAAGTCCACGGATTCCAAAAAACATAACTCACCCATTTTATTGCGAATGAAAGGGAGTCGGCCGACCAAAATAAAATATTTGTAGTTTAATAAAGTGTTTATTATGTCAATATACTATGTTATAATAATAATAATAATAATAATAATAGTAACAGGGCGCTGATGAGGCGGGCCCCTGTTGCACAAACAGCTACAGCCCAACAACACGAACATCTACAACATGGGAGCCAAACGAGAACTAGGGTTCCACCCACCGAAGGTGCTGCGCGGGAACTTCAGCCAGCGTTCACTCAGGCGGGATTACAACGACGACGCATGAAATGGACTGGGTCCATGAATGAATCGATAATGCGTATTTTTTACAGGGTGACAAACTTAGGACAAGAGATGATCGGCTACCGACAACAACTGCATGCCGAGTTCTGCAGGGAGTTTCCACACATGCAAGTGTCTGAACAAAGAGTGTCAGATCAGTATCGAACTATTCTAAGAAATAACCGAATTCCAGAAACGCGACTCAACGCTATAAAACGGGAAGTTGAGCTAGAGATCCATGGCGAACACATAGACATAGACAACAACAATGGGGAAATTCAACTGCCTGGACCACAACAAGAAGCCGGAACGGCAGAGCGAACAACTGAGAATCGGGAAATTCAAGTGCCTGGACCACAACAAAACGCCGAGACGACGGGACGAACAACTGAGAATCGGGAATCAGTTAACGGAGAACACTTTGAAAGCCTAGACACACAGCTGAAAAGGGCGGTATTGCGATACGAAGGCACAGACCCACTGAGCAGACCACCGCTACCAAGATTGAACTCTTCCAGGAAACTTGCAATCATGCTCGATATTATGAACACCAGAATTTTACCCAACTATGTTTCAGTAACACCAACATTGGAACATATGCACATGTTAATCTACTGTGCCGCAACGGCCATCATCACTGCAATGGGAGCCAAGATCCGGACGGCTCAAGAGTTAAATCGTGCAAGACCAGAACCACGAATGGCTCAATGGGAGATGCGACTAAACCGGAAGATCGAGAGTCTCCGTAAAGACATAGGACAAGTAACGGAATATATCAGAGGAGTTAGAACTAGAAAGATCCAGAGGGCGGTGCAGGCAATAATGAGCCGCACCCAAATGCATTCTCAGCGTGACCCCGCGAACATCACTGCTCAACAATGTCTTGATACATTAAAACAAAAACTTTCTGTTTTCGCAGGGCGTCTGAGGAGATACAAGGCTAGTAACAACAGGAAACGAGACAACAAACTTTTTGAACGATCAGAAAAAGTTTTCTACCGTACTTTGAATTCTAGCGGCGATGCCACAAATGCGACTTACCCTACCAGAGAACAGGTCGACGGTTTCTGGAGAAATCAACTTGCCACACCAGGTCCATACAATGTCAGTGCAAGCTGGATCAGTGAAGAACGCGAGATGGGCCGGAACTATAGCCAGATGCAACATGAGCAATTCACAACCGATGAGGTCTCCAATGTCATAAAGAATTCCCACAACTGGAAGGCACCAGGTCCAGATCATCTCCAAAATTACTGGATTAAGAAGTTGTGGTGCACGCATGAACAAATAACTGCCTTAATTAATGAAGTCTTGCCCGATCCTCTGAAAATGCCATTGTTTCTTACACAGGGTGCAACCTACTTGTTACCAAAAGACCAGCGGAATACGGATAATCCTGCCAAGTACCGCCCAATAACCTGCTTGCCTACGCTGTACAAGATAATCACATCTTGCCTTACGCAGCGAATATATGCTCACTGTGAGCGGAACAACATCATGGCAATGCAGCAGAAGGGCTGCGCGAAGGGCGCAATGGGATGCAAAGAGCAACTCATCATAGACTCTGTCATCTGCAACCAGGCTCATTCCAGGCAACGAAACCTCTACATGGCTTATGTGGACTACAAAAAAGCATTTGATTCCGTACCTCACGACTGGCTCACAGGTATCTTAAAGCTGTACAAAATAGATCATCATACAGTTTCCTTTTTAGAACACGTTATGACAACCTGGCGCACTAAGATACAACTCAGAACCGCAAGCAGTAACATCGAGACCGACACAATCAACATCCGAAGAGGGATTTTCCAAGGAGATTCACTCAGTCCACTGTGGTTCTGCATGGCGATGAACCCTCTATCACACCGGTTGAACTCTACGAAATATGGCTTCGCTATCAAAAGCAACAGATCAGAAGCGCTCAGGTTGAATCACCTGTTATATATGGATGATTTAAAACTGATGGCCGCAACCAAGAACCAACTAACGCAAATGCTTAAAATTGTAGAGGAGTTCTCCAGGGACATCGGAATGCAGTTTGGACTGGACAAGTGCCGCACCCTTAATATCGTCCGGGGAAAGCTCGAACAAGGCGCACACGAGATGCAGGACGGACAGGAGATCGAAGCAATGAGCGTGGGAGATACATACAAGTACCTCGGGATGAAGCAAGCTCAAAGGATAGATCATCGAACAATGAAGACCGATTTAACTAATGAATTCATCAAGAGAGTAAGACAAGTAGTGCGAACTGATCTTAACAGCAGGAATTTGTTTAAGGCCCTAAACACGTATGCGTGCTCTGTACTAAGCTATTCCTTCGGAATAGTGAATTGGACCAACACGGACATCAACAACTTGCAACGAAAAGTTAGGACACTACTGACAAAAGCTCATAAACATCATCCCCGTAGCGCCGTAGAAAGAACAACCCTGCCACGTCAACAAGGAGGAAGAGGATTGGCAGACCTCAGCAAGCAATTGGACCAACAAATACTAAATCTGCGTAATTATTTCCACAGACAGGCCAACAGCTCCACACTACATAAAGCTATATGCGGAGCAGACGTCTCAACACCGCTACGTCTGACGGAACACGAGCATCACAATCACCACCGAACTGACAACGATAAACTACAGAGGTGGTTAGAGAAGCCGCTGCACGGGAGGCATCCTAATGAGGTTAACCAGGAACATGTCGACAAGTTAGCGTCGTACTATTGGCTGACCTCGGGACGGATGTTCCCAGAGACAGAAGGCTTCTTACTGGCCATACAAGATCAGGTTATACCAACTCGCAACTACCTAAAATTCATTGTAGGAGATGCATCGGTAGTGGATGACAGATGCAGATACGGGTGCCCAACTTCAGAAACAATCCAGCACATAACAGGAGGATGTCAGATGTTTGCATCAACGGAATATAAGGAACGACACGATTCGGTTGCCAAGATCTTGCACCAGGAACTGGCGGAAAATCTGCTGCTTGTGCAGACAGAGAGGGTCCCATATTACAACTACACACCTGAGCCTGTTCTTGAGAACAGAAACTACAAGATGTACTGGGATCGTACAGTTCTGACTGATCAACGAGTTGCCCATAACAGACCGGACCTTATAATAGTTGATAAAATTTCTAGGAAGACAACTCTGATTGATGTGGCCATCCCGAACAACAACAACCTGCGTGTGAAGCAAGTCGAGAAGATCGCGAAGTACAGAGACTTAGAAGAACGAATTAGAAGGCAATGGGAAATGGAGAACGTCCAGACGATTCCAATCATCATGTCAACAACTGGTGTTATACCAAAAAGTTTGCTGAGAAACATCAAGGAGCTGAATCTAACTGATAGTCTTTACAGGTCCATGCAGAAAGCGGTACTACTTGCGACAGCCCGAACCGTCAGGAAATTCATGGGGAATGCAGGATCGTCCAACAACATCAATGTCACCTAAGGCCCGATTACATGGCAAGGGTCTCGTCCGAGCCAGATCCTTTTGGTATCCGGGATGCCCGGGATCTGAGTGAATGTTCCCCGTAGAGGGAGTGCGAATGCCTTTTGGCTAAGTCGAGATAATAATAATAATAATAATAATAATAATCCAATCCAATCATCATGTCAACAACTGGTGTTATACCAAAAAGTTTGCTGAGAAACATCAAGGAGCTGGGTCTAACTGATAGTCTTTACAGGTCCATGCAGAAAGCGGTACTACTTGCGACAGCCCGAACCGTCAGGAAATTCATGGGGAATGCAGGATCATCCAACAACATCAATGTCACCTAAGGCCCGATAACATGGCAAGGGTCTCGTCCGAGCCAGATCCTTTTGGTATCCGGGATACCCGGGATCTGAGTGAATGTTCCCCGTAGAGGGAGTGCGAATGCCTTTTGGCTAAGTCGAGATAATAATAATAATACTAAGATACAACTCAGAACCGCAAGCAGTAACATCGAGACCGACACAATCAACATCCGAAGAGGGATTTTCCAAGGAGATTCACTCAGTCCACTGTGGTTCTGCATGGCGATGAACCCTCTATCACACCGGTTGAACTCTACGAAATATGGCTTCGCTATCAAAAGCAACAGATCAGAAGCGTTCAGGTTGAATCACCTGTTATATATGGATGATTTAAAACTGATGGCCGCAACCAAGAACCAACTAACGCAAATGCTTAAAATTGTAGAGGAGTTCTCCAGGGACATGGGAATGCAGTTTGGACTGGACAAGTGCCGCACCCTTAATATCGTCCGGGGAAAGCTCGAACAAGGCGCACACGAGATGCAGGACGGACAGGAGATCGAAGCAATGAGCGTGGGAGATACATACAAGTACCTCGGGATGAAGCAAGCTCAAAGGATAGATCATCGAACAATGAAGACCGATTTAACTAATGAATTCATCAAGAGAGTAAGACAAGTAGTGCGAACTGATCTTAACAGCAGGAATTTGTTTAAGGCCCTAAACACGTATGCGTGCTCTGTACTAAGCTATTCCTTCGGAATAGTGAATTGGACCAACACGGACATCAACAACTTGCAACGAAAAGTTAGGACACTACTGACAAAAGCTCATAAACATCATCCCCGTAGCGCCGTAGAAAGAACAACCCTGCCACGTCAACAAGGAGGAAGAGGATTGGCAGACCTCAGCAAGCAATTGGACCAACAAATACTAAATCTGCGTAATTATTTCCACAGACAGGCCAACAGCTCCACACTACATAAAGCTATATGCGGAGCAGACGTCTCAACACCGCTACGTCTGACGGAACACGAGCATCACAATCACCACCGAACCGACAACGATAAACTACAGAGGTGGTTAGAGAAGCCGCTGCACGGGAGGCATCCTAATGAGGTTAACCAGGAACATGTCGACAAGTTAGAGTCGTACTATTGGCTGATCTCGGGACGAATGTTCCCAGAGACAGAAGGCTTCTTACTGGCCATACAAGATCAGGTTATACCAACTCGCAACTACCTAAAATTCATTGTAGGAGATGCATCGGTAGTGGATGACAGATGCAGATACGGGTGCCCAACTTCAGAAACAATCCAGCACATAACAGGAGGATGTCAGATGTTTGCATCAACGGAATATAAGGAACGACACGATTCGGTTGCCAAGATCTTGCACCAGGAACTGGCGGAAAAGCTGCTGCTTGTGCAGACAGAGAGGGTCCCATATTACAACTACACACCTGAGCCTGTTCTTGAGAACAGAAACTACAAGATGTACTGGGATCGTACAGTTCTGACTGATCAACGAGTTGCACATAACAGACCGGACCTTATAATAGTTGATAAAATTTCTAGGAAGACAACTCTGATTGATGTGGCCATCCCGAACAACAACAACCTGCGTGTGAAGCAAGTCGAGAAGATCGCGAAGTACAGAGACTTAGAAGAACGAATTAGAAGGCAATGGGAAATGGAGAACGTCCAGACGATTCCAATCATCATGTCAACAACTGGTGTTATACCAAAAAGTTTGCTGAGAAACATCAAGGAGCTGAATCTAACTGATAGTCTTTACAGGTCCATGCAGAAAGCGGTACTACTTGCGACAGCCCGAACCGTCAGGAAATTCATGGGGAATGCAGGATCGTCCAACAACATCAATGTCACCTAAGGCCCGATTACATGGCAAGGGTCTCGTCCGAGCCAGATCCTTTTGGTATCCGGGATGCCCGGGATCTGAGTGAATGTTCCCCGTAGAGGGAGTGCGAATGCCTTTTGGCTAAGTCGAGATAATAATAATAATAATTTGCGATACGAAGGCACAGACCCACTGAGCAGGCCACCGCTACCAAGATTAAATTCTTCCAGGAAACTTGCGATCGTGCTCGATCTTATGAACACACGAATTTTACCAAACTATGTTTCAGTGACACCAACATTAGAACGTATGCACATGTTAATCTACTGTGCCGCAACGGCAGTCACCACTGTAATGGGTGCCAAGATCCGAACGGCCCAAGAGTTGAATCGTGCAAGACCAGAACCACGAATGGCTCAATGGGAAATGCGACTAAATCGGAAGATCGAGAGTCTCCGTATAGACATAGGACAAGTGACGGAATATATCAGAGGAGTTAGAACTAGAAGGATCCAGAGGGCGGTGCAGGCAATAATGAGCCGCACCCAAATGCATTCTCGGCATGACCCCGCGAACATCACTGCTCAACAATGTCTTGACACATTAAAACAAAAACTTTCTGTTTTCGCAGGGCGTCTGAGGAGATACAAGGCTAGTAACAACAGGAAACGAGACAACAAACTCTTTGAACGATCAGAAAAGGGTTTCTACCGTGCTTTTAATTCTAGCGCCGATGCCGCAAATGCGAGTTACCCTAGCAGAGAACAGGTCGACGGTTTCTGGAGAAATCAACTTGCCACACCAGGTCCATACAATGTCAGTGCAAGCTGGATCAGCGAAGAACGCGAGATGGGCCGGAACTATAGCCAGATGCAACACGAGCAATTCACAACCGCTGAGGTCTCCGATGTCATCAAGAATTCCCACAACTGGAAGGCACCAGGTCCAGATCATCTCCAAAATTATTGGATTAAGAAGTTGTGGTGCACGCATGAACAGATAACTACCTTAATTAATGAAGTCTTGCTCGATCCTCTGAAAATGCCATTGTTTCTTACACAGGGTGCAACCTACCTGTTACCAAAAGACCAGCGGAATACGGATAACCCTGCCAAGTACCGCCCAATAACCTGCTTGCCTACGCTGTACAAGATAATCACATCTTGCCTTACGCAGCGAATATATGCTCACTGCGAGCGAAACAACATCATTACAATGCAGCAGAAGGGCTGCTCGAAGGGCGCAATGGGATGCAAAGAGCAACTCATCATAGACTCTGTCATCTGCAACCAGGCTCATTCCAGGCAACGAAACCTCTACATGGCTTATGTGGACTACAAAAAAGCATTTGATTCCGTACCTCACGACTGGCTCACAGGTATCTTAAAGCTGTACAAAATAGATCATCATACAGTTTCCTTTTTAGAACACGTTATGACAACCTGGCGCACTAAGATACAACTCAGAACCGCAAGCAGTAACATCGAGACCGACACAATCAACATCCGAAGAGGGATTTTCCAAGGAGATTCACTCAGTCCACTGTGGTTCTGCATGGCGATGAACCCTCTATCACACCGGTTGAACTCTACGAAATATGGCTTCGCTATCAAAAGCAACAGATCAGAAGCGCTCAGGTTGAATCACCTGTTATATATGGATGATTTAAAACTGATGGCCGCAACCAAGAACCAACTAACGCAAATGCTTAAAATTGTAGAGGAGTTCTCCAGGGACATCGGAATGCAGTTTGGACTGGACAAGTGCCGCACCCTTAATATCGTCCGGGGAAAGCTCGAACAAGGCGCACACGAGATGCAGGACGGACAGGAGATCGAAGCAATGAGCGTGGGAGATACATACAAGTACCTCGGGATGAAGCAAGCTCAAAGGATAGATCATCGAACAATGAAGACCGATTTAACTAATGAATTCATCAAGAGAGTAAGACAAGTAGTGCGAACTGATCTTAACAGCAGGAATTTGTTTAAGGCCCTAAACACGTATGCGTGCTCTGTACTAAGCTATTCCTTCGGAATAGTGAATTGGACCAACACGGACATCAACAACTTGCAACGAAAAGTTAGGACACTACTGACAAAAGCTCATAAACATCATCCCCGTAGCGCCGTAGAAAGAACAACCCTGCCACGTCAACAAGGAGGAAGAGGATTGGCAGACCTCAGCAAGCAATTGGACCAACAAATACTAAATCTGCGTAATTATTTCCACAGACAGGCCAACAGCTCCACACTACATAAAGCTATATGCGGAGCAGACGTCTCAACACCGCTACGTCTGACGGAACACGAGCATCACAATCACCACCGAACTGACAACGATAAACTACAGAGGTGGTTAGAGAAGCCGCTGCACGGGAGGCATCCTAATGAGGTTAACCAGGAACATGTCGACAAGTTAGCGTCGTACTATTGGCTGACCTCGGGACGGATGTTCCCAGAGACAGAAGGCTTCTTACTGGCCATACAAGATCAGGTTATACCAACTCGCAACTACCTAAAATTCATTGTAGGAGATGCATCGGTAGTGGATGACAGATGCAGATACGGGTGCCCAACTTCAGAAACAATCCAGCACATAACAGGAGGATGTCAGATGTTTGCATCAACGGAATATAAGGAACGACACGATTCGGTTGCCAAGATCTTGCACCAGGAACTGGCGGAAAAGCTGCTGCTTGTGCAGACAGAGAGGGTCCCATATTACAACTACACACCTGAGCCTGTTCTTGAGAACAGAAACTACAAGATGTACTGGGATCGTACAGTTCTGACTGATCAACGAGTTGCCCATAACAGACCGGACCTTATAATAGTTGATAAAATTTCTAGGAAGACAACTCTGATTGATGTGGCCATCCCGAACAACAACAACCTGCGTGTGAAGCAAGTCGAGAAGATCGCGAAGTACAGAGACTTAGAAGAACGAATTAGAAGGCAATGGGAAATGGAGAACGTCCAGACGATTCCAATCATCATGTCAACAACTGGTGTTATACCAAAAAGTTTGCTGAGAAACATCAAGGAGCTGAATCTAACTGATAGTCTTTACAGGTCCATGCAGAAAGCGGTACTACTTGCGACAGCCCGAACCGTCAGGAAATTCATGGGGAATGCAGGATCGTCCAACAACATCAATGTCACCTAAGGCCCGATTACATGGCAAGGGTCTCGTCCGAGCCAGATCCTTTTGGTATCCGGGATGCCCGGGATCTGAGTGAATGTTCCCCGTAGAGGGAGTGCGAATGCCTTTTGGCTAAGTCGAGATAATAATAATAATAATAATAATAATAATCCAATCCAATCATCATGTCAACAACTGGTGTTATACCAAAAAGTTTGCTGAGAAACATCAAGGAGCTGGGTCTAACTGATAGTCTTTACAGGTCCATGCAGAAAGCGGTACTACTTGCGACAGCCCGAACCGTCAGGAAATTCATGGGGAATGCAGGATCATCCAACAACATCAATGTCACCTAAGGCCCGATAACATGGCAAGGGTCTCGTCCGAGCCAGATCCTTTTGGTATCCGGGATACCCGGGATCTGAGTGAATGTTCCCCGTAGAGGGAGTGCGAATGCCTTTTGGCTAAGTCGAGATAATAATAATAATACTAAGATACAACTCAGAACCGCAAGCAGTAACATCGAGACCGACACAATCAACATCCGAAGAGGGATTTTCCAAGGAGATTCACTCAGTCCACTGTGGTTCTGCATGGCGATGAACCCTCTATCACACCGGTTGAACTCTACGAAATATGGCTTCGCTATCAAAAGCAACAGATCAGAAGCGTTCAGGTTGAATCACCTGTTATATATGGATGATTTAAAACTGATGGCCGCAACCAAGAACCAACTAACGCAAATGCTTAAAATTGTAGAGGAGTTCTCCAGGGACATGGGAATGCAGTTTGGACTGGACAAGTGCCGCACCCTTAATATCGTCCGGGGAAAGCTCGAACAAGGCGCACACGAGATGCAGGACGGACAGGAGATCGAAGCAATGAGCGTGGGAGATACATACAAGTACCTCGGGATGAAGCAAGCTCAAAGGATAGATCATCGAACAATGAAGACCGATTTAACTAATGAATTCATCAAGAGAGTAAGACAAGTAGTGCGAACTGATCTTAACAGCAGGAATTTGTTTAAGGCCCTAAACACGTATGCGTGCTCTGTACTAAGCTATTCCTTCGGAATAGTGAATTGGACCAACACGGACATCAACAACTTGCAACGAAAAGTTAGGACACTACTGACAAAAGCTCATAAACATCATCCCCGTAGCGCCGTAGAAAGAACAACCCTGCCACGTCAACAAGGAGGAAGAGGATTGGCAGACCTCAGCAAGCAATTGGACCAACAAATACTAAATCTGCGTAATTATTTCCACAGACAGGCCAACAGCTCCACACTACATAAAGCTATATGCGGAGCAGACGTCTCAACACCGCTACGTCTGACGGAACACGAGCATCACAATCACCACCGAACCGACAACGATAAACTACAGAGGTGGTTAGAGAAGCCGCTGCACGGGAGGCATCCTAATGAGGTTAACCAGGAACATGTCGACAAGTTAGAGTCGTACTATTGGCTGATCTCGGGACGAATGTTCCCAGAGACAGAAGGCTTCTTACTGGCCATACAAGATCAGGTTATACCAACTCGCAACTACCTAAAATTCATTGTAGGAGATGCATCGGTAGTGGATGACAGATGCAGATACGGGTGCCCAACTTCAGAAACAATCCAGCACATAACAGGAGGATGTCAGATGTTTGCATCAACGGAATATAAGGAACGACACGATTCGGTTGCCAAGATCTTGCACCAGGAACTGGCGGAAAAGCTGCTGCTTGTGCAGACAGAGAGGGTCCCATATTACAACTACACACCTGAGCCTGTTCTTGAGAACAGAAACTACAAGATGTACTGGGATCGTACAGTTCTGACTGATCAACGAGTTGCCCATAACAGACCGGACCTTATAATAGTTGATAAAATTTCTAGGAAGACAACTCTGATTGATGTGGCCATCCCGAACAACAACAACCTGCGTGTGAAGCAAGTCGAGAAGATCGCGAAGTACAGAGACTTAGAAGAACGAATTAGAAGGCAATGGGAAATGGAGAACGTCCAGACGATTCCAATCATCATGTCAACAACTGGTGTTATACCAAAAAGTTTGCTGAGAAACATCAAGGAGCTGAATCTAACTGATAGTCTTTACAGGTCCATGCAGAAAGCGGTACTACTTGCGACAGCCCGAACCGTCAGGAAATTCATGGGGAATGCAGGATCGTCCAACAACATCAATGTCACCTAAGGCCCGATTACATGGCAAGGGTCTCGTCCGAGCCAGATCCTTTTGGTATCCGGGATGCCCGGGATCTGAGTGAATGTTCCCCGTAGAGGGAGTGCGAATGCCTTTTGGCTAAGTCGAGATAATAATAATAATAATTTGCGATACGAAGGCACAGACCCACTGAGCAGGCCACCGCTACCAAGATTAAATTCTTCCAGGAAACTTGCGATCGTGCTCGATCTTATGAACACACGAATTTTACCAAACTATGTTTCAGTGACACCAACATTAGAACGTATGCACATGTTAATCTACTGTGCCGCAACGGCAGTCACCACTGTAATGGGTGCCAAGATCCGAACGGCCCAAGAGTTGAATCGTGCAAGACCAGAACCACGAATGGCTCAATGGGAAATGCGACTAAATCGGAAGATCGAGAGTCTCCGTATAGACATAGGACAAGTGACGGAATATATCAGAGGAGTTAGAACTAGAAGGATCCAGAGGGCGGTGCAGGCAATAATGAGCCGCACCCAAATGCATTCTCGGCATGACCCCGCGAACATCACTGCTCAACAATGTCTTGACACATTAAAACAAAAACTTTCTGTTTTCGCAGGGCGTCTGAGGAGATACAAGGCTAGTAACAACAGGAAACGAGACAACAAACTCTTTGAACGATCAGAAAAGGGTTTCTACCGTGCTTTTAATTCTAGCGCCGATGCCGCAAATGCGAGTTACCCTAGCAGAGAACAGGTCGACGGTTTCTGGAGAAATCAACTTGCCACACCAGGTCCATACAATGTCAGTGCAAGCTGGATCAGCGAAGAACGCGAGATGGGCCGGAACTATAGCCAGATGCAACACGAGCAATTCACAACCGCTGAGGTCTCCGATGTCATCAAGAATTCCCACAACTGGAAGGCACCAGGTCCAGATCATCTCCAAAATTATTGGATTAAGAAGTTGTGGTGCACGCATGAACAGATAACTACCTTAATTAATGAAGTCTTGCTCGATCCTCTGAAAATGCCATTGTTTCTTACACAGGGTGCAACCTACCTGTTACCAAAAGACCAGCGGAATACGGATAACCCTGCCAAGTACCGCCCAATAACCTGCTTGCCTACGCTGTACAAGATAATCACATCTTGCCTTACGCAGCGAATATATGCTCACTGCGAGCGAAACAACATCATTACAATGCAGCAGAAGGGCTGCTCGAAGGGCGCAATGGGATGCAAAGAGCAACTCATCATAGACTCTGTCATCTGCAACCAGGCTCATTCCAAGCAACGAAACTTCCACATGGCTTATGTGGACTACAAAAAAGCATTTGATTCCGTACCTCACGACTGGCTCACAGGTATCTTAAAGCTGTATAAAATAGATCATCATACAGTTTCCTTTTTAGAACACGTTATGACAACCTGGCGCACTAAGATACAACTCAGAACCGCAGACAGTAACATCGAGACCGACACAATCAACATCCGAAGAGGGATTTTCCAAGGAGATTCACTCAGTCCACTGTGGTTCTGCATGGCGATGAACCCTCTATCACATCGGTTGAACTCTACAAAATATGGCTTCGCTATCAAAAGCAACAACGCAGAAGCGATCAAGTTGAATCACCTATTATATATGGATGATTTAAAACTGATCGCAGCAACCAAAAACCAACTAACGCAAATGCTTAAAATTGTAGAGGAGTTCTCCAGGGACATCGGAATGCTGTTTGGACTGGACAAGTGCCGCACCCTTAATATCATCCGGGGAAAGCTCGAACAAAGCGCACACGAGATGCAGGACGGCCAGGAGATCGAAGCAATGAGCAAGGGAGATACATACAAGTATCTCGGGATGAAACAAGCTCAAAGGATAGACCATCGAACAATGAAGACTGATTTAACGAATGAATTCATCAAGAGAGTAAGACAAGTAGTGCGAACTGATCTTAACAGCAGGAATTTGTTTAAGGCCCTGAACACGTATGCGTGCTCTGTACTCAGCTATTCGTTCGGAATAGTGAATTGGACCAACACGGACATCAACAACCTGCAACGAAAAGTTAGGACACTACTGACAAAAGCTCATAAACATCATCCCCGTAGCGCCGTAGAAAGAACAACTCTGCCACGTCAACTAGGAGGAAGAGGATTGGCAGATCTCAGCAAGCAATTGGACCAACAAATATTAAATCTGCGTAATTATTTCTACAGGCAGGCCAACAGCTCCACACTACATAGGGCTATATGCGGAGCAGACGTCTCAACACCGCTACGTCTGACGGAACACGTGCGTCAAAATCACCACCGAACCGACAACGATAAACTACAGAGGTGGTTGGGGAAGCCGCTGCACGGGAGGCATCCTAATGAGGTTAACCAGGAACATGTCGACAAGTTAGCGTCGAACTATTGGCTGACCTCGGGACGAATGTTCCCCGAGACGGAAGGCTTCCTACTGGCCATACAAGATCAGGTTATACCAACTCGCAACTACCTAAAATTCATTGTAGGAGATGCATCGGTAGTGGATGACAGATGCAGATACGGGTGCCCAACTTCAGAAACAATCCAGCACATAACAGGAGGATGTCAGATGTTCGCATCAACGGAATATAAGGAACGACACGATTCGGTTGCCAAGATCTTGCACCAGGAACTGGCGGAAAAGCTGCTGCTTGTGCAGGCAGAGAGGGTCCCATATTACAACTACACACCTGAGCCTGTTCTTGAGAACAGCAACTACAAGATGTACTGGGATCGTACAGTTCTGACAGATCAACGAGTTGCCCATAACAGACCGGACCTTATAATAGTTGATAAAATTTCTAGGCAGACAACTCTGATTGATGTGGCCATCCCTAACAACAACAACCTGCGTGTGAAGCAAGTCGAGAAGATCGCGAAGTACAGAGATTTAGAAGAACGAATTAGAAGGCAATGGGAAATGGAGAACGTCCAGACGATTCCAATCATCATGTCAACAACTGGTGTTATACCAAAAAGTTTGCTGAGAAACATCAAGGAGCTGGGTCTAACTGATAGTCTTTACAGGTCCATGCAGAAAGCGGTACTACTTGCGACAGCCCGAACCGTCAGGAAATTCATGGGGAATGCAGGATCATCCAACAACATCAATGTCACCTAAGGCCCGATAACATGGCAAGGGTCTCGTCCGAGCCAGATCCTTTTGGTATCCGGGATACCCGGGATCTGAGTGAATGTTCCCCGTAGAGGGAGTGCGAATGCCTTTTGGCTAAGTCGAGATAATAATAATAATTCTCACCCTCACAATACTCCAAACTAGGAGTACCCCAGAAGCAACCACATGCTTGTGCGGGGGAGGGGGGCAATTACTATTATTTTGTCTTCGTTGCCATTTGTGGCTAGGGCCGACTTTTTTCCCGATAGAACTAGGATAGCATTCGCTCAAGTACTACGGAAAACCCTAGAAAACCGTAGTAATCCCAGTGAGTGTAGAACAATTAGTGAATCACACGGGTAAAGCTATTTAGGAGCAATACCGTGAACCCACATTTTCTCCAGTGCTCTTGGCCATAGCGGTGTTTTTCTTTAAAGACATATGCATGTGCCTGCCTCGAACCAAGGTCGATCGAAGGCAGAAAAACATGCAGTCTAAAAAGTCAGCGCCGGTACGAGCGACGCCACCGCGCTGTTATCTTATATAACGGCATACTATTTTGAAACACTATAAGATAGCGATTTAACATAAAATATGTTTTGAAACGGGTAAAATAAGTAATAAATAGGAAGTGTGTAGTTTTCTTTAACTTTAATTACAAATTACAGAATATTTTACAAGGATGCAAGACTACAGAATGCATATCTGATTACAGGATATTCAGAATCAGAAGTGGTCATTTCACTGTCACTGTCATCGAATTAAGCTTCATGAGTCTTCAATTTGCCACACAATTGACCGCCTTCGCACGCGCAAAATTCTTTACAAAACAGACCTACAGGTGCACAACTGCACATTGCTGTGGAACATGGCTTCTCACTTGAACAGCTACTTCCTAAACTTTTCAGCAATTCTGGTGGTACCAACCAGAGTTGAATGGGTACCAAAGAGTGTATTGCTTCATTCTTTGCCCATCCATAATCAGTTGGATTCAAAGGTAATTGTACAGCAGGCTATTTGTCTGCCAAGGTGTGCAACGAACATTATCAAGATTTTATCTGATAACACGGACGTTTTTGTTCGGCTTGTACACTTTTACAGAAAGCTAAATCTTAAATGCGCTATGTGGATGGAGTCTGTTGACAAGGTCAAGCTCTCAGATATAGCGGCAACAGTTCATAACCTAGAAACCTAAGCAAACTCATCGTTAGCAGTACATATTGTCTCACTGGCTATGATACCACTTCACAATTTTGTGGAATTGGAAAGTCTAAAGCTGTACGAGTGTTGAGATCTGGTATTGAAATTAAGAATTTAGGCTGTGTACAGTGCACAAGCTTCTTGTAAATTGCTACGGCTACAAGAAGGAAGTTCACAACATGTCAGAGGCATTTCAACTCCATATAAAACGATGCCATTTGCAAGTTTTCACTTGGAACGCAGCAGCATGTTCGTTCCCTCCACCTTTGAATCCAACTGATTATGGATGGACAAAGAATGAAGCAACACACTCTTTGGTACCCATTCAACTTCCAAGTAACAAAGGTTTGGCACCACCAGAATTGCTGAAAAGTTTAAGATGTAGCTGGTCAAGTGAGAAGCCATGTTCAACAGCAAGGTGCAGTTGTGCACATGTAGGTTTGTCTTGCAAATAATTTTGCGTGTGTGAACGCGGCCAATTGTGTGGCAATTTCTAGACTCATGAGATTACTACGGTTTTCTAGGGTTTTCCGTAGTACTTGAGCGAATGCTATCCTACACTCTATGCAAACTAAATGCAAGTGGCGCGTAAACATTTACACGATGGAAGCACGTGAACAATTCTAAGGGCTAATACGAGGCAGGGCCGCATTAAGGACGATCTCTATCAATTTTACAATATAAAATATTAAAATAATATGCCCCAGTATTAAGAACTTTAAAAACAAACTTTTATGGCACACCTAGTCATTCACTTACCTGCAAATTTCTACTATTAACACAAATCGTAGCTCCAACAATTAATAAACAGGGAAAGAATTATATCGGAAAAAAATAAAAGTCCACTTGCAACTCAATACACCTCTGTAAGAAACACCGACTCGCTGCACTCGCCCGCCGGACCAGACTTTATTGCCGGCTGGCCAATAGCAAGCCGATCGTGTGCGTATCACGCTTTACCCATGCAACAACTTGTGTTTATGTTTCACTTGCGTTTAGTTTGAATAGAGTTTAGTTCTATCGGGAAAAAAAGTCGGCCCTAGCCGCAAATGGCAACGAAGACAAAATAATAGTAATTCCCCCCTCCCCCGCACAAGCATGTAGTTGCTTCTGGGGTACTCCTAGTTTGGATTATTGTGAGCGTGAGAATTATTATTAATATTATTATTAAAGCTCAATTTGATGACAGTGACAGTAAAATGTCCACTTCTAATTGTAAATATTCCGTAATCTAATATACATTATGTAGTCTGTGTCCTTGTAAAATATTCTGTAATTTTTAATTAAAATTAAAGAAAACTACACACTTCCTGTTATTATTTATTTTATCCCCAAAACATGTTTTATATGGAATCCCTATCTTATAGTGTTGTAAAAGTAGTATACCGTTATATTACATATAGTATTCACATAATTAAGATTTATTAAACTAAACATATTTTATTTTGGTCAGCCGACTCATCATTCGTAATAAAATGGGCGAGTTCTGCTTTTTGGACTCCGTGAACTTTGACCTGCAATATTTAAAGTGTAATAATAGTTGTACCCTAATACAAGGTCACATGGCGACCGGACTATTGCCGCTGTGGCTGAAATTAAGTGCCACAGAAAATCCAGGTTTGTCAATTTCATTACGTTGAATCGTTGAGTGAGGAATAATCACTCAACGGTTAAATGCAATTAATTGGCTATTGCAAAAACTATATAACCTACATGTCATTTGTGTTTGTGTCCTATATTTCAAGATAAAATGACACTACAAGGCAGACAAGCATTCAAAATTTCGTATAAATGTTATCTCGCTAGGTATTAGGAATCCTATAGATCTTGCCCCTTCATTTTTTATTTTTATTTGGGATTACGTGAAGGTAAATATCGATAAGCATCTAAAATCAATTCACGGACTGAAATCTTGATTATTACCAGAAGATACATAGCAGAGCTGGTATCGGGGATCCCCCACACCGACGCGGCGCGAACTTCGCAATGAAATATTTCGCCGCGAAATTCGCCACGCGAAACTTCTCCCAGGGAGTGCCTTCACGCCAACTGGCGAAATAATTCGCGACGAAATCTTTCTCCTGACACGCCGGTGTGAGCAGGGCCATTTACCGCCATGTGTGCTGTTCCGGGGCGAATGTTTCGCCGCGAAAACTAATTTTGACGCCACACTTTCTCGGCGAAATTTTTCGCTTGACGCATCGGTGTGTTCACGGCCATTTACCACCATGTGTACTATCGGGGCCCACGGAAACTTACGGGCCACCGCGCAGCGAGCCGTTGCCGCTGTGACGTCACCGTAGACGTCCATGTGCCGGCCGCAGCGCGTCTGTGCTGGATCAGCCCAATCCTTTTACTAGTATGTATTAGGTAACTTATGTGTATATATTTTAGATACAGGACAGAGAGCTACTAGAGTTTTGGTTCTATTTAAAAAATGCCAGATCGGTGCTGTGTGCCGGGATGCAAATCAAACTATACCGGAGAAGTATACAGGGTTTCCCAACGAAAACTTGACCCCCCAAATTAGAAAACCGAAATATATTTCAAAACTCGCCGATACCAGTCGATTTTTGTTCTTGGGGGGAGCTTTTTTTACAGTCAAGCCAACTCGATATGTTCATTCCCATAATCCCTAGCAACCCCAACTTTAAAATTTCAAATGGAACTACCTCACTTGTGGCGCATCATTTTAAAGCCCCTTTAATTGCGAATACAGTGATGCGTCATTTTTAGAAATCTGTTGAGATTTGACAGAATTATTGGCTAAAAACGGAAAGTTAACAATACACTGTACGCGTAGTAATTTCTTACACAAATAAATGCTCTACACACTAATAAGTTTTTTATCTACTACACACGACCAAATTACCTAGTTTTTATTGACGTGTCGATCAGTTTACAAAAAAGTCACAAATGAAAAAGCTCAAGCCAAACAAAAGAAATTCATACGAATTCAAACCTTATATTATATCGTTGACTGATATATTATTAAAGACTGCTCACGGCTGTCACGTCTGACACATTTTTGGCTCATCATGTGCTTTCCGGAGATAAAATACAATGCAGAATACATTGTTAGCCATCAGAGCCATCTGTTTTCCAGGACATAAAGCTATAGCCGTGAGAAGTCTTTATAAATACGTCAGTCAACGCTTATATATTTTTAAAATAACAAAAGTCACTGTCACAAAAAAGTCCTCGTATTTTTGCTTGTAACTACCAAATCGCTAGTTTCAGCCTGCTATTGAAAGTGTAAACGTGTTTTTGAAATGGTTACTCTATCGCGGAAAGGTTAGAAATTGTTGCAATTCGTGCTATAGCTTTAGCGCAATCATGATTCCGATAACAAATTGCAACAATTTCTACCCTTTCCGCGCTAGAATAAACCATTTCGAAAATACGTTTCCACTTTAAATAGCAGGCTAAAACTAACGATTTCGTGGTTACAGGCAAAAAACATGAATTTTTATGTGACAGTGACTTTTTGTTACATATTTTAAAAAATATAAGTTTTGAATTCGTATATGAACTTTTTTGTTTTGCTTCAGCTTTTTCATTTGTGACTTTTTTGTAAACTGATCGACACGTCAATAAAAACAAGGTAATTTGGTCGTGTGTAGTAGATAAAAAACTTATTAGTGGCGGGCATTTGTGTTTTTAGACAATAATTCTGTCAAATCTCAACAGATTTCTAAAAACGACGCATCACTGTATTCGCAATAAAAAGGGCTTTAAAATGATACGCCACAGGGGGGGGTAGTTCCATTTGAAATTTTAAAGTTGGGGTTGCTAGAGGTTAGGGGGATGAACATATCGGGTTGGCTTGGCTGTATATATATTATTTATATTTTATTAAATATATGTCAAAAGCACATAAAAGCCTTTTGTTTATTATTATTTTTAGATATGACTATAACTAAAATAGTTCTAAATCGGAAAAATCTCAAGCGCGTACACGCCAAGTTCGGACGTCTACCGACGCGACGCAGAGCGAAACGAGCGCGGTGGCCCGTAAGTTTCCGTGGGCCCCGGTACTATACGTGTACTACTGGTCAGGGGCGAATGTTTCGCCGCGAAATACTCGCTGCCACCGCGAAAGTTTCGCGATGGTCGGGGGATCCTAATTTGTACTTTGGTTGATATAGTATGGGGACCGTTCCCCTATAATATCTTTGATTTTCATTTTACCTCCTCAGAAGCAAACTACAATGAGTTGAAACTTAAACGCATTTTTTCAGAATTTTGCCGGAAATAAAAGTGACAGTATTTTTTGGGTACACCTTGAAAAACAACAAGCGCCCGTGCCGGCCAGCAGCCGAAATTTAGTTTCTTATAGGAACTTCTAAATATATATAATACAGGAAGTACATATCTAGTAATAATGGAATTTATCGAAAAGATATCCTCTTCAAGACAAAATTAAACTGTGGTTAAATTTATTTTATTTTTAATTGCGTTTTTCGCTATAGAAACCTGAACCAAACTGATTAAAAGATTCATGAATGCCTAATAAAAGAACGAATCTTTGAACGTTAACTCAAAAAATAGCTTCCACAACTTTGTTTTCTGAGCTTTCGGAGAATAAATCTTCCTCCTTTCTCAAAGATATTGTCAAGTCAAAGTGAAGTGACAGAATCATAAATCTCAAGCCAAAATGTCATGACAACAGAACAAATAACCTAACTACTTGTCTGATATTGTACCCTTTGTTCTATCTAATTATCTATACACTTCTCTTTGAATAACTGGTAACAATATTTTACTGAATTCCACCCAACATTCAGCAACAAAATTATTATTGTCCGTATTTCCTAGAATAAATGTCGATTCCCTATCCTACAAAATTCTACAATTATTATTAAAAGAGTGTTCACATATTTTTGATTTTAAAATTTTATTTGCCTGATTAAATTTGCTGTATCTTTTCCGTTCTTGAAATATTTAATTTTTCAATTTTATATAAAATTTATTTACCATAAACTTTGCACCAGATGGAAAAAATTGTATTAGATTAGATTTTTTGAAAATCTAATTTCGGACTATATTGGAGCTTCTGAGCTGAAATTTGGCACTGTTAAGTTTCTGAGATGGAAAATCACCTGAAGATGTCAATTTCTCCGCATCTAGCACAGGGCACCACTTGCGTTGTTTTTGGATCGCGCTTTTACTCGTTAGTTTTTTGAAGTTATCTTTTTGGTCTTAGCGGGCTATAATTTTAGTTCTCATTTTTATTCTACAACAAAAGGGTACTCTTGTTTAATAATGATAAAATCAGCTGTTTGCATTGAAATCATCAAAATATACCCAAGACACTTATTAACTCCATCAGAATTCGAAAAATTAAATTAATTAAATTAACGAGTAAGTATTTCTTTCAAATTTCGCAGATTGTTTTACCATTTGAAGCAAGAAAAAACCTATAAACAATCTACCAAATATGTTCTCTTTCAAAATGGAACGGATTGAATTCGACAAAATTTGGACACCCTATTTCAAGAAAACTTATGGTGTTAATTGGCATTTTTCCTTCATTTTGAGGGTACAATTAATCTTTGAAATTTGAGAGAGGAAAGCGTTAATTTTATTTTTCGAATTTGGAGTTAATTATAATTATGTGTTTTGGGGCACATTTTGCTAATTTCAACGGAAACAGTTGATTTTATCGTTATGAAACGAGAGTACCCTTTTGTTGCATAGGGAAAAGGTTAATTGGAACCCAGCAAGACCAAAAAGATAACCCCTAAAAAAGTAACTAGTAAAAGCACGATCCAAAAGATGATATATGTACGTAGAAATAATTCAGCTGATTCTCCATCCCAAAAACACAGCAGTTCCAAATTTCAGTTCAGCATTTCAGTTCTTCTTACAATCTCGAAAATCTGATATGTGAATGTGGAAGGATGCCAACCTATCTGAACTATGTCAAGCCTTTTTGTATGGATTTAGGTAGTTATAATTTTAATAATTTTTAAATAAGTATTTAAAATGAGCTTTTGTACCGGATTTAAGTATATTTTGGCCCGGTATCAAAAATTGTGTACTTACCTACACAATTCAAAAAAATGACTAGGTACCAGCTCCAGGTAAACATTCTAAATGATCGGATAGGTATTAGGAAAAAGTCCAAAGCCAGTTGTTTAATCCCAACTTTTTTTATTTCGGAGATGGATATGCCAGATATCAAATTATTACATTTTCTTACAACCTAGAAAATCAAAAAATGTAAACCTGTCTCAACCATGTCAAGCCGTGGACATAAGTGTGTTTCACTTTAAGTGCTGACAATTCATTATTTTATAACGGGTTGGCCGATTTTTGAAAACTTACTCTACAACCTGGTATGCATTTTTTAGTAGAAAAAAAAATGTATCGATTTTTAGATACATCTGGAGCTCACAAATCCCAAGTTTCAATATCGTAACTTATACCGAGTGTTCACAACTTAAGTACAAAAAGTGAAAAAATTGACTTCTTGAAAGTGCCCCGTGTAAACGCTACTGATTGTCTTGCAAATATTAGATAGCCAATTGATTGAGAGTCACCTAGTGTATGAATTCACACAATATCATCCGCATATCTTACACAGAGTGTTCATAATAAATACGGAAATATCCGGCTCGACGGTTTCGTTACTACATGCGCCACGAAGTTTTAAAAATAATATATATATGCCAAATAATATGAACTTTCAAACGGTAGACGCTTCGTTTATGTCCATGAGTCCATCGCAATCTTGATGAAAACAGTAAACGCTAGCTTGGAAAATTCATTATGGTGCCAAGAAAAATATGAACTTTCTTGTAAAAATAACATTTATCAATGAAGAATAAAAAAAAATTATTTATTAGGCTTTTTGCGCAAATGCTAATGACGGCCATTGTGATAAATATTTTTAAATAATTTTCGTCTCAAAATGTGGGTAATTATTTAGATTAAAATTTGTATTGATCAAAAGTTTAAAATTTTGCGTATTGCTCGTTTCAGATAAAAAAAAGCCATTTTATGGGTCAAAATGTTGAATCACCATGTACATTGAGCCTTAATTGCTTACATTTATTACATAAAAATAAAAAATGAGTTTTTTGTGAACTGAGGTTCATTTAATGACGATAAATTACGTTTGAAAATAATATTTATCAATTTTAATTTTTGTGCTAGTTCCCCATTATTTAAAAAGTTGCGATTTTCTAAAAACCATAGTCATTTTTTTATTTAAAATCCGACACCCCTGAGTTAATCACGACGTGCAAAAATCCCATATTCCCAATTTGAACAAAAAATATACAGGGAGTTCGATTCTGCGGGGTGTCAAAGTTGAGCAAAATAGGAATTAAATGCATCTGGCGAATCAAGTGTACCTACCATGGAATTACTTCGAAACAATTGAATGATCAACAGGGCCACTGTCAGTGTTTATAAAAAAATATACAAGGTGTCCTCCTCTGTGCCAATATGCTGAATTTTATACGGGTCAAAAATCGAGTACTTATATCAAAACCACCCCAGACACTATGAACGAACTAATACAGAAGCCTGCCAGTCAGTAAGTCTATATGAGTTAAGGCGGCTGGTGTGAAACAACAGGAAACTCACAGAAAATGTATCATCTTAGCAGTGACTATAGAAATTCTTTCTATAGTCACTGATCTTAGACAGTGACTTTGTTGAGAAAGGTCAATAATTTAAATTGTTTTCGAATGACATAAATTTTTACACCAACGTTAATACCTAGCATGTAATCAGATAGAGTATTGTTAACGCCTTCAAATAATCCAATCTTGCTCGAGGATAAATTCCGGTTTTTTTCTGATTTTTACAGAGACTATCCGGGCAATGCAAAAAAATATAAGCAGGATAAAATTACTATTGTAAAAAATAACAATACCATAACTACAGCAACCATGTGCAATAGCGGATGTTTACTGAATAATAATAAATGTAATTGTCTATAAATTTCTAAATACCCTAATTTAATAACCCGTCGTAAAAATGGATTTGTTCAGAACACCATTTTGGTATAACAATGATTTATTAAAACTTAACATTGCTCCACTTCGCGTTGGTCTGCACAAAAAATTATATAATCACAAATAAACTTCAGAGAAATTAATTATCTTTCGTACATACCTAGTACCCATGAAAAACATTTCCGAATACACAGTTCAGTGGTACCTGGCTATACGGTGCTGGTTTTTTGTGTTCGGGCGGGAGGGGACAAAGGTCTCCAATGGTAACTCGATCTTCTTTCATTTTTGTAGCCATCTCACTAATTAACATCACTACTACGTTTCTCTACGAAATTCTAAAAAAAACGAATCTTTAAATAATTTTCAGCTACATAAGACAATGACAACTAAAGTACTCAAGACAACTTTCTTACTTTTTTAGCGATCGCTTTACATTTTCGGACACTTTGTTCACTTTCACATTTTCCAACAATCTGCAAAATATACTAGAGAAATCATCTCGAGTCAGGATATACAAATACGAAGACACTATGACTAATTTTATTAAAATAAGGTGATCCCAGGTTGTACAATACCTCAAGCGAATGTAAGACTCCTAAAAACGAAGACAATCTCTATCGGGTTCCATCATAGTCGGTTTTTCTTTTAAAACTTTCCTCTTTTCTGTACGTTGACTTAAGTAGTAACTGGAGATGACGTATATTCACTTCTATAGTCTTCACTCTTCGCCATTGCTTTTTGTTTTTCGATATTGGAAACGTCAAAAAGAGTTGTTCCTGTCTGGGCTACTTCTTTTTAGATAGTATATTCTCTATCTATTTTCGTTTAAAATCTACAAGCAAATATGTTCTGAAATAACTGTAAAAAATAATAAATAAAACTTTAGAACGAGCTTTTATTTAAGCCATGTAAAACGAATAAAATAAGTGTACGTTTTCTAAAGAAAATACATACTTCTTCAAGTACTTGCTTATCAACCAATCACTGTCCAATGGAATTGATCAAACATTTCACACGAAACAAATTTTGAGTTGTGCTTTTTAGTTTGAAGCGTCCGCCATCTTGGGGCATCCACCATATTGAAATTAGAATTGCATGACGTCCTATTCTGCTTGACAAACCATTTCATAATTTGATACCCACATCAAGGAGGTTGCGAAGAAATAGATAATCCTTCATCTTAGGGCGGCTGCCATATTGGATTTAGTGTGACTCACCTTATCGTTTTCTACTCGTCAAACCCTTTCATTTTATATTCACATCAAGGTGTTTGTAAAGAAAAATAGTAATCTTGGAGGGGCGGCCATTTTGAACAAATTACACTTATTTGTCGCCAGCACCCAAAGTGTGTGCAAAATTTCCGGTCATTCGGTTGCGTGTAACTAATTTAAAATTCATTTGTAAGATTTGACCCACACCATTAACTAACAGCTAAAGTTAAATAAAAGCTTGCAAAAAAACAAGTTACGCCAGGCTCGATTATGTGGTCCATGGAAAGCAGTGACGATTATGGAGCTGGTTTATATTTGTAGCGGTTATTTGCATTTACGCAGCGTATTTAGTTGTTTTAAATTTAAGTTAACACGCAGAATTTCTATGTCATCATATGCAGAAAAAGTTGATATGCTGTTGGTTTATAGCGAATCCCAGAAAAATTCAAGAAGAACTCTGCAGTTATTTGTTAGTTAACTTTTTTGTTTCATTATAAAGGTTTTGTTTGGAGTAAGTACCTACATATATTACATTAATTTGGTCAGTTGATAGGTTGTTTTATTTTTTAATCTTTCAATACCGCAAATATCTTCTTTGGCACAATCGAGGGCACGATAGGTAACAAAATATTTAATATTTTCAGTTTTATTTAAACAAGTTCTGTTTGACACAACTCAAACTGTCACCAACCGTTTTCCATGAGCACTTGATCGAGAATCGGCTAAGTTGTTTTTTTTTTTAAGTTATTTCAGAATAAATTTGCTTGTAGATTTTAATCTAAAACAGATAGAGAAAATTTTCTTTAACAAAAGTTATTCAGAAGAATACTGCCTTTGATGAAAAAAATTAAAAAATCGGGTATCACAAATTCACAATCACTTCTGCTTCCAAAATTCTCAAAATAATTTTTTCGCGCAAAATTTACCTCACATGGACCCATTTGAGACCCACGATTAAATTTTTTGTTTCATTTTCTGTTGTTTACTAACAGCCCTGAGACGCCAACTCGGGGACCCCCTGTACAACTAACTCTGCATCTTTGGAGAGCGGTAAAAAATAGTATTCTTTATTATCCTGGGATTCGGTTTTTTCGGGTTTTCCGTAGTAATTGAGCGAATGTTATCATAATTATATCCGGAAAAGTCGGCAAAAGGCAGAATAACATCAAAGTAGATCTATAGGCTTTTGAATTTTTGCACACTTACTCAGTTTTTAACTCGGTTTTTAATTTCGAACAACTTTCCTCTTTAGGTTTTACGATAAAATGTTATTAGGTAAAGTTTTTCTGAATTAAAAACTGAGTAGGTGTGCAAAATTTCAAAAGCCTAGAGGCATACTTTCATTTTGTTCTGTTAAAGAATTTAAAAAGCACAAAAAATAATTTTTCAAAAACGGTAGTTTTTTCGAAAAAGTCAAGAATAGTTTTTTGTCTTAGAATTGTTTGGAAAATTTAGTGAATGCAAAAAAACATTACTTTTCCAATGTCGTACCATTTTTTTTTATTAACTTTAGGAGAAATTAAAGAAAACTTAAAAAATATATTGAACTTTGACGCCCTGTAGGTATAACAAAAACCGTTAGGATTTCAATACATGATTATATAAATAATTCCACTTATTTTGACGTTTTCTATAGATTCTTGAAGTTTTATCCATAAAAGTTAGACCACCCTGTATAGTGTATCCGTGTTAAAAAGCTTGTTGAATAGTATTTTAAGTATACCTACTTTATTTTGTGGCGGTTGGGTTTTGTTGAAGTTTGTTTCTCTCTGCCTAAATTTACATAATTAATTTTTATATCTATGTTCGCTACCATTCATACCTATATACTCAATTTTATCAATATTAATCTTAGATTTGGGAGATTAGCGCATGCAAATCGTAACGTGTGTATAGTATTTCTAAAGTCACTTGGAACAGCATAAAAACCTGTGAATTTTATACGGGTGATTTCGGCTGATAAGTCTGGTATTTTTACCAGTAGCAGAGCGTGGTAAAAGCTATGAAATAGATCGCGCCTCGTATATCACTGTGTTCCAAGTGAGTTCATTTATATTTTACCAGGGTAGCTCGAGAACAGGCTCTTCCGGCAATAAAATACGAGTCAAAACACTTTTTTAACCATATTAAACCGCACCTGGCATTATAAGTAAAAGGAGATGAAGGAGACAGAGACGATGGATATTGTTGTAAAAACAATTGACTGCATGCTCGCCTAATATAATATATCACCAATACTTGCATGGGCTGCACTGTTCGACGGCCGGCCACTTGTACAGCGAAATGCGGTGGATAGGCGTGCGATAATTTCACAGATTTTAGGATATACTTGCCTTGCGTAAATAGTTGTAATCGATATGGCTTTTTAGAGACCTTTTGACAATATTGTATGGTGCATTAACCTTTACGTTGTGTTTGACGACAACCTTAAAAAAAACCTTAGTAGTGAAATATTATGTTGCTTTTAGAATATGTATATCTTTAAAAAACTGCGTGACGCTTATGTCCTATATTGAGTTTTTTATGCAATTAGAGTTTTTTATGCTGTTTCAAGTGACTTTAAAAATACTATACGCTTGTCCGAGATTTGTACAGTTTTTAGGTGCGACGGTAGCTGACTCCTACCTATTTTTAGTCCGGAAATTATTAAATTAATTAAAACTAAAACAATAACTGATTTAATTTAAATTTGTTAAAAAATATGTCGACCATTTCGCATAATTTTATAATAGAATTCAATGGTAAAATAGACTTCGTTTCAATAACCATGCTTGAAACCATCGAGTTCTATTTAAACGTTTCCTGATTTCCCTCTTCCTTTTAACATTTAAACCAAACGTCAAAATACTCCAAAAACCCTTCCTCCATGATTATTGTATCAAGCGAAAATTGCAGCTTTACTACGATAAGTTGTTATAATGTGGACGCACTGAATTTGTAACGATTTATCTGTAACGATTTACTTGCGCCTGCAAATCGTACGATACATCGTTGCGTGTGGACCGGCCTTTAAGTTTATTTGAATATGACCAGGTTAACATAACCTACTTAGTATTATATCGTCATAATTTCCTGATTTAGGGACACCTCATCCCTCATCCATTACTGCATAAACCCACGACTGTGACATTCTTTTTTTTTTCATTCTTTTTTCAACAATCAACAAGCTTGTCACGCGAAATGTTCATAAAAGTAGGTACCAATAATCTTATTGTACAGGGTGTTCCCGTATATTTTGGCCCACCCCTAGAGCCTGTATTTTTCGAGTTAGAAAAAAATTACTTAAATGAAAGTTGTAGGGTTTTTCTGAACCGCTAGGATCTGTTACTATATAAAACAAACCAGCGTCGCAAATTTATGAAAAAATATAAACTTACTTTTTTTATTGGAACACCCTATATGTTTGTGGATTTTTGAATTGCACGCATTTTTCCGATTCCAACAATATAAAGATGTTATATGTTTGCTCTAAGCATTCGCATGATATTCCAAATTGCAGATAAATACGATCTTTATATTTAATCAAGGTTGCCAAGGAAAAACCATTCAACTTAGGCAAGGGCATTCCTGTCAATCCATTATTTTTGGGACAATACGAATACACCTTGGTACCCTACAACTTTCATTTAAGACTCAATGTACAGCACGTATGTGGTGATTCAACATTTTGACCCATAAAATGGCTTTTTTCGATCTGTAGCGAGTAACACTCATAATTTAAAACTTTTGGTCAATATAGATTTTAATCTAAGTAATTACTCACATTTTGAGACAAAAATTATTTAAAAATATTTATCACAATGGCTGTCATTAGGCTTTTTGCGCAAATGCTAATAACGGCCATTGTGATAAATATTTTTAAATAATTTTTGTCTCAAAATGTGAGTACTTACTTAGATTAAAATCTATATTGACCAAAAGTTTTAAATTATGCGTGTTACTCGCTACAGATAGAAAAAAGCCATTTTATGGGTCAATAATGTTGAATCACCAGGCACGTGCTGTACATTGAGCCTTAAGTAATTTTTTTCTAACTCGAAAAATAGAGGCTCTAGGGGTGGGTCAAAATATACGGGAACACCCTGTACAGTGATTGGTTGACAAGGAAGTACCCACATATTTTCCGAAGTATGTATTTTGTTTACAATTTGCGCCACAAGCTTTTTGATTTCAAAATTTGGCATTGAATTACCTTAACGAAAACCTAAACTTATTGTATTCGTTTTAGTACCTACATGCCTTAAATAAAAGCTTGTTTTGAAAAAGTATGTTTTGCATTTTATTTTGTGCTTTTTAGTATTTTTTATTCCCATGGGACGAGGTGGTAAATAAATTCAGTCCGCCATCTCGGGGCCTCCGCCTTCTTGGGGCATCCGCCTTCTCTGATTTAGTATGACGTCACTCACTTTGTCTTTTTTACAAGCTTTTATTTAACTTGCAATGTATGTATGTTGTATGTATGTTTAGGTCAAATCTTGCAAGCTGAATTAGAGCCACATCCTGACATCTGATTGAGCTGAAATTTTGCATACACCTTTAGTTCCGGTGACGGCGGTGACAATACAATATACAATACTCAATATTGTAATACTTTCAAAATGGCCGTCGCCACAAGATGGCGGATGATGTATTGTTTTGTCAACCCCCTTAATATGGGTATCAAATAAAAGGGCTTGAAGAATAGAAAACAATAGAGTTAGTGAAATCACAGTCATCACACTAAATTCAATATGGCCGCCGCTCCAAGATGGCGGATAATGTATTTTTTTGTAAACCCCCTTAATATGGGTATCAAATGAAAGGGCTTGAAGAGTATAAAAGGATAAAGTTAGTGACATCACACTAAATTCAATATGGCCGCCCCTCTAAGATAGCGGATAATGTATTTTTTGTCAACCCCCTTAATATGAGTATCAAATGAAAGGGCTTGAAGAGTAGAAAACGATAAAGTTAGTGACATAACACTAAATTCAATATGGCCGCCGCTCCAACACGGCGGATTACTCTTTCTTTTCCCTTAATATGGGCATTAAATGAAAGGGCTTGAAGAGTAAAACTAAAATTATTAATAAAAAATATTTTTAAAAACAAGATTTTATTTAAATGCTCTGAAACGAAGAAAATAAACTTTATAATAAATCAAACCAAGGCAAACCCATAATTTTGTTACATTATACAACAGTATATGATATAAAAGCTTGTCGCGAGAATATACATATATATTGGAAGTAATTTTAAGTAGAAAATGTATTTTTCTATAAAAGAAATTTACACACGAGAATCTCGCGACAAGCTTTAATATCATATACAGTTGTATAATGTAACAAAATTATGGATTTGCCTTGGTTTGATTTATTATAAAGTTTATTTTCTTCTTTTCAGAGCATTTAAATAAAAGCTTGTTTTTAAAAATATTTTTTATTAATAATTTTTTTCTTTCATTTTTTGATATCAAGGTTGTTATAAAAGAAAAAAGTAATCCGCCATCTTGGAGCGACGGCCATTTTGAACAAATTACAATATTGGGTTTGTTCCAGAACAAACTGGTTCAGAGCAAAACTATTGAGTATAATAGATTAGTAGTGTCACTAGCGCCAAGTGTGTGCAAAATTTCAGCTCAATCGGTTAGGTGGAAGTGTGGAAGAGGTTTAAAATTCACTTGCAAGATTTGACCCACACAGTAACAATGCTTAGTTCGGCTATGATACTAACATACTAATAGGTAAAGCTAAATAAAAGTTTATAAATAAAAAAAAAATTCAGATTAAAGCAAAGTTTATTTTTTTTATAGTTTAGTTTGTATAAAATTATCTATAAAATTTGTTTTCCAAAAAAAAAAATTTTTTTGGGGCCTAAAATCAAACGACCTGTTTCATTTATTTTTAGTTTCAATGTGAAGATACATACAAAATAAAAAATCATATTCTAGATAATAATATGCAACATAAAATATTTATTTATATTGAAACTGCCATGTCATGTGACGATAAATTGGCAACTTTTCAAACCAGTACCTATGTGACGGCTTTTCTTTTTGTCAGGTCTGGCACTGGAAACATTGCCACTACCCTGTCGCAGGCAGTCGGTGTCTAGCATAAACAGTTTGTACATTGCCGATGTTCGGGAAACGCGTATTTCTTTTCAAGGCGCGTGCGGTAGGAATTCTTCACTGCAACCGATATCTGCAGTATTTCGAACTGTGACATATTCCTTTTGGGACTAAAAGTGTTGTTCGCTCTTATTAAACGTATTTTTATTCTTGAAATCGGCAGTAAAGTGTCCCAAAATTGTCATTAAAAGCTCAGAAATCGGCACTGAAGTAACCCATTTTTGTAAGATTTTTTCAATAAGTACCTAGGCCTTGGCGAGATGTAAACATCAAACGTCAGACGCGGAGCCAGCGCCCGTCAAAAGTGACCAAATATTCAAAACCCGGCCAATAAAGGCCCATTTAACTATTCGTACACATTGCGAAATTGTTACCTAAAGCAGCGCAATCTATCTATCTAATATTTTAGTAGGTTTGAATATCAATAGATTTATTACGGAGGCTGCACAACAAGCAGCAGTTTGGTTTTTCTGTACAAAGCCGCCGTGTCTTTATCATACTTGACCTAGGTAGAGCGATCGTCAAAGTCAAGCAACGACGCGCGTAGTCGGTTCATGGACGGGTGATCTCTTATTATTATTTTCTTGCCTAATAAAACATTTTTTTCCGATTTCAAAAAATATATAATATGTACCTCGGCACTGAAGTTCTTTTTATGATTCATGTGGTTATTTGCCTCGGCCAGAGGCCTCGGCAACTAAATTCCACATGAGTCATAAAAAGTTGAAATTCAGTGCCTTGGTACATAAATAACTATTTCTTGAAATCGGCAGTAAAGTGTCCCAAAATCGTCATTAAAAGCTCAGAAATCGGCACTGAAGTAATCCATTATTGTACGATTTTTTCAATAAGTAGGCCTTGGCGAGATGTAAACATCAAACGTCAGACGCGGAGGCATCGCCCGCAAAAGTGGCCAAATATTCAAAACCCGGCCAATAAAGGCCCATTTAACTATTCGTACACATTGCGAAATTGTTACCTATATAATATAGCAGCGCAATCTATCAGTATACATATTTTAGTAGGTTTGAATATCAATAGATTTATTATGGAGGCTGCACAACAAGCAGCAGTTTGGTTTTTCTGTTCGAGGGCGCCGTACGTCATTATACCTGACCTAGGTAGAGCGATCGTCAAAGTCAAGCAACGCCGCGCGCAGTCGGTTCATGGACGGGTGATCCTTATTATTATTTTCTTGCCTAATAAAACATTTTTTTTTCCGATTTCAAAAAAAATATAATTTGTACCTCGGCACTGAAGTTCTTTTTATGACTCATGTGGTTTATTATAACTAAATTCCACATGAGTCATAAAAAATTGAACTTCAGTGCCTTGGTACATAAATAACTATATTATCGGCGTTTGAACAAATTATCGTACGATTGTAATAATAATATTTTTTCTAATAATTTACCTAACTATTCAAAAATAAGAAATTACTCGGATACAAGTGTACGTTCTGCGTCAAAGGAGTAGCTAATTAATATAAAAAATTACAAATTAGGCTTACTTATTGTTATGACAAAGTCGAATGAAAAATTATTGGGTTTTCTAAAAGATATTGTAAGTCTTGGTAAAAGGTATTTTTGTACCTACTAGCATTCTTTAAATTTCTGCTACCATAGGTACTTACCTACTTGAAATATCGGTATAGTGATAAAAAGTGATGTGTTTGTTAAATTATTGTGTGTACGCATGAAGAAAGCAATAACCAGTTCGTGGCATAGCAAACGACATCATAAAAAAACGTGGATAACTGCCAATAGGAATTTTTAAAGGTAACCTACCTACCTAATTCTACAAACATATTTGTTCCACTCTGAAATGCGGCAACATCCCGGTATTCCCATCCCACTCCAAATTCTCGGCAATCGACTAGGGAGAGGGGGAGACCGCGTAGCAAAATACTTTACTGCCGGTCCAGCGGCGTTCCATTAGGCAGGAGATAGGTTGATTTGCCCCATTTTTTAAACATCGAGTAAAATTTTTTTTGCGTTTTCCGGTTTTATGGGGTCCCAGATTACGTGGTTAAAATTAATGTACTGATGACCGATACACCCTAGATATAACCTACCCGCGCGGATCACTTTTTTTTCGCGAAAACGCGCAGCAGTCTTTTATCTTTGCGGACTACCTCACCCGAACTCCTCATCCTCACGTTACAAATCGAGAATGACGCGGCGGACGCGGGCGGCGAGGCCTGGCCTTACGAACCCTCATCCATCAGTCATCGAGAATGGTTCGGGTAAATTCGGCGGCATATTGTGGACGTTATTGGTTATTGTTGGTCTGATAGTATTGGTAAAGGTACTGAAATATTGCGGTTATTATACGTTATACGTTAGAATTTGATATTATTAGCCGTAAATACTTGAACACTAACAATTCATATTTTAATATTTTGTTTATTTGAAGACAATGTGTTTTGATTCATTTATTTGTGGTTAATACCCTTTTTGCACTTGCCCCAAGAATCGTCTCTTAAGTAGCTCGTTTCATTAGAAGCAAGTGAATAAGCTGTTTGTTAGTTGCAAGTAACAGTTCAATTATGCCTATTAAAATAGTGTCAAGTACACTGTGCACATCTCGGTGCACATGGACCTCTTTTTTTCAGTGAAGGTTTCCTATCAGAGGAGGTAGAGCGAGAGGGGGATTTGAGCATTTGGAGAGTACGTAGCGTAGAGTAGGTACGCGTAGGAGCTAATATCCATTATGGGAAAGGAGATATTGCGTACTTTGAGGTCCAGAGTCCAGGATGTAAGTAGAAATAATGCTCATATTCAGTAAGTAGAGTGGCAAGTCTGTGACTGCTAGGTAATAGCGCGGAATGTTTTTGAGCAATGTGTAATTGAGAATTACATAATCGTCCACCGACTCGGCGCGCGCCGAATGTCGGGCGAAAACAGCGGCCGGGCCGGACGTAAACACGGCATAAATCGTTCAAAATTTCGGTTTTTCCGCGGGTTTTCGCGAAGTTTCGATGTTGCAGAAGGTGCAAAATAGGGTGGTGATCAATTTGAGCTGAATTCATCTCGATTATAACCAAATATCGCCGTGAAAAAGTGGGGTGTGAAAAGGAAATTTGAAAATTCATTTTCTCGACCTCAAAACACTGAGGTCAGATTCATGTTCACGGACCTGGAAATAGGGGGGTAGCCAAAATTTCAAGAAAATCGGGCGGTGCATACAGTACGTTCCATAATTACCCCAATTTCTATCGAATCGAGGAAAGGGCATAATTTTCTCAGATTTTTGTAGAAAAAAGATTTATCTCAAAAAAAACTGCGGCTTGTACACCTTTTATAAGTATTTCTAGAGTACGAGTGGTGTCAAGAAAAGAGAATGAGTTATAATTTGACAGGACTTAGAATTTTTTTAGTTTTGCGCAAATCTCAAAATAAAGCAAATAATCCTTGTGATTTTATAGAGACCTGAGAATCTTTCGAGAAGATAGTTAGTAAATGAAGAGTGAGAGGAAACTAGCATTCCACAGGGATCAAATATTTTCCTAATTCTGACAGGATTGTTATTTTTGTGCAGATGAGCTTTGCAAGAGTACCTATAACCAAAGTTTACAGAATAAAATAATTCTGTAAACTTTGCTATAACAAAGAAAAATCATCACTAGAGGGCGATTCCACCGAAGCCCAAGAATTTTTTTACAAGACAAAGTCACAGATTACGGGACACATGCGAAAGCAAGCGGCATCGCCGATTTAAAGCCTCTTCTCCTGAGAAGGAGCCCGCTCCGAAAGTCCGGTGCCTGTTCGGTATAAAGCGGCTCCCTAAGTCTGGTGCATGTGCGGTATAAAGCGGAGAGCGGAGCGGTCGACTATCGTAGGGGCATAATATAGTCAATCTAACAGGATACCTACAATAAATAGATGTATCATGTCAATCCAAGTAACAGCGGCAGCGCGTATAAGGGACTCAATATAGCGCGCTTGTAATTCCTGGATTCCTGGATTTTATAAAGTTCTTTAAATTACTACCTACTTGAATTTGTTTACAGTGACTTTTCAAGTTTTTTTATCTTTTTATTGAAGCATGGTGACATTCAGAGCTAGTCTAAGTATTTGTTAAAATAAATACTTTTTGACATTTAAATACTTTTTGGTATTGATACAGATCATCCAGAAGAGAAACTAGTATCATGATAATCTGCCTGTGGAAGTTTCCAATCAAGATTACTTTTTGGTATTTAAATACTCGGTATTTAAATACTTACAGAAAATTAGTATTTGTATTTGGAATTACAAATACTGGCAAAAAGTATTTGGTATTAAAATACTGATATCAAATATTTAAATACTTTTTCAAACAAATACCTACCAGATTATTGTTATCATTTCGTCAAAAACACATAAATTTCTTATAAATTTTAAAGTACCTAGGTAGGTAACCTCTTATGTTCGATTCATTGTTTTATGAAAATTCAGATTTCGATGCATTGAAAGTCAGTTTTCGGTCGTGTCGTGAAGTAAAACTAGGTAGGTAAATACTTTTCCAAATCGCAGGTGTTTCCACAATTTATAGTATTTTCGACTTAACTGCACTTTGTCAGGAAAGGGACACATACACTGGCACTAGGCAAGTGCAGCAAGTCGAAAATACAATTAGTTTATCATCTTCAGGGTACTACAATAAATAACAGCTAGCATCCCAGATTCACAATTCAACGAAATAAAATAATATGTTATGTATTGACGTGAGGACTTACATTTATGGCGATTGTGCGATTTGCCTGCTCGTTTTCACTGAGTGCTCGCTTATGCACCCCCACAAAAAAAAAACATTAGAAACAAACACGTGGCAATTCTGGAGAGCTAGGTGATGCTGAAAAGGAAATCGGCATCCATGGCCAACTTGGCGTGCAACCTCAAGTTTGAAACTATTAATAGCCGTAGCATCTTTATTTTAACGAATATAAGAAAACGTTTATATTGAAAATTGATGGCACTGAGAAGTTTTATGCAATCAGGTGCACAAATAGTTTCAGAAAACTGCACAAGGTCTTTGACTCCGTTGAGGCCATGATTTTTTTTTAGTTAATACGGTGATTTTCTGGTTTATTTTGAACCCCACAAAAAACATAAGTAACAAAAACATGGCAATTTTGGAGACCTAGTCGACGTTAAGAAGAAATGAAAAATTCAAATCAAATTTTGACAGGTGCAGGCAAACTTTTAGTTGGGGGTTAGGGAGCAATTAGATCATACAAGAACATTGATAAATGAAATTTTTGCGACAAGTTGAATAACAACTATACTCCTGTTTTTGTTTGTTATTTCGACTTCACACTTCTGTTTTTTTTATATTGCACGACAAGTTGGCTATGGATGCTGATTTCTTTTTCAGCATCACCTAGCTGTCCAAAATTGTTACGATTTTGTTTCTTATTAGATTTTTGTGCATGGAACAAAATAAGCGAGAACATTGCGGTGGTAGTCCAAAAAGAATCATCCTGTATAAGAAGCTGTGTTGATGAGTTAATTAACACAATATATGAAAATTAAATCTCATTATTGTTTCTTTCTTTTTCAGTTCTTTGTTCTTCTTCTGTCGTTCCTCGTTACCCTGCAGCAGGCCCTGAGCTCCGGCTACATAAATTCTGTGATAACCACGATCGAGAAGCGGTTCGAGATCCCGTCAAGCCTCTCAGGACTGGTGGCGTCGTCTTATGAGATCGGCAACGTAATCACCGTGATATTTGTCAGCTACTTGGGTAGCAGGCGGCACATCCCCGTGTGGATCGGTGTCGGTGCCTTGATCACCGGTGGCGGGTCCCTTATCTTCATGGTGCCGCACTTCGTCGCCGAAGAAAACACGAGCGGTCCCGCGATGAACGCCACCGATGATAATATGTGTCGCTTGGTGTCCGTGCACGAACAAGACATGGGCCTGGGGGGGTTCTCGTCGGGACTATCGTCGCCTCCCTTGGCCCCCAACAATATTAGAGGCGATAACTGTATACTCGGGACGCCGTCCACAACGGGTCCAGTGCTGCTGTTCGTTTTAGCACAGCTACTGCTGGGCTGCGGTGGATCACCGCTCTTCACTCTCGGCACTACCTACATTGACGACCACGTGCGGCCTGAAAGCTCGTCGATCTACATAGGTGAGAAATTTAAAAATATTTTACAGTAACTAGTAACTTAGTTACTAAGTTAATAACTTGTAACTGTTATACATTTGTACCTTCTCTAATTGAAGTACGGACACCTGACCGCTTTTGCATATTCTTGTATAAGCACAAACTGCTGGCAAAGTCAAATTTTAAATAATTCTGCCAAAAAGATTTTTCCCTTATTTATTATTATTTATTCTCACACTTTATTTGTCACACACTGTATATTGGAAACATAGCATGGGTGTGTCCACAAATTCTTGTGAATTACCAGTCGGATACCATGTATTTGTGAATCTTGAATGTTTTTATATTGTCTACCCTCTATCTAAGGAAACAAACTCTTATGCGGGGTTTTTCCCTGAAAATAAACGATTTTATGTAAATGGCTGAAGCACAGCTTATATGTTAGGGTAAGGTGTGGCTGAAGAATGCATGTACTATGAGTACGTTCTCGGACGCTGGATAATTCTCACCCTCACAATACTCCAAACTAGGAGTACCCCAAAAGCAACCAAATTATTATTCCTGTGAGTGTAGGACAATTAGTAAACTACACGGGCAAAGCTATTATTAACGTGAAGATGAGAATGTTAATACAAGCAAGAACCAGAAAACCCCAAAATGTCATCTTAATAAAAAATAAATATATATTGAATTCAGTTTGAATTCTCTCTTCAGAGAGAGAAAGAGTATGGGTCCATCACGGCCCAAGCAATTTTTATAAGTACACACCATATGGGGATTTTTTTAAATTTTACATTTATCAGAAAATTTTATTCTTGATATAAGTTTGTGCATTCATGCAAACTCAAAGCGAAGTTTCAAAATGTGAATATCTCATTTCGTATACGGGGGAGCTTCGAAAATATGAAAAAGGCTCAAGAGTAAAGTACCCTTATTTTTCATTTTAGAGAAAACATGTATTAAGAAAAATTGTTTAGAATTGAAAGGTAAGCCCAAAAACGCAGTTTCAAGTTTCTATTCCAAAAACACTTTCGGCATTTTTTATGATTTACCCTGTATAAAAAATAAAAACACTTTATTTGATATGCCAGTTCGATTTCAGAGAGGATTTATTATTTATAAACGTGAGTGCCATTAAAATTTGGATTGAAAATAAAACAAGGTTTGCATCAAAAAAATTAGTATTTTTTTCGTTTCTACTTTGCAGGAGCCATAGTTACTGTTCAAACAAATTAATGAAGACAAATGCAATGACACAATGATTCAAGAAAATAAAACCAAATGGTTAAAAAAATATGCACAAGCACAAAGAATCTTCATATATCAACAATCAATAAAAAGATGTTACTACATAATAAGTTGCAAAACTGCGAACGAAATGTTCACTAAAACAAAAGAAATTTTTCAAAAGGACAATAGTCAACAAAAATGTAAGTAATTTGCTACAAGAATTTATCAACTTCAAGTACTAAAAAGGAAGTGATGTTTGAACACAGGTATAAGTAAATTTGATAATTTAAGTTTTCGTCTGAAGAAAATGGATGAAGAGATGAATGAAGAAATATTAATGTCGAAAGATTTAAGAATTTTAGAACTGCATGAGAATCAAAGCCAAAAACAGAAAGAACAATGGCAAATTTAACGTCAAGATTAATTTTTGAAGAAAACATGTATAAAGAAGGAGAAAATGTAGGACAATCTGTAGCTTTTGCAAGTAATGAAAGATGTTTCAAATGTAATCAACTTGACATGTACCTATCAAAGTTTTGTAAACAGAAGAGAGATGGAATTAAATGTTACAAATGTAATAATTTTGGTCATCTTACAAAAGATTGTAGAAAAAATCCTAATTATCAAACAGAAAATATAAATATGTGCAAAATTTGTAAAAAGACAAACCATAATGAAATAAACTGCTTCCTTAGAACCAAACAAAATAATAATAAAAATAGTAATGATAAAATGGTGTCTTTTATGGCAGAAGAAAAAGAAGAAAATAATAATGGAAGGACAAGTATGTTTGTAATTGATTCTGGTTCAACTTCGCATTTGGTAAACAATGTAAATCTATTTAAAAATTTTGACCAAAGGGAGATAAAAATTGGTGTTGCAAAGAAAAATGCAGAAATGGTAGCTGAAGGTGTCGGTAAAATTGAAAATAATAAGTGTGAATTAAATGATGTCTTATATGTATCTGATTTAAGCAATAATTTGTTATCTGTTAAAGCAATATCCGAAAAATGGGCAAGTTTTATTCAACAAAGAAGTTTATGCGATGAAAGATTATGAGACAGTTTTTGAAGGAAGAAAAAATAAAAATGGGTTATATGCTCAGTTATATGTCATACATTTTGATGAAGAATTGACAGATGAAGAAGACGAAAATTATTTGATTGAAGAAGAAGAAAATTATTTGACAGAAGAAATTGATAATTACACTGACACATTGCATAGAAGGTTAGGACGCATAAGTATTGAAAATTTAAATAAAATGATTTGGTCAATGGTTTAAATTTAAAAAAAAATGACTGTTGTAACTCTCTCTTCTCGTGTATCTGGGTGTCCGTTCCTCGAATGAAATTAATCCACACAGGTTAAGGTATTTATTGGCACGTCAGATAACAGGTGAGTTAGTTAAATAAATACAATAAGAGATGGCCACGATGTGAAGAACTGCAGCGGTTCGGCCGGGCCGTGGGGCGCCGGGCAGCGAAGGGGTGTTGGTCGCACTGTTCTACTGGCTCGGGTCCGGGCAGAGTTCCCAAGGGGGGAAAGCAGAGCCTGAAGCGCCGGGGCAGCAGAGGTCTCGAGTCCAGTCAATGTTCCAAGGGTGGAAGGCTGTTGACTGAAGAAGCTCGAGAGCGACTTGCTCCTTGAGGGCTGGCTGGCTCTTCTTATACCCGTCGGCGCTGGCCGGACGGATCGATGCTGGGGGTGGAGTCTCGGCCGGGTCGCGTAGACGGCGGTACCGACCGGCGCGCCCTCGCGAGGGGTAGTACGGAGCGCTTTCGTACTACCCGGGGAGCGAGGAGTGGCGGCGTCCGCGCGTTGAAACACGGGTGGTCCTGGTGCTGGCTCCAGGAGGGTGGTTGGTCGTGTTACACTGTGATAATTTTGTACGACCCTGTGAAGTATGTTTAATAGCAAAACAAACGAGATTTTCATTTAACAGTGAAATAACACCAGCAACAAGACCATTGGAAATTATACACACAGATGTAGGTATGTGGACCAATAATTATTGGTCCAGAAACTTGGGATGGTAAAAATTATATCTTGACTATTCTTGATGACTACACACACTTCATAGGGGTATACTTATTTAAAAAAAGTGAAACTGCCCGAATACCCGAAAGAATATATTAAAGAAATGGAAAAAAGTAAATGTAATTATGTATCTAAAATAAGATGTGATAATGGTAGAGAATATACAGGGTTAACTATGACTTAGTACAAAAATTTTTACCACGTGCGCAGGGTGGCTTAAGAAAACATAGAAAAATATTTTTAGATTTTTTTTACGATCTTTAAAAAAACGGGTAAAGACCCCTATTTTCCCTGTAAATCGCCGCCTTTAATGACGTCATCCAATTTGGCTTCTGAAGGTACTGACAGCTGAAGTGATTTTCCGCGGTGTTGCCGTTGATTTAGGAACGGTGAAAATACCTTTTTACTCAAACAAATTTAAAAAATACATAAATAACAATCGATTTGAATCTGTACAGATGCAGCGCTATTAGATTCCCCTTACCTTAGCTCGTATCCGGACCGGTTCCTAGTCTCGTGGAAAGCTCATTACCGCGACACCACAAGCCGTCTCCCTTAATACCCCCGGAGCTCCTCTGATGAATTCTTGTCCACCATCTAACCTCTTCTGAAGCATAGATAAAGGATTTATTGTTCTGAAGCCTCGGCGGTATGAATTAAGCGACGTATCGGCCCGGTCGAGTCTATGAAACGTTTTTTCGACTGCTCCGCGTTGCCCCGTTCGTCATTTCATAACTTCCTAGCTAGGCAACTAACTGTACATACAAGGTTTGTTCCAACAGGGCCAATAACCGTGCTCAAGCACGTTCAGCGCATGCGCACTACCCCACTGGCTGTTCCAACTGAATTATGTACCTACCGACACGGGACGATACACGCACTGTTCCAGCCGATTTATGGATCATTTGTGTATCGTCCTTGTACGATAAAAACGGTGCCTGGTCTAAAGCAATAACCGCGTGTACTGACTGCGCAGTGTATGGTCGTGTGACAGAGATAAACATTAACATCATATTTTTGTTTTTACGTAGATAGGTTTAAATCGATGGCTGGGATCGTGTTTTTTATTTCTTGTTGGTTTTTGGCTTGTTGGGTAGGGCGGGGAATCGTTGAACAATTTTTCCGTTCCATCTGAAATTTTCTTTGGGATCATTTGTTCCAACTCGAATTTACGTACCGTCACAGAACTGTACATGAACTAGATGATAACCCTTAAAGAACGCATGCGCTAGTTTTGCACCGTTCATGTGCGATCCCAAAGAAAATTTCAGATGGAACGGATTGTAAATCAAATCGACCAAATCACGTTTTGTGACCGCACCTAACCTGCGTGTTTAATATGTGGCTAACCGAATGTTCGGTGGGCTAACCTCACTCTTCACTCTAAAAAATTATTGTTCAACGATTCCCCGCCCTACCCAACAAGCCAAAAACCAACAAGAAATAAAAAACACGATCCCAGCCATCGATTTAAAACCATCTACGTAAAAACAAAAATATGAGGTTATTGTTTATCTCTGTCACATGACTATACATTGCGCATGTCAGTACACGCGGTTATTGCTTTAGACCAGGCACCGTTTTTATCGTACAAGGACGATACACAAATGATCCATAAATCGGCTGGAACAGTGCGTGTATCGTCCCGTGTCGGTAGGTACATAATTCAGTTGGAACAGCCAGCGGGGTAGTGCGCATGCGCTGAACGTGCTTGAGCACGGTTATTGGCCCTGTTGGAACAAACCTTTTCAAGTTTGGCTAGTAGCCGACGGAGGGCATTTGCGAATGTAACATGGCGTTATTTCCCAGTTTGGTCTTGATTTTCGCGGCAAATCGTTCAGCGTCTTTGTGAAAATGCCGGAGTATTCGAACGCCGAGTTAACGGACATGGTTATAATGTACGGGAGATGCGATGAAAGTGCACATCGAGCTGCAGCAGAATACCGTATTCGTTTTCCTAACAGGGCAAATATGCCTAACCCACGTACTTTCGTGAACATTGTACAACGTATGCGAAACACTGGTGTTTTGCAAGCTCGAAGGGGTGGGCCTGGAGGGCAAATGAACATGGACGATGTTGAGTCAGTGCTTGATTTGGTGGAAGAGCAACCTTCTATAAGCACTACAGCTATTGCAAGGAGATTGGGAATATCTCAGAACAAGGCAAGTAAAATAAAACCAATAAAACTGACTTCTACCAAAGACTATCCCATGTGATGGGATTGTCTTTGCTTGCACCTAATACCTACATAAAATTTAAAATGTAACAATACAATTATTTACAGGCATGGAGGATTCTAAGGGAAAACGGCCTTCACCCTTATCACATACAAAAGGTCCAAGCATTAGAAGCAAATGATTTTCCGGTGAGAATGACCTACTGCACTTGGCTACGTGATCGAATCGCCCAAGACCCAAACTTTGTTTTCAACATTCTTTGGACAGACGAATGCTGCTTCATACGTGCTGGGGTTTTAAACACGTATGTAAATTTTTACTTACTTATAGCTTTCTCTCCTCCATATTATCTTTTTTATTTATTATAAAATTGGCTATGTCAATCCTAACGCCTTCGCCAAAATTGTGAATATTTCTAATTTTTGTTTTTTTTTTTAGACACAACAGCCATATTTGGTCCGATGAGAACCCACATGCTGTTCGGCGGTTTAATTTCCAACGTCGGTTTTCCATCAATGTTTGGGCTGGAGTTTATGGAGATCGATTAATTGGACCATACATTCTACCGGAAAATTTAAACGCTGAACGATACTTGTATTTTCTGACAAATGTTTTGTTTGATAATTTGCCACTACAAGTACTGCATGACATGTGGTTTATGCACGATGGTGCACCAGCCCATTTTGCGAGACCTGTTCGTGCACTTTTAGACGACCAATGCCCCAACCGTTGGATCGGAAGAGGAGGGTCAATTGCATGGCCGCCGCGATCACCAGACTTGAATCCAATGGATTTTTGTATTTGGGGATTCATGAAGGCGATTGTGTACGAGCAGGAAATCGACAACGAGCAGCAGTTACGTGAACGAATTGAAGGTGCAGCTGTTCAAATCCGAAATAATCATGGACTTTTTGCACGTATCCGGACTTCTTTAGTTAACCGAGTGAATTTGTGCATCGAAGTTAACGGCGGCCTCTTTGAACAGCTACTGTAGTGCTTTGCATGTGCATTTGTGCAATGTGTGCTAGTGCAGTTGTGATTTTTCGGTTACCCTTCGGGGTTTTCCTGGCGGAGGGGATCTACCTCGTCGTGGTCGTCAGGCTGAGTACCTCGCTTCAAACAAAAGGAATAGCAGAGGGAAACCAAGAGATCCCCAACAGATTTAAAAAATGTGAATGTTGTGTTGTGTGACTTTTAATGTAAAAAAGCAAGAAAACATAAAATGGTGCAAACAATCCTGGAAATGTCAGTAAGGTAGGTGTTTCATAGGCATTCTACATGTTCCTTAGAAAGTAATCGTTTTTAAAAGGAAATCGAAATTTTGTGGTGAATACTCGGATAAATTGATAGACGTGGCAACGCCGCGCTATTGACATATGGGAAATTTTTAGACATGTGGGGCGGGCGTCCATAGGCGGCGTTTTTTGAGGGGTTTAATACAATTTGAAAAAAAAATTTTTTAGGCTTAAGACAAATGTTAGAAAATTTTTGAAAATTTATTTTAGCAAGTCTAATTTTTCTTTATCTGCCATAAAAATTTTTGTACTAAGTGATAGTTAACCAAAAAAAAATCAAAATTTTAAAATGCACTATAGACAACAAGGTATAATTTTGTATACTACAATTATACATACACCACAACTAAATGGAAAAGCAGAAAGACGAAACAGAACACTTATGGAAAAGACACGTTCATTATTTTTTTTATTCAAATATTTCAAAGAAGTTTTGGGGTAAAGTAATGAGAGTATCAGGGTATACTTATTTTAAATACCTAGGTGCCCAAGTGAAACACTGGAATAACATAAAGCCAAATATATCAAAAATGCAAATTTTTGGAAGTGAAGCTTTTGCAAAAAAACTTAGGTCCATTAAAAAAGTTAGAAGAAAGAAGTGAAAATTTTATTTGTTGGTTACTGTTCAAATGGTTATAGACTTTGGAATGAAAAGAAGAATGATATAGTGTTAAGAAGAGATGGGATTTTTAAGCAACCAAATAAAATTAAAAAAGAAAATAAAATTAACTGAAGATGAAGAAGCCAGTGAAGAAGAAAATGGAAAATGGAAAAGGAAAAGAGAAGAAAAATGATTTGAAATCAATTGAAGAAAGTGAAGAAGAAATAAAAGAGAATGCAGATAAAATAAAATCAGAACAAGAAAGTAAAGAACCAATTGTTATAAATTATGTAAATAATAAACTGATGGAACAAGATATCGATAAAAAGAAAAATATGGAAAAAACAAAGTTTAAGACAAGGTAGCAAAGAAGATAGACAAGGAAAGATGATTTTACCAAGAAGGTATGATGATTATGTTTTATTAACATATGAACAAGCAATAAATGGTAAAGAAAGTATTAAATGGAAAGAACCTATTGAAGAAGAAAATAAATCTTAAAAGAAAAATAAAACTTTATATAAATAGTGAAGAAGCTAACAAAAAAAATATTTTAACAAGTAAATGGTTATTTAAAGTAAAAATTGATGGAAGATATATAAAGCAAGATTGGTTGTTATGGGTTTTGAACAAGAAAAAGGCATACATTATGAAGAAGTTTGTAGTCCGGTTGTGAATATGAGTTCACTTTGATTATTGCTGGCGTTATCTGTACAAAAAGACTATATAATTTTGAAATTGTCTAAGGTTGTTTGTTTGTTTAAAAAAGCGACCCTAAAGATATTTGTAATCGCCCTATTTCACTTTTATCGGGTTTTTCAAAAAAAATTGAAAATGTTTTAATTAAGTGAATTCTAATTTTTTTAATCTAATAATCTGGTATCTGATGTATACTAATAATATTTCCAGTTATTTAACTGTGTTTCACTCTGAATTTGCTGATAATATGACATTACTATCAGAACAAACCAACATGAAAAATCATCTAGTGCATAACTTAAATATAGAGGTACTGTATTAGTATTTTTGTAACAACAAACTTACACTTAATCAGCGGCATAGCCACGGGGGGAGTTTGGGGGGTCAGAATCCCCCCATGCCATGCTCAGCAAACGGTCTTGTTGGTGCAAGCACGCGCCGCGCCGGCATGAACGCCTAGCGTGGCAGCGCCGGCGCACGACTTTGTCTCAGTTGTCCCATGTATTTGTTTTATTTAAAAAAATGTCATATAAATATTTAGTTTTGTTGGCTGACCCCCCCCCCCCCCCCATGACAAATTTCTGGCTACGCCACTGCATTTAATCAGAGGAAAACATATAATAATAATAATTCTCAACCTCACAATACTCCAAACTAGGAGTACCCCAGAAGCAACCACATGCTTGTGCGGGGGAGGGGGGCAATTACTATTATTTTGTCTTCATTGCCATTTGCGGCTAGGGCCGACTTTTTTCCCGATAGAACTAGGATAGCATTCGCTCAAGTACTACGGAAAACCCTAGAAAACCGAAGTAATCCCAGTCAGTGTAGGACAATTTGTAAATCACACGGGTAAAGCTATTTAGGAGCAATACCGTGAACCCACATTCGTCCAGTGCTCTTGGCCATAGCGGTGTTTTTCTTTGAAGACATATGCATGTGCCTGCCTCAAACCGAGGTCGATCGAAGGCAGAAAAACATGCAGTCTAAAAAGTCAGCGCCGGTACGAGTGACGCCACCGCGGCGGTTCCATTTCATCCATATGGAGCTAACTATACAAAAGCCATTTAATTAAATTAAATAGTAAATCAATTGAACAAGTTACATCTTTCAAATTATTAGAAATACATATTGACATGAGTCTGAACTGGAAAGAACATGTCAATTATGTGATTAAGGCATGTGCTAGTCGTTGTTTTGTCTTGTTGAGATTGAGGCGGATTTTGAGTTAACATATGCTCAACATTTTTTACTTTGCCAGTGTGGAATCAATTATTAGATATTATGGAATTGTTATTTGGAGTGCTTCATCTGCAGCTGGCAGAGTATTCCTGATGCAAAAGAGAGCTGTATGTTCTAAACTATCAATTTTTTGCATAGGTATATAGAAGAGGAGTTAGTGCTTTTGACTTAACTTATTCATGCAAACTTTCGAAAACATTTTAGATTATTTAGTTAGAAAACTCGTTAAATATGATATAATCATTACAGGAGATTTTAATCTTAACCTTAACAATTTTTGAAGCAACATGAGTTACTAGAGACTCTTCATCTCTAATTGATAATATACAGTGTGGTTATTTAAGTGTGCAACATATGGGAATTTTTTTTATTACTTGCACAACGAAAATACAAATATTCCCGAAAGTTGGTGCATGTTCGATAATCATATATCATATTAGGCACAGTTAGAATGGTTGCATGTCCAACAGCATACAGGGTAGGTCAAAAAAATATAAAAATTGTACAAGAGTAAAAGTACCCTTATTTCAGAAAATTCAGCAAAATCTTATAAAGAAAGGTTATCTAGAATTAAAAGTTATGCCTAAATACCAAAACATAGCCTCCTAAGAAAAAGAAATATATATTTTTGAAAAACATTAATCATTTCCTAAAAAAAATTGTTTTAATATTCACCCTAAACAATTTCCTAAATCAATTATATCAATTTCGCATAACTTTGTTCAAATTCACGCATATTTATAAAATTAACTTAGATTTTTATTTTTTTAGGGAATCACAAACTTCATGTTTGTTGCAAGGATATTAAACAAAACTTTAAAATTTCGCAAAAATTCTTCTGAACAAGGTAAAACATTAGTAATGATAATGTGTATATTAAAAAACTCTCATTTAAGGTGCAAAATTTTTATTTTAAATGTTTATTAAGAAACTGGAAATTAATTGACGAAAATTTTTTTTTCTTAAACAACTTTTCTTAATAATCTTTTGCTGAATTTTTTGAAATAAGGGTACTTTACTCTTGTGCAATTTTTATATTTATGTTGTTTAACTTGCAACCATTCTAAGTGCACCTAATATGATTATTGAACATGCATCAACTTTCGGCAATATCTGTATTTTGGTTGTGCAATTAATAAAAAAAAAGTCCCATATGTTGCACACTTAAATGACCACACTGTATATATTTGTAAATTTACAGGCTAACTATGAAGCAAGTGTAATACGTACTTCCCTGTCAGATCACAGAGCCCAACTGCTTTGTTTTAATTATGGCTACTCAAAACACAGTAAACAATACGTATAAAAAAGATTTTTCTAGTCTTTAGTGCACTCGATGTGAATACTGCCTATCAGAATTGTCGTAACAAAAATAAGCCTCAACAAAATATTGCATCCCTGGATAACTCCAGCAATTAGGGTATCATGTAGAACAAAAAGGGGTCCTTATCGACAGAAGCAAATGGGACAAGTGGATGCTGATTTCTACAGCAGATATTGTAGTATCCTAAAACAAGTTATAAAAAAAGCGAAGAAAATGTCGAATGAATTTTATATAAAAGTATCAGAAAATAAAAATAAAGCCACATGGAACCTTGCAAATAAGATACCTAACAAAGAAAAATAAAAACTCGGAATCAATTTATAAAAATTTCGCACAAAAATACAAAGACAAGTTACAAATTTTAAACAATTTCAACCAATACTTTATAAACTTTTCTGGTAGTAAATTGTCGACAGATAATAAGCCTGTCTTGGACAAAAAAGACAATAGAAGTTCCTTTACCACTATTTATACCCAACAACTCCACAATAAATTCAAAACAGTATTAAGAACATAATAAAGTAAAAAATTCACAGGAAATGATGAAATACAAATATATCTGCTGATGGAAATGGCATCTACTATATCAACAGCACTCTCCTACATTATTAATCTAACACTTTCCACGGGGTGCTTCCCAAATGCACTAAAATTAGCCTTAGTAAAAGCAATCTATAAAAAAGTTAAAAAGGATGAAGAATCAAACTACAGACCCATATCCATTTTGTCAAATGTTTTGAAGATTTTTGAAAAGATCATGTTTATTAGGGTGGGAAAGTATTTGGAATCACGATCTCTTCTCTCTGATTGCCAGAATGGCTTCAGAAAAGGCAAATCCACAATTCGAGCTGTATATCAAGCTATGGTAAAAATTTTAAACTCGTTAAGGAATAACAAAGAGACAGCTATTCTGTGCTTGGAACTGTCAAAAGCCTTCGACAGGGTTGACCATGAAATACTTTGCCGTAAGTTAGAAAATTACAGTATTAGAGGAGTAGCCTTAAAACTAATAAAATCATATTTTTTGTCACAGCGGAATCAGTGTGCAGGGCCGTAGCCAGATACAAACTTCAGGCAGGGCAAACGACTTTCCTCTTAGGGCAGTACACATCTGAGAAGTGACGGATAGGTACCTACAGGGCATTAGTTTGTCGGTGGTGAGAGGAAGGGAGGTAAAAAAAATGGAATTTAATTTTCGGTATTAAAAATCGCGCCGCAGGCGAAAATTCGTGAAATTTTCAAGGTCAAATATAATATGAATATACAATTTTAAGTCAATGGTAGGTAATTTTTTTGCTAATTATGCGGGCTCATAATCATTTGTGCAGCAAACAAGAATACTCTGTTTTCTTTCATAGAGGAGACAAAAATGTTATCAAAGTTCTATTTTATTGTTGATTTTTAACTGACAAAAATCCAGCAATAATTATCAATAACAACACTGAACACCGCCTTTTGTGATGTGAAGTAAAAATAAAAGTTAGTGCTCATAGTGCCCTATAAATTATCATATTTTTTTCAAAGGGCCACATTATGTCTATAATTTTTGCAAAAATTTTCTGGTCAGTGTAGTAGGTAGGTATGGGTAAATTGAAATTTGTTTGAAGGTGGGGCAATAAGGATTGTTGTTTTTTAAGCGGGTAATAAAAAGAGGACTTAGAGGTGTCTGCTCACTAAAATGCGCCGCAGGCAATTTTTTTTTTAGAAAAGTTAAGGACAAATTCAGTTTAAATAAAGTGTAATAAATTTAAAAAATCATCATGATGTATTTTTTCATCGTTTTTTTCTCAATGGCCCTGGTGAGGTGACCGGTGAACTTGTGGCTCAGGCAGGGCAAACATTCTGCCAGGCAGGGCAACGCCCTGCCTGACCCCCCCCCCCTGGCCACTGCCCTGTCAGTTTGTCTGCGAGGTGGATTGGTCGGGTAATTTACAAAGGTCTGACACTATTGATGTAGAGAGGGGAGTACCACAGGGACCAATCCTGGGTCCTTTGTTATACATTCTATACACAAATGAACTGCCGGATGTCAGCGAGGAATATTTGGTACTTTATGCCGATGATACCACCCTGGTATTCAGTGAGTGGGATCGAAGTGTGCTTCTCAGAAAAATTTCTGACACGTGAGCACTTTAAAAAATTAATTTGCATCAAACAATCTTCTTCTGAATATCTCAAAGACTTAAAAAAAAAAATAATATAATAATAATAATAATATAATATAATAATAATATGTCATACTATGCATGTTCAATCATGACTACAATATGTGATTTTCTGGGGGAATTCAACCGACCTACAAAAAATACTTGTACTGCAGAAGAGGTGTCTTCGTGGTATTTTCAAAATGAAACAACAGGAAAGCTGTATACATTTATTTTGTGAACAAAAGATCTTGACAGTTATTGGTTTATACAGGCAATGGTATTTGTAACTGAAAGCAAAGACCTATTTGTAAATTCACAAAGAAACCATGATCACCATAGTAGATTTAAGATGGACTTGGTTACAGAGAAGTGTAATTTCTCATATGTTTAAAAAAATTTGAATACAGTGTAATAAAAATTTATAACTCCTTTCCACAAAATGTGTGTACCTTAGGAAAGAACAAATTAAAATATGGTCTTGAAATGTATCTTATAAAAAAGGCTTTCTACCTCAGACAAATTTTGTCTGAGCTTTCTACTCTATAACAGAGTTTTACAATGATAGCGATAGGGGGAATCTTTTTTTTTCTTATTACATGTAATATTCGGGTCATTGATTTCCTCTTAACATTATTCAATTCAATTCTAATGTAAATTTTGTAACATTACATGGAATATATGGATCTTTATCTATCTATCTACCATGTTTAGTCTTAAGTTTAGAGAATCGTGTAAGCAAACCCAACGATATATAGGAATAGATGACTCACACTATTACAAATAACACGGTTTTATTTTGCTTCTATATTAGCGGGACAGGGGGAACAAAACTTGTATATTGTATGCTTTGAGATACTTATATTTACAAAATAATTTAAATCGTATAAAAAATACTGGAAACCTTGAAGCCAACAATAACAACCTATTTTTAAAATCATGAAACAAAACAAGTTGCCTTTGGTCATGTATCTATTACTATATATCGTTGAGCAAACCTTTAAAACATAAGCTATAATGACATTACCAATCTTTATTTTTGATATTTTTAAATTTGTTAGGCAAAACCTTAGTTCTTTTAAATCTCAAAATATGTAGAAAATATGTAGAACAAGCCATGGTTATGACGTTATGACTTTCAATATGACCTTCACAGATTAGAACTTTACCAGCTGAATCCATTCTATCTAGGTGCCGTTTTCTATAACAAGCTTACTAAACAACCACAAGATCTAAATAACAATAAATTTAATGCTTACCTCAAACCATTTCTATTAAATAATGCTTTCTACTCACTACATGAATTTTTGGATTCTAGATTTTAATGTAATTTTAGTATGTAATACGAGCCCCTTCCCATTTCAGTTGGCCCAGTCCAGCATTTTTGAAAAAATAGTCTTTAGGAGGAAAAAAAACCAAAAACTGCATGCACTTTAAAGAAATATTCATTTACTTATCAACATTTCTAGCATATGTAATAGACAAACACTAACTCTCAATGCCAGAAAACGATAATAAATAAAAAAAAAATAGTAGAATCGAACATTAGACCAATAAATATAGAAAAATATTTATATACACTTTTAATGTTTACCACTGGGTGACATCATTCTTTTTTTGTAACGACATCCGAAATTCTTTGCGGCACAGTATTAACCAATTTTTGGCAAAATTCCGGTGTAAAGGAATCCCTTATTTCCTGGAGCTTTTGCTTCAGTTCGGGGATTGTTCTGGCAAGATGTCTCCGGAGCACCTTTTTGATCTCATGCCACAAAGTTTATATTGGAGACAAATCGGGACTACTAGAAACCCATTTCAACAATGGAATATCGAAGTCTTCCATCCATTTTTGTGTTTTTTTTAGTATGGCATCCAGCACCATTTTGTTGGAATATAAATCTTGTCCTGTTGTCAAATATTCTTCCATAATTGGTAAAAGGTACTCTCCCAAAATTTCCAAATATTTGCCTGTGTTAACGATTCCGTTAATAAAATGCAATTTTCCTATTCCTTTTGATGCGAAGAATGCAGTCCCCTTCCTCTCTGAAAGTCTATTAGATATTAACGAACTCCTATATTTGCTGCGATGCCGAATGAGGAGTTTATTTTATAGCGGATATCTCCAGCACTCTTAAAAATATGTGGTAACTGGCGTTGCATCTGAGTGCGAAAGTATCTTTTAAATGCGTCCCCGCTTTCCATGTAATATTTGAAAGGTAACATTTACAAAATTACTTATAGTCAATATTACGCATTATTATAGTTATGTTTCATGTGTAGTGGGAGTGGTATGGCAAGAAATCTTTAAGTTTATTCCTCAATGCTGGCCAATTATGAACCCTTTGTTTATTATTAAGGTACCACTTCCATGCATGCATAAGTCACAAGCTGAAGCAAATAAATCTTCCTCGGAAGCACCCTGAGCTTGACAAAACAGCTCAACATTTTCCAAGAATTCCACTAAAGACTCTTTATCAGTACCCAAAAAATGTACATTCCACTTAGCAATATTTACAAAAAGTTTCCAGACAATAGCGGTTTTTTCTTAAAGGAGTAGAGACTTGAGTGGGGGTTTCAAATTCTATACTTCTGATTTTTTCATCAAATTCCCCTTCTAAATCTAATAAGTCCGTTTTAGCTTTAGCCAATCTGTTTTGGTCTTCCTGAGCTTCAGGAAGAATCCACAAAATTCTACCCGATAAATGATTTAAACAAGATTCAGTGCCTTGACATGCTTCATCACCCTTAACACCAGACAATTCAGTCACTACTTGAACAAAGAAATTGGATGGTCAATATTTGCAAAGCAACGATTGGATGCTTCCTGTTGCAAAACACACTTTAAACTTTTACTTTAACTTCTATACCATTCCAGTAAAATCAATTCCCCTAACTTTTAATTCATCTTGTCTCAAATGGTCTGCTCCATCTCAGCAAAAATATCAGCAACCACAGTCAAAAATGCCCGCAGATAAATTCAAAAATACCAACAACTAAATTTAAAAATCATTTTTTGCAAATTTAAGCAGTTCCAAATTAATTAGTCTTTTATAAACATTAAGTTCAAAAACATTGCTTAATTTCCAAGTATCAAAATCGAGCAGAGAAACTCAACAAAAAATTTAAACTGGGGCCTTGCATTGGCAAGTGCCAATTGTATAATGTAAGTTTGGCTCAACAAGCGAACCTCGTTTATGACTCGATTATTGACACAAAGGAATAAAACACATGTTTAAACTATTTACAAAAGTTGTTTATATCACACTTTACAATTATTGAATAATAAAAAATGTCATAGAGTTCCAATAAACTAATTAAATCCAAAAAAATATATTAGTTAACCCACAATTATACTAATTACCCCTTAACGTATGTTGTATGAAGTTACAGTCCCAACTTGATTAATTGTGAGCCAAAAAAAAAGTAAAAAATAATTTTAAAGTTTTAAACGACAACTGAACATTCCCAAGTTTTAAATATGAGATCATGATTCCCTCAAAATGACTTAATGACACCTAGTCAGCTGTAACAAAAAAGCTGCTCCCCTTGGTCTTAGAGATACAAAAATTACGATATTAACTTAAGTATGCTGAAAATATTTAATAACGATCAAAGTTATTATTATAAGGATAAACCAAAAAATTAGAATCTGCGTCAGGTGTGATATGTGTGTCTTAAATCACGTGATTCACCACTCAAGATACAACGTTACAATAAAAACTTTCGAGCTACACTGGAGAGGATAAAGGCAGCTACATTTATTTCTTGAGGTATAGGTGCTATAAAAGCTGTAAGATTCACTCAAAATCAAGATATAATGTGCCAATTTTCGATAAATTTGGAATTGACCAAAAAATTATCAAGATAATTTTTAAAAACTTTGCTCCAATCCAGACCAGTACCCTGGTCCAAAAATGACGGGAAAACGCCATTGCCGCAAACTCGCGTTGCCTTTGACCCTCTAAATGGTCGCCCTGTTTCGCGTCTCCGAAAATTCAATGCTCATGAAATAAAAAAAACACTATTAATTGGTGAAACCGAAATGAGTTACACAACAAATGCACACAAGATTATCAAAATATAGTATAAAGCCGCAGAAAGAGATAGATAAAAATCTGAGGAAAGAACGGTGTCTGACACTATCTTACACCTGGCGGAACTGGAAACGACTGCTAAAGAAGACCAAATGGAACAGGCCTTCCCAGTGGTGGCAGGTGATATTTATGAGCTTTATTTTATAAAACACCCAAGTTAGGTCCGTGATGTTATGATGCCAGAAGTCAAGAAACTCTGAACTGTCCAAATACACAAAGGAGTAGCACTTGGACAGAAACAAACAAACCCGTCGAGGGTACACCGAACAGATTTCTTGAACTCAAGCACTGACTCCTTTAGATCCATGACTGAACCAACCAATACTACTATATCCAGCATGAAACGTTGCGCCTTGTCGGACAGGTACGTGCGTTGTACTATGTCACAATAAAAATTGATATTTAGGCGCGCTACCTCTAGTCGCCACTAGATGCAGTTGATAGCAACAAATTTGCCAGTATTTTGCAATTTCGCATTTTATCAACAAATAAACATTTTTAAAGCATTCGGAGGATGATAGTAATTAATTCAAATGTGGTAACGGAGTTTTAACACAAAAATTCAATTACAGTCTGGCTACAGTTACAATGTCAACATGATGTCTCAAAGCTGAGCACTCCTAAATTTCTAAATCGAAACCTAGGCAGACAGTGTGCGTCGAATTTCAAAATATTACCTGGTTTCGGGTTGTTATTACAGCTAAACATTGATTGATTATTGATAGAAAATGTAAATATCAGTGTCAAGTCATGAAAATCACAATAACTAATATCACTCCTAATCTAAGACAAAAACCTTCCGATTCCCCTTTACCTATTTAAAAACATTTGATCCATAGCGAACTGTTATGACTACATATGATTGCTTATCATTTTACCTGTATGTTGATTCGAAGAAATAGCATGTAAACATGTCCCTGCCAAAAAACACTTCAAGCACAAAACTCTGGGTTCACGGTATTGCTCCGTAATTGCTTTATCTATGTGATTTACTAATTGTCCGGCACTCACTGAGATTACTATTGTTTTATATGGCTTTTCCATAGTAGTTCAGCAAATACTATCCTAGTCAGTGGCGTAACTACGGAAGAGTAGGCCCGTGTTCAAAATTTCAGGTGGACCCCGGTGTTTTTTTATCTTTGAAAGTGGTGTAACAATTACAAACATTGTACAGGATGTCCCATTTTCGATACTTTTGCAAGTTGTATTTATATTTTGAAATTCTTAAATCCTAGAAAAAAAACGTGTACGCCACTGAATTCTACGTGAAAAAATCTATAGTGGTTGATTTTTACCATTTCAACAAGTTAGTGTATAACGGAGATAGGGGGGGTGCCTGAAAATGGCAACTTTTGAAAATCACCTTGTGTTTAAAAAACTAAGGAGGCCGCATGAAAATTCTGTATATAAAAAGTAGGTCAGTGTCCCGAAAAATGCAACTCCCTATTTCTAAAAACAAACCAGATACCTCGCAAAAGTAGCGAAAAAGGGACTTAAACTTTGTATTGACCAACAGTTAAAAATAATGTACATTGCTCACTACAGGTCGAAAAACGCCATTTTATAGGTCAAAATGTTGAATCACCATGTACGTTCTGTACAGGGTGATCCAAACTGGACGCCCCAGGCCTACTGCGGGAACACGAAAACTGAAAATAAAATTTTGAACAAGGGCTCTTAAATGGAATAGAATGAAATACATGAAATTTTTCTATTCACTAGGACCGGTTTTCCGAAACCTAGCTAGCCATGAAAACAATTGCGATAGTCAGAAAATTATTTAAAATTATGTTAGGGTAACTTGTGCACCATTAAATTTGTTCGACTGGAGTATTTTTTAATTTTGAATTGTGCTTGTTACTGACTTGTTTGCTATTATAGTTTGGTATAAAAATTATTTTTTATTATTCCAGTTGAAAAAATTTCAGGGTGCACAGGACAACCTAACATTCTCTTAAATAATTTCTGACTATCAATTGTAAATTTTGAACAATAAAAGATACAGAAAATCTTTTCCAATAAAAGTTGTTGAGAATGATAAGGACCTTCAATATTTAGGAAAAAAATGGTATGTTTCTGGGGAAAAATATTGATGACGTCACAGCGGCCATTTCCCCAAACAACAAAAAAGCAAATTTTTGGTCATAATTGGGTCTTATAGTATGTCCCATTTAAGAACCCCTGTTTGAAATTTTATTTCCAATTTTCGTGTTCCCGCAGTAAGCCTGCGGGGCGTCGAGTTTGGATCATCCTGTAGGTACATTTACTCTTAAGTACATTTTTGTACTACCCTTGCATTTTTATTGTTGCGAAATTTCAATTGCCCTCTATGTAACCGATTAGAGATTCTGACTCGTCGGTTATTATGCAGCACCACATCTATGGGCTCGCATCGGAAAAACCGAAATTTATGCGCAATGCATGAATCTTGGTGGCGGTGGGCCCCTAGCAGCTCTGGGCCCGTGTTCACCGCACACTCTGAACACCCTGTAGTTATGCCACTGGTCCCAGTACCTCCTCCTAGTTTGGAGAATTATGAGGGAGCGAATAATAATACTAATTAGTGTTGTTTTTATTATCGTTTTTCCATGTTACTTCAAATAAATGTTTCTTTCTAGGGTGCATGTACAGCATGGCCGCTTTTGGCCCTGTCTTAGGCTTCCTCCTCGGAGCCTACTTGCTCTCGTTCCATATGGACTCATTCTCTAAGATCATCTCAATAGATGCGGGTGATAGTCGATGGGTGGGCATGTGGTGGGGCGGCTTCCTTCTTGGAGGTCTTCTAATGATCATCGTCTCTATCCCGTTTTTCTCTTTTCCCAAAGTACTGACTCATGAGAAAGAGAAAATTCGGTTAATGGAGAAGCAAGCCGCAGCTAACAATGCTGCAGCTAGTGGTTCCAGTCAGAAGGAGAGCAAGGAAAAGGCAGCAACTCTTTCGAGGGACGATGATAGATATGGGAAGGATATAAAAGGTTAGAGTTGGTTAGACATTTTATTTATTATGAGGACGTTAATATTTTTTTCATAAATAAATTTTGTACTTAAATGAAGTTTCTTAATTGGTTTTGAAATCTTTACTAACGTAATAAAAATGTTAACATTAGGAAATATTATCAGTGACGGAAATTATACTACATAATAAAAATAATGAAATCCAAAAGTTGCGGTACCTAATTACAGTACAATCTAGGAAATAACAAGAACATCAAACTGAATTGGTTTTCATCAATGTGGGGCATACTGAGTCCACAACAGAATACATTTGTAGTATCAGTTATAAATTATAACTTTCAGATTAGGAACAAGATTCAACACTAACCATGGAGGTTGCTTAAAGCTGGGTATCTCCAAGCTATAAATGTGCCTTAGTGCTGTAGTTTGTTCGAAATCATTTTTTTTCTGCCCTTTTTGCAGATGAACATTTAAGTCTGATCATGTATATGTTTTTTAGCTACCCTCTCTATACATCTATGATTTCATACACATTATAATTAAAACTGAATTTTAACTGAAAAAAAAAATTGACCTTCGGCATTTATCAATTGACAATGTGATCCTATTACCCTCTATACGTCTATGATTTCATACACATTATAATTAAAACTGCATTTTAACTGAAAAAAGAGTTAACCTTCGGCATTTATCAATTGACAAGAGTGATAGGTAGAAACTTCCTCCTTTCGTTAAATTCTGACACATTAAATAATTTATATGTTTTTGGAAAATTGAAATTATGAACTTTAATTGTTAAAGTAGGCAACAACATAAGAATTTAATACCATACAGATGCTTATGTTTTTGGTTCTTAAATAAAAAATCTATCTCTGGATTTGCAGATATTCCCAAGTCTATGTGGAGATTGGCTTCGAACCCAGTATACATGGTAACATGCCTAGGGGCTTGCATGGAACTAATAATCGTATCAGGATTTGTGGTCTTTTTGCCAAAGTATTTGGAGACCCAGTTTAGCTTGGGCAAAAGCCAAGCTAGTGTATTCACAGGTAAGTAAATAATTAAAATCAGTGGCTACTTACATTAGCCAAGTGTAGCCTCAAGGTGGTCGCGCATTAATACGTATCGGCTACAACGGACGCATCGGACGAATCACAATTTTTTTGTCATCATCACACATTATTCGGATTTGCTTGCCGCATTTTCATTGAGTGCAATACGAGACAGGATATAGTACAAACTTCTCTGTTGCGTTTGTTTTTGAAATCTAAAAATGAAAAGTTCCGAAGAAGAAATATTTGCAATTACATGTGCATTTGAAAATGAAGAATAAAGCCAGAAGAAAAGAAAAAAACCGAATATGGGTCCATAATATAAATGTTAAGAGAAAACTCTATGGAGAATTTCATCCCTTATTTGACGATTTGATAAGGGATGAAGCAAAATTTTTCCAATACTTTCGGATGACTCATGAAAAATTTTCTGATCTTTTCTTCCCAAATATTCTGCCGTCTCTGTTGGTTGCTATAATCTTTATTTTTAAATTATAAATTTCATTATATTGCTGCACTAAAGTTATTAATAATCCGTCATCCATTGCCATTTGCAGCTATACTAAACACTTGCTTATTACAAAAATGTTGTAGAAGAAAAGAATTGCCACTTCTCCTAGCCGATTCCTGTCGCTACTTATCGCGCATTTGATCAAAGTTGCGAATGACGTCATCCGCACGTATAGTATGCACGGATTTTATCTTTTTTTAATTATCTTGGACCGATTTCCGTTTCTACGATGCGTCTGATACGGTTGTATGTGCTTTATTTATCTCATTTAAAATAAGGCAAATAGTAATTTTTATTCGTTCCGTTTATCCGATGCGTCCGTCCGATATGAACAAATGCGCGCCTACCTTCAGGCTACATATATATATATGCAATATGCAATCAACAATGCAAGAGTTTCAACGAAAAATCTGGAAAAATCCTTCAAAATAATGCCTATTACATAGTTCACTTCATCAGTTTTGTTCAATTCATGTTGGTATTTATCCCTGTAAAAGGTCAAGAGAAAATATTTGAGAAAAAATGGTCCCCTTCTAAATTCAATCCCTACCTACTTGATTTGCAGCATAGAAGAATCTACTGTGACAAGAAGGTCAATCCTTATAGCAGCATTTAAGATACCTCGTGGGAATAAACTGATGTAGGGTTTGCAGTTTAGTAGGCCAAACTGACCGAAAAAGCAAGTGCCGTTGCCGTTTTCACAACACTACAGTCAAGTTCGCATCGAAAACCAAATATGCAAATGCGATTGCCAAGTGGCTGGCCGGTTGTGGCAACTGAGCCCGAGTACGTGTCGATGGAGCCATGATATCCTAGCTGGATTCCTTTTCGGGGGTCGTAAATTTAACATGTGATTGGTTTTCTTGTCATAGTAGGTTCTTCTATGTTTGCAGGCAGTTGCATCAAAATCACATTAACCCTGTAACATTGACATATTACCACAAGATGTCTCTTACTAGTAATTAACCGTTAACCAAAATAAAAATTTATTTCTTCTTTTCTCTGTTCGTATGAAAAAATAAAATTGGTAATTCTTGGGAATTTTTTTTTTGTGAAATACAAAGTAACTTTTTCTAATGAACTTGCTTTAAGGAAAATTGAAGGTATTTTTGAGCACAAATAAATACCCTGTATCTCAAAGACCAATATTTTCAGAGGATGAGTTTCTAATAAAACGACTTAAAACATTTTAAGAAATGCCACACTTCATTTTCCACAAACGCAGTGGTACAGAAAAAAAATACTATCAAATTTGTAATTAAACTGTAACGACTGTATGACACACTACCCATGATTCTTTAGAGAATTCTGCAAAGTAATTGTTGTAAGTAGTGGCATACACATATCATACAGAATTATTCAGTCATGATGTAAACAATTTTAAGCACAGAGTGGGGGGGGGGCACTAAAAAGGAAAATGTGAAAAAGATTTTTTTGGCAAAATTTAAAACCAACCTTAGGACCTGAGTAATGTGAAGAATTAAGAAATACTTATATTTTATTGACCAGCGCCATAACTAGGACGTGGCAAAGGCTTCACTTGCAGCTGGCGCGAGCTCTTTGGGGGCGCCAAATACTGTGATAAAAAAAGTTTTCAAATTTAAAAAAAGAACAGCGCCTAATTTTCATAAACGAAAAAAAAAACAAAAAACAAGTGTATTCGTTCTAAACTCCTACTATTTTAACAAAATAGCACTATAATCGGCCCTTTTCCATTTTATATTTTACGAATAAGTACGAAAAATTTTAAACGTCACAACGTTGCATATCGTCCGTCGCATACCGCCAATCGCGGCACGGTCCGCGTCTCTTCTGTGTGTAAACAGCTCAGATGTGTACTTGTGTTGACTGTAGTGGTTTGGGTTGAGCGTTGGTGATTTTATTTGGATGGTTATGCTTTCAAATTAATTTAAACTTTTTAAACTTTAAAGAAGTAAATGATTTACTTAATAAAATTCAGGTTGGAGACGATAATTCCAGTTCAGATTCTGATACCGCTGATTCAAGATCATTTCTAAAATTGCTTTTGGACTATAAATTTCTATATCTTCTTGTTTTCTGGAATGTTATTTTATCTAAAATTAATAAAGTTAATATACTTCTGGAGGGAAAATCTGTAACGGTACTAGATGGGTCTAATTTAATAAAGGGGCTTGTTGAAGAAATTCAATCTCTTAGGGAAAATTAACTTGGAAGTGTATTTCAAAAGGCTAATCAAATTTCTAGTTCCATAGATATGGAACCAGAATTTACAATGAGAAGAAAAGGAAAAGTTAAAAAAATGACAGGTGAGATTTGCTCTGATGAGGCAGGCAATTTAAATGAAATTTATAAATTTATAATCTTGTGCTTGCAAATTGTTGATGTAATTCTATCTCACCTGAATTCAGGGTTTTGTCCTCTTAAAAGCGTTGCAGATAATTTTAATTTTTTAACCGGTAAATCACTTAAAAGTGTTTTCTGCAGAAGACATACCACTGATTTAGTTTTAAAATATGATCAAGATTTAGATGCTTTCGAATTTGCTAACGAAATTGACAGTTTTAGGTTTCGAGCATCTTCTCACATTAAAGGCTTAGAATCTCTAAGTCATCTAGAAATTTTAAAATGTATTAGAAAAATTGAGCGGGAATCTGTATATCCAAATATTGATATTGCTCTTAGAGTGTTTCTTACCTTGCCAGTCACTACAGCCTCATGTGAAAGATCATTTAGTAAATTAAAATTAATCAAAAATTTTAAGTATAGAAATAAAATTATCTTTATCTATAGATTTTGACGAAGTATTTGATGACTTTGCTAGTTTAAAAGCGAGAAGAGTGCAATTTAATTTTTTTAATACCTTCCAGAGGTTTGCTATAATTTTTGTTTTTTGTTATTTTACCTTATTTACCTATTATTTCAATTCAATCAAAATGCAAGTTGGCCGTAAACATTTACACGATGGAAACACGGTGAACAATTCCGAGGACTAATACGGGGCAGGGCCGCATTAAGGACGATCTCTATAAATTTTATAATATAAAATATTAAAATAATATGCCCCAGTATTAAGAACTTTAAAAACAAACTTTTATGGCACACCTAGTCATTCATTTATCTGCAAATTTCTACTATTAACACAAATCGTAGCTCCAACAATTAATAAACAGCAAAAGAATTATATCAGAAAAAATTAAAAGTCCACTTGCAACTCAATACACCTCTGTAATAAATAACGACTCGCTGAACTGAAAACTTTATTGCCAACTAGCCAATAGCAAGCCGATCACGTGCTAGCCATGCAATAACTTTTGTTTATCTTTCACTTGCGTTTAGTTTGAATAGAGTATAGTAGGTACCTAGGTATACGTTTATTTTGTCTTTTTGCTGTGATATGTAATATCAAAGTTGTTCTTTTTTTGTATTTTATGTTACTATATTATATTTTAATGCACACTTTACTACTTGTACCGTATAGTCCAGAAAATAGAAGAAAGTATTATTTTAAATAAGTTGTTTTTACATGTTTATAAAATTTATATAGAGGCGCCAAACTAACCTGGCCATGGGCGCTAAATTCCTAGTTACGGCACCGTTATTGACAGTATGAGGCTTCTCAGGCTTGATTCTTTAAATGGAAATTGTTACAGGACTTGAAACACTTTGAGAAAATGTTTTATTTACATCGCAATCACTTGCATTTACTTGAGAAGTTTTCGCAAGTTTCCATACACAATAATTTGAATAGTTGTTAAATTACACGAGAAAATTGCTATTAGTAACACTGTCTAATGGTGTCTATCCGTTTTCACTTTGCACGTTTTCCGTTTTTCCTGTCTATTTTTGGAGAACTACTAAACCATACCATAGCCTAGTGACTGTCGTTGACGTTTAGGTTACCGCTAGCGCCAATCTCTTTTAACTCTTGTAGACACTATAAGCTGGGCTTGTTATAGATTTCTGTATAGCTACGCCAGAGGGGACAGCAAGTTCTGTTGTTTTCTTGGTGTTTTAAATAAAACCTGAGCGGTGTATATGGTTCAGGTTTGTATATCAATAGAAATTGGTTCTGGGGGACTCCTAAATCAATCTCCACAATGTTTAAAATGGTTCAACTTTGTATGGTTTATAGAAATTTAGTTCGGGATTCTGCCGTCTGTGGCTCTGGAGGGCGCTGCTATCACCACCATCTTATATAATAAAAATGAAACTGTACATTTGTTTTTAGTATTGTCAAAATAAAATTTTGCATTTAAAGCAAGTTACATTATGTAGTGAAATTGTAGTTATAGAATTCCTCTAAATCATAGGGACACAACCCAAACAGCATTTTTAGTCACCGTTAAGTTCCGGCGACTTGTGTTTGGAACTTTAAAGTTGTGATTACTACTGATAGGAATGTAGTGTAATGTACTATGTTCCTATTATGTTCCTGCGAACAACCACCTAGCAACTTACACCGCTACAAAGCACTTAGTTGGATTACATTGGCGTCCTCGCTTTGTCTTTGTCTAAATAATTAAAAAGTGTTCTAGCCCAGCATCTTCCGTCATTCTTCAATAACTGTGTCATCGAAAATGGAAGTAATATTTATTTTTAATTTCTATCTATGAATATGATAGGTATAAAAAAAGGTATTTGCTGACTTTTTTCTCGTTGCCAGATTCAAGAAACTAAAACGATTGAAAATTTTCTGTCAAATGTGATGTTGGTAGAAGTAACAACGCGCTCTCTCAAAATGCATGTTTTAACGCTTTTTTATCGGGAAGATAAATTACGAAAATGTGCGAAATTACTCAAAAATGCTCAAAAATACTGTTTTAATATTTCTATAAGTTATATGAGCTCATTTTTGCTCAATTTTCTCTTTTTTGGAACAATTTTGAAGAAATTGGTACCTATTTCAATACCAAAGGAAATTGACATTTGATATAATGGCGTCTACCATTTTATAAGAAAATATGGCGTAATTTTTAGTAATTACTTCTACTTCTAAGTATTATTTACCTTAAAATGGATGTATGAAGGCTGTGCCACTTAACTGGTAGTAATGGCAACTACACTTTTTTCAGGTAATTCCTACCTTTAAGAAGAAAATTAGTTTTAGACTTCAAGGTTCCAGAAGCCTTGATTAAGTTCCGGATGCCACTTCGTTTCATCCAACTGCTGCTTTAATTTCCATAAAATATGAATGTGCGTCTATAATTTTTCTTCTTTCTAATGCCTGACATTTTCATCACTTCGCAAAAACGACCGAATTCTTCACGATTGTAAGAAACTAAATGTAGTTTCCAATGAGTAGGTATTTTGGTCCCTGTAGAAGTGACAGTTACTTCAAAGTATTTTTTTTAGTAATTGGAACTTTGTAGTAATTTTAAAATGGAGTGGGAAGTAAAACCTACCATACAGTAGTTTTCTCGAGTAGTGGGAAAGTTAATTTCACTTTAAGTGTAACTATATAGTTCCGTGTAACTTTGGAGGTATTTCTAAAGTCGCTAAGATGTAGAAGTTACTTTCACTGTTACTATAAAGTAATAAAAACTTTAAAGTGATAGACAAGTAATACAACAAAGTAATTGTGACCATTGAATATAACTTTAGAGTTAATGTGACTTTAACGTAATTTTGCATAGTAACAATTTCGTTCCAGATACTTCAGAAACTACTTTTAGAAGTACTGAAACCGTAAAGTTCCAACTTGTAATGATAATTACTACGTAATTACTCAGACTTTCTAAATATAAGTAATGAAAAAAAATAATTACGTAATAACTACTTATTCAAAGTTCCCTTCTCAGTTACCGCAACTTTAATGCTGCTTGGGATGTCACACAGTAATTTGTGTATTTCAAGTTTGAACCGATTGTAGGGCAAGTCCTTTATTTGTTGTGGTAGATGGTTGAAGAGTGTTGTAGCCTGTGTTAGAAAGCTTTTGTGTGTTAGCTGTAAACGATGTTGAGGTATGATTAAGAGAGAATTATTCCTTGTATTATACTCATGCATTTGTTGATTAGAATGATATTGGTCTGGATTGGATTTAATATGTAGGAGGCACTCTTTGATGTATGGTAGGGTCATAATATTGAGCCATTTAAGTAAAGACTCACTTGCCTTAATACAAGGGTTGAATTATCACAGCATAGTGATTTTCAACAAATCTGCTTACTTACTGCAACTGAATTGTCTTTAGCAAAGCGTAGTGCTTTGCTGCGGTAGCAAAGTAACTCACTCGGCGCCTATTTAATGCAGATATTTTGCTGCGGTAATTGAGTTCTTACTAACCGTAGCAAAGTAATTCTTTCAGTGTTATACATACTGTATAATTTATCCCGCAAAAGTGAAAAAAGGTAATTTCTAGTGTCATATAATAACAATAACACGATGTATATACATACATCTAGACAACGACAATTTGCCTGAATTTATTTTTATTAACGGCTCTGTCTCTGTCCATTGTTTCAATATGATATTTAGATTCAAACGCCCAGGTAATTCTCTATCGTTGTCAATTTGTTTTTGCCTAATTAGTTTATTAATTTTTGTAATAATGGTTAATCATAATAATGAGGATAAATTAAAATATGGTGTTAGTTTATGGAGAATGCGGTAAAAACAGTGCTGTAGCCGCTGCTCGTATTTAGGTATGGAAATAATTTTGAACATATTTATTGTAAACATACATGTTTAATTTCTATAATGTCACCTTCGGTTAATAAAAATAAATTCAGCCAAATTGTCGTTGTCTACATGTACTGACAAGGTGTTATTATTATTAGGTATATTTTTTCCAAATTTGGGGGAAAATTGGAAAAAATTAAAAAGTATCTCTTTTTGTTCCGGAGATATCGGCGACGGGAGTCCTTATTGGGACACCCTGTATACTAACAAATCATACAAACCTGACCCAGCAATGGCAATGCTGTTAAATCGTATCTAAACCGTATTGCGGTTTTAACGGCTTCTCACTCTTTAATTTTAATAATAATAATAAAACATACTTTATTGCCTGAAGAATGATTCTCATTGACAAAGCTGTCATCCAACGTAACAATTACAATACAATTAGGCATAAAGAAAGATAAGAAACACAACACAACATATTAATTTCTAGATCCAAAATGCACAAAACCTACAGACTAAGAAGTACCACAAGGTAAACACAGGATAATCATTAAAATGTTTCATCGTAAAACTCTTGTAGATTATAATATGGTTTGTCTATTAGGAATTCTCTGACTGGATTTCTAAAATGTCTCTGGGGGAAACAATTTCTCAGTTCAGATGGCAGGTGATTGTATATTTTAAAATCGACTAGGCAATATCGTTTTAAGATTGAGAAATCTGAACAAAACTTAGAACTTTAGAGTTATTTACATGTTGGTTGTAATAACTATAGCTTAATGAAAAAGGTAAAACATTTTTTGTGTTTTTTGTCATTATTAATATGTTTTGATAATTATCACAGACTAGTAATGAAATCTAGTATGTACCCGGCATTTGACTTTTGCATTAGCTGTTATTCACTGCATAGTACATTACATAACTCTTGTTATGTAATATACTGTTTAGCAGAATTAAAAACAAATAATAAACTTGTGACTCTGAAATATCAGAATGCAGGTCCACATCTAAGGTTTTCATAAAGTGTCAAATATATCCCATAGTTTTATATTCTTAGAATTGCTACACACGCCACCAGCTTGCAAAATTAACAATTAATATGCAAATTCTTTCCAATAATTTTTATTGTGCCTAGTGAAAATTGAACCTAAATTTTTATTTCCAGAGAAGCGTCTGTTTTACAATGTTCTATCTACTCGTTTTTACATGGAACCGAACACAGTCTTTCTCCTACAATTCAAAGTAGGCAATACTAAATAAAATATATTATTGTTTATTATAATTTCAACTTTTTTCCTAAATCTATATTGTACAATGTACTTTTTAAAAGGCGAAGCGACAACATTTCATTATTTCAAATAAGAATTTGAAATTTGTAGGTCTTTATATTAATGAAAGTTACAATTCCTTTGAAATATCTTGAAGTTCCAAGTTAACTTCTACTTCGGAGGTATGTCCATTTAATACCAAATTTAGTTTTCTGCAGAAAAAATGGCCTTACAGATGTTCACTAAAATGTACCCTCTTTGAAAGAAAAAGCAAATATTTATTACACTCTTGCGTCCGGCATGTGTCTTTTAAACTTTATCAAAAGTTTATCACGAGATTTGATATTGGCTTCAACATTATAATATAATATACGTTTTATTCAGCTAAGAAATAACAAATTACAAATACAGTCTCATTTGACAATGCTTTAGAACAAATACAGTCAAATACGATGCTTTAGAGCAAATACAGTCTCATTTGACAATGCTTTAGAACAAACGTTAGAAATAAGAAGTGACCCACTAAACCCGAAGGTTGTGCGTGAGTACAAAATATAAAGTAATCCAGCAAATTTCACGCAAATTTATCTCCAGCAATACCTATCGGCTAACCTTAATACACAAAAATAGATAAAACAGACACAAATAAACATAAACAAATAAGCAACAAGAGCGCAAAGCAATCATACAGGTATAGATCCCCGAATCGAGGCCTGGATCGTTCGACTATAAACTACTCTTACTACGGAGAGATACCGAGAACTTTAAACAGTACAGGTGGAAACAATATAGGTAGCTCAAGAACGGCAAACGCGCATAGGTAAGTATATAACATCCATAGACTCAGAGCATGCCAGCGCATTGGATATTGAGTGTTTGCAGCTGTGGTTGTAGAAAAGTCCTGTTAAGATATTGTAACCTAAATTTAAGGACTATTTTTAATAGGTATTATCTCCTTTTATATATAGTTATGCATGGCTGCAAAGACTGCAGACACTTATAACAGAGCATATAAAACAACCAGCAGTATCACTCCCCATAAATTCTGCGCACCTGTTCGCGCAGCCGCCATGTGGGCATAGATTCTGTCAAATTGATGCAGTGTCGGGGCGATTGGGCAGTTCTTTTTTGGCTGTATGAGAGATATTACAGTGCCGTGGAGTGTGCTTTTTGCTAGTATCTTTAAATAAAGAATCCCAGGAAGGAGTAAAAGCTGCTTGTGCTTACCACACACTATATACTTTACTAATACTACTCTGTATTTCTGAATTGATTTTCCCGACTACACCTCTGACTTCTATTCCACCAATATGGCTCAAGGTCATTGAATTTGCAGATAATTTCTCAAGAGTAAGTTATACTGCTGGTTGTTTTATATGCTCTGCTTATAATACCAAAATAAATGTGGAATCTTGCGATAAACTTCGATTTCAGTAATAACTAAAATAATGTAGATAAAGTTCCATAGGTGCATTTTGGCTGCAGGAGTGGAACATTGGTCTTTATTTGGCTTGTAAGGGTCACACCAAATGTTTTTTGAGAAACTGCGAAATCAAAAGAAAATCGGTTAAAACCTCCTTAAAAAATATAGCAAAAAACTACAATTACTTAGTGGTTATTTTTTAAACTGTATATCGAGTTACCCACAAAAAGCAAAAACACGGGTATCTTCATTTTGGAATATGTTAGTGCCATATAGACTACAGGTGGTATTCACAGTCATCTTGACCGGTCAATTACTGGTCATTTGTCCTCAGGTCAACGTTCGGTGTTGCTTTCATTAAGCAAGGACCAAGTGGTCGAGGACATGGTCAATTTGCCTGGTCAAGTTGACCAATTTGACCAAATTTTAAATTTCCCAACAATTTTTTAGGAACATTCATTTCATACTTTATGATTGGCTTGTTATGCATCAAGTATCGTCAGTAAAAGTATATAAAAATAAAAACAATAGCTGGTGTTGTGTGCAATTAATAACTCTTTCAACTTATACAGGGTGTCCCGAAATTAGCCTGCCATAATTTACCAGCGTATTCTACGACCTAAAAAATAAAAAAAGTTCCTATAAACATGGCCTCAAAAATACCCCTTAATGGGGCTATAACTCCCGAAAGGGGCAGTTTCACAAACGGTTTTTTCTAGCTATTTCCAGAACGAACAAAGATAAAATTATGAAATTTGATATGTGATGTACCTGTGAGATTTGACATTGGCCGAGATAGCGATAGTTAGAAATTTTTAATCATAGGCGTCCTAAATGGGTGTTAAAGGGTTAAAAATGTTCTAAATTTTTTGTGTGTGCTTTTTCCCTAAATTTATTGCGAAATTATAAAATTTCAGGGTATTCTACGAAAAAATCGTGCTCTTGTTGAACTTTGATAGCGTGCACCGTTTTCGAGTAAAATAGTATTGAAATTTTTTTGCAGAGGGCCATGAAAATGCGTATTAGAAATTAGCCAGAAATATTTTACCAGCGTGTTCTGCGACCCAAAAAAAAAATGAAAAAGTTCCTATAAACATGGCCTCAAAAATGCCCCCTAAGAGGGCTATAGGTTCCGAAATGGACACTTTGGCAAACGGTTTTTTCTAAATATTTCCAGAACGAGCAAAGATAAAATTCTGAAATTTGGTGTGTGACATACATGGGACAATAAATCATGAAAAAACCGCACAAAAAATTTTTTGGATATTTTTAACCCCTTGACCCTTCTTATTTTGGACGCCTATGATGAAGAATGTCAAACTGTCTCTACCTCGGTAAACGTCAAATCTCACAGGTATATCACACACCAAATTTCATAATATGATCGTTGTTCGTTCTGGAAATATTTAGAAAAAACCGTTTGCTAAAGTGTCTATTTCGGGGGCTATAGCCCCCTTAGGGGACTTTTTTGGGGCCATGTTTATAGGAACTTTTTTCATTTTTTTGTACCAAAAAAGGTGGTGACAAATTATGGCAGGCTAATTTCTAATAGGCATTTTCATGGCACTCTGCAAAAAATTTTCAAAACGAGTTTACTCGAAAACCATGCATGCTATCGAAGTTCAACAAGAGCACCTTTTCTTCGTAAAATACCTTCAACTTTCATAATTTCGCAAGAAATCTGGAAAAAAGTATACAAAAAAATTTTGGGGTAATTTTAACTCCTGAACCCCCCAATTTGGGACGCCTATGATTGAGAATGTTTAACTCTCGCTACCTCGGTAAATGTCAAATCTCACAGATACATCTCATACCAAATTTCAGAATTTTATCTTTGTTCGTTCTGCAAATATTTATAGAAACCCGTTTGTGAAACTGCCCCTTTCGGGGGCTATAGCCCCATTAGGGTTCATTTTTAAGGCCATGTTTATAGGAACTTTTTTCATTTTTTTAGGTCGTAGAACACGCTGGTAAATTATGGCAGGTTAATTTCGGGACACCCTGTATATCATGTTTATGTTTGGTCTGCGTTATATATTTCGTTAAATTAAAAACTAAATGGATCTGTTTGCGCCACAAAGAAATTTATACAGGCTGTCCCAGGTTTTTTGATCAGGAATTTGCCATTTTGTAGAAAAACTCATTATAAGGTGAGTTGCTCATATAAACATATGTCCTAAAGTTCTTCGTTTCTGAGATACAGGACACTGTAGTTCTCTTTTTGAAATTGAATTATAGCAATATGGATGGAGAATCAGCTGAAAATTTCCATTTCTACATATCTCACAGAGGGCACCAGTTGCGCGTAACTTTTTGAAGATCTCTTTTTTTGGTCTTGCGGATCCATCTTTTTAGTGCTTCTTTTCATTTGCAACAAAAGTATACTCCTGTGTCATAACGATTAAAACAACCATTTGGGTTGAAATTTGTCAAAACGTGCCCCAAAACACCTGTTGACTCCAACATTCGGAACAAAATTTTCACCCACCACTTTCAAATGTTACAGATCAACTGTACCATTTAAAATGAGAAAAAATCTCCATGAACAATGAACCAAAAATTATTCGCTTTCAAAATGGAAAAGATTAAATTTAACAATATTTGGACACCCATGTTTCAATAAATCCAATGGTGTTTTGACCAATGTCCATTTGGCATTTTTTCTTCATATTGAATCTACACTTGATCTGTAACATTTGAAAGTGGTAAGTGAAAATATTATGTTTCACATGTTGCAGTTAACAGGTGCTTTGGAGCACGTTTTGTCAATTTCCACCCAAACGGTTGATTTTATCATTATGAAACAACAGTACACTTTTGTTGCAAATGAAAAGATGCACTAAAATGTTGGACCTGCAAGACCAAAAAGATAACTTCAAAAAAGTTACGAATAAAAGCACAATCCAAAAATAGCGCAAGTTTCCTGTAAGTTACGTAGAAATTGATATTTTCAGCTTATTCTCCATACCCAAAAACACAGCAGTGCCAAATTTCAGTTCAGCAGCTTGATTATTTTGGGAGATTCGGCCATAATTCAATTTGAAAAAGAAAATTATAACGCGCCATATCTCAGAAACGAAGAACGTTAGGACCTATGTGTATATGAGAAACCCACCTTACAATGAGTTTTTCTAAAAAATGTCCTGATCAAAAAAACCTGGAACACCTTGTACATTTTATATTTTGTGGCTCTTTCCAAGCAGAGATTATAATAATTATAAATAGAAAGACGAATAATAAGCAATACAAATGTTAAAATCCCGAAAGGATAGTATCATTTGGGACTTTTTCAATAAAAAAACATGCACAATATAGGTTCAAAATCAAAAAACACTATACCTACTAAAACGTGTAAAATGGTACATATGTATGACATTCCAAATTGAATTTTCAATTATTTACAATTTGTATGACAAAACCATTCCTGAAAGTTCATATAATATGTATTATATACCATTATTGACCCAAAATGGCCGGTCACGATTGTCCGGTCATGAAAATATTGTGACCGGTCATTTACCCATCTCTACTTAGAAGTCAGAAGAATAAGTCCCAGTTTGACGTTTCATCACAAAAAAATCAATCAAAAGCCTTATTTCAATTTTTATGGAGCAAGACTTATTTTTAACTTAAAACATAAGGCATTTTTCCACAAGTAAACATTTTACAAACAAAGCTTAAGATATGAGACTGCACTCGAAGAGACAGAACACCAATGACGTAGAATCTACTACGTCATTGCAGAACACTGATGAATATTGTTGATATTGTCAGGAAGCTTGGAATAAGAAAAAATTTGGTATGTTGTCACAGCAAACTTATTTTTATCGGTATTTTTTGCTGCGGGAAGCGAAAAGTTTTGCACATGGCTCGAAAAATCAAAGGTCATATTTTGGGAAACATCTACGACAGAAAAAATTTTTGAAGCCGATCTCACCATATTTTCGTATTCTTCTTATTCTTTGGGAGCAAGTAAGGGATAAGTCAACAAGACTTATCCCATTCTTGCACCAAACTGCTGAAAGGGATAAGTTTATTGTGATTGTAACCTCGTAGTTTCAGGGTGGACTTACCCGTTTCTGTACCAAATGAAAGTGCCGAGATTGAAGTATGCAACCTCATAATACATCTCATTTTTAATAAAAATGTCACTTATCCCCGTTTTGCACCAAGTTCCTCAATTTTCAAAAACTAAATTTAAATTTTAAATGAAATAAAATAATTTTTTAAGTAACATATATGCACTATTAATAAAGATGCCGTTTTTCTCAATATCTTTAGATTAGAAGAATTTCTATGAATTAGTTTTTCGTTAGAAAAAACATGTCCTGAATAAGGTGCCAGTGTATTTGAGTAATAAATAATACAGTGACCGGCAGAAAGTTGGACACAAAAAATGTATTATTTTTAAACGCTGATTCTGATTAATTTAAATTTCTAGCTGCTAATCGAACAAAATTAAAGTTTAGTAACAAATTCATGTGTTATCCGAGGATAAGTTGCGTTTGTGGTATTTTGTTTTTTTGTAATACACAGAGTGGTCGAAAAAAATACAAAAAAAGTTGAATTTCTTTTTTTTTTTGACTAGGTGGCTGTGACTTTAAATCTAACATCCACCTTTGATTCCAAACAACTTCTGTAAGAAAGTTAGTAACTTTTTACCGATTTTAAAAAATAAGGGTACTTTACTCCTGAGTTATTTTGACATTTTTGAATCTACCTCGTATCCAAAAAGAGATATTTAAATTTTGATATGTGCGTTTTGAGTTTGAAATGGTGCACCAACTTGTAAAAAGAATAAAATTTTCTGAGAAATTAATAATAAAAAAGTTTTCCATTTGTGTCCAACTTTCTGCCGGTCACTGTATATGTTTAAAACAAGTGGATTGCCAATTTGGAATAATTTAATTTGTATTAGGTAATTTTAATTTTATGTCGAAATTACTGGGTGTCTACCATATCATTGAAAATTTAGTAATTTATTTTTTTATTATTATTCAGTTTTATATTATGACGTACGTTTCGGCTTCACGCAGTTTGCCATCATCAGGTTACAATACGATTAAGAAGTTCAACAATAAAAACATCAATCTAAAAGTGATACAAATTATTAAATACTTACAATCCAACATTTTTACCTTACAAATTATTAAATTATTAATTTTTATTGATATTAACTGTTTCAGAATACAATTTAAAACATAGCAATTCTATTTCAAGACTAAAAGGAAATAAGTGAGAGTACTTACATAATTCAGGACCAAGGACTATAACATATTAAAAACTATCATCAAAATATAGTCTGTTCTCTAGCAGTTGATAGTACCGCCCCTTCATTATAAATTCGGAAAGCTGTCGCAGTGAGCCAAAAATAAAGAGCATTTTTATAGTCTTCCTTACGGCAGAATGCGTGCGACGTAAGGGGGAAGAACTCGCAAATATTATAGAATTAGTCACAGTTCAGGGGCGTAGCTCAATTTTGTGTAACTCGCTGACTTAATTTTCATATAATTGTTATTTAATTTATTGTTAATATTATTCTTAACGGTGATGCCTTAGACTATGGAGGAAGGCAAACCCTTATAACATTGGCAATTATTTCTCGTGCTTGAGAATGCAACGTTCTTCCCTGTTTACTCATTTTGCACACGTTAACTCCCGAACATACGAAACGCCACTGAGCTCTGTGAGCCTGCGGAAAAAACTTGCCAGCGGCCTAAAAAATGAGGCCTGTGTGGTAGCCCAAATACGCAGTTAACTTTACGTACTATAGAAACAGGCACAAAACGTGTTTGCTAACTGATTTTGTCAGCCGACTCCTTGGCAGAAATGCTGTGTTGCCGTATTTCAAAGGCGATGGTAGACGCGACGATGTTGAAAAAAATATAATAGGTGTTTTATCACACCGCGTTATAAATAAATGATAAACAAAAATGGGTAAGTGGTCCCGTGATGCGAGCTTTATTTTTTCGGTATTACAGAGTTCAGAAATTCGGCTTCAATATGATAAATCTTGTATTCACCAATAAATAATGACCACTCGTATAGGAAATCTCGCAACGCTGCCCGCATTCTTTAGAAACGTTTTCTTTTGTGCTTTGGACTATAACAAAGTTATGAATCCGATGACTTTGATTTTTGATGTATTTGCCCAATGTTTTGGTGATATTTTTTGGGGCCACCTGGGCATACGGCATATTGGCATAGCTTAAGGAATATAAGCTATGATATTGGCCCCATTCACAATAGTCATAAAATGCAAATGAGGCGAGGGTCTAACCATAGCCGTACCGACAGGAAACTACCTATTATTTATGTTTAGAGTTTAGAAATTTGCTTTTCAGGTAGGAATTTTTATTAGGCATTCATTGTGAGAGGTAGGTACCTACATCTGTGGTAGGTACCTACTTTTTTTGTATTTGTAGTATTTTTTAATTAAATAATATCCAAAAAGTTTTCCAGAATTAATATTTATTAGATCAAGAATACAAATATTGCAAATTAAACCACAGGAAATAACAAATTAATATAAAAATATACAGCGAAATTTGAAAATATACAAATAATATAATAATAAAATATTAATTAGCTATTTACACTATACTTATTCTAAAATGAAAGAATCGTCTTCAGAAGACGAGTCGTCTTCACTTAAATTAATAATCACAGGTTGCAGGTCTACAGTTTCGTCGATTAAATTGTCAAGTTCCCACATTCTCTTTTCTTCATTGATAACGTCACGAATAGCATTTCGCCAATTGTCTGTAGTAACGTGCTCTATTGCAGTGATGAGAAGATGTCGAACTTCTTGCAATAATTTAAATGTTGTGTTATTCCTTGACACATAACCTTTCATCTGGGCCCAAATCTGTTCAATTCACAATGGTAGGGAGGTAATCGGAGAACAATAATATTCCGTTTTTTAGCTATTTCATCAATCTTGTACGTATGGCATTTTTTACATTGTCATCAATGTCTTGGGATTTTCGCCCTTCATGTTTCTTGGGACTTGCAATATTGCCGATTTTTCTTTGCTTCAAAATTCTGTAATTAATAGTTGCTTCTCCAACTCCACGTATTATTGGCACAGGTTTCTACTATGTATGAGACGGTATTTGCGGGATGTCGATGAATTAGAGCATCGTATACGTTCAACACTATAGCCCGAGTATGCAGACTTACTGATGTCGCTAGCTTTCATTGGTTTAAAAGAGGAAGCCATCGTATACAATACAAAACGAAGTAACCACTTTGAACTTCACCTTCAAATTGATTTGTTTATTAAGGTATTTTCAAAGCGATTAATAATTACCTGCCCTCCCTACCCCTAATAAATTATAATTTATTATTGTTATAAAATTATTATTACAGTCCGGCAAACGAAAGAAGTGCAATGAAAAACTCAGTCGAACCGCCTATGCCCACATTAATAACATACGGATGGCGCTTACACTGAGTTTTTCATTGGACTTCTTTCGTTTGCCGGACTGTACAGTCTTATGGTGTTTTTTAATTTGAATCATTTCTAAAACGCTTCTCTTTGCATAAAATTTCGGTATTATTAAAATCAAAATTGTGCATGTTATTCATTGCACGTTTACTTAACGCTGTAGAATTTTCATTTCTATTTCTTACATCCATAATAATATCAATGTTTATACAATCTTCTATGTAAATACTGTTTGGTTTGGCCATTATTCGAAAAGGAACAATCCAAAGAATTGATTTTATAAATGAGATTAGTTTGAAATTCATAGTAGTCTTATTAGGTTTCAAGTTATTTTTTTTGCATTTTTTTGCAAGTGGGTTCTGAAATACCTTTAATATTATAAGGCATTGAGAAAAACTATTTGAATTACGTGAACGAACATTATTGATATTATATATAGGTATTGTGAATGTGTTTTTTAATAATTGGTTTGAAAAATATTAATTATTTATTATTTTTTGATAGTGTTTTTATTTTATTTAGGTTATTAGGTCTAAATTTATCATGGGAAAGAATGATGGCACGGTCAGTAAGACTGTTAACAAAGAACGCTTTTCTTGTACGAGACAGGAACATTAGAGTGAAAATTTAAATACCTATCTCTCCGACCATATTTTCTTATTAAACCAATTAGTAACAATATTTATCCCTCGTGGTCATGGATGATAAATTTTCAATGATATGGACTATTATTTAATTTTGAACAACTTTTAATAATAACTTTTTTCCATATCGTCAAAAATAAAGGCAGTATCTTCTTGTGCCATTTTGTTTTTTAAATTTTTTTAACATCCCCTACAAGAAAGAAGTGTTGACTAGTTCTATACCAATCTTATTTTAAGAACAAGCAAAACTTTTTATCGAGAGTAACTTTTTTCGATAAAATGAAAAAAAAAAGAAAAAAAAGAAGTTTTTCCTATTGGACACCATAACCTTGGACATACTGTAGATATATCGATGTTTTTTTTAATAGAATGCCCTGTATTTTTTCTATTTTTGTAAATACGTATTTTTGCCATTCCAACGATATATAAATGTTATTTGGTCCAGCTGTTTGGAAAATATTCTACCTTGAAACTTTGAATTTTGCACTTTTGATGCCCATTGTTTCAAAAATGAAACCTTACGGTACTTAATATAGAAGAAAATATCACAAATGACGATGAGCACTCGCACTTAAAATATGGCTGCATTTCCTCATATTCTAAATTTGATATACAACCTATTGATTTAGTAAACAAATTACGTTCAATTTAATTAAAACAATAACTACTGGACAATTTGATTCAAATCTATATATCACATATACAGTGTGTCCCGTTTTTCATGTTAACACCCCTGAAAATCTAAGTAGGCTGAAGGAATTGAACGGAGCAATTTTTTTATAGATATGTCCCTGAAAGGTCATCATTTGCGAAGTATTGGTTTGGCATTGCCGCGAAAGCCTGGCCTACGGCGATTTTTTAAAGAGGTCCGTTTTTCAAAAAACCATATTAGGCCTTTTTTATTTAAAATCTGACACCACAGCGTTAATCAGGACACACCGAAACCCCCATATACCAAATTTGAACAAAAAATATACAGGGAGTTCCATTCTGCAGGGTGTCAAAGTTGAGCAAAATAGGAATTTTAAAGGCATCTGCCAAGTCAAGTGTGCCATGGAATCCCCTCAAAACAGTTGAATGTTCAACAGGACCACTCAAGGTATTGGTGTGCAAAGGTCCAATACAAAATATACAGAGCGTTCTTATCTGTGCCATCTCAAATTACTGAATTTTTAGAACTTATATACGGGTCAAAAATCGAGTGTATTAAATCCGCTCCACATACTATAAACGAACTAAATCTAAAAAATACAGAAGCCTGCCAGTCAGTAAGTCCATATCAGGTAATGTGGCTGATGTGCCACAACAGGAAACGCCCAGAAAATGTATCATCTTAGACAGTGACTTTGTTGAGTAAAGTCCAATAATTTAAATTGTTTTTTATTTGTTGGTTGGCATTTTGCAACGAAATGAATTACTTTTGTGTTTATTAATATTTTTCCAATGATTCCAGAACACTAATGACCAGTATAAAGTTTAATAAAAATTCAGAATTTTGAAATGGCTCCGAAAAAAATACCCTGTATATTTTTGTAGTAAATCTTTTCACACCAACATTTTGAGTGGTCCTGTTGACCATGCAACTGTTTTGAAGGGATTCCATGGCACACTTGACTCGCCAGATGTCTTTAAAATTCCTATTTTGCTCAACTTTGACACCCTGTATATTTTTTGTTCAAATTTGGTATATGGGGGTTTCGGTGTGTCCTGATTAACGCTGTTGTGTCAGATTTTAAATAAAAAAATGCCTAATATGGTTTTTCGAAAAACGCACCCCTTTAAAAAATCGCAGTAGGCCAGGCTTTCGCGGCAATGCCAAACCAATACTTCGCAAATGATGACCTTTCAGGGACATATCTATAAAAAAATTGCCCCGTTCAATTCCTTCAGCCTACTTAGATTTTCAGGGGTGTTAACATGAAAAACGGGACACACTGTATATTGCAAACTACAAAACAGGCAAGAAAAAGCGCAATTAACAGTTAAGAACACATCATGGCCAACTGAGAATGCTACCGAAAAATAATTAATATTAAAACATCTGCCAGAGGAATAATATACCAAGTATTATATATTGTCGAAAAGCCCTTTTTGAGCACCTCCCGATGAACCTGCAATATATGGGGTATTCCATTAAAAAAGTTTAGTTTGCCACACTTAAGTTGAATGCCCTGTATAATTTTTCACCATGATGTTTAAAAAGTACACATTTCTGCCTAAAACCATTTTTCTAGGTCAAAAATAAAAAAGAAGTAAAAAAACAACTCTGAACACCCTGTACATACCGTTAATTATAGCGTTTCATGACCAATTATTATTTATCAGTGTGTATATTAAAAAAAACGGATTTTTACTTAAGTAGCATTTATTTTCGTTGTCATTATTATTTTAGTTTGCAATTAAAACACCAGAGTGTCTTTTATTTTTCGACATAATGTGCCTAGGGGATACAAAACGTTTAGCGTAAGCTCTGCTCTTGCCATATAAATGACTATCTATTCCCCCTTATTTTTATCTGTGGAAAAATAAGATAATACCTGGATTTCAATTAAGGAAATAAACTAGTAATTACAACAAAAATAGAGTAGTAATAATTATTCCTAATTACAGACCTATATAGCTACTCGCTACATAGATCTCTGCTGCTAATATATAAAGGAAAAACCGAGGAAGGAGATCCACTTTCTCATTTGTTTTCTTGGGTCAAGGTCAAAGCACCCCACACCTGTCATTATCGCCAATATATGCCAACGTGTGCCTGTTTCCGTGAACTTGGTTCTTGTCCACACCGACATTTACTAGGTATGAACATTTTTACGAGATTTCTTAGCATACAGGGTGTTTATCTTTATAACTGAACAAATCCATAAAACCTTTATTTTTAGAGATATTCCCCTGAACTTCTTCTTTGTCCATTTTATCGGTCTCAAAATGTAAACCCAGGGCTGGCTAAAATTTTTTTGAACTACCTATGAGTTTCACTGTTATTGACTTAAAGTAATTCCGTGGCACATTTGATTCGCCAGATGAATTTAAAATTCCTATTTTCCTCAACTTTGGCACCTTGCAGAATGAAACTTCCTGTGTATTTTTTCCCAAATTTGGTTCATGAGGGTTTTCGGAGATCTTAATTAACACGATCATCTCAGATTTTAAATTAAAAAATCGCTACTGGTTTTTGTGAAAATCGAGGTATAAAAATAGTAGACTGCCCTGGACTTGCATTTGCGGAATGACAGGAACTTCAAAAGAAGCGCTTTTGAAATAATTTCAAGCAAAAAAAGTTTATTAATTGAAGGGGGACCCCATGTGGGTTATTCATATTTTAGAAAGGAAATAAAGGAAACAGACCTCAGTCCCACAATTTCTTTTTAATTCAAAAAGCTACCGGTTTCGTAACTCCCAAAGTTACATCATCAGGCTAAAGCTATAATAAAAGGAGAATAAAGCTAAAAAAGGTCAGCAGCAATGCTAATCAATGACTGATATTAATTTAACAATTAATGAGTAAAAAATTCGTTCATTTACTTACAAATATCATCAAGAGCTGTACCGTTTTAAGAATGGAGTCTATTATAGTCATTGCACTAACTACTAGCATTTATATAACTAAATTTAAAAGGTTTAAAATTTTGTATAAAAAATGTTCTAGAACCAATTCGAAACACCTACAGCTATTACGCCGCCGTAGATAGACCTAACAAGAATTTTTAATCTGTATGTCCCTTGTCTTTGTTTGTCTTACCTTTTAAATTTAGTTATATAAATGCTAGTAGTTAGTGCAATGACTATAATAGACTCCATTCTTAAAACGGTACAGCTCTTGATGATATTTGTAAGTAAATGAACGAATTTTTTACTCATTAATTGTTAAATTAATATCAGTCATTGATTAGCATTGCTGCTGACCTTTTTTAGCTTTATTCTCCTTTTATTATAGCTTTAGCCTGATGATGTAACTTTGGGAGTTACGAAACCGGTAGCTTTTTGAATTAAAAAGAAATTGTGGGACTGAGGTCTGTTTCCTTTATTTCCTTTCTAAAAAAAAAAAAAAAAAAAAAAGTTTAGCAAATATCTCCAAAAATAAAGGTTTTATGGATTTGGATAGTTATAAAAGTAGACACCTTGTAAGCCTAGAATATCATCGAAAAATTTAGATTTTCCATGAAACGGTGACAGATATGAGAAAATTTTTATTTAAAAGGCTACTAATTTTAACATTGCATCGATTGTTAAATTTTCTGGGTTAAATTAATATGGGTGTTGACCACCTATACCTCGCCTACTGGTTGGTGATACTCCATACTAACATGTTATATGCACTAGTGTGCACTCACCATGTATACCAAATTTGGATTAAAAATACCTTTAGTTATTTGGATTTTATTTTAAAAAATCGTTATTTTTTAATTCAACTCTGTAATTAGAAAACTGAGCTCTTGAAGTATAGACACAGATTACGTATAGGAAAAAAGTTCCCAGAAAAATTGGCTGTGAATGGTGACACTAAAAGTTTGAAGCGGGTTGGTAACGAAAGGGTTAATAACAATCGTAATTAATTTTTTTTAGCCAGAAACTCTTTTATTAGTGGTTACCTAGCATAGTATGGCGGCTTCACATTTTTTTTATATGTGGTTTTAGGTTCAATAGCTATCCCCGGAGCATGCATCGGCATCTTCATGGGTGGCGTGATACTTAAGAAAATGGAACTGAGGCCAAAAGGTGCGGTCCAGTTTGTCCTTATATCGAACCTCATCTGCCTACTGTGCTATGGCCTCCTGTTCTTCTTAGGGTGCGATAATCTAAAAATGGCCGGCACGACAATACCATACTTCAACAGTACCCAGCCATTTCAAGTGAATTTGACATCATCATGCAACTTTGGTTGCGAGTGTAGCATGAATGATGTAGAACCTGTATGTGGTAACAATGGCCTGACGTACTTTAGTCCCTGCCACGCGGGTTGCACCTCAATATTGAGTTCTAATTATGTCGACTGTGCCTGTAAGTAGAATGTTCCCTGTATTAATGTGTCTGTCCATTTTAATAAGTATTGGAATATAATATTTGCGATTCGAATAAAGTAAATTTATATTAAACTAAATTAATTATAGATAATACATTGGGGTTTATGAGGTTTATGTCTATGAAAAATAGAACTTTGGTTCAACTTTCAAAGATCATATATCATCAGATTTTATCAGCAATGGTGTTTTTCTACACTTCGAAATTTGTGAATGTCTAAACCTTTTCCTTTAAAACCCCCATGAGATTATTATAAAAAAAACAGAAAATTACAGGAGTGGCAGAACTACACTCATTGGCTTTGTTGATTTTAGGTATTCATGGAAATATGACCTTGAAAAATGGTTCTTCTACAAATTACGCTTCTGCACTCGAGAGTGGTTACTCGGAGGTGACAATAGTGCCTGTAGCCACAGCAGGACCATGTAACTCACAATGTCATACTATATATCCATTTTTGATATTGCTATTTTTTATGACGTTTATAGTGGCCATCACACAAATGCCTTTGTTGATGATAGTATTAAGGTAAACCCTATTTAGTTAATGTTGAACTAGGTGAAACTCAAATATGAAATGTTTTTAGATCTGTCAGTGAGGAAGAAAGATCTTTTGCATTGGGAATGCAGTTTGTAATATTTAGATTGTTTGGCTATATCCCAGCCCCAATATTGTTCGGTAATCTGATTGATTCAACTTGCATATTGTGGAAGAACACTTGTGGATCAAAAGGAGGTAAATGTTTTATTTTTGATGTAATGTTGGCTTTAGAACTTTAAAAAGTTTATTTATATAACTTACGGATATAAAATATGTTTTTATTTATTTTAGGCCGATGTTTGTTATATGATATAGAACAGTTCCGTTACAGATATGTTGGTCTTTGTGCGGGAATAAAAATTCTTGCTTTGGGAATATTTTTAACAGATTGGTGGCTAGTACGTCGACGTAGACAACTAGATGAAGACAAAGTGATATCAGCTAGTGAAATTGTTGGTTCTATTATTAGTTTAGATAAATGTAAGTTAAATGCCATATGTTTTGTGTCGGTATGTAATTTTTTTTTTTCCAGTGTTTGAGGAGAAATCTCACAGTAGATGTCACTCTAGAAACCCAAGTTCCGTTACAACGTATGATTGTCCTAGTTCGCCTAAAAACATAAAATCACTTGAATCTCAGGAGATTCTTGAACCTAAAGAAGTTAATAGTGAAGAGACTAATGGTCCTGTGTTGGCAGGAGAAGACACAGATTTAGCAAATTTGAAAAGACGTCATACTTAGTTCTTAGTTTTAATCACACAACTTATCCTTCCAGATACTTAGTTTTTATAATGCTGGCAGAACATGAACAAATCCATTTGTATGCACGTTTCATACTGATGCAAAAAGAATTGTGGCATAGAAATTTCTGAAACCGTTTACAATCGACACTGGTCTTAAATAAGTACATATCTATTCGCTATTTGCCTACTAATGAAACTCAGAAAAAATGTGTCATAGTTTGCGCAGTTTAAATTAGAGCTTGTCGCAATTCTATATATACTATAAGCTTAGAGAAATATGAACATCTAGTTTAATAATCTTGAATCTAGTAAAAAATGCACCCCTATTTTTCAATTAAATCTTATTGCAAAAAATGGCAGCTTTGTTCATACTGTAAATCATATACTACATTATGTTCAGGTTTCTAAATCCTGTTGGCAAAATTCAGATATTGTTTGGCATGAGATAAGATAAATTTGAACAAACTGTCGACCAAAGAAACCACACTACAGTCGATTTTAGGCGAATAACCCTTAATAACAGGTGAATACCAAACACGTTTACACGATTCGGTTATTGTTGGTTATAGCTCTCTTACGTCACAAAGCCCTTCATACGTCATCGTTATAACCGACAGTAACTGCGGTATTTACTCAACTCAGGAGCAGGGTAATTACCGCGGTTATTGGAAACAACAAATGTCATTTTCTCTATTTGCCAATTTGTTGCGAGTTTGAATTTTTCAAAACTTAAAAATATATTTGCTGATATAGGCAAGTGTAGTGATTTCATATTTTCATCTAGATCCATAAATTTAAAAAAAAAATAATAGGAGCAAAAATATCTCTTTTGTGTAAACATTGAAGGCTGGAGGTGAAGAGTGTGAAGATGTCCAGGTTCCAGGTTGAAGTCAGAGATATGGAAACAGCAAGTCTTCTGTTAAATGTAATTTTATTACATGATTTTATTAATTTTTTGTAACAAATTTAACCAAACCCAACATACACAAATATAAGTGAGGTTATAGAGGGGTAGTAGTATGACATTTCTCCTTGGTTATTCGCCTAAATTACTTTTGTGTTAACCATACACATTTAGGCGAGTTTCAATGGTGATATTTGTTGGTTATTCAAGGGCTAAAACCGAGGACAACCAGAAAGATAACCACGGTTAAAACCAGAAGATCGCCTAAAATCGTCTTATGTTATGTGTTTATGAATAGAATCACATTATTTCGTTTTGTACCAAAGTGTTCCAACTGTTTATGGAGTATCTTAAACATTTTAAATAAGTAATCACATTTAAGACTGGTTTTGTCATATCATATGCATATTATAGAATATGCTTTAAATAGATATTCAGGAAAATACAATTGTCACGATGATATATACAGGGTGGCACACTACTTGGATTTCTTGGCAGTCGTGAATGTTCATGTCACTGTCCACTTAGAATATTATAAAAATATTAAGATATCAATTTTCTCCATTCAGTATATTAAACCAACTAAAAATGACGTAATTTATATTTAAATTGAATTTCTATAAATTTATTACTATATGATATAGGGTTTCTACATGAACCTTTTCAAAATGTGTCAAAATGTTTCAAGATAACATTCTTCTGAACTAATGCAGATATCTAAATCAAATTTGGTTCACAAGTTATCTACCTCTAATGGTTGCCATGAGACATGGTGATAGCAAGCTCACTATGCAACCAGTGACAGAGGTATATGTAGTAGGTAGAGATACGTGTATGTTCTCACAATATTCGGGAATGTTCCCTACTTCGTGAGCTCACGTATTCTCTTAAACATGAAAAGGAACACTCTCTGGAAAGTGCTGAATATGCGTGGAACTTGTGGCGGCATTTAAAGAATTTCGCAATATCTCATTTTTTGACATCTACTTGGCACCGCCACTACTGTGACACATGTCGCTTCATTCATATTTCCTATGAAGGCACAGCACGAGCCTTTGATTCTCACTCTCACTCATTATTATTATTTATTACTTTACTATTGTCATTGGCGTTATATTGACAAAACGCAGATACAAGCGCACTGCGAACTGAGAGTAAAAATGCAAGACAGTCGAAACCGCCATCATATTCTTAATAATTATATCTGAGCACTTTGGGACTATTCTTGAATATTTTAGGCACTTGCTCAAGAATTTTTAGAAAATCAGAATTTTAAGAAAAAACATTCCTCTGAAACAATATGATCATTTTGCTATAATGAAACATATCTGTGCCAATTATTCTTGTATATTATCATTCGTGCTCGTTCGTTTTTGCTGAAAATGCTTGAAATATAAATTCTTGAGCATTTTGCATCTCTGGTAGTCGGTTTCATTAACTTGGAAAGAACTATATTAAAATCAATAAAAACCTGACCTCATTTGAGCAAAATCGGCCTAGCCATTCAACAAAATTATAGCGGGAGAACCGAAATTTAAGTATATTCTTAAAAGCTCTTGTATATCTCCCTTCATACAGACCTTTCTGAGAAAAGATAAGGTACAGGCCCCACAATGTAATAAGTTACGTTATTGTCCTACATCTGATGGCAGTAAGATGGGCATCCCTGTATAGTCAAAGCTATAATGCCTTTCTGTAGATATTTAAGCAAGTAATTTAAGGTTGTAAATAAAACATCATCAAAAGTATGTTCGGTAGCCCATATCAATATAATTTTATTTACAACTAGCTGGAAAAGTTAGTGGATTTGAAAGGTTTATTTATTTGAAAGGGTACTTCTAAAATATACATAAAAATAAAAGCCATAGTTGCTAAATTAGTTAGATATATATTTTTTATTTTCTAGCAGCTATAACTTTTAAAATAGTGTCATTAGTATCTATGAGTATTTTAAAAATGTCAGTATATTTTGTAAACCTTTCAAATTCACTAGTTTTTCCAACTAGTTGTAAATAAAATTCTATTTATGCAGGCAACCGAACATACTTTTGATGATGTTTTATTTCTAGCCTTAAAAATGCTGATGGTGTTATTACAAGTTGCATCATCTAAACATGTCCTGGCTTAGACGTCAAATGCTCAACCTAGGGAGCTATCAGTGTAAGTCAGTCATGTTTGTCAGAATTATATACCTTGTACCTGATCTTATATTACTCCAGATTGATTTTCACAATATCATTAGAAGACTGGGACAATGTTTGCTGCGTTGACGACTGTCAAAAAGAAATCAAATCGTGCCCATAACCTGAAAATTGCCGATAAAAATATCAATAAAAATTGGAACTATTTGAAACTATTTTAATTTATACAGATTGTTTTGGAGCTGTGGGAACAAACTTTACAAGAAGATTAATTTGACTACAAAATAAGTTTTCTAGAATATTTGTGGTTTGCCATAATTTACTTTTTGTTGACGTCTTAAAATTAAAAAGATCTAAATTTGACATACCACAACAGGGAACATAGACATAGAATGTAGAGTGTCATATTATGACATTAGAATGTAGAATGTCATATTAAGAGATTATTTCCAGTGGCGTAGGTGCGAGAGTCAAGGCTCGCAATTTAAGAACTCTGTAAACAATGTCAAATATAGGTTCAAGATTTGTAAAAAAGTAGGTGCACTTCTTGTTAGTTGTGACGATAACCATAAATCTGTTCAGCAACCACTTTTAGAAAAAACATCAAAATGGACATACAGGTGAGCCAAATTTAGCACTTTTGTTTTTTCTCTTATTTCCTCATTTCTTAAATGTACTATAACTTTTTCTTTATGAACTAGATTTCTCACTTATAGTTTAATTAATCTAGGAATACACTCTGTACACAAAATGATGTCTCAATTACATTCATTGTCATTTGGGGTGACTTATCGTACTCTTAACTTCTATTTAATATTAATTATTTAGTTTTGTCCTCTAGTTGCATGTAAAAAAATGAAATTATGAATCTTGATTTATGTAGCTATGCTATTGAAAACAATTTGATAATTACTACACCTATGCTCCAAAATATGTGTCTCTTTTACCTTATTCACAGTTAAGCTTCCTTTGGCGAGTTGAAAAATCAAGCAACCTTGCATTTATTTTATTCCTGAACGTCAGTGTGAGCTGTCAAATTATTTTCATTGTTTATCTAAATATACATTTAGCAGCTATTATACGTAGAAAAATACACTGTAAACTAGTGGAATGTCCATATAGTCCATGAATATGATATGGACAACATATTCACTCTTGCTATACAAACTACTATTATGTTTTTGAACTATTATAAATAACACCCTGTAGAAACATATTTTCTAGCCAAACGAAACCTCTGAAAAGTTTGGTCCCACCATTCCGGACCACCCTGTATAGAGATGGGTAAGGAATTATTTTAATAATAAGGCTTCCAAAGGACAACAATAATACTCGTATATACCTCTCAGTGGTGGTACACAACTTGCTGAAAACAAAAGTTCTTGCCACCAAGAACAAAGAAATTATTAATGAGCACTAATTGTACTTGATTAATTTGAACGAACAGGTGACCATTAGAAGTTATTTAATATTTAAGTTATTATTGTTTAGACTATTTTCACATGAATGAATACATAATTTACCAATATCTGTTTTATGTGATTTCCTGGTCACAGTAGTTACTTAGATACAGTAAGGTCATTACAGTTTGTTCAGCGAATGTTCGGCCCTACGTCACAACTCCCGTCCTCGTCTTACTCATAACTATACGACGGATATCGGTCGTATATTCACGAGCCAGACAAGGACGGGAGTTGTGACGTAGGGCCGAACATTTGCTGAACAAAGTGTAAGTCGGTTTCCCATATAGCTTTTTAGGCAATAATCGAGATATTTTCAAAAAGTAGTTTTTCTAATGGATTTTATTACAATATGGAATCCAATCGTAGAGTTACATACAGAATTATAAAAGCGCTGCAGGTTCCTTCTAAAAATGTGTAGCAAAAATGTAAAACAATTTTTCAAGAAAAATAAGACTGGTCAGTGCCTTAAGTATTGACATCAATATGGAAAACTCACTAAATAGGTAGGTATATACAAGGCATTGATTAGTACATAAATTTTAACTGGCAGTTGTTCGAAATGTTGTCCTCCATTTCTAATTCAAGCATCAACTCTTCGCTGCATAGATTCTTTTATTTTAGCTGATGTATCGAAGCTATTTTTTATTTCATTGGCAGCGGGTTCTATTCGAGCTAGTCGAGTGGCAACAGTGACCTCTATTGCAAGTTCCAGTCATTGCTCACGGCTCGCTGCCTGGGGGCCTTCGAACCAGCAGCACTAAAAAATTTTCTAATATAAGAGCAAATTTGTCATATTTTTGGCAATTTTTTTTTCAAAAATAAACTTCATAGGCGTGCTTTTGGGTTCAAAACCTACTGCCAGTTAAAATTTTATGTACTAATCAAAGTTACACCCTGTATGCAATGTGTTCCATCTAAAGTGTGAATACCCCCTTATTTTTTTTTGTTTTTGAGATAAGTTTTTCTGTGGTGAAGTTGGTGGGAGGAGGATCTCTAGGGGGTGTATGGGGCCGATTACAATCAAGTTTGTCCACCAAAAAGTTGTAAAAATAATATTAGTATTTTTTTAATCTGGCATTTTCGAAAATAGATACCTATGTAGATAGCCAGTTAATATCAAAATTGGTTAAATTTTTATAGGATCACTTAACAGTAGTAGTTTATGGTACAAGGACAAAAAGTTGAGTTTGTTCAGAAAGACTACGAAGTATATTGGCCAAGGCACAGTCGAGGCTGGCAGAGTACGAAAAACTACTTTTCTTTCGTGTATCATAAAATATTTTTTGTTCGAATGTGCTTCAATATATTTAAAAAAACTAGTTAATTAAAACCAAAAATGGATAGGTACTATTTATTTTTTCAGTACAGTAAATCTTAGTTACCTATGAACTTCTAGTTGGCCATGGAATAGAGAAAACGATTGAACTGTCAACTTGCTTGTCAATCAGGTCAAATATCATAGTTTTAATAAAATAAATAAAACAAAAATGAACAGAAATAAGGATTCTCCTGAAGAATGCATTATGGTGCACACCTCCGGAGATAAGAGGTGGTTAGTTTAAACTGATACTAAAATATCGGGATTCAGAACTCATAAATAAAGAACGACTTTACATGGTGTATTGTTATTGACCCGTGAGCATCTGCAAAAGTACTTTTACCGCTCACGGACCAATCGCAACATACCATGTCTTTTGCGGACACTTACGGACCAATCACAACACACCATATAAATATCCTTTTCAATCGTAGGTTCCATCCGAAAAATGTCAATATACAAACAAAAGACATTTCCAAAATTTTGCTGAATTCTAACAAGCCGAGAAAAGTGGAAATAAATAACTATTGTGACACTGCACAAGTGCCCAAGTCATTGTTCAAAATCTTTCTATTAATGGTGTTCAATTCTATTGTTCTACCATACTTTATAATTTGTAGCTGTCTTATATAGGGTGATTCAGTCATGATGTAAAAAATTTTAACCACAGGTGGAGAAAAAATAACTTAATATGAATCCGAAATAAAAAAAATTCTTAAGTCAACAAAAAATATATTTTCCAAAGTGCATTAAAACTCTTTCTTAACGGCGCTTTACTAGTCAGCTTGTAAGATCGCGCGTCAAGGCTGGTGCGCAATTGCCAATTGCACAACATATCGTAAATTTACCTCTTTTTTACTTGCTCACGGAAATTTCAAAAATGGAGAAATATTTTGAAAATTGTAGTAATTGTAGTTTTTAAATTTTCAAGGAAACATTTTTCTGTTGTGGCGATAAAATCATTGTCTAAGTTAAATTATTACCTTTTTGACGCTTTTTGATTTTCCAATGTAAATCCTTTTCTTCTATTGTAGAAAATATTATCCAATAATATCCAAAAATGTGTTGAGCATAATAAACACTGCGCATAAAATGACACCAGTAACGTTGACTACACTGATTAAAAACACAAGTTTATTCTGTTGGTGAGCGTCAGAACTTAGCATCCCCTAGCCTGCATAAGAAATCTGTTATGATACAGTAATAAGTAGTAACTAGAGTATAATAAAACTGCCAATTCACGATGGGGTATTTCCATAAGATTGTAGCGCAATTTTCTCATGCAGTAGGCAGATACTACCTGCGCTGTCGCCTGTCATACACGGTATGTGGGACTGTGGGAGCACGATGAGTATGATATCCAAGACTCTGACGGTAGCAGCCGATGACAACGCAGATCCACCACGAGTCGGACATTAGACATATGTGCGGTTCACCCTACCTTCCACTGGGCACTGTGTGGCCCTGGCCTGGCCGTGGCCGCTTGACCGGCACTCAGCCGGTCCACGATCAGCAGATGGGGGGAAGGCTGTAAATGCGCGGTACGTGCAAATTGGCAACAAGGCTCTCTAAGCGCCGAGTTACTGAGGACTAGGGTTGATTTGCCCCATATTTTAGACTTCGGCATTTTTTTTTTATTTTTGAATTTTCCATTTTAGTAGGCGTCCCCCAGTGTGTGGTTAAAATTTTTTACATTAAGACTGAATCACCCTGTATACAGGGTATCCCTGAATTAGCCTGCCATAATTTACCAGTGCCTTCTGCGATCCAAAAAAATTACAAAATTCTCGAAATATGGCCTCAAAAATGCTCCCTAACGGGGTTATAGCACCAAAAATGGACAGTTTAGCAAACGGTTTTTCTAATATTTGTTCGCGCAGCCGCCATGTGGGAATAGATTCTGTCAAATTGATGCAGTGTCGGGGCGATTGGGCAGTCCTTTTTTTGGCTGTATGAGAGATATTACAGTGCCGTGAAGTGTGCCTTTTGTAAATTGTGCTTTTTGCTAGTATCTTTAAATAAAGAATCCCAGGAAGGAGTAAAAGCTGCTTGTGCTTACCACACACTATATACTTTACTAAACTATTCTGCATTTCTGAATTGATTTTCCCGACTACACCTCTGACTTCTATTCCACCAATATGGCTCAAGGTCATTGAATTTGCGGATGATTTCTCAAGAGTAAGTTATACTGCTGGTTGTTTTATATGCTCTGCTAAATTCAACAAGAGCACCTTTTTTGTAGAATACCCTGAGATTTCATAATTTCGCAAGAAATCTGATGAAAAAGCACACGCACAAAATTTTGGGTATTTTTATCCCCTTGGGACGCCTTTGATGAAGAATGTCAAACTATCTCTACCTCGGTAAATGTCAATTCTCACAGGTATATCATGTGCCAAATTTCAGAATTTTCCTTTGCTCATTTTGACATTTAAAAATAATTATTGGAATATAATTATGCATTTAAAAATTAATCTAAGTATATTATTATGATGATGTGACATCATTGTCCTATGAAATAATTATTTTTGCTTCCATGCTAACTTGATTAATTTTTTAACAACAAATTGACACTTTCAATGCCATGAATGTTATTTATTTAATTGGCCCACTTAAATTCTGTAAAAATTTGAAAAAAAAATGTGTGTTCTAAATTATTCCTGTCTTAAAAACTTGACAAATAATGTAAATTGGTACCTTCCATTTGCAAAAATGCTGAATAAGACCCCGATACCAGTTTGTCGAAACAAAACAACTATAACATTATTTTTCAATTTTTTGGGGTTTGATTGTAAGGGAATCTAGTAGTCCATCCATGTTGAATTTTTGTTTTTTGCAATTGACCTCTAAAGTTTTCCCCAAAAATGCATGGTTTTTCTACAAATTTAAATTAAAAAGTGGGGCGAGATTTTTTTTCAATTTATAGAAAAACATGAACTTTTAGAGAAAGTTTTGTACACAGAAAGTTTTATACACCTGCCGGAAAGTTTTTCAAAATTTAATATTGTAGAGGTAAATTGCAAATAACAAAATGCAACATGGAGAGTAGCCTCCATTCTTAACAGATATGATACTCTCCCAGAGATCATCTTCTCATCCCCTTTCAACTCAAAAATGACACTTATTTATATATAAGGTCTTGTTTACACTTAGGATAGAATGCTTCTTTACATATAATATGTTGTCTGGGGTGTAATGTGTTATAATGTAGTCTAACGAGAAATGTAATTATTTTTGAGGTTGGGAGTCTAAGCCTGTTGCCACAGAGTTTAATCTTTTATATTTAATCAGTGTCAACTGCCATTTCAACATTTTCCTGAACATGCCCTGTCAGACATATTTAAACTGCAGACCCCACATTTTGCTTGTTCATATTTTAAGGCTGCAATAATAAAACCAATCTCCATATTGTCTTATTTCAGAGAGACCCATAGTAGTCTGTCAATGTAACTCTATTTGAAAGCTGGTAAATATTAAAATACCAATTGTATTTGTTGTGATTTTGCCAAGTTCAATGCAAATAAGATTTAATTGCAAACTTAAGTAATTAAACTGCCAGTTGTATAATGGATTGCCATTTTTTTCATTGTCTACCACCTGCAAAATTACATAAAAAACTTAATTCATAAAAGAAATTGTATGACGAAAATGAACTTTATTAGGTTTCTAATAATATATAAAAATCAAAATGTGACTTTTATTTTGATCGCTACATATTTTTAACATGAAGTGCTTGGTTTATTTAATTAACATTAAAGGTAATTACTTATTGCAACAAATGTTAATATGGGGGTTTAATTAATTTTTGACATTAACTAAAATTATGTTGACACTCCGAAGTGACTTTGTTGTCCAAACTAGCTTTCTAACCGCCCCACAAACTATGTTTAGGTGCTAAATGACGCATCCGTAATGCAAAACCCATTCTGGAGAAGATCCCTTTAACATTTTTAATTATTACTGTTAGTTAAAATTAGGATTGTACTTATAACAATAATTTAAGTACCGATCTCAATACAAATACTGTGCCACCAATTCCCAATAGGATTCATTAAAGTGAAAAAAAAAACATATACAAAATATAATTATACTTAAGTTAGAGTAATTTGTATTTATTGAAAAAAAAACATTCTCAAATTTTCAATATTTTTTTCGTATATCTAATTATTAGGAACTTTTTGTGAAGATCCTCCACTATTTTATTACCTGCCTTCAAAATATATGTAACTAGTAAAGCAATATTAAGTAATTGAGTAAAAAATATATCAGGGGTCAGAGCTGGGCATCATTACCTACTCTAAAAAGTAACTAAAAATAGTTACTCCTTAAATGTCTATTTTCTGCCCAGCTCTTGGCATCCAAATATCCGACATGTTGAAAATTATTCCCCCTTGAGTTTTGCTGGTTTCCTACTTTCATTGTTATCTTATAATACAGTTTTAATACACCTAAATAAAAAATTATTCCTATTATTTATTAATTATTGATGTTACCTCCAAAAAATATGTCATGACCACAGATTACCAGCCAGATGCGAAAGTAAGCCGCAAACAGCAATACAAGGTTGATTTAGCAGACGTATGTTGCCCGCACCAACGCGTTTATAAATTCGGCCTGTTTTATGAAAAAGATTGGGCGCACCAATAGATTTTACAAATTGGTATGATTTAATGTACCTATTTAATTATTGATTAATACAAAACAGTCGAAGCTTAAAATATTATAGTATTATTTTTTAAGTGGTTTACAACAACAAAAGAGAATATTGGCTACACAATTATTGCTAAACTACATACTTTTTCACTGAATTATTATGAATGTCTGAAACAATTAAAACAATACATCAGGAATTCAAAACGAAAACGAAGTATTCAATAAAAGTTATAGGTAGGTATCAGCTGATCTTACAAGTGGCTTATAATATTTATTTTTCGATTAGTTTTTTTCAGTTTTTGTTGAACTCGTTAGATTACGATTTGCATATTTTAAGGTATAAAATATCCTTTATGTAACAAATAAATTAATTACATATATCATACTTTAGGGAAGTGCGTGCACCAATAAAAGAACAATACCTATATGTAGTAATATTTATATAGGTGGGTATACCTAACATAAAAACTGTTAAATCTAAACAATATTATTTGAAACTACATTATTTGAATCATTCTTAACGATTTAAATCATTATAAACGATTTGAATCATTATAAACGATTTAAATAATTCTAAATTATTTAAACGATTTGAATCATTCTAAACGATTTAAATCGATCACAGCCATTTTTAAAGATTTAAGTTTTCTGAATTGATTTAAGATAGTTTTGAAATATTTAACTCGTTGGAAAATGATTAAATCTTTGGAAAAGATTTAAATCTTGCAGTAAATCAAAAATACACCTATAAGATCAAATCACCGAAGAAAAGTATTTAAATCATAAATCAAAAATCACCATTTAAGAAAAAGATTTAAGATAATATGATTTAAATGGAAAAATTGATTTAAATCAAAAAATGCATTAAATACTTGGGATTTCTTGCAGCTCTGGTTGTTAGGTTAGGAACGGACAAAGACACTAAAATCTAGGGGCGATTTCAATTTGACTGCACTTTTGCACTAATATGATATGACAGTGACAAAAGTGCACTCACACTCAGTGAAAAAGTGCAGGCAAATTACAATCGCCATAAATGTAAGTCCTCACTTCAATACATAACATATTATTTTATTTCATTGAATTGTGAATCTGGGGTGCTAGCTGTTATTTATTGTAGTACCCTGAAGATGATAAACTAAATTGTCGAAACTCCTGCGATTTGAAAACTATCTACCTAGCTTTACTTCACGACACGACTGAAAACTGACTTTCAATGCATCTAAATCTGAATTTTCATAAGACAATGAATCGAACATAATAGGTTACCTACCTAGGTACTTTTAAAACTTATGTATTTTTGACGAAATAAGAACAAGTTCTAACAGAAAAAATCTGGTATTTGTTTGAAAAAAGTATTTAAATATTTCATATCCAGTATTTAAATTCCAAATACTTTTTGTTAGTATTTGTAATTCCAAATACATATACAGTGTCTGCCAGAAAGTTGGATACAAAGGGGAATTTTCTTTATTTGAAGTTTCTCAAAAAAAAATTATTCTTGATAAAAGTTGGTGCTTGTGCTTAAACTCAAAATCCACCCGCAAAAATTTTGAAATTTCGTCGTATACAGGGTAGGTTGAAAAATATGAAAATTCCTCAAGAGTAAAGTACCCTTATTTTTGGAACTACATCAGAGTGGCACTAAGAAAAGTTGTTTGTAATCTCAAGACAATGTCAAATATGAATTCACAGCCACCTACTCAAAATAAAAAAAATTCACACTTGCGCATTTTTTACTCATCACGCTGTATAATACACAATGTTAGATATGTATTTTGAGGCACATCTTCGAGCATGACAGTACGATAGTTCTGCAAAGTTTGTCGTTTTTTTGTATCCAGGTAAAATACTCGTACAATTTCAAACATAACATAGCATCTAATCTGTGGAACATAAAAATATTTTAATAGAGCAACAATTTAGGAGTTATTTAATAAATGAGAATTCAACAATACAAATTATACAGCGGGATGAATAAAAAATGCAAAAAGTGTGATTTTTTTTTTATTTTGAGTAGGTGGCTGTGAATTCATATTTGACATTGTCTTGAGATTCCAAACAACTTTTCTTAGTGCCACTCTGATGTAGTTCTAAAATAGGGGTACTTTACTCTTGAGGAATTTTCATATTTTTCAACCTACCCTGTATACGAATCGAAATTTCAAAATTTTTGCTGGTGGATTTTGAGTTTAAGCACAAGCGCCAACTTTTATCAAGAATAATTTTTTTTCCCCTTTGTATCCAACTTTCTGGCAGACACTGTATATTAATTTTCTGTAAGTATTTAAATACCGAGTATTTAAATACCAAAAAGTAATCTTGATGGAAACTTCCTCAGGCAGAATATGATGATACTAGTTTCTCTTCTGGATGATCTGTATGAACACCAATACTGTATGGCCTAGTGCCTAGTATCAATACCAAAAAGTATTTAAATGTCAAATAGTTATTTACATTACAAAATAACCATTGCTCCAATACTAAAAATTAAAATCAGTAATAAATATAAGAACAATGCCGTGATAATAAAAAAATAAAAAAAATTTAGTTTTGGATGCTTTTAACCCAGTGCTACGACGTCCACTGCTGCCGGAACTTGCTAGCAACCACATTATTTGACACTGAAAAATATAATATCCTTATTCTTAATTTTTCTTTCGCATAATTGGTAATTACAAGCGCACTATTGAGTCCCTTATACACGCGCTGCCGCTATTACTTGGATTGACATGATACATATTTTTATTGTATCATGTTAGATTGAGTATATTATACCACAGAATATATAGCCTACGGCTTGTAGTGCTATTTATTCTGTGATTATATCCGTACGATAGACGATAGTCTACCGCTCCGCTCTCCGCTTCATAACCCAGCATGCACCAGACTAAGAGAGCTGCTTTATACCGAACAGGCACCGGACTGTCGGTGTGGGCTTCGTCTCAGGAAAAGGCGCTTTAAATCAGCGGGGCCGCTTGCTTTCGCATCTGTCCTGTAATCTATGTGTCATGACTACTTAACCCTAGCTGCAAAAGGCAACGAAGCTGAAATAGTAGCAATTGTCACCCCTCCCAACTGTACGCATAGGCGCCGACTTCTCAAAATTTGGCTGGGTGCCCAAGGTATATAACTATAATTTTTTATTTATAAATATAAAATAAAAGCAGTGTTTAGGTTTTACTCGTTCGGCTATGATAAAAGTACTTAACAAAAAACGAACAGTTATCACCCTGATGATTTAAAAAACAAAACATAAATATAATGAAATAAAATAAATATATTTTTATAAGAAAGGCCTCGTTTTATAATTCAGCGGACTCTCATCCCGATGAATCAGCTGGATATCTGTCTCTTACTTCCTCCAAAGGGAAACAAATGAGAGGGAGATATCAGCTGATTAATCTTGATGAGAGTCCTCTGAATTTTAAGACGCGGTCTTTAAAGAAAAACAAAAAACCAAAAAACACAAAACAAAAAACGACTAAAGTCTATCCAAGTTACAGAGGCAGTGGATCAAAACATTGGTCACCACGTGACCTATTCTCTTATTGGTCTGGCCGTCATAAAATGTCAAGTGTTTACGCGGCGAGCAGAATGCAGGACCGGCTCTTCCCTCAGTCGAGTTTCATGCATATTTTAGATCGGATCGCGAGCAGTATGTTCCGTAAATTTATTTTGCTGCTTAATTCAAGGAAATTTATAAAGATCCACGAAAGGTAGAAACACAAATTTTAGAACTTCTAAAAGAATTAGTTCAGAATTACAAGCCACTTGGAATCTCATATTAGTCCGACCCTGGTAATCGATGGCAAGGCAGTCATGTGGCTTTGTTTATATCTACTGCCACTGTAACTTGGATAGACTTTATAGTTACCTTACTTTGCGTAAATAACGCAAAAGTGCTTAGTCTTATGGATTATTTTTTTTATAAACTCCTCCCATAACTCATCCAGGCTTATGATGTCTGCTAATTCTTTATAAATATTTAAAAGCATCATATCATTCAGCCTTTTCTGACTCATTGTTGATCTTAAATATGATTGTCACCTTGTCACCTTTACTTGAGCTTCCAACAACTGGCCAAACTTTTGGCCGGGTGCTCCGCACCCAGCCAAATTTTTGGCCGGGTGCTCGAGCCCCGGAGCACCCGCGGAGTGACAATTATTATTATTAAATGGAAAGGTATTTGGAATTATTATAAAAACAAGGTATCCCATAATAAAATATATTTTTCCAGAAATTTTACATAAAATTGTGTAAGCTAATGTGATTAGAAATGACTATTTGGAAAATATAACTCACAATTTGAGAGATAAAAGTATATAAATCAGTAAAATAATAATATAAAACTTCTTTATGATCAGAAAGCTGCATTCATATATATTTTTAAAAATATTAACAGTATTATAATTTCCTTGGACTAAACTGATTGGAGATAATTAGTTGTATCCCAGCCCAATAACTCTGGAAATTGTCAGTTTTGAAAAAATGTTCGCACTGAGCTATTTAGTTCCCACGCCCCATATTGACAAAAAAACTTGATTAACTTGCCCACCTCCAAATACTTTCAAATGGTACTTTTCCTGAGTAATTTATAATTTTTATCACCCTGATACTCCATTAAAACCGCTTTCCAACAATGTATCACCAGATATTTAATAAATGTGTTAAAAACCAAGTTGGCCTATCTTCGAGAGTGTTGTATTGCCTCCAAACCTAGTTCCAATGATTTGGGCATTTTTCAAGAATGGCGATTTCCGGAGTTGGGAGTCTGGGTAGAGAATTTTTGTAAATATAACTATGAGGTGAAAAAGGGCCTATATAATGAAAATAAAAAATAAGAACTAAAGAGGTCAACACCTGACACCAACGTACCGAATTTCCATATAGGTATTGGGTATTATTAAAGCAAAAATGAGAGTGTGAAATTTAACACTTAACATATTCTATGCATTGAGATCAGTATATTGCTGCAAGGTGCTGGCTGTTGAGTTAAGGCAACAGCTCAAAATTCTGGACAATATTAAAACAGAAGATTAGTCCTGTCATCAGAGAATAGAAAAAAATGGATCGTCATCTACTGTGCTTTAAATTGTCCAAGAAGAACTAGCATATACTCGTCAAATAATAATTACCTAAACAAAATTGTATGAAAGGTTTTTGAATAAATAACAATAATTATAAAATAATATACTGTGTGGCCTTTTTAAGAGATTCAGTTCAAATCTTGATGCATGATGTTGATCTAGTACAACTTGTAGAACCACAATTTTGTTAAATTCAGTCATTACTTTTCCGGTTTATGGGATGAAAAAGGGGTCCGGTTTTTTACAAAGTCACGGGAGCAATTTGAATGGACCCTACACAGGATTACCTGGGAACTTGTTTCTAATTTTCATAATAAAGGTTGCAGTAATTGATTTTTATGATCAGCAAGACTTTGATATTCTATTGGGTGAACCACTAACCTAGCTTTTTGTGAAAGTTGTTCACAACAAAAAGAAATTTATGAATATTGAGTTCCAATTTTCGGAAAGGATAGCCTTTAAGATTTTGGAATTATTTTAACAATCGCCCTGAACACACGAATGCCTCCCAAAAATGCATTTATTTGTTATATTCGGCTCCCTAATTTTGTAAATAGCTACCTGCTTTTCTGTACAATGTATATTTGAAGTTAAGTTTGTAAATCGTAAATATTACTTTTTAGGAAAGCAGTTTTTTAAATATATTTTATTTCCTCTTTGTATAATAAAATTATCAAAAAATCAAATCTGTCAAATCCACAACATCCATCAAAATCTCAATTTAATCTCTAAAAAATTACCGAAGCTAATGCAAAGTTTTAGAAAACGAGACACTATGTAATAATGATTTCATATTTTTACACACTAAACGGAGTTTTAATATGTTTATTACATCTAGTTAATATAGTTTAGAAAGAAATTATATTAACTAAATAAAAATTGCATGCGGATATGAAATCATATCCATTCATGCAAGCTCTATACATATAGAACACTTATCTGAAATCTCGAATTTTGATTTTTTTGTCTTTTGTCGCAACTTAAGAAACAATAATTTTACGTACACATATACATTTTTTTATTTTTCACAATTATTTAGGTGCCCTTTAGTTTAGTACTAGTACTGAACACATACAAGAATAACATAGAGATTACTGAATGCAGCAAGAGTTCTTGTGTCCATTCTTCAATTTCAGGCGGGATTTCGGGCGGTATTTCTCTAAGAAACGCAGCTGTTTGGCATTGATTGCTCCTCTACGTTTTCTGAAATAAATTATGGATATCAAACTTTATTTTTAATTTTGATTTCATAACATTTTTATATTGTTGGAGACTTCTTTGTGGCACAGACAACTTTTTCAAGTTGCCAAAAAAGTTTTCTTTTAATCAGTTTAGTTCAGGTTCTGTGGCGAAACACCCAATTAAAAATTAAATGAAACATCTTTAGTTTTCATAACAATATATTTTTATGGCTAAATTTGACTCAGTCCCTCCCCCATATGCTCCCCACTGAACCAAAACATTTAATGTTTGTTCAGTGAATGTTCGGCCCTATGTCACAACTCCCGTCCAGTCTGACTCGTGATTATACGACCGATATCCATCGTATATATACGTATACAGGGTGAGTATAATAATAATAATAATTTGAATTTGAGTTTTTTAATTTTTGTTTTATTTTCTTACATTTTGTTACCAGCTAAAAACAAAATGTTAGAAAGTTTTAAGTAAAATATTCCATGGCTGACTATGTGAAAATTTAAAAAAAATCAGAAAATTAGCCATAGCTCTTTTATTTTTTGTAATAACTATGCCGAGTATTATATCTTTGGAAAGCTCGAAAAATGGCCGATTTTATAAGGCCACAGCCAACTATGATTTACATTTAAAAAAACACAAGTTTATGTCATAGGTATCTCAAAAATCACAACATACAAAAAAACAAAAAATTGGATTAGATTGTCTTATTAAGCCCAAATTATCTACAATTTTTGTCTGTACAGTTTTTCTGTATAATCAGAAATAACGGAGCTACAGAGATCTGAAGAAATAGCAAAAAATCACTTTTTTCAAAATATCTAGTGAGCCGTGAACTTTTTTAAAAATCAAAAAGGGGCATTAGATTGAGCATTCAAAACTGCAATTCTTTCCCGATTTAACCTTTGTTCTAGCTGTGCTAGTTTCCGAGATCCCCATAGTGGGCATCGAAAAAAACTCACCCTGTATATACTCTCTATACAGAAATCTTTAAGATTTGTGTATAGAGAGTAACATAAGTAGAACATCATTAAAGAGTTTAAAATTATAATAGACAAGTCGAATTTTTTGTCAAATAACACTCAAAATTAATTCATGCAGTTGCTAGGAAACAACTTTCATGCAAAATTTTCAACAATTTTTAAAGCACGATGTGATATAACTGAAATACTCTGTATATTACTACAAAGTATTGAATGTCAAATCATTGGAATTCATCCTATTCTACCTCTTTTTGTATTTAATTAAAAAGTCACCCCTGACTCCAGTCTAGTTTTTTTTAACCATAGTGAACTTCAGTTTATTTGAGTTTATAACAATTTATGAATCATATAAATTTATAGTTCTGGGAAAACAATGTATGATTCATGAGGCCGAGATCTGAGATGATATAGATTAGTCAACGAACATATTTTAGATAATTTTGTTAGCTTCAAGCTTATCACGCTCTCAAATAACATACTGTAACCTACAGTTAAATGTTGGCATTAGAAACTTATGTTCAAAATCATCCCAGCTTTGACACATAGGTATAAAGGGTCTGCCGCTTAAAACTCCAATTCCATAACTTTTTTTACCGATTTTGGTGATCTTGGTAAAAGATTTTTTTGTAAATTCTTTTCTGACAAAATCACCTAACAGATAATATTTTTTAAAGTTTTTAATGACATTTAGGTATTCGTTATTATATTTTTTCCATCCTAGACATAGAACAATTTTATTAGTTTGTTCAGCGAATGTTCGGCCTTACGTCACAACTCCCGTCCTTGTCTTACTCGTGAATATACGATGGATATCGGTCGTATATTCACGAGTCAGACAAGGACGGGAGTTCTGACGTAGGGCCGAACATTCGCCGAACAAACTGTAGATCAGGTTGTTAGGAATTAAAAATGACACTCAAAATTTCATAATAATCGTCCTACTTTGATATTTTTGAAGTAGTATTTTTATTCCTTCCTGGTATTGAAAAAAGTTTATCCAAAAATGTTGACTGCAATTAAAGATTACTTCCGAATACAACATTTCAGTACATAGGTACTTTGATTTATAAGTTTTTGAAAATGCTTAAAAAACGTTCATGCTGGGAAGTATTTTTTATTTACAAACAACTTTTCCTAACCAGCTTTTTTATGTCTTTTACGAAAAAAGTTTTAACAAAACCTTACTTATTGGCGTCTTTAGAATTTGTAAACTCCATAATGGTTTCCAAAGAGCTTGATTTCGACAATGGGATAAATAAAACTGGATAAAAAAATTAAAAATTATGGACCTGGGATTTTTAAGTGGCAGGCCCTGTAGCTGTACACTAGTAAATAGTGCACTTATTCCCACATTTCTCAGAACAAATAAAAGACTTGAATTGAGAGATGTGGAAAAAGTTACAAGATATACGGATTCTATTACAGCAGCACTGTAGGAACGGATCTTTGGCATAACTAATGTTCCACTTACTCTCGTATGATCTCCACTGCTTCCTCATACTTGATGCCAAGTTCAATGAGGGCTAGTGCCACCATGACAGGAGCACGGCCCAGTCCTGCAATGCAGTGAACAGCGACGCAGCTGTCTGGGTGTTCCCCAAACTGCTTTTTAAGGACACGGAACCACCCTTCGATGATGTCGTTTGGCGGGAACGTCCCATCGTCAAATTTTAAGTCAAATACCTCGATGCCATTGTTCGCAAGCTCGTCGACCTTATATGAGGGCGCGCACACTCGCACCACTGCTGTCACTTTGTGCTTCTTCAACTCCTAAGGGAAAGAGAACGAATATTGTGATATGTGTACAGGATGTCCCAGAGTTTTCACCTCAGGACTGAAAAACAAAAAAAAATGAAATGTGGGTCCTAAATGGAATCATGTGAGGTTTATTTTGCACGAAAAAATTTTTTTTTGAGAATTTTTGAAGTAATTGTGACCCTCGTTGTGACGATGTCATCAATAATTATACTTTTCCCAGAAACACACCCAAATTTTTTCAATATTTGCAAAGCCTGTATTTTTCTGAATAACTTTTGTTAAAGAAAATTTTCTCTGTTTTTGTTTAAAATCTACAAGCAAATATGTTCTGAAATAACTGTAAAAGAAAATCAAATTAGCCGAGGCTCGATCAAGTGCTCCATGGAAAACAGTTATGGTTGCAGTTTGTCAAACAGAACTTGTTTAAATAAAATTGAAAGTATTAAACATTTTGTTACCTGGCAAGATGCTCTTGGGAGAATTTTACATCCCACAAGGCTCTCAAACAGGACCTACTTACTACGATCATTTGAATATGTTACAGGCCGTATACGAAAGGACTAGTCCATATTATGTAAATGGCCTGAAGATATTATAGTCCCTATGTATAAGAAGCTTGTCCTTCAACAAACGGTCTAGTCGGTCTGCAAAAGGACTACCTAGTCCATTTATATACGGTCTATCTGTAACTGGGCCATATATCACAGAGAGATTTAAACAAAGACAGAATGTACCGTAAAATGGGGATTCTTGAGACACTGGGGTAATTTGAGACGGATATCTCAAAGCCAATTTTGAACGTACTCCTGACCGCGGGTCAAACTTTATCACTAAAGGGGGGGAATATATGCAAATTTGCATATATATATATATATATATGCATTTTTGCATATTTTATTCAATTTCGCAAAACATTGCATATTTCTGGAAAAACTATATTTTTGTGCATATTTGCATGTTTTTCCTATACTTATTTATAGATATAAGATATAACCAATATTATGAGAGCCCAGAGACAACTCGCAGTGTGTAGTGCAAAGTCAAGAAATCCTGAAAAATGCGGATTAGAGATATAATTCTTTCATTAGAAAGTAGAAATTTAGGTTTAAGCGAATCGATTGATTTTGTTCAAACATTTTCCGCTAAATGTAGAGAGGTTCCCGGTGATGTAGGTATTAAAGTTAGAAAATAATTAGTTGCTGTAGAAAAGAATGAAGGGTTTAAATATTTAATGGCAGTAAAGAGTATTTTTGATGGTAAATCATCCAACGAAGTTGCACTTTGGCCTTATACCTTACTACCCAAATTAAAATATTGTCCTATTACATCGGCAGATATTTAGAGAAGCTTTTCTATATATAAACATATTTTTACCGACAGAAGGCAAAGATTTTTATTGGAAAAAAATTTCAAATTAAAATGTTTTTATAATTCTGCTTTAATATAGGTATTTTACGAGGTATTTTATGTATTTGTTTTCCTTTAATTTTTCTTAAAATAAACCTTTTCTCTAAAATCAGTTTTGGTGTTTTTAAGGTATTTGTACATGTAAAATAAATGCATATTATTGCATATTTGGCCAAATAAATGCATATATTATTGCATATTTTAAATAAAAATGATGCATATATATGCGCATATTTCGATTGAAATTAAATGCATATATTCCGCCCTTTATTTATTACAAACTTTGTTATGTTTTATGTTAAATAACATTGAAGGAAACTACATAAGGAGAAAATTGCCATTTTTTTTATTATTTCAGATAGTTTTTGACAGCCTTCAAAGTTCCCAATTTTAACATAAAAAAATAACAAGAAAAAACTTTGTGTGGTAGGAATAACAAACAATTATACAGATTAGTAGTAACAGTAACGATTGTTAGAATACGTCAATAAATACTTTTAGTCAAGTAAAGTTAGAGTTGGTGGAGAAAAAAATATGTCTACTCCTCATCTTTGGGGTAAGTTGGGACAGTGGTCCCAAGAAACCACTTTGTGTTTTTCTGTTTATAATTTTAGTTAAAATCATTTTTCAGGTGCCCTTTGTTAAAAAAAACGCCAAGAACTCATGAAAGAAAAGTTGTTCTTCGGTAATACTATGACTTTTCCGAAAACAATATTAATCAAGCTATAGGAGATGTAAGGAACGCGGTTTGTCTAGCAGAAGAAGAACAAATCTTTTGAATATAATATGTCCTGTATCAATAAGTGATATTCTTGAAGTTTTGAAAATTGTTAACATAAATAAAGGACGATATTCATTTCAGGAACTTAGAGACCAACTATGGCTTCAGCAAGTAGGCATCTCGTTCGTTTTAAAAACTAATGGACTATTTTTGTGTTCTTTTGTATTACCTACTCAAGATGGTAGGTATGTGGAACTAGGAACTGTAACTTTGAAAATAAGTTCTATTGAGTTTTTTAAGAATATGTTTTGCTTTAGTATTTGGTATCGAACTATGTATTTTCATTTTTTATAAAAAATGCATTTCTTAAGTTTTATTGGATTTATCTTAACCTATAATTGGAGTTTTAAAGAAAAAGAACTATCAAAATAATTTTATTCTTAATTATTTCTGTTCCATGTTGCCCTAGGATGGGTAAACATGAATTATCTATTCAAAATCAAGGCCTGTTCCAAGTTACCCCAATACGGGGTACTTGGGACAATCATTAAAAAAAAATTTTTCTCCTAAGAGTTTAATTTTTATTTTACTGTGAATATAGAAATTTTTCACCAATTGCTAGTTTCATATCTATAATCTCTATATTTAATTTAAAATATTAACCGAAAAGTGTCCCAAATATCCCCATTTTACGGTATGTGCAATGTTTTCCGGGCAGTTTCGACATCCGCCATTTCTGAATAGGGTTTCCAGTCCCGGTATTAGTACCGGGATTGTCCCGGGATTTTAACCAAAAAGTGTGGTCCCGGGATTTTGTTGATGGTCCCGAAACCTTAGAAGTCCCGGATTTTTTTTATTACGTCATGAACACGCCACCAGTCACCACTGAACGGCCAACCGTGTGGTCGTGCAGTGTGGAATTATTACAATTTTTAGGTTTTAAACTTAAATAAGAATACTTATTTGCCATACATTTAAATTAGTTGGAGTTGGAGCTACATTAGTTGTGTGTTGTGTTTTTTTAAGTCATCTCAGTTTTAGTTTATTTTGTGTTTGTTAGGTAGGTACCTATAGGTACTACCCACATTTAAATGAAAATATTTCTCTTGCTTTTCTTTACTTTTCCTCACAAAATTTGTTGTAAGAAACATCATCTTGATATCGGGACTAGTACCGGGACTTTAAATTTGGGACCAAAGTCCCGAATACATTTTCGGTCCCGGGACTTGGGAACCCTATTTCGGAATTACCCTTCCTTTTTTTATATAGAACCATCAAAGAAGGATATTACTTCTTGCTGGTACATAGTATTTTGAAGGAAAAAAGGTAATTTTTTAGTATTGTGTACCCTAGATTTTTTTTCTGCAAAATACGTACTAAAAGTAAGGTTCTTTAATGGGCCTATATAAAAAAGAAGGATAGTGCACTGCGATTGCACATACAGTCTGAATGTCAGTAGTATGTATGTTAACGGTCTAGTCTATATATGAAATACCCAGTGGCGGCATAGCTACCATACCGCGAAACCCCGCGGTCGCCGTCAAGGGTAGGGTTTCCAACCCCGGGAGTTTGATAACTGTCAAATAATTTTTATAATTGCTTCTATTCTCTCCATTGCCTACTCATCAATATCGATTAATTAAACTTAAAGGTAATAATTATTTATTCCGTAAAAGTCAAGAATTTTGCTTACATGCCCACGGACAGTCTCAGACTTTGTGGGGGATTCTTAGTTTGTTTGTGATTTGCCGGATTTTATTGTGTTTTTATTGTGTTTTTACTGTATCCTTTAATGCATTGTAAATTGTAGTTAGCGTTAGTTGTAGGTATTGAAATAGGTTTAAGGGAAAGATTAATGCTGGGAAACAACTATGTTCATTTGTATGCATTTTCACAATAAACCTTATTATTATTATTATTATTATTATTATACGTAAAATAGTTTGATCATATTTTAATTTATTATTATTTTGGCATCAATTTAGAACTGGGAAACGTAATGTAAGTAAATTTATACCCCAAATGCTAGACGGTACATCAACTTTGCAACAAACATAACAGAATTTTAAAGCGTAAATATCATTTTCTTTTGAAAAATACCTATTTTTATCGGTAATTAGTAATAAAAATTTAATAGAATGATAAAGATAGTGATATAAAATAGTTTTTACGAAGTTTAGAGTCTTTAAAATATTCAGAAATTTCATAAATATTAAAAATTAGCAGAAAACTAAATATTTTAGTAGAGCGTTCAAATTTGGTACACTTACGTAAAAAAGAAACAACTTTTTCAAGTAAAACTTTTTGATATTTTAACAACTGAACCCATTATTGGCGATATATTTTTTTAAATGTCATTTTTGACAGATAACGAAAGGCACATGACCACGTTTGAGTGGGTTATTTTTCATCTTTTTTAAAGCAAAAGGTAACCCCAAAATTAAATTTCAAAATAAAACGTTAATTAAAAATTTCCCCCCTATGGTGCGAACTTTTTGGAGGACACTGTATATATATATATATATATATATATAAAAACTCTGATTGACATACAAAAAATTTTGAAATTTCAAAATTTTTTGTATGTCAATCAAAAAGATGCATTTCTCCATTTATTAACTCACCTTACAAACCTTGATAAAGGGAATAAATATTTCCGAAAGCTTGGTGCAGTAAACAAGAGTTTTAATCTTATAGCGTTGACTGAAGGTTTCACCCAACGCTTATAGCCCTATTTGAGACGGTCACCCCAAAAAAAGAAGTTTATTATATATATATATATATATATATATATATATATATATATATATATAATAAACTTCTCAAATAGGGCTATAAGCGTTGGGTGAAACCTTCAGTCAACGCTATAAGATTAAAAGTCTTGTTTACTGCACCAAGCTTTCGGAAATATTTATTCCCTTTATCAAGGTTTGTAAGGTGAGTTAATAAATGGAGAAATGCATCTTTTTGATTGACATACAAAAAATTTTGAAATTTCAAAATTTTTTGTATGTCAATCAGAGTTTTAATCTTATAGCCCTATTTGAGACGGTCACCCCAAAAAAAGAAGTTTATTATCCAACTATCCGTCAAGAATAAAATTCAACTATATATATATATAATTGATTTCATATGGCAAGAAAATCGCATAAACAGATTGACCTAGTGAGAATTTCGGGTTGACTATTTCACCTGTTTGTACTCCTAATGTTCATTATTAATATAAATAAATATGTAAAAAATCTAATATTTCGTTACCTAACAAATTTTCTGTCCGATAATTGGTGCGCGTTCAATAATAGTTCACCTTAAAGAGGTAAATATAAATTTGGTTGGTACTATGGCCAGATTCTTAACTAGGGCCGCGGGGCGAGGAAAATCGCAATGGGAAGGAAGATGAAGGTCCCATGAAGAGATGTAACACTACTTCGGATTTTTAAAGAAGTAAATGCAAGAGCTATTAAGCTTTTTTCCGAGCGAAATCGGATAGTTTTTATGCGTCGTTCTCTACCTAAAAATTATTCCGAAATAAATGTCGGGAGACTTTCAGAAATTACCTGTTCTGTCGAACTGGAGCTACGCTATTTCGGCTCGTTGCTCTTTGGAATTTTTAAAGCTTCCCTCAAGTCTTCAGGTGAGGTTCGGATGCTTCCGGCGCCCCCGAAATATCGAGAAACAAGAAAAACACGCAATTTCCAAGACTGGTTCCGGAGGATTTTCCGCCGATTTCGTTGATTCTACAGCGGAATCAGAAAATCGGGAGTTGGGAATTTTATATACATATATAGGTTGGCCAAAGAGCTATGGGTAAAATGTAGATTCATGGTACTGCTTCTTAATAGCTAGGGATTACTACGGTTTTATGTAGTACTAGAGCGAATGCTATCCTAGTTTTATCGCCCTAGCCTCAAATGGCAATTAAGCCTGAATAATAGTAATTCTCACCCCTCCCCAACCCAAGCATATGCTTATAATATAATATATATAATATATTACTTGTAATATAAATAATTATAATAATTCGTTCTTCCAAGTCTCTGTACTTCGCGATCTTCTTCTTATTATCATTATTATATGCTATTTTTATAACCCTTGGACGTGTCTAAGTCTAAAAAGTGGGGAACAGAAATGGTGAAAAAGTTGCCGCCCTAGAGCGGACGCCGGGGCCGGCGTACCGCGGCCCAGGACGTCTAAAAGAAAAAAAAATAGTGAAGTACAGTCAAAGTCTAGAGAATACTATTTCTCTAGACTTTGGTACAGTGGTCTCGAGGCCCCGTGACCTTTCTTCGCTTAAATACAGCCGCAAAAAGTGGTGGCAAGTTGAGTCCCGTCCCTCGAGTGTGCGGTAAGGTAAATGCCCCATCCTTTAAATTGCACTTTTATTTTAATGAAAGTTAAAATTCATTATGTGAATTGGTAATAATGTCATATGAAAGGTTCTAAACAACTTGTAATAATTATTTTCTATATTATAATCTCTAAAAACATTAATATAACCTGTCGAATAGACGTGCTGCCCCAATTATCGACCGGCGTTGTCCCTATTATCGACACAGTTCTGCCCTAAATATCGACCTGTAGACGAAATGGCCGACATGCGGAAAACAGTAACATTAGTGCTCCATATATATCAGATACTTAATTTAATTCAGTAATTGTGCAAATTGATCTCAAATGTAAATTAGTTCTACGTTTATTTAGGTACTAACATCAAAATAAAATACAGCTTAAAAACTATATCGACAATTAATAACTTACATTATTGTCCGCAGGAGCACCTTAACATACAACCCTAGAAAAACGCAATCTTTATTGAGCCTTAAATCTTAAATAAAAGATAGCGTTCGGATCCTAGCGACCGCGACAAGCGACGAAGCGACAGAGACCCCGCGCGACAAGTAGCCTGAGCACAGAATATATTCTGTGCCCAGAGTCAGTATCGTCGAAATTGCGACTTCAAGGGGTACTCTCAAACACTTTCCTGAGTCCTCCTGGACAAGTTTATGGCAAGAAAATCGCATAAGCAGATTGACCTAGTGAGAATTTCGGGTTGACAATTTAACCTGTTTGTACTCCTAATGTTCATTATTAATATAAATAAATATGTTAAAAATCTAATATTTCGTTACCTAACAAATTTTCTGTACGATAATTGGTGCGCGTTCAATAATAGGGGCGTTCACCTTAAAGAGGTAAATATAAATTTGGTTGGTACTGTGGCCAGATTCTTAACTAAGGCCGCGGGGCGAGGAAAATCGCAATGGGAAGGAAGAGGAAGGTCCGATGAAGAGATGTAACACTACTTCGGATTTTTAAAGAAGTAAATGCAAGAGCTATTAAGCTTTTTTCCGAGCGAAATCGGATAGTTTTTATGCGTCGTTCTCTACCTAAAAATTATTCCGAAATAAATGTCGGGAGATTTTCAGAAATTACCTTTTTTGTTGAACTGGAGCTACGCTATTTCGGCTCGTTGCTCTTTGGTTTGAATTTCTAAAGCTTCCCTCAAGTCTTCAAGTGAGGTTCGGATGCTTCCGGCGCCCCCGAAATATCGAGAAACAAGAAACATACGCAATTTCCAAGACTGGTTCCGGAGGATTTTCCGCCGATTTCGTTGATTCTACAGCCGTCCCGTTTCTCGGAATCAGAGAATCGGGAGTTGGGAAATTTTCGTAGATATTGGATTTTCAAGGTTCCTTTCAGTATTGGAAGAAAGTCAAGAGATATGGAGGGGTAAGGAGAAGGCGCTTAGACGAGTGCGCAGTGCGCAGCCTAATTTTAATTTTGCCCGACCCCGACTATATGGGTCCGCCATTTTACGAGTTAAATTCCCCTTATTCTCCTTGTTTAGGACTGGTTGTAGTGAATGAAGTGGTTGGTTACGGCATTTTTGTGTAATATTTTAAAGATTTTAATTATTGATGTGGCCATCCCAAACAACAACAACCTGCGTGTGAAGCAGGCCGAGAAGATCGCGAAGTACAGAAACTTAGAAGAACGAATTAGAAGGCAATGGGAAATGTACAACGTCCAGACAATTCCAATCATCGTGTCAACAACTGGTGTTATACCAAAAAGTTGGCTGAGAAACATCAAAGAGCTGGGTCTAACTGACAATCTTTACAGGTCCATGCAGAAAGCGGTACTACTTGCGACAGGCCGAACCGTCAGGAAATTCATGGGGAATGCAGGAACCTCCAACAAAATCAATGTCACCTAAGGCCCGATAACTTGGCAAGGGTCTCGTCCGAGCCAGATCTTTATGGTATCCGGGATACCCGGGACTTGAGTAAATGAGTGCGAATGCCTTTTGGCTAAGTCGATAATAATAATAATAATAATAATAGCTTTTATTTGCAGGAGTTACAGTTGGAGAATTTATATTGTAGAATACGAGTATGTAGAATCTACCTAAGTATGTATATCATACTGCAAAATGGAGCCAAAAGGCAGTTTGCACTGATAGAAATTTGGCACCTCTTCCAACAAAACAAGAGTAACTAGATTCGCTGTGCAATAAATGATGATTGCAACTTAGTAATCAATTATCGCGTATTTAACAGATAACTCTTGTAGAGAAATTTAAAAGACCCTATCCTAATAATACATTTCAGATTAGCGGGGATTGAGTTGTATAAAATATGCTATAAACGTTATACGAAAATGACCTCTGGAAATCAGTTGAGGTAAAAACTGGAGGTGATAATAATCGGCGAAATCTTAAATTCAAGTTATTTACATCAATTTTTATCTCTTCTAAAAGTATCCTAAAATTATCGGTATTTAATGAAAAAGTCCTCAATACCGCATCAAATCCCTCCTTGTGAGGTTCACCAACAATTCCAAATGGCGAATTACTAAAAATCACTTACACTTACAAACCACCAACGAACGACCTTTTCAATTCAACTGCCACTGCCGACGACCGAATGAATATGAATTGGAATCCAACAACAACGCGGTCACTCCCCTCTCACTTCGACGGAAACGGAAATAGTAGACACCACAAATCATCAAAAACTGCGTCAACAATATCGAATTTCAAAATAGTGTCAATTCTGCCAGAATGTCAACAGCGTCAAACGGCTATCATAACCTCAACCTGTCAATCAGACCAAAACAATACGAGAAATAAATTCGAACAACATTCAGACCAGGACCTCCGGAAAACGAACAAAGAACGACCAGCGACGGCTAAAAGTGAAAACATGCATGCTCCCAAGGGGCAGCGATCAATCTCGCGTCACCTGTGAACGCTTCCTGGGTGAGTACCAAACAAAACAGGGGTGCAACAAAGCGAATGCCGAGCAAAGTGGGCAAACTATTCCCTGTCCTTCCAACAATTTAACATCGCCTTTATGACACCGTCACAATGGGTACCTACGTTTTTTAACCTGACACCATGTTTCATTGGCCTTTTAATAAAACATCATACTGGCGTGTTTCTACTATTTTTATTTGTTAATTCTCTTTAACAACTTTATTGGCACTATTGAGGTAGTATGGGGGTAGGCGCCATATCATTACTTTGTCGCATATTATAGCAAACGGGTTCAGGGGGTGTGGCTAAGTCTGTGATCAATATGGCTGACACGTCAGGGTCTGATTAAACAGTATTTCTAGTAAAATTATAAAAAATATTTATTATATATTAAAAAACTAACAACGACGAAATCAAAAGCTGGGTTTAGTCAGTCAGTCAGTCAAATACATACCTAGAGTAGTTATAAAGGTAATATTTTTCTTTTCATAAAGTACCAAAGTGGATATTATAAATTATATTGATACGGCTCTGTCTATTGTTTACATTACCTGTGAAATGTAATTCCTGTGAATTTCTTTTTGTCCACTTTAGAATTGCTACTGCAACAACGTACAGCACATGACATATTTATTTCCAGAGGTCAATAGCTCGCAATAACAAGGAAAACTGCACTTTTAGCCACTTTTAATGCACTTTTAGCACCGAGTCAACAAATTGACGTTGTTCTGGTAATCTACGACGTAGGTGAACCCGTTTTGGGTCACGTGACAGCTTCTCCCCTCCAATACTATGTCAATGATTGGCACCAACTCTTACCACTATCGTGTCATTCGCCAGTCATCTTCTTTTTCATTCATTATATTAAAGGGTAGGTGAGAATTACCCACCCAAACACATTAAAACCAGTGAACTAACCTAACCTACGCAACGAAGGCCAGATCTCAGAAAAGTGAAAACAGATATTTGGAAAAATATATATGTTTTTATTCCTAGATTGGTGACTGGTAGGTATTCCAATGCGAATTTCTGGAGAGCCAAACTTTACATCAGTCCAAAATATCGATTTTCTTTTGGCCCAAATGTCCAAATTAGAAATACGCTTACAGGTTATAATTAATTGAATTGAAAATTGTCTTGGTATTGGCCTAACGTCAATAGCAATCAAGTTTAGCTTGTTTTGCTTAACCTATCTAATTAACTAATTAAGTATGAACTCATAAGTGTTTTGATAGTTATGCCTTTGTGGGCGCATTAAAATCAATTTACGCAATAATACATGAAACTGCTTATTTTACAATGAATTGAAACGTCTTTCACGCTGCAGACGAGCGAGTAATCGGGCAAGAATCTTTCTAAAAATATACCAACATTATCGACAAGTCCGCGGAAGTTTATACAAGCCCGGCACAGTAACCTAGATTCAATAGGCTGGCTAGCCCAGCGCAGCAGCACGACACAGGGACCGCCACCCCAAGCTGTAACTTTTTCGTTCCTTGAACGATTTTAGATAATTTTTGTTTTGTTAGGTTGAGAGACAGCACTCTGTTTGAAAATTTTAATGATATCTGTCAAAAAAATCAATTTGCATTTGTTTTTCCAAAATAAAATAGCAAAAATAAAGAAAAAATTACCACCAGTTAATTTCCGTAGTATTTTTTACTCATAATGGGTTATCTACTTCGATTTTTTTTTATTCATATAAATTGTTTGGCCCACGGAGCACTTTTCAACCCCGAAAGTTAAATTTTAAATAAAAAGAAATAAACTATTTTTGAAGTAAAATTTTGGTAACTTAAGTAAAAATTTTCCACCTCCCCCCTCCTATAAAAGCCTACTATTAAATATGTCACGAAAGTTAGCCCCCAGTTTTAAATGTCACGCTACGCTACTGAATATGGAATTACAGCTAACTTCGAACGATTTTTGTCACCCAATGACGGGTGTATCCGAAACGTCCGAACGTCAAATATGCGGGTGAGATTATCTTGTTATAAGTTACAGTATAATAATAATAATTCTCACCCTCACAAAACTCCAAACTAGGAGTACCCCAGAAGCAACTGAATGTTTTTGCTGGGGAGGGGGCAATTACTATTATTTTGTCTTCGTTTGGAGCCAGAGCCGACTGTTCACGATAGAACTAGGATAGCGTTCGCTCAACTACTACGGAAAAACCTAGAAAACCGTAGTAATCCCAGTGAGTGTAGGACAAAAATTAGTAAATCACACTGATAAAGCTATTAAGGAGCAATAGCGTGAATCCACAATTTGTCCAGTGTTCTTGGCCATCAGCGGTGATTTTTTTTATAAAGACATGGTCATGCACCTGCCACCTGCCTCGACCTCGATTTGAACCAAGGTCGATCGAAGGCAGAAAAACATGCAGTCCATATAGTTTGCAGTTCGGCGACGCTACGAAGTGCGCCACCACACGGCCCTTCATGTTATAAACCAAAAATAAAATACACTATAAGTGCCTACATATTAATATCTACTATTTTGATTTTGATACAATACCGCAGTGACGTATATAGAAATTAGTTTTAGAGGCGATCCAATAATTTTTAGTAAATTTTTTAAACATTACAGTACATATTGAGAAAATAATATATTATATTTGTATTTAAAAAATGTGGATATCTATTTGTCCCCAAAATGGGCTGCTGGCGAATTGTTTGGACTTTCATGAATAGGCGACTGCTATACATTTGAATACACGCGGGTCAGAGATGTCAGAGATGTCCCCTTCCCCATTTCTGGACCCGTACTTCCGACGTCTCTGATTATTTTTCATTTTTAGCATTTTCGTTCTTTTCTGAGAAAAATCTTCGTAAAAGATAGGTACGAAACTAGTTTATTCGAAATGATATACCTGATCCATCCGCATGCACATTTCTTAATTTTTGCACTTTCCAAAATGCATAGACCACTTTATATTCTTTATATTAAGTCGTCGTACCGAGAAGTACTGTTTTAATTACAAACCGCTTTTTCCAATGCCCCTTTTCTATACCTCTTAGGAAAAAACGTTTTAACCTGCTAGAAAAATCGAATATGCTAAAAATAGAAAAAGTTCTAAGGACGATTGTTATGAAATTTTTCTTACAGTTTCACAGGAGGTAATTTCTTTTGACACGAAGGTGACTAAAACCGACCAATTCGGTTATCATGTCCTGATTTCCGCGACAGCGGCCATTTTCGAGATATGACACAAACTTGTGTTTTTTTTTTAATGGAAACCATAGTTATTTCCGTTATTTTTCTGAATAACTATATCGAGTATTATACCGTTGGAAAGCTCTAAAAATTACTGATTTTTTGAGAGCATGGCTAACTATGGTTTCCATTAAAAAAAAAAAGTTTGTGTCAAAAGTAGGACATGATAACCGCCTTGGGGACACAAATCCCTTCAGCTATGGCATTTACACTTTTTGTATAAAATCAGAAACAAGGAAGCTAGACGGATTAGAATAAATCGCCAAAATTTAGTTTTTTCAAATATCTAGTAAGCAATGCTTTTTAAAAATTCACAAGGTGCGTTAAATTGAGCCCACAAAACCACAATTCTTTCCCCATTTGACCTTCCTTCTATATCCGCTAGTTTCCAAGATCCCTATACTGATCGTCAAAAAAAAACTCAACCTGTATAACCATTTTTATTACTTTAAAGGAGGCCATTGAAATAAAATTAGGGATACATATATCCATCAATATATCTTGAACAAAAGGTGGTAGGGTCAGCTGAAAAACAGGAAGCAAAACTTACCTGAATATAGGCTGGGATGGTCTGATCGGAAGGCCTGTCAGTGATGAGGAAACGGAAACCTTTATATTCGATTTCTGCCGCGGCTGGCCGTAGGTCCAACTGCCTCATGATGCTACTGGTCATTCCACAAGGGAGATTCTGCCTCGTTGAAACTATTTTTCACGGACACCGACCAGCTACTGGCGCCTAGTATTGCTCTCCGGGCCACTTCAATTCAGTCTTTGGAACAATAACGTCGTTTACACTAAATGTTGATATGCTTCAGCGATGCAAGGAAGAAACGTCGGGAAAGAAAAGAGGAACGGCCGTAGTAGGTATATAGCAAAAATCTCCTAGGTCGCTTTTTGGCTTCTGATGAGGTAAATCCAATGCACTAGTGGTAATGATATAAAATGACTACTACGCTGTTGTGATCCTAGGAGATTGATTTATTTGTGTTGGGCCTGGCAATATTCTGCGCTGTCCAAATGGAACTCCATGTATGCGAGAACAATCTCACCACGATCCTGTAACAAAACAAACGATTGAAAAATTCATGAAGAAAATAACAAACCGAAGCCAATTTTTGGCAGCCTAAATTTTTTGGAGTCCATTTTATATCTTTACGTGCAAACATCTCATTTTATTTTGGTCTGCAAGTAGGAAAATGTTTTTTCTTGAAATCGGCAATGAAGTGTCTCAAAATAATCATTAAAAGCTCAGAAATCGGCACTGAAATAGCCCATTAGTGTACTTTTTTTTTTAATAAGTAGGGCTTGGCGAGATGTAAACATCAAACGTCAGACGCGGAGCCATCGCCCGTCAATAGTGACCAAATATTCAAAACCCGGCCAATAAAGGCCCATTTAACTTTTCGTACATATTGCAAAATTGTTAGGTACCTATAGCAGCGCAATCTTTCAGTGTAAATATTTTAGTAGGTTTGATTATTAATCTATTTTACATGGAGGCTGCACATCAGGCAGCAGTTTGGATTTTCTGTCAGAAAGTGCCGGGTCTCGTCATACTTGACCCAGGGTGGAGCAATCGTCAAAGTCAAGCAATGCCGATCGCACTCGGTTCATGGACTGGTGATCCCTTATAATTATTTTTTCGCCTAATAACACATTTTTTTCCAATTAAAAAAATAATATGTGTAGTATTTCTAAAGTCACTTGAAACAGCATAAAAAACTCTAATTGGCGTCACAAAAAGAATATAGGACATAGGCGTCACGCAGTTTTCAAAAATATACATATATTCTACAAGCAACATAATATTTCAATTTTAAGGTTTTTTTAAGGTTGTCGTCAAACACAACGTAAAGGTTAATGCACCATATAATATTGTCAAAAGGTCTCTAAAAAGCTATATCGATTATAACTATTTACGCAAGTATATGCTAAGATCTTAGAAATTATGGCACGCCTATCCACCGCATTTCGCTGAACAAGTGGCCAGCCGTCGAACAGTGTAGCCCATGCAAGTATTGGTGATATATTAGGCGAGCATGCAGTCACTTGTTTTTACTACAATATCTATCTTCTCTGTCTCCTTCATCTCTTTTTACTGCTACTACCAGGTGCGGTTTAATATGGTTAAAAAAGTGTTTTGTCTCTTATTTTATTGCCGAGACGCCTGTTCTCGAGCTACCCTGGTAAAATATAAATGAACTCACTAGGAACACAGTGATATACGGGGCGCGATCTATTTCGTAGCATTTGCCACGCTCTGCTACAGTCCGACAAACGAGAGAAGTCCAGTGAAAAACTCAGTCTAACCGCCCATGCCCACATTAATAACATATGGATGGCGCTTAGACTGTGTTTTTCATTGGACTTCTTTCGTTTGTCAGACTGTTACTGGTAAAAATACCAGAATTATCAGCAGAAATCACCCGTATAAAATTCAAAGGTTTTTTATGCGATCAACGTCGACCTAATCAAGGAGGCAACCAATAAGGAAGCGGGCGTAGCGATTTGAGGCGTTTCGGAGATTCATCGAGCAGGTGTCGACGTGGGCTAGTTAAGCCCATGATATAAAGTCGGTTTATTGTATCATGAGTTAAGCCGGTATAACCAGTGCCGTGCACGGAAATAAGGATTGCGCTTTATTTTAAGGATTTTGCTTTTGTGTATAGATTTGTGTGTGGTGTTGTTTTGTCTGAAACAAAATTATTGGTTTGCTTTGGTTTGAATTATTTCAAAGTTTATTTTATTCTTTTTTAGAGCATTTAAATGGAATTTTTATAATATTATTAAGTGCCGCGCGCCGCCTAAGACTCGGTTTTGTTTTACAAAGAAAACGCCGCGCAAGCGTTTTTATGCTGTTTCAAGTGACTTTATACTATACCTCGGCACTAAAGTTATTTTTATGACTCATGTGGAATTTAGTTGCCGAGGCCTCTGGCCGAGGCAAATAAACGTCAGTTGAGGCAAGTTCTTCTTTAAAAGTTTATAAAAATATAGGATGGGAAAGACAAGAAAAAATCGCAATCAACATTTTCGGCAATGCTGGCAAATTTCGTTATTTTTAAACGGCCGGTCCTCACAGGTTATTGGTCAAAAGAATTTAGAGGACGCATACAACTGATGTTTTGATCTGACTTGATATCTTGGGTAGGCACTACTAAACAGTAGGTATATAGTGATAACACAGGGTGTTACAAAACAGTTCACCACAAATTTTTTGGCCCGAAATATTGTAACTTCTCTTATGCCATTTTCACTAAAACGCCTCTAACGTAAACGTACCAGTGCCTGACATACCTGACCCATGTTTTATTTAATTAAAAAATAAATCCAATCTCTTGAAATGTTTATGTTGGTAGAAGTCACAGTTATGAGTTATGTATGTTCCTAAGTTAATCATCTCTATTTCGGTTGGTTGCTTCTGGGGTACTCCTAGTTTGGAGTATTGTGAGGGTGAGAATTATTATTATTACTTCAAAGGGCATAAGAAAAGTTACATTATTTTAGCCCAAAGAATCTGTGGTCAATGGATTTGCCTACTTTTTTGCAACACCCTGTATAGTATTTCTTATTTACATGACCACGTTTTAATTTGAAAGAGGTATAATCCACATTCATTTAAAAATGGATTTATGGCCTAACACCTTGCTACTAAAGCGTTAGAATTAACTCTGGTATTAATTGACATGGAAGGAATCTGTTGAAACATACCTTCACTTTAGAACTGACAGTAACCCAGCCTTAAACATCTTCACGAACCATCTCATACCTCTTTTAATGTGAAGTAAATCTACTGTAAGTATCTATATCTAGTACATCGGTTTTTTGACATTTCCTTGTCAAACATGTGTATTTTTATTATTTATATAGTTTCTGAGGGGGCATGCTTTGGAGTTTATCGCGTTTCTACGTGACCCACCCTCTAACCTCAAGGCCCAACCATGTGTAATACCACAGAATATCTAGCTACGCACAGCTTTATTTTCTGTGGTAATATCACAGAATAGCGGTAGCTATATTTTCTGTGGTAATACATCATTAGGAGGGTTTTGATTCGCTAGTTAGCCATTCTAATTTTTTTTAATTGGATAAAAAAAGAATGAAATTCATAATTGTTGTATTTACTGTTTTTAGGTAAAAGATGGCAATTTTTAATAGTTACTAAACAATGTCATGTTTTTCTTTTAAGAATGGTAATTTCGGAAAATTTTGAACCACTGTGACTAATCAAAAAAACCTTTCCAATGATGTACTTATCGCACACGGTATGGTGCATTGGGTTTAGTAGCCATCAAAATATTCTGTACTGAATTAGGTTTGCATAAAATGAAGGTGTTTCGTATAATATTAACGTGAGCATGAATCATGATAAAAATTACCAAAATTTCGCTGCATGCTGGGAAAAATGATAATAACAAACAAGGAGGGATTTTTGTACCTCGAATTATAATTAAAACCTTAATGAATGGTTAGCCTCCATCCTGTAACCCCTTCTAGCAGTTGTAGAAGATGCCCGAGTCTCCTACATCTCACCACTACTCACTAATATGTAGACAGTTGGAACAAATAGGTACCACCTAGCCGATGGAACCCATAGTTACGCTCCGATGGCTTTGATGGTTAAGTGCCCATGGCCACAGTTAGCGGACCAATTGGTGGACAAGTTTTACAAGTACAAAATAGACACAAATCCGGAGACAGCCTATATATTAGAGAACAAACACGTCCCGGGAGAGCACATAAAGCATAAGATGCCTGAAATGAATCTGCCAGTCTACTTTGAACCACCTAAATATTATGTAAATATGTAAATATTAGGGTTGGCAGTCCTGGTCTCAGAGCAGTGCCAGTGAGGCTCAAGCTTAACTCGCGCGGGCCCCTGCCGCATAGGCTGCGGGCCGCGAGTTGGATTGGATGCGGTACTCGAGAACAAGAATCGAATAAGAACTCGATTTCTAAAATCAGAAACAACGAAGCTATTATAGATATGGATTAGAATAAATTGCCAAAATTTCTTTTTTTCTTCTTCTAAATATCTATACATTTTCAACCTCAACCTGGGAATAAACAATTTCAAATTGGCAATAAACAACTTCAAATTGAGAATAGTCAACTTCAAATTGGGATTAATCAATTTCAAATTGAGAATAGTCAATATCAAATTGAGAATAAACAATTTCAAATTGGGAATATTAAATATTAAATTGAAAATCAATAACTTCATGAAATAAAAACACTTATCGACAAGAACAACTCAATTTGTTAACTAAAGTTTACAATATTAAGCAAAATTTCGACTGCCTGGTAAGGTTCAAAAAGACTTGGTCAGAAATCTTAGAAAGAAGACAAAGACCAAATTATTTATCTCAAACTAAATTTAGCTGATAGAAATTAGAAAGTATAAGTAGCGCAAAATAACATAAATAATAAATTAACTGTAGCGAGTTGCACCAGATTTATAGGAAATATACAAAGGTACATACAGGGTGTTCACTTTTAAGTGGACACAAATCAATAAAAAATTGATTTGTTGGGATATTTTCAAAAAAAAAAAAATTTGATACAAAGGTCTTCAAAATGCGCAACTTTCTACGTGAACACATTTGTCAAATTGCAATTCCAGGGCCGGCTAAGATTTTTTTTAAACCCCGATTTTCACAAAATCTATTTAGGCATTTTTTTCGTTAAAATCTGACCCCACAGCGTTAATCAGAACACCCAAAAACCGCTATATACCAAATTTGAATAAAAAATATACAGGGAGTTCTATTCTGCAGGGTGTCAAAGTTGAGCAAAATAGGAATTTTAAAGGCACCTGCAAAGTCAAGTGTGCCTTGGAATCCCCTCAAAACAGTTGAATGATCAATAGGACCACTCAAGGTGTTGGTGTCAAAAAGTTCAATACAAAATATACAGAGGCTCTTATCTGTGCCATCTCAAATTACTGAATTTTTTTTAACTTTATACGGGTCAAAAATCGAGTATATCAAAACCGCTCCACATACTATAAACGAACTAAATCTAAAAAATACAGAAGCCTGCCAGTCAGTAAGTCCATATTAGTTAAGGTGGCTGGTGTGCCACAACAGGAAACGCACAGAAAATGTATCATCTTAGACAGTGACTTTTTTGAGTAAGGTCCAATAATTTAAATTGTTTTTATTTGTTAGTTGGCATTTTGTAAAGAAATACATTACTTTTGTGTTTATCAATATTTTTTCAATGATTCCACAGCACTCATGACCCGTATAAAGTTTCATAAAAATTCAGCATTTTAAGATGGCACAGATAAGAACATTCTGTATATTTTGAATTGGACCTTTGCACACCAACACCTTGAGTGGTCCTATTAACCATTTAACTGTTTTGAGGGGATTCCATGGCACACTTGACTTTGCAGGTGCCTTTAAAATTCCTATTTTGCTCAACTTTGACACCCTGCAGAGTAAAACCGAACTTCCTGTAAATTTTTTATTCAAATTTGGTATATAGGGGTTTTTGGGTGTTGCGATTAACGCTGTGGGGTCAGATTTTAAATAACAAAATGCCTAAATAGATTTTGTGAAAATCGGGGTTTAAAAAAAATCTTAGCCGGCCCTGGAATTGCAATTTGACAAATGTGTTCACGTAGAAAGTTGCGCATTTTGAAGACCTTTGTATCAAAAATTTTTTTTTTTGAAAATATCCCAACAAATCAATTTTTTATTGATTTGTGTCCACTTAAAAGTGAACACCCTGTATACCAGAAATATTAAATGATAGACAAGGATTAAATATATGGCAAAAATATGATATTTTAAATTCCATAAGTAGGTACATATTGTGTGTTTACTTAGATATAAGTAATTAAAATATTGCTTAATATGAAGTTGATTTTCAATTTAATATTGAATATTCCCAATTTGAAATTGTTTATTCTCAATTTGATATTGACTATTCCCAATTTGAAATTGTCTATTCCCAATTTGAAATTGATTAATCCCAATTTGAAGTTGACTATTCTCAATTTGAAGTTGTTTATTCCCAATTTGAAATTGATTATTCCCAATTTGAAGTTGAAAAGGTATAGTAAGCCATGACTTTTTTTTTTCAAAAATCCACAAGAAGCGTTAAATTGGAAAGAATTGCAGTTTTGTGGGCCCAATTTAACACGTCTTGTGGATTTTTGAAAAAAGTCATGGTTCAGTAGATATTTTGAAAAAACGAAATTTTGTCGATTTATTCTAATTTTACATAAAAGTGCAAATACCAGAGTTGGAGGGAATTGTGCCCCCATTGCGGTTATCATGTCCTACTTTCCGTGACAGCTGCCATTTTCGAGATATGACACAAATTTGTGTTTTTTTTTTTAATGGAAACCATATAGTTATTTCCGTTATTTTTCTGAATAACCATATCGAGTATTATATCGTTGAAAAGATCTAAAAATGCCTGATTTTTTGAGACCATGGCCAACTATGATTTTTATTTAAAAAAACACAAGTTTGTGTCATACTCGAAAATGACAGCGGTCACGGAAAGTAGGACATGATAACCTCATTGGTGAAACAAATCCCTCCAACTTTGGTTTTTACACTTTTTGCCATTTTGCCATTTTCGAGATATGACACAAACTTGTGTTTTTTTTTAATGTCAAAAGTAGGACATGATAACCGCCTTGGGGACACAAATCCCTCCAACTTTGGCATTTACACTTTTTATATAAAATCAGAAACAACGAAGCTAGACGGATTAGAATAAATTGCCAAAATTTCGTTTTTTCAAAATATATAGTAAGCCATGGCTTTTTTCAAAAATCCACAAGACGCGTTAAATTGGGCCCACAAAACTGCAATTCTTTCCCATTTAACCTCCCTTCTATATCCGCTAGTTTCCGAGATCCCCACACTGATCATCAAAAAAACTCACGCTGTATACGCGCCATTTTATACGTCTTGCGCGCTGTGAGCATGAATGAACTAATAAGTTTTTAGAATAATGGCCGTGCTCAATGTGCCTACAGTTATTTAAAGCGCTAAGTAGCGCCAGAGAAGGATAAGGATCCCTCACTCAACGTTGTAACCTAAAAATTCAGAAGTAGGAGGATTGAAAATAAAAAAAATTGAAAAGGCTTTTCTTTGGGAATACATTTTTGGAAAAATAAAATTATCACCAGCCAAGACCAGCCGGAAAATGTAGTTAAGGTCATAACAAAGAGAAAAAAAAAACAAAAATTAAACGCAACATCAATGAAATGGGTGTGCTGTTTACGGGTTGAAACTGGTTTCTTGCAATTTTTGCGAAACGGGACCTCCTAGCGGTAAATGTACAACACAAAAGTTAAATAAACAGATATTAAAGAAATCTAAAACTTTCATGTTATAAGGCATTTTTCAACATAACCTCAAATTTTCAGAGAAAATGGCGGAAACCGATTTTCGTTTTTTTCTCTCCTAAAAATAACTCAATTTACATGAAATTTTGTGAACGTATACCTATTTGCACTCAGTAAGCTCGATTTTATTAGAATTTTAGAAACAAGTAGTTTCCGATTTTTCACATTTATCGAAAAAAAAAAAACAAAACTTTATTGGTGTTATTACTATTACTTTTTTCGAAATTGACATGACATCTCCTTAGGGACGGGATTGGTTAAAATGGGCTTGGACATAATATCGATCAAAAACACACCGCCGTAAGAATCAAACGCAAAAAAGTACCATGCAAGAATTTGAAGGAAGGAGATAGGTAAAATTTATATTTTTCTAAATACATTAAAAATTAGTTTGGATTCCAAAAACAAACGTCCAGGCGACGTAATTGGTAATGGGTTAAGGGGGTAATTATGTGAGCAATTACAGCAGCGCAGCGGGTGTTGGCGCCTAAAAATAGTACGGTCAGTACGGCAGATTCCATACTTAACCACCAGAGAGATGCATTACAAAGAGATGGGCTTGTTTGCTTCAACCGACTAACCGACCCCATTCCTACTATTCCAATCTATTGTTGATGATCTTCCGTCCCCAGTCTTCGAGATTTAACTCATTATCAAGCCATTTTTGGACCTGGAGATACACTCTAAATAAAGACTGTTGTGCTGCACTGAATATCGGTGGTAGATAGACAATTTCACTGGTCTGTTGAGTCTGGTTGCCTTTACTGAAGACTGGGGATGGAAGATCATCAACAATAGATTGCATAAAACTGTAAGTCTCAGTTGTTCTGCGATATGCGGGCATTGCCGTGGGCAATCTTGTTTGAACGCCGCGACGGGAGAAATAGTTAGTAACAACGGAAATATACCTATATGAAGATATAGTTCAAAATAGAATACCATCAACTGATCGGCCAATTGCGACGAAAGGTTTGTTTCGACAAGGAGTCAGCAAACAGTTCCTGATAGTTTGAAAACTGTACTTTGTGCGCATATATATCTCGGATTTTGTAAGTTTCTGGTCAATAAGGAACTGGTTAAGCGAACAGTTTGTTTTTAACACGTTTGTTTCTAACCTAACAAATAGGCCTGTTTTGGTCAAACGACCACAGGGGTTGATTAGCCATTTGACACCTACAAAATAAATACATAAACTTGTTAATAAATCACCTACAACAAATTTTTGGCCACTTTTAGCATTTTTATTTTTACATATTCAAATTAAATCACGAAAATAAACTTGACTCACTGGAAATCACAGAAGATGCTGATAATCTGTACAAAAAAAGGAAAAGTAACAAGGTATAGAATAGAAAGAAACAATAGAAAACGAAAATTACTAATTCTAAAAACGTAGGTTATCTGGGAATTGCTTTTCGATCGCACTATTGCGCATGCTCTGACTATTAGTTTGTGAACCGTTAGCAAACCGTTTGGACAGTTGGTAATCTGTCCGAATATTTGTAATAACAGCAAATTATTAGTTTTCAACTCTTATGAGACTGCTCCTGACTGTTTCTGACGCCTGTGAGAACAAACCTGAAGCTGTTTACAAAGAGGACGATGAAGTTGACACGGAATTAGATCTGGTGGTGGAGAACGAATGATTTATGCAAGTTGTTTTAAATGTCAGACGTGGATTAGGCCTACTGAGGATACTACATAAAAAAAGCGCGCCTAGTACTCTAGCCCTGCGGTGGTGTGGAAAATACAGACATTGTATCATTCCGCAACTTTAACTCGAAAACGATTGATCCTTGGAAAAATAGCAATAACCTTTTTTGTAGAATTTTATAAGCAATCATTTTTACTCATGACTGTTTTGTCGAAAAAATGATACTTTTCGAGATAACGGCAAAAAATCTAAAAAACGCGCTTTAACCCCCTAAAAATACCATGGCTCCAATTGCTCCAACTTCTCCGGATGTACTAAGGACACCTCAATGAAGGTCTCCACAAAAAAAATAAGCTTTCTCGTATTTTTTTCCTATTTTCAGCTCAAATTTGTTTGATTACTAAGCTAATAGTGGCCTATCATTTTCTTTGACCCGACACGAGAAAATCTACAGGGAATGGGACGCCGGCCGTGATGTTGCGGTGTTCTGTTACGCGGCGGTTTTACGTTACGGAACGGGGCCCACGAAAATTCCGTGGGCCCCGTACGGAGCGTTGTTACATATCTGGTCACGGATTTCGGATTTTCTAGCAGTTTTTGTACATTTTTATGTAAAACATTTCAAGTATTTTTTATTGATATTTACTGCATTTCTGATCTACGGCGACAGTAAAAAATAAAGGGCTATACATCAGCCGATATATATGTACCTAGTTCCTTGGCTAGCGACACTATTTTATTCGTTTATCGTATGATCCCTCTAAATTTCTTTTAACTGCGTGTATGGTATGAAGCATCAAGCCAACGTCCTAATAATGATCGAACCTAGCAAAAACATCTAAATACTGAATAGCTGCCAAAAATGTGTTGTTTTGCAAAAATAAATCATGGACAATAATAAGTCAACGAAAATCAATGTCACCTTCACAAATTAATTATTGTTAGTCTACGAATTACGCCTATATGCGCTTGTTGGTTATTCAATTTTCATGAAATTAGCACGAGAATTTCACACATTCAATTTGCGCATATATTGTGAAAAATTCCTAGAAAATTGAATAGAAAACCAAAATTATCACTTTCTAGGAACGCATTTTCGCGGGTTATACCAAGTGTTCATTATTACTACTTTCTTATTTTTAAAGATACATCATTAGTGGGTTTTCGAAACAGTTGTAATATTTTTTGTTCTAATTACTTTGGTGAAAACAAAAAAAAATAATTGAACATAGCATCGTCGGGATATCGCCAAAACGTAATGCCTTTAAATGTAATATTATTCGACAAATTGATAGCTCGTTTAATTCTGCACATAAAACTCTATGCCATTTTCTTTTCTTATACGAACAGCTAACAAGATACGGCGATGAATTCAAATTAACCTCAGTATAGGCTATGAAAGAAGTGACAGTGTTATGACAGTTAAAGCACAATCTACGCGATTTACTTACGAATATTTAAAAACAAAAATTATACTTCCAGTGACCTAATTAGACATTAGACCTGGGATTAGACTTAACCCTATACTGGTGAAACCCCGAAAACATCAAATTTTTATTTGAAAAAATAAAAACAAAATTAATTTAAAAAAAATTGTTGGGCAAAAAGAAAATAATTTAAATATACTCGTTAAAAACCAAAATGCATAAGTAAAAACTTGATTCATTTTTTTTAGTTACAACAATTTGTTGCAAAGCTTACTGTATTTGGATCTATTTATTGAGTACCTAAAGGCACGCAAGTTGAATGCCCAAAATCCTCTTTAATTTCTCACAAAGTCCGTTAAATATTGAGTTAATCGTATACGATAGCCATACACCAAATGGAAAACAGATAAGAGTGTATAAATAAGTGGACTGTTATCGAGCAAAATCCACTGGTTTAAAATTTTACAATAATATAATTGCCTATGTGACAAAATATTTAACAGTTTAAAGTGTTGGAGGTTTCTATTTAAATTGTTATTGTGGGACTATAACATAAGACTACTATTAACCGATATCAATTGTTTTTAAGTATCTTAATGCATTGGCCTTAATCAATCAGGCATCGTCGCGTCAAAGGACTATCCGTTCAGGTCTTCCGTTTGTGCAAAGGTTTCGCTTTTTGTTGTTTTTATTAGAGAAACGACGTTATCTGTATTCTAAACAAGAATTTCATAAAAGCGTAAAGTTTGTAGGCATCAAGATAATTTGCAGAACGGGTATTTCTGGTATGAAAGATGTATATCTGCATTTATAATTGACGAATTTGTTCTTTGCATTAGTACAAATATGTCAGAAATATAAGATACAACAGAGTAGTCTGGTAATGTTAGGTAGGAAACCTGTGATAGCTCACCGATCTCGTCAAACTGTCACATAGCATATATACTTACAGTGTTCCTCGGCGTGTCCCTAATCACCCTTGATAAAAAGTTTAAAATGGCCAAGGACTTTAAGCATAAAAAAGTTACGTCCCTTTTAATTAATGAGACCAGGCGCGGTCTCAGGGGATCAGCGCTGCTTGGTTTGTGACATTTCGACATTTGTGACATTTCGAAAACTCACGTATGCTTTGGAAATTATGTATTATTATCAGTAAAGTGTCCTTTTTGTAGGTTTTGCGGCAAAATGTTATTAAGGAAACTTGTTCAGAATGAAAAACAGAGTAGGACTGCGAAATTTCGAAGGTCTAGGCCTACTTTGATTTTTTCGGATTTTTCCCAATTTTTTTTAGAAAAGTGCTTTTTGTGTAGTTTTCACATCAAAATGTTATTAAGAAAACTTGTTCACAATGAAAAACTGGAGATATGTGAAAAATTCCAACAGCCTAGGTCTACTTTGCAGAAAAAATTAGGCTTTTGAAATTTTTCACACCTATCCAGTTTTTCATTGTCAAAAAGTTTTCTTATTAAGATTTTGATGTGAAAACTACACAAAATGCACTTCTCTAATGGGAAAATGCCAAAAAATCAAAGTATAGGCCCAGAAATTTCGCAAACCCAGAAATTTCGCAAACCTACTCAGATTTTCATTATGAACAAGTTTCCTTAATAACATTTTGCCGTCAAACCTACAAAAAGGGCACTTTACTGAGGTGGAAAATTAGTTTCTTCATAATGTCCAAGGCATAGGTGTACGTGATTTTACGAGAGTAAAATTATGTTACAAATTAGTTTCGCCAAGCGGGGCTGATCCCCAGAACTCGAAAATTTGTTGTTATTTATACCTTTTGTCAACTCAATCCGTGGATGCACTGTATATAACAAACAAGCAAAAAAATTTTTGTTTATAAAATTTTTATTTCAAATATTTTTTTTGTTTTTGTTATTTTTGTGAGAAATATATTTTTTTTGTGATATTGCCTTACTGAAGTTCTATTGTTCTAGTAGGTACCTAAAACCGCCTAAAGGAGTACATACCCAGGTATGCCCCCCCTTCGCAAATGGATATGACCTCGCCTGAATGAGACACGTTATAAACATCAGGAAAAACTTATCGCATTTTAACATTCTGATAAGATTCGCGTCTCAGGGAACCATCGAATTCCAGAGCTTACCGACGACCATAATTTCAGTCATAAACACGGATAAAATGTAAAATATCTAATGTCAGTCTCTGCATCAGAAGCCAGAGTAAAATAATAAATTCTCCCACATGGTCAAAACAAATAAACATGACAAGTACCTATACCTAGTCATAATTCATGCAAGTTTAACCATAAGCACGCACGAGTTTATAAACTTTGGGATATTAAGTATAAGGTCTTTAAAAACACAATTTAAATTGCTGTTGGAATTTCAACTTCTATGAACAGAGACAACGTTTCGAACATCCACATTTGTTTTTTAATCTAGCAGTAAAATTTTAATAATTGCTTCTTTTCATTGTTACTTGTATTCAAAGTAGTTAGTACACGCCTCTTCCCAAATCCGAAGCTGGAATCAAAATAACTGCTTATTTTTCATTGTTGTGCCGAATTACTTTTCCAAATATCCACATTCTGTACAACTTTTGAGGAAACCGGTGACGATATGCCAGGTAATGATAAATAGGCCAGAATATTTTACTTAGGCGAATAATATTACTACGGTTTTCTAGGGTTTTCCGTAGTACTTGAGCGAATGCTATCCTAGTTATATTGGGAAAAGTCGGCCCTAGCCGCAAATGGCAATACTAAGACAAAATAATAGTAATTGACCCCCACCCCCGCACAAGCATTCAATTGCTTCTGGGGTACTCCTAGTATTGTGAGGGTGAGAATTATTATTATTCAATACACTCCTATAATTATTTTATTATTTTGTAAAATTTTCTTGTGGATTTTCGGAACTTATTCTATTCAAAACTTTAGAATTAAGATGCATTATCGTCAACTGCTGGACGTAAACACTGAGCAATTAACACTAGGTTATATTAAAAAACTCTTAATCTGCCTTGAGTTGAAATAGAGCAGATACAAATAATTAGTCAATTTTCCTTAAGCAATAACACATAATCTATGCAATTCAAATTATTGATTTAAAATGCATATTATGGAAATAGCAACAAGTGAATCTTCAAAAACAATAATTAATTATCTGTATTCATGTAAAATATTTTATTTGTTTGTGCTCAAATGTAGACGAAACAATAATAGATCGTATGGGTGTGGAGCACTAGCACAAAACAAAGCACATCTTAAAAAATTATAAAAAATTCCGGGATCATCTAGTAATGCACAAGTTACCTTGAACTGTACAATAATTACAGGTCCACAGTGACACAAATAGACTATCCCATGCAGAACTGATGTTCACATTAATATGTTCGCGTAGCACGGCAGGCACAGCCAATCACAATCAAAGAATTCGAATTTCGTTGCACCATTTCGAGCGGTTAGACTGCGCGACGTTACAGTCAACGCCTAGCTCCAATAACTGAATAAAATTAACAGCCGTCACGAAGCAACGCAGATCTAGGATCTACTTAACAAACAAGCGCAATGTTTTCCAACAATTTACATAAATTTAACTGAATTTGATTTGTTTTTAAACCTTTAAATAGCTCGGGGTTATGAACAATAACATCTATTTTTAAGTAAACCTTTCTTTAGAATATAGTCAACGAAAACCACTAGCACATAAATACGTAAAAATATTAAATAATTTTGTAGGCAGTGTGTCTGATACGTTGTTTAAACCCAGTAAATCGCGCAAAGTAGAAATATTTACATTCTTCACAACCCGTACACTGCGGTTCCATATGAAACCAGTTCTTCAGGTATATACCAGTTGTCTGAGAATAATGCAAAAACTTAAAGAACAATTTTTCTCGACCTGAGTTAAAGGAATTTTTAATGTTTTGTAAATATAAAACCTTTTGATTTGTTTAGAAAAGCTAGTGCAATAATAAGAAAAAAATATATGTTAGTGTTTCGGTTGTTATATTATCTTCCTGTACTTTAGTAGTACACGCACACGCCTCTTTAATCGACGAAAGTGCAAAACGACCACCATATTTTCTTTTTTAAATGGCATTTTTCTGTCAATGATCTATAAGCGCCACTCTTTCTGTCAATTATCTCACTATAAGAAAGAGTTATGAATAGGTACCAAAATTCCTGCCATTTTCTTGACATTAATTCATAAAAAAATCGCTGCCAATGCAATTATCACTACTTCCATATCCCTTTTTCAAATTCATTATATTTTCGATATTCCGCACAAATCCTAAAACAATAAGATAGAAACCGATATATCCACACTTTTTTGATTTTCGTCCCCCTGTAATCATTCACTTTGTTTCGAGAAAATAATAGAAAAATTGAATTTCTTTGAATTCCCTGACCCAAAAAACATATCACTCTCGAACAACTTCATTCCATTGCACCACCTCTCAGCCACCTCTCAACCACTTATTTTTTATAATACTATTTTCTTTCGCTAAGAGCTACTGTATGGCGAAAAACTAAATAATTTATATTTTCATCACCATTTTCATCTCTTCATCTCTAGGGCGATTCGCAATCCGAAATCCGAACCGTCCTATTGTAGGCAAGATTACGTATACAACCACAGATCTATATATAGCGAAGCTCTATGTATAGGTATGTAGCTATACAGGGTGATTCAGCCATGATGTAAAAAATTGAAGCGCAGGTGAAAAAGAGGCTTATTACTATTCTCAAATTAAAAAAAAATTATAAAGTCAACAAAAAAGTGCATTAAAACCCCTACTTAACGGTGCTTTTCTAGTCAGGTGGTAAGCTCGCTAGTCAAGGCTGGTGAGCAGTTGCCAGTTGCATAACATATAGTAAATGTAGGAAGTTATTTTTTTTACGTTTTCGCAGAAATCTCAAAAAATGTCGAAATATTGAGAAAAACCTAGAAGATAGCACAAAACGTACCTACCCTACAAACGCACTACCTGTCAGTACTGTTTAGAAGAGTTCTTCAAATATGCCACCAACAACTTGACTACCCACACGATTTTTTGAGGGGGTGTCAACCCCGCTCAGGGGGTTGATGACATTAAGGGTATTAAATTTTAATTACTACTCCATTTAGTGAGTTTTGGACGAACTAGTGTCGTAGTTAAAATTAAAAGTACTTAAAATGAAAGGTAATACGTTTTTATTTTCGCACCCTGTATCTTCCAAACGGATCGATAAAATTTGAAAAATAAAAGTTGGAGGTATTGAGAATTGAGATCTCTTTCCGACGATGTATCACTCGATCCCCCTCCACATTTGAAATTTTTGGGAGGGTGTCATCCCCGCTTAGGGGGTCGATGTTAGGGGTGTTACATTTAAACTGAAATAAGTCCCCCTCTCAAACAAAATCGACGGGTTTTTGCGTTTTTGCGGAAAATTATTTTCCTGGGAATTATTGGCTGTTTCGTGTTCGTGTTGGCCCACCCTGTATTTATTTATACTTAAAGTGAATGTATCTAAGGTCGAAAGTTATCGTGGGGGCACACATGCAGGCACAGACCGATTTTTATGCTGAAACTTTTTCGACGTTTTAGAATATTTTAAATTGATTTAGCGAATAAAAATTTGTTGAAACTGGCATCAAAAAAACTACCACAAAAGTTTCACTACAATATGCCAAATCTATTTCTGAAGAAAACATACAAAGGTACTTCAATTTACTCCTACGGACGGGCTGTAACTTTTGCAATGAGCAAATTATATTTACACCCGCCCTGAACATATCTAACTTTAACTTTTAAATATTTTACTTAATACTAGTTATTTTAAGACGGTCACAACGAACAAGTAAAAAACTAAATTAGTTCATAAGAAATGCCCATACTTATAGTAAAATGTACCTCGGTACCTACTTCTTTAAATTTAAATATATAGTATTTAGGGGAAACTTAGCAAATAATTATTTTTTAAGGTTGTAGATAAATTGTCCGATAAAATCCACCAACGATATCGACGCCACTGCATTTATTTATTTTGTAGTAAGTTGCGTTACATTTTAGTTAACACGAAAACGACAATACCTATCAGTATTCTATAAACTACCTCTACAAGCAACATTAAAATAAATATATTAAGAAATTTTAAAATCAAATTTTAACATGGAATATCATTTATTACAACATCAATATTTTATATTGGTCATATTTTGATTTCCAGCATCCCAAGTCTCTATTTTCCCGTTAGTCGTCCTTTGTAGGTTAGAAAAATGTACTGGCCTGGCAGACAATATTGTGGGCTTTTGAATTTTACAGCAGAATTTTGATTGTTATTTAAATTTTTTCCTTCAGTATGCATTATACCTCCCTCATATTTTTAATCGAAAAAAGAAAAGTTCCTTTATTTTGAGAAACACGAAATCACCCTATACACATTTCCGAATCACCCTGTATTTAAAGTCCCAACTATTGAAATAATACCATTTATGTATTTATTTATTCAGTGATAACTCGACATGTAGCTGCAATAGCTTGAAAATGTTATTTTTCATGCTCCGCGACATTACATTGATGATAGCTTTCAGACTCAGACTGATCGGTTTTATCGGTTTATTTATACTACTTATATCAAATAAATCACTTTATTTGCACGACTGTGGAAACGAAACAAAATGGGAAAATTGGCCTTTATAAAGTTAAAAATAGAAGTAACAATGAACTGAGAATATTCTTTTATCGTTTTAAAATCCAGAGCATACTCACATTCAATCACAGCCAAATGTGAAAAGCATCTTTTATTCTAACCTATTTCAACTTATTTAGATCTTCTCTATCCTATTTGCACTTTTCTTTAATCAACATTTTAGTACTAAAGATACAACTTTTTACTCCCAAATACAGTAAAGGAATTAGGTATTGCAGCTAAAATGAGGTCCACTATGCAAGCAACCCAAAAACAGCTACACTGCTTTTCTGAGAAAAGCAGTGTAATATTATAAATAACCCTAGGCCCAGGGGCGTAGATAAGAGGGAGGGGGTTTAGGGGGCTCAACCCCCCCTCCCCCCCCCCAATTGAAGAAAAAATAGAGGACAAAATATGTAATGATATTTCATCCTATCCTATCCAGTGCAGGGGGTGGCTGCCTTAAATCAGGCCCGGCACGTAGGCCACAGTGGGCCCGTTGTGCCCCCAAGGCCAGCGTCACACGGCGGCCAGCAAGCCGGCCCTCTTAATGAAGGCCCGCAGCTCACCCACCCCGACACCACACACATCCTCTGCGCTCAGCTTGGCTGAGCCGAAGGACTCGAATTTCACCCTGTCAAGTGCAGGGCATTCAGTGACCAAGTGGTGCGGGGTCTCCTCATCCTCCAGACACCATCTGCACTCAGACTCCCCTCCCACCCCTATAAGGTGCAGGTGGCGAGCCAGGCAGCAGTGCCCAGTGAGGACTCTCACCACTCCCCTCAGCTTTGTCCTAGGCAGACGCAGCAGCTCCCTAGACAGGACGGACGACGGCCCACGGATCATGAGTATAGCCTGCCTCATCCCCGGAGCCCTGCGCCACTCCTCGACGAACCTGCCATGCAGCCATTCGTCCAGAGCTCCAATTGCGACCCGTGGTGCAATCCCCAATATTGGTTCTGGCTCAACCGGTCTACTCATGGATCCCTCTCTAGCCAGTAGGTCCGTAGTCTCATTCCCCGCTATGCCCGCGTGACCGGGCACCCACGATAGAACGACCCTGTTTCCTTCGGCTACCAATCTGAGCAAAATCGTTCTACAGTCCTGCACCAATGGGGACCAAGTACGGTTAGCTCTCAGTGCGAGTAACGCCGCTTTGCTGTCAGAGCAGAAGGTCAGCCTCCGGCCCCTGATTCTGAGCCTGAGCGGTTCCTCTGCTCTCATCATGATGGCGAACACCTCCGCCTGAAACACGGTGGTGTGCTCCCCGAGGGAGGTGGTCAGCCTCCTGGTCAGTCCCTGACAAAAGGCCCCGGCCCCCGTACCATTCCCCATTTTGGATCCGTCTGTATACCAGACGAGCCCGCCTTGGGCGTCACTATTCCCTTCGGCCCACTCCTCCCTGTCTGGAAAGACAAAGTGAAGTCGGCCGTGGAAGCCGATGGAAGGAGTCTGCACATCCCTTCTCATTTCCAGGATGGGCACCTCCTCCCTCAGCTCTGACCACAGCTGCCGGTGCCCGTGGACCGAGCCACCGGCGACCCAAAGGTTGAGACCCTCTAATATGATATTTCATTTTGTAACTTCCTACGCCTCTGTAGGAACACCGGGGCTAGTTGGCTACAGGGGCACAACGCGTCTACTACAAAATGTACTTTGGTGTTTTGACCTAGATGGCGTATATGCCTTTCTCTCGGTCGGTGTCATAGTACGAAAACGTATGAAAACTCTACTGTCGTTTGTTTAAATAGTATTTGTGGTTTTGTGTTCATACACACGGTAAGTACATTATTTTGACTTTCATCAAAATACATGCCTACTGTGCCAATTTACCGCATCCATTGTGCCCAGTTGCCCCCATAACGGGGTTGGCACATATGCCTATACATTGAAAAAAAATTGTAACTTGTTTAAATATAATAAACTGTTTGCAAAATTTGAAATAAGGGGCTGAGACACTATACGATTTTTCAAGTATGTCCTGTTAATATCGAAAAGTGTGCCAACTATCCCCGGACTCCCCTACTTTCTTGAATACTCGCTTTAAAAACCAATAATCTTAATCTTATGGGCCCACGCCGAAACAAATTTCTTTAGGTATATCTACATCTCTTGGTCAGAAAAACGAGTTTTATGCAAAATATAGATATAACGTGGCCCTTTGAAAGGACATGATAATTTATAGGGTGTCCCAAACTTTTTATAGGCACATAAATTTTTACTTATCTCTGAGGCTAATGATTGTTGTTATTGATAATTACTATTGTTGTCAGTTATATAATTAATAATTATTATTGTTCTCAGTTAAAAATCAATAAAGAAAAAATACAATAACTTTGTTAACACTTTTGTCTTTTCGGTAAAAGAAAAAAGAGCTATCCTTATGTAATTACTGCACAAATCAGTTAACACAGAAAAAATTGTCATCAGTTGATTTAAGTAATAGGTACATTTTTTTTACTCGTATTAGGTCACTTCGAATTTTCTTCATTAATTTAAAGTGTTTGTACTTGAAAAAAAGAATTCGCCTGCACTGCAATTTTTAAGCACAAAAATTAATTTGTAATTTTTAATTTGGACAAAGTCTAGCTCAAAAATCTCTAGCGTACCTAATTACTGTAGGGTACTTACCAATAACTACATATTATATTCAATGAGAAAATAATTAATAGAAGTAACTTATAAAAAGCTGCTGCCAATTGAATCGCTACTCCCTTTATTTAATAATAAATTCTAATATTGCACACAAAGCCGACAATATACCAACAATATACAACATTGCAATCATTCACATTTACTTTGTTTCGTGAAAATAATGTCAAAATTGAATTTGTTCACTCCAAAAACATAGAACATGACATATAATAATAATAATAATAATAATAATAATCATCATCTCCAAAATTATTGGATTAAGAAGTTGTGGTGCACGCAGGAACAGATAACTACCTTAATTAATGAAGTCTTGCTTGATCCTCTGAAAATGCCATTGTTTCTTACACAGGGTGCAACCTACCTGTTACCAAAAGACCAGCGGAATACGGATAACCCTGCCAAGTACCGCCCAATAACCTACTTGCCTACGCTGTACAAGATAATCACATCTTGCCTTACGCAGCGAATATATGCTCACTGCGAGCGGAACAACATCATTGCAATGCAGCAGAAGGGCTGCTCGAAGGGCGCAATGGGATGCAAAGAGCAACTCATCATAGACTCTGTCATCTGCAACCAGGCTCATTCCAAGCAACGAAACCTCCACATGGCTTATGTGGACTACAAAAAAGCATTTGATTCCGTACCTCACGACTAGCTCACAGGTATCTTAAAGCTGTATAAAATAGATCATCATACAGTTTCCTTTTTAGAACACGTTATGACAACCTGGCGCACTAAGATACAACTCAGAACCGCAGACAGTAACATCGAGACCGACACAATCAACATCCGAAGAGGGATTTTCCAAGGAGATTCACTCAGTCCACTGTGGTTCTGCATGGCGATGAACCCTCTATCACATCGGTTGAACTCTACAAAATATGGCTTCGCTATCAAAAGCAACAACGCAGAAGCGATCAAGTTGAATCACCTATTATATATGGATGATTTAAAACTGATCGCAGCAACCAAAAACCAACTAACGCAAGTGCTTAAAATTGTAGAGGAGTTCTCCAGGGACATCGGAATGCTGTTTGGACTGGACAAGTGCCGCACCCTTAATATCATCCGGGGAAAGCTCGAACAAAGCGCACACGAGATGCAGGACGGCCAGGAGATCGAAGCAATGAGCAAGGGAGATACATACAAGTATCTCGGGATGAAACAAGCTCAAAGGATCGAACAATGAAGACTGATTTAACGAATGAATTCAACAAGAGAGTAAGACAAGTAGTGCGAACTGATCTTAACAGCAGGAATTTGTTTAAGGCCCTGAACACGTATGCGTGCTCTGTACTCAGCTATTCGTTCGGAATAGTGAATTGGACCAACACGGACATCAACAACCTGCAACGAAAAGTTAGGACACTACTGACAAAAGCTCATAAACATCATCCCCGTAGCGCCGTAGAAAGAACAACTCTGCCACGTCAACTAGGAGGAAGAGGATTGGCAGATCTCAGCAAGCAATTGGACCAACAAATATTAAATCTGCGTAATTATTTCTACAGGCAGGCCAACAGCTCCACACTACATAGGGCTATATGCGGAGCAGACGTCTCAACACCGCTACGTCTGACGGAACACGAGCGTCAAAATCACCACCGAACTGACAACGATAAACTACAGAGGTGGTTGGGGAAGCCGCTGCACGGGAGGCATCCTAATGAGGTTAACCAGGAACATGTCGACAAGTTAGCGTCGAACTATTGGCTGACCTCGGGACGAATGTTCCCCGAGACGGAAGGCTTCCTACTGGCCATACAAGATCAGGTTATACCAACTCGCAACTACCTAAAATTCATTGTAGGAGATGCATCGGTAGTGGATGACAGATGCAGATACGGGTGCCCAACTTCAGAAACAATCCAGCACATAACAGGAGGATGTCAGATGTTCGCATCAACGGAATATAAGGAACGACACGATTCGGTTGCCAAGATCTTGCACCAGGAACTGGCGGAAAAGCTGCTGCTTGTGCAGGCAGAGAGGGTCCCATATTACAACTACACACCTGAGCCTGTTCTTGAGAACAGCAACTACAAGATGTACTGGGATCGTACAGTTCTGACAGATCAACGAGTTGCCCATAACAGACCGGACCTTATAATAGTTGATAAAATTTCTAGGCAGACAACTCTGATTGATGTGGCCATCCCGAACAACAACAACCTGCGTGTGAAGCAAGTCGAGAAGATCGCGAAGTACAGAGATTTAGAAGAACGAATTAGAAGGCAATGGGAAATGGAGAACGTCCAGACGATTCCAATCATCATGTCAACAACTGGTATTATACCAAAAAGTTTGCTGAGAAACATCAAGGAGCTGGGTCTAACTGATAGTCTTTACAGGTCCATGCAGAAAGCGGTACTACTTGCGACAGCCCGAACCGTCAGGAAATTCATGGGGAATGCAGGATCATCCAACAACATCAATGTCACCTAAGGCCCGATAACATGGCAAGGGTCTCGTCCGAGCCAGATCCTTTTGGTATCCGGGATACCCGGGATCTGAGTGAATATTCCCCGTAGAGGGAGTGCGAATGCCTTTTGGCTAAGTCGCGATAATAATAATAATAATAATAATAAGAAGAAAGCGGTACTACTTGCGACAGCCCGAACCGTCAGGAAATTCATGGGAAGTGCATCAATGTCACCTAAGGCCCGATAACATGGCAAGGGTCTCGTCCGAGCCAAATCCTTATGGTATCCGGGATACCCGGGATCTGAGTGAATGTTCCCCAGAGAGGGAGTGCGAATGCCTTTTGGCTAAGTCGATATAATAATAATAATAATAATAATAATAATAATTCTCACCCTCACAATACTCCAAACTAGGAATACCCCAGAAGCAACCACATGCTTGTGCGGGGGAGGGGGGCAATTACCATTATTTTGTCTTCGTTGCCATTTGCGGCTAGGGCCGACTTTTTTCCCGATATAACTAGGATAGCATTCGCCCAAGTACTACGGAAAACCCTAGAAAACCGTAGTAATCCCAGTGAGTGTAGGACAATTAGTAAATCACACGGATAAAGTCTATTTAGGAGCAATACTGTGAACCCCCATTTGTCCAGCGCTCTTGGCCATAGCGGTGTTTTCCTTTAAAGACATGTGTATGCGCCTGCCTCGACATCGGTTCGAACCAAGGTCGATCGAAGGCAGAAAAATATGCAGTCTAAGAAGTCAGCGCCGGTAGGAGCGACGCCACCGCGGCCCTCGGTATTTTCAAATTCACTCCTTTGCACCCCTCTCAACTAGGTATCCTCTTTTATAATAATGATAAAAATGCGCTCATTTACTATTTTTTTTGGCTAAAAACAATTGCACTGTGAAAGCTAAATAATATATTTTCTATCGGGAAAAAAGTCGGCCCTAGCCGCAAATGGCAACGAAGACAAAATAATAGTAATTGCCCCCCTCCGCCCCCTCCCGCCGTATTGTAGGCAAGATAACCATTGTAGGCAAGATACCTAATGTATGCCAAATTTGAAATCGATCAGTTCGAATGTTAACCTGCGAACGCACAGACATTAATTTTTTGCTGAAACTTTGGTTTTCGACGTTTTGGATAATTTGACGATTTAGCGAATAAAAAATTTTAATTTTGAAAACCAAGATGGCGAAAGTGGTTTTTTGACCAAAAATTATTGAATAAATCATAGGTAACTACCGAATTGTCAGCTGTAGGCTGCCACGAGTAGTGTTTATTACTTTCCATGGCCACCTTATAAACAAAATTGTATTCAGTTGTTTAAAAAAGTTGTTTAAAAAAGTTCACTTTTCAAATTTTGACAGCGCCTGCCACCTTGACGTGTATGAATAATGTCCAAATGCAATACTTGAATCTTAAAGGTTATTGATTTCAGCGAGACTAGAACGGAAAAATCTGTTGAAAATGAGAAAAGTTTAATTTATTGTAGAAAACCGGCATATGGAAATATTTTTTCGATTGTCAATTCTCGATAACTTTTTTCTCCAAAATAATGCCAATTAAGTTCCTTGGCTACAAAGACAAATTAAGGAAGTCGATTAACGGGAGTTCGCAGCTTTTTGAGCCCTTTTAGGTAATAAAAAAATATACAGAATGTTTCATTAAACGTAAGTTAATTGATAATGAAAATTTCATAAAACTCCCTAAAATAATAATGTACCTTTAATGAATCAAATAAGCAATTACCAATACTAGTTACATCTATACCTGAAGTGTTCATGGTATAGGTTTAGGTTATTCGTTACTTTTTCTTGAAATGCCGTGAGGAATGTCTCGACGCCATCATTAACATGAAGGTTAATTCTATATACGTCCTAGTACTGCCGACGTAAACTTTCACTTTCACTGATTGCCAATTTTGGCACTACAGACCGACACATGAGAAGTTGCTGATTTCTCACAGGCCCCTAAAAAGCAATTAATCCGCGCTAGGGAGTTTGCCTACTCCTCACTCCGGCCCGCACAAAATATGACTTCTAACTCCCAGAAGCAACAAGTCTCCCTCGAAACGGAAAACGGCTTATTCCCACGTTAGTGTCAGACAACGCCCCTGCTTTGCTTTGAAATGGATATACTGAATTGGGCGCCGCAACTTGATGGAAGGCGGAATTAAGATTAAACCGTAATCTGAGACTACAAGGAAATGGGTTCGGAAATATTAATATTCTTTAAACATCTATCGTTTCGTATTAAAATGATAATGATGAATTATGGTCACATTAAAACAGGTAGGATCCTTACCAATCTGTCAAACTATAGATAGGTACAGTCACAAATTAGAACAAACCTAATCTAAAGGACCTAATCTAGCTACTTCTTTAAAAGTTAAAAAACCATTGTCAATAGGAGTGTTCGCTAATTTCTAATATAACCGAAAATTTGGACTTTTTTGTTTTGAATAAGCCAAAACACTAAATTTAAACATCGCAAAAGAAAGAAGACAGTTTCATTTCTACAGCATAATTGACAAAAAAATGACTCTTTCTTTTATTGCATATAGCTACGCTTCCGCTGGTCCAATTTTCGTTTTTTACTAGTTGCAAAATTCCGTCATTTTTTATACAAAAAGAATTAGCCCAAACAAAGGGCCACATTTAAACATCGCCGACATGTTGAATTTTAAAAAATCGGCCATTTTGAAGTACTCTGTGAATAGTCCGTCCTTTTCTGTGGGCGACGATGCCTCGTTTTTTAAAATCGGTTAATAAACAAAAAAATTATGGCGAAAACAAAAAGTTCAACATTTTTTGGCCCAATCGTTATATTGTTGAAAAGTCCTTTCTTGAGAACTTAAAAACACAAGTTTAGTTTGCAACACTGAATTAGGACGCCCTGTATAGATTTTAACATAATGGTTAAAAGTGCGCATGTTCCTATCTACAAGTTTTTTATTTAACAGTTTTTTTCTAGGTCAGAATATAAAATATTATGAGGGGTAAAAAATAACTATGGACACCCTGTACCTACTCTCCGGTAAGTAGGTACCTGTCAAAATAATAATATATATATTCATTTAAGGACGAATAATGTTTTTTATTTATTATTCTATGTATTTATTTTAGATATAATTGAATTGTGCACCATTCCAAAGAAGCTTTGAAATAAAATATACCAAGAATAATTCTACAGGGTGTCTCAGAAAAGAAGGCCAACCCATTGACCGTAGGTTCTTGACGTCAAAATATGACGATTAAATATTAATAAGGTTGGAAATAAAACGTCATCAAAATGTTGCTTGTATCAATAAAATTTTATTTACAACACTCTGGAGAAATAGTGCATTTGAAAGGTTTATTTATTTGAAAAGGTATTTTTAAAATATGCATAGCATGGTCATATAGCAGCCAAATTTACTAAATATATATATATTTTAATTTCTAGCAGCTATAACTTTTAAAATAGTGTCATTAGTATCTACGAATAATTTAAAAACAAAAATACCCTTATTTTTTTTATAAACCTTTCAAGTTCACTAGTTTTCCAACTAGTTGTAAATAAAATTATAGTGAACATACTTTTGATGACGTTTTCGGCCTGCCTATATTCAATAATGATTCCCTTAAAAGCTTCAGCGCCAATGAAAATAATGAATAGGAGTGAGAATGAGGATCGGAAGGAACCTGCTGCGCAGCTGTAGCAAACATGGAGACGGTTGCACGTGCCATGGTAGCGGCGATGCCAAGTACTTAGAAGCCGATAATTGCAGCGTTGCCAAATTCTTAAAATGAGGTTACACGTGTCTTTCGTGCTCCTGTACTTTCGAGCATATTCAGCATATTCAAGGAACGTTCCTTTTTCGTGCTCTTTTTAGAATACGTGCGCACGGGAGTGGGGAACGTTCGCGAACGTTCTCCGAACACGAACGGGAACTTTCCCTATTTCACATCTCTACCGAGTATGTGAAACATTAAGGTGTAGAATTTTACTCATGTTTCGTATCTTGTAAATTTGCCTTGAAAAAAGTGTGGTTAACTCGCCATATTTTGACGTCAAGAATTCAAGAATCTATGTTTAAGACTGAATGTACAGCAGGTACGTGGTGATTCAACATTTTGACCCATAAAATGGCTTTTTTCGATCTGTAGCGAGCAACATGCATAATTTTAAATTTTTGATCAATACAAATTTTAATCTAAGTAATTACTCACATTTTGAGACAACAATTATTTAAAAATATTTATCGCAATGGCCGTTATTAGGAAAAAGGCCATATTACGGGTGGTGTACATTGAGTCTTAATGGGTTGCCCTTCTTTTCTGGGACACCCTGTATAATGAAGACGTTAGCCAAATACCGAATACCACAAAAGGGTCAATATTGGACAAATTACCTATAGGTCCTTTATAGAGCAATTAAAAATTTGCATTGTCCTATGACATATCTTGAATGTATTTATACAGGGCATTTATAAAGTAAAAAGTAACCCTCCTAACCATCGTAACTTTTAAATGGGCGCGAACTGTTTTTTGAAATATGGGTAGGTCATACATACAATGATTGTACAGAATATACAGAAGATCCTACACTAATTTTTTTTTTAATATTTTTTTTATAAGAAAAGAGGTACTCATTTTAGAACTCTTAGTATGCCATATTCAAAGCTAGGTACGGTTTTTAAAATCCTAGCGCACCCTTGGAAGCAACATTTTCAAAATAAAGAAGCACATTAAAATTAACCTTTTGGTTTTAACTAAATTTGTTATAATATAATGTATTCTTAGCGCATTCTGGTTGTGTTGAAAGTCAAATTGAGGTTGTTTAATAAAGGTGTTAATAAATACTTAACTAGGTATATCAGTTAAAGTATGTTCTGAAACACACACAACAATAACACATTAGGTTTAATATCGTCAAATTGGCAATACTAAATCGTAAATATATCATATGTGCTAATTTTGCTAATAGGTGTGGCAAAACTGGGAATCATTTCACACTAATTACGAACCAGTTCATAAAAAATTATAGTCAACATTTAATAAAATCGGTACCTAATGGCAAAACGTATTTGTCCCAGATGAAAATCCTGTTTTTATAAATAATATGCAAAAAATGTAATGATATAAAGAAGGTAAGGTGCGAATCCAAATGAGATACTTCCATCAGATTTTTGATTCGCGAGGGTATACACAAAAATCATCGATATTTGCCTGTATCTCACTGTTTATGCTTTGACTTTTTTTTGTATATTCATTGAGATTTGTTACTCACATAACAAAAATATCATGGAAATACATATTTATATAATCGTATTTCGCCTTAAGAATCCAGTGTAAACAAAAATTGGTTAAACAACCTTCTTTTTATAGATCATCTCCCTAAACTCTATACAATATATTAATAGTTTATAGTTAATATGGTACATATTATTCAACTTTAACAGAAAAAGGTAAACCAAATTGCAAAATTGTAAAAGGAGATATTTATGAATATCGATCTCCTAAACTAATACCTTTGAAATGTATGTATCTAAACAAAATAAATAGCTTGGATTTTTAAATTACATCACAAAAGGTTGTGTAGGTACCTAGGCAGAGGACAATTATTGTCATTTAAGATTTCCCAGTTAGGGTGGGCGGGGCTTAGGGGGTTGGATGGGGCGTCAATTATTAATTTTGGTTCCCCATCCCTACTATCGAAACGAGTTCGAGAGATTTTTGATATCTTTTTATTTTCCTATTGAAACTTTTCAAAAGACCATCCCAAAGATCACCCACCATGTATGTACTGCGATTAATAGAGCGGAGGTAAAAAGCTTCCTATATAATGCCGATATTCCACCCAAACGGACTAGTCGATAGTTTCTGTTTTGTTCGAATTTTTTGGACCACAGAAAACGGAACTTGAACAAATTCCGAAACACACTTTCCACCAAGCAGACAAAATATTGTCGGAGTTTCGTTTTTGTTTTCAGCCCTATTCCACCAAACGAACAGTTTTGAAAATGTTATAATGGTACGATTATAATTATTATTTTACTGCCTATGCTATTTTTATCAGTCCTTTCTCCTTTCGCTATTCTGTCATTTTTTTATAGAAAGTTGCATAATAGTATATTACATAGCGAGAGTTGTAAACAGCTTATTACGTATGAGTGGAAAAGTTGCGCACGAGCCGCGCAGCGGCGAGTGCTATAATTCCACGAGTATGTAATAAGTAAAGAGCGGAATATATGCAATTGCATATATATGCATATTTTATTCAATTTCGCAAAACATTGCATATTTCTGGAAAAACTAGATTTTTGTGCATATTTGCATGTTTTTCCTATACTTATTTATAGATATAAGATATAACTAAGATTATAAGAGCCCGCAGAGACAACTCGCAGTGTGTTGTGCAAAGTCAGGAAATCCTGAAAAATGCTGATGTAGCTAACCAACTTGTTTTTATAAGTTTTATACCAGATATAATTCTTTCATTAGAAAGTAGAAATTTAGGTTTAAGCGAATCGATTGATTTTGTTCAAACATTTTCCTCTAAATGTAGAAAGGTTCCCAGTGATGTAGGTATTAAAGTTAGAAAAAAATTAGATGCTACCAGTGGCGTAACCGGGGGGGGGGGGCTTTGGGGGCTTTAGACCCCCCCCCCCCCCCAAAGATCTGTCGCGTGGTATTTATTTCTAAATAAAATTTATTTTAAAACAATAGTTTTGCCGTAAATATTATCGAAGAATTTTTTGAAATAATTGGCCCCTCCCCAACTTTACATTCTGATTACGTCATTAGATGCTACTGTAGAAAATAATGAAGGGTTTAAATCTTTAATGGCAGTAAAGAGTATTTTTGATGGTAAATCATCCAACGAAGTTGCACCTTGGCCTTATACGTTACTACCCGCAAATTAAAGTATTGTCCTATTACAGGCAGATGTTGAGAGAAGCTTTTGTACATATAAATATATTTTTACCGACAGAAGGCAAAGATTTTCATTGGAAAACTTTGAAAAGTATTTAATCATAAATTCCTACTATACAATTTCAAATTAAAATGTTTCTATAATTCTGCTTTAATATAGGTATTTTAAGAGGTATTTTATGTATTTGTTTTCCTATCATTTTTCGTAAAATAAACCTTTTCTCTAAAATCAGTTTTGGTGTTTTTTTAAGGTATTTGTACATGTAAAATAAATGCATATTATTGCATATTTGGCCAAATAAATGCATATCGTTGCATATTTTAAATAAAAATGATGCATATATATGCGCATATTTCGATTGAAATTAAATGCATATATTCCGCCCTTTAGTAATAAGCTTACAACTCGAGTTTTGTACTATAATTTTTCTTCGACGAAAGAAAAACTATTATAATAAACTATAATTCTGATTATCTGACAGGCAACAATTAGTATGTTGGTTGGTTGCTATGGTGGCGCGGATGCCGCGCTAACAAGGCACCCGTGATAATTGTGTTTTAATTAAGAACATATATGTATTTTTTTTATTACGAGTCAGTCATTACGTGTCAGTGTTCGTAACAGTGGACTTACTTATAACCTAAACCAGGGGTCTCCAAACTACGGCCCGCGGGCCAAATCCGGCCCGTCAGTGTCATCAATTCGGCCCGCGACAGCTAATGGCTTATTGTTAAGTTGGATAATTTTTATACTCCAATTACTGCCACCTAGAAGTGAGTGAAATACACCAGAACTTCTAGAACCATCGAGGTTCAACCAGAGATATGGAGTAGGAGAATGCCCTTTGACCTACTGCGCATCCGATTTTTCGGCCACACATAGGGCGCTTCGATGGCCGCCATGTTAACCCATAGTCTTGTCTTGTAGTGTAGTTTGTTTACGTTTTGACCTGCTTACTTTTGAATTGCTTTTTTAAGGTCTTTTTCGTGTGTTTAGCGTTTTTGCTGGCGTGTTTTTGTCATCGTGTTGTGTTTTGTGTTCATTAACAGGTCTTGCTCTGTAAGAACATGCACAAATTGCAAAAGATTTAGACCTGAAGATATATCCTTCCATTGGTATGTTATTATCCTAGAAATCCTCGGTTTCCCAAAGACCGGGACCTCTATTTGGAATACTTAAAAGCTTTAAATTCGCCCAGCAATGTACTATGGTCGAAGAACAAATTCGTTTGTTCAACACATTTTAAATCTGATGATTTTTTGTTGGTGGGCAATAAGAAATGCCTCCAGTCAACTCAAGAAAGTAAATAAATGCAACAACAATTTGAAAAAGCAAATTATTTTGAATTTGTCGCACTTTCGTGGGTTAAAATGGGGGAAAAAACAACGCGATTTGAGTGCTATCTGTTAGTGATGGATAGAGAGAGTACACTACCTATTTCCGCGTGTAACCACCAGATGTCGTCAAGTGTCGCGGTCGTAAACAATACAGTACAACACAATAGTGATTGAACAGCACAACACAATAGTGATTGAACTAGCGAATTTAGAAAGCGTATGCTCGCTCAGGACGCGTACTCTGCGACTAGTCTAGAAACTTTAGATACTGACAGGAGAATTAAAATGGTGTTGGCCCTTGGAACTCACTGAAGTAATCAGTATGGCCCCTAGGCTGAAAAGTTTGGAGACCCCTGACCTAAACCGTTACTTAATAGGTATGTTACTAGTATAGGAGTAGAAAATAGTTATTCATGTACCAAGGCACTGAAGTTCTTTTTATGACTCATGTGGAATTTAGTAAATAAAGGTACATATTATATATTTTTTTGAAATCGGAAAAAAAATGTTTTATTAAGCGAAAAATAATAATAAGGGATCACCCGTCCATGAACCGACTACGCGCGGCGTTGCTTGACTTTGACGATTGCTCTACCTGGGTCAAGTATGACCAGACACGGCACTTACTGACAGAAAATCCAAACTGCCGCCTGATGTCCAGCCTCCATGTAAAATAGAATAATATTCAAACCTACTAAAATATTTATACTAAAAGATTGCGCTGTTATAACAATTTCGCAATGTTAAAAGAAAAGTTAAATGGGATTTATTGGCCGGGTTTTGAATATTTGGTCGCTTTTGACGGGCGATGGCTATGCGTCTGACCTTTGATGTTTACATCTCTCCAAGGCCTACTTATTGAAAAAAACGTACAATAATGGGCTACTTCAGTGCCGATTTCTGAGCTTTTAATAATAATTTCAAGAAAAACCATTTTTTATAGCTATTATTAATTATTAATATAATAATCCACCTCGGATGTCTGCCTAGGTTAACACTGCATTTTAGAGTAATGTATATTGTAATTTGTATAAACATATCCTATTTACTAACGTATTATTGCTTTTTTAAACACTACACCCTCAGTTATAGACAGTGGCGCACCCAGAAAATATGATTGGGGGAACTTAAAAAGTTTGACGTATTACATAAAAAAATATTTTAGCATTGAAAGAAATTTCCAGGTCAGGTCTAGATTGGGAAAATAATTGCGGAGGGTCGCACAGGGGACAGTAGGTACATCTACTGGTCACAAAGCTGAAAACCAAAGGGCCAGATAAAATACAATACAACATGAGATAATTGCTGTTCTGGATCTAAAAGCGGAAAACATGCTGATAATAATAACCGCACCATTTTACTCCATCATATTTTATACGACGCAAGATATTTCGAAAACAGAACAATTATGTGAACTTTACCGTTACTGTGTGATCGAGAAAGATGAAAATGGAATCCCAAAGGCGCTCGTTATTAAAGAGTCATTTTTAGGATTTCATGAAGTTAAAGATCAAACTACCTTAGCAATGTGCAATCAGATTATAAAATCCATAAATAACAAAAATATTTATCTAAATAAGTGTCGTGGACAAGGATATGATGGAGCAAATACCTGAAAGGCACTAATAAAAAATATCGAGCCAAATGTGGTATACTTATGTGCATTGTGCTGCTCATAACTTAAATCTGGTAGTTAATCATGCAGTAAACGGGGTTATTGAAATGCAACCATTTTTCTAAACCGTACAATACATTTTTTTGGGCATAGTATCAAAAGATGGAATATCTTGTCAAGTTTTATATCTGATAATAAAGAAAGGGAATCTTCAGCTTAGGTAACATTAAGAACAATAAATCCAACTAGATGAGCAGGACGTTATGAGGCCATTTTTGTTTTAAAGTGTAGTTTGTTGAAGTCCAGAAAGCGGTAACAAAAACTATTCTATTAAGTTCCAAAGCAGATGAGAAGAATGAAGCTATTTCACTGACGAAGTTCGAAAACTACAACTTTATGTTATTGGTTTCCATTGCAAAATTCTACAGACTATAGACGCAGCCTCTAAAGCACTTCAAGATACTGATCTTTCAAATGCTTCAAAGCGTTTGCAAGTCTGTCTTGAAGAACTGGAAAAGTATCGATATGAATTTGAAGATTTAAAAAAGGAAGCAAATAGTGTAGCAGAAAAATGGTTCATCAACTGAATTTTCTAAAACTCGTCAGAGGAAGATGAAACGTTATTTTAATGAAATTTGCGAGGGCGAACGTCTCCAAGATCCCGAAAGCTTGTTTAAAGTGAACGTGTCCTAGCGTGTATTGGACATCATCATTAATCAACTGAGATCGCGTTTCCTTGCAATGAAAGAAATCATTTACAACTTCACTGTCTTGCACCCTGCCACTTTGCAAAATTTAAATGACACCGATTTATTGTAGAAAGCTTTAGAATTTGTTGATTTATATAAAAAAGACATATCTGCCTCATTTGCCAAGGAAATTTTCAGTTTTCGATCCACTTTTACACACGAAATAGAAAAGTCAACATGTATAAGAGAACTTGCCGATTTATTAATCATAAAGAATCATTTCATGTCTTGTAGCTTTCCTGAAGTGTGTTATTTCTAACAATTCCTGTGACTACAGCTAGGACCAAGCGATCATTTTCAAAATTAAAATTAATAAAAACTTAATTAAGAAATTCTATGGGACAAGAAAGGTTACGCAACTTGGCTACTCTATCCATCGAAAATTCTTGGCTTGTATAATTTGAACTTTGATGTTATTGACAATTTCGCTGAACAGAAATACCGAAAAAAGGAATTTTAATAATAAATATTTTGCTAGAAATATTTATTAGCACAAAATGTGCAAATATGCAAATATGCATATGCAAAATTAAAACACTCTATCACTGTTTACTTTCAATTTCAATAGGTAGGTACAAGTTCATGACCTCGCGAATCGCGGAACTTTCTACACACCACGGTCCACACACACGCAGTTAGTTCACATCAACGAAACTAAAACGAATCGTGACTACTTTTTTAAGAATACCTTGAAATAAGTTTATTACTGATATGAATTATGACTATTCACAAAAACAGTCCTCCTACTTTACGAGATGAGTGGAGCCATCGCCATCTATCCGGCGCTGCCTGAACTTGCCGTCCGTACAAGTAATCTGAATTACTGGCGCACCTGATGCAAGGTTAGTAAAAACCTTGCAAATGCATGCACATGTATTTATAGGAAAACACCGTTGATGGCCAAATTGTGGATTCACGGTATTGCTCCTTAATAGCTTTGTCAGTGTGATTTATTAATTATTGTCCTACACTCACTGGGACTACTACGGTTTTCTATAGTTTTCCGCAGTACTTTAAGTGAATGCTATCCTAGTTCTATCGGGAAAAGTCGGCCCTAGCCGCAAATGGCAACGAAGACAAAATAATAGTAATTGCCCCCTCCCCCGCACAAGCATTCATTTGCTTCTGGGGTACTCCTAGTTTGGAGTATTGTGAGAGTGAGAATTATTATTATTATTATTATTATTTAGGACGTGTTTTTGGTTGCCAGATCAAGCACCGTCACCTTTGAAAGCAGCCACGATTTTTTTAAATATACTTTTTGCTCCTACCCGGCACGTATTTATGCCCTTGACACGAACTAGTAACCCTGTAGAACTTCTTTTATATTTTTAAGACATGTTTGTATGTCTGATAAAAGTGTGGCTCTTTTCACACCGATTAAAGTTTAAATATTAAATGGGTCAAATATTATTCATTATCGGTAACCACTATTTCCGGTACTATAGTGAACAAAAATACAGTGGCGGAAAAATTAGGGGATATCTTAATTTTTCAAATATTTCACATATAGTAACTTAACTTCTTGAAACGAATTCGTGGCCCTTTCTTCGAAATTTTAAAAGTCCTCTAATTTGATATACAAACCACAATCGATAAGCAAATAAATTATACGTATGATGACCTAAACCTAAACTCTAATATTTAATACGTCTTGGCAAATAATGTTTTCTGTCCAAGATGGCCATCACTAGTATATGATTGTAATCTCTTGATTTTCTTTTTTCCGGGAAGCGATTTTACAAATAATGAACACAGTTGGATAGGTCGTTTTTAATGTGTAATGACTGTTTGTAAATTAAAAGAAGTTTTCGTAAAGATGTAGGCATGCATATGATATTAACGGATTTGCAATGAGAAGAGAAGGATTCACATGGATTCAGTAAGCTTGTAGAAAGCAAACAAGATATTAAGAATAACCTGTACCGATAAATTGGAAAGGGAAGATGAGGAATTTCAGACAAACTTATAAGGTGCCTTCCCGAAGATTGTATATTCCAGTGCTGGCTAAATTATCCACACTGGATAGAGGCCATTAAATGAAGAACCACAACACTTGGCAAATGGGTTATAACATTGACAGGTGTTCATTTGAAACCTAGTCACCTTTAATCGAGCCTTTAATATTCCGTACTGGCAATAAATTTTAGAAATCGCGGAGAACTGTCGATTTTTATTGGAAGGGGAACCTATTTACCTATCACTCTTCTACCTCCCACCACTCTCAACTTTCCACATACCTATATATATGATGGCTTATTAGAGACAATTTAACCAGGAATGCAGGGCCATTTAATTTTTTTGAAATCGGTTGAGAAATAGAAAATCGACATAAACCCTACTTTCACCACTTGGTCCTAAACAACTCAATAAGTTTGATAATAATTTACTTGTTTAACGGAAAATACACTTCGTCGAGATATTGACGATGTGAAAGGCATAGAATAATTCAAGAATGTAGAAGATTTAGAAAAAGTGAGAACAGAATTTGACAATAAACTTTATTATTGTCTTGGGACTAAGGGTGCTCGCTTCGAACATCTTGTAATATAAAGAAGTTCTGATAATAATTTACTTGTTTTTTGTTTGTCCGTTACCAACAACAAGCTTATCGAGTTCTTTAAGACCAAGAACGGAAAATGGAACGGCCCTGCATCCTCCAATAAATACCTATCGACGGTTCCCGACGATTTTTAATTTTTTTGATAATTCCGGTATTACAGCTCAAAGCAAAGAAACAAGAGATGTTTTACATAGCTACTGCAGAATTTAAGCAATTCGGTACACCCATAGCACTCAAGGCGGCCAACAGCGGCGTACCCAGACTTAAACCCTGGGGGGATATTGTATACATTTTTTTGAAAAGGAAAAGTCATTAATTTATCACATTACATACAAAAACAAAATACAAAAGTGGCAAGGTCGTCGATTCTTTCTTCGGTCGATATAAGTTCTCCTCAATCGATATCTATAAAGGGTGGCTTATATGAGTGGCTCACTCAAAATAATATCTCGGCTATTTTTTGACAGAAAAAATCGGTGGCGAGTGCCATCGATAGCTCTTCCGAGTGGCCTTCTTTTTTCATGATGAAAGTTGCTGTCCATGGCCACCCAGGAAAACTATGGTCAAAAATAAAAAAATTGAAAATTGTTTGCAACAACTGTGAGAATACAAGTATTGAAATATTAGGTATGACTAACTTTGGGCTCTCTTGGGATCAAAAATTAAGTTATCTGGAAAAAATTGTATTGAGGCATTTTTTATAAAGCAAAACATCCCATTTAATTTGATATGTCACAATTGCCAGTCTGTTCTGTATTTACTATAAGAAATTAAGAAAACATATTTGTAATATTTGTGATTGGCAGAAGGTCTAGTTACCCATGAAAACAAATAATCGATTATGACGTTAAATTAAAGCAGGCATAGTAGGCTTTCAAATTTTGAAAATAAAGTAGTTTTTATGCACTTCATCGAATGTCGAATAGCTAATCCAGAATTGTTATTTTAAGTTTTAAAAAAATGCGAAAATCGTAGACATTACTGTCTGTTGTGAAAATAAATTAAAAATACTTAATATTTTCAATTTAACCGAACACTTAACAGGTAGGAAATGCCATTGCAATTATCCTAAAAATGAAATAATAAAATGTGGTACCTACTATTACTATTACAATACAATAAATGCTCAGTGAATACCTAGTAGGTATTTACACCTTCTTTTCATAACAAACAACACATTCTTCTACATTTAACCTTTTCAGCATCTGCATTTCAGCTGCTGCATATTTCAAGTATTCTCATTTTTTAGTATTACACCTTTTGAAGAGCTTTTGAGTAAACTAAGCTGTTTAGATAACCCCATTTGCAAAATTCCAATATAGCTCTATCATTGCATATTTATTTTCATGGGTAACTAGATCTTATGTCAACCACAAATATTAAAACATATTTTTTCTTATTTTTTAAGTAAATACAGAACAAACAGGCAAGTGTGACACTTCAAATTGAATGGGACATTTTGCTTTACAAAACACACATAATTAAATTATTTTACAGATAATTTAATTTTCGAGCACAAGAGAGTCCAAACTTTTCGGTAATCCACACATCAAAACTAATGGCATGAGTAAATTCTGTTAGTTCTTGTAAACAATTTTCATGTTAAACTTTTCGCCATATTTCGAAAAATGAAAAAGTTTAAAAATTTCGAATTTTTTTCGTAGATGGTCATGGACAACAATTTTCATCATGACAAAAGAAGGCCGCTTGGAAGGGCTATCGATCGCACCTGCCTCCGATTTTTTCTGTCAAAAAATAACCGAGATATTTTGACTGAGCCACTTATATAAGACACCTTGTATAAGGATAGATGACTCTATACAGGATGATTTTTTTAGGTCTACCACCGCCATTTTCTCGCTTATTTTACGCCCTACAAAAAAGGTGTAAGAAACAAAAATGTTGCAATTTTGGACAGCTAAGTGGTGCTGCAAAAGAAATCGGCATCCATGGCCAACTTGTCGCGCAATATTAAAAAAACCTCAAATTGAGCAAAACTATTAATAGCCGTGGAATGTTTATTTTAAGAGACACAGGAAAACTTTTATATTGAAAATTGATGGCACTGAGAAGCTTTATCCATTCACGTAGTCAGATAGTTTCAGCAAATTACACAGGGTCTTCGGCTCTCTTGAGGCTATGAAATTTTTTTTGTTTATTTCTTATCAAGCGATTTTCTCGCTTATTTTAGGCCACACAGACAATACGTAAGAGAACAAAATATGGCAATTTTGATCAGCGAGGCGACTTTAAAAAAGGAATGCCCAACTTTTCGCACTGTACTAAGAAAACTTAGAATCGACAAAAATTCTCTCTATCCTAAAAAGAAAACGTCGCCCCGAAAATCCAATAATACCATGACGTAGTCCAGAAAAAGTTGCAATGAAAAAGTGTTCAATATTGTCGCAAATGGCGCCAGAAAAAAATAAAATCTAATTTTCAAAAATTCGGTTTTCCTTAAATATCTCAGCAACCCATCAAAATATTTTAACTTTCTTAACGGCATATTGTTAGGTGCCCAAAGGCGCAACTTTGCCCCCATTTGACCGACTTCGTACTTGTTACGGTTTCCGAGATCCCCATGTTGAGCACCGGAACTGAATCACCCTGTATATACAGTGCCCGCCAAAAAGTTGAAACCATAAGGGTTTTTTTTTTTATTTTTCAGCTAAGATGAAACTACTCTGGGGCGATCATCTCTGCTTCCAAAAAGATTCGAAATGAGATCATTAAATGGCGTGACGTCATTTGACATACCTACCTGTCAGAAATGACATTTAATTAGATAAATTGCCAAAATACGCTTTATTTGTGATTTTATCGAAAAAAGTTATTTGAAAAAGTTGCTTGGAATTTTATTTTACCCCTACGTGCACATTTTCAGACATAAATTCTGACAATGATACATTTTTCATTTTTTAAAAAATATAAAACTAATAAATTTCACTTTTTCGGTGTGCCATATTTGACTTCAGAATTGTTTGCCTATCATCTAAACGTGATATTTTTAGTTATGGACCCTTTTTGGGTCGTAATCAGCTAGTTTCAAGAAAAACTCAACTAGCAAGGTGCAATTTTGGACGATTTATTTTTTACTACAATGTATTGCCAGATGTAATTGCTCCTTGTTAGTTGAGTTGAGCTAAACTAAAAAATATCACGTTTGGATGATAGGCAAACAATTCTAAAGTCAAATATGGCACACCGAAAAAAATTAAATTTATTAGTTTTCATATTTTTTCAAAAAAAATAACAAATAGAGTGCGTCCCAAGATAAGTGAAACAAGAAGTGTGAATGAGGAACAAATTTCCAGTTCGGATTTTTCGCTCTACGCCAAGGGGTGGAAATACCTAGATTTATATTATTTAGTTTTTCCAACACAATAGTTTTTAACCGACGAAATTAGTAGGTACATAATGGTTACTATATAGAGAGCATTTTTGACATTATTATGAACAAAGGTGGTAAGAAAGGGTACAATGCGGTGAATTTGGAAATAAGGCCTGGTATATGTCGTTTTATATATTTTTGGGGTCAAGGAATTACATTTTTTGCATTACTATTTTGCAGAAACAAAGTAAATGAGAATGGCTGAGACTAGATGAAATTCTATAAAAAGTGAAAAAAATATATACGAATATTGTAGGATTTGTGTGCAATATTACAATAAAATAATGGTTTTAAAAGTAATGTGGAAGTAGTGAGTCCATTGGCTACGGTTTTTTGCATTTGCTATAAATAATTAATATTTTTAAATATTTTAAAATAATAAGATAACGACTTTTATGAAGTCTGGCAAAATCGCAGACTTTAAATTAGGATGGTGCATAGAACAAGGAATAAAGTCAGCCATCCCAAAACTTATTTAAAAATTCATGAAAAAACGGAAGTTCCATTTTCGTTTTTTTTTTAATAAGTTCATAGGCCTGCTCCAGGGGTTCAACTTTACCCTTAGTTAAAATTGTGTACGGGTCAAGGACTCACCCTGGGCCCTGCACTATAAGCTCCCACAATCCCAACAAATTCAATAGCAGAGGTACTGTAAGTAGTTCAAGAGTTCAGGTTTCAGGGAAAATATCGTCGAGGTACCTAGGTACAATTTGCACTAAAATGATGGCCAAAAAATAACCTCAAAAAAGTTAGGAGTAAAAGCACGAACCAAAAATAGCGCAAGTGTCGCCCTCTGTGAAATACGTAGAAATTGACATTTTCAGCTTATTCTCCATCCCCCAAAACACTGCAGTGCCAAATTCCGTATCAACAGCTTGATTATTTTGGGAGATATTGCCATAATTTAATTTCAAAAAGGGAAGTATCTCAGAAACGAAGAAATTTAGGACCTATGTTTATATGAGCCACCCACACAATTTTTTTCTACAAAATGTCAAAGTCCTTGATAAAAAACCTACGACACCCTGTATATTTTTTTATTAAAATACATATTGCTATACCATTTAATTATCTAAAAATATCTCATTTCCTGAATATTTTAGATGGACTGACTTTACGTCCTTTACTGTACCTACTTATCTACTCGTATCTATCAATGGAATATTATACCTACATAGACCTAGTATATTCATATTTCTTCGAACCGGTTTCAACAAGCTTCTTTAGTAAGTACTACTGGAAAATTAAACATTTGATACTTGATATCATAACATATGTATGAATTTTAAAGCTACGATATGACACGCGCATGGGACGTCGCTTGGTAAGCATTTCGATAATTTATTTGTTGGGAAAGGAGGTAAGCCAAATTCAGAAAGATTGCTGGTTTATTCTGAGAATTATTAGTTTCAGATAATGAAGGTTTAATTTACAGGCATTTCTTGGGCATTATAGTAACCATATTATTAGCTTAGTAGGTAGGTTAGGTAGGTAGGGGTACCTACTTAGTTATGTCCCATAAACGATAATAACAATTTGGTCATTCCATATAAATAATTTCATTTTTATTAGGTTCATGTAGTAACTTATCTATTCAAGGTATAGGGCATATAGATAGTGATAACAATTATCCCAAACAGAGCAACAGAGCAATAACACACTTTTCCCTAGTTCCTAGTAGAAATAGGTACCTAGGGCACACCCAAGATCTACCTATTCTACAAATAAAATAGCTATACATATATTATATTGATATCTATATAGGATGCAGATAAGGTTACAATTTTTGACCATCACCAGAAATAGAAAACCAAAAGTATGATTTTCAGAACAGTAGGTATATCTAAATTAAATTGCAAATTCTGGAAAAATGCCCACACTTAACAATTTAAAACAAAGAGTAATAAAAAAATAGGTTTAGAAATTGGGTAGGTATAGTAAAAGGATATATCCAAGTTCCACTAATTATAATCATACAATTAGGTCAGTTTTAAAGAAAGTTTACTTACCACTATAGCCATACACATTGAAAATAGAGTTGCAGTTGGAATTGTTGTATATCCACCAAAACGTGGATAAATCACAACACAAAATGGAAAACAACCAGTCACAGAACTACAGCTATTTTGGGGGTTTCGCAGACAGGATGGGCCACAAGATGGTTCTCGGGCAAATTTGTCTGACGTCAGTTGAGTTTCCCCCACCAAACTATTTAAATGTGGATTTTGTGTGACGTCATATCGATTTGTCCCGCTTGCACTTGTACAAATAGCTTGTAAGTCGCTCTCTGTCAGTAGGTTGATTATTGACCCGTACCCGGGCATCGCCTAGACATTAGGCAACCAGTGTTTCTACGAAATAATGGAAACGAAAAATTATTCCACTTTCCTGCAAATTTCACATTTCCAGAAAGTTTCCCTTGTGTTTAATGGCGTGAAAAGATTTAGCGGGAATCTACAGAAAAACCGCTGTTGTGTCTGTCACACCCCGTCCCATAACTGCTACCGCTACCGGCAGGGCCGGATTAACGCTTAGAGGCCAACAAGGCCGGGGCTGGAGCGGCAAATTTTAAGGGGGCGGCAATTTACCAAACTGTTTGAAGTTTAGAAAATCCCTATGATGATCAATTAAAAAGCGTTCACCCGATATAGCCAATATTTATTTAATTTTTTTAAACCAGTAAACCACCGAAATGAATAATATTATATTATTGTTAAGCTTTCGCAGTTTTGTATTAAGTTATATAATAAATATTTTTAAAATATATTGGTGCGTCGTGCGCCTAGTCTTTTTACAAGCTTTTATTTAACTTGCATTGTATGTATGTATGTATGTATGTATGTATATAAAGTGACCGGCAGAAAGTATACGTACATATGGGATTATTTTTTTATTTTACATTATTTATCTGAAACAGAAATTTTTTTTCTTGATAAAAGTTTGTACATTCCCGCAAACTCAAAACGCAGTTTTCAAAATTTGATTATTTCATTTCGTATACGGTGGAGGTTCGAAAATATAAAAAAGCTCAAGAGTAAAGTATCCTTATTTTTAATTTTGTTTAGAACTGAAAGGTTTTGTTTAGAATTGAATGGTAAGCCCAAAAATGCAGTTTCAAGTTTCTATTTCAAAAAACAATTTTTCAGCATTTTTTATGATTTAGGTACCCTGTATAGAAAATAAAAACCACTTTATTTGATATGCCAGTTCGATTTCAGAGAGGATTTATCATTTATAAACATGAGTGCCTTAAAAATTAGGGTTAGTTTATGAACTTGCAAATAAAACATGGTTTGCACCAAAAAAATAGTCGTTTCTCTTTTGCAGGAGCCATAATTTCTGTTCAAACAAATTAATTGTTATGGAAGTCGCGTTTTTATTCTATAGTACAGGAGCATAATGTATTCCGTGGGACCTTTTGTGAAGGGAAGTTGATAGACTATGTGGAATCTTTTTATTGCATGCTATGTAATGGCGTAGTACCGGGTGTTTACCTTCAAGTTGCGCTGTTTACTTTTTATGACGTCATAAATCCAAGATGGCCGCCGTACAAGACATTTATTAATTCCATCAAGAATAACTCCTTCCAGAGGGCTCATACGCAAAATATGGATAGAACATTTTCTATTCTGCATGAGCAGACGGACAAATTTAGTAATTATAAATTTCCATATCTTCTACCGTTTACGAGTTATGATCCTTTATATATGTCACCATCGTTTTAGAACCATCGGTTATTTATTAGGGGTGAAAAAATAATGATTGTGCAGCTATTTACTCACAATAACTTTAACATTACACTTATATGCAACAAACATTACAACTAGAGTCATTACAATGGTATGAAACACACTTTAATAATAAATACAGGGTGTCTGGTTAATAATTGTCCAAATAGCAACTTACACATATTTCGGGCCAAAATATAACGATTGAGGCTAACATGCCTTAATAGTTAATAATTGTTTAAGAGATACAGAACGTTGAAGTTCATATTCAAAATTGATTTATGGCTAAATCTCCCAAAATAATGAAGCTGTTGAACTGAAATTTGGCACTGCTGTATTTTTGGGGACGAAGAATAAGCTGAAGATGTCAATTTCTATGTATCTCATAGAAGGGCGCACTGGCACTTTGAATCCTGCTTTTACTCGCAACTTTTTTGAGGTTATCTTTTTGGTCTTACAGGTAAATCATTTTAGTGCATCCGTTCATTCTGTTAGAAAAAGGTACTCTTATTTCATAGCGATAAAATCAACCCTTTGCGTTGAAATTGGCAAAATGTGCACCAATACACCTGTTGAATCCAACATTCGAAAAATAAAATTTTTACCTACTACTTTTAAATGTTACAGATCAATGTATCATTTAAAGTGAGAAAAAAGTCCTTATGAACAATGCACCAAAAATATTTCGCTTTCAAAACAGAACGGATTGAACTCGGCAAAATTTGAACACTATTTCAAGAAAACAAATAATGACGTTTTGACCAATGCCCATTTTGCATTTTTTTGTTTATTTTGAATGTACAGTTAATCCGAAACATTTAAAAGCGGTAGCTGAAACAGTTGATTTTATCGTTATGAAACTATGAAACAAGGGTATCTACCTTTTTCTTGCAGATTGAAAAGATGCACTAAAATGATGGATCTGCAACAACAAAAAGGAAACTACAAAAAAGTTACGAGTAAAAGCCCCATTCAAAAACAGCGCATGTGACGCCCTCTGTGAGATACATAGAAATTGGCATCTTCAGCTTACCCACAAATAGAAACGAAGACAAAATAATAGTAATTGCCCCCCCCCTCCCCCGCACAAGCATATGGTTGCTTCTGGGGTACTCCAAGTTTGGAGTATTGTGAGGGTGAAGATTATTATTATTATTATCGACTTAGCCAAAAGGCATTCGCACTCCCTCTACGGGGAACATTCACTCAGATCCCGGGTATCCCGGATACCATAAGGATCTGGCTCGGACAAGACGACAAGACCCTTGCCATGTTATCGGGTCTTAGGTGACATTGATGTTGTTGGAGGTTCCTGCATTCCCCATGAATTTCCTGACGGTTCGGGCTGTCGCAAGTAGTACCGCTTTCCGCATGGACCTGTAAAGATTATCAGTTAGACCCAGCTCTTTGATGTTTCTCAGCAATCTTTTTGGTATAACACCAGTTGTTGACACGATGATTGTAATCGTCTGAACGTTCTCCATTTCCCATTGCCTTCTAATTCGTTCTTCCAAATCTCTGTACTTCTCGGTCTGCTTCACACGCAGGTGGTTGTTGTTTGGGATGGCCACATCAATCAGAGTTGTCTTCCTAGAAATTTTATCAACTATTATAAGGTCCGGTCTGTTATGGGCAATTATCATTATCATTATCATTATCATTATCATTATCATTATCATTATCATTATCATTATCATTATCATTATCATTATCATTATCATTATCATTATCATTATCATTATCATTATCATTATCATTATCATTATCATTATCATTATCATTATCATTATCATTATCATTATCATTATCATTATCATTATCATTATCATTATCATTATCATTATCATTATCATTATCATTATCATTATCATTATCATTATCATTATCATTATCATTATCATTATCATTATCATTATCATTATCTCGACTTAGCCAAAAGGCATTCGCACTCCCTCTACGGGGAACATTCACTCAGATCCCGGGCATCCCGGATACCAAAAAGATCTGGCTCGGACGAGACCCTTGCCATGTAATCGGGCCTTAGGTGACATTGATGTTGTTGGACGATCCTGCATTCCCCATGAATTTCCTGACGGTTCGGGCTGTCGCAAGTAGTACCGCTTTCTGCATGGACCTGTAAAGACTATCAGTTAGATTCAGCTCCTTGATGTTTCTCAGCAAACTTTTTGGTATAACACCAGTTGTTGACATGATGATTGGAATCGTCTGGACGTTCTCCATTTCCCATTGCCTTCTAATTCGTTCTTCTAATTCTCTGTACTTCGCGATCTTCTCGACTTGCTTCACACGCAGGTTGTTGTTGTTCGGGATGGCCACATCAATCAGAGTTGTCTTCCTAGAAATTTTATCAACTATTATAAGGTCCGGTCTGTTATGGGCAACTCGTTGATCAGTCAGAACTGTACGATCCCAGTACATCTTGTAGTTTCTGTTCTCAAGAATAGGCTCAGGTGTGTAGTTGTAATATGGGACCCTCTCTGTCTGCACAAGCAGCAGCTTTTCCGCCAGTTCCTGGTGCAAGATCTTGGCAACCGAATCGTGTCGTTCCTTATATTCCGTTGATGCAAACATCTGACATCCTCCTGTTATGTGCTGGATTGTTTCTGAAGTTGGGCACCCGTATCTGCATCTGTCATCCACTACCGATGCATCTCCTACAATGAATTTTAGGTAGTTGCGAGTTGGTATAACCTGATCTTGTATGGCCAGTAAGAAGCCTTCTGTCTCTGGGAACATCCGTCCCGAGGTCAGCCAATAGTACGACGCTAACTTGTCGACATGTTCCTGGTTAACCTCATTAGGATGCCTCCCGTGCAGCGGCTTCTCTAACCACCTCTGTAGTTTATCGTTGTCAGTTCGGTGGTGATTGTGATGCTCGTGTTCCGTCAGACGTAGCGGTGTTGAGACGTCTGCTCCGCATATAGCTTTATGTAGTGTGGAGCTGTTGGCCTGTCTGTGGAAATAATTACGCAGATTTAGTATTTGTTGGTCCAATTGCTTGCTGAGGTCTGCCAATCCTCTTCCTCCTTGTTGACATGGCAGGGTTGTTCTTTCTACGGCGCTACGGGGATGATGTTTATGAGCTTTTGTCAGTAGTGTCCTAACTTTTCGTTGCAAGTTGTTGATGTCCGTGTTGGTCCAATTCACTATTCCGAAGGAATAGCTTAGTACAGAGCACGCATACGTGTTCAGGGCCTTAAACAAATTCCTGCTGTTAAGATCAGTTCGCACTACTTGTCTTACTCTCTTGATGAATTCATTCGTTAAATCAGTCTTCATTGTTCGATGGTCTATCCTTTGAGCTTGCTTCATCCCGAGGTACTTGTATGTATCTCCCACGCTCATTGCTTCGATCTCCTGTCCGTCCTGCATCTCGTGTGCGCCTTGTTCGAGCTTTCCCCGGACGATATTAAGGGTGCGGCACTTGTCCAGTCCAAACTGCATTCCGATGTCCCTGGAGAACTCCTCTACAATTTTAAGCATTTGCGTTAGTTGGTTCTTGGTTGCGGCCATCAGTTTTAAATCATCCATATATAACAGGTGATTCAACCTGAACGCTTCTGATCTGTTGCTTTTGATAGCGAAGCCATATTTCGTAGAGTTCAACCGGTGTGATAGAGGGTTCATCGCCATGCAGAACCACAGTGGACTGAGTGAATCTCCTTGGAAAATCCCTCTTCGGATGTTGATTGTGTCGGTCTCGATGTTACTGCTTGCGGTTCTGAGTTGTATCTTAGTGCGCCAGGTTGTCATAACGTGTTCTAAAAAGGAAACTGTATGATGATCTATTTTGTACAGCTTTAAGATACCTGTGAGCCAGTCGTGAGGTACGGAATCAAATGCTTTTTTGTAGTCCACATAAGCCATGTAGAGGTTTCGTTGCCTGGAATGAGCCTGGTTGCAGATGACAGAGTCTATGATGAGTTGCTCTTTGCATCCCATTGCGCCCTTCGCGCAGCCCTTCTGCTGCATTGCCATGATGTTGTTCCGCTCACAGTGAGCATATATTCGCTGCGTAAGGCAAGATGTGATTATCTTGTACAGCGTAGGCAAGCAGGTTATTGGGCGGTACTTGGCAGGATTATCCGTATTCCGCTGGTCTTTTGGTAACAAGTAGGTTGCACCCTGTGTAAGAAACAATGGCATTTTCAGAGGATCGAGCAAGACTTCATTAATTAAGGCAGTTATTTGTTCATGCGTGCACCACAACTTCTTAATCCAGTAATTTTGGAGATGATCTGGACCTGGTGCCTTCCAGTTGTGGGAATTCTTTATGACATTGGAGACCTCATCGGTTGTGAATTGCTCATGTTGCATCTGGCTATAGTTCCGGCCCATCTCGCGTTCTTCACTGATCCAGCTTGCACTGACATTGTATGGACCTGGTGTGGCAAGTTGATTTCTCCAGAAACCGTCGACCTGTTCTCTGGTAGGGTAAGTCGCATTTGTGGCATCGCCGCTAGAATTCAAAGTACGGTAGAAAACTTTTTCTGATCGTTCAAAAAGTTTGTTGTCTCGTTTCCTGTTGTTACTAGCCTTGTATCTCCTCAGACGCCCTGCGAAAACAGAAAGTTTTTGTTTTAATGTATCAAGACATTGTTGAGCAGTGATGTTCGCGGGGTCACGCTGAGAATGCATTTGGGTGCGGCTCATTATTGCCTGCACCGCCCTCTGGATCTTTCTAGTTCTAACTCCTCTGATATATTCCGTTACTTGTCCTATGTCTTTACGGAGACTCTCGATCTTCCGGTTTAGTCGCATCTCCCATTGAGCCATTCGTGGTTCTGGTCTTGCACGATTTAACTCTTGAGCCGTCCGGATCTTGGCTCCCATTGCAGTGATGATGGCCGTTGCGGCACAGTAGATTAACATGTGCATATGTTCCAATGTTGGTGTTACTGAAACATAGTTGGGTAAAATTCTGGTGTTCATAATATCGAGCATGATTGCAAGTTTCCTGGAAGAGTTCAATCTTGGTAGCGGTGGTCTGCTCAGTGGGTCTGTGCCTTCGTATCGCAATACCGCCCTTTTCAGCTGTGTGTCTAGGCTTTCAAAGTGTTCTCCGTTAACTGATTCCCGATTCTCAGTTGTTCGTCCCGTCGTCTCGGCGTTTTGTTGTGGTCCAGGCACTTGAATTTCCCGATTCTCAGTTGTTCGCTCTGCCGTTCCGGCTTCTTGTTGTGGTCCAGGCAGTTGAATTTCCCCATTGTTGTTGTCTATGTCTATGTGTTCGCCATGGATCTCTAGCTCAACTTCCCGTTTTATAGCGTTGAGTCGCGTTTCTGGAATTCGGTTATTTCTTAGAATAGTTCGATACTGATCTGACACTCTTTGTTCAGACACTTGCATGTGTGGAAACTCCCTGCAGAACTCGGCATGCAGTTGTTGTCGGTAGCCGATCATCTCTTGTCCTAAGTTTGTCACCCTGTAAAAAATACGCATTATCGATTCATTCATGGACCCAGTCCATTTCATGCGTCGTCGTTGTAATCCCGCCTGAGTGAACGCTGGCTGAAGTTCCCGCGCAGCACCTTCGGTGGGTGGAACCCTAGTTCTCGTTTGGCTCCCATGTTGTAGATGTTCGTGTTGTTGGGCTGTAGCTGTTTGTGCAACAGGGGCCCGCCTCATCAGCGCCCTGTCACCGACGTCCCGCTCGCTGTCATGCCCAGCGCCGGCTCCAGACATGCCCTGGCGATCCCCAGGCAGCGGCCCTATGACAATACTCCTATTAATCTCCATTCCATGGGTTTCTCCCGTAACGTGGGAGTGACGGCCCTGGGTCGCCTTTTACGACTCGCGGAGCCACGATAGGAGTATTCTAACCCGCTACCCATACGGGTCAACTAGGATAACGCGGGATCGTTACTCCCGAGGATCTGCCCCTGTCACCCTGTCATTATCATTATCATTATCATTATCATTATCATTATCATTATCATTATCATTATCATTATCATTATCATTATCATTATCATTATCATTATCATTATCATTATCATTATCATTATTAAGTCGTTTTGGGCTCCATGGTTATATTTTGTTCCGAAATATGTGTAGTGTAGTTGCTATATGGACAATTATTATTCACCGGACACCCTGTATGTATTATTAAAGTACCTATATTTCATATACCATTGTAATGACTCTACTTGTAATGTTTGTTGCATAAAAGTGTAATATTAAAGTTATTGTGAGTAAATAGCAGCACAATCATTATTTTTTACTTTTAATAAATAACCCATGGTTCTACACCGATGGTGACATATACAGGGTGTTAGTAAATAAGTGCGACAAACTTTAAGGGGTGATTCTACATGAAAAAATAATGACAGTTTGCTATATAAACGTAGGTCCGCAAATGCTTCGTTTCCGATATACAGGGAGTCAAAGTTTTTTTTAAAAAAATGATAATTTATTTATTGTTATAGCTATGCGCACCTAACTAAAAACGTTTATTCGAGATATTTTTATTTTCATTTGTTGTTTTGATTTATTGTTGCTGTATAGAAATTAAAAATACGCGTTATGTTGTTTTATTTTTTTGCATAAAAATGGCGGCCCCTGTGAAAAAAAGGTAAGAGAGCTTTTTTGTCACCAATTAAACGAGGATTTTAAAAATAATTTTTATTTTAAATTATCTCAGTGGCGTATCATTTATTTTCTTATAAATATCGAGGCCATTCCCCCAATGCACGCCACTGATTAACATAAAATTTTTAAACGGGTGTCAAAAAATGCGCTTTCTAGTCCTCTTAAAACCCACCAAATTTCATTTGAATATCTTAATCCGTTTCAGCGCAATAAATAAATTATCATTTTTTAAAAAATACTTTGACTCCCTGTATATCGGAAACGAAGCATTTGCGGACCTACGTTTATATAGCAAACTGACATTATTTTTTCATGTAGAATCACCCCTTAAAGTTTGTCGCACTTATTTACTAACACCCTGTATAATAGATCATAACTCTTAAACGGTGAAAGATACGGAAAAATTGATAAGATCTAAATTTGTTCATCTGCTCATGCAGAATAGAAAATATTCTATGCACATTTTGAGTATGAGCCCTCTGGAAGGAGTTATTCTTGATGGAAATACTAAATATCTTGTATGGCGGCCATATTGGATTTATGACGTCATAAAAACCAAATGACACAACTCGAAGGTAAACACCCGGTACTACCATATTACGTAGCATACAATAAAGAGATTCCACATAGTCGCAACTTCCCTTCACAAAAAAAAAACAGGGAGTAGGTAAATGTGCATTATGCTCCTCAACTACTAGTGTACGAAATGAGATATTCAAATTTTAAAAACTGCGTTTTGAGTTTTCGGGAATGCACAAACTTTTATCAAGAATAAAATTTTCTGATAAATGTAAAATCCCATCAGGCGCGTACTTTCTGCCGGGCACTGTATGTTATAGTTTGTTTATTTGGGTCAAATCTTGCAAGCTGAATTAGAACCACTTCTTGACATCCGATTGAGCTGAAATTTTGCATACCTACTCCTTTAGTTCTGGTGACACTACAATATGGGAGTATTGTGAGGGTGAGAATTATTATTATTATCATTATTATTATACTCAATATTATAATACTTTCAAAATTGCCGCCGCTCCCAGATGGCAGATATTTTTTGGCAACCCCCTTAATATGGGTATCGAATGAATTTTTTTTTATTATTTTTTAATGGATTTCGGTATCAGTCTTTGCATCACTTACAACAAAAAAAGGAGTCAATAATATTGATCCTGTCATATTCGCAATAAAGTCAATAAGTAATGTCATTAGAAAATTTTGATATTCTTGTGTTATTTACTTACTTTTCTTCTGTTACCAGATAAAGTTTGACATTTCTAGTAGACATTTATATAAGTTTGTTTTCAGAGCTTACAAATTAAATCAATTGTAAATTTTATCTAATAATAAATAATTTGATTTTATTTCACATTCCTTTTAAAGTGAATTTGATCAGGATTTGGCTGCTTTTCCTATAAAATTTGGTCTACAGTAGAACTATTTATGGAGATTTTAGTACGATTTGCATCTAAATTTATTTATAAATAATCTTCGGCAAAAATTCAGATAGTTGAAAAAAGTCCAATTAGGTAGTTGCAATTTTTCAATGGAAGCACTTTTCTTGCAAAAAAAATCAAGTTGAATAGAAAATAGTGCAGTATTTTCCTTTGGTTGAATATAAATATAAAAAAAGTTACAGTGTTGTATTTTTTAAATCTTTGACACTCCCGACCTACTTAACCACAAATAACCTATAAATTCCATTTTGCGTTATTTTCATAACGTAAAAAATACGTAGCTTAATTTACGGAAATTAAACATTAATAAATGCATCAAAAATTACATAATAAAAACAAGTAATAAAAATCGCGTTAATATTAGGTCATTAGTCATTAGGTACTAAAGTCTATCCAAGTTACAGAGGCAGTGGATCAAAACATTGACCACCACGTGACCTATTCTCTTATTGGTCTGGCCGTCATAAAATGTCAAGTGTTTACGCGGCAAACAGAATGCAGGGCCGGCTCTTCCCTCAGTCGAGTTTCCTGCATATTTTAGATCGGATCGCGGGCAGTATATTCTGTAAATTTTTTTTGCTACTTAATTTAAGGAAATTTATAAAGATCCACGAAAGGTAAAAACACAATTTTTAGAACTTCTAAAAGAATTAGTTCAGAATTACAAGCCACTGGGAATCTCATATTAGTCAGACCCTGGTAATCGATCGCAATGCGGTCATGTGACTTTGTTTATATCTACTGTCGCTGTAACTTGGATAGACTATAGTACTTATACAGATACTCCCGAGTAATAAAATCTGGACCAAGGTTTTTAGGAAAGCACAATCGAGTCCTCTCCTGAGACAATTAAGGTCCTTTTGGATTTGGTATGTTTTTGTCCCATCCGCAGTACCTATATGAAAGAAGACGTCCTTTATTCTATTGTTTGTTAATTATGTGACGTCATGGAGATTCTAGCTTAGGTACATTGTTTTTAGGTAATACTTTCAAGTTTGTCGATAGCTCAGTTGGTCAGAGCCTCGAAATTAATTCCGATGGAATTCGAACCCTGGTGTTGGTGTGCGTTTTTTTAATGAAGTTATATCTAGGTTAAGTTTATAAAGTTGTTTCTACGTCAGAATATTATCGTCATTCTACCCCAGTCTTTTTCTCATAAGGCGCGTTCGAGTTGACGCTCGGAGGGCACTCCGAGCGTTGACAACAAAGCGTTGCCATAGAAACATATTATTATTCGAGCGCTCCGAGCACTCCGAGCGTCAACTCGAATGCGCCTATATAATTATAACGTTATAGTTTAACGTGCTTTTCCTAAAGTCAGTTTACGGCTTTTTCCCACCCCCTAAGCCCCTAACATTAGGAACAATAAAATAACGGAAAGGTAGGTACCTACGGGGTGTTTATATAATTATTAGATATACTTAAATATATCAGATACAAAAAAATCTTGGAACCAACTGAGACGATGTGCCTTTGAATAAGAAATGTTTATTATACTGCGCATACTGTGTAAACACACTTTCGCAAAAATTCAGATGTTGAAGGGGGTGATGTGCGTTGATGAGATTTAGTCAAAAGTATCTGTTTAGGTTGTCTAAGATGCCAGTAATACAGCTTCGCGAAACCGGTTGAGGGACAGTTAGGTACTGGGTCATCACGCGAGATTGTCCGGGCATATATTTTCTTTATTTTTCGAGATAAGAAAAAAAGTTTAATACAAAAGTTGCATGGGACCAAATTTTCTTCCTAGATTTGAGCATTAAGTATATACTGAGTGTCTAATTAAAACGTGCCAAATAAAATTTTACTTTTTTTAAATACACCACTCTGTATATTTTATGTATTTTGTAATCTATATATTTTTCCGAATCTAATGATGTATATATGTTATATGTTTGGTCCAGTAGTTTCCTTAATCCAACTCGCTATTTGCCGAAACTTTGATATTTCATTTTCCGGCAAAAATCGAGGTTGCCGTGGAAAATAAAACAACGCATCTTAACCACGCCTGCATAAGCTGTCAAAGTAAGTGAAAAATTTGCAATTGTTGGCGTTTCTAATACAATTTATTATATTTTTCTTTGACCACCATGTATTTTACAAAACATAACAGCGATATGAAATATTAGAGATTTTTTTGAAATGTGGCAATGATGTCCGCAATGGTAAGTCGGTGCAAAAATAATTCCCACCTTGTTTTAAAACTTTGCATTCTGTAGCTCGCAGGCAATATGCCGAACAATATCCGGACACGATAACTCCTTCAGAAAAAAACATTTAAATGATTACATTTAAAGCTACCCGAAACCATTGATTAAGGTTATTCAATGGCGAAACTTATCCGTTAGAAAATAAGAAGCGGGCGCCACACACTGTTAAAGGGATTGTTATTTTTTCAAGAAAATCCAAACACATTACAATAGCCGCACAAAATTCGTTTAGCCAGAAATAAATATATCCCTTATAAAAGGTCCAAGAACTTAGCGCTGTTCAAATTGAAAGACGTTTAAATTACATTAATTATATCATTATATGATATATAGATTAAGACAAGACCCAGATTTCTTTCGCAAAATATTATAGACTGATGTCACTGATGAGTCGACTTTTACAACGCTGGGTGTTTCAACAGGCACAATACAAGACACTGGCCATAGGAAACCCTCACCAGAAAAAAATAAATAAAATTCCAAGGCAGAACATCAGTCCATGTCTGGTGTGGGATTCTGAATCAACGGGTCTTGGGTCCTATTTTCTTTTATGAAAACATGAATGGAGAATTTTATAATTTGTTGCTCCAAAATGAAATTGAGGAGTGTTTGGATTATTTACCCCTACGTCAACGTCAAGATATAATTTGGCAACAGGTCGGGGCTCCACCCCACTGTCGTGCTGTTACACGAGATTATTTAAATAATAAATATTCTGAATGGATAGAATAGTCCGGATATGACGCCTTTGGTAACTTTTTTGTGGGGCTATCTCGAGGAAGAATGCTATAAAACAGCCAGGCACACAAGAGAAATTGAAACAAACATTAGAGAATTAGTGGAAAATCTAAACACTCACATGCTCACAGCGAATGAAAATTCATTGAAAATTTTAATAAATAGATATCAAATTTGCGCCGAGCATATTGAGCACTTATTGAAATATATCGTTATCATTTTTTTGTTTATTGCTACACAATAATTATTGACTGGAAATAATTTATTAAAATAATAGAATATATTTTTGCAATTATTATGCTTGTGTTATTTTATTTTCCACCTCTATTTTTTCCGAAAAATGTAAATCCAAAGTTTCGGCAAATAGCGAGTTGGATTAAAGAAACTACTGGACCAAACATATAACATATATGTACAGGGTGTCTAACTTTAAAACTGTACAAATCCGTAAAATCTTCATTTTTGGAGATAATCGCCTAAACTTTTTTTTGTTTTAAAGGCCTTCAAAAACTGCGTCTTCTGAACTTCCTGCCATTTTCAAAATGCAAATCCAGGGCCGGCTGTGATTTTTTTATACCCCAGATTTTCACGAAAACCATTTAGCGATTTTTTTATTTAAAATCTGACCCCACAGCGTTAATCAGAACATTTCAGAACCCTTTTATACCAAATTTGAATAAAAAATATACAGAGAGTTCCATTCTGCAGGGTGTCAAAGTTGAGCAAAATAGGAATTTTAAAGGCATCTGCCAAGTCAAGTGTGCCAAGGAATCCCCTCAAAACAGTTGAATGGTCAACAGGACCACTCAAGGTATTGGTGTGCAAAGGTCCAATACAAAATATACAGAGTGTTCTTATCTGTGCCATCTCAAATTACTGAATTTTTGGAACTTTCTACGGGTCAAAAATCGAGTATATCAAAACCGCTCCATATACTATAAACGAACTAAATCTAAAAAATACAGAAGACTGCCAGTCAGTATAAGTCCATATCAGTTAATGTGGCTGATGTGCCACAACAGGAAACGCACAGAACATGTATCACCTTAGACAGGGACTTTGTTGAGAAAGGTCCAATAATTTAAATTGTTTTTATTTGTTGGTTGGCATTTTGTAAAGAAATGAATTACTTTTGTGTTTATTAATATTCTTTCAATGATTCCAGAGCACTCCTGACCAGTATAAAGTTTAATAAAAATTCAGAATTTTGAGATGGCTCAGAGAAAAATACCCTGTATATTTTTGTAGTAAATTTTTTCACACCAACATTTTGAGTGGTCCTGATGACCATGCAACTGTTTTTAAAGGATTCCATGGCACACTTGACTCGCCAGATATCTTTAAAATTCCTATTTTGCTCAACTTTGACACCCTACAGAATGGAACTCCCTGTATACTTTTTGTTCAAATTTGGTATATTTGGGTTTTGGGGTGTTCTGATTAACGCTGTGTGGTCAGATTTTAAATAAAAAAATCGCTAAATGGTTTTCGCGAAAATAAGGGGTATAAAAAAATCGCAGCCGGCCCTGGATTTTCATTTTGAAAATTGCAGTAAGGTCAAAAGAAGCGGTTTTTGAAGGCCTTTCAAACAAAAAAAAGTTTAGGTGATTATCTCCAAAAATGAAGATTTTACGGATTTGTACAGTTTTAAAGTTGGACAACCTGTATATATACATCATTGGATTCAGAAAAATATATAGATTCCAAAATACACAAAATATACAGGGTGTTGTATTTAAAAAAATTGAAATTTTGTTTGGCACGTTTTAATTAGACACCCAGTATACAGGGTGTCCCAATAAGGACTCCCGTCGCCGATATCTCCGGAACAAAAAGAAATATTTTAATTCTGCAAACGCCGTTCGCTAGGACGAGAAGAGGGCTTTATTCGTAACTGCTAAGCGTTCATTTTGACATTGGCGTATAGATGGCGCTGCGATGCAAAGAAACTTTTCGATCCTAGGAACGTTGGAGCGTAGCGCATCTGAGAGACTGGGTAATTTGGAGAAACTTTTATTCTATGGACTATTTTCCTACTGTCACTAGTTTCTGAGATAATCACTCTACAATGTCATTTGCAAAAAATGAGCTAACTCGCTTAAAATTAACTTTAGAGAAAAAAGTTATTAAAAATATCTTTGTAGTTCACTAGGACAAAGAAAATAGCGACACGTGTCAAATTATTACACATCCGGTTTGAAAGGAAATACCGGAAGTGACCCATTTTTCAGTTTAAAATGAACATACTGTATAATTTATCCCGCAAAAGTGAATAAAGGTAATTTCCAGTGTCGTATAATAACAATAACCCCATGTATATACATACATCTAGACAACGACAATTTGGCTGAATTTATTTTTATTAACCGAAGGCTCTGTCTCTGTGTATTGTTTCAATATGATATTTAGCTTCAAACGCCCAGGTAATTATCTATCGTTGTCAATTTGTTTCTTGCCTAATTAGTTTATTAATTTTTGCAATAATGGTTAATCATAATAATGAGGATAAATTAAAATATGGTATTAGTTTCTGGAGAATGCGGTAAAAACAGTACTGTAGCCGCTGCTCGTATTTTGGTATGGAAATAATTTTGAACATTTTTTTTGTAAACATACATGTTTAATTTCTATAATGTCGGTCAATAAAAACAAATTCAGCCAAATTGTCGTTGTCTACATGTACATATACCTACCTACAAGGTGTTATTGTTATTAGGTATATTTTTTCAAATTTTGAGGGAAAATTGTGCAGTATATTCATTTTGAACTAAAAAATGGGTCACTTCCGGTACTTCCGGTCAAACCGGATGTGTAATAATTTGACACGTGCCGCTAATTTCTTCGTCTTAGTGCACTACAAAGATATTTTTAATAACTTTTTCCTCTAAAGTCAATTTTAAGTAAGTTAGCTCAGTTTTTGTAAATGACATTGTAGAGCGGTTATCTCAGAAACTAGTAACAATAGGAAAATTATCCATAAACAAAAGTTTCTCCAAATTACCCAGTCTCTCAGATGCGCTACGCTCCAACGTTCCTAGGATCGAAAAGTTTCTTTGCATCGCAGCGCCATCTATACGCCAATGTCAAAATGAACGCTTAGCAGTTACGTATAAAGCCCTCTTCACGTCCTAGCGAACGGCGTTTGCAGAATTAAAATATCTCTTTTTGTTCCGGAGATATCGGCGACCGGGAGTCCTTATTGGGACACCCTGTATACTTAATGCTCAAATCTAGGAAGGAAATTTGGTCCCATGCAACTTTTTTCCTAATTCGAAAAATAAAGAAAATATATGCCCGGACAATCTCGTGTGATGACCCGGTACCTAGATGCGAAATTGAAAGTAGTAACTAGATTTTGACATTTACAAAGAAAAAAATGTGTTTTAGTTACTGTTTCTGGTGCTAAAAGGGAAGTTGATTATGTCGGCTTGAAGTCAAATACGCTGGTAGTAGATCATATTGTTACATACGTGTCCAACTTCAAAACTGTACAAATCCGTAAAATCTTCATTTTTTGAGATAATCGCCTAAACTTTTTTTTGTTTCAAAGGCCTTCAAAAACCGCTTCTTCTGACCTTCCTGCTATTTTCAAAATGCAAATCCAGGGCCGGCTGCGATTTTTTTATACCCCCGATTTTTTTATTTAAAATATGATCCCACAGCGTTAATCAGAACACCCCAAAACCCCTATATACCAAATTTGAATAAAAAATATACAGGGAGTTCTATTCTGCAGGGTGTCAAAGTTGAGCAAAATAGAAATTTTAAAGGCATCTGCCAAGTCAAGTGTGCCATGGAATCCCCTCAAAACAGTTGAATGGTCAATAGGACCACTCAAGGTGTTGGTGTGCAAAGGTCCAATACAAAATATACAGAGTGTTCTTATATCTGTGCCATCTCAAAATGCTGAAAAATGGTTTAAAAAATCGCAGCCGGCCCTGGATTTGCATTTTGAAAATGGCAGGAAGGTCAAAAGAAGCGGTTTTTGAAGGCCTTTCAAACAAAAAAAAGTTAAGATCTTACGGGTTTGTACAGTTTTAAAGTTGACATATAAATATTAGTCACAGCTCGCCACAAAATTCCTCACAATAATATAAGGACCATTGGATTGATCTATTCACCCAACGCTATAACCTTAAATATAAAAGGCACCTGTGGGTCGTAAAAGTTATCAAGAACGCCTACGTTCACATACAGAAGTATCACATTCAAGATTCAAGAAAAAACTATTTTACCAAAAAAATATTTCTTATTTTACATCATTTTTTTAGGAGACGGGTTTTGCGCAATGTATGAAAAATGGGCCAGCTCAAAAATAATCTGAACCTATATTTTTTAAAAGTGTATTCCAAAGAGTAGGTGGACTATAGGAATGTATTTTCGCACCTGTAAATTTAAATCAAGAGGAGTGTTTTTATCGACACAGCAGGCAAACGATATTCACCCATATACTCCGTAGCTATTCATCGGTGGCCTCGCCTGAACCTCACACCTCCCCCTAAAAATCAACGTCCCAACAAAGTTCAACCCACTTTGCCCTGGATTTCCAAACATTTTTTTAAAGACTAAGATATCGAAAATACACCCTTAGAAAATATAGTATACGCCATGAAATTTTGATAATATAAAATACTAGACCGAAAATTATTGCTAGAGGTTATATTAAAAAAAAAACAGGTGGAAATTCTAATAAAACATTGAAACTACACTCATGAATATATGTCATAGTCCGTGTAATCGCTCATGTTGACTGTATCCCCCGGACTAGAATATTCTAACATTATTGACGTGGCGACTGAGAGGTTAGCGAACAGATAACCTAACATTATTAGCGTGGTGGTTGACTAATCGCTTCCACTATTAAATTGATAGGTCAAGTGGAATCTGTGGCGTCACAAAGATGCTACCTTACATTAACGCGTTAACAACTCGTATGCAATGCATTAACAACACGTTAACAACGCGTTAACAATGCGTTAACGAACAACACTTTAACGAAAGTTTAACAACGCATTAATGAACAACGCGTTAACGAAACATTAACGTGTCAGCAAAGCGTAAACAACGCGCTAGGCATTAGCAACTGGGAATGGCTGTTCTAATTTATTACAAATCTCGGGTGGTGTGCCTCAAGGATCTGTTTTGCGTCTTCTGTTATTTTGTCTATATACTGCAAATATTATTGATTGCATCAGGTCGATAACATTCAGTTACAATTTTCTTTTTTGCATTCAGATATTGATCAGGTTAATGTGTATATTAATGAAGATCTTCAGCTTCCTTTGAAGGGTTTGATAAGCATAAACTTTTGTGTTTGAGAAGCACAGGGATGAGGTAGAGGAAAGTCTAAAAATTCAGGTTAACGAGGAACTAGCATCAGCTGTCGAAATCGATAGAAACCTTGGGCTTCTTTTGGACACAGATTTACGTTTTTCTAAATACATATCGGAGTGCATAAGAAAGGCTTTTTCCATATTAAATATGTCGTATCCGCGATCCGCATTGCGATGTTTTGTCAAAAAGACTAAAAATATGCTTACTCTCAATTTAATTATTGTGACGCAGTTTGTGGTCCGTGTCTAACAAAAAGAGATCGAAACAGAATTCAGATGGTGCAAAAGGCATGTTTGAGATATATCTATGGCGTCAGGAAGGATCATCCGGTGAGTCACAGACTTGTTGATGCTAAATGGCTTGACATGGAAAACCGGAGAAAGCTTCATGCTGCTTGTTTGTGTTACAGAATTTTAAATCAAAAACCACACCATATCTGTATAATAAAGTGCGATTTATAATGATGTCTCTCTAGATCTGAAGTTTCTAAAGCTGGCCAGTTTCAGAGCTTCATATGGAAAGTGCTTGGTTAGGAATAATTTGTGATTGCGTTATTTCGATAAGTTATAGAATATGATTCAGTAAGAAATTGGAGTAGACTAGTGAATATGTTTTGTTTTTGTTTGCTTTATATACACTTAGGTTAGATTATAAATCAGTATTTTATTTAATTCTAGCCTTTTTGCAGATATATGGAGATCCGTGACCACCATGACCATTATGTTTTTTCGTTTTCTTTTCTTGCTATTATAATGTAAACTTACTACAGATAAACACCTTATTATTATTTTTTCTTTTCCAGGTCGGGATGGCCTCTACCCCGACCTAAGATTTTACCTGCGTCTCTACGCCGCGCATCTTCGAAGGATAGGCGGCGGCGCAGGGACACAGGCATCCCCGTTGCCGGCCCGCGCCCTCCGATTCACGCCGGGCAGCGATGGGGCTGGCCTGTCGCCAACGACGACTGCTCCGCATGTCCGCGCGGTTAGCAGTCGTGGAACCCGGAATCTGTGCCTGAGTAAACGGAGCGAACCGAGGATGACGGCCTCTTGTATCCTGCCTGCTAGTAGGCCTGCCTTGTTTCGGCAGGCCCTTATAATCTTTAGTGTTGAGAGCAGCGCGTGCCTAGTGCCCCCAAGGGCCCCAATGATCAACACCACTAGCCTCACAGAGTGGTCCCTATACATCCTGCGGAGGTCAAAGAGCAGATCCTGATATTTCGTCCGTTTTTCGTCATCCTTGGTGGTTATGTTTGATTCGGCCGGAGCCGAGAACTCGATGACGTACATCGCCTTGTTGATAGTAAAGCACTCGCAAGGCCGCATTGTGTCGATGGGTGTACTCCGAGACCGCGTATTTACCACATGCAGAAAGCAAGTGCATTATGGTCTCCGGCGCCTGACGGCAGGCCCTGCAGCTGGTATCAGGGACCTGTACTCCCATGACGCGGCTACGGTTGATGACACCGTCTTGACAGGCAACGATGAACCCTTCAGTCTCCTACTTGAGACCATTAGACCTTAAAAATGCGAAGGTCAGTTCCCTGGACAAGCCCCTGTTTTATATGGCCTTAAAGATGACGCTGTGTAATGGCTTGTCCAGGTGAGTAAACAGCAGCATTTCTGTCTCGGCCCTCTTCGTCGAAGACTAAGTTGAGCTCATCTGCCGCTTCTACATGCCGCCTTAAATAAAAATGCTCCGACACCTGATGTTTCGTGTTCTCGGACCATCCGGAGAAGAGGATCCACTCCCCGCACAACTCCGCAGGACGCACTCAAGGCTACTCTTCTGTGTAGACCAAGCTCAACAGTCCCGGACCCCCTGGTTGCGAGGTAGGTACAACCTAGGGACGGACGCCTTGGGGTGATGACTAGGTTGCAATGTCGTCATCTTGCGGGTTTTCACGTCGAGTTGTCGCAGCTCGTCAAGTCTCCATTTTACCACTACAAAGGAGTAGGTAGGTGACTACTGGAACGGCGAACATGTTAGTGGCGACGACTTTGTTCATGTTCATACCCGACAGCTCTATGATGACCAGATCTGTCGGAGTCGCCGCTGATATTCGCCGCGGAGAGACTCTTTCACCGTATGGGCTTCCTGGACGTGACTTTGCGCTACGCCCAGGAAGGGTGTAAGACTCTCCGGCATCCAGATGTCGTAGGATGCTTCCGTCGACAAGCTGCGCGTCCTTGGCCTGTCCCGCTAGCCGTCCCTTCTCTAGCTGAACCATCGCACACTTGTCCATCCCGAACTCCATTCCGATCGCATAGGTATATACTCCTGCACCACCCGAAGAGACTGGTCTAAATCTCTTTTACCGGAGGCATATATCTTTAGATCATCCATATAAAGAAGGTGGGTGACCTTATGCCTCGGGTTTTCGGGGGTGCCGCACATGTATCCGCGAGTGTTTCGAAGGGCAACTGACAGCGGAAGTAGTGAGATGCAGAACAAGATGAGACTCAGGGAGTCTCCTTGAAAGACTCCCCGTTTGAAGGACACCACGTCTGTACTAACTTTGGTTGCACAGGATGTTATGGTGAACCGAGTCTTCCAGAGTGGCATCATCCCCTCTATGCATCTCACTATCGGTGGTTGTATCGCAAGGCCTCTCAACAACTGAATAATCAACTCGTGAGAAGTTGTATGGAAGGCCTTGCGATAATCTATCCAGGCCATCGAGAGGTTTTGCTTGTACTGCACGGAGTCCTGCGTTACACATCTATTGATGAGTAAGTTCTCTCTACAGCCAGTTTCACCCCTCTTAGACTCTCGCCCTCGCTGCTCTTATACCCCCGAAACACCGGATCTATGGAGTTGCGTATCCGCCCGTACAAGATGCGGGTAAACAACTTGTAACAGGCGTTTAGACATGTGACCGGCCTGAAGTTTTTAAGTTTTTCGGGTCGGACAAGTCTCCGTTCTTCGGGAGTAGGATGGTTCGCCCCTCGATAAACCACGTTACCTCGTATATACCCCTCCAAAACTTTTCCACTCTGTCCGCCTCTAGCGGATTATTATTATATTATTGTTTTCCTTTCTAATTTCCAAATGGCTAGTAAGTTTTATTTATGCAGAAATCTGTCAAACTACAGTTGAGATCCCCAGATGCAGATCAAATTTCAACAGTAATAGACTATAATTACCATTCAGGTAAATCAAATTTTCACAGAGCAACTAATTAAGAGACTATAAGACAGTCATACAGTTAGACCGAACTTCAAATCTAAAACAATATGAAATATGGCAAAATGCAGGAGATTTCAGGAAAAACTTGCCAAATCATTTATGATTATTATTCATTCGGATATTACCGAATGGAACCTTAACGAATAAATTTAGACATTTATAAATTCCAACGGAACAATTTAGTTTTAATAATCCGTAATGAATTGTTATTACCCATATTTATACTTTGAGCAGGTTAATCCTGTATGTATATCGGAATTTCTACTTTTCTGACACATTTTTAATTTTTTATAATTAGAACTTTTTCTTCTAGACTCGTTCTGTCGGGGAGCTAAAAACACTGAATTTGCATAGGACGGTATTATTTTTGTTTATTATTAATTAATTAAACCCGTGACCTGTATCTCCACAGCTGATTGTATAAGGGACTCAATATTACGTCATAATATGACAATCTAAGTATATCAAATTTGTTTAAAACGCCTTTGCTAATTTAGAAATTATAAAATATAATAATTAAAAAAAGTTAACACCCTGTATGTTTATCTACTCCAAGTCGACTACTTACATCCGGGCCCTAAGCTGACTTGCCAGCCAGAACCGTACCTAATAAAATCGTTCGGAACATAACACAAATTGTTCTTTTAAGACTTAGATATCTGTATTTTAAATCTATTTTGGTGGTCATCTGTTTAAAAACAAATCGAGGCAGCATATTCAACCCAAATACATGGTCTTTGCGTCTACACATTTTAACAAAAAACTGATAAACCCTCTATCAAAGCAACTAAGTATATCCTGCCATCCCAGTTTCGCTTATGCGCATATGGGAGGCCGTGAAAGACGCAAGGCAAGCAGAAAATAAAAAATAATGTGCAATTGTAATACAAATAAAGTTTTTGGCATTGTTCCCGCATTTAGGTAAGCGCCCAAGTGCGGCGGCTCCGCTCAGCTAATAAGAATCCGACTGAGCCATACGCACCGATCGACGTCGCAGTTCGTATCTCCTTCGACAGAGCTCACCGCCCTCCCCAACGTGTGTATATGTTCGCGATTTTTGTGTGATTTCCCCCCCCCCCCCCCCCAACAATCCGGATTACGTAATGGCGCGCATCTTCCGGTGATTTTCTAGTGCAGTGCTTGTTTTTTCAGTCGCTGAAGAGTAGCAAATACACAGTAAGTGCCCAGTAAGAATTGCGCCCGATGAGCAAATATGACTGTGTTAACGTGCTCGTGTTATATATAGAATGAACAACAAATGGCAGGCATGCACCAACATACGACTTTTCTCTTCCCGATTTTCGCCGATTATTTTCCATCAACAGCGTTTCTCGCACCGCTTTACAGAATCAGCGCCCTGGCCTATATACCATTTATTTTTATTTAACTTAATAAATAATACATTCCTAGACGAAAATAGATGCCATTAATGTCTACCGAAATGTGTGTCATTGTCAGCTTCTTCAACTTGGCTAAGTACGATAGTATAGCCAGTATTTTTGGTATTTTTCACAAAAAACTACACACTTGAATTTAAAATAATTTGTTATCTCTATTATCTAAACCTTCAAGAACTCTAAAATTTTAGTTTGTTAGTCTCTGTTTTTATTTTTGGTTTTTGTATTTAAATAGACATGGAGAACTTTAAAAATATATTTCACACAAATAACAAACTAACACTATTTAATATAAAACCCCGCAACCGCGATTTTCCATAATTCATCTTTTCATGTACTTGCTTTTGTTTTGTGCAAACTGAGGATCGTCTTTGCGGGTATCATATCCGACTCAGGAAAAAATAATAATATGCACTAGTTGAAGTCATAAAATATGAACTGAAGGGGATGCTGCAATTACATTATTTAAAAATATCTAGTTAAAACTATTTGGCAAGGAAATTCCCTTGTGTGTTTTAATAACAGAACAAGATATTTATAAATTGTTTGTTTATTTATATAATTTGGTGCAGTCTCCAATTTGAGGGCTCAGAAAAAGTATAGTCAATTACGGGTGAGATGTTCTGCCTTTATTTACAAGTGGTCCAATTTTCCTAATCTACATCTGTTTAAGTCTTTAAACACCTTATAATTGTTTTCTTTCGAGATTTACTCAAAAACGAAACTCTTGTATTGTTTTCGATTTGCAGGTTCTTTCCAATAGCACAGATAACGTTATCTGTGCCAATAGGCACATATGTGGATTTTATTATTTTAATAATCATAGCACATTTAGTACGAAATTATATTTGCAAAACCAACAAATTATTCATTATTCCCTTCATGTTTGTCTCTAGCCCGTAACTTTTCAGTGTTGATTTTAAAAATATGTCTAATGACGTAGCCATACTTTCCTTTCCACATAATCGAATGTGGTTTATGAGTTGAGCTGGGGAATATCAGTGGGAATTATTTAAATTTAATGTATTTTTGTTGGCATAGATTCTGTTCATGTTAAATCTTTTACTATAAGCTGCTGTTGATTCAATAGAAAATGTGTTTATCAAAGCGAGTGAATTTAGTAGAGGAGGAAGGATCAGATTTATAAGCTTTTTTATTAACTAAAACAATTTACATTTACAACTTATTGAGAGATGTCAGAGGCTGGAGGTAGATTCATTACTGGTTTTTGAAAATGTCGTTTCCTCAGAACTCCAGATTTAATGAATTTTTATTTTTACCTTCTGTTACCGGGCTTTATAAATTCCACAATTTTAATTTTTAAGAATATTTTTTCCAAAGTTTTTTTGAGAATATGGCGAATCTACGAGTATTTCGTCCTATCTTTTATATTAACAGAATTATTGTGAGTTTGTGTTTATATCGATTTTGCGCAAATCGCAAATTATATATGTTCAAAGATTAAATGAATTTTTTGAAAATTTTTAATTTCCTTGATATACCTACCTACCTACCGTGTTTCTCGAACCACAACTTTGTTTTTCAATAATTCGATCATCTTAAAATAAGTTTGGAATATTGTGAGGGTGAGAATTAATATTATTATTATTTCACTTACCAACAAGCACTTTGTTGGATTCTCTTCTGGCCTTGTGCTGTAACGAATTTTTTTAATAAAAAATCTCATGGAATTTAAACTTTTTGCTGTCATGGTAAAATAGTTTTACATTATTAACTCTTGTTAAGAGCCGCTTAAAATGTTTATTTTTTTGTTTTTTTTGTTATACTGATTCCCCCAATGAAATCAATAGAAAATATAATATATAAAGGTTCATCCTTATATTTCTTAAATATTCCAACTTGAAAAATCATAACAATATTTTATTTTTTCTTTATATTAAGCTAGTAGCTTTTTGTTTGTGTACAAGTCAACAATAGGGACAAAAATCTAATGTTCTTGCTGAGTGACTGCAATAAAACTACCGGGGTTCACCCCATTATGTAGTAAAGGGTCTGACACGGTCTGACTTTAGATATTATTTATGTATCTTACCTTTTTGTGTTTAGCACGTATTGATTATGCTGTCTAGGTTCTTATTCCCAAAGTTAAGAATAATAATTGCAATTAGCCGTTTTGGTATTTGAGAAAAAGTGATGATTGGGGCACGTTGATAAGATTTTTCCTAGGGTACATTCTCACACTCACACTGTAATATAAATTATAAATACAGGTCAATTTGAAAAACACGAAATAATGGTGTTTCTATTTATAGCAGACGTATCTTCTACAGGATTCGTAAAATAGTGTTGTAAATAGTTGACCGCCCGCGTGCGAAATAAAATTGGCGCCCCCCCCCCCCCCCGGATAGAAAAATTAAAATGATTTTGATCATTTACATAAAAAAAACATTTATTCCATAAAATAAAGAACAAATCAATACTTATTTAACTCTAACAAAAAATGAAGTGAAAACTTTGGTATATCAGTCATAAAGTAACTTTCAAATAATAAAAAAATAAACAAAAATAATACAAGTATTTCTCTAATTCTAACAGAAATAACTGAAAGCCTTACAAAAAAACGCAAGGAACAAAAATGTGTCAATTTTGGACAACTATTAAGTGGTGCTGCAATAGAAATCGGCATCCATGGCCAACTTGTCGCGCAATTTAACAAAACCTCAAATTGAGCAAAACTATTAATATCAGTGGAATGTTTATTTTAAGAGACATAGGAAATCTTTTATATTAAAAATTGATGGCACTGAGAAGCTTCATCCATCCACGTGCTCAGATAGTTTCAACAAATTACACAGGATATTCGGCTCTCTTGAGGGCATGAAAATTGTTGTCGATTTGATTTTTTTCGCACAGCGCGAAAAATTGGCCATAGAGCCCCATTTCTTTTTTAACGTCACCTGGCTAGCCAAAATTGCTATATTTTATTGTCTTACTTGTTTTCTGTGAGGCCGAAATAAACCGACAAAATCACTTGCTAAGAAATAAACAAAAAAATAATTCATAGCCTCAAAAGAGCCGAAGACCCTGTGTAATTTTCTGAAACTATCTGAGTAGGTACCCAGTTGCATAAAGCTTCTTAGTGCCATTAATTTTCAATATGGAAGTTTTTATCTATCTCTTAAAATAAACATGCTACGGCTATTAATTGTTTTCCTCAATTTGAGGTGTTTTTTATATTGCGCGTCAAGTTGGCCATCGATGCCGATTTCTTTTGCGGCTCCACTTAACTGTCCAAAATTGCCACATTTTTGTTTCTTACGGTTTTTTTTTGTAGGGCGCAAAATAAACGAGAATATCGCGGTGGTAGTTCTAAAAAATAATCCTGTATATATAAAAAAATAAGTTGATCGGTTATATAAAAGTTTATTACACGCCCCGAATGTCGGGCGTAAATAGTGGACGGACCGCATAAATGCCGTACGTAAACACGGCATAAATCTTTCGAAATTTCGGTTTTTCCGGAGGTTTTCGAGAAGTGTCTATATTGCAAAAGGTGTCATATAAACTTTTAATTACTTCTTTTTTAACACTAATATAATGATTGGAATTAAAATGGAGGTATCTATTAGTATGTGTTGGTTTCCTATCTGATTTTAATATAGAAACATCTAATTGCAATTGATATTATTTTCTATATCTAGAGTAAACTCATAGAAGGTTCTTGTTAGTTTAGTTGCTGTGATTTGTATTTCTGTAGCGAAAAAAAAACATTTAAAAATTAAATCCGTCTTTTTGCGCTACAAAGAAATTTCCGACAATATTTAAAACATCCATATAAAAATGTTACAACTTGCCCCGGTCTCCCCCTACTAAAATAACTATTAAATTCTAAGTCTACCTGCCAATGGTTAATGCAGCAGAGTGCTTCAGTCTAAAATTATCCTCACTTAAAATGACCCCGCTGCAATATACATATTTAAAAATCACTTTTAGATGCCATTAAAAGTAAGTTTCTTAGTTGATGCCCCAAGCACACAGAAAAACATTAGACTAGAAAACACAAACTGAAGTAGGTACATAATATACACTGTGTCCCGGATAAGAATGAACAGCATGGGGATATTGCAAACGGTGAGAGATAGGGCAACGGTTAAATAGGGAAAAAGTTGCGCAATTTTGAGGTCAATAAAATGGCACAAACAGATTTTTAATATCTTTTTTGGTTTTTGAGATATTTTGAAAAAAGTAAAATTTTGCGTTTTTGATTTTATTTTTTTCTGAAGTTGTTATAACAGATAGAGAAAAAAAAAACACTTTCTTATGGCACTTTTTTACGGGCCTTAAGATGGCGTTTTTAGATTTGTTCTACAACGTTTCGTTTTTGAGAAACCATCTTCAACTTTATTTTTTTAAATACGGACCTGGATTTTTTTTTGTAGATTTTGAAAGCACTTTTCATTGCAAATACCATGATTTATGACACGAAATATTTTAAAATGTTTTGAGTCCATTATACTGAAAATTTCTTTTTTTCCATTCATTTTTGTCTAATGCGGCCCTGCATTTAATAATAAGGAGTCTAAATATTAATCAGTATTGACAACAATTTAACTTACAGTTTATTTTTACTTCGAAAACTTAATATTTTTAAATTGTACGGCGCTGCGTCTGGTAAAGTGTTTTCCTCTGTTGTTGTACAGCAAACAGTGTCGCATTGTGTTTTGGAGTAAATTCTTCGCTTTTCCTAATTGCGAGAAGAAAGCTTTAAGCCAATGTAATCAATAACGTTTTCCATTTATTAATTGCAAAAATACATTCGTTCGGCCCAATGACTTGGTTCGGCCTCTACACTATTTCTGTGACCCAAGATATAACATGCTGACATGTTAAATTTGTCGTCATTTGAAAAAGCACCCTCCATTTGTAATGAAATAAATTGTTAACTAAATGATACAGTGGGAGTTATGACAAATGACAAGGGATTGGTTTCGTTGTTTGAAAGCCTTCTAGGTAGAGGATTTTTATTTATTTTTTATTATCGTATGTGCCGTCCTTTTTTAGTTCTCCAATTGAAAGATAAGTTGTAAGTTAAATTGTTGACAATACTGATTAATATTTAGACTTCTTATTATTAAATACAGGGACGAATTAGAAAAAAAATAATGGAAAAAAGGAATTTTCAGTATAATTGTCTCAAAACATTTTAAAAGTATTTCTTGTCATACATCATGGTATTTGCAATGAAAAGTGCTTTCAAAATCTGCAAAAAAATCCAGGTCCGTATTTAAAAAAATTAAGTTGAAGATGGTTTCTCAAAAACGAAACGTTGTAGAACAAATCTAAAAACGCCATCTTAAGGCCCGTTAAAAAGTGCCATAAGAAAGTGCTTTTCTTTTTTCTCTATCTCTGATAGAAACTTCAGAAAAAAATAAAATCTAAAACGCAAAATTTTATTTTTTTTCAAAATAACTCAAAAACGAAAAAAGATATTTGAGAAAGGAGGAAGATTTATCCTCCGAAAGCTCAGAAAACAAATTTGTTGAAGTTATTTTTTGGGTTACACGTTTAAAGTTTCGTTTATTTAGTGTTAAGAATTTATGAATTTTCGAGGCAACTTGAAAAAGTTGTCTTTCAATCAGTTTGGTGGCGAAAAACCCAATTAAAAATTAAATGGATCTGTTTGCGCCACCAATAAATTTTAGAAAATATCTAGAACAAAGGTATGGGCTTAATGTTTGCAATAATTTCAGATTATTAGAGAAGAAGTTTTTCAAATTATCTAACGCGAAAAATGGATTGACATATTTATGTAAATGTAGACAAGCCGATATTATACCAAAATGATTACGCCTAAAAGAACCTTTTACCAGTAGGAAATGTAGCAAAATATTGTTCAGATGTAGTATGATGCTGATAAGAGAAAGAATACAGAACCAAAGAAGTAACATAAACAAATTATGGGGGGATATAAATGAAATACAGGAAAATGTTAGGGAAAGTGTATCTTTCTATGATTTTAATTATATATCAAATTGTATCAGCATAAGCTATAATAGGCATTTTGATAGAGTCAAACTTAGACAGATTAACAAATTCCGAAGATTAGTTGAGGAAAAGCATAGTGAGGAATTCAATCAAATAGACAATGATTTTGTCAACAGAACAGTAATTAATTTATCTAACAGAGAACTTACCATTTCAGAAAAGTTAGTTTTGGCAAAAGGGTTAAATTTTTCTGTTGTTGCCAACAAAATTTCTAAGCTTGACATAGTAGCATCGGTAGAGGAAACAGCTCAAGCATTACCTGAGGAATTAGGTCAAGAATTTAGAGTCAGGTCAAAAATAATCTTAGAAAAAGATTTTAAACCAAAGTCAAATATTTCAAAGGAAGAAAAAGTAGCAATTAGATCACTTAAATCAGATAGGATAATTAAAATATTACCAGCAGATAAAGGAAATGCAATTGTTATTTTAGAAAAAACTGTGTATGATAATAAATTAAATGATTTATTAAATGAAGGAACTTACAAGAAGATAAACAAAGACCCTACAACTTCAATAGAAACTAAAATATACAAAACACTGTATAAATACCGCGAACAAATGACACGGAGACAAAGGACACTATTAACTCCGCATCATTCAAAACCTCCACACTTATACGGATTACCAAAAATACACAAAACTAACATTCCTCTTCGCCCCATTGTAAGTTCAATAAATTCGCCATGTCATTCGTTAGCAAAATATTTACTTAAAATTGTTAATCCGTTAGTAGGAAACTCAAATTCGTTTATCAGAAACAGTAATCATTTTCTAGAAAAAATTAGGGAACATCAATGTCCGGATAATTATATATTAGCTAGTTTTGATGTGGTTAGTCTTTTTACAAATGTCCCTGTTGACAAATCATTGAATATTTTACGCAGAAAGTTAGAAAGTGATCAGACTTTAGTAGAAAGGACAAATTTGAATATAGATGCAATATTAGAACTAACAACACTATGTGTTAAAACCACTTATTTTCAACTAGGAAATGAATTTTACCAGCAGGAATTTGGAATGGCTATGGGCTCTCCTTTATCACCATTCATAAGCAATTTATTCATGGAAGATTTTGAACAAAATAACTAGATATGTTCACCAACCTAATGTTTGGTGGAGATGTGTAGATGACATATTTGTTATATGGGAACATGGAGTAGATGAGTTAAATTCATTATTAAATTTTATAAACTGTCAAGAACCTTCTATTAAGTTTACCTTAGAAATTGAAAATAATAATGAATTACCTTTCTTAGATGTTTCTATACTGAAATCAGATAATATAGAAACTAGTGTCTATAGAAAACCAACACATACTAATAGATATCTCCATTTCAACTCCAATCATCATATTAGTGTTAAAAAAGGAGTAATTAAAAGTTTGTATGACAGGGCTAGAACGATTTGTTCTAATAACACAAAATTTGAGGAGGAAATTAAACATATAAAACATGTTCTTGAGAAGAATAGTTATCCTATTGAATTTGTTGAGCAAGTTTTTCAGGATTGCCAACAAAATAACAATGCTAATAGAATTAGAGAAATAAATCTGGTGGACCGACCAGTAAATTTAATAATTCCTTATATTCCTGGACTGTCAGATAAGCTAAAACGTATAGGCAATCGTTTTAATGTGAGAACAGTATTTAAAACCAAAAATACATTAAGATCCATGCTAGTTAAAACAAAACCATTTAATGAGTTACAATGTTCAAAAAATTGCATTTATAAAATTCCTTGTGAATGTGGAAAGTTCTATGTTGGGGAGACTTGTAGGCCATTTAACGTTCGTTTAAAAGAACATAAAAATTATATCAGGCAAAATCAAATTTCGAAGTCGAAAATATGTGAACACTCTTTTAATAACAATCATAGAATTTTGTGGGATAGTTCAAAACCAATTCTCAAAGAAGTAGGAAATAGACGAAAAATTAAAGAATCAGCATTTATTCTAGGAAATACAGAAAACTGTGTTGCTGAATGTTCAGTGGAATTCAGTAAAATATTATTGCCACTTATTCAAAGAGAAGTTAGTATAAATAATTAGGTAGAACACACGGTACAATATCAGACATATCGGTGGCTAGGCTCAAGAACGGTAGACGCACACCGTTCTTGGGCTAGGCTATTGATTCTGTTGTCATGACATTTTAACCTGAAATTTATTAATCTGTCACTTCACTTTGACGTGACATGATCTTTGAGAAAGGAGGAAGATTTATCCTCCGAAAGCTCAGAAAACAAATTTGTTGAAGTTATTTTTTGAGTTACACGTTTAAAGTTTCGTTTATTTAGTGTTAAGAATTTATGAATTTTCGAGGCAACTTGAAAAAGTTGTCTTTCAATCAGTTTGGTGGCGAAAAACCCAATTAAAAATTAAACGAAAAAATATATTAGAAATCTGTTCGTGCCATTTTATTGACCTCGAAATTGCGTAACTTTTTCCCCATTTTGCAATATCCCCATGCCGTTCATTCTTATCCGGGACACAGTGTATAACGACGACGTGCGCTTTTTTTAGTTTTTATTGCGGAGAAACTAGGAATACAGTAATAATTGTAGTAGTTTTGGCATTTGGAAAACTTTTTAACGCCAATTTCAAAAAAGTTGTTGGACATTTTCAGCCATTTATCTGTTTTTTAATGCGTGCTCGTTGTAAGCAAAAACACATGCAGAGGGAAACATCTCGGGAATTATTTTCAAACACAAAAGCGGAAATAGCTGTAAGATAAAATATGAAATTTCAGTGCGTATATCTTGACATAATAAAAAGACGATTTTTTTATTAATATTGTTCCATTAAACGCTTGGATATAACTATAGGGCTTCGCCGTTTTCAAAAATCTTTATTTACATTACATGGGGCTAATTTCACAAATAAATACGGTATAAATGAAATGTTGCAATTTTGTCACCAGTATCAATCAATTAATAGGCACTTTATACAAATTCCTAACTAAAAGTGCCATAATTCTGGAATAAAAATGTTACAAAAAGCACACTGGAATTATCACTATGTCCACATCATATTTTTTAACCGACTTCAAAAAAGGAGGAGGTTATCAATTCGGTTGTATGTTTTTTATGTTTGTTACCTCAGAACTCCGTCATTTATAAACCTATTTGGACAATTCTGTTTTTTTTTTCAAAGGGTACCTATACCTACAGAATGGTCCCATTTAAATTTGAAGAAAAAATTCCACCCCTAAGGGTGGACAATTAGGAGATGAAATTTCATATTGAACCGATTTCGATGATTCTTTTTTTATTAGAAAGGGAGTACCTTAGGAGTGACCCCATTTAAATTTGAGAAAAATTTTCAATCCTATAGGGGTGAACAAATAGGGGATGGAATTTAATATTGGACCGATTTCGATAATTCCTAATAATTCACTAAAAAATAAGAAATACAAAAATTTTAACAAAAAAATTAAAACCGACTTCAAAAATTTGCCCGTATGCACACTCCACGAAAAATTAAAAAAAAAAATAACACCAACTTCACAAATTTGCAGCTATGCACATTTCAAGCTATTTTTGGAGTTGGAGTCGGTGACAGTAAGTTATGATTTATGATTTATGTAGGATATGATGTATTCATATGTCTAAATAGATTCAAATTCCTTGCCTTGACTGTCACCAAATTTAAAGATAACTCAATTTAGAAAGAGAAAAATATTTCTGAAATTTTAGTTGAAATGTGCATACGGGCAAATTTTTGAAGTCGGTTTTAATTTTTTTGTTACATTTTTTATTGAATGCTCTGTATGTAATGTATGTAACAATAATGTATACCAAATACAGTTTGTATTAGTCATATGAAATAAATTCAATATCTCCATATTTTGACCCCTGTCACTGTCAATGAAATAGCTGAAACACGTCAATCGCTTTTGGTTTTTTTCAGCCTATTGGTTACAAAAATGGCCCGCTTGACTTCTGTCGGTGGCGTCATCGACATTTTTTTAATGAGAAAGTATGGCAAGTAACTTAAGTCATCTAAGTCTTTCGGTTTAGTTTTGTAAATGGAATTTTCAAGATAACCCCCTAAGAACTTTTTGCATTGCCTATTTTTAAAACCTAATTTTAAGGATGTGCGAATGCTATTACTATTTCATCTGTTCTAAACATTCATGTTGAGCATTTGTTCCTTCCTAATTATCACTTTTGATAGTTTTTTGTGTAGGGGAAATTAATGCGTCCCATTTAAAAAAATGTCGATGATAGGTGTCATAATCTGGAGATATTGAATTTATCCCATTTGGCTGATACACACTATATTATATTGTATAAGGATTTGTGGGAAATAATGAAATTTACCTAGTCCAGCGAGTACAATGCATTTAAAAAATGAAATGTGGATTGTGGACGTAGTGATTCAAGTTGTTTTTTGTAATTCAGAATAATGTTAAGGGAGTTTTAGTTAGAAATTTTTAAAAAGTATTAATTGATTTTCCAGAGCGAATTTTTCGCCGCGAAAACTTATTTCGACATTCGCGTCGCTCTGTCTAGACTGGCGCGCCGGTGTGTCACGGTCATTTATCGCCATGTGTACTGTTTCGGGACGAATATGTCATCGCGAATGTTTCGCGTTGGTCTGGGGGATCCTTTTTATTAATCTCAGGTACACCCCTGATATGATTTAAGTTTTAAACGGGATGTATATCAGCGATTTGTTTCAAAGTATTAGCAACTCTGCGTACCAAAGTAATAAAAAAACTAACTGATAACAAGTTACAAGTATTGAAAAATTGCAGGAACTTAGTAGCTATTATACCTATACAGTGAGCACGCGAAGGTTGGACCAAATTCATTAAAATCTCTATATCGGCAAGGGAAAAAGTCGCTCGGGCACATCAACCTTAATTTTGAGATGCGCATACTCCGACATGTAAATGCGTCGTGTGACGTCATCGGTGTCGCAGATAATGACGTCATCGTCCTTTTTTAAATTGTAAGCTCTACTTTTGATAGTGCCATTTGAAAGAGCTCATTTTTCTACATACAGAACCATAATTTTTGATAAAGGTAGGTTACATAAAATTTTTGAGACAAAATTTCGTTTATTTTTTACAATTTATTGACATTCATTGTTATGTAGATATTTGTCAATTTATTCAATTCTAACAAGAACAGTGAGTTAAAGTAAATACGCCAACAAATGGTTGCAAATAAGAAAAAGTAATCAAAGTAAATGTTCGAAGTGCCTACCTTTACTAACAAATACATAAGAAAGTAAATAAATTGAAAAAAAAAACAAGTACAGACCTCGGAGCGCCACCAACTTGAGGAGTGCCAGTTGTGGCCGTGCTGAAACCACGGCAGGCTTACAAGCGCCTATACACAATACACCCTTTATTAAAGCCTGTTTTACAAATAACAATTTTCGTCCAACAAATCCTCCAATAAACCTTACAATTTATTTTCTGATAACTTTATTTGAAATAAATGATTGCTTTTTTGATAGGGTAACTTTGTGTAACATTTGAGATCCATGGCCTACTTTCAGATATATTTTGGAAAACCCGAAAACCGCCGAAATTTCTTCGGTTTGTAACTTTTTTGTTTCAAGAGTTACCGAAAAATTTTCCCCAATGTCATTTGTGAGCAAAACTAATTACTTTAAGCCTACTTTATCAGAATTTAAAACAATGCCATGGTTTAATGGGTGCTCTCTTAGTAACCACCGAAAATTGTGCCGATTTTATTGGAGCTAGCCGTGGCTTCGAATCCTGTATCTTCATGTTTCAGGTATTTTTTCCCAACATACTAAATTGGAAATCTTGGCAATTTCTTGGGAGGTAACGGTATCTTGCACATTTTTCACATTTTTAAAATTTTCTAGTATGCATGACAGATATAAATAAAAAAAATGAAGTGTTAAGAAAGCACACAACAAACCATGGTATTTTTCCAAATTCCGATAAACTAAATTTAAAGCAATCAGTTTTGCCCAAAAATTTCATTAAGAAATTCTTTCGGTAACTCTTGAAACAAAGAAGTTACATGCCGAAGAAATTTCGGCGATTGTCGGGATTTTGAAAAATATCTCGGAAAGTAGGCCGTGGATCTCAAGTGTGTTTTTACGCAAAGGTAGCTCCTCAAAAAGCATTTTTTTTTTTCAAATAAAATTCTCAGAAAAATGCATATTTGTCAAGATTTTCTCGAGTGGTCCTTCTTAAATACACACCCTGTATTTTTGTCCTTAACTTTTCGAGAACACCCTCTATATAAATTCTGAAGCTAGATAGAAAAAGTTTCTCTTTTTGCTATGCGAAAAACACAATTCTATTATACTTAGAAAAATAGTTATTTATGTACCAAGGCACAGAAGTTCAACTTTTTATCACTCATGTGGAGTTTAGTTGCTGAGGCCTCTGGCCGAGGCAAATAAACCACATGAGTCATAAAAAGAACTTCAGTGCCGAGGTACATATTATATTTTTCTTGAAATCGGAAAAAAAATGTTTTATTAGGCAAGAAAATAATAATAAGGGATCACCCGTCCACGAACCGACTACGCGCGGCGTTGCTTGACTTTACCGATCGCTCTACCTAGGACAAGTATAATGATGTACGGCACCTTCTGACAGAAAAACCAAACTGCTGCTTCTTGTGCAGCCTACACAACAAATCTATTGATTTTCAAATTTACTAAAATATGTATACTGAAGGATTGCGCTTCTATAGGAAACAATTTCGCAATGTGTACGAAAAGTTAAATGAGCCTTTATCGGCCGGGTTTTGAATATTTGGTCACTTTTGACGGGCGATTTCTCCGCGTCTGACGTTTGATGTTTACATCTCGCCAAGGCCTACTTATTGAAAAAATCGTACAATAATGATTCAGATTCTTCACTTAAAACTCTTTTTTGAATTGTTGTGAAATTTCCGATACTGGTATACTTGGTTCACCTTCCAGAATTTTAGCAGCTATTTCAATTTTTTTAGAAATTGAAATTTTACTTAAAGTATTTATACCAACAGGTTGAACGGAGCATTTTCCGTAATAATATCTTATAAAGAATCTAGTGTGACTGGTAGACTGGGGACGAAGGGATGCATTTTTGCGATACATTTCAACAAAATTATGGGCGAAAAGTGGTGAATAAGATCGCATTAAAAAAATGGGGGTTTCCATTTGAAAATTTCGAGATTGAAGCACATTTCGAATGTAATTTTTATTCATATTTTGTGAACACCCTGTATAAGAACGGATTTATTTCTCAGCAGAAATCACTAGGTCAGGGCTTCTGTTACACGATGCCAAAAATTCGTTTTGAAATTTCGTGGTTTCCTCGTATAAATTGCTAATTGACTTTAGGTCTGCACCTGTAATTTTTTTCGGAAAAATGCAAATATCTCAAAAACGGTTGGATTTAGACATTGGACATGTTGCATGTTTTTGTTCCTAGAATTCAAAAATGCAATAATATACAGGGTGTTCCATTTGAGATAAGAAAGTTGATATCGACCTCCGGTATAACCGGAAGTGCCAGATTCACCAAAATATTTTAGATGATCAGCGCCCATCGGCATTGATGAGATGCCAAATTTTCAGAATTTTCCTACTTTTAGTTTTCCATATATAGATCGATGCAGTTCGTGGTGGGCCACCCTGTATAATAAAGACAGCAAAAATTTTTGACATATTTACTAATAGTACGAGCCCCGTCCCATATTACTTGGCCCAGTCTGCACCTGTAATTTTTTTCGGAAAAATGCAAATATCTCAAAAACGGTTAGATTTAGACATAGGACATGTTGCATGTTTTTGTTCCAAAATGATGCCTAGAATCTAAAAATGCAATAATATACAGGGTGTTCCATTTGAGATAAGAAAGTTGATATCGACTTCCGGTATAACCGGATGTGGTAGATTCACCAAAATATTTTACTTGAGCAGCACCCATCGGCAATGGTGAGGTGCCAAATTTTCAGAATTTTCCGACTTTTAGTTTTCCATATATAGATCGATGCAGTTCGTGGTGGGCCACCCTGTATATAAGTTGTAGCCAGGAGGTTTCCAAAAAATCGAAAATTTCACCCCTGCGCCAATGCGCGGAAACTATAAAACTTATCTAAAATCTGATTGGTCCACCAAATTCCTCTCAAAAAAGTAGTACAGTGACGTGAAAACCGCAACCCTCTAGCTTTAATAATAACCGAGATTTTTGAGAAAAACACCCAAAATGGACACCCTGTACATATTTAAATAAAAAAAGAAATAAAAAAAGTTTGCCCAAGAGCGGTTATGAGCCCAGCACGCTTCCACTGCGCTACTCGCTGTTTGAGAAATGTTCGATACTAGTTAGCTAGCCGTGTCATCATTGTCAACAAAAATCGAAACTATTACATTAACTTTATTTTACTTTTAGTATTTGTTGTTATAGCGGCCATACACGCTCTGTGAAAATTTCAAGTGTCTACCTATTACGATTCAAAAGATACAGCCCTATAGGGCATACCTAGTTGGTGCCCCGTGGGGTTTTCTACAATATTCTACGAGATTTTACATAAAAATACAGCGCGCCCGTATCTGAAAAAGTCAGCCATGGACTAACAGATGGGCCTCTGAGCCCCCAATGTCTCAAATCGCTACGAAATTTGGAAATTCTCCACACCAAAACAATACTAAATGTCAGTCGATGTTTACAAATATCGGGCGTGCGCTTCGGCCACGACGTATACAGTACGATTCCGGGGACCTCGCGAAATCGCGAAAAAAAAGCGGCTCAAACGGCCGAACGGCTTTTTAGATCGGGGTGCCCTCTGGCAGGCGAGAGGTCCCGTATCCGTCGGTGGCCCCACGCGAAAATTAAACTCGACCGGCGCTCCCCCTTCCAATCGCTAGCCATTTTTCCCAAAAAAACGGGGAAAAAATTCCGGGGGCCGAACGGCTCTCCTGATTCGGACGCCCTTCAATAGGGTTGTTGCCCATGAGTTTGGGCGGCCGTACGCCAAATTTGGGCTCAAAATGTCGAAAACTGCGTCCTGTAGACGAAAGCATAAGTACACGTATTACTACAAAGGAGCTGGGGCCATAACAAGGCCTATGGTCCGGCAGGGCCGGTAGGCGCTTGTTAACAAGATATTTTTTCTCAAATTTTTTATGTAACTTACACCAAAAATCATACTTCTGTATGTAGAAAATGAGCTCTTTCAAATGGCGCTATCAAAAGTGGAGGCTTGCTGTTTAAAAAAAAGGACGATGACGACATTATCTGCGACGCCGATGACGCCACATGACGCATTTACATGTCAGAATTTGCGCATTACAAAATTAAGGTTGACGTGTCCGAGCGATTTTTTTCCCTTGCCCATAGACAGTCTATTGAATTGGTTCCAATCTTCACGTGCTCTCTGTATCTAGTCTAGGTCTAACAAATGATTTCCAAATCTTGAAGTACCTACCCATTTTTCCGTTTCAGTGTTGTATAGGAGGAATCGAAGATGCACCACTTATACCCTCTGAACAAAGGTGACCCTCTCTGTCCATTAGGGTTCTACCCTCAAGTAAGATGGCCCACCAGATGCAAAAGATGCTTTCGGTAAGTCTCATTTTAAGTTTGAGAATATACCTAGCATCTAATTATCAAGAAGGATAAGAATGATGCTGATGCTCCATCTAGGTAGTCGTTGAGCGTGGATTCAGAAATTACGATTTTGGTTTCATGTCTGCTGACTTGTAGCACCTATGATACATATTTAGCAATAATTATACGGGTGATTCAGTTTTAATCTGCAACACTTCAACAGGTGATAGAAAACCAAAAAATAACCGCACTTTCTTCTATAAACTATATCATTTTAAGGCCTTATAAAAAAGTTACAGGATGTTAAAGTTTCAAGAAATATGTGGAATTTATTGAATATTTTACAAACTAGTTGAGATATTTAAGTCATATTTGGTACACGTTATAACGGCATGGGTTAGCATAAAACCTGTTAATATCAAACATCTTGAAGAACCAGTGGCGTAGAAATGGGTAATTAGTATAATTTATTTTAGAAAAAAAATAGAACCACCTTGTATAGAAATAAAATGTATTCAATTTCTTATGTAGATTGTAATTTTAAACAAAAATGCCCTCTTGGTAATTTTTCGTGTGTGTCATGGTTTCGTGGCAAATTTGATTTTTTGTATTATTTCGGGGTATTTCTGAAAAATTATCTAAAAAATTTGCTCCATAAGTAACACTTAAAGTAGAAATAATGTGTTTGCTACCTGAAATAAAGTAACTTTTTCCAATAAACTCACCTATTTAAGGCTATACTTTTGAAGATACAGGGTCTAAAACATTTAAGGAAGATACAATTAATGTTACGCTCTGTATCTTGAAAAGTAAAACCTTGAATGGGTAAGTTTATTGGGAAAAGTTACTGTATTTAAAGTAAAATGGAGAAAAGTTTTAAGTTAATTTTTCAGATGTACCCCGAAATAATACGAAAAAATCAAATTTGCTATGAAACCATGACACATATGAAAAAATGCTAAGAGAACGTTTTTCTTTACAATTAAAATTTACATAAGAAATTGAACACATTTTATTGCTATACAAGGTGGTTCTATTTTTTTTTCTAAAATAAATTATACTAATTACCCATTTCTACGCCACTGGTTGTTCAAGATGTTTGATATTAACAGGTTTTATGCTAACCCATGCCGTTATAACGTGTACCAAATATGACTTAAATATCTCAACTAGTTTGTAAAATATTCAATAAATTCCATATATTTCTTGCAACTTTAACACCCTGTCACTTTAGGGGTGGCCTTAAAATGATATAGTTTATAGAAGAAAGTGCGGTTATTTTTTGGTTTTCTATCACCTGTTGAAGTGTTGCAGATTAAAACTGAATCACCCTGTACTTTCAGTTGCATGGTATTGTAGTTTATAGGACATTTTATTTTATTTCTGTTCAGTATAAATTTTGCAATAAAGCTATCGGTAATAATGAGAAATTATAAACAAAAGTAGTTCACATTCACATTTAAGTTAAAAAAATTTCAATATGGCGGCTACAACTGCGCATCTGGAAAAAATGTAAGAAAACTCCCCAGAGATAAAGCCGCAATAGCCCCGCAGTCTATCGTTGGTCCTTTGTTCTAGACTCAATAGATACCTACCTATCGACCTCTGCTGCCTTTCTCCGTTGATTGACTTCTTCCATCGACGCGTACTCTATAGGCTATTCTACAGAAGATAGTACAGGGCCGTACCGTTGGGTGTCATTCAACGGCCGTACTTAATAAATCGCTTGATGGAAACGCTCGAGAAACCTTAAAATAATATAACACTTTCTGTCGGTCAACATCCGTTGGAAATTTGGAAAGCGAAAAAAGCTAGGAGTATTACTGGAATTGTTTATGCGACCTTTTGCTGCACAACGCGCCGTAACACTTACGTTGCAACTAAAATACGGACAAGTATACGAGTCTAAAACGGCTTGCCGCAATCAACAATCGGTTTCAACAAAGCTCTATGCAAGCTGATAACAATTCGAGTCAAGTTAGTTGAAGCGAGAAGAAAATATTTGAGAGAGTCCGGTTACTGGTGTATATTTCTCACCTCAGGCCGCTGGGCAACTGGGCAAATTCCCGGTAGTCCCCTTGGAGAGACAAAAAGTAGGCCCCCGCCTAATATTAGGAAAAAATCAATAAGTAATTTGTTTGACAAATCCTAAAACAATATCATAAACTCTTCTTCCCAGGGTAGTCCAGTAAGAATTAAAAATGAAGGTCTCTCTCTCAGCAGTTTTGAACCAATAAGAACAAAATTTACGGATTTACGGAATTCATTTTTAGGGCTTGTCAAAAATTTACAATTTTGAGATGTTTCACAAATCGACGAAATATTATCTCCATAACGTAGCTATTCGAGTTCGAAGTTGTTAGCATAATTCCATTATCCTGTACCATGTGTGTTGATAATGATCGCTTTAAATGTTTGAAAAAGGGACTACAAAGAACACGGTGGAAAGAAGAGGGATGAATCCAGTTTACGTCGAGATGGAGCCACCGCATCGACACCAAGTTTATCTTGGAATTCTGGGTAAGATTTTTTCAATAACTAGTGATTAATTTTGTACCTATAGGTATACGATTACCTCATTAACATGAATTCCTTATTCCTCTCATTATTAATAATATGGAATACACATTTCGCACTTCCGTTCCATGTCAGACACCTACCTACTGATGAAACAAATCCTCAAATAGGTAGTCGGTAGTCTGTCTCTTTATACCAAACAAATATATTCACATGTTCATGTCTTATTGTAAGTCAACCCGAAATCGGAGATATTCTTCGGAACATTCCCATATCACTCGTGGACCTAATTTGTAATTTGTTCCTTTACTCTCCTTCTAATAGGGAATTTTTGTGTCCTTCCCAAAGAAAGCCAGATAGCCATTATATATATATATGTATATATACAGGGTGTTTCTAAATTATGGTGCCAACGTAATGTGACAGATAAAAAATGTCATTTTGAACAAAAAGTTTCCTGTAAATATGGATCCTAAAATGCATAATAAGAAAGTTACAGGGTGATGAAAGTATAGTTTGAAAAACATCTTTATCGCAATAACTTCTACAGAAGTTATGCAAATTAAATGAAACTTGGTGCAATTCTTTAGTAAATGAAGTGCAACAATTTTGTGTAAAAACGATTTATTCCCATCGACCAGAGGCGGAGGGGCGGGGTAACATAATGGGTTTTCTACTCATAACTTTTTTGAAGTTATCTTTTTGGTCTCGCAGGTTCATCATTGTAGTGCATTGTTTTATTTTGCAAGAAAAGGGTACTCTTGTTTCATAACGATAAAATAACCGTTTGCGTTGAAATCGGCAAAATGTGCCCCAAAACACCTGTTAACTCCGTTATTAGAAAATAAAATTTTTAACTACCGCTTTCAAATTTTACAAAATAATTGTATCATTTAAAGTGACAAAAAATTCCCTATGAACTATGTATTAAAAATTTTTCGCTTTCAAAATGGAACTGATTGAACTCGACAAAATTTTGAAATCCATATTTCAGCAAAAGAAAGTGATGTTCTTCTCAATATCCATTAGGCATTTTTTCTTAATTTTGAACGTACAATTCATCTGTAAAACATTTAAATGCGGTAGGCAATAATTTTATTTTTCGAATTTTGGACTTGTTTTTTGACAGATGTTTTGGGGCACATTTTGCCGATTTCAACGCAAACGGTTGATTTTATGATATACTGAAATTTTCGAGAGATAAAAAAAAATCGAGACACAAGAAAAATGCAGTTGGATTTCAAACAAAAAGATATCTTCCAATAACAGATTTTTTTTTTGAAAAATTAAGATGGCGATTTTGTTGCAGTTTTTCTGTAAGTTTTTGTCTCAGCTAAAAATATTTTTTACAAAAAAAGAAAGTCAACAAAATCAACAAAAAGTTGTCTCTAGCTGCAAATGGCACGAAGCAGAAATAATAGGATTTGCCACTCCAACCTATACAAACATGTGGCTGCATTTGGGGATACTACTATAATAGTTTGAAGTATTGTAAAGGTGAGAATTATTGTTGTTAGGTGTGGAGAATCTCCACCTAAATCCTAGAGTCCGTCTGAGCTATTGTTAAGTGGGTAGGTACTTTACAATTATTATTATCATTGGATAAATATCGGTACACCTTTGACTAATAATTACGTATTATTCATGTGCAAAAACTGCATTCCGTTACCACAGTTTCCAATCCACTTGAAACGACGATCTTCTGTTTTTGAAAACCTATACAACTTCACACTGTCTTTTCTGGGAGTTGCCCCACATTTGAAATATTTGCATTTGTTTCCTGTCATGGTAACTGGTAACAACCTCAGACAAACAATAAATCACCCCTCGTCACTATCAGTTCTTACAATCATCATTAGCGAAACAGCTATGCCATAGGAGCACAGAATATACGCAAAAACATGGGGTCAACTTGCACCTTTGCCACCTCCCCCGGCAGAAATTTCCTAGATCCGAACCTGCGTTCGCACTGCTAACCATTCGCACCATACTTAATTTGTAGCAAACGGTCACAAACAGTCGTCTACACTTGACGAACGCATCTAAGTAAATCTTCGACAACGCGAACGAATGGCAACGTTTGTCAGATGTACCTATTCCCGGCTCCGGGGACATAGATATACAGGGTGTCTATGGCTGGAGGGCCACTTGAAAATATCTCGACAAATATGCATTTTCAGAGAACCTTATTGAAACACATTTGAGATCCATGACCTACTTTCCGAGATATTTTTGAAAATGTTACAATACGAGGAAGTTTCTTCAATTTTCAGGTTTCTCAAAAATATCTTGGAAATTAGGCCATGATTCTCAAATATGTCTTCACATAAAATTAGCCCAACCAACAAAAAAGCATTTTTTCTTTCAAATAAAGTTCTTCGGAAAATACGTATTTGTCAAGATAATCTCGAGTGGACTTCCATCAATAAAATAAAAATAATAATATTTTACTTACCTAATTTTATGAAAACAGCAATAGCACGGAGGTATATTATGTAAATTTCACATATTGTATATTATGAACTTTGCGATTATTATTGAGTTATAGGGACAAAAACACTTGACTGTTACCAAAAAATTCTTTGAATAGACATTTGTAGACCTAAGCACTTTTTATTGTATAAAAGACGACACACGTCTATCTGCAGGCATGAGGCCTACGTCTTTGGTCTTGTATCTTAGAAATAAATTTTTTAAAAAGAACTTTGAGCCAGCGCGTTATTTAATTGGCGCAGTCGTGACGGATAGCAAGTCGCGAAACGCTGAAGCATATCCATCGTATATTGCGTATTCGCGTCGGTTAAACCGTTTACCTACTGGCGAAGAACCACCCCCCAGGCCATAGAGGTCACCAAATAGCGATGCTGCGAATCAGAGGCCCAAAGCAAGAGGGCGACAGTAGCGGCTGAAGAAGCGAAATCAGAGGGTTGGCCTGCGACCAGCAAGGGTAAGTGCCATTTCCTTCTGTGCCCCGTTTTTTGTCACAACATCTCCTAAGGCGAAACTTAATCATCAGCTTATCCGAAATGCAAATTAGTTTAGGAACCAGTAAATTTAAGTAGGTTTAAAATTTAATGAGTGTAGTAGAAACTAGCTCCAAAAGTAATATTTTCAAATAATGCAACGATGACAGCTCCAAATGTAAATTACCAACTCCTTAGGCTACATATAGAAAATATTCCTACAGTTTCTGGAGATTCCCATACTCTAGAAATTTTCATAGATAGCTACAATAGCCTAATCGAAACGTACACCAATCAGAATTCCATTGATCCAATCAACATGTTTCTCACAAAAGCAGTGATAGGAAAATTATCTCGTCGCGCTTTAATGCTAATAGGATCGCGTATCGAACTCAAAACTTGGAATGAAATTAGAGATTCTTTAAGGACTTACTTTTGGCGATAACAGGAACATCGATTGCATAGTGCAAGACTTAATTATAATGAAACCTTTTAGGAACGAAACTCCTCATCAATTTGGCTTCAGAATTCAGGATGCCTGTAGTTTATTAATATCAAAACTAAATTCCTTAAATATTCATATCAACGAAAAAGATCTTCATTTTCTAAATTACCCAGAACTAGCATTGAAAACATTTATTAGAGGAGTACCGCCTAGACTACAAGATTTAACATGCCTTAGAAATCCAACATCGCTAGAACACGCCATAGCACTCGTTATAGAGGAAGGAATCTTTCGGTACGCTCAAAACCAGTACAGACATATTTCAGGGCAGTTTAATAAACCTACCCCACAACCACCGACTATGACTAAACCCCAAACAATGTCTTTCCCTACTAATTCTACCATTCGACAGCCACCTATGCAAATCCAAAACCAGTCATTTGTTCCACCAAGGAACATACAACCATTCATACCACCAAGACAATTTCCCGGAATTCCCTAAACTAGCTTTTCGTCCGCACCTATTCCAATAAAACCGAAATTAACAACAAACCTCAAAAATATTTTACCAATAAAGATGTCTTTTATCCCCAAACATCGCAACCACGAGGCACAAATACTTTTAAATCACGAGGAAAAACCCCAGGCTTACAAACCCGCCCCAATGTTAACATCTCATATCCCAAACACTTATTTTGAACAAAAAGACAAACGACACCGTTCTAAAATCCACAGCAAGCATTACCGAAATTTTACATTACATAATTTCCAAGCCTTCCTTTCCAAATGAATATACAATTATCGAACTTAATTTATCCGATGAAGACGTCTTACCCTATATTGAAACAATTAACCCACCTTTAATATTATTAATAGATACAGGCGCAAGCAAATCAATATTAAATCCAAAAATTACCGAAAAATTCTTGGTATCCTTTCGTACATAAGGAAGAGGTACAGAGACAGATTAACAAAATGCTTGAAGATGGAATTATCCGCCCTTCAAGTAGCCCATGGTAATCCCCAATTTGGACCGTTTCTAAGAAACCCGACGCTTCCGGTAAAGCAAAGTGGCGCTTAGTCGTCGACTACAGGAAAGTTAACGACAAAATTGTCGACTATAAGTATCCGATTCCCAACATAAACGTCATATTACACAAGTTGGGTAGGTGCCAGTGCTTTTCGACACTAGACCTCGCCTCCGGGTTCCATGAGATTGAGATGCATCCGAATAGTACAGAAAAAACCGCGTTTACTGCCGAAAACGGGCACTTTGAATACACGCGCATGCCACTTGGGCTTAAGAACGCCCCCGCGACTTTTCAACGGGTTATACAGTGTGGCCCGTTTGGAATGGAGACACCGCTGTAAAATTTGTATTCTTCATCCGAGTTTAGCCAGGTTTTTTCTAAAAATAGGCCACCAAAAACTCTTTTTTTGCGTTAGTACAAAATTTCACGTCTTAATCTCAAAAAAGACGAAAATCATTTAGCGATTTTTTTATTTAATATCTGATACCACATCGTTAATCAGGACACCCCAAAAACCCCAAATAACAAATGTGAAAATATACAGGGAGTTCCATTCTGCAAGGTGTCAAAGTTGAGCAAAATAGGAATGTTAAAGGCATCTGGTGAGTCAAGTGTGTCGTGGATTCCCCTCAAAACAGTTGAATGATCAACAGGACTACTCAAAGTGTTGGTGTGCAAAGATTCAATACAAAAATGTGCAGGATCTTTTTCTCTGGGCCATCTCAAAATGCTGAATTTTTATGAAACTTTATACTGGTCAGGAGTGCTCTGAAATCATTGAAAAAATATTAATAAACACAAAAGTAATTTATTCTTCTACAAAATGCCATCCAACAAATAAAACCAATTTAAATTATTGGACCTTTCTTAACAAAGTTGCTGTCATTTTTGGTGTGTTTCCTGTTGTGGCACACCAGCTACCTTAACTCATACGGACTTACTGACTGGCAGGATTCTGTATTTTTTCTGTATTTTTTCGACTTAGTTCATTTACAATGCTTGGGGTGGTTTTGATATAGGTACTCGATTTTTACGCATAATAAAGTTTAAAAAATTCAGCATTTTGAGTTTGCACAGAGAAGAACACATTGTATATATATTTTTTTGAATCTTTTCCCATCAACAATGTGAGTGGTCCTTTTCATCATTCAACTGATTCGAAGTAATTCCATGGCTCACTTGACTCGCCAGATGCCTTTAAAATTCCTATTTTGCTCAACTTTGACACGTTGCAGAATGGAACTCCCTGTATATTTTTTGTTCATATTTGGTATATGGGGGTTTTGGTTGATTAACGCTGTGGTGTCAGATTTTAAATAAAAAAATCGTGATTGATGATGATTTTCGTCTTTTTTTACTAGAAAAAATTCGTAGTAGGCCTTGAAAATTGAGATAAGACGTGAAATTTTGCACTAACGTAAAAAAGAGTTTTTGTGGCCTATTTTTAGAAAAAAAAACGGCTAAAATCGGATGAAGAATAAAAATTTTACCGAGGTGTCTCCATTCCAAACGGGCCACACTGTAGACGATGTCCTTAAAGTTTTTGCGTAAAGAGGTAGAATTCTTAGGGCATGTCATTAATCCTGATGGCATCAAGCCAAACACGCGGAAAATAGAAGCTATCCAAAAATTTGCGCTACCCAAAACAGCAAAGGACATAAAATCTTTCCTAGGGTTACTCGGGTATTATAGAAAGTTTATTCACAAAATGTCTTAAAAAGGGAGAGAAGATCGAACATGACGAAAATTATATTAAGACTTTTAATTTTTGCAAAACAGTTTTGACCAACGACCCGGTATTACAATACCCGTTTAATCCCACCACGGACGCTTCGAATGGTCCTGTTGGTGCAATTCCACAAGCGCCTGTAGGTCAAGACACACCAATTGCGTACGTTTCTAGGACGCTCAACCCAGCCGAATGCAATTCCTCAACAATAAAGAAAGAACTCCTGGCCATCGTATGGGCCACGAAATATTTTAGACAGTTCTCTTTTTGGCACTAAATTTTAAATTTTACCGACCATAAACCACTCCAGTGGTTATTTTCTCTGAAAGATCCCAGTTCTAGATTAGTGAGATGGCGCCTAAAGCTGAAAGAATACAGCTATGAAATATTTTATAAAAACGGAAAACGCAACACTAACGCTGACGCTCTATCCCGCGTAGAAATTAATGGAATCGAAACCGAATCAGTAATAGCAAATCCCGGCTCTGTAAATGAAGATATAAATCAATCAAGATCAAGATCTCCCTGAATTATCCGATGAACTTCTAAACCAAGTCCTAAAAGAAAATCCCATAATTTCTGATACGCATATTCGAGCACCATTTCATGCTTATAACATCCCTATAGACCAAGAGCATCGAAAGAAGTCCCATTTTCCCGATTAACCCAAAATTAACATTATTTCTGACGAACCAGAAATTTCATTTATAAAAGAATATATTGACAGAAAGAAAACATATTGGCTATTTTTAAAGACGTTAATATTATTAACACCTTTTGTACTAGAGTAAGTCAAACTTTCAAAAATTCCTCACTTAAATTTGTTAGAAGTAATATCCTACTCGAGGATATCGAAGAATTTGACGAACGACAGCAAAAAATAAGGTACCACCATGAAACCAAGACGTGTCACCGAGGTACCAATGAAACAGAAACAGCTTTAAAAAGAAAATACTTTTGGCCAAAATTTAAAAATGACATTGAAACATATATTAACAATTGCAACGTTTGTCAAACAAATAAATATGACAGAAAACTCCCAAAAAATTAAATTTAATATTACTCCTAGCCCTTCCAAACTTTTCGAAATTATACATGTCGACACGTATCAAATAGAAAATCAGAAAATTTTAACTATAATTGATCCATTCTCGCGTTACGCCCAAGCGTACAAAACAGTTAGAGCTAGTGGCATCAACACAATCGATTGTCTTTTACAATATTTAACACATCACGGCATTCCCCACACCATTATTTCAGACGGTGCCACTGAATTTAACAACAGCATTGTTAAAGATTTTATTAAATTGCATAACATAAATCTACACATAACTACCCCTTACAACCGTAATAGCAACAGCCCCGGTCGAACGACTTCATTCTACCCTTTCGGAAAATATTAGATGTCGTAGAATTCAAGACAAATCCAGTAGGATCGATCAGTTAATGATGTATGCAATTTTAGCATAATTCTATACACACTGTGACAAAACAAACCCCTTTTAATATTATTAGTGGACATACTAACACCCTCGATCCGATCCGTTTGACATGATAGAGGAAGTTATCATAAATGACTATATAGAAAATCACAAGACAAATACAAAACTATAATGTACGACAATATTAATAACTTAAACCAAAGCACTAAAGAAAAAATAATTTCTAAATTAAATAAAAACCGCGAAGACCCAATCAAATATCAAGAAGATGCTGACATTTTCTTAAAACAAATCCAAAATATAAAAATTCAAAACTAAAATCTAACGAAGGTATCAAAGCAAAATTAGAAAATACTACAGTTCATAAAAATAGAATTCGGCGACCTAGAAAATTAACTACAAAAACTCTGTTAGAGGAATATCACGACGTTGAACACGATATTATTATCCTTTCTGACGGTGACACACCTGGTCCTAGCAATTCAAGAAATTGAAATTTCCTGCTTAGAAAATAACCCCTTTAGATTAGGTGACGCAGAAATTATCTCAGGAAAGCATACCTTCCTACACTATGTAAAATTCGACAAATTACAAAACGAAATTGAATACCTGAAATTAACTTATAAAAATTTGAACGCGTCTATTTTCAAGAAACCACCTTCATTCTTAAGGCTAGTTTACGAAATAACTAGAATAATCTGGAACCATTGTTTTTGGAAATAGATAAAAAATTCTCAAATCTTCATTTTTCGAATCAACATATCGACGAACTCGGACACCGCCGCCCCCGATAAGACCATTGTAACACTGGAAAAGAAAAAAGAATCAGCACAAAAACGTGACTCAGGTCATCACTCAGATGACCAGTGGCGCAACGAGGGGGGAGGCTGCCGGGCTGCAGCCCCCCCCCCCCCGCGAGCTCCTACCAACCAAGCGAAAAAGCGCTAAACAATGCTAGATAAAAACAAAGCCGAATGATTTGTATTTTGTTTAACTTGTATTTTTTAAGTTTATGTCATGATTTATCGCAAATTTACGATATTGAGGATATCGGATATCGGTGGTACACATTAGTAGTCGACATTTAATGAAAGATTAGTTGTCTGGCCCTGGCCGGCAGTCGGCACAGAACAGAAACACAAGTCACACGCACACGCGCTTCGTGCCGCGGACCTTAAAACCTAAAATAACCAAACCTGCGCCGAACTTAAAACTAATCTGACCTGAATTATATGCGCCTGGCCTTCTGTTTTCAACTGTCCTTCATATACGGCAGGGCCGTAGATAAGGGGGGGGTGGGTGTTCAAACCCTTCCCATTGAGAAAAAAAAGAAGAGGAAACATATCATGCTGATGTAACTTTACAATTTTCTACGACTCAGTTAAATTGTCTGTCCTTAAAATTTCTAAAAAATTTCGCATGCAGCGCATTTTAATAAGCCAACATCTCAACATCTCCTTTTAATGTATGCTTTTAAACATCAATAATCATTATGAATCCACAAGGAAATAAATTTCTATAGGAAGATACCTACCTATGTATATATTCTACATTTGGCCCTTTGAGAGGACTACTGACAGGACTTGTGCTCGTTGCAGCCCTATCCCTTCTTCTGTTATAACCAAAATGGTTATATTTGAGCGCCAGAAGCTTGAACTATTTGTTGGTTAAATAAAACAGAACATTTTCCAATTTATTTTCAGTACAAGTACAACTGAGTAAGTTATTATTTACAATAAGGTCAAATGTGCAATAGCAACTTACAGTTTAAATTGACAATAGAGTGGTTATATTCGACTAAAGCAAAATGCAAAATCAGAGACGTTCGTTAATACGAGAGCACTGTTTTTTTTAAAGTTCACCCGAGAGGTTAAAGTTCATCCGCGAGCACTTTGAAAGATTTAGACTACTTTACAGAGTACCTCAAAACTTTCCAGTCAAAGCTGAGCATTTGCCACCTCTGCGCCAAGCTTATTTTAATGCAACCTGGACCTTTGCGCCAAGCTTCTTTCAATGCAACCTCGGTTAGGCCGCGAGACTCATGTTTGGGTCGTGGGGTTTCCAAGCTGGTGCAAGACGGCGTGCAAAATACTCTCAAAGTGTTGTAGGGCTGGGGTACTGTCACTTAGACCGTTGTTGACTCGCTCCTGTGCCTCGTGTGCTCACATGCAAAAGAAATTACACAAAACAGTCTCTGTTGAGTGCCTACTGCAGTCGAATCGTCGACGCTTTTATAATTACTGGTTGAATTTCTTAAATGTAAAAAGGTTGAAAATGAATTTAATCTGTACAAATTTTCCAATCAAATTTGGCAAACCTTAACTAACAACCCAAAGATAGATTACTTAAAGCATGTAACCTTGAATTATTGAACCCTGAATCTGACTATATACAAAACGATCAATTATCTCGACTACACTTTACTTAATTTATTTATAATGTACCTACTATATTTACAAGATAAAAGGTAACATGAATAAAATACAAAATATTTGGAGACTTCCCGAATTCACCTCTTGGCAAAATGCAAAAACAATAGCCCTATAAGCTATGTAAAATAAGAAAACTTGTCGTGAAGTCTACATCACGTCAAACAACTGAAGTGTGGGGTATTTAGTGATTGTGTGCAAAAACGTCACCTAATATAATTTAAATAACCAAATTTTGGCTACGACCCGTCACGTGAAGTCCACAGAACAAGGGAAACAGATTCCGAATGAGATGGCTACGGCAAAGTCTGACATGAGTCGGATACAGATAAAATCAGTAATCTAAGTACAGTCCGACAAACGAGAGAAGTCCAATGAAAAACTCAGTCTAACCGCCCATGCCCTCATTAATAACATACGAATGGCGCTTAGACTGAGTTTTTCATTGGACTTCTTTCGTTTGACAGACTGTAGCCGGAATACTGCCTTCTGTAAACTCCCTGTGGTCTTCACGCTGTTGGTCGCTGCTTGAACCTGATAAATGTGGGAAAAACCATCCACAACTTGTCCACAAGGTTCACAGACACGTGGTAATCACATATGAAAAAAAAAACAGAAAACTTATTAGCACAGCAAAACCAAAAATACACAATATACCAAACCACTTAAGCTGCTCTCAAAGATGAGTATTAAATTCCGAAAAGAGATTTCCCAGCGGAAGATTCGAATGAATAATTCGGAACTTAACCACACGTGATGCATACCTGACAAGTGATAAAATAGGAAGCCGACCGATTCTTGTCGCGGGGTCTATTTATAACCTTTTCGGCAATGATGACGACTTCCGGCCTCCAGTAGACTTTGGAAGGCTTTAAAAGTGAACTTATTAATGAAAAAATTCAAAATACTATAACCGCAGATCAGGAAGCCTATATATATGATCTCTATGTCAGGAAGCCAAACTCTTACCACTGATACTCGACCAGATAGAAACGTCGAACACAAACATTAACATTAGTACACGGAATCAACACCGTGGCGCTAGTCAATCGCAAAACCGAATAAAGTGTGAATATTATCTTGGTAATTTACGTCAGACAGTGATAACAACAATGTAGTTATTCTAGTAATACATAACTTCAATTGATGAATAAAATTTAAACACTTTTGCGACCGGCACATACCCTTTAATAAATGGTTTGTTTAAGAACACAAGCTCTACATCGAGTAGGCAATATATTATACATGAGCTTGTATAGATGGTTGCAGATGTTAGGGCAACATTTTAAAAAATGGTACGTGTATACGAGGTGCGACGAATTAATAGGAATGAAACAATGCACTTAAAACGTCGTAACGAAAACTAGACAAAATTTTCGTTACACTGTATAAACTTAACAGAAGATTCATCGAACTACGAAGAAAGAAGATCTGCAATCGGCTCCTTCGGCTCTTTTCGATCCTGCAATCGTCGTCTAATTGAGGGAGGAGTTATATGCTAAGTCCATGAGATCATTTTGAGCATCTACTGTAACATCTTTTTTTTTTATCCTGAAGCTGAATTGTTGTTACCTGATAGTAAATTTTTGTGCCTCTTAAGGCTGGAATAACTTTGCAGGGGAACCTTAAATTCAAAAATTGTACATGAAAGAGCCCCCTTAAAACCACCTGTAAAACACATCCTCCAAATATTTGTACATCATTACGAAACACCCTGTACATAAACACTGAACTTAAAAAAATTTATTAAGCCATAGGCGTAAGCAGAAAAAAGTTGGGGATCACAATGTACAGGGTGATCCATCCAAGAGGAACACCCCCCCTTAACTTCTTTATTTTTCAACTTAAAGAAAAAATTGTAGAGACAAAAGTTTTAAGGTTTTTGGTGAGCTTTTCCATGAACTTACTGAAATTGACACAGGGTGTTCCGTAAAAGCTGGACAAACCAAGTTTATGTTTTTTTTAGCAGAACACCCTGTATATTATTGCATTTTTTAATCTACACTTCGTCCTGATTCCAACGACATATATATGTTATATGATTTCTCCAGCCGTTTTTACAATACAGGGCGTTCGAACTTCATATTTTCACATCCTGTATCTCAGAGACGAAACGTTTGCTGATAAATTGAGTATAAGAAAAAATGATGAAAATGATGCTCCAAAAAAGAAAATAGTCATTTTGTAATCATCCACACAAAGAAGTTGAGGTTGATATTTTTCTAGTCCAGGGCAAAATATGGAAATATGAACCTTGATTCGGAGTGGGTTCAAAATGACTATGAGCGTTTTAGAGGCACTATTTTCGTCATTTTTTCTTGTACTTAATTTCTCCGCAAACTTTTCGTTTCAGAGATACAGGATGTGAAAACATGAAATAAATGGAGTTCGAACGCCCGGTATTGTAAAACCGTCTGGAGCAATCATATGACATATATATGTCGTTGGAATCAGGACGAAGTGTAAATTCCAAAAATGCAATAATATACAGGGTGTTCTGCTAAAAAAACATAAACTTGGTTTGTCCAGCTTTTACGGAACACCCTGTGTCAATTTCAGTAAGTTCATGGAAACGCTTACCAAAAACCTTAAAACTTTTGTCTCTACAATTTTTTCTTTAACTTGGAAAATAAAGAATTGAAGGGGGTGTTCCTCTTTGATGGATCACCCTGTACAACCCTCCTTTTTTTTCTGTTTGTTCTTTAAATTTTTTTATTAAAATTATATAAAGAATGTGTTTCTGTAACAAACAAATCTGTGTCAAATTTCAACTACGGGTAGGTAGGTACATCTTAAAAAATACAGGAGTTACCTATATAAAATTCGTTTTTATAAATCAACTTTAACACTCATCTGTATTTTGAGGTAGAGGCGTCTAAATGAAAAAAGGCATGGAAAAGTTAGATTATTTTAGCTCAAAGAATCTGTGGTCAATGGAAGGACCTTGTTATTTTGTAACACCACCCTGTATAAATTTGGGAAATCTTCACAACGTATAGGGAATAGCCTATATTCGGGTATAAGTTTCAACAAGAATATCACGTGTTTTAAATTACTTGCCATTGCAGGCAGGCATCCTCCAACCGGCTCCGGCATCCATTAGTTTATTTTACGGGCACCGTTGCCGGCAGCGGAGGCACGGCCTTTATAATAATATAAGTAATTATTTAACAAAGAAACGCTCTGTAAAACAGTGCAACCCCCATCTAAATCCATTAATTTATAAGCATTACAAGTTGACGAAGTACTACGTGTATTTTATTTATGAGACGAAGCCAGAATATAAGTAATTGTGTAATGTTCTGTTTCACAGTAGCGACAGTGACAACGATAGCAGCAAAAGGCGGAACTGGCTGTCGAACACGAATCTGGCATCCGATCAAGAAAGTAAGACGGTTAACAGCAGCAACGGTAGCAACTTCAACAACCCCTCTTCTTGGATATCAACCCCCGATTTATCAAACCTCCAAGATGATACCCAAGCAGTTACTGTCAGCATCAAGCTACCAAAGAGAAAACTCATACCCATAGATACAGGACAGCGAACAGGTAAAAGGCGATACTAAGCGATACCCCTTTAAGTTTTCCTGCTTCTCCCCCATCATCATCGTTACCTACTAGTACCATCAATGTGAACTAATTATTTATTTACTCTTCAATATAAATGATATTGATGTTTAAGGGTAATAAAAGATTTTCTGCTTGAGTTCGACTCTAGCAATGTTTTCATTTTCATATACCTCAAAGTGCGATATACACTGAGGAAAAAAATTTGTAACCACAACTAAAAAACTCATACCCACTGCAAAATTTTGTAATAGAATAGGGGACAGGAAGGTGGATTTGTAGTCATTACTAAATCGGGTTTGCTAGGAGTTTTTTGTAAACATTACTACAATATTTTATTTAAAAACAAGTAGTTACTATTACTACACAATGTAGTTGTTCTAAGAAACTAGTATGTAGTTGTGACAACTACATATTCTTAGTTATCTTTACACATTTATGGTTACTATTACTACACAAGTAGTTGTTCCAAGAAACTACGTGTGTAGTAGAAACTATATGTAGTTGTTCTGACAACTACATATTTTTAGTTGTCTCTACAAATTTAAGTATTGCTGCAAGTTATGACAATTATTTTATTTAGTTGCAGTAACTACTTCTCTTAGTTGTTACTACTGATAAAAAGTAATAGAAATGCAGCAGAAAAGAACCTTGGATTTCGTTCTTCTCGATCGTTTGAAAACTAAGTTATAAATTCTCCACCTTGAAAAAATTAAATTAAGAAGTTTGTCAGCAGAAATACGAAGCAGGTTCATTTGATCCATCTTTGTATTTCCGCTACCACAATTAAAATTTAATAATTTCATTTGCTCAAGGTGGAGAATTTTTAAATTTTTAGTTTTCATTCAATCTAGAAGAACGGAATCCAGGTCATGCTAAAATTTTTCTAAGAGGTGTACAGAAACATGAAGTAAATAAAAAACGATATATTCCATATATAAATATATTTATACAAAAGTAAAACAACTTCTTTGGTTGTATCAGTACAATATATATATATATATATATATATATATATATATATATATATATATTATTACACAAGACATAAAACAAAAATATAACGTCTGGACACATACAGGGTGTCCCAGCGGAAACGTAAGAGGCTCTGTAACGGCCAGGAAAATTTTTTCTTGGAAAAACGCAAAAATAGGTCAATTTTGTTTGGCAAAGGGACATCTTTTGGCATAAAATTGATAGATCTATCTGCAACCCCCTGAGCAGGGGTTGAACCCCTTAAAAAAATTTAAATAGGAAGGGGGTTCATGTCGCATACCTTTGAAAACGTCTCTCAATTCTCTATACACCTGCATCAGATTTTCAAAAACGACTTTTCAAAAAGATACACCGAGTAAAATGCAAAACATTCATTTTCAATTATTGCCTGGTATTGTTAAACAATTAAGCCGAAAGTGGTGGTCGGGGGCTGTAAGTTATAGAAAGCATGTTCAGCAACATTACTTTGACGGAAATTTGATAAACGGGAGGAAATTGAAACTTTATTGTAATAAATGCTCAAAATGTTGCCCATTCACTTCCATGCAATAATAAAGATTTTGTTTAAAACGCTGCCGAACATTGTGCAACATTTCAGGGGTGATTTGTCGACATTCGTTTATAATATTCCTCAATCAACGATAATACGGAGACGCAGATCTTCTATTGTATAACAATACCAGGCAATAATTGAAAATGAATGTTTTGCATTTTTCACGCTGTATCTTTTTAAAAAGTCGTTCGATTTTCGAAAATCTGATGCAGGTGTATAGAGAATTGAGAGACGTTTCCAAAGGTGTGCGACATGAACCCCCTTCCCATTTAAATTTTTTGAAGGGGTTCAACCCCTGCTCAGGGGGTTGCAGATAGATCTATCAATTTTATGCCAAAAGATGTCCCCCTGCCAAACAAAATTGACCTATTTTTGCGTTTTCCCAAGAAAAAATTTTCCTGGCCTGTTACGTTTTCGCTGGGACACCCTGTATATAGTTAAAAATATAAAATTTGGATTGTATATAGTCCTGAAGACCACCCTTAAAAAAATTGTAATTACCTCACCGTTAAACTTCGTGTATCTGTTCTTTATGTCAAATCAGACAATTTTTTTTTATTTGCAAAAATTATCGTTTTGGCACCCCCGCAAAGTAATTAGGGCGTTGGACAAGGGAGAATTTCTCTAAAATTTTATCTGACAAGGTTACCACTTTCATTTCATTACTTTTATTAAACGATTTTGAAAAAAAAAACAGCTGAGGGTCTAAATTTTATGACGTCATAACATTGCAAAGTTATGTCAGTTACAAGGTCATAAAATTCCTCACAGATGATTTTTTCAGAATCGTTTAATAAAAGTAATGAAATTAAAGTGGTAACCTTGTCAGATAAAATTTTAATTAAATTCTCCCTTGTCCAACGCCCTAATAACTTTGAGGGAGTGGCAAATCGATAATTTTTGCAAATAAAAAAAAATTGTCTGATTCGACATAAAGAACAGATACATACGGTCCCGCCACACAATGTCATTATGCACGCCACAACTGTATCGCGATACATTCACTGCTATGTAGGTATATTTAATTATCGTTTGTTGGGCGACACTTTTATCATACATCTTGGTTGTCGGCAACATCAGCAACGTCAAAGTTTATAATGGAAGTGGCGTATTTTTTCAGTCAGCTATATTTTTATGTCTGCGGATTATGAACATACTCTTGGAACCCCCATTCGAAAAGGCAGTCCTTATACGCCATGCCATATTATTTCACGTTATGCCGCCTTGGACGGAGGGCATATAACTTGATCGAACCTGTCGCCTGTCGCCCTAAATAATGACCCTTTTATTGATTCACACGATTAAAACTTGATATTTATACATACCAACTCGAGAAGACGTACAGGCACACACGCTATAATAAATATATAAGAATATATAAGAAGGCACTGATTTCTGAACGCCGGCGGCCGGCGCCGGGAAACGGCGAAACTACTAACCCACAGATTCACAGATTACCCACCTTTACTAACCTATATCACTGCTAGAACGAAAATGGCAGAGACGCCGAGACGAGACGGTGCGCGTGGCCCGCGGCTGCGCGGCGCCCGATCTGAGGACCGAAACAGAAAATTACAAGATTTTCTTCATAAAGGCAAATAAACATCATTTATTAGAATAGTTGTTACAGCAAATACTCTAGTTATCACTATAAAATGTACTTAGTAATCAATTAAAATGTTTAGTACTAGCAATCACAACTAAAACTAATTAAAGAGTCAGATTTACTAATGAACTTATTTACCACTACAAATATTCCTAATTCCTGCTACTCGAGGGGCAAAAATAGATTTTTTAGTTATAGTAACTGGTGGAACACAGTTGCTACAACAAAAATTATGTTGAAATTTAGTTACCCTTACAAGATATTTCTCAACTATATTTTTTAGTTGGACGGTTATTCTCAGTGTAGGTAGCTACATTGATGTTCCACGTCCAATAATAATAATAAAAATAATAATAACTAGAAATTCACCTACCTGCACAAGCGCGTATGTTGGGTGTATCCCTATGCCTGCAACTCACTCGGGGACCTCTAAGGTCTTATCATTGCGCCGGCTTCGCCGCCGCCAAAGTTCGGCCGCTTCTCGACCTCACGTCCCATTAGCGATGGATATATGCCCCTCGGCTTATTGCCACATTCGGCCTTCGACCTCGTGTGTCAATTTTGGCGCCTCGTTTCGCTGGTCGCATGGGGTGCCACACTCGGCCTTCAGCGTCGTGCGGCACCCCTTTGGCTTATTGCCGCACTCGGCCTTCGGCCTCGGGCGTCAATTTTGGCAAGACGGATGGGCTTTGTCGGCAATTTTGGCGAGGCTGGTGAGCTCTGCCGGCCATTGCTCCTCGCTTCGCTCGTCGAGATTTGCATAAAACAGTGTTTTCTAAATAATCAAGGTGGCTGAGAAAATTTTTTTCAAGTAACTTATTTTTATTTTTCAGTGCTCTTTTTATCCAGGTGAGACCCAAGTCACTATCTTTGAAAACAAAAAAGTCGCGCGTGTTTTCTCAAAAATCTAGTAGGCGTAAGAAAAAAATTTTCAGGCAAATATACAGGGTGTTTTGAGAGAATGAGATTGCACTTTTTAGATTTTTTCTGTCTCTGAAAATGAAAAAGTTTACGCTATTTCCTCTAAGGTCAAGTAGGCGGGGAAATTTTCTTGCGCGTCGTTTTTCTTCCTTTTCCCCACCCATTCGATCGCCGCAGAAACGAAATTTTTATCTCGCCAAAAAAGTTGTATCTGTTCTGAGAAAACCGAGTGTGCCGTGGAAAATTTTTTTCGATAATTTTCCCCTTGCATATGGGGCCGATCAAAACAACCGGAAGTCTCTATCTCTACTAATAAGAAAGTTATTCACCTCCGAAAAATCCAAGTAGGCCATGGAAAAAAAAATTCGGCGCAGCGTCATTTTACCTCCTGCACCTAATGCACTTTGTCCCGTCTTTCTATCTCGACGCATAAAAAAGTTGTGTTTTCCGGCGAAATCGAGTAGGCCATAAATTTTGTTTTCACATTTCCCAATCATTTCGTTCTGACAACCCAACAAAGAAACCCGGATCTTCTATCTTTGCACTTGTTCTGTCAAAATCGAGGTAGCCATGACAAAATTTTGGAAATTGCGTGTTTTTTCTTATTTCCCGATTTTCCCGGAGTGCCGGAAGCATCGGAACGCGGGCCCCGGAGCCTCGAGTCGAAATAACGTCGCTACGGTCTGCCGAAAACGGGCAATTTTTTATGTTTCCATGACGATTTCTCCGTAATTTTTAGGCGCAGCACGAGCACGACACATAAAAACGATCCGATTTCTGCTGGGAAACTCTCGCATTTACCTCTTTAAAAAGTGTTAAATCTCTTAGTCGGACGGCAATTTCCCTCACCCTACGACCCCAACTGCCGGTGCGCCCGCCCCATAGAAGCTAAACTTTTTCACCTTTTCGCCCCGAATTAAAAAAGATTACCCTTATCAGCTATTATATATATCTATATTAACAATAATAATAATAATAATCCTGGGGATCGCCAGGGCATGTCTGGAGCCGGCGCTGGACATGACAGCGAGCGGAACGTCGGTGACAGGGCGCTGATGAGGCGGGCCCCTGTTGCACAAACAGCTACAGCCCAACAACAACACGAACATCTACAACATGGGAGCCAAACGAGAACTAGGGTTCCACCCACCGAAGGTGCTGCGCGGGAACTTCAGCCAGCGTTCACAGAGGCGGGATTACAACGACGACGCATGAAATGGACTGTGTCCATGAATGAATCGATTATGCGTATTTTTTACAGGGTGACAAACTTAGGACAAGAGATGATCGGCTACCGACAACAACTGCATGCCGAGTTCTGCAGGGAGTTTCCACAAATGCAAGTGTCTGAACAAAGAGTGTCAGATCAGTATCGAACTATTCTAAGAAATAACCGAATTCCAGAAACGCGACTTAACGCTATCAAACGGGAAGTTGAGCTAAAGATCCACGGCGAATACATAGACATAGATGACAACAACAATGGGGAACTTCAAGCGCCTGGACAACAACTAGAAGCCGAAACGGTAGAACCAACAACCGACAGTCTGGAATCGGTTAACGAAGAACATTTTGAAGGCTTAAACGCACATATGAGACAGGCAGTATTGCGATACGAAGGCACAGACCCACTGAGCAGGCCACCGCTACCAAGATTAAATTCTTCCAGGAAACTTGCGATCGTGCTCGATCTTATGAACACACGAATTTTACCAAACTATGTTTCAGTGACACCAACATTAGAACGTATGCACATGTTAATCTACTGTGCCGCAACGGCAGTCACCACTGTAATGGGTGCCAAGATCCGAACGGCCCAAGAGTTGAATCGTGCAAGACCAGAACCACGAATGGCTCAATGGGAAATGCGACTAAATCGGAAGATCGAGAGTCTCCGTAAAGACATAGGACAAGTGACGGAATATATCAGAGGAGTTAGAACTAGAAGGATCCAGAGGGCGGTGCAGGCAATAATGAGCCGCACCCAAATGCATTCTCGGCATGACCCCGCGAACATCACTGCTCAACAATGTCTTGACACATTAAAACAAAAACTTTCTGTTTTCGCAGGGCGTCTGAGGAGATACAAGGCTAGTAACAACAGGAAACGAGACAACAAACTCTTTGAACGATCAGAAAAGGGTTTCTACCGTGCTTTTAATTCTAGCGCCGATGCCACAAATGCGAGTTACCCTAGCAGAGAACAGGTCGACGGTTTCTGGAGAAATCAACTTGCCACACCAGGTCCATACAATGTCAGTGCAAGCTGGATCAGCGAAGAACGCGAGATGGGCCGGAACTATAGCCAGATGCAACATGAGCAATTCACAACCGCTGAGGTCTCCGATGTCATCAAGAATTCCCACAACTGGAAGGCACCAGGTCCAGATCATCTCCAAAATTATTGGATTAAGAAGTTGTGGTGCACGCATGAACAGATAACTACCTTAATTAATGAAGTCTTGCTCGATCCTCTGAAAATGCCATTGTTTCTTACACAGGGTGCAACCTACCTGTTACCAAAAGACCAGCGGAATATGGATAACCCTGCCAAGTACCGCCCAATAACCTGCTTGCCTACGCTGTACAAGATAATCACATCTTGCCTTACGCAGCGAATATATGCTCACTGCGAGCGGAACAACATCATTGCAATGCAGCAGAAGGGCTGCTCGAAGGGCGCAATGGGATGCAAAGAGCAACTCATCATAGACTCTGTCATCTGCAACCAGGCTCATTCCAAGCAACGAAACCTCCACATGGCTTATGTGGACTACAAAAAAGCATTTGATTCCGTACCTCACGACTGGCTCACAGGTATCTTAAAGCTGTATAAAATAGATCATCATACAGTTTCCTTTTTAGAACACGTTATGTCAACCTGGCGCACTAAGATACAACTCAGAACCGCAGACAGTAACATCGAGACCGACACAATCAACATCCGAAGAGGGATTTTCCAAGGAGATTCACTCAGTCCACTGTGGTTCTGCATGGCGATGAACCCTCTATCACATCGGTTGAACTCTACAAAATATGGCTTCGCTATCAAAAGCAACAACGCAGAAGCGATCAAGTTGAATCACCTATTACCTATATATGGATGATTTAAAACTGATCGCAGCAACCAAAAACCAACTAACGCAAATGCTTAAAATTGTAGAGGAGTTCTCCAGGGACATCGGAATGCTGTTTGGACTGGACAAGTGCCGCACCCTTAATATCATCCGGGGAAAGCTCGAACAAAGCGCACACGAGATGCAGGACGGCCAGGAGATCGAAGCAATGAGCAAGGGAGATACATACAAGTATCTCGGGATGAAACAAGCTCAAAGGATAGACCATCGAACAATGAAGACTGATTTAACGAATGAATTCATCAAGAGAGTAAGACAAGTAGTGCGAACTGATCTTAACAGCAGGAATTTGTTTAAGGCCCTGAACACGTATGCGTGCTCTGTACTCAGCTATTCGTTCGGAATAGTGAATTGGACCAACACGGACATCAACAACCTGCAACGAAAAGTTAGGACACTACTGACAAAAGCTCATAAACATCATCCCCGTAGCGCCGTAGAAAGAACAACTCTGCCACGTCAACTAGGAGGAAGAGGATTGGCAGATCTCAGCAAGCAATTGGACCAACAAATATTAAATCTGCGTAATTATTTCTACAGGCAGGCCAACAGCTCCACACTACATAGGGCTATATGCGGAGCAGACGTCTCAACACCGCTACGTCTGACGGAACCCGAGCGTCAAAATCACCACCGAACCGACAACGATAAACTACAGAGGTGGTTGGGGAAGCCGCTGCACGGGAGGCATCCTAATGAGGTTAACCAGGAACATGTCGACAAGTTAGCGTCGAACTATTGGCTGACCTCGGGACGAATGTTCCCCGAGACGGAAGGCTTCCTACTGGCCATACAAGATCAGGTTATACCAACTCGCAACTACCTAAAATTCATTGTAGGAGATGCATCGGTAGTGGATGACAGATGCAGATACGGGTGCCCAACTTCAGAAACAATCCAGCACATAACAGGAGGATGTCAGATGTTCGCATCAACGGAATATAAGGAACGACACGATTCGGTTGCCAAGATCTTGCACCAGGAACTGGCGGAAAAGCTGCTGCTTGTGCAGGCAGAGAGGGTCCCATATTACAACTACACACCTGAGCCTGTTCTTGAGAACAGCAACTACAAGATGTACTGGGATCGTACAGTTCTGACAGATCAACGAGTTGCCCATAACAGACCGGACCTTATACTAGTTGATAAAATTTCTAGGCAGACAACTCTGATTGATGTGGCCATCCCGAACAACAACAACCTGCGTGTGAAGCAAGTCGAGAAGATCGCGTAGTACAGAGATTTAGAAGAACGAATTAGAAGGCAATGGGAAATGGAGAACGTCCAGACGATTCCAATCATCATGTCAACAACTGGTGTTATACCAAAAAGTTTGCTGAGAAACATCAAGGAGCTGGGTCTAACTGATAGTCTTTACAGGTCCATGCAGAAAGCGGTACTACTTGCGACAGCCCGAACCGTCAGGAAATTCATGGGGAATGCAGGATCATCCAACAACATCAATGTCACCTAAGGCCCGATAACATGGCAAGGGTCTCGTCCGAGCCAGATCCTTTTGGTATCCGGGATACCCGGGATCTGAGTGAATGTTCCCCGTAGAGGGAGTGCGAATGCCTTTTGGCTAAGTCGAGATAATAATAATAATAATAATAATAATAATAATAATGAGGTCTCCGATGTCATCAAGAATTCCCACAACTGGAAGGCACCAGGTCCAGATTATCTCCAAAATTATTGGATTAAGAAGTTGTGGTGCACGCATGAACAGATAACTACCTTAATTAATGAAGTCTTGCTCGATCCTCTGAAAATGCCATTGTTTCTTACACAGGGTGCAACCTACCTGTTACCAAAACACCAGCGGAATACGGATAACCCTGCCAAGTACCGCCCAATAACCTGCTTGCCTACGCTGAACAAGATAATCACATCTTGCCTTACGCAGCGAATATATGCTCACTGCGAGCGGAACAACATCATTGCAATGCAGCAGAAGGGCGCAATGGGATGCAAAGAGCAACTCATCATAGACTCTGTCATCTGCAACCAGGCTCATTCCAAGCAACGAAACCTCCACATGGCTTATGTGGACTACAAAAAAGCATTTGATTCCGTACCTCACGACTGGCTCACAGGTATCTTAAAGCTGTATAAAATAGATCATCATACAGTTTCCTTTTTAGAACACGTTATGACAACCTGGCGCACTAAGATACAACTCAGAACCGCAGACAGTAACATCGAGACCGACACAATCAACATCCGAAGAGGGATTTTCCAAGGAGATTCACTCAGTCCACTGTGGTTCTGCATGGCGATGAACCCTCTATCACATCGGTTGAACTCTACAAAATATGGCTTCGCTATCAAAAGCAACAACGCAGAAGCGATCAAGTTGAATCACCTATTATATATGGATGATTTAAAACTGATCGCAGCAACCAAAAACCAACTAACGCAAATGCTTAAAATTGTAGAGGAGTTCTCCAGGGACATCGGAATGCTGTTTGGACTGGACAAGTGCCGCACCCTTAATATCATCCGGGGAAAGCTCGAACAAAGCGCACACGAGATGCAGGACGGCCAGGAGATCGAAGCAATGAGCAAGGAAGATACATACAAGTATCTCGGGATGAAACAAGCTCAAAGGATAGACCATCGAACAATGAAGATCGATTTAAGGAATGAATTCATCAAGAGGGTAAGACAAGTAGTGCGAACTGATCTTAACAGCAGGAATTTGTTTAAGGCCCTGAACACGTATGCGTGCTCTGTACTCAGCTATTCGTTTGGAATAGTGAATTGGACCAACACGGACATCAACAACCTGCAGCGAAAAGTTAGGACGCTACTGACAAAAGCTCATAAACATCATCCCCGTAGCGCCGTAGAAAGAACTACTCTGCCACGTCAACTAGGAGGAAGAGGATTGGCGGACCTCAGCAAGCAATTGGACCAACAAATAATAAATCTGCGTAATTATTTCCAGAGACAGGCCAACAGCTCCACACTACATAAAGCTATATGCGGAGCAGACGTCTCAACACCGCTACGTCTGACGGAACACGAGCATCAAAATCACCACCGAACTGACAACGATAAACTACAGAGGTGGTTGGGGAAGCCGCTGCACGGGAGGCATCCTAATGAGGTCAGTTCTGACAGATCAACGAGTTGCCCATAACAGACCGGACCTTATAATAGTTGATAAAATTTCTAGGAAGACAACTCTGATTGATGTGGCCATCCCGAATAACAACAACCTGCGTGTGAAGCAAGTCGAGAAGATCGCGAAGTACAGAGACTTAGAAGAACGAATTAGAAGGCAATGGGAAATGGAAAATGTCAAGACGATTCCAATTATCGTGTCAACAACTGGTGTTATACCAAAAAGTTTGCTGAGAAACATAAAAGAGCTGGGTCTAACTGATAGTCTTTACAGGTCCATGCAGAAAGCGGTACTACTTGCGACAGCCCGAACCGTCAGGAAATTCATGGGGAATGCAGGAACGTCCGATAACATCAACGTCACCTAAGGCCCGATAACATGGCAAGGGTCTCGTCCGAGCCAGATCCTTATGGTATCCGGGATACCCGGGATCTGAGTGAATGTTCCCCGTAGAGGGAGTGCGAATGCCTTTTGGCTAAGTCGATAATAATAATAATTCTCACCCTCACAATACTCCAAACTAGGAGTACCCCAGAAGCAACTGAATGCTTGTGATTTCTCGCATTTAAAAAATTATCAGTCGTTTTCGTTTGAGAAAAGGGCCTATATAAATACTTGGCAACAGGGCCGTAGCTAGATTTTGTCGATGGGAGTGAGGATTAGGGTTACCAGACGTTCTGTATTTTCCGGGATTGGGTAATTATGGAACATAGTGTATGCACCGCCCGATTTTCTTGAAATTTTGGCACCCCCTATTTTCAAGGTCCCTGAACACGAATCTGACCTCAGTTTTTTGAGGCCGGACGTAGTTTCCGAGAAAATGAATCTTCAAATTTCTTTTTGACACCCCACTTTTCACGGCGATTTTTGTGGTTATAATCCGTATAAATTTTCACTGTACGCAGCTCAACCTGATCACCACCCTATTTTGCACCTTTTGCAACTTTGAAACTTCGCGAAAAATTCATTTTCTCGGAAACTATGTCCGACCTCAAAACACTGAGGTCAGATTCGTGTTCAGGGACCTCGAAAATAGGGGGGTAGGTGCATACACTATGTTCCATAATTACCAATTAACGCACCACTTTAATTTATCTAAATATTTACAATAAAACACAAAATAAAACTAAGTTACATTGAAATGATAATGAACACCTACAAATTAGTCAAACATGACCTTAACATGACCTTAATTTGTCTTAATGTTTCATTAAAAATGTGTTTTTGCTGAAAATGCATAAATAAGCGAGAATAACTCCAAATTAAAAAAGAAATCAGCAAAACAGAATAAATGAATCTGGGTCAAGACTAATGCCGTGTAGGGCGGTAGGCCCTCCTCTACTTATTCTTATCACTGCATTCATGCGTCGAGGGCGTCGGGGCATGCTTGATGCTTGATATCAAATATTCAACAAAAACAAAAGCTTGCGGAATATTCTCCCATTCATCAATAGCGACATATATGAGTTGGTTGTGATTAGCAACAGGAGGTCTACGATTTTGAATCTTTTTTTGAGATAGTCCCATAGATACCTTTATATTATAAGATTCAAGTCAGGACTGTTAGGTGACCACTGTAATAAAGGGATGATCCAACAAACGGAGCAAAAGGCATTACATGTTCGATAATAATGTTGTATAACTAATATTGGGCATTCATAGACCTCGTACGTATAGGGAGCATCGAAGCAAATTTTTCCCCAATACATTTTAGAGCCACCACCAAAAGGTACTTTAGGAGAGATATTGCAGCTGGCAGCCTTTTTCCTCGCCTTCACCAGACACGCTCACGTTCATGGAGCTTTTAGTTTCATCGGAGAACAGAACTTGTTTCCAATCGTTGATGGTCCAATTCTGATGTATTCTGCAAAATTCAATCTCTGAACTTTGTGTTCTCTGGTAAGCAATGGTTTTTGGCCGGTCTTCTGTTGCTCAATCCTGCTTCACAGAAAATATGATTACGGGTGGGGGGCAACTTAAAAAGTTTGACGTATTGCATATAAAATATTTTATGATTAAAAGAAATTTCCAGGCCAGGTCTCGGATTGGGAAAATAATTGCTGAGAGTCTCACAGTAGAGGACAGTACATCTACGATACCACCCTCGAGAATTTTTTTAAATATGAGATGTCTGCCCCCCCCCCCCTTGGGTGCGCCACTGCTGCTCCATGTAAACGTCTTATAACTGTTCGAGATGATATAGCGATATTTTGAACATCTGCTAATTCATTGTTTAGCAGATTGCTGGTGACTCCTGTCTCTGAGAGCACATCTTCTCAAAAAACGATCATCAGTTTGATTAGTGCAACGTTTTTGCCCTTGCCCTGGTCTTCGATGGTAAGAGCTCGTCTCATTATGTTGTCTCACCATGCGGCAGATGCTCGAATGATGACTTCCTAACAAACCAGCAACATATCTCATTGAATATCCTTCATCCAGGAGAGTCGATACTTGCACTGCATCCTCAATTGGCAAATTTCTTTGGCGGTTCATTTTCCTTACTTGATTTACTCGCAAATGAACTTCCCAACATGTATGTGATAAAAACAATCACAATCTATAGCTTGCTTTTCAGAGACACTTTGCTTTAATCAGCACTTTTTAAGAAAATTTTTACACAGTTTTTGTTTGTCAGCACCGCCAAAGTAATATTTGGCCCAAATATTACTTTGGCGGCTCTAAATTTGGGCATTGAATAAGTCACTATTTAGTGTCACTATTTGCCGTCTAAAACGAGGTTTAATACAAATTACTGTCAAAACAAGGTTAGGTGATGCTATAATTAGCTTAAATAACAACTGTCACTGTCAAACAAGGTCCATGGCCTACTTGTCAAGAAAAAAAAAGAAAATATAAAAATACCCGGAAAAATATGAGTAGTGCGTTAATTTTGTCCAGGAGTTTATATTTTTTATACGTTTTCTTTAATTTTCCTTTAAAAAACTATATCAATTAAACATCAAATTTCGCATACGGCGCTCACCCCCCGCCCAGTGACATGCCGCGGGCATATGACAATTCAACATCCCGTTTTTTCTCTTTGTCCCGTATTTTTTCCTGTTCTATTAGCTACAGTCGTAAGTTCAGATCGCGTTTTCTCTATATCCTGTAGACAGTGTCGCCAGATCTACTGTTAAAACATAATATCTACTGTTTTTATCTTATACTTACTGTTCTACTGTTTTCATGTTAAAATCTCTTGTTGAAATTGCTTAGTACAACTGTTGAGTGAGGAATAATAAGAGGCACTACCAGATGGGCGCTACCTTCATGTATAATAACGAGTCCACAATCTCAATGCCGATAAAATCCGGTCAATTGCTTTAGGAGAATTGGAGCGGTTTTTCGTCAATTATGTTGTTCTCAAGCAATTTATCGACACATAGATCTCAGTGCCGGTCAACTGCTTTGGGACGACTTGATGCGGTTTCTTGTTGATTAAGTTGTTCTGAAGCAATTGGCCGGGACGCAGAAATCTGGCTTGAAATCTCCGCATTAGATGCACCTCTTATTATTCCCTCAAAGGTACAACACACGAAAAAAAGTGCTAGCATGCGACCCCAATTGCACCATCTATTCACATAACACAAATGTACAAAAAAATCTGAACTGAATCAGAATAGGGTTAATTATAAAAATTATAAAAATTAACTGACTTACTTCTAAGGAAGTTTGGGCTGAATTATACTTCCCTACCTCAGTCTCTTCTGACATTACAAAGAACACAAGTAGTTGCTTTCCTCTGTACAAACTGCCTGCAAACGTTAAAAGAAAAGGTGTTTTTCCACGACTGCCTCATTATCCAACCAGACTATAAAGCCTTCAGTGCTTATTCATAGATCGTTAAGAGTGGGTCTTCAGGTAGGGTTTAGAGTTTGTAATGTCAGATGAGACCGAGGTATATAATTCAGCTCAAACTTTCTTACAGGTAAGCCATTTGATTTTATAATTATACCACAGTCTCATCCTCAATTACAACGAACACAGGTCTTACATGTTTAAAGATTAAATTGAACATAGATACACGTTTAGGCTAGTGTGAAGGTTAATATAGCACTGTAGGTAGATATGTATATTTATGTCCAGGGATTGAGCTAATAGGTACATTTCTTAAAACCCTAATGTTGACCTGCAAGTATACATATTATATCCAACCTGTTTGGCAGGTGTAAAAAACACGCACGCCTGTGATTATTAATATGGTTTCTAGAAAAAAACTGTTACAAGGTAAATTCAACATTTCTATCATTAGGAATAAAATTCTCTCATTAAATTGTAAGAAATTCTATGTTGCAAGCTATAGAGTTACAGCTGTGACAAGCTACAGTTTTCATTAATAAATGACGCTCTCTCCAAAAGGGCTAATGGGATCCTTCAGAAACCAAAATCTTGGCAGTCAAGATCATTACAACAAAAGACGATTAGACTTGGTCAAAAGTTAGCATTTATCTCATCACAATATCCAGAATCAACACAAAATCCCCTTCACAGACGGCGTTATGAACTCCCAATGATAAGGAACTCAATGATAAATTCGAAAGTTCCAGATTTTTAATAGGATTGCTTTAGCTTCAGCCTATTGCACTGTAGATAAAAGTAACTAAAACATATTGGTTACCTTATTAATTTCAATTTGACAATAAAGATTCAGGTTGATCATCTTTTGTGAATTGGGTGACTATAATACTGAAACAAAAACAGAACTGTTTTTCAATTATTGCCAATAGTTATTAATGTCACTGTAGCAATAATACCTAATGTATGAAGTATAGTACTAGAGGCAACAAAATGTGGCCTAGCTGCGATACAGCAGCAACTGACAGCATGCATTAATTAAATATATACATATATAATATAATATATGTCAAAAAGAATAATATTAAGAATGTAATATTACCCATCTCTGACACTACTGAACAATAAATTCACATAATAGTAGATATACAGGGTGAGTTACGTAGACCGCGGTGGTCTATATTGTCTACATTGTTAATGCTAGAAAAAAAGTATTGACAACACTTGTAGAGAAACAAAAGTACTACATTCTGAAAATATTTTCCAATATACAGGGTGATACAATAAGTAGTGGCGACCCCAAGTTATGTTTTTAAAATAGAACACCCCATATTTTATGACATTTTATAAAGCCCTTAAAGATTATGTTCTTTTTGATACGGTATTAAGGGTCTATCTTTAAAGGTTAATTATTTTAATTTTAAACAAAAAAGGGGCCACTTTTGGAAATGTATTGCTCAAAACAAAATAAGATTTTGGGCTAAAATTTGGACTGGAGATTGCCTGTTATGCCTAGTTAACAATTTTGAACCGATATTGAGATAAAGTTTGGAAGAACATACTGGACGATTCACTTACGCAAATCCTAAGTTCATTCGCTAATTTTAAATGGACACCCTATATTTTACTACATGTTTGGAAAGCCCTTAAAGGGTGGATACTTTTTGGTATAGGGTATTATGGATCTAACTTTAAAGGTTAGTATGTTATTTCCATTTTATATTTAAGAAAGGGCTTCAAAAGGGCCGATTACATGATTATAGGGTGTTAAAATATAACTTTTGAAGCTGTAAAAAATTAAAAGACATTCTTGTTAATTTTTGGTGTAGCGAAAATAGTTGAAACTACCTGTAACGCCATCAATAATAAAAAACCTACTGCACATGAATAAATAAAGTTACTGCATAATAAATTATTACATCGGCTTATGTTATTTATTTATGCCGTTACAGGTAGGTTTTCAACTAATTAATTTTTTATTAATAATAACTGTAGCTTGTCGCAGCTGCAACCCTGTAGCTTGCAACATAAAATTTCTTCCAGTTTAATGAGATAATTCATATTAATAATCATAGACGTCTACATTTTACATCTGTCAAATAGGTTAGATATCTATAATATGCATACTTGCAGAGCAACATTAGGGTTGAAGAAATGTACCTATTAGCTCAACCTGTGGACATAAATATACCTACGTACCTCTACAGTGCATATAATAACCTTCACGCTAGCCGAAATGTGCATCTATGTTCAAAATATCTTTGATGTATTGTTATGTTATTCTTTAAACATCTGAGTGTTGTTTGTAATTGAAGATGAGATTGAGGTATAATTATAAGATCAAGTGACTTGCCTGTATGGAAGTTTGGGCTGAATTGTACCTCAGTCTCATCCGGCATTACAAACCCTCCCTGAAGATCCACCCTATTAATGATCTATAATCGGTTACAACATGAGCACTGAAGGTTTTATAGCGGGGTTGAATAATGCGGTGGTTGGAGAAAAAACATCTTTTCTTTTAACGTTTGTAGACATAGTGAAGCAACTGCGTGTGTTCTTTGTAATGTCGGATGAGACTGAGGTATAATTCACCTCAAACTTCCTTACAGGTAAGTCGGTTGGTATTATAATTAAATTCGTTTGGAGAAAGTAAACATTAAGAGTGCTGACGTGCTAGTGAAAAATCTTAATCTCTGTAGTTTAAAACCAAAATTGTTATTTGAATAAGTAGTAGTCGATACAAATTGTTGTACATAAAATTAGTTACATTCTGGAAAGAAGAATGTTATAAGGGTGTGAAATCAGGCGAAATTCATGGATTTCGTTGAAAATTTGGTGAATTTGGTAACCCTAGTGAGGGTCATAACTCAAATTTTTGTTTGGGTTACAATAAAACTGGGCTCCTGGCGAAATTTTGTTAAATACATCTAAGTCAACTGATGTGAATTTTTCCTTGTGGGTCCATAACCATAATCTAGAAGTACAACTTTTTCTTTTATAGAAAATACAAAAGTGTAAACAAAGATATTGAGGGACGTTTTTGTGGCATATATCAGGATAATCAGTTGAAAAAAATGCACTCCAGCCGGGATTCGAACCCGGGCTGTAGGCACTTAACCAACTAAGCTACCGGAGCATACGGGTTCCATCGGCTAAGTGGTATTTATTCCAATTCACTATGTAGTGAGTAGCGGTGAGATGTAGGAGACTTCGGAGTCTTCTACAACTACTAGAAGGGGTTAGAGGGTGGAGAGTAATCATTCATTATTGTTGGTTATGTGATCTTTCTATTTGTTCTTCTTCACACTATATTCGATATAGTGACTTAATACAAGTATCGAAGGTGGAAATTATAACCTACAATGTCAAGCCAAAAGTATATATATTTTTTCTTCCTTTTATGGCCTCTATTCTTTTGAATAATTTAGCCAGTACTCGCTTATATATTTATCAATTTCTTGGCTAATAAATTGCACAATAAATTGGCCAAGAAATTGTAGATAACGGGGTACAAATTTTTAAGTCACTAAAATTGGTATTGAAGTCGGAACACAGAAAATCCCTAGAAATACCCAAACTTGCCACAATATTTTTGAACTTGCGTCAATTTCTTGTCCAAGAAGTTGACGAAGAAATTGAAGGCAAATTGACAACAATTTCTGTTTTATACCTACAATTTAACTTGCACAATTTATTGTACAATTTATTGACGAAGAAATTGACAAGTGTAATACCGGCTTTATATCCCAGATTTTTATTGTTCAATCGTTTTCTTTTATATAGGTTATGTTCCCATGTGGGTCCCTCTTCTTAGTTTTCACAAATCCATCCATATCCATATCCAATATTCTGCATCTCGTCATCTTTACGGAATCTTTCCACACATCTAACGCTCACTACACAGTACACACAACTCCCCGATCCCTTTTTCAGTCCTCCTAATCTCGAAACGAATCCCTCCCCTGTGCGCGTTGTACCTTTATAGGAACTGTCTATACCATTGTCTGCGGAGAAGTCCTCAAAAATATTAATAAACGAGGATATATATTCCTTACCTAATATTGTCACAAAAACAGCCTCTTATTTATAATTACAGGTATAAACATCCATCCTTGTTTGTTAACAAAGATATTGTTTGTTAGATATTTTTATTTGACATAGGTACCTAGAATTAAAAACCTAACCTAATAAAAAATAAAGTAGGTAGGTACCTACTTCGTCTCAAAATATACAGGGTGGTTCAGTCAAGATTACTGAATATTGTTTATTCCAAGTTATATGTGCAGAACTCTAATTTATTTTAATCTGTACAAGAATAAGTGAATAAGAAGCGAAGTTGTGTGATACCCCAACATCCCCTACCTGTAGATATCTGAAATTAAACAAGCTAAATGTGATTTCCTCATTACAGTTTCTGACAGTTTCCCCATAGTGAAAGAAAGCAATTCCTCTTTATTCAATAAAACCGATAGCTTAGCTACCAGAGCAAGGAAGTTGCAAGCCATTAAAGAAACTAAAGAATCAACAGAGAGAGGGAAGAGGATACAAGTTAAGGAAGTGAAGACACTATCGGAGGAACCAAACAATCACGATGTACAATTTCTTATACAAGTAATTATTTGTGTGTGTGTTTAACTCTGCCCTACCCTTTAAAGATATTTTATGATAGGCTTTTAGTAGAGTACCTACACCTGAATAACTTATTTCTGGTATCTGCAAATAATTTTGTATCTAATAGTAGTATTTTGAGTAGTGTCCAAATGACAATAGTGTCACTAAGTATAGCAATCCACATTTTTATTTATTACTGGTAAGCCAAAGCATAAAACTAAGTAACAGTAAAAAACTCAAACTCTCACTTATATTCAGTGTTTTTTGCAATTATTATTATTAAACACTTAAAGACACATGCTAACAATATATGTGGCTTCATCCTCTACATCTACATACTATTTAAACAATGGTTAGTGTTCGACCAATCATAAGTATCTACACTTATACTTGTCCATTACGAGTACACTCAAACATGCACAAGACTATCACAGTTCCATATCATTTACTTCTTGTTTATAGATGTTGCTTAAGCTATTGATATTTGTTGAGTGAATTGTTTCTAACATATCACACCATGATTATAACAAACTAATTAAGTCGTTCACATACATTGCGAAAAATTATTACTGGTCTTAAAATTGTAAATTTCGCAATGTAAGTGCCAAGGAATTCCTCTTTTCTAATTTACAAAATCGATACATAGGTCAGAACAAAGCCCAAAAAAGAGGAATCGTTCGATAAATCAGGATCTGGATCAGACAATGACGATAACGTGAGTTTAGCGGACACGGTAACAACTGACACAACTTTAGTAGGTGTAGATAGTGAGCTACACGATCAATTGGAGAGTATGCGAAAAGAACTCGATGCAACCAAGTCTAAATGTGATCGCTTAGAAAGGGAGAAGAGTGACATTTTGCTCAGAAGGCTAGCAGCTATGGAGACTACCACAAGCAAAACAACAGCAAGCGAAATGCTGAAGCTACAACAGAAATGTAATGACATGCAACAACAATTGGAAGACTACAGAGATGAGAAGAGGAGTTTAACTCTCAGAGTGAAAGAGTTAGAAGCCGATTTAGAGTTACGACCAACTGCACATGAAGCACAAAAAGTAGCCGATGAACTCAAATCAAAATTGTTAGCGGCAGAATCTCTGTGCGAAGAACTAATGGACGAAAATGAAGATATGAAAAAGGAACTTAGAGAGATGGAAGAGCAAATGGATGAGATGCAAGATAACTTCAGGTAAGTTTCAGTAGTTTTTAAGCTTTCACGGCCGTCGTTGATAATTGGATGAGTTTCCGGGCTGTATTGCCATGGTCGATGGTGTTGAATACCAGACGTTTCGCTGGACATAGCTGCCAGCATCTTCAGTGGTGTCACGACTGATGTCGCGACTGATGCGACTGATGTCGCGATCGAGCACTCTGCAAGACACCACTGAAGATGCGTTCAGCTAAGTCCAGCGAAACGTCTGGTATTCAACACCATCGACCACGGCAATACAGCCCGGAAACTCATCCAATTTTCAGGTAAGTTTATAATTAAAATAATGCACGTCGTAATCGGTATCAAATTTTCTATAGAGAAGACCAAGCAGTGGAATACACCTCTATCAAAAAAGAACTCGATCAAACTACGAAAAATTGTCGAATTTTGTCATTCAAACTAAGAAAATCAGAAAGGAAGACGGAACAGCTGGAAAATGAGAAGGTGGAACTCGAAAAGAAGTTTAAAGAGGTGGGTTAAATAATTATAAAATCCTAATTAATAAATACCGTAAATAATAATGGCAAAATAGGTTTTAGGCGGCACATCCTCATTAAGTCACATTGACAAAATAAATAAGTTAGAACAAGATTTAAAAGTGGCAAATGAGGTGTCTTTGCGTCTTCAAAAGGAGGTGGAAGAAACCACCAAACAACTCGAAGAATGTAAGGCGCCAACAACTAAAAAAAAAGCTCCCTCCCTTGGGTCTATAGCTAAAAATCGATCTGGAGAAGGTGTAAGTATACTTTTCTTTATTGTGCTTAATAATAGATTATTTTTACCGGAAACCAGAAAGTTTCAAGAGAGTCTTTGACGAGAGGAAGTTCCCAAGATGACCCAGCACAACTTTTGAGAGATCTTCAGGACTCAATAGAAAGGGAAGCTGACTTAAGAGAACAACTTAAATTTGCAGAGGAAGAGGTAAAATATTTAGTTCTTACTAATATGTTTTTTGTTTTCTTTATGTATACTTACAGTAGGTATAGTTTTTAATCATTAATAAATTTTTGGTAGCAACGAATAACTCAGCGGACTTCCAATAATAAATTCACCCAAACGTTGCTCAATAATACAAATACCACCTTAGTACCGAGTCAAACAGACCAAACAAATATTCTTGAATTTGAATCTTCCGCACAGTCTTTAAAATCCACACCAGAGTCAAATGAAAAGCAAGTCATTCCCAACGACACATGGCTGAATTCTCTACAGTTAAGAAACTTGACAATGTCGAGAATTTACCAGCCAACAGGCATTTTCTCTCCAATGGAAATTTTGTCAAAAATTGGTAATATATTTTTTTATATTTCAGGCACAAACTTTACGCAAGAAATTGTCAAGAATCGAGGATGATAATGAGTCTTTGGTCTTGCAGCTAAAGAAAATGGCTACAAGGGCCAGAAGTACGTGTTTTCCTTGAGAAATATATTTTTTGTTTACCTAACTGAAACCCTAAACTAATCTACTAGAGTTGTCTATAACTACATCCGTCCGATATAGGACGATGTTCTAGATAGGTACTCATAAAAATATTGGACCCTTTTTTTTCGTGACAGATCCTCATTAACCCTTTCGCTACAGCACATACAAAAATCAACGTTGGCCATAACTGCGGCATTTGTTCCACATGCGAGATAAATCGTCCATAGCAGTAGCGGCAACAACAAAAAAATGAATTTGTTTTGCAACCAAACTGCTGTTGACGAATATATTCGCCTTATTTTATAAATCAAAAAGTGCACAAAATAAAAAAACTTTTTGTTGTAGACTATTTAATATAAAGATATATAATAAACTAGATTTTTTCTTTGTATGGTAAATACAGAAACATGGGGCCACACAAAGGGGGGCATAACACTCTTAACGGGACTCTCGGCATCTTTTATTTTGTGTACAGACAACACTTCTTTTGGTAGGTCTTTTCCTAAATGTATTTTCTGGAATAATGTCAGGAAAATGTCTTCCAGTTAATCTTAGAGGATTGTTTTCAACATTATTACCTAAAATATTGAAAAATACACGTAGACCTGGCCCCTAACCTTCCCATAATTTTTTAATAACTTTTTTTTCGAGAACATCTCAAAAATGTGAGCGAAACAGTAACTAATCACAATAAACCATGTAATCAAACTGCGGTTGACAAGAATACTCGCTCAAGTGATTCAATCACATAGCTGATTTTGACCAATAAGAAGGCTTTGCCTGACTTCATTTTAGTCGGCTCCCGCATGCGAGATAACTTGTGTTTAGCAGTTTGCCCTTAAAATTAAAATAAAAATGCTCAATAGGAGCGAAAGGGTTAAAGAGAGATGTGGACTAAATAGACCTGAATTTCATTTTCTCTACTATGATTATTGGGTGGTTTGGCAGATTTTGCTCAGACTTAGTACAGGCTACTATAAAATACATAGGTATCCATAATTTTGTGAGTAGAAAATCTCCGTATATTGTATGGCAGTAAGTTATGGTTAACCTTGTATATTTAGTTTACAGCTTGCAATAATTTTTCTTGCTTGCATTTTTCTTGCTTTACCATTGATTTTTCACCATCCTACCCTTGTTTAAAAAATATGATGTTTTTTCTTTTCAAATTTAATAATTTGGTTGATGTTTCCCCTTTCAAAAGGAGCAATCCAACATTTTACCATGAACGTGTGGCAGATACAAAAAATGTCAAGAGGTCTTTTGTTTATAAAAAAAAGTTATCCAATTGTGTAAAATAATTTTTTTGTTGGATAAAATAAATTTTGGGTTCTACAATGTCAACTGGGTATTTAGGGAACTTGGTGTTATTATAGTTTGTGACATTTAATTAATGCATATATTTATGTTCAAATTTAATTTGGATATTTATAAAAGATTTATATCATTAGCTGAAGTCCCCCAGAATTATCCTCTTATCTTCTGGTACATAATATGAATAATTATAGGGGGACTTTCATACTTATTGAAAGAAACAACAGTGCCACTGCCCTTAAATTATTAGTGGCCCCATTAAAATTTGTCTAGATACATTTTACTGAGCATTTTACCTTGAGCCTCAAAGCTTCTAAAAATATTGTTCCCCATTTTCGATTAAGAAGGAAGTACACGCCGAGAATATTTTAGCACCTCTTTGCCTTGTAGCAGTAATTACTACCAAAATAAAGGGGGATAGGCAAATGTTATATAGCTTGGTTTGGTCTCGAATTTCAAGAAAATCCTGCAAATTCTACTGTCAGCAAGCAGTATTGTACACATACAAAACACAGTGTCACCTGAATAAAAGAATCTGAAACTATTGATGACTAACAAGTTAACATGTGTGCTGTGATGGTGACTCACTAACAATACAATTTCTGGTGTAGTAGTATCGACTTACTAAAAATTAAGCCATTTTCGACAGTTGCAACACCTAATTTTTGAGATTTTCTTGCTTAAGTCTGTGAACTCCTGCGATTATTAATCCAATATTAGATACTTCCTAAAGTAAAAAAATAACCGTAGGTAGAAAGCTAAGCCCATCAAATCAAAGACTAACCCCGGAGCCACCAGAAAAGGGTGAGGTTTCTGACGATGATGACCCAACTGAACTGAAACTGCAGTTGGAGTATTCAGAGCAAAAGATACAGCACGTTGAAAAGAAAGTTGAGGAACTGGAAAGTGAGAATCACAAACTGAAATCTAAGAACAAGGAACTTCTGGAGAAAGTCTTAAAATCTAGCAATAGAAGATCTTTACTTGGAAAGGAAATTAAAGAAAACTCGTTGGACAGCCAAAAATTGAAGGTAATAATGGTAATAATAATTCTCACCCTCACAATACTCCAAACTAGGAGTACCCCAGAAGCAACCACATGCTTGTGCGGGGGAGGGGGGCAATTACTATTATTTTGTCTTCGTTGCCATTTGCGGCTAGGGCCGACTTTTTTCCTGATAGAACTAGGATAGCATTCGCTCAAGTACTATGGAAAATCCTAGAAAACCATAGTAATCCCAGTGAATGTAGGACTATAGCATAGTTTTCGTTCACGTCCGATTTTTCCCTTTTGTGTACTCACCGGGGGGGCTTCCTTATAGCCTCTTTTATTTAAGAAAGGAAAAATCGGACTTTCGGTGAAACGGTTTGCTCAGGCGGCAGTTTTTTAGAGCGGTATGCTCCGCTTTATACCCAGAATAGCATTCGTCAGAGAAAAATTAATTCCAGAGGTCAGTGGTGCGTCAAGGGTAGGGTACAAATAAGGAAGATTTGGCAAATTTTAACACGGTTTATTAACTGTTCGATTAACAATAATAAGTATTGGATAATATTGATTTAACAATGTTAACTCATGTCCTCTGGCTGGTCCAGAGAGATCCACGCAAATGTCTGGAAAGAGAAACGTGCAGGTTAAGCCTCTATCGCGGAAATTCTGTTTTATTATTGACACGGTTTTGTCTACAGGCGGTAAGCAAGCTCAAAACTATTCAAGACAACTAATAGAAAATACGGGAAATTTAATAAGACGCGGGAAGAGTCATCCACGCCCAGTCCAAGCGATACTATTCGCCTAAGCTTGGTGCAAACTGTGTTTCAGGATTAAATAACTTTCCGGTGTCGGTGGTAGATGATAACTCGTGCCACCAACACGGTACCAAGCCTAGCTTCAGTTAACCTTGATCTGGGGGTGGGGTGAACCGGTGTCGGCTGCGGATAGTAGACTCACAACAGCAACACGGTTCGGGACAGTTTCTAAGTCTAACCTAATAATGCTCACCAGCAAATATGCCGGAAATCAGAGAGGAGGGAGCGAGCCTCCTCGGCAGCCGCAGTGTATTTATCGGCCTCGGCGGCGCCCCTCTACAGATGAGTGTGCCGGCCGCCCATTGGTCGGGGCCGTGGCAAGGCATCAGGTGACCGTCCCCACTCTTCCGGTACCCAAAACGGCTGCCGGGGGCTAGCGGGGCCATTAGGGGTGGTTGCACCCCCCATAGGGCTCGGACGGTGGTCTCTCTGGATCGGGCACGTCCAGTATACCCGGATTCCCAAAAAGAACGGCGGCTCTAGCTGTAATTTGAATTAATGTCCCGGTTCTATCCCTAGCCGGTATCCCTCATCCCTTATGATGACATAAACAATTCTTTACAAGCGGCGGAAAGCCGGGAAATAATCAAAACCAAAGTTTGATTAAATGCAATTCGAAATATCGACCGCCGGTCCCCTATGTAGAAAAAAAGAATCATTCATGAATATATAAAAACTACGGCGGTCGGCCGGTTGTTCCAAACAGCGCGGCGAAGACATAAATGAAATAAAACGAAAATTCAGAACTAGCGGGAAATTGCTAGTAACTTCGTTACAGGACAATTAGTAAATCACACGGATAAAGCTATTTAGGAGCAATAACGTGAACCCACATTTTTGTCCAGCGCTCTTGGCCATAGCGGTGTTTTTCTTTAAAGACATGTGCATGCCCCTGCCTCGACATCGGTTCGAACCAAGGTCGATCGAAGGCATAGAAAAACATGCAGTCTAAAAAATCAGCGCCGGTACGAGCGACGCCACCGGCGTAATTGAATAAGATACTCATTCTGGTTACTTTTGATAATAAAAAACGCTATTCCTTACTTCCACATAAATTGTTTAAATCCGTAGTAAATTCCAATATTTCCCACAAACCTCTGCAGGGTGATGTTCCAATAAAAGCTCCCTGGGTCGATGGACAGAAAGAGATATTTTAATTCTGTACCTGTTCTGTAATTCTGCCCTGGTCTGTAAGTTTTAATTGTTATTTTTTTCATTTTAATTTTTTGGAATCTGAAAATTTTTATGTAGATAGAGTGATTAGCAATAGTTATTAAAATTACACTATCATAAAAATTTCATAATAACGGACCTACTTTGATGTTGTCTCAATTTTAGCATTCTGTATCATTACGGTAAGTAAAATTTTTTTTTCGTAAAATACGAAAAACTTTTATTATGAAAATTGTTTACAGTATAAAGTTACATCCCATACGAACAATGGACCCTTTTATGTGAAAGAGCTGAATAGACGAATGCGCGGCATGTGTATGCTAAGTTTGTATTTTTAATATAAAAAATAATAATAATGTGATAATAATATATTCCACAAAAAAAAGTATAACACAAAGTATAACTGGTAATAATAGCACAAGAATCGAACAATTTTTATGGAAGTAAAACTGAAGTCCAAGAGACTAGTATGTGGGAAATGACTTAATGTCCAGTTCAATCCTATAAATTTAGCTTGCTAACATGGCAAAATAAAAAAAGTAAAATACATGCGACATTACAATAACTAACATATCCACCAAACCAAAAGATAAATGGTAATATTATTGAAGCTGGTAATAATAGAGTAACTTTTTAATAGGAACAAACGGCAAAGTGGTAATTCAAGTAAGCCCGGTAAGCCCATAGGTTATACCATGTAGTATATTATACATCATATGTATGAATAATATTAATAATGAAATATATGACAAAATGTTTCCACTGGTGTGTCTTTGTACCATTTTTAAGAACTCTTCTAATTTTATTCTTTTTATCAATATCTTTTATATTTTCAGGCCTATTTCACATTGGTGATTTTAGCAGCGAGTGCGAATTTTATTCATATTTGCCTATAGCTTTCCAGATTTGCGACTTAGCCACGCGGCCGACTATGCAGCAGTGGGTCCTCGCGGCAAGCAGCGGCGGTTGGCAGCGCGAACTATTCCACTAATGAGTAATATATTGTTAGCATTTCTTTATTGTCTAGAATTTTGCGCAATTGTTTGAATTTGTATACTACAGGCATCTGTGTAAATATGGGAATTCCATTTTAAAAATTCATCAATTTCCATTACTGGATATTTCATATGGTTAACTTCATTAATTTTGTAAAGTTCCAACTAGGGTCTCCCTCTCACATGGAGCATTTAAAAATTTGTTATTCAAAATTTATTACAGGTAAAAGGATTCTATTTCGTTTTCTCGAAATTGATTGTGAGTGACATTTCATCAAAATGCATTGTAACCATCTGAATTTTTTGTACATTTATTCTAGATGTTGTATCGAATCATTACTTAAAACAGAATAGAATTATATGTACTAAACTGTGGTGTAGTCAACTAAAATACAATACAAAATTAATAAAATTAAATGAGTAGGTATTTGTATGCATACATACTACAAAATAATACTGTAATATATTATAGAACATGAATCAAATATATAGCTATGAAATAATTATATTTGGGTCAAATTTCATTTTCAAACTTTTTTTTATGACATCTATCTTTCAAAGAGCGGAGCTCGTAATAAATAAAACAAAGAAATATTTATTATTATAAAAATCTTACAAACTTGCATCATATAACTTCAGGAGAATTTTCACATGATAATATAATAATAACAATATGGCGAGGGGAATTTTAGTAAGTTATTCAAGACATTATACAAAACACATATACAAATTTTTAGCTGGTTATGAAGGATTTTGTGTCTAAATATCTTAAATTACTGGACTATATATTGTTACGTTTTGGGGGACGTAGCGGGGAGGATCGTGAGAAAAGAACCAAACGAGACGTTTAACCCCCTTTATTACTTGCAAATAAATCCTGAACGGCACATACTTGAACCCTAGCACCTAGCACCCACGCTTCGCCGCCATCCGCAACACCGCCCGAGGCCCCTGCCGTCTCTCTTGCCCGTTGCCGACCGACTCTCCTCCAAGTGAGCCTCCGCCTCTTCACGTCTACCTTCTTAGGCACAGTCGTCCAACTGTCGAACGAGTCTTTTTCTAACAATATCTTCAATCACCAAATTTTTTTATCTTTAAATATGCTATGGAGTAAAGATTGTGGGTAAATAATCTTCAAAATAACCATTGTTCAATTAGTAAAATGGATAATCAGTGATAAATAAAGACAGAATGCAGCGATAAAAATAAATAAATAAATAAAAGCTGGGCATTTGTGTGGGACTCGAACCTGGGATCTACGTTTTACTAGCTGGGTACTCTAATAACCCTGCGCTACAGTAACTGCTTGTCGATTTTAGTCTAGTAGCCACTATTATTTGACGATGAAGAAGTATTCATATTATTAATTTTTCCTTGGCATAATTAATATTCTTTTTAATCCAAACCAGTTTCTAAAACGATTGTTGTGATACATATTAAAATTGGCGCAAGTTTCGCGTTGCTACATATCTTTATTAATGGTTTTAAGGTCCTTGCTGTGTAAGGGTTGCTAGGCAATATTTTTGTACCTAGCAACCAAACTAACAGGTCACCTAGAACATTAATTTGTTTTACGCTTTCGCACATGCTGGTGTGTATGTAAAGTGTAATTACACAGGAGGGAGCAGGAAAAAGTAATTTTATTGCACTGGAATGCTATAAAGAGACACTTTCGTCACCCAAAAGGCTTTCAAAAATTATAGTTTTTGCGCGACGATATATAAATCAATTTATTTCGAAATAAAATAGGGTGATCAAATTTGAAAATTTTTTATCCTATTGTTGATTTTTGAATAATTAATATATTTTTAGTATTGCATTAGTGCACCAGGAAGAATAAAAACAGCAACAGAAAAAATCCAGTGCCAATTTGGGCACCATTAACTTAACACTTCTGGTTAAACTAGATGTTTTTTTTTTTTAAATTTGTAGTGGTTATGTTGAACTAATGTGCAAGACATTGGGAGCAAATATCTCAAAAATTTTTATTCCATTATTCCAATATCCGCATTTTTTCCAAAATGATCACTGTATGAGATGCACTACTGTTTCTCTCCCTCACCCCTACGGACACCCATGTATGGTACCTATTAATTTCTTTCACTAAAAACTACTGTATTACCACACCAACTCTCGTGGGGCCATTTTGTCCAAAAACAATCCGAACCGTCCTATTGTAAGCAAGATTACCTAGATGTACCAAATTTTAAATTGATGCCTCAACACGCTTAAGTTATTGGTGGAACACACTCATGGCGTTTTTAAAGTTTTAGAACATATTAATCTGTTTTTTCCAGAAAATACATAATATTCATTTTAACAATTTTTGAAAATTTAATAATTGGCTCTTGATTTTTTATTTACTGTAAGTGCTACCTGTTTTGTAATTTTAAAATAACGATTTGACAGGTATTAGAAGACGAAAATAACGAAATTCGGAAGAAACTTATAGAGAAGGAGAGAGATTGTGAACGATTGCATGCAGAACTTAGCCTAACCCAAAAGAGGCCCAAAGGCATTCAAAAAAGCAAGTAAGTATATTATGTTATAGGTGTTGGTAATATAAATCAGTTGTTTGACAAAACGTCTAGTCATTTTCAAAACAAGGTAATCATTGATTTTTCAATTTAACTAATAATTCCAGTCATTTTTAAAAACGCCGAATCAGACACGTTACTTTTTGTTATGATTCTGTTTTATTTCCACAAACTTGCCAAAGTTTTTTTAAAATAAATAAATAAGTAGGCCTTTTGTGAAACCACTTATTTCATTGTGTGATTGCGACATACACGGGGTGAATCATATTTAATGTCCAGCCCGTCAATATCGACAGTATCTTTAAAAATAAGTATTTTTGGTAAAATGTTTTTTAAAGACCAAGTTACAGCTTGATAAAACTAGAAACAAAATTGTTATATATTTTATAATTTCTAAATCATTAAAGGTATTATGTTCCCAAATTGGGTGCTTTGACGTGTCTCTTGACTATTTATTAATGTATCATAATATACTATATTTTACCAAGCAATAATTTAGGTTTATGTTTAATTTAAAATTGTTACACGGAAGGATTTAATAACTAGGTACATTTTATAATTTAATAATATTAAGTGAAATCTACATTCAGAGAATCTGGCTAAAATTAAGAGAAACGACTAGCGTTTCCAGTCCCGGTATTTAGTACCGGGATAGTCCCGGGATTTTACCCAAAAAGTGTGGTCCCGGGATTTTCCTCATGGTCCCGAAACCTTGAAAAGTCCCGATTTTTTTTATTGCGTCATAAACACGCCACTATTGAACGGCCAATAGGCCGACTGGACCAACACAACACAACGAAGCAGTTAGGACGGTAATTCCCCTGAAAACCTAAAGGACCAGGGGAAGGGTTCACTGATGGCATTCGGAATTCGTCTTTAGTATTATTACGATTGTAGGCCGTGAAGCCCGTGTCGCTGTGGCCTGTGATCTAACCCCTTAGTGTAATACAGTACCATGTGGTTGTGTGGTGTGATCAACCATATCCTTATACAGTGTGTTAATTTAAGTGTGCAACATATGGGATTTTTTTTTATTAATAGCACAACCAAAATACAGACATTGCCGAAAGTTGATGCATGTTCAATAATCTTATTAGGAGCAGGGTGGTTGCAAGTTAAACAGCATACAGCGTAGGTCAAAAAATATAAAAATTGTACAAGAGTAAAGTACCATTATTTCAGAAAATTCAGCAAAATGTTATTAAGGACAGTTGTTTAGAATTAAAATCTATGCCTAAATACCAAAACATGGCCTCCTAAAAAAAATTTTTTTGTCAATTAATTTACAGTTTCTTAATAAACATTTGAAATAAAAATTTTGCACCTTAAATGAGAGTTCTTTAATATACACACATTATCATTACTAATGTTTTACCTTGTTCAGAATAATTTTTGCGAAATTTTAAAGTATTGTTTAATATCGTTGCTAGAGATGGGAAGGAGGGAACGTTCCCGTTCGTCCTCGGAAAACATTCGCGAACGTTCGCAATTTTCGAAATCTATGTGGCACCGCTGCTACCGAGGCACGCGCCAGTGCGGGGCCCACGGAAACTTACGGGCCACTGCGCTCGTTTGGCTCTGCGTCGGTAGACGTCCGAACTTGGCGTGCCCGCGCTTGAGATTTTTCAAATTTAGAACTATTTTAGTTATAGTTATATCTAAAAATAATAATAAACAAAAGGCTTTTATGTGCTTTTGACATATATTTAATAAAATATAAATATATATACAGCCAAGCCAACCCGATATGTTCATCCCCCTAATCTCTAGCAACCCCAACTTTAAAATTTCAAATGGAACTACCCCCCTTGTGGCGTATCATTTTAAAGCCCTTTTTATTGCGAATACAGTGATGCGTCGTTTTTAGAAATCTGTTGAGATTTGACAGAATTATTGTCTAAAAACGGAAAGTTGACAATCCACTATACGCATAGTAATTTCTACACAAATGCCCGCCACTAATAAGTTTTTTATCTACTACACACGACCAAATTACCTTGTTTTTATTGACGTGTCGATCAGTTTACAAAAAAGTCACAAATGAAAAAGCTGAAGCAAAACAAAAAAGTTCATATACGAACTCAAACCTTATATCTTTTTAAAATATGTAACAAAAGTCACTGTCACAAAAAAGTTCCTATTTTTTGCCTGTAACCATGAAATCGTTAGTTTTAGCCTGCTATTGAAAGTGGAAACGGATGTTCGAAATGGTTTATTCTAGCGTGGAAAGGGTAGAAATTGTTGCAATTTGTTATCGAAATCATAATTGCGCTAAAGCTACAGCACGAAAAATGACGCATCACTGTAGGTATTCACAATTAAAAGGGCTTTAAAGTGATGGGCCACAATTGGGGTAGTTCCCTTTGAAATTTTAAAGTTGGGGTTGCTAGGGATTAGGGGGATAAATATATCGAGTTGGCTTGACTCTAAAAAAAAGCTCCCCCAAGAACAAAAATCGACGGGTCTCGCCGAATTTTGATATATATTTCGGTTTTCTAATTGGGGGGGGGGTCAAGTTTTCGTTGGGAAACCCTGTATACTTCTATAGTTTGATTTGCATCCCGGCACACAGCACCGATCTGTCATTTTTTAAATAGAACCAAAACTCTAGTAGCTCTCTGTCCTGTATCTAAAATATATATAAATTAGTTACCTAATACATACTAGTAAAAGGATTGGGATGATCCTGCACAGACGCGCTGCGGCCGGCACATGGACGTCTACGGTGACGTCACAGCGGCAACGGCTCGCTGCGCGGTGGCCCGTAAATTTCCTTGGGCCCCGGCCAGTGCAATGGAGCACGCGCCTGCGCTTCCACGTAGTTATATACCAATATACCTATTACCAGAGCATATTATATGCTCTGCTATTACTGTGGCACGCGGCACGCTTATTGTAGATGAGTAATCTATGCATTTTGTTGTGAGTTGTTGTGAATGATGCTAGGCGCTACGACTACGAGTGCTACGATCGTCGAACTTCATACTTGAGTTGTAAGATATAATAAATTATATCTTCTATACCATTGAGTACGATCGTCGAACTTCGTACTTGAATTGTAAGATATAATAAATTCTATCTTCTATACCATTGAGTACGATTTTCGAATTTTCTGAAATAAGAGTAGGTACTTTACTATTGTACAATTTTTATATTTCTTGACCTACCCTGTCTGCTGTTTGACTTGCAACCATTCTAAGTGCATCTAAAATGATTATTGAACATGCACCAACTTTCGGCAATATTTGTATTTTAGTTGTGCAATTAATAAAAAAAATCCCATATTATATGTTGCACACTTAAATGACCACACTGTATGTAATTCTTTAATTAATACATAAAATTGTGGAATTATTGCAATTTTTAGATTTTAAAGTGAAATAAGACGTATAGGTACTTACTTGTATACTTAGTCATACATTTAAATTAGTTGGAGTTGGAGCTACTTTAGTTGTGTGTTGTGTTTTTTTTTAAGTAATCTCAGTTTTAGTTTATTTTATGTTTGGTATTTTGTAGGTAGGTCTAAATAAAAATATTTCATTTTTACAAACTTTTTCTTACAAAATTTGTCGTAAAGAAGCAAAATTTTGATTTCGGGACCATTTTTCGGGACTTTCGGGACTAGTACTGGGACATAAAATTTGGGATCAAAGTCCCGAATACCTTTTCGGTCCCGGGATTTGGGAACAGAATAGTCCCATTTTGTGGCTTTGTTTACTTGTTTATCGCTCCTATCCTTTGTTATTTCTCTGAGATCTTATCTCATAACATGGCAGATAGGTATCCAGATAAACTGTGTGCCTAATATTTATTAATATAACATTTTTAAAACTTCATTTAACAGATTGCAGAGTTCGACATTAAAAATGACTCACCCCATACATTCTTAGACAATGGTTAAGACAACGTCCAAGTGATGGAATAGCCACCATTGTCATGTTTCCGTATGACCAGTCCTCTGAGAAATAATCCAGTTATTTATCAGGTCTTTGGACATAGATCAGCAAACGTTGGACTTGAAACGTCAGCTACAAGTCGTAGAACAAGAAGTATTAATATTGAGAAACAAAGTGCAAAGTTTAGAAACTGAAAACGAGAAACTCTCAAATGAAAACAAGAAACTCTATTTACTGAAAGGTGCTAAGGGAACGAAGTTGGATAAAAATATAGATAAGTATATTGACCAAATAGCAGGATTAGAAATTGATTTGGAAGAAGCAAATAAAAGAATCAAGAAGCTTGAAAGTGATAGTGGATGTGAAAATTATTCTATTGTAAAGGTATCTAACAATTTGAAATATTTCTAAGTAGTTAGGTATACTTAATAAATAAATCTCTTTATAGGGGGATTACAGGAAGTTTAGTCAAAGAATACCTAAAAAAATAACAGCCCTTACATCTCGAGATCAGCTGAAAACAATGGTATCTGAGTTAGAAAAAGAAATAAGTGACATAATGCTCTCCATGAAGTCTTACGAAAATGAAAAGATAAAACTAGAAGAACAAATTAAAAAATCAGAAATAAGCGCTGAATCTGAAAAAGCCTTAAAAGACTTGGAAGAAGTAAATAAAAAATATACTTCTCTGAGAAGAGAACTAGAAGATGAACAATCAAAAAGTATTAAAGCTCGTGATGAACTAAACGAACAACTCTCAAAGACTAAAGATGGTTTAGAAAAATGTAGCAGTGACAAAAAGAAATTAAAAGATCAAGTAGATAAACTGAAAAAAGAAATCTCATCTCTCAAAGAGGAAAATAAATGTATGGAAGAAGAAATGGATAAGCTTAAAACAAATTTGAGTAAGTTTTCTGACAAAAAGAATAACTTTCAGTTCTGGAATTAATTTTCCAGGATTGTGCCTAGACATATTGCCGGCCGTACACCAGGAAATAATTATTTATGTGTGACAACTAAAAATTGAATTTTCACGCGAATAAACACAAGCCAAATTTTCAAAGTCAAACAATACTCAATATAATATGACCATAACATATTACGTAAGTAGGGCCATATTATTTCTATAACTTTGGCATAAAACATTTCTTTCTCACCAGTGTTGATGTTGATACATAAAAATTTGTTCCGGGGCCTTGATGTGTACTGTGCGTAATATTATTATTTTAAAGTGAATATAAAACAGAAATAGAGACGTTTGTTTACTAAAATGCAGTTTATAAATTATAAAGACAAATAGTTTAAATTGGGCGTAGGAAATTATGAAGTCACAGCATCGTTATGCCCTTTCTTCCTTCTTTATCAAAAGGAAGAGAATGAATCTCATTTGAGTATAATGTTTCCTAAACAATTTCTTTACTTTATTCTGAATAGACTAATGATAATTTTCGTTTTCAGAGAACTCAGCCTGCAAGCAAGATGAAATAATATTGTTGACTCAAAAGATTGATAATTTAAAGTCAACATTAAAAGAAAAGGATGATAAAGTACGGGAAGTGGAAGAAGAACTGGAACAGAAATCAAACAAATTGAGCCAGGAGGTACGTAAATGTTCTGTTTAGGTATTTTACAACGATATATTAATATAAATTTGGTGCTAACCAATTATTCTAGACTACCACAAACTTACGAAAAATAAGTGAATTGGAAGCCCTGATAACAAAGTATGAAATGAAATACAATGAAAGCGACAAAAAGCTTCGGGAACAAAGCAAAGAATTTGATAATAAGGTAGGAACATATCTTTTCAAGAATATCCAGTGGCGTACATAGGGGAAAGCTCGCCAGAAACTATTTCGGAATTTGAAAATATTTACTGTCCCTTGTAATTAATTATACATATTGTATTACAAATAGGTACATTTAGAATATTTTCCTTAAAATGAAAAAATTCGCCTGTTTACATTACAATTTTTCCTTGATGCCCTAAAACAAATTATATCCACTGATAATACACAATATTGTTGTTGTTCACGTTTATAGATGGATCTAACTTACAAATCTTCCGATCACGAAAAAACATATTTAAACATGGCCACTCTTATTTTTCTCAAAATATATAGAACTTCTTTGTTAGGTCAGATACAAATTTAGTTTTTCCGCAGTAGTAAATGTCCATGGAAATTATGGACCTTATTTATAATTATATTATAAATAAAATAAGTTCCACAGCCTAAGTGGTTTCAAGAAAAACGCCTTTTTATTAAACATATTGTACTGAATCTCAACAAAAACAGTCCAAACTCGCTGCCTTGGTTACCACCTTTATTGTTTAGCCTTCACAAATAAACTTGCCAGATACTGTCCCTGACGAAGAATATTCTTTCTGCTCCAAAACTCGCAATAAAATCGCGTTCTAACCTTCAACGCTCAGGCCCAATTCCCAGGGCTTATATGGAAGCCTGGAGACTACTCTAGAATATTCCTGGCCAATGACAGATGCACAAATCGTAAAGTTCTAGCAAACTCCTCCAAAGTTATGGAAGCTCAATAGGGAAAACAATGAAAACTAAAAGAAAATGGGACCCTGGGGCCTCAGGCCAACAAAGATGTGACGGAAAATGCCTCTAAACCAATCATAAAAATTTTAAAACTGTAAGTAGAATACCGAAACTTAAAATTTATCTGCTACATCTTTGAGTAGGTTAGAAAACAGTGCAAACATGTTCATTGAAAGCTGATATAACAACTTTAGAGGAATTTTTCGGTACACTGCCCCCCCTCTCAAGTTATATGACCTTCATATATCTTCTCATGGTATGGAACAACCTAACGATATTTACTATGCTCATCTTTGCTGTTAGGCTACATACGATAAACGACATCATTAATCTTCGAAAGATAGAACCAACAGAAACAACTACTCCAAGGGCTAATACCCCTACCAGCATTGAACTACACCATTGGCTCTCGATTTTTGTTGGGAATATACATTGCAAAGATGATCTCCGGATTTTGCCTATGTCCATCTGATGATTCCCAAAAAGGATGAAACAGGTAATGGGCTGGCTGGGATCATTGTGCCTGCAGCATGTCAGGACATGTCCCAACAAAGATATCAATATCTTTGACGTTACGTTGGTGAAGGAGAAAACTTTGATCTTTGCAATCATTAATCTTGTTCATAACGATGTATGGTCCTTCCCAACTTCTATAGAGTTTCGGAGACCGACCTTTTGTTCGCTTGGGATTGTATAACCACACCACACTTTGTCACCCACATTAAATTTAACACTGATGGTTGCTTTCAGATCGTAGCGGATCTTCATCCTGTCACTTTCTAGATGCAACTTCTGGCGAACGTCTTCATAAACCAACTGGAGACGCTCTCTCAGTTGACTCAAATAGTCATCAGTAGATTCTGGATTTTCTGTCGGCCGGTTATGATGTCGATAGGGAGCCTTAGATCATCTCGTAGCTGGAGACTTTCCTGTTGCTTCATGCACAGCGGAACGGTAGGACAATAGAAAAGGTGGTATGCATGTGCCCCAATTACTTTGTTTTTGGTTCACTACCATCTTCAGGTACGTTTCTAAAGTCTTATTGAACCGTTTCACCATACCATCAGACTGGGGGTGCAGGGGTGTTGTGCTTGTTTCAAAATTGCGGCCCTGATCAGAGTGTAGTTCTCTTGGGACACCAAAAAGACATATCCAATTTTGGAACAGGACCATTTGCTAAAGTAGTCCATGACAACTAACACATAATGGTTGCGCTGGTTGGGAACGGTCCTGTTACGTCGATGGCGATCCTTTCAAAAGGAGCTCCGATCAGGTATTGCATCATTTTTACCCCTGTTCCTAGTTTTTGGTCCTTTTGCCGAAGCGCATTCTTCACATCGGCGGCACCAATCTTGGGCATCTTCCCGAGAGTTTACCTAGTAAAACCTCTCTCTAACTTTATTCGAGGTCTTACTAATGCCAAAGTGTCCACCTCCAACGCCTTCGTGCACGACTTTCAGGACCTCCGACACTCTCTTCTTGGGAAGTACTGCTAAAATACCTTTTCTTTTCCATCTGGACTTTCCCAAACTCTCTTTAGTACACCATCTTTAATTACTAACGAGTCCCATTGTGCCCAGCATGCCTTTAACTCTGGTGATTTGTCCGAAACATCTTTCCATTCAGGTTTGGGTATATGTCTCACTTTTAGGTCAAATATTATACCAAATATGGGATCTTCGCTTTGCTCTCTGGTGATGACTATCGATTCCCAATTTTCAGGTCCCCGGACAATAGTTCGTTTACATAAAATTAGGTCCGGGTTTTCTCTTCATTCCTGTCGACTACAGTGATGACAGTCTTCATTACAGGGTCTTCTTGAGAATGCATCAGCATTCTTATGGTTGTCCCCTTTGCGGTGTTCCACTTTGAAGTCGTATTCCTGCAGCCTTTGTAGCCATCTTGCCACTTGTCCTTCTGGATTCTTGAACTGGAATAGCTATTTTAGTGATGCGTGATCTGTTTTTAATATGAAAGGTTGGCCATATAAATACTTCTGGAAATGTTCAATGGCCTTGACCACTGCTCGCAGTTCCCTTAGTGTCACACAGTAGTTTCTCTCTGGCTTTGACAGAGTTTTACTGAAGTAGGCAATAACTTTTTCTTGCCTTTCTTGCTCCTGGGACAGCACTGCTCAAACACCAAAGTTGCTGGCAAATGTATCCACGATGAATGTCTTTCCAGGAACGGGAAACATCAAAATCAGTGAAGAACATAAAGCTTTCTTCAAGGTCTGAAATGCTCTTCACAATCCACATATAATCAATTCCATTCTCTGTGAGCTTATGCAGCGGCCTGGCTATGTGTGCAAAGTTTAGGACAAATCTTCTGTAATAAGTGCACAGACGCAGGAAGCTCCTTAGTTCTTGTTTATTTTTTGGTCGCGGCCATTTTTCAATTGACTCTATCTTTTCTGGGTCTGTTTTAACTCCTTGCTCTGAAATTACATGCCCCAAATATATCTAACTTCCTTCTTGAAAAAACAGCATTTCTTCAAATGTTCTTCCCAAAATAATGACATCATCCAGATATATTAGACAGGTTTTCCATGTCATACCTCTTAGCACAGACTCCATGAGCCTCTCAAAAGTTGCTGGTGCACTACAGAGGCCAAATGGCATAACATTAAATTGCCGTAAACCTGTACCAGTAGAAAATGCAGTTTTCTCTTTATCTCGAGTGTGCATTTCGACTCGCCAGTACCCACTCTTCAAGTCCAACGTGGAAAACCATTTTGAAGCAGATAGAGTGTCTAAAGTGTCATCTATTCTGGGTATAGGGTAGCTGTCCTTCTTAGTGGCATCATTTAACCATCGATAATCTACGCAAAACCTTACAGAACCATCCTTTTTCTTCACTAGGACAACTGGAGAAGTCCATGGGCTCTGACACGGTTCAATGACTCTGTTGTTCCATTTCCTTCAACATAGCTGAAACCTCTTCTTGCTTAGCAAGGGGTATCCTTCGAGGAGCCTGTATGATCGGAGGGCTATTACCAGTATTTATCCTGTGTTGTACTAAACCTGTCCTTCCAAAATCGCATTCAGATGTAGCAAACACATCACAATTTTCTTCAATCAGTTTTCGCAGTTGGTACTGCTGCTCCATTGTTAAGTAAGCAGCGGCTTCTTCGACCATCTTCTTCACACTCTCTGGTAGGGGCTGTGGAACTTGCTGTGGTCCAACCTGATTTTTCATAATTGCCTGAACTTCATGGCCTTTTCGCCTTTGCTCTGCAATCTGCACAAATATTACATGGCCTTTTTTGGTGGTCAGCGTCTTTGCAGGGAATATACCTCTTTTATACAGCCCGCATTCTTCTTCGGATTCCACAATAATTGTTTCGCCATTCAGTCCATCATAGGTGGCCTTGATAAGCTTTTCTGAATTAGCCGGAACTGTGGTATCTTCATAAGCGGTCACAGTTCGGGAAGTGTTGCCAGCCATGTTAGGACGTGTCATCAGAATTTCTTCTGGCTTTGTCCTCAAAATCCTCTTGTGAACTTCTATCTTGAACCGCTGTTCACATAAGACATCCAGTCCTAATATGACATCGTCGGTTATTTCTGACTCTGTGCTTGAACTTATTAGAGCCTATGGTTATAAAGGCGTCATGCTCTCCTGTAACTGGAATTTCTTCCCCATTTGCCAATTCGACGATGTAGTTTGGTTGTGGTGCAATCCTGCAGTGGGTTATGCTGTTCGGCCTCACGATGGTATGACTAGAACCAGTGTCACAATTTCACATTCCCGACCGCAGATCTTTCCTGCTACTACCAAGCTGTTTCCTGAATTCGGCAGCCGGTTGACTTTTATCCTAGTAGGTGGGGCTTGGTAGCACCCAGCCAGCTTTCGCCCCTTAAAGCTGGCTATTCGGAGTTTTCCTGCTTCTCACCGTCAACAGGCTTGGGGCACTGGCGTTTCAAATGCCCCTCAACTCCGCAGTTCCAACAGCGCAGTATTGTACTTCTTTGAACACCCGTCCCGTCTTTGGAGTTCGTAGCATGTGAAAGGATGTTATGAATATCTCGTACCATTTGTTCTATGTTGGGATTACTGGTACTGCCTCTGTTTTGTGGTCGCACCTGTCTCAACCTCACTTGTCTACATGCTGCCTGTGTGGTGGCTTCAAATTCCAAATCGTGCGCCAAAGCCTCTGAGATGTTTTTGTGGCGGGCCAGACGAAGTGCTTGGCTAGTCTTGCTATCGCGCACGCCATCTATGAAGCTGCTTACTGAAATTTGTTCGAATTCGACTAGGGCCAATGGATAGGCCAGATTTTTTTTTGTTTGTTCTTCTTTAATTCATTCTTCATTTCTTCTTGAAGATTCTTCATTTTGTCAAATTTCTTCATAAACATTTCCCTCAACTTTTCCATTTCCATTGCGGTTTGTTTTCTCGTTGTGGGCATTCACCTCGGGGTCGTCTTAAAATCGCGCTTCTTACACCAAATGTACTGAATCTCAACAATAACAGTCCAAACTAGTTGCCTCGGTTACCACCTTTATTGTTTAGCCTTCACAAATAAACTTGGCAGATACTGTCACTGACCAAGAATATTCTTTCTGCTCCAAAACTCGCACTAAAATCACATTCTAACCTTCAACTCTCCTCAGGCCCAATTCCCAAGACTTATACAGGGTGTTTCTAAATTATGGTGCCAATGTAATATGACAGATAGAAAATGTCATTTTGAACAAAAAGTTTACTATAAAGATGGGTCCTAAAATGCATAATAAGAAAGTTACAGGGTGATAAAAGTATAGTTTGAAAAACATCTTTATCGCAATAACTTCTACAGAAGTTATGCAATTTAAATGAAACTTGGTGCAAATCTTTAGTAACTGAAGTGCAACAATTTTGTGTAAAAACGATTTATTCCCATCAACCAGAGGCTGAGGGGCGGGGTAGCACAATGTGTTTCCTACTCATAATTTTGTTGAGGTTATCTTTTTGGTCTCGCCGGTTCATCATTTTTGTGCATCTTTTTATTTTGCAACCAAAAATGTACTCTTGTTTCATAACGATAAAATCAACCGTTTGCGTTCAAATCAGCAAAATGTGCCCCAAAACACCTGTTAACTCCAAAATTGGAAAAATAAAATTATCCCCTACCGCATTTAAATGCTTTGCAGATAAATTGTACGTTCAAAATTAAGAAAAAATGCCTAATGGATATTGAGTAAAACATCAATGGTTTTACTGAAATATGGATTTCAAAATTTTCTCGACTTCAATCAGTGCATTTTGAAAGCGACAAATTTTTGATACATAGTTTATAGGAAATTTTGGAGTTAACAGCTGTTTTGAAGCACATTTTGCCGATTTCAACGCAAACGGTTGATTTTATCGTTATGAAACAAGAGTACACTTTTGTTGCAAAATGAAAAGATGCACTAAAATGATGAACCTGCGAGACCAAAAAGATAACCTCAAAAAAGTTATGAGTAGAAAACCCATTGTGCTACCCCGCCCCTCCGCCTCTGGTTGATGGGAATAAATCGTTTTTACACAAAATTGTTGCACTTCAGTTACTAAAGAATTTCACCAAGTTTCATTTAAATTGTATAACTTCTGTAGAAGTTATTGCGATAAAGATGTTTTTCAAACTATACTTTCATCACCCTGTAACTTTCTTATTATGCATTTTAGGACCCATGTTTATAGGAAACTTTTTTTTCAAACTGACATTTTCTATCTGTCATATTACGTTGGCACCATAATTTAGAAACACCCTGTATACAGGGTGAGTTTTTTTTTTTGATGATCAGTATGGGGATCTCAGAAACTAGCGGAGATAGAAGGAAGGTTAAATGGGAAAAGAATTTCAGTTTTGTGGGCCCAATTTAACGCGCCTTGTGGATTTTTGAAAAAAGGCATGGTTTACTAGATATTTTGAAGAAACGAAATTTTGATGATTTATTCTAATCCGTCTAGCTTCGTTGTTTATGATTTTAGGTAAAAAGTGTAAATAACAAAGTTGGAGGGATTTGTGTCCCCAATGCGGTTATCATGTCCTACTTTGCGTGACAACTGTCATTTTCGAGATATGACACAAACTTTTGTTTTTTAAATGGAAACCACTGCTTGTAATAATTTCAAAAAATCAGGCATTTTTAGAGCTTTCCAACGATATAGTATTCAATATGGTTATTCAGGAAAATAACGGAAATAATTATGGTTTCCATTTAAAAAAACACAAGTTTGTGTCATATCTCGAAAATGGCAGCTGTCCCAGAAAATCGGACATGATAATTGGTGATACAATTCCCTCCAACTTTGGTATTTACACTTTTTACCTAAAATCAGAAACAACGAAGCTAGATGGATTAGAATAAATTGAGAAAATTTCTTTTTTTTCCTTCTAAATATCTAGTAAGCAAAAAAGTGAGTAGTAGGGATGCAGTCAGCAGGGCAAAAAGAAAATACTCTTTGTTATATGGTCAAGCTTTCGGAATAAATTTATTCCTTCACCAAATGTACATTATAAAAATGTTATAATGTTAATGTTAGGACTACTTACAAACTTAAACTTCAGGTTTAGTTTAAAACTCGCAAAAAGAATACTACGAAAGTATCCTATATAATAAATGCAGAAATTCAATTATAATCTTCTTTCCATGAAAAATGTTACATTTTATACAAGGTGGCCCACCACGAACTGCATCGATCTATATATGGAAAACTGAAAGTAGGAAAATTCAGAAAATTTGGCACCTCACCAATGCCGGTGGGCGCTGCTCAACTAAAATATTTTGGTGAATCTGGCACTTCCGGTTATACCGAAAGTCGATATCAACTTTCTTATCTCAAATGGAACACCCTGTATATTATTGCATTTTTGGATTCTAGGCATCATTTTGGAACAAAAACATGCAACATGTCCTATGTCTAAATCTAACCGTTTTTGAGATATTTGCATTTTTCCGAAAAAAATTACAGATGCAGACCTAAAGTCGATTAGCAATTTATACGAGGAAACCGCAAAATTTCACAACAAATTTTTGGCATCGTGTAACAGAAGCTCTGACCTAGTGAGCTCTGCTGAGAAATAAATCCGTTCTTATACAGAGTGTTCACAAAATATGAATAAAAATTACATTCAAAATGTGCTTAAATCTCGAAAATTTCAAATGGAAACCCCCATTTTTTTTAATGCGATCTTATTTACCGCTAAAAATGATGACAACTTTGTGTAAGGTTTCCTATACCTAAATGCAGTAATTTTCGATTAATTTATGAAAAACCTACTTTTCGCCCATGAAATGCTGGGTTTTCTTAACGTTTTGAAAATCGTATTAGCCGTGGACATTGAAAAGACAATCGCGGCTGAGGAAATGTCACTTGGTTTATAAATTATTGTCAACAATAATGCCGGCGCGCTTAAATAATTACACAAACGAAGATTATTTAAATTTGTTTATTATCTACGGAGAATGCAACAAAGTAATATAAAAAACGTGCGATAGATAATCTTCTTTTGCGTAATTTAAGCGCGCCGGCATTCTTGTTGACAATAATTTATAAACCAAGCGACATTTCCTCAGCCGTGATTGTCTTTTCATCGTCCACGGCTAATATGATTTTCCAAGCGTTAAGCAAACCCCGCATTTTATGGGCGAAAAGTGGGTTTTTCGTAAATTAATCGAAAATTACTGCATTTAGGTATAGGAAACCTTACACAAAGTTGTCATCATTTGTAGTGGTAAATAAGATCGCATTATAAAAATGGGGGTTTCCATTTGAAAATTTCGAGATTTAAGCACATTTAGAATGTAATTTTTATTCATATTTTGTGAACACCCTGTATAAGAACGGATTTATTTCTCAGCAGAGATCACTAGGTCAGGGCTTCTGTTACGCACGATGCCAAAAATTCGTTTTGAAATTTCGCGGTTTCCTCGTATAAATTGCTAATTGACTTTGGGTCTGCACCTGTAATTTTTTTCGGAAAAATGCAAATATCTCAAAAACGGTTGGATTTAGATATAGGACATGTTGCATATTTTTGTTCCAAAATGATGCCTAGAATCCAAAAATGCAATAATATACAGGGTGTTCCATTTGAGATAAGAAAGTTGATAGCGACTTCCGGTATAACCGGAAGTGCCAGATTCACCAAAATATTTTAGATGATCAGCGCCCATCGGCATTGATGAGATGCCAAATTTTCAGAATTTTCCTACTTTTAGTTTTCCATATATAGATCGATGCAGTTCGTGGTGGGCCACCCTGTATAATAAAGACAGCAAAAATTTTTGACATATTTACTAATAGTACGAGCCCCGTCCCATATTAGTTGGCCCAGTCAATCTAAATGTGGCAATTCTTGAATATACTTGAATAAAAATAAAATATAAGGAAATAATGGTTTCTTTTAGTCAAATCGGTAACAAATAAACTTCGAAATATACAAAACAGTATTATTTTACTAGATAAAGTAACAAAAAATAAGAACAGTAGTATCCAATGCAAAGTTTTGGCCCTAGATAATATGGCACTCTACTACTTAACTAATGCTACCACTGAGTTACGTCACCTTTTCTACTTATAACAGCTTGAACACGTCTAGACATGGTATTGGCTAACTCCTGGCAAACATTTGGGGCAAAACTATTCCATATATTTTGTAGTCTCGCTCTTAATTCTGGTATGGTCCTCGCAGGTGATAATCGTAATTTCTTCTTCATGATATGCCATAAAGTTTCAATTGGGGACAAATCTGGGCTACTGGATACCCATGGTAAAAGCAGAATATTGTTTTGAAACAGCCAGTTTCTAACCCGTTTTGCTGTATGGCACGCAGCGCCATCTTGTTGAAAAATAAATTAAAGTCCAGTTCTTCGGCATTCCTCTAAAGTAGGTTTTAGGTATGTTTCCAGAATATAAATGTATCTTTCGGCATTCACGATACCTTCTACAAAGTGCAGGCTGCATACTCCTTTAGCAGACATGGATCCCCAAACCATTACCGAATGCAGGAAATTTTATTTTTCTTTTCACACAGCCTGAATGATACGCCTCCTCTTTCTTTCTTATTACTCTACTCCGGCTATCACCTACACATACTTCAAATCTGGATTCGTCACTCCAGTGAACTGAATCCCATTGTTCCTGAGACCAGTGTCTGTATTGTTTTACCAATAACAACCTAGTTTTTTTTCTGTGCGCCAGTGAGTAATGGTTTTTCTTTTGCCTAAAAGAGTACTCATAAAAATGATTTAAAACTGCAGATACAAATAAACTTTAAACCTACCTTGTAAACTTTAAAACCCAATTCCATAGCAACCCTGTGGCATGTTGTTCTAGAAAATTTCTTCCCAGTTTCACTATTCCATAATATACTTATTTCTCCATAATTGGATCGGTGGTTTTTAACAAGTATTCTTCTTAAAGCTCTTTTATTGATATCAGCAACTCTACGCTTTCTTCCAGTTTTTTGCTTTTGGGCGATAGAGGTTGTTATTTTATATAACTGTATGATCTTTCGAACGGTATATCGAGATAAATTGACAATATTACCAATTTCTGATGCCGATTTTCCCGATTGTGACAAAGAAATGATTATCTTCCGTACATCCTCACTAACCGCCTTTCCTCGCGTCATTTTAATAATTTTTTAAGAATAATATTAACTTGACACTGGGTGTATGAGACTACTGAATGCCTTACAAATGTTAAATGAAATTAGTTGTCAAAATGAGTTTGTTTATTTCAAAGCCATATTGATATTAAATTTTTAATACATTGGCTCTGCATGTACTCTAAAATACATTCTAAATAATGTTTCTTTGCTTACAATGGAATTATTTAGAAAATGTGTAAAATAATATAAAACTCGCCAAATGTAAGTAGTAAATAATGTTTTAGCAAATTTAAGAATCCTGGTTTAGCGTTTTAGCGAGCTGGGCCAACTAATATGGGACGGGGCTCGTACTTTATTTAAATTTCTTTTGTCATATATCAAAAATATTTATAGGTTAAAAAACCAAAAATTCTTTTAACGACTTGTCACTGTGACTGGACATGTGTATAGTGTGACTGCATCGCTACTACTAACTTTTTTCTTTTTAACTAAGTCAGTCACGACTTACACCTGCTTATCTAGTAAGCCATGACTTTTTTTCAAAAATCCACAAGGCGCGTTAAATTGGAAAGAATTGCAGTTTTGTTGGCCCAATTTATCCACAAGGCGCGTTAAATTGGGCTCACAAAACTGCAATTTTTCCCCATTTAACCTTCCTTCTATCTCGGTTAGTTTCCAAGATCCCCATACTGATCATCAAAAAAAACTCACCCTGTATTTAAATGAAAGCCTGGAGACTACTCTAGAATATTCCTGGCCAATGACAGATGCACAAATCATAAAGTTCTACCAAACTTCTAGAAATTTATGGAAGCTTTACAGGGAAAACAATGAAAACTAAAAGAAAATGGGGCCCTGGGGGCCTCAGGCCAATAAAGATGTGACGGAAAATGCTGCTAAATCAATCATAAAAATTATAAAACTAAGTATAATACCAAAACTTACAATTTATCTGCAAAATCTTTGAGTAAGTTAGAAAACGGTGCAAACATGTTCATTGAAAGCTGATATAACAACTTTAAAGGTATTTTTCGTTACATAATATCTCTACTTCCTTATTAGCAAAGATGAGAACAATATTATAAGCACGTGAAAAGTAAAAAAAAATGTATTTTTATCTTGGTAAATTCAAACTCAAATTGAATCACCTATCAAAATTACAGAAAAACTAAAAACTAAAAACCTTTTTATAAACAAGCTTTTATTTAAGCAATGTACTAAAACGAATAAAATAAATTTGGGTTTTCATTAAGGTGACAATGCCAAATTGCAAACTGTACAGAAAATACATACTTCGGCAAGTAGTCCCTGTCCAAGAGAATTAATTTGTACCTATTTTTATGAACATTTCGAGTGACAACCTTTTTGATTTCACTCATTGTTTTATACTCGTCAAATACTTGGGGCAGTCGCTGTATTGCATTTAGTACAACTTCACTCACCTTATCATTTTCTACTTGTCAAATCTTTTCATTTGATTGCCATGTCAAGAAGGTTCTGAAGAAATAGGTAATCCGCCATCTTGGAGCGGCCGTCGTTTCAAATAAATTACAATATTGGGTATACTAGATTGTATCGTCACCAGCACCAAAAGTGTCTGCAAAATTTTAGCGCAATCGGTTGGGTGGAAGTGGTTTAAAATTTAGTTGCAAGATTTGGCCACATACACACTAACTTAACAAGTTAAATAAAAGCTTGTAAAAATGATGTATGTAACAAGTTAGGAAATATAATTTTAAAAAATACCAAAAAATCAAAGTAGGCCTAGACATTCGAGATTTCGCAAACCTACTCAGTTCTTCATTCTGAACAAGTTTCCTTAATAACATTTTGTCGTAAAACCTACAGAAAGGGCACTTTACTGATGTGGAAAATTAGTTTTCTCAAAATTCCCAAGGGATACATGATTTTTCGAAAGTAAAATTATGTCACAAATTAGTTTAAAACCAAGCAGGGCTGATCCCCAGAAGCTCAAATTTCAACTCGAAATTTTTTTGTCATTTACACCCTACGTGAACTCTATCCGTGGACACACTGTAGATTGTTTGGCGAGCAGAAATTAATTTGTCGAGGTTCAAAAAGAAATGAAATATTTATTTATCTAACAAGGTGCAAAAAGTGGTATTTTTCCGCACATGACTGCAGTTGGCAGAACAATGCGAGCAGTTGGCAGAACGACGCAAAACGGTCAAGTAGTCTAGTGCAGAGGCGGAGAAGACACTTTTTACAAGAGTCAGAACAACAAAATCTGACAAGCAATATAGTTCTATTAATACTAATTTTATGTGTTACCGTCATCTGGGGTGAGTTCGGACACGTTTTGGAGGTTTTTTCGTAATTACAAAAAAACTAATCAATACAAAAATCTGCAAAAAATAATTTAAATACATTGGATGTTGCTCTATTGAAAGGTGTATTTGTTTTTTTTTGTTTGTCCCAATTTTGTCCAATTTTTTTTTCCAAAATGTGTCCGGACTCACCCCTATGTATGGGGCGAGTTCGGACATGCATAAAATCACATCAGAAAACGATCTTCCACCATCATAGAGGTGAGTTCGGACACAATTTTTGTTTTTTTCAATATAGACATAAATAATATCGTAATTATAGGCTCAGGAAAGGCGTGACTAAAACAGGAATTATGAAATAATATGTTTATTTCATTGTGACAAATATAAAAAAATAAATTAAAACTCTTTTAACAAAAATCTTGTTGAAATTAAAAAAAACCTTTTATTCTCTGCGAATTTAAGTTTTACTTGATATTAATATCTCCAGGAAGGTCTTTAAAAAAATGCCTGCCTCTTCGAATTTCTTTCAAAGTAAGTTTTCTTAATATATATTTTTTATAAGCTAATCCTTCGTCAGAAATATCCGGATATACAGTGTGTCCCGTTTTTCATGTTAACACCCCTGAAAATCTAATCAGGAATTGAGGGAATTGAACGGGTCAATTTTTTTTATAGATATTTCCCTGAAAGGTCATCATTTGCGAAGTATTGGTTTGGCATTGCCGCGAAAGCCTGGCCTACTGCGATTTTTTAAAGGGGTGCGTTTTTCGAAAAACCTTATTAGGCATTTTTTTTTTATTTAAAATTTGACACCACAGCGTTAATCAGGACACACCGAAACCCCCATATGCCAAATTTGAACAACAAATATACAGGGAGTTCCATTCTGCAGGGTGTCAAAGTTGAGCAAAATAGGAATTTTAAAGGCATCTGCCAAGTCAACTGTGCCATGGAATCCCCTCAAAACAGTTGAATGTTCAACAGGACCACTCAAGGTATTGGTGTGCAAAGGTCCAATACAAAATATACAGAGTGTTCTTATCTGTGCCATCTCAAATTACTGAATTTTTAGAACTTATATACGAGTCAAAAATCGAGTGTATTAAATCCGCTCCACATACTATCAACGAACTAAATCTAAAAAAATACAGAAGCCTGCCAGTCAGTAAGTCCATATCAGTTAATGTGGCTGATGTGCCACAACAGGAAACGCACAGAAAATGTATCATCTTAGACAGTGACTTTGTTGAGAAAGGTCCAATAATTTAAATTGTTTTTATTTCTTGGTTGGCATTTTGTAAAGAAATGAATTACTTTTGTGTTTATTAATATTTTTCCAATGATTCCAGAGCACTCCTGACCAGTATAAAGTTTAATAAAAATTCAGAATTTTGAGATGGCTCAGAGAAAAATACCCTGTATATTTTTGTAGTAAATCTTTTCACACCAACATTTTGAGTGGCCCTGTTGACCATGCAACTGTTTTGAAGGGATTCCATGGCACACTTGACTCGCCAGATGTCTTTAAAATTCCTATTTTGCTCAACTTTGACACCCTACAGAATGGAACTCACTGTATATTTTTTGTTCAAATTTGGTATATGGGGGTTTCGGTGTGTCCTAATTAACGCTGTGGTGTCAGATTTTAAATAAAAAAATGCCTAATATGGTTTTTCGAAAAAGGCACCCCTTTAAAAAATCGCAGTAGGCCAGGCTTTCGCGGCAATGCCAAACCAATACCTCGCAAATGATGACCTTTCAGGGACATATCTATAAAAAAATTGCCCCGTTCAATTCCTTCGGCCTTCTTAGATTTTCAGGGGTGTTAACATGAAAAACGGGACACACTGTATATAAAATAAATAGTTTTTAACTTTTTAATTTTTAGATATCTAACTAGATGTAAAAATTCTGTTCCTCTTCTTTTTTGTCCAGCTTAGGTTGACTGCCCGATGTTTTATTATGTTTTCCTCGAATTTTGTCAAATATTGTGGATTTCGGAACTTTATAATATTCCGCAGCCTGCCGTAAGGTTTTTTTTCTTGAAGTGACATCTCGTATCGCTGCGTTTAAATTAACCGAAGAGTAATTGCATCTTTCCTTTACGCCTAGGGGACGGCGGTATTTACGAACCATGGTGTCCGAACTCACCCCACGTTGTGTAGTTTTTTTCTAAAAAAAATGCCCTAAATTAATACCAAAAACTTTTTTTTACAAAAAAAGGTATAGTTTTGTTGATAATTGCTGGTAGAAGTATATTTTAACCGAATTAGAGGAATGCGATTACACATAACCTATAATCGGCAAGGGTTTTTCTACTTATTTGAAAAATCGGGTAATCTGCTGAAAAGCCAAATATTTTTTTACTTACCTCGAACGTGGTCTGGCCGTGGTTTGAGCTAGACTGAACGATCCCCCGTGAATGTGTTTACTAAATTTGCGCCCATAAAGGCCAGCCAATGAGCGGTTAGCATTTGATCACCAGATATATAGGGCGGAGCATGTACGTCCGAACTCACCCCAGATGACGGTATATTATTTCGGGGCGCCAAAATACCTTGTTATGACCTTTACATCATATAAAGCCATTAGACTTCATTTTGTAATAAACAAATTATACTTTGTGTGTATTTATTGTAGGTAGTTAACCACTTCTTAACTGTTAGTTATCTTTACAATTCTAGATTGAAAAAGAAAAACAAAAACTTAAATCGATAGAAAACGATCAAATAAAGTGGGAGGATGAAAAGAAAAAATATATCTTACAAGTTGATAATTTGAGTACAAAAATAAAGGGCCTAGAAAATACTATAGAGCAGAAGAACAAATTAGTAAACCAATTGGAAGACAGTTTAGCCCAAGAACGTGAAATTGTGTCCAAGACAAATTTAAGGTTTGGGGAATTGGAAAATAGAGAAATCAGCAAGTTCAAAGATGACCTTAGCAAAAAGCAGGTATTAATTTCCGAATTAGAGTCAAAATTAGAGTTGGCCAATAAGAATTCCAAGAATTTACAAGACAAATTGAAGAAAACTGAGTTAAATAATAAAAATAGCAAATTAGAACTGGAAAAGAAGACTAAGGAATTAGAAATAGACTTGCAGGTACATAGTTCTCAAAAACCTGTTAAGATGAATGTTGTTAAGTGTTTTATTTTAGAATGAAAAGAAGAAACTGGAAGTCATGAAAGCAAACAACGAAAAAGAACAGAGAAATAGAGAATTAGAGTTAACAAGTTTGAAGAGCAAAATTAGAAAGTTAGAGATGGGCCCTGGTGGAGGTGCCAAAAAGGAGCAAGAAATGAAACAATTTGAAGATAATGTAGAAAGTAAGTACAGATCATTCATTCTAAATAAACAACCTAATGAGTTTACTAATATCTAGTAAATATATAGGGCGTTTCACAACTTATAAAAAAATTAGACAGATATGCACCTCTAAATAAGAAGTCAATTTCTTAAAAATGCAGCACAATAAATGTAAAAAGTTACTTACAATAAGTATAAATCAGTTCTACACTGGCGCTCTTATCAAAAGCAAAGCAAAATTTTCAATACCATCTCCAATATTGTATTGAAGTATTGGATACGGTGTTGAAACTTTGCATGTTGTTTTTGTTGCTTGTTTTATTCAATGTTTATTTTAATACAGTCAACCAGATGCCAAACCCTATTTTTTTAAAAGAAATGGCTCGTGGCATATGGGACAAAATGCTTTGGTAATTGGCAACACCAAACTAGTTTCCAATATCTAATGGAAATTATGTATGGGTCTTTCGGAGGTGTGCAGACCACGACAGGTACCTGTTTCAGGCTTGTTGGCCCTCATCAGGCAGACGTAGCGCACCTCACCGAAAAACCCAGATTACGTTGGCTAAGTGGAATAGGAAATAGTATAATGCGGTGAGCATTTACCATCCAACGCCATCTAGCTGGTACTGCCAAAACCAAAGCAATGTGAGTGTGTATATATCAACCGGTCGATCGACATATAAAAAGAACTCAGCAAAGCGGCGCGGTGGAAAAACCAGAAGAAGCATACATACGGGGAACCAAAAAACTCGTTTGATTTATCAGCGAGTATCTTCTAATACATAGAAATCAACAAGGATCAAATCTTGAGTTTCGATCCTCGTGTGCTTACGTCTATAGCCAAACGATGATTAAACAAAATGAATATTTAGTGTCCCCATTATAATTTTAAAAGAAATGGCTCGTGGCATATGGGACAAAATGCTTTGGTAATTGGAAACACCAAACTAGTTTCCAATATATAGTGGAACTTATGTATGGGTCTTTCGGAGGTGTGCAGACCACGACTGGTACCTGTTTCGGGCTTGTTGGCCCTCATCAGGCAGACGTAGCGCACCTCACCGAAAAACCCAGATTAAGTTGGCTACGTGGCTAATGCGGCGAGCATTTATTTTTTATTTTCAATTATTGTAACAATTTTTATCTCATTTTTTGATTGACTTTGATCATTTACAGTGCTATTCATAAAGTTTGCACAAAATAGGAAAAACAAATATTATTAGATTTTTATAAAATGTGATTTTGGTCTATGTTGGTGCATGTTTTGGATATACTATTGCCGCTAAAGAGAGTCATGAAGCCGCAACCCATGCCAGTCAAATATGATATTTAAATTAAAAATTGGGAAAAATCGGGTTTTATTGGACATATCGGAAAAGGTTATTAAGAAAATGTGTTCGTATTGTATTATTGTGCCCCTAAGCTAATATTTAGAAAGATGTAAGGATACTCATTTTTTATTACTTCATATTCCTGGTAATTCTTACTAAAGTGGTCATTCGTTCTACCAAGTTGGTGTAATTTTTTGACAATTTTGTATACAAGGTGCCCCTGGATTGTTGTCTAAGTATAGATGACAAAAAATTGAGTTGGGTCTTGATATTCTGGAAACCGAGATATGTATTATGAAATGAGTCAAGTTTGAGTCGGTATATTAATTTTGTTAAAATTGACTAGAAAAATGTTAAGGTTCTAAATTAAACCATTTTTGAGAAAAAATCAAAACCAAATTTGTTGTTCCTCCTTAAAGCTGAATTAACATTGTTTGGGAGGCTTAATCTGAAAAAATTCACATCAAAGACCCACCATTAAAGCCACCTGTCCGTAGAACACTTACCCCAAATATTAATTTGCACATCATTACTGAACACCCTGTATATATTTTTCAGTTATGATATTTTGAAAACTAGATAGGTAAGTTAAAGTTTTCATGGACAACACTTGCATATTGAGATATTGTTTAAAAATTACAAACTATAATTGTACCTATACTCAGAAATTATGAAAAAAAATCAAAGTACACGTTGTCTGAAACTTCATATTCTATAATTTTCAACAACAATCCAGAAACACACAGTCTGATTGTGACAGATCATAAAATTAGCTTCTGTTATAGAACTTGAAGACACAATCACAAAAGAGAGACAGAAGTATGATGACTTAACGGTAAAATATGAAATACTTGAGGAGGAGCATGTAGTCACAAAAGCTAAGCTAGTGATGGAAAAAGAAACATTAGAGAAGTATTTTAATTTTCAATCCACTTTCACTTTCATATTTTGTTTGTTTCAAAGATTAACATATTATCATTTATTTTAGTCAATATAAAAATCTTAAACGTGAAATGGAACAAATTGAAACAGAACTTAGAACAGTCAGAGACACATATAACAATAAACAAGATACTTGGATAAAAGAAAAACTAGAGCTTGAGCAGAAGATTAAAGATAGTTCTAGATCATCCACATACATTAATGGCAATGATTATGAAAAACAAAGACTGAAGGCACTGTACGAAGAAAAGCAGTCTGAATATGACCAGTTAAAGAAGGAATATGAAGAACTAAGGGATCAAGTTGAATATATGAGGAGAGATAATGATGAGCTCAACAAGAAGCTTGACGACTATGAAAAGGTTAACAAAATCCAGAGAAATATCAGTGCTGATTCTTCAGCCATGGAAAAAGAAATAAAACAGTTGAAGCTTAGGTAAGTCTAGTATAATCCATTCCTAGTAATTCCCCAGTTTAACGCATCAAAACGTATTTCTAGATTAAATAATGTAGAGAAACAAAAGAAATCTGATCTGATTGAATGCAAAATGCGTTATGAAAGTCAAATTCATGTAGTTAATGGAGAACTCCAGTCACTGCAGAACCAAGTTATAAGATTTAAAAGAGAAAAAGACACCTACAAGCATATGTTAGAATCAGCTCAGAAAACTATAGGCGACCTGAAGCAGTCTCCAAATGCTGCAAGAGATACACATCCTAAACCTTTACACTATGATGAGGTAGGTACTTATTTAAATATGCCGACTAATTATGTTTTAAATGAACAAACTCTCAGGAAAAGTATTGAGTTTGTTGGAATCTGGAATTGCTAGTTTGTTCTAGAAACTTTTATTATTTTGGGGACGTGTAGGGAAGATAGACTGTAATATAAAAATATATATATTTCTCCGAACAAAAATGTTTTTATGGCATATCAGGTAATGGACTCCCTCTAGTAGTTGTAGGAAATGCAGAAGTCTTGAAACAAATTAAATCTAGCCTACGCTCCGGTAGCTTATTTGGTTAAAAAGTGTCTATGGACCTAAGTAGTCCCGAGTTTAAATCCCAAGTGGAGTGAATTTCTTTCAAGGGATTGTCCATTGTCTACTATGTAAGTACATCCCTTAAACGAGACACCCGTCGGCGATGCATCCATCGTCGGGCATCTCGCAGCAAAGGCAATTCAATACAAGTTAACCTAAAACCATCGTACTGTTTAAGGCGGCAGTTAGTATTGCAAGTATGCAAGATCAATCTACCGGTGGGGCAACCAATTAGTTCCAGTATAGTTCTAGTGATGTAAGTGATATTCTCTAAGAATGTCAATTTTGTTAGTTTGATCTTTATTTTAATTAATATATAGATTCTTGCCATATTGAATCTAGTTGTTATTATTTCTAAAAAGGCTAGAAGCGTAGTCATGGTTCACCAGGTCGTGACAATCATGGGTTGCCATAAAAAAACCTCAACAGCTAGTAGCGGAAAAGTAGGTAGATAGAACATTTATTGTTGAAAAAAATTCAACCCCATTATTCCATATTGATCAATAGAATCTAAAATAGAGTAGAAATAAAATTAATGTTAACTTAAGTGAAGCCTTAACTTTCCACATGTACCCAGGCCAATATATAATCTCATTGAAGATGGAGTAGATTTTGCATGGACCACAGACTGTCAACAAGCCTGTGAGACATACCGTTAGGGTCAACATGCCTTTGTCCACTGGATTAACAACTGCCAAAGAAATTGACCTGACAATATTAATATTAGCTACCATGAGGTAGATGGCTCTTTGGATCAAAATGTCGGTAATCACTTCTTGTTGACAATATTCGCATTAGTCTTCTTGTCCCATTCGTCATCTTACCCCGATCTCCTCTATCTTTATTCAGCAGTATTGACATTACCCATTCCTGGAAAGACATTCTTCGTAGACACAGATGCCAGGGATTTTTATGTAGGAGCAGTATTGTCCCAAAAGCAAGATGTGTAGGAAAAAGTCATTGCCTACTTTAGCAAGACCCTGTCCAAGCCAGAGAGAAACTACTGAGTGACAAGAAGATAACTGCTAGCGGTGGTCAAAATACCTATACGACCAACCTTTAATATTGAGATAATATCACTGACATAGGCTATCCAAGTTCAAGAATCCAGAAGGACAAGTGACAAGATAGTTTCAGGGACTGCGGGAATATGACTTCAAAGTGGAACACTGGTGAAGGGGAGTGCCATGAGAATGTCAGTAGAGTATGTTTGCCAGTCCTAACTCAGTGGGGTGATGTATGGTGGTGGTGGTTATGGAGCCTGACCTCATTTTTACCCCATAAGTTAGACCACACCATCCTTTTATCCCATTCTAACCTACCATGCGTCTTTTCTAGCACCTTTCTAACCTACCTCGATTTTCAATTTTCCCTCCTTTAACCTAAGTACAATTTTTGTGCTTATTGGTCTAACAGCTTTTCCCCCCTTACTTCCCCCCTCTCCTAACCTGTTGTGTTTCCCCCATGCATACTCTGTGTACCCCAAGACTTAACATTGTATGCAATTGCCCCACAAGGACGCGTACTTGTTGTATGTGTTTCCCCCAAACTATTTGGTGTCATATTCAATGATATATAGGAATAGATGATTCACCGTAATACAAATAACATGGTTTTGTTTTGCTTCTACATTAGCGGGTCGGGGGGAAGAAGACAAGGTAATTTGTTTACATTGGCATTTCTTAAATTTAGTCTGTCCTATTTTGTAATGCATAATAAATAGTCTTTTGATAGACTTGTATGTCGTATATATGCTTTGATATACTTATATTTACAAAATAACCTAAATCGTACAAAAAAACTGGGAACCTTGAATGTGCCAACAATAACATCTTTTTCAAATCATGAAACAAAACAAGTTGCTTTGGTAATGTATCTATTCGTATATACCATTGGTCATATTGGATTCCTTCCCTTCCATACTCTTCAAGCAGCGGCTACATTATCTGCCGGTGGATTGGTTGCCAAAGTACCTTTTTCCCTAAATGCATTTCCCCAGCGTCTGTTTGCATATGTGGGACCCTATTGAAATGTTTGATAGCATCGAGGCGCTCAAGACCTTTAAGCAGCGGTGTGGAAATGCTTGTCGTATAGTGTTGGTAGAAATGTATGTTTATGTAGCAAAGTGTACATCATATGATTTTTTTTTGCTGGGAGGTATTACAGTATTGGCATCTAAACTCTTGACAAACCCCCTCGAAATTTAAACTGTATCCAGAACTCGAGAAGTGACAAAAATTATTGCCGTTAAAATATCAGTAGATAGATGTGTCAACTGAGCATAGTAGAGAATATTTCCTTGATTTTCGCAAGTAAACATGTCGCAAATGGACTTACTGAGTTTGAACGATAAGCTAAATATGGAAATTCAAACGAAATCTTTAGCCTCTCATGCCCTACGAAATAAAGCACATAGTCATTTGCACAACAATGTATGGAAAAGCTAAAGCCGTTGAAGTATATGATTGAAATGATATAAGTACAGCATTTTGTTGAGATTAACGCCAAGAATCTTTTAGAGTATACTCTGTATATAGTTTTAGATTACTTATGTAACCTCATTTTATTTTTCTTCTCTTTGACAACTGTCATTAAATAAAGCTTCCAGAAGGTTCTAGAAGAATAGAATGAGGTCGAGTGTGGCTTGAGAAACAGTTGATAGTAGAAGCAGTAGTTAAGTAAATAAGGGGAATGAGAATAGAGAGATTTCAGAACTATAGTAAAAGAAACATGTACCTATTAGAAGATGTATAAAATTCTCAGTGTTAAATAAAACCACCAGGACGTCCATACATATATTTTGTTTTATTCAAGACATTTAGAGTGTGGTTTGGTGACTGCCAGACACCTCGACCGCTTGAGTGGGGAGCCTGGGGGCGATATGGGAATGAATTGTGTCAGGGTGTCATCACGGAGCATTGCAGCCGAGATGAGAAATAGATAACGAGACAGCGGTGAAAAACATTCTAGACAACAGTCTAGAGGAATTTTTGTGAAATATGCTAACTTTACTGTATTGAATAAAATTACGATCTTTTGGAAACTTGGCCATTCAATCGGAATTGTTTGAGAATTTGTTTAAGTCAGCCATGGGGTCTACAGTTTCTTTACTATAATATACGGTTTAGAAACTTTGATAGGCATAGTATGAACAATGAGTTTTATTCTTAAAATCGAACTTCCAACACTCGTATGGGAATACGTCTGTTTAGAAGCAGACGCTGCTCAGATTAGCATGGGTAAATTGGGTGATATCCTCTACATGGTCGTCGTAATTTAAATAAATAAACGGGGTTTTTGTCAAATTTGTACTTGTGTGGATAGCCCAAACGTCAGAGGATGTGTCGCGAAGGCTGGGTAACTCGTAGAGATCCCACGTACGTTACGCCACTTTCAATAAGGAGCTATCTCCGCCCTTGTTTTATACAATAGGTTAAGTTTTTGTTTATCTTCTGGCACAATGTGGCGGATTTTCTATTCGATTTTCGTGATTTCCAGAGTGGCCTCAACTTCACCAATGTAACAGTTGTTGAATGTATGAGTGATAATCAAAATTAGTTCTTGCTCCATAAAGTTTGTATGTGTGCTCGTGTATAGTGCTGAGAGAATTTTCAAATTTGGGGTCTTCAAATACATCTAGTCTTTCACTAGCCGTGACGACCAATTTAGTATCGTAGGTGTAGTCCTATCTGCACCAAAAATTTATAGTTTTTCCGTGGGATATATCCGGGTGCCTCGGATGTCACCTCTAAACTAAAAGTATAACTCTTGCCACCCTTAGTTCTATAGTGTTGTTGCCTCGCTCCACCGATTAATTTCTCGTTCCAGGTGGTTTATTCAAAACGAAACCCATTTCATCTAAACTTTTTCAAAACCAACTTCACGATTACCTTTCCTCCTCGAAAAAACACTAAATTTCCGTTGTCGTCCAGAATGCGCAGGGTAATGTGTTCAATGTAGCGGCGCCCAATCGGTTTTACGGGCAACTAAATAATATTTCAATGCTCTTTTCTCAACTTATATCCTGGGTCAATGTCGATATCAAACTGGAATAGGGTGTGCGACACCTGAGTGTTTAAATACGCACCTCCGGTTATATTATAGTGCACTCATATTGTCCTTATTCTCATTAGGTCGACAGGCAATGTGGATTGGTGGACGGTGTTTGGTTCTAGGGATGTGTGCTTGAAACTCAGTATCATTCCTATGCTATTTTCCAATGAAAAATTGATCCACTACTTGGAAAAAATCTCGCATTTCAGAGTATTGTTGTTGGCATGTAGAGATATTTTTTTGGGCTCAACCTTCTGCAAGGTATCCACTTTCATGAGCCTTAGTATAGCCCTGTAAATTTCATCTATTTAATTGTACCAGGGGGGATATGTAGAATCCTAGCTGGATTAGAGTCGGGCGTCTTGTACACAAAATATTGTTTGTTTCGTCGATATTTAATATGAAATTGTAGGAATAGAAGCCCAACAAGCCGACTCAATAATCGGCGCTGAGTATGCTGGTGTGTCCCAACAAGGTAAACGTTCAAGCTATCCTAGCCGAAAATACTACCAATGAGTGTATTTTCAATGATTAATTGGAAAAGCTGACTTTTGTCGAAAGTTCTCCTAACTGCACATTAATCGTGTTACCAGTAATGATTTCTACATCACCCAGACTGCAGAAGCAGCATGAATGGGTGTTGCTTTCGTCCGCGAGGTCCTGGGCGCAGTACTGGTACTTCAAAAATGTATGTCGTTCTTGAGACAATCCAGTAATTTGTTCGATGCACACGTAATAATTACTTCCTTCGGCATGTCCTCCAATTGATTTTTTACTCATTTTAGCTTAACTATGTAGGTGGTAAAAGGCAAGCAGTGAATGATCTATCCGCTTTATCCTCTCGCAATCCATCTGTGGTGTAATTTCACTGATAGTTGTGTACTTTTGTGAGCCCACGTCTTCACGATGAGGAACTGCAGAAACAAATGACCAACCACATAGGACACATATTAAATTTTTGACCTTCTTTATAGTTGAAGTAGATTTTTGTCGCCTTGTTGGGACCTTGCTGTAGGTATGGCACAACCTCTAAAGGCAGTGGTAAATTACCAAAACTGTCGTCATAGTCTAAGTGTTGAACAAAAACTTTGCTCCTGGAAATGTATCAGATTTTTGCCCCAGGTATGCAAGGGTATACTTTAGCTCTGACTCATCATTTGATTGAACAAACCTTCAGTTGGGAACTGCAGGGTTATTTTCAGTAACCACAATCCAAATGCGGTACTTTCCATACATTGTTGTGCAAATGGAGCAAGAGAGGCTAGAGATTTCGTTTGAATCTCCATACTTAGCTGATCATTCAAACTCTGTAGATCCATTTGTGAGATGTTTACTTGTGAAAATCAAAGAAATATCCACTACTATGCTTGGTTTACACAGCTATCTACTGATACTTTAAGGGCAATAATTGTTTGCCACTTCTCGACTTCCGGATGCGGTTTAAATTTCGGGGTTAGGTTCAAATACAATAATGCCACCCCACCACCATAATCCTTTTGAATGATGAGCAAAATATTTTAAATCCTTATTTATCAATCTCTCAATACTATATTTCTCTAATATACAATGTCAGTGCTTTGCAATAGATGTACACAATTTTCAAGCGCCGCGCTGGTATTTCATCTGTGTCAATATAATTAACCATTATAGCATAATATGCCGGCCGCGCCACTATATTATAGCCAGTCTGGACATTCGCGGTGGGTTCCCTTCGATTTCATATGCATCCCGACCGCCAGCCAATACTACTGCGACCCCGTACCACGTGTTTGGTTTGTAAACATCTATGGTACAATTTTGCATTTTGCAGCAGTCAAGAGTTGAGCAGCTGGTGCTAGAGCCCTCTGGTGGCCGCTGGGAAAATGTATTAGGGGGAAAAGGGGGAGTCTGGGTGGCGGGATGTTCCAACCATCTCAGTACTTCGGGGGAGCACGGTTGGATCCGGGGGCACTGACCACTCCGCGCTTATTTTAACAGATCTCGAAATTATGAGAACTGACCGGCAAGCAATCCATCGGCACTCTGTATAGTTGCTCCTCAAAGAGCACGGATGCCAAAGGATCCAATATGACACGCAATAGGTTGGGGGGAAACACATACAACAAGTAATGCGTCCTTGAGAGGCAATTCCATACAATGTTAGGTCTTGGGGTACATAGAGTATACATGGGGAGGGGGGATCACGGTAGGTTATGAGGAGGGGGATGTAAGGGGAAAAAGACGTTAGACGAATGCGCACAAACACTGTGGGTAGGTTAAATAGAGGGAAATTGAAAATTGAGGTAGGTTAGATAGGTGCTAGAAAAGGCGCATGGTAGGTTAGAAGGGGGGAAAGGAGGCGTGGTCTAAATTAGGGGTAAAAAGGGGGCAGGCTCCACAGCCACCACCACACCCCACATAACATCATATCACCACCACTACCGGCATCATGGCCACCACGACCATACATAACCACCACCATGGCCACCACCACCACACACCACCATCACTGAGTTAGAACCTGTAAATTTACTAATGCCAATGCACTGTCAAGAAGACCTTGTGATGAAAACTGTCACCGCTGTAGTCATTGCAAGATAACCAAGACCTAATTTTGTTCAAACAAACTTCTGTCATGGATCTAAAAATTGGGGTCCCGAATCGTCACCAGAGAGCAAAGTAAAGATTCTAGATTTGGGATGATTATCAGCTAAAAGGGAGCCATATATGCTAATTTGAGTGGAAGGATGTTTCTGATACATCGCCAGAGTTCACAAAAAATAAAAAAGAAATAGAAGTTTTTGGTTACAAACTGCGTCACCCGCAAACATTCTTCGAATTTTTGAGGTCAATCGCTGTTTAAATGAATGAAAAAATAAATAAAAACAACCTTGTATGAGCAAAAAACATAAGATAGGTTCGTTAGTGCCTATACAAATTTTGAGACACCATCTAAATAAATTATTAAATCCTCTCAAAGAGCCACATTATATCTCACTTAAACATACAACATGTTTTTCTTATCAATCACCAACAAAACTTGGAACCGCCACTGGCCAGAGTTAAGGGAGTACTGGACACAATTAGTAATTAAAGATAGCTTACTAGAGCGTGGGAAAGCCCAGACGGAAATATGTATCTCATAGTACTTCTCATGAATAGAGTGTCACAGGTCCTGAAAGCTGTGGAAGTGTGCACACCAGTGGTGCCAATGATGTAAAAAGTATGTGCTTTGGTGAAAGGGCCAAAAACCAGGAGTAGGTGCAAAATGATGCAGTACCTGACCAGAGCTCCTTTTGAAAGAATAGCCACGGATGTAGCAGGACCATTCCCTACCAGCGATTCTGGCAATGGTCATGTGTTAGTTGTCATGGGACTACTTCAGTAAATGACTGGAAGTTTATTCAGTCCCTAATCAGCAGCCACCAGACTAGCAGAAGTTCTGTTCAAAACCGTCGTTTTGGTGTAGTGAGATAAATACATTCAGATCAGGGCGGCAATTTTGAATAAAAAGTTTTTGAAAATTTATGCCACCGCCTGGGGATATTAAAGGCTTGACTGATCTGATGGTATGGTTAACTAATATATTAATAATAATTGTTATTTTGACCCTCACAATACTCCAAGCTAAAAGTACCCCAGAAGCAACCAAATGCTTGTGCAAGAGCAATTATTGTTATTTTGCCTTCACAGCCATTTGTGACTTTTCCCAATAGAATTAGGATAGCATTCGCTCAAGTACTATGGAAACCCCTAGAAAACCATAGTAATCCCAGTGAGCATAGGACAATTGGCAAATCACACAGATACAGCTATTAAAGGGCAATACCATGAATTTACATTTTGCCCAGTGCTCTTGACCATTAGCAGTGTTTTCCTATAAACACATATATACATGCTCCCGCTTTGAAGCCAACCAAGGTCGATTTGATGTAATGAAGGCAGAAAAACATGCAGTTCAAATAATTCGTGATGCTACACGAACATCACCTAGTGGTGTAGCCCCAAAATAAGACGCTAGAAACATAAATATCTGAAAATGGTAGTAAATGTAAACAGAGTAACTGGGGCACCTGCATACCACCTTCTGCCTTCTATGAATCAATCTACTGGAAAGTCTCCATCGAAGATCATTTTTGGAAATGATACCTAGGTGTTCCCTGTCGATGTCATAACCTCTTGACCAGAATACCAAGAATGCACTGACGACTAAATGGCTCTGCTATGGCTTAAAAGCAAATAGTGTCATAGTCTGGTTGTGTAAATACCACGAGAAGATAAATGAAGAACATATAACTTGATTGGGGCGATCAGTTTTTAAAGCAGGTAGTGTAATGAAAAATGCCTATAAAGTTGCTTAATTAGCATTTAATTAACATATTTGCAATGTTTTCTAACTTATTCACGAATTTGGAAGTTAAATTTCAAGTTATATTTTAAGATAAGTTTGAAGTTATATTTTAAGATTAGTTTGGAGGTATTTTCAACGGTTTTTCTGTAATGCTATCATTGATAGGAAATATTCTAGAAAAGTCTCCAATCTTACTTTTGCATATATACTGGGTGTTCCAGTTAAGAATTTTTTTATTATTTATCTCCTTTATTTTCGATTGTAGGAAAAAAGTTTCAAATAAAATCAAACAGTAAGAAATTCTCTACTGCTGTAGGAGATTATCTTACATACAGATTGTGCCATATGTGCAGGTCATTATACAACTTTATTATTTGTTATGGGATGGCCTGTATTTTTGTACATTGTTGGAAAATTACGAATTATTTTAGTTTCATGCAATTTTGCTTTTGGAATCACTTTTATGAATTATTCAACTGCAATAGAAAATAAAACCAGACTGTCCCCTCGTACATGTAACTCTCTTTTATTTTCGTTGTCGAGTTAAAAAGTTTCAAATAAAAATTAAAACGGTACAAATTCTTCTACAATTGTGTGACGACCCGCGTATATAGGACAAGCTGTATGTAAGCTAATTACCCACAATAATTATAGAAGATTTCCTATCATTTAAGTAATTTTTATTTGAAACTTTTTCTCTAAAATCGGAAATAAAGGAGATAAATAATTAAAACCATCTTAAGTGGGACACCCTGCATGTTATAAGGCATGAAAGTTGTGCCTGACAGTTAGGTAAAGGTGATTTAGGGAGTTAGGTAAAGGTGATTTAGAACGAATTTGGGCTAATATTGTTGGAAAATCCAGTACAGTATAAGGATTTTTGTCTATCTAAGAAACTACACAATAATTCAGAAAGTACAGTTTTAGCCTACTTCAATAAATTCGCGGAAACAAAAACAACATAAATTATTTTTTAATTGGGTTTTTTACCACAGAACCTGAACTAAGCTGATTAATAGACAACTTTTTCAAGTTGCCAGGAAAATTCATAAATCTTAACAGTAAATGAATGAAACTTTGAACGTATAACTCAGAAAATAACTTCAACAACTTTGTTTTCTGAGCTTTCGTAGAACAAATCTTCCTCCTTTCTCAAAGATAATGTCATGTCAGAGTCAGTAGTGTAGCTAGGCGGGAGCGGGGGGAACACAATCGCAAATGGCAAATTTGACATTTAAAACTAAAAATTGGGAAAAATTGGGTTTGCCTTTGGAAATATCAGAAAAAAAATGTGTTAAATGCCAATTTTCAGAAAGATATCAGGATATTTGTTTTTCTTCATTATATCTCTTCAAATTGGTACACGATATTTTTCCTGCAAAATAACTTAAGACACTTATTTACTTACTAAACCATGAAAATAAAAATAAATTTCAACACAAAACAGGGGAAAAATAAGACTTTTTAAAATAGTTGTTGTGTAACAACACAATATTGGTGCAGACTCTTTAATTTTAAGCTAATTTCATGCCCTGGGCCAGTGTTGTAATATTTTTACACAAAACACATATATATTTTGAGACTGATTGAAGCAAAATGATATGGTACAGTTTTGTATTGAATTGTATGGTTTAAGTGTCAATTCCTGGAATATCAATTAAGAAAAAAAATAATATCCTAAAAATTGACATAGATGCACAATAATACAAAACGAATACATTTTCTTAATAACCTTTTCGGGTTTCCAAGGTAAAACCCCATTTTTCCTCATTTTTATCTTAAATGTCATATTTGACAGGCATGGGCTGTAAGGTCACGACTCTCTTCAGGCGCAATAATGTACACAAAACATGCAGCAACGTACCAAAATCAGATTTTCAAAAAATCTAATAATAAAAATTCTTCCCATTTGATGCAAAGTTTATGAATTTTCGGTGGATTTTTCTAATTTTTGTTTACCTATTTCAATCTGACTAAACACTGTAGATGGCAATATTTCACAAAGAAAAGATATCGGAAAATTTCGCCCCCCCCCCCCCCCCCCCTAAATGCTGGCTACGCCACTGGTCAGAGTGAATGTATAAATGTCAAGTTAAAATGTCATGAGAATAGAAACAATAGGCTAGCCACCTGTCTGATATTGTACCCTGTGTTCTATCCTCATAGAAATAACCAAGTATTATTTTTTCTAATTTCTATCTAATTATTTACACTAACTTCTCCTTGAATAAGTGGCAATAATATTCTACTCAATTCCACTGAACATTCAGCAACATAGTTGTTAGACTAAAAATACTGATTCCTTAATTTTTCGCCTATTTTCTACTTCTTTGGAAATTGGTTGAGACCGATCCCACAAAATTATATGATTGTTATTAAAAGAGTGTTCCCATGTTTTTCACTTTGAAATTTGATTTTGCTTGATATAATTTTTATGTTCTTTTAAATTAACGTTAAATGGCCTACAAGTCTCTCCAACATGGAACTTTCCACATTCACAAGGAATTTTATAAATGCATTTTTTTTAACTTTGTTCCCCATTATTTTTTTTTCCTTTTAACCATCTTCTATCTTAATATATTTTTGATTTTAAATACTGGTCTGATTACACTAATTAAATTTAGTGGTAGGTCCACCAGATTTATTTCTATAATTCCATTAGCATTAGTACTTTGTTGGCAATCCTGAAAAACTTGCTCAATAAATTCAATAGGATAGGTACTATTCTTCTTAAGAACAATTTGTATGTTTAATTTCCTCCTCAAACTTTATATTATTAGAACAAATCGTTTTAGCCCGATCATACAAACTTTTAATTACACCTTTTTTAACACTAATATGATTATTGCAGTTAAAATTGAGATAGTATGTGTTGGTTTTCTATAGACACTAGTTTCTATACTATGTGATTTTAGTATAGAAACATCTAAGAAAGCTAATTGATCATTATTTTCAATTTCTAGGGTAAACTTAATGGAAGGGTCTTCTGCGTTTATAAAATTTAATAATGAATTTAAGTCATCTCTCCATGTTCCCATATACCTAATGAATATGTCATTACATATCTCCACCAAACATTAGGTTGGTGAACATATCTAATCAACTCATTTTGTTCAAAATCTTCCATGAATAAATTGCTCATGAATGGTGATAAAGAAGACGCCATAGCCATTTCAAATTCCTGCTGGTAAAATGCATTTTTCCTTGTTGAAAATAAGTGGTTTTAAGTGTTAGTGTTAGTTCTAATATTGGCAATATTAGAACTAATTCTATAGTAGTAGTATAAAGTATAATTGCAATAATATATTGCAATTATACTCAAATTAATTTGTCCTTTCTACTAAAGTCTGATCGTTTTATAACTTTCTGTGTAAAATATTTAATGATTTGTAAAAAGACTGACCACATCAAAGCTAGCTAATATATGATTCGGAAATTGCTATCCCCTATTTTTTTTTTTCTAAAAAATGATTACTGTTTCTGATAAATGATAGTTTGAGTTTCCTACTAACGGAACTTGCAATAGGGCAAAGAGGAATGTTAGTTTTTTATATTTTTTTTTATGTAAACCATATAAGTGTGGAGGTTTTGAATGATGCGGAGTTAAGAGTGTTCTTGGTCTTTGTGTCATTTGTTTGCAGTATTTACCTATAGAGTGTTTTTTTACCTCCTTTAGTTTATATTGAATTTCTAGTGTCTTTGTTTATCCTAGCGTAAGTTTCTTCATTTAATAAATCATTTAATTTATTATCATATACAGTTTTCTCTAAAATAACCATTGCATTTCCCTTATCTGCTGGTAATATTTCAATTATTCGATCTGATTTAAGTGATCCAATTGCTGCTTTTTCTTCCTTTGAAATATTTGACTTTAGTTTACTATCTTTTTCTAAAATTATTTTTGACCTGACTCTCGACCTAGTTCCTCAGATAATGCATGAGCTGTTTCCTCTACCATATAGCATATGCTATTATGTCAAGCTTAGAAATTTTATTATGCAGAAGGATAGAAAACAATCAGATTTAAGTAGATAACAACACTATGTGTTAAAACCACTTATTTTCAACTAGAAAATGCATTTTTTACCAACAGCGAGGTACCCCAGAGGTACCAACCAAACTTTCTAGTTTCTTCTATCAAATATTCCGCTACAAAGTTAACATTTTCCAGAATTTTTTTTTATATTTTTATTTTAATGTTATTAATGTCTGCTTGGAGCATTATTTATTTAAAATTATTAGATTTCGTCATATTTCAAATAAGTGTCGTCTCAATTTAAATCCGAATATTTTACACTAAATTTTGGATGTTTTTATATGCGAATTTGAGTCAATTTAGATTATCTTTTTACAATAATTTTACATACCTACTGTTTACTATCGTTTTGGTGTAGTCGTGTTAATAGATTTGTTATATTAATCTGATGTTATTTTAAGCCATATTCACTCACTACTTTCTACAAATTCTGTTACCATTTTGTGTTATACTTGAGTGTGGGTTACCCCATAAATCGAAACCAGTTACAAAAATTATAGATACTTATTTAGCACTAAATACTTTTATTGTTATGACTATTCTGATTTTACACTTTGATCAATTGCGCAGACCTACATATTCTACTTACTATTTGTTACAAAATACTGTTGTGTTTTAAACTAATGTTAATTAGCAAAATAAGGGGAAACCGCTTATCTTCATTAGCGTAGGTGCTGTAATCTGTTTTGAAACGGTTGAGTGTGTTTCTAATCTGTGTAAAATTTTACTAGTATCTTAAAAATCCCATTTTAATACTTAGGCGATCTCATAGATTTACTTTTTATCACTTTGTATATTTTCATTTACTTTATATTCCATAGGCGTGCCTTTAAATAAATTAAATTGTGGACGGTTCTATATGTTCCGCTCGCCAACCATCATTTAAGGGTGGCCGCCGTAACAGGAATTTGAAATGGCTATGGAGTCTCCTTTATCACCAGTCATAAGCAATTTATTCATGGAAGATTTTGAACAAAATGAGTTGACTAGATATGTTCACCAACCTAATGTTTGTGGAGATATGTATAGATGACATATTGATTATATGGGAACATGAAGTAGATGAATTAAATGTATTATTCAATTTTATAAACTCAAGAACCATCTTTTAAGTTTACCGTATAGAAATGGAAAATAATAATCAATTAGCTTTCTTAGATGTTTCTATACTAAAATCAGAGAATATAGAATCTAGTGTCTACATAAAACCAACACATACTAAAACCATTTTAACTCAAATTATCATATTAGTGTTAAAAAAGGAGTACCTAATTAAAAGTTTGTATGACCAGTAAATTTAATTATTCCTTATATTCCTGTACTATCAGATAAGCTAAAAGGCATAGGCGATCTTTTAAATGTCAGAACAGTATTTAAAACAAAAATACATTAAGATCGATGCTGGTTAAAACGAAACCATTTAGTGTTTCATAAGTTCAAAAAATTGAATTTATAAAACTCGTTGTGAATGTTGAAAGTTCTATGTTTATCGTTTAAAAGAACGTAAAAATTATATCTGGCAAAATCAAATTTCAAAGCCAAAAATATGTGAACACTCTTTTAATAATAATCATAGAAGTTATTTTTTGAGTTACACGTTTAAAGTTTCGTTCATTCAGTGTTAAGAATTTATGAATTTTCGAGGCAACTTGAAAAAGTTGTCTTTCAATCAGTTTGGTGGAGAAAAACCCATTTAAAAATTAAATGGATTTGTTTGCGCCACAAATAAATTTTAGAAAATAACCATAGAATTATATTGTACCACTTATCTAGATATGGAGAGAGTGGGGGAATGATGCGCATATAATTTCCTGCCAAAATATAAATAATTAGAACAGTTTATGGAGCCTACTGATCTAAAATAATTTATCGTAAGTAAATTTTTCACCTATAGCCGTTTTTTGGTTGTGACATTTAATAATTTTTTAAAACTTCAAATACCTACTGAAAAAAAACACATAAATTCAAATATCTTTAAAAAAACCATTTTGTTCAATATTATGGTTAAATCGATGGCAAATCAGCTCCTCTGACACGACCTCAAAGAAATATCTTATATTTTAAATAAAAGTTTATAGTAATAACTGGCAATATCTTTCAATATTCTGCTGATCTCAGAAGTTTCTTAATTTAAAATCAATCACCCTGTATATTAATCTTTGTTGTTTGTATACTGCACGAATAAATAAATTTTTAGTTAGAAGAATCTAAATCAAAGGTAGCAAATCTAGAACAGCAAATAAGCTGCATGGAGGATGAGTTGTCAGAAGCTCGCCTCGAATGTTCACGACTAAAAACGGAGTTGGTGTCAGAAAAATCCACCTGGGAAGTTAAAATATCCGAACTTCATTCGAAGGTGAATGAACTTGAGGAAGAAAAAATTTTAAGTAGCGGAAGAACCAAGATCATGGGCCTAAGAACAAGAATGGAATTAGCATGGCAGAAAGAACGAGAGGAACAGCAACGATTACTTCAAGAAACAGCTACATTGGCAAGGGATTTAAGGCAAACACTATTTGAAGTTGAAAGAGAAAGAGACAAAGAGCGATTAGAGGCAAAGAGAAAACAAGATCAAGTAAAGAAATCCTCAGAGGAGGAACATGAAGAAAACAAACGAAAAATAACAGAACTGCAATGTGATTTATTAGAATTACGAGATGCTCATGCAAAACTTAGAACGACCAACGAAAAACTAAGAAGAGAAAGGGAAAAGTTTGAAAAAGAACGGGAAGAGTTACGAATTCTTAAAAATAATTCCAAACGCTTGGATCGAGTAGACGACCGTAAAATATCAGTTATAATCGAACAGATTGATACATTAAAACAATTGGCACCTGAATTGTTCTTCTCTAGGGAGAACGAAGCACCTTACACCCCCACCCCTCCGAGGCGAACAAAATCTAAGTCTAGGGAAACATCGCCCGCCATTGATAAAAGAGAGAGCTCCATGACTCCAGAAGATAAGCAAAAACAAATACAATATATTATGCAACGGATGGTTCATGTTTCAGAAGATTTGAGGAAGATCCAGCAAGTAACGGAGGACGAAGTTGAGAGAGAAAGAATCCGAAGATCGATGGGTAATTTTTTTGTAGATTGGGTTTATTCAAGGCCACTTTAACCTCACTTGAATGTTTCTTTTAGGAATGCGACGGGCAACTTCATCAGAACATGAAAATATGTCAGAATCTAAATATGACCGGCCATATAACAGGAAGACAATGACTACGCGAAGTAGCTTACACAGAAAGAGTTTATCATTGGAACACGATATTCGATTGGACCAAACAATATGGAAAAATGATGACAGTATGTCAAGTTTACAATCATTAGAGTTATCTTCAGATGTTGACTTGCACCGATCGCGTAGAGATACAAGCCTGGACAGTAGATTATCAAGTGGATCTACGCAAAGTGATATAGGAGATAAGAAGAAAAAGAAAAGCTTTATGGGAAAGTTGAAACAGCTTACAAAATCCAGAAGTATTGATGACAATGATCCAGGGACATTCTCTCCTAGTAGGCCGCTTTCATCACGCGTAAGTAAATAAAAACTATTGTAATAGTATTGTGGTGATTTGATACCGCTCAGAAATTGTGCTCATTTACAAGTTCACAGAGACATGTTTCACTCATACAAATTATTTTCTCCAACTTTCCATTCACAAAAAAGTCTTATTAATTTTCACTGGTTAACTACTTCTTGCAGCAAAATTCTGGCTCTGATGTCGAAGAGAAAGGCAGTAAGAAAGATTTGAAAGAAAAGATAACAGGTATATTCAGGAGAAGCGGATCTTCCTCAAGAAGTAACAGGTCAGTAAACTTATACAAAGTAATGTTTCAAAATGTAAATGCATAATATGCCACTGCCTTACAGTGTGGAAAGAAGGAGTGAGACTAGTTCACTGCAAAGGCCGCTTGTAAGGAATGACAGCAATGGTAACATTAGAGGAGTGTCCCCTGCTGTTAGTGTACATAATTAGACCAAAATTAATAATAATATTAATAATAATGATTACATGCATTTTCAGGATACAGATAAACCCAAAAAATTAAAATCGAGAAAGAGTTGATTATGATGATAAGTTTGTTCCAAGTTCCATGCCCGCAGAGAGCGTAATTTGTACAATTATATGAACTCAACCATTTGTGCGATATGGCACAACTAGAAAACTGTGGAGGGCATAGTAATAATAAATTTAGCTTAATCTATTCGTGTCTGTTGGACAATTTCGCCACGCAAATAATTATTGTTGAAAATTAGATACTATGTTAAATTCAAGATTAGGAATATTAAAATAACCATTTGAACTAATTTTTGTTATCAATTCAATTGTAAATATCTGCAAAAAGGCCAACACTGGGATGTGCCTGCGCATTAATAGTTTTAAATGAGCTCTGTCAATAGGTACCTAAATTCTTAAGTATGTTTATGTATTGTAGTGTATAGATCCTTTTCATGTACATTTTAAAATTATTTTATGTAAGACGATTTATATATAATTATAAATACTTAAATAATTTGCTGTTTTATTTTCGCACACTTTTGGACATTCAATATTAATATTTCTATGTAGATTTTGGATTTACTGATATGAGTCAAGAAAAGCTTTAAAACTAAATTTATTCAAATATAACGTGAAGTTGCACTATCTGGAAATTCAAAAATCATTACATTAAATTTCGATTTCTTCCAAGCTGCCGAGAGCCATCAAAAATCATTTTCAGAATTTTTTTTTGTATGCCAGAATCGAATTAAATAAATTTATACAGGGTGACTTTTATAAGTGTTTCATTAGAAGATTATTGGGATGGAAATGACATTTTGATTTAAAATTTTGAGGGATCATATAAGAGGTTAGGAACTCGGTTTCCAAAATATTTTCAAGATGGTGGCACTTCCGGAAAAACCGGAAGTGAGTACTAACTTTGTTATTTTAAACGGAACACCCTATATATTATTACATTTTTTGAATTCCTTATAAAATTCTATGTAAATACATGTGTCATTATTTCTAACCGTTTTGAAGATATTCTCACTTTTATGATTTTTTGACAGATGACTTGGCGCATTTGACTAGCTGTAAGTTTTAACTATGATTAATTAAAAAACAAATATTTTGCACATATGAAGGGTCACGCGAATCTGAAGATAAAACTTTAAAATATTGTACAGGGTGTTCAGAAATTATTGTTCAATATTTTTCACCCATTTTTTATTTGTTCATTGCATTCCTCTTAAAAAAATTGTGCTAAAACGTAAATACTCTTAATTATCTGCAATTAATGGTTCTCGAAATATTTCATAAAAAGTAATTTTTCTTCACATTGCTCCAAAATTTGTTCTTACTCGGTTCTAGGATGCCATGAGGTGCAATTTCTGCAAAGGCTTGATGGGCTCGTTTCCGAAGATCTTCTTTGCTATTTACCACTGATCTATAGACTTTAGATTTTATTACACCCCAAAGATAGAAATCAACTGGTGTTAGATCTGGTGATCGCGGTGGCCATAATGGGCCGTTTAACCGATTCCATGTTACCAAAAAGTTCGTCCAACTTTTGTGTAATTATAGCTGTACAATGAGCTCATGCTCCATCTAGTTGATACCAACTCATCTAAGAAATCACTAACAGTGGTATTCAAAATATCTAAATATTTTTGACCAGTTAAATTTTCGTTATAAATTTGAAAAGATATTCTATTCCCCATCAATATACAGAAAACATTAAAACTAAATTTGTATTGATGATGTGATTCACGTGTTACATGAGGATTGTGATCCGACCAAAAACGATTATTTCTAGAATTAGTTATGCCGCCCTAGAAAATTTAGCTTCATCGGTCCAAATGATTTTTTAAGGAATAGGTCTTCAGGGAGTTCCTCGTTTAAACAGTGACAAAAAATTATTCTTCGTTCGAGGTCACCATGGTACAAAGCTTGAACGTTTCGAAATTTATAATTATGCATTCCAGCATTTATCAAAATTTTTTGCGTAGAAGAATATGTAATTCATAATGCACGTTCTGCACCTCTAATAGAATTTCTGGGCTCTGCGTGAAAATATGCCAAAACATTAATCTTATTGTCCTCATTTCCTGACACTAGTTTATGTTTTGTTCTTTTTGTTTTTATTTGACCATGAGAAACAAAATTAGCTTCCATTTTGCGAAATATTGATTTCGTCAGCGGTGGTATAGATGAGGGTATCTCTCATTAAAAGTTCTTACCGTCCTCTCCAAAATTTTATTGCACTCGCCATACGTATAAAACATGTTTAAACATCTTGATTTGAATAATAATTACCAGCCATTATTACAACTAAATAAATAAATGTCAAATCATTTGTTTTCCATGGCATCCTACGACCGAGTAAGAACAAATTTCGAAGCAATGTGAAGAAAAATGACTTTTTATGAAATATCTCGAGAACCATCAATTGCAGATAATTAAGAACATTTACGTTTTAGCACCATTTTTTTAAGAGGAATGCAATATTTTTAATGACAATATTGGACATAAATTTCTGAACACCCTGTACAATATTTTAAAGTTTTATCTTCAGACCCTTCATATTGAGTATCAATGTGCAAGATATTAGCTTCTTAATTAATCGTAGTTAAAACTTACAGCCAGTCAAATGTGCCAAGTCATCTGTCAAAAAATCATAAAAGTGATAATATCTTCAAAACGGTTAGAGATAATGACACATATGTATTTGTGAAGTTGACTTTGAATTTTATAAGGAATTCAAAAATGTAATAATATATAGGGTGTTCCATTTAAAATAACAAAGTTAGTACTCACTTCCGGTTTTTCCGAAAGTGCCACCATCTTGAAAATATTTTGAAAATCGAGTTCCTAACCTCTTACATAATAACTCAAAATTTGAAATCAAAATTTCATTTCCATTCAAATAATCTTCTAATGAAACACTTATAAAAATCACCCTGTATAACTTTATTTTCTTATAACCTAATCTGCTACTTTCTAAGTCTAAGGTTAAGTAGAGTAGCGATATAGCTAGACCTTCACCTAGATTTGGAAATATATACTTTTAATATTTTGTGCCTTTCAATATTATTGCAATAAAGTCGTAAAAAATATATCAGAGTGTTAGTGCACCACCTGTGACCAAATGCCTGAAACATACTCCACATGCGTTCTAACTAGAGCAGTATAAAGTCAAATTATAGTGCCCATCCTTAAGATGCCACTATTACGAATCACAAAGCCCATAGCCCTGTTAGTAATTTCATTGTAATGTAGGTTAAATTTGGTATTTGTCTGAAATGCGACTCCTAAATCTTTTATTGTGCTTTTTCTTTGAACTAACGCATGCTTAATGTGATAATCTTCGATAAGACAGTTAATTTTGCGAGTATATGACACAACAACATATTTCCGGACGTTAAGTGACATTTTACAGTCACTAAACCATTCAACAATTGAATTTAAGTCAGTTTGCAAATCAACAGTATCTTTCTTATCAAATACTTTCTTCATAAGTTTAAAATCATCAGCATACATAAAGCTAGTGGGATGTAGCAACACAGTTGGTAAAATTATTGATAAACAGTAAAAAGAGGAATGGCCTGAGCTTACTTCCCTGTGCGGGACTCCTGAGGTAGAAACATATTCATCGGAGAAACAGCCCCCTATTTTAACCCTATTCCTTCTTCCTATTAAATATGATTTCAAAGAGTTGAAGGCCTCTCTGGAAAAAACAAAATCCATCAACCTATTCAGAAGCACACAATGATTAACTTTCTCGAAAGCCTTCTCGCAATCCGTGTACAAAACATCCAGCTGCTCACCCGCCGCAACTGCTCCTGAGATCTGTTCAGACAATTCACACAAATTAGTCACTGCGGACTTGTCACTCACAAACCCATGATGTAATTTACTGATTTTTACAAACTCATATATATATATTGTCATAAAGAATACTCTCAAATATCTTAGCGATACTTTTCAAAAGGCTAATGGGCCTATAGTTCTGTATGGCTTTTTTATTGGCTTTTTTATGAATCGGGGAGAACTGTGGATAACTTCAGAACACTGGGAAAACACTCCTGTTCAAGTATGCCATGTTAAAAAGAAAAGCCAGAGGCTTTGCTAGGAGTTCAACACAGCCCTTATATATAAACGAAGGTATTTCATCTGGACCAGTGGATTTCTTAGGTTTAAGTTTCTTAATACTATTAATCACATCGTTCTCAGTGATTTTATTGAAAGCAAAAGTGATCGAGTGATATGTTATCTAAGTCGCTCCCTCTCGAAGCAAGAATTGAAAGGGAATGCTTGGCCGTTGTATAATGGGCTATTGATGAGACATCTAGGCTTTATATTCAAGGAATCAAATTTGAGGTAGTAACAGATCATTACAGCCTTAAGTAGTTACAGAATTTAAAGGATCCGACAGGAAGGTTGGCTAGGTGGTCTGTCCACCTGCAACAATTTGATTTTACAGTATGCCTGATATGTTATCTCGTTCCGTCCCTATTATAAGTTTTATGGAGGTGGAAACTGTTGAAGACTATAGCCTGAAATTGTTGTCTTGGCCTGTGATGAATGGTAGATTTGTATGTGAAACAAGAATATCCTGGCCTTTCGCCATTGGAGGCAGAGCTGGGCAAAGCACTTTGTAAATGTGCTTGAAGCCCTAAGCCCTAAGTTCTTGCTTAATGTGCTTCAATCTTCAAGCACAAATTACAATTAACTTTTTGAAAGTACTTGAAATTACCAATTACTCTTATAAAGTAATTGAACTCCAAGCACAAAGCCCTGCTAAAAAGGACTTGAGTATAATAAGAGTGCTTAAAGCACAGTGAAAGGGCTTAAAGCACAATGAGAGAGCTTAAAGCACATTGAAAGGGCTTAAAGCACAAGGAAAATAAAAGGACTTTAACGCACTTCAAAGAGCCAAAGCACTTAAGTAACTTGTTTTCTTATTTACAATGAAAGCGGGATATATGATTTTTGGTAGGGCGTGAAGCACTTAAAAAGTGCTCGAAGCTCTTTTTTGTGCTTGCAAGCACTTGTAGAAATTAAAAAGTAATTGAAGCACATTGAAAGGGCTTAAATACCTTTTTTTCGATTACAAATTACCAAGCACTTTTATGAAGTAATTCGATTACCAAGTCCCGATTACAGAAATAAGAAAGAGCTTCGAGCACAGGGCTTTCAAGCTCTCAAAGAGCTTAAAGCACTTTTGCAAGCACAAAGCAATCAAGCCCTGCCCAGCTCTGATTGGAGGAGAGTTGTAAGTTAGTTGCCCCTAGCAGTAAATCAGTAAATCATCACACCACATGGGTGTTTACAAAACAGTTGCGATATGATGTAGCTGGTTATGTTCGTCATTGTTCGATTTGTACAAGCCTGATCTTAGACCTTCAAAGAACAGGGTGATCTCTCATCCTAAACCATCTAGACCATGGGAGGCAGTATCCACAGATTTGATGGGACCCTTGCCTAGATCCCATAAACGTATAGATACATTCTTGTGGTAACAAAATATTTAAGCAAATTTTCGTTGGGCTTTTCTCTCAGAAATTCCAATTCGTCGACTGTGATTAAGAAGATGGAAGAAAATATGTTTCTTATCTTTGGTGTGCCTAAAATTGTTATTTGTGATAATGGACCACAGTTCTGAGGTCGTGATTTTGAGAAGTTTCCGGATAGATTTCAGTGTAGGCCAAAATTCAATGCAAATTACCATCCTCATGCTAATCCTACTAAAAGGCAGAATGCTACTATGAAAACGATGATTGTTATGTACATCCACAAAAATCACTGTACTTAGGACTGTGAATTGGCAAAGCTTGCATGTGCCCTGAGAACAGGTAAACAGGAAACTAGCAAACTGTCCCCTTATTTCATTAACATGACATGAACCGTTCTGATGGTTCTCAACAAGATTTTGCTGCCAGAAATAAGTTGTTTGAGATAATGTTTGACGATGTAAGAAAATTGCTACCAAGAAGACCGTTGATCGATATAATCTGAGACGTAGATATGTATAATCTTCCAAATAAAATTGTTTGGAGGAGGATTTTTTTTTGTCGGATGCAGCCAAATTTTATACCAAGAAATTAGCTACGCAATACTTGGGACCCTACCATGTTCACAAAAGAATATCTTCGTGGACATATGTTCTTTGCAAGCCTGATGGTTCTATCATTATGCCTGGGTTGTGGCAGATTAAAGATCTGAAGAGTCATCTTCCGGACAAGGATGAAAAAGATTTGGATTCCTAGTGAAAAATGACCAAATATGGCTAATTTTCTAGAAGGTTAGGGGAGATTATCTAGTTTTAATTTAAAAATGTAGAAATTATTTAAACTTTGATGGAAGACCTGGGATTACTATGTGTGCCATAAAAATGCTTTGGAAATCATGTTTTGTAGTGGTTGAAGTAAATTAAAGGGTAGAAACTTTTGATAGTTTATTTACACTACCATATCTGCTGGTAATCTAACTTCTCAGAAGAGATTTTTTCCATCACCTAATTAATCCTAGTAACTTTCGGAAATTGGTTACTGTGATATATGACGTCACGGAGCGCCAATAGACAACAGGCCGAAAGGGACAGCACAGTCTACACCGGGCCTCCATAATGAAAAGAATAATATCGTGATCATAGTCTGTGATATGTAAAACCATGTGATAAGAGAAATAAAATATCAATCCAGTTTTATAAATGTTTATTGCAACACCGCCGTAAATTGTCAAGACATAACAGTTGCGCTGTTTCTGTATGGACCTTTCTTGGCCTTGTAGTAATTGTTTCCTAGAAAATAGCTAGTTAGTGATGTGCTTAGGTGCTTTCTTGCATAGATGAGTCGTAGTGCTAGAGGTTTTTTTGTGAACTTACCTTGTGTGATTGTAGTCGAAGTTCTGTCGAGTGCCCAGTGTTGCTTTTACTCATATTGTACTTGCTCGCGGATTATCGAATATTTGTTGCCGTTCTACTCACTGATATTGCTGGTGTTCCGTACATTCCATGGTTTTGTCCAGTTTTGTTGGGAAACACAATCTGCTGAAGTGGCTTGACACTGGCACTGTAGTACAGTGGCAAAAGTTCATGGATTTGCTTGGCATAGAGCCATCTAGTAGTTGAGGACAAAATGCAAGCAAGGTTGGGTGGTCGTAGGTGCCTGTTGGTTGTCGTGGCGACATCTGTTGGTTTTGGCGAGAAGTTCTTCTGAGTTGGTAGTTGCAGGAGAATTCTTCGTTTGTTTGCGTTAGGAGTTTTGCTATTCTGTTGAATAGCACAGCAAAATTTCGGGGATTTTTCCCGGTATCAGTTTAGTTGATTCTAGTGTAGCCCAAAACCATTTGTTGATTTGATTGGTTGTTGGTTATTGGTCTTCTATCCACTATTGTGGGATTGAACTGTTGTTCTAGATAATTGGATCTCAGAACCTACTACGAAAGGAACCCTATTCCATCCTGGAAGTAATAATATTCCTGTTGTTGAGAAAGTTCCAATGTATTGAAAGAACCTACAAAAAAAACTCGTTTCAAGGGTTTCAGTTTTAGCCTACAAGTTTTTAGTATTCGATTGTGGCTGCTAGTTTTTGGTTTTCTTGGATTGGCTTGGTTTTTTGTTTTACCTTTTGGAGTGTGGTCTGGAAGATTCACCAACAACTAGCACTTAGAAGTTTTTCTATTTGGAGTGTACATTGTCCCTTGAGCCCTTGAGGTCCAAATCTTGGACTGCAGATTGTTATTACCTGATCGTTCTATGGATGGTTAGGAAGACCATCCTAGAGGACCTCATAGTTTTGAAGATTCACCGACAGATAAGTGTTGCATGATTACTATTTACCCTTTATTGTGCCCTAACTAGTATAACTAAATTCTTCTTGCGGACGTTGTGATCTTTTTGCGTTCGTTGTGACTTTGCGGTCACTATGTGAACTGCGTGTGTACACGCTCGGGGATTTAAACCAACTTGTAGGATCTATAATACTGTCAACTAAGTGACATATGTGGATGAGTGATCGAATTATTTAAACTACTTTTTACCAAGGTCTAAAGAAAGCAGAGATAACATCAACAAATTTAATATATAAGGAACCTTGAATAATCAAAATACAAGGAGCATTCAATAAGATATAACCATTAAACAAGTCAATGTCCACCCAACTCAGTTAAATCGACAGGTATAAATTCAGAACAGTTCTAATAGAGATCATCAGTGGATACCGCTCCTTGGCAACCACTCGATCACCAACCACCCCCGGGTGGTCTACAGGCAAAGGATACCGCTCGCTAGCAACCTTCCTCTGGTTGGGCCTCTGGGGGGCTGACGGCAGCACCTCGTGGCAGCACCTTCCCTGGACGCTGTTGGAGGTCAGTAGCAGAGTATATAAAACAACAAGCAATTAACTTACTCTTGAGAAAACATCCGCAAATTTAATGACCTTAACGCCATATTCAGGAAAATCAATTCAGAAATACAGAGGAGTATCAGGGTATTTTGTAATTTATATAACTTGGTAATAAGATACAGTTCAGTATGTAAAATTTGTCAAGCAGTAGGTAGGTCATTTTGTTAAATTAGGAAAATTAGTTCGGTAAGAATAAATAAAATTATTTGTTGAAGCAACGAAAAAAGCAGGCATGTGAAATGAATAAGGAATTATTTGTGTTTAAACTTCATTGTTGAGGTTGTAACTAATAACAGCGAAATATTGCTCCCTGTCTCTTTGAAAATATCGTTATAATCTTGATAAGTTAGTAATAGCTAGGTAGTCTCAAAAATATTTCAAACAACTTTTTACAGATGTTTGATACACAGTCATTACATTTGTTTTATACCTATACTTAGCCAGACAACTTGAATTTTTAATTGAAAAAATTCAGTAAAACATCCCAAATCACTATCTAAGGGATGAAAGGAAATTGATAAACGTTTGGGATTTGGTTTATATAATATTATAAAACCGGTTTTAGGTCATTTCAAACGATTTATATAACATTTTTTTCTGCCTATCGAATATTGAAGGTTTTAGGGAACAGGTACAAGAAACAAATGAAAAATATTTCTACTGTTGACGCCATAAAGGGACATAGATAATCAGTTTATGTTCGTTTACATTCTTCGCCAGGATAACATAACAATATTAAGAACTTAGAAAGGTAGACATTCTACACTGCACAAAAACGCAACTCTACGCTACTGCATTACCTCGAATACAGCCGGTAACGAACTGCCCAACCGCCCCGATGCTGCATCTATTTGACAGAATTTATTCCCAAATGGCGGCAGCGCGAACAGGTACTCGTAATTTTCCGCCAAGGGAAGTAAAACTGGTTGTTGTTTTATATGCTCTGTCAATAGTGGTAGTGTGCGCTCCACACTAGAGCTGCAGTGCGCCTTGCCAGGGCACTTCAGGATGTGTCGGTAACTCCCAAAGGCGGCGCCGATCACACAGTCCACAGTCGGTAGCCCGCGGTCCCCGAGAATTGGTCAGGATGCTGTTAATTAGGTTTCTGTGAATTCGGATAAATACACACTGTTTTGGATTACCTATTTGTCTCCTTAGAAAGTGCCTTCTCCAGTGCATCTATAGTGTCTACCCTCTACAAGAAGATCCCGGCAAGTGTAAGGGTCAGCTGAAACCTGCAAACACACACAACACTCACACACCAACAAGCATGACATATGGTGGAGGCGCCGGGCTTGGAGAAATGGTTGATGAACATATGGTGGAGGAGCGCCGGTCTGTAAGAACCCTGAGATTGACAGTTGGTAGAGCTATCATATGGTTTAAGAGCCAGCGGACGGCACACGCCAGACTCTGCTTGGAGATAGTGGCAGCCAAGAAGAAGTACAAATGCGATCTCTGCAATAAAAAATTGAGTAAGGTTAGTAATGTGCCTATGTCTCGCCACTAAGAGCTACGGTCGGCCACATTTAAACCACGCCACCGCAGCACAGAAATCAGGCGCGGAATCTCCTTTGGAGCTTAGTACGATCTCTGACAAAAGCGAGAGAGAGAGAGTGACTTGGTAGTGGTGGCAACTACGGTGCAGAACGGGGCAAACGGTCCGGAATAATTAAAGTCAATAATGGTACTGCAGCAAATAGAATCTGAGGAAAATAAAAACAAAGAGGAAAAAATAGACAAGGAAGAAGTGGAAGACGTTAGAGAGAGTACAAATCAAGAATACAGAGATTACAGAGATAACTGCAATAGCCAATGGATGGGATGATGCACTCGAGAAACTTTATTTTGAAACCTTCTGGATGGGGCAGCCATAACCTGTGGTGCAGGAAGTACAAAGAGGAAAGAGGAAATAGTACATAGAAAGACATGAGCGCCGCGTTTCTGACAGAATTTGAATATGGGGAGACAGAGGAAACACGAAAAGCCAAATTTCAAAATAAAAACAATGAACAGAAACAGTTAGAGACTTCCTTTCCGACTTAAAAGTACTATACAGAAAATATAAACCCGAAGTGGACTTTGAGGAATTTTTGGATGACAAATCCCCCGAACCAACCCTCAGCAAATATGGAGGGACTAAAAAGAATCGTTATGACAGACCCAGTTTCGAAGAAGAGCAAAAGGCAATATACCAGAGAAGAGAATACACCCCAAGACGAGAACAATACCAGAGGACTGGAGATAACAGAACCATGTGCCAGGACATTACGCAATAGCCTGCAGGAGCCTAGAAAGACAGTTCCACAGAGCCCCGTAGCAATAGCGGGCATCAAACAAATTACAGCAGTAGAGCACCTCAAAGATTCAGCAACGGTCAACCTCAGGCACATTACAATAACAGTGCAACACAAAGAGCCAACAATATGTTCTATCAAAGCAACAGCATGGGCCACCCGAGGTCACCTCAGAAGAGCCCTCACCCAAATGGAAAACGACGGCAATACTAGGTACCCCTGTCGTCCTATACCAGGGGGGCACAAAAAGTCAAGATATAGGTACTAGAATAACTAAAATAAAATTAAGAATCAACAGTTTAGATCAAAAAGCTATAATACACTGGGTCAGAGAGCACAATTTTTCAGGCAGAGGTAGCTAAACACATCATAAAGGAAAAACTAGCAAGGGCACTTATTACCGCGGACAGACACCGTATTCCAGTTATAGGATCGGCTAAACAAAACAAAAATAGGCTCCAAAAGAGGACCATACAGCTGTGATATGCTTGGGGCAGTAGTGCAACACCTACCCAACCCTGTCATATTAGGTAAGCAAAAAAAGATTAATCCTAAACAAAAAATACTCGATACCAGTAATAGATAGATTTTGTAATAAGGAAAGTAAGGTCTTTAATTGGCAAATTCAAATGATTAAAAAATATACTTGATGTTACCTATCTTAAGATTCTGTACAAAGCATTAGTAGAACCTCATATAACATATGGTTTACTTGTTTGGGGAGGAGTCATGAAGAAATCTATAGAAAAGTTAGAGGTCACGCAAAAATGGATCATAAAAATAATTCTAGGAAAAGATAGAAATTATCCCACAGATGCATTATATAATGAGGCCTGCCTATTTGATATTAGACAACTGTATTTCAAATCTATAGTAACACGAGAATTTAAGAAAAAAGACACAATGGGTCAAATAACACACTCCCATTCCACAAGATACAAGGAGAAAACTGGTACAATCCCTAAAGTACAAACAACTATTGGACAACGTTACTTTCTATATCTAAGTCCCAAAATTCATTCTGTGCTCCCAGTTTCATTTAAATCGATAAGGTCTCTGAGTTTGCTAGTATCAAAATTAAAAAAGTGGTTATTGGAAACCGATAGAATAAAAATATACGAAATAATAGATTTTAAAAATAAATATTACTCCAAAAGTTATTGACTCTTCCTATTAATTAATTAATTAAATAAATAATTAACTTATCAGTAACTATTGCTATTAGGTATACCTACCGATTTTGAAAACACATCCTTATTATATACAACACAACCAGATTAAGACGAACATAGTATTACCACGTTGTTATCTACCGATTATGACAAATATCCCTAAAATGGAACTTAACCTTACTGTAACATAATGCAGCCTAAATATAATACTGTCATCCTAAAATTTTACTTTATTCCTTATACTTTGTAAACTTACCTATCCCCCCACGTACAAGGATGTCCTTCTGTGGGTATTCTATTTATTTACATACTAGATTACTCTCTACTCTCTATATACATATATATATATTATTATTTTTCTTCAAATGTTCAATTATTGCATGTGTATATATTATTATGTAAATAAATTATTATTATTATCGACTTAGCCAAAAGGCATTCGCACTCCCTCTCTGGGGAACATTCACTCAGATCCCGGGTATCCCGGATACCATAAGGATCTGGCTCGGACGAGACCCTTGCCATGTTATCGGGCCTTAGGTGACATTGATGTTGTTGGACGTTCCTACACTCCCCATGAATTTCCTGACGGTTCGGGCTGTCGCAAGTAGTACCGCTTTCTGCATGGACCTGTAAAGATTATCAGTTAGACCCAGCTCTTTGATGTTTCTCAGCAAACTTTTTGGTATGACACCAGTTGTTGACACGATGATTGGAATCGTCTGAACGTTGTCCATTTCCCATTGCCTTCTAATTCGTTCTTCTAAGTCTCTGTACTTCGCGATCTTCTCGACTTGCTTCACACGCAGGTTGTTGTTGTTCGGGATGGCCACATCAATCAGAGTTGTCTTCCTAGAAATTTTATCAATTATTATAAGGTCCGGTCTGTTATGGGCAACTCATTGATCTGTCAGAACTGTACGATCCCAGTACATCTTGTAGTTGCTGTTCTCAAGAACAGGCTCCGGTGTGTAGCTGTAATATGGGTTCCTCTCTGCCTGCACAAGCAGAAGTTTTTCCGCCAGTTCCTGGTGCAAGATCTTGGAAACCGAATCGTGTCGTTCCTTATATTCCGTCGATGCGAACATCTGACATCCTCCTGTTATGTGCTGGATTGTTTCTGAAGTTGGGCACCCGTATCTGCATCTGTCATCCACTACCGATGCATCTCCTACAATGAATTTTAGGTAGTTGCGAGTTGGTATAACCTGATCTTGTATGGCCAGTAGGAAGCCTTCCGTCTCGGGGAAGATTCGTCCCGAGGTCAGCCAATAGTTCGACGCTAATTTGTCGACATGTTCATGGTTAACCTCATTAGGATGCCTCCCGTGCAGCGGCTTCCCCAACCACCTCTGTAGTTTATCGCTGTCGGTTCGGTGGTGATTTTGACGCTCGTGTTCCGTCAGACGTAGCGGTGTTGAGACGTCTGCTCCGCATATAGCCCTATGTAGTGTGGAGCTGTTGGCCTGCCTGTAGAAATAATTACGCAGATTCAATATTTGTTGGTCCAATTGCTTGCTGAGATCTGCCAATCCTCTTCCTCCTAGTTGACGTGGCAGAGTTGTTCTTTCTACGGCGCTACGGGGATGATGTTTATGAGCTTTTGTCAGTAGTGTCCTAACTTTTCGTTGCAGGTTGTTGATGTCCGTGTTGGTCCAATTCACTATTCCGAACGAATAGCTGAGTACAGAGCACGCATACGTGTTCAGGGCCTTAAACAAATTCCTGCTGTTAAGATCAGTTCGTACTACTTGTCTTACTCTCTTGATGAATTCATTCGTTAAATCAGTCTTCATTGTTCGATGGTCTATCCTTTGAGCTTGTTTCATCCCGAGATACTTGTATGTATCTCCCATGCTCATTGCTTCGATCTCCTGGCCGTCCTGCATCTCGTGTGCGCTTTGTTCGAGCTTTCCCCGGATGATATTCAGGGTGCGGCACTTGTCCAGTCCAAACAGCATTCCGATGTCCCTGGAGAACTCCTCTACAATTTTAAGCATTTGCGTTAGTTGGTTTTTGGTTGCAGCGATCAGTTTTAAATCATCCATATATAATAGGTGATTCAACTTGATCGCTTCTGCGTTGTTGCTTTTGATAGCGAAGCCATATTTTGTAGAGTTCAACCGATGTGATAGAGGGTTCATCGCCATGCAGAACCACAGTGGACTGAGTGAATCTCCTTGGAAAATCCCTCTTCGTATGTTGATTGTGTCGGTCTCGATGTTACTGTTTGCGGTTCTGAGTTGTATCTTAGTGCGCCAGGTTCTCATAACGTGTTCTAAAAAGGAAACTGTATGATGATCTATTTTATACAGCTTTAAGATACCTGTGAGCCAGTCGTGAGGTACGGAATCAAATGCTTTTTTGTAGTCCACATAAGCCATGTGGAGGTTTCGTTGCTTGGAATGAGCCTGGTTGCAGAGGACAGAGTCTATGATGAGTTGCTCTTTGCATTCCATTGCGCCCTTCGAGCAGCCCTTCTGCTGCATTGCAATGATGTTGTTCTGCTCGCAGTGAGCATATATTCGCTGCGTAAGGCAAGATGTGATTATCTTGTACAGCGTAGGCATGCAGGTTATTGGGCGGTACTTGGCAGGGTTATCCGTATTCCGCTGGTCTTTTGGTAACAGGTAGGTTGCACCCTGTGTAAGAAACAATGGCATTTTCAGAGGATCGAGCAAGACTTCATTATTATTTATTATTATTATTATTATTATTATTATAGTAATAGATGTACGCAGGCAAAAAAACAAAACGGATTAAGAATGCATCTATGTACATCAGTCAGACTAAAGAAACAAAGTCATCGATAAAAGAGCCCTAGAAACTTATATCATACATAAACCCTCCGCCAGATCGAAATAACATGCAAGGAAATAAAAAGAGGATAACGCAATGACGAAACATTTTGCTAAATTTAACGAGGTGAAGGAATCATTTTGCTCTTAAAACGAAAATAAATGAGATAGCCAAAGACATTTTCACAATGGACGATAACACACCACTTGCCCACTGCGTCGCGGAGGGGATGACGATGGAAAAGGGAGAAGCTTGTGCACTAAAACTCCTCCTAGTAGATAATTAGCCACACATTGCACAATGAGATGTTAACAGTCAACCTTGACGACCATAGAAGAATAATACCAGGACCAGGTGCTCCATTTTAAGACATGCTGCTAAATATCTCAAAAATGAAAAACGAAAAAAGAAATTTCAAATATATCTTTAATTACAGAATGCGATTCAGCACATTTTCTGTATCTTGCTGGGAGTTCTGCAAAATTATGTTTAGCTCTTTAATAAAATAAAACATAAAATTTCTTCTTTCTTCATTTTAGTTGTGACCAAAAATTATTACCTAAGATGTTATGTTTAGCTCTTTAATAAAATAAAACAAAATTTCTTCTTTCTTCATTTTAATTGTGACAAAAAATTATTACCTAAGATGTTCGTTTGCATTAATACTACATTATATACATTATGAACAAAAAGTTTCCTATAAACGTGGGCCCGAAAATGCATAATAAGAATGTTACATGTTTCTGGTCTTGCAGGTTCATCATTTTAGTGCATCTTCTCATTTTGCAACAAAAGGGTACTCTTATCCCATTATGGTAAAATCAACCATTTGAGTTGAAATTGGCAAAATGTGCCCTAAAACACCTGTTTACTCCAAAGTTCAAAAAATAAAATTTTCAAGTACGCCGCTTTCAAATTTTACAGAATAATTGTACCATTTAAAGTGACAAAAAATTCCCTATGAACAATGTACCAAAAATTTTTCACTTTCAAAATGGAACGGATTGAATTCGACAAAATTTTGACACCCTATTTCAAGATGATGTTTTACTCAATGCCGATTAGGCATTTTTTTCTTAATTTTGAACTTACAATTAATCTGTAACATTTAAATGTGGTAGGTGATAATTTTATTTTTCGAATTTTGGAGTTTTGGGTGTTTTGGGGAACATTGTTCAAAATGACACTTTCTACTTGTCGTATTATGTTGGCACCATAATTTAGAAACAAATATATACTTACCAGCAAAATCCAGGTTTTACCATATACCGATTATGACGATAATCTCTCGATTGTGACACACTCGCCCAAACAATGCTAAAATATATTCTTTTCTGAGAAAAAAAAAATGACTATTCTATTCTGCGCTTTATTAATTTTTTGTGTAAGAAATGACGTAAACTGAATTTGTGGGGATTATAAGGGGTCAATTTTTTTAGGACAGAGGGATGCATTTTAGGACACATGTTTATAGGAAGAAAAATACTTATTTTGGACTCAAAAATATGTCATTAAAATTTGTGCACAGAGTTTTGAATCACCCTGTATATGTTACTTTTATGGTAAATAAATTATTATTATTATAAAATTATTAATATTGAAGTTTATCTATTTGTAATTTATAACTTAAGTATTCACTTTATTGTTTCCCAATTCCTTTGATGTTTTCTTGTCAGTAGGTTGTAGGTATACGATTATGGTGGTCTGTTTGGTTATTACTTATTATTTGGGTAGTTTTCCTTAAAATATGCCCTGCATTTTTGTAATCGCTCCCTGGATCGTAGCGTCGAGGGGGCGCCCCCCTCCCTCACCCAGTTTTGAGATACTCAGACATTTAAATAAGATACTGCGGAAAAGGGCCACATTTTGAGTTGTGTCGATTTTCCGGACAAGACAAGAGCATTTTAGCTATTATTTCTTAGAAAAAATTGTATAACTTTGAGAAGTGTCATTATTTATTTGCTTTTATTGAAATGGCAGGGTTTATTCTTTTTTTTAGTTGTGACACATACAAGTGGGCAATCTCTCGGATTTATATAGGGGACGTTAAAATAACATGAAAAGTTCCTATAAAAATTTTCTCCATAGGGCCCACCTACAGAGATACAAGCCCCTAAAGAACGCCCCTGAAAATCGATTTTTTAATAACTTTTAAAATAGGTACTTTGTGTAATTTAATTATTTTTTTAATACGATGGACAATAGATTAAACTCCTAAAAAAGGGTCCATGAAAATAATGTTGGCTTATTTGGTTTGCCAGGGACGGACGTTACTAGCTGTAGCACAATAATGTCAATTTTTTTTACACCCTTTACGATAAAGGCACAAAAATAATATTTTTAAATAGCTTTAACCTTAAACTAAAAAAGACACTATTGGTTGATATCGCTAAAATGAACTATTTTCGAAAAAAATATTTTGTTTTTATTATTCTATAAAGAGACCTAAACCGATGAAATTTCAATTCTTTTCTGTGCCTATTTTAAAAAATGCCACTTCTACTTACATTTGTTTTTTGTTGCTATGGTTGTTTTTTTGCCATGTACCGATTTAAATAAGAATTAGCATGCCATTGTCTGTCAGTTAGCGATAGAGCGTATCGATATTTTTCTAATTATACCTCGGATTTACATTTTATTTGCCGTAATGGCATTTACGTTTGCTGAATACGCCGACATGCATTTATTGTATGGACTTGCATCATGTAATGCCTTAGAAGCCAGAAGGCTTTATGAGGAACAATTATTTCCAAATCGAAGAATTCCTGATAGGAAAACTTTTGAAGGAGTGGATCTTCTTTAAGAGAGACTGGTAAAAATTACAATTTATTTGTTACTTGTATTGGCGTACTTTTTGAGAAATTAGAAGTAAATTTTAGCAACGTTTGTCAAAGCCAAACACAATTGTGGAAATCAAATGAAACGCGGTGAGGTTGCTGAAGAAGATACCTATCTATATATGCCGTAAAAGCAGGTTCTTCAATAGGTGTCTGGAAATTGGCTGCCCAGTTTAATTTCCCAAAATCTACGGTTTTTAGAATCCTTAAAGAGCAACAATTGCGTCCTTATCACCTACAGAAGGTCCATGCACTTCTTCCTGAAGACTTTCCGGATGGGGATGGAATTTAGACAGGCACAGAAACAATGCAAATTTCGTCGGTTCAGTCCTCTTTACGAAGGAAGCTGGACTTTATAAAAATGGAATCATGAACTCCCATAATTTGAATTTATGCACAGAAGAAAATCCACATGCTTCTATTGTGACGCATTGTCAGCACCAATTTGAACCCATTAACGTATGGGCCGGAATCATCGGGCAACATTTCATTGGACCACTTGTATTGCCTAGAAGGTTAACAGGAGAACTTTATTTGGAATTTCTCCAAAACAACTTGCCACCACTTTTAGACGACCTACCTTTGGCAATATGACATGGTGTGTGATTCATGCATGATGGGGCACCACTCCATTTTAGTCTGTCAGTTCGAGAACATTTTAACAGACATTTTGAAAATCGTTGGATAGGAAGAGAGGGACCAGTGGCTTGGCCTCCTCGATCACCTGATTTAAACCCATTAGATTTTTTTTGTGGGGATATTTAAAAACTTTAGTCTATGCCAATCCAGTCGACACTAGAGAAAACTTATTAGAAAGGATTCAATTTCATTGTCGTGAAATAAGGACCAATGTTGAAGCATAGTGGAGGATCCAACAATCTTCAATTCGTAGAGCTATAAGGAACTGCATAACATATTATAAGGAGCTCATGTTAAAAAAAAAAATAGTGTTTTTCTCGCAAACAGTTCATTTTATCGATATCAACTAAGAGTGTTTTTTTTTTAGTTTAAGGTTCAAGCTATCTAAAAATATTATTTTTGTGCCCTTATCGTAAAGGCGGTGTAAAAAAGTTGACATTATTGTGCTACAGCTAGCTCATCCCTGGCAAACCAAATAAGCCAAAACTGTTTTCATGAGCCCTTTTTAAGGAGTCTTATCTATTTTTTTTTTATTACACAAAGTTTAAAAAAAACGATTTTTAGGTGCTGGTATCTCCGTAGGTGAAAAGTCAATGCTGAAAAAGTATACAAATGATATAATTGAAAATAAATATAAAGGCTTTAAAACTGAGCCAAACGTTTTGGAAGAAAATAAAAATATTTTAGAAATTGATTTTTTTAAAAGAATAATTTGTCTACGGTCAGTCATAATAATATAAATAGGTAAGAAATTTCCTTTTCAATAAAATGTTTCGTATGTTTTTTATACAATTCCTGGTGCAAAGTCTATCACACATTTTAACCGATTTTCTTTGAAAAAGCATAGATTTTTTGGAATTTATTATGTAGACGGTAACTAGAAACTGTTATTAAAGTTGATAAGTTGCCATAGTCATGGCAATCAGACATTAATTGAATATTGCTGTGAACTTGCATTTCTTTCGGTTTCAAATTGAGATGCTGCATTTCTATCGATTATAAACTTGTACATGGTAATGAAAACTATTAATTGTCTAATAAATCAATTATTAAAGTAGGTATGGGAGTAGAAAAAATTACATTAACTTTTATACCTACCTGACTTTTAAGATTTTTTAAAGATTGATTTCTTAACGAACGTTTCTTCAGTTTGTTTATTTATGACATTCCGTATTTTTGTAACCAAATAATTAAATGTTATTTTGAAATAAAAGATTTTAAAAGAACTCTGTATATTTCATAACGCAGATGTTCATAGGAAAATACTATAAGTACCTAACAACCAGAGCTGGGCACGAGTAAAAAAAAATATATTCGTAGGACCTAGGAATACGAGTACTTAAAAATGTATTTGTAAGTATTTTACTCGTAAGTAATTTTATAGAGGCAGTTTATGGTTACGGGTAGTAATCGTAAAAGTACGAGTAAAGGGTATGAATACTTTTACAAAATTAATCTAATAATAGAGGGCTAAAAAAAGAATCGAATTATAAAACAAAAAATAATGTCTTTATTTACCTCAATACTAAATAATACTCATAATTTTTTAGACATATAGGTACAAAACATTGAGAACCAAATTTTGAGAAACCAAACTAAATTAAGTTTATTTCTAAAATAAAAAAATCAAAAAGCCTTTTGGGAAAAAATCAAAAGCCTTTTGGGAAATACGTAAAAATTAAATATCCCCTAAAAGAGTCAAAGCGCGCCGCCGAGCGACAAATTTCTTTGATGGGTGCCCACATACCTATTGCCCACATACCTATATTATAGGTATGTGTGGGTGCCACGCGATGCTACCGCGGTGAACATCAAACGGATGCTTGTTTTTTACTGGCAGCTAAAAGAATGCCACTACTTGTAAAATATATTCGTATTCTACGAGTAGAATTTTACGAATACATTTAAATTTACTCGTAAGTACGAGTAATAAGTATTTCAAATTAAAAATACTTGTGAGTAAAAATCACAAGTAGTTTTTAACCGTAACCAAAATACGAGTAAAAGTATTCGAGTACTTGGGCGGCTCTGCTAACAACTAAAATACTAATACTAAAAATTTTACATTTTTCAAGAAAACTATGATTTGTGAGTTATATATGTCACTTTTATTCCGGTGGGCGATTTGCGGCTATTTGCGGCTTTTGTAACTCTGTATTTTCCTACAAAATAGTGTTCTGAATACGAACGAATTGTTGCCTCAGTAGGGTAGGTATATATTGTTGCCTCAGTACTACTCAGTAGTCATATGAGTCCACTGGCGTACAGGGTGATCCAAACTCGACGCCCCAGACCTACTGAGAGAACACGAAACCTGAAAATAAAATGGGTTCTTAAACTGGACATAGAATAAGGTCCAATTATATGGCTGAAAATTTGCTTTTTTGATGTTTGGGAAGATGGCCTCTGTGACGTCATCGATATTTTTTCAGTAGAAACATACCATTTTTTCTCTATATATTGAAAGTCCTTATCATTCTCAACAACTTTTGTAGGAAAATATTTTCTGTATCTGTTCTGTATTGTTCAAAATCTACAGGGTCAAATATATATAAAAAAAACAGGGATATAATCATTTTCCATAATCTAGCTAGCCAAACAATTGATAGTCAGAAATTATTTAAGAGTATGTTAGGGTGTCTTGTGCACCCTTAAATTTACTTATTCATAACTGGAATATTTTTTAAAAATTTTTGCACCAAACAAATAATAGCAAACAAGTTAGTTGGTAACAAGCACAATTCAAAAATTTAAAAATATTCCAATTGAATAACTTTAAGGGGAACAAAGCACCCTAACATACCCTTAAATAATTTTTCTGACTATCAATTTCCATGGCTAGCTAGATTTCGGAAAATGATTCGAAAAAATTCCAGTTTTTTTTTTACATATTTGACCCTGTAGATTTTGACCATAAAAAAATACAGAAAATATGTTCATATAAAAGTTGTTGAGAATGATACGCACTTAATATATTTAGGGAAAAAATGGTATGTTTTTGTAAAAAATATCAATAACGTCACAGCGGCCATTTTCCCAAACATCAAAAAAGCAAATTTTCGGTCATAATTGGACCGTAGTATGTCCCATTCAAGAACCCCTATTCGAAATTTTCTTTTCAGTCTTCGTGTTCTTGCAGTAGGCCTGGGGCGTCGAGTTTGGATCACCCTGTCCCAGCTAACCAACAACCGTTTTTTTTATGTCAGAATAGCGTTGTAGTTATAACTCCATGACGTTAGGAAAATCACGTTAAACTAACGTTATAATTATGACAAAAAGTCCGGTAGAGTGACGTTAATATCCTGACGTAGAGATAACCTCATAAACTTAACGTAGATATAACCTCATGAAAAATAAAATTCGCACACCAACACCAGGGTTCGAACCTACGAACATCGGAATTAATGTCGACGCTCTTACCAACTAAGCTATCGAAGCACATGAAAAATATTGCCTAAAACAGTGTAAGCTAGAATCTCGATGACGTCACAGAAATAAATAGAAATAAAATAAAGGGTGCCTAAAAATTCATGTAACGGAGGGGACAAAGCCAAAAGAATCTTAATCGTCTCAGGAAATGACTCTATTGTGATTTCCCAAAAACCTTGATCCAAGTTTTATTATTCGGGAGTATCTGTACCGTAGTAATAACGTAATATTGGCGCTAATTTTATTACTTATTTTTATTATGTCATTTTTGATGTATTTATAAAGTTATATTTCCGTAAATTGAGCTACGTATTTGTTACGTTATTAAAATAACGCGTTATAGATAATTCGTGGTTAGCTGGGTATCGTAGTAATGACGTAATATTAACGCTACGTATTTTTTATGTTATAAAAACACGTTAAATTGACGTTATACGTCAAATGTGGTTAACTGGGGTACCAGGCAGCGATATTAAAAATAAACTTCCTCGCATTGTGGGCAAACAGAGATATGGAGGTGGGGAGAATGAGCGACAAGCTTCGAGAACTCAAGGTTCGCGAACTGACTAATTTTGTTTGGCGCCATTTTGAAGACACTGCCCAGTTTATATACGTATATTAATAAAAACCTTAAATTTAATCCACCTAATCTATCTAGTAATAAATGTAATTGGTACTGAAATGTACGGCACTGAGAACTGAAAAAGTAAACAAACCTATTGGAAAATCCTTACCGGAAAAAATATACCTATTCCCTCACGTCTTTCTCGCCCGACATTCGGCGCGCGCCGAATGTCGGGCGAAAACAGCGGCCAGGCCGGACGTAAACACGGCACAAATATTTCCAAATTTCGGTTTTCCGCGGCTATTCGCGAAGTTTCGATGTTGCAAAAGGTGCAAAATAGGGTGGTGATCAGTTCGAGCTAAATCCATCTCGATTATAGAGGTCAGATTCGTGTTCAGGGACCTCGAAAATGGGGGGGTAGCCAAAATTTCAAGAAAATCGGGCGGTGCATACGTATATTCCATAATTACCATATGTTCTTCAGATAAGTGATTATCTAAGCCATTATTATGCTGGAAGCTGGAAGGAACTATTGCAATGTGATTCTGATTCTAAACAACCTCACAAGCGTACAATGTTCAAATTCATGTGACCTTGAGTCAACCAATGAAAACGTGGAATGCAAAGTGGGTTTTAGCCTCTCGTCTCCGCACCAGCCGGTAAAATGTCAAAAGCGTCTTCAAAATGGCCGTCTCTGCTGTAGCGGTTGTAGACGAAAATCATGATGCGCAGTAGGGCAAAGCGCGTTCTCCTCTCCTCCATTTCTCTGTGGGCAAATCACGATTTCCACAACGCGATGTGGGTATAAATTTCGGACAGTACTTTGCCGAATTCAGCAATTTATTGGGAAACTTAACACGAAAATTGCGTGCGCACGCCTATGGCGTTTGTCTCCAGCTAGAACCAAAATTCCCTAGATTGTTTCCGATAGCAGCGCCACGGACCACGCGCAAAACAAGTAGTAGTGGTGTTTCCTTTTCACGAGATGTGACATGACAACTGAAATCGACTCTTTGTGATCCAAGATATTATATGTGTAGCCGAAGATAAGTATATTATTCATCTGTAAGCGAATCTTGAATTCTCCAGGCAACCACACTTTAATTTGTCGTAACCAGGGAGAACTATATACTTTAATTATTAGACATTGGAATACCGGCATTTCTAAGGACAAGGTAGGTGATAGGATAAGTGCTAGCTGGTTGTATAGGTACCTACTTATATTATAGGCTTGGTGGAAGTTGATAAAATAATAATTAAAGTACCAATGTTTACAATTGTGGCAATCTATAGGTAACTTTACACACGGGTAGCACTTTTTCAGTTTATACATATGTATTCGAAACAGCCGCTAACAGTGGCCGCGTCGCCTCTGGTCTTTATTATTTTAGTTGGTACACTTTTCGAGCATCCCTTAAGTAGATAGGCACTTATCTGTAACTTATGTGTATATGTTACAGCCCGTATATGAAAATAGACCGTATGTATACGGTCTAGGCTGTATCTATACGGCCTAAATGGCGCAGACCGTATGTAAATGACATGGCATTTCATATACGGACATGACATTTCATATACGGACTAGACCGTTCAGACTCTATGTGCAATCGTAGTTAATTACCCTTCTTTTTTATATATAGGCCCATTAAAGAAGAATATGTCTTCTTTTTAGTACCTAGGTATGTATTTTGCAGAAAAAATCTAGGGTACCTACCTATACATAATACCGATAATACTACATAATTACCTTTTTCCTTCAAAATACTACGTACCAGCAAGAAGTAATATCCTTCTTTAATGGGCCTATATAAAAAAGAAGGGGTACTTAGTTCAGAAATGGTGGACGTCGAAACAGCCTGGAAAACATTGCACATAAGTACATTCTGTATTTGTTTAAATCTCTCTGTCATATACGGTCTAGTTGCAGATAGACCGTATATAATAGGACTAGTCCTTTTGCAAACCGACTAGACCGTTTGTTGACGGACAAGCTTCTTATACATATGGACTAATATCTTCAGTCCGTTTACATATGGACTAGTCCTTTTGTATACGGCCTGTTTTACATATACGGTCTGTAACATATATATAGTGTCCGATCTTCCATAATTTGATTTACTTACCGGGAATTATCACCGGCATGAGTAAAAAAATCTCAAAAATAAAAAAAAAATGGTTGAAACACATTTTTACAAAAAGATTCCTCGATTTGAAGTTTCTTTGGAATTACTTCGAACTTCGACCCCATAATGACATAAGTAAGGTCATATGTTTAAATAAAGGCGGGTTCTCATTAGTCAATCTCATTGTTCAATATCCCGGAATCTATAGTATCGAACAAAAGAACAGAATGAAAATTCGTTCACAGGATTGAAGCGACATTGAATATTCAGTGTAGTGAATTCAGTTTAAAAAATAAACTAACATACATAGGTACCTACATACACCTGTGTGAAGTTAGTAGGTAGCTATTTTCTGGAAGCATTTTTGAACAGTCAACATTTTGGCAGCTAAACAGCTGCCTTTGATGTAAAGTTGGCAGAAAATTATTTTAGGCATGGGCAGCTAAAAACAATACCAAAACCGCCATTAAAAAAACAATTAATTTAATTCACCAAAAGCCATAAAATTAATTATTTCAACAGGTAAAAAATTTTGTGTCACCATCGTTTTCGCACCACAAATAGCTTGTACCTAGAGGTTTACAGGGACCATAGTGAAATTCCATAACGGGCCGTCTTAGAGGGTGGAATCTACCCCACGCGCTAAAAATTAATTATTTCACCTTGTAGGAAATGTTGTGCCACCATTATCTTTGCATCCAAAATAGCTTGTATCTAAGTATCTAGAAGTTTACAGAGATCATTAGAGACATTCCCTTACGTGCCGTCCCAAAATCTACTCCACGCGATAAAAATTAATTATTTCATCTCGTAGGAAATGTTGTGACACCATCATCTTTGCTTCAAAAATAGCTTGTATCAAGAAGTTTACAGAGATCATAGTGAGATTCCCTTACGTGCCGTCCCAAAATCTACTCCACGCGATAAAAATTATTTCACCTCGTAGGAAATGTTGTGACACCATCATCTTTGCATCAAAAATAGCTTGTATCTAGAGGTTTACAGAGATCATAGTCAGATTCCCTTACGTGCCGTCCTAGACGGTAAAATCTACCCCACACGCTAAAAATTAATTATTTCACCTTGTAGGAAATGTTGTGCCACCATCATCTTTGCACCAAAAATAGCTTGTGTCTAGAAGTTTACAGAGATCATAGTAACATTCCCTTACGTGCCGTCCTAGAGGGTGAAATCTACCCCACGCTCTAAAAATTAATTATTTCACCTTGTAGGAAATGTTGTGCCACCATCATCTTTGCATCAAAAATAGTTTGTATCTAGAGGTTTACAGAGATCATAGCGAGATTCCTTTACGCGCCGGAAAGATGATGGTGGCACAACATTTCCTACAAGGTGAAATAATTAATTTTTAGCGTGTGGGGTAGATTTCACCCTCTAGGACGGCGCGTAAGGGAATCTCGCTGTGATCTCTGTAAACCCCTAGATACAAGCTATTTTTGGAGCAAAGACTATGGTGGCTCAACGTTTCCTACAGGGTGAAATAATTAATTTTTAGCGCGTGGGGTAGATTTCACCCTCTAGGACGGCGCGTAAGGGAATCTCACTATGATCGCTGTTTATCTCTAGGTACTAGCTATTTGTGGTGCAAAAACCACGGTGGCACAAAATTTTGTACCTATTGAAATAATTAGGTACCTATATGGCTTTGTGTAAATTAAATTAATTGTTTTTTAATGGGGGTTTTGGTATTCTTTTTAGCTGCTCTTGCCTAAAATAATTGGCTGCTAACTTTACATCAATCGCGGCTGTTTAGCTGCCAAAATATTGACAAAAAGGGCTTCTAACTTCACACCTAGAACATCCATTTTAGGGAAATGGCTTCTGAAAAATTGGCCACCATAAAATGGTTGCTAACTTCACACCGCTCATACACGCATTTCAAGTTAAATAAAAGCTTGTAAAAATGGCTGATATCGTTTAAAGTCAAAGTTTCTATTTCCTTTCGGAACGAATTATTTCATAACTTTTTTCACGCATTGATATGTTTTTATATTCTTCACTTCTAATGGTTCATATACATTCGAGAGGTGTCTCACTGACTCAAATTTGTACATTGAGTTCCAGAATTGTATGATTACCTTATGATTACTAATGATTTCTAGAAATGTGACTGTGATTTCCGTGATTAGGTAGGTACCTATATGATTTCGCGTGACTTACAGAAATCCACCAACAACTCATGATTTCCTTTGATTTCCTATAATTACAGGTGATTACCTGAGATTTCCAAATTTTTTACTGATTTCGTCTTATTACCATGAGTTTTTTCATCAAACAGGGTCAGAATTTTTGGGCATATGTAAAAAATTGGAAAATCTCTGAAATCTACTTCTTATATGTAAATAATAAAACATATAAAACACCACGTTTCCAAAACGAGTTATTTGTTCTACAATATTCATATTGTAGGTAACGAAAAATGCCATGCCTCTAAAGTTGTTATATGAGCTTTTAATGAACACGTTTGCACTGTTTTCTAACCTAATCAATGATTTGGCGGACAAGTTTTAGGTTTTGGCATTCTACTTACAGTTTTATAATTTTTATGATTAGTTTGGAGGAAGTTTCCGTTATAGCTTTTTTGGCCTGAGGCCCCCAGGGCCCCATTTTCTTTTAGTTTTCATTGTTTTCCCTGTAGAGCTTCCATAGATTTTCTAGGAATTTGATTATTCTTTACTTTTTCGAGATGCAGCACTTTTCAATGAACTTAAGTGTTAGTAAAGAAATATTGAAAAAATGAGGCGGTTGAGAGGGGTGAAATTAGGTGAATATTACTGGCCAGTGATATGTCGTTTTCTAGTTTTTGGGGTCAAGGAATGCAGTATTGGCATAATTTTTAAGAAAAAAAAACAATGATTTGGAATGTTGCGGCATCACTTGGTCAGATTTTTGAGAAACCTTTTATATTTTTGGCTTTTTAGGCTCCTTTTGTTCTCCAAATTCCAATCTTATATGGTTTTATACAGTTATCTCAACATTAATCTAGCAGCGTTTTTTATAAAGGTTTCTACTGATTATCTGTGATTACAGGTTACATATGATTTCTGATGATTTACAAGGAATTTTACTGATTACCTGTTATTGCCACTGATTTCCTGTTATTTCTACTGATTACCTATGATTTCCAAAGATTTCTACTGGTTACCTGTTATTACCACTGATTTCTTATGATTCTTTTCTTATTACCTATGTGATTTCTGATGATTTTCAAAGTTTTCTACTGATTACCTGTGATTACCATTGACTTCTCCTGATTACCTGTGATTTTTGGGCATTGTGTGCACTTATTACCTCAGTACTCATTGAATTCCAGTGGTTTCCGCTGATTACTTTTTATTTCTTCATTGATTTCCTGTAATTTCCACTGATTAGCTATGATTTCTACTGATTGCCTATGATTTCTGATGATTTCCAAAGATTTTTACTGATTACCTGTAATTACCACTGATTTCCTGTGATTTCTTCTGATTATCTGTGATTTCTGGGCAATGTGAACACTGATTACCTGAGTGAGACACCCCTCGTATACACTCCTCTGACTTCTGACTGGTATAATTCCAAAAACGTTACAATATGATTGTAGCTTCATTTAAAATTGGATATATTTACCATAATTACATACAAAAAAAATTTTCAAGATTCTTCACGAAGAGAAAACAGAACTGTATGAATTAAAATCTCAGACTAATGATTCATTAGTCTGAGATTAAAATACACAATTTAACCTCAAAAATACACACAACGTTGTTTCAATATGACTGAAACCACAGAATAAATAGCTTCACAACAGAAGCGTCCATAAAGACATGTGTCAAAAATAAGCGAGCCCCCATTTCAATTTACAGAAAAATAACCAATACCTTATACATAAATTTGGTCCTAATAAAATCTCTTTGCAATGTGGATTAATGTAAAATGAAATAAAATGCACAATGTTTATCCCTTTACAAGACATTTCGCGTCAAAGCGAGCATCCTTTTGACACATGTCTTTATGGACGCTTCTGTTGTGAAGCTATTTATTCTGTGCTGAAACCCTTGTTCTCACAGATTCATGGTCAAGCAGTTAGCACTGTTCAATTTAATTGAATCAGTTCCATTGATCAATCAAAAGTCGAAAGGGATGTTCACATTTATGAAGTACCTAAATTTATTTTATTATTTCAATCGTATAGATTCAATTTTATTGTTCAATGACGTTGACAATAAAAATGAGAACCCACCTTGCCTTTCAGTTTCATTAAAGTGCAATATTATCGAGCAATATCGTTGAAAAATTATCATTCGTATTGCTGTGTAAAAAAAATCAAAGAAGCGACTGTCTTCATTTACGCATTTATTACATTCATATTTATAAAAATACAAAAAAGCACATTGGCAATTTTGTAATAATATGCACTACTATAAAAACAAAGCTATAAAAGCATGCAAATTAGAAAGCATAAAACAAAAATGTGCTATATACAAATTAAATATAAAACAAAAAAACTGGTATGAGTTAAGTTACTTACGTTTTTTTTGTTAGGAAATATATTTCTTATAGGCTAGTACATTTATTGGATCTATCTAGCAGATTAGATTTATAGAGGTACTCAAATTTAATATCTTTGTCTCTCAATACCTTATTAATACTCTTGCACCAAAAAAATAATCAGATTTAAAACAATGCCACGGTTTGATGGGTGCTCTCTTAGCACCCACCGAAAAATGTGCCCATTTTATTGTAGCGAGCCGTGGCCTAGAATCGTGTATCTTCATGTTTTGAAGTATTTTTCCCCACCATACATTGGAACATTGGAAATCTTGGAAATTTCCTGCGAGGTATCGGTATCTCGCACATTTTTCACATTTTTAAAATTTTCTAGTATGCATAAATAAAACAAAAATTTAAGTGTTAAGAGAGCACACAACACTCGATGGTGTTTTTCCAAATTCTGATAAACTAGGTTTAAAGCAATCAGTTTTGACCACAAATTTCATTAAGAAATTTTTTCGGTAACTCTTGAAACAAAAAAGTTACATGCCGAAGAAATTTCGGGATTTTGAAAAATATGTCGGAAAGTAGGCCATGGATCTCAGTGTGTTTTTACGCAAAGTTAGTTCATCAAAAAAGCTTTTTTTTTCAAATAAAGTTCTCAGAAAAATGCAAATTTGTCAAGATTTTCTCGAGTGGCCCTTGTTAAATAGACACCCTGTAATTTTGTCCGTAACTTTTCGATCAATTCTGAAATTAGATTCAAATTCTCCAGAGAAAACTGCATCATCCTGGTTGTAAGCTGATCTTTTTATTTTAAAAACTAAGGATATAATCGGACTTTATTTGAGACACCTAATACACAGGATAAGCTTCATTTCCAGTAATTTTTTGAATTTTAATAATAATAATAATAATAGGACTTTATTGCAAGAATACAGTACAAAACATGTAGGTATCCTGTACAAAGGCGAAGTCTGCCAACAAGTGCCATTCATACTTAACCTTTACCTAACCCTAACCTATATCTACCTATATCTACCCAAAACATAACCTATATAAATTTTATTAAACTACGGCGTATCAAACGATATAATACAGTTATAGCCAACGACGAAGACAGTGTCCAGGACATATAAAAAGCACCATCATCTAGAAAGCAGCAACCTCTTTACCTTTCCGCTAAAAACCCTGTTGCCAATCTCGTTCCTCAAAGTTGTATCTAAGGAATTATACAGGTGAACAGCGTTAAAAGAAAAAGACCTTTGAAAGAATGATGTGCGGTGGGCAGGCATTGTAAATAAATTTGTGTGACGAACATTTAAGCTAAGTATTGCAGCGCGTGGCACAAGTTTTCTTACTAAGTAAGGAGGAGAAGAGGCTTTAATAATGTTAGCAACAAAAGTGAGCATATGTAGCGCAAAATTGCCCCTAACATCCAACCATTTTAATTCTTTGAAGGATGGAGATATATGATCATATTTTCTTAGGTTTGTAATTAGCCTGCAGCATGTGTTTTGTATTCTTTGTAATCTGTTCAATGTCGCACTATCCAAACACGGTACATACACAATATCTCCATAATGAATTTTTGAAAGAATTAAGCTTTCGCAGAGAAGCTTTCTTGTATTCATATCCAATAAGCTCCTACTTGCATATAGCAATTTTAGTCTCAAGTAGCATCCCTTGGTCAACCCAACAACATGATCCACGAATCGAAGTCCCTCATCAAATGTCAAACCAAGAATCCTCGCAGTCGACACAACAGTCACATCCGAACCATCTATTTGAACTCGCATATTTAATTTCAGAAATTCTCTATGCTTCTTTTTTGAAAATATAATTAGTTTAGATTTTGTCGGATTCAAATGCAAATTGTGACTTATAGCATATTTATTTATACATAGCAGATCCTCACTCAAAGTTTTCTGTGCTACCAGATAATTTTTGGGGTGAAAATTCAAGTAATCTTGCGTATCATCGGCAAAAGCCTGAGTATTTGATCGAGTAACAACATTCATTAGGTCGAAAGTATAAACGAGGAAAAGCGTAGGCCCCAGCACAGAACCCTGTGGGACACCCGACGTAATAAGTGATCGTTCAGAGACGTTGTTTCCGATACTAACCTGCTGAAACCGATCCTTTAAGTAATTAGATATGAATTTTAATGCAGAATTATCAAAACCGATATATTTACATTTAGCAATCAGCAAATTATGACTTATAGTATCGAATGCCTTACTAAAATCCAAGAAAACCAAAGCAGGGGGTTCATCGTTGTCAATACCCCTTAGAATGTTATCACTCAAATTTGCCAGAGACGAGACGCAGCTATGGGCTTTCCTAAATCCTGATTGATTCTCTGGAAATAATTTATTTACCTCCAAGAATTTCACAAGTTGTTCAGATACTATTTTCTCAAGAACTTTAGAAAAAATCGGTAGCAAGCTAATAGGACGCAGATCGGAATAAGCTTTCGGGTTCTCAATCTTAGGTAGCGGAGTGACAACAGCCACCCTCCAAGTAGTTGGAAAGTAACTGTGTTCAATACAACAGTTTAACAGATGAGTTACATGCGGAGCGATAACAGGTAAACAGTAGCGGATCATGTCTAAGCTTATACCGTCGCAACCCTTCGAATTCGATCGAATTTTGTTTTCTTCATTGCCTGCGAAGGTCTCAGGTTCTTCACTTAAAACTCTTTTTCGAATTGTTGTGAAGTTTCCGGTACTGGTACTTGGTTCACCTTCCAGAATTTGAGCAGCTATTTCAGTTTTTTTTACAAATTGACTCCTCCATGTAGCCCTCAGCTACAGTTGAAGATTTCCATCCTCCATGGCGTTTTAATTTTTAATGACTAATGTTAATAGGTCTGCCCCAGATTCCACACGCAATGTTGCAGAGGACCTGCGAAAACAGTGTCCTGTGTCTTGCACTGGATTTTCAATCTTGAAGTATTTTGCAATGTCACTTGGATCCGTTATAATATCTTATAAAAAATCTAGTGTGACTGGTAGACTGGGGACGAAGGGATGCATATTTGCGATACATTTCAACAAAATTAAAACTTCTTATTTTACCGCTTATTACAAATAATGATCGAGGTTTGTTTGTCTTGCTATCGGGAATTTGCAGTTATGATAGAATGTCGTTAATATCATTTAATGGTAATTTCTGTAACTCGTCTCTGCGTCATGCTCCTGCAATTCAAAACACTACAACTATCTATAACAATACAAAAGTAAGTAGGTATAAAGTTAAAAATCGGCCAAGTGCGAGTCGAACTCGCACACGAAGGGTTCCGTACCACCACCACCGTACAATATTCAACACTACATTATTTTTTAAATACTTTAGTAAAAAATAAAAAATAAATAAAAAAAGTTTGTTTCGAACTCCGAACCGATTATGAGCCCAGCACGCTTCCAATGCGCCACTCCGCTCTTTCAGAAATGTTTGATACTAGTTAGTTAGCCGTGTCATCATTGTTAACGAAAATTGAAAATATTACATTAACTTTATTTCACTTTTATTATTTGTTGTTATAGCGGTCATAGTGGCACACACTGTGAGAATTTCAAGTGTCTACCTATTACGATTCAAAATATACAGCCCTATAAGGGATAGATGGCCTCCCGTGGCGTTCTCTACGAGATTTTACATAAAAATACAGCGGGCCCGTACCTGAAAAAGTCACCCATGGAATAACAGATGGGCCTCTGAGCCCCCAAGGTCTCAAATCGCTACGAAATTTGAAAATCCTCCACACCAAATCAAATCCAAATGTCAGTCGATGTTTCCGAATGTCGCGCGTGCGCTGCGGCCACGATGTATACAGTACAGTACGATCTCCGGGGACCTCGCCAAATCGCGAAAAAAAAAACGGCCCAAACGGCCGAACGGCTTTTTCGATCGGGGGGCCCTCTCGCAGGCGAGGGGCCCATAAATCCGTCAGCCATGTCGTTAATATCGACACGCGGGGGGTCGAATGGCTCCCGATTCGGACGGCCTTCAATAGGGTTGTAACCCCAACTTAAAATTATCAGCATCAGTGCTACTTGGTGACTAAAGACTTGTGTACAAGTTGAAACTTTCATTTTATTTATTTTTGATGTGAAAATATGGCGATCAGTCAATTTTGGACACAGGCGTGTATCGTCTCTTTTATCCAAGAAATAAAATTGTTTTATGTGATCCCATTTTGCTGGCTTATCCTTTCCATTCATAGTAAAGTGCAAATCTTTATTCAACAAATTATTTCTCAATCCATTGAACAAGTGAGGTAGGTACATCATATAAAGGAATAACTTCCTCACTGTCCAAATGATGCATTTCACGATGTTCGCTGCTTGATCACAAATAACAGCCACAACTTTAAAACCAACTGACTGACATTTTAATATTACCTCCCGAACTAGATTTTTCAAAGTAGCACATCTTATAGGTTCACTGCTAAATGTGTATATTAGGGGTTGTTTCCATTGCCTAAATTCACCTTATGTCATTTTTTGCATGGTAATGAAAGCCTGTAGATACTGCAATTTCGTCGAACATAAGACAACAATATATTTCTCTGCTAGCTTTCATTTTCTCACACGTCCGTTTCAGCGAATCAAACAGGTGTTCATTTATCTCATTATCAAATTGTAATTTGTTTGCTAGGTTTGTAATAGTTTTTTTATAAGGTAGGCAAAAAATTTAAGAATGCAGTCGATAATCCTTCCTCTTGATTTAAGAGAGGTCAGCGACATAATTTTTTCTCCCAACGTGAATCATCTGCTTTTAGGATTCGGAATCTGTGTGCGCACTTGTTGCAAATTTCTGAACGGTGCAGATTCCAATAATTCTTCAGCATTTTTCAGCCTCTCTTGAAAATTGCTGACTTTTCTTTGCAGAAGAGAGTTCTGGTGAGCCCATTCTTAGATTTTTGTAAAATATTTTACATCTTGGTGTCAGTTGTGACTGGCGACATCTTTCACATTCCGTAATGTAATATAGTACCTAAATGCTAAGAAACATTACAACTACACAAAATATACTTATTGGAAATTACATTATCTCAGTTAATCAGGATTTCTGGTGCCAAAATAAAATATGACAATTTAGTCAATGTCCCACACAATGTGGCAAATACTCTCTGACGTTGGTGATAATCCTGGTTCCAACATTGGTCCATTCTTTGCCTCACTTGTGAAAAAAAATATAAAATTGAATTCTACATTTAATAGTTGCAACAAAATGCGACAAAAGCTCAAACGTGGAATGTGGTCATTGGACACATGCATTTGATATTTGACAGTGTATTGACAGGAAATGCCCACACAATAGGGAACTGTGGGACCAGCTTAACAAAAATTCAGATCAACTAAAATATTACTTAAAAAAATCTTGTAACGTTGTAACAAGGTCGTTGATTCTGGAACCAATAATCTCTGATTACCGTACTGGGGCTCATAATGTTGCAAAATAATATTAAATTTACTTACGTTTTCTTTTGAAGGGATAAATAGATTTGTCGGTGAAGTGGATCTCTTATGTGTCCTACTCGCATAGAGCTCTGTACTGGAGTTTGAACATGGTTTTGTAAATCACCTGCAAATATTATTATGTTCATGCAAGTAACAATAATTAACTATAAACAACCTAAACTTACGTTTCATTCTTTTATGGGAAAGTTTAAAATCCAAACTTACGTTCAACATTACTTTGGACCTCTCTTTGGACATTTTTTGAAAGATATGTGGAAGGACCTGGCCGAGGATCTTCATGATGCATGTCAATGTCCTATACTATTTGTGACGCAACGTCTATTAAACCTGGTTCGCTAAAAGCTTCTATAAGTTCTTCAATCCTAGGAATGCCTGTAATAGGAAATTACTCGCAGCTAAATACCGAAGTTCAAATGTTTGAAGACCAGAAAAAAATACACTCTCAGAAGAAGAATAAGCAGTGGTAATTATTATTATATTTCAAAAATATTCAGCAATAAAGTTTTACGGTATATAAATGTCTATCACACACAAGGTACGACTTATACAGGGTGAGTTCTTTTTGATGATCAGTATGGGGATCTCGGAAGAATTGCAGTTTTGTGGGTCCAATTTAACGCTCCTTGTGGATTTTTGAAAAGTCATGGCTTGCTAGATATTTTGAAAAAACGAAATTTTGGCGATTTATTCTAACCCATCTAGCTTCGTTGTTTCTGATTTTAGATAAAAATACTACTAAATACTAAAGTTGGGGGAGGGGAATTGTGTCCCCAATGCGGTTGTCATGTCGTACTTTCCATGACAGCTGCCATTTTCGAGATATAACACAAACTTATGTTTTTTTAAATGGAGCAACTCACAGCATGGGAGCAGTCCCTCTTCCGTTTGGCTTTACACCATGTCCTGCCAGATTATATATTAAATTATACTATAACAAGTTTGGTCAACGTTTCACCGCCTCAGGAGCCTTTCTCCACCACCCGATTCAAAGGAAACAGCGACGACATGTGGCACCACCACTTTGTCGCCGGATGGACTGGTCTCCAACAACCGACCGCCTCGGCAGGCGCAAGAAGACTCCATTTTCCTAACCCTAAATTTATAGACAGACAGATTCGACAGAAGACAAAACGAGGTGGGAAAACCCCGGTGTTGCCAAGCATTAAGAAAGAAAGCTGAGCTTAGCGAAGACCTAGGAGACCCTAGGCAAGTGCAAGTAGGGGAATTCAGTTTTATCGCGCCAATTTAAAATGTGGATAATTTTCAATTAAAATTATTTTATTATTCGATAATCGATTTAATAGTTATGATCAATTTTGAGCATTACAAAAAATAATTATAGCTTATTTTAGGTGTTATTTGTCCCCACTATACTGCGTTCGCAAATAACTGATAGCACAAGACCCGGGCCGAAGCCATAAAAAGGTCGCGCGAGTTTCCAGTGATCCAAGTGAAATTTGTAAATGTAAAAATGAAAATATTACTTTATAAGCATACGGTACATGCATGTATGTCAAAAATAAAATGTAAGTATATTCAGCACAGTACAGTACAGTTTTGCAAACTATTAGAGAAGACGACGACTTACCGCAATTAGGAAGAATAAGATTATGGAAAATTCTTCATGACATTAATTATCGTTGGGAGACACTTAATAGAAAATCAGTTCTAATCGACAAATCAGAAATAATTTGTTGGAGAAGAGAATATTTAAGGTCGACTAGAATATTCCGGGCCGAAGGAAGAAACGTTTTTAATTAGATGAGACGTGGAACAATGAGGAATATAGGGTGACAAAATTCTGGACCGACAAAAACATTGAGAGTGCAAAACAAGTTTTTATGGAAGGTCAGTCGACGGGATTGCAACCCCCGCAGGAAAAGGCTGCAGGTCAATCATTACGCATATTGGAAGTGACAATAACGGATTTCTTAATGGAGGTTTATTAGAATTTAAATACAAGTCGACTATACACCATGAGGAGATGACGGCCAACGTATTCGAAGAATATTTTCAATAGATGATTCAACGCGTACCACCTGAACCGATTATATATTTCTAGATAATGCACCGTATCGCTCTGTGGTGTAGTAGAAAGGCTCCCAACAACTGCCTGGAAGAAATCAAACATCATTGAATGGTTGAAATTGAAGAACTTGACTTGCGAAAGATAGTTTGCTAAAAATCGAACTTCTGAGAATTGTTAAACAGAATATAAGAAGAAAGAAGAACGTAGGTAGTTGACGAACTGGCAAAGGAACGGAATATCACTGTGCTTCGATTGCCCCCCTATCATTGCGAATTAAATTCAATCGAGCTTGTTGGGCGCAAATGAAAGGCTTTGTTGCGAGAAGAAATATTTAGAAACTTCGAGATGTACTACAACTATTCCTTACCGCAGTGAAAGAAATCACACCTGACAACTGGCGAAAAGCCATTCGACATGTTCTGGACGAAGAAAGGAAAATGTGTGTTTTGGATGAATTAATTGATGAAACTATGGAGATTGAACCGTTAATTATTATTATTATTAACCTAAGAGAAGACGACTCTTCCGATTCTAAAGAGGATCTTGTTGACTTTTAAATATATATTTTTGTACCTAATTATTGTATTTTGTTGTATCAGTAGGTATACCTAATTGACGGCACATAAACATATTAATTAATAAGATAATAAAAATTGAAAATTAAATTTTTAGATATATATTACAAATTTCAACATTTAAATTTTATGTCTTGTTAAAAAAACACATCTGAAGATTTTTCATAAAAAAATTAACATGGATAATATAGTTTCAAAACGAATCTAGCGTTAACTGTCCTGAAGAAGGAATAAACATTTCCGAAAGCTTGGCAATTAACAAATAGTTTTCTTTAAAGACCAACTTGACTGCAAACCCACTAAAAGTTCCATCTTTTATCGTCGATGGACCTTATCAACGCTTTTATCATCTTAAACATATTAACATATTTAATCCAATCGATGGGGGGCCAGAAGTATCTGTTTTGTGCAGACACCTACACTGCGGTGAGGCACAAAAAATCAATTAGTTGTGGTTTTGTGAACAAAGACGCTGTTCTATTAACAACATTCTAGCGTTAAAAACAAAAAAATGGAAGTGTATTAGTCCGGAGAATCGTCCGCGAAAACAGAGCCGATTTTCTTATCTGTCTAAAATTCTGACTTGATCGAAATCAAAAGAGTGTGACGTTTCTAAGGAGTGTTTACATAGCCCTGAGTGTAAGGGGTTCATTTTGTTAATATTATATTCTAAAATTTCTATATTGGCCAATATAATATTAACAAAAGGAACCCCTTATACTCAGAGCTATGTAAGTACTCCTTAGAAACGCCACACTCTTTTGATTTCGATCAAGTCGAAATTTTGGACAGAGAAAAAATCGTATAAAACGTTTATGTTTAGAGTCTCTCTATATAAATAAATTAAAAAATAATGCGAATATAAAGAGTAATTTTTGCAACGCCATCTCCACATATTCTTCTATTTTCAATTAAGTGAATTGTTATTAATATATATAAATATATTAAAAAAATAATGTCGGCACTTATTCTATATAATAAAAATACACATACTCGAATTTGGTCTTTGCGAGAACCCTGACAGTTTTATAATATATTGACCGAGAAACGAACCTATAAAATGTGTAATAATTAATTAATAATAATAACAAAGCATAGCAAGTAATATAAAATATTTTTATTATTTTGAATTAGATCGCAATCTCATATTACATATTTCTAAATTCCGATATGTTTACTTTGACAAAAAGTAAATTTTCAGCACGCCTATGCTTCCTTCGGCCCTAGCCCTGCCCACGGGCGGATCTCCCTCCAGCCCTCTTACTTTCCTCACCACAGATGCACTCTTTAGCTGCGTGTACTTATCTATTATATGTACCTATTATATATATTATAATTTCAGCTCCAGTTGTATTGGAGTCACATTTTCGCATTCGCTAAATCGAATTTCTCCAAAAAAGAATAAAATGGAAAAACCTATTTTTTAGCAGAGCTTTCCAACGATAGGTACCTCATTTTAAGAGTCTATTCAGCAGTTAAGTAGTTAATAAACTTTTTTAAGTCACAAAATTTACAAAAAAATCTTTATCAATATCTTTTAACAGTGTCTACGAATTAAATTCTCGTTTTGCCAAAAATTTTGACCAAGAATCCTTCAACCCGTATTAAGCTATTAGACTCGCTGTGACAAGGGCTATCCAAAACGTAAAAAATGGGTTATTCCATTAAAAAATAGAACCCTTGTTCGCCACTCTGTGCCAGATGATCTCTAAAAATTTTAATATACCTAGTTATAAGGTGTCCCCACATTGACAATATTGAAAAAAGAGGTTGAGACAAAAAAATTCTGAGTTGATATTTTCATTTTCGGCCTTGATAGTAGCGAGTACGTAAATAGTGACTTCCAAGTTTAACATAGTGACTTCCAAGTTTAACATATCGGAAAAAAATTTAAAATTGTTCCGCATATCAAATTGGAAACTACTAACAACAATTTTTTTCCATTTTGTATCACTGGAAATTGCCATTCCGCATTTCCTATCGAAAAACTTTGTAGGGAAAAGTTTGCAATTTTTGCAAAAACATCATAAATATTTGAAACACGAAGTATTGTTAATTCTGAATACTGAATGACTTTTCTCAACACAATGTTCCGTTGTTCCGTTTTCAGTGCCATTAAATGCTAAATTTGAGATGAAGTATGAAAAATCAAACTAAAAGCAGGTAAATTTTTACGAATGCGCTGAACTGATATAGTAGAAAATAATTTTATAATTGCAAGGTATAAATTGCAATTAGCTCTAATTGCAACTTATAACTTGCAATTTACATTTATATTAGCCCTAGTTGCAACTTTTGTGACTTAAATTAGTTTAAAGCAGGTCTGAATTCTCGAATGTCAAATTTCAACTCTTAAATTTTCTATTTTTCACATAAGAAGTAATCACCGTTGTCACCGATACCTATACATACAGGGTGTCCAACTTTAAAACTGTACAAATCCGTAAAATCTTCATTTTTGGAGATAAACGCCTAAACTTGTTTTTGTTTGAAAGGCTTTCAAAAACCGCTTCTTTTGACCTTCCCGCCATTTTCAAATTCAAAAATTCAAATTAGATGAGACGTGGAACAATGAGGAATATAGGGTGACAAAATTCTGGACCGACAAAAACATTGAGAGTGCAAAACAAGTTTTTATGGAAGGTCAGTCGACGGGATTGCAACCCATGCAGGAAAAGGCTGCAGGTCAATCATTACGCATATTGGAAGTGACAATAACGGATTTCTTAATGGAGGTTTATTAGAATTTAAATACAAGTCGACTATACACCATGAGGAGATGACGGCCAACGTATTCGAAGAATATTTTCAATAGATGATTCAACGCGTACCACCTGAACCGATTATATATTTCTAGATAATGCACCGTATCGCTCTGTGGTGTAGTAGAAAGGCTCCCAACAACTGCCTGGAAGAAATCAAACATCATTGAATGGTTGAAATTGAAGAACTTGACTTGCGAAAGATAGTTTGCTAAAAATCGAACTTCTGAGAATTGTTAAACAGAATATAAGAAGAAAGAAGAACGTAGGTAGTTGACGAACTGGCAAAGGAACGGAATATCACTGTGCTTCGATTGCCCCCCTATCATTGCGAATTAAATTCAATCGAGCTTGTTGGGCGCAAATGAAAGGCTTTGTTGCGAGAAGAAATATTTAGAAACTTCGAGATGTACTACAACTATTCCTTACCGCAGTGAAAGAAATCACACCTGACAACTGGCGAAAAGCCATTCGACATGTTCTGGACGAAGAAAGGAAAATGTGTGTTTTGGATGAATTAATTGATGAAACTATGGAGATTGAACCGTTAATTATTATTATTATTAACCTAAGAGAAGACGACTCTTCCGATTCTAAAGAGGATCTTGTTGACTTTTAAATATATATTTTTGTACCTAATTATTGTATTTTGTTGTATCAGTAGGTATACCTAATTGACGGCACATAAAGATATTAATTAATAAGATAATAAAAATTGAAAATTAAATTTTTAGATATATATTACAAATTTCAACATTTAAATTTTATGTCTTGTTAAAAAAACACATCTGAAGATTTTTCATAAAAAAATTAACATGGATAATATAGTTTCAAAACGAATCTAGCGTTAACTGTCCTGAAGAAGGAATAAACATTTCCGAAAGCTTGGCAATTAACAAATAGTTTTCTTTAAAGACCAACTTGACTGCAAACCCACTAAAAGTTCCATCTTTTATCGTCGATGGACCTTATCAACGCTTTTATCATCTTAAACATATTAACATATTTAATCCAATCGATGGGGGGCCAGAAGTATCAGTTGTGGTTTTGTGAACAAAGACGCTGTTCTATTAACAACATTCTAGCGTTAAAAACAAAAAAATGGAAGTGTATTAGTCCGGAGAATCGTCCGCGAAAACAGAGCCGATTTTCTTATCTGTCTAAAATTCTGACTTGATCGAAATCAAAAGAGTGTGACGTTTCTAAGGAGTGTTTACATAGCCCTGAGTGTAAGGGGTTCATTTTGTTAATATTATATTCTAAAATTTCTATATTGGCCAATATAATATTAACAAAAGGAACCCCTTATACTCAGAGCTATGTAAGTACTCCTTAGAAACGCCACACTCTTTTGATTTCGATCAAGTCGAAATTTTGGACAGAGAAAAAATCGTATAAAACGTTTATGTTTAGAGTCTCTCTATATAAATAAATTAAAAAATAATGCGAATATAAAGAGTAATTTTTGCAACGCCATCTCCACATATTCTTCTATTTTCAATTAAGTGAATTGTTGTTAATATATATAAATATATTAAAAAAATAATGTCGGCACTTATTCTATATAATAAAAATACACATACTCGAATTTGGTCTTTGCGAGAACCCTGACAGTTTTATAATATATTGACCGAGAAACGAACCTATAAAATGTGTAATAATTAATTAATAATAATAACAAAGCATAGCAAGTAATATAAAATATTTTTATTATTTTGAATTAGATCGCAATCTCATATTACATATTTCTAAATTCCGATATGTTTACTTTGACAAAAAGTAAATTTTCAGCACGCCTATGCTTCCTTCGGCCCTAGCCCTGCCCACGGGCGGATCTCCCTCCAGCCCTCTTACTTTCCTCACCACAGATGCACTCTTTAGCTGCGTGTACTTATCTATTATATGTACCTATTATATATATTATAATTTCAGCTCCAGTTGTATTGGAGTCACATTTTCGCATTCGCTAAATCGAATTTCTCCAAAAAAGAATAAAATGGAAAAACCTATTTTTTAGCAGAGCTTTCCAACGATAGGTACCTCATTTTAAGAGTCTATTCAGCAGTTAAGTAGTTAATAAACTTTTTTAAGTCACAAAATTTACAAAAAAATCTTTATCAATATCTTTTAACAGTGTCTACGAATTAAATTCTCGTTTTGCCAAAAATTCTGACCAAGAATCCTTCAACCCGTATTAAGCTATTAGACTCGCTGTGACAAGGGCTATCCAAAACGTAAAAAATGGGTTATTCCATTAAAAAATAGAACCCTTGTTCGCCACTCTGCCAGATGATCTCTAAAAATTTTAATATACCTAGGTATAAGGTGTCCCCACATTGACAATATTGAAAAAAGAGGTTGAGACAAAAAAATTCTGAGTTGATATTTTCATTTTCGGCCTTGATAGTAGCGAGTACGTAAATAGTGACTTCCAAGTTTAACATAGTGACTTCCAAGTTTAACATATCGGAAAAAAATTTAAAATTGTTCCGCATATCAAATTGGAAACTACTAACAACAATTTTTTTCCATTTTGTATCACTGGAAATTGCCATTCCGCATTTCCTATCGAAAAACTTTGTAGGGAAAAGTTTGCAATTTTTGCAAAAACATCATAAATATTTGAAACACGAAGTATTGTTAATTCTGAATACTGAATGACTTTTCTCAACACAATGTTCCGTTGTTCCGTTTTCAGTGCCATTAAATGCTAAATTTGAGATGAAGTATGAAAAATCAAACTAAAAGCAGGTAAATTTTTACGAATGCGCTGAACTGATATAGTAGAAAATAATTTTATAATTGCAAGGTATAAATTGCAATTAGCTCTAATTGCAACTTATAACTTGCAATTTACATTTATATTAGCCCTAGTTGCAACTTTTGTGACTTAAATTAGTTTAAAGCAGGTCTGAATTCTCGAATGTCAAATTTCAACTCTTAAATTTTCTATTTTTCACATAAGAAGTAATCACCGTTGTCACCGATACCTATACATACAGGGTGTCCAACTTTAAAACTGTACAAATCCGTAAAATCTTCATTTTTGGAGATAAACGCCTAAACTTGTTTTTGTTTGAAAGGCTTTCAAAAACCGCTTCTTTTGACCTTCCCGCCATTTTCAAAATGCAAATACAGGGCCGGCTGCGATTTTTTTTATACCCCCGATTTTCACGAAAACCATTTAGCGATTTTTTTATTTAAAATCTGACCCCACAGCGGTAATCAGAACACCCCAAAACCCTTATATACCAAATTTGAATAAAAAATATACAGGGAGTTCCATTCTGCAGGGTGTCAAAGTTGAGCAAAATAGTAATTTTAAAGGGATCTGCCAAGTCAAGTGTGCCATGGAATTCCTTCAAAACAGTTGAATGGTCATTAGGACCACTCAATGTGTTGGTGTGCAAAGGTCCAATTGAAAATATACACAGGGTTCTCATCTGTGCCATCTCAAATTACCGACTTTTTGGAACTTTATACGGCTCAAAAATCGAGTATATCAAAACCGCTCCACACACTATAAACCAACTAAATCTAAAAAATACAGAAGCCTGCCAGTCAGTAAGTCCATATCAGTTAATGTGGCTGATGTGCCACAACAGGAAACGCACAGAAAATGTATCATCTTAGACAGTGACTTTGTTGAGAAAGGTCCAATAATTTAAATTGTTTTTATTTGCTGGTTGGCATTTTAGAAAGAAATAAATTACTTTTGTGTTTATTAATATTTTTTCAATGATTCCAAAGCACTCCTCACCAGTATAAAGTTTAATAAAAAATCAGAATTTTGAGATGGCTCAGAGAAAAATACCCTGTATATTTTTGTAGTAAATATTTTCACACCGACATTTTGAGTGGTCTTGTTGACCATTTAACTGTTTTGAAGGGATTCTATGGCACACTTGACTCGCCAGATGCCTTTAAAATTCCTATTTTGCTCAACTTTGACACCCTACAGAATGGAACTCCCTGTATATTTTTTGTTCAAATTTGGTATATGGGGGTTTTGAGGGGTGCTAATTAACGTTGTGGGGTCAGATTTTAAATAAAAAAATCGCTAAACGGTTTTCGTGAAAATCGGTTATATAAAAAAATCGCAGCCGGCCTTGTAATTGCATTTTGAAAATGGCGGGAAGGTCAAAAGAAGCGGCTTTTGAAGGCCTTTTAAACAAAAAAAGTGTATGCGATTATCTCCAAAAATGAAGATTTTACGGGTTTGTACAGTTTTAAAGTTGGATACCCTGTATAGACCTTATCAATTTTTTTTTCTATAGAATGATATTTCGAAATGATTTATATTGTCTTAATGTGTACAGTACATTTATTTTAAGGCAAACATAATTATACACACCTAGGCAAATGCAAAAATCTATAGGTTTAAGAAGCATCAGAAATAGGCTTATTTTCAGTTCTAGCATTGCCTCAAAATATGGATGAAGAATTCGAAGATGATGCAATGGATGCCGATGAAGTCCTGTTGATTAATGACGTTCCAATGGAGGGAAATCAGGACCAAATCGATGTAGCTTTCGAACATATCGATATTTCTAGCTCGTCTACAGAATCTTTCGAAATAGAAGATATTTTTCCACCTGGTGCTGAGCCGGAAGGCTACGACATAATCGAAAATGAACAGTCCGATAGGTCATTGCGCCAACGTTACCTCCTAGATTTACTTGAAAACGAGGTAAGTTCCTTCTTATTCATCGGTCAACCACAGCAAACTTTAGATCAAACACTGCTTATGTACCCAAGTACCTACCTATATCTACAGGGTGGGTGACCTATTTGAAATGGAAGCACCCCCCGTAAAATTTGTATTTTTCTATCCGATTTTAGCAGATTTTTTCTGAAGATAGGTCACTAAAAACTGTATTTTGAAGCAAAATTTCAGGCCTTAATCTCAATTTTTAAGGCAATACTACGATTTTTTTTCTAGTAAAAAAATTGCGAAATCTTTTAGTGATTTTTTTTACCTCAATACTAACATAGGCCATTTTATTCCGTGCCATCTAAAATGGGTTTGTAAAAAGTTTCGTTCAAAAATGACAAATTCTTAAATAATAATAATAATTCTCAACCTCACAACACTCCAAACTAATAGTACTGTAAGCAACTAATAAGCACCTAAATGCTTGTGCGAGGAAGTATAGTCCGGCACACGAGAGAGGTCCAATGAAAAACTCGATCTAATCGCCCATGCCCACATTAATAACATACGGATGGCGCTTAGACTGAGTTTTTCATTGGACTTCTCTCGTGTGTCGGACTGTACTGCGACATAATCAAAATAGAGTTTTTTGTGAAAATAAAAATTTTACGGGGTGCTTCCATTTCAAATGGGCCACCCTGTATATAATTTGTATGTAAGTAACAGATATTGCTTGTCACTTTCTGAAAAGTATTCAGACATGAGCATATTAACATACAAAAAAATTGCCGCCATTTTAATTGTTTTGTTTTATTTTATTTGCCAGGAAACTATGCATTTTGTTGAAAAACATCAACACGCATTTTTCAGAGAAGCAAAATTGGCACTCCAATAGTTTTTCTGGCGTGAAAATATGGCCACGTAGAGTGTCACCAATAAAGACTGCATCTCACAGCCTATTTCTCAAAATTTAGGATAATGCTAAAGGAAAAAGTTTATTTTTTAACTGTATGCCCCCATATTATTTTCGTGTAATTTTTTCAACTAAACTTAATTTGTTTGAATGGGTCTTGTTCCGAGAATTTTTTGCAAGCGATTAAGCCGATGTCACCTAAAGGGTTTACAAAAATTAAGAAATCAGTATTAATAAGTATTTATTAAAACAGTTCACAAGTATAGGTGATGGTTTTTTAGGACTACCACCGCGATTTTCTCGCTTATTTTGTTCCTTACAAAAAAATAACGTGAAAAACAAAAATGTGAAAATTTTTGACAGCTAGGTGGACCGTCACTTGTTCTATAGCCGTTCTATAGCCACGCCAAAGTCGCTTTTTCCGTATGTCGCATCTATTTCGGTAAAAATGGGCATTACCGTCACTAACGAAAAAATTCTTGATTGTTCACTTGAATTTTATGAAGAGCCTCTAGATATACAGGGTGATTCAGTTCTGGTGCTCAACATGAGGATCTCGGAAATCGTACCAGTCGGTCTAATAGAGGCAAACTTGGGCCATTGGGCGCCTCACAATATATGCTGTTGAGAAAGTTAAAATATTTCCATGGGTTGCTGAGATCTTAAGAGAAACCGAATTTTTGAGAATATTTTGAGACTATTAAGCATTTTTCTCTTTTTTTTTCAAAGCTATTCCATATAACAGGTGATCATTATTTTAATACCTACTGGATTAATTGAAATCCATTTTTGTCATATTTTGAAATTTTTTTATACATTAGGTAAAATGTAACCCACTATATTGTTAACAATTATTGTTGTTATTTACCTAAAGTAGCTATTTATAAAAAAGAATTTCAAAATATGACAAACGTGAAATAATTAATCCAGTAGGTATTAAAATAATGATAAATTGGAATAGCTTTGGAAAAAAAGAGAAAAATGTACCTATAGTCCAGGACCGTATTAATTTTTTCCTTAGTAAATGTGCATTTTAGCGCCCAAAATGAAAAAATATATGTTTGCGTCATACATCGTTGTACTCAGGACAATGATTCAATTCGAAATATGCAATAAAAAATCCAGGTTCGTATTTAATAAAATTAAGATGATCCTTCTATCTCAAAAACGAAACGTCGCCCCGAAAATCTAAAAATACCATGACGTAGTCCAGAAAAAGTTGCAATGAAAAAGTATAATTTATTTTTCAATCTTATCAAATGGCGCCAGAAAAAAATAAAATCTAATTTTCAAAAATTTGGTTTTTTTAAATATATCTCAGCAACCCATCAAAGTATTTTAACTTTCTTAACGGCATATTGTTGGATGCCCAAAGGCGCAACTTTGCCTCCATTTGACCGGCTTTGTATCTGTTACGGTTTCCGAGATCCCCATGTTGAGCACCGGAACTGAATCACCCTGTATAGGAAACGGCAGTTACTCGATTTTTTGGGCCTTAAGTAAGCCAAAAAATGAAATATAAATTTAAATTTGCGTAACAGTGACGTCACTGTTCCTGTTCATGGAATAATTACTATATAATTTCTACTTCTAGGAAGCAACTAAAACGTAATATTACAAACAACAATCTGTGTATACTTTAAATACTCAATAAAACCTATTGAATGGTAAGATTAGCCACGTCAAACTGAAATGTTTCAGTTTTTTATATTACACTTTGGGGACTACCCTGATAGACCGAGCGTCGGGCAACGCCGCTTTTATCGATCGTTTTCTTTCGTCGGCATTCGGCGCCTCACATTTCACAGAAAAACGTCGAACCAGTCTCTGACGGGCCTCGTAAAAAAATGAACTGCTATTCGTATACAACGTGAAGGAGAAGGCGATGAGACAAGTGCGCAGCCTAATTTTGCCAGACTCTATGGGTCCGCCATTTTCCGAGTAAGATTCCCCTCATTCTCCTTGTTTACGAACGGGTTGGAGTGGTTTTTGTGTAATAATTTAAAGATTTGAGTGTTTTTTGTTAAGTGATAGTATAGTTTATTAGTGATGGCGTGTTGTACAGTGAAGGACTGTAAAAATAATAGGAAATTTCTCCGCAACGAGAGATACACATGTGCGATGTGCGGCTGTCGCGCGACATTTTTTTTTTGGGCTTGATAATGGAGATGATTTACCCAGATCCGAGGCTTATTTAATCCTCCTTCTTACGCTGGCAGGAGTTGTCTGGCTCGAAGCCATCCCAGCTATATATATATACCCAGCCAGCAAAAAGACGTTTCTTCTACGTTGAATAGACGTACCGCATTACGTCGATCGACGAAAAGTTCGACGCAGAAAACACGTAGAATCGACGGCAATATGTCACAGAGAATTTACGTGCTCAGCGACGTCTAATAAGACGTGCAAAATTACGTAATGACGACGTGTAATAGGAAGTGCAAAGTACGTAATGGTGACGTCTAATAAGACGTGAAAAATTACTTAATGGCGTCGCAACGCACAGTGTTTGTTCAGCGAATGTTCGGCCCTACGTCACAACTCCCGTCCTTGTCTGACTCGTGAATATACGACCGATATCCATCGTATATTCACGAGTAAGACAAGGACGGGAGTTGTGACGTAGGGCCGAACATTCGCTGAACAAACTTTTTATACTCAAAAGATATATAAAAGGGTTTGTGATTTGTAAATGAAATTAAATACATTTTTTAATCAATACACGTTTATTATATTTTAAGTGCCCACAAACACACACAAAAAATAAATAAAAAAACAATACAAAAACATAAATAAAATAGAATACAAGAGAAAGTACCTAATTCATGCTATTCGGCAATCATCAGTGCGGTATAACATTAACCAAATCAGAAAGATAGGCGTGATTTGGGAAGCAACACAATAATGAAGTCCAGGCAGGAGCCAACAGCACATTTGCAGCTTCTGTCAGCACATGCTCTAGATTTGGGGCTTGTACTAACGTTAACGTTGCCATGGGGGCAGCTAAAACAACCTATATGGAAATAAATAAAATGGTAGAAGGTAGTATAGAATTTTGCAGTATAAAATGGACAATTAAATCACTTTGAACAAGGAACCTTGACTTTGAATGTCATTTGGGTGAATTTTATGCTAGGTTAAAATTTGTGTAATGTAAATCCATCATGGTGGCTAGAGAAGCGGTGTGGCATAGAGGCTACATATTTATTTTTTCTCGAGCTTTTACTACTTACATAGGGGATAATAGACAATAAAAACTCACTCAAGTACTACAACGCGAAGCACCGGAACACCGGATCCACACAATAGCTAGGTTAATAACAAGGAACGACACGTGCTCGCGGAACAGTTCCAGAGAATTAACGGCGTGGCGTGCTGCGTTCGAGACCGGAAAGCGGAGACGAAGACGGTGCACGGTGCGGCGGCGCGGCCAGGACGCGCACTGCGCAAGCGCAGGCTGCAGTACGTCATTATCACGTCTTCTCGACGTCAACTATCACGAGAATACAAACTGGGCATAGAAGTAATTTATTTCGACGTATTTTAGACGTCTAAAATCGACGTCGATTCGACGTCCTTATATTTTAAAAAATATTAGTACACAGCTTGTCACCAATATTCGACGTCGTATTGACGTCAAGGTTATAGCGTTGCTGGCTGGGTAAACCTGACGATTGCCAATTGCATTCTTTGACAGGACAAGGAAGGGGGGGGGTGAGAGCAGCAAGAGGACGAACTGGTTCAATCGGTAGCATTGTCGCATGAAATTCGTGATTTAGTAAATCCATAGGCATTTTAGTAGTAGAGTCAGTGGCGTACGGCCTGTTTTTATTCGATTTTCCCTTTGTTATATTATCAGTATTGCAAAGAAAAAGCTATGCCTGGTGGTACCAATTGTGCAGTAAATAATACGAAATTAAACCGTCAGATAGTGGCAAATTTAAGTGCCCCATTTTTGCATACAAGCCTCGAAGAGGGTTGAAAAGAAAATCGATTTTGAGTAGAATGAAAGGAAATTTACGAGTGGCCAGTGGCCCCTGGGGATAACATATGGAAAATTCGAGCTTGACGCTCATTCATCCCACCTCCATATCTCTGGTGGAGGTTAGGACATTCCCCCACTCTTAAACAAAACCAAAGATAGCCTCTCACCACCGGCAATATGCAGAGATATGGAGGAACATAATGCGCTTTGACCTACTACGCATCCGATTTTTCGGCTACACAGATGGCGCTTAGATCGCCGCCATTTTAACCCAGTCTTGTCTTGTAGTTTGTTTACGTTTTGACGTACTTACTTCTTAATTGCTTTTTTAAGGTATACTTTTCGTGTGTTTAGCGTTTTTGCTGGCGTGTTTTTGTAATCGTGTTGTGTTCATTAACATGTCTTGCTCTGTAAGAACATGCACAATGGGGTGGGCAATAAGAAATGCCTCCAATCAACTTCTATACCGTCGGAAAATGAATCTGACCAACAACAAAGTGGTGCGAGCCTACCACAAGCTTCAACTTCAACAGATTCAATGATTTCTCCTAATGAGGCGCCAAGGCAGATTCGCCGAAAACGGTCCAGCTAAAAATAAACTTTTTTGACTAAAGTTGCTTCCACATCAATATAAAATTATATACCTACACGTAAATAAAAGAAACAAAAATTTGAAAAAGCAAATTATTTTGAATTTGTCGCACTTTCGTGGGTTAAAATGGCGGTAGAAAAATTAGCCTTGCGCACGTTGACAAGCATTCTCCCCTCTCTATATCTCACAGCTTGATCAGAAGGGGTTAACGCAGTTAAAAAAAGTGGAAAAAATACCAAGACATTTTATAAGATGGAAAATAGCAAAAGAAATATAAGGAATTTACGCGTAAACCAAAGTAAGCAGGAAACGAGCCTTTGACTGCAAAACGTGAAATGAATATGCCAAAAAGGTCAGTGTGCGCCTATGGCTGGAAGCGTTCAATCTTTAGGGAGTTAGGTACTAAATCGCCATTCTCGTGTACCAAAATTCACCCTTTCGTCCCCTTACCTCTCTCACCCCCCTTCCCTCCAAGTCGTCGAATGTCCTAAGCTGTGTCCTAACCTTGGAGCCCACTCTCGTCTGCCGCGGTGTGCTGATTGAGAGATCAGTTAGTCCGACGATAAAATGGCGGTGCCCACGTTTCGTGTCTCGTATTCCTTCTGAATAATAGAGAATTGAAGTTTGAAGTGAATACAGAACGTAAACGTAGACGTTAAGCTAGAAAAAAAGTTACAAAAATTGAGTAAAAATCGACTTGATGTCACGTAAACGTTAACATGTGACGCCACAGCTTCTATAACCTTCAAAAATAGAAGAAAAATAAAAAAATGCCGCAGAATATTTTGTGAAAGATTAAGTATGACTAAGTAAAAGTACAAAATTTCTATGTGTAGGTATGGTATTTCTAAAGTCACTTGAAACAGCATAAAAAACTCTAATATAGGACATAAGCGTCACGCAGTTTTCTTAAAAGATATACCTACATATTCTACAAGAAACATAATATTTTACTTTTAAGGTTTTTTTTTAAGGTTGTCGTCAAACACAACGTAAAGGTTAATGCACCATACAATAATATTGTCAAAAGGTCTCTAAAAAGCCATATTGATTACAACTACTTACGCAAGTACTTATATCCTAAAATCTGTGAAATTATCGCACACCTATCCACCGCATTTCGCTGTACAAGTGGCCAGCCGTCGAACAGTGTAGCCCATGGCCCGCATTTACGCAAGTATATCCTAAAATCTGTGAAATTATCGCACACCTATCCACCGCATTTCGCTGTACAAGTGGCCAGCCGTCGAACAGTGTAGCCCATGGCCCGCATGCAAGTATTGGATATATATTAGGCGAGCATGCAGTCACTTGTTTTTACCAGAGAACAAACAATATCTAACGTCTCTGTCTCCTTCATCTCCTTTTAATTCTAATACCAGGTGTGGTTTAATATTTTTAAAAAAAGTGTTTTGTCTCGTATTTTATTGCCGGAAGCGCCTGTTCTCGAGCTACCCTGGTAAAAATATAAATGAACTCACTTGGAACACAGTGATATACGAGCGCGATCTATTTCATAGCATTTACCACGCTCTGCTACTGGTAAAAATACCAGACTTATCAGCAAAAATCACCCGTATAAAATTGAACGGTTTTTATGCTGTTCCAAGTGACTTTAGAAATACTATACTACATAGAGGTGAGCTCATGCAATAAATATTATATCATATTCATCCGTGAACCGAAATCGCGTTTTAAAAAGTTTATTTGTGTTTATATTGTTCATAATTATCTGAATTTTAAAAGTTGCGTCACAAATATTTAGATTGAGTATTCTTTTTTTTACTTTTTCGTCTGATACTATAAAACAACTAAATAGATGAACTTTAGGGGTATACTTACGCAAAAGTACAGTCCGGCAAACGAAAGAAGTCCAATAAAAAACTCAGTGTAAGCGCCATCCGTATGTTATTAATGTGGGCATGGGCGGTTAGACTACGTTTTTCATTGGACTTCTTTCGTTTGCCGGACTGTACGTAAACGCGACGAATGTTGTACTGCGCGTGCGTATCTGTCAAATTATACGTTAACGTTTACGTATTAGACTGCACTTCAACTCTCTAATAACAGAGAACAAGGACTAATAATAGGATAAGGTCGATAAGAAAAGAGAAAGACGTGTGCGTGCGGGGTTAGGAGCTATTTTAAATTATTGCTTTATATATTTGTTGTTTGTAGGTTTCAACGTTGAGAATATACTTATACTCATGCACTAATGCATTTTATTTTACGTTATTTTATGTTTTTAAATTTTATGAGAAGTTTTATTGTTCTCTTTTGAGAATTATGTATTTTATTGCCTTTAATATACGAATATGCATTCCTTTAAAAAAATAGTGTCCCGATTTTTTAACAGCTTTTTGATTGGTATGCCCGATTTTTAGATTTTCCAATCTGGCAACCCTACGGTCGCAGTCGGGGGCCGACTTGGGCCGGCCTGAACAGCTATCGGGCATACGCAAAATATCGAAATAATCATCACCGCGGCCGCATCGCAATCAACGATGACGCGACGTCCCTATGCCCATTCCGGCCCTTTCTTCCCTTCCTAATATGTTCCAAGGGGCATATTCTGCTTTGGCATCTGCATATCAGTACCTTTTGGCTGCCTATTTCTCAAGTTGAATGTGAACGGTCGTTTTCAACATTAAGATCTATAAAAATAGATTAAGGAATACAGTGTGTCACTCTACAAATCTATGAAGAGCCGAGTAAAATTTAGCAATATATATTTTGTAAAATAATGTAACATCCATTTTTTCTCTGGAGAATTTTTTTAGTAAATGATTTTTTTGTCAAATTTAATTTTTTACGAACACCCTGTATGAGCTAGACTGGCTATACTATGTGCAATAATACCTCAGGCAAAGCTTAATCAATTTACAAAAGATAATCCCCAACCTGTGCCCTGTGGTTTATACAGGGAAGGTACTCTAAGAAATCTATTTTTTTTATTTTGCCCCACTTTGCGAACTTTGCATATTTTGTACAAAAGGTTTTGAGCTATGGCCAATTTGATGGCATCGTCCATTTTATTCTTAAAAGAATGCCTAATATGATATTCTGAAAAATTGGTCATAAAAAAAAACATAGTTAGCCATGGAATAATCACCCAGTCGAAATAGTAGTATCTGTGAGATATCTTCCTTTAGGTGAATCTAAAAAAATATATAGAGCTAAATTTTACTCGGCTCTTCATAGATTTCTAGTGTTCACAGGCAAACGCGGACATACTGTAGATGTAGATTACAAGATACTATAGATTAGAGATTAGAGCCTTTTATGATAGGGAATATAGAGAAAGCTATTTTAAATCAAACTGATAAGGAAGAAGTTGTCACTATATTGCCATCACAAAGTTCATTATGAATACCACTATGAATTAAACTAGACGGAGGATGCTAGAAATGTACGAATCTCTAAACAAACATATTGCAAGAGAGAAGAACAGAAGAATTTTCCTTGTAAGATGCAAGAATCTGGACATCACTCCCAAATTCCTTACAATCAAAAGTAAGTCTCATATTGTCAAGAACCAATAACCCAAAGAAAAGTTGCAAAAAATTATTTCTGTCTTCTACCTACTTATGTATTAGTGATTCTTATATAACTTTAAATTATCTACAAAAACAAATAAATTACACAAAAAATTCCATAACTAGGGCTGAAAATTTAGAATTTCAAGAACGTTTTTTTCAACGTCAAAAATTTTTTTTCGAAAATTTTTTCAATAAAATAGAACGCAATAATCAAGAAAAAATTAAAAAACTCATTTCCTTTAAAATACTACCAAAAAATTTGATTCCCAATACCAATTGGTTTGAAAATCTCACAAATATTAATATTCCTGAAGATGTAAAATTTGTTTTGAGTCTAATAGGGCCTAGAGTTTGCATTATCAAATTTTTATATTCCGATCAATGACATTATCGGTAGTGCTGAAAAGGGTCTCGCTTTATATAAAAATATCAACAAAGATGACATTAGATTTGTATATATATATAATTTGTATATATTATAAATACCAGATGTCGTTATAATTTTCTTATTAAAACTACAAAAAATTTCTTAAACATACATAAAGGCATATTAATCCTAAATGCTGATAAATGCAACAAAACTGTTATAATTAACGAAAATAATTATCACAAAAAAATATGGACCTTCTGAACGGCAGAAATACCTATAAAAAAGAAAAAACTTTTAAAATTCAAAATAATCTTAATAAAATTATTAACAACTGGTACAACAAAAACTTTATTGATTTAAAAACTAAAATTTCTCTATCCTTCCATAATGGAACCTCTCCATATTTCTATGGCCTTCCAAAATTACACAAAGAGGGAATTCCTTTGCGACCAATTGTAAGTAATGTTGGGTCACCCGTTTACTAATTGTCACAGTTTTTGTCTAACATAACCACTAATATCCTTGGAAAAAATGATTATTTCGTGAGAGATTCCTGGCATTTTCATAATTTCATCAAAGCCCAATCAATCCCTACAGATCATGTGTTTGTGTTAGTGTCTTTCGATGTCACTTTCCTCTTTACCAACATTGACACTGAATTGGCTATTTTTTGTATTAAAAAACAGTAGCAAAAAATTGCCTCTTTTACGCCCATTCCACAAAATGATTTTATTGAAGGAATGAAACATTGCCTTAACTCCACTTATTTTTTCTCAAATTTTTTGCATTGCCATGGGCTCTCCTTTTTCTTCGACTGTTGCTAACCTGGTCATGGAAGAACGCGAAACAAATATCATTAATAATTTAAACATAAAACTCCATTTCTATAAACGTTATGGTAGACGATTGCTTTCTCTGTATTCACGAAAATGAAATCGACAATACTTTTAATGCCTTTGATAATTTCCATTCCCGATTACAATTCACGAGAGAATTTGACAAAAATAATCAGATACATTTTTTGGACCTTTCATTAAGTTATAATAACTGTGGTATAATTTCTACAAACTGGTTTACCAAAAATATTTGGCCAGAAAGATACACAAATTTTCAATGTCCCTAACAACTACAATAAAATGTTATTACTAGTCTTACTGACCGTGCCATTTTATTATCACATAGTAGTAATAGACCTCGTAATTTGAAAAAGATAAAAAATGTTTTAATTAAAAATAATTACCCACCAAAATGTTTCAATCCTGTCATTAAAAAAAGGATATACCAAATATATAACAATACTTCAAATAAAACGAAAAATAATAACCAAAATAAATTTATTTCTATTCCTTACATAAAAAGTGCTTCAGAGGACATAAATAAGATTCTGTCAAGTTATGGGATTTCTGTCGCACTCAAGCCTTTAAAGACAACTAATAAGTTTTTTACAAAACTAAAACCGAAAATAGAAAATAAATACAGGTCCAATGTTATCTACAAAATTAACTGTAACGATTGCCCATCTGTTTATGACGGTCAAACAAAGCAGTAGGTACCTACTTACACAAACGTGTATATAAACACAAATACGACATTAGAACTGATAACAATAAAGCTACTGCATTATGAAACATGCCCTGGATCTATCACACTCTTTTAATTTTACAAACATCGAAATTGTTGGCTCTGAAAGTGATTATATAAAAAGAAACGTGCTTGAAATGATTAATATAAAAAAACAGCCAAATAGTATTAATTTTAGAACCGACACGAAAAATTTTTCAAAAATTTATAATATTATAATTAATACAAAATTATTTACAATTCACAAAAGATAAAAATAAATAACCTCTTTTTTCCCAATAATATATTTGTTGTCATTAATATACTTTCTGTATATTCTTATTTTGTGTAAACCATTATTGCCTTATGCCGATTCATTTTGTATTTCTTACTTGGCTTTTTATATGTTCCAAAAAACAACACTCGCTTGTATCGATATACCAATTGATTCTCATTCTTCTTCTGACCACCATAATAACCACGTTAGAATAATAATATTTTGAAAAATGCTACGATTTAATACTTACCATTGTATAACTAAGTATTTACATCCAGCCCAATTTTTTGTAAGTACCTCACTGTATTTTTACCTAAAACTTAAAAACAATGTTTTTTTATGTAAAAAACCAATATAACTATAATTTTTTTTTCCTATTCTTGACTTTACTTGTTTTCTAGGCTATGGTGCCTTTTTATGAATATTTTTAACATTGTTTTTAAACTGTATTAAGATGGCTTGTGATATATTGCCGAAACTTACGTAAATTAAAAAATAAACACAACAGTGAATATTGTTGTTTTGGTTTGTTTTTTGGTCGAATACCCAGGAAAGCTACATAAAAATTGTTAAGAATAAAATTTAAATATATTATTTAGAATTATACCTACCACGTTTTTAAAAAGTACTAAAAAGTATAAAATATGTTGTCTCAACGGCAGCTACCCCTTTACACTGTTTAATCTATTGCATGCGGCCCCACGTTTTTCGAATCTTTATGGGGCTAGGAGAAATTATTTTATTTTTTTAGTACGTTTTTATATTATTTTATACTTTTTAGTCTTTTTTAAAAACGTGGAATATTAAAATAAATTATTTAAATTTTCTTCTTTTCTGCTTTTTAGTCGTGCTTGTCGTCTTTGCAATAGATTTTTATTATTTGTATTTATTATATTATTTATTTTTATTATTTATTAGGACACAGACATAATATGACAAATTCCAGGTTTATTAATTAATTCCAGATCCTTCTTATACATACCAGTGCATAATATGCTTATCTTTTGATAAATTTCCACGAGTCAAATATTTTTATTTATTAGGTATTCATAATTTTTTATAGTAACAAATAACATAACAATAATATGTACAGGGTGCGGCGTGAAGATCGTACATTAAAAGTATCTGAGTGTAAATGTGTAAATAGCCAGAGCATATAAAACAACCAGCAGTAAAACTTACTCTTGAGAAATCATCCTCAAATTCAATGACCTTGAGCCATATTGGGGAATAGAAGTCAGAGGTGTAGTCGGGAAAATCAATTCAGAAATAAAGAATAGTATTAGTAAAGTATATAGTGTGTGGTAAGCACAAGCAGCTTTGACTCCTTCCTGGGATTCTTTATTTAAAGATACTAGCACAATTTACAAAAAAGCACACTCCACGGCACTGCAATATCTCTCATACAGCCAAAAAAGAACTGCCCAATCGCCCCGACACTGCATCCATTTGACAGAATCTATTCCCAAATGGCGGCTGCGCGAACAGGTGCGCAGAATTTTCCCGCCATGACGACTTTTACTCCTGGTTGTTTTATATGCTCTGCTTCAGCCAAGAATAAATGAAAAAAAAATACAGGCAAAACTATTGACTTTAGGTATGTACTTGTTTAGACAAAGTCGACATAAAATTTAGTAGGGAGTTCAATTTTAATACTATTTATAGGGCGTTCCATTTGAAAAAAAATGTGTTTTTGATATTTTTTCATAAGATAGTTGGAGACTAATCTTATTTGATCACCCTTTATAATCAAAATGAAAATGACTACCTTCTTAGTTGCATACAACCTTCCAACTATAATAAAGTTGAACAAAATGTGAACTTTTGCAACTGTATTGAAGTTAAGGAGAATTTTAACAACTCCCCCAAATGTCAAAAATTTCAAAAAAGGTTGAATATCTTAGAAACTATTAGGTTTACGTATGCAGTTTATTAGACAAACTAATATTAACATATAGCAGGGAATCCGAATATTTAATAATATAGTGTATAATGTATAGTGTGCTCTATTTGAAATAAGGAAGTTGCCGTCAACTTCCGGTAACCGGCAGTTGCATAAAGTTGAAAATAATTTAGTTCAAGTGAGCGGGTCCGATAACCTAAGTATACAAATTTTTAGTTTTTTATTCCGTTCGGTTTTCCAGATACTTCTCATGCACGGTCTTCGCGCCGTACCCTGTATATATTCCATTAATTGTATTGTTATCCGTTATCTAGGTCTGATGTTTCAACTGTGGTTTCAAGTCTCTAACTCAACGGGAAATTAAGTAGTTTAAAATCGATTGCAAAATTTGACGAACAGACGAACAGGCGGAAAAAGCATTAATTTATTAAATCAAATAATAGATTTAGTCCAGTTTGTCATTTTTAGGGTGTCTACCAACCTGGAAAACCTGGAAATGTCAGGGAATTATTTTTGGCCAGGGAAAAGTCATGGAAATCCATTAAAAATATCTGGAAATTTGTGATTTAATATATTCATATAAAAGTAGGAAATCTTTAATTCTTACAAAAACTAATCAAAATTATATCTTATATTCATTTTGATTCTACTCCATCACATTATGTTATTTATTTATATGTGATCCCTATGCTGTATTATATTCCAAAGATGACCCATCCAAATAAAAGATGTCAAGACTAAGGACGCAATGCAATCAAGTGTTTGTTAATAAGATTTTGGAATTAAATTCCAATTCTGATTTCCGATTCCTATCGCAGTGAGTTTAGAGCTTTTTCGGCATATATATGTGTTATCAAAAATCGAATGATAGCCCTTTTGAGTAGCTTTATTTTCATAAGCCTTGATTCATTGGCATCTGCGAAAATTATGGGTAAACATATCGATGGACCTCGGAAAAATAAAAAACGTAGAACTGGCTTTGTATTGGCAAGTTTGTTCCCATAATAAAAAAAACGATTACAAGACAGTGGCGTACCTCTTATTTTTTTAAATAGTTATAAAAATAGGAAAAAATATATCTATATATCTATCTCAATTTTTTATAAAAATAGAAGTATAACCCCAGGTACAACTAGTACGCGTCAATTCTAAAATTCAAACTTTTCAATGTTATTGACAGTTACTAGTTGGGGATTGTTCGGCGAACACAATATAAAAAAATAAAAACTTTTTAAAAACAAGCTTTTATTTAAGCCATGAACTAAAACGGATAAAATAAGTTTGGGTTTTCGTTAAGATTCAATGCCACACTGCGGCAAAAGTGAGATGTTCATAAAAGTAGGTACCAATTAATTTTATCGGGCAGTGATTAGTTGATAAGCAAGTACATGCCAAAGAATATATTTTCTTTACAGTTTGCGCAACAAGCTTTTTGATTTAAAAAAGCTTGTCGCAGTTTGGCATTGAATTATCTTAACGAAAACCTAAACTTATTTTATCCGTTGTAGTAAATGGCTTACTTAAATAAAAGCTTGTTTTTAAAAAGGTTTTTTATTATTTATTTTATTTGTGCTTTTTTAGTAGGTACCTATTTGATTCCCATCTCAGAAGGGTGGTAAAGAAATTTAATCTGCCATCTTGGGGCATCGGGCATCCGCCCTATAGGATTTAGTATGACGTCAGTCACCTTATCGTTTTCTACTCTTCAAATCCTTTCATTTGATACCCATGTCGAGGATACGGTTGTGAAGAATTAGGCAATCCGCCGTCTTGGGGAGGCCGCCATATTAGATTTATTATGACGTCATTCACCTTATTGTTTTCTACCCGTCGAACCCTTTCGTTTGATACCCATGTTGAGAATTATTTTCCCTCTGGTGGTAAAGGTATCTTTTACCGTGCCCCGAACTAGGTACGCCTATGTACTTACGCATGATATGTAACCTCCTTTGGCGAGTTGCTTGATTTGCAAACAATACACTTTTTTTGCCCATAACGTATAACTTAATTGTCTATATAAGCATTTTAAACCGACGAATACTTAAGAAACACTTAAAAACAGCGAAAAATTGCTTCTAAAAGACACAGCACCAGTTGTGTCAAACACAAGGTGAGGCACCCTCTTGACCGATTTGCGCGTTGGTCAGATTGTGCGATTGGTATTGGTAGTTGTAGGTACCTACCTATATTATTGTTTCCTTAGTTGTATCACAGATTAAAGTACTACACGTAGTATAGAAATACTGCCTAATAAGTGTCTAGATAATTATAAATACTAGATTCACCCATTAGTCATGCAGACCTTATCGCATCAATACATAAATAACATATATTATCTACCATTATTTACTTCAAAGCAAACGTATTTGCAACTGATTGGGTATGTCCCTAGTCCCTACTTCCCTACATACAAAGGAAACCACTGTTGAAAAACTATTATTATCTTGAAGATTATTTTAATTATTAGGTACTAAGAGAAATAAGTTTTTCATTATGAAGTATTGGCAACGCTGTTAAACTTTAACTAGTAAATAAATAATAGAGTATAAAAAGTGCTACCCCTTACAAACATTTCAATCTACAGATGCCATTTCTATGTTTTTTATTTTTCTGAGCGATGGACTAACAAAGATTTAGATTAGATCATCTTTGGGGACTAAAAATATCACAAAATAGCAAAAAAAGGATATTGTCGATTTGCCCTATACTTACTTCTGTCAGCGCATATAAAACAACCAGCAGTATAACTTACTCTTGAGAAATCATCCGCAAATTCAATGACCTTGAGCCATATTGGTGGAATAGAAGTCAGAGGTGTAGTCGGGAAAATCAATTCAGAAATACAGATTAAAGTATATAGTGTGTGGTAAGCACAAGCAGCTTGTACTCCTTTCTGGGATTCTTTATTTAAAGATACTAGCAAAAAGCACAATTTACAAAAAGCACACTCCACGGCACTGTAATATCTCTCATACAGCCAAAAAAGAACTGCCCAATCGCCCCAACACTGCATCAATTTGACAGAATCTATGCCCACATGGCGGCTGCGCGAACAGGTGCGCAGAATTTTCCCGCCAAGGGGAGTTTTACTGCTGGTTGTTTTATATCAACGGTATCTCGTGTGGTTAGATCATTTTTGTATACTTTCCGTTCAATGAAAAACAAATATCTAATGGGCCTGTGGTATAGAGATCACATATACAGGGTGTCCCAGCGGAAACGTAAGAGGCTCTGTAACGGCCAGGAAAATTTTTTCTTGGAAAAACGCAAAAATAGGTCAATTTTGCTTGGCAGGGGGACATCTTTTGGCATAAAATTGATAGATCTATCGGCAACCCCCTGAGCAGGGGTTGAACCCCTTCAAAAAATTTAAATGGGAAGGGGGTTCATGTCGCACACCTTTGGAAACGTCTCTCAAGTCTCTATACACCTGCATCAGATTTTCGAAAATCGAACGACTTTTCAAAAAGATACACCGAGTAAAATGCAAAACATTGATTTTCAATTATTGCCTGGTATTGTTAAACAATTAAGCCGAAAGTGGTGGTCGGGGGCTGTAAGTTATAGAAAGCATGTTCAGCAACATTACTTTGACGAAAATTTGATAAACGGGAGGAAATTGAAACTTGCCCATTCACTTCCATGCAATAATAAAGATTTTGTTCAAAACGCTGCCGAACATTGTGCAACATATCAGGGGTGATTTGTCGATACATTCGTTTATAATACGGAGACGCAGATCTTCTATTGTTTAACAATACCAGGCAATAATTAAAAATGAATGTTTTGCATTTTTCACGCTGTATCTTTTTAAAAAGTCGTTCGATTTTCGAAAATCTGATGCAGGTGTATAGAGAATTGAGAGACGTTTCCAAAGGTGTGCGACATGAACCCCCTTTCCATTTAATTTTTTTGAAGGGGTTCAACCCCTGCTCAGGGGGTTGCAAATAGATCTATCAATTTTATGCCAAAAGATGTCCCCCTGCCAAACAAAATTGACCTATTTTTGCGTTTTTCCAAGAAAAAATTTTCCTGACCGTTACAGAGCCTGTTACGTTTTCGCTGGGACACCCTGTATGTGATTTCTGTGGTAAGGTTTGGAAGAAGATGAATCAAAGTCATAACTATTATACAGTGTGTCCCAATTTAATACTGGACACCTCAGAAATATATCAAGGGCAAGGAAAACAGAGAGCATCTCATTAGGCGGTGGTATTTAGATGGGGTAATTATTTCATCGCCTGCTATGATTTTTTAAAACAGCAAGTTTTCAAGAAACCCTATTAGGGATTTTTTTACGACAAAATGTTATTAAGAAAATTTGTTCAGAATGAAAAACTGAGTGGATTCGCCAAATTTCAAAAGTCTAGGCCTACTTTGATTTTTAGATTTATCTCCCACTTTTTTCTTAGAAAAGTGGCCATTCTGGAGCTTTCACGTCAAAATTTTATTTTTTCACGATGAACAAATTTTATTTATAATATTTTGACGTGAAAGCTTCGGAAAGGACACATTTCTAAGAAAAAAGTGGGAGAAAAAGGCGAAGAAGGTAAAAATCAAAGTAGGCCTAGACTTTTGAAATTTTGCAAATTTATTCAGTTTTTCAGTCTGAACAAGTTTTTTTATTAACATTTTATCGTAAAAAAATCCCTAATAGAATTTATTGAAAATTTGCTATTTTAAAAATTCATAGCAGGCCATGAAATAATTACCTACTCCATCCAAATACCACCGCCTATGAGATACTCTCCCCTGGGGCTACCAATAAAAAAATAGAGAGCATTTATTTTCCTTGCCCTGCATATATTTCTGAGGTGTCCAGTATCAAATTGGGACACACTGTACACCAAAAATATATATTATATTATATATATTTTGTCTCTATGATCATAACCTCATTTTTGTTCTGTAGGTCGAAAAAAGACAGTCAGATAAAAGCTCTTAATGATGATAAATGTCAATATAATTAGAATAATTTTACGAAGCTATTTATTTTTGTTTTGAAGATGGTTATTTTTTATATATTTTTTTTATTTTGGAGAATGTTTAACAGATGTTTGTTTGTTTTATTCGTAATTTTATATTTTTATTATTTTTTTAATACCTATATGCTCAGATATGTACTTTATTAACCTCGTTAGCAACAGTTTCTGTTAAAAAGTTGAAATTCCAACCCACGTGGCTTCGAAGAAAGTTATAAAGTACTTTATAACTTTCTTCGAAAACATAATAAAACTTAATTTGCACATTTATTTAATTCGCGGGCGCATGGGAAAAAGGTCTTAAGTACCAAAACTCACTTTTCGAGAAAAACGAGTTTAAAGTTTTCTGTACTCTGTAAAATCAGCAAGCAAAATATTTCTTACCAAACATATTGCGTTCTAGGGCGCTTGTCATACTTTTTGAAGTAGGCTGTCCAAACAAATTTGAAAATTGCAGACATATAAAAAAAACCGAAAAATATGACTTATGCGTTTCAAAATAAAACAAAAATATTGAACTTAAATCTTTTTACACAGAGAACAAAATACAACTAAGGTGAACAGTTTTTTTTTATTAAACAAGTATTAAGTACAGGGTGTCAGTTAACGTGATAAACCCTATTTTCTCCGTAATTTTAAAGATAAATAATTTATGGTTCAAAAACTAAACGTCAATCTTATTATGCAGGGTGGTGTTAAAAAGTTATTTAAAAAAATATATCCTTTCCGAAAACTTATGACGTTGGATTTAAATATGAAATATTAGCAATAATGAGTATACAGGGAGTATCAAAAGAGTGTCGATTTTTATTTCCGACTTTCGGGTTGACCGGAAGTGAGTATCACTTTTTATATATTTTTAAGACGCACTGTATATTTTGGGTTTTTTTGGTTCCTTTTCCATATATTATAGATTTATGTTTTATGTAGTTATCTCTTTTATAGTTTTATGTAGTTATCTCTAAAAATAACCAAGCAGCGAATTTTTATTTTTTGATAAATTTCGTCAAATATGATAAATTCAGAACTTTGTATGGAATGCTAAAAATATATTGTTAGTGGTAACTATATATCGTTGCAATTCGGAGAAGAAAGAGAACCTAAAAAACTCAAAGTGTACAGGGTGTCTCAAAAATCTGACCAACTGATGATCACTTCCACTTAAACCGGAAGTCATAAATGAAAACCGACACCTTTTTGTTACTCCCCATATTCTAATTACTAATATTTCGTGTTAACATCCAACTTCCCATTTCTACACAAGTCTGGTTTTGAACCATCATTTTATCTTTAAAATTAGCGAGAAAATCCCGTTTATCATGTTAACTGGGACACCCTGTACGTTATTTTAACACTATTATACAGCATCTGCTTCTTCACTTGAGCCACCGCTATTGTGATAGGTACCTATCAGCCATGTCAGAATCAACTTTTAAATACGCGTTTATGCAAAATATTCTAAGTCAGACTTTGAACCTTGAGCACAAATAAAAATATAAACACTAGACCGATTAGATCTAAGTCTGACATAGAACATTTTACCCATACATAATAAATATTCAGCTGGTCTTTATGTGACTATGTCAGACATAATTCATTTTTCCCATGCGTATCAGCTAAAATTTAACTTAAATCTTTACACACAACAGAATAGTTTCGATAATATGTAGTATCCTTGTCTAAGGGTAGTATACGTTGTAAACCGTTTTTCCCATGCTAGGAATTGACTTATGGGAAGCTACCTCAGAAAAATAAAAAACGTAGAATTGGCTTTGTATTGGCAAGTTTGTTCCCATAATAAAACAAATAATGTTTACAGTTCGGGTGACAGATCTGGTGCTAACGATTACAAGGCAGTGGCGCACCTCTTATTTTTTTAAAATAGTTATAAAAATAGGACAAAATATATTTGCCTTTATATCTCTTTTTTTTTTATAAAAATTGAAGTATAACCCCAGGTACAACTAGTACGCGTCAATTCTAAAATTCAAACTTATCAATGTTATTGGCAGTTAGTAGTTGGGGATTGGTCGGCGAACACAATATAAAAAAATAAAAAATAAAAACTTTTTAAAAACAAGCTTTTATTTAAGCCATGAACTAAAACGGATAAAATAAGTTCAGGTTTTCGTTAAGATAATTCAATGCCACACTTCAAAAAGCTCGTCGCGCGAGATGTTCATAAAAGTAGGTACCAATTAATTTTATCGGACAGTGATTAGTTGATAAGCAAGTACATGCCAAAGAATATATTTTTTTACAGTTTGCGCGACATGCTTTTTGATTTAAAAAAACCTTGTCGCAGTTTGGCATTGAATTATCTTAACGAAAACCTAAACTTATTTTATCCGTTTTAGTAACTGGCTTACTTAAAAGCTTGTTTTTAAAAAGGTTTTTTATTATTTATTTTATTTGGTGCTTTATTATTACCCATTTGATCCCCATCTCAGAAGGATGGTAAAGAAATTTAATCCGCCATCTTGGGGCATCGGGCATCAGCTCTATTGGATTTAGTATAACGTCAGTCACCTTATCGTTTTCTACTCTTCAAATCCTTTCATTTGATACCCATGTCGAGGATGTTGTGAAAAATTAGGCAATCCGCCGTCTTGGGGAGGCCGCCATATTAGATTTATTATGACGTCATTCACCTTATTGTTTTCTACCCGTCGAGCCCTTTCGTTTGATACCCATGTTGAGAATTATTTTCCTTCTGGTGGTAAAGGTATATCTTTTACCGTGCCCCGAACTAGGTACGCCTATGTACTTACGCATGATATGTAACCTCCTTTGGCGAGTTGCTTGATTTGCAAACAATACACTTTTTTTGCCCATAACGTATAACTTAATTGTCTATACAGGGTGTAACTTTGATAAGTACAGAAATTTTAAGGGCAGGTCGGGAAAAATGCACTTGTTACGCCTATGCAATTAAAATTTTTCTAAAGTGCATATTAACGTCAGAAATAATTTTTTTTAAAACGCTATTAAAACCCCTTTTTCCGACGCTACGGCCATGGGTCCTTGACCTTGCCGGGACCAGCTGGAACTGAGGCCGGTTCCGGCGGATCCCCCCCAATTCCGCCGTGCAGCGTTGTCAGACGTATAGCTCTTTCACAGTATTTCAGGAATAGTCTTTCAACTAGTTTTTGAACAAATCTTTAATGGTTCTTTTAGCGAATAGCATGCAAAAAAACTACCTTTCGGATGCCTGGATGATTTTCCTTGCGGGTGTCGTACTCCTTTCTTATGTTATCCAAAAATCCTCTCGAAAATCACAAGAAGCACTAGGTAACTGGTTGCCAGTCGAATCGCTTTTTCCGAGGCTTTTTCGCAGTATTTGAAGAATATTGACGCAACCATGTATCATTTGGTGTATGTGGAGATTAAATAAATAAATAAATAATTTTTGGACAACTCCTTAAAGGTTCTTTTAGCGAATAGCTCGACGAATAGCATGAAAAAGCCTACCTTTGAGATGCATCGATTATTTTTACTATTTTCTTGTGTTTAGATACTATCCAAAAATCTTCACAAAATCACATAAAGCACTAAGTACCTACCTAACTAGTGGCACTGTTTTTATACGATGGTCGCGAAGGTATAACACTTCATAGTCTCTTTTTACGTAAATACGAACAAAACACTTGTTTTTTTTTTCACTGCACACTTAAAGCGGCGCGATGCCAAATTATAGGGACGTCTCGGTTTCCCTCAGCTGATTTATTCCAACGGGGACTCGACTAGGTGGATTGTACAATTAGATCCATACCGTATGCGTCTAATAAAACCCGAATTTTCGCGAACCCTTGAAGCTGCTTCTTTTATCCTCGCGCGTAATTGGGGTACCTAGTAGGAACCTATCTAGCACTGTTTTCATACGAATGCCGCGAACGTTTAACACTGCATTTCTTAACGGAAATATGAAAAAATCACTTGTTATTTCACTGCAAATTCGTAGCGGCAATTGCAACAGGTTTGGACATCACTGCTGGTCCAAAAAAATGGCGAACGGATCTGGAAAAATGTACAGAAGCAGGTTCAGTTCCGACGACAGTTCGTAAAACAAAGCAAAGTAACGGAACAATATCGGTTAGCAAGACGCGACGTTTGCATACGCGTCCACGTTTTGGAAACAGAATTGTTATACCACAGAATGGCCACACGTAAGGCATTCTGTATAATAATAAATTGCTTGTTGAAGCTGGCGCTCCCAAAAATTACAGGCGGACGCGGATCGATATCAATCAGCTGTTAAATCCCAAAATCGGACGGACGATCTTCGACTAGCGCGTCGGCTACGGCGCGGCGGTACGGTGACGGAGACGGCCTGCGTGCGCACAAGCTTTCCCCCATACCATTCAATACCACTATTCGGTGTTGCAGTTTATGCCGACATGTCCCCAAACTGACTTAAAGTCCCTTAAATCCGATTTTTGATTTTCGCGGATTTATACGGGGTTTCATTCGTTATAAGTTAATCTACTATCTCGTATAATTATTACGCACAAAAACGGGTAAATCCATGTAAAAATCCACTACACAATTAAATTTATACGGAATTAAATTACTAAATCAGGTAAATTTTCAGCACACTTGGCAACATAGTAGCGCCGCCCCGAGAGAAGTAGGGGCCGCGAGCCGCGATTGGCTAATATCGCGCATAAGTTATGAGTAGTGGGGATCACCTGTAGTGTCGATGTCAAGTGGCGCCCCGCGCTTGCGCTCCTCGCCCAGCTGTAATTTAGTAGGTCGGCCGGGCCGGGCGGCGTGGAAATGGAGCAAAATCGAGTGAATCAGTGCCAGTGAATTCATTCGTAATTGTAATTATTGCGCGATTCGGCGCGGCGTCGTTTTTGTGTGAAGTTGGCGTCGGACGCCAGCGCCCGACGCCAACGTCATATGCCCGCGCCTGGCGAATCTCGGCGAAGGAATGTCGGGCAGTAGTCAAGGGCACGCAGAAGCTTAAATTCACCAGGAGGAGTCGCTGTTTTTCAGTTTTTGGGGACATTACGCGACATTTCGCCACCAAGTTTTTACGAAAAGTAAGAGGAATGGTAAGGAATTAACTTGAGAGAGTTCCGAAACGGCAAAGGGTTAAAAAAATGCGGAAATGATAAGCACGCCAATTTGACAGTCTTCCCCAACTATTTTCGGAACCGAATAATTTTTTATTTACAACCATGTATGTAATATCGACATTTCTGACTTTTTAGAAGTTTGAAAGTGTCAATTTTTTGACTTTTACTTCCCGCCCTCCCGCCCGGGTGGAAAGTTTACTTTATCTCGAGACACCTCGGTGTGTAATATACTATTAAAAGTAGACAATAGACAGGACAACAACCCTGAGGGGGTTTAAAAGTGGCGCACCATCAGGCAAGGGTAGAAAAATATTAAAAACGATGAACAAATCGGGGCCGCGCGTTAAATTCACATCAAATGACAGTCTTCCCCCACTTTTTTCGGAAACGAATAATTTTTTAAAAGTAGATAATACATAGGACCACAACCCTGAGGGGGTTTAAAGGTGGCGCACTATCGGGCAAGGGTTGAAAAATATTAAAAACTATGAACAAATCGAAGCCGCGCGTTAAATTCACGTCAAATTACAGTCTTCCCCCACTTTTTTCGAGATGATAGGGCTACAGGCGAACACTCGCTAAAAAAAAGTAACGCGCCGCTGCTCTACGCTCTACCCTATGGGTGGTTGTGGAAATTTGCAATTTTTACAGATAATTTGTATTTTAAAACAAATACTTTATTCAGTTGATTGCCGATCAGAAATTTATTATCCCAAGTTGTCCCAAGAGATGGCTAATTATTAGTATAAAAAAATTGCGGCCTGAAAATCAGTTGTAAAATAGGTAGGTAGGTAGATACCTACTCCACAAAAGACTTGTCAAAAAATTATGAGTGTGAAATCAGCAATGAGTTTTCTAGCAATGACTTCTCCGAGCGGCGCTCGGATACATTTCTGCTGCCTAGGGACTTAAAATAACAGTAAAGTGATAAAAACTGACGTGTTTGTTAAATTATTGTGTGCGCCTGTGAAGAAAGCAATAAACAGTTCGTCACAGCAACCGACATCATAAAAAAAAACGTGGATACCTACCAGCAGTAATTTTCAAAGGTACCTAGGTACCTAATTCTGCAAGCAGATTTATTCCACTCTGACATGCGGCAACGTCGCGGTATTCCCCTTCCTAATCTAACGTTATTCCCCTCCATCTCCTAGGGAGAGGTTAGACCTCCCCTCTAAGCGCTTCTAGTGACGATCCAGCGGCGCGCATTGAGCACGGATAAAGATTGATTTGCCCCATTTTCTAAACATCGATTAAAAAAATTTTTTTTTTTCATTTTTCGGTTTTATGAACGTCCCCGATTACGTGGTTAAAATTTCTGTACCTATCAAAGATACACCCTGTATAAGCATTTTAAACCGACGAATACTTAAGAAACACTTAAAAACAGCGAAAAATTGCTTCTAAAAGACGCAGCACCAGTTGTGTCAAACACAAGGTGAGGCACACTCTTGGCCGATTTGCGCGTTTGTCAGATTGTGCGATTGGTATTGGTAATTGTAGCTACCTAGTACCTATATTATTGTTTCCTTAGTTGTATCACAGATTAAAGTACTACACGTAGTATAGAAATACTGCCTAATAAGTGTCTAGATAATTATAAATACTAGATTCACCTATTAGTCAGGCAGACTTTATCTCATCAATACATAAATAACATATATTATCTACCATTATTTACTTCAAAGCAAACGTATTTGCAACTGATTGGGTATGTCCCTAGTCCCTACATACAACGGAAACCACTGTTGAAAAACTATTATTTGCAATTTGATCTTGGAAATTATTTTAATTATTAACAGAGAAATCATTATGAATTATTGGCAACGCTGTTAAACTTTAACTAGTAAATAAATAATAGAGTATAAAAAGTGCTACCCTTTACAAACATTTCAATCTACAGATGCCATTTCTATGTTTTTTATTTTTCTGAGGAAGCTACTGTTGACTTAACCTCATTTTGACCAAAAAATGACTTATGACCTTTGACCCATGCGCCCGCGAATTTATGTCAGATGACATCACGAAAATTAATACTCCGCTTTTGAATTTTTTTGTTAGTAAGCACGATCGTTCAGAGTAATTTCATCCTAGCGGATCGGTTGACTCTTCCCTTTTATTTAAATTCACATACCTATATTTATCTCAGTAAGTAGGTACTTATTAGTGAGGGAATTTTTTGCTTTTTGGTCAGGGAAAACCTGAAAAAGTCAGGGAATTTTAAAAACTCGATTTGGTAGACCCCCTGTTTTTGTGTTATTTTTGTATTTTAGAGAATACGATTATTTTTTGGTGTTAGAAGAGTTTATTTTTATTATATGTATTTCAAAATTATGCAAGAGGTTTTAAATAAACTATCTATTAAAAATAAACCCGCTTTTTATTGCAACATTTCTTATTGGGCCGGAACGACTAAACTTCCCGGGCTGGTTGACCTTACCCCATCCGTCCCTGTGAGTATTATTTTATTTTCCTAAAAGTGTAGAATAACGGAAAAGTAAGCAAGCAATCAAAACAAATAATAAATTTAAATTCAATATCTACGTCGGACTGACTTCACTGGGCAACTTTTATAGACTGAGCACAAACGAGCAGATCAGGAACGCAAAACTTTCGGGTAGGTACCCGAACGCCTAAAAGCCCAAACATATCAAAGTCCCTACTCAAACCCTTGCACCCGATCCCGAAAGCAGCTTGGGATTTCGTTCGGACCCGTTCAATTCCAAGGTGATTCGGATTGTTCGGTCATTGCTGCGAACTGTTCAAAACATTCAATTCGTTCACGAACGACCCATCACTCTGCTTCTACAGCTACCAGCATTATTATGCTCAACCCTCCTCTTCATATCCATATCCATTCTTGTAGTACGCAAGTAAATAAACGAAAAGGTTATTAGTGTACCCTCAGACTAATGTTAGTCTGAGAGTGTACCTTTACTAACTTTGTGTTGTGCGAACCACGTACTTACCAAACTATGCTGACAAGCCTGAAGTACCCTATTTTAAAATCACACCCGGTTGTATCAGATCAGATTGGATCAGACCACGAATCAATGAGCAAACTGTTGCTAAAAGAGATAACTTGATTTTCGCTTTGCGAAATCGCGAATTCCCAAGCCCAAGTAATTCCGCAAAACGTAAAAAAGTAAAAAGTGTTATTGTGATTAGAAGTTGATTTTATAACATGTTGTAAAGAAAATCGAAAATCAAGGAAACCTAGAAAAATAATTTGTAGCATTTCGTTAACCGGCGCGTTCTTTATATTATACACTTTATAAGTTTTACTTACGACTCCCACAAGTACAACCTGTGAAAATTATGAATATCTTAACCTAAGAAATATGTATATATCTCCTCTTTATTTTTACTAAAATTTTACATTACAAATTTTATTATACTTTACCCTTTATTTTCTGGTTATTGTTGGCAAGTATTTAAACCACCATGGCTAGTGTATCATACCAAATCGCTAATTTACTAGAAAAGGTTTGTTCCCCTATACAATGTGTTTGATCTTTTATACTTAAGTACCTACCTGATCTGTTCCATCTTCCTAAACTAAAGAGTAAATTTCCAGATGCAATCTTCTGACAAAGATTTCCGGTTTATGGCTACAAATGATCTAATGACTGAGCTCCAAAAGGATAGTATTAAGCTCGATGATGATTCTGAAAGAAAAGTAGTTCGAATGCTGCTTCGTTTACTTGAAGATAAAAATGGAGAAGTCCAAAACCTAGCTGTAAAATGGTAAGGCCATATTTTATTGGCAGTGGCTATTTTTACGTCTGATGTATATAAAAGTCGGTATACGTCTTGCGCTCTCATTGACTCTTATTGGCAGTGGCTATTTATACATCCGACGTATATAAAAGTCGGTATACGTCTTGCGCTCTCATTGGCGAGTTGAGTCACGTGTCTTCTTTGGACGTACATTTAACTCTGTACACGTGTGAAGTAAACTTATTTAGATACGTCGAAAGCCGTCGGAAGTGCATTTTTCTCAAGCATCTTTGAAATAAGGAGCGTATGCCCTCCTTTTTGTGGGATAGGCGCTGCCACATGAAAAAAGAAGGGGCATTCACACCATATTGTGGCAGTCGGCAGCGATGTGCGCTGCCTTACGAAAAAAGAAGTGGTAATCATTTACAATGGTGTAACCCACCCCCGATTTTCTTAAAATTTTGGCTAGGTACCCCCTATTTTCGCCCGAAGTTTGGCGTAGTAATCCACCCTTGATTTTCTTGAAATTTTGGCTACCCCCTGACATTCGGCGCCGTGCCGAGATTGAGATTACTTAAAAAAAAACAACATACAACTAAAGTAGCTCCAACTCCAACTAGTTTAAATGTATGACTGAGTATACAAGTAAGTATTAAGTATTCTTATTTCAGTTTAAAATGTAAAAATTGCAATAATTCCACAATTTTATGTATTAATTAAAGAACTATATACAAGGTGAGTCACATCTAAAGGCAGAGCCGAAAACACAAAGTAGAACTCGCTAAAATAAGCACATATGCTTAATAAACATTAGCTCCAAATCGCTTGGTTCTCCATATACAGCGTGTTGAAAATTTTCCAAAAATGACATATTTTTGAAATTTTTTTCCAGCCCGTTTTAGAATTTCAACCAAATTTGGTACACATTATGCATCGGTATGTTGCCATTTTGTGCAATAATTTGGCCCCATTCAGATGACCATAGATACAAATAGTTACTCTAAATAATTGTAAACAAAAAGGAATACGGTTCTGTGCAAAACCAAAAATTTTGCCTTTTTTGGATAGCCCATTCAATTTGGAACAAAAAACGCATCTTGGTATTTTTTTATTTCTGGTACAGTTTCTTCGTAATTTCGGATTTTTTAAACTAGTGCCAAGGTGATTATGCTGGCATTTAAAATAAAATTATTTGTATCTACGCCGCTGCTCATCTGAACAGGGCCAAATTATTACACAAAATAACAACCCATAATATGTATCAAATTTTGTTGTACCTAATTCCTAAACGGGCTCGAAAGAAATTAAAAAATATATGTTAAAAGTTTCCACACACTGTATATGGAGAACCAAGAGTTTTGGAGCTAATGTTTATTAAGCATATGTGCTTATTTTAGTGAATTCTACCTTGTGTTTTCGGCTCTGCCTTTAGATGTGACTCACCCTGTATAAGGATATGGTTAATCACGCCACACAAGCACACGGTACTGTATTACACTAAGGGGTAAGGTCACAGGACACAGCGTCACGGGCTTCATGGCCTAGAATTAGAATCGTAATAATACTAAAGAGGAATGTCGAATACCAGTGAATCGCCTACGACCCCAACCCTAGTTCTTTAGGTTTTCAGGTGAATTACTGTCCTAACGGCTTCGTTGCGTCGTGTCGGCCCGGTTGGCCTATTGGCCCTTCAATGGCGGCATGTTTATGACGTAATAAAAAAATTCGGGACTTTTAAGGTTTCGGGACCATGAGGAAAATCCCGGTACCACACTTTTTGGGTAAAATCCCGGGAAAATCCCGGTACTAAATACCGGGACTGGAAACCCTAAGTTAAATGTACGTCCAAACAAGTATGTTATTGTCACTTGAGAGCACAAGACATATACCGACTTTTATATACGTCAGACGTATAAATAGCCACTGCCTTAAATTTTATGCTTTGAATTGAAATAAGTTAAATGAATATAAGTGTTTATGTAATTTTAAAGTATTGGTTTAGTCAGTTTTCTATAAGAATAGTAGTAGGTACCAATAACGACTTATAGATATATATACTTATATAATGTATATATCGTAAGTATTTATAAGGCCAAAATAAGAATAGTAATAACTATACAGACTAAGGGGTGACTGGAGACACTTGGAATTGATTACTGTTTAACTTTATCTTTATTCTTAAGGTTGGTTCATGCGGCGACTTTGTCTTTATATTTAAGTTTTTGCTTTATCTTTTACTTTAAAAAAAAAAGTACGCATTCACACAGACCTATAAATGCATAATTTACACAAGCGCAATTGAATTCCCTCTAGGAATATTTTTCGGCGGTAGGCAGCCTTCGTGACATGCATGGGATGTGACTATTTTGGATTTTCGCCGTATTTTTGTAATAAAAATAATATATAAGAACCACATAATCTAGGTACATCAATGTTCTGTGACCACAGATATCTATTTCTATGTCTGTGACCCACATAACATATAGTAACTAGGTAATTTTGGATCGCTTTATATTTGATTTTTGACATGTCTGCTTTGGCACACGCTCATTTGCGTTTTCTTTATAAAAATTAAAAATAAGTTGAAAGTTGGCCAACTCTTAAATATTAAAAAAAACAAAACCTTTAAGGTTGGTTGGTGCAGCGACTTTATCTTTACTCTTTTGCTTTATTTTTAAAAAGTTGAATTAGTGCATATGATCGAGGGAGTTCGTACTGTGCTTTTTTTTTAGCTTTAGCTTTTTCTTTTATTTAAGAGTTGGCCAACTTTCAACTTATCTTTAATTTTTATAAGGAAAACAAATGTGCGTGTGCCAAAGCAGACATTGTCAAAAATCAAATATAAAGTGATCCAAAACACAGAAATAGAGATCTGTTGTCACTGAACAGTGATGTAGGTTATGTGGTTTTTAGATGTTATTTTCATTACAAAAATACGCCGAAACTCCAAAAGAGTCACATCCCATGCATATCACGAAAGGCTGTCAACCGTAAAAAAAATGTTCCTAGATGGACTTCAATTGTGCTTGTGTAAATTATGCAGGTCTGTGTGAACACGTACTTTATTTCTTTAAAGTAAAAGATAAAGCAAAAACTTAAATATATAAAGATAAAGTTGCTGCAGTATAAAATGAAAATGTGCATGCTCAAATGACACCTTAGAGGAGGTAAATATTTATACATCACCTACCCTTATTGCTATTGATATTCCAGACATTCCAGAGCTTTATAAGCCACATCTCTTCCTACCTGTTAAAGTTGTTCTAATTATTATTATTATACCTACCACTATTATACAGAGCTGACTAATCCATGATTAATTTAGAAATGACCAAGGTAGAACAATTAATGAAATAGTAGCTAGCTGATTTTACTTATTTTATCATATTAAGAGCTAATATATTTCATATTTCTCAATTTGAGGAGAATACTTTCAAATTAGAGCTGGATTTTTTTATACAAAAGTAGTATGGTCATTTCTTGTCACCTGAACAAATTTTGACAATAGTTATGTTTAGGTACATTGTAACTGTATCATTTATAACCCCGGTAGGGATTTATAATTGTCAAGTTTAAAATTGGTGATTGTTTTTCTAAGTCATCATCTTTATATATAGGCTAAATCTCGTCAACTTGAGAGTTTTCTTGTAGTATCCACTTTTTCATACAGCGCCTTTGTTTTCGAGATACGGGGTGTGAATGTTAGGCAAAAAATAAAGATTTAATTTTTTTATTTGAGAATCACTAAAGATATGAATATCGATTTTTGTGACTTGACTGCATTTACAATGTTATGGAATGAAACGTGTAATGAACAAATAATAACAATAGTGGTTACAATACCTAAATGTTCGAAGAGATAACCTTGAATTTCCATGTACTTCTCATTTCTGAAAATTCAATGTTTGTAGTACGAACAAAAATTAAATATGGGAAATGAAAATTTTTGAAAAAAAGTAGGCTTTGAAGTCGTGGTTGTAAGTTTGTTATCTACATTGTCAGAGCTGGGCCAAATTACTTTTTAAAGTAATCATCACATTACCCATTACATTTGAGAAAAATGTAATGGAATTACAAAAGGAATAATTCCTTTTTACAAAAATATAATTAGATTACACATTACTTTTGTTTGCAGAAAAAGGAATTTCCAATTATTTTCTTAATTACATTTTATTATTGGTAAATAAAACAACTACTTAAATAGGTAAACACTTAAACACAATATGTGTTTTTAAATATTTATTAAATGTGCAAAACAAAAACACAGCTAATAACAAAATAATAATTTTAATAACAAAAACATAGGAACTTAAAATCTCTCTAATCTCAGTAAAAAAGTAAACAAATATTTCTAATAGTGATACTAATACTAAAATGCGTTCAAATCCAAGGCGAACTAAAGCAAAAACCGACAGAAGCGTGATAATCGTTTACTGATGAAAATCACGGTTCTTACACTTGGTTGTGACGTGACAAATTTTAAGCAAGTATTCTCGACATGGCACTTTCTGTCAATCACGTGAACAGCGTGTGATTGTGTTTACATTTAGTTCGCCTGGGATTTGAACGCACTATAGTAGTTCAGTTAGTATACAAAGTGACTAAAAAAGTACTTTTTAATCTCCATAAACATTACTTTTTAAGTAAACAAGTTTTTCAAGAAGATTGTCACTAAGGGAGTTCCTCCGGGGGGCTATTAATGTCGGTGTCATAAGAGAATAGCCTCTCTACGGGAGCTGAAGATACGAATCTGTAATGATACGAATCTGTAATCTGTATTCGATCAGCTGTTCGTGATGCGCGCGCAACAGGAATTGTAGAAACCATAAAGGAATCAGTACAGTAAGTAATGATTACTTTAAAAGTAATGTAATTCCTTTTTGTAATGATTACTGTAATTAGGAATGAAGTAAAGAAATTGTTGTAATGATTCCTTTGAAAAAGTAATGCACCAATTACTTCGGGTTGCAATACTAAATTACCCCTTACCATTACATTTTTGAATAATGTAACTCAATTACAATTCCTTTTCGAAAAAAAAGTAATTAATTACTGTAATGATTATGACATGTAATCATTACTGCCCAGCTCTGTACAGTACAGTTTCAGTGCGTAAATTCTTAGTGGATAATTACAATGCCAAGAACATTTACTAACGCTGAATACTGGGATATCCATTTTGTCACAGAATAAATAGCTTCACAACAGAAGCGTCCATAAGGACATGACATGTGTCAAAAGGATGCTCGATTTGACGCGAAATATCTTCTTAAGGGATAAACATTGTGCATTTTGTTTGATTTTACATTAATCATCATTGCAAGGAGATTGTATTAGGACCAAATTTATGTACGAGTTATTGGTTATTTTCCTGTAAATTGAAATGGAGGCTCGCTTATTTTTGACACATGTCTTTATGGACGCTTCTGTTGTGAAGCTATTTATTCTGTGATTCTGTTTATGGATACTGAAATGGGAATTCTGATGCCTCAGTAGAAGAATACTGAATAATGCCAAACTAATACTGCTGCAGCAGTATTTGTTCGTACACATCATATTTTCCAAAAATGAAAGCCTGGTAAATCACAATTTTTTAAACCATAGAATTCTTCGATTATTTGATGCAAATGAAGGTGAATTAAGTACCTGTAGAGTGGCATTACAGCTTTAGCTCACACAAAGTAAAGTATTTAAAAGTTTAAAAAGAGATAAAAGAATTGCGTGCCGCTTAAAACCAGTACATTTGATGCCTGGTGATTTTGCAAAGGACGTTCGATCGAGGATTCGATCAATCAACAAACGATTCACCAATTCGACGCACTAACCTCTGGACCACCACGCTATTATTTAAAATATTACCTAAAAGAGTAGGTATATTAAGCTAGCATCTCGATGACGTCCCAAAATTCTATATCTAGAAAATGGTTGCGTTTAAGGCAACGATATATATGAATATTGTTGGTTTAACCAACCAAGTGGAAGAAATCGTTTGCTGTGAATTAGTGGCTCTGTCTCGGTTCTTCTATGTATAAAACAAAGAGGAATATATGAATTCCCTTGCAAGTGATTGCTTTGCTTGTTAACCTTAAACGTAAGCAATGTTTCTCAGACAGCGTTAATGTACAGGTTGTATAAAAAAATTGATATACAGGGTAGATGAAAACCATGACGCAATATGAAACCCAAAACGGCCTTATGTGTATTATCAGATGACGTCACCGAATTTCCCAGATCTGAGTTTTTTCAAAATGTCATTAAGTCGGGCGTTAATATATAGAGGTTAAAAAAAAATTATATGCAGGGTTGATAAAAAAGCACGACACAATAGAACACAGAATTCCCAAGTGGTATTAATATACAACTCGGTAAAGAAATATAGGGTGATTCATTCATGATGTAAAGAATTTTAGTCAGAGGTGGACATACGAAATTAAAAAAAATCTAAAGTCAACAAAGTACATTAAAACCCCTACCTAACGCTTATCAGCCTCGTCGGCTGATAAGCTCGCTCGTCAAGGCTGGTGGCAGGTGCGCAGTTGCCAGTTGCACAACATATCGTAAATGTAGGTTTTTACCGAGGTTTTTACTATACATTTTCACAGAAATCTCAAAAAATGTCTAAATATTTTGCCGTGATGATAAAAACATTATGGTCCAAGTTAATTTATTACCTTTTTGACTCGATTTTTTATTTCCAGTGACAATCCTTTTCTTATTTTGTAAATATATAATTAAAACTGTGCACAACAAAATGTACAAACGCACTACTTGCCAGTCCTATTTAGACGAGTTCTTCAAAAATGCCACCAGCAACTTGACTACACACACAAGTTTCTTCCGAATTTATAAAAGGTGAGTGAATTATCCTCGGAGTTATTATTATTAGGTATTATTTTTCATAAGATTTGTCTAATGGATATCTCAAGGGATATATCTTTTATTTGTTCTATTTAAAACATAAAAAATACATAACAATTAATTTATGCGTAGCACTTTTTTTAGTGCGGGCCAGTGCCTGCGGCACTATCCACGACAATTTCACCCACCTCTACAATAACTCACGCGCCACGCCTGGCTTACACTGTATGTATATGGGATGAATAAAAAACAAGACTCAATAGGAAAGCCAAAATGGCCTTACTCGTCTCATTATGTGATGTCACAGGTTTGTAAAAAATATATACAAGGCGGATAAAAGACAAGACGTAATAGAAAATCCTAACTATAACTAAAATCGAGACAAGAAGACCGTAGAGAAAGTTCCAAGTTCCAAGAGATTAACCGAGGGATGAACGATTAAATAATATTAATATGTGGAAACCTGGATGTTAGCCTGAGTGCATACATTGTTATTTTTGTTTCTGGAGTTTGGGTCTCTATATTTACACCTCCAACCCAGCCAGCATATTATTATGTACCCACCAATTTATTAACTTTAAAAAAGAAGTGGTACTGATTGCCAATCCAAAAAATCATTCGCAGACTAAAAGAAATCGTTTGCAGCCTTCGGAAATCCATTGCAGACTGTAAGAAATCACAGAAATCCCTTGGCAGCTTCTCGAAATCCCGGAAATCCTTAGCAGTCTGCGGGAAATCCCTGGCAGACTGTTAGAAATCGCCGATTTTCGCAATACTGTCACATTTTTTACCTAGTGAGCCAACCCTCGTCCACCGCACTCGCCGGATTTAAATCCCCTCAATTATTTTGCCTGGGGATCTTTGAAAGACAGAGTTTATAATGTAGCAGCAGAGAATCTCGAGTTGCTTGTGAATCGAATCGAAACAAATTGTCAAATACTTCAAACCAACCCTCATATGATTAGTAGGGCTGTAGATAACTTAATCAAGTGGTGTGAGAAGTGCATAGAAGTTCAAGGACATCACTTGGAACATTATTGTTATTATTTGTTCATTAGATGTTGCATTCCATACAGTTGTACATTTTGTTTTTGTGCCTACTCCATTATAGAATCATGCAGTCAAATCACAAAAATCCATCCACCAACGTTACGTCAAAGATATAGCAATCTTTGTTGGGACATGTCCTGACATGCTGCAGGCACAATGATCCCGGCCAGCCCATTACCGGTTTCATCCTCTTTGGGAATCATCAGATAGACGTAGGCAAATCCTGGGTGGATGGATTCAAAAGATAGAACCAACAGAAACAACTACTCCGAGGACTAATACCCCTACCGGCATTGAACTACACCATTGGTTCTCGATTTTCGTTGGGAATAAACATTGAAGATCAAGTTTTTTCCTTCACCAACGTTACGTCAATGATATAGCAATCTTTGTTGGGACATGTCCTGACATGTCCTGACATGCACAATGATCCCGGCCAGCCCATTACCGGTTTCATCCTCTTTGGGAATCATCAGATGGACGTAGGCAAATCCTGGGTGGATGGATTCAAAAGATAGAACCAACAGAAACAACTACTCCGAGGGCTAATACCCCTACCGGCATTGAACTACACCATTGGTTCTCGATTTTCGTTGGGAATAAACATTGAAGATCAAGTTTTTTCCTTCACCAACGTTTCTGTTGGTTCTATCTTTTGAATCCATCCATCCAGGATTTGCCTACGTCCATCTGATGATTCCCAAAGAGGATGGAACTGGTAATGGGCTGGCCGGGATCATTGTGCCTGCAGCATGTCAGGACATGTCCCAACAAAGATTGCTATATCTTTGACGTAACATTGGTGAAGGAAAAAACTTGATCTTCAATGTTTATTCCCAACGAAAATCGAGAACCAATGGTGTAGTTCAATGCCGGTAGGGGTATTAGCCCTCAGAGTAGTTGTTTCTGTTGGTTCTATCTTTTTCACAAAAATCCAGTTTACCGTGTAACGGTGGCGGTTATGAAAAAAAATTATAATCATGTTTTGTTAGCAATAAGTTTTTATATCCAAAAATAATGCTTGCTTTCGTATATATTTTCCATCATATGGAACATTGTCAATGTAGAATATCTGCCAAATTTCATTTGAGTATATTTAGTGGTGGTTCTCAAATAAAAAAAAAACGATCTTTATTTTTTGTCTAACTTTCACACCCCATATCTCGAAAACAAAGGCCCTGTGTATATTATATACACTACAAGTCATGATTGTTTTAGTTTGGGTCCTCTGGTCAACAAAGTTAAGGAATTTCAAGTGGATACTATTGTCGAAGCGCTTTGCACGAACATGGTTTCTGACAAAGAGCAACTGCGTGATATTTCGAGCATCGGTTTGAAGACTGTAATTGCAGAATTACCACAAAGCCTTACTGGAATGTCTGGAACTATTTGTAAACGAATTACAGGAAGGCTCACAACGGCCATTGAAAGAGTATATTCCCTTGCTATCTACACTAGTGCAGAAAATTGTCGCATATTTTAAAATTTTCTTATATTGTTATTTTCTAACAAAAGACAAAATCACTTGAAACTAAAGGGTACTTTCGCGAGATACTATTTTTAACTTATAGTTGGTAGAAATTATTTAAACATTTTCGTTACCTGTGTCCTGTATCCTGTATTGATAGTAGTACAATGTGCTATCAAATAATGAAGTCGTGCAATACATCAAAAAGCCTTCCCCTACGTTACCATTGCTTGCCAGAACGGAATGGTATATTAACCATTGTAACATTTTCAAAAGTTGTATCTCACGAAATATACACTAATCTAATAATTTTGTTTTCCATAGATTCTTGCATAGGCTACTATGTTTGATTAATGTTATGCAATTCGTAAAATTTATTTCTGCAAAAAAATTATGGCAAAATGTAGTAATAATATGTGACAATTTACTATTTAATTATAATTTTTTGACATTTCTCTTGCATGTGCTAAATTTATATTTTCTTAAGAATTCCTTGATGTCTACTAAAACATATTTTCACGTAGAAGAACTATGGAATTTTTTCTATAATTTCCTCGGTAAAAGGGTTTTTGACTGCCAAACATTAGAACGAAATTTTTCTCCCAGACAACATTACATTTAGTCGTATATTATCACATAAAATATATCCTACAACAACAGAAGTCTTACCGGCATGTGGCAGGTAAAATTGTTATACATGTCTATTGAATTTTGTTAGGCTTCTTGTTAATCAGTGGTGCATGGATGCAGAATTATAGTCTTTCACTCAGAGGGCACTGTTGCTGATTATCTTTCGTCAATTTGCCTGCCTTCAATATTTACCACTTTACTGTTATCTGTTTCATTGAGGAAAAGATACACAATTCGGCAACAATGTACCAACATCCAGTCGTCTGTGTCCAAACCTGACCTGATTGGCCCTTTGCAAAGCCGGCTTCCTTTTATGGAGTCCAAAGAATTACATTGGACCAGATTTCTGTGACATACCTAGGTCTTCTGTGATATTGTGCAACCGGCATTTATTGAGAGGTATTAAAACCTGACTATCACTATGACTATGAGAATTATGGGGTCGTATTAAAAACTAGCCATTAAATGCTAGTTGACTACACTATTTTTTCTACAACCAGTTGATACCGAAAAATCAATGTTTAATTTTCAAAATTTATTACACTTTTAATTAAATATTTAAAAATAGAATATGTCCATAAACTTATGGATTTCAACTTTTTTAGATAACTCGCAAGATAAAACAACTACTTGAGACGTTTTCTGAAAACCTGTTAATCTTATTTGTGTCTCCAGTCATTAGAAGGAAAATAAAATTGTTTGTATGTTTTTGCAAATTTTGTAAATTGTTTTGCTGTTGTGGCCTTTTCCTCAATTTCTGGTGCAGTTAAATTCTCATTTTTTTGCTGCAAAAACCATCAATTTTAAGAATCTTACCCTCACAATACACCAAACTAGGAGCACCCCAGAAGCTACCAAGTAATGCTTGTGTGGGGGGCATTTATATTATTTTGCCTTCGTTGTCATTTGCGACTAGGGCCAACTTCCCAATAGAGCTATACTAAAATCGAGCAACTCGTACGCCTGGCGTAAACAAGAGCACGTGCGTTGAAATATCTGCCATAGCCGCACGGAGGTACAACCTTTATTTAATTTTAGTCTTACAATTGTGTACATCAAAATATTTCAGACAAGAATTATTGGCTTAATTAAAATGGTTCAAAACATTGATAAAATTATTTGTGTCAGTGTCTAAATAGCTGAAAACAACAAGATGAAACCGAATAGCCTACCGACCAATCACGGATTGTCATTGAACACGTGGTTTTATTTACGCTAGGCGTACGGATTGCTCGATTTTACTATAGTATAACATTCGCTCAAGTACTATGGAAAACCCTAGAAAACCGTAGTGATCCTAGTGAGTTTGGCCATCAGTTGTGTTTTTCTATAGACATGTGCACGCAATCTGCCTCGACCTCGACATTGATTAAGGTATTCGGAAAGATATCTAAGATCAATGGACAGACCCGTAACTGGCTGTAGGACCGCCCATGTATTCCCTCTTAACCCCCCTCGCCCGTATTTATGGTCCCAGGAAGTGGCGCCTATAAAGCACTGAATGCGTCCAATTAACTAACTAAAATAAAACAGACCCAAAATGGATTGCCGTCTCCTTATTAAATCTTCCGACGGAGAGATGGCGCGCGGATGGAGGTTCAACCGTTCTAACGACAGATGGAACTGCCTCTGTAAATACTGTTCAAGGCCAAAGAATAGCAGGTATTTATTTCTTATTTGAAGGCAAACAGAATAATCAATAACCAAGACGATTTTCCCTTTATAATTTCAAGGTCAGCCGCTGCCGTTTCATATATACAGTAATTTTTAGCAAACGAAATCACTCTTGTAGCGAGTTAGAGATAGAGAGTGTTTTCGACTTTTTTATTTAAAGAGAGGAAATTGAGAGGGGTGTAAAAGGATGAATATAGGGTGCGATACCTATCTATGTCGTTTTTTATGTTTTTGGGGTCAAGGAATACCTAGTTAATTTTAATAAATATTTGAAGAACAAAAGTAACTGAATGGTTCAATGGTTGCGAGAGGACGAAAGTCCGAAAAAGTGGCAATAAATAGGTAAATGTCGGTTTTTAGGATTTGTGTGACATGTTGAAAACATAACATACCTAATACCTTATGTTACTCGATAATATAATATACTTAATACCATTGGATAAGGAATTACCTTAATAAATGTTAACAATTAAAAAAGTGTACCTAATGTATGTAGGTTATTATACAGGGTGAGCCATTTCTATCGTCCGACCCGACAATTTGTGCTAGTAGGTATTTTTGAAAATAAATGGGGTGTTTGGTGTGTGTGACGTTTTCTTCAGAAAGGCTTAATTTCCACGTTACAGGGTGTTAAAATTTTAAAAATAGATTGTTTTATTTATTAATTTCTAAACCAGAACAGGAATTTTAACCTAATTTTGGTACATAGTACCTACACCTACCTATACTTGGATCGATTGCGTCCTTTATGCATCAGTGGTGGAGATACGGGTAATCGGTACCTACCGCTAATTTAATTAGATAAATAATTTTAGGAGATTGACAAAAAATATTTAATTTTTAGATAGAGAATTCCATTTCGAACAAAAAGTGCCTTTAGATTTTTTCTCATCTGTCAGTTTCGTCGCAATATTTTGCATCAATTTTTGGAGCCAAAATTATGAGTAAAATAATTTTGCCTAAAAGTTTGACTAAAAACTGAAACTTCGTTTTTTTGCCATGCAAATTACTGGCTTTTTGTAAAACATAATTTTAGGAATTTGTCCAGTGGCGTAGACATACGCAAGCGTGTAATTAATTTTTATTTCAATTATTTAAAAAAGTAAGGACATAATATACCTAATCGGACGTAAAATGAGACACCTGCTCTGGTGTATTCCCATATTATACCTCTATGTACAGGGTGAGCCAAATTGGACAATTTTAAAGGGAAACCCAATCTCCGTTAAAAATAGGGCCCTCTATTTTTAACGAAAACTGATATTGATCTCTGAGGCTCATTTTTTTATGATAAATAACTTAATGGCGAAAACCGCAAATCGATATCTGTCACCGTTCTTGAGTAACAGGGCGTTTTTTGAATATGTGCGTTTTTGAAAAGTGGCCGTAACTTTTTTCAGGTTGAATATTTTGTATTTCTGTAAAAACATTTCTGAAGCACTTTTTTTACGTAGAATCCAATGCTGCTACTACATTTTTTTAAGTCAATGGTTTAAGAGTTACTGATGAAAATTTCATAAAAGTTATTAGTAATTGATAACTACTTAAGTAAATCATTAAGTGTTATATAGATTTTTTGGAATGGTAATTTTTTGCTCTATTAAAAAATGCAAAAATATACAGGCTGAGCAATTTTAATTTTTTTTATCAGTAACTCTAAACCATTGACTTAAAAAAATTTAGTAGCAGCATTGGATTTTACGTAAAAAAGTGCTCTAGAAATGTTTTTACAGAAAAACAAAACTTTCATCCTGAAAAAAGTTACGGCCACTTTTCTAAAATGCACTTTTTTTTCAAATTTATCATACAAAATGAGCCTCAGACACCGATGGCCCGCTCTGTACAGGGCTTCTCTTCAGATAAAAGTTGAATAAGCCAAAGAAAGCTTTTTTCAGCGTTTATTCAGATTTGTACAGGGTGTTCAATTAGAACACCCTGTATATTTTTAGATATTTAAAATCTAATCATTGTCACAATTTCAATGATGTATACATGTAATATGTCTCTTTCAAGCGTTTGGAAAATATGCGACCTTGAAACTTTCAATTTTGCACTTTAATGTTTATTTTTTCGAAAATGAAACATTTGCCGGTATACCTTATATAGGAAAATATATATGTCATAAATGATTATATGATATGGATGGATGAACTATCGGTGTGAAAAGAGCCACAATTTTCTCAGCCACACTTTTGATTTGGCAACGTCATAACCCACTGATTATTTTTAAAAAGCAACGGTCTTGAATCTGGCGACCGAGAACATGTCTTAAATATATTTTAAAAAATCGTGGCTGCTTTCAACGGTGATGGCGTTTGATCTGGCGGACGAAAACACGGACTTAATGCCCAAAAGAAGATCTCCAGGGGTAGCGAGTTTATGTCAGGAGCGCACGAGCTTTAAATGCCACCCCAGCTAACCAACAACCGTTTTTTGTACGTCAAAATATCGTTATATTTATACCTCCATGACGTTAGGAAAATCACGTTAAATTAACGTTATAATTATGACAAAAATTCCGGGGTATAGTGACGTCAACATCCTTATGTAGAAATAACCTCATAAACTTAACGTAGAACCTCATAAAAAATAAAATTCGCACACCAACACCAGGGTTCGAACATACGACCATCGGAATTAATGTCGACGCATTTACCAACTAAGCTATCGACGCACTAGAAAAATATTTCCTAAAACAGTGTAAGCTAGAATCTCGATGACGTCACAGAATTAAAAAGAAATAAAATAAAGGATGTCTCATAATTCATATAATGGATGGAACAAAGCCAAAAGGACCTTAATCGGCTCAGGGGAGGACTCTATTGTGAATTCCCAAAAACCTTAGTCTAAGTTTTATAATTCGGGAGAATCTGTACCGTAGTACCTAATGACGTAGTATTAACGCTAGTTGTATTACTTATTTTTATTATTCATTTTTCATGTACTTACTAAGTTAAATTTCCGTAAATTGAGCTACGTATTTTTTACGTTATGAAAATAATGCACAATTCACGTTATAGGTCATTCGTGGTTAGCTGGGTATCGTAGTAATGACGTAATATTAACGTTAGTTTCATTACTTGTTTTTATATGTCATTTTTGATGCATTTACAAATATTAAATTTCCGGAAATTAAGTTACGTATGTTTTACGTTATGAAAATAACGTAAAATTGACGTTATAGGTCATTCGTGGTTAATTGGTACCTATGAAAGCAGCCACGATTTTTAAAATATATTTATCGCGTCCAACCAGCCTGCACGCCTCTGACTATAGCTACCTCTGGAGATATTCTTTTGGGACGTGTTTTTGGCTGCCAGATCAAAGGCCGTCTCGTTTGAAAGCAGCCACGATTTTTTTTTAAATATATTTATCGCGTCCGTCCAGCCCGTACGCACCTGATATAAACTAGCTATCCCTGGCGATCTTCTTTTGAGCAATTAGGACGTGTTTTCGGCTGCCAGAACGTCGTCTCATTTGAAAGCAACCACGATTTTTTTAAATAGGTATATTTAACACGTCCATCCAGCCCGTACGCCCCTGACAAACTATAGCTACCGCTGGGGATAGTCTTTTGTGCAGCCAGATGTTATAGCATCATCGGGAGGTGATCAAGTCTGGCCGCATTGGGGAAACAATTCCCTCCAACTTTGGTATTAACACTTTTTATCTAAAATCAGAAACAACGAATCTAGATGGATTGGAATAAATCTCCAAAATTTCGTGTTTTTTCCAAATTTGTAGTAAGCTAGTAAGCCATGCCTTTTTTCAAAAATCTACAAGGCGCGTTAAATTGCGCCCACAAAACCGCAATTCTTTTCAATTTAACGCGCCTTGTGGATTTTTGAAAAAGTCATAGGTTACTAGATATTTAGAAGAAAAAAAACGAAATTTTGGAGATTTATTCCAATGCATCTAGATTCGTTGTTTCTGATTTTAAATAAAAAGTGTAAATACCAAAATTGAAGGGAATTGTGTCCCGAATGCGGATATCATGTCCTAATTTCCATGGCAGCAGCCATTTTCTACAACTTGTGTTTTTAAATGCAAACTATACTTATTTCCGTTATTTTTCTGAATAATCATGTCGAGTATTATATCGTTGGAAAGCTCTAAATATGCATGATTTTATGAGGCCACGGACAACTATGGTTCCCATTTAAAAAAACAGAAGTTTGTGTCATATCTCGAAAATGACAGCTGTCACGGAAAGTATAGGACATGTTAACAGCATTGGGGACACAAATCTCTCCAACTTTGGTATTTACACTTTTTATCTAAATTCAGAAACAACGAATCTAGACAGATTACAATAAAACGCCAAAATTTAGTTTTTTCAAAATATCTAGTAAGCCATGCCTTTTTTAAAAAATCCATAAGGCGCGTTAAATTGGGCCAAATTCCTTATTCAATGATTGGGCCCACAAAACTGCAATTCTTTTCCCATCTGACCTTCCTTCTCTCTCCGCTAGTTTCCGAGATCCCCATACTGATCATCAAAAAAAACTCACCCTGTATAAAAGTAACAAAATATTATTAAATAATTAAAATGGAATAGTAGGTACTTTAACAAGTAACAAATTACACAGACTTACTTAAATAGATAGAAACACTCAAATCTCAGGGACAATTAACTTGATTGTGAGATTTTGCTATGAAAAAAACACGAAAAGTACATTTTTTTACTACTAACCTGAGAAATCACCATTATTTACCTCATTCCTCTAATGAGAAGTAATATTTCTCTACCTAGGTAAATAATGATAATAAAAAAATACCTAGGTAAATAATGAAAAATTTTCTATGTGACATTTAAAAATTAGTGTCATTTTATCAGCTTGACAACTGAACTCCCAGGCCACTTGATATTTTGAAGTAATTGAAAAAAGTAAGAAATGACTAAAATATGGCAATATTTCAACCTTAAAAATGCTCGGTAAATAATGGCTCACTTCTCAACCTAGGTGTATAATATACTATTTTATTTAAAGCTGTTTATTTGACTTTTACTAATTTTCTTGACTAATAATTAAAATAGAAGGGGCGGCGAATTTCCGGTCAGCCCCAGGTTGCGAAAGCTCACGCTACGCCACTGGTTTTACAGCCATCCGCACTGCAGGCATGACTACATAACCGTCGATTGAATTCCATCGACGCTATATAGGTATACAACACAGTCACGGTCAGTCGGTAATATTTTGCGCGCACCCGGTAAAATGCGAACGAACCGCTATCAGCTACACTGTCTAAGCTTATTTTCTTATTAAATAATATATCGATAAAATGGGTAAAATGCGAACGAACCGCTATCAGCTACACTGTCTAAGCTTATTTTCTTATTAAATAATATATCGATCGCCCTACTCCGATGACGGCGGGCCGAGGGAGCGGGAGAGGGCAGGAATGAATCGTTTGTTTACACAAGGCCCAGTGCCCGGACACATATTAGTAGGTATATCTCTGGACGCTGCCTTTTGACCAATAGAATGGAGGGTTTTGACAAAATTATTTCGAAAATGTTTTTCGCACATCATTGTTTCAACTGGCAGTCTTCTAAATTTGTCAGTGCTATGTTTCCGCTATTTTATTATCCACTGCCTAAGTAGGTACCTACAGCGAATTTCATCTTTCACGGGAAATGTACGTGTTAGAACGCTTGCTGCTGTCGCAATTTATATAACAACAGCGGCGATAGACTACCATGGTTAATAAAAACCATATATTTTGTGATCAAAACCTTAGTCAGACACAAAACACAACAAGAAAACAATAGCCACCAAAACGACAACAACAGTAAAATCAGCTGAAGTAACCAGAACCAAAGTTTACAGAACTATTTTAATTCTGTAAACTTTGCCAGAACAATAATATGCCACACACCAGGCTTTAGCAACGAGTTTGGTTGGAACTGTCATTTATCCCTTCCTCGCGTTGAAGGAGATGCGACAGAGCGGCCATCTGTCGATCTGTTAGCGAAACGTAGACTCGGTGGCTTGTTTCAGTCGGTCCCCGCTTTAGCTAAATGTGGTGGCCCACACTAATAGTTTTTCTTACGACTAGTAGATGACGCTCCGGTCGCCACAATTTCAAATGAGTCGACTAATTCCAAGATACAGTAACAGAGGGCCTACCTTTTCGCCACCTGGCAGTTACGCGTAATTTGTAAGCTACGCATAACGGCTATTTACTTATATTTCTTTACGAATTCCTTATTCAATGACCTCGATTTGAACCAAGGTCGAACGAAGGCAGAAAAACATGCAGTCTAAATAGCAGCAATGCTCGGAACATTGCCATCATGGCCTCATGCACAGTATGCACAGTTTCCAGAATTAAAATATCTCTTATAGTTCCCAAGATATCTGCCCAGGAGGTTTTTATTTGGACACTGGTGATGTCTACTTATATTAAACGAGTATCAGTTTCCCATAAATCTATAGAACAGTATTTTCCCATAAATCCATACCACAACTCAACAACAGACTTTTAAAAAATGACAGGTCTAAAACGTAAGACGAGGAATAATACTTAGAATAATAGTTGGCTAAATGGCAATATTTCTTAGAAATCAAATTTTGTGCAACACCTCTATCAAAGTGCCATTTCTGGAAGAGCTCTAATGCGATACCACAAATTATTCTCAAAGAAACTCACTTTAAACTGCCCTAACTCCATCTAGATGCATTATGATTTATAGGTGCTGCATACAGCCAACAACTAAGAAATAATTTAGGTGTATCAATTCTTTGCCAACCAGTTTATTTTGAACATACATAGAGATCACAAGTACATAGTTTAATTTTAATTTATTTTCAGCAAGAAGACGTTTCTGTACAGTTGGAAGCTCTCGATATTATTGCTGATTTGCTTCTACGATTTGGTCCACTGCTCCAATCTTTTCATCAGCAAATACTTAATGCCTTATTGCCACAGTTGGAGTCACAGCGACAGGCTGTGCGAAAACGTACAATAAGCGCTTTGAGCAACTTGGTTCTATCGTGCAACAACACCTTGTATGGAAAACTAATCGACCACCTTTACGATGGACTGTCATCTGATAAGAACAATTCACAGACCCGTACTTACATTCAGTGTATTGCTGCAGTTTGGTAAGATTAAGATACCATCAATTTTGATAGACAACATAATATGGCAGGGGTAATCACAAATCTACTGGAGTAGAACTTGCAACCACAATAAAATATCTTTGACTTGTGCAAATATTTTTAACTTGTGGTAAATTCAACCCCAGAACACACCTACAAAGTTATTTAAAAAAAAACAGTAATAAAAAAAACTTTTTTTGAAAAACGTGACATTTTGAGAGCCACTGGTACTCCTGCCTTGGTACAAGCGATGTTGCCACATCTGCCGTGCAACCCAAAAACCAAGTACAGGGTGGCCCATCCAAGCAGAAAAAGTGTGCTACGTGGAGACACGTTAACATAAAATCGTCATTCAAAAAATGAGATTGTAGTAAAAATTAAGGGGAATTCGAGGGTGTACCCTAATTTTGTATACGAGGGTCGGTAAAAAAGTTATCGCGAAAAAACATTTTTTGCAAAATAAAAAAAATATTTTTTTACCTACACATCCATTAGAGAAGCTTTAAGTAGTATTCCCGAATATTCAGTTTTTTAATATAACTTCCGGTTATAGCGGAAATGAAAGTGGTTTTCTCTATTTTACAACTTACACATTTCTCTTAACCATCACAGGATTCCTTTTTTAATTCTGAATCCAACGATATATAATTTGACCTATTTTTCTCCAACCGTTTCCGAGATATTTATCAGAGAAGCTCCATCAAACTAGATACATGGTCTCATGGTCGGTGTCTGATGATCGATCTGAGTAGGCCAAACAATAAAACCAAATTTATGACAAATCAAGTCAGCCATGATAATAAAACTGACAATCGAGTAGGCTGTCAATTCAATATTTCTATTTACGTGTCAGATTAGTCTAAAATTTTGTTGCTGAAGCTGTTAGTAGTTGCAGTTTAAAAAATGTTTTTGAAAGAAGAATGCTGTGATATTTTAGAGATCTTCATCAAAAATGATAAAAGATACGTAGAAACTTTGAGGGAGTATTCTCGTAAATATCAAAATAGAAATGTTCCGAGTGCTTCATTTATATGTAAGCTGTATCGAAGATTCAGATCGACAGGAAGTGTGATTAGCAAGAGAAAAAAAGGGTTTAGAATTAGTGAGGACGAGAGAGAATGAATTTTAAATTATTTCAGAAGAAATAACGAAAAATCTCAGAGAGATGCAGCGAGAGACTTACAAATTCCCCGGTCTACAATACAAAGGGTAATAAAATTAAGCAAATTTAAAGCCTTCAAAATATTACCTGTTCAAAGGCTATTCCCTGGAGATGCTGCAAGAAGACTGGAATATTGTCAAACAATGTTAAACTTTTATTTTGCAAGAGGTGGAGCTGGATTTTTTAAACAAATTATTTGGTCCGATGAAGCTACATTTACAACGGCGGGAATATACAACCGGAAAAATAGTATATTTTGGTCTGTTGACAATCCACGGGCATTTCGTGAAGTTGTGAAATCCGGCAGAAATTCCGTGGGTGTTTGGTGCGGAATTGTGGGAAATTTTACAATGGGCCCTCTATTTTATTCAGGAAGTATGACAGGTAGGAAATACCTACATTTAATCCAGAACGAATTTGAACAATACTTTGACCAGTTGCTATTACTTTTTCTTAACCAATTAATATGGCAGCAAGATGGCGCTTCCTTCCATAACTGTGGGCCCATAACGGAATTTTTGAACAATTCGTTTGAAAATTGGATTGGTAAACATGGAACGATAAGGTGGCCGCCACGTAGTCCAGATTTAACCCCCTTGGATTTTTTCTTGTAGGGGCATTTAAAAAATAAAGTTTATAAGAACCGCCCCGAAAATGTTGAGGAGATTAAAAGACGAGTAAAATTAGAAATTGACAGTTTAAACAATCGTCCTTTAATCTTTGAAAATGTCCGAAAAAATTTCTTAAAAAGACTTAGGTTATGTGTAAATAATAATGGAAACCATTTTGAACATTTAATGTAAATGAACTTCTAACTAATTTTTAATAACTAATCATATTGTTGTTGTTATAATAAATATGACAGTAGTAAAAATAATAATTTTAGAAAGGAAATTAAGGAAACAGACCTCAGTCCCACAATTTCTTTTTAATTCAAAAAGCTACCGGTTTCGTAACTCCCAAAGTTACATCATCAGGCTAAAGAAATATCATCAAGCCTGATGATGTAACTTTGGGAGTTACGAAACCGGTAGCTTTTTGAATTAAAAAGAAATTGTGGGACTGAGGTCTGTTTCCTTAATTTCCTTTCTAAAATATGAACAACCCACATGGGGTCCCCCTTCAATTAATTTAAAAATAATAATGTTTCATAATTAAATTATATTAAAAAACTGAATATTCGGGAATACTACTTAAAGGTTCTCTAATGGATGTGTAGGTAAAAAAATATATTTTTTTTATTTTGCAAAAAATGTTTTTTTGCGATAACTTTTTTACCGACCCCCGTATACAAAATTAGGGTACACCCTCGAATTCCCCTTAATTTTTACTACAACCTCATTTTTTGAATGACGATTTTATGTTAACCTGTCTCCACGTAGCACACTTTTTCCGCTTGGATGGGCTACCCTGTACCTAAGTCAAAATTGTGAAATTTAGGAAAATCGATTTTTTGTCAAAGACTTTAGTAAAAATTGTTTAATTTGAGTGATATTTGACTTAGAACATTGATTTTTTGCAGACACCCTCATATGCTTATGACACCTGAAATGCCCAAGAGGCATAACTGTATTTTGAAAAAAAAAGTTTAAAAAAACGTTATTTAAAACTTATTCAAATATGCAAACCTTATTAAAATAAAACAATTCTTGCCAATAAAAAAACAAGTATGTCGTATTTTCAATTAAAAAAAAACAAGTAAGTTCACTTACCTAACCAAAACTAAGGAGAGAAACTTTATTTAAAACTTAAATGCAAATTTTATTTTAAAAATACCATTTTTCTGCAAGATTAGAACTATAAGTATGTATTTATGTTGATTAAAAAAAAAACAATGCACACTTATTACCTACATTTGGTATTCACTATAGGTATCCATGACAAAGTAAACATAGGTAACTCTTATAATATTTAAGCTAAACTAAAATTGAAAGCAACAAAGCTTCTTTTCATGCACATATGAATATTTTGTTTACTTTATTATGATTAAACCTATCTATGATTATACATACATAGGTATAAAAATATAACTTAATCTTGTATTTTGCTAGGTAGGTTTATGAACTTAATTACACCAAAAACCATTGAGTAAATAATATATACAAGGTGAGTTTTTTTTTTTTGATGATCAGTATGGGGATCTTGGAAACTACGGAGATAGAAAAAAGGTTAAATGGGGAAAGAATTGCAGTTTTGTAGGCCCAATTTATTGCCTCTGTGGATTTTTGAAAAAGTCATTGCTTACTAGATATTTTGAACAAACTAAATTTTGGCGATTTATTCTAATCCATCTAGCTTCGTTGTTTCTGATTTTAGATAAAATGTGTAAATACGAAAGTTGGAGGGGAATTGTGTCCCTAATGTGGTTATCATGTGGTTATGACACAAACTTTTGTTTTTTTAAATGGAAACCATAGTTGGCCATGGTCTCGAAAAATCAGGCATTTTTAGAGCTTTCCAACGTAAGTAAGCCATGACTTTTTTCAAAAATCCACAAAGCACGTTACATTGGGCCCAAAAAACTGCAATTCTTTCCCCATTTAACCTTCCTTCTATCTCCGCTAGTTTCCGAAATACCCATAAAAAAAACAAAATTTTGGCGATTTATTCTAATCTATCTAGCTTCGTTGTTTCTGATTTTAGATAAAAAGTGTAAATACCATAGTCGGAGGGGAATTGTGTTCCTAATGTGGTTATCATGTCCTTCTTTCCATGACAGCTGTCATTTTCGAAACCATAGTTATTTCCGTTATTTTTCTGAATAACCATATCGAGTATTATCTCGTTGGAAAGTTCTAAAAATGCCTGATTTTTCGAGACTGGTTTCCATTTAAAAAACACAAGTTTGTGTCATATCTCGGAAATGGCAGCTCTTACGGAAAGTAGGACATGACAACCGCATTGGGGACACAATTCCCTCCAACTTTTGTATTTACACTTTTTAAAATCAGAAACAACGAAGCTAGATAGATTAGAATAAATCGCCAAAATGTGTTTTTTTTTCAAAATATCTAGTAAGCCATGACTTTTCAACAATCCACAAGGTGCATTAAATTGGGCCTACAAAACTGCAATTCTTTCCCCATTTAACCTTGCTTCTATATCCACTAGTTTCCGAGATCCCCATACTAAGAAAATGCCGAAGACATTTAAAACCAGTAAGAGAAATCTAGTCATTTGCAGTAAGTCTATAGCTGATATGTCATTATTTTGGATAATTACTGGTGGCTGCAGAAATGTTATTAAAATTTTTTTTTGAGGACATGATTTTGGAAATAGCTTAAAAACAACTTAGTAGAAAGCATTCAAAGTTGGTAGGTATTTTTGTCTACTCCATTACTTTAAAAAATTTTAATAAAAAAATTTCAAAAATTAATAGTTTATATTGTTTACCGTATTTCGTTCTGAGCCCTGAGAAATTAGTAGTAGGCTTTATTTTGACACGGTGCTTGCCATTGGTATGCTGGCACTGCTAAAGTAGTCCATAGTGTTTAAGAGCAAAACGTGCGTGCTTTGTTGGCAAATGTTTGGACCAACTGATTTTTATTTATTATGCACCTACCAGACCTCCATCACCACCAGCAAATCATTTAAATAAATCACGTGACGCACATGTGGTTTGTCTATTGGCTGTACGTTTAAACAGCAAGTAGACTTACATGATTTTTGTATTGTAAATTTGTATGAAATTATTTCATAGGTATGTTACTATAATTAGTTCATACGGATTTACTAAGTATGTCGACTTACTTGATTTTTAAATTGCAAAATTTACATACTTGATTTTAACTTTGTAAATTTGACTTATTAAATTTTAATACATTACCCAGGTAGATCTTTTTGCGCTGAATCGATTGGTAATAAAAACTCAATTTTAAAGTATGTCGACTTACTTGGTTTGGTTGGTTCTATCTAAAAATTCAGCATAATAATAAGCGGGGGAAACCACTTTTATAAATTGTATTCACTAATGTTCATAAGTGCCTTGTACCACATACATAAGCAGAAAGTAGTCTGGGCCAATCACAAAAATTCAAACCCTCAAAATTTCTCCATCCATATTAAAATATTCTTTAATTCAGACAACATTTGTAATTTTTGAGGTATCGACTTGAAATTTGGCAGTTATGTGTATAATTTATTGCGAGCATATTATGGGTACTTCCTATGATATACAGTAATGTATGGATAATCCGAACAGAAAGATTGCAGAACCCTCAGAGAAATAACCAAGGATAGAGGGAGTAAGAACAAAAAGTAAACAGAGCCAACGTCTTTTTGAGCGATGCCACGTACTCCATTGTTTACAGCCAAAGGTGCCGACTCCGCGGGTGCTCCGGGGCTCGAGCACCCGACCAAAAGTTTGGCCAGTTGTTGGAAGCTCAAGCAAAGGTGACAAGGTGACAACAAAACAATGGGGAACTTGAACATTTTTTTTATTTCGTTAATATATTTGCCTATCTATAAAAAGAGCACACACCAAATATTAGCCCTCAAATCGCAATATTTAATTTGCAATAAATAATTAAAGTTGTGACCGCAAGCTATTCATTTGAAACGCGGGAATGGTTGTGACGCCACACCGCTCGATCGATCGGAATAAGGCAGTGACAAGAGTGACAACTACACAGAGTTAAAGAAGGAAGAATGGAAATTTAACGTTAAAATAAACTGTTCGGCGACCCATTTCCAGAGGGATCTGATGTAGGTCAAAAATAAGAACCGCCTAAAAGTTTAAATTTAACAAGCACATCTTTAACTGAATGGTAAGGCCACGGGACTAGTAATTCGTAGGTCCCGGGTTCAATCGCACAAGAAGTTTTTTTTTTAATTATCACTGCATTCTACCTCCTATATTTATCAGTGATTATCATTTTTAGTAATAATTGGACAATTGTTATTATGAAGATTATTACTACTCACAATATACTTCATAGTGCATTTAAATTCAAAGTACTTACCTACCTAATATAAAATTGTCAGTAGCAGGAAAAATGTAATACCTACATTGCTCGATGCGTAAGCTCATTTTGGCCTCGGAGAGAGTTTTAAGACCCGAGGCAACACTCTTTTCAAACATTATCAAGAATATCAAGACTGAGATAGACTATAATAAGACGGATAGACAAGGATGGGACGTTCTCGTTGGTCTTGCTAAACAAAGTTTGCATGGTGCTGTAGTTTTTATACCTACATCCGCCTACATGTGCCGCCCATATTAGTTTATATATGGTGCCGCCGCCCACCAGAGGCGCCACCACCAACGAGCTGCTTGACATCACAACCAAGGACGGCACGTTACAAGAATGATTTGAATTATGCATTTTTTAATTGCTTATATTTATTACATAAAAATAAAAAATGAATTTTTTGTGAACTGTGGTTCATTTAATGGTAATAAATTAAGTTTGAAGTTAATATTTTTTAAATTTAATTGTTGTGCAAGTTCCCCATTCGAAAATATGTCAAAAAATGTTACCCATAAAATCGTCCATAAGACTAAGCACTTGTGCGTTATTTACGCAAAGTTAGGTAACTAGTCGTTTTTTGTTTTGCTTTTTTTTTGTTTTTGTTTAAATACCGCTTCTTAAATTCCGCGGACTCTCATCCGGATGAATCAGTTGATATCTCCCTCTCATTTATTTCCCTTTGGAGGAAGTAAGAGACAGATATCCAGCTGATTCATCGGGATGAGAGTCCGCTGAATTTTAAAACAAGGCCTTTCTTAAAAAATACCTTTATTTTATTTCATACTGTTTACGTTTTGTATTTTTAATCATCAGGGTGATAACTGTTCGTTTTCTGTTATGTACTTTTATTTTAAATTTATAATGTACTTTTATTTTAAATTTATAAATATAATTTTTTTTAAATAACATTTTGGGGGGGTTGCATACTTCTAGTATACCTTGGGCACCCAGCCAAATTTTGAGAAGTCGGCGCCTATGTTTACAGCATTTCATTTCAAAATACAAGGGCTTAATAATGGGATTAAAAATGAAGGCACCCCTCCCATAACACTAAATCAACAAATGTAGTTATTAATTTCTTGTATGTAACAATTTTAAACTGAAACTAAATTGCGCTGTAATTATAGTAGCTAATTATCACTTTAATAAAATCGGCACAGATACCTCAAACCGCCCAACATGGCAACGCCACCGATACTGCCGCGTTCGTTAACTCGGCTGTATTTGTTTAGTGTTTTCTCAGCAAGTCAAGTTTTCCGATAGTTTACGTATGCATTTTTCATGTTTTCAATTGTTTTTCTGTTAATTTATAGGCTATTTATTAGTATTTAGGATATAGTGAGTAATTTTGTATACAATGGGACGCAGAAAGTGTGTGGTGTATGGCCAAATTGATATTTCTCAGGAATGACTTTTTCAAAAATCCACAGAGGGAAACGTACACACAGGCCTAATGTTTGTTTACTTGGGTAAATTTACATAAGATGTTGGTTGACTACAAACGTGTGTATTTTGATGTGTTGCTCCCTCTATCCTTGGTTATTTCTCTGAGGCAGAACCCATTTGGTTTGTTCTTTGAACAAAATTGCCAAGAGTTCCTTGAACAGATTTCTTTATGCTTAGATCGACAGCCTTCTGTCGAATTCTTCTTGGAAGAATCATTTCATGCAATGTTTTCGGTAGAAGTGCGCGTACGTATAAAGTAGTTCGGATTACAGAATTCAGGGTGTTCAGATTATGGATATCATTTTAAGCAATTGGGGCATTCGGATTATAGAGTATTTCGGATTATAGGGGGTTCAAAAATATACAGGGAGTTCCATTATGCAGGGTGTCAAATTTGAGCAAAATACGAATTTTAAAGGCATCTGGAGAGTCAAGTGTGCCATGGAATCCCATCAAAACAGATGAATGATCAACAGGACTACTCAAAGTGTTGGTGTGCAACGATTCTATACAAAAATGTACAGGGTATTTTTCTCTGGGCGATGTCAAAATGCTGAATTTTTATTAAACTTTATATTGGTCAGGAGTGCTCTGGAATCATTGAATAAATATTAATAAATACAAAAGCAATTTATTTCTTTGCATCATCCAACCAACAAATAAAAACAATTCAAATTGTTGGACCTTTATCAATAAAGTCACTGTCTAAGATGATACATTTTCTGTGTGTTTCCTGTTGTGGCACACCAGCCACCTTAACTCATATGGACTTACTGACTGGCAGGCTTCTGTATTTTTAGACTTAGTTCGTTTGTAATGTCTGGGGTAGTTTTGATATGCTCGATTTTTGACCTGTATAAAGTTTAAAAAATTCAGCATTTCGAGTTGCTACAGAGAAGAACACCTTGTATATTTTTTATTGGATCTTTGCACATTCACTCTGTGAGTGACCACTGTTCATCATCAAACTGTTTCGAAGTAATTCCATGGCACACTTTACTCGCCAGAGTTTAAAATTCCTATTTTGCTCAACTTTCACAGCCTGCAGAATGGAACTCCCTGTATATTTTTTGTTCAAATTTGGTATACGGGGGTTTTAGGTTGTTCTGATTAACGCTGTGGTGTCAGATTTTAAATAAAAAAAATCGCTAAATGGTTTTCGTCATTTTTTTACTAGAAAAAAAAATTGTAGTAGGCCTTGAAAATTGACATTAAGACCTGATTTTGCACAAAGGTAGAGTTTTTTGTGGCCTATTTTTAGAAAAAATCGCGGCTAAAATCGGATGGAAAATACAAATTTTACGGGGGTGTTCGCACTTAAGATGAAACACCCTGTATGTTCGCTCCAACCATTCATTCAGAACTGAGCCTTTTTTGTGAGGGATTACTCATAGGTCATAGGTTGCCATGGAAGACAAATGCCAAATTATAGTAATAATTATTGAGAATTTGCAAGTATATTCACACTATGGAAAACAAAGTGGGCTATTTTAAGATTTCCGAGAAAATGAAGAAGGGAAATTGAAATAAATGAGAAATTTTAAATGGTCACATAGTTAATAAACTTCATCAGATTTATTGTTTGAAATTTGATTTTTATTAAAAACGACAATAACATTTAGAAAAAATATACGTATTACAAATGCTCCACATGGCCTCCATCTTGCTCAATGCATTTATTGCTATTTGCTACTAACTCTCTGTTTATTGAGTCAATGATAAAATTGCTGTGTTCGGTATTTAATATGTGGATTTCTTTCCGAATTCTACCTTTCAGTGTTTCTACATTTCCCGGTCTGTCATAATAAATTTTGTTTTCTAAATAACCCCACAAAAATATATAGGTATATGACGAAGTTTATTAACTATGTTACTATTTAAAATTTCTCATTTCTCTCAATTTCCCTTCTTCGTTTTCTCTGAAATCTTAAAATAGCCCATTTTGTTTTCCAAAGCGTGAATATACTTGCAAACTGTCAATAATTAGTACTATAATTTGGCATTTGTCTTCCATGGCAACCTATGACCCAAGGAGTAATCCCTCATAAAAAAAGGTCTGGGACACCCAGAAACCCCCATATGCCAAATTGAATAAAAAATATGCATTTGAGAAAAACAGGTACTTTAAAGGTATCTGGCAATTCAAGGGTTGTGAATTACCTCAAAATAGTTGAATGGTCAACAGGACCACTCAAAGTGTTGGTGTGCAAAGATTTAATAAAGAATATACATGGTGTTTTTCTCTGTGCCATCTGGAAGCATGGGGTTTGTTGAACTGCCCCAAAATTATAAACAAACTAGACACAAATTACAGGACCTTGCCAGTCGGTAAGTCCTAATGAGTTAAGGCGTGGTGTGCCAAACAGAAAACTCATAAAAGAATGTATCATCTTAGTGGCTTTGTCGAGAAAGGGCCAATAATTTAAATCAATAAATTTATTCAAATATTTGACATTGAGTATGCAATCATTTGGTATAGATTATCAATATTATCAATATATTCCTGATATTGATAATCCATATTAAAAATTATATTGGTTTGGAAAATATGCGACTTTGAAATTGTTGACTTGCCATGTCTAGTAAACAAATTACATTAAATTAAATAAAATTAATAGTAAAAAAATATTTTTAAAAACAAGCTTTTATTTAAATGCTCTGAAAAGAAGAAAATAAACTTTATAATAAATCAAACCAAGGCAAACCCATAATTTTGTTACATTATACAACAACTGTATATGATATAAAAGCTTGTCGCGAGAATATATATATCTTGAAAGTCATTTTAAGTAGAAAATGTATTTTTCTATAAAAGAAATTTACACATGAGAATCTCGCGACCATATAATATATATCTTGACGAAAGTAATTATAAGTAGAAATTGTATTTTTCTATAAAAGAAATTTACACACGAAAATCTTTGATTTATCATAAAGTTTATTTTCTTCTTTTCAGAGCATTTAAATAAAAGCTTGTTTTTAAAAATATTTTTTTACTATTTTCAACTTTTTAGTTCTACTCTTCAAGCCCTTTCATTTAATGCCCATATTAAGGGAAAAGAAAATGTAATCCGCCGTGTTGGAGCGGCGGCCATATTGAATTTAGTGTGATGTCACTAACTTTATTGTTTTCTACTCTTCAAGCCCTTTCATTTGATACCCATATTAAGGGGGTTGAAAAAAAACATTATCCGCCATCTTAGAGGGGCGGCCATATTGAATTTAGTGTGATGCCACTAACTTTATCGTTTTCTACTCTTCAAGCCCTTTCATTTGATACCCATATTAAGGGGGTTGACAAAAAATACATCATCCGTCATCTTGGAGCGACGGCCATATTGAATTTAGTGTGATGTCACTAACTCTATCGTTTTCTATTCTTCAAGCCCTTTTATTTGATACCCATATTAAGGGGGTTGACAAAAAATACATCATTCGTCATCTTGTGGCGACGGCCATTTTGAAAGTATTACAATATTGAGTATTGTATATTGTATTGTCTAAAGGTGTATGAAAAATTTCAGCTCAATCGGATGTCAGGAAGTGGTTCTAATTCAGCTTGCAAGATTTGACCTAAACATACATACATACGTAGTTCACCATACATTGCATGTTAAATAAAAGCTTGTAAAAAAGCACAAGTTCACCCATGATTTACTCTTGAATTCTCATATTCATTTATAAGTTTTTTCCTATGTAAGTGTTTAATTTTCAAGAGTAAAACATGGGTGAACTTGTGCTTTCTTAATTTAATGTAATTTGTGAACATTGGATTCCAAATATTGGTCAATACATAGGGTGTTCCATTCAAAAAGCATATGTTTGGTTAGTGTCTTCACAACACCCTGTATAATGTGATCTGTGCTAATCCTGTTAGATCCGCAGGACAACTTCATGCATCGCTATGAATAAAAGGAAAATTTACCTAACATGAAAATACTCAAAATTCAAAACACACAAGGTATTACAAATTTGAATATCGTCTTGAACTGACAGATCTCACCTGTGCGCAGGAAGGTTAAGACCGATGTCACACCATCCTTTGTCCCGTTTCGAAGCATGCGTTTTTGGCCTTGTTTTTAACAAGACGGATACAACACATTAATTACAATAAGGACATTCAAAAAAATTAAATTCTTGTTTTAATAACATAAAATGGACCTAAATAGCCACTAAATAAAATCTGAGAAATACAAGAAAAAAATGAAAATTTTTCTGAGCTCACGACCTGCAGGTTTTGCAGGTGCTAGGTACTGTAAAGATTTATAAACCAAGACAGTAGAGGCTGAGGTAGAGGCTTACTATTCAAGCAGAGTGTTGAATCTCGTGTCTTAATTGTTTTCCAAAATTGATTAAGGTTTTCAGAAGGTTGATTCACGCAATTTACCCACTGTGAATATTGCAATGGTGTCTTGCTTGTTTGACAACATGCTCTGATTTAAATCAGTGCCAATCTAGTAGTGCAAAGTCAAGTCAGTAAGTAGTATTAAGCCTCTTCAATAGGTTTTGTTAACTTGTAGGTAATTTTGACAGAATTCTGTTTAAATAATTAAAATGAAATTTTTCCAATTTTCACAATAAGTAACAAATATGAACAAAAAAAGCTAATGGTATCTAAAGTAATTGGGAGGGACTGTTGTTATAAAAGCTTTTAACATTTGTCAAAATACGATCTGGAAAGCAACAAATTTCATCGAAAAAAATCTGCAATTTTGTAGGTGCTAAATTGGTTTAAAATGTACTAAAATGTCTAAATCTAAAGTTTGGGCAATCAAAATTTTGATGTTTATGTGTATGTGTGTTCCGTCGATAACTTTTGAACGCATTGAGATATAAGACTTGGAATGCTTCAGATTGTTTTTGGGTGAAGTCACTCCACAGAATGAGGGATGAAAACATTTAATATTTAGTTCTTTGTGTTATAGTAGCTTTTAAACAACAAAGTTAGTATGCAACTGGTTATATTCAACATTGTCGTTAAAGGATGATGGCTGGAAGGAGGTCAAACGAAGTGAATTTTTATATAGCTAGTAGTTTGTTCTATTCTATGTTCAAAGTGAATTTGTCAAAATGTGTGGATGTATCTAGTAATTCCATTGCCATAGTTTAATAAAGTTTTGTTTTTTACCTCTTGAATCATTAGGAGAATAATTTTATTCTAAATATATTATGCTGCCGGTACACATCTAACATCTAGGCATATTATTTCAGTTCTGCTTGGGAAAACTCGGCTATTGGCTATGCCCGAGTTAGCAAAATAGCTTTGCTTTATACTGATAACAAATGCAAAAACACACAAGTTATTACAAATTTCCATATCAGCTTTTTTTATTTCCATATCACTAACTGGCACTGCACTCGGAACGGTGATGATATCACTGTGCTATCCTTGACTAGGGGAGCATTTTATAGCCTCTTTAAATTCGCTGTATCTATTTTGCATTTATTTCAGCAAAAAAAACTTAAAGCTGTTTCGTGATTTATACATATTTCTATAGTCTTAGATCTATTGATTTTAATTAAACTTGGAAATTAGTGAACATCCCTATTGGAGATGTTACACTGATGGGGCAAAACCTTCCAATCGTCGCGATGAAACAGCAGCGTGTGACATCATAAAGTTATGTGGTGAAACCGCGTCCGGTTTCACTGCATGAAACTGGATGTGTCGAAACAGGGCGGTGTGATACCGCTTTCAAAGTTTTCAGAAATTAATCCCTTATCCTTATCATAAATGTGAAAATCAAATCTACCTCTCTCATTTGTCTGTTCACAATTGCCATAACATTAGTTTCTTCAATGAGACAATTACCCTGATACAGCTTGGTTTGGTAGTGTTTTATTATATTTTTAGCCGGCAATCTGGTCACAAGTTTGGTGAGCATATCGAAAAGTTCGTTCCCATTATTCTGCATCGCAGTGAACTAGATGATGAAGAATTGCGGGAGTTTTGTCTCCAAGCTTTTGAAAGTTTTGTAAATAGGTGCCCGAAAGAAATTACTCCGAATATTCCACAAGTAAATGACCTGCGCTCATTACCCAAAAATATTTTCTAGATTTTATACATGTTTTAGATAACGGATTTGTGTCTAAAGTATATGACTTACGATCCCAACTATAATTATGATGAAGATGAAGATAATGATGGGAACGAGCCCGGTGAGGATGATGAAGAAGAGGAGGAAAATGATGAGTACAGTGATGATGATGATATGAGCTGGAAAGTCAGACGTTCAGCAGCAAAGTGTCTCGAATCTATTATTACTACCCGTCACGAATTGTTGGCGGAGTTTTACAAGGTGCTTTCCCCAGCTTTAATATTGAGATTTAAAGGTAATGATATGAAACCTCTTTGTACTTTTAGTGATCTGGACTAGCTAACACTGCTAGCTTGCACACTCTGCGATCGTGCTTTTGCTCATCAGCATAGTAACCAAATTCAGCACCGGCTTGGAGTCAGTGCACAACTTGCACATAGCAATCCGAAAAGACAACCGTCCAAGTGTGGAACAATACCCACTAAAATTTCTTTAGCTTCTGATGAACATGATGAAAACCTTAATAAGAATTCAGATAGAATAATCAGTCAATCTATGATAAATGAAAAATCTAGCTTCTCTCTTAGTTTCAGGTTTTTCATATGTGTATAAGTTGAGCTCTAGACTACACTAAAGATTTTTTCGTGAGTTCACATCTATGCGGGGTGAAAACTTATATCCAGGGCACACTCCGCCAGTTATTATTATCACTATTATTACAACCAGGCGAAAAATCAAGTACTGGCCTCAATTTTATTTTGTAACAATAAATTGCCTGTTATGCTAAAGCCCGTTTTAAATTATCAAAATTCTTGCTAAAAGTTATTTAGTTAGCAATTGTCATTTTTTGTTACATTAGCTTGCTATGGGCAACTTCGAAGCTTGCCATTTTAATTGGTCGCTATTTTTTATTTGACATGGATAATAGAATTTCTTGTACACGTTTTTGACTTTGATTTGCATGATTTAAAGGGGGCTATAGACCATACAATTTTGCAGCAACTTCATGATGATAGAGTGTGGTCATTTAAGTGTGCAACATATGGGATTTTTTTTTATTAATTGCACAATCAAAATAAAAATATTGCCGAAACTTGGTGCATGTTGGATAATCATATTAGGCGCACTTAGAATGGTTGCAAGTCAAACAGCATCAGTGCGAACAGTGCGGCACACCCGGCCCCGCGTTTTGACCGGCCACGCGCCTCCGTCCAATAGCGTATTTAGGGGCAGGGCCGAAATCTAAAGATATTGGGATTTCCCAAGACTAATTTTAAGTAATTTTCCTTAAAATTTCTAAAAAATTTCGCCTGCGGCGCATTTTATTACGTTATCCTAAATGCACTTATTTAAAAATACACAAAAATTATTCCTGGAAATTAATTTCTATAGACGTCACTGGAGTGAACCAAACTCGTCGCCCGGCCTACTGCTAGGAAATCGGTGGAACTTTTTTAAAAAGTGAGGTCATGCAAAAATATGTCATTCTAGTGGTGTAACAATTTATTGGGATCTGATTGGAACAAAAATAGAGTTGCGGTGTGCTGACGTCACACGCCATTTTCAACAATTTATTCGTAATGGCTCAAATAATTCCTTGTATCGGGGCCCCGCACTTTTATGCAGCACCCGGCCCCGCAAAGGCTTGAGCCGGTCCTGAACAGCATACAGGGTAGGTAAAAAAATAAAAAATTGTACAAGAGTAAAGTACCCTTATTTCAAAAAATTCAGCAAAATGTTATTAAGAAAAGTTGTCTAGAATTAAAAGTTATGCCTAAATACCAAAACATGGCCTCCTAAGAATTTTTTTATTATTTTTTTTTAAACATTGATAATTTCCCCCAAAATAATGTTTTTAATATTCACCCTAAACACTTTCATAAATTAATCAAAATTAAATCAAGTTCTCATAACTTTGTTAAAATTCAAGCATATCTGTAAAATTACCTTAGATTTTTAATTTTTTAGGGAATCACAAATTTCATGTTTGTTGCAACGATATTAAACAAAACTTTAAAAGTTCTCAAAAATTCTTTTGAACAAGGTAAAACATTAGTAATGATAATGTGTATATTAAAAACTCTCATTTAAGGTGCAAAATTTTTATTTTAAATGTTTATTAAGAAACTGGAAATTAACTGACATTTTTTTTTCTTAGGAGGCCATGTTTTGGTATTTAGGCACAGCTTTTAATTCTAAACAACTTTTCTTAATCACATTTTACTGAATTTTCTGAAATAAGGGTACTTTACTCTTGTGCAATTTTTATATTTTTTGACCTACTCTGTATGCTGTTTAATTTGCAACCATTCTAACTGCAACTAATATGATTATCGAACATGCATCCACTTTTGGCAGTATCTGTATTTTGGTTGTGCAATAAATAAAAAAAAATCCCATATGTTGCACACTTAAATGACCACACTGTATAGGGTGTTCCAGTGAAAACGTAACGGTAACAGGCTCTATAACGGCCGGGAATTTTTTTTGGAAAATCGCAAAAATAGGTCAATTTTGTTTGGCAGGGGGACATATTTTGGCATAAAATTGATAGATCTATCTGCAACCCCCTGAGCAGGGGTTGAACCCCTTCAAAAAATTTAAATGGGAAGGGGGTTCATGTTGCACACGTTTGGAAACGTCTCTTAATTCTCTATATCATCAGCTTTTCGTAAATCGATCGACTTTTCAAAAAGATACAGCGTGTAAAATGCAAAACATTCATTTTCAATTATTGCCTGGTATTGTTAAACAATAGAAGATCTGCGTCTCCGTATTATAAATGAATGTCAACAAATCACCCCTGAAATGTTGCACAATGTTTGGCAGCGTTTTGAACAAAATCTTTATTATTGCATGGAAGTGAATGGGCAACATTTTGAGCATTTATTACAATAAAGTTTCAATTTCCTCCCCGTTTATCAAATTTTCGTCAAAATAATGTTGCTGAACATGCTTTCTATCACTTACAGCCCCCGACCACCACTTTCGGCTTAATTGTTTAACAATACCAGACAATAATTGAAAATGAATGTTTTGCATTTTACTCGGTGTATCTTTTTGAAAAGTCAATCGATTTTCGAAAATCTGATGCAGGTGTATAGAGAATTGAGAGTTTCCAAAGGTGTGCGACATGAACCCTCTTCCCATTTAAATTTTTTGAAGGGGTTCAACCCCTGCTCAGGGGGTTGCAGATAGATCTATCAATTTTATACCAAAAGATGTCCCCCCTGCCAAACAAAATTGACCTCTTTTTGGTTTTTCCAAAAAAAAATTCCCGGCCGTTATAGAGCCCGTTTCGTTTCCGCTGGAACACCCAGTGAGGACAAGACGGTCTGAACAAATTCGGTAAAATGTTCAGGTGGCGAATAAAAAAAAATCATTGAGACACGTCAAACATAATTTTTTATTGTGCACATTTGGGCATAAAACTTTTTCTTGTGAAGTCATCAAGTTCGCAGATATGACGTCATCGACATTTTTTTTAAGTGGCAACCCCACTTTTTTATAACGTCATTAGAAAGGGGACGTTTTTCTGCATACAGAAGTATATATTTTAGGGTAGGTTACATAAGATTTTTGAGAAAAAAAATATTTTAAAATTTTTATTCGAATTTATCAATTTATTTGCGTTCACCGTGTAAATGGTTCCATTTTAATTTTTTGCTGGTAGTTTTTCGCATACCGATTGTTATTTTTTGCCCTGATGCATTGCACCATTTAATTTAATTTGTGATATTATCTTTGGCTAAAAATGGCGCGTTTAACTGAAACTCAAATTGAAATTTTAATTATGATTGTTTTTGGTAACAAGTCCCGAACACAAAACAAAGTTTGTGAATTATTTAATAATAAGTATCCTGGCCGACCTATTACAAGATCAACAAACAGTGACTAAGATAGAACGTAAATTTAGGGACTTGGGTCATGTAAGAGACGCCTATACAAAAGGTCATCCAGAAATTTCAGAAGAAAAACAATTAAATGTGTTACTAACATTACAAGATAATCCTCATAAAGCAAGTAGTAAAGTTGCGTTACAAGTGCCAATTGCTAGACCTACCGTTCTAAAATATCTAAAAAAGAACAAATGGCATCCCTACAAAGTTCAAATTGTTCACGAACTTAATGAAGATGATTTTAATAGAAGAGTTGAATTTTGCGAAATAATGATGGATAGATGCAATAATAATCGGGAATTTTCAAAGCGCATAGTTTTCTCCGATGAGGCTACATTCTGTTTAAACGGTTCTGTAAACAAGCAAAACTAGGTACTGGGCACCTGAAAATCCCCAATAGATCATGGAAGGCCACACGCAGTTTCCACAAATAGTCAACGTTTGGGCAGGGATTGTCGGCACTTCAATCATCGGGCCGTTTTTTATGGAAGGTACATTAACAGGTGAAAATTATTTACATTTGCTTCAACGATATGTAATACCCGGGATTACTGCTCTATACCCAAATGAAGAGCACCCTCTCTTGCCGAATAACGTGGTATGGTTTCAACAGGATGGTGCACCAGCCGACTATTCACGACCAGTGCGCAATTACCTGAACACCATTTTCGAGAACAGATGGTTTGGCAGACGAGGGACAATTGAGTGGCCAGCGAGGTCGCCAGATTTGACTCCCCTTGACTACTTTCTGTGGGGTTTTATAAAAAGTAAAGTTTACGTGGACCGACCCAACAACATTGAAGCTTTGAAGATTAGAATTACCGAAATGTTTAGACTAATTACCCCAGAAATATTAGATAACGTCCGACAGGAATTCGAAGATTATCTTGCTCATTGTTAATATGTGCAAGGAAGGCACTTCGAACAGTTAATTTGATTGCATTTTGTTATTTACATTTTTTTCTCAGTTTATCCTAAGAATTCATTAAAATATTTTTTTCTCAGAAATGTTGTTATGTAACCTACCCTAAAATGTATGCAGAAAAATGTCCCCTTTCTAATGACGTTATAAAAAAGTGAGGTTGCCATTTAAAAAAATGTCGATGACGTCATATCTGCGAACCTGATGACGTCACAAGAAAAAGTTTTATGCCCAAATGTGCACAATTAAAAATTATGTTTGACATGTCTCATCGATTTTTTTTATTCGCTACCAGAACATTTTACCGAATTTGTTCCAACCTTCTCGTCCTCACTGTATACTTACAACATAAAAGTAAAAAATAATCTTAGGCGGATGGAAGCTCTAAAAACTTGCATATAGAACATTGTATTGTGTAAGTGTAAACTGGCAATGCAACTTTTAAAACATATTTTTATTGGTGCAAGGCTGTTGCGTATTAACACTCATATTATGAGCAACAATAAGAGCATATTCTGTTATTCTTTTACTCAATAATTCAATTAAAAAAGTTAACTTTAGAGTTTACAAAATTTTCGACATTTGCAAAAATATTTGTATGAGAACCAATACAAATTTACATAATATTTTATGGTATGTGGAATACTTTGTTTCAACTTATAAACCCTAATAGGGGTTGTTGTTTAAGAAAATGATTTTTTTACATATCGAACATAAGTGTGTCCCTGAATTTTTTTATGACTTATGTAGTAAATTAAGTACCACAGAAAATCGACAGGTGTTGGTTATTATGGCCATTTTAAACAATATGTATACAGTGCCACACATAAAGTCCGCAATATATGGGAAATTTTTTTAGTATTTGATTTAGGAAAATTTTGATAAAGCCAATTGTTTTTGCTTAAAAAATGATGCTAAATGACTTGCCCCAAAGCAATCACGTCATTTTCTTTGTCAAATATGAATTTTTTTTACAGGAAATAACAATAATGGGCAAGCACTTAAAATGAACAAAAAAGTTGTAACCTTATACTTTTCGATTAAGAAAATTTCGTGACTGAATGTATTAAGATGATAAAAGATGGAAGTTTTAATGGGTTTGCAGTCAAGTTGGTCTTTAAAGAAAATTATTGGTTAATTGCCAAGCTTTTGGAATTAATTATTCCTTCTTCAGGACAGCTACAATATGTTTAAATAATGTGTACATATTATATAATATTAAAAATAAATAAAAAATTAGTTATTTTCATTTGTTTTGGATTTAAGGTTATATGTTTGCAAAGCGTCTAAATATGTCTAATTAGGTTATCATTTTAAGTATTTTAGTTCACTTTATAGGTCATAAATATGACAAATTTTTGTTTAAAAATTGTCTAATACGCCAAATTTGGATATAAATTTGACAGCTTTTTGTTTATTTAAAAAATGTATCAAAACGTCAAATTTGGTTATAAGACTAATAAGACATTTTGTAGACAATAATATGTCAAATTTATGACCAAATTCAACGTTTTGATAATTTTTTAAATAAACAAAAAGCTGTCAAATTTATATCCAAATTTGATGTATTAGACAAATTTTAAACAAAAATTTGTCATATTAATAACCTATAAATAACCTTGCAAACATGTAACCTTAAATCCAAAACAAATGAAAATTAACTAATTTTTATCAAGTCTTCTATAAAAGTATAAAATAAAAAGTTGAAAATTATATTTTTAGATATCTATTAAAAAAGTTCAACATTTCAAATTTTAAGTCTTTAAAAAATAGAACAAATCTATCATTAAATAAGTAAAATTTTATAATATATTATTTAAGCATATTGTATCTGTCCTGAAGAAGGAAAAAACAATTCCGAAAGCTTGGCAATTAACAGATAGTTTTCTTTAAGGGCCAACTTTACTGTAAACCCACTAAAAGTTCCATCTTTTATTATCTTATACTTTTCACTACTATTTTGTGCAATTTGACTGCTTGCCCAGTATCGCTTTTCCTTGTAAATACTTTTACACTCAGTAATCTTACATCCTTATTGAAATTTTTTGATTATTTTTTTTCTGAAATTGGCATTATTTCTCATAATTTCGAAAGATGTTATTCTCCTTTAAATTTTTTATCTCTGTACTAGATAGGGTTCCCAAGTCCCGGGACCAAAAATGTATTCGGGACTTTGGTCCCAAATTTTAAGTCGCGGTAATAGTCCCAAAAGTCCCGAAATCAAGATGATTTTTTTACAACAAATTTTGTGAGGGAAAGTAAAGAAAAGTAAGAGAAATATTTTTATTAAAATGTTGGGTAGTACCTAGGTACCTAAAAAATAACAAGCACAAAATAAACTAAAACTGAGCTGACTCAAAAAAAACTCAACACACAACTAAAGTAGCTCCAACTCCAACTAATTTAAATTTATGACTAAGTATACAAGTAAGTAAGTATTCTTATTTCAGTTTAAAACCTAAAAATTGTAATAATTCCATACCTCACCACACGGTTGGCCGTTCAGTGGTGGCGTGTTCATGACGCAATAAAAAAATCTGAACTTTTAAGGTTTCGGGACCATGAGAAAAATCCCGGGACCACACTTTTTGGATAAAATCCCGGGACAATCCCGGTACTAAATACCGGGACTGGAAACCCTAGTAGTAGATTTTCAGATCTCTAGAAAATAGTTTTATTTTTGATTACTATACAGGGTGTCCCAATAAGGACTCCCGTTGCCGATATCTCCGGAACAAAAAGAGATATTTTAATTCTGCAAACGCTGTTCGCGAGGACGTGAAGAAGGCTTTATTCGCAAGTGCTAAGCAGCGCCGGTTTTAGCTTGACTACCGCCGGGTGCTAAGTTTAAAAAACGCGTTATCTTTCCTCTCATGACAGGAAAAATCAGGGACGTATTAGGACGTATTTGGATAAGTTGAATTTTCGGACGTTTACAAAAGTCTAATCTGAACAAAATCGATCTATTTTTGTATTTGTTTCTGTCTATAGATGCCCAAAAAAACAATTTTGAAAGAAGCAGCAATACATTTCTGTGTTTTCTGGTGTAAACAAAAAAATTGTAAAAAAAATGAAATACAACCCTGGTAACCCTAATTTGTCAGTTGGAATTAACTAAATTACCAATGTGTCAATAATTCTGGGGTCCCATCATTTTGCAAGACGAGTATACTACTACTTGGAAGCTACTGGGAAGCATTTAAGTCTATTTTTACATTTTGATATTTTAGTTTGTATAAAATTATGAAATTTGCTTTTGCAAGACATTTTTTAATTCTTTTAATTTAAAGATTCCTACAAAATAAAAAAATCATATTCTAGGAGTATGCAACACAGAATATTTCAGTATTATGGGTTGCTTACTATTGTTACAACTGCCATGTAATGTGATGACAAATTGGCGACCTTTCACACCAGGAGGTGGCGGCTTTTTGTTTTGCCAGTCCGGTACTGGCAAAATTGCCGCTATAATATTGAAAAACTGTAAAAAAGTAATTTATTTTAATTCAAACTAATTGGATTGGAATATAAGTTAAGTTGACAGGATTTTTAAGGAATAGTTATTTTTGTTACAAGTACATACCTAAAATTAAGTTTTTCAGGACGATCATTGCTGTTTCCGGACGAGGTGTTAGCAGAGTCCCGAATAGCAGATGAGTCTTGAAAAACTTCATTTAGGTACTTTCGTGTGACAAACACTATTTTTTGTCATACACTCCCAAAATTTTGTTATACGCTTTTTACAATTCTTTAGAACGCTTAAATTTGCCAATTTTCCATAATTTTTGAAATCATAGCAACAAGTTTGTTTATTTGATAATTTTGTCATGTCATTCGAAATTTGTCAGAAAGTGACAAATTTTAAAATGTTCCAAAATCCCGAATATGTATATTGCTAATAAGGCCAAAGAAATCGTGTTGGATTTACTTCCTGTGAAGTCGCATGTCATTTACTATAAAGAATATTCTAAGAATTTTGGAATAGTCCGTAAAGATTGCCATGACGACTTTTAGGGACTAGGCCGAAAAAGAAGCATTTTATGGATTCAAATGAGTCCGTAAAATAGCTATTGTTGGGAGCGTTTGACAAAAATATTTTTCTTGAAATCGGCAGTAAAGTGTCATTAAAAGCTCAGAAATCGGCACTAAAGTAATCCATTATTGTATGATTTTTTCAATAAGTAGTCCTTGGCGAGATGTAAACATCAAACGTCAGACGCGGAGCCGTTGCCCGTCAAAAGTGACCAAATATTCAAAACCCGGCCAATAATGGCCCATTTAACTATTCGTACACATTGCGAAATTGTTACCTATAGCAGCGCAATCTATCAGTATACATATTTTAGTAGGTTTGAATATCAATAAATTTATTATGGAGGCTGCACAACAAGCAGCAGTTTGGTTTTTCTGTTCGAGGGCGCCGTACGTCATTATACCTGACCTAGGTAGAGCGATCGTCAAAGTCAAGCAACGCCGCGCGCAGTCGGGTGATCCCTTATTATTATTTTCTTGCCTAATAAAACATTTTTTTCCGATTTCAATGTACCTCGGTACTGAAGTTCTTTTTATGACTCGTGTGGTTTATTTGCCTCGGCCAGAGGCCTCGGCAACTAAATTCCTCATGAGTCATAAAAAGTTGAACTTCAGAGCCTTGGTACATAAATAACTATTATGTCTGCGCCTGGGACAGTTTTTTTATCCTAGAGTGGCAACGGCAAGACTGTTTGGGAGGCGGCGCAGTCGTCTTTCAGTCAGCGCCGTCAGCTGCTGTCAGCAGAACTAGTCAGCGACTTGGTGTTCTCTCCGGCCCATCAAAGTAATTTGTACCTATTTATCGAAGTATTTTGAAATGCCACATTCGTTTTAAGACTCAAAGTGCTATTCCTAATGTGAAAAAGTGCTTTATTTTGAAGGCAGCGGCCGTTTTCGCCAGCGCTATTACTAATAAATATCTTTTAGGCCAAACGCCTATCGGCGTTTGAACAAATTGCACCCGTGTAAAAATATTTTTTCTAATAATTTATTGAAGCCTAACTATTCAAATAAGAAAATACTCATATGTCTGCCTTTTCATCAGCATATGAACAAAGCCTGCGATTATTATTTACTAATAAAGTCTCGGGGCATAGCTGCCCAAATAAAACAACACTTTATGGGTTTTTCCTTATTTTCTTGATTGTAAAAGTCTCGGTAGAAGTTCTTTTTACTAGCATTCTTTAAATTTCCGCTGCCTATTGGTACTTAAAATAACGGCAAAGTGACAAAAAGTGATGTGTTTGTTAAATTATTTTATTTATATTTATACAATTATTTATTTTTAAATTAGTTTGTGCGCACATGAACAAGAATAGTTTTCAAAGGTAACCTATACCTAATTTTTCTAAATGAGATAATATCGCCCAATTTCCTCTCCCACTCTAACGTTACGTTGTTCCCCTCCATTTGCGTAGGAAGGGGAAAGACCTCCCCGCTAAGCATTTTTAGCGAGAATCCAGCGGCGTTACATTAGGAAGGGCAAATATTGATTTGCCCCATTTTCTAAACATCGAGTAAAATTTTTTTTGTGTTTTCCGGCTTTATGGGGCTCCCTGATTAGGTGGTTAAAATTATTGTACTGATGACCTATACACCCTGTATATTACACTAAACCATTACCTATGATTTTTTTAAATTAAAATAAACAATAAATATATTTTCGATTTTTAATTCAAAAAGTTTCAAATATATCTTCAGTTTTTGGGAGGGATGAAGAGGGGAAGAGAGATTAAATAGTAGGGGAATATCGCAAATTGCATGGACAATGGGTTCCTCGGGTTAGTTGCCAGTTTATATGGATGTTGAGTATCTTTTAGAATATTATGCAGTGCAATATTTATCTGTCAATTTGGAACTTTCTATAATGATTGCAATAAAGAGTGTTCTATCTATAAATTAAAATGCTACTGTAATAATAGATTTTTTAAAAGTTTCTAACAATATTCTATTTATGTTTGTAGAACGTGAAGAAAACGTAAAATCAGATATATTCCATGCATACATTGCTCTTCTGAGACAGACCAAATCAACAGTAAATGTTAACTTAGATCCAAATTCAATGGTAATGGATGAAGACGAAGAGTCGCCCATGGCCCTATTGCAGCAGCAGGTTGAGTACTTAGTCCGAGGGGTCCAACCTCAAATGAAGGAAAAAAGCATGAAAACAAGGCAGGATTGTTTCCTACTCCTTAAAGAAGTATGCGCTGTTGTACCAGGTGCACTCAGTCCTCATATTGGGGAGCTAATTCCTGGAATCTTGTATTCCTTGGTTGAGAAGAACGCTAGTAGCAATATGAAGATTGATGCTCTTTCTTTTATATATTGCCTGTTAACTACTCATCCACCGACCGTTTTCCATCCACATATTGACACTTTGTTAGGGCCAGTCATTAATGCCGTTGGTGACAGTTTTTACAAGATTACAGCAGAAGCACTAAGTGTTTTGCAGGAATTAGTAAAAGTCATTAGACCTATGGACTTTCATACGGGATTTGATTTTACTCCATTTACAAAAGACATCTACAGTTGTACTTTGGTTAGACTGAAGGCTTCTGACATTGATCAGGAGGTAAAAGAAAAGGCTATTTCTACTATGGGCCAAGTTATTTGTAATCTAGGTGATCAGTTGAAGAGTGAGCTACCATACTGTTTACCATTATTCTTAGACAGGCTCAGAAACGAAATTACAAGACTAACTACTGTTAAAGCCCTCACAAAAATTGCTGGATCACCTCTAAATATTGAACTGCCCATTCTTTCTGATGCCATGCCAATCTTGGGCCTTTTCTTGAGAAAGAATCAGAGAGCTCTCAAATTAAGCACTTTGCAGCTGATCGATTGTCTTATAAAAAATTATCACAAAAAATTAAGTACCGCATTGCTGCAACCAGTCATTACTGAAATTCCTCCATTATTAGATGAGTCTGATCTACATATTGCTCAGTGGACGCTGATTATTCTGAAATCAGTTGCGATATATCACCCGAGGGCATTACAAGACATAAACACTATAATGCCACAGGTATTGGTTTTAGTGAAATCACCACTACTTCAAGGAACAGCGCTGCAGTCAATGTTAGATTTCTTTAAGTCTTTAGTGAAATGCAGCCTTCCAGGTTTATCGTACGAGAACATATTAAGACTGTTGCTGATACCTATTTCAAATCTGGCACAGAATCAATCTGCAACCCTACACAAGCAGGCGTTTTATTCGTTGGCCAAGTGTGTTGCTGCTATAACTGTCACTTGTCACAATCACGCACTGCCAGTTGTCCCACAGTTTATAACCGAAATTCAAACTGCTACAACGGATTCACAGCAAATATTCGCATTGTTGGTTGTGGGAGAAATTGGCAGGGAGATAGATTTGACCTCAGTTCCTAATTTGAAACAGGTTATTCTTAATTCATTCATGGCCGTGTCTGAAGAGGTTAAGTCGGCTGCTAGTTATGCGCTAGGGAGTATTTGCATCGGCAACCTCCCACAGTACCTGCCTTTCATACTCAAAGAGAGCCAAGACCAGCCTAAGAGACAATATTTGCTACTGCATTCTCTTAAAGAGGTGAGTAAACTAGTTGAGAATATATATACATTATTAACATTAACGCAAAAAAATTATTGATAAAATACTTAATTGTCATTTTAGGTTATCACCTGTCTCTCCCAGACACCTGAAGGTGTGCAACAATTGCTTCCATTTGTTCCTGACATATGGGCCCAACTGTATCGCCATTGTGAATGCCAGGAAGAAGGAACCAGAAATGTTGTAGCTGAATGTCTCGGAAAACTCACACTAATCGATCCTGCTAGTCTCCTGCCAAAACTAAAAAGATCTCTGAACTCGCCCTCACCTCTCATGAGGACTACTGTTGTGACGGCTGTTAAGTTTACTATTTCAGATCAAGTAAGTAAGTTGTTAAAAAGAAAATTGCATTCCACAGTCAATATTTCTTTGTAGCCTTCAGCTATTGACTCATTGCTACGTCAGTGCATTGGGGAGTTCCTGAATACTTTACAAGACCCGGATTTGAATGTTAGGAGGGTCGCATTGGTAGCTTTTAATTCAGCAGCTCATAACAAACCATCTCTTATTAGGGATCTGCTAGATACTATTCTTCCACAACTATACACTGAGACTAATGTTAAGGTAATATACATATATATCTGTCCAACTAGGATTTAAGTTATGGTTCTCTGCAGAAAGAGCTCATTCGTGAAGTAGAAATGGGTCCATTCAAGCACACTGTGGATGATGGACTTGACATAAGGAAAGCTGCATTTGAGTGCATGTACACGTTATTAGATTCATGCCTAGACAAAATCGATATTTTTAACTTTATTAACCATGTTGAATCAGGATTAAAAGATCATTACGATATCAAGATGTTGACTTATTTGATGGTTGCTCGACTGGCTCAAATATGCCCTGGTTTCGTTATGCAGAGTAAGCTTAGATGTTTAACACAATATATTGCTTATACAGTGTTTAATGTTTTAAGGGTTGGATAGCCTGATTGAGCCTCTTAGAGCTACCCTTATGATGAAAGTTAAAGCAAACTCTGTGAAACAGGAGTATGAGAAGCAGGAGGAGCTGAAGAGATCAGCAATGAGAGCAGTGACTGCTCTTTTAAATATAGCTGATGCAGGTAATTAGTGTTTTTTTTTCAAGGTTTTGAGATCCATGGTAATTAAAATTTCAATGTATAGGGTGTCTTAGCTTATTGATAAAAATAATGAAAATTGGCATGCTACGCTTGGCATCAAAGGAATGATTTTTCCAAAAACACCTGTATTCTTGCATTTTTAGTTATTCCATTTTATTCCCTATAACTTTTACTTAAGACAGATTTTCTTTTTTATTTAAAAAATACAAATGGTAGAAAACCTCTTAAATCCAACTTTAAAACTTTGTATTTTCGAAATTACGGCATAAAATTCATGTTTGTAAGATAAAGTTTTCTTAATTGCTTCTGGAGAGCGAATTTTTTAATGTTTGCTTCATATTTATTAAGAAAGGTGATTGATGGAAAATTGGAGAAAATAATAGTAGCCTGGAAATGTTATTTTATAGTTAATCTTTCCATTCAATGAGAAAAATCTTAATTACTGGGTATTAAATAAAAATGAACTTTTCGAATATTGTGTTCCCTGTATTTTTTAAAGGAAACAAAATATGCAAAAATGTTTAATAAAATTCATAGAGAATAAAATGAATTCATAGAGAATAAAATTAAGTACCTAAAAAAGAAAAAAATGCGTGTATGTTTCTGGACAAATCATTTCGATGCATGTCACAACACCGAGCGTTGGTTGCCAATTTTCAATGTTTGTACCCACAAAGCAGATTTTTTTTCAATTTTTATTTGCCCGTAGTAATCTTGGGGTATTGAGTTTGAAATACTGTACAAAAAATAATTAAAAATTCTTCTACTTTTCCTTTCACAAAATTTATTCAATATTACTCATTATACTAAAATCCAGCAAACCGTACGCCTGGTGTAAATAAAACCACGTGTTCAATGACGATCCGCGATTGGTCGGTAGGCTATAAAATTGCACCCGACTCGGCAACAGGGACGTGCTCGATCGCAGAAGTGTAAATATTCGGTTTTATCTTGTTGTTTTCAGCTATTTAGACACTGCCACAAATAATTTTATCGATGTTTTGAACCATTTTAATTAAGCCAATAATTATTGTCTGAAATATTTTGATGTACACAATTGTAAGACTAAAATTAAATAAAGGTCGTACCTCCGTGCGGCTATGGCAGATATTTCAACCCACGTGCTCTTGTTTACTCCAGGCGTAAGAGTTGCTCGATTTTACTATAGTTCATCTGTCCCTGCAAATTGTACTTTGGTTTGTAAATATTAGTCATTGATTACTTTAAACTACTTTTTCGATTTTTTAAGTATATAATGGGAAAGCAAGTGTAATTTAATTTTCTTTAATTGTGCCAGCAATCTAATTGGCCCAATTTCGAGCCATGTACTAATTTTTAAACCATTTTTAGATAAAAATCCTCATCTCAGTGAATTTGTGAATCAGATAAAGAATTCATCAGACCTCCAACCAATATTCGAGTCTATTCAAAAAGATAGTGCTGGTTCACATGCTGAATGTTTTTTAATGGATCAGAGTTAAGTATAGGTGTTCCCGTTGTCAAACTTTTATTTTTAATTTCACTTGTCGATATTTTAATTACTTCTGTGTTATGTAATTTTGTAATATCATTAATATGATGAGTTCGTTTACTGAATAAATTTTTACTTCATTCGGTATCATGCTATAAGTTTGGGTTTCATTTGCCTCCTTTCCCATATAGGTTGTTTCTAGACAACAACAATAAATGTGTAAATGTAGATATAATCAACTGGTATTGTATTTCCAGCTGTTGTGTATTTGTTAAAAAAGTATAGATAAATAAAAAAGTTAACTCATATCTCGTTTCTATTCCAGTTACATGGTGTACAAAGGCTGTACCAACTTAATTTGACACTAATGCTAATTTTCTTATTATTTGGCTGGGTTGATAGGGTATGAATTCGTATTTTTTGTGCTGATTATGGTGATGAAATCAAAACAAAAATCAAATATCGTGTTACGAGACATTACCAAAAAACATGGAATAAAAGATGTACTTTTTGATGACCCCAATATTTTTTCTGCATACATTTATGATTTACATAAACTATTTCCTAGATCAACATTTACTTTAGGTTTAGTAGGTATCCTTAAAAAAATATATGGGAGTTTTTTAAATATCGGTCTAAAATCGTTGTTAAACACAATCTCTATACATGGAATTTGGGACACTAACGCATTATAAGCAAAGTCTAGAGATAACTATAAGTCGTCGAAAATCCGCCGATTAACGTCAGCTCGCCACTCCGTTGTTTACGAGGGTGGACTATCCAAAACACCATAAAGCTGGTTGCACCCAGTTATACGGAGGCACCTCTATATTGACTTTCCATTATACACAATAGGAGTAATAGGTATAGCGGAAAAATAAGGAGCATAATATGTATAATAAAAATGCAGGTATTTTACTTTTTCCGTTTAAATAACGCTAGATATACCTAACTAAACATAGGGTAAGTAAAAATATACATAAGTGTGTACCTAGGAGCGAACAAAATTATATAGTTTACAAGTTCTGCAAAATTGTAAGAAAAATAGTGAGGGAATGGAAAGGAAATGGGATAGTAAGAGAGAGTAATTCGCCATACGCAAGCCCCGTACTGCTAGTGAAGAAAAAGACAGGAGAGTCAAGGATGGTAGTAGATTTCAAGAAGTTAATAAACAGACGGAAGGACAGCATTTTCCTCTTCTGAATATAGACGACCACCTTTCATCGTCGAGTAATAGTAAGGTATATTCAGTGTTGGATTTAGCAGACGGATATCTTCAAATGCCATTATCGGAAGACAAGTTTTGTGACTCGAGATGACGACTATGAAATAGAAGCCCAGTAAGTAATGTGGCACTTTGGCCAGAGAGGCCACAAACGCCCGCAAGCCGCCTGACCTTCGCCGGCAGTGAGCTAGCCATCTGACCTGTTGCGACATGCCTGACCCCGACTGACCTTCCACAGACACCCACAAGTTGCCTAACCTATAGCCTAACCTGTCGCCGCTGTCCTAACCTCCGGGCTAATCGTTGACCCCCGCTCTGACGTCATGGCGCCAAAAAATCGCGCCATTTTCGAACCTGAGATCATAGTAAATAAATTCGACGCTCTGGCCAACTGAACCATCGACACAATTGAAAATATTATGAAAAATATTGTAAGCTAGAATCTAGAAGAATGCCAGCGAGTTATTAATGCCACTAGTCTTCCGCACCCGACAGGCTGCGACCAGCCCCTAACCTCTGGGCAAATAGTTGCGCGCTGACGTCATGGCAAACATCGCGCCAGGATTCGAACCTAAGACCATCGCCAACCGTCAACGCGCCTCGACATGAGAGTTCCACTAAATATCTCCATTTTGGTCACACCAGAGGTCACAGAAATCTGGCCGCGGCACATAATTTCCAGGAAATCTTTCATTATAATTTTTTTAAAAATTCACCGGGTTTTTGTCCTCTCTGGGGCATCGCATTTCTCCGCCATGGTGGAGCGTATGGGCGCCAGCTTTTGGCCTGACAATTTCTAGGAAATCGTTTTTCATATTTTCAACAGATTTTCGTCCTTTTTGCAGACGTTACACAAGCTATAACACTGCTAAATTGATCCGTTTTGCTGGCAAATAAAAAGTAAATATTTCTTTCAGGGTGTCTATCAAATCGCGTTTTTAAAATTCCCTGACTTTTCCAGGTTTTCCCTGACCAAAAAGCAAAAAATTCCCTGACTAATACTCAGTTAAGTACGCCAATTTAAATAAAATGGAAGAGTCAACAGATCCGCTAGGATGAAATTACTCTGAACGATCGTGCTTATTAACAAAAAAAAATCAAAAGCTGACTATTAATTTTAGTGATGTCATCTGACATTAATTAAATAAATGTGCAAATTAAGTCCTATTACGTTTTCGAAGAAAGTTATAAAGTGGCTTGGAATGTCAACTTTTTGGCAGAAAGTGTTGCTAACGAGGTTAATAAAGTACATATAGGTATTAAAAAAAAAGTTACAATTGTAAAAATATAAAATCACGTATTAAACAAACATACAGTGTGTCCACGGATAGAGTTCACGTAGGGTGTAAATGACAAAAAAATTTCGAGTTGAAATTTGAGCTTCTGGGGATCAGCCCTGCTTGGTTTTAAACTAATTTGTGACATAATTTTACTTTCGAAAAATCACGTATGCCTTGGGAATTTTGAAAAAACTAATTTTCCACATCAGTAAAGTGCCCTTTCTGTAGGTTTTACGACAAAATGTTATTAAGGAAACTTATTCAGAATGAAGAACTGAGTAGGTTTGCGAAATTTCGAAAGTCTAGGCCTACTTTGATTTCTTGGTATTTTTTCCCACTTTTCTTCAGAAAAGTGCACTTTGGGTAGCTTTCACATTAAAATGTTATTAAGAAAACTTGTTCACAATTAAAAACTGGATAGGTGTGAAAAAATTTCAAAAGCCTAGGTCTACTTTAATTTTTATGTGTTTTAAATTTTTTAGCAGAAAAAATCAAAAGTATACCTAGGCTTTTGAAATTCTTTCACACCTATCCAGTTTTTCATTGTGAACAAGTTTTCTTAATAACATTTTACTACAAGCACACTTTTCCGCACGCGGAACAAGCCTAGGTCTACTTTAATTTTTATGTGTTTTAAATTTTTTAGCAGAAAAAATCAAAAGTATACCTAGGCATTTGAAATTCTTTCACACCTATCCAGTTTTTCATTGTGAACAAGTTTCCTTAATAACATTTTGTCGTAAAACCTACAGAAAGAGCACTTTACTGATTAGGAAAATTAGTTTTTTTCAAAATTCCCAAGGCATACGTGATTTTTCGAAAGTAAAATTATGTCACAAATTAGTTTAAAACCAAGCAGGGCTGATCCCCAGAAGCTCAAATTTCAACTCGAATTTTTTTTGTCATTTACACCCTACGTGAACTCTATCCGTGGACACACTGTATATGTTACACATTCTCCAAAATAAAAAAATATATAAAGACATAATGTGATGGAGTAGTCAAAATGAAAATAAGATATAATTTTGATTAGTTTTTGTAAGGATTAATGATTTCCCACTTTTATATCTATTATACCACAAATTTCCAGGTAATTGATGGATTTCCCTGACTTTCCCCTGATTTCCCCGACCAAAAAAAATTCCCTGACATTTCCAGGTTTTCCGGGTTACCCTGTTCTTTGCAAATATCGCCATAAAAGTGACTAAGACCATCGTAACTTGACGCTCTGATCAACCATCGACGCAAGTTACCAAAATGTATACTTACACATTTCCTATATTTTTATGGTGCACTTTAAATATATATTTTTTCAGTTTTTAACATGTTTTTCAGGAAAACAAAATCAGGAAATACTTGTCTCTAGGATTCTACTTTGATATATTTCAGTTTTAACATGTTTTTGCACTTATAGGGAGGATAGAAAAAAAAACAAAAATATACATAAAACATATTTATTGTGTATAAAAATATAAAAGAAAATATACTTAAAAGCTAAGAATACATATTAAATTTAAAACTAAAAAGAAGGATAGGGTATCTATAAACGTTGGAAAGACTTACAATTAAAAAAAATAGTGTAGAAAAAACTTTTTCTTCTCATTATCATCTTTTTAAAATACTAGGCCGTTTATCCCTCTCCATTTTTTCAATGATAGATACCTGCTCCCCTTTTGCTCAGTCGTTCTTTCTCTCTCCTAATGGTTGCCAGTCGATGTTGCTCCTCTCTCAACGATTTTAGATTTTCGGCATCCTTTTGCTTTAGCCCTTGCAATATATAGGACCCGAGTGGAGTGTTCCCAGGACTAGTCAGCTCCTCGAATTCATCCTCGCTGTCCATCTGTTGACTAGCATTGATGTGCACGTCACTAAAGGAGTCTTCATTGTCCATGCCAAACTGACATGTCTTTGCCACCATTACCATTGAATTCTGGGTTATTCGTGTTTTCCACACCACACTGCTCCACGTCCTCTTGACGATGGAAATAATGGAATTCGGGCAGAATGCCATTATGTCATCGTAACAAGGCACTTGGGAGGGCGACACGAAGGACACACATTTGTTCAAATTGGGTATGTTGCATGACGGTGCAGAATCGATGGTTGGCTGAAAAGAAAAATTGTTTTTAAAGAATTAAAAAAAAAAGTAATATTCAGAAGTTTTAAAAAATAATTTTGTATGAAAAAAATTGTTTATACTTACAGGCATTTTTATTAGCATTGCAAGAGCATATAAGCAGAGCATATAAAACAACCAGAAGTATTACTTACTCTTGAGAAATCATCGGCAAATTCAATGACCTTGAGCCATATTGGTGGAATAGAAGTCAGAGGTGTAGTCGGGAAAATCAATTCAGAAATACAGAGTAGTATTAGTAAAGTATATAGTGTGTGGTAAGCACAAGCAGCTTTTACTCCTTCCTGGGATTCTTGATTTAAAGATACTAGCAAAAAGCACAATTTACAAAAAAGCACACTCCACGGCACTGTAATATCTCTCATACAGTCAAAAAAGAACTGCCCAATCGCCCCGACACTGCATCAATTTGACAGAATCTACTCCCACATGGCGCCTGCGCGAACAGGTGCGCAGAATTTTCCCGCCATGGAGAGTATTACTGCTGGTTGTTTTATATGCGCTGATATAAGTGATATAAGTTGTTTTATATGCTCTGTTATTAGTATCACAAAATATATAGGTTAGGTTATTAGCGATATTGCTAAGGACAGTAGCTTTCTTCCAAGGTTAGTAGTTAGTTAGTACTAACCTTGGGTTTCTTCAGCGAGAGCAGAGAACAAGGACCATAGTAGTACCTTTATATATGACAAGGACACAGCTTATTTAATGATGGGACAAGGATGTTCTCTGGCGAGAGAAACAACTTCTTTATCCAAAATACACAAAAACACACCACTGGAACTACTATGTGAACCAAGAAACTTATGAGAGGCGGCTGTGAACTGACTAACGGCCATACAACAAGCCTCTTTAAAGGGATAAAAAATCGATGTCAGTCAAAAATATAGGAGAAAAAATATTTGCCCACTCCAGAATTTTTAAAAAACTTGTATATTGATCTGAGCGAGACTGTGTGGCGTTATGCGTGGTCAAGTCATTAACAAGAGGCCAGTCGGCCAGTGGCGTAACGTAGTGTAAAGGGCGGGGGGGGGGGGGGGGGGCAAGACGTTCTAGGGTTTGAATCGTAAAATCTCTTTTCTCTTATTAAACCTAGTCAGAACTGTCATAAGTCAGAGTGAAAAGGATAAAAATTAGGTAAATTGTGAAAACTCCTTAATTATCTATGTAGGTAGGTTATGGGCTTGTTAAGGGAAATTGAGGTAACATAATACAATTTGTTTCTTTGTTTGTGACATAGGATTTTTTTGGCACGTAAGAGCGAACTTTGAGATCTCATTTTCGGATCAGGCGAAAGCGTTTATGGGAAATTCTAAGAGGCAATTAAAAAAATTGTTAACAAATCCTTTATTTTTTATTTTTTGTAAGATTATCCATTTGAAACAATATTAGTTTGTACTTCACACGCACTATAATATAATATGTATATGTTACAGACCGTGTATGTAAAACAGGCCGTATACAAAAGGACTAGTCTATATGTAAACGGACTGAAGATATTAGTCCATATACAGTGTGTCCACGGATAGAGTTCACGTAGGGTGTAAATGACAAAAAAATTTCGAGTTGAAATTTGAGCTTCTGGGGATCAGCCCTGCTTGGTTTTAAACTAATTTGTGACATAATTTTACTTTCTAAAAATCACGTATGCCTTGGGAATTTTGAAAAAAACTAATTTTCCACATCAGTAAAGTGCCCTTTCTGTAGGTTTTACGACAAAATGTTATTAAGGAAACTTCTTCAGAATGAAGAACTGAGTAGGTTTGCGAAATTTTGAAAGTCTAGGCCTACTTTGATTTCTTGGTATTTTTTCCCACTTTTCTTCAGAAAAGTGCACTTTGGGTAGCTTTCACATTAAAATGTTATTAAGAAAACTTGTTCACAATTAAAAACTGGATAGGTGTGAAAAAATTTAGCATCTCCTTTAAATGATTATATTAAGGAACTCTCCTTAAAGACCTACACAAAGACGGAGACTCATCCAAATGCTCTTCTCCGAGCTGCTACAAATTATGACCCAAATCCCCCCCATCTGCCACACAAAAGACCCCGACACACTCTCATCTGAGGTATATTCTAGTCCTTTTTCTTAAAAGGCAACAAACTGCCACTCGTCTGGCGAAAATCCACTCGTAGCTTTAAACACAACCGCCATAGCTTCTTCTAGTAGCCACACAAACATCCCTACAGCCACATCTCCTACAAAATAGGGCTGGAATCCATCCACTATACCCTGAAATAGGCGAGGTTTTTAGTGGGTATGCCCCGTTTCGGGGAGACTCCCACACTACCAGGCGGAACCACAAAATATATAGGTTAGGCGGAACGCCCGCTTGGTGCCTATAAAAGGTTTTCCTCTCCTATCGCAAAAAGACAAAAAAGGGGGGTCAAGGTCAAATTGTATTTGTGTACTTTCGAAAAATTATCTACACAAATTAATATAATAAAAAATCTTTTAACGTTGAGTACACAAATACAATTTGACCCCTCTTGTGAAAATTTCCCAATATGTCACTTTATTAAATTATATTTTAGGTAACACTATTTTATACGATAAAACTTATTAATAGAAATTTTAAATGTATTAATAAAAATAAAATGATTGTATGGAAGCACCAATAAATTTTTTTAAACATAATTTTGCTGTCTTTCTACAAAATCCCTTGTACCTATGTAGGCACTTATATTAGCGGATATATTATTGCTATATTTCAAAACTTACACACCTTTCGTTTCTAATGTAATATTGTTTCTTCAAGTTTTATGTTTTTCTAAATACATTCCCTTTAATTTTTATGTTATAGACCTGAACCATCTATTTCAATTTTATTGAAATACGGGCCTGACTTCTCCTCCAAAGTAATGGCGGCCACTGGCTGAGCGACAACAATGACCGCACCCCGAGTTTGTATTCACTTACTTGGTTGTTCTCTGACATAGTTTTATAGGTAACATCCTCAGACTGATGAATAAAGGGGACGAATTTGTTTACAAATTTAAGTGAATTGTTGACAGGCAGTTATTTATTACTATCCCCATGTTTACAAATATTGGTCCTTTACTGACCTGCCCCAAACATGTTGTCACGTTTAAGAGTAACAATAACTAGGAATATCATAAATAAAACCGGCAATTTCTTTAGTAGATGCATTGAACGTAAAATTGCCCCCACTTATAAAATTCAGGCGGAACAGTAAAATAAAACAACCTTTTCGTGTTCAAGAAAGATTATGTAGGTGTTTTATTATTGACAAAATGGTTATAGTAGAGAACACCCATTACTCTTCGCACTAATCTCTTGTGAAAATTTCCCAATATGTCACTTTATTAAATTATATTTTAGGTAACACTATTTTATACGATAAAATTTATTAATAGAAATTTTAAATGTATTAATAAAAATAAAATGATTGTACGGAAGCACCAATAAATTTTTTTAAACATAATTTTGCTGTCTTTCTACAAAATCCCTTGTACCTATGTAGGCACTTATATTAGCGGATATATTATTGCTATATTTCAAAACTTACACACCTTTCGTTTCTAATGTAATATTGTTTCTTCAAGTTTTATGTTTTTCTAAATACATTCCCTTTAATTTTTATGTTATAGACCTGAACCATCTATTTCAATTTTATTGAAATACGGGCCTGACTTCTCCTCCAAAGTAATGGCGGCCACTGGCTGAGCGACAACAATGACCGCACCCCGAGTTTGTATTCACTTACTTGGTTGTTCTCTGACATAGTTTTATAGGTAACATCCTCAGACTGATGAATAAAGGGGACGAATTTGTTTACAAATTTAAGTGAATTGTTGACAGGCAGTTATTTATTACTATCCCCATGTTTACAAATATTGGTCCTTTACTGACCTGCCCCAAACATGTTGTCACGTTTAAGAGTAACAATAACTAGGAATATCATAAATAAAACCGGCAATTTCTTTAGTAGCATTGAACGTAAAATTGCCCCCACTTATAAAATTCAGGCGGAACAGTAAAATAAAACAACCTTTTCGTGTTCAAGAAAGATTATGTAGGTGTTTTATTATTGACAAAATGGTTATAGTAGAGAACACCCATTACTCTTCGCACTAATCGGCAACGTTGCGGCCGTTTGACAGGGACCAAAGTTAGCGCATGCTCAAATTGTTTGTTTTCCATTTTGTTTGTTTTGGTGTGTGCTTCGGTATTTGCTTAGTTTTACCAGAGAACAAACGCTAAAATCGAGTTTTTCGTGTGATTCCAAGTTTCAAATATAAAAAAAGTGCATAAAGTGCAAGTGCCTTTCCTCTAAAGTGAAAAAAGAGAATATTTCGTTCCATGGGTAGTATTTGTAAATACATTTATCTCTTTCATAGAGTGAGAAGGTTCAGCTTACTGTTTACATCTGTATAAAGATGCTATAATGCGGTGTCCCCTTTATTCATTAGTCTGAGGTAACATCTATACGCCATTGAATATAAGAAATACCCTATAAGCTCAATGCTAAACTAGTCTATGGGCAATGCCAACAATAAACACAACAAAGAACAACGCAGTGTCTAGCACCGTTCCCATGGTGACGATGGCCCATATATTAGTTCGCGTAGTCCCGTCGGGGCGTTGGCATCTTAAATTCAGTCGCGTATTGAATTATATAGTATAGCGTATTCCCTCAGCTGTGGTATAGCTGCATTGTAAGAGAAGCTACGTTCAAAGAGAGACATGCTATGTTGATTAATTATAACAATGTTACGATCTCTGACAGCCCTGTGGTGAATATCACCAATCAGTGGCGTAGCCAGAAAATTTGTCTGGGGGGGGCACCGACTAAAAATACAAAATAAAAATACAAAAATTTAATGTTTATATTACTTACGGCTTGTCTATTAGCGTTGACTGACGTATTAATAAAGACTGCTCACGGTTGTCATGTCTGACACATTTTTGGCTCACCATGCGCTTTCCGGACACAAAATACAATACAAAATACATTGTTAGCTATCAGCGCCGTCTGTTTTCCAGGACATGAAGCCATAGCCGTGCGAGAAGTCTTATTAATACGTCAGTCAACGATATAAACATTTTTTTTATTTTAATTCTGCATACATGACAAAATACTTTCCAGAATTACCTATAGCTTCTTCAGCTAGTTAAACAGATCACCCCATAAGTCCAGAGTAGTGTATACATAGTATATATACGTTCTATATTATAATTACCCAATCTTTTTTTCCGGAAACACAAATCAAGTTTATCTGTTTTAATATATTTTTAAAGTAAACTTAGCAATACTGTTATACTGATTTAAGTTTACATTAATACACACAACAGAATGATTTTTATCCTATTCTAGTACAACTTGTTGATATAAAGCAAACCCAAATTAATATACCCTCAGATTCTTATAAATCAGTTGTAGTACAATTTTTTTTCAGAAACAGATATACAGTTTATCTGCTTTAATGTATATTTTTTAAGTAAATTTACGACTACTGTTGTACTGATTTAGATGTACTTGTTGACTGATTTAAAAATAGAAAATAAGTTGTACTGATTCTGAATATCATGTTAGAATAATGGTTTATGCTGAAACAGTACAACCGTTTTCCTGTCTCATATAGAGTACAACTTTTAACTCAAAGTAATACAATTTTTATCTTAAATCAGTACAATTTTTTTCTCAGTGAATGTAGCGAAAATGTTATATTAATTACATTAACTACATTAGCTACATTAACAACGTAATTAATTCGAAATGTAGTTAACTCCGTGTAGTTAATGTAATAAATGATTTGATTGGTTGATTCAAGGTCATTTTTGTAGATAATCGATGAATATGTAAATTTTTAATAAATGAACAGTGAACAATGTAAAATGTAAGCATGTAGGTACCTAAACGTAAAATCTTTTTAGTCTTATGCATTGTCAAAGTCATCATTCATCGACTCTCATCAATCATCACTAAAGGACGGAATATATGTATGCATTTAATTTCAATCGAAATATGCGCATATATATGCATCATTTTTGTTTAAAATATGCAATAATATGCATTTATTTGGCCAAATATGCAATAATATGCATTTATTTGGCCAAATATGCAATAATATGCATTTATTGTACATGTACAAATGCCATAAAAAAAACACCAAAACTGATTTTAGAGAAAAGGTTTATTTTAAGAAAAATTAAAGGAAAACAAATACAGAAAATACCTCGTAAAATACTATAAGTTTTCCAATATTTGCCTTCTGTTGGTAAAAATATGTTTATATATATGGAAAAGCTTCTCTCAACATCTGCCGATGTAATAGGACAATATTTTAATTTGGGTAGTATAAGATATAAGGCCAAGGTGCAACTTCGTTGGATGATTTAATGTGATTTTTATTATGATTACCACGCCCAAAAGGCCTCCCACAGTTAATAATTTAATAATACTTAGGTATTTACCTAAACAATTTGAGAATAAAAGAATAAAACAAATTATTAAAAAATTGTATTTAGTCAAATAAGGCATTTTATATGTTTAAATTTTGCGTAGTTGACACGTAGTTAAAGTTATGTAGTTAATGTAGTTAATTGTACAAAAACAAGACGTAGTCAATTACATTAACTAAGGTAATTAATTGCGTAATTAATGTGATATTAACGTTCCCAACCCTGATGATCTGTCAAGCTCTGTGTGTTTGAGACTCCGTTTTGCTTGTGTGCCGTTCATACCCGAACCAGCGCATATAAAACAACCAGCAGTTTCACTCCCCTTGGCGGGAAAATTCTGCGCACCTGTTCGCGCAGCCGCCATGTGGGAATAGATTATGTCAAATTGATGCCAGTGTCAGGGCGATTGGGCAGTTCTTTTTTGGCTGTATGAGAGATATTACAGTGCCGTGGAGTGTGCTTTTTTGTAAATTGTGCTTTGTGCTAGTATCTTTAAATAAAGAATCCCAGGAAGGAGTCAGAGCTGCTTGTGCTTACCACCCACTATATACTTTACTAATACTACTCTGTATTTCTGAATTGATTTTCCCGACTACACCTTTGACTTCTATTCCACTAATATGGCTCAAGGTCATTGAATTTGCCGATGATTTCTCAAGAGTAAGATATACTGCTGGTTGTTTTATATGCTCTGCCCGAACGCTATATAGGATCCAGTTATTATTTTTGTTTTATGTCTATGAACTAACCTTAAGTTTACGATGCAAATGCTATAATTTGCAAATAGAAATGGAAAAAATGGTTGATAGTGAGGTTATGGTAAGTTATATTCTCAGAAAAATATTCTGAGGTGATATGACTCCGCAAGAGAATCAAGCGAAGTCCATAAAACATTAAACTGACAATCAATGATTCTACTGCGCAACTCGGAGCGTCACGTATATAATAAACGGCTGGTGCTCGAGGGGGGAGGGGGGAGGAAAAAAGAGCAACTCTGGAGCATCAAGCTCAAGCATACCCTAAAGAATGAAATGGAAGTGGAGTACTCCTGAGTCAAGGTTAGTAGAGAGTAGGTTGAACGGTAACTTTTTCGGTTCATGCGATGACGTCACATATGGATATCGTGCGCATATAATATTAGCTTGTACGTGCCTTGTACGCCACAGACGTTTAAACAAACAAGGCAAACAAGCTAAAATCGAGGTTATTTACATGAGCTGAAACCAGAGAATGCTAAACCATCTGAATGCATGTAAACTCAAAGCAAATATCAATTTTATCCACATGTGAATTCACAGCCTTCCCCCTTCCCGCTCGCCTCACCCGAGTTACCGTTCAACCTGCTCTCTACTCTACTAACCTTGCTCCTAAGTAGCTCTGGAGTGCTCTAACTGTAATACCCGAAACCGACTAAATCTGAGGGGCTTTCGGGTATGATGTGTCAAGCTCTGTGTGTTTGAGACTCCGTTTTGCTTAAGTGCCGTTCATACCCGAACGCTCTATAGGATCCAGTTATTATTTTTGTTTTATATCTATGAACTAACCTTCAATTTACGATGCAAATGCTATAATTGCAAATAGAAATGGAAAAAAGGGTTGATAGTGAGTTATGGTAAGTTATATTTTTCGTTAATTAGCATTGACTCTGCAAGAGAATCAAGCGCAGGTCCATAAATAATCAAACTGACAATCAATGATTCTACTGCGCAACTCGAAGCGTCACGTACCTAATAAATGGCTGGTGCATCAAGCTCAAGCATACCCGAAAGGATGAAATGGACGTGGAGTACTCCTGAGTAGCTCTGGAGTGCTCTAAGTGTAATACCCGAAAGCGACTCTTGATATCAAGTATCCAACAGTGACTTGATGGCGTTGGAACAACTGGGTAAAAGTACCCAATAGAGGGCTGTTGTCAAATGTCATTTTGTGTTGCCACCACAAATTTCGCTTTTCCCCTAGATCGCACTCTAAATCCCCTAAAAAGTTCACGATATGGCGGCTATCCAGGCGAAATTTGTGGTGGCAACACAAAATGACATTTGACAACGGCTCTCTATTTCTATTGGGTACTTGTACCCAGTTGTTCCAGCGCCCTCTGCCGAATGGCTAAAAATTGGTAGAGGGACTAGGGCTAGAGGACTCTAAGCTTTTATTTCAAGGCCAATTCAGAACAGTTCAAAGTTCCAAGGTTTTGTACTTTCCTGGGTTAACCATAAATACTTAATTAAAGGAGTTCCAATGGTGAAATAAATTTATTTGTTTTGACCAGAAAGATAACCGTGGTTAAAAGCTAAAAGTTCGTCTAAAATCGACCAACCTAAATACATAGGTACGTTCGGAAACTGCACTTAGAGTTCCGAACTGACCAGAAGGGGCCGGCGAAAATTAAAAAATAGAAATCACAAGGCAATATCCATAATCCCCCTTATCACAAATTATTGTTATGGTAATTATTTTCAATTTGCAACTAGGTACTCGGTGATTAACTGGATTTTAATATGAAAAGTGAAAATAACATACCATTTCTTGGAGTTTTACTATGCTCCAAATATTTAGATTACGTCATAGGTCATAGTTGTAGCTTTCTATAGATTCAAGCACGGTGTATGTGTTCCAAAATAATAACAGTGTGAATAAAGATGCAAGTGCAAACCAAGCTCTTGTAGATTTTGTGAGTTCAGTGTGAAAGTGTACTGATCGGTGTAAACAAAAGTGAATGGTTTCCACAGTTTCCAGTTTCCACATTCGTAGATTGTGGACGTGCCTTAAAATGGCGATGTCAACAATTCGTTGTAAGATTTTGTTTTACTAATTTAATAAGAAGGGTACATGATAGGTACCAGACCTGAGGAATGGTGAAATGGCTGAACCCATAAACTAATAGAAGAAGAAGAACTAATTTTGTAGATATGAAAGGCTAAATACATTTGGAAAGTTTTTTAAGTTAAACGCCCCTTCTTAATGAAAAATGAACGGTTTAAGTTTAAGTGAATTATGTTGCTTATTTTGCTGTCCTCCTTGTCCTAGCAGAATAGCTGCAAAGCTTGCATTTTTACCACCAGAACCAACGTATGAATTTGTGTCCGATGAAAATGGGAAATGTAGTTTTGCTCTGACGGAACGCGCTGAATGGCAATTTTCAGAAAGAGAAAAAGAAAACGTCGAAGTTTTCTTCACAAGAACAAATCGAGGCAATAGAATAGCGTGTCTGTTTGTACGGTGTAGCAGTACTGCCAGGTTTACAATATTGTTTTCTCATGGAAATGCAGTGGATCTTGGACAAATGAGTAGTTTTTATTTAGGATTAGGATCTCGCATAAACTGTAATATATTTAGTTATGATTACTCGGGATATGGTGTTAGTGGTGGGAAACCCTCGGAGAAGAATCTATATGCTGATATTGATGCCGCTTGGCAAGCTTTAAGAACTAGATATGGCATTAGTCCGGAAAACATAATACTCTATGGCCAGAGTATCGGCACAGTTCCTACAGTTGATCTGGCTGCAAGATATGAAGTTGGGGCTGTGATATTACATTCTCCTCTTATGTCTGGAATGAGAGTTGCCTTCCCTAACACTAAGAGGACCTGGTTCTTTGATGCCTTTCCTAGGTAACTATTTCTTATTGTTTACAGACGGGCCCACTAATGGTGGACCTCTATCTTAAATGTTGGAGGTTCACAAGTCGTGGACCTATAATTAATTTAGAGGTCCACCACTGGTACACCCGTAACTACTTTCCTTAAAGATGGTTTTATAGACTGACATAACGTAAGGGTAATACAAACATAATGTAGTGCTAATGTAAAGAACAGATTTTTAATTTATAGATACCTTATAGATTCCTTTTGATGCATATATGATATACTATCTACACGTGTGCTTTATGTTGTGGATATCAGCTGTTTTTACTTTTTTGCTAGTTATTTAGAACGAAACTTGTGTAGACGATAGATGTTTTGTTTATTTTGTTATTTCTTCAAGGTTGTTTTTTGTGTGATATGGTTCGATATGATTTCATTGGTTGGCCATAAGAACATAACATTTCAAATTAAAAGTTTACGAATTTCTTATGGAAACGTTCTGCTATGGCATGCTACGTTAATATACAGGGTGAGTCACATCTAAAGGCAGAGCCGAAAACAAGGTAGAATTCGCTAAAATAAGCACATATGCTTAATAAACATTAGCTCAAAAACGCTTGGTTCTCCATATACAGAGTGTTGAAACTTTTCCAAATATTTTTTAATTTTTTTCTAGCCCGTTTAGGAATTATTTTACACATATTATGGGTTGTCATTTTGTGCAATAATGTGGCCCTGTTCGGATGAGCAGCGGCGTAGATACAAATAATTATATTTTAAATGCCAGCATAATCACCTTGACCCTAGTTTAAAAAATCCGAAATTACGAAGAAACTACCAGAAATAAAAAAAATACCAAGAGGCACTTTTTGTTCCAAATTAAATGGGCTATCCAAAAAAGGCAAAATTTTTGGTTTTGCGCAGGGCCGTACTACTTTTTTTCTACAATTATTTACAGTAACTATTTGTACCTACGCCGCTGGTGATCGGAACGGGGTCAAATTATTCCACAAAATGGCAACCGTCCAGTGTATAATGTGTACCAAATTTGGTTGGAATTCGTAAATGGGATCAAAAGAAATTAAAAAAATATGTTATTTTTGGAAAATTTTCAACACGCTGTATATGGAGAACCAAGCTTTTTTGGGCTAATGTTTATTAAGCATATGTGCTTATTTTAGCGAGTTCTACCCTGTGTTTTCGGCTCTGCCTTTAGATGTGACTCACCCTATATAAATTGCCCTGTCTATTTTTGTATATTTCAACTTATGCTTACATTATGCCGTTCTATAAATTTAGGTTAAATATTGTTTGAAATTATGTGTGCCGATTTGCTTGCGTTTCCAATTATTACTTTGCTTTTAAAAATGCATAACTGCGCACTAATTTCAAAATTATGCATGCAAACATATTATTTATTTACAGAGTATATCTGCGAATTGAGATAGCAACAGGAGAAACTTTTTTTTGACTAACGAAAAGTTATTTCTTCATAAAAACTTTTGTTTGCAAAATAAATAAGATTGGCATAGAGTGACAGAGTGGCTTCTTCTCAGACTCAGATCTGCAAGGTGTTTTACTATATTTTGACCATGATTTATCTCGCACCGCATCTCGTGTTTATAGGCTATAAAATGACAGTCATTTAAAACAGCTGACATAACCTCAGAATTTGTGAGGGCAAACAAACAATAAAAGTAGTCACAAAATCGGTATTTTACTAGTTTTCTGCTGTAATCTACTGCTACCTGAAAAATAGCTTTATCGGATTGGTTAAGAAGTGTTTTGAATTTTCAGTCGTTTATGAATGGGTTAGTTCAGGACGATTAAAATTTTAAACCTGTTTTGATTGCAATTATTGCAAACTGGAGTTATGTAAATATACATAAACCTATTGTTCAAGCTAAATACAAAGGTAAATACTGAGGGGTGTCTCACTGTCTCAAATTTGTTCACTGATTTCCATAATTGTATGATTACTAATGATTTACAGAAATGTGACTGATTTCCGTGATTACCTATGACTTCTCATGATTTTAAGGTTGCCACCTCTCCGGGTTTCACCCGGAGTCTCCGGGTTTTTATGTCGATTCTCCGGGCTCCGGGTTTGAAGTCAATTTCTCCGGGGTAAAAAATTTAATGCTTTTCCTCTGCAGTACATATGCAGGACTCTGCAGTACATATGCAGGACTCTGCAGTACTTATGCAGGACTCTACAGGACTCTGCAATATGTATGCAGGACTATGCATTACGTATGCAGGACTTCTGCAGTACACACAGTACAAGCAGCATTTTCCTCATTAACGTTATTAGGGCGTAGACTTTCGAAATTTCGCAAAGTTACTTAGCTTTTCATTCGCACCAAGTTTCCTTAATTACCTCGTTAATAACATTTTGTCGCAAAACCTACAATAAGGACACTTTACTGATGTGGAAAATTAGTTTTTTCATAATTTCCAAGGCATACATGATGATTTTTCTAAAGTAAAATTATGTCACAAATTAGTTTCAAACCAAGCAAGGCTGATTCCCCAGAAGCTCAAATTTCAACTCGAATTTTTTTGTTATTTACACCCTATGCGAACTCATTCCGTGGACACACTGTATACAATGTGTCCCGGAGAAGAATTAACAGCATGGGGATCTTGCAAACGGTGAGAGGTAGAACAACGGTTAAATTAGGAAAAGTTGCGCAATTTTAAGATCAATAAAATGGTACAAACAGGTTTCTAATCTTTTTCGTTTTTGAGTTATTTTGAAAAAAGTGAAATTTTGCGTATTTTTATTTTTATTTTTTTCTAAAGTTGTTATCTACAGATAGGAAAAAAAGAAAAACACTTATGGCACTTTTGAACGGGCTTAAGATGGCGTTTTTAGATTTGTCTTTTGTCTTCAACTTTATTTTTTTAAATACGGGCCTGGATTTTTTTTCCAGATTTTGAAAGCACTTTTCATTGCAAATACCATGTCGTATGGCACGAAATATTTTTAAAATGTTTTGAGACAATTATACTAAAACTTCCTTTTTTTCCATTCATTTTTTTCCTCGTTTTTTTCTGTTGGGGCCCTGTATTTAATAATAAGAAGTCTAAATATTAATCAGTATTGTCAACAATTAAACTTACAACACATCGTAGAACCAAAAAAAAGGACGGCAAAGATAACTGTCCCATACGATAATAAAAAATAAATAAAAATCCTCGACCTAGAAGGATTTGAAACAACGAAACCAACCCCTTGTCATTTGTCATACCTCCCACTGTATCATTTAGTTAATATATTGTATTATTAGAAACACAATGCTACACTGTTTGCTGTACCTACATACAACAACAGAGGAAAGCAATAAAAAGACAGGGCCGTATTTAAAAATATTAAGTTTTTGAAGTAAAAATAAACTGGAAGTTAAATTGTTGACAATACTGATTAATATTTAGACTTCTTATTATTAAATACAGGGCCGCAATACAAAAAAATTAATGGAAAAAAGGAATTTTCAGTATAATTGTCTCAAAACATTTTAAAAATATTCCGTGTGATACATGAAAAGTGCTTTTAAAATCTGCAAAAAAATCCAGGTACGTATGTATTTAAAAAAATAAAGTTGAAGATGATTTCTCAAAAACGAAATGTTGTAGAACAAATCTAAAAACGGCCATCTTAAAGCCCGTTAAAAAAAACGAAAACGCAAAATTTCACTTTTTTCAAAATAACTAAAAACGAAAAAAGGTATTAGGAATCTGTTTGTACCATTTTATTGAGCTTAAAATTGCGTAACTTTTTCCCCATTTAACCATTGTTCTATCTGCCAATGTTTGCAAGATCCCCATGCTGTTCATTCTTATCCGGGACAATTGTATATTTTTCTCTCCCTGTACATATATTTTTTCTCTGTATATATATTTTCTCTCTTTTACTCTCACCCTGTAGGTATATATTTATCTCCCCATATTTTTCTCTCTCGCTTTGTATATGTGTCGAATTTTGGCGCCGCGGTAACACGAGGGCCTAGAGTGTGTGACGTCACAAGATTCTAACATACACCGACCGTTTGAAGGTAATATTTGCGTTGGTAGTTCGCTGAATTGTAAATTGACGGTCGTAGGTTCAAACCCTGGCACTGGCCTTGGCGATTTTTTTATGTTCTGAATTTGATTAGGATGACATCAGGCGCGGACCTGTTATTATTAACACCTGACCACAAACTGATAAGAACTTTCTCACGGTCCCACAAATTTTCCTATGCCCGTGTCCTTCGGACACTCCTAAAGTGAACCAAGTTGATTGAATTTGGGATAATTTTAAATACAGGTCAAACAATATATTTTCCAAGCCACAAGAGCGCTTAAGTAAATGTGACCCTAAAGCCTAACTGAGACCCTAACCCAAAGGGTTGAAATTTTAGAAGTACCTACCCGAAGAGAGGTACCATGTTTGGTACAAGATTTGCTAAATTGTCCTACACTCACTGGGATTACTATGGTTTTCTGGGGTTTGCCGACCTTCCGTAGTACTTGAGCGAATGTTATCCTACAGTTCTTCGGGCCCTAGCCGCATAAATGGCAACGAAGACGAAATGATAGTAGGTAATTGCCCCCCTCCCCCACACAGCATGTGGTTGCTTCTGGGTACTCCTAGTTTGGAGTATTGTGAGGGTGAGAAGAAATTGTACACACCATATTTAACTTACCGACAAATTATTAATAAACTGATTATTTAATTCATTACATAGCATTTTTTCCTAATAGTAATGCATATGGTATAAAGGCTGCAGCATAAAGCAGTACCTGCAGGACATCATGCAGTGTCTGCAGGACCTCTGCAGTATCTGCAGGACGTCATGCAGTGTCTGCAAGACCTCTGCAGTATCTGCAGGACCTATGCAGTATCTGCAGGACTTCCGCAGGGACCTGCAGTACCCTGCAGGACCTAAATATGACTTAAATACTGCAGTTTTCTGCAGTAGGTGTACAAATTTTTGGGTACCTGAAGACCCCTCGCTTTCTCTGTACCATCTCAAAATACTGCATTTTTTGCAACTTTATACGGGTTAAAGATTGAGTATATCAAAACCGCCCCAGAAGCCTGCCAGTCAGTAAGTCCATAATATGAGTTATGGTGGCTGAAGTCCAACAACAGGAAACGCACAGAAAATGTAGACAGCGACTTTAGTGATAAAGGTCCAATAATTTAAATTGTTTTTTATTTGTTGGTTGGCATTTTGTAAAGAAATATTTACTTTCGTGTTTATTAATGTTTTTCCAATAATTCCAGAGCATTTTTGACCTGTATAAAGTTTCATAAAAATTCAGCATTTTGAGATGGCCCAGAGAAAAATGCCCTGTACATTTTTGTATTGAATCTTTGCATACCAACGCATTGAGTAGTCCTGTTGATCATTCAACTGTTTTGAGGGGATTCCACTTGACTCGTCAGAAGCCTTTAAAATTCCCATTTTGCTCATCTTTGAAGCCCTCTGTAGTTGGAACTCCCTGTATATTTTTTGTTCGAATTTGGTATGTGGGGGTTTTGGGATGTCCTGAATAACGCTGTGGTGTCAGATTTTAAATAAAAAATCGCTAAAAATTTTCTTAATTTTTTAATAGAAAAAAATTTTTTTAGGAGGGCTTGAAAATTAAATTCAGACCTGAAATTTTGCACCAAAGTAGAGTTTTTTGTGACCTATCTTCAGAAAAAAAAGCGGCCAAAATCGGATGAAAAAAAAATTTACGAGGTGCTTCCATTTCAAATAAGCCACCTTGTATATATTTTTATTAAAACAACTTTTATTCTACAATTCCCCCTCTCCCCTCCCCTTCCACTTTCCCTCGGCTCCTTCCTTCCTCCTACCTTTTCTAAGACCAAGACCGTTCTTACCTAGCATTTAGGTACCCATCTAAAATTGAAACCGGTTAACCATGTTGAAAAGGTGGCAACCCTACATGATTTAAAAAAATGGGTATCTCAAAAAGTATAAAAATAAGTGTGTTAAATTATTATTACTTGTTATGTGTAGATAATAAAACATATAATATACACGTCTCTAAAAAGTAAGTGTCTACTTTTGTACTTACTTTTGTAGAAATCCAATTTTTGTAGATATTCGCCTGAACTTTTTTTGTTTGAAAGGTCTTAAAAAGCTGCTTCTTTTTACCTGCCTGCCATTGTGAAAACGCAAAAATTTAGGGGCAGCTAAAATTTTTTTATACCTCGATTTTCACTAAAACCATGTAGCAATTTTTTTTTTAATTAAAATCTGACAACGGTGTTATTAAACAGGACACCCAAAAAACCCCGTATACCAAATTTGAACAAAAAATATTTAGCGAGTTCCATTCTACAAGGTGCCAAATTTGCACAAAAGGAGAATTTTAAAGGCATCCGGCGAGTCAACAATGGAATTGCTTCAAAACAGTTGAAAACGCAAATCCAGGGGCGACTACCATTTTTCCTCAATACCTTCGATTTTCATTAAAACCACTTAGCGATTTTTTTATTTAAAATCACACATGACAGTATTAATCAGAACAACCAAAAATCCCCATATTCCAAATTTGGACAAAAAATATTCAGGGAGTTCCATTCTACAAGGTGCCACATTTGCGCAAAAGAGGAATTTTAAAGGTATTTGGCGTGTCAACTATGCCATGGGCACAGAATAACTAAAACAGAATTCCAACGCTTACCGCGGCAATAATCTCGCTTTGCCGGCCCGTCTCAGCTCGACGGGACCAGTGAGGAAACAAATTTTGAGACAGCGCTCAGTGCCAAGCACGATCGCCGCCTGAGGAGTCATCAAAACTACTTACCTGCTTCTTTGCGCGAGGAGAACGCTGCCCGGCCCGCCTCATCCTATTTAGTGGAGCGAAATCGGGCTAAAAAGTCGTCAAAAAATTTTTCAAGGTAGAACTAGATCGGACCCCATAGGTGTTGTTAAGTACATCACTCTGCATACGAAATGGCGATTTACGAAGTTTTTTTGTGGTCGAGACCTTTTTTATTTCGAAAAAACTGTCGAAATTGGCATTTTACGGAAATTGTATTTTTTTACGTTAACATCGTCATATCTTTGAGAGTAGTGGAGCTATCGACTCGAATTTTTTTTTTTAAATTGAAGCTAACATATGAGCGCTTACAACGAATGCCATTTTTGTTGTCCAATATTGTTTATTAACCACTTTAAATAGCAACAAAATTGCAACGTTATAAAAAGTGTAATGAAATGTTCACTAAGCGAGAAACTTTTTTATTTGTGGAAATATTTATATACATGCTGCGAGGGAAATGTGCCCAAAACATGAAAAGTTTTTGGCAAAAAAAATTACCTATAGCGCCTATAGTTTTTGAACTGTGAATTTTTTTTGTGGCGCGCGCTACTCACGTGGAACGCTATAGTGAGTTTACACATGCATGGATTTAGTGGCGCCAGTGGTCGCGCCAGTTCTATTTGCATGCCAGAAAAGGTTTACACAGATATTCAAAAACAGCAACGTTTGGCACGCCAATGTCATTTTGAAATTGACACTGCACAGTGCGCAATGTGGACTGAACTTCGCGAAGCCTGCAAAAAAGCTGCTGAATTTTTGGTGAAAAAAAAATATAGAAGAAATACAGAAAAAAGGGAACGACGAAAAGGCCGTGTGTGGGGTAAACCACGTCGGCCCTTCCAGAAATTTTATTGTCAGTTCTGCTGACCAGTTTTTTAGCCATATTTACACACTATTTATAGCTATCAATCACACGAATTACTAGCTCCACCATCCACCGTCGAAAATGCAACTAAAACCTGGCGAGCCGACGTGCAAGTGCTTGTTTACACACGCAAATTATATTTTCTTGCGGGTATGGCGCAACTGATTTCAGAAGACTACACACTTTTTTGGTCTATGCATGCATGCAAAGATTCAACTTTTATGCAAGTCAATGTTTACACGTGCAAATTTAATTTACTGGCGCGCCAGTTCTTATTGGCGCAAATAAATCTATGCATGTGTAAACTCACCATTAATCCCTTGCCTGAGAATATCCACGCGTGGCAGGCATGTCTCGACAACTAATGCAACTAGTTTACATGTGCAAGTGAAACTATCACAAATATAAATATCTTAGAGTAATTCCTAATAGCACAGACCTACATAGCTTCGCTATACAGGGTGGTCACTCTTACAGTGCATACCATTGGGTTATCCGAAACGGTAAGAGATACAGCGTGGGTTAAATTAGAGAAAAGTTGCGTTTTTGTATGCCTTTCAATAATCTGAAAAGGAATCTAAGATATCTTGGGTAGTTCCTGAAATATTGCTGAAAAACTAAAAATATGCGTTTTCTTTCTTCCTTCATAACTTTTTTATATGTAATGGAAAATTTATGAAACCACAATTTCACATTTCTGGATGTGAGCTTTTCAATGGAAATGTCAAATAATTCCTACGCCAACTAGATTCTGAAATATTCGTTTCGGATATCCCAATGGTATGCACTCTAAGAGTGACCACCCTGTATAGGTCTGTGCTAATAGTTTGCCAATGTAAACCCTCTCAGTGAGAACTCTCTGCCATAAAAGAGTAGGTACGTCTCTGGGAGCGTTTACATAAACTATTTGGAAGTACTCTCAGTACGACTTGTGAGTTCATGTAAACGCTCCCAGAGTTCTTCCTGAGAGGGTTTACATTGGCAAACTATTAGGAAATACTCTAAGATATTTATATTTGTGATAGTTTCACTTGCGCATGTATTGTTGAGACATGCCTGCCACGCGTGGATATTATCACGCAAGGGATTATTAATTTTGCGTTCCACATGAGTAGCGAGCGCCACAAAAAAAATGCACAGTTCAAAAACTATAGGCGCTATAGGTATTTTTTTTTTACCAAAAACTTCCTTCATGTTTTGAGCACATTTCCCTCGCAGCATGTATATAAAAATTTCCACAAATAAAAAAGTTTCTCGCTTAGTGCAAATTTCATTACATTTTTTATAACCTTGCAATTTTGTTGCTATTTAAAGTGGTTAATAAACAATATTGGACAACAACTATGGCATTCGTTGTAAGCGCTCATATGTTAGCTTCAATTTTAAAGAAAATTCGAGTCGATAGCTCCACTACTATCAAAGATATGACGATGGAAACGTAAAAAAACACAATTTCCGTAAAATGCCAATTTCGACAGTTTTTTTCTAAATAAAAAAGGTCTCGACCACAAAAAAATGTCGTAAATCGCCATTTCGTATGCACAGTGATGTACTTAACAACACCTATGGGGTCCGATCTAGTTCTACCTTGAAAAATTTTTTGACGACTTTTTAGCCCGATTTCGCTCCACTAAATAGGATGAGGCGGGCCGGGCAGCGTTCTCCTCGTGCAAAGAAGCAGGTAAGTAGTTTTGATGACTCCTCAAATTTTTTTTTGAGAATGAAGCGACTTTTTGCTGATATATTAAAAAAATATATTTCAAAGTTATTTAAAAAGTATTAAAAAAATAGGTTCAGGAACAAAATTTTGGATAGCAATATGTTATTGAATATACGGAGACTGCTTCAAGCTAAAATGGTACAAACAGATTTCTAATATCTTTTATCGTTTTTGAGTTATTTTGAAAAAAGTAAAAATTTGCATTTTGGATTTTATTTTTTTCTGAAGTTGTTATCACAGATAGGAAAAAAGAAAAACACTTTCTTATGGCACTTTTTAACGGGCTTTAAGATGGCGTTTTTAGATTTGTTCTACAACATTTCGTTTTTTGAGAAACCATTTTCAACTTAATTTTTTTAAATACGGACCTGGATTTTTTTTGCAGATTTTGAAAGCACTTTTCATTCCAAATACCATGATGTATGGACACACAATATTTTTAAAATGTTTTGAGGCAATTATACTGAAAATTCCTTTTTTTCTACTCATTTTTTCCCTGTATTTAAATGTTGATAACAACTTCAGAAAAAATAAAATCAAAAATGCAAAATTTCACTTTTGTCAAAATAACTCAAAAACGAAAAAATAGTATTAGAAATCTGCTTGTACCATTTTATTTACCTCAAAATTACGCAACTTTTTCCGCATTTAACCGTTGTTCTATCTCTCACCGTTTGCAAGATTCCCATACTGTTCATTCTTATCCAGGACACATTGTATATTGATTTGCAATTTCTTGGTTTATAAATAAAACATGCAATCTTAAAATTTTCAAGTAATTAAATTTTAAAAAATGATTAAAAACAAATTTTCGATATCGAGTTTTTGGTTTTTTGCATTTTCTGAGAAAATTTTCCATATTTTTTACACCATCAGAAAGTAGAGGTTTCATCGAACAAAAAGCGAACCGACTTTTTTTAAAAAGCAGCTTTTTTGACGTGGGTATTTTCGATTGAAAATGAGGTTACTTTTTCGGTTTAAAATCAAAAAAGGGGTAAAAATGAATATTTTGATTCGAAAAAATTACAGCGTGTTCGAGACATAAGAAGGTAAGTTTCCACCAAATTTAGTGGAATTTTTTTTTGAGAGATAAAAATTAAAAACCAAAAAATCTGTTATTTTGATTTTTCGTGGATATTTTGAGGTGATGTGAAAAAAGTGTAAATACAAAAGTTGTAGATCTTTTTATTACCTACAACTTTGCCATTTAACTTTTTTGATAGGAGTTGCAGTTTTGCCGGAAATCGTGATAAACTGTTTTCTACCCCTAAAAGATCACCCCTTACAACCCCCGTAGCTCAAATCGCCCTTAAATTATTTTTTCTGTTATTTTTGCTATATTTTCTTCCTTTTCCAATGGGTGTCATGCTGTTCTAGATTTTTTTGTTCTCAAAAATTATCTACCCTGGCCTAATTGCCACTCCTATACTCCAATTTTTATTTGTTTGAAAACAATTATTACTAACCCTGTACATAAATTCTAAAAACTTCCTTGGAACCGCCCAGAATTTTAGAAAATCTTAGTTTTTATAAGCAATAATTTTGATGTATACAGGGTGTCCAACTTTATAACTGTACAAATCCGTAAAATCTTCATTTTTGGAGACAAAAGCCTAAACTTTTTTTTGTTTGAAATGCCTTCAAAAACCGCTTCTTTTGACCTTCCTGCTACTTTCAAAATGCAAATCCAGGGCCGGCTCCGATTTTTTATTTAGCGATTTTTTTATTTAAAATCTGACCCCACAGCGTTAATCAGAACACGCCAAAACCTCTATATACTAAATTTGAATAAAAAATATACAGGGAGTTCTATTCTGCAGGGTGTCAAAGTTGAGCAAAATAGGAATTCTAAAGGCATCTATCTGCCAAGTCAAGTGTGACATGGAATCCCCTTAAAACAGTTGAATGGTCAATAGAACCACTCAAGCTGTTGGTGTGCAAAAGTCCAATACAAAATATGTAGAGTATTCTTATCTGTGCCACCTCAAATTACTAAATTTTTGAGATTTTATAGGGTCAAAAATCAAGTAGATACATCAAACACACTATAAACGAACTAAATCTAAAAAATACAGAAGCCTGTCAGTCAGTAAGTCCATATCAGTTAAGGTGCCTATGGTGTGCCACAACAGGAAACACACAGAAAATGTATCATCTTAGGCAGTGACTTTGTTGAGAAAGGTCCAAAATTAAATTGTTTTTATTTGTTACTTTACTTACTTTTGTGTTTATCAATATTTTTTCAATGATTCCAGAGTACTCTTGATCCGTATAAGACAAAATTTCAGAATTTTGAGATGGCTCAGAGAAAAATACCCTGTTAATTTTTGTAGTAAATCTTTTCACATCAACATTTTAAGCGGTCCTGTTAACCATTCGACTGTTCTGAAGGGATTCCATGGCACACTTGACTCGCCAGACGTTTTTAAAATTCCTATTTTGCTGAACTTTGACACCCTACAGAATGGAACTCCCTGTATATTTTTTGTTCGAATTTGGTATGGGGGTTTTAGGGTGTTGTGATTAACGCTATGGGGTCAGATTTTAAATAAAAAAAAATCGCTAAATGGTTTTCTTGAAAATCGGGCGTATAAAAAAATCGCAGCCGGCCCTGGATTTGCATTTTGAAAATGGAAGGAAGGTCAAAAGACGTGGTTTTTGAAGGCCTTTCAAACAAAAAAAGTTTAGGCGAATATCTCCAAAAATGAAGATTTTATGGCTTTGTACAGTTTTAAAGTTGGACACCCTGTATACAGGGTTTCTCAAGAAAAGTGTTTTTAAAAAGTCCGATTATTTCCTTAGTTAAAAGAAAAAGGGTCTGCTAAAACCTGGCTGAGTTTTTCCGGGGAATCTGAATCTAGCGTCACAATTGACATACTGTGTGTCCTCGAAAAAACAATTTTTTCGAAAAATAAAGAATACTGTTTGTTTCCATTTTTAATATTACGGACAAAATATATTAAAATCTTCTCGTTTGTAATTTATACATCATTCCCGGTTTAACGGGAAGTAAAAAATATTTAAGGAAATTGTTATTTTTCTGTAGATTAAAATGTCATTTCCCCTTAAAATTACCATTTCATAGATATACAAAATTATAGGGACATCTCTTGCCGTTTTTGAGATATTCGCCCAAGTTTTCTGATTTGAATAGAATAAGGGAGCGTATATTACAACTACCTGAAAGTAGTCCATGACTTCATTTTTGCTTTTTAATACATAACACTAACCGTACACCACAGCACAGAATATTATTCTGTGACCACAGCTATAAGTAGGCCATGGACCGAAAATTTGTTTCATACAATTAGAAGATACGCTTCCTTTTTCTACATCAACCAGGAAAACAGAGGCGAACATTTCGAAAGCGGTAAGAGATAAATCGGTAATGTTATACAGTGCCACAGAAAGTTGGAACCATATGGGAATTTTTTTATTTTTGGGCTAAGATGAAACTACTCTGGGGAGATCATCTCTGCTTCAAAAAATATTCTAAATGAGATAATTAAACGTCATGGCGTAATTTGACATATCTGTCAAAAATGACATTTAATTAAATAAATAGCCAAAATCGAAAAAAGTTATTTGAAAAAGTTGCTTGGAATTTTATTTTACCCCTATGTACAAATTTTCAGACAAAAATTCTGACAATGATAAATTTTTGATCTCTTGAAAAAATATAAAAATTGCACCTTGTAAGTTGACTTTTTCTTGAAACTAGCCGATTACGACCTAAAAACGGTCCATAACTAAAAAATACCACGTTTGGATGATAGACAAACAATAATAAAGTCAAATAATGTTATATATTTTTTTTTGTCGGGAATCAAAAACGAAGGGTTTTTAAACTGGCGCGAACACAAAACTTTGTTTTTTAGGGCCGAATAGGGTAAATTAATTAGGTCCAAATTTCCAGAATTCTGTACCCATATTGCACGGATAAAGTCATTTTTGGGAAAGTCGAAAAATATGTTAGTCCTTCGACCAGTCCAGAACTGGTGCAGTTTTTAAAACTGCACCGCTTTGCGGCCATTGCTGATTGGCAAAAGAACAAAATCGCAAAACAAAACTTAACAGCAAATAATAACAGCCACAACAACAATTTAACAGCAAACAACAGTACTTAACAACTCCACAACACAACAACAACTTAATGCCAAAACAGAACAATTCGCTTTTGAAACACAGGAACCAGGAACAAAACTTCCAATACAAGTGTAGGTAATACACCGGCTCTGACTACGAGCAGGCGGTAGCACACTGGAGGGAGAAGCACGTGCGTCCCACACGAACCTCGACGTCGCCGACCGATATAAGCCGAGCCATCGGCCGCCCGATGGACGGCAAAGTGGGGTGCGCCGCGGGTCGACCAAGCCGATACTCACGAATATGTGTGCCAATTACTTGCTTGGGTGACTATGATCTACACAGTACTTAAGGAAGCACATAGATGGCGATACTAACTCTGTCCTTAACGGGTCGCCGTATGCGCGTATACGGGCGCTACAATTCTGTTTTAGTTATTCTGTGGCCATGGGACTGTTTCAAAACAGTTGAAAACAAAAATCCAGGGGCAGCTACGAATTTCATTAAAACTATTTAGCGATTTTTTTAATTAAATTCCGACACCACAGTGTTAATCAAGACAACCAAAAACCCCCTATACAAAATTTCAACAAAAACTATACAGGGAGTACCTGAGGGAGTTCCATCCTACAAGGTGACAAATTTTCACAAAAAATGAACTTTAAAGCCATCTGGCAAGTCAACTATGCCATGGAATTGCTTCAAATCAATAGAACGGTCAACAGGACCACTCAAAGTGTCGATGTGCAAAGATACAGGGTGATTCATCTAAACTCCCACCCCCCTATATCTCAGCAATGAAATGAGATATTTTAGTTTCTTAAAAAAAAGACTGGTAGAGCTCGTCAAAGACTTTATTCGTAGACTCAAATTACACTTTTCTATTGCAAATTGTAGATGGCACTGCAGTTGAAAGAATTTTTTGTTCTAAGTGACCCTGAAAAGTGGTGCATTTGAATTTTCCCTCAATTTGAAGCAAATTATGCGCTATAAACAAATTTCGAAAAATCAATTTTTTAGTTATTGTACTTTGAAGTTGCCATTGCATCTCTAGTACATAATTTTAAGATTATTTCCAAAACTAAAAACGAGGAGTTTTTACAACTATCCTAATACCTCACAGAGCTGTTTTGTCATTTTATTAAACGTACAATAATCAAAGATATGGGCTAAGGCGAAGAGTTTGTTAATAAAAAATGTTTTTCCTAGTAGCTTTTGCTACTAGGCCAAAACAAAAGTAACTCGGTGTTAGAAACTGTCAAAATAGTTTTATTAATTAATTGAGTTTTAGACCTGGCCTAATATCTCACAGAGTTGTTTTATCATTTTAGACGCATAATGGTCAAAGATATGGACAAAGCAATTTATGATTTTTTTTTCAATATTAATGTTTTTTAAAAACATTGCAATTTATTTACATTTGTTTGCATAACACAGTCATAACAAGTGTCTACCTCGGAGCGCCACCAACTTGAGGAGTGCTCAGTTGCGGCTGTGCTGAAACCACGGCAGGCTACAATACTCCATTTATTAAAGCCTGCTTTACAAATAACAATTTTCACCCAACATATCTCCCAATAAATCTTACAATTTATTTTTCCGAGAACTTTATTTAAAATAAATGATTACTTTTTTGATAGGGTAACTTTGTGTAACATTTGAGATCCATGGCCTACTTTCAGAGGTATTTTTGAAAAACCTGAAACTGCCGAAACTTCTTCGGTTTGCAATAACATTTGTGGGCAAAACTAATTGCTTTAAGCCTACTTTATCAGAATTTAAAACAATGCCACGGTTTAATGGGTGTTTTCTTAGTAGGGGACATTGGGGTAAGTTGATGATACTAAGGAAAAATGTTAATTAAAGGTCTTTATGCTATTAATAAAAATCTCAAAATTATTGATTAAACTAAGTATAGACTATAATTCAAATAAACGATAACATTTTGTAAAAAATAAAACATGTTTAATAAAGAACAATAAAAACAAAAATACGTCATTTTAGTCATCTTACCCTAAACCCTGGGTAAGATGACGAACATAATGGGGTAAGATGACTAAGTACCAAAGTCACAAAATAAGTCACCACGTTCTTCATAACTCATGCCACCAAGAAAAGCAGGCCGCACATTATAACCAATTTTTTTATTGGAGGCTCTTGAAACATCTCGTTACATTCTGCACGTGAATCTTCAGTCTCTTGATCGCCAGTTTTTTTTTGTTTTTCGTAATTTCATGTGCATCAGTAATTTTTCTTGCTTGTGGTCAATAGGGCCTGCCTGCTAGTTATCCAGTTCGACTTGCTTTTCCTTTGTTTTTACTTTCTTTTTTAAATTATCTTTTTTGTTCATGATGAAGTATCGTCAACTTACCCCAGTCATCTTACCCAGGGAACATTGAAGTAATGTTTGAGGTTATGTCTAAACCAAAGCCAAAAATTTAAAACGTAGGAGAGTCAAGAAATTACTAATAGTATGGATAGTTTCTGGGTAATGGTGGAAAAGAACTTACTTATTTTTAAATGTATGGAAAACCTTACACAAACTCGTAAAAATTACAACGCATAATGTGTCATTGTCGGCCGGCTTAGCAACTGCCGATAAAATTGACCCGCCAATAATAATGATAGCTACCGTGAAGTAAATAGCTCTGTGGGTCAAAATATTGGTAATCACTTCTTGTTGACAATATTCGCATTAGTCTTCTTACCCCGTTCGTCATCTTACCCCGATCTCCCCTACCCACCGAAAAAAATGTGCCCATTTTATTGTAGCGAGTCGTGGCCTCGAATCCTGTACCTTCATGTTTTTAGGTATTTTTTCCCCAAGATACTACATTGGAAATCTTGGAAATTTCTTGCGAGGTATCGGTATCTTGCACATTTGTCACATTTTTTAAATTTTCTAGTATGTATGACAGCTATAAATAAAAAAAATTCTGACAAATATGGTTCATTTGTACAACATGCCCAACATGGTGAATTCTCGATAACAACTAAACATCAATCAATTAATAACTTGTTTGTAGTCCAAAAATGAATCAAAAACGCAATATGAAACCTGAGTTTAAAAAGACACGAACTTTGTTGCACCTGTCATGGAGACATTTGTGACTTCTCGGATGACTTTCCAAATATACAAAATAGCAACCAATGGGTTTTTACTTATCCATCAATCCATCATACAAACTGTCAATATAGGGTTAAAAATGGCGGTTGTGGCCGTGCGCGACAGCTGGTTTATAGAAGCATGCGGAGTAGGCCAGGCCGAAATTTTTATTTTTATTTTATCAAATGGCTAGTTGTCAAAAGTTGGGACTGATCTCACACCAAATATTTAAAAATATTTAGCCGGGCCCCTGGGCCATAAAAAAATATATTTTTTTAAATTTTAGGGCTAGTAAAAAACTGTTAGTATATGGTTTAAGTAGTCTCTAAAAAAATTTGTTCATATATCTGTACAATAGACTGGGTCCCTTTACGAAAATTGAATTTTATGTGTTTTTGGTGCTGACCAAAATTATGAATATGCGACAATGCACATCCAAGTTATCGCAGACTGCACAAAGGCGGAGTAATTCGACTAATAGAAACACAAGCACATAAATCATTATAATGGAGTATTTGCCTGATTTTTTTAAAGGCAGTTTACTCTTGCACTATTTTATGTTTTCTAAATTTTTTAACACCCCGTACAAGAAATGATAATCATTTCTATGCCAATCTTATTTTAACAACAAGCAAACCTTTTCATCGAGAGTAACCTTTTTCGATAAAATGAAAAATAAAGAAGTTTTTCCTATTGGACACCATAACCGTGGACATACTGTAGATATATCGAAGTTTTTTTTTTAATAGAACGCCTTGTATATTTTCTGTTTTTGTAATTACGTATTTTTGCGATTCCAACGTTATATACAGGGTGAGTCAGAATGTATAGTAAATACTTTAAAGGGGTGTTCTGCAGGTGGTTTTAAGGGGGGTCTTTCATATAAAATTTTTCGATTTGGGCTTTCCTTGCCAAGTTATTCGGATCTACAAGGTGAAAAGTATATTTTTTTATTTATATCTCAATAACGGCGCTACTTAAAAATTTGAAATTTGGTATGTGTTATCTACTTACTGGAAGACGCCTTAGGGTAATTTATTCATTTACACAGTGCCCTAAAAAATGGTAAAAACTAACAACCTCTATTAATTTTTTTGCTTAAACTTTTTTGAAGCTATCTTTTTGGTCTTGCAGGTCCATCATTTCAGTGTATCTTTTCATTTTCCAACAAAAGTGTACTCTTGTTTCATAACGATAAAATCAACTGTTTGCGTTGAAATAGGCAAAACGTGCCCCATAACACCTGTTAACTTCAACATTCGAAACATAAAATTTTTACCTACCACTTTCAAATTTTACCCATTGACTGTATCATTTAAACTGAGAAAAAAATTCGTTACGAACACTGTACCAAAACTTATTAGCTTTTAAAATGGAAAGGATTGAATTTAACAAAATTTGAACACCCTATTTCTCAAGAAAACCAATGCTGTTTTGACCAATGTCCAATTGGTATTTTTTTCCTTATTTTGAATGTTATATTTAGATATAAATAAAAAAATAATAATTTTGGGTCACCTTGTAGACCCGAATAACTTGGCAAGGAAAGCCCAAATCGGAAAATTTTATATGAAAGACTCCCCCTTAAAACCACCTGCCGAACACCCCTTTAAAGTATTTACTATACATTCTGACTCACCCTGTATAATAATATGTTGTTAATTTGAAACTTGAATTTTGCACTTTTGATGCCCATCGTTTCGAAAATGAAACCTTTATGGGAATAGATACTTTATATAGAAGAAAATAACACAAATGATGATGAGCACCCTCGCTTAAAATATGGCGGCATTTCCTCTTATTCCAAATTTGATATACAACCTATTGATTTAGTAAACAAATTACGTTCAATTCAATTAAAACTATAATTATTGGAAAATTTGGTTCAATTCTATGGCACATATACAGTGTCAGGGACGGACTGGCCCGGCGGGCTGGCGGGCGGAGCTCGCCGCCCCGCCCTTTCTTTTATTAACAGCGCCGCAACGCAACGGCTGTGTTAAAATACAGAATAACAAAAATCGATAAATTAAGACGTTTTTTGAGGAATCCACACCTGAAGTTACTTTTACTAGATACTATTATTTTTTGAAATCGGGAAAAATGTTTTATTAGACAAAAAATAATCATAAGGAAGCGCCAGTCCATGAACCGACTGCGCGCGGCGTTGCTTGACTTTAACGATCTCTCTACCTAGGTCAAGTTTGACCAGGCACGGCGCTTCCCAACAGAAACTCCGAAGTGCTGCCTGTTATGCAGCGTCCATGAAAAATAGATTGATATTCAAACCTACTAATATTTATACTGAAAGATTGCGCTTCTATATAGGTAACAAATTTACATCTCGCAAAGGCCTACTTATTGAAAAAATCGTACAATAATGGGCTCTCTGAGCTTTTAATAACGATTTTGAAACATCTCACTACCGATTTCAAGAATAGTTATTTATGTACCAAGGCACTGAAGGTCAACTTTTTATTACTCAAAAAAGTTACGGATAAAAGCACCATCCAAAATTAGCATAAGTGGCTCCCTCTGGAAGATACATAGAAATTGACATTCTCCATCAGCAAAAACACTGCAGTGCCCAATTTCACTTTAACGGCTTGATTATTTTGTGACATATTGCCATAATTTAATTTCAAAAAAATAACTACAATGCCCTGTATCTCAGAAACGAACAACTTTAAGACCTATGTTTATACGGGCAACCCACCTTATAATGATTTTTTCTACAAAATGTCAAAGTCCTGATAAAAAAACCTGGGACACCCTGTATACATTTTTTTAAATTGGAAAAAACTGTTTTATTTGGCGAAAAATAGCAATAAGGGATCACCCGTCCATGAACCGACTACGCGCGGCGTTGCTTGACTTTGACGATTGCTCTATCTAGGTCAAGTATGACCAAACACGGCACTTACTGACAGAAAATCCAAACTGCTGCCAGTTGTGCAGCCTCCATGTAAAATAGATTAATATTCAAACCTACTAAAATACTTGTACTGAAAGATTGCGCCTGTTAAAGGTAACAATTTTGCAATGTGTACGAAAAGTTAAATGGGATTTATTGGCCGGGTTTTGAATATTTGGAGAGAAAAGAAAAAGTGTTTTTATTTATTTTTAGACATATTTTTTAAAGATATTTATTTTTTATATTTTTATAGTAATATAAGACAAACTGATATAGGTATTTGCCTTTTTAAAGTGGGCGCCAGGCGCTGGCGCCGCTGGTTTCATAAGCCCGCCAATATTTTCGTACCCAGTCCGTCTCTGTACATATATTACAAACTACAAAACAGGCAAGAAAAAGCGCAATTGACAGTCAAGGACACATTGTGTTGTTTCATGGACAGCTGAGAATGCTACTGAAAAATAATTAATATTTAAAAATCTGCCAGAGGAATACCAAGTATTATACAGGATGAGTTTTTTTCAATGCTCACTATGGAGATCTCGGAAACTAGCAGCGCTAGAACAAAGGTTAAATGGGGAAAGAATTGCAGTTTTGAATGCTTAATCTAATGCCCCTTTAGGATTTTTAAAAAAGTTCATGGCTCACTAGATATTTTGAAAAGAGTGATTTTTTGCTATTTCATCAGATCTCTGTAGCTCCGTTATTTCTGATTATACAGAAAAACTGTAGAATCAAAAATTGTAGATAATTTTGGGCTATAAGATAACCTAATCCAATTTTTTATGTTGTTTGTGATTTTTGAGATATGACATAAACTTGTGTTTTTTTAAATGTAAATCATAGTTGGCTGTGGCCTTATCAAATCGGCAATTTTTGAGCTTTCCAAAGATATAATACTCGGCATAGTTATTATAAAAAATAAAAGTGCTATGGCTAATTTTCTGATTTTTTTTTAAATATTCACATAGTCAGCCATGGAACATTTTCATAACTAGGCACGTTCTATTTTATAATTAGACATAGGTACTTTAAACTTTCTAATATTTTGTTTTTAGCTGGTAACAAAATGTAGGTAACAAAATAAAACAAAAATTAAAAAACTCAAATTCAAATTATTAATTTAAAAGGTCACCTTTTAAAATAAAAAAGGTGTTGAAACAATCCACCATTATTATTTATGCAAATATTGCATCTTTTTAAAACTGAATTTGTCGCCTTTCTTAGAGAGCGCCTGTCAATACTGGCAATTGCTTCTAAAACAGCTGCTCTTAATTCAGCAATTGTCTCATACTTTATTTTGTACTGTTCCCCACAAAAAGAAATCCAAAACAGACAAATCGGGGAATCTGGGCTGCCAGGAAATAGGTCTATTTCTCCCTATCCGACTATTTGGATAGAGCTGATCTAGGTAATTTCTTACTGGCAAATAATTATGTGGTGGAGCTCCATTATGATAATTCTTGTTTTATTTTGTTACATTTTGTTACCAGCTAAAAATAAAATATTTGAAAGTTTGAAGTATGTCTTATTATAAAATAGAACGTAATTATGAAAATATTCCATGGCTGACTATGTGAAAATTAAAAAAAAAAACAGAAAATTAGCCATAGCTCTTTTATTTTTTATAATAACTATGCCGAGTATTATATCTTTGGAAAGCTCAAAAAATGGCCGATTTAATAAGGCCACAGCCAACTATGATTTACATTAAAAAAAACACAGGTTTATGTCATCTCAAAAATCACAAACAAAAAAAATTGATTAGATTATCTTATTAAGTCCAAAATTATCTACAATTTTTGTCTCTACAGTTTTTCTGTATAATCAGAATTAACGGAGCTACAGGCATCTTATGAAATAGCAAAAAATCACTCTTTTCAAAATGTCTAGTGAGCCATGAACTTTTTTAAAAATCCAAAAGGGGCATTAGATGGAGCATTCAAAACTGCAATTCTTTCCCCATTTAACCATTGTTCTAGCTCTGCTAGTTTCCGAGATCCCCATAGTGGGCATCGAAAAAAATTAACCCTGTATATTGATGAAAAGCCTTTTTTTGAGCACCTCCAGATGAATCTACAATATACGGGGTGTTCCATTAGAAAAAGTTTTGTTTGCCACACTTAAGTATAATGTTTCACCCATGATGGTTAAAAAGTACACATTTCTACCTAAAACTTTTCTATTTAACATTTTTTTCTAGGTCAAAAAATAAAAAATGAGTAATAAAATACTGAACATCCTGAACATACCGTTAATTATAGCGTTTCACGACCAATTATTATTTATCGATGCGTTTATTTAAAAAACGTATTTTTACTTAAATAGCATTTATTTTTGTGGTCATTATTATTTTATTTTGCAATTAAAATACCCGAGTTTCTTTTATTTTTTTGACATAATGTGCCTAGGGGATACAAAATGATTAGCACGGGCCCTGCTCTTGCCCTATAAATGTCTATCTATTCCCCCCTCATTTTTGTCTGTCGAAAAATAAGATAATACCTGGGTTTCAATTATAAAATGAAATAGTAATTGCAACAAAAATAAAATAGTAATAATTATTCCTAATATCACAGACCTAATAGCTACTCGCTTTATAGGCCTGTGCTGCTAATATATGAAACAAAAACGTAGTGGAAACCCGAGTCGCATTGGAGCATTTAGCAGTCCAAAGCACCTTGCTATTAAATTTGTCCAAATCGTTGTTCGAAGGAGATCCGCTTCACATTTGTTCTTTGGGGTCAAGGTCAAAGCACACCTCACCTGTCATTATCGCCAATATATATGGCAACGTGTGCCTGTTTCCGAGAACTTGGTTCTTGCCCACACCAACATATACCTACCATGGATTAGATGGCGCGCAAGGCAACATCGGTCTAGGCAGTGTTAAATAGGCTCAAGCAGTTTCAAAAACGTTTTTAATTTGTGGTGAATGCTCTGGGTTAAATGCCCTAGTGCATCAAAAAGCAGGGTGTTACAGATACAGCCATTTGCTCAATTCCTCTTATTCTATCCTTTACTCAATGGTTTAATAGATAGATAGATATTTATTGGTAAACAATACACAAAGTGTTTGTACAAGTCGAGATAAAATAAACGAAACTAATGTTCAGAAATCTGAACAGTAATTAACAAACATATTACATATTAAAATTAAAGTCAGAGTTGAAATATTCATTGAATGAATAAAAAGCATTCTTTATGAGGTACTTCTTAACTGCCAGTCTAAATAATTTTGGACCCAAATCTCTGACGTCTCGAGGTAAGGCATTGACAAATTTTGCAACATAGTGTGTTGGGCCATTTCTGGTTCTTGCAAGCCTAAGAAAGTCAGGGACCAGGTTGTCACCACCTCTAGTCTGGTAATTGTGGTCAGCACTGTGAGACCTGAACAAACCAAGGTTCTCCCTGACATAGACCAAACAATGCAAAATGAAGAGACTCGGGAAAGTTAAAATATTTAAATCAATAAGGCATTGTCGACAATCATCCCTAAAACCAACACAGCAGATAACTAATACATCTCCGCTGCATCCTGAAAACACTCTCCATGTGGCATGAATGACCCCATATTAGGACAGCATATGACATCCTTGAGCTGAAGAGTCCATGATAGGCACATAAAACAGTTGGTAATGAAGTAGTTTTAGTGATCCTTCGTATCAGGAAGACCACCCTAGCGAGTGATTTCGTCACATGAACCACATGAACCTCCCACGTCAAGCCAGAATCCAGAATGACACCAAGGAACTTAATCCCTCCAGAACCGGAGCCTGAGGAAGTGGTGGATGAATTCCTCTTAAGGCTGAAATTAATATTTTGTGTTTTTTTGTCATTCTGGGATAATTTATTTGCCTGGAACCAGACCTGAAGGCCTTTCTGAGACCTCTCAAAGCTGCAACAGGACTGATGAGAAGGGTGGTAAGTCTCTCAAAGTATGATGCATCGGCAAAAAGAAGGATGTCACCCTCAAATCGTTTAAAGCCTAGATCATTTATATATACAAAAAAAAAAGATTGGGCCCAACACTGAACCCTGCAGAACCCCATAAGGCAATATCAATAAAGTTTGTGTTATAATATGGCCGTTTACCTTATATTTAAGTGTTATGCACTGGTTCAAAGTGCGATATATGAAATAAACAGAGAACAATTTTCCAAAATTGAGAGAACACATGTTTCTCTGTGATATGCCCGAAAACCCATTTAAGGGGAGGCGTTATGTCATTTCTTATGACAACCAACTTTCCTACATGCACATTTTGAGAGCATTGTTCCAACCATTTCTGTCTTTGCTGCAGATTATGATGAAGGTTATTAGCGCCTTGGAAATTCGTTCTGCAGTCACTATAAACCTTCTCTCCATATTTTCCTTTCGTCAAGAAATACACTAAGTTTACGCAGCGGTTTAGAGGGTAATCTTTTCCTTTCTAATTGCGATATATCTACAGAGAAATGGCCAACTTGTACTTGCTTACTAAGAGCTTCAATGCACGATTTAATTTGGCATTAGTTATATTTCCATAAATTTTATTATCCAGCCCTTTAGCGTTGTTTGCGAAGCGTAAAATATACGCAACAATCAATTTTATTTTTGACAATGAATAATATTTTTCGATTAAGGAACCTAAACAGTTTTCAACAGAAAATAAGCTAAATACTCTCACCTTTTCTTCCAAACTATCATGAAAAATGGTTCAGAATAATTATTTCTCAAATCTCTAGGCCAGAATTCTTTATTCGAAGAGAGCCACGGAGGTCCACATAGCCAAATGTCATGATTCAACAGCTCAGAAGCTAACAAGCCCCGCGAAACACAGTCGGGCGGGTTGTGAATAGCATCTACGTGATGCCAAGAAACGGGTGGAATTCTCTCCTCTATGTAAGCAATTCTTATTTGCTACAACGGTTTTGTACTTATAAGGGTGAGACTATCCATGCCAATGCGATGGAAGAGTCCGTCCAAGTGTAGATTTCTGAAAAAAAAATTATTTTTAAAGTTTTCAATAGTAATTTGGAAAATATTTTGAGCGGATAAACCTTTGACTTAGCCATTACAAAAATGTATGAAATTTTTTATTTTTATATATATGAAATTAAATGATTGCCATGTATCCTTTTTCAGACGCATCTGCAAACCCATGCAATTTACAGAAATCATAATTATCTAGTAAGAGGCTACGAGGTACTATGAATTCAGAAAGGAAGGGTAGTTCCCCAATAAACTTGTTGCCACAAACTGACTGTGGAGGGCATTCATCCCAATCTAAACTTATCATCGTAAATACTTGCGACATTTGATAATATAAGCCTTTTTGTACAAATTGCATCTATTCTTGGTTCCATCTTGTATGAAAATATATCCGACACTGGGGGTCTAGTATTTTTAAAACGGAATTATTGTCGCTAGCGAAAGAAACTGACTCAGAGTATACGCTTGCCTCCCCTACACCTTCCAAAAATTGTGGTACATTGGAAGTCCACTTCCTAAGCTCGAATCTACCCCACTTACATAACTTATTAATTCATTGCGAGCGGACAAAGCGTTTCTAAGTGAATTTGCCCGGAAACTATATCGTCTACGTAAATGTCAGTTTCCAAAATTTTTGCCGCCATCGGAATCTGTTCACCTTCATCCTTTATTAACTGTTTAATCGTGCGATTTGCTAAAAAGGGTGAGGATGTTAAGCCAAACATGACACGTAAAAATCTTAGGGCGCCGACTGGTGAAAATCGCCAAACTAAACGCTGGTAGTTGACATGCTTCCTCACGACGCATATTTGAGTTAACATGCCTTTTATATCGCCCGCAATCACTACCGGGTAGATGCAAAAATTAAGAACGATAGAAACAATATCCTTTTGGAGTTTTGGCCCTGGAACCGAAATTTGTTCTTATGGAAGCGTCATAAACAATGTGTAGAGCGCTTGAACCAGGCCTTGCTATGAATATAGAAAATGTTTTCTATATTCTGGTTATCGTTGACGTGCTCAAAATAATTTTGATCTATAATTTTTGAATATTCACAGTAGATTTTAGAGTTTTTTTATTAATTTTTTTCCAGTGAAAAAAAGCGCCTAACTTCCACTTCTCTAGTATTATCGAAATCAAAGAAAGGTTCTGAATTATTGCAAAAAGCTACTCCAACTTTATAACGCCCTTCTGGGGTTCTAGAATAAGTTTCTTGAAAGATTTTTTCCGCGAGATCATCATCAGGGTAATACCTATTTGTTTCCGGAACCTCCTCTACTTCCCAAAAGGATTTCATTCTGCTGTCAACTTTGTGCATATGGACATAAAAAAGGTGTATTTAGAATTCTACATGCGCTGCTTAATTTTCCCATTAGAACCTAACAAAATATGCTCTCGAGTGTGACGGGTTCATCAATACCACCAAAGCGTCTGCCTCCTCACAAATTATAAGGCACAATTTCAGCCCCTAATAAAATGTCAACTTCAGAGGGTTTATTGAAACTAGTATCCGCAAGTGATAGATCCTTAATATGCGACCCATTTTCAACAACGTAACTCGGCAACTATCTGCACAATTCCTTAAAAATTACGGGGTTGAATGTAATTAAAGGACTCATTTTTCCACAGGTTTAATGGTACAAATGACAGCACCTTCTGATGAAGAGTCTTGCATTGATGACAGACCTTGAATCGTAATACTATAATAATAATAATGAAATGGACTGGGTCCATGAATGAATCGATTATGCGTATTTTTTACAGGGTGACAAACTTAGGACAAGAGATGATCGGCTACCTACAACAACTGCATGCCGAGTTCTGCAGGGAGTTTCCACATATGCAAGTGTCTGAACAAAGAGCGTCAAACGAGAAGTGGAGCTAGAGATCCATGGAGAACACATAGACAACAAAAATGGGGAAATTCGAGAGCCTGGACCACAACAAGAAGCCGAAACGGCAGAACGAACAACTGAGAATCGAGAATCGGTTAACAAAGAACACTTTGAAAGCTTAGACACACAGATGAGAGAAGCAGTATTGCGATGCGAAGGCTCAGGCCCACTGAACAGACCACCGCTACCAAGATTAAATTCGTCCAGGAAACTTGCGATCTGGCTCGATCTTATGAACACCAGAATTTTACCTAACTATGTTTCAGTGGCACCAACATTAGAACATATCCACATGTTAATCTACTGTGCCGCAACGGCAATCATCACTGTAATGGGAGCCAAGATCCGGACGGCTCAAGAGTTGAATCGTGCAAGACCAGAACCACGAATGGCTAAATGGGAGATGCGCCTAATCGGAAAATCGAGAGTCTCCGTAAAGATATAGGACAAGTAACGGAATATATCAGAGGAGTTAGAACTAGAAAGATCCAGAGGGCGGTGCAGGCGATAATGAGCCGCACCCAAATGCATTCTCAACGTGACCCCGCGAACATCACTGCTCAACAATGTCTTGATGTATTAAAACAAAACTTTATGTTTTCGCAGGGCGTCTGAGAAGATACAAGGCTAGTAATAACAGGAAACGAGACAACAAACTCTTTGAACGACCAGAAAAAGGTTTCTACCGTACTTTGAATTCTAGCGCCGATGCCACAAATACAAGTTACCCTAGCAGAGAACAGGTTGACAGTTTCTGGAAAAATCAACTTGCCACTGCAGGTCCATGCAATGTCAGTGCAAGCTGGATCAGTGAAGAATGCGAGATAGGCAATTCACAACCGATTAGGTCATCAATAATTCCCACAACTGGATGGCACCGGGCCCAGATCATCTCCAAAATTATTGGATTAAGAAATAGTGGTGCACGCATGAACAACTAACTACCTTAATTAATGAAGTCTTGCTCGATCCTCTGAAAATGCCATTGTTTCTTACGCAGGTTGCAACGTACGTGTTACCAAAAGACCAGCGGAATACAGATAACCCTGCCAAGTACCGCCCAATAACCTGCCTGCCTACGCTGTACAAAATAATCATCTTGCCTTACGCAGCGAATATATGCTCACTGCGAGCGGAACATCATCATGGCAATGCAGCAGAAGGGCTGCGCGAAGGGTGCAATCGGATGCAAAGAGCAACTCATCATAGATTCTATCATCTGCAACAAGGCTCATTGCAAACGAAACCTCCACATGGCTTATATGGACTACAAAAAAGCATTTGATTCCATACCTCACAAGTGGCTCACAGGTATCTTAAAGCTGTATAAAAAAGATCATCATACAGTTTCCTTTTTAGAACACGTTATGACAACCTGGCTCACTAAGATACAACTCAGAACAGCAAGCATTAACATCGAGACCGACACAATCAACATACGAAGAGGGATTTTCCAGGGAGATTCACTCAGTCCACTGTGGTTCTGCATGGCGATGAACCCTCTATCACATCGGTATACCATATTACAGTTACACACCGGAGCCTGTTCTTGAAAACACCAACTACAAGATGTAGTGGGATCGTACAGTTCTAACAGATCAACGAGTTGCCCATAACAGGCCGGACCTTATAATACTTGATAAAATTTCTAGACAACTCTGATTGATGTGGCCATCCCAAACAAAAACAAGCTGCTTGTGAAGCGGGCCGAGAAGATTGCGAAGTACAGAGGCTTAGAAGAATGAATTAAAAGGCAATGGGAAATGGAGAACGTTCAGACGGTTCCAATCATCATGTCAACAAATGGTGTTATACCAAAAAGTTTGCTGAGAAGCATCAAAGAGCTGGGTTTAACTGATAATCTTTACAGGTCCATGCAGAAGCAGTACGACCTGCGACAGCCCGAATCGTCGAAATTCATGGGGAATGCAGGAACGCCCAACAACGTCAATGTCACCTAAGGCCCGATAACATGGCAAGGGTCTCATCGAGCCAGATCCTTATGGTATCCGAGATACCCGGGATCAGAGTGAATGTTCCCCGTAGAAGGAGTGCGATTGCCTTTTGGCTAAGTCGATATAATAATAATCTTTAATGCCAACCAAATTATTTCATAATAACAAAGCAACGTCATTATATAAATAATGCTACATGAATTATGTCCTTGAGAATGATAATGAAACGATATTAAAAGAAAACAAAAGACTCAAAATTCTAGTCGACAACCTTTGCACTGGCAGACAACTTGCCCCTTCTGATAAGACTGTTATTTCAGTTCCTTTGAACCCTGGTTCCAATTTGCATTCGTCGCAAGCTTGTAGAAAACCCCAGATTCTGGTGATGGGCGACTGTAATGCCAGAGGTCTTATTACCATAATCAAGCGTTTCACAGATTTGAGATATGATATTACCTTGAGTTGGACTGATGGCATTATATTTGATGATCGTATAAGAGAATGCCAAAGTATGATTTCGAAATTCACCAAGGACGATTTCGTCATCCTTTTCTCAGGAGTCGTTAATGCTCTTAAGGGAAGGGTTGTTCATGGGGACTTGATCAAATCTCTTCTTCAATTAATTCAACAGTATGATCTGGAACTGCAAGGCCTCCTCAGGCAGTTCCAACACGCAGATTTCATTCCTTCGAGGGCTATGGTTTATGCTGGTCGACTGTCGCCTTATGATAAGGAGCAGCCGATACGTTTCATTTGTGACAGAATGCTGCTTATCTCCAGGGACAGGTTCAATTTTGGAGCAACATCGAACAAAACATCGAAGATGCTGACTGCTACTTCCTGTTGTAACTTCGATATTATTTTACTGACTGAAACATGGCTAAATAATTCTTTCCATAATTCTGAATTTTTTGACTCTGGTTACACTGTATTCAGGGGGGACAGAAACTATGATACTCTAAACTATGATATTCTCTAACTTGCAGTTTCCGCTGCCTTTCGGGCCATGAAAATCGTGACTCCCTGCTTCGTCTTACTATGATGACATTTGGACCGAGTTGAGGATTGGCTCCACTCCGCTGTTGATCGGTTGTATATACTTTCCTCCCTCATCGCCATTAGAATGCTACCAGGCCTTTTGCAGCTTATGTGAGAATTTGAAGTCCAAATACAAGAAACACAGATGTATAATATGCGGCGATTTCAACCTCCCACATATCCAATGGAACCTTGAAGATGATGTTGTTCCTGTTAGAGTTCAACCTGCTACTGCTGAAGCTGTTATAGAGACTACGTACTTTCTTGAAATGAACCAGGTCAATTATGTCTTTAATTCTCTCCAGCATATCCTGGACCTGGTGTTTGTTGATGGATTTGATTCCATTAGCTGTGTCGAGTGCGACTTCCCTCTGTCCAGAATTGACACCCTTCATCCTCCCTTACTACTAACTTTTTCTGAGAATAAGACTAGGTTCCTGCGTGACAATAAAGTTGTATTTAAATATCAGTTTCACAAAGCTAATTTGACCGAACTAAACAGATACTTCAGTGAAAGTGATTGGTCCTTCATAGCCACTTCTGACAACGTCGATGAGGTCGCTCACCATTTCTACAGAATTATCAACGAGGGATTGGCTCGATTTGTACCTAGAAAGCGAGTTCGTGGTGATAAGTATCCCATGTGGTTTGATGACTGCCTTTGCAGACTTATTTCGGAAAAAAATAAGCTCTACAGGAAGTTTAATAGAACAGGACTTCAGCCCGATTATGCATCTTACTCTTTGAAAAGGCGTGAGGTGAAGTTTCGAACTGACTGGTGCTATTTAATGTTTATCTCTAACTCTGAGAACCTAATCCCTGAAAATGTAAAGCACTTCTGGTCATTTGTTAAAAACTTGCGCAGAGACAATGGTCTTCCCAAAACGATGAGATACAGGGATCGTGTGATGAGTGATTCCGGTGAAATTGCCTATCCCCTTTTCGTCACTGCTGGCAGTTCATACTTTTACCCCTGAAGATGTCGCTCTCAGGATTGATTCTTTGGATCCATCCAAGAACGCTGGACCTGATGGTCTGCCGTCCATCTTTTTGAAGGGGTGTCGCGACTCCCTCTCACTCCCCCGGAGTCTGATGTTCCAGCGTTCCTTTGACGATGGTAGATTTCCGTCGGACTGGAAGTTCTCTAAACTTATCCCTGTATACAAGAAAGGTGATAGATCCGACATAACCAACTATAGAGGCATTCCAATTGCATCAATTATACCTAAATTGTTCGAATCCATCTTAACTGACGAACTTTGCAACTTACAAACACTACATTTCACCCAATCAACATGGCTTCTACAGGGGGCATTCTATGGCAACTAACCTCAGCATTTATCAGCAGTTCTTAATCTCTTCAATTGAGGCTGGCCTGCGGGTCGATGCTGTTTATACTGATTTATCCAAGGCCTTTGATAGTGTTCCCCATGCCCTGTTGTTGACGAAGCTGTCTGAAGTTGGTGTGCGCGGTAACTTCTTGAAGTGGATCGAGTCCTACCTGTGTTGACGGTATTAGCGTGTCTCTGTGTTTGACTCTGTGTCCTGTGAGATTTTGGTGACATCTGGTATACCCCAGGGCTCGCATATTGGCCCGATCCTGTTTTCACTATTTATAAATGACGCGGTATCTTGCTTTCACAATAGCGAATGTCTTTTATTTGCGGACGATTTAAAATTTTTTACTACTAACACCAATAGCAGTCTTGCTCTACAGACTGACCTGACTTGTTTCGCTGAATGGTGCCATGCCAAGGGTCTCTCTCTCAATATATATAAATGTATAACAATAAGCTTTTCAAGATCTCCTAGTCCTATTCAAAATACTTACATAATCGATAATACTGCCCTGGTAAACAGCACATCAGTCAATGACCTTGGTGTCACGTTTGACAGTAGTCTAACGTTTATACAACACATCGACTCAATCGTTTGCAGGGCCTTTAGAATGCTTGGCTTCATCAAGAGGCACTCCCGGAACATTGTCGATAGCAGAGCCATAATGTGTTATATAACTGCCTTGTTAGAAGCATTCTTGAATACTGCTCTATTATTTGGCAGCCTAACTACTCTTGTCATATCGAAAGAATTGAGAGAGTGCATAGAAAGTTTGTCAGGTATTACCTCTTTAAGCTTCGTTTCCCCTTTTGGAACAGATAAACTTTTTAGTTCCTTTGCGCAGGACACGTCACACTGTCCTTTTTCATGTTAGGAGACATCGAACACACTATGGACAGAGGGCAGTTGTTGACCGCTTGTGTTATAATTACAACCACCGTTTCTTTTCCGATTGTGATGTTTTCAGCACAAGTTTGTACACATTTAAACATGGTCTGAGATTTGGTCTCATGTAGGTCTGTGACCTCGGCCAGAATCTTGGCCTTGGTAATTGTTGTATTGTTTTTTTTTATGTAATTAGGTACTATTTGGAATGAAAACCATTCCGTAATGTATTAATTGTAGTAAAAAAAAATAAATTCAGACACACAATAGGAAAATGACAGATTTGCAATCCAATTTTATCTGCAAACATAACACTGTATTTTATACTCATATTCCCAAGAGAGAAGAAACAACCATATGAGGAATGAGCGGGAATGCCAAGGTCCGTCCTACCCCTGGCCACCACAGACATATCATTGGCATAGTGATCCAGATTTGTTCTGAACAACCCCGGTTGCTTCTTTAAGAACAATATGAGTGACAAGTAGTAGAGAGACGGAACAGTACGCTCGCCCAATCTTGAAAAATAAGGCCGACATGATGCTCCAGGGCGCAATCGAAAGATACAACCCACTATCCGCTTTTGAACTTTAGAGATCCTAGTGGCACCCTTTGATGAACCCCAGAACAAGGTGCCATAGCTGATAAGTGATTGAATACTGGCAAAATAAAACAATCGTATGGTTTCAATGTTTAAAACTCTGCGAAGCCGTCTGATAAGTGCACACAAAGTGAAGTTTATGTTATAATCGTATAATCGTATCTTGCGAAACCTAAGCGTCAGAAACATTTGTCTGATATATAATTCATTTCAGAGCCACATTCCATCAAAATGCGTATCTCTTCGTACTGCCCTCATACATTTAAAGCATCGCCGATCGCTGTGATAGCAAAGCGCGAGTTTTTGCTGTAATTTTTCCATAAAAACTAGACGAATTATTTTTGTCCTTAGCAGCAATATTCACTGGCCCAAACGCAACATTTGCGGTTAAAGTTTTAAAGGCTCTATTAGTGGACTGTACTAAATCTGCGGTAGGGGGTTTCCTAATGGGCGCATTATTTGATGAGAAATTAAGCATTTCTGCTCCTTGCTCGTTATTTCTATCTCTCCGGGAAACATGTGGTGATTATTAGCGTTACAAAATTTACAAGTGGAATTTTACCCGTAACTCGCTAGTTCGTGGTACCTACTTAAACAATTCGGACATAAGTTTTTTTGTCGTATGATCGAGATTCTTTCATAGGAAGTTTTTTGTGTGAAATATTGGACATGCGTAAAGTTTATGTGACGAATTACATAAAGGGAAACGCAAGGCTGTTTTATTTTTTAGTGTAGATAGAATGAATTTCGTGGTTTTTGATAGGCTTCATGCGATTTGGTTGATTTATCTTTATTCAGCGTGGTCACAGGGATGGATTTTTGGATTTTTGCCCGATAGAACGTTTTACCAAAGTCTTTGCTCTATTATGGCACGAAAGAAAATCAAATAAAAACTCGTAGGTGGGCAATCCGTTGTGTTTCTTCATCAAGGTGTTTAGAAAGTAAGTAAAATAGTTTAAAATTCCATTTTTTTTTGGAAAATCCCATATTTTCCGAACTAGCAATATTTTCACTAAAAACTGTTAATAAGTGGTTCAAATCAGCCACATTTATTGGATTCTGAACAAATGGAGCGTCTTCTATTTTTTGCAGGAACATGAAAGCGATAGCCTTTTTATCATAATAGCGTTTTACTAAGGAGTTATATGCATTCTGATAATTCCCGGCTGCTAGAGGCATTTTTTTAACGTGACTTAATGCTTCTCCTTCTAAGTGCATGATTAAAAGATTAAATTTTTCTATCGGCTCTAGGTCATCATTGTTGAGAATAAGCATATTATAAAGATCAAAAAAAGCCTTAAACTTTGTTACATTTTAACCTGAAATTTTTGGTTACTCAGTGGGAGGTAGTTTTAAACTTCTGTGCGTCTTGATGACAGTCGAAGTAATTGGATCGGGATCCCCCAGGGAAATAGAAAGGAAAAAACTATTTTTTTTAGTGCAAACCTTGTTTTATTTCCAAGTTCATAAATTAATCCTAATTTTTATGGCATATATATACGAAATGAAATATTCAAATTTTGAAAACTGCGTATGTATATAAGATTTGAATTGAATTTACTGTGGATATAAAAATCAGAAAATAGAATATTTTATTTTGTTATTTGAGATATTTCTTTTATTTCTTCTGAATAGAAAACTTACCACGGAACCTTGAAACAGTGTCAAAATTTGAAAATATTCACCACAGTTTGTAAATCCATACTTTTTGGGGATATCCTATTTCTCATTTTTAAGCATTTTTCCTTGAAATCTTAACAAATTTCACCTGCGGCGCATTTTAGAGAAAAAATTATTACAAATTTTGTGCTCACTTTAAAACAAATTCCTATATATTTTGCAGATATCCACAATAATAATTAACCGGTGACAGGTGGATGACCTGCACTACATATTCATAAATCTGTACTCGCCCATTAAGAAGTGCATTGTCCATATTCCAAGTTTTAATCACCATAGGGGTAATTTAGACTTTTTCAGATTGATATTTGGCATTTAGAGTGAAAAATATATTTCTTGAAATTTGTGTAATTTGTGGAGGTTGGTTTTATTGTTACATCACTTCAGTGGAAGTATTGGGCAAAAAATTTTCAAAACATTTTTATTCGCTAAATCAGTTTAAAATGTCAAAAACCAAAGTTTAAAAGAAAAAAATGTGTAAAATGTGTAAATTTTGCAAGCGAAAGTTTTTATGGAGAATACATTTTTCTCCTAAAATTGGAAATAAAAAAGTTGATCCTCTCTTACAATATGGTATTAATTTATGCCGAATTGCTAATATTATTTTTATCGTAGTATATTTTGCAGAATATTTTGTACACTAGAAAATGTTGAAAGAATGGCCTTTTGTAGTATGTGTATTTTTCACCTTTCACGTTGTATTGGAACTACTACCTACATTGTTTATTAAGTTCATTATTTTTTTTCAGTATTGATAAAGTTCCAAAGGTAATGTCTCCGACACTGATTATCCATGGGACTGAAGATGAGGTTATAGACTTTTCCCATGGACTTACAATTTTTGAAAAATGTCCAAAGGCTGTTGAACCTTTATGGGTTGAAGTAAGTACATTTTTTATGACCGTTGAATAATTTGTTCATTGTAAAGGTGATTTTGAAAAAGAAATAAGGTTTATTTATTACTCACCATGACTAATAACTATGACAAGAAGGTCAATCCTTATGAGAGCACTTAAAATGCCCCACAAAGTATCTCATAGGCGGTAGTATTTGGATGGGGTAATTATTTCATGGCCTGCTATGATTTTTTAAAATAGCGAATTTTCGAGAAACGCTATTAGCAATTTTTTCGTGGTGATTGATATGAAGTCTATATACCACTGGGTAAAATGGGTATTTAGTTATAGCGGCTGGAATAAGCAATGTAATTGCATTTATAAATCTATTTGTGTTACTTGGGTTGGGGATAACCCCATAGATGCTAATCATGGTATTAATATAATTGTATTAGATGGTAATATCTATGGGTTGAGACTTGTGTTTCTCCACAGGGAGCGGGTCACAACGATGTAGAACTGTACTCAGTGTATCTAGAGAGGCTTAAGCAATTTGTAATGGTCGAGCTGGACAACTGACAACTACTGAATGGCGAGGACGTCACATTCAGCTCGGGCACATCTAGCTCAGTGGGCGAGAAGCTGCTATAGCCCACAGGAATGGGGATGGCCGTGCCTGGCAAGTCCCCCTCATCTCGTCGCCATGTCAAATTGCAGGCCCTAGCGACAATATGCCGAAGTGTACCACCAGTGTGTATCACCGTCTGCCACTGTCTGCTGTTGGAGACGACTTGTTAACGATGGCTCGTACTTTTTTTACTGTATATATACTGTTAAATCGTGGAGGAGACAATCTGAAGCAAAGTGATGCAATACTACAAGTAGCGTATTCGATAATGTACATGGAAATCCTGGCGAGTGTACATAAAGTTTTAATGTGTCGTGTGCAATTTTGTTAGATAAGTTTTCTTCTTTTAAATCGCTGTGAAGTAACTGTAGCAGTATTTACTGGACTCACTATTCCTATTCGATTGTGTATATGGTATGTTTTGTATAACTACTTCAACAAATGAGATTTTTTTTTTCATGAATGAGGATATTACAATCAAAAAATATTATACAAGGTGTTTCACAACATGTAGAACCCACTTCAGGAGTGGATAGGCACATCAAGAAAAAAATTCATAGTCATATAAACATCATAATAAAGATTTTTCAGGTTTAAGTACAAATAATTATAGGAACTTGATGTGGCCTATCCATTCCCGAAGTGGATACTTCATGTCATGAAAAATCCTGTATACTGAGATGGGTAAAAACAAATAATTGTACCCGTTTTATTATTTTATTTCCGCCCTGTGCATGAAGAGTAAAATTAATCATCGGTTTTGAGAATAAGTTTTTGAAAAGTTATTATGTATTTTATATTTTTCAAACAAATGGAGATATTTAAACCAAATTTCATACTTGGATAATATGCCGTAAGATGTGGTAATATCAAGATTGTTAATTCAGCATAAAATCTACTATAAACTAGAAGCTTTTACTCTATCATACAAAAACTTTCTTATGATTTTTTGTATCCTACAATTCCATAAGAAATGTAACTGTATTCACAAATGTGTTAAAAATTCAAATTAAAGTAACTTTTAATTTTAATCAGAGTAAAATGAACTGGTTTTCCTCCACTAAGTTGACTAGAAGAACTTGCTTTAGTTTCACCGATGAACTGTTTTTCCCTTGAAATTATGAGATATGTAAAAGTATGAGATACCTCAAAAGTAATATCAATTTTAAATTGAAACTAGTCTTTTGCCGAATTAATGACACTGAAACTGACCTACAATTTGCCCTGAGAAATGTTATTCCTTTTTGGTAGTTAAAAGATATTTCATCGTTTCATTGAAAATAATTATTAGTCTTTGTTAAAAGTCGGGCACAAATAAAAGAAACAGTTTACAAAAAATATCAAAATGATGCCACAAGGCATGTGCTGATTGGTCACTTTCTTTTGAAAGCAAAAAACACAATTTTTATGCTTCCTCTGCTTCCAAGCCGCTTTCCGTCAATGTTAATAATCTTCACGATTTATAATCACAAAATAGCTTGCATGCAAACCCACGCGCTTTCACATGGTTACTGTGTAGGATATTTGATATTACCACACTTTATGTCAACTGGTTTTTGAGGTTAAATTATCACTGCCTCTTTTTTTAGCCAAGGGTGTCAGCAGACCCACCCGCGATTATGTCTTCTTAAAGTGTTTTTCTTTATACAAGGTTTTTAATAATAAAATAAATTTTACACTTTAATATAAGCTAATTAAATATTTCATTTATCTTTGTACAATAAATAAATTATTTTGTTTATTCACTAGAGTCTAAGCGACTCATTGCTCGCAACCTCCTATCTCCCAGTAAAGTTATTGTTAAGCGGTAGTAATTTTTTAATTACATAATTACATTTTTTAATAGAAAACCAAATTTTATTAAACTTCTTTTTTTTAGTTTCTTAGTTTATTCATATGAACCGTTTCTTATGTATGACAATTTTTAAATTGATTTTGGTATACACTGTGTCCCGGATAAGAATGAACAGCATGGGGATATTGCAAACGGTGAGAGATAGAGCAACGGTTAAATGGGGAAAAAGTTGCGCAATTTCGAGGTCAATAAAATGGCACAAACAGATTTCTAATATCTTTTTTCGTTTTTGAGTTATTTTGAAAAAAGTAAAATTTTGCGTTTTCGATTTTATTTTTTTCTGAAGTTGTTATGACAGATAGAAAAAAAAGAAAAACACTTTCTTGTGGCAATTTTTAACGGGCTTTAAGATGGCGTTTTTAGATTTGTTCTACAACGTTTCGTTTTTGAGAAACCATCTTCAACTTTATTTTTTTAAATACGGACCTGGATTTTTTTTTTGCAGATTTTGAAAGCACTTTTCATTGCAAATACCATGATGTATGACACGAAATATTTTTAAAATGTTTTGAGACAATTATACTGATTATTCCTTTTTTCCATTCATTTTTTTTCTATTGCGGCCCTGTATTTAATAATAAGAACTCTAATTATTAATCAGTATTGACAACAATTTATATACAGTTTATTTTTACTTCGAAAACTTAATATTTTTAAATACGGCCCTGTCTGGTAAGTGTTTTTCTCTGTTGTTGTACAGCAAACAGTGTCGCATTGTGTTTTGGAGTAAATTCTTAGCTTTTTCTAATTGTCAGAAGAAAGCTTTAAGCCAGCGAAATCAATAACTTTTGCTATTTATTAATTGCAACAATATATTCGTTCGGCCTCTATACTATTTCTGTGACGCAAGATATAACATGCTGACATGTTAAATTTGTCCCCATTTGCAAAAGCACCCTCCATTTCTAATGATACAAATTGTTAACTAAATGATACAGTGGGAGTTATGACAAATGACAAGGGGTTGGTTTCGTTGTTTCAAAGCCTTCTAGGTGGGGGTTTTTATTTATTTTTTATCGCATGTGACTGTTATTAGTCTTTGCCGTCCTTTTTTTGGTTCTCCAATAATCGAAAGATAAGTTGTAAGTTAAATTGTTGACAATAGTGATTAATATTTAGACATCTTATTATTAAATACAGGGCCGCATTAGAGAAAAATGAATGGAAAAAAGGGAATTTTCAGAATAATTGTCTCAAAACAATTTAAAAATATTTCGTGTCATACATCATGGTATTTGCAATGAAAAGTGCTTTCAAAATCTGCAAAAAAAATCCAGGTCCGTATTTAAAAAAGTAAAGTTGAATATGGTTTCTCAAAAACGAAACGTTGTAGAACAAATCTAAAAACGCCATCTTAAAGCCCATTAAAAAGTGCCACAAGAAAGTGTTTATCTTTTTTTATATCTGTGATAACAACTTCAGAAAAAAATAAAATCGAAAACGCAAAATTTTACTTTTTTCAAAATATCTCAAAAACCAAAAAGATATTAGAAATCTGTTTGTGCCATTTTATTGACCTCGAAATTGCGCAACTTTTTCCCCATTCTCACCGTTTGCAATATCCCCATGCTGTTCATTCTTATCCGGGACACAGTGTATAGAGTGTTTCATACCTAAATACAATAATTTTAACCACATGTGGAGAAAATTGAGTTTAATACGGATCCACAATTTAAAAAAAATAAAAGTCAATAATAAAGCCAGAATTTTTTTTTAAGGAAGCTATTTTTTTAAAGACTATAACGACGCCACTGGCAAGGAAACGAAAGGGCCTGCATAGCAACAGAACATGCAGTCGCGAAGGCTCGAGGCGGTGCAGGGAGGGGGGAGACAGCCGGCCGGCCGGCCGGCGAGACGGAAGTGTGGAAGAATACCAGTCAGTCAGTGGGTCAAGCGTGGTTGGGTGACAGACGTCGCGTCGCGAATTGCCGGACCGCCCGGACCAGACGGCTCGAAAAAGGCTTACTCAACTCGATTATCTTTTGGACTGTAGGTAACGTTGTGAACGCGACCAGGAAGCTCGCGTACCGACCTCTGGAGCAATTTTGTGATAATATGGCAAGTGCGAATGTGAGTGGCGAGGAGGATAGTTTTTAAACCACCTTTCATTTGCTATCAGCGATTATTATCCTAAAGGATAACAAAAGGATAGAAAAAGGTGGGCACATTTAGATAAATCAGTAGATACCTTGAAAAGTAAAAATTTTCTTTGCCTGGCGCCGCGATCTGGCAACGTCGAAGGAAGACCTGAAACCAGTTTGCGTCTCCCTCTCGCCTTGGGTATGCATCTACCCGATAATAAAACTGAGCGGCTCGTTAGGGGAAATATTAAAATTATTTAATTATTTCTAAAATATTTCCGAAAAAAAATATTTTTTCGATTTTTCTTATTTATACACTGAGTATGTGGTTAAAATTATTGTATTTGGGTCTGAAACACCCTGTATAAGGGATAGTCAGAAACCTACAAAACATGGTACCTAGAGGATCAAATTGAAATTATCTTTAATAACTTTTTTTTAGAAATGTTCACAAGTTAACAGCTTATTTTTGAGTTTCACTACTGTAGTTTTTATAATGCCAGTTATTTGAGTTGGCAGTTCTATTGCGTTTGCCAGCTTATAGCGAAGGCTTTTATAGAGAGTAGCAGTAGAGAAAATGCCGTTACTAACTATACAGTCCTCTTTTTTAAGTCAAGAAGATTTTCAGTAATTCCAAATAAATATATGTACCCAAAACAGAAGATACTTTAAAATCTAAATTTAGAAAACCTCTGAGTCAGTTATAGTAGCTAATTAAACCGATTTTTTACCATAAGTTGATCATATTTATTGTCCATAAACAAAAAGAAGAAGAGGAAGAAAAAGTTGATCATATTTATGTAGTAAACCTATTTAATTTGCATTGCTTATTTTATAAACTTTGTTTTTCTCTTCCGCTAATCACTACAATAACACAACAAGTGAAGACTGTTGTTAATGTTATTTATTTGATTTTATATGTAGCATGTTGTTTTATTAAACAATATAATTACAATGAACTTTTATAATATAACTTGAGGAAATAGTCCATATCTTGAAGTGGAGTGGGAGAATGCAACGATAAGGGTAAAAACTTACAGTCACGGCTCCAAAAACACAGTTTTTTAATATCAACTGTACAAGGTGGGCCAAATTGGACACTTTTAAAGGGAAACTCCTATTTTTAACGGAGATAGACGTAAACTGATATTGGTGTCAGGCTCATTTTTTATGATATACTTAATGGCGAAAACTGCAAATCGATATCTGTCACCGTTCTTGAGTTACAGGGCGTTATTCGATAATGTGCGTTTTCGAAAAGTGTCCGTAACTTTTTCGGGTCGAAAATTTTGCGTTCTGTAAAAACATTCCTAAAGCACTTTTTTACGTAGAATCCAATGCTGCTACTACATTTTTTTTTCAAGTCAATGGTTTAAAAGTTACCGATGAAAACATTTATTTTTTGAATGGAACCCCCTATATATTTTTGCATTTTTTAATAGAGCAAAAAATTACCATTCCAAAAATATATAACACTTCGTCGTCGAGCGTGTAATATCTCCAATGTGAAAAAAATCAAAATTTTCAGGAAAGCCAAAAAACTTGTCATTGTTAAATTATATCATATCTAAAATACTTTAATGCATAGTATATTGTAAAAAAATTAAACAAACTAATTAATTAAGGTGTGATACCAGTAGAAGGTAAATAAAGACAAAAAACTGATTTTTTAGTCACATTGGAGGAATTGTATTCTTGTCCAATAGCACATTGTTGGTATTTTTCAGGCTTGTAAATAGCAATAATCTAAGAAGATATGTATTTTTTAATAATGAAAAAATACGTTTCACTTACCTATACCTACAAATTATGGAGCTATTGAAAAACAAACAAGAATCTCGGAAAATGGCCATGAACCTACGAAGGCCTGGAAGTGACATTCGCCATTTTTTTCTATTTCTGCTTCTAAAATTTCGACTTATAAGTCGAAACTTTAAAATTTCGAAATATTGACCCAAAATTTCGATTTATAACTCAAGGCACAGAATAGCCACCGTAATGGCTATTCTGTGCTCGAAGCTTTAAAGTTTCTACTAACTAATATTTCGACTTATAACTCGAAACTTTAAAGCTTAAACTTATATGTCGAAATATTGATGGTCAATATTTCGACTTATAATCAAAACTTTAAAGCTTCGAGTTATAAGTCGAAATTTTAAAGTTTCGACTTATAAGTCAAAATTTTAGGAGCGGATCTAGAAAAAAAGGCGAGTGTCCCTTCCAGGCCTTCCTATATGAACCCCATTATCTAGTTCATCTTTTCAAATTGAGCCCGACTTTAAACGGTAATTAATCCATTGTAGGACACTGTGGATCTTCTTTCTCAGTTTTAAATTAATCTAAAATAAATGAAGAACGCAGTATACTTCATAATTTATCTGAACGATCTTATCAGGTGGGTGAAAAATTACGTAAAAGTTGGGCTCCATTTGACATATTTGACAAGATGCGACTCTCTGTATTCTGGATTCTGGTCTTCTCTGTGATAGTATGTAACAGGAGGGAGTTCTGGGAATAATTTCCACCATCGATGGGAATAAATTCCAACAATATAAGAAATTATTAACGCAATACATATTTACTACAAAACATTATCCTCGGCCTTACTTTCCACCACTGAATAAAGGAATATGTTTACTCAATGCGTCCACCTAATATACATGTGATCCAAATGTAACACGGGAACATTCTTTTTATAGATCAAAGTGAAAATTAGATTTTCAAAATTGTATTTTAGCGAAACATTACCTACGCCCATGCCTTGAATAAATATTAATATTACTGTTTGTGTTTTGGTAGGGAAATTATTAAAGTGTTTATTAAAAATTATAAATGATTTTTTAAATTATGGTCAAATAGGTATAAAGCGTGGGCCAACTGGCAAATGAGACAGTACCTATATTCTGTAGGTTCATACAATCACATAATAAGGTATTAAAATTTACAATGTGCAAGTAGGTACCTACTTAAAACTATTTAAAAAATTCTACATTCTACAAATATTTGGCGCAGTTATTTAAACATTTTTTTTTTAACTTTAAAACTCAAGCACTAAAATTAAATGTACCTAACTATCAAAACACTGAGATTATAAATTTTACACGAAGATTAGCTCCGATGTACTGAATCGAAGTATCAAAATATATCCAATGTGACAGCCAGACGTCACATCGGAGATATTCTTAGAAGGGGTAATATCAACGATGTTACATAAATGCACATAAGAGATATTTTTGTCTCATTCTGCAGTACCGAGGCACATTAGAGATGTTAATATCAGGTATAGGTAGGGGTAAATACTATTATTTCACATTGTAGGTATTCTATATAGACGCGCAATGTTAAAATGAACCTAAATGTGTCAAAACCCGAATTTGGCCCTAATTGTCACATTGGAGGTATTACACGCTCGACGACGACTTATTGGTTTACATAAGTAGTTATCAATTAATTACTAATAACTTTTATGATTTTATGTTTAAAATTGGAAGCGCGCCCTTTTAACAAGTAGGCTTTGGATGGTGAGACAATGAAACAATCTTGGAAGAATGCGGACTGCTACCTGTCAAATTTTGTCTTCTGCAGCAAAATAATTATTGATAATTTTTGTTATCATTTGGTCCACTTGGGTTTAGTGAATGTGATAACAGTTTCTTGGAGAAGTACAGGGTGATTGGGTCATGATGTAAAAAAAATTAACCACACAGTAACAGGAGGCCTACTAAAAAGGAAAATGTGAAAAAAAAATGTTTTCCGAAGTCAAGGGGGAAATCAACCTTAATACCCGAGTAACTCGGTGGTTGGGTATGCATGCTATGATGCCACTTGTGCACACCGCACAGAAACCCACTTATTGCCATCAGCTGTTCGGGCGAACTACCGCCAGGTCCGCCAGCGGTGAATCACCAGTACCGAATCGAAGGTAGAGGGAAGTACACATTCGTCTCTACTCGTCGATACTCACCATGCTCATGCTCCCACATAACTTGGTGTACTGCCTGCTACACGAGAAAATTGCTACCAGTACAATCTTATGGAAATATTCCGTCATGGATTGGCAATTTTATTATACGCTAGTGGGCTTATTACTGTACCATAACAGATTTCTTACACAGGGGGCTGCTAAGTTCTGACGCTCACTGACAGAATAAACTTGTGTGTTTAGTCTGTGTAGTCAAGTTGCTTGTGGCATTTTATGCACAGTTTTAATTCATGCTTAACACATTTTTGGATTTACAAAAGAAGAAAAGGATTTACATTGGAAAATCAAAAAGGTCATGAATTAACATGGACCATGATGTTTTCTCGCTACAAGAGAAAAATATTTACCTGAAAAATTAAAAACCACAAAAAAATATAGATCTAGAATTTTCTCAATATTTCTATATTTTTTAAATTTTTGTGACACATGTTGTGTAGTTGGCAACTGCGCCAGCCTAGACATGCGAGCTTACCAGCTGACTAGGGAAGCGCCATTAAAATGCACACATATGTTTTTATATTTTTTTGTTGACTTCAGATTTTTTTAATTTCAGATTCATATTAAGCTATTTTTTTTTCCACTGTGGTTAAATTTTTTTACATCATGACTGAATCATCCTGTATATGCTAGAAATATTGTTGTTAGTAGGGGATCAATGCAACAAGCACATAGTATATTATGCTATTATCTGCATTTGGTGTAAAATTCAAATATTGAAGACTGATTTAAAGCAATGGACAGTAATACAACTACGAACTTAATAAATAACTAATTAGCATTATAAAAAGTACATTAGGTAATTAACGTAACTAGATTAACTTCTACTATTTTTCTTTTTATTTTATTTGTAGCATATTGGATTAATGAAAACCATACAGGGTGAATCATAATTATTCATAACTATCCTTCACCCTTTCATCATTGTTCTCGTCTTTTAAAAAAATTATTTTTAATTCCTCCAAATGAATGAAGATATTTAAACCTAATTTGGTATGCAATATAGGTGTAGTCCCTCTACAAAAAAGTACAAGGGTTTTGCAAAGACTGATATTCATTTTATATTGTACTTTGGCCATATAGTCACTGTAGAGTCAGCACATCAACTGTGGGGACACCTGGAGCTGGCTCGCTATGAAAGGTATCCCCAAAATGTTTTGGAACACCTCGAAATCAAAATTGAAAAATAGCCCATGCAATAAATAACTCTAAACAAATTCAAAAGATTTGGCAAATATTGTTTCAAGATTTGTGGCAAACGAGGGGAAAAATATGATTATGTGAAGATATAACATTTCATGGTTTCCTAGGAACTCACGCGCCCAAGTTGCGAAACAAGCAGTCCAGGCGTGAAGACAGTAGTTTTCTATAATTCACCATTTTCAAATTGCACGAAACAGAATTCAGGACAATGCTTTTCATTTCACATACGATATACATGGTGTTTCACTTTTAACGCCAAAAATTTTGACAATCGATAGCACTCTACAAAATAATGGTATTTTGTAGTATACCCTTTCTCTCGTTTGGACTTTATTATCTAGTGCAAGTGTAAATTCGAAGATATACTCGTAGTATCCAGATGCTAAACTGAAACTTCTATTAATGCCATACAGAACCAGAAAAAAAAAAGGATCACTCGTGAATAAAACTTTAATAACTTTTAATAAATAAAGAAAAACGCTGACATTACAATTGTCCATTAAAACTACAAAACGTGTTCAAAATGCAATCCCATATTTTCTATGCACATCTGACACCTGCTAATTAAGCTATTTATTGCTCTTCAAATTAAAAGTGGATTTTGCCGAAGAGTATCTCAGTTTAATTGAATTCTTTCCATTAGTTCTTCCACGGTATTTACTGGTGAACTATAAACTCTGTCTCTAATAAATCCCCAAATAAAATAATCTATAAAGGATTTAAGTCCGGAGATCTAGATGGCCAATGAACAGGACCTACACCAGGAGCTGGATTAGCCTGCTGTGGAGAAATGTGTCCAATCCATCGTTGTGGAAAATGTTCTTGCAACCACTGCCTTCTCTGTAGACCAAAATGTGCTATTGCCCCATCCATCTGGATCCACATCAAGGGAATCGTCTTCCAACAAATCAACAAAAAAATCTTTATTTAAAAATGCAAGGAACAACTGTGAATTTAGTCGATGGGGCAAAACGTGGTCCAGAAGGTATGCCATCAATAATTGTAATGTCACTGTTTTTCTTTATTTATTAAAAGTTATTAAAGTTTTATTCATGGAGTGATGTTTTTTTTCTGGTTCTGTATGGCGTTAATAGAAGTTTCAGTTTAGCATCTGGACACTAATAGTATCACTTGCACACGACAATAAAAGACAATTTTTGTCACATTGAGAGTTTCGTTTAAATTAGGGCTAAACGTTCCAAAAAAATGTTTGGTTTTATAATGCTATAAGTTATAAAAAGTTAAATTTTAACAATTTTTATCCATTCGAATCTAATTTTTTTCGTGTTTTCACAAAACGTTTGCGGTTCAATTGAATATGAGAAAAAAATTTGAAAGTAAGACCCAAGTAATCATTTTGAACCCCCAGCGAATCAAGTTTCATATTTTCGTATTTTGCCCAGACCATAAATGCCAACCTTAACTTTTCTGTATGGATGATCACAAAATTACCGTTAATGTTTTAAGGGTATTATTTTCATCATTGTGATCAGGATGAGAAGTAGATTTCAAAAATCTAAAAATATATAGGGTGTTTTTTATTTAAAAAATTGAAATCTATGTTCATATTCCTTTTAAGCCGCAACATTTCGGCCATTTGAATCTCTCAAAAGCTCGCAAAAACTTATGAAACTTTTATATAATACATTCTTTTATAGGGCCAAAAATAAAGAAAATTGGGTGAGTCACTTCGTTGGATAACCCGGTACCTACTTACAGAAGTTTACGATGCTTTTACATTACCGTTATTTATTTATGGAACTTATTCAAGTAAGTTTATCGACCTCTAAATCTTAAGTATGTAACAAAAATGTTAAATTTTAGAAGGAACTAAGCGATGTAGTTTTGGAACAAAATACTCTTTAATCAGGAAAAAATGACACATATTTGTCCTTCGGTACTAATAACACTAGCGGTACGCAAAAATAAACGGCAGTTTGTGATGCCAAGGTTGTACTTGGTACAGTTGTTCTTTAGACCTATTTGCTCGATGTGGCCTGACGAACACTCGACATTTTCCCTGTGGGTAGAGTTATAGGTGGGTGGGTGTCGATTCCGCATGATTTTGACTTAAGGGATCCAACCGAAGGCCCGGAAATGTGATCCGAGAACCGGATGTCGGTCAAAACCGGCCATTTACAAATATGGCTGACCCGCAGCCGTTGTTATAACGCACACAGGGTCATGTGAGGTGTCGATACTTATGTTTTCAAGGTCTGCGAGCTCATTTGTGGCAGCGAAAGTGACCTTTGGTCACCAGAAGTTGGCTCCAGGCACCGGAAGGGGGCTTTAGGCGCCGGAAGAAGATCCCATACTGCACTTTCTGAAAACGAGGGAGCCACAGGAACAGATAGTGTCACGCAGGATAATGAATGTGACATGTTTCAGGTAATTTAAGTAAATTACAATTTTTTTATGCTCCGATTTTCACAAAAACCACTTCGCAATTTTTTTTATTTTTAAATTACTAAATGGTTTTCGTGAAGATCGGGGTATAAAAAAAATCATAGCCGGCCCTACATTTGCATATAAAATAAAGTCAGGCAATTATTTAAAAAAATAAAGATTGTATGGATTTGTATATGTTTAAAAGTATATATCAACGTAAAATAATAAATCATTGCACAATCATTAACACAATCGGCGAGGAGGTCGGCGATGTACTTGGCAATCCTTAAAGCGATTGATACTTGTTGTTTATGTTTTTGACCTACTTGTTAATAGAATATTTTACGTTTACGTATTTTACGTTGATATTGAATCTTTATTAACACGTTGACTGCCACACATAAGCAAGGAAATTTTTGTCCCAGACGCCAAAACGTTTAATAAACTTTTTCTTGTAGATTTCTACTCAAAGAAAACATTTTTTATTTTCTACTCCTTTTTTTTGTCTTTTTTTACCCTTCCGATTTATCTTGTAGTTGCCGCATGTGCACCCGCCAGAAAAAACATCAAGAAACACGCTACTATTTTCCTGTGTGTGAAGAAAAGCCTGCATTATGCGTAGAAAAATGTTTGAAACAATATCACACATAAGTATTTTCAAAACCTTTTTGAATGCGTACCTAGATTGTAATTTTTTTGTATTACATTTTTATATAGCCAAAAAATATCGAAGTCAATTTATTTTCGTTCTATGAAGCCATACTATTAATACTCGAAGTGTCTGTGGACGCCGGGCGCAGTCTGATCCCGTGCATATCCTATGAGCTTGCTCGTAGGTGGCATCAAAGAAAACGATGACAAATATGAGATAACTCGTAGTTGGCGTCCTGGACAAAAAACCAACTACGAGTTTACTCGTAGTTTGGCAGTCAACATGTTAAACAAATAATAATTTTAGCGCATTATTCATCTCGAATATCCTGCGTGACACTGTGGGTTACTGTGGCTCCCCCTTCTTCAGAAAGTGCAGCATGAGAGCTCCTTCCGGTGCCTAGAGCCTATTTCCGGTGACCGAAGGTCACTTTCGCTGCCACAAATGACCTCATACACATTAACCGGCCAAGGGTCGGTCATTTTTTTAAAATGACGACTTTTGACCGACTTTATGTGTCGAGTGTTCCTAGGGCCAAATCGACCAAATAGTCGTTTATTTCAAGAATCGTTAATGTGCCGTAATGTTATTTTTGATTTTCCACAAATTTATGATTCTAGAGAATACCTTACAACGGTAGAACATTTGAAGAATTGTCATGATGAATGTGTATTTGAAGACTGTCCTTTAATGGATAAATACATTAAGGAATCATCATTATGACATCATGTCATTGAAACCTACCGATGTAATGGATGCAGTAAAGTGCATATGTGTACAAATGACTGATGAAATTTTGGCATTATTATAGGATCTATGAAAAACAAACCATATTTAGTTCATGTTTTTATTGATGTGAACATTGATGACGTAATTTTTTATTAATAAAAACTTTTATTTTCTTAATAATAATAAGTTTCTAGAACCTTATGCAAACCCAAACTCTTACAATTCATTTGTTTCTTAAAATCCTCATAACTATAATGACTAACAGGAAATTTAAATTCAAGACCATGAGTTTGCTATAGGGCACTAAAAAGCATTTGTATTTTTGCTCAAGGCCCTAAGGTGGAATATTATCTTACCCTGTACCAAACCTACAGGCTAGCAAACCTAGTAAGCCTATATCTTAACAACCGTCCAACCGTCTGTATAAAAATTGTATTTCTAAATGGTGTGTTATACAGTGACCGGCAGAAAGTTGGACACAAATGGAAAACTTTATTATTATTAATTTCTCAGAAAATTTTATTCTTGATAAAAGTTGGTGCATCATTTCAAACTCAAGATGCACATACCAAAATTTAAATATATCTTTTTGGATACGAGGTAGATTCAAAAATGTCAAAATAGCTCAAGAGTAAAGTATCCTTATTTTTTTAAATACGGTAAAAAGTTACTTACAAAAGTTGTTTGGAATCAAAAGTGGATGTCAGATTTAAAGTCACAGCCATCTAGTCAAAAAAAAGAAATTGAACTTTTTTGTATTTTTTTCGATCACCCTGTGTATTACAAAAAAAAAACAAAATACCGCAAGCGTAACTTATCATCGGATACCACATGAATTTGCTACTAACCTTTAATTTTGTTCGATTAGCAGCTAGAAATTTAAATTAATCGAAATCAGAGTTTAAAAATATTAAATTTTTGTGTCCATTGAATAAAATAAGTAGTTTTTTTGACAAATTTTAATAACAAGTAATTTAAATGAAAACAGTAACTAAAAATAAATTTGCTTAGAGGTACCTATCGAACAAAATACGAGATTAATAGGATAATCCATGCTATGGCCAATAATAACTCTTGCAAAGTTGGCTTTGAAAACAATAATTGTCGGCGAAGAATTATTTTACATGTCAAACTCCGTTATTGTCATTCTGCAACTATGCCTGCACTTAGTGTTCAAGATAAAGTTGAAATTGTTTTAAAGCAAGGTGGTAATTATCATACTTGTCGAGAAACATCAGATATTTTCAACGAACGACATCCAGACTACTCAACTGTGGCAAACATTCTTAGGAGTTTTAAGCAGTTCGGTTCAGTGCAAAATAAATGTCAAATACCACATAGAAGAAATGAAACAGGTAACGAAGATAATGAAATGGATATTGTCCTCTCCGTTGTTGAGAATCCTAAAATGCCGCTGTCCCAAAGGTAAACAGAGTTGAACAAATTTTTTGGCAAATTTATTTTTAGTTACTGTTTTCATTTAAATTACTTATTATTAAAATTTGACAAAAAAACTACTTATTTTATTCAATGGACACAAAAATTTAATATTTTTAAACTCTGATTTCGATTAATTTAAATTTCTAGCTGCTAATCGAACAAAATTAAAGTCAAGTAGCAAATTCATGTGTTATCCGATGATAAGTTGCGCTTGCGGTATTTTGTTTTTTTGTAATACACAGGGTGATCGAAAAAAATACAAAAAAGTTAAATTTCTTTTTTTTTTGACTAGGTGGCTGTGACTTTAAATCTGACATCCACTTTTGATTCCAAACAACTTTTGTAAGTAACTTTTTACCGTATTTTAAAAAATAAGGGTACTTTACTCTTGAGCTATTTTGACATTTTTGAACCTACCTCGTATCGAAAAAGAGATATTTAAATTTTGGTATATGCGTTTTGAGTTTGAAATGATGCATCAACTTTTATCAAGAATAAAATTTTCTGAGAAATTAATAATAAAAAGTTTTCCATTTGTGTCCAACTTTCTGCCGGTCACTGTATATTAGATGAAAAATTTTCTACAGTTTTTGTTATTACAACTTTTAACACAAAAAATTATAAATAAATCTTTATTCAATCACCCATATGGTGACTGTAACAAAATTCCAGATTAACTTTTTTATTTTTTTTGCGTGGTGTTGACAAACATTGTGAAAAACTCTCAACTTTTGATGCACTCTACTTGTTCAATTATGCAAAGGGATGCTCAGGTATAAATTTAATTTCTTTAGATTAAATAAACATGTTATCTGTACCTTAAAAAACCCTTTCTATAATAATCATAATAAAATTTTCTGTGGATCTAAAATGTGGTCCTGGACCTCTGTACTCCAAAAAGAAAGCAATTATGTTTCTAGCCACAAAATTTAAGATGATCAATACATTTATTATTAAATGTTACATACTTTCTATATTTTCCAACAAACATTTCAGTGTAGTAGACGAAACATCTCTCTAGTTGAGCGTTTCCTTATCTATGGCTCCTTTCGAATTACCCTCATAAGCACTAAACTTTACAGATGTTTTGTTGAATGCGTTAAAGGTTTTGCATAGAATGGCTCTCGCACAGCATGACAAAATATTGTCCCGAAATAAACTGAATTTATTTATTTTTCAATATTTCTTTTTTAGGATTTTCAAAATACTGGTAACGGTTCTTTACTCCTCCCCCACATGGATATCTACTCCAGGAATGTTAAGAAATACCTGTGGAGCACTTTGAATTTCCTCATAACCAATAACATGAATGTCCCCTGTAGCCTGGTTGTTGACTTCCCTGCTATCTAAAATTTCATTCACTGTTTATTTGCTGCAATTTGATAAAGGTAGGTATTTTCAAAATCATTTTCTGAAGTATATAAGTTATTGCTATTGAGAGAGTAGGTCTTCCTTGATGGTTTTCATTAAACTAAAGAAGTTTTAAAATTTTTGTTCATTAAAAAATATTCACTTAAATATTTCGTATGTTTTTTGATCAAAAATTTTAATAATTTTGATAAAATAAAAGTAAACTAACTATATATTTTTAAGATAGTAAAATCAAGTAAAGTTATAATTATTTGTATTAAACAAAAGTTAAAAAATTGCTGCAGTAAACATTTACAATGCACTATAAAGTATTTGTGTCAAAAGAGAGATGCAATGATAGAATGGATGCAAGCTATTGGTAGAGAAAACATTTGTGTTCTCTGGAACCAATGCGCAAATTCTGCAGGCCACTGTGTGTCATTCAAAATTAGTCACTAATGGCAGATGTTCCAGCATTCTATGTTTTTGTAGATTTCTGTGATAATAACCCGGAAATTTGATAACCGGTCAACACCAGCTTTTCCGAATATCACAAAAATTATGGTACGGCTATATGGGTCATTTGTTGTCTGTCACAAAGTATCAAAAATCAAAGTGAGATTCTAGTATTAAGTAGCAAGTAATTTAAAACAAAATAGTTTCTAAATCAAATTTAATTGTTCTCATTATTTCAGTGGTTTTCTGAAAAGTTTATTGAACAGAGTTACTTTGTTACATTTCTTAATCCTTGAGTCATCCTTATTATGGTATATTATGTACCAAATTCGGTTTAAGTATCTTTATGTGGAGTGTGTAGCATTTACCTACATAGCATTAAAAAAATTATGGTGAGGAAGCTCCAAAGATATCAGTCAAGTTGTGATAATTTTACCTCAAAAATCGTATTATTTGGTTTCTTCAAGAATAAAAAATCTGAACACGAAGAAATATCTAATTATTTGTTTAAAAATGGGCAACATTTGCCAGCAGTAGTCAAAGTTAAAAATTGTTTTACCTATGGTAGGTATTGGAGCAGGTCATACTTTAAATATTTTAAGATACTTCTAAAATTATACAGGTTGTCAATGAAAGCCTAAGATACCAGTATCATTTTCAGGTTTTTTACACCAGCGAAAATTAAGCTTATGTCAATGTTTTTTTTTTATTGAAAATTATGCAATATCGAAATATTTGACAAAAAAAAGTAATGATGTTTGTTATAATGTTCTTAGTTTGTTTTTGCCTGTCATCCTGTATATCTTTTCTAGAAATGTATATATTTTCATGTCAAGTACTTACAGTATTTTATTAATTCAAATTAGTTTCTTAGAATTTTTGTTTTTGAAATCCTGTTTTACTTTTTTATTTCTTTTTATTAGAACACTAAGAAAATATGTACAAGTATAGGAAAAGCTCGCTTTTCCATGTAGATTATAGACAATCATCTGTTGAATGTTTGTTTTTATCTTATCAATGTGTTCTGTCTGGTGTACATCCAGAAAATTATGACATAACCACCTCTAAAACTTTACTTATTTCCTGTTACTTATTGTTTATTAGAAATTTAGGAATATCTATATAATTATACTTTAGTTCTGAAAATACAAGCATGAATTTTTATACTGCATGGCAGTTTGTTTTCGCAAAATTGTAAGAAATAACAGTTCTTCAAATATACACTGGTCCTTGTCTATTGTAATCATAAATAATATTTTATTTTATTTCACATAAGGAACTAATATTTTAATATAAATATTATGCCTCATTTTTTTTAGTCATAATGCACATACTGTGCATAATGTGATTAGATAATATGATTTAACATTATACTGATCAAGTCATCCAACTATGGACATAGAAAGTATTGAAATATTGAGTTGCACTGACTGGTGCCCACCTGACCCAGTCCGTATGTGGCGGTGCGACGGCTCATCAATAATAATTGCATTTTTTTCACTGACTTGACTATGTCGGTACTGCATGACTTGATCTTCACTTTTTAATTGACTTCACTTTTTATTGACTAAGTTCGAAGAGCACTATAGAGTCAGTAAGTGTAAACAAAACCACTTAAATGACTGAATTGCACATGGTAACACTAAGAAGCATGCAGAACACTTGGATGCCCCTTTCTAATTTTTTTCTGACAGAGTATATATAGGTCGAAGGTCCCACATATTGATCTGTTCTCTCAATATCTGAGCTTGACACTGACCGATATACCGATATACCCCACAAATGGGATCTCAGTAAGTGCAAGGGAGAGAGAGAGGGAGAGAGAGAGAGAGAGAAAGAGATTGAGTGTCGGTCAAATGAGGAGTTTAAGACAATTTTATGATCAATCCGATGCTGCTGAGAAATCGAGGCTAACGTTTTGAGTTATTTCTAAAAAAACTGAATTTTCCGATTTTCGTTTTTGTTAAATATGTTAGAAACCAATGTTTACGCAAAGACAGAGCTTTGACATTATTAAGGCACTTTATCCAACCTTTTTAACTACAAAAAAGGTTTTAGTTTTTGAGATATGACAAGCTTTAATTTTCTTATGGACACCATTTTGGGTTTGGAAAATTTTGAAATCTACTTGATATGTTACACTAATGATTTTTATTAGTAGTAATACTTAAAAGCTTTGTTTTTACCTCAAGAAGGCCATGACAAGTATGGCAAATCAGATGGAACAAAAGAATTAGGGCGAAATTTGGGTTTTGACACATTTAGGTTCATTTTAAAATTGCACGTCTATGTAGAATACCCACAATTTGAAATAATAGTAATTACCCCTACCTTTACCAGAAGATATTAACATCTTTAATGTGCCGCGGTACTGCAGAATGAGAGAAAAACATCTCTTATGTGCATTTATGTAACTTCTCGGCATTTATGTGACGTCTCGGTGTCACATTGGATATATTTTGATATTTCGATTCGGTACATCGAAGCTATTCTTTGTGTACAATTTATAATCTCAATCTTTTGATAGGTAGTTACATTTAATATTAGTGCTTGAGCTTTTAAAGCTTTTTAAAAAAATTCTGTTTAAATAACTATGCCAAATATTTGTAGAATGTAGAAAGTTTTGTCTTACTATTTTAAATAGTTTTAAGTACCTCCTTGCACATTGCAAATTTTCTTACCTTATGTGACTGTATGAACCTACAGAATATTGTTTTGACTCTGATTGGGTAGATAGACTGTCTCGTTTGCGGGTTGGTCCATGCTTTATATTTGACCATAATTTAAATAATCGTTTATAATTTTATTAAACTCTTTAATAATTCCCTATCAAAAAACAAACAGTAATATTAATATTTATGCAAGGCAACGGCGTAGGTAATGTTTCGCTGAGGAGACGAGGGCTGCGTACCTACATTAAAAATTGTTCAAAATTAAGGTTTAGTTCTTTGAAACTACTTTAAAAAAGCAAAATACAATTTTCAAAATCTAATTTTCACTTTGATCTATAAAAAGAATGTTCCCGTGTTACATTTGGATAATATGCACATTTAGGTGAAATGTAAGGCCGGGGCTAATGTTATGTAGTAATTATGTATTGCGTTAATAATTTCGTATATTATTGTGTTACCTTCAAAGCGTAACGCGATGGTAAGAAAAATAAATCCAAGATAAAGTCAAATTACCTAGCTCAATTCTTGGTTGGTAAGTATCGAGCGGCCGCCAGCTAACAGTGGAGACGGGCATGGGAAATAAAAGGTCTTTTTAATAATAGACGCCACCTAGTTTGTGCGCTCTACACCTCACACAATTTCTTTTAAGTTCAAACTAGGAAAATCCTTCGTAGGTAAATAAAAACTGAATTAAAAAATATCAATAAGATTTACTCCAATGGCACTAAATACTCTCAAGGTTATAAACAATAATTACTAGTCATAACTTTAAAGCTATGCCTTTCAGATTCACCAGCTATATTAATAATTAAAATGGTACGTGCTGTATAGTAAAACAAGCGTATAGTATCATAAACCCCCGAGCGTGTACACGTTCAGTTCACAAAAAAAAAACAATAATAATAGCACAGAACGTTGCAATAACTAATCACAACCCCGCAAGAGTTGACACGACATAATATACGCAATAATAATCAAGACGTACGCAGAAATATCACAACGTACGCAATAATAAAAGGAAGGTAGGCAGTAGCAGCCTACGCTTTCGATTGTACACGTAAATCAAATTAGTTTTACTAGTCCAGGCACGATAAATGTAAAAAAAAGGTAAACATGCAAAACTTAGCTGCAAGTTGAGTCTTCAGAACTGCAATGTTTTTGGGCAAAGGTTCTCCAAACCCCTCTTAGAGCAGTCAAGGACAATGTGCGCTCCAAGAAGAAAATCGCCAGGTCTTCGCTGTTAGTGAATCATCAAGGCCACGCTCCAAACTCAAATCCAAAACAAGAAAAATTCGTATTCCGTAATTAAGAACTTATAGGCCGGAAAATAAAAACCCTAAAAATAGAAAACCTATTTTAGTTACACTCATAGGCTAAACCTATAAATTAATTTGGGAGTTAAAACCAAAATGGGGACTTAAAAAAACAAAAATAAATCTTACCTCGAGATATGAGGTTTTTTTATCAACAAGTGTCCTTGAATTCTCGTGAAATTCCGGCACCAAAACCGTTAGAATAGGTGCTCTATAAAGAAAACACTGTGTAAAAAAAAACAGCTCCAAGAATAAAATATTCACAGTTGAACTTACCCAAAATGTAATCTCGGGATGGAATGAGATGTATTAAATAGTGGATCCCTATGTATCAGATATTTACAGCTGGTTACGGCAAATTATATATCCCGCAAAAAGGCGGCTAGAACTCCGTGAAACAACAAAGCCAAGTCCCGGCACTTCAGATACACACAGCAGGCGAAATACTCCCGGAAAACAAGCCGGACGAGTTACACAACACTCGGAATCAGTCCTACTGGTGTTTGGAAATATTTTTCCCAAAATTTATGCCGAACCACTGTAATCTCGGATACTTAGAATCTCAACTGGCGACGTAGGTATTCGAAAATCCCCAAGCACACAAAAAAATGGTATAAGAACGATTTTATTCGATAGACTGGGTCCGAAGGACATCTGTGATTAATAGCGAGGAAACACGGCGAGGGTACCACGGAACCAGGAAGCACACATAGTAGCCTCAGGCGCTGCTCAATAGGTGGCGATGCAGTTGCCTTAAGAAATAGCCCCAATTAGAGATTACATCAGAAACATACTTAGGAAGCGGATAAAAATTAAGCAGTTTGGAGGGATTTAAAACAGAAGAATATCAGGAAATACTCGTGAAACTCCAGGGCGATTACATGCGTAGAAAAACAATTATTGTTTTTATTAGGTATTTCCTAGTGACCCCAGCGAGTTCACCAAATATCGAACTAAAATCACATTTGGTTGTAACAATTCGAATTTATTTCCATCGATCATGGAAATTATTTCCAGAACCCCCTCCTGTTACATACTACCTTATTTCTTATGACATCAACTGATGATTGAACTTTTAAATACATCTTTGTGAACTAGGTATGCCTAGTTATTTATCTGGTTTTAAATTAACTTAGATAGTTTTTGTTTCTAGATAATGGGTTCATGGCCATTTTCTGAGATTTTGTTTTATTTTTCAATACGTCCATAATTTTTATAAGTAAATCGTATTTTTTCATTAATAAACTGATTAAAAACATACATGTGTTCTTAAATTATTGCTATTTACAAGCCTGAAAAATACCAACAATGTGCCATTGGACAAGAGTATATTTCTTCCAATGTGAATAAAAAATCATTTTTTGTCTTTATTTTCCTTTTCCTGCTATCTAACCTTAATTACTTAGTTTTTAAAATTTTTACAATATACTGTGCATTAAAGTATTTGAGATATGATATAATTTAACCTTGACAAGTTTTTTGTCTTTCTTGAAAGATTTAAATTATTTCACATTAGAGGTATTACACGCTCGACGACGATATATAAAATTATTGATACATTACATCAAAAACAGCAGTACAAAGTAAAAATTTCTTTAAAACACTACACCAATAGAAAATTATTAGTGTGAAACATTATTGGAAAAAGAATTTCATGTAGATTTCAAATTTGTTCAAATCCCCCCAAAATGGCATCTACAAAAAATCAAAGTTGTGTCACATCTCGAAAACGAAAATCTTTTTTAAACTGATATTACCTATAAAAAGGATGGATAAAAGTGCCTTAATAATGTCCTGTCTTTGCGTAACCATCGGTTTCTCAGATATTTAACAAAAAGAAAATGGGGAAAATTCGGTTTTTAGTAAATAACTCAAAAATGATCACAGTTAGCATTGATTTTTCAGCGGCATCAGATTTACATAAGGGTCGAATTTGGGACATGACACGACACTAAGCTAAACACAACTTTTTACCGTATGGATGGCTGGCAAATATATAGTGACTAATCAATGTGCCATATAGATGAGTGGCCGATATACTTTTCTCAGTGGTACTCAGGCCGATTGTCAGTAGAGGCAGTGCAGGACCTTTATATTTCATTAGTGGTCACGGAATGGGGATATTCCCTGCATTTTCGACATTTGTGCAATCAAGGGTACAGCTCATGAGATTCTGTATTGACTGTACTATATGGAGTTATTTTCAAATGCCATATATCATGTGACTACTAAAAGAAGTACTGGCCACCTGGTACAGCATGCATGTGATAGTCCACTTGCAAAACATTTTGTAAATAATTTAGACAATTTTTTGCAGGTGGACTATCACATGCAACTATAATTATTATAAGCGATCGTTAACATCTACATTGCGAATCATTTAACTGAGCATGTTCATTCCTGGGTTCAGCCCTAAGTGCATGCAGTTCATAGCTGATCACTATGCCAATGTTGTTGTCTACTGACTTTCACATAAATGAACAAATTTCGAAAAAATTTAGACACTATATTCTTAATATATTTAGCTAATTTACCACAAACTGTAATATTAATTTTTTAAAGGCTTTAGTGGCAAGGATAGGGCTAATTTCTGACATTAATTCCCAGAAATATGTAGTAGATGCAGTATGGCACAATATCGAAATTTGCCTCAATTTTCAATGCAGTTTAATTCAAAACAAAAACTTCTTGTCATTTTTCCAGGACTAATTGACTAAAATATTTTTAAAACATACATTTTTGCAGAAAACCAACTTGAAACATGTCTCTAGAAAAGTAGGTACTGATAAACCAAAAAATGATATTGTTCAACAAAATTAATAATTTATCCAATCAACATCTTTTAATGATGATTAAGTTTTAAAGATATGTCAAATAATGAAATTTTATGGAAAAAACCGCTGCCAATAGGATCACTTCTTTTCCACCTTTTTTTTAAATTCATTATTTACTAGTAAATTCTAGTATTTTATACAAATACCAAAACAATAGAATATCAAAACCGGCAAATTTACACTTTTTACTTTAATTTACTTTCCACCCCCCATTCCACTCCTTTCTGTGGATCTATTTTGCCCAAAAGCAATCTGAACTGTCCTATAGAGCTATAAGAGGGGATCATATACACCCATACAAGGTGCACACATTCTAAATTTTACAAAAACTTCACTTCAAATTGAATTTCAAATAGTCATCATAAAACTTTCCACATTACCCTTGTCCTCTTCTTCACCATTTTCGACAATTTATGACCTAGTCAGTCGGCTTGGCAACATTATATCTCCCATTACATCCACATTTCTAAATAGATCTAATATGGGAATTGTTGTGTACTGCTCAATTTTGGGAATTTATGGTGCCTTAATATTTATTTAATAGTACCAATTAGTAGTAACTGCAAAACAAATGGTAAAACATTCCTTCCTGGTAAAAATTCGAACATATGTCTCATTTACAGCCAACAGTAGAGCTTTTTGTTGACATCTATAGAATTTTAAAATAATTTGATAAATTTATTGTAATGTGTAAAACGCTGTGTCAGTATTTCAATTTCTTGACCAACAAATTAAAACCAGTGTAAGCCTGACACACGTCTAATAAAACGAAGTTAGAAATCAAATCAAATGTTTAATCGTTATTATATTATTTGTAAGAACTTAGAGAACACTGTCATTTAGAGTGTGAGGGGTTCAATGTCATCGCATGCGGTGTGCGCACTAGATAGACCAAGGCTATAGACTGCATGTTTTTCTGTATTCGATCAACCTTGGTTTGATTCGAGGTTGGGGTAGAGCATATGCACGTCTTTGGAAAGGCATCGCTGTTGGACAAGAGTGCTGGGTAATATGTAGATAGACGGTACTGCTCCTTAATAGCTTTATCTGTGTGGTTTACTAATTGCCCTACACTCACTGGGCTATGATTTTCTAGGGTTTCCATAGTGAATGCTATCCTAGTTCTATCAGGAAAAAGCCGGCCTTAGCCACAAATGAAGCCTAAATAATAGTAATTGCCACCCCTCCTCTGATAAGCTTGTGGTTAGGTATGAAGATGTGTTCTTTACTTAATCTAAAAATGTTTTCAAATTTCATACACCTATTCCAACCAGCAAATGTTTCTTCTAACTGAAAAAATAAATACAATTTTGGAATGGTGTATTAAAACAACTAAAAATGGTGTATTAAAAAAACTACTAAGACCACTAGATTTAAGCGAGTTACCCTGTATTTTGACCCTAAAACAGTATGACTTGGTAATTTTAAAGGGCAATTTTTGCTTAAACCATTTGTACAGTAGGTACTTTTTTTCTAAGGACCATTACACCTTTATAAATGAAATTAATCAGAACAATAAAAATACAGACTAAGCAGTAAGTAGGTAGTATTTTAGGGTTTAACCAGAGAACAATGTTCTCTGGTTTAACTGTAGGACGTAAGCAGAGAACAAGTTCTCTGACGTAAGATTCTATCAAAAGGCAATAAAATGTGTATATTTTGTAACATTGAACTTGCATCTGTTATTTCTTACAAACACTACTTGATTTGATGACAATACCCCGATTTATATTCTAAAAAAATATATAATACCTATTTCATTCGCAGGACGATATTATTACTTTTACTTATGGCATAAGGGTGGTTTTCACCCCTCTGCCACCCCTGCGTGAAACGGCCTAGATGATTTCGTAATCTACACAATTTTCTGAAAATATTTCCGTATCACAATATTTCATCACAAAATTGACTAGAACTTACCACCTGCCCTTCAACCCCCCCCCCCCCCCCTCCCCCTCTCTCGTTCTTTTGCCCTCATAACTATCCATCCACATTAGCCATTATATATATATGCCTCTAGAAATATTGCCAAACAGTTTCTGTGTTGAAATATTCGAAAATTTAATGACCATGCACCCTTATTTCTCAATGCACCCCATTTCTGTTGATTTTTACAAGTTGGTATTATGACCATATTTACTTGAACTCAATTTTTCCCCTTTCTTAATTTTATTTGAGCCAATTTTCCTGGCTACTACGCGGTAAACACAAAAAATAACGAAAATTGTCTATTTTTACCCCTTTCCACCCACTTAAATAACAACTTTAAGGGCTCTAGGGTAGTGGACAAATTTCGAATACCAAATTAGACTTTCCAAAATGAAAAATATTTTTTTACCTATAATGACACCCAAAGGGCAGATACGGGTAGTTTTCTCCCCTCTGACACCCCTGCGAGAGACGGCCCAGGTGGATTCATAATCTACGAATTTTTCTGAAAATTTTGACGTATGGCACAATATTTCATCACGAGCTGCACACGGGATGCCAAAATCGGACATATGAACCCTGACTACTTAGCACAGTGGCAATGCTTGAGTACTTCGGGCCCCTAAGCAAATATTAAAAACGCCCGCCTATAATAAAATAGTAGGTATAAGAAAAATTATATTATAACAGTTAATAACAGTCCATTTATTTGACAAAAAAAAACAAAATATTCCATAACGAACAAACTAAAAAAATATGTTTTCCCCTTATTACAAAAGAATAGCGAAGTAAGAGAAACGAGCACAACTGATGACTCCAGACCCATAGCTAGAATTGGTTGATAGGGGGTTCACAAATAAAACAACTTTAAATTTATTTTTCGTATCGAAAAATTGCGTTCCAGGCAAAAAAAATCAAATTTTCAAGAACAAACAATTAATGACGTAACCTAATACATATAAACTATTACGTAAGTATATCAGTTGGTGGTAATTAACAATAATTAAACAATTAATGACGTAATTGGTAATTAACAATTAATGATGTAACCTAATACATATAAACTGTTACGTAAGTATATCAGTTGGTGGTAATTTTTCTTTGTTAACTTAACTATGGGACTTTTTTTGCCACTTTTAGATGTGATTTTCACCTCCGCTTATGACATCAAAGCTACTACAAAGTTACTATTACCATCAAAATCACTATGTAGTGACAGTCACTAGCAAATGCGACTTTTTTGCTGTTTTGCTCTATATGAGTGCATATGCATGCTAACACGGTGTCAATGCAGTCATTGTGGTGTAGTGAGATTTAGTGCTAATTCTGTGATCTGGCCACCATAAAGTACCATTTATTTTCCTACTGATGGAGAACGTCGCTAAAATGTATCCCATACGACCCTGAGATTACGTGGCACATTACTCATGGGCCCAGGCCCAAAGGGGGGTCCATAAGGGCCTCCTGTCAATCTTCTACTCTACGAATCATCCAAGAGCGTAGATAAGGGGGGGGGTTGGGGTTTCACCCCCCTCCATTGTGAGAGAAAGACATCATGATGATGTGAGTTTGCAATTTCTTATGCCTCATATATATTGTGATGTGCTGCACGATTTTGATGAATTATTGTATGGGTAGGAATTGTCTTTACGCACACTATTCCACGGCCTGCTATGATTTTTTTTTCGATGTGATTTTTTTGGAAAATGCTATTAGGGATTTTTTTATCGCAAATCTGACAACATAGCTTTATTCGACACCCCCTGAAACCACAATGTCCCAAGTTTCATTAATTTAATTCGCCGACTAACATTTCTACAGGGCCTTAGATTTGGGAAAATTTAATTTTTTTATTTTCAATTAAAAATCTGGAATGCTTTGAACATATTTGAAAATCGGGAAAACTTAATCTAAACATCCCAAAAATGTCCCACTAATAAAGAAAACAGAAAAAAAAATCGTACCATTTTAAAATAATACCCAACTATGGTGGCATATTTTCTGTGATCTATGAAGAATTTGCCATATTTAAGTATTATTTTAAAACAGTAGGATAGTGTTTTTTTTTCAATTTATTTATTAGTGGGACGTTTCGATTAAGTTGTATATTTTTCAAATATTTCCAAAAAAACAATTTTCCTAACTATAAAAAAATCCCTAATAGGGTTTTCCAAAAAATCGCATTGAAAAAAAAATCATAGCAGGCCATGGAATAGTGATGCCATCATGACCATGACGGTATGTCCAACAAGTGTGTATGGACACTTCCTACACACACCCAAAAATCATCAAAATCGTGCAGCGAAACACAATTTTACAGGTGTGTTTCGGATCAAATCTGAACACCCTCCGTGCACAAATTTTAATGATGTATTTTTGAGACCAAAATAACACTTTTTCCCTATAAACACGTGCTAAAATGCACCCCCTCCGACCTAAAAACAAATGTTACCCCCCTAATGAGTGCTGGTTTATCGGCTGGGCACTCGAGGCGGGCACCCAGGGTCCCGGTCTGCACATTTACATCGACACACACGTGCAAAAACATTGACAAAAGTCTAGTTTTCAGGAGAGAGGTTTGAAAATTTTGGCTATTAAAAAAGCTTACATATTTTTAACCAATGGACATTTTTTTGTACTTTTTCAATAGAAGGCATTCAGATGAGTGGGTAGTTACTTTTTCAAACAAGCGAGATTTTCTACCTTTTTCTGTACTTGCAATTCCAACAATTTCATCAATTTTACGGTAAAAACATTGTCCTTTACAATGTTTTTCAAATGTACAATTTTAAATATTAGAAGTTAAAATATATTTGATTTTAAACAATTTCCATGCAAATACATTGTAACACCTTAGAATGTGTGGCTATTTCTTAAAATAGATAATACCTATTCGTTTGATCTAACATATAGGAAAATTAAATGGCTGCAGTAAATTGTAAAACAGGTTAAAATGGAAAAATGGATTTCTTTTAGTTCATAATAAGTATTCTAATTGTGTCTCAATAAAACTTCATCTAAGAACATTGTAAATGCCATTTCCTTTAAAAACTTGTGATTTTTCCAAGCAAAAATATTGTAAGTAGCGTTACAATGCTTTAACAGTCGAACTAATGGAAACCCAAAATTGTAACTGTATTTACAATGTAAATTAAAAATTATTGGAATTGTAATTAACTACTATGTTTTACCGCTGAAAACATCAATTTTGTCAGATACAATGGGATCCAAAAATATCCCGTAACTAAAGTCTATCCAAGTTACAGCGGCAGTAGATATAAACAAAGTCACATGACCGCCTTGCGATAGATTACCAGGGTCGGGCTAATATGAGATTCCAAGTGGCTTGTAATTCTGAACTAATTCTTTTAGAAGTTCTAAAATTTGTGTTTCTACCTTTCGTGCTCGCGATCCGAAATAAAATATGCAGGAAACTCGACTGAAGGAAGAGCCGGACCTGCATTCTGCTCGCCGCGTAAACACTTGACATTTTATGACGGCCAGACCTATAAGAGAATAGGTCACGTGGTGGCCAATGTTTTGATCCACTGCCTCTGTAACTTGGATAACTTTAGACCTCAGAAATGCGAACAAGTGAAAATCTTAAAAATGTCACTTACAATGTTCATGTATGCATGTATCGATATGTAGAATTTATAAATCAAAAATGATGTACATAAAAATATCAAAATAAAAACAATGCAATTTATTTGAACAGTTTTGCGACAATAATCTGCATGCACATTTATGTTTTTATTTTCTATTTCGTAATAAATATTGAAACATCAATTTTTGTTTTATTTGTAAAAAAGAGCCCGAAGGCAGACTACTATTAAAAGGGGCCATAAATCTATAGCGCCCAGGGCCCGAAGTTTGGCTAAATCGGCGAAAATAGCTACCTGCAAATTTTCAAGAAAGTCAATGCACAACTGTAGCCTACTTCAAAATAATCGTTTTTTTTTGTAAAACTTTGGAGGGCTATAGGTCGGAGGGGGTGCATATAGGACACATGTTTATAGAAAAATAGGTATTTATGTTCCACTGAAGTTCAACTTTTTATGACTCATATGGAATTTAGTTGCCGAGGCCTCTGGCCGAGGCAAATAAACCACACGAGTCATAAAAAGAACTTCAATGCCGAGGTACATATTATATATTTTTTGAAATTGAAAAAAAAGTTTTATTAGGCAAGAAAATAATCAAACGGGATCACCCGTCCATGAACCAACTGAGCGCGGTGTTGCTTGACTTTGACGATCGCTTTACCTAGGTTAAGTATGATAGGTAAGACACGGCACCTTCAAACAGAAAAACCAAACTGCTGCTTGTTGTGCAGCCTCCATAACAAATCTATTGATATTTAAACCTACTAAAATATTTATACTGAAAGATTGCGCTGCTATAGGTAACAATTTCACAATGTGTAGGAAAAGTTAAATGGACCTTTTGTGGCCGGGTTTTGAATATTTGGTCACTTTTGACGGGCAACGGATCCACGTCTGACGTTTGATGTTTACATCTCGCCAAGGCCTACTTATTGAAAAAATTGTACAATAATGGGCTACTTCACTGCCGATTTCAAGAAAAATATATTATTTTGGTCTCAAAAATACGTCATTGAAATTTGTGCATGTTTTGCATGTATATACAATAAATATACCAGGTGTGCCAAAAAATTTCAGACTTTTTTGTTTTGACCACAATTTTTTTTATCTACCGATTTTAAAAAACAAGGCATTGTTGCTTGTAGAAAAGAGCGGACTATTGACAGAAGGCTTTAAAATAGCCGATTTTGCTCCGAGACAGGGCCGGCTCTCGAGCGTCACCGCGTCTGCCAGGGTCGGATTAAGTCAAATAATATCACAAATATTTATAGATTGTCCTGCCTGCGGTTACATTTTTATAAAATATATAATCTTATAGATTTTTCACAGTTGTTCTTTGTAATATGCTTTGCAGTCGTGGTTAGGTGCATGCATACATTATGCATCACAGTAGCAGTAGTTGCTGAAATTGTTTGGAGGTGAAAGAAATGAAAGTATTTGGAGATATCTCAATGTACATATATAATATATATTACAAAAATTATAAACACTAATAAGTGCAATACAAAATAACACATAAATTTATATTACAGGTGTTGCAAATTCGATAATTTGTAATTTTTCTTATTTGCAGTTACTCGCATATTCTGTTTAAAATTTTCAAAGATGAAAATATTCTACATACCCTCAATAAAAAATCATAAGGAAATGGTTCACAAGGATGAATGTAACAACATAGCGTATAAAGTTCTTTTATTTTTATACCTACATTATTTTCTGCTGCATATTTAGGAAAACACTTACAAAACTGGTCTTCCAATTTATAAATATAATCCAAAAAGTCTTGTGGGGGAGAAATAAGTTTTCCAAAAGTTTCATTATCTGAAGTTTCATAACCCCAAAGAAAGTGAACATGTCACTCTCAATAATGTGGGATTATTTAAATACGAAGTACAAACGTCGCACTGATGTTTTTCTAAACATTTTTTCAAGAAATGACCAGAAACATATGCTATACAATTTTTTTCACTTAATTCTAGATTTATATAATCAGTAGAGTTAATTGACAAATTTGAGAAAACTGTTGTTGGTTCAATAACATTTTTTTTATAAATCTCCGTTTTTTCTGGCGTAAGGACTAGAAGAGCATCAAAGTCTTCAATACAATTTGACCCTTCAGAATGTTGAAAGTAATGAATGCAGAATAACTTTTTAAAGGCTCTCTCACACTGAATATATGTAGGGTTTAAACAGTTTCCTCCTTGCTGGCTTATGCTACCAAAAAAGTTTTCTAGCCAATCTGGGTTAAACCTTCTGGTGTAAAAACAACAACATTTTCTAAATTAAATTTGTTCCAAATCTGTAACATTGCCTTTATAGTTATTTTCCAACCCCTGATGAATTTTATCTGTTTCGTTACATCTTTTTGTCCATTTGAAACTTTGAGTGTATCCCAAAAACAATACATTTCATTCAAAAAGTTGATTTGAAAATCTGCCCCCACAAATGATCTATTGAAAGATTTACTACCTTCAACTTTTAAAGAATTCAATATATCAAACAATTTGTCCATTTTATCAACAAATGTAACTGTAGCATATGCAGCGGATGGTAACTGATTAAATCCTACGTAGGTATTTAGCGTTGCAGCAACAACTGTTGCACTAAAAATTTGTGCAGCAAACTTTACTTTCATTTTCTGAAAACCCGAAGGATTTAAATGCTCATTTGTGAGTTTTGGAGAATGTCTCAAACTCAGAGGTTTTTGTTTATCACTTGCATACGTTGCATCAATGTGTGACTTATTTGTTATTTGTTAATCCTTCCTTCTTCCTTCCTTTGAAAAATATATTTAAAAAAGTTATTTCTAGTCAACTTTAACAAATGTGGCACATCAAATAGATAAAATATTTTTTGGTTATTTTTGAGAATAAAGTATGGAAAATCAGGAGTAACATTCAACGAATTGGTCAATTGTATAAAATTAGAACCCTGGTCTGAAACAACAGCACACACATGTAACCCTACAGTCTGTAATTTTTTAATGGTTTCAAATATGACAAGCTTTAAAGCATGTGTCAACGAAAAAATATCCCACTGGTTGTTTCCAACCAGAAAATATCCCCCTGGCCATTAAAACAAGTACACTCTTTGCAGGAGTGAATTTCTTTTCACTTAATGTATCTTGAAAACCCACAATTTCATCTCGGCCTCTTGTGATAAAAGATATGTCTTTTTATTGACATTTCATCGACACATAATATGCAGTCCTTTGCCCTATCTTGAAAAGATGATAGTTTGGTCTCAATTGCATTAAAAACGAAGCTATTTAATTAAATTTGTAATTCTGTACAGTGTGCTTTTTGAAGGCAATGACAGGAGTGTTCTTAAAAATCGATATGCATGTGGACTTAAAAAATAAAGGGTCAATGCAAATTGTTTAAAGTAAGCAGTATAGCGGAAACCGTGCGGATTTTTTTTAGAATTTTCATAGCATATTTTTAGAAATGCTGCTGTTGGTGGTGTGAAATGTTGGTTGCAGAAATCAAAGAACTTCTCGGCCGTTATATTCTTCGGAGCTTGCTGTTTTTGTGCGTCATATGTCTTCAATTTTCTTTCCAAATTTCTAATTTTTTGGCGCATAGCATGCTTTCTTGGAGAATCTGCAGTTAACAATGAAACTGTTTGGCTGGCCGTATCTAAAGGAAAAAAAAAAGTAAATAATTTAAAGCATCCTTAACCAATATTTTTGAGAAAAAAAAAGTGCGCTACTGACTTTTTTAAAACTTATAATTTTTTCGCATTAAGCAATTAAGAATACCTAACAACTTTTTTGTTTCTTGAATTTTTTTCGTGTCTTGCTTCGTTTTCGATAAAGCAACAATGCAACTACAAAGCAATGACACAATAAAGTGGTTTTTATTGTTTTCTCGGAAACGAAGTAAGATACGAAAAAAAATCAAGAGGCAAAAAAGTTGTACTTTTACGTGCTTAATGTGAAAAAACATAAAAGCTTTAAAAAAGTCAGTGGTGCGCTTTTTTTCTCAAAAATATAGGTTAAGCTGCCTCCCGGGACACCACTGTACTTAATAATTTCAATCTACATAGGGCTAAATTAACCCCTATCTACCATAAATAACACTGCCAAATTTCAACAAAATCGGTTAAGGGATTATCAAGATTATTACAAAAAATTTTTTTTAAGAAGTTTGATACAGGGTTATCTTGAAAATGAAGCATTACCAGACCAATGTGTATATAAACTTTTCCTCTTAGAATCACTCAAAGAATTAACCCTTGAAGTTTGGCCACGTACTTAAAAGAAAGTTGGACACAAATGGAAAACTTTTTTATTATTAATTTCTCAGAAAATTTTAAAAGATACAAGTTGGTGCATCATTTAAAATTCAAAACGCATATATCAAAATTTAAATATCTCTTTTTGGGTACGAACACAGACCTATATAGCTTCGCTACAGACTGTGCCTCGCCGTATATTTTTAGGCGAACCCAAAAGGATGCCAAGTCCCTGGAGTTGGCATCCTTTGTGGGAATTCGTACAAATATTTCCACTACCGTCCCATAGAGGTCGCTGAGTTCTACATCTTTCCACTCGTCGTTGCCAAATGTCGCCTATCCGGCCCATTTTAGGGATAAAAATACATCTGCATACAAGCAGATGTATTATGTATATAAACACCAAGGGCGTAGATACGGGGGGGGGGGGGGGCAGAGGGGGTAATGACCCCCCCCCCCCCCCAAGAAAACCAGAACCTTAACCAGTGGGCTATTACCACGACACGTCTATAGTAGAAAATAAAAATATTGTATTAATTTTTATAATGAACTCTGTAAAAAGACGCAAAAAAAATTTTAGCAAAGAAAGTCTGCCAAATTCCGCTTCTGAAACATTACCTTTGTGTGATCCCAATATATATCCAAAAATATATGAACTTTTGAAAATTCTGTGTACACTGCCTGTAAGGGTAGCCTCGGCGAAATAGACCGGGAGATAGTGACAGATTTTTGGACGTGATTTTACTCAGTATGCCTTGCAAAGGGCATTATGTGGCACATATTCTCACAATAATAAGGTATGAATCAGAGAGTCATCCTGGGTTCTTCATGTGAAAAACTGAGTTTTCAATTATTCGAAAAATATGCGTTTTGATATGATTTTATACAGGCTGCCATGTTTTTTATAATGAAGTTCAAATAGAAAATTCCTCGGAAAACCATAGGCATACCGTTAGGGTGGGTCCAAAGGGCTATTATTGCCACGTGATCTTGTATTTTAATAATTAATTTTTCATCTTTAAAAAGACTCAAATCTTGGTTGAGGTCCACTATGGGACAAGAGAGGCTTGTAGGGTTGACGCTTTTACGTATTCACAGGGATATAAAACCTTGCCCTGAAGTAGTACTAAACAGATTTGCCAATAATAGTAACAAAAGGATTTTAGATTTAGTTCTATAAAGACTGGTTTATGTGTGGATATATTTTTTATATTTTGACTGATTTTTTTTAGTTTATAAATGTTTTTTTAAGAGTAGATTTCGACTGATTTTTTTGTTTTGATTCTGTTTTCATCAAAGAAAAAGTATATATTTTATTTTTATATTTTTTACCATTTTTTATTTTCAGTTTGTTTCATTGTTCTTTGTTTTAAGTATATAGTACCTATACATATTGTTATTCAATATATTACTAGTGTTTTTTTGCATTTTTCCGATTTTTCTCTGAAGTCCGCCATATTGAGAATTTAAGTTCCTTGGCCCGCACTTGATTCACCAGTTGCGCTTAAAATTCCTATTTTGTTTAACTTTGACACCCTGTAGCATGGAACTCCCTGTATATTTTTGTACAAATTTGGTATATGAGGGTTTTGATTTGTCCTGATTAAAGCAATAGTTGTGGCAGATTTTAAATAAGAAAAAATTTGCCGGGAAAACTACACCCTGAAAATCTCAGAAGTAAAAAAATTGCCTGACAAAAAACTACCCCTTCCCACCCCCGAAATGTTTTTGGTCGGATCCTCGCCATTTTCAGCCAGAACGTTCAAAGTTTACCCAGACGCACCAATCCGCGGTTGAAAAAATTTACCTGACAAAACTACCCCCTGCATCCCTTTGGGGAAAAAAATTGATAACTCCATTGTTTCTGGTCCGATTTTCGCCGTTTTCACAAGGATGTTAAAAAAAGTCAGTCTGAGAAATAAAAAAAACTGCCGGAAAAAAACTACCCCTTCCCACCCCCGAAGTTGTTTTTGGTCGGATCCTCGCTATTCTTAGCAAGGTCGTTCAGAATGACTCCAGAAACACCAATCTGCGGTTGAAAAAAATTGCCGGACAAAACTACCCCTGCATCCCTTTAGGAAAAAAATATAAATCCATTGTTTCTGGTCCGATCTTCGCCGTTTTCACAAGGATGTTAAAAAAAGTCAGTCTCAAAAATAAAAAAACTGCCGAAAAAAAAACTACCCCTTCCCACCCCCGAAGTTGTTTTTGATCGGAACCTCGCCATTTTTAGCAAGGACGTTCAAAATTATTCCAGAAGCAATAATCCGCGGTTGAAAAAAATTGCCGGACAAAACTACCTCCTGCATCCCGTTAGGAAAAAAAAAATGATAACTCCATTGCTTATGGTCCGATTTTCGCCGTTTTCACAAGGATGTTAAAAAAAGTCAGTCTCAGAAATAAAAAAAACTGCCGGAAAAAAAACACCCCTTCCCACCCCCGAAGTTGTTTTTGATCGGAACCTCGCCATTTTTAGCAAGGACGTTCAAAATTATTCCAGAAGCAATAATCCGCGGTTGAAAAAAATTGCCGGACAAAACTACCTCCTGCATCCCGTTAGGAAAAAAAAAATGATAACTCCATTGCTTATGGTCCGATTTTCGCCGTTTTCACAAGGATGTTAAAAAAAGTCAGTCTCAGAAATAAAAAAAACTGCCGGAAAAAAAACACCCCTTCCCACCCCCGAAGTTGTTTTTGATCGGAACCTCGCCATTTTTAGCAAGGACGTTCAAAATTATTCCAGAAGCACCAATCCGCGGTTGAAAAAAATTGCCGGACAAAACTACCCCCTGCATCCCGTTAGGAAAAAAAAATGATAACTCCATTGTCTATGGTCAGATTTTCGCCGTTTTCACAAGGTTGTTAAAAAAAGTCAGTCTGAGAAATAAAAAAACTGCCGGAAAAAAACTACCCCTTCCCACCCCCGAAGTTGTTTTTGATCGGAACCTCGCTATTCTTAGCAAGGTCGTTCAGAATGACTCCAGAAACACCAATCAGTGGTTGAAATAAATTGCCGGACAAAACTACCCCCTGCATCCCTTTAGGAAAAAAAAGATAAGTCCATTGGATTTTCACCGTTTTCACAAGGACGTTCAAAAGAGTCTCAGAAGCATAAAAAACTGCCCGACAAAAAACTACCCCTTCCCACCCCCGAAGTTGTTTTTGATCGAATCCTCGCCATTTTCAGCCAGAACGTTCAAAATTTACCCAGACGCACCAATCCGCGGTTGAAAAAATTTTCCTGACACAACTACCCCCTGCATCCCTTTAAGGAAAAAAATTGATAACTCCATTGTTTCTGGTCTGATTTTCGCCGTTTTCACAAACTACGTTCAAAAGAGTCTCAGAAGCATAAAAAACTGCCTGACAAAAAACTACCCCTTCCCACCCCCGAAATTATTTTTAGTCGAATCCTAGCCATTTTCAGCAAGGACGTTCCAAATAAGTAATCCCAAACGCACCAATTCGCGATTGAAAAAATTTGCCGGACAAAACTACCCCCTTCACCCCTTTACGAAAAAATATCATTACTGCATTTTTTCTGGTCCGTTTGTCGCCTTTTCACAAGGATATTATAAAGTCTCAGAATTCAAAAACAAATTTTCAGACAAAAAACTAACCCTCCCCACCCCCAAGAGTCTTAACGAAGTTTCGTTTTACGAAAATCATAAAAGTTGAAACAACTTCTCAACAGTCAAACTTCGAATATCCCTAAATAAAGTCCCCTTTCCACAGGATTCGTTTGAATTACTGGCTCTGTGACACCCTGTATGTTATGCATTTTTCCGATTTTTCTCTGAAGTCCGCCATATTGAGAATTTAAGTTCCTTGGCCCGCACTTGATTCACCAGTTGCGCTTAAAATTCCTATTTTGTTTAACTTTGACACCCTGTAGCATGGAACTCCCTGTATATTTTTGTACAAATTTGGTATATGAGGGTTTTGATTTGTCCTGATTAAAGCAATAGTTGTGGCAGATTTTAAATAAGAAAAAAAAAACGCTAAATGGCAGTTCTTTTAATTCTGAGACTTTTTGAACGTAGTTTTGAAAACGGCGAAAATCGAACCAGAAACAATGGAGTTCTAATTTTTTTCCTAAAGAAATGCAGGGGGTAACCGTGGATTGGTGCTTCTGGAATCATTTTGAACGTACTTGCTAAGAATGGCGAGGATCCAATCAAAAACAACTTCGGGGGTGGGAAGGGGTAGTTATTTTCCGGCAGTTTTTGTATTTTTGAGACTGACTTTTTTAACATCCTTGTGAAAACGACGAAAATCGGACCATAAACAATGGAGTTATCATTTTTTTTCGTAAAGGGATGCAGGGGGTAGTTTTGTCCGGAAATTTTTTTCAACCGTGGATTGGTGTTTCTGGAGTTATTCTGAACGACCTTGCTAAGAATAGCGAGGATCCGACCAAAAACAACTTCGGGGGTGTGAAGGGGTAGTTTTTTTTTTCCGGCAGTTTTTTTTATTTCTCAGACTGACTTTTTTTAACATCCTTGTGAAAACTACGAAAATCGGACCATAAACAATGGAGTTATAATTTTTTTTTTTCCTAAAGGGATGCAGGGGGTAGTTTTGTCCGGCAATTTTTTTCAACCGGGGATTGGTGCTTCTGGAATAATTTTGAACGTCCTTGCTAAAAATGGCGAGGTTCCGATCAAAAACAACTTCGGGGGTGGGAAGGGGTAGTTTTTTTTTTTTCCGGCAGTTTTTTTTATTTTTCAGACTGACTTTGTTTAACATTCTTGTGAAAACGGCGAAAATCGGACCAGAGACAATGGATTTATCCGTTTTTTTCCTAAAGGGATGCAGGGGGTAGTTTTGTCCGACAATTTTTTTCAACCGCGGATTGGTGTTTCTGGAGTTATTCTGAACGACCTTGCTAAGAATAGTGAGGATCCGACCAAAAACAACTTCGGGGGTGGGAAGGGGTAGTTTTTTTTTCCCGGCAGTTTTTTTTATTTCTTAGACTGACTTTTTTTTAACATCCTTGTGAAAACGACGAAAATCGGACCATAAACAATGGAGTTATCTTTTTTTTTTCCCTAAAGGGATGCAGGGGTTAGTTTTGTCCGGCAATTTTTTTCAACCGTGGATTGGTGCTTCTGGAATAATTTTAAACGTCCTTGCTAAAAATGGCGAGGTTCCGATCAAAAACAACTTCGGGGGTGGGAAGGGGTAGTTTTTTCCGGCAGTTTTTTTATTTCTCAGACTGACTTTTTTTAACATTCTTCTGAAAACGACGAAAATCGGACCATAAACAATGGAGTTATCATTTTTTTTTCCTAAAGGGATGCAGGGGGTAGTTTTGTCCGGCAAATTTTTTCAACCGCGGATTGGGTGTGTCTGGGTCCGGAATAATTTTAAACGTCCTTGCTAAAAATGGCGAGGTTCCGATCAAAAACAACTTCGGGGGTGGGAAGGGGTAGTTTTTTCCGGCAGTTTTTTTTATTACTCAGACTGACTTTTTTTAACGTTCTTGTGAAAACGACGAAAATCGGACCATAAACAATGGAGTTATCATTTTTTTTTCCTAAAGGGATGCAGGGGGTAGTTTTGTCCGGCAAATTTTTTCAACCGCGGATTGGGTGTGTCTGGGTCCGGAATAATTTTAAACGTCCTTGCTAAAAATGGCGAGGATCTGACCAAAAACAACTTCGGGGATGGGAAGGGGTAGTTTTTTCCCGCAGTTTTTTTTATTTCTGAAACTTTTTGAACGCCCTAGTGGTGGTATGAACTTGTTTCGCTAAAGAGATGCAGGGAGTAGTTTTTGGCAGGAAATTTTCTCCAATCGCGGATCGCGGATTGGTGCATCTGGAATAATTCTAATAATTTCGAATTGTGGCTGCCTTATTATTACTACTCGTATAAATGCCTTCTGTCCACATGTTCTTGCATCGACAACGTTGTAGCGTTTTTTATGGGATAGGTGCTTTCAAGGCCACCGAATTATTGTGGTCAGGCCGGCCGATTATATTTTTATTGGAATTTCCCACATGCGGCGCCCTCTATTGGTGCCAGTTCAAACAATTGGGTCCCCAGGCCCCAGGCACTGTCTGTAGCGAAGCTATATAGGTCTGTGGTACGAGGTAGATTCAAAAATGTCAAAATTACTCAAGAGTAAAGTACCCTTATTTTTTAAAATACGGTAAAAAGTTACTTACAAAAGTTGTTTGGAATCAAAGGTGGATGTCAGATTTAAGGTTACAGCCACCTAGTCAAAAAAAAAAGAAATTTAACTTTTTTGTATTTTTTTCGACCACCCTGTCTATTACAAAAAACAAAATACCGCAAGCGCAACTTATCATCGGATAACACATGAATTTGCTACTAAACTTTAATTTTGTTTGATTAGCAGCTAGAAATTTAAATTAATCGGAATCAGAATTTAAAAATATTAAATTTTTGTGTCCAACTTTCTGCCGGTCCCTGTATATAATATATTAAGCTTGGCCATAGGCGCCGACTCCGCGGGTGCCCCGGGGCTCGAGCACCCGGCCAAAAATTTTGCCAGTTGTTGGAAGCTCGAGTAAAGGTGACAAGATGGCAATCATATTTAAGATCAACAAGTCAGAAAAGGTTGAATGATATTATGCTTTTAAATATTTATAAAGAATTAGCAGACATCATAAGCCTGGATGAGTTATGTGATGAGTTTATAAAAAAATCGCCCATAAGACTAAGCACTTTTGCATTATTTACGCAAAGTTAGGTAACTATAATAGTTTTTTGTTTTTGTTTAAAGATCGCATCTTAAAATTCAGCGGACTCTCATCCGGATGAATCAGCTGATATGTCCCTCTCATTTGTTTCCCTTTGGAGGAAGTAAGAGACAAATATCCAGCTGATTCATCGGGATGAGAGTCCGCTGAATTTTAAAACGTTTTGTTTTTTTAATCATCAAGGTGATAACTGTTCGTTTTTGTTATGTACTTTTATTTTATATTTATAATAAAAAACTGTTTTTTTAAAATGACATTTGGGGGGGGGGGTTGTACCTTGGGCACCCAGCCAAATTTTGAGAAGTCGGCGCCTATGAGCTTGGCATATACTAAGTGACACAACGAACTAAACAAAATATAAACAAACCACTTGGCTTACATATTGGACATAATGTTGTTACATTGTGGAAACATTTGAGAACTTGCCTATAGAAATAAGCCTATACGTTTTTTTTATTCTTACCTGTAGTATCAAGACGAGATTCACCAATTTGAGTTGAAGGCTTCTCCAGCTCCAGACCATGGGTGGAACTACTTGGAGCAGTAATTGTTGCACACTCTGTACGTAGAAATAACTCTTTATACAAAAAATCAATAAAAAAACAAACATTATAAATAAATAAGCCTACACTGTTTTTTTAATCTCACCTCTAGTATCAAGACGAGATTCACCCATTTGCGTCGAAGGCCTCTCCAGCTCCAGACCATGGATCGAACCACTCGGAGCAGTAATCGTTGCACACTCTGTACATAGAAATAAGTGTTCATACAAAATATCAAGAAAAAAACAAACATCATAGTTACCTTTTTTAAATATTGTTGGAAGAGCTAACTTTTTCAATTTATTCTTCGCAAGTCCCGCAAACATGTGAGGTTCGAAATGTTTCGAACACACTCTGTAGTTACCATAGAGCTGACGAGGATCTTTTCCCAGGAGATCGAATCTCTCACAATTTTGTACCCACTGAGAACAGCTAAAAAATGAAAGGTGTCATAATAACAAGCTTGAAGTTAACACAAAAGTTTACAAAATAGTTGTACAACCCAATTTTTGCAAATGGCAGATCATTACACAATTACAAATTTTGTAAAAATAGTTCCGTACGATCAACAGACAATGTTATGCTATTGCATTACTTAATATATTATTTATACAGCCAGAAACCGAAATTATCGAAAGTATTTGAGATAGGTATACAATGTATATGTCGTAGGCATAATGCGAATTTAGGCTTTTTATAAACTTCCTAGGCATTTTATAAAAAGCCGGCAAAACGCGAGCATACAATGCATTTTTTGTTATGACTACACCAATTCAGGCAAATTGATAAAATGCTGGCAAAACAAGAACAGAAAAATGTGTATCACGTGACTGATTTTTTCAGGCATTTTACGATTTACCAAAAGCGGTGCCGTCAAAACGTGAAAATACAATAAAAAAATAAAATAATGCAGTTACAGTAAAAAAATCGCCGTGACTCGCCGATTTCCGTTCGCAGGGGGACCTTCATTGATGCATATGTGATGTTGATAAAGCCACCCCTGTGCGGGTCACCAACCCCAACTTTAAAATTTCAATTGGAACTACCCAACTTATGTGATACATCATTTGAAAGGGATTTTTTTTGCGAATTCAGTAATCACTCGTTTTTTACAATCGGTTAAAATTTACAAAAGTTATAAGCAAAAATCTAGTTTTGATGGATGCTCCAAGTCAGTAGCTATTGAGATAAATATTAGACATTCAATTATTGAAGTCTTTAATTTATGAAATGTTCAAAATGACCGCCGTCATTGGCTAAGCAATAATAGAATTAGAATTCTTGCCTAACAATATTTCTGAAGTAATACGGCGGCATTCTTGTGTTATTCGTTTTTTTAGGTCTTCTGTGTTGCGTAGAGGAGTTCTGTAAATCACCGATTTAAGGTGACCCCAAAGAAAGAAATCAAGAGATGTCAAATCCGGAGAGCGAGCTGGCCATTATATTGATCCCCTTCTTCCTATCCATTTACCTGGAAACCTTCGATCCAACCACTGCATCACCGGAAACTGTAATGGGGTGGAGGATCAATAGACTGGCCAGCTCGCTGGCCAGATTTGATAACTCTTGATTTTTTCTTTGGGGTCACCTGAAATCGGTGATTTACGTAACTCCTCCACGCAACACAGAAGACCTAAAAAACTGAATAACCCAAGAATGCCGCAGTATTACTTCAGAAATATTTATTGATCAATTTATACAACAATAATTCAGAAATATTGTTAAAGTTTAAGCAAGAATTCGAATTTCGGCTTTATTATTGCTTAGCCAATGACGGCGGTCATTTCATAAATTAAAGAGCTCAATAATTCAATGTCTATTGAAATTTTAAAGTTGGGGTTGGTGGCCCAGACAGGGGTGGCTTTATCAACATCAATAATATTAATCAATGAAGGTCCCCCTCCGAACAGAAATCGATCACGGAGATTTTTTTACTTTTTTGTATTTTGTGATATATTGGGGGTGGGAAGTTTTCAAATGAACACCCTGTACATATGTTAGTAATATATACCCACATTCTTACCTAAATGTTAAATACAACTAAATCGTATGCAATACTTTAGATTATCTGACTGAAAAGTAAAAAAGTTAATAAGTATATCTTTATATCATGAAGTGTTCACTGCTTATTGATGTTTTCTTAATAACAAAATTTTTTACGTTTTCTGTAACTGCATTATTTTATTTTTTTATTGTATTTTCACGTTTCGACAGCACCGCTTTTTGAAAATCGTAAAATGCCTAAAAATAATCAGTCACAACGTGATACACATTCTTCTGTTCTTGTTTTGCCGGCATTTTATCAATTTGTCTGAATTAGTATAGTCATAACGAAAAATGCATTGTATGCTCGCGTTTTGCCGGCTTTTTATAAAATGCTTAGGAAGTTTATAAAAAGCCTAAATTCGCATTATGCCTGCGACATATACGAAGTTCAATGTTCAATCGCCTGCTGGGTACTTGTATAGATGTCATATTTGTTTTTAACTGTCCATATTGTGAATATTCTAATCCATGTGCAAGGCATGTGCCTCTTATGGATTTCTGTATTTATTTGCAATTTATTGAAAGTAATTGTTATTTGTTAAATGTACACCGCAAATAAATATTATTATTATTATTATTATATGCACAGAATAATATACAAATTTGTTTTTTCTTTATAGGATATCTATACCTACGGTCTACGGTTGGTTGAAATATTTATTATAAATATTTAGTACAGGATATCCACTACTTGTTACAAATATAAATCAAAGTTTATGAAGATTGTTTTAAGCAGAAACCAGCTTAAGCATGCAAATAGGACATCGACGGCTTTCTCCATGAATTAAAAATACATTTTGTTTAAAGAACAGGCATAATAAGCAAAAATATATTACAAAAACAACCAACCTCAAATAGTTTCTCAACAAACTTTGCAATTTTTTGAGGCTTGAAAATGCATAAATAAAAGCCACTTACCTTTCAGGATCCAGGGGGAATCTAAAAAAGCTTATTCCCGGGTTACTCCCTGTGTTTTTAGAACAGCCAGAAACTGCACAATAAATCGGAGCCATCACTGCCGCGAATATAAATAAAAAATATCAGTTCACAGGACAAGTACGAATGTATAATCACAAAATATATAGGTTGTATAATCACAAAATATATAGGTTGTGTATAATGTAAATGTATATGAATGCTGCTAACATACAATCACAATAAAATGAAAGAAGCTGCATTAGCTGCACGTATTTATACAGATACCAAGGGGGAATCTACCTGAAGATCATTTACCTTTTCTCGGATTTAAAAAACTTGTTAATTACCTATTTTACATTTATAACCTATAAAATTACCATATTTTATGAAGGCCACAGGCCCTGTTACCTGTGATCACAGAATAGGGGAATTCTGTGCCTGTGATGAAGGCGAAGGAGAAGAAGTTTGGTCGGTCGCAGGGTTGCCTCATCTTAAGCGTTGTTGCAAACCAGGGCAAATTAAGTAGGAAAAGTGCTTTTATCTATAATACAGGTATAATAGAATCAAAAACCAAATTCAAATTTTGACCATGAAGTATAGTGCTATTAACTAAAATTACTTTCTATCTTATTTTAATTTTATCATTGTATAGCGTCATAAAAAAATTATGAAATAGTATTTTCGAAGTGTATGTTGATTTGGCAACGCTGTACACCAGCTCCAGCTGCGCATCGAATTCGTACTAGCCAGGCGCACCTACATAAAAAATACCCCTCTAACAACCGATTCTGGCCAAGTGAAACTTCTGCTTCCCCTATTCTGTGACCTAAGCTCACAAGAGCAGGACGTTATTGGAAGAAATAATTCAAGTTCCCAAGTATTCAGTGTTTAAAAATTCAAGAAAATCAAGGTCATTAAGTTGAGTGTACACATCACGAAAAAAACAAGGAAACAAAGTAAGGCATCAACACAGTTGAGGGAATACCCGTTTATCTTGTGGTATCAAGTTGGGCGGAAACAGCAAAAGCTGAAAATATATCCGTCGATGGAGGAAGGTAAAGATTAGTTTCCTAATACGAAATACCGACTGACTCAATACTCTTCGGAAGAAGATGGAGCCACCGTCGAATACTTCTCGGCGCGGTGGGGGAAACGAGGCTTCCCAGTCCGACACGGTTGTTCGGTAGATGGCGCACTTGCACCATCCTCGGATTACGTTTCGGCGTTGAGGTGGAAGAGAGGCTTCTGTCCGGTAGATGGCGCACTGCGCACTTGTAATGCGGCTTCCCAAGACGAACTTTTGTTCGGCAGATGGCGCGCTTCGCGGCTTGCCAAATCTGTTGATTTGACCTTGGTTGTTTGCGTTTTTTGTGCTGGTACGAATCAGTCATCGCCATCGATCGACGGCTGGAAGATATATTTTAGATTTTGTATTCCAGCGCTCGATTCGAGTCGCCCGGCCGCGGCCCCGCCCCCCTCTTTGCCTATCGGTTTTTTTAAAGTAGCGAGTAACGTTATTAATTGTTAATGACAAATTTCTCGAGTCTTTTTAAAATAATCTTTTTATAATGGAGTTACCTACAACGTTGATTGATTCCTTCCTCCATCGACGGTTATAATATTCATATACAACAAGGTGACCAACTCCTGGCTGACGAAAACCGGGACAGTAGTTAGGTACCTAGCCAGGGGCGGATAGGACCACCGGGACACCGGGCAAATGTCCGGTGGGCCGGTCATTCGAAGGGCCCCGGAGGGCCGCCGCAGGCTCGAAGGCTCATCGGCCATCGCATCTTAAATTTTAAGACAGTCTTAACTACTTGACAAAACAATAGGCAATCATTGTTACAATAATTGTTGTACTTAGGTAGTTAATTTAAGATAAGACGGTGCAACTGGCCATAATTAATTATTTTTGTTTTGTTATTTTTTGTTATATTATTTCTTTACGTGTTTTACGGAAACGTAGAAGGGGCACACCGTTATTTTATTTTTATTGAACTCGAAATTTCGACTTTTAAAGTCGCAGTCCGACTTTGAAGTCGAAATGCCGATTTTGAACTCAAAATTTTGACTTTGAACTTCGGCTTTGAAAGTTGGAAGTTCATAAAGTCGAAACTTCGAGTTCAATGTCGGAATTTCGAGTTCAAAGTCGGATTTCGAATTTCAAAGTCGAAATTTCGAGTTAAAAGTCGGAATTTCGACTTTATAAAGTCGGAATTTTGACTTCAAAGTTGGCCTTCGACTTTAAAAGTCGGAATCTCGAATTCAATAAAAATAAAATAACGGTGTGGTCCTTCTACGCTTCTGAATGTTTTGTTATTTTTATATCTTTATATTTAGAGAAAAAAGTTTTATTTGTTTTACGAGAGTTATGATTTTATTTATGTTTTCATAAAACATGTATATTTTGTTTTATTAAAAAAATACATTATCTACATTGTTTTTTTTTTAATTGTTATTATAATAATAATTAAGAAAAGAAAAATGTAAAGCCAAATGAGATGTTTAGGGGCCGCTTGGGAGACAAATGCCCGGGCTGGTTAGGTAAAGCCACAGACCTATATAGGCGAAGCTATATAGGTCTGTGGTAAAGCCCATCCGCCCCTGTACCTAGCTATTTTTTACCTATAATATGCAACTGTCAAGTTTTGTAGTTTAATCAACTTATGATTTTGTTACAATTATTGATCTAGTTCATGCTTTTAACCAATAAATACCACCCAAGGGAAACAAAAAAGAATTTGTGATAAAGTAATATAACAAAAATAAAATTTAACACAAAGCCACAGGTACATAAATTAAAAAAAAACAAATACTGGCTGTTTACAATATACAGGGTAGCCCAGGATAAGTGAGCCAATATGTGTAAAAGAAAAAAAAAATTTCGCGTTTAAATTTGATTGTTTGTGGTTCTGATTTGCTTGACTAATGACTGGAAACTAATTTTTAGCATATTTTCGTTTTTGAAAAATCAAGATGGCGTCGACAGCGACCATTTATTTATTTTCATTGTAGGTGAAGTGCCTTTTCCTTTAAAGATAACAAAAAATTTCATTAAGAAAAGTTGTTCCCAATTAAAATTACCCCAGGGTACCAAATTTTGGAAAGATCGGCCTACTTTGTTTTCCCACTTTTTTTTCTAAGGCGCTAAAGAAAAAATGAAAAAATTAAGTAGGCTGATTGTCTCAAAATTTGGTACACGGCAATAAGTTTTAATTCTAAACAACTTTTTCTCATAAAATTTTTCGATACCTTGTATTTAGAAGCCACTTTAGCGCGTTAGAAAAAGGAAAGAGTGAGAAAAACAAAGTAGGTAGGCCCATCTTTAAAAATATAAAAAAAATATAAAAAATACTAAGAGATACTTTTTGTTTAACATTTTTCTGAAGTAATAAATTCTAATAACACCCTGTATCTCCGCAACTGTGAGCCTCAGAAGCTTCATTTCAACCTTAAGTTTGACGGCTCATCCGATCATGTGACACGCCAAGTTTGAAGAAACTATCTCGTATAATTCTAGAGATACTAAAAAATACGTGTATTTTTCTCTAAACTTCTATGCTCTGTATAAAAAAAACTAAGGCCCGTAGAAGAAAAAAATATATGAAGAAGTTGCCTTATTTTGACTCCAAGAATACGTGGTTTCATTTTTGACCATCAGTTCAGTTACACCCTGTATACAGTGTCTTAAGACTATTTTACGTATAACTTTCCAATACCGCCCTGTTTTCGAGATAATAATAATAATGACAGAAAGTTGGACACAAATGGGAATTTTCTTTATTTGAAGTTTCTCAAAACAAATTATTTTTGATAAAAGTTAGTGCTTGTGCTTAAACTCAAAATCGACCTGTAAAAATTTTAAAATTTCTATTCGTATACAGGGAAGGTTGAAAAATATGAAAATTCCTCAAGAGTAAAGTACCCTTATTTTTAGAACTACAGCAGTATAGCACTAAGAAAAGTTGTTTGGAATCCCAAGAAAATGTCAAATATGAATTCACAACCACCTACTCAAAAGAAGAAGAAAAATCACACTTTCGCATTTTTTATTCACTGTATAATAGATAATATTAATATTAGCTATGCATTTTGAGGCACATCTTCAAGCATGACAGTATGATACCAACGATTTTTATTTACGTTCAACTAGCATCTTAAAAACACTTAATAACTGAAACTTCTGCAAAGTTTGTCATTTTTTTGTGTCCAGGTAAAATACTACTACAATTTCAAACATAACTTAGCAACTAATTTGTGGAACACAAAAATATTTTAATAGAGCAATAATTTAAGTTATTTAATAAATGACAATTCAACAATAAAAATATCACAACAAAAAAATTATTACGAGAATAAACATTTCAGTGACTACTCTAATGTGACCCTTCCTTCGCTTCCTTTCGTCTTCAACCAGCGACTATCCCACTAGGCAATATAACAAATTTTTGAGGTAATTATGGAACGTAGTGTATGCACCGCCCGATTTTCTTGAAATTTTGGCTACTCACCTATTTTCGAGGTCCCTGACCAAGAATCTAACCTCAGTTTTTTGAGGCCGGACGTAGTTTCCGAGAAAATGAATTTTTAAATTTCCTTTTGACACCCGACACCCCATTTTTCACGGCGACCTCAAAATACTGAGGTCAGATTCGTGTTCAGGGACCTCGAAAATAGGGGGGTAGCCAAAATTTCAAGAAAATCGGGCGGTGCATACACTATGCTCCATAATTACCATTTTTGAATACGCTTCTTCAAAGTTTGAATATGATTTTGCAGACTTCTAAGCTTCACAACTCACAACGCTTTCGGCTACGGCTTTTTCAACCTGTCCAAGTTCAATTTTTTGTTTTTTTTTTATTGGGGACCTTCCCTACGACTCGTGCTCGATTTGGACAAATAACTTGGGCAACCTGGTAACTTACAAGGTATTGCACATAAAAAGTAAGTATATTTTGTAAAAATATAATGAAATTAACTAGCCATGAAAATTTAAAACCTTTAGCTAAACGTGGAATTTTTAAAGGTGCACGTAAAGTTTCACCAGTCGATTCTACAACACACCGTTGATTGAGGACCATCGACGAACACACGTAGTCTCCCTTTCAATGTCTTGTGTTAAAAGTGTTGTTCACAGACCTACAATAACCCGAAGCTTTATGAAAAATATATAAAAATGTAACTTACCTTAGAATGTTTCTTGACTACAAAGTCAGCCCTTTTTATGGCCTGCACCCATTTTGCCCTCAAAACCGGATCCTTAGGAAAGGCAAAAACGCACACTTTTGGCTTTGGCTCGGTTAGGTTAGGCAATTTGGGCGTCGATTAATTCGTTCCTTCATCGACGAATTTGGGACACAACACTTCTCGGGCATGGCTGAGAAAACACAAGAAAACACCCATTTTGATATTATACATACAACCAGAGACTTGCCTTGATGGCAAGACCTGCCTTGATGGCAAGTCTCTGTATACAACAAAACACACTTTCACTTCCTAACCTCCGTATTTAGGTATCCTTTATCTGATGGCTCAAAACATGAAATGTTTTTGATAGGCACACACTAATTATCGGACTAGAACACCACTGGTCCTCTGCCCACTACTGTATCCCCCAAATACACGTAATAACAATCACAGATTACCCAGTAACAATAATATAAGTGGAAAAAAGTAAACGAGGAAAACGAGGAACAGATACAGATCAAAAACAAAAACAGCTGGACGTCGTCGCGTCGAACGATGCCTGATGCCTCAATGGCCTAAGCGTTGGGGTCGATACGACAGTAGTTGTATGGCCTTGTCCATAGGTGGCGGTGCGCTGACCGCGTAGTTTCCTGCGCTCTTCCGTCGTCGATGGAGTGACCTTTTGCCCGAACCGTTGATTGAAGATTCCTTTCTCCATCGACGGACTCGAATGATGGTTTCGGAATTTGGCGCCACCGTACGGACGCGTGTCGGTGAAATGAAAGAGAACGAGATAGAAACATTTAGTAACAAGTGGGAATGTGACAGACAGACCATAAGGATCATATTCGCATGCCACCCTAAGGGAGGATATCTTCCCCTTCTTCAATCAACGATATATCCTACTCAACGCAGAGGAGGCGAAGGCCCTGAGTGGCTAGGTTGCTCGGAAGGGCAGAGGTCAGAAAAAGACAGGAAGAAGGAGAAAAAAATGATTTGTGTAAGAACCTCAGACTAATGAATAAAGGGGACACCGCATTTTAGCGTCGTTATACAGATGTAAACAGTAAGCTGAACCCTCTCACTTTATGAAAGAGATAAATGTATTTACAGACACTACCTATGGAACGAAATATTCTCTTTTTTCACTTTAAATTAAAGACACTTGCACTTTATGCACCTTTTTACCGTTTTTAAACTTGGAACCGCACGAAAAACTCGATTTTAGCGCTTGTTTTCTGGTAAAACCCTTGTTTATGGAGGTTCTAGTTAGCTTTTGCTTACGGCGGAATTTCTATAACCTTCAAATATGTCCTTATGGTCTGTCTGTCACATTCCCACTTGTTACTAAATGTTTCTGTCTCGTTCTCTTACATTTCACCGAGACGCGTCCGTACGGTGGCGACAAATTCCAAAACCACCGTTCGAGTCGGTCGATTAAGGAAGGAATCTTCAATCAACCGAACCGGCCAAAGCGTCGCACCGTCGCGCACCATTGACGATGAAGGTTGCATTTTACATCGCAGGAAACTGTATTTACGCGGGTATCGATCGACCAAGCGCTTGTCCTATCCGATCCGATTACCAGCTGTTTTTGCCTTTTGCTGCCGGTTAGATTATCGTTTTCTTATTTCCACTTATATTATTGTTACGACAGTGTGTTTGGTGGATACAGTAGTGTGCGGTGGTGTTCTAGTCCGATAATTAGTGTGTGCATATAAAAACATTTAATGTTTTGAGCCATCAGATAAACGATAAATAGGTACAGAGGTTAGGAAGTGAAAATGTGTTTTGTTGTTTCAAAATGAGTGTTTTCTTGTGGTTTTAGAATCGATGAAAATTGTGTCGATGGAGGAAGGAATCAATCGACGCCCAAATTGGAAAGGCAATTACCTACCTAACCGGGCCAAGGCCAAAAGTGTCCGTTTTTGCCTTTCCTAAGAATCCAGTTTTGAGGGCAAAATGGGTGCAAGCCTTATTTATACAAACAAGGGTGCAAGCCATAAAAAGGGCTTACTTTGTAGTCAAGAAACATTCTAAGGTATGTTATAGTATATGTTACATTTTTTATATATTTTTCATAAAGCTTCGGGTTATTGTAGGTCTGTGAACAACACTTTTTAACGCAAGACATTGAAAGGGAGACTAAGTGTGTTCGTCGATGGTCCTCAATCAACGGTGTGTTACAAAATATACTCACTTTTTTAGGTGCAATACCTTGTAAGTTAGCAGGTTGCCCTAGTTATTTGTCCAAATCGAGCACGAGTCCTAGGGAAGGTCCCAAATAAAAAAAAACAAAAAATTGAACTTGGACGGGTTGAAAAAGCCATAGCCGAATGCGTTGAGAGTTGTGAAGCTTACAAGTCTGCAAACATTGAGGAAGAGTATTCAAAAATTTTTGATATTGCCGAGAGGGCGAAAGGAAACGAAGGAAGGGGCACATGTAGAGTAGTCACTGAAATGTTTATTCTCATAATATTTTTTTGTTGTGATATTTTTATTGTTGAATTATCTTTTATTAAATAACTCTTAAATTGTTGCTGTGTTAAAATATTTTTGTGTTCCACAGATTAGTTACTATGTTATGTTTGAAATTGTACCTAGTAGTATTTTACCTGGACACAAAAAAACGACAAACTTTGCAGAAGTTTCAGTTATTAAGTGTTTTTAAGATGCTAGTTGATCATAAATAAAAATCGTTGGTATCGTACTGTCATGCTCGAAGATGTGCCTCAAAATAGGTACATAGCTAATATTAATATTATCTATTATACAGCGTGGTGAATAAAAAATGCGAAGTGTGATTTTTCTTCTTCTTTTGAGTAGGTGCCTGTGAATTCATATTTGACATTGTCTTGGGATTCTAAACAACTCTTAGTGCCATAGTGCTGTAGTTCTAAAAAGAAGGGTACTTTACTCTTGAGAAATTTTCATAAGTATTTTTCAACCTTCCCTGTATACGAATAGAAATTTTAAAATTTTTCGGGTATATTTTGAGTTTAAGCACAAGTACCAACTTTTATCAAGACTAAATTTTTTTCTGAGAAACTTCAAATATAGAAAATTCCCATTTGTGTCCAACTTTCTGGCAGACACTGTAGATACAGGGTGAGTTTTTTTCGATTCCCACTATAGGGATCTCGGAAACTAGCAGAACTACAACAAAGGCTAAATGGGGAAAGAATTGCAGTTTTGAATGCTCAATCTAATGCCCCTTTTGGATTTTTAAAAAAGTTCATGGCTTACTAGATATTTTGAAAATAGTGATTTTTTTGCTATTTCATCAGATATCTGTAGCTCCGTTATTTCTGATTATACAGAAAAACCGTAGAGACAAAAATTGTAGATATGTAATCCAATTTTTTATGTTGTTTGTGATTTTTGAGATATGACATAGACTTGTGTTTTTTAAAATGTAAATCATAGTTGGCTGTGGCCTTATCAAATCGGCCATTTTCTGAGCTTTTCAAAAATATAATACTCGGCATAGTTATTATAAAAAATAAAATAGCCATGGCTATTTTTATGATTTTTTTCTTAATTTTCACATAGTCAGCCATAGAATATTTTCATAATTACGTTCTATTTTATAAGACATACTTCAAACTTTCAAATATTTTATTTTTATCAGGTAACAAAATGTAACAGAATAAAACAAAAATTAAGATGGAGCTCCATCACATAATTATCTGGTCCTAAGAAATTACCTATATCCAAATAGTTTGATAGGGAGAAATATACCTATTTCCTGGCAGCCCAGATCTCCCAATTTGTCTGTTTTGGATTTCCTTTTGTGGGGAATAGTACAAAATAAAGTACGAGACAATTGTTGAATTAAGAGCAGCTGTTTTAGAAGCAATTGCCAGTATTGACAGGCGCTCTCTAAGAAAGGCGACAAATTCAGTTTTAAAAAGATGCAATATTTGCGTAAAGAATAATGATAGATTGTTTGTACACCTTTTTTATTTTAAAAGGTGACCTTTTAAAATAATAATAATTTGAATTTGAGTTTTTCAATTTTTGTTTTATTTTGTTACATTTTGATACCAGCTAAAAACAAAATATTAGGAAGTTTGAAGAATGTCTAATTATAAAATAGAATGTAATTATGAAAATATTCCATGGCTGACTATGTGAAAATTTTGAAAAAAATCAGAAAATTATAGCCATAGCTCTTTCATTTTTTATAATAACTATGTCGAGTATTACATCTTTGGAAAGCTCAAAAAATGGCCGATTTTAAAAATTATCTACAATTTTTGCCTCTACATTTTTTCTGTATAATCAGAAATAACGGAGCTATATAGGGATCTGATGAAATTGCAAAAAAACACTCTCTTCAAAATATCTAGTGAGCCATGAACTTTTTTAAAAATCCAGAAGGGGTATTAGATTGAGCATTCAAAAACTGCAATTCTTTCCCCATTTAACCTTTGTTCTAGCTCTGCTAGTTTCAGAGATCCCCATAGTGGGCATCAAAAAAACTCACCCTGTATACCTACATTCGTCGATGGAAATCAACGCTATATTTCACAACATAACTACTATTTTGCAAATCTTGGAAATTTCTCAGGAGGTATTGGTAAAGGTATTGTTTATCCTGTGGTAAAGGTAAAACTATCTTGGACAGTTTTAAAATTTTCTAGCATGCCAGCTGAGTTTTTTAGTGCTATAAACGGTGGCCTTTTTCCAAATTCTAATAAAGTCAACTGAAAGCAGTCAGTTTTGCCCACAAACGTCATTAAGAATTTTTTCGGTAACTCTTAAAACAAGGCCGTTTTTACAAAGGTTTTTCAAAATTATCTCTGAAAGTATAGGCCGTAATTCTCGAATATGCTTTTGCCTCGGCTTTTGCATAAAGTTAGACCATCAAAAAAGCAATCTTTTCTTTCAAAGAAAGTTGTCCGAAACCGAAAAATGCATATTTATCAAGATATTCTTGGCTGGCTCATCTTTAATAGACATCCTGTATAGGTCTGTGATCTTATCCTCGTTAAAAGCCTCGTCGATGGAGGAAGGAATCCTCAATCAACGAAAGCGTGCACAAGCAAATTTTTCTTGAGGATTATTTCAGTTTATTATTTAAAATGTTTTCAATACCAAGGTATAGCTGGTATATAATTGTAAATATCTGAATAAACTTTATTATAATTATTGTTTCCGTAATTATTTTCAACACCTAAAATTCATTTGTAATATAATCACAGAAATTCGTAGTATATTTTCTGTGATATAATGCGTCGACCTAGAATATAATGACCTTGGGAGGCATGGTTGTTCGGTGGCCGCTGTGGTGGCTGGCTGACCGGTGATGACTCAGCGATCGATACAAAAACTATAGAAAAAATCGTTTTCAACCGTTTTTATTACTCTGGTCGGCTGTGCCAAGAGTAAACAAACTGGCTGAGGGCTCCAGTGACGTCACTGCCGATCGATAAGTCTGCGAATATACACCGTATGGGATCTGCGTAGCGTGACAGGTTTCTAAACGAGATCGAGTAAGAAGCGCTAAGGTTTTTGATTTTGATAATAGGTGGCGCCCTTGTGAATCCGATCATAGATCTCCGTTAGTTTTAGATTTTGATAATAGGTGGCGCCTTGTGAATCCGATCATAGATCTCCGTTAGTTTTAGATTTTGATAATAGGTGGCGCCTTGTGAATCAAATCTCCGTTAGTTTTAGATTTGGTCCTTAGAGGCCGACACAAGCAACTAAATCTATTAATATATAGAAATTCCGCCATAAGCAAAAGCTAACTAGTCTCATAAACAAGGGTAAAACCATTGAGTAAAGCAATAAATAGGGGAAGAGGAACTGCTCCCGTGTTGTGATTTGCTAACAGGTAATTTTGTAGAAAACAGGGATCGCCATCTAGTGGTCTACAAAATTATTAAAACATCATAGTCTCGTCCCTCGGCCCCTCGCGCCATCTAGTAGGCGGCAAAATTATTAAAATGTCGGTCGTTTCATTCATATTTTATTTACAGATCGCTTTTCCCCGTAATGCTGACCGTCGTCGGGTAGAACGCGGTCTTGCCGGATTGTGCGAATTCTCCCTTCAGAACGCTTCCAATTTACACTCAACGATAGGGGGATAAGTTAAATGCCTTTAAACAAGCTTTAGCTTTTAGGCCAGGTATTTTTTAATGATTTCGGTTCACAACACTTCAGTAAAAGCTGTTCTTTTTGTTTTAGTTAATGATTAAGCATATTCAACTTTAATTTTCAATAATAACTGGCAAAGCAATATTTTTTACATTTTAGAATTGGACCGATTTGGACAATCCTTTTTTTATTTGAAAGGGTATACCTACAGAATGGTCCCATTTAAATTTGAAGAAAAAATTCCACCCCCAAGGTTGGACAAATAGGAGATGAAATTTCATATTGAACCGATTTCGATGATTCTTTTTTTATTAGAAAGGGAGTACCTTAGAGGTGGCCCCATTTAAATTTGAAGAAAAAATTCCACCCCTAAGGTTGGACAAATAGTGGATGAAATTTCATATTGAACCGATTTAGATGATTCTCTTTTTATTAGAAAGGGAGTACCTTAGAGGTGGCCCCATTTAAATTTGAAGAAAAAATTCCACCCCTAAGGTTGGACAAATAGGGGATGAAATTTCATATTGAACCGATTTAGATGATTCCCTTTTTATTAGAAAGGGAGTACCTTAGAGGTGGCCCCATTTAAATTTGAAGAGAAAATTCCACCCCTAAGGTTGGACAAATAGGGGATGAAATTTCTTATTGAACCGATTTAGATGATTCTCTTTTTATTAGAAAGGGAGTACCTTAGAGGTGCCCCATTTAAATTTGAAGAAAAAATTCCACCCCCAAGGTTGGACAAATAGGGGATGAAATTTCATATTGAACCGATTTCGATGATTCTCTTTTTATTAGAAAGGGAGTACCTTAGAGGTGGCCCCATTTAAATTTGAAGAAAAAATTCCACCCCTAAGGTTGGACAAATAGGAGATGAAATTTCATATTGAACCGATTCAGATGATTCTTTCTTTATTGGAAAGGGGTTACCTTAGATGTGGTCCCATTTAAATTTAAAGAAAAAACCCACACTTAGGTAATACGGATAGATAAATAGGGGATGATTTGGATGATTCTTATTTTATTAGAAAGGGTTTACCTTAGGGGTGGTCACATTTGAGTTTGAAGAGAAAAATTTCAATCCTATGGGTGGACAAATAGGGGATGGAATTTAATGATTGATGACCGATTTCGATAATTCTTAGTAATTCACTAAAAAATAAGAAATAAAAAATAATTACCAAAAAAATTAAAATCGACTTCAAAAATTTGCCCGTATGCACATTCCACTAAAAATTTTAATAAAATTAACAAATATCACCGACTTCAGAAATTTGTCCGTATGCACATTTCAACTAAAATTTTAGAAATATTTTTATCTTTCTAAATCGAGTTATCTTTAGAGTCGGTGACAGTAAGTTATGATGTATTCATATCTAAATAGATTTAAATTCTTTGCCTTGACTGTCACCAAATCCAAACATAACTCAATTTAGAAAGAGAAAAATATTTCTAAAATTTTAGTTGAAATGTGCATACGGGCAAATTTCTGAAGTCGGTGTTATTTGTTAATTTTTTAAAAATTTTTAGTGGAATGTGCATACGGGCAAATTTTTGAAGTCGGTTTTAATTTTTTTGTTAATTTTTTTTTAAATAATATAGGAATGTATAGACATTTTCTAAGAAGGTTTTTCCGATTCATACCAACATTGTGTTAGGTACCTATAGGTATTTTGTATAATACTTATGACTTATGATAAGCAAACTCGGCCGGTCGAGTTGGAAGTCGACCGGCCGAGCTCAAAGTCGGCTGGCCGAGTTCGAACTCGGTCGGCGACAAAAAATCACCATGTGGCCTCTCAGCGCTTCCGTAGAATTGGGCTGGTGTGAGCTTTGCTTCATGATCAAAGTTTACAGAATGATATGATGTATTATTTTTATAAGCTTGTATTTAACTTGCAATGTATTACTATATGTAGGTAGGTATGTTAGTTTGTTTAACTCAAATTTTGCAAGCTGAATTAGAATCACTTCTTGACATCCGATTGAGCTGAAATTTTGCATGCACCTTTAGTTATGCTGACAATACGCAATATTGTAATACTTTCAAAACGGCCGCCGCTCCAAGATGGCGGATGATGTATTTTTTGTCAACCCCCTTAATATGGGTATCAAATAAAAGGGCTTGAAGAGTAGAACACGATAAAGTTAGTGACGTCGCACTAAATTCAATATGGCCACCGGTCCAAGATGGCAGCACATTTTCTTTTCAACTCACTTAATATGGGTGTCAAATGAAAGGGCGTGAAGAGCAGAAAACGATAAAGTTAGTGACATCACACTTAAGTTCAATATGGCGGCCGCTCCAATATAGCGAATTACATTTTCTTTTCAACCCTCTTAATGTGGGTATCAAATACGCCATTGAATATAAGAAATACGCCCCCTATAGGCTCAATGCTAAACTAAAACAACAAAGAACAACGCAGTGTAGACCCGGTGGCTATAGCACCGTTCACATGGTAACGATGGCCCATATGTTAGTTCGCATACTCCCGTCGGGGCGTTGGCATCTTAAATTCAGTCGCGTATAAAAGGGCGTGAAAATAATAAGGTAAGTGACTTCATACTTAATTCAATATGGCGGATGCTGCAAGATGGTGGATTAAATTTATTAGTAGTATAGCTATGTGCGTACGAGCACAATTTCCCCATGTATTTCTTATGGGGACTAAAACGTGGTCAAAACGTGACCAACCGCCGCGAGACCCCAACCCTGGGTGCCGAACATGCCCGGCTTTCGCCGACCGTTGACCCAGCCGTGACCTTCGCGAAACCGCCCGACTTTCTCCGACGCGACCGAAGGTGCGCGAGTTCGCCGACCGTTGACTTTCGCTCCAGCCGCGACCGAAAAACGACTAGACGACTCGAAAAAACGTCTAAACGACTCGGAAAACGACTAAACGACTCTGAAAAACGACTAGACGACTCGAAAAACGATTAAAAGACTCTGAAAAACGACTAGACGACTCGAAAAAACGACTAAACGATTCGGAAAAACGTCTAAGCGACTGTAAAAATGACTATAAAAACGTTGAAACGACTAGACGACTCGAAAAAAAAAAACGACTAAACGATTCGGAAAAACGTCGAAACGACTGTAAAAATGACTATAAAAACGTTGAAACGACTAGGAAAACGTTTAAACGACTCTGAAAAACGACTAGACGACTCGAAAAAATGTCTAAACGATTCGGAAAAACGTCTAAACTACTCGTAAAACGATTAGTCGTTTTTCGGTCGCGGCTGGAGCGAAAGTCAACGGTCGGCGAACTCGGGCACCTTCGGTCGCGTCGGAGAAAGTCGGGCGGTTTCGCGAAGGTCACGGCTGGGTCAACGGTCGGCGAAAGCCGGGCATGTTCGGCACCCAGGGTTGGGGTCTCGCGGCGGTTGGTCACGTTTTGACCACGTTTTAGTCCCCATAAGAAATACATGGGGAAATTGTGCTCGTACGCACATAGCTATACTACTCGCCTTTTTTATTAATCAGAAGTGTATATGACTGAAAGTATTGTTTTCGGTGAAATTTTTATTAAATCGGGTTAAAATGAGCGATTTCTATGTTTGGAGGTTGTAAATCCTTGTAGGTAATACGCAAACATGATTCAAAAAGGAATCCAACTGACCATTATTAAACTACAACTTTTTGTCTAAAAAATTCAAAGAGTTTACGCTTCCAAGATAATAAGCTGTTACAAATAACTGTTGATAAAGTAGACATATTTTAATCACATTTACTAAACAATTGATGCCAATATTTTTGGATCTTTTAATTTACGACGCAATAATAAGGCTTTACATAATGTCGAGAAAATAGTGAATTGTCACTTGCAATATTTTTGATTCTAGATAATCGAGAAAATTGTCGTTATTAAACCTAATTATTAAATTCAGTTGAAAGTCAACGCACAAGATTTTTGTATGTTATTTACTCTCAGCCTCGTTGTCTCAGAATTCCTATTTAAGATTTTTCCCCTATGACCCCAATTAGTAACTTATTGAAACTGAATTTTGCGTCATTTTCAGAGGACAAAAATCCCATGAAAATATGATTTTTTAAATTTTATAACGTTCAGTATTTTTTTTATTTTGGTTATATAGTTACCACCTAGCTTGACCCAGTGAAACTGAATTTTACGCCATTTTCAGAGGATAAAAATCCGTTGAAAATATGATTTTTTTAAATTTTATAACGTTCAGTATTTTTTATTTTGGTTATCTAGTAGCTTGACCCAGATGGAATTTTTCTTTTCATCAGATTCTGTTCTAACGGGAAGCGTTTATGATGTTGTCTCGGTCTATTGAACAACTATTCTAAAATAATCCAACCTGTATAAAACATAAAATGGGACAGCCACATCACTACTTTTTTTTGCCTTGTATATTTCCAAACTGGCTGTTAGATGTGTTTCTCACCTTAAAAAATTAAAACCAATATTTTTTTGGACCTCAAACTTGCAACACAATTAGGTTTCAAATCTCTGGCATATTTATCATTTATTTTATATACAGGGTTAACTATCACTTAGTACAAAAATTTTTATGGCAGATAAAGAAAAATTAGACTTGCTAAAATAAATTTTCAAAAATTTTCTAACATTTGTCTTAAGCCTAAAAAAATTTTTTTTCAAATTGTATTAAACCCCTCAAAAAACGCCGCCTATGGACGCCCGCGCGACATGTCTAAAAATTTCGCATATGTCAATAGCGCGGCGTTGCCACGTCTATCAATTTATCCGAGGATTCACCACAAAATTTCGATTTCCTTTTAAAAACGATTACTTTCTGAGGAACATGTAGAATGCCTATGAAACACCTACCTTACTGACATTTCCAGGATTGTTTGCACCATTTTCTGTTTTCTTGCTTTTTTACATTAAAAGTCACACAACACAACATTCACATTTTTTAAATCTGTTGGGGATCTCTTGGTTTCCCTCTGCTATTCCTTTTGTTTGAAGCGAGGTACTCAGCCTGACGACCACGACGAGGTAGATCCCCTCCGCCAGGAAAACCCCGAAGGGTAACCGAAAAATCACAACTGCACTAGCACACATTGCACAAATGCACATGCAAAGCACTACAGTAGCTGTTCAAAGAGGCCGCCGTTAACTTCGATGCACAAATTCACTCGGTTAACTAAAGAAGTCCGGATACGTGCAAAAAGTCCATGATTATTCCGGATTTGGACAGCTGCACCTTCAATTCGTTCACGTAACTGCTGCTCGTTGTCGATTTCCTGCTCGTACACAATCGCCTTCATGAATCCCCAAATACAAAAATCCATTGGATTCAAGTCTGGTGATCGCGGCGGCAATGCAATGGGCCCTCCTCTTCCGATCCAACGGTTGGGGCATTGGTCGTCTAAAAGTGCACGAACAGGTCTCGCAAAATGGGCTGGTGCACCATCGTGCATAAACCACATGTCATGCAGTACTTGTAGTGGCAAATTATCAAACAAAACATTTGTCAGAAAATACAAGTATCGTTCAGCGTTTAAATTTTCCGGTAGAATGTATGGTCCAATTAATCGATCTCCATAAACTCCTGCCCAAACATTGATGGAAAACCGACGTTGGAAATTAAACCGCCGAACAGCATGTGGGTTCTCATCGGACCAAATATGGCTGTTGTGTCTAAAAAAAAAACAAAAATTAGAAATATTCACAATTTTGGCGAAGGCGTTAGGATTGACATAGCCAATTTTATAATAAATAAAAAAGATAATATGGAGGAGAGAAAGCTATAAGTAAGTAAAAATTTACATACGTGTTTAAAACCCCAGCACGTATGAAGCAGCATTCGTCTGTCCAAAGAATGTTGAAAACAAAGTTTGGGTCTTGGGCGATTCGATCACGTAGCCAAGTGCAGTAGGTCATTCTCACCGGAAAATCATTTGCTTCTAATGCTTGGACCTTTTGTATGTGATAAGGGTGAAGGCCGTTTTCCCTTAGAATCCTCCATGCCTGTAAATAATTGTATTGTTACATTTTAAATTTTATGTAGGTATTAGGTGCAAGCAAAGACAATCCCATCACATGGGATAGTCTTTGGTAGAAGTCAGTTTTATTGGTTTTATTTTACTTGCCTTGTTCTGAGATATTCCCAATCTCCTTGCAATAGCTGTAGTGCTTATAGAAGGTTGCTCTTCCACCAAATCAAGCACTGACTCAACATCGTCCATGTTCATTTGCCCTCCAGGCCCACCCCTTCGAGCTTGCAAAACACCAGTGTTTCGCATACGTTGTACAATGTTCACGAAAGTACGTGGGTTAGGCATATTTGCCCTGTTAGGAAAACGAATACGGTATTCTGCTGCAGCTCGATGTGCACTTTCATCGCATCTCCCGTACATTATAACCATGTCCGTTAACTCGGCGTTCGAATACTCCGGCATTTTCACAAAGACGCTGAACGATTTGCCGGGAAAATCAAGACAAAACTGGGAAATAACGCCATGTTACATTCGCAAATGCCCTCCGTCGGCTACTAGCCAAACTTGAAAAGGTTTGTTCCAACAGGGCCAATAACCGTCCTCAAGCACGTTCAGCGCATGCGCACTACCCCGCTGGCTGTTCCAACTGAATTATGTACCTACCGACACGGGACGATACACGCACTGTTCCAGCCGATTTATGGATCATTTGTGTATCGTCCTTGTACGATAAAAACGGTGCCTGGTCTAAAGCAATAACCGCGTGTACTGACATGCGCAATGTAGTCATGTGACAGAGATAAACAATAACCTCATATTTTTGTTTTTACGTAGATGGTTTTAAATCGATGGCTGGGATCGTGTTTTTTATTTCTTGTTGGTTTTTGGCTTGTTGGGTAGGGCGGGGAATCGTTGAACAATAATTTTTTAGAGTGAAGAGTGAGGTTAGCCCACCGAACATTCGGTTAGCCACATATTAAACACGCAGGTTAGGTGCGGTCGCAAAACGTGATTTGGTCGATTTGATTCACAATCCGTTCCATCTGAAATTTTCTTTGGGATCGCACATGAACGGTGCAAAACTAGCGCATGCGTTCTTTAAGGGTTATCATCTAGTTCATGTACAGTTCTGTGACGGTACGTAAATTCGAGTTGGAACAAATGATCCCAAAGAAAATTTCAGATGGAACGGAAAAATTGTTCAACGATTCCCCGCCCTACCCAACAAGCCAAAAACCAACAAGAAATAAAAAACACGATCCCAGCCATCGATTTAAACCTATCTACGTAAAAACAAAAATATGATGTTAATGTTTATCTCTGTCACACGACCATACACTGCGCATGTCAGTACACGCGGTTATTGCTTTAGACCAGGCACCGTTTTTATCGTACAAGGACGATACACAAATGATCCATAAATCGGCTGGAACAGTGCGTGTATCGTCCCGTGTCGGTAGGTACATAATTCAGTTGGAACAGCCAGTGGGGTAGTGCGCATGCGCTGAACGTGCTTGAGCACGGTTATTGGCCCTGTTGGAACAAACCTTGTATGTACAGTTAGTTGCCTAGCTAGGAAGTTATGAAATGACGAACGGGGCAACGCGGAGCAGTCGAAAAAACGTTTCATAGACTCGACCGGGCCGATACGTCGCTTAATTCATACCGCCGAGGCTTCAGAACAATAAATCCTTTATCTATGCTTCAGAAGAGGTTAGATGGTGGACAAGAATTCATCAGAGGAGCTCCGGGGGTATTAAGGGAGACGGCTTGTGGTGTCGCGGTAATGAGCTTTCCGCGAGAGTAGGAACCGGTCCGGATACGAGCTAAGGTAAGGGGAATCTAATAGCGCTGCATCTGTACAGATTCAAATCGATTGTTATTTATGTATTTTTTAAATTTGTTTGAGTAAAAAGGTATTTTCACCGTTCCTAAATCAACGGCAACACCGCGGAAAATCACTTCAGCTGTCAGTACCTTCAGAAGCCAAATTGGATGACGTCATTAAAGGCGGGGATTTACAGGGAAAATAGGGGTCTTTACCCGTTTTTTTAAAGATCGTAAAAAAAATCTAAAAATATTTTTCTATGTTTTCTTAAGCCACCCTGCGCACGTGGTAAAAATTTTTGTACTAAGTCATAGTTAACCCTGTATACGTAGGTATAAGTTTCATTGTTTAATAAAACCAACTCGGCACTTTTCACGTCCTATGCGTCGCACTTGCTTCAGTAGATTCTCGGTCGTGACCACAAAGACTCTATCGAGGCGTTGTAATATATGAAAAGTCTGAGTTTCGTGTTTGTTTTTCTTTGGAAAGATGGAAGTGTATCAGTACCTACTTCAGTATAATAGATACGCGTAGTTCAGTGAAATTTTGGATTACGGCAGTATCTATCTATGGAATTTGAACGGTTACTGGTTGTTTTTCCCGTGAAAATGACTGTGCCGTTGGAAAAATGATGTTTGGTTATATATCATCGCTCGGGGATGTTTATTCTACTGTCTGGGGCATTAGATGTAACCTGATTTCTTTTTATACATCACCAAGAATCTTTCGGTGAGTTGTATTTTGTTTTCTTATCTCTAGGGTATTTTTTTTATGTATTTGCGTCGCATTTTTAAACCTATATCGTAAAACCGGTGGTGGCACCCTGTGTTTAAAAACTATACTTCGAAAAAACATCTTGTCTGATCCAATTTTGTTATCATTTTCATAAATGGGGTAAACAAATTAAACGTTAGCAATTATATTTGTATCAAAAATCCTTGCAAAACTGACAACGGGTTCTGCAACCAGTACCTATGATAATTGCATTACTTTTTCCTAGCTAAAAATATTTCCTTACATCTTCACCCCAATAAATTCAGTTTCGGCTATAATATCAAAATAATATATTTATATATATTTTTTACTTATTTCCGACTCGCTATTTAGTGGTGGTTTATAAGGTTCAAAGTTTTCAATTATTATTTTCACTGAATATTGGGACCAGGTTTTGTTTTTAAATGATAACTGGTAAACTAAATCGCCAGAAATTAATATATTTTTTGATCAACATGTTTGAGCTCATATATCTATTCTTAATATTTTGCGTGCCGCATGTTTGTATGACATTATGTTAACGTTTAGCCATGAATTGTAAGCAAGTCTGGTGCTTTTATTAAAACGGCTTACAACCCTCTAAGTAGTACGTGCAGTTTAGTGAAAGTTAGATTAATGTCTCTCATATCGAGTCCAGTCCAATTTTCTTGCTATATCTATCATCAATGAAAACGTATAATTCAAAATGAAAATGTTTGGAGATTGAGCCGATATGATATTTTCTAGTCCAGAGGATACCGCCACCTCGAGCGATCACGCGGGCTATACGAAAATTTAGTCTATACTTTCACATACATCAAACTTTATTTATTCATCTAAGCCCCGTCATGGATTTTTTACACCTTATTAAGCAGAACGCATTTTTCATAGGACACGCAAACGGTGACATCGACGGCTATATGACATCAGCGTATTTTCTAATAATAGTTGATTTTTGGCACCCCGGTTTTTAGAACCTCTAGCAACAATTTTCAGTTTAGCTTTCCACATTATCAAAAAAAAACCATGATTTATACTATATTTAGAAGGGTGTTGTTGTATGTTCGATATTTTATTCATTAAAAATGTTGTATTTCCAGGGTAAAATTGGTTGAACTTCTTAGGGACGTATGTTGAATTTTTCACGCCTGGTTTTAATGCGGCAAATTATCATTCGCATTTTAAACGAATTTGATAGCGTAAATAGCTTTGGACTTACAATCGCAGTATTTCTTTTTATTCCTAGAAATCAACAAAATTTCGGGGTTAAACAGTTGACCGACAAGTTTTTTTTACTTTGAACGTACATGTTGATTATGCCTGGTTTGAAATTTTCATCCGTACTGTACCGGGGGATTTTAGATTCTATGCTATGGAAGTATGATTTACAGGGTTTTTTTTAGATTCTACATCAACTGGGTCACACGTGTCCCTAAGGACAAAGGTCAAACCTCGAGCAGTAGCCACTTTGCACGTTTTGTTTTTGTCGAGCGATCACGTGGGATGGGCATTTTTTAAACATTTTATGAGTGTAGTTTCAATCGTGACCGAGCGATTACAAGAGCTAAAATCCAAATTTGTGGGATAGGCAATGAATAAAATAACAACTTAGATACGCGAATAAATATTTTAATATACAAGATGCCACGAACATTTTATCAGTTTTGTATACTTTTTCATCGGTGACGGGTACCCATAACTTTTTTATTTGCTGAATACGGATACAATTATTTTGCGTAGACTCCTGTCGATAGTATCAAATGTTTATTACCTTTACCTAAAGAAATTAATATCCATGTCCATAATCTAATTGTTTTGCTATATATTCCGTAAATTGGCCTTGCATTCATCCGGCGGTATTTATATTTTTAAATATGTGTGCGTCTCAAGTTTGATAATAACATTTTTAGTATACATCAGAGCTGCGCTTCATATTGTATTTGCTACTGCTGCATCCCAAGTCTGCCGCTTTAGTAGGTACCGAATTCACAGTAATAAAACTGTAAAGAACGAGCGAGTTTTGTTTGTGTACGAAGTGTTGAGATATATTACCCATGTAACATAATATCCCATTCAAATTCGAACTATATGGGGCTTAACTATTTTATAATATTCTAATATATACTTATATGGTTACGTTATCTGTGCTTATATATAAAAGTGTGTGAAAAAATCTTATTGGACATTCTATTTGAGAGAATTGTTTTTAGGTCGTCAACCTGTCCTGACAAGTTCCGGCTAGCGGATGTGAGTCATCCACCTTGCGCCCGGCTGCGATGCATTCGCAGAAATACTACTGTTGGGTGTTTTGGCGTTGGAATGATGGTTATTGTCCGGGTATTTTAGTGTTAATAGTAATTTTTTTAATTTAATCGGAGCCTGCGGTACACATCATTAAAGGGACCTGCTGAGTCTACAGAGACCGGCGAGGCCTGTGGGAGCCAGCGGAGCCCTGCTACAACAGCGCGTCGAGATTATTACCACACTGCCAAGCATTTCCTAGAATTTTACTTAAATGCCGAGTGTTTGGCTTTGGAATGTGGGCTAAGGTTCGAATCCTGTATGGAACATATACCAGATGAAACCATAGGCACCTAAACACAAATACTTTTAAAACCTGATTTGTTGAACCTATCGAAAATTAGTAATCAACAATTGTTTGTATATTTTTAGGTCACTCTCATTAATACCTTGTGGTTTGTTCTTCAAAAGCAGTTGAGACAGACCTGGTGTAAGGGTAAGTTTGATCTCCAATACATAATACGTTATCTTCAACAGTTACTGGTATTTGTCCCATGACTAATCCGTCATTGGTGTGTTGGATACCATAACTCCTAGGTTCAATCTCAAGTGACAAAAACATGTCTTTAACTGAGAGTGATTGTATTATCAAAGGCTTATATATCTTTCGATCACAGAGCATCGATCACGGATAATTTCCTTTTATGCTCTCCCCGAGGCAAATTTTTTCACAGGGATATCCAAGACCATTTATGGTATTCCGTGGTTTTCGATAGTATTCCATGGTCTTTGATGGTATTTCATGGTATTCGATGGTATTCCATGGTACTCGATGGTATTCAATGGTATGTCGCTTTTTCAAGTCGTCTAGTCGTTTTTCAGAATCGTCTAGTCGTTTTCCAGAATCGTTTAGTCGTTTTCAGAGTCGTTTAGTCGTTTTTTCCGAATCGTCTAGTCGTTTTTCGAATCGTCTAGTCGTTTTTACGAGTCGTCTAGTCGTTTTTTAGAGTCGTTTAGACGTTTTTAGAGTCGTTTTTATAGTCGCTTAGACGCTATAAGCTTTTTCTTGGTAGGATAATGGACAGTCAAAAATGAACATTGTTGTAATTTTTAATTTTCATTATTGAAGAACATGTTGCATGCCCTCATTTTATTCCATATATAGACCGTTTAAGGGTTTTAAACCCTTAATTCCACCTTTTTCCACACGCTACACTTATACCTTTGGGTTCTCGAAGTCGGAATAGTATAAAAATCATACGGTGAACATGGCATAAGTGAGAATTAGTACCTTTTTTTTGTTTCTGGGTGAAATTTTAAACAGGAAACGCGTTGCACAAAATGGGGTTTTCCAGCTAGTCTTTCAACTTGATAATCGTGTGACGTCAGAGTATTTTTAAAAACTGGTGAACTTTGCACCTATTATATTTTAGTCAAGTAATTTAAAACAGGGCCTGGCTTTCTCGGAATTAATGAAATTTACTTACCTAAATGGTTATAAACTCAACTAAAAATGGTTAATTTATGCCCCAAATTTAATGTCCACTTTCCTTTTGAGCAGTCCTATTCTCTAAATATATGAAGATATATTTTTGATACATCCTTAGGTAATGTAGTCAAGAAAATGTATACACTCATATGTATCTCATATCTATTCTTTATTTCACTTTTCCTACAAATTTTTTATCGCCAGTAGGTACCGATGAGATCAGCGTGCTCGTTTCATAGGCGCTTATTCCGACAAAGAGAAAGTACTTTTTTCCGAGGAATTACATCACGTACATATTGCAAGCTGGTATTTTTTCTATAGGTGTTAGGTTTTTATTAGTTGCGAGTCTCGACATGTCTCGGCGTCGCGGACGCAAAAATACGCAGGGAGAGGTGGTAGCAAAAATCCATGCATGGCCGCGGCTAAAGGTCGACAGGGGGACGTCATGGCTTAATTATGATTTAGGGTTTTTATTAGTTGCGAGTCGTGACATGTCGCGGCGTCGGTTTTGACCACGTTTTAGCCCCCATAAGAAATACATGGGGAAAGTGGGCCAGAACCGACATAGCCTATCTACTTTTATTTACCACCTTCCTCACTTGGGAATCAAATAGGTACTAAAAAGCACGAACTAAAATAAAAGATAAAAATACCTATTTAAAAACAAGCCACGAATAAAACGAATAATATAAGTGTAGTGTAGTGTAGTGTAGGTTTTTGTTAAGATAATTCAATGACAAATTGCGAAGTTTTTGTAAATCAAAAAGCTTGTCGCGCGAATTGTAAAGAAAATACATACTTTGGCAAGTATAGGTAGGTACTTGCTTATCAACCAATCACTGTCCAATAAAATTAATTGAACATGAACATTTTACCCACCAAGCTTTTTCATTTGCAAAAACTTGAAGCAATTTGGAATTGAATTATCTTAACGAAAACCTAAACCTATTTTATTCTTTTAGTATATGGCTTAAATAAAAGCTTGCTTTTAAAAAGTTTTTTTTACAAGTAATAAATTAAATTCGTTTGTTGCCTCTAATCTTTCTTATTAGTATTAACGCCATAATAGGATCGCGAACAGTTGGTGGTGATGCCATTGAGTAATATTCCTTTACTCAATGGTGATACTTATTATAACCTTTACTCAGGTGATACCTTCAGAAGACCAGCTTGCCATTGCCACCATTCTTGATTGTAAATTCCCTAATTAATTCCTTTAAATCTATTTTATTTCAAATCTATTTTTCTGCTTATTATTGCTAAATTCGAAAGTCTCGACTGGTTCATAGTAAGTAGATCTTAGAAAGTTTTTGTTTAGCTTCAGTTTTGAAAATGATCTCTCCCGGCATGGTTAAAAATATTCGTAAAGCTAAAAATAAATTAGGAAAGGGACTCTTTAAATTGTATGAAGTTAAGTTATAAAGCGAAGTAACAACTAACCCCCACCCCGCACCCCACCCCACTATCATTTTGGATTTAGGTATATTTTTAAAAACACCAAACAAAACTGGGGATTAATCAAAAGGGCGAAATGCGGCACAATATTCATATTTTTGTCGGCTGTGCTATTTGCTATAAACAAAAAAATAGGAGTATAGGACACTTATTTAAATAGGTATTTTTTGTCGGCGGCGCGGCAGCTGACAAAGACAAAGGGATTACTCTTGTCGGCATCGGCGGCCGGCTATTTTAGTAAATTTTCAGGGATATAAAAAAAGAATCTGCCTGCCGGGTGCCTGCCGCATAAATTTTTTTATGTTGTTTCAACTGACTGAGAAAAGGAATAATACATAATAATCATTGAGTAAAGGAATAATTTACTCAATGATATAATGTAGATCATACAATCCGGAATTTTATTATCGACTACGACCTTATTGGCACTGCGTCGAGAGTTTCGTCGTTAACTGAAACCGTGTTTTCTTACGTTCTTTGCTCTTGTGACTTGAAAGTGAAATAATTATTCTGGAAAATCGTCTTGCACAAAAATATAATCTACCGCCGAAATCAAAGGAACCGATACGAATATACATACTCCCTAATTTGTGATCGCATCAAGTTAGTAATTTATAATATTACGTGCAAGAATAGGGATTTTTCTGTAAGACAATTATTATTCTCCACAAAAATGCCTATCTCAAAATACAAGTGCGTTTATGATAACAATTGTGACAATTCACGCGCGTCGGGACAATCCCTATTTACGTGTTTTTAAGCGATGTGGAACAGATCGGTCGGTACATGGTGTGCGAAAAACATTTCAATAACAACCATTTTCACTGTGCGGATTCCTCAAAAAAGCGACTTATATAATAAAATCGCTAAATGGTTTTCGTGAAAATCCGGAGTAGAAAAAACGTAGCCGTCCGTGGATTAAAAAAATAAGAAAATATAGAGCGTTGCAAATGACACATTACAAAAAAAATTATTAAAATTATTATTTCTTTTAGTAAATTACAGAAAATATTATCGTAAAAGAAATATTATGTACTTAATGCATTACATGCTTAATGTTAGTAGGTACATTTTTTCATCAAAACCGTTGAGTGAAATATTTGGATAGAGGACCAACGAATATAGGCCAGGGTAGATAATTTTTGAGAACAAAAAAATCTAGAACAGCATCACACCCATTGGAAAAGAAAGAAAATATAGCAAAAATAACTGAAAAAACAATTTAAGGGCGATTTGAGGTACGGGGGTTGTAGGGGGTGATCTTTTAGGGGAAACTGTTTATCACGATTTACAGCAAAACTGCAACTCCTATCGAAAAAAGTTGAATGACAAAGTTATAGGCAATAAAAAGATCTACAACTTTGGTATTTACACTTTTTTCACATAACCTCAAAATATCCGCGAAAAATCGAAATAACCGATTTGTTGGTTTCTAATTTTTACCTCCCACAAAAAAAAATTCCACAAAATTTGGTGGAAACTTACCTTCTTATGTCCCGAACACGCTGTAATTTTTTCAAATGAAAATATTTATTTTTACCCCTTTCTTTGATTTTAAACCGAAAAAGTAACGATCCAAAAACCGCGCAAGTGGCGCCCTCTGTGAAATACAGCAAAATTGATATTTTTAGCTTATTCTCCATCCCCAAAAACACAGCAGTGCCAAATTTCAGTTCAGCAGCTTCATTATTTGGAGAGATGTAGCCATAATTCAATTTCAAAAAATGAACTTCAACGCCCTGTATCTCTTAAACAAACAGCATTTCTATAATTCATATTAGCCTCAATCGTCATATTTTGGCCCCAAATATGTGCAGTTGCTCTATGGACCATTATTAACGGGACACCCTGTATAATTGAATAGTTATAAATATCCACTATTTTCAAGGTCACTACAAGGTAACTTCAACGCCCTGTATCTCTTAAACAAACAGCATATCTATAATTCATATTAGCCTCAATCGTCATATTTTGGCCCCAAATATGTGCAGTTGCTCTATGGACCATTATTAACGGGACACCCTGTATAATTGAATAGTTATAAATATCCACTATTTTCAAGGTCACTACAAGGTAACTTCAACGCCCTGTATCTCTTAAACAAACAGCATTTCTATAATTCATATTAGCCTCAATCGTCATATTTTGGCCCCAAATATGTGCAGTTGCTCTATGGACCATTATTAACGGGACACCCTCTATAATTGAATAGTTATAAATATCCACTATTTTCAAGGTCACTACAAGGTAACTTCAACGCCCTGTATCTCTTAAACAAACAGCATTTCTATAATTCATATTAGCCTCAATCGTCATATTTTGGCCCCAAATATGTGCAGTTGCTCTATGGACCATTATTAACGGAACACCCTGTATAATTGAATAGTTATAAATATCCACTATTTTCAAGGTCACTACAAGGTAAACTCTATTTTTTTCTTCAAATCGGAACCTATAGTTTTTCTTACGGAATCTTAATATGCAGGAAAAAACGAGTGTGTTTGATCTGAAATATTCGTTCATTTGTTCTTAAATAATGCATAAATAAATCAATAAATGGGGTAATTTTTTTATACAAATGACAACATTAAGAAAATGTTCAAAATGATTATCAACTCCAATGCACTTGTTAATTCGCTTCATAAAAAATTCATTTGTGCAAAAAGCAATTTATTTCCCTAAATACAAGTAGCAGGTAATGGAATCTGAAAAATGACATCTGTGTTTGCATCCAACGTGTTTCTAATTACCTAATCGGTAGGAACTGGACTACGGAGCGCTATATAGCGCTCCGTAAACTGGACAAAACTGCGAATTTTTTTGTAATTTATGCGCTGTAACTTAAGCAGTCAAGATAATAAAAAAAATGTAAAACAAAATTGTAGATCATTTACCCCTCTCCAACTTATATTCAGGTAATTTTTTTGTTAAAAAAAATTTACAAGACCTGTCCTGTGGTAAACGAATTTTTTGTCATATAACGCCCTGTAAATCAATAAACATTAGAGACACGAAACAATTTTATAATAAAAAGGTGACCAGAAGTTCATCTTCTAAAACTTTCATAAGGTCATTCTTTGTTATTTTTTTACATGACCACCCCTGCTGCGTGCGAAGTTATACAGTGTGGATAGAAATTGTGAAATATTGCTTATATTTCTTAAAATATTCTTCATATCAAAAACATGTTTTAATAAAAGTGTTAGGGGAAATTATTTCCCGTTTAGTGATATCAAGCAATCTTTCGTAGCACCAAAAATGTTGTTGCCATGGTAACCGATTTATTTTTTTAAATGGCACCATATACTTTTTTTGGTGAAAATTGATTCATTGGAACTTTCTGAATACGATACAATACAATTTTAATGGGGTCGCATAAGAAAAAGAAAACAAGGTTTCTATTATGCTATTGACAATGTTTATCAAATTAATTATTAACATCAAGTTAGCCATGCCAAAATCAGAACAATGCGAAACTGACACTATCTGTGTAACTGTGTACATTGTTACACTAAACGTACTTTTTTTACTAATTTTTCTGTGTACTTAAGTACTTAGTATGTTAACCTGTATTCTTTCCGTTTCACTTAATTGAAGCGCCATTATAACTTACTAAGTACTTAAGTGCACAGAAAATTGAGTAAAAAAAGTACGTTTACTGTAACAATGCACACAATTACAAGCAACTGACAGCTAGTGACAGTTTCCCATTGTTCTGATTTTGGCATGGCTAACCTGATGTAATAATTATTTTGATAAACATTGTCAATAGCATAATAGAAAACTTAATCTTTTTGTATTTTTTTCTTATGTGACCCCATTAAAATTGTATTGTATCGTATTCAGAAAGTTCCAATGTATCAATTTTCACCAAAAAAAGTATATGGTGCCATTTAAAAAAATTAAATCGGTTAACATGGCAACCACATTTTTTGTGCTACGAAAGATTGCTTGATATCACTAAACGGGAAATAATTTCCCCTAACACTTTTATTAAAACAAGTTTTTCATATGAGGAATATTTTAAGAAATATAAGCAATATTCCACAATTTCTATCCACACTGTATTGTCATGCAGGTAATGCGCTGTAACTCATGTATTAATACTTTTATTGGAGTCATTTTGCTCTAAAAACATGTTTAGGAAACCACCTTATAGCACAATTCGTACCAGGAGTTCGAGTGTAACCTTTTGGTTGGACACTCAGGAGGCAGTCCCCTGACATCTTTATTAGACTAGTTCCCATTATTATTTTATTTTGCAATTGAAACACCGGCGTTTCTTTTATTTTTTAACGAAATAATGTGCCTAGAGGATACAAAACGATTAGTGCGGACCCTGCCTCTGTCCTTGTAAATATCTATCTATCCCTCCTCCGATTTTTGTCTGTGGAAAAATAAAATATAATACCGGATTTTTTATTAAAAAATAAAAAACCTTTTTTAAAACAAGCCTTTATTTAAGCCATTTACCTACTAAAACAGATAAAATAAGTTTAGGTTTTCGTTAAGATAATTCAATGTCAAACTGCGACAAGCTTTTTTAAATCAAAAAGCAGCTTGTCGTGCGAACTGTTAAGAAACTACATACTTTAGCACGTACTTTGCTTATCAACCGATAAAATTAATTGGTACCTACCTACTTCTATGAACATTTCGCGCGACAAGCTTTTTGATTTAAAAAAGCTTGTCGCAATTTGGAATTGAATTATCTTATCGAAAACCTAAACTTCTTTTATTCGTTTTAGTACATGGCTTAATAAAAAAGCTTGGTTTTAAAAAGTTTTCTTTGTTTTTATTTTATGCTTTTTAGCACCTATTTGATTCCCATGTCAGGAAGGACATACATACATACATACATACATACATACATACGTACATACATACATACATACAGTTTGTGTACATAAAAAAAATTGTATTTATTAAACGCAGTAAGAAACCATCGAGCCACGTCAGACGATTTCCCAATAATAATTATTAATAAAAAAAATTTATCAAAAAAATTAATACCGACTTCAAAAATTTGCCCGTATGCACACTCCACTAAAAATTTTAAAAATTACAAAAAATAACACCGACTTCAAAATTTTGCGCGTATGCACATTGAAACTAAAATTTCAGAAATAGGTTTCTCTTTCTAAATTGAGTTATCTTTGGGTTTGGTGATTTAGTGGAAAGTGCATACGGGCAAAATTTTGAACTCGGTTTTATTTTTTTTGTTAATTTTTTTATTTATTATTTTTAGTGAATTATTAACAATTATCGAAATCGGTCCAATATTAAATGTCATCCCCTATTTTCCACCCTTACGGGTGCAATTTTTTCTTCAAATTTAAATGAAGCCACTCCTAAAGTAATCCCTTTCTAATAAAAAAAGAATCATCGAAATCGGTTCGATATGAAATTTCATCCCCTATTTGTCCACCCTTAGGGGTAGAATTTTTTCTTCAAATTTAAATGGGGCCACTTCTAAGGTACTCCCTTTCTAATAAAAAAAGAATCATCGAAATCGGTTCAATATGAAATTTCATCCCCTATTTGTCCACCCTTAGGGGTGGAATTTTTTCTTCAAATTTAAATGAAGCCACTCCTACAGTAATCCCTTTGTAATAAAAAAAGAATCATCGAAATCGGTCCAATATGAAATTTCATCCCCTATTTTTCCACCCTTAGGGGTGGAATTTTTTCTTCAAATTTAAATGGGGCCATTCTGTAGGTATACCCTTTCAAATAAAAAAAGAATTGTCCAAATCGGTTTTTAAATGACGGAGTTCTGAGGTAACAAACATAAAAAATACAACCGAATTGATAAACCTCCTCCTTTTTAAATCTATTGCCCCACAGAAAAAGAATTCATCGTAGCTTCGCGCACGGCATTTGTTTTTTTGGGTCAAGATCAATAAATTAGCATCGCACCCGTTGTCACCGATATGGCAACGTCTGAAATGTTCCCGTTTAGAGTTTTAAACTTATATCCTTTCAATACCACAATTTTTTCTACCGTGGCCCAGATGGCGCCCAACGCGATAGCGATTTCTTCTGTAAACTTTGCCTGTAGCTAAGCTCAAGAAGTTCCAGAGAATTTTTAAATTTATGGTGAATGCACTGGGTCAAATTCCCTGTGGCATCAGGAAATAGGGTGTTACAGATCCGGCCATTTGCTCGATTCCTCTTATTCCTTTACTCAATGGTTAAACTCAGCAAATACCGAAGCACAAACCAAAACAAACAAAATGGAAAACAAACAATTTGAGCAAGCGGTAACTTTGGTCCCTGTCAAACTGCCGCAACGTTGCCGATTAGTGCGAAGAGTAATGGGTGTTCTCTACTATAACGGTTTTGTCAATAATGAAACACCTACATAATCTTTCTTGAACACGAAAAGGTTATGTTTTACTTTACTGTTCCGCCTGAATTTTATAAGTGGGGGTAATTTTACGTTCAATGCATCTACTAAAGAAATTGCCGGTTTTATTTATGATATTCCTAGTTATTGTTACTCTTAAATGTGACAACATTTTTGGGGCAGGTCAGTAAAGGACCAATATTTGTAAACATGGGGATAGTAATAAATAACTACCTGACAACAATTCACTTAAATTTGTAAACAAATTCGTCCCTTTTATTCATTAGTCTGAGGCAAGAACCGTAAAACGGTTCTTGGATTTGTGGACTTTGTGTAAATCTTCGTGTTTTGTGGTATACATCACAAAATATATAAGTTAGATTGAAATACCTAATTTTATATCAGAGAAATGGAGTGAGGAGAATAAGCTATAAGCTGCGCGAACTGCCTAATAGAAGTGGCGGCCATATTAAACCAACTTCATCCATGGGCGTATCATTGTTAACAGACTTGGCACTGCAGACTGCTTTAGAGGTCTTTGTCCTCGTTCGCCACGATGCACACTGAAGGCTTCACCAGCAAAATGTTTTGAACAAACAAATTTATTTGGACTCAAAGTCCAATCAGTCCCCAAGTTAAGAATTTTTAACCACATATTCAACATGTTATCATCTTTAGGAAATCTGCAAAATCATTAAAATTATACAGATGCGCATGGTGCCCAAAATTTCGGCGATTGTTTTTACTAAACTTACCGAAAAAATGATACTCCCGGAGGACTCCTAGACTTATAATTCTTACAGCTTGGTACTGCACACGACATTTTCCAAAAACCTCTGCTGAAAATACAACAACTACCACTACCGCTGAGAACAAACTGCAAACGTCAAAGTTAGGACAATATGGCAGCCATTAAATTTGCCTGGAAATAGGATGCGCAGTAGGTCACAGCGCGTTTTCCCCACTCCATTTCCCTGTTTTATTTTGACCATTTTCATGTGACGTCACAAATCGGCGGCCATGTTTGCTGGAGGACAAACACGAGAAATTGCCATATAATTTTAATTTTCTTTCAAAACGACAGCCCTATACAGGGTGTTCCTAAATATCATGTACATACGGAAGGGGGTAATTCTTTGGCCCATTTTAAGAAAAAAACTTCATATGAACGTATCTCGTAAACGTCCTAACTTTTGAGATACAGGGCGTTAAAGTTCATTTTTTTAAATTGAATTTTGGCTACATCTCCCGAAATAATCAAGCTGCTGAACTGAAATTTAGCACTGCTATGTTTTTGGGGATGGAGAATAAGCTGAAAATGTCAATTTCAGCGTATCTCACAGAGGGCGCCACTTGCGCTGTTTTTTGATCACGCTTTTACGCTTAACTTTTTTGAGGTTATCTTTTTGGTCCTGCAGGTCCATCATTTTAGTGCATCTTTTCATTCTGCAAGAAAAAGGTACTCTTGTTTCATAACGGTTAAATCAACCGTTTGCTTTGAAATTGCCAAAACGTTCTCCAAAACACCTGTTGATTCCAATATTCGAAACATAAAATTTTCACCTACTGCTTTCAAATGTTACAGATCAACTGTACATTCAAAATGATGAAAAAAATGCCAAATGGGCATTTTTCAAAACACCGTTGGTTTTCTTGAAATAGAGTGTCAAAATTTTGTCAAATTCAATCCTTTCCATTTTGAGAGTGAATAATTTTTGGTACATTATTCACAGGGATTTTTTCTCAGTTTAAATGGTACAGTTAGTTGATCTGTCACACTTGAAGGTGGTAGGTGAAAATTTTATGTTTCGAATATTGAAGTCAACAGGTGTTTTGGGGCACGTTTTGGCAATTTCAACGCAAACGGTTGATTTAATCGTTATGAAACAAGAGTACCTTTTTCTTGCAGAATGAAAAGATGCACTAAAATGATGGACCTGCAGGACCAAAAAGATAACCTCAAAAAAGTTACGCGTAAAAGCGTGATCAAAAAACAGCGCAAGTGGCGCCCTCTGTGATGTAGCCAAAATTCAATTTAAAAAAATGAACTTCAACGCCCTGTATCTCAAAAGTTAGGACGTTTACGACATACGTACATATGAAGTTTTTTTCTTAAAATGGGCCAAAGAATTACCCCTTCCGTATATTCATGACATTTAGGAACACCCTGTATATATGATCTCTATGGGGCAGCCTGAAACGTGGATTAGAGCTTTAAAATGAGTTCTTATTTCTTTGAGTGAAAGCCAGTTAAAATATGGACGAATTTGTTCCAGACATTTTATAAGTGGTAAAGTTTCATATGATAAATTGAGAGGGGGCATTATCACACATAGTGCCAACCCAAGTGTGTTTTTGGTGTTTGTTTTTAAAATTACTAGGTCTTTCAAAAAACCAATGCTCAACTCAAATTCTACATTACATTGCGCATATTTGGACAAAAAATCAGCCAAATCTGATGTTTCGTTTGCGAAAACAATATACCTGAAATCCTTGTTTATAAACAAGGCTGAAATGTATTTTCTTCTTCTTCTCTAATAAAAAATTACCAGAACCTTTAGGTATATTGTTTTTCCAAACGAGCCATCAGATTTGGCTGATTTTTTGTCCAATATAATGCAGTATTTGAGTTGGGCATTTTTTGAAAAACATAATGATTTTCAAAATAAACACAAAAAACTCACTTGGGTTGGTAGTATTTAATGCCATGTATGTTTATGCCACCTTAGGTGCACCAGCAAATTTAGTACATAAAGATAATTGATTGGATTCCTAATAACCAAAATTGTGCCATCACAGCCCTTGAGAAAGTACTCACTCATTTTAAAAGGCACAAAAGATCGATCAAACGCAAATAAATGTAAGAAGAGGTAAGTACATGTACAGCTAGGGGAAGTGGGAAACTAGCATTCTTTACGTTTTTTTAAATAAAATAAACTTTTGTATTACAGGTAAAACAACTTGACAGTGTAACACAACTGAAAATGTATATGGTCGTCAGCTGGAGACGATGGCTGCGATGACCAGTGAAATGTTTAGTAACAACCGACATCGATACCTAAGGTTGAGGTGCTATTAATTTGTTTAAAATAGTAAACCACTATTATAAAGGTATTTTGATTATGTTATTACCTCACTGCAATGCAATGTTTCCAACATTACAAATTAAAAAGTAGAATTGCTAATGGCTTTATTTATTATAAATTTAATGGCAATTGTACCCTTCCAACGACAACATAAGCATTCGGGTTAACTTGTTTCACACCCAATTTCTGCACTACCCGAGGCACTACCTAATCCAGATTCGTAAAATTCAAAAGATTGCAAGCTGAGTGCATGGGGATCAGATAATTCACCAGGTCTAAGAAGTTCTCAAAATGCATAGCTTTAAGCTGATATGAGACTTGCCATAGTCACTAATTTCCATTTAACGAGTAGAAAACACGAAAACTGCACAACTGCTGCACAAGTCTTAAACAAATGCAATCAGTGACTATAGAAACATGATCATTTTATAGAAAGGTTAGGACGTTAGGACATTCCCCCACTCTTAAACAAAAGCTATAGGGTGGTCCTCCGCACAGAATATTTCTGTGGTCCTACGGTAACATCGCGCGACGGTGCCGCCTCCACCAACTGTTCTTCTTCTCAGAGCTTGATGTCAGTGGCGTATCATAAGAGGTAACGCAGTTACCGAAAGTTGAAACAAAAAAAAATACCGAGATATTCTAAGAGGGAAAATAGCCAAAGCAATTTAAGAAATTTACGCGTAAATTAAAATACCCACGAAATACACCTTTGGAAAGCTTCAAATGAATATGCCAAAAACGTCTTTAGGCGCCTATGGCTAGAAGCGTAAATGTCACCAACTTAAATTTGCGCCTAGGTCCCCTTGAATCTCTCACTCTCACCCCCCCCCTTTCCTTCCAAGTCTTCGAATGTCCTAACCTAACCTTCTAACACACAAAATACAAGACATGGAGACTCGAAATATGCAAATATTGATCTGGGATAGACGTGGAAAATGACATTTCAATCTCAGACAAGAGAAAATACATAATCAAGAAAGTCAAGAGCTGAAATAGATAACCGCATGTGCCATCTGAATCCAACAATTAATTTTTACTACGGTTCCAGAAGAATAGAAAAGTTTTCAATACTGAAGGGGATAAAGGTGGTATGACACAAGTCAGACGTGCACTGCACGCCACTTTATTCTCCCAAGAATAAATGAAGGTCCTGATTTTCTTTTGGGATGAGCATGGATAATAGTCCTAGTTACCGAATAGAACATGACGAATAGAAGAACAACAATAAGTTTTGAACAGAGAAACCTACTCCATTTCTCTGGTTCTGAAACTATATTTATTTTGTGATATGTGCTATGCTCCGATTGAGGTAGTATTGGAGGGGAGAAGCTGTCACGTGACCCAAAACGGGTTCACCTACGTCATAGATTACCAGAACAACGTCAATTTGTTGACTCGGTGCTAAAAGTGCACTAAAAGTGGCTAAAAGTGCAGTTTTCCTTGTTATTGCGAGCTATTGACTTCTGGAAATAAATATGTCATGTGCTGTACGTTGTTGCAGTAGCAATTCTAAAGTGGACAAAAAGAAATTCACAGGAATTACATTTCACACGTAATGTAAACAATAGACAGAGCCGTATCAATATAATTTATAATATCCACTTTGGTACTTTATGAAAAGAAAAATATTGCCTTTATAACTACTCTAGGTATGTATTTTTCAAGGATTGCCTACAGGATGTTTCTTCCTTCGATTCAAAATAACCCCATATTTTCTTTCGTAGGTTTTTTATAATTTTACTACGAATACTGTTTAATCAGACCCTGGCGTGTCAGCCATATTGATCACAGACCTAGCCGCACCCCCTGAACCCGTTTGCTATATGCGACAAAGTAATGTTATGGCGCCTTCCCCCATACTACCTCTATGTGTGCTAACAGAGGTTGCAAGTTGCAATTGAGGTAGTATGGGAGAGGAGGCGCCATAACATTACTTTGTCCCATATAGCAAACGGGTTCAGGGGGCGAGGCTAAGTTGTGTATCAATGTGGCTGACACGCCAGGGTCTGATTAAACAGTATTCCTAGTAAAATTATAAAAAACCTACGAAAGAAAATATGGGGTTATTTAGAATCGAAGGAAAAAACACCCTGTAGGCAATCCTTGAAAAATACATACCTAGAGTACTTATAAAGGTAATATTTTTCTTTTCATAAAGTACCAAAGTGGATATTATAAATTATATTGTCTATTGTTTACATTACCTGTGAAATGTAATTCCTGTGAATTTCTTTTTGTCCACGTTAGAATTGCTACTGCAACAACGTACAGAACATGACATATTTATTTCCAGAGGTGAATAGCTCGCAATAACAAGGAGAACTGCACTTTTAGCCACTTTTAATGCACTTTTAGCACCGAGTCGACAAATTGACGTTGTTCTTGTAATCTATCACGTGGGTGAACCCGTTTTGGGTCACGTGACAGCTTCTCCCCCCCCCCATACTAACTCAATGCAAGTTGCAAACAGTTGCGAACAGGTTTTGTTATAGGTTATAATGTCTTTGTTGCAAACTGTTGTGTGTGTAAAAGTAGAATAAAGTTAATAACAAAAATATAAAGACATGTCGCCATAGGGGCTTTGCCATATTATAAGTCATTTTATCGAGTTACAAATGAATAAAATAATAATATAATCATGGATTTTTTAAACGCCATAGATCTTAACTATAAAAAACTAAACGACCGTACTTTTGTAACAAAACTATGGAAAGAGATAATAGAGGGAAAACCTTGTGAAGCAGCTGCAGAAAAAATTATCGAATACACCTTTCACTATCCTGTTGATACAGACCTCTACCTCGAGGAATTGAATTTGGCCTTTGACGACTCGCTTAAAGAGGAATTGCGTACAATCGATGGAAATTTAAAGGCATATTTACTAACATTTTTATATTATTGCATGAAATCATTTGGCAGAATCCCAATAAAAAGCGCGCTCCTCGCAGCAAAATTGTACATGAAAACTATTTTGTTACCCTCAGGTTTAGGTACTATATATTTTGAAAGTAGTATATATTTGCAAGCACTTGTCGTTTGTATAATGAGTGTTAAAGATCGGACAGCATCCCCTGGGGAATTGAATATATTAGAAGTGTTATCGTTGGTAAGGGAGTATTCAATTAAAAATCAGTTACATTTATCTTTATTGAAGAGCACAGCAAACACATATGCTTTCATATTGATTTTTTCTGGAGAACCAAATGTTGAACATTTGCAGAAAGGTAAGTACTAATTCACAATTTTATATAGGTACTCGTCTTGCCAAATAATCCGACTTGGTAATTCAGTTCATACCAATTGACAATTTGACAGGGGCGGCAGAGCCGTATTTAATTTTTTGTCACAATTTTTAACATTAGAACTGTTTATGTTGGTTTATATCTCCGGCGAACATCGTGACGTGAATCGTGAACAGCAGTGAGATCCAATGTAATAAGTTGGTTAGTTAAAAATTATGTTAATAACTCTTTAATTATGTTTTCGTATATGGCGTTATCATTTACAATGTGTCTAATGGTCTAACAGTCTCTATTGCTGTTTCTTCAAAGTTTTTTTGTCTGGGTGTCTAGACAGAAAAAAGACAAAAATAAATCGGTTTCGTTTTGATTTGACTGTCTGTAAACGTCCGAAAATTCGGTTTATCCAATTAGGCTTACCAGACATCCCGTATTTTCAGGAATTGTTTTGCGTCCTGGACAGGTATTTATGGGATGCTTATTGTCCCGTTTTTGGCACTTTATACGACAAATAAAAATTTTAATCTAACAATTTAACTAACAGCACCTCGAACAGCACAAATATATGAATATGAAACTGTCTACTGGTTTTCGATATCAAGAATAGAATTTTATTCTAAAATAAAAAAGGAAGTGGCTGTTTATACGTCTGACGTATATAAAAGTCAGTATATGTCTTGTGCTCTCATTGGTGGATTGAGTCACGTGACACCTTACACCTTATTTCTACCGTTCGATGGATGAGGAATCGGCTTGTGTACTAAGTCGATTGGATGATGTCCGAGATTATTGAGACCTATATTGTCTCATATTTTATATTGCGTATGCCCTGCGACATTCGGCGAGGCGCTGAACGTCTGGCGAAAAATAGGGGGTACCTAGCCAAAATTTCAAGAAAATGGTGGGTTACACCATTGGAAATTATTACTTCTTTTTTCATACGGCATCACCTATCCCCCAAAAAGGAGGGCAAACGCTCCTTATTGCAAAGATGCTTGAGAAAAATGCACTTCCGACATATAAGTATAATAAATAAGTTTACTTTGGACGTGTACGCAGTTAAATGTACGTCCAAAGAAGTCACGTGACTCAATTCGCCAATGAGAGCGCAAGACGTGTACCGACTTTTATATACGTCGGACGTATAAGTAGCCACTGCCAATAAAAAATGATAAAGATGTCCTTAAAGCTGCGCGGTCGTCTGTTAAATATTAAGACTTACTGATAGTATGTATTTGTTTTATTTTTTATAACCTTTCTTCACCGGTGTGAAGACAGCCACTATTTTAAACCCAGCCACCAGTATAATCTGTGAATCAAATTTTCAAATATATTTTTTATTTTCTTTCTTTTTAAGCGATGAGCGAATTTTTTCTTTGGAAAATGAAGTCAAACACACGAACTTTTTTACTCTTACAAAATTTGTCGGGCATAGACAACCCCTCTCAACCCCTTTAACCCTTTCGGGACTGCGGCCGCCTGAGGATCTGTGCCCAGTGGACCACAGCAGAAAGCGCATGCGTGTATGTACGGTTCCGGTCCTTAATTGCAAAACATTCATTACATAACAACGGATCTTTTCACATTATAAATCATTTTTTACATGCACCCACATGCAAATGAGCTTGTGTTCGAATTTATTGATGTATATTTAGGTGCACAAGTAAGTTTTTTTTACGAGAAGGACCACCCAACTAGATGCCATTAGTGGAAAATCAGCCAATGACATTAATTGGGGGCATGACCAATGTAAAGTAGGCGTTCCAATGTATCCTTAGTCGATGCGTGTCCGTCCGGTTCCAGTCCTTTCTCATGCCTCCCTGCTTGCGTTTATAGTCGGTTCCGGTCCCACTGACCCAACTTTTATATGCGTGTTCGTCCGGGTCCGGTCCCGAAAGGGTTAAAGGGAAAATTTGCCAACTTTGATATTTTTCAGCATCAGGACGCGTTTTTTTGCAAAGCCGTCCATAATAATGCCAGGAGCGAGTCACGCCCTTGGCAAAAAATTTGTCGAGCGCAAGCAATCCCTTCCAACCCCTTAAAGAGAAAATTCCCTATCTTCGATATTTGTCAGCAACCGGTCGAGATTTTTTGCAGAGCCGTCCATAATAACGCCAGGAACGAGAAACGCCCTTTGAAAAAATTTGTCGGGCGTAAACAACCCCTCCCAAGCCCCTTAAAGAGAAAATTCGCTATCTTCGGTATTTGTCAGCAACTGGTCGCGATTTTTTGCAGAGCCGTCTATAATGATGCCAGAAATGGGAAATGCCCATTTAAAAAATTTGCCGGGTGTAAACAACCCCTCCCACCCCCTTAAAGAGAAAATTCGGTATTTCAGCAACCGGTCGCGACTTTTTGCAGAGCCGTCCATATTGAAGCCAGGAACGGGAAACGCCCTTTGAAAAAATTTGTCGGGCGTAAACAACCCCTTCCAACCCCCTTAAAGAGAAAATTCGCTATCTTCGGTATTTGTCAGCAACTGGTCGCGATTTTTTGCAGAGCTGTCCATAATGACGCCAGAAACGAGAAAGGCCCTTTGAAAAAATTTGTCGGGCGTAAACAACCCCTCCCAACCCTCTAAAAAGAAAATTCACTATCTTCGATATTTGTCAGCAACCGGTCGCGATTTTTTGCAGAGACTTCCATAATGACGCCAGGAACAAGAAACGCCCTTTTAAAAAATTTGTCGGGTGTAAACAACCCCTCCCAACCCCCTTAAAGAGAAAATTCGCTCTCTTCGATATTTGTCAGCATCAGGTCGTGATTTTTTGCAGAGCCGTCCATAATAATGATGATGATCCATTACAAACTGCTAGAAAATTTCAAGAAAAGGAGATTTTTTTCATATAAACATGTATCGAAATCCTAGCGGTTTTCGATATACAGGGCGTCGTAGTTCAATTTTTTTTTTCAAGTTTTCTTTTATTTTTCTTAAAGGAAGACAATTAAGGCAAACATATTTGGTGCAGTTTAGACACTCATTAAATACTATAAATTAAAAATAATTCAGCCCATCTACTTCCACCAGTGCCGGAGAGACGAGGGTCAACCATCATATTTTTTAATAAAATAAATGGTATACCACTGGAAAAGTAATTTTTTTTTTGCATTCACTAAGTTTTCCAATCAATTATAAGAAAAAACTATTCTCCTTTTTTGAAACTTTCTAGCAGTTTTTAAAGTATTGCTGATAAAGTTTGGACCACCCTGTATAGGTATATCAGTGGCCGATATATACGCTATTTTTAACATTGGTGTAACACATTTTTTAAATAAGTATCTGCGAATATCAACCATGTTGACTTTGTTCTGAGATAATCTTTGACAAGGTCTCGACAGATGTCATACCTATTTAAGTTATTTTTGCCCTAATTGCACAGATTACATTCTTTTTAATAGAAAATAAGTTCTTATTCCAAGACTCGTTATGGATGAATTTCGGAATGAAGGCAGTGGGTAACACTTAAATTTACCTTCTGTAATACTCACAATATCAAAAGGTAAAAGCAGTTAGTTCATATATGCAAAATAATAATAAAATAACAAATTAGCAATAGTTATCTGAAAACTAGATAGAACTAGGATAGTATTCGCTTGAGTACTTTTTATGGATATTTATAGCCTTTCCGATCTAGTGATAGTAAAAATATATCGAGGCCGATATAAAATTACATGGGCCGATACATCACATGAATAATTTTTTTCGTGGCTAACTTGATAACTTGTATGCACTGCAGTGGCATTATTCAAAATACATCTATCTAAATTTAACTCGAAAATTAAGAAATTGTGGATACCAGGAGAAATTTAATATATTAAACACTGTGTAACTCTTGTTTTGGCCTTGGAGGTACTTTTAAGGGCTGAGGCAACTGAGTGTTAAATAACCTCCTCAGCCAAAAAAAGTGCACTCATATGTGAATAACATTTTTTCTACTTTTATTTTTATACATTTTTTATATATTCTCTGGTTTATTTTATTATTATTCTATATAACCGCTTACATTAAACCTTTAAATGGCATACAATAATGTGCTAACACAAATTTTAAGTATAAATATAAATGTTTTTTTAAATTATGGAACAAAGATCAATAATAATAATAATTCATGTATCATTAATAATTTTCAGAAGATTCTATTCCAAAATTTTGTATGGAATGCTTACAAGAATCAATAGCTAACAATGATCACCCAGATAGACTCAGGAAGATTATGACCTGTCTGCTAGCCCCTTTGAGAAGCAAATCATTTGAAAAATTAACAATTCCTATAAGAGATATTGCATTTCATAGACTGAGGAGGTTTATTGTGGAAGATTTGACACGGGAATTTGATGAAGATAAGTTGCAGTATTTAGTTGATGCATTCTTTATAGTCTGGGGAAAAGACGATTTTGATTCAGTTGAGGTAATTTGATAGTCAATTGAATTCGGTGAAGGCAAGTATGTGCAGTGGCAGAATAGTGTACAGACACATATGCAGGAAGCATTTAGGTTTATCCAGATTATTTAAACTTCTTATTTGTACATAATGTATAGGTCTGTATATAAGTCCTCCCTTGAATTCAAGATTAGGTAAACTTAAAGACTGCATTTTTATTATTTGAAGGAAGAATGGTTTCATTGTATATTTGTTTTTAATTGGGTGGGAAATGTACTACATTGTAAACAGTTTTTGCATCCGGGGCGGGAATATCATTGTGCATGGGTTGCCATAGCAACCAGTGCGGGAATATCATCGTGCACGGGTCCGGTATACGAATGTTGAGTGAAGTACTAGGAGGCCATGGAAAACAAATGTGACTATACACATGGGCGCCTGTATGTGACTGTTCAGCCAGCGTCCAGAGATATACTAATAAGTCTGTGCACTTGGCCTTGTGTAAACAAACGTTTCCCCCTTGCCGTCTCCCGCTCCCTCGGCCCGCCGTCATCGGAGTACGGCGATCGATATCTTCTGGTAGAAGAAAATAAAGGGCCCCATTCACGTTGAGATCGGTATCGATCCGTGTACCACGACAAACGGCGATACATGTATCTGAGATTTTTGTTTCTATTTGTTTTCTGTTCATACACGTTGAGACGAACTCATGAAACATCAGTTCAGTTCACATGTGATGCAGAAATGGTGCAACAACTTTTTTAAATTCTCGTCGAAAGGCGCAACGAAAGCTGTGTATTTTCTTCATGACAAAATTACGATCACTATTAGCATACCTTTCCTGTACCAAAACTGTTTTTGCCGATTCTCCAAGTTGACTATTTGAATAGGTAGTCTTTGCACTTTGAGTTCCATAAACACGGATATAGTTTGTAAATACGGAGAAATTCCTCCCAAAACTCGCAATCTGCCATGTTGAAAATAAACTGGTTGATATTTTTTAGTAGCGCGATACAAAAACATCAACATACACGTTGTGACAAGTATCAGTTGCATGCGCGGTATCGAAGTTTCACTACAGTGATACAGACGGAGATACCAGCTGATGCTGATACAGCGAGACTGAGACAGCTAAATACACTACCTATGCGATTTGAATCAAGATACTGATACTTGCAACATGTATCGATACCAATCTCAACGTGAATGGGGCCCTTAAGCTCACACAGGCCGCGGTGACGCTGATTTACGAGCAGTCGCAAAAAATTGTTGTTTTTCCCGAGAGAACAAAGAAGTGACCCGACTTATAGTATTCTCTAGACTTTGGTTCAGCTTTGTTGATTTGTTTATGTCTGTTTTCATATATTTTTAAAATTAAGATAATTAGTTACTTTTACCAAAATGGACAATTTCACTATCACACATCTTGGAAGCTCCAAATGTGACAGCAGAAGATTTCATTCCAGATTTTTTATTTTTATAACTGCCAATATTTTGACACCCCCAACGAAGACTATAGTAATTCATTCTGGGAGATTTTGAGAAAAACTGTTTCAAAGTTTTCACATTTTTTTGAATGGGTAAATCAAAGGGTAAAAATGCTAGATGCTTTTAAAACTTCTCGGTATTAGTTTTATGGATCACTAAACACTATTTTCTTAATACACTTTGAAAAAAAAAGTGTTTTATTTTTTAAAATGAGTTACTATAGGTTTCGTCGGACAATTTACATGAAAACTTTAAAGTTTCTGTATCCTCAGTAGTCGGATTTTTAGTAATCTACACCTTAGGTCTAAAAATAAAACAAAATTGGAACAAACTGATTTTTTAGGGTTCATCCTCTTCCTATGGCAAATTTTTAGTTTCTTTGATTCGGCTTATTTTTCATGATATTCCATTAGGTAATAATACTACTACTTAAATAAAGCTACTGCTAAATAAAGCCAAGTCATAACCTATTTTGCCATTGCTATTTTTTAGCAACTCTGGAATAGTATGAGTGAAATCTTGTTAACAAGCGCCTACCGGCCCTGCCGGACCATAGGCCTTGTTATGGCTCCTGATGCTAAGTAGTAATAGGTGTACATACTTTATCGTCTACAGGTCGCATTTTTCGATTTTTCGAGCCCAAATTTGGCGTACGGTCGACCGAGCTGATGGGCAAGAAGCCTTTTGATGGGCGTTCGAATCGGAAGAGCCGTTCGGGCCCCGGAATTTTTGTTTTCCATTTTTTTCGATTTTTTCGGCTAATATGGCTAGGGATTCGAACTGAAAGCGCCGGTCGAGTTCAATTTTCGACTGGGGCCGCGGAGGGATATGGGCCTCCCGCCTACGAAAGAGCCCCCCCGATCGAAAAAGCCATTCAGCCGTTTGGGCCCCTTTTGGGCCGCTTTTTTTTTTCGTGATTTGACGGGGTCCGCGGGATCATACTGTATACTTACATCGTGGTCGAGGCGAGGCGACGCCCCGCCCCCCGATCGATACGCATTCGTACAATGACATTTGGTATTATTTTGATGAATTTCCAAATTTCGTACCGATTTCGGATTTTGGGGGTTCGCGGAGGCCCATCTGTTATTCCATATGTGACTTTTTCAGGTACGGGCGCGCTGTATTTTTATGTAAAATCTCGAATATTTTAGGAAACGCTACGCGAGACCATATATTATTATATCCTTATAGAGCTGTACGGTTCGTATCAAGCATTTGTGGCGCGCAGTGGCAGCGTGCTGGGCTCATAGCACGAAAATCCGGGGTTCGAAACCACGCTCTGGAATGAGTTTTTTTATTATTTACTAAAGTATTTTTAAAAAATATGTAGTGTTAAATATTGTATGGTGTACGGAACCCTTCGTGTGCGAGTTCGACTCGCACTTGGCCGATTTTTAACTTTATACCTACTCACTTGTGTCAGTGACTATCTTTCTATAGTCACTGCTTATGTATTGTTATAGATAGTTGCAGTATTTGGCATTGCAGGAGCATGCCGCAGAGACGAGTTACAGAAATTACCATTAAATAATATTAACGACATGGATTCTATCTTAACTGTAAAAATTGCCGATAGCAAGATAAACAAACCTCGATCATTATTTGTAATAAGCGGAAAAATTAAAAGTTTTAATTTTGTTGAAATGTATCGCAAATATGCATTCCTTCGTCCCCAGTCTACCAGTCACACTAGATTTTTTATGAGATATTAGGTATAACGGAAAATGCTCCGTTCAACCTGTTTGTGTAAATACTTTTAGTAAAATTTCAAGTGATATTGCAAAATACTTGATTGAAAACCCAATGCAATACGTAGAACACTGTTTTCGCAGATCTTCTGCAACATTGCTTGTGGAATCTGGGGCAGACCTGTTAACATTAGTCGTGGAGGATGGAAATCTTCAACTGTAGCTGAGGGCTATATTTTGGGGAGTCAATTTGTAAAAAAAAACTGAAATAGGTGCTCAAATTCTGGAAGATGAACCAAGTACGAGTACCGGAAACTTCACAACAATTCTAAAAAGAGCTTTAAGTGAAGAACCTGAGACCTTCACAGGCAATGAAGAAAACAAAATTTCAAAAATTACTATGGAAATGAAGTTTGTCCATCTGTTACCTCGACTGCGTCTCGAGCTGAAAACTTCATGCCTCGTGCACTTTTTGCACTATACAGTTACACAAATAACTATTTTTCTAAGTACCTATAATAGAATTGTGTGCCTATATTAGGTTCTCACATAAAGCCCGATTAGGTATATCGTTAGTTTTTTAAATAAAAAGACTAGCATAAAACCAGGATGATGCAGTTTTCTCTGGAGAATCCGAATATAGCTTTATAACTGATATACAGGGTGTTCTCGAAAAGTTAAGAACAAAAATACAGGGTGTCTATTTAAGAAGGGCCACTCGAGAAAATCTTGACAAATATTCATTTTTCTGAGAACTTTGTTTGAAAAATGCTTTTTATGAGCTAACTTTGCGTAAAAACGCACTTGAGATCCATGGCCTACTTTCCGAGATATTTTTCAAAATCCCGAAAATCGCCGAAATTTCTTCGGCATGCAACTTTTTTGTTTCAAGGGTTACCGAAAAAATTTCTTAATGAAATTTGTGGGCAAAACTGATTGCTTTAAGCCTAGTTTATCAGAATTTGGAAAAAAACATGGATTGTTGTGTGCTCTTTTAACACTTATAATTTTTTTTATTTGTAACTGTCATGCATACCTACTAGAAAATTTTAAAAATGTGAAAAATGGGCAAGATAGGTACCGATACCTCGCAAGAAATTTTCAAGATTTCCAATGTAGTATCTTGGGAAAAAATACATAAAACATGAAGGTACAGGATTTGAGGCTACGGCTCGCTACAATAAAATGGGCACATTTTTGGTAGGTATACTAAGATAGCACCTATTAAAACGTGGCATTGTTTTAAATTCTGATAAAGTAGGCTTAAAGCAATTAGTTTTGCCTGCAAATGTCATTAGAGAACATTTTTCGGTAACTCTTGAAACAAAAAAGTTACAAACCGAAGAAATTCTGGCAGTTTTCAAAGTTACCCTATCAAAAAAGCAATCATTTATTTCAAATGAAGTCCTCGGAAAAATAAATTGTAATATATATTGGGGGATTTGTTGGGCGAAAATTGTTATTTATCAAACAGGCTTCAATAAATGGAGTATTATGCATAGGCGCTTGTTACTCTGCCGTGATTTCAGCACGGCCACAACTGGGCATTCCTCAAGTTGGTGGCGCTCCGAGGTCTGTGCTTGTTAGAAGTGCTGTTCCTATTTACTATTTAGACTCAAAGTCGACGGCGAAGTTAAGACAGAACAAAAAATTAAAAAAAAATTGAAATTAGGATGAAAGGTCAATAAACAAAAATATGAAAAATTACGACTAAAAACTTTTATTATTTAAAAGTTATTACCCGATTCTTGTGCATTTGTGGCAGCATTATTTGATTCTTTTAAAATTTTGAATATTTTCTGTGTTCTAGAATCAATTATTCATTTTCACTATAAGATGTTTACTACAGAAGACCATTTTTGCACTGTTTAAAATTATTTACTATATCATAACCGCAAAATCGTGTATAGTAACTTATCATCAATTGGAAATTTTGCACAAAATTCTGATGAAGACTATAGTAATTCAACTTACTATAATTTTCGTTGTACAGCTGAGGCCTTGATGAGATACTATAATGGTGGGGGTCTTTCTAGACATAGAGGGGGCCTTCGACAACACAGCAGTGGACTCGATCTGCAGGGCCGTGGAGGGCGTAGGGGTCGGGGAAGCCTTGGTATGGTGGACACGATCAATGCTCACTGGCAGGGCGGTCGAGGCCGGGCTGTGCGGAGAACGAGTGACCGTCAATGCATCAAGAGGTTGTCCTCAGGGAGGGGTTTTGTCCCCCCTTCTTTGGTGCATGGTGGAGCAGGGGGTCTACGTACAAGTGTACGCGGACGTCATAGTGATCCTAGGTCAAGGCACCGACGTGGGGCTTCTGGAGGAGCTCCTCAACGGAGCTCTGAAGAGGTTCTCTCGCTGGTGCGATATGAACGGATTAAATGTCAACCCTAACAAGGTTGAGTTGGTGACATTCACCAAGAAGAGAAAGGTGGACCCCATTCCTCGCATAGAGTTATGTGGGGTCCACCTTGAGGATAGAAAGAAGGTCAAATATCTAGGAGTCTGGCTGGATTCCAGATTGACCTTTGAGGAGCATATCCTCATGAGGACCAAGAAGGCGTGCAATGCGCTTTGGGCATCTCGCAGAGCCGTTGGCACCTCGTGGGGATTGAACCCAAGGATCATGCTCTGGATTTACAGGACGATGATCGTTCCCATGATTTCACATGAATTTTCTATTCATATGACAAGCAGCACTCGCCTCTGGCTTGTGCCGCAAACTGCCATGCTCATGGGAAATGCTAGTTATACAATGTACTATTTACACATAATATTTACACATTTATGCCATTCTACTCTTGTACTGAAAAGGTACCAGTGTGTGTGTTATCAGCTGAAAGTATGTACATACCTAACTAGGTATTTTCAAATATGATGAACAGCGTTAGATTTATTTTTGATTAAATCAAAACATGTTTCCAGAACATCCTTGATATAATCAAACAGGCCGAAATAGGCCATTTTTATATTTTAAGTAAAGAAAATTAGTTACCCATCTTGGAAGCTCCAAATGTGACAGCAGAAGATTTAATTACAGAAATTTTTTAAGATTTTTTTATAACTACCAATATTTATACTTGTTCGTGTTCAAAATAATTAAAATATAAAAAAGTAAAAAGCCAGTATTTGAACTCAAATACATATAATAACAGTGGTAGAAAGAGTATAGTATGTGGAATTTAATTTTCTATTCATATGACAAGCAGCACTCGCCTCTGGCTTGTGCCACAAACTGCCATACTCATGGGAAATGCTAGTTATACAATGTACTATTTACACATAATATTTACACATTTATGCCATTCTACTCTTGCACTGAAAAAGTACCAGTGTGTGTGTGTTATCAGCTGAAAGTACATACCTAACTAGGTATTTTCAAATGTGCTGAACACCCTTAGGGCCTTAGATTTATTTTTGATTAAATCAAAACACGTTTCTAGAACATCCTTGATATAATCAAACTGGCCGAAATAGAGCATTTTATTATTTTAAGTAAAGAAAATTAGTTACCCAACTTGGAAGCTCCAAATGTGACAGCAGAAGATTTAATTACAGAAATTTCTTAAGATTTTTTTTATAACTACCATGTTCAAAATAATTAAAATATAAAAAAGTAAAAAGCCAGTATTTGAACTCAAATACATATAACAACAGTGGTAGCAAAAATATAGTGTATAACTCACATGGAATTTAATTTTTTGTTCATATGACCCGCAGCAATCGCCTGTGGCTTATGCCGCAAACTGTAATACTCATGGGAAATGCTAGTTATACAATATACTTATTACACATTTATGATATTCTACTCTTGCTCTGAAAAACTACCAGTGTGTGTGTTATCAGCTGAAAGTACATAACTATGTATTTTCAAATATGCTGAATAGCATATTTAAATTTATTATTGATTAAATCAAAATTTACATTTCAAATTTATATCTACATGTTTCCGAAACATCCTTGATATAATCAAAAAGGCCGAAATAGGCCATTTCAATATTTCCATATATTGTGTCCACTAGATTTTTTTAGTTATAATATACAGTGTGTCCCTGGATAGGTGAAACGACTCTTGTAATACACAAAAAAATGTCGAGTTGAAATTCAAGCTTCTGGGGTTTGGCTTTGCCTGTTTCGAAACTAATATGTGACTAGGGATTGGTAAATTTCAAATTTCCAAGAAAGGTGAAATTTCTCTTTGAAATTTTCATGAATTATATGAAATTTCTGAAATTTTTGCGAAACTTTCGAAATTTATGAAATTTAAAAAAAAATTTGAAACTTTGGATGCAAAGTTGAAATTTATGAAATTATTTTGAAATCTTCGGTGACAATTTCTTTAAATTTCTTATCAACAGTCCCCACCCCTCCCAAGTTGAAAAATTGTGTATATGTATGAATAGGTACAGCCTGCACCAATTGGTACAAGGTATCTCAAATAAGACATTAGGCTCGATTATATCGGAAATTTTTAGGCTAAATTGATGGTTCAAAAACTAAGTTTGTGTAGTTTTTCCAAAAAATCGAATAGCCTAAAGAAACAAACAATCGAGCAACAAATACAAAAGTTATGGCCAAAAAACTATGCCATATCACATGCTATGCCTAGTATGATTAGTCGATTAAACGATATCACAGGTCACAGAACGTCCACCGGGTACCTATACATTGTGCTACTGCGGCCGCGCAAGGCATATGATGTTTTGGTTGGGCGTTAGGCACGTAATAGACCAAGAACTGGCGTCAAACAGTGCAAGAGTTTTCGAAGGTTGATATTTTCAGATTGAGTTGTATTTTAGTGATAGAGAGCCACTGTAGAGTCAGTACTTTCGCGGTCGGGACACCTGGCGCTGGGACGCTCGGAAAGGTGTAAGATTAATAAGCATCCCTAAACAGTTTTCGGAAAGCTCAAAATTTTTGTATATTTAGTGAATGTATAGAGCACGAATGCTACAGTCAGATAGCAAAATAAAGAGACACATGGTGTCAGCACTACAGTATACAATGGTATTATTTAAAGATTGCCCAACCCCTTAACTTTGTCTAAAGTATTATATTTTTTATTAACGATAATCGTTTTCCTTGGGAAGCACAAATTAAAACAACTTAAGAACTGTTCCATGAAAAAATTCCACGCATCATTTACATTTTGAGAGCTATATATTTTATACCATAATAATTGTTGTTGTAAAATTCAATTATTCGCGGATGATACTTTAATTTATTATGTTGGAAATTCAGAAGAAGAAATGTTTGAAAATTTGAGTAATGATTTAAAAAATATATCTCTTTGGTTCGATGTGAATAAGTTAAAATTGAATTCAAATAAATCTAAATATATGATACTTTCAAATAGAAACTTTAATCATAACAATAAAGTTGAATTATGTTTAGATCAAACTGAAATTGAAAGAGTTGAAAATATGAAATATCTTGGGCTGTTTATTGATTCTAAATTAAATTTTCACAAATACCTTGATTATATATCTAAAAAAATATCGAAGAAAATAGGTTTTCTTTCAAGAATATCTATGAATTTGACAAGAAAATCTAAATTAAAAAATTTTAAAACTATTATTTTCCCACACTTTACATATTGTTCAACTATTTTATTTTTATTTAACAAATCTCAAATGAGTATATTACAAAAGTTACAAAACCGAGCCTTGAGGGTGATTCTAAATTGTGATAAATACAGAAATGTAAGACAAATGCATAAGAAACTAAATTTATTTAGCGTAAATCAAAAAATAGTTGAAAATACTTTAATTTTTGTCTTTAAAGTGAAAAATAATTTGATTCCGAAAATTTCAGAGAAAGTTTTATTTAAAAGTAATAGGCAGAGTCAAGGTTATAGTATAAGAAATAAGGAAGATTTGGTTTTAAATAAATTTAGTACAAATTTTGGAAAAAATCAATTGTTATATAAAGGATTTAAATATTTTAATGATCTGCCCATCAATATTAAAATGATTAAACGTTTATCCAAATTAAGAATAAAATTAATAAGTTATATTGAAGAAAAAGTAGATTTTTGTTAATTTAATTATATAAAAGCCAATATGTATTATGTAATAAGTAGCAATGTGCTAAATAAAGCTTTTATTATTAATAGCTCTATAAAAATATTTTTATTTCTAACACTGAAAATCCTCTTTTCTTCATATTTTGGCTTTTCTTTCTCTACTTTAAACAATAATACCTGTGCAGTATGGTCAGATATTCTATTAGGTACAACTTCAGCTTTTATGATATTCCTATTGTTTGTAAAAATATTGTCAGTGCATGTTTTTGCGTTGTTTATAATTCTTGTAGGACTATTTATTGTATGCACTAAATCATATGAATTGAATAGTGATAATAATTTCAACCTGTTACTGTTGTTATATTGCATGTGAACATTAAAATCCCCCGCCACATATATAAAGGATGTATCCTGACTAACAAAATTAGACAAAATTTCATCCATTACTGTAACAAAGTGATCAATACTAGCCTCTGGTGGTCTATAAACTGGCATTACAATTATCCGGTTATTATGCAGTATTATTTCACATATCGAACACTCACATACACCAACAACTGACATTTTTGAGACTCTGTTATGGGCTATTGACTTAATTCCTTTTCTAACAAAACTTCCTACATTTAATAATTCGTCATTACTTTTCCAATGTTCCGTGATGTTGCCATGTGTCCCTTCATTTTGCTATCTGACTGTTGGATTTGTGCTCTATATATTGCATTCAGTACTTACATACAAATTTTGAGCTTTCGGAAAACAGTTTAGGGATGCTAATTAATTTTAAACCTTTCCGAGCGTCCCAGCGCCAGGTGTCCCAACCGCTGAAGTGATGACTCTACAGTGGCTCTCTATCACTAAAATACAACTCAATCTGAAAATATTAACCTTCCAAAAACTTTTTTGATGCCAGCTCTCTGACTACAAAGGAACAGCCGGCAATGTCACTATATATTTAAGCCTCGTCCCACATATGTTTTCGTGAAACTTCCAGATTTTAATGAAATTTATGAGAAAGTTTCACGTTTTTAGGAAAATTTCTGAGAAAGTTTCGTGTTTAGTTCGAAAATTTCACAACTTCCACTGAAATTTCACTTTAGAAAGTTTCAATTGGGAAAATTTCAAATGAAATTTTCAAACGGCACAACCCCATTTGTGACACAATTTCCATGTCGAAAAATCACGTACTTACTATGCCCTAGAAGTTTGAAAATACTAAGTTGTCACACCATTAAATTGACCCTTTTTGTAGGTTTTTTTAAATATTCAGGAAACTTGTTCAAGATGAAAAACTTAGGTTTACAAAATTTCAAAAGTATAGGCATACTTTGATATTTGGCCTTTTTCCCACTTTTTTTTAAAAGTGTCCTTTCTGTAGCTTTCATGTCAAAATGTTGTTAAAGAAACTTGCGCCACTTTACTGGTATGAAGAATTCGTTTTTTCAAAACTTCCAAGGTACACGTGATTTTTTTTACTAAAATGATGTCGCAAATTAGTCTCAAGACTGTACCCCAGAAGCTCAAATTTCAACTCGTTTTTTTCTCCTTTGCAAAAGTTGTTTCACCTATCTGGGGACAGGATGGTTCACTTTTCTTGCCAAGCATCTTTTTTAAAATATCGGGTTGGTATTTAAAAATATATACGTCTATAAATTGCGTGTCGAAGAGAGTTTTTATTTTCATTTCTCTTCTTTTTCTGAAAAAGTAATTCATAAAATGTTTTGATTGCCAAAAATAAGACTGCAAAACGCCAAATTATATTAACTATATTAATAAAAAATATATACAGGGTGGTTACTTTTTTATGTCGAGCTTCTTTTTGAAAATATTGGGGTTGGTATTTAAAAATGCAGGATGATTTTTTAGGACTAGCACCGCGAGTTTCTCGCTTATTTTGCGCCGTACAAAAAAAGCGTAAAGAACAAAAATGTGGCAATTTTGGACAGCTAAGTGGTGCTGCAAAAGAAATCGCCATCCATGGCCAACTTGTCGCGCAATATTAAAAAAACCTCAAATTGAGCAAAACTATTAATGGCCGTGGAATGTTTATTTTAAGAGACAGAGAAAAACTTTTATATTGAAAATTGATGGCACTAAGAAGCTTTATGCAACTGGGTACTAATATAGTTTCAAAAAATTACACAAGGTCTTGGGTTGTCTTGAGGCTATGATTTTTTTTTGGCGATTTTCTTGCTTATTTTGGGCCGCACAGAAAATACGTAAGAAAACAAAATATGGCAATTTTGGTCAGCGAGGCAACGTTAAAAAAGGAATGGGCCTCCATGCCCAACTTTTCGCGTTGTACTAAAAAAAACTTCAAATCAACAAAAATTGGCATGCCCTCAAGAGAGACAATATAAAAATTTTCCTATGTCTCTTAAAATTAAACATTGCACGGCTATTAATACTTTTGCTCAATTTGAGGTTCTTTTAATATTGCGTGACAAGTTGGCCAAGTATGCTGATTTCATTTGCAGCACCACTTAGCTGTCCAAAATTACCTCATTTTTATTGCACTTTTTTACACTATTGCACTTTTTTACACTTTTTGTAGGGCGCAAAATAAGCGAGAAAATCGCGGTGGTAGTCCTAAAAAAATCATCCTATATATACATCTATGAATTGCATGTCAAAGAGGGTTTTTATTTTTATTTCTCATTTTTTCTTGTTACAGTTTTCTTTGCCAAAAATAATACTGCAAAACGCAAAATTTGATAAACGGGGTGCCAAAAAAATTAAGAAATGTGAAATTTGCTTAGAGAAACAAACTATTTTTCGAGTTATAGCAAAACTCCAAATAAGTTTTCTCTTTAGAATTACAGAGTGCTTCCAAATGCTAAGTTTGGTGCAAATATTCTATGTTAAAAAAGAACAATCCATAACATTGTGCAATGAAAATTGCTCTAAAGATTGACTACCATGACACAATAATATCTTTTATACTTAAAATCTCATCTCGAATTGGTACAATTTTTTTAATTTGGAATGTCTCTACGAAATGTAGTATTTGGATAAACACTGCAATTATAAAGAGAAAATATGTGGAGGTTTTGCTGTAACATGCAAAAAGGGTTGTTTTGCTTAAGTGCATTTCTTAATTTTTTACATCCTGTGTATCACATTTTGCTTTTAGCTATTCAAGTCTTATTTTTTGGCAAGCAAAACTTTTTATGAAAAGACCCATTAAAAAAAATAAATTCCCTCTAGGAGACCCAATCAGTATGGGTATTTTTTACAAAATGTAAGAATATTTAGTTTTTGTAGTTACCTGTAGTGGAGAGATGAGTAGTAGGCTGGGCCGAATTTTTTTTATATGGTTTGGAGATGTAGTCAAAAAAGTTGTCTTACCCACGATACACTTACCCACGGTATGTCACTAACGAATCCGAAAACCAGGCAACTCTGCGCATCTACGTCAGTTGCGAATCACGAATTCTAAATAATGCATGGTGTTTAATGACGGCTGCGGTTGTGTTTTACGATTTTGTATAGTTTATAGTTTAATGTGTCAAGAAAAAAGTGTAAACAACTGACTGATATAACAAGTCATCTGTAATAGTTATTTATGTACCAAGGCACTGAAGTTCAACTTTTTATGACTCATGTGGAATTTAGTTGCCGAGGCCTCTGGCCGAGGCAAATAAACCATATGAGTCATAAAAAGAACTTCAGTGCCGAGGTACATATTATATATTTTTTGAAATCGGAAAAAAAAATGTTTTATTAGGCAAGAAAATAATAATAAGGGATCACCCGTCTATGAACCGACTATGCGCGGCGTTGCTTGACTTTGACGATCGCTCTACCTAGGTCAAGGAAGACAAGACACGGCACCTTCGCACAGAAAAACCAAACTGCTGCTTCTTGTGCAGCCTCCACAACAAAGCTATTGATATTCAAACCTGCTAAAATATGTATACTGAAGGATTGCGCTTCTATAGGAAACAATTTCGCAATGTGTACGAAAAGTTAAATGGGCCTTTATCGGCCGGGTTTTGAATATTTGGTCACTTCTGACGGCCGATTTCTCCACGTCTGGCGTTTGATATTTACATCTCGCCAAGGCCTAGTTATTGAAAAAATCGTACAATAATGTAGCCCATTATTGTATGATTTCTGTGCTGTTAATGACGATTTTGGGATGCTTCACTGCCGATTTCAAGAAAAATACTTTTTTCGATGGAGATTTTGTGTCGATAGAAGCCAAAACTTAGTTCAGGATTACCTTACTTACAATAAATGTTTTATTTAGATACCTATATGATATTTTTTTATTGTCTACCAATATACGGTCTTTTAAAAGAAAAAATCATGTTAATTTAACAAAATATACATCAATTTTATTTGCATGCATACGATTAGCTAAAAGCAAAGAAAACAAATTATTTGTAAAATTATAATTATCTAATTAAATGTGTTTTTTATCAACAGAATATTCATTCATTAATCTAGTAATATAATCTACATATTTTTAACAACATTTATTTAAAAGAAAACATACGTTTAAAATAAGGAAAAACCCATAAAAAAGTATCTATTGCTGTGTAAAACATATGGAGCAATTTAAATTCAGATTCGCAACTGACGTCACAAGATGCGCAATGACATACCGTGGGTAAGTGTATCGTGGTCTTACCGGCATGAGAAACTACCAAAGAAAGCTGGACCCCATAAAATAAAATTCCTCCCAAAATTCCTCTCATAAAGAGGTGATTTTTTAAAAATAAAAAATTCCGATTGGGGTAGATACCAAAACATTGCATTTGCTCTACAGAATACAGAAAAACCAATTGAACTTCAAATTTTGAATTTTAGCCGGGACCCTGTGTGCTTAAAAAAACTTAAAACCTACTTATTTTTTTATTTGAGTCAATGTACTTATTTATTATTATTTGAGTACCAATATATGTTTTGCAGCTACAGCGATTTGTGCTACAGATCAGACAGAACTAGTTACAATACTTTAGATTCATAGCTTAAATATATAGTAACATTGAGTAAAGGAATAATAGAGTACTTTATTCGATGATAGTAATAAAAAATGAAAACTTAGCATAGATGTGTCCGCGCTGACTTGTCCTCTTCTTTTTTTGAACTTCCTTTGGTACATTCTCATACAAATCTGTTCTACTTATTTCTGTAAATTAATACCAGAGATTACCATTTTTTTCCATTCGAAATTTCGGCATGTGAGTTTTTCTGTCACTGCACATTTTCAACCTGGAAATATAATGTGTATTTATGAAAAATGTAAAACTTTTCAGCGATCAGTGCAAATAATAAATTCACTAGACAGTGTATATTATAAGGAAATACTAAGGAAAATGCCAAACTATCTAATGTCGAGAAATCACAAAAACCATTGTTTAAATATTATGAAAATAGTTCAAGCGATGACAGTGAATTTACCGCCAGACATTCCCGACAAATTTGAAGTATTCTTCAGCTGCTGCCTAAAAAACATTTTTATGCAAATTTTAAACAAGTCTAGAATCTTTCAAGATAAAGCCATTGAAACACTTGCAAACATATTTTCGATGGAAAACAATTTGATGGTGAAGAAGGTTTTTGAGGTAATGAATTCGTCTATTTCATTTTAATGATACTATATATTTATGGATGTATTATTTTTAGGTTTATGAATGCACCGGCTTACTCGCAACTCTACCTCAAGAGTCAATATTAAGTGTGTTTTCTGCAATCTTGGAAGTTCGAACAGCTATGTCTTCTGCCAGAAATAAAAATATACTTACCACTATAACAAAAATATTAATTCATACTGATGCAATTGCCTGGGAATCGACAGTTAAGGTATTGTTAAAGTAAAAGTTCTGATATCTACTTATGTATAAAACAATTTATTGAGTTATACATATTTATCTCTAGGTACACATAGGGGGTTTTAAGAACATATTATTTTCTTCAACTTTTTTTTTCAAAGGACGATCACTGATTGTATGCAAGACCTATTATTGTTAAGCTAACTTAACAATAATTATTATAGTTACCCAAGAATGAAGTCACAAATATATTTTCTAACTATTAATTTCATTAATTTGACTTTTAAAAACACATTTTCTGGATTATTAAAATGATTTGAAATTATTATTAAATGATTATTAAAATTATTTAATATTTTCATCATGATTTCATCATTTATCTATTTTTATTCAGACTATTTTCCCTTTTAATAATTATATATCAATGGTTCAGATGATTTTTTTCATAATATTTTTTTAGCCGGCAGTAAAGACTCAAGATCATCTTAAAAGCTCAAAAATCGGCACTCAAGTAAGCCATTATTGTATGATTTTTTTTCTATAAGTTGCCCTTGGCGAGATTTGAGGACCAAATGTCAGAAAGACCCATCACCCATCAAACGTGGCCACATATTCAAAACCCGACCAATAAAGGATCATTCAACTTTTTAACCTAATTGCGGAGATTGTTACTTATAACAGCGTTATATATTTCGTTTGGGCCTTAGTTTTCAAGATACAGGGTGGTCAAGTTTTGAAAATAAAAGGGTTTTAATTTTTTTTCTACGTAAATATTATAGATATCAAAACTAAATTTAGTACACAAGATATGTGAATATAGGACAATAAAAGTACAAAATATCACTTTTAAAATGTACCAGTGCGGAGATATGGGTAATTGGTATTAATGATTCGACAAAAAAATAGTATGGCCCTGCACAAAAGAAACATATTCTTGAATGGGCCATTCAATTCTAAGCAAAAAATGTCTCTTGGTATTTTTCGTAGATCTGGTCATTTCGGCATAATTGTAATGTTTGTGATTTATTACACTATTGGGGCAAACTGGTAAAAATAATTAATTCAAATCGAACATTTTTAATTAAAGCAAAACTACATCAAGATATACCGCTAAATATTAGGGTGAGGCTATGGTTTCAATTAGATGGGGCACCACCCCACTATGGGTGCCAAGTGAGGAATTGGTTAAACGAGAATTTTCCGCACCGCTGGATTGGTCGCTTTCTGCCTCAACAACCCGAACCTGATGGAATTGGACCAATTTCGTGTCCACCCAGATCCCCAGATTTGAATCCTCTGGATTATTTTGTTTGGGGATATTTAAAAGAAAAAAATTATAACACGGTATCCGATACCAGGGATGAACTAGGCTCAAAATTGAAGAAAATGTGGAAACTCTCAAAACAAACCGAGCTACCATACGTTGTGCGGTAGCTAATCTGTTATATCGATGCCAAAAATGTTTAGAAATGAGGGGAAGGCACTTGGAACACGTATTATAATGTTAAAAATTGTAAATTAATGTAGTGTTGCATTAATTAAAGATGTTTAATTTGAATTAATTACTTTTACCAGTTTGCCCCTATGTCTAATAAATCACAAACATTACAAATGCCAAGAGAAATTTTTTTGCTTATAATTGAATGGTCTATTCAAAAAATATGTTTCTTTTTTATTTTGTGCAGGGCCGTACTATTTTTTTGTCGAATTATTGATACCAATTACCCACATTTCTGACTCTGGTAAATTTTAAAACGTGATATTTTGTACTTTTATAGTCCTATATTCATGTATCTTGTGTACTAAATTTAGTTTTGATATCTCTAATATTTATGAGGAAAAAAATTAAAACCATTTTTTTTTTCAAAACTTGATCAACTATGTTTCAACATTAAAACTAAGGCCCCAAACGAACTAAGTTTATATAGGAAACTCACATTATTTTTTCATGTTTTATCGATTCTTAAATTTTCGGTATTTAAAAGTGAATCATCCTGTATAAGCCCTGGGAATTGGGCCTGAGGGAAGTTGAAGGTTATAACGCGATTTTAGGGCGATTTTTGGAGCTGATAGAATATTCTTGGTCAGTGACAGTATCTGACAAGTTTATTTGTGATTTGTGAAGGCTAAACAATAAAGGTGGCAACCAAGGCAACGAGTTTGGACTGTGATTGTTGAAATACAGTACATTTGGTGTCAGAAGCGTGAATTTAAGAGGACCCCGTGGTGAATGCCTACAACCAGAAAACAAAACGCAATGGAGATGGAAAAGTTGATGGAAATGTTTATAAAGAAATTTGACGAAATGGACAAGAAATATGAAGAAAGAGAAAAGAAACAAGAAGAACTGATGAAGAATCTTCAAGAAGAATGAAGAATGAATTAAATAAGAACGAAGAAGAAATGAAGAACGAATTAAAAAAGAAAAAAAAGAAAAAGAAGAAGAAAAGCAAACGAGAAGAAGAAAGGGACATGAAGCAAGAAAAACTGATAGTGACCTCAACACAAAATTTGAAGAAACCAGCAGGAAGTTTGAAGAAATAACAACACGACTAGAAACACAAATGAAAACCATTCAGTTGGAGATGCAGGAAGATCTAAAAATAGAGTTACAAAAGAAGATTACTGAGTTTGAAGTGATAGGAGAAATGAAAAATGAGCTACAAAGTGAACTTTGTAAAATAAAAACGAAATTTGAGACCACGGAAGAAAGAATGGAACAGCTGGAGGTTGGGATGATGCAGCTACAGAGAGTTCCAAAATCAGAAGCCACCATGACCATGGCCACTTTGAAAATGAAGCCCCCAAGTTTGATGGAAAACTGGCATGAAGCACTTACCTTAATCAGTTCGAGGCTGCTGCAGAAGGCAACTGTTGGACCAAAGGGGAAAAAGCTCGGGATTTGAAGCTATGTGTACAAGCTGAGGCCACCGAAGTGTTGCGAACAATAGCAGCCAGCGCTCAGCATGATTATAGTTCCCTAGTGAGAGCCCTCGAAATGCAATATGGGAAGCCCATTTGCAACTGGTATACCAGGCGCAACTGAAAGGTAGACGACAACGCAACGATGAGACCCTGCAACAATTTGAAGCTGATATTGCCCGCCTGGTAAATCTGGACTATCCATCAGCCCTAGTCGAATTTCGGGAACAAATTTCGGTAAGCGGTTTCATAGATGTCGTGCGTGACAGTGAGAGTAGCCAAGCACTTTGGTTAGCCCACCACAAAAACATCTCAGAAGCCTTGGCGCATGCTTTGGAATTTGAAGCTGCCGCGTAGGCCGCAAGTAGACAAGGGAGGTTAAGACAGGTGCAACCACAAAACAGAGGCACTACTAGTACAGCCAACGTAGAACAAATGTGCTATGGCCTCCAAAGAAGGGATGGGTGTTCGTCAGTTAATCATGTTGATGGCGAGAAGCAGGAAAACGCCGAGTAGCCAGCTTTGAGGGGCGAAAGCTGGCTGGGTGCTACCAAGCCCCACCTATTAGGATAAAAGTTAACCGGCTGCCGAATTCAGGAGACAGCTTGGTAGTACCAGGAAAAATCTACGGCCGGGAATGTGAAATTGTGGTGGACACTGGTTCTAGTCATACCATCGTGAGGCCGAACATCATAGCCCACTGGAGGATTCCACCACAACCAAACTACATCGTCGAATTGGCACATGGTGAAGAAATTCCAGTTACAGGATAGCACAACGTCTTTATAACCATAATCTCTAATAAGTTCAAGTACAGAGTCCTTGTGGCTGAAATAACCAACGATGTCATATTAGGACTGGATGTCATGCGTGAAGAGCGGTTCAAGATAGAAGTTCATGAGAGGATTTTGAGGACAAAGACAGAAAAAATTCTGATGACACCGATGACACATCCTAGCATGGTTGGGCAACACTACCCAAACTGTGAGCGCTATAAAGATACCAAGGTTCCGGCTAATTCAGAAAAGGTTATCAAGGCCACCTATGATGGACTGAATGGCGAAACAATTATTGTGGAACCCGAAGAAGAATGTGGGCTGTATAAGAGGTATATTCCCTGCAAAGACGCTGACCACCAAAAGAGGGCGTGTAATATTGGTGCGGATTGCTAACCTGAAGAAATATGACCAAAATTTGAGCAAAAGGGAAAAGATTGGGTTATGCCATGAAGTTCAGGCAATTATGAGAAATCAGGTTGAACCACAACAGGTTGTGATTTTGGAAGGACAGGTTTAGAACAGCACAGGATAAATACTGGTAATGGCCCCCCGATCAAACAGGCTCCTCGAAGGATACCCCTTGCTAAGAAGAGGTTTCAGCTATGTTGAAGGAAATGTAACAACAGAGAGTCATTGAACCGTCACAGAGCCCGTGGACTTCTCCAGTTGTCCTAGTGAAGAAGAAGGATGGTTCTGTGAGGTTTTGCATAGACTATCGACGGTTAAATGATGTCACCAAGAAGGACCACTACCCTCTACCCAGAATAGATGACACTTTAGACACTATCTGGTTCAAAATAGTTTTCCACGTTGGACTTGAAGAGTGGGTACTGGCAAGTTGAAATGCACATTCAAGATAAAGAGAAAACTGCATTTTCTACTGGTACAGGTTTATGGCAATTTAACGTTATGCCATTTGGCCTCTGTAATGCACCAGCAACCTTTGAGAGGCTCATGGAGTCTGTGCTAAGAGGTATGACATGGAAAACCTGTCTAGTGTATTGGATGATGTCATTATTTTGGGAAGAACATTTGAAGATCACTTGAAGAATGTCCGAGAGGTATTCCAGAAGTTACGAGAACCTAACCTAAAACTAAGCTCGGAGAAATGCTGTTTCTTCAAGAAGGAAGTTAGATATTTGGGGCATGTAATTTCAGAGCCAGGAGTTAAAACAGACCCAGAAAAGATAAAGCCAATTGAAAAATGGCCTCGACCAAAAGATAAACAAGAACTAAGGAGCTTCCTGGGCCTGAGCACTGAGCACACATAGCCAGGCCGCTGCATAAGCTCACAGAGGATGGGATCGATTGTATGTGGACCTCAGATTGTGAAGAAGCATTTCAGACCTTGAAGATTCATCGTAGATACAGATGCCACCAACTTTGGTGTTGGAGCAGTGCTGTCCCAGGAGCAAGAAGGGCAAGAAAAAGTTATTGCCTACTTCAGTAAAACTCTGCCAAAGCCAGAGAGAAACTACTGCGTGACAAGAAGGGAACTGGTAGCAGTGGTCAAGGCCATTGAACATTTCCACAAGTATTTAGATGGCCAACGTTTCGGACAAATCACCAGAGTTAAAGGCGTACTGGGCGCAATGGAACTCGTTAGTAATTAAAGATGGTGTACTAAAGAGAGTTTGGGAAAGTCGAGATGGAAAAGAAAAGCTATTTCTAACAGACTTCCCAAGACGAGAGTGTCAGAGCTCCTGAAAGCCGTGCACGAAGGCGTTTTTTTTTTTTTCAAAAACTTGATCACCCTGTATCTTTAAAACTAAGGCCCAAACGAACTAAGTTTATATAAGAAACTCAAATTATTTTTTCATGTTTTATCGATTCTTAAATTTTCGGTATTTAAAAGTGAATCACCCTGTATAAGCCCTAGGAATTGGGCCTGAGGGAAGTTGAAGGTTATAAGGCGAATTTAGTGTGATTTTTGGAGCTGATAGAATATTCTTGGTCAGTGACAGTATCTGACAAGTTTATTTGTGATTTGTGAAGGCTAAACAATAAACATGGTAACCAATGCAACGAGTTTGGACTGTGATTGTTGAAATACAGTACAATATCTAGAGACTCTTTATAAAATCCAAGTGAAAAATCAAGAATTTTTTGTTTAGTATATTAGCCCATTAGCAATGCTCTGTAATGTAACACCGCATATCTTCAAGGCGTATTATACGCGTTATACGACGGAGTTAAGGCGTATTCACAGTTTCCGCTATGCGTAACTTCGCCGCATATCACCACATAAAATCCTGCCGTTCCAATTTCTTTGTTATTATAATCTTTATTAAAGCCGTTTAGTATCGAAATAAATGTTCAGTATTCAATGTGGAAGTCACTGAAGTTAATTTCGCTTGCAACCTCAATCCATAGACATCCTTTGTTTTTATTTTGTTGCAATTTGCAGGATTCCATGTATTCTGAAGAATATCCTGTGTTCTATAGCTCTATAAACTAAAACGCATTTTTAGTTAATTCCGTCATTTAAATGCAACCAAATGACAAGATTATCGACTCTCGTCAAAATTAAAATCAATAAGGAGCTGACAGCATTTTACTTTGTCCTGTCCAGACAGAAAGGACAAGCATAACATAGTGGAGTATCATTTTCTTAGATCCAACGCAAGAAAAACAACAAGGAAGGGAATGTTGTGATGTTAAGGTGTCCAAACTATACACTACAGTGTTACGCAGTGGTGTTATGTTACGGAGCGATGTTATTACATGACACAGCTTAAAACAAAATATGTATACTTAGAAACATGTGTGACATGTGTTCTTCAAACAAAGAAAATTAGCTTAGTGGCTATAATATTAATTTTTTAGTGTGTGCATTTAATATGTAAAGATTTGCCACCATCTGCTGTAAAACCAATGTTGCCTCTTTTACATGAATTATATGTATATATGTATCTCAAAAACGAGGCAGTTGTTTGTAGAGAAATCTTAGTAATATTATTCAACAATGCTGTTCATCATGATGCTACTTCAAAAGTGTTTTTGGAGGTAAATAAGTATGAATACTATCTCAAATATTTATATGATTAAGTAATATTTTAGCATTTATACACATCCCTGATAAACCATTCAATGATAGATGGGAAAGAATTTCCTCCAGAATTTTACTCAAATTTGTTCCTTGATGAATACTTCGAGTATAAAATAATATTTGCCAAATGTTCGAAAATGATTACGTAAGGACACTTGGTAAGTAGGGTGTTAAAAAAATAACGTTTAATTTTACAGTTATCAGCATGTTCACAAAACCGTCCTGAACCTGGATCATCGACAAAAGGGGCATGCCATGTTACTTAACTGCCTTTTGGAGTACATTAAATACAAAGAAATTGACCATTTGACGGACTACATTATTGACAATTTTATCGACGTAAGTTTACATATCAACTAAATTAGTAAATTGTAATATTTGCTTGAAAATTAATTTTCAGATTTCTCCAGTTGAAAATGTTGGAGTTTTATTCAATGCTTACTTGACTATTCTAAAAAATAAAGGCACTTTCTCTTCGTTAGACTATCCTAAGTTTGATATACTTCATGGGCTGCTCTGGGATGGTCTATATCAACAGAATTTTGTTGTTTGCAATGTTAAAAATGCCTTTGATCTGATAGCGGAATTACGAGAGATCCTCAGACTTGGGCCAGATGATGAATTGAAACAAACATTAATGATGAAAACAAGCGAAAAAGCATATTTTACACTTCACAAGCGAGACATATCACCATCTGTTTTGTATCTTACAGAAATTTGCTTAATACTGAGAAAAATGCCTGATCCCAGGGTTCACGAAAGTTTGGAAGCTATTATAAAATCTCCTGAATCAATGACTTGTAATAAGATAACAAATGATATTTTGCATATGCTTTTAATTTATACTTGATTTCAGTGCTCACATCTCAGTACAAAAGTCACTTGATTCAAATAATGACGTATTTTGCGACGGTTGCTACAATGAAGAGAGAAAAAGTGATGTTAGCAATCAACTTCTTTCGAAGAGTTCTTTATCAGGATTGTCCTGTTCTTCAAGTCAGTGCATTAAAACTAATGTATAATCTATGTTCCCAGTAAGTACCCATGTATAGTTGGGCTTATTCCTTTTTTTACGGTATGTCTATTTAAAACTTTTTTAAAATCTTGGTTTTTATGCTGCTCAGTTTCACCATTTTTCTTATACCATTGTTTTGAATAGAGAGCATTTAGCCCTCATCCTACTGACTTAGAAAGCTTACATGGCATACCAAGATTGGTACATTATAAGGCTTGCAATATATTTTATTAGTAGGTAGGGGGACACTTGCAGCAGACAAACAGCCAGACATTGCCATCTCTCTCTCTAGCACGTTACAAATGCAGTTGTCTCTCTCCAGGCGGTTAAGTATGGAATCTGCATTACCAACATCAGTCAACAGCTAGAAAAAATTTAGCTAACCAAACTATTATACGGTAATAACATTTTGTCTCTCCCGATATACCGCAACAAATTACTGTCACCATTAGGCAACCAGTCACACACGGAGTGAATTATGTGCTACTTGGAATTTACGAATTTCGCAATAGTTCATTCATATACAGGTACGTTGTTTATTTGCCTTTCCGTATTATCATTAACCAAATTCATATAATTAACAATTTGTAACAAGTGAGGTATGTATCAAAACAACGGCCTAAAATAATATGTTGATTGTTTGAAGAAGAAGAAACCTAACCTTTATGTTTTGGTGGTCTCAGGCAGCCGAGGTTATAAATGGGAGTGACAGGCAATTTTCTTCCGGCTCTTTCTCTACTCGTCGATACAATAGGTGCGGTACTAATTGAGTTTATGCACGTTTGATTTTTCTTCTGAATTTTTCAATCTTTGTTCATCGTGCATATAATTCATCTGTTCGTAGCTTGATTTAGTGTAGAAGACTCTATTTAATTAAGTTTACCGTGCTGTGCTGATATTTTGGTGTATATTTAATTTTTCATGTGACCACGACGGAGTATCGGCGGTCGTGTTAGATTTTCAACGGACCAAGTGGTCTTGCCCCCTTGGAGGCTGAGCAGCGAGGGTTAATGGCTTTTGGTTGTGGCTGCGACAATACAGCAATTGGGGGTGAGTATTTTTCAAATTTTCATTGTTGAATATTGGCTTTGCCGTCTTTGTGAAAAATACCTCACCACCCAGGTAGGCTGTGCTTTTGGGACCACTAACTATCAGCTAATCGCCTTATCATTCCCGTTTTTATTGTTGTTTAATATTAAATTTTGTGGTGAAAAAGCTCACCGTTTTGAATTTGTTAGCACACGGTATGGTAATTCAGTTAGTTGGAGTATTTACAATACCGTCCTGAATTATTCTTTTACACTAAATCGGCTGCCTATTGAGTACCGTAGCCTTGTTGGGTGTTTCATTAATTACTTGTTCTTTTTCATATATTTCAATTAAAGCCTTGGAGTAGAGAAGAAACTCAACCTTTTCCTTGTTATCTGCTGATCAAATTCCAGTAATTTTTGCTTAATACTTAAATCGATTATATTTGTTTTTATTTCTCATTAAGTATCAAGGAAATCAAGCTCTTATATTTTAGTACAGTTTGATAAATCATGTTTTAACTTTTTTCCTTGTCAGGAATATCACAATTTTACTATTGATTTTCTCGTATTTTTTATAATTTATTGGAAATTACTTAGGCTGTCAGTGTGCACAGTATTATTGTAATATAAAATTTAAAAATTAACATAACTATAATAGTCGATCTTTGTAAAAGCCACAGGCTTATTTTCTGCGTGTTAGAATGGACACTATCTATCTATCTCTCTTGTACAGGGGGTGGCCGCCTTAGATCGGCCCGGCACGTAGGCCACAGTGGGCCCGTTGTGCCCCCACAGGCCAGCGTCACACGGCAGCCAGCATGCCGGCCCTCTTAATGAAGGCCCGCAGCTCACCCGCCCCGACACCATACACATCCTCTGCGCTCAGCTTAGCTGAGCCGAAGGACTCAAATCTGACCCTGTCAAGTGCAGGGCACTCGGTGACCAAGTGGTACGGGGTCTCCTCATCCTCTTGACACCATCTGCACTCAGGCTCCCCTCCTACTCCTATAAGGTGCAGGTGGCGAGCCAGGCAGCAGTGTCCGGTGAGGACCCTCACCACTCCCCTTATCTCTGACCTTGGCAGACGCAGCAGCTCCCTAGACAGGGCTGTCGACGGCCCACGAATCATGAGCCTAGACTGCCTCATCCCCAGAGCCCGGCGCCACTCCTCAACGAACCTGCCCTGCAGCCATTCGTCCAGGGCTCCAATAGAATGGACACTGGTTTTGTTTTCTCTTTACATGTAACCACACAAAAAGGGAAGTGACTACGTATTGGAGCACCACCACAAACCAACCACTATCGGACCACATTCAGCAGGTCGTGAGTTGGGACTCACGACCTGCTTCCAGTGAGAGCTAGCTGAGGAAGTGCACACCATATACAAAGGAGTCTGGGTGACGTGTGGCTGTGTAGCTGTCGATTGTCAACTAAGTCGAGGTATCTCCAAAAAAGGTGCTAGGCAAAAATTCCAAGGAACTTTCAACGTGTCAAGTGTTCTAACAGGTTGAGTTTTGTATAAAGAACTTTCTAACGATAAGTTTAGTCAACCTTTAATTTAATAGTTTTTTTTGTAAAAAGCTGAGTAATTTCTTGTGATCTTGTCAACGGGTAAAGTTTTAAAAACTTTATTAAATCATGTAATTTTTTTACAACCCAAGGTTGCATGTATAATACTGAAATATTTGGTTGAAATAGCAAAAATATAGAGAAACACCCAATAAGTCCAGAGACCTTACATGAGAGCCGCTGGGCAGTTATTACTAAACATTATTGTTGTATTTTACATAATATCTATGAAGAAACATTAATCCAATCCACCAATTTATATACAGAGGCACACATATTTTCAAACACTTCCCCGTACTACTGGCCGCAGAATTATAGCGTGAAGACTAGCAGACACAACTGGCGAAACTTATGGCGAATTGACCTTCAACTTTGTGACTGGTATTTATTAACCAGTGGGACAGCAGCCGTACACATTTATATTCCAAGCCTAAACATTTAAATATTTAATAGAAAGTGGGAACTGTATTGAAGCCATCTGCAGGACCTCCTTCGTACTATTTCTGCAAATCCCAGTCTTCCATTCATGTGTTGTGCGAAACCTGTATTCTTCATGAATATGTACTTAAAAGTGAAATCTATATCCACATTATGACTTAATTGCTGGCATCTGCAAATCCTCCTTGATACCTACTTTTTAATATTCCATACCAGCCGTTAGTAGCACGAAGGTTGATTTTTTGTATGTTTCATACCACATAATGAAAAACTGTCGTCGCCATCCAGGCTAACATACACCATCAATCGCCGTTGGCAGAAGAACGAAAGAAGAGGGGATAGATGTCGTCTTTGTCCAAGAACCTTGGATCAACAACTTCGGCCGAATTAGCAGCCTAGGAGAAGCTACCGGTAAGGTAATATCAATTACCTCTATACCCAAACCCAGGGCATGCATTATCATAAGTAAACATTTAGACTATTTTGTTTAAAATATGCTCTACAGGGTGTTCCCGTATATTTTGACCTACCCCTAGAGCCTTTATTTTTAGAGTTAGAAAAAATTACTTAAATGAAAGTTGTAGGGTTTTTTCTGAAAAAAATATATACTTACTTTTTTTAATGGAACACCCTGTATATTTGCGGATTTTTGAATTGCACGCATTTTTCAGATTCTAACAATATAAATATGTTATATGTTTGCTATAAGCATTAGCATGATATTCCAAATTGCAGATAAATACCATCTTTACACTTAATCAAGGTTGCCATCGAAAAACAGGTCAACTGGACAAGAAGCATTCCTGTCAATTCATTATTTTTGGAACAATACACCTTGTTACCCTACAACATTCATTTAAGTATTTTTTTTTCTAACTCAAAAAATAAAGGCTCTAGGGGGTGGGTCAAAATATACGGGAACACCCTGTACCTATTTTAAACAAAATACTCTATATAATAATAATAAACACAGCTTTATTTACCAACAGTACACATTAGTCTATACATGTGTTCTGCACATCCTGTAATGGCCACAGTGGCAAAAGTTTAGCTGAAGCTATTCTTACACTTAACCACAATGTGCCAAATCAAATAGAAAGGTGTTAATGAATTTGTAATAACGTAGATAACAAATAAGGACAAAACTAAAAAGGGATATTTCCTGCTCTGCTGCAACAGGCAAAGGATGTATTACCACCTCACCTTGTTACAATACACCTTGTTACCCTACAACATTCATTTAAGTATTTTTTTTTCTAACTCAAAAAATAAAGGCTCTAGGGGGTGGGTCAAAATATACGGGAACACCCTGTACCTATTTTAAACAAAATACTCTATATAATAATAATAAACACAGCTTTATTTACCAACAGTACACATTAGTCTATACATGTGTTCTGCACATCCTGTAATGGCCACAGTGGCAAAAGTTTAGCTGAAGCTATTCTTACACTTAACCACAATGTGCCAAATCAAATAGAAAGGTGTTAATGAATTTGTAATAACGTAGATAACAAATAAGGACAAAACTAAAAAGGGATATTTCCTGCTCTGCTGCAACAGGCAAAGGATGTATTACCACCTCACTTGTTAAAATTATTTAGAGCTAGCTTTGCATGGGGCTTTATCCCTTCAAGGTGGTCGAGGGTCAAGGTAATTTATACGCCAAAGCTGGGCTGTAAAGACTCACTTCCTAATTCATATCGACAATATTGACCGATTAGCCTAACCTCATTTCTATGAAAATCCTAGAAAAGGTACTGGATGACTGGACAGACATATTGGAAGGGAAAACCTACTGGTCAATCCCCTGAATCACCACCATTATGCCTACCAAACGGGAAAATCAACAGAACTGGCTCTAGACAGACTTGTGGAGAGTATCACACAGTCCTTAAAAGACATCAATCACTCATTGAGGCTCTAGTAGCCAGGGGAATAGATTCAACCATAGTAAACTGGATCGGGGCGATGCTGGAAACCCGACTAGTAACGACCTCACTGGGGGGATGATATAAGCTTCAAGGCAAGATGGGGATGCTCTCAGGGAGGGGTATTATCTCCCCTAGTAGATGACCTGCTGGCAATCGTTGCCCTCCACGAGGTTGAGGTCCAGGCCTATGCAGATGATCTAGTACTTATAGGTAAAGGCAGAGAGGAAGAAAGAATATCTGAGTCCCTGCAAGAAGCATTAAGTGAAGTTAACAGCTGGTGTAGGAGGGAGCATCTTAACATCAATCCACCAATCCAAAAAGCTCAATTGGAACTCCCACCTGGAAAAAGTTACACATAAAGTGAAACTGGTCTTGTAGATATGTCACAGAATATGTGGTAAAACATGGGGACTGAAGCCCCAGAATATGTACTGGCTGTATGTGACGGTCATCAGCTATGATCACATATGCGTCAGTTGTCTGGTGGTCAAAAGCACAGCAAACAACAGCTAGGGTAAAACTCTCCGGATTACAAAGACAAGCCAGCCTAGCGGTAACAGGTGCGATGAGTACCACACTTTCTGGCCATGGAAATCCTCCTAGATCTTCAACCTCTACATATTTTGTTGGAGAGGGAGGTCAGGATGGCAACATACCGCAAGTTCCATGCTACAAGGGGAAAGCAAGGAACACCATATGAAGCATCAGATAAACTACTTCCTGTAATAGAAGCAGAAAAGATCATGGGAATGATCTCAGATTGGATGCCCGCTCAAACCAGTGCCGATGTGCACTTCGACGTCCTATTTCCTAATAGAGATGAGTGGGAGCACCAGGAACACGCCCTAACGAGAGCGGATGTAACTTGGTTCAAGGATGGTTCCAGAACTACAGATGGTGTAGGTGCTGGAATCTTTTACGAAAGGCCAAGACTGAAGCATACTTCAGTCTTGGGGAACACGCTACTGTCTTCCAGGCAGAGGTGTATGCAATTGAGATGTGTGCACAGAAAGTGTCATGGAAAACAATCAAAATCTTTTCTGATAGCCAAGCGGCAATTAAATTGCTAAGCTCCTACCGCTGTACCTCAAAAGTAGTGTGGAATTGTAGGAAAACTGTTTCCATCGTGGGATGTAGAAACAAGCTTTTCCTGATCTGCATCGCAGGGCACTCCAATGTCAGGTGAAATGAGATGGGGCTGTTCCAAAACAGGGAGCTGAAATGCCACTAATGGTACCAGAACCTGCTCTGGGCATATCTAGATCCACAGCTAAGAGAGCAAATGTTGAGTGGACCAGAGGCAGAATGTCACAATATTCGCATGACAGCCCTGGGATGGCTCATGCGAAAATATTCATAGGAAGCATTTGTCCTAAAAGAACAAAACAATTAATAAAGCTGGACAGGAGTAAATTACGCACTGCAACAGCCTTTTACACTGGCCATGGCCACTTCCGTGGACACATGCATAAGTTTGGTTTAGTTGAAGATACAGAATGCCGACTATGCTTGGAAGACGAAGAAACTGGTGGGCACATCTTATGTACCTGCCCTGACGGGGACAGAATCAGATTTGAGGTATTCGGACAGACCAAATTACTAGCCAACGAACTGAAGCATTTTACACTCGCCATGGCCACTTCCGTGGACACATACATAAGTTTGGTTTAGTTGAAGATACGGAATGCCGACTATGCTTGGAAGACGAAGAAACTGCTGGGCACATCTTATGTACCTGCCCTGACGGGGACAGAATCAGATTTGAGGTATTCGGACAGACCAAATTACTAGCCAACGAACTGAACCATTTTACACTGGCCATGGCCACTTCCGTGGACACATACATAAGTTTGGTTTAGTTGAAGATACGGAATGCCAACTATGCTTGGAAGACGAAGAAACTGCTGGGCACATCTTATGTACCTGCCCTGACGGGGACAGAATCAGATTTGAGGTATTCGGACAGACCAAATTACTAGCCAACGAACTGAACCATTTTACACTGGCCATGGCCACTTCTGTGGACACATACATAAGTTTGGTTTAGTTGAAGATATGGAATGCCGACTATGCTTGGAAGACGAAGAAACTGCTGGGCACATCTTATGTACCTGCCCTGACGGGGACAGAATCAGATTTGAGGTATCCGGACAGACCAAATTACTAGCCAACGAACTGAACCATTTTACACTGGCCATGGCCACTTCTGTGGACACATACAGAAGTTTGGTTTAGTTGAAGATACGGAATGCCGACTATGCTTGGAAGACGAAGAAACTGCTGGGCACATCTTATGTACCTGCCCTGACGGGGACAGAATTAGATTTGAGGTATTCGGACAGACCAAATTACTAGCCAACGAACTGAACCATTGGTCACTGAGCAAAATTCTCTCCTACGTCAAGAGGATGGGACAACCTGGTAGCATCTAAAGATGACAGTGAGCTACATAATAGACCATATTAGGTCGCAGTGGAGGGACGAATATCGGACCACTCACATCGTCATCCATTCCTGCAGAATGCAATTAAACAGAATTATATTAAAATATTAGTGTAATCTACTATTGGAATCGGATAATAATTAAAACAGATGAACACTGTATTATTACAAAAAAATAATGGTTTTATTAAAATAAAAATATTTTCCAGGTAGTGATATTCTGAAAGTACAAAGTCCGCTTATTTTGTACTGGTAAAAATCAACAGCTGGTGTAAATATCAGAGGGAGTGCGCAATTTGAAAAATATTAATAAGAGGCGGTAAGCTCTCTATAACAATGAAAATATTAGTTTTATTAAATAAACCACGTTATAGGTACCGAGAGGTTAACGCCCATGTGTTATCAAAAAGAAACTGTAAAAAAGCGAATATTATGCCTTAGAGATAGTAAGTAAAACCTCTGAACACAACCTAACCTAACCATAATATGTATTTTCAAAAAGATAATATAATTCAATGATTCAAGTGCATAGACTTCAACGCAGTTGTTCAATCACTACGTCAAGTTATTAGTCTGAAGAGTTGGAGAAATTGACAGAAAAACCTTGACCTTGTTACAAAAACAATATTTTGTTTTTAATAATGCAAAAAATTAAGAAGTTTGATATATTTTAACTCGGAAATTTAAAATTAGTATTTGTCTTAAATATAATAAAAGTCTGTTATTGCTAATATTGAAATAGGGTTGAACAGGGTTGAGATGATTTAAATCAGATGAATTAAAATCGCGATTAAAATCAATCCGAGTATATTCATGCATGAAAATATTTTTTTGTTTGACGAAACAAGATATAACAGTTGCAAAATGCATGTTAATAAAAACTAGCCAACAAAAATCATGTTTTTAAAAAATCGTTGATTTTTATTCTTTTAAAAAATCATGGTTTTTATCAACCCTGGTTCAAGCCAAGCCCAATATGTAGGCGTAGACGTAGAAAATGACAGCTACACATGCGCGTTATAGAGTTTTTGAACGTTAAGAGTCATGAACGCGCAGACAAGATCTAAAATTAATGGTCGCGACGACCGGCTGGAATCTAAGGAATATTCTCCTCTAGTCACCCCTCACCATGCACTCTCGTCCCTTCCCCTCTCACCGGCAGCCCGTTAGCGCGAGGAACGGTGTCGGACGACGGACGAGGTTTTTTCGGACCCGAGCGAGTCGGACCACCAGGCAGCCGGAAGGGCGCCGGTGTACAGGGTGATTCCGCGAAATTAGGCCACTTCATAACTTTTTTATTTATCAACTTAGAAAAAATATCAAATACAAAAGTTGTAGGGCTGCAACCTGACTACTTCATGGCGTTTTGTTGTTGACACGGTTTGTGTATTTGTTGTTCTATTGTTGAAACAATATAAATATTAAACACATATAAATATTAAACACATACCCCTATTTGTACGAATTCCGAAAGTATCTTTTCGAGTCTTTTTTGTTATTTACTAACCCTGTTTTTTCTTCAGTGCCTTGCGGAAAATTGGGTTATAGAAATTAATAAAAAAAAAAAAACAAGTTTTGTCTGTATATTTCGATATTTTTTATGCAATAATAATTGATTTTCTGATAAGTGCACTGAATTGGAAAGAAATTTTTTTATAACTTTTTACAATTTTTTCTGACATGAAATTATTATTCCTATCAATCAAACAGCCAAAGTAGAACAGTGTTTCAATAAATTATTATTTCCACAGTAGGTAGGTAGGTTATGCTATATCTATGTGGTATTTTGGATTTCTATTACTTTTTTATTTTCCTGCTTTGTGCCTCTAAGATGTGTTGTGGTCGGATCTACCAATTCCGGGAGCAAACATTTTAAATATAACTTCGTCAATTTTGGCTCCATCTGTTTTTCCCAAAAATCGCGACGTCTATATTTAGGTATAAAATTTTCATTTTAAAATTTTTCCCAGTCCAAATGCCAAAAAGGCACCGCACTTTCTGGCTACTCTTAGTTGCCCTTGTACAGGGTGGTTCATTATAAACATTTTGGAGTTTCACTATATTACTCTCTTGTTTAAAACAAATATTTTTTGTTACTACATCGATCATCTATCTTTATCGCGAGATCCACAAATTCGAGTTAAATAAATTTAGTATAAAATTTCAAAACGGAATTTTTCAAAAACGGAAAAGGATAATGCCACAAAGTTTAATATCATTTTAATTGCCTTGATGAGCAGATTTAAAAAATGCAAAAATATATAGGGTGTTCCATTTAAAAAAACATAAGTACTTTTTTACCTGTACATTTTTTCTCGAAAACACAATATTTTTCCTACAAAAAAAATAATTTCATGATAAATGCCATTCCCCTGACTACAGAAAATCAAGTAAAAATTCATAGTAGATTGATTTAATTATTTTTTTTTACTACTAACCTGAGAAATCAACATTATTTACCTCATTCCTCTAATGAGAAGTAATATTTCTCTCCCTAGGTAAATAATGATAAAAAAAACCTAGGTAAATAATGAACAATTTTCTATATGGCATTTAAAAATTATTTTCATTTTATCAGCTTGACAACTGAACTCCCAAGCGTTCGAAGTATTTGAAAAAAGCGAGAAATGACTAAAATATCAAAATCTAATCAAATATGTAAAATGTGGCAATATTTCAATGTTAGTAGTAAAAAAAATCTATAGACACGGTTGAGAAGGCCATTATTTACCTCGCATATTATATCCTAAGGCGCGTAGCGGTAAATAATGGCTCACTTCTCAACCTAAGTGTATAATGTACTATTATTGAACATTAAAAAGGTAACAACAATTCAGCTTCGGGATAAAAAAAGATGTTACAGTAGATGCCCAAAATGATAGGTCCATAATAAAAGGGCTACACAAATCATATTTTTGTTATACGTAAAAATGACCCACAAAAAAATTCTAGCAAAAAAATTAATAGGGGTTGTTAGTTTTTACCCTTTTTTAGGGCAGTGTGTAAATGAATATACTACCCTAAGGGATTTTGAATGATGTAACAAAAATGGTCTGTTGGTGGAAAAAATATTTCTTCTGGACATTTCAAAAATTTTCCAGAAAATTTCTTGATAATTTTTTGATTTTTATTTTGTCACAAAAAATGCAAAAGGAAAAATCAGATTCTTTTTGTATACAGCAATCTCAATATTAGGTTATATATATAAGACATTTTTGGGGGACGCGTAAGGGGATGTAGGAGTATAGAGTATACCAGCAGGGGTGCTGAGACACAGCAGTAGCATCGCAAAAAAAAAACTTGCAGGGTCTGATTTTTTTTGTGTAAATCAACGTCAGTTTCAAAGATATTTTTAGGGGACACGTAGGGGATGTAGGAGTAAGTATAGAAAAAAACTGTAGGGGTGCCGTGAGTAACAACAGAGGCTTCGCAAAAAATCCAAGAAAAAAATCTTATTTTTGTGAAAATGAATCTTAATCTCAACGATATTTTTGGGAGACGCATAAGGGATGTGGTAATATAGAAAAAGCCTGTAGGGGGTGCCATGACAAACGACATTGGCGTCGCAAAAAAATCCCAAAAATCTTATTTTTGTGTAAATCAATATTAATCGCAAAGATATTTTTGGAGACGCATAGGGGATGTAGTAATATAGAAAAAACCCATAGGAGGTGCCGTGACAAAAGACATTGTGTAAATCAATCTTAAACTCAACGATATTTTTGGGAGACGCATAGGGGATGTAATAATATAGGAAAAACCTGTAGGAGGTACCGTGATGAACGACATTGGCATCGCAATCTAAATCTCAAAGATATTTTTGAGTGACACATAGGTGATGTATTAGTATAGAAGAAACCTGTAGGGGTGGTGTAACAAACAACAGTGGCATCGCAAAAAAAATCCCAAAGCATATTTGTTGTGTAAATTTGAAATATATTTTGTGGGGAAGCGTAGGAAAGAACTGGCGTCACAAAAAACATCCAAAGAAGAAATTCTTTGGATGTTTTTGAATTTTTTGTGTAAATTAATCTGAATCTTAAGATATTTGTGGAAAACTCATAGGGGATGTAGGAATATAGGGTGCCGTAACAAACGACAGTGGCTTCGCAATTGTTGTGCAAATCAATGTCAAAGATTAGTGAGGGACAGATAGCGGATATAGGAGTATAAAAAAACTTGTAGGAGTGCTGTGACAAGCGACAATGGCATCGCAAAAAAATTTAGATATTTATAAGCCTGCGAGGTCGGTACTTGTTAAAGTGAATTTAACTTAAGACATCATAGTTTAATCTGTTGCCTTGTAATTTGGAGACGCTATAGTATGTTTGGTATTTTGGGCTAAATACGACAACTATAATTATTCTTGGGGCCTCCTGATGCAAAAGCGACAATGTGGCTTCCATGGTCATACTTCTCCAGTTTATCTGTCATTTCTCCTACAGAGTTTCCTGTTGGAAATGTAGATAACGCTATCTGTATCATAGTATTAAAACTCTGTCCCCGAGTTGCTCGACATAATTGTAGAGCTTAAGACGAGCTTGAGCCGTAGTGTACGCTGCTAAAACTACATTTATGGTCGAAAGTTGGTCATAACTCTTCCTTGTACTCCAAGTTTACCACCAATGTGTCTTCGTCTATCGGAACAATAGTGTTTACGTCAATGGAGGGGTTGGACGTTAACTATTCTAACTCCTAAACTTGCTGAATGATATTTGTTTTTGGCTGATTTTCTCTCTGACCAAACTTACACCAGAAACTGTTTAAGAATTAGTTTGGCTAAAGATCTCAACCCCGGATTTTTCATAATTTTACTCAGTTCTAGTTGAATGCCTTTGCTCTCTAGGAATAATAATAATAATAATAATTCTCACCCTCACAATGCTCCAAACTAGAAGTACCCCAGAAGCAACCACATGCTTGTGCGGGGGAGGGGGGCAATTACTGTTCTTCGTTGCCATCTGCGGCTAGGGCCGACTTTTTTCCCGATAGAACTAGGATAGCATTCGCTCAAGTACTACGGAAAACCCTAGAAAACTGTAGTAATCCCAGTGAGTGTAGGACAATTAGTAAATCACAAGGATAAAGCTATTTAGGAGCAATACCGTGAACCCACATTTGTCCAGCGCTCTTGGCCATAGCGGTGTTTTTCTTTAAAGACATATGCATGCGCCTGCCTCGAACCAAGGTCGATCGAAGGCAGAAAAACATGCAGTCTAAAAAGTCAGCGCCGGTACGAGCGACACCACCGCGAATGTTTCTATATATGTCTTTTTGTCTTCATCTGTTACGTAATCCATAGGCCAACCAGATGCTTCTTGCTTTATTTTTATAAACTTGTCCATCATTTTTGTGAACAGACCCCTGTGTTTCTTTATATCGTATTTTTCCATATCGTAGTGCTATATTTCATAAACTTCTAACAATTTGTATCCCACCTCCAATGCCTTTATTAACTCATCTACTAGGTACCCATGTGCCTGACAAAGATCTCTCTTCCACTGAATGATTGCAGTTTTCCTGATTTATTGTGAGACTACATGTCCTACTTAATATGAACATTAGTTTATTATTCATTTTGGCTGATGATACAGGATGGTAGAGCTGCTGTGGTGGTAATACCTTGCATTTAATTAGGACGTTTGCGCTTTTTAGATCAATCTGTTTGCATTCTTTGCCCAAGTAAATTTTAGTATGCCCTAAAGGGTATTTTCCATACTGGTACCTCATCTACACTCTGAGCTAAGATAGAAATGCCATTGCAAAAACTTTTTTGGAAATAAAATAATAATTGTTCTTTTTTATCCCCTTTATTATTTATTCATACCATATTGCTATTGCAATATCAATATTAATTGAAAAATTTAAATTATTTTCAATTATATATATTATATTCTTTTTCTTAACTCAGTTTGAATTATTTATTTTGTATTTTGTACTTAATACTGTTTAAATTATTATGTTACAAAGTTCTGTCACACAAGATTATATCTTCATAGGATTATTTATAATTATTTCGAGTAGATATCTATATATTGACAAAACTATTTTAGTAATTATTATTAGTATAGCATTGATGTTTTTGGACGTTCCGGCATTCCCCATGAATTTCTTGACAGTTCGGGCTGTCACAAGTAGTACCGCTTTCTGCATGGACCTGTAAAGATTATCATTTAGACCCAGCTCTTTGATGTTTCTCAGCAAACTTTTTGGTATAACACCATTTGTTTATACGATGATTGGAACCATCTGAACGTTCTCCATTTCCCATTGCCTTTTAATTCATTCTTCTAAGTCTCTATACTTTGCAATCTTCTCGGTTGTTGTTGTTTGGGATGGCCACATCAATCAGAATTGTCTTCCTAGAAATTTTATCAACTATTATAAGGTCCGGCCTGTTATGGGCAACTCGTTGATCTGTCAGAACTGTACGATCCCAGTACATCTTGTAGTTGCTGTTTTCAAGAACAGGCTCCGGTGTGTCCCTCTCTGCCTGCACAAGCAGCAGTTTTTCCGCCAGTTCCTGGTGCAAGATCTTGGCAACCGCATAGTGTCGTTCCTTATATTCCGTTGATGCGAACATCTGACATCCCCCTGTTATGTGCTGGACTGTTTCTGAAGTTTGGCACTCGCATCTGCATCTGTCATCCACTACCGATGCATCTCCTACAATGAATTTTAGGTAGTTGCGAGTTGGTATAACCTGATCTTGTATGGCGAGTAAGAAGCGTCTCGGGGAACATTCGTCCTGAGGCCAGCCAATAGTTTGACATGTTCCTGGTTAACCTCATTAGGATTGCCTCCCATGCAGCGGCTTCTCCATCCACATCTTTAGTTTATCATTGTCGGTTCGGTGGTGATTCTGATGCTCGTGTTCCCTCAGACGTAGCGGCGTTGAGACGTCTGCTCCGCATATAGCCTTATGTAGTGTAGAGCTGTTGGCCTGCCTGTGGAAATAATTACGCAGATTTAATATTTGTTGGTCCAATTGCTTGTTGAGGTCTGCCAATCCTCTTATAATAACTGAGTACAGGCATACGCCTTAAACAAATTCCTGCTGTTAAGATCAGTTTGCACTACTTGTCTTACTCTCTTGATGAATTCATTCTTTAAATCGGTCTTCATTGTTCGATGGTCTATCCTTTGAGCTTGTTTCGTCCTGAGATACTTGTATGTATCTCCCATGCTCATTGCATCGATCTCTTGGCCATCCTGCATCTCGTGTGCACCTTGTTCGAGTCTTCCCCCCGACGATGTTAAGGGTGCGGCACTTGTCCAGTCAAAACTGTATTCCGATATCCCTGGAGAACTCCTCTACAATTGTAAGCATTTGTGTTAGTTGGTTCTTGGTTGCGGCCATCAGTTTTAAATCATCCATATACCGTATTGCTAGGTTTGCTTTGCAAGTCCCAGATTCAATGTACTACTCTGGTATTAGTTCTACGTAGGAGGGAGAAGTAGGGAGACAGACGGTGGGGGTGACGCGGTTGATGATTCCGATTGGCTCCTACGCTTCAAAATCCCCACTCCTAGTCCCACGCCGCGCCCGGCGGGCCTCTTCCCCTACTTTCTCCCTACTTTTACAGCCGGACTTGCAAAGAAAACCTGTTTATATGGTATAGCAGGTGATTGAACTTGATCGCTTAGTTATTTCTTTTGATAGCGAAGCCATATTTCGTAGCGTTCAACCGATGTGATAGGGGGTTCATCGCCATGCAGAACCACAGTGGACTGAGTGAATCTTCTTGGACAATCCCTCTTCGGATGTTGATTGTGTCGGTCTCGATGTTACTGCTTGTGGTTCTGAGTTGTATCTTAGTGCGCCAGGTTGTCATAACATGTTCTAAAAAGGAAACTGTATGATGATCTATTTTATACAGCTTTAAGATACCTGTGAGCCACTCGTGAGGTACGGAATCAAATGCTTTTTTGCAGTCCACATAAGCCATGTAGAGTTTTCGTTGCTTGGAATGAGCCTCATTGTAATTATTATTATTATTATCGACCAAGACATTTGCACTCCCTCTACGGGAACATTCACTCAGATCCCGGGTATCCCGGATACCATAAGGATCTGGCTCGGACGTGACCCTTGCCATGTTATCGGGCCTTAGGTGACATTGATGTTGTTGGACATTCCTGCATTCCCCATGAATTTCCTGATGGTTAGGGCTGTTGAAAGTAGTAAAGCTTTCTGCATGGACCTATAAAGATTATCAGTTAGACCCAGCTCTTTGATATTTCTCAGCAAATTTTTGGTATAACACCAGTTGTTGACACAATGATTGGAACCGTCTGAACGTTCTCCATTTCCCATTGCCTTCTAATTCGTTCTTCTAAGTCTCTGTACTTCGCGATCTTCGCGGCCTGCTTCACACGCAGGTTGTTGTTTGTTTGGGGTGGCCACATCAATCATAGTTGTCTTCCTAGAAATTTTATCAACTATTACAAGGTCTGGCCTGTTATGATCAACTCGTTGATCTGTCAGAACTGTACGATCCCAGTACATCTTGTAGTTGCTGTTCTCAAGAACAGGCTCTGGTGTGTAGCTGAAATATGGGACCCTCTCTGCCTGCACAAACAGCAGTTTTTCCGCCAGTTCTTGGTGCAAGATCTTGGCAACCGAATCGTGTCGTTCCTTATATTCCGTTGATGCGAACATCTGACATCCTCCTGTTATGTGCTGGATTGTTTCTGAAGTTATATTATTAATATTATATCGACTTAGCCAATAGGCATTAGCACTCCGTCTATGGGGAACATTCACTCAGATCCCGGATACCATGAAGATCTGGCTCGGACGAGACCCTTGCCAAAACAAAAGGTTTTTCTGTAGGCATTTTCTCAGACTTCTTCACACTAATAACTTGACTTGTTGAATCGTTGAATTATTCTACCTTTCTGAAAATACATATTATGGTTAGGTTAGGTTGTGTTCAGGGATTTTACATACTATATCTAAAGCACAATAATCGCTACCTAAATTTTGTTCGTGAGTGTCGAGCGGCCGCCAGCTAACAGTGAAGACGGGTGTGGGAAATAAAAGAATTAATAATAGGCACCACCTAGTTTGTGCGCTCTACACCTCACACAATTTTGTTAAGTCCAAACTAGGAAAATCCTTCGCAGGAAAAAAGAATCCACAAATACCAACAGTTGTAAATAAATAATAAAGTTATAATTTTTAAGCCTTCATGTTCACTGTCAATATTAATGACTATGTGCTGTATAGTAAAACAAATGCAAATGGGACCTTACAGGTCTGTTTAAACCCCCGGGCCTGTACACGTGCGGTTCACATAAAATTAATATAGCATGACGTTCTCATTAGTTAAACACAACGTCCGCCAAATGAACACAACATATGCAATAATAATCACACCGTTCGTAGTAGTAAACACGACATCCAGAAAAAGGGTAAGCTGTAACAGCGTACATTCTCGATTGTACACGTACATAAACTTAGTTTTACTAGTCCAGACACAATAAATACAAAAAGGTAATCATGCAACACTTATGACACTTGCATTCAAAATCTCAATGTCTTTGGGTGAAGATCCTCCTGTAGCGGGCTATTCTCCAAGATTCGGACTGATAAGGGCAATGTAGAAAGTATTGCCAAGTCTTCGCTGCTAGTGAACCGTCAAGGCAACGCTTCAAAACACAAATCAAAACCGAAATTAAAAAGAAACCCTGGAAAGAAAACACGCAAAATTAATCTTTCAGATTGTAATCATAAAAAGAATATTCGCAAAAATTAATCATTTAAACTCAAACAAATAATCGAAAACATTTGGCACCAACAAAAAAATAAAAGCTTACCTCAGAGGGTTTTCTTACTGCACAAAACAAACAACAAATAACATCGGCAGGTGCTCTAGCGAACCACTAAAAAAAGATCGACAAAAACTCGAACAAATATACTTAGTTCCACAAATTTAATACGTAAAAAAAATGCTAAACCAGTAAACAACTCACCAGAATAATTTCCTTGAGGTAGGAGGTTTCGCACCTCCAACATGTTGTTAGAGGTGCAAAAACATATACCTGAAGATTGGTACCAAAACACTCTCAAACAGCAAACAAATCCAAAACTGCAAGTTTCACCGGGATTCCAATACTCCCTACTAGTAGGTGAGAGTAATCAGCTACTCTTGTTGGAGGTGAAAAAACATATCCCCCGCAAAGTGGATTGAAGATTGGTACCAAAACACTCTCAAACAGCAAACAAATCCAAAACTGCAAGTTTCGCTGGGATTACAATACTCCCTACTAGTAGGTGAGAGTAATTAGCTACTCTCGAAACAAATCTGAACTCCCAGTGATCTGGAAAAACTTCCAAAACTTTTGCGAACCACCAACTAAGTTGCTAAGATGAAATTCAATGCGAAATTGGCGGATTATTTACGACGGAAAATGAAGACCGCAAAAAAGCCACAAAAAAACTATTAAATCCGTATTTTATTTCTTCCTTAATATCCCAGTTCTTTCACCATAATTAAACAATAATTCTTTTCATTGGGAGACAGACATTTGAAATTTGAGTGTAACAATCAGTACCTGGAAAATATTTTATTTTAATAAAACCATTATTGGTGGCGTCGCTCATACCGGCGCTGACTTTTTAGACTGCATGTTTTTCTGGGTTCGATCGACCTTGGTTCGAGGCAGGCACATGTCTTTAAATAAAAACACCGCTATGGCCAAGAGCGCTGTACAAATGTGGGTTCACAGTATTACTCCTAAATAGCTTTATGCGTATGATTTACTAATTGTCCTACACTCACTGGGATTACTACGGTTTTCTAGGGTTTTCCGTAGTACTGTAGTGAATGCTATCCTAGTTCTATCGGGAAAAAAGTCGGGTGAGGGTGAGAATTATTATTATTATTATTGTTATTGTAATAATACAGTGTTTACCTGTTTTATTATTATCCGATTCCGATACTAATTGCATTCTGCAGGAATCTTCATACGTGGTATGAAGCTTACAGGAAATTAACCTCTGTGGTACTCTCGGCTGGTATGGAATATTAAAAAGTAGGTATCAAGGAGGACTTGCAGATGGTGGCAGTAAAGTCATAATGTAGATACAGACTTCACTTTTAAGTACATATTCATGAAGAATACAGGTTTCGCACAACACACAAATGGAAGACTGGGAAGACTGGGATTTGCGACAATACAGTTCCCACTTTCTATCAAATATTTAAATGTTTAGGCTTGGAATATAAATGTATACAGCTGTTGTTGTCTCACTGGTAAATAAATACCAGTCGCAAAGTTTAAAGTCAGTTCGCCTTAAGTTTCACCAGTTGGTCTTCACGTTATAATTCCGCGGCCAGTAGTACGGGGAAGTGTTTGAAAATATGCGTGCCTGTGTAGATAAATTGGTGGATTGGATTGATGTTTTTCATAGATATTATGTAAAATACACACGTTTGTAGTCAACCAACATCTTATGCAAATTTACCAAAGTAAACAAACATTAGGCTCGTGTGTACAACTTTTACCTGTGATAGGGTATATCCCAATTGTATACAAAATCAGTCACTATAACCTTAATACTATTAAATAGCCTATAAATTAACAGAAAAACAATTGAAAACTCCAATAATACATACGAAAACAATTGGAAAACTTGACTTGCTGGGCGAACACAAAACAAATACCGCCGAGTAACGAACGCGGCGGCAACTTTGGCGTTGCCATGTTGGGCGGTTTGATGTATCTGTTGACGATTTTATTAAAGTGATAATTAGCTACTATAATTACAGAGCAATTTAATTTTAGTTTAAAATTGTTACATACAAGAAATTAATAACTACATTTGTTAATTTAGCGTTATGGGAGGTGTGCCTTCATTTAATCCCATTATTAAATCCTTCTATTGTGAAATGAAATGCGTAAACAATGGAGTACGTGGCATCACTCAAAAAGATGTTGGCTCTGTTTACTTTTTGTTCTTACTCCCTTATCCTTGGTTATTTCTTTGAGGTAATACCTTATTCTCAGCGGCTCTTATCAAGGGTATCTGAACGTATTTGGTGTTTCTCTATATTTTTGCTATTTCAAAGGTATATTTCAGTATTATACATGCAACCTTGAGTTTAGTCAGAGAAAGTACAGAAAATATATTTTCTTAATATTGTTCAGCTGTAACATATGTCTCGTGGGTGCGTACTTACGTACGTGGTAGGTAGGCTGTGAAGTCGTTCTGTCAGTTGCTTGTCTTACTTATTAGAGGAATATCTGCAATTGTACTTGAGGAAGGAAAGAGAGAGGGGAAAGTGCTTTCCTTTAACAAACCTGTTTTGTAGGTCAGGTACCTGAGAGGAAATTAATTTAACATTTGCAAGGTTTATTATATCAGCTTTTAGGTCATCGAACTGTTGAAAATAATAAAAATAGTTTGGTTAGCAAATTTTTTAAAGCTGTTGACTGATGTCGGTAATGCAGATTCCATACTTAAGCAGCTAGAGAGAGACAACTGCATTTGTAACGTGCTAGAGAGAGTTAGCGATGTCTGTCTGCCTCAAGTGCCCGCTACCTACTTATATTGTCGGAAATTTGTTTGTGGCGCAAAAAAATCCATTTAATTTTTAATTATGTTTTTCGCTACAGGAACCTGAAACTAATGGACAATTTTTCAAGTTTCCAGGAAAAAACACTGCTAAATAAGCTCTGGCGCTTTGTCATTGGTTGGTTCAGATTCAACTTTGAAATGCCCAACATTAAAAGAACTTTAAACGTTAACTCAAAAAATAACTATTTCTCCGTTCTCAAAGAAAATGTAAAATCGAAGTGAAAATGACTGACAAACTTATCTGACAGTTTTTTGGAAACTTGAAAAGTTGTCCTTAAATCAGTTTGTTTCAGATTCCTGTGGCGAAAAACCCAATTAAAATTACATAGGCTTGCAATATTGTAAAATTTGTTTAAGTAAAAGTTAGAACAGTCACCAAAACTTTTGATGTCTCGCATTAAAATTTTAAGAAGAATATCAAGTTAAGAATTATTCAATTTGTTTTAAAATAGCTGTCATCTTAGGTATATTGTAACCTTTGTTTTTTTGCAAATTTTAGAATTACCCACGAGTATGAGGATATAATTGAATTTGTGTTGCAAGAAATAACCAGCGGAGATGTGTGTTTGAGCAGACTTTGCATTGTAATAATGGAAGAACTCGTACATGATAATTACATAATGTTAAACTCTGAAGATTTCCTGAAAATGGTTTATCGTTTAGGGACTGAAAGTACACACATTTTTACAAAGCATGTACTTGATAAAAGATTTATGCTTTCAAACAAAAATGAGATCGGCCGATATTACATCAGTACCTTGATTTATATTAGTGGCTATTCAAAATTCCATAATTACCAGGAATCCACTAATTTCGTTCCTCATGCTAGGAGAATTCGACTAATGGTTACCAATCCCAATGATGTTTTCACATACTTGTTTAAGGCAATACCAATAAGGACGAAATTTAATATTTTGAAGGAACTTGTAAATATTATTGGTACGTTATAAGAAAACTCGATTCCTTGATTTTTCACTAGTTGGCGAATCATAGTCAAAAATTATACATTGCCTGTAACCTTTGACTTCCAATGTGCTGTTTAATTTAACAGATCCCCTTTAATTTAAATGAAATAGTTGATTAAATGATAAAAATTTTAATTGTAATGCCAAATAGATTATCAAGTCAACTGTAACCTGGTGAACTGCTCAGGGGATTTCAATCCATCATAGATTTCACTATATATTATAAACAAAAAATTTTAGATGAATTCATAGGGGGACATTGTCGAGTAGATGAATGTTTCCTTGAATTTTTATTGTATGGGTTGTATACATTTAAGATAATGGCCTCTAAAGAAGATGAAGTGCCTAACAAAGTCTTTTACAAGAGTGTGTGCAAATCTGTTGATAAACAAATACTGAACAAAGACCCTAAATTTAGAGACAATTCCTTTTATGGGGTAACATGAAGTTGACTCATTTTTATGATAGCAATTTTAAATATTTTTCTTTCAGGAATATGAACCTGATATCAGAAGATGTACGAAGATATTATTGAAATTCTTATTTTATATTGAAAATGATACACGATTATTTATTAGATTTAGATTTCCAATCTTCGATACATTAATGGTTTGGATTGATCATATCAAACCAGAGGTAGCAAAATTAGAGCTAAGTAGATTATAGGTACGCTCACGAATAATTATTTTTATTACAGATAGTGCATCATGTTCATTATGAGAAGGGTGATGAATATGATCCATATTTTGCCAAATTGTTGGTTTTCTACAGAATAAATAAGGAGACTTTGGATAGTCTCGCTGATATCCAAGAAAGGTAAATATTTAGATCCATTCAGTGCATCGTATTAGATTTAATTGGTGTTTATTTTCAGTATTATTGAGGTGATAGAGTAACCTTCTATTCATACTAGGTTTCATCTTACTTAGGTTAAATTTATCTTCCTTCTCAGGGCATGTATTTTTTTACCTCAAGGCCTAAATTTAATTTGGCAGGCAATGGTGGCTAATAACTAGAAGAGTTAGTACTTTGCCGATCTTTGGGGATAATGGTTCAGAGCTATTATTAGATATTATAATTATGCACACCTACTATCAATTTTTATATCTTCCAAATAGATCAGATTGATAGTTTTGTATCATTATGTCACAGCCCAAGTCAGTTTTTTGCCGAGCGGAGATACTAATGTTTTCATGCTTCTTCAGACGATCCCAATAATAAAAGATCATAAAGTGTCTCCTCCTACCACATGATATTAAAACGTATGACTTAGTGTAAATGCCCATATGTGATTATTTTATATATTTTTTCAAAAATGTTAACTTGGATGTCTTATTTTAAATTTAAACTCAGTTAGGTGGTATATTTACACACAGGGTGTTTAATGGTACATAGAACAACTTCGTATAGTTTGTGCCAAAATATTATGATTGAGGTTAACAAATTGAATTATGGCTACATCTCCCAAAATAATCAAGCTGCTGAACTGAAATTTGGCACTGTTATGTTTTGGTAATGGAGAATAAGCTGAAGATGTCAATTTCTATGTACCTCACAGAAGGCAACAAAAATATGCTCCATTCGTTTTTTTTTTCTTCATTTTGAGTGTCCAGTTGATCTGTAACATTTGAAAGCGATAGGTGAAAATTTTATGTTTCGAATGTTGGAGTTAACAGGTGTTTTGGCACATTTTGCCTAAACACAATTGACACATTTTGCCAATTTCAACGCAAACAGTTCATTTTATCGTTATGAAACAAGATTACCTTTTTAATGCAGAATGAAAAGATGCACTACAATGATGGATCTGCAAGAGCAAATGTTAACCTCAAAAACGTTAACGAGTAAAAGCACGATCGAAAAACAGTGCCAAATTTCAGTTCAGCAGTTTGATTATTTTTAGAGATGTAGCCATAATTGAATTTAAAAAAATGAACTTGTAGTAACCATTGAGGTTTTACCGGTAGTTGTTAAGCTCAAAGATAATATTTTGGCACCAAAATATATGAAGTTTACCATTACGGGATACCCTGTATACTGCCTTTCAATTTAAACTATATATAGAAAAACAGTATACACAGTAGCTGCACTCATAAATATTTTCAGACTTCCTCACTTTGACTCGGCTTGTCCTCAGCTTGCAGAGGCCTGTTGTAATGAATTGTTTGTTGATCTCAGGTCATCTCAGACAGAGATGTACCCGTCCTTGTTTTAATTGTGATGTGAGAGTTATGGCCCTTTCCAACACATATTGTATGGTAAAAAATGTTGTAAGGTTTCTCTAGTGGTTTCCCATGTATTAATTTATTAAATTTGGTCTCATCATCCTTGGCATAGAATAACATGGACTAAGGCAGTTATGGTCATTAGCCGCAATCGAGGCACCTGGCTGAATTGAGTATATTAGAGTGCAGCTACTGTGATATGGATTTGTTTTTTTGTCGTTTTAACCTATAATGAAGTACGACATATTTTTCAGTGGCATGACAATTTCCTGAAATAATTCTTGTTCAACATTTTAGTTCCTAATTTTTTCTAATTATTGTTGTCTTAAATTTACTTTTAATACAGAGTATGCTACGTACACACAGAAAATTCGCTGGCATCTTTTTGACTTATTTTAAGACAAAAAGTTCCTATAAACATATACAAGGTGTCCCACGATGAACTGCCACGATCGATTTCTCGGAAGATAGACTTTGGAAAATGTTGAAGTTTGGCACCATTTTGGAATAGATAACCTTATACAAAGTCACTCTTATCTTTAATGCTAAATAAGATTTAATTTTTATGTTAATTTTTGATTACCCTGTATTTATTATATGATCAAAATACCAATACGGTCCACTAAAGTAGATCCCCTTCTACAAGGAAATCCCAATTAAATAATAAAGGCTTTCTTATAGGAGAAATTGATAGTTATGTTTAGGCCTGCAAACGTCATTTTTGACATAAAATTTAAAATATGTCAAAAACTGTTAATCGTAGGTTTAACATTATACATGAAATATGTCTAGAATTTTGCGTAGAATCTAAAAATGAAATAATATATAAGGTGCCCTACTTAAGTTGGCATCAACTTTCGGTGTAACCCCCATCTTGAAAATATTTTAGACGATCTGCCCCCATCGATTTTATTATACTGCCAAATTTTCCATAGTCTATTTTCCAAGAAATCGATCAGGTCAGTCAGTCCGGAAGTCAAAATGTGTTTTTTTTATTTCATTGACTTTTTGCTTTCACACCAAAGATTTATTTACATTTTATTTATGAATTTTTATTTTACCACTTGCTTGCCTGTCATAACCTGAAAAAACTGTCTACAAGTTGTTATTATTCTTTGATATTATATTTTTTGTTTTATTGTATTTAAATTTTTTATTGAACACTAGTTGCATGGCTATTTGAGGCACCCCATAAGCACCATTAAACCTTCCAAAATGTAACTAAACATAATTTTTCAGTTCTTCATTTTATTAACAAAGTTCCAGCAAAGTTGAAATTTTTGTCACATCGCAGTATATTTTGTATAAAAAGGATCCTGCCGGACTGAAGAATTTTAGGTGACTACTATAAGTAATTTGTTGTTCTAAGATCAAATTTTGTACAAATGTTAGTTTTGTATTTTTGTAAGTTTCAAGAATAAAATTATTGTTGAATATTCATGGACTCTTTTTTGTTATTGCTCGGTCCTTGGATGAGCTTTAAATAAAGAATAACATTTTCATTTATCTACAAAAAGATATTCCTAACAATTGTAGTTGATTTAAAAAAAAATACACCGAGATCCCAAAAAAACGTCCTGCAAATATGCTTTACAGTTTTCTTTTCAATTGCAAAATACAGGGTGTTTTTTAATAAGTGTCCGACATTTCAGAGGACAATGGGGAACTTGCACAAAAATTAAATTTGAAAAATATTACTTTCAAATGTAATTTATTGCCATTAAATGAACCATTTTTTATTTTTATGTAATAAATATAAGCAATTAAAAACTGCATAATTCAAATCATTATTGTAATCGCCCTCCTTGGTTGTGACGTCAAGTAGCTTGTTGGTGGTGGCGCCTCTGGTGGGCAGTGGCACCATGTATAAACTAATATGGGCGGCACATGTATAAAAACTACAGCACCACACAAGATTTGTTTAGAAAGATCAACGAGAACGTCCCATCCTTGTCTATCGGTCTTATTATAGTCTACCTCAGTCTTGATATTGTTGATAATATTTGAAGAGTGTGCTGTAATAAATAGTTATTTACATTGCGAGATGTGTAAGCGCACTTTTTTGGCCGAGGAGGTTGTTTAATGCCCGTGTTGCCTCGGATCTTAAAACTCTCCGAGGACAAAAAGAGTTTACGCATCAAGCAATGTATTACATTTTTCCTGCTACTGACAATTTTATATTGGGCAGGTAAGTACAGCGTGTCCCAAATAGTTTGTCCTACCCCCTGGATCTCAGGAACCGTAAGAGATACGAAAAAAAACTTGAATACAAAAGTTGTAAGGTAATTCTTGGAATTTAGGGACTTCGTGCAGGTTATGGAAACTGAATGCTGTATCTTTATTTTAATAGATATCAAAGATATATTTTAGCAGAAGTATGACAGCACAACCGTGTGTGGTGTGGTATGTCGAAATTGGTTTTTGCATATACAGTGTGTTCATAACAGGCTCTCAAAATCGGATAATTTCAAACAGCAATAACTTATTTTTTTCAAATAGAATGACCCATATTTCTATAGTTTGTTGGATGCCGGCGTCCAAGCCCCACATTTTATGTAAATAACATTCTATACCAAAAACTCCCCGTTTTCGAGATATTTAGTATTTAAGAAAATTTCTTTGCATTTTTCATTCAGAGAAGGTTTTATCAAGCAAGCCAGAACTATTTTTCCAGACAGTGGCAGAAATAATTGTCATTTTAGATAATACGGGAAATAAAATTCCTATACCCGTATACAGTATGTCCACGGATAGACATCCCAAGAGGACAAATGGACCAAAAATTTCGACAAACAGTCATTCTTGATAAAAGTTTCTGCTTCTAGAAAAAAATTGGTCCACGAAGAGAATTTTCGATTTTTTTATACAGGGTGGCCAAAAAATACAAAAACATGAAATGCGATCAAGAATAAACTGCCTTTATTTTTAAAAATATCAAAAACTTTTACTTAGTAAAGTTGTTTAGAATTAAAAGATGTGTCCGATTGTCACTTTTTAAACAAATCAGTCAACTCCGTTTTTTTATTTCCAAGTGTGAAACTCCTTTGTGTTTAAAATTATCAAGAATATTTATTTAAAAAACCAAATATCTCGAAAACGGGTAGTTTTTGGTATAGAATGTTATTTACATAAAATGTGGGGCTTGGACGCCGGCATCCAACAAACTATAGAAATATGGGTCATTCCATTTGAAAAAAAAAAGTTATTGCTGTTTGAAATTATCTGATTTTGAGGCAATATCTCTTGATATATATATACACTTCATTTTTTAATGTTCCCACAAAAAATAGTCAAGTGCATCAGGTGAGATGATTTTGGGGGCCATTTATTCCGATCCATTTTTCTCCATAGATGATGTTAATCTTGGACAAAACTTAGCTAGCATCTCAGAATGTCTTTGGTCATTATGGGATCAGAACATAGTGACCGAAAGGCTTGATCATTACCACCCCCTTATAGGTTTTTCCTTTTCTCGACAAAAATGCTCCTTCATTTTTGCTTCAAACTTTGTTCCAGCCTAGTAAACATTTTTGAATCGCAAAGGTGGCACTAAAGATACATTTCCCAATTCATTTGAACAGGCTGTTACTCTTTTTCAAGGTGTCACTATTATTAATAGATGAATTTCAATACATGTGGGTGGCTTAATTGCCTACAAAACAACCAATTTATTTGTATTAAAAGCTACAGTTCAAAAACTATATCATACTTGATAGCATGTAATTGCTTCTTGGGAATGTCGCGACAACTTTTTTATATTTTAAAAATTGAAAAAGTGTTTGTGGAAAAAATCTTTAATCAAATTGTAACACTTGTTTTGAGTTGTCTTTGATAATTTATGTAGTGGTAATGTCAGACCAACGATCTCTTGGTAGTTGTTGCAAGGGAGGTCATATAAAACCAGGTTTCTGAATGTACAAATCGTATATTAATAATATTAATATATACACATTTACTTCATACTAAAGTTGTATAAATTAGCGATAACTAAATATTTGTAGACATATAAAAAGGCTATAAAATGTCAAAGACCTTATAGTTGGTATTAAAAAAATAATTAAATGGAATTCTAATTAATGTAGTTTTACACATTGTAATTTGGCTAAACCGCATTTGCTCTGCAGAAATCTTTACAGTGTTGGAGAACTTGTGACATAAACTTAAGAATAACTAAATTAGCATTGCCTCAGGTGTTCGGGAACATAGTAGTGCTGATTTACAGATGGATGAAATGGGGGAGGAAAACATTTAACATGTTCCACTGATAACTCGTCGTTTTCGCCCGATTTCAAAAATTTGTTGAGGATGGCAAATATCTGGGAGTTTAAGACTTGGAATCGGCGGATTCTGTCGCACATCCTCTTCAGATTCTAAAAAAAAATTAATAGAATTAATTTTACACAATATTTTATTAACCTCGTACGATTGAGCTATTTTTTTGTTCTAGATTTTTGTACCCACATTCAAAACTCTTTAATTTTGCACAATATGTAGAGTAAGCAAATGCTGTGTATTAAAGTGATTCCGTTTTATTATGGGAGACATCGACAGGTTACAGAATAAATATTTTATGGTAAAACTTTTTTCCAGTCGTCTCATTTTAACACATATTAAATTATCTTAATTTTAATTTAATTTTTTTTATTTTTCAACCTTTAAAGAACTCAAACAACATTTGGTACACAGCATGTGTTGATTAAGGGTAACAAACTGTAAAGTTTCCCAAACAGCCAGTGGCGGAGATACGGATATACACCAAATTTACTTTATCAAAAAAACTACTAATACAGCCCTCTAAAAAATATACTTTTCACACATTTGGATTTTTATTTTAAGAAACTAACTTTGGTACTTGTTTGTATTAGGCAATTTAATTTAATTTCTGTCAAGAGTATGTTATTATGCGCCATTTTTACTCAACGTTTTGGCATAAATTAGGGAACAAAAACACGACACTAGGCGTCGCGGCGCTTCAAATTTTTTTTCTCGGAAACACCTGTTTTATGACGTAGCTTAAAAGCCCTGACAATTTGAAGTATATTTTTCTATAGTCAACCGTTTCAAAATTATGGACCAATGTTTGAAGCTACATGCATTTTTGTGTTATTTCCGAAGTAGAGGGTGCACAAAAAACAAGTTAGCTTTGGAAAAACAAATTTTGTTTTCTGTCATCAATCTGTCAGTGTTTTAAAATCATCTATTAGTGTGTCTTGGGTAAATGTATATAAATAATTATTATATATTACCTAATTATGGAGAAGCTGGGAAAAACGCAATGGCTGCACGAAGGCTCTATGCAGAGATATATCCCGATCGAAATATTCCAGAACAGAAATATTTCATAAAACTTGAAGATACATTACGCAGAAATGAATTTAAAATACTCCATCATCCAGCGAGTATTAAAAAGCAATAAATTCCACGACTTCAAAATTCTCATAATTTGCAAGAATTACACTTAACAGTAATTTATTTTTTATTATACTTCTTTGAAAACACCTTATTTTCATCTGTTTTAGCAATAATGAAAGATGGGGTTTTTCGGGCTAGCGCACGGAAACAGCGCATGGAAAAACTTTCCGTGCGCTGAATAAAAATACAGAATATATGGCTTTCAAATAGAAATATACAGCAAAGTAAACTAAATTTAAGAAACTATATGCTCTCTGATATTTAACATGTACCTGTTTTGTATTTTAATTCGTAAGTGTTTCAATATTTAGATACATTTCTGTAATATTTTTGACGTTTTATTCACCTTATCTGACAATAACTAATTTACAACAAAGCACCTTTGAAATAATTTGAGAGTAACCATGGAAACACATACATACCAAACACTATATTGTCTGCATTGTTTATTTTTTGTCAATTAAATTTATTATAATATGCCGATAAAATGTTTTAAGTTTCCATTTTCAAAGAAGTATAATAAAAAATATCGTTCATTACAGGTCCAGAAATAGATTTTTCTGTGCTTGCATGACTTTGTCATGCGCGCACGGAAAAATCTTTATTTCCAGACTCCTAATGAAATATACTATTCTCATGTGCTATGCACTGATGAAAGCCATTTCATTAGTCGAGGAAAATAGAAAATGAATACTCATTTTTGGTCAGATTCAAACCTGCATGGAATTATAACAACTGAAAGTCGAGGCCATTTTGGAATTAACGTGTGGTGCGGAATAGTAGGCCGACATTTGGTGGGACCCTATTTTTATGAAGGCACTTTAACGGGAACAAGCAATTTAGAATTCTTGCAAAATGAGCTCCCTAATTAATGTTCCACTCCAAATTAGAAGGCATATGTGGCTTGAACAAGATGGAGCACTGTGTCATAATGCGGCCATTGTTCGAAATTATTTAAACAGATAGGATGGATAGGAACAGATGGCCCACTGGAATTCCCACCTAGGTCCCCGGACTTGACACTCTTGGACTTTTTCTTGTGGGAACTGAAAAATTTAGTTATATAAATCAAAGTCTACCAACATGGATCATCTAAAACGAAAAATTGTGGAGATATCTTGCAGAAAGTGACAGTGAAGTAAGAAAACATTTTAAGATATGTATAGACAACAATGTTGCACATATAGAGCATTTGATAAATTTAAATAATGTTTAGCCAATTTTTGATTAGTTTTATGGTTTCCACTTTGCTTTTGAGTGTTTTCTAAACATGTTTATAAATAATAAAATGTTGCTGGATTTCATATTATATAAACGGAGTCATTTATTATCAGTTGTTTTTCAAGGCTAACTTGTTTTGTTGTTTTTCGTGACGGTTAATTATAGAAAAAACATGTATTTGAAAAGAATACTTCAAATTGTCGGGGCTTTTAAACCATGCAATAAAACAGCAATGTTTCTGAGAAAAAAAATGTTGGAGCGTCATGAAGCCAGTGTCGTGTTAATTTTTTTCTCTAATTTATTCCAACGTTGAGTGAAAATGGCGCATAATAACTTACTTTTGACAGAAATTAATTTGATTTAGCCTTTTTCGAGAAAAACACAGTTCCCCAGATAAAAGAATCACCCTGTACGTACAGAAAGCGCCTAAACCTTCATATATTATGAGAAACGTGTCAAAAGTTATTTAAAATTATGCCTCTAAATTATATAAAAAATGCAAGACATATACTCGTATATATTAATTCGTAATTTGTTTATTTATAAATATTAAGAGTTGAAATCGTTGTCATAGTTAGTTCAAAATTCGAACAAATGACGTGCAAGTTTTTAGATCATTAATATTTTTTATGATTACTGTAATTTTATTGAATTATTATTTTTCTATAACTGTAAAGGAATGGCCCCCTTGTATGTCCATTTGTAATTGAGAAATGTATGTCATTGTACACGGTTTTTAGCAACCGGTGCAAACTAATGAAGAGACGAATGATGATAATGATAAAAGTGATGATAATATGAATGAAAATATTATAATATTTTAAACGAAAGCGACTCCAGTGATGCTAATAAAAGACAAAAATTGTAAGGTAATCAATAAATCAATGTAATTAAATATTTCTTTACAGCCTATTTTTGTTTTTAAAGTTAAATAAAAATCTATCTTTTATTTATAGGAAATGTTCAAGTTTAATACAGATTTTACACTAAAAGTTATAGAATAAGAAATTGTTTATTTTTGGAAAACTAACCTCTATACCTAATGCAACGTTTTATTTGGAACAATAATTATTGATAACAAATTAATGTATAATATTTACAAAAATGTTTATTTCATCACGCTAACTCGGATTAAAAAAATACGTCGAAATTGGCCAATTATAACGCAGAAACAGCGACTACTGTCAATTCGACATCAACTTTGACACTTAAAAAACACTGTCATTTTCTAAAACTCAATGACATTATATTTCAACTCTTAATATTTATAAATAAACAAATTACTAATTAATATAAAAGAGTATACAGGGTGAGTTACGTAGGCTGCGGTGGTCTATATCTTCTACATTGTTAATGCTAGAAAAAAAAGTATAGACAAAACTTATAAAGAAACATGAGTACTACATTCCGAAAATATTTTACAATATACAGGGATCCAATAAGTAGAGGCGACCCAAAGTTATGTTTTTTTAACACCCCGTATTTTGTTACATTTTTAGAAAGCCCTTAAAGAGTATATACTTTTTGGTACAGGGTATTAATGGTCTATCTTTAAAGGTTAGGGAGTTATTTTAATTTTAAACGAATGAAGGGGCCACTTTTGGAAATGTATTACTCGAAAACCAAAGAAGATTTTGGGCTATAACTTGGACTGGAGATTGCCTGTTGCGCCTAGTGCCTAGTTAACAATTTTGGACCGATATTGAGACAAAGTTCTGAAGAACATACCAAGCAATTCACTAACGCAAATAATAAGTTTACTCGCTAATTTTAAATGGAACACCCTATATTTTATTACATGTTTGAAAAGCCCTTAAAGAGTAGATACTTTTTGGCATAGGGTATTAAGGGTCTAACTTTATAGGTTAGGGAGTGATTTCCATTTTATTCTAAAAAAGGGCTTTAAAAGAGCCGATTACATGATTAGGGTATCAAAATATCACTTTTAAAGCTGTAAAAAATAAAAAGACATATTCTTGTTAATTTTTGGTGTATTGGAAATAGTTGAAAATCTACCTGTAACGCCACAAATGAATAACATAAGCCGATGTTATAATTTATTATGCGGTAACTTTATTTCTTCAGTAGGTTTTTTATTATTGATGGCGTTACAGGTAGTTTCAACTATTTCCGCTATACCGCAAATTAACAAGAATATGTCTTTTTATTTTTTACAGCTTAAAAAGTGACATTTTGACACCCTAAACACTTTCTTAGAATAAAATGGAAATAACTCCCTAACCTTTAAAGTTAGACCTGTAATACCCTATACCAAAAAGTATCTACTCTTTAAGGGCTTTCCAAACATATAATAAAATATAGGGTGTTCCATTTAAAATTAGCGAGTAAACTTAGGATTTGCGTAAGTGAATCGCCCGGTATGTTCTTCCGAACTTTATCTCAATATCGGTCCAAAATTGTTAATTAGGTGTAACAGGCAATCTCCAGTCCAAGTTATAGCCCAAAATCTTCTTTGGTTTTTAAGTAATACATTTCCAAAAGTGGCCATTAAAGATAGACCCCTAATACCCTGTTCCAAAAAAAAACATACTCTTTAAGGGCTTTCTAAAAAAAAAAGTAACAAAATATGTTTTAAAAAAAAAAAAAACTTTGGGTCGCCACTACTTATTGGATCACCCTGTATATTGGAAAATAGTTTCGGAATGTAGTACTCATGTTTCTCTACAAGTTTTGCCTATAGTTTTTTTCTAGCATTAACAATATAGAAGATGTAGACTCACCCTGTATATTATGTATGTGTACTATAGGTATCTTAGCTCCTGTTTGAGGTAGAGCAATGTATTTTTTAAAAATTCCTGTAAAAATACCAACTATTAGAACATAGAAGTGGCATAGCGATATCTTTATTTGTTACAAAGATATTAACAAAAACATAACCTAAAAACGTCCTACTTTTTCAGCCGCCAATTTGAAGGTGAAAATAATGAAAATTTGATCTGCTCTAAACAGATTCATAAAATATAAGTCTCGACAAAAAAAATGAGCCCAAGATGAGCCTTTTAGGATGACGGCAACTCGGTCAAACATTATACCCTTTTTTAATAAACACAATAAATTTCTCGTAAACTAATTAATATTTTTTAACGGAATTTTCACGGTAACTTAAGGGTCATAGAGGGCTTATATTTCCTGAACATTTCAAGTGCACAGATGCGTTTCCCATGGAATGAAAATTTTAATGTTTTTTTGCAATTATTTAAACAAATTCTTAATCGATTTCAACCTACCAGGTCTCAAATTAACCGTCTTTTAGTGTTCTAGTAGTGCACAAAATTTGAAACACCCACCGGTGACAGTCTCTGAACTACCTTAAGAAAAACGATTTTTTTCACATTAAACCATTGTTTAAACAATGTTGCGCCACTTCAAAATTGGATCCCTTGAAATGCTAAATATGATATTAATAAATACAGTAAAGCGCTGCTAATCCGAACCTCCACAAATCCGGATGTCCTTGTAATCCGGAAAAAATGAAAGTTTTATATTATGTACCTTGTAATCCGTACCGACCGCGAAGTCTCTAATCCGGATCGCATGTTGTGTTTTCTTTAAAAATTTCTTGCTGTAACTGAATAGCACGGGGAATCCCCAACAAAGTGTGGAACATAAAATTGGATATCCCCGAGCCAGTTCCATTCAACATGGCACCAATAGGCCACACAACATTAACTCTCGCTGAAAAACAGGATATATTGGTGAAATTGAACAATGGTGTCAGTGGTAAAGCTCTAGCAGATAAATATGGTTATAATAAAATAAATGTTTCAACATTTATTGCACCGTTGCTCAATTACATATTTTAATATTGCTCCAGTAATCCGAATTTTCCACTAATCCGGATTGAGCCAGATACAATTGATCCGAATTAGAGGAGCTTTACTGTATATTGATCTTTCCATATAGCATCCTGAATCGAGTAACAATAAATTTTCGATGATTTTTCTGTAATTTTACTGGCCTACAATGGTTACCATAAAGATTATCACACACAATCTACTCCATAGTGTGAAATTGTCGGTAGCAGGAAAAATTTAATACAAAATAAAATTTAATTTTAATGTATATTACGCAATGAGTAAGCTCTTTTTTTGGCCTCGGAGGTCCTTCAACAACCTCTTCTGTCAGAAAAGTGCACTTATGCAAATAATAGTAATAATAATTCTCACCCTCACAATACTCCAAACTAGGAGTATTGTGCAACTGAATGCTTGCGCGAGAGAGGGGGCAATTGCTATTATTTTGTCTTTGTTGCCATTTGCGGCTAGGGCCGACTTTTCCCGATAGAACTAGGATAGCAATCGCCCAAGTACTACGGAAAATCCTAAAAACCGTAGTAATCCCAGTGAGTGTAGGACAATTAGTAAATTACACTGATAAAGCTAAGGAGTAATACTGTGAATCCAAATTTGTCCAGCACTCTTGGCCATCAGGGTGTTTTTCTAGACAAGTGTATGCATTTGCCTCGACCTCGGTTCGAACCAAGGGCGATCAAAGGCAGAAAAACATGCTGTCTAAATAGTTCGGCGACACTAGGAACGTCGCCACCGCGGCTAATATACAACATATTAATTGTACTCAATAAAGGCATATTATTATATCGACTTAGCCCTTAGCCAAAAGGCATTCGCACTCCTTCTATGGGGAACATTCACTCAGATCCCGGGTATCACGGATACCATACCACTCGGATGAGACCCTTGCCATGTTATCGGGCCTTAGGTGACATTGATGTTGTTGGATGATCCTGCATTTCCTGACGGTTCGGGCTGTCGGAAGTAATACCGCTTTCTGCATGGACCTGTAGAGATTATCAGTTAGACCCAGCTCTTTGATGTTTCTCAGCAGACTTTTTGGTATAACACCAGTTGTTGACACAAAGATTGGAACCGTCTGAACGTTCTCCATTTCCCATTGCCTTCTAATTAGTTCTAAGTCCCTGTACTTCGCAATCTTCTCGGCCTGCTTCACACGCAGGTTGTCGTTGTTTGGGATGGCCACATCAATCAGAGTTGTCTTCCTAGAAATTTTATCAACTATTACAAGGTCCGGCCTGTTATGGGCAACTCGTTGGTCTGTCAGAACTGTACGATCCCAGTACATCTTGTAGTTGCTGTTTTCAAGAACAGGCTCCGGTGTGTCCCTCTCTGCCTGCACAAGCAGCAGTTTTTCCGCCAGTTCCTGGTGCAAGATCTTGGCAACCGAATCGTGTCGTTCCTTATATTCCGTTGATGCGAACATCTGACATCCTCCTGTTATGTGCTGGACTGTTTCTGAAGTTTGGCACCCATATCTGTATCTGTCATCCACTACTGATGCATCTCCTACAATGAATTTTAGGTAGTTGCGAGTTGGTATAACCTGATCTTGTATGGCCAGTAAGAAGCCTTCCGTCTCGGAGAACATTCATCCCGAGGTCAGCCAATAGTTCGGCGCTAACTTGTCGACATGTTTCTGGTTAACCTCTTTAGGATGCCTCCCGTGCAGCGGCTTCTCCAACCAGATCTGTAGTTTATCATTGTCGGTTCGGTGGTGATTTTGATGCCCGTGTTCCCTCAAATGTAGCGGTGTTGAGACGTCTGCTCCGCATATAGCTTTATGTAGTGTGGAGCTGTTGGCCTGTCTTTGGAAATAACTATGCAGATTTAATATATGTTGGTCCAATTGCTTGTTGAGGTCTGCCAATCCTCTTCCTCCTAGTTGACGTGGCAGCATAGTTCTTTCTACGGCGCTACGGGGATGATGTTTATGAGCCTTTGTCAGCAGTGTCCTAACTTTTTGCTGTAGGTTAGTCCACTTCACTATTCCGAACAAATAACTGAGTACAAAGCACGCATACGTGTTTAGGGCTTTAAACAAATTCCTGCTGTTAAGATCAGTTCGTACTACTTGTCTTACTCTCTTGATGAATTCATTCGTTAAATCGGTCTTCATTGCTCGATGGTCTATCCTTTGAGCTTGTTTTGTCCCGAGATACTTGTATATACCATGCTCATAGCTTCGATCTCTTGGCCTTCCTGCATCTCGTGTGCGCCTTGTTCGAGTATTCCCCCGACAATATTAAGGGTGCGGCACCAGTCCAAACTGCATTCTGATGTCCCTGGAGAACTCCTCTACAATTTTAAGCAGTGATGTAGGCTGGGTCATGCTGAGAATGCATTTGGGTGCGGCTCATTATTGCCTGCACCGCCCTCTGGATCCTTCTAGTTCTAACTGCTCTGATATATTCCGTTACTTGTCCTATGTCTTTATGGAGACTCTCGATCTTCCGATTTAGTCGCATCTCCCATTGAGCCATTCGTGGTTCTGGTCTTGCGCAATTCAACTCTTGGGCCGTCCGGATCTTGGCTCCCATTACAGTGATGATTGCTGTTGCGGCACAGTAGATTAACATGTGCATATGTTCTAATGTTGGTGGCACTGAAACATAGTTAGGTAAAATTCTGGTGTTCATAAGATCGAGCAAGATTGCAAGTTTCCTGGAAGAATTTAATCTTGGTAGCAGTGGTCTGTTCAGTGGGTCTGAGCCTTCGTATCGCAATACTGCTTTTCTCATATGTGTGTCTAAGCTTTCAAAGTGTTCTTCGTTATCCGATTCCCGATTCTCAGTTGTTCGTTTTGCCGTTTCGGCTTCTTGTTGTAGTCCAGGCTCTTGAATTTCCTCGTTGTTGCTGTCTATGTCTATGTGTTCGCCATGGATCTCTAGCACATTATTGTACGATTTTTTCAATAATTAGGCCTTGGCGAGATGTAAACATCAAACGTCAGACGCGGAACCATCGCCCGTCAAAAGTGACCAAATATTCGACACCCGGCCACAAAAGGCCCATTTAACTTTTCGTACACATTGCGAAATTGTTACCTATAGCAGCGCAATCTTTCAGTATAAATATTTTAGTACGTTTGAATATCAATAGATTGGTTATGGAGGCTGCACAACAAGCAGCAGTTTGGTTTTTCTGTTCGAAGACGCCGTGCCGTGTCTTATCATACTTGACCTAGGTAGAGTGATCGTCAAAGTCAAGCAACGCAGCACGCGGTTGGTTCATGGACGGGCGATCCCTTATGATTATTTTCTTCTTTTTTTTCCGATTTCAAAAAAATATATAATATGTACCTCGGCACTGAAGTTCTTTTTATGACTCATGTGGTTTATTTGCCTCGGCCAGAGGCCTCGGCAACTAAATTCCACATGAGTTATAAAAAGTTGAACTTCAGTGCCTTGGTACATAAATAACTATTACATCATACTATAAAACTGTATACACTTAATTATTATTGTATTTATTAAATAAGCTTCAATATCAATTTAGTAATAAAAAAGTAGTCATTTAATAATAAAATACAATATGCCTATGAATGAAATAATATATTATTTACCGTTGGCATGTGCCTTCTTTTTAAACAAAGCAAAAATCTGCGAAAATAATACACGTTGGATAAGAATTGCAACTAAGTAAAAATATGAAATTTCGAGTAGAGATTAGTTTAGGAGATACAGGCTGCAGGGTGTTTCTCAAAGTAGCACATTTTCTTCAAGGGCCCCTAATTTTTCATATTATAGTATATATTTTTTTCATTTTCATAAAAATATCCTTCAATTCATATTACACATATGATTGAATTGTTGCACATAAAATTAGTTACTGACTGGAGATTTAAATTATGAAAATAAACAGAAACGAGAATGTTATAAAGGTGTGAAATCAGGCAAAATTCATGGATTTCATTGAAAATTTGGTAAAGGCACTGTTTCTGGGTCTGTACATTGAGTTATAAATTAAGAGTATTAAACAAAAAATAAAGTTTTCCATAAAACACAGCAGAGATGAAAAATATCAAGATAATTTCTGTTAAAATAAGAAACTTAACCAAATGAGTGTAACAGTATAAGAGAAGAGGAGCGTTTTTATTACCTATAAAATAAATTTATGGTATACCCATATCTCGACACCACTGGCTTGCTTGCTATCACCACATTTTGTGATACTCCATCAATGCATGCTGTACATCAAATTTCATTTGAATATATCTTGGAAAACAAAAAATAAGCGTTACACTTTTTGAGAATATAAACACCATGTATCTCAAAAACGAGGCAGCTGTGGAAAAAAGGTACCTATATGACAAAATAGTCTTATTTTATGGTTCCCGATCACCTGTTGTAGTCTCCCAGAATAAAACTGACAAAAAATACAGGGTGAGCAATTAAGGTCTGGCCAGACAATATGTGATAGTATTTTTGAAAATAAATGTTTTTTTGTATAATGGTTTCTACAGAAAGGCTTCGTTTCCACGTTAGTGGATGCTATTTTTTTATTTTATAATCTCTAAACCAGTAAAGGAATTTTTACCAAATTTGGTATACTGCATAGATTGCTATATCATTAGAACCGATTAACTCCCTTATGCGACCAGTAGAGATACACTAAAGAACAATAAATAATAATAATAATAATAGGGTCCTGTGTAAATGTTTTTTTTTTTCATTTTCTGATAAAGGAAAATTATCTTGAGGCATTTATTAATAATTAATGTTACTGTTTCGTAAATTTAATTTTCATGTGTGTGCCTACCACACTATTTTTTTTTAATTTAGTAAGTCGATTACCCGTATCTCCTCCATTGGTTGCATAAGGGACTTAATCTTGTGTCATAATATGTCAATCTATTCAGATATACTGTGTACAGTTGGCGTCAGATGAAACTGAATGACGTAAAGCCATTTTCTTGAGATGTTAAGTGTAATAATGCTCAAAATCTATTCAACAAGCAACGGATTCAAGCTCAGACAGAGGGAGGGAGAGAAGTTCGGTTTCGTCTGATGCCAACCGTATCAAATTTAGTTAAAATGCTTTTTTCTGGTTTAGACATTATGACATAAAACAATATTTTTTTAAAAAACTTTAGACCCTATAAAGTGGAAAAGAAGCCTTTCTGGAGAAAATGTACCAAAAACTCCTTTTGTTTTCAAAATATTGTCACATATTTTATGATCGGATCTTAGAAATGGCTCACCCTGTTATGCACTTGTCTAGATTTAAACTAAATGCTTTCGCGAAATGACGAAACATCAAATATGTATAACACATCTAGGTTTTCGTAAAACCTTAAGCATCCTAGTTCTATCGTGAGAAGTCGGCAAATGGCAATGAAACCAAAATAATAGTAATTGGCATTCCTGCACAAGCATGTGGCTACTTCTTAGCTTGCAGTGTTGTGAGGGTGAGAATTATTATTTTTATTATTTCCATAAGGAAATTGAAAAAAGCGTCTAACATTTTGCAATTTTATTGTTACTTCTTTAGTTAAACCAAAAAATGATTATTATAGTTTTGTTATTCAAGTTAAATAAATTCCATGATGAGTAGATTTAAAAATTAGAAAATTGTGTTAAAAAACATTCTTTGTTTCTTTAAGATATTTAGTTGAAATTTGACAAGTGTCAATATGTTGGGTTTCTCTACTATTACATTATTAAATAATGGATTTAAAAAAATGTCAAGTATGTTGAAGTAGTGATTCCATTGATATTGTTTTTATGTGATAATACAGGGTGTCCCACGACAAATTGCCGTGATCGATTTCTCTGAAAATAGACTTTGGAAAATTTTGAATTGGCAGTTTACTCAAGTCGAGTAGGGGCAATTTAGCTGAAATATTTTTTAAGATGGGTCACTTCCGGTTATACCAGAAGTTGATGCCAACTTGCTTTAAATAGGACAACCCATATATTACTTCATTTTCAGATTCTATGAAAAATTCTAAACACATTTTATGTATAATGCCCTATACCTAAGTCCAACAATTTTTGACATATTAAACTGTATGTCAAAAATGACATTTGCAGGCCTTTAAACATAATTATCAATTTCTCCTCTATGAAAGCCTTTATTAATTAATTGTTTTTTTTTGTAGAAGGGGATTTACTTTAGTGGATCGTGTTGATATTTTGATAATAAATAAATACAGGGTTATCAAAAACTACCATTAAAATTAAATTGAAAAAAATCGCCATTTTCTTAAATGGAAACCCCCTATTTTTATAATTTTATCTTATTGAGCATTAAAAATAAAGGGTAACTTGGTAGAAGGTTGTCTATTCCAAAATGCTGCCAAATTTTCAAAATGTTCCAAAGTCTATTTTCCGAGAAATCGATTGCGGCAGTTGGTTAAAAGACACCCTGTACAATAATAAAAATAATAATGATAATTCTCATCCTCATAATACTCCAAACTAGACAAATGGTCCATCAGTGATGACAGATTCAGATTTGTAACCAGTAGTTCATTTCTTCCATAGTATATATGCCAACTTCAATGTAGTTTGCCACTAATTGTTATTTTGCAGTTTCAAATACTGCTCTGGCTCTGGATGCAAGACCTTTTTATTCCATATAAATTTTCGTAAAGCACACTATTGTGTAAACTTAATTTGTTACTGCATCTATTAAATTATTATAAATTAGTGTTGGCAGTAAGTTCGATCTTGTCCGGTCACAAATCAAGTTGTCCGGGATCGGTCACGGACATGGTCAAGTTGTCAACATTAAATCTTTGCTGAATTTTTAAATTTCCCGCCAGAAATTTCAAAAATGACAACAAAATGTTCAGATGACAGTTAAAGTTAAAAGCATGACGTTTTATGTATATTTTGTGATTTAAGGTTAAAATTTGGTAGATTGAAAGATTTGTGGCAAATTTGAATTTGTATTTAATTTAAAATTTAAGAGGCCAAAAAGTGGCAAGGAAACGTTAGTATGCCTTTTTTGAAAAAAAAAAAGAATTGAAAATAGAATGTCGATTTTGTAATTACAAATGGCAACACCATGCCACAAGAATGAAGAAACACATCCTAGCTAACTGTAAAAAGTGCCCCGAAAATGTAAGGAACCTATTTATTCATAATATATCATTTTTTTTATGTTTTTCTTGTATTTTTTTTTAAATAAAAATATAGAAGTTTTTTAATTATATTATTTCATTATTTGATTTTTTACAAACTACACAGAACTAATTTTACCGCAAACAAATTTTGAAATTTTTAAAAACTTTAAAAATGTACGTTTTGAAATTTTACGCCAGTACCATATTGTCAAATATATATAAGTTTCACACACCATTTTAATGGGAAAAACTATGACAAATACAATAGAAATGTTTTTTCATTTTTAAAAATGACCCATTTTCATGACCATCTTGACCATTCAACTTGGTCAGTCAGGTCACGGAAACATCGTGACCGGTCAAGATACCATCACTATTATAAATTATTTATGATCTCCACTCTTTAACACAGCATATATTTAACAAATAGGCAGATAATCATTGATAAAATAGCAAAAATGGGCTCTGGCCTGCCGAATATAAAACTACTTACAATCCGTTTAACTACTTGTTCCTTCATGTCCACCCGCTGCACTCTTAAAATGTGGTAGCAAAAGTCTAACGCCTCAAATCTCCTTTGTTGGCCAAGTAATACAATCATCGTACATCCAGCCCAATGAAGACCCTCTCCAAATAACTCTCTACAAGAACAACTTATTGTAATAGTTTGTGGTGTTTATAGGCCACAATACAGTGTGTAGTATAGTTACAGTATAGTATAGCTACAAAATAATATTTATTTCAGATTTCAGAGAATAGGTCAAGATTCTGATGTACTAGATTAACTGTTCATATTAAGAAATTACATCAAATGGTACAAATTGTTCCTTGATTGATTCCATTTTATGCCACAGTGTCACTTTTAACAAATTTCCAGCAGACTGCATAAAATTACAGAGAGGCAGTAAGTTTTGGGCATTCTATCATGACAAAATGAGAAATATAATACAGGTGATTCCGTTTTGTTCTAGGACACTTCTACAGGTGATAGGAAACAATAAAATATGACTATTTTGTGGTACAACTTTTTATCCACAGCCGCCTCGATTTCGAAATACAGGGTGTTAAATTCTCATACATTTTAATATTTTATTTATTACTTTTCCAACCTTATAGATACCAAAATAATAGTGGGCCATGGATGACATTATTGTTTTGTTGAATTACTTATGAAATTTTGTTCCGTTTCAGGTCAGTACTGGCCAAATAGAAAACTAAAATGTCATTTTTCTTTTCAAATGAAATAATTTTATTTTTGCATTTCAAAAAAGCAATAAACCCTAAATTAAATTTCCAGTAAAACTTTGGCAAATACAAGAAAATAACACGAGGCAGTTTTTGCTTAGGAAAGTCAAACAAATGTAGTATTTACCTATATGTCTGTCACTGGCTATATGGGGAACTTGGTATTAACACATTTTGCGACATTTGATTAAGGGGACGCTCGAATTGTATGTTTGGTTGCCTGCATCAATGTATTTTTATTTCCAACTAGCTGGAAAAAGTAGCGAATTTCAAAGGATTACAAAAAATACGGGTATTTTTAAAATACCCATAGGTACTAATGACACTAGTTTAAAAGTTATAGGCGATAATTTTTTTGAATTTCAAACTTTATGATGGCATAAATTTGTCTATTTTGTCGCTTGAGCCGGAATTTTACCTTCATTAAGATGGGCATAGGTTTCGGAATATGCTCGGAGCGAAAACACGGTAATAAACATTGTAATTATCCAGTCTTGTTGTAAATAAAAAACATAGGCAAAATACCCCTTAAATTATGCAGCGGGAATACAAAAGTGTAGCTATTATTTTATCAGATGGCGTGAAAAACAGACGATCGATGAACTGTTGACTCTGTTGTTACAGGTCCAGTTTAAAAATTACATATATTATGTTCATATGACCAATTTTACGTTTTGGCAATATAATATTTACTCAACTAAGCGGTTGGATTACTTTTTTATGTCGTTGTGTTACTTCCATATTAATATATACTATAAATTGAGAATTTTGAATATTAAAATAATATAAAACTTCAAAAGGTATATTCGGGAGACCCTCATAGCCCAAAGACTGTGATTTTTCCCCTCTATTTTTAGCAATGATTCATTGGTTTTTAGTTTGAAAGGTTCACGGTGGGACTAAAAACTGCTTTAGTTGATTTTGCATTATTTATATGTGTGGGTTGGGTACTATTATGTTCTTATGTTATGTCGCCAGAGTATTATAATTGTATTTTTCGTGAGGAAAACACAATCGCTAGCATATAAACTGACATTATTAGGGGAGGATTCATGTCTATGTCTCCATATATGTGGTAAATTATCTATACCGGGTGTTCCATTTTAAGAAACACAGCTATTGTAAATATCTCAAAAATGAAAAACGCAAAAAAATTCAGATAAAAGTTGAAGCATTATATGGGGTGCAATGAAAGGCGCAACTTTGTCGCTTGTAATCAGATGACGTTTTCAAGGTCACTTGAATGTCAACTGTGTTTTTACTGTTAAAACCATATCTTTAGTTAAAGAATGTGATTCGGTACGTTTTCTGTAGGTATATTATTGCTGGCTAAAGAGTTCGGCAAAATTGTGTTTAGTTTTTTCAATGAAATGAAACATGGCATTTTATGTGTACATAAGGTGTTTTAACACTACATTAAAAAACCCATTTTAAGTAAAGCAATAATTAAGATAAATACATATCTCGAAAATGAAAAAAGAAAACGATATATCGAATCGAAAAAACATCTTATGTACCTATATGTTGAACATCTACAGTGTGACCCCCGTTAAGGAGTTACCACCCTTGTAAAATCTTTATTTGTTTACCGATTTTGATAAACTTTTTTTGTTAGGTCTCAAAAAGCACATTAAACAATGTGTGTAACTTTACTTTTGGGCTGTAATCATGGCCACCCGTCACACATGGGCTCACTTTCAAAAAGTACTATTATTTTTTTAATAATATTTTTGTTAGGTACAGGGTGTCCGGGTGATAGGAGCATTCGATTTACCTATTCTGTAATTTTTGAGACAAATTCATGATTTAAAAACCAGTTTGATGCAGTTTTTTCCGAACAATGAAATGTCGTTTGGAAAAAACAATCGAACGTCAAACAAAAGTTAGAACCAAAAAACCTTTTAAATTTTTATTAACGAATAATATTAGAACACATATGCAGTTAACTTTAGGGTTAACGAGGAAAAATGATGTCACAAATTATATTTAAAAAATCAAATCGCTAAAAATTGGCTTATTTGTTACAATTTCAAAACATTTAACTTGAAAGAGTTGTTTCTATTTTAATGTTACATAAGCGCCTATTCCCTATTTATAAAATTTCTTAAAATTTTAAAAGTCCTTACTTTGTAAAAACTATTTTATATCACTAGCTATATACGAATATCATTCTATAACTCTATTAACTTTTTATTATTACTAAAAAATATCGATAAGAATATGTCTTTTTCAAAAAAATTATATTAACGCTTTAAAATTCTGTTATGTGTGACACAAAGTTGATGTACCGTCAAGCATTTAGTATATATAAATTTATTTACATTACATTTTCCAGTACTAAATGTATGCCAAAATAATACATAAATTAAGATATATCAGCCAATAGTATTTTACATATCTAACAAAATTCACCACTTTACGTCAACTTTGGATCATGTACATACAACAGAATTTTAAAATGTTAATGTTTCTTTCGGTTTATCAATCAGGGTGTCTACCAAATCGAGTTTTTAAAATTCCCTGACTTTTCCAGGTTTTCCCTGACCAAAAAGCAAAAAATTCCCTGACTAATACCTACTTACTGAGATAAATATGCGAATTTAAATAAAATGGAAGAGTCAACAGATCCCCTAAGATGAAATTACTCTGAACGATCGTGCTTACTAACAAAAAAATTCAAAAGCGGACTATTAGTTTTAGTGATGTCATCTGACATTAATTAAATAAATGTGCAAATTATGTCCTATTATGTTTTCGAAGAAAGTTATAAAGTGGCTTGGAATTTCAACTTTTTGGCAGACGAGGTTTATAAAGTACAGTATAAATTGACACCCCCCCTTAACTTGCTAGTGTCTGAGGTTAGAAAAAAAGTTTTGTTACAAAAGTTTTAGATACCTACTAATACAACGTTTTTTTGTGATGTTATTGGACCTTATACAGTGTGTTCTAGAAAGCCGTGGCAAACATAACTTTTGTTTTTTTAAATGGAACGCCTTGTATATTTTCTATGCATTTTTCCGATTCCAATGAAGCATATATGTTATATGTTCAACCGTTCGTTCAGAACAGCCTATTTTGTGAGGGATTATTCCTTGGGTCATAGGTTGCCAAATTATAGTAACAATTATTGACAGTTTGCAAGTATATTCACGCTTTGGAAAACAAAATGAGAGAAATGAGAAATTTTAAATAGTAAGTGACATAGTCAATAAACTTCGTCCAATTTATTGTCTTTAATTTAATTTTTATTGAAAACGACAATAAAATTTAGAAAAAGGATATACGTATGAATTTATTGATATTTGCTACTAAGTTTCTGTTTATTGGGGCAACAATAAAATTTCTGTGTTCAGTATTTAATATATGAATTTCTTCCCGAATTCTACCTTTCAGTGTTTCTACATTTTTCTAAATGTCATTGTCGTTTTCAATAAAAATTAAATTAAAACAATAAATTTTACGAAGTTTATTACCTATGTTACTATTTAAAATTTCTTATTTCTCTCAATTTCCCTCCTTCATTTTCCCTGAAATCTTAAAAGAGCCCATTTTGTTTTCCAAAGCATGAATATACTTGCAAACTGTCAGCTATTACTATAATTTGGCATTTGTCTTTCATGGCAGCTTATGACCTAAGGAATAATCCCTAATCCCTCAAAAAAGGCTTAGTTCTGAACGAACGGTTGGAGCGAACAAAAATATACAAGATATTCCATTTAAAGAAACATAAGTTATGTCTGCCACGGCTTTCTAGAACACACTGTATAAGGTCCAATAGTGTCACAAAAAACGTTGTATTAGTATCTATAACTTTTGTAAAAAAAACTTTTTTTTTAACCTCAAAAACTAGCAAGTTAAGGGGGGGTGTCAATTTATAATGAGCCACCCTGTAAAAAATAAAGATACAAGATTTGTTGTAAAAATATAAAATCACGTATAAAACAAACAAAATATCTTTTACACATTCTCCAAAATAAAAAAACATATAAAAAATAAACACCTTCAAAACAAAAATAAATAGCTTCGTAAAATCTTATTTAGTTAGATTATCTTTGGAGTATAGTAGAAGCATAGGGACCACATTTAAATAAAAAATATAATGTGATCTCTGTGGAGTAGAATCAAAATGAATGATATAATTTTGATTAGTTTTTGTAAAAATTAAAGATTTCCTATTTTTATATCTATTAAACCACAAATTTCCAGGTTATTTGATAGATTTCCCTGACTTTTCCCTGATTTCCCTGACCAAAAATAATTCCCAGACATTTCCAGGTTTTCCAGGTTGGTAGACACCCTGATCAATGATAAAAATAATGAAAAGTTAATAGAATGATAAAACTATAGTGACATAAAATTCTAAATGTAAGTATTGTGATCATTCATGCAGTTTTAAGGGCTTGAGGGAAAATTATTATATATCATGACAGTAGATTTGACAGCCGGTAGGTACTCTTACTAAATATTTCACTCAACAATATTCTTAACAACTATGAAAAAAAATATATAAAAATAAAGGAGCGTAAATATTCATATTATTATTTTGTGTTTAACAATTCACCGTTTGAATCCCAAAATACGCCAGGATCGGAGCGATGTGCTGTTATTTGTATAAAAAAGGGGGTCGGTTTGCCTGCCTCCCTCTAAACCCCTGCTTCCGACCAATGACCTTGCCAGGCAACAAAACAAGGCCAAGGCGCACTGTTATGAGGAACCGAAACTTATTTTATCAAGGCGAAACATTACTTTTTATTCTCGCTCTATACCAATGGCCGCTTTCCAACTCCAGCGCCATCTTACAGACACTTGCGCAATTTTTGCACTCCAGTACTTAATTTCTGTTTTAACAACATTTATCCTAGTGAGGAACACGGTCAAATGAAGGTCGTTGCGAGGTGATGACGTTTTAATTTCGTCCTTAATGCATGTTGTGTTCCAAATGTCATTTGCTTAGAATAAAAGTCAAACAATTTAGTGTTTACCCATATCTACGTCACTGGCTATTTGGGGAAATTGGTATTAGCACATTTTATGACATTTGATTAATGCATATTGTATAAACAATTTCGTTTGAATATCCTTAGAAAAATAAAACTTTAAAATTTTTGAGAATTTAAGAGGCTGTATCTCGAAAACAAGGTGGCTGAGGATAAAAAGTTGTATCACAAGATAGTCATGTTTTATGGGTTTCTATCAACCGTTAAGTGTCCTGGAATAAAACTGAACCACTCTGTATAAATTGTTGTAAGAAATTAATTATTTTTCATGCCTTCTAAAGATTTAAACAAAAATTCGCTTCTGTCTGTGACTTATACTGCATCATAACCACATTGACACCAAAAATCTATGAAATTTTGCACTACGCGTTGCGGAGTCACTACTATGTATGTGAAGTAAGTGTTCCCAGCATTAAAATTAACTTACTCGACTGTGTACTCATTCTCGCTAACAGGTATACAATAAACGAACTGTAGTGCAGACCATAACCTGTGAAATTCAGTGCACTCATCTATGTTCATGACGCCATTAGTGGGTGGTGGCCCTACCCAAACTGGGTCATCAAGAAAACTCCTTAACCTATCTAGAACTACTTCAAAAATTGACAGGCCACAGCACAGTCGTTCTCTTGTCAATAGGTCACCTTCTCGGGAAATCATCGCTTGCTGAAAAATAAAAACAGGAATAAACATAAGTTAGGAAAGGATACAAAAAATTAAGAATTCTCTTCTTTTGCTGATAATCTAAAACAGGACTTCTCGCATGCCCTACCAGTATGTTAACTTACTTAAAATTCATTTCAATGAAATATGTGTTTAGAAAAAAAAAACAAAAGTATTTTCTAGAGGTCTGGTATCTAGTATTATAGTGGTATATAATTAAAATGCGAACAACTTTTCTATACAACATACTTCTAAAATTTGAGAAATATCGCCCCTTTCAGAAATAAATTCAAAAAATCTCATACTGAACTAAAGGAAGTCCGCAGCTCAAATTTTGTACACAGTTATGCACATAACATTATACCCCTTAACTTTTTTGTTTTTGAATTTAGAAAAAAGTTGAAATATGTAATTTGTATCAAATTTTCTTATGATTTCAATGGAATACCCTGTATATTTTTAAAAAATATTTTTGAAATCTACGCATATTTCTGATTTCAATTATATATACATGTTATATGTTTGCTCTAGTAGTTTCCACAATATTGCCCTTTCAAATATTGAATTTTGGAAAAAGCAAGATTGCTTTGGAAAATTCAAAACAATAATAATTTATTGTTATTATAAACAGAGTTTGACAGTTTTAATGTTAATGATATATTATTAAATGATACCCAATTATAGAAGATTAAAATATTTAAAGTATTTCATAATTAATTATTTATAATAATAAATGTAATCACTTTAAATAAATAAAATTAATGATAGCAAAAATAAAATATACCCAACTTATGGAAAATTTCCACAGTATACGGTACTTACTGCTAAGAATTGTCTGTCAGAGTGGTAATAGTCCCACCACTCATCATATGTCAAAACTTACTCCCACTATCAATTACCGTTGCTTCTCGCAAAAATCGAACGGTTATATGTACAACAAAAGAATATTTTAAAATAGTAATTAACTAAAAGGGAAATAAAAATAACACAAAAGCCCAAAGAATGTTTGTAGGTTATGTTTTCAGTTTTCACGTATGAAACACCTAAAATCAAGCTTCACCTAACGTTTATAATTATTGATGTGAATTTTCCATGGCAATTTCGATCTTGTAAGACATTCCAAGGAAGATAATATGGAAACTACTTCAGCAAATATATAACTTGAATATATCGTTGAAATCACAAAAATGTGTAGATTTCAAAAATCAAAAAATATACAGGGTGTTTCATCTGAAAAAAAAAAAACAAGTTTGGTCTATATCTCCGAAAGTCGACATTCAATTGTTTTCCTGAATACTTATCTGAAATTGCAAGAAAATTTTCTACAATTCTCAAATTTACAACTTTTTTTCTGAATTCAAAAACAAAGAAGTTAAGGGGCTAGGATATTATGTGCATATCCCTGTACATAGAAATGCCCTTTTCAAGAAAAATGCCTCCAAAAACACACAAAATGGCTAGAAATGCCTTGGAAGAATACCTCAAAATGGCTTCGAAATGCCTTATATCGTTGAATGAAGGAATAATAAGAAAGGCAGCCTTACGGGACGCAGCAAGCCGAAAACGGCCCGAAAAGCGTCCGAGACAAAAAATACATATCCTTCCAGTAAAATATATAAAATTGTACCGTTAGCCCGTTGCAAAGGGATCGGTGTTCTCGAAAACATAAACAAGTTGTAAAAATTCGTGGTCGCTAGCGCTAGGTGAAATTATGGACATAACCATAAGTCTTCTAAAATAATTGGTACAAAACTCTTTCTCTTATATCTCTTATGAAAGTGGCTCACTCAAAATATTTCGGCTATTTTTTGACAAAAAATATCGGTGGCAGGTGCGATCGATAGCCCTTCTGGGTGGCCTTCTTGTATCATAATGAAAGTTACTGTCCTTGGCCACCTACAAAACTATGGCCAAAATAGACAAAATTTAATTTTTTTAAATTGCTGCAATTTTTTTATTTTTTACATACAGAAAAAAATTTAACATGAAAATTGCTTGCGAGAACTGACAGAATTTATGTGACATTAGTTTTGTTGTATGGATTACCATAAAATTCGGATCCTCTTGGGTTCGAAAATTGAATTATTTGTAAAAATCTTTGTGGTTTTGTAAAGTAAAATCTCCCATTCAGTTTGATGTGCCACACCTGCCTGTTTGTTCTATATTTACAACAAAAATTTAAGAAAAAAATATTGGTAATATTTGTGGTTGATATAAGATCTACTTACCCATCGAAACAATTAGGAAATGATAGCATTATGGGGTTAATAATGACATCCCAATGGAATTTTTCATATGAGGTTACCTAAACAGAAAAGTTTACTGAACAGCTCTACAAATTGTGTAATATTAAAAACTCAAAATATTTGAAGTAAGCAGCAGCTGAAATGCTCAAGATGAAAAGATGAAATTTTAAAGAATGTGGTGTTGTTTGTTTTGAAATAAATACTATGTGTTTACTGAGCATTTATTGTTATCTATACTAGTATATACTAAATAATATTATAAAGAGAAGATTTGAATTTTTGTATTTTTGTTTGTAATGAATAAACTCAAACTACTGGACCCGTTTCAAAAATTCTTTCACTAATAGAATGCTACATTATCACTGAATAATGTAGGCTATATTTTTAATCGAGTTAAATTAGGGATATAAATAAATGTTTACCGTGCAAAGCCGGGTCGGGCTGCTAGTATACAATATTTTGATATTGTCATTTTTAAGATAATTGCTATGGCATTAGCTACCTGACAAGTGTTACGTTAAATTGAAAATATTAAGTGTTTTTTTTTTCATAAAATAAAAGAATGTCTATGAGTTTACTATTTTTTATTATTTAAAATAACAATTCTAGATTAGCTATTCGACATTCGATTAAGTGCATGTCAGAACCGATTATTTATTTCCATAGGTCACTAGACCTTATACCAATCACAAATTTTACCAATAATTTGTCTCAAATTTTTAGAGTAAATACAGAACAAACTAGCAAGTATAACACATCAAATTAAATGGAATATTTCGCTTTACAAAAAATGCTTATTAAAATGTCTTCCAGATAATTTAATTTTGGATCCCAAGAGAGCCCAAATTAAATCATATCAGATATTTCACAACTGATTTAATATTTGGATCCTGGCAGTTCTTGCAAACAATTTGTATGTTAAACATTCTTGTGTGCCTCTAGAAATAAAAAAGTTACAACGGTTTAAACATTTTGGCTTTTTTGGTTTTTGGCCATAGTTTTCATAGGTGGCCATGGACAGCCACTTTCATTATATATTATATATTATATAAAAAATAAAATAGCCGAGGTATTTTGAGTAAGCCACTTATATAAGCCACCATTTTCTTTTTTGAAATATGTGAGTTTTGGAAATTTTGTCCAAAATAATGTATGTTCTGGCAATCCCGTTTTGAAACCTATTTCAATTTGGTAAAGCCCACCCTCTACCTTCCAGAGCCACTCCCTGTATTTTGCGTGCTAGATAAAAGTGTCCACTCTTTATAATTCAGTGCATGTGTGGTTTTTGAAAAATCGCTCGCATCAATCAAATTTGGTTTGGAAGTGGACACTTTGTGAATGATACCTCATTTTACCCTCCAAAGCCATCCCCTCCCACCCGACAATTTTGGATTGGATGGGGACACTTTTTGAATTAAATTTAATTTTTGTAAGATATTTTTTGTAAAAATTACTAAAACTAAATAAAAAAACGTTTTTCTTATCAAGAACTCAGTTCAGGATTCGCCAAGGGGTGCACATTGGATACCTACTATAAGGAACCTTCGAATAAACCGCAGAGGAAGTCTTGACATACATCCAAATGGAATTCTTTTAAGAAATCTGGTGAAATTGAGAATCTGATTAACGATCATAATAAGCTGCAGTTTACACTTCGATATTTTCCCCTATGATGCGGACTTTATGTGTATTGGTTTTATTTCAAAACATTACATTTCATTTAGTATTAGCTAATACATAATAATGTGAAGGGCAAATAAAGAGAACAGTTAGGTAAACTTTGATCTCTCTTCGGGATATTAGGTAGATTATTTGTGCAAAACGGGCAATTATAACTTAAAATCCTGAATTTTATTCAAAAGCAAACTAGTATAATCCTTGTATTTTTTTAAATCAACTCTAAAAACAGACTCTACTCATGCAAAAGGAGCCCAGACCACACAATTAGAGGGGGGAGAATGGAGATTAAACATTAAATTACATATTGTAAGATAAAAATTCAAAGTTTTGAACCACAATAAAATCTAGGTAATATAATAAGTATAAAGTTTCGGCTATAAGCCATGATCAGACCTAAAGTATGTAATAACAAGAAACTATGATAATATTATTATACAATATAAATTACCTTATTGTAATAGGGTTCACAAATAATAGTTATTTATGTACCAAGGCACTGATCAACTTTTTATAACTCATGTGGAATTTACTTTCCAGGGCCTCTGGCCGAGGCAAATAAACCACATGAGTCATAAAAAGAACTTCAGTGTCAAAGTACATATTACACATTTTTTAAATCAGAAAAAAAATGTTTTATTAGGCAAAAAAATAATCATAAGCGACCACCCCTTCATAAACCGACTGCGCGTGGCTTTGCTTCACTATCCAGGCCAATTGCTTTACTACAATTTAAAATTATTATTATTATTACCTTTGCAGTTCCCAGCTTTTCAATATTGGGAACAATTTGCAAAGCCGCATATTTCGCTTCAAGTCTCTTCTGTTTGGCATCGATTTTCTCACCCTCCTTACAGAACGGACGAGGTAGAATGTTTTGAAATGGGGCAGCCTGAAGCAGATCACAAACTTCTTCCTGTGACAGGGCTTGCTCCATCAACAAACAAAATAGGATAATATTCCCAAATTCCCTGAAGTTGTGAAACAGTTCCGTTTTGGCATCTGGATATTGGACAATATCGTTCAGCTGGGCATGATAGTATTCTAAGACACCGGGTGATCCGTAATCATATCTAGGCAGCTTGCAAATCTTTGGCATTGCTTCCATTAGTGTTTTGGTGAACTGTAGTAGACTGCCTTGAATTAAACTTTTCACTATCTTTAATAACTCTTCCATAACCACTGCTATTCCTTGATAACCCAGAAGTTTGCACATGGCGTGAAAATGTTGCGGACCAATGAATCCCGAATACTGGCTATATTGGGTTGTGTAAGCTAGATTTAATTGTTTAGCTCCCCATAGGTAATGGTGAGACATTTGTGGGGGCCTGTCCCTAGACACTGCTGATGCAAATGCTACTCCACCCCTGTACTTCGTAAATCTGTTGGTCGCAGCATTGTAAACATAACTCGGAAGAAAGTCGTAGTTTAATTCCCAAAATACGTGCAATGTTATTCTGCCATAGGGGGCCAAGACATTGTGGTTAGCTTCTCGATACATTGAATCAAAGTCATCTAGCGCCAGCCATTTGCTTAGCAATTTGTGACAAAGCCTGTTTACCTGGAAGTGTTTAATTTATATTTTAAAATTGGGTCTTTTAGTACATTTCAATTTGATGAAACCACAGATATTCCCATCTTGCAAACATTCTTAATTTTATTTTTTTAGAGATCTGCTTCTTATGAAAAGTTCTAGAAATTATAAAAAATGAATATAATGCAGAATGGTTTCAAGATAAGGAAATGTAAAAAAGTGTCAAGAAAAAATAACCTATGGCAAAACTCCAATTTTCAAAGAAAATAGCCCAATTTTTTTTCAATAGACTTATTAAGGTTGCTCAGTAACTCTTAAAAGTTAACAAAAAAAAAACAAAAAACAAAACAAAAGCATTTGGATGAAATCGAACTACATTAAATAGAGGACATTATAGGCTGTTTCCTTGTTACTTTGTAATCATAATTGACACATTCTGGTACAACAGTAGGAGGCAAGCACTAATTATTACAAATTGTCACTCTTTGGAAATCTGTATTTTGAAAGAGTTATTTATAAAATTTACCTGTAGAAGCCCATCCAATTCCATCACTCCTGTGATGTCGCCTGCTTCAAACTTGCTAATTGCCAAATCAAGAGATTTTTGCATATCTGCATTTATTCTTTGGGTAATAAGTTTGTTTAGATCGATTGATCTACCAAGTAATTGCACATGCCTCTGTTTTAAAAGGGTTTCATAACGATTAGCTCTTGGATAGGGCAACAAGTAAGCACCAATCTCTGCGCATTGCACCCTAAAGCGCTTGTCTAGGAATATACTAAAAATAAAAATGAAATTACAATACCTATCTGCACTACCTTCGAAGTGCAATGTGTAATGAAAATTAACTATAGAATGAAACTTCCAGTATAAACATATATTTTATTTTCCTTGGCACTGTCTCTGTAACCAAGTGTGCCAGTTTGGTGGATAAACAAGAATCAATGACTAGAAAGGACAAATTTTTAGTAATTTTGTAACACAATTTTCATAATGATTTTAATAAGATCAGTTTATTGACACGAAATTTAATATTTCCTAATGCCAATGAATATTATCGGTAAATCACCCTATATAATAATAAATGACTTACATATTAACACCCATTTCAAATTTTATTAAAAAATCAGGTCATACAATATAAGTACTTGTTCATTATCGACAAAAAAAAGCTTTAAAATAAATTAAAAAACTTAACACTTTTAAATATTTTTATGATTTTTATGACAACAAAATTGTATTGACAATTTGTTTCTTAATTTTCAATGAGACAAAATCGTTAATACTGATCTAAATATCTCTGATCACAATGCACAGATTCTACGATTCAAGGTACAGATCAAGGTAGGTCTATTTTTTTCCAGGAGATTGGTAGTGTGGACTCGGACTTTGTTGATGCCGCCAGGAACTTGGGAGGAAAAATGTTCGGAATTTAACAAAACAGACTCTTTACCGATAGTCCGCATGGTTTCTGGGAAAAACATAGCACTGATAGTGCAATAATGAAGAATTTTCAAGTTGTTATGTAACGATACTATATCCAAGTTACAGAGGCAGTGAGTCAAAACCTGGCAACCAAGTGGTCGCGATGTGACCTTCTTATTGGTCTGGCCGTCGTAAAATCTCAAGTGTTTAGGCGGCGAGCGGAATGCAGGACTGGCTCTTCCCTCAGTTGAGTTTCCTGTATATAGGTCAATATCGCGAGCAGACTTGTCCAACCCTCGTAATTGATCGCAACGCATTCATGTGATATGTTTATATCTACTGCCGCTGTAACTTGGATAGACTATAATATGTAGTATCATGTAATATATGTACAGTAGGGTGGAGCGAAAAAGCTCAATTTATTTTTTCTTAAATATCAAAATGTAATACCACAAAAAAGTTGCCTAACACACAACCAAGTCTTTTCGTGAAAGTTGTTTAGAACTGAACAATATCTTCTGCCTCCCCAAGGCCCTTGAATATTTTCTATTTTTAAGATTCTTAGTGTTAGCATAAACAAATATAAAATATCACCTGTCACCTAAATAATTATCAGCACATAAAAGCTGTACTAAAAAAAATCAAGAAATTTATGGGTTGACCCATCTGCCTCCACGACGTCATTGAAAACTTCTCAATTTTGTGTAATTGTCATCATATTCACAAGCATAAAATTTGAAACGCTGTTTTTGTTTTACACACTGCGTGTGACAGGGGTACTTCCCAAAAGGACCTATTTGTAAGTCAGAGCTGTTAATAAAAATAATCGAATATCTTCAGTGGAAACTTAGAGAGAATAGGTGGTTCTGTTAGCTCACACTCTTGCCAGTTTATTAGTTCAAAATATTCATTTGCATCAAAACTTAGGGCAGAAATTTTGAACACTCTAACCGTATTAGGAGATGCCTTTTCTAACACCAAACTGTTTGCCTTTAGAATAAGGCGAAGCCCAACTTCTCGCACATGGGTCCTGTCATCGGATATCAAACTGGGAAGAATGTTCTCTTGGTGGGCAAAGAATTTGTTTAGCTGGATCGCAGCATCAACAATATGTCGAAACTCTTTATCAAGATACCGAGACAACTGAATGGTGCGCAAAAGTTGTCTTGCGCCCCCTTTACATGTAGGTTTTGCTTCTATAGAAAAACACATTGGAACATATTATACATAGTATGTGAAATACCATGTTTTTGATAAACTTTAACGTCGTCTGGGAGACAAAATCTTTTACATGGGTAATACGAACCAATGTTCAACGTTACCATTAGCTGGCCATAGACACACACTTTTGCTGGCGGGTTTGCTCGGCATGAGCCAACACTTCGGCTAAATCTGTGTTTATTGGCAGTCACGCGCCACGCCGCAAGCCGAGCTGGGAAGCACGCTTATACGGGGCAGATCTACCCCATAAACACACGTTTTTATGTGCAGCCGCAGTAGCAATCGAGACTTGGTCATAGGCGTTTTTACAATACTCCGCGTTATTTTATTTTGTCAACACCTCCTCCGCGTTTTTACATAATCTAAAATGAATAAGAAATTCATAACAGAGTTTATAGAAGTATATGGAAAGCATCCAGCCTTATAGAAAATTAAATCTTCCGAATATGTGAATAAAAACTTAAAGAATTTGGGACACAGCATTAATGGGCGGGAAATTGTTTTAAAAAAATCAAACATTAAGGGTTTCAGAAAAGAATACTAAAGGGTGGAAAGTTTCATTAGAACTGGCCATGGCAGCGAAGAAGTACAAACACCAAACTTGTGGTACTTTGACATGATGTTGTTCATCAAAGACCAAGAACAACCCACCCAAAGCATTTTAAATGTGGCGAGTCCTTCCTCACCAAGTAACATGGACGAGGAAGAAGCTCATAATGACGATGTCACCGACGAGAAAGAAGAAAATGACACACAGGATTCAACGCAGTAAGATCAATATCAAGTAATAAATCATAGGACAACGAAACAAAGTTAACATGTGAAAGTCAGGTACATAAAACATTTGAAAAATATTTTGATTAATATTTATTTTAAATTAAAAAGAAAAACATAGGTCTTAGATTTGTAATATCGCAAAGTAATGCCTTTCCCGTGTTGAGCATTTCGTCTTTCCGTTCTCCAATAAAGTATTTCATATAATCCTCTCTATTTTGTTTTGCGTTTATCGTGCAGTTCTTTGGACCTGTTAGCTGCAGAGGACATCATTCAACATAATTTTGTCTCCACTCTGCATTTTCTAATATTTCCTGACTTATATTTTGTGAATCAAATGTTGTAGGTCCCATATATTGCTGTTTTGTCTCCATTAAATAGTTATGCATCGTACACACAGCCAATATTATAAACTGAGTATGCAACGGTGTTACATTTATAGCTGTATGAAGTACACGAAATCTTGCAGTTATCAACCAGCTAGTCGATAATTGAATATTCCTCTTTCGTGGTTAAGACTACTTTGAGAGAAAGATTTCAACATATGCTTGTGAAGAGCAAAAGCTTCGTCGACAATGAAAACAAAATTTAAACTTCCTTTGCATTCATGTTTTTGTGGTAAATTTAATTTTTCATTAATTAGAAGCTTGTAAAACACTGTCTGTTGTAAAATTATTCCATCTAAAATTCTCCCATTTTTTCCTATATCCACAAATATGAACTCATGTTTAGAATTGACGACAGCCATAATTACCATGCTATAAAAATGTTTGTAGTTATAGTATAGAGCTCCAGTTTCTGGTGGCGCACAAATGCGGATATGCTTTCCGTCTATTGCTTCCCCGGAATTTGGTAGGTGCCAGGTTTTTTCGAATCCTTCAGCAAATTCCTTCCAATCCTCTTTTTTAGATGGGAACTAAAAAATGAATGAAAGAAATAATTCCATGTTGCAAGACAAAGTGACAGTACATCAACACAACAAAATGTCAATAGTTCATTTATTACCCAAGAAAGGCAGAAACGAAGAAGGCAAAAGACGAAATACGAAAGTGAGCATCGTAACTTTCTAAAAGCTTGCACAGAGGCTTTAACAGGTGACAGATTTTTTGATAGTTTTAAGGTTTTGTTTTCACTTTTTGAATTTTCTATTGATAGGTGACAAAAATGATTCAGATGAGAGCGACACGTTTGGCCTTTATGTGGCCAAAACACTGAAGAACCTACCAGATGTTTCACAAAAAATGTATGCTGAAACTTTAATAACCCAAATTTTACAAAAGGGGGTTTTAAGCAAATTATCAGAATCCACACATCTCATAGACCAACAACAGCCACCATTATATCCCAACACGTCTTGGGCTTTAACCAACTTATCAGCATCCTCTCCTATTAATATTAATAATATGCCTCATAACACCTCTTCGTCTGCTATGCCGTCAACGTCAACCAACTCGAAATAGTTACGATTATATAAATCTATAGAAAAAAATAACTGAAAGTATATTTTTTATTCAACTATATAAGATTTTTTCCATATATACATAATACATAGTCTTATTTTTCGATACAGTATACGCTCCGTTAATTTTTCCCAATCTTTCAAATATTTTAGTAATGCGAATCTAATATTTTTAAGTTAAAAACATATTTTTCGAAGTAGACTATGTACGTTTATGTACTACTGTTAGTGAAAATTATTTTCAAATGAATAAAAATATTTTTAATAATTGGTTTTTACGTTTGTTATTGTCATATTAATGTGAATTGTTTTTAGGTTAATAAATAAGATGTTCTCCAAAAAAAATCCTTCTTTCTAACTTACCCTTAAGAATTCTTCTTTCAAAACTTCAAATATTACTCTGCACGTCTGTAGAATTATATATCCCAGTCCAAAAATCGAAGAGTCGCTGCAAGTCTTTCACTTGGGAGGATACTTTGACGCATTGGAGTGTCTTCTTTAGTAACATAAGGTTCTAATCGACATAAGAGATCATCAAACCTTTTGGGCACCCAATCGTAGATAATTTTTATAGTCGTCGGGTTCGTTGTTCCGTAATTCTTTTAAAAGATTTAAATCGCTGTATATGCCTCTTTCTCTAAGCCACTTTTTTTGGCATACTGAATGTATCTTTTTTCTTTTCTTTTCAATGCATACTTCAGAGTAAAGTAGTGCACTAATAATAGCATATTTCTTTTTTCTGCCGAGGGTAAACATTCTAGTACACCCGCGCACTACAAAATGTTATAGCGAACTGGGCCCATGTACGTGGAGCGGCTTGCCGCCTGTTGAAATGTTTAAAATGCCACGAGCCGCGCAAATCCGAATGAAATCCGAACAATAAATCATTAGGATGTCCCATAAACGCAAGGATTAGCTCAGGGCGAGCGCTCTGGAGAGAAAACCATACGATTTCATTGTGTGTGTATGGGCTCGGTCGTAAAACGGCTCGCCACGAGCAAATCGACGGTTTTACTCACGCCAAGCAAACCCGCCAGCAAAAGTATGTGTCTATGGCCAGCTATTGAAAGGTATAAGGTCCACGTATCCTCACATTTAATTAAAAATTTTAATATTTGAGAACTAGATAAAAATGAGATATTAAAAAAAAAATAAAGCCGCTGGGGGCAGAAAAAAACTTTTGATATCAAAAATAAAAACAGTAAAATATTACAAAATAACAAACACAACTATTGCGCGCTATCAGAAAAAAAATTCCAATGTTCGTTTTTCACTCTACCCTAATGTGTACATTTCCTTATAACTTTTCAGAATTAAGAGATAGAAAAAAGTTTAAATTCAAAAGTTGCTTGAAATTAAATAGAGTATAATTTTGGGTATTCTTTGTATGTACAGGGTGCTCCTTTTGTAAATTCATTCGAAAGGGTAAGTTTTGGGATATAACGTATACAGGGTGTTTATGGTCTTGTGATTTTATTTTTAAGGGGTGAATAAACTTCTTAACAATGTGATTAACGCTAAAACACCATAATAAAAGTCAAATAATAAGACAAATATGATTGTTTAAGATTTTTTACTAAATTAACAACATGTCAACATATTCATTGGTAGTGTGATGAGCCATACTTTTTGATTTCCTTATTAGAATTTATTGAAAAATTTTAAACCACATTATGTTAATGCAGTGTCAATTCACTGATAACGTGCTCAAGGCTAAACCCGCCGAGTACCACAACGTTTTACTTATCGTTTCTTTTCATTTTCTATTTAATGTCTCTTTTTAGGTTTGTTTACATAGAGCGAAACTTTGTGTTCAACAACAGGCTAATAACTTGGTGCACAATTAAAAATAAAATGGTTAAAAAATTAAACAATCATATCTCTTTTATTATTTGACTTTTATTAAGGTGTTTTAGCCTTAATCACATTTTTTAAGGAGTTTATTCACCCCTTAAAAATAAAATAACAACATTGTAAACACCCTGTAGATAAGAAAGTTGCTTAGAATTTTGTATAGAATTCAAATCTGTATAAAAATACAGTAAAACCTCCATTTGCGGACAATTTTGTTTTCACAGGATTTTACAATGAGGATTTCTTAATAATACCACCTCTTAATTACAAACCTTCTAAAAAACAGATGTGGACACTCTATTTTTCACCCAATACATGAAAATGTGTGTAAGATTACCTAATAATAATGGACAGACAGGATAGCACCACCGGTGTAGTAGAAGATATGGAATTAAGTTTAGTGGTTTATTGCACACTTAAATCTACCTACCCTGAGTTTTCCCATCGGGAGGGCTTTACAACGCATTAACAATCTCAGTTTGTATTCATCTTGTATAGTGTCAATATGAATTCCGGAAAGAAAAAGCATTTATCTATTCAAGATAAAATTGATGTTATTGCGGCTAGTTAACAACATAATGTAAGTGTCCGAAAACTTGCGAAAAAGTTTAGTGTGTCAAAAATGCTGGTTGGCGAAATCTTGAAAAATACAAGTGAAATTAAAAAACTTTTTTAGAAGAATGGAAATCTGGAGCAAAAAAGAAAATTTCCAAAACTGCTGGTTTGACTATTGATGAAACTGTTTTTAATTGGTTCTGTAAGGTACGAAATAAGAACATCCCCATATCTGGACTTCTGCTCAAAGAAAAGGCATTAGAAGCAGCCCAAAGTTTGCAGCTAACTAACTTCAAAATTTCCAATGGTTGGTTGGAAAAATTTTGTCAGAGGCATAACATTTCCTTTAAAACTGTGTGTGGTGAATCTGCTCACGTAAACTTGCAAAATGTTGACTAATGGAAAGGTGATGAAATGGTACTTTTTTCCGTGCACTTCCTACAAAAACATTTGCATTAAGAAATGATAGGTGTGCAGGAAGAAAATCTGCAAAGGAAAGACTCACGATCTGTTGTGCTCAAACATGGAAGGAGATAAGGAACAGCCGTTAGTTATTGGGAAAAGCAAAAGGCACAGATGTTTTAAAGGAGCTGTAACAAAGTTACCGCGCTTTTCTTCTTTTTCCATCAATCACAGTTTTTAACAAAGTTACCACGCTTTTCTCCCCGATTTTCCGACTACATCTCATCGCGAAATCCTAGTCCGCAATCATCGGTCCGCGTCATCACTAGGTCCGTCCGAGCCGCCAACCGAGGGCACCACGGACGCATCTAATCGGCAGCCGCTGGTTCAAATGTGTCTGCCCGGACCACCGATAGATGGCGCTGGGAGCCGGTATCTCACCGCCGGGTCCCAGTGCGCTGGTAGTAAGACCGTGACCGTGTCTTAGTCTTCCTTCACCGATTGAAAACGGCAAAACCGGAGCCGAGGAAGAAGCAAAGATTTATTTTTGGTTATTTTATACATAACTCATTTTTAGTTTCTTTTTATATATAGGTTATATATAAGTTTATATTCGGTGCTTAATTTTATCCCCTGCACACCTCCAAGGCTCAACCATCTCTGGACCGAGAAAAGACCACTCCTGGCACCCGGGCAGATCGTCAAAAAGGGGCTCAATAACACCTTAAAGCCCAAAATACCTTACAGAGTATATGTGGATAAATTGCCGATAGAGTAGGTCTCCAATAAGAAAGTGTGGATGACTTTGGATATTATGTCAACATGGTTAAAAAACTTCAACAGCAAGATGGAGAGAGAAAAAGAAATGTAGTCTTATTTCTTGATAATGCAACATCCCATCCCAAGATTTCATTAGAAAATGTAAAACTGATTTTTCTTCCTCCAAATACCACCTCGCATTGCCAACCTATGGACCAGAGCATCATTCAAAACTTTAAAGTAATCTATAGAAGTATGCTTGTTAAAAGACTTTTGCCATTAATGGACACGGAATAATTACTGGAAATGGTAGAGAAAAGCATTACACTAGTCAATGCGTTAATATGGATTTCAGCAGCCTGGAAAAAATTATCGCCTGTAACGGTAAAAAACTGTTTCCTAAAATGTGGTTTTAATCGGTGCGATAGTGAGTGCGATATACAAGATGAAATACCCTTATCATTTTTATTTCCAAACATTAATGTCGCTAATTTAGATTTAAAAACTTATTCATTGACAATGATTTAATAATTGAAAATGAAAATGTCTCTATTCGTGATTGTATTGATGAAATCACTAAAACTAGTGATCAAATCGAAATGGAGATTGAAGAAGAACTTGTATCTAGCATTTCATGCATTTCTGAAGCCCTAGCTCTAACAACATAAATATCGCTAACAATATTTCTCAATCTCTATTGAATGCGAATCAGAAATATATAACAGTAAAATGAAAAAAGCAAAACAATTATAAAGACTATTTTAAATAGGGATATATATTATTGTTTTCATAATAATAATAATAAACAATATTTATTTAAGAAAGTTACAAAAAGGATACATTTTTGTGATATTATTAATCTACTAAATAAATATTGTAGGTACATATTTTTTTAGGTACTAAGTTTTTGCTATTTTATTTTTTCTTTTCAATTTTTTGACAATTATGTACTTACATGATATGTTTTAGTTTTAGATATAATATATTAAACAAAATAAAACTTGTTTTTTTTTTTCATCATTTTCTCCCCACCTCTAATTAATATATTATTTTAGGATTCCCCATAAGTGTCCGCTATTAGGAGGTTTTACTGTATACGAAGTTCCATTGAAAAAAAAAATGTGTTGGTCCGTGAAAAATGGAGCACCCTGTATATACAAAAAACACAAAAAATATTCAATTTAATTTCAAACAACTTTTGTATTTAAACTTTTTTCTATTTCTTCATCCTGAAAAGTTATAAGGAAACAGAAAATATAACCAATCTCCCTGTACAGGGTGATCCAAACTCGACGCCCCAGGCCTACAGCAGGAACACGAAAACTCAAAATAAAATTTCGAAAAGGGGTTCTTAAATGGGACATACTAAGGTCCAATTTTGACCTAAAATTAGCTTTTTTGTTTGGGAGAATGGCCGCTGTGACGTCATCGATATTATTTTCCCAGAAACATACCAGTTTTTCTCTATATATTGAAAGTCCTTATCATTCCTAACAACTTTTGTAGGGAAAGATTTTCTGTATCTTTTATTGTTCAAAATATACATGGTCAAATATGTAAAAAAACATGGAATTTTTTCTAATCATTTTTCGAAATCTAGATATCTATGGAAACAATTGATAGTCAGAAATTATTTAAGAGTATGTTAGGGTGCCTTGCGCACCTTTAAATTTATTCAACTGGAATATTTTTTAAATTTCTGAATTGTGCTTGTTACTAACTTGTTTGTTATTATTGTGTTACAAAAAAAATTAAAAATAATCCAGTTAAATAAATTTAAGGGTGCGCAAGGCACCCTAACATACTCTTAAATAATTTCTGACTATCAATTGTTTCCATAGCTATCTACATTTCGAAAAATGATTAGAAAAAATTCCATGTTTTTTTACATATTTGACCCTGTATATTTTGAACAATTAAAAGATACAGAAAATCTTTCCCTACAAAAGTTGTTGAGAATGATAAGGACTTTCAATATATAGATAAAAACTGGTATATTTCTGGGAAAATAATATTGATGACGTCACAGCGGCCATTTTCCCAAACATCAAAACAGATAATTTTTGGTCAAAATTGGACCTTAGTATGTCTCATTTAAGAACCCCTTTTCGAAATTTTATTTTGAGTTTTCGTGTTCCCGCTGTAGGCCTCGGACGTCGAGTTTGGATCACCCTGTACAGTAGGCTGGGCCGAAAAAAAACTTTTTTCAGATTTTCTTGAGGGGGTAGTAAAAAAAACTTGTCTTAGCGATGCGGCATACAATACAAAAAAAACTGACTGATCAGTTGAAAATTAGCCGCTGCCCCCCCGCCCTTTAAGGGGTGTTTTTTAAAAATAATAATACTCGCTAGGGGTAGTTACTAAACTACACTGAGTGCGCTAAATAACACCAAAAAAAACTGGACGTCATACGTTAAAGTTTAGCCGCGCTCCTTTCGGGTAATAGATTCGTGCAGAGAATATAAGAATAAAAGAGGCTTAATAAATAAATAATATCCACGACAAAAGAAGCAGAAGGAGTCATGGTTTACCAATCTACATAATAAACCCAATAATACAGGCAACTAACAGCGAATATGTTATTGCCATTCCTGCCGAAAAAGCACTTAAAATTTCAACGAATTGCCAATAGAAAGAAGATATCAAAATTAGTAAGAAACCAAGAATTTAATACATTTACCGGAAAATTGGGGAATAAAAATCAAAGAATTCCAATTCTTTAATAAAAATGAGAAAATTAAAAGAAAACCATTCACCTTGCCAGAAATTCAATCAACGATTTAAACTTCATCGATTATATATAAGCGAAACCTCTCCAACTTCAAACAATCAACTTAGAAAATATTCACAAACTTCAAGACAAGTCTACATTTCTACAAGTTCTCACTATAGAAAAGATACACACCTTAACTTATGGGTTTGCTACAAGCATTGTTATTATTAGTATTACATTATTAATTGGATAGATACATCGCATAGAGAATCTACCAAAGGAAGTTTAAGATTTAGAAGAGGACAAGTGAAGATAGAAATGGTGGAGAAGAAAATGTAAAATCAACTCTCCAGGTTGTATTTTTCTCTTAAGAAGAGAGGAGTTATATCCCCAAGAAGAATGGACCCCTTTCACGTGAAAGTGCTGATAAACGCTGAGTGGGCGGACAAGTGTCTGCTAAGTTTGTATTTTATATTACCTACTATATCATTGAGTAAAGGACCCCATTCCTATTCCATTACTCGATGTTACTATATATTTAAGCTTTGAACCTAAAATATTGTAACTAGTTCTGTCTGATCTGTAGCATGAATCATCATCTCTGCGTAACTGTTAGAATAAATTTTTAAAAATGTTTTTTTCTATTTCGTTATAGTAACTAACCCAAATAAAAAATAAGTATGTTTTATAGGGTTGCGAGAATTTTTAAGCGCCTAAAATTCAAAATTTGACATTCAATTTTTTTTCTGTATTCCGTAGAGCAAATGCAATGTTTTGGTAACTACCCCAAGCCAAATTTTTAATTTTTAATAAATCACCCCTTCATGGGAGGAGGGGGAGGCTAAATTTTATTTTATGGGGCCCTGCTTTTTTAGGTAGTTTTTCATGCCAGTAAGACAACTTTTTTGGCTATCCCTACAAAATCTATAAAAAAAGTTTTTTCGGCCCAGCCTACTGTACAGGGTGTAGAGTTATTTTTTACCCTTTAACTTTTTATTTTTTGACCTAGAAAAAAATGTTAAATAAAAAAGTTGTAGATAGAAATGTGTACTTTCAACCATTATGGGGGGGGGGGGGTGAAAAATTTTACAGGGCGTTTTACTTAAGTGTGGCAAACTAAACTTGTGCTTTTTTTAGAGATGGGAAAGTTTCCACTTTACGAAAATTCCCGGAAAGTTTGCTACAAAAATTTCCGAAACTTTCGGAAAGTTTCCAGTTTTCTTTTTTTAGTGTTTAGTTTAATTAGTCACACTTGGAGCTTTCCAAAAATACCAAATATGTCATATTTTGACTGAAACTTGTTAAAGATATTGCACAAAAGGTATAATATCACAAAATGTAAAAGGTTTGCTTTGTAATTGGTATTTCATAATCATAATTCAAAATTCCACTTTCAGATTTTAAATTATTAGTATCATTATTTAATTACTACCTACAGTAAAAAAACGTGGAAGTGTCAGTTTTTTTTGTTAAGAAATACTCTATTATTTTTTTGCAGATTTGGCTGGGATAGAAAAAACATTACTTCCGCTAAACTGAAAGTGATATGCAACTGTGTTGTGCATATTTTTTATTCACTTTACTAGTCTAATGAAAAATTGCAACCAAATCGCCATCTTAATTTAAAAAAAAGGTAATTTGGTGATAATTTTTTGGTTTGAAATTAAACTGTTTTTCTTATTGGCGGAATTCAATTTCGTGGGGAAAAAACAACACAAGTTTTGTGTTTGAACCACCAATGTATCTTAAAAATTACCGAGATAATCGCTAGTAACATCTTAATTGCGTCACCCTGTACGAATGTAAACATAATAAAATAGAAAACTGATAAAACATAGATAAATAAAAGAAGATAAAACCAAATATGAAAGAATATAATAAATTAACTTATTCATATTTTCTAAAATTTATTTGTGGCGCAAACAGATCCATTTAATTTTTAATTGGGTTTTTCGCCACCAAACTGATTGAAAGACAACTTTTTCAAGTTGCCTCGAAAATTCATAAATTATTAACACTGAACGAACGAAACTTTAAACAAATTAATTAATTAATTAATTAATCTGTCACTTCACTTTGACGTGACATGATCTTTGAGAAAGGAGGCAGATTTATCCTCCGAAAGCTCAGAAAACAAATTTGTTGAAGTTATTTTTTGAGTTACACGTTTAAAGTTTCGTTCGTTCAGTGTTAATAATTTATGAATTTTCGAGGCAACTTGAAAAAGTTGTCTTTCAATCAGTTTGGTGGCGAAAAACCCAATTAAAAATTAAATTAACATATTCATATTATGATTATTATTTACCTAGTTTAATTTAATTTAAACTTTCAGAATATAATAATAGTTATTTATCTGTGGTCTATAGCACAGTTCATGATTCTTCTTTGTTCTTTTTTGTATTTTTTAGGTTATGTCATGAATCTTGGCCAGGCATTTATGGCGGCAAATTTAAAATTTCGGGAAAGTTTCCCAGGAATGTTTCCGAAACTTTGAGGGAAAGTTTCCTAAACCTTCAAAGTTTCTTCCCGGAAAGTTTCCAAAAATGGAAACTTTCCCGACTTGGAAAGTTTCCCATCTCTACTTTTTTTTAATGGACCCCCCCATTCATTGTAGGATTATCTTGAAGTGCTCAACAAGGGCAATATATAATATTGCTCTGGCAGTTTTTTAAATATTGATTATTTTGCTGTAGCTTTCTCAGTTGGCAATTAAATAAAACAATGTGTCCTTAACTGTTAATAATGTTTCTTCTAGCCTGTTTTATAGTTTGTGACATCAATGTCATAGAATTAAACCAAACTCCCATTCAATAATTATTGTCTAAAATTGAACATGATTTGTTTACAAAATTAAAATACGGAATTGTTGCTATTCAAAGTGAAACACAGTGTATATCTCTGTTACTCAATGTTCAATTGTTTTCCGAAAATGCATTCAAATAGCTCTTTTGGAACCCTACAACTTTTCTATTCAAAATTTTTTTCTAGATCAAAAAATAAAAAAGTTAAGGCAGCAGGGGTAAACAGATAACTCTAAACACCATGTACTAGATTGCTTTTAGACTGATTTTGCCCATAGTGAATTGACTGAATTGTAATCCGTTAACAAGAATTTAAACTTTTAACGTGTATTTTTTATTTTTCATTGACTTGTGTAAGCAGTATGTTGGCACTAACAATCTATCTATCTATCTATCTATCTATAATTTGGGTCAGTCTGACTAACTGTACTCTACTGCGCTTTTGTCCACCAAGCAACTAATATAAAGGATGATTCATTTTTAAATTGATTAGCTTCGAGGATTGCTAGAGCTTTGAAATATATTGCTAGTTTTTCATATAACCCTTTTCTCTTTTGAGTTTGAGTCAAGATATGGGAATTCCAAAAGAAAGATGAATCACCCCGTATAATGATGATGGTATAGTATTTCTAAAGTCACTTGGAACAGCATAAAAACCTTTGAATTTTATACGGGTGATTTCTGCTGATAAGTCTGGTATTTTTACCAGTAGCAGAGCGTGGTAAATGCTATAAAATAGATCGCGCTCGTTTATCACTCTGTTCTAAGTGAGTTTTTTTATATTTTACCAGGGTAGCTCGAGAACAGGCGCTTCCGGCAATAAAATATGAGACAAAACACTTTTTTAACCATATTCAACCGCACCTGGTATTAGAAGTAAAAGGAGATGAAGGAGACAGAGACGATAGATAGTAGTAAAAACAAGTGACTGCATGCTCGCCTAATATAATATATCACCAACACTTGCATGGGCTACACTGTTCGACGGCCGGCCACTTGTACAGTGAAATGCGGTGGATAGGCGTGCGATAATTTCACAGATTTTAGGATATACTTGCGTAAATAGTTGTTGTAATCGATATGGCTTTTAGAGACCTTTTGACAATATTATATGGTGCATTAACCTTTACGTTGTGTTTGAGGACAACCTTAAAAAAACCTTAAAAGTGAAATATTATGTTGCTTGTAAAATATGTATATTTTTAAAAACTGCATGACGCTTATGTCCTATATCCTTTTTTGTGACGCCAATTAGAGTTTTTTTATGCTGTTTCAAGTGACTTTAGAAATACTATAGCTACATATTAATAAAATGCAATTTTAAATGTTTATTTAGCGATTAAAATCTCACCTTGCTGCTAATTGTTTGTAGTAAGCGAAGATTTGCTCACTTAATTTATAAACAAATTGATCAAAACACAAGTTGACCTCTGCCTCAACTTCATCATATAAGAACTGTTTCCGGAAGATAGTTAAAGCATAAAGTGCACTGTCATTGTACAAATCCAGTGGATACAAAACATACTCCATCATAGAAGGTTCCTTTGTTTTCAAGATATGATCTGTCAATATCCAGGGCATCGACATATCAATGGGGAACTGGATTCTTTTTTCCATTGTAATTAAGTCATGGCATTCTTCGTTATGCTGATGTTTGACAGTGCATTTCTACAAATATATTAGGATAGGACAATATATCATAGGAGTTAATAGTATGACTTAAAGCCCCCATTCACGATTAGTTGGCCTGCAGTCTGTGACCGGACAGGCCGCTAACTGCAGTCCGATCGTGAATACAGACGATCAGTTGGAAGGCTGGCCATTGATGGCCAGGGACACTAAATTTACCGGGAACTGTAGGTTTGACCATTCACGTCCTTTCGACCACAGGCCATGGCCTGCGGTCCAAATATCTAGCCAGAACAGAAAATTGGAGGGAACTGCCAGTCTGATTCCACAAAAGAATGGACATAAAATTGGTGGTAACTGCCAATCTGACCACTTTCGTGTGTGAGGCTTTGAGTACTCTGGAGTAACTTCTAGAGTACTTGCACTTTTCTGTTAGTCATTTGGGTGTCCGATAGTTTCGGTGTCCAGTACTGTTCCTTTTTCCTCCCCTCTGACCCCTTTAATACCAGCCATCTCATGGGCGTGTGATGCTCAGAGTTGCGCAGTGGAGCCAATTAATTAAGATATCTGTTTTTGAATTTTGGACAATTTTATTAGCTGCATATGTGAAAGGTTGTTGCGTTGCTGGAGCTAATCCTTTACCCAATATCTTTTATTATTTTTGCGTTTCTTCTTATTGTAATAGCAACAGGTAGTGCATAAAACTTTCTTCTTTTTGGTGACATAATTTTATTTTTGAAAAATCTAAATATGTTAAAATATACTAAACAAGTGTGAACTGGCAGAAAACTGAGAAAACTGAATGTGTGTATCAACACGGCAGTTGGCCGACCAGCAATTTCCTTTTCAATCCATGGAATGCAGTCTGTCATCGCAAGCTTGAACTGATCGTGAATGGGGGCCTTTATAGTTTAGAATTTTTCAGCTCTTTCAATTGATTATTATTGCATACTGATATAGCTTTGCATCAGACAGTTCCTTAGTGAAATATGCCCACTTTCTAACTTAATGTTACTTTATCATTTGAACAGTTGTTTGTTTCTTTTTTAGAAAATACCAGCAATAGCAATAACTATTTAGAAATAAAATAAATATGGAAAATCATCTGTATAAAAGGGAATAGGCCATTAAATATCTAGAGCATCAGATTGAGCATACACTGACAAATTATTACTGTCTTGCTGGATTTTCTATGCAATGGACTAATACACTTAATTGTTTTTTTTTGCTTTAAACTTATTAACATTGTCTAGATATTCACAAAAATGTGGTTATTCCGTTACTTTAGTCAAAAATCAGCCAAATATATAAATTGATTGCTGAAAAATTCGAACATAATTTTGGACAAAAATTACATTCCAACAAATCAGCAGTACTTACACTAATTCTTCTGCCCATAGTCATTTCAAGATAAAATTCTCTATACCAGAGCTGTGATAAGTCACAACATTTCTGAAGATATTCTGAAAGAAATTAAATCTATAAAGACACAGAGAATAGGCAACTTTACTGTTTTTCAAATTTAGTGGCAGTCTGTTTCCTTTATCTTCAGCAATACTGTAATATACAAGGTGGACCAGAGAAAAGTTACCACCACAATTATTTTGAAAATATCACCTTGAAAAATGCAAAAACACTTCGATTTAGTTTGGGAAGGGGACATGTTTCGAAGTTTATTGCATCTCTACATGACTCACCCTCTAAGCTCAAGGGCCACCCCTTCGATTTAAATGGGACCACACCATGTGTGATACATCATTGGAAAGGTTTTTTAATAAAGCAGTAATTTTTTTTGGAATAGGACAAAATAAATTAATGCTATTTTGGCATCGCTCATGCTTTTGTATGTTTATTGCTTTCCAAACTGTTGTATTTAATGTAGAGAGGAAACCTCACTATTAACGGGACTACTTACCACTGAAGCTTAGCAGGTAATTCCAATAAAATGAAGTCTTGTGGAACTGATCAATTTGTACTAAATACTGACCATCAATATCCTTCCTTAAAGTCCGTTTCCCGCCAGATTTATCAGCTATCAATGATTCCAGCATGGTACGCACCATGTACAACTGTGTAGAAGAAGGACCGACATTTCGTCTAGCTATTTTCCAAGGAATGCCACCCTCTGGGTCTTTCTTACCTTTCAAGGCTGGGTCTTGTAAAGGATCAAAACCCTTCTGCCAATCAGCACAAGTCTCTCGTACAGACGTAATTATACTGAAAGTTATTCAATAGTCACTTAATGAAACTTAACTTATATCCCAAAAGAAAGAATATATTCGAACTTTTTTTTGCATTATCCCGGGTCACCAGTAGTAGCAGATATAACGGCTTGTTAAAAGAGATTGACCGATACAAATGGCCAATATACAGTGTTCCTGCCAGATCAGATATGGTGATACTCTATTCATAAAAATTATGGTACCCATGTTTTTCTTTTCGTCCACAACTGAACTCATTTATAGGGTGTCTTTAGACTTATTAGAGTAGATCCAGAAATTCCAGGGGATATCTACGGGGCAAGTCACTTGGAATTTTACACAAAAATGATAACCCCCAATAGATTTTTGCAATTTTCATTGTCATAATTCTTTTGAATAAAGCAACTAAAATTGCAACTTTTTTGTCCCTTGATTATTCGTAAGTAACTTCGACCTTTGGATAAAAACGCATACACGGTATCTAATTTTGAAGTCTTTCAGATATGTTTGGAACTTTCACACTTCTTCTATAGTGACCTCATCTTCAGGTGTCTGCACCCCAGCGCCTTTATCTAATTTATCTGTCTCAATGTCCTGCATCTTGTCGAGACTTCTTCTTATTTTCCGAATAAACAAACTATTGAGGGCATATGCCATGGCCACCATGGCTAAATTAAAAAAAGGTGGTACTTTACTCTTGAGCCTTTTTTATATTCTTGATATTTTTAATTTTAGAGAAAATATGTATTACGAAAAGTTGTTTAGAATTGAAAGGTAAACCCAAAAATGCAGTTTCAAGTTTTTATTCCAAAAAACACTTTTTCGGATTTTTTATGATTTACCCTGTATAGCAAATGAAACCACTTTATTTGATATACCCGTTCGATTTCAGAGAGGATCTATCATTTAAAAACGTGAGTTCCATAACAATTAATGTGTTTGCACAGCACTTATGGCTCTTGCAAAATAGAAACAAAAAAATACTATTTTTTTTGTGCAAACCTTGTTTTATTTCCAAGTTCATAAACTAATCCATTTTTATGGCACTCACGTTTATAAATGATAAATCCTCTCTAAAATTGAACTGGCCTATCAAATATAGTGGTTTTTAATCATTCAATTTTATTTGTTGTTGTTTTGGCAAAAACCTATTGACAAAAGGGCCCACAATGGCTATAAAACACATGTCATTTTTTTTAATTTTCTTTATTGACGGATAAATAGATAATATTTCGCAAAAATAATATTTTAAAACTACAACAATTTTAAATTCAATAAGTTTTTCTGAAGTCAATAAGTTAATTAAAAAAGGGAGACAAGATGTACCTACCTATAAGTCAATAACATCGATTGTAATAAAAACAAAGTAAAAATCTTTTGAAAAAATTTCAATATAAGGCTATTATTGCAGAGAAATCTTTTAAATGGACCAATTTTGAATTAAAAGTTAACTCAGGATAGATAGTAACCTGCGCTGTGATGCTTAGATCCCTGTAAACACAAACCAAATAACTAATAAATGTTAGGCTAGCTTGTCTGCAGATTTCCTCTATCACTTTAGGGTATATTTGTCTATTGGCCGTTACGTGGCGCTGTGAGTATTGAAACCAGTGATATTCAAGGCAATTTGAAGGTGTTCCCAGAATTTGTATTTTCTATTGCCTATAAAAAACTGTCCACCTGCGGCAAATGTTAAAATACCAAAGTTCGAGACTTTAAGAGGCCAGTTTGTGACCTGAACTTTACATAGGTACAAGCTGGCAGCCTTAGAGTAATTGGTTAAAGCTACTCTTTATTAGTGTGAATACCTAGCCTGGTGCCAGGTAATTTTAGAAATATTGTAGAGTGTTTTTGTGCATTTTAATTTGTATATTTTCCAGTTTTATACGTGTCTAAAAATAACATTAAAACCTCCCATTTCGTCTGAACTAGTCTGCTTTTTGTCAACGGCCCTCAGCCCTCTCTGAACCTACAAAAATCCCGTCATATTATAATGACAGCATTACAATAAACTACATATATCCATTTGATCACCCCATAGGCTATTCTAATCTATCTACTAAATAAGCTGAAATATGTCTAAGAATACCCAAAAATAACCCGATAATTTCTTCATTTGATCACTGACTATTTTGTTTATTTTTTAAACAGGGGTCCAGGAGGCCCGAGGGTTAAGAACTACAATACATTTTGAAGAAGAATCCGCCAGTCGGTGAATGATAAGTGATATTTTGTAAGAGTTCTAGTGGTAACCATGGCATATGCCCTCAATAATCTGTTTATTCGGAAAATAAGAAGAAATCTTTGCAAGATGCAGGACACTGAGACAGATAAATTAGAGAAAGGCGATGGGGTGCAGACACCTGAAGATGGGGTCACTATGGAAGAAGCTAGAAAGTTCCAAACATATCTGAAAGACTTTAAAATTAGGTACCGTGTATGCCTATATGGATCCAAAGGTAGAACAGTGTTATTTGAGGGCCCCGACATCCTCTATTCAAAATTAATTTATTGCATCACAACAATCACTTCAATGTTATCACTAACTTGAAAGCTGCATTCTCTTGCATTTATTATTGTGAAACTTGACATGTGCCATAAAATAATAAAAATGAACACAGATGTACATCATCTTGCCCTTGCTGCCAACAATGTCTCCCATGTGAGAAGAAGGAAATAGATTGTGATGGCTGTCATCAATTCAGAGGCCTAGAGTGTTATAATAATCATATAGCCACAAACTCTCATGGTTACAAAACCTTGTGAGAACATGTTAAGAAGTACCATATCTGCTTGAAAACAATACATACAGAAAAAAAACATGTCTGTGGGGAGATTTATTGTAAAATATATATTTCAATCTTCCAACCACTATTGTTTCATTAAAGTAAAACATCCTGGGTTCTCTACCAATATGTATTCTATTACGACAAGAAAATTTGTTTTTTTTTCCTTCTAAAATAGAAATTTTCTTGTTGTAATATTATACACATTAGTAGAGAACCCAAGATGTTTTATTTAAATGCTCCATAAATACCAGGAAGAAAATAAAATAATAATACTATTGCTTCAGGCACCAAACCTATGTATTTTTCAACAGAGACGTACTAGAGACGCATTAGAAAGGCTTATAAAAAAATTGTCGTACTTGCACATAATGGAAAAGCGTATGAGCACCAGTTTATATTAAAACAGGTAGTTAAAAACACTGATCTCAAGGTAGAACTTATTATGAGAGGTACCTACATGTATAGTCACAATGGGCATCGATAACATTAAGTTCATAGATAGTATCAGTTACTTCCCCATGGTATTGGCTGCACTACCAAATATATATAATAATAAAAACGAACACAGATGTACATTGCCTTGCCCTTGCTGCCAACAAAGTCCCCCATGTGAGAAAACTAGACAGGAAATAGCTTGTGATGGCTGTCATCATCAATTAAGAGGCCTAGAGTGTTATATCATAAAGCCACAAACTCTCATGGTTACAAAACCTTGTGCAAACATGTTAAGAAGTGCCATATCTGCTTGAAGAGAATACCTACAGAAAGAGAACATATCTGTGGGGAGATTTATTGTAAAATATGTACTAAATTTCAATCTTCCGACCACTATTGTTTCATGAAACCAGACGGGCGTAGTCCATCCTCCGAGGGCACACTTTTTATGTTCTATGGCCTTGAGAACACGCAGGACAAATTAGGGAGAGAAAATACATGTATAGTGCTTCTACCTTTATATCGTCTGACCGTAATAATCGCAATACCAGTACCCCCAATAAAGCCCATTGCGTTCGATACTTACAGCCAAGGCCGGATTAGAACGCAATTGCAAGGGAACCAATAGGTAGGAGTAGGTAAAACAATTAATTGAATACTTATATTGTACCCTTGGGAATTAAGCAAAATACATAACTTTGTTGAAAATAAAAATTATATTAAAGTTACTAAGATTTTTTCATAAGCATATATAACCATACAGGTATCTATACAATGAGAAAGTAACAACGTTTTGCAGCCAATATATTATATCATGCAAAAAATATTTACATTAATTATTATTGTAAGGGAGTATCACTATCACTATCATCACCTATAGATATAATAAAGGTTGAACATTTCTGTTAATTGCAACATATGAATCTTCGATTTTAATAACATGATTAGCCGAATTCTTCCAACTTTCACCAGGAATGTCGTCTATAACTTTTCTGATTAATTGTAAGACTTTTTCATTTAAAGTGAGAAAAGAATTTGCTGCTCTGACTCTAGACTTTATCTGATGCCAAATTAATTCAATGGGGTTGAAGACCTAATAATATGGAGGCAGGCGATAAACCAGCATTCTTCCCAAGATTATCACAAACATATTTTTTTTCTATAAGGCTTTCAACATTTCCAAAAGTTCTCCTTTCTTGTAAGATTCTTCAAAATATATGTCATTGCTTATCATGTATTCTTGAATCTGAATTTTGGTGTTTGCAGCGTTTGGCACAAATTTTATTTAAGGAGTTAATTATAACTACCTGAATAATTATTACCTGCTATTATTATTATTTTTTTGTAAAAGGAGTAGATGACAAATTGTTTAAACGTAATTTAATAGGTATACCTTCACATATTTTTATCAACCTCTGTCTCATTTTGCAATCGTCAATTTTCTTCTCCCCAAAATTTCCTACGCCAATCCTGCCCGTACAGCACGGATTTTGCGCCCCGCATATCATGATTTATGGCTTGCAATTATAAGGGTCAGACGATATAAAGATACATGCACTATACCAAACTTATGTGATTTTCAACAGAGATGTACCGAATGCATAGATATGGACAACACACTCACAGCATTTCAGTAACTTCATTAACATCTATCATTGAGAAAGAAAAACTGTGCTTTTCATTGAACTTAAAATATTTATAAAAATTTATAGGCAATTCAATCAACAGGTCTTTTTGATTTTTTTACTTAGTTAAGGATTTTCCCTTCTCTCTGATCAACTCACAAATTTCGTTAGTAGTCCATGGCGCTTTAGGCCAAGTAACTTTTACTTTTCTAACCGGCACATGATTGTTGAAGAGATCCAATTATCTTATTATTTTTAGTAGGTAGAACAAATTTTATTTCTAATGTAATACTATAACGTATAATCAATATTGAAAATTTATTTTTCATAGCATTGCCATAAACTTTTATTTATGTCATTTATACTTAAAAAAGTGTAATTGTTCAAAACACATCGATAGTTGCATTACTAGATGTATCGGTCGATCTCCAATAGTTACTATCAGCTTTTTTATAAATTAAATAGTTCGATCTGTACAAAAGAAAAATCTCATGTACAAATTAATTCTATCCAAAAGTTGAGTTTATATATGCATATATTTTTGATTGGAGACTTCCGCAGGCTAATAAATGTTATGCTTCTTTGGTTCTTCGGATACATTCTGCGTCGGTGGGGCTGTTTGAGCCAAGCTTTTGTCCACGATAGCCCAGGACATCTTCAGGGCACAATGATGTGAAACTGGTTGTTTGTATCCCTGAGATCGAAATTTATAGAACAGGTAGGGGAAAAGAAAAGGAAGGTTTTAAGGTAGCTGAAAAGTGGGCGTGAATTGTAATTTAATTTAATCTTCACATTGGTTTTGCCAGAGATTTGAGAGTGCAAAAAAAGGTCAAAAGTTATTCAGAAAGATGCCTTAATTTAATTATTTGTCTTTGGGTAGAATGAGATGACTTGGAAATAATTTTGGTTTAATTAAAAAAGACCGGATGGCCTGTATCAAAGTTAATGTTTAGCAAGTGCAGATAGAGCAAAAAAATGCCATTGACCTTGAAAATTTCACAAATTTTTGCCTGCAGCATGGTTTAAATTTAATTTTTTTACACCCCCCCCTCTCCCTATCAACAAAGTACCGCCCTCTAGGCTGCTATCCCTCACTTCACAAATGTGTACTGCCAACAGAAAAGTCGTTTGCCGTGCCTGGCTACGGCCCTGACTTAATGCTGTCCTATCTTTGAAAGGTAGTGGGAGGAAATCGGGTTATAATCTTATGTCATTTTAGTAATTTAGAAATTCGATTTGTAATGTTATGAATGCATGATAAAAGGCCATAGATAGGGGAGGAGTGGATTCGTTGCTTCTGTTAGTATTTCTGGGAGTAGTGAATTGATGTATCGATCATTGGATACTTTAAAAGGAGTAATTATTACCTAGTAGCAGAGCTGGGCAGATCTATTTAAAAAAGATCGTTTTAAAGATCTAAGATCGCGATCTTAGATCATTTTAAAGATCTAAGATCGTTTAAAAGATCTAAGATCCTTTTAAAGATCTAAGATCGTTTTAAAGATCTAAGATCATTTTAGAGATCTAAGATCGTTTTAAAGATCAAAGATATTGTAAGTAGTTAGTTTTTTAAACGTTTCTGAGATTTTTTTATACAAAATAATGTAGGTAGAAAGGTAGGTATATATTTTTTAGAAGAATGAATAGTTTTTCACGAACAAGAATTTTTCTTTTTATACATATAATCTATATCTTATTTCTAAAATATATACATATATTAGGAATTCAGTTGCTTACGTTACTAAAGAGCGTTCATTTAAAGCAGTTTACTTCAGGAGATCTCTAGCATCTCAGCTAAAGTGCAAATTGTCAGAATTTGCGAAAAATGACAAATAATATAAACAAACTGACGTACATTTTACCTACAACTACAAGACCCTATTTTGAGGTCAAATTTAAATGAATGCTTTATGTTAATTTGTATTTTATTTTCAATTACCTATTTCTCAAAATTTCGAATTCTATAACTTAGTCTGTTCTCTAGTAGTTGATAGTGGAAATCTGGTACTAGGGTCATAAAAAGGCCATAAACCGCACACCTCGGGTAGAAGAATTTATTATGGATAGGAAGGGCAGGTAATTATAATTTATTAGGGGGTAGGGAGGGCAGGTAATTATTAATCGCTTTGAAAATACCTTAATAAACAAATCAATTTGAAGGTGATGTTCAAAGTGGTTACTTGGTTTTGTATTGTATACGATGGCTTCCTCTTTTAAACCAGTGAAAGCTAGCGACATCAGTAAGTCTGCATACAAGATTGATGAAATAGCTAAAAAACTGAATATTATTGTTCTCCGATTACCTCCCTACCATTGTGAATTGAACCCAATTGAACTGATTTGGGCCCAGATGAAAGGTTGTGTCAAGGAATAACATAACATTTAAATGGTAAGAAGTTCGCCATCTTCTCAACACTGCAATAGAGCACGTTACTACGGACAATTGGCGAAATGCTATTTGTCACGTTATCGATGAAGAAAAGAGAATGTGGGAACTTGACAATTTAATCGACGAAACTGTAGACCTGCAACCTGTGATTATTAATTTAGGTGAAGACGACTCGTCTTCTGAAGACGATTCTTTCATTTTAGAATAAGTATAGTGTAAATAGCTAATTAATATTTTATTATTATATGATTTGTATATTTTCAAATTTCGCTGTATTATTTTTAAATAAATTTTTTTATTTCCTGTGGCTTAATTTCCAATATTTGTATTCTTGATCTAATAAATATTAATTCTGGAACACTTTTTGGATATTATTTAATTAAAAAATACTACAAATACCAAAAAATAAGTAGGTACCACAGATGTAGGTACCTACCTCTCACACTGAATGCCTAATAAAAAATCCGGCCTGAAAAGCAAATTTCTAAACTCTAAACATAAATAATAGGTATTTTCCTGTCCGTAGGGCTATGGTTAGTCCCTCGCCTCATTTGCATTTTATGACTCTATTGTGAATGGGGCCAATATGCAGTATGGCCAGGTGACCCCAAAATATATCACCAAAACAAGGGGCAATACATTAAAAATGCTCTTTTTTTGGCTCACTGCGACAGCTTTCTGAATTTATAATGAAGGGGCGGTACTATCAACTGCTAGAGAACAGACTGTAAGTTATAAAATTATAAATTGCATAAATAATCGGTGAACACGTTTTTACAAGAAAAGTCTAATTCTCCAGAGGTATATCAACTGATTGATTACGTAACCAGTTCAGTTAGAGTAGTAACTTTACGTAACTAGTTACGTAAAATTTTACTTTACACAACTAGTTACGCAAAACTGGACGTATCATCACTTGCTCAGGTTTTGAAAGACTTTATACTATGTCAAAATTAGGAAAAGTATTTATAGACATCTATATCTATTAACTATATAATATCATGAATTTTGTTTAAAGATCTTAGATCATTTAGAGGATCTTAGATCGTTCAGAAGATCTTAGATCGTTTAGAAGATCTTAGATCGTTTAGAAGATCTTAGATCGTTTAGAAGATCTTAGATCATTTAGAAGATCTTAGATCGTTTAGAAGATCTTAGATTGTTTAGAAGATCTTAGATCGTTCAAAAGATCTTAGATCGACTGATCTTTTTTAAACAGATCATTTTTAGACGATCTTTGATCCAAGATCATTTTTGAATGAAAAGATCTATTTTTAAACGATCCTTTTTGGCGCGATCTTTCCCAGCTCTGCCTAGTAGGACCTTAGTAATATAATCAAGTTCACGACTGAGGTTATTGGGTTCTGAAACTGAAACAGATCTATGTACTAAAAGTTAATGACGGTTTGTTTTTAGGATGGGTGAGGATGGTAGAGGTACCTGTCAATTCCAATCTCAGTGATGCAAAAAACCAGTGTCGGTTACATCTTCGTGCCCTGAGGATGTCCCATGTACACGTGGACGAAAGCTTGGCTCAAACAGCTCCAATGACGCAGGATGTATCCGGAAGAACCAAAGAAGCATCGGTTTTATGGCAAATTTATATTTTTGGAATTTATTGTATTGCCGCATAATACTTAAATTCCAAAAAAACTTAATTGGCTTAATTTGCTAGTCGATGAGATAGAATCCAGAATATATCCTGCATAGTTGTGGTGGTTATGTTTCAAAAACATTGTGAGCAATTGGGCAAAATCTAGATTCATGGCATTGCCCTTTCACATCTTTATCTGTGTGATTTACTAATGGTATAGGACGATTAAAATTTCAAGTTGATTTGATGATTGCATTTGATAACTACAGTCATCTAGGTACCCATAAGCCCATTGCCCAAGGTAAATACCCAAAATCTAAGAAATTTGAAAATACCTTAAAATATTTAAGGTTTGAGTTGTACTATTTGCATTTTATCAGGTTAATAATTATTACAAAATTAAATAATTCATGCCTAAAAATCCGTGTAATTCATATAGTTTATTAATAGCATTTGCCTGCATAGATATACACATTTCATTTTAAACTCTCGAAGCAAATGTAAGATTGATATTGAATTTTTCTTGTTCAAATTTGTTCCTGCGTTTCGAACACATTTCATCCACAAAGATCATATGATTTTCATCATATTGCTGGAAGTCAACGCTACCTTTTGAAGGAAAAAGAACTAGTACCTTAAAATTGTGGATTCTATTTTATTTGAAAACTAGGATGAACTGAAAGAAATGAAATATGTCGGAGGAATCTACTAAACCTCTATTAACGGCCTGCTTGTTGTGTTATATATGACCAGACTAGTGTTGCCAATTGGCCATAATTATGTGATTTGAGCACAACCAAAGGTAGACGAAACCTCTTTCGAATCCTCTCATTGAGGGCATCTTTTCAAGTAATTGAGAGAAAATCTGCTTGCCAGTCTCTGTGTTTTTTGGGTTGATTTTTTTACTTTTCAGTTCAGTGATTTCCAGTCTTGTGAGAGGAGAATTCTACAACAGCACCTAGTTGAGACGTTGACACTCCAAAAAAATCCAAAAACCCTCCCTCATTCGGAGAACATTTATTGATGGGGATAATTGGACACTGTGTGATTCTATGATTTAAAAATTGGCTCTTTATGGAGGTTTTATGTAGTCAGCGGATAAAATTGCATCATTTGGAGACTAGCTGCAGCCAATTGTATATTTTCACATTGGCAACACTGGAGCAGACTAGCCAACTGTAAAACATTCACTATGATTAATGCTGTTTTCCTTAGTGCCCAAATATCAATGGCAATGAAGCCAAGATGCCCCCTGCACAAGCATGTAGTTACTCCTAGTTAGAAGCACTACGAGTTCCTAAATTCACCAAAAAGATGTGATGGAATCCATCGAACAATCACAAGTTCAGAAGTGTTTGAACGGTCCAATGATATTGCATTGGTGGATTCCATTACATATTTTTGTTGAAATTACAAACACGCCTATATTGTGAGAGTGTTTGATTTTATACAGATCTTACCTACTCCTTTTTTTTTTTCATCCAAAAAATTTGATAAAAAGCTTGAAAACAAAGTGTAGACACTATTTTTTTATGTTTTTTTTTTTAATTTTGTGATAAAGACTCTAGTGGGGTATTTCAATAACAGCATGTGTACCTTCGAATAAGATCCTTCTTGTTTTTTATTGCTTTCCTTAATGGTTCTCTTAATCCAACCTGCACAAATTCTTGAAGTTCTGCATATATGTTCCGCCTAATGGCATCTGTGAAAACAGACTCCATCCGAGCCATTAATACTTGTAGCCCCTTAATCATTGCTATGACCTCTATCAGGGCAAACTTTTCTTCATCTGTGTAGTTGTACCTTGTAGCCTAAAATTTTAATATTTGCTAGACTAGCCTAACCTTTCATACCATTATCATAGCTCTAACTACTACTATCAGAATGAAAAATTTACATATAGAATCCAAATAATATAAAATCTTTAAATTATCTACAAGATTGAAATAAATGGTGGATTAACAGTAAAAACAAAAAATCAATTTTTAGTTCAGATTTTCGCAGGTTATTGACAATACTATTATTTTTTTGTAAGTTACAGTTTCAATATCTTTTAAAACACATTCAACTTGATTTAAGCGAGTAGGCAAGGCAAGTAGGCAGTTAAATCACAATTTTTATTGGCGTATAGAATTTTTAACGTTCAAAGTTTTTTTAACCAAATTCGGTACAAACCCGTTTTAAGGGATGACCAATCCAGTGTCCGATTTTTTATAAAAATATCCCTAATAAGATTTCTCCAATTTTGGCACAAAAATAATAGGTCTCAGAAGACCTTGTTTTTTAAGTAAAATGTAGTGTATTGTCCTAAAGTACACTTACTCTATTGATAATATTAAAATACATATTGGGGTGTTCCAGTTTTAGGTGGATCACACTATGTACAGGGTGACCCCCCCAAAGAGTACCACCCCCCTTTATTTTCTTAATATTAGGGTATTCTAACCGAAGAAAAGGCATTTCTTTACTAATTTTAACCAAATTTTCAGAATCTGCTGTCAGAAAAACAATTGAGCACCAAACAAAAAAGTTACGGACCTAACCTCACTTTTTTTGAAATTGAAGCCCAACTCTTTTTTCCATAGTTGGATAGGTAATTGAAATCTCTATACGACGATATATAAATATATATACAGTGTGAGTTTTATCGATGACCACTATGGGGATGTCGGAAACTAGCAGGGTTAGAACAAAGGTTAAATGGGGATATAATTGCGATTTTTAATGCTTGATATTTTGAAAAGAGTGATTTTTTGCTATTTTATCAGATCTCTGTAGCTCCGTTATTTCCGATTATACAGAAAAACTGTAGATATGAAAATTGTAGATAATTTTGGGCTTAATAAGATAATCTAATCCAGTTTTTTTTTATGTTGTTTGTGACTTGAGATATGACATAAACCTGTTTTTTAAATTTAAATCGTAGTTGGCTGTGGCCTTATCAAATCGGCCATTTTTTGAGCTTTCCAAAGATATAATACTCGGCATAGTTATTATAAAAAATAAAAGAGCTATGGCTAATTTTCGTTTTTTTTTTAATTTTCACAGTCAGCCATGGAATATTTCCATAATTACGTTCTATTTTATAATTAGACATACTTCAAACTTTCTAATATTTTGTTTTTAGCTGGTAAAACAAAAATTAAAAAACTCAAATTCAAATTATTATTATTTTAAAAGCATCTTTTTAAAACTGAATTTGTCGCCTTTTTTGGACAGCGCCTGTCGATACTGGCAATTGCTTCTAAAACAGCTGCTCTTAATTCAACAATTGTCTCATACTTTATTTTTTACTGTTCCCCATAAAAGAAATCCAAAACAGACAAATCGGGGGATCGGGGCGGCCAGGAAATAGGTCTCTTTCTTCCTATCCAACTATTTGGATAGAGCTGATCTAGGTAATTTCTTATGGGCAAATAATTATGTGGTGGAGCTCCATCACGATAATTTTTGTTTTATTTTGTTGCATTTTGTTACCAGCTAAAAATATAATATTTGAAAGTTTAAAGTATGTCTTATTATAAAATAGAAAGTAATTATGAAAATATTCCATGGCTGACTATGTGAAAATTTAAAAAAAAAAACAGAAAATTAGCCATAGCTATTTTATTTTTTTATAATATGTAACTATGCTGAGTATCATATCTTTATAAAGCTCAAAAAATGGCTGATTTGATAAGGCCACAGCCAACTATGATTTACATTTAAAAAAACACAAATTTTGTCAAAAATCGCTAAGCCCAAAATTATCTACAATTTTTCTCCACAGTTTTTCTGCATAATCAGAAATAACGGAGCTACAGAGATCTGATGAAATAGCAAAAAATCACTCTTTTCAAAATATCTAGTGAGCCATGAACTTTTTTAAAAATCCAAAAGGGGCATTAGATTGAGCATTAAAAACCGCAATTCTTTCCCCATTTAACCTTTGTTCTAGATCTGCTAGTTTCCGACATCCCCATAGTGGTCATTGAAAAAACTCACCCTGAATATATATTTATATATCGTCGTATAGAGATTTCAATTGCCTATCCAAATATGTAAAAAAAGTGTTGGGCTTCAATTTCAAAAAAAAGTGAGGTTAGGTCCGTAACTTTTCTGTTTGATGCTCAATTGTTTTTTTTGTCAGCAAATTCTGAAAATTTGGATAAAATTAGTAAAGAAATGCCTTTTCTCCGGTTAAAATACCCTAAAATTAAGAAAATAAAGGGGGGTGGTACTCTTTGGGGGGGTCACCCTGTACAGTATCCTCGAAAAAATTTGCATCATGGGGGAAATTTTATTAATGATTTATGTTAAAATTTAACTTTGGGGTTACCGTTTAAAAAGATAAAGAATAACCCACTCAAACTTGGTCACGTGACTTCGCTATCTGTCAAAAATTACATTTAAGAAATAAAATTGCTAAAAATGGGATTATTTGTTAAAATTTCAAAAAGTTCTACTTGAAAAGGTTGCTTCTTTTTATATCTTACATAAATATACCAAATTGAAAGGTTAAAAAAAAAATAGATTTTTGCAATTTTTTAATATTATGAAATTTCTGAAAATTTTAAAAATCATTAATAAGAAAAATTTCCCCTACGGTGTGAACTTTTTGGATGACACTGTATATTGGAAAGGGTTCAGAATGATCCAAATGCCACGCTTTATTTCTCTCATCTTGTATATTTCAGGAGAATTTTCAGCAACCAGTCAACATTTTGTTATAGAACTACCCACAAACACTTTTTAAACACATTACGGCAATTAACTCTTACCCTCTCGTACTCTTCAGCTTCTTTAGGGCATTCCTTATTTTGATGGTGATCAGTGGGATGTAGCAATTTCCATGAATACAGCTCAGTCACAACACTTGTCCATTCTGACAGCAACTGTAACCCTCTCAATGCCAACTCCGCCGTTTCCTTATTTTCACCATCACTTCCACATTCCTTGTAGGTCGTTGTAACCTCATTACTGTACCTTGCTAATTCGCTAATATATTTGACATGGTCCTCCCGTATTTGGGGTAAATGAACCATTAAATCGGCTTGAGGCGAGGGGGTGGTGCTGCTCGATAGTGACCATTTGCTAGCATCAAAGTGTAGACTTCGTTTGATGTAGTTAAAAGGTGCTATTTGCATATCTCCAAACAGGGGAACCACTTCTAAGTTCTAAAAAATTATTACTATATGGCAGTCAGCACCATACTGTTTCGCAAACCAAAGATGTGTATTGACGAATTTTTAAATTGTGATGTCAGATAAGTAACACAATTCTAATTGCAAGCATTCTATTTCTAATGATTTTGTTTTAATTAATAATATAACAATAATAATAATAATTCTCACCCTCACAATACTCCAACCTAGGAGTACCCCAGAAGCAATCACATGCTTGTGCGGGGGAGGGGGGCAATTACTATTATTTTGTCTTCATTGCCATTTGCGGCTAGGGCCGACTTTTTTCCCGATAGAACTAGGAAAGCATTCGCTCAAGTACTACGGAAAACCCTACAAAACCATAGTAATCCCAGTGAGTGTGGGGTCAATTAGTAAATCACACGGATAAAGCTATTTAGGAGCAATACCGTGAACCCCAGCGCTCTTGGCCATAGCGGTGTTTTTCTTTAAAGACATGTGCATGCGCCTGCCTCAACATCGGTTAGAACCAAGGTCGATTGAAGGCAGAAAAATATGCAGTCTAAAAAGTAAAAAGTCAGCGCCGGTACGAGCGACGCCACCACGATTATTTTAATACGATGTAGTTATTGGATTAACATATTTAAGATAGATAAAACCGATAGAAAAAATCTTACAACAATGACTTACTTTAGTGCCGATTTCTGGGCTTTTAATAATGATTTTAAGTTTTTAGTGCTGATTAAAAAAATCATTATTTAGTATTGTTAACTTTTGACCCATTGGTAAAAATCTCATATCTCCCGCATATCATTTCATCCTCATCATCAATTTTCTTACATTATTACCTTATCTTGCTATCTGAAATTATGTGAAGCTGAAACCCTTTTTAAAGGTTTTAGATATACAAAGTGGCCAATTTGAAATTAGGACACCTCCATAAAATGGTTATTTTTTTACAGACTCTGACGAACCTCTCTTTAATTATTATAGCCGTGAAAAACTGCATTTTATGGCAGGTTGCGTATTACAAAGATCAAGGGCTACTTTGCAATTTTTTTTTTAGCGAAATTGGGTAATGTTCTTAGCGAATCAAAATGTACGGCATAATAATACTGACAGTAAATATAAAAATTAAATTTTGCCCATAACTTGTTTTCAAGAAAAAAAGGCTCAATAATTATATTCTGGAATACCTATTCCGCGCCACATAATTTTGGGAGGAAATACAAGATGTAATGAGATTGATCCCCAATTAGATTGATCCCCTGTCCACAATGCAGTAATAATAGAGAGTAGCTAAACCAGAACTTTGACAATAATTATTATTGGATTGGATCAGTTCAATTGAGGATTAGTAGAAGGGGCAAAAATTTAATTTACATCTGTCTGTTGCATACTTTCTCAATAAAATCATTTGTCACTTATGGGCAAAATTAAATGTTTAAATTTAATAACTAGTAGAATTATCATTGTGCTCTACTTTTCGATGAAATTCGGTGCAGACCTGTTTTTGGGGGCGCCTGAATACAATAACATACTTAGTTTTAACAGAAAAAAATTCCAACATGATTTCTTGAATTTTTGCAAAATAATTGCAATGTAAGTCGTGCTTGTAATAGGAATCTGTCAATGTAGTTTTTCAAGGGCTAGAATATAAAAAAAGTTCATCAAAATCGTCAAACAAATAACCGTTTAAGGGAAGTGTCCTACTTTCAAACGGGTCACCCTGTAGGTTCAGGGGCCTAGCAGTGTATGTCAGGATTTAGGGTTGTGCCCTTTCCGCATGGAAATTTTCCATTTCAAAATATTATAAAGAGGGATGTTTTCGTGGCATATCAGGTAAAGTATAATCAGATGAAAAAATGTATTCCAGCCTGGATTCGAACCCGGGGCTTCTACTGTAGCCGTAGGTACTTAACCAACTAAGCTACCGGAGCGAATGGGTTCCATCCAACTGACTGTATTAGTGAGTAGCAGTGACAAGTAGGAGACTTCGGCATCTTGTACAACTACTAGAAGGGGTCAGGGGTGGAGGATAATCATTCATTATTGTTGGTTGTGTGAAATTCCTATTTGTTCTTCTACCCACAATGCAAGTATCGAACCTGGATATTCTAACCTACAATGTCAAGCCAAGAATATTAACAAACAGGGATAGATTTTTGTATCTGTAATTATAAGTAAAGAAGGATGTTTTCATGGCATATCAGGTAAAGGATAATCAGTTGAAAAAAATACACTCCAGCCGGGATTTGAACCCGTGACTCCTACTGTGGCCATAGGCACTTAAGCAGCTAAACCATGCCACGAAAACATCCCTCTTTACTTATAATTACAGGTACAAAAATCCATCCTTGTATAAGTAATGTTTTACTCTCAGAGTAAGCTAATACCAGAAACAACAGATTTATTTCACATACCCTTTCATCTGACAAATTATGCCAGTAATTCAACGTTTCTAAGAGCCCTTAGATTATCAAATGAACTTTTTCAATACCTACACCTGCGTCTAAATTTTGTAATGAGTTGTTAAGTAATACTACTTAAATTTCGGTATTCAATAACATAGAAGTGCATCTTGTAATAAAACTATTGTTTAATGCACATGGTGTCCCAGTTAACGTTATAAACTGTAGTTTCTTAGTAATGTTAAAGATAAACTAATTGATGGTTCAAAAACCAAACTTACGAAGAATTTTCCAAAGAATTCGAGTATGGCGTCAAACTGTACAGGGTGCCCACCAAATGTGAAAAACTGGATTCCTGACTATTCCAGGTTTTACATGCTAAAATTTCAAGATTCCCTGACCTGGGCAGGAAATATGAGATAAACATAGGATTTATTTAAAAAGCTTAATTTCACATGACCTAACCTACAAGTTAAATAATGTGACTTAGTTTGGACAAAAAAAGTTTTGTTATCTTGATTGGAAACTTCCACAGGGAGAATATGATGAATCTGAGTTTCTTCCAGATGGATCCTGCGGTAGCAAAACTTTTCGTTCCAAGCTTTCATCCTCGATTACATGGGACATCCTCAGGGCATGACGATCACACTGAGTCTGATTGTTCTATTACCTTTGATGATATTTATAGGAACATGGAAATGAAGGGAACAGGCAAAAACATGGGAACAATAATTATATGATTTAGGCTGATAGGTTTAAAAATAAAAAATTAAGGATTTCAATGGATTCAAGGATTTTTCTTTGGATGGGACAGGGCGATTTTGAGAGGATCTTAGTGTCACTAAGCAAGACTCGGTGCCCCGAGTCTAGATAATGTTCGGCAAGTGCAGAATGGCCCTGTTGACGCAACCGTATACAACGTTCATGTTCTTTAACACGCGTTGATAGAGTACGATTGGAGAGGGATATTAATCGATAAACTAAGGAATTAACAACGGATTTTTTTTGGGATGGGTGGTGATGGGAGAAACCATTCAAGTACCTATCTGTATGTGTTGGTTTCCAGTAGACCAAGTGTCCTAGAGAACCATTGATTCTCCGTGAGACCAACACATCCAGAAAAGGAAGAAAATCATTATTTTCCACCTCCATGGTAAACTTAATGTTTTCATGCAGGGAGTTAAGGTGATGAAGGAAAGCGGAAAGTATCTTTCCCATAAGGCCAAATTACAAAAGCATCATCCACATATATCTAAACCAACATTTTGATTCAAGAGCTTGTTCAAAAGATTCCATAAATATGTTGACTATCACGGGAGACAAGGGAGAACCCATAGCAGCACCAGAAGTTTGTTCAAAAAGTGAATTATTATTAAAATGGAATATGTGGACTTGGCAAAATTCAATAAATTCTAGGATATCCGTCTAAATACTATGACAAGCAAAAATATCGTTTAGTATTGTTATAAAGTTTCTTTATTGAACCAAAAGGAGATAGGTACAAATCCTGTATAAGTTCATCCTCTTAATATTAGCCTAGTTACTCAACCTACACAATTTTAACATATTAAAGTATAAAATTAAATAAAGTACATATAACATTTACAGTAAGTAAAATGAGTAAAGGTAAAAGAAGAAGAAGGTTGCACATTATCACATTATTATCACAAATTAGTTAGTTAAAATGTCAACATTGTCGGTGCTAGGATACAGACATTATATACAGTTTTAAATTATTTTTAAAGTTTGGGAGGTTTAAAGCCTTTATTCCAGCTAGAAGCTGATTATATAGTGAGACTCCGTCATAGCAAATAGAACTGAGTGCTAAGTTTGTTGAGACTAGAGGTAATGATATTGATTCGGTATTTCTTATATTATAATTATGCATTTCTCTTCGATAATTGTTAAAGTATCCGGAATAGGAACATTCATAAACAAAGATTCTACATCAAAACTAACCAGTAGATCTGTCGACTCTAGTTTAAAACCCTTTAATTTTTCCACAAAATGAAGCAAATTCTTTATGAAGCTGTTGGTATTTTCTTCAAAAGGTTTTATTTGAGTTGCAAGGTTATTTTTTGTCAGTGTTTCGATATATGATCCCGATATGGGGAACGTGTGGGGTAGTAACATTTAAAAAAACTCAAATATTACAAAATAGAGTAATAAAAGTCTTGTTTAATATGAATCGCAGAACTTCCACTAATTTGGTGTACGAACAAACACAATTATTAAAACTTGAAGACATTTTAAAAATAGAACAATGTAAATACATGTATAAGGTTGTGAATAATTTTCAAAAATGCAATACCTCATTTAGAAATGTGAACATAATTCATGAACACGCAACTAGAAATCATAATAAAATCTACTTAAATAATGTAAGAACCAACATAGCATATAATAATCCGATGTTGCAGTGCATCTCTGTTTATAATAAGCTACCACTTCTCATTACACAAAGCAAAAATGTAAATATATTTAAGAACAAACTTGCGGAATGGATGTGTGACAGGGTTTGATGTTATTGATCTGTGTGGTCCATGTGTATTTCAATATTGCCTTGCTGATTATTTATAACAATATTTCAAAATAAATGATTGTATAGGGATAGGAAATATACAGGGTGATTCAGGAGGAAATGTCAATATTTTAGGTACGTATTCGGGGACCCAAAATAAACATAAAAGTTCCTATAAACATGGGTCCTATTCCCGGCCGTTACCGAAATACAGGGGTAAACAACATTCAATTTAAGGTTTTTATTACATTATTTATAACAGGTAGGCTAGGTTTTATAGTTTTCAAAAATGCCACCGTTTACTTCTAAACATAAGTCAGCTCTCTGGTGAATAGCTCGGGTCGCTCTATGAATGGATACGGGCCTGTTTCTTATAGTTGCTGCTGCATTTATTATTCGATCGAGTAATGCATCTCTAGTGTTTACTTTACTTGAATATACCAATGATTTAAACCACCCCCAAAGACAATAATCCAGAGGATTAAGGTCTACTATTGCTAAGCAACAGGAATTTCCGCCTGAATCACCCAAAACCTAGCCTAGCAAATTTTGCACACCAGTCTGTGGATTATTGGACCAGCTCTGTCCGGATCGCTGGATTGGTATATATTGTGTATAAACCATATATATTGTGTATAAACCATATTGTGTATAAACCATATGTCAGTTGTGGCAGTTCTCCAAACAAGGTATTTGTTAAAAAGTTCAAATACGGATCCACACGTTAGCTGCCCATCGACATTGGAAATTAAAGCTTTGAACTGCGTGGGGTTTTAGTCTGACTGGCCGCATGTCATGTTAGTGCAAAGGGCTGTTCAGGCAGTGCCATCCAGGATCCTAGTGTCATCAGAAATTGGCCCCCTCCGCTGTATAAGAAATCTGTAACCCTCCTAGTAAGAAAGTGCACAAGGTGTTGCTGTTGCCGCTCCTATCACTAGATGGTGCGAGGAGTCAATGTATTATTATTTTTCTTGAGTTTCAATTCACAAAAACATATAAATTAATAAACTGATACATTCTAACATTATAACTTTCAATTAATTATACGTTTTCAAAAACAAATAGATACAGCTTACTTAAAATACAATCTATGACATCAGACCCATCCATCAGGCATTGCCAACAGAACTTGTCGTCTCCCCTGGATTATACAGAAGTCTGTAACATTGCCATTAGCAGCCACTGCACCGACCAGTAAATGCGCAAACATCATCAATGTCAGTCGCCAGGCTATGGTTTAGTGGTTTACCAAAAATAAACAGAAAAAAAGGGAAAACTTGCCAAACGGATAGACACAGTTAGAGTTTGACAGTGTTACTGGTAGCAACTTTTTCTTGTAATTCAAAAATGATGTGAATTATTGTGTGCAAAAACTCTAGAAAACTTTTCAAGTAAATGCAAGTGACTGTGATGTGAAAACAACATTTTCTTGAAGTGTTTCAAGTACTACAATGCTGGCCATTTAAAGAATCAAGCCTGACAACCCTGATACTGCCCATAAAAGATAAGTATTTCTCAGATTAACTTTCAATAATAAGGCTAAACACTGACAATGAAATGCGGTAACATCGTTCACCTCAAAATCGGGTGCATCGAGCTACTCGGGTGCTAAGATTGATTTGCCCCTTGTTTTAAACTTAAAACTTTTTTGCATTTTCCTTTTTAGTAGGCCTTCCTCATTGTGTGGTTAAATTTGTTTACATCATGAGTGGATCACCCTGTATAGTTTTATATAGTTATCTATAACAATATAATTTTAGCATTCCACGTAAAGATGTGAATTTATCATATTTGACAAAATTTAACAAACAAAAAAAAAAAGAAAATTTACTGCTTGGTTATTTTTAGAGACAACTATATAAAACTATACCGTATAAACAGGTTTTCTTTGCAAGTCCGGCTATAATATTACTAATAAGTAGGGAGAAAGCAGGGGAAGAGGCCCGCCGGGGCGCACGGCGTGGGACTAGGAGTGGGGATTTTGAAGCGGATGATCTCGCCCACTGTGCGCGCCGCGTCACCCCCACCGTCTACTTATATCCCTACTTCCCCCTCCTACTTATGTAGTACATTGAATCTGGGACTTGCAAAGCAAACCTAGCAATACGGTATATGTTTGGAATGGGGAGAATCAAAGGAACCTAAAAAAGAAAATATACAGGGTGTCTCAAAAATCTGAGCAAGTGATGCTCACTCCCGGTCAAACCGGAAGTCAGAAATGAGAACCCACAATTTTTTGTTACTCCTCATATAGTTATTTCTAATATTCAGTGTTAAAATCTTCAAAATTTTTTTGAAGGGGGTATTTTTTTAAATAACTTTTTAACAACACCCTATATATCAAGTTTGATGCCATACCCGCATTCCTCGGACAATTCTACATGACATTAGTTTTTGAACCATCAACTTTCTCTTGAAATGAAACATATAATTTACAGCAACTAAAAATGTTGTTTCAAGGTCCTTAAACATTAGATGGGCATAGGGTCGTGCATATGTGATTAATCTTCGGAAAAATTATACAACAGAAACAAATAATATAAATGTCAGTTTTCTACTTGCTACTCAGCTTAGGGTGTGGTCCGAAATTAACCAACCGGTGACCAAAGTTACCAGTTTGGTTAACAGAATAAAGCAGAAAACCTCCTGTAATTCTTAACCAACCGATAACCAGAGTTACCAGTTTGGTTAACATAAAAAATCAGAAAACCTTTTGTAATTCTTGCTTTCGGATGTAGTCTTTCGAGGTCCCAGTGTATGAAACACTATTCGTGTTAAGTACTGGATCTGTTTGATTACTTTTGCAACTAGGGTTGCCAACCATCCCGATTTTTCCGGGATGTCCCGGACTTCGACCCCTCTCTCCCGCGTCCTGCACAGTAGTCCTGCGGGACGCTATTTTCCCGCAACTTAAAAATTTTCCGCAAACAATGAAAGCATGACTTATGTTTTTGCTATTGTGCCTTGTGCCCACAGACCATTTTATTACACACACAATTTGAACTATATGGGGGAAATCAAGTTGAGAAAGAGGAAACTGCCAAAGCTCCCCTCTACCACCTTTTACCACAGAGATCAATATATGATCTCTATGCCTTTTACATTGGTGGGTGTTCTCGTTCTTGCATACTCACTCGCGCAGCCAACAGGTCGCTGGTTACACTCGTGGCGTCAAATGTCAAATGGAGTCGGGGAAGACGGATGGTAGGGATGAGGGGAATGAAAGAGAAGAATCGATTATTAATTTATGCTTTTGCTATCCCTCTCTACTCCCACCCGCACCCCCACCAGAAACCCAGCCATTGGCCGTAACAACATGAGAGTTATTAAATAATAAAATTTGAAAAAAAGTGTCCCGATTTTTTCGTCTGATCCCGATTTTTTTAACACAGTATCCCGATTGATCAAAACAGTGAGTTGGCAACCCTATTTGCAACACCAAATCAGAATTTTGGTTAATTTCGGACCATACCTTTAGTAGGCACTTACTTTAAAGATCCTGTCAATTCGATCAAGCCTTAACTTTTTCTTTTGGTCTAATTTATTGATATTACATGAATCGCTATCCATTAAAAACAGGCCAAATCCCATTACTTTTACAAGCATGTGTTTTTCACTGGGTGTCAGGTACATTTTAGTTTCAAACATGTGGACACAAATATTTACTACATCTGCGAGCAATTCTTCGTAGCCAGGTATTTTCTCCAAATTTTCCTTTACAGTATCACGAATTTTATTTTGAGTTGCAAGAAACATCGACAAATTTTGCGATTCTTGCAATGTTTGAGAGTCGGACATAACTTTCAAAAATTGTGCAGCTCTTCTATATGTGGAGTAATCATTTTTCACACTAGATTTCATGTTTTTTAGTTCATCTAGAACAGCAAACATATTGATGAATTTTCCTAGAGTTAATAAGTATGCTTCAGAAACAAAATCTTTTCTTTTTTCCGTATGGCATAATCTTTTAACTTCCTGCGAAAATCTTTCAATTGCTTTTCTCTAAAATTGTATAAATAAATTTATGGTGTACAAAATAAACATTACTTACTTGAAAGTACATAAAGTTTAATAGTTTGTTGACTTCAGGAGCCAAAACTTCTACAGTTTTTTCATAAATTTCGACACGATTTGGTTGTTCATTTGATTTTGGTTGTGGTATTGCACGAGAACAACAACGCCATGTATACAACATAACAGCATGTTCTTGACCTTCTTCTAGCAGTTCATTCTGTAATAATTTAGATATATTTTACAAAAACCTTAAGGATGCATTCTGGCCAATATGTAGGTAGGTACTTATGTGAGAAAAAACACATAAATCAAGGTGCTTACCAAACTAGCATGCACTGTTGCTTCTTCAATATATTTAGCTATACCAGTAACAAAGCCATTTCGGTCTTCAAAGTTCGTGTCGAAGTTAGCTTGATACAGTACAGAGCAAGGTTGTGCTTCTATACATGGTTGTTCATCTGGTAATGGTAATTCATCTAACACATCAACGTTCGACAAAGCATCATTCATTGAAACTCTGTCGTTTCCTGCCATTTTCTATGGTTTAGCTGAACTTTTCTCGACACAGGTCCTCCAGATGTATTATTGTGAATTTATTTTAGGTTTCCTGACTTCACATACCATTAACAAAATCTTTTAATTTTTGTATCTTGCAGATATTTATTGATGGGCTTCAAAAAAGTATTATTTATTAATCCCAAATAACATAATTATTACTTTATTATTCAGTACAAACACAGTTTGGGTATTGTTTATACTCGTGGTACAGATAAATATTATTACAATAAACAGGAAAGGTGCGGCATAGGCAAATAAAAAACAGTAAAATCCACAAAATATGTAGGTTAGGTAAAATCAGGGAAATTTGACAATTATTGGTTGTGCTTAACGCAACATTATTTTATCGTTCAACACGTGAAAAGTAACCACTGATGGTGTGTAATAATAATTATTAACTTTCCTTTAGTGTTATTTAATAAAATAAACACAAGGCCTACAAAAACTAAAATATTAAACTGATATGACCGTACAACACAAAATTGGAGGTCATGTTGCTCATAAAATGGTTGTTCAACCGGTTCAACGACGCATGTTAGCACCACAAAATATATAGGTTAATTAGCACTACTTAGCGCTATGTCTAGCGCTAGCTAGCGTTAACTGATTTATTTGTTGCGTTAAACGCAACCAATGACTAGTGATGACAGCAAAAGCAGAGCATTAAAAAAAAGAAGAAGTATTACTCCGCGAGGAAAATTCTGCGTACCTGTTCGCGCAGCCGCCATTTGGGAATAGATTCTGTCAAATGGATGCAATATCGGGGCGATTGAGAGCTGTATGAGAGATATTACAGTGCCGTGGAGTGTGCTTTTTTTGTAAATTGTGCTTTGTGCTAGTATCTTTAAATAAAGAATCACAGGAGTCAAAGCTCTATGTGTATCAAAAGTCCGAACTAATTTTCCTGCTTGTGCTTACCACACATACTTTACTAATACTACTCTGTATTTTTTTAATTGATTCTCCCGAATACACCTCTGACTTCTATTCCCCCAATATGGCGTCAAGGTCATTGAATTTGCGGATGATGTCTCAAGAGTAAGTTATACTGCTGGTTGTTTTATATGCGTTGGCAAAAGGCAAGAAAAAATGTGTTGATATTGACAACTCCTGTGAAGTGGCGTCTCAGACGCCAGCGCCTACCGTAGGTCTGTTCGGTGTGGCTACACTGCCTACCTACACTAAGCTACACTCCTGCAGTTGTTGTAGCACTTATTCTGTTCGGCGTATTTCAGTGTTACACCTTTTCTGTTCGACGTGTTTTTGGGCTCACTGAATTCGAGCGTAAACTGCACGTAGCTACACCAACTCGGAAGCAACTGTACCAAGTGTAGTGTAGTTGAACGATGTCCACAAAACGCATAAATAATAAAAACACGAAAAAATATAACCTTGCGTCAGTATAATAAAGCCGAATTCGATTGGATGACCAGAGGCGCTTTCGGGTATGATGTGTCAAGCACTGGGTGTTTGAGACTCCCTTTTGCTTGTGTGCTGTTCATACCCGAACGCTATATAGGATCCAGTTATGATTTTTGTTTTTTGTCCATGAGCTAACCTTAAATTTACGATGCAAATGCTTTCCTTTGCAAATAGAAATCGAAAAAATGGTTGATAGTGAAGTGATGGTAAGTTATATTTTTCGTTAATTAGCATTGACTCCGCAAGAGAATCAAGAGAAGGTCCATAAAACATCAAACTGACATTCAATGATTCTACTGCGCAACTCGGAGCGTCACGTACCTAATAAACGGCTGGTGCTCGAGGGGGCAGGGGGGAGGAAAAAAGAGCAACTCTGGAGCATCAAGCTCAAGCATATAAGAAAGAATGAAATGGAAGTGGAGTACTCCTGAGTAGCTCTGGAGTGCTCTAAGTGTAATACCCGAAAGCGAATTTATTTATTTGATCAAGGGCCAGATTATATGGTTTTAAGGCACTGTAAACACATCAGATTTTTCTATTATCATCAAAAGTTATTTTAATGTTCAATTTCTTATAATCTAACCAAACTTTTTATAACCTGGTTAAAATTGGTCATCCGCTCGAATTCGGCTCAAATAGACAGATTTTTAGGCCCTAAACCCAGAGAAACGGAGTACGGATAATACGCTACAAGCTGCGCGAACTGCCTAATAAAAGTGGCGGCCCTATTAAACCAAATTCATCCAGGGGCGTATCATTGTTAACAGACTTGGTACTGCAGACTGATTTAGAGGTCTTCATCCTCGTTCGCCACGATGCACAGTAAAGGCATCAGCAGCAAAATGTTTTGAACAAGCAAATTTATTTGGACTCAAAGTCCAATCAGTCCCCAATTTCAGAATTTTTAACCGCATATTCAATCATTAAAATTATACAGATGCGCGCCTATGGTGCCCAAAATTTCGGCGATTGTTTTTACTAAACCTACCGAAAAAATGATACTCCCGGAGGTCTCCTGACCTAGACTTATAATTCTTATAGCTTGGTACTGCACACGACATTTTCCAAAAACACTGACCATTTCTCTACTAAAAATACAACAACTGCCGCTAAGAACAAACTGCAAACGTCAAAGTGAGGACTATATGGCGACCATTAAATTTGCCTCGAAATAGGATGCGCAGTAGGTCAAAGCGCGTTCTCCCTACTCCATTTCTCTGCCTAAACCTTGATCTTGGGGTCTTGGGATGATCTTGATCTTGCGTTTGTCTCAGATAGCAATAATAATATTTCTCAGGTTCATATAAAATTCCTGTATTTTATATACTCTGGTTTGTCTAGATATTGAAGTTTTGCTAGTTTTCGCTTATATATTTATAATAAAAAATGGAATATCCTACAAAATATGCCATTGTTGTAAATTTATAAAATAATCACTAATCCTTGTCAATACCAACCAGTTCTACGTTCTCTCTGCTGTTTATATCTCCAGACGAACGATGAATAAGGTTAAGTTCACAAAACGTTCATGTTAGATTGAAGCCATTGGACAAAGATGATCCAGCCGAACATCTTTGCCATTGTAGGAAAAAATTACACCGAACAAGTTTCAGTCCACTACACTTTAACAACGAACAGAATCTAGTAAACTACACTGATTTATACTGCACTTAAAAGCAATAATAGTGTAGTGTAACTTAGTGCAATACATTAGTCCAAGAACGGTAGGTGCGTCTACCGTTCTTGACATTAGTCTACACTTCCCTACACTCAGTGCAGCAACACCGAACAAACCTATTGTCTTGCTGTCGGCGCCTCAGACTAATTAGTCTGAGGTCGGCGCCTTTGATCTCGGCGGTAGTGACTTGTTTTTTATGCTTTTTATGTAAAAGCATTTTATTGTTATAGGGCACAGAATATGGGGAATCTATTCTGTGTTATAGGGTTAAACCTTTTATGTAGAACGGGTAGACTGGCAGAGTGCAGCTAGAGAATCACGGGAAATCCCAATACCGGCGGAATTTCTATAATATTCGAATACATCCCTGATGCATTCCTCGTATTCCATATTCCACTGCAGGTCGATTCTGGTCTGCGCGATAAAATAAAAACATTCTACCAGCAATCGCGTCGACTAAGTTGACTTGTTAACAAACGCCTACCGTCCCTGCCGGACCATAGCCTTGTTGTGGTTCCCGCTCCTGTATAGTAATACGTGTACTTATGCTCTCGTCTACAGGACGCAGTTTTCGATATTTCGAGCCCAAATTTGGCGTACGGCCGTCCGAGCTTAAGGGGAACAACCCTATTGAAGGGCGTCCGAATCGGGAGAGCCGTTCGGCCCCCGGAATTTTTCCCGTTTTTTTCGGGAAAAATGGCTAGCGATTGGAAGGGGGAGCGCCGGTCGAGTTCAATTTTCGCGTGGGGCCGCCGAAGGATACGGGCCTCTCGCCTGCCAGAGGGCACCCCGATCGAAAAAGCCGTTCGGCCGTTTGGGCCGCCTTTTTTTTTTCGCGATATGGCGAGGTCCCCGGCACAGTTAGGCACAGTATTCTGTCCCCGGGATCATACTATACATCATGGCCGACGCACAAGCCCCGCCCCCCGATACTTATTCGTAAACATCGATTGACATTTGGTATTGTTTGGTGTGGAGAATTTCTAAATTTCGTACCAATTTTGGACCATATTATCATTGACTATAGAAGGAATGAAAACCCCACGGGACACCAACTATGCCTTATACGGCTGTATCTTTTGAATCGTAATAGGTAGACAAATTTTCACAGTGTGTGGCCGCTATAACAACAAATAATAAAAGTAAAATAAATGTAATGTAATAGTTTCGATTTTTGTTAAGAAGTTAAGAATTATGACACGGCTAACTAACTACAATCGAACATTTCTCAAGAAACGAAGTAGCTCAGTGGGAGCGTGCTGGGCTCATAACCCAGAGGTCCGGCATTCGAAACCACGCTCTGGGGCAAGCTTTTTTATTTCTTTTTTTTAATTTTTACTAAAGTATTTTTTAAAAATATGTAGTGTTACCTAAATATTGTACGGTGGTACGGAACCATTCGTGTGCGAGTTCGACTTGCACTTGGCCGATTTTTAACTTTATACCTACTTACTTGTGTATTGTTATAGATGGTTGCAGTATTTGGCATTGCAGGAACATGTCGCAGAGACGAGTTACAGAAATTACCATTAAATGATATTAACGACATGGATTCTATCACAACTGTGAAAATTCCCGATAGCAAGACAAACAAACCTCGATCATTATTTGTAACAAGCGGTAAAATTAAAAGTTTTAATTTTGTTGAAACGTATCGCAAAAATGCATCCCTTCGTCCTCAGTCTAACAGTCACACTAGATTCTTTTATTTATTTATTATTTTACAATAGTTGGCGGTGAAACCGATGAGACTATTGTTGTTCTTTATAAAAAAAATATTTAAAAGGTCATTGTGAGTAGTTTAGTTCACGCACTATAGTGAGTCATTCGTACCGAGTTTTCCTTTAGTTCCTTATCAATTCGGTTTTTAAAAGTATTCGTATTTGGTGCCAACACAGTTTCTTGTTGTAGTGAATTCCAAGAGTGCACTATACGGTTCACTATAAAGTTTCTTCTGGGAAGCTTAGCAGTTTTTTCTTTTTCAAGCTTTCTTGAGTGACCACGAAGATGGAGATTTTGACTTGTGTGGAAAATGTTTGTCACACCGCATTGCTAGTAACCACTGGTTATTCTGAAGGTCTCAATCAAATCACCCCTATGTCTTCTTTCTCGGAGGGATGTTAAACCGAATCTATTCAATCTATCTTCATATGGCAGTTGTTTAAAGTCTGGGGGAATTTTTGTTACTCTACGCTGTATCTTCTCGAGAAGTTCAATGTCCTTTACGTAATATGGATTCCATATGGCAAAGCCATATTCAATTTTTGGTCGTATGAAGTTTTTGTACAAAGCGGACATAATTTCAATGGAGTGATCTCTGAAGGCTTGATTTATCAAATATACGAATGAGTTGGCTTGTTTTGCAATTTTTGTTATGTGATTTTCCCATTTCAAGTCTGATGTTATGATGATTCCTAAATCATTTTGTTCATTTACTGATGTTAGGGTAGAACTGTTGAGTAAATATTCTTTGTTAGGGTTATTAGGTCCAACCCTGAGAACGGTACACTTTGAAGAATTCAATTTCATACCCCATGTTTGTGACCATTTTTCGATATTCTGCAGATCTGTCTGGAGTTGGTTTGCACGTATTATAGGATTTGCATATATTTTGCAATCGTCTGCAAACAATTTGACAGCTAGTTGTGTTTGCTCTGCCAGATCAAAAAGATACACTGTAAATAGTATTGGGCCTATGACCGATCCCTGTACAACAGATATTATAACGGAAAATGCTCCGTTCAACCTGTTGGTATAAATGTTATAGCTAATATGTGTATAAATGTTATGCTAAATGTAAATTAGTTCATTCGCGTTTGTAACCGGCTAATTCGCGAATTTACCAATACAGCCGGTTAAATGGGAAGAAATCAATATATTTTAAAAATTGACGCAAATCATCCGTTTAGAACGCGAATTATACGCTGGATAATACGCGAAACTAAGACACATTCGGGTTTTACCCTCGGTATCTGACTAATTCGCGATTTAGCCGGCTGAAACGCGAATTAACTAATTTCTCGTATTAGCCGTAACATAAATACTTTTAGTAAAATTTCAATTTCTAAAAAAAAAACTGAAATAGGTAGCAGCTCAAATTCTGGAAGGTGAACCAAGTACCAGTACTGGAAACTTCACAAAAATTCGAAAAAGAGTTTTAAGTGAAGAACCTGAGACCTTCACAGGCAATGAAGAAAACAAAATTCAAAAAAAATTCTGGAAATGAAGTTTGTCCATCAGTCACCTGGACTGCATCTCGAGCTGGAAACTTCATGGCTCGTGCAACAAATATGCACTTTCTGCACTAGTTAAACAAATAACCATTTTTCTAAGTATAATAGAACTTTTCAGGGTATATTAGGTGTCTCAAATAAAGTCTCTGGAGAATCTGAATCTAGCTTCAGAATTTATATACAGGGTGTTCTCGAAAAGTTAAGGGCAAAAATACAGGGTGTCTATTTAAGAAGGGCCACTCGAGAAAATCTTGACAAATATGCATTTTTCTGAAAACTTTATTTAAAAAAGAATTGCTTTTTTGATGAGCTAACTTTGCGTGAAAACACACTTGAGATCCATGGCCTAGTTTCCGAGATATTTTTTTAAAATCCCGAAAATCGCCGAAATTTCTTCGGCATGTAACTTTTTTGTTTCAAGAGTTACCGAAAAAATTCTTAATGAACTTTGTGGGTAAAACTGATTGCTTTAAACCTAGTTTATCAGAATTTGGAAAAAGCCATGGTTTGTTGTGTGCTCTCTTAACACTTAATTTTTTTTATTTATAGCTGTCAAGTATACTAGAAAATTTTAAAAATGTGAAAAATGTGCAAGTTACCGATACCTCGCAAGAAATTTCCAAGATTTCCAATGTAGTATGATGGGAAAAAAATACCCAAAACATGAAGGTACAGAGGATTCGAGGCCACGGCTCGCTACAATAAAATGGGCACATTTTTCGGTGGGTACTAAGAGAACATCCATTAAACCGTGGCATTGTTTTAAATTATGATAAAGTAGCAATTAGTTTTTCCCACAAATGACACAAAAATAAATGGTAAGATTTACTGGGGTATTTGTTGGACGAAAATTTTTATTTGTAAAACAGGCTTTAATAAATGGAGTATTGTGTATAGGCGCTTGTAAGCCTGCCGTGGTTTCAGCACGGCCACAACTGGGCACTCCTCAAGTTGGTGGCGCTCCGAGGTCTGTACTTGTTTTACTGGGTATTGTTTATACTCAAGGCTGTCGCCTTCTCCACAAAATAAAATTATTCTGTGCAGCTATGCCTTAGCTGATGTGCATTATTTTTGAAAACAAGGGGTTTTTAAAGTACTGTTAAAATTTGCCAGTAATTTGTCAGTTGTGCTACATTTTATTTTAACCTGGACAACGGACCTTTAGGACTTTAGGAGGTGCGTTATCTGGACAGACATTTTAGGAATGAACCCCCCATCCATAAAGTCTTGGTACGGCCTTGGATTATATAATTCCCAGTCTCAGATAATTTATGCTGCTAATTTGTTTACCTTTTTTTTACAAGTAAAGCACAACCTCACACAAGTACTTCTAGCACCTATAGAGTATAGAGGCGGATACATAGCAGACACCATATTGATTCATGAAATCACGAAAGTAGAGTTATTCACACTATTGAGAGCTATTTTTCACTTTTTTTACTTAAAGTGAAAATGGCCTCAATTATAAATTTTGAAAACATACCTACCTTTAAAATTATTTACGCATTCTGAGTAAAAATGCCATTTTAACCATTCTCCAGCACTGGTGAAAGTAGACAGGCTGAGTTATTTTTAACTTATAGCATTTAATGTGTGTCTAAACTGAACCGATTAAGTTTGCCCTAGATGTCGTCCTTTAGGAAAAAAAAGAAAACTTGAAAAAAAAAATGAACTTTGAAAATTGTTATGATTTCGATGCATGTTTCTAAGAAAAAATCTACTTACTTTGACATTTTCTATAGATTCCTAAGTTTTGTCACTAAAAGTTGGGCCACCCTGTAGAAATAAAATGTATCGAATTTTTTATGTAGAATTTATAAACAAAAATGTTCTCGGCATTTATTGCTAAGTATGTGTAATTCTAGTAGGTATGGGTATTTCTGAAAAATAAACTAAAAAATTTGCTCCATAAACAAGACTCAAAGTAGAAAAAATGTGTTTAAATACTTTAAATAAAGTCACTTTTTTCAATAAACTTATTACTTTTCAAGATACAGAGCATAACATCAATTTTACCTTGCCTAAATGATTTAGATTCTGTATCTTCAAAAGTATATGGCCTTAAATATATAAGTTTATTGGAAAAAGTTATTTTATTTAAGGTAGGAAACACATTTGTTCTACTTTGAGCCTTACTTATGGAGCAAATTTTTTAGTTCATTTTTCGGAAATACATGCCTACCCTACAAAAAACCATAACACATAGGAAAAAATGCCAAGAGGACATTTTTATTTCAAATTAAAATCTACATACTACATACAAAATTCAATACATGTTATTACTATATAAGGTGATTCATTTTTTGTTCTAATAACATCTGCAGTAATTACCCACTTCTTCGCCACTGTTTGTTAAAGACGTTTAATATTAACAGGTTTTATGCTAACCCAAGCCATTATAACGTGTACCAAATATGACTTAAATATCTGGATATAGTTTGGGAAATATTCAATATAGTCAACATATTTCTTTAAATTTGAACACCCTGTAACTTTGAATCAAAGCCTTTCTGGAGCAAACATTATACCAGAAACCCCATTTATTTTCAAAAATAATATCACATACTATAGGGTCGGATGATGGAAATAGCTCACCTTGTATAACTATTAAATATATATTTAAATATTTCTGATTCTTGTACACTCAGAATGTCATGTTTTTTCTTTATAAAATGAATTTCTTCTTTAATAAACTGTAAAGAAAACTAAAGTTAATTATATGTTTTGAGATACCGGAAAATGTAAATTGAGTCCTATTTCCATATTTCTACGCCAATTCAGTCCCACTGGTAAGATCATACTACGTAAATTCAGTCCTGGGTTTCAATATAAGCTACGTAAATTGAGTCCCAGAATATTCTTAGAAATAAGAGTGTTAAAATTAGCGCGATTACAATATTTACATTCCATATCAACAAAATTTACATTGGTTCTTGCATTTTGTTAAGTTTATTGCGGTCAAGTGTTAAGATGATATTCTTTGGGACATTAAAATAACATATAAATGAATGCTTAATAAACTTTATTTCATTTACATAAGAATATACATGAAAGCTTATATTACAATGGGAGAAATTTAAAAGAAGTTTTTTTACTAATTCAAATATGGAAATGCGTTCATTACACAAATCATTCCTTGCTTCTCTTAAACAGTTTTCTTTCTCAATTATAATAGGGGATTTTTTGTTGATTTACTTCTAAGTACATTGAACCCACTTTAAAACCTCAATAAATATGAAAATATTGGGATGTGGAATATTAAATAATCTATTCAATCGAGCTTGGAAAATTTCACATGAATTTGTAGTCCTGTTACATCATCTAGAAAACTCTGCCCATGTTTGCGTAGGAAACATTGCTTCTTCGGATATATAATTTTCTAACACGTAGTCGCAAAACTTTTTGGTCATCAGAAAGTGCTGCCATTATATAATCGGTAAAAATATCTGAAATGTCTTCAGGCTTTAAAAAGAATGATTTTAAAAATTTCGATGTGTCTGATTTTGATTTATTGCGATACCAACTTTGGCCAAGGTGAAAACGGCCATGTATTACTAGAAGGCTTCTGCCTCTTTCACTGTTTCCAACTGCCATATTAGACTCACAGAAGCAGTTAACAGAAACAAATACTAAATAGCTCTAAATAAGAAGATTGATAACCTGCGGTTTTGTAATACAAAACAAAGGGGTATTATAAATTATTAATTTCATTTAATTATTGGTTGTTGTGCAAATACTTGCCTACAGAAGGGTGGTTCGCCCAGGCAGCATTTAATGCTAATTACCTGACCTGACAACCAGGTACATATTGGGACTCAGTTTACGTAGACCTTAAAAACACCTGGGACTGAATTTACCTACATAGAAAGGCCATTAACAGATGCGGGACTCAATTTACGTCAACCCCGAGATACATGTGTGAAGCAGCTCGATCAATTTATGATCAGCTGACTCCAATTGTAAGTTCAATGGCCCATATAGACTTTTCTACTAAACTTATATACCCTATGACTTCCGCACATCTGGCAATACTGCAAGGCCATATATACCGGACGCCATAACGTTTTGTTGGTAATAACAAAATTTCAAAATGATTTTTCTTTACCCCTCTTTTGAGATTCCTTAGTGTGAACCTAGCCATAATGGTGCCATCAAGACGAGTCTTTAAGGGGTCATAATCTGCTCAGCCGGGGAAACGGTAATGGGACATTGACTTGCCATCAATAATTGTTTGCTGGGTATTGTCCAAGTCCCTCTCATCATATATACTTATAAAACATAAGCATATTGTACATCTATAATCCGGAAGTCAGGTTGCCTGTTTCAAATAACAGACGTCACAACTTAACAGGTATATTATTTTGCAGGTCTAAACTAGGTAAACATTTTAATTTCCTTTATTTACAAAAAAGAAATTGAAATTAACAAGCATTGGTTATAGATTTGTTTTAATCGCAATCAAAATATGCCTGGAATCCCGATCCGCCATTGCTTACAAAAGACTGAAACCTTACTATTGCCTCATTTTGCGAATCCAATGCTGCTGGTGTATCCTAAAAAAGTAATGTTAGTATACTAATTTTCCATTATTAATAAAAATTATTTTAATATACAAATTCAATAATATTTTAATTAAACAATACAACAACACAGTTACACACAACTGAGTTAAACTCATAAAATACTACCCACACTATAAAATTAGGTTTGGCCCGAAAATTTGACAGTGTAATATGTTGATAAGTGTGAATATTATTTGTTATATACCTACTGTTTCATTCATTTGTTCATTCCAAAACAAAATATTTATTTTAGACCATTTGATCTTACCTGGCTGCAAAATTTATGGGTGCTTTTTTGATCACTGGTGAATGTATCTACCTCCAAATAGGCTTTATCGCAAGGACCTCGAATATCAAAATCTGAAAAAGAATAATGTTGTAATAATATGTACCTGGAATTTGTTGATTAAATAAATAATGATAGGCCATTACCTAACTTCATTATCTTTTTTAGCGATTAAGCATTGCTGGCAAAATATGGTTTTGTAAGTAATTTATTGATATTTTTCTGTGACTTTTTCCTGAATGAGATATTGAAAATTTTTATTAGAGATAGTTGAAAATTACTCCTTAGCATAGCATAGTCCACTTTCATATTTTCAAAATGATTTGAAAAATGTATCTACCTAAATAATAAATAATAAAACAATCCTAAATTGAGATTATGAGCGAACTACCATAACTCCATATGAAAAATTTATAATAATAAATTTCAATTTTTGAAAGTGTGAAATGCAGAGTAAACCTATCATGTTGTAATTTATAGAGTTCATGTAAATTCCAGTTAAACCAGAAGTAAAATAAATGGCAGTTATACATCAAAAAGTTTCTGCCTTTATCATATGTACTTTTTTTTACAGTGCGGACTCGATAATCCAGACTAATTAAAACCGCGGTCATCTGGATAAGTAAATAATTCAGATTATTGAAGCGGGACAACATTTGTATTGGAATGTGCAACATTTATTATAAAACAACTAAATATAGTATATAAAAAATTATTTAAAACAGAAGCATACACATTATTTTGTGAAATAATTTTTTATACTTGATCCTTTTATGGTTCATTATAAAAGCTGTTTCTTTTCATCTTTGAGGTACAAGAATATTGTTTAGTGTGATAATATCATTTTCTTCTGCCCACTTTATGCACTCATTAAAACTTTAACTCCCATACTGCTTATATGTGAATCCCAGATACTAGATTGGAAGATCGGAGAATCTCTCACTATCGATTTCAGTTTTCCTATGTAGTTTGAATGAAGTAGAAGTTTAAAAACGCAGATCCGGATCACCGAGCACTATCAAATCCGGATTATTAAGTACACAATGCAATTGAAATGCTTGTCGGGTTTATTGAAGAATCCGGTTTAATTGAGATCTGGATTATCGAGAACGCACAGTATCAAATTTTTGATTAACCCTTTCGCTACCATCGCCATATATATACGATAGAAGGAAGCGTGCCACCGCACCCAGTGCCATATATATACGTTCAGTTCTAAAATGGTCTAGACAACCGATGTTATATATATGCGACAGTATTTTTTTTGCGTGCCTGCATACCCACTGCCGTAAATATTCAACACCATTAACGTGCATTCAGACCCAGTGCCTTACATATCCGGCACTGATAGAAAGCCTCCACACCCATCGCCATATTAATACGTCATTTAGCCAGCGCCTCTAGCGGATGAAACCCTTACTCTCGCTGCGCTGCTGGAATTTCGTAAGTCGTGTTTTTATCCTATTCTGTTGTTGAGTACTGCATAAGTGGGAGTTTCTTTGTTAAAAATATATGAATTGTTCAAAAAGATACAAACAAATATAAAATCATGTCATTTTTTCAGAAGTTGCCAACCTATTATAATTTTTAAACTTTCCAAAGGTAATATGAAGGTGAACTTTGAATATTATGCTTAAGAAAATATATTGTCAACATTTTTCAAAATTGTATTCCGGATCAATTGGTTGGAATATAAATCTTATAAAACACCATTTACCTTGAAACGTTATATGGAATCTACGTCCAGTAGGAACCTGTATGTTCCACATACACATTGTGTTATTCCTAAATGCATTTGGATAGAGTGGACTGGCAAATCTGCCTTTGTAATTATATAGAAGACCCCCACATCCTCTGCCCATATCTGTTGATGTGTAGGTTATATCATATTTGAACCAGTATAATTCCTTATACCACACATGCATCCATAATTTATTTGTAGTTGAGAACACTGGCAGTAAACTGGATATTCCGCAAGCTTTTAACAGTTCAGTGCCTGTAGGGCCTCCTTCTCGAATCTAAAAAGCTATTTAATTAAAAAGCGAGTAAGGCAAAAGCCTAGCAAGTCTACTTCAAATCCAGTTCTAGTGCAATTTGGACTGTAACCAAAAAACAAGAAGTTGAAGAACAGTGATATTGTGCGGTTCTTTGGCACATCTATCGTCATGTAACATTCTGATCCTTTTGAACCCTCTTGAACAAGTCTGCCTTGTAGTGAAGTATAATTTCTGTTGCAACCTAAATTAAAATTAACCGAATGAGTGTTATATTAGAACTATAGTAGGTAGGTATATCTATGCACATAGGAACACTGACAGTAAACCTATGTATGGTTAAAATCAGATGAAACTGAATGCTGTAAATCCATTTTCTTGATATTTGGATTCTTTTTAGACATTTGAAAATGTCGCATTCATTGGTCGCTCCGTTCCTCAGTCTGCGGTTGAATCCGTTGTTGAATTTTGGGTATTATTACTCCAGAACTATCAAGAAAATAGCTCTACATCGTTTTGTTTCGTTTGACGCCAACTGTACAGCATGTCCCAAATAGTTTGCCCTACCCCTGGATCTCAGGAACCGTAAGAGATACGAAAAAAACTTGAATACAAAAGTTGTAAGGTTGGCAGTGCACGTAACCCCTCTTTTATTTTCACATATACAGGGCGATTCGTATTTGCATGACAAAAATAAAATATTTAGATTTTGACAATTGCATTAATCCTTTGGAATATTTGCATTCTCCATGAAATTTGCTACAGAACCGTTTTTTTGTTTTGTATTTTGGATGCACCGTTGCCAAGATATCGAATTTTTCTTGGAATTTAGGGACTTCGTGGAGGTTATGGAAACTGAATGCTCTATCTTTACTTTAATAGATATCAAAGATATATTTTAGCCGAAGTATGATAGCACAACTGTGTGTGGTGTAGTATGTCGAAATTGGTTTTAGCATATACAGTGTGTACAGGCTCTCAAAATCAGATAATTTCAAACAGCAATAACTCATTTTTTTTTTTCAAATGGAATGACCCGTATTTCTATAGTTTGTTGGATGCCGATGTCCAAGCCCCACATTTTATGTAAATAACATTCTATACCAAAAACTACCAGTTTTCGAGATATTTAGTATTTAAGAAAATTTCTTTGAATTTTTCATTCAGGTGAGAATGTTTTATCAAGCAAGCCATAACTATTTTTCCAGACAGTGGCAGAAATAATTGTCATTTTAGATAATACGGGAAATAAAATTCCTATACCCCTACAGTATGTCCACGGATAGACATCCCAAGAGGACAAATGGACCAAAAATTTCATTTCTCGACAAAAAGTGATAAGTTTCTGCTTCTTGAAAAAATATGGTCCATGAAGAGAATTTTCGATTTTTTTATACAGGGTGTCCAAAAAATACAAAAACATGAAATGCGATCAAGAATAAACTGCCTTTATTTTTAAAAATATCAAAAACTTTTACTTAGAAAAGTTGTTTAGAATAATTAAAAGATGTGTCCGATTGTCACTTTTCAAACAAATCAGCCAACTCCGTTTTTTTATTTCCAAGTGTGAAACTCCTTTGTGTTTAAAATTATCAAAAATATTTATTTAGAAAAGTTGTTTAGAATTAAAAGACGTGTCTGATTGTAACTTTTTAAGCAAATCGGACGACTTTGACTTAAATGGATAAAAAATTACCCTCTGACACGTCTTCTAATTCTAAACAACTTTTCTAAATAAATATTTTTGATGTTTTTAAAAACAAAGGAATTTCACACTTGGAAATAAAAAAAATCGGAGTTGGCTGATTTGTTTGAAAAGTGACAATCGGACACATCTTTTAATTCTAAACAACTTTTCTAAGTAAAAGTTTTTGATATTTTTAAAAATAAAGGCAGTTTATTCTTGATCGCACTTCATGTTTTTGTATTTTTTTGGACACCCTGTATAAAAAAATCGAAAATTCTCTTCGTGGACCATATTTTTTCGAGAAGCAGAATCTTTTATCAAGAATGACTTTTTGTCGAAAAATGAAATTTTTGGTCCATTTGTCCTCTTGGGATGTCTATCCGTGGACAAACTGTATACGGGTATAGGAATTGTATTTCCCATATTATCTAAAATGACAATTATTTCTGCAACTGTCTGGAAAAATAGTTATGGCTTGCTTGATAAAACCTTCTCACCTGAATGAAAAATGCAAAGAAATTTTCTTAACTACTAAATAGCTCGAAAACGGGTAGTTTTTGGTATAGAAGGTTATAGAAAAATGGGCTTGTCTGCACTGCCATAACGGCAATGAATTTGGAAGTGACAGTGAAGATGATCAAAGATATCCTGGGCCATCACACTCAAAAGTAGATGACTTCGAGCAGGTGTTCTCTTCAGTTAATCCAAGCAACAAGGAATTGTTAAATGCAATGAAGGGGTTGTTTGAGGAATTGAAGTCTGCAGTAAATTTCAACGGTTCCATCATGGATGACCTGAAGGTAGCGCTAAAGGAGGTTGTAGGCGAAAACAAGAAATTACGAAATGAGCAAACAGGGTTAAAGAATCGCATAATTGACTTGGAAAAAGAAGTGGCTCAACTACAAGAGAAGTCGAACAAGGAGGATATAGAACTAAGGAAGAAAAATATCATAATATCAGGTCTGGCGGGTAATCAAAATGTAAGTAGTGATTTAAGGAAAGTACTTGATCGTTTAGATGTAAATATTGATGAAACTGACTACAACGTGAAAGTATTACCTAATAAACAAACTAACAATAGCTTAGTTCTAGTCAGTTTCAGTAATGTAAACTTAAAAAAACGAGTAATAGAAGCAAAAAAGTCTGTTAATTTAGATACAGTTTCATGTAACATCACAGCAAGTTCTAACAAGAGGATTTTCATAAATGAGGACTTGCCATCTAATCTCAGAATATTATATAAGAAATGTAGGGAATTAAAAGGGCATGGCTACAAGTAGTTACAAGGGTTAAAGATGGTAAAGTTTTTATAAAAAAGTCTGATATCGAAACAACTGTTAGAATATTTACCTTAGCACAGCTAGCAACTTTAAAATAGAGCTATGTTCTACATCAGCCACCAGCATGGATCTTTTATTTTATTTTATATGTAATATCTCTTTGAAATGGATAATTTAAACATTTTTCATATCAACATAAGATCGGTTTTACCGAAGTTGTCATTGTTAAAATCTTATATCTTGGACAATAACTTTGATCTGGTTGCCATTTCAGAAACATGGCTTACAGATGTAACACCTGATAGCATACCTACTGCATATTGATGGTTATGAAATGGTTCGTAGGGACGGAGGGCGTGGTAGGGGTCTCATAATGTATATTAATAACATAATAGGTTTCCAGTTGATAGATGATATTTCAAAAAACAAAGCAGAACAGATTTGGATTACATTTAAAACTGCGAACACTGTTAACACATTTGGGGTACTCTATAGACGTCCAGGGTTCACGGAAACTTCGGATTTTTTTGCGGAGTTTGAAGAAAATATTTGCTCCCTACTATTAAATAGCGATAATGTAGTATGTACAGGTGACTTTAATTTGAATCTCTTGTAACTCTACCTTAAGGGTAGTGCACAATGCGTACGGCAGCTATGGGGTTGGTGAAGAGCAGGGTTCGTGGGCAAGGAGATTTTCAATTCAATTTATTTTAACGTAAAGCAAATGTTCATAAAAAAAAAGGGCGCCACCGAGCTTTTTTTTGGAAAACTGGAAAACCACATTGATTAAAAAACAAGTGTCACTTTGCAATGATGTGAACAATGAAACACAACTTGTATGTAAAACACATTTTTAATAGGCGTAGGACCTACCTACAAACAAAAGTCATCCATCTGGATGAACTCAACCGTCTACAAATGGATATGAACTTATTTATGACATGTCATTAGAGACGTGCACAAAAATATATTAAATTGCATTATAGTAACTAGTACTTTTCAAGTTCGAACTTACACTTTTACTTTTATGACAAAAGTATTATGTAATAATATGATCACTATTCAAAATAAAATGAGGGGGGTCTTATTATGATCACAGTAAGTAGGTAGATACTAAGTTTGCTTGTAGCGTGTGAGAAAAAAACTCGATAATAACGTCGGGGAATAATACGTGTTCACCACTTATCTGGTTTGGCGTTGAGTCGGGAAGAGCCGGAGGAGAAAACCAAACTGGCAGAACCGCTTGTCGGGTGTAGACAGGAGTTCGCTGCAACCGTCTTTGCTGCACCCTGCGTAGGTTCGGACGCCACTGAATCCAGGGATAGCTCTCTCTCTATCTATTCCAATTAATGCAAGAGACTAGCAACTGTCGTAAGCTCCATCCCAATAGAAAACCCTAAAATAGGCACCAATTCGACGTATCTCATAGTTATGACCTAACTTGTACACTTACCACTTTCTTGTGGGTTTTCTTAGATAACTAGACAAAGCTGCAGGCTTTCTGTGACACAGAGATGAAAGAACTGGATATGGGTATAACAGTCCCAATCACTCGGGCAGGAAGTATGCCTTCAAGATCATAAAAAAATGTCGAATTCAAAAAGAATAATAAAAACGAGCTTACCCACTTAAAAAGAAACAGTCCACCAGGCGATACTGGCTCTCCAGAATGCAAACGATAGGCAAAGTAAGGCAGGGCAAGGTACGGCACTCCAGAAGATATCAAAAATATTCCGAGGACGAAATAATCCAAAGATTTCGCCAACGGTTCAGCCCAGACTGCCTTTTTTTTTTTCAACAAAAACACCGGGCGCCACAAAAACTTAAGTTTGCCACGGAAAAACCGGCGTTGACCAGGTAAGGACTTACCAATCTAGTTTGCCCTCATTTATTCCACAGAACAAGCGGTTTTAGACGGCAGAGTACAATTACTAACCTTTCTCAATATGATGGGAAATGCACAGCGAAGTGGCAGTGAAAAACTCAATCATTTTCTCTCCAATAAACTCGACCCAACCTATAGCATCTAACTTAGTGACTTTAACACATCTACAAATCAAAAAATAAGGCACGATATTTTTGAAACGCTACACTCTTGAATCTCGAATCAAATCATACGAACAAATTTCTTTCGATATTGGACAGCTATAATCTTCGTCAAATGATATCAGAGCCTACCAGGCAGGGAATAAGATCGGCCACACTTTTGGATTATATCATATGTTCCAAGCCTGAACTGGTCAGTAATGTTAGTGTGGGTGAACCTATAGGGAATACTGACCATTGTTTGGTAAAGTGTTCTATGAATCTCGCAGTCTCTAAACCACAACCCATTATACACACTTACAGGGATTTCAAGAACTTTGACAAAGAGCTTTTCGATGCTGATTTAATCGCAACTCCATTTTATAATATCTATTATGTGGAGGGTATAAATAATAAAATTAAAATATTTAATAGCTACTTGACTGGGTTATTTGATCGTCATGCACCATACAAAACAGCGAGAATTACTAAAAAAAGGGCCCCGTGGCTGTCTAGTAATACGAAATATTTAATGTCTCTCAGGGACAAGGCCCTTACGAAATATAAGAAACTAAAGACTATAGCTAGTTGGGAATATTACAAGCAGTTAAGGAATTGCGTTACTATTGTAGTAGCCAGCGAAAATAAAGCTTACATTAATAGTAAATGCTCTAATAATAATGCAAAGCAAGGTTGGAAAACATTGCGAGAGCTAGAGGTCCAAAAAAAAGATACAAAACAGGTTCCAGCATATTTCACTGATGCAGAGGCTATCAATAATTACTTTGTTAATATCCCCAAATCCAACCCTGATGCGGAACAATAGGAAGGATGGCGCGATAGATTTTAATTTTAAACTGGCTACTACAGACGAAGTAAATACAGCTCTACTTTCAGTTCAGTCTCAAGCTGTGGGGTGTGATAAAATTGGTATCAATATGTTACTTAAATGCTGTCCACTTATTGTACCTGTTGTGACACATTTAATCAATTACAGCATAGAAAAAATGAATTTCCTGAACTTTGGAAAGTCTCACACTTGTCACTCCTCTTCCAAAAGTAAATAACCCAAAGGAATTAAAAGATCTCCGCCCAATTAGTATACTGCCGACCCTGTCGAAGGTCATGGAAAAAATTCTATGCAATCAATTAAAACAACACATACATATATGCGGTATATTGCCATAGTGCAGTCCGGATTTCGAACTGGCCACAGCTGTACTACTGCTCTACTAAAGGTCATAGATGATATCTTGAAAAAAGCCGATGTTGGCCATCTAACTGCATTAATTCTTCTAGATTATTCTAAGGCTTTCGACAGGATCGACCAGTCTGCTGCTGGGAATATTGAAACACATCGGGTTTGGTTGTGAGGCCTTGGAGCTCATGAAGAGTTATTTGTCTGGTCGCAAGCAGAAAGTCCTAGTTAATGGCTTAATGTCGTCAGAAAGAGAAACAACACAAGGCGTACCCCAGGGTTCAATTCTTGGTCCAATTTTCTTTTGCATTTATACCTCTCAGCTATACTCGCACGTAACTAATTGCTCCATACACTTCTACGTTGATGACACACAGCTGTACCACTCATTTGCATCTGGTGATATAGCCCATGCCAACCTAATCATAAATAATGATCTTGCAACATTACTGAATGCCTCTAGAAACGATTGCCTGGAGATAAACCCTAATAAGTCCCAAATAATGTTACTTGGCCCACCGCTTGTAAAGGAGCAAAACCGTATAGACGGAGTCCTCTTGAATTGTGTTAACAAAGTGAAGAATTTGGGGGTCATTCTCGACGACAACTTGCGATTTTCAGATCATATAAGTCATTGCAATAGAAAGGCCTTTGCAAATCTAAAGCTCATTTATGGTCATAGGAAAATATTGAACAAATCACTTAAGAAGATGCTTTGTGAGTCTCTTGTGTTATCACAATATAACTATTGTGATGTGGTGTACAGTTCTTGTCTGCTAGCTACAGATAGTCGGAGAATACAACTCATGCAGAATAACTGCGTAAGATTCATAGGTGGTATAAGGCGTCATGAGCGCGGAGTCAGTGCAGAACTAAAGCTTATTGGCTGGTTAACTATGCATGAGAGGCGAACTTTGCATTCTTTAGTCATGTACCATAAAATTATTTCACAGAAAACGCCGGCATATTTATATAGTAAGGTTGATTTTGGCAACGATAATACTTGTGCCATGACCACTAGACAAAAACAAACCATAGTTCCACCCATCCACAGAACTTCTCTATTTCGAGAGAGGTTTTACTTATGCTATATTTAGATTGTATAATAAAATTCCAATAGAAGTCAAATCTATATCAGCATCAAGATTCAAGAGATTCGTAAAGTCGAATATACACAATATATTGATGTAACCCATCTGTAGCAAAATAATATTAAGTGCTGTATAGGTGTATAGTGTCTTCTGTTTTAGTTTAGTGTTGTAATAATATTAGTAAGATAAGATAGGATAAGGTTTGGGTTAAGTGAGGAAGCTTAGCTTCAACTTCGCCTTTTGTAATTATTAAAATGATTGCAATAAAGTCACTATTATTATTATTATTATTTACATAAAATGTGGGGCTTGGACGCCGGCATCCAACAAACTATAGAAATACGGGCCATTCCATTTGAAAGAAATAAGTTATTGCTGTTTGAGACTGTTTTGAACACACTGTATACGCAAAAACCAATTTCGACATACCACACCACACACGGTTGTGCTGTCATACTTCGGCTAAAATATATCTTTGATATCTATTAAAATAAAGATACAGCATTCAGTTCCCATAACCTCCACGAAGTCCCTAAATTCCAAGAAAAATTTGATATCTTGGCAACGCTGCATCCAAAATATAAAACAAAAAAACGGTTCTGTAGCAAATTTCATGGAGAATGCAAATATTCCAAAGGATTAATGCAATTGTCAAAATCTAAATATTTCATTTTTGTCCTGCACATACGAATCGCCCTGTATATCCAGGGGGTAGGACAAACTATTTGGGACACGCTGTACCTATGTTTATAGTATACATCATAGCTTAATAACGATAATAATAATTATTATTATCATCCTTGCAATACTCCAAACTAGGAGTACCTCAGAAGCAACCACATGGATTCCAGATATTTACTAATCCGAGAATTTTAATAATAGGGGAACCTGGTTAACAGTGAGACACTTTTTTTTACAATTTTTTAAATTATTTTTTTATCACTTTGTTTCCAAATGATTCCCAAACCTATGTGATAAACAGCATAGTCATACTATTGTCTTCTAAAAGTCTAAAGTAAATTGAAACTACACTTGACATTTGTCTCACTGTTACACTGTTAGTTGAAAAGATAATTATACACAGAATGTATGCAACTTTAGGGGTTTATATCTGAAACTAAATTGAAAACCTTTTAATTTTTAGCACATTGTAAGTATACAAATGTAAGCAATATTTATCTATTATATGGGGAGACATACCTATGGGTAATAATACGCCTCACTGTTCCCCTGTTAAAATTGTCTCACTGTTACCCATGGTAATGCGAAATGAAACATCATAACAATACTGATGGTGGTGCGCAGGTGTCAAACGTTGGAGGCAAGTCTGTGGGGCAAGCAACGCTACCACGGAAATTGTGTAGTACGCGTATTACTGTGATATTTGTAACTCTTTAAATATACGAGTAAATCGAGTATTCAATCTTTCAATGACCCACCACCAAGGTTATATCAATGGCGACGAGGATAATTTCGGTTAATAACAGATCAAATAAAAGACTAAAAAAAATAGGAACATGGGGGGTCTCATCGGACGCGTTTGTGAGTTTAACGTTTCAAGTGACGATTGGATAGTGTACCAAGAACGGTTAATCCAGTATTTCATCGCGAACTCCATCACGGACAACAAAATTAAAGTGGCTATGTTAATAAATTGCATCGGCGGAACAACATAGAGAAAAGAGAAAACGTTCGATCAGTTGTGCGAGTTGCTAAAGAGCCAGTTTAGTCCGCACACATCGGCGTGGCGTGAGAGAATTAAATTTTGGGATGCAAAGCAAGAGTACGAAACAGTAACAGAATGGTACCCACGACTAAGAAGTTTGGTAGTAAATTGTGAGTTCGGGAACAACATGAAGGTGATTGTAAAGGAAAAATTCATAAGTGGAATGAAAAAAGGACGCATTCTAGACTGGTTGTGCAAAGAGGAGACGTCAAAGACAATCACAGAAATGGTAAAGTTGGCACTTAAGTACGAGTATGGGTCCGAAAGCAAAAAAGGCAAGGAGATTCATGCTATTTTGAATCTCCTGCAAAGGAACGGCGGAAGAGCAGCGACATTGATGACACCTGCGGGACGGCGGTTGGTCGGCGCGCGATCCAATGCGGCTACGCAGCATTGTGTGCAGCGTACCCAAGAAGCGGAACTGTCAACTTAGAAGGATTGGATGGCCAAAGGAAGAACAACAACAAAGCAGGGGAAATCAGCTGACGTGTGAAAGTTGTGGTAAAAGGCACTCAAAACCTTGTAAGTACTCTAATTATAACTGAAATATATGGTCACCTAGGCCATCTAGCTAAAGTGTGCGCAAAGCTTCCAGTGAACAGACAAAACATCAGATTTGTAGATGTAAATAAGCCAACGGACAAAGTTGAACAAGTGATCGAAATGTTTTCATTAGGGAGAGACAGGGACAGTGAAAGCGCAGAATACAGATTTTGTAAACGATTCAAGTGTACCAGTAAGTGCGAATGAGATATTGAATTTCATAATGTAGACACAGAAAAGCGGCATAGGGAAGAGGAGGACTTTCCTGTAGGTAATGTAAACGGTTCAGACACAGTGTCAAACATTGATGGTAGTGTTATTTCTAGTCCAGAGAATAGTGTAGCGTGTGACAGTCCTGATTTGTTGGCAGACTACAGTTCTCACTCAGTCATAGCGGGTGACATGCAGACCACAGCAAGGCCGAAACGTAATAGGAGTAAGCCAAAGAAATTGAAGGATTTTATAATGAACCTGGATTAGGGTTACATAAGGGGTTATGTACATACAACATGTATATGCTAATTTAATGCGAACTATTAGTTTAATTGTATACAGAAGTGGGAATTGACTATGTCTGAGGATTTCTTACATAAGTTATATAATTGGTATGTGCATGTAGATAGGAAGCTCCAAGAAAAAGATGGGGGTTATGTGGTACGCAAGCGCTAAACGTTGGATGCGAGCTCCTACCTTGCCATGGTCAAGGACTCTCTCTTCCGTCCCGACCGTCTGTGATATTTGTAACTCTTTAAATATACGAGTAAATCGAGTATTGAATCTTTAAATGACCCACCACCAAGGTTATATCAAATACGAATCTCAAATATTATTTTTGAATTTTAACTGTACCAAACACCATTCAACCCTATAGGATACCGCCCCTATTTAATAAAAAAATCCGTCGCAGTTTTCTGACAGTTCCTGCGGAAGCTCAATCTAACCGTTAAAAAATTAGAATTGGCGTGCAATCTTCACAGCAACATCACAACTTCTAAACTGAATGGGCGGGAACTGTGAAAGTAGTGGAGAAGGCTGACCTTGGGTCTTGCCTTTATGCACACCTAGCGCCATCTATGAGCTATTTATAGGAGCAGGGATATTTTGAATGTCTCACTCTTACCCATGTCTCACTGTTACCTAGGTTCCCCTAATAATAACTTTCACAATCATAATACTCCAAACTAGGAGTACCCCAGAAGCATCTACATTCTTGTGGGAGGGGTGGCAATTACTATTATTTTGGCTCCATTGCCATTTGTGGCTATGGGGCCAACTTTTCCCGAGAGAATTAGGATTGCATTTGCTCAAGTACTACAAAAACCCTAAAAAACTGTAGTAATCCCAATGAGTTAGGGTAATTAGTAAATCACACAGATACTGCTATTAAGGAACAATACTGGAAAAATATCAGATAAGTTGTTTAATTTCTTTAATTTCTTTTATATACTGACTTATGAGATATATACATTAATAGTGGACATATTTACCAGCTTTTGAATATTCAAGTTTAAATCCTTTTGAAGTTTTTATTCCTGGTGTACTTTGAAGTGACACAGTTACCGATTTTCCATTCGCATAATAATCAAAAGGTTGCTCTTTTCCACAAAATGTATGAATATTGTTGTACACCTAAAATCACATAATATGATACAGGGTGTTAATGAATTATGCTGGTAAACTTTAATGACAGGTTCTACAAAACAACAAACCTTCATATCAACTTGGGTCCACAAATGCTTCATTTGAGCTTCAGGTTGTTGAAGTTTACAAAAAAATATTGACTACTTACTGTTAATAACCATGAAACGAGGAACAACATCAATATACAGGGTGCTTCACATTTACCCAAAAGATTTAAGCCACATATAATATGTTCCTCTAAATGAAGCCAGTTTCTTAAAAAATGTAATAAAAATCTAAAAAAGTCACAAGATAAAATTTACCCTGGCGCTCTTATCAAAATGCAAAGAGAACTTGGCACCTTGTTTCTGTCAGTAGGTAGTTTTATTTTAATACTGTCAACGAGATACCAGGGCCTAATTTATTATAATACAATTTACCTTACCAATTTTTATCTCTTTTTCTGTTGTACCTACTTTTATTATATCAGTGTTTTTTTTAGAAATTGCTTTATTATTTAGAGGATTCTACATTATCTGTACAGGGTGTAACTAAACTGCTTGGCCATATTTTAATGGCGGATCACAAATTGACAAAAAAAATTTATATTAACATGAGTCCGAAAACACTGCATTTTCGAGATAAAACGCCTTAGCAGTTTTGTTAAAATTTGATATACAGCTCTTAGGTTTGGTTTTATACAAACAACTGTGCATGCCACAGATTTTATACTAACATTTTGTACTCCCCATTTTTTTCTTGCAAAATATATTAAATTTGGTTCATTATTATGATAGAGCATTCAAAACTTTATACAAAAAATTATTCTTGTTGTTAGAATTCACCTTTTTTTAGATAAATGACAAAATGTCATACCATGTATCGCAAACAATTTCATACCACTAATAATAATCTAAATAAACATGTTACCTAAAACAGTACAAATATTACTATTATTTGCATGGCTACCCTTAGCACATGTCATATAGAGAAAAATGCTATTATAATTACAATTATAAAATTATATTACATTATATTAACACTGTTTTTGAACACATGTTAATATGAACTTTTTTGTCAATTTGTGATGTAGAATCCACCATTAAAATATAGGCCAATCATTTTAGTTACACCATGCACTTAGGTATATTTTTTATATTTAAATCCAAGCATTTGTGAATTCACATTTACATGAAATTTGTCGTGTAGAATACACCATTACAGTTATTTTAACAACCTCATTCTCTTTAAACGAGTGAGAGCTGCGATTAGCCGAGAAAATGGCCCGTGGTCCCAATCCTTGAGAAATAATTTCCTGGTTTGGATCTTCAATTATTTGTAATTTGTCATTATCACAAATTCGTCGTCCATTTGCAGAAGTCCCCACGTCAAAGTCTTCAAAATGCAATACTAGTTTCTCGTTTCTTTGAGAATAGAACACCCAACTGCATTTTATTCCAGGTGGGTACTCATTAGGATAACTTGGAGATTGAAGTGTGTGTTTATCATTTGTAACATTGATAATTGAATGGCCACATGGAGCTATAAAACATAAAACAACCTTAACAGTTTAATCTTTAGGAATATTTAAAAGTATACGAAGGACATGACACTGACATGACAAGAGTAATCCTGGGACCCAGTATTTTTCTAATTTTTTTATGTTATCAAAGAACTCAAGAGAATTTTCTTGTGGGCCTGCAGGGAGCATTTTAAGTACAAGTAAAATGCGATAGTTTGAAGTATGTTTCCTTCTAAGAAGTGACTAATCTACAGGGTTATTCATGTAACATTCTACCCCCTTAACTTTTTTGTTTTTAATTTTGAAATAAGTTTATAAATATGAAAATAATATAAAATTTCTTGCGATTTCAATTGTGTGTTCAGAAAAACAAATGAATGTCGCGTTTTGGCGATATAGACCAAACTGTTTTTTTAGATGGAACACCATGTACATTTCTCGATTTTCGAAATGTACGCATTTTTCTGGTTTCTGCCGTGTGCTCATAAAATTTAAGCAAGCCTAGGAATTTAAATAGGTGTGTTGCTGAGAGGTCATCATTTCCGAGAATCAACTTATTGGCACTGCAATGAAAACCTGGCCTGCTATGATTTTTTAAGAGGGTGCGATTTTCGACAAACCATATTGACAAGTTGGGGTAAGTTTAAATATGCTTTTCGCTGAAACAAAGTAAATTATTTAATTATTTTAGAGGAAACGGTGGATGTCTATTTTCAATTAGATGAGGCACCAATTCGTAGAACTGCTGATACCATCAAGTGGATTGGAAGAAGCAGTCTCCTTGCAAAATGCAAACTTTTGCTTCTTATAAACACTAAAGCTTATGTCAATTGGCAATGGATATTGGAGGACTTATGTGACAGAAGATGTGAAACATACTTACAAATTAGAGTACAATAATTGAGAAATAGTCCATAAAATTCAAGAAAAGAGTGGCTTGGTTGAAGCTAGTAAAATTTAATTTAAAATAACATGCTGAAAAATGTCTGAAGTGATCCTCCATAAACTCATTTGAAAATATGGTGTTTTACTACGATGAAAATCGTTTAAAGTTTACACACTGGCAGAAAGCTAACTTGTTTATCAAAATGGGTACATGACTATTTTGATAAAATAATGCTATAATATGGATTCACAAAAAACGCACCCTCTTAAAAAATCATAGAAGGCCAGGTTTTTATTGAAGTAAAGTCGATACTTACTAAATAATGACCTCTCAGCCTACTAAATTTGGTCCACCTTGAATAATATTGATGATTATCATGGTTTCCTTTGAACATAAAAAAATGCCATCCATTTTTTGATAATAATTATTACTAGTATACATAAAGTACATGTCAATTTTTGTTGCAAAAAGCACATCTTTTGATGTGGTACGCACATTTGTGACCTCATCACTGTTCCAGATATGATATCAACCCCAATTTTTTAAAATGGCAACCTATATTTTTGACTACATGGATCATATTTGTCTGCATACAGCACGTTAAAATTATTGTCATGTTACGTAAGGAAATTTTCGAGAAAACGATGTTGTATGGATTTGAAATTAAATTGTTTTATTTAGTAAACTGAACAAATATTTAGTTAATTGAGTGTACAAACCGAAGTCGTTCTTGAGCCTGGCCGTACCCAATATGGTTAATAAATTCTCTTAGGACTTTACCAACAGTTTCTTAGTTTCTTGGGAAATAGTGTTGCATTCATTCCAAATCCTAGTTTTTAATCCCCCTGTATTGTCTGGTCTGGTTTTTGTGTGATGTTTTTAAGATAGTCACACAGAAAGGAATCTAATGGATTTAAGCCCAAAGTGTAAAGGGCATTTATGAAACGTCTTGAATACTGCCAGGATTAGAAAGGACTTAAGTTTAAACATATAATTAAGTAAGATTCTTGGGCATTTTACTAAATAAAATAAATAATTCTAAACCCATATAACATTTATTTTCTCAAAATTTTCCTTATAACATAGCAACAATTTCAACGTGCTGTATGCAGACAAATATGCTGTATTAGAGGGCATTCTCAAAAATATAGGACGCCATTTGAAAAAATTACTGATGACGTTATCTGAAAGAGTTATGTCACAAATGCGAGTAACACATCAAAAGATGCTCTTTTTAAAACAAAAATTGATGTGTGCAAGCATCTCTCTGAAAAACTTTTCTTCTATTAGCTAGTCACAGACGGGCGTAATTGTCTTAAAACATCAACGCGCATTCATATACGACGTGCATCAACGTATAACTCTGTTTATCCACACACCTTGATTGATGTTTTAACACATCAGTTCGCGGTAAACGACATACACGAACGCATATTCTTCGCAGAACGATGTCGGCGGAGTTGCATTTGATTGCAGTGGCATGCGCTATCTTTTTAAATTCTCTTCTGAATCCACCATGCACGCAAAGTGTTAATTTTTTTATATAACTACTCTTTGTCGCATCTGGCTGTACAACTTTTAATTTTTCCAGCAAAATATTATAGGCTGCATTTTTTAAATTTTTGTCAAGGTACTTCTTTGGCTTGGTTTTCCATAAACAAGGATAACCTCGAAATAACTCAAAAAATTCTCTTAGGAAATCTCGAGTTAAATTTCTTAAGTCTGACATGATTATTATATTACTCTGTAATAATAAAACTTCTATGTAAAAAAACTGTCTTAATAAACTCCAGCTGACAGAAGGAATTTTAAAATAATATATATCTACTTCACTGAAGAAAACCGCGGCAATGATGCGCGTTTGTTAACACACACAGTGAAACATCAACTTGCATTCATCAATGCACACACATGTTTTCAGCGAGTCCAGGTTCAAAAGTGCGTCGTACTTCTTCAACGCGCATTCAAGTATGTGGCGGTATTATCACCACAGATGGACGTTGTTGAATGGGCGTTCATGAATGCGCGTTGATGTTTTAAGACAATTACGCCCTTCTGTGACCAGCTTTTCATAAAATGAATTTATTCCTTACTTTATGTACACCCTGTATAACCTAGTACCTATATAAATAACTTACAAAGAACTGGTGTTAATATTGCTGTGAATATACTTCCTGCAGTGCCTAAGCTTTTAACAACCAGAAGTCTGACATATGCTGTATTCCAAGACGTGACAATAGAAGAGAGTCCATTTGAAGTATTATGCGGCTGTAAAGTAGATATTCTCTCCGACAGTGGTCCAGCACCATCACGAATCTTAAAACACCAATAATAAATAGATACCTAGTTATCTAATAATTATTGTAACTTTACCTCTAATTTCCAACAGTCAGTTTTGCCATCGCCACAGGGTGTGGTTGTTAAATAAGGTACTTCAATTTTAATTTGGTAGTCTGTAGATGCTCTAATTTGCCAATAGCAATCAAGAGGGTCAGAACCATTGAAATTTCTTAGCAAATCATTTGGTGATTGAATAGTTGTGGATGTTGTGAGGTTTATATTACCTCCACATCCTCTAGTAGAACCTATAATTAATGTTAAAATGTTTCAAAAGTAATGCAAAAGGTTGAAAGTTAAATTATTCACCATATGTAAATGATACTGTAGCAACAAATTCTGTAAATCTCGCAAGATTCATATCAAGCCGGACTAACATTTCATTTGATTCTGAATGAACTGTAGGTTGATCCTCTAATTGTCCACATAGTGAAGCCATTTTATTTTGATATGTCATGTTCCAAGATCTAAATACCTCAAGTTTCTGAAGGAAGCAGCTGGTGTATGCACTCATATTTAAACTGACAACACTGAAACCAAAATATTTAAACCATTTGTTTAATGTAACGTAGTATAATTTTTCTAGTATGATTTTCTTCTTACTTCAAAACTACAATTTTGTCAGAAGGTGCCTTGATTTTCCAGATACAAGTTTTTCTTGGCACGTATTGCATGGCAGATGATGGGACTCTATTAAGCGACTTCTGTTCAATTGTACCCGGTTCTGTTATATCACCACCACAATCTAAAAAAGTATATATGTATATATAGTGTCATACTTAGCCCCAACCTTATGAACTACATTTTCTGTAACCATATTCCAAAAACCAGTTTCCTACAGAGTGACCTGAAATGTAAATCTTATACATAAATTGCAGTATAACTATAATTATTCCTTAAAACGGTAACCTCACAGACTATATAGGTGCCCGAATTTTGAGCCCAACCAGGTTATCTTAAGATAACCAAAGTTGGTCATTATATTTCGGCGTGCAGTCCTCGATATCATTTTGAACACCAGGTAGTACGTGCTGTTTCCTGCTACTGCGACAGTCTTTAAAGATATAAAACGGTTTTCCCCTCACCACCCGTTGGCCATGATGCCCCTTTGCTGGGCTCTTCCATTTCATTGTGCTTTTTGTGCTCACTGCGCGCGGTCTTCCACATGTCGACGTACCTACGTCGCCATTAGACCACGTGACATACCGGGGTGAAAAGCCTGGACAATTTTGATTTCAGGGTAAGTATCAGTCGCCGTCAACAATGATTTGCTGCTCACGGGCAGCGACAGCAAAGAGACAATACCAGCTTCAGTCGCGGGTCAGGTAGAGAATGTCAAATAATTTCGACATACTACCTTCCTGCCCTGCCGTTTTGGGACACGGGCCAGCGTAGGCCGAACCGCCAACTTCGCAGAGGAGGGGGGGGTCAAAATCCTACACCTTGCTGCAGCTAGGCCAGGGGTCACACCGGGTGGCATTTCTCCGTTTCTCCTCGTGCTTTGCAGTTTTCACCTGAAGCTGAGGATATCCAAAGCCTGTCCAAGGGCAGTCTTTGCTGTCCGGCCTTCTTTCCGTTCGACCACCGCCGTTGTGGACACCCATACAGAGCTATTTGAGAAAAATGTTAAGCGTTCTCGGACCGGTTTTTAAAAATAAAATGTTTACAAATACATTCAATCGAGTAACAACCACTCAAACAATTTAGTAAGCCCCATTTTTAAATCTTAGGTAGTGGTGACGCCCATCAGTAAATTGGCCATTCGGCTTAGATCTCTGAAAAACTAAAACAACAAAAAGTCAAGCTAGTGTGAGTGGCATACTGAGAGAGTATTTCGGGGGGGGGGGAAGATTTGTAGGTATTTCTACACCTCTTCTCATGTCCGCTTAAGGTTGTCTTTTTTTGTGTAAACTGGTTACAAAGGGAGTGTCAACACAATTACTCTAAAGAGAGCTCAAGAGGATACCAACTGTGGCTTATACAAATAAGGTAGCAGGTTTGGAGCTTTGCCACACACCAACGCAGATAATTTAGGTGGACGTATTAAAATTAAGGGCGATTACGAAACGTAACCCCATTTTGTTCAGCAAAAAGCATTTAATCTTGAACTTTGGGAGCTCAAACTTGTATAAAGTGGAAGATGCTTGACAGATCTTCTGGCTACTTTTCTTTGAAAGATGGTTAAACATACCCGCCGTTCAGTTTAGCATGGACCCCATAGATGTTCGCAAAGATAATGAAACTGGAAACCTAGGTGCTTGCGCCCTAGAAGTTCAACTTGTGTAAACCACTTGGAATATCCTGATATATAGGATACTTTTAAATAGCAATGTAATCGAAACACCAAGTGGTTGTCCTTGGCCCTTTCTTTTTTCCTTTGTTATATAAAATAAAAAGTTTTTACACTTTCAATTAAAACTTGTAGGACAAATTTAACTTATCGAACTTTGCAAAATAAACACGTTTGCCTAGTTCAGGTTTACCCTAATATAGCTGTAAATAATTATGGTTGATAACATTCCAAATATTTTGAATGGGAAAAAATACCTAGCTTCACGACAAAGATCCGGTGTGTTTGTGTTCTGACAAATACATATTATTCCAGGTGGTGGCATATGAATGTCGTTAAGGCATTCAATGATCTAAAGAGCTGTAATTTCTTAGTGACGAGTTTCTCGAATTACATGAGGCAAGGAAAATCAAGGATTTCCGCCCCCTACATATTGGTTCCATTGAAAATTGGAGGGCTGAGCCAGAGCTCAGAATATTACCACCCGAGGCAGTCTTTATATATTGCACATAATACAGACCTCTTTGGCTACATAATTTCAGTCTTTGAGAATCACAGATTATACTGTTCCCTTCTGTGATGGACATATATATTTTTTCTTGACAATCATCATATTCTCTAGCCAGAGATTGGCCTTTTCTTCTCTTTCACTGAATATGCCGGGTACCTCTTTGGCAAGCCCACCCTTGGCATCCTTGCTTCTTCAAATAAGCGAACCCTTATAATCTAAGCCAAGGTCTGATTAGTCTTCCTCCTTAAAGCGAACCAAAGAACTCGATTCGAAAAAGTACCTATCGCAATAGTAACTATTAAAATTATCATCAGCCCTCTAGTTAAGCCCACAATAATTATTAACCAGTTCATCATCCCCTTCAATTATAATGGCAGGTCTGTAGAAAAGAAAATATCCCCATATCATGGCAAGATATTTGAAATTATATATAATTAACCTATTAGTATCAAAATACATAAACCATAATTCAATGGGAGTTTAAAAAAAAGTTTATGAGTCACAAGTGTTTGGGACGATAGGTACCTCCCCATATAGGAGAGGACCTACATTGTAGGTACCTACCTAACCTAAGGTCGCGAATGTTTGGTTTACTGGAAAAATCGGGACTCAAAGACTCAACACAGGTCATTAAAACTGGTAACGGTTCTTGCCCGAATATTGGGCCAGAGAATGCAGTCGGTTTTGCTAACAAAACTAAATAATATATAAGGTCTCTAGAAACCCACCAAAAATTTTTTTGTCTCCTCACATGTCGAAACTACCACTCCAAACAAGAACCCTCAAACTTTGTGTAGTGAATCAGAGCCGAAAAGTTAGGGTCACCATATTGTGATATGCTTATTGACTCATAGAAAGGCTCACGGTCCGGCATTGAAGCAACCATTTGGTTAAGTCAGGTGAAAGATAGCTTACCAATACCAAGCATTGGTATCTATGAATATAATTTAATTAGATGGTATCAAAAAATCAGCAGGCCAATCAAGGATAATGATGAGCTGATTTATTATTTATTTATCTATTTTATTCCACACGATTATTCGGTGGTAGTTTATAAACAAATTATGGTGATTCCCAGGCCAAGTTATTACTTTAGGTATGAATCGAACATCGTCCCTTATAATATTAAAACTATAAGAATGTTTTTCGTTTTGGTTGGACACAAAAAACTTTGTTTTCAGACTGAAGTCATTTTGACTTAAATTTAACACGACGCTTCGATGAGTTAAATACCTGATTGTTCCCGAGTGAAAAATGTTGCAAAACATACACTTACAATATACAGGGTGTTTCATTAATATGGTAAAAAAATGAAACAGGGAGTAGAGGGGACCAAAATATGACTATTGAGCGCAACATCGCTTATACAAATGTTGATGGTTAAAAAGATACAGGGCATTCAAAGTTAAAATTTTATTTGCAAATTTCTTAATAACTTCCACTTTTTATGATATCGGCTTAGAAATTGGTACATTAGGGTTTTTTAGGACGGCAAACAAGAATATTTTATCAGTTTTAATGTAGTCCCTAGAGGGCGCCACTTACTCCCTTAGAATTATTTAAAAATACGCACAACTTTTTTGTCCGTCAAAAATCGAGATTTTTCATCCAACATTTATTAAACTACGTTATCTTTTGAACAAAAAAGTATTTTTGGCAAAAGTCGAAAAACCGTACCGTTTTCACGATATGCCCGATTTTAACTATGGAAGTCAAAAATAAAGTCAAATAAATTTTTCAAGAAAAAACAAGTAGGCTGCTGTCAGAGAAACAAGGGTACTAAGTGTACATTGCGTATTTTTGTTTGAGTTTCATCCAAAAAATGGTGTACACAAAGAGTGAAATGTGCTACATGCATTTTGTGTATGGTCTTGCCAATGGTAATGCGTTAGCAGCGAAGCGTACTGATGAGCAAAGATATCCCAGTCGTGTAATACTATCCGCTCGAATGTTTACTACTCTCCATCGCCGACTCAACTTGTGGAGTTGAAACTGTACGGGGGCGCTCGTTCTCAGCTGTTTGTTTTTTAAAACTTCCAGTTTCATTGGGATATCTTTGCCCATAAATACACTTAGCTGCTGACGCATTACCATTGGCAAGACCATACACAAAATGCATGTAGCACATTTCACTCTTTGTGTACACCATTTTTTGGATGGAAATCAAACAAAAACACCCAATGTACACTTAAAATTGTTTAATACAGTACTCTTGTTTCTCTGACAGCAGCCTAGTTGTTTTTTCTTGAAAAATTTATTTTTGACTTCCATAGTTAAAATCGGGCTTATCGTGAAAACGGTACGGTTTTTCGACTTTTACCAAGAATACTTTTTTGTTCAAAAGATAATGTAGTTTAATAAATGTTGAATCAAAAATCTTGATTTTTGACGGACAAAAAAGTTGTGCGTATTTTTAAATAATTCTAAGTGAGTAAGTGGCGCCCTCTAGGGACTACATTAAAACTGATAAAATATTCTTGTTTGCCGTCCTAAAAAACCCTAATGTACCAATTTCTAAGCCGATATCATAAAAACTGTGGAAGTTATTAAGAAATTTGCAAATAAAATTTTAACTTTGAACGCCCTGTATATTTTTAACCGTCAACATTTGTATAAGCGATGTTGCGCTCAATCGTCATATTTTGGTACCCTCTACTCCCTGTTTCATTTTTTTACCATATTAATGAAACACCCTGTATATGAAAGATGTTATCCTCTAATTGAAATCCTCATTTGGAAGATGGGTATATATTATGCCATCATTTAATGTGTTTTACGACAACCCTTTCTTTCAACAACTACCCGGTGTTCAAAATGATATCGAGGACTGCACGCCGAAATATAATTGGACGATCAAAAGAACTTACCTGAAGTTTGATCGTAATTATATGAGGCGTGCGATCTGAAGATATTATTTCCCTCCCACCCATTGGCCCAATTCTGGCTGTCGCAAAAACTATATCTTTCAATCAAGGAAATGAAAGAGCCCAGCATATCTGCATATGCATATTATATCTTTAAAGACTGTGCGCAGTAGCAGGAAATCGCACGTACTACCTGGTGTTCAAAATGATATCTTCGGACTGCACGCCTCATATAATTACGATCGAACTTCAGGTAAGTTATTGTAATAGTCCAAAATTAGGACAAAGTTGTGAAGTTTGGTGCCGAATAACATGTTGAAAATATATTTGGACTATCTCTTATGAAACTGAAAATTTGGATTTGTTTTTTTGTATGAAAACCAAAGACACTAGACATTTTTTACTCAAATATTATTTTTATGAGCAGGAATTCAATAGTGCTATTGGCTGTTTTGTGACACCTACATAGACAAAGAAGAAATGCTTAACAATATTTTTCTACATATTGAATATTTTTTATACCTATAATATAATGTACAATGAATGTTAAAATATCATACATTATTCATTTCTGCATAGTGCTCCTGGCAAAGGGGCTGCCCCCCGGATTTTCATATTGAAAATGTGCTAAACACAGAATATATAACATTGATTGAATATAATAATATGTATTTATATCAAAAATGCTCAAAAACAAATTATTTAGCTACAGATATGTACAGTGATATAAATAAATGAACATATTAAAAAATATCAGAGAATGAAGAAAGCAGGTATAAATTTTATAGTTAATTTCAGAAATTATGTCTTTTTATTTTCATTTTACACTAAAGAATTGGGTAACTTTATTTTCAGTCATGCCAGTTAAGGTAATGATTGTTCTATCTAGTCTGTATGCTACTTTAGGCCTTTTATTCATTACTACTACTATTATTCTGAATTTTTCCACATTTTATGTCATAGTTTATGTATTTTGTGCCATATTTGACATATTCGATTTGTACCCTATGTTATTTTCGATTATTTAACAGTGTACTTTTTAAAACGTTTTAATTGTGTTACATAAAAGGGTTCATATTTCTGATATCTTGTGTGCAGCATTGAGTGTAACCATATTTTTTAATTATTCATTATTAATCATTAAATATTTTCGAAGTGTTTTCGTTAAACCCTTAGACTCACAACAAAAGTAAATCACCCTGTACATACCGCTCGCCAACTAACATCTCATAGGGTGGTTATCACAATTAATAGTAATAATTACCGCAGTTTAATTTCCATTTGTGGCCAGGGTCAGTTTTGATTTTTTGATAAAGTAAAATGGGTAACATGCGATGGAACAGTAATTCTGGGAACTTTTTTCTTATACATATAGGTCAAACTACAAAAAGGTATTAATTCAAATTTGGTATACAGTGTGAGTGCACAATACTGCATATAACGTGTTAGTATGGAGTATATTTCCCAACCAGTGGCAGAGGTATAGGTGGTCGAAACCCTTATAATTTAAGTTCGAAAATTCAACATTCAATATAATGTTAAAATTAGTAGCTGGTCAAATGTAGAATTATATTTCTAAATAAAAATGATGCCTTGAAATTTTCTCGTATCTGTCACCATTTCATGGAACATTTTAATTTTCCGATGATATTGCAGGCTTACAGGGTGTCTACTTTTATAACTATGCAAATCCATAAAACCTTTATTTTTGCTTAAAATGTTTTCAAAATTGCTTCTTTTCATGTTCCTGTCATTCTGAAGATGCAAATCCAGGGCCGTCTACTATTTTTATACCTCAATTTTCACAAAAATCAATAGCGATTTTTTAATTTGAATCCGAGATGACAGCGTTAATCAAGATCTCTGAAAACCCTCATGAACAAAATTTTGATAAAAAATATACAGGAAGTTCCATTGTGCAAGGTGCCAAAGTTGACGAAAATAGGAATTTTAAATTCATCTGCCAAATCAAATGAGCCATGGAATTACTTTAAAACAATAACAGTGAAAATCTTAGGTAGTTCAAAAAAATAGGTTTACGTTTTGAGACTGATACAATTGCCAAAAGAAGAAGTTCGGGGGAATATCTCTAAAAATAATAAAGGTTTTATGGATTTGTTCTGTTACAAAAATAAGAAACCATGTATGCTGAGAAATCTCTAGTTTTCACATCGTAGATGACTCAAATAACATATTTAGGATTTCTTATTTACTGACCACTTATTAAAAGGAAAGATCGTAGTATTGACAAATTAGCTGCAGATACTTTTTTTTTATCTAATACACATGTAACAAAATTAAACAAATTGGAATAAATAATTAAGTACTAAAAATAAAAATTAACAACAATATTAGAGTCTAGAGTAGCTGTTCGAAATGTAGTCCTTGGCTTTCAATGCATTTCCTGCAACTTAATCCAACAAAATTTACTGCCGCTCTTATACAGCCCTCTTCCCACGTAGTTAATTCAAGAATTCTGTTCATTAGTTCTTCTATAGTTTCTACTGGTGTAGTGTATACTTTATCTTTTAGATAACTCCAAATGAAAAAATCTAGAGGTGTTAGGTCTGGTGACCTTAGTGGCCATGAAACTGCACCATTGTGAATTTCCGCATTAACAGTTAACTGTGTTATCCATTGTTGTCCGAAATTCTCTTGAAACCAGATAAGATATACCTTAGTACCTACATTTCCTCGTGACGAATACTGTTGCCAAATATTGACATTTGACATTATTAAAAATAGTACTGCTTTTAAAACTGTAATGTCAACCCATCCATAATCTATGGTCAAACCTTAGACTATAAAATGACCAAACCGTGCAACAAACCCCCAAATTTCAACTCTGTATTGAAACATGACACCTGAAACCTGCCATTTTTATTATTAAGTTATGAAAGTGATATAGTGTTCAACTGAAAATATAGTTTATTATTGAAAAATAACAGGAAATAAAATAGAAATAATACAAAAAATAACACAGTTTTGTCACTAAAGGCAAAAAAACTGAAATTTTCTATTCTCAATATAATTGGTAATTGGACGGATGGCATCACAGTCAAATTTTTGTACTTATAATAGGGATTTGGAATGACTTTAGAATACAAACCTTGTAATTTAGTTAAATAGACATGATACCATGCATTTTTTCATAAATGAAACACATTTCTGCCTTTAAGTCATCATTTAAACTTTCTAACAACAAACTTGTTATAAGTGTCCTGCTAAGGACTATAAAAATAAATATAGAAAAATATAAAAAGTTAGCTTATTTTTTAGGTTAAGTTATTTGAACCACGACAACCTTTTAAAGCACCTGCAAGGCCGAAAATGTAGATTTGCATACGCAGCGGTACTGCCTAGACAGATATTATATTAAAGACCCAAGCATGACGTCATATTTCATTGTTTTTTTGCGGACTGGAGTGGCGCTACTCAATGAAATGGAAATTTATTATAGGTTTTTACAGGGACTATTCTGTGGTTATAGGTATGTCAGTTTCTGGTGTTTAGAATGTCCCATATTTTAAACATCCAGCTTTTTTACCATATATATGTTCTTTTTATGGTAACGAGTTGTCTTTGCGGTCAATATTTCACAGTTTTGTCATATTATCAGAGCTTTTATAGGTAGATTTGTTTGTGATAACGTGAAATGAAAATGAAGAATGAAATGAATGAATGAAAATAGAAAAATTTGTTTAAAGCCCCAAAGAGAACCAATGGTCCACTATATAAAGAAACTGAAAAATCTAATGCGTTCTATAATTACTACAGCTAGCCATGGACTTCATTTCAAACCAAAAGGCACCAAAATACCCTTGCTTGTGTTTTATACTAGCTTTTTTAAGAAAAGTCATGTTGGCTATGTTTGCTTGTCAAATTAATGTGCTCAGCATTAATTTGACAAGCAAACCTCAGTGAATTGGCCAAATATTTACCGGACACAGATTAACAAATCTGTTGTTCCTGCCTTTATTTAAACATAAATTGAGAATGTAGCTCACAAGAAAGTATTTTGAATGTACTGGGATATGAGATATACAACACAAATAAGAAAATATGTTGAGACTACACCGCAAAATTAATAATAAAACCACCCAAAATAGGCCAGATTTCGATTGTAATTCTGAAAGTTCCGATAAATGGCACGCATCCACGTCATGGCTAAAAAGCCGGTTATTTATTACTTACTCAGCTTCAAAAGGTTTTTTTTTAAGTAGCTCACAAGAAAGTTTTCTAAAATTGTACTAGGCATATTAGGCTGAAATACAGAAGTAATTTGCATTATCTCCTCAGACTCCTCAGTCTTTAGTACATTTACGCAAGAATATCGGCTTTTGAAAATTGTTAGAAACGGTCGGGACAGGGATTTTGACTATTGTACGCGTATCGAACAAATATCGACTTAAGTTCCCGGATAGTCGATAATTTCAAATATTTACCATTTTACGCATATGAACGAATTGCCTAATATCAATATGTAGAAAATATCTATATATTTTAAATATTTATATACGATATAAAAAAAATTCAATATCGCCCAGCATTGCTTCTTAATAAAATTTTATTATTTAAGAAAATTACATTTTAAGTTATGTATTTTCATTTTTTTTTACAAGGAAACTTAGATGTTGTTTCTGAAACGCACATATGAATATCGCTTCGGGTTTAGCTAGAAGTGACTTTTTTGTCCCAGCCAAGACGTCATGAATAACTACTTAGGTATCTCGAAATTTTTAAGTTGATGCTTCAAACATTAACCTTGTGTAGTTTTTTAATTGAATGAAATTTTATTAACCTAATAAACATATACAATATATAATATAATAAAATAGTTTGTTAATTCGATAAAATTTTATTAACCTAGTAAACATATACAATAAACATAGTCGTCGTCTATTTTTTCAAAAAAGTTAACTTTTTGTTTGAAATTCAATTGTTTTTCTTGGCGGCGTTCAAGTCCTTAGAAAAAACTACACAAGCTTCATTTTTGAAGCATCAAATATTCATCTGAAAATTTATGGCAGCCGAGTTGTGCTCTTAACCCTTTCGGGACAAGACCCAGACGAACACGCATATAAAAGTTGAGTCAGTGGGACCGGAACCGACTATAAACGCAAGCAGGGAGGCATGAGAAAGGACTGGAACCGGACGGACACGCGTTGACTACGGATACATTGGAACGCCTACTTTACATGGGCCATGCCCCAAATTAATGTCATCGGCTGATTTTCTAGTAATGGCATCTAGTTGGGTGGTCCTTCTCGTAAAAAAAAACTTACTTGTGCACTTAAATACATCAATAAATTCGAACACAAGCTCATTTGCATGTGGGTGCATGCAAAAAATGACTTATATTGTGAAAAGATATTTTGCTATGTAATGACTGTTTTGCAATTAAGGACCGGAACCGTACATACACGCATGCGCTTCCTGCTGTGGTCCACTGGGTACAGATCCTCAGGAGGCCGCAGTCCCGAAAGGGTTAAAGGGGCATAACAAACAAACCATTTTATTTTATTTTGGTTATTAAATTCGTTGTAACTACCACATTTGCATGTTTTTATTTTATAAAAAAATCTGTAGCTATGGTGTTTTTAACATTAAACCACCCTGTCGATTTTTTCATTGTGTAGCGCCAGTGGCGATCAGTTGAAACAGGGCTATGCACAGGTCTTTAATATAGTGTTGGTCCAGGTACTGCAGCTGGACCAACTCTATATTAAAGACCTAGCTGTGCATAGTGTTGTTTCAAGGAATCGCCACTGGCCCCACACGATGAAAAAAATCGAGAGGGTGGATTAATAATAATAAAAATACCATTGTTGCAGATTTTTTTATAACGTATTTAAAATCCAACACATTAAATTTTCAGTTTCTTCATTATACATGTAGTGGACCGACCATTGGTTCGCTTTGGGGCTATAACCAAATTTTCTACTTTTAATTCAGAATACTCTTCCAAAATATAATATCCAGAATTCTCGCTTCTTCTGCACAGATCATCCCGTAATTCCAAAATAGTGTCTATTCTTCTGCAATTCAAGTAATGGTCTGTGCATTCGATTTTCTTCATGAGCATGTAAATTTCATGTTATCACAAACAAATCTACCTATAAAAATGCTGTTAATATGACAAAACTACGAAATATTGAACTCAAAGAGAATTTGTGACTGTAAAAAGGACTGAAGTGGTAATAAAGCTGGACATTTAAAATATGGGACATTCAAAACATCAGAAACTGACATGTACCTATAATCACAGAATACCCGGCCCCCTATAACCTATAATAAGTCACCATTTTTTCGTCAAGTAGCGCCACCCTAGTCTGCAAACAACAATGAGATATGACGTCATGCTCTTGTTATAGTGTCGGTCCAGACTGCAGCCAAACGCTCTTATGTTTTATTTTTGGAGGATATTTTGACAGTGGGCAAATTAAATTATGGGGCGGGCACTGCCTGCCCTGGCCCCACCCTAGCTACTGCCCTGTTTCTATCGCGTGTTAAACTTATACTAAACTTACTGTCATCTTGATAAGCGAATTTAAATCCTTTTTTATTTACGTCTTTGTCTGTCATGAAGGTTATTACAATGTAATCTCTAACTCTTTGTGGTGGAGGCATATCATCTCCACAGTAAACAGCTTGCCTTGTATACTGCGCGTACATTTTATTCTGAATTGTTAAATTGTCAAACTTACACCCTGGCATGGCTAAAACAATTTATTTTAATTTAAATTGAGTACGAATATAAAAGATTATACACACCAACTCTTTCAAGTTCAAAGTCCTCAAACGCAACATTGACAATATTGTGAAGGCTAGTTATGTTATAGACGCATGTTAATTTTGCCTCATAAGCATTTGGATATCCTGGACTTATGATATATTGAGCTTCCTTAGTTGCTTTAAAGGTACCACCACAATGCCATTCCCAGATAGCCTTAAATAAAATTCTGAAGTTAAATTACCCTACCTGCAGGAAAAGTCAAGAAACTTGCTTTAAATCCAGCACCAACTGTCTTTTCATTGCTTCTAAACAGTATTCTCAATTTCTCCCCTGTCGATTTGATGTTGTCTGGAGCATTTCTACCACATTTTTTGCCCATAGATACCCACGTATCATCTTTCCAATCCAATATTTCAATGTAATCTTCTTTGCATCCATCACTTTGGGCAATATGAAATCTATCTAAAAATTTAAGTTTAATATAGTAACCATTGTTACTTCTAATTTCCCATAAACATTCTGCATTATTTGGATATTCTTTTCCATACAAAGGGGTTTGAATAATTCTTGACCGGTCATAAAAAATGCCACCACAAGCTAAAATATTGAAAATATTAAATGTATACAAAATAAATGTCACACAATGTCAATACTTGAATCTACTGCTTCATATGTTAGATTAAATCCATTTCCATTACTATCCTTTTCATACATGTATTCAATCAACAAATGATTACTCTGTGAAACAATTTGCGCTGATGTGACATTATTTTGACAATAGTTCTGGATGCGAGGATCAGTAGGCAATTTTCCATTGTATATAGAAACAAAGCTTTTTTTGCAATCATTTCCTACACTAACATTTCTCATGTTGACTTTTATTCTCTGTTCTGCATCAAGCTGTAGCAACCATGCACATTCAATGCTCTTGCTGGGTTTGTTTGGAAAATTTGGGCTTGAAATATATCCTCGCTGTGATGTAACGATGCCTCCACATGGGTGCGTTGAGTATGAGATTGTGAAATTTTTTATATCGGTTGATGGAGATATTGCCTAAAATAGCTCAGCTCAGTTAGAGATTGACCAATACAGATTTTTTGGCAGCTAGTGATAATTGGCTGGAACCAATATATTACCGGCTAATATACATGTTTCTCAGAATTGGTGCCGGAATAACGAAAAAAAATTCAAATTGAGTCATGATATTCTAGTAATAACTCCCTCTTGTTCTCGAACCAAGATGTTGGAAAATAAGTCAATTGATTAATGCAGGCTTTGGAATTACTTTTGAAAAAATCCTGAAGAGTAAACTAACTATATTTTCCAAGGTATGGAAAAAATGTTACAAAGAAAAGTTGCGTAGAAAGTAAAGATTACATTAGATCAGACGTGAATTCTTGAGCATGAGAAAATAGAAAATCTCCTGGGAAGCGTCCCCCGATCATTTGTAAAATCAAACAGATAATTATCTTTTCGAGGGACTCAAGGCAAAGAATTTTTTTTTATAATTAGGTACATCTATTTGTGGTATAGACAACCAGAACCAGGGATACCCTTCGGTACTTACATATACAGTGTGTTTTGCTTCAAGTCGAGACAATTCCGTATTTTTCGAAAGACTGGGAGATCCTCAAAAAAAGTTGTTCTACCTAGGTACAGTATCCGAAGAGATCTACATTTTGGGATACAATTTTTTTTTAATAGTCTTATTCCATGGCCTACTGTTATTACTGTTATTAAAATTAAACCATATTAGGCACCTTTTTAAGAATAAAATGGATAGTGCATCGAATTTATTTCATAATTCAAAATCCTTTGCAAAAAATGTCAATACTCTACAAAATGGAGCCAAAGTTCGAAAAAGTTGGGTTTTCCGGAGTATCCTGTATAAACCACAGGGTATATTTTGGTGATATCTTTCCCGAATCGATTAAGATTTGCCTAAGGTATTATTTTACATAGTATAGCCAGTGTAGCTCATACAGGGTGTTCGGAAAAGAATTAAAATTTATATATACAGGGTATCCCGGGAGGAAAAAGGCATACTGCTACTGCGGATAGGGCTAACTCAGATTATGGATTTATAGGGTGATTTATCAATGTTGACCAATATTTTCGTAGGAAATGACTAGTGCATGGCTTGTTAGAATCTCATAATATCTTAGGGGTTTATTACACTAACAAATGTCAATGTACACTTATAATAAAAATTCAAAAATGCCAGAGCAGGATTTAACTCATTTAATTTTTTGGGCTCCTTATGAAAAGTTCACCCTCTATAATCCAATGCGGGAATATAAAAATGCATACAATAGTATTGAATGCCGCCTATTCTGTTTTTTGCCACACTTTCAACATGCTTCAAATAACCAAAGTCAGAATTGGCGTAATTCGTAAGTCATAATTAAAAAAAAATTAGAATGAACACATATGCTCAATTGATTTTTTTAGAATAAACCCCCAAAACAGGAATTATTCCGAAAAGACCTCCTTTTAGGACTTCTACCTGTCTTAGATGGTTTTGTTTATTTATCGTAGAAACTGCTTATTAGAATCATTTTTCCTGTTTTTGATGTTAACAATACTCTGTATTCTAATTGACAATAAAGATATTAGGTACTATTATTATACAGGGTGAGTTTTTTTCGATGCCCACTATGGGGATCTCGGAAACTAGCAAAGCTAGAACAAAGGTTAAATGGGGGAAATAATTGCAGTTTTGAATGCTCCATCTAATGCCCCTTTTGGATTTTTAAAGAAGTTCATGGCTCACTAGATATTTTGAAAATAGTGATTTTTTGTTCTTTCATCAGATCTCTGTAGCTCCGTTATTTCTGATTTTACAGAAAAACTGTAGAGACAAAAATTGTAGATAATTTTGGGCTTAATAAGATAATCAAATTCAATTTTTTATATTGTTTGTGATTTTTGAGATATGACATAAACTTGTGTTTTTTTAAATGTAAATGATAGTTGGCTGTGGCCTTATCAAATCGGCAATTTTTTGAGCTTTCGAAAAATATAATACTCGGCATAGTTATTTTAAAAGTAAAATAGCTATGGCAAATTTTCTGATTTTTTTTTAATTTTCACATATTCAGCCATGGAATATTTTCATAATTACGTTCTATTTTATAATAAGACATACTTCAAACTTTCAAATATTTTAGTTTTAGCTGGCAACAAAATGTAACAAAATAAAACAAAAATTAAAAAAACTCAAATTCAAATTATTATTATTATTTTAAAAGGTCACCTTTTAAAATAAAAAAGGTGTTCAAACAATCCACCATTATTATTTATGCAAATATTGCATCTTTTTAAAACTGAATTTGTCGCCTTTCTTAGAGACCGCCTGTCAATACTGGCACTTGCTTGGAAATAGGTCTATTTCTCCCTATCCAACTATTTGGATAGAGCTTATCTAGGTAATTTCTTACGGGCAAATAATTATGTGGTAGAGCTCCATCATGATAATTTTTGTTTTATTTTGTTACATTATGTTACCTGCTAAAAATAAAATATTTGAAAGTTTGAAGTATGTCTTATTAAAAAAATAGAACGTAATTATGAAAATATTCCATGGCTGACTATGTGAAAATTAAAAAAATATCAGAAAATTAGCCATAGCTATTTTATTTTTTATAATAACTATGCCGAGTATTATATTTTTGTAAAGCTAAAAAAATTGCTGATTTGATAAGGCCACAGCCAACTATGATTTACATTTAAAAAAAATACAAGTTTGTCATATCTCTTATTAAGCCCAAAATTATCTACAATTTTTGTCTCTACAGTTTTTCTGTATAATCAGAAATAACGGAGCTACAGAGATCTGATGAAATAGCAAAAATCACTATTTTCAAAATGTCTAGTGAGCCATGAACTTTTTTAAAAATCCAAAAGGGGCATTAGATTGAGCATTCAAAACTGCAATTCTTTCCCCATTTAACCTTTGTTCTATCTCTGCTAGTTTCCGAGATCCCCATAGTGGGCGTCGAAAAAAACTCACCCTGTATATTAGTTTTTCGTGATACTACAGTTTAAATGAAATTAGTACGTAAGTACATAACTTTTAGTGGAGAGCCATTTAAGTAATCAAAAAACTGCTATAAGCTAGTATTATATAAAATCTGGCCAGCGAAAGAGTGGTCACGAATAAGTCAGTCTAACTACACACTCGCTATTTGCATGGCATTTATACTTTACGGCCATTCTTTCACTGGTCAGACTGCACAAATATTCCTCAAACGATTCTATTGCAAGTGAAATTATCAGTATCATTTATATCTATACCTTTGTTCCAACAATAGGTCTGAACCAGTTCTAGCGAATTAGAATGCAGAAAAATAATTCCAGAACTGTTTCCAATCAATTAGGTCGCTGAGAACCATTTCAGAACTGTTGTTGGAACAAACTCATTATTATTATTACACACTTTATTTTGTTTATTGCTTACTTGGATTTTGGTTACTGGGTATGCCGAACGCACTATAACATTTTCTATTGCTTTGCAGAATATAGCTAATATTCCCTCATTATCATCACTGTTGGTAATTGTAATAGATGTAAGTCTGCAGTCAGTAGATGTCCCATTTTTACCATGTTTAAGTGATACTTTCATTGCCAGAGTTTCATTAATTTGGTATGAGTTATGTATCCACTCGCATATGTAACCTCCTATTGCAGGTTGCTCCAAGATACCAGTAGTCTGATTGAAATCTCCAACACAGGCTATAAGTATTAAATAATATATCTAATAGAATAGAATGATTTCTTAAGGTTCATCAACCAGCATATGACAGTCGAGCTAATAAAAAAAATTCATAAATTGAAAAACAGACATGGTATATCAATTTGTGATAAAAATGGTTTATTTCCAAAACCCCTTTTCTCCCCAAAATCTAAACTGGGGCATATTAGAATGAAAATTTGCACAAGAAGTTCAATTGAGAGCTACCGCAAGACTAATTTGAATGTTGAGGTATTAAAACATTAGGATTGGGTGCAAATTATAATTCATAATTTGATACAGATTTTCCTTATTTTGTATCTACCATAATAGGATGCACTTTTACCTATTCCAATTGTGCTGTGAAGGCTGATCGACTTTAAATTTATGATAATATTTACCTGTAGGATTATTTGAAGAAAATTTTGCTGCAAATCCTCGGTGGCCAGAAGGACTATAAGACCCAAGGAACACAGTCATTTTATTATCACTTGATTCAAATGTCTTTCCTATGTCTTCCGAATTTAAATACGCAATGGGCAATCTGTAGCGATAACCATCAAACAAAATTAAACCAGTGTATCTTGGTTTTGAATCTAAATCAAAATCTTGAAGTTTAAATGATACACGTCTACCTTTTGGCACTTCTATCTTCCATTGACAACTTCTCGGCTTAGAGTTCCCCACAGGATAACCTGGTGACGATATATAACCTTCCGCTTGTGTAACATGGCCACCACATTCTAAAATTACAATTTGAAATTTGAAAATATTGCTTTTAGGTTTAGGGCTTTTTTTAGCAATCATACTTTCTACACTGGCTTCAAATTTCAGAGAAAATCCATCTATATGAAACTCAATGTTACCGTTATGCTCATAAACAATGATAGCCTCATTCGTAGATGTCCTTATTTCAGAAGGTGGTTTGTTTCTTCCACATAGTTTTGCCAGTAGTGTTTCTGAAAATTAAAATGATTTGATACATTCTAATACTATCAAAGATGTAAGATGAATCAGTAAAAGAAGTTCATAGAAATATTAAAACAATTCACAAAAGTGACAAGCACCCACCACAAAGATCATTTTTACAGATTTCCCAATGGTATACAGGCGGTTTCAAATTAAGTGGCCTGTACTGATAATTTGAAGTCACAATTGCAAAGTATAACTTAAATTAGAAAACTAGTAGCAAAAAAAGTAAAAAATGGTGCGGGGGGTGAGTGTATAAGTAGAATTGCTCAGAGTCATGATAACTACAGTAAAATTAACGAAAACACCACCAAAGTTATAAAATATTTAGATACTGAGCTAAAAGCAAAAGCAAAAAAATCCACAGTGGACGATAAATCTCCTCTGGTCACTGTGGTGTTTAGCAACAGGAAATCCACCCAAGACATCTTAGCTGAACAACATAGCAGAGGTCCATTAAATTCAATGGATTGCAATATTAACAACAAAAAGCAGCAATATATTCATAAATATGAGGACCTTACACCAGCTGACTACAGACTGCTTAAGAACGCTATGGTGCTGAAGAGTCATGGTTTTAAGTTCGCATGGACCAAGAATGGGGACATCTATTCTAGAAAAGATTACACACTACGACTGAGAGACGAAGGCCATCTACAACAGCTGCTGACGCTGCTGCACAACTATAGTGTGCAACTTAGGAAGCGGTGAATGGGACTTTAGATATCTATGTCCTACTCTTAGTAATATAATTGATTGCCTTATAAGTGTTTGTTTTTGAGAAAATGTGTATTATCCTGTAGCATTGTTCATGCTCTACATGTTCTTAGTGCAGTTCGCAAAGTAATCTGCATTAATCTCCACGTTTTTTTTTGAGATTTTCTTCTGACGCAGTCTACATTTTTATTGTTTGTCTTGTTTTTGTGGGTTAATTTTTGCCCCAAAGCAATACAAAGTAAGAACATTTTTTTGTCCCTGCGCTTGGCTATACTGGTTAAGAAATATAATGGACACTAGCTGTGCTGCTTGCGATAAAAATATCCAAGTGAAAATCAATGATGAGTTCAGATCGGATATCGCAGCTAGTAAAACGCAAGTGTGTAATCTTCAGAAGACCTTCCAGGCTAATGAAAGTTGTCCTACTAACGTGGACAGGAATGAACAGATTCAGGAATTAAACAATCATCTGCTGGTTTAAAATAATCTCCTTATCTAGAATGTACTATTGACAATGACATGAGTTTGGTCAAGGATATTGTGCGTCAATTTTGTCCCGAAATCAACCATGCCAATGTAGTGATCACCAGATTGGGACGGACTGTGCCAAAGAAAATAAGTCCCATTAAGGTCTCTCAGCCCAGTGTTTAAACTAGATGTGTCTGACAGTCAGCTACCAGACTAACTTATATTATTCTATCAAAACGTTGGAAGTATGAATCACAAGAGCCATGAACTGTTTTCGAGCTCTCAAGACACTGCTTATTCACTAATTCCTCTCAGTGAAACATGGATTCAGGATAATGTTGGCGATGGTGAGCTATTCAATGACAATTATTATATTATCTATGTGTGACTGCAGAGTTGTCCCTGTAACTCGTGGGGGAGGTGTTATATTGACTATTTAAAAAAAATTCAAATTGTTAAATTAAATCTCAATGAATACTTGGATACAATTCCATTGTTGGATATTGTAGGATGCAAAATTTACACTAATTCTCTTACCATTCTTGTCTTTGTACTCTATATTCCTCCTAATACTTCAGTGACTAATTACGAATTGCTTTATTTAAACCTAACACTAAATTGGTGATATTAATATACGACATTTAAAAAATGTTTCTCAGGATCATTACCTATCAGATCACAAGGTTGAGCTGTTTAAAAACTCTTATAAATTTCTTTGATCTTTCTCAACTTAATTCGGTACCGAATCAAAACGATAGACTGCTGCACCTTGTACTTTCCAATCTTCAATGCTCAGTTGATGAGACCTTATCTCCTTTATTATCCAAGATGCCACATCACCCACCTCTTTTGATTACTTTTTCCTTGGTAGATTGTCATCCCAGAAATCTATAGATAAATGCCACACCAAATAAAAGCCAATCGTCTTTCCCTTTATGCATCACTAACTAGGGCCAATTTTTCACCTATTTTTGAGTGCACAGAGGTCAACGAGGCAGTTGAAGCCTTCTTCAAAATATTTATTCCCGCCACCCCACGTAGTTCTCAGCTGAAATTATTAAAAACATTAAACGCAAACATCATAGCTAAAAAGAGTGAACTCGGCCCAATTACGTATCCAGTTTTGTCATCTTCATGGTCTCATTAAGCAGCGGATCAAACATGCCTATGCCAACTATTGCGAGAGCATTGGATTCTCCTGGAAGGCAGATCCTAATCAGTTGTGGTCTTTTGTTAGATCTAAACAATGTAATTTTAGCATTCCGGGGGTTGTTATGTTTCATAATGATGATCTCTTTACACCAGCCAACATTGTCCAAGCCTGTGCCAACTTCTTTGGAGATGTCACACAGTTTAAAAATCCTAACTTGGGCAGTAAGATTGACACTCCCGATAACATCACTATTGCTGTCAATTACTTACAAGAAGAGGATATACTAAAATCTCTGCAAAAGTTAAAGCCCAAATTAACCTGTGGTCCCGCTAAAATTCCCAGTTTCCTCTTGCCAATATTTTCATTAAGCCCTAGCATAAAATCTTTAACCTTTCTCTGAGCTCCTGTACTTTTCCTGCTGGTGATTCTCCAAGGTTTGTCCAATTCATAACAAAGGGGACTAAGCCAATGTCCTTAATTATAGGCCTAAGCTCTTGCCTTTCAAAGGTGTTTGAGACGGCCTTGTATGACAAAATCTTTCCACAAGTCAAGCACCTTATTGCCACCCAGCAGAATAGCCCCTTCAGCACTAGGAGCACAGTCACAAACCTAGTAAACTCACACAGTTTTGTAGCAATGCTCTTGATAACCACCTACAGGTTGATGTGATCTATATGGATTTTTCCAAAAGCTGATATCATCGTATCTGTGCAACAGATCATTATATGTTAAATATAATGGCTACAATACTCCAAATTTCTTTGCTACTAGTCGAGCACCTCAAGGTAACAATCTAGCTCCTTTACTCTTTTCTCTGTTCATCAATGACATAAGTTGTATTTTTGATAGTCATGTGCTCATATTTGCAGACGATCTGAAAATTTACAACGTGATTCGATCTCACTCCCATTGTTTTAAGCTCCAAAATAATCTTAACAAATTTGGCCTGGTGTGAAGGGACTAGACTGACTGTAAATTTAGAAAAATGTAAAGTTTTGTCATTTTGCGCCAGGCGTTCCAGTATTGATTTTTGTATAAAATATTAATTCTGTAAACTTGAAACGAGTCTTCTCTTTTCAAGACCTTGGGGTCACTTTAGACACCAAACTATCCTTCAATACTCGAATTCATAATATTATTAGATTTGTTCGTTCCAAGGTTGAGTACTGTTCTTGTATGGAATTCTTCTTACAATGAGTATATTAATAAGCTGGAAAGTGTACAGAGGATGTTTCTGAAATACCCGTGTTTCAACTTGGATGGAGTTTATCCTGTTCGTGGCTTGTCAGTTGGCAAATGAACTCTGCATACCTGGACTTCCCTATACATAGCCTCTCTGCTTTTAAAAAATCAACAAGGGCTCTTGTCTGTGCCTAGCTTGTTATTTCCACCGATCTCATTATCGGCTGTCGCCTCCCATTTTCTTTTTCTCTTTTCTTCTCTTCTTTTTTCTTTTTCTTTTTTCTCTTCTTTTGTTCTTGGTCCTCTCATATTGTTACGACCACGTGTTCTTGTATTTCCTAATAATTGTCTTATAAATGGATACTCTCTGTTAGACAATGAAGCTTATTTATTTATTTAATGTAGTTGTTACGATTCCAAATATCCGCAGCATATACAAAAACTTTGATAGCTTCATCGCTTCTGTATGTTACTATGACATGAACCTGATATTATTGTGCTCTCTGAAACTCACATATCTATGCCAAGTCTGTGATAGTGAGGTTATAAACATTAATAATACAAAGTTCTTGCGTGAAAAATTGTTAAAAAATAATGTTTATTTGGGCCTTGTAGGGCACTACAGATTGTTGATGCTACTGCAGAGGCGTAGCAAAGGTAGGGCAAACCGGGGCAATGCTCGGGGCCCCAGATCAACCAGGGGCCCCGGCGGCCGCGATATTAAGGAAATATAAATACTCCCACAAAATAATCCCACAAAAACCACTAGAATGAGATTAAGTATAGCAGGAAGGGAAATGTATATTTATTTAATTAGATAGACCAAATATTAAATATTAGTTTAAGAATGAGGTATAACCTATTTGTTGTTTTGGTTTAATGTTTCGCGTTAAAAAAAAAGTTTCTTTTTACTATTAATCCCGAATAAAAAAAATTGTCTAAAACCCTGAATTTCTCCAGGCACACTTTCCTGCACCAAGATGAGAGACAAACTCAAAAAACATTCTGCTCATAATCCTAGAGACCCACTAGTGCAGCTTAACATTTCAGCGGGCACGCTGTCATAAAATTTACGACAAATTACCAAAATCGCCTCCCCTACACTTGTTACTCAGCTGCGAGCGCTGAGCTCTCACCTATTCCAAGATCAGTGTGTCTCTAAATTCCAGGCGGAAGGGTGTGCACAGATGTGTTCGTTTTCAATAGATATCTTGTAAAGTTTCAGTTGAGCAAAAATTTTGCGATACACGCCATTACCTGTACCTAAGTATATTACGTATAAAATTTTCTGTCATATCTTTCGCATTTATATTGTTCCATTTAGAGATCAATGTGTTTTTGCATTTTAGATATTTCTCAATATGGCTCATAGGCTGCCTACGCGAAAAGGTGGGCGGTTGAACCAGGAAGAGAAGAAGGAATCCTTCCAAAACTTGGTGTGTGTCGATAATAATAATAATAAAGGTCTTTATTTGACCTTATGGTACAAAGAGGCGAAGTGTCGCTTACAAGCGTTTTTCAACTTAACTTTAAAAAATAGGCTTAAACTTAATAGTATAAACTGAGTGAAATACAAATATATATGTAGATATGAAACAAACTTACAGAGTACTATAACATATGTATGCAGTTGAAGTGGTTATACCTAATCCTGTAATCCCACACAAAAACCCAAGTCACTTGCCTAAAACTAAAACAAAGTGAACCGAGATAAACCAATATAAACCAACCCACACCCATTACCAGCAAGAAAATGGATCAAACACGGTGGACCATAGACCAAAGAGGGGGCAGCCGCACAGTTCCCAGCAAATATCGATCAATTTGAAAGTAAGTGGGTTTTTAATCTTTTCTTAAAATTGATCAAGTTATAGCCGTGAAAGTGAACTGGCAAAGAGTTGTACTTCCTGACGGCATTGTATGAGAAACTGTGGGTAAAAATCTTAGTGGAATGCTTAGGAATGACCAACAAACTACTGTTCCTGGTGTTCAGGGCGTTTACCTGTTTAAATTTGAAAAGTCTCTTACGAAAGTATTCAGGATATCCCGTTGTTATGACTTTATGTGGTTAATTTAACAGATGAAGAGATTGCAGCTTGTGAATTTTAAGTTTCTGCAATTGTTCGATTTTGAATGATATATGATCATACTTACGGATGCCAAAGGAAAACCTGAAATATGAATTTGTGCCGGGCCATAAATGCTGTCACAATAGCTTATGTTTTGGAGAAGAAAACATCTTCACCATCAATGAAGTGAAATTAAAGCGAGTGCCCTCTGAAAGGTTAATTACAGACGATATAGGAACAGTCTTGGCAAAGTTATCAAAATAAGTAAAAATTGGTTCTATAAGACACGACTCCAAACCTTTTGTCATGATCCCAAGAGGGTGTACAATCTGAAAGGGATGCCACGAATGGCTGGTAACACAAATTGTATTAATGTAGTTTATGATCCTGCGCTGTTGCTCAGTAATTCCAAGACCATAGCTAATGCTTTCAATGACTTTTTCTCATTGATCGGAGCATCACTGGCTAGCAAAATTGCCAGATGTTCTCCGAACTTTCAAGAAAAACAATCTATATTTAAGAAATATCTCTGATTGCGAGGTTACTGAGGCTATTAGTGAGTTAGAAATCTCTGGTTCAAGCGGTGAGGATGGTATTGCAGTTGACATCCTAAAAGCAAACAATCGTGCCCTGGCGAAACCCTACAAGTACCTGATTAATTCAATTCTATCATCTTGCATATACCCTAATACTTACTTAAATGTAGTACAATACTTCCTATTTACAAGTCTGGTGATAGAAGGAACATCAATAATTATCAACCTATTGCAATTACCAGCTAGAAATCAGATATAAAATCAGTGGGTATTTTGCTTCATATGACTACATTGTGGTGCACCAACCAAATCCTGCTGTCTAAATTGGATTCAGCAGGTATTCGGGGTAAAGCCAATAATTCAAGTCAAAATCGGTGACACATGTAGTGACACTGCCATACTGGTTCGCGGTGCGACATGGGAGGAGGTATATGCTGAGGCGGAGCGGGTGTTCGGGGGTAGCTAGGGCGTGGATGGAACATAACCTTTTAACATTAGATATTGACAAGTCTGCTATTTGCAATTAACAAATTGAGTTTCCTGAATACTAACCTCCTTACTATACACAAACTAAAATATGATGATGATGAACTGTGTGTATGGGTAACAATTCTATACAGATGAAATCTAGTTTATAATATCTTGGGGTCTTTTTATAGATCATCATTTAAAATGAGATACTATATATTGGCTGCTCTGGATTGCTTAGAGCTTGCTAAAGTGTAACTATGTGTTAAGTGTGACTATAATACCTTGTATTTTATTTGCAATTTTAGAGAGGATTTTTTTCAGTCCAATTAGTAGGTACTTACCATTGTGGTTAATTTCATTGACCTCTGAAACGTAAAGTGTGTGGCTTAAAGGGCTACACCTCATTGTCATTCCTATGTTAAAGTGTGTAAAATTTATCTTTAAATTATGCCCCATGGGAGCAATGATATGCCAAGTGCAGTTTTGTGATTTTCTGTCCTTAAATTGAGGAGTTCTTATACTTCCTGACATTCCCCTTAATGTTCCACCACAAGTTTGAATCTTCACTTTTGCTCTGAAGCCAGCACTCGGATCATCAATGTCGGTAAAGAACTTCACATACAGCATATTGTCAGTGGTATATTGACTACTTGGCATATTATGACAAAAACGATTTCCTATCAATGGAGAGGCTTCAGTAGCGCCATCTCTTAACTCTATGTATTCTGAAGTACAGCTAAAAAATAGGTATAATTGATTGGAAATATTTATCACCCCATATCATGTTTTATCTTTGACTTCCACATCACTAAGGAAGTGGAAGATTGTTTCCTAACTTGATCTGGCAAATACATAAATTTCAAACATTTTTATTCGTTAAAACAAATTTATCGCCGACCGTCTGTAAAACTAAACATTACCATACAGATTTCTGGAAGTAAAGAAACGCTTTATTTTACAGTGAAATCAAGAACTTTGCCTGCCAAATTTGCGGCAGGTAAAGTAAAAATGCTTGATTTATGAACTTAAATCTTATACTTTATCAACTTAGCCATGACCGGGTTTGACAATAGACGAAAATCATTCGCCGCTGACAGCCGCTGTCACAATGCGTCGCCGCACGGTTCAGTTGAAACAATTTTAAGTTTTTCATCACAAAAATAATGGAAGAATATCAGTGCACGACGCCTGAAATTCAAAAAAAGTCATTGGAGACTACATTGGAAATTCTGCCACACAAATCAGTGGACAAATACAACCCCCGATATGATATTTTTCTAGCTGTTGTTGATTTTGTCATAATAAACTGTGTTAAATAACACATTTCTATCTCCAGTTTTTAATTTTAAGTTTTTCCGGTCAGCGATAAAATTTTGTATGCACAACGTCAGTAAAGTGTCTTTATCAAACTCGCCTGTTACTCGCCTCGCTCGCTTCGCTCGCTCGGCTCATAATCTCAAACTCGTTCGATAAAGAATCACTTTACTGACTTGGTACATAAATAACTAAAAAATGTCACAGTGAGAAGTACTTCCATCTATTACTAACAAAAATCATTTGGAACTGACATTAGGTAAAATACCTAAGTACTTCTTCTAGTGAGAATATATTTATCCTCTCACGGGTAATACTGTACAGGGTGGCCAACTAAGAATGCGAGGTACTGTATCTGGGAAATTATCCATCGTAGAGGCTTGCGCAAAATTTTTTTATGACTAATGAGAAAAACTTGGGAAATATTTTTAAGTTTCTGAAATGTCCGCTAGGGGGCGTAAGTGCAATCTTGAATCTAAAAAGTGATGTTTCTGTGAATTCCGCTATATTAACCTAACAAAAAATACCTGATCTTTAAAGTCGAGGATAATTTGAACCTTTTTTGTTTGACAAGTTTTACCGAATCTCTAAAAATAAAGTGGTGGTGGGTATTCAAAAGTTTCCGTAAAAAACACCCTGTATCTTCGAAACGGCTGAGCCGATTTTAACAAACTTGAGCTTGTTAAAAAGAGCTACTCGTGGGCTACAAATCTTATAATATTTGAAGTTTTGGTAATTTCACATGTCGCCGCTAGAGGGCTTTTTTCGATGTTCCGACAGAAATAGTTAATTTTCTCAAAAAAAATTAAATACATTGATATGATTTTTTTTCATGAAAATGTAGCTAAATAATGCCTAAACAACCTCGCGAAAACCGCATCTCGATATCTTGTTCCTAACCTAAAATTTAGGCCAAAGAAAATTTTATACGGAAATCCCTTAAATTTTTATTTTCTTAAACTAATTTTTCTGGAATTCCTTTTTTGTTCGTCAGATTAAAATCGCCCTTTTTGGAAATATTACAAAATATCCCTAAAAGGTAAGTAATGTTAATAACAAAATGCATATTTTTTGTTTAAATGCATATTATTCATTTTGGGTTATGGGTATATACGAAAAAGACAATTAATAGTAGCAGGCCATGGAATTACAAAACAAATACCTAATCAAAACATAAATCATCCTCAAATTGTCAATAGTTGTGAATAGTTTCGCGTTACTTTGAGCAATTCATGGGCCGCGGTGGCGTCGCTCGTACCGGTGCTGACTTTTTAGACTGCATGTTTTTCTGCCTTCGATCGACCTTGGTTCGAGGCAGGCGCATGCACGTGTCTTTAAAGAAAAACACCGCTATGGCCAAGAGCGCTGGACAAATGTGGGTTCACGGTATTGCTCCTAAATAGGCTTTATCCGTGTGATTTACTAATTGTCCTACACTCACTGGGATTACTACGGTTTTCTAGGGTTTTCCGTAGTACTTTGAGAGAATGCTATCCTAGTTCTATCGGGAAAAAGTCGGCCCTAGCCGCAAATGGCAACGAAGACAAAATAATAGTAATTGCCCCCCTCCTCCGCACAAGCATGTACTTGCTTCTGTGGTACTCCTAGTTTGGAGTATTGTGCGGGTGAGAATTATTATTATTACATTATTATTATAATTTTTGTGCTTACAAAATGTGTTTTACGAACGACGAAGCTGTTGATATGCTTGCAGTTTATTTTGAATGTCTTCAGAATGCCGCAGTAGCAAAAAGAGTTTACGCGGCTCGATATCCAAATCGGCGTCCATGCGATGTGAGAGTTTTTCCCCAGTTAGTGGTGAGCTTACGAGCCAATGGTAGTTTTCGGCCTACGTTTCAACGGCAAAGAATTGGAAGAACAGAAGAAAATATTAACCGCATACTGGGATATATTGAAGGAAATCCTCATGTTAGCACAAGAGCATTATCCCTTGAGTTGGGCATATCACGAACAACGGTTCAAAATATTTTGAAGGACCATAGGTAAGTTCTAATTGCCATCAAAATAAAGGGACTTATTTAAATTTAACTTTTTTTAAATTACTTTTAGAATGCACCCATATCATGTCGTTTTGCATCAGGCCTTGAAAGAGGAAGACTTTGATCGGAGGTTGGACTACTGCCATTGGATGTTAGGCATGATATGCGAAAATAGATAATTTTTATTTCAAATTCTTTGGACCGATGAAGCCACCTTTAATAGTAACGGGAAAGTCAATCTGCACAATATGCATTATTGGTCTGCAGAAAATCCGCATTGTTTGCGTGAAGTTCAGCACCAAGGACGTTGGAGTTTAAATGTGTGGTGTGGCATACTGGGAGGCAGAATTATTGGGCCATATTTTTTCGAACAATCCCTAAATGGCAATGTCTTTCTTGACTTTTTGGCCAATCAATTACCGTTTTTGTTGGAAGATATGCCACTGGAAACACGGCAAAACTTGTTCTTGCAGTTGGATGGTTGCCTAGCACATTTTGCTATTATTGTGCGCGAGCATATTAATGCAGTATTTCATCAGCGGTGGATTGGAAGAGGAAGTCTGTTTCCATGGCCTCCGCGATCACCAGACTTAACTTGTCTTGATTTTTATTTATGGGGGCAGTTAAAGGACATCGTGTTTCAGAATCAACCTACGACCAGAGAAAACATGAAAAACCAGATTCGTAATGCAATACGTAACATACCGAGAGCCGAAATTGAAGCTGCAGTTTTGTCTACCCATGAGAGGCTTCAGCAATGCATTTCGAGCATTTACGGGGACATTAAAAACTTTTCTTTTTTAAATCGGTCCTTTTTAGGGCCACAACTTACATAATAAAAAGAATTTCGGAAAAATTAGTTTAAGAAAATAAAAATTTAAGGGATTTCCGTATAAAATTTTCTTTGGCCTAAATTTTAGGTTAGGAACAAGATATCGAGACGCGGTTTTCGCGAGCTTGTTTAAGCATTATTTAGCTACATTTTCATGAAAAAAAAAATCATATCAATGCATTTAATTTTTTTGAGAAAATTAACCATTTCTGTCGGAATATCGAAAAAAGCCCTCTAGCGGCGACATGTGAAATTACCAAAACTTCTAATATTATAACATTTGTAGCCCACGAGTAGCTCTTTTCAACAAGCTCAAGTTTGTTAAAATCGGCTCAGCCGTTTCGAAGATACAGGGTGTTTTTTACGGAAACTTTTGAATACCCACCACCACTTTATTTTTAGAGATACGGCAAAATTTGTCAAACAAAAAAGGTTCAAATTATCCTCGACTTTAAAGATCAGGTATTTTTTTGTTAGGTTAATATAGCGGAATTCACAGAAACATCACTTTTTTAGATTCAAGATTGCAGTTACGCCCCCTAGCGGCCATTTCAGAAACTTGAAAATGTTTTCAAAATTTTTCTCTTGGCCGTTTTAGTCATAAAATTTTTTGCCGCAAGCCTCTACGATGGATAATTTCCCATATACAGTACCTCGCATTCTTAGTTGGCCACCCTGTACTACTTATAATAACAAACATTCATTGTGATTATGGTTTTTTCACATATAAACTGTAACTAGCATATTATATTTCTTTAAACTTTGTTGTTAGAAAAAAATTTTAAATAAAAAGATTCGGCAAAAGCATGGCAAATTATTTCTTTTTTAATACAACATCCTACATATTTTTGCATCAACCAAATACAGGTCAGTAGCCTCAAAAAATGTTTCTTTGGCATTCAGGGAAGTAGCACTTAGTCCACAACAGATATAGATTTATTTTATCACTAAGGACTTTTGCATTACTTAGCTTCCTACAGATTAAATGAAACTTGTCACAAATAGAACATTTTAATCCACTAAAGATTTTAGCTTTTAGTCATGGTGATGGCCATCGTCGGAGTGTATTGAAATTAATGTATAATCTGTAATGAGATGAAAAATAAAATATGAAAATAATTATTTTTTTAAACTCTCTGTATCTCAAAACCTAAGAACACCAGTTTATTGGAATGTTTTGTCCTAAAATGACTTTTTTACAAAATGTCAAAAGTTTGTATAAAAAACCGTATAGTGTTTGTAAGATATTCAATTGAAATTTGGCACTAACTCTTCCTTGTACAGATACACTTTTCGTATAATTTTCCGCACCCCCTATGAATTTTAGTCTTCAAGTTAGGTTAAGGTAAATTTTGAGATTTTGTTTAGAATCAAGCTCAAAGTTATCGAGATAGGGTTCTGATGACTTTGATCAAGCCATGTACCAAATTTAGGACCGATATTTCAAAGGCACTAAATTTGTCAAATGATCTCGTAAATGAACAAAAATTATATATGTTACAGGCCATATATGAAAACAGACCTTATGTATATGGTCTGGGTCGTATATACACGGCCTAAATGGTGCAGACCATATGCAGTGATTATAGTATTGTTAAGATTCCTTACCAATTGGCAATATACGACTGACAAATAACTCCTGACATGAGATGCCGCTAGCATTTGTCGCCTATTACGAGGATTGGGAATTAACTCGAGGCATGTACGAAAACTTACAAAACATCGCATTGAACCTCCGCACAGACATAATTTTCTTCTGAACAGACATGTTAGCAGCTCCGTTGGGGGCATCCAGCGACCAATAGCAAAACTATGAAGAGACAAATTAAAGTTCAGGCTATCATCCGTAGAGGGTGGTATGTAACGAATCAAAAACTTTGCATTAGAGTAGCATGTAGCGTTGATTACTATCATTCTAATCACTACACATGGAGCTTACAGCTTAGTCGCTTGAATACACAGTAGTCGGATATTTTCGCAATACTATAATCACTGCCGTATGGAAATGACATGGTATTTCTACTATTGCCAATTCAGACTTTATGTCACGGAACTCTGTATGTTAATCGCAGTGAATTAAGTACCCATCTTTTTTTAGATAGTACATGGTGATTTTGAAATTGAATTCCCAAAATAATCAAGCTCTTGAACAGTAATTTGGTAATTTGCGCTGTTTTTGGATCGTGCTAGTAACTTTTTTGAGGTTCTCTTTTTGGTCTTGCAGGTCCATCATTTTAGTGCTTCTTTTCATTTGCAAACAAAAGTGTATACTTGTTTCATAACGATAAAATCAACCGTTTGGGTTGAAATTGGCAAAACATGCCCAAAACACCTGTTAACAACTCCAACAGACATAAAATTTTCCCGTACTGCTCTCAAATGTTACAGATCAACTGTACATTCGGAAGAAAAAAATTCCAAAGAACATTGGTCAAAACATCATTGGTTTTCTTGAAATAGGGTGTCCATATTTATTTGAAATTAAATGCTTTCCATTTTTAAAGTGAATAATTTTTTTACATTGTTCATAAGGATTTTTTTCTCACTCTAAATGGTACAGTTGATCTGTAACATTTGAAAGAGGTAGATGACAATTTTTTGTTTCAAGATTGAGTTAACAGGTCTTTTGGGGCACATTTTGCTAATTTCAATGCAAACGGTTGATTTTATCGTTGTGAAACAAAAGTACACTTTTGCTGTCAAATGAAAAGTTGCACTAAAGTGATGGACCTGCAAGACCAAAAACATGACCTCAAAAAAGTTACGAGTAAAAGGATGATCCAAAAATAGCGCAAATGGCGTCCTCTGTGAGATACGTAGATAGGCATTTTCAGCTTATTCTCCATCCCCAAAAAGACAGCAGTGCTAAATTACAGTACAATTACGTAATAGATCATCTGTTTTCAAATCCTACTGCATTTCTTTAAAAAAAAAAACCATGCCTACTTGATATGTGGAAATGATTAAATAATGAAAAATGAGAAGAGATAAATACAGATATGCTTATATCAGTCGAATCAGAAAAAAGGTATGTTCCGAGGCCACAGCCAACTATGATTCCCATTTTAAAAAGCCTAAGTTTGTGTCATATCTAAAGATAGCCATGGAAATGGGAATAGGTCTATCGTTTTTGAGCTATGAGAATTCAAAAAATCGGCAATATTCAGTTTTTTCAGGATATTTCAGGAACCACAAATCATAATGTATTTTAATGTAACATTTCTTATCCATTTTATCTATTTTAACTATGGCAAATTGTACGTTAGTGTTAAGCTTTCTTTCTTTTATTATTATGAATGACACTTTGTGCTTGATGCTATTTGCTCAATTATGTAAAAAGTTTATGCAAATAAAGACTACTACTACTATTCTGTCATATTCTGTCCTTGTTTAAATCTCTCTGTGATATATGGCCCAGTTCTAAGGACAAGCTTCTTACACATATGGACTGATATATTCAATTTCATTTACATATGGACTAGTCCTTTTGTGTACAACCTGTTTTAAATATATGGTCTGTAACATATAAATATTAATTAACCATAGGCATGTGCAAGAAAAGTTGGGTTCTTCTGGCTGTTCTTCGATTGTTATTTTTTTAAATTACAGGAAAAGTGTGTAGGCAAGAAAAAATCTTTGCAAAATTTCAACTGAACTGGTGATTCTATTGGTGCCAGTTGAGATTTTGGAACTCTACCCCCTCCACAATTTTTGTTGGATTAAGAGATGATTATTAGTGTCTCACTTCGGTAAGTCGAAGCCAGCAAAATCGATGTGTAGAGATTCTCCTGGAGGTGCAACAATTACCCATACACATTCAGTATGAGGTAAAGGGATATTGGGATAGTTTGGTGAGGAAATCTCTGTAGAATTTTCACGCATTGTGAGACGTATTTCACCCCCACAAAAGTTGGACTCCTCTTCAAACCTCACACTGACATTCTGAAAGAGACATCGAATTTATCCTATATAAAAAAATATAACCTGACTTGCCCCAATTGACCCCTCAATAAAATATTTCATATATATGTAGTTTCCTGTTGACGAAACACTTTCGTATGATTCACTGCCACAGTATTTTCCTTTCCCTAACAATGGGGAATCTGAGAACTTTCCATTTCGTACCTTAAAAGAAAACATTCATTTTTTGCATTATTTGGTAATACTGTCTCAATATTAATCTTACCATTAAGTAATTTTTGCATGATCCCTCATTGGTTATATCTAGATTCTCAATTTCCATTTTTATTGTTCTTCCAGGTCGAGCAGTGACATTCCATTGGCACTACAACAAAAAAATATGCCTCCAATATACATATTGTAACAAAAAGTGTGTCAAAAAATATGTAATTAGCTTAATTGAGTTTCTAAGCTAGGTTAGCAGCTTTTTCATTGGGAATTTATGTAGTAATGCATTTCTAGTGCTCCTAGCAAACCATTATACAGTTTGTTTATTTGAAAACTAGCCACCCTTAATATTTCGGCTATGGAAATGAATTTTAAAAATCGCCTAGACCCGTAGATTTTTATTGGAAGGGGGACATAGTTTAGTCATTATGTAATGGCGATTCACTCATTCCTCTACCCCCCACCACCCTTAACCTTAAAATCTTAAATGGGGCCACCAAGATTGAGATCCCTCATTTTAAAGGTAATTTTGTCAGGAGTGGTAGTGTTTTTATGTTTTTTGTAGTAATAATGGAAGCAGCTCAATATTTCACAATGCATAATATTTCATACACCTCTTTATAATAATTACAATTGCCTAGCATTTTTGCATTTTTGAAAGATATGTGAGCCATACAAAAACGACTGTGCTGATATTAATACCACCCTGCTTGGCTCAGCAAGCAGTTGCCCTCTGCTCTTATTTGATATGTTTATTTGTAATCTATAAAAAGTAGACAATAGCATCAAAATCAGTTAATCCATCATTTGGTATAGGTTAAATGATGTCAAAGAACATGGGGATAATCTGGTATACTTGCATAAAATTTAAAATGAAAGAGTTTGACTAACAAATGTGCGATTATGTTTCTTTTCACATACCTCATAATGTCCAACTGTAGGGTTATCAAATATAATTCGTCCAATTTTATCTTTTGTTATGTCTAGAGTTCCTCCACAAGCTGTGAAGAAAATTAAAGCCTTAATTAACTGATTTAAAAAATAAATTATTTTGTTACCTGATACAAGTGTGGCAGAAAATCCAGTACCATTATATACTGAGTTTGTTTTAAATACAACTTTCATTAAGTTCGTCCCAGAAAATGAGGGAAATAAATTCTGCTTTTTACAAAGTTTTTGTCTCAATTTCCAGTCATTCTCATAAGCTTCATCCTTGGTGTACAATTCCACATAATCTTGATAACACATACTGCTCCCATAGAAAGCATTCGTCATAAAATCAATTGTAAAAAATGTGATGAATATGTGGTTTGTCGGATCAGTAGAGAATATCCACTCACACTTGAGCCTTGGAGCATACCCTTCAGGGTATCCTGGTGACATTAAATCATAACTACTGCCTGGGCTAATATTTATAACTTCTGAAGATCCACAACCAGGCACTAAAAGCAGCAATTACATATTGTAAATATACTGAGATTTTTTATTTTATACCAGTGGAGTTAGTAACTCGGGGTTTAACCTCTTCATCTACTTCTAGCCACTCTAGTAGAAACTTTGATCCTGTACCTGATTGGAAAAAATCAGCTCTAATAGAGACGATATTTGAAGATGATTTTATTGGATCTGGAATTTTGTTGCCACAAAAATTGCCTAATGAATTAGAGGATTCCACAGTGCTGTCAATGCCATCGAAAATCTATAAATTAAAAACAAAGGTAGTTTTGTAGTTAAAAAAAAAAGTATAGCAATGAAGCAGTGCAATCACAGATAATATACTTTCCAGGTGGCTCCTTTATTTAGGGCAATATGTCAAATCTACATGAACTTCTGACTGTAAATACAAGCTAGCACATAGTGATTTTCTAATTTTGAACCACGATATGGAAATTAGGCACATACAAGTAATTAAATAAATAAATAAGCTCTATTGTCTAACAGATAGTTTTTTTTACAAGACAATTTATACAAAACACAAGAATACTTGTAGTAATAGGAGAGCTGAGATTGAACAATACAGAGACACAACTAGGCTTGCCAAGCATCTCTCTTTTGGCGGGATGTCCCGCTTTTGAGCCCCTTTGTCCTGCCCCGATTCAGATTCCGCGAGGCAAGAGGCAACTTGCCTTGCAGGCAAGAGCAATTTACTAACGCCATCTGATGCCATCCAGCCTATCAATAGAAGCATAAGTAAATGATTTAAAGTCCATTCTATTACAAGAGAGACCAAATGTAAACATTCGCCTTCGCGTATAGACACGGAATTATATGCTGAGCCTCCTTGCCTTTGTTTTCTTATTGGCATATGACATTAAACTGAAGGAGGGGGGGGCAGACACCCGGGCCAGGCCGAGCAGAGCGGACAGACTTTTCAGGATTGGTGGTGCTGTGCTCTGTGCTATCATCATAACCTTATTTTGCTAATACAATTTCTATTTGTATTTTGAATTCGGCATTAGTGTTGGTGCTTGTATTAGTTTGTTGTATTGGCTTTCACTTTGGTTAGCTGGAATCTGGAGATTTGTTTACCCTTATTGAAAATAGGTAAGGTTGATTTTTTTCTACAAAAAAACTCTATCATTAGAAATATTTTTTAAATTTAAACAAAAAATAGTATTACGGGGGTAATATAAATGTTTTTGAATGTATTTTCCAGTTGAAACAAATTACATATTGCAAATTTTTAAATATTAGATTTATAAAATGAAAATAAAATACATTTTTTTAACTACAGCATTTATAACAGGTGAAAACGGATTGAGTGAATTTTTAAATGTTTTAACATAATATAAGTATAAAAAACCAATTTAAAAAATGTCTCGGTGTTTTCTTTAAATTCCGCTTTTCTTTCTCGAAAATCCCTCCAAGCAGTAAAAAATACTTGGCAACCCTAGAATTGACAAGAGCCTCCTCCTGTTGGCTAATAAAGGAACATTAAAACTCTTTGAGAGATCAACATGTGAAAAGCCCCAAGGAGGATAAACTCCATCCCAGTTGAAACACAGATATATCAGGAACTTCCTATATACGCTTACAAGCTTGTTAATATACTTGTTATCGAGAGGATTCCACACGATTGCACGATACTCAACCTTGGAACGGGCAAAGCTGAAATACAGTGAATTAACTGCTTCAATATTTTTTAAATTAGAGCTGGTTCTATATATAAACCCACAAATCTTTGTGACCGAATTAATGACATTAAGAATATGAGTATTAAAAGGTAGTGTATAGGATAGTGTAGGAAAAGAAAAGACTCATTCCAAGTTCACAGAGTCGATACTATACAAACAAAATCAAATACTGGAACGCTTGATGCAAAATGACATAACTTTAAACTTATCCAAATTAAGTGTCAGTCTATCCACTTCACACCAGGCGAATAATTTGTTTAGATCATTTTGGAGCTTAGATCAATCAGAGTGGGGTTGAATTACACTGTAAAATTTCAGGTCGTTCAGAACCATGAGTACATAATTATCAAAGATACACGTTATGTGATTGATGGGAATTCTGAGAATAAGTCTTCCAAAGGTGCGTACAGACCTGATGAGACGAGCACAAGACGCACGCGAGACATGCCAATGACAAGCCTACCTCTCACTGGAGACGCACGCGATCCTCTCGTGCGCCAGCTGCGAGCATTGCTGTCGGACGAGAAGGCAGCAGCGAGTTTATTATTATTTTATGTGGTGCTGCGATGTTGCGTGCACCTAATAATTTATTATTAAAAAAAGAAAAAACATAGATGGTGGAGTAAGTACTGATCTTTACAAAAGAAGGGCTGGTCAGAATTTGATGTACGATTTGAGGTTTCAACATGTTATTGTGGTCAGTACAAAAATTTTACTAGAATGACTCCAAGTGACTTTGAAAATATATACTTATACCAGTTTACAATATTTATTTAGAATTTCAAAGCAATGTATTGGTGAAATAATTCCATATGTTTGTAATACCCAAGAATTAAAAGATGCAGTTCTTCACTCCACGCCTCCATTTGTCGACTGATGTCTCGCGAGACCACGTCGCGCATGCTAGAACCCGTCCACACTGAGCCACGAGCTTCCTTTGTTCTGCCGTCGAAAAACCAACAGGAGACCAGTCGGCACGAGCCTCCGACGAGCGGCTCGCGGGAGGCTCGCGAGCCCCGTACACGCGCTCTCCTCCTCAGGTCTGTATGCGCCTCAAGACTTAGACGATTTTTTTTATTTTGTTTATATGTTATAGGCTGAAGATACAATGGAATATACAGTGCTATTCATAAAGTTTGCACCAAATGGGAAAATTTGTTATTATTTATTAGACTGAAAAAAATCTTATTTTTGTCATTAATTTTGCGTTGAAATTTACTTGTCTTGTTATGATTCAGTAAGAGAGCAACCAGTAAGTGTTTTAGATTATTTGCGGGAAACAATATCCAGTACCGATTTGATAATTAATAATAATAAGGAAAAATTAATATCCTGATATCTTTCGGAAAACTGACATAGAGACTAAATAATTCTTAATAACTTTTTCTCATATTTCCAAGGCAAACCCGATTTTTCCCAATTTTTAATTTTAAATGTCAAATTTGACAGGCGGGGGCTGTGATGTCACGACCCTCTTTATGTGCAATAGTGTATCCAAAATATGCACCAACATAGAGCGAAATCAGATTATCAAAAAATTCAATAACAAACATGTTCCCCATTTGGTGCAAACTTTATGAATAGCACTGTATACAGGGTATCCCAGAAAATAAGGCCAACCCGTTAACCGTAGGTTCTTTACATCAAAATATGGCAATTTAACCACACTTACCTATATTCAAAAATGCTTCCCTTCAAAGACACAGGGGTTTACAGTTGAATTTCAAAAACTCTTTTTTGGTTACATTTTGGTCAATTTTAGAGACATCGAGTTGAGTTTTGGTACAGTTACTACTACATATAGTGAGGAAGCATGGGTCGGGACAAATTCAATAAAACAACCTTAATTTGTAATGCACAAATTTTGACATATAAATGCGTCATGTGACATCATCAGTGTCGCATATATGCCGTCATCGTCATTTTTTTTATTGCAAGCCCCACTTTTTATAGCACCATTTGAAAGAGCTCATTTTTCTACATAGAGAACGATGATTTTTTTTATATAAGTTACATAAAATTTGGAGAAAATTTAATTTTACTAACTTTTTGTATCTATTAAATTTGTTTTAAAAACCATTGTTTTCGAGATAAACAGGGTTTTTGGAATAAGATACCTGATTTCCAGATGCTTAACATCATTGGGGTAATTCTAAGGAAATTAAAATTGGACAAACGATTAAGAGGTAATAATACAACCCAAGACTAGGGAAAATTTTAAAATCTAAAAATTGTAATAATTCCACAATTTTATAATACGGTGAATCACACCACACGACCACACAGTACTGTATTACACTAAGGGGTAAGGTCACAGCGTCATGTTCATGGGCGCATCGGACTAGAATCGTAATAATACTAAAGATCTCTACCCTAGTTCTTTAGATTTTCAGGGGAACTATCATCCTAACCACTTCGGCGTGTCGTGTCGGCCGGTTGGCCAATCAGTGGTGGCCAATAAAAAAATTAGGCACTTTTAAGGTTTCGGGACCATAAGGAAAATCCCGACACCACACTTTTTGAGTAAAATCCTGGTACTAAATACCGGGACTGAAAACCCTAGTAAATACATTGTAAAAAATAAATGAGATCTTTTTTTTTAAATGTAATGTAACATACCAAAAATCATCGTTCTGTATGTAGATTAATGAGCTCTTTCAAATGGAGCTATCAAAAGTGGGGCTTACAATTTAAAAAAGGGACGATGACATCATTATCTGCGACACCGATTATGTCGCATGACACATTTAGATGTCAAAATTTGCTCATTAGAAAATTAAGGTTGACGTGTCTGAGCGATTTTTTCCCTTTGGCCATATTTTATCGAATTTGTTCCAGCCTAGATAGCATGTTTTATTTTATAATTTATAAACCAGTAAAAGTGATTCACTAAATTGTCTAGAGACAATATTTGTTCACAATTACAAATGCAAAAAAATAATAATTTACACATTACCGCAGTATTTTTTAAAAATTGAGTGAGTCGATTTCCGGTATCTTGCGACATAATATGGTGATCTATCCAGGTATAGTGTGTACCAATATTGTTTTTCTAAAAATTTATTGTTTTATTTCATAATTCCTAAACCAGAAAGGGTAAAAAAATAAATTTTTAGAAAAACATGGAAGTGAAGCCTTTCTGCAGAAAATATTATACCAAAAACCCCATTAATAGAAATGGCGCATCCTGTATAACACACATATTCAGAGGTCTTCTAAAGCCACGTACAGACCGAGTTCGAGAACCGTTCTAGAGCAGTTCGCAACAGGTTCGCAAACTTGGTGTAGACGCGGGTTCGCGAGCACTTCGAGAACCCTTTCAAGTTCGCGAACTGCTCGCAGAAAGTTCGCTCGATAGGCGGTAAATTATTGAGATCAAAGGAATTGTTCGCGAGCACATATTGGCGGTGTGGACGTCTCGTATCATTTTATAAATTAGCATTCCAAATATTCAATTGAACTGCCACCAGTTCAATTGAATATTTTTTGTCAAAGTGAAATAGAGTGGAGTGACGAGAAAATAATCGAATTAATCGGCCGAAATTAATCGCTTTCGAACTTGTGGAATCCAAAAAATTCCAATTACTTATAAAAAACGAAATGCTAAAAAATATCTCCTCACAGGCTTTTTCAAAACAAAAAACATCACAAATAGTCAGAGCGTCTTCTTCATCGTCTGTATTCATATTTTCGAAATTATTTTTGCAACTCCATAGCGAACCAATGCCGAACTCCAAAAAATGACAATACGAAACAAGCCGAACACAATAAAATTTTGGCCTGGACATCTTGTTCGCAAACTGCTCCCGAACAGTTCGGTAGCAATTCGCGAGCAGTTCTCGAGCATCAATTTTGGTTTGTACGCGGCTTTATATTTTGGCTCTTAAAATCGTTAATTAGGTACTCCAACGAAGTTATCAGACCTAATATTCTGCACAAAAATATTAGTTATAGAAGTTTTAAACACTAAAAGTAAATAATAAATTATGTTTAGTGGCATATCAGGTAAAGGATATCAATTCAAAAATATGCACTCCAGAAGGGACTCGAACCCGGGACTCCTACTATGGCCGTAGGCACTTAACTAACTAAGCTACCGGAGATACGGGTTCCATCGGCTAGGTGTTATTTATTTTTCCACGTTCGATACTTGCATTAAGTCGCTATATGTCAAATATTATGGGTAGAAGAACAAATAGGAAGTTCACATAACCAACAGTAATGAATGGTTACCCTACACCCTCTAACCCCTTCTAGTAGCTGTAGAAGATGCCGAAGTCTCCTACATCTCACCGCTACTAACTAATATCAATTGGAATAAATAACACTTAGCCGATGGAACCCGTATCTCCGGTAGCTTAGTTGGTTAAGTGGCTACGGCCATAGTAGGAGTCCCGGGTTCGAGTCCCGGCTGGAGTGCATTTTTTTCCAATTGATATCCTTTACCTGATATGCCACTAAACATCATTTATTATTTATAATTACGGGTACTAAAAATCTTTCTATGTTTCATTATCTTGGCTTGACATCGTAGGTTAGAATTTCCACGTTCGATACTTTCATTAAGTTCACATAACCAACAATAATGAATGGTTACCCTACACCTTCTAAACCCCTCTAGTAGCTGTAGAAGTCGCCGAAGTGTCCTACATCTCACCGCTACTATAATAAATAACACTTAGCCGATGGAACCCGTATCTCCGGTAGCTTAGTTGGTTAAGTGGCTACGGCCATAGTAGGAGTCCCGGGTTCGAGTCCCGGCTGGAGTGCATTTTTTTCCAATTGATATCCTTTACCTGATATGCCACTAAACATCATTTATTATTTATAATTACAGGTACTAAAAATCTTTCTGTTTCATTATGTTAGCTTGACATCGTAGGTTAGAATTTCCACGTTCGATACTTGCATTAAGTCGCTATATGTCGAATATTGTGGGTAGAAGAACAAATAGGAAGTTCACATAACCAACAATAATGAATGGTTACCCTACACCCTCTAACCCCCTCTAGTCGCTGTAGAAGTCGCCGAAGTGTCCTACATCTCACCGCTACTAAATAATATCAATTGGAATAAATAACACTTAGCCGATGGAACCCGTATCTCCGGTAGCTTAGTTGGTTAAGTGCCTACGGCCATAGTAGGATTTTTTCAATTGATGTCCTTTACCTGATATGCCACTAAACATCATTTATTATTTATAATTACAGGTACTAAAAATCTTTCTAAGTAAAAGTAAAGTTCTTGAATCATGTTAATTATTTTATTTATGTATTTTGTCTTTATGACAAAATGAATTGCGAATATTCTGTTGAGTTTTTAACTTTAAATAACTTGTTTACCTGAAGTCTGGGGCGGAAACATTCATTGTCATAGTAAATGTCAAAGTAGAAATCCTTGAATGTCAATAAAATTAGCTTTTTGGTAGATCCTGTTATTTTCCAATAAAATGTTTGATCATATTGAAGCATTTGTGGATAGAGAGGAGACGATATTGTTCCTTGTGGCCCTGTCAATTCATTATATATATCTATAACAATAATAATAATAATTACATATAAATTTAGGCACTGATATATTGATTTGTGTACCAATAAGGCATTGAAGTTCAATTTTTGTTAATGAATGTGAAATTTAGTTGCCAAGGACACAGAAAATATACGCTACGCGGACAAAAGTTCCACACAATGTAATTAGTTGGCAGCCCGAAAGGAAGCCGGCTCTCGAAAGCCGGCTTCCCCTGGCTTTCAGCAGTGTCTGTAGAAGAATTCTTCCATAGTTCTGCCTTGACGGCCGTGGTACTTTCAGTACTCAATACTAGGCGGCAGCACGCTAGGAAAAAGCATCCGAAAGCGGCGTTGCCGGATTGTGCAAACAGTCAGTGGTTTTACCGAACTATAAAAATAAAGAGAAGATCTTTAATAAAATGAGCTTGCCCATTTAGAATCCAAGGTTAACAGTGACGCTGTCAGCAGTAACTATAGAATTCTTCCCCCGAGAGATTTATTTTTTTCGTCGTTTTTGGAAAGGGCATTCAATAAGTAGGTATTTTACGAATCCGTGGCTGAAAAAAATTACTGTGCAAAAACCACCCCTGCAACCCTCAAGGAACAAAATAATAACTACATTATTCTTGCAGTGGCGGCTTGTCAGGGTAGGCAGGGTAGGCCGGGCCTACCCAATAATCTTGGGAATACTAATAATCCCATAATTTTATTGAAAAATAGCCATCAAGGAATAAAAATATCTTCTAAATATTAAGAATCATTCATTTAATAATGTCCGTGCAAAAGTTATTTCATAACGAAAACACCGCGCAATTTAAAAATCATTGAATAGGCCCGAATCTAATGGGCCGACCACGTTTACATAGGAGCACCATGCACCATAGAAACGGCGCGTGTCGTCTGTGTAGGCGCGAGGCAGGGTTTATATTAGCGGTGTATTGCAGGCTTTTAGGCCCGCCTCATACTGGCCTGTGTTATTAGGTATTTGATTATTTGCACTGTATTTCGCCGTTTGCGCCGTTCGCGGCTGATTTTTTCGGGGTGATTTCGTGATTACGGCACTAACTAAAGAAAAATTAGTTGTTTTGAGGCTACAGCTAGTTCTAGTAATACTAATATTGGATATCGTTGTTTCGCTATTGGAATCGCCATTAGCCAGAACAGAAGAGCCGAAGTCCAGAGAAAAAATATTCTTATGCGTGAGCGGCCCACTCTAGAATTATGCATCGAACAAAAAGGATGGGAAAATAGCAAAGCATAATTATTTCATATTGTTGTTATGTGTATTTCTAACGAAATAGGGGGAGAAAATAAATCTAATTTTGTTTTTGTATCACTTAGCAGGTTCCTAATTTTTAGTTGAAAATCACAAAGTCTAGCTCAAACTTTTATACTACATACTATTTTCATATTTGCATTATATATATTTCTTTTTCATATGTTGGCCTGGCCTAGCCAAAATTTTACCACACGAGCCGCCACTGACTAATAACATAATAATAACATCTATAATATAGCAAGTTAATATTGCATTGTTTTTCAAGCCCGAGCTATGTTCAAAGTTGCAAGTCTCTAGCTCATCTAGTTTAAAATCGATTGCAGAGGACAAGAAAGCGAGTTAATAAAACAGGGTAAAAAAGCATTAATTTATTAAATTCAAATAATAGATAGTCTCATTTATCATTTTTGTGTTATTTTTGTATTATAGAGAATACAGCTGTTTTAGTTTTTCGTGTTAGAAGAATTTATATTTATTATATGTATTTCAAGATTATGCAAAAGGTTTTAAATAAACTATCCACATTGAAAATGAAGAAAAAAATGCCAAATGAACATTGGTTGAAACACATTTGTTTTCTTGAAATAGGGTGTCCAAATTTTGTAGTTTCAATCCGTTCCATTGAAAGTGAACATTTTTTGTTACATTGTTCATATGGGTTTTTTTCTCTTTAAATAGTACAGTCGTTGTGCAATATTTGAAAGCAGTACGTGAATACTTTATTTTTCGAATATTGAAGTCAACAGGTGTTTTGGGTCACGTTTTGGTAATTTAAACGCAAACGGTTGATTTGATCGTTATGAAACAAGAGTACCTCTTTGCTGCAGAATGAAAAGATGCACTAAAATGATGGACCTGCAGGCTAAAAAAGTTAACCTCAAAAAAGTTACGAGTAAAAGCACGATCCAAAAACAGACCAAGTGGCGCCCTCTGTGACTTACGTAGAAATTTTCAGCTTATTCTCCATCCCCAAAAACACAGCAGTGCTAAATTTCAGTTCTTTGGGAGATATTTCCATAATTCAATTTTAAAAAAATAACTACAACGCCCTGTACCTCAGTAGCTACTGAGATTTGACCCGTAGATATTAAGCTTAATCGTAATATTTTGACATCCCCTACCTGCTCCCGCAAGATGTCCACGTACATACCCTGTATAATATCTTTGACTCAAAAACGCGCAGATAATCGGACCAAGAATAATTCTCGGTCCGATTATCTGCGCCGTTTTTAGCAACGACGTTCCAAATGATTCCAGATGCATGAACATGAACCCGTGGTAGAAAAATTTACAAGCAAAAATTATCCCTTCCAACTTCCAACCCTCGGATAGATTGCTTTTGGTCCGACTATGATAGTTTTTTGAAAGCCTAGCAACTATAACTCTTATTTCACGAATCCGTGGTAGAAAAAAAATCATCGTACAAAAGCTACCCCATGCACCCCCTGAAAAATTGATAATTCCATTGTTCTTAGTTCGATGTTCACCGTTTTAGCAAGGACGTTCCAAATGATTCCAGATGCACAAATTAGTGGTTGAAAAAATTTGTCAGGAAAAACTACCCCCTCCACCAGAGATATTGTTTTTGAAACGATTATTTAGTCATTTTTTGAAAAGGCATTACTATATACCTACCTTATTTCACGAATCGATGGTTGAAAACATTTACGGAGCAAAAACTACCCCTTCCCACCCCCAAAAGTTTATTTTTAATTTGATTATTGTCGTCCTTTGAAAAGACATTCACTATTTCCCTTATTTCACGTATCCGTGGTTGAAAACATTTACGGGGCAAAAACTACCCCTTCCCACCCCCGAAAGCGTATTTTTAATTTGATTATTGTCGTTTTTGAAAAGTCATTCACTATACCCCTTATTTCACGAATCCGTGGTTGGAAACATTTACGGGGCAAAAACTACCCCTTCCCACCCCCGAAAGTTTATTTTTAATTTGATTATTGTCGTTTTTTGAAAAGACATTCACTATATTCCTTATTTCACGAATGTGTCGTTGAAAACATTTGCGGGGCAAAAACTACCCCTTCCCACCCCAGAATGTTTGTTTTTAATTTGATTATTGTCGTTTTTTGAAAAGACATTCACTATATCCCTTATTTCACGAATCCGTGGTTGAAAACCTTTACGGGGCAAAAACTACCCCTTCCCACCCCCGGACTGTAAGTTTGTTTTTAATTTGATTATTGTCGTTTTTAGAAAATGCAATCACTATATTCCTTATTTCACGAATCCGTGTTGAAAACATTTGCGGGGCAAAAACTACCCCTTTCCACCCCGAATAGTTTTTTTTAATTTGATTATTGTCGTTTTTTGAAGGGTATGCTGGGGGTATTATTCGCCCAACAATTTTTTTAACCACGAATTTGTGCATCTGGAATCATTGCGAACGTCCTTGCTAAAATTGGTGAGGATCCGACAATATAAGTTATCATTTTTGTTCTTAAAGGGGTGCTGGGGGTAGTTTTCGCACAAGAATTTTTTTCTACCGCGAATTCGTGAATCTAGAGTCATTATATAAGGACGTAGTTGCTAAAATCGGCCAGGATCTGACAATGAAGTTATAATTTTTTTAAAAGGGTACTGGGTAGTTTTCGCCCAACAATTTTTTTAAAGTACAAATTTGTGCATCGGGAATCATTAGGAACGTCCTTGCTAAAAACGGTGGGAATCGTACCATGAAATTTTCCTTTTTTCCTTAAGGGGTAGTGGGGGTAGTTTTTACCCAACAAATTTTTTCAACCACGAATTCGCGCATCTAGATTCAACCGCGAATTCGTGAATCTAGAATCATTTAGAACGTACTTGCTAAAATCGGCCAAGATCCGACAATAATAAAAACTATATATCAATTGGAATAAATAACACCTAGCCGATGGAACCCATATCTCCGGTAGCTTAGTTGGTTAAAGTGCCTACGGCCACAGTAGGAGTCCCGGGTTCAAGTCCCGGCTGGAGTGCATTTTTTTCAATTGATATCCTTTACCTGATATGCCACTAAACATCGTTTATTATTTATAATTATTACAGGTACTAAAAATCTTTCTGTGTTTCATATTCTGGCTTTGACATTGTAGGTTAGAATTTCCACGTTCGATACTTGCATTAAGTCGCTATATGTCGAATATTGTGGGTGGAAGAACAAATAGGAAGTTTACATAACCAACAATAATGAATGGTTTCCCTACACCCTCTAACCCCTTCTAGTAGCTGTAGAAGACGCCGAAGTCTTCTACATCTCACCGCAACTAACTATATATCAATTGGAATAAATAACACCTAGCCGATGGAACCCATATCTTCGGTAGCTTAGTTGGTTAAAGTGCCTACGGCCACAGTAGGAGTCCCGGGTTCAAGTCCCGGCTGGAGTGCATTTTTTTCAATTGATATCCTTTACCTGATATGCCACTAAACATCGTTTATTAGTTATCATTTTTGTTTTTCAAGGGGTCCTGAGGGTATACTTAGTTTTCGCACAAGAAATTTTTTCAACGGCGAATTCATGACTCTAGTCATTAAAAACGTACTTGCTAAAATCGGCCAGGATCCGATAATGAAGTTATATTTTTTTTAAAGGGGTGCTGGGGGTAGTTTCCGACCAACAACTTTTTTAAAGTAGGTACAGATTTGTGCATTATCTGGCATCATTAGGAACGTCCTTGCTAAAAACGGTGGGAATCGTACCATGAAAGTTATCTTTTTTCTTTAAGGGGTAGTGGGGGTAGTTTTCGCATAAGAAATTTTTTTCAACCACGATTTTAGTGGTCATTTTTTTTTTCCTAAAAGGGCGGTGCTGGGGATAGTTTTGCCCAACAATTTTTTTAAAGCACGAATTTGAACATCTGGAATCATTAGCTAAAAATCGTACCATGAAAGTTGTCATTTTTTTTTCTTTAAGGGGTAGTGGAGGTAGTTTTCGCCCAACAATTTTCTTCAACCACGAATTCGTGCATTTGGAATGATTAGGAACGTCCTTGCGGGGATCATGATATCAAATGAATATTTCAATTTCAACAAGTATTCAGTTAGTCCCAAAATTAAATAGTAAAACCGATAAATTTCGCATCATTGACATCCTGCACATATTTTCTACATTGTAGAACAAATATTTACCGTATACTAAGCGTATAGGTAATTAGTAAATAAAATAGGCAGGAATAAAATATATTATTTGTAACATCTTCGTATATTTTAATTAGATAATGATTAGCTCTGAAGCACTCTGTATAACTTAGTATACGTCATATGACTTCTGCCAAGACGAAGCAAATAATAAATCCCACTATTATTTCGTATAGTTCAAGGCCTCTGACCATCTGCCGGAAAATAGATTTTGATGACCGAAAGCGGTCGACAGCATAGACAGCGTTTATGAAACCTTTATTCCTAAACCACCAGCAACACGGTTAGGCTCTTCAGCTGACTGCTGGCGCCTCTAGCGGTGACTTTTAGCGGAGGGCATTTTACGGTTTTAAAAATCGAACGATTCTGCATCCGAGCGCTATCTGTTAGGCCAAGGCAAAACCAAGTTTCGGTGTGCTATACATATTTTACGAGCCCGATGCTACTGGCACTTCTGTCCGCGTAGCGTATATTTTCTGTGGCCGAGGACTACAAGGCTGAAGCAAATAAAAAAGGAAATTCAGTGCTGAGGGTCCCATATATATTTTTTTTAAATCGGGAAAATAAGATATTTTGCAATCACTTCCTGTCACCCTTTATGTACACCTACCTAATGAATATTCTGCAAAGAAGCCTTTAGAAATAACTTCTACATCTGCATCCAGTTTGCTACTTTTAAATAATAACCACAAAGCTCCTTGTCCTGTTATGTTCATAGGTAGTTTCTGTCCACAAAATGCTCCTAATAATTTACCAGAAGAATTGTTTTGGCGTATTTCAAGAAAATCATCATTGCAGTTTTCTGATTCGGGTATACCAAAGTAAATGAAGCTAAGCGTTAAGTGGTTACCTAAAAGTTCACACATGAAAATAAAACTACAATTTTTTAGAATTTTTACAATGAGCAGGTAACAAAGTTAGCACATTTCCTAGGGTAATATACAAATAGCAAATATTATTTTATCGGGAGTCAAACAGCGTCGTAGTGGACTGGTGATTCATATACAATATGTCCCCCAATTATTGTTCGGAGAGGGGACATTTTTTATTATTCACTTTTTCCAAAAGTCATTCCTGATAAAAATTATGCTTGTGTAAATAACTGGGTTGCAGGAAAACATATTACGTAAAACATACGACACTGACAGATTTAAATGCGTCTGGAAAACAAGGAACTTGAATTAATTGGTAACTTTTTTCCATATTAAAGCATAGCCAAACATTGGTTTGAAAGTAGAATTTGACATTGTATACCTAGTAAATAAAATTAAATGAAATTAGGAGAAATGATATTAAAAAAAGTTGTGCTAATTCTGCCACCCATTATATTGATGATGAGTCCTGTGATGACTTACCAGGTGATACTGGTAGATTCCATTCACACTGTGTCTCAGATGGATACCTCTTTGGATAGTAGGGAGATGCAAAGTAGCCATCCTTCGATGTCAAAGTGCCTCCACATTCTGTATAATCAATTATATGTCAAAATTGCAGCATTTTCATATTGTAGGAAAGTGTTGTTATTATTATTATTATTATTATTAAAGATAAAAATGCAAGAAAGCAAATAGCACCAAAGCAATATCTTGGAAACCCTTAGATTTCCCTCATATTTTAATATGCTGTTAAGGACCTTTGAGGAAATATTATATATTATTGCTGGAATCCATAGGTCAATCGAGCTGAAAATTTGCATATTTAAGTTTTCTTAGAGAGTAAAGTCAAACATGGTATCTGTTTTGTACTTGCCATCAGAGGGCACAAGGTATGCCACACTCGTGGCTAAATCTATTTTAAACTTTTTGTCCCGCACTGACATTTGCAACTAAAAATTCTTAAAGTAACTTTGATTCTAAGCAATAAAGGTATACCTGTCGATTGTCTCTATAACTTTCCATCCTAGGATGAATATGAAATGGAAATCAACCAATCACAGTTAAGCTTATTCTCCAACGCGTGTTGATATGTTGGAAAATCAAGCAACCCTTGAATTTATTTTATTCCAAAATGCCAGTGTGATCTGTCAAGTTATTTTCACCATTTTTCGTCACACTCTATATTTTAATATTTTTTAATTTCTTTTTAAATTTTGTTCTCCTGATTATAGCGATATAGAGTTGTACATCGATGGGTGTCTGACAAAACATCGTAAGCATCAAGATTCAAATTTTACATGAATCAATTTTTTGAATAACTGACAAGTTTTTTAACATGCCTGTCCCACATTGTGTAAGTTTAATGCACATGGAAAATGCATTAGGATAGTCAAATTTATGAAAAAATTGATTTTCTGCTAGAGATTCGACATATACGATCCTTTATCAAAGCCTAGATTCATACCTCATGCCACTTATGATATCCATTTGATATAAAAATACAAAAAAAATATATAAAACAGATTTAAAACCTATTACTTAGAGGTAAAACAAATGAAAGTGTAAGCCAGTAGCATTATGTTTATTTGGAAATGTTAACTGAAAAATAACAAAAAATACTCTATTGGCCCTGATACTCATTTATTTAAAAAAGTCACAAATACTAAAAAAGTTCATAATGGAATCCATCGTTTTATTTCCCTGAAAGCAAAGAATGAATCAAAAAATGTCAAATGTGATCCAATAAAAAATTATAAGAGAAAGAGTTTGTAGCATATTGACAGGACAAGCGCGATTGTTCCCAGCCCAGGGACCTCAAAGTTATCGTAAGCTCCACAAATGTAACGTGTTTTGTAGAAATTTGAACGAAAAAACGGCAATTCGCAAAATTTGTCATTTACGATGTTTGGTCAAACACCCATCAATATAGTTATCTCAAAAAGTAGCCAAAAACAATGAATCTTTTTTTATCAATTTCATCAAACATGAGATGACATTGCTATCAAAATAAATCACCATGGAAAGATGATGATGCTTGAATAATTAGAATTATAAATATTGATCTACTTACCAGAGCTTAGAACAGAATAGGTGGCTCTAAAATCGGTATTTTGTGTTAGAGAAATCTTCAGGACTGAACCATCACTATATAAAGTAGGTGGTAGTTTTGTTCCACTGTAATTAGCAATTAAAGGGGAGTCTTCAAATTCTCCTTCATAAATTTGTATGCTATTTTTATCTCTAGAGTCGCCATTCATATAAGTAAATGTCAAAGCTATATGTTGTGCTAAAAAATGTAATTCATGGTTAGCTTAAAAATCGATGCTGAAATATCTCTGTATTTACTTGGATCTATAGCAGATATTATCCAGGTGCAGGAATAAGTGTTATAAAACTCGCGATTCTTAAATGAATCAATTAAACCACTTCCTTGTGTAGAAATGCGAGTACCACAAGCCTAGAAATATGCCCTTGTTTATTTATATTACATTTTACGAGTTTTAATTTTACTTGTTTAAATTTAAGCGAAAATCCTTTTGTAGGATTCACACTTCCTTTAAATTGTACATACGCATGATTATAACTGGACTTTATTGTGTTATTTGGTAGCTCTTGATCACAGACCGTCAATAAAACAGGATAAGCTTCAGACGGACCATCAAATATCTAAAATAATGTTTCTTTTTTATAGAAATTTGCCAGGGAAATGATGTGCTACCTTAACAAAACTATCGGTGCAGTTAGTAGATGGTGTGATATGCAGTGAAGAAAATTCAATCTCAATAGTATATGAATCCTTTACTTCAATTTCCCATCCACAATTGTCTTTTTTATCATAAATTTCAGGATAGTTTGGGGAAGAAATTGTCCCTGAACTAGCCACCATTTTACCACCACATTCTAAAAATATATGGAAAAGTTAATGAGAGAGACAAAGAAATATCGTAAAACTTACTTGAAGGAACAGCAATATAATTTGCTTTAAATCCGAGACCCTGATAACTAGCATCAGTTACAAATTGAATATACATCTTATTAGAATTACTTGTTAAAATAGTCGAATTATGTTGGTAGCATAATGTGGCTAATAAATTATCTGTATTATTTATGTTATTAAATACCTAAAATTTATTAACTGTGAAACATTGGTAAAACTAAAGACAGAGAATGATTACCTCGATATAATCAACAACACAATTATTTGTTTCCAACACTTCCAAATTAATATCAATAAATGTAATTTGTACACTATATCCCATTTCGACTTGTATTTGCCAGTCACATTGAATGCCCTCTGGATAGCTCTTGGGATAATTAGGGGATTCTATGGTACCTTCATTTTGAGTTAAAAATCCTCCACAACCTATATGATGGAAATCTATTATTAAACCAATATATTGATTGGGTGTTTATTTAAAAAATGGATTGACATAAATGAAGGAATAGATACCTTTACTCAAGATATCTTGATTTACCATAATCAAACATTTCTGTTGATTTTTCAGGAAAGAAATGAAACAGTTATGTAAAAATGTTAAGGGATTTCTCCTTCACAATATAATAAGGTAGGTATAAAAACTACTTTAAATTTAGTGTAGAGCAGGACCATACTAATTAGTTAATTAATAATATCCAAAAATATGTGATACAGTTAACTAAATCAGGACAAGAAATTTTTAAATTTAATTGCTATTTTTGTATTATTCACTGAAAGAGAAGCTTAGAAGAATGTAGTTTATTTAGAAAGAACACTATATTCTTCATCTCAAATTCCAAGGCTCACTTATTCTTTACCGTGTTGTGTTGTTCTCCTAGGCCTAGTCTATTATAGTAGTGAAAGTTGTTTAAAAACAAATATATTTACATTTAAAGCAGAAAATATTTTTTAAATATGGCCATATCTATAGCAATAATTGTTGACATTTTGTTGTAGGTATATGGATCCCACGATAGACTTACCCACGGTATGTCATTGCGCATCTTGTGACGCGTCAGTTGCGAATCAGATATGTTTTACACAGCAATAGATACTTTTTTATGGGTTTTTGCTTATTTCCTTTAAATAAATGTTGTTAAAAATATGTAGAATTTATTACTAGATAAATGAATGAATATTCTGTTGATAAAAAACACATTTAAATTGATACGCTGACTGCACATACGCTGACTGCACATCCCGGCATTTTTGGCCTATTTCAAAGCACTGACGAGCTGGACTGACGATCAGTCAGTTGTTTACACTTTTTTTCTTGACACAATAAACTGTAAACTATAAAAAATCGTAAAACACAACCGCAGCCGCTGCATTATTTAGAATTCGTGATTCGCAACTGACGTAGATGCGCAGATTTGCCTTGTTTTCGGATTCGTTACTGACATACCGTGGGTAAGTGTATCGTATATGGATCCTATGTCAGCATAATCCAGGAGTCAGTGCAGGATATTAGTGAAGCACCCTGTTGATGGATTCTTTTATTTTCAATTAAACCTGTACACATCAACAAGTTCATTATGTACTATTTTTTATGAGTTAACAGGAATTAACTGCCATTATGATTTATAGATTATGCCCTAACAAAGGAAAATAACTAAAACAACCTGTATGGAACTGGTAAGTATTAGATACAGTACAGAATGGCCTCAAAAATTGCATTACTTTTAAACATCAATATTTGGGGTAATATGCAAGTTTTATTTAAACGACAATCTATTAAATAGTTTATTTAACCCTATAAATAGGAAAATCCCACTTTCAAAGACATCCTGAATAGGAATTTACTTAATAAGCAGGAAAGTTACAGTCCTGAATTAGAAACATACCAAATAGCTGCCATTCCAACCTAAATCCATTTCCATAAATTAAATTATCACTGGAAAATATAACTTCCACATGTGCAGAATTTACTGTTATCATTCCAGGAGATGTCGTGCCACAGAATTTGCCCAAGCTTTTTGTAAGTGGGGTATCATCACTATATTCTGTGTTGTAATATCTGATCTAAAGGATATATTTTTTAGAATAAATATGAATGTTAAAATGTGTTACTAATGCTTACTTCTACATAATCATAGGTGCAACTATCATTGCTTGAAGCTGTAGGTCGTACTTCTACATCAAAATGTGAAAATGTTATGTTTATTTTATTTTTTGGAGGAACAATTATATCCCAAGCACATTTTTGATTGTCTGGATATCTGTTTGGAAAATTAGGGCTTTCAATAACGCCTCTGAATCCTTGGAGAGTGTTGTGGCAGACTACAAAATGTTGATGTAACAAACAATCATTTTATGCTAGTAGGTATCCATTTTCCATACCTGTGGAATACAGTAACTGGAATCCTCTGCCCTGTTCACTTATGTCAGATCTGAATCTCACTAGCAAACTGTTTTTAGATGAAATTATTGGAATATTGCGTTGTGCTGAACAGTACCTACCAAGAGATTTTGAATTTCTTGCACTTCCATCCAATATCTAAAAAATGGACTCTGAGTATTACACCACCTTGGTAAGTTCATGAAATATCAAAACCTCAACAAAATCCAGAGCGCAGACTTGGTGATGTTCCAGATCAATATCTCCAAAGATGGCTTGAATTTTTGAACCAGCATTAACAGTGATTCTCCAGATACAGTCAGTTTCTCTATCGTAAGGTTCAGGATAGTTTGGTGAAACAATAGTCCCTGAAGGAGAAGTTAATACTCCTCCACAACCTAAAATTAAGTTTAAAATATATTTAAAATATAAATAACAATTAAATGAACAAAATACCAGTGCTTGTAGAGGACCAGTATATTTCAAAACCTCGTGCATTTTTACTAATGTCTGATTGAAAAAGTATAAACATTTTATTTGTATGTGATGGAATTTCCTTGGGAATCGAAGATCCACAATATCTTCCAATTAAGGGTGATGAAGATGTTCCTCCATTTCTGTATGAATTCATATATACAATGAAAGTGAAAAAACTTTTTTAAATTAATTAGTCTTACCGAATTTCCACAAAGTCATATCTACAATTTGGGTAATTTTCTATTTCAAAGTTGGTTACATTAAGTACAATCTGTTGACCCTGAGGGACTGTTATAGTCCAAGCACAAATTCTGTTCGTAGGGTATTCTACAGGGTAACCAGGACTTCTCACTACCCCTGCACTAGTAAAGTAGTTTCCTCCACAAACTGCAAAAGTTAATTTTTACAAAAAGAAAAGTTAACGGCTTTATGGGACTAAAAATCTGGTAATATCATACCAGCATCCAAAATCTAATGGATGTGCCCTGTTTCATATTTTAATCCTTCGAGAAGGTAGACTACAACAGCTGTTTTCCCTTATTAGGTTCATGAAAGCAGCTATAACGCTCTCAAACGACTCAAACTGAAACGGTATCGGTTATAATGTTAATTTTTGTTATAGATCATAAATGCGAATATTGCCCCTTAAAATTGTTAAAATTATCATTTCTGAGATAATCAAGTGTTTCCTTTTTGTAGTGCAGGTGGTGGTAGGATGATCTTTAGGAGCATCATATCTCGAACAAGGTGTACAGGGTGTCCCATTTTGGGTGTTTTTGGGTGTTTTTCTCAAAAATCTCGGTAATTATTAAAGCTAGAGGGTTGCGGTTGTCACGTCACTGTACTACTTTTTTAGTTATATATTTTTTAAATAGAAACCATAGTTCATATCTCAAAAACTATTAACGCTACCAAAAAACTAATTATTCCATTCGATTCTACGCCAAAAAATCTATAAAAATAGTTGATTCAATTTGTCGATATATATAAGTTGTAGCCAGGAGAGAGGTTTCCAAAAAATTGAAAATTTCAGCCCTGCGCCAATGCGCGGAAACTATAAAACTTATCTAAAATCTGATTGGTCCACCAAATTACTCTCAAAAAAGTAGTACAGTGACGTGAAAACCGCAACCCTCTAGCTTTAATAATAACCGAGATTTTTGAGAAAAACACCCAAAAACACCCAAAATGGGGCACCCTGTACTATCAAAAATATCTTTTTTTTAATCCTGCATTACGTTGCTATTCAGCACCTTTGAATCTAGTTAAAAAACTTCATCAAAATGTATTCATTGGTAAATTTTTTACAGCGGGAGCAATTTAAAAAGAACTAAGTACATTTTCGCATTTCTATTAAATTTTAATGGTCTAAAATCTATTCTTTTCAAATGAAAGTGGTTTCAGTTATGTAAGAAAAATGCAAAATACTTTTCAAAGTGGCAGTTGTTATGGTAAACCAGAAAACTTGTCGTATTAAACTACGATAATATTGGTTTACTGAAATAGTTTTAGCTCCAATGCTTTTAATTTTTGAGATATATTTGAATAGATATTTTTAGTCATTGTTCATTGCTCGCACATTTTGAATTCACATCTATTTAGAAATACGAGATTTCTTCTAGGAAATTATTAGAAGTACCTACCTAATCATTTTTAAAGAAAAAAAGTTTAAGCAAATTGACTATTGAGTAAAAATCTGTTGCTGGACTTCCATTGTCTTGATTTATTTTTATTTAAACAAGGCACTTCACATAAATATCTCTCATTGTTTTCCAGTGAAAATGAGGAATACAAGAAGAGATTAAGTTTTTATATACAGAGTATTTGCATAATAATTATTAACCCCTAATCAATGTTAGCGCCAATGGGTTACCGTGGTTTTCTACCCGCCGGCTTGATCAGAGGGTGAGAAATGTTGGGAATGTCGACACTGTGGTTGGCTGAGTGGTTGTTTGTTTTCTATGTGGACTGCTTCTTTAAGGATGTCTGATAACAGATTTTTACTCAACAATCTACCTTGTCTACAAACTTCAAACAGTTAAAATTTACTATTGTTACAAATCAAATTTTTCTAGACAGTTGTTTCAAATTCTTGTAAATTTTATACAAACCATTTCTTTCTTGGATGAAAATGTATGTTGCTGAAAATCCATCCATTTGAATGGATTCGTCCGTAGTAAATACCACGGTAATGATATTGGATGAAGATAGAATTGAGGGTGGCATTGTGTATCCACAGAAGGTTCCTAGCAATCCACCCATTCCAGGATCTGTGTTGTTATCATACACCTCTACATTATCATATGCACAAGAAAAACTCTCTTCTAAGTGGAATGTCAGCCATGTTAGTTGTATAGCATTTCCGGGTGGAGCTTTTATAATCCATCTACATAATTGCCTGGCAGGGTAATATCCGCTTGGATGATTTGGTGATCTAATTGATCCGATTTTTTCACGTAATATTCCTCCACAACCTATAAGTTATTCTCTTTAAGAACGATTATCTACATGTGTGATTAATTTAATAATAAATGATAATTTCAGTGAATTTCATCGTACTGCCAAAGGATACCAGGTTTCTGAAGCAAACAGTATAATCACGATATAATAAAACAAACTTAAGCTCTTCGAACCAAGACATCACAAAATATATGATTTTAGAACATTATCTGCAATAATAACTGAACTACTTAAAAATTTGAAAACAAAGAAACAGTATGCTGCGGTGGTCACATGTCAAAACATTGCTAACTGTTTGGACTGAACTGTACAAAGTGAATTTATTAGTTACGATTTGTTACTAAATTATGAAAGACATTGCCAAATCGAACTATATACTCAATTTCAAAATATAGAATTACATTTGGAAAAAATCTATTATGAAATTTGATAGCAAGAGTGTCAGAACTGCTAACATACAAATATAAAATTAGAAACAAATTTGGGAGATTTAGTAGTAGCTGAAAGTTGAACTAACATGTAGTGGTTTTAAATTCCAGTTGCAATAAAGGCTTCAATAGTGATAATTATTTATAAAGAAACTATACAAATCCTGTTTAAATAGATTATGATTTTGAGATGTATCCTTTAGTCGAAATCTACAGAAAAATGGAGGTTTGTCAGAAGAAAAAATGACAGATGAAAAAATCAAAAGTTCTGGTTGCATCGAAAACTAAATTCATATGTCCAGTTCAGGCTATTGATGAATATTAAACACATACCGACATTTATTGATGTATAAGATATTTCCAGTTTGTTCCAATGCGCAAAATTCGTTTTTATGAGCAAATGATTATATGTTGTCATTAACTGGGCTTTGCCTGTTTTATTAGAAGAGCCGCCATATTTTTGTAACAGAGGAGAATTCTCATTGTCACCATCATATACCTGGAAGAGTGAAAATAGAATTAATCAAATGAATAAATTTAATGCTTTTTACTAACTTCTATCATTCCAGTAGTAATATCGTAAGTTATGTCCATGGTTATAACATACCCTTCTGGTTGTTGTATTTGTATAATACAAGTAGGTGCCTCAACAGGTATTGAAATGGTATTGTTTATTTCTGTATAAATTTGATGACACTCTGGAAAAGATTATTTGTGTTTCATAAATAGTATATTAAGATAAGGTTAAAAGTAGGTACCTCTTTCATATTCTATTTTCCATGAACCTATGTTAGCCTTGGCCAATATCAAAATTTCTTTGCTGTGGGAAATATATGGTCCCACTAATGTTTCTCCACAATATCTTCCAATTAAAGGAGAGGTTTCAGATGGACCTTCATATATCTATAATAATAGCTTATGTCATGTAGCAATACGATGTTGTAACATCATCAGGAGAAGTACTGGTTAGAAATCATTAATATTGTAAATGAGATCAAGTGACATAAATAGCTCACCTGTATTTTCACCACAGAATATCTGGGATACTAACATAATATTTAGTATCCGTTAGGGTGACATTTGGGTAAGTTTACCCTACTTGAAAAAATCGGTGGATTAATAATAGAGATACATCAATGTCACCCAGGTCTGCTTCTCTATTATACTTAGATGACTAAACAATTTGGTGATCCTATACTTACAATTACACCATCTGGACACTCTGTTTTCATTTCCAAAAATGTTATTTTAAGCCTTGATTGATCTGTAGATTTTATTCGGTATTCACAGTCTACATTTCCTTGATTTTCAGCTATGTTTATAGGAGACTGAATAACGCCTCTGTTATTTGTAAATGTGCCACCGCATCCTGGTATTCCTAACGAATGCATTAAAGTACCTAAAGTAATTCTCTATATGTTTTCACATTTACCTTCTACAGCTGAATAGGTTATTTGGAAACCACGATAGGTATCCTTATCATCTGAATGGAAATGCACAGTCACTATTCGACCAGGTGAATATAAAGGTTGTGGTAACGTAGAGTTGCAAACCTTGCTAAAGCTTTGAGATTCGTTCGTTTCATCGAATAAATCGAAAAACTGAAAAGAGAAAGGTTGAGATTTTTTATGTTTGATTTGGGTAATATGAACTGTGCCTAATAAAGGACAAGATTTTATAGCTGTGCCTGCTAATGTCCACTTAATAGAAACTGTATGTATGCATACAATTTTTAGGGGCATGCTATGTGAGATGAAGGCCTCTGAAAATCTCTCCAGACAGATTTTCCTGAATAACTCTTACTTATTTGTCACTTTGAATGATTTTTGGGACAAATGCAGATTGAGCGTATCGATTGAGTGTAGCTAAGGTTAAATATTTAATTAAAGGAACTCTGGATCAAAAATGAAATATTTTGTCCTTACCATAATTTAAGTACTTTCAAACTTTTTAACTCAATTCATACAAAATGTTTGTGTTTATAGTAAGGACCCATTATATGTTATGGAAAGGTACATTGGTCAATGTAATAGCCTTCAATTTTTGCTAGCATAAATAAATAAACTTTATTGTCTAACAGAGAGTATCCATTTATAAGGCAATTTTTAGGAAATGCAAGAACAAATGGTGGTAACAATATGAGAGCACCAAGAACAAAAGAGAAAAAATAAAAAATAAAAAAGAACGAGAAGAAAAGAGAAAAGAAAATTAGAGACGACAGCCTATAGTGAGATCGGTGAAAATAACAAGCTAAGCACAGACAAGAGCCCTTGTTAATTTTTTAAAAGCAGAGAGGTTGTGTGTGAAGATATGCAGGTGTACAGAGAGTTCATTTGCCAACTGACAAACATTATAGATAGGACATTTTACTAATATGCGGATGGCATATAGAACGTGTTACGAGTTCTAGTGCTAACTGGAAGTACAAAGAAATTTAAATATGATAATAGTTTGACAGTATCAATGTCACCTCTCATAATTTTACATAAAAATTTAATTGAATCGATAAGAGCTTCCTCCTGTTGGTTCATAAAGGAACATTAAATCTCTTTAAGAGGTCATCATGCGGGAAGCCACGAACAATTTCATCCAAGTTGAAACACAGGTATTTCAGAAACTTCCTCTGTACACTTTCCATCTTATTAATATACTCATTGTAAAGAGGATTCCATACAATTGAACAGTACTCAACCTTGGAATGAACAAAGCTAAAATATAGCAACTGCGTCGATATTTTTTATGTTCGAGCTAGTTCTACAGATATCTTTGTGGCTGATTTAATAATATTATGAATATGAGTATTGACAGATAGTTTGGTATCAAAAGTGACCTCAAGGTCTTGAAAAGAGAAAACTCGTTCCAAGTTTACGGAATTAATATTGTATACAACATCAATACTGGAATGCCTGGTGCAAAAAGAAATAACTTTACATTTATTTTTATAAATTTAGAGGCAATCTATTCACTTCACACCAGGCAAATCATTTGCTAAGATCATTTTTGAGCTTAAAACAATCGGTGTGAGATCGAATCACGATGTAAATCTTTAGATCGTCTGCAAACATGAGCACATGACTATCAAAAATACAAGTTATGTCATTGATGAAGAGAGAAAAGAGTAAGGGAGCTAGATTGCTACCTTGATGGGCTCCACTAGTAGCAAAGAAATTCTGAGAATTGTAGCCATTATATTCAACATATAATGGTCTGTTACATAGGTACGATGATATCAGCTGTAATAGATTGAGATTAAAGCCAAGAGAAGAAAGTTTATCTAAAAGAAATGAACGGTCAAGAGCTTTAAAAAAATCCGTGAAGGTTACTAGATTCGTGACTGTGCTCCTAACGCTGAAGAAGCTTGGGTGGCGATAAGGTACTTGACTTGTGGAAAGATTTTGTATACAAGGCAATCTCAAACACCTTTGAAAGGCAAGAGCTCAGGCAAATAGGCCTGTAATTAAGGACATTAGTTTTGTTCCCTTTCTCATGAATTGGACAAACTTTGGAGAATTTACAGCCGCCAGGGAAACTAAAGGAGCTCAGAGAAAGGTCAAAGATTTTATGCAAGTGCTTAGCAAAAATATTACAGTCTTTCAAGAAGAAACTGGGAATTTTATGGGGACCACAGGCTAATTTGGGCTTAAACTTTTGAGGAGCTTTAAGTATATCCTCTTTTTGTAAGTAATTGACAACGATATTGATGTTATTGGGAGTGTCAATCCTACTGCCCAAGTTACAAATAAGGCTGTGTAGAAACATCTCTTTCAATTTATCGATGTAAAATGCATAGCCATGTTTCCAAATTGTGGGGCTTACACATCAAATCAAATAGTTATACAAGGTCATATTGGAATTTACTATTAAAAATCGCAGCAGTGTTTTAATAACTGACATGTTCTGTGCCCTATTGGTAAAATGTATTTTCTCTACCCGCCTACCTATATTTTTTTCGTTTCGCTTACCTCAAGAAAATCATGCTGGCAGGAAGGATTTTCGCCGATTTCCATAGAATAAAAATGAAATAGGAACCTTTTGCCTTCTGGAGCATGAAGAGACCAGTAGCAGTCTCTGAAAGAATTGTGGCTATGATTTATTTATGTACCAAGATATTTCATATTTTTTTGTGCAATGTGCAATTATATACATAAGGTGCCTTTTTATTGAGGAAAGTTGTTGAGAATAAAAATTTCCAGTATCAGGAAAGTCTCCTTACCTATCTAAAAAATTAATTTTTTATTCTGAACAATTTCCTTAATCAAATTTTCCCTTATCTTACACAGAAAAGGCACTTTACCGAAAATGAATTTTTTCCTTATGCCAAGGCCTACTTGATTTTTTAAAACTGAAAATATGACAGAAATTATTATCAAATCAAGTAGTCAAATTTCAATCAAAATTTTCTGTCTTTCACACCTCGTTTCACTTATCTTGGGACATGTGTATTATTTATTTATTCAAGACATTAGGGGTTACTGGCAAAAAAAATTAATAAAAAACTAGGTTAAGAGAAAGTATTTTCACATTTTTTGTAAAATATTTATTACCTCTTCACTGGGTAGTTGCCAGGAGAACCAGGAGATTCAATTCTACCATGTAGTGTGTTTTGTATAGTTCCTCCACAAACTGACAAATATGAATAAATAATTATAAAAGTATATAGCATTTTTAATACTTACAAGGTTCTGCAGTGGTCCAATTCAATTTGAATCTAATATTTCCATTTGTCGTTCCTTTTGCCCAAACATAAAGCAAATTATGAGTGGTTGAAAAGTTACCTCCAAGTGGCAATTGATTTCCACAGAATCTTCCTAATAATTTGCTTGCAGAATTACCTCCATCGTGAATCTAAAAAACAATTTTAAAAATGTATACAATTTGTAAAAACACAAAGTTCAAGTAAATTTGACAGATGTTGGCCGAAAGGATTTTAGCTAGGCCAAAAATCCACCAATAAGTTTTCATCGAGTTGAGACATTAAAGATAAAAAGCAAAAACTCATATTAGACATGTTCAAATAGGTAGGATGTGTGTATTATACAGGGTGTTTCTAAATTATGGTGCCAACGTATTGTGACAGGTAGAAAATGTCATTTTGAACAAAAAGTTTCCTATAAACATGGGTCCGAAATGCATTATAAGAAAGTTACAGGGTGATAAATGTATAGTTTGAGAAAACATCTTTATTGCAATAACTTATACAGAAGTTATGCAATTTAAATGAAACTTGGTGCAGTTCTTTAGTAACTGAAGTGCAACAATTTTGTGTAAAACAATTTATTCCCATCGACCAGAGGTGGAGGAGCGGGGTAGCACAATGAGTTTTATACTCATAATTTTTTGAGGTTATCTTGGTTCATCATTTTAGTGCATTTTTTTATTTTGCAACAAAAGGGTACTCTTGTTTCATAACGATAAATTCAACCGTTTGCGTTGAAATCGGGGAAATGTGCCCCAAAACACCTGTTGATTCCAAAATTCGAAAAATAAAATTATTGCCTACCGCATTTAAATGTTTTACAGATGAATTGTACATTCAAAATTAAGAAAAAGTACCTAATGAATATTGAGTAAAGCATCACTGGTTTTCCTGAAACATTGTGTCGAGTAAAATCATGAACCTGCGAGACCAAAAAGATAACCTCAAAAAAGTTATGAGTATAAAACCCATTGTGCTACGCCGCTCCTCCTTCTCTGGTTGATGGGAATAAATTGTTTTTACACAAAACTGTTGCACTTCAGTTACTAAAGAACCGCACCAAGTTTCATTTAAATTTCATGACTTCTGTAGAAGTTATTGCGATAAAGATGTTTTCAAAGTATACATTTATCACCCTGTAACTTTCTTATCATGCACTTTCGGACCCATGTTTATAGAAAACTTTTTGTTTAAAATGACATTTTCTACCTGTCACAATACGTTGGCACCATAATTTAGAAACACCCTGTATAAAAGAAACCTCAAAGTTGTTCCTTGTTGTGCAAGAAAAAAGAAACTGACCAAATAAATTTAAGGAAATAAAAATAATATAGAAAATTATATCTGGTCTTTAAGTCCTGTAGATCTTAATTGATTCATCAAATTTTGGTTGTCAAGGCTGTCGTTCAGTTGAGTGAGTTCCACTCAGTGAGCGATGTCCGGTTGTACAGGGTAGATAAGAAAACGTGCCAAAATCCTATGTGTCTACTCGGTTCAGTGACACCAGGGATTCAGCTTTCCACAGGAGGGACATTGGTAAGGAAAATTGTAGAAAAATATATGTACCTAGATCTAAAGCCATCGGTAAAGATAGTCGAAGACTAGGGACATACTCGTAGATAAAGGAAATCGTAGATTTGAACCCTAAAATATTACTTCTCTTATTAACACCCGGTACATATAAAAGAGTGTAAACTTACCACATGTGTGGGTTCTTCTACTAGAAATGTAGACAACTGAAGTTTACAATAAACAACCAATGGTAGGTAGTAGATAAATCTGAGGTAATAAAGATATTTCCTTAAAAACAACCAACGACACTCTTACAACAACCAACGATAATTTGCAGATAAGTTTCCACATTAAAGGTATGCAGTGTCAGGGACAGCTAAAACATTTCATATTCCAACTATTCACGTACACAAAAAAACATGGTGTCGCGTACCAAGTAGAGTGGAAATATCCTGACATGATAAAGGAGGAAATTGTGAAAATTCGTTGGCAGCGGGGCTTGGAAAAACTTAGTCTGTCTCCATAGACATTCTAGACAAGTTCGGTTCCCTTTTGAGCTTCATATCAACGAAATCACACGCCACTCAAAAGCACATCTTTGTCACCGATAATCGCCAAACAGGGATGTGACGAGGGTCGCCGCCTTCCTTTCAGTTTCGGAAATTCTCACAGAATAAACAAAAAAAAATCCACTGTATCCACCAGGTAAGGGCACATTCTGTACACTTTTAAATTGTTAGATATTAAACCTATACTAAACAGAGAATAAAAAAGAGACCACAAAGGAGATAACCAATAACAAAAAATTCAACTAAACGAAACTTACTCTGTCCCAAAACATAATGTTCACAGTATGACAATCAGTCCCTACCTATGTATAAAGAGAACTAGCGACCCTGTGACGTGCCGCCAATGTGTTCAACGCCCTCTGCGTAGTCACACAGAAACTGCTCACTAGATATGGTAAAGAATAACTAGTTGAAACAATGCAGTCCAGCCGGGATTCGAACCCGGGACTCCTACTGCGGCCGTAGGCACTTAACCAATTAGCTACCAGAGCATAGGGGTTCCATTGGCTAGGTGGTATTTGCTCCAAGTGCGGTATAGTCAGTAGCGGTGAGATGTAGGAGACCCCGGTGTCTTCTACAACTACTAGAAGGGGTTAAAGGGTGGATGATCATTCATTGTTGGTGGTTATCTGAACTTCCTATTTGTTCTTCTACCCACAATATTTAACAATATAGCTACTTAATGCAAGTATCGAACATGGAAATTCTAACCTACAATGTCAAGCCGTAGGCACAACTGATTATCCTTTACCTGCTACGCCACAAAAACATCCCTCTTTATTTATAATTACAGGTACAAAAGTCCAATCTTTGTTTGTTCCTATTTTTAGAATTTGCAAGGAAAAATATGCATTTTGATAAGCTATAATCGAGTTCGGATAAAATAGAAAGTAAAATTGTCATGCGCTGTTGGGAATACCTGTGGAAAATCTAAAACGAAGTTGCCAGATGTTAAAAGTTATCCCTCCTCTCATTGCTTATAGAAAGAGAATAACCAGTGATTTCTGATCTGTTGTTTTATTGATACGGCAACCTCGAACATGTGCTTGACTGTAGCGTCTCTGATTGTTTATCACTTATCACCAATAATGTCTCCTTACTACGTCACCCGGTCCATAGGTGCATCAAATAAGACCAATAAATAATTTGATATGTAAAAATAAATAAATCCGTATATTTATCTCCTGATCAAAGGGATTATATAAAAAAGAAACACAATTACTGGCACTAGCATATTAGTGTTTGTATTTTAATCCCAATTAACAATTCAGGGAATAAAAACATTATGCGGAAGCCTATGGCGGCTTTCTGTCGCTATATCCGTTCTACTCTCTCTTTACCTACTGTCCATTATATCCGAACTCGAGTACAGTGCAATTTTAATTTTATTTTGTACTGCAAATTAAAGTAAAGGCAATATAGGTACACAAATAAGCTGATTTCCTCTCTTTCATGGGTCACTCAGCTTACTAACAGTAAAATACAAAAGTTTATAATTTAGAAATATAATTTAAACTTTTTTCAATTCTGAAAAACGCACTGAGCATGGAAAGTTATGAACTTTATTTACACTTTCCCGTTACATCTTTATACAATGGTGCTAATAAAATGCAGGTTGATTTCACACTTTCCCAATATGGGGTAAAAGTGAAATTTGAAAATAAACATTTGACATTTACTATCAAAACTAAACATGTTGAACTCGTTCAATGTCAAAAACAAACTTAAAATATTAACTCATTTTTAAAATAGCCACATGTAAAGTAGAACTATTAAAAATCAATTGACACTTATCACAGTCTCCCTTACCTCTTAGACTAAAGAATTATTGCTTCTTTTTCTTTAAAAGTACACAACTTCAAAATTAATGACATTTATTTCTCTAAAAATATGTTTTCACAAATTCTAGGTTGTACTAGCAGCAATTCGGTGATAACATTTACAAAATGTTTGGAAACAATTAAAGCTTAGCTAATTTTTCTCCATTAGAAAACATATTTATCAAGTTTAGACATTTCATGTATTTTTTTCCGATAATACTTGAAATTTAGGTATGTACTTGAATAAATTTTGAAAATGTTTCTAATAGAATTTTTTATTTTTTTATCTAAAAAAAATAAAGATTTTATGCATGCATAACACAGTATGTGTCCACGTTTGTTTGTGAACACTCCAGAAATCTATGAAGAGCCGAGAAAAATTCGGCTTTATATAATTTTTAGATTGACCTAAGGGAAGATATCTCACAGACACTACTATTTCGACTGGGTGATTATTCAATGGCTAGCTATGATTTTTTAACATGGTCAGTTTTCAGAATACCATGTTAGGGATTTTTTCATTTTATAAAGGTTTCAATACAACAAAAACTGCAAAACTGCCACCCAAGCTAAGCAGTTTATCACATCAGATATTAAGTGTGCCTTGAAGCATGGTCAAAACAAATGAAAAAGTGCTGAAAGTGTCAAGATTTCATCGATATGAAGCCGCGTACAGACCGAGTTCGAGAACCGTTCTAGAGCAGTTCGCGACAGGTTCGCAAACTTGGTGTAGACGCGGGTTCGCGAGCAGTTCGGGAACCCTTTAAAGTTCACGAGCTGCTTGCGGAAAGTTCGATCGATAGGCGGTAAATTATTGAGATCAAAGGAATTGTTCGCGAGGTGGACGTCTCGTATCATTTTATAAATTAGCATTCCAAGAGTGCGGCAGTTCAATCGAATATTTTTTGTCAAAGTGAAATAGAGTGGAGTGACGAGAAAATAATCGAATTAATCGGCCAAAATTAATTGCATCCGAACTTGTGGAATCCAAAAAATTCCAATTACTTATAAAAAACGAAATGCTAAAAAATATCTCCTCACAGGCTTTTTCAAGACAAAAACACCACAAATAGTCAGAGCATCTTCTTCATCGTCTGTATTCATTATTTTCAAAATTATTTTTGCAACCTAATAGCAAACCAATGCCGAACTCCAAAAAATAACAATACGAAACAAGCCAAACAAAATAAAATTTTGGCCTGGACACCTTGTTCGCAAACTGCTCCCGAACAGTTCGGTAGCAATTCGCGAGCAGTTCTCGAGCATTAATTTTGGTTTGTACACGGCTTAAGATAGATGGTTAAATATACAGGGTGATTCACGTAAGTGGTTCATTAGAAGTTTACGGGGAAGGAGTATGAGCAGAAAAAATACGTATTTTGCGTAATAACGAAGCAACCGCTTCATTTAGACATATAGTGTGTTATATCTTTTTGAACTGTCTTTTCACAAGCATTTCAATGGTAATATAAAAAAATATGGGTTCCATTTGAAAAAGATGAGATTTTTCAATTTTTCGATGTTGATATTGGGAATTTTTTCCCGAACACCCTGTACAATATTTTGAAATGCCATACAGACCATTTAATAAAGTTGACTTCCGCCTACGACAGTCCAAAATTTCAGATTCATAAATTTCAAAGTTATCATCACCATGGTCGATGGCTGCAACACTAAAAAAAATCAAAAATTTGCGAATATCTCGAAAAGGGTTAGGAATAGGGTACACATTACATTCAGAAAAAAGATTTGGAATTTAATAGGGAACCAAATGGTGCAGTAATATATGGGGTGTTCTATTTGAAATAACAAAGTTGTTATTGACTTCCGGTATAACCGGAAGTGATCGGAAGTTGAAAATATTTTAGAAAGAAATTTTACAGCCTGTTATATAAGTAACCAAAATTTGAAATCAAAATTCGCACTCCTTCCCCGTAAACTTCTAATGAACCACTTACGTGAATCACCCTGTATAGTTTATTTCATGCTAAATACAAAAATTGTTTACACATGTCAATTCTTAAAATTAAGACTACAAATTTGAGGATATTGAGATTAAAATTAAAACATTAAGATGTAAGTGCTCATTCGAAAATACGATATTCGGTATAAGAAAAGATCACATTTTTGATATCACAATTCAAAAATTCATCTATTGTAAAAAAGCCATATATCAATAGGAAGTCCTTGACATTCAAAAATATGCATATTCTTTCTGGCATAGACAATGCACTCTGAGAGATATATATACTAGGGAGAGTGAGTATGCCCAGATTTATAAAATATTGCCTACATTCCTTTCTATAGGGCAGGCCTGCCAGTATTCTTATAGTAAAGATTCTATCTACATCGGCGGCCTGTCCCCATACCGATATCCCATAAGATATAATTGAATGACACAGGGCAAAATAGGCAGTTCCGAGTACTACTGATGATCGTTTTTAACAAAAATTACAGCGGGGAGCAAGGCAAAATAATTGGAAAAATAAAAGTAGCCATGAAAACAACATGAAAAAGGTTACGTAGTGACACTGACAACTTTGGTATTAAACGCCAAAGAAAATGGATGATGAAAAGTTTAGTGTAGCGGAAAACGTAGAAATTATTAGATTAATTGGCGTAGCTATAGGGATGTTGTGAATTAACATACTTTTCAATACACAGGTATTTTACTGCTCTTAAAATTATTCAGCTAGATACAATAATTTTTGTTTCATTTGTAGTGTAAGACAAGCTGCTCTAAATTCAAATTTTGGAAAAACTTTAATTTGGAAAACCTTAAAAAATAATAAAATTAAACCGTTTAAAACCAAATATTTGCACAGCTTGCACGAAGGAGATTTAGAAAGAAGGTTTGAGTTTATGGGCACAAGGACATTTTTTAAATGATGAAAATTTTCTCTCCAATGTTATCTACACAGATGAGATATTCACAACCATTGGCATTGTGTGTTCCCAAAATACAAGGTACTGGGCCGAAGAAAAGCTTAATTTTTTTATTCATTGCAAGGACCAATATTCATTCATTCATCCAGAAATGTGATTGGACCTTACTTTTTCCGTGAAAGTATAAATGGTGCTTGCTTTTTGTATTTTTAGAAGACGAATTATGGGAATTCCTTAATGACCTACCCTTTCAGGAAAGGCAGGATGCCTAATTCCAACTAGACGGTGCCCCATGTCACAGCACAGCTGCAGTTGCGGATTATTATTATTATTATTTATTGACCACCCAAGTCTCTGGACCTGACTCAAACGGACTTCTACTTTTGTGGGTAATAAAAAATAGGGTCTACAATTAAACAGGCCCAATAACTTAGATGACCTTTGCCAGTGAATACGTGAAGCCTGCCAAGATATTTCAATAGAAGAACCAAAAAAAATCAATGAAAGAAAGAGTTGAGAAATGCATTGAATTGGAAGGTGATTTAGTAGAGTGTACAAAAATATGAGAAACATTAGGTACATTAATTTGTTTTTGAGTTATGTGTTTTCGAATATGTTATTAATGTTAATTTTGTTGCGCTTTTCGCAGTAATTTTTGTTAAAAACGATCTTAGATCGATTAAATCTTGACACTTTCAGCACTTTTTCATTTGTTTTGACCATGTTTTAAGGCACACTTGATATCTGATGCCTCAGACAAATAATTGTTTATTATTTGTCTGATTCTGATGCTATAAACTGTTTGCCTTGGGTGGCAGTTTTTTTTGTATTGAAACCTTTATTACAAAGAAAACTGAACGTTTTTTTGGCTTGGAGGGCAGTTTTTTTTTATTGAAACCTTTATTAAAAAGAAAAACTTTTTTTTTTCACATTTTTAATAAAAAAATCCCTAATATGGTAAATTGATCATTTTAAAAAACCATAGCTAGCCATGGAATAATCACCCAATCGAAATAGTAGCGTCCCTCAGGTATATATAAAGCAGAAATTTTCTCGGCTCTTCATAGATTTCTGGAGTACAAGCAAATGCAGGCACACGTTATATGTTATAGACATTAATAACATTGGTACTCTTTTTTTAAAAAATATTGTCATACACTACAATTTTTGGTGATAACCCTGGACCACTTAAAACTCCCACAACTTTTTTATTTATTTTTTTGCCGAAATAATAGTTCCACTCACGTGGTGACATGTAAATATAATAGAGATATACCTGAAGAAATTCTGCTCTGCAGTTCGTCGAGTCTTGACCTGTGCCCACTTCAAATGTTTCAAATGTAATGTATATAACTTTGGAACTGTTCACTGAAATAACCCAAGCACAGCTCACTGGTTGACTTCTGATACTAATACTGTTTGATGGTGGATATTCCAATGTACCATTCTCAGTTGAAAGAAGTCCTCCACATACTAAATTTTTTAAAGATTTTGTTTCAATATTCACAGTAGGAATATTCACTTAAAGTTCTAAAGTTCATTGTCACAATAAGTTCACTATTGAAATTATATTAGATAAGTATATATAATAATAAATAGCTCTTATTTAGCCTGGCAGGAACTTAGTCCAAGCAGGACTAGCTTAGATTGAACTTTTGGTAACAAGTTAAAAACTCACCTTCACGTTCTAATTGACATCTAGATCCTGTAAATCCAGATATACATTGACACAGAAACGCCAACCCAGCAACACCTTGACAAGTGCCACCATTTTCACAGGGATTGGAAGTACATGGGTCCTTGAGAATGTCACAGTTTCTTCCACTGTATCTCCTTCTACAGTTGCAAATGTAATCATCTGTAGTATTGCTCGCAACACATCTACCGTTCACACACGGGTTTGAATTGCATGGATTATAAGTTTGAGATCGGGGCACACACCCATTTGGGCCCACACCATTTCCATTATAATGAGCTGGGCATATACATTCTACATATGTGGAGCTTATTCCTGAAATATGTTTATTGTTAGAACTTTATTTTTATCTTTGGACTGTTTATATATTGTCTTTTAAGACCAAGACGTTACCATCAATTATTAGTGTCATTTATAGTTTATAAGATATCAGTACATTTTTTTATATTAAGCATTTCCAGACACCACGTTATTAGAAATTTTTTGCTCGAAATTGAATTAGTCTTGTTAACCATAGTCAAAATGTCAATATAACGTGCAGAATTATTCAAAAGTAAAAAAAGTAAGGAAATTTGAGTATAACCAAAGGTTATTAAGAAATAAAAGCAGAATAAAAACTTATGACGAAATCCCTACTATAAGAGAAAATTAAATTGACTTTTCTGGACTTTTTACACACTGGCAAGAAAATTTAATAACAATTTAGTAAAAAATAGTATTTCATATAACTAAAAATTAGGTAGTCCCTTTTATCTCAACAATAGGATTTGTGTCATAATTTTATTTTTATTTTAACCAACTTTTCTTCACCAGTGACACAATGTATCAACAGAAAAGAAGGAGCAAAACTCCACGTAGGGAAAATTTTTCCCAAAAAAAATGGAATTAAAAAAGTTGTAATGGAAGTGTAAAATAAATTGTTTAAAACTTTTTTTACTTGGAATGAATTATAATTTTTTTATTTTAGTAGCTCTGAAGTACTCTTTAAATACAATAAAATTAAAAGGCATAAGTGAATCAAGTAGGTTAAATTTTGTTACAATTTAAATAAATAAAAAATGGGTGTCTTACGTGGGTTGTCACGACATTGTGCTAAATAATGACACCCTCCATTATTAACTTGACAAACTCCTGAGAATGAACACATTTTTCCATCTCCTATGTACCCAGGAGGGCAGGATCCACATGTCCTCGAGCCCTAATAGAAAATTTGAAATAAATAATATAGAAGTGGGCAAGTATGGTTTAAAACACGATTAAAATTGATGATAAATTTAAAAGAAAAGTAACACCGAGGGGCGTTTCACAGGGGGAAGTCTTGTACACTTGCAGGGAATTCCAAAGGAAGTTTCAGGAAGTTCAAGTAAGTTCGAGGAAGTTTTGAGAAATCCTGGGAAGTTGGGTGAAATCAAAGGAACTCACAGGGAAATCCGGGGAAGTCCATAGCTTTGGACGAGTCCATTTTCCTAAAAACGAGGTGAAGCAGGCTGTTCCATTCTAACCTAACTTTTTAGTCAAACGTCAGAAGCATTCACAAGATACATCGCGGTTCAGTACTACGTGTTTTAGTGTTTTAATTCACATGATGAAATTAGGCCTTTTTGGCTTTGAATATTTGTCACACCCTGTATATAAATTTTTTGTTGTTCACCCTATGCTATTTGAGAAAAAATCTGTGACTTAAAGCGATGAAATTATTAAGGTCTTCCCTATGTTTTTCTCACACCCTGTGTTTTTTGTTGTCCAGCTATATTTTCCTTATTTTTAAGTCTGTGACGTCACCGAGATTTTAGTTTACACAATTTTAAGGTAATATTTTCAAATGCGTTGATGGCTCACTTGGTAGAGCATCGATGGTCGCAGGTTCGAACCCTGGCGATTTTTTTTATTTTCAGAATTTTGAATTTGGCGCCAGAACCACATGCCGAGGCGCGCGTCATGGGTTAGAGCGATGTGATTGTCCGGCGAGGTAAGGGGCAGGGCCTAGGAGGAAAGTGGAGGGGGCCGTCGCAAGTGCCGTGTTACCTGAAACTAAAACCTATCACACATATGGTTTAGTAAAATCATTTAATAGCAACTTCTTATTGACATTTATTTACTGTAAAATACTGTACCTATAATTTTTGCTGATATCTCAAAATATACGAGTTTTATTGTGTGTTATCCTTTCAGTTACCAGTTTTGGAATTTTCATTTTTATTTTACACCAGCTTAATTCTTTTGTCGTGCTATTTTTAGTGGCCGGTCGTCTGCCCTAGTTTTTATGTTCAGCCTGATGATGATTTTTTTACATAGGATACCGCGTTCTTCATTTTAATTGCATTTCATTAAACTATGGGGATGACTCTTCGGTTTCCGCTACTTAATAATAATTTCTTGATTTACCAGAGGGATGAGGGAAACTGAATTGGGGTAGAAGCAATATAAAATTTTAACTGTAATCTAGGATCACCTTCCTTTTTTGAAACTAGGTATTTATTTATTTATATAAATAGCCTGCGGCCATCATGGAGGCTCTCTTACTTCCGATATAGTCTCAGGTGAGCAGACTTACGATAAAACTGTTCATACTGAATTTACCCGTCCAATCATCCATTAACCTGTTGGGGGAACGAGAGATCTTTATCGAACATCTGTCTAGTGTGGCCCCTAGGCTTTTGCTAGAGTTAGATAACTAAGTTAGATAGGATAGGATTAATTACTTTTCTTTTACTATTAAAAGCTTGCTATTTGTCAACCCAAATGTTTTTGGGCTTGCTTGCCACTTAAACTTAACTTACCGCATTGTTATTTAACCGGCTGTTTAATCTAGCCGACTTAGATTATATATGCGAAGCTTATCTGCCTGTTTCTTGCTTTTAGATTCTCTGTGGACCTCTCTGGGCCGGCTGTCCGAATTAATTGTATGATTTGCGAACTTAATGAAACTCTGTTTAATCGATAAATTTAGATTTGATTGACTGTATACTTAAAGTAGTGTCCTCAATACATCACTACCGAACTTTGGGCAATTTTTTTTAGAAAATCATTTTCTCTGACTGGAAGTTATCTGAGCATAGCGGATCATACTGCTCTAACAAACTGGCACCTGCGCATCCGTTCCACCAGGAGACCGATTTTCTCGTCTAATAACAAAGGAGGCTATAATGAAGCCCACCGCCAATAATGATATTACTTTATCGGAAGGGAAAATCGGACATAAACAGAAATAGACGTTACACATCAAATCGTTGATATGCAAAAAGATGTTTTGTGACAATAACGATTACCTGTCAGCTTTAAGAATAACGTCTCTTTTATTCTACAAATATTCTTACTTTACTTTTACTTACCAGTGTATTTATACATTGAACCATAGGATTCATACTACAGCCACCATTAAAAATATCGCATTCATCTATGTCTGTGCAATAGAATCCATTTCCTGTATATCCTGTAATTAAAAAATCGAGGTGCTTATAGTTTATTAAAGAGTGTCCTGCAATGTTGAAATTTAATTTTGGAGTTAACTTTTGTGTCAAAAATGATGTAAAATTCCCTACTCAGAGAGGTCCACACGATTTTCGCTAGCTATTAAAAAAAACTGTTTTAAAACATTCTCTTAGAATCACCTTATTTGTTCCAATTTCAAATAGGTCTACTGGAAAAAGTTATTATTTTTTTCAACTTACATAATTTGAACAATCTATTAAAACATTTAATTTTTGACACTTTTTAATATCTACAAAGTTCCTGAAAAATAAATAAACATACATGCATACAACATACATACTATAACGAAAAATGCCTCTAAAGTTGTTATATCAGCTTTTAATGAACACGTTTGCTCTCTTTTCTAACCTACTCAAAGATATGGTAGATAAATTTTAGGTTTCGGTATTCTACTTACAGTTTTATAATTTTTATGATTAGTTTGGAGGCATTTTTCTTTACAGCTTTGTTAGCCGGAGGCCCCCAGGGCCCCATTTTCTTTTAATTTTCATTGTTTTCCCTGTAGAGCTTCCACAGGTTTTCTAGAAATTTGCTAGAAATTTATGATTTGTGTATTTTCTAAAATTTATTTGTGGCTTTCGGAAAATAAATCTTCCTCCTCTCTCAAAGATCATTATGTCAAAGTGAAATGACAGATTTATTGATGTCATTTCACTTTGACGTGACATGATCTTGGAGAAAGGAGGAAGATTTATACTCCGAAAGTTCAGAAAACAAATTTGTTGAAATTATTTTTTGAGTTGCACGTTCAAAGTTTCGTTCATTTACTGTTAAGAATTTATTAATTTTCCAGGCAACTTGAAAAAGTTGTCTTTTAACCAGTTTGGTGGGGAAAAACCCAATTAAAAAATTTAATGTTTATGATTTGTGCATCCATCATTGGCCAGTAATATTCTAGAGTAGTCTCCGGTCTTCCATTTGATTATATAAGCCCTGGTAATTGGGCATGGAAGTAAGTTGAAGGTTTGAACGCGATTTTAGTGCGAGTTTTGGAGCTGAGAGAATATTCTTGGTCAATGACAGTACCTGACAAGTTTATTTGTAAAGGCTAAACAATAAAGGTGGTAGCCAAAGCAACAAGTTATTGTTGGCATCCGGTACAATACTATTACCAAATATTGATAAAAACTAAAATGATAATGCTTCAAGATTCTGTTAAGTTTGATGCAAAGTTGATGTACCGTGAAACATTTTGGATAGAGTTATTACATTACAATTTTCAGTCCTAAATTACTGTCAAAATAATAATAAATTAAAATATCATAAACTATTTTAGTTATCTAACCGAAAGTTAAGATTTTTTATGGAACAAATTACCTTTCAGCTTAATTATCGTATTTTAGCTTAAAAACACTATAAAAAATGTAAAATAGTTTGATAGTTAATGTTTTAATGTAATATTATTTTGGCACCAATTTAGTACTGACAAATTTAATGTAAATAAAGTGATGAATGTTGGGGAAAAGTGGTAGTGAAATAAAAAAATCAAGTTTTGAGAAAACACAGTAAAATATTTTTTAAACTGGAAGGTGCTATTATTTAAACACGTAAAGGACTTTAGACACAATGTTTTTCCTAGTATCTACATGTATGATGGAAAATTCAACAGAACCTGAATGTAAGGAAAAATTAACGTTGCAAATTTACGAAAAACACATAAGTACCATTTTACTCTCTCGTTTTATTAACACATAAATGGTATAACTATTACCATTTATATAACATATGATATTTTTATGCCTTCGTTGCCTCGGTTCTTAAACAACCTTCTTGGCCAAAAAAGTGCACTTACACATCTTTGCAATGTAAATAACTATTACTTGTCTATTACTAGGACTAATAGATACCTTGTGGGCATGATCCGCAGAAAAATGATCCAGGGACATTTATGCAACTGACCATAGGGTTTGTTGAACAAGGAAGATGGTTTTGTTTGCACTCGTCAACATCTATGTTACACAGCACATTAGTACCATCAGTTTTCCAACCCTACACAAAAATAAGGAACAAAATGAATCTTGGTCTGGTACCAAAAATTAATTCGTAACAACTTTTTCAAAACAGAAAAAATCACCTCGTCACATATACATTTATATCCAAAATTATTGTTGGCAGGGATACAGGTGCCATGTCCACATAATTCGGCACTGCCGGTTGTACAGTCTGTAGACCTTCGATTGCAGTGTATACCATACCAACCTTGTTGGCATAAGCACCTGAAATATAGGATAATTTTAGACCAAAAATAACTAAATTTGGATTACTTCATCTTGTATGGTGTCATACTATTGTCCATTATTCTTTTTTTAGAAATAGATTACTTTGGTGACCAAGGTATCTTCTAACCTGAGACACTGCCAATTTTGTACCCACAATTTATATTTTATGCAAAAATTGTTGTGAAAGATGACAGGTATTTGTAATATATGCTTCATGTACACTTAACTGAAGAGTTGGCAAAGAATCTAAAATGAGAAAACTCTCCAAAAGATGGTAGTCTAGTAAACAGTCGAACCATTTACACCCCGAAGGGAAATAGTTGAAGTCAAAGCTAGACTCCTTCTAGCCATGTTGAGAGATTGAGTGTATTTTATAAAGCCGTTAAGTCTTGTCAAGTAAATAAAGTTTTAAAAATCTATAATTCCATTTTATTTTGAGAATTTGGCAGATATTTTTGTAATCAAAATATTATAATATATCAGTTGCTTACCTACTTTGACACAGGAGTTAGACTTTGTCACTAAAAGCTTAGAGGCAAATACATTATATTAATTACTTAACACAAGCCACACAAATTCCAAACATGCCATATTCAAATGTTTCTACTGTGCAATCTATAGGGTCATAAAGTTGAAAAATATTTTACAATTTTGCAAGATTTTCTGAATCATTAGGTTAATCAAGCTGAAAATTTGTATACCAACATTTCTTAGAAGATAAATCCAATGTGGTTTTCAACGTTCTGCTAAAGAGCGCAAGTTATGCCATACTAGCGTCATCAATTCATTTTAAACTTTTTTTGTTACCACTTAACTCCTTGTAGAAACATCTTCCTAAGGCATATTGGATAAATCAACTTATTTTGACAACTATAGAATCTCCAGTTAAAAAGTAACCAATTATTAATTAGCACGCTAATAATTTGTTATGCTTTTAATATAGCTTCTTATTCATTTCTTTATCGGCCATTGTCTATAAATATATATTGTTTGAGAAATGTGAGTGCATGCTCAATATTTTATAAATGCCGATATTTTTCTGTCAAAGAAAACATTAATCCCTTCTAGTGCTATAATGAATGAAACATTTTTAGAGATAATTTTATACATGATATTACTTACTCATATGTTCCGGGCTTGTTAACACAAGTTGCCCCATTTTGACAACCCAAATCTGTACCAGAAAATCTGGCACATTCATTCGCGTCGGCTTCACAACTTTGGCCCTTAAAAATAGTTACATTATTTTTTCCCAAAGCACTTAAAGCCTTACAATACCTCCCATCCATCCTTGCATTCGCACAAGTAACCATTGAATATGTCCTGACAGACCCCACCATTTTTACAAGGGTTGCTCGAACATTCGTTTTTGGTCAGTAATTGTTGAATTGTTCCAATCCTCCTTTGCAATGCAATAAATCGCCTATTGACTCTTCTGATCAGTGCGTGGACAAAGTCTAATGGTATAGAATTATTTGTCATAGGAACAGTGCCAATTGATTTTTCTTCTAGCGCTTCAATTCTGTCGATGTACGTAGAAAATGTTCTTTCATATTGTTCAACAAATTTGGAAGCATTATAAGCCTGTAGAGTAAGCATTTATAAATAATACCTCTTCCAAAAAATATTGGTTTTTCATGTTAACACCCCTAAAAATCTAAGTACGCTGAGGAAATTGAACGGGACAATTTTTTTATAGATTATGATGTACCTATCTGAGAGGTCATCATTTGCGAAGTATTGATTTGGCATTGCCATGGAAACCTGGCCTTCTGCGATTTTTTAAAGGGGTGCATTTTTTTAAAAAACTATATTAGGTATTTTTTAATCGAAAAAATAACACCGTAGGATTATTCGGCATCCCTCAAAATAGTCCTGTAGCAAATTCGGTGAAAAAATATACGTTCATTATTTTTTTGTGGTGCCAAACTTTGATAAAATGTAGTGATGGGAAGAATCGAATTATTTCGATTATTTTCCAATATCTCGAGATAATTTTTTAGTAGTATTAATAGTAGCATACCAGTGTACAGGGTGGGCCAAATTGGACACTTTTAACGGGAAACTCCTATTTTTGACGTTGATAGACGAAAACTGATATCGGTGTCTGAGGCTCATTTTTTATGATAAACTTAATGGCGAAAACCTAAAATCGATATCTGTCACCGTTCTTGAGTTACAGGGCGTTTTTCGAAAATGTGCGATTTCGAAAAGTGGCCGTAACTTTTTTCGGGTTGAAAATTTTGTGATTCTGTAAAAACATTATTAAAGCACTTTTTTACGTAGAATCCAATGCTGCTACTACATTTTTTTTCTAGTCAACGGTTTAAGAGTTACGGATAAAAAATATTATTTTTTAAATAGAATACCCTGTATATTTTTGCATTTTTTAATAGAGCAAAAAATTACCATTCTAAAAATATATAACACTTAATGATTTACTTAAGTAGTTATCAATTATTACTAATAGCTTTTATGATTTCATGTGTATAATTAAAAGCAACAAGTAGTCTGTTTGTTTACTGTTACCTACCTGTCAAATTTTCAGTTAGGCTGTTTAGGCAGGGTAAAGATTTTTCTATTTTTGTGTAATTTATAAACTTTATAACATACCTACAATGAAATTTGAAAGTTATGAAAAATGGGATATGATAGTCCGTTTTATACAATCCAGGGAAAAATCAGATGCAACGAGCAATTTATACTACGAGCGGTATCCAGAGAGAAGACATCCTTTCAAGCACATTTTTGCAAGATTGCGACACAATTTGATTAATAGTGTCAGAGTAATAGTTAGTAGATTTGATTAATAGTAGGCTGAAAAGGTAGGTATGAGTTAAACAGAGATAGGCATTTTCCCCGGATTGTATAAAACAGACTATCATATCCCATTTTTCATAACTTTCAAATTTCATTGTAGGTATGTTATAAAGTTTATAAATTACGCAAAAATAGAAAAATCTTTACCCTGCCTAAACAGCCTAACTGAAAATTTCACAGGTAGGTAGGTAACAGTAAACATTTTTCCACGATTGTTTAATTGTCTCACCCTCCAAAGCCTACTTGTTGAAAGGGCGTGCTTCCAATTATACACATGAAATCATAAAAGCTATTAGTAATTGATAACTACTTAATTAAATTATTAAGTATTATATATTTTTGAATGGTAATTTTTTGCTCTATTAAAAAATGCAAAAATATACAGGGTGTTCTATTTAAAAAATAATATTTTTTATCCGTAACTCTTAAACCAATGACTAGAAAAAAATGTAGTAGCAGCATTGGATTCTACGTAAAAAAGTGCTTTAAGAATGTTTTTACAGAAACACAAAATTTTCAACCCGAAAAAAGTTACGAATCTCTGATGAAGTGATGCCGAATATCTATGTGTTTACTTCTTCCATGATATACGACAACTCCTCTGCTCCTCTATTATCACAGAAAAGGGTTATTGGTTCAGTTACATTAATTTCAGGTATGCTTAACTAATGCTTCTTTTCCAGCATGACTTAAACTCATATATTCAGCTTCCGTGGTTGAAAGTGCAACAGTAGTTTGCTTCTTACTGCTCCAGGTGATTACTGAATCGCCAAATTTAAAAATATAACCTGCATATGATTTCCTATCATCAACATCATTTCCCCAATCGGAATCTGCATAACCAATTATTTTTCTTTTATTGCTCTTCATATGTTAATTTCATAGTTGATGTTCCACGTAAATACCTCAAAATTCTCTTTGTTTCAATGCAATGTTCTTTGCCAGGATTTTGATTAAATCTACTTAATACATTTACTGCATGACATGTCTGGTCTAGTTCAGCTTGCTAAATATAATAGCTTTCCTACAAGTTCTCTGTATGGGAAGTTCTTTGCTTCTTTTATTTCTTCACGATAATTTCTGATCCTTTTGCACTGGTGTGAATGTTGGATGACATTCTTCCATATTAAATTCTTTTAATATCTCTTCAATATAGTTTTCTTGATCTAGAGTAATTTTTCCTTCATTTTTATTTTAATTTACTCTTATACCAAAACATTGGCTGACAGGTCCTAAATCTTTCATTTTGAAAGTTCTTGTCATTGATTGTTTGAAATTTTCCATTGTTAACTTGTCATTTGAAAATATTATCAAATCATCTACATACAAGGTAACTACTAAGATTTTTCTTGGATTATTTGTATTGAAATATACGCAGGGGTCCATTTTTGATTGTTTTAAATTATTCTTTAACAGCTCACTGTGTATTTTTTTGTTCCATGCTCTTCCTGATTGTTTTAATCCATAAATTGCTTTATTTAATTTGCATTTCAAACCATTATTTTCTTATAAATTTACTGGTGGTAATTCCATAGAGATTTTTTCTTCTAAATCTGCATTTAAATATGCTGTAACAACATCCATCATATGTACATCCAAATTTAGTTCTACAGCTGTTGCAAAAAGTGCTTTGATACTATTTTGCCTTACCACAGGAGCAAATACTTCTTGATAATCAATCCTTTCTTCTTGTGAATAACCTTTTGCTACTAATCTTGCTTTATATTTTTCTATTTTTTAATTTGCACCCTTTTTAAATTTGAAAACCTATTTACTCTTTATTATTTTTCTTCCTTTTGGTATTTCTTCAATTATATTCCAAGTTTTATTTATTTCGTGTGATTTAATTTCTTCTGAAATTGCTTTCTTCCATTCTTGCCAATCTTCTCTTTCTAACGCTTCTTGTAAAGTTTGTGGGTCTTCTGTGCTGTTTATTGTTGCTGTACAAAAAAATCTTTAAGATAATTTGTTTTTTTAACATTCCTTTTTCTTTCTTCTTCATTATTTTTCATTAACACTTCTTCTTACCTTTTCTTCATTTTCTTTATTAACATATTTTCTTCCTTCATTAACATTTTTACACTTTCTCTATCAACGAATTCTTCATCACTTTCTTCATTAATCTCTTCTTCTACAATTTGGGGTTCCAATGTAGTAAATAAAATTTCTTGATCATCTGCTTCTTTTTTAGGTTGAACATTTGGTGAATTAATAAATTCTATAAACTTTACATCTCTTGAAATCACTGCATCCAAAGTTTCTTTATTGATTAATCTATAAGCTTTAGCTTTTTCATCATAGCCTACGGAAATACATTCAACTGATTTTCTATCTAATTTACTTATCTTAGGTTTTTGTATATGTACAAAAGGCTTTGCATCCAAATATTTTTAAATGTGAAATAGTTACTTTTCTACCAGTCCATGCTTATTCTGGAATAATATTTGGTACCGCTAAAGTTGGTGATCTATTATTTAAATAAACAACTGTGTTAACAGCTTCTGCCCAAAATTTTTTGTTTAGACCTGATGCATTTAATAAACTTCTTGCTCGTTCAACTATAGTTCTATTTGCTTGTTCAGCTACTCCATTTTGCTCTGGTGCATATGGTGTAGTTAATTGCCGCTGAATACCATTTTGATTTAGATAGTCATCCATTATTTTATTTACATATTCTCATCCGTTATCACTTCTTAGTTTCTTTATTCTTCTTGAAGTTTGTTTTTCGAGCATTGCTTTAAAATTTTTGAAATATTTGAAAACTTCATTTTTATGTGTCAAAAAATACACAAATGTCTTTCTTGTTTTGTCATCAATAAATGTCAGAAAATAAATTGCTCCTCCTAGTGATTCATCTTCAAAAGGTCCACATAAATCTGTATGAATTATTTCTAAAATTTCTTCTGCTCTTGTTGCTTTATTTTTAGGAAATGGTGTTCTTGTTTGTTTTCCATTAATACAATTTTCACAATAATTATTTTCTGGATAAGTTAAATTTTTCGGGAATCCATGAACCATTATTTTCAATTTCTTTATGCCGTTTTCACTTAGATGACCAAGCCGATGATGCCATAAGTCATAAACATTATTTACTCTTGCTAAACAGGTTATGTCTTTTGCAATGTTTAGTATGTATAATCCATCTGGATTTCTTGTACCTATTCCCAAAATTTCTTTAGTATTTTCTTGACGTATTATACACCTTTCTGAATTAAAAATTGCTTCATTTCCTTTATCTGTTACTTTACCTACTGATAATAAGTTCATTTTTGAATCTGATGTTAGTAAAACTTCTTTTGCATTTACGTCATTTCTTCTATTATATAATTGAAGTGATAATGGAATTGTTCCAACTGCTTCGGTCTTGATGAAACTACCATCAACAGTTTGTATTGATGTTTTATTTTTAACAGTATACAAATTTTTAAAAATTTCTTTTTTGGGACTCATATGACGGGTAGCGCCTGAATCAATATACCATTGTTCATCGGAAGATGGTGAAGTATTAGTATGTGCCATTAAACGTTTTTTTTCTTCTACCGTTATATTCCTTTTTATCGTTTTGATTTCTTGTTCTTGCATAACAATTATTAAAATGATGATTGTTATTTTGTTTTTTTTTATAAAATTTAGATTTCGTTCCGAAAGCTGTTTCTTCACTTTTCGAATCTTTTCTTCTTATTTCTTCTTGTAATAAACTATCAATTACTGCTTCCAGTTCTAATTTTTTACCACTATTTTCTATAGCAATTACCAACAAATCATAATCTTCTGATAAATTTGCTAATAGATTGAAAGCCATATATTCGTCTGAAACATCTCTTCCTATCCCTTTCAATTCGTTTTGAATTTCAAGCATACGATTTACATAATCTTCCATTTTCGTAAAGTCCAAAAATTTCATCGAATATAATAATTGTCTATCTAACATGATCTGTCTTCTTAAACCAGTACTTTGAAAAGCCTTTTCTAATTTTGCCCATACTTCTTTCGCCGTCGAAGATGATTTCGTACGTACATAAAGTGAAGGATTTACATTTAATACTATTGCAGCTAAGGCTTGTTGATCAGTTTCTGTATCAACTTGTGTATCCGCTTTAACTGCTTTCCATAATTTTTCTTTTATTAACAACATTTTCATTGCATACTTCCAAGTAGCATAGTTCTTCGTACCTTCCAATTTTTCAACTTTATAACTTGTTTGAATGCTCATTTTTTTGTTTTCTTATTAACCTGGGCCCATAACCTGTTGTGAGTATATATTCGCAACGTAGCTTTCTTTAATAAAGAGCAAAAATGGGTAACCGAAAAATAGACTATATTTATTTATGCCATTTATACAACTTATATTTTTGTTAATAATAATAAACACATATCCATAACTACCGATATACAGAGCTGCCAAGTAACAATAATGATACATCATTATATTCTAACAAGTTTATCATAAATAATGAGCCTCAGACACCGATATCAGTTTTCGTCTATCTCCGTCAAAAATAGGAGTTTCCCTTTAAAAGTGTCCGATTTGGCCCACCCTGTACACTGTCGAGATCTTACGAATCGAGAGCGAGACGTTGAGTTGAAACGTTGAAACGCCAAATTAATATTACTAAAATCGAAATCGAAAGAGACAGTGAAAAAGTGAGAAGGCTATTAAGTGCAACAGAGATAGATATAGAAAACTCTGTAAAATGCAGACCGTTGGCTGTTGTATTTTGTTGGGAGTTGCGAGTATGGTAGGTACAATCCCGGTTCATTTGCCAAAAATTAAAAAAATGGTATCAATATAAGAACAAGTATTCGAAATCGGTTGACCAAACACCAAACCGATCGAGACATAAACATAAAAATCGATATATAATTCGATTAACATCTCTAATTATTATTTCGATTATGAAATATTCAATGTTACTAATATCTCGATTATGAAAATATCCCGATTATTCCCATCACTAATAAAATGAATACTTCAAATTTGTGGTATGAATCTAGGATGCTCTTAAATGAAATATAAAAGACGCTCAGAGCATACTTTAATATCCAGTTAGTCTTGTAAAGGGATTTTATTGATGTAGTGCTAAATTATTTAACAAAATAGTTATTTTTTGTGTAACTAGTGCAAAAATGTAAATTTGTTGCACGGTGCACTCAGCAACATTGCAGCTCTTGACTTTATTTCGAGCCGCAATGATGCTGAGTGCAACCAATATGAACATTTTTTCTAAGATCAAATTAAATTTACATTAAAGTTTTAAACGGACAACTTGAAATTAATTATGGAAATTGTCACTATCAGAATAGTAGGAATTAATTTGGTAAAACGTGAATTTCTATATTTTTATAGTGATTAAAAGTGTAGCCTTTAACATGGAATACTCTGACCATAAGGTCAATGGCTTTAGTATCTCTGATTTTTCTTTTAAATATGTTAAGAGGACGTTCTCAGTAATATTCTTAACACCAGTCTATAAACCGTCTATAACACCAGTCACACCACTCTATAAACAGTCTATAACAAATGCCATACACTTATTTAGATGTATCAGGTAATAAATCTGCTGTAGCCTCATTAGATGTTTCAATTATATCTGGAGAAGTACAAATAGTTTCTTCCTCACTATCTGAACTCAACATTTTTCACAGCTTTACAACAAAATATTAAAATTTTAAGCTGAAATTAAGGTGAATGCCTATTACTGGACAAGCATCAATTATCATACAGAAAATTTGTTAACGAAATATAATTAGATTTTCAACATATCCCTATTTAAAAATATATAAGATGTTTCACGTTTCATCTTTCCCCCACTGGGTCCTCCTTTCATTCTTTCAATTTACTCACAGTAAATATGATAATGACTCTACCTAAAGGATGCGTTTTTCTAGTGTTGTACGTTAAGGTGCTCCGGCGGACAATAATGTAAGTTATTAATTGTCGATATAGTTTTTTAAGCTGTACTTTATTTCTACATTAGTAAATGGATTACCGAACCTAGAACTAATTTACATTTGAGATTAATTTGCACAATTACTTAATTAAATTAAGTGTCTGATATATGGAGCACTAATGTTACTGTTTTCTGTATATCGGCCACTGTGTCCAATAATTAGGAATTGCAGGTAAAGTTTAAAAATTGCAATAATATAAGTAAATGTACAGGTTGATAAATTTTCTTTGGGCAATAATTTTGAATATAGTTTAAACTTTTTGCTATCCAAATATCAACCAGCTAATTTTGTTCAAATTTTATTGAAAAATGGCTTTTAAATAATGCCTCCGATATAACCCAATATACATTAGAAAAATATTACCAATTATCGGTCACCTCTATATTATGTGATTCTTAGATCACACACGTTGTGTAAGAATCTTTTTTAGAATATTTTTATAATATACATATTTATTTACTTCAGCATTTTTTCTTCTATTTTCAGAAAATCAAAAATGCCCAACAAGAGATTTCAACATTCACAGGATTTTTTTGATCCACTGTGATAATATTAAATTCAATTTCTTTCTTCTAATCTTGTGATTCCTCCTTCCTATCTTCAAGTTACATCATTGCAGTAAAGTGATAACAATCAATAAAAAAAAACTTACTTTTCACCCTATAGGGCAGTGAAGAGTAGCTTTGGTACCTACCCATATATTGTAACCAACAATAAACGATCACTGTCATCGTGGAAAAAATTTACATCCTTGGTAAATTAATAGCCATTTTTAATAGAACATTTCTTGTTTTTATAGTTATTATACCAATAAATTGTTATCCAAAAGCTACAGTAGATTCTAGAAAAGGACTTTAGTGTTTAAAAGATCTTATAAAATTACACCTGTTCATTATTATATGCTGGAATAAGGCAGAACTGTGTCGATAATAGGGACAACGCCGGTCGATAATTGGGGCAGCACGTCTATTTGACATGTTTTTATGTTATATTAATGTTTTAGAAAAAATAATAATCATTACAAGTTGTTCAGAACTTTTCATAGGACATTATTACCGTTTCACATAATGAATTTTAACTTTCATCAAACTAAAAGTGCAATTTAAAGGCCAAAATTTTCCTTAACTCTCCGATAAATGGGGCATTTACCTTAATCTGGAAATTCTCACTGTCAGATGCCATCCATAGGTAACTATAGTCTATCCAAGTTACAGAGGCAGTAGATATAAACAAAGTCACATGACCACATTGCGATCGATTACCAGGGTCGGATTAATATATGCGATTCAGCAGCAAGTCTGCGCGCTATCATACCTATGCAGGAAACTCGACTGAGAGAAAAACCCGCCCTGTATTCCACTCGCCACCTAAACACTTGAGATTTTACGACTTCCAGACCAATAAGAGAATAGGTCACATCGCGACCACGTGGTGGCCAATGTTTTGATTCACTGCCTCTGTAACTTAAATATAGTATATGAATATGCTTTCGTTAGTAACAAGACTTGGATTAATCAAAATTAGAGTAAAAAACTTCTTTTTAATATCAAGTAATAACGTTTTGAGGAATATTTAATGGTACCTAAGTACCTATAGTTACAACGTTCATAGGTATTGTCGCAGGATCGAAAAGGTTCTGGGGGCTCGCCAAGGAAAAAGAAGTGAGGTTGGGAGACGATGCAGCTTTATTGGCTGTTCCTTTGTATATTACAATCTAAAATCAAGTTTACGAAGAATTATAATAATGATAAATTAGTATATTTATTACCTTACCTAACACCAGGTACAGTGACGATTTAATCAATCGGCGCTGTGCACCCCCCATGGCTGCTAGATGCGATATTTATTAAAAGGTTTTACTTGCCTAGAGTAAAGCAACGATGGAAATGAAAAAAAAACCTTGTTTCTATGGGTGTATAAAAAATATTCCCGTTAGCGCGATACCCCCACTGCCACCTAGTGGCGAGGTGCAAAAGTAGCCATCTGGGCACGCCCAGGACTCTTGGTTCTATGGGCCAGTACCTATATATTTGGTAGGACAGTACTACCTGTTTATCAAGAGAGGGCGCCGGAGTGTCTGTTACCAGTTATTATTTGTTAGGTATTGTCGACGCTAAGTATGTAAACATTATATTCTGTGAATAATATGTGAATGTAAAATAAATAAATTATGTGAAGCCTTTAATGCGCCACAGTATTCTCAAAAAAAAATTACCTTTAGATTAAACTCGTAATCAGTAGAGTATCAAAATATTTTTGCACTAATGTAAAAAGTTAAATTTTGGCACAGTATATAGTGCAAGGAGTAATAACTTTTTGCATGATCATAGAAAAATAGTTATTTATGTACCAAGGCACTGAAGTTCAACTTTTTACGACTCATGTGAAATTTAGTTGCAGAGGCCTCTGGCCGAGGCAAATAAACCACATGAGTCATAAAAAGAACTTCAGTGACGAAGTACATATTATATCTTTCTTGAAATCGGCACTAAAGTGTCCCAAAATCGGAGAAATCGCCCGTCAAAAGTGACCAAATATTCAAAACCCGGATAAAGGCCCATTTAACTTTTTGTACACATTGCGAAATTGTTTCCTATTGAAGCGCAATCCTTCAGTATACATATTTTAGTAAATTTGAATATCGATAGATTTGTTGTGTAGGCTGCACAAGAAGCAGCAGTTTGGTTTTTCTGTATGAAGATGCCGTGTCTTGTCTTACTTGACCTAGGTAGAGCGATCGTCAAAGTCAAGCAACGCCACGCGTAGTCGGTTCATGGACGGGTGATCCCTTATTATTATTTTCTTGCCTAATAAAACATTTTTTTCCGATTTCAAAAAAAAATATAATATGTACCTCGGCACTGAAGTTATTTTTATGACTCATGTGGTTTATTTGCCTCGGCCAGAGGCCTCGGCAACTAAATTCCACATGAGTCATAAAAAGTTGAACTTCAGTGCCTTGGTACATAAATAACTATTTTTTGAAATCGGAAAAAAAATGTTTTATTAGGAAAGAAAACAATAATAAGGGATCACCCATCCATAACTTTGACTTTGACGATCGCTCTACTTAGGTCAAGTATGACAAAGACAAGGCGGCTTCGAACAGAAAAACCAAACTGCTGCTTGTTGTGCAGCCTCCATAATAAATCTATTGATATTCAAACCTACTAAAATATTTATACTGATAGATTGCGCTGCTATAGGTAACAATTTCGCAATGTGTACGAATAGTTAAATAGGCCTCTATTGGCCGGGTTTTGAATATTTGGTCACTTTTGACGAGCGATGGCTCCGCATCTGACTTTTGATGTTTACATCTCGCCAAGGCCTACTTATTGAAAAAATCGTACAATAATGGGTTACTTCAGTGCTGATTTCTGAGCTGTTAATGACGATTTTGGGACACTTTACTGCCGATTTCAAGAAAAAGTATATTTGTGAAACATTATATTTGACTATTTTCTAAAATTTATTTGTGGCGCAAACAGATCCATTTAATTTTTAATTGGGTTTTTCGCCACCAAACTGATCGAAAAACAACTTTTTCAAGTTGCCTGGAAAATTCATAGATTCTTAACAGTGAATGAATGAAACTTTAAACGTGTTACTCAAAAAATAACTTCAACAAATTTGTTTTCTGAGCTTTCGGAGAATAAATCTTCCTCCTTTCTAAAAGATCATGTCACGTGAAAGTGAAGTGACAGATTAATAAATTTCAGGTTAAAATGTCATGACAACAGAAACAATAGCCTAGCCACCTGCCTGATATTGTACCCTGTGTTCTATCTAATTATCTATACTAACTTCTCTTTGAATAAGTGGCAATAATATTTTACTGAATTCCACTAACATTCAGCATTTGACTATTTTTAAATTTAAATTAAATTAAATTTGCTTCAACTAAATGCCTTAATACATTTTGTAGTCTTCTCTCTTATTATTTGTCATATCCAATTCATAATAACTTCAAAATTTCATTTTGTGGATCACTTATGTAGGATGTTTATTATTCCTGCACCCATTAAAAAAATAGTCAGGGAAAAACATTTCTGTTTTATTTGATAGTCCCTACAAAACTTTAAGTATACAGTTTAAACAAAACACGTCAGAAAAGCTTACTTTAGAATAGAATATCAAAATTATATTATAAGACTAAGTTGTGAAGATTCTAGAAGTTTTAGTGAAGTGTCCCAAATTTTTAATGATCAACATCCAAACAGAAATTATTCCGCTCATTTGCAAGAAATCCTTTTTAAAATATTTTTGACACATATTTTTGACACAGTTTTGAATCATTCACTTTTTCAAAGTCTGGCATCACATAGAAAAAATAATGATTCAATATTTTTTTAACACAATTGACCATTTTGTGAAATGCAAAATAATCCTACCCTGTTAATTTTTGGATTAAAAAACGACTAATATAGTATAAAAAAAAAAACGCCCTTTTAAACAATCACAGAAAGCCGGGATTCCGCGACACTGCCAAACCAATACTTATTCAAAGTTTGACATCACACAGAAAAGTAAATAACGAAAAAATCAAATGCATTACTTTTTGATTAAAAAATGACTAATATAGTTTTTCAAACAATGCACCCTTTTACACAATAACAGAAGGCCAGGATTTCGTGACACTGCCAAACCAACACTTATTCAAAGTTTGGCACCACACAGAAAAGTAACGATTCCATATTTTTCAACAGAATTAATTATGAGAAATGCAAAATAATCCTATGCTAGTACTTTTCGATTAAAAATGACTAATATACTTTTTCAAACAACGCGCCCTTTTACACAATCACAGAAGGCCAGGATTTCGTGACACTGCCAAACCAATACGTATTCAAAGTTTGGCACCATACAGCAAAATAACGATTTCATATTTTTCAACACAATTGACTATTTTGAGAAATGCAAAATAATCCTATGCTGTTACTTTTCGATTAAAAAATGACTAATATAGTTTCTCAAACAACGCGCCCTTTTAAACAACCACAGAAAGCCAGGATTTTGTGACACTGCCAAACCAATAATTCACAAGCGATGACAGGGACATTTCAGTTCCAGCAGATTTTTAGTAATGTTAACACGAAAGGTGATCCACATGACATTTTTTTGATGGGTGTATCCATGGTCTTGTTGAAATTGATACAGAGTATGCCGTATAAAAGCTAGACAAACCAAAGTTCTTTTTTTAATGGAATCTATGTTTTATCCCGATTCCAACGATATATGTATACAGGGTGTAATGGTACAAGAGTAACTGCATATATTTGTGCCAAAATATTACGATTCATTATAAAAAATGCACCTACCACATTTAAATGTTACAAATGAATTGTACATCCAAAATTAGGAAAATAATAATAATATAATAATAATATAATAATAATATAATAATAATATAATAATAATAATAAATGGCCTTTATTAATAATAAGTAATTCACAAATCAATTATACGAAGTGCCACACAAAAACAAAATAGAAAATAAAAAAGAAAGTGGTAAACATAAATCATATATCGCAAATGACGCAAATTGCTTAATCCCAGCAAACAAGTTAAAAAACAAAAAAAATGTGTGCCAAGTGATATAGGCAAACCAAGAACAGCACTACACAAACCAAAGATTAACATTAATACTAGTTAAGAAGTTTTGAAAACTTCTTAGTATTATTAATTTCGACGCGCACGCCTAGGGATAATCAGTCCTCTGAACCTCACCTTGGTTCTATTTTTAATTGCGAATACGAAAGCGCGGTGCATTTTTTGCACTGTTGCAGTCGGCCAATAGCGCCAAATCGTTTTCCGCGCTCCCCGCTTCCCCGCGGACGTAATCTCTCAGTGCGCCTACAATATGTTCTTTAGGTTATACTATTGCATGCATGGAGCCAATCATCATTCTTGAAATACACTGTGTCCCGGATAAGAATGAACAGCATGGGGATATTGCAAACGGTGAGAGATAGGGCAACGGTTAAATGGGGAAAAAGTTGGGCAATTTTGAGGTCAATAAAATGGCACAAACAGATTTTTAATATCTTTTTTCGTTTTTGAGTTATTTTGAAAAAAGTAAAATTTTGCGTTTTCGATTTTATTTTTTTCTGAGGTTGTTATCACAGATAGAGAAAAAAGAAAAACATTTTCTTATGGCACTTTTTAACGGGCCTTAAGATGGCGTTTTTAGATTTGTCCTACAACGTTTCGTTTTTGAGAAACCATTTTCAACTTTATTTTTTTAAATACGGACCTGGATTTTTTTTTGTAGATTTTGAAAGCACTTTTCATTGCAAATACCATGATGTATGACACGAAATATTTTCAAAATGATTTGAGAAAATTATACTGAAAATTCATTTTTTCCATTCATTTTTGTCTAATGCGGCCCTGTATTTAATAATAAGGAGTCTAAATATTAAGCAGTATTGACAACAATTTAACTTACAGTTTATTTTTACTTCGAAAATTTAATATTTTTAAATTGTACGGCCCTGCGTCTGGTAATGTGTTTTCCTCTGTTGTTGTACAGCAAACAGTGTCGCATTGTGTTTTGGAGTAAATTCTTCGCTTTTCCTAATTGCGGGAAGAAAGCTTTAAGCCAACGTAATCAATAATTTTTGCCATTTATTAATTGCAAAAATACATTCGTTCGGCCTCTACACTATTTCTGTGACACAAGATATAACATGCTGACATGTTAAATTTGTCGTCATTTGAAAAAGCACCCTCCATTTGTAATGAAATAAATTGTTAACTAAATGATACAGTGGGAGTTATGACAAATGACAAGGGATTGGTTTCGTTGTTTCAAAGCCTTCTAGGTGGAGGATTTTTATTTATTTTTTAACATCGTATGTGCCGTCCTTTTTTTAGTTCTCCAATTGAAAGATAAGTTGTAAGTTAAATTGTTGATTATACTGATTAATATTTAGACTTCTTATTATTAAATACAGGGCCGCATTAGAAAAAAAAATAATGGAAAAAAGGAATTTTCAGTATAATTGTCTCAAAACACTTTTAAAATATTTCTTGTCATACATCATGGTATTTGCAATGAAAAGTGCTTTCAAAATCTGCAAAAAAAAATCCAGGTCCGTATTTAAAAAAATTAAGTTGAAGATGGTTTTTCAAAAACGAAACGTTGTAGAACAAATCTAAAAACGCCATCTTAAGGCCCGTTAAAAAGTGCCATAAGAAAGTGCTTTTCTTTTTTCTCTATCTGTGATAGCAACTTCAGAAAAAAATAAAATCGAAAACGCAAAATTTTACTTTTTTCAAAATAACTCATAAACGAAAAAAGATATTAGAAATCTGTTTGTGCCATTTTATTGACCTCGAAATTGCGCAACTGTTTCCCCATTTAACCGTTGCCCTATCTCTCACCGTTTGCAATATCCCCATGCTGTTCATTCTTATCCGGTACACAGTGTATAGATACATTTGAATGTCGTCTGCATAAGCCTGAGTTTTACAATGGTAGGGAAAATTCAAGATGTCTGATGTATAAATCCAAAATCAAAATATATTACCTGCTGTGTTCGTCCAGTCAAATAGGAGGTCATTAGATTAGTGGCTAATGTTGAAAATCCATAATATTTCAACTTTGAGATCAGAAGTTCATGACTTATACTGTCGAACGCTTTTGAAAAATCCAACAAAGTTAAAGCCACCATGTAATTTTTATCACGAACTTCAATAATTTCGCTGGTTACCTCAGCAAGGACAGTAGCCTTAGAGAATCCCTTGCGAAAACCACACTGAGAGGTTGGTAATATTTCCTTATCAATGATACTTATACTGGAACATTTGCTCATACCAAATGAGCATACCAAATGGGCATTGGCTAAAATGCCATTGGTTTACTTGGGTATCAAAATTTTGTAGAGTTCAATCCGTTCCATTTTGGTACATTATTCATACAGAATTTTTTCTCATTTTGGATGGTACAATTAATAAAAGTGGTAGGTGAAAATTTTAATTTTCGAATTTTGGAGTTTACAGGTGTTTTGGGGCACATTTTGCCAATTTCCATGAAAACAGATGATTTTATCGTTATGGAAAAAGTATACTTTTGTTGAAAAATGAAAAGATCCACTAAAATGAACCTGCAAGACGAAAACCATAATCTCAGAAAAGTTACGAGTAAAAGCACGATCCAAAAATAGCGCAAGTTGCGCCCTTTGTGAGATATGTAGGAATTGACATCTTCAGCATACACTTCATACCCAAAAACAGAGCAGTGCCACATTTCAGTTTGGCAGCTTTGATTATTTTGGGAGATATAGCTATAATTCAATTAAAAAAAGAACTTCAACGCCCCACATATCAGTAACTATTAAGATTTGACCGGTAGTTGTTAAGCTCAATCGTAACATTTTGCCCCTCAAACGTTAACAGTATTTTGTAATCATGCAGACAAAAAAGTCAAAGGTTGATATTTGCAGCCCAGGGCAACATTATAGTCTGTCTGAAAATATGAACCTTGATTTGGAGCATTATTTTCATCATTTTGTCTTATATCTCAATTCATACTCAAAAGTTTCGTTTACGAGACACAAGATGTGAAAACATTAAAAAATTAAGTTTAGATGCCCTGTATTGTAAAAACATATAACATATATGTCCTTGGAATCTGGATGAAGCATAGATTCCGAAAATTCAGTAATATTATTCATTAGAAAACCAGAGGTTCAATTTGTACTGCTTTTACAGAACACCCTGTATCAATTTCAACAAGTCCAAGGACTCGCCCAACAAATAACCTTAAACCTTTTAACTCTACAAATATTTCTTTAACTCAAAAAATAAAGAAGGGGTGGGTAAAAATGTTATGTGGACCACCCTGTACATAATACATACTTTATCTAGTGTTGAAAGAAGATTGAAGTTGTTAACTGCTACATCAGATTTTGTAGAAAATTTAATGTTTCCTGGTGAAATAAAATATAAATCTCCATCTTCTATGAAAATTTTAGCCCTGAAAATATCGTGATATCTTAATTTTACTGAATATTACATCACTAATGATGATATGATACAATATGGAGATCCCATACTTGAAAAAAGAGACAGAGTTGAATTTGAAGAATTTTGGAGTATTAAAATAACATAATGCAATCCCACCTACAATTCCAGGCTGGTGTTACATTATTAGGTGTCCTCATAGGACACTGTTGTCGTTGGTGACACTTTATGGTAATTGGTTTTAGAGATTAAGAAGTGCATATTATGCATATTGTGTCTGGAGAATAAGGAATCACTGAAACACCACTTAATTGGAGAGTGCTGCATTTTATATGGTCAGATTTACTCTCTTTGGTCACTTAAAATCGGGTTAGAGAGTGGACCTTTGCCGGAAGGGCCCCTATTATTTCTCTAATTTTTGCAGATAGAGAAAAAGTTTTATATAAAAGTTGTAAGCTACTTATTTGGCTTTAGAAACCTTGTGGATTAAACAGGATTTATCGTAAAGTGGGACAATTTTTTTTTGTTTTTAATAATGTACACCCTGTATATTTTTGGATATTTTGAATGAGCTGATTTTTCTGATTGCAACTATATAAAATATGTCGATATTTGCTTTTCCCTTAAGCAATATACAGAGTGTCTCACTTAAGAGTGAAACAACCCTATAACTTCTTTAATTTTTAACCGACCAGAACGAAATTTTCACCAAAAGTAGATGGCATTGTTGCCTACTTATTTCCAAAAAATTACTTGCCTACTCCAAAGTCAAAGCCACCTGCGATGCCACAAACGAGGCAAAAAATCCGAAAGTCATAGTAGGCATTTTTTTTCAAAAAAAAATTACTAGAAAAAGTTGTTCAGAATCGATTCAAAACCCTAAATCCAAAATTTTGTCAAAATCAAAAAATATTAATTTAAAAAGATTAAATTCCAAAAACAGCAATTTAATAATTTTCTGTGTTTAGAAAAGTGTGCGATGGGAGTTTTGAAGGCAAATTGTTTTCATAAAGTAATTATTTTAAAATAAAAGCTACAAAACAAATTTTAAATTTTTACTTAAATTTTATTTATTTAATATTTTTTGATTTTGACAAAATTTTAAAAATTTAAATTTTTAAATTTTTACTTAAATTTTATTTATTTATAATAATAAATTAAATTATCATCAAACTATTTTACGTAACTAAGCAAAATTCTTGACTTTTATATGGAACAAATAATTATTACTTCTCAGTTTAATTAATTCCGCATTAATCGATATTGGTGAGTAGGCCATGGAGAGAACTGAAGCAATTGTTTTTATTTTATTTGACAGTTTAATTAGTACTCTTGAAATAAAGAATGGTGCCGGAAGTGACCCATTTTTCAGTATAAAATGAACATACTGTATAATTTATTCCTCAAATTGAAAAAAGGTAATTTCCAGTGTCATATAATAACAAAAACATCATACATGTACATAGATCTAAACAACGACAATTATTTGGCTGAATTTATTTTTATTAACCGAAGGTGGCTGTGTCCATTGTTTCAATATGACATTGGTAATTTTAGGTAATTTTCTATCGTTGTCAATTTGTTTCTTGTCTAATTAGTTTATTAATTTTTGTAATAAATGGTTAATCATAATAATAAAAATAAATTCAGCCAATTTATCGTTTTTTCCCAATTTTGAGGGAAAATTGTAGGTACGGTATGTTCATTTTGAACTGAAAAATCGGTCACGTCCGGCACTTTCGGTCAAATCGGATGTGTAATAATTTGACACGTGCCGCTATTTTCTTAGTCCTAGTGAACTACAAAGATATTTTTAATAACTTTTTCCTCTTAAGTTAATTTTAAGAGAGTTAGCTCACTTTTGGTAAATGACATTGTAGAGCGGTTATCTCAGAAACTAGTAACAATAGGAAAATCATCCATAGAACGAAAGTTTCTCCAAATTACCCAGTCTTTCAGATGCGCTACGTTCCAACATTCCTAAGATCGAAAAGTTTCTTTGCACCGCAACGCCATTTATATGCCAATATCAAAATTATTGCTTAGCAGTTGCAAATGAAGCCCTCTTCACATCCTAGCCAACGGCATTTGCAGAATTAAAATATCTCTTTTTGTTCCCGAGATATCATTGACGGGAGTCCTTATTGGGACACCCTGTATGTATATGTATAATTAATTTCCTGGAATAAAATTTTCTGCCGTCACATTTGCAGCTTCCAAAATATGCGATAGTGTCAACTTTCAATTTTTCTTATAAAAGTGGACTTTTAAAAATGATCCTATCATGTCATTCCATTTGCACTTTGTTGCTAAGATGTAAAACCTATCTTACATCATTCCTTAGGCCTTAAGAAAGCAAAATCACTTGGTCGTCAAAAAATCGTGGTGTGCAGGGGATAGTGAGGGGCCTCATACTACTTCACTCAGATTTGTATAGCGGACCCATACACAATGATATTTCCGCAACTGAAAACAATATTTTTCTACGATTGGAAACAAATGGCATCATTGTATGTTCGTTCAATTTTAGAAAAGTAGTCTCAATCGTCAGAGTGGACTGTAACACCCTCTATCCTTTATATGATCTAGGTCAGATAATACAGATTTGTGTTCCATATAATTAAGATAATTACCAATTACCTGCATATGCAATACCGTTGAGTCAAGGAATAAGAGGTACTACCTCCATGTATCATAGCTAGTCCGGAATCTCAATACAAATAGATCCCTGCCAATTGCTTTAGGACAACTTGATGCAGTTTCTCGTCGATTACGCTGTTCTATCATTTATGACATTTCTTCCTATATAAATTTACACCCGCAAAGGTTGAATATTTTCCAAATGGTTGAAACAAACAATTACATGCGAGCATCATTGAAATTGTGACAATAAGCAATATACAGGGTGTTCCATTAAAAAAAAAATGCTTTAGCACCGCTTTTTTGAATACCCTGTATAAAACTAAATAAAGCTGAAAAAGCTTGCTTTGGCTTTTACAACTTTTATCTGAAACTTTTTTCCTAATCTCAAAAATATAGAAAATAAGGGGGTGTAAAAATATGTGATCAGATGGTATAGTATTTGTAAAGTCACTTGAAACAGTATAAAAAAACTCTAATTGGCACCACAAAAAGAATATAGGACATAGGCCTCACGCAGTTTTCAAAAATATACATATATTCTACAAGCAACATAATATTTCACTTTTCAGGTTTTTAAGGTTATCTTGACGATAACCTTGTGTTGCGCAGTTTTCAAAAAAATACATATTCACACAATCTAAAGGTTAATGCATCATATAATATTGTCAAAAGGTATCTAAAAAGCCATATCTATTATAACTATTTACGCAAGTATATCCTAAGATCTAAGAAATTATGGCATGGCTATGCACCGCATTTCGCTGCACAAGTGGCCGGCCATCGAACAGTGTAACCCATGCAAGTATTCGTGATATTATATTTTTACTACTATTACCAGATGTGGTTTAATATCGTTAAGAAAAGTGTTTTGTCTCGTATTTTATTGCCGAGGCGCCTGTTCTCGAGCTACCCTGGTAAAATATAAATGAACTCACTTGGAACACAGTGATATACGGGGCGCGATCTTCAGCAGAAATCACCGGTATAAAATTCAAAGGTTTTTATGCTCCAAGTAACTTCATTTGATTCACGTAAGTGGTTCATGACTTGATATTTCAATTTATATTTTAACTCTTACCATATTAATTCTAAATTGTATAATGACAGTACTATGTGTTCTCTTCAATTTTGACGTGTAAAAGTACCTTGTATTTATATTACCAATAAACTATCTATCTATCTATCTAAGAAGTGCGAATTTTAATTTGAAATTTTGGTCACTTATATAACAGGTTGTAAACTTTCTTTCTAAAATATTTTCAACTTCCGATCACTTCCGGTTATACCGGAAGTGGATAGCAACTTTGTTATTTCAAATAGAACACCCTATATATTATTACACCATTTGGTTCCCTAATAAATTCCAAATCTTTTTTTGAATATAATGTGTACCCTATTCCTAACCCTTTTTGAGATATTCGCAAATTTTTGATTTTTGCAGCCATCGACCATAGTGATGATAACTTTGAAATTTATGAATCTGGAAAACTGAAATTTTGGACTGTCGTAGGCGAAATTCAACTTTATTAAGTGGTCTGTATGCCATTTCAAAATATTGTACAGGGTGTTCGGGAAAAAATTCCCAATACCAACATCGAAAAATTGAAAAATCTCATTTTTTTCAAATGGAACCCATATTTTTTTATTGCACTGTTGAAATGCTTGTGAAAAGACAGTTCAAAAAGATACAACACACTATATGTCTAAATGAAGCGGTTGCTTCGCTATTACTCAAAATACGTATTTTTGCTGCTCCATATCAAGAAACAACGGACCTTTTCTAATAGGCGGCCATGGATTTTTCATTTGTGATTGTCATTTATTGTGTTTCAAACAATAAAATATTAACTGTGGACAAGAATGGTTCAAATTAACTATTCTAACGAAGATATTTTGAATATGTTTTACACTCATGGAGAGTGTAAAAGAATTTTAGAAAGAACAATAATTAATGAAAGGCATTTACATTTACCACCTTTGACGAAAAGAAAATTCAGAAACTTCGAACGAAATTTCATAGTCCATGGCAAGGTCCAACAAAGAGAAGCAAATGTAAATACGTAACAGGTAAATAGCATAATATGAATAAAGTGTTTTACTTATATGTAGTTTCTTGTTTTTTCTTCTAGTACCTATTATTATGTAATTGTTAGTATTATTTAATTCTGTACTATTGCTTCTCAGGGAAAAAATATTATTAAATAGCCCTTAACCTTGTCATATAATTGCGTTATTTCATTTTCCATGGCCCCCTATAATGTGACGCTCCTTGAGAAATGGCACCTTTGTTGATACAGAGCAGAAAAAATACGTATTTTGCGTAATAACGAAGCAACCGCTTCATTTAGACATATAGTGTGTTATATCTTTTTAAACTGTCTTTTCACAAGCATTTCAATGGTGCAATAAAAAAATATGGGTTCCATTTGAAAAGCATGAGATTTTTCAATTTTTCGATGTTGATATTGGGAATTTTTTCCCGAACACTCTGTACAATATTTTGAAATGGCATACAGACCATTTAATAAAGTTGACTTTCGCCTACGACAGTCCAAAATTTCAGTTTTCCAGATTCATAAATTTCAAAGTTATGATTACTATGGTCGATGGCTGCAACACACAAAAAAAATCAAAAATTTGCGAATATCTCGAAAAGGGTTAGAAATAGGGTACACATTATATTCAGAAAAAATAATTGGAATTTAATAGGGAACCAAATGGTGTAATAATATATAGGGTGTTCTATTTGAAATAACAAAGTTGCTATCGACTTCCGGTATAACCGGAAGTGATCGGAAGTTGAAAATATTTTAGAAAGAAAGTTTACAACCTGTTATAAAAGTGACCAAAATTTCAAATTAAAATTCGCACATATTTTAAGAATATCGTCAACAATGCAACAACACTATATTGATATGAACCCGTACCTCGACGGCGGCGGCGGTCGGTCGTCGGCACTACCTCTATTCTGGTTTTCGTGACGTTGGTAGGCTGCAAATTTCGTGGGGGTTCGCGAGACGTGATGGTATAGGCATAGTCCCGACACAGCATAGATATTAAGCTGTGGTCCCGACGGGGAAGTACATACACGTCTTGTTTACCGAATTCGACTGAACGCGCGCGTCGTGTAGTTGTAGCAGAAACAGTGAAACAACCATCATTGGCCAAATATCATAACTGAGTTATGCATCTTCCAGCCGGTTCAAAAAGTTCCAAATAGTAAGTAAATATAATTAATAGTGTAAGTGATGTTTTATGTTTTACTTGTAGTTTTTGTTTTATTTTTTATAGTTTAAAACAATTTTTATTTGAAAGAAACATTTACCTTGTTCCTTTCAGTCTGGAAATTTTACCAGACCCAAAACATAGTACTCATTATAATAAGACCGATTACCTGTGGTATTTTATTGTTATAAATATATATTTTTGAGAATATCTATTATTATTTTTGTTATACCTACCTAATAATTTTTGCAATTACCTCGTAGGTAATTACAAGAGAAGTTTTTATAACCTGAAAGAATTTTTTTCTTATTTCAAACAACTTTTCCTTATAAAAGTTTTTCATATCTTTGAAAATAATTGTAGTTTACTCTTGGGCATATTTATTTTGCTTACGTCTCGTTCTGAAACCATCCAAAATATCAAGATCCAATTCCAACATTTTTTGTTATTTACACCTATTCTGACACTTATCCAGAGACACACTATACATATGTACAGAGTGGCCCATTTGAAATGGAAGCACGCCCGTAATTTTTTTATTTTTCATCCAATTTTAGCCATTTTTTTCTGAATATAGGTTGCAAAACTCTACTTTGGTGCAAAATTTCAGGTCCTAATCTCAATTTTCAAGGCCTACTATGAATTTTTTTCTAGTAAAAAATGACGAAAACCACAGTGTTAATCAGGACACCCCAAAACCCTCACATACCAAATTTGAACAAAAAATATACAGGGAGTTATATTGTACATGGTGAGATGGCCCAGAGAAAAATAACCTGTACATTTTTGTATTGAATCTTTGCACACCAACACTTTGAGTGGTCCTGTCGACCAATCAACTGTTAAGGGAATTCCATGGTACACTTGATTTGCCAGATGTCTTTAAAATTCTTATTTTGCTCAACTTTGACAAGCCGCAGAAAGGAACTCCCTGTAGGTATATTGTTTGTTCAAATTTGGTACGTGGGGGTTTTGGTGTGTTCTGATTAACACTGTGGTGTCAGATTTTAAATAAAAAATCGCAAAATGGTTTTCGTCATTTTTTATTAGAAAAAAATTCATAGTAGGCCTTGAAAATTAAGATTTGGACTTGAAATTTTGCACCAACGAATTCCTTATTCAATGACCAAAGTCAAAAAAAGACTTTTTTGTTACCTAACTTTAGAAAAATAAAATGGCTAAAATCGGATGAAAATAAAAATTTTACAGAGTGCTTCCGTTTTAAATAGACCACCCTGCATACAGGGTGAGTTAACTAGGCCACGGTGGTCTATATCTTCCACATTGTTAATGCTAGAAAAAAAAGTATAGACAAAACTTGTAGAGAAACATGAGTACTACATTCCGAAAATGTATTACTCAAAAACCAAATAAGATTTTGGCCTATAACTTGGACTGGAGATTGCCTGTTACGCCTAGTTACCAATTTTGGACCGATATTGAGATAAAGTTCTGAAGAACATACCAGGCGATTCACTTACACAAATCCTAAGTTTACTTGCTAAAACACCCTATATTTTATTACATGTTTGGAAAGCCCTTAAGACTCAATGTACAGCAGGTATATGGTGATTCAACATTTTGACCCATAAAATGGCTTTTTTCAATCTGTAGCGAGTAACACGCATAATTTAAAACTTTTGGTCAATACAAATTTTAATCTAAGTAATTACTTACATTTTGAGACAGAAATTATTTAAAAATATTTATCACAATGGCCGTCATTAGTTTTTTTGCGCAAATGCTAATAACCGATATTGTGATAAATATTTTTAAATAATTTTTGTTTCAAAATGTGAGTAATTACTTAGATTAAAATTTGTATTGACCAAAAGTTTAAAATTATGCCTGTTACTCGCTACAGATTGAAAAAAGCCATTTTATGGGTCAAAATGTTGAATCACCACGCACGCGCTGTACGTTGAGTCTTAAAGAGTAGATACTTTTTGGTATAGGGTATTATGGGTCTAACATTAAAGGTTAGGGAGTTATTTCCATTTTATTCTAGGAAAGGGCTTTAAAAAGGCACTTTTAAAGCTGTAAAAATGAACAGACATTCTTGTTAATTTTTTGTGTATCGGAAATAGTTGAAAACCTACCTATAATGCCATCAATAATAAAAAACCTATTGCACATGAAGAAATAAAGTTACCTCCATAATAAATTAAGACATCGGCATATGCCAGGCTGCACCCCCCCCCCCCCCGAGCTCGCGAAAAAGTGCTAAATAATGCTAGATAAGAACAATGCTGCACGATCGTTTCTTTACAAGACCGAATGATTTATCAAATTTACGATATTGAGGATATCGGATATCGGTGGTACACATTAGCAGTTGACATTTAATGAAAGATTAGTAGTTGTCTGGCCGGCAGTCGGCACAGAACAGAAACACAAGTCACACGCACACGCGCTTCGCGCCGCGGGCTTTAAAACCTAACCAAACCTGCGCCGAACTTAAAACTAATCTGACCTGAATTATATACGCTTGGCCTTCTGTTTTCTACTGTCCTTTATATATGGCATGGCCGTAGATAAGGGGGGGGGGGTTGAGTGTTCAAACCCGTCCCATTGAGAAAAAAAAAAGAAGAGGAAACATATTGTGATGATGTAACTTTACAATTTTCTACGCCTCAGTTAAATTGTTTGTCCTTAAAATTTCTAAAAAACATCAACTTTTAATTCCTGCTTTTAGAAATCAATAATCATTATGAATCCACAAGGAAATGGTTCTATAGGAAGTTGCCTACCTAGTTGGCCCTTTGAGAGGATGTGGCAATAAATTTATAGGCACTAACTTATATTTTTACTTCCACATCACTCAAGGAATTCTCTCTCGGGCTTTTATGTAAAAAAAGAGTACCTACTTCTTACAGTTACTGCATAGTTAAATTATTATTATGGTTCCACAGTTAACAAAGAAAAAACTACAATCAGTTGCGTAACATTTTTTGCTAATATTAGGTTATTTAATTTTTTTTAGTTCATTAAAAATGTTTGACTTTGAAAATTTTCGCCTGCGGCGCAATTATTAACAATACAAAATGAACTTTGTCAGCCAGCCCCCCCCCCCCCCGAGAATAATTTCTGGTTGCGCCACTGGGCATATTTTATTTATTTATAGCATTACAGGTAGGTCTTCAACTATTTCCAATACACCAAAAATTAACAATAATGTCTTTTTATTTTTTACAGCTTTAAAAGTGACATTTTGATACCCTATTCATGTAATCGGCCCTTTTAAAGCCCTTTCTTCTTAGAATCAAATGGAAATAACTCCCTAACCTTTAAAGTTAGACCCATAATACCTTATACCAAAAAGTATCTACTCTTTAAGGGCTTTCAAAGCATGCAATAAAATATAGGGCGTTCCATTTAAAATTAGGGAGTAAACTTAGGATTGGTGTAAATGAATCGCCCGGTATGTTCTTCATAACTTTATCTCATTATCGGTCCAAAATTGTTAACTAGGGGCAAAGAAAATGGTACTAGCGCCATTTTCTTTGCTAGGGGTAACAGGCAATTTCCAGTCCAAGTTATAGCCCAAAATCTTATTTGGTTTTTGAGTAATACATTTCCAAAAGTAACCCCTTTTTTTATTTAAAATTAAATTAACTCCTGAACCTTCAAAGATAGACCCTTAATACTCTGTACCTAAAAGAACTTTCTCTTTAAGGGCTTTCTAAAAATGTAACAAAATAGGGGGTAAAATTAAATTAACTCCTGAACCTTCAAAGATAGACCCTTAATACTCTGTACCTAAAAGAACTTTCTCTTTAAGGGCTTTCTAAAAATGTAACAAAATAGGGGGTAAAGAAAAAATATTTTGCTTTATTTGTAGGTACCTCAGAGAAATAACCAATTTCTCTGAGGTAGGTACATAATAAGTCAGCCGTGATATGGAAGAGTTTGGTAAAAATAATGAAAATTGACAAGAAACACTCATCGTATGAAGCCCTCCGATATTATTTTTCCAGAATCATACATATATCTTTAGGTAGCCCGTTTCATTTTCTTCAAATTTAACTAAATATGCATTTTATCATATTTTGTTTAGAAAAAAAAAACTTGAGGTATTAAAATATTTGAAACGTGCACCTTTAATACCCTGTAACTCAGGCAATATAGGAAGAAGAAGTTTAAGTTCATAGACAAACACTGCTTAATTTTTGACAGAGAACACATTTTTCTTGGTTTATGAAAATATGCAGTCAATTATGTTTCTAAATGTGGAAAATTAGAAATCACTTCTTTTTTCTAAGATATAGTTATTTGGCAAAAATTAAGTGATTTTTGTCCAAGACCCGTACAAACATTTTAACCAGGGGTGAAGCTGAAGCCCTGGAGCACGTCTATGAAGTTATTTTTTTAACTCAAAAATAAGTGAGATATAAATTTTTAAAAAAATTGTGATTTTCTATAAAAAAATTAATACTTCTTAAACATATTTTAAATATGATTTTTGTGTCAACATTTCAGACTTTAAGGTAGGATGGGGGGTGGAACAAGGAACAAGATCAGCAGTCCCAAAACTTAAAAAAAAATTTCATGGAAGAACGGAAATTTTAGAGTTTTTTTTTAAATAACTTCATAGGCGTGCTTCAGGGGTTCAACTTTACCCTGGTTCAATTTTTTGTATGGGTCAGAGACTCACCCTGTATTGCCTGAATTAGAGGGTGTTACCGAAGTCTTAAAAGTGAACTTTTGGCAAATTTCATTACCTATATTTTTTAAACTAAAGAAAATATGAGAAAATGTTTTTAGTAAAAGTTGCAGGGAATGGAACAACAGGCTACCTAAAAATGCAAAAATTATGTATGTTCCTGAAACAATAGAATTTCCAGGTGTCACATGCCGATTTTTGTGGTTTTTAACAAAAACTCTTCTCTATCATGGCCCATTTAGTACCCAGAAAGCAGAATATTCCTTTCTCTTCTTGTTTTCCCATAATAAGCCCAGGGAAGGAAATTTGGATCACCTTCTAAATAACCGCAACAATAATCATAATGAGAAGGAAATTGATAAAACAGAAGGAACCTACTTACCTGTCAGAATATTTTTGTGCTTGCACAATATAAAATAAAATAAAGAAAAATAAATTCTGAATGCACATTTTACAGAGAGCACATGCTTAACTATTCGAGGAATGAAGTGAAATGATATGAATGAATTGACTCCACATTTTTTCTATTTTAGGGGCGTTACATATATCGAATAACAAGTATCAATTTCATGGGATTGTTTTTGGTCTGTCCAATAAAAGTTACTTTTAATGTGGAAGAGGGGAGTTTGTTGATTATTTTGGTGGAAAATATAACTAGTTATGGTATTTTGAAAATAGACAGTATATGCCAAGTTGTACCAGGTACTACTTTCTTTAAATTTTATGCCAGATACCGCAAAATCTGGATCTGGCAAACAATTATTTTAGAATTGCCAAAAACTCTTTGCTGATGTAGTTGGCTTATTTTTTAACTGACCAGCAAGTGGAGACGATTAATAGGTATTAGTTTGTGATAGGGACACTATTTAAAACATGAAAGACACTCACTGTTGTACCTTTAGAGTTGTGGGAGGAAGAAATTATACAAAAAAGTTTCTGTTCAGAACCATTTTCAACTTTTAAATAAGGCCTGCAAGATATAAATAAATTTGCTATTAATAAAGTATTTGAAAAAGAACAGTTTTCCTGCTCTCATCTCCGTATATAATCGCCAACATGCCCTAAGGAGAGGTGCCCTGTTAGTTTGGTTGCTGGGTGCGAAAGTGGTTGCTAAGTACAAAATATCAATATCCAATTCCAATTTTTTTATTATTTACAAACTGTATAAACAAACTTCTTACAATTATATATAACCATACTTCTTAAAATTAATGATTAGTAGTCTTGCCGCACACTCAGGCTGTATACTACCATCTAAATCCTAGCCATGTAGAGGGTGACCATTTTTAGACGCTTAGACTCTGTTGATGGAAAACGGTCAAAGATATGAAGATATTATACATGGAAGATGATGTAGAGTATATAAAAGAATAAACTGGACCAATTAGCGACTCTTTGCAAACAAGACGCTAGGTGTCGCGACGCCAAGAATTATTTTTTCCCACCAAGATACCACTTTTGTTGCATCGTTCAAAAGCACTAATTTTTCTGAACATTTTTCATTACTGCCATTTCTCTTTATTCTCAAACCGTGTCTTTTGACCTTCTTACCATTGTCAACATGCAAATCCAGGACCAGCTACGATTTTTTATACCCCTAATTTTCACTAAATGCATTTAGCGATTTTTTTTATTAAAATCGGACAACACATCGTTAATCAGGATACCACAGAACCCCCATATATAAAATTTAAACAAAAAATATATAGGGAGTTCTATTCTACAGGGTGCCAATATTTAGCAAAATAGGAATTTTAAAGGAATCTGGCTGGTCAAGAGTCAAGTATGCCATGGAATTACCTCAAAACAATTGCTAAATGACTTTAGTGAAAATTGGGGGTATAAAAAATCTATAGCCAGTCCTGGATTTGCATGTCGACAACGGTTAGAAGGTCAAGAGACGCGGTTTGAAGATCTTTCAAACAAAGAAAAGGTCAGAGGAATATAGCTAATAATAAAATCATTGGACATTAAGATGGAAAATGAGAAAGAATGGCAATTAAGAAAAAATTAAATCTAATGTGTTTTTGAAGAATAACTTTTTAACGGAAGATAATATAGACAAATGGCATTAATTAAATAATATTTCTTGGCGTCGTGACGTCTAGCGTTGTATTTGCAAAGAGTCGGTAAATGGGCCAATTGATTCCTTTATCCTATATCATCTCCCATATACAGGGTGAACGTATTTCGAGTCTTTGCATGTAGATCTTGGTTATCTTAAGAGATACGAGGTCGGTTAAATTGGGGCAAAGTTGCGGAATTTGATGCTGAGTAACATGGTAAAAAAAATTTTGGCTGGCCCTTCTCGTTTTGAAAATAATGCGAAAAAACTGAAAATTGTCGTTTTCGTTTTTATTTTTTTAAACGAAAACGAATGGTGCTGGACATGGAGTATAGTAGAAGCACAGGGATCACATATAAATAAATAACATAATGTGATCTCTGTGGAGTAGAATCAAAATGAATATGATATAATTTTGATAACTTTTTGTAAGAATTAAAGATTTTCTATTTTTATATCTATTAAACCACAAATTTCCAGGTTATTTGATAGATTTCCCTGACTTTTCCCTGATTTCCCTGACCAAAAATAATTCCCTGACATTTCCAGGTTTTACAGGTTTTCCAGGTTGGTAGACACCCTGTCTATGCAAAAATGTCAAACATTATGGGGCTTACATTTCCAAGGCACTCTATGCAAAAATGATTAATTTGATATTACGGCAAGAAAAACAAAGTGTTCCCGCAGTAGACCTGGGGCGTCGAGTTTGGATCAACCTGTACAAAGTGGTTGCTAAGTACAAAAACTGTTCCCTAAAAAGTCTTATGCAGCAAGGAACTTAAAACTATGTAGAAACAATAAACTATCAGTTTTAATATTTTCCACAATTGTTTGATAAACTGATTTTGATTAGTAGAAACACAAATTATATTATATATTACAGGGTGTCCCAGAATAATGGTAAACAATTTAAGGGGAGATAGAACTAGTCAAAATAAGAAAGTTTCTTTAAACATGCCCCTAAAACGGGATGTGCATTACGTGCAACCCTTTAAATGTTAATAGGAAATGAGTAGGTAATGGGTGGGTTACGCCGTCCCCCTCCACTTTCCTCCTAGGCCCCGCCCCCTTTCCTGGCGGCCAATCGTAGCGCTCTAACCTATGACGCTCGACTCGTGGCGCCAAATTCAAACCGTGGGAGATAATGGTCCATCATCTCATGGTCCAGCATCTCCAGCATCTCGAGGTCCAGCATCTCCAACATCTCATCTCGAGGTCTAGCATCTTGGGATCCAGCATCTCCAGCATGCCTCTGCGTCACAAAAATCTGAAAATAAAAAAAAGTCCGCCAGGGTTCGAACCTGCGACCATCGGTTTATAAAATCGACGCTCTTCCAACTGAGCCATCCACGCATTTGAAAATAATACTTTAAAATGGTGTAAACTAGATTCTCGGTGACGTCACAGAATTAAGAATAAATACAAGGTGTCTCAAAAGCAACTGATAAAAATTATATACAGGGTGCGTTAAATCAAGGCAAAGTCAAAAGGGCCTTAATAATTTAATCGCGTTACGTCACAGATTTTTTTCTCAAATAGTACAGGGTCAAAAAAAATAAAATACAGGGTGAGACAAAATAAAAAAAGGCCTAATTTCATCACGTGACGTCTTAGACTTAAGAATAAGTAAAATACAGGGTGAATCAGAAACTAAAGCCAAAAGGACCTTAATCATCACGAGGCGTCTCAGAATAAGTAAAATACAGCGTGTCTCAAAATTCACATTTGTACAGGATAGAACAAAAACTAAAGCTAAAACGGCGTTAATCTAAAGTCAAAAGGACCTTAATCGTTGTGTGACGTCACAGATTTTTCTCGTACAGGGGTGGACAACAAAAATATACAAGCTGGCATAAGAAAGCCAAAAGGACCTTAATAATATCTAGGTACGGGGTGTGACAAAAGCCAAAAAGGCCTAATTTCACGTGGCGACGCAGATTTAATATGTGTCTCAAAATTCATGTACAGGCTGGGGTAAGTCAAAACGACCTTAATCGTTCTGTGACGTCACAGATTTTTCTCAAATAGTACAGGGGTGGACAACAAAAATACACAAGGTAGGTAAAAACAGTTGATATATAAAAAAAATCAAATACAGAGTGAGATAAAAATAGAAAAAAGGCCTATTTATATCGTGTGACGTCTCGGACTTAAGAATAAGTAAAATACAGGGTGAATCAGAAACTAAAGCAAAAAGGACCTTAATAATTTATCGTCACAGATTTTTTCAATTAGCATAAGTACAGGGTGGACAACAAAAATATACAATGTGTGACAAAAAAAAACGACCTGTATCAGCACGTGGCGTCTCAGAGTTAAGAATAAGTAAAATACAGGGTGTCGCAAAATTCATATTTATACAGGGTAGAACAAAAACTAAAGATAAAACAGCGTTAATCTAAAGTCAAAAGGACCTTAATCGTTGTGTGACGTCACAGATTTTTCTCGTACAGGTGTGGACAACAAAAATATAGAAGTTGGCATAAGAAAGCCAAAAGAACCTTAATAATGTCTAGGTACAGGGTGATACAAAAAAAAGACCTTATTTCATCACGTGGTAGACTTAAGAATAAGTAAAATACAGGGTGAATCAGAAGCCAAAAGGACCTTAATAATTGATCGTCACAGATTTTTTTCATTTAGCATAGGTACTGGATGGACAATAAAAATTCATGGTGTGACAAAAAGTCAAAAAGACCTAATCTCATCACATGACTTCGTAGAACTAAGAATGCCGAGTGCCTCAAAATTTATATAGGTATCGAATGGGTCCAAAAGCAGTTCATATACTAGGTGAAACAAAAGCCAAAAGGTCTAATTTCACGGTTGAACTATCTATTTGTCCTAATTATAAGATTCAAAACAATTTTTAAGTTAAAAATGCCAAGAAATAAGACAATCGAAATCTCCCAGAGCGGCTTTATACTCGTATCGCCGACAATTTCCAGCTTAATGACGTGAAAGCGATTAAAAAATTCGATGTAGGTATAGTGCGTATAAAAAACAAAACCAAAAAGACGTTGCTCTCTCACCAAGAGGGGTTCCATAGGGTCCAAAGGCCATTTTTCCTAAACGATGTGTAGAATGATCCGAAAATTGAAAGGCAACCAAAACTTTTCGCGAAATTAGTTTGTTGTTATAAAAATTGGAATTATATATTATGTGCATAAATGCATCGTGAAATAAGGTCAGCTACGAAAACGCTGGTCCGCCAACACCGGCCGCTGGTAATGGCATTTGTTATCATTTTTCCAACATACAGGGCAAATATTGCATCTTCAGCGAAATCAAAAAATAAAAAGTAGGTTTCGGGCATCGACACGAGCGGATATCTACGCCTGGCAAAATAGTTGCCTAAATTCCACTCTTCTAAAATTAATAATATCAGAAATAGGTAAAATATGACACCGGGATTCGAACCTACGACCACTGGAGTTCAACGTTCCGACGTCAGAGTGTGAGAAAAATTAAAAGGGTCTTATTAATTTCACCACGTGACGTCACAGATCTAAGGAAATAGGGTGTATAAAAATTCTTGTACTTACAAAAAAAAATCAAAGCCAAAATGTCCTTAATAATTTAACCTTGTGACATCACTGAATTAATGGAGCGTCTGTATAAAAATTCATATATTGGGTGAGACAAAAACATACATACGAAAACCATATGAACTTTAATCGTGGCGTGACATTACAAAATTTTTCTCAGATGACGTAGACACATAGAAACTACTGATATACAGGTGGACTCAAAATATACTTACGAAAAAATTAAAACGGAGCTGCCAACGCAAGGACAGACTGTATACTAATCCCTCAATCTCAAAACGATCTACAACTTGGAGGAAAAAATCGCGGGTTAAAAATACCTCTTTGGGCTTTATTAAATTTCTGATACAAAAAATCGTCTAAATCGCCTGGTTGTCACGGAGAGCCTAAAAACGGTAATATTATACAAAATTTATATGCAGGGTAAGTAAAAACATGACGCAACAGGAAAATCAAAAGGACCTTAATAGTTTCGTCACAGATATTTCTCTAATAGTACAGGGGTGGACAACAAAAGTATACAAGCTGGACAAAACAGATTTACTCATCACGTGGCGTCTCAGAATTGATAAGTAAAATACAGAGTGTCTCAAAGGAAACTGATTAAAAATTATATACAACATGCGTTAAATCATGGGTAAGTGAAAAGGACCTTAATAATTTCATCACGTGGCGTATCAGAATATTTTTTCAGACTGCATACAGGCTCGCCAAAAACCAATACAAGTTGTGTCAAAAATTACTATACAAAGGTAATAAAAACACTGTACAAATTCCGAACTATGGTATCTGTCCTAATAACGGGACTACCGACGCAAACGTGGGTAAAAAGACCTCTTTATTAATGGATCCAAATAAAATTAATTCCTCTACTACAAAACGACCGGAAAAAATCGTAAAATTGGGCATGATATACATAAATCGTAATCCGTAGTAATAGAGTGTACAAATTAGCCAACAACAGCTATATTTTTCGTAATAATTGCCTCTACACGAGCGTGAAAGATAATCTAAAATTTTCCAATAAACGCACAAAATATGACATAAAAATAAAACATCATGTGAAGTCGCAGAATTAATGTATGGTTGTATAAGAATTCATAATTTTCCTATTTGTTCCAATAATTCGCGAATTTTTAAGCTAAAACGCAGGGACTGATGACGTACTAAACCCCCAATCTCAAAACGGTCTGTTAGTTGAACGAAAAAATGAAACGAAAACTTGATTTTTTAAAATGGCTCTTTTACCAACGGACCGGCAAACGCCGTAAAAATTGATCAAAATATGCCGGGAAGGTAAAAAGACACGACACATAATAGGTTAATACAAAAAGCACACCGCTTAATTCGCAATACCGAAGTGTACATAAAGTTCTCGACAATAGAAGCGAATATTTTTCGTTATACCTCTACACGACAAAAAAAAATGCAAAAAACATTGTCAGCGGTTTCACAAACACAAAATGTAGTTTGCGGCCGGAAGGAATGGTAAAGGTCTATAAATTAAACATAAAAAAATAACGTTGCAGGATGTCTCGAATTTCTTGGATGAGACAAAAACAATTTTTATTAAAAAACTAGCAAAAAGTAAGACAGTCGAAATCTCCCAATCTCAAAACGATCTTCTAACCACAGACGATTTTCAGCTTAATGGCGTGAATAAAAAATCGATATAGGTACACATAAAAACGAAACCAAAAAAAAACCATCACGCGGGGACTTTAATCGACACGTGACGTCACAGATTATTTTCTCAACAAAATATACAAAGTGGGCAAAACAGCTGTTAAAAAATCTCTCAAACCAAAGCCAAAAAGACCCTAATAGGTCGTAACAGAATTAAGAATAAATAGAGGGTGTCTCAAAAGTAACGGACAAAAATTTATGTACAGGATGGGGCCAGAGTCAAAAGGACTTTAATAGATCATGACAGAGTTGAGAATACAGGTTGGGCAAAAAAAAAGAACAACTGTAAAAATTCATGGATGGGGCAAAACCCAAAAAGGCCTAATTTCATGGATGGGACCAAAGCCAAAAGGACTTTAATAACCCGTGACAGATTTAAGACTGCAGGATGGGCAAGAGCAGCTGTCAAAAATGAACGGATGGAACAAAAGCCAAAAAGATCTATTTCATCACGTGACGTCTCAGACTTAAGAACGAGTAAAATACAGTTAGGTATTTGCAAAAATTCTGAACTATTCGTTCTAATTTTTAACTTAAAACTACCAAAAACAATCGACGCAATGTTAAAACGACCTTATACTCACGTCTGGTCGCGCAGAATTACTCACAAATATTAGGATTTTTCACGAACTTAGTATGTTAAAAATTGAATCTTAGCGTGAACAAAGGTAGGCTACTGAACACAGGGCGCAGGGATTTAAAATGTATACGCCAAAAGCGTGTTGCGAAATTAGCGTTTTAGACAGAAAAAAAAAGGACATTTCAGGGTCAATACGTTGGCTCAGTCATTAACCCCTGGAGCTTGCTGACAGGGACTTGCAAAAAAAAGCTTGCTCGGCACTTTTCCCAAATATTTCACAAGTGGTATATCAACAGCTACAAGAAAAAGAATCTTGGTCGCGGGTAGCGGCGTACGAACGGAAGGATAAATGGCAAAATACAGGTCTCTAAATTGAACATTTTCTCAAAAATTAACGACACGGCGAAATTCATGGTGGAGATCAAAGACAAATGGACTTTAACAGTGGCAGAATTAATACAGGATATGCCAAAATGTATGAGTGTGACCAAAGCCAAAAGGACATTAATAGGGCAGATTTAGTACAGGGTGTACCAAATCATGGGTGTTACCAAAGTCAAAGCAGTTTAATAGGTCAGATTTAATACAGGATGGGCAAAATGCGGCAAAAAAAAGCCTAACTTCAGAATTAAGTACAATAATAAAGACACAGAGTGATTCAAATACCAAAACCAAAAAGCCTTATTTCATCACGTGACAGATTTAATACAGGTTGTGGCAAAAGCAACTCTGACGGGACTAAATCCAAAATGATCTTTCTTTGGTCGCGGGGTACAGATTGTTCAGAAACCGACGTAGATATCCATCACCACCTTATAATAATGTCAAAGTCCTGTCTTTGAGAAACCATCGGTTTCTAAGATATTTAAGAAAAACGATAATGATAAAATTCGGTTTTTTGGTAATAACTCGAAAACGATCCCAGTTAGCCTTGATTTCTCAGCGGCATCAGATTGACCATAAAATTGTCTAAAACTTTCCCCATTTAACCGACTCTCTATCTCTTGTAGTTACCGAGATCCCAATGGTGAGCATCGAATTTGGGACACACTGTATGTATAGTCAAATTATGCAACGTGAAATACTGAGCAGGCGGGTGGAGAAAATTTGTAACATATATATATCGTTGGAATCAGAAGAACCAGTAGATTTCAAAAATCCAAAAATATACAGGGTGTTCCATTTAAAAAACAAAAGTTTATATATTTTTCTCAATTTTCCGACGTTCATTTGTTTCATCTGTTAACAAATTCAAATGGCTCGTAAAAAATCCTATAACTTTCATATAAAAAGTTTTTTTCTAGGATCAAAAATGGAGGTTCTAGGGTGGGTTGAAAAATATACGGAAAAACCTGTACATAAATTTTTGTCCGTTACTTTTGAGACACCCTCTATTTATTCTTAATTCTGTTACGACCTATTAGGGTCTTTTTGGCTTTGGTTTAAGAGATTTTTTAACAGCTGTTTTGCCCACTTTGTATATTTTGTTGAGAAAATAATCTGTGACGTCACGTGACGATTAAAGTCCCCGCGTGATGGTTTTTTTTTGGTTTCGTTTTTATGTGTACCTATATCGATTTTTTATTCACGCCATTAAGCTGAAAATCGTCTGTGGTTAGAAGATCGTTTTGAGATTGGGAGATTTCGACTGTCTTACTTTTTGCTAGTTTTTTAATAAAAATTGTTTTTGTCTCATCCAAGAAATTCGAGACATCCTGCAACGTTATTTTTTTATGTTTAATTTATAGACCTTTACCATTCCTTCCGGCCGCAAACTACATTTTGTGTTTGTGAAACCGCTGACAATGTTTTTTGCATTTTTTTTTGTCGTGTAGAGGTATAACGAAAAATATTCGCTTCTATTGTCGAGAACTTTATGTACACTTCGGTATTGCGAATTAAGCGGTGTGCTTTTTGTATTAACCTATTATGTGTCGTGCCTTTTTACCTTCCCGGCATATTTTGATCAATTTTTACGGCGTTTGCCGGTCCGTTGGTAAAAGAGCCATTTTAAAAAATCAAGTTTTCGTTTTATTTTTTCGTTCAACTTACAGACCGTTTTGAGATTGGGGGTTTAGTATGTCATCAGTCCCTGCGTTTTAGCTTAAAAATTCGCGAATTATTAGAACAAATAGGAAAATTATGAATTCTTATACAACCATACATTAATTCTGCGACTTCACATGATGTTTTATTTTTATGTCATATTTTGTGCGTTTATTGGAAAATTTTAGATTATCTTTCACGCTCGTGTAGAGGCAATTATTACGAAAAATATAGCTGTTGTTGGCTAATTTGTACACTCTATTACTACGGATTACGATTTATGTATATCTTGCCCAATTTTACGATTTTTTCCGGTCGTTTTGTAGTAGAGGAATTAATTTTATTTGGATCCATTAATAAAGAGGTCTTTTTACCCACGTTTGCGTCGGTAGTCCCGTTATTAGGACAGATACCATAGTTCGGAATTTGTACAGTGTTTTTATTACCTTTGTATAGTAATTTTTGACACAACTTGTATTGGTTTTTGGCGAGCCTGTATGCAGTCTGAAAAAATATTCTGATACGCCACGTGATGAAATTATTAAGGTCCTTTTCACTTACCCATGATTTAACGCATGTTGTATATAATTTTTAATCAGTTTCCTTTGAGACACTCTGTATTTTACTTATCAATTCTGAGACGCCACGTGATGAGTAAATCTGTTTTGTCCAGCTTGTATACTTTTGTTGTCCACCCCTGTACTATTAGAGAAATATCTGTGACGAAACTATTAAGGTCCTTTTGATTTTCCTGTTGCGTCATGTTTTTACTTACCCTGCATATAAATTTTGTATAATATTACCGTTTTTAGGCTCTCCGTGACAACCAGGCGATTTAGACGATTTTTTGTATCAGAAATTTAATAAAGCCCAAAGAGGTATTTTTAACCCGCGATTTTTTCCTCCAAGTTGTAGATCGTTTTGAGATTGAGGGATTAGTATACAGTCTGTCCTTGCGTTGGCAGCTCCGTTTTAATTTTTTCGTAAGTATATTTTGAGTCCACCTGTATATCAGTAGTTTCTATGTGTCTACGTCATCTGAGAAAAATTTTGTAATGTCACGCCACGATTAAAGTTCATATGGTTTTCGTATGTATGTTTTTGTCTCACCCAATATATGAATTTTTATACAGACGCTCCATTAATTCAGTGATGTCACAAGGTTAAATTATTAAGGACATTTTGGCTTTGATTTTTTTTTGTAAGTACAAGAATTTTTATACACCCTATTTCCTTAGATCTGTGACGTCACGTGGTGAAATTAATAAGACCCTTTTAATTTTTCTCACACTCTGACGTCGGAACGTTGAACTCCAGTGGTCGTAGGTTCGAATCCCGGTGTCATATTTTACCTATTTCTGATATTATTAATTTTAGAAGAGTGGAATTTAGGCAACTATTTTGCCAGGCGTAGATATCCGCTCGTGTCGATGCCCGAAACCTACTTTTTATTTTTTGATTTCGCTGAAGATGCAATATTTGCCCTGTATGTTGGAAAAATGATAACAAATGCCATTACCAGCGGCCGGTGTTGGCGGACCAGCGTTTTCGTAGCTGACCTTATTTCACGATGCATTTATGCACATAATATATAATTCCAATTTTTATAACAACAAACTAATTTCGCGAAAAGTTTTGGTTGCCTTTCAATTTTCGGATCATTCTACACATCGTTTAGGAAAAATGGCCTTTGGACCCTATGGAACCCCTCTTGGTGAGAGAGCAACGTCTTTTTGGTTTTGTTTTTTATACGCACTATACCTACATCGAATTTTTTAATCGCTTTCACGTCATTAAGCTGGAAATTGTCGGCGATACGAGTATAAAGCCGCTCTGGGAGATTTCGATTGTCTTATTTCTTGGAATTTTTAACTTAAAAATTGTTTTGAATCTTATAATTAGGACAAATAGATAGTTCAACCGTGAAATTAGACCTTTTGGCTTTTGTTTCACCTAGTATATGAACTGCTTTTGGACCCATTCGATACCTATATAAATTTTGAGGCACTCGGCATTCTTAGTTCTACGAAGTCATGTGATGAGATTAGGTCTTTTTGACTTTTTGTCACACCATGAATTTTTATTGTCCATCCAGTACCTATGCTAAATGAAAAAAATCTGTGACGATCAATTATTAAGGTCCTTTTGGCTTCTGATTCACCCTGTATTTTACTTATTCTTAAGTCTACCACGTGATGAAATAAGGTCTTTTTTTTGTATCACCCTGTACCTAGACATTATTAAGGTCCTTTTGGCTTTCTTATGCCAACTTCTATATTTTTGTTGTCCACACCTGTACGAGAAAAATCTGTGACGTCACACAACGATTAAGGTCCTTTTGACTTTAGATTAACGCTGTTTTATCTTTAGTTTTTGTTCTACCCTGTGTAAATATGAATTTTGCGACACCCTGTATTTTACTTATTCTTAACTCTGAGACGCCACGTGCTGATACAGGTCGTTTTTTTTTGTCACACATTGTATATTTTTGTTGTCCACCCTGTACTTATGCTAATTGAAAAAATCTGTGACGATAAATTATTAAGGTCCTTTTTGCTTTAGTTTCTGATTCACCCTGTATTTTACTTATTCTTAAGTCCGAGACGTCACACGATATAAATAGGCCTTTTTTCTATTTTTATCTCACTCTGTATTTGATTTTTTTTATATATCAACTGTTTTTACCTACCTTGTGTATTTTTGTTGTCCACCCCTGTACTATTTGAGAAAAATCTGTGACGTCACAGAACGATTAAGGTCGTTTTGACTTACCCCAGCCTGTACATGAATTTTGAGACACATATTAAATCTGCGTCGCCACGTGAAATTAGGCCTTTTTGGCTTTTGTCACACCCCGTACCTAGATATTATTAAGGTCCTTTTGGCTTTCTTATGCCAGCTTGTATATTTTTGTTGTCCACCCCTGTACGAGAAAAATCTGTGACGTCACACAACGATTAAGGTCCTTTTGACTTTAGATTAACGCCGTTTTAGCTTTAGTTTTTGTTCTATCCTGTACAAATGTGAATTTTGAGACACGCTGTATTTTACTTATTCTGAGACGCCTCGTGATGATTAAGGTCCTTTTGGCTTTAGTTTCTGATTCACCCTGTATTTTACTTATTCTTAAGTCTAAGACGTCACGTGATGAAATTAGGCCTTTTTTTATTTTTGTCTCACCCTGTATTTGATTTTTTTTGACCCTGTACTATTTGAGAAAAAAATCTGTGACGTAACGCGATTAAATTATTAAGGCCCTTTTGACTTTGCCTTGATTTAACGCACCCTGTATATAATTTTTATCAGTTGCTTTTGAGACACCTTGTATTTATTCTTAATTCTGTGACGTCACCGAGAATCTAGTTTACACCATTTTAAAGTATTATTTTCAAATGCGTGGATGGCTCAGTTGGAAGAGCGTCGATTTTATAAACCGATGGTCGCAGGTTCGAACCCTGGCGGACTTTTTTTTATTTTCAGATTTTTGTGACGCAGAGGCATGCTGGAGATGCTGGATCCCAAGATGCTAGACCTCGAGATGAGATGTTGGAGATGCTGGACCTCGAGATGCTGGAGATGCTGGACCATGAGATGATGGACCATTATCTCCCACGGTTTGAATTTGGCGCCACGAGTCGAGCGTCATAAGTTAGAGCGCTACGATTGGCCGCCAGGAAAGGGGGCGGGGCCTAGGAGTAAAGTGGAGGGGGACGGCGTAACCCACCCATTACCTACTGAAATTTAGCAAAAACTGCTGGGCAAAAAAGGGACATACTAAATTAGCCAACAAGCCACAATCCGTGCTTGAAAAAAATTTCCGACTGACAATCGCATTAGAAACAATGGAGATATCATTTTTCCCTAAAGGGGTGCAGGGGGTAATTTTTGCCCATTTATTTTCTTTCCATAACGGATTTGTTGTGTAATTATTTTGTGCATTATTGCTGGAAAAGGTGAGTCTCGGGCTAAAAACAATTTACTAATACAGCAACTTTTTTATATGCCCATATGAGGAGCTGAGAAACATAGTGGTGCAAGTCCATTTTCTGTGAAAATTAACCTTAATTTAATGCTTAAGTTAATGCTAATAAAAAACTCAGTTAGGTTTGTATCATGTTTCAGAATAGTATGAATGATTATAAAAATGCTTGAAATTGGATTCAATATGTCTAGTGGGTGAAAACAATAAAGGATAAAAAAATTGTACTAACATAAAATGAAAAAACACTGTATCGTTAAAAGTCTACCAATCAACATTCTCCTCGCCGTCAGTCAGTGGAACCGAATCCACAACATTTGCAGACGTTATGTTTTCAAAAAAATTTGTGGTGGAAGGAACGTATTTCATATCTCATATCTCTTTTCTTTAAGTGGTTCATATTCCGCGGACCAGAATACAACGGCGCCTGTTCGACATTTTTCAGGAGTCTGGGTTGTCCTTCTTTAGTAGGCCTAATGTCGAGTTCATTAAATTGAATATCCTCATTTAAGGTGTGTGACGTTCTTAGGTTGAAGATAAAATTAAAGGTCACACAGCACGGCAGCTCTACAGCTGGAGGCTGGTCGTGGGATCGATAGTTATATTTTTTATGTACTTTTTATTAAAGATTTTAATTAGTGAAAATTGAAAGTGAAGCTTGGTTTATATTATTTATCAGTTGTTTATTTTCTTTGCCTTTGATGTATTTGGAAGTTGAAATTAGTGTCACCACCAATACCAAAGTATTGGAAGGAGAGGAATAGAAGACGCACACAACACAGTTAAAGCGATTAATGCAATTTAAAATCACCTAACTTTCATATAAGAAAATCTTGGTAACATTACACATTGCAGTTCGCCAGATCTGGCAATGAGCGGTACTTAATAATGTTTTATAACAGTCCCCGTATTCATGTACAGTCTAACAAACCCCGAGCCTTTGCTTTTAATAATTTAATAATACTATCACGGCAAATCACATTATTTGTAGAAAGTTAATGAAATACCACTCATTTGATCGATCAATCGGGTTTACATAAGTAAAAATATTAGAATGGTATTACAACAGATTTAACCCTCTCCCGGGTCCAATTATTATAATCTTATTATGATGGGTAAATGAATTTGGAGTTGAGCAGAATACTTAAAAATCGGCATATGCAAAACTCGGAAGCTGTGTCAGCAAATTGGGCATTTGAGTGGTTTTCTGCACATCGGTGAGATAGAACAACTTTGAACTGACTTACAGGAGATCCACTGGTCAAAGTTAGCACTTCAGGGAGTCATGGGAGTCTCAGATGTTCGCATTTACAGAACAAACTGTTCTCAGCAGCCTCACAGCGGCTCCACTAGCTCACTCTCCGGTCTCTGCACCCTCAGCGTCACCAAAGAAAGCTTCAAAATATCTCCAATGGCAACGGCGGAAATAAAAAAATCTGCGCCGGTAGTAATTGGGTAATATAAATTGCCTGAAAGACACAAGTTAGATTGGAATTGGCATTAACACAAAATAACAAAAAAAAATCGTTACCTTGGGTTGTTTTAGGCACTAGTAACTATTTTTTACCCACACCTTGAGACGGCACCGGAGCAAGTGACCGGGTCGAGTCGCCTTTCTCACCGTCACGAGGCATGGTTTAGACATGCGCCAAAATTCCAGTAAATCAAACCTGGGTCGATCTAAATAATTTATTTGAACTTAGAGGGTTACCGATGGCGATTAAAAAAAAACAAATGGGCAATAATAATTACTAACAATCTGAGAATGGTAGGTTAATTCAGTATTTGTTAACTCCCACAAACAGGGGCTGCTGGAGAATATCACCGTAAAAATTGACATAGAAAAGAACAATTATAACGAAATTATATTGGAATTAATTATCACTAAACTCTATTCAAACTAAACGCAACTGAAAGATAAACAAAAGTTGTTGCATGGCTAGCACGTGATCGGCTTGCTATTGGCCGGCAGGCGAGTTCAGCGCGTCGTTATTTATTACAGAGGTGTATTGAGTTGCAAGTGGACTTTTAATTTTTTCCGAAATAATTCTTTCGCTGTTTATTAATTGTTGGACCTACGATTTGTGTTAATAGTAGAAATTTGCAGGTAAGTGAATGACTAGGTGTGTCATAAAAGTTTGTTTTTAAAGTTCTTAATAATAATATAATAATAATTCTCACCCTCACAATACTCCAAACTAGGAGTACCCCAGAAGCATATTATTGTAATATTTTATATTATAAAATTCATAGAGATCGTCCTTAATGCGGCCCTGCCCCGTATTAGTCCTCAGGATTGTTCACGTGTTTCCATCGTGTAAATGTTTATTCCCAACTTGCATTTTGATTGAATAGTGTAGTATTAGTATTTAACGGACTCTAAATATTAAATGTTATTTTATTAGCAGGAAACTAACTATTAATAAAAGGGGATATTTTAGGAAATAAGGTGACAACAAAGTCTAACTGTTATAGGTTTTTTTTATAGAAAATGGTAAATGGTTTTTCCTTTTTCATACGTCAGTCACTGTATTGACAACCAGTTTACCGCTGCACCATTTGTATTCTTCTTTCGTTTGGTTATAGCCTTTTCTCGTGAGTCGGTGTTAAGAAAACCCTCTTGCTGCATTTGGGCTAACATAAACTTCTGACTTCGGCGTGTATTTTTTATAATGCTATTCCAGTCATCTGGAACAAAAATAATCTTCCCTTTGCTCTCCTTATCCACTAACCCAAAATCGCTGTCCTTGGGTAGGTAGGAATGTCCAGATACCATAAATTTGTGGTCTATTCTATCAACAGAAGTTGACTCCTGTGTTATTTTCATTAAAGTTAATCAAAGTTAATATTTCGGTTTCCACCAGTGCATGAGTCGCTGTAGATTACGACGTGTTTTTTTTTATTCAAAATGCTGAGGTACTTTTTTTATGCAAGCGGCTACTTACTGGGCACCTCGTGATACCATGGTCTCGTCCCAAACTTACATATACCCAATATTATTGGCAACATAGTGTACCCCTAAATTATAGCAATACATATTGCATTTATAGTATGTCTTCAATAAAGATAATTTTGGAAATGGTAAGGCTTTTTGTAGCTCGATGGTAATGGTGTATATTTCAGGATTTTCTTTAGCGTCTTCTCCTTCGTTCTTCAAGCTCCTTTTCACCCTTTCTGCCTTTCTCAAGTGTAAATTATGTTCAATTTCAAGTTAATTTTTCCTTGTTTCATTCTCCTCTACATATATTAGCAGTTTGTATTTATGACAACTTTCACATGTATCCTGCCTCGGTACATGAAAATGTAAATTAAATTGTGTATTAAATAGAGATGGGTTTACACCCAGTGTTCAATTTTGGGTAAGGTGTCAAATACTCATATTTAAACACATTGCAACGTTGCAGTTGAATTAGAAATTTAGTCATCTTTAAAAGCTCATGGTCATTTGATCAAAATAACTAGGTATAGTATTTCTAAAGTCACTTGAAACAGCATAAAAAACTCTAATTGGCGTTACGTGTCACGCACTTTTCAAAAATATACATATTCACACAACGTAAAGGTTAATGCACCATATAATCAGTGGCGCAACGAGGGGGGGGGGGCTGCCAGGCTGCAGCCCCCCCCCCCCCCGAGCTCGCACCAACCAAGCGCAAAAGTGCTAAATAATGCTAGATAAGAACAATGCTACAGGATCGTTTCTTTACAAGACCGAATGATTTATCAAATTTACGATATTGAGGATATCGGATATTGGTGGTACACATTAGTAGTTGACATTTAATGAAAGATTAGTAGTTGTCTGGCCGGCAGTCGGCACAGAACAGAAACACAAGTCACACAAGCTATGTTATTGACAACTGAATACAAACTTATGCAGATTGATTTGAATGGCATCAACATTGGAATCTACATCCAAAGAATTGAAGTGGTTCATGAAGTGAAATATCTTGGTTTCATAACGGATGGTGTTCTGTCATTTAAAAGTCACTTTAAGTATACCATGAACAAGATTTCCAAGAGACTTTTCTTCTTTTCAAGAATTAGACGTCAACTAACTTTGGCAAGTTCTGTGACTGTATATAGAGCAATTTTGCAGCCTCATTTTGACTACTGCTCCTCATTGATGTACTCTCTGAATGTCCACTCGGTTTCCTCCTTACAAAAAATGCAAAACCGTGGAACGTGTATTATTTTGCAATGCAATAGATATACGCATTTCATTGATGATCAATACTTTGAACTGGATGTATGTTAGGGACAGAATTCTCTACTCTTGCATGGTTTTTATTTTCAAGGTCTTAACTGGTAAAACTCCGTCTTACCTTAGACTTTATTGCTTTCCATGGTGATATTCACAATTATTATCATACCAAAGGTGCCAATGACCTCTATATTGCTCGAACCAACTATGTTAGAACGAGAAAGTCTGTGTCGATAGGTGGTTTGCTTGAGTTCAACAGGCTGCCATGTAACCTTAGGGAATGTGGTGGACTGGATGGATTCAAGTGATTGTTGAGGGAGTTTATCAGGGATGGATATTCTGGATAGTTGAGTTCCTGGGTGGTTTAGATGTCTAAGATACTTGTTTATTTATTGTATTGGACTTATATTACTTGCTTTTTGTAGAGTGCTTGTGTTTGTACCTGCATTTATTCTCAGATCTAAATTTAAGATTTGTAACAATTTCCCAATTTGTATAGCTTGTGGGGTAATTATGCTCTTGTAGAGTGAATAATTATTGTTTGCTTGTATATACTAGGTTTCCTATTTGAATAAATAAATAATAATATGCTGGGAATTGGCTGATATGTTCTATGCAAAATTATTTTTGCTCTTCAGAAATTTTCTGAGCGGCTTTATGTTTTCCCCGGGGGTCCTTGCTCAGGGACTTGCTTTCTTTAACTTTACTGACAGCTCTTGTAACCCTTCCATCAGAAACCGGAAATGTATGTAAAAAACTACTTGCACACTCGGATTGCGATATTCGCGTCGCCTTTTGTAAATAATATAATTTTGTCTATTGCCCCTACTGTCATTGACAGGACGCCTTTGCTTAACTTTTCTTTGGTGAATCAAACCACACAGGTGTTTTGCCTCAAAAAATTGGCCAATGCATAAAAATATTCAAACAGCAATTTAGTGTCATCTTCTGTGACCAATTCGATGCACTTTTTTGCAGAGCCACAGTCAGTATTTAGAAGATTTGTTTTTTACCAGGCATCCTTTACATTTATGTATGCTTTATCAGTATTGCGTAGTCACTTTGCAGTTTCTCTTTTGGATGGATAGTGGTAGGTGAGACGGACCTATGGTATATATTTTTTTTAATTAGTTTGCTTTGGCCAAAAATAAATGAAACATCTATGGAAAACCTTTAAATCCATTTCCAACTTTTTGTAGGATCTGACAACACCGCACAGCGGCAAACCTGAGGAGTCAATTTAAAAAGACATCAATATGGGTGGGGTCTGTTAGTACAAAAACAATATTATTCTGGAAAAGGTTTAATCTCCAAAAATATAGACCAAATGTTTAATCAATTTAATATAAATTCAATAATACCTTTATTGCTCCAAATTAAAGGAGATTATTGCAATTAAAGTAATGAAATAATAAAGATTTCGGAGAACCCTCGTAAATGGTGTAGCGAAGTTACCAAAGTCCATGCCGGCAAACGTTACCTTTCACTGCTGTATCCTATTTCAAATACGTCCACCGATAGATGGCGCCGCGGACGATATCTAACCACGGGGTCCTAGTCCTCTGGTAATAGGAGATCGATCAGCCATTCCGTCTGGTGTCTTCCACCTACCAGGTAAGAGAGACCCAAGATCTGTAAAGTAAGAAGGTTGCCTCTTGTTGAGAGAGAGCATTGAGGATGACGTCATGGGAATGCTGGCAATACGCCATATTAGTCTGACGTCACGTAGTGGGATAGGTCAAGGCACTGTATCCAAACAACCTCGTAGATACATGGGCGTTTTTGTGTTTTTGACTAAAAAAATTATTTAAATCGGTTTCTTCGACAATAACTATCCGTCTTCGTTAAGGTAAGTGTATTCTGAACTTTATAAGTGCAAATGTTGATTGACCAATAGGCCAGTTTTCGTAGAAATTGACCAAAAGGATTTCTAACCTTACTTTTGACATCTGCGTTCGTCTGTGACGTCAGCGTTCGCTCTCTCTCTACGTTAGTGGGTAACTTTCTTACTTTATGGGTCTTGGGAGAGACCGACACCGTTAGATATATATGACGGGTTGTCACCTTATATAGGCCGAATTCCTATCTGCTTGACTGCCGTTGGAAACAACCGTTACATAATTGACGGGACTATCTCGCACCGCCCAGTTGTTAAAACCCGACCGTTGCTCAGATAGTACCGGTAGATAATGCCGGGTATACTCTACGCCGCCTTATAGCCGACCACTGCTAGGAGAGCACCGTTATAGATTAGCGGGACTGTCCTATCTGGATATTTAAACAAACCATATAAGATTTTAGGTTTGCTGCCTATGTATAGCTACCACCGGTGCCGTTCCCGTAGGAAGTACTGCCCAGTCAGAGATGTTTCACTAGAATACTACAAGTTTTTTTATAGCAAGTAATTTAATGAATTTTATTTAATACATCATAAATAAAAAAATTAATAAACTCACAAATAAAATAAAGTAAACTACAGATTTATGGATTGAAATCCGGATTTTTCCTTAAGATTACAAATCCTTCCATGATCGGCGTAAGGGAAATATATTCCTCGGTAGCTAGTTCTGCCCTCTCTCCATGTGCCAACAATACTGGGGTTGTATGAGTTTGGAAGCCAGTAATAGTTTTCGGTTTGCCGGCTTGTCCAACTACATCAACAGCCTGTAAATGACAAATAGTGAAAGGACACAATAATAAGTATAAAAGAAGATCCATCCTTACCAAACCAACTCTTACGGGGACGGGCAAAGGGTTGAGATCCTCATCGAAGGTTACAAGCATTCTAGGTTGCATCGCTGCAGCCAATGTGTACAATAAGTAGTGAGATCGTCCCAAGATAACTGTAAAAAAAAGTATATGCATGCACTGTTTTTCTACCACCAGATATATACATTTTAGTAATGTACTAAGTAAACAATAGCTAAGAACTGTCACAATTAATATAAATCTGTCATGGACATGGCAATCTATGATATTGACAAAATATTGGCTAACTATGCATTTAGATTATTGTACGATTTTTTTCTAAAGTTGCCTTGGTGAGATTTAATAACCAAACGTGAGACGGGCCCGTTGTCCGTCAAACATAGCCAGATATTCGATTAAATTTTCAACTGCGGCTATAACAATGTAATCTTTCCGTAGGTGCAGTTTGGTGTATTTGAACAATAATAATTATTCTATATGTAGGTTGCAATCGAGATTGGCTGTGTTAGGACACCCGCAGCTTTGCAGCAAGACAAAAGCATTAATTAAGGGCATGATGGCTGCCTTGTGATGCCGGCTATGGGGACACAATGGGCCCATAGAGGCCTACGTGCCGGGCCGATCTGAGGAGGCCACCCCTGGCCCTAGATAGATAGAAAGCATAGAAATATAGAAAGTGCGGATACAGCGGGCACAGTCGGCTCATGGATGGGTGATAGCCAAATTTAAATTTAATTTTTTTAAAGGGCCCATGTTTTTTAATTTATGACATTAGAAGGATTTGTTTTATTAACATAAAAAAACGATATTTCAAAAATTGCAAGAAAATATAAAACACCAAAAAATTTTGACCTACTGAAAAACTCCCCAGTTTTGGAAAAACTCTGTTGTACCTTTTAAAAATGATTTAATTTCACATATTTTTCAATTTTTCGTAATGTGGAACTTTGTGGGACTTCTAAAAATCTGCGTAGATATGTTGCTTTTCTGCATAATAAATTAAAACTTCTTGTTTTCCGATTTCAAAAAATATATAGTGTGCCCCTCAGCACTGAAGTTCCTTTTTTTAACTCAAATTATACACATTTGTTATAGAGTTGAACTTCAGTGCCTTGATAAACAAAATAACTATTATCATAATATGGAAAAGAAAAATCTGCAAATTATGAATGTCATTATAGTTCTGGTAGTAAATGTCTAATAAATTAATTGAAGTATGGAAGTAGAAAAACAGTTTTCCAATTTTCCAAATTGCTCTTTAATTACTTTCACATACAGTGCCCGCCAAAAAGTTGAAAACATAAGGGATTTTTTTTGGCTAAGATGAAACTACTCTTGGGCCAAAAAAATCCAAATGAGACCATTAAGCATCCTGACGTCATTTGACATACCTGTCAAAAATGGCATTCAATTAAACAAATGGCCAGAATAGGCTTTATTTGTCATTTTCTCGAAAACCATTATTTGAAAAAGTTGCTTGGAATTTTCAGGCAAAAATTCCGACAATTATAAATTTCTGATTTTCTGAATGCTAAAGTCATATGGAACTCCGAAAAAAATTGAATCTATTAGTTTTAAGATTTTCTTTTTTCAAAAATTAGAAACTTGTCATCGTCTGAGTTCTTGCCTGAAAATTTGAATGACTTTCGAATTGTCTGTCTATCAGCCAAATTTCATATTTTTTAGTTATAGAATTTTTTTATGTTAGATGATATTATTTATTACAAAATAGGGTACTTGATGAAATTTTACAAACTTGATAAAACAATTCCTGGACACTTTCATAAGATTAGCAAGTTTTTAGACTTTCTTCGAAATTTGGCAGGAAACCACTTATGACGTCACAAGTGTCTTAAAAAGGCAATTTGCCAACATGGTGATACCACTGAAGTGTTCTGAGACATAACCTTATTCTGCAGTGGAAGGTGCAAGGAAAGTTGAAATTTCACAACTCTAACCTCAAACCTCCAGATTTAGGATACACCGTGAATCCACATTTAGTCAAGAAGTGTTTTTTCGTAAATATTCAGTCACATTTATCTGCAAATTTTTTTGGCAAGGTTGGGCCTAGGTGCGGAATTCAGACTCAGTACTTCTAAGCACTATGAAGCCTCCATAAAAGCGCCTTCAAGATGGTACCTAGCGCCAAGTTCTCCGTTTATTAATAACTCATAATACTTTACTATTTTTATTAGGATTTAGTTTCCAGCTTGTGCAGCATAAACAGACACCATTTTGCTATAGAGGAGTGAATACACGGAACACATTCGTAATAAAAAATGTATTCATGTGGCAATATTTTTGTGTGCAATTGCATTAGTTAAAGCTCAAAGGTTGCAATACATTAATTAATAGATATTTATAGGCAAGCTGGAGACAATAGAAAAGTAAAATTTGCTTTTGTTCCACGAATTATTGCAAACGGGCACCGGCAACAATGCAATTCCTTTTCTCCCGATAGGCACAGAGGTTGCCACATATGGCTTTCTAGACAATAAAACAACGAAACTGTAGATTTTAGCCTGAAGAAAACTGTGCAAGTTCGTCTTTAATTATTATCATAAGTAAATAAGGGTTAAAAGCCATTGTTTCATTTATTATATGTTATGTTGAGGCATCTACTCAAACTGAGTATGATTTTAGAGGCTCAAGGAAGGAGGTCAAACGGGACCTCATCATACTCTCTACAATTTTTGAAAAAATCGGAAGTACCGAGATTGGTCTATAGTTGGATGGCAGTTCGGTATCCCCTTCCTTGTAAAGTGGAGTGACTCTTGCCGTCTTCATGTCTCTTGGAACAATACCGCTGGAGAACGACTGATTCACTAACCGGCACAACACCACTGCTACTTCTTTTATACACTTTTTCACTGTATACACACAATGTTGTCTATTCCCGCGGATTTTCTGGAGTCCAAGCTGTTGATTGTTCGTTCTATTTCTTCTTGTGTGGTATCCAGGACCATCATACTGTCTCTGTGCATTGTTTCTAGTGAGTTATCAAAGTTAGTGTCTGGAATCTGTCCAGCTAGTGTTGGGCCCACATTAATGAAGTAGTCGTTAAAGGCTTCACATATTTTATCGAAGTTTGTTGTGGTTTGGTCAATTATTTTCATGGCTGGTATATCCACTTTTTGTTTGTTACATGATGTATTTGATAATACATTGTTGATCACTTGCCAGGTTTTCTTTGACGATCCACTCGCCGATTTAAATTCAGTTTCATAGAATTGTTGTTTTGCCTTGAGAATTTTTTTATTTAGCTCTCTTCTTGTCATCGCCAAATGGTCCCATAGGGAACTGCTGTGAGGATGTAGTTTATGTTTATGATAATAATAATCACATTGCTTTACAAGCTGTAGTAATTCATTTGTAAACCAGGGCTTGCGAAAGTTGGTTTTTAGATGTGTATTTTTGTATTGTGAGTTGCCTTGGAAGCAGTTACATAATAGTGCATAGTTATGATCCACACTATTGTTTAGGTTATATTGATCTGCTAGTTATGATCCACACTATTGTTTAGGTTATATTGATCTGCTAAGGATATAATAGCATGTTTGATCTGATCAGTATTGACTAACTTCCTTAGAAATGTTTTTGGTTTGTTCTTAGTACTGTTCATGTTGATGGATATTATTTGGAGACGGTGGTCACTGATTCCTGTTGTTACTACAGAGATTTGTACATCCTTCGTTTGACGGTTTGTTAGGATATGGTCCATTAAGTGATTGTCTCTGGTGGGTATAAAGCCATTAGAAATATAAAGATCTTGTTAATCTTTACTAGTTTTTTCCTGGCTTAATAGATTTATGTTGAAGTCGCCTAGCAAAAAAGCGTTTCAAGTTGAGGTCACTCATTTCTTGTTCCAGAAGTTGTGTTAGGGTTTGAACACTACCAGTGCTGTTATTGGGGTTATATATTGCAGCAATATGTATCCTTGCAGTATATTTAGGCAAGTTGTAATATTGTTCCTCACCTTTTTATCCATGTCTCCGTGACTACTACTATATGTATATCTACTATAAGTGACGAGAGAACTTCGTTCAGTTTATTTCTTATTGACCTTGCATTGAGATAGGCTATATGGAAGTTTTGTAGCGGTTTGTTTTTATTAAACTCTATTATGTTGTTGAACAGTATTGATTTTGCTGTGTCCATAATTTTTATTGCGAGAGTAGTTCTATTCTATCTATTGATATGAGTTTTAATATTTTTTATTTTTCTTCTTTACAGCAGAATACTTCACCATTTTTGATCCACACAAATTTATAGCCTTTAGCTTTAACCCTTTCGGAACCGAACCCGGACGGACACGCATATAAAAGTTGAGTCAGTAGGACCAGAACCGACTATAAATACAAGCAGAGAGGCATGAGAAAGGACTGGAACCGGACGGACACGCGTTGATTACAGATACATTGGAACGCCTACTTTACATTGGCCATGCCCCCAAATTAATGTCATTGGCTGATTTTCTAGTAATGGCATCTAGTTGGGTGGTCCTTCTCGTAAAAAAACTTAATTGTGGACTTAAATATACATCAATAAATTCGAACACAAGCTCATTTGCATGTGGGTGCATGCAAAAAATGACTTATATTGTGCAAAGATCTGTTGCTATGTAATGACTGTTTTGCAATTAAGGACCGGAACCGTACATACACGCATGCGCTTCCTGCTGTGGTCCACTGGGCACAGATCCTCAGGCGGCCGCAGTCCCGAAAGGGTTAAGATCCCTAGCTTTGTTAAAAACTTGTCTGCATTCTCTTGTTACATCTTCGTTGATAAAATTTTAGTGTTCGTACCATTTAGTTGTAAAACTGTGGAGTCAAGTTTTCCCCTTTCCTTTCTTTTTTGTAACATAACATTCTTTTTCATAACATATTTGTTTTTGATCAAATAAAAATCAATTTGAAACATATATCTATCATTTATTACGTTAAAATCAGATAAAAAAATAGTAAATATGTCATTAGGTAAAATTCCGGGATGGAAATTTTCAATCCCAAAAATGAATATCAATTCTTAACATTGGAATCCTTAATGGTGGCTCCCTGTGCCGGCATTTTGCTAGATATTAATAAAGTATTGGGATAGCAGTCAATCTTTTTTTACCAGGTCCGTTGAAGTGCAAATGAGAGATGATAATATATTTGTATTTAATTTTTCGTGACAGTAGTTTTTAGTGAATGAAATTAGTACATAATTTTTAATAGACATTTTTAACATTAAGAGGGGTGGTCGATAGGGGGTGCAATGGGGAGAATTTGAAAATAGCGAGTGATGTTTTTGTTATGTGATTATGTTTTTTTAGGATTTGTGTGCACTATTTCTGTCTTTTAGGTTTTGGCTACCTTTTCTTGACAAAATCTTGGGCTCATCCCCAAAAATGAAAAACAAGTTTTCTAGATATAAGGTATACTTATTTCATCCTTCAACACCCAGTGTCGCCAAAATGGATATTGTAGCTGTTTTTCCTACAAAATTACCTCGTGAAATTTGCAATTCAATTATACTTACTGTTTTTGACATCTAAGAATCCCACAAGCGTCGCCATCAAACCGGCAACAGCTACTGGACTCATCAGCTGCCTATCGCTGTGGTACGGGCTGAGAGTCAAAGTTCCTTTACCCAAATGTGTCAACCCTTGTGCAATCCTCACCATGAACAGGTTATTCGGGTCTTTAGCATGGTACTGCGCCAACTGCCGCAGCATAGCGGCCAGCCTTGCATTGTTGGTGCCAGCACCCACAAGTCCCATAGCAAAAATCGCATTGTGTGCCACCTCGGCATCACTGTCATGTGAGAATTTACTTAGCGTATCAAGAATACTTAATTTTGGGTTGGAGACGGATATCAGACCTAGAGCTAGAGGAACTGCACGCCGAATAACAGGTTCACAGTAGCGCAATAAATGTCCAAAGGTGCGGAACGCCATTTCACTACCTATATCTTCACCCATGCTGATCAGCGCAATCCCGAGCACAGCAACCGCTTGACGAGAAGATAAATCTTTCTCTTTTTCTTCAGTTTTTTCCTTCTTATCTTTATCTTTGTCTTTCTTGTCCTTATCGCTGCTTTCACTGCCTTCATAATGTTCCGAACAGATATGCAGCAAATGCTGAACCTTAAGAACATTTCCTGTACCTGCATAAGCACAAATATCAACCATAGTCGTTGCCATTGATCTAAACGGTTCTGATATAACTTCTAATGCAGCAATCAACGTATCGATACGTTCTTGTTTGCCCAAATGGCAAAGTCCCAAGCCGAGAGGTAAAAATCGAGCGTAAGTATCTTTTAATTCAGTCTCAGACTTGTCTAGAAGTGTTTGCATGATTGTTGTGGTTACCGAGACATTACCAGAACCGACAGAAATCATACCACAGGCTAGAGCAGCCATGCCAATAACCTCCATATTAGACTTAGGATCGGAGAAAACCGGGTACAATAAACTCAACACCGCATCACGGTTGGAACCAACGTACGCCAAGCCAAGCCCAACAATCGCTCCAATTCTCATAATGTTTGTGTTATGTAGGACATAATCACTCAGCAGGGCTAAGGCAGGATCACACTCATTGCGCACCCCACAATTTACTATACCACAAGCTAGTAAAGCTCCAGACTTGATGTGATCTTCGGAAGAATACAAGTACTTATCGATAGGCGTGAGACCTCCGTCAACGTCCCATAGAAGTACCAATCCTAAGGATGCTGTGGCACTAAGCATTCCATGCTCTTTGTTCTTGTACAGCCACTTGTTTCCATCTTCCATCAGTAGCTTATCTTGGCCAAAAGCGGCATTCACAAAGCCATTTACGAAGCTAGCAGCTAAGTTTTGTCTGGCAGAATCAACTTGGCTTCCCCCAAATTGAGGCCTTGTATTTTCAAGATGAGATTTGTAGACATCTTCTGGAGTTTTTGGTTCGATAATGTCCAACTGAAAATAATTAATTAAGTTAGTTTACTGTACCAGCACTTTCATGGGTTATGAGTAACAATATAACCAATGCCCTGGATTTGCATTTTGAAAATGGTAGGAAAGTGAAAAGAAGGGGTTTTTGAGGGCCTGTCAAACAAAAAACTCCAAAAATAAATATTGCACGGATATGTATATAATCTTGAGCGGAAACTTCCACAGGCAGAATGTGATGAATCTAAATTTCTTCCGGATGGATCCTGTGTCAGCGAAACTTCTCGTTCCAAGCTTTCGTCTTCGATTGCATGGGAAATCCTCGGGGCGCGCAGATCACACTGACACTGATTATTCTATTACCTGTGATGGTATTTATAGGAACATGGAAATGGAGAGAACAGGCGAAAACGTCGGAATTAATGATATGATTTAAAGTGATTGGTTTTACCGCGTATTTGAAAAAAACGCGCACCAACAACTATGCAAAAATAAACCCTGATCACTGTTCAGATTGTTAGGGTGTTTAAGGACTTCAATGGATTCAAGAATTTTTCTTTGGATTGGATGAGCCGATTTTGCTAGGACCTTAGTATCAGTAAGAAAGACTTGGTGCCCCGTGTCCAGAAAATGATTAAGTGCAGAATGGCCCCGTTGACGTAACCATATACAACCTTCATGCTCTTTAACACGTGTTGATATAGAACGTCCCGTTTCTTCAATATACACTTGCCCACATGAGCATGGCACATGATACACACCACTCGTACTCAATAGTATAATCGGTGAGTAATATTGGGATAATTTAGGGAGCGTGGAAAATCATGTAAGTATGTTAGAATTTTAGAGATGCGATCGGTTATGTTATGGATATAAGGAAGGAAAGCCATAGTGGTCGACGGGTTATTTACGTGTCTGTTAGTAGTATTGTTGTTGTTGGTAAATTTCTTAATAGAGCGCTGGATACTATGATAAGAATAATTGTTGGCAAGTAGAACATTACTAAGATGATCCAGTTGTTTATCAAGATTATCAGGATCGAAGACGGATATTGCTTGATAAACTAAGGAATTAATAACGGGTTGTTTTTGGGATGGGTGGTGATGGGAGAAACTATTAAGGTACCGTAAAACGGGGTTACATTGCACCACTTTTTTTCCCTAATTTTTGAAATGCAAAAGTTAAAATATTTTAAATCCACTATCGGTATTTTTTGTGTACCTACGTTTAGAACTAGGTTTAACGCGTCACTAAAAGGTGGCACTCATTTTAATTATGGTGCAAAGTATACCCTACGAGAGGGATACTTTGCACCATTTGGAATTTGAATTATTTTTAGCCTGTAAACTGACACTAATGCAAAGAAACCCGACGTAAATATTTACTTTGCACCATAATAGGTACTTAGGATTTTTTTCCGCATATTTAATTACTTCATTTGGCCAATAATAAGCATTTAAACCTGCTATTTTTTATTAGGGTAGCAACCCCCTTAATATGGGTATCAAATGAGAGGGCTTGAAGAGTAGAAAACGATAAAGTTAGTAACATCACCCTAAATTCAATATGGCCGCCGCTCCAAGATGGCGGGTTACATTTTCTTTTCAACCTCCTTAAATTAAATGAAAGGGCTTGAAGAGTAGACACCACTGAAAGTGGTGGGTAGACACCACTGAAGGTGGTGCAAAATATCCCCAATTTTCTAGAAAACCGTTATAATAATAAAAATATATTTTTTCTTTGATTCCAAACTCTAATAACTTTGTTTTTTTTTTATTATACGTATAAACAATAGTGGGTACATGCAAATAAATGTATTCTTACCGCTTCTTATCAGCTAGAAGTTCCTTGGCAATACAATTTTGGGGAACTATAAAACAACGAAATTTTTACGTTAAGATACTGGTAACAGCTGATCAACAACTAATGGCGGGAGGGTGAGTCTAACCTGTTGCTATTACTTATTGCGGCTCCATCTATTAGTAGAAATTGTTATAAAGTGAAAAAATCCACATTAGGGGAAATAAGTGTCTATAAATGACATTTACAACATTGGTGCAAAGTTACCCTGACAGGTGCAAAGTAACCCCGTTTTACGTTACCTATCTGTATGTGTTGGTTTCCGGTAGACCATGTGTCCTAGAAAACCATCGATCCTCTGTGAGACCAACACATCTAGGAAAGGAAGAAAATCATTCTTTTCCACCTCCATGGTAAACTTAATGTTTTCGTGCAGGGAGTTAAGGTGATGAAGGAAACCAGAAAAGGTATCCTTCTTTTGAGGCCAAATTACAAAAGTGTCATCCACATATTTAAACCAACATTTTAATTTTAGATCTGCAGATTCAAGAGCTTGTTGTTCAAAATCCACTTTGGTATTGTAATCTTGATGGTTCATATAGTCCTTACGGCAGAATGCGTGCGACGTAAGGGGGAAGAACACCGCGTTAAAAATAAATGATAAACAAAAATGGGTAAGTGGTCCCGTGATGCGAGCTTTATTTTTTCGTTATAACAGAGTTCAGAAATTCGGCTTCAATATGATAAAACTTTTATTCGCGAATAAATAACGACTACTCGCAGAGGAAATCTCGCAACTCTGCCCGCATTCTTTAGAAACGTTTTCTTTCGTGCTTTGGACTTTAACAACGGTAGAATTACCTTTATCCCCCTTCAAAATTACAATATTGGAGCTAGATAATAATAATAATAATAATAATGTCTTTATTTTTACATTATGTCAACCAATGTTGTCTATCCTGCTCTACTCAACTCTACTCTAGTGTTTTCAGGGCTGTTAGTTCGGACTTTGGAAAATTAGGTATTGGAATGTTTTAGGATGCGGGATGTTTCAAACCTAACTTCGTCAGCTACGGTAGCCGGTAGCTTTGAAATCGACAATTGTACAGAGTTAATAATGCTTTCTTTAAGAATTCCTTTTGGAGAGAATGCACAATTAGGTCCTTTAGATAAAACAGAAATTTCAGCTTTAGTTAATTGATGGCTTGACAGGTTAATAATTGTGTTTAGTAAAGAGTTAGGAGTCTGAGAGGTATGGAAGGGAGGATTGGACCTTTCTTGCGAGAATTTATGAAATTTATTTATGTGATGTTCAAAACAATCCATTATTAATTCCTTAGTTTATCGAGCAATATCCCTCTTCGATCCTGATAATCTTGATAAAGAACTGGATCATCTTAGTAATGTTCTACTTGCCAACAATTATTCTTATCATAGTATCCAGCTATCTATTAAGAAATTTACTAACCACAACAATACTACTAACAGACGAGTAAATAACCCGCCGAGCAATATGGCCTTCCTTATATCGATAACATAACCGATCGCACATCCAAAATTCTAAATCCACATAACATACTAACATGATTTTCCACGCTCCCTAAATTATCCCAATATTACCGACCGATTAAACTATTGAGTAGGAGTGGTGTGTATCGTGTGCTCATGTGGGCAAAATTGTATATTGGAGAAACGGGACGTACTGTATCAACCGTGTTAAAGAACATGAACGTTGTATATGGTTACGTTGCTTAGTGATACTAAGTTTCTATCAAAATTGGCCCATCGTATCCAAAGAAAAATGTTCGAATCCATTGAAATCCTTAAACACCCTCACAATCTGAAACGTGATCTGGGTTTATTTTTACATAGTTTACCCTAAATCATATCATTAATTTTCCCGTGTTTTCGCCTGTTCCCTCTATTTCCATGTTCTTATAAATGCCATCACAGGTAATAGAACAATCAGTCTCAGTGGGATGGTCGCGCCCTGAGGATGTCCCGTACAATCGAGGACAAAAGCTTGGAACGAAAAGTTTCGCAGATGCAGGATCCATCCGGAAGAAACTCAAATTCATGGATATATACATATGTTTAAAATTAGATACCCTGTAAGTATTCCCCCTGACAAATGCAGTAACAGCGTCCATGCATATATAATATGTCTGACAGCATATTGCATCATAAACATGTACTCATAGTTTGGAGTATTGTGAGGGTGAGAATTATTATTATTATATCGACTTAGCCAAAAGGCATTCACACTCCCTCTACGGGGAACATTCACTCAGATCCCGGGTATCCCGGATACCAAAAGGATCTGGCTCGGACGAGACCCTTGCCATGTTATCTGGCCTTAGGTGATATTGATGTTGTTGGACGTTTCTGCACTCCCCATGAATTTCCTGACTGTTCGGGCTGTCGCAAGTAGTACCTGTAAAGATTATCAGTTAGACCCAGCTCTTTGATGTTTCTCAGCAAACTTTTTGGTATAACACCAGTTGTTGACACAATGATTGGAACCGTCCGAACGTTTTCCATTTCCCATTGCCTTCTAATTCGTTTTTCTAAGTCTCTGTACTTCGCGATCTTCTCGGCCTGCTTCACATGCAGGTTATTGTTGTTTGGGATAGCCACATCAATCAGAGTTGTCTTCCTGGAAATGTTATCAACTATTATAAGGTCTGGCCTGTTATGGGCAACTCGTTGATCTGTAAGAACTGTACGATACCAGTACATCTTGTAGTTGCTGTTTTCAAGAACAGGCTCCGGTGTGTAGCTGTAATATGGGACCCTTTCTGCCTGCAGAAGCAGTAGTTTTTCCGCCAGTTCCTGGTGCAAGATCTTGGCAACCGAATGTGTCGTTCCTTATATTCTGTTGATGCGAACATTTGACATCCTCCTGTTATGTGCTGGATTGTTTCTGAAGTTTGGCACCCGTATCTGCATCTGTCATCCACTACCGCTGCATCTCCTACAATGAATTTTAGGTAGTTGCGAGTTGGTATAACCTGATCTTGTATGGCCAGTAAGAAGCCTTCCGCCTCGGGGAACATTCGTCCTGATGCCAGCCAATAGTTCGACGCTAAATTGTTGACATATTCCCGGTTAACCTCATTAGGATGCCTCCCATGCAGCGGCTTCTCCATTCACATCTGTAGTTTATAATTGTCGGTTCGGTGGTGATTCTGATGCTCGTGTTCCTTCAGACGTAGTGGTGTTGAGATGTCGGCTCCGCATATAGCATTATGTAGTGTGGAGCTGTTGGCCTGCCTGTGGAAATAATTTCGCAGATTTCATATTTGTTGGTCCAATTGCTTGCTGAGGTCTGCCAATCCTCTTCCTCCTAGTTGACGTGGCAGAGTTGTTCTTTCTACGGTGCTACGAGGATGATGTTTATGAGCTTTTGCCAGTAGTGTCTTTTCGCTGCAGGTTGTTGATGTCCGTGTTGATCCAATTCACTATTCCAAAGGAGTAGATGAGTACAATGCACGTATACGTGCTTAGGGCCTTAAACAAATTCCTGCTGTTAACATCAGTTCACACTACTTGTCTTACTCTCTTGATGAATTCATTCGTTAAATCGGTCTTCATTGTTCGATGGTCTATCCTTTGAGCTTGTTTCATCCCAAAATACTTGTATGTATCTCCCATGTTCATTGCTTCGATCTCCGGGCCGTCCTGCATCTCGTGTGCGCCTTGTTTGAGCTTTCCCCGGACGATGTTAAGGATGCGGCAGTTGTCCAGTCCAAACTGCATTCCGATGTCCCTGGAGAACTCCTCTACAATTTTAAGCATTTGTGTTGGTTGGTTTTTGGTTGTGGCCATCAGTTTTAAATCATCCATATACGGGATGATTTTTTTAGGTCTACCACCGCGATTTTCTCGCTTACTACAAAAAAAGCGTAAGAAATCGGCATCCATGGCCAACTTGTCGCGCAATATTAAAAAAACCTCAAATTGAGCAAAACTGTTAATAGCCGTGGAATGTTTATTTTAAGGACGAAAATAAAACGTCATCACCTCGCGACGACCTTCATTTGGCCGTGTTCCTAACTAGGATAAATGTTGCTAAAACAGAAATTGGGTACTGGAGCGCAAAAATTGCGCAAGTGTCTGTAAGATGGCGCTGAAGTTGGAAAGCGGTCATTGGTACAGAGCGAGAATAAAAAGTAATGTTTTACCTTGCTAAAATAAGTTTCCGTTCCTTATAAGTTGTTTTGTTGCCTGGCAAGTTCATTGGTCGGAAGAAGGAGTCTAGGGGGAGGCAGGCGAACCAACCCCCTTTTTTATACAAATAACAGCACATCGCTCCCATCCTGGCGTATTTTGGGATTCAAACTGTGAATTGTTAAACACAAAATAATAATATGAATATTTACGCTCCTTTATTTTTATATACAGGGTATAACTGAACTGATAGTCAAAAATGAAACCACGTATTCTTGTAGTCAAAATAAGGGCACTTCTTCGTATATTTTTTTCTCCTATGGGCCATAGTTATTATAGATAATAGAAATTAAAGTAAAAGTATACGAGATATTTTCTTCAAACTTGGCATGTCACATGAGCGGATGAGCTGTCAAATTTAAGGTTTATATAAAACTTCTGAGGCTCCCAGTTGGCAGAGATACAGGGTGTTATTAAAATTAATTAGTTCAGAAAAATATGAATACCCTGTATAATTGCATTTTTTAAATTTGTTTTGAGTGGTAAATTCAATGGTTAACACAAAATATCTCTTAGTATTTTTACATATTCTCAGCCGTTTCATAATTATTTTCAAAGAATGGCAATGCTGCAATAAAAAAGTCATTTTAAGAATAAATCTAACAATCTGTGGATTTCGATTAAATTTGGCATTATTTGAATCATTTGGCTGTCAACTTTGCACTTTAGTATCAATATTTTGAAAAATGATATTTTCATTCGAAGAATTCACTGATATGCACTTTGCTATGGACTTGCCAATGGCAATAATAAACATGCGGAAACGCATAGCTGCGTGTATTGAAAGAAACGGCGGTCATTTCGAACATTTAATAATTTAATTTTCTAATAGCATTATGTTTCTTTTATTATCGTTTTTGCTTTTGTATTTTGTTAAATAAGGTTTAATAATTGACATCCACAGATTGCTAGATTTATTCTTAAAGTGACTTGTTCATTGCAGCGTTGCCGTTCTTTGAAAATAATTAAGAAACGGCTACGAATATGAAAAAATACTAAGAGATACTTTTTGTTAAGGCGCAATGTACAGCACGTATGTGGTGATTCAACATTTTGACCCATAAAATGGCTTTTTTCGATCTGTAGAGAGTAACACGCAAAATTTTAAATTTTTGTCAATACAAATTTTAATCTAAGTAATTACTCACATTTTGGGACAAAAATTATTTAAAAATATTTATCACAATGGCCGTTATTAGGCTTTTTGCGCAAATGCTAATAACGGCCATTGTGAATCACCACGCACGTGCTGTACATTGAGTCTTAACCATTGAATTTACCACTCAAAAAAAATTAAAAAAATGCGATTATACAGGGTATTCATATTTTTTTGAACTAATTAATTTTAATAACACCCTGTATCTCGGCAACTGGGGGCCTCAGAAGCTTCATCTAAACCTTAAATTTGACAGCTTATCAGCGGATAAGCTGTCAAATTTAAGGTTTGCTAAAAAGAGAGGGGTTAAAATCACAGATCGGAGTCTTTGAGCTACGAGGATCTCCCGAATATACCTTTTGAAGTTTTATATTATTTTAATATTCAAAATTCGCAATTCATATTATATAATAATATGGAAGTAATACAAAGACATAAAAAAAGTAATCCGACAGCTTAGTTGAGTAAATATTATATCGCCAAAACGTAAAATTGATCATATGAACATAACATATGTAATTTTTAAACTGGACCTGTAACAACAGCATCAACCTTTCATCGATCGTCTGTTTTTCGCACCATCTGATAAATAATAGCAACACTTTGGTATTCCCGCTGCATAATTTAAGGGCTATTTTGCCTATGTTTTTTATTTACAACAAGACAATGTTTATTACCGTGTTTTCGTTCCGAGCATATTCCGAAACCTATGCCCATCTTAACGAAGGTAAAATTCCAGCTCAAGAGATAAAATAGACAAATTTATGCCGGCATAAAGTTTGAAATTCAAAAAAAAAATCTCGCTCATAACTTTTAAACTAGTGTCATTAGTATCTATGGATATTTTAAAAATACCCGTATTTTTTGTAATTCTTTGAAATTCGCTACTTTTTCCAGCTAGTTGGAAATAAAAATACATTGATACAGGCAACCAAACATACAATTGCGAGCCCCCCCCCCCCTTAAGAGACAGGGGAAAACTTTTATATTGAAAATTGATGGCACTGAGAAGCTTTATCCATCCACGTAGTCAGATAGTTTCAGCAAATTACACAGGGTCTTCGGCTCTCTTGAGACCATGAAAATTTTTGTCGATTTAAAGTTTTTTAGTACGCCCGAAAAGTTGGGCATGGAGACCCATTCCTTTTTTAAAGTCGCCTCGCTGACCAAAATTTCCATATTTTGTTTTCTTACGTATTTTCTGTGCGGCCTAAAATAAGCGAGAAAATCGCTTAATAAGAAATAGACAAAAAAATTTTCATAGCCTCAAGAGAGCCGAAGACCCTGTGTAATTTGCTGAAACTATCTGACTACATGGATGGATAAAGCTTCTCAGTGCCATTAATTTTAAAATATAAAAATTTTACTCTGTCTCTTAAAATAAACGTTCCACGGCTATCCAATCAAATGCTTTTTTGTAGTCCACAAAGCCATGTAGAGGTTTCGTTGCTTGGAATGAGCCTGATCGCAGATGACAGTCTATGATGAGTTGCTCTTTGCATCCCATTGCGCCCTTCGCACAGCCCTTCTGCTGCATTGCCATGATGTTGTTCAGGTCGCAGTGAGCATATATTCGCTGTGTAAGGCAAGATGTGATTATCTTGTACAGCGTAGGCAAGCAGGTTATTGGGCGGTAGAAACCTTTTTCTGATCGTTCAAAGAGTTTGTTGGATCGTTTCCTGTTGTTACTCGCCTTGTATCTTCTCAGACGCCCTGCGAAAACAGAAAGTTTTTGTTTTAATGTATCAAGATATTGTTGAGCAGTGATGTTCGCGGGGTCACGCTGAAAATGCATTTGGGTACGGCTCATTATTGCCTGCACTGCCCTCTGGATCTTTCTAGTTCTAACTCCTCTGATATATTCCGTTACTTGTCCTATGTCTTTACGGAGACTCTCGATCTTCCGATTTAGTCGCATCTCTCATTGAGCCATTCGTGGTTCTGGTCTTGCACAATCTAACTCTTGGGCCGTCCGGATCTTGGCTCCCATTACAGTGATGATTGCCGTTGTGGCACAATAGATTAACATGTGCATATGTTCTAATGTTGGTGTTATAGAAACATAGTTAGGTAAAATTCTGGTGGTCATAATATCGAACATGATTGCAAGCTTCCTGGAAGAATTCAATCTTGGTAGTGGTGGTCTGCTCAGTGGGTCTGTGCCTTCGTATCGCAATACTGCCCTTCTCAGCTGTGTGTCTAGGCTTTCAAAGTGTTCTTCGTTAACTGATTCCCGATTTTCAGTTGTTCGTACTGCCATTTCGGCTTCGTGTTGTGGTCCAGGCACTTGAATTTCCCGATTCTCAGTTGTTCGCTCTGCCGTTCCGGCTTCTTGTTGTGGTCCAGGCACTTGAATTTCTCCGTTGTTGTTGTCTATGTGTTCGCCATGGATCTCTAGCTCAACTTCCCGTTTGATAGCGTTAAGTCACGTTTCTGGGATTCGGTTATTTCTTAGAATAGTTCGATACTGATCTGACACTCTTTGTTCGGATACTTGCATGTGTGGAAACTTCCTGCAGAACTCGGCATGTAGTGGTTGTCGGTAGCCGATCATCTCTTGTCCTAAATTTGTTACCCTGTAAAAAATACGCATAATCGATTTCATGCGTCGTCGTTGTAATCCCGCCTGAGTGAACGCTGGCTGAAGTTCCCGCACAGCACCTTCGGTAGGTGGAACCGTAGTTCTCGTTTGGCTCCCCTGTTGTTGTTATTATAACAAAAAGTTGACAGTAATGGCAGTAAAGGTGTAACTTAAATATACAAAGGCTTTTGATAAGTCTGGTTGTATATATTACATTTGATTTGCTTTTTTGAGACTTTTTCAACAATTTTTGCATATGAGAGATATTCATTACTGATTTTTCCTAAGTCAAAAGTTTCGAATGTTACTCACCTCTCGGGCCAAGTTGAGAAAATGATTATTTAAATGGCAATTCGCCATAATTTCAAAAAGGTCTTCGTATTCAGGTGTGCTCTCTGGTATTTCGATGTAGATTTGCTGGCGTCCAAGCATAAATGCAAGCTGTTTTTGTAGTGTGCTACAAAAAAACGTTAAGACAAATTCAAGTAGAGAGAACTATGAAACTTACGTATCTTTACATGAAATAAATATTTCTTCAATAAGATCATGGTCATTAAGCTGCATGGCAAGTCGCAAAGCTTGTGGATATTGGTTAAATTTTCGGAATAATTGTAAAGTGGTTTGTAAGAGGGTAGTGTTCTCTGGATCAGCTACATATGGGACACAACTAAAAATTAATAATATGCCGTTAATACCAAACATGATATTAATATCAAGAAATCTTACCTTGTAAGATATAAGCACACTCTGGGGTAAATGTTTTCATCGACATATTGCTCAAGAAGGTCCAACCTCTCAATCTCCATTAACAAATCACATGCTTCGGCTTCAGCATTGTGAGCCATATTGTATGGGACAATCTGTTTGGCTAGCAAGATTAATTTGTCTTCTATATCTTTATCGTCTACATCTTTTTCAGCCCATTCACCTGCTATTTCACCAGCTAGATGACTGAAAAATAAAGGGCAAACTTTATAAATTGGAAAAAATCTAAAGTATTTTATGATTAAGCTATTATCACAGTATAACAACCAGTAACATGATTTGGATTGCCAATTCTTTGTTCTTGACTCGCAAAAATGTTTATTGCCCGTCGCAGCCTTTCTGAAACCCTAGAGAAACCTTAAAAAATATTACTTTTTATGCTTCAATATCCGAATTGTTTTACAGTTTTTGGAAATATGCCTTGTCACTCATGTTGGAACTAAAACATGGATGGGTACATTTATGTCTGAGATGATCTGCCACAACAAACAATCAGTTGCAACAACGCCCTCTGAGTTATCTTGCTCGTGGTTTTACGCATGATGATCTCTTAGAAATCTAATGTTCCTCTATTAGCCAACAGGAGGAAGCTCTTACCAATTCAATTCTTGTTTAAAGTTGTGAGAAGTAACATTGATAGTGCCGAGCTATTATCGTAGTTAAATTTATTTTTACCTCCAGTTATCACTACAACTCACAAAACTTTCTATATGCCAATTCCAAATCCAAATATCCTAGTAAAATCTCCTAATTCTCCAACTTGTCAGTTGGCTAACGAACTTTCTGTGCATCTGGACTTCTCTATTCATACCCTCTCTACCTTTAAAAGGCTAGCAATGGCTCTTACCTATATTTAGCTTGTTAACTCTAATCGCTGTCGCCTCTCAGGGTTTGTTCTCTTTTTTCTTTTTTGTATTATTTTTGTTTTGTTTTTGGTGCTCTGCATAGTTAAATTTCAACCACCATTATTCCTGTATTTACTACAAATTGCAAATTGTCTTATAAATGGATATTTTTTCTGTTAAGACAATAAAGCTAATTTATTTATTAATATATTCGAAATAATCAGGCTACTAGTTATAATGTGCAATTGTGCATGTAAACTTTTTAGGTCAAAAAGTTTAGATGTACTTATAGTTCAATCAATTTGAAGACATGGGAAGGAAGGTACTGTAAATAGCACATTATAACCAGTAGCCCGATTCTTTCAAATATATAAACAAATAAGCTTTATTGTCTAACAGAAAAAATATCCATTAATAAGACAATTTGTAGTAAATACATTTTAGGTTAAAAAGTTAACACGTATAGTTCAATCAATTTGAGGACATGGGTATTGCACAATTACATAAACCGTAAATAGTAATTTTATATAGGGGGCCTATAGGAAAGCTGTTTTAACTCATATTTGTTATATTAACCTTCCACAATGCTAGAAAACGATCTGCAAAGAACAAAATGAGACTTCCTCTCTGATAAAACCACCTCGCAAAAACGACAAGTTTTGGGATAAACCTAAAAGGAATTTGTAGGGTTTTGCTCGCAAAAATACATTTATTGTCTTTTTTGTGACACCTACGTGAACAGACGATGTTACATTTTGGATTTGTGCATTATTGATTGATTTTTTACTTTTGACAGAATGACAAATTATTCATCTTTACATAGTATGCCTTATAAATAGGTGAAAATGTTAAATAAAATGTAGTGTGCTTTAGAAACAATATCATTATAGTCCAAAGCACGAAAGAAAACGTTTCTAAAGAATGCGGGCAGCGTTGCGAGATTTCCTATACGAGTAGTCGTTATTTATTGGCGAATACAAGTTTTATCATATTGAAGCCGAATTTCTGAACTCTGTTATATCGAAAAAATAAAGCTCGCATCACGGGACCACTTACCCATTTTTGTTTATCATTTATTTTTAACGGGGTGTGATAAAACACCTATTACATTTTTTCAACATCGTCGCGTCTAGCATCGCCTTTGAAATATGGCAACACAGCATTTCTACCAAGCAGTCGGCTGACAAAAGCAGTTAGCCAACGCGTTTTGTGCCTGTTTCTATAGTATGTAAAGTTAACTGCGTATTTGGTCTACCACACAGACCTCATTTTTTAGACCGCTGGCAAGTTTTTTCCGCCCAAGAACGTCTACCGTTCTTGTTTTCCGCCGGCTCAGAGAGCTCAGTGGCGTTTCATATATTCGGGAGTTAACGTGTGCAAAATGAGTAAACAGTGAAGAACGTTGCATTCTCAAGCACGAGAAATAATTGCCAATGTTATAAGGGTTTGCCTTCCTCCATAGCCTAAGGCATCACCGTTAAGAATAATATTAACAATAAATTAAATGACAATTATATGAAAATTAAGTCAGTGAGTTACACAAAATTGAGCTACGCCCCTGAACTGTGACTAATGGGCTAGTTTGGTCATATAGAAAACTGCATGCAGGCGGATAATAGAAGTTTAGTAGACTCCCCTGGCATATTTCCTTTTTGCCAGTTCCTCTGTTTTTAAATAAAAAATAATCCAAAATTTTAAGGTATTGCTCCTTTTGCTCTCAAAAGATGGCGCTAGATACAGTCAATATGCTGAAAGTCCTCTGTAGCGAAGTTCACACAATCTTCCTTGTTATTATTTGTGAATTGTCGATTTTTTACAAATCTAACCTAACTACTTATGCTTAGTATACTTCAAACTTCAAACATTTCAAACTGAAATAATTTTAATTTTGAGATTTTAGTTTTAACGTTATAACAAGTTTTTATAATTATCTATATCTATTAAAACCAAAAATGACCTTATTTATCTGCTTACCAAAATAATAAACCTATGTAATATTTATAATGTAGGTAGGTAGGTAGGAAATATATAGAAAAGCCTATTATAGGTATAAAATCTGGTTGATTTAGATACCAGATACTTCCAAGATTCCTCTGCTGAAGATGTTAGTGATTCGTGTTCTGTATTTTGTGCTGTTTGCTGTATCAAGCCAATGATGAATAGTGAATGCGAAATAAGTACCTTTTAATGTAAGTACTTATTTAAATACCAAGCTATAATTGTATTGCAATATATTTTTTTCCTACCCAGCTTGAAGAAAACAAATTGGGGAAAATTCTTACAAGGTCCACGTATTGGCCTTCGATTAACCTGACGTTCTGCCCCCATATTTTTTCACCAAAACTAGCATGCCAAATTCCGAAAAAGAGGAAAAGAACTACATAAATAGAGAGATCAAATATCCATGATACTTAGTATCATGGCAAATGTCTATATTTACAAAACTTGTAACCAAGAATATTTACTAACTAATCTAATATTAAAAATATATCAATGTACCCACCCTTGTACTTTCACTGTTCTATTTTCTGGTGAAAATAGACTAAATTGTTTATATAATATCAGTGCAACAGTCTCCATAATGGGAGGATTGTTGGAATAAGCTTTTTCAAAACTCTACTCCATACTTTCTGCAGCATATTATTAAACTTCAAAAGGCCACTTTCACAAGCACTAAAAGGAAAATATATTTTCAAATGAACAAAATATGTATAGGGAAATACTGTGCGATTTAAGTGCTTACATTATTTATTTATAACAACAGGGACACTTGAAGCAAGCAGTTTTATTCTTAGAATCCAGTCTCATCCAGCAGATAGCAGGTAATCATAATTTAAGCTGTGTCATGTTGTCATATACTGTCAGCCCAAAAATGACTATCCAATTAGGTACCCTGAAGTTGCAGCACGCGGTTTTGAGACAGACGCATAGATATATTATGATGTCGGTAAAGAAGATTACTACTATACCTTAAGTATATTAAGGTATTTTCAAATTTCTAAGATTGTTGATATTTATTTTGGACAAGGGGCTTTTAGGGAACTAGCTGACTATAGTTCACCATTGCAAACATCAAATTACTTTTTAAAATTTAATCGTACTAGCCCATTCTATAATATTTGCGAGTTCTTCCCCCTTACGTCGCAGGCATTCTGTCTTAAGGAGGACTATAGCTGTTATATCACAATCAAAGACCAAAGTAAAAATCAGAAATACCTAACAAACATCTTTTTGTGGATTGTTGCACACAGCGCTGCAGGGCAACTAACATGTCGGCAAAAATAAAAAATATTTTTTTATTATAACCTGTGGTAGAAAAATTCAAATTTGAATTTCCCGCCCATTATTTAAGTTGGTAACCTGAAAGATTTGTCAGTTGTCACTTGTCATTAGTCATATTAGATGAGAAGATAGAATGGGGCAATTATGGTGCCATGATGTATTTTCATATGTGAAAATAATAAATATAAACATTTAGAAATTCTTCGTTTATTTAAGCCATCCTACAACAAAAGTTGAGTCCCCCACAAACCTTTAAATTTACAGCCATTAAACATACAAATTTGTGTTTCAAAGGCACACTACTATGGAAAAATTGATTGTTTTAACATTTTATCATATAGTATACACTAGTAGCAGAACTTCAGTGTGGAGGGGCATATTATATATTTTTTGAAATCGAGAAACAAGAAGTTTTAGTATGGAGAAACCAGCGTAGCTACGCAGTATAAACTTTTGGTTAGCTTTTTAGAAAAGTTCCACAAAGTTCCACCTTATGAAACATTGGAAAACTTGAAATTAAATCCTTTTTAAATGGCATTCAGCAGATTTTGTGCAAAGCTGCGCATTGTTTTCATTAATTCGAATTGATTTTTTGATGGGTGATTGACATAACATCGTTAGCGGCAAATTTTGCAAATTGCCTCTTTTTTCGTTCAAATAGTTCGTTGCAATGTTCTCCTTGTTTCTACTAAGTATCGTATCTTAATTCCACTCAGAAACTTAATTAACATAAGCAACAAAAAGTGAGAAAAATAGCAATTTACGAAAAGCTCAAGCAGATTTTTATTTATTTCATGGCATGCTTGACCACTGAAATCTTTGACAATAAATAACTACCTTCTTTCAAATAACATGTTAATAATTATTCTTTTGGCGATAACTCCAAAACTAATGAAGATATCGATTTGAATCTTGAGTATTTTTTGTTGTAAATTTAATTTACTTTTCGACTCTAACAGAATAAATATGTCATTGCATTTAAAATTTCGGAGAAAATTGTAATAGAAGGGAAACTTTTCAAATTGCGCCCTCTAGCAGTGACCACGAAATTCGAAATGACCTTACTGGATAATCATTTGATAGAAGAAGGAAAGCTCTCTTCACCAAGCCCAAACTTGACCAATTCGGTTAAGCCAAACCGGAGTTAGCAGCATTTTTTTTCAAGTTAAGGTTTATCCGCCTGTTTCACCTCTATTGAAGAGCTAGAACAAAAAAATCCTTAACGAAAATTGTTCAGAATTTCCTGAAGAGTGCAATACAATTATTTTTGATATACCTTTATTAGTAATTTTTTTGAGAAAACTCATTTTTCAAATTTACTGTTTCGAATTCGCCCCCTAGCGGCCGACGTACGAACTTAAAAATAATTTCTAGCAATTTTTCGTGACCACATTACTTAAGAAGATCTTTTCCCAAAGCTCCAGGACTATTAATTCCTGAGATATGGTACCTCTTCACCCTTAATGAAACACCCTGTACAATTTTGTAATTTTCTAAATACCGATTTTTAGTGTCATTCTTTACCTAAATAAAACCTTTTGTTTTAGTGTTGGTAAATAGAATGAATCCTTCGAATGTAGTACATAAAAAAATCACGGTGCTTCAAAAAAATATAATAGGGGATCATCCATCCATGAGACCACCATGCTCGCAGCTGCTGCACGCTCCATACCTTTCTTTTTGTCTTGCTACATTGTGTCGGATCCGTGGGCATCCTTAAGCCAATCTAAATCACAGTCAACATAATACTATTGTAGTTCTAACTGTTCATACTGAAAGATTACGTTGTTATAGGTAACAATTCCGCAATGAAGTTGAAAAGTTTAATGATTCTTTATTGGCTGGGTTTTGAATACCTGGTCATGTTTGACGGGAGATGGGCCTGTCTGACGTTTGGTCGTTAAATCTCGCCAAGGACCACTTACAGAAAAAATATACTTTAGTGCTGATTTCTGAGATTTAATGATGATCGAGATTAAAAAAATATATATTATTGTTGTTAAGGGGGAACTCGCATTCGGGCCCTCCTAAAGTAGGGAGGTATCGAATTGTTATACCGCGTGGTGATGGTCCTCACGCACGCCTCCACCACGAGGCTCCCCACTTCTAATTTGTATCCCTTTATGCTCTTACTATACGTCGGCATTTCGGCAAAGCGCTCGATGGAAGAAGGCAAGGGAGAGACTCGCGTACTAGCAGGAAGCTATTCGATAAATTTTTAAATATTGCCTAATAATAATATACCTAAATACTACGTAATGAATGATTATACAGAGTTGTTCAAGATTATAACTTTAAAAGTAATATGTAATTGAAGGATGGTTCTTTGGTTTAGGACAGTTCTTTAAAAAATTAAAACTCCATCCTTTGAAAGCTTTCGCAAAATATATTTGCTTCATCAGGCTAAAATAAATTAAATAAATATACAAAATTGATAAATTACAACTAATATAGAATCAGAACTTACCAAAGAGAGAACAATATTGGTCTTAATGAGAAAATAATTGTAAAAACGATTGTATGTATGTGTTGTTAAAAATATCAATTCGATTTGATAAAGTCAGAATTAATAAAAAGTCACACAATAACGAAAAAGGTAAAAGGTGTAAAAAAGTAGAGAGGCCAATATATAAATTGAGCAGAGTTGTCAAAATAGTATAATCTATGATGTTAAATTTAATTTTAATTTTGGGTAGTAATTTTATTAGGAATAGTAGAAATCAAATTAGAATAAATTACGCTTAGATTATTTACATCAGTACGACAGCTTATATGGGTGAAGATGGATTACCCATAGAAGTTCCTTTTATTTGTTGATAATATATTCCATCATATATTATAAAGTTCCTTGTTTAAATTGTACAGGTACATATATTGGACAAACTAAAAATTATTTAAAAAATCGTATGAATGATCATAGAAGAGATTACAATAATAATAATAACCATACAGCTTTAGCTAATCATCATAATTTAACTAATCACATTTTTGATTTAACAAAACCATTAGTCCTTAACCTTGAGCAAAATTATCAAAAAAGACTTATAAAAGAATCTATTTTTATAAATTCTGATCCTAATTCAATAAATTTTCGTACTGATGTAAAAAATCTAAGCGTAATTTATTCTAATTTGATTTCTTCTATTCCTAATAAAATTACTACCTAAAATTAAAATTAAATTTAACATCATAGATTGTACTATTTTTACAACTCTGCTCAATTTATATATTGGCCTCTCTACTTTTTTACACCTTTTTCCTTTTTCATTATTGTGTGACTTTTTATTAATTCTGACTATCAAATCGAATTGATATTTTTAACAACACATACAATCGTTTTTACAATTATTTTTACATTAAGACTAATATTTTTCTTATTTTTCTCTTTGGTAAGTTCTGATTCTATATTAGTTGCAATTTATCAATTTTGTATATTTATTTAATTTATTTTAGCCTGATGAAGCAAATATATTTTGCGAAAGCTTTCAAAAGATAGAGTTTTAATTTTTTAAAGAACTGTCCTAAACCGAAGAACCATCCTTCAATTACATATTTAATAATAGTGCACAAGTAAAGACAATATATTTAAAAGTAATTTTATTTAATAAAGAAAACTTGTCGAATAAAAGTTTCATTATTAACTTTTGTTGACATATTTCAGTGAGCTTGAAATTTGTATGGCTTGAACTTTATTTGCAATGGCAGTTTGCCTGGTAATAATAATTGCGATTTTTTTAAATGAAATTTGGCATCAATTTTCTCCATAAATTTAATTTTTTTGTTGATGGGGTCTGGGGCTTAGGTAATTTGTTGCAAGAAATTTGACACTTTAGTTCTATAATCTCATCCTGATTAATAATTCCGTCGGAGCTTGCATCTAACAATTTTACTTTTTCATATACAAGCAATCCGCATTCTCGGGCCTTTTTTTTACAAGCTTTTATTTAACTGTCCTGTTAGTATGTATGTATGTATGTATGCAGGGCCATATATAAGGGGGGGGGGGGGGGTTTAGGGGGTTCAAACCCCCATGATGGTATATATAAAATTAATTAATACGCCCGGCGCCCGCCAAAATGGAAAAATAAATAATCGTGCTGGCCGATTGTACTGCTTGGACGATTGTAACATGTAACATGCCATCAAGGTCAAGCATTTGCATTTGGCAGAATATATATTTGAGAATAATGCTCAAAAAGTTAACCTTTTTTAAACCTAAAACCCCCCCATGGAAAACCCCTAGCTACGGCCCTGTACGTATGTATTTATGTGTGGGTCGAATCTTGCAAGCTGAATTAGAACCACTTCTTGCCATCCGATTGAGCTGAAATTTTGCATACACCTTTAGTTCTGGTGACAATACAACATGCAATACTCAATATTGTAATGCTTTCAAAATAGCCGTCGCCACCAGATGGCGGATGATGTATTTTTTGTCAACCCCTTAATATGGGTATCAAATGGCTTGAGACTAAAAATCAACAATACCGGCAAAATTAGCATACCTACTAAAAAACATGTTTGTACCAAGACATAACCCAAATTCGATTTTATAAAATCATTTTTATTCTCCTTTGCATATATAGGTATCTCCAAAACAAAAAACGAGGAAAAGACGGAAAAGACAGAAAAGACCATTATTTTGTTACATTCTATTTGTACTACCAGAAAATATGGCACCTTGTTTTTAAACACCCCTTTCTATTGTTTATACGAATAAATAAATTATGTTAGGCATACAAGTAGAAGTAGTGAATCATATAATAATAAATAATAAATAGCAAAATTTTCCTAACAGAAATCCTCCTGCTTTTCGGTTCTCTTCGCGGCATTTTATAACAAGTCAACAATATGATAACAAAACAACACTAACAGTAAAAATAACAGCGGCAATGGCAATAACAAAACAACAAAATGTTCAAAAAGAATGTATCAACAAAATAATAACACCAAAGCATAAACGAAATATCGGAAATCCGTCGCTTAAATCGACAAACCATTACTGAGCTAATTCTGGAACGACGAAATGATCATATTTTTTAAAAAGCAATAAAAACTGCATTCGCATCGCCTGATGTCCGCTGCCTAGAGAGGGGAGGTACAAGTCACGTACGACCCTGGCGATGCCCCTCTCCTCGTTCCATACGTAGGGGAGTACGCCAGCCGAAGAAAAGGAAAGAAAATGTCACTAAATCCCATTTTTTACTGTCATTTTTCACTTTTTTGCCGATTTAAAAAAGGAAAGTATTTAGAAACGTTGTACCGATCGATTGATGGTTTTAGAATTTTGATTTTCGGCCTAGAAATACGATTTTTGAATAAATAAATAAGAATATCAAAAAAGTAAAACCATCAATCTCTTCCTATTACTTTTCTGAACACACTGAAAAAAAAATCATCAAAATCGGTTGGAAAATAACGGGAAAAAACAGGTCTAAAGGATTGCTACTTTATTACACTGCGAGTTCCGCCTTAAAGTGTGCAGCGGCCTAGCTGGTACAGACCGAAAATAAAAAGTAATACCTCACCATGCTAAAATAAGTTGCAGTCATAATTTCTACTCTAGGACAAGGTCGTTGGTCGGAAGTGGGATCCTGGCCTGCGGGCGGGTGAACCGGTCCCCTTTTTTACACAAATAACACATCGGTCTGATATCCTTGTGTATTTTGACATTAAAATCATGCATTGTCAAAGACAACATAATAATATGAATATTCGCTATGTTTAATTTTTTATATACAGAGTGGTCCAACTTTTATAAGCAAAAGTTCAAGAATCTATACAAAACATCAAAATAAGTCGATTTTTTCATATAAACATGTATCAAAATCCTTACTAAGTTTTTTTCAAGTTTATTTTATTTTTACTAAAGACAAGAAGACAGCTACGGCAAACAAAAATGTGGTGCAGTTTAGACACATATTAAATGCTATAAATTAAAAATAATTGGGCCTGTCTACTTCCACCAATGCCGGAGAGGGGGGTTAATCATCATATTTTTTAATAAATTACACGCCACTGGAAACGTAAACTTTTTTGCCGTCTCTAAACACCCCATCAATTCTAAGAAAAAAACATCGCTTTTTTTTTCGAAAAATGTACCTTTTTGAAAAATTCATTTTTGTCAGCTTTAAATTTTTTAGCAGAAGAAAATCAAAGTAGCTTCTGAAATTTTGAACACCTACTCAGTTAGACAAACTGTTCATCATGTTAATTGTAAAAGTGTGCTTTATCAATCTGTTAAGTTAATCCTAGTGTTGGGTTTGTTGTTTTGACGCAATGGCCCTACTCGGTTTTTTACCATGAACAAGTTTCCTAACATTTTGATGTGAAAGCTACAGAAAGGGCACTTTTCTAAAGAAAAAGGGAAAAAGGCAAAAAATCTAAGTAGGGCTAGACTTTTGAAACTTCGCAAGCCTACTCAGTTTTTCATTCTGAAGAAGTTTTCTTAATAATATTTTGTTGTAAAACTTATATAAATATACATATATTACTGATCTGATATATTACTTTTTTCGAAAGGCATACGTGATTTTTTTCAAAACCAAAATTATATCACAAATTAGTTTCAGGCTGAACCTCAAATGAAGCTCAAATTTCACATAGATTGCAAGCCAATAGGAAAGCTGTGTTTTTGGTAGGCTATTTGAAATGAAGTGAAAAAGATGAAGAAGACTTATACCTAAATGATACTAACAGTAACCCTAGAATTGACACATCATGTGTTTGTTATATCCAAGTTTGTTATAGCCGAACAAAATCCTGTGGCCATTATAGCCGAGTTCGACTGTATACTCGTTAAAATTATTTTCATTGTAACCGAGTTATTTTTTGTCCGATTTCATTTTTTTTACCGCTGTATAATCACCAATGAGGTGTCACAAGGGGTATTATCCCATTACAAAAAATTGAAGGGATATCTCTGGGGGAGATGGGGTGAGTTATTTAGAAATTGCATAAACATCAAAATATGTTCTATACTAAACAAAATCGACCTGTCCAAGCATTATTTTGAAATCACGCGCAAAGTTATTAATGGTGAATGTTTTCAATGGGCCACTCTGAATAGTTGTGTAGGTAGGTACATCATAAATTTCAACCAATTTCATTTTTATCAAATTATTTAGATGTAGTTATAAAAAAACAAGATTTAGTTTAAGTGATAACTTTCATTGTTAAATTAAACTCACTCATTCCAATTTCCGGGATTATTATAGTGTAAAATGAATAGGATTTGACGCAAATGAAATTTACTAACCGGACATATTCATGGCCCCATTCTCCAATTTGTTGCAATTCTGACAATAATCTATATTTGAGACATTCCCTTCCTTCACCCATGGTCATTGCTAATACTGAGACTATGTCTGAGCAGACTTTCTTTACTTTCAGATCGATTATTTTGTCATAAACCTGCTTCATTGTATCATAGTGAGCTTTCATAAACTTCAGTGGCTTTGGAACTGAAGTCATTGATGTGGTTGATGCTTTAATGTGACTGGATAATGCCTGCAGAGCTGGCAAATATAAACGATCATCGTTCTCCTAAAAAGTACAAGAATTGAACTATTGTGTATACACTTGTATTTTATGAACGTAAAGTAAGTAATAAAATACCTGCAATCGTTCGACACACATATTGAGTTCCTCTTGAAGTTGCTTGTCTTCTTCAGACTAGAAGGAAAATGAAGGAAAACAATTATGCATAACCTCAACTACTACTACTAAAAATAATAGTTTGTGACTCGTGAGCATGCTAACATGCCGCTAATTTTATCACTAAAGGCACACTAACGACTGAACCTAGATTAGCAAATCCTTTGCTCTCTTAAGTTTGGGCAGACTCAGAGTCACCTATTACAAAATATTCCAAAACCCTGCTTTGTAGTTTTCAAAAGCTGTCACTGGCAGTCAGGACCCCTCTCTCTGCCAGTAGCCCCTCCTCTCTCAAAATGGAAGCCTCCTGCGATTATACCAGGAGCGCTCATTAGAGTATTGGGTGAAAATATCATCAAACGGGTGATTTTGTATTTACGAATAGGTAAAAGTAGGTACAGAACATAAGAATAATATGGGAGACAGCAAAGTCATCAGAACCCCGATACCTTTGGTTGGGAGACAGTGTTGCTGTTCTATAATAACCACTTCTTAAAAATCATCACAGCTAGGAAATTGCTTCCACTCACATAGTGTGACAGAATAAATAGTTATACATTCATGTGGTAGGAGTGTTATTTTAATTTTGTATAAATAAATGTGAGGGAGGGGCAATGTAGAATTATACAGGGAGAGTCATTAATAATGGGCCATATTATTGTAGCGTATTTTAAACACACTATCCTTAAGGCGGACGGCAGCTGTTCGCCTGGAGAGCAATATGGTCGTGGGTCGGGAAGTTTCTCGTAAAGGGGTTAAGCTGAATAGGTATTGTCCGGTAACTTTTAAAATAATAGGGCGCCACTTAGTTTGATAGCTTCGAACTAAGAAACAGCATGAAATAAATAAAGGTTACCTTGGTGCAGGTATAGATAAATAGTCACACTAGAACTCTAGACGTTTGCTCAACTACTCGATTTATTGTTGACAGGTTATGTTGTTACAAATGATAACAGAATGACTGTAAGCGATATAACACTATAAAGATACTTTGCTTGTAACCATACTAACCATTTACCACTTTAATATTATGGATTTCTATCATGAATACTTTTATAAAAAGAATAGTTATACCTGATTAATGTATCTCTTTATACCAAAATTAGTTATCTACTGCGGCGAAGTTCATGAACTTTTCCTTGTCTTTTTTATATATTGCACTGGCACATATATATAAAGTGATAGGTACTTACATTCCAACAGTATGTATATAAGCATTATAGAATTTTGACTAAACTTAAAAATGGACTGGTTACTTTATCGTTTAAAAATGACATATAACTCAAATTAATAATAATAAAATGGTTTGGACTGGCCTGTGACTCCAGCGATGGTCGAACATATAATAACGATAGGTACAAATCGTCTCGGACAACTCCGTGGTAATTGGTGTCCACTTCAATGGTATGAGTTCTAAACAGCAAGCGGGTATTCAATATCGAACTCCTACAGTCAACGTGCAGCAACAATATTATGAAAACTTGTAGTAGGCAAAACTCTTAGATGGTACAACAAACGACCTCGTAGATGGATGTTGTGTTTAATCAAAAAGATAATGAAGATAGCAGGAAAGAAATAAAAAAATAAAACCCTCATTTGTATGAGGGTTTCCTTTTGATAGGATATACTCTGTAATAGATATGATATATGATATGTCCTGTTTATTCAAGGTTGCCTTTGGTATTGATAAGGCCAAAAAGATAATACAACCAGAAGGGAGGATACAGAGATTCTTACGCAGGAACGACAACAGAAACTAGGTCAAATCTTATCTCGAAATCGCGGCACCCTACAGTATATCATCATAGATTGGCTTACTGTTAGATTAAATCAAATCCACTTCAGTAATATAATATTTGGGCTTTTTGCCGGATTCGGTATCGTCGCCTGGGACGCTTCTTTTACCAAAAATAAATAAATATCAATAAACAAACAAACGATCGCCATCGCCCAAGAACGTTAAACTAGACAGGATAGCTCAATCTGAATGGTGTAATGTTCGCGGCGCCCACCGAGGGCGTGACGTCACCGTTAGACGTCGTTAGGTGAAGGTTACATCGTACGCCCGTTGTTTACCTTTGTTTTTCTAGTTTTCTATCATATTTCTTTCAGTTTTACTTTATTATTGTAAGTTTTTTGAGTTTTACCTGTTATAAAGTGTCTGTATGTTGTTTTTATTTGATTTTTGTGCCGTGTTTATTATTATTCAGAGACACTAAGTGCCTGATACTTGAATCTCTACAGAAGGGAAGGTGAGCATTTCTTGACATATTATTAATAATAAAAGTACGAGGTTGATAATATACTACTTTATAGAATAGTCCTATTCACGAAAATATGCCGGGGATTAGGCCAGGGGGAACAAGGTGTGCCGTGTATGGGTGTAATAACACTTATGCTACAAAAGCCCAAACTGGGCAGAATATCATATTTCATGCTTTTCCAAAACCAAAGGACCTTTTCTCTAAAACTATACAAAGTGAGTGGATATCAAGGTGCAAAGGAAAAGACAAATTCAACCCTAACACTAGCCATATATGTTCACAACATTTTGTAGACAATGACTACGAAAGAGATCTTCGAAATGAATTATTAGGTAAGTAAAATTTTCTTTGCTAGCTAGCCATCTAAAAAATGCAAGAATATAAATATTTATATATATTTTTTAATTTAAGGCTTACCTTTAAGAAAGCATTTTAAAAAAACCGCAGTTCCTACATTAAAAATACCTTCCACAAAAACTATTACTGCAACGACCTCGGCAACAACTAATACATCACGTTCTGATAGACTTACCGAAAGACAAAGAAAGGAAGAAATAGAAAAATTACTTGTTGATTTGTCTGCAATAGAAGGTGGAGAAACTGCAAATTTAGAAGGCAGTTCTTCCCTAGCGACACTTACTGAAATTGGAATTCCCCGACAAGCAATTATTCAGGAATCAGATGAAGTTTTTAAAAAAGAAATTAACATGCCTTTTGTAGTTATAAAAGATTTTTGTAAATTAAGAACTATTATTAAAATCAATTTTCGAAATTTAAAAGCACGACATAATAATACTTCACAAAGAAATAGTTCTGTGGATCCTCTTCGAAAAAAAAAAGCGGAAATTAAACAAAATTATAAATTAGAATATTTAATATTTATGAATAAATAAATCTATGTTTTCAACTGTGTTTTAATTTGTCTTGGAGCATTTTATCAGTGTTCTATTTTTTTATTATTGATTCACCATTCACATATTATAATATGAATATCATAATCCAAAAATGCTCTTCAAAATCAAACTAATCAAAGGAGGCCCACAATTATTAACAGAATAATTCTGTATATATTATAATCGGTGTGCCATAATAAAAACTATTTAAGGCAAAATTCGCACCTTCTGAAAACACATTTGCTGCAATAATGCGCTTTTTTCTCGTATTGGTTGGAGAAATTGTCATAAAAAATTCGTGTTCAAAAAACAAGAGTGAACTTTATTGACTTCCATTGGTTTACAATCCTTAAAAAATAAATCCGAAAAAGCAAGAGCATCTAAAGCTCACTTTTTGTTTTTATGAACTTTTTAAAAAAAGCACAAGTCGCTTTCTGAAGGCGCGCGATTGGATGTTTCGTGGTGCGAGTTTACGCAGTACGTCTAACTGTGACGCCATCACGTCGGGCGGCTCGGCGGACAGATTCGCGTGATTGAGCTATCCTGTCTGGTTTAACGTTCTTGGCCATCCCCTACTTAAGAAAATGTCAAGTGACGGACACGTCATTCGCCTTGGTAGAGCGCCAAATTTGAAATCAGGTGTATTGTTGGTTGCATAGGTAAGGGTCCTATTATTTATTACTTTGGGGACTGATGTACAGGGTAGTGAGAAAGCAATAAGGGATAATCACAACATAACAAGAAATAAAGTAGAAATGGAGCATTTTATAAGTTTGGAGATATTGGAAAATAAAAATGCTACATTATAATGATATGTGTAGTTGGGGTCGAAATAGAATGATTGAACCAACTTGCCTAATCCGAAAGTTTTCCTTTTCAATCTAAAGCTGAAAAAATATGTCAATTTCAATTTTGCTAAAAATTTGTACATTTATGGTTTTCGATGCGAGAATTAAGAATTTCATATTTATTTTACACTACAATGTACAGGGTGTCTGCTACACCTTTTATGTGTACTTAAATAGCCTAAACTTTTTCGTCCCTACAGATATGGCATTTTAATGGAGATAATTATCGAACCACAATAATTTCTAAATGAAAAAGGTATACGTGTCAAATGTTGCTAAAATGAACCACTTTCGAAATAAATCGCATTTAGTGAATTGGTGCATATTACCTTACGGAAATAACAAATTAAAACATTTTTTATTTTTCCACAATAAAAAAATCGAAGTAAATAAATTTTCAAAATGTGTGCCATAAGTCAATGATCCAGGCACGTCTTCGAGAATAACCCATAAGTCATTGACTATAAATGCCAAGTAATTTTCTCCAGTAAGTGGTCGAGCTAGTTCATAGGGGCCCATAATGTGATTTCCGAGGATCCCACACCACACATCAATAGAAAATTCATGTTAAAAATGCCTACCTCGAAATAAATGAGGATTTTCTGTTTCCCACGAGTGGCTGTTCTTCCAATTAAATGTGCCCCTGTGGGTAAATGTAGCCTCGTCGGTAAACAGAATTTTAGTATAAAATAAGGGGTCATTGTTTTTTTGTTGTTGCTGAAGAAACTGGGCAAATGCAACCTTTGTGGCAGATCTTGTAGCAATTTTTCTTTCTTGAGAATCCCACTTACAGACCTTTGACTAATGCCCGTGGCTGCACCTACTAGAATTTCATCTTCTCTGTCAGCCGTTATAAGTTATAATGTTAGGTCTTTAAACATATCGTTTTGAACGGAATGAACCAGTCTCTCCAAGTCGATCAAATAGTCTTCCAAACGTTTTGCGCTCAGGTTTTTTTTTTAGAATATAATTTATTTCCTTTCAGACAATAATTACATTGTATAGGATCCGTCAAAAAAAAAAATTAAAATCTAAAAACATGCATGATTGTGACCTACCATAAACAAGACTCATATAAAAAAAAGCAATAAAAAAAGACAAACAATTAAAAAAAAAAAGAGAAATGAAATAGATAAATCTACATCAGAGTTACATAGACCGGAGTTATGTGCTATTCAAAAAATTCACTCACAGTATAAAAACATTTATTGATCAAGAAAATCTTCAACTGCTTTCTAAATTCTGATAATGTGCTGATTTCCCTCAAAAATCCTGGCAAGGCATTAAATATCAACAAACCAATACGATTTGGAGATTTAAACGCTACCAGACCGTTAGAGCTGGGAACGTAGAAGTCTTGATTCTTTCTGGTATTATAAGTATGTAAGTCATGAGCACGCAAAAAATTGTGCTTATTTTTAAAAATATACAGTGACATCTCCATCAAAAACAAACTTGACAGTGTGAGAATATTATACTCTTTAAAGAGTGATCTACAGCTGAATCTACTGGATTTACCAGCAATACAACGCAAAATCCGTTTCTGGGCCAAAAATACGTCCTTTGCATCTGTAGCCCAGCCCCAAAAACATATTCCGTATCTGAGACGTGACTCGATATGCGCATAGTAAAAAATTAACAGCTGTTTCACAGACAGGACAGTTTGTAAGTTCCTAATCATGTAGGCAACAGAACCCATTTTTGATCGTAAATACGCACAATGACTGCTCCAATTCAGATTATTATCCATATGAAGCCCCAAAAACCTCACTTGCGACTTTCCATTCACCGGCGCCTGCCCCACACCCAGCCGCAGGTCCTCCACCAATCTCTGCCTGTTATGGAAAACCATGAAATTTGTTTTGGTGGTATTCAAAAACAGAAAGTGTGAATTAAACCATTTAGTTACTCGTTCTAAAACCTCACTGCATGTCCGTGGTAGGCTTTCCAAAGACCTTTCGCAAACTATCATGGAGGAATCATCAGCGTATAGAGTAAAGAAAGCGTTAGGCGTTACCAATTCTAAACCCATCATATATAATGAAAACAACACCGGGCCTAAAACTGAGCCCTGTGGAACTCCTATATTCACCTCAACTATATTGGAATTACTGTCAGATACAACCCCGAATTTGTTGTTTTTTATAGTGACATATTGCTGACGATCTCTCACAAACGACTCAATCCAGTCAAGTGCTGCTCCCCTTATTCCGCATTTGCACAGCTTCTCCAAAAGTATATCATGACCCACGCAGTCAAACGCCCTGCTGGGGTCACAAAAGATCCCAGCAGGGCATCTACCGGCATCCATGTGTTCCGACACCTCTCTGTATATGGAATGTATCGCAGTATGCGTGGAACAACCACCTCGAAAGCCAAGCTGGCAGTCTGGTAAAAGCTTCCCGACACATATGTGCTTATCCAGTCTGTCAAGAAAACAATATTCAATAATTTTAGAGAACACTGATGGCATTGTTACAGGCCTGTAGTTCTCGATGTTGTGTGAATCACCCTTTTTATATATAGGAACTATTTTCCCTTTTTTCAGTATTTTAGGAAAAGCGCCTCTACAGAAGGACAAATTAACTATATGCAACAGAGGTTTAACAATCAAATGCAAAACACGCCTCACCAAGAAAGATGGGACATCATCTGGTCCTGAAGACTTCTTATTCTTGAGTTTACTGGTAATAAGCTTAAAAAACTCATGTTCCGTAAAAGGGCAAAGTGCCATATCCTCACCGACATTGTTTACCGTGAAAGTCAGAGGTTCCCTATCTTTAATTTGACTGATTATACGAAGTGGAGCGTCCCTAAAGAAATTATTAAAAGCTTCGGCCACATTGACTGGATTGTCCGTAACGACGTCACCCACATTTAGTATAATGTTGCTATTATGACTCTTCTCCCTATTGGTCAACTGATCAGTCACTCACCAAGCCATTCTATGGGGATTTTCAGCATTGATTATCTTATTATGATAATATTCCTTTTTTCTATCCGTTATTAATTTATTATGTTGTTTCTTTCTTATATTATAGTATGACTTCATGTCTGGTATACATTTAGTTAGGGCATGTAAATTTTTTAAATTAGCACTGGATTGTTTTATTTCTAAGTTCACCCATTCATGGCCTTGTCTACATTGTTTAGTTGACTTCTTCGAAGGAAAGCACAATTCAAAATAATGCATAAAAACGCGATAAAAAATTGAAAACGCAGCGTTCATGTCAAAACAATTATAAAGACAAGACCATTCCTCATTTTCAAGACTACATTCAAATTGCATAAAAGCATTGTTATAATAATTTCTTTTATAGAAAGTTTCATTTGAAATTTGGTATTGCCCTGGTCTATACTCAAAGTAAACAAGTCTGTGATCTGAGGCTGTAAAATCCTCCACACAAACCAGCCCAGCATGTCCCGAATATACATACACATGATCAATAGTACCGATCGAATTGCTTGTTACCCTGGTGGGCCAAAAAACTATATTTTTTAAATTCAGCCTACTGAATATTTCTTCCAAGGCTACTCTTTCTCTAGATAATACATTATACCTACACATTAACATTAAAATCTCCAACACAAACAAAATCAATTTTGGGATCATATAAACGGTCAAGTATATCTGATAGTTTCGTAAAAAATATTGTTGTCTTCTCCTGGCGATCTATAACAATTTAGAATAATAACATACCTACTATCAACTTTTAGTTTTAATGCGCATATTTCGAAGACTTTCTCCACACAATATTCTTTTAGGTCAATACATGTATATCTAATGTCACTTTTAATCCAAATTGCAACTCCTCCATTTCTGTAACCAGTTCGACAAAAACTACTGGCCAGCTTAAAACCACAAAGATAGAAATAATCTATAGAATCCTCTCTAGCACCGGTTTCAGTTAGACACACAAAGTTAATGGTTTTGTAACTATTCAATTCCAGTAACAATTGATCCAACTTTCGTTGATTAAGGACCTGTATATTCAGTAAAAGAAAATTGGGATGAAAATCTACATCTCCTCTCTTTTCTTCAAGTATAAAAAACGCTGTACACAGCTGTTCTCCGGCCAGATATCTGGGTTCATAGCCTTTCTAAAATTATGTTCAAATATGTTCACTTTAAATGAAGAATATATTTCAGGATGTTTAGAAGTGATTTTTTGACATTCAACTTCAGTAAAATGGGGTTTCAAAAATCTTTCAGCATATCATCTGTCGTATCAGGCTGAAGTCTATACACGTGAAGAGTTGTCAACCTTGGAACTCCCCTTATTGCATTATTTGTCTGTTGTAATAAACTATTTCCCATAATTGTGTCGTTCTTTCTTCTTTTTTGCCTTCGTACCGTCAACAAACGTTGCAAACAATTAGGATATAATTCCATATATCTTACGGCTGCTCGACGTCTATACTTCAGTCTGGATAAAATAGAAAGTAGGTCAGTCATGCGCAGTATAGAATTCGCCGTTTATCTCTGTGAAAGCCATCATGGGTGTCCCCATTTGTTTAAAATTCACTAAATGGCCCAAATGAAGGTGTTACCTGCATTTTTAACGTATAATTATTACAATAAACACTCCGAAATAAGGTGGCACAATCTCCAGCACTCGCGCTACTTTCTATTTTATTCAGACTGGAGTATACAATAATTTGGTTGTGCATAAACACAAACCATATCTTGCATTTCCCTTTTAGTAAAATTATTATGTCACAGCATTTTAGTATTAAAGAAGAAACAATGTTTATGGCAAATAACAATATGATCAAACATGACAGGGGCCTACTATGTTTAATCTTATTTATGCATTCCTTAAGGTAATACGCACCAATTCACTAAATGCAATTTATTTTGAAAATGGTTCATTTTAGCAACATTTGACAGGTATACCTTTTTCATTTAGAAATGATCGTGGTTCATTAATTTATCTTCTTATCACCTAAAATGCCATATCTGTAAGGACGAAAAAGTTGAGGCTATTATAAGTTCACATAACAGGTGTAGGACACACCCTGTACATTGTAGTGTAAAATAAGTATGAAATTCTTAATTCCTGCATCGAAAAATTTAAAATATTTTTTCAGCTTTTACGCCCTGTAGATTGGAAAGTAATAACTTTTGGATCCGGCAAGTTTGGTTCAATCGCGCTATTTTGACCCCAGCTATACACCACTATAATATGGCCCATAATTAATGACTCACCCTGTATACAGGGTGTTTCATTAAGGGTGAATAGGTACCATAACTCAGGAATTAATAGCCCTGGAGCTTTGGGAAAAAATCTTCTTAAGTAATGTGGTCACGAAATTATTTTTAAGTTCGTAAGTCGGCCGCTAGGGGGCGTATTCGCAAAAAAAAAAACTAATAAAGGTATATCAAAAATAATTTTATTGCACTCTTCAGCAAATTCTGAACAATTTTTTTCTCTAGCTCTTCAAACAGAGGTGAAACGGGCGGATAAATCTTAACTTGAAAAAATGCTGTTAACTTCGGTTTGGCTTAACCGAATTGGTCGAATTTGGGCTTGTTGAAGGGAAATTTTTCAAATTGCGCCCTCTAGCGGTGACTGCGAAATTCAAAATGACATTACTGGACAATCATTTGATAGAAGGAAAGCTCTCTTCAACAAGCCCAAATTCGACCAATTCGGTTAAGCCCAACCGGAGTTAGCAGCATTTTTTCACGTCAGGGTTTATCCACCCGTTTCACCTCTATTTGAACAGCTAGAGCAAAATATTCTTAACGAAAATTGTTCAGAATTTGCTGAAGAGTGCAATAAAATTATTTTTTATATACCTTTATTAGTCTTTTTTTTTTGAGAACTTATTTTTCAAAGTTACTGTTGCGCATACGCCCCCTAGCGGCCGACCTATGAACTTAAAAATAATTTCCAGCGATTTTTCGTGACCACATTTTTTAAGAAGATTTTTTTCCCAAAGCTCCAGGACTGTTAATTCCTGAGGAACACCCCGTATAATATAAGTTATATTGACAATTTTTCGCCTTTGGATAATATTCACTGTGACAAAAAATAAAGTCTGCATCAGCCAAAATATCAACCTTAGCTTTTTGTCTGGGTGATTAAAAAAATGACAGTTAACGTTTTAAGAGCACTATTTAAAAAAAATATGTCATACTCAATTTTACCGCAAACGTTTCGTTTCCGAGATGCAAAAAAGTCACTTGTTTATCAAAATATCGAAAAATCCTTATAAAAAAAATTCCCTTACAATTCTTCATCCATATATCAATTTTAATAAACATACAAGAATATATTTATTTTATGGATTATTTAAGATTATTAAGGAATACCTATACTCGAATATTGAAATACAGGAATTATTATAAATGCACTTCCAATGTATCTTTAAATAAGTTTACTTTGGAATTTCGGACTTGTATGGGGTCTAATAATGTACATGCAAAGAAGACATATACTGACTTTCATATAAGTCAGATGTATAAATATCCACTTCGTATTTTCATACTGCGCCTGAGGTAGCACGTTCGGTTGCTATGACAACATCTGTATCGTTCGGGGCGCGGATACTTTTTCAGTGTAAACAAGGAATACATAATGGTGAACTTAGGCGAAGTGGACATTTTCTGCGTGATTGAAGGGACAACCCGATTTTGACTATTGTGCCAATCTCGGTTACGTTATCGGTGCAATAATTATTATCAGCAAACTGATATAGGTATTAAAAAATCAATATTATAGATAATTAGAACGGGTACTGCCACATGCAAAAAGATTTGCTCTTCTTTTTTTATTCGTGGGCACAGCTATAGCAGAGACAGTAGATATAAACAAAATCACATGACCGCATTGCCAGGGTCGGACTAATATATGACATTCTGCAACAAGTCTGCGCGCGATTTTTCGACGACCAGACCAATAAGAGCATAGGTCACATCGCGACCACGTGGTGGCCAATGTTTTGATTCACTGCCTCTGTAACTTGGATATAGTATACCTGTGATAAAGATACATTTAAAAACATTTTTTAATCAATACAGATACCTACTTCCGCGGGTGCTGCCGCATGCAAAAATAAAAATTTGCAGAGGCGGATGGGCATTGGTGAATGAAAAAAGGAGGGCAAATGTTCTTTTTGCAGCACCCCTCCAGACTTATGAAAGTTGTAAACAAGAAACCCCTCCAGACTTATGAAAGTTGTAAACAAGAAACAATGCACAAAAGTCTGATTGATAATGTACTTAGCGTGCCTCTAAAGTTAAAATTATGCCGAGTCATAGCAAAAATAATATGAACTATAAAAAACGTACCATTTCATTCTTATCATCCTCAGCATCTTTCTTTGGTTCTACTTTAGGGCTTTTGGGGCCTTCTGATTTTGTTTGACTCATATTTGCAGTCTATCTATAAAAATGTTCAAATTAACTACCAAGATGGAACCAGTGGGAATCTAAACGCGGTTTAAACTTATAACAAATAAGATACCTCATTCTCATGTACTTAGTACCTTTTAAAATAATTATGGTTTTAAAAATCTAATTAATAAAATTGTTAAACCGTGAACCTAGGTGGCGTTTTCGCTATGTCATGTAGATACGATTGGATTTGAGGTTACATATGACAGTTGTCAATTCCATTATGAGTTTGTCAATAAATGTTGCCAAATGGCTAAAATAAATTTTAGAAGAAACACGGAAAGTTGATCATAGTACAACCAGAGCATAGTTGTTTTATATGCTCTGGTACAACAAGAAATCTTGGATAAGTTAGTTCACTTAGACCAATTTGTTCACAGACAAAGTTGATCACAGTACAACCAGAGCATAGTTGTTTTATATGCTCTGGTATAACAAGAAATCTTGGATAAGTTAGTTCACTTAGACCAATTTGTTCACAGACATTATTGCTACTATTCCTGGCCTTGCCTAAGGTCTATTGAATACACGGACCTCCTAAATAGAAGGTCCGTTATTGAGTAGACGGTTGCCTGCCTGCACGAGTATAAACAATACCAGAGAAATGGAGTAGGAAAACAAGTCGACCATTGCTGGTACAATGTTTTTATCGCGCAGACGCAGGCAACCTATATATTTTGTGGGGAGAATCACAAAATATATAGGTTAATAGGTTAGGGAGAATCACAAAATAGTCTCTACTAACCTTGGAAATTGGCAACATCCTTATCTAAGGATGGAAGATGGAAGCGTTAAATGTTTAGGGAGTTACTAAGTCGCCAAATCACGTGTAAATGCTACCGCTACCAACTTAAATTCCCTCTTTCGTCCCCCTGTCTCTCTCACCACCCCTTCCCATCCAAGCGGGGCCCACGTCGGAAACTTACGGGCCACCGCGCTCGTTTCGCTCTGCGTCGGTAGACGTCCGAACTTGGCGTGTACGCGCTTGAGATTTTTCCGAATTAGAACTGTTTTAGTTATAGTTATATCTAAAAATAATAATAAACAAAAGGCTTTTATGTGCTTTTGACATATATTTAACAAAATATAAATATATATACAGCCAAACCAACCCGATATGTTCATCCCCCTAATCTCTAGCAACCCCAACTTCGTTTTTAGAAATCTGTTGAGATTTGACAGAATTATTGTCTAAAAACGGAAAGTTACACGATCAAATTACCTTGTTTTTATTGACGTGTTGATCAGTTTACAAAAAAGTCACAAATGAAAAAGCTGAAGCAAAACAAAGTTCATATACGAACTCAAACCTTATACCTATCTTTTTAAAATATGTAACAAAAAGTCACTGTCACAAAAAAGTTTGTTATTTTTTGCCTGTAACCACGAAATCGTTAGTTTTAGCCTGCTATTGAAAGTGGAAACGTATTTTCGAAATGGTTTATTCTAGCGCGGAAAGGGTAGAAATTGTTGCAATTTGTTATCGGAATCATGATTGCGCTAAAGCTTGCAGCATGAATGGCAACAATTTCTAACCTTTCCGCTATAGAGTAACCATTTCAAAAACACGTTTACCCTTTCAATAGCAGGCTGAAACTAGCGATTTTGTAGTTACAAGCTTGGGAGGTCAAGTTTTCGTTGGGAAACCCTGTATACTTGTCCGCTGCGCGGTGGCCCGTAAGTTTCCGTGGGCCCCGATCCAAGTCGTCGAATGTCCTATAACCTTCCTATAAACTAGCCTTGGTTTGCACTTCATATCTATAAAAATACTTTAAATAATAACATATTATCCAAGTCAATAAACCTAATATCCGGTTTATAACTTATCGTATCGAGTCATCATAAATATATCTCTTCGAAATTCGTTACTCTTCTGCTGAACAGTCACCTCCACCTCTCTGATGAAAGCCACAAAATATATAGGTTAATGAAAGCAAAATGAAATGAACATGTACCATACCCAAGAACGTTAAAGTCTGGTTTAACGTTCTTGTACCATACCATACCCCACCAGTGAGCCTCGGACAGTGAGCACTTCATTCTCCCCACTCAAATTTTGTACATTGTGTCATATCATACTATCAAAATATCAAAAGTTTGTTTCCTTTTTTATTTTGACCCAATTTAGAACCTGTGCACATGCGCACTTGCTACAAAATATTTCCCCTTTTTCAGAACCAGTCAGACCCAGACAGATAGAGTCAGAACGATGAAATCCTCTGTTTCCGTTTTGTCAGTTTCTGAAATCCTGAATGATTATGGTCCCAAGGACCGTAGAAACTACAGAATTAGAGGAGGGAAACTGCAAAAGGCCCTGGGGTCTGGAGCGGGTGTCCTCGGCAGCATTTGACACTTGCGACTTGTCTGCTCCAGAGAAATTTTCTCTGGTCTGCTCTCGCTGCTTGTACTTCAGAATGGTACAAGGCCGGACTCAGAAAACTCTTAGTACCTATTTAATAATATAAGTCGATTTCATTCAAGCGAATTCGATATTTGTGATGCTCTACCCTGTTAGATGTTAATTGGCGAGCGGTAATGTACAGGGTGATTCACAGTTACTTACTTTTAGTGTGGGCCTAAGGGTGTATGACGGAAACACGGATAGTTTAACATGTGTATTAAAATAAATACCAAACAGTACATTGAACTAACAAAATACGGTTAAGAGGAAGTATAAGACCTGTGCATTGTGCAATAATTATTACTGAATAAAACAAAAAAATCTATAAATTCGCACAATGCTACTTTCAAGATATCTGAAATATGACCCTCTTCTAAGTAACAAAGTCCAAACGTTTCAAAAGATACACTGATAAACAATAGAATTTAAAATAAGACACAAAACAATATGACAAAATGGCACAAGTACAAAACTATGGCATAAAATGACAAACCTTCAGATTAAATACAAAAATTGCAAAAGATTCCCCAAATACAATAAAATTACTTGACTCTGTAAAGCTTTGCTTAATTTCCAGTACAAGTTTGTATAAGAATGTAATTCAAATTACTCGAAATTTCTAACATAAAATAATTCAATTTAGAAAACAAAATTCTGATTTCAACCCCAAAATAATTGACTCTAAATAGTTTCCCAAATCCCTTTCAAATTTCCCAATAAAGGTTACAAGATTATTTCTGTTGAATAAACTAAAACTCTGACATCTACAGTAAAATAATATGGGTCAAAATAAATTCCCAAAAATCATAACATGGTTCACAAAAGTTATGAAATTATTTCTAATTAATTAAAAATGAACAATAAATTTAATTTATCTAAAAGTTTCCAAATTAATTCAAAATTCAAAATAAAAAGGCAATTCAGACACAAAGAATCAAAAACACAAATATCTTACTTTTTGGCCAGCCCAACTTACTTGGGTGGCAAAGATTCTAAAATTTTGAAGTTTTTCTTCTGCAGTTCCTGCAGGGGCACCACATATTTAATAATTACATCTCTAATAGTAATATATCAATAAAAATATTATAAATAATAACATTATCCAAGCCAATAAACCTAATATCCGTTTTAGAACGTATCGTATTAATCGCATCATCATTCATCAAATAACTCTTCGAAATTACCAACTCCTATCAGAAACAGCTCTCTGAAAACAAAATGAAAGGCGCATGTAAGATACCCGCCAGTGTGTAGTAATTACAGATTTAAAATCCATTCTCCCCCTCTCATTCTGTGGAAGAAACCTATAATTACTGCGTACAAAGGTTATAATCTTGCTGCGTACGATAAATGCAACTATCCACACTACTTGTCACACTTTTTACTCTATGCGCACTGCTTGCGTTCCATAATCCCGGTGTAGATTAAATGGTTTGTAACTTTTTAAATCGAAATTTGTTCAAACACTTTTGCCGTTTTTACACATATATTTTTTTAAACTTCAGTTAGGGCGGGGTGGGTGTGGTTATTTTAAAATAACCACACCGCCCTAACTGCGTAGCCTGAGCAGACATTTCCTACTCAGCATTTAAAATCCTTTATTCAGTCCCATATTTTTGTGGAAATAGGTTCAGCATATAATACAAGATGTTTCAAAATCAGTGTACAAGGTTCCTAGGGGTCAACGAACATGGAAAAATAAGACGAAAAGTTAATATAAAAGTGGGGTCAAAATCAAAAACGCCTACCTACCAAAAAGATAGAGGATAGAGGGTGTCGAAAAATATTTCGTGGTAGCCCACAATATTAATTTTTGTCATAGAACACGACAATAAAGAATTTTTTCTTTTCCCTGATTATTATATGGTGTAACAGACCACCATCCTTGGCCAAAGCCGTCTTTTCCGCTGGAAGGCGGGTCTTAAACGCTGCGCAACGGAATCGACGCAAACCGTTCCCGCCAAGAGAGTTTTGGAGCAGTATTGGATAAGCTGTGTTTCTTTATTTTGTATTTGGATTTGATCTTGTGATCTTATAGATCTTGTGCAGTAGTGTTTTGTGTTATGATGACAGTTGACTGACAGTGTGTTAGGATATAGTTTTGTATAGAGGAAATTTCTGTGGTTTTTGGTTTTGCTTTATGGTGGTTTGGTGGTTTTATGTATGATAAAAGTATTACCAGAACATGTCGTTGAAAAATGACTTCATTTTCTAGTATTTTTTCTGAAATTTCACTAAAATAACTAAACACCGGTTACTCTCATTGTCTAATCTACTTTTATTTTATTATTCCAAATGCTCCAAGTGGTGTTCTAAGCTCTAGTTCTAGTGGTTCTAGTTGCAAAGATGTCAGAAAAAATAAAAGTAGGAGGCTTATTTTATTTCCTATATTTACACCGCGTATTGCACGTTTACCTTTTCTTTTTAGAGCATTCCTGAACAAAAACTCAAAGCTTTCTCCATTGGTACTATGGGGAAAAGGGCCCTATCTAAAAGAGAACTTGAAGAACAACGGAAAAGGGAAGAAGAAAAGGCTGCAGCTCATGTAAGTACGGCATATCAATTTTTTGCAAGCAGTTTGAGATCCATCGTACACTCAACGATTTATTATATTCAGGTATTTCAAGAGTTTGTAGAAACATTTCAAGAGGCGCCACTCAATGGCGGCAGTAAAGTTTGGGTTAAAGCTGGAACATACGATGCTGGAGCACGAAGTAAGTTACTGGTTTTTGTTGATTATGGGATTTTGAAACTGAAATTTCATCCTCAGTTTTACATAAATTATTTAAATTGTCAAAATTAACACAAATTTGTATCTGCAGAGGAAGACACAAAAGACAAAGGAAAGCTATATAAACCTACTTCACGGATTCAACCTACCACACAGGAGATATCGTCTGCCGAGAAGGCCCAGGCTTACGCTAAATTGCTTAGCAGCGACAAGAAACCTGAACGTTTGGGAAAAAAGAAACCAAGTAGCAAAAGTAATTTAGAAACATTTATGGAGGAATTGAAACAGTAGGTTGTTTTATTTATTTATTTTTGAACTTTTAAATACTTTGCTTATAGAATTCAAGAAGAAAGGGAGGAAAGGCACAAATATAAAGGACAAATCCGTAATCCTATTGAATCAGAATTGGATTTGTTTATGAGGAGTGGAGATTTAGGATCTTTTGATAATGGCGATCCTACAACAACAAACCTCTATTTGGGAAATTTGAATCCAAAGGTAAGTTTTTTCAAGGTTTGCTTTGTGATTTTACCAGGGCCAGAGCAAGATGTAGCTGAGATAAGTAGAAAATTATCGAAAAACGCTAAAAACTCCCCGGTAAAATATAAAAGGCAGTGGCTATTTATACGTTCAATATAAAAGTCGGTATATGTCTTATGCTGTCATTGGCAAGTTGAGTCACGTGACTTCTTTAGACGTACATTTAACTCCACACACGTCCGAAGTAAACTTATTTAGGTACATCGGAAGTGCATTTTTCTCAAACATCGTTGTAATAAGGAGCGTATTGGGGGATAGGCACTGCCGCATGAAAAACAAGGGGCATTCACACCATATATATTATAGGAAGTGGCTATTTATACGTCCGACGTATATGAAAGTCGGTGTACATCTTGCGCTTTCATTGGCGAGTTGAGTCACGTGACTTCTTTGGACGTACATTTAGCTCCATACACGTCACATACCTATATAATACATATACGGCACAAGAGAGACAACCGACCGGGGTAAATTTTCAATCAAGGCGGCCATTTGTAACCTTATTTAAGGCGGGAGTTTTAAAACGCTTAAAATTAAATCCTTAGCGTTAATGTGAACTGTAAGTAAACCCTTAACGACTAACAATGGTCATACACCACATACCTATATAATATAGGTATGTGTCGTACACTTAACGCTAAGAAGTAGATAGAAACCGAGCCTAAGCATTTCATTGCTCCAAATATGTAAGTATTATGCTTGGTTTTATATTTTCATTTTTTTCATAAGCTTGTTTTCACATAACACAAAATGACAGTCTTATATTTTACTCACAGAAGAAAGCAAAACGTAAAAAAGGCAGCTGTATAAATTATACAACTTCAAGGTAGAATTATTTTTATTAAAAAAAACGCAATAGGTACTCTGTAAAATCGAATGCATCAAAAATACCTACCTAGATATTACTTTGTACAGAAGTAATAACTTACCTGTAAAATTTAATAGAACTTTCAGGAGGCACTAGTCTTTTGAGATTTTTACACTGCTTCACAAAGCAAGCCATTGTTCTCGTCTAATTGTAATAATCACAGCAAAACACTTTCTTGTATGTAAGCACTACACTGTCACTAAAAAACGGTTAGTAAAAGGCTATTTTCGAAATACCTAGATAACAAAAACTCGTGGGAAAACCGAAAATGAGCAAGGAAAACGAATAAACACAAAACACTAGCGTGCACAGACGGTTAAAAGTCAGTATATGTATTATATAGGTATGTGATACACGTCTGAAGTACAGAATAATAATATTCTATGTCGGAAGTATGTAAAATGATTTTAGATACGTCGGAAGTGCATTTTTTCAAGCATCGTTGCAATAAGGAGCGTGTATGCCCTCCTTTTTCGGCGATAAACTGGGAAACCATGTGACCTCCCACGTGACCCTTAAGGCACTTCATTGACCGGAGAGGAAACGGCAAACGGAAAAAGATAAATGTTGGTTACGGACCTCCAGGAGGTCTGTTGTTATCCCTGACGGAATTTGAGTTTGTAATAATTATTAATCTTCGATGTCCGCATCTTTCAAACGTCAAACGGAAATGTCGAATGTCGGACGAAAATAGGGCCAAAATTTCAAGAAATTCGGGGGTGGGTTACACCATTGGAATTAATTACCACTTCTTTTTTCATACCGCAGCGCCCATAGCCGAAAAAGGAGGGCATACGCTCCTTACTGCAATGATGCTTGAGAAAAATGCACTTCCAACGTATCTAAATCAAGTTACTTTGGACGTGTATGGAGTTATAAATGTGCATCCAAAGAAGTGATGTGACTCAACTTGCCAATGAGAGTGCAAGACATATACCGACTTTCATATATGTTGGACATATAAATAGCCTCTTTCAATATAAAATGCAAAGATCCTTCTAACCCTTCTATGAAGAATCCTTGTTTCTTAAAAAATCAGTTTTCTATCTTTTTCTTTTGAAGTCGAGTCAAGATGTTACCTCAAATTTTGCAAAAATTCTAGGATGTTTTAAGCTGATATTTACCAATAATACTTTCCCATCAAAACTTAGTACATTAAGGGAAATGCATCTTGTAGATAAATAGTACAATTTATTGTACAACGAAGAAAAAATAATAGTAATTGCCCCCCTCCCCCGCACAAGCATTCATTTGCGTCTGGGGTACTCCTAGTTTGGAGTATTGTGAGGGTGAGAATTATTATTATTATTATTGGCAGATATTTCAAAACCAAGCCCAAGATGTATTTTCTCTTATGTTCCCCGGGTGAGTGCGCCAGTAGTCAGTCATTTTTGAGAACTTTGGAATGAGAATAAATACTATTGAGCTGGAACAAAGTCACTATTTTGGCCCCAGTCATCATAAAACATATATTCGACTGTTGAATGAGCAAGACTGAGAAAGCTAGATATTCAACATGCTCTAAATTTTTTATTTGTCTGAAAAAGGCCACTATACTAGTAGTCGGCCGCATATGTTCCTAGGGTTGGTCATAGCTGTACCAGTTGTCTTCCGTAGCAACTCGCAAATAGAGCTAACTTGTACTAGAGCTGCATCTGCACATTTTTGTGCACTTTCTCATTCTCAGGGTTTATAAGTAATAAGCAATCTGTTCCTTGAGCCGCTCCTGTAAGGAAACAGGTGGAATGTCGTACTTCCGGCATGATTGCTTTTATTGTAGCGCCATTTCTCACTGCTTGAACATTTCGCATGCTTTCTTGACAGAATTGATGGTTTGGTTTGGCATTGTCTGAAATAGATCATTTCAAATTTTCAATCCAAAAATAGCGCTGAAGGTGGCTTAAGAACTCGAGGCCGACTACTGGCACAATGGACTAATACACCACTTTTTTTTTATTTGCTCATGGGATAGTATTGGGTGAGATATACTTGCTGTATTTTTTTTAAATTTTTTTTCGCCCCCGTTTTGCCGCAATTAATTTTTAAAGTTCAATATAGGCAACTACCTGTTGGATTTTATTTTTCCCTAAATTTACCGCCATGGCACCAGGTTTGGCAACGCCGCCCCTCAATGCCAAGCCGTCAGCCTGCGAAAACATAAACATAACCTATTTTGTGGCGTCAAAAATCGGAATATCGGATCTCGGATCCCGCGGCCCCGCGTGTTTTACAAGCTTTTATTTTTTATGATTTGAACTATTTTCACCATTCATTCTAATAATCCATGGCGGAAATGAACCATTCTATTTTGCTGAGGAAAATGCTGGGAACACTAGGTATTGGTATTGATGATTCGGACGTTATGCTGGTTGGTTTACAAAACTTTTTTTTATTGGAAACAAGTCGATTTTATCTATAAAACGACACAATTCGTAAGTACCTAACTGAACTTGCATAAATTAGATATCTAGACTTGCTGATATATTAAAGACAATAAAGAACCAACCAGGTGTAACATTTTAGCTGACGATTTTAGATTAGTGGCTCTGCCAAACGATTTTTTACTTGTTATCAAGTATATTCCACCGACTGCTAGTTGTTTGAAGAAACTGATGATATTTTAGCCTCAATACCTAGTGTCACAGAATAAATAGCTTCACCTATTTATTCTGTGCTAGTGTTAATCAACAGCATTGATTGGTTATAAACTAAACTGAGAAAAGTTAATCCTATAGACGTCAAGCACTTACCTGGTCCGAATATAAAAAAAATTATTACTTTAATTTCATGAGCCCTTACTTACAAGAAGTAGTTAGACCGGCATCGAATATTGGAGAAGGTGCCAGTTCTTGGTGATGTTAGAAATATAACATGTAAAACGCAATAAAGCCAAGTTTTCAGTCGAAAAACTTTATTGTCATAGCTTGAACTATTTTAGACCCATTTAGGTAAATTATATTGTGATTGCCGAAGCATCCTCATAAAAAATGAATTTTAGAATTTTTTCACTATACATATTATACCTATATTCATTCTGGAAAATAAATTTTCATAAGCATATTTTGTGATTGTGGTTAATAGAAGTTAAAAATAAAAAAATATAATGCAGCAGCCGGCAAAAAATTAAGATTTCTTTAATTTGCAAGAAAAAAAACATTATTTTGCATTCTATGGCAAAACCTCAAATAAGTTATCTATTAAATTTAGTGAAAATATTCCAAAATCAAATAATACAGTTTTCATGTCGCATGCACAGAGTGTAACAAACTGGATTTTTTTTGGGGGGGTTTCTTCTATTCTGCGAAGAGATGGACAAAGAGTAGGTAGGTGTACTGTGCTCGATTTTTGAGGGCAATGGAAAGCAGTTGAATCTCAAAATCTCGATTTGTTTCGGAGATACAGGGCATTTTTCGTTTTTTAACATGTCAGACAATCCCTCCTTGTAATACGTTTTGATTTTTGCCAAAAATCTTCCTTCATACTACTCCAACGTATAATAATTATTGAGGTATGTCGGTATGTCTTTGTCAACTATCCTGTAAGGTAGACTTTCATATTTTTTTATTGCACTTGTGTTGACTTTTTCCAATATAACAATCTACTGATGTTGTCCATGATTCTTCGTTATTTCCAGGAAGTCAGCAAAGAAAAGCAATACCTTGCTTACATTCATCTAAAATAAGTTTTCCATTAATATGTACCTACCTGCAAAAATTTTACAAGCGTACTTAGTTCTATTATTAGTTGACAAAGTTAATGTCACTAGTGCAGAAAAGTACAACTTTCCGCATCAAAATGGATGCGACAAAGTGTACTACTACGGACTTAATTACTTAAATACTTCATTAGATCATACAAATACCCGCAAAAACTAGTCATTGACGGTCAAGCACTTGATATCGAATGAAACTCTGCTGTCGAACTTGCACTAGATTATTTAAATTAGTTCTTAATCATGGTTCTCACATGTAGATATCAACGATCGTTTTTACAAACGCATGATTTCTTGTTTTGATAATCGATTTCAACATTGGGGTGTGCGACACCCCCATGCCCCCTCCCCCATATCTTAACTATAGGTATATACACAATAAGTATTTCTGTACTGTACTAGCAACTAAACTAGAAGCACAAAAAGCTGTATCTACGTATGTGCCACGATGTATGATCCTCGTACATCGTGGTATGTGCATAATTTAGGACTAATCTGCTTATGTTGGGTAATTACAACATAATATACCTACTTCCACAACTATTCAGTTGAATTTCTTCATTTTTAACCACAGTGTCATTAACATTTTTCTTATTAATTTTGTGCTCGGGGGTAATTTTTGCCTTATTATTCTCTAGTCTACCTAAAACCAGAATTTAAGCTATATCATCATTAAGCAATATTAAAACAATATACAAATCAAATAACAAACATACCTCTTCATTTCTCCATGTTTTGCTCCCCTTTTTATTGATAAAATTGACACCATACCATATCAAAATCTATGCAAGGCAAGTTATCAGGACAAGCTTTAACAAATCTTGTCTTCATTATAAACCGAAAAAATAAAGTATTCACAGCAAGATTCTTTTAAAACTGAGAATAGAATTTATGTAGTTTTCACTAAGGTTATTAACCTTGGTTTCCGCGTTCCGCCGGCGAAAGTGAGGTTATATGCAAAGTGCGGCGTTGCCGACGATTTTCTTTAAAGCATTGAGTAATATGTCATCTGTCATATTTTATAGGGGGCATCTAATAAGTTCAGAATGGGATCAGTAAAATCCAAATATTTCATTGAAATGCTACGAAATTTGATTATTTCTCATCAGGCGCATACAAACTGAATCTAATAATTTGCCTGGGAATGCTTGGTTATATAAAAAAAGACGAAATAAGTACTAAGAAAATAGCAGGTACTTATTGAAATTAGGGATCGTGACGTCACATTCCCTACTTTTGCGACCGTTTTTTTCAATTTTTGAGCAAACTAATGGGAAAAAAAATCTGTTGGTTGGGTTTCGTGATTATCTAGACATGTTTTACAAATTCCAAGGCAAAAAATTATTTTTCATTCCTAAGTATACTTGTCCATTGGCAGTATAATAGTAGTCGGCCCTCAAGTTTCAACTTTAATAACTTTTTTATAACTGACCACAGCTGACAAGGACCACAGATAATTAACTTATTTCATACTAAACAATAATGACAGAAAAATGTACATCTAAAAATATAAGCTTGAAAAAGATAAAATAAAATAGAAGCAAAGTGGCCAGTAATTGACTGGGAGGCCGACCACTAGATAAGCTGGTGAATTGTTAGGCCAGTGACCTGCCGAATTATTTTTAACCTATAAATTTGAAATTTCGCCTTTTTATACACAATGTAAGTTACTTTGAAGTATATTTTACCCTCAAAATCCACCAAAACCTTCTTTGCATTTATAAATAAATTTTTACTTACCTTCAGAATTTCTGTCAGTGTTTAAAACTGTTCACGAAGCACTAATTGCTGATCATGCCAGTTTTGCGTGGGAATTATGAAAGTACAATTTGATATAGGGGAAGGAAATATTGATATTCGTGTTTCATAACTATAACAGATTACGGATAAAATAGGAAATAACTAAAAAATCACTCGAAATTCAAGTTATTAAGTAGGGTGAGTGCGCATTCGCGAGTGCGTATTGGCGCACTCACCCTATACAGTTTTGCTAAGAAAGTATTAAGAAGTAAATAATAGTTTAAAATCTCCCAGAATTTTTGCAAAATTATGAGTTTTAACTAGAAAGCTGATTTTGAGAGTTTTGAGAAAACGAGGATTCTTCATAGATGTTATCATAATCGTTGTGTAGCTGGTTTTATTACACAAGAATTTCCCCCCAATTTATTGTAGCATGTTTATTATTAAACAGGAATTGTTATCAATTTTCAACTGCAACAAATGGAGCTAGTTCCCAATTTTAGGAAGTTCTAGTGAATTTTTTAACATTTATTCAATAGTATCAATTGACAGAAACAGTAAAATAAATGAACTCTACAGGCTGTACCAAATTATGTGTTCACTATTGCTAATTTTCTTATTTTTAAAGACAGATAGAGAGATATATAGTTGATTTGGAAAAGAGTTGTAATTTTTGTGCTGATTACAATGGTGAAAAAAAAAACAATAGATATCTAGATTTACCAAAATCTAATTTCTTTAAATGGAACACTCAGTATATTATTGGACAAATTGAAGGCTTGTTTAATTTTGCACAGAAACTGTAATAGGTATTATTTTTATACAAACAGTTAACTAGATACAAGGATGTTTTCAACATCGTAACCAGAACAACAAATTAAGTTGCGAATTCACCAGAACCAAAGTTCAGAACCGGTTCGGAGCTCTCGAGTTCGGAACCGGCCTGGAGCTTTTAAAGGTGTACACACCAAATTTTCAAAAGTTCTAAACCTGGTTCAGGACAGATCTCGAGCCGATTCATTTTATTAAAATTACTTTTTAACACGATGAGAGACGAAATAATCGTTTCTGTTGCTTTTGCAATTTCATGTATTTGAATGCCTATTTTTATGATTTTTTTAGATTATGATTATGATATTTACGGACTTTATTATTAGGTGTCTTTTTCAAAATGGTGCATTTACCTTTCCATTTTCCCTCTTGTTATTTTATCTACAACTAAAAAATCGGAGCCGGCTCGAAAAGCGTCAACACTGATATGGAGTTCAGAACCGATTGTGAACCGCCGGCCTACGATCTTACCGCTACTAGGTGGATCGGATTCAGAACTGAAGTTCGTAACTCGAATGTACACACCGAGTTCAGAAATTTGGTTACGCGGCTTTTACAGTTTTTTCCCAAATGAACATATAATCTGTATTTAAAAATAAGAAACTTAGCAATAGAAAACCCTTAATTTGGTACAGCCTATATCAACTTGCTTGCGCAAACTTAAGTTTTAAAGACAAGACTGGATTGTCATTTGATCACTAACTATTCAGTTTTTGGTATCAATTTGCATGAAGGTATAAAAATCAACATTGTTGATAATAGTTGTTAATAGTTGGTAATAGTTGTGGCTGCTCTTGGCATTATAGCATAAAGGAAGGAAATAAATAAGATAAACCGTTTCAAGTGGCAGAAAGAATGGTTTCTTAATAGGAGACAGCAATTATTACAGGTTAATTTACTAGATTTTCTCTATATAAGTTATTGAAATTTGTAAAGAACAACTCTCCCGACATTTTCCGTAGATCCAACATCTTACACACTCGTTCATTATTTATATTGTGTACACATTAACAATGAAAACAAATTTTGGGCCCGTGATTAGAAAGAATTTTATTGGTTCTGAAACAACGGGTAGATTGAATATACGAGTAAGTCGCAAGAACATCCAGACCTTCCAACTTGCCGCTAGACAAGTCTGTACATGGAAACACAAATTGGACTTTTTTGTTGCATGCCAGAATCTGCAAATCTGATATACAGGATGTTTTTTTTAGGTCTGCCACCGCCATTTTCTCGCTTATTTTGCACCCTACAAAAAAAGCGTAAGAAACAAAAATGTGGCAATTTTGGACAGCTAAGTGGTGCTGTAAAATAAATCGCCATCCATGGCCAACTTATCGTGCAATATTAAAAAAATCTCAAATTGAGAAAAACTATGGCCGTGGAATGTTTATTTTAAGAGATAGAGGAAAACATTTATATTAAAAATTGATGACACTGAGAAGCTTCATCCATCCAGGTGCTCTAATAGTATCAGCAAACTACATAGGGTCTTCGGCTCTATCTATCTATCTTATGAAAATTTTTGTAGATTTTAAATTTTTTTAGGACAGTGCGAAAAGTTGGGCATGGGGACCCGTTCCTTTTTTAACGTCACCTCGCTGACCAAAATTGCCATATTTTGTTTTACGTTTTTTTTGTGCGGCCCAAAATAAGCGAGAAAATCGCTTAAGAAATAAACAAAAAAAAATCATATCCTCAAGAGAGCCGAAGACCCTGTGTAATTTTCTGAAACTCTCTGAGTACCCAGTTGCATAAAGCTTCTTAGTGCCATCAATTTTCAATATGAAAGTTTTTCAGACAGATTTTTAGTACCTGTAATAATTATAAATAATAAATGATGTTTAGTGGCATATCAGGTAAAGGATATCAATTGAAAAAAATGCACTAAAGCCGGGACTCGAACCCGGGACTTCTACTGTGGCCGTAGGCACTTTAACCAACTAAGCTACCGGAGATACGGGTTCCATTGGCTAGGTGTTATTTATTCCAATTGATATATAGTTAGTAGCGGTGAGATGTAGGAGACTTCGGCTTCTTCTACAGCTACTAGAAGGGGTTAGAGGGTGTAGTGTAACCATTCATGATTGTTGATTATGTGAACTTCCTATTTGTTTATCAACCCACAAAATTCGACATATAGCGACTTAATGTAAGTGTCGAACGTGGAAATTCTAACCTACAATGTCAAAGCCAGAATGTGAAACACAGAAAGATTTTTAGTACCTGTAATAATTATAAATAATAAATGATGTTTAGTGGCATATCTGGTAAAGGATATCAATTGAAAAAAAATGCACTCCAGCCGGGACTCGAACCCGGGACTCGTACTGTGGCCGTAGGCACTTTAACCAACTAAGCTACCGGAGATACGGGTTCCATCGGCTAGGTGTTATTTATTCCAATTGATATAATATAGTTAGTAGCGGTAACAATCATGAATGGTTACCCTACACCCTCTGACCCCTTCTAATAGCTGTAGAAGATGCCGAAGTCTCCTACATCTCACCGCTACCAACCTTGAATGCCGATTTCTTTTGCAGCACCACTTAATTGTCCTAAAAAAATCATCCTGTATATCTTGATTCGTTTAGTAGATACATGGAGTTTTCTGAACATTTTGAGGGGCACATCGAATAACATCGTAACTCAAATCCATACATTTTACAATAAACGAGTTCAACGTTTAAATGTGTATTAAAAACCAGATTCATGACATGCTTTTTTGGATTTTGAAGTGGAAAAAATAAGCCAAAGTTTTATTTAAAAATGAACATTTTAAACAATTAAGTAAAATTAGGAACATTTATTTTTGCACAAAATTTCTATTCTTTCTTTCAATATGAAATTTGCAAGATTCCTCGTTTCTCTCTTTCTTCCTGGACCTGTTTTTTCTGGATATATATTTTTTTCATTTCTTATATCTAAGGTGATTTCTGGACAGATGAGCTGACAGATACCTTATAAAATAAATTATATACAAGGTCTTCTGTTCTAAAGGTGGTTTTAAGGAGGGTCTTTCATGTAAAATTTTTCGGTTTAAGCCTTCCCTGCATAGTTATTTCAGCCTTAAGTGGAAAAAAATTGGTTTTCCTAAAAACAATTGAATCTAGAAACCTGCATTTTTGGATACATTGCTAGCAAGTTAGAAGACACTTTACGGTAGAATTACCTTTTTCATCCTATATCTACTTCCTAAGGGTAGAAAACGGAAACACCTAAAAATAAAAATTCGTATCCTGTAGCCTAATTAATTTAGAAACTTTTTTACTCTTATTATTTTTTCATTAATTTCATAGTTTACTTGTAAATAAATAAAACCACTTTTTTATTCTGTACTTAACTAAAGTTATCGACACTCACGGTTAGATAAAAACAGTAGGCGGGTGTCATTTTTCTGACTCTTATATTTTACTGCTTTCAGTTGCAGTAGGGAATACTTTTTCTATGTTCAGAGACATTTAAGAAAGGTTTAAGAAACGCGACAAAATTGAAAAACACCCTGTATCTCCCAAATATATGGAGATATCAGGATACGGTTTGCGTGATTTAACTTTTCTCGAAAATCGAGCCCTGGTCACATGAGCTACTTTTTGTCTATATCTTTGGGGAATAGGAGAAACCCCCCTAAAAGCACTCAATTTTGGACACCCTGTACACACAGCAGGTTTGATTTCATTCAAGCTCAACAATTGTTTGAGCAAAACAAGTCTGCCGTCTTAAACTATCAGCACTGTAACGATAAATCTTACAACTTAAGTCTGTACAAGTAAGTTGATATGCATAATGTAGTTGTCTACCTCGGCCGTTATTTGGTAAGATGTTTAGGTTTTTGTTTCACTTTTTAATTTATAAAAAAAGAAGATTAAGACAGCCATTAGAGCATTAAGTTTAAAAACATTAAATATGTTGAAAGAGTAAATGAAAAATCCAAGTTTTTACAAATATGTTCACATTACTTACCAATATTAAGAGGATAAAAATAGTTTTCTCTTTCTTTTCAGTTTCGTGATTATATATCTAGTGTTTATAATAGTATTTTTTTAATAGTATTCTTTCTGAACAACTTAACAACACATAATAGTCTTATGGGCGATTGACGGGAATGACCTGGAAGAGAAAACATTTGTATTGGCCCAGCTCTAAACTGAATTGACATGGTGTTATATTAGTATCATATTTAGTAATAATACTAATGCATATTTAATGATTTTTGGCCTTTTTATTGAAATATTTCATATGTGTCAAAAATAAATTAAACATATATTATTTGTTGTTTGAATATATTTTTTTGAAACTATATGTGTGCATCGCATGGCTTCAACATAAATATTTTGCTCTACAGGCCACGCTATGCACACGTGCATCACACTCAGAACAAAGACTCAGAAAGTAAATAATGTCATGTGGACATTTTATGTCTTATTTATAACATCTCGGACATCTATAAACAAAAAAAATATCTGGCCCCAGACACTTAAGAAATATATTCTATTATGGCGGTCAACGTGTTAAAACCCATTGAGATTCAGGTAAAAATCTACCAAAAAATACTAGTAGTCAGTTTAGTTATGGACAGGTTTATAATATGTTAAAAAAGTATAGAGCTTATGCAGATAACTTGACGTTAACAGTCTAGAAAGGCCAGATCTTTTTGAGATGAATTGAAGATGAACTTGTGTGCTTTACACTGACCCTTATTAGTATTGCATTCGAAATTCTTGCATATAATAATCATTCTCTTAGATCACAGAGCAACAACTTATGGAGGTATTTGGGAGGTATGGTCCTTTGGCAAGCATAAAAATCATGTGGCCTCGGTCAGATGAAGAGAAAGCCAGGGGTCGCAACTGTGGATTTGTAGCTTACATGTCACGTAAAGATGGCGAGAGGGCTTTACGTAACTTAAACGGGAAGGACGTTTTAGGTTACGAGATGAAACTTGGTTGGGGAAAGTCCGTTATTATACCTCCACATCCAATTTATATCCCGCCTACATTGATGGAACTGGCACAACCCCCGCCGCCTTCAGGTAATTGTCAATACTTATTAAGAAATCCTTTTTGTGAAAGGTAAAATGGTGGATTCTCGAACCATTTTAAAAAGTGGATTTCATATAAAACTTGTGATTTGTTTGTCTTCCTTTGTAATTTGTTCCCTCGAAAACAGCCAAAGCAATTTGAGTGAGATTCCTAAATTTACTGCCAGGCGCCATGTTTGGCAACGCCTCAATGTCAAACCTGTGAGAACCTAACCTATAAATCTGTGAGGACAAATCAAGATTCCTTTTTTTTATAGATTTGAACTATTCTCACTGTATTTTCTCCATCAGGCACGTAGCATCATGACAATCATTCTATTCTCCTGAGAACACTATTGATGATCCAGAGATAATGCTGGTTAGTCTACAAAATCTAACAATTTTTTTTTATTGTAAACAAGAGTCGATTTTATTTAGACCTGACTAAGTATACGAGTGGTACAAAACGATACAATTTGTAAGTAACTGAAGTTACACAAATTAGATATATAGAGGTGCTGATACATTATAAAGTAAAAAATAAGAACCGACTAGATTTAAAATAATATTTTAGTTGATGATTTTAAATTAAGTGCCTTGTCATACAGTTTTCTGTAAAGTATATTCTGCCGGTTGCTAGTTGTATGAAGGAACCAGTCAGTGGCGGCTCGTCCGGGGAGGCAGAGGAGGCAGTGCCTCCTCTGTAAGAATAATAAATATAAAAGAAATGAAAAATAAGTTACTTAATTCACTATATAAATACAAATAGGTAGGTATTTTGTGGCTTTTGCATTTATTTTTACAATAATCTCAATCAATTTATACCCTGGAGGATTCAGAGTCAAGAATTTATAATGACACTGGTGGTAATACTTCGAATAAAGTTGGTTCCACCATAGCGCAGGCTCCAAGGGGGCATGTCGCCGACGGAGAAACGTTTTTAGGTTACTTAATAACTGTATTCGGCATGTGGGGGTACTGCTGTCCTTGTCTGACGCATGCCGAGATACAGAAATGTCAAATCGTTTCACTCTTTCATATTAGACGAAGCCGGGGGAAAACATGCCCATGTCGCCCATTCACAGAAACGGATACGGACAGACTCTAGCTAGGCAGTGTTCTTTCGGGTTGTGTGATTGTTCTGTGTTTTATCAGATTTTTACTTGACTTTGTGCTTTGACTTTGGATATTTTAAAATATATTGTGGGGATGGAGGTGGAAGAGAACGTGAGAAACTGTAAGGATGTCGTAGAATTTCTGATAAAAAACAGATTCAACAGGCTGTTTTATGATGATAAATTGTTTATTAAGGGTTTAGGTGCACCCCACATCCAGATTTAAGCAAAACACTAGTCAATCAAGGCAAACCTCCCCGTGGTTTTGTGAATTCTTGGTACAGTAAATTCAATTGGTTAACTGGTAGGTAGCGTAACTTTAAAAAAGTTGTTTTGTTGGCAGTGTCTTTTATTTTCAAATCGCGGAGAAGAAGTTTAGTCAAAAATCGGATATGACAGTCTCAAAAATTTGTACCGAGCGATAGAGAGGCACTCAAAGAGTCAAGAGCACTTTAGCAGTGCTTGTAAATTATTGCATCTTTTGGGTAAACAAAACATACTGAATGTCATTGATTCTGCACGCCAAATCGAAATTTGAAAATTTAACGAGTCAGTACGAAAAAATAGAGATATATTAACACACTTAATTGATATACGTATATTTCTCTGCAACTAGGAATTATCTTTTCGAGGACATGACGAAAGTAGGGAGTCTTTAAATCGGGGCAAAATTTCATACACTATATTTTATTACCTTTGAATATGATCGATGAGAATCTTAATTATGCTTTTAAATGCATTATACATTAGGCATGTCCGAGGGTGTCACATCGATCTACATTTTTTAGTAGTAAAATAAGTCCACGGAACCTCTACCACCTTCTCGTTGGTTTTGCCGAACAAGAAAAATATCTTGTATATAAAAACCAACATTTATTGTCTTTTTTGTGTGCTTTGGTACCTTCGGTATTTGATATAACTCTCGGTATCCCTTTCTTGGATAAATAATATTCATATTCAAATTTTGTGTAGGTATATAATCCTGAGAAAAATACAACGATATTTTTTGACCAAGTAGAGGTCCTTTTCCCAATTTATTAAAAAATCTGCCTCCCCAGATCAAATTGGCACGAGCTGCCACTGGAACCAGTGCCTTTCAAAGCAATAATTCATTGTTTAGAAATTGAAATAGAAAAGTCATGGATCCTGGACGTCAAGCACTGACCTGGTTAGAATATAAAAAAAATGGTTCTAATGGTTTATTAATCTTATTTCTTGAGGCTGCAGAGGAAGGGCATATGATAAAGATATTTTGGTTGACAACATTACTTTATACTAAAACATGGATTAATAGGTACCTATTGCAGATTGGGGATTTAAACATATTGAGCCCTTACTTACAGGATGTAAGTCAGTAAGACCTGCATCGGTTTCAAGAAATAAAGGTGTCAGCTCTAGATATTGATAGAAAGATAACTTATGTAAAAAGCAATAAAGCCAAGTTTTTTTTGTTGAAAAACTTAATAGTAGGTCATGGCTCAAATTGAATTAACTATTTTAAACCCATTTAGGTAAATTATATTTCCGAATGCATACTCATAAAAAATTATATACCTACTTAATTCCTTAGAATTTTTACCATATTACAATTTTTTCTGGAAAATTATATGTTTTGATTTTTTGTTTCAATAGGTAAGTACAGTACAGAATTCACGACTGAGACCTTCTAAATTAATCTTTGGTGATTTCAAGTCCACATAATCTTGCTAGAGGAAAATGCAAATATCAACATCTATTATACAGTGACCGGCAGAAAGTCTTCACCAGAAATATTTGTACTTCTTTGTTTCTATTTTGTAGGAGCCATAACTACTGTGCAAACAAATTAATTTTTATGGCACTCATGTTTATAAATAATTATAAATCTCTGAAATGGAACTGACATTAAATAAAGTGGTTTTATTTTCTACATGGGGTAAATCATAAAAATGCCCAAAAGGTGTTTTATGGAATAGAAACTTGAAACTTCATTGCTGGGCTTACCTTTTAATTCTAAACAACTTATTATAATACATGTTTTCTCTAGAATTAAAAATACCTAAGGTACTTTACTCTCAAGCTTTTTCATATTTTCTCTGTCTCTTAAAATAAACATTCCATGGCTAGTTTTGCTCAATTTGATTTTTTTTTAATATTGCGCGACAAGTTGGCCTTGAATGCCGATTTCTTTTGCAGCACCACTTACTTGTCCAAAAGTGCCACATTTTTGTTTCTTATGCTTTTTTGTAGGGCGCAAAATAAGCGAGAAAATCGCGGTGGTAGTCCTAAAAAAATCATCCTGTATATCTTGATTCATTTAGTAGATTTAGATAGATTTAGTAGATCATTTTTTCACATTTCTTAAAAGTGTTATAACTGGTTTCTTCTTGTTTGTGAATATTTTCAATTTCTGAACATTTTGAGGTGCACACCGAATAACATCGTAACTCAAATCCATACATTTTACAATGAACGAGTTCAACGTGTAAATGTGTATTAAAAACCAGATTCATGACATGCTTTTTTGGATTTTGAAGTGGAAAAAATAAGCCAAAGTTTTATTTAAAAATGAACGTTTTAAACAATTAAGTGAAATTAGGAACATTTATTTTTGCACAAAATTTCTATTCTTTCTTCCAATATGAAATTTGCAAGATTCCTCGTTTCTCTCTTTCTTCCTGGACCTGTTTTTTTCTGGATATATTTTTTTTTTCATTTCTTATGATTTCTGGACAGATGAGCTGACAGATACCTTATAAAATAAATTATATACAAGGTCTTTGTTCTAAAGGTGGTTTTAAAGAGGGTCTTTCATGTAAAATTTTTCGGTTTAAGCCTTCCCTGCATAGTTATTTCAGCCTTAAGTGGAAAAAAATTGGTTTTCCTAAAAACAATTGAATCTAGGAACCTGCATTTTTGGATACATTACTAGCAAGTTAGAAGACACTTTAAGGTAGAATTACTTTTTGCATCCTATATCTACTTCCTAAGGGTAGAAACCAGAAACACCTAAAAATAAAAATTCGTATCCTGTAGAACCTCCCCCGTATACGAAATGAGATAATCGAATTTTAAAAACTGCGTTTTATGTTTGCAGGAATGCACAAACTTTTATCAAGAATAAAATTTCCTGTTAAATTCCAATTTTAAAAAATCCCAGGTGGTACATACTTTCTGCCGGACACTGTATATACCACACTATTGTTGTAATGAGAAAAAATAGCTCTTCCAAAATGTCTACAAATATACAAGATGTTTATCATTACGACTCAATGTACACCACGTGCGTGGTGATTCAACATTTTGACGCATAAAATGGCTTTTTTCGATTTGTAGCGAGCAACACGCATAATTTTAAACTTTTGGTCAATACAAATTTTAATCTAAGTAATTACTGTAGTGACTTCACTTCATTTTATTTGAATTTACTAAGTAAGTATTTTCCCAATTTGCGGTAGACATTAGTGCACTACGCGTAGGACCAGTACTTAGCTGGTTCGCTGTAAAAAAAAATGTGATTCTTGATTCTGATTTTGTTGCTGTCTTCAGGGACGTAAAGCTGGATGTGCATAATTTCGGACTAACATGCTTATTTTGGGCAATCACAACATATTATACATTCCACAACCGAATGTCTTTATGCATTGGTAATCACAATAACATAATTATTTTTCTTGTGAACGGGCTCGGGGTAATTTTTGCCTGAACCCTGCATTCATTATTATTTTGTCCTTTCTTCTGCACATATCCAATAGTCTATTCTCTTGTTGACCTAAAAGAAGAATTTAAAGCTATACCTATTATAATCATAATTAAGTAAATATTCCAATAATCAAATAAACAACAAACATACCTACCTCTTAATTTTTCGGGGTTTTGCTCCCAGTTTGTATCAATAACTTGACACACCATATCCAAATCTATGCAAGGCAAGTTATCAGAACAAGCTTTAACAAGTCTTGTCTTCATTATAATCCGAAAAAATAAAGTATTCACAGCAATTCTTATAACCAACTGAGAACAGAAATTATTTAGTTTCCGTGTACAAAAGTGAGGTTATAAACACACAAAACAAGTTTTGACAGCAAAGTGCGGTGTTGCCGCAGATTGTCTTTAAACAATCAACTCTTATGTCATCTGTCATATTTTATGCCATCTAATAAGTTCAGAATGGAATCAGTAAAATCCAAATATTTCATTGAAATGTTTTGAAATTTGATTATTTCTCACCAGGCATATAAAAGCTGGATCCAATAATTTATCTGGGAATGCTTGGTTATATAAAAAATACTAAATAACTACTAATAAAATAGCAGGTGCTTATTAAAATTAGGGATTCCCGACTTTTGCCACCTTTTTTTTCAATTTTTGAGCTAACTAATGGACAAAAAATCTGTCGGTGGGGTTCCTTGATTATCTAGACATGCTTTACAAATTCCAATGCAAAACATTATTTTTCATTCCTAAGTATTCTAGTCCATTATGTGAATCTCATCACAATATATTCACACCATTGGTCCATTTGAAATTAGGATACCACTATAAAATGGTTATTTGTTAACTGATTAATTGTAGTCCTTGAAAAACTGCATTGTATGGCATGGTGGCAAATTTCTCTATTACTAAAACAAAAAAACCAAGGCTAACTTTCCAATTTTTCTTTGGCGAAAATTCGAGAAATCGTGGTAGCGATTTTTTTCTGTTAACACTTAGTACCCACTGTATTCAGCATCCCCAAAAATAGCCGTATACAGTTTCATCGAAAAGTACCGCATAATAATAATTCTGCCATTCAATTTAAAAATAAAATTTTGCCCGTAAGTGTATTCTACGGATCAAGTTAATCATGAAATAAAATGAAAAAATAATTAAAAACAAATTATTTTATTGGGAAAATACGCAACAGAGCATAGACTAAATGCAAATTAAATTGATATCGCTTCTACTAATCCTCCATTTAAGTGATCTAATCCGATAATTATTGTGAAAGTTCTAGTTTAGCCACTCCTTTACGATTTATCGTTACATTGTGGACGGGGGATCCATCTAATTTCAATTTGACCAATAAACTTTTGGAATTTTTGAGAAACGAATTTTGGTATGATGTATCAATTAAGATGCACTTAAATTTGAAGTTGCAATTAGAAATTGTGCCATTCTGATAATTATTTTCTCATCTATTAGTAATTTCATTCTTTTTTATTTGATCTCTTCTGGCAGATTTGTATGGTTAGAATGTATGCAACTGTTTTCTTATTAAAGCACTCATAGTTTTTTTGCATACCTGTTGTTCTGCCAGCTTCTGAGTACCACAGTTTGAAACAAATCTAATATGGAATCCTAAAATATAGGATATAGGTCATATTTGCAAAATTTCTAACATATATACTGCAAGATATTTGTCTGTCATCTCAAATTAAAACAACTTTCTACCACTACAGTTTCGCTTTAGGCGTTTACTCCTACATATGATTACATGATCTAAAACCGAGTGTGCTTTTTGGGTGACATTATACTATTTTGTGAGTATATTTAACATCATTTGTTAGGACTTCCATTCAATGCCCAACCGATTTTGAGAGATCGCGACGTTTTACCCAAATCCCAAGAAGAACTAAATGATATATTGGAGAGAGCAATTATAAAAGTGGTCATTCCGACAGACAAGAACTTGCTAATGTTGATACATAGAATGGTGGAGTTTGTTGTTAGAGAAGGTCCTATGTTTGAAGCTATGATCATGAACAAGGAAATACGCAATCCTCAATTTAGGTAAGACTTTGCTAAAGGCATCTAGTTTTCATTGGATAGGTTTTTCAAGATAGATACATATATGTATATATATATTTTTATTAATTTGCAGATTTTTATTTGAAAACCAAAGTCCAGCCCATATTTATTACCGATGGAAGGTATATTCTATCTTGCACTGTGATTCACAAAAAGAATGGAAGACAAAGGAGTTTAGAATGTTTAAATGTGAGTATAATCATTACAAAATTATTTGGGTTAATCAAACTTTAAACATAAGTCATACACAACAAATTTGTTTACAGTACTACTATCGAATTAATAGGTTTTTAGAAGAAATTTGTCCATTCCAAGAATTTTTTGTCAATAATTTTTTTCTTTTTAAGCAATAATATCATCATTTGTGTTTCTAGCATGGACGCTACGAATTAAACACTAAATTGCAAAAGTCTTCATTAGGGGTTCATTTTCAGGAAAAACATATTGCTTCTATATTTTTTTAGTGCATTCAAATACAACCGTTACAAAAATTTAAATTAAAAAAAAAACGAAAACTGGCAAACTGCAGTAGTACTCAAATATCGCCTCCAAATACTATTTAACCAAAAATCAGGTTGAGAAATAGTAAAATAATGCTAACATTGTAAAATATTAATCTAAATCATCGAGTTTTCACTTGAAATTTTGTATACTGGGCTTTTAGAGGGCGCTAAAAACAAATGGTCTTAGACCTGTACTAAAATTGGCTGAAATATTTCTTTAAAATGCACACCCTTCCAAAACTACACTACTGATGATGTTCAAAAATAAAAGTTTGTGCGTTTTCAGTTAAGAGTTTCTACATCTCCACTTTAAAACTACTATAGCCTCCTTCTAATTTCTAGAAAAATAATATTAGAGATGAGTTTATGTTCCCCGAATAACAAAAAAACAAAAAACCCAGTGATTCTACTGGGTGCTTAGTAAACCACAATTTTGAAATAAACGATGAAAAATTTGATTTTGAGCAAAAACGTTCATGTGAATGCAGGTTCGGAAATGCTTAATCAAAAAGATACAGGGTGTTAAAGTTTTGTTTTTAACGCTTTTTTAATAATATCACAGAAACGACAAATAATATTAACTTAAAATTTGGTACACAGTATATGGGTGTAAAATTCAATAAAATGAAGCTAACAATGATTCATTATCTGTACCAGTGGCTCACAGGAAGGTAGGATACGCCACCATTTCAAAAATAATGTCTAAGCCCATGCTTTTTAGGTCAAGTAGACAGCATTCTTGAATTTTTGAAAAGTTATAACCCGAGGTTTGAAGGGTATAGAAAAATAAATTAATAAAAAATGGCTATTCCTTTTTATTCCAAATTCATAAAAAAATTGCCTATTTATTTAAAACCCTTACTTTCAAAGATAGACCCAAAACTGCGTTTTTTTCTAAACACTGAGTTCAACCGATTCCCTAACTTATCACTTTTTCAGTACAGTACTTGAATTTTCATTGTTTGCTAGTAGTGTTCGGGTTAGGGCAAATTGACAAGAGAAATTTTTTTGTACAAATGATCAGGAAATTCAAAAACACTGCCGTCTACCAAAAAAGCATGTAGAAATTATTTTTAAAAAGATGTGTGTCGTACTTTCATTTTATGCCTGTATACTGTGTACCAAATTTTAAGATATCATTTGTCGTTTCCGAGATATTGTTAAAGAACTGTTTTAAAAATATAAATTTTAACACCCTGTATCTTTTTCATTAAGCATTTATCAAAATCAAATTTATATTCGTTTATTTCAGAATTATTATTGTGGTATAACCATTACCTGTCAAGTTTTCTTTTTATTCATATTTTTCCTTTTATAGAGCTCTACAATTACAACAATAGTATTTCTATAAATTTTTTCCATAGAGAATAAATGATATAGCATATTTTCATAACATTTTATACAGTTAAACTTTTTGAACTGAATGTAGAACCATCCAGATCATGATAAACTTACTGGCCACATAAATAAATATTTGAAATGTTTAGGTGGATCTGTTTGGAAACCTCCACTAATGGCATCGTATACAGCTGGAATGCCAGATGAACTGGTACAAGAAGATGACGCAAGGGAAAGTTCCAAAGGAACTCTGTCAAACTCGTAAGTAACATCTAATATTGCCTTCTCCATTTAGGAAACTGTTTGTATTGGTTGGATTTAATAGGCAACGGGATAGGCTAGAAGACCTCATACGTAACCTAACACCGGAGAAGAAAAAGATCGGCGAAGCCATGGTTTATTGCATAGACCATAGCGAAGCTGCAGAGGAAATAGTTGAATGTATTACGGAATCTCTTACCAATGAATCAACGGCAGTAACTAAGAAAATGGCCAGGCTTTACCTAGTTTCTGACATACTCAACAATTGCGGTGTTAAAATTAATAAAGCGTCCAACTACAGAAAAGTGTAAGTACCTTTCTCTTATCTAGAAATTGACTGATATAGCTATATTTTACTTGTAAAATTATGAGATCCCTGTTAGGAGCCCCTAAAAATAGATTTAACTTTTGGTTTTGCTGCTACAATAAAAAAATAGTAATTGTATAAAATAGGGAAGTTGGGGGGTTTTCAAATTTAGCAGAAGTGTATACACTTTGTCTTAAATAATATTGTAATATTCGATGTAATTTGCTATTTTACAGCTTTGTTAGAGAAAAAAACACTATATTTCCCCGCCAATTTGAGCACTTTAAAAAAATTACATTACAGTAGTTATGGTTAGTAATGGTTAGTGCTATGTCTGCCGCTTGCACGATGTCTTTTATTAACATGGCTATAACCACATAATATAAAAGTTAGATTTCTATGCTGCTTTGTCGGACTTTGCGCTTTACGGGAGATTTACCTAATTATAATTAGGTATTGTTTTGATATCTTTATACTTTTTATTTTACAAATACATAGTGTATCACAAGAGGTGTTAAAGACAAACAAATTTTAAGTTGAATAGGCCTTTGTTTATGTAAAGTGTCTTTTGTGTGCAAGATACAGGAAAATTTAATTAAGAAGAGTTGTTTAGAATAGAAAATTATGCCCACCACTAGGCCCTTGCCTGTTAAAAATTAAAAATTACAATTAGTCTGGAACTTTGCATGTGGGCGAAATTTTTTTATTCTGAAGTTTTCTTAGTAAAATTTTCCTGTATTTTGCACAGAAAAAATTACTCTACGTAGGCCGAAAATGTTTTTTTTTAGAGTTTGGAAATGCTAGCTAAAAATAATTTTTAGCATTTTTAATAGATTTTTCCGAAAAAAATGCTAAACAAAAATTTCAGGAAAATAATAATTTGCCCATATCATTTGTCATATTACCACCATTTTAAGACTAAATATGTACATATTTTCTGGTAAAATCCAGCTTTAAATTGGATTTGATATTTTTAAGGAATATATGGAATGCTAGGTATCAGAGCTGCCACCAGTACTAAAAAAAGTACTGTAACAAGTAACCAGTCTCAAATACGTATTTTACTGGAAGTATTAGGTACCAGTACTTTTTGAAAGTACTTGAAATACCCAGTAATCGAGACAGTAATATACTTAAAAATCAGAATTACCAGTATCAGTAGTATAAAGTAAAATAAGTACTTGCAGATTCGCCACCCATACAAGTATTATAAAAAAAATACTGGGTGTATTAAGTACCAGTAACAGTACTACAAACAATTCAACAGACTGCTCTTCCAAATACCGAAATGTCGAAAAGAAGACACTTTTAAGAGTGTATTTCGGTAAGAAATATATTTTTTGTATAATACTTATAAAAAAAATTTCATTGAGGAAAGAGTAGTTTAGATCAAGAATAAAATATTTACAACTATTTTTTGACATTTCTTTGGAAGAGCAGTCTATTATATTGCACAAGTACTTTTTAGAATATTCCAAATATCCAGTGATATGTAGTAATAGTAGTAAGTAATATAGTAGTTATTACCAGTATGGAGATTTTTTACAGTTGAGTGTGCTTAAATCTGTTTCAAAACATTATTAGTTTTAACCTCTGTCACTGGTGTAGCTTGAAAAACTACTCTAATAGTAATAATAATTTATTTTAATAGGTGGCTTATAACATCTTAATTATATGTAAGAAGATAATGGGTAAAGGTCATTCACGCTTGTAGGAAAGCTTTTATTCCATAACCAACGTTTCGATTTATTTAAAATCGTCTTCAGTGTTCAGAAATTTTGCCTTCCCGAGTCAATAATTAGTAATAAAATGAGTAATAAAAAAATTGCTGCAACCATTGATTACCATTTTATTTCAAAATTCAATTAGGGGAAACTTCCCCATTGTTAGAACCATTACGCTACACTCTTGACTTTCATTTTTTTGACCTGCATTTTTCTGCACAATAACTTTGAAATTTTGTCAATAAATTTTTTAACACTTTGTTTGGTATTTTTATCTCAAGACATGCCATTAATTTGGGCCTTGGTTTTCAAGAAATAGACTGCTAAAAATCGTGTCAATTTTTGCACTTCTAACAGAAGACGATAATTTACTGTTTTAAAAAGTACATGTATCATTAATTGTTTGTTTGTACGGACTATAATCAAATACTTAGTTTATTATCTTATTATTTGATTCAGTTTTCAAGTGAAACTATGTGAAATTCTGAAGGAAATAAAAAGCACATATGACAAATTTGACGGCAGATTGAAAGCCGAAGGCTTTAAAGTTAGGGTTTTAAGGACGTTAAAATCATGGGAAGATATGGGCATTTTCACGGCAGATTTCATGAACAAGCTGCACAACATATTCTTGGGATTAGAGGAGGTGAGCTTTCAGTATATTTTTGGGAAACAAGAATTTAATTTTCAATTGGTAGGATGAAAAACCACCCCCTGAGAGAGAGGAAGATTTTGATGGAAATCCATTAGAGAGACATTCGGATGACGAAGCTCCCATGGATGGAGCGGCACTACTTAAAAGTGCAATGATGCAGTACAACAGTTCTCCTGAAGACGATGAAGATATTGATGGTAAATATGTGTGAATGTGATATTTTTTAGGCGACCTACATGTTTAAATTATCAGTTAATATAACTGGTTGGGTTTAATTCACCAATCAGGTTAATTAGCATATTAAACCAAAATTAACCACCGGTTAAAAAAGTTCAAAATTAACCGGTTAAAATAAAACTGAGATTAGGTTACAAATTTCAAATTTTTGTTTCATACTACCGATGACTGAGGAGATAACTCAGATAATTGATAATTGTGATTGAATTTGAGACTAATGAGCTTTATTTTAGAAATAATATAAACTGATGATGAATTAAAAATCAAGTCAATTAGTTTTGTTTAAGTTTTAAGGTATTTTTTTAAAGTATTTTTTTATAACTTTTTTACGTGAGAGTTTTCCTTTGGTCTCTGTTTTTTTTTTAGTTTTTAGGTTTTTTTTTGCACTTTTATTTCATTTAACCATCGATTACTTGGTCTGTAATTTTAGTACCTTCTTAGTTTGTAATTTTAATTCTTAGTTTTCTCAATTATTGTTCCGTTGCCACTAGTTATTAATCTTGGAATTACCTTCAGTTTGCCTCTTTTAATATTTGCACTTCATTCTTATTAGAACAGTTTAAGGCAACAGTGACATTCTTTGTTGTATGGAAGTTACTTACTCCGACTTTCAAACACAAGGGATTTAATTTTTCTTCAATGGCTTCTTTAATTTTTCAAACATCTGTCATCTGACCCTACTTCAAAAATCTGTTAGCATATTTTTAAAAGGGGCATGAACTTTTCCCGTATTGAGGGGTAATGCCCAGACGGACAGAAAATATACGCTACGTGGACAGAAGTCCCAGATTATTGTAATTATTTTGCAACCCGAAACAAGGCCGGCTCTAAAAAGCCAGCTTCGCCTGGCTTTCAGCAGTAACTATAGGAGAATTGTTCCATAGTCACTACCTCCACGGCCTCGGTACTTTCCTTATTCAATGCTAGGTGGTAGCACACTAGCGAGGGCTTCTGAGAGGGGCATTGCCGGATTGTGCAAACAGTCAGTGGTTTTACCGAACTATAAAATATAGGGAAGATCTCTAATAAATGGAGCTTGGCGCTTTAGAATCCAAGGTTAACATTGGCACGTCATCGGACTTATATCGTCTGCGCCGTCTATGTATACGAGTGTATACTGTATAAGTTACCCGTTCGTTTGCCATTGCACGTGCACCCTGCAGTTAGTTCTATTTGATTAGTATAGAAAATCATTAAGCGATTTTTTTAAATTAAAATCTGACAACACAACTTTAATCAGGACCTAAACCCCCCATATACCAAATTTGAACAAACAATATATAGGGAGTTCCATTCTGCAGGGGGCCAAAGTTGAGCAAAACAGGAATTTTAAAGGCATCTGGCAAGTCAAGTGTGCTGTGGAATTACTTCGAAACAGTTGTTTGATTTCAGAAAAAAAAATCCAAAATTACGCTTCTAGGGTCGCTGGTGAGGAACTTTTGTCTGCCAAAACTCAGGACATCATCACGCCGAAAAAAGACGCAATGGCTTCGTGATGATAGTTTTTTAGAATGTCATGAACATAGGGCCTTTTTGTTGCGTAACTTAGTGATAACTAACTTATTTAAATATTGTAAATGGTCCAGAAAAAGTGCAAAGGAATATAAACAAAACATTACAAATTTACACATAATACTAAAAAGTGTAGAAAGGTGCTTATATTTCCTGAAATATTATTAAAAAACATGCTTTAACAAAATTTTTTATGCCTACAGTATACTTTCTGTGTGTTCAGGCATATTTTTTGTCACAAACTGGCCTTGACGTAAACAAATTCGTTACTATATGATGCTATAATAATATGATGTGAAATGGTATGATATGATTTTCTTTGCATTTTCGGAAAGACCGGGTAGTTTTCGCCCAACAAGTTTTTTCAACCACTAATTCGTACATCTGGAATCATTAGCAACGGCCTTGCTAAAATCGGCGAGGATCCAACAATAAAGTTATAATTTTTTTCTTAAAGGGGTGCTGGGGGTAGTTTTTGCCCAACAATTTTTTTAAACCACGAATTTGTGCATCTGGAATCATTAGATACTTCCTTGCTAAAAAGATGGGGATTGTACAATGAAAATTATCATTTTTTTCTTATAGTGGTGCTGGAGGTAGTTTTCGCCCAACAATTTTTTTCAATCAGAAATTTGTGCAACTGGAATCATTACGAACGTCCTTGTTAAATGGGCGAGGATCTGCCAATGAAGTTGTTTTAAAGGGGGTGCTGAGGGTAGTAGTCTCCCATCAATTTTGTTCAATTGTTGGTCCTGAAGCACCCTATATAGCTTAGTGTATGTCATACGACTTCTATAAACGTGGCACAAATAAATAGGTCCATATTTTATTTATTATTTTCCTGGCTATGCTCCCATGCATCTATAGTTCAAATAGATTTCGATGACCGAAAGGCACCTCCAGCACAGAGAGCGTTTATCAAAACTTTATTCGTAAAACACCGGCCACAGGGTTAGGCTTCTTCAGCTGCCTGCCGGCACCTCTAGCGGTGATTTTCAGCGGAGGGCATTTCAGGCTTTAAAAAATTGGACGATTCTGCATTCGAGCTCCATCTGTTAGGCCAAGGCAAAACCATGTTTCGGTGTGCTATACATATATTTTATGAGCTCAATGCTACTGGCACTTCTGTCCACGTAGCGTATATTTTCTGTGCCCAGAGGCCTTTTGGTGTACACATTGAAGGCATTTCGGTGAAATTTTGTGGGATTTCAAACAGAAAATTCTGATAATCAACAATAATGAATGGTTACCTTCCACCCTCTAACCTCTTCTAGTGGTTGTAGAAGACGCCAAAGTCTCAAAGTGCCTTCGGCCACAGTAGGAGTCCCGGGTTCGCACTCCGGCAGGGTCATGATGTAAAAAATGTTAACCACAGGTGGAAAAAAATAGCTTAATACGAATATGAAATTTAAAAAATTCAAAAGTCAACCAAAAATTTTTTTTTTCGAAGTGTAATGAAACCCCTACCTAACGACCCTTGCCTCGTCAACTGGTAAGCTTGCTCGTCAAGGCTGGTGCTCAGTTGCCAGTTGCAGTACATATCATAAAAGTTTTTACGTTTTCACAGAAATCTCAAAAAATGTCGAAATATTCTGCTCTGTCGATAAAAACATCATACTCTAAGTAAATTTATTACCTTTTTGACTCGCTTTTTGTTTTCCAATGTCAATCCTTTTCTTATTTTGTAAATATCAATGTAACCTAATGCCCAAAAATGTTGAACATCAATTATTAAAACTTTCCTCAAAATGTACAAACGCGCTACCTACCTGTACTTCCATAAGATTGTACCAGTAGTAATTTTCTCGTGTAACAAGCCGATTCTACTTAGTATATTGGCAAGATGGCTGAAAGTGAAAGTGTTCACAAAAATTCTGAGCAAAAAATGATTGCGCAAATATTGCAAAAAAGTGTATCAAGTGCAGTTGCAGAGTGCATAGTATGCAAAAGAACAAAGCACAGTTTGTGTGCTCTGAGAATCCCAGGTTTAATGGCTGTAGGAAGAGATAACATGGTGATCTGCTGCTCTCAGAAATCTTCCGCACAAACACAAACGGAAGTAGTAGACACAAAACACCACGAATTATGGGAAGATATGCTAAAAACTAAGAATGAATTGATTAATCAGTTGTACCAAGAAAAGGTATTATTATTCAAAACTATTGGAATGCTATAAGAAAAAACACGTGAAGCAAAAAAACAACCAGAAATAAAGTGGCGACAACAAAAAAAGGTAATCAAAACATATTCCAAAGTTACATAGTGTCCAAAAGATTATTTGGAAGAAGGAATCCAAAGGAAATTAATAGCAGATATTAAATATGGAAAATGGAAAGAACATGGATGGAGACAACTCAGATCAGGATCAGGACAGAAATAATAAAGAAGAAGATAACATATTAATATTTCAAAGAAAACAAATCAGACAGAAAAAGAGACGATTAGGAACCATGCCGAATAATACAAGGGGAATAGGGAAGTTGACGGTTTTTGAAATTTAGTGCCAATGAATTCCTGTTATTTTCAATAATATTGCAATACATGTAATTTATTTTGCAGCTTTGTTAGAGACAAATTCACGTTCTGTTTTCCCGCTAATTTTTATTTATAAAAATATACGTCAATAGTTTTTCCTCTTTTTGGTGCTATGTAAGTCATACCGTGACCTCTTCTTCTTATAATCTCGTTGTATCAAATAATGCTTTGACCCAAGCCCAGATTATTATTTCCAGTGTTGTCAGACTGTGCATTTAGAGAAGATTCATAGGCACCTATTAGGTTGTTTTCTTTGTACTTTTTAATAATATGTATAATATTTTTTGCATAATATAGTTATAGATTTAAGTAACCTGATTACTTTTGTGACATAGAAGTAAAATGCTTAAGATTGGTAAAAGTAAAATACACATAACGCATGTTTGTAATGTGATGCCGGGATTAAATCTGACAACTAAGCTCAACCATATCGACATTTTATACCAGCTGTTTGAGCAATCTGTTTGTTTACAATTTCCACGTGTGATTTGTGAATCATTCTAAAGGAGTTGTATATTGTGTGTGAATTTACTTGTATTTCTTCTCAATGGCGAAAAAGTGCTTTGTTGGCTATTGCACAAATACGTCCAATAATACCGTCAAAATTTTTGTGATCATGGAGTCACCATAAATATGTCTATGCTGGGCAGATTGACGGTAGTTGCTTTTAGGAAACCACTACTTTGACCAGGTGCCATTTCACTTTTTTATTAATACTCTTTCTAACAGCTTTTCACAGTCACATACAATGGAAGAATACTAAGTATATACTGACAAACTTCTACCACGGTTTAATTAGGTATTTATACTCCCGCTTCTACCTCTGATAAATGATAAATATAAAAGCTGTAAACCCCAAAAATCGATTAAATTAAGGGATAATTTAAATCAGGAATTTCCTACGTACCTTTCCCCACAGTAAATGCCTTCCTTCCTTCCTTTCTTTTTATGGCCTCTGCCTTTCAGCAATCTAGCCAATATGGGGCATACGCCACCTCATCGTTGGGACGGATATGTCCAGCTTTAGCTGTGTCCTCCCAACTTGGAAACTTGATCTATCAATTCTTATCTCTTCCAATGGAATCGTCTTGTGAGTTTAAATCTTCCTCCTATTTCCTCTTCGTAGGGACAGATATCGCCATCTATTGCTGTGTCCGCCCGTTATTATCTACTGCATCTCATCATCTTTACGGAAACAAACTTCATTAGACCACAGACTCCGCACCACTATACATTTTTTTACAACACAAGACTATTCATGGCCCTATTAGACCGAATTATTTAAATAAAATTGAACATGCACTCACGGAGGCGGCCACCCAGGGATCCACAGAAGTGGTTAGGTTATCTGCTGTCAGCTGAAGGATATTTTACAATGTACAATTATTTGATTTCTTCTGAGCTAGCTTTCGACAACTTTCGGAAAATATTGTGACCTAGGAGGAACACACGTCGGCTACCGGAATGAAGATTTAAAAAATACACAATATTTTTTTCAAATTATTAATTAATGCAACGTTTTTGGAGAAAGTTATATATCCTGGTAGTCTAGTTTGGTGATACTACTTCCAGTCATTAACATTTTCGAAATTCAATTAGAAGAAACTTCCCTATTAAGAAAAATGATTTTGCTGGTGAAGAAAGAAAGGTCTGGCTCTATATTGATAGAGTTCGCCAACATGTGAAGGCAGAAAACATAGTTCGCTTCATAAAAGAAAAACCTACATTTAACGATGTTGCTATACAAGTAAGAGAGCTACCTATAGAAGAAGGGAAACTGAAACGTTTTGTGGTGCCAGCCCCACTAAGTTTAAAGACCAAAAATGAATGATACCAATTGTTGCCCAGATAATATGGGGATAAAGAGATTCAAATACTTTTTACAAAAGGGAGCTGATTTTTTAGGGGTGTGAACAATTTCAGCTCAACATAGCTGAACCACCAAATTTAAGAGAAACACTTAACAAAATATGTAACAGTAATACATCAAAATATAATGTGCCTTAGAAATAAAATAACAGGAATTTGAGCATTTTTGGACTCTCTAGGGAGTAGAAGTATAAAAATTTTAGTACTAATTATATACAAAAGGGGTGTAGGGGACTTTAAAACGTTTATAACGCAAATGGAAAAAATGTTATTAAAATGTAGCTGTAAGTGTTTCTCTTATAAATTAATACTTGCATTGGACTTTAATTTATACTTATTAATGCATAGTGAACTAAATGACTTATTTTTAGATCTGCTTAATAGCGTCAACCTGATACAAACAATACAACAACCGAGTCGGGAGAGACATCTACCCTCATAGACAACATATTTGTAAATAATTTAGACGACTACAAGAATATTGTTAATTCTGCTCTGTCAGATCATTATTGTCAGTCTGTAAAAATTTAAACTGAACCGCTAAGGCAGTTTAACTCAGCTACATATAAATTAAAAATGGTCTTCTCAGAAAACAAAATGAACCAATTTGTTCAACAGTTAGAAAAACATGATTGGCATGTGGTTCATAACGCAATAAATGTAAAACAAAAATATTGTAATTTTCAAAATGCAATCTACAGTTTAATCAAACAAAACTTCCCCTCTTATAAAATATATGATAAATAATTAAAGAAGGTTAACTAAAGGAATCAAGGTTTCAAGCAAGGCAAAAAGAAATATGTACCACAGATTGAAAATAAAAAATCAAGTAATAAAAAATAAAAAAACGATTGTAAAATATACAGAAAAGCAATCAACGAAGCGAAAAAGTTGTCAAACTCAAAGTATTTATTGAAAGCACAGAATAAAACAAAAGCTACATTGAATCTGGTAAAGCAAATAACTAAAAAAATATAGACGAAAGCACATTAAAAAGCTTTGCGGACAAGTATAACAATCCACAAAAAATACTTGATAATTTAAACAGATAGTTTGTTAGTGTAGCAGGTGAATCAAAGACCAGCAATAAAAATCCAAGAGTGATCAATTCTTGTTTAAATTCAATTTATTTAAGCCCAACAACCACAGAAGAGGTAAACAGAATCATCAAACATCTAAAAAACAAAAGGTCAGTAGGGTACAAAGAAATTCCGGTAATTTTATTAAAGACAATATCAAACACCATAAAAAAAAACCTTTAACACATAATAAATCAGATGCTAACCGATGGGATCTATCCAGATAATTTGAAATTTGCACATTTTAAACCAATATTTAAGAAATGAGAAAGAGATGAAGAGAAAAATTACAGGCCTGTGTCTTTATTATCCAACATAAATAAAGTATTTGATAAAGTAATTCGTGAAAGATTAGTGTCCTTTTGGAGAATAATAATATTTTTAGTGATCAACAGAATGGATTCAGGAAAAACAAATATAAGGGCTATTTATCAAGCTATGGTTAAAATAATAAATTCTCTCATCACAAATAAGACTACAGCGGCGGTCTGCTTGGATTTATCAAAAGCATTCGGATGTGTAGATACTGAAGTTTTGTGTCAAAAATTGGAAAGATATGGTGTCAGGGGTGTAGCCCTGAAACTAATAGAATCATGTCTCCAAATCGAGAACAGTCTGTGGTTGAACAGAACGAAGAGGGCAAATTACTTAAATTGGAAAAAAATATAATAAAATAAGGAATTCCACAAGACTCAACATTGAGGCCGTTACTGTATATACTGTATACCAATGAACTACCAACAGTCTTATATGAATGTATTGTTGTGTATGCAGATGACTACTGCCATTTTTACTAAAGAAGAACCTGACGCCCTCCCAAGAAAAATAATACAATCACTAACATTAGTAGAAGAATAATTTGAACAAAATAATTTAATTTTAAATGCCGATAAAACACAGACATTGCTATTTACAATTAGAGAACAAAATAAATTAAAAATGACATACAAAGGGAAATATATTACAACTTCAGAATCAATATCCTTCCTAGAAATATAAATAGACAGAAGATTGCAGTGGTCAGATCACATTAACAATTTGTCTAAAAATATCTCTTCATTTTGTTATGCATTAAGAAAAATATCTAGTAACATAAATGAAATAGCAGCACTCCCTGCTTACCATGCTCATGTCAATTCAAAGATTTCATATGGAATAATTTTCTGGGCAAATGCTAACGAAACAAAGAGAATATTGTCATTATAAAAAAAGTGTTTGAAACCAATATTCGGCATGAAAAGATTTCACAATTGCAGGCAAGTTTCATATCAAAACAGATTTTAACTGTTTTAGCTCTTTATGTTTATCATGCGGTAATTTTTGTATACTACAACAAGGATCTCTTTAAAGATGGCGTTAGGAATCATATATATAAGGGTGATCTGTTGTGCTTATTATGCTTATATGCAGAGAAATGTACAGGTTGGCATAATAAAAATCTTTAATTAAATGCCACTACAGATAAGATAATTACATACGGAAAAACTATTAAAGAGCACTTTAACAGTTTTTTTAAATAATAATCCATACTGCTCCCTAAATGAATTTTTCAATGATAAAAACAAAGATAGCATTGTTAGCTATTTGTATTGGTACCTAACTATAGAATAGGACATTAATGTTTCCAATGTTTGTATTTGTCTTTTTGTCAAAAATGTATGACGTGTTCTACACTTTATGGGGTATGTACTGTATTTTACTGAACAAATAAAGTCTATCTGTCGATCTAGTCTACTTATACTATGGTACACCAAGCAACAAGGTATACAAGAGCACGAACTGTGAGTAGAGTCTGGCAACAGGCGGCTTCTACGGCCCACGGCGCGAAACAGCGAGAGAAGCGGTGTTCCTCCCTCTGTCTTCGACTTGGCATTACTGGTTATTGCTGGTTATTGGTATGTTGTAACTACTCGGTGCGCTGAAGCGGCAATATAGCATACTGGAACGCCAAGTTACTGGGGTAACAACGTTGATTTGCTCCATGTTTTGAACTTCAGCAAAATTTTTTTTTGCATTTTCCTTTTCAGTGGGCCTTCCCCACTGTGTGATTAAAATTTTTTATACCATGACTGAATCCTCCTGTATTTATAGATAAAAAATCCGTCCTTATTAATATTATGATTATGATTCAAAAAGTGCCCACCTCCAAGCCAAATTCAACAGGTGCAAGCAATTTTTCAAAAACCGTGCTTGCGCTGAATTAGAAGGGGTGGATGCTTTTACGTGGGATACAGTGTATAGTAAGAATTTATACCAAAATCAAATAACCTTGACGCCTGATCTAAACAAGAGCATGTGGTGTTGAAATATTCGCCAGAGCCACACTGAGGCACAACCTTTATTTAATTTTACTTTTACCATCATTGTTTACGTCAAAATATTTCGGGAAAAAAATTATTGGCTTTGTCAAAATAGTTCAAAACATAGATAAAATTATCCATTGAATTTTAATTGGGTTTTTCGCCACCAAACTGGTTAAAAGACAAATTTTTCAAGTTGCCTGGAAAATTAATTAATTCTTAACAGTAAATGAACTAAACTTTGAACTTGTAACTCAAAAAATATCTTCAACAAATTTGTTTCCTGAGCTTTCGGAGAATAAATCTTCCTCCTTTCTCAAAGATCATGTCACGTCAAAGTGAAATGACAGATTAATAAATTTCAGGTTAAAATGCCATGACAACAGAAACAATAGCCTAGCCACCTGTCTGATATTGTACCCTGTGTTCTATCTAATTATCTATACTAACTTCTCTTTGAATCAGTGGCAATAATATTTTACTGAATTCCACTGAACATTCAGCTACACAGTTGTCTGTATTTCCTAGAATAAATGCTGATTCTTTAATTTTTCGTCTATTTCCTACTTCTTCTTTGAGAATTGGTTTGGACCTATCCCACAAAATCCTATGATTGTTATTAAAAGAGTGTTCACATATTTTCGACTTCGAAATTTGATTTTGCCTGATATAATTTTTATGTTCTTTTAAACGAACGGTAAATGGCCTACAAGTCTTCCCAACATAGAACCTTCCACATTCACAAGGAATTTTATAAATGCAATTTTTTGAACTTTGTACCTCATTAAATGGTTTCGTTTTAACTAGCTTAACTTAATGTATTTTTGGTTTTAAATACTGTTCTGACATTAAAACGATTGCCTATGTGTTTTAGCTTATCTGATAGTCCAAGAATATAAGGAATAACAAATCACACATAGACAAAGAACACTCTTAACTCCGCGTCATTCAAAACCTCCACACTTGTATGGTTTACCAAAAATACACAAAACTAACATTCCTCTTCACCCCATTGTTAGTCCAATAAATTTACCATATCATTCGTTAGCAAAATATTTACTTCAAATTGTTAATCGGTTAGAAGGAAACTCATATTCATTTGTCATAAACAGTAATAATTTTTTGGAAAAAATTAGGGAACATCAATTTCCGGATCATTATACAGGGTTTCCCAACGAAAACTTGACGCCCCAAAAATTAGAAAACCGAAAAATTATTTGAAAATTCGCCGAGACCCGTCGATTTTTGTTTTTGGGGGGAGCTTTTTTGACAGTCAAGCCAACCTGATATGTTCATCCCCCTAATCCCTAGCAACCCCAACTTTAAAATTTCAAATGAAACTACCCCTCTTGTAGCGCATCATTTTAAAGCCCTTTTTATTGCGAATACAGTGATGCGTCGTTTTTAGAATTCTGTTGAGATTTGACAGAATTATTGTCTAAAAACGGAAAGTTGACAATCCTCTGTACGCGTAGTAATTTCTTACACAAATGCTCGCCACTAATAAGTTTTTTATCTACTACACATGACCAAATTACCTAGTTTTTATTGACGTGTCGATCAGTTTACAAAAAAGTCACAAATGAAAAAGCTGAAGCAAAACAAAAAAAGTTCATTACAAATTGAAACCTTATATATTTTTAATGTAACAAAAAGTCACTATCACAAAAAAAATCCTGTTTTTTTGCTTGTAACCACGAAATCATTAGTTTCAGCCTGCTATTGAAAGTGGAAACGTATTTTCGAAATGGTTTATTCTATCGCGGAAAGGGTGTAGCTGCTGTAGCTGTAGCACAATCATGATTTCGATAACTTGGCGTTCCAGTATGCTATATTGCCACTTCAGCGCACCGAGTAGTTACAACATACCAATAACCAGCAATAACCAGTAATGCCAAGTCGAAGACAGAGGGAGGAACACCGCTTCTTTCGCTGTTTTGCGCCGTGGGTCTTAGAAGCCGCTGTTGCCGAACTCTACTCACAGTTCGTGCTTTTGTATACCTTGTTGCTTGGTGTACCATAGTATAAGTAGACTAGATAGACAGATAGACTTTCCACGCAACTTGAAAAAGTTGTCTTTTAACCAGTTTGATGGCGAAAAACCCAATTAAAAATCAATGGATCTGTTTACGCCACAAATAAATTTTAGAAAATATCGATAACATTATTTGTGGCAGTGTCTAAATAGCTTAGACGTATGTGAAAACGACAAGCTAAAACCGCATAAATGCACTTGCGATCGAGTATATCCCTGTTGTCAGGCACCCGTGATATTTTGTGGCCTATGGACCAATCGCCTTATTTTGCGGAATATCATTGAACACGTGCTTTTACTTATGCCAGGGGTCAGAGTTACTTGATTCGAGTATAATGTATATGTGTGAAAAATAAAGTCTGTGTGTTAAAAAAATTTTGCTTTCACATTTTTGGTAGAGAAGGAAGCTCTAAAGCCAAACTGAAATAGTCAGTTATTTGCACTTTAATAGCTTTTCAAACACCTTACCTATTACTGGCATTATGGAAATTGGCCTGTAATTTGACAGCTCCTCAATGGGACCTTTTTTGTAGACAGGTACAACTCGGGCAAGCCAGGTATACAGAGTTTTTTTTATACATATATTGAAAAGCTTTGTTAACGGAATCAAGTTAAATTCTAGGATTCATGTCATAAATATCCCCAGTTGATTTATTTCCCAAACCCATGATAATATATCTAATCTGTATATAAGTGAGATCTCTAAAGGAAAATTGTGTCGCAATTACTTTTATTCTCGCTTGCATCCTATCTTAGTTCACACTAGAACAATCTGGTATATTGGCAACAATTTCTTCAGTGACACTGGTAAAAAAAAACATTGAAATCATCAAATCAACATTTTCTCTTGGATTCCAATAGCGCAAATTTATATTTCCCTCTCCTTACTCTTTTGTTATTTGGTAGTTCCTCAGAGTTATATTGTCTCTTTAAGTCTCTGAAGAAAATTTAGATTTTCACACATATCTCAATCTCTCGCTGAACCAATGCCACAGATTCCCGCTTACAAATTTGTTTTGCATGCTCAGAGAGATAATACCATTTGTCAAGCCAGTTAACAAAATGCGAAAACCAAAACATGCACACAAATCAGAGAAAGCAATGACTCTAAGGTCATCGGGTTTATTAAAAGGTAAATTGAAATCACCCAATATTATGATCTCTGCATCCCTACGACCACAGACCTGTAAATGGTGGATTAGTCAATCCTCATGCAACTTGATTTAAACGAGTAGGCAGGTAAAATAGGTAGTTAAATCGCGATTTTCATTGGTTTATAGAATTTTTATTGTTCGATATATTTTTAACAAAATTGGGTACAAACCCGTTTTAAGGGATGCCCAATCCAGTGGCATAATCAGAATTTTTATAAAAAAAATTGCTAATTTTGGCGCCAAAAATATGTTGTAGTAAGCTTGGATTGTTTGATGCCCTATCGTTAAAAAAAAACAATCCAAATCGGACGACAATTACAAATTTTATGGGGGTGTTCCAGTTTTAAGTGGGTCACACTATAATTTAAAAAAATAAATTATCTAATTTGTTTATGTAGATAGATACACATGCAAAGAGAAAAATGTCACAATAATTTGTGAAATAATAACTACACGAGTTAAGTAAAAAATGAATGTTGTAAGTTCGTGAAAATTAGTTCCTATACGAATAATGAATTGCAAGAGAAACATTTTTTCTAATAAGTTTTTTCAATATTTTAACAAATAGGTTTTCAAAGTTTCATTTGTTAAATGTCAAATTTGACAGTTAAAGCATGTTACGTGACCACTTTTGCATATGATATATTTTATATTTTATTTATGCAGAAACTGCTGGTAAAGTCAAATTTTAAATAGTTCTGCAAACAAGAAGTTTTCACTTTAGGATGCATTTTTTGCACTTGTCTGACACGTGGTTCACGAAACTGATCACACTTTTATAAACAATAAAATGTTGGGAAGTAATAAGTCTAGTTCGAATTTATTCCATATCTATATTCCCACAAATGAACAGTTTATCGAAACATTCCAGAGGCATTTCAGAGAATTTCCAAGGCATTTCGGTAGAACTTTGAGGCATTTTGTGATATCTGGAGGAATTTCAAGGCATTTCTTAGATTTTTCAAGACATTTTTCTTCAAAATGACGTTTTGGTGTATAAAATTTGGGCTGCGAATTTCCCCTCGTCCGGTATGGAGAGAATACTCCATATCTTTTTTTATTGCACTTTATATCTATATAATTAAGTTCGCTTTATTTAATTTTAACCAAGGCTAATTTAAAAGAAAAATTGGAGTTAATACTACGTTAACACTACGTACCATTGGAATTAATACTACATGCAGTACCAAATATTTACTATATATTTTCTAGACAACACAAGTTCTTATCCTACCGAATATGTAACTAATAAAAAAAAGAGTATTTCATTTCATCACCACGTTCTGCTAAATTTTATTAAAATTTCTACCATTCATATTATCTCTGTTTATTAATATACAAGCTAATTATTTTATACAACTTGATGGAATTTTCTTCTGATACATGTTTGTCAAGCAATACCCGTGTTTACTAGGACAAGAAATTCAAGACGATGTGAGTAGTTCCAAGCCAGGTGGAGCCGGTTTCATTAAGTCCAAATGGGAAACTGTTGATCCTGAGCAAATCGAAGCTCAGGCAATGACCACTAGCAAGTGGGATTTGCTAGAGAATAGCCAGGACACTAGCCGTGATAGTACAAATCAAAATGATAACCAAGATTCCTCAGTCGATTACAGTGACACAAGGTAAAATGCTGATACAAATTCTAAATATAAATATACAGGTTGTCCCAAGATAAGAGAAACAAGAGGTGTGAAATAAAACATTTTTTAGTTGAAATTTGACTCCTGTTGATTAGAAAGTCATATTTTTAGTTTTGAAAATCAAACTAGGCCTTGAATCATATTCTGCCTATGTAAAGTGTCTTTTCTGTGTAAGGCAGCAAAGTACTCTACCTTTCATAAGAAATAAGTTTATAAAATTTACTCAAATCGTCTGTATATTATTTATTAATGCATTTTAAAATATGATACTTCTACAAATTCTAACTAAATTGTCTATCTAATTGATACTGATGATGATGATGATATTGACATTAAATGAAATTAATTTAAAAATTGCATTGGCCTGATAATATAGCCAAAACTTCGACAGCTTCTAAGATATTTTCTTTCATATTGGGATTTCTTTTTTCTTCTTGGTTATTGTACCTGTATTTTATTGAATTATTTCTGTTCACTTCTAAACTTAATTTCTAGGAATATGACCGAAGAGAAAAGGATGAAACTTAGAGAAATCGAAGTGAAAGCTGTGCAGTATCAGGATGAGTTAGAATCCGGCCAAAGGACGTTGAAAAGTGGCTGGACGGTAACCCAGCAAGTGGAACATTACAGAAGAAAACTCCTAAGAAAATCAGAGAAGGAATCAAAGAAAGACAAGGGTGATAAAACACCAAAACCAGAGAAGCACAAGAGGGACTACGATAAAAGTGAGAGACGGGTGCAAGAGGAATCTTCAGATGAAGAATATTACAAGGAACAGTAAGTATGGCCGATAGAAGGACACTTTATATAGAAAAATTGTTCTTATTAAATGTACATTGTTCAACATCTGTAGGACAGCATTTGCCTGTTCTCCATGTGACGTCGTCATGTAATTTTGAAGAAATTTTATTCTCACTTACATTACGACATTCCGTACATTTATTTAAGAATTTTATATTCATTTGTTGTTTTGTGATTATGGTAAAAGCTTATGATTTACGATTTTTATAGTACCTCTAGAAAAAGTAAAAAACATGCTCGCAGTTCCTCAAGTGGTTCGACATCCAGACACAGGTAACAATACACGATATAGTATAAGTATACATTTTTTTACATTTCTTAACCGTATCAGGTGAAAATTCTCTTTATTTCTTCCAATTTAGCAAAATATTCTTTATGAGAGCCATTCAGATATACATGATCTATAGAAAATTTTTGATTATTATGTTTGTCAGTGAGGTATGGCTATTAAATCATTGAAACCATTTTTTTAGGATTTATTTATTTATCTCTTTATTTAATGTGTCCAGAATGAAAAATGTAGTGTAGGCAGAGCCCAGATTATATAGGCACAAATTTTTTTATATAAAATCACGTATTTGGAATATTAGTCTCTTTGGACTTTGCAAGTTTGACTTGCTACAGTTGCAGGATGTCCGATTAAGGACTCCCTGTGCTGAAACGAAAAGAGATATTTTAATTCTGTAAATGGCGCATGCTAGGTTATTCAAAAGTAGAAGGCACTGCGAAGCAAAGAAACGTTTCAATCCTAGGAGAGTTGAAAAGTGATTCATATCAAACATTGATCAATTTGGAAAAATTTTCATTGTATTTTTTTTATTGTGAGTAATTCACAGTTTTTGACATATTTGCCCCAGAAGGTCATACTTTATAAGTATCGAAAAACAATGTAACTTTTAATTATCGGCCATGTTAGCTTGTCTCAAATTTAAGTACTTAATTCCTGTATTAGAAAAATAGATATAGTAAAGTGGGTTTTCCATAAAAGATAATATTGACAAATTTTATAAAAAAATGTTACTCGGAAATGCAGGTTATTTCACTGTGCCAAATTTCAAAACCGTCTGCGTACTTTGATTTTTTTTTGGTTTTTAATGTAATATAATTATTAAAATCAAAGTAGGCTTAAATATCTTGAAATTTGTTAACAGGAACATAATCTGCATTCCTGAATAATACTTTTTCATAAAATAGGTGTGTTCATTAATTTCCGATTCTAACAAAAATTGATAAAAAGTTTATTCTGTGGTAATATGCTTAAAGGACAGGGATAGGCGCACTCAAACAAAATACTATATACATAGACCCACGAAGAATGGACACTCGCCCGGATGCCCCATCTCCCATCTAGTCGCCACTAGCTGAACTTGATTGCAAAGCAATGAAATAAACTGGCCAGATTTGAACCCCAGATTTGTGCATCTGGATTTACAGTTTACAGAAAAAAAAAGTTCCTGTAAAAAGCTTTTTGCGCGCAGCTAAAGCCTAGTTCGTGCTGCATGGTTATTATGTTTATCTTCATGCTTTTGCTTTTACTTTGTAGAAATAAAGCATAGGTTCATGCAGCCTTTGTAGATAATTAAATTTGAATTCATCTAGTGACTTTTTTACCACACCATGATTTTGTTTAGAAGTCACTTTAACCATAATTGACTACTAAATAGAGTTCTTGCCTTCTTCTCAGTAGTTAGTTGTAGTTAATAATTTAGCTTTTATTTGGTAAACAATTTTGTATTTACTTATCAAAGTCAAATTAGTGGTCAGCTGGTGTCTGGTGTTACTAATTATTATTTTTTTATGGTTCTAATTACTTTCAGAACAATAAAGATAATAAAGAAAAAGTTGAATCTTCCCAACAATTAAAGAAAAGTAAAATAAAGCAAACAAGTAATGCCTGAACGTTTCTATTATTTTACAATATTTAAATTTTTAAAATATAAAGTTGCTGCACGAAGTAGTCTTAAAATTGCTGGAACTTTTTTAATGCATATTCGCCTCATTGTATCAGCTGAATTCAACTTGTTGCCGGGAAAAATTGTGGGAAACCCTCTTTTTTTATTGTGATTGCTATTCAAGTTTAGAATAATAACAAAATGACCACCCTAGTTTCCATCTGCAGAAATTATAAAATAAAGATATTACTGGTTCATGATAACCAGGAAAGAGTAAAAGAGTACCTAAATATGAAAATGATTGTAGGATTTTTATTAAAACTTTGTTTGGCTGTTTGGTGTTCTTTGCATGCTAGTTTCGTTGTCTAAAAACGTTCCGTCTGTGACTACTTTTTTCGGTGATTGCAATATTGTCCAAAAATGTCGTAACCTCGGCAATATAGAAAGTCTGTAAAAATAGAATAAACCTGGGAACATATTAAGCCCAATCATAATCACGTCATTTGCAGTGCACATATTAGAAAGGAGGATTTTGTTGGTAGATACAAAAAGGTCTTTATGCCTCAGCATAAACTTTTGAAAATAATATAATGTTTGCAACAAGTTTAAAGAGTTTTAAATACTTAAAATATAAAATAATATGAATTTTTAAAGTACTTAAAACTCGCAAAATTTCCTTCCTTGTCGTAACATTCGTTATTTAGTAATAATAATAATACTGGGAATCGACCACCATTTTACATTAGTTTATTTTCCAAAACATATATAATAATTTACGCGTTTCGGCATAATGCCATCATCAGAACTTTATACAGTGTGGATACAAATTGTGGAATATTGTTTATATTTCTTAAAATATTCCTCATATCAAACACGTTTTAATAAAAGTGTTAGGGGAAATTATTATTATTATTATTATATATTATTACTACTAAAAAGGAAATAATTTCCCCTAACACTTTTATTAAAACATGTTTTTGTATTTTAAGAAATATAAGCAATATTCCGCAATTTGTATCCACACTGTATATTTCATTATTTATAACATTACCCATTTCACTGCACTAAAAAAGAGAAAATATAACAAACTACAATTCTAATAAGGTAGTATTGAGTACTTACATTTATAAATAATATGATTGTATCGAGAAGTAAACACTACATTAATACGTTAAAATTCTTAGTTGTGTGTATGTAATAATATAAAAATTTACACAGAAAATGTTTGTTGGACGCTTTTCTGTGTAAATTTTTATATTATTACATACACACAACTAAGAATTTTAACGTATTAATGTAGTGTTTACTTCTCGATACATATTACCTATAAATGTAAGTACCTTATTAGAGTTGTAGTTTGTTCTATTTTTCTCTTTTTTAGTACAGTGAAATGTGTAATGTTATAAATAATGGAAATATATATAGTCCTGATGATGGCATTATGTCGAAACGCGTAAACTATTATATATTATGTTTTGGAAAATAAACTAATGTAAAATTGTGGTCGATTCCCAGTATTACTATTACTAAATTTCCTTTGCTTTCAATTCGCAACACCATCCAAATGCGTTGTGATGCCGTAAAAGAAACTGGCACGTTCAGACCCGGAACATTAATGCTGTTGATGTGACGTCATGTGCAATGGCGCTCAAACTTTCATTTTTAACCCATTCGGGACGGGTCGACATGCCACGCGCATCCGCGTAGGACGGCGCCGGTAATCCAAAGGTCGGGGACGGCTGTCGTACTATTACGTCACCTCACGTTGGTACGCAGAACGTCCTTCACGACGTGTTCAGTCAGTCTGTTGCCTCTTTCGTTAACCTCTCTACGTTTATGTGCGTACCAATGTTTTAAAAATTTTAAACTATTAAAAAATTTTAAGAAAATATGTGTAACTTTGTTATATTAGTTTGTTAGTTTTCGCTTATTCATTTTCCTTATTTGTTACATATCAAAACATTTCTTAATTTCTGTATTGATTTCATTTTATTGTTTCCTTTATAATGCCCTACCTATACGTCGGCTGTTCTGCTACCTAATCGATTTGCCGTACCCGTAGGGCGTCAGTCTTTCTGAGAAAATATTTCTGACGTACATGTACGGCATTCAGTTAAGTTTTATGAGTAATAGCGTAATATATGTACCTCACCCGGCCGGTAACCGTCCTGAATGGGTTAATAATTCAAAAACTACTTATTGCAGGAAACAGTGGTTTAAAAGTTTGTTCTTAGATGTTTTACAATTCTTTTGATTTCAGGGTATAATGCTCCTTTAAGGCACAAAGAGCCATACCATTGGTTCTGTGTATAGGATCGTCTTTAGCGCGCTTCCCAATTGCGTTAGTGATGTTCTAGCTAATGAGAGCGTTCCGCGAATTGAAAGGAATGCTAGTAGAGAAAATATTGTTTGATTTTTCTTGTATTTCACAGATTTAATTTGGAAGCTATTTACTGCCTTTTTATTATGGTGTTCGGACAGATTTTTTTCTGTGGAAATCCCTGTTGGTGAATATCATGTACACAAAAAAGGCACTTTACCCAGACTAACCCTCAGCAAATCACAAAAGTCATAGTAGACCAATTCGACCCAAGCAATAAGGTTGTATCTAATTTTTAGTATTTTTTCAGGAGATCGAAAAAACCGGAAACCATATTTTTAGTAATTTGTAGCATGAAAAATTTAAGCTCTACTGGTTTAAAATTTGTATAGTACCTAATTAAGTATGATGTTTCTTCCATTCTTGGAATATGATTGATAATTATTCTAGATTTGAGGGCAATGCAATTTTCTTGATGATTTTTTGTAAAAGTTTGTCATAAGATACTATTTGTACTATTTTGAAAGGGACCTTGAGAGCCGGGTGCCGTACATGTACTACATTCTATGCAGTAGCTTCGGACGGCTGCCGTACGCGTTTTAGAACTTTTTGTATTTTTACCGGCTGGGTGCCGTACATATACTACGCTATTACTCATAAAACTTAACCGAATGCCATACATGTATGTCGGAAATATTGTCTCAGAAAGACTGATGCCATACAGGTACGGAAATCATAAAAACGATTAGGCAGCAGAACGGCTGACATACAGCTACAGCATTTTTTTGCGTCTCCTCAACAATAGGCATTTGAAAATTATATTATGACTTTATTATAAAGGAAACAGTGAAATGAAGTGAATATGGAAATTAAGAATTGTTTTGATACCTAACAAATAAGGAAAATGAATAAGCGAAAACTAATAAACTAATATAACAAAGTTTTCACATATTTTTTCTTAAAAAATTTTATAGTGTGAAATTTTCAAAACATGGATGTACATAAACGTAGAGAGGTTAATGAAAGAGGAAACAGACTGACTGACCACTTCGTGAAGCACATTCTGCATACCAAGGTCAGGTGACGTAATAGTATGACAGCCGTCCCCCACCTTTGGATTCTCGGCGCCATCCTACGCGGATGTGCGTGGCGTGTCGGCCCGTCCCGAATGGGTTAATAAGGTCAGCATAAAAGTTACGAGTTTGGGAGTTTTATGTTAATTAGCTACCCCGTACATAAAATATGCATTATTTATTTATTGAGAAAAACTTGTTTTTTTTTTTTTGAAAGACTTAAGGGGGCTATCACACCAGCAATACGCGATGTTACCATGCCGATATTTAAATGATAGTGACATGTTGGCGACCATTTGCCAAAGAAGACACACATTAAGGGACAATTTACTATTTTTGTGAAAAATTCACTGTAGGTACAAGATGTATAGTGCTGTAGCGGCATTGTATTATATGTATTTTCTTTAAAATATCTCTTAAGGCAAAATTATAACATTGTTTATAAAGCAATAAAAAAATTAGAATAGAAATGTTTCTATGATTACATTATAAAACATTTCAGCTTAAATAATTTAATTATTTTATAACCCCAACTTCGGTACGATTTTTTAGCAGCCTTATAAATTATTTTTAAAATTATTTTTTAGGTTTTGCTTATGGCCTTATAAAATTGTTCTGTTAGAGTGTTGTTGGGAACCAATTTGTATTTAAATCTTGTTCCAGTCTCTTATAAAAATGTTATACATGGTGTTCCTGTTCATAAGAACCGACACAGAGCAGGAGCATACAGGGGAGCCCAAAATAAGGTGATTTAAAGCAACTTATCTGTATACTAAGTTGCACCCCTGAGAAGTTATAGGCCTGGAAAGTGGGCTTTGAAATTAAAAAAAAAACAATATCTCAGTTCTTTTTGAACTTGGAAAAACCAAATTTGGTACACTTTGTGGGTGTACCAAAGGCATTAATCGATAGAAAACATAGTTCAATTGTACCATTTTAAAGGGTTACAGCTTATACCTAAAATGTGATAGAAAAATGTGATAGAACTTTTTTGACTGTTGGCGGACTTACAAAATTGTTACTTTGTGTCGTGAAGAATTTAATTCTAAAACTTTTTTACTCTTGTTATTATAACTGAAAACATGCATCTTGTTATTATAACTGAAAACACGTACTGCAGAAGTTGGCTATGAAATTAAATGTCAAACTTGAATTACAACTATTTAATAGAAAAAGAATCTAAACAGCAGGAATAACAATAATTTGCACTGAAGAGTTATTTTAGAAATTGTTGGAAATTATCACCGTTTTATTATTATTTTATTTTATTGTTATTCCTGTTGTTTAGTTTCTTTTTCCATTAAATGGTTGTTATTCAAGTTTGACGTTTAATATCATAGCCAACTTTTGAATTTTCACATCTGCAATATGTGTTTTCAGTTATTCGCGTTTTTCGCGAAAGCGATAAGTTTTTCCAAAAATATCAAGAGTAAAAAAGTTTTAGAATTAAATTCTTTATAATATAAAGTAACAATTTTGTAAGTCCGCCAACGGACAAAAATGTTCCGTCACATGTTTAGGGTGCATCACTCTGTATCAAATGGTACATTTAAACTATGTTTTATGTTTTCGATTAATGCCCTTGGTACACAACGTGTACCACATTTGGTTTTTCCAAGTTCAAAAATAACTGAGATATTGATTTTTTCGAAATTTCAATGCCCACTTTCAAGGTCTATAACTTCTCAGGGGTGCAACTTAATATAGAGGTAAGTTGCATTAAATCACCTTATTTTGGGCTCACCTATATGCTCCTGCTCTGTGTCAGTTCTTATGCAGAATACCCTCTATAGTTATACAATCTACAGCATTGTGGAAACAATTATGGAAACATCAACGAAGTTTTTATAAAATAAAATAGTTTACTTAAACACAAAAATATTGCGACTAGACACAATAAAATATTTTAAAATAAATTTTAATTCTCAGCTTATATGGGAAAATGAGGAGATAGAATCACCTAATAACTACCTATTTATTGCACGTACAAAAATGCAAATACATTTTGTGATAAAAGAATGCTATAAAAGTTTGGGAAGGTATAGAGATATTTCGTAACATTTCTGTTTTCTGGTAGAAAAACAAGGAGAAACGGACCTAGGAAACAGGTTATATTTATATTCAGACTCGAACTGGAATTGTCCTATTTCGGTTCTTAAATTTAATGCATGTAAAGAACGTTCTGTTGCCGTAGGCTATATATTCTGTGTTTTGTATTTGCATCTTGCACATTTTTGAAACCTTCTAGTATGCCTTGAAAAACAATAGCAAACAGCTTCTGTCATTTAATTAAATCAACAACTGTAGTACTTCCCCTATTTCATCTAGAGAATATTGACAAGATTTGATCTGGACAATTACTCTTGCTTTATGGGCAACCCTGTATCTAGCAAGTGGACTTTCCACTGAGTGTATTTCTCTAACTGTCTTTTGGCTTTAGCTATTAGCCCTTCATACAGAGCAATTATTAGTTTTTATAAGTCCCAAGAAATTTTTATGTGATAAGTTTAATAATCAATTATCTCAGCAGAAAACCAATATGTGTTGTGAATGGCTCTCCCCATCATTCTAGTCCTAATGCGGATACACTGTACTCTTCAAATTGACTCCTCCGTAACGCATGTGCTGACTCGACTTTCTAGGTCAAAGAGCAGATCTCCCAGGAAGCGCAGCGCGCGCGTCGCCAGTCCCCCGACTCCCCCTCGCGTGCGCAAGCACTCCCCAAGCACCTTGTCCCGAAAGAAGCGGCGCGACTCGTGCTCACCTACGAGCTCGTCAACGGGCCGCTACTCCCCTCCCCACAGCACAAGCCGCCACGGGCGGTACTCCCCCTCCCCACCCCGCCCGAAGCATTCGCGTAGATCGCCGACACCCAAACGACGCAGCCGGTCTTCTTCGCGAGGACGGTACTACTCGCCCGACTCCACTTCGTCGTCGTCCAGGAAACACAGGCACAAGCACAAGTACTAAGAAGTTTTGTGGGTTGGGAGTTTGAGGGGACGGGGGTGTAAGACTGGCATGTGTTCCAAATTAATAGAGGTGGTGTGGGATATATTTTTGGAGCTAAACGTAACTTTGCAATTATAACATGTATATAATTGTTCCTAGTTCAAAAGTTTTCAATTGTGTAGCCAAAATATCACATTAAAAATATCTCAAACGGTAGTTTGTTTAACTCTAATAAATCGAAGAATTCCATTAAAGTCCATAGATGATCAAACGTATCTGGGGAATAAGTCTGTCTTACACCTTGCACGTTTTGACTCTTTTAAGTGAAGTGGCAGAACGATACTAGTAATGTTCTACTTTTGAGTCTTTTGCAGTACTTTGTTAAGGGTGAAAGATTTTGTATAAAGCAGATTAATTGAATTTATTTTTTATCACGACTGACATATTTCCTTTTTACAACCCCTTAGCAGATTTATTGTATACTGTGTATTGCTTTTAGTTTACAAACTATTCTTTGTATTGTATATTCAGATTTTATTGTGTACTACCTTGTCAGGTAAAAATTTTTCAAATGTCGACACTAATCTTTTGTTAATATATTTAGTTAATTAATTAATTAAATTAAGCAGACTTTTATTTTTGTCACATAGATCATTAATAATGTACCCCTTATGGTCTGAATAGCTGCATGAAATTTAAAAAAAGAAAGCTTTTATTCAACAAACTGTTTCCCACAAAGTAGATAAAATACAAAGGACAAGATTCCTTATTTTTAGATTATATGGCATGACTATATTTAGAAAAAAAATAAAGAACATTTTTACCATATAATATCAATATTTTGAATAATTGGCTGACAGTCACTCCAAAATTAAAAACCATTAAAAAAGCACCATTCCAAAAAACCCAAAGTTATCATAATCCTTAGATCTTATTTACATTTGTTCTGCCATAAGCAGGTCACGGAAGGTCCTTGACGTTGAAAAAAGAAAAAATAATTAAAAACAATTTGAATCATTATTAATATTACTTTTTTTCTATTTAAGTATTCATATTGGTTATGTAAAATGCAATAACTGAAGTGTTTACATTGAGAGTGGTATTTTTTAAATATTTACGAGTTAGTTCTTCAAGATGTATAATAATGGTGCTTGATTCTAAGAAAATTACTAGCTAAATTTTATAAGGCCACATTAAAAATCTTCAATTTTACACAAGTACCTACTTTCCTAAAGGCGTAAAATAAACACTAAAAATATTGCGAAAAGCCATTATTATTGCATTACAGAACTATTTGGTTTCGTGATTGGAGGTTTCAGAAGTTGTACTTGATGATTCCTGCAACGATGTAGCTGATATAATATATATCAATTTTTGTTCAAAATTCCACGGAAATTTCTTTATTTGTTTTTATTTTATTATGTCTTGAAAATTAGTACAGAACGTAGCAGGGTTGCCAGTGAAACACATAATTTTATCTTAAAATGGCACTTTATAGGTAATTTGAGACATTTGTGTAAGTCGACTGTTTCTTGAAATAGGTATATATTCGGAAATGGTGAGGAAGTGCAGTGTTTGTCACAAAACCGAGGAAGTTGAACATTGGTGCTGCCCAGGATCAATGTTCCAGCACTATCTGCAGTGGCCCATCAGCGTTTTATTACAATGAGTAAAAGGGAGAAACAAAATACAGTCATATCCATTGCAAATTAAAACAGACTTTATGAATGAATCCTGGTGTCTAGGGATTCTGATGACTTTGAAAAAATCCAAATGGTTTTGGGTTAAAACCCAAAGGCCTTCAATAAACCATTTTGGTCAAAAATCACAATCGGATTTAAACCCAAATTGATTTTTTTTTGGACTTTAAAAACTATCGGCCTCATCACTGATAGGAAGTAACAGCAACAATTTAGTGTCTGCATAAAAGAGGGGTATTTTATGCCAAAGAAAGGGTATTTTATGCCAAGGAAAGAAATTTATACATATGGTGTTAGACGATGTAGACAAACGTTAAGAGGTGAATTTTATGGAAAAAGTTCATATTGCCAACAAAGTGACCTCTGTGGACCAATGACCAAACTATTTAAATTAATTTCTACTCAATCATAACAAGAATAAAGATAACGTTATACAAATTTATAAATACAGGGGTCAATCAATAATAAAACACAAGGATTGTGCAATAAGATAAACAGTAGATAGATCGAAGTCCAATCGCCAATTCAGCAAAATCTGCTAGTATAAATTCGGCGCCAGCCACAAGCTGGGCATCAGTAGATCCCGCTTATAACCACCCTCGGTGGTCTGGCCTGGCAACGGATCCTGCTTATTAGCCTCCTTGTCCAGGTCGGGCTCCGAGGGCAGAGGACAGCACCCCCCGGGTACTGTTGAAGTCGTCAGCTGGTCAGCAGCGGCATCGCGCCGCCGTATCAAGGGCGCAGCTCTCGCATCGGTCACTTCCACGTACTATCGGTCGCGTCGGTCCACAGACAGCTGTTACCCCTGCCATGGCCCAGATACTGTTTGAGGCATCTTTGTGAGTGGAAGAATAAACACCCTACTTTGTATCTACTGTCTTCTTCAATCTGTGCTTCGAGACTCCCGTACCAACTGATCCCGGCAAGCCACTAGGGACAACAGGGTTCTTTCGTGGCACACAAAGCATTCCCAGCCCAGTGTGACACGTGGTGGAGGTGCTGGGCTTGAGGAATCGGTGTGACAATATAATCATGTATCACAAGTGGAGGGTTGCTACACCTTTAAGGTTGATATTTAAGATTTAAGTGGAGGTGGGTGGGGCATAAGGAATGTCCATGAAGTAAGCGACGAATTTTTAAAGTGGAGGCAAATTGCGGACATGGCCAATCCGCACCAAAGCTAATTCTACAAATGAATTGTTTTACAAAGCGAAGGTGGAAGCACCGAGCGCATATAACGCCGATGAAGAAAGTAATTTTTTTCTTAAAAACTTGATGGGGTTACACCTTCAGCTTTTTTTCAGGGGACGAGCAACACCCCAGGGCTTAGGAGAGAATAAAATCGACCGTGACTACTGTCCAAGGGTTTCAAAACGAGGGTGGAAAGGCCAAAAGCATATGACGCTGCTGGAGAACATTTTTTTCTTAAAAATTTGAGGGGTTACACCTTCAGATTTTTACAGGGGAGGAGCAACACCACAGGGCTTAAGTTGGCAGAAAAAAATTGACCGTGACTACCGCCCAAGGGTTTCAAAACGAGGTTGGAAAAACCGAGAGCATATGACGCTGCCGGAGGAAATACTTTCTTTCTTAAAAATTTGAGGGGGTTACACCTTTAGATTTTTACAGGGGAGGAGTGACACCACAGGGCTTAAGTTGGCAAAAAAAATTGACCGTGACTACCGTCCAAGTGTTTCAAAACGAGGGTGGTAAAGCCAAGAGCATATGACTCCACTGGAGGAAATAATTTTTTTCCTACAAGTTTGAAGGGGTTAACCTTCAGCTTTTTACAGGCGAGGAGCAACACCACAGGGCTTAAGTTGACAGCAAAAAAATCGACCGTGACTACCGTCCAAGGGTTTTAAGATGAGATTGCAAAGCCCGAGCGCACATGACGCCCCCAAAAAAAACGAGGTTGGAAAAACCGAGAGCATATGACGCTGCCGGAGGAAATACTTTCTTTCTTAAAAATTTGAGGGGTACACCTTCAGCTCTTTATAGGGGAGGAGCGACACTACAGGGCTTAAGTTGGCAGAAAAAATCGACCGTTACTACCGCCCATGGAAAGGTCAAGAGCATATAACACCGACGGAGAAAATATTTTTTTTTCTTAAAAATATGAGGGATTAACCTTTAGCTTTTTACAGAGGAGGATTGACACTACAGGGCTTAAGTTGACAGAAAAAAACGGTAATTGTAACCCCCTCAAATTAAAAAAAAAAAACGAGGGAGGAAAGGCCGAGAGCATATGACTCCACCAGAGGAAATAATTTTTGTTCTTAAAAATTTGAGTTGCCAGAAAAAAATCGACCATGACTACCGTCCAAGGGTTTCAAAACGAGGGAAGAAACGCCAAGAATATATGACTCCACCGGAGGAAATAATTTTTTCTTAAAAATTTGAAGGGTTACACCTTCAGCTTTTTAGTGCAAGAGTACCTGTTCAGGCACTACTTTTATAATGCTTTATTTCTGTTTAATGTCTTTATTTGCGGTGGGCTTCCTTATAGCCTCTTTTGTTTTTAGAAGACAAAATCAGATTCCTGGCAAAATGGATGCTCAGGGGTCACTTTGTTAGAGCGGTATGCTCTGCTATGCTCAGATAAAGTCCAGTCAGATAAAATATTTTCCAGAATTCAGTAGTGGTGGTTTGAGGGACAAGAGCAAAATTAAACAGTCAGACAAGTTTTGCATAAACAGTTTATTGACAACACAGAGTTTAATATGACAAACTATGAATTATTAAATTAAAAATTAATTCAAAAAGCCGGCCCAGAGTCGTCCACGGACCACGGATAATCTGGAAGCAAGAAACAGGCAGATATAAGCTTCTAATTTATAATCTAAGTCAGCTAGGTTACTAACACCGCAGTAAGTTAGATTCAAGCGGCAAGCAAGCTAAAAAACGTTTGGTTTGACAAATAGCAAGCTTTTAATCATAAAAGAAAATCACATAATTGGCTAACCATATCCTAGTTAGATTTGTTTCCTATCTTTTGGCAAAATAAAACTAAGTACCATGTAAGACATATATTGGTCAAAGATCACTCGTTCATCCAACAGGTTAATGGATGTTAGGATGGGTCGGTGGGAACAGTTCTATCCTAACATTACTCACCAAAAACTATATCAGAAATAAGAGAGCGTCCTTGGCAGCCGCAGCCTATTTATGTAGTCTGGGTGGCGTCGCCCAACTTTGCTTGCCGCCCATTGGTCGAAGCCGCGGCGACGGATCGGGTGACCGACCCTACCATTATGGGCATCAAAACGATAGCTGGATGCTCTACGGGCGATTAGAAGTTGGTGCACCGCGGGCAGGCCCCCAACGGTGGTTTCTCTGAGTCGGGCATGTCCTGCATACCCGGCTTTCCAAAAAGAATGGCGGCTCTAGCAAGTTGAGTTACATTGGTTCTACCCCTTTTCGGTTTTCCTAACCCCCTCGGTGGTCTACGAAACATTTAGCAAGTAGCGGAAAATCGGAAACAATTCCCAAAGTTAAATTAAATTAACTCGTATGCAATAGATAGCCTCGGTTTTGCGGCGTAGAAAAAAAGACATCGGTGCAAACATAAAAAAGAATGTGGTGGCCAGCCGCTAATATAGCTTGACAAAAGAATCACTTCTGTTCGAATAAAAATAAAATCCAGGAAATTTAGTAAATTTGTTCCAATACAAAAAAGAATACTGAGAACAATGGCCTTTAATATCCATGTAGAGAACTTTTCAGGAAACTTCTAATAGTTACTGTCCCGGCTTTTTATATACTTTCTGCTGCCTCTTATGTGAAATTCAATTTATCGAATTATGAAACTTTTAATGACGGAGATATTACGTATAATCTAAGACACAGGGGTGATATTCTCAACATAGATTAAGATCGCATTTTAATGAACCTCACATTATGCCTATAAGAATTTTTTACCATTTGCCTGATGCCATACGAACAATACAGAAAAAGTCTCTTATAGAGGGTGAGAGTATTTTGAAATAAGTTTTAGCAAGTTTTGACGACCGTCTATTTGTAGGTTTTAATTAGTTTTAGATTTTCAATACATGTAGTGTGAATGTCTCATGGAAATAAAGACTACACTGTGTCCCGGATAAGAATGAACAGCATGGGGATATTGCAAACGGTGAGAGATAGGGCAACGGTTAAATGGGGAAAAAGCTGCGCAATTTTGAGGTCAATAAAATGGCACAAACAGATTTTTAATATCTTTTTTCGTTTTTGAGTTATTTTGAAAAAAGTAAAATTTTGCGTTTTCGATTTTATTTTTTCTGAAGTTGTTATCACAGATAGAGAAAAAAGAAAAACACTTTCTTATGGCACTTTTTAACGGGCCTTAACAGGGCGTTTTTAGATTTGTTCTACAACATTTCGTTTTTGAGAAACCATCTTCAACTTTATTTTTTTAAATACGGACCTGGATTTTTTTTTGTAGATTTTGAAAGCACTTTTCATTGCAAATACCATGATGTATGACGCGAAATATTTTTAAAATGTTTTGAGACAATTATACTGAAAATTCCTTTTTTTTTTTCATTCATTTTTGTCTAATGCGGCCCTGTATTTAATATTAATCAGTATTGACAACAATTTAACTTACAGTTTATTTTTACTTCGAAAACTTAATATTTTTAAATTTTATGGCCCTGCGTCTGGTAAATTGTTTTCCTCTGTTGTTGTACAGCAAACAGTGTCGCATTGTGTTTTGGAGTAAATTCTTCGCTTTTCCTAATTGCGAGAAGAAAGCTTTAAGCCAACGTAATCAATAACTTTTGCCATTTATTAATTGCAAAAATACATTCGTTCGGCCTCTATACTATTTCTGTGACACAAGATATAACATGCTGATATGTTAAATTTGTCGTCATTTGAAAAAGCACCCTCCATTTGTAATGAAATAAATTGTTAACTAAATGATACAGTGGGAGTTATGACAAATGACAAGGGATTAGTTTCGTTGTTTCAAAGCCTTCTAGGTGGAGGATTTTTATTTATTTTTTATTATCGTATGTGCCGTCCTTTTTTTAGTTCTCCAATTGAAAGATAAGTTGTAAGTTAAATTGTTGGCAATACTGATTAATATTTAGACTTCTTATTATTAGATACAGGGCCGCATTAGAAAAAAAATTAATGGAAAGAAGGAATTTTCAGTATAATTGTCTCAAAACATTTTAAAAATATTTCTTGTCATACATCATGGTATTTGCAATGACAGGTGCTTTCAAAATCTGCAAAAAAAAATCCAGGTCCGTATTTAAAAAAATTAAGTTGAAGATGGTTTCTCAAAAACGAAACGTTGTAGAACAAATCTAAAAACGCCATCTTAAGGCCCGTTAAAAAGTGCCATAAGAAAGTGCTTTTCTTTTTTCTCTATCTGTGATAGCAACTTCAGAAAAAAATAAAATCGAAAACGCAAAATTTTACTTTTTTCAAAATAACTCAAAAACAAAAAGAGATATTAACAATCTGTTTGTGCCATTTTATTGACCTCGAAATTGCGCAACTTTTTCCCCATTTAATCGTTGCCCTATCTCTCACCCTTTGCAATATCCCCATGCTGTTCATTCTTATAGTGTATATGCAGGGTGTTTCATTAAAGGTGAAGAGGTACCATATCTCAGGAATTAATAGTCCTGGAGGTTTGGGAAAAAATCTTCTTAAGTAATGTGGTCACGAAAAATCGCTGGAAATTATTTTTAAGTTTGTAGGTCGGCCGCTAGGGGGCGTATACGCAACAGTAAATTTGAAAAATCTGCTTGAGCTTTTCATAAAGCATATCGGCATTCGTCTAAGGCATTTTTTAATAAATGCAACACACAATTTTAACTCAAAATTTACAAAAATTCAAGAATTGACACAATACTAATATTAAAGCTTGATTCATGTGACGTTTGCTTTTTTGCTTCCCTAGAGACCAAACAATTTTGTTTCATGGCTTACTAGATGATTTCCGAGATAATTTTATATCAATACGACCTGTAAGGTAAGTAAATTAGAAATAAGTTTAACGTAATAAAAAGTAAGAAAATAGCAATTTATGAAAAGCTCAAGCATATTTTCATTTATTTCATGGCATCCTTGACCATGGAAATCTTTGACAACAAATACCTACCTACCTTCTTCTTTCAAATAACATGTTAATAATTATTCTTTTGGCGATAACTCCTAAACTAATGAAGATATCGATTTGAACCTTTGGTATTTTTTGTTGTAAATTATATCTATTTTTTGATTATAACAATAAAGTCATTGCATTTAAAATATCGGAGAAAATTGTAATAAAAGGCAAATTTTTCAAATTGCGCCCTCTAGCTGTGACCACGAAATTCGAAATGAGCTTACTGGAAAATCATTTTATAGAAAAAGGAAAGCTCTGTTCAACAAGTCCAAATTCGACCAATTCCACCAATTTTTTTCAAGTCAATATTTATCTGCCTGTTTCACCTCTATTTGAAGAGCCAGAGCAAAAAATCCTTAACGAAAATTGTTTAGAATTTGCCAAGTGCATTAAAATTATTTTTGATATACCTTTATTTTTTTTTGAGAAAACCCATTTTTCAAAATTATCGCCCTCTTTCCAAGGTACACAACAGAGTGAGCTGAAACAACAAGTTGGTAGTAGACTTACCAAGACTAAAACCATGCTGTTCACTAAGTAACAATTCTTTACTATAAAAATAAATCTGATCTTAAATAAGGCTGTCAAGAAGTTTTGGTGGCTGACTGTATACACACACTCCTGTAATAATTAACTAATTTATTATTGTCCCCTGATGTAAATACTGGCATAGCAAAACTATGTTTCCATTGTGTTAAAAAGACAGCCAATTCCAATAACTTCCTGAACAGAATATAAAGAGGGTAGGAAAGTGAACGTACACAGTACAAGAAATGGTTTGGTACATCACCAGGACCCTGAACTACCTTTAGATCATAACTGGAAGGTTTTGTTAAAAATCAATTAAACTGATAGCTGAGGATTAGGAATGGTCATATTCTCAGTGGCCTGCTGGAAAGTCAAAGAAAAAATTTGGCCAAAACCTTCTGCAATCTCTTTACAGCTTACAAATTCTTGGTTATTATAATACATTAAATTAGGAATTATATTTATTGCTGTCTTATCGTTTAACTTACATCAGAAGCTCTTGGGATTAATATAGAGTAGTTGGTCTAAGCTCGAAATTTAGTCTTTGTAACAAATATCAGTTAGGACTTTGCACCTAGCTCTTACACTTGAAAACCTCATAATGAACCACAGTATGGGTGGATTGATAGTTTTTGTGAGCAACTTTCTTTTGCCGAATCAAATATCTTAGCTGAGAATCAATTGGGACAATGCGAGGTATTGTATCTTTTGAGAGGAACAAATAGAGCTATAGCCATATTACTACCTTTAGAATATTATTCGCGCTTAGCTGCTTGGTTTTTGGGATTTACATCGACTTTTTATTTATTGTTTCTCTTTTTACTTGCCTCTTGCATGGTGGGTTGAGCTAAACACCATTATGCAGATTATATTTTTTGTTTGCTTATATTTTTTTCTATATATACATAAATTATATTCAATTTTGTATTATAGGCGGCTCATCCTTAGGGTCAAATGGTCAATGACCAAAACAATTATTTTAAATAGTACACCTTTCATCAATTTGTATTATAATATTATAAAATAATTTATTTTAACAGGCACCGATATATTATCCCCATCCAGCATTTGTGATGAATAAAATTGGCATAAAAATAGTTGAATATGCTTGATGTTGATCAAACCCTCATATTGACTCTTTATTTTACCTTTAGTAATGCTATTTCATAGCGGTTCAGAAATGAGTAGAATGAGTGGGCGTCGTAGGGGACCCAAAACATGTTAGACAGAAAAAAAAAGCCCATCTTGGGACCAATGAAATCGGTCTCATTTGGCCCATATGGCACATGGCACACATATTCCGTAGGTACTGGCATTTCTAAAGGTGTCTGGGGAGCAATGTGTAAGAATATATCCTTAATGAGAAATCAAATAATAATAATAATAATGTTTATTTACATCACAAATATGAAAATACAAATACAAAATATGAAAATACAAATACAAAAGAATACAAATACGACATGGCAAACAGGACATGGAAAATAAACTAAAATTGACCCACGAAACAACTCTAGTCGTTTTTTTTTTGGGAAGACTAAATGAGGTAAAAGACTAAATTAGGTGAGAGACTAAATCAGGTAAGAGCTAAATCCGGTAAAATAAATTAAATTAAGACAATAAATATCTAGTCAGTGCACAACACAAAGCTGCCAGGCAGCCGAGTGGATACAATTAACTAAGATTCATGTTAATAATCTGATGTACAGTTTGTCTGTCGATATTTTTCTGAAATACTTTAACTTTTCTGCTTAACATTTTATAGTTTCTAATAGAAGACAAATCTCTGGCCACAAGGGCATAAAACTTTGGTGCCAAAAAATAGGCGCTTCTCTGGCCAATACTTTTTTCACATTTTGGTTCCAAAAATACTCGGTGCTTGTTTCTAGTGTGGTATTCATGCTCCACTCCGCAAATGTTTATCTTCCCATTAAAAACAAAGAGAATAACTTTAAGGAAAAACAGCTCTTTAATGTCCAACATTTCAGCTTCTGTAAATAGGAGATCACTTGGGTATGTATTCTGTCTTCGGTATATTATTTTTAAAGCCCACTTTGAGCAACATTTAAACACTCAAGATGAGTATTACTTACTCCTCCCCATCCTATCAAACCGTAAGTTATTTGGGACTCTATGAGAGCATAATAAATTATTTTCAAGTGATCTACATCTAAATATTCTTTCAAAAACTTCAGACAACATAGCAGTTTTCGGATTTTAATAGTTACAGATCTAACATGCAAGTCCCAACGCAGGTGCCTATCAACGATCACCCCCAAATACTTTATTGATTCGGCTTCTTGAATCTCTATTCCTTTACTGACCAGAGGACCCATATTTGGGAGATAATTTGCATAGGAGGTAAAAGGCAAATATTTAGTTTTTTGCACGTTCAAGGTCAATTTATTTCGCTGAAACCAATCCTGGACACATTTAAATTCTACCTCTGCTTTAACCTTCACATCTGCCCATGTTTCTGCCGAGTATGTAATTGTTGTATCATCGGCAAAGCAAAGGATATGACCATCACCTACTTGCTCCAAGAGACCATTTATATAGATAACAAACAGAAGTGGACCCAGTACAGTTCCCTGTGGGACTCCACAAGAAACAGGCCTGAGGTCACTATACGATCCATCAATGTTCACCATTTGTCGACGGTCTGTCAAATAACTTTTCAGTAAAAATGCACAACACCCCTAAAACCAAAGCTTTCTTAAGGTCCACGAAGATGCTTACTGTTGGAATTTTTTTGTCTAGTTTTTCATAGAGATGCGCAGAGAGCCTATAGATGGCATCCTCAGTCGACCGACCAGTCCGAAACCCATATTGGTTATTTGAAACCAAGTCAAATTTCCTCAAAAAATCCGTCATACGATGTTTCAAAATTTTTTCAATAATCTTGGCAAATGCAGAGGTTAGAGATATCGGCCTATAATTGTTAACATCATCTTTCGGTCCACTTTTATGAAGGGGTTTAACGATGCCAATTTTTAAGATGTCTGGAAAACACCCAGTCTTAAAACAAAGATTGATGATATAAGTGAAAGGTTGTAAAACACAGTGACAAATTTCTTTTATCATTTCTGGGGTGATATTATCGTGACCCGGTGATTTTCTCGGTTTAAGTTTACATATTTGGTTGAGAACTTCACTCTCGTTGACTTCATATAAATACATGGAATTTTTTGTACGTTTTTCTTCTTCTTTATACTCTAGGGTGGGGATTTCATTTGATAATATTTCACCTATATTTCCAAAGAAATGATTGAAATAAGCAGCAATTTCTTTTTTATTTATAATACTTCTTTACTACTTTATAATACGACCATCAGACGATTTAATTTCCTTTATTTCTATTTTTGGTTTAGCCGTGTTGCAAAGTTTGTTAGTGCATTGCCACAGATTCCTACTATTTCCTTTTAGGCCAGGGAAATTACTGTAAAAAATAACGAAACCTAGACAAAATTCATAACCGCATTTTTATAATGCCATCACAAAATATTGGTAATAAATGAACGCCAGAATTGTTTTTTATACAAAATAAACATACGCGTGTGGGCGTTTTTTAAAAAAAAATAAATTTTCTTGTTGTACTAAAGACGGCATAAATATTAACTGCGTATTTTAAGCTGCATTTATTAGTAAGTAAGGTATATAAAGTTGAGATTGATAAATTAAACAGATTACGTTTGCACAAGTATCCGAATGATGTAAAAATGACATTTTGCGTAATATTTTTTTGGACAAAAATATTAACTGCATTTTTATTATTTATAATTACATTAAAAATCAAGTATTAACAGTTTGTTCTGAAATTAAACATATTGTTTCGTCGGATATCGCATTTTAAAGAAATTTGAAGCTGTCTTTTTAATTAAACAAAATTGGTAACGGAAGTATTTTGAAATGCAAATGACAGTTGACCTACATTCGCCGTAAATAAATTAATTTCGCTATATGTGATTTAATATAGTTATATTGTAAAAAGTTAAACAAAAAAAAACAGTTAATATTTTTGCTTTCCTAAAGAAATGACAAATGACAGTTGACCTATATGCGCCGTAAATAAATGTTTAATTTCGCTATATATCATTCAATATAGTTATATTGTAAAAAGTTAAACAAAAAAAACAGTTAATATTTTTGCCTAGTCTATACCAATGAGAAGTGACAGCTGACGTACATGCGGCTCAGATAAATGTTTAATTTTGTATAAGTTACATTATATTTGTAAAAGGGAATGATCATCTGCAATAAAAACGTAGTTAATATTTTTGCTTTTGCCGAAATAGAAAATTATCCGATTTTTATCCCGATCTAATTTATTTCCATATTCTTAAAATGTTTAATTTCTTAATATATGTTATCAAGGGAAGTTGTCTAAAAAAAATCCAGTTAACATTTCTAACGAAAAATAGGTGTTTTTTGAGGTAACTCAAGGTTCCGTTTTTTCAAAATGTTTAATTTTTGGTTTCTACCAACGTATTTACTTATAACTTTGATATGGTAAAACAAAATTGCAGTTAATATTATTTTCTAGGTCAAATTCTATTTTCCCTGGCCTATTTATTCTTTCCTATAATTTTATTTGTGTATTCTCTTTTTGCAATTTTTATCTTTTTCTTTAGATCATTTTTTTGTGCATTGTATTGTTTTTTTAAAATATGACTATTCCGATATTGTGTTAGTCTTTTATATAGTTTGTTTTTCCTGACTATTAAATTAATTATTCCTGGTGTGATCCATTCTTTTCCGTGTTTTAAATTTCCTGTTGTTTTAACTCTCTGTGTGTTTCTATGGATACATTCATTTCCAGATTTTATAAATCTTTCAGTGGCAATATGAACATTTTCAGCAGAGTATATATGATTCCAACTTTCCATTTCCAGGTCTCTTTGTACCAAATTATAATATATATATTTTTTCTGGCTGATATTCTTATTTTGGGCGTTGTTTTGTCCCGGGTTTATTAGTTGTAGAGCAATCGGAAAATGGTCTGTTATCACATACTTAAATATAAATGGCTGAATGTTCTGTCCAATTTCATTTTTTGTCTTTACGAAGACATGGTCTAGACAGATTTTGCTATCTGGCCTTGTAATTTCATTTATATAGGAGGTATAGCCCTGACTACTCAATATATTTTTGTAATTTTCTGTATAATCATGTTGCTTTAACAAATCGATATTCAGGTCTCCAGTTATGCTATGGGTGTTAAAATTTTTAATATTCTGCAAATATTCCGAAAGTGATTCGCAGAAGGTTAACGGGGAACTGCTTGGAGATCTGTAACAACAACTAATAATATACTTTTTGCCATTTGCGAGTACTAAATTTATTTGCAACAAATTTATTTCATCTAAAACACAAATATCAGAATCTGATGCAATATGATCCCTTAACAGAACAACGACACCGTCATAGTTGTAAAATATATTATACCCTGGTAACCGGAATAAGTTTATGTCTTGCACCACAAACGACTCTGTCAGGACTATAATATGAAATTTACTATTTATTTGGGAAAGAAAAATTTTGAGTTTATCGAAGTTATACATAATACTACGAATGTTTATGTGAAGCAACTTAAAAGTGTTGCTCTCTAGGTTTTCGATACTGATCAAAATAGATATCAAAGTAGAAAAGGGATAGATATATTGCCACAACTTGATTGACAGCAGTAAATATTACAACCTCTAAGGGAGAGGAATGAGCGAATAGCAAATGGGATGTGATTGTAATAAAATATAATTAGGGAATGAAGTAGTGGAAGGTGGTGGGGTGAAGCACAGGCAAATTGTATAGTAGAGACGGCGCTATGCCTCCACTGAGGCATGCTTCACCTAATCGATTAGTAGGGAGAACAAAAGTGAATATTCTTTTCAAGTTTCAGTTTGTTTCTTTTGCTGTATATTTTCGGTTTGATTGTGCAGTTTGCATCAACATTGAGTAAATATGCCTGCAAATGAGTGCTTCTGGATATCCTATGCTCGAACTAATTATGAAACAAGTAACACAGGACAAAAACAAAAGTATAAACAGATATTTCAAGATACCTATTTATTATCTTGACTTTATAATAATATGACTTTGTATTTGGTATTTCAAGATTTTAACCTTTTCGTAGTCTTTTATATTTAAGACAATAATAGGTAACCAATTTTGTTTCGACTTCGAAATTGGCAATAATTCAATATTGGTATTTTCTTTGAAAAAATGACCTCCCTGTAGACTAAGCCCCACGCCGCCACTGATATTAACTGTTTCCTTTTAATAATATTGTTGGAATGAAGATAGCTCATCTTAATGTTCATTCACATTTTGCCCATTCTAACGATTTTTCTTGTACAGCAATCTGATTATGATTTGATTATGATCAGCGAGACATGGCTTACGGATGATGTAGACACTACTGCTTTAAATATCCCAGGTTATAATTTCTTCTTCAAAAATCGAGTTGAGGTAAGGTGGAGGAGTGGCGGCCTATGTAAAAACTGAATTTAATTGCTCCGCATTAGATTTTAATTTCAAGGTAAGTCCTGCGATTGATTTGTTATTCTCAACATAAAATCTCTAATATTAATTATGCATTTAGTGTGTTTTATCAACTCCCACATCGGACAATATTTTTTTCTTTTATTTGCGATAGATCAGTTGATGATTCAAGTACTCTTATTGATCCAATATTTCTCTCCCATTCATTAAATATGATCAACTGTTGTACAATGGAATCTGGTGGTATTTATTATCATAAATTAGTTCATTGCCAGTTTAGCTCTCCTAAGATTAGAGTGGTTCCTAAAATTATAGTACAACGTTTTTTTAAAGATTTCAATTATAACAGTTTTGTTATTAGATTTGAGATCAACTATTTGGTTTGACATGGTTTCTGAACCCAATATTGACAAAAAAAATGGAATATTTTATAGGTTCATCATTTATTTGTGTGACATATATGTTCCTGTAGTAACATCTAGAGTAACCAAACACAAGGCAAGGTGGTTAAAATTGACTTTAAAACACCACCTGCATTTATAAGCATTCTGGGCTTGACAAGGACTTTGTTAAATATAAATCTAAGGAACAATGTTGTAGCAATGATACGCAAAGAAAAAGAAAATTACTTAACAATTCCCGTCCCTCTTTGTGATTTCGGTTTTGGTAACAAAAATAATATTGATTAGCCTCAAAATTGGTCTGATCCAAATTCCATTAATACTTTTCTAATTTTTTTTTAAGATCTTAATAATAATTACTGTGATAATAAAACATCCTACGATATTAATAACTTATTTAGCGAAGCTAACAGCTTCTCCATTAGTTACTATAAAATAAATACATGCAATACTTTTTAAATTCAGGAAAGATAACTATGGCCAGATAATATATATCTTTAAAAATGCTGAGATTATTTGCTGCATTTAATAGATTAATGCATCAAGAAGGCAGACTTTCCCATTGTATGGAAAAAGGCTGTTGGCACTTCATTAACAAAGAAAAGCAATCCACAATCATTTTCAGATTTGCATGTTAATAGTATTTTGCCTGCTGCCACAAAAATGTCCCAACTGATAATTATAAACAAATTTCTGATTTTGTGATATCCAAAAAATCATACCAAATGTGCAATGTGGATTTCGGACTGGTTATATAGTCTATCCAAGTTACAGGGGCAGTAGATATGAACAAAATCACATGGAACGCTTTGTGATCGATTACCAGGGTTTGACTAATATGAGATTCCAAGTGGCTTGTAATTCTGAACTAATTGTTTTAGAAGTTCTAAAATTTGTGTTTTTACCTTTTGTGGATCTTTATAAATTTCATTAAATTAAGTAGCAAAATAAATTTACAGAATATACTGCTCGCGATCCGATCAAAAATATGCAGGAAACTCGACTGAGGGAAGAGCCGGCCCTGCATTCCACTCGCCACCTAAACACTTGAGATTTTACGACGGCCAGACCAATAAGAGAATAGGTCACATCGCGACCACGTGATTGCCAATGTTTTGATTCAGTGCCTCTGTAACTTGGATATAGTATAGTACCTGCTCTACTTTAGCTTATGTTACTGATGATCACCTGGAGGCTTATGATGGTGGGTTGGTAAGTTTGCTCGTTTTATTAGACTTTTCTAAAGCATTTGACACCACTAATCATGTGCTTATTTGTGACAAATTAAAATATTATGGGGCCGATCACACTGCTCTGAAATTAATAAAGTCTTATTTAAGTGACAGGACCCAAGTAATTGAGTGTGGTGGGACAATATCATCTGAATTGCATATTCAGTCAGGTGTTCCTCAGGGATTGATCTTTGAGGCTCTTATTTTGTATAATCTATACAGCTGATATTTTCAATTCAATCTGTAACTGTAAAGCTCAGGCATTTGGTGATACACAACTTTATTTAAGCTTTAACAGAGACGATTTTTTTGGTAGCAAGCAACACTGAACCACGAGCTTGATAGTATCCGGGTTTTGTCTGCCAAACATAATTTATTAAATCTTAACTCAAAAGTCACAGCTTATGGTGTTTGGGAATAAAAAAAATTTTTATTTTATTGAACAGAATCTAAGTATATTTATTGATATAATGCAAAATCAAATTTTGTTGATTCTGCCAGGAACTTGGGTCTCTAACAATTTCATTTCAAAAAGCATGTACCTAAATAAATAATCCAAAAATAATTTTCTAACCTCAAATTAATATATCTTAATCTAAAAAAAAAACAGTTGTGTGAAAACATCACATTTCAACTACTATTGTATATATTTTTTGTACAGCTCCTATTTAGATTCGGTTGATAAAAAAGAAAAAAGGTCTAGAATTCATGTTGTCGTTTACGAGTAATGTATGGGTTAAGGAGGTGTGATCATGTTTCTAAAAATATATACTTACTTAAATTGTTAAGGATGGATAATCAATGGAGCCATCTAGGAATTTTTTCACATAAACTCTTTAATTCGCCTAATGCTCCAATAATCTTAAAATATAAGATTGCTCATCTTTCCTCTACTCATTCTAATAATACCAGATTTAAGAACTTGTTTTCGACCCCTCATCATTGGACAGCCATGTATACCCCCTCGCTAATTTACAACTCTATCAAATTGTATAATAACTTAGGTACCCAAAGATTTAAAAATATTGAATTTAAGTTTAAACTCAAACATTTACGTCACAGTCAAGAAATATCGTAGTTGTCATTTAACTCTTTTTTTTCATTACCGTGTTTCAAAAAGTATTTTTGGTGTTTTTAGGATGTTCTATTTTGCTTAACTAAATAATTATTTATTATAAATTTTCTTCTTTTTTCCTGGCCATGTTAAAATTTAGTATTATTTATTACTGGGAATCGACCAAAACATTAAACGACGGGTTGTCATATAAAAAACATCAGTTTTTGTTATTTATGCTAAAAAAATTTTTTTATTTATATATATTCAAGGTAAAAAAAGGTAAAAATCAGGAATAATATACAGTGAGCAAAAGTATTTTTAGTTAATAAAATTTTTATAAACAATTGATAAGTTGTATTTTTATTTTTGTGTATGTGATACATTTCCAGATAATTTCTTTTAGTAAAATCCTTTTCAAAACTGAGAATTTTAGTATTGTCAAAATCGAAAGAATGGGTGTTATTAATAGCATGTTGACTGAGAGCTGAAGATAAATTATTACTATTTTTAATATCATTTTTGTGTTTATATATAGTCGTTTATTAAGAGGCCATGGGAAGCCACGAAAAATTTCGAAGCTCTTCTCTCTAAAAGTTCGAACAAGGCTAGATAGATACCAATTCGGTGAGGAAGGGGCAGTGGGGGCCGGCCTCGAGGCCTGCGGTACACTCCCAGCGAGAAGCTTACGTGCGTTGGCAGTTTCGCCGTAAGATCATTTGCACCAATTATGTTGTAAGTAGGTATAGTTTGCACCAAGTATCCATTGTGGTGGGCGTTGCGGCAATTTAATTAGGAAGGAACAAGGAAGTAAAATATATAATATAGCAGTCGCGAGGGCTCTAGCCCCAGAGCCCATGTGGACGGCCCCCCACTGATTATTTGTCGTGATTAAAAATATAATATTCGACGTATTTAAAAAATAAAATAAAAAAAGGAGTAAACATTGACATTGTGCGTATATTATGGAATAATTATTATTATAGGTACCTACAAAAGTATATAGTACCTATTTTTCCAGTTGGTTATTAAAAAAACATTAATAGAACAGTAAAGCTTTATTTTTGGGCTAAACAAATATATACACTATCCAGGGTGTTTCATAATTGAATGCTGATCCTAAAGGCTGATAATCTTTGGGTGATTTTAAAAAGAAAAAAAAAAGTGAACATACAGGGTGTACAACTTTAAAACTGTACAAATCCGTAAAATCTTCATTTTTGAAATTTACTACACGATTTTTAGTAAAGCACTGTAATTCACTACCGGTGAATGGCCTCTTAAGATATTGTTTTTTTTTTACCAATATATACAGATGGACAGTCTTGGCAGTTGACTTTATATATTAAATTGGATTGTAACATTTTTTCACTTGTGAGTTTTAATTTAGAAAAATACAAATTAGTTTTGTTGTTCGGTCTATGAACCCATCAAACCATATACTTGTTTCTTTTGATGTTAAATCACTTTTTACCAATGTTCCAAAGGATTTAGCTATAAATTGTATTAGAAAACATTGGAATGATATCCAACCGCTTACTTCACTACCTATTGATGCGTTTATTGAAGGTATATTGTTATGTTTAAATTCAACTTTTTTTTAAATATCAAGCTAAATTTTATTCACAATTTTTTGGCACTGCAATGGGCTCTCCAATTGCTTCAACTATTGCTAATTTAATTTTAGAAGAACTTGAATAAAATGTTATGGAAACTTGATTACTAAACCTATAACTTACAAACGCTATGTTGATTATTGTTTTTTGTGTATACACAAAAATAAAATAAATGAAACACTTGACGCCTTCAATAATTTTCATCCCCGGCTTCAGTTTACCCTGGAAAAAGAACATAACAACACGTTAAATTTCTTAGACATAACCATATCATAATATGATTCCAATGGCTACATTTTAACAAATTTACACAAAACTATTTGGTCTGAAAGATATCTTAATTTTTATTCTGATGTACCTATTTCCTATAACAAAAGTGTAATTAATAGTCTTACTGACAGAGCTATAATTATTTCACATCCCAAATATCATAATTCTATAATATTAAAAAAATTAAAAAAGTTCTTCACAAAAATAACTATCCCCCTTCAATATATAATCCTACTATAAATAGAAGATTAAACAAAATACATAATGAACATGATCCGTCTAAGAATAATAATAGTGATACTAATAATAAAAAATAGTTTGCATTACCTTATTTTAAAAATGTCTCTGAGCCTGTAGCAAAAATATTTAATAAACACAATGTCTCTGTTGGTCATAGACCGAACAATACAACTAATTTGTATTTTTCTAAATTAAAACCCACAACTGAAAAAATGTTACAATCCAATTTAATATATAAAGTCAATTGCCAAGACTGTCCATCTGTCTATATTGGTCAAACAAAACAATATCTTAATAAACGATTATATAAACACAAAAATGATATTAAAAATAGTAATAATTTATCTTCAGCTCTCAGTCAACATGCTATTAATAACACCCATTCTTTCGATTTTGACAATACTAAAATTCTCAGTTTTGAAAAGGATTTTACTAAAAGAAATTATCTGGAAATGTATCACATACACAAAAATAAAAATACAACTTTTCAATTGTTTATAAAAATTTTATTAACTAAAAATACTTTTGCTCACTGTATATTATTCCTGATTTTTTACCTTGAATATAAAAAAATATCAATTGATATATCGACTCCCAAATGCGGCCAGTTTGCTTCTCGGCCCCTACCATTGTTGCAATAAATTTTAAAAAGTTTTTAATATGTTATAATAATTAAGGCCTAAAACGATTTATATTATGAATACAAATAAGTAAACGTGAGTATGTCTAACAGAATAGATTTTAAAAGGAAACAAAATTTTTCTCGTTTGTATAATTTGTTTTTCTCGTTATAAAATTTTGTCAAAGATAATATTTTTTAAAATAATTATATAAAATAATAAAAAAAAAATTAGCACTCGAAGAGGATGTTTTAGATGTAGAGGTTTTTACTTAAAAACAAAAAAAAAATTCAATATTATGCTCCGATGATGATCTTAGAAAAGATCGAAACACATGTTAGCAACAAATACATTTTAATGGACAAGTAATAAATAACAAAAACTGATGTTTTTTATATGACAACCCGTCGTTTAATGTTTTGGTCAATTCCCAGTATGTTTTGACTCATTTTAATTAAGCCGATAATTTTTTTCCGAAATATTTTGACGTAAACAATTGTAAAAGTAAAATTAAATAAAGGTCGTGCCTCAGTGCGGCTCTGGCGACAATCTCAACGCACAAGTTCTTATTTACATCAGGCGTAACAGTTATTTGATTTTAGTATAGTGGGTAATTTGCTTGCAATTTTTTGCCTTCGCCAAATTTTCAACGAAATCCATGAATTTCGCCTGATATCACACCCTTATAACATTCTTATTTCTGTGAATTTTCTTAATTTAAAATCTCCAATCTGTAATTAATTTTATATGCAACAATTTGTATCAACTACTTTTTCAAATAACTATTTTGATTTTAAACTGCAGAGAGTAAGATTTTTTTCCAATTCTGTCAATGCAAATTTTTTATAATTGCCTAATGATGCTTCTGTGTTAAAATGAACTTTTGTTGTTTCATTATAAAGTTATAAACATTTATCTGACTCCCTTTCGTTGCCTACCAAAATTTCCCCACCAAGTATATTATAGCAGCAATCTATTCAGAGTACAGTCCATGACAAAAACTGGGAATAAATTTTAGGTATAATGTTAAATTTTAATCATTTTCAATGGGGAACTTGAACATTTTTTTTATTTCTTTAATATATTTGCCTATCTATAGAAAGAGCACGTACCAAATGTCAGCCCTCAAATCGCAATATTTAATTTGCAATAAATAATTAAAGTTGTGTCCGCAAGCTATTCATTTGAAACGACACGAAAAGCGCGGGAATGGTTTTGACGTCATATAGCTCGATCGATCAGAAGGCAGTGACAGGAGTGACAACTACACAAAATTAGGAAAGGAAGAATGGAAATTGAACGTTAAAATAAACAGTTCGGAGACCCATTTCCGATTATCATTTTCAGTAATAATTGTACAATGGTTATTTTGAAGATTATTACTCACAATCTACTCCATACTGTATTTAAATTCAAAGTACTTACCTACCTAATATGAAATTGTCAGTAGCAGGGAAAATGTAATACATTGCTCGATGCGTAAGCTCTTTTTGAAGAGAGTTTTAAGAAACGAGGCAACACGGCCATTAAACAACCTCCTCGGCCAAAAAAGTGTGCTTACCTACGCATCTCACAATGTAAATAATTATTTAATACAGCAACACACTCTTCTCAAACATTATGAACAATATCAAGACTGCGATAGACTATAATAAGATGGATAGACAAGGATGGGACGTTCTCGTTGATCTTTCTAAACAAAGCTTGCGTGGTGCTGTAGTTTTGATACATGTGCCGCCCATATTAGTTGATACATGGTGCCGCCGCCCACCAGAGGCGCCACCACCAACGAGCTAGTTGACGTCACAACCTAGGAGGGCGTGTTACAAGAATGATTTGAATTATGCAGTTTTTAATTGCTTATAATTATTACATAAAAATAAAAAATGAGTTTTTTCTGAACTGTGGTTCATTTAATGGCAATAAATTACGTTTGAAAGCATAATTTTTCAAATTTAATTTGTATGCAAGTTCCCCATTGTGTAGACTACTTTCATCTTAGCGCTCTATCAACTTTTAGATTGTTTTGCTGTTATTAGTTATTATTATTGTTGTTGCTTCTTGTTATCATTATTGTCACTAATAAGTGAGTTTTGTTTTGTTTCTTGTTATATAATTTCCATTAAGGTGACGATGAAGAAAAATCACCATCGTCAAAATATAGCTACTGCTCAGTGCTTTTTAGTGGTAAGAACACTACTACAAGAATGCATGGACAATGTGTGTTCTGTAAAATAATTTTCTTTTATAAAATTAGGATTTTAATCTTTCCTATACCTGTTTTTATTGTTAATAAATGCACAATAAGATGGAATCGGTAGATTATAAAGCTATATCCTTTAGAGAAAATACAGTTTTACATACATACTTAATCATTTTATAGGACCTTACAGAACCTGTAAAAGCTGAAAACGAGGAGATGGTAATTAAGCGTAGAAAATAGTCCAGGGAGTATATGGGAATGATGAGAAGGGCAAAACTTTCAGTCGAAACTCCACAATCACAGTATATTAGGTTAAACTGTACATGTTTCAACCCAACTAGGGGTCATCTTCAGCAGTAAAATATCATATCTTATGTAAGCCAACAAAGCTAGAAAAGAGAGTTATCTTATACTAACTAAAATGTAATAATATTAACGAAATTTGATTTCTTTTATAAGAGATGGTAATTATTTACTTTTTTTGAAGTTAATAAAGAAGTGTTAGACCTTTGTTAAATTAGGGAAAATTGTCTGACTCTTGGCTTTTCTTCAAGTAAAGGAAACTAGGTTAGAACGAAATTGTGTAGACGTATCTACATAATATTGCAATAAACAGTAGGTACTTGAAATTTTATACAAATCAGAATACCATGTATTTGGTATTGGTATAAAAGGTAATGACGTAACTAACACAAATATTTATTTATTTATTTATTTATTTATTTATGGCAGCGCCATTTTTGAACAATTTAAAAAAACCTTTAACAACCTTAAACAACAAATACCTGTGATATTTTTGAAAAATCTGAAAATTTTCAAAATTTTGCAGAAAATTTGTTAGATTTTTATTTTTTTTTGTACGAGGGAGGTTCAAAACTAAGAAAGTGGTTCAAGACTAAATTACACCTATTTCCAAAATTAAAAAAAAATTGTATTAAGAAGGGTTGTTTAGAATTAATGGAAGCAGTCAAATCCAGATCGATAGCAGGATACTACAATTTTTTTTACGTAATAATTAATTTCCCGACTGCTCTGTGTATACTTGTATGACGAAAACTGCTAAGGGGACTTCTTATCGGATAACATAAAAATTTACTGGTTTTACTAATGCCGAATTTACTACTAAGTTGGATTTACCTTATTTAGCTAATTATAAATTTGCGTTAATTCAAATTAGCGCTGAAAAATCCTCATATTTTGTGTCCCTTTAATAAAAAATCAACAAATTGTAATTAAATATTAATTTAAACACAAACAGGAACCCAAAATAAATAAATTTACTTATGTATCTACAGACAATCAATGCACCGAAAGGTGAGTGAATCCTTCCCTCAATGACCTAACTTTGCCGGCAAATTTTTTAGTCCAGTAAATTTAAGGTTTAATATTGCAATTCATTGGGTAAGAAAAAATTTTGTTTCCATCGATAGTACACAACCAACTAATCAAGAAATCGAGATGCGGTTTGCGGCATTCAACTTTTCTCGAAAATCGAGCCCTGAACACCTTAGCTATTTTTTGCCTATTTCATGCAGAAATAAGGAGAAATCCCCTAAAGCCGACCAATTTGGACTGCCCTTCAGGGCCTCATTTAGCGAATATTTTGGGGGGGGGGGGTTCAGGATCGGCTCAAGCTTTTGTGAGGCTAGGTGCCGGATGAAAGTGCGGGGCCCCGGAAAGGAATTAGTTAATCCATTTAGAACAAATTTTTGAAAATTGTTACGCCACTAGAATGGTATATTTTTTGCATGTAACTTTTTAAAAAAGTAGGCCGGGACTTCAGTGACGTATATAGAAATTAATTTCGTGTGGGGAGGGACAATTTTTGTTAATTTATTTCAAATAAGTGCATTTAAAATAATTCTGTAAAATGCGCCGCAGGCAAAATTTTTTAGAAATGTTGAGGAAAATTAATTAAAATTAGTCTTAGAAAATCCCAATATCTTCAGATTTTCAAGCTGCATTGAATATTTTCAACTTCTGAAATGGTTTCGGCCCCGCCCTTTTAAATACGCTACTGACTGGATAACCCTGTACACGGGACTCGAAGGCACGAGACCAGGCCAGTCAAAACGCAGGCGTTTTGAAGTTGAAACAGCTTTAAGGTTGAACTTGAAACAGCTTTAAGGTTTAAAAAAAAACTACTATTTTTAAATGGTTTTAATAAAAAACTGAAACAGGTTTAAGTTGAACAAGTTTTACTTTAAAACATTAAAAATATTAAATATTAATTATAATAAGAGCTGTATATTCCTTCTCGCATTTATACCTATCCCTTTTCTACTTCTCATTATTACGGAAAATATATTCCTGCACATTCTTCGCCTGGCCTGACGACACCTTTAGAATTGCCAGTAGGTATGGTAAAAGATTTCTTAGCGCCACTTGCCTAACTGAACCTTTCATAAAAATAATAAATACATCTTCAAATAAAAATTAGTACTAATCTATTCATAAAAGAGACTCTGGGAATACCCTATTCTCGTAATCCATGGCGCACGCAGCCACCGTTTACTGTTGTCCAGTGTTGCCAGTTATGTTTTATTTTATTTGAAAGCATATTCTGATGGTATTTCGGGAGGGGTTTCGACCCCCAAAACCCCCCCTCAGATATGGCCCTGCTGCCCTTTATATAGTTTTCTTCTAGGAAATTTCATATTTTTATTTTACTTAGGTAGTTGCAATTATCTAAGGTGTATTTTGCAGCTTTTTGCTTTGTTTAAAAAGAAGGTACACGGTAAATAATATAAAATTATTTCATTCATAGCATATTATTGTATTATATTATGAAATGCCTACTTTTTTATTAATAAATTGAGATTGAAGCATATTTAATAAATACCATAAAGTGTATAGTTTTATAGTTCGATGTAAATCTGATTTCTTCCGGGCTACTTCTTTATGTTTACATTTATGAGGCGACGCAAGCTGCTAGATATCGTAAAAATTGGCTGGCTTCTGTGTTTCTACCATTCCGTTTATCCGAATATTTTTGTAATTGACTGTACAGTGTACACCTGCCCACAGTCAATAGCATAGAAGTACTTGGAGTAGCTACGTCACGCGAGATCTCTCAGAGTGGTGGGGAGGCAGCAGAGTCCTTCCCCTATTTCATCTAAATGATATAGAGAAGACGCGGTCTGAACGTTGAGCCTTAAAGTAGGCAGAGTTCTTCGCAAATGATCCGTAGAGCACAGCTAATTCATCGTTATTTTTTTTTAATAAAGCTTTCACTTACCTCCCACAATAAGGCTCATCTAGGAATACAATTTAAAACTCGAAGTAGGTCTGCCAATTGATCTATACCAAATTCAATTTCAAGGTGCAGTACTTATAACACTCTTGTGAATCACCGACCAGTGTCACAAGCTGGTATTTGGCTTGTTGGTTTGGCCGTCTTGCTCATTCGAGCTGAGCAGCCAATAGCAGCTCTGGTGATGTGCGCACCAGTGATTAAATCTTAAATCCACTGCACCTTGAAATTGAATTTGGTACAGATTCTAGTATAGCTATGTAATAGTTGATTTTTTGTAAATGAAATAAATTGAAAATCAAAATTGAATGATACTGTTAAGTGATGAAAAAATCTTAAGGAATTCTAGGGAAAGATTGATAACTTAAGCAATGCCACAAAAACAGTTCTGAGGAAATTTAATAAAGACTCGAAATTGCCACACAAAAGCTGATATTTGAAATTATAATTAAAAATAGCTGCAAAAGGAAGAAAATTTTTTTAATAAGAGGCAATATTTTATATTGTATTGCTTTAATGAAAGATAAATGAGAAATATTAATTTCCGCTTATTTTTTTTATTCAAGAAAAAGCCACAACATTAGGACAGTTAACACATTATAAACAAAAAATTATAAATAAATAGGAGCTTACAATTTTACTGATCACACTTCAATCAATACGTTTGATGTGGTTATATAAAAAACAAAATCAAAATACACTCTCATTTTGATTTCTTCGTTCCACACTTTTTGACAACTTTTCGAGGTGGAGCCTGTGGCTGTACAACTGCCCCTGCTTCTGCAGGAGGTGTTGTTTGGACGTCTGCACTTTCTACAGCTTCTTTAGCCTGTTCTACAGGTGGGGTTGTCAGAGGAGTGGCTTCTGTCACTTTTGATTCAGCCCCTGCCCCTGATTTTGGAACTGCAACAGGTTCGGATTGTTTAATAGGACAAGTTAACGCCTCTGGTATTTTAGGTTCAGGAGCCTTTGTTGGTGTTTCCGTTTCTTTTGGAAGTTTGCATGATGGTACTTTAGCTTTAGAAACTGGTAGCAGGGCAGGAACTACCTCTGGCACCTTAGTAGGCTGTTCTGGTATTGTTGAAGCTGCATCTGGCACTTTGGTTGTTTCAGCGGGAAGTTCAGCTTGTCTGACAGTTGTTTTTGGAGCATTATCAGAAGATTCTGGTGCCACTGGTTCTAGCTTGGAGACTTCAGTTTTAGAAACTGGTACAGGTTCTGGAGTAGGTTTTAGCTCATCAGGCTTTGGAGTTTTTGTTGCAAGTTGTGGAGTTTCTAGTTTTACTTCTGCAGGGGCCACAGAAGGTGTTTCCACTTTTAGGCTTTCTGTCACAGGTTCAGATTTTACCTCTTCTGTTGTAGGTTTGGCTTTTGTGATTGGTGTTTCACTTATTGCAGGTGAGGGTGCTGTTTCAGGTTTGGTTTCAAGAGTTTTTTCAGCAGCATAAGATTCTGGTGCTGGTTCTGGCATGGATACTTGTGCAGGGGATTCTTGGGCTGGTCTTGCAGAGGGTTCTTGCGCTGGCTGTGCGGGAGGTTCTTGTGCTGATTGTGCCGGGGGTTCTTGGGCTAGTTGTGCAGGAGGTTCTTGGGCTGGTTGTGCAGGGGGTTCTTGGGCTGGTTGTGCAGGGGGTTCTTGGGCTGGTTGTGCAGGGGGTTCTTGGGCTGGTTGTGCAGGGGTTTCTTGGGCTGGTTTAGCAAGGGATGCTTGTGCTGGCAGTGCAGGGAGTTCTTGGGGTTTGGGTTCTTCTGTGGTAGGTGTTTGAGGGGGAACAGAAGCAACAGGTTGTTCGGGGGATTCTTGTGGTTGTACGGATGGTTCTTGGGCTGCTTGTGTGGGAAGTTCTTGTGGTTTTGTTTCTTCTGGGGTTGGAGTTTGTTGTGGAACTGGAGATGCAGGTTGTTCAGGGGTAACTTCAGGTTTTAGAGATTCTGCAGTAGGGGTGACTGGAGTAGGTATTTGGGGTTGTTTTGGTTCTGTTGGTGTCTCTGGTTTAGATGTCTGTTGCGCTGTAAAATGTTAATATTCTTATTGTAACCTGTTGTAACATGTTCCACAAGCAATTTCACCCAAAAACTCCAGCAATGAAGCAGTAAATCCAATCCATAGGCTTTGTTTCCCCAACTGTCGCACACTTTGCAAATTGTGGCTCATGTTATCCCACTGTTAATAGCACTTGCCCTATGCAGTTAGCTCTGTTTAAAAAAAGGAGGAAGGTGAGTGTCTGCTTCTAATTTGTATTGGTTAGAAGCAGATACAGGTTAATAGATTAGAAGAGGTGATTGAAAAGTATAAATGTTCTTATTAATTAAATTATTACCATTCATTAACTAACTCAATCTTGTTGAACACAAAACAAAAGCGATCCCTATTATTTTAACATATCCTAAAATGTTTACAGACATAACAACAAAAATTTTAGGAAATGTTAATTGCATACATAATAGTTTTAGCATTTTGCAATTAACTGACCTTCTGGTTCTGGTTCCGGAAGTTTCACTTGAGTTGCAGCTGCTTCTGTAGGTGCTAAATTACCAAGACCAACATACTTTATTAATTTCAATTAATATATTTTTGGTACAAAAAAAAACAACTGATACAAGCATATCAGAATTTACATAAAAACTGCAAGCAATTTGTGGAAAATAAAACGATATACAAATAAGAAACAAATAAATAAAAGTGTACTCACGCAACTGAAAAACAAATTACATGCAAAGCTAATATATATATATATATAAAAAATCAGCCAATGGGAATAGGGGTTTGCTTTAAATCTCAAGCACACCTTTTGGTTGTTCGGTTGGTGTTGTCAATTCAGAGGCCAGTAGTTCTGGTTCTGGTGCTTTTGATAAGGTGTCAAGAATCTTGGTCCAGATATTTTCGAAACTATCACGGCCCAAGTAGTCAATGTTGCCAACTTCCCAGGCTTGTTTTCTGAGATGAGATTCGAGTGCTTCCTGTTCAACAGTTCTGGGAACACCCAATGTTAACTGGGCAAACGCTCCTGCCAAGCCAGCCTGCATAAAAGAAAATTGTGTTACTATGTAAATCGAATATACCAGCATAACACAAAAATAGTTCAATTTTTAATATATTTTTGGAGATGCTAAAATGACAATTCTTTTAGTTTGTACACTGGAATATTTGTTTGTAGACATAAATTGATAATTGCACCATCTACTATCGAGTAGATGAACCATTTGGTTCTAAGTGGGCATTGCGAGCGCCCATCTACCGTCTCAACAATTTAAAAAAAGGTATATTAAATGGTAAAAAAACAAAACTGTTTATTTATCTACCTTCCAAACACTTTCGATCGTCTAACGGTCATTACCAAGACATCAGATGCACGTGTTTTGTTGATTATTGTAATGCCACAATATATACTTCTTTTAGATGGATAAAAATGGAGTAGGTGAAAGATGGAATAAACAATTTTGAACTCTTATCCTGTAAGAGTATTTTAAATTGCTACAAGTCACCTAGTCTAAATATCAATAATGTCTTGCCAAATTGACGGTCCACATTAATGTTGTTTTTTCCACCGACCTTGTCAAATGATAAAATGCAATATTAACAAAATCTCAATTTTTGGGGAGGTCCCTTTAACACCTCAACTTATTAACTAGCAAAAAATAAACATACTGAACAAAGTACATACTTTATAAAACAATTTTGAAAAACAACAGCGTAAATATACAGACTTGAGGAAAACAAAATTCTGGGAAATTACAGTTAAAATTTGCACAAGAAATAATGCCCAACAGAAGGATCCATATATTGTTGAATGCTCCCAAATGAATTTGGAATAGATATTTGAACAATAATTAATAGTTAAAATCTCTGTATTAACGTTTTATCCACTGTTCATAATTTTATTGACAAACTGTGTTATAAGCATTTTCTTGTCGGTGGGGTTATCTTGTATAACACCACAGTTGGCCATGCAAAAATATTTGTTACATGTGCGACTTTATGTAGAAGAAGAACTAGATTTACATTTCTTATATTTGATAGTTTTTTGTCACAAGGTGCAAATTATGTGATAAGTGAGTAGCAAAACAAACAAAATCAGTCATATTGCAAAAGCGCTGATCTTTGTGCTTCAAATCTGCATATTTGATGTATTCTATGTTCTAGATATATTATACTTATGAGAAAATACTTACATCATCTTTACTACTATTATCTTCATTTGTACAACTGTACAAAGAGGTATCATTGGAGTCTGTATGAGTAACTTTGCATTCTTTTGGCAGATTGGGATGGGTGAGAGGTTGGGAAATTTCAGTATTATCTATGAGAGACGGAAGTGAGTGATACGCAGGGATTGCATTTGAGTTTTCATGATAAGGCTCATGATAGGAAATAGTTGGTGTTGCTTCGTTATGGTGATGTATTTCATTATGTGATGGTGATTCATGCAAGTCACTTTCAATGTATCGTGATGGCTTACTGGGTGGAGGGTCAGTTTGTATTTGATGAATGGGAATGAATATATGTTCATTGTAAATTTGTTTATTATGTACTGTCTGGTCATATGAAGGATGATGGTGAGCTTGATTTACATGGCTTTCATGATGATGAAAGGGACTTTCACTGTATTCTGTATGATAGGAATGCACAGGTTCTTGATGATCACGCTGAGGGTTAGGATGTTCATAGGAAGTTGAATGCGGTTGACTTTCAACATATGGGATGCATTGAACATATCCATAACCACCACCTTGGCGATGGGGATCAACATGTTCTTGACCACCTTCACGACTACACGCATTTGTATTGAGAGGTTCAATAGGCTGATTTGCTTCATAGTGAGTTATAGTGGATAACTGAGCGGTAGTTTGAATGTTAGCTTGTTTTTGATCATATTCATCCCATGGATCCCACACATTTTGGTAGTCATCCGCAGAGGTAGAGGAAAACGAGGTCTGACATTTGTAAGGGTCATTATGAGGAAATTGTGAAGGACTACCATGGGTATGCACGTTGTCTGTACCACTTCGATTCTGTGTTAACACAGGCATGCAAAAGAAGAAAAACATAAGATTCAGAATGTGCTCAGTAAGTGTATTTTTATTATCTAAATCACACACATCTAGCTTTTGGGCTGATAATAACCTAACAATTTTTGCTTCATTTCCACAGCTAAAAAAATAATTTCTTGAATTTTAATGTTAATTCTACTATGCCGACTTTGCCTACATTCACAATGTGAGCTGTTGTGTGTGTTTAGATAATGCACACTACTGACAAAAAATAAAAAGAAAAGCAAACAAAGTGCCAATTAAAACTCAAAATACAAAAGCTTGAGCTGTGCTGTATCATGCATTACAGAATTCAAATTTTGTGCCAAAAGAATGGTGTTGCGGAGTGCATGTCAAAAATATATACATGCTCGGTAGTTCATTAGTTGTTATTACGTATGTACACTTAAAAAACCATGCAATATATGCACACTTTTATTATGTAGTAGATGCTTTTCACTCAAATTAATTTGTGATGTAGCAAAAATCTTCTTACCCAAACATAGGTGTTGTTCAGAACAGCATCTTGTTATGTACGAATGTAGGGAATTTGCATATTTTTGGACTTCTGTCCTTTATATAGGGTGTCCCAGAGCACGTGGGCATGGCGAGGGGGAGCTGATTGATCTTGTAAAGATTATATAAAGATCTTGTAAAGATTATATAAAAGGGTGGTGAAATCAGATGTTTTTTTAACTTTTTTATTAGGTACTTCACCGATTTAAATAATTTTCGGATCGTTTTAATATTACATGACCAATAATTGGAGGCAATCATTTATTAGCCTAGAAGTGATATCTAAAAACTTGTACCTACTTAATGGAACGTACTAAATTTATGGTAATAAATAGTTGTCAAACTTTAATTTTATGTTATTTATATAAATTTCAAACCCTACTTTGCCTCAATCTTTTCAGTGCAATTTCGCAACAAAATCGTTTCAATATATTTTTTCTAGAAAACAATTATTGGTTTTGTTGAATTCCCCACAACAGTAAAATTTCTTCACAAAATTATTTTACTCTGCTCAGGAGTCCTCTTAAGAGTTTCGTACAATTCAGTAAAACCATTTAAATCAACTCCAATTGCTATCAAAACGACCTGAAAATTATTAAAATCGGTGAGTAATAAAAGGCACACAAAGGAATCTGATATCACCCCTCCCTTTTTTGGGCTATAGACAACTATTTCATCTAGAAAGAAACTTTATATCATCTTGTGGCAATTTTTTACAAGATCTATAAGTTCCTCAGCCATGCTTCCGAGACACCCTGTAAATGCATTAATCAAAAATTATAAAACATTGGTTATTTGTATTTCAATAATGGCGTTAATTAAAAAAAGCTGTTCCATTTTGAAAATAATTTCAAAAATTTTAATTATTCAAGAAAAAGTTTTTAATAAATAAGTGGAAAAATAAGGAGTGAAGTTGTAATTCCAAACACCAAATAGATGCTCCTCCAGTCTCCACATAAGCAAAATATGTATAATAGTTGTCCCTCTGACGTGTTTTTTTGGTCGGAGAGTTGTTCACTTAGTTAGAAATTAGAACCATAGACTAACATAGTTTCACAGTGGGCAATGGTGTATTCATAATGGCAAGAGTCAAATATAAATCTGCCTTTGACTGCATTTACATATTATACTTTTACATTAACTGAATGTTTCTATATTATCATGGATCAAGTAAAATGAATCAAAATAGTTAATTAAACATTAAGCTCCTTGCCCATGAGATGAGAGACTTATAGGAATAGTTTATGCTTTATAATATATAGGGGAAAAATCATGAAATTTCGTCCGAGCAGGGAAGATTTTATACATTAGGAACTATAGAAAGACATTTTTACATTGCACACTTACCTTTGACTCATTTATCGTCGAATTCTCAGTAGGCTTGCAATATTTTAAATATTTATTAAGTAGGTATGTATATTGCAATATATGTGATACTAATGTTCATAGAAATCATTTCAAAATTTTGGTGACCAATACTGAACTGTAGGTGCGACTTACCATTTCAGCAGAGAGATTTGGATGAATGAGGGAACAGAAAATATCCCACCATCTCTGCAAAACATCTCTAAGATGACCAGAATCACTAGAGGGTTGAACTTGGCGAGTTTCAGTGTTAAAGTACTGTAACCAGGGTTTGGTTGCACCGATGAAATGTATAATTTTCGCATTTCCTCCAAATCTAAAATATTTTAACATTAATTTTAAGACAACTTTTTAAGTCAATCAACTTACTGTTTGAAGGCTGGCAGATATGAGTAGCATGCTGTTGAACACATGTTATATATGAAGGGTAAATGTTTACTAATGTCTTTGTGTGCCCAGTCCGAAAAGTACAAGTTCAGGAGACCCTGGTCACCCCCTGAAACAATAATATGAGTTGTTTAGAAAATGATTAAATTACCACAATCCTATTATGCTTCAAGGTAGCATTTGGTGTTTGTTGCAACTGTTCGGCAGTGCTTTGTATTCCGCAAGCTATTAGTGAAAACTCAAAAAGGTAGAAACCGTTGACTGAAGGTTTAAAAAGACCTCTCACAGATCCAGATAAAATGCCGAGTGCTTTTGGAGGCGATGGACTATGGATATTCGATTGTATTTAAAACTTTTTGCAATGATCGTAGTCATTCGCCTCCGCGCACCAACTCCATCTACTGGTGTATAGCGGTATTATTATTTCTATTTAGCTCTCGTCCAGTACTACTGTTTAGCACCATCTATTTTCAATAATTACAATGACTCTAACAAAATCGATAATTAGACTTCAACGCTACCTAGTGGTAGATTTCGTACTCGACAATTTCGTATTCCAAAAGACTCGTTTGTGTTCGGGGCGGGGCAAACAAGTCTAAAAATAGACACGGGGGGGAGAAGGGAGAAGGGGCCAGTGAAATAATTCTACGATTTGGCTTTTATAAAATTAGGAATAGATTCAGAGTTGGGCGTATTTCAGTTTGATATTTGACAATTTTAACGGATTGGCAGATTTTTAAAATTTTCTTTTTTAGGATATAGTGATCTACATTATGTTGCTTCAATTTCTTAAGTTGATTTGAAAAACAAAACATATGTCCAAAATGAAAACTTTGAGAAAAGTGAAAAAACTGATTGCCTTCCCTCTATTAGGGAGTATTTTTTGATGTACCTAGGCGTTTTTCTGGAAAAATGTTGAATACAGAAAGAGGTCGTTATTTATTTTTATTTTTTTAGCTTAAGTAACTAATAAAAATATATACTGTGTGTCCGGCGAATGAAGAAAAATATTCATAAAAAAATAAACGTTGAAATTTTTGGCTCCTAGAAAATTGGCTGCTAAGTGCTAAGTTCAGTTTTAAGTAGACACTTTTGTTGAATTTACGTGATCGCGTTTTTTATGTTCTGCCGTTTGATTTTTCTCTATAGTTAAATCAGGTAACGGCCTGCCCTCTATAACTGTTTAATTTGCAGTTTTTGCTCAAATTACATTGACGAAAACGAATTTCTTAATAAAAAAACTAACACTGTTTTATAAAATGCTACTTTTATTAGTGATATAAACAAAAATAGTAAAAGTAGGTAAATAAGTCCATTTAATTTTTTATTGGGTTTTTCGCCACCAAACTGATTGAAAGACAACTTTTTCAAGTTGCCTCGAAAATTCATAAATTCTTAACACTAAATGAACGAAACTTTAAACGTGTAACTCAAAAAATAACTTCAACAAATTTGTTTTCTGAGCTTTCGGAGGATAAATCTTCCTCCTTTCTCAAAGATCATGTCACGTCAAAGTGAAGTGACAGATTAATAAATTTCAGGTTAAAATGTCATGACAACAGAATTCCACTGAACATTCAGCAACACAGTTGCCCGTATTCCCTAGAATAAATGCAGATTCTTTAATTTTTCGTCTATTTCCTACTTCTTCTGTTAGAATTGGTTTGGAACTATCCCACAATATCCTATGATTGTTATTAAAGGAATGTTCACATATTTTTGACTTCGAAATTTGATTTTGCCTGATATAATTTTTATGTTCTTTTAAACGAACGTTAAATGGCCTACAAGTCTTCCCAACATAGAACCTTCCACATTCACAAGGAATTTTATAAATGCAATTTTTTGAACTTTGTACCTCATTAAATGGTTTCGTTTTAACTAGCTTAACTTTTTAAATACTGTTCTGACATTAAAACGATTGCCTATGTGTTTTAGCTTATCTGATAGTCCAAGAATATAAGGAATTATTAAATTTACTGGTCGGTCCACCAGATTTATTTCTCTAATTCTATTAGCATTGTTATTTTGTTGGCAATCTTGAAAAACTTGCTCAACAAATTCAATAGGATAACTATTCTTCTCAAGAACATGTTTTATATGTTTAATTTCCTCCTCAAATTTTGTGTTATTAGAACAAATCGTTCTAGCCCTGTCATACAAACTTTTAATTACTCCTTTTTAATACTAATATGATGATTGGAGTTGAAATGGAGATATCTATTAATATGTGTTGGTTTTCTATAGACACTAGTTTCTATATTATCTGATTTCAGTATAGAAACATCTAAGAAAGGTAATTCATTATTATTTTCAATTTCTAAGGTAAACTTAATAGAAGGTTCTTGAGAGTTTATAAAATTTAATAATGAATTTAACTCATCTACTCCATGTTCCCATATAACAAATATGTCATCTACATATCTCCACCAAACATTAGGTTGGTGAACATATCTAGTAAATTCATTTTGTTCAAAATCTTCCATGAATAAATTGCTTATGAATGGTGATAAAGGAGACCCCATAGCCATTCCAAATTCCTGCTGGTAAAATTCATTTCCTAGTTGAAAATAAGTGGTTTTAACACATAGTGTTGTTAGTTCTAATATTGCATCTATATTCAAATTTGTCCTTTCTACTAAAGTCTGATCACTTTCTAACTTTCTGCGTAAAATATTCAATGATTTGTCAACAGGGACATTTGTAAAAAGACTAACCACATCAAAACTAGCTAATATATAATTATCCGGAAATTGATGTTCCCTAATTTTTTCCAGAAAATGATTACTGTTTCTGATAAATGAATTTGAGTTTCCTACTAACGGATTAACAATTTTAAGTAAATATTTTGCTAACGAATGACATGGCGAATTTATTGAACTTACAATGGGGCGAAGAGGAATGTTAGTTTTGTGTATTTTTGGTAATCCGTATAAGTGTGGAGGTTTTGAATGATGCGGAGTTAAGAGTGTCCTTTGTCTCTGTGTCATTTGTTCGCGGTATTTATACAGTGTTTTGTATATTTTAGTTTCTATTGAAGTTTTAGGGTCTTTGTTTATCTTCTTGTAAGTTCCTTCAATTAATAAATCATTTAATTTATTATCATACACAGTTTTTTCTAAAATAACAGTTGCATTTCCTTTATCTGCTGGTAATATTTTAATTATCCTATCTGATTTAAGTGATCTAATTGCTACTTTTTCTTCCTTTGAAATATTTGACTTTGGTTTAAAATCTTTTTCTAAGATTATTTTTGACCTGACTCTAAATTCTTGACCTAATTCCTCAGGTAATGCTTGAGCTGTTTCCTCTACCGATGCTACTATGTCAAGCTTAGAAATTTTGTTGTCAACAACAGAAAAATTTAACTTAATTTTACTTTTGTGTTTATCAATATTTTTTCAATGATTCCACAGCACTCATGACCCATATAAAGTTTCATAAAAATTCAGCATTTTGAGATGGCACAGATAAGAACACTCTGTATATTTTGTATTGGATCTTTGCACACCAACACCTTGAGTGGTCTTATTGACTATTTAACTGTTTTGAGGGGATTCCATGGCAATCTTGACTTGGCAGATGCCTTTAAAAGTCCTATTTTGCTCAACTTTGACACCCTGCAGATTGGAACTCCCTGTATATTTTTTATCCAAATTTGGTGTAAAGGGGTTTTTGGGTGTTCTGATTAATGCTGTGGGGTCAGATTTTAAATAAAAAAAATCGCTAAATGGTTTTTGTGAAAATCGGAAGTATAAAAAAATTGCAGCCGGCCCTGGATTTGCATTTTGAAAATGACAGAAAAAAGAAGCGGTTTTTGAAGGCCTTTCAAACAAAAAAAAGTTTGGGCGATTGTCTCCAAAAATGAAGATTTTACGGATTTGTACAGTTTTAAAGTTGGACACACTGTATGTTATTTGTTTTGGCAATAATATTAGTCCCCCACTAGTCAATAGTTTCACAATGTGTAAAAAGAGTTTCGAGGCTAAAAAAAATTCGAAGTCTCGCCCGCAGCTCTAGGGTTTACTATAATAGATCCCAACGTACCCGTTGAAAATAAACACCATCTATGGAGCTGGAAATATAAAATTTTGTGTCTGTATTTTCTGCTCGTGTGTGGTTGATGTAATATACGATTTCTATTGAAGGGAAACGGATGGAATGATACCCCTGTTTAATAAGTGTGTTTGGGCGGGTCCTTTCCCCAAGTAAATTTCTGGTCGCGAAAGGGGGCAGTGAAAGGGGACTCGAAATGTCCCATCTGTAATTCCCACCGAGCTATCCCAGTATACCCCAGAAAACAGTGTGCTGTTTTCTAGACTTTGCTTTCGAGTCAGCGATACCGACTGTGAATAATTGTTACTTCCGCTAGCCGCAAGATGGCTCCGGCGAAGATGCCAGAAGATTTTCGATATCGATCCGCTTTAATTTCTGGTCCGGAATGTAGAGGGTGCCAGCGGGCTCCGGAGATGTTTTTAAATCTGCACGCTGTTCCATGGGCGTAGATTCTCTTTTTAAATCTTCACCCAACGTAGAAACACTTTATACTTATAATGCAAACTTCTATTGCCTATTACAAAATTGTGACATGTTGGGCACCAATCCTTATTTTCTGATATTATTTTGCAATCATGTCTAGTTTCGCAAAAGTATTTTTTTACTTTCATGTTGTTGGCGCAGCCTTGTATTATTTGGCAAAAATGTAGAAGTTAGTAAACATGAACGCAATATGATTTATTTTCATCGTGGACAGAATTTGATTATCATCTTATTGAAAACCTAATGAAAACATGTGCATTAAACCTTATGAAACAGACACAATGCTCCAAAGACAAAATTAAACTGTAATGGATGTCAAGTATTTTTATTAATTGTTGAAGGGTGTCTACAGTTTCTAATTCAATGCAGACTGCAAACGAAACAAAGGTGTAAGTAGCTTCTCTTGGCCATATATAATACTAATATTGTTTGAAGCACCTTCATCTTTCAGAACAGTGGTAGAATGAAATAAAATGTTGATGATACCTATATTATATTATCTGTTATACATAACTTTTGCCACAATTTTTGTTTTATACCTATTAAGGTGACTAGGTGACTAGCAATAATGATCACAATTATTATTAATTTTTACATATATGATTTAATTGCTCAAAGGACTCTCAAATTTGAGTGTGCACTAACTTTGGGGATGAAGCATATAATTCAAGAAATGGCTTTGGCATACATACTAAAATGTTATTGGTGTTGAAATATTGATTACTAGAAAAAACAAGGAGTGCATGTAAACTGCCCTGTGGATAATATATATTGAAAAACTATATACATACCTACCTACTTAAATTTTAACATTTAAATAAGTATATATACACTGAGTGGTGGTTTACCATGACTTACCATCAAAGCTGCCCTTGTCCAGAGCAAATTGAACAAGCTTTTCATAAGTTTCATTTGAGGGACAGTACACAAACACACCAGAATTAAAACAGTCTGGCCAACCCACATCGGGAGCTGCAGACAATTCTTCTCTCTCAAATAGTTCATCGCAGTTTTGTAATACCTGAAGAAGAAGAAAAAATAGATTAATAAATTTAGCAAATACTTATAAAATATTTAGCAAATATTTATTTAGAGTATTCTGTATATAGACCAGTGGCTTTGTCCCACACCTTTGGCTGAGCTATCTCTATAATACTTCATGATCAATTGAGGGCAACTCTGACGTCTGGTGTAAATAAAAGCACATGTTGGTCTATAGTCCACAAAATGTCACGTGCGCCGGACAACTCGATCGCAAGTGTATTTATACGGTTTTATCTTGTTCTTTTTACATGCGTCTAAGCTATTTAGACATTGCCACAAATAATTTTATCGATGTTTTGAACTATTTTAATGAAGCCAACAACTTTTTTTTCAAAATATTTTGACACAATTGTAAAAGTAAAATTAAATAAAGATTGTGCCTGAGTGTGGCTCTCGCAAATATTTCAACACCACATGCTCTTGTTTACATCAGGCATCAAAGTCAGAGTATACCACTTGTTTAATGACAGACGGATGAGCGATACTGATGAGGGATCACTGTCCTGAAACAGTGATGAATATGGAGTAGCTCAATTCCCATAAAAATAAATTTGCGAAGAACCAGATCAGACTTTATTCATTTTATAAAGTGGAAATAGTGTGAAATACAAAAATATAATCAAACAATATTTTTTGTAGAAAAAATAGCGATAAGTACCTGCATTTGTTCGAATTTGCGCCTTTCCCTCTCCTTTTTGCATATTATCACAGTTGAAACTTAACTATCCCGACATAAATAGGCTTTTTTCTGCGTTCCTACAATAGGTGCCGTAAAACTGCATAGAATTAGCCACGCCAAATTCTTTGTTTCTGTTTTGGTAAGAATTCCATATAAAGCGATCTAGAGACTTACCTAGGTCTATCAATTTTAGTTACAATTACAAATTAGTGAACAGAACTATTCCATACATGAATTGGCTGTTTACGACATTTGTCCACAAGGCAGAACATTCGAAAAACACCCTGTAAAAAGTTTATTAATTTGTGCGATTTGACCCAGATTTTTTTAAATTGTGAGTTTGATAAACAGCATTTTTTCAGCAAAAATTACCTCGTTATACAAAACCCAAGGTCTACTATGCCAGTTTCTAGGAGCAAAATTTTAATAAATCACAAAAGCGATTTTTTTTAGAAAATATCTGTACATGCCACTGGATTCAGCACCTGGCCAAAACGGGCCTGTACAAAATTTTAGGAAAAAATTTCAAGTGCATAACGATTTTGTAGGAAAATTAAAAATTCACAACGACTTGGTGATATTAATCCTATGCTTATACAGAACAAAATAAAACAAAAAAAAATGAAAATTCCATCACAAAAATACAACATTTTTAAAAATTTACTTTTAAATTTAATTTCTTTTAAAATTTGTTAGAGGCACGTCTTGAAGGCTGTTGAATCCAGTGGCGTGCACAGATTGTTTCTAAAAAATCTCTAATGTGTTTTATTAACATTTCGATCCAGCAACTGGCATAATAGGCCTTGGATTATGTACGGGGGGTCATTTTTGCCCAAAAAATGCATTTTGTCAAGCTCCACAATTTACACATAATAATTAATAAACTTTTTACAGGGTGCCACAAAAACAAATGGGTCACACCGTATGTATCTTCAAAATTAGCAATTGACCTGTTTTTTTTTCAATTGAAGTTCAAAAATAAGGTTGATTGCTCCACAAACATGATTTTTAAAAATTGAATATTTGTGTTGTTTTTCCAATAGGTATATCCCGAGACTTACCAAGTTTTACTATGTAAAAATTGTAGATGTTTTTTTGCAAAATTTCACTAGTTAGCTAACCAAAGGCATTTTATTGTTATTGAAACAGCTACCAAGAGCCAAGGCCCTGACTAGAAATAAACATGAAAGTTCATTGAGTAAAAGCATGACTCAAAGAGCAGTAAATTTTGATGAGAATTCAACGCCTGCCAATATGAACCAATGAAATCAGTGTCGGACTGGCTCTTCTTAAAATTTCAAATGGAACTTCCCCACTTGTGGCGCATCGTTTTAAAGCCCTTTTAATTGCGAATACAGTGATGCGTCGTTTTTAGAAATCTGTTGAGATTTGACAGAATTATTGGCTAAAAACGGAAAGTTGACAATCCACTGTAGGTACGCGTAGTAATTTCTACACAAATGCCCGCCACTAATAAGTTTTTTATCTACTACACACTACCAAATTACCTAGTTTTTATTGACGTGTCAAACAGTTTACAAAAAAGTCACAAATGAAAAAGCTGAAGCACAAGCACAAGGGGGGGTAGTCAGGGATTAGGGGGATGAATATATCGGGTTGGCTTGACTGTGAAAAAAGCTCCCCCCAAAAACAAAAATCGACGGGTCTCTGCGAATTTTCAAATATTTGTCAGTTTTCTAATTTTTGGGGGGGGCAAGTTTTCGTTGGGAAACCTTGTATAATAATCCGGCTCGCAACCGCACCGCCCGCACCCTAAATATTGTCTATAGATAAGTATTGTCCGGCTATCATCCTAATTTTTCGTATTTGGTACTGGCCGATGGCCGATCCCTTTTTGGCGGCTGGTGAGTGTGAGAGGTGAAGGATGGGAATTTCGGGGAGTGGCAAAATATTTATAATTTTTGTAGTTAATTTATTTAATAAGTTTTGTTGTAACATTATGCCTAAACACTGGAAAATTAAATTATGTGTTGTTAAATTCTCTTCCTAAATACAACTCTTGGTATGCCAACCCTAATAATTTCATAAACTCATTATAATCCCAATGCTAAGAAAATACCACTCTGTTGCGCTTTGATGGTATTTTCAGCGGGATTATAAGGAAAAACGCGGTATGTTGATTAAACAGCAAAATGAGAAAATAAGGTTTAAAGTTTTTCCTATGGCCCTAACGCTGTGGTTATTTAATGAAATAATTTTGTGTGAATTACTAATTAGCTTTGGTGTGAGTAAGTTATTATTTTAAAATGTGGTATTTTTTCCTTAAAAATTCCACATACGGCTAATTACCTTATAAATTTGGCTTCACTTGCTAAGGATAAACGCAGTAAGTAGATGTTTACGTTGTGATTTTCCGTGTTTTTCGTTAGCCTAATTGTGCTTTTTGCATGTTGCATTATTTTGCCATAACCGTATAATGATTTTATATGCGTTGCGTCCCCGAATTGGGTTAAACACTTTTGTAAAAAAAATGTTTTTCATTTTTTGAGAAAAAGTTATTCTTTATAAAAAAATTTGCTTGTGTCAAAGCTTCGAAAAACGGTGTTAGAATTCCAAAAATTTAAATGGGATGTTCAAAAAACTTACCCTAAGAGTAAAGTAGTCTTTCTTATTTTAAAAGTTACCACAACATATTATTAATAAAGGTTGTTTCTAATATTAAGGCGAACTCAAATATCGAACATTATAATAATAATAATTCTCACCCTCACAATACTCCAAACTAGGAGTACCCCAGAAGCAACTACATGCTTGTGCGGGGGAGGGGGGCAATTACTATTATTTTGTCTTCGTTGCCGAATCCAAGGTTCCCAAATCCCGGGACCGAAAAGGTATTCGGGAGTTTGGTCCCAAAATTTTAAATCCCGGTACTAGTCCCGAAAGTCCCAAAAAAGGGTCCCGAAATGAAAATTTTGTTTCTTTACAACAAATTTTGTAAGAAAAAGTTTATAAAAATGAAATATTTTTATTTAGATGTGGATAGCACCTACCTACAAAATACCAAACATAAAATAACAAACTAAAACTAAGATTACTTTAAAACAACAGAACACACAACTAAAGTAGCTCCAACTCCAACTAGTTTAAATGTATGACTAAGTATACAAGTAAGTAATCTTATTTCAGTTTAAAATCTAAAAATTGTAATAATTACATAGTTTTATGTATTAATTAAAGAACTATATATAAGGATATGGTTAACCACACCACACAACCACACACACTAAGGGGTAAGGTCACAGGCCACAGAGTCACAGGCTTCACGGCCTAGAATCGTAATAATACTAAAAAAATATGTGAATCCCCTACCCTAGTTCTTTAGGTTTTCAGGGGAATTGGTGGCGAGTTTATGACGTAATAAAAAAATTCGGGACTTTTAAGGTTTCGGGACCATGAGGAAAATCTCGGGACCACACTTTTTGGGCAAAATCTCGGGACAATCCCGGTACTAAATACCGAGACTGGAAACCCTAATTGAATCAATATTCGGATGAATTTTATAAAATGTCTCCGAATATGGAGACAATTTTTTCAAATTCTTTGAACGTGTTGAACCAGTTCTAATAATTAACATAATAACATTTTGTAGTAACTCTTAAAATAAGATCACTAGTCTTGGGGTAATTTTAGAATTTTAGTTCTTTTAACTTTTTGAACACCCTGTTTAAATTTTTGGAATTCTAACAGCGTTTTTCAATGTTTTCACACAAGCAAACAATTTTACCCAGAATGACTTTTTGTTGAAAAATTCGAACAAAATTTTTTACTAGAGATTTCATTTTACTTTTTTTATTTAACATGTTTTTTACATTGTAATTGATCGTTTATCCGATTGAATATTATAGGTTAATATTATTTTTCCCAAATCCCAATTTTTCCCGAATACCAATAAGAAATTATACTAGATTACTACATATCTACATTTTTTTTTTCAAATAATAGATAATATCTAGGGTTTATAATAATAAGGTGGTAAATGTCTACTATTTCCCTGCTGTATAATGTATTTGATAATAGAACTGTAATAATAAGTGAACAGAAACAAAAACGCGGTATAATCTCGCACTTTCTAAAAATACACTAAAGAGAAACGCCATATCAAGGGTTTCATAAAGCAAAACACTGCATATATATTGCATATTTTTACTGCGCTCTTCTTTAGAACTTAAAGATACTGAGTTTATGATTAGAAATAGGGTCTATTTTCAATCATACGGGGTTTTTGATTATGCATTTTCATGCCAAAACATACGGTAATTTCACAAAGAAGACATCTAAGTTAGTGTATTTACAGGCCGTATCACACCGTAAGTCAAAATTTTTAATTTTTGAACATACCCCGTTTTTCTTTATGAAGGCAGTATAATTTGTAAAATTAACAAAAGCTATTATGGATAATAGGCACACCACTTGTTATATTACCCCTGATAATAGCCGAAGAATTCTGTGTAGTCATATCTACAGTGTGTTTCACTTTAACTCGAGACAATTCAGTATTTTTCGGATTATTAGCTGAAAAATGTCTAACTATATTACTCGAAGAGCTCTACATTTTGGAGTACGTATAATATTTTGAAATAGGCCTATTCCATGACCTACTGTTATTCGGGATTCCACTGCATTCTGTCAGTCCCCCCTGGAAAATATATTTCATTTTGACATTTCCTTAAATTTGAGGCTTCATCCTCCATCCTTAATTAATTCCGCTTTTATTCATCACGTTAAAACATAATCAAATCAGATGTACTATGAAAACAAAAACGGTAGCGTCTATACAAGGTGAGTTACGTATAGTTAAGTATAGACAAAACATGATTAGGCTGTCAAAATGTCACTTTTAAAGCTGTAAAAAATAAAAAGACATATTCTTGTTAATTTTTGGTGTATTGGAAATAGTTGAAAACCTACCTGTAATGCCATCAATCATAAAAAACCTACTGCACATGAATAAATAAAGTTAACGCATAATAAATTATGACATCGGCTTATGTTATTTATTTATTTATGGCATTACAGGCAGACTTGGGCCGAGTACAACCAAAAAGTACTCGAAAATCTTCGAGTACGAGTACACCATCTTCCAAGGACTCGATAATTTGGAGTACCCTGTACTCGAAACACTGAATTTTACGAGTACATTTCGAGTACAATTTGGTACAATGTTTTTATTTAATTATGAGAAGTGAGAAGGGAAACAGAAACTAATGTTTTTTTTACGTCTTTAATGGGCCCCTTCACATATTTTTTTATAAGTGAATCATGAACTATTTTCAAAGTAAAGCTCAAACATATTTTTCCGGTTTTTTGAGATCGAGAAAGGGCTTAAAATGAAATATTAAATTCATATTTTCTAGAGTCGTGACTTCATTCCCTTAAAACGCTGATTACTTAGATTTTAGCGTTGTTGCCAAGAATTGGCTACTATATCTGGTTCTCAACTTTTTGAGCTGTCAAAAAAATCAATATTTGAAATCATACAAATTATATACCTAACTTCAACCTAGTGGAAAAGTGAAATGTCAAATAATAGTTATTTATGTACCAAGGCACTGAAGTTCAACTTTTTATGACTCATGTGGAGTTTAGTTGCTGAGGCCTCTGGCCGAGGCAAATAAACCACATGAGTCATAAAAGGACTTCAGTGCCGAGGTACATATTATATATTTTTTTAAATCGGAAAAAAAATGTTTTATTAGGCAAGAAAATAATAATAAGGGATCACCCGTCCACGAACCGACTACGCGCGGCGTTGCTTGACTTTACCGATCGCTCTACCTAGGACAAGTATAATGACGTACGGCACCTTCGAACAGAAAAACCAAACTGCTGCTTCTTGTGCAGCCTACACAACAAATCTATTGACATTCATATTTACTAAAATATGTAGACTGAAGGATTGCGCTTCTATAGGAAACAATTTCGCAATGTGTACGAAAAGTTAAATGGGCCTTTATCGGCCGGGTTTTGAATATTTGGTCACTTTTGACGGGCGATTTCTCCGTGTCTGACGTTTGATGTTTACATCTCGCCAAGGCCTACTTATTGAAAAAATCGTACAATAATGGGCTACATTATTGTACGATTTCTGTGCTTTTAATGACGATTTTGGGACATTTTAATGCCGATTTCAAGAAAAAAATATTTATGATACTATAACCACAGCTTACCCTAATGTTAGGGTGTTAAGTAAGTAAGATATGATCACTTGTGGAACGAATTTTGAACCGATTCGTGCATGCCGTCATCGCGTGACAAAATGTATGTCGCTTTTCGCGTTATATTTATCCTGAGAATTATCGCTGAGCCTCCGGACTGATGTACTTGCTCCTTTTTATCCTTCTAGAGGTCCCGGGAACGCGGAACCGGCTGATGGTCGATACAAGAGGTGATAATAAAAAAGCAGAAATGTGGGCCTTTTCTATAATGTGTATTTGATCAGTCTATAAATGCACCACAAACCATATAAAAAATTGTCTGTTGCACATTTAGAGTACTTTTGGAGTACATCAGAGTTGTATCGGAGTACCTGTACTCGAATACATAAGCAAAAAAGTACTCGTAAGTACTTGTACTCGAATACAATGAGGACTCGAGTACCTACTATTTTAAGGTGGAGTGTCAATCAGGCGGCTGCAACGGCTATAGCCGCGCGGCTGCAGACGCGTAATAAAATATACGTATTGCGTAAGTGAATCGCCCGGTATGTTCTTCAGAACTTTATCTCAATATCGGTCTAAAATTGTTAACTAGGCATAATTAGTCAAATTATAGCCCAAAATCTTATTTAGTTTTTGAGTAATGCATTTCCAAAAGTGCCCCCTTTTTTCTTTTAAAATTAAAATAACTCTCTAACCTTCAAAGATAGACCCTTAGTACTCTGTACCTAAAAGAACATTATCTTTAAGGGCTTTCTAAAAATGTAACAAAATAGGGGGGCGTTCCATTATGAAAAACATAACTTTGGGTCGCCACTACTTATTGGATCACCCTGTATATTGGAAAATATTTTCGGAATGTAGTACTCATGTTTCTCTACAAGTTTTGTCTATACTTTTTTTCTAGCATTAACAATGTAGAAGATATAGTAAGTTAAATTGCTGACAATACTGATTAATATTTAGACTTCTTATTATTAAATACAGGGCCGCATTAGAAAAAAATGAATAGAAAAAAAGGAATTTTCAGTATAATTGTCTCAAAACATTTTTAAAATATTTCGTGTCATACATCATGGTATTTGGAATGAAAAATGCTTTCAAAATTGCAAAAAAAATTCAGGTACGTATTTAAAAAATAAAGTTGAAGATGGTTTCTCAAAAACGAAATGTTGTAGAACAAATCTAAAAACGCCATCTTAAAGCCCATTACAAACTTCCATAATAAAGTGTTTTTCTTTTCTTTCTATCTGTGATAACAATTTCAGAAAAATAAAATGGAAAAAGCAAAATTTTACTTTTTTTCAGAATAACTCAGAAACGAAAAAAGATATTAGAAATATATATATGTTTGTACAATTTTATTGAAATTAAAATCGCGCAACTTTTTCCTCATTTAACCGTTGTTCATTCTTATCTGGGACACATTGTATAGGGAGTTTTGATTACATACAACTGAGTGTGTCTTTAAAATATTTAATTTTTTTTTCTAGTATAATATTTTTGATCGAGATGAAGCTTCACAAATGGGGAACTTGAACACTTTTTTTTATTTCTTTAATATACAGTGACCGGCTGAAAGTTGGACACAAAAATTTATTATTTTTAAACTCTGATTTCGATTAATTTAAATTTCTAGCTGCTAATTGAACAAAATTAAAGTTTAGTAGCAAATTCATGTTTTATCCGATGATAAGTTGCGCTGACGGTATTTTGTTTTTTGTAATACACCGGGTGGTCGTAAAAAATACAAAAAAGTTAAATTTATTTTTTTGACTAGGTGGCTGTAACTTTAAATCTGACATCCACTTTTGATTCCAAACAACTTTTGTAAGAAACTTTTTACTGTATTTTAAAAAATAAGGGTAATTTACTCTTGGGCTATTTTGACATTTTTGAATCTACCTCGTATCCAAAAAGAGATATTTAAATTTTGATATATGCGTTTTGAGTTTGAAATGATGAACTTTTATCAAGAATAACATTTTCTGAGAAATTAATAATAAAAAAGTTTTCCATTTGTGTCCAACTTTCTGCCAGTCACTGTATATGCATACCTATAGAAAGAGCACATACCAAATATCAGCCCTCAAATCGCAATATTTTATTTGTAATAAATAATTAAAGTTGTTATCGCAAGCTATTTATTTGAAACGACACGAAAAGCGCGGGAATGGTTGTGACGTCACACCGCTTGATTGATCAGAAGGCAGTGACAGGAGTGACAGCTATACAGAATTAGAGAAGGAAGAATGGAAATTGAACGTTAAAGTAAACAGTTCGGCGACCCATTTCCAGAGGGATCTGATGTAGGACAAAAATAAGAACCGCCTAAAAGTTTAAATTTAACAAGCACTTCTTTAACTGAATGGTGAGGCCACGGGACTAGTAATTCGTAGGTCTCGGGTTCAATCACACAAGAAGTTTTTTTTAATTATCACTGCATTCTACCTCTTATATTTATCACTGATTATCATTTTTAGTAATAATTGGACAATGGTTATTATGAAGATTATTACTCACAATCTCCTCCATAGTGTATTTAAATTCAAAGTACTTACCTACCTAATATAAAATTGTCGATAGCAGGAAAAATGTAATACATTGCTCTATGCATAAGCTCTTTTTGGCCTCGGAGAGTGTTTTAAGACCCAAGGCAACACGGGCGTTAAACAACCTCCTCACTATTTAATACAGCACACTCTTTTCAAACATTATCAACAATATCAAGACTGAGATAGACTATAATAAGATGAATAGACAAGGATGGGATGTTCTCGTTGATCTTTCTAAACAAAGCGCGGTGCTGTAGTTTTTATACACGTGCCGCCCATATTAGTTTATACATGGTGCCACCGTCCACCAGAGGCGCCGCCACCAACAAGCTACTTGACGTCACAACGAAGGAGGACGTGTTTCAAGAATGATTTGAATTATGCAGTTTTTAATTGCTTACATTTATTACATAAAAATAAAAAATGATTTTTTGTGAACTGTGGTTCATTTAATGGCAATAAATTACGTTTAAAAGTAATATTTTTCAAATTTAATTTTTGTGCTAGTTCCCCATTATAATTTCTCAATAGAACATAAAAGAATGAAAAAGATAAATTTAATTTACACTAGATAAACTAAACTAACTTTTTTACCAGAAGGAATAAATGTTACATACCAGCGTATCTGCATCTAAAAATACACATTTATCATACTGTGTAAGCCGCCAGCAGTGGAGCTTCGTAAATGTAATGCCCAGCTCTGGGCGCTTCAGCAGTTTCAAGTTGGCTTCATCTTTGGAGTCTAAAATATTCACTTCTTGCACCAAGTTAAAAACTTGGGACAACTTCTCTCTGAAACAAGAACCAAAATTTAGAGCTTGACTAATAATCTGTAGTTAAAGCGCAGAATAATATTATTCTGTAGTAGAACTAAGTAACACGTTAATTAAACTGCCACTCATCATTGGACAAATTATTGTAATACGTTAGGTGAACAAAGTAATCACTTTTATTAAGAGGCTACGATACTTATGAAATCCGCCCGAAATGCCCGACTCAATTCAGGACAAACGTCGCTCGATTAGATATGCCTATCCTTTTCCTTCCTCTGGTCCCCACGACTCCCCACTCCAGCCTGCCCCTTCATAGTGCTACGATTGAGGGGCAGGCCGGCCGTGGGTACTACACTGAGAAAACTCTGTCACTTTGTAAAAAAACCCTGTTTAATTCAATATGAGATATTATTCCTCAAACTCAAGCAGAAGCTTTTTTGTAACTAACAATAATCAATTCAATTACAATTGATATTGAATTCTAATGAATAATTTAAATGTAATATTTTATTTCAATAAATAGCGTGTTCTGGAATTGATTCTATAATACTTCTTTTCTAAGCACATTCTTTTGTCAGAACAACATAACGTTTCATGGTGTTGAATTGAATAGGGATACATTTAACTGTTCATTATACTGAAATTACAACTATTGTCACTGAATTTTTGCTGGATTTGTAATACTTAATTGTGGGTACTAATATCAATTATAGCCATTCACTTGCAGTGTTCATTATGACTACGAACGATATAGAGTGTAGGGTTGATTCAAAACCTTTAATTTGCGATCACTGTGTGCACTCCTAAGTTAACCCCCAGTTAACCCTGAAAAAATCAGCTTGTTTTAAAGAATTTTTTTTTACCCTTATAAAGCACTTTAGATAGTGGTGATCTTTTACCTATATCTCGTGAAGTATTGAAGTTAAAAAAAAAACTTCATGAGAGAAAGTTGTAGAGAACGTAATAATGTATACATAAGAAGAAAAAAAATTGTACACATGAGAAGAAAAAAAATTGCAAAAAAATGTTTGCAAAACCACTCCTATTGCGGGGTTCGTAACACGACTTCGACGGTGATTTTTTGGGGTTATACTCAGGACGCTACCCACAACCAACCCTGAAAATATCTACCTGTTAAGAATCATTTTTTTTCTACCTCTATAAAAAAATGACAATTTGCTTGGACTATGATTACTTACATTGATGAATATAAAAGTTGCAATTAAGTTATTTTGTTCATCCAATGAATTATAATGTTTTTTCAGTTGCTTCTGGGGTACTCTTATATAGTTTGGAGTAGTCTGAGGGTGAGAATTATTATTATTCAAATAAAATAAATTTAATTGTTTAAATAAAACATAAGATATTTTAAAACCGAGGTTATGCTTTCATTGTAGTATGCCAATTTTAGTATCGAAGTAACAATACGTCTTCTTAACGGAAATTCAAACTATTTTAAACTTATTGGTTCATCTGCAATTACGTCAAAAGTATAGATTATATTGTTGGGACCACATGGATTTGCTTGTATATTTAAAGTAGGTAATGGAAAAGTGACTATATACACGAACTCACTAAAATCACAACAGTCTTTTTTTCCTGTGTAGACGTGTAGATAATATGAAATAATAACTCGTGCCGGCCGCCGCCGACGGCCGCCGGGGTCACACGAGTCTCGCCGATGCCGACGAAGAAGCGCGAATATATATTTAAAAAACGGCGGTGGCCTGTTTGCTTTATTGCAAAGATGATATTTTTCAGGGCGTTCACTTTTCGTTGGCAACACACTGCATAGCTTTTTGGCGTCGAAGCAATTTTACTATTATTTTTCATATCAGCAAAGGTGCATGCTATGAAGGGTTCGTGTATAAAAAAAACTTGTAATTGCTCAAATTATAAAATCTAAATTAACGATTCGATTACCGAATTCTTCTTGAACCACATTAGGGTCAGTTGAACATCTATTAATGTTTGATTGGATAATTGTTCTGCATAATAGTGTTGCTACGACTAAAAAAGTGCGTCTAAAGTCTACTTCTTCAAAATGTTTTATATAACTAGTAGGTATTCCATATTTACATTTGTGTAATAATAAATAAATCTAACTAAAAACTTTCTACACTGTGAGAGTTCACTTTAGAGGGATTAGAGTGAATAGGCCATATTATATCACAACGGTTTCGTTAATCTATAAAATTACATCCTCAAGGACTAATTTATAGAGTTACGAAACTGGTCTCCCTTTTTAAATAAAGTAATAGTTGTGAGATAATAGGAGCTATTAATTTCTAATCCCTTGTAAATGTTCCATTCAAAGCCCTGTTTTTCCCAGAAAGTTTGTTTCCCAAACCCTATGCACCTGCAGTACTACTTATACCTAAATCCGAATAAGTGTGCAAAATGCAAAATATGTAGGTACCCCTCTCTCAAATTCTGGAAACCATATTAGGTACCTACGGGAATAAAAGCACTCAAGCCCACAAATTACTCCTATTGGTTTCACTACATGTGACTGTTGTGACATCATTATCAAACATTATAGGTATTCTTGCCCTGACTGCGGTTCAGTTTCAGAACCTTATTCTGACAAATCTGAATTATCGAACATCCTAGAAAATGTATTAAAATGTCATAAATTCGACAGACTGGAACAATAAAATGTACTATTTTTATTTTGCCCGATTTTCAACTCCAATGACTTTCGAACAATCTTCTAACGAAGAAGTTTCTAAAACTGACTGGATGTCAGAATTATTATCGTTCCCTCTGGAAAGTATATAAATTAGCTTTTATCATGCAGCGATTTACATAGGAATTCGTTTTCAAAAAATGCTTCACATGACCCATTTATTTGGCAAAATTATTACTTGTACCTATCACATTTTTAAAGTAAAAATCAAGCGCACAATTTGGTCTAGAATTTAAATTTACTCTTTTTGCACGACCAGGCCATTTTATGCCCTAGGGATTAAACCATTTTACACAAAAGCAAAAAGTAGGTACTTTGTGAATAATAATTATTTATTTTCTAAAATTTATTTGTGGCGCAATGGATTAATAATTATTTATTTATAATTCCTGGAGGAATAATAATAATGAGTATTATTATATGCCAGTCGACATACATAATGTCGCGGTAGAAAATATTTTCTTCGGATACTCGGAAATATAAATATTTGCTAACATACTAACATTCAAAACAAGCGAAACACAAATAAGGGAGACTGAGACTAATAAAATGAAAAATGAACCATCTGATATCGATTGAAAGTTCTCCTGACGTGGTTTCCGAGCCCGGTGAGGTACGCCGAAGTAGGGGGAAGTAGGGGAACCACGAGTTCCAGCGAACGCCCGCCCGCCCGCCTATCTCCGTACGTCTAATTCCTGCTCGAATGGCCAATTCACGGATCATTTTATTGCCGGGCAATGGGTTCGTAGTTTTCAAATCATAGCCAAACGAACAAACGTATCGACTTGAAAGTAGTCTTAAAATAATGTTATAGAATGCCTCAATCGTCGTTGTGTCCTTCGAATTATTTTTGAGTGGTGGAAATACTCGAAATTCTTAACCGAATATAGTCGAATTTCGGGTATGTTTGGCATTTTTTTTCACAGTGTCGCATTAGTCCTGCACAGTTCGTGATACACAACGACGATTCTTCGTAGTTTTATCTAAGCCACAAAAAAAAATCAAGTGAAAATATTAAGAAATGCAAGTAGGAGATGTAAACTACGAAACCCTTGAAAATGGGGGGTATCGTAGCGCCTTAATTAACTTTATATGCCACTGGAGCGGAAGAACCTGGAAAAACAATCTGAACATTTTTTTCGGCCATTCTCTTGTGGTGGACTTTTATAGTCTCACGTTTCACGTATTCACTATGCAGTTTAGGATCACCTTTGCTATGCAGAAACAAGTTTTCGAATGTTAGTAATTCGAAAATACGAATGGAGTAAACTTCTCGGTTCTTTTATAATATATTTAATTATGAAAAATCGATACAATCAAGCAAAAATATTAAAAAAAACTGACAAATAAATGTATATTTTACAGCAGAGGGAATTTTGGCTATTACAAAAATGCTATAATAATATTTTGTTGTGTTCCTTTTGGTAGAAATTTTTACACAAGGTGGTTCCATTTTATTTTGGGATATTTAAACAGGTGATAGAAAACCATAAAATAAGGCTATTTTGCAGTATGACTTTTTTACACAGAAGCATCGTTTTATAAATAATTATTTAAGTTCTCACAAATTGTAACATTTTATTTTTTATTTTTCAATCATATAAGATATTAAAATCGAATTTGGCATAGAGTGGAACTTGGTTATAATGAACCATTATGAAAAAATGACAAAAAATATCTTGTTAATTGAACGTTTTTATTCGGCAAATGTCAGAGTCCATAATTAGGGTGAATTTGTGCGTTTGCACAACCATTTTGCAGCTTGCGAACTATACTTAATTTATCTGTCAAAGAAATGGATTTTCGATTAGCTTTCTTAATATTTTAATTAATGATTAATGAGGTTGAAATCAGATGAAACCGAACGCTGTAAATCTATTTTTTTAAATCTCTTCTGACATTTGGCAACGTTGCGTTCGTCAGGCACTTCGTCCTTCGGTCTGAGCTTGAATCCGTTGTTTTTTGAATGAGTTTTGGGTATTATTACTCCAGAAGTATCAGGAAAATGGCTTTATTTCGTATGGTTTAGCCTGACACCAACGTGCATATAAATTCACTACGCAGATTATGCACCCACTAAATCAAAGCAAGCGAAGAAACTCACAGAATGTACCTCGTGAATGTATATACATGTCTAGCAAAGGGGGCCGTCATACTGTGCTAAAATAGATTGGAAGCCAATAGGAATAAGGAAGCTGCGTTTTTGGTGGGTTATTTGAAATGAAGTGAAAAAGAGGAAAAAGACTTATTTTAAATGATTCCAACCGTAACCCTAGAAATTGACACATAACGGCAGTCCAAAAACAATATTCAGCCAGAACCCATCTCTCGATAATTTGTTATAACCAAGTTCAGAAGTCCCCCGTGAAAATAAGGTACGTTATAACAGAGTGTTTGTTATATCCGAGTTCGTTATAGCCGAACAAAATATAGGCAATTCATAGGGACTTTGGTCGTGTATTGTTATTTATAACATTTTATAAAGTGGACAATAGTGTGAAATACAACAATAAAATCAAACAATATTTTTTGTAGAAAAAATAGCGAGAAGTAGCTGCATTTGTTTGAATTTGCAGAACGCTCTCATAAGTTGACGTTATTGCCACAATTGGGAAGCACGCCCTTTCCCTTTTTTTTGCATATTACCACAGCAGAAACTGAACTGTCATGACATATATAGGCTTTTTTCTGTGTTCCTATAATAGATAGATAGATAGACAGATTGTCAAAGATGACTCTTGTAAACAAATTTAACTATACAAAATTTTTTACAAGCTACTTGGTAAGCTACTTAACACTACAACACAAATCAGAAAACATCCGCAAAAAACTCATTCCTTTGGACAGGAGAAGATTTTTACTTGTCGTCCTAAATTCTTTACTTGAATTGATATTTTTTATGTGGCCAGGAAGGTGATTGAACATCTTCCTTGATGTATAGAGCAACAACCTCTTCATGCACGTCTCGTGCAGCAACCTGAGCTCTCTGATAACACCGTGGTATGGTTATTATATTTCGCAAACATCATACAGACTGTCTCCAGTATAAAAATAGAAGTAAGGGTTAAAATTTTGTGGTGTATGAAAAATTAAAAAGGATTTTCTGTCAGAGCCGGGGGTCAAACCCGTGACCTCTCGCTTGCTAGGCGAATGTTCTACCACTATACTATGCTGAACCATTGAAATAAGTCGGTCTGTTTGTATAGTAGCTGAACGGAGAAGCCATCGTTCGCGCCGTACCACAGAAATTTTTCTTTCTTTCATGTCCATTGGTCTATGTCCTTTAGGGATGAAAGGTCTTCCCCATTTCCATTTTCATTTTCAATCATTCCTTACGAGAGATTCGTATGCGAAGGACTACACCAACATGACTTCCAAGATGTATGGTGGTACAACAGTGTCTAATGTCAAGGTTGTGTCTATAAGTCTGGTGTGTTTCGGAGGAAATTGGAGAGTATTTTCTGTGGTATGGCGCGAACGATGGCTTCTCTGTTCAGCTACTATACAAACAGACTGACTTATTTCAACGGTTCAGCGTAGTATAGTGGTAGAACGTTCACCTAGGAAGCGAGAGGTCCCGGGTTCAACCCCCCGCGCTTTCAGAAAATTATTTTTAATTTTTCTGAAATGATTTTCTTGCTTTCTTGCTTTCATGTCCATTGGTCTACATTCTTTACGTATGGAAGTTCTTCTTCATTTCCATTTTCAGTTTCAATCATTCCTTACGAGAGATTCGTATGCGAGGGACTACACCAGCGCTGTCTTCCAAGATGTAACATGCTAACATGTTAAATTTGTCGTCATTTGAAAAAGCACCCTCCATTTCTAATAATACAAATTATTAACTAAATGATACAGTGGGCGTTATGACAAATGACAAGGGGTTGGTTTCGTTGTTTCAAAGCCTTCTACGAGGATTTTATTTATTTTTTATTATCGTATGTGACTGTTATTAGTGTTTGCCGTCATTTTTTTGGCTCTCTGATATTTTTTATTATCGTATGTGACTGTTATTAGTCTTTGCCGTCATTTTTTTTGCTCTCCGATTGAAAGATAAGTTGTAAGTTAAATTGTTGACAATACTGATTAATATTTAGACTTCTTATTATTAAATACAGGGCCGCATTAGAAAAAAATGAATAGAAAAAAGGAATTTTCAGTATAATTGTCTCAAAACATTTTAAAAATATTTCGTGTCATACATCAGCAATGAAAAGGGCTTTCAAAATCTGCAAAAAAAATCCAGGTCCGCATTTAAAAAAAAATAAGTTGCAGATGGTTTCTCAAAAACAAAATGTTGTAGAACAAATCTAAAAACGCCATCTTAAAGCTCGTTACAAAGTTCCATAAGAAAGTGTTTTTCTTTTTTTTTTTCTATCTGTGATAACAACTTCAGAAAAAAATAAAATCGAAAACGCAAAATTTTACTTTTTTCAAAATAACTCAAAAATGAAAAAAGATATTGGAAATCTGTTTGTACCATTTTATTGACCTTAAAATTGCGCAACTTTTCCCCCATTTAACTGTTGTTCTATCTCTCACCGTTTGCAAGATCCCCATACTGTTCATTCTTATCTGGGATACATTGTATAGGGAGTTTTGATTACATACTGTTAACTGAGTGTCTTTAAAATGTTTAATTATTTTTTTCTAGTTTAATATTTTTGATCGAGATGAAGTTTCACAAATGGGGAACTTGAACATTTTCTTTCTCTTAATATATTTGCATATCTATAGAAAGAGCGAACGTTCTACCACTATACTATGCTGAGCCGTTGAAATAAGTCGGTCTGTTTGTATAGTAGCTGAACGGAGAAGACATCGTTCGTGCCGCAAAAATTTTTCTTTCCTTCATGTCCATTGGTCTATGTCCTTTAGGGATGAAAGTTCTTCCCCATTTCCATTTTCATTCATTCCTTACGAGAGATTCATATGCGAGGGACTACACCAACATGACTTCCAAGATGTGTGGTAGAACGGTATCTAACGTCAAGGTTGTGTCTATAAGTCTGGTGTGTTTCGGAGGAAATTGGAGAGTATTTTCTGTGGTATGGCGAGAACGATGGCTTCTCTGTTCAGCTACTATACAAACAGACCAACTTATTTCAACAGTTCAGCGTAGTAGAGTGGTAGAACGTTCGCCTAGCAAGCGAGAGGTCCCGGGTTCGACCCCCCGCGCTGGCAGAAAATTCTTTTTAATTTTTCTGAAATGATGTTTGATTTTCTTTCTTTCATAAAATAGAATAGTGCGATCATTAATTTGCGATCATTGATTTTGGTAAATTACTCAGTCAAGGTCACAGCTTTTTTTACTAACGTGTTTGTAATAGGATATTAGTTTAGTCGAGTAAAAAGTACTTGATTCAATCTAACTTGTATTTGACATGAATTCTAATATGAAAATTCTAAGAATTTCTTGAATACCATAAAAATTTAAAAACATGATTTACTGATTATATTGATGAATACCTACCTATAAAAGTTGCAATTAAGTTGTTTTGTTCATCCAATGAATTATAATGTTTTTTCAGTTGCTTCTGGGGTACTCTTAGATAGTTTGTAGTAGTCTGAGGGTGAGAATTACTATTATTTAAATAAAATAAATTTAATTGTTTAAATAAAACATGAGACATTTTAAAACCGAGGTTATGCTTCCATTGTAGTACAGATAACGTAACCTTATCTGTGATTGTAGTATGCCAATTTTAGTATCGAAGTGACAACACGTCTTCTTAACGGAAATTTAAACTATTTTAAACTTATTGGTTCATCTGCAATTACGTCAAAAGGATAGATTAGATTAGAAAAGTGACTATATACACGAACTCACTAAAATCACAACAGTCTTTTTTTCCTGTGTAGATAATATGAAATAATAAGTGGTGCCGGCCGCCGCCGACGGGTCACACGAGTCTCGCCGATGCCGACGAGAAGCGCGAATATTTAAAAAACGGCGGTGGCCTGTTTGCTTTATTGCAAAAATGATATTTTTTGGGAGTTATAGAGGGCGTTCACTTTTCGTTGGCAACACACTGCATAGCTTTTTGGCGTCGAAGCAATTTTACTATTATTTTTCATATCAGCAAAGGTGCATAGGTACTATGAAGAGTTCGTGTATAAAAAAACTTCTGTAATTGCTCAATTATAAAATCTAAATTAACGATTCGATTACCGAATTCTTCTTGAACCACGTTAGGGTCAGTTGAACATCTATCAATGTTTGATTGGATAATTATTGTTCTGCATAATAGTGTTGTTACGACCAAAAAAGTGCGTTTAAATTCTACTTCTATAAAATGTTTTATATACTTAGTATTCCATATTAATATTTGTGTAATAATAAATAAATCTAACTGAAAACTTTCTACACTGTAAGAGCAGCGTCCAGAGATATACTTTCTAGACTTTGGTAAGAGTTCACTTTAGAGGGATTAGAGTGAATAGGCCATAGGTATAATATTATATCACAACTATGATTTGTTTATTTAAAAACAGTAAGCGGTTTCGTTAATCTACAAAATTACATCATCAAGGACTAGAATATAAGATTTAAAAAAGTAAATAAATAAAGGATAATAACTTATAGTCCAAGAGCTTGCAGGAAATTTGAAGGAGATACTTGAAAAAAGATTATAATTATGTAAATGTTTTTAATTGTTTCAACTTTGACTTGTGGCTGAATGTATATATTTCAAATATATAATGGCTAGGTAAGTAAAGGTTCTTTATTTATTTATACATATACCTACTACCTGCCCTGAGGATGTAGGTAAATTTATAAAGTTGCGAAACCGGTCTCCGTTTTTAAATAAAGTAATAGTTTTGAGATAATAGGAGCTATTAATTTCTAATCCCTTGTAAATGTTTCATTCAAAGCCCTGTTTTTCCCCTCTCTCAAATTCTGGGAACCATATTAGGTACGGGAATAAAAGCACACAAGCCCACAAATTACTCCTATTGGTTTCACTGTGACTGTTGCGACATCATTATCAAACATTATAGGTATTCTTGCCCTGACTGCCGTTCAGTTTCAGAACCTTCTGACAAATCTGAATTATCGAACATCCTAGAAAATGCATTAAAATGTCATAAATTCGACAGACTGGAACAATAAAATGTACCCTCTATTTTTATTTTTCCCGATTTTCAACTTAAATGACTTTCGAACAATCTTCTAACGAAGAAGTTTCTAAAACTGACTGGATGCATTGAGTAAAGGAATAACTTTACTCAATGCTGGATGTCAGAATTATTATCGTTCCCTCTGGAAAGTATATAAATTAGCTTTTATCATGCAGCGATTTGACACAATGATCGTATTACATAGGATATTATTCGTTTTCAAAAAATGCTTCTTATGACCCATTTATTTGACAAAAATATTACTTGTACCTATCACATTTTTAAAGTAAAAATCAAGCGCACAATTTGGTCTAGAATTTCAATTTACTCTTTTTGCACGACCAGGCCATTTTCTGCCCTAGGGATTAAACCATTTTACACAAAAGCAAAAAGTACTTTGTGATTAATAATTATTTATTTATTACTCCTGGAGGAATAATAATAATGAGTATTATTATATGCCAGTCGACATACATAATGTAATATTCTAACATTCAAAACAAGCGAAACACAAATAAGGGAGACTGAGAGTAATAAAATGAAAAATGAAACATCTGATATCGATTGAAAGTTCCCCTGACGTGGTTCCCGAGCCCGGTGAGGTAGGCCGAAGTAGGGGGAGTAGGGGAACCACGAGTTCCAGCGAACGCCCGCCTGCCCGTCTGTCTCCGTACGTCTAATTCCTGCTCGGATGGCCAATTCACGGATCATTTTATTGCCGGGCAATGGGTTCGTAGTTTTCAAATCATAGCCAAACGAACAAACGTATCGACTTGAAAGTAGTCTTAAAATAATGTTATCGAATGCCTCAATCGTCGTTGTGTCTTTCGAATTATTTTTGAGCGGCGGAAATACTCGAAATTCTTAACCGAATATAGTCGAATTTCGGGTATGTTTGGCATTTTTTTTAACAGTGTCGCATTAGTCCTGCACAGTTCGTGATACACAACGACGATTCTTCATAGTTTTATCTAAGCCACAAAAAAAAATCAAGTGAAAATATTAAGAAATGCAAGTAGGAGATGTAAACTACGAAACCCTTGAAAATGGGGGGTATCGTAGCGCCTTAACGTATAACTTTTGCTAGTGATTTTTCGCCAAAAATCAAAAATTACCTTAATTTTCCCTCCAAATTGTCCGAGATTCAACTCATAATTTTATGTTTTAGTAATACCTTTTCTACTAAAATAGGTCAGCGTTCCAAAAAGTTCGATATCTAACTAACTTTCTAGTGGCATTTTTCTACTAAAATAGCCAGCGCTGTCATCTAGCATTTTGTCGAGTCTTAACTGTTTGATACAATTTTTACGTGCAAAGTCAAACTTTTAGGGTCAATACAATTCAACAACTATTATTTCTACTAGAAACCAATCTTATTTCATAATTTCTTGTTTTATAACCTTTGTTAGTGGTTTCCCGCCACAAAAATTAAAAAAAATGCCCTTAAATTCACCCCTCCCCAAATTTCCGAGATTCAACTCACAATTTTATGTTTTAGTGGGATTTACTTTTTTACTAAATAGGTCTGAACCAAACATTTTGAGACTTAACTCATCATTTTTCTAATGGAATTTGTTTCTATTAAAATAGATTTTCTATTATAGTGTAGGTATTTGAAATCTCCTTCCAGATTCTGATGCGTATTTGTAGCACGAAGAAATTAGAAAAGAAAAGAAAGTAATGAAAAAGTTAGTAACATCATACTAAATTCAATATGGCCGCCGCTCCAAGATGGCGGATTACATTTTCTTTTCAACCCCCTTAATATGGGTTGCGTTCAGGAATTATTACATTGTACACATTTCTTACAGAGTTGTTACATTGCTCGTTCATTAATTCATATTATTACTCCGTAATCCCATTTCCACACGTTCAGAAATTGCTGAAATAGTTACCGAGGAAGCACTTGGGAGCCCATTTCTTACCATACTTTTTCGTGTGGTAATTTATTACCGAGTTTGCGCATTGCCGCATTTTCTGATTACAACCCGAGATATGGATTTTGTAACGTTTTTGCAATTTACCATTGTTGTAACCAAGATTTTTACAAAACTCTAATTCGTAAGCCTTTTATACACCTTTGGGCATTAGACTCAATATATTATTAACCCTTTGGAGCGTTCATCTCATTGTGGGTTTATAATATATTTCGGCCACCCGCGCGCGGATCGACGAGTAGGTACCACCGGCCGGTCGCTCGGCCAGTGTGGTGGGGTACCTCGTCCCCCCCGCAGCTCCCCTCGAGCGGATTTATAAACAAACTCAATAACTTCCTTAAAAACGGTCTCAAGGGTTGATTTTTTTTTTCATTCTGCGTGTTTTTTCTCGCGAATCCGATGACTCCCTTGAAAATTAATTTTCTCAATATTTTACCCAATAATTATTGTTTTTCCTCAATTTAAATATGGGCATGCTTATTAGTTATTTTTCGGCGAATAGGGATGTTTTGATAATTAAATTGCATTTTGTACAAAATTTTGTTATATACCTACCTACTAAAAAAGAATAAATCAGAGTTACTCTTTTTTAATTCTTTAATGGTTCGAATACTGCTCAGTTTTTCCCAAACTGTAAAGAGATGACGTCAGTATCCTCTGTCTTTTAATGAGATTTACCTAACTTTCTACTAAAAAAGGTCTTTTAAATTCGTTGCAATTTTTACGTATAAAACCAAAGTTTTTGGGTCAGTAGGTACAACAAGTATTGTTCCTATCAGAATCCAATGTTATTTTATAATCATGTTCTAACTTTTGTTACTGGTCAAATTTATTTTTTGTCAACCCCCTTAATATGGGTATCAAATGAAAGGGTTTGAAAAGTAGAAAACGATAAAGTTAGTTACATCACATTAAATTCAATATGGCCGCCGCTCCAAGATGGCGGATGATGTATTTTTTGTCAACCCCCTTAATATGGGTATCAAATGAAAGGGCTTGAAGAGTAGAAAATGAAAAAGTTAGTGACATCATACTAAATTCAATATGGCCGCCGCTCCAAGATGGCGGATTACATTTTCTTTTCAACCCCCTTAATATGGGTTGCGTTCAGGAATTATTACATTGTACACATTTCTTACAGAGTTGTTACATTGCTCGTTCATTAATTCATATTATTACTCCGTAATCCCATTTCCACACGTTCAGAAATTGCTGAAATAGTTACCGAGGAAGCACTTGGGAGCCCATTTCTTACCATACTTTTTCGTGTGGTAATTTATTACCGAGTTTGCGCATTGCCGCATTTTCTGATTATTTATTATTTTTGCTATATTAGTTAATGTTAGGACCTGTTCACTTTCATCTTCATCGCTTTCGTCCTCCCAATCATCCAAAAGTATATATTTTGCAGCAATAAAAGTTGCAAGACATATAAATGTTTTATGTTATTGTTGTTATCCATTGTTCAGACTAGTTTCAACTGTGGTTTCATTTCAACCACAAAACCGTTTCACATAGAAATCCGAAAGGACAGAAAAAGTTCCAAATTCAGAAATATATAGCCTGTCATATGTCATTTTGTCACTATTCAGTTACATTTTAAAATGTCATTGTCTCACATTACAGAGTAAAGTCTTCCTTTACATTTTTATTTCTGAACGCACCCCTGGCATCAAATGAAAGGGCTTGAAGAGTAGAAAACGATAAAGTTAGTGACATCACACTAAATTCAATATGGCCGCCGCTCCAAGATGGCGGATTACCTATTTGTTACCCAACATGGGTATGAAATGATAGGGCTAGACGGGTAGAAAAGAATAAGGTGAATCGCCGCGGTGGCGTCGCTCGTACCGGCGCTGACTTTTTAGACTGCATGTTTTTCTGCCTTCATCGACCTCGGTTCGAGGCAGGCACATGCATATGTCTTTAAAGAAAAACACCGCTATGGCCAAGAGCACTGGGCAAATGTGGGTTCACGGTATTGCTCCTAAATAGCTTTACCCGTGTGATTCACTAATTGTCCTACACTCACTGGGATTACGGCGGTTTTCTAGGGTTTTCCATAGTACTTGAGCGAATGCTATCCTAGTTCTATCGGGAAAAAAGTCAGCCCTAGCCGCAAATGGCAACGAAGACAAAATAATAGTAATTGCCCCCCTCCCCCGCACAAGCATGTGGTTGCTTCTGGGGTACTCCTAGTTTGGAGTATTGTGAGGGTGAGTATTATTATTATTATTATCGACTTAGCCAAAAGGCATTCGCACTCCCTCTCTGGGGAACATTCACTCAGATCCCGGGTATCCCGGGTATTATTATTATTATTATTATTATTACTTCATATGAAATCCAATATGGCGGCCGCCTCAAGATCGCGAACTAAATTTCTTTACCACCCTCCTGACATGGGAATCAAATAGGTACTAAAAAGCACAAAATAAAATTGAAAATACAAAAAAAAACTTTTTAAAAACAAGCTTTTATTAAGCTGTACAAAAAGGAATACAATAAGTTTAGGTTTTCGTTAAGATAATTCAGTTCCAAAAAACCGATAAATAGGTACATATTATTAGGTAAATACCTACTATTATTGCATTACCAAAGTCTAGAGAATACTATTCTCTGGACTTTGGTATTACCATACGCAGATTTACGATATCTTTAAATACGAATTATTCTGATGGCCAAAATTGTCATAATCCTGAACCACAACACAAGTTAGGTACCTACATTTTTTAAAGGAAAGACGATATTTTTTGTTTTATTTTAAATCTAGGTATACCTATTTTTCTGATACCTTACATTATAAAGAAAATCTAGTTCATTCAAAATTCTAAGTAAGTTAACACCATTTATGTTTGTGGCGTTTTTACATAACTTAAAATGTAATTTTTCTAGCTCAACAAAGGAAAAGTTATGGGGTGGCCCATTCTCACGGGAACACACTGTACCTCTGCATATTTTTCATAAATAATACTCACTTATTTCTCCAAAGTCTTCTGATGTGAAGCAAAATAGAACTAACTGTTGTAGTTCAAGGTCTCATGATGACACAATTGATAACAGTAATCCCCTCTAAAATTATTCGTTTTGCTTAGTCTTATCAAACTTCGTTAAAATGTAAATATTATTAATACGTGTAACATATAATCTATTAATACATAATCTTTAAGTAACATTAGGGGATAAACTATATTTCTATAACATGTTCATGGATTAAAGACTATTTTTTAAATTAATTTTCTGCTTCACAATTTCACAATAGAAAATCAGATTTTTTTCCTTTAGAACTACAGATGACTGAATCAACTGTCATCCGTGGTATTACGAAAAACCATAAGAAAACCGTAATATTTTCAGTGAATGTAGGACAATAATAATCAATGAGCGTGAAAATAGCCATGGACTTTTGGCCACTCTCGGCGTCTGGCTGCCGTCGATAAAGTTGTAGTCTCTGGCGCTGCGCACTTTTTAGCCACCGCGACGTCCGAATTTTCACTAATTAAAATAATCATATAATACATTAAAAACCGTTTGATTTATTTGTAAAATAGACTTCAATATCAATTGGTTGGCAAAATGTTAATTGCAAAATCACGTGAAAACCAATTTAAAAACGGTGCCTGGGAAAAACGGGAGGAGCTGGAAAATGTATTTTAACGGAAAAAACTCCCAGATAGGAACCTAACTTAGCTATAAGTTTCAGAATTTGTAAAATATCCCCAAAAGAGCCTTTAGGAAATATGTCGAAAAAACGGTGGCTGGGAAAAACTGGAGAGGCTGGAAAATTTATTTTAATGAAAAAAGACTCCCACATAGGAACATGACTTACGCGGTAAGTTTCAGAATTTGTTCCCCCCAAATAACCTCAAAAGAGCTCTTAAGAAAAATGTCGAAAAATGGTGGCTGGGAAAAACTGGAAGAGCTGGCAAATTTATTTTAACGGAAAAAGACTCCCATATAGGAACATAACTTAAGCAGTCAGTTTCAGTATTTGTTCCCCCCAAATAACCCAAAAAGAGCCCTTAAGACAAATATCTAAAAACCGGTGGCTGGGAAAAACTGGAAGAGCTGGAAAATTTATTTTAACGGAAAAAGACTCCCCTAGAGGAACATAACTAACGCTATAAGTTTCAGAATTTGTTACCCCCAAATAACCCCAAAACAGCTCTTAAGGAAAAATATATAAAAATAATAACCGGTGGCTGGGAAAAATTTGAAAATTTATTTTAATGGAAAAAATACTCCCATGTGGGTACCTAACTTATGCTATAAGTTTCAGAATTTGTTCCTTCCAAATAACCTCACAAGAGCCCTCAACAAATATGTCGAAAAAACGGTGGCTGGGAATAACAGGAAGAGCTGGAAAATTGATTAAAATGGAAAAAGACTCCCATGTGGGTACCTAACTATAAGTTTCAGAATTTGTTCCCCCAAATAACCCCAAAAGAGCCCTTAAGAAACATATCGCAAAAACGGTGGCTGGGAAAAACTGGAAGAGTTGGAAAATTTAATTTAACGGAAAAATTATCGAATGCATGCAAAAATCCATTGCACAACCAGTCAGTCATTTTTTCCGCTCGGAGATTCGAGATATTCGAACATTAGGATTGCGGAAAGGAAAGAGACTGTTTACTTGGCAACAAAGTAATTCTCGTGCATGTCAACCTTAACGTAATATTTGTGCTTTGCGACTAAACCATTTTGTAGAAATATTAAGTTAGGAGGTTCACATGTGTTACTTTCACACCTACACCAAATTCGCCTATCTATAGAAGGTTCTGGCCATACTATTTGTGGTACCTAACAAAAATAAAACATATAAAATTCTCTCAAAAAAACTAACCATATTTCTTGCCCAAGAATTGTCCTATTTGCAACAAATTCCTACTGCACGTGAAGAAATAAAGTTATCGCATAATAAATTATGACATCGGCTTATGTTATTTATTTATTTATGGCGTTACAGGTAGGTTTTCAACTATTTCCAATACACCAAAAATTATCAAGAATATGTCTTTTTATTTTTAACAGCTTTAAAGTGACATTTTGACACCCTAATCATATAATCGGCCCTTTTAAAGTCCTTTCTTAGAATAAAATGGAAATAACTCCCTAACCTTTAATGTTAGACCCATAATACCCTATACCAAAATGTATGTACTCTTTAAGGGCTTTCCAAAGATGTAATAAAATATAGGGTGTTCCAACTTAGGATTTGCGTAAGTGAATCACCTGGTATATTCTTCAGAACTTTATCTCAATATCGGTGCAAAATTATTAAGTAGGCATAACAGGCACTCTCCAGTCCAAGTCATTGCCCAAAATCTTAATTGGTTTTTGAGTAATACGTTTCCAAAAGTGGCCCCTTTTTTCATTTAAAATTAAAATAACTCTTTAACCTTTAACGATAGATCCTTAATACCCTGTACCAAAAAGTACGTACTCTTTAAGGGATTTCTAAAAATGTAACAAAATTCGGGGCGTTCCATTTAAAAGAAACATAAGTTTAGGTAGCCACTACTTATTGGATCATCCTATACATATATTGGAAAATATTTTCGGAATGTAGTACTCATGTTTCTCTACAAGTTTTATCTATACTTTTTTCTAGCATTAACACTGTAGAAGATATAGACCACCGCGGCCTACGTAACTCACTCTGTAGACGCTACGGGATCAATTGTACGTAAACCTTCCTAGGCGAGCAAACGCGTTTTCTATTACGCTGGGGTAGTGAATACCGGTACAAGTATCATTCCCATTGTGGAGATGATTAGTTGCCAGCACGATGCCACCTCCATTTCCATATGGTTAAAGAAATTCCAAGGATTTTATTTAACTACTAAAAAGCAGTGGCCATTATTTTCAAGAGTGCTCACAGACTTAGTTATGCTTTAATAAACGCTGTACTCAGCGCCTTTAATAATATGAACTATCTAGAAGAAACACTTAGATTTACTTTCGGTAATGATCCGAATAGCCCAAGCGGCAAAATAATATCCAGTGATATTAATAAATGCGAACCCGATCAACAAAAACACAAATATCTGAAGGAAATTATGACTGCCAGCTTCAATATTAAAAACCCCCAAATATTTGCAATTTGGTTTAAAAATATTGCAATTTTACTTTCTTCCACGTCTAGAACAGATGACACAGAAAATAGTTTTAACGAGTTACTCAAGATTAGCTGCGGAACCTACATAAGAAGCCCTTTCTATATGTACTTCGTCAATTCATGGATATGATGTTAAGAAAATATATGCCATTTTTGCCACTTTGGGGTGGGATCTTATTCCATCGACCGCCGCGTGACTTCTGCAAATATAGCAAGGCAAATGCGGAGGCATGGTTCAAATTTACGAAACTTTACATATTAAACGGAGAAGAAAATCAAAAATGCAGCAGGGTTGTAAGGAAACCCTGAAAAAGAGTGCTGTCAATATACAAAGAAACACCTTTACGAATCCTAAAATCCGCTTTGACATCTAGAAAACCAAATTATACTCCCCGATTGACAGTATCAGTCCCTAATACCGACAAAGAGGCATTACTATCGTCATCATCGAGAGGTGTATTGTGACTTGTGTCGAAACACAAGAAAAAAATGCCCTTTAAAACAAATAACTTCGAGGGGAAGACCCTGAATAGAACTTTAGAAGCAATTAGCAAAAATACATGTACCTAGTATACATTGCAATTAACAAAAAAGACTATATGGTTGATGATATCGTATTGTCATCTGGAGGAACGGCCCTCCTCGATTTGGAACAAAAATTAAGAAGTTATTGTTATCACTTCAGCCTAATGATTCGGATAGGTATGCATTAAGTGATGTTGCAATTTTAAATTACACAAACGAAGAATTATTTAAATGTTTTATTATCTACGGAAAATACAACAAGGTAATATCAAGAACGTGCGATACATAATCTTCGTTTGTGTAATTTAAGCGCGCCGGCATATTGTTGACAATAATTTATAAACCAAGTGACATTTTCTCAGCCGCGATTGTCTTTTCAACATCCACGGCTAATATGATTTTCCAAGTGTTAAGCAAACCCCGCATTTTATGGGCGAAAAGTGGGTTTTTCGTAAATTAATCGAAAATTACTGCATTTAGGTATAGGAAACCTTACACAAAGTTGTCATCATTTTTAGTGGTAAATAAGATCGCATTAAAAAAAATGGGGGTTTCCATTTGAAAATTTCGAGATTTAAGCACATTTTGATTGTAATTTTTATTCATATTTTGTGAACACCCTGTATAAGAACGGATTTATTTCTCAGCAGAGATCACTAGGTCAGGGCTTCTGTTACACGATGCCAAAAATTCGTTTTGAAATTTCGCGGGTTCCTCATATAAATTGCTAATTGACTTTAGGTCTGCACTTGTAATTTTTTTCGGAAAAATGCAAATATCTCAATAATGGTTAAATTTAGACATTGCATGTTTTTGTTCCAAAATGATGCCTAGAATCCAAAATGCAATAATATACAGGGTGTTCCATTTGAGATAAGAAAGTTGATATCGACTTCCGGTATAACCGGAAGTGCCAGATTCACCAAAATATTTTAGTTGAGCAGCGCCCATTGGCATTGGTGAGGTGCCAAATTTTCAGAATTTTCCTACTTTTAGTTTTCCATATATAGATCGATGCAGTTCGTGGTGGGCCACCCTGTATATACGTCGTGGGTCATCAATACAAATATTGTTGTCTGAAAAATATTTCTTAATTTCCGCAAACCACTGTCTTATGCCTGCTTCTCTAACATCAGCCCTTCTGCCAGCTAGTATTTGAGGACATCTCTGGGTTATTTGGGAATACCGTTTAAAAAACAAATCTTGCCAGCGACGACCAGGCTTGTCGTCTGTGAATGGATTCTCTCTTTTCATCTCTCTCATCGATAACTGCAGGCTATCGGTTGACTCATAGGGAAACCTCGTTTTTCTGAAGTTATCCAGTTTACCAAATTTTCTTCTTTCTTGTACTACATTTGTCAGTATAGTTGATGCGCCTATTTTCTCTGGGAACGTTTTTCTTAATTTATCCAGCAAAGTAGATTTGGGGACGTTGAATGTAGAACTGGCCACTAGCAAAACGCAACCTTAAGGTAAAGTCATTGTATGCAACTGAACATGCCCAGAATATTGTTGTGTATTATGCTACATCACTGTATTGTGTAGCTAACTTCATTTATATTTAGGCAATTAATGTCTTAGCTTTGTGTTTTGTATTCGTTGATTCGGGAATGGGGGGCGCTGGTAGGAAGTCAGTTGTTACGTTGTTATGGGAACGTTGAATATACGTTTGCAAGAATCCGCGTGCATTTTTATTTAAACCAAGTTAAATATACAATATCTGGCAACGAGGATGGTGGATACTGTTGAATATTCTCTACTGATAAGGTCATGGTGTCGTTAAATGTGAAAACTACAGTTCAAGGAGAGTTACAAGGTTCGCAAAAAAAGTGAGGTTAAGAGCACAGCGCTAGGTGAAGAGAAAAACGCGGAAACAGATTGACTGGAAACGAGAATGGCTCTCATAGGAAATATCGAGCCCTTTACGGGCACTCCAGATGAATTCGAGACGTACTTAGAGAGAGTGGAACATTTGTTTAAAGTCAATAGTGTCAAAGAAGACATACAGATTTCAATGTTTATCACATTAGCGGGACCGGCTGACCTGGCTGTGTATGTAACTCTAAAGAATTTAGCAGCACCTAAGAAACCATAGGAACTGTCATATGTAGAAGTCAAGAATTTACTGACTAGTCATTACTCTCCGCAGGTGTCAATAATCTATGAAAGATTCATTTTTAACAAGAGTATGCAGAAAATGGACCAATGCATTGCAGATTACATAGTAGAATTGATTTCGGGCAATTTTTGGATGATGTTTTACGTGATCAATTTGTTGTTGGAATTCATTCGGAACACATTCAAAAGAAACTGCTGTCGGAGTCAAAGTTAACCTTTGTCGATGCTTGTAGATTGGCTCAGGCATCAGAATTGGCAGATAAACAAGTAAAAACTTTATCGGGCAATGGCACGGCAGGTACGGTTAACTATATACAACATAAAAAGTTTCAGCGAAGCAGTCAGAATGTGACTGGAGGCCAGGCAGGTGGGTGCGACAGGTGCGGAAGAAACCATGCAAAGGATAAATGTCCAGCTATGAAATGGAAATGTTTTAATTGTTAACTTTTTATATAGCTACCGAAATACACCATGTGCAAGTACTGGTTTAAGTATATTCCAGATCTACGGGGAGTAAATTCAAAGAATGGAGTGGGGGGCAGTGGGGGAAAGATGGAACGTGAAGCATTTTATATTTTTTTAAATTTTAAATAGGGGCGTTCACCTTACGTGTGAAATTAACACATGTAAACCCTTTAACTTAATATTCATACAAAATGGTTTAGTGGTAAATGACAAGTAAGTATTACGTTAAGGCTGACATGCACGAGAATTACGTTGTAGCCAAAAGCATACCGCTCCTTTTTCCGCAATCCCGATGTTCGAACATCTCGAATCTCTAAAAAGAAAAAATGGCTGACCGATTGTGTAATGGATTATTGTCTGCATTCGACAATTAAATCCCATTTCAATGTTGCTTTAATACCGACATCCCAAAGTTTGGCCATATTCGAGTATGGGCATATGTTAGATGTGTCATTTTACGACAAACTGCCAGTCATAATGGAATCGGATATCTGGGCGATGCAAATAATTATTGTAGCCACAATTTGAGAGCGAGACCACTGACTGGCGGTGATTAGTTTTAAAGAAAGTATATTTATGTTCGTTAACCCTATTAAACGGGATACTAGTAAGGCCAGCGAATTGCTAGGCAAGTGGGAAAAGTTTCCGTCACAATGGAAAAACTGAGAAATAGACATCGATACATATGGACTATACAAACGCCACCGCACCTCCAACAAAAAGATGGTTACAGTTGCAGAGTGTACGTAAGTTATTTTGCTAAACTTATGCTGGAAGGAAAACCACTAACATGTCAGAGAAACATGGATATTTATAGAGGCTTTAAAAACATTGCTTCTAAACTCTTGTCAAAGGGTGTTCCACAACAAATGTTCTGCATTATCTATTAGCAGATGTGCTTTATGCAAGAATTGTTTTAATTGCATTAAATAAACAGCAATACACTTTAAAAATATGTTCGTTTATATGTGACTGAGACGTTAGTCTCAGTCACATCGTCGTGCCCTGAGCATGACCCGTGTAATCTTGCATGGATGAAAGCTTGGCTCAATCAGCTCCATTGAAGCAGGATGTATGGAGAAGAACCAAAGAAGAAGCACATTCAGCCTGCTTAAGTCTCCAATCAGGAATCAAGTTTTATTTATAGCGTTCCACATGGGGCCCCCCTCAGACTTCATTCTTTTTCGACGTGTTTCATCGCACCGAGGAAACTCGTCCAAAAAGAAAGAAGGCATAAATATTTTTAAAATGTGGCCTTTTTGATGACATAAACCTATAGCATAAGTTATGTTCCTATATGGGAGTCTTTTTCTGTTAAAATAAATTTTCCAGCTCTTCCAGTTTTTCTTAGCCAGCATTTTTCGACATTTTTCTTAAGTGCTCTTTTGGGGTTATTTGCGTAAGTTATGTTCCTATGTGGGAGTCTTTTTCCCTTAAAATAAATTTTCCAGGTCTTCCAGTTTTTTCCAGCAGCCATTATTCGACTTTTTTCAGAACTTCTGAACTTATAGCGTAGTTAGGTTCCTATAGGGGAGTTTTTTTTGGTATTTTTCTCTTGAGAAACTCCAAAATAACCCTTAGGTTATTTTGGAGTCATTTTGGGGGGGACAAATTCTGAACTTATAGCGTAAGTTAGATTCCTATATGGGAATTTTTCCGTTAAAATAAATTTTCCAGCTCTTCTAGTTTTTCCCAGCCAACATTTTTTGGTAAAGAGCTATTTTGGGGTTATTTGGGGGGACAAATTCTGAACTTATAGTGTAAGTTACATTCCTATATGGGAGTTTTTTTTTGTATTTTTCGTAAGGGCTATTTTGGGGTTATTTGGGGGGGATAAATTCTCAACTCATAGCGTAAGTTAGGTTCCTATATGGGAGTTTTCCATTAAAATAAATTTTCCAGCTCTTTCAGTTTTTCCCAGCCAACATTTTTCGGTATTTTTCTTAAGAATCATTTTGGGGATATTTGAAGGGAACAAATTCTGAACTTATAGCATAAGTTAGGTTCCTATATGGGAGTTTTTGCCGTTAAAGTAAATTTTCAAGCCCTTCCAGTTTTTCCCAGCTAATATTTTTCGGTATTTTTCTTAAGGGTCATTTTTGAAAAAAAAATCAGGAAACGGGACTATACCTAATTTTACCAAAAAAAAAATTCAAGTAATAACGATTTTGTAATAAAATAAAAAGTGCACATTACGTACTTATTTACTTTAAAAAATTCATAGTTAGTCATTAAACTCCAACAACTTGGTGATATTAGTATTGGCTTTATAATTATACATATAGAACAAAATAAAACAAAAATAATTGCATTCTGTATTTTGAAGACTGCCTGACTTATGCCATTAGAAGTTACGAAAATTAATTAAGGAGACTTATTCTTAAAGTGATACGTTTAATTTAAAGAACTTACCGCATAGCATTGGTAACTCCAGGAGTTACAAGCACAGCCAATTGTTGGGTGGTTCCAGCTTGCTTCAAGGAGTGTGCAAGTACCAACGCACCCAAGGAGTAGGAATCATTTGTGGCTAGAGTAACCCAGGCAAAGCCTGGAACAAACACCTAATTTACCAAAATGTAGGAAAATAAATATAACTGAAATAAATAATGTCAACAACCTGAAATTTACAACAGTAAATGTTCAAAGTTTAGACAATGGCAAATTTAGTATTCCATTACTGGGATATTAAATTGAGGGAATGATGTCTTTCATGATAATTTTACATTCTCCAAAATCATGTATTCACTTTTAGAAAATTATAAATTTTGCTTCATAAAATAACATTTCGATTTTTTTGTGTGTTGGATTGTCGTTGGGATAAATTTCATTATTGTTATACAGAATTTCACTACATATCTGCACAGAATAATGTGAGATTCGTGTCATCTGTAGTTATTATACACTAAGTTATCCTTGGAAAGAGCGCCACATTTGAAGTCACTTACAGGTCTTCAACCTTTCTGCATATTATTGCGTGATGCATATTCTTGTCCTTATGCTATTTAGATTGTATTTTTGCCGTTGACCACTATTTTATCACCTGAAACAGGACCAACTAATTCAGTAATGTTATGGTACCTATTAGGTACCTAGAATAGCCAAACGAACCTACCTAAACACTAAACACTGCTATTACCTACTTGTGTTCGGCATTTTACTTATACTGTTGAGGGAATTATTCCTTCACTCAAAGCGGATATCTACTACCATGCGGAACCAAACTTTTGGAGATTCGTTGGACTGTGCTACTATGCACACTGTTTTAGATTAACAGATTTATTTACAAATTGCGAATACAGGCATTGAATAAATTGCACTACGGGCTAACAGGTCATGAAAGTAATTTTGTTTCTCATTATCTGTTTAAGATTATCTTGAAAACTAAAGCCTTAAAAAGAAAAGTAGTATACAGGATGAGTCAGAATGTATAGTAAATACTTTAAAGGGGTGTTCGGCGGGTGGTTTTAAGGGTGGTCTTTCATATAAAAATTTCCAATTTGGGCTTTCCTTGCCAAGTTATTCGGGTCTACAAGGTGACCCAAAAGTATTTTTTTTATTTATATCTCAATAACGGCGCTACTTAAAAATTTGAAATTTGGTATTTGTTATCTACTTACTGGAAGACGACTTAGGGTAGTTTATTCATTTACACAGTGCCCTAAAAAAGGGTAAAAACTAACAACCCCTATTAATTTTTTGCTCAAACTTTTTTGTGGTTATCTTTTTGGTCTTCTAGGTCCATCATTTCAGTGTATCTTTTCATTTTGCAACAAAAGTGTACTCTTGTTTCATAACGATAAAATCAACCGTTTGCGTTGAAATTGGCAAAACGTGCCCCAAAACACCTGTCGACTTCAACATTCGAAACATAAAATTTTTACCTACCGCTTTCAAACATTACAGATCGATTGTAGACCCGAATAACTTGGCAAGCAAAGCCCAAATCGAATTTTTAAATGAAAGACCCCCTTAAAACCACCTGCCGAACACCCCTTTAAAGTATTTACTATACATTCTGACTCACCCTGTATATTATCAAACCAAAAGTCTGAAATGGGAACTGATAATTGTAAGACACTGTAGGTATAGCATACTATTTTATAATAGGAAAGATGTTTTGACAATAGGTACTCTGTATGTGAATTTTGACTTCATATTCAGATTTCTTAGAAAATTCTACTCTGACCAGAACTTAAAGTAGGTACCAAGGATAATGAAAATTAGGGAAGGAAGGTACCTACCTACCTACCTATTAATTTAAATTAGGACATCCATGAATTTGTACTTAAAAGGCATGGTAAATTAATTTGATAATGTAGGTTGGCCCATTAAAAAAAAAGATAATGTTCAAATATCTGGAGCAGTCCACGCAGTCAAAAGCTCATTTCTCTCTCATTTTTTATATTTCTTATTATTTTAAAGTGGGATTTTTTGGGATAAGATAAACCATTATTACTTAAAATGACCATCGTGTTTCAAAAATAATTGTACAGCATACAAGCTTGGAAGAGGGTTGAAAAGTACATCGATGTTGAGTAGAATGAAGGGAAATTTACAAGTGGCCCCTGGGGATAACGTGGAAAATTCGATTTTCCTTACAGAAATAAAAGGTGTCTGTTGCCCATATTTTCACGCAAGCCGTGTTCACTAAATGATTAGTTGATAGAACCTGGCTTTGGAAAACCAAAGACTTGAGTGTTGCAGGTGGCTAAAGGGTTGAAATAAGGGCGTAATCTTGTAAGGAAAAAAATCGAGATTTTGACCGATTTTTCCACACAAGCTCATCGAAAATATGAAAATGTACATCGTCACTAGCCCGAAAACATAAAAAAACAAAAACACATTATACACAATTAACATATTATATACAACATCAATGTACTTTTCAACCCTTTTCGAGGTTTGTAGGTATACGAAAATAGGGCACCTAAATCTGTCTGATCTGATGGTCTATAAGGTTAATAATGACAATATGTTTATTTGTTTTCAATTCCTACTTTATTAGGAATCGGGAATACTAGGCATTGCTGTACGACATACCGTCCTAACTTCAATGCAGTTTTATGCAAAAACAGTCGAGTTTATCGGCATGAGGCAAGATGACCTTTTTGTAAGATTTTTTACTGAAATAATAAAAGACAACAAATTCTGATCAAATTTGTGGCCTATAGTAGATCATTTAGGCCTATTACAAAAAAATTAACTTTGGGGTTATGTAACTTTGCTCGATATTAGATTTTGACAAAAGGTCACATGAACTTGTACTATTCGTGCCATTTTTTTTCGTGCGTAGAATAACTTAAGCCTTATAAATAATTATTATAGAATCACAGCAAGAATGTAATTTTAAGTTCAAAGTTCCATTTTTTCGAAATGCGATCACCCAAACCGTGACATACATAGAATAATGGCACAGTTTTACATAAATAGATTTTCCCACGTCGGCGTCTTTAAAAATATTTATGTTCGCATTAGAAAAATAGGTTTTCAATAGTGGGTGTGTTAGCAATTTTATTTTTAAAACACGAAATACGCAGCACTCGACGCGTAAAAATTAATAGATAATAGATCATTATTGATTTCTATCAGGTAACTGTTACTATCCAGATAATCACTATTTATTTTTGTTAAACATATATAGGTATTTATATTTTTATTGGATTATATTTAAATTGAACCTATGTAACGAAACGGATTTGTTATATTATATATCAGTCACGCTTAGGTACCTATACTAAATTCTTTTACTGCCAAACTCAGAAAAAGAGCTTCCAAACGACAATCATAACAAATCACAAACTCTTGAAATCAAGTAAAAAACGTAATCAAATGGAGTTATTACACTGCAATTTCAAATTTAAAGCAAGGTTCATGCAGCAACTTTATCTTTTTCTTTACGGTTTTGCTTTGTTTTGCTTTTTCTTTTATTTAAAAGTTGGGAAGTTTCAACTTTTTCTTTATTATCTTTATAATTCTGAAAGCAGTCAGAACTGCGCACGCGTCGTTTTGTCCAATTACTGAAATTACCAACAAAAGAGGTTAAGAAATACAAAATTGTTTGCAAAATCAAAGCTATATTAGTCTCTTTCGGGTATTACACTTAGAGCGTTGACTGACGTATTATTAAGACTTCTCACGGCTATATAGCTTCATATTTTGAAAAGTAGAGGGCGCCTATTGTCAACAATGTATTTTGCATTGTATTTTGTCTCCGGGAAGCGCATGGTGAGCCAGAGAACTGTCAAACATGACAGTCTTTATTAATACGTCAGTCAACGCTTAGAGCTACTCAGGAGTACTCCACTTCCATTTCATTCTTTCTTATATGCTTGAGCTTGATGCTCCAGAGTTGCTCTTTCCCCCCCCCCCCCTGCACCCTCGAGCACCAGCCGTTCATTAGGTACGTGACGCTCAGAGTTGCGCAGTAGAATCATTGATTGTCAGTTTGATGTTTTATGGACCTTCGCTTGATTCTCTTGCGGAGTCAATGCTAATTAACGAAAAATATAACTCATAACTTCACTATCAACCATTTTTTCCATTTCTATTTGCAAATTATAGCATTTGCATCGTATATTTAAGGTTAGTTCATAGACATAAAACAAAAATAATAAGTGGATCTGTGACTGGATCCTATATAGCGTTCGGGTATGAACGGCATACAAGCAAAACGGAGTCTCAAACAGAGAGCTTGACACATCATACCCGAAAGCGCCTCTTGTTAACTACAATCAACAAGAAGAACTCCATTATGTGAAAACTCTATTTAGCAGTAAAAAAGTGTGTATAGATTCAAATTGCGCATGTGCAAATAATTTTTAAAAAGCAAGCTTGGTGAACGTAGGTATGCTTTATTTTTTTAAAGAAAAACATAAAGCAAAAGCATGAAGATAAAGATAAAGTTGCTGTACGAACCAGGCTTTAACAAAAAGTAGAGTACCTACCCACCTATAAAAGTTCTAAACTGCCATATATTCTACTAAATCCTTGATAAATGATAAATGGCAAATAACACAAGCAGAGCTTCGTTTTATGAACAGGATTACATGATAGGTAGGTAAGTACCGATGTCTTCAAATCTCATAGGAATGATAACTGATGTATGTTGTTGTACGAGAGACGTTTTTGAAGTCGGTTGAATGGTCGAACACATGCTTATTAAACGAAAAATTTTCAATGTAGATGGAAATAAACTTGGTACCAATAAATTGCTAAAGAAAGAGGAACAGGCAGAATTTGATGAAGCCAGGCTGAAAGGTGTCATATTAGACCTCAGAGAAATAACCTATCCTTGGTTATTTCTCTGAGTATTAGACCTCAGAGAAATAACCAAGGATATTTCTCTGAGTATTAGACGCAAACGTATAAACAAGATCTCAAAGATCTGTGAAGTAAAATGCGCCATAGCTGATGCGTATGTTTACTTTTCAAATTTAAATCTGTCTACTCACTGCACCTCTGCGCTAGAATTTTTGATTATTATGTAGGAGGCATTCTGAAATTCGAAATAGAACACTATAATCGCTAACATAAACTAAAAATAAAATTAACAGGAAACACGCAGTAGCTTAAAATACAGATTCATTGCCACATAGAACTAGGTACGTCGCATTATATATATTATTACGTTATGAATATTTTTGATGTTTGAGTCCTACGGCACAGATAAATTGGGCGAAGAGGGTGTATATGGTGGATAGGGGAGCTGTGGGCCTTCATGGCTGTGGGGGCACAATTCACCCATTGTGGCCTACGTGCCGGGCCGATGGCCGATCTGAGGCGGCCACCCCTGACCCTCAATAGATAGCTAGATACAGGGCCGTAGCTAGGGAGGAAATAACCTCCAAACATAAAAAATAAGAGCGTGCACGTATAAAAAATAAAATATATTTTCACATTCTTGAAAATAGATGCTCCCGCCTCTGGAACCAATTCATACCATACCTAGTGCATAGCGCTGTTTCAAGCGATCGCCACTGGCGCTACACGACGAAAAAAAAAGTTAGTTTAATGTTAAAAACACCATTGCTGCAGAATCTTTTATAAAATAAAAACGTGCAAATGTGTCTGTTAACAACGAATTTAATATCCAAAATAAAATAAAATGATGATTATGTACCAAAGACATATAATTGTTTTTTATGTCTTTGTTATGTACCTTTAAAAAGCAAGCAAGATTATTTTGGTACCTTTTGAAATGAAGTCTATGGCAAGTATAGAACGCATTAGATTTTTCAGTTTATTCTTTATATAGTGGACCATTGGTTCGTTTTGGGGCTTTAAACAAATTTTTCTATTTTCATTGTTCTATACGTTACAAAATACTCTTCCAAAATATAATATCTAAAATTCTCGCCAACTGATTGAACACATCATCCCGTAGTTCCAAAATAGTGTTTATTTTTCTGCAATTCATGTAATGGTCTATGCATATTATTCTCATTATGAGCATGTAAATTTCATTTTATAACAAACAAATCCACCTATAAAAGCTGGGAAATATTGACCGCAAAGAGAACTCGTTAGAGTAAAAAAAAACGTAAATGGTAATCGAGCTGGATGTTTAAAATATGGGACATTATAAACGTCAGAAATTGACATACCTATAACCACCGAATACCCCCCCCCATAACCGATAATTAGTCAATTTTTTTTCGAGTAGCGCCACTCCAGTCGGCAAACAACAATGAAAGATGACATCATGATCGGGTCTTATTTTTCTATAATAAATTATATTTTCACTTGAACACTATAATCTAAGGTTTGACCATAGATTATGGATGGGTTGACATTTACAGTTTTGAAAGAAGTACTTTTTTTAATTCTAATATCAAATATCAATATTTGACAACAGCATTCGGCATGAGGAAATGTAGGTAACTACATATTGTGCTCTATCGCCTTACCTAAAATTATATCTGCCCGCCTCAAGTTTTGTTCCTAGCTACGGGCCTGGATAGATAAATAGATAGAATATTTTTGATTGACATATCAATTTCTTTTTTATCATTGATCGATTAGAAAAATACCTTACGCACGCATATTTTGCTTGTTCAGCCTTAAGTTGTATTCGCATGTATATTAATTATTATTATCCAATATCCAATAATTACTATTGGACGGCTTGGCCGTTTTGCTAAAATTTCGCTAATGCTAAATACCATTGAGTAAAAAGGTTGATAGTTGAGATCAAGGTACATAATAATCTATTATTACACTTGATGGTCATTTTGAAATGATGAAATTTCTCTAAAAACAGACACATATTTGAGCTACATTTCGGCAGTAATATTTTTTTTCTAAAAGAGCCAAGTATATGGAGAATTCTGCGTTTCCATAATTTTTTCGGGTAAAGCGGGATTTTGAAATCTTTAAAAAAAATCGGCATTCGTTCGATGAAAGCGGGACATAATAAAAAACTGAAATACGCCATTGAATATAAGAAATACTCCCCCCATAGGCTCAATGCTAGTCTATGGGCCATGCCAACAATGAACAAAGAACAACGCAGTGTAGACCAGGGGGCTAACACCGTTCACATGGTGAAGATGGCCCATATATTAGTTCGCATAGTCCCGTCGGGGCGTTGGCATCTTAAATTCAGTCGCGTATAGTAAGTATTCCGTCAAAGAATGACATTTATTCCAAGAATTACCTCAAAAAATGATATTAATGTCGAAAAGCGCGCCGGTCGAAATTTAAAAGATTCGTAAAGTTTAAAAATCGAGTTAGGCAAAAAATATTTTCAGACTTCGGCAAAAAGTGTTTTTAGGGAAATAGCATTCGTGTCAATTATTGAGGTATTCCGGGACCTCGCGGCACGCTTTTCGATATTCATGTCATTTTTTATGTGTTCCGGAACCTCGCGGTCAGACTTTTTGGTATCGTTAGGAAGATAGTCCCTAGGGATGCCATTTCCCTGAAAGCACTTTTTGCCTAAGTGGATTTTAAATTTTATGAATTTTTGAAATGCCGCCCAACGCGCTTTTCGTCATTCATGGCAATTTTTTGATGTAGTCCGAAACGTCACGGTCCGACTTTTTGGTATCGTTATCAAGATACGGCCCTAGATCCTAGATATGTATGGCATTTCTTGGAAAACATTTTTTGCCTAAACTTTATGAATTTTTAAATTCCCACCGGCGTGCTTTTCGACATTAATGTCAATTTTTTGACGTGTTCCGGATCCTTGCGGTCCGACTTTTTGATGTCGTTAGGAAGATACGTCTCTAGGGATGTCATTTCCCTGAAAACATTTTTTGCCTAAGTGGATTTTTCAATTTTATGATTTTTTTTTAAATTCCGACCGGCGCGCTTTTCGACATTCATGTCCATTTTTCGACGTGTTAGTGTTCCGAGACCTGGCTGTCCGACTTTTTAATGTCGTTAGCAAGATAAGTTCCTAGGGATGCCATTTCTTCGAAAACATTTCTTGTCTAAGTCGATTTTCTCCGAGATTTTCAGTTTACATTAGTTTGGCGCTTAAATAGGTATAGTCTTTTCTTAACAATAACCCCTTCTTATAACTTCCTCGTGCGAAAAATAAACGTCCTGTCTTGTTCAAGAAACGTATTTAATTGTGCATATATTTTTTTATTTTGTGAAAGAAAAATTGACTGAATTTCGCGCCATGAGCTGACGTCACAGCGAGTATCGAGGCGCGCGCCGTGGGTCAGAGCGCTACGATATGCCGCGAGAAAAGGAGCGGGACTTACCAGGAAAGTGGAGGGGATGGTCTCCACCGTCGCATTACATACCCTAGGTAATGCGACGGAAAATTTCGACAACCCAATGCCGCTGGGGGCGCCACAACTCCATTGCGCACGTTCGTAAAAAATGTCACAAGGAATTTCTGTTGTAATTCATGTAATTCCACAGTGATTTCATGTGGTAGCAGGTAATTTTACAGTAATTCCATGTAATTCCGGGTAATTCCAAGTAATTCCACAGAACTGTACCTATATAATTCCTCGGAATTCCTGAAGTGTGTACACTAAAATTCATGAGATAGACCCCTCGAAGAATTCAGAAGACAACACATTTTGAATAGGTAAAAAATTAAGGGAGGGGAATTTATGAAATAAGAATTACTTCCGCGCGCTTCTTGTCACTTTGCGGTGACGTTGTCTAGTTTTCGCATGGGGTATGGTCGGTATGGACCGGAATTCAATTAGCAACAATGCAGGCCGACAAGGCTGTCCTACGGGTCAAGGGCTGTCAAGTTTTTGGCACTTGCATTCTAATATTTCTGAAAAGCTATTGTTTATCAAAAGGGTTATATAAAGCAAAACAGTTGTGAACATCTGACATAGACATACTTACAAATCATGGATGACTTTACTGGCGTTACGATATTTCGTTGTTAATTAATTGGTCTTTGAACTAGAAAAACTAAAAATAACCACTAATTAATAAAGAATCGTATGCCGTGATTGCCGTGAGCAATTCAACATTCTTCAGCTTCAGAATCCCGCACGCATCTATGCGGTTTATGGGCATCGACATCGACAGCTCGTTAGCATTGAACTGAGACCGGGTACTTAGCTTTTGACTCACTATAGATATAGATATCAAGACCATACTCAGTTGAATAAAAGGTGGTACTTAGAATTAACTCACAATAATTATTAATAATTATTATTGTTGGAGCCCAGTTACAACAACTACAATGTCAATGCCACTATTTATTTATACTCGTTTAAAAACTATTTCGATAAGTCTTCAATTTTAATTGATAGACACGCCATGAATTTATCTTTCAAGGAAAATGAAATACTATTCATTCAAGTTGTATATAAACGATTTGAGAGTATGTAAATAATCTACTCATTCGCAAAATGCTAATAGGTAATGTTAACGTAGGTCAGTAATTTTAATTAGGCTGATTTATTTAAAGCGAAGGGGCAACTAAAAACATATTAATTTCTTTTTCTAAAATTGGTTCGGAAAATCTCTACATGCTTTTGAGAATGGTGCCAAATTCTTGATAACCCGTTTGCGGGTGCCGACAGAAGCAAAAATTGCAACGAATTTTGAGGTAAATATTATTAAGCCAAAATAACTAGGTACAGTTAAAAATATATAGCACAGATGCGCAAAAAATAGGAAAATTATTGTAAGTAGCAACGAATCTATTTCTAAACATATTATATAGTATTGTGTAAACGATCATTCAGAAAACGATAAAAACTGTGAACAAAAATTACATTGACCCCAAACAGACTTAATGAGGGTTTATCATATAAAAAATAAAAAATATAGCTGCCGACCTGCTTATAAACCCAAATTTTAATATTTAGATTAAATAGAGAGTAGATAGTTAAAAAATAACTATAATTATTTGGATAACAGTATTGATTATATATTTTATGTAATTATTTGTCTAACGATATTCTTTTTGTATACATTTTGTTCGCTCAATAGGTTTATACATAAGTACACCTACCTATTGAGCCAAATATAGTGGTAAAAGGCAGTGGCGTATTCAGGGGGGGGGGGCAAAGAGGGCAATTGCCCCCCCCCCCCCGAGCTGTCGAGATAAACGAGATTTGTAATATCAAAATTAATAAAACCAAAAATTATATACTCCTGGCCTAATCTGAAAATGCAGTGAACATCAAACATCTACAATTTGTTATTTGTTTCATCTTGTCTTCTCGAAATTAAAACCTGTGCAGTAGATTTGAGAAGGTGCCGCCGTATATTATGCACACACTCCGTCGGCGTCGGTAGCCACGTGTAACCGTAAATTAGGCAAAACAACCTACAAAACATATTTTGCACAATTACAGTGTGCCAGAAGGAACATTTTCAAAACTGAAAATTTTAAAAATTTATATTAGAAACAATATTAGCGAAAACCGACTGAATAGGTTAACACTCCTTTATGTGTACCCTGAAATACCCATATCTGCAGAGGAGGTATTTGACGAGCTCAAGACCAAAAAAAGAATACTTGATTTTGTGATATATAGATTTTACTGGTTCGAAGAAGAATTATTTTTATGTTATACAGGGTGTCCGGTAATAACTTAAAAAATTTAAAAGAAAAATGCAAAATATGACCAAAAGTTCATATGAACAGATGTTTGGTTTTCGAGATACAGGGTGTTGAAATTGAAATTTTATTTTCGATTTTTTTTAAGTAACTTTTGAGACGACAAAATTTTATTGCAAAAAAAAACAACAAGTTAATTAAACTGTCAAAAAATAAATGTGCTTGTTTATTTGAATTTTATTTTGAATTTAATTGCATACGAGTGTCGATAACCACCTGCATCGACGCAGAAAGTTGAAAATTTCTCGAAAACGGTCACCTTTGGCGTTATTCACCAAGTATACCTTTTTTGCTTAGAAAACGTGTGGGAAGAGGATACATTCACAAAATGTCGTGAAAGTTTACTGTCGAAAAAGTTAGGGCAAATTAAATTAAATAATGATAGCGTACGCAGCGCCCTCTACGGATTGCACCAAAAATAATACCAAATTATGACTTCTCTTCCCAAAAAAACCCCGGCTACCAAATTTTGCAAGAAAATTATGTCGTCTCAAAAAGTTACTTAAAAAAAATCGAAAATAAAATTTCAATTTCAATACCCTGCATCTCGAAAACCAAACATCTGCGGACCCATGCTCACATAAACTTTTCGTCATATTTTCCATTTTCTTTTTAATTTTTCAAGTTGGTGCATCTATTTGCGGACACCCTGTATTTATTTATTTTAGAAAATATGTTTTTGTTCTGTTTTTATTCATTAAAATTATCGACAACGTTTTGTTATTTATAACTGATTGCCTGATTGATAAACAAACCTCTACTAACAACATGATAGCAGTATTTTCGCGAGCAGGGTTTGGGTTTAGGCAGATTTTGTTATAGATTTAAGTCCGACGTCATGAACATATTTCTCCTCCATGTAAATTTTATTATATCGCGAAATCGGATGTTTTATCTCATATTTATTATTTATTATATTAACGTAATATTAACCTTCCACAATGCTACAAAACAGATACTCTAGATATTGTGTGATAAGTGAGCGGCAATATCGTACTCTTCAGGGTAGAAGGAACACTACTCTGTTATTAAAAGAGCAAAGGAATTGTTCGCGAGCACATATTGGCGATGTGGACGTCTCGTATCATTTTATACCTAAATTATCATTCCAAGAGTTGCAGTTCAATTGAATATTTTTTGTCAAAGTGAAATTGGAGTGACGAGAAAATAATCGAATTAATCGGCCAAAATGAACTGCATCCGAACTTGTGGAATCCAAAAAATTCCGAATATAAAAAACGAAATGCTAAAAAATAACTTCTCACAGGCTTTTTCAAAACAAAAAACATCACAAATAGTTAGAGCATCTTCTTCATCCTCTGTATTCATATTTTCGTAATTATTTTTGCAACTCAGTGAATACGGGGCGCGATCTATTTCATAGCATTTACCATGCTCTGCTACTGGTAAAAATACCAGACTTATCAGCAGAAATCACCCGTATAAAATTTAAAGGTTTTTATGCTGTTCCAAGCATTTATACCATACCAACTACTACACTTAAAACATTTAAAAAATTACAAATTTTGAATTTTTTAAAATATTATGCTTTGTCCTTAATTAAAAATGAAAGCTCATGTTCTTATTGCAACTGATACCGTTAAGAGAAAGTCAAATTTGACATCCGCCCTTTAGATGATGAATAGGCAAATACACAGTGAAACTGCATAATAATTAGTATTGTCCTTGAGACTTGAGAGGCGGTGCAACGGGGTCAATTTGACAGTTAAAAAATAATCAATGATATGTCAATTTGGTTTTCGGGGTCAAGGGATTCGAATTGGGTAATATTTTAGGCATAAAGTAATTAACAGGGTTTGCTAGGACATGGAAGTAAAAAAAGGTTTATTTCTACACTAAACAGTGGCGGATCTAGGCTGGAGTCAAGGGAGGGGCTTCTATTTCCGAAATTTTGTAATAAAATATAGGAAACACATTTTTTTATTCATTTTATTCATGCTTATTGAGTTTATTTCCGCGCAAGTCCTCCCACTTACTCAAGAGCCGTATCAACAGTATTGCCTTTGCCAGACATATTTTTTGAGTGCCTACCTTACGGTATTAGGCCATGGGGGGGGGGCTATAGCCCCCGTAGATTCGCCACTGACACAAAATTATTGTTTAGGATTCGAGTGAAATATTGAAATTTACGATTACATAATGATTATACAGGGTGTTTGCTAACAATTAACGTTGGTCATAATTTACCAATGGCGTAGGTATAGGTATTCGGGACATTTAATTTAACAATTTAAATACTCCCGGTCAGCATAAATTAATAGTACCTAGCTGTTGTTTTTGGGTATAGTTTTCAACTGAAAATAGTAATAATTACTTTGCACTTATTCGTATATAGTATCGTGACAAATTTACTATTATGGAATCAGATCATATGTAGATCTGGTTAAATGCCGATTAAAAATAAAGCATTCGACTTTGCTTCAATCTGCCAATTTCCATAATTAACCAGTGGCGTATAAATGAGATTTTATTGTTTTTGGGGTCAAGGATACCATAATTTTAGTTGGTAATTATTTTGTGAAAATAAAATCTATAGTTACCTTATAATTTGGAACTAAAAAACGCTCTATTCAATACCTACTATGGTAAATTGAACAAATCAACAAATATTGGGTTTTTTATTTACAAAACTATGTTCTGATTCAATAGTATCAAATTTGCCACAGAACGAAAATATACGAAATAGTACCAAGCGGCATATTGTTCATGATGGAAAACTACACCAAATAAACAATTTCGATTTTTTATTTTTACAGGGCTGGACTAGTTTTATTATTGAGTTTGATATGCCAATTACCCATATCTATGCCACTGGTTGATTATAACAATTTAATACACCTACAATATCGCGTACCCAATTTGGTCGTGTGATACCTTTACTAGACGTACTTACAGAAAGATTTTTTTTAATTAAATTTGAACGCCCTGTACTTTGCGGAGGCCGTACAGAAACGTGTTTATATGAAAAAGTAGCCTTTAATTATAATCAAAGATTGACCTGGACTGATGTCTATCAATTAGGAATCACCCCGCGTAGAGTTTCTGATCAACATAACATGCTCCCATATAATAAAAAAACGAATTTTACTCCATTCTTTGGAAAAAGTTTATTGGGGTCTTAGTTTCAACGAAAACTTGCATAAATTTGCCCTTTATAATATTGATTCTACGGACTTTATGACTGAACAATTTTTTATACGTATACCTAATCCTTATAATGGTAATAAAAAGTACTTTTCCGTTTGTGAATATTTTCGATTTCGGTAAGGACATTTTTTGTTTATTTAAGTAGAATTCATTGGTGTAAAGAGATGTTTTCTTTGGTCAGCGGTTTTAGAGAAAATATCAAATTTGAACACCAGGATTTTTTCTTTAAAACCGGTACTCGGTACTCGAAGAAAATATCTCTCTGCACCAATAAATTCTATGTAATAAAATGAACAAACAAATGTTTTACCGAAATCGAAAATATTCACAAACTAAAAAGTTATGGCACGTTTAAGAAACGCGAAAAAAGGAAAGCGCCCTGATCTCGAGAAACAGGAGAAACCCTCCAAAAGCGTCAAATTTGGCACACCCTGTACATTGAAGTCTTCTATATGGTGTGCCGTAATGATGTGCAAATATTTGGAGGAAGTATTCTACAGGTGGTTTTAAGGGAGCGAGAGTAATTATGTATTTTTTTTTCGATTTAAGCCTCCCCTGCAAAGTTAGTCTAGCTTTCAGCTTCAGAGGGACAAAAAATTTGGTTTTGATTTTTTTTTAACGGTTGTATCTAGAAACTTGAATTTTGGGACACGTTACCAGTAAGTTAGAAGACAATTTACGAAAAAATTACGTTCTGCACCGTATACACACTAAGGGTAGAAATCCGAAACAGCTATTCCTCTTTTTTATAAAAGTTTTTTGTAAGTTAGTTTATTTAAAAAGAAAAATTCGTATCTGTAATCCAATTAATTTAGAAACTTTTGTATTCTTGGTATTTTTTCATTAACTTAATAATTTGTCTGAAAAAAAAAATACCTTTTTGTTGCGTATTTAAAGAACAGTTATTGACATTGACAATATTATATTATACAGGGTGTCCATTTAGTGCGATAACGGACGATATCTCCTTACAGGGTGATGCTAGTAAAAAAAATTTAAATACAAAGTTGTATGATGCTCTAAGGCGCATCACCCGAAAATATTTTCGAATATACAGGGTGCTCCATAAATGCGGTACGAGACGCAACTTTGTTATTTTAAATGGAACGCCCTATATTTTATTACATTTCTGGATTGTCCTAAGAATTCTACACACTTTTTGTTAAGCATTACCTATAGCAAAATTCTACCGTTTTTGAGATATTTAATGTTTTTTCAAAAAATCGCCGTTTGCACATGTCGATAAAATCAAGCATATTTCATTTACTCGAAATCTTAAAAGCCAAATCTTTTGCAGGTTATTAGTGCATGGATTCACTTACTTGATGCCCCTATGAAAATCTGATAATATTCTACAGGGTGTTCGCAATACTGTACAAAAAACCAGAAACTTCAAACAGCCATATCTTATTTTTTTCAAATGGAATGCCCCATATTTTTTTATCTTAAAATATTCACAAGACGATAAGCTTTCTTTTTTATTAAGCACGTCCTATACCTTACTGTAATAGTTATCGAGTTCTTTTCACTTTTTCCTAATTTCTCCCTTAAAATCCACAATACTCGCGTTTCGATTAGAAAAATGTTTGCTTAGTTGGCCATGGAAACAATAATTGCACAAAAATCAAGAAACTGCTTTGACAGAGGCTTTGACGCTGTCAGTCTATCACTCAAACGAAACATTTTTACATTGAAAATGAATTTTTCGAAAGAAGAATTGGTAAGAATGATTTACTGTTTGGGCGCAAGTGATGAGAATTGTTTATTGGCAAGTAGAGTTTACGCGCAAAGATTTCCGTATGCCGAACGTCATCCAAATCGCTTGGCATTTGAAAGACTCAAGGAAAGATTTGAAAGAACTGGTAATGTGAGTTATGAAGCTTCAGAAAGAGAAAAAACAGTGGCAGATCCGCAAAATGAAATGCTTGTCATGCAAGCTGTAGTGGAAAATGCGCATGTCTCTTGTAGACAAATTGAAAGACAGTTAGATATAAAAAAATCCACTGTTAACAAGATCATCCGAAAACATAAATTTCATCCGTATCATGTGCAACTAGTGCAAGAATTAACTGATGAAGATTTTGTTAATCGACGTAATTTTTGCCGTTGGGCATTGAATAAAATTCAACTACAACACGATTTTTTTGATTATGTGTTGTTCACAGACGAAGCAACGTTCCATAAAAATGGATTTATGAACCGCCATAATTTTCATTATTACAATGATGCCAATCCCAGGTATCTGATACCACTGGACCATCAGCATAGATGGTCACTTAATGTATGGGGCGGTATTATGGGGACAAGGCTTTTTGGGCCATATTTTTTTTATGGGACAGTAAATGGCCAGAACTTTTTGCATTTTTTACAAAACGAACTAGAAGATGAGCTCGATGATTTGTCACTTCAAACAGTTAAGCGAATGTGGCTACAATTAGATGGAGCGCCTCCTCATTTTAGCCTTGTTGTAAGGGCCTATTTAAATTTACATTTTCAAAATAAATGGATTGGCAGGAGAGGACCAGTTTCTTGGCCGGCCAGATCCCCAGACCTTACAAAACTTGATTTTTTCTTGTGGGAGTTTGTGAAAGATCGGGTCTATCAAACACCTGTTACCACTATAAACGACATGAAGGAAAGAATAAGGAATGCTTTTCAAGAAGTAAGCAGGGAAATGCTCCAGAAAGTGGGCAATTCTTTTGTCCGAAGAATTCGCTTGTGTGATCAACACCAAGGTGGACACGTAGAGCAATATTTATAGTACTTATTTCCTTTTTTATTTAGTCAATTCTTTGATTAGGTTTAGTAGTTTACCATTTGTTGAATTTATTAAAATGTTTGTTTCTAGTTTCGCTTGCTACCTATTCGTTACATTATTTGTCATGTTGTGTTATTTTTGTGCAATTATTGTTTCCATGGCCAACTAAGCAAACATTTGTCTAATCGAAACGCGAATATTGTGGATTTTAAGAGAGAAATTAGGAAAAAGTGTAAAAAACTCGATAACTATTACAGTAAGGTATAGGACGTGCTTAATAAAAAAGAAAGCTTATCGTCTTGTGAATATTTTAAGATAAAAAAATATGGGGCATTCCATTTGAAAAAAATAAGATATGGCTGTTTGAAGTTTCTGGTTTTTTGTACAGTATTGCGAACACCCTGTAGAATATTATCAGATTTTCATAGGGGCAACAAGTAAGTGAATCCATGCACTAATAACCTGCAAAAGATTTGGCTTTTAAGATTTCGAGTAAATGAAATATGCTTGATTTTATCGACATGTGCAAACGGCGATTTTTTGAAAAAACATTAAATATCTCAAAAACGGTAGAATTTTGCTATAGGTAATGCTTAACAAAAAGTGTGTAGAATTCTTAGGACAATCCAGAAATGTAATAAAATATAGGGCGTTCCATTTAAAATAACAAAGTTGCGTCTCGTACCGCATTTATGGAGCACCCTGTATATTCGAAAATATTTTCGGGTGATGCGCCTTAGAGCATCATACAACTTTGTATTTAAATTTTTTTTACTAGCATCACCCTGTAAGGAGATATCGTCCGTTATCGCACTAAATGGACACCCTGTATTATAAAAACATACAAGGCGGGTGACATTTTTGTTACTTTCCTAGCGCGGTAGGGAATATCTACTTCTTCCTACCGCAAAATAAAATAAGGAAGTGACAAAAATGACAACCGGTTACCATGTTTTTATGTAATCGTGAGTGTCAATAATTGTTATTTAAATACGGAACAAAAAAGTAATTTTATTTTTCCAGCCACACAAGCTAATGAAAAAATATCAAAAGTAAAAAGTTTCTAAAGTAATGGGGCTACAGAATAAGAATTTTTGATTTTTATTAAAATAACAAAAAAAGTCCTGTAAAAAAGATTTAAGTATTCGTATTCGATTTTTCGGGTTTCTGTCCTAAGAGTGCATAGGGTGCAAAAAGTAATTTTATCATAAAATATCTGACTTGCTGGTAACGTGTTCCAAAATTCAAGTTTATAGGTTAAACTGTTTTTGGCGAGGTTTTTGAGAAAAAAATTAAAACCAAATTTTTTTGTCCCTCTTAAGGCTGGAATAACTTTGCAGAAAAATTTTACACAAAAGACCCCCCTTAACACCACCTCCAAATATTTGTACATCATTACGGAACACCCTATATATATTTGTATGTTAGATTTTTTGAGCAAAGAGATTAATGAAATTAACTGTTATATTTATTAGTATTTTTTTAGTGGTGACAAGAAAAAGGGGATCGTCCACTTTCCCTCTTTTTATCCATCCCCATATAGGTATGTACAGCAATAATGGAAGACACTAGACACTTTAAATTGAGCACCGGCTTAATATATTAGGTATATACATTAACGACAATGCTGCTGAGCATACGAAATTAAACCGGCTAATTTAAGCAGGAATTCAATCCGGCAGAAGCTCGATTGCGGCTAGCGTGTGAATGAAACTGCAGGTAATTATATTTTTTCGATCCAGTTTAGCAAGCCAGCCGGCCCGGGGGGTTGAAAAAAACTGGAAAATCTGTGTAGGGCACCGACAAGGTCAAAGTGTCAAGGGGCGCTAGGCGTTCAAGCTGCTTGTATTTTGGTATTTTGGGGTCAACTAAACTCACCTCCCATAGTGCAGGCCTGTTTCGCAAAAAACACCACCACACTGTTTCGCGGCCCTCTGAGATCCAACCGTGGACGACAGCCGAAAACCCAACAACTGAACGCGCCGAGACGTATGTGTGCACAGGGACGAATAGGAGCGCCGATTATTTTAGTCCGGCCTACTATGCAACGGCAGGCCGTTGAGTTGGCTTTTATAATAAGATAGAACCGACGCGACGGGACGACCGTGGTCGGCGACGAAAATGCGTACGGTCGAGGTGCAGAATCTAAAAATACTCGGCCAACGGGGACGTGGATACGCTGGTTATAACGGGGCAACTGAAATATTTTGTTCCGGTGATAAGTCTCCAGAGATCCCCTTGGTTGCAAGCACACGTCTTGTTTTCGCGATTTTCTAATAATATATTATGCGTCGTAAAGTAATAACCATTACTGATTACTGCATTGTTTCCGTAAGCTTGCTTATTGCTTCTGATTAATTATAATTTCCATGGTTGGATATCTGTTCTCCCACACATCCACGTAAAAACAAAAGTTTCAACAAAAAATATTACCTATTTTTAACGTAATCTCGCCTACAATTGACGGTTCGGACTACTTTTGGGCAAAATCTATCCTCTGAAAGGGGAAACCTTTATTATTTATTTTTTTGTAATACAACATAGTTTTCAGCCAACGAAATTAGTAGATAGTTGTAAGTAGAGAGCATTTTAGACTTATTATAAAAAGGGCGCGGGTGTAAAGAGGTGAATATGAAAATTGTGAGTAATATATCGTTTTCTACGTTGTTGGAGTCAAGAAATTTATTTTTGGTATTATTTTGCATAAACAAAGTGATTGAGAATGATTACATTACGAGGGGATGAAAATCTAAATGTTGCAATATGTCAGTATATTGTAGGACTGTGTGGAATATTGGAATTATAAACACTTTAATGGATTTAAAAATAGTTTATATGACAAAAGTGGCATCGTGATCAACTTTCGTGGTGTGCATATAGTATATAGGCATTATTTAGTCGAGTTGCTCAGTGTATTTTTTCTACGTACCTAGCTGCTAAACGGATATTTGGAAAAACGGTGAAAATATTGTGACACATCAAACTGACGTGAAATAAAATAAATTCAAAGGTTGCTTGACTTTCTAACACGTCAACATGCGCTGGAATTGCCTTACCTATACAATATGTAGGTTGTAAAGAAAACGGGAAATATTTATGTGAGAGTAGAAAATAGTTATTTACATTGCAAGATGTGTAAGTGCACTTTTTTGGTCGAGGAGGTTGTTTTAAGGACCGAGGCACCGCCTTAAAAGTACCTCCGAGGCCAAAAAAGAGCTTACGTATCCTGCAATGTGTTACATTTTTCCTGCTACCGACAATTTCATATATATTTTTGAGATACCCACTTTGAATTGAACTTTAAATACAGTATGGAGTAGATTGTGAGTAATAACCTGCCATAATATCAATTGTTCAATTACTAAAAATGATAATCAGTGATAAATATAAGGGGCTCAGAATGCAGCGGTAATAAAAAAAATGGGCTTGAACCCGGGACCTACGATTTATTATAGTCTGCACTAAATAATTTTGGTCTATTTTGATATTATTAGTTTTTCTTTCGCATAATTCGTATTCTTTCTAATCAAAACCAGCCTATAGAACGATCGTTGTGAAACATTAAAATTGATGCAATTCTCGTGTTGCTACATATTTATACCTACAGTGTTTCTGGTTTTTCGTGTTAACGCTCTTAAAAATCTAATTATAGATATCTCTCTGAATGTTCATCATTTGCGAAGTATTGGTTTGGTTTGGCATTGCCACAAAAGCCTGGCCTTCAATACTTTTTGTACCTAGCAACCACCGAACCTATAGCAACCAAACTGACGGGGCACCTCGAACATTATTTGACTTTACGCTTTCGGGCGTGCTGGTGAGCCTACTTTCGGAGAAGGGAGCAGGAAATAGTATATTATGCAACATGTTAAGTAATGAGGCATAAGTATTCTATGCGAGTGCACAAGTTGTGGCACGCATATACATTGCGTAACGAGTCGTAAACTATGCTTTGTGCACGACCTTCAATTTAAATTTCAATTGGATAATATTTAAAAAAATATATTCATGCCTACATTGCTTTTGCTGCCCTTTGTAATACTTGACACAAGCAAACTGGACAAAAAAATTTATTTTGTTGCCATTCGTTAGGTTAGTATAGAGATTGTAGTTCCGAAATATCGACAATGTTATATTCGACATCGAAACTGTTGAAGTAAGGTATAATCCATTCTAATTACTGTAATTCATATACTCATCATATTTAATTACTACTTAGATTAGATCATATTTAATTACTACTTAGATTCTAAAATCTTAACTCGCGATTTACTCAATATCGTTTGAAAGATTCCCACCTTTATACCCCAGTCTGAAGTTAGGGTTAATGTAAAATAGCTTCAAATTCCACCAATGCGCAATACAATGTCAAATTGCGCGTTGAATGGCAAAATCACCCATTGTAAAACTGTCAGTTATGTTATGACAAAATAGCTAACATTGCGTATAGGTCGTGCACAAAAGGCATTATTGTAGGTAGTGATACCGTTGGCAGTGGTTTTATATTGTTTTAGTATGTGTGCGAAATACTGGAATTTACTATTGCAAAATGGGTTTCAAAGAAGTGATGTGGAACTTATGGAAGTAGTTTCAGTTTTTAGTACATATTATAATCTCTTCAAATTATAAACATACCAGTATACAGTGTCCGGCAGAAAGTACGCACGATATGGGATTTTTTAAAAATTATTTTGTAGAATTATTTTTTGTAAACGCGAGTGCCATAAAAATTAATTTGTTTGAACAGTAGTTATGGATCCTGCAAAATAAAAACGAAAAAATATTAATTTTTAATTAATTATATCCTTTCATTCATTAGATAGGGACTATCACTTCTACCTGTCACTTGTGAAAATATTACCGAATCTCTAATGCCCAAACAAATATGAGGGCTCATTCTTCTCTTTCGATTGCCCTCATGCAGGGCTAGGGCTCTTTATACTTATTTATAATTATCCCTTAGGTAACTTATTTAGATTTTTGATACGCAGTTGTTTAGGTGCGAGATACAGGTATGCAGCCGTCCTTCCTTTCATTTTTAGCTATCCAGGGCGACATCCAGCATCCAACGTCGTTTAGGATCAACATTGCAGCTTATTTCTGTTTCTGCTATTTACAACTACCTCCCCCCAGACTTGCTCGGTATTTTTACTTGCCGCCTTTGATTTATATTAGACACAAGTCAAGTGGTACGAAAAGTCGACAAACTAATTAAACGAATTGCAAACCTCGTTTCTAACGAGAGAATAGAACACTCCAAAACGCCACCCATTTCAATTAAATTGTATCCAACAACTCCCTGTCACCGTTGGTGCATGATGTCGCCAGTCTCCACCAATGTTTACCAATATGAGCCTTCGAATTCTGCGCAAAAATTGTTAATTTAGGACAATACCTACTGTAAATAAATAATTCCAAATGAATAAATCCCATTTCTCAGCCTACTACGAAATTTTAATTTTTTCGAATTCACGCGCACCGCGACACAAAATTGCGTTTTTCATGAAAACGGTTAAGGTTTTCGTATTTTTACAAGAGACATTTTTTGTTCGAAATCGAATGTAATTTAATATTCCGCTGTCTAAAATGCAGATTTTTCAACGACAAAAAAGTTTAAAGCACTTTTGTTCGAAAGTAACGACGTAGCCAACGCCCTCTAGCGGCTAGAAGAAAGTTGATAGAAAATTCATAATCGCCGTCCCAGAAAACATAAAAGTACCAATTTTCAACTCGATAGCGTAAATGGAACAGAAAATACTATTTTTTTTCGGTTTTTAAAAGAAAACTTTGACGCTCTGTATGTCGAAAACGAAGCGTTTTTGGACAAAATGTTATATGAAGAACCCCATTTATTTTTAAAAATACGACTCAAATTTTGAGTATGGCGGTTTAACTTCGACTCACCCTGTATATATACTTATAATATTATTTAGGGTTCCAAAAAAGGCTTGTGACGTTTTATACGTTTTATAATAAGTTTGACAAATTTTCTGCAAGGTTTATATCTATCTAGCCGTGCAATACAGGATGTATTTTAGCAGCACCACTCCTGTTATTTCTTCGCATATTTTTTGTAAAGAGAAAATACAGTTTTTAAGGGCTTTATGACAGTTGAAAAAAATCGTAATAATTTGTACAATAGCTGTTAGGTAGGTACCTATGTACAGGGTGTTCCCGTATATTTTGACCCACCCCTAAAGCCTTTATTTTTCGAGTTATAAAAAAAGTACTTAAATGAAAGTTGTAGGGTTTTTTCTGAACCGCTAGGATCTGTTACTAGATAAAACAAATGAGCGTCGCAAATTTATGAAAAAATATAAACTTACTTTACTTACTTACCCAGTATATTTGTCGATTTTTTAATTGCACGCATTTTTCCGATTCCAACATATAAATATAAACATATAAATATGTTATATGTTTGTTCTTAGCATTCGCGTGATATTCCAAATTGCAGATAAATACGATCTTTATATTTTTTAATCAAGGTTGCCATGGAAAAACATTTCAACTTAGGCAAGACCATTCCTGTCAATCCGTTATTTTTGGGACAATACACCTTGGTACCCTAAAACTTTCATTTTCTAACCGAAAAATAGAGGCTCTAGGGGTGGGTCAAAATATACGGGAACACCCTGTACATGTTAGCAGACAGTATATTTGGCATTGTAACGATAGTTAGTTGTGAAGGGATGAAAGTAAAAAATGTACCGATATGTCCACATCTGCCTATGTTTAATACCTACATTTATTGTTTTTGGAATTTGAAGCTGATGTAGACGTAGGTAGAGTGATTTTATTTGGCCGGTAGCCGTTTTTTACGTGTTAAATACTGCTATTTTCGCGAATATTTTGCGCTTTTATGGAGGCATGTAAATAAACAAATAAGAACCACATCTATAACAGTTATAGTGAAAATCAAAACAAAATCGGTATCGATATGGAATAATATGAAAAATTGGAAAAATATGAAAAATCTGCCCTGGTACGGTGGTTAGTGTCGGATGAAACGAAACGATCTAAAGCCATTTTCCTGACACTTTTTTAAAATGATTTGTTTCCAAACAATATTACAATGTACGGTGTATAAACGGGCAAAGGAAATACTAGGAAAATAAACAGAATCAACCACAGAAGTCCTTAGAGTGCGTGGGTAATCTTCTGGTAATATTAAAATGTTACAGTATACTTACAAAACGAAACAAAAACAAAATACACAAATCACAAATCTAATTTCAATAAAAACAACACATAGCACACAAACACAAATAATGATGATAGCATAGATGAGAGGCAATGGAGAATAAGTTATGTAGTTATATGGTTTCCTATTTTTTACGAAAAAAGGAAGGAAAACATTTAAAATGTATACAGGGTGATTCAGTTCCAGTACTCAACATGGGGATCTTGGAAACCGTAACAGACACGAAGTGGAGGCAAACTTGCGCCTTTGGGCCCCTATCAGTATGTCGTTGAGAAAGTTAAAATATTTTCATGGGTTGCTGAGATATTAAGCAAAACTAAATTTTTGAAAATTAGATTTTATTTTTTTCTGGCGCCATTTGCGATAATACTGAAAAATAAATTATACTTTTTCATTACAACTTTTTCTGGAATACGTCATGGTATTTTTAGATTTTCGGGGTGACGTTTCGTTTTTGAGATAGAGGGATCATATTCATTTTTTTAAATACGGACCTGGATTTTTTATTGCATATTTCGAAATGAATCGTTGTCCTGAGTACAACGATGTATGGCACATACATATTTTTTCTTGTTTTAGCTGCTAAAATGCACATTTACTAAGAAGAAAATTAATACGGTCCTGGACTATGCATTTTTCCTGTTCTAATTATAACAGGTGATCATTATTTTAATACCTACTGGATTAATTATACTTCATGTTTGTCACATTTTGAAATTATTTGTTATACTTTAGGTAGAATGTATCCCACTATTGTTAATAATTATTGTTGTTATTCACCTAAAGTATAAAAAATAATTTGAAAATGTTAGGCGCCCAAAGGCGCAAGTTTGCCTCCACTTCGTATCTGTTATTACGGTTTCCGAGATCCCCATGTTGAGCAAGGGAACTGAGTCACCTTGTAGGTATACACAAATGAGTGCTTTTATTTTAGTAAAAAAATAAATCAAAACTGTGGTAGAGGGAGTTTGCACCCAGTTTTTGTACAAGTTTATACAATCGAGGAGCAATAAACCAAAACGAATTTTGTCCAACAGTCTTTGATGATTTATAAGTTTGTACAGCTTGTCCCAAATAGTTTGTCGTACCTCCTGGATCTCAGGAACCGTAAAGGCCCGGTTACACGGCGCGTGGTTTGTCGAACCAACAGCTTGGTTCGTGATTCGCTAGAGTTCGCCGTTTTATGGGCCAAGGGTGTCAACACAGTACGTGGTTCATTCAGATTCGTGACGTGAAGAGGTTTGCTAAACATCTTGGAACCTCGGTGACTAGTTTGTCATTATTATTATTTTAGCTGCCCATGTGGGATAGAAGGCAGCAAATTATTGCTTCTGCCTCCATTTATAGCGGTTATATACCAAAAAAATAAAACGCACCAAAAAGAGGTGGTGGATGGCATCGCATCTGAAAAATCGAGGATATTTCTATCCTTGTGGTCTACATGCCTAGGGTTCCATATAACCTCCTCTAATTGAAGGCCTTCATTTAAACTCTAATCACTAATGTAAAGAAAGCGACCTTTATAGTGTGACAAGTATACGGGTACAGGAATTTTATTTCCCGTATTATCTAAAATGACAATTATTTCTGCCACTGTCTGGAAAAATAGTTATGGCTTGTTTGATAAAACCTTCTCACCTGAATGAAAAATGCAAAGAAATTTTCTTAAATACTAAATAAGTATCTCAAAAACGGGTAGTTTTTGGTATAGAATGTTATTTACATAAAATGTGAGGCTTGGACGCCGGCATCCAACAAACTATAGAAATATGCGTCATTCCATTTGGAAAAATAAGTTATTGCTGTTTGAAATTATCTGATTTTGAGAGCCTGTTATGAACACACTGTATATGCAAAAACCAATTTCGACATACCACACCACACACGGTTGTGCTGTCATACTTCGGCTAAAATATATCTTCGATATCTATTAAAATAAAGATACAGCATTCAGTTTCCATAACCTCCACGAAATCCCTAAATTCCAACAAAAATTCGATATCTTGGCAACGGTGCATCCAAAACACAAAACAAAAAAACGGTTCTGTAGCAAATTTCATGTAGAATGCAAATATTCCAAAGGATTAGTGCAATTGTCAAAATCTAAATATTTTATTTTTGTCCTGCAAACATGAATCGCCCTGTATATGTGAAAATAAAAGAGGGGTTACGTGCACTGCTAACCCTACAACTTTTGTATTCAAGTTTTTTTCGTATCTCTTACGGTTCCTGAGAACCAGGGGGTAGGACAAACTATTTGAGACACGCTGTACTTTCATGTTAGCTTTGTGCCTTGTGTCATACAATGTTCTATTTTTGTTAATTCGTGTTTTATTTTGTCATGTAGTAGTGTTACTCGATATATGATTTTTAAGATCGTGACAAATTATGGTTTCCATTAAAAAAAAACACAAGTTAGTGTCATATCTCGAAAATGATAGCTGTAACGGAAAGTAGGACATGATAGCCGCATTGGGGACACAATTCCCTCCAACTTTATCATTTACACTTTTTACCTAAAATCAGAAACAACGAAGCTAGACGGATTAGAATAAATCGCCAAAATTTCGTTTTTTTCAAAATATCTAGTAAGCCACAAAAATCCACAAGGCGCGTTAAATTGGGCCCACTATCTCCGCTAGTTTCCGAGATCCCCATACTGATCATCAAAAACAAACTAACCCTGTATATAGATCTGTCTGATGCTGAGAAGTGTACTTTCTGGATACAATAGATGATTTGGGTTTTGGGTATGTGTTAACTTTATTTAGCATAATTTTTAAAACATGTTTTGAACGATTTCAAGCTGGCTCATAATATGTATCTTATATTATGTTCCACCCCAACATGATATTGAATATTGTAAATGGGATTCTACTAGGGAAAAATAAATTCTCTTCATGCGGAAAAAACTCAATATTTTGCGAAGTTGTTTAAACTTATAAAGCATAGGCCTTAGTTTTAACCAGCAAGTTTATGTGTAAATTCCATTTTAGAAAACGATCAATTTCCACATCATACTACTAACCTCAGACACTGTAATGTCACAATCTAGATCTTTCAGTTTTATTTCTTTGTATGTTGGAATTTTAGTCTTACTGCAGCTTAATGGTGTAAATATTTCTTTTTTTCGAAGTTGATAGTAAGGAACATTTCGTCGAACCACAACTTTATGATTTTCAAGTCACTCTTAACCACTTGATATATTTCAGACCAAGTCCCTCCATCATATTGCACAACTGTATCATCCGCAAAGGAGGAAATATTTCCCTTTAGATTTAAGGACAAAAGATTGTTTATATAAACCAAAAACAGAAGAGGGCCCAGAACCGTGCCTTGCGGAACACCATATTCAATTTTTGTCTCCCGACTTATATCGTCTTCTCACGCACTGGTATCTGTCGTTCAAATAAGACCTAAGCAAGTTCAACACAATGCCCCTAAAGCCCATATCTTCAAGTTGATTTATAAGAATTGCATGGCTTACAGTGTCAAAAGCCTTACTCAAGTCAAGAAAAATGCGAAGTACCGATCTGTTTTTATCGAGAAATATTATTATAGCAAATCGCATCCTCTGGAGAAACGCTAGAGGCAAAATTTTGATAGCCACCTTTGTTTTTAAGATACAGGGCGAAATTGAAAATTGGCAGTTTTTGGCTATCCCCTGAACCTTAGTTACCTTTTCACATACAGGGTGTCTACTTTTAAGTGTATACAAATCGATAAAAAATGTATTTTGTCAGATATTTGAAAGGCCTTCAAAAACCGCTTCTTTTGACCTTCCTGCCATTTTCAAAATGCAAATCCAGGGAAGGCTGCGATTTTTTTATACCCCCGATTTTCGCGAAAACCTTTTAGCGATTTTTTTATTTAAAATCTGACCCTACAGCGTTAATCAGAACACCCCAAAACCCTTATATACCAAATTTGAATAAAAAATATTCAGGGAGTTCCATTATGCAGGGTGTCAAAGTTGAGCAAAATAGGAATTTTAAAGGCATCTGCCAAGTCAAGTGTGCCATGGAATCCCCTCAAAACAGTTGAATGGTCAACAGGACCACTCAAGTTGTTGGTGTGCAAAGGTCCAATACGAAATATACAGAGTGCTCTTCTCTGTGCCATCTCAAATTACTGAATTTTTTGTAACTTTATACGGGTCAAAAATCGAGTATATCAAAACCGCTCCACATACTATAGACAAAGATATATACAACCATATCTTTGCTATAGACGAACTAAATCTAAAAAAATACAGAAGCCTGCCAGTCAGTAAGTCCATATCAGTTAAGGTGGCTGGTGTGTCACAACAGAAAACGCACAGAAAATGTATCATCTTAGACATCTCTTGTTGAGAAAGGCCCAATATTTTAAATTGTTTTTATTTGTTGGTTGGCATTTTGTAAAGAAATAAATTACTTTTGTGTTTATTAATATGTTTTCAATGATTCCAGAGCACTCCTGATCAGTATAAAGTTTAATAAAAATTCAGAATTTTGAGATGGCTCAGAGGAAAATGCCCTGTATATTTTTGTAGTAAATCTTTTCACACCAACATTTTGAGTGGTCCTGTTGACCATGCAACTGTTTTGAAGGGATTCCATGGCACACTTGGCTCGCCAGATGTCTTTAAAATTCATATTTTGCTCAACTTTAACACGGTGTAGAACCGAACACCCTCTACATTTTTTGTTCAAATTTAGTATATCGGGGTTTCGGGGTATCCTGATTAACGCTGTTGTGTCAGATTTTAAATAAAAAAATCGCTAAATGGTTTTTGTGAAAATCGGGGTGTAAAAAAATCTTGGTCGTCCGTGGATTTGCATTTTGAAAAAAGTAAAAACGGTTTTTGAAGGCCTTTCGAACAAAAAAAAGGTTTTTGAAAATATCTCACAAAATACATTTTTTATCGAATTGTATACACTTAAAAGTAGACACCCTGTATAGGAAAAGTAGAAACGCGGCTTTATACAACTTTTTCTGTAGAATCCAGTGGAGTAGTCAGATTTTTGCTAGCTCTATCCATTTCGGAAATTTAAAGCAAACTTATTGCTTTTTAAATGGAATACCCTGTATTTATATAGATATTTGAATTTGGCTTGTTTTCAGCTTTTCAGAAATACATAATAGTATATACTTATTATAATAATAATAAAAATTAAATTAAACAATAAACGAATTAATTTCAATTTTCTCAAATTGTATGCGTGACTATAGTATTGGTGACATGTCATCTCGTTTGTAAAGACTTCTTGCATTAATTCTGATTACATAGTTTTAAGTTTGTTATATAACTGTACTTTTGTGAAAAATGGCCGAAATGAGTTTATATCAGTATTTTGAAAAGTATGATAATAAGTATGTCAGTTTGCTATATCGAGTCGATGAAAAGTCCCGTGAAGCCGGCGAACTATATTTTAACTACTACATAGTTAATTAAATTATTATTATAGGTATAGGATTGGAAACTTCCACAGGCAGAATGTGATGAATCTGAGTTTCTTCCGGATGGATCCTGTGTCAGCGAAACTTCTCCTCGTTCCAAGCTTTCGTCCTCGATTGCACGGGACATCCTCAGGGCGCGACGATCACACTGAGACTCAGTCTCAGTGTGATCAGTGACTCAGATTCAAATTATTATTATATTATTTTATTATCGCCCCAATTGTCTGTCTTCTGTTTTTATACCAAGACTTCTTATTTTAGATAAACGGAGAGAAGACAACCTTTTCCCGATAGATTTTCTATCATAAAACAAAATTTAATTAATTTTGGTTCCTTTACACGACCAATGCCAAAATTCTACTATAAAGTTATCTGCGCAATAGACGAGGTTAATGTTTTAGGCTTTGTAGAGTGTAGAGGCAACTCGTTCATGTAGGGCTATTGAGAAAGAAGTTAGAGTATCGAAGAATAGAGCTCAATTGATATTAAAAAAACATAAATTTCGAATTTATGAAGGGAATCTTTCAGCTGAACGCTACCTGAATATCTTGCAAGAAGTTATATCAGAACTGCTACACAACATTTCCTTGGCCCAAAGGATAATACGTCCTTTTTGGAAAATCATTTCCATAAAAAAAATATAATGGACCTATAAGGTAGCCACCAAACTCGATCATTTTGAGCAACATTTGTAATTATTAAAAAAAGACCGACGAGTATGTTTTATACAAAAAGTTGAACTATTTTTTGTTGTTTCTATATTATAGCATTATAATAATATACTAATATTATTATGGTTATGATGATATTGATCTTTTATTTCATGGCCTACTAGAAAGGCAGGCATACAATTTGAGAAAATTGTAATTAATCCGTTTATTGTTTAAAACAAGTACCTATATACTATTATATATTTCTGAAAAGCTGACAACAAGCTGAATTCAAATATCTATAAAGGTACAGGGCGTTCCATTAAAAAAAAGGTTGCTTTATATCTACGAAATGGATAAAGCTAGCAAAAATCTGACTACGCCACTGGATTCTACAAAAAATGTTATATAAAACCGCGTTTCTACTTTTTCTATATGTGAAAAGGTAACTGAGGTATAAGGGATAGCCAAAAACTGCCAATTTTCATTTTCCCCTGTATCTTAAAAACGAAGGTGCGGCTATGAAAATTTTGTTTTAGGCATCTTTCGTTATTATATATTACCTTTCACAGTTATTTTCCATAACTAAAAAATCTTTTTTTGTTAGTGAAAACATTTATCACAGACCATAGATTTTTACTGCTCCCCTTATTTTTAACTATTTGATTTTTAAAATCAAATTCTTTTGTGTGTGCTATCAGCTTTTAAGTTTATTTATATATTTTTGATATTCTCTTACTTTATCCTCATTTTTATCATCACGCTGAAGACGTTTTAGTTTTTTTTATGTTTGTATCAGTTTAACATATTATTTGAAGCGTTTTGTATTGTTGTTATTAGGTAATCCACTGCATGGACGCATATGGTTATATTATAAATACTCCATACCAATTTTCATTTTTCAAAATACAGTAAAACCTTCATTTGCGGACATCTCTGAATAGGGGACACATCTACATTTGTTTTAACATGATTTTACAATGAGGTTTTCTTAATAATACCACCTCTTAATAACGAACCCTCTAAAAGACGGACACGGGCACCCTATTTTTCACCCAATACATGAAAATGTGTGTAAAATTACCATGAGACCACGTGACATACAGGCAAAGTCTAGAGAATATACAGGGTCGGCCGACGCGGACAAACAAAAGCGCATCCATAGGGAACACAGCGTGAGTATCTAAAAATATAACCCACCCGTTTAAGTTTTTTAAGATGAAGAAATCGGAAGAGGAGGAAAATAAGAGCTTGTCAACTGGTGATTCTGGGGATCGGACAGATCTCGGAGACATCGCCAAATGACATTCTCTTTGGACATGGCACGCAAACACACGGACTCGCCGTTCGCGTCCACCGACGGTAATAAGAAAACGATGGCAGGTACCAGGTGGGCAGCCGGAGTAACCTGAATATCGTTTACTGTGTCGTGTCAGTCGCCATCAAAATGTCACGCCGTCCGCGGGCAGCGACGTTAAGAACAATACCAGTTGGGCAGCCTGTGTTATTATTCCGCCATTATCAATCCCTTATTATTATACGCTCCATTCGCGGGCAGCGACGGTAGTTAGTAACAGGTAGGCAGCCTGTGTAGCCTGGATCACCGTTCTTCGTATCAATTGCCACCAAGAATCAGCGACGGTAAAAGAAAACACCAGGCACCGGGGAGAAGTCTGCGTAGTGCGTAACCTCGGTTATCGCCATCAGCAACGCGTCCGCGGCCTCGCCGGCCTCGTTGGCGAGGTATCGTTGCAAAAGCAATTGCGACGTTGCCGATTTGCTTGCAAGCACCGCCGACGGAAATACATAGTGAAAAGCCTGGACAATTTTGGTTTAACGGTAAGTATTAGTCGCTGTCAATAATGACTTGCCGCTCGCGGCAGCTACGGCAAAGAGACAATACCAGCTTCAATCGCGGGTCAGGTAGAGAACGTCGAATAATTTCGATATAATACCTTCCTGCTGTTCCGGGACACGGGCCAGCGTAGGCCGAACCGGCAACTTCGCAGCAAATTTGCGAATAGTGCCGCCCGTCTCCGACCACGGCTTCCACACCCATCTACCCCACGAAAAACACGTCACACGATGTTTCTCCTCTAGAAGGGAGGGGTCGTAATTCCAAAACTCGCTACAACTAGGCTAGGGGTCACACCGGTTGGCACTTCTCCGTTTCTCCTCGTGCTTTGCTTGGCCGGCTAACAGAAAAAGAAAAAGGGGTGGCGAAGGGTACCTCTCCAGCAAATGAGAATAATAATAATTGTAGAGGCAACACAATACACCTTGGTGTAGGTACGGTTGAACCCCGTTGAACGCAGGTAATATTCCACAGTCTTCCGCAATTCAGACCAGTGGTGGCGAGCAAAACTACACAAGGCCAACAAACGGCCGCATTATGTACTTCCTTGGGGAAATTAGACGCGTGCGGCGTCTACGATGACGTTTTGGACACATAGACGACAAAAATGCTTCCACACAACTTGCTGTAAGTTCTTGGAAACAACCCAGACGAACAGTTTGGCTCATATTATTCTACTGAAGGTCGATATGCTGGCGCTTAAACTATACTCACGTTCTTAAACTAGCAGTAAAAAATTTAGAATACATATACCGCTCCGCAAGCACAATATCTTGTCTGGAGTGGTGGTCACATTCGTGGGGACAGATATCCAGAGCTCATACTCAGTTTTCACCTGAAGCTGAGGATGTCTGGGCAGTTTTTGCTCTCCGGCCATTCGACCACCGCCGTTGTGGACGCCCATATAGAACCATTTGAGAAAAAAGGTTAAGCGCGTATCTTGGACAGGTTTCTAGAAATAAAATATTTACAAATACATTCAGTCGAGTAACAATGTAGTAAGCCCCATTTTTAAATAAATAATGCGCTTAGGTAGTGGTGATGCCCATCAGTAAATTGGCCATTTGGCTTAGATCTCTGAAAAAGTAAACAACAAAAAAGTCAATCTATAGTGTGAGTGGCATACCGAGAGAGCATTTCGGTCCGCTAAGGTTGTCTCATTTGTTTTGTGTAAACTGGTTACAAAGGGACTTTAAACACAATTACTCTAATGCGAGCTCAAGGAGATACCAACTGTTAAAAATAAGGGCGATTACGAAACGTAACCCCATTTTGTTCAGCTTGTTCCGAGGGCGTCTCTCGTCCATAGACAAATGGTACAAAGCATTTAATCTTGAACCTTTTGTGCTCAAACTTGTGTAAGTATTGAAGCTGCAAAGTGGAAGATGCTTAACGGATCGTCTTGATACTTTTCTTGGAATGATGGTTACACATGCCCGCCGTTCGGTTTAGCATGGGCCCCATAGATATTCGCAAATATAATGAAACTTGAAACCTAGGTGCTTGCGCCCTAGAAGTTCGACTTGCGTAGACCACTTGGAATATCCTGATATATAGGGTATAGGTACTTTTAAATAGCAATGTAATCGAAACACCAAGTGATTATCCTTGGGTCTTTCTTTTTTCCGTTGTTATATAAAATAAAGAGTTTTTACACTTTCAATTAAAACTTGTAGGACATAAATTTAACTTATCGAAATTTTCAATAGATTTTGCCACTCTGCAAGCGAGAAAGTGCCCAACGATTGAAACATTACTTACGACTCACTCAATGCCGTAACTGGCGCGAGTATTTTCATAGTTATAAAACTTTGCAAAATAAAAACGTTTGCCCGACGATTAAGTTACTGCACCGACTTGACTTTCATGTTCCACGTGTCTTGTCCAGAAACTGCAACCTGTTCTACTTGCCGACTGCTAGAGTGAATGTTTTAAAATATTCTCCCTTATATAATATGTTTGACAACTATAAAATATAGTAAGTCCTCAGGTTGACATACTTAGTTGTAAAATTTCATGTTTAAAAAGTTTGAGCTAGCCTGTGTACCTATGTTTTGTAATAATGTTTTTGTAACTATTGTTATTGTATTTTCCTACCCCATAAATGGGTTCGCCTGTTGGGTAGTGTATAAATAAAAAAAAAGTTGTTGGAAATAATTATGGTTGATAACATTCCAAATATTTTGAATGGGAAAAATACCTTGCTTCACGACAAAGTTCCGGTGTGTTTGTGTTCTAACAAATACATATACTTAGTGGTGGCATATGAATGTCGGTAAGGCATTCAATAATCTAAAGAGCTGTAATTTCATAGCGACGAATTTTCTCGAATTACATGAGGCAGGAAAACCATAGATTTCCGCCCTCCCCCCACATATTGGTTTCGTTGAAGATTGGAGGGCTGAGCCAGAGCTCAGAATATTACCGTCCGAGTCAGACTGGGTGCTCTTTTGAAAAGTTTCAATGGGCTATATCTCCAAAAATAAAAAAGATAACAAAAAACGGCAAAACCCATTTCGGTAGTATGGAGGGGGAACCAAAATGGCGTATCAAGTCACGCCCCTCTTCCAACCCCCCCTAAACCCCGCCCATCCCAACTTTAAAATCTTAATCTTAAATGGCATATGAAAATCTCTTTAAAAATTATTTCCAACGGTACCAATAATAGGTACATTTGGTTCGGTAATTATCGATTTATTCAAGAATAATCGATTTTAGTATCACATATTTGATAAATCAAATAAATACCTACAAGTCACAAGTGTTTGAGACGATACCTCCCCCATATAGGGGACGACCTAAGGTTGCGAATGTTTGGTTTACTGGAAAAATCAGGAAGACTCAACACAGACACAGGTCATTAAAACTGATAACGGTTCTTGCCCGAATATTGGGCCAGATAATGGCAGATAATGCAGTCTGTTTTGCTAACAAAACTAAATAATGTAAGGTCTCTAGAAACCAACCAAAATTTTTTTTCTCCTCATATGTTTAAACTACCGCTCCGAGCAAGAACCCTCAAACTCTGTGTAGTGAATCAGAGCCGACAAGTTAGGGCCACCATATTGTGATATGCTTATTGACTCATAGAAACGCTCACGGTCCGGTATTGAAGCAATGCAAGTCAGGTGTAAGATAGCTTACCAATACCAAGTATTTGTATCTATGAACATAATATTTATTTATTTATCTATTCTATTCCAAACGATTATTCGGTGGTAATTTATAAACAAATTATAGTGATTCCCAGGCCAAGTTATCACTTTAGGTACGAATCGAACATCGTCCCTTATAATATTAAAACTATAAGAATGTTTTTCGTTTTGGTCGGACACAAAAAACTTTGTTTTCAGACTTAAGTAATCTCGCCTTAAATTTAACACGACGCTTCGATCAGTTAAATCCCTGATCGTTCCCGAGTGAACAATTTTGCAAAAAAAACATACACTTTCAATATACAGTGTGTCCCAGTTTGATACTGGACACCTCAGAAACATATGAAGGGCAAGGAAAACAAATGGTCTCTATTTTTTTACTGGTAGTACCAAGGGAGAGTATCTCATAGGCGGTGGTATTTGGATGGGGTAATTATTTCATGGCCTGCTATGATTTTTTAAACTAGCACATTTTCAGGAAACCCCATTAGGGTTTTTTTTTGCAACAAAATGCTATTAAGAAAACTTGTTCAGAATGAAAAACTGAGTAGATTCACAAAATTTCAAAAGGCTAGGCCTACTTTGATTTTCAGATTTATCCCCCACTTTTATCTTAGAAAAGTGTCCTTTCAGGAGCTTTCACGTCAAAATTTTATTTTTTCACGATGATCAAGTTTCCTTAATAATATTTTGACGTGAAAGCTCCAGAAAGGACACATTTCTAAGAAAAAAGTGGGAGAAAAATGCGAAAACGCTAAAAATCAAAGTAGGCCTAGACTTTTGAAATTTTGCAATTCTACTCAACTTTTCATTTTGAACAAGTTTTCTTAATAACATTTTCTCGTAAAAAAATCCCTAATAGGGTTTCTTGAAAATTAGCTATTTTAAAAAATCAAAGCAGGCCATGAAATAATTACCCCATCCAAATACCACCGACTATGAGATACTCTCCCTTGGCACTACCAATAAAAAATAAAGACCATTTGTTTTCCTTGTCCTTCATATAGTTCTGAGGTGTCCAGTATCAAATTGGGACACAATGTATATTAAAGATGTTATCCTCCAATTGAAATCCTCATTTGGAAGATGGGTATCTATTATGCCATCATTTAATGCGTTTTACGACAACCCTTTCTTTCAACAACTATCTGGTATTCAAAATGATATCGAGGACTGCATGCCAAAATATAATTGGACGATCAAAAGAACTTACCTGAAGTTCGATCGTAATTATACTAGGCGTGCAGTCCGAAGATATCATTTCCCTCCCAGCAAAGGGGCATCATGGCCGACGGGTGGTGGGGAAATAACGTTTTATATATTTAAAGACTGTGCGCAGTAGCAGGAAACAGCACGTACTACCTGGTATTCAAAATGATATCTTCGGACAGAAGGCCACATGATAAAAGCGCATATGACTAAAGCCCACAAAAAATAAACCCACGTGGACTAATGCCTAATGCCCACAAATCTGATGCCCCCACGGCAAATGACCACACGGACAAATGCCCACACGAACAAATGCCCACACGGAGAAATGCCCACTCGGACAAATGCCCACAACCGGAAATGCACAGGAGGCTAAAAGCGTACTTGAAAGGAAACCCATAACCCGCATAAAGCAAAAACTTTTATGAAGAGTAAAGTTTTTGCGAAACTTTAGAAGTCTATAGAAAACGTCAAATGAAGTACATTTTTTCCTATAAACATGTATCGAAATCCTAACGCTTTTCGATACAAAGTTCATTTTTTTTAAGTTTTCTATTATTTTCCTAAAGGAAGACAGTTAAGGCAAACATATTTTTTGATACAGTTTATTATCATTATCATTAAATACTATAAATTAAAAATAATTCAACCCATCTACTTCCACCAGTGCCGGAGAGACGGGGGTCAAAAATCATATTATCTACAATAAAAAAATATTTCAGCATTTTTTTTTTGTAAACTCTGTTTTTGCATTCTATCAATGTGCGCAATTATGTGTGTGCGTTTTTATCAATGTGTGCATTTGGTTGTGTGCGCTAATGTTCCTGTGGGTATTTCCCCTTGTGCGCATTAGTCCGTGTGGGCTTTATTTTATGCATATGTGCTTTAATGACTGTGTGCTTTTGTCTGAGGGCTTTATTCGTGTGGGCTTCTGTCTTGTGGGCAACTATCATGGAATCCTTCGGACTGCACGCCTCATATAATTACGATCGAAGTTCAGGTAAGTTTTTTGATCGTCCAATAATAACGGACAGTCGGGATAGCACCACGAGTGTAGAAGATTTGGAATTAAATTTATTGGTTTATTGCACACTTAAATCTACCTACCCTGGGTTTTCCCACCGGGAGGGCTTTACAATCAATGCAGTAACAATCTCAGTTTGTATTCGTCTTGTCTAGTGTCAATATGAATTCCGGAAAGAGAAAGAGTTTATCTATTCAAGATAAAATTGATATTATAGTGAACAACATAATTTAAGTGTCCGAAAACTTGCGGAAAAGTTTAGTGTGGGAATTTAAAATTTTTTTAGAGAAGAATGGAAATCTGGAGCAAAAAAATTCCAAAAACTGCTGGTTTGGCCATTGATTAAACTGTTTTTAATTGGTTCTGTAAGGTACGAAATAAGAATATCCCCATATCTGGATCTCTGCTCAAAGAAATGACATTAGAAGCAGCCTAAAGTTTGCAGTTAACTAGGTAACTTCAAAGCCTCCAATGGCTGGTTGGAAAAATATTGTCAGAGGCAAAACATTTCCTTTCAAACTGTGTGTGGTGAATCTGCGCACGTAAACTTGCAAAATGTTGAGGAATGGAAAGCTAATTTACAGTCAATATTGAAGGACGAAGGACTATACACCCCAATGATATTTTTATTGCTGATGAAAAGGGACTTTCTTCCGTGCACTTCTTACAAAAACATTTGCATTAAGAAATGGTAGGTGTGCAGGAGGAAAATCTGCAAAGGAAAGGCTCACGATACTGTTGTGCTCAAACATGGAAGGAGGTAAAGAAAAGCCGTTAGCTATTGGGAAAAGCAAAAAGCACAGATGTTTTAAAGGAGCATATGTGGATAAATTGCCGATAGAGTGGGTCTCCAATAAGAAAGCTTGGATGACTTTGGATATTATGTCAACATGGTTAAAAAACTTCGACAGCAAGATGAAGAGAGAAAAGAGAAATGTAGTCTTATTTCTCGAAAATGCAACATCTCATCCCAAGATTTTATTAGAAAACGTAAAACTGATTTTTCTTCCTCCAAATACCACCCCCCATTGTCAACCTATGGACCAGGGCATCATTCAAAACTTTGAAATAATCTATAGAAGTATGCTTGTTAAAAGACTTTTGGCATTCATGAACACGGGAGAATCACTGGAAATCTTAAAGAAAAGCATTACACTAGTCAATGCGTTAAATATGGATTTTAGCGGCTTGGAAAAAATTATCGCCTGTAACGGTAAAAAACTGTTTCCTAAAATGTGGATTTAATCTGTGCGATAGTGACATAAGTGAGTGCGATATAGAAGATGATATACCCTTAGCATTTTTATTTCCAAACTTTAATTTAGATTTAAAAACGTATTCATTAATTGATAATGATTTAATAATCACCGAAACTAGTGATCAAATCTAAACGGAGATTGAAGAAGAAGAACTTAACTAGCATTTCATGCATTTCTGAAGCTCATAAAAGATTAAAAGATCTTGACAATTATTTTTTGAGCTCCAGCAACTTAAATATTGCTAACAATATTTCTCAAGCTCCGCTTGAATGTGAATCAGAAATATTTAACAGTAAAATGAAAAAAGCAAAACAAATGACCATTAAGGACTATTTTAAATAGGGATATATATATTACTGTTTTCATAATAATAATAAACAATATTTATTTAAAAAAGTTACATAAATATATTTTTCTCGATTCCATGACAATTATTGCCCACAAAACAGAAGCCCACATGACTAAAATCCTCAGATAAAAGCGCACAGTCATTAAAGCACATATGCATAAAGCCCACACGGACTAATGCATAATTGCGCACATTGAGGATCTCTTCCTACAGGACCTTCAATATATGTGGAGAAAAAGTATGAAAGTACCTTGTTGTCTCGTTGTATCCATCCTCATTTGGAAAAGTATTCGACAGCTCGGTGAATATCTGACGCACATCAGTTGGAGGCACAAAAATCCAAAGCTGGTAAGCTTGACATTTAGGTCTGCTTCGTAGGCTGCTTTTAGGCCAACAGTATTCACCTTCCATATCAACGACTGACATAAATGGAAGTAACATCCTTTAACTGAAGCTAAGGGGAAACATTTCGGGCGGCTCTCATGCACGCCTTTTCAAAAACAATTAAAATTTGTCGGCGCAATTCTCGTCTTGTGCATTTCTGGCTGTGGGCATTTGTCTCTCCGAGCATTTGTCCGTGTGGGCATTTGTTCGCCTGGGCGTATAATATATTAAACAAAATAAAACTTGTTTTTTTCTTCATCGTTGTCCCCCACCTCTAATTAACGAACACCTCTATATACCGGACATTTTAGGATTCCCCATGGGTGTCCGCTATTAGGACTTTTTACTGTACTTTGCATTTTCTGGAAATCTATTTTTTATTTTGTTTTGTTGCAGGTTGGCGCGACGAAGAAAATACTCATTCAAAATAATAATAGTTCCTGCAAAGTAATGGTCAGTAATATCTGAATTTAGAGTAAAGTGAAAGGGTCCTTTTCTGGCGTTTTTAACAAATATATGGTCTAAACAAGATCTAGGACCATTTTGTATGAGGGTAAAATTGTTTATTAGTGACTGATAACGGAGTTCCGTTAATGTATTTCAATATTCGTTTGAAAAGTCTTTATTTCCTTTTTATATCAATATTTATGTCTCCTAAAATAAAGTTTATAGGGTTGGAATTTGTGAATTTTTTATTAAATTCTGTGACACTATAACTGGGAGGTTGATAAATTGCAGTAATATGCATTTTATTTTGAAAGAATTGTAGGTGTATATTTTCTTTTATAATTCCACCCATTTCCTGCGTTCCCTCCTTAAAAACTAAAATTACTTAAAAAAACAACAAATAATAACTATCGAAGTTAATACAATAATAAATCATACGCACTAACTGTATGTGTCGAAAATAGTATTTTCAAGTTGCGGAAATAGTTTTTAGATGTTTATTTACCTAAGCATAAAGGGAGGTAAGTGATTTATTATAGTCCCGTGTTTCGTACAACTGGAGGCTTGCCGAGGCCTATGAAGTCAGCCAAGATAATTATACTTTCTGCAATGTTGATTTTTACTCTGAACAATAAAAAAATATTATTTCAAATTAGATTATTCATTTATTGAAGTTGAAATTATAAAAAATTTAAGTGAAATAATTACTTACCTATTCATATATATATATATTCAAGAGATAACAACTAATGATAATTATGAAAAATTCAGGGATTATCCAAAAGAGCAACAAACGATTTTTTTGATCCGGTGTACAATACATGTTGAATGCTCAAGAACGAATCGATGAGTTGAATGGGGACAACTAAAAATAGGTACTGTTGGCAAAACGACTAATATTATATTTTCTGAAGAATGAATGAGAGATTGCGGCGACATGGAAAAGTTGAAAAGCGCCATTATTTGCATGTTTTTTTTTCGTGTTCACAAAAACTATATAAGATAATGATTGAATAAGCTCAAGTCAGTTTGTAAAATATTGAGTGAAATTTGTTGGTTTCTATAAAAGTGATAGTTGAGGAGAGAATTCATAAATAATGTTGCTGCTGTTCTCTCTACAAGGATTTACTTCCACACTGTCTATAGACTTTAATATTCCAATACATTTAGAATCAGATTTTGAGTATGGTTTGGCACTGATCGGATTCCACACATATAACAGCATACCCAGTATAGATGTTGGTGTCAACAAATTTTATTATACAGGGTGTAACTTTGATAAGTACAGAAATTTTAAGGGCAGGTCGGGAAAAATGCGCTTGTTACGCCTATGCAATTAAAATTTTTCTAAAGTGCATATTAACGTCAGAAATAATTTTTTTTAAAACGCTATTAAAACCCCTTTTTCCGACGCTACGGCCATGGGTCCTTGACCTTGCCGGGACCAGCTGGAACTGAGGCCGGTTCCGGCGGATCCCCCCCAATTCCGCCGTGCAGCGTTGTCAGACGTATAGCTCTTTCACAGTATTTCAGGAATAGTCTTTCAACTAGTTTTTGAACAAATCTTTAATGGTTCTTTTAGCGAATAGCATGCAAAAAAACTACCTTTCGGATGCCTGGATGATTTTCCTTGCGGGTGTCGTACTCCTTTCTTATGTTATCCAAAAATCCTCTCGAAAATCACAAGAAGCACTAGGTAACTGGTTGCCAGTCGAATCGCTTTTTCCGAGGCTTTTTCGCAGTATTTGAAGAATATTGACGCAACCATGTATCATTTGGTGTATGTGGAGATTAAATAAATAAATAAATAATTTTTGGACAACTCCTTAAAGGTTCTTTTAGCGAATAGCTCGACGAATAGCATGAAAAAGCCTACCTTTGAGATGCATCGATTATTTTTACTATTTTCTTGTGTTTAGATACTATCCAAAAATCTTCACAAAATCACATAAAGCACTAAGTACCTACCTAACTAGTGGCACTGTTTTTATACGATGGTCGCGAAGGTATAACACTTCGTAGTCTCTTTTTACGGAAATACGAACAAAACACTTGTTTTTTTTTCACTGCACACTTAAAGCGGCGCGATGCCAAATATTAGGGACGTCTCGGTTTCCCTCAGCTGATTTATTCCAACGGGGACTCGACTAGGTGGATTGTACAATTAGATCCATACCGTATGCGTCTAATAAAACCCGAATTTTCGCGAACCCTTGAAGCTGCTTCTTTTATCCTCGCGCGTAATTGGGGTACCTAGTAGGAACCTATCTAGCACTGTTTTCATACGAAGGCCGCGAAAGTTTAACACTGCATTTCTTAACGGAAATATGAAAAAATCACTTGTTATTTCACTGCAAATTCGTAGCGGCAATTGCAACAGGTTTGGACATCACTGCTGGTCCAAAAAAATGGCGAACGGATCTGGAAAAATGTACAGAAGCAGGTTCAGTTCCGACGACAGTTCGTAAAACAAAGCAAAGTAACGGAACAATATCGGTTAGCGAGACGCGACGTTTGCATACGCGTCCACGTTTTGGAAACAGAATTGTTATACCACAGAATAGCCACACGTAAGGCATTCTGTATAATAATAAATTGCTTGTTGAAGCTGGCGCTCCCAAAAATTACAGGCGGACGCGGATCGATATCAATCAGCTGTTAAATCCCAAAATCGGACGGACGATCTTCGACTAGCGCGTCGGCTACGGCGCGGCGGTACGGTGACGGAGACGGCCTGCGTGCGCACAAGCTTTCCCCCATACCATTCAATACCACTATTCGGTGTTGCCGTTTATGCCGACATGTCCCCAAACTGACTTAAAGTCCCTTAAATCCGATTTTTGATTTTCGCGGATTTATACGGGGTTTCTTTCGTTATAAGTTAATCTACTATCTCGTATAATTATTACGCACAAAAACGGGTAAATCCATGTAAAAATCCACTACACAATTAAATTTATACGGAATTAAATTACTAAATCAGGTAAATTTTCAGCATACTTGGCAACATAGTAGCGCCGCCCCGAGAGAAGTAGGGGCCGCGAGCCGCGAGCCGCGATTGGCTAATATCGCGCACTAGTTATGAGTAGTAGGGATCACCTGTAGTGTCGATGTCAAGTGGCGCCCCGCGCTTGCGCTCCTCGCCCAGCTGTAATTTAGTAGGTCGGCCGGGCCGGGCGGCGTGGAAATGGAGCAAAATCGAGTGAATCAGTGCCAGTGAATTCATTCGTAATTGTAATTATTGCGCGATTCGGCGCGGCGTCGTTTTTGTGTGAAGTTGGCGTCGGACGCCAGCGCCCGACGCCAACGTCATATGCCCGCGCCTGGCGAATCTCGGCGAAGGAATGTCGGGCAGTAGTCAAGGGCACGCAGAAGCTTAAATTCACCAGGAGGAGTCGCTGTTTTTCGGTTTTTGGGGACATTACGCGACATTTCGCCACCAAGTTTTTACGAAAAGTAAGAGGAATGGTAAGGAATTAACTTGAGAGAGTTCCGAAACGGCAAAGGGTTAAAAAATGCGGAAATGATAAGCACGCCAATTTGACAGTCTTCCCCAACTATTTTCGGAACCGAATAATTTTTTATTTACAACCATGTATGTAATATCGACATTTCTGACTTTTTAGAAGTTTGAAAGTGTCAATTTTTTGACTTTTACTTCCCGCCCTCCCGCCCGGGTGGAAAGTTTACTTTATCTCGAGACACCTCGGTGTGTAATATACTATTAAAAGTAGACAATAGACAGGACAACAACCCTGAGGGGGTTTAAAAGTGGCGCACCATCAGGCAAGGGTAGAAAAATATTAAAAACGATGAACAAATCGGGGCCGCGCGTTAAATTCACATCAAATGACAGTCTTCCCCCACTTTTTTCGGAAACGAATAATTTTTTAAAAGTAGATAATACATAGGACCACAACCCTGAGGGGGTTTAAAGGTGGCGCACTATCGGGCAAGGGTTGAAAAATATTAAAAACTATGAACAAATCGAAGCCGCGCGTTAAATTCACGTCAAATTACAGTCTTCCCCCACTTTTTTCGAGAACACTCGCTAAAAAAAAGTAACGCGCCGCTGCTCTACGCTCTACCCTATGGGTGGTTGTGGAAATTTGCAATTTTTACAGATAATTTGTATTTTAAAACAAATACTTTATTCAGTTGATTGCCGATCAGAAATTTATTATCCCAAGGTGTCCCAAGAGATGGCTAATTATTAGTATAAAAAAATTGCGGCCTGAAAATCAGTTGTAAAATAGGTAGGTAGGTAGATACCTACTCCACAAAAGACTTGTCAAAAAATTATGAGTGTGAAATCAGCAATGAGTTTTCTAGCAATGACTTCTCCGAGCGGCGCTCGGATACATTTCTGCTGCCTAGGGACTTAAAATAACAGTAAAGTGATAAAAACTGACGTGTTTGTTAAATTATTGTGTGCGCCTGTGAAGAAAGCAATAAACAGTTCGTCACAGCAACCGACATCATAAAAAAACGTGGATACCTACCAGCAGTAATTTTCAAAGGTACCTAGGTACCTAATTCTGCAAGCAGATTTATTCCACTCTGACATGCGGCAACGTCGCGGTATTCCCCTTCCTAATCTAACGTTATTCCCCTCCATCTCCTAGGGAGAGGTTAGACCTCCCCTCTCAGCGCTTCTAGTGACGATCCAGCGGCGTGCATTGAGCACGGATAAAGATTGATTTGCCCCATTTTCTAAACATCGATTAAAAAATTTTTTTTTTCATTTTTCGGTTTTATGAACGTCCCCGATTACGTGGTTAAAATTTCTGTACCTATCAAAGATACACCCATAAACGCTGATGGATATCGCAAATGTTTAGCCCCTCAGGCTCGTATGAAATTTAGGCCCTATAAGAGTAGATAGTTGACGCGAATCTGATCAGAAAAAAAAACAATTTCAATAAAAGCCAATAACAGTACTTTAAAGTGTAAAATTTACAATGATAAATATACAGTGGATTTTCTACCAGAAGACTCTATTGCTCGTCTGCTAGGGGTTTCTTATAGTCTATTAGAGTATGGACAATTGCATACTTCTGATATATCTGTAACCATCGTGAAGATTTGATTTTTGGTGCTAGATATCAACCTCATAAAAAGGAATCACAATGCTTTAAAATTCACTAGCAAAGATTTCACCGAAGAGTACAGCTCGTCTCTCGTTGGAAAATCAACAGTTTTTAAAAGAACTTGGCTATGTTCCTAACATCTAAAGTGTTTAATGTGCATCGAACTCCCACCCATGTAAATCTAAGTTTAGAGAAGCGCACCTAATACCCATTTGTAAAGTCATTTGGGAATAATTATACTGTGGAAATAGCCATTAATCGGCGAGATGCATTGTCTCTTCAGCAAAATGTTCAATCTTTCATAAAAACGGCATAACCCTGGATGTTCTGTCCTATCTTGAAAAAATATTTCCTGGTATCCCTGAATTAGGGATAATACTACTTAATCAGCTGACTTAAGTCTGCTCGCATCTGCGAGCAAATTACCGAATTCGTCTACATGGCTGCTGTTACGTAATTTGTCGGGGGGTCCATACATTTAAAAAATGAATTTGATTTTTGTAGCACAAAATTGCAACGCAGGCCCATAATCATTTGTAGCCAATAAGTACCTTACTCCTTTTTATTTTATAGAACCAGTGGTGTCACCATTAGAAATTTGCAGCCCATAAAAATCATTGTTTTTTAAAGCGGGTATGCAAAAGAGCAGAGGTTGTTCACTAAAATGCGCCATAGGGTAGAAAGGTGGGGCCGGTATTAAACAGTAGTTCGGCTAAGACCCAGCCTTAAGGAAATTTAGTAGAGCTGTAAGATTCGGTTACTCCTGGCTAATCGTAAAGATTCGTTTGGGTCCCATATTCGTTAATTCGGATCCGTTATTCGAGTACTCGTATTATTGTAGGTGGTATTATTGCATTGTCTCGTATTGAAATCACTTTTATGGTCTCAATAACTAATAACTGTTTAATAACTCGTTTCAGTATACGCGCGCCGCAAACCTATTATCGATGGCATTAGATTTCGGTCTTTTATAGATATCAAAACGATTATTCGAATAACTGTTAAATAATTCAGTTCAGTATTCGTTACTTCGGATCTGGATGAGTTTGCGAGTACCTATTCGAGAAATAAATAGTAACATTTTTTGCACCACTAAAATTTAATTACCATGCAGGGCTACACAGGCGAGGAGCGCTGTATCACCGCAACAATTGTGTGCACCGTAGATTTCGACATTTCAATTTGCACGATAAGATGTTGTCGACTGCTGGAAATCGGTTAATTCGTTTCGTTAGCGGGTCCGTCGGCTTCAATTCTTGGACTAACTGAATCTGGTACGGGTGCATGCGTTAATCTTTGTGAATGATGCGTAGCATCGACGATCACGTCACGTTTAAAGCGGTTTTTGGTTGTAGACGGACGGACACGCTCTACTCTCAATGTTTTCATCGGTTAAACTCATTGCTTAATCAAGGGAAGGCTTGAACATTGATGAACATCGTGCAATTTGAAATGTTGTCGAAATCTACGGATAGCAATAGTGGCGGAATGGTTGTTGCGGTAATACTCGCGCACACAAAATGAGCGCTGCTCTCTGCCTCTCTGGTGTAGCGCTTGCATGGTGACATTGAATAAGAATACCTTAATCAATGCTAAAATAAATCTAGTAAATTTCCCTGAGCCGAACTATCGTTTAAGGCCGGCCTTACCTTCTACCATAGAAGAATCGTAGTAGATTCTTCTATGCTTCTACCCCCCACCAAATTTTCTACAGCGCAACGAAATATTAACAACGCTTTGGAGCATCTTGTATATTCTGCGCTTAGAACATTTTCAATATGAACACTGTCAATTTTATTTTCATCCAAAAATCCCCTCCTTGCCCCTATGTGATGGCGCCCATGCTCGCCTATATTATATAATTTATTTTCATATAATAATGCTTTTAAATAATTTAGAATCAAGTTTTTGTCGAGTTATTTAAATCTTTTCTGTGGATTTAAATCATAGGTAATGATTTAAATCATTTATAAGTTCATAATTCCTTGGAAAAATGATTTATTGCAAGATAAAGCATTTGAACACACCAATTAGGTACCTTTGGCATTAGACATGCCAAAATTGATCTTGAATTTAAATAATTTGGCATTTGGCATTAAAAAAATAACCTTTAATTTAAATACTTTCCAAAATGGTTAATTGCAGCTCTATCTGCAGCCTGGTTTTCCACTTGTCTGTCTAAATGCCCAATTTTATTGTTGTTAATTCACTATGGGAAAATTTAATGTAAATAAAATTATATCCTAAATGTTTGAGGTTACATTAACTTTGCATCTAACAACGAATTCTAAAGCGTTAATATAATTTTCTCGTGAAAAAAAGACATATTCTTATCGATATTTAGTAATAAGAAGTTAATATTTAGTTTTCTACAAAGATACAAATTATTAAAATTTTCCGAAATTTCATAAACATAAAGAAAAGCAAAAAACTAAATCTATTCATTTATCTTATCATATGTACATATACTTAGATTTGTTACGCTTATGTAAAATTAAAAAAAGAATGAACTTTTTCAAGTAAAGCTTTTTGAAATTCTATCAAATAGGCTCATATTACAGATTATATTTTTAAATGTCAGATAGCGAAAGTCACGTCATCAAGTTTGAGAGGGTCATTTTTTATATATTTTTAAAGCAAAAGGTAACCTCAAAGTTAAATTCTCGATATCATTCATTAGTCATATACCTACCTAATAAAAAAATCGCCCCATGATGCGAACTTTTTGGAGAACACTGTATATGTATAAAGTTAAATGTTACACTGTACCTACGCATTTTTGAAAATTATTACCTATATATTTTATTAGGAAGAATGAATGTTCTCTAGTGGCTCCAAAAACTTTTTCGAATGTATCTTTTGTTCATGCACCATGCACTGCAGTTAGAATTGGATCTTTATGGCCTTGTAGGTCAGTAACTTTCTCTTGATAACCATGAAATCCCATTTGCTAACAAAAATGTCATTTTGTTAAAATGGCGTCCATCTTGGATCCTAAGTAGTGGAGCGAAATCGGGCTAAAAAGTCAATAATAGTAAATTTTTTCAAGGTAGAACTAGATCGGACCCCATAGGTTTTGTTAAGTACATCACTCTGCATACGAAATGGCTATTTACGACATTTTTTTTTACGGAAATCGTGTTTTTTTTTACGTTTCCATCGTCATATCTTTGAGAGTAGTGGAGCTATCGACTCGATTTTTTTTAAATTGAAGCTAACATATGAGCGCTTACAACGAACAGTGACGCACCCAGAACTTATTTATGGGAGGGGCACAGTATGCTTAGGTTTTCATCGTGTCGGGTACAAAGATAAAGGAGGGGGCGGAACCGGGCTGAGAAAGAAAAAAATACATTTTTATTTAGCCATATAACGTACCGCGGGTGCCCTGCTGCAGTACCTGGACCAACACGTGGACCAACACTATGAAAGACCTGTGTATAGCGCGGTTTCAAGCAATAGCCACTGGCGCTACCCGACGAAAAAAATCGACAGGGTGGTTTAATGTTAAAACACCATTGCTGCAGAATCATTTATAAAATAAAAACATCCGAATGTGTCTGTTATAATGAATTTAATATACAAAATAAAATAAAATGATTGTTATGTTTGTTTAAATTTGCCAGCTAACATGGCATATTTCCATAAATTTTCTTAAGAAAAGCGAGTCTAAAAAGCAAGCAAAAGTGTTTTGGACCTTTTGGTTTGAAATGAAGTCCATGGCTAGCTATAGTGTAAGTAAGTATAGAACGTAGTAGATTTTTCAGTTTCTTCTTTATACAGTGGGCCATTGATTCGCTTTGGGACTTTAAACAAATTTTTCTGTTTTCATTCTTGCAAACATTACAAAATACCCTTCCAAAATATAATATCTAGAATTATCGCTTCTTCAACTGCTTGAACAGATCGTCATCGTCCCATAGTTCCAAAATAGTGTTTGTTTATTCTTCTGCAATTCACGTAATGGTCTATGCATACGACTTTCTTCATAAGCATGGAAATTTCATGTTATCACAAACAAATTTACCTATAAAAGCTCTGTTGACAAAACTGCGAAATATTGACCTCAAAGAGAACTCATTACAGTAAGAAGAACGTAAATGGCAATAAAGCTGGATGTTTAAAATATGGAACATTCTAAACGACAAAAACTGGCATACCTATATCTACAGAAGACCTCCCCTATAACCTATAACAAGTCGCTATTTTTTTCGTCGTGTAGCGCCACTTCAGTCCGCAAAATACAATCAAATATGGATATCATGCTCGGGCCTTTAACATAGTGTCGGTCCAGGCAGTACCGCTGTGTGTGAATCTACATTTCCCCATCCTCAACATTCCTCCATGAATCAGGAGAGGATGGCAGATTTAATGTTTTTAGCTTTTGAGAAAAATGAAACGAATAATAATAACTTTGACGCTTTTCAAAAATTGCATTCAATTAAGAAGTCAAAATTACAGTTATTCCAATAACTTAATAATTTTTATTTGTTTTTTGTCTTTATGGATAGTGGTAACGCCGATAACAGAGGCTTGTTTTTAATTTGTGTTTTTTTATATCCTTATGCTACTGCGCGATATATATAGTGACAAAAATGTGTTAATTTTAAGTATTTCTATTTTATTTCCTGTTTGTTTTTCAATAATAAATTATATATTTTTTAACACTATATCTATATCACTTTCATAACTCAATAATAAAAAGGGCAAGTTGCATGTTTCAATACAGAGTTGAAATGTGGGGGTTTGTTGCACGGTTTGATCATTGTATATAGATTATGGATAGGTTGACATTACAGTTTTAAAAGCAGTACTTTTTTGAAGCATTCGTCACAAAAAATGTAGGTACTGTGCGCTTCTGACAACGAATGCCATTGTTGTTGTCCAATATTGTTTATTAACCACTTTAAATAGCAACAAAATTGCAAGGTTATAAAAAGTGTAATGAAATTTTCACTAAGCGAGAAACTTTTTTATTTGTGGAAATTTTTATATACATGCTGCGAGGAAAATGTGCCCAAAACATGAAAGAAGTTTTTGGTAAAAAAAAATTACCTATAGCGCCTATAGTTTTTGAACTGTGAATTTTTTTGTGGCGCGCGCTACTCACGTGGAACGCAAAATTAATCCCTTGCGTGAGAATCCACGCGTGGCAGGCAACAACTAATGGGTAGTTTACATGCGCAAGTGAAACTATCACAAGTATAAATATCTTAGAGTACTTCCTAATAGTTTGCCAATGTAAACCCTCTCAGGGAGAACTCTCTGCCATTGTAAACGATCTCTAAAAGAGTAGGTACGTCTCTGGAAGCATTTACATAAACTATTTGGAAGTACTCTCAGATATACGACTTGTGATAGTTTTACTTCTCCATGTATACTAATTATAATTTTAGACCAAATAATGTGGGTTCAAGCAGACCAATAAAATAAAATAAGAAATAAAATAACCAAATAGTTGATTTTTGGCAATTTTTGAGCAGTAATTACAGGTGCCAGATGAACAAACAACCACCTGCTTATTTTATGTATCTGTTTAAAGTCACCATTTATTTAATAAACTGCAAAATAAACATTTTTTTATATTGATTTTTTTATAATAATTTTGGGGCTTGTACTAACATCGCCACGGAGGCTGCTAAAGCGACCTACGGTTACTAGTTTTTTCTTTTTGTTAACTTTGAGTGTTTGCCCATTACATTTACACTCGCTAATTTTACATCCTTATTGTCATTGTATCTTGGGTTATGAAGATTTCCACGCAGGTCGCTTTAGCAGCCTCCGGGGCGATGTTAGTACAAACCCCAAAATAGGGGATGTGCTGACTGAAGCTGCAAATGTGCTGTTGGCTCCTGCCTGGACTTCATTTGTTGCTTCCCAAATCATGCCTATCTTTTGATTTGGTTAATGTTACACCGTACTGATGATTGCCAAATAGCATGAAACACGTGTATGCGGTTACTAGTTTTTTCTTTTTGTTAACTTTGAGTGTTTGCCCATTATCACCTTTTCTTGTAATTGTTACATTTACACTCGCTAATCTTACATCCTTATTGTCACCTAAATATAGGTATAAAATAAATATTAAAAAAATATCTTTCACGCCATCAACAGACTCATCTTCGGTGTTTTCTACATTACTATCACTATTATTGCACCTGCCACATTTACATTGATCACAGCATTTCAGTCTTTCCTTGATACAGTTGCACTTTTTCGTATTACACTTTTTGTCGGAACAAAAAGGCTTAAGCTTTGGCGTACAATGTTTGGTATGGATTCTTGAGATGAAAATATGCGAATTCAATTGTCGTCTATATCCATAAGATCCAGGATCTTCAAGTTGCAACTTCGCAACGTTACTTGAATACCCTCTTTTTAATTTCTGCGTGCACCTGCAATTGCCAATAATGAAACAATCCAATATATAATTTCAAACTTGCAATACCTCAAAAAATTATGATAAAAAGCACAGTCAGTAAGGGGAAGTTCGTAAGAAGGTTTATTAGATTTGGTGGCCATTGCTAGGCGTAAATCGTTTAGTGACTTGGCCACATTTTTGTATTTATACCTATAATAGGAGAACATATTTTGTACCTTCAAGCACATTTATGTTCTTCTGTAGAACTTGAAAAGCGCTTTTTTATCAAATTTTCTAAAATGCGCTTGTAGTATCGCATCCTGTCAAACAATGCATCGACGAAAAAGTCTGTCCTAATTTTTGTACAATTTTGTTTATGGAATGAAATATTTATTTATTTTATAAATAAAAATCATGCAAAAACAAAGAGCTGTAAACATAAAAATGTGGCCATAGTCACTAAACGCAATGGCCACCAAATCTAATAAACCTTCTTCCGATCTTCCCCTACTGACTGTGCTTTTTATCAACATTTTTTGAGGTATTACTAGTTTGAAATTATATATTGGATTGTTTACTTATTGTTTATTGGCAAACTATTAGGAAGTACTCTAAGATATTTATACTTGTGATAGTTTCACTTGCGCATGTAAACTACGCATTAGTTCTTGAGACATGCCTGCCATGCATGCCAAATAAACAAGGTCTCGACCACAAAAAAATGTCGTCAATTGCCATTTCGTATGCAGAGTGATGTACTTAACAACACCTATGGAGACTGATCTAGTTCTACCCTCAAAAAATTTTTTTCGAGAACGGAGCGACTTTTTAGCCCGATTTCGCTCCACTAATGGGTTTAAAATGATCAGGCCAAGGGGAAACCCGTTTTATTTGGTCTGAAAGTCAACGACAGATGAAGAATCTGCTGCTGCAGAATATCGTGATCGTTGATCGAAATGTTGGAAAAAACGTCTCGATCATAGACACCCAACTAACCCCTCCCCCTCCCCGCCGGGCCCGACCCTGGCGCGCTCGCATCGAGCCGATGCCGGCGGCCACACTGAAACAGCGGAACAACGCGGGACGCGCGCCCGAACAGTGCCCTCTTGGCCCGCCTGCGCCTGTCTTCCGCCACAACACAAAGCGCGTTGCCGCGGTGCTGTGCCGCGATGCGGCCGGGATAATGCCGCCGTCGCCACCGCCGTTCTTCCGCCGACCGTCATGGCAGAGTCCAGCCTCGAGACGCAGATTGATTGCTTCCTGGAGCAGTTCAAACGCAGCGCGAGCAGGGCCATGGAGGAGCGCGCCGTCATCGCCCGCTCCAGGAGCTCGTATCTGGACGCGGAATCCCCCGGTAAGCGTATTCGCGGATTGACGGGCCGAGTGACGGCCGCCGACCTGCCGACACTCGTGCCGCGAGCACACCGCGGTTACGGTGACTCATGACGTCGACTCACCAGACTCACGGCTCGGCACGGCAGTCAGTGCAGTCACGTTTCGATCACCATACTGTGTACACGCGAGTCTTGCTGCGTCGCATTGCACGCCGCATTTGCACCAGACAGAAAGTAAACATTGATTGTTTGGATTGAAGATTTTGATACATATTACCGTTACTCAACTTGCTCTATAATATAGTGTCTGTGGTGTCGACTTTTGAAGGCACTTATCCAAGGGTTGAGGGTTATGTTACTCGCCACCCCTATAACAAGAAATAACTACTACATTTTCTATGTCGCGCTGATACCTAAGTCCTAAGTACCTACTTATATTAACTGTCCGTCTAGAGTCTAGTTGCTAAATATGAAATATCGAAAGTGAAATAAATACATAATGACTGGGGAAATAATATACTTAAAGGAAGGATCCGCACGGGCTTGGATTTGACATTATTAGTTGTAGTTGTGCTATACATTAGGCGGCGGGCGCACCTCGAATTTGCTGCTCCTGTTTGGAATCCATGGTTAATGAGGGACATAAACCTTTCAGAGGGTGTCCAGTGAAGTGCTACACATTGGCCAAGGCAGTTGCGAGATCTCTCCTACGACCTACGATGAACGCCTAGAAAAATCGGTATCACTACTCTCAAGCAGCGATGGCTGCGGGAGATCAAATTCAAATTTATCGTCTAACCTACAATAATAGTTTTCTCTCATCTGCTGCACGCTGCACCTATTGTCACCATTATTAACGATGATCGACGCCTCCTACTCCGATGCCATCCGTTCATGAAGTTGAAGAAGGAATAATTGGATGTGCTTGAATTTTTTGTAGGTTAAGAATGCAAAATGTCCAAATAGTTCTTACTACAAAGTTCAAAGTTCCCTGTACCTCTATATATGTTACGGTTAAACTGTTTACTTGCCTAGTTTATAGACTAACTAGATAGTATACAAACTATCTAAATGTCTGGTTATTTTGATGGAAAAATCATCGTTTTACTAAAATAGCTACGAATATTGGTTGGTTTGTATACTATCCAGCTAGTTTACAATCTATACAAGATTTTTCGCCAAAGTAGAAACCACAAGAAAATTATACTAATTAATCGTTTTTTTTTTGCTAGTTTACAAAATATCCACAGTAGTTGGATAAAGGTGAACTTAATATTGCCATAGTAACAGATAAGCAACTCGTTGATTAGAATGTAAACTAAACAACTCCATTTGGTTAATTTATTAGAAAACCGAGGTTGTGCTTATGGCTAGTGTGCGTGTTCTTATTGTTTACTGTCGTGTCAATTTGAACACCCACTTTTGGAAGTTTTAGAGCAAAAGTCTCAAAATTCAAAATTAATGAATGACAGTGATTACAGCAACGTTGGCATGATATATATATCAAAAGATATATATCTTGATATATATCTTGATACATATCAAGATATTTATTCTTTGATATTTATCAAGATATATATCAAGATTTAAAATTCAAGTACTTAGTTATAGCCCTGAGTTCTTACCATTATCAAGCCTGATGTAATTATAATAATTACCTACCTAATAAGTAGGAATAGCCTATTTTTGATACCATTACTTCTTACCGAAAATTATTTTATAGGAGTCTTTTTATATACAGGGTGTCCAACTTTAAAACTGTACAAATCCGTAAAATCTTCATTTTTGGAGATAATCGCCTAAACTTTTTTTGTTTAAAAGGCCTTCAAAAACCGCTTTTTTACCTACCTGCCATTTTCAAAATGCAAATCCAGGGCCGGCTGCGATTTTTTTATACCCCCGATTTTCAGGAAAACCATTTAACGATTTTTTTATTTCAAATATGACCCCACAGCGTTAATCAGAACACCCCAAAACCCATATATACCAAATTTGAATAAAAAATATACGGGGAGTTGCATTCTGCAGGGTGTCAAAGTTGAGCAAAATAGGAATTTTAAAGACATCTGCCAAGTCAAAAGTGCCATGGAATCCCCTCAAAACAGTTGAATAGTCAATAGGACCACTCAAGGTGTTGGCGTGCAAAGGTCCAATACAAAATATACAGAGTGTTCTTATCTGTGCCATCTCAAATTACTGAATTTTTGGAACTTTATACGGGTCAAAAATCAAGTATATCAAAACCGCTCCACACACTATAAACGAACTATATCTAAAAAATACAGAAGTTTGCCAGTCAGTAAGTTCATATCAGTTAAGGTCCAATAATTTGAATTGTTTGTATTTGTTAGTTGGCATTTGGTAAAGAAATACATTACTTTTGTGTTTATCAATATTTTCTCAATGATTCCACAGCACTCATGACCCGTATAAAGTTTCATAAAAATTCAGTATTTTGGGATGGCACAGATAAGAACACTCTGTATATTTTGTATTGGACCTTTGCACACCAACACCTTGAGTGGTCCTATTGACCATTCAACTATTTTGAGGGGATTTCATGGCACACTTGACTTGGCAGAGGTCTTTAAAATTCCTATTTTGCTCAACTTTGACACCCTGCAGAATAGAACTCCCTGTATATTTTTTATTCAAATTTGGTATATAGGGGTTTCGGGGTATTCTGATTAACGCTGTGGGGTCAGATTTTAAATAAAAAAATCGCTAAATGGTCTTCGTGAAAATCGGGGGTATAAAAAAATCGCAGCCGGCCCTGGATTTGCATTTTGAAAATAGCAGGAAGGAAAGTCAGGTCAGTTTAGGCGATTATCTCCAAAAATGAAGATTTTACGGATTTGTACAATTTTAAAGTTGGACAACCTGTAGGTATCCTACAATCTAACGTTTTGTTTTTTGTTTATGAAGTTTAATATTTATGTGTAATTTGAGACACATTTTTTATTTTTATTTTTTGAATTTTATTTATAGTAAAGTACAAATAAGAAACAAATATACAATATTTATACCTTAGATATCTATACAAAATTAAATTTTTTAAAAATAAATATCAATATTTGGATATATATCAGATATATATCGATAAATATCCCATATTTTGATATTTATATAAATATCATGATATTTGCCAACCTTGGATTACAGTGAACTTTTGCAACGTATAAAGAGAATACGCGAAACTGGACTCTAGTAAGAAGGATGATTATTATGTGGTAAATACTTATGATTTACAAATAATCCAATCATCTTGTGTAATCTTACATAAAAGATCTGGAAAGATTATTTTTTTTACGTTTGAATGAATATTATGATGCCATACCAAGAAACTGGGCATGGAGGTCGTCGAGCAACAACAACTTAACACAGGAAATGGTGAAATTATTCATTGAAACTTGCGCAAATTGTCAGCTCGTACGAAAGAATTATTTTACTGTCCTAAACTAAATTTACCAAAGGGAATTGGTTAGTTTACATACTAACCAGAAGTTGATTATTACTAGCAATATAAAGTTTACACTTTATCTAGCTGGATTGTTTGTAAACTAGCCAAAAAACTCTGGTGATTTGTGTCATTTTCTTGTGGTTTGTATTTTGGCGACAAATCTTGTACAGTTTGTAAACTAGCTGGATAGTATACGACCCAACCAATATTCGTAGGTATTTTAATAAAAAGATGATTTTCCATCAAAATAACCAGACGTTTGGATAGTTTGTATACTATCTAGCTAGTCTATAAACTAGCCAAGTAAACACTTTAACCGTAACATATACAATATTCCCTTAGATAATCTCAACCCTCACGTCCCAGCTCAAGTAACATTTAAAATTCCAATTGGCCTCTAGTATGTTTTATAAAAGTTTTATGGCTACTTAGAAAAGCCAAAGAGCTTTAAAAAGGCTCTGATAAATGCAACCTTTACTTGAGGCGAAATGGTTTTATGATAAAGTTTTATAGCAGCCCTCTAAAACTATATTATAGAGCTTTTTACAAGCTTTTAATTAACTTGCAAATGTATGTATGTATGTTTAGGTCAAATCTTGCAAGCTGAATTAGAACCACTTCCTGACATCCGATTGAGCTGAAATTTTGCATGCACCTTTAGTTCCGGTGACAATACAATATACAATACTCAATATTGTAATACTTTCAAAATGGCCGTCGCCACAAGATGGCGGATGATGTATTTTTTGTCAATCCCCTTAATATGGGTATCAAATAAAAGAGCTTGAAGAATAGAAAACGATAGAGTTAGTGACATCAGACTAAATTCAATATAGCCGCCGCTTCAAGATGGCGGATAATGTATTTTTTTGTAAACCCCCTTAATATGGGTATCAAATGAAAGGGCTTGAAGAGTAGAAAACGATAAAGTTAGTGACGTCACACTAAATTCAATATGGCCGCCCCTCTAAGATGGCGGATAATGTATTTTTTGTCAACCCCCTTAATATGGGTATCAATAGAAAGGGCTTGCAGAGTAGAAAACGACAGAGTTAGTGACATCACACTAAATTCAATATCGTCGCTCCAAGATGGCGGATGATATATTTTTTGTCAACCCCCTTAATATGGGTATCAAATGGAAGGGCTTGAAGAGTAGAAAACGATAAAGTTAGTGACATCACACTAAATTCAATATGGCCGCCCCTCTAAGATGGCGGATAATGTATTTTTTGTCAACCCCCTTAATATGGGTATCAATAGAAAGGGCTTGCAGAGTAGAAAACGACAGAGTTAGTGACATCACACTAAATTCAATATCGTCGCTCCAAGATGGCGGATGATATATTTTTTGTCAACCCCCTTAATATGGGTATCAAATGGAAGGGCTTGAAGAGTAGAAAACGATAAAGTTAGTGACATCACACTAAATTCAATATGGCAGCCGCTCCAACACGGCGGATTACATTTTGTATTCCCTTAATATGGGCACTAAATGAAAGGGCTTGAAGAGTAGAACTAAAAAGTTGAAAATAAAATTAATAGTAAAAAAATATTTTTAAAAACAAGCTTTTATTTAAATGCTCCGAAAAGAAGAAAATAAACTTTATAATAAATTAAACCAAGGCAAACCCATAATTTTGTTCATTATACAACTGTATAAATATGATATAAAAGCTTGTCGCGAGAATATATATATCTTGAAAGTAATTTTAACCAGAAAATGTATTTTTCTATAAAAGAAATTTACACACGAGAATCTCGCGACCATATAATATGTATCTTGACGAAAGTAATTATAAGTAGAAATTGTATTTTTCTATAAAAGAAATTTACACACGAAAATCTCGCGACAAGCTTTTATATCATACCTATACAGTTGTATAATTTAACAAAATTATGGGTTTGCCTTGGTTTGATTTATTATAAAATTTATTTTCTTCTTTCATTTAAATAAAATCTTGTTTTTAAAAATATTTTTTACTATTAATTTTATCTTGAAGTGGTCATGCCCTTATAGATGCTTTATCTTTGCCTGGTAATAAGACCTTTATAAAGCCACTTGATCTTAAGAGGGTGTTAAATGAAAGACGGTTTTATTAGGGCGGAAATAAGCATTATTGCTTTAATGACCGGTTTTATAGCGTCCTTGTAGTCTTCTATAAAATTACATCACGTGAGGCTTTATGCTTGCTTTTAATGAAAAGCGGAAAGCACACTCGTGCGTCGCTTAAAAAATAGGGGGTACCGAGGTGGAGGTGGGTACCTACTTTCGGCATGGGCTTTTTAATTTTTTCTTATTAATGTAGAAATAACTTATTTTTGCATAATTAATATAAAAAGTAAAAAAGTGCATAAAACAATAATTCCCGTTTTTCAAAGAAAAAGTTAATAACTCAAAATCCGTAATTCCTACTAAAAAAAATCAATAAGCCGAAGTAGGTAGGTACTTACCACTATCCAAATATCTATTACCATTTGACAATGATTCGAAATGTCGGTTGTTTCATCACACTGTATCTGTATGGCCAAAAAGTCTGTTATTTTATTTATTTTCTCTCGAATTTCTTGGCGACAAACTTCCAGCATGCTTTTCAAAATTTCATTTTGTACCGTTTTTGATGTACCCTTGAATACTGTAGAACTTTTTAAATGTTCTTTCATAATATAATCTAACTCGGATGTAAAATCGATTAATTCTCGAAAAATCCCACGATTTTGAGAGTCTTTTTTTCGTCGTGCCCTCGCAACGTTAATTCTAGTTTGCCACAAAATTTTATACAGTTTATTATTCTTTTTAAAATATATATATTTTTATCCACGGTTTCGTTATGTTTATTAATGTTTTGCCGGTACGTGGAATATAACTGAGCGGCAATACTAAGCTTGCCTAAAAATGCTAATTCTGTAGAACAATTAATGTGCCGAATAGAAAGCTCGTGTTTTTTTATTTTTTGATTTAAATGTTTTAAATCTTTGAATCTTATTCTAGTCCATGTCTTATCCATTCCCATTCCTTCTTTATAAAACAGTAAGCAGGGAAAACAAAACAGTGCATTTTGCATTTATTTTGTCGCATCCAGATATCCACTTGTTCTTGTCGTACGTACGTCGCGGACAGTTGGTATCGAACGACCTGAAGAGGTTTCTCGTGGCTATCGTTACAGGGCGCGCGGAGACGGCAACAGCGCGCGCCTTCGGCATCGGATGGTTCGAACGGGTGTCTTGTTCCGAGAATTCTTTGCAAGCGATTAAGCCGATGTCACCGAAAGGGTTAAAAAAAATTAAGGAATCAGTATTAAACTATTTATTAAAACAGTTCACAAGTATACAGTATGATTTTTTAAACTACCACCGCGATTTCCTCGCTTATTTTGCGCCCTACAAAAAAACATGAGAAACAAAAAGGTGACAATTTTGGACAGCTAAGTGGCCCTGAAAAAGTAATCAACATCCATGGTCAACTTGTCGCGCAATATAAAAAAACCTCCAATTGAGCAAAATTATTAAATAGCCGTAACATACCTATTTATTTTAAGATACCGAAGAAAACTTTTATATTGAAAATTGATGGCACTGAGAAGCTTTATGCAACTGGGTGCTCAGATAGTTTCTGAAAATTACACAGGCTCTTCGGCTCTGTTGAGGCCATTGTTTTAGTTATTAAAGGCCATTGTTTTAGTTTATTAAAGTAGTTATTTGGCTCCCTACTGAAAAATCTTAAGAAACAAAAACGTGTAAATTTTAGATAGTTGGTTAATGTTAAAAAAAGAAGTCGGTATCCATGGCCAACTTTTCGCGCAATACCAAAAAAAACTTAAATCAACAAGAATCTGAAAACAATCAATTTATTTTGAAAGTCGAGGGAAAATTTTAATTGGAGATTAGCGGCAATTAGATCACGCAAGAACATTGACAAAAGAAAATTTTCATACAATTTGTACTAGTTTTCCCGCTAATTTGTTTAAAGTGTGAAGTCGAAATAGCAATTAAAAACATCAACAGTTATTCAAATTAAAGACAAATTTTCTCATATTAAAGATCTTGTTTGATCAAAAAAAATTAAATAAATTGATAGTTTTGTTTTCACATTTTTGTCGACTTGAGTTTTTTTTTGTATTGCGTGAAAAGTTGGTTATGGATGCCGATTTATTTTTTAACATCACCTAGCCGTCTAAAATTGCCATATTTATTATGCTTATATAAGCTTACTTACATAAAAAAAATATATTTAATGCAGTGATAGGGCCAAAGCGAAAAATGTTTTTCAAATAAATCAAAGTGTGCCAATTGTTTCTAAAATTGGTAGTATGGAGTATCCTTTACTTTTGAACAACTTTTCCTAGCAACTTATTTCCACATAAGAAATGTTAGCAAAGTTTTTATCAAGAGTAACTTTTTGCGGTAAAATTAAAGATAAGAAAGTGTTCCTATTCAACACCTCTTCTGTGGACATACTGTATATACATAGTGTATTTGGAAATGAAAGGAAGGTTTATGGCTTATTATAAATATAAATGCAAATTCTTTATCAGAGGCTCGAGAGTCCGTCATAAAATACTACATAACTCGCCCGAATATTAATTTGCGTATTTATCCTCATCAGATTTTTAGCAAAAGAGCACGCCACTGAAATGGTCGAATTTTCCTTCTCAATCAATATTTATGGCCTCCTTTCATTTCCAAATACACTAAGTATAGTTGTCAGCGGTTTTAGACATTAAGTTAATAAATATTTTGCGTTGCAACAAAAATGTATTTTTATGTTATAATAAAAAAATATGTAGTAACACTAAAAATATATTTAGCTAATAACCCTAGAATTAAAAAAGTTAATTAAAAGGATTTTCATAAATTATTCTTTTCTTTGCAAAATAAGTATTTGTTCCAACATTTAGTTGTTAGGTCTCGTAGTCCTAAACATAAATGATTATAAAATAAAAGGGGTGTCCCTTTTATTTATTTTTTCTTATTTTTGAAGAAATTGGTCAGAAGTTTTAATAAATTGGTTTTCGTGGTGCTGCAATGCTCCATTGTTTCTCATAAAATGCCCTTCAACAGATAAATGAGATTAGGGGGTCACAGACATAAAATTACCCTTGTAACTTAATAGAGAGTTATTGCAGAAACTGTTTTTGGCATTAAGCAGTATTTAAGACGACCTTATTTGAATACTCTCATACGTTATTTATGATTCTGACAATAGTTATTGCAAGTCGTAATTTATGTATCCAAATTAAGGGCTTGTTTACGTTTACTTTATTGTTTTGTATTTCTACACTTTCACTAGAATATTATGTGCTTTTATAATTTTGCTCCGGAAAAAACTGGGAAAACAGCCAAATAACCACGGAACACCAAGGTGAAAGACTAATGAAAACAAACAAGGTGCAAACGCAAACAAGCAACGAACATTTTAGGTTAAGTCCTACTTTCACAGAACACTAGCGTTTTCTGACAAATCAGAATTTATTTTAAGAATTGTGACAAATAAGGTAAAAATAACGTATATTATGGTATACACAATAAACAAAAATAAAGGAAAATAACCTTATTATGGACGACCTTATGTCAAACTACGACTGCGCATGCTCAAATGTCAAAATAACGTCAAAAAAGAGCGCGACGTTATTTATTTCTGCAATAACTCTCTATTATTTAAATTGCATACCTTTATCAATAACATCAGAAGACACACAGCAGGGACACGTGTCAAGCTTTACACACCTCCCTGGACCTCAATGTGATTACCTGGATAAAATAAAATAATTTCAGGTGATTGAGGACTTCCACAAGCTGGATATAATGATTACGAAGTTTTATTAGAACCACCGACACAGGAAGAATCCGAAAAAACTATAAACCCATTAAAATCTTTATGACTATAACATAATTAAATAAAGGCAAGAAATCAAATGCATTTTCCATTATTATATTATATGCATATTAATATTTAGTATACCCACCTTGGGATAGGATGACTTTCTGAACTCTCCTGCTCATCGAATCTATGAGTTGGCAGCAGAGATCATGGGTTACGACTTCATCCCACGTTTGTTGAATCTTCTGCCAAAGTGCCTCCCTATTTTCGGGTACGAAGTTCTCCATTGTCCGCGCCATTCTGCCCCATACATTCTCAATGGGATTCAAGTCAGGACTCTTCGCCGGCCATTGCAACTTTTCTACGTTGTTTTCGGTGAACCATTCGCGAACTATTCTTGCTGTATGCACAGGAGCGTTATCATGCTGGAAAACGAAGCCATCGGGATACATTTCCGTTGCAGTTGGTAACAATCCGCCTTCGAGTATCTCGCAATAGCGAGCTGCTGTGAAGCGGTCGTCGATTCTCCAACAAATGCCAGGTCCACGGTAGCTTATCCAGGCCCATATGTTGACGGAAAAATGCCCACTTTTTTTCCTGGGTGACACAAATCTTTCGTCATATCTTGAACTCACCGAAGGTCTATATACTCGCACTTTGCCATTGTAATGGCTTTGAAAGATCTTTTCGTCGCTAAATATTACCTTCTCCCAATAATGTGGCGGTAAACGCTGAAACTCTCGGCATATCTGCAACCTGACTTCCTTATTAGCCTCGGTCAGCTGAATTTTGTTGCTGGCCGTGCGAGATTTCAGATTGGCTGCATCTAATCTCCTTCGGGCAGTTCTAACACTTGCTGGAAATTGTGTTGCAGATACTGCTTCAACGGCGGATTTAAACGGATTTGCAAGGCAAAAATTAGCTAGTTGCTCATCTTGTTGGTCAGACGTAATTTTCACATTTCCTCCTCTATGTATGTTTTCCACGCTTCCGGTTTCGTCATATTTCTTCTTTATATTGAAAATGGTGCTTTTAGATACACCAAATTCTTCGGCCAGTCGGGAAATAGCCCAACCATTTTCTAGTTTGGCGATGATACGGTGCTTGACGGATTCACTCAAACGAGGCATAACGAACACTGTTAGTTACTCTCTCGAATTAGGATACTGACTAAATAATTTTAGCCCACCCACCTTAGTATTTATACAAAGGGCTAGGAGCAGGTATAATCGATATTTTCAAAATCTACATCCAATTCAATATTACAATTATTAAGTTAATCCCCTAAATTTAGTTATATTAAGTGCAGGTAGGTATAATTAATAAATACCTATTTAAAAATATATAAATATCTATGCTAAAATATTTCAACTCAGGTAATCCGATAATCCATTAATTTTGTGCCATACATTTTCTAATTAATATTAAGAGCCCCCATATCTACTTTTAAACATATTATACAAATCCTTGAAATCTTTAATTTTTGAGATAATCGCTTGATCTGTTTTTTGTCCGAAAGGACTTCAAAAGCCGCTTATTTTAGCAATCCTGCCATTTTCAAATTGCAAATCCAGGGCCGGCTACGATTTTTTTATTCCCCCGATTTTCACAAAAACCATTTAGCCATTTTTTTATTTAAAATCTGACACCACAGCGTCAATCAGGACAGTCGAAAACCCTTTATATACCAAATTTGAACAAAAAATATAGAGAGAGTTCTATTCTACAGGATGTCAAAATTGAGCAAAATAGGAAATTTAAAGAAACCTCTTCAGGCATCTCTGGCGAGTCAAGTCATAAAAATTCAGCATTTTCAGATGGGGCAGAGAAAAATACCCTGTATTGAATCTTTGCACACCAACACTTTGAGTGGTTCTGTTGACAATTAAACTATTTTGACGGGATTCCATGGCACACTTGACTCGCCAAATGCCTGTAAATTTCCTATTTTGCTGAACCTTGACATCCTGTAGAATAGATCTCTCTCTAAATTCTTTGTTCAAATTTGGTATATAAAGGGGTTTTAGGGGGATCCTGATTAACGCTGTATTGGTAGATTTTAAATAAAAAAACACTCAAAAATCGTAGCCGGACCTGGATTTGCCTTTTGAAAATGAAAGGAAGGCTAAAAGAAGCGATTTTTGAAGGCCTTTCACACAAAGAATGTTCAGGGATTATCTCCAAAAATAAAGATTTTATTAATTTGCATATGTTTAAAAGTAGACACCCTGTATATTAAATTATTGTTTTTGAGAAATTCTTCGGAATTCTATTGTGGCTCAAATTGACTATGGATTTACCTAATTTCATATTCCTAATTAATACAGGGTGCTGGCAGCAAAGGAAGGAAACTCGAGAAAAAGCAACTTTTATTGTGGTGTTGATTCTAATCTCAGCCTTGATATTTATTATTTTTTTATTTCATTATCATAAATACTAGACGGTATAGTAACATGATAAAATAGTACGAAATATTAAATACCAACACTGGGGTTGGAATTATTACCAGCACAAAGTTGCATTTTCCTCGAATTTTGTTCCTTTGCTGTGAGAGGCTGGAGGCTGTAATTTGCATTTTATGGTTCTATTTTTAGCAGACCGGCCGGCTGCAGACTCCAGCGCGATGTTGCCGTCTCCGCGCGGCCTGTAACGATAGCCACGAGAAACCTCTTCAGGTCGTTCGATACCAACTGTCCGCGACTGTACTTCTAGAAAAGTGTCGCGTATAATTGCCGTTTGCATTTTTATCCGGTTGAGTTAATTGTAAATCTAGAGTTGGCCTGCCAAGAGTTTTTATTTCAACTTTGTCAGACAATGAAAGTCTTAAAAAGTTTCCTTCCAAAATGTCCTGTACGCTATTCTTCATTTTGTTTATACAATAGAATACAAGAACGAGAATACGAGGTCGCGAGGTACGCCTACTATTTACTACTATTTACTATTTCAACTATTTCACTAATAGTGTATGTATACACCATGTTTGCAAAATAAGTAAAAGTTTGTATTTATTTACTTTAAAACAGAACACTTTCAATTAAAAATTATTTCAATTTCATTTAAAATGAACACACCAGTGCCCCACAAAATAGATATGTTTAGACATCTGTTCAAAAAAAAAAGAAACTTGAATAAAATAGCATGGACTGTATATATTTACATACTTGTCATTTATAAACCAAACAGGTGACAAATTGGAAAGTAAATTTATAAATATTTACCCACCTTCAAATCTTAAAAATATACTTAGGTATTTTTAAGTCTATTTCAAGTCATTAAATTACATAACCTTTATATGTCAACAAATACTGAATTTGTTTCTAAATCTAAATATTTACAAAATAACTAAAATTTGCACAAAAACAAAAATAATAGCAATAATAACGATAAGGTAATAAGTTAAGATAAAGTCAAAATTTACCGATAGCTATATACTTCAAAAGCAACAAAATAAATGCAAGAAAGCATTACCTATCCGTCAAAATCTCTTAATATGATATTGATGATATAACTTTAATGCAATATTTAAATGTATTTTTATACAGGGTGGCCCAACGAAAAGTTTCCACCCGGATTATTTAAAAGAGTATTGTTTTTTCAAAAAACGCAAAAATATGTCAATGTAGTTTGGAAGGGGGACCTTCATTGCAGAGCAAAGCAGTGCTGTATCTGCAACCCTCTGGCTGGGCTAGCTACCACCTCAAAATTCTTAAATGGGAATAGGGGTCGAGTGACACCTCAAATTAAAGAGAATTTAGTCATCTTTACAATGCTGTATTTATTTTTAATTTTGAGACCATTTTAGGTAAAAATAAATGCAAAAATGAAGATATGTAATTACTAAATTAATTTATTAAATGTTCAAAATGCCTAGAGTTGGCCTGCCAAGAGTTTTTATTTCAACTTTGTCAGACAATGAAAGTCTTAAAAAGTTTCCTTCCAAAATGTCCTGTACGCTATTCTTCATTTTGTTTATACAATAGAATACAAGAACGAGAATACGAGGTCGCGAGGTACGCCTACTATTTACTACTTTTTACTATTTCAACTATTTCACTAATAGTGTATGTATACACCATGTTTGCAAAATAAGTAAAAGTTTGTATTTATTTACTTTAAAACAGAACACTTTCAATTAAAAATTATTTCAATTTCATTTAAAATGAACACACCAGTGCCCCACAAAATAGATATGTTTAGACATCTGTTCAAAAAAAAAAAAGAAACTTGAATAAAATAGCATGGACTGTATATATTTACATACTTGTCATTTATAAACCAAACAGGTGACAAATTGGAAAATAAATTTATAAATATTTACCCACCTTCAAATCTTAAAAATATACTTAGGTATTTTTAAGTCTATTTCAAGTCATTAAATAACATAACCTTTATATGTCAACAAATACTGAATTTGTTTCTAAATCTAAATATTTACAAAATAACTAAAATTTGCACAAAAACAAAAATAATAGCAATAATAACGATAAGGTAATAAGTTAAGATAAAGTCAAAATTTACAGATAGCTATATACTTCAAAAGCAACAAAATAAATGCAAGAAAGCATTACCTATCCGTCAAAATCTCTTAATATGATATTGATGATATAACTTTAATGCAATATTTAAATGTATTTTTATACAGGGTGGCCCAACGAAAAGTTTCCACCCGGATTATTTAAAAGAGTATTGTTTTTTCAAAAAACGCAAAAATATGTCAATGTAGTTTGGAAGGGGGACCTTCATTGCAGAGCAAAGCAGTGCTGTATCTGCAACCCTCTGGCTGGGGTAGCTACCACCTCAAAATTCTTAAATGGGAATAGGGGTCGAGTGACACCTCAAATTAAAGAGAATTTAGTCATCTTTACAATGCTGTATTTATTTTTAATTTTGAGACCATTTTAGGTAAAAATAAATGCAAAAATGAAGATATGTAATTACTAAATTAATTTATTAAATGTTTAAAATGCCCCCTCCGCCTTCCATGCTATTTCATACTAAGTTCTTTGATTTATTTTTTGAACAGATACACAAAAAATACATATTTTTTGCACTGGCCGATAGATAAAAATCGTGAGTTTTTTAATTTTTAAATTGTATTCTGTTTTATTCTGCTTTCAAATAAATAGGTACAATACCTAAAGTGTTACTTATTTTGCAAACATGGTGTACACTATTGGTGATAGAGTTGAAATGGTATCAATTTATTTTAAAAACAATGATTGTGCAAGGGCAACTTCTAGGATATTTAACGAATTGATCACCAGATTTGTCCCCATTAGATTTTTTTCTATGGGGACACTTAAAAAGCGTCATTTATAAAACAGAGGCACCTGATTTGGTAGTACTTCGTCAACGAATAGTAGAAGAGTGTGGTCAAATTACTCCTGAAATGCTAAGGAATGTTCGAAGAAGTTTTGAGCAAAGGCTTTATTACTGCATGGAAGTCGGGGGGGGGGGGGGCATTTTGAACATTTAATAAATTAATTTATTAATAAATTACGTATCTTTATTTTTGCATTTATTTTTACCAAAAATGGTCTCAAAATTAAAAATAAGTACATCATTGTAAAGAGAACTAAATTCTCTTTAATTTGAGGTGTCACTCGACCCCTATTCCCATTTAAGAATTTTGAGGTGGTAGCTACCCCAGCCAGAGGATTGCAGATACAGCACTGCTTTGCTCTGCAATGAAGGTCCCCCTTCCAAACTACATTGACATATTATTGCGTTTTTTGAAAAAAACAATACTTTTTTAAATAATCCGGGTGGAAACTTTTCGTTGTGCCACCCTGTATAAGGCTCAATGAGTTAACCAGGCAGAAATTCATGCATCATCAAGAAAACTGTAGAAGCTCCAGAACCGTCTCGTCTCCTGCAAACTCAGCAATCCGAAATCTTATATATTTATTGTATCACAAAGCGCGTTCAGATTAAGAAAGATCTTTGTCAAAAGCTTTTCGAATAAAGTTTTTTAAAAGCCTACTGCTGTGGCCAATCATTTAATTGGCGCAGTCGGTAGGACGTATCGCGGAAAATCGCAGATGTTTGCGATTCGGGCAAGCCTTGCAGTCGCCGAAACTCGCGTTTTTCCTTCGGGTTCCGATTAAGCGGTTCGTCCTGCAACATCGTCTCCACCGTTAGACGACTCGGGCCAAGCAGCAACTGGGCTTCAACCAGGAGGGCAAGGACTGAGGTTCCGAAGAAGAAAAGGGCTAGCTACCAACGGTAAGAGCCATTTCCCTTCGTTGAACTATCCTATACTCTCTGCTGGGGCAAAGACTTAATCTCACTAGGTTAAGAATTCAAATTCGAAAAACGATTTTTCACATTTTCAAATTTTGATTTTCTTTTAGGAAAACTTAATTTTAAGTAATTTTAGGAGCAAAAATTTAATTTTTTATGAGTAATTCAGAAAGTGAAGAGGAGAACGAAAACGTAGGAAGGTTAGGTATCGATCACGATACAGATCTAGCAATTTTAGTTGATTTGTTTGGGCAAGTAAATCTTTCTACAATGAACAACCAGCAACAAAACCAAAATCAAAATGTTAATTATCAATTACTACGCATGTATATTGAAAATATACCTCAATTTTCTGGTGATGTACATACTCTCGAAATTTTTATTGACAGTTGTAATTATCTTGTACAAACTTATACAAACCGAGCGATTCCTAATGATCCAATAAACAAATTTTTAATTCGTGCAATAATCGGAAAACTTGCTGGTAGGGCACTAACATTAATAGGGACAAGAACAGAACTTCAGACATGGGATGAAATTCGCAATGCTTTACGCTTAACTTTTGGAGATAATAGAAACATCGACTGTCTTGTTCAAGATTTGATAGTTTTACGACCGTTAAAAAATGAATCCCCTGTAAATTTCGGATCTAGGATCCAAGATGCACATAGCTTAATTATTTCCAAATTAAATTCAAGCGACTTAGCACCAAATATGAAACAGTTACAATTGAATAATTATAAACAACTAGCTTTAAAGACGTTTATAAGAGGTCTCACCGGCAGACTACAAGACATTGTGCGTATTAAAGACCCTGATAGTCTCGAAAATGCTATCGCGTTAGTAATTGAGGAACAAAATTTTCTCTATGCTCAAAATCGCCTTTTCTCCTCAATTCAACCTCAAAATAATATCCAAAAAATTCAAAGACCAATTCAGACGCAAAACTATACCCAAAATATCCCAAAACCTAATTTTTTCAATCCTCAGATGCAATTCCCAAATACCCCAAGGACAAACTTTTTCCAAAACCAACAAATGACAAAAATATTACCACAACATGGCCAAGAGCGCTGGATAAATGTGGGTTCACGGTATTGCTCCTAAATAGCTTTATCCGTGTGACTTACTAATTGTCCTACACTCACTGGGATTACTACGGTTTTCTAGGGTTTTCCGTAGTACTTGAGCGAATGCTATCCTAGTTCTATCGGGAAAAAAGTCGGCCCTAGCCGCAAATGGCAACGAAGACAAAATAATAGTAATTGCCCCCCTCCCCCGCACAAGCATGTGGTTGCTTCTGGGGTACTCCTAGTTTGGAGTATTGTGAGGGTGAGAATTATTATTATTATTATAACCCCAAAGATTTCCACAAAATAACCAATTTCCCAGAGGTCCTATAAACATGCCCCAACCAAGACAACTACAACAAAAGTATTTTACAAACCAACAAGTTTTCGGGTCAAAACAACCCCAAACCAACGTATTTAAATCAACCGGACGAACAACTAATGACAAACCAACCCCTATGTCAGTAAACGAGACAATACCAAGTTTACGCCAACAAGTACCGCAACGTGTACCGAACTACTTCCAAAGTTCAGGTCCCAGAAACTTTATATCGGAAGAACTATATAATATAGAAGACGACAACCCAATTTACGACCCCCAAAATTTATTTGTCGACGAAGAGAATTCATATTATTATATCCCTGAAGAATATAACCAAAATTCAAATCAAAATCTTTTTGAACATGACTATTCAAACCTCTATAATACGGAATATGAAAGTTATACTAGTTTACCAGAAAATTCAGAACATCTAGAGCAAATAAAAAATGAAAATTCAAATGAAAATTTTCAGGAAACCAATGTCGTAGACAAAAGAAAATGACAATAATTGATCTTAATAACATTCATACTAATATCTTACCCTATATTGAGACTTATAACCCGAAATTTAAATTCTTAATTGATACGGGAGCTTCAAAATCAATAATAAATCCTTGTTTTGCAGAAAAATATTTCCCTAATACAATCTATCATGAAGACTTTCAAATAAAAACTTGTAACGGTACAAATAAATGTAGATTCAAAGCTGACATACCAATAAATGAACTTTTAGGTTCAAACGATCAGATTACTTTCCACTTGTTTCAATTTCATGATTTTTTTGATGGATTACTAGGCTTCGAAGATATAAAAAGACTAAAGTTAATACCCAATTTTGACAAAAATATTCTCTATAACGAAAATATCTGTATTAATATTTTTTATAGACACAATCAACAATCTAACTTATTTTCTATACAAGTCAACCCTCACGAAACATGTAAAGCGAAAATACCTGTTTCTGTAAATTCAGGAGATATCTATTTTCCAAGAAAAGACATTTCAAGAAATTGTTTTATTCCAGAAATTCTAACCACTGCTAAGAATGGTTATGCTATTGTCGAAATTCAAAATCATTCAGACGAAACAAAAGTCTTATCTCTAAATAAACCATTCACTACAGCTAGTTTTCAATAAATCAATAATGATTACTCTCTTTTTAATATCGAACAAATTTTTAATAACAAAAAAAGCAAATCTAAACAAAAATATGATGTGAAAAATATAATACGATCCGATCATCTTAATTCTGAAGAGAAAGAAAAAATTTTTAAAATCTGTCAAGAATTTTCAGATTTATTTTATAATACAGGAGAAAAACTTTCATTTACGAACAGAGTAAAACACGAAATAAAAACCACCGACGAGGTCCCTGTTCACACAAAGTCTTATAGGTATCCTTATGCCTTAAAAAATGAAGTTCAAAGACAAATAAAAAAAATGTTAGATGACGAAATCATTAGACCTTCTTCAAGTCCATGGTCTTCACCAATCTGGATTGTCCCCAAGAAATCGGATGCCTCCGGACAAAAAAAAGTGGCGTATAGTAGTCGATTACAGGAAGATCAATGAAAAAACTATTGATGACCGATATCCAATTCCCAACATCAATGAAATTTTAGACAAGTTAGGCCGATGTACTTATTTTACTACCCTTGATCTAGCTTCCGGCTTTCACCAAATAGAGATGCACCCCCAAAGTATAGAAAAAACAGCTTTTAGTGTAGACAACGGTCATTACGAATATAATAGAATGCCATTTGGCCTAAAAAATGCGCCAGCCACATTTCAGCGTGTTATGGACGACATTCTAAGAGAACTCCAAGGAAAAGTTTGTTTAGTTTACATTGATGACATCATAATATTTTCATCATCATTAGAAGAACATATTTCCAATCTCAAACTAGTTTTCAAAAAAATACGTGAATACAATCTTAAGATACAATTAGATAAGTGTGAATTCGTCAGCAAGGAAGTAGAATTCTTAGGACATATAATAACACCAGGCGGAATCAAACCAAACATAAAAAAAATCAGGCTATTCAAAAGTTTCCAATTCCTAAAACGGCAAAAGGAATAAAATAATTCCTAGGCTTAGTAGGTTATTATCGACAATTTATAAAAGACTTTGCAAAAATCACAAAACCTTTCACCAAATGTTTAAAAAAGGGAGAAAAGGTCATTCACAATGAATCTTTTATTAATGCTTTCGAGTTGTGCAAAAATATACTCACGAATGACCCAATTTTACAATATCCAGATTTTTCTAAACCATTTAACTTGACGACAGACGCCTCAAACTACGCTATAGGTGCAGTATTATCGCAAGGTACTGTAGGCCAAGATCTTCCAGTGGCATATGCTTCTCGTACACTTAATCCCGCAGAATGCAACTATTCAACTATCGAAAAGGAATTGTTAGCAATTGTCTGGGCCACAAATTACTTTAGACCTTACCTGTTTGGACACAAATTTAAAATCATCACTGACCACAAACCCCTTCAATGGCTATTTTCCCTTAAAGATCCCAGTTCACGTCTCGTTCGTTGGAGACTCAAACTTGAGGAATATCAATACGAAATAGTATATAAAAAAGGAAAATCAAATACCAACGCGGATGCACTCTCTCGAGTAGAAATAAATGCACTAGAAAATTCTTTAGAAAACGAATCAATAATAGCCAATTTAGGTGATTCAGAGGACGAAATTATTACCTTTTTAGAAAATTTAGATGAAGGAAACCTTCCGGAAATCTCAAGCGAAGATGTAAATGAAATTTTAGGAATTACCCCTAACGAAAAACCTGTTGAAAAACCAAAAATTAATATTATTTCCGATATACTTATTAGACCGGCATTCAATGTCCAAGAAAACGCTCCGAGAAATAATATAAACGAAACTGTCCATACAGCAGTCGAAGATCCTGTTTTACTAATGCCAATAACAGAAAAATCGGTAAACTCATACAAAAATCAAATAATTGTTTCTTCTAACAACAAGACACAACATAAATATGTAATTCGAAACAAACCATTTAACGAAAATAAACGATTAACGGTATCTTTACCTCTCCAAAATTTCGAAAGTGAAACAATAGCTTTTATAAAAGAATACGTAGAAGATAAAAAAGTTTACTGTGTATATTTTAAAACTCCTAATATAATCCCAGAATTTTGCAACATTATCCAAAAGACATTCCAAAATTCTTCTTTTAAAATAATACAAAGTTCAACCTATTTAGAAGATATTTATACTTTTGACGAACAACAAGAAAAACTAAAATATTATCATGAAGGTAAAGTTTGCCACAGAGGTATCAGTGAAATGGAAAATTCCCTAAAACGAAGATATTACTGGCCAAAACAAAAAACTGATATAGAAAAATACGTAAATAATTGTGAAATTTGTCAGTTAGCTAAATACGACAGAAAACCCGCAGAAATAAAATTTAATTTGACGCCCACTAGTACCAAACCTTTTGAAGTCATACATGTTGACACTTTTCAAATAGAAAACAATACATTTTTAACAATAATAGATTCATTCTCTCGTTATGCACAAGCATACAAAATAAGTGGAGCTTCAGCTGTAAACACCATTGATTGTTTCTTACAATTCGCAACACATCATGGTCTACCAAGAACCATTGTATCTGACAACGGATCAGAATTTAATAATACAACCGTAAAAGATTTTGTAAAACTTCACAAAATTAATATTCATTTTATTACTCCTAATAATTCTAATAGCAACAGTTTAGTTGAACGTTTACACTCTACATTAATTGAACACATAAGATGTTTAAGATTAACTGATAAAGAGAGTCGAATCGATAAACTCATGCTCTACGCAATTTTGGCATATAATAATACAGTTCATTCAGTAACAAAACAAACTCCATATAACATTGTTAGTGGACATACTGATAGTTTTGACGCTTTCGATACTACTTCTGAAATAATTATAAATGAATATGTTAACGAACATAAAAATAGAACACGTCTACTTTATGACAAAATTCATGAAATCAATCAATCTACAAAGGAAAAAATCATTCAAAAAAGAAACCAAAATCGCGAAGATCCTATAGAATATAATGAAAATGAATACGCTTACGAAAGAGTTCAAAACCGTTCAAAAATAAAACCCCATTTTAAAAAAGTAATCGTTCAGAAAAACTTAGGTATAAAAGCGAAATTACCACGCAAAATAATTCACAAAAAAAATTTAAAAAGACCAAGAAAACTGACAGAAAAATCTTTATTACAGGACAGACATTCAGACAGACATGAGAAACCACCTGATGATCCTGATATCCCTGATCCTGATATCCCAGGTCCAAGTACAGGAAATTAAAATAACGGATTTGAAAGATTCACCTGGAATCTTACCTTTTAGATTAGGAAATGCAAAGATCATAACTAGAAAACACACTTTTCTACATTATGTTCAAATTAAAGCCTTAAGTAACGAAATAAAAAATCTTAGATCGGTTCATAATGATTTAAACATTTCTATTTTTAAAGAAACACAATTTGTATTTTCTTCTAGCTTACGAAATAACTATGATAGTCTTAAACCTTTAATCTTAGAAATAGAAAGTAAATTTAATAACATAATATTTAAGAAAAATATAAATAAACGCAGTAAACGCGGACTTTTTAATGCTATAGGAACGGTAAATAAACGGTTTACTGGATCGCTTGATGCAAATGACGGTATTAGATACGACAACGCTATAAGAATACTTGAGAAAAATCAACAGAAAATTGTATCAGAAGTAAACACACAAATTTCCTTATTCAAAAAATTAATTGATCACTACGGAACCTCAATTGAAACTATAATTGATAATCAACGAAAAATTTCTGAATATTTAGAACGTTACCATGAATTAATAAAAAGAGAAACTGATATATTCTATAAATATACTGTATATTTAAGTATACTTAATCAAATTTTTATCAATGCTAATGTAATAATTACTTTCCTAGACAACTTGGAAAATGCTATAACCTTTTCACGTTTACATACTATTCACCCTGATATATTGAATATCGACGACTTACAAGAGATATTAACGGACTTAAAAACACATTATTCAGAAAACGAAATTATTAATATTAATTTTTATGATTGGTACTCTGTAATTAAAACAAGTAGTTATATTTCAAAAAATCAAATTGTTTTTGCCCTAGATGTCCCTTTAGTTCATCCAGATAATTTTGATTATTATCATTTATATCCTTTACCTTCTTCCAAAAATACCATAATTATTCCTTCCAAACCCTACATGGCTCTTAGTACTACTAGCTACCAATATATGGAAAATTCCTGCGAAGAAATAAATGGAACTTATATTTGTCTACAAGAACGGTTAGAAGCAACTCCAAAAAAAGATTGCATAGCTGCACTAATTTCTGGCGAAGAACCAAGTTGTAACGTTATGGAAGTTCAAACTCACAATCAAATAATTGAAAGAGTCAACGACGAATTTATAATTGTTGTCCCGAAAGAAGAATCGAAAATTAAATTGTTATGCAAAAACATGGAATATGCCATAATAAAGAAGATTGATCACAATGGCCGTTATTAGCATTTGCGCAAAAAGCCTAAAAAAACTGCCATTGTGATAAATATTTCTAAATAATTTTTGTCTCAAAATGTGAGTAATTACTTAGATTAAAATTTGTATTGACGAAAATTTAAAATTATGCGTGTTGCTCGCTACAGATCGAAAAAAGCCATTTTATGGGTCAAAATGTTGAATCACCACGCACGTGGTGTACATTCAGTCGCATTCGTTCGTAGCTCAATAAACAAAAATAGATAAGCTTTCCTAGCTTGATGAACAAAAGTAGGTAATAGATAAGCTTTCGTAGCTTGATAAAGCAAATAAACAAAAATATGTACATAAGTGTTGTCAGTTTGAGGTTGAGGTTACAACGGTGCAGATAGGCCCAACAATAACTTTCGGTAATCAAATAAGGTAAAACTACCTTACCTACTTATCTTGGTGTGACGGCAGATTCGATTACTCAAACGTAACACCATACGTTTCCACACAACCAATCTTCGTCTCCAAAATCCTCCTAGCTGGGACTGGCAAACAACAACAGTACTGGTAAGTCAAAAGCCAAACAGTGTCGGCATCATAAAAAAATACCTTGCAGAACCACAGACTTGACCAACTTTGGGGATTATACAAAATCGCAGTAGGTAACAATATACGTATTTATACAGGGAGCACGTAAAGGTTGGAATAAAATCGGTATAAAATGTTGTTCTGTTCGATTAAAAATTAAGCTTGCTTAAAAATGGAACTGAGCAAAAAATAAGTCCAACAATGTAGGTACAGTCGCAGTGGCGGCGATAAGGATTCGCCCCCCCCCCCCGCCCAATTTTGCCAGGATGCATAGGTACATGTGGAAATAAAATATGGAAATACCGAAATTTTGTCTAAGATGCTAAAGTTGGACTTCAGTGCCTTGGTCCATAAATAACTATTTTACAACTTTTTTACTTTTTTTACAGTTTTTCACTACCTATCTATATTGTCTTTGTCAAAGTCCCCCTAGATGACGCCCGAATAAATCAAACAAATCGATGGATGCAAATTGCTTTTTGTTGATTATTTCTGTTTTACACTGACAATTTGTTCATGACATGAAGTCATCATGAAGAAATTTATGCAGTGTAACCCTTATTTTTTTTTATCCGAATTTAGCCGGTTTTTTTCTAAGGGTAGGTCACAAAAAAACTTTTATTTTGGCGCGAAGTTTCAGGTCTTAATCTCAATTCTCAAGGCCTATTACGATTTTTTCTAGTAAAAAAAGACGAAAATCATTTAGCGATTTTTTTATTTAAAATCTGACACTACAGCGTTAAACAGGACACCCCAAAACTCCCATATACTAAATTTGAATAAAAAATATCTGCAGGTTGTCAAAGTTGAGAAAAATGGGAATTTCAAAGGCATCTGGCAAGCCAAGTGTGCCATGGAATCCCCTCAAAATAGTTGAATGGTCAACAGGACGGCTCAAAGAGTTGGTGTGCAAAGATCCATTACTAAAATATACAGGGTATTTATATAAAATATAAAATTCATTTACGGGAAAAAATATTTTTTTAAATTATCAGCAGAATTCTTATTACGCCATATTTTTTGATAGAATGTAGTACATATCGGTTTTTAGAGATGGCGAAAAAAATGGTATACTCGGCTTTAGCAGAAACAAATCGCTAAACAAATTCTAGAAATTTTGCCTAAAAAGATGATTGAATTAGGTAGGCCTTGATTTTTGTAGTAGAAATCTATCGACTTGTCACATAACACAGTTTTTTGAGACCTAAAATCTAAAAAAAGTTCATGAAAATCGAAGCAAAAATAACAATTTTACAGAGGTGTCTCCATTCAAAAATTGAATTTTTTGGAAATGGCCCAGAGAAAAATATCCTGTATATTTTTGTATTGGATCTTTGCACACCAACACTTTGAGCGTTGGCTTTGAGCCTTCCTGTTGACCATTCAACTATTTTGAGGGGATTCCATGGCGCACTTTACTTGCCAGATGCCTTTGAAACTCCCATTTTGCTCAACTTTGACAACCTGGAGAATGGAACTCTCTTTATATTTTTTATTCAAATTTAGTATATGGGGGTTTTGGGGTGTTCTAATTAACGCTGTGGTGTCAGATTTTAAATAAAAAAATCGCTAAATGATTTTATTTAGTAGAAAAAAATTCGTAGTAGGCCTTGAAAATTGAGATTAAGACCTGAAACTTCGCGCCAAAATAAAGAGTTTTTGTGACCTACCCTTAGAAAAAACCGGATAAATTGGGATGAAAAATAAAAATTTTACAGAGGTGTCTCCATTCCAAACGGGCCACACTGTTTATTCGATGTCAATAAATTCAAGGACTTATTCACAGATTTACAGCATGTTATATTTTCCGTCAATTTTTGCGTGAATTTCAATCGTACCAAACGATAAACGTCAATGAGAGAGCGGGTACGTTGTTATTAATGCAGGGTGTATTTATTTATTTATACCTAGCAGAAGTTTATAATATTAAACAATCTAGGTATATTTTTTCATATTATGTTGGTCATGGGCATACTTAAAAACTGACAATCGTCAAAAATATCCACCAATTTCATGACCAGTGTATAACATTACTGCGTCTAGTTACCAAGCGGAATTAAGCGCATGCAAGCCGATTTCCACTTGCTCACCTTAGGCGGTTATGAAAGCCAGCGTCCAGAGATATTATTCTCTAGACTTTAAACCGCAAGATGCTGGGAAGCATCCGCGGCTTTGCGGATCAGTAAAATCCGTAAAATTATTTATTATTAATTTTTAATTCATTTAATGCAGATTTTAAAAAATATCCCGAAAATACGTGAATATTCCTTTGTCGCTAGCAGACCTCAAAAATTCCTCGAATCAGAGGATATATCGCTCAAAGTGGCAGCAGTGGCCTCAGTGGCGTAGCTAGAAGTCATGGGGCCCCGGGGCAAAAAATTTTTGGGGCCCCCCTATACCTCAACTAATTATTATATATACAGTGTCCTCCAAAAAGTTCGCACCATAGGGGGGAATTTTTTAATTATTGTTTTGTTTTAAATTTAATTTTGGGGTTACCTTTTGCTTGAAATAAAATGAAAAATGACTCATCCAAACGTAGTCATGTGACTTTAGTTTATTTGTTAAAATGTCAAAAAGTTTTACTTGAAAAAGTTGTTTCTTTTTCAAATCTACATAAGTGTAGCAAATTTGAACGCTCTAGTAAAAGGTTTTGTTTTTTGTCAATTTTTAATATTTATGAAATTTGTGAAAATTTAAAAAATTTGTAACTTCGTAACAACTATTTTATATCATTAGCTTTATCATTCTATTAATTTTTTATTACTAATTACCAATAAGAATAGGTATTTTTCATTTAGCATTTAGGGTATAAATTTAGTTACATTACGTTCTAAATTGACGCCAAAATAATAATAAATTAAAATAACATCAAACTATTTTACGTATCTAAGCAAAATTCTTGAGTTTTATGGAACAAATAATTATTAACTTTCAGTTTAATTTCACATCAATCGATATTCATGAGTAGGCCATGGAGAGAATTGAAGCAATTGTTTTTATTTGACAGTTTAATACTCTTGAAACGGAGAAAGGTAAAAAATGTTGACTATACAAGACAAAATTTAAATTGTTTTCATGTGTGTAGAAAATATGACCTATCGACAAGTTGCTGAAATTTTTAATGCACGACATCCGGAAAAAAATGAACATATCTCGACTATGAGTAGAATTTTAGTAAAATCTAAATAATTTTAAAAACCTCACAATCACAAACATAACAGAATTTTAAAGCGTTGATATCATTTTATTTTGAAAAACACTTATTCTTATTGGTAAATAGTAATAAAAATTAATAGAATGGTAAAGCTAATGATACAAGTTACAAGTTTTTAAAATTTTCACAAATTTCATAAATATTAAAAATTGGCAAAAAAACTAAATCTTTTATTAGAGCGTTCAAATTTGGTACACTTACGTAAATTTGAAAAAGAAACAACTTTTTCAAGTAAAACTTTTTGATATTTTAACAAATAAACCCATTTTTGGCGATATATTTTTTTAAATGTCATTTTTGACAAATATCGAAAGTCACATGACTACGTTTGAGTGAGTAGTTTTTCATCTCATTTCAAGCAAAAGGTAATTCCAAAAATTAAATTTCAAATTAAAACAATTAAAAATTTCTCTACTTCGAACTTTTTGGAGGACACTGTATATAGCTGACGACGGATACCGACGCATCACCGCGCTGGCGGGGTGCAGGGACTCGGGAAGCACCACATTGTTGCCACTGTTGTCAAATTGGGCCAAATTTAGAAAGAGTAGCAGTAGAAAAATAATAAATATGTAAATCTAATTTAAAAAATATACATTTCCCTTCCTGCTATACTTAATCTCGTTCTAATGGTTTTTGTGGGATTATTTTGTGGGATTATTTATATTTCCTTAATATCGCGGCCGCCGCGGGGCCCCTGGTTGATCCGGGGCCCCGGGCACTGCCCCGGTTTGCCCTACCATAGCTACTCCTCTGAGTGGCCTGCGAAAGATGGGGACCGCGCGGGCGTATTATTGCGCACAAATAAGGAGCGGGGGATCACATGAGCATGAGGCGGGGAGTGGAAGATTGAAGAATTGAAGGCATACTGTCAGGTGATCGCAGCTCCAAGAGCTCCAAGCTCTAATAACAGCAATAGTTTTGTGGTTTTTCAAAACATGGCAGCGTTTACGAATATCAAGCTCTCCGACATTGTCTTGATGTACGGAGAGTGTTTGTGTAATAACGCAAACAATGCTGCAGCGGAATACCGGCGGCGGTATCCCAATATCCTTTGTTTGGGCTGATTCTTTTTGAAGAAAAGATGCCCATGCAACCAAAACAAAAAGTGAATAAAATGGGCCCTTCTTTACATTTTAAGACCACTGCGAGGAAAATCGGTCCATTGGAGGCGGAGCTGTACGTAATAATTAGAAAGAGTCATTTCTGTCATTGTTATGCTGTAGTACTCAAACTGCCTTCGTTCTTTTACCCATAATTTTTTACTAACCGATTTTAATGAACGTTGCATGGTTGCTCGATGAAAGGACGGATTATTGACAAAAAAGTTGAAAATGGCTGATTTTCTGAATTCGAAGATGACGATCATACACAATTTCTTTTTTAGTATATCAAAATGTTGGGAATAACGAATAAATGAATAAAACGGGTTTTCATCTGCAATCTAAGATGCTTTTGTCCTTTTGTCATTATTTTTTTTATTTGTTGACTTAAGCACATCTGGGGTACGAAAGTAAGGGAAAATAATAAAAAGGGCGCTTTCTATTATTGCATGTAGATCCTGATATGTTTTGGATGAATTTACAAAATTACCATTGTTTAAAGCATTAGTTTATCCGTATATTGATTACTGTAGTCAGGTATATTTTCACTTTCTGCCTAATTATAATCAGTTGGGAGATTCAGAAAATTCAGAATGCCTGCATCAGGTTTGTGTGTAGACTGCCTTACACTTACAGGGAGCACATAACACCGCATTTAAACTGGCTTAATGAACCTAAACTATATTTAAGGCTAGAATACCTGTATACTATGTTGTTATATATAAAGTGTACACCCAGGGAGTACTTTAGGGTAGCTTTTCTTACAAAGCACCCTCTGTGCTAAACAACGTGATTGACATTCTGGATTTGCCTACTGCAGCATTTACGCGGCAGTTGCAAATTCGTTTGTATACTTGATTGAATCTCTGGCTCTTGAGGTTTGACTGATTTAACCTTGCTTTTACTTCTTTTAAATTTTGACTTGTTTTAAATTTCTGTATATTACTGTTTGTATTGTACGAAGGCCTGGAAGGGACACTCGCTTTTTTTTCTAGAGCAACTGACGGTCAATATTTCGACTTTTAACTCGAAGCTTTAAAGTTTCGACTTATAAGTCGAAATTTTGGGTCAATATTTCGACTTATAAGTTGAAGAATTTTAAAGTTTCGACTTATAAATCGAAATATTAGCGGATCTGGAAAAAAAAGGAGAGTGTCCCTTCCAGGCCTTCGTAGTATTGCTTTTGTGGGGATACCTATATGTATTTTTATTCTTGACTTCAAGGTGGAGTGGAAGAGTGGCTAGCGCCAAATGTCCGACCTTTCGTGTAATATTAAACATAGACATAAACATTCTACATTTCTACATTTGTATTTCATTTTTTTCTCTCTTTTTTAACATTACACAATAAATCATTTTATTATTTATTATTATTATTATTTCTGGCTTTTTTGACATCAGATAGCGATAACCAATAATAACCGAATTGCCTAAACGTGTTTGGTATTTACTGGTTACTAATGTTATTCGCGTAAAATCGACTTAAATGCCAAATTCAAAATATTGCATGATTATTTCACGTAAAGAAGGGTTAGAAAACCACTAAATACTTATTTTGGCAACCTCTGAAATGAATAAAATCTCGGGCTGTTGTTTGTTTGAAAAATAGTTTTATAGTGCAACTAAAAACAACTCTATTAATAAAATTCTATAGAGTTTATTGTAAGTTCAGAGCATTGTTTAACGGTTTTATTGACCCATAATTATTGTCGTATCACTGAACGCCATGTTTATTTGCGGGCTTAAGCATTTTCCAGTGTCCCCGAAAAATATTTTCGGTGTTAACTGCAACTAACACAATAAATTAATATACTTTTTATAAATATGTAATGTATTATATTTTATTTATAGATCACTAAAAGTTACTTCCGGTGTTAATTGCAATTAACACAATAAATATACTTTTTATAAATATATAAGTTATTATATTTTATTTATAGACACTAAAAGTTACTTCCGATCAAAAATAAAACCTTTGAAAAATATTTATATATTTTAATATTTTTATCAGATCGGCTAATTAATGACCAATTTCAGGCGCTTCTATTTTTTAATAAAACGGCAAAGCGATATTATAGGTGTATATGAATTTTTTTTTGCATTACAAACACAATTTTTTGTATTCTGCTCTTGCTTCACCCAAAAACTATTTTTAGTATCTTGGACTTTACAAAATTTATAGAGGGCGCTGGTAGCAACTTAAAAATAAAAATCACATCAGGTAAAGTGTTTTTTCTGTGCGAGATATTGATAAATTTTGTTAGAAAAACTTGCTCAGAATTAAAAAATATGACGTAACAAATTACAGAACTAAATATTTTTTTATTTATAATTTTTTAAAAATATTAGAAATAATGTAATCATAATTTAAATTTATTTATTCTACCCATGTTCCTTCAACAATAAATTATTCTGACACAAAGACGGATAACTTTTATTTTTGTTTCCATGGCATACTCTTCTTAAAACATTAAAATTACAAATGCAATAAATTCAATTGACCTTCAAGCCATTCAAAATAGCTACGAAGAATTTAACAGAGTTGAGATGTGTGCTGAAAATGGAGGAACATGGGTAGAATAAATAAATTTAAATTATGATTACATTATTTATAATATTTTTAAAAAATTATAATTAAAAAAATATAAGTCCAAGATACTAAAAATAGTTTTTGGGTGAAGCAAGAGCAGAATACAAAAAATTGTGTTTGTAATGCAAAAAAAGGTCATATACACCTATAATACCGCTTTGACGTGGACACATTGTATATATACATATATATATATATATATATATATATATATATATATATATATATATATATATATATATATATATATATAATTACAAGAAAAGGTGATAATGGGCAAACACTCAAAGTTAACAACAAGAAAAATCTATAGTAACCGCATACACGTGTTTCATGCTATTTGGCAGTACGGTGTAACATTAACCAAATCACAAGATAGGCATGATTTGGGAAGCAACAAATGAAGTCCAGGCAGGAGCCAGCAGCACATTTGCAGCTTCAGTCAGCACATCCCCTATTTTGGGGCTTCCCAAATCATGCCTATCTTTTGATTTGGTTAATGTTACACCGTACTGATGATTGCCAAATAGCATGAAACACGTGTATGCGGTTACTAGTTTTTTCTTGTTGTTAACTTTGAGTATTTGCCCATTATACTAACTTTACCCGATATTTTTGTTGTAAGTTGCGTCTCAAAAAAATAAAATAAATAGTTTCATAGACAGACTTATAAAAAATAAAAACAAAAGCTTTCAAAATCATTTTTAAAAACTCACCCGTTCCTTGGCTCCAATCCAGACCAATGCTCTGTTTCGAAAACGACAGGAAAACGCCGTTGCTGCAAACTGTGCAAAATGGTCATCCTATTTCGTGTATCCGAAATTTCAATGCTCCCAAAAAGCAAAAGATAGCATCAAGCCGAAAATTAAGTAAGATAAACATCTAAGGAAATAATGGCGTCTAATACTAGAGAGTTGAAGTGAATACAGTACCTACGTAAACGTAAACGTAGACGTAAAGCTAGAAAAACCGTTACAAAAATCGAGTTGAAATTTGAAATGTCACGTAAACGATAACGTGTGACGTCACAGATTCTAATGGCAAACCATGAACAGCATCCCAAAATTCATTTTGCAGAAATAAAAAAAAAATCTCGCACCATTTAAGGTTGTATTAAAGAAAAACGGTCCAATAATGCAGATAGATCTATCAATTTTATGCCAAAAGATGTCCCCCTGCCAAACAAAATTGACCTATTTTTGCGTTTTTCCAAGAAAAAAATTTTCTGGCCGTTACAGAGCCTGTTACGTTTTCGCTGGGACACCCTGTATATTACGGTCTTCGTAAAACATGGCCTGCATGGTTAGGCAGTACTCCATGCTTCTGTCGTCATCCCCTACGGGCCCTTAAAACGGGCCCTAAAATTTTGTTTTTTGCTATACCTATCTTCTAAACAGCTTGATCGATTTCGATGATTTTTCGTTTGTGTCCATAGATAGTTATCTCGCACAATTTATAGTTATTTATGCAAAATATTTATGCAAATATTGCATCTTTTTAAAATTGAATTTGTCGCCTTTCTTAGAGAGCGCCTGTCAATACTGGCAATTGCTTCTAAAAGAGCTGCTCTTAATTCAACAATTGTCTCATACTTTATTTTGTACTGTTCCCCACAAAAAGAAATCCAAAACAGACAAATCGGGGGATCGGGGCTGCAAGGAAATAGGTCTATTTCCAACTATTTGGATAGAGCTTATCTAGGTAATTTCTTACGGGCAAATAATTATGTGGTGGAGCTCCATCTTGATAATTTTTGTTTTATTTTGTTACATTTTGTTACCAGCTAAAATAAAATATTTGAAAGTTTGAAGTAGGTATGTCTTATTATAAAATAGAATGTAATTATGAAAATATTCCATGGCTGACTATGTGAAATTTTTTTAAAAAAATCAGCCATACCTGTTTTATTTTTTATAATAACTATGCCGAGTATTATATATTTGGAAAGCTCAAAAAATGGGCGATTTGATAACGCCACAGCCAACTATGATTTACATTTAAAAAACACAAGTTTATGTCATATCTCAAAAATCACAAACAACGTAAAAAAATAAATAATTTGATTAGATTATCTTATTAAGCCCAAAATTATCTACAATTTTTGCCTGTACAGTTTTTCTGTATAATCAGAAATAACGGAGCTACAGAGATATGATGAAATAGCAAAAAATCACTCTTTACAAAATATCTAGTGAGCCATGAACTTTTTTAAAAATCCAAAAGGGGCATTAGATTGAGCATTCAAAACTGCAATTTTTTCCCCATTTAACCTTTGTTCTAACTCTGCTGGTTTCCGAGATCCCCATAGTTGTCATCGAAAAAAACTCACCCTGTATAAATGGGTGACCAAATTAGGACACCATATTCCAACTTGGAAATGGCTAAAGACTGATATAAAAACTTGAATGTGTTTGTATTTACAAAATGCCTCCTATTTCTTACTATAAATCCAAGTGTTCTATAGATGCCGAAGCTATGAAATATTGAATATGAGGCAAAAATGTATTTTTTTTGTCGAAGTATAGGTACTCCTATATCTTTAATGCTATCAAGCCTATCCAAAACGTCAAAGACTTTCTTTCTACTGAAACTAACAACATTGCACTTAGAAACATTCAGAGTATATGATTTAAAAAGAGATATAAGGTCCGGCATAGCACCGAACTGTTGCAACGTAAACCATAATACGAGTATGTGATCATTTCAATCAAAGGCCTTTTGAAAGTCATAATTTACACGACGTTCATCTGCCCCCGGTTATCCAATCCAATGCCTGACAGACGTTTAGAGTAGAGTACAAATCCATGCTGTTCAGGAAATATCATAGTCTTAATATGATAAACAAGAGTTTCGAAAACCTTGGCAAAATTACAAATAATAGATACAGGTCTATAGTTTGAGAAAACGGAAGGATCACCCTTCTTTAACGCATACTTTAGATATTTTCCAAATCTTTGGAAATATGCTGTAGTTCAAAATTAGAATTACAAATAAAGGCAAGAGGTTCGGCTAGAATGCATGCAAAATCTTCTAATAAATAAAAAAATTAACAAAAAAATTAAAACCGACTTCAAAAATTTGCCCGTATGCACACTCCACTAAAAATCAACAAAAAATAACACCGACTACACTACACAAATTTGCCCGTATGCACATTTCAACTAAAATATTAGAAATATTTTTCTTTTTCCGAATTGAATTATCTTTGGATTTGGTGACAGTCAAGGCAAGGAATTTAAATCTATTTAGATATGAGTACATCATATCCTACATACATCATAACTTACTGTCACCGACTCCAAAGATAACTCAATTTAGAAGGAGAAAAATATTTCTAAAATTTTAGTTGAAATGTGCATACGGGCAAATTTGTGAAGTCGGTGTTATTTTTTTGTTATATATTTTTTAAATTTCTAGTGGAGTGTCCATACGGGCAAATTTTTGAAGTCGGTTTTAATTTTTTTGGTAATTTTTTTTATTTATTAAAAGATTTTGCATGCATTCTAGCCGAACCTCTTGCCTTTATTTGTAATTCTTATTTTGAACTACAGCATATTTCCAAAGATTTGGAAAATATCTAAAGTATGTCCCGCGTTAAAGAAGGGTGATCCTTCCATTTTCTCAAACTATAGACCTGTATCTATTATTTGTAATTTTGCCAAGGTTTTCGAAACTCTTGTTTATCATATTACGACTATGATATTTCCTGAACAGCATGGATTTGTACTCTACTCTACTACATTTTTTTATTTCTTATTTTTTAGTGAATTATTAAGAATTATCGAATAATATTAAATTCCATCCCCTATTTGTCCACTCTTAGGATTGAAATTTTTGTCTTCGAATTTAATTTCTCTTCAAATTAAAATGTGACCACCCATAAAGTAACCCCTTTCTAATAAAATAAGAATCATCCACATCGGTCCAATATGAACTGTCATCCCCTATTTATCTACCTTTAGGGGTGGAATTTTTTCTTTAATTTTAAATGGGACCACACCTAAGGTACCCCCTTTCCAATAAAAGAAGAATCATCGAAATCGGTTCTATATGAAATTTCATCCCCTATTTGTCCACCCTTAAGTGTGGAATTTTTTCTTCAAATTTAAATGGGACCATTCTGTAAGTATACCCTTTCAAATAAAAAAGAATTGTCCAAATCGGTTTATAAATGAGTTCTGAGGTAACAAAACACAAAAAAAACATACAACCGAATTGATAACCTCCTCGTTTTTATGAAGTCGGTTAAAACTGGGTATACCCGAGGTCATCTTGTCTTTAAGTTTTTTACAGGTTTGATGACTTGTTTTCTTGTGAATAATTGAGAGATGTATAGCCTGGCACACGGATTGAATATAACATCGCTTTCAGGTACACTTATTTTTTTTATTGGACTTCGTAAACAAAAAAACATAAAAAAATGCTTACGGAGAGCACCTTGCACCTTATAACTTTTAGGTGTGCCGGGTGCACCCAGAACACCACCTAGGGAACCCCCTGAACCCAATGGGGGGGGGGGGGGGGAGCAGGCCCTTGGACGGCCACTGTCTATTGGCACAGCTTTACCCTCTATTGGTATAAATAACGGTGAGATGTAGGAGACTCCGGCGTCTTCTACAACTACTATAAAGGGTTAGATGGTGGAGGGTAACCAGTCCTTATTGTTGGTTATGTGAACTTCCTATTTGCTCTTATATCCACAATATTCGTTATATAGCGATTTAATGCAAGGAACGTGGAAATTCTAACATACAATGTCAAGAATATTAAGAAACAAGGATTGATTTTTTGTACCTGTAATTAGAATTAGAAGGATAAGTCGAGAAGGATAAGTCGAGAAATGCACTCTATTGCCGGGATTCGAACCCGGGACTCCTAATAGGGCCGTAGTTATTTATAACTACAGGTACAAAAATCTATCCTTGTTTATACTTATTCCGTTATTCGTGCCGATGCTGTAATCCCCGATATGAAGTTATTAATCGGAAACTGAAACAAGTCACAGGAAATAACTACCTCACAAACACCAAGGCAAAAAACTATAGTGTTCAACGGTGTAGAGTATACACTTATGTAGATCTGCAGATTTACCGATCAAAATGTCTGAAAAATAAAGTAATATTCCCGATATGGCGGCAAACCTAACGGGAACAATGTGATCTATTATGAAGGACAAAGTTGCCGCTATTCCACATGATATGGTGCAAACGGTGCCAGTATTAATTTACCGTGGACGGCTGTCGATACTTGCCTGCATTCAGTGCCGGTTTAAGGTACTTTTGTGCCAGGTGCTAATTGTAACCGGCGCCCCTACCCCCTACGTATTAGTAATTTATAAAATCAAATTATTGCTTTTTCCTGAAATCGGCAGTGAAATGTCTCAAAATCGTTATTAAAACCTCAGAAATCGGCACCGAAGCAGCCCATTATTGTACGATTTTTTCAATAAGTAGACCTTGACGATATGTAAACATCAGACGCGGAGCCATTGCCCGTCAAAAGTGACCAAATATTCAAAACCCGGCCCATTTAAGTTTTCGTATACATTTCAAAATTGTTACCTATAGAAGCGCAATCTTTTAGTATACATATTTTGGTAGGTTTGAATATCAATCCTATTTTTCATGGAGACTGCACAACAGGCAGCAGTTTGGAGTTTTTGTTGGTAAGCGCCGTGCCTCGTCATACTTGACCTAGGTATAGTCAAACAACACCGCGTGCCTAATGAAACATTTTTTCCGATTTCATGAGAAATATATAATATGTATAGTATTTTTAAAGTCACTTGAAACAGCATAAAAAACTCTAATTGCATAAAAAACTCAATATCGGGCATAAGCGTCACGCAGTTTTTTAAAGATAAACATATTCTAAAAGCAACATAATATTTCACTTTTAAGGGTTTTTTAAGTTTGTCGTCAAACACAACGTAAAGGTTAATGCACCATACAATACTGTCAAAAGGTCTCTAAAAAGCCACATCGATTACAACTATTTACGCAAGTATATCCTAAAATCTGTGAAATTATCGCACGCCTATCCACCGCATTTCGCTCTACAAGTGGCCGGCCGTCGAACAGAGGCCTCGGCAACTAAATTCCACATGAGTCATAAAAAGTTGAACTTGCGCCGCCTCGTGCGCCCCGAAGAAATTATTATTATTGTTTTCCAATAGCTGTTACAAGCAAAATGAGCCAAATTGTAATGTGATACTATATTAAGCAATAAAAATATTTTTATGTTATGTGTTATGTTATGGTACATAAACAACTATTATATACCTAAATACTGTTTAACAGAAAAAACAAAATGCAAAATTATTTAATTTTAATATTATCATGTTCAGTAGGTACCTACCTAATACATTAAAAACTTCGAAAATTAACACATAATGAAAAAATGTTACCTACCTAAGGGCTATGGTATAAAAATGTAAAATAGGAGTTTTGTCTTCTAGTCGCTTCCTTGCTTTTAAATTTGAAAAAGTTAGTATTATCTGGTTAGCGTCTATGGTTTTCAAATATCTGAATTTTTTGATAATATCGCTAAAGAATTTAATTTTTCTTGAGCAATCGACAATACTCTCAATCATAAAACAATTTTCTTACTAAATGAAATTAAAAGGAAACTATCCACCCCTAAATTCAAGCAAAACGAAATTCACCGTAACCGTATGCGTTTTTTAAAATTATTAGGTTAACAACCAAGACGAAGGGAGAAGCAGAAATAAACAAAAAGTTATGTTGCTACTGGAAATAAAAGAAGTCGAATTTGCAACTCTCAGGCTGTCCAGCCCATCGATATATTTACGAATAGATGACACACGGTATTACAAATAATACGGGTTTTGTTTTGCTTCTACATTAGCGGGCCGAGGGGAAGAAGACGAGGTAATTTGTTTACATTGACATTTCTTAAATTCGGTCTTTCCTATTTTGTAATGCATAATAAATAGTTTTTTGATAGATTTGAATGTCGTATTATGCTTGGAGATACTTATATTTACAAAATAACCTAAATCGTTTAAAGAAACTTGAAACCTTGAATGTGCCAACAATAACATCCTTTTGAAATCATGAAACAAAACAAGCTGTCTTTGGTAATATATATATATATATATATATATCGTTGGTCCAGCCAAGTGGGGTGTTAAAATATAGACCTCAAACTTGGTATGGGTTTTCGGTAAACACAGCCTTATAATTTGCGTAAAGGTAAATATAACAACGGCGCTGACAAACAAAAAACGTGTTCTGTAACATTTTGTCACATAGTTATTTATAACTATGTATGTACATAAATTTATTTTTATTCTCAAAAAAACTATTCTGTATTGCCTCTCCTGGTTTTGCCCCAAAATCTAGAGGGACACACTCCCTTTGCCCCCCCCCTCCCCCGTTCGGGTGGCCAAGCAGGACTATTATGATAACACAGAAAATGTGTTGGTGAAAGTGTCTACTGTGGTAATAGCAAAACAGAGAACCTCGAAAATAACGAATAAAAACAACACTTTAGGAGGAGGTACATACATATAATCTAATTTCGTTTAGTTTTCAGTGTTTTCACCTGACAAAAATTATACGTTTACTAATAAATACAGAAAGCAAGTAGTGTATAATTTATTATATAATTGGTTCTTTTTAAATATTATTAAATATTATAGGTTAACAATGAACTCAATACCACTGCGGGGAGTGCAATATCAATTTGCTAAAATGGTTTATTAGATTAGAGTGAGATTAGACTATTATGTTCCCATGCCTTGACTGATTATCATGATATTGGTTATTGATTCCCTAAACTAAACTGAAACTTACTGTTATAAGGGCGCAGATCTAAATATAATACATACTTACTTGTGAATTTCCAATACTGTATTTTCACTGCGTCGAACTGTCGACGCGTCGAGTTGTCATACAATAAAATCATTGACGATAGATCAGATAAATCTCTTCGTACCAATCGTACCCCCTCTATGTTTTTGTATTCAATTACGGGGTTAAGTATGTGAAAATAAAAAGGTTAATCGTTTTAGGTACCTAGCACAGTTAACGCAATATTTTAGTAGGTAACTAACTATAACCGTGACGTTATTCATTAATTTTATTTGTAGTCGTTCCTTCCGACTGGAATAATTTTAGTATTATCGTTAGCTCTGTTTCCGTAAAAATCCTTGAAAAAGTACAGAGGCATATAATTGGGCTTTCTTGTCATTATCTGTATGCAACTAACTGACAGTGGCGTAGACATCAAAGTTTAAGTAAGGACAAAATTATTACAATTATATTATACCTATACAGGGTGTCCCGAAATTAGCCTTCCATAATTTACCAACGTGTTCTGCGACCCAAAAAATGAAAAAAAAGTTCCTATAAACATTGCCTCAAACATGCCCCTAAGGGGGCTATAGTCCCTTAAATGGACACTTTGGCAAACGGTTTTTTTCTAAATATTTCCAGAACGAACAAAGATAAAATTCCGAAATTTGGTATTTGATGTACCTGTGAGATTTGAATTTGAAAAAAATACCCCAAATTTTGTGTGTGTGTTTTTTCCCAAAATTTCTTTCGAAATTATGAAATTTCAGGGTATTCTACCAAAAAATTGTGCTCTTGTTGAACTTTGATAGCGTGCAGCGTTTTCGAGTAAAATCGTTTTGAAATTTTTTTGGCGAGGGCCATGGATGAAAATGCATATTAGAAATTAGCCTTCCATAATTTTCCAGCGTGTTCTGCGACACAAAAAAATGGAAAAGTTCCTATAAACATGGCTTCAAAAATGCCCCCTAAGAGGGCTATAGCTCCCGAAATGTACACAGCAAACGGTTTTTGTTTTCTAAATATTTCCAGAACGAGCAAAGATAAAATTGAAATTTGGTATGTGACATACCGTGGAGAATAAAACATGAAAAAAGCGCACAAAAAAAATTGGGGTATTTTTAACCCCTTGCCCCCCCCCCCTTATTTGGGACGTCTATGATGAAGAATGTCAAACTATCTCCATCTCAGTAAACATCAAATCTCCCAGGTATATCACATACCTAGAAAATTTCAGAATTTTATCTTTGTTCGTTCTGGAAATATTTAAAAAAAACCGTTTGCCAAAGTGTCAATTTCTTTTTCCATTTTTTTGTATCAAAAAACGTGCTGGTAAATTATGACAGGCTAATTTATAATAGAAATTTTCATGGCACTCTGCAAAAAAATTTTAAAACGAGTTTACTCGAAACTGGTGCATGCTATCGAAGTTCAACAAGAGCACCTTTTCTTCGTAAAATATTTTCAAATTTCATAATTTCGCCAGAAATCTGGAAAAAGTGTAAAAGAATTTTGGGGGTAAATGCCCAATCGTTTGAAGAATTGTTTCAGAAAATCGAGTATAGTGAACATAGGTCCAACAAAAGAATATTAGAAAACAGAGCTATATCTTATTTTAGGGATTACCTAGTAGACTGCGAAGGTGAATAGAGGAATATTTACAAAATGCACTTTACTGCACTTAGAAAATACAAACATTGATGGTGTCAGTGTTACAGATATGTTAGTGTTTGCCACTGGTGCCGATATTATACCACCGTTAGGATTTCCCATTGAATCAAAGATGGAAGCAAGTATCCGACTGTCAATACATGTGCCCTAAAAATTCCGACTTGTCATATGGATTATAAAGAATTTAAAGACACCATGGATTTTGAAGTGGGGACTTCAAAAGCTTTTGGACTGCTATAATGTTTTTTGTACCTACCAAAAACTTTTTATTTATTTATTTTTTTATATAAGTACATGAAACTTTTTTAAGTACATAATTACATACGATTTTATTTTTTGTCTATAGAAACCTCCATTCCTAGGTAGCGGGAGCGAATAGCCATTTATTTCATTTAGTTTCTCTGCAACTACAAGATAATAATACATAGGTAGGTCTTTCTTCTAATATTTTTATATAAAGTCAAAGCTCATCAACGGTCTGGTTTTTCATAATTATTGTCGATCATCAAAATTTTACATAAGTTATAGATATTTTCGTCACAACAGATACGTTCTTCTAAAAACATGGCCTGTTCTTTGAATAAACCTGATTCTTCTTCTCATATTTTTACCATATAATCTTTTGTTCCAAATAATTCTGGCAAATTATACATTATAAAGGGTTTTCCACCAGGTGCCCTACTTCCTCGATATGTCGTTATTCGGTGACTGTTCCATAGAAGCGTTGAGTGAGGAATAATAAGAGGCGCAACCTTATTTTACGGGACGCAGCGTAGCCGAAAACGCGGCCCGAAAAGCGTCCGAGATAAAAAGCGTCCGAGACAAAAAAATACACATCCTTCCAGTAAAATATAAAATATAAAAAATTGTACCGTTAGCCTGTTGTAGAGGGATCGGTGTTCTCGAAAACATAAACAAGTTGTAAAAATCCGTGGTCCCTAGGCGACTATAGCGAGTGGGGGCAACGGGGGGCTTCGGGGTAAGCACACGAAAACCGGTCACGCAATTTTATATGGGCGCTGCGCCTCTTATTATCCCTCACTCAACGATACAAGAGAAACTTCATCCAGCTTCATCTAAAAAAGGTTAATTTAACTTTACCCTGAATTGGAGAGTTCTTACGGGTGTTTTTCACCGAATAATTTTGACTGATTCAGTAATACTGAACAAATAATGACCGTGTAAACATGTGTTATTAGTGTGTCAAATATCAGCCGGGTTCCCATAACCTGGCTGCATAAGTAAAAATGATTCAGTGAAGAAGACCCATCAGAACTCTCACAGAAAACAATATAGTTATAGGGTTCACATGGCATCCCGTGTGCAGCTTCCAGATGAAATATATTGTGCCACACGTCAAAATTTTCAGAAAAATTCGTAGATTACGAATCCGCCTGGGCCGTCTCTCGCAGGGGTATCAGAGGGAAGAAAACTACCCCTATGTGCCCTTATTGTGTAATTATACATAAAAAAATATTTTTTGTTTTGGAAAGTCTAATTTGGTATAGGAACAATTACTATACCCCCCCCCGAAATTTGTCCGCTACCCTAGAGCCCTTAAAGTTGTTATTTAAATGGGTGAAAAGGGGTGAAAATGCCGAAGACACTTAAGGTGCATCCATGTAATTGAGAACTTATTTGTAAATAATTCCTGATAAACCATATTACTTCAGTGGAGACAGAACAAGCATTTCTTCTTCGTAAATTATTATTATTTTTTCAAAATAGGTACGTTTTAAATGTCTTGCACTAATTTCAATGCCATGTCGAAGTTTCAGAAAGGTTCTTATTTCTTGTTGTGTCAACCCCAAAATAGAATTTTGTCAAATCATCTAGAACAGGCATAGCTTCTACAGACGACTGGTAATGGATAAAGTTTTCTGTGCGAACAATCTTCCACTCACTACAAAATCCCGAGTAAAATGAATACACCGAGGACTCTAAACTTAACATCTACCCACGTCAGAAAAATAGAAAAATCACGCAGTGCGAGATTAAATCACGCAGTGCCAGATTTTTTCTTGCAGTACGAGATTTTCATAAAAAAGCGGGGTGATGGCCCTTCAGAACCATCGTAGTACGTTGCTTCCCATTCCCAAGCATAGGAGAAATCCTCGTTATTATTTCTGAAAGGCCAAAATGCTTGGTCTCTGATTGCAAAATATCTAGGTAGGTACAGGGTGTCCCAGTTAAACCCAATTTTCTCGGTAATTTTAAAGATAAATTGATAATTCAAAAATTAAACTTGTGTGGAATTTTCAGAGGAATTCGAATATGACGCCAAACTTAATATACAGGCTGTTGTTAAAAAGTCATTTAAAAAATACACTTTTCCAAAACATTGCGAAGTTGGATTTTAACACGGAATATTACTAACGAGTATAGAGGGAGTAACAAAAAATTGTAAAATCTAATTTTTCACTTCCGGTTTGACCGGAAGTGAGCATCACTTGGTCAGATTTTCGAGACACATATTTTGGGTTTCTTAGGTTCCTTATTGTTCTCCCAATTCCAACCATATATAGCTTTATATAGTTATCTCTAAAAATAACTAAGGAGCGACTTTTCATTTTTTGATAAATTTCGTAAAATATGATAAATCCACATCTTTTCGTGGAATGCTAAAAAATATATTGTTACAACTTTTAACACCCTGTATATTAGGTTTGACGTCATATTCGAATTTCCGAGGCCAACGATAAAGACAGGCCACGGCGCTAACGCATAATCGCGTAGTCACGTGACCAACTTAGTGCTATTTAATGAAAGGCATTTTTGGAGATAAGTAGAAAAAACAAATTTTGTAACAATTTGGCAAGTTTTCTTTCATCTATTACATTATTGGTTTTGTGCATCCAAGCTTTCTCTAATTGTTTTTTCAAAATTTTCAACCTGCCTCAGCTGTTTTGGGCACTCACAATATTTTGGCACTTCTCAAAATTTGTTGGGACATCACCTTCCTTTAGCTTAGGTGATATTCTTTATAGGTATTTTCCTCCCACAACACATTTGTCCACTTTAATTATTGTTTCACTTTCTTGAAAATGTGTTAGTCACACATACTTAAGGGTTTTTTAGAAATTAAATCTCAGTTGGAATTTGACGAATCCATTTTTGACGGAAATTTTCATCCCGAGGCAAAACAAATGTTTGTTATGGCTTTTGTAATATGTATAAATATAATATAAACAGACCCAATATTTGGTATTTAGGTTATTTTTTACGAAATAAAAATGAAAACTAACCTCAGTAGGTAGGTATACTGCAAATATTGACGAGGTCTCAGTTGTTCGGCAGCGTGAAAGGCCGAATAGATAAACCGTATCGGGGCGTGGGTCGACAACGAAAATCAACGGTTACAACACTGATTTATTTCGCACAATATTGAAAGGTGAATACAATAAATACACAAACCCGAACGTGGTCAACGGGAACTGCTTCCAGCCACCCGGACCGTCTGAACTCGCGGATCTCCCGTAAGCAGTTCACCCCTCTGTGAATCAGGCTCCACTGTCCAATACGGTCCATGTCCATAATAGTCGATTCCGGAATTCCGGGCTCCCTATTCTGTGGTTCGGGGGAGAATTCCCCTTTACAGCGCTCACGCGTCGGTGCGAGCGGCACCAATACTCCTGGACGGCACGGCTCCCACCAGTTTATCGTGCTCCCACCCAGAGGCCATAATAACACCTGGGCGGTTCCCGTCCGCCAGGACACACGCGCACTAGACACAAATTTGTTTCTAAAATATAAACTAAGACGTTTAAAAACACTTTAAACATTGAAAACTTCTCAAAACCCAATCTGCCGCTTCCAGTTATGTGACAAATGACATGTAACGTCTGACTAAGATGGTCACGTGATTTTTGTGCGCCAGGGCCTGTCTTTATAGTAGACCTTGCGAATTTCCCGGAAAATTCTACACAAGCTTGGTTTTTGAACCATCAATTTATCTTTACAATTACCGAGAAAATTGAGGTTACCACGTTAACTGGGACACCCTGTAGTTGATCATCCCATTTCCCGAAAAAAAATTCTTGTTTTGTGTCAACGAGCATATGCCACCTATAATCCCTTGTTGCACGTAATAAGTCATTCAAGAACAATAAACTGTGTGGTGTAGGTATATAATGTGTAATGTGTCTGGTTGCAGCAGGTCCAATTTAAAAACCATCAAAATTGATTGAAACCTTCCCAGGTAAGCAGGTAACATACAAACTATGGTTGGGGAAAGCAGGGTACCTACCCGACAAGTATTGTTTGTAATATTTAAATAAATAATAATAATTAATATTTATTTATAATCAAATGTGTCACACTTAAAAAATACTTGAACTCAGTTATGATCTTTGGTTGAAGTATGATGAAAAAGCTCGTAAAAACCGTGAACGAGCCGGCCCCTATAGCCCCCGCGAGACTATGTCGCTGGCGAGACACGGGTTGTCAGTGGCTACGGCATCATATCAAATTATAACAGGTGTGATCGGCAAAAGTTATGCTTCGTCCTCGAAGAAAGAATACCGAAGTGAATGAACTAGTGCTAAATGTGGGTCAAATATGTTACAGGCTGCGAAGAGTCGGTGTTAGGTTTAGGAAAAACAAACAAGGTAAGTAAGTAAGAATTTGCGGGAAGACAGGGTACTCTTTTTCGTTTTGTAGATAGAAATGAGCAGTATTATATTAGAACGCTCGTTCGAATAGAAGTGCAAAATCGACTGCAAACTGCAATACACGTGGTACCTATTACGTTTGGGTTTGGCGTCTTTTTAACCTATATTTTGGCCGTGGTGGAGTTCAACGTTGACTGATATAATATTTCAGCAAACGATATAAACACAATAACGGTCTCGCCGGTCTCGCAGTAATCATAATGCATGGAGGACCTGTGCTCAAACGAAAACCGCTATATCACAAAATATTTTGGTGGCTACATGTAAAAATTCGGATAATTAGGTACCTAATTATATCAGTATAATGACATAAATCCAAAAAGACTAATAATAAGAGTTGCTTCCATAAACATGATTATCTACAAGCAATTATAGGTATTTTACAAAAAAACGTCAATAAGCAAGATATTGATATTGGCTAGCTGGAAAATTTATTTAGCAATGCAGAGATAGCTATTGACAATTGAAGTATGTAAACGTTATCTCCATAATCTACATATACCTATAAAGTTGAAGCTTATAGATACAACATTACCCAAATACCTACCTGCCTAAGAAATATTTTTAAAGAATAAAATATAGTTCAATTTGTTTGCTTCAACGATACTGCTACTCACTTTCATTCATGTGGAATTAATTACCATACAATATGTCTGCGTGTCATCATTGCACTTTCGAAACAATTGAAATGTTTGTCTTTACCCGACCCAATATATTTCAGGCCATCTTATCTTTGGCCTGGTAAAGAAATTTTGCATTTACCTACCTACCCACTGAAATTTGTAGTACACTCAGAACACCAGACCACAAACATAATAGAGTTATCTGTGATAATAATAACATATTTTATCTAAAAAAAATTTTATTTCGGTAAATAAATCAGAAGAGTGAAAATTTGTTGTCGGATTAATTTTTATTTAGAAACGACGTTTCGATCGGTACAAATCTGATTGTTTTCGAGTGAAAATTAAAATATAAGAAAAGATCAAGGTTTTATATACAGAGTATTTGGGTAACAATTAATCACTAATTAGTGCGTTAGCATCAAGGGGTTGCCCTGGTTTTCTCCGGTCTGCTTGATCAGAGGGCGCCAAATGTACGGAATGTCGACACTGTTTGATTTTTTAAGTGGACTGATTCTTTAAATTTTCTTCTGTATTAGTGGGGCTTCTTTTCGAATCTGACCAATTTATTCGGTGTTGATTGGTCCACATTGTTCTGCTACTCCCGATCGTAGGGGTCCTTTTTGGGTGTGCTTCTTACGTTCGGATTCTATCGAGTGGCCAAATAAGATAGAACGCGAGGACGCCGCCTATATACTTATAGAAACCAATAGAACTTTCGAATTGACCATTCATTTCTCCACAAAAAATGTGTCTTGTTAATTTGCCCTAAAATTAGTGGATCGTGAACAAACAAAGCAAATGAGAATGGGTTTAGGGCCTACTTTTATAAACACTTTTTTGCTCTTTTGCTGCTGGACATCGGCTGCCAAGGTTTGAAAGCAATACCCAAATTAATAAACAAAATCGCCAATTCCTTATTTTTTCAAGTTTATAAAAAATTGCGTATTGCTTTGAAACCGTGGCAACGTGAACGTGGCATATGATTTTCTTTAATCAAAAGAACAAAAAGTGAATATAAACATATAGGCTTTAAACCGCGATGTTTTCTAAATTCTTAGCCGAGAACTGTTTATCTGCACACTTGTCTGGTATTTTAAGCTGTATTGTCGTTCTGCGTTTTGTTCTTATAATGTTTTTAATCCTGTTTTTATCTTTTGAATTTTATATGTTGACTGTGATGTTACTATTACATCGATAATTAGAAACAAGGTGAGTGATAATTTGTTTGTACCTGCTTGTTTTTGGATTTTTAGTTCTTGTTGTCATTAATTTTAATATCATTGTAGCCCTGAAGAAACTTTTAATAAAAGGCGAAACGGTGGCAAGTTTCTATCTGGTTGTTTTTTTGTCCTAATCCGACTATTCCTGTTTTTGAAAAAACTTTCATATTGAAAATTGATGGTACTAAGAAGCTTTATGCAACTGGGTACTCAGATAGTTTCCGAAAATTATACAGGGTCTTCGGCTCTCTTGAGGCTATGCATTTTTTTGTTTATTTGTTATTAAGCGATTTTCTCGGTTATTTTGGGACGCACAGAAAAAAGGTCAGAATGTAAAATATGGCAATTTTGGCCAGCCAGGTGACTTTAAAAAATAAATGGGCCTCCATGCCCAATTTTCGCGCTGTGCTAAAAAAACTTCAAATTGACAAAAATTTTCATGCCCTTAAGAGAGCCGAAGACCCTGTGTAATTTGTTGAAACTAGTATGTGGATGGATAAAGCTTCTCAGTGTCATCAATTTTCAATATAAAAAGTTTTCCTGTCTTCCACGGCTAGTAATAGTTTTGCTCAATTTGAATTTTTTTTTATTGCGCGACAAGTTGGCTATGGATGCCGATTTCTTTTTCAGCACCACGTAGCTGGCCAAAATTGCCACATTTTTGTTCCTTACGTTTTTTTTGTAGGGCGCAAAATAAAATTGAAAATCGCGGTAGTATTAGTTCACTTTATTTTTTGTTAGAGTTGGAGAAGTATTGATTTGTTTCTTATTTTATGGAAAAAATGTTTTTTTTATTTAATCAATCAACATCATTTTAATTTTTCTATGCGGGGGGGCGCGCCAATTTTATTTCGCACGCGGGCGGTCAACTGCCTTGCGGGGGGCCCTGGGGTTAACCATACACATTTAGGTGCGAGATTCAATGGTGACATTAAGTTGGTTATTCAAGGGCTAAAACCAAGGACAACCAGAAAGATAACCGCTGTTAAAACCAGACGATCGCCTAAAATCGGCTTAAAAAAGGATACATGATACAAATGTAGCAGCAAATGGCATTGAAGCCTAAATAATAGTAATTGCTACTCCTCCCCCGCACAAGTATGCTTACATTTTACAAGGGACAGGCGTCTCCACAATAAAATACAAGACAAAACATTTTTTTAACCATATTAAACCGCTCCTGGTATTAGCAGTAAAAAGAGATGAAGGAGACAGAGAAGCGATAGAGGTATTGTAGTAAAAACAAATGACTACATGCTCGCCAATATAATATCACCAATACTTGCATGGGTTACACTGTTCGACGGCTGACCATGCACTTGTAAAGCGAAATGCGGTGAATAGGCGTGCCATAATTTCACAGATCTTAGGATATACTTGCGTAAATAATCAATCAATTATAATCAATATGGCTTTTTAGAGACCTTTTGACAATATTATATGGTGCATTAACCTTTACGTTGTGTTTGACAACATATAAAAAACCTTAAAAGTGAAATATTATGTTGCTTGTAGAATACGTATATTTTTAAAAAGTGCGTGACGCTTATGTCTTTATTCTTTTTGTGACGCCAATTATAGTTTTTTTTACATTATTAAGTTCAAGGTCAATCTCGGGAGTAAATCGGGTTTCTTCTTGGGTATGCTTTTTATGCAGCAGAAAAAGCAATATATAAAATCGATTGCTAATACAAGCAATCGGTCATTAATTTTATTTCGAAACTTACAAGTCAAAATCATCCTTCCACAACTCAAAAATCAGAATTTAATTAAAATTTAAATGTAGGTCCTTTGTTTTTATATGATATTTTAGATTCCACCATTTCAAATACGATTAATATAATAACAATTTCATTACTGTCAATTAATTAAAACTGTATTTCCTTTAATTTCCAGTCCTTATATGTATCCTATATCCTATATCTATATTTCTAGAAAATTGACATTGACATCCCATCTTTTATATAACTGGGTTCTTATACTATCATCCGAGGCACCATTTCGGGGTTTGTGTGTAGCTCCTCCGGTCGTTAAGTTTAGGATTTAGGAAGGATTAGGTATTCCTCACTCAACGCTCCGGTGCTCGGGAGCGAGAAGAGTCTTGTCCTGTGTTGTGATGTTTACTAACCTCTTTTTAACGAAGAAAATTTAAAGTACTAGTCTAATTAAGAGAGTAGTTCGAGGGGTCATGGCGGCGTAACCACGGAAGAGTAGGCCCGTGTTCAAAATTTCAAGTGGGCCCCTGTGATTTTTTGTGTATGAATAAGTGCTAACGGGGGGGGGGGGGTGCCTTAAGATGGCAAGTTTTAAAAACCACCTTGTATTTAAAAAACTAAGGAGGCCGGTTGAAAATTCTGTATACGGCCTTTCTTTTTATGAAAAAGTAGGTCAGTGTCCCGAAAACCGCAACTCCCTATTTCTAAAAATAACCGAGCTCGCAAAAGTATCGAAAATGGGACACCCTGTAGGAACATAGAGAATAATCCAACTTAAACTTTGTATTGACCAACAGTAAATATTATGCGCATTGCTCACTGGGCGCCCCAGGCATACTGCGAGAACACAAAAACTGAAAATAAAATTTCACACAGGGGTTTTTATGGGACATACCAAGGTCCAATCATGATGACCGAAAATTTGATGTTTGGGAAAATGGCCCCAGAAACATACCATATTTTTTCTCTACATTGAAAGTCCTTATCATTCTCAACAACTTTTGTAGGAAAAGATTTTCTGTGTATTTTATTGTTCAAAACCTACAGGGTTAAATATGTAAAAAACATGGATTTTTTCTATTCGCCAGGATCGGTTTTCCGAAATCTAGCTAGCCATGGAAACAATTGACAGTCGGAAATTATTTAAGAGTATGTTAAGGTGCCTTGTGCAGTGTGCACCCTTAAATGTATTCAACTGGAATATTTTTTAAATTTTTGAATTGTACTTGTTACTAAGTTGTTTGCTATTATTGTTTGTGTAAGGCAATATTTATTTAGTTTGTTGAACTAGTTTTAAAAATAAAATTATACATCCGTTCAATTATCGTTGATTTCAATAATAAAAACCGCCTATTACCTAACCAAGACAAAAACACGGGAGAATGGTGAATATTCGGGCAGTGAGAGCACCGAGTGTCGATGAGTGCAGACGTGTGTTTTGGCTGTTCAGTAAGGCATGGCATACGAATACTTGATTTATGTATATATGTTGAACTCTCCTTCGAGGGCGGTCAGTAAGTGATAGGCTTACTTAGGACTCGAAGTGCGGAGAACCTCTGTACAAGTAGGTACATACGGGCGCCATTCCTTCGAGGGCGGTCAGTAAGAAAGAGGCTTACTTAGGACTCGATTGACACGAGTGGACAGTGGAATGGCAAGTAACGACATTCCACTGTCTGTTCGTTGGGATACCAACAGTTTAGCCGCTGTTGTGTATCCGGGGAAGCCTTGACTTGTTTTAGGTGGCACTAGCTAGTTGTCGAAGATTAGAAAAGCCATTGGATGATGAACAATAATTAAGAACCTGTAGGATCCAATATAGAAGTAAACCAATTGCACTGAGGAAGGGGGCATATATCCCCCGGTGAGTAAATACTCCTACTGATTTATGTACAGAACAGTAAATTAGGTCTTTGTTTCATGTTTGGTGAGTTACCTTACTGATCAGCCAACCGGTTGAATGAATTTGCATTGCCATAACCCAAGATCGACCTGAGGCCATTTACTGTTTTCTCCCAAAATCTCTGGATCTTTCGAGTAACTAAAAGTCGATTTCACATTTGTTACAAAAAAATTAAAATATTCCAGTTGGAGGGGGCCGCGGTGGCGACGTTCGTAGCGTCGTGGAACTATTTAAACTGCATGTTTTTTTGCCTTCGATAGACCTTGGTTCAAATCGAGTTCGAGGCAGACCGTAAACACCGCTGATGGCCAAGAGCGCTGGACAAATTATGAATTCACGGTATTGCTCCTTAATAGATTATCAGTGTGATTTACTAATAATTGTTCTACACTCACTGGGATTACTACGGTTTTCTAGGGTTTTCCTTAGTACTTGAGCGAATGCGAATGCTATCCTAGTTCTATCGGGAAAAAGTCGGCCGTAGCCCCAAATGGAAACAAAGACAAAATAATAGTAATTGCCCCCCTCTCCCGCACAAGCATTCATTTGCTCCTGGTGTACTACCTACTCCTAGTTTGGAGTATTGTGAGGGTGAGAATTATTATTAATAATAAGTAGTTTAAGGGTGCACAAGACACCCTAACACACCCTTAAATAATTTCTGACTATCAATTGTTTCCATGGCTAGATTTCGGAAAACCGATCATGGTGATTAGAAAAAATTCATGTTTTTTTACATATTTGATCCTGTAAATTTTGAACAATAAAAGGTACAGAAAATCTTTTCTTGTAAAAGTTGTTGAGAATGACAAGGAATTTCAATATTTAGGGAAAAATGGTACCTATGTTTCTGTCACAGCGGCCATTTTCCCAAACATCAAAAAATCAAATTTTCGGTCATAATTGGGCCTTAGTATGTCCCATTTAAGAAGCCCTGTTTGAAATTTTATCGCGTTCCCGCAGTAGGCCTGGGCTTGGGGCATCGAGTATGTAACCGCCTAGAGATTCTGAGTCGTACTGTATGAATCTTGGCGATGGTGGGCCCCTAGCAGCTCTGGGCCAGTGTTCACTGAACACTCTAAACACCCCGTAGTTACGCCACTGGTCATGGATTAATTCCAGACGGTAGTACTCCTTGGACAAGTAAAGGTGAAACAAACACCGACACTGGGCCAGTGATGAAAATCTAGCCCAAAAAAGAAAGAAGAAGAAAATCGATTGCGTCACACCTCTTCAATTCTAGTTTCCTTACGTCAGTTTAAACAGCCAACAAAATTGCCCATAAATCAGTGGCGGAGCTATGCATAAGCAAATTAGCAAATATAAGCATTGCTTAGGGGCCCTGCCCAAAAGGGGGCCCGTCCCCGTGGCCCGTCGGACGTGATGACGATGCCGACCCGACGGGCCGATGGCCGATGGCCGACACCCGTACACCGCACGGGTCAGTCATTGGTTAGCATTTTTTCGTGCAGTGAATTTAATTTACTTATTTACTAGTCATATTATTCTTGACATGAGTTCCTTTGATATTATCTGAATTGAGAATTTTATTTTATTACTTAAGTAGTTTTATTTTAAGTTGACGTAGCTTTTCTGTGATATTGGAGTTTTTTTATTTTATTTTCTTTGCTATGGAATATTTTATGTTTTTTTTTGTTATAAATAAAAGGACTGGTTCATTTAATATATTGTATTACCTACTTAGTTTATTTTAAGTTTACTTATTTTCTTGTGATATTGGAGATGTTTTTTTTTATTTTATATTGTTTGGACTAGATACATTTTTTATTAAATAAGAAACTGGTTCATCGTTATGGAAGAAGTTTTTTTTTATAAAATTTTTGAATGCCTCCTATTGTTCATATTATCTTTGAAGAGGAGTGGGGGAACTTTTTAATTTTTGCTTACAGGCCCTAGGTACTCAAGCACCGCCACGTCCGCCACTGCCATAAATGTATAAAATCTTATTAGTAAACCCTATAGGTACGGCAGGTACGTACTTACCTAATGCTACTGACTACTCAGTCGGTAGCAATTAGCTACTCCGCTAGTTAATATAAGCCTGTGTGTTATTACTTTTGCCAAAGATATTGTATATATATCTTTGCTTTTGCCACAGCCACTATAGTTTATTTAGGAAGTTAATTTTTTCGTAAACCTTATTAGTGAAACAACTGTTATTATACTTATCATCATAATCATCATCATTTACTCTACTATAGGTATATGGTATATATATACTTTAAAGTCATATAAAGTTACTACCTATAAATTATAAATTGCTTCATTTAAATGTTTTAATGGGTTTATAAAGGTAACCGAAATATTTCCGCAACTATATAAATATAATATATCAAATTACTAAGTTCGGTAATCTAATAGTTGTGGTTACTGTAATAAAACCAAAAATGTTTATTGTATCAGTCTAAATATTCCACAGTTATACCTAAGTAACCGAGCGCCTGATTGAAAACCCCAATTTGTTTCTTTAAATACTTTTTTAAATAAGAAATGATTTTTTTTCCTAAAATTTGTTTTTTTTAAAACACCCTGCATGGAATTACATCGGCTATACTATAATATATAAAATAATACCTCAGGCAAAACTTAACCGATTCTCGTATTCTCGAAAAAAGATCACCAACATAACATATTCTCGATGGTTTATACAGGGTACTCCAGAAAACACATTTTTCGAACTTTTGGATCCATTTATTGGCTTAGAGTATTGAAATTTTATACCAAGGGTTTTGAACTATGGCCAATTCGATGGTACTATCCATTTTATTCTTAAGAAAATGCCTAATATCGTTGGGTGAAGAAACCTTCAGTCAACGCTAATATGGTTTTGTGATTTTTGGGGCTCTTTTAATAACAGTAGGCCATAAGGTATTTCAAAAAATTATAACGCAAAATGTAGAACTCTTCGAGTAGGTAGGTACTACAAATCGGTCTATCTTTGGAAAAATACGGAATTGTGTCGCCTAAAAGTGAAGCACACTATATACAGTGTGTCCACGGATAGAGTTCGGATAGGGTGTAAATGACAAAAAAATTTCGAGTTGAAATTTGAGCTTCTGGGGACAAGCCCTGCTTGGTTTGAAACTAATTTGTGACGTAATTTTATTTTCGAAAAATCACGTATGCCTTGGTAATTTTGAAAAAACTAATTTTCCACATCAGTTAAAGTGCCCTTTCTGTAGGTTTTACGACAAAATGTTATTAAGAAAACTTGTTCAGAACGAAGAAGTGAGTAGGTTTGCGAAATTTCGAAAGTCTAGGCCTACTTTGATTTTTTAGCAGTTTTTCCCACTTTTCTTTAGAAAAGTGCACTTTGTGTTGCTTTCACATTAAAATGTTATTAAGACAACTTTTTCAAAATTAAAAACTGGATAGGTGTGAAAAATTTGAAAAGCCTGGGTCGACTTTGATTTTTTCTGCTAAAAAATTAAAACGCACAAAAATCAAAGTCGACCTAGGCTTTTGAAAATTTTCACACCTATCCAGTTTTTCATTCTGAACAAGTTTTCTTAATAACATTTTAATGTGAAAGCTGCACAAAGTGCACTTTTCTAAAGAAAAGTGGAAAAAAATGCCAAAAAAATCAAAGTAGGCCTAGACTTTCGAAATTTCGCAAACCTACTCAGTTCTTCATTCTGAACAAGTTTCCTTAATAACATTTTGTCATAAAACCTACAGAAAGGGCACTTTACTGATGTGGAAAATTAGTTTTTTGTTTTTTTTTTCAAAATTCCCAAGGCATACGTGATTTTTCGAAAGTAAAATTACGTCACAAATTAGTTTCAAACCAAGCAGGGCTTATCCCCAGAAGCTCAAATTTCAACTCAAAAATTTTTTGTCATTTACACCCTATCCGAACTCTATCCGTGGACACACTGTATAAAACGCAAATGTAGCAAAATATTTACTTCTTCACCTTTCAATTATTATTAAAGGTATTAATTTGTTATAAAGTCTGCAACTAATCTGATGATATAGGTAATGAAATGTGTATGTTCCTACCTACATGAGGTATTTTGAAGTGTTTTGTGTACTTAATAAACTGATCTGCTAAAGAAACTACCCGGTTCTTGCCTAGCCTTTCCCTTCACCAGGAGATTTAAATTTGAATTGATTGCCGGCAAGACGAGTGCCGGTGCGCAAGCTCCAAGCAGTGGGGCATGCGCTGTCGGAGTGTACGGTAGAAAAGGTGAAGTTCGCCCAAGCGACGACATGGCGTGCGATGCCGTCGAACAGTTTACGAATTTCGTGGAATAATTTTTAAATTATATTGCCTAATTTTGAATAGTGCAAATTATTACAGCTGTGTATCGATATCTGGACTGATGTTCCGTCGATGGTATATTGAATTGGAGGCAGTTTAATAACGAAAATCTCGGAAAAAGGTAGGACAACTGGTGTGTAATGGATATCAATACGGCCGAATATTGTGTGTCTCTAGCCGCTCCACGAGCGAATTTGATCTTTTATGTAATTCATTAAAGGCTGTTTTCGCTCGCTACCCGGCGAATATGTAAATGTTTGTTTATAAACAAAAATCCAGATCCAGTTCAACATTTTCAGCAGGCTTTTATAAAATTCAATTATTGGGTATTGTGGAATGATTACCTACCTACCGATATCCACCCCCTACTATTTTAATTATTGTAGATTGTAGACTATACATACCTGCCTACTATCTAGCACCTGATGGTGTCATGGCTCATGGGCCTCATGTACAGGATGCTAAGGCAACTGTTTTTTTTGTTCAAATAGGTAATTGTACCTAAATAGTTATTACAATTTTACATTTTAGGCTTGGTTTACTTTTTCTTTATATTTAAGAAATAGGTAGGTAATTAGAGCTATTCCCTATTTTGAATTTTTATGTTCCCAACTAGCATTTTGGGTCACCATACCCAACTTCTGACTAATTATCGACTAGCGCAACGTTGGCAATCAGTGTAAATGTAAATAATGGTCACCGATATATGATAAAATTCCCAACTTTGTATTGTCGTCCCAACTTTTTTTCCAATTTTGGTGAACATATATAATGATGGTTAGACGTCTGCAGACAACAAAAATATGGATATGTCTCATTTCTCTACATCCAACGTTGGCATAACGTCAATAACCGACTATGGCCAGTCGTATTTTTACCGTCGCCTAGTCACGTTCTTACTTCTTAGAATGTTGTTCACTGACTCAATTCTCGATAACACATCATACGACGTATTTTCAACCTCGTTCTCGAACACCTCAGAAGAAGAAGAACCTAACCTATAAAAATCCGCCGTCAGCTGTTGACAGCTGTCTGTCGGGAAACATAAAAATAGTGACTAAATAATGAACAACCAACCAAAAATAGGCTATTTAGACATTCCGCCACCTTTTATAGACAGAAAACTAAAAAAAATATAGCAGGATAAGTAAAAGACTAGGCTAACAGAAAGGGTAAAACTTGTAGTCTGAGCTCCACAAAAACAGTTTATTCAGGGGAAACTGTACATATGTTTCAACCCACCTAGAAGGTCATCTTCAGCAGCAACATTATTTTAGTAAGCCAACAAAGCTTCCTGGACTTGACTGCAAGTCTTACCTTTTTCGTCGTGTATTCTCCTACTCCACTTTAAGATATGGAGTACTTCCTCCCTTTAAAAGACTTTGGTGTTGTGCAAACCACGTGCAAACTGCAAACAGAGAATTTCTCTGCTCAGCCGGCTGGCGTGCGTTCGCCACAAAAACGAAAATAAAATAAAGGTGCTGGCCACTGGCGTTCCTCATTATTTGTCAAATGTCAAACTTGTCATATCATGCTGCGTCGTTTTACCTTTTACCAATTACAGGTCGGTAATGAGGACGTTTTGTAAAGTCTATCTTACCTGAAGTAATTAAAATTATATCAATGGTTGTGAGAACCGACTATTAGTAAGATTTTAGTATTATCGTGACTTTTTTGCAACCTTGCCATTTTATGTCACACATAGCCTCGACTACCATCTTTAAAAAACCAACCTAAAAATATGTTGAAATCTCCCATCATACAAAATTATTACAAAGAAATTAAATAAACAATTACTCACAAATACAATGAGAATTGACCATTCTGTTATTTTTTCTAATTTTCAATAGCCACAAAAATGATTTTTTAAGATTCACATTTTTTAGGTAGATTTTTTTATACAATATATTTGTATTTTCAAAAGGGATCTGTAATATTTCCTCCTATAATCTCCACATTAATCAGCAAACTTGTCTGCATTTCCAAATTTAAGTACAGGGGTTATCCATTCATGTTGTTACAAAGCTTGTACACCTAGGTAGGATTCCTTCCTATTATATCCATATTGCTTTTGCGTTTGTGGGAATTATTTCGTTGCAAACTCTCTCGGAAGTCCCGATGTCGCATCATGAAAAAGTAGGATTTGTAACAAAAATTTGCACCAAAAGTCATTGCGCCAGCGTCGTGGCGACCCAAACTGTGTTTTTTTAAGTTTTTTCTACTATTTATGAAAAATGATGTCTAACAAATGATGTCCCCTTTCGCGCTGACAAATATGAGCTCTTTCTAACACATCTTCCACGACCTGTATTAAAGTTTCTTGAGATATCGCCAAAATCTCTCGCCTAATATTTGCTTTAAGTTGTTCCAAGCATTGTGGCTTGTTTACAAAAACCTCGACAAAAACCCTTTCTTTCAGATAACCCCAAAGAAAATAATCTTGAGCAGTGAGATCAGCAGATCTTGGGTGCATCTCAAGTCTCCGTTTCTCGAAATTAATTTCTTCTAAAGCAGTAAAGAAATTATCATACAAACGTTTCCGTGATTTATAAAACATTTCAGCTTATATAATTGAATTGTTTTGTAACCCCTTCATACGAACTTTGGAACGAAATTTTAACAGCCTTATAAATTAATTTTAAAATTATTTTTTAGGTGTTCCCTATTGCTTTATAAAACGGTTATGTTAGAGTGTTTTTGAGAAGCAATTTGGTTTAAGAGTAGGTAAACCCGGTAAACCGTTTCTCAGAATCTTTTAAAAAGATATATAATTATACAATCTGAAGCATTATGCACCCAGAGAAATATCTATTAACCATTAATAAAATTCTATTAATCTCAGCAAAATATCTGCTTTAAATAGGCCTCAATTAGATCACCTGTCTATGATTAATAAAAACACTGCTAAAAACGGCTTATTTGCAATTAATAGACAAATTACATTGTGACTACTATTAAGTTACTAAATTTGTTGTTAATATATCCTTTATTTCTGGCTAATACATTGACTTATTATTTTATTCATAGTAAATAGAAAAACATGCTGCGGTTAATAGAAACTTTTATTAAACGAGTTGTGGAGAATAGGAAAATATATAAAATTTGCTGTCGCTGCTGGAGAACCTTGTTATAGTTACCTAATGGATTTATCTACCTTATGTACCTAACGTATACAATATATTTTTTTACAGCCAACACTCTTTGGTTTGATACTTTTCCAACAACAATCAACACACGTTTGTTTCCATAGCAACGAGAAAGCAAAGCCGTCTGTACCATTAATCGGGACAGGAGAAGAGAATAACAGGGATCAGGAAAGTTTTTTTGCCTTTTTCCAGCCTAGACCGAGAAACGTTAATTTATGGGGGAAAATTCTCTAGAAAGGGTGTATTTTCTGGCCGGTCGGTTAAAAAAAATATATTGTAGTACATTACTCGATCGACAACATTACTTGCGGAATGACTACTATCACAGGTTGACTCGCAACTGAAAACTGAATGGTAACGCGCGGAACCGATGCATAAGAAATACCCAAAACCACAAATCGCATGCGCAAAACCAACAAGTAAATAAACTACCTATTTGTACCAGGAAGGTTCATATTTGTAGTGAATAGGGCTTGCTTTGTTACAAATAGTTTTCCTACTTGCGGCAACTAGAATATCTAGGCAAAGCTTACCTTTCTGTAATAAATATAAATTTTGCAATAGTAAATAGGTTTATTTATTTTCTTATTTGCCTCAAATAGATATCTGATTGTGACAACAGAATGATCTTAGCAAGATAATTTTTGCTGGCCCAACAAGTTCCACTTTCTGTAGTAAACAGAAATCATTTAACAACAAATGGACTTTCCTTAGCAAAATACTTTATTTGATCCATTTTCCTCAGTGTGGAAACATCAACGAAGCTGTTATAAAATAAAATAGATTACTTAAACACAAAAATATGTAGCGACTAACCACAAAATAAAGTATTTGAAAACAATTATTGATTCTCTACTTATATTTCTTATATTTTGTGCTTGGTCATAACTGTGAAGTGTTAGCAGAACGCAGGTCATCATGCACAATAACAGATTATAATATATCCACTCCCGTTCTTTAGGACAGTAGTACATGTGATATCACAAGGTGTATCCAGAATGTCCAGATATGTAACAGAGATATTAAAATGTCCGCTACAAGTCGCTATTCTTGAGATGTTATGATGACATCGCGATGGTATATATCTGTGATATGTATGCTTATGTAACGGGTATATACCACGTACATCCCAGTCTACATCTTCTATATGTCATATAGATATCCCAGGCGATGGTCCTGTGATGTAACCAAAATTTATTTCAGAAACATATCAGATGTCTGCACATTATATAGGTACCTGTTATATCACCAGCTCGTCATATTCATTTACCAAGATATATTCTTGTGATATAATGTAAACTTATTTCAGATATACAAATGTCGATATATAGATATACAGATATCAAATGTGTGTACAATACATACCTACCTGTTATATCTCTCTTGTGTATAGGGGAATGCCAATTTCGTGCCCTGGTCTTATTAAGGGAGACAGAAAGAGAAAAAATTTTCTGTCTTTTGTGTGAAACGGAAGATTTATGGTAAAAACAATGTAGTGGAGCCCATCGATACTATTTTTCTAGGAACATACATTTATTTCTGCATTTTTAGGAGGCTTATTCCCGAGCTTATTCCAGAGCTTATTCCATTTTCTACAAGTATTATTAGAATGATCTTTTCTCACATTTTGTTTAGTTTTAAAAAATATTGGTAACACATAATATTCGACATGTTCGCTTTTAATTGTAATATGTAATTGTGTAATTCAGAAAACATATACTATGTTTATTGATAAAAACTGCTTAATTTTTGCCAGAGAATAAAATTTTTCTTAGTGTGTATATGTATCTTTAATAACAAAAATTTGGCAACTATGGCTTACTAGATGATTTCTGAGATAATTTCATATCGATACGACAGGTAAGTAAATTAGAAATACGTTTAACGGAATAAAAAGTGAGAAAAATAGCAATTTACGTAAAGCTCCAGCAGATTTTTATTTATTTCATGGCATGCTTCTCCACGGAAATCTTTGACAACAAATACCTACCGTCTTTCAAATAACATGTTAATAATTATTCTTTTGGCAATTACTCCGAAACTAATGAAGATATCGATTTGAACTTTGGGTATTTTTTGTTGTAAATTTAATCCACTTTTCGATTATAACAGAATAAATATATCATCGCATTTAAAATTTTCGAGAAAATTGTAATAAAAGGGAAATTTTTCAAATTGCGCCCCCCAGCGGTGACCACGAAACTCTAAATGACCGTACTGGACAATCATTTGATAGAAGAAGGTAAGCTCTCTTCAACAAGCCCAAATTCGACCAATTCGGTTAAGCCAAACCGGAGTTAGCAGCATTTTTTCAAATAAAGTTTATCCGCCCGTTTCACCTCTATTTGAAGAGCTAGAGCAAAAAATCCTTAACGAAAATTGTATTTTTGATATACCTTTATTAGTCATTTTTTGAGGAAACTAATTTTTCAAATTTACTGTTTCGAATACGCCCTCTAGCGGCCGACCTATGAACTTAAAAATAATTTCCAGCGATTTTTCGTGACCACATTACTTAAGAAGATTTTTTCCACAAAGCTCCAGGACTATTAATTCCTGAGATATGGTACCTCTTTACTTTACCCTTAAAGAAATACCCTATACAGAGTTAACTATCACTTAGTACAAAAAATTTTACCACGCGCGCAGGGTGTCTTAAGAAAACAGAAAAATATTTTTAGATTTTTTTTACGATCTTTAAAAAAAAGGTAAAGCCCCCTATTTTCCCTGTAAATCTCCGCCTCTAATTAAGTCATGAAATATGGCTTCAGAACGTACTGTCAGATTTCCGCGGTGTTGCCGTTGTTTTCGGAAGGGTGAAAATACCTTTTTACTCAAACAAATCTCTGTATGCACTCAAACACCATGCTTCAACAACTTTGGTCCAGTTGATTCCCTCGCTTGGATGTTCACTAATCGTGCCGCTCCCTCGTACACAACACTCTGAGGCTTTTGGCTTGGCGCCGAGTTCCTGTCGCCTGGGGGCCCGGTCGGTCCGTCGTGGCAACACCTCTTGATTTCCTGTATCCGGGGCACAGGGCGTCTCCAAATTCTCCACAATTTTCCTTCTCCTGCCTCGGGCGATGCTCGAGGCTTCTCACTACACTCCAGCTTCCCTTTTCTCCGCCTTTTTAGTCCCAAAAACCACGAGACCCACGAAAGCGGGCTGCTGCCTGTGTGCCGTTTACTCCACTACTACTGTCTTCCCCTCTTGGCTCTTCCGCGCAAGTCAGGACGTCAGGGCGCGATGTTGACCAATGCGCAAACTGATGTATTTCCCTATCCCCCTAAACTAAATCAAATAGGTTTCCCAGTGCGTTCACCTAAATTTCAACATATCAGCACCACCCATACAACTTATTGGTATACTGTCGCTATGAAATTTTTAATTTAATTTAATTAACTGAGTGAATTTGTGCATCGAGGTGAACGGCGGCCTCTTTGAACAGTTACTGTAGTGCTTTGCATGTGCAATGTGTGCTAGTGGAGTTGTGTTTTTTGGTTGCCCTTCGGAGTTTTTCTGACAAAGGGATCCTCCTCCGTGGTCGTCAGGCTGAGTACCGCGCTTCAAACAAAAGGAATGACGGAGGGAAACAAGACGTCCCCAACAGATTTAGAAAATGTGATGAATGTTATGCTGTGTAGTTGTGTGACTTTTAATGTAAAAAAGCAAGAAAACATAAAATGGTGCAATATTCAATCCTGGAAATGTCAGTAAGGTAGGTGTTTCATAGGCATTCTACATGTTCCTTAGAAAGTAATTGTTTTTAAAAGGAAATCGTAATTTTGTGGTGAATCCCCGGATAAATCGATAGACGTGGCAACGCCGCGCTATTTCACTACCTAGAACTCCCATTGACATAGGCGAAATTTTAAGGCACGTCTCGCGGGCCTCCATAGGCGGCGTTTTTTGAGGGGTGTTAAACAATTTGAAAAAAAAAAATTGTTTGGGCTTAAGACAAATGTTATAACATTTTTGAAAATTTATTTTGGCAAGTCTAATTTTTCTTTATCTGCCATAAAATTTTTTGTACTAAGTGATAGTTAACCCTGTATAATGTCACTATAAAAGACTAAGCTTTCACAAAGGTTTTTTTTTTCAATTTATAGTCCAATATGTTTTTATTTTTATTTGCATATAGCAGTTTCAGTCGAACATAACAACTTTTACCCAAGGCTGCAACGTGATCAATAAACCGAAGATTCTCATCAAACGTTAAATCAAGGGTATTTGCTGAGGACACCACCGATATGTCTGAATTATTAATTTCGATTTTCATGCTAGCCTTTAGGAATTCCCTACGTCTCTTCGGAGAGAAAATAATTAGTTTGGACTTATTTGGATTCAAGTGAAGATTGTGACTTACAGAATAACTGTGTATAGAGGCCAAGTCACCATTTAATTTACATTCAGCAGCAATATAATCGTCAGGGTTGAACGTTTGATGGAGCTGAGCTGGGTGTCGTCCGCAAAAGCCTGCACATTTGAACTACTCATAAAATTTAATAAGTCGACACTGTAAATTAGGAACAGCACCGGACCCAATACAGAGCCCTGTGGGACACCAGATGGAATCAGTGAAGAGATAGATAACTCATTATTGATGCAGACTTGTTGGTGGCGAGATTTTAAATATGATGTAATGCAGTTACATCAAAGCCAAGATATTTGCACGTGGCAATTAATAAGCTGCGGTTAATCGTGTCGAATTCCGTACTAAAGTCCAGAAGAACCAGCGCTGTAGCCTCCCGTCTATCAAGGCCTCGTAATATGTTATCGCTCAAATTTGCCAAAGACGACGTACAGCCTCGCGATTTTCGAAACCCAGATTGGTTCTCCGAGAGCAATTCGCTATTCTCAAGAAATTTTACAAGCTGCCCGCAGACAACATTTTCGAGAACTTTGGACAGCACCGACAAGAGGCTAATAGGGCGCAGGAGTATCCACCAGGATTTTGCACCTTGGGTAGAGGAGTGACAACAGCTTCTTCCAGGAGGCTGGAAAATATCCACGTTTGATACAAACATTTATAATGTGTGTTATGTGTGGAGCAATAACAGGCAGGCAGTGCCGTATCATACTTGTACTTATGCCATCGGAGCCTTGGGAATTCGACTTTATATTTTGTATTATTTTAACTACAGTATCAATATCAGAAAAATCCACTTTAAACATATTATCACAGTTGTGCCTATTATTGTTGTAAAATTGAATTTTATTTTTACAGGGAAAATAGCTATTCTGAAAAACAGACACAAAGTAGTCATTTATATTGTTAGCATGTTGTAAATGACTTGGGATATCATAGTTTACAGATTTTTGTATATTGAATGACCTAAGAGATTTTTAGAAGGATCTACTGTCATTTTGAGATGATAGATACCTAAGAAAAGCTGCCCTCTCACGCCTAACAGTCGATTCAGCAAAATTCCTGAGCTCATTATAGTAAGCCCGAGATCTTTCAGATTTGCTTCGTTTGTAAGAACTTAGAGCATCATCACGGAGCTTCAATATATACCTCACATTATCAGTAAGCCAGGGCACTTTAGGTTTACTCACCCGAGCCGTTTTGAGAGGTGCATGAATGTTGAACAAACGCAACATCCAGCCACTCAGAAACTCCACCTTCTCATTCACGCTATTCATATAAAAAATATCAGACCATGGGATGTTGCAAAGATAATAATGGAAAAGATTGTGGTTAAAGTTTCTAAAACATCTATAAGTTTTGGCTTTTTCTCAAATTTAAGTATTCTAATATTTATCTCGCATTGCACCACCTTCTGGTCAGAAAACAGATCAGCATTCAGCGTCCCAACATTTGTGCAGCGCTCCGGAAGGTTGCAAAACAATGGATCCAGAAGGGTTGCGGAGCACTGGGTAACCCTCGTGGCCTCGTCCAATAACTGGTGCAAATCGTAAGCACTAAAACCACTGCAGCATTTTGTTATTCAAATTGAAAAAGTCAACGTTAAAGTCACCCAGCACCACCGCGATATCACAAGTTCGATATGACCGAAAGAGCGTGATCAAGACTCTTCACAGCCTCAGACATATTCCCCTGTGGAGGTCGATAAACAACATCAAGAGCCAGTGTAATTTTTCCAAAAGAGAGTTTCATCCACATATGTTCAACATCAGGCGACATTTCACCAATGTGTTAATTGTTCATAGGAATAGACACTACACTGCTTGGTATAAGCTCGGTGTTACATCACTGAACATTGCTTTCATGTTGACGGCGGATGGGGGAGACTCGAATTTTGAAATAATTGATTTTTGTAATTTGCTGGAGTAATCTAATTCACTTAATAATTTTTCCAAAACTAATTTCTCACGTTCAAGGCATTCTATTTCCCTTTTCAAAATATTTAATTCCATAATGGTTGATTCGTTGTTGGTGGTACTTGCTTTTTCTTGGGTGTGTTTTTGCAGTCATCCCAAAACCAAAAAATGTTCCCGAACTCGGTAATAATTTTTTGCCAGGCGTCCCTGATATTAACACAATCTGAAGAAAAAGGACACTCACAACAACAGCACTTAATAGATTTAGTTTTTACGATAAAATTATCAGCACATTTAACGCATCTTACATTCACGTCGGGTGCCATTGCTGAACTGAAATAGAAACTATTGTCCCCTACCCTACACAAGCATATAATTATTATGGCCTACCTACCTATTCCTATGCTAGTTTGAAGTATTGTGAGAGTAAGCATTATTATTATTAACGAATAAAATAACCTACGAGATAAATTCTAAGTTGATACATGCACATTTCTTATGCTATTTAAAATATCAAAATACATAGTTTTACTATTATTAAAGTTTTTTTAGATTTTCCGATGGTTTTTCTTATCTTTAACCTCCTTGATTGGTTCCACCACACAATCTAAGTCAAAGGAAAAGCAAATGGCTGAAGTCGTTAGTTACGCAGGACCAAAGTTTTCAAATTAAATTTGCAGAAAATGATATATGCTATTTAAAATATCAAAATACATAGTTTTACTCTTATTAAAGTTTTTTTAGATTTTCCGATGGTTTTTCTTATCTTTAACCTCCTTTAACCAGTCTTTCTCACATTATGTTCCTGAGATTTCTCTGAAACATACTGGAGACTTCTTGAGAGATGTAATGGAGCCGCGCTTGAGATATACCCAGTTGTAGTTCGCATATATCCATGAGATATCACAGGAATAGTTGTGCAATCTGTATATAGTTATGTCACAGTGCTATTCCAGAAATGCATTACTCTGCAGTTTAGGGACAATGTTAGGTCTTGGTTACATATTCATAGAGCCCTGCAAAGATGAGATGCATTGGCGACAGCCCCATTACATCCTTGGGTTATATAACAGCTGTTACCTAATAATTCCCTAAAAATGATATCACAGTTACATCTTTGTCATCTGGGACAATTAGATTTGGTGTGCACGAGTTTTTAATTTTATAACATATTTTTCATTATTATTGCTCGATTTTCGAATAGCGCCAAAATGTAAGGAAAATTCAAGCGGAAAAAAATCATTTCTCTCTAAACCGATAATGAGACCCAAAAATTAACTTCCGAGATTGGGTCCTAATACCTAACAACTGATATGAAATGCCACAAATTCCCATTTAGACTTTCCCCACAAAACGCATATCCTTTTAACAGCGTAATGTATAACATTCTAACACAGTCAGCACGGCAACTTCTTATTTTCTTCCACCCATTACCAGTTTTATGAAGCAATAAAAAATATTGTCGTAGAACAGAATATTAATAGCAGTAGAAAGAGTTACCTACTTATTATTTTCACCAGGTATTTTTGTTTGTTTATTTAGAAAGTCGCAAATAATGCCTAAAAAGAATATTTGTAATAAATTTATATTATAATTTTACGTTTTCTTGCTACGACCGATATCAGCTACTTTTGCAGGTGTTTACACTGTTGTATGTGAAGCATGTGGCAGAACTTTCCATATATAATAACTGTTTCCCACAACATTTATTGCATTTTCTGATCTCAAAATGTAGGCTAAGTTCCTATTTCCTATAAAAAATAATAGTTTTGATGGAAACTTTGGAATTTTTTCTATTTTTCATAAACATGAACAATACGTTTTGTCTGGCTGGTAGGTACTAAATATCACTATACGATGACACTTGAGGGCGTTCCTGACAGACTAAGAGTTATTTTCTTACTCAACTACCAACTAATAAAATTTAACGCATTGCCACTATTGCCAGGCTTTTCTGATAGGTGCTGACTCAATCAAATACAAAATTAATAAAATATACCTACCCCTAGACTTCAGTTACAAAAAAAAACATTTTTAAATATTAAATAATTATACAACTTAGGAAAGTGTCGGCAGGGCTACAATTCATTTTATTATCAAATAATAATTAATGTTTATGCTACTGATCAGTGTTTTGAGGGAGAGCACCATTCTCATACGGCGGAGTCAGCTCCTAACAATTTCAAATCTACTTGAATTCTTATTATACATTTTTTGTCTAAGTTAATGCAAATTACTTCCGTATTTTCAGCCTAATATGCCTAGTACGATTTTAGAAACTTTCTTGTAAGCTACTTAAAAAAAACCTTTTGAAGCTGAATAAATAATAAATATCCGGCTTTTTAGCCAGGACGTGCATGCTCACCATCTATCGGAACCTTCTTAATTAAAATCGAAGTCTGGCCTATTTTGGGTGGTCTTATAATTAATTTTGCGGAGTATTTGCAACATATTTTCTTATTTGCGTTGTATTTATCATTTCCCCGTACAGGGTGTATATTTTGACCCACCCCTAGAGCCTTTATTTTTTGAGTTAGAAAAAAATTACTTAAATGAAAGTTGTAGGTTTTTTCTGAACCGCTAGGATCTGTTACTAGATAAAACAAATGAGCGTCGCAAATCTATGAAAAAAATATAAACTTACTTTTTTAATGGAACGCCCTGTATATTTGTGATTTTTTGAATTGCACGCATTTCTCCGATTCCAAGAATATAAATATGTCATATGTTTGCTCTAAGCACTCGCATGATATTCCAAATTGCAGATAAATATGATCTTTATATTTAATCAAGGCAAGAGCATTCCTGTCAATCCATTATTTTTGGGACAATATACCTTGGTACCCTACAACTTTCATTTAAGTAATTTTTTTCTAACTTGAAAAATAAAGGCTCTAGGGGGTGGGTCAAAATATACGGGAACACCCCTTGTGTTCTACATTTTCAATTTATGTTTACACAAGTGCAGGAACAACAGATTTGTTAAGCAGTGTCCGGTAAATATTTGGCCAATTCGCCGAGGTTGCTCAGCCTTAATAATCGACAGGTGATTGACACCAGTGTCAAAGACTAAATAAATTAATTAAAGCATTGTTTGATAACTAGAAAGAAACTGGGTCAGAAAAATATTGTTTCAAATAAGATGATTAAAAAAATAGTAAAAAATCAGCTGTATCACTTATTGACATCTCTGTGTCAATTACTGAAAATTTACTCTTTAGGTGAGCTAGTCCTTGACACCTCCTTTACAAAAACATCTGTGTAATTTGGTTTAATTTTGCACCTATTATAATAAGTTATAGAATGTAGGAAACTACCTGACAACAGAACTTTATTTTAAAGTGAGAAGTAGGCCTCATAATTTTAATACTTTATTTAATTCGTTTCTGTATAAAATTGAACACTTGACTTGTTTATGTATTATACAGTGTGTCCCAGGATTAGCGAATTTATAGGTGTAAATGACAAAAAAAATCCGAGTTGAAAATTGAGCTTCTGTGGCTCCGCCCTGCTTAATTTGAAACTAATTTTTGACATAATTTTACTCTCGAAAAATCAAGTACGCCTTGGAAATTTTGAAAATACTGATTTTGTACACTAGTAAAGTGCTTCCTCTGTAGCTTTTACGACAAAATGTTATTAAAGAAAGTTGTTCAGAATAAAAAAACTTAGTGTTGAGTGCAAAATTTCAAAATCCCAGGTCTCCTTTGATTTTTGTCCCTTTTGTATTGGAAAAGTGGGAATATCTTTTACCAAAACGTCACTTTTTCCCACTTTTCCAATAAAAAGGGGACAAAAATCAAAGGAGGCCTAGGATTTTGAAATTTTGCACAGATACTCAGTTTTTCATTCCGAACAACTTTCTTTAATAACATTTTGTCGTAAAAGCTACAGAAGGGGCACTTTACTAGTGTACAAAATCAGTATTTTCAAAGTTTCCAAGGCGTACTTGATTTTTCGAAAGCAAAATTATGTCAAAAATTAGTTTCAAACTAAGCAGGGCGGAACCCCAGAAGCTCAATTTTCAACTCGAATTTTTTTTGTCATTTACACCTATAAATTCGCTAATCCTGGGACACACTGTAGATGTTACATCCTATCCTGTAAATGGATTTGTAATCTGTTGGATAGTGTAAATAAAAAACTACTTATCTTAAGAAAATACTTAGGGAAACCACTACCATTTTAGACCCTTTCACTAGTTTCTGTTACAAATTAAAACGACAGACGAAAAATAACCGGTTCAAGGTTGAATGCCGAATGACAATATGTCAAACTAAATATCCCTAAAAGCGAGTTTGTCAAACTTCACTCATTTTCGTTTTATTAGCAAAAATTTGAAAAAGTACCAAACATTGACACACTGTCAAAGGCTAGTACATTTACCTTATTCCTAGAATGGCTTCTCATACCATCGCCATCTATTTTTTCTTTTTCATGACATATAAGATGCTTCATTGTTTAGAAATATTTTAGGAAACTTTTATAAGGCGTTCAAAAAGTTGTTTGGTTTTGCAGATGTCTTCTCAAATAGTAAAATATCTTATTAATGCAATAGGTATATGCTCTTGTAAAACTGTTTTATAGTGCCGTTAATATACTTTCTTAAGGATTGCAGAAACGTTTCTATAATAATTTTGTAAGGATCTCAATAGGCTTTATAAAATACTAAGAACAACTAATTTATTTTAAAAATAGTGCCCAATTTGCATTTATAGCAGATGTAATACCTTTCAAAATGTTCCTGAGAATAATACTTGTTGTTTTATAAAATTTGTTTCGGAAACATTTTTGCAACTATTATAAAACACCAAATTGCTAGTTGGGTTTGCCGCATAAACCAGGCTTTTCTTACTTTATTATGGCACTTTGATCATTTTTAACCTTATAAAACTAATGTTGGTGGGTAGTAGCTACTACTAGTGTAGTACTCCCTGTAGTATAAAATAATAAAATAGATACCTACCTATGGTAAAAAAATTATAATGTAGGTAGATAGGTAAGTATTTAGAAACCTATGTACTTAGGTATGTAGGTATAAGTACCCCCCAATTGTACCTACATATACATAATTAAATTATAAACTACTAAACACTATAACGCAAATGGCAACGAACTCCTAGTTTGGAGTGTGGGTGACAATTATTAAAATATTATTATTATATATGGTAATCTTATTTTCTCAACAAGCAGAATTTTTTTACGAAGAAGGACTTCATCATAAAATCAATAATAAAAATTGTTCTCCTCTTGTCAGCTGCATCTGACATCTTGAAAACGGTAAAAGATAACCTTATAATATTATATCTCTAAAAAGGTAATTTTAAGGGCTATCTAATGAAATTTTAATCTAAAGACAAATGACAATTTCCTTTTTTTTTTCACTTCCGGTTAGTGGAAAGTGGAAGCAATATCCAAATTATAAATGACGAGATTTTAATATTTTTGGTCCCTAATATCAAAAATGCAAACAAACAATATTTTTATCTTTTATTTCCCGGAAAAGACCGCACCATTTTCGTTGGCATTTTTATCTCAAAAACTAAGAAAGTAATCTAACTTAACACTTTATTTGAGACTCGAGTGAAAGAAAAAAATAGAATTTTCAAAAATAATTTTTTGTTTTTCCGTGTTAAGGTCACTTACCTGTAAGGTGGATTACATAATATAATTTTCAAAAATAATGTTTTGTTTTTCCGTGTTAAGGTTACTTACCTGTAAGGTGGATTCATCATAATTTACAGTTGGGACACCAAAGCGAACGGAGTCTGAGTCCGATGTAGTTTCTGAGAGTTTCTCGTTTACCTACCTCATGGCACACACTGTTTATTACAAAATTAAATAAGCATAAAAACAAAAAACGAACAAAAACAAAATAATTATTTTGTGGTTTAAATATTAAAAATATCCTGGTTTTGTTTTCCTTAATTTTTTACTTGTTTAAGTGGGTTCGGTGTCTTTTGTTTGTATTTGCATGATTCCATTGGCAGTGTTTTTTTCAGACATGCCAAGCCTAATTAAACAATTAAGCCAAAGTAGTTTCAATATTTCATAAACCAAAACTTTTAAAAGATTAAAAATTTCAGGAAAATAAATATTGCATCTAATCCCCTTAAACTAAACAAAAGGCCCACTTAAAAAAACTTAGGCGAATCAAACAGTAGAATGTATTTTATAAGAAGAAATCCGTGCAAAATCTCAACTATTAGAAAAACAACAATACAAATCACGTATTAAGGGTCAACTTTAACACCTTTTATTCTGAGGCTTCTGAATGCAAAATGACATAAAGAATAAGTCATTATTTTAGCCCAAATAATCTAGCTACGTTTAATGGATTGGTCTAGTTTTTTGTATATCTTAAGTCAAATGTTTGTGTTAAGACAGTTATAAAGAGGGAGAACAAATGGTTAAAGTGACAGATAATTTTCCTATAAAACATAAGTGGTCTAAAAAGAGTAGGTAATGACCATTAAGATTACAGTTATAGTTAATTAAAAATTTAGAAACAACTATGCCGAATATTCGGCAATGCCCAATTATTAGGTCTGATGAATATTTAGTGCATCTCTACTCTAAGCATCCTCCTTTGTTTTCTTATAAGTATAAAAGGGTCATATTGATTTGTGGGTTTAGTGTTCAGTTATCATCAGAGAAGCTCTTAAAAAATGTTTTGATAAGATATACTATACATTTTAGAGATTAACCAAATATTTGCTTGAATACTTAGCCGAATATTGGTATTCGTCCAAGATCACTAGGCGGAATATTCGGTATTCGGCGCTACGAAATGTTCAAATTTATTTCCATTGTTATCAAATTTTGAACGATTTGCAATGTCCATATTTCTTTTTGCATAGTATAAAAAATAATTTTGTCTAAAAATCAGCTGTTATACAAAGTAATTCAAACCATTTTAGCAGCACCTACTCAAGTATACAGGGTGACCGTATTTCGAGTCTATGCATGGGGATCTTGGTTATCTTAAGAGATACGAGGTCGGTTAAATTGGGGCAAAGTTGTGGAATTTGATGCCGAGTAACATGGTAAAAAAAATTTGGCTGGCCCTTCTCGTTTTGAAAATAATGGGAAAAAACTGAAAATCGTCATTTTCCTTTTTACTTTTTTTAAACGAAAACGAATGAGGCTGGACATTTACAAGTTAAACATTATTAAGGCACTTTTTTTATAAGGAATCTAAATATGACCTCACATTTTTTTTGTCGCCTCCCTGGACAAAGATATGACGATCAACTTTTATTTTTCTTATGGGCGCCATATTGGATTTTTGCATTTTTGAAAAGAGAATTTTTTTCTGGTTAAAATTATATGTTACACATTATGCTTTACTTTGTTTTTCTTGCCGTAATATCAAATTAATCGTTTTTGCATAGAGTGCCTTGGAAACATAAGCCCCATAATGTTTGACATTTTTGCATAGAGTGCCTTGGAAACATAAGCCCCATAATGTTTGACATTTTTCTGCATAGAATGCCTTGGAAACAAAGCCCCATAATGTTTGATAGTTTAGTACAATTTGAAGTGTCACGGATACTTTATTTTACTGCCAAAAAAGTCATTTTCACATGAAGAAATGCGTGACATGATTCAAATTTATTATTCCACAAATAGAAATGACGACGAAGGGATAAGGAAACATGCTGCATTGTGCCTTGAGGAACAAAGAGGACAAATTCAACATTTATTGTAAAATAGGATTGTCTACTCGTCTAGGTTTTTGTTGTTCTTATGTTTCCAGTTTGACTTTTTTAGTATTAATGTGTTATATGGCAAATGACAAATAAATAAGAAGGTCTCAGATCATACTCTCATGGTGTTTATGATTTATTTAATCAATAAATTTAACATTAACTGAATTTTTACTCTATGCAAAAACGATTAGTTTGATATTACGGCAAGAAAAACAAAATAAAGCATAATGTGTGACATATTATTTTTACCAGAAAAAAATACTCTTTTCAAAAATGCTAAAATCCAATATGATGGCGCCCATAAGAAAAATAAAAGTTGATAGTCATATCTTTGTCCAGGGAGGCGAGAAAAAAATGTAATGTCAAATTTAGATTCTTTGTAAAAAAGTGCCTTAATAATGTTTAACTTAGAAATGTCCAACCCCATTCGTTTTCGTTTAAAAAAATAAAAACAAAAACGACGATTTTCAGTTTTTTCCCATTATTTTCAAAACGGGAAGGGCCAGCCAAATTTTTTTTTACCATGTTACTTGGCATAAAATTCCGCAACTTTGCCCCAATTTAACCGACCTCGTATCTCTTAAGATAACCAAGATCCCCATGCATAGACTCGAAATATGGTCACCCTGTATACATTTACGTAAAAATTATTTTGGATACACATAAATAAATAAAATTAAAAAAGACGCATCTTTCTCAATTTTGCAGTTTAAAATTGAATATAGAGATATTTATTATGTTATCATTGCCATTAATGCCATTCCAAAGAAAGTGCAACAAACTAATAGGTCAAACAAATCAAATCAAGCTTGCCTGGTTTTCTGCGTACATATACATTTTCAACTCTAGTGTTACCTCTAGAATTTAATACTATATTACATATTAATTAGTATGCTTTATTACTTGAGAGTGAACCACCGTAGAATTCGAAAAACTGTTAAAATTATAGCTTTAACTTAACAAATATACTTATTTTGGATACAGATGTTCAAGTATTGTGGTAGGCATTAAAAATAGTTGCCAGTTCCAGTGTACCTTAATGTATTTTGTATGTATTAGTAACCCAGTATCCAACATTTGTTTGATATCCTGTTTAAATTTTAGATGGCAGAAGATGCCGCTGAGAAAGAGGCAAGTGAAGTTCTACATTCACTATTGTCTGTAGAGCGCATAGAAAAACAAGAGGTTATAGTTGATGGTGTAGAAAACCAATCTCCATCATCACATTCGTTTCAATCAAATCCTACTACAAATGATGGAAATGAAGCTGAAGCAACGATTCAATGGCATACACCTGTATCGATTTCACATTCTCTATTTTCTGCAATCGATGCCAATAGTCACTTCACCCAGGCAATGGATGATCAGCAGGTAGTAGTAATATAGCAGATTATTTTATATGTATTGCCATCATTTTATTATTATTGTCACAATACCTAGTTGTGTTTTTTTATTTACGAGCTGTTTGTTCCAGATTGTTTGGGAGGGGCATACCATAGTAGATCCCACCGGTACAGACCTTAATGCAATTTACACTGGACACCAAATAGAGGATGAACCTGAACAACAGCAATCAATAGCTAATGATGCAAGTAAAAAGCAAAACTCACCAAAATCTAAAACTCCACCTAAAAGTACAAAAAAGAAGCCTCCTTTAAGAAAGAAAAAGAATGAGACGTGTCCTCCAAGCGACCCTACAAAACTAGAGGAAAGTGCGGCTCAAGTGAAAGAACGGTTTAAGCGGGGTTGTGAGTGCCAAGATGAGAGCTGTTTCAGGGGACTTAATCCAGAGAGTGTTTATAAACACAGGTTAAATATTGCAGAACTGACGAAAGGCGAACATGATATGTATTTGATGGGGGTAACCATGGCTTGCCTAGCGAATCCTGACACCACTGTTCGCCACAAAGAAAGAAGAAGACTGAGAGCTCAGTACGTATACCAAGGTAGAAGAGTTTGCCTTGATGCTTTTCTATATTTAGAAAACTGTACACATTATCAGCTGAAGCGTATACGAAAACATGTTATGACACATGGAGTTGCTCCGAGAGTCCATGGTAACCATGGCAAGAAACCACACAATACATTCTCTCTAGATATCTATTGTCATGCTACAGAGTTCCTGAAACAATATTTGGAACAGCATACAGGAGAGAGAGATATTGTGAATGCAAAAAATCCTATTCAGTTGCCATGGGATGTTACTAGGAAAAACCTTCACGATGCTTACAAAGAATATGGGCAAATACTGGAGCCAGGGATTAAACTTATGGGATATTCAACTTTTAGGCATTTTATGAAGGAGCAATTTCCGCATGTCAAGTTTTGTAAGATGGAGCCCAAAGGTAACACACAGCATCATCAAATATTAGTTCAATCATCTCAGCCACCCCAACAACAATCTCAAACTCAAATTCAACAGATACAGGCTATCGAAAGGCCGAGGGAACAACAAGTTCAACAAGTACAAAAATGTGTCATTAACAATGAAGTACAACAAGTGATTCCATTGGTTGTAGCTCCTACTGACAACTCTACATCACAACATCATCAGCAGACATTTTTGGTTACACCAGTGCCACAACTTATACCTAATGGCAATATTGTCACTCCCCAAAATGCCAATAATCCTTCTACAGCCAATACATTTTCTTATCAGCTTGCCAATACAGGTTATGTAATAAATGAACAGGGGAGCATTGTAACGACAATGGCAAACGCTCAGCATCATACTCCTTATACATTTAGTAGAATGTAATTTCAAATCTTATTTTTTTGTTTTGTGATATTGTAATACTAATACTAACAAGAATCAAATTTATTTATACAGCTATTTATTTCTTAGTCTACTATCAATGTTTACACTTGTCTGCATTTTTGCCTTTTGCTCAATTCGGGTGCGATTCTGTCTTCTGCAAAGTGTACTCATTGTTCACTAAGGGCAGACTTTCAAACAAGGTTAATTTGAGATTAATTATAGTGTGTTTTTATATTGTCTGCACAGGGTAATCCTATAGGAATTCCTAAAATTAATTTTATTTCAAAGAGACTCAACTGACTAATTTTATATTGATTTCTGTATATTTTGGCTAGAGATTATTATAAATAAGATTCACTGGTTTGAAAGAAGTGATTAAAAGCTTTTTACAAATCGCTTGAAGTTAATTCCGAAGCTATTTCACCACCAATATTCAAATAAAAATAAGGCTTATATTATCTGAGAGTATGCGAATAGGTACCTATATAACTCACACTTTAATTTTGGTAAAATAATATGATTGTTGATATCTATTTCCACTGATTTGTTTTTAGATTATAGCCGAAATAACAATTCAGTAATAGTTTTATTGTTGGTAGTGAAAAATTACATGAAACAATTTCTTTGTCAAATATGAACGAGGATTACAGAATTTGTACTTATCTAAGTCACTTTATATTTTATTCCTTTACTTACCGGTGAAGTATAGTAAGCTTTTTAAAATTCTTGAAGGAAGACCCTTGTACTATCTTGTATTACGTTTGTAGAATCATTCATTTTCAAAAACTGCTTTTGAATTAAAAAAATTGTGATCTCAGTGGGTAAGCTTCATTTAAATGTGGATTGGCAACTAATATACATTTTTCAAATTTTTACATGTTATAAAATTATTACGAAATAAATATCATTAAGTACCAATAAAAAATATTGTTTTACAAAGTTTTATAAATTTTTATAGAAAGTAACAAACAATTTCAAAAATGTTAGCTTATAGGAAAGACATGAATGTGATAAGATGTTTTATAAATAAATTTTTATGTTAAACATAACTTATGATTTTATTGCACCCCAGAAATTTAAATAGGTTTCACATTTCCTAAATTGAGCATATGAACATACTTTAAAAGTAAGCGGAAGGGTGGCAGTTACTATTATTTCAGCTTGATTGCCTTTCATATAGGGAGACTTGTTTAATAATTATTTGAAAGTAATGTGTAACTATAAATTTAAATATTGTGAGAAATGCGATGTTAATTCAAGAATGTTTCACAATTTTAATATTGACGGTGCTAACTTACAAGAACAAAACGAAAATTGATGATTATAATATTCAGAGTAAGTTACTTAATGAAAATATTAAATTCTTTATTACTGAGAATCCTTATCAAATGTAATGCAATTAACCAAATATTACTTTTTTGTTATCTCTAAATACACAAATTGAGTCCATTATTAGCATTTAAATTGGCGCAGTTAAATCATTTCAGTGGTCATTTTTCCTCTTTCAGAGGAACCTCTGCCATGCTGCGAGGAATTTGAAATGCAAAATACTGTCAACCTAGAGCCATTAGGAGTTAATGATGTGGCTGATCTACTACAACACCAATGTGCAATCATCTCAGGTGGAAAAGCTAAAGATGGCTGTCCAATAATAACATTTCCTGATAACAATAATTTTCCCACGTTATCAGACCTCGACTACCAGCGTTTGATGTTATATTTAACTTCTGTCCCTTCGTAAGTACAACTTTAATTTTCTTTTGTCTTGATTTACTTTTACAACACGATGTTCCAATTCAATAATGGCGGCTCCAGGATTTTGTGAGGGGGGGGGGGGGGGAGGGTTAAATGACGAAAGAATATATTATGTATTTTTTAATACAATCATTGGTCTTTCAGCTATATTTGCACTTTCTTTAGATACAATGGCAAAATAGGCCATATGAAACTACTGATTCAATTTTTATTTAGTCTATAACCCTCTAATTACAACACCTGATGCCCATGAGGAGGGGGCTAGCCACTGAATATAAATCTGATTGTGAAAACGGAATTTTAAAAAATTTAATGTTATGCCTTGTGTTATGCACTCCTTTTTACTTATTGATACCTATTATTATAGGTTGCAAGAGGCAGATTTGGGCTTCCATTTAATAATAGACAGGCGGAAAGATCGTTGGAATTCTGTCAAAGCAGTTCTCTTCAAAATTTCGGTAAGTGTAATAAACACTATGTCCAGGGGCGGATGGGCACTGGCGGGCTACCGGGAGATTTTAGAGCATGGAAACCCGCTCGAAAACTGCCAACAAAACATAATTTTTGGATCAGTGCAGTACTGAGTTTTATCATCAGAATATACTTTCAAATAAAATAACTGGCAACACTCGACAATAGTATAAGCGGTGCATGGCTGCGTGCGCCATGGATTAGGAGACTAGGGGATGCCCAGAGTCTCTTTTGTGAACAGATTAGTTAGTACTAATTTGTATTTGAAGATTTATTTATTATTTTTATGAAAGGTTCAGTTAGGCAAGTCGCGCGAAGAAATCTTTTACCATATACCTACTGGCAATTCCAAAGGTGTCATCAGGCCAGGCGAAGAATGTGTAGGAATATAGCCCTAATGAGAAATCAAATAAGTAGAAAAGGGATAGGTACAAATGCGAGAAGGAATATTCAGCTATTATAAATAATATTTAATATTTTTAAAGTTTTAATGTTAAACTTGTTCAACTTAAACTTGTTTCAGGTTTTTATTAGAAACCATTTAAAAATAGTAGGTTTTTTAAACCTTAAATATATTTCAACTTCAACAGCCACTGGTCTAACCCCTCCAGGGCCGGCTCTAGGCAGGTGCGAACGGTGCGGCGTACGTGGCCTTCATTTTGACTGGCCCCGCGCCTCCGAGTCCCGTGTATATAGTTATCCAGTCAGTAGTCTATATACGTCACTGAAGTGATTTAAATTCATTGCCCCGGCCTACTTTTTTAAAAAGTGACATTCAAAAAATACACCATTCTAGTGGCTTATCAATTTTCAAAAATTTATTTTTAATGGCTTAAACAATTTCTTGCCGGGGCCCCGCACTTTCATCCGGCACCCAGCCCCACAAAAGCTTGAGCTGATCCTGAACCACCCCAAAATTTTCGATAGATACGGTCCTGGCCGGGACCACAGAAAACTTAGGCGCTTTCGTGTATGATGTGTCAAGCTCTGTGTGTTTGAGACTCCGTTTTCCTTGTGTGCCGTTCATACCCGAACGCTCATAGGATCCAGTTCAGAGAAATCTGATCCAGTTATTATTTTTGTTTTATGTCTATGAACTCACCTTAAATTTACGATGCAAATGCTATAATTTGCAAATAGAAATGGAAAACATGGTTGATAGTGAAGTTATGGTAAGTTATATTTTTCGTTAATTAGCATTGACTCCGCAAGAGAACCAAGCGAAGGTACATGAAACATCAAACTGACAATCAATGATTCTACTGCGCAACTCAGAGCATCACGTACCCAATAAACGGCTGGTGCTCGAGGGGGCAGGGGGGAGGAAAAAAAGAGCAACTCTGGAGCATCAAGCTCAAGCATACCCGAAAGAATGAAATGAAAGTGGAGTACTCCTGGGTAGCTCTGGAGTGCTCTAAGTGTAATACCCGAAAGCGACTCTTGTCATCTATGATGCTGCAATTTCCATAGATAATTCAAAAAATGAATTTTCAAGTTTTGTATTAATTTGGGATTTTCTGAAGTTATCGATAGCTGATTCTTATGATGTCGGATTCTACAAAGAAGATTCTGATAGATGTTGACATAGTTCCTTTTTTGTTTTTTTGTACCAACGAGTTTTTTGTTAATAAAACGTGAGAAAAATATGTTACAATGTTATTCTAAGGGAGAGGGCAAAGAAAATGTTTATTAAGAAATGGGCCCTCGCCATATTCTTCCCGGTGGGCCTTTTGGGTGCCCATCCGCCCCTGACTAGGTCATCAGGGCAAGTTTTTAAAGTCATTGATTGATCCAAATTGACAAACAAATCGAACTTCCATCAAAGAGTTTGTGAAGTCAACATGTTTGAATTGGTGAAAATTGTCGGGTCATTTTTTAACTCGACGTAGTTTCATCCGATTGCTCAACACTCTCAATGAAAAAATGGATGCGGGTGGTGCATTTTGAGGTTATGCCATTTTTTTGTGTGGTTCCAGTATTGTAATTTATTTTTATTCCATTTTTAGGTGTTAGTGAGATGTTAAAAGAAATTATCTGCCACTTCTTTTTTCTGGTGAAATTCAACAGAACGTTTTTAAATTCAACACCAGCTTCCAGCAAAACAGTCGATGACGTCACGCTGGGTCATCGCATAAATAAATTGCAATTTTTTGCGTTGACAGTAAAAACTTGCCCTCAGTTAATGTGATAAACTCGATTTTCTTGTTATTTTTCAAGGCAAATCGGTCACCTAAAATCTATTTTTATGCAGTTCCGTCTAAAGAATACAATACCGCTAAGAAATAGAAAATTGGACTCGATGGATTCTTCTTTAGGACCACTTGAAACATGCCTCTCCAAAGTCTGACTTTGTTTATATACAGAAAATAATTTCTGGATTTTTAAAAGTACAATATATATTTTTTAAAAAACAAGGTTATTTAGTAAAATAGCATTTTAGTTAGGAGACAAAATCTTATTGACGGAATTCGTGCCAAATCGGGAAAAAGGTCTGATATGGAGTCAGATCTTTTTCAGATCTCCAACTAATTGCACAATTTCTATTTTTTTCATTTATTGTAATACTCATTATACAGGGTGAGTTTTTTTATGATCAGTATGGGGATCTCGGAAACTAGCGGAGATAGAAGGAAGGTTAAATGGGGAAAGAATTGCAGTTTTAAAAAAAGTCACGGCTTACTAGATATTAAAAAAAAAACAAAATTTTGGCAATTTATTCTAATCCATCTAGCTTCCTTGTTTCTGATTTTAGATAAAAAGTGTAAATACAAAAGTTGGAGGGAATTGTGTGTCTAATGCGGTTGTCATGTCCTACTTTCCATGACAGCTGTCATTTTCGAGATATGGCAGTTGTCACGGAAAGTAGGACATGACAACCGCATTAGAGACACAATTCCCTCCAACTTTGGTATTTACACTTTTTGTCTAAAATCAGAAACAACGAAGCTATACTAAAATCGAGCAACTCTTACGCCTGGCGTAAACAAGAGCACGTGGGTCGAGATATTCACCAGGGCCGCACTGAGGCACGACCTTTATTTAATTTTAGTTTTACAATTGTTTACATCAAAATATTTCGGAAAAAATTATTGGCTTAATTAAATTGGTTCGAAACATCAATAACATTTTTTGTGGCAGTGTCTAAATAGCTGAAAACAACAAGATAAAACAGCATAACTTCACTTTTGCGATCGAGTACGACCCTGTTGCCAATTCGGGTGAAATTTTATAGCTTACCGGCCAATCGCGGAACGTCGTTGAACACGTGGTTTTATTTACGCCAGGCGTACGGATTGCTCGATTTTAGTATAGATGGATTAGAATAAATCGTCAAAATTTCGTTTTTTTCTAAATATCTAGTAAGCCATGACTTTTTCAAAAATTCAAAGGCACGTTAAATTGGAAAGAATTGCAGTTTTGTGGACCCAATTTAACGAGTCTTGTGGATTCTTGAGAAAAGTCATGGCTTACTAGATATTTAGAAAGAACGAAATTTTGGCAATTTATTCCAATCCATCTAGCTTCGTTGTTTCTGATTTTAGATACCACAGTTGGAGGGAATTGTGTCCCCAATTTGATTATAATATACAGGGTGATTCAGTTTTATTCTGCAACACTTTACCAGGTGATAGAAAACCAAAAAATATCCGCACTTTCTTCTATAAAAGATATCATTTTAAGGCCTTATAAAAAAGTTACAGGGTGTTAAAGTTGTAAGAAATCTGAGGAATTTATTGAATATTTACCAAACTAGTTGAGATATTTAAGACATATTTGGTACACGTTATAACGGCATGGGTTAGCATAAAACCTGTTAATATCAAACACCTTGAAAAACCAGTGGCGTACAAGTGGGTAATTAGTATAATTGTTTTTAGAAAAAAAATGAACCACCTTGTATAGCAATAAAATGTATTCAATTTCTTATGTAAATTTTAATTGTAAACCAAATCGTTCTCTGCATTTTTTCATATGTGTCATGGTTTCATAGCAAATTTGATTTTTTCGTATTATTTCGGGGTACTTTTGAAAAATTAGCTCAAAACTTCGCTCCATAAGTAACACTCAAAAGCAGAAAAACATTTTTTCTTATTTTAAATACAGTAACTTTTCCCAATAAACTCCTTAAATGTATTAGACCCTGTATCTTCAAAAGTATAGCCTTAAATAGATAAGTTTATTGGAAAAAGTTACTTTATTTCAAGTAGCAAACACACCATTTCCACTTTAAGTGATACTTATGGAACAAATTTTTTAGATAATTTTTCAGAAATGCCCCGAAATAATACAAAAATCAAATTTGCCACGAAACCATGACACATACAAAAAATTACCAAGAGGGCATATTTGTTTAAAATTAAAATATACATAATAAATTGAATACATTTTATTGCTATAAAAGGTGGATCTTTTTTTTTTCTAAAAACAATTATACTAATTACTTCTACGCCACTGGTTGTTCAAGGTGTTTGATATTAACAGGTTTTATGCTAACCTATGCCGTTATAACGTGTACCAAATATGACTTAAATATCTCAACTGGTTTGGTAATATTCAATAAAGACCACATGTTTCTTAAAACTTTAACACCCTGTAACTTTTTAATAAGGCCTTAAAATGATATAGTTTATAAAAGAAAGTGCAGTTATTTTTTGATTTTCTATCACCCGTTTAAGTGTCGCAGAATAAAACTGAATCACCCTGTATAATAATGATATTTAAAATTGTATTATTTTGGAAGAATAGGTATTAAAGGATAAAAATACAAGAACCGCACAACAAATGTAGGTAGCCACCTGCCTACTATAATTTTGAAAAAATCAATTTGATACTGCCTTAGCCAGGGCTACAAGTGATTGAATGAAATGAATGAAAATGGCATGGTATAAGAATGTTGGAAATAAAGCCAAAAAGTATAAAAATCACAAAAACGATTAGAGATATCTAAAACTAAAAAAAATTCGAGGAAAAAGTTATATTCGGTTAAACCAGAAGCGATATCGAATAAGCAGATATATTTATTTTTTGTAATAAACGATAATTTGCCTTTTTTTTTAATCTGGCTCTTTGCTATAACATTTTCCGAAGTCTAATTTTCTTTTTCCTAGTGACAGAAAAGTGGAAGAGACTAGATAATTATTAGTTTTAGGACCATGCATTTATCTTTAAAATTAATGAGAAAATGGAGTTTATAGCGTTAACCGGGTCACCCTGTACAGTTCAGTTCAACTCTAGACAAATGGAATGTATCAGATCTTGTTATATGAAATGCACAAAAGGTCAAGAAATTTTAATTATATATAATATACAGGGTGTTTCATTAAGGGTGAAGAGGTGCCATATCTCAGGAATTAATAGTCTTAGAGCTTTGGGGAAAATTTTTTCTTAACTAAGGTGGTCACGAAAAATCGCTGGAAATTATTTTTAAGTTCGTAGGTCGGCCACTAGGGGGGCATATTCGAAACAGTAAATTTGAAAAATAAGTTTTCTCAAAAAAATTATTAATAAAGGTATATCAAAAATAATTTTATTGCACTCTTCAGCAAATTCTGAACACTTTTCGTTAAGGATTTTGGATTTTTTGCTCTAGCTTTTCAAATAGAGGTGAAACGGGCGGATAAATCTTGACTTGAAAAAATGCTGCTAACTCCGGTTTGGCTTCAAGGCAAGTTTTTGTAATGGACTAAACGCATTTTGAACTTATTAAGTCACTTTAATATTACTCTCATAATTCTAACCTTTAGTTTAAAAAGTAAGCCTAGAAACCCAAATAGGTATACTATATCCAAATTCAAATATGTTTAGACTATATATTTGGAACCATTTACAAAGATTTTAGTAGGTATAATATAGTTACTTTACTGAATTCTTTTTATAAAATGGTCTGTGGCTCTAAGAAGAACCGTTTTTTAATAAAGCCCATAAAAGGAAAAAAAGCGATCTAATGGCGACTCAGGTGTTCAAAATGGCCTCCGTTATTTTTGATGCTCATCTGAAGACGCTGATGTGTTGAAAGAACAGCAGTCTCAATTTCAGCTCTTGGGATGTTCAAGATGGCATTCCTAATTCTTGCAAACATATCCTTAATTCTTCCCCAGAGATAAAAATCAAGGCAGGTTAAATCAAGAGACCTAGAAATATTCATTAATTTTTAATATGTGCGCAATTATAAACAGAATCATTCCAAAAGGCAACATCTAAAGATTCTTGTGTTAAATACTTAAGTATTTTTACAGCGAATACCATTACAAAAACTTGCCTTGGAGGCCAAGGGAACAGGCTTCCTCTTCCGATCCAACGGTCAGGGAAGGTGGCATCTACATACTGGCACAGAAAAATTTTAGCTATTCTGTGATACTGGCGAACAGCAAGGACATAATGGGCGGGACAACCATCATGCTGGAAAAACAATTTTGGCGGAAGTCCAGTGGAATATCTTCCATTAAAATTGGAAGAACATTTTCTAAGAAATGTAGATATGTTCGACCATTTAATGCTCCGTCCAAAATAAAGGGACCAACAACCCGCCCTCCAATTATCCCACACCAAACATTTACACTATATCTCCCTTGATGCTGGACTTCTCCAAGCCAGCGCGGATTATTTCGGGCCCAAAAGTGCGTATTATGTAAGTTCAATTGCCCATCGCTACCGAAAGTGGCTTCGTCAGTCCACAACACATTTGACAGAAATTGAGGATTTTCTGCTACCATGTTTAATAGCCAGTGGCAAAATTCTATCCTTCGGTCGAAATCCGGAGGAGTAAGGCCTTGGTGTAAGTTGATATGGTAGGGGTGTAGCCTAAAATAGCAAAAAATGTAAAAAAAAACATGGGGGTTTATAATTTGACTGTAAAATAGATTAAACTTTATAAAAAGAGGTATACCTCTGTGATATGATATTTAGCAGGTTACATACCTCTGGGTTTGAATAATGCGATGAACCGTACTTTGAGGAATACCCAAGTCTCGAGAAATTTCTCTAGTACTAATTTGGGGATTGATTTCTATAGATGCCAGGATATTAATAACATTTTGTTCGTTATTTTGCCTATTTCTCCGATTCATGGCAGGTCTATGGATGCTACCCGTTGTTAACAGGCGCTGGGCCAAACGCACAAACACGTGGCGATGGTATCGCGGTCGATTCGGATAGTGCAAATAGAAGATGCAAGCAGCGATGGTCCCATTTTGAAAACATTCAAAATATATCGCCAGCATATTAAATGCTTCTTGGTTAGATATCGGCATTTTAGAAAAGATTACAAATTCAAAAAACTGCACTTTCTGAATGTAAACACAACAGAATAATTTACAAATTACAGCTGTCATTTTATAATGCATCGTGTTTCATTTGTTTAATTTTCCAAGGCCTACTTACAAGTGTAGGGTGCTTTTACTTTACTTTAAAATCAAGCCAAGACTTACCTTGTTTGTTATTATTGCGATTAAAAAGTTATACCTTATACTTTTTAATTTTCAAATATATATATTTTTTGGCAGATGAACTGAACTACTACCTACCTACCTATCTTTCTTTTTTTCAGGACCACACACCATATTGCAAAAAAAAACAGCTTAAAACTTTACGCAAAATGCTAGATTTGGGGCATCAAATTTTACAAAGAATTTTTGTAAATGGTTCCAAAATATATGGCCTAACATATTCGAATTTGGATATAGTATACCTATTTGGGTTTTTAGGCTTACTTTTTAAACTAAAGGTTAGAATTACGAGAGTAATATTAAAGTGACTTAATAAGTTCAAAATGCGTTTAGTATATAATATATTTTTTTAAATAATACCTAAATGAATTCTATTTAGACTCACAATTGTCTCTTTAACATCTTATTCATTTTGTAGCTACATTTTTAGTAGTTTTAGGAAATTTATCGCACGGTCCTTGGCCTTCAAACATCCATTATTCTCATTTTCCCAATATTTGAGGTTAGGAACGAGATTTTGAAAAATGGTTTTCACTGGCCTATTTGGATGTTATTTGGCTACTTTTTCATAAAGAAAAAGTCATATCATTCCATTTGATTTTTTTGATTTTTTTTTGGAATTTCGGTCATGGTGTCAAAACTAGCCCCCTGGCGGAGAAAGATTCAACTAAATTAACTATATTTTGGTTGATTCTTATTGCCCAAGGAATGCTCTTTTCAACGATACCAAATTTGTTAAAATTGGTCAAACCGTTAAGAAGTTAAAGCAGGTTATTGCAAAAACAATTGAACACCCCCCACCATCTTTGTTTTTGAAATAACTGAAATTTTGTTTTTACGAAAATGATAGATAAACTGGTTCTCTTTATAAATGTGGAAACAATTTTTTTTGTTTATTATGCGAAATTTATGGTAAATGCAATTTAAAAATTTAAGATGGCAGTTACGCCCTCTGGTGGTAATTTTTAGAACTTGAAAATATTTTCCTGCCATTCTTCATGGCCGATTTACCCAATAATTTTTTTTTACACCAAAGTCATATGACGAACGGTTCCCGAGATATGGCCGAGGAACTGTCTTATTGGGACACCCGGTAGAGTAAAAAAGAGCAAAAAATCAAAGTAGGCCTAGGACTTTCAAATTTGGGAAAATTACTCAGTTGTCTTTTACAAGAGACGTTTCATCTATCCAGGGACACATTGTATACTGTATATATATATATATACATATATTATACTGTATATATATATATATAGATTTGTTTGACCGCATATACAGACCCATTTCGCCATATTCTACCTACAATGTCAAGCCATTTTCGACGATCCCAGACCCGGCTGCGGGTCTGAGAACGTTTTCACCTATATTTAGGTGAAGGGGGTAGTGGGGGTGCAGGGGGTGAATTTTCAGCCGGGTCTGTAAAGGCGGTTGTATATGTCATTATATACGGATTTAGTTCATTGCTGCGTTCTGCAGAGGGCGCAGCGGAGAATGCCGTATAAATGCGTGTAACAAAGTCAGACCCGGATACGTTCTACAGCTCTCTCAGACCCTACATTTGGCAACAGTGTTTTCAATGAATGTATCGCCTAGAATAACATAATATGAGTGTCTTTTATGTTGTATCGGGTGTATCTAGTTCTTTAGGTCCACGGGAAGAGGTTCCAAAAGGAAAAACTTTTTTAGTTTTCATTTTATCTCAAAAATCACTCTTGATAAAAAAATTTACTTGTTCTGAGCCTGAAAAATAGTATTAGAAGGTGACAAATTTATATAGGGTGTTTAAAAAATTGGGAAAACCAAAGTTACCTTAGGCATAAAGGTGTCTTATTTTAAGAACTACTACAACATGTTATTAATAGAAGTTGTTTCTAATACTAAGAAGATATAGAATATCGATAAATTCAGTTATTTTTTAGTTCCTAATAGCTAAGTTGTTCCTAATATCGAAATTGTCTAAACTAAATATGAACAAAATTAATATTCAGATAACATCGTGATATCGCTCATCGTGTTTTGCCTTGCCTCAAAATGTGAGAGAGATGGGCCTTTTATACCATTTGGATTAGTTGATTGATAGATAGTATTTAAGCTATTTTAGCATTACAAACAACTTTTACTGTATACTAAAATCACTTTATGTCTTAATAAATTCCACAGATTTTTTTTATTGAGTAAATGAACGTACAATTCGATAATAAATCCCAATTAATAAATAATTTGGTAGTAAATATATTTTTCTACTTCGAAATTATGAAAACTAGGGTGTTTACATAGGCATTTAAAAAGCGTGATTTTTTGTAACAAGCGAGACATTTACGAACGAGTTATATATTTTTCTAATTTATCTGAAAAAATGAAATTAATTTAAGCTATATTTAAATTACGTTTATGAGATCTCTGAACATAATAAATAAGTAAAAATTGGGATTCAACTAAAACGTTTTACCGTCTAGACCTAGATCAAAATTATCTTATTACAAGCTTTTATTTAACTTGCTCTGTTAGTGTGTATATGTGGTCAAATCTTGCAACTTAATTTTAAACCACTTCCACCTCCACCTAACCCATTGAGCTGAAATTTTGCACACGCACATTTGGTTCTGGTGATAATGCAATCTAGTAGGTATACTCAGTATTGTAATTTATTCAAAATGTCCTCCGCTCCAAGATGGCGGATTACATATTTCTTCACCACCTCCTCGACATGATTATCAAATGCAAGGGTTCCCCCGCACAAGCATGTGGTTGCTTCTGGGGTACTCCTAGTTTGGAGTATTGTGAGGGTGAGAATTATTATTATTATAGAAAACGAGAAGGTCAGCGACCTCATACTAAATCCAAGATGGCGGCCGCCCCAAAATAGCAGATTACTTATTTCTTCACAGGCTCCTTGAGATGGGTATCAGAAGAAAGGGTTTCACGAGTAGAAAACGAAACGGTGGGTGACGTCATACTAAATCCAATATGGCGGATACCCAAGATGATGGACTAAATTTCTTTACCACCCTCGTGACATGGGAACCAAATATCTACTGAAAGGCACAAAATAAAAACAAATAAGGAACTTTTTAAAAACAAACTTTTATTTAAGCCATGTAGTAAAACGAATAAAATACGTTTAGCTTTTCGTTAAGGTAATTCAATGCTAAATTGCGACATGCGCTTTTGAAATCAAAAAGCTTGTCAGGCGAATTGTATAGAAAATACATACTTTGGCAAGTACTTGCTTGTCAACCAATCACCGTCCAATAAAATTAATTGGTACCTACTTTTATGAAAATTTCTCGTGACAAGCAATTACCTTAACGTACATGGCTTAGTAGATAGGCTATGAGAGTACGAGGACATTTTTCCCATGTTAATCCTTATGCGCCTATAAATGGGTAAAAACGTGATTAACCGTCTGCGAATTTTTCCAAAAATTTTCCGCGACTTTCTTCAGAGGTCAGTTTTCAGGAAAACTCCCCAGCAAGTACTAAGAATTTTCTGTAATTTTCCCAAACTTGAGAAAACCGAATTATTGTGCCGAGGTGACAATTACACATGTGGCTAGGGTCGACAGAACTGGGATAGCAGTCGACCACAATTTCCCGGTTTTGAATTGGACAGTTTGAAAAAAGCACCAGAGATATTTTCAATAGGATAGGAATAGACATTATACTGGGGGTCGGGGGAGCATTTCTAACCAAATTTCCAGGGGACTTTTTTCAGATTTTCATTCTCGGTAATCTATTGATTGCCATCGGGTAGTCAAGGTTCTTGCTCGTAGGTAGAAGTCGATTATACTGGGGACCATTTGTGGCAAAAATTTGCACGCGATTTTTTCAGATTTTCATTCTCGGTAACCTATTATTAGGAATATGTGAGACAAGACATACACAAGTGTTACTAAGATTTGATTGGTGAAAATAAAGGAATTTTTCGAATATGCTTTGATCAGTTTATGCGAGAAATTTTAACTTTTGTACAGGAATGGATTTTTTGTGACTGTAGCTGGAAGCAATGAAATACTGAGAAATCAACGTTCAGATTATCGATCGGGTACCAAACGAGTTCGGACCTGAGGATTGGATATACCTACCTATTTTCAGATTTTAGGGCTAGAGATTTTTTAGTGACGATTTTAGTGGGGGATATTCGGGATTAGGATATTCTTTTATACTAAGATTTGAATAGTGAAAATGGCATCAAATCATCAATTCATCAAATCATTTTACGATTTATTTTTGTTGAAATTCTACACTTTTAATCACATAGGTTTCAAGATAAAACTATGTGTAGAATAATAGTTTGAGAATTTAGATGCTAAGAAAAGTGATACTAAAATTATGAACAGTAAAATTCACGTTTTTTTCCGAAAATAATTTTATGAAATACCTACTAGTACTCTGTGATCTGAGAATTCAAACGCTAACCTATTGATCTACATATTTTGGTGTTTCAATACAAGTGTTTCTGATGAAAGGGACTTTTCCTTTGAGTTTGACTAGAAATCGGTAGAAAAATTCGATTGGAACTTGTCCCTAAAAATTGAGCAATCAGTAAACGTGAAATTAGTTGAATAACTTGTATGGCTTAATGGAACCCTATTGATACAAAAGTTTAATAATTATCTCAGATGCACTATACGTTTGAAAGAGATAAGGACAAATATAAACCTAATTTGAAATTTTTAATTAGTAATTACTTTTTTATTTTCTTCTTAAAACCGCTTATACAAATCCAATTCCCACATATTCTACTTGGAAAGTCAAGCCATTTTGGACCCGGGACTAATAACGTTTTCACCTTTATTTTTTCAATTATATACATTTGAAAATTAGAAACAAATCTAAGCAAGAAACAGAAAATTTGTTTTGTGTTTGGTAATCAATATTTAGAATGTAATGAAATTAACTCCCGAAGGAACTTCTAACATTTGTTGTATTTTTCTAAAGAAAATAAAAACAAAGTATCCCAGTAGTAGCCTTAAAAGAGATACGGAAAAAAGGAATTAAGTAGTAGTTTAGTGCAAAAATTCAATAGGTAATTTAAAACCGTATTTGGTTTTTATTTTTTTTATACTTGAAACAAGGCGGTTTTTGGGATCACTGATTGCGAATTTGGAATTAGATTTTCGAAATTCGAAATGGCGGATCCAATTTGACAGACGTCAAATTGAAAATTTAGCCAAGTTTTATGATACCTGGTATAAGGCTTTTGAAATCGCTGATTACGTATTTGGAACTAGATTATCATAATGACAACGCATTCCATACAAGTTTGATTGTTTTGATTTTATGATTTTTCTTAACCAGTTACGAAAATATGGGCGTTTTGGCACTTAGGCTTAAACGATTATTTGTTTGACCGCTTATACAGGCCCAACTCATCATTATTCTACCTACAATGTCAAGCCTTTTTCAACGTTATTAGACCCTGGTATATATTTATATTTATAAAAAGTAAGCAAGACAAATAATTTGTTTAGTTTTTAGTTACAAATATTTAAAATTTATTGAAATTATAATTTTCGAAGGAACTTTAACATTTGTTGTGTTGTCCTAAAGAAAACAAGGACAAAGCGCTCCAACTGTACCTACCTTTAAAAGAGACACGAACAAATGGAATTAAGTGACTTAGTTCAAAAATTCAATTATCTAAACCTTATTTGATTTTTAATTTTATCTTTTTTTATTCTTAAAACAGAATAATGTTTTACAAAAAAAAAACATACTTATGTCTTTTTGAAATCCTGATGTGGTCGGTTGAATCCATTCACTGGGTTTACATTTATAAGGATTTAAATTTATAAATCGTTTTATGGCTCAAATAAATATCGATGGGAAAAAATCAATACATAATAAATACCACTTCAAAAACGAAAGAGCAGGGCCGTCAATATCAATTTCTTAATACAACATCATACTAGATCAAGCTTCAAAATTAGACATTTGCACCATATTGTAACAATCTAAACTTTATAATTTCAGTAAGAAATAAAACTCCTCAGTGGAAATAACAAAATATAAAAAAATATTTTTATTTTCATTTGTTATGATCAAAATATTATAGCGATCTATAAAAATAAGAAAATAATTGTCAACTTTTTTTGTTTTGACTTTTCATTGCCGAATGTAATAATTAAAATTGGATATTTTTTTAACCACTTTAGATAAAAACTGTCCTTTAACAAAATTATGTTTGCTTTATAAAAAATGTTCAGTTTTTTCCTTAAATGGAAATAAATCCATATTTGTTAGCTAATTGTTTTCTACGAAAATAGTTCAAGTAAATTAGTTTTTTTAGGAGAAATACTTTTATAAAGTTTTAAAAATTTGGGTGCAGAGTCCTAATAGACATCCAAATACAGATCAAAAGAGTCCCCACCTCTCAGGGGTATGCCTAATTCCCTTTTGCTTCAAAAACAACCCTCTTATGTGACCTGATGTGCGTTTTTGATTTTTCCCAAAAACTGTTGCTCTGACGAGGAAAATAAATAGAACCTAAAATATTTGTTATAAAATTATACATCATTTAGGTCTTCTACATTTTTTTCGTATATCCAGCCCTTATCTCACAAATATGGTTTGAAAAATTAGGATATACGTTGCTAAAGTTAGGCAAAAACGAGTAAAGTGACAAATATCTTGAAATACATCGGCCATAGAAAAATATTACATGCAAAGCAGATTTTTCTTACAAAAACCTGGCTATAAGGACAGGAAATATGACTACAGCAAATTTTATCATTACTACTATGTCTTTCATATTATGTACTAGAGCCCGTTTTCACACCACCGCTGAAGTAGAGTTCCCGGCGCGTTTTTATGCGGTTTCCCCTTGAGGCCTCATCTACTAAAAAATAAGTACTGTTTATTCAATAATTGTATTATCTTCAGCTAATTTTTCCTAAAGATAGGTCACAAAAAACTCTACTTTGGCGCAAAATTCAGGTCCTAATCTCAATTTTCAAGGCCCACTACGAATTTTTTTTCTAGTAAAAAAAATGACGAAAATCATTTAGCGATTTTTTATTTAAAATCTGACAACACAGCGTTAATCAGGATACCCCAAAACCCCCACATACCAAATTTTAACAAAAAATATACAGGGAGTTCCATGCTACAAGGTTCGAAAGATGAGCTAAATAGGAATTTTAAAGGCATCTGGCGAGTCAAGTGTGTTGTGGAATCCAGGGCCGGACTGCACAGGTGGGGTACCGGGGAATTCCCGGCGGGGCCCTGGCCCTGGCGCCTGTAGGGGCCCTGGGCCTCGAGCGCCCCTTCGTACGAAGGCCGCGCTCCATGCTGTGCAACGAAGACTAAAAACTACGTGCCGACTTAAACAGATCTCCCTTACTTAGGTAGTGCGGTACCTCCCTACCTAGGGGCTATTTACGCGTAGCTCTCGGCCCGAAACTAGCTCAGAAAATCTCATTCCCCACGCCCCCACTCCTTTCTCAGAGTTCAGAATTCAGAGATAACCTAAAAAAGAAATTGCCCCGAGAAATGTCAGAGCATTATGTCTTTGCTAATTTACACAAAAAGTTTGAAGAAGAAACATACAAAGCTATTATAAATCAAATTTCTCAAAGCTATTTAAACAGATTTTACAACAATGAAAAACATTATAAAGATTTTCAGTTCTTTGACCCAAATTATTTTCCTTGCAAAAGAGAGGATCTCTTAACCCGCAAAGAAGCTTTTGTAACTACCTATTTGTAATATACTAGATATGGATAAAAATGAACTAATTTCAGAATTAAATTTTTTTCAGTAATATTTTCCGGCTCTGTGAAAGATTTAAATATAAATTGTCAAAATAAGTTAGAAGCTTCTTCAAGTTCTTCATGTTCAAGTTGGGTGCCACTGTAGTATGCGCTCTACCTGCGTTACCCTACTGTAGTCTGCGCTCTACCATATTTTAGTGTAATGTGTGCTCTACTTGCAATATTTTAACATATATTTAATAAAAAAGAAGTAAAAGACTATATAAGTTTTAATGATATTTTAGGTGATCTACCTGAATCGTATTGTAGTGTAATGTGTGTTCTATACCTGTCCAGATAATCAAGTATCAATTGTTAAGAAAACAAATTAAGTAAAAGCAAAGGGTTCTGGTCAGTATTTAAATCTCCCATTATGAACACGTTTTATTTATTGCTATTGTTTATTAATTGCGGAAAAACGAACCTGACCTATTCCTAAGCTTCTTAAATGATATTCGAATTGTATATACCTAGATAGGTTTTTTGTCAGTAATAATTGTATAATTTTTTTAATGTATTGCAATATTCATTTCATAATTAAAAAACAGCATTAAAACTTACATTGTCTTTCATTTCTTTTTTAATAAATATTAGTTAAAATATTGCAGGTAGAGCGCACATTACACTAAAATATGGTGGAACGCAGACCACAGTAGGGTAACACAGGTAGAGCGCATACTACAGTGGCACCTCAAGTTGTCTGGTGTGTTGTTACTTAATACTTAAAATGTTGAACATGCATTCTTCGGCTTTTGTAAATTTGTACTTAATTTATAAATTCCTTTTAACATTATCAGTGACCCAGGTCAAATGCGAAACTGTTTTTTCAAAATTGAAATTAAAAAAATCTCGAATTCCTTCCAAAATAATTATAACGGACAATCTGGACAATGACCAAATTATTAATATTTTAAAAAACAATCATAATGTATAAAAATATGCTGTGATTTATGTGTGATGTTAGGTTTTTTTTGTTTAAGTTACCAAAGAGAACTTTTTTTATTTTATTTTCGTGATATTATAAGAGAAAGATATTTTTATATACAGTGTGTCCATGGATGGACTTAACTATAGGTACTTGTATAAAAATTATAATAAATAGCTAGTTTACGGCTGTGTAGTTTTACTTAGTAGATAAAATAACGAGTTTTGCAGCCAGAAAGGTATATATTAACTTCTTTTTATAATACCAAGCTTTCGGTCTACTTCGTGACCTTCATCAGGGCTAGATTTTTTTTTTAATTATTAGAAAATATTGAGAAAAGGTTGAAATTTTACTCACAATTATGTTGAAGTTTTTTACCAATATTAAAACCAGATAGATTTTAGGTTTAAAAGGGCCAGAAAAAGGTTTTTACATAATTTCATGTGAAAATTTATACCGTCAATTTTGTTTGTAATTGTTTTTTGTTAATAAGGTAATTTAGTTTCAAAAAACAAAAGATAAATTTATAATAAGAAAAAATGTTTTTTAGGTTATCATCAAAAAGTGTCAGAAAACTTGGTGTGATACAAGGTTAGAAATAACCTTAGTTGATATAAGGTTATGTTACAACATTCTGGAAATCCAAATTTTTATATAATTATTAGGTATAAGATGTAAGAGTTACAATGAAATATTAATAGATGTATTGTTATTAGAATTATTTAAAGATAAAATAAAACAGTATATGGAACTTAAATCTTTGATGTCTGTTTTTTTATTAATTGACTTGTTATCATTATTAATTTCAACCATTTCAAGAAATAACCTTTTATTAAGATTTTTTTCCTTATGCAATATTGGAACATTGTCAAATTTAAAATGATGACCTGTTATAAAAGCATGTTCACTTAAAGCAGTAGTAGTTTTTTGTAATTTGACATCACTTTTATGTCCTGAAATTCTATTTTTTAAATTTTGTGATGTTTGACCAATATATGAATTATTACAGTTGTTACATGGTATTGAATAAACAACATTAGATTAGTTAATTATAGGTGTCTTATCTCTTAATTTTGTGTATAAACTTCCAATCGATTTAACATTTTTTAGAGCTATTTTAACATTTTCATTTTTAAAAATTTTAGTTATTTTAGGGGTAAGTTCTTTAATATAAGGTAATGACCTATAAAAGAAATGATCAGGAATATTATCAACCTCTTGAATTGCAGTAATATTATCATTATTATCATTATTATAAACATTATTTGAAATTTCGTGGGGACGTGTATTGAAAAGTAATTTGTTAAGGAATTTTTCGGGGTAAGAATTATCCAAAAGTATAGATTTAATTTTGACTAAATTATTATGCAGTAAAGTTGGATGAACTAGTTTTATTATTCTATTTTTTAAAGCCAAGACAAGATTCGTTTTCATTTTATTGCTATGATAAGAATGATAATTTAAGTATCTATTAGAGTTAGTCGGTTTGATATACCAATCAGTAATTAGAGTGTTATTAGCAAGTTTAATAATTTTAGTGTCCAAAAAAGGAATAGTGTTGTTTGTTTCCATTTCTATTGTAAATTGTAAATATTGATTATAATTATTGAAGATATCTAAAGTTTCTTCAATTTTATTGAAAGGTATACAACATATAATATCATCTACATATTTTTTTAGAAAAATAACGTTATATGAAAGTCTTGAAATACAGTAATCTAATAAATCATCCATAACATACTGCGCAATAATAGGAGAAATTGAGTTACCCATAGGTGTACCAAAAATTTGTTTGTAATATTGATTGTTAAAAGAAAAATGGTTAGAGTTCAAAATAAAATTCAAAATATCAATAAATTTTTCTTTGTTGATTGAATATTGTCCCAATGTTTGTTAATACTGTTAACAATTAAATTTATTGGAATGTTAGTGAAAAGAGATTTAACATCAAGACTAATAAGAACATGATAATTAGGGATTTGTTTGTTATTAATAAATTCTGCAAATTCAAAAGAATCTTTAATATAGTAATCATTAGATTTATTGTAAGAACGTGTCAAAATATCACATATTAAGTCGGTGATTTTATTATTAGGTGATTCAATGCAGGAAATTATAGGTCTAAGAGATAAATTAGGTTTATGTATTTTGGGTAAACCGTAAAATTTTGGGCATGTAGAGTTATGTCATAAGTTTTTTAGCAAAATTAGCATCAATCATGTTATCTCTAACTAAATTTTAATTAGTTGATTTGCACAATTTTGTGTTGATAAAGTTGGATCCCTGTTAACTTTCTTATAAAAATGTCCATCAGATAATAAAACATTAGCCAATGTCATATACTGTTCTTTAGAAATAATTACAGTTACATTACCTTTATCAGACCTAGTTATGAAAATATTTGGATTGTCCTTCAAAAATTTTTTAGTTTTATAAAAAAGTTTATTCATGAATTGATTACTATGCTTATTATGATGTAAAAAATTAGTAATCGTATTAGTAAGTTTAGCTCTAAAAATGTTTTTTTTTATGAGTATCAAAACCATGTAACATATTTTCAATATCTGCAAGTAGATGTGGAAAAGAAATATCTTTTATATAAGGAGGTACACAAAATTTGAAACCTAACGCAAGAAAATTTTTAATATCTTCAGGAAAAACAATATCAGTTAGATTTTTAATCCAAGAATTTTTAACTTTAATTTTATTATTAAATTCATCTTTTAGAAAGTTAATTTTTTGAATATTGGTACGTTTATTTTCAGAAAAAAGTCTGTTATATCTATGAGTTTCTCTATTATTGAATTCTAACCAAACGTTATTTGTCAAAATGGAAGGTATTTCTGTTGTTAGGTTAATAATAGACTTGTCAATGTCAGACAGATTGTCATGTGTGAATTTAATTTCCATATTAAGAATTTTATGTATAATATTATTTTTAAAATTATTAATTTCATTGTAACCCTTACCATTTACAGGATTAAAAAGGTTAAAAACATTCTTCATTCCATTAATAATGTCGTTAAGAAAAAGTCCAAGTCTTCTACATTCTAACAGGAAAATCTTGCGATTTGATGTAGCTGCTTTTTGTTTAAGAAGTTTGCTGTAATTCTTCAGTTTCAGAACAGTTTCACGGCCATGAATAGCTTCAATTTCTTGGAAAAATGCCATAAGACAGTAGATATAATATTCCAAAACCAGAGTTAAAAGAGAAGGTAAATGAATGTTTGGTAACGTAATCCAAATGAAAGACGTAGTGTATGAATTTTCTTGAAATTCTTGATGGATTGTTTAAAAACTCAATTTCTCAAATTTACGGCTGTGTAGTTTTACTTAGTAGATAAAATAACGAGTTTTGCAGCCAGAAAGGTATATATTAACTTCTTTTTATAATACCAAGCTTTCGGTCTACTTCGTGACCTTCATCAGGGCTAGAATTTTTTTTTTTTAATTATTAGAAAATATTGAGAAAAGGTTGAAATTTTACTCACAATTATGTTGAAGTTTTTTACCAATATTAAAACCAGATAGATTTTAGGTTTAAAAGGGCCAGAAAAAGGTTTTTACATAATTTTTGTGAAAATTTATACCGTCAATTTTGTTTGTAATTGTTTTTTTGTTAATAAGGTAATTTAGTTTCAAAAAACAAAAGATAAATTTATAATAAAAAAAAATGTTTTTTAGGTTATCATCAAAAAGTGTCAGAAAACTTGGTGTGATACAAGGTTAGAAATAACCTTAGTTGATATAAGGTTATGTTACAACATTCTGGAAATCCAAATTTTTATATAATTATTAGGTATAAGATGTAAGAGTTACGATGAAATATTAATAGATGCATTGTTATTAGAATTATTTAAAGATAAAATAAAACAGTATATGGAACTTAAATCTTTGATGTCTGTTTTTTTATTAATTGACTTGTTATCATTATTAATTTCAACCATTTCAAGAAATAACCTTTTATTAAGAATTTTTTCCCTATGTAATATTTAAACATTGTCAAATTTAAAATGATGACCTGTTATAAAAGCATGTTCACTTAAAGCAGTAGTAGTTTTTTGTAATTTGACATCACTTTTATGTCCTGAAATTCTATTTTTTAAATTTTGTGATGTTTGACCAATATATGAATTATTACAGTTGTTACAAGGTATTGAATAAACAATATTAGATTGGTTAATTATAGGTGTCTTATCTTTTAATTTTGTGTATAAACTTCCAATCGATTTAATAATAATAATAATAATTTAATAATAGAGAAACTCATAGATATAACAGACTTTTTTCTGAAAATAAACGTACCAATATTCAAAAAATTAACTTTCTAAAAGATGAATTTAATAATAAAATCAAAGTTAAAAATTCTTGGATTAAAAATCTAACTGATATTGTTTTTCCTGAAGATATTAAAAATTTTCTTGCGTTAGGTTTCAAATTTTGTGTACCTCCTTATATAAAAGATATTTCTGTTCCACATCTACTTGCAGATATTGAAAATACAGTGTGACCCATTTGTTTTGGGGTCAGTCTGTAAAAAGTGTATCAATCGTGCGATTTGGCTGATTTTTTTTTTAAATTGTAGAGCTCGATGAACTGCACATTTTGAACAAAAATTGCCTGGTTCGCATAAAATCCAAAGCCTACTATGACCGTTTTTATGAGCAAAATTTTAAGAAACCATATTAGCGTTTTTTTTTGAAAAAATCTGTGTGCGCCAATGGATTGAGCACCCCTCGAAATGGGTATGTACAAAATTTCATCAAAATATTTCAAGTAATAACGATTTTGTAGAAAAATTAAAAATGCAGCCAAGGTACGTCTTTATTTTCAAAAATTCAAAGTTGGCCATGGAAAATAATTGAATTGTTTACTTTTATTAAGTGTCAAACTGTCTAAATTGAGTTCAGAAATTGTTTGTGCTCAATACAATTAATTATCATAATTATGGAATATTTAAGCATAAGAGACAAAATAGAAATTGTTCGACTCGTGGGCGACAACGAGCGCTCGGCAGCAGAAGCTGCGGCCGAATTTAACAATAGACACCCAGGTAGATCAGTGAGTCGAAGTACTGTACAACGTATAAACAATATTTTTGATGAAACTGGATCGATTTCTAAAAATTTATTAAATACTAGGCAAAATGGACGCCGTGGACTTGTTGAAAATAACAATCAAATTCTGCAATACTTTAGTGACAATCCTCGAAATAGTGTTCGAACGGCTAGTTTAGACCTTCATATACCCAGAGAGAGTATAAGGAGATGTTTGAGACAAAACAAAATAAAACCGTTTAAGCCAAAATTTTTGCACACCCTGGAACCAGGAGATGAGGAGAGAAGATTAGAATTTTGCTATTGGCTGCAAGGTGAATATCTCCATAATGGCAACTTTTTAAATGAAATTTTATTCACCGACGAAGCCACGTTTACTACAAATGGTGTAGTATCAAGTCAAAACTGCCGTCACTGGTCAGCTGAAAATCCAAAGTTTATAATAAATGCAAGGAGACAATATTCACAAAAAATTAACGTTTGGTGTGGAATACTACGCGACAGAATAATTGGCCCATTTTTCTTTGAAGGGAATTTGAATGCGGCTGGCTTCTTGAATTTTCTAGAAATTGAATTTAGAAATGCTTTAGATGAGTTACCATTAAGATACCGTTTAAATTTAAAGTTACAGTTAGATGGCAGTCCTATTCATAATGCTCGTTTAATCAGAAACTGGCTAGATAATAATTTTGAAAACTGTTGGATAGGGCGAAATAGTCCTTTCTGTGAGTGGCCACCGAGATCTCCGGACTTAACTCCTTTAGATTTTTTTCTTTGGGGTACACTTAAGCAAAATGTTTATAAGTCAAGACCCCATAATTTACAAGAACTGCAAGCTAGGATAAACCGTAGTTGTGAGGAAATTACTCCACAGCAAATACGAAATGTAATTTTGAATGTACGCAAGAGGAACGACAAATGCATTGTAGAAAATGGAGGCTTGGTAGAAGTTACAAAAATTTTATAATTTTAATTGTTTTTATGTTTTGTGTTTATAAGCATAAGGTTGTATTATTACAATTCAATTATTTTCCATGGCCAACTTTGAATTTTTGAAAATAAAGACGTACCTTGGCTGCATTTTTAATTTTTCTACAAAATCGTTATTACTTGAAATATTTTGATGAAATTTTGTACATACCCATTTCGAGGGGTGCTCAATCCATTGGCGCACACAGATTTTTAAAAAAAAAAACGCTAATATGGTTTCTTAAAATTTTGCTCATAAAAACGGTCATAGTAGGCTTTGGATTTTATGCGAACCAGGCAATTTTTGTTGAAAATGTGCAGTTCATCGAGCTCTACAATTTAAAAAAAAAATCAGCCAAATCGCACGATTGATACACTTTTTACAGACTGACCCCAAAACAAATGGGTCACACTGTATGTTACATGGTTTTGATACTCATAAAAAAAAAACATTTTTAGAGCTAAACTTACTAATACGATTACTAATTTTTTACATCATAATAAGCATAGTAATCAATTCATGAATAAACTTTTTTATAAAACTAAAAAATTTTTGAAGGACAATCCAAATATTTTCATAACTAGGTCTGATAAAGGTAATGTAACTGTAATTATTTCTAAAGAACAGTATATGACATTGGCTAATGTTTTATTATCTGATGGAAATTTTTATAAGAAAGTTAACAGGGATCCAACTTTATCAACACAAAATTGTGCAAATCAACTAATTAAAAATTTAGTTAGAGATACTGTTTTATTTTATCTTTAAATAATTCTAATAACAATACATCTATTAATATTTCATTGTAACTCTTACATCTTATACCTAATAATTATATAAAAATTTGGATTTCCAGAATGTTGTAACATAACCTTATATCAACTAAGGTTATTTCTAACCTTGTATCACACCAAGTTTTCTGACACTTTTTGATGATAACCTAAAAAACATTTTTTTTTATTATAAATTTATCTTTTGTTTTTTGAAACTAAATTACCTTATTAACAAAAAAACAATTACAAACAAAATTGACGGTATAAATTTTCACAAAAATTATGTAAAAACCTTTTTCTGGCCCTTTTAAACCTAAAATCTATCTGGTTTTAATATTGGTAAAAAACTTCAACATAATTGTGAGTAAAATTTCAACCTTTTCTCAATATTTTCTAATAACTTAAAAAAAAATTCTAGCCCTGATGAAGGTCACGAAGTAGACCGAAAGCTTGGTATTATAAAAAGAAGTTAATATATACCTTTCTGGCTGCAAAACTCGTTATTTTATCTACTAAGTAAAATTATAATATTGAATTTTTTGAAAAAATGTTATTCTTGATCAAAAGTCTGCTTGTTCTTAAAATAAAATTGGTAAGGGAAAAGTTAACATTACTGGGTGACCGGAAAATTGAAGAAACGTTAATTCGCATAAGAACAAACTGCTTCTATTTGTAGAGATATTGAAAAAAGTTATCAAGAAAATTTGTTCAGTGTGATAAGTTACTTATGGTGTACAAAATTTTAAAGCGTTAATGGGCCTACTTCTATTTTTGATTTTTTTTTCTTGTTTTTCTTCGATTAAATAATTTTCTGTAGGTAGTACGACAAAACTTTATAAATAAAAGTTACTCAGAGTAGGAAACTGTGTTTCATGAAAAAAATTTTGACTATCCTAGGCATACATTAAATTTCTTCCAATATTTTCCAAAATACAAAGTATTAGCCTAGAATCGTCAAATTTTGTCATCGTGCGCAGTTTTCCATTCTGAGTAAGTTTTCTTAATATAGTTTTGTCGTACTATTTAGAGAAAACCATTTATTTGAAAAAAGAGAGAATAAAATAAAAAATCAATGTAGGCCTAAGGCTTTGATATTTCATTCGCACTCTGTCGCAATCTGGTTCAAAATTTGTTTTTCCTTGTTTTTTAATAAATAGGTATGCATTAAAATTTTTTGAGGGCTTATGTTGTCCCTTTTAATATTTATGTACCTAGGCACAGGCGCACAGGGCATTATAGACATTACCTACTCCTACTATAATAATTCCCACCCCCCCCATTGATTTATTTCTGCGGTACTCTCAGGTACTGTGAGGGTGAGGTGAGAATTATTATTATTTATTCCCGTATTATTATCATTAACATTTTTATTATTATTACTACTATCATAACACACATACCTATATCCCAGTTTTGCAAAACTTAATTATTTAAAAAAGAGAGCGTGGGTCCCTAATCAATTTTTCCCCGGTGGGCCCTGATTGACCAGTCCGGCCCTGGTGGAATCCCCTCAAAACAGTTGAATGATCACCAGGACTACTCAAAGTATTGGTGTGCAAAGATTGAATACAAAAAATATACAGGGTTTTTTTCTAGGGGCCATCTCAAAACGCTGACATTTTATGAAACTTTATACTGGTCAACATTTTCTGTGCGTTTCCTTCCAGCCACCTTAACTCATATGGATTTACTGACTAGCAGGCTTCTGTATTTTGATAGACTTACTTCGTTTATAGCGGCTGTTACACTTTTGATATACTCGATTTGAAGTTCCAAAAAATTCAGTATTTTGAGATGGTACAGAGAAAGACACTCTGTATATTTTTGTATTGGATCTTTGCACACCAACAATTTGAGTGGTCCTGTTGACTATTTAACTGTTTTGAAAATATTTCAAATTTGGTATGTGGAGGTTTTAGGGTATCCCGATTAACGCTGTGGTGTCCGATTTTAAATAAAAAATCACTAAATGGTTTTCGTCATTTTGTACTAGAAAAAAAAATCGTAGTAGGCCTTGAAAATTGAGATTAACATCTGACATTTTGCACGAAAGTAGAGTTTTTTGCGACCTATCTTCAGAAAAAAAAAACGGCTAAAATCGGATGAAAAATAAAAAAATTACAGAGGTGTCTCAATTCCAAAGGGGCCACACTGTATGTATTTGTATCTATGTATTTTTATCTATGTACAGGGTGCCCTATTTAGATGGAATAATGAATATAACTTTTTAAAGACACCTTGTATAAAAAATGTTTCAGACGAGAGTTTTTCAGTTGATCTATCTGCATATTTTGGTGACCTTGAATTTTTTTGGAGCCAGTCATTTCGTTGCTATGGAAACCAACTTTGTTTTGTTATATGGCACCATACACTTCTCTGTTCAAATTTGGAATCAGCTCCTTTTTGTGCATACGAACATGTAAAACTGCAAGTATGCCAAAATTTAAATTCGAGAGCGTTGCCTAAAAAGTAGGCCATCCCTAATGAAAATTTTGACACTTACGTATGTCATTATGACAACCGCATTATTGGTCCATTTATTATCAATGGTAATTTGACTGGCGAAATGTATTTGTATATTTTGCAAAATGAGGTGATTCCTGCCCTTGGTATGCCAATCCAGGATATCTGGTTCCAGCAAGATGAAGCACCTCCCCATTACCACCGTGATGTACGCAGCTATTTAAACTAAGTCTTTCCACAATCTTGGATTGGCAGAAGAATAGAACAGCGCATAAGAAAGGAATAGCGTTGATTCCTCCAGAATGGATTAGGAATGTTATAGTTAGTAGTTTTTAGGACAGACTGGGTCATTGTCTCGCTGTGAATGGAGAACATTTCGAGCATTTGATTAATTGATTTTTAGGTACCATTGATTTATTGTGCCTATTTATTTGTTAATAAACAAATTTTGCAAGCTTAACATGATTTACTTGTCGTCGGTAAGTTATCATTACATGCAAAAATGTCAAAATTTTCATTAGGCATCGCCTACTTTTTAGGCAACGCTCTCGAATTTAAATTTTGGCGTACTTGCAGAAATTCTACTTTTTCTCAAAATTTTCCTTGTGCAACCCCAATGAAATTTTAGATGTTCGTATGCACAAAAAGGAGCTGATTCCAAATTTGAACAGAAAAATGTATGGTGCTATTTAAAAAACAAAGATGGTCGCCGTAGCAACGAAATTACTAGATACCAAAAAATTCAAGATTATCAAAATACTCAGATAGATCAACTAAAAAACTCTTGTCTGAAAAATTTTCTTATACAACGCGTATTTAAAAAGTTATATCCATTATTCCATCTAAATCGGGCACCCTGTATTTGTATGTATGTATTTTCATTATTCCATTTTTGACTCGAAATTATTTTATTTTCCTCGTTTTTGCCCAACTTTAGCTACATAATTTTTCAAACCATAGTATTTGTGAGAATAGGGCTGTATATAAGAAAAAAATGTATAGGATGTATAAATGTATAATTTCGTAACAACTGTTTTAGGTTCCTATTCGTTTTCCTCGTCAGAGTAACAGTTTTTGAGAAAAATCAGAAAACGGGTTCCAGGTCACATAAGTGGGTGGTTTTTGAAGCAAAAGGGGATGAAGCTCCTTTCTGAGAGGTGGGAGCTCTTTTAATCTGTATTTGTATGTCTATTAAATTTACCTTGATTAAAAATATCTGAACGCTAAAACTGTAAGAACTAAAAATGCACCAGTATGAGATAAATATTATATCGTATAAGCAAATGGTACATTCGAAAGCCTTCTCAGTCCCGTTGAGCTGGCAACATTGCTGGTATTCACAATGCTGTAAGACGTAGCAAAAATTATACAAACGGGCTCCACTTTGAGGTTCTATATGTCGGGGTTGACAACGACTGTTAACCATCATACAAATTTTTTTTCGTATATTCCTACCGCTCTAAAGTTGCTCGAAAAGTTATAGTTTGGTAATGTTTTTTTTTTTTGCAAAATATACACCTTATATACCTTTGGATCTAGTGGGTCTGAGGTTGCCTGTAGAACGTATCGGGTCTGACTTTGTCTGTTGAATCAATATATATATATATTTTATATATATATATATATATATAATACTGTATGTATAAACGTCTGTGGGAAAATAATAACCCTAAACTAATATCTGAAACCATTTATCTTAAACAAATATTTACAAAAAATACATTACATATTGGACACATTGTATTTAGCAATAACCACAGTACTAGACAGGGGGTTGCCGATCTTTTATTCTCACTCAGCAAATTACCTATAACTTGTTGCAGCCATAATCGACGTCATTCTATGACATGGTAGTATAAGACATGGTAGGTCAATTTTTAATGAATTGTATGGCAACGGTAGAGAAACCTTAAAAATATCACAGTTTTATCATCCAATAACCATTGGAAATAGAAAAAGCTATGGGCAGAGTTAATACAATGATTGTTTATGCAGCCTTTGACCGTATAGTACACCGTAGCACTCACTTAACAACTAAGATATGGACAGATCGCCTCTGTCTGAGACGATCCACCACAACAATTATTTTGTTACAATAGAGCTCTCTGAGCTGAGAATAAGCTGAAAATATTTGAGTAAGTCAGGTTACTGATTATACTGGGCTATGACTTTTTACTGCTAACAGAGCTGGGCCAAATTACTTTTCAAAGTAAACATTACATTACCCATTACATTTGAGAAAAATGTAATGAAATTACAAAAGGAATAATTCCTTTTTACAAAAATGTAATTAGATTACACATTACTTTTGTTTGCAGAAAAAGGAATTTCTAATTCCTTTCTTAATTACATTTTATTATTGGTAAATAAAAATAAAACAACTAAATAGGTACACAATATGTGTTTTAAAATATTTATTTAAATGTGCAAAACAAAAACAGCTAATAACAAAATAATAATTGTTATCACAAAAACATAGGAACTTAAAATCTCACTAATCTCAGTAAAAAAGTAAACAAATATATCTAATAGTGATACTAATACCTACTAAAATGCGTTCAAATCCAAGGCGAACTAAAGCAAAAACCGGCAGACGCGTGATAATCGTTTACAGATGAAAAGCACAGTTCTTACTTGGTTGTGACGTGTGACAAATTTTAAGCAAATATTCTGGACATGCCACTTTCTGTCAATCACGTGAACAGCGTGTGATTGTGTTTACATTTAGTTCGCCTGGGATTTGAACGCACTATAGTAGTTCAGTTATTATACAAAGTGACTAAAAAAGTACTTTTTAATCCCCATAAACATTACCTTTTAAGTAAACAAGTTTTTTGAAAAGATTGTCACTAAGGGAATTCCTCCTATTTCATTCTGTCTCAATATTTTAGGTCTTCGCAACTGGAATTTTAGAAACCATAAAGGAATCAGTACAGAAAGTAATGATTACTTTAAAAGTAATGTAATTCCTTTTTGTAATGATTACTGTAATTAGGAATGAAGTAAATAAATGTTTGTAATGATTCCTTTTAAAAAGTAATGCACCAATTACTTAGGGTTGCAATACTAAATTACCCATTACCATTACATTTTTGAATAATGTAATTCAATTACAATTCCTTTTCGAAAAAAAGTAATTAATTACTGTAATGATTACGACATGTAATCATTACTGCCCAGCTCTGCTGCTACATAATGTGAAAAAGCTCTTAACAAAGTGTACTGTAATTTTTTTATAGAAATTTTCTTCAGCTAAGTACATCGATGAATGTTCGCAATATTATCCCAAACAATCAATAAAATTCCAAGTTAAAATTAGTTTTATATTTAAAATTATTCTCAGTGCTCAGCCACATATGGGCAACAATTATGTTTGCTTGCAGGTCTATTTTCCTGGCCTTATTAATGTTGTATATGTACTAAGGCCGGCAAGTTTTATACAAAAAGCTTTGTCTGAAGTTAGCAATAAACTTTTTAAAGAAGAGTTTAAATTTCGTATGATAGTATTAAGTAATACCGAGGAACTACACGAATACGTAACTTCAAAGCAACTCACTGCAGATTTGGGAGGAACTTTGCCATACAACCATGAAGATTGGATAGAGCAACGGATTCAGCTAGAAAAATTCTCAATGATAACTCATCAAGTTTCAAATTCTCTCGATGAATTTACACAATCCATAGATGAAATTGAGCTGCCAAACAATGTGGACTCCACTCAACAATTACTCACTAGTCAAGCATTTTCTTATTCAAATTTGAAAGAAGAAATAATAGCAGCTGCTAAACATGGTGAAACTTTATTGTACAGTATTAAAGAAAAGAGTAATGCAAATGGAGAATATATGGAAAGTTCTGATATGGTTGGAAATGTATTTTCTGTTGAAAGATTGCTTGTTCAGTTAGAAGAAACGGAGAAAACGTTTGATGAATTCTGGCAACAGCATTCTACAAAACTAAGGCATTGTTTAGAACTAAGGCGGTTTGAGCAAGAATTTCGAGAGTTGCAAACTAACTTTGATTCACATTTAAAAACCGTGTCAGAGATGACAGAAGTGGGGGAAACAGTAAGCAGAATAGATACCCTTATCAAAGAGACTATAGTATTTGAAAAAATCTGTCGAGTTGACATTGAAAGGGCGGAAGAGGTAGTGTCTTCTGGACAACATTTACTTAAGATACAGAATTCATGCCCTTTAGAAGGTGTAGAACCTAAATGTAGTGAATTGCTTAGAATAAGGAATATGCTATTAGATAAACTCTTGAAAAGAATGGCTTCACTTAATAAATGCCGAGGACTAATGGAAAGAATTGAACAGGTGTGGCTATTCATTATTCTGGCAGTCCCTTAAATTAACAAAGTAATTTTATAGGCAAATCTATGGTGTTCTATTGGATTAGATTTACTGGCTTCCCAGAAAATTGAACACTGTTCCTATTCACCTGATTTAGCAGAAAAATACCTCTTTGAAATACAGGAATTTATAGACTCTTCAAAAGATTTTTCAACAAGTGACCAGAAAGAGTTGAAGGACATCTTTCAAGATAGTATTACTCCCGAGACCAAAGCACTAGCATCACAGGTGTGACAATATTTATCCTGACGATGTATATTTACCTCTAACATACCTGTTTATTAATTTGTAGGTCCTGCAAAGGATAGAAGATGTGTCCCTTATGTGCAATAAAAGGATTTCGAGCGTGAACAGAATAGCTTCAAAAACTAATAGGCCTATACAAACAGTCGTTCCAGAACCAGCAATACCTAGACAGGAGAGCACCAAAGTTCAACCACTTAAAAACTTCAATACAATTCCAAAGGTGAGTTTTTTGTGCTCAGAGCAAAGATGTATATAACCTAGATACACAGAGCCCAGGAATCACAGGGGCATGCCTAATATCTCGCGATGTTTGTGCCACTGGACAGAAACCCGAGACAAACCTGCTCGTACGGCAAGTTCCAGATAGTCGAACTGAGGCAGAAGTAGACAGGCACTTGCCGGTGACCACTTAGAACCAGATGGTTAATCTACTCGATAGTAGATGGCACAATTATGAATTTATTTGGAGAATCGGCCTTTCTGAATATCTAAGTTGTATACATCTTTGCACAGAGTTAATTCAACCTGAAAGAACTTTTGCGGTTTTCTCTCTACCAACTCATTGACATTTCAAATGTATTTCCACGTGTCCATAAAAGTTTCTTTCAGTTTGGATTTACTTCTAGTTTGCGATTTAAACTTTATTTGAAAATTTGCGATTGACATTTTTCTTGAGATCACTGTATTAACCCAAAGTTGAAGCAAATAAATTTTTGAAAAGTAAAGTGGCAAATTTTCAACAAAATAATTAAGTAGGTATGTGCAAAATTTTCTCCTATATGGAAGCTATAAAAGAATTTTCAGGTAAAATTTGTGGAAAAGGCACATTTGAGGATTATAAAATTACAATCAAACTGGGCTGTAACAGCCACAGAATATTGTCAACAAAGTGACATCTGTGGACCGATGACCAAACCATTCAAACTCATTTCTACTAAATCATAACAAGTAAAGATAACATTGAATTTTAATTGGGTTTTTCGCCACCAAACTGGTTAGAAGACAACTTTTTCAAGTTGCCTGGAAAATTAATAAATTCTTAACAGTAAATGAACTTAAACTTGAACTTGTAACTCAAAAAATATCTTCAACAAATTTGTCTCCTGAGCTTTCGGAGAATAAATCTTCCTTCTTTCTCAAAGATCTTGTCATGTCAAAGTGAAATGACAGATTAATAAATTTCAGGTTAAAATGTCATGACAACAGAAACAATTGCCTAGCCACCTGTCTAATATTGTACCCTGTGTTCTACCTAATTATTTATACAAATTTCTCTTTGAATAAGTGGCAATAATATTTTACTGAATTCCACTGAACATTCAGCAACACAGTTGTCTGTATTTCCTAGAATAAATGCTGATTCTTTAATTTTTCGTCTATTTCCTACTTCTTCTTTGAGAATTGGTTTGGAACTATCCCACAAAATCCTATGATTGTTATTAAAAGAGTGTTCACATATTTTCGACTTCGAAATTTGATTTTGCCTGATATAATTTTTATGTTCTTTTAAACGAACGATAAATGGCCTACAAGTCTCCCCAACATAGAACTTTCCACATTCGCAAGGAATTTTATAAATGCAATTTTTTTAACTTTGTACCTCATTAAATGGTTTCGTTTTAATTAGCATCGATCTTAATGTATTTTTGGTTTTAAATACTGTTCTGATATTAAAACGATTGCCTATGCGTTTTAGCTTATCTGATAGTCGAGGAATATACGGAATAATTAAATTTACTGGTCGGTCCACCAGATTTATTTCCCTAATTCTATTAGCATTGTTATTCTGTTGGCAATCCTTCTGTTGCTGACAACAAGATTTCTAAGCTTGACATAGTAGCATCGGTAGAGGAAACAGCTCAAGCATTACCTGAGGAATTAGGCCAAGAATTTAGAGTCAGGTCAAAAATAATCTTAGAAAAAGATTTTAAACCAAAGTCAAATATTTTAAAGGATGAAAAAGCAGCAATTAGATCACTTAAATCAGATAGGATAATTAAAATATTACCAGCAGATAAGGGAAACGCAACTGTTATTTTAGAAAAAACGGTGTATGATAATAAATTAAATGATTTATTAAATGAAGGAACTTACAAAAGGATAAACAAAGACCCTACAACTTCAATAGAAACTAAAATATACAAAACACTATATAAATACCGTGAACAAATCACACAGAGACAAAGGACACTCTTAACTCCGCATCATTCAAAACCTCCACACTTTTGTATGGTTTACCAAAAATACACAAAACTAACATTCCTCTTCGCCCCATTGTAAGTTCAATAAATTCACCATGTCATTCGTTGGCAAAATATTTACTTAAAATTGTTAATCCGTTAGTAGGAAACTCAAATTCATTTATCAGAAACAGTAATCATTTTTTGGAAAAAATTAGTTAACATGAATTTCCGGATCATTATATATTAGCTAGCTTTGATGTGGTTAGTCTTTTTACTAATGTCCCTGTTGACAAATCATTGAATATTTTATGCAGAAAGTTAGAAAATGATCAGACTTTAGTGGAAAGGACAAATTTGAATATAGATGCAATATTACAACTAACAACACTCTGTGTTAAAACCGCTTATTTTCAACTAGGAAATAAATTTTACCAGCAGGAATTTGGAATGGCTATGGGGTCTCCTTTATCACCATTCATAAGCAATTTATTTATGGAAGATTTTGAACAAAATGAGTTGACTAGATATGTTCACCAACCTAATGTTTGGTGGAGATATGTAGATGACATATTTGTTATATGGGAACATGGAGTAGATGATTTAAATTCATTATTAAATTTTATAAACTCTGAAGAACCTTCTATTAAGTTTACCTTAAAAATTGAAAATAATAATTAATTACCTTTCTTAGATGTTTCTATAGTGAAATCAGATAGTATAGAAACTAGTGTCTATAGAAAACCAACACATGCTAATAGATATCTCCATTTTAATTCCAATCATCATATTAGTGTTAAAAAAGGAGTAATTAAAAGTTTGTATAACAGGGCTAAAGAGATTTGTTCTAATCACACAAAATTTGATGCTAGTTAAAACGAAACCATTTAATGAGGTACAAAGTTTAAAAAATTGCATTTATAAAATTCCTTGCGAATGTGGAAAGTTCTATGTTGGGGAGACTTGTAGGCCATTTATCGTTCGTTTAAAAGAACATAAAAATTATATCAGGCAAAATCAAATTTCGAAGTCGAAAATATGTGAACACTCTTTTAATAACAATCATAGGATTTTGTGGGATAGTTCCAAACCAATTCTCAAAGAAGAAGTAGGAAATAGACGAAAAATTAAAGAATCAGCATTTATTCTAGGAAATACAGACAACTGTGTTGCTGAATGTTCAGTGGAATTCAGTAAAATATTATTGCCACTTATTCAAAGAGAAATTTGTATAAATAATTAGGTAGAACACAGGGTACAATATTAGACAGATGGCTAGGCAATTGTTTCTGTTGTCATGACATTTTAACCTGAAATTTATTAATCTGTCATTTCACTTTGACATGACAAGATCTTTGAGAAAGGAGGAAGATTTATTCTCCGAAAGCTCAGGAAACAAATTGGTTGAAGATATTTTTTGAGTTACAAGTTCAAAGTTTAGTTCATTTACTGTTAAGAATTTTTTCCAGGCAACTTGAAAAAGTTGTCTTCTAACCAGTTTGGTGGCGAAAAACCCAATTAAAATTCAATGAATCTGCCACAAATAAATCTTAGAAAATAAGTAAAGAAAACATTATACAAATTTATAAATACAGGGGACAATCAATAACAAAACATACAAGGATTGTTCAATAAGATAAACATTAGATAAATCAAAGTCCAATCGCCGAGTCGGCAAAATCTACTAGTATAAATTCGGCACCAGCCACAAGCTGGGCATCTGTAAGCCCCGCTTATTAGCAGCTACTTGATCACTGACCACCCTCGGTGGTCTGACATAACAATGGATCCCGCTAGATAGCCTCCTTGTTCAGGTCGGGCTCTGAGGGGCAGACGACAGCACCCCCCGGGTACTGTTGAAGTCCTCAGCTGGTCAGCAGCGGCAGCTCGCGCCGCCGGGTTACTTCCACGTACTATCGGTCGCATCGGTCCATAGTCCGCACTACCCCTGCCATGGCCCAGATACTGTTAGAGGCATATCTGTGAGTGGAAGAATAAACATCACCCTACTTTGTACCTGCTGCCTTCTTCAATCTGCGCTTCGCGACTCCCGCACCCAGTGATCCCGGCAAGCCGCGAGGGTCAGTCCAACCCTCCGGCACACAAGTAGTGCGACACATGGTAGAGGCCCCATGTTAAGGCACTGGTGTGACAATATAGTAAACTCTCGGTTATAACGAACGAATTTGAAATACCCGTCCAAAGTCCCTACGAATCAAATTAGTTGTTTGTAATGAACGCTCGCATCATATTATAAACCAATTTCATGGTCCTTTGAAGATTCGTTCTTCAACCGACCTCGACTGTATGTGACTTGTTCTCCTGTACAGAAAAAAACTTACTTAAAAAAATCGTTGCGAATAAAATGACTACTAACTACATGTTGCAACTACTTGGTACTACAACACAGACAGGTACTACGGCTCTGTCCAAAATGATCCGATGCAGCAAAACAGTCAGTTGATTACGACAGAGCCCTCTGCCAGCTGAAATTAAGCTGAGTTGGAGTTAGTAAAAGCGCGGGAGTCTGAAAACTATTGAGGGAGTCGAAATTCCTATATTTTGCACAAACCATAAAGCAATATAATTAATTTAATAGAAACCAGCATATAGGCACTTTCTTGGGCTTCATCCCCTCATAACCATTCTTAATCACTTTGTTTCTTTAAAACAAGGACAAAATTTTATCCCAAAAACTGGAAAATGACATATCACTAGCTATTTTCAAATTGACCCCATCACACCCTTTTTGCAATAATGCCAAAATAGCTTCAACCTATAAATAATATACTAATTTCTTTCAATACAGACTACTGTATCATGAAAAATAAATAAGAATCGTTTTCATCTTATTTTCACCTATTTCCATGGAGCGGTTTCGCCTAATAATAATATTTATGTAGTTATATGTAATTGTGAAAGTAATAAATGAAAAACAACTGAACTTAATAACTTAGGTATTTATTATAGCCTCTTGGCATTGGGTAATAAGTCTATTAACAAATTTTTGTAAACTACCATGGATAACATCTAGGCTAATTTGCTCTCTGTGAAACATATGAACCTAAAAACTTTGTTATTAAAAAACTTGTACTTTTCTAACTTTTTCTTGACAATATGATATTAGGAAAGACCTGAATAATAGAAAATTTACTTATTGAAAGAAGATAATAAAAATAAAATAATACTATATTAATATATCGAATGGGCCAAAAATTTTGCTCGGCATCGTTGCTTGCAGAAAATAACGGACTGTTCACAGAGACCTTTAAAATGGACAATTTTTTAAAATCTAATATGGCGGTGATATTTAAATTTAGTCCTTTGTTTGGGTTAATTTTCTTTGAAGAAAAAATGTTAGAATAATGCAACCAATACAAAAGTAAATAAAATGGGCCTTCCTTTGCATCTTAAGATTACTGCGACGAAAACCGACCCATCGGAGGCGGAGCTATACGCAATAAAAAATGTGACATTTTCTTCCTTAATATGTAGTACTGAAACTGCCTTCTTTCTTTTGCCCATATTTTTTATTTCCTAACTTTTGAAAGACGTGGCGTTTTTGCTTCACAGACAACTTTAGAATAGCTGATTTTTTAAAAATTCTATATGGCAACAATGTTTAAATTTAGCCCTTTGTTGGACTAATTCTTTTGAAGAAAAAAGGTCGGGATGATGCAACCAATACAAAAAGTAAATAAAATGGGCCATGCTCTACAATTTAAGATCACTGCGAGAAAAATCGGTCCATTGGGGGCCTGGCTAGATGCAATAATAGAAAGCGTCATTTTCATCATTGTTATGCTGTAGTACTGAAACTGCCTTCTTTCTTTTGCCTATAATTTTGTTTATTTACTAACTGATTTTGATAAAATTTGCACTGTTGCTTAAGGGAAGGACGAATTATTGACAGAAAAGTTCAAAATAGCTGATTTGCTGAATTCCAAGATTATTTTTATCATGTTCAAATGTTGACAGCTGCTTGTTTCCAAAATAAGGATTTATTTATTTTTTATATACAAGCATTATGTTAACATAAATTTAAGATTGTCTGCCTGTCCTTGCTCCACGCAAAATGATTTGGCATATAAATTTCTAAGAAATGACATAGTAAAACTTTATTGTTATAAAACAATACTAAATTAAACCATCGTTCACCTCGTCCAAACCTGAGTTTGAAAAAGGTAGTTTGACTATGGAGGGGAGGGTTCACAAATAAAATTTTGAAATTAAAAATTGTGCCGCAGATTGTGTTGCATTTTTCATTAGTATAGTAAATAGAAGAAACAATATGCATCACACACTTGAATATCACTTGTGGTTTAGGCAGAAGCGACTTTTTTGTCCTAGCTAAAATGTTGCGAGTGATTATCTAGGACAGCGTTTCACAAAATGTGCTCTGTGGAGCCACGAGACTCCGTCAAACATGTGAGGACTCCACCACGCCACCAATGATACGTGAAAATTACCTATTTCCCAAAATTACTTAAAATGTGGGAAAAATTCCCCCGAAGTGCAAGTTGGCAACACTGGCTATGCCCAAAGTCTATATAGGAGAAGTTGGCTCACGCTTACTTCATAACTGGCTGGTGGCGTTCGGCCACGCACAATACTCGGCGTAGTTATTATAAAAAAGAAAAGAGCTATGGCTAATTTTCTAATTTTTTAAAAATTTTCACATAGTCAGACATGGAATATTTTCATAATTACGTTCTATTTTATAATAAGACATACTTCAAATTTTCAAATATTGTATTTTTAGCTAGTAACAAAATGTAACAAATAAAACGAAAATTATCTTGATGGTGCTCCACCACATAGTTATTTGCCCGTAAGAAATTACCTAGATCAGCTCTATCCAAATAGCTGGATGGGGAGAAATAGACCTATTTCCTGGCTGCCCCGATCCCCCGATTTGTCTGTTTTGGATTTATTTTTGTGGGGAACAGTACAAAATAAAGTATGAGACAATTGATGAATTAAGAGCAGCTGTTTTAGAAGCAATTGCCAGTATAGACAGGCGCTCTCTAAGAAAGGCGAGAAATTCAGTTTTAAAAAGATGCAATATTTGCATAAATAATAATGGTGGATTGTTTGAACACCTTTTAAAATAATAATAATTTGAGTTTGATTTTTTTTAATTTTTGTTTTATTTTGTTACATTTTGTTACCAGCTAAAAACAAAATAGTAGAAAGTTTGAAGTATATCTAATTATAAAATAGAACGTAATAATTATGAAAATGTTCCATGGCTGACTATGTGAAAATTAAAAAAAAAATAGAACAGAAAATTAGCCATAGCTCTTTGGGCTTAATTGGGCAGTATTCCAAACTGCAATTCTTTCCTGTATATATATTTTCACATAAAGATGACTATGGCGGGAGTAGACCGTTCTATGGGAGAAGTGGCAGGAGGTCGTTTTACATCTTATTGAAATATTATTAAATAATAGAAAAAGTTTCAGGTTTTAGAATTTTCAACATTTACTTTTTAACATAATTGGCAGGCCGCTGTCAATCGCTGTCCCGCTGTTACCTCTGCGCGAGTCGATTTCAGATATTAGCGCCAATATAACTCAAACAAAATAAAATTAATCTTTAGGAAATCTCACAAAATTTAGTGGCGCCAGCCGGCCTATATACATGGTTCAAACCAACAACAATTTCAAGAAAAAAAAGCCCCATGGTTGAAATCATTTACATTTGTCAAAATCAACTTACACTGTTTTTAAAAGAATGTATTACGTCATTAATTAAAGAAGCTGAAGAAGTCCAATGTACCAATATGTCAATTAATATCTAAGTTCACACTCCAATAATGGAAGTTATTATAGTGAATATGTTATTGCTATTCCTACCAAACAACCCTTAAAAATCTTAATAAAATGCAAAAAAGATGAAGAAATTAAAATACTCTGCGAATCCAATTTAATTCATATTTCTGAAAATTGCGAAATAAATTACGATAGTTTCAAATTTATTAACAAGCAAGAAAAAATCATGGTAAACCATTCAATTTACCAGAAATACAAATGAATGATTTAAACTTCAATTATCTACCAGAAAAACAACTTCAAAATATTGACATAGCATTGACAGCATTTTGGAATCTAAGTTTATTATTTTATTACAGAAGGTTAAGTAACTTTCTTGTGTAAATTGCCTAAGTCTTTGAAGATCTTGGATTAAAGAATTTAAGTCTGTCGGGTCGCCAAAATGGACTTGCAACAGATTAGAAATATCTTGCCATTCATTAATATCCCGACTGTTAATCAGCTATTACGAGGAAGGTAACTTCATCTTCTGTACAGATATCGTATGCCGTATTGCAAACATTGAGGAAAGTATGAAGTGCAACTAAATCGCCGTCATTTTCTGGAATTAGCATAAAAATGTATTTTAAATTGTAGGCAATTTGTTCAGTGGTTTCGACAGGATCAACATTGCTATCTCCTTGTCTTGACATCTATAAAATTATCCGCGTGTTGGTTTATGAATAAATAAAATTACTAAGACTATCAAGTATTATCAAAATCATCAAAAATTGTCAAATTATAAAAAATTAATACAAAACACAATGTAAGAAAAATAACCCGCATTAGTAGAAACTTCTGCATCTAGAAGTAGCTCTGAAAGTCGATGTTGCCTCTCTGCTGAAAGTGGAATAGGTACGTTGGCTCCCGCTCGATACTATCCTACAAGTGCCTCCGCAATTTCGCCGGTTCTCAAAGGATATGCACCGTTGAAGCTGGATTTCTTCTGTGACTAGAGCTCTTTTCTGGAGCTGTTTTTTTCTTTTCTGGAACTCGATCTTCTCTGGAACTGGTTTTTCTTCTCGTTGAGACATAGATAAGGGTAATTTTTGAGCCTTTTTTGCAAATCCCACCATTGCCACCAAATTTGTTAGGCGGACCAAGCGGCAAGTAACTTTTAAACAAATTATTTTTCTTTAGGTTTATTTAATAATGTTTACAAAAACTTATAACTCTTTACAATTGGATTGAATTTGAGAATTGTTGGAAAAACAGAGGTTAGATTCACTGGTCGTGAATGGTAGTGCGTTATTGAATGTAAGTGCAGTGCCGCCGAATGGCATTAGGGGCATTTATATTGTGTTTTTTGTGCTGAGTAAGAGGAACGCCAGAAACTCGCGATTTTCTAAAAGTTCTTAGAATGGATGTGGAGTCTGTGTAATATGAGAAGTTGAAGTTGCAGAAATTTTAGAAGCATGAAAACATATTTGAGACGTTATTTCTGTGATTAGTTGGCGTATTTTCTGATATAACATGCATTCTGGCGGTGGAAATTCAGTGGAACACTTGAAGAGGGAGGCCAGCTCATCGCCACGTTTGAAATTTAAGGTGCTGACGTTGCATATTAGACTTATTGGGGACTTAAATTATTTTTTTAAAGGATTTTAGTGATGGGGAACTCCTTATATAAAGTAGAGAAGATATTACATTCACAGTCGAAAGCTGTCAAGTGGCACTGGATTGAGAGTACCTTTGGTCAAAATGTTTACTTGTGAACAGTGCAATAAATCCTTCTCACGAAAAGATGCTTTGACGCGACACAAGCGTGAAACGTGTGCATTGGGTTGAAAGACCCAATGGACCCAATGAAGAAAATACATATTTGTGAGTATTGCAATAAATACTTCTCGCAAAAAGACGCACTTACACGGCACAAACATGAGTCATGTATACACAAGACGAAAAGACAAGGTGATGTAGACAATGCTCCACTGCCAGCGAAAGAACTAAAGTATCCACATCTATCAATAAAGTAACGTGCACCTATTGTAATGTTGACGTTCCAGCTAATATGGTAAATTCGCATAATAAAACCCTCTTACACAAGGATAATGTGTATGCTCAAGGATCAACCGATGGTGTACAGAGAGTCCAGAGTGCTTTCAAGTGCAGGATAGCTTCGTACCGAATTAGTACCCTGAAGAAATATGTTGATTACAAAATATTTTTCAGCAATATCTGTTCACGCTCTGCTCACGATCTACGTTTGTACATATTTTGGGATATTTTGTATTACATTTTTATTTCTTTGGGTATAAAATTAATATAATATTTTGCTTTATCTACATAATTCATATGCAGCAGAAAGAAATCTCTATGCGGGTATTATTCCTGAATTTTGCTCATGCTTTACTTTTCGCGGCTAAAAATTTAAATCGGTTGATTTGGGTAACAATGCTCGCACACCCTCGGCGGGATAGATCCTAAAACTGGGAGTAGAGGCAGTACCGATAGAGGCGGTAGAACGGCCGTGCTGAAACGATGCAAAACATCGACTGAAGATAAAATCGCTCGGTACGGCAGCAGAGCTCTTCCTACTCCACAAGATCACAGCATCCAGACAATCGCTGCAACTGCTACAAGTTGCTCCCAACAGACAATCACTGGAAGATAGAGTAAAGCCTGGTTGATGCAACTTTTTCTTTATGCTTTTGCTTTATCTTTTAAAAGTTGAACATATTGTAAAATAATGGAAGCGTTCAGGCAACACGTTTACTTTATGTCTTGCTTTTTCTTTTATTTAAAAGTTGTGAAGTTTCATATTAAAGCAGACATTAATGTTTCCTTTTAAATATAAATGTTTTCTATATTACCTACCCAGGGCCGCGCCGAGACAGGGGCAAAGCGGGGCACCGCCCCAGGGCGGCTAAAAAATAGGGGCGGCCAAACGGTAAAAAAAGTGGACGCCTATCAAGGTTAGTCTAACCTTGGACGTATATGGCCTTCTCACCAAGCTCGGTCATGTTCATTTGCGGGGGTCCATACCTGGATATGTACTCCTTTAGGCGGTTTTTAAGTACCTACTATAACAATAATACTTCAATAAGGCGATATCACACAAAAATATATTCCTCACAAAAATAAAAAATATATTTTAAATAAAAATTATGTAAACAAAATTTTTTTGCATGTGCGTTGGTTATAATACAGTGTATCCTTAGATTGAGTTCACATAAGGTATAAATAACAACAAATTTTCGAGTTGAAATTTGAGCTTCAGGGGATCAGCCCTGCTTGGTTTTAAACTAATTTGTGACATAATTTTACTTTCACGTAGGTATGCCTTGGAAATTATGAAGAAACTAATTTTCCACCTCTGTAAAGTGCCTTTTTTGTAGGTTTTACGGCAAAATGTTATTAAAAAAACTTGTTCAGAATTAAAAGCTGCGTAGGTTTGCGAAATTTCGAAAGTTTAGGCCTCTAGGTAGGTACTTTGATTTTTTTTGGCATTTTTCACATTTTTTTTAGAAAAGTACATTTTGTGTAGTTTTTACATCAAAATGTTATTAAAAAAACTTGTTGACAATGAAAAACTGGATAGGTGTGAAAATTTTCAAAAGCCTAAGTCGACTTTGATTTTTTCTGCTAAAAAATTAAAATGCACAAAAATCAAAGTAGACCTACACTGTTGGAATTTTTCACACTTATCCAGTTTTTCATTGATAACAAGTTTTCTTAATAACATTTTGATGTGAAAACTACACAAAATGCACTTAGGAATAGACTTTCGAAATTTCGCAAACCTACTCAGTTTTTCATTCTGAACAAGTTTCCTTAATAACATTTTGCCGTAAAACCTACAAAAAGGGCACTTAACTGATGTGGAAAATTAGTTTCTTCATGATATCCAAGGTGATTTTTGGAAAGTAAAATTATGTCACAAATTAGTTTCAAACCAAGCAGCGCTGATCTCCAGAAGCTCAAATTTCAACTCAATTTTTTTTATTTACACTTTATGTGAACTCAATCCGTGGACACTGTAGGTTAGATAATATTAGTAATAATATTCGTATCTATTTTTTATTATTATTTTTTCATTTTATTAGGGGGGGCCATGGCCCCCATACCCCCCCCCCCCAAGACCGCGCCTGCTTCGCACTAAAGCGTCGGGCGTCGGCTCGCGTCCGCTCGGCTGGCGTCGGCGTCAAAATAAACTTTTATTTTTATGTTGTTGATGTTTCGCCTCCGCACAGTAAGCCTCAGTTTCAGAAAGATTTCAGTTGTTAGAGAATGTAAATAACATATTTACATTTCTTAATCAACTTGACTCTATTCCCAAAACTGACTTGTTAAAGTGCTGTAAAGACCTACACTTGGCACTGACTGATGATTCTCAAAATCACAGTGATATTGACGGTGTTCAGTTGTTAAATAATGATAGAGAAATACTGAGAGATTCTCTACAAAAACAAAAAACAATGAGTTACTCAAATACATGGTGATAAATAACCTAATAAAAGTTTTTCCAAACTTTGCAATAGCTTTAAGAATTTATTTGACATTGCCTGTCTCTGTAGCTGAAGGAGAAAGGTCGTTCAGTAAATTAAAATCAATAAAAAAAATTTTTTTAAGATCTACCATGAGTCATGAAAGGTTGGTAAATTTGGCGATTATTTCTATTGAACATGAAATCTTAGATGAGTTGAATGTCAAACAAACAACAACAACTTTTTCTGAGTCTAAGGCAAGAAAATGTTCCTTCTTGTAGAATTTAACTGTCCCTGTGTTTTTATTTTGTTTGTATAGAGTAGGTATATTTTTATTTTCAATTTACCGTTTGTTGATTTTTCTTTTTCTTTTTATTTCCAATAAAAATTAAAAAATATTATCGCAGCAACTTAACACCTAACTAAGGGGCACAAATTGGGGATTAGGGGCGGCGAAATCAATCTTTGCCCCAGAAGAAAAAATGGCTTGGCGCGGCCCTGTACCTACCTACTTATTGACTTAATGCAATGATCTCAGGAAGTTCCTATTCATTTTAAAACCTATAACTGATTTTGTAATAAATGTTTTTGTTAAATCACAAAATAACAAATTTTGATTGAAAATCAAGCGGTCGAGAACTGACTTAAAAGTGGTCGAAAACTGTGACTAGTGGTCAAGAACCAGCAAAATCGCACTTTTTTAGATTTTGGGTAAATTTCTCGAAGATAATGCCAAAAAACTTAGCAGAAAATTGATAATAAATACCCTACCTATGAAAAAATAACAACGCTGGTGAAATTTTGTCAAAGATTCAGTAGAATTTAAATATTAAATTTAAAATTTCTCTTAAATGGTCGAGATCCAGCACATTCACCCTAATTCTGAAAGTAGTCGGAACTGCGCACGCGTCGTTTTGTCAAATTACTGAAATTACCAATAAAAGAGGTTAAGAAATATATTGTTAACTACAATGACCAAGAGGAACTCCACCACGTGAAAACTGTATTTAGCAATAAAAAAGTTCGTATGGATACATATTGCGCATGTGCAAATAATTTTTAAAAAGCAAGCTGCCTGAACGTATGCTTTATTTCTTTAAAGAAAAACATATAGCAAAAGCATAAAGATAAAGTTGCTGCATGAACCAGCTTATGAAACCCAAATCAACATCTTGTGCATTTTCGCTTTCTCATAAATTTCAAATTCCGTATTCGCATACCATTACGCCACATTTTTGGCCACTTCGGCCGGATAAAATATCACTATCAGAGATTTTCCATTTTTTTATTATTGGGGCATATCGCACCGAACACAGTAAATTTTATTTCCTTCCTTCGATTTTAATGTCGATAAATTCAAGGTCACTCGCTGGAACGCACACTTGTTTCACAAAAAACAACGACTCTTTCTGACTTCCTCGGACTTTTGCCAAAGGCGTAGACTTCGTAATTTTAATATTGCTATTCTAATCATATCTTCAATTTCTGTAAAAAAATGTCTGCAAATAAAGTAAAAACTCATACGGCCATGCGTCAAATGTGCTCAAATCAAATGACTGAGCTCAAATCCTTTGCCGAAAGAGCTTCTGAAATTTTTTTTTGCTGGCCGTAATTGACGGAGATATCGATGCAGAGGAAGTAATAAACATGTAAACCTTTTCACGACATGTTCAAGACCCTGATACATGACAATCCATCTTTATCCAATGTAGAGAAATTTAATTATTTAACTTTTTGTCTACAAGGGGCTCCGTTAAATCTGGTTCAAACTGTTCCTATGACCTCCGATAATTATCTTGGTGCCTATGATTCGCTCTTAGAACGCTATGATAACAAAAGATTAATCGCCTTTGCTCATTTCCAAGCGTTAGAAAGCGCGCCATACATTACATCATCTAGAAATTCACGAAGTTTACGATTAGTTGTGGACACATTTAAAGAAACCTTAGCTTCCCTAAAAATTGGGGTTTTCTAGTTTTTTACCTATTATCGAAACTCGAAACATCTAGATGAAGCTACCATGACTCGATTTGAAATGGAAATACAGGGGTATAGCATTGAAATTCATATTTATGAATCTCTGGTGGAATCAAATAAAAATTCTTGTTCTGGAAAAGTTGACAAAAGTAAGACAACAAACGCTTATTTGAAGTCGAAACAGACTAATTCTTATTTCGCTAATTCTCGAAAGGAAATATGCTCTTATTGCAACGCTGATAATTTAATTTACAGATACCTATCAAAACTTTAAAAATTTGCCTACCGCTGATCGCTTTAATTTTATAAAAAATCGTAATTGGTGTACTAATTGTTTAAGTAGCCAACATGTTGCAAGGAATTGCAAATCCGAGTCAACTCGTTACGAGCGTCCAGAGATATACTACTCGTTACTGCAACTATCAACATCACTCGCTTCTTCATTTATTTCGCAATAATTCTTCATCACCTTCTAAAAACGCTCAAGTCGAACACCCGCCACTGGGACGAGACCCTCAATAACTCATGACTTAGCTGTACCGGCCGCCGGCGACCCGAGTCTACAACAAAACCAAATGAAAACAAAAAATAAGACGCACCTTCTAATTTTTGCGGAGTTATTTACACTTCTACCAACGTCATTTTGTTAACCGCACTCCTAGAAATTTCAAACTTTCGCGGAGAATTTCACAAAATTCCTGTTATCTTGGATCTCGGTTCTCAAACTAGTTACATTTCCATCAAACTTGTCAAAATGTTGGTCCTTCCATCGAAGGACTATCAGGAATGAGAGAAAAAACTTCGTTGGGTGCCATAACTTGTCAAGTTAGATCTATACGAAAATCTTACCCGTGTTTATCAGTGGATGCCTTTATTTTGAGTAGGGTTTGTTCAAATATGCCAAATAATGTTGTAAACAGAGAAATGTGTGAACATTTAAATTCGCTAGATCTCGCGGATCCTAAATCCTAACTATCACAGACCGGGACCTATTGATCTAATGCTAGGAGATGATGTTTATCCCTATATTTTACAAGACTGTAATAAGATCGTAAGAGGTCTACATGAACCGGTAGCGTTGAATACCATTTTCGGATGGGTAATTACCGGAAAAAATACGATAGGCCAACAAGAAAACAAACAACTTCCATCTTTTCCGCCTTATCGAATGATAATAACATTTTCGCGTTGGACAAAACAATAAAGGCATTTTGGGAGTTAGAGGAGATTCCTAAGACACTATTATTATACCCTGAAGACGAACAATGCGAAAATATTTTTAAAAATACATACTCTCAAACAGATACCGGGCGCTACGAAGTCGAACTACCTTTTAAATCGCCGGACGTTCAATTTGATCTAAGCAACTCTCGTCCTATCGCTCTTGGCCGTTTTACCGTTTCTACTGTAAGATGAGGGCTCTTTGGCTCTTTCGGCTAAGGTTTTCGGTTTGATTTTGACTATTATGCAATTATTAAGTTTGGTTTGGGTTTTCTTATAACCTCTTTTGGAAATAATAGTCGATTAGCTCGGGTGCCAGGACTTTTTTATAGCGGTGACCTCCGCTGTTACGTCAGATAGCTCTAAGTCGAAGAATAGTGGATTCTGTAATGAGGTTAGAATGAAAAAATTCGATACGAGTGGAAGATTCTGAACGCGAGCGTTAGCGAGCGTGAGGAGCCACGAGTATCGAATTTTTTCATTCTAACCGAGTAACAGACTATTTTCTCCACGACCATTCGTGAATGTAATTTCAGGTGGAGTAAAAAAAAAAAAAAAATTCGATACTCGTGGCTCCTCACGCTCGCTAACGCTCGCGTTCAGAATCTTCCACTCGTATCGAATTTTTTCATTCTAACCGAGTAACAGACTATTTTCTCCACGACCATTCGTGAATGTAATTTCAGGTGGAGTATTATCAAATTCCATATCAAAATCACTCGATTTTTCACTCATTTTATTTAACTTAAAACACGTTCGAAAATACTTATTATGACGCGCACCCCCACGCCGCTATTGTTGACAGCGAGGTTGACAGTCTTGAAATCCATGGCACTCTATGCTGTGTTTAGTTCGATTAGCGTTTATTCATTCATTGTCTTGTTATGGAATGAAAATATATAAAATAATACAATGATTTATTATTATTAGTACGAAATATTAGTATCCCTATTATTATATTGTTTATTTATGTGCGATAGATTACAAAAGATCCTGGAAATACATGCAAAACACTCGAGAAGCAAGTATTTAAGAATAAATCATCTCGCTCTAGAGTGAGAATTTTTAAGTTCTATTATTAAAAATGATTTTAGAATACTTACATTCACGAATGGTCGTGGAGAAAAATAATTCCAGAAGTGCAAAAGTGGTGTGTTTTGAGGGGAAGGAATAAAGTCAAACAAGTAGGCGGTTTTAACAAACTGTATTGATTAAAAACAAACAATTATTTGCGTTATTTACAAGCAACATGTATTTAGTAGACCGGCTCGGGCGGATTCTCTGCAAAATTATGTAACAGAAACTGAATTAACTAAGCAAGCGGAATCTGACTGTCGAACGGAAAAGCAAACGAAAACAATACCCGATTCCGCTTAGTGAGAAATTAATTAAGCATGTTACCGTTGGGTGAAGATTTAAAAAGAGAATCTACGCCCATGGAACAGCGTGCCGATTTAAAAACATCTCCGGAGCCCGCTGGCACCCTCTACATTCCGGACCAGAAATTAAAGTGGATCGATATCGAAAATCTTCTGGCATCTTCGCCGGAGCCATCTTGCGGCTAGCGGAAGTAACAATTATTCACAGTCGGTGTGGCTGACTCGAAAGCAAAGTCTAGAAAACAGCACACTGTTTTCTGGGGTATACTGGGATAGCTCGGTGGGAATTACAGATGGGACATTTCGAGTCTGGCAATATCTTGATTTTGACTTTTGACAGGGTTTTACTTGACATTAAGCCCTGGGAATTGGGTCTGGAGAAAGTGACTTTTGGAGCTGAAAGAATATTCTTGGGCAGTGACAGTAATCTGACAAGTTTATTTGTGATTTTTGAAGGCTAAACAATAAAGGTGGTAACCAAGGTAACGAGTTTGGACTGTGATTTTTGAGATTCATTACAATATTATTTGCCCCTTTCACTGCTCCCTTTCGCGACCAGAAATTTACTTGGGGAAAGGACCCGCCCAAATACACTTATTAAACAGGGGTATCATTCCATCCTTTTCCCTTCAATAGAAATCGTATATTACATCAACCACACACGAGCAGAAAATACAGACACAAAATTTTATATTTCCAGCTCCATAGATGGTGTTTATTTAAAACGGGTACGTTGGGATCTATAGTAAACCCTAGAGCTGCGGGGGAGACTTCGAATTTTTTTTAGCCTCGAAACTCTTTTTACACATTGTGAAACTATTGACTAGTGGGGGACTATTATTATTGCCAAAACAAATAACATACAGTGTGTCCAACTTTAAAGCTGTACAAATCCGCAAAATCTTCATTTTTGGAGACAATCGCCCAAACTTTTTTTTGTTTGAAAGGCCTTCAAAAACCGCTTCTTTTGACCTTCCTGTCATTTTCAAAATGCAAATCCAGGGCCGGCTGGATTTTTTTATAACCTCGATTTTCACAAAAACCATTTAGCGATTTTTTTATTTAAAATCTGACCCCACAGCATTAATCAGAACACCCAAAAATCCCTTTACACCAAATTTGAATAAAAAATATACAGGGAGTTCCAATCTGCAGGGTGTCAAAGTTGAGCAAAATAGGACTTTTAAAGGCATCTGCCAAGTCAAGATTGCCATGGAATCCCCTCAAAACAGTTAAATAGTCAATAAGACCACTCAAGGTGTTGGTGTGCAAAGATCCAATACAAAATATACAGAGTGTTCTTATCTGTGCCATCTCAAATTACTGAATTTTTTCTACTTTATACGGGTCAAAAATCGAGTATATCAAAACCGCTCCACACACTATAAACATTGAGTAAATTAATAATCCCTCACTCAACGCTATGAACAAACTAAATCTAAAAAATACAGAAGTCTGCCAGTCCGTAAGTCCATATCAGTTAAGGTGGCTGGTGTGCCACAACAGGAAACACACAGAAAATGTATCATCTTAGACAGTGACTTTGTTGAGTAAGGTCCAATAATTTAAATTGTTTTTATTTGTTAGTTGGCATTTCGTAAAGAAATAATTACTTTTGTGTTTATCAATATTTTTTCAATGATTCCACAGCACATATAAAGTTTCATAAAAATTCAGCATTTTGAGATGGCACAGATAAGAATACTCTGTATATTTTGTATTGGACCTTTGCACACCGATACCTTGAGTGGTCCTATTGACCATTGAACTGTTTTGAGAGGATTTCCTGGCACACTTGACTTGGCAGATGCCTTTAAAATTCCTATTTTGCTCAAATTTGACACCCTGCAGAATAGAACTCCCTGTATATTTGTATTCAAATTTGGTATATAGGGGTTTTGGGGTGTTCTGATTAACGCTGTAGGGTCAGATGTTAAATAAAAAAATCGCTAAATGATTTTCGAGAAAATTGGAGGTATAAAAAAATGGTAGCCGGCCCTGGATTTGCATTTTGAAAATAGCAGGAAGGTCAAAAGAAGCGGTTTTTGAAGGACTTTCAAACAAAAAAAGTTTAGGCGATTATCTCCAAAAATAAAGATTTTACGGATTTGTACAGTTTTAAAGTTGGACACCCTGTATAATAATTGTATATGCGTAAAATGTTCTTACTTATATAATTTATTTATGTTGACAATATTTCTGGATTTGGTATTTAGGTATTTTTTTAATAAATGTGTTTTCTCATTTAACTATTTTATTTTATTCCTCTCTGTCAAAAAATGTTCAAAGGTAATTCTGAATGAAATGGGTAATTACCTTCTGGCGTGTTCAGTCAATACCTACTTAAAAAATCTCAATTCCTACATGTAGGAATATATATATATATATATATATATATATATATATATATATATACCTTTTCTCGGATCATCAAGTCCACGAAAATATGGGCGGAGCCTGACATGAGATGGGGCGGGGCTTTGGGACTAGCTTCTACTAATACCACCCCTGTCCAATAGATGGCGCGACTCAACGTCAATCGTTTTGCGGGCTTTGGGAATAGCTTCTACTAATATCACCCCTTGTCCATAAGATGGCGCGACGGAACGTTAATGGTTTTACGTGCTTTGGGAATAGTTTCTACTAATATCACCCCTGCCCAATAGATAGCGCGACAGAACGTTAATCGTTTTGCGAACTCATTTAGAACATGTATAGTAAATCCATGCATATACCTACCTAGGTACCTATATTTAAAAAGGTAAGATAGCGACCATTTTAAAGTTTCAAATTTTTTTGGATTTACGGTTGAATCCAAGATTTATTAAGCTTAATTTTTCAATATATTCCTTCTTTGGAATACATGCCCTAGATGTAAAAAAGAGGTTAGAAGTAAAATACATGAAATCTTTCAACTAGGATGCTTTGGGCTGGGCAGTTAAGTACGTGTAGAAAATATTCAGTAGGTATTTTCAATACATGCATGGAAGTAGGTATGGAAGGGACAGTAACTACCTGACACGTTAAGTGCAACGCAATGGTAAAAATCGAAAGTTTCAACCAAGATTTATATAAATCTACACTTCTTCAAAATAATGAAAATATTTATATTCGTTTGCTTATATGGTTGGCACATAAATACTTGTAAAAAGAACTTAATAAACAATGAAAGTCACCATATTGAAATAAAAATTTGCGTACTATCTTGATATTGAGTTAGAAACAGCTTTTTGAAATAATTTTTTGAAATTATTGCAAAAAAGGTTATTTTTTTAAAAAATTTCACTTTTGATCACTTTCTTAATTTTTCATCTCAAAACAATCACAAAGTAAGTAATGTCATAATCTTTTTTTATGTCGGACAATAAAAAATCCCATATGGCGCGAACTTTAATTGTCACACAATATATACCTATATAGATTATATAGGGATACCTATATATGGGTAATATATTTTCCAATATCATTCGGTCCATATACAAGTAGAATTTCTGCAAGTACGCCAAAATTTAAATTCGAGATCAATGTCTAAAAAGTAGGCTATGCCTAATGAAAATGATGATAACTAATGGTATCTATAGCAACCGCATTATTGGTCCATTTATTATAAATGGTAATTTGACCAGGGAAAGGTATTTGGATCTTTTGCAAAATAAGGTGATTCCTGCCCTTGGTATGTCAATACAGGATATCTGGTTCCAGCAAGATGATGCACCGTGATGTGCGCCGCTATTTAAACCAACTCTTTCCACAATCTTGGATTGGCAGAAGAGGGGCCATAGAATGGCCTCCGAGGTTTCCCGATCTTACCCGTGTGATTTTTTTCTTGTGGGGACACCTAAAATCGTGGGTGTATAAAAATCGTCCCCAAAATATAGTCGAATTAGAACAGCGCATAAGAAACGAAATAGCGTTGATTCCTCCAGAATGGATTAAGAATGTACTTAGTAGTTTTTACGACAGACTGGGCCATTGTCTCGAGGTGAATGGAGAACCTTTCGAGCAGGGCCGTAGCTAGGGGTTTTCCATGGGGGGGGGGGGCTTTGGTTTAAGGTTAACTTTTTGAGCATTATCCTCAAACATACAGGGTGAGTTTTTTTCGATGACCACTATGGGGATCTCGAAAACTAGCAGAGCTAGAACAAAGGTTAAATGGAAAAAGAATTGCGGTTTTGAATGCTCAATGTAATGCCCCTTTTGGATTTTTAAAAAAGTTCATGGGCTCACTAGATATTTTGAAAAGAGTGATTTTTTGCTATTTCATCAGATCTCTGTAGCTCCGTTATTTCTGATTATACAGAAAAACTGTAGAGACAAAAATTGTAGATAATTTTGGGCTTAATAAGATAATCTGATCCAATTTTTTATGTTGTTTGTGATTTTTGAGATATATGACATAAACCTTTTTTTAAACGTAAATCATAGTTGGCTGTGGCCTTATCAAATCGGCCTTTTTTTTTTAGCTTCCCGAAGATATAATACTTGGCATAGTTCTATAAAAAATAAAAGATCTATGGCTAATTTTCTGATTATTTTAAAATTTTCACATAGTCACCCATGGAATATTTTCGTAATTACGTTCTATTTGATAACAAAATGTAACAAAATAAAACAAAAATTAAAAAACTCAAATTCAAATTATTAGATATTATTTTAAAAGGTCGCCTTTTAGAATAAAAAAGGTGTTCAAACAATCCACCATTATTATTTATTTATGCAAATATTGCATGTTTTTAAAACTGAATTTGTCGCCTTTCTTAGAGAGCGACTGTCAATACTGGCAATTACTTCTAAAACAGCTGCTCTTAATTGTCTCATACTTTACTTTGTACTGTTCCCCACAAAAATAAATCCGAAACAGACAAATCGGGGGATTGGGGCTGCCAGGAAATAGGTCTATTTCTCCCTATCCAACTATTTGGATAGAGCTGATCTAGGTAATTTCTTACGGCCAAATAATTATGTGGTGGAGCTCCATCATGATAATTTTTGTTTTATTTTGTTACATTTTGTTACCAGCTAAAAATAAAATATTTGAAAGTTTGAAGTATGTAATTATAAAATAGAACGTAATTATGAAAATATTCCATGGCTTACGTGAAAATTAAAAAAAAAAATCGGAAAATTAGCCATAGCTCTTTTATTTTTTATAATAACTATGCCGAGTATTATATCTTTGGAAAACTCAAAAAATGGCCGACTTGATAAGGTCACAGAGCCAACTATGATTTACATTTAAAAAAACAAAAGTTTATGTCATATCTCAAAAATCACAAACAACATAAAAAATTAGATCGGATTATCTTATTAAGCTCAAAATTATTTACAATTTTTGTCTCTACAGTTTTTTTGTATAATCAAAAATGCCCGAGCTACAGAGATCTGATTAAAAAACAAAAGGGGCATTAGATTGAGCATTCAAAACGGCAATTCTTTCCCCATTTAACCTTTGTTCTAGCTTTGCTAGTTTCCGAGATCCTCTTAGTGGTGATCGAAAAAAACTCACCCTGTATATTGCCAAACGCAAACGCTTGACCTTTATTGGCATGTTACATGTTATTACAATCATCCGAGCAGTAAAATCGGCCAACACGATTATTTATTTTTCCATTTTGGCGGGCGCCGGGCGTGTTAATTAATTTTATACTACACCATTTATATAATAATAGTTATATTATACCATCATGGGGGGGTTTGAACCCCCTAAACCCCCCCCCCCTTATATACGGCCCTGCTTTCGAGCATTAGATTAATTGATTTTTAGGTACTATTAATTTATTGTGCCTATTTATTCATTAATAAACACATTTTGCAAGCTTAACATGATTTACCTGTCGTCGGTAAGTTATCATTACATGCAAAAATGTCAAAATTTTCATTAGGCATGGCCTACTTTTTAGGCAATGCTCTCGAATTTAAATTTTGGCGTATTTGCAGAAATTCTACTTTTTCTCAAAAATTTCCTTATGCAACCCCAATGAAATTTTACATGTTCAACTGAAAAATTCTTGTCTGAAACATTTTTTATACAAGGTGTATTTAAAAAGTTATATCCATTATTCCATCTAAATTGGGCACCCTGTATACTGAAGCTAGTCAGAACAATGGGTCCACTTTTGGATCATTGAGTCCAAAAAGGTTCGTTGAGTGCGGTGGGAAGGTATGGAGGTATAACATTATTGAGTCCGCAGAGGGGCGGTCCTAACATTTTTTCATTGTAAATCAAAATCTCTAATAAGTTCCAACGTTTTAGCATATTAAAACGACTTTCCTTTGGTTAAAACAAACATTTCTTGTTATTGCAACGATTCTCTATATTTATCACTCGATCCACAAATCGAAAATAAACAGATTTAGTATATAATTTGAAAATTAAATACTTCACAAACAGTAAAAGATAATGGTACAAACTTTTATGCCGTTTTTAACCATCATGACGAGTACATTTCAAGAAACTACAAATATATAGGGTGTTCCCATAAAAAAAAACGTATGTTTGGTTTGCCCGCTTTTAAGAAACACCCTGTATATTCATAGGATGGGCCCTAAAAACTGTTTATAATAAGCTAAAAAGTTTTTTGTATCTCAAAAAATTAAAGAGTTAAGGGAGGTGGGATTGTTCCTTGGGACACCCCGTACACAAGGTATCTACGTGTGTTTCACTTTTATTGCCGAAATTTTTAACAATCAAAAGCACTCGTCAAAATAATCATATTTTGTAGTATACACTTTCTCATTTGGACTTTGTTTTCGAAGTACAGGCAAAGTCTAGAGAATACTCTCTATACTTTGGTACAGGGCACTGTAGAAGTCAGCTCACTTCTTTGTTCTCTCGGCGAAAACAACAATTTTTTGCGACTGGTCGTAAATCAGCCTCGAACCGCTCTCAGCTACATATAGACCGGGAGATAGTGACAGATTTTTGGACGTGATTTTACTCAGTATGCCTTTCAAATGGCATTATGTTGCGTATGTTCTCACAATAATAAGGTATGAACCAGAGAGTCATCCTGGGTTCTTCATATGAAAAACTGAGTTTTCAATTATTCGAAAAATATGCGTTTTGATATGATTTTAGTCAGGCTGCCATGTGTTTTATAATGAAGTTCAAAATAGAAAATTCCTCCGGAAAACCATAGGCATACCGTTAGCGTGGGTTCAAAGGGCTATTATTGTCACGTGAACTTGTATTTTAATAATTAGTTTTTCCACGTTTCTGAACAGGCTGCCAAGGAGAAGTATGCAAGTGCTTGTTATGAAAATGCTGAAAAAAGGATGGCATACCTTTCACGCTTGTCCAAGTACTGTTTAAATTGAATGTTATTTTATAATTTAAACGATTTATTCGATGTTAAGTGTACTTGGATATGCGCAAACGGTATGCCATCTTTTCTTCAGCAGTTTCATAACAAGAACTTGCATACTTCTCATTGGCAGCCTGTTTAGAAACGTGGAAAAATTAATTATTATAATACAAGATCACGTGGCAATAATAGCCCATTGGACCCACCCTAACGGTATGCCTATGGTTTTCCGAGGAATTTTCTATTTGAACTTCATTATAAAACACATGGCAGCCTGTATAAAATCATATCAAAACGCATATTTTTCGAATAATTGAAAACTCAGTTTTTCACATGAAGAACCCAGGATGACTCTCTGATTCATACCTTATTATTGTGAGAATATGTGCCACATAATGCCCTTTGCAAGGCATACTGAGTAAAATCACGTGCAAAAATCTGTTTTTTCAAAAATCTTATTTTCTTATCAAATAAGATATCGATCGCCGTACTCCGATGACGGTGGGCCGAGGGAGCGGGAGACGGCAGGGGGGAAACGTTTGTTTACACAAGGCCGAGTGCGCCGACTTATAGTATTCTCTAGACTTTGACTGTAGTTCTCTTTTTGATATTGAATTATGGCAATATCTCCCAAAACTATCACGCTGCTGTCATTTGTGCTCTTTTTGGATGGTGATTTTACTAGTTTTTGAGGTTACATTTTTCGTCTTGCAGGTGCATGGTTTTAGTGCACCTTTTTATTTGCAACAAAGGTTTACTCCTGCTTCATAACGACATAGTCAACCGTTTGGGTTGAAATTGCCAAAACGTGCCCCAAAATACCTGCTAACTCAAACATTGGAAATATAAAATTTTCACCTACCACTTTCAAATGTTTCAGATCTACTGTACAATCAAAATGAAGAAAAAATGCCAAATGGACATTGGTCAAAACACCATTCGTTTTCTTGAAATAGGGTGTCAAAATTTCGTCAAATTCAATATTTTCCATTTTGAAAGCGAATAATTTTTGGTTCATTGTTCATGGGGATTTGTTTCTCACTTTAGATGGTACAGTTGATCTGTAACATTTGAAGGCGGTAGGTGAAAATTTTAGGTTTCGCATAATTGGAGTTAACAGGTGCTTTTGGACAAGGTTTGGCATTTTCGACGCACACGATTGATTTTATCGTTATGAACAAATGAAAAGATGCACTAAAACCATATACCTGCAATACCAAAAAGGTAACCTCAAAAAAGTTTCGAAAAAAGTACGATCCAAAAATAGTACAAGTGGCGTCCTCTGTGAGATACGTAGAAATTGAAATTTTCAGCTTCATCTCCATCCCCCAAAAAATTTCAGTGCCAAATTTTAGATCCACAGCGTGATTATTTTGGGAGATAATGCCGTAATTCAATTTCAAAAAGAGAATTACAACGCCCTGCATTTCGAAAACAAAGTGCAAGCGAGAAAAAGTGTATAGGTACTACAAAATATATCATTATTTGAATATTATGATCTTTGGTGCTATCCCGTTTTTTAATTATTCCGTTTTCAAATGTTATGCTAAATTTATTACACTTTAATTTGTCGATCTCGTGATAAAGATAGACGATCAATTCGCTAACAAAAAATATTTGTTTTAAAAAAGAGAACAACATATAAGTAAAATTCCAAAATGTTTAGGTGCTTTTTCAGGGTTTACTGATTTTCGAAATAAAATACCTAGTAATTTCAGGAAAATCTGAAAAGCTCCTAAACATTTTGGGATTTTATAGTGGTACACTCTTGGTTAAAACAAAACAATTTTCATTGCACTGATCGTCTATCTTTATTACAAAATCCTCAAATTCATATTAAATATATAAATTTAGTATTAAATTTGAAAACGGAATATTTCAAAAAGGGAGAAACTAATGATTCAAAGTTTTAGATAATTCTGATTACCTTGGTGAACAGATTTCAAAAATCCAAAAATGTATAGGGTGTTCCAATTTAAAAAACAAAGTTTAATTTGCCGCAACAATCTAAAAAGTTATAGACGTACTAGGGCATTTAGCCAAAAACACAAACAACAAACACAAAAAGTCGATAGCGCAACCTTTCTGATTTTCCTTCAAAATAAAAAAATAAAATGATAATTTTTTTTCTTAGCGCCACTTGGAAATATCTTGACGAATATGCATTTTTCGGAGAATTTTATTTGAAAGAAAAAAATTGCCTTTTTGATTGACTAAAAACATATTAAAGATTCATGGCCTACTGTCTGAGATATTTTTGAAAAACCCGAAAATAGCGGAAATTTCTTTGTCTTGTAACTTTTTTATCTGAAGAGTCAAATGTTTCCGGCGTCAAAAAAATACATATTTTATGTATGTACTTTCAATCGACATATCACAAGCGCTACATGTCCCTTGCGCTAGCCTGATTTAATTGACAGAAGCTGCTCGTTTAGTTTTTAAGTATCTAATACCTACCAAAAAATATTAAATATGTGCGAGATGTAGATACCTCGCGGCAAATTTCAAAGGTTTGCACTGTAGTATGTTGTGAAATTGACTAAATCTACAATTGTAGTTTATTTAAACGAACTTTTAAAGCATTTTGCCAAGCCTTCTAAATTTTCATTTTTGTTCTTGCGAGCGCAAGGGATATTATGTAGCGCTTGTAATACATCGATTGAGAGTGCATAAAATATAATATGTAATTTGTTGACGTCATGGCCTGCTATAATTGAGTATTTTTTTTAGCTGCTAAAAGAGCACCCATCAAACCGCGGCATTTTTCCAAATTCTGAGAGAGTAGGCTTAAAGCAATCAGTTTTTCCACAAATTTTATTAAGAAACTTTTTCGGATACTCTCAAATTAAAAAGGTGAGTAGATACAAGCAGAAGAAGTTTCCGCAATTTTCGGATTTTTCAAAAATACCTCAGAAAGTAGGTCATGGATCTCGGATGTGTTACACAAAGATAGCCCATTAAAAAGGCAACTTTTTCTTTTTTCAACTAAATTTCTCCGAAAAATGCATATTCTTTTGTCAAGATATTTCCAAGTAGGTAGCAATCCGTCAATAGTCATAGGTAGGTAGTATATTCGCAACTACCGACTCTTAATTCTTAAGATAAACGATTATCTCCATGCTTCCAAGGAGAATTAAATATCCTCTCCCAAGACCAAACTCACCAAACTATAGCTACGGGCTACGCTACTGGTAAATCAAATAGATGTGTGTATCTAGGCCAAGGTCATAACCAGTCCGGGTCAATGCCCTAATCAGCTGATATCAGTATATCAGTATATATTGTACCTATAGAGTAATGAGTGCATTCATATTTGCTTCAAATTCAAAGGTTTGCATACATATATGTTTTTACTAGTAAGTTTTTTATATCAAATAAAAGCATTATAAATTAATGTTTTTGTTTTATTACTTATGACGCTTATAGAAGTATAGTAAATATTTAATGAGTAAAAGTTACCTATTATAATATCTTTTTCAATATCATTGGGTCCATTTTATGAAACTTCTCAGAATATTGGGACCACTTTATAAATTTATTGTTATGAAATTAATTTATTAGGAGACTTGTTGCTGAAAGCCCTGTCATTTCGTGTACAAACATAGTCTTTTTCCACAGTTTGCAAACGTAAAGGTCCCTATATATTTATTTTTGTTTATACTATATCATATCATACTGTATCATGTAGGTATACAAAGTTATAGTTGCGTTTTGAATAAGTACCTATGCAAAGAAAACCAATATGGCACTAAAATTTATGAACTGTTGCAGCAAATACCTATGCTGTTTACTGTTAAATTAATTAGCTGCGACAGGATGTGGCAAGATATTTTCCAATTTAAGATCAATAATGATTTAATCGATTATTTTGTTATAGATGGATACTAGGTATAAGGTATCAAATAGAAAGAAAATAAGTTATATTCATTCATTCAAATTGAATTGTTACATACAGGGTGTTCACTTTTAAGTGGACACAAATCGATAAAAAATGTATTTTGTGAGATATTTTCAAAAACCTTTTTTTGTTCGAAAGGCCTTCAAAAACAGTTTCTTTTCACCTTTCTGCCATTTTCAAAATGCAAATCCAGGGCCGGCTTATTTAAAATCTGACCCCACAGCGTTAATCAGAACACCCCGAAACATCGATATACATACCAAATTTGAATAAAAAATATACAGGGAGTTCCATTCTGCAGGGTGTCAAAGTTGAGCAAAATAGGAATTTTAAAGGCATCTGCCCAGTCAAGAGTGCCATGGAATCCCCTCAAAACAGTTGAATGGTCAATAGGACCACTCAAGGTGTTGGTGTGCAAAGATCCAATACAAAATATACAGAGTGTTCTTATCTGTGCCATCTCAAATTACTGAATTTTTGGAACTTTATACTAGTCAAAAATCGAGTATATCAAAACCGCTCCACACACTATAAATGAACTAAATGTAAAAAATACAGAAGTCTGTCAGTCAGTAAGTCCATATCAGTTAAGATGGCTGGTGTGCCACAACAGGAAACGCACAGAAAATGTATCATCTTAGACAGTGACTTTGTTGAGATAGGTTCAATAATTTAAATTGTTTTTATTTGTTGGTTGGCATTTAGTAAAGAAATACATTACTTTTGCGCTTATCAATATTTTTTCAATGATTCCACAGCACTCATGACCCGTATAAAGTTTCATAAAAATTCACCATTTTGAGATGGCAAAAGATAAGAACACTCTGTATATTTTGTAATGGACCTTTGCACACCACCCCCTTGAGTGGTCCTATTGACCATTCAACTGTTTTGAGGGGATTCCATGGCACACTTGACACGCCAGATGTCTTTAAAATTCCTATTTTGCTCAACTTTGACACCCTGCAGAATGGAACTCCCTGTATACTTTTTATTCAAATTTGGTATATAGGGGTTTTGGGGTGTTCTGATTAACGCTGTATAGTCAGATTTTAAATAAACAAATGCCTAAATAGATTTTGTGAAAATCGGGGTTTAAAAAAATCTTAGCCGGCCCTGCAATTGCAATTTGACAAATGTGTTCACATAGAAAGTTGCACATTTTGAAGACCTTTGTATCAAAAAATTTTTTTTGAAAATATCCCAACAAATCAATTTTTTATTGATTTGTGTCCACTTAAAAGTGAACACCCTGTATGTAATAGAACAAATCCTGAAATTAATGACATAATTGCCATTTCCATTTTCAAAATTACTAGGCTTATGATTTGGATATAAAGGCTTCTTCCAACTAGACCTTTGAATCGTTATACCGAATGTATCTATTTTAAATTCATGGAACATGACTCTGGTGGTAAAGTACATTAAGTCTTTTTTAGACCCACCTTTTAAACGTTACAAAATATCACTCATTTTGTTGGGAACAAAAATAACTAAATAATATACAAATGGCTTTCAGATAATGAATAGTTATAGCTAACATAGACAGATGTTTTTGTAGCATAGCAGGTAAGGGATAACCAGTTAAATAAAATGCACTCCAGCCGGGATGCGACGTTCACATAACCAACAATAATGAATGGTTACCCTTTGCCGTAAAAGTCGTAGAAAATATCAGAAAACATCTCACCGCTACTCACTAATAGTCAGTCATCCTAGATGAATCCCATTTAGAGATTAAACGTATAATTACCGCCCTCTGCCGGCCAGGGTAAAAAACATTATTAGCCTGGAAACAAACCTCTAAGCTCCGCCCCCTGCGGACTCAATGTTATACCATTATACCTTCCCACTGTACTCAACACACCATTAGCCTGGAAACAAACCTCTGAGCTCCGCCCACTTTCTACTAAGCCCCGCCTCCTGCGGACTCAATGTTCTGCCATTATACCTTCCCACTGCACTCAATGATCCAATTTGGACTCAATGATCCAAACGTGGACTCAATCTTCCGACTAATGTCAGATAATGGACCCAAAGATTCAGGAAAAGATATATATATAAGAAAAGGTGATAATGGGCAAACACTCAAAGTTAACAAAAAGAAAAAACTAGTAACCGCATACACGTGTTTCATGCTATTTGGCAATCATCAGGACGGTGCAACATTAACCAAATCAAAAGATAGGCATGATTTGGGAAGCAACAAATGAAGTCCAGGCAGGAGCCAACAGCACATTTGCAGCTTCAGTCAGCACATCCCCTATTTTGGGGCTTGTACTAACATCGCCACGGAGGCTGCTAAAGCGACCTGCGTGGAAATCTTCATAACCCAAGATACAATGAAAATAAGGATGTAAGATTAGCGAGTGTAAATGTAACAATTACAAGAAAAGGTGATAATGGGCAAACACTCAAAGTTAACAAAAAGAAAAAACTAGTAACCGCATACACGTGTTTCATGCTATTTGGCAATCATCAGTACGGTGCAACATTAACCAAATCAAAAGATAGGCATGATTTGGGAAGCAACAAATGAAGTCCAGGCTTTTAACTTTGAGTGTTTGCCCATTATCACCTTTTCTTGTAATTGTTACATTTACACTCGCTAATCTTACATCCTTATTTTCATTGTATCTTGGGTTATGAAGATTTCCACGCAGGTCGCTTTAGCAGCCTCCGTGGCGATGTTAGTACAAGCCCCAAAATAGGGGATGTGCTGACTGAAGCTGCAAATGTGCTGTTGGCTCCTGCCTGGACTTCATTTGTTGCTTCCCAAATCATGCCTATCTTTTGATTTGGTTAATGTTGCACCGTACTGATGATTGCCAAATAGCATGAAACACGTGTATGCGGTTACTAGTTTTTTCTTTTTGTTAACTTTGAGTGTTTGCCCATTATCACCTTTTCTTGTAATTGTTACATTTACACTCGCTAATCTTACATCCTTATATATATATATATATATATATATATATATATATACGTCTGTACGTCATTTCTGCGTCCATACATTATGGTTTGCGCATGTAATTCTGCGTCCTGTGTAATTCGACGTCCGTATACGGACGCAGAAATGGAAAAGTCGCCAAAGTGCTCAGAACTGTGAGAAGTGTCTATATACGAATTATCAGGTGGACGTCGAATTGTCGTTGAGATGAAAAAACGTGTATATTTTAGTTCGTGGAATCCGCCACGAGGGCGCTGCTGAAGCCACCGGTAATATACGCGTTCGTGTATATTTATTACATGTCTTCGCGTTTTCTGCATCCAAGAAAGTTGGCAACGTCGCGCATGGTTTTTTCACGTAGTTTTATTATTATGATATATTCGCCTCCCGGGTTTGTTGTTTGTGCGTCCACGGGAACAAAACTGATGCATCGATTTATGTTCTTTTAGTAGAGTCCATGAATCTTCAAATTGTGATTTTCATTTGTACTTTCATATTAAAAGTTAAAATAACTTTTAGATGATTCCCCACCCCACCGTTAATACTATAAAATACCACAAGGCGTCAAAAGTAGTTCTGCACGGGGGTGAAATATGAAAATTACCCTAAAAGTTATTTTTCGATATTTGAATAAAAAGAAACAGTTGAATAGTTGTAGATAACAATTTGCCTCAGACCACTGGAGATATAAAATATATATGTTACGGGTAAAGTAAGGTTAACGGTTAAACTTAGGTTTACCCGAGTAAACTGCGAAATACCCAAGAAACGTGGGTAAAGTAAGAAATATAACCGACATTATAGGTATTTCTGTCTTTAGCCGGGCAAACCGCGTTCTATCAGGTTTTTTTTTGTTAAAGTGGGGTGTAGGAATTATTACTGCGCCAAACCCGCAGAAAAACCAAAATTTTGAAAGATTTATGCCGTGTTTCTGATGGCCAGAAATTTTTTACATGCTAACTGCATTTTTCCTTCGAACAGTTTTGTTGGGCGATTGTTTGTGAATGTTTCTCACCATTCCGGACTGCTTTGATAGAGAAGCAAGGTATATAAGTCTGGACTCACTCACTTAATACGAAAAATGTGATGTTTTTAGTGGGGATGCATGCAGTCAAGAGGTAATATAAGAAAACTCTTTTTTTAAGTAGTCAAGCTTTCGGAGTAATTTATCAGGGAATCAGGGCTACTACAAATGGTAATATTTAAACAAAGGAGTATTATATAAATTAAAAGACTACTTACTAAATTTAGGTTGTATAAATTCACAAAAACCATTTAATCTAAAAAGAATCCAAATAAATGTGACTTCTTTCTTTGGGCAATTATTTCCTCTTCCAATCCATTTATTTGAATTCTTTTTCCATTCAATTTCTTCTCAAGTTTGACGTTTAATTTCATAGGCAACTTTTGAATTTTCAAAGATTTTAAATATCACATAATATGCAACACGTGTTTTCAGTTATTCGCGTTTTTGGCGAAAGTGATAAAGTCTTTCGAAAAATAACAAGAGTAAAAAAAGTACTAGAATTAAATTATTCATAACAAAAAGTACCAATTTTGTCAGTCCGCCAATGGACAAAAAAGTTCTGTCACATTTTTAAGGTGCATCACTCTGTATCAACCCTTTAAATGGTACAATTGAACTATGTTGTCTGTCGATTAATGCCCTTGCAACAGTGTGTGCCAAATTTGGTTTTTCGAAGTTCAAAAATAACTGATATATTGTTTTTTCGAAATTACAAAGGTCACTTTCAAGGCCTATAACTTTTCAAGTGTACAACTTAGTATAGAGGTAAGTTGCGTTAAATGTTAAATCACCTTATTTTGGGCTCCCCTGTATGCTCCTGCTCTGTGTCGGTTCTTATGCGGAACACCCTGTATAGTAGTTTTATACATTATTTTAAAGGCTTCACTGTTTCACAGTTTGCGAATTTATACAACCTCAACTTAGTAACTAGTCTTTTAGTTTTTATAATATTCCTTTATACCTACCATTTGTAGTTGTCCTGAAGATGTAATAAATTATTCCGAAAGCTTGACTACATAAAAAAGTAAGAGTTTTCTTATATTGTCTGTTGACTGCATCCCCAATAAAAACATCACATTTTTCTTCTTAACTGACTAAAAAATTATTTACCTTGCTTCTCTATCATTGTACCTTGCTTATCTATCATAATATACCTATAAATTTAAAAACTGTAGCACCTGTTAGCTTTTCATATACAGTAACGTTACTTATTTCAACAATTATACAGGGTTATTGGTAATTGGATACATCCCTTTGGAGATGTGATAGGGGAGGAGGTAAGGAGTAAATTTAATCCTAATATGCATTATGCAAACCTCAATAGTTTTTGAGATATTTAAATTTTTCTTAGTAGACAAAAAAATCTATGGAACTTTTTTAAAACTTTTCAACTGGATTACTTACCAAACACTGTGATGGTTTTATGTTTGAAATGGAAAAAGTACCGAAACATTTAGATCGTAGGAAAATTTTAAATAAAAAGTCAAACATATTTAATGAAATTGGGTTTTGCATAATGCATATAGGGTTAAATTTACTTCTTACCCCTTCCCCTATCAGATCTTCAAAGGAATGTATCGAATTGCCATAAGCAATAACCCTGTATAATTTTAATAGGTATGTTATTGCAATACAAGCAGTTCAGAATGGTGAGAAACAGTCAGATAATATATTACATAACGAGAGTTGTAAAGTTGTATCAGGAGAGCGGAAAAGTTGCACACGAGCCGCGCAGCGACGAGTGCTGTAACTCCACGAGATTTACAATCAGATTTTGAGGTCACGAGACAAAAAATCTCGTGAAAATGTAGTTAATTCATTATTTTATAAACTTAAATGCCACTTTAAAACTGACCGTTATAATAAAATCTTCCTGAAGTAACGTTTAGTATTTTTTGAAGATCAAACAAGTTACCTGTATGTATGTTACTATGTACCTAGTTAGCTGGTACCTACCTACCTAATTTTTACTTTTACGATTTATTCGAGATTTCAGTACATTTCCAGTAAGTACTAAAATCCACTTTCTGCACTTCTGAACGCAGTACACACTGCTTTTACATATGTGTCTTGTTCATGTATCTAATAAATGTGGCAAGAATGAAATAAGTAGGTATACGGGGTGAGTCATGCCATACATAATGGCACATGGAGCAACTGCATAAATTTTGGACCAAAATAGAAATGTCGTTTGTTTAAGAGATACAGGGCGTTGAAATTTGTTTTTTGAAATTGCATTTTGGCTACATGTCCCAAAACAGTTTAGCACTTATATGTTTTTGTGGATGGAGAATAAGCTGAAATGTCAGTTTCTACGTATCTCATAGTGGGCGCTGTTTTTAAACCGCGCTTTTGCTCCTAACTTTTTTGAAGTTATCCTTTTGGTGTCGCGGGTTCATCATTTAGTGCATCTTTTAACTCCAACATTCAAAACAAACAATTTTCAGCTACCGCTTTCAAATCTTACAGATCAACTTTACTGTACATTCAAAGTGAAGAAAGTAATGCCAAATAGGCATTGGTCAAAACACCATTCTTTTTCGTGAAATAGAGTGTCCAAATTTTGCTGAGTTTGAATCCATTTCATTTTGAAAACGATACATTTTTGGTACATTGTTAATAGTGACTTTCTTCTCACTTTAAATGGTACAGTTGATTTGTAACATTTGAAAGTGGTCGGTAAAAATTTTATTTTTCAAATGTTGGAGTCAACAGGTGTTTTGGGGGTACATTTTTCGAAATTCCCCTAAACAAACAACATTTCTGTAAGGCATATTAGCCTCAATCGTATAATATTTTGGCCCAAAATATATGCAGCTGGTCTATGTCGTATTATTTATGACTTACCCTGTATAGGTATACTATCTGTGTATTGCTGGTAAGAAATAAAAAAGTACACTTGCACCATATACAGTGTGTCCACGTTAAGGAGTTCTTCACCCTTTCATTTAGAATATTTTTGAGGAGGACAAAAACTAATAACAAAAAAGGTTTTAGCCCATTCATTTCCAAAAATCTGATATTTGTTCCCAAAAAAGGCTAGGAAGACCTATATGTAACAAAAAAAAAAAGGTTTTGAATATCGGTTCACAAATAAAAAAATACAACAGTGGGAATTTCGTAACGTGGATACACTGTATTGTGCTATTGTGCTTGTTCAAGTTTCCTATAGTTTCTCCTTGCAACTGTGCGTCCGCCGCGAGCGAGCAAACCTTATTTTTATATTTGCCCATCTAATAAATTATGAAAATAGAACAGTCGAAATTTGGCAACATGGTGGATGCAGAAAACGGCTGCCGGTATAAATAATATACATATAGGGACGCAGAAATACTTGTATATACAGATGGACGCACAATTATCGACATCATATGGCGGATGCAAAATTGTCGATCAAATGTACAGGAAAACAAAAAGTTTAAATGTTAATGTATATTAAAATCTGTTGCGGTACAGAGGTTCATGGACCCAATCTATTCCAGAAAATAAAATCAGAAATGGATATACTCTACTCTTTCTGGTAGACGCAAAAATGATGGTGTGATAAAATGATGCAGAAATGACGATGAGACGTATATATATATATATATATATACAGGGTGATTTATTCATTAATACAATAATTTTAACCACGTCATCAGGGAGGTACATATATGCCAAAAACGCAAAAAAAAATTTTTTCGCTGCATGTTTAAATAATGGGGCAATTTATCCCTAATCCCACGTAACGAGGCGCACCTGAACGCATGTGAATGAGGCTTTCTGGTGGGGAACATGGCGCCGGCCGCGACGTTGCCGTTTCGTTGCCATAATTTAAATAAGAAAAAATATCCAGTTTATGAATTTACCTCTGGTTAATGGGACATGGGACAATAAAAGAGTGTTAGCACATCTTGGACTTTCCGCATTCAGCATCTAACTGACACATATTCCTTCAGAATGTCACTACACTTTTCACTGCACAAATCACGATCTCTAAAACAATTTTGGTAAGTTCCCCACTGTGTATACGCAGCCTGTTTTTTTTTTTTAATTTTGCCTACCCCCCTATTTTCGAGGTTCCTGAACACCTTAGTTTTTGGTGCTCGACGTAGTTTCCGAGAAAATTGATTTTCAAATTTCCCTTTGACACCTCACTTTTTACGGCGATATTTGTGGTTATAATCGGGGTGAATTTTTACTGTACACAGCTCAAACTAATGACCATACTATTTTGCACCTTTTGCAACATCGACATTTGGCGAAAACCCGCGGAAAAACAGAAAATATCCAAGATTTATGCATTGCCCTGTCCGCAGTCCTCCGCTCCACTACTTAGGTGCTTAGGTGAAGTTAGCGTCACTAACGCCAGCGCAATGGCGCCGGCGTCAACGCCGAAAAGACAGCGTCATCGGTTTTTCGCTCACTAGCCCGTTCCACCATCGATCATAATTAAAGTCCGTGTACCAATATTATTTTTTCTAAGGGTGTTTCTGGCATTTTTTGGGATACCATTCCACAGATTACCTCCTTTGGAAAGGGGTCATCTCCAGTTTCAATGAAAATCTCGGATCTCGAGGGACAGGGGTCCATTCGCCCTCGGGATGTACCTATTTCCGTTTTTAATTTTTCTAAGTACCTACGTTCCCCCTACTTTTTGGGGATGCTATTCCACAAATAAGCTCCTTTGGGTCTCCAGTTTTAAGGTAAATCTCGGATCTCGAGGGCAAAGTGTACATTCGCTCTCGGGATGTATTGTGGAATGGCATCCCCAAAAAGTAGGGGGAACGTACCTACTTAGAAAAATAATTAAAAACGGAAATACACTCCGCCGTGGGCGAAGAACTCTTTACCCTCGAGGTCCGAGATTTTCATTAAAACTGGAGATGACCCCTCTCCAAAGGAGGTAATCTGTGGAATGGTATCTCAAAAAATGCCAGAAACACCCTTAGAAAAAATAAAATCGGTACACGGACGTAATTATGACCGATGGTGGAACGGGCTAGTGGGCGAAAAATCGATGACGCTGTCTTCTTTTCGGCGTTTTTGACGCCTGACATTTGTGTGGCGCTGATTTAAAGTACCACCGATATTAAGAGAAGTAAACTGGAGCACTTGTTCTCAAAACCCGCACGAGGGAATTTGGCATTCAATGCTTTACGTAATGAAGAATTACCCTTCCTTTTTTAAAGAAGTAGGTACAACCTCCTACTTTTAAGTGGGTATTTTGAAGAAAAATAAAAATGTTAATGAAACGAAAATTTAAACATTCATTTTTATAGGTCCAGTTTTGTCAATACCTAACCCTAACATTACTTAAATTGGTGTTGATAGAGGTCCCACAATCTAACATAATGTTGGTAAATACTCTTAAAAAGGCCGTAAATAGTCTCCAAATCAAATTTGTGAAATACAAAAAATAATCATGAGAAACTAAGCGCGCCCCGAATGTCGGGCGAAAATAGCCTACGTAAACACGGCAAAAATATTTCTTAATGTTTCTTCTTATAACTATTGCCGTAACGCATAGTTTAAAGAAAGGTCATGCATGATTCTTTTTTGTATTTCACAGATTTTAATTTGGAGACTATTGACGGTATTTTTATCATGCCAAATTCCCTCGTGCGGATTTTGAGAACAAGCGCTCCAGTTTAGGTACTTCTCTTAATATCGGTGGTACATTAAACGTCGCTAACTTCAGGCTGCAAACAGAAAACAGAACAGAAATAAGGGATAGGCAACCGGCCTGAAAACAATGCAAAATTAATCTTGGACACACAGATTACCCACCTTATTTCCTGTTTTTCCGCGGGTTTTCGCGAAGTGTCGATATTGCAAAAGGTGCAAAATAGTCTGGTGATCAGTTTGAGCTGCGTACAGTAAAAAGTCAACCGGATTATAACCACAAATATCGCCGTGAAAAGTGAGATGTGAAAAGGAAATTTGAAAATTCATTTTCTCGGAAACTACGTCCGAGCAAAAAAAACTAAGGTCAGATTCGTGTTCACAATAAAAAAAACGGGGCTGCGTAGGTACATCGTGGGGAACTTTCACCGCTATTTTTGCCATAACAAGCACGAGACGTACACAGTTTCAACAAACAGTGATTGGAAAATACTGAAACTGTTTCAAAAATTTCGATTCTATTGGAAATAGGTATGAGTCCTTAACTATGACAAGAAAACATAACGAGAAAGAAAGGACTGGTGTGTCGTTCGTGTTGGATACGACCCGGAAAGTACATGGTAAGTTTAAGCAACTAGACCCCAGATATGTTCGCTAAAGTTGACGTTCTTATTTCAGAGGAAGCGGAACACCCACAGACGCTATTTTTGCCATTACAAGCACGAGACGCACACAGTTTCAACAAACAGTGATTGGAAAATACTGAAACTGTTTCAAAAATTTCGATTCTATTGTAGATAGGTATGAGTCCTTAACTATGATAAGAAAACATAATGAGAAAGAAAGGACTGAGAAAAGTGTGTCGTTCGTGTTGGATGCAACCGGAAAGTATACGGTAAGTTTAAGCAACTAGACCAGAGATATGTTGGCTAATGTCGACGTTCTTATTTCAGAGGAAGAGGGACACCCACAGAACACATCTCTAAGAGCGTCTCCGTGCAGTAAAAAGGATTATCAGTGAACTAGTGAGCGGAAAAATTAGTGCGCGAAGTGAAAGTGAATGAAGTTTGTTCTATCAAGAAAAAGATCGTCCTCGGTGGTGTCAAGGTCCACGAAATCATGTAAGCCAGTTTAGTACTTAATAAAGCATCAAAAATCAAAAGGCCACGTAAGCAGTCGTTTCATTTATTTTTCTTGTTGGCATTTATCCCTTAAGGTGTCTCAGGCCAAAACTAACCGTTACAAGAGGTACCTAAACCTAAGTGTATAATTTCCGCATGAATTTTGCAGAACATTCGCCTACAATACAAATAATAATTATGTACCGAAACATTCCTTCAAACTTATGAAAGTTCCGTACATCTGGCAACAATGCTGACGCGCATGACGGCAAGCGTCGTCCAATGCTCTGCCGATGCCTCATGCGCCCTGAAAGAAAGTCAGTGGCAGCTGCAAATAGGGGGCCAAATAGGTAAAAATGCGGTTTAGAAAAAAATTAATTCCGGCTTTAAGAAAAAAGTTGGAATTTTTTTAATTGCGATTTCGCATTCAGGATATTTTTCCCTACCCACTGTTAAAATTAATGTAGTTATGAATAAATCACCCTGTATACAGGGTTAACTATCACTTAGTACAAAAATTTTTATGGCAGATAAAGAAAAATTAGACTTGCCAAAATAAATTTTCAAAAATTTTCTAACATTTGTCTTAAGCCTAAAAAAATTTTTTTTCAAATTGTATTAAACCCCTCAAAAAACGCCGCCTATGGACGCCCGTGCGACATGTCTAAAAATTTCGCATATGTCAATAGCGCGGCGTTGCCACGTCTATCAATTTATCCGAGGATTCACCACAAAATTTCGATTTCCTTTTAAAAACGATTACTTTCTAAGGAACATGTAGAATGCCTATGAAACACCTACCTTACTGACATTTCCAGGATTGTTTGCACCATTTTCTGTTTTCTTGCTTTTTTAAATTAAAAGTCACACAACACAACATTCACATTTTCTAAATCTGTTGGGGATCTCTTGGTTTCCCTCTGCTATTCCTTTTGTTTGAAGCGAGGTACTCAGCCTGACGACCACGACGAGGTAGATCCCCTCCGCCAGGAAAACCCCGAAGGGTAACCAAAAAATCACAACTGCACTAGCACACATTGCACAAATGCACATGCAAAGCACTACAGTAGCTGTTCAAAGAGGCCGCCGTTAACTTCGATGCACAAATTCACTCGGTTAACTAAAGAAGTCTGGATACGTGCAAAAAGTCCATGATTATTCCGGATTTGAACAGCTGCACCTTCAATTCGTTCACGTAACTGCTGCTCGTTGTCGATTTCCTGCTCGTACACAATCGCCTTCATGAATCCCCAAATACAAAAATCCATTGGATTCAAGTCTGGTGATCGCGGCGGCCATGCAATTGGCCCTCCTCTTCCGATCCAACGGTTGGGGCATTGGTCGTCTAAAAGTGCACGAACAGGTCTCGCAAAATGGGCTGGTGCACCATCGTGCATAAACCACATGTCATGCAGTACTTGTAGTGGCAAATTATCAAACAAAACATTTGTCAGAAAATACAAGTATCGTTCAGCGTTTAAATTTTCCGGTAGAATGTATGGTCCAATTAATCGATCTCCATAAACTCCTGCCCAAACATTGATGGAAAACCGACGTTGGAAATTAAACCGCCGAACAGCATGTCGGTTCTCATCGGACCAAATATGGCTGTTGTGTCTAAAAAAAAAACAACAAAAATTAGAAATATTCACAATTTTGGCGAAGGCGTTAGGATTGACATAGCCAATTTTATAATAAATAAAAAAGATAATATGGAAGAGAGAAAGCTATAAGTGAGTAAAAATTTACATACGTGTAAACCCCAGCACGTGTGAAGCAGCATTCGTCTGTCCAAAGAATGTTGAAAACAAAGTTTGGGTCTGGGCGATTCGATCACGTAGCCAAGTGCAGTAGGTCATTCTCACCGGAAAATCATTTGCTTCTAATGCTTGGACCTTTTGTATGTGATAAGGGTGAAGGCCGTTTTCCCTTAGAATCCTCCATGCCTGTAAATAATTTTATTGTTACATTTTAAATTTTATGTAGGTATTAGGTGCAAGCAAAGACAATCCCATCACATGGGATAGTCTTTGGTAGAAGTCAGTTTTATTGGTTTTATTTTACTTGCCTTGTTCTGAGATATTCCCAATCTCCTTGCAATAGCTGTAGTGCTTATGGAAGGTTGCTCGCCCACCCCTTCGAGCTTGCAAAACACCAGTGTTTCGCATACGTTGTACAATGTTCACGAAAGTACGTGGGTTAGGCATATTTGCCCTGTTAGGAAAACGAATACGGTATTCTGCTGCAGCTCGATGTGCACTTTCATCGCATCTCCCGTACATTATAACCATGTCCGTTAACTCGGCGTTCGAATACTCCGGCATTTTCACAAAGACGCTGAACGATTTGCCGCGAAAATCAAGACCAAACTGGGAAATAACGCCATGTTACATTCGCAAATGCCCTCCGTCGGCTACTAGCCAAACTTGAAAAGGTTTGTTCCAACAGGACCAATAACCGTGCTCAAGCACGTTCAGCGCATGCGCACTACCCCACTGGCTGTTCCAACTGAATTATACCGACACGGGCCGATACACGCACTGTTCCAGCCGATTTATGGATCATTTGTGTATCGTCCTTGTACGATAAAAACGGTCCCTGGTCTAAAGCAATAACCGCGTGTACTGACATGCGCAGTGTATAGTCATGTGACAGAGATAAACAATAACCTCATATTTTTGTTTTTACGTAGATGGTTTTAAATCGATGGCTGGGATCGTGCTTTTTATTTCTTGTTGGTTTTTGGCTTGTTGGGTAGGGCGGGGAATCGTTGAACAATAATTTTTTAGAGTGAAGAGTGAGGTTAGCCCACCGAACATTCGGTTAGCCACATATTAAACACGCAGGTTAGGTGCGGTCACAAAACGTGATTTGGTCGATTTGATTCACAATCCGTTCCATCTGAAATTTTCTTTGGGATCGCACATGAACGGTGCAAAACTAGCGCATGCGTTCTTTAAGGGTTATCATCTAGTTCATGTACAGTTCTGTGACGGTACGTAAATTCGAGTTGGAACAAATGATCCCAAAGAAAATTTCAGATGGAACGGATTGTGAATCAAATCGACCAAATCATATTTGTGACCGCACCTAACCTGCGTGTTTAATATGTGGCTAACCGAATGTTCGGTGGGCTAACCTCACTCTTCACTCTAAAAAATTATTGTTCAACGATTCCCCGCCCTACCCAACAAGAAATAAAAAACACGATCCCAGCCATCGATTTAAAACTATCTACGTAAAAACAAAAATATGAGGTTGATGTTTATCTCTGTCACACGACCATACACTGCGCATGTCAGTACACGCGGTTATTGCTTTAGACCAGCACCGTTTTTATCGTACAAGGACGATACACAAATGATCCATAAATCGGCTGGAACAGTGCGTGTATCGTCCCGTGTCGGTAGGTACATAATTCAGTTGGAACAGCCAGTGGGGTAGTGCGCATGCGCTGAACGTGCTTGAGCACGGTTATTGGCCCTGTTGGAACAAACCTTGTATGTACAGTTAGTTGCCTAGCTAGGAAGTTATGAAATGACGAACGGGGCAACGCGGAGCAGTCGAAAAAACGTTTCATAGACTCGACCGGGCCGATACGTCGCTTAATTCATACCGCCGAGGCTTCAGAACAATAAATCCTTTATCTATGCTTCAGAAGAGGTTAGATGGTGGACAAGAATTCATCAGAGGAGCTCCGGGGGTATTAAGGGAGACGGCTTGTGGTGTCGCGGTAATGAGCTTTCCGCGAGACTAGGAACCGGTCCGGATACGAGCTAAGGTAAGGGGAATCTAATAGCGCTGCATCTGTACAGATTCAAATCGATTGTTATTTATGTATTTTTTAAATTTGTTTGAGTAAAAAGGTATTTTCACCGTTCCTAAATCAACGGCAACACCGCGGAAAATCACTTCAGCTGTCAGTACCTTCAGAAGCCAAATTGGATGACGTCATTAAAGGCGGGGATTTACAGGGAAAATAGGGGTCTTTACCCGTTTTTTTAAAGATCGTAAAAAAAATCTAAAAATATTTTTCTATGTTTTCTTAAGCCATCCTGCGCACGTGGTAAAATTTTTTGTACTAAGTCATAGTTAACCCTGTATATATATATATATATTTGTAATCGGAATGAAGCGTAGAATCAAAAAATTCAATAACATACTGGGTGTTCCATTTAAAAAACACAACTTAGGTCTGTATCTTGAAAACGCGACGTTCGATTTTCTTTGTGAAAACAGCGTTGGAAAGTTGAGAAAATTTTCTAAACCTTTCATATAAAACACTTTTTCCTCTGGTCCAAAATGAGAAAGTTCAGGGGGGTCTCCAATATTTCGTGTACATGACGTTATTAATTTCGATTTTTGAATAGTTGGTTATTATGCTAGGTACATTTATTTCATAATATTTTAGTTCGGTTGCATCCAATATTTTTACATTTATATTGGTATTTACAAAAATGGAACGATCATTTAGTGCAGTAATTTCTGAAAAGTTTTTTACTTGAGCTGTAATGCAATTTTGAAAAGTTTCTAGGTTACATTTGTCAAACCTTATATTACTACAAAGCGTTAGATTACTTAAGGATATGCAGGATTCTGGATTGGATATTATTGATGTATTTGAGTACCTTAGGGCGTTAGTATTTTCGTTTATAATTATTTTCGAGTCAAAAAGAGTGAAGTGAATCTTTAGGAATTGATAATTGGTTTCTAGAAGAATTGGAATCTGTATGACAATAATCATAAGATTTTCCGTGATAACTACGTGACTTTTTAATATTAGTATGAATTCTGTCAAGGAGATTGGTAATTAATTTAATTGTTCTGAAGAATAGCATTTTGACAATGTGTCCTGAATTTCTTTTCGCGAGTTTTCTAAAAAATAAGAGGATATATTTCATTTTTGTGAGAGTACTGTAGAGTTAATGTTAGAGTTTCTAAATATTGGAGTAGCTGATCGGCGAATAAATTGATTTGAAAAGTTATATCTTGAATTTCTGAATTTTCTGTTTCCTTTGAGATTTTCTTTAAGGTCTGAGAGAAATATTGAGAAATGGATTCTATTTGTTTTTCGTGCTGATTTTCGCGTTGTGAAAGTAGCGTGACAGTCTTTGAATTTTGGTCTTTGAGAAGGGCTTCATTATTTTGCAAGTTTTCAATATTACTTTTTATATCTTGAAAATCTTCTTGGTCTAGGTTACCTGTTATTGTCTTTATAGCTGAGCCAAGTATATTAAATAAACCTCTTTTTGAAATTGACGGTCTTAGGGAAGAATATAAATGTTGTATTCGGTTTATTTTTAATTTTAACTGATTTGTTATTGTAGAATTAATTTTATTTTCTAATAGATAGTCGTTTACTAATAGGTTGTTGATTGTTAGTTTAATGGGTTCTAAGTTTATCTTAAAGTACGTTTTATGGTATTTTGATATTATTTTAGCTGGGGAAATATATTCGGATAAGTAATGGGAGTTTGATGGTAGCTTATTGATGTAAATAGCTGATTTATGCTGAGGTAGAAGATTGTACACGATTAGGAGTATCAACAGCTTCTTCATTACCTGTAATAAGAGATATTTTCGTTAATTTTCTAGGTCTCTTTATTTTGTCTACCTTGTATCTAGTAACAATTCCTTTTAATTTGCCTTGAACAAACGAGGGCTTATTTTTTACTGTTTCCATATGAGCTTTAGTGTATAGGGGTCTCGATTTCTTATGAAAGTACGGGTCTTTTGTCTTAACATAGGTTTCTTGATTAATTTTTTCGGCAATTTGTGATCTATTTTCATTTTCCTTTTCTAGCCTATTTGTTTTTTCCTTTTCTTTTTCATATAGTGAGCTGTAAAATGATAAAATTTCGTTTTTTCTCGTTTGGTTATATTTTTTGATGGATTCGTTTGTTAAGATCGATTTCGTGGGCGTTTAAATCGTCGTAGGGGCCATATAGCAGGGTAAAAGGAGTAAAGCCGTGTGTGGAATGCACTGAGTGGTTATATATTAAAATGGCGGAGATCATTAGATTAGGAATAGATTCTGTTTTGTCTTGATTTCTGAGAATAATTAGTTTTTCTTTTAAGGTGCTGTGGAGACGTTCGATAGGGGAAAGTGAGTTTGGGTTTTTTCTAGTAGCTTGGTGTAAGTTTATTTTAAATAAAGAGCAGAATTCTTTCAAAAGGTCATTATTAAATTCTGTGCCATTATCGATCGTGATTTTTGAAGGTATATTGTGATGTGTAAAGAAGTGCCTTAATTTATTGGCAATCGTAATTGCTGTTTTATTTTCTATAGCATAGGCTTGAGCATATTTCGAGAAGAGATCGAATATAGTTAGGAAATGCTGATTATCGAATGAAAAGGTATCTAGAAATATGTGTGCAAAGGGGCGATTTGAGACTAGTGGTCCTTCAAATGGAGGTTTTAACGGATTTCTTTCGTATTTTGATAATAAACAATTTTCACATTGGTTGATAAAATTCGAGATCGTTATTTTCATTTTGTAAACGTCGTAGATTTTCCTGAAGTGTTCATATGTTTCGTTTATTCCGTTATGGGTTTTAGAGTGATATTCTTTTAAAACTTTCATGAACGTGTCAAAGTCAATTGTTTTGGGAGCAAGAAGTACTTTATGAAACTTTAGATTAGAGGAAAAGTGTTCTTTTAGAATCCTTCTAAAAACGGGTTCGAGTTTGTCATCACAAAAGTATACAGCGTGTGTTTTGTCTGGTAAAAGATATTCTTTGATAAAATTTATGAGTGGTTCTTTCTCCGAACCTGACCTAAGGGTAAGATCATAGCGGGTAGCGAATTTATTTCTTTTTATAATTTTAAGGTTGAATTTGTCTCCTAACTGAATTGTTATAGCTGAATTGTATTGAGATAATGATTTTTCGGAAATCGGCAGTTCTGCGATGGGATCCTCTACGTTAAGCGGGCCACACACCTCGTGGTTTCTCGTCGGTCGTCGGTGATCGTGACAAGCCGTCGCGATTGTTTTTCACTCCCGATGAGCCCACAGACCTCGTGTCAAAGTAGCAGTTTTGTAGACTATTCGCGATGAACAGGGCATACCTTTTGACAGTGGCGGCGGTTGTTGCGGTTAAAAACGAAAAAAGAAAAGAAAAAGACGTTCGGTTTGGACCAAGGAATGGTTGCTAAAGAGAAAAATATGTTCACATGTTAATTTATTAACATGTGAAAATTAATTAATGTGGGGAATTAAGGCTTGGACCTGGAGATTGGTTTAATTATTTAAAAATGGACGTATTCGGAGTTATTAATAAACCTTTGCAGGCTTCAATAAATCCACTAAAAACTCCGTCTAGGTTTTTTTATATCCATTTTTTGAATTTTAACAAGCAATATAAAAATTTCAACGGGCGTTGAGACGAGACGGTACTGAATTTAAACTGTCACGTTGGAAGGAAATCCCCACACACCTCGGTATTATCACGACGCACGATGCACCGTCGCGAAGAAAATCAAGCATCGACTGATATCCATCGTGACGGTTCATCGGGACACTTTATGCCCCACACACTTCGGTTTTGTCACGACGGCTTGTCATGATCACCGATGACCGACGAAAAATCACGAGGTCTGTGGCCGCCTTTAGAATGAACGGTTTGCGTGGTTTGTTTGTCTTGGTTTTCTTGGGCAACTTGGTCAGTTATATTCTTCAAGTGTAGTTTTCCATCGACCGAGACGTGAATTTGGTTCTTTTAGAGAGAAAAGCCATACGAGCGGTTTGTTTCTATTACGAATTTTTGGCCGAAGAGATAAGGTCGAAAATGTATGCAAGCGTTGACAATTGCCAAAAGTTCTTTTTCAATGGTCGCGTAATTTTTTTCTGCTGATATTAGGGTTCTGGAAAAATAGGAAATTGGATGTAAATTTTGTGACAATACTGCGCCTATAGTAACGTTACTAGCATCCGTAGTCAGTACAAACGGTTTTTCGAAATCTGGACAAGCTAAGATAGGATGATTCGTTAAAAGTTCCTTTGATAATTTAAGAGCTTCTTGGTATTTCGGATCGTTAATATCTATCTATTTTAGTGTTTTTCTTAAGGCAATAAGTAAATGGCTTTGTGACGTGTGCGAAGTTCGGAATAAATTTGCGATAAAATCCTAGGAGTCCTAAAAATGATTTTATTTCTTTTTGAGACTTTGGGATCGGAAAATTTTCTATTACTTTTATTTTTTCTGGGTTAGGTTTCACTCCTTCTGTTGATATTATGTGTCCAAGAAAAGGTACTTCCTTTCTAAGAAATTCACTTTTATCTAGTTGAATGCGGAGATTGTTTTTGAGGTTACCTCTAGTCAACACGGGGCAATTGTGTACGAGGAGAGAGAGAATACTGATTTATATCTTTTTCCAGGATTAGGTATACGACAAAAAAATACAAAAAATAGTAAAAAATATATAATTATGTTAAAAATGTAAAAAGTCACAAAACATAATATATAAGAAATATTAATTTAAAATTAAACTTAAAATATGATAAAGAAAATTAAAAGCAGAAACTAAAGTTTGTTAGGTTTCCTAATGATTATATTTTAGACATTAAATCTTTTTAATAATCTATAACCGAGTGCCAAATCTTTTTAATCGATCAATTTCTCTTACACCATTTTGCTCCTGCTTTTTAATCGCTCCCGCTTTCTTGCAGCTTGCCTGTCCAGTGCGATTTGCAGCTTCTTTTTGGTGGCTTCTTTCTTACGCTTCAGTTCCAAGGTCACCCCTTTCGCAAATGGTGACATGTCACCATTGCCAGCGAGTTCTTCAAATTCATCCTCGCTGTTTGTTTCCTGGGCTGGCAAACTGATTACGCTGAAGGCGTCATCGTATTGAAATTTCAGTTTTTTTGTGGCCGCACCCATACCGTAGAGATAGGGTGAGCCACATGAGGTGGCCCCAACAAATCGTCTTGACTTGACGGCAGGGATGGACAGGTAGTTGACTGAGAAAAAAGTGGGTAAAGAGCGAAGAATTTGCACATTTAAAATATTTTCATCGTTCATAGGGATTTTTAGTACATCCGTTTTGATAAAACACTTACTGGTATTATTATTTGCTGATGGATGATTGGTTTCCGGCAAGACGCAGATCGGGGACCACTAGTTGAGGGATGATCTGTGATGATCGGCGGCAAGACCGACAAATCCTCCTGACTTACTGATGGTATATCAAGGGATGGGCAGGTAGTGGACTGAAAATTCGCGACTTTAAAATGTTTTCAACGGACTTTTTAGCACATTTTAAAAATAGTACTTACTGGCTTTTTGAGAGACATCGAGGGCCTGTTGTTCATGACGGCTGGAGTAGTGTGAACAGGTTTCTGGGCGCAGACTGTCCACTAGTTCAAGGTTGGGATTCCAGACCCAACAAATCCTCTTGATAAAGCGACCGTATATCGGAAGGTGAACAGGCCGTGGACTGAAAATTGTTTAGCACATTTTGAAATTAGTACTTACTGGCATCTTGAGGGACAGCGAAGTCCTATTGATCATGGCTGGAGAAGCGCGAAAGTAGATGGCCGGGAAAAAACTGCTCACGCACGATCGCGAAAGTAGATGACAAACTAACTGGAATCATCTAATGCGATGCACTTTATAGGGATTAAAGGCAGTCAGCAAAAAATTCAGAAAAGGTCTTAGAAGTGACATCTTCACCAAAGCGAAAAAGTTGAATTTTGGTTAGGAATAGATCCCATAAGTGGTACTCCAGCGCTAAGTGGCTCGCTACTTCGACGACCTCGTAACCAACATAGTAAATAATAGTAAGAAAGCACGAGGTTTTCATTTCAGCCAGACGCCCCGGCTCGTAGACGGGGAATTCGCTCACACATGCTTTCGTTCGGCCGGGTACCCAACGCTTCTGATGGCTCAGCTCCTTTGCAGTTAGAACAAAAGACCCACGGCCGAAGGCCTGTCCGGAGCACAATTGGGGTTTGACGAACGCGTTCAAGATATTCGCGCAGGCGTAGTAGCACAGATTCTATACGTATGAAAATTCCAAAAATTTTCAAAAATATTATTTTTTTCGAAAAATGAATTTTTGCAGAATTTTTTTGAAAAAAGTGATCGAAAGGCCTTTAATAACCCATTAACTTTAACAAGACAGGACGTGGAAGACTGTTGCAAGTGGAAATATACAGGATTTTCAAAACGGTTACTGACCAAAAATTTTTTTATAAAAAATTTGTCCGGGAGGTCCAGATAACATAGGAAAATGCCTCTGATCGAATAAGATCCAATACGAGTAAATAAAAATTTAAAATTTATTCAAATCAAAGAAGTTATTAGAAAAAGAAGGAAATTTTCCAGTCTTCTAATGTTTGTAAGTCCATCCATTGGCACACTGTATTTTGGTCGAGGATCAACTGCCATTCAGACAGGAGAATTTTTGTTACCAATTTTTTACAATTTTTTTTTCCAAATTTTGTTTTACTAATTTGTTTTCATTTTTTCCCAAATTTTTTTTCCGATTTTGAATTTTTGAAATTATTTTTTTAAAGTGAAGGATGTCAAAAATGCTTACAAGGCAAATAAAAACCTTAGTTAGCAAATAGTGGCTTATCAAAAGGAGGCGGGTTTTCACTCCACCATAAAAAAAATGTCGGAGCAAACGTTATTATTCGCTATAATAGTCGTGATTGAATTTAGTTTCGAAAAAATCAACATACCTACATCCCCCCAAAAAAATTTAACCTACTTTGCCCTGGAAAACCTTTTTAACGACTAAAGTATCCAAAATATTTTAAACGCCCTTCAAAAATACTTTGATATGAAATTTTGATGGTATAAAATACTAGACTGTACACTTTTGAAAGTAAAAACTAGGTGCCAAACCTTCTATTGTTTACAAAATAACGCCCATGCTACTACTGCCGTTAAAAGATTACTAATAAAAAATATAGCAGACAACGCAGTTTTATTTAACGTTCAGTGCCTCAACGGCTATAAAAAATCTGAGAATTTTCTGTGTATTAGCCAGGTGTTTGTTAAGGTAAAATACATACGTCCCAAAAGTTCAACCTATTTTGCCTTGGAACTAGACTGATAAATTGTTGTTATTAATCAACATTAAAACTACACTGATAAAAAATATGCCTCTATAATAACTATTTGGTCGGTTCTCGTTTTTCTCGAATATTCTGTCTACTTTTAACTTGCGTAAAACATTCGTCCAACTACTTGGACTTTGTCTTGGATTTTTTTTTGCCGAACGAAAGGCGTTTTCTAGGTTACATCGGTCTCCCGAGCAACTTTTTCTAATAACTTTTTTGGTCAGTCACCGTTTTTGGGAAATTACGTCTACTTTTCACTTGCATCAAACATTCATCAACGTGTTAACGAAAGGTTAGCAACGCATTAACGAACAACGCGTTAACGAAATGTTAACCAAAATCTAGTAGCTAACAGGTTGTTTTTGATCCCAAAACTGTTATTACCCATTCGTGTTTAAACCCAGCGTAAAAATCAACTTACGTCCCTAAAAAGTTCAATAATTTTACTCTGGAAATCGAACATTTTTTAATGAGTATCGAACATACTTTAAACACGACACCCTTCGAAAATATAGTATAAATCATGATTTTTTTTTGATAATATGAAATACTAAAATGAAAATTGTTGCTAAAGGAAAAACCTGGTGTCAAAAAATCAATTAGATACAAGTCCGACAGTAAATCCTTCTTGTATTATTAGAAAATACGTCGATGTCACAGCATACCCGTCGATGACACCGCTAGCGTGTCCGGTCAAAAATGTGTTCTGCTAAGGCGTATAAAGTCATGATGATACTAAGACTATCGACATGAGTCTACGCAAAATAATTGTCCAGTATCCGTATTCAGCAAATAAAGAAGTTATAGGTACCCCTCACCTGATGAAAAAGTATACAAGAATGCTTTTAAACAACATTGAAACTACACCATGAAAAAATATAACCCGTGCGATCGCTCAACGATGGCAGTATCCCCCGGACTAGAAATTATCGGTTGAATTTCATTTCGATTTTGAATTACGTTTCTTTGTTATTAAGTAATTACATTCTAAAGATTTATTACCCAGAAAAACTGCAAATTTACTCTTTGCCCATTTTGAGAGTCTGTTTGCTAGCTTTTAGGGGTATTCTTTGATATTTTAGACGAATAAGAATGAATAACATTGGGTTTCGTAAATAAAATACAGAACACACTGTTGCTGTTACTTACGTGAATAGTAAGCCTATAATACGTATCGAAAACAGTGAAGTATTCAGGTAAAGTCAAAAAGTAGCCTAATTTACAAGTTTGGGAATCAAAAAAACTACCTATTGGCTTTTAATTTTGATGAGAAAATACGTCTTTTTTACAATTATTGGAAAGTTAATAACGTCAGAAAAATAGAACCTCTATTGTTTGCTCACGTTTTAGAAAATTTGACATTATTTGTTTTAAAATTATGGTTGCGGATCATTTCAATGGCAAACACAAATGTATTCTCAAATAATAAGAACATTATGTTCCAAAACGATTTTAAACCCATGTCTGAAACCCCAAAAATAACTAAAATTATCGCCAAAATTACGCAAGAAATAAATTAACATGCTTTTTTTTTATTTTCGTCTACGGTTTTCTAGGCCTTTCCTTAGTACTCACGAATGCTATCCCAGTTCTAACGGGAAAGTCGTTAATAACTCTTCACGCTTGTCGGCAGGACATGAAAAGTTTTGATGAAACGTCGTTCACGCTTGTTGGCATTAAACGACATATATGCAAAAAGCGTCTGTGCATAAAACGACATATTACCATAGAAGAATTTACGTCGTAGTAAATTCTTCTATGATATTACGCATCATTTTAATGAATCGCCAACTCGTTCACGCTTGTTGCAGTGGGCTATCAATAAAAACTATGTTACAATTTTCAACCTGCCTAGTAAAAAATTAAATCATTTTCTATTATGTAGTTATATCGTTACGCTATTTGTAGGAATCACAATTTATTCTAATTAATAATATCCTTTTGTTTATGGAATCCCTAGTTAGCCAATGTATCATGAGTAAGGATATGACAGGTCAAATACGTATACATCGTGTCCATTTACTATGCCCTTCTTCGATTGTGGCTATGCTTTTAAGCATAAAAAAATCGGTTCGGGGGATCCAAATAAGGGAAGAAAAAAATTAGTGTGGTATATACAGGGTGTTCCAAAAAAATGTGGCGACAAAAAATATATTTTTTTAAATGGAATGACCCGATGTTTTTATCGCAATTGAAGCCTATCAAAATATAGTATACACTTCCGCTTCCGTCTGCTGCGTTGCCAAGTTATAATTTTTTTAAAGTATTTTTTGCTAAATACCAACCCTTCATTAATATTGCTATATTTTTCTTGGGGCTTGATTTTTTCTCTTGAAACTTTGGTTGCGGATTTACACTTAACAATTTTATTAATGACTAAGAAGCAAGTTGAAAATTTTTGTACATTATGTTTCACTTTTTCCCCCAAAACTCCGATATTTTCAAACTTAATTCAACTTTTTTTTTCTAATGGAATACCCTATATCTAACATTTCTATTGGATAGAGCATTCATTCAGCTTTAATTTGACACCTAATACAGTTCCTCTCTCTAGCAGTTTTTTCAAAAATCCAGTATAAACAGAAAATTTGCAACTTTTTTACTTATTACATACATGCAAATTACTCGAGAATCAAACTTGTACTTATTTAAAAAGCTGCATATCAAAAAAGCGTTAGTACCAGCATAGAAAAATCTACTACGAAAACCATTCCAATGGATACCCGCTCTGGAAGCCTGTACCTAAATTCAACCGTCTTTGAGATATTTGCCACTTTAGAGAAAAAATGACAGATGCAGACCCGTACTTAATTGACAGTTTCTTCATAACGGCTACATATTTCGTAACGTGCTCTTGGCATTTTGTAGTCAAAGGCTTGGTGCAGAGAAATACCATAAAGAAAGTTTCCGATCTTGTACAGGGTGCTCACAAAAAATTATTCAAATATTAATTTAAAAAATGCCAAAAACTCAAAATTTTCAAATGTGAACTCCCATTTTTTTGGAGTAGCCGTATTCAGCACAAAAATTAGGGCAAGTTTGTGTTTGGTTCCCTATACCTAAATGTTATCATTTTCGATTTATTTACAAAAAACTAATTTTCCACTTCTTCATCAAGGGGGCGTTTTTTTAAGTTTGATAAATCTAGTTGGCCATGGCTGATTATATGATTGTCAGAGAATGAAGAAATGTCATTTAGTTTAAAATTATTGTAAACAATGCCGGCACGGTTAAATTACACAAACGAAGACTATTTAAATGTATTTATTATTTATGGAGAATGCAACAGAGTTATATTTTGGTTATATCAAGAACTTGTAATACATTTGCTGCTCGATATCCGGAAAAACAGAAACCATTAGCAAACACTGTTAAGGGAATAATGCAAAACTTTAAAAATTTCGGTGCCGTCAAGGCAACAATACAAAAGAATAAGCCAATTGTAAACAACACAGATAATGAAATTGCCGTTTTGGGATTCTTCGCGGCACATCCAAATAAATCTATAAGACAGTTTTCTGTAGAGTCAGGAATATCAAGATGTTCAATTAACAGAATATTGCAAAACATAAGTTTCACCCGTTTTCATTTTCAATGGTTCAACAGTTGAAACCCATCGACTTCCCTAAACGAGTTAATTTTGCAGAATTTATTCTGACGAAGTTTTAAGAGGATGAATCATTTTTTGAATAATATTATTTGGACAGATGAAGCAAAATTTACTAAAAATTGATTATCAATGGTTTAAGAGTTACCGATGAAAAAAATTATTTTTTAAATGGAACGCCCTATATATTTTTGCATTTTTTAATAGAGCAAAAAATTACCATTCCAAAAATATATAACACTTAATGATTTACATAAGTAGTTTTCAATTACTAATAACTTTTATGATTTTATGTATAAAATTAGAAGCGCGCCCTTTCAACAAGTAGGCTTTGGACGGTGAGACAATGAAACAACCGTGGAAAAATATTTACTGCCACCTGTCAAATTTTCAGTTGAGCTTTTAAGGCAGTGTAAAGATTTTTCTATTCTTGTGTAATTTATAAACTTTATATAATTTATACAAAAATTTGAAAGTTATGAAAAATGGGATATGACGAGCATATACTACGAGCGGTATCCAAAGAGAAGACATCCTTTCAAGGACATTTTCTGCAAGATTGCTACTCAATTTGATTAATAGTGGGCATTTTGAAAAGGATACCTAGGCCGAAAAGGTACGAGTTAAACAGAGATAGGCATTTTCTCATAGGCAAGAGATATATTATCTCGATTATTATCTTTCAAATATTTTATTTAGGTATTATTTTTTATAACAGATTATTTTTATTTTGGCATATTGTTTCATGTTTTAAAGTGTATATCTATTTATTTTTAAAAGGGGATTTTTATTTTTACAATAAATGGTATTTAAATTGCTCTTGTGATTTTGTCTTAGTTGGTAGGTACTAGGTAGGTATATAGACACCTTTCAACCTCTTTTGCCAAAGATTGAATTTTTGCATTGCCAAAAAATAGAAAATAGAGTGTCCCGATGGAGAAATTCATGGAGCATTTCGGTTAATTTCGAGGCATTTCAGTGCATATTGGGGCATGTCGACGCATTTCGGGGTATTTCGGTGCATTTTGGGCATTTTTTGCTCAAAGGTGCATTTTAGTGTACAAGAGTTGGATACCGATTTCCCCCTCCTCCTGTATATACCAAACCAATTTTGAAATGTGCTCCATCTTCCCTTATTTGGATCCCCCGATTTTTTTATGCTTAAAAGTATAGCCACAATCGAAGAAGGGAATAGTAAATGCACACGCTGTATAATGTTAAGTAAAAATCTAGTTAACAAGGCGTTAACGAGGCGTTGACAACACGTTAATGAGGTGTTAACAACGCAATAACTTAACTTTGAAAACGCGTTAACAATGCGTTAACGAACAACGCGTTAACGAAAGGTTAACAACGCATTATCGAACGATGCGTTAATGAAATATTAATATCACATCAATGCGTTCAACATGCGCTAACTAAGCGTTAACAACGCGTTAACGAAATATTAGCATCACATCAATGCGCTAACAACGCGTTTACCATGCGTTAACGAACAACGCGTTAACGAAAGGTTAACAACGCATTAACGAACGACGCGTTAACGAAATATTAACATCACATTAATGCGTTAACGAAGCGTTAGCAATGCGTTAACGTAGCTTTGACAACGCGTTAACGAAGCGTTGACGAATGTGGATCCTCCAACTCCCAAGAGATACAATCGCACCTTACACCAGATCAAACTCAAACTTATTATTTATGTTGGTATTGCTGATTTTGGAAACGATTTATTTGAGAATACATTTGTTTTCGCCATTGAAATGATCCGAAACCATAATTTTAAAACAAAGTATGTCAAATTTTTTAAAACGTGAGAAAACAATAGAGGTTCTATTTTTCTAACGTCATTGACTTTCCATAAATTGTATGTAATAAAGACGTATTTTCTCATCAAATAAGGTAGACAGAATATTCGAAAAAAAAACGAGAACCGACCAAATATTTATTATAGAAGCATATTTTTTATCAGTGTAGTTTCAATGTTGATTAATAACAACAATTTTTTAGTCTAGTTTACATTTCACATGAATTTAATTAAAAGAAAATTTCGATTTCGAAGGCAAAATAGGTTGAACCGTTGTTGGACTTTTGGGACGTATGTATTTTACCTTAAGACGACAACAAACACCTGATTAATATACAGAAATTTCTCAGATTTTTTATAGCCGTTGAGGCACTGAACGTTAAATAAAACTGCGTTGTCTGCTATATTTTTTATTAGTAATCTTTTAACGGCAGTAGTAGCATGGGCGTTATTTTGTAAACAATAGAAGGTTTGGCACCTAGTTTTTACTTTCAAAAGTGTATAGTCTAGTATTTTATACCATAAAAATTTCATATCAAAGTATTTTTGAAGGGCGTTTCAAATATTTTTGATACCTTAGTCGTTAAAGGGCAAAGTAGGTTGAATTTTTTTGGGGATGTAGGTATGTTGATTTTTTCGAAACTAAATTCAATCACGACAGCTGTCCGTTGCAAGGTAAAATGTTTTCAACCTATTATAGCGAATAATAACGTTTGCTCCGACATATTTTATTTTTATGGTGGAGTGAAAACCCGCCTCCTTTTTATAAGCCACTATTTGCTGACTAAGGTTTTTTGCCTTGTAAGCATTTTTACATCCTTCACTTTAAAAAAATAATTTAAAAAAATCAAAATCGGAAAAAAAATGGGAAAAAATAAAAACAAACTGGTAAAACAAAATTTGGACAAAAAAAATTTGGTAAAAAATTGGTAAAAAGAAATTCTCCTGTCTGAATGGCAGTCGACCCTCGACCAAAATACAGTGTGCTAACGGATGGACTTAACAAAAATTGGAAGACTGGAAAATTTCCTTTTCTTTTTCTAATAACTTCTTTGATTTGAATAAATTTAAAATTTTTATTTACTCGTATTGGATTTTTTTTACTGGATCTTATTCGATCAGAGGCATTTCCTATGTTAGCTGGACCTCCCGGACAAATTTTTTATAAAAAAATTTTTGGTCAGTAACCGTTTGAAAATCCTGTATATTTCCACTTGCAACAGAGTGTTCCACGTCCTGTCTTGTCAAAGTTAATGGGTTATTTGACGCCTTTCGATCACTTTTTTCAAAAACTTTCTGCAATCGACGTAGGACCTTTTAAAAATTCTTTTTTCGTGATTTTTTTTAAATTTTTTGAAATTTTCATACGTGTCGAATCTGTGCTACTGCTCCTGCGCGAATATCTTGAACGCGTTCGTCAAACCCCAATTTTGCCCCGGATAGGCCTTCGGCCTGTCCCAGGTTACTATATTTGTAACAGGCCTGAAACTTAAGTGTTGTCTAAAATAAATGTACAGGGGGCATAAATAAAATAAAAAAAATGCTTTAAAGGTTTATTTTAATATATAAGTTGTTTTTTATTTTCCTATTGACTTTATGAAGGCAACAATTTTACATGCACATGACTAATACAAATAAATTTCTTAGATTTTTTGGTAGCCGTTGAGGTAGTATACGTTGTCTGTATTTTTTTTATCAAAATCGTTTTTGCGTTGACGATTTTCTCAGATTTTGGCTATATTTGGGTATTTCGACGGAAATGTGTACGCGTGCTTTGTTACTACTGATGTATTTTATTGCATCATGGCTTTTTTACTCATCATCACATTCCAAAGATTTGGTACCACACGGCCTGCTTCTCACAATGCTTTACAGGTTTTTTTAGAATCTACCGGAGGTATGATTTACAGGGGTTTCGAACAGCGTTGCATGCCAGGCTGGCGATGGTCCCAGAAATTCGCGGCTACGACAGTGACATTCACCTGGCACTTTAAAATGACATACTTTGAGAAAATCTTGCAGACCACCTGTCAAAATGCAGCTTTTTGGCCTTATGGAGATTTACATGGGGGGACTGAGTTAGAACTCTCTCAGGATCTAGGGATCAACTGGGGGTCACACGTGTCCCTGTGATGTATGAGATTTACACGGTGGTCGTGGTCTAGAACTATCGTAGGATCTAGAGGTGAACTAGGGGTCACACGTGGCCCAAAGGTCAAGTGGCTCTGTAGCAAAAATGCAGGCGTTTCTGGTCTTATGGAGATTAACAGGGGGGTCGTGAGTTGGAACTCTCTTTTACTGCAAGTGGCTTAAGAATGGCGTAGGAACTGTGCTCCATCAAATATATACGCGTCACTTCCCGCAAGAGTGGGATCGGGAGTGGGGGTAAGCCGCAACTGAGAAATTCGATCGAAGGTCAACTGAGGGTCCCAAAGGTCAAATGAGGTCACACGTGTCCCTGTGACGTCACGTGACCTCGGGCGTGACGTAGCCAAAATGCACGCATTTTTGGTTTTATGGAGATTAACATGGGATGTGCTATATTAGGATACAACAATTCCACTCATAGCGTAACAAAACAAAACCCCTTTGATATTGTGACAGGTCATACAAACGCACTTGACTTCTTCCGCATCACAGATGAAGTAATTCTAAATCAGTACATAGATGAACGTAAGAATAAATTAAAAATAATTTTCGATAAAATTCATGAGGTCTCGTTAAATGAAAAATATAAACAAAATACAAGGCACAATAAAGATAGGAAAGGACCACAAAATTATGAACCTTCTAATGTTCAATTTCAGAAAAATAAAGCGTCACTAAGGGATAAAACTAAACCAAAACGTGAAAGTTCAAATTAAGGAAGATTTGGGGACAAAAGTTAAAACTTCAGATGAAAAAAATTATTCACAAATCACAACTACAACGACCGAAATCTAATTTATACACTTGTTTACAGGATGCTGACATTGACAATGACGCAATTCCTTCCTGCAGTTATGCTATCACTGACAACGACGACGTTATTAACATTAATTCCAGTACTGACACTGAAAACGGCGACTGAAATGACTTTTACACTTATAAAAACTCCTTTGCTACCCTTTCAGCTAGGAGATACGAAGATTATAAAGACCAAACATACTTTTATCCATTATATTAGATGTAACCCTATAATTAATTAGCTTAATAATATTCGTTCTACAGCATAATGAAACTATCTTTAGATAAGAATAATATATCAGAAATTACTACCAATTCATACTCTAATGCCTTATATAATTTACTACAGCATGTAGAATACTTAATAATGGGAGTAGAAAGAAAATTGGATAACATAACTCCACATAGTAAAAATAAAAGAGGCCTAGTAAACATAGTAGGTAAAGCTTCAAAATGGCTTTTTAGAACGATAGATTCAGACGACGCGACGGTGAAAAATATGGCAAAGCAATTTACGCTCTTCAAAACAATCAACAATCCTTTACAAAGGAAGTTTCCTTACAAATTTCATTGACTAAACAGCTTATTGATAACTATAATTCCACTTTAACTATCTTACAATCAAATCAAAATTTAATAAAAGAACGATTAGAAAATTTTGAGTTTAATATGAATAAAACAATTAATGACATTTCAGTATACTTGCAAGCGCAAAATATTTTAGATCAAACTATTCTTAATTGTCAAAATTTGGTGACTTTTCTAGATACTTTACATAGTTCAATAATTTCTGCTTTACAATTAAGATCCATGATTAAATATTTGAAAAATTTATGTCCTACTGACTCTATTTTAAGACTAAAAAATGTAATTTTTTATTATCAAATATCTGGAATTCAGGTAAATTTCAATAATGACAAAATTATATTTGCTGTTCACTTATACCAAAAATTTCAAACTATCGATTATTCCCAATCCCAATTTAAAAATTCAATTATTATCCCGAGTCATCCCTACCTTGTACTGGGCTCAAACCAACAACAGTTCGAGAATGAAGAATGCCGGAAGATAGAAAATTTATACATTTGTCGAAATTTACTCACGCCTCACTCAAACGAATGTATCATCTCCATGATAAAAGAAGCCGAGGGAAAATTTTGTCATGATTTATCAATCAACATACTCAACCCAATAATACAAGCCATCAATAGCGAGTATGTCATCACTAAAGGGCGGAATATATGCAATTTGCATATATATGCATTTTTTGCATATTTTATTCAATTTTTCAAAACATTGCATATTTATGGAAAAACTATATTTTTGTGCATATTTGCATGTTTTTCCTATACTTATTATATAAGATATAACCAAGATTATGAGAGCCCAAATTAGATGCTATTGTAGAAAAGGATGAAGGGTTCAAATCTATTTAATGGCAGTAAAGAGAATTTTTAATGGTAAATCATCCAACGAAGTTGCACCTTGGCCTTATACTTTACTACCCAAATTAAAATATTGTCCTATTACATCGGTAGATGTTGAGAGAAGCTTTTCTATATATATAATAGTTATTTATGTACCAAGGCACTGAAGTTCAACTTTTTATGACTCATGTGGAGTTTAGTTGCTGAGGCCTCTGGCCGAGGCAAATAAACCACATGAGTCATAAAAAGAACTTCAGTGCCGAGGTACATATTATATTTTTTTTGAAATCGGAAAAAAAAGTTTTATTAGGCAAGAAAATAATAATAAGGGATCACCCGTCCACGAACCGACTACGCGCGGCGTTGCTTGACTTCACCGATGGCTCTACCTAGGACAAGTATAATGACGTACGGCACCTTCTGACAGGAAAACCAAACTGCTGCTTCTTGTGCAGCCTACACAACAAATCTATTGATTTTCAAATTTACTAAAATATGTATACTGAAGGATTGCGCTTCTATAGGAAACAATTTCGCAATGTGTACGAACAGTTAAATGAGCCTTTATCGGCCGGGTTTTGAATATTTGGTCACTTTTGACGGGCGATTTCTCCGCGTCTGACGTTTGATGTTTACATCTCGCCAAGGCCTACTTATCGAAAAAATCGTACAATAATGGGCTACATTATTGTACGATTTCTATGCTTTTAATGACGATTTTGGGACATTTTAATGCCGATTTCAAGAAAACATATTTTTACCGACAGAAAGCAAAGATTTTTATTGGAAAATTTTGAAAGTATTTAATAATAAATTATTCCTACTATACAATTTCAAATTAAAATGTGTTTATAATTCTGCTTTAATATAGGTATTTTACGAGGTGTTTTATGTATTTGTTTTCCTTTCATTTTTCTTAAAATAAACCTTTTCTTTAAAATCAGTTTTGGTGTTTTTAAGGTATTTTTACATGTAAAATAAATGCATATTTGGCTAAATAAATGCATATTATTGCATATTTTAAATAAAAATGATGCATAGGTATATATGCGCATATTTCGATTGAAATTAAATGCATTTATTCCGCCCTTTAGTCATCACCATTCCTGCCGAAGAAACATTAAAAATTTCAACAAAATGCGAGAATTAAGAAGAAATCAAAATTATTAACGAACCAAATTTAATCTATTTACCAGAAAATTGTGAAATCAAAGTCAAAGATTTCCAATTTATTAATAAAAATGAGGAAATTAAAGGAAAACCATTTAATTTACTCGAAATCCAAGTCGACCTGACCTTTAATTATCTACGAGCGAAACCACTTCGACTACAAACAATCGATTCAGAAAATATTCATAAATTACAAGAAAAGTCAACACTTCTGCAAGTTCTCGACATTCAGAAAATTCACGCCCTAAGTTATGGATTTGCTACAAGTATTATTATCATTTTATTATTATTAATTGGATATGCCACATGGAAGATATTCGAAAGAAGATTAAAAAAAAGAAAGAATGAACAGATTCAATTTTTTTCACCGGGGGTGTGTGCGGTCATCAATTATTGCGGGATCCGGGCAGGTGACCCGGCCATCATTGCACTCCGGGGGTGCGTCGTATTTGGAAAGAGTCGCTAAATGGGCCAATTTATTCATTTATACACCATATACCTATCATCTCATATATAATATTTCCAACCAACAGAGGCTGGGCGTCTAAAAATCAACCTGTCCATTTAAAATGAAAAAAAAAAACAAAACTCTTGAGATATTAGGATAGTTGTCAGAACTCCTCAGAAAATTAGTTTCTCGTTTTTAGTTTTGGAAATAATCTTGGGATTGTTACTACAGATTTTCCATATGCATGCACTGCCAACTTTTATTTTTCAAAATTTGTTTATAGATAATAATTTGCTTTTGAAGGTCACGGCGAGCGAAAAAAAATTTTTGATCCCAGCGCCATCTGCAAATGACAATAGAAAAATTCAATTTGGGCTTCCAAATAAAGCGTTCAATGAGCTCTCCCAGCCATTTTCACGGAACTAAAATATTTCATTTCGTTGCTGAGATGTGAGGTGAATGCTGAGTTTTAGGCAAATCACCCTGTATATACAGGGTGTCCCACTTAAGGTGGTTTTCATTAGTTATCGCCTTTATTTTTCGATTTTAGAAAGGGCAGTTTCAAATAAAAATTAAACGATTGGAAATCTTCTACAAATATAGATTACCTGTATGTGCGGGTCGTCATACAACTTTAATATTAGTATGGGAAGGCCTATATTGTTGTAAATTTTTAAATTTGACTGGCAATTAAAAATAAATGTTTCAGACAATTTTGTTCTATGAATCACCGTATATGAATTAATCAACTGCAAAGGAAAATAAACTATGCCAGTTAGAAATACACTACATGTAACTCTCTTATTTTTGATGTTAAGGAAAAATGTTTCAAATATAAAAACATATGCCCGGAATATAACCTTGTGATTTGGTATCATATTTCCTGTATATTTGACAATTTTTTAAATTTTATTTCTTAAAATGTTTGTTTTAGATTCACCATTAATGTGTTTTGTAAATGCAAAAAATTAGATAAAATACTACCATCCTTGGATACTCTCAAACTTTTTTAAAAGCAAAATATCCAGAGTACATCGTGTTCTTAGAATTGATTCAGGAATTTAATGAAGGCAAAAAAGAATACTTTTCCAGAGGCGTATCATTTTTTTATTAAAAATATGATGGTTGACCCCAGGGCCGTATCTGAGGGGGGGTTTTGGGGGTTCAAACCCTCCCCCCCCCCAAAATACCACCATTTTATATGCTTTTGCACCAACACTAGAACGAGCTCCCCGAGCATCAGTGAGTGCAATAATTTATTAAACTGATTTTCCAGTAGAGCATGGAAACCCGCCCGAAAACTGCCAACAAAACATAATTTTTGGATCAGTGCAGTACCTACCGAGTTTTATCATCAGAATATGCTTTCAAATAAAATAAAACATAACTAGCAACACTGGACAACAGTAAACGGTGAACGGTGATGCATGGCTGCGTGCGCCATGGATTAGGAGAATAGGGGATTCCCAGAGTCTCTTTTATGAATAGATTAGTACTAATTTGTGTTTGAAGATTTATTTATTATTTTTATGAAAAGTTCGGTTAGGCAAGTGACGCGAAGAAATCTTACCATACCTACTGGCAATTCTAAAGGTGTCGTCAGGCCAGGCGAAAAATGTGTGGGGATATATCCGTAATAATGAAAAATAAGGAGAAAAAGTATAGGTATAAATGCCAGAAGGAATATTTAGCTATTATTATAATTAATATTTTTAAAGTTTTAATGTTAAACTTGTTCAACTTAAACCTGTTTCAGTTTTTTATTAAAAACCATTTAAAAATTGTAGGTTTTTTTAACCTTAAAGCTATTTCAACTTAAAAAGCCACTGGTCTAACCCCTCCAGGGCCGGCTCTAGGCGGGTGCGAACGGTGCGGCGTACGCGGCCAGCGTTTTGACTAGCCCCGCGCCTCCGAGTCCCATGTATGGTTATCCAGTCAGTAGCGTATTTAAAAGAGCGGGGCCGAAATCATTTCAGAATTTGAAAATATTCACTGCAGCTTGAAAATCTGAAGATAATGGGATTTCCTAAGATTAATTTTAAGCAATTTTCTAAAAAATTTCGCCTGCGGCGCCTTTTACAGGATTATTTTGGATGCACTTGTTTGAAAGAAATTCACAAAAATTGCCCCTCGCCACACGAAATTAATTTCTTTATACATCACTGAAGTGATCTAAGCTCATCTCAAAAATTTGTTCTTAATGGATTAAATAATTCCTTGGGGGGGGGGGGGGGGACGCACTTTCATCCGGCTCCCAAAAAAACTTGAGCCGATCCTGAACCCCCCCCCTAAATTTTCGCTAGATATGGCCCTGGTTGACCCCGTCTCCGGCACTGGTGAAAGTAGACAGGCCGAATTATTTTTAGTTTATAGCATTTCATGTGTATCTAAACTGCACCAAATAAGTTTTTCTTCGTATACAGAAAACCGTTAGGATTTCGATACACGTTTGTATGAAAAAAATCTATTTACTTTGACATTTTCTATAGTCTTGAAGTTTTGCCCTTAAAAGTTGGACCACGCTGTATATTTAATGGCGTCACACGCCACATGCCGTTTTCAATCGTCTCCTAGCCCCGCCAACGCTTGAGCCGGCTCTGTGTTCAAAGTGTGATAACTGTGATTTCGGGTCTTTTCCCGAGTCTTTTCGTGGCACCCTGATTAGGGACCACTAACCACCATAGTCCATAACTTGTTCGAAAACACAATCATCATGAAGGAGCGGTACGTAATTTTACTGCACACAGTACAGATGCTTCAGACATTTAGCAACTTTAGGGATAAGCCATTAGCCTTGTTTTCAGCATTTATCAAATGCGGTGATAAAGTATATTATGCAGTTTGGCTGACACAAAACTGCATTTTTAATATATGATTTAACGAAACTGCAATTATTATTATCTTTCGCGATTTCCAGAAACGTACCTACTACCTGCCCCTGATTCAGACTCATATCAGTTCAATTTTGTGCGTTATTGTGTAAAAAGTAATATGTCAAGTCTATGGTAGTGAGAATTGAAAACCATTTACTTAACAGTGTTGTTGACTGGTGTACAAAATTACCTTTGGCCCACAGGTAACATTTCATTATATACACGTAGTATACTTTAATCATTTATCTTTCATTCATATGCCATTCTGAAATGGCCGGAAAATTTCAAAATTTGTAACGGTGTTTTGAGAAATTTTTAATATGCCAACTCTGTCCAAATGACAATTTAAATCGTTAACCCTCCTAATTCGCAAAAATGTAAATGTGTAGGTCCTCAGGAAAAAATCTTAACAAATAGTTGGGGGCTTTCGCGATTCCGAAACATGCAAATTGGTTTAATAATCATTAATAACCAAATGAGCATTACATATTTGTGTTATTTAATTATTAAATTTAGGAACTTCCTTTAAACATGTGGACGCTAGTTTTTTTATTCCTAAAAACTAAAAATATAATGGAAGTAGTTTATTTCTTCCAGAGAAGTTGTAAAGCACTTTAGAAGAAAAATATACAAATTTTTTGATTGTGTCACAAATATTAAACCCAATTTTTAAAGTGGTCGGGAAATATAAATGGAAACTGTTTTTAATGTTGTATTTTCGGATATGGGTCGTATTTTTTGAGATGTAGTTAGACATACTTCTGAGATACCGTGTACGTATTTTGATATCATCTGATTTAACAAACATTGTCGGGATGTTCAATTTTTAGACTGAATACAATAACCCATTATTTCTAATAAGAAAAGTGTATTAATTTAGTGAATTGAAAGCATCAAACTAAAAAGTATTTTGATAAATTTATGTTAGCAAGAAATATTACTTTTAACAAAAAAAAACATATTTTTAAACGTACCGACGGAAAAATGTTTCTGTCGTTTTTCCACAAAACTGCATTTAAAAATGCAGTAAATCAATAAACTTGGTGCAGGTGTGCAAAGCTATTGGTATTGATTCTGATTACCCTTAATCCACCACTTGGTGCTTGTGGTGCTTGGATCCTTCTATGGATCCTTCTATAAATTAATATTTTAATTTTTGTACAAATAATAAAAATTCTACCTTTTGAATTATTTTTTCATTAATCTAGGGGTGGGTTAACTCCCAGATTGTTATAGGCGACGCGACGTACACCATCCAATAATGGACCGTGATTACCGGACAAGGTTCGCAAAGCCACAGCAAAGTCTCGAGAATACTCTAGACTTTGACCATTGGGTTGAACAACCGGGCGCACATGACGCCGCGGATATTTTTTTCTTAAAAAGTTAAAGGGTTACACCTTCAGATTTTCACAGGGGTTGTACAAGACCCTTGGGATTAGTCCGAGAAAAAAATAGACCGTGTCTACCGGACAAGGGTCGCAAAGGATTGAACAACCTCGCGCTTATGACGCCGCCGCTGAGATAATGTTTTTTAATCTAAATAGTTCGGCGACTCTACGAACGTTGCAATACTCCCAACTAGGAGTAAGTACCCCATAAGCAACTGAATGGATAGAAATAGACAGTTATTTGTCGCAGGGTTACTAAAGCACCCACATACTAAACCGTTGTTGACCGTGCAAATCCCACACGGAGCGCTTATTTATTTTTATTATCGCTGCATTCTGCCTCTTATATTTCATTACTGATTATCATTTTTAGTAACTGATCAATGATTATTATGAATATTTACTCCATAGGGTGTATTTAAAGTTTAATTTCAAGTACAGAGGAATCCACACTAAGTCCCCCACTGCGTCTACAACTTTTTAATTTGTTGTGAAAAAGTTTTAGAGAAAAGTTGTAGTGAATTTTATGCAGTTTTTTGGGATAGTAAGAAATTTTATGCAGGCAAAGCAAATCTTATCATGTTATGCATTTTTGAAATCTGCTCGTCAAGGCAATCAAATGATATAAAACTTTATATCATTGTTTCTCCGTTTTTGAATATTCCTTTTTCAAATTTTATACTAAATTTATTTAACATGAATTTGTGGATCTCATGATAAAAGTAGACGATCAATGCAATAACAAAAATATTTGTTTCAACCAAGAGAATTATATAATAAAGTTCCAAAATGGTTAGGGGCTTTTCAGATTTTATTGATATTCGATGTTTTGGAAATAAAGTAAGAAAATCGTAAAAGGTCCTAAATATTTTGGGATTTTGTTATATTATTCTTCTGGTTAAAAAAATTATTTTATGTCAATACTTCTTTATTACGCGACCACGAATTGTTAAATAAATTTAGTAGGTATACAATTTGAAAACGGAATATTTCAAAAACGGAAAAGATAATGATACAGAGTTTTATATCATTTTGATTGCCTTGACGAGCAGATTTCAAAAATGCAAAAATATACTTAAAACTTTCTCGTCCATCACAAGGTCTAACACACCACTTTGTAACTGTTTGGTGGAAACCCGGCATATTTTAAGAAGCACTCTTCAAACCGACCTTCAACTCCTCAACTGCGTTTAAATGCAAGTCAGTCGAAATTGACCAAATATTTCGGTTGCGTCAGTTCAGTTCAGTTTGTAGTTTATGTAAATGTTTCAAAATGTGTGTCGATCTTTACGCATTCCTTGTTCCGAATTTGTCGAATATTACCGTTTTTATAACTCTGATACTGTTAATTACAAAATATTCTGAAATATGCGAAGATACCGGGTTAGCCCGCCGGCAGCCCATCCAAATTAAGAACCAGTTTTTCGATCAAAGAAGCTCGTCTTATATGCCGCGGAAGAGTTTCTTGGTGTTTTCAGATATCTGCAAACGCGTGGCCCGAAACGGTCGGGATGTGTTCGCGCTGCGAGCAGAGCAAAGTGGTGCTAGACGATTTTTTGGACCTCTACGACAATTATTGCGGATTCTGTGATGGGTTCTTCTACTCTTGGAATTTTGTATGTGATTTTGTATGTCAACTTCAGGTTCTTGCGCCCATGCGTATCAAAGTTGGAATTTTGTACGTGATTTCCCTGGCACATTGATTTTTTGCGAACACTTTCACGTACTCATGCGTATCAAGATACACGCAAACGCAAAATAATTTGGTGTAAAAAATTAAGTATAATCTATTTTTTTCAATTGAAGGAATCTTCATAATTTCATACTTTTGACAATATTATATTTATACAGGGCGAATAAAATAGTTTGGCAATAGTGAAAAGTGGTAATCAAAAAATACGTTAATTTAAAAGTATTGTGTCCTCATTTTACCAGTAGTGCATTATTCTGATTTGGCAACTCCAAAGACGTTATCTGGCGTACAATGCGTAAGGATATATCCGTAATAATAAATCACATAAGTATAAGAGAGGTGGATGTGAAGGTAGTGGCAATGTCACCTCTGTATACCTATCCCTCTTACTTATTTTATTTCTTAATATGGCTATATTCTTGCATATTATACGCCAGACAACAACACTTCTGGAGTGGCCAGCGGAATGCCTATAGTAGGTACAGGGTTTTACAACGAAATGACTATTATTTTTGGTCCCACAACCTGAAATAATAGAAAATTCGTTATTACATCTAAAGAGAAGAAAGATACCAGCTTTGTCTCGAACACCAGGGGCATCATTTTGAACAGTATTTGTAAAGCATGTTATTGATCATTGGTAATTATTGTTAATTAGTCATGTTAAGTTGTTTTATGAGAGAATATAAACGGTTTTCCTTCCAGGACAAGTTTTATTTGTATAGCATTTTTATTTTTCTAAATATAGTGACAAAATAACCCAAGATGTAAGTATCTAAAGTCAATATTTTTATATTTTCTATGATGAAGCCAAATAGCCTAATAGGGCTATTAATGTCCTTATTGTTGTGCTGACACTAGTATCTGATGTTATGCAAGCTTGTCACTCTTATCTGACGTTTTGTTTTCCATCCAAGGCTAACATGATAAAGGGCATGTGTTATAAAAAAAGTGCCACAAAATGACAACCGTTGCAGCGATAATAGCATATGTATATATTTTTGAAATCGGAAAAACCTTTAGATTTAAAAAATCCAAAAATATATAGGGTGTACCATTTAATAAAATTGAAACTATGTTCATCTTTCTTTTAAGCCGCACTCATTTTGGCCGTTTTAATACACACCTCAAAAGCTCGCAAAAAGTTATCAAACTTTCATATAAAACATTTTTTTGTGGGACCAAAAATAAAGAAAATACAGGGGTGAGTCATTCCGTTAGAAAACCCTGTACCATTATCCTTTACCTTCTTGATTTTTGAATTTAGAAAAAGTTGTAAATATGGGAATTGTAGAAACGTTTCTTGTGATATCAGATATGTATTCAGAAAAGCAATTTGACTGTCGCGTTTCGGAGATATACAGTGTAACCCACTTCAAACACCCCATAAAATTTGTAATTATCATCCGATTTTGATCTTGTTTTTTTACGAATAAGTCATAAAAAATTGTACTTTAGTGCAAACGGCACATTTAATTTTAAAAACAAAGGCCTGCTAGGACATATTTTTTGGGTCAACATTGCGCAAATCATATTAGGCATAGGTATTTTTTAAAAATTCTGACTACACCACTGGATTTTGTTAAAAATATCGAACAATAAAAAATGTAGAAACCAATGAAAATCGCGATGTACAACTAAAACTGTAACTTACTTTATTACAAATAATAGTAATGTCAATAGGTATACCTAAATAAAAAAACAATGTAAAAATTATAAAGTATGACAAATTTATCCAAATAAATAAATGGATTATTACTAATAAATGGTGGATTCTTAGGAAAAAAAAAATTGAAATTTAATTTTTACTTTAGGCTTTTTCTATTTAGGTACCTTTGTAATAAAGCAAGTGACAGTTTCATTTGTATTCTATCCCCATGCAACTTGCGCAAGTAGGCAGGTAAAATAGGTAGGTAGTTAAATCGCGATTTTCATTGGTTTCTAAAATTTTTATTGTTCGATATTTTTTAACAAAATGTGTTCCGGTTTGAAGTGGGCCACGCTATAGACCAAACTTATGTTTTTTTACATGAACACCCTATACATTTTTCAGTTTTCGAAATTAGGAATTTTTCTTATTTCAGCGATATATTCATGTTATATCTAGTAGTTTGCACAGTAGAGCCCTTTGAAATATTGACTTCAAAACAATAATAATAATTATAAACAGAGTTTGACAGTTTACATTAGTAATATTTGTTGTATAATATTATATTATGTGTGTATTACATTATTAAAGTTAGAAAAACCAGCAAAGTGCATACCAAATAAATGTGCTTATGAAACTTATTTCAAATACATTTTTACCTACATACAAAAAAACATTGAAAATTCAACATAACCAATTCTAAAATTTTCTACAATTCTTATACTTGCAACTTTTTTCTAAATTTAAAAACAAAAAAGTTAAGGGGTAGAATGTTGTGCATAACTATGTAGAGGTTGATTGATTATATTTAGATAAGCTTTAATTTTGTTCTTGTTAGAATTATGAAATATTTTTGACACGAATGTTGTAAACATTCGATTTGAACCTCCAGAAATATGTTTAAGGAATAAAAATTGACCATCGCATTTATGAGTTGTAGCAAAATATGCCCTAAGAAAAATGTTTATGTACTTCTACAGGGTTGTTCAATTTAAATGCGCACTGACTGTTATTTCCGATATTTTTTGAGCTAGAAATAAAATTCAAGAACTTTAATTATGTAGAATTTTATGAGGAATCCGAATGTGATTTCAGATATTTTATATTAAAAGTTATTAAAAAAACACATTTTTCGAAAAAATTTGACTGCGAATTTTATTAGTAATATTATAATTGGTAATAATACACGGAGCAACAAAAAATTGTTGGTTCTTATTTCTGAATTCCAGTTAAACCGAAAGTCAGAAATGGGAGTCAACATTTTTTTGTTACTCCCCGTATACTAACATTTCGTGTTAAAGTTCAACTTGTGTGCACTTATATTTTTACTTCATATTCAAATTCCACAGTATTTTGTGTCTCACAAATGACGAAAATAACCCGTGCTAGTTTGAATTGGACCACCCTGTACCTATTTTCTCTGATATTTATCTGATTGAATATGTGCTTTTTCAAAAATATATAATTAGAGAATTTTGTTTTCAAAACAATAACCAAGTCATTTAAATTGTATTTAAGGACGCTCTCCCAAAGCGTTTGTTGTGCCATCTGTATGTGCAGGGTGATCATTTTTAGATGCCCGTCCTCTGATCGTGGAAAACGGTAAAATATATGGGAATATTATTTATTGGAGATGCTATAGGGTGTATAAAAGAATAGATTGGTCCATTTCGCGGTTCTCTGCAAATTCGACGCTAGGCGTCGCGACGCGACGTCAAAAAACATTTTTCGCACCAACATACCACTTTTGTTGCAGCAATCGAAAGCGCTAATTTTTCTGAATATTTTTTCCTAAAATTTGGTATGTGGGGGTTCTGTGGTGTCGTGTTTAACGCTGTGGTGTCAGACTTTAAATAATAAAAAAAAAACGTTAAATGTTTTTAGTTTTAATGAAAATCGCGACGGTACACTTATAAAAAAACGAAGACGGCCCTGAATTTGCATGTTGACAACGGTAGGAACAACAAGGTAGGAAGGTCATCCTGAGATGATCCTATTACACACCACTGGATTTGACCTAATTCCAAGATGTTTCCAACATAATATATCTGCACTACTATTAATCAGATTTTAAAATAACGGGAAACTTACCGATGACATTCAGAGTTAGGAATTGAAAAATTTAGGTTGGCAATATTTTCTTGCAATGTGGCTTCCACTTGATTTGCCAAGAAATTGGTTGCGTAGTAGCTCAGAGGTCGAAGCACGTTCTCTCTCCCTCTGTCTATTTCTCATCCTTTGAGATCAATTCTAGGATGACCCCGACGTATAATTGTTTAAAATAGCGAATTTTCAAGAAACTCTTAGCGATTTTTTTACCACAAAATGGTATTGAGGAAACTTGTTCTGTATGAAAAATTAAGTAGATTTGCAAAATTTCAAAAGTTTAGGCCTATTTTGATATTTAACCTTTTTCCCACTTTTTTCTCAGAAAAGTGTCGTTTCTGAAGCAAATTTTGCAAATTACTCATATTTTCATTCTGAACAAGTTTCCTCAATAACATTTTGTTGTAAAAAATTGCTAATAGGGTTTCTTGGAAATTCGCAAGTATTTTAATAAAATCATAGCAGGCCATGAAATAATTACCCTATCCAAATTCCAACGCCTATGAAATACTCTCCCTTGGTACTACCAATAAAAAAATAGAGCCCATTTGTTTTCCTTTACCTTCATATATTTCCGAGATGTCAATTATCAAATTGGGACGCACTGTATATCTTGGTTGCAGCAAACGGGAAGAGGCTTAGACTAAAAAAAAAATATATACAGGGTGTTATAATAAAATCAGATGTAACCAACCCCTGAAACTTTTTTATTTGATGTTCAATTATTGTTCTTCTGAACGCGGATTTGGAGAAAATAGGAAAAAATACATAAGAATACATTTTCTTTCAGGCAAATTTATCCGGGATGATTTTGAATAGACAAAGATATAAGGCGAAATATATTTTTTTTACAAAATACACCATTTTAATAACACATATTGACTCCGGCCGTATTAGATAAACTCACTTTTATTTTTTATTTAAAATCTGAAAGGAATTCTGAGAAATAAAATGGATCAACCTGAGGAAATAGTCCATATCTTGAAGTGGAGTAGGAGAATACAACAACGGGGGTAAAACTTACAGTCTCTGCTCCACAAACACAGCTTCTTTAATCAAAAGATCAACTGTACATATGTTTCGGCCCTCCTAGGGGTCATCTTCAGCAGTCAAGCAATACAGAGAAAATTATTTATATTAAAGCTTTCCAGACATAGTCAACTACAGTGAGTGTGGAAAATTAATAATGTAATAAATTATTATGCGAATTATATTTGTCAAAAACATTAAAACGTAGAAATAAGTAAAATCTTTTTAATCATATCGAGGAGTCATGAGGAATTGTGTAGTCGAGAATAACAGACTTAGGCAACCTAAGGGACCTAACATATGTACAGTTGATCTTTTGATTAAAGAAGCTGTGTTTGTGGAGCAGAGACTGTAAGTTTTACCCCCGTTGTTGTAAAATAGATCAGGTACTAAATGAAAGTGCGATCTATTTGGGGAAAATGTATCTATACTTATTAAATTTAAAAATATGATACATATACCCGGGCCCCTCTTTTTTAAATTTTAAATTAAATAAAAAAAGCTCTTTTTGAAGACAAGATACTAAAGTTATAGAGGGTATTTCTTTGATTCGTACAAACATTTTAACTGGTGGTAAAGTTGATCACCTAGAGCACGCCTAAGAAGTATTTTCTTAAAAAAAAACTCAAAAATAAAATTTCGGTTTTCCATTAATTTTTTAAGTTCTGGGGCTGCTGACTTTGTTTCTTGTACCATTCGCCATCCAATTTAAAGTTTGCAATGTTGCCACACTTAATTCATAAAAATCATAAAATTATTATACATTTTTTAAAAAATATTAATTATTTATAGTACCTAACTAGCAATTGGTACTTCACACGGCAGAAAACGCTTTTTCCTTGTGCCGAAGCATACTTTGATTTTTCGAAACTGATAATATAACAGAAATTACTTTCAAGCAAGGTGGAATCGCAAATGGTCAAATTTGAACTCATTTTTTTGCCTTTTACACCTCTTGTTTTACTTAACTTGGGATACACTGCAGCTCTCCAAATAGAATAAAATTAATTTTTTCTATCTTCAAATTAACAGAGTTGAGGCTTGAGGTAAATATAGCTGTATTATACTTAAGTGTTTTTTCAGATGGATTCTTCAAATATCAACCAGGAACGAGACTACCACAATGAAACTAATCTTTCTTCCGAAACCGATGAATTAAATAGGATAAAAACTGGACATGTATTGGCCGAACTGTTAATGACTGAAAGAGTTTATGTATCTGAACTGGAATCTATACTAAGGGTAAAATTTGTTAAATCCTGTTTTTGAAGCCTATTACAGATTTAAACTTTACAGGGATACAAGTCGGAAGCCCTTCAAGAATTTCATCACCTTCTTCCTCAAAATGCATTAGAGAAATTTAAGATTATATTTGGCAACTTGGACCAGATATTCAATTTCCATTCAAAAATCTTTCTCAGGGATCTTGAAAACTGTATTACGTCCACTGACTTAGTTGCTTTGTGTTTTGTCCAAAAAGTAAGTAAACTATTGATCTTAAAATGTGATATTTATTTAGTTACTTTAATAACTGCATTTGTCCACAGAGGGACCACTTTTTTCCTTTGTACAGTTTCTACTGCCAAAATCTCTCAAAATCAGAACAAGTCAAAGAAAACTCCTACGATTTGCAGCCCTATTTTCAGGCTTGTCAGAAAAAAATGGGTCACAAGCTCCCACTCGCCGCATATTTACTGAAACCTGTTCAGAGGATCACAAAATATCAGCTACTACTCAGAGATCTTTTAACATATTCAAATGAAGGGAAATGCTGTGGAGAGTTACAGCAAGCATTGGATTGCATGTTGGTTGTTTTAAAATGTGTAAATGACAGTCTGCATCAGATCTCAATCACCGGTTTTCCAGTAGATTTATCTCAGCAGGGAGATCTTTTGCTTCAGGGTTCATTTAATATTTGGGTTGAACATAAGAAAGACTTAAAGCTGAGGCTAAAACCACTAAGAAGGCATTTGTTTCTTTATCAAAAGGCCTTACTTTTTTGCAAACCTGTATCAAAGCATGATAGGAACAAGGAAATGTATCAATTCAAACACTACCTTAAAATGTCCCAAATAGGACTTACCGAATCAGTAAAAGGTGATGCCAGGAAATTTGAGATATGGCTCCAAGGAAGGCAAGAGGTGCATGTTATCCAAGCTGCAAATGTAGACCACAAAAATATATGGGTAAATGAAATCAAGAAGGTTTTGTTCAACCAACTCGAGGAAATAAAAGGAGAAAAAATAAAGCAGTATGCTTCTGCCACACATAGGTAAGTGAACCGCTATTATTGTCTTAGTGTGCTAATGCTAATAATGCTTTCTTTCAAATTTGAGACCTTGGCAAGTTAATCATTTTCCCTTAGACTATCTGAATCATCCGTAAAGTTCTCCAGGACTCTACGGCAGACGACATCTTGGGAAACTAAAAAGGACGTTCCAGTTGCTCCGATAATGCACAATCAACATCCTAGGGCACTGAGTTGTGATTCGGAACCACAATCTCACACTACCGAAGAAGAGAATAGTAATGATGGTACTGAAGGTGGAAATTGGTCCACGGACTGCGAAAGTGATGATGAAGAGACTGTTGCTCAGGTAAGCACTTCCATTTGAAAGTGATTGCATTTGTTTTGTTACTGGTTGATTGAATGCGGTTGTCCACTTTTTAAAGCTTTTTATGCAAAGAAATGCAAATTGATGTCTAGTCAAGTATTTTAAGTACTGGGCAAAATAATCTAATAATTGTTGTCAAACGTAGATAGTTCCACTATTCTATTAGTGACTCAGTCTGTTACTACACACTACACACTTATGCTTACGTCACACACATTGCATAATTTGTGTGTAGACTTAGCATTGATATTTTTTGTGGATAGATTATAGAACTTGTTTTGTAGAGAAGCCAATTAAATTAGCTATCTATTAGTTTGGCAATGGTTAGATATTTTACTTAGTACTTGGCAGAATATTTCATACAGGAGAATTTAGAGAAGCATTTATTTACGATCATGATAATATACTTATGAGTGACAAATAAACCATTGAGTGCACACTTTGATGCTAAGGGATACAAGGCAGATATGATTTCGCATAAATAATTTTTTCTCAAAGTTTTAAATGAATCAGGATAATTTTAATAAAATATCAAACATAAAATCTTATACAAGGTTGTCCATAACTTACAGCCGCCCGATATAGGGTGATATTCTTCCCATAAATTAATAGGACTCATGTCTTTTCTTTTCAAAAACAGGCAGGTACGTATTCTCTTGAAAATCGTGCCTAAATTTTGGTTTTTGTGCTATAATTAGTGGATGGCTTAGTTGACTTCTAAATTGATATAGGTTACTATAAAATTGTTTTACATGACCTGATTGGGTCAAACTTTACATAGTAACCTCAGCAATCAATCAATTCGTTTTTTGACGTGAATTAGTTTGTACAGGTAGCTTTAAAAAGGTTCTCACATTTTTAATGTAGAATTTAATTATAAATAGAAAAGTTCTCGTCAATTTCTCGTATCTCTCGTGGTTTCAAAGTGTACTTGAAGGCGTTTAGCCAACCCAAGGTATGGACAACTCTGTATAACACATGGGATACGGCCATTATACTGCACTTGTGGGTAGGCACAACATCCCACTTGTAACGTATGTATCTACTATAATATATCTGCCATAAATAATTCTGCTATGTTTAAGGAATATTTTAGGGTTATTTAACTGTATATTATTCAGCTTTAACAATAGAAAAGTTGTACATTTCTTTGGTATTACTAGTAAATCAAATTGAAATATTACTACCTTCAGAGATACATCGTTTTCGCTTTTGGAATGCAGAAAAAAACCTATTGTAGAAATCTGACCGGTATCTGCAACAAGCTCCGAATTGAACTAGAAATAATTTTAAATTTATAAAAAATTATAGCTCACCTAATAAATGGCCTCTCAGGTTAATTAAGTGTGTGCAAATTGTAATATAGATTTACTCATAGCCAGATATAAAAATACTCATACTGGCCCTGCCGCAGGCACTCAGCTCAACAATGAGTTTTACTTATGTCAAAAATGCTTAGAATGAGAAGCCAGAACGATATACCTATCTATTAACACACAATATGATGGGTGACCCATCCTATATATTTTTTTATTGTTGAGATAATAATTTAAAATTTGGTTGGTGATAATGGGAGGTTATTTGTTAAATTTTGACGCTGTTTTTCACTTTCATTTATACCGGAAATGGCATATTGGAGTTATTCGTTAAATATTGACTCTGTTTCTGCCTATCTCTCACTTTCAGTCATATCGGAAATAGCATATAGGATGAAATTTGAAGCAATTACTTGCTTTTTCCAATAGTTCGACAAGACAGTTTAATTCTGGATACGGAGCTTTTTGATTTTTAAAATCTAGTGAAAATTAGCAAATATACAGCTCTTTTTTCCTTTTCGTCACATGTGACACAGAAAAAAAAGAAACAAGACAGTAAAGAGCAAGTGAGCTTTTGAATTTGAGAAGAACGTTTTATTAGTGTGCTTCCCAAAACAGATAACTTGGAAAAAAAAATTATTGTCCCAATGTAGTTTTTGTTTCCATGGCTTCGCATTAAAAGAATGGGAACCTCTGCATTCAAAATTAAACGGTTTTTCTGTCTACCACAAAATGGGATTAACTTTGAACGACTATGGCCCATACGTCACTTAGATTAAACCGTGAAGGGTAATAAAAGCAGAAATATTAGCAAAATTTGACAATTAATGTCTTATTATCATCCCCAAATTAATATCCCAAAAAGTAAAATATATAGTATCCTGGAGTCCGTCAGGAAAAACTCCTCAGGCCTGTGTTTTTTAATTTTTTCAGTGAATTCTTTCCATTAGAGCTTATAAATAATTATAAAATCGCCTTACAAGTAAGCCCTAGTAATTCTTTATTATTTTTAATTCTTCCTATATGAATCTGTAAACTCCAATTCCAACTTTTTAAAGATTTTTATTTTGACATCAATATCAGTGAAATCACTCCAAAGCTAATAAAGCTACGGGCCTAGGGAGTTTTAAGTAGCAAATTCTGTATAGGATCATACAGGGTGGTCTAAGTATGCACATCATTTATTCTGAGATCTTTAAAAAAATGCCTGAATATATTGATATTTTTTGGTAGAGGGACCTATTTTGAGATTACATGGGATTTCCAAAGCTTACCCCCTCATACCTACAGGCACCCCATAGATTTTTTAACAAGACCATATTGTGGAAGTCTCAAAACCTAACCAAAAATTGTCTTGTTGGGCATTCGTATGAAAATAAAACCTATACCTATACCAAGTAGCAACTAATTTTATTATTAATTCTTGAAAATAATAAAGATTCCCCTAAATTTTCAGTATGAGGGTCGATCAATAAGTAACCATGGTTGACGACAGATGGCGTTTCTGAGGGAATTTGACATTACTACTAAATTTCAAACTGATAGGTTAGTTTTTATTTGACAGTCAATTCTATCATACGTGTTTCGTGTCTGCATAAAATGGAAAAAGAGCAATATCGATTGGTAATTTCGCCTTTTATTTTTGGATGGAAAAACATGCGAAGAAATAGTTGCGAAGTTGGATGCTGTCTATGGGGACCCTTCATCATCTATGACAACAGTGAGATATTGGTTTAATGAATTCAAACGGGGTCGTACAACAGTTTTTGTTGAGGAGAGGCCAGGCCGCCCGACAGACGTCGTTACCGAAGATATTGTAGAAAAGGTCCATCACATGATTCTCGATGATCGGCGAACTAAAGTGCGCAAAGTAGCAGAGGCCATAGGCATGTCATACCGAATAGCCATAAAAATTTTAAATGACAAGCTAAGTGTGAAAAAGGTATCGGCCCGATGGGTGCCACGATTGCTCACCGTGGACAACAAGCGGATATGGCTATCAATGTCTAAGCAATGTTTAGACCTTTTTAAGCGAAATCCACAGGTTTTTTGCATTGAGTCGTCACCGTTGATGAAACCTGGATACATTATTATATGCCAGAGACCAAACGACAGTCTAAACAATGGATTTTTCCGGGTGAATCTGCTCCGAGAAGGCAAAAACGGTCCCATCGGCCGGAAAGGTGATGGCCACGATTCTTTGGGACTCGAAAGGAGTAATCCACATGGACTTTTTGCATTTTTGCAGAAAGGAAGAACGATCACTTAGCAGTACTGTACTACAGTGAATTATTGGACCGATTCAATAAGAAATTGAAGGAGAGACGGCCCCATCTGTTTATGAAAAAAGTGCTGTTTCACCACGATAATGCACCATCACATTCATCCGGAACTGTGGCGGCCAAATTGCATATAACTGCGTGACGAATTGTTGCCACATCCACCGTACTCTCCCGACCCTGTGTTCCCCAATATGAAAACAGGGCTCACGGGAAAAAATTTAGCTCAAACGGGGAGATTATCACTGAGACAGAAACATATTTTGAAGACTTTGACAAATCATATTTTTTGGAGGGGTTAAAGAAATGGCAGAAACGTTGGGAAAAGTGTATCGACCTTAAAGGAGATTACATAGAAAAGTAAAAATGGAAATTAATTACTAACACAAGTATTTATTGATCGACCCTCGTATAAATAACATTTACTTAAAATACATTTACGAAAATCGATAATTTTGCACTATGCTCAGTCTATAAGTTGTGATATCAATGACAGAACGATGACAGCCTACGTTAAAAAAAATTCACAGACATAAAATCAGTTTTTTATCAGAAAACGTTAGGTTTTGAGGAAAAACCTTTTTTTCTTCGGATTGTAGTTGCTTTAATACTTTTTATTTCGTAGATAGTTTCCGACCATGAGTAGTTTAATTAATACTTTTTAATCACAATGAAGGTCAATATGCAAGGGGAAAAAGTTTAAAATGTATTTATGCCACAAGTGGAGTACAACTTGCGCCACAATATACACAGTTGCTGCACTCAATCAAATATTTTCACACTCCTGTCCTTTGGCTCGGCAGGCCCTCAGCTTTCAGAGGGCTTTGTTTTCACCGATTGTTACAGCAGGTTGTATCAGACAGAGAGGTATCTGAGACTCCGATGGCTTTGGGTATCTACTATCCATGTTTTAGTTGCAACATGAATGTTAAGAGACGTTATGCTGCCAATTGCTGCATAAACAATTGAATTAATTGTGTTCATAGCGTTTTCCAATTTCGAATGGATACGGAATGGTAAATTATATTTTATTTGAGGGTTCACTAGCGTTTTTCCATGCATTGATTTATTAAATACGGCCCTGTGCTACCTGAAGCCCATAGCCACCAATCGAAGTACCTGACTGAATCGAGAACAAATGATTGGCATGATAATAGTACAGCTACTGGGTATACTGTGTTTGAGCCCTCTAGTGGAAAATTCAAAAGTGACACCATATTTGAATTTATCCTCTAAGAAGCACAAGTGTGTTCATGTCTATCAATGTGTCTTTATAGAAAAACACTGCTGATGGCCAAGAGCGCTGGACAAAAATTTGGACTCACGGTATCGGTCCTTAATAACTTTATCTCTGTGATTCAGTAATTGTTGTACACTCACTGGGATTACTACGGTTTGCTATGGTTTTCTGTGGTACTTGAGCGAATGCTATCCTAGTTCTATTGGGAAAAGTCGGCCCTAGCCGCAAATGGCAACGAAGACAAAATAATAGTAACTACTCCCCTCCCCCGCACAAGCATTCAGTTGCTTTTGGGGTACTCCTAGTTTGGAGCATTGCGAGGGAGAGAATTATTATTATATTATTATTAAAATGGTCTTAATAATAATTGAAAAAAATCGAAAATATTTTGTGACTTCAGCCCTGTAGACTGAAAACAGGCAACACCTGATTGAGGCATGTTTGTCAAAATCAACTTATTTTGGCATCTAGAATCTAGGTTAAGAAATATCCCATAATTACTGACACACTTTGTATAATTCACTAAATACCGTTTCTTCACTTCATTTCCATAAAGACACTCTATACACATGTATATCTCAAATTTTGTCACAGTCTCAAACACAACTTACAGTTCTGAGCATTTTTTGAAAAATGCTGAGGAACTACAAATAAATGGGGTGTATACTTTTTGTTTGGCCGCCTGTATATTGCATTCAGGTGTAATTAAAAAAATACCTGTAATGCTACTTCTAACATTTGTATTAAGTGTAGAATTTATTTACACCACACTTAAAAAAAGCATGCTATAATATTTTGCCTAGGGAATGAGTTGCTTAGATAACCAGATAAAGGTAGTAGCCAATTTTCCAACAGCCAAAAATTTTAATAGCGATTTCTCCTTTAGGTTACCCCTTTATAATTCTTGAAGCAATGTCAAAAATATAAAATTGACTGAAAACTGGCTAATAAAATTTTTGATTTCCAGAAATTGGCTGGTGATTACATAATAGTGTCAGTTGTAAAAAAATATTGTACATAGAAACTACAGATTTCCATAAGACATAATTTTTTGTGGAGAAATTACAAATGTAAAGTACAAATGTGTTTGTTTCATAAATGGTTTCAGTTAAATTAAAGGACACGCATTCTTTCATAAGAAACACTAATTACTTGGCTTATGAAAAATTTTATTGCAGTGGCAAAACGTGGTGAAGGGTCATAGCACAAACGTTGTCGATCGAGTCTTTGCATTTTTTGCTGGCAGTAATGCAAACACGACTATATTTTATGTTAAGCAATACTAATCATCCACTGTACCATATCTTTATTTAGTTATTGTAAGTTTACTTTTATCTACACGTGTTGGAATCTTAAGCACCACTAACATCTTATATTTTATGTCAATATCACTATGACACAAAGATACCAATTCAAATCAACAAAACCCTTGGTGGCAAGTTTTCTAGAGAGCAGTTTCCTAAAGAATATTATCTAAATATCTAAAATCTAATGATAGAAAATTGAAAAGATACAAATGAATTTTTTGTGGCATACCTACCTTGAGATCTGACCCCTTGTTTGTTTCTTTTTTTGGTTAACAATGCCTTCCTCCGTTATTATTATTTCAATGAAGTAAAATAAGGGGTATTTCAGCCAAATTTATGTATTATTTATTCTTTACAATGAACCAAGCTTTCGGCCATATTTTTGGCCTTCGTGAGGCCTAAAATAGTGTTAGGTAAAATATATTATTGAGTAAGAATTATTTATATACTTACTATTGAAATGAATATTGAAAAGTTATGGTTCTAATGGATATAAACTTCCAAAAATGGAACAAATTGTTGTGTAAATATTTTTGTTGTTGTCTACTGAAAATTTTGTAATAAATATTTATGGTTGTTATAGAAATTTGAAATAAAAGAAAATCTTCATATTATGAAGCAAGTCATGATGAAAAACAAATGATAGGTTACCAAAAAGTTTGACAATAAACAAAAGAAATCTAAATTTTAGGTTATTTGTCAAAAAGGTTAGAAAATATTTGCAAATAAAAATGTTTAGTTTGAAAACCGAAAACTTGGGAAATATAGATGGTAGTATACAATAATTTTACTGACAAATTTTTATATATAGGGTTATAGTGAGTTATTTTGATTGTTTTTCATCTAAAAGTAAAATATAAGAATAAATACAACTTAAATCTTCTATATCAGTTCTTTTGTTCATTGGATAATTTTCTTTGTTAATTTCAAAATTTGATCAAATTAAGAAGTATCTTAATTGATAATTCATATCCTATAAAATTTCTAAATAAGATCATTTTAATACTAGGATGCAACAAAATATTCAAACAATAATTCTGGACTAAATCAACAAAACAATGAAATAATCAATAATTTTTTCTATGGTTCCCTACCTTATATTGAAGAATTGACACCAAAAATTATTAAAACTTTTAAAGATGAAAATAATATTAGAAGAGCCTTTAAAAATGTTAAACAAATTGGAAAATTATACACTAAATCAAAAAATAAAACTCCACTAATGTGTGAATCTAATGTTGTTTATTCGATCCCTTGTTATAATTGCAATAAAAAATACATAGATCAAACTTCCCAAAATTTATATAATAGAATTTCAGGACACAAAAGTGATGTTAAATTAAATAAAATTTCTTCTGCTTTTTCTGAACATATAAATATCACAGGCCATCATGCAATTTTTAACCATGTTAAAATTTTACGCAGAGAAAAGAATCTAAGAGGTTATTCCTTGAGATGTTTGAAATTAACAAAGAAAATTATCCAATGAACAAAAGAACTGATATAGAAGATTTAAGTTGTATTTATTCTTATATTTTACTTTTAGATGAAAAACAATCAAAATAACTCACTATAACCCTATATATAAAAATTTGTCTGTAAAATTATTGTATACTACCATCTATATTTCCAAAGTTTTCGGTTTTCAAACTAAACATTTTTATTTGCAAATATTTTCTAACCTTTTTGACAAATAACCTAAAATTTAGATTTCTTTTGTTTATTGTCAAACTTTTTGGTAACCTAAAAATTTTTATAACCTTAAAATAATATTACTGTCTGCTATCATTTGTTTTTCATGACTTGCCTCATAATATGAAGATTTTCTTTTATTTCAAATTTCTATAACAACCATAAATATTCATTACAAAATTTTCAGTAGACAACAACAAAAATATTTACAAAACAATTTATTCTATTTTTGGAAGTTTATATCCATTAGGACCATAACTTTTCAATGTTCATTTCAATAGTAAGTATATAAATAATTCTTACTCAATAATATATTTTACCCGAGATTTAACCTAACACTATTTTAGCCCTGACGAAATCCAAAAATATGGAGAATAAATAATACATAAATTTGGCTGAAATACCCGTTATTTTACTTCATTGATATATAAATACAGCCGTTATTAAAGAAGATCAATTATTATTATTTCAGTTGAATTGAGTTACCCCTTGAACCACAAGAGTCACAAAAAATTATCATAATTCTTCTTTTTATAATGTTTGTGGTACCACATTACAATGGAAGAACATTGATCTAAATTTTCTGAATGGATGGATTCATCTCGGCTACTTTATAACTTGGTAAGATTTTTATTTCTGAAAAATGAATTAAATATGGTGCCACACAGTTTAATGGCACAGTTCCTCAATGACTTATTAAGCTTGTTATATACAGGGTGTCTACTTTTAAACATATATAAATCCATAAAATCTTTATTGTTGGAGATAATCGCCTGAACTTTTTTGTTTGAAAGGCCTTCAGAAACAGATTCTTTTGACCTTCCTACCAGTTTCAAAATGCAAATTGAGGGCCGGCTACGATTACCATTTAGCGATTTTTTAATTTAAAATTTGACACCACAGCGTTAGACAGGACATCCAAAATTCCAAATTTATGCAAAAAATATACAGGGAGTTCCATTCTGCAGGGTGTCAAAGTTGAGAAAAATAGAAATTTTAATGGCATCTGCCAAGTCAAGTGTGCCATAGACTCCCGTCAAAACAGGTAAATGGCCAACAGAACCACTCAAGGTCTTGATGTACAGAGTATTTTTCTCTGGGCCATCTCAAAATGCTGAATTATTATGAAACTTCATACGGGTCAAGAGTACTAGTGAATCATTGAAAAAATATTAATAAACCCACAAATTAAAACTATTTAAATTATTGGACCTTTGTCAACGAAGTCATTGTCTAAAATGATACATTTTCTGTGTGTTTCCTGTTGTGGCACAACAGCCACCTTAACTCATATGGACTTACTGACTGGCAGGCTTCTGTATTTCTTAGACTTGTTTCGTTTGTAGTGTCTGGGGCGGTTTTAATATACTTGATTTTTGACAAAAAAATTTCAGTACTTTGAGATGGCATAGAGAAACACACTCTGTATATTTTGTATTGGATCTTTGCACATCCAAACTTTGAGTGGTCCTGTTAACCATTCAACTGTTTTGAGGGGATGCCATGGCACACTTGACTTGCTAGATGCCTTTAAAATTCATATTTTGCCCAATTTTGGCACTCTGTAGAATGGAACTCCCTCTATATATGTTGTTGAAATTTGGTATATGATGATAACTAAAAAATCGCTAAATGGATTTCTTGAAAATTGAGCAAATAAAAAAATCGTAGCCGACCCTGGATTTGCATTTTGAAAATAGTAGGAAGGTCAAAAGAAGCGATTTTTGAAGGCATTTCAAACAAAAGAAGTTCAGGCGATTATAAAGACTTTATGGTTTGTATAATATGTTTAAAAGTATTTTTTCAAATTTATCTTTTTGTCATAGCGACTTAATGATATTACCTTCAAGGATGACATTCTGATATGTTTTTATGTACCTTTTTTAATTTTTGTTTACATGTCATCTTTTAAGGATTCATATCTTCATTAAATATATCTAACCTATTAACATTTTAAAAATTTAATATGCAAAATGATAAATCCACTTTTTTATACCTACAGCTTTTCTAGCTTCAAAAAATAATATAACTGGTTTCAACTTATGTGTCACTAAAGTCTGAAATTCAGAGAAAGAGGACAATAATTAATATGGCAAAATAAGCCAACTTTCATATATATATATATATATTTTTAATTTAAGCCTCCCCTGGAAAGTTATTCCAGCCTTAAGAGGGAAAAACATTTTGGGACTCGTTGCCAGCAAGTTGGAAGACAGTTTACGCTAAAATTACTTTTTGCACTCTGTGCACCCTAAGGATAGAAACCCAAAACATCAATTTGTCTTTTTTACGGAAGTTTTTTATGTGTTAGTTTATTTAAATCATGTAGTGTAGTGCAATTGATTATTAGAAACTGTTTTACTCTTGTTATATCTTGTCATTTTTCATTCTAATAGTTTGTCTGAAAAAAGTACTTTTTTGTTCTGTATTTAAATAACAGTTGTTATTAAAACACTCACTATTATATAAAAACATAGTAGACAGGTGTCATTTTTATCACTTTTGTATTTTGCTATTTCCAAGTGTGGTACCTAGGGAGTACTTTTTCCTACATTCAGAGACATTTAAATGAAAAATGTTTCAGGCAAATGTGCTTAACTCGATAAATTGTCAATAGTCAGTCCTTTCTTTGTGTAAAGTTCATCAAAATCTGTTAAATTATGGGCAAAATAACTAAGACAGTTTCAGTAATGGTGATTTTCAAGCATTGCAGCCATCTTGGAATTCAGAAAGTCTGCCACTAATTCATTTAGAAACTTTTTACTCTTGTTTCTTTTTTCATTTCCTTAATAGTTTGTCTGAAAAAACTAGCTCCTCCCCAATGGACCGATTTTTCTCACAGTGGTCTTAAAATGTAGAGGAAAGTCCATTTTATTGTTTTTATTTGGATCGGCTGCATTATTCCAACATTTTTGCTCCAAGAAGAATTAGTCCAAGGAAAGGACAATTCCTAATAAGTGTGGCTGCCATCTTAAAAAAATTAGCTATTTTGATGTTTTATGTCAATAGCCTGTCCATTCTGCAAGCAACATTAATTAAAATCAATTAATAAATAAAAATATTATGGGCAAAAGACCGAAGACAGTTTCAGTATTACAGCATTATAACAATGATGTATATGACACTTTCTATTATTGCCTACAGCTCCGCCCCCGATGGACCGATTTAATAAATATAATAACTCAAGGAAAGGGCAATTTTCAAGCATGGCCGCCATCTTTGAATTAAGAAAATTAGCCATTTTGAACTTTTCTGTCAATAATCCGTCCTTTCTTCAAGCAATGGTGCAACGTTCATCACAATCAGTTAGTAAGTAAAAAAAATGTGGCAAAAGCACAAAGGCAGTTTCAGTAACAGCATAACAACGATGAAAATGACGCTTTTTTTGTTCCCTATAACTCCGCCTCTGATGGACTGATTTTCCTTACAGTGGTCTTAAAATGTATAGGAAGGCCCATTTTATTTATCTTTTCATTTTTTCTTCAAAAAGAATTAGCCCAAATAAAGGGCTAAATTTAAATATCGCCGCCTTGTCGACTTTTAAAAAAATCCCCTATTTTAAAGCTTTTTGTCAATAGTCTATTGTTTTCTGCAGGCAAGGATGGCTCGTTTTTTATAAGAATGTGATGGATCTGAGTTTCTTCCGGATGGTCTTACGCCAGCGAAACTTCTCCTTCTAAGCTTTTGTCCTTGATTGCACGGGACATCCTCAGGGCGCGACGATCACACTGAGACTGATTGTTCTATTACCTGTGATGGTATTTATGTTCACCAAAATTAATAAATGAACAAATACATAATATAAATTATACGGGGTGTTCCACAAAAAAACATTGACTTTTTTTATTTTGGTCATAATTTTGTTATGAATCTGAGTTTCTTCTGGATAGATCCTGCATCAGCAAAACTTCTCGTTCCAAGCTTTCATCCTAGATTTCACGGTACATCCTCAGGGCGCGACAATCACACTGAGACTGATTGTTCTATTACCTGTGATGGTATTTATAGGAAAACGGAAATGGAGGGAACCGGCGAAAGTGTGGGAAAATTAATGATTATATATTAATTGATTGGTTTTGCCACGTATTTGTGAAAAACGCGTGCCAACAACTACGTAAAAATAAACCCTGATCATGGTTTAGATTATTAGGATGTTTAAGGATTTCAATGGATTCGAGGATTTTTCATTTGATGGGATGGGCCAATTTTGATCGGATCTTAGTATCACTAAGCAAGACTTGGTGCCCCGTGTCCAGATAATGTTTGGCAAGTGCGAATGTCCCGGTTGATGTTCATGTTCTTTAACACGCGTTGATACAGTATGTCCCGTTTCTCCAATATACACTTGTCCACATGAGCATGGCACACAATATACACCACTCGCACTCGATGGTATAACCTTAATCGGTCGGTAATATTGGGATAGTTTAGGGAGCATGGAAAATCTTGTTAGTATGTTATGTCAATTTAGAATTATTCCAGTTTCCTTTAAATTATCCCATCATTCCAAATCCCGTTCTCTCAATATATAATGGATAATTTAAAGGAAACTGGAATAATTCTAAATTGACATAACATACTAACAAGATTTTCCATGCTCCCTAAAATATCCCAATATTACCGACCGATTAAGGATATACCATCGAGTGCGAGTGGTGTATAGTGTGTGCCATGCTCATGTGGACAAGCGAATATTGGAGAAACAGGACGTACTGTATCAACGTGTGTTAAAGAACATGAACATCAACCGGGACATTCTGCACTTGCCAAACATTATCTGGACACGGGGCACCAAGTCTTGCTTAGTGATACTAAGATCCGATCAAAATTGGCCCATCCCATCAAATGAAAAATCCTCGAATCCATTGAAATCCTTAAACATCCTAATAATCTAAACCATGATCAGGGTTTATTTTTACGTAGTTGTTGGCACGCGTTTTTCACAAATACGTGGCAAAACCAATCAATTAATATATAATCATTAATTTTCCCACACTTTCGCTGGTTCCCTCCATTTCCGTTTTCCTATAAATACCATCACAGGTAATAGAACAATCAGTCTCAGTGTGATCGTCGCGCCCTGAGGATGTACCCTGAAATCGAGGACAAAAGCTTGGAACGATAAGTTTTGCTGATGCAGGATCTATCCAGAAGAAACTCAGATTCATAACAAAATTATAACCAAAATAAAAAAGTCAATGTTTTTTGTGGAACACCCCGTATAATTTATATTACGTATTTGTTCATTTATTAATTTTGGTGAACATAAAGCAACTCTTCTGCAGCCACAGTGCTACAGTTTAAATTATTTTATTATTAATTCTTGCTGCAATTACAGAAAATAGTATTCAGCAGTAGGTATGCCTCGAGCAGGTGGAAGCAGAGTTTGAATTAGTTCAAAAATTTATCTCTTAATATACTACATTTCCAGTTTTTGGGAGTAAGCTCGTTGTCTGGCCATATTTAGACCCGATCTAAATGTTGCCGAGCGGCATTAGATGTTGGTGGAGGAGTAGATAATTGAATAAGTTTTGAGCTGTGCAGATTTTACAAAAGTGGAACCTCGAGTCAATTTTTTGTAATGACTCGAAGGGCTTTAGCGGCTGTGGAAATTTGGTTTATATTATTCACCAGTTTATAGTAATTTTCACTAAAAAAATAAAAATATTTTTTCTATTTTCTATAAACAATGGCTAAATAATTACCTAATATTTAATTTTTCATTTTTTACAAGTGATAAGCGAAACTGTAGACTTAAAGTTTTTGCACCGAAAGTCGAAGGTCACACATTCCTAAGGTCTCCCTCTTTGCAAGAATTAGATGATTCTTTTGAGAAAATAAACTAAATAAGTAGTAAAATTAGGCATGTTTGCTCTCTTTCTTGGATTAAAATTAATTAATTCTTAATTTAATTGCATTTCTCAATGTTATTATCTGGTTAAAAGTGCTAAAATACACTTTAATTTAAATTTAATTTACCATATAATCCATTTAATCTGAATGAACATGAGGTGTAAAAGTGCTTATTATTTCCTGAAATATTCATTATTAAAAAAATGTTTAAATAAAAGTTTGAAAGCATCTTTTTTGCTAAACACTGATGACATCTATTTATTCTTGACATAAACAATTAAGTTGCTATGGCAACCAACTTTTAAATGGAAATTTTTGGAAAGACCTTTTTCTGGATGTCATAGAAAATTTTAATGTGGTTTTTTAAGAAAAAAGAGCGAAAAAATTAACTTTTCAAAAATCACCTCCTTGGGTTGGAATTCATTAATCCAGTTCTTATCAAATTAGCCATGGATATAAAATTAACTCTCAATATCTAGAATATTCTCTACAAAGACAATCCATTAAATATGGAAGAACTGACAGCTAAAGTTACTGGAGAGGCACTTTAACAAATATGATAAATTATTGTTTTGAAAGGCGATATTCAATGCATTAGCAGTTCTTAGTGTTATCATTATTATTTTGATTAATGAAGTCCAATGGGGAACTGGCACAAAAATTAAATTAGAAAAATATTACTTTCAAACGTAATTTATTGCCATTAAATGAACCACAGTTCACAAAAAAACTCATTTTTTATTTTTATGTAATAAATATAAGCAATTAAAAACTGCATAATTCAAATCATTCTTGTAACGCGCCCTCCTTGGTTGTGACGTCAAGTAGCTCGAGGCGCCACCACCATGTATAAACTAATATGGGCGGCACATGTAAACAAACTACAGCACCACGCAAGCTTTGTTTAGAAAGACCAAACGAGAACGTCCTATCCTTGTCTGTCCGTCTTGATATTGTTGATAACGTTTGAAAAGTGTGTGCTGAATTACATAGTTATTTACATTGCGAGATGCGTAAGCGTACTAATTTTTTGTCCTGAGCAGCAAGTGTCACGTTTCTGACAGCAAATGAAATCCCATGTACCGAGACCTACATCAGAGCCCTCTGTAAATAGGTCGCCGAACTGTTTATTTTAACGTTTGATTTCCATTCTCATCTTCTCTAATTCTGTGTAGCTGTCACTCCTGTCACTGCCTTCTGATCGATCGAGCTATTTGACGTCACGGCCATTCCCGCGCTTTTTCTATCGTTTCAAATGAATAGCTCGGCGGTCACAACTTTAATTATTTATTGCAAATTAAATATTGCGATTTGAGGGCTAATATTTGGTATGTGCTCTTTCTATAGATAGGCAAATATATTAAAGAACTAAAAAAAAATTGTTCAAGTTCCCCATTGGAGGAGGTGATTTTAGAAAAGATTTTTCTTTTTAATTTTTGTCTTATGGAGCCCCACTAAATTGTATACTGACATAACCAGAAAGAGACAGTCTTTCCAAAAAAAGGTTAGAAAATTATATCATGACATTTAAAAACAAAGTTAGTTGCCATAGCAAGGAAATTGTTTAGGAAAAGCAATTTCGCCAATTAATTAATTAATATTTCAGGAAATATAGACTTTTTATTCACTCTGTATAACAATAATAAATCAATAAATCAGAAAATAATAACTTGTCAGCTAACAATTTAAATTTGTTATTTAATGTTTACACTTCAGTGTAAAAAAGGTTAGGATACCAGTTACCATAAGACAATTTCCCCAAAATATGAATGCTAGATAGAACATTACTATCAACTTGAATTCTCAGAATGGCGCATTTCAGGGATCCTTGACATAATTTGTGTAGAAAATTTTAAATTCGGAATTTTTCAAGATTTTTTTTCTTACTAAATGCATAAGTATTCAAAAAAAGTATGGATTCCAAATTTAGTGAATTTAGCTCCTGTATAACAAAGGAGGTCAATTTTAAATGCTTCACCCCATATAAATCATGTCAGTGAGGCTCCACATAGTGTTTCCTGACTAGATCTATAGAAATACAGCTGTCCACAGAAGAAGAAGATGATGAAGAGGAAGGCATACAGATTGAAATAAAGTTATCTTCAGAGATAAATATTCATTTATTGAGATTAATAACTTCTATTTTGATTTCCAATTCATACTAATATATTTTTTTAAATATTTTTCAAACAAAATAAACGTGGATTAGTCCTTCTGGAGACACCGCCTAAAATAAACGCACAGTGCAATCTAAATTTGGTGGCGTAGAAAGGAGTGCACATTTCATGATAAACATAAAGGTTACAATTCTGTCATTCAAATTATCTCCAAAACAGTTACTCTTACTTACAATAGTTATCTTTTTTGTGGGAAATTTACTAAGCTACAAATTTGATAATCAATATTTTTTCTGTAAAAGTGACAATACAGTGTTTAGCGGCAATCGGATCAATGGGGACTTTGGACATTTTGTTTAGAATCACAATGTCAATCAAATTTAGAAGTATTTCTTCAGAAAGTAACAAATATATGTTGAAATTTCTAATTTGTAACAACTTTGATTTGAAAATTTGAGTTTATTGAGAAAAACGTGATTTTGCAAATATGCATCACCCTGTATGATGTAGGCAAATTCCACTCCTGTAATAATGGGAGCTAAAACTACAATAGTACTACTATTTTCTACTAAGTTGGGAATCAGGAACCTTTGGTACTTTAGCACAATCTCAATCATTTCCTGATGATAACATGGTTAGCGAAACGCGTGTTGCATGCAAGAAACAAAGTTTTGGTGTGTGGAATTAAGCAAAAGAAGTATTTACTGTTTTCTACCAAAGAGACCTTTTTTGATACCTTCTTTTATACAGGGCATACGGGCAACCAAAAAAAGGCCTGTTTTATCTATTAAATTAGTTTTCAAAAGTTCCGGCCTACCCCCCCCCCCCACCCCAACCCATATATCGTTGGATTGGCCAAGATAAAGACTAAGGAGCTAGGCTCCTTCCACACACTAATGGGACACCCTGTACAGCACACAATTTCTTTCTGAGAATAAATTTTTGTGATTAAAGACTTTTTCTGTTCCAGCCCGTAGAAATTCAGCCAGCACTTACTTATCTAATTGGCAATTGAAATTCAGCTATAGTCGTTTAATTTAAATAAGGCAAAAGAGTCAGTAGCTAATACATCATCTGCCTCTATAGCAGAGCTGGTTTGAGCAACAACTAATATATTAATGATGTTTTATTGTAAATACCTACTGCTAATTTTAGACTTTATTGACCCATTATTAAGCTTGTGAGTAAAAACTTTGGCATTACTTTAGGCATAGACATTAATAGCTATGCAATCAGTGGCGGATTAACCATAAGTCGCATGAGGCATGCACTTCACTCATTGAAAAATTGGGGTTTATATTATAAGAACATGTGCATTTATGAGCACCGTTTCTGGATTGGACACTAGCCATCACACAGTTTTGGAGGTCCCCAACATAATAATATTATCAGAAATAAATAAATAATATAGCAATAACGGGCAGTATGACACAAAAATAAAACCACTAATAATGCTTTATTTTCAACCTTTCGTGCCCTTTATTGGCACTTTATCAAGCTAAAAATATATATTTTTTAAATTTAGAGTATAAACATACGAACCGACACCAGCAAAACGCAAAACTTCCTTACCATCTAAAGCTTGAGTTGTCATCGAAATTTTATTGCCACAAAATAAAATTCATCGCTTGAAAATCTAAAAAGTAAAAAATACTTGATTTGCACTTATGGTATGTATGTATATGCGTCAAAGTTCAATTTTTTTTCAAGTTTTCTTTTATTTTTCCTAAACAACTACAGTTATGGCAGACATATTTGGTACATTTTATACACAAATTAAATGCTATAAATTAAAAATAATTCGGCTTGTCTACTTCCACCAGTGCCGGAGAGGCGGGGGTCAACCGTCATATTTTTCAATAAAAAAAAATGGTACGCCACTGGTATTTTTCTGCTTCAACTAAATTTTCCAATGAATTCTAAGAAAAAAAATATTCTTGACATTATCGAAAAATCTATTTTTTTGAAAAATTAATTTTTCTGTGTTTAGCAAAAGAAAAGTAAAGTAGGTGTAGGCTTTTGAAATTGTGCACACCTACTCAGTTTTTAATTCTGAACAACTTTCCTTAATAACATTTTGTCATAAATCCTACATAAAGGGTACTTTACCGGTGCGAAAAATTAGTTTTATCAAAATTTCCAAGACACATGATTTTTCGAATATAGAAACCCTTTTTGTAGGTTTTATGACAAAATGTTATTAAGAAAAGTTGTTCAGAATTAAAAACTAAGTAGGTGTGCAAAAAAATTGAAACGCTCGAAAATGAATTTTTCAAAACAGTACATTTTTTGATAGAAACTCAAGAATACTTTTTTTCTTAGAATTGGTTGTGAAATTTAGTGAAAGCAAAAAAGATTACTTCACCAGTGGCGTACCATTTTTTTATTAAAAAATATGATGGCTGACCCCTGCTTCTCCGGCACTGGTGGAAGTAGACAATTAAAATTATTTTTAATTTATAGCACTTAATATGTGTCTAAACTGTAACCAATATGTCTGCCATATCTGACATCCCTTAGGAAAAATAAAAGAAAACTTGAAAAAAATAATGAACTTTGACAAAAACCACTAGGATTTCGATATATGTTTGTATGAAAAATCTCCTTTTTGAAATTTTCTAGCAGTTTTTAAAGTACTGCTGATAAAGTTTGGTCCTAACCTAACCTAACCAGGTTAAAATACCAACAATGTGGCATCCGTTGATTTGGCAATGCCGTCATACTGCATTTATTCATTTCTGGTCAAAACAATGTTCTTTTAGTATACAGGGTGAGTTTTTTTTGATGCCCACTATGGGGATCTCGGAAACTAGCAGAGCTAGAACAAAGGTTAAATGGGGAAAGAATTGCAGTTTTGAATGCTCAATCTAATGACCGTTTTGGATTTTTAAAAAATTTCATGGCTCACTAGACATTTTGAAAAGAGTGATTTTTTGCTATTTCATAAGATCTCTGTAACTCCGTTATTTCTAATTATACAGAAAAACTGTAGAGACAAAATATGTAGATAATTTTGGGCTTAATAAGATAATCTAATCCAATTTTTTATGTTGTTTGTGATTTTTGAGATATGACATAAACTTGTGTTTTTTTTTAAAGTAAATCATAGTTGGCTGTGGCCTTATCAAATCGGCCATTTTTTGAGCTTTCCAAAGATATAATACTCGGCATAATAATACTAGTTATTATAAAAAATAAAAGAGCTATGGCTAATTTTCTATTTTTTTTTAATTTTCACATAGTCAGCCATGGAATATTTTCATAATTACGTTCTATTTTATAATTAGACATACTTCAAACTTTCTAATATTCTGTTTTTAGCTGGTAGCAAAATGTAACAAAATAAAACAAAAAATAAAAAACACAAATTGAAATTATTATTATTTTAAAAGGCCACCTTTTAAAATAAAAAAGGTGTTCAAACAATCCACCATTATTATTTATGCAAATATTGCATCTTTTTAAAACTGAATTTGTCGCCTTTCTTAGAGAGCGCCTGTCATAACTGGCAATTGCTTCTAAAACAGCTGCTCTTAATTAAACAATTGTCTCATACTTTATTTTGTACTGTTTGTAAGTATGTCTAATTATAAAATAGAACGTAATTATGAAAATATTCCATGGCTGACTATGTGAAAATTTAAAAAAAAATCATAAAATTAGCTATAGCTCCTTTATTTTTTTATAATAACTATTATATTATATCTTTGGAAAGCTAAAAAATGGCCGATTTTATAAGGCCACAGCCAACTATGATTTACATTTAAAAAAACAAAAGTTTGTCATATCTCAAAAATCACAAACAACATAAAAAAATGGATAAGATTATCTTTTAATTAAGCCCAAAATTATCTACAATTTTTGTCTCTACAGTTTTTCTGTATAATTAGAAATAACGGAGCTACCGAGATCTGATGAAATAGCAAAAAATCACTCTTTTCTAAATATCTAGTGAGCCATGAACTTTTTTAAAAATCCAAAAGGGTCATTAGATTGAGCATTCAAAACTGCAATTCTTTCCCCATTTAACCTTTGTTCTAGCTCTGCTAGTTTCTGAGATCCCCATAGTGGACATAGAAAAAAACTCACCCTGTATATGTTATGGCTAATACGAGAAATTAGTTAATTCGCGTTTTAACCGGCTAATTCGCGAATTTACCAATACAGCCGGTTAAAATGGGAAGAAATCAATATACAGGGTGATTCAGTTTTAATCTGCAACACTTCAACAGGTGATAGAAAACCAAAAAATAACCGCACTTTCTTCATGAACTATATCATTTTAAGGCCTTATAAAAAAGTTACAGGGTGTTAAAGTTGCAAGAAATATGTAGAATTTATTGAATATTTTACAAACTAGTTGAGATATTTAAGTCATATTTGGTACAAGTTATAACGGCATGGGTTGGCATAAAACCTGTTAACAACCAGTGGCGTAGAAATGGGTAATTTGTATAATTTATTTTAGAAAAAAAAATAGAACCACCTTGTATATCAATAAAATGTATTCAAATTTTTATGTAAACTTTTATTGTAAACAAAAACGTTCTCTTAGCATTTTTTCATATGTGTCATGGTTTCATAGCAAATTTGATTTTTTCGTAATATTTCGCGGTACTTCTGAAAAATTATCTAAAAAATTTGCTCCATAAGTAACACTTAAAGTAGAAATAATGTGTTTGCTACCTGAAATAAAGTAACTTTTTCCAATAAACTCACCTATTTAAGGCTATACTTTTGAAGATACAGGGTCTAAAACATTTAAGGAAGATACAATTAATGTTACGCTCTGTATCTTGAAAAGTAAAACCTTGAATGGGTAAGTTTATTGGGAAAAGTTACTGTATTTAAAGTAAAAAACGCATTTTTTCTACTTTGAGTGTTACTTATGGAGAAAAGATTTAAGTTAATTTTTCAGAAGTACCCCGAAATAATACGAAAAAATCAAATTTGCTATAAAACCATGACACATATGAAAAAATGCTAAGAGAACGTTTTTGTTTACAATAAAAATTTACATAAGAATTTGAATACATTTTATTGCTATACAAGGTGGTTCTATTTTTTTTTCTAAAATAAATTATACTAATTACCCATTTCTACACTGGTTGTTCAAGATGGTTGATATTAACAGGTTTTATGCTAACCCATGCCGTTATAACGTGTACCAAATATGACTTAAATATCTCAACTAGTTTGTAAAATATTAAATAAATTCCACATATTTCTTGCAAATTTAACACCCTGTAACTTTTTTATAAGGCCTTAAAATGATATAGTTTATAGAAGAAAGTGCGGTTATTTTTTGGTTTTCTATCACCTGTTGAAGTGTTGCAGATTAAAACTGAATCACCCTGTATTTTAAAAATTGTCGCAAATCATCCGGTTAGAACGCGAATTATACGCTGGATAATACGCGAAACTAAGACACATTCGGGTTTTACCCTCGGCATCTGGCTAATTCGCGATTTAGCCGGCTGAAACGTGAATTAACTAATTTCTCGTATTAGCCGTAACATATATATTTAGAGCGCAATTGGAGGGAGCTTGTGACGGCCGGTGCCCCACTTGAGTTTTATTTTAAAATAATAATTACAATGAGCAGCAGAAAAGACAAAATTTTCATTTTAAATGTACTGTTGATCCGTAACATTTGAAAGCGGTAGGTGAAAATTTTATGTTTCGAATGTTGGAGTTAACAGGTGTTTTGGGGCACGTTTTGCCAACTTTGAGGCAAATGGTTTATTTTATTTATTATTATGAAACGAGTACACTTTTGTTGGAAAATCGAAAAGTGAACTAAAATAACGAACCTGCAAGACCAAAAACCTAATCTTAAAAAAGTTAGGAGTAAAACCACGATCCAAAAAGAGCGCAAGTGGCGAAAAATGTTCATCCTCAGCTAATCTTCGAAAACACAGCAGTGTCACATTTCAATTTAGCAGCTTGATTATTTTTGGAGGTATTGCCACAATTTAATTACCAAAAAAGAATATTTTTTTATTTGTGAAAATCCTTATTTACAACATTTATTTTCAAAAATACTATCACATACAAAACAAAATTTTGTTAGTTAACTTGTGGGAAAATGATTCTTGCAATGTGTGAATATCACTTTTTCAGGATCTAACAATCATTATGAAAAAAATTCTAAAAAGTAATTTAAGTGGTTAAATTGTAGGTACCTATACTCCAGTCTGAATAAAATAGAAAGTAGGTCAGTCTTGCGCAATACGGCATTTGGATCGATGATCAAAAACAGAGTTGCCAAACGTGGCATATAAAGCTTTCTTTCCACGTTGAAATATAATCCATAACCCGCGATTTCTGATCACTTGCCTCTTTGATATGGCAACCTCGAATCCCGGGTTCTCCTTCTGTCAGCTCTAGCGCCTCTGATTGGCTTAAAGGCCGAGCGTGCTAAAATCTATTTTTAGAGGGTTCGCAATCCATGGGCGCATCACGTCGCGAATACCTTCTCCCGTGCATACAGAAAACCGCGGTTTTGCATACGGCAGGGGGCGAGTGCTGTAGATCGTGCCACCTTATTTCGGAGTGTTTATTGTAATTATACGTTAAAAATGCAGGAAACACCTTCATTTAGGCCATTTAGGGAATTTTAAACAATATAGGGACGCCCATGGTGGCTTTCATAGAAATAATCGGCGAATTCTATACTGCGCATGACTATCTATTTTATCCAGACTGAAGTATATAATTAACTGTTGCTAATATCACTTTTTCAGAATTCTTTAAATAATCTCTGAAATATTTGTACTTTCCTACACAATATTATACAGCTGTAACAAAATATTGATATTTTTTTGCAGTCATCTTATTATATTCTATAGAGAAAGTTATTGTAATATGAATGTCAGTAGCAACAATTAATTATTTATTTACAACTTACCAATCCACCAAAGTCAGTGTTGTTTCAAGATGCCTTTGTAGTGTTATACAGCCATATCATGTAATGAATAGCTGATAATGTTTTCAAGTGGTAAAAAATCAAAGTTTGTTGCCACAGAGAATGTTTTATTATTATAATAACATAAATACAAATAACTAAAATTGGGTATGTGCGAAGAAATGGGAAATACTTAACGCTATTAGTAGATAGGTAGGTATCCTAAGGATTTTTCAATGCCGTTGTGGAGGTAGCCAGTTTTCTGTCCAAGCTTGAGCAATCCTAAACAAATAATTAATTAGTTGTTAATGTACAGTGTCTTTAATAAATTTCGCATCAAATGAAATTTTACTTTTGCTTCACATTTTGCTTCAAAATAAATAATGATAAATGACGTGGTCAAACGGGGGTCGTGCAATTTTTGCTATCTCTCAAAGGTTCCCTTTTTTTCATCTAATTACCCAAAATGGTCTTATTTGTTAATGACAAGTTGAAATTGTTTCTTTTTAATTCTACAGAAGTGTGCCATATTTGAACGTTATACTGAAACAGTTAGTTTTTTGTAATTTTTAAATATTTTTGAAATTCTTAAATATTAGTAAACAACGTATAGTCTCCAAAAATAGTATATTGTTCAATGAGCACATAATGATAGTTGTTATTTACGAAGATGAAGTTTATGACACGAGCCAAAGACGAGTGTCTGTAATTCATTTGAGTGAATAACAACCATTCTATGCGAGTAAAATACTGTACTTTGTCCACGACTATTACCGACACATTTTTTATCAAATTTTATATTGAGAAAATGGTTTAAATAACAATGCAAAAGTTTGACGTTTCAATTTGAGTAATTACTTGTTATGTTTACATGACAGTCATGGCCTACTCGTTAATATTCAGTGGCGCCTTGGTAGATGAAATTTAAAAATGTCGTAGGTTTGTTTATATTGGTTGTATTCAAAACAAGAAAACTCTGGCTGGGCCATAGCAAGTGTTAACTAGTTCTTTTTTTATTTGGAAACTAGCATCAAGCACATAACAGTTTGATGCACGTGAATATCCGTGGTCCGCCGAATGTGCAAAGCAGTGAATAATGTATATTATTGTCATTGAGGAAATAGACGAATAATGGACATATTATGAAACAGTCGTGGACAATAATAGTAGGTATATTATTCAATGAACATAATGATGGTTGTTTTATACCAGTTGCTGTGTCATGTTACACATTTTATTGTATTAAATATTGGTATATCTTTTATAATTAAAATTACAAAAAGGGCGTTGGTGTACTTCGTCTAAGTTTTATATTAAAAATCCAAAATTTCGGCTACGTACATAAAATAATATGATGATAATATATGTTATTTATCGACTTCGCCAAAAAGGCATTCGCACTCCCTCTATCGGGCCTTAGGTGACATTGATGTTGTTGGACGTTCCTGCATTCCCCATAAATTTCCTGACGGTTTGGGCTGTCGCTAGTAGTACTGCTTTCTGCATGGACCTGTAAAGATTATCAGTTAGACCCAGCTCTTTGATGTTTCTCAGCAAACTTTTTGGTACCTATAACACCATTTGTTCACATGTTGATTGGAACCATCTGAACGTTCTCCATTTCCCATTGCCTTTTAATTCATTCTTCTAAGTATCTGTACTTCGCGATCTTCTCGGCCTGCTTCACACGCAGGTTGTTGTTGTTGGGGAAGGCCACATCAATCAGAGTTGTCTTCCTAGAAATTTTATCAACTATTATAAGGTCCGGCCTGTTATGGGCAACTCGTTGATCTGTCAGAACTGTACGATCCCGTTACATCTTGTAGTTGCTGTTTTCAAGAACAGGCTCCAGTGTGTAGCTGTAATATGGGACCCTCTCTGCCTCCACAAGCAGCAGTTTATCCGCCAGTTCCTGGTGCAAGATCTTGGCAACCGAATCGTGTCGTTCCTTATATTCCTTTGATGTGAACATCTGACATCCTCCTGTTATGTGCTGGATTGTCTCTGAAGTTTGGCACCCGTATCTGCATCTGTCATCCACTACCGATGCATCTTCTACAATGAATTGTAGGTAATTGCGAGTTGGTATAACCTGATCTTATATGGCCAGTAAGAAGCCTTTCGTCTCGGGGAACATTCGTCCAGAGGTCAGCCAATAGTTCGACGCTAACTATATCAAATATTGATATATCTTTTATAATTAAAATTACAAAATAGGCGTTGGCGTACTTCGTCTAAGTTTTATATTAAAAATCCAAAATTTCGGCTACGTACATAAAATAATATGATGATAATATATGTTATTTATCGACTTCGCCAAAAAGGCATTCGCACTCCCTCTACGGGGAACATTCACTCAGATCCCAGGCATCCTGGATACCATAAGGATCTGGCTCGGAAGAGATCCTTGCCATGTTATCGGGCCTTAGGTGACATTGATGTTGTTGGACGTTCCTGCATTCCCCATAAATTTCCTGACGGTTTGGGCTGTCGCTAGTAGTACCTCTTTCTGCATGGACCTGTAAAGATTATCAGTTAGACCCAGCTCTTTGATGTTTCTCAGCAAACTTTTTGGTATAACACCATTTGTTGACATGATGATTGGAAACATCTGAACGTTCTCCATTTCCCATTGCCTTTTAATTCATTCTTCTAAGTCTCTGTACTTCGCGATCTTCTCAGCCTGCTTCACACGCAGGTTGTTGTTGTTTGGGAAGGCCACATCAATCAGAGTTGTCTTCCTAGAAATTTTATCAACTATTATAAGGTCCAGCCTGTTATGGGCAACTCGTTGATCTGTCAGAACAGTACGATCCCGGTACATCTTGTAGTTGCTGTTTTCAAAAATAGGCTCCGGTGTGTAGCTGTAATATGGGACGCTCTCTGCCTGCACAAGCAGCAGTTTTTCCGCCAGTTCCTGGTGCAAGATCGTGGCAACCGTAGTTGCGTTAGTTGGTTCTTGGTTGTGGCCATCAGTTTTAACTCATCCATATATAACAGGTGATTCAACTTGATCGCTTCTGCATTGTTGCTTTTGATAGCGAAGCCGTATTTCGTAGAGTTCAACCGATGTGATAGGGGGTTCATCCCCATGCAGAACCACAGTGGACTGAGTGAATCTCCTTGGAAAATCCCTCTTCGGATGTTGATGGTGTTGGTCTCGATGCTACTGCTTGCGGTTCTGAGTTGTATCTTAGTGCGCCAGGTAGTCATAACGTGTTCTAAAAAGGAAACTGTATGATGATCTATTTTATACAGCTTTAAGATACCAGTGAGCCCCTCGTGAGGTACAGAATCAAATGCTTTTTTGTAGTTCACATAAGCTATGTAGAGGTTTCGTTGCTTGGAATGAGCCTCATTGCAGATGACAGAGTCTATGATGAGTTGCTCTTTGCATCCCATTGCGCCCTTCGCGCAGCCCTTCTGCTGCATTTCCATGGTGTTGTTCCGCTCGCAGTGAGCATATGTTCGCTGCGTAAGGCAAGATGTGATTATCTTGTACAGCGTAGGCAGGCAGGTTATTGGGCGGTATCTACTTGGCAGGGTTTTCTGTATTCCGCTGCTCTTTTGATAACAGGTATGTTGCACCCTGCGTAAGAAACAATGCCATTTTCAGAGGATCGACCAATACTTCATTAATTAAGACAGGTAGTTGTTCATGCGTGCACCACAACTTCTTAATCGAATAATTTTGGAGATGATCTGGATCTGGTGCCTTCCAATTGTGGGAATTCTTGATGACATTGGAGACCTAATCGGTTGTGAATTGCTCATGTTGCATCTGAAACCGTCAACCTGTTCTCTGCTAGGGTAATTCGTATTTGTGGTATCGGCGCTAGAATTGAAAGTACGGTAGAAACCTTTTTCTGATCGTTCAAAGAGTTTGTTGTCTCGTTTCCTGTTGTTACTAGCCTTGTATCTCCTCAGATGCACTGCAAAAAGGGAAAGTTTTTGTTAGTGTATCAAGACATTGTTGAGCAGTGATGTTCGCGGGGTCATGCTGAGAATGCATTTGGGTGCGGCTCATTATTGCCTGCACCGCCCTCTGGATCTCACTACAGTCTGATAACTGACCATTGGCAAATAGGTCGACGCCATACACAATTCGCTTCCACCTCCAATGAATGAAAGCCGAATTCTTAAAAGATCTTATTTGGAAAAGATCTTAGATCGTTGTAACCGTCTTAGATCCTTTTATAGATCTTAGATCTTTAAACGGATCTAAGATCCCAGAATAAGATCAAAGATAAGATCATTTTGAAACGACCTTTTAAAAAATGATCGTTCCTTAGTGAAACAAAAATCTATATCTAAAATCAAGATCCTGGTCTTAGATCCTTAAAATGATCTTTTTTCAATTTTGTAATGAATTCAAAATGGCCACCACTCCAAGATGACAGATTACCTTTTTCTTTAAGACCCCCTTGATATGAATATAAAATGAAAGGGTTTGACGAGTAGAACATGATAAGGTCAGAGACGACACACTAATTCCAATATGGCGGCCTCACCAAGATGGCGGATTACCTAACAGGGTTTCCCATGATGAACTGCCTTGATCGATTTCCTAGAAAATAGATTTTGGGATCTCATGTGTAATGTGCCATACCTAAGTTTAATTTTAAATTTTATGTCAAAAATTACATTGGCAGGCCTAAACATAACTATCAATTTCTCCTATATGGAAGCCTTTATTATTTAATTAGGGTTGGTTTTCTTTTAGAAGGGGATCTACTTTAGTGGACTGTGTTGATGTTTTGATAATAAATAAATACAGGGTAATCAAAAACTAACATTAAAAATTAAATTGAAAAATCGTTGAGTCATTATTTTCAAATGGAAACCCATATGTTTATAATTTTATCTTATTTAGCATTAAAAATAAGGGTGACTTTGTATAAGGTTGTTTATTACAAAATGCTGCCAAATTTTCATAATTTTCCAAAGTCTATTTTCCATGAAATCAATTACGGCAGTTCATCGTGGGACACCCTGCATTTACAACCTACTTGACATGGGTATCAAATGAAAGGGTTTGACGAGTAGAAAATAATAACGCGAGTGATGTCATACTAAATCCACCCTAAGATAATGGATTACCTCTTTCTTCACAACCTCCTTGACATGGGTATCAAATACTAAAAAGCACAAAATAAAAAATACCTTTTTAAAACCAAGCTTATATGCAAGCCATGTACTAAAATGAATAAAATAAGTTTAGGTTTTCATGAAGGTACTTCAATGCCAAACTGTAACAAGCTTTTTGAAATCAAAAGGCTTGTCGCATGAATTGTGAAGAAAGAAAAATACATACTTCGGCAAGTACTTGCTTATCAATCAATTACTGTTCAATAAAATTAGTCTGCACTTCCTTACTTTTAGGAACATTTCACGTGACAAGCTTTGTCGCAATTTGGCATTGAATTACCTTAACAAAAACCTAAACTTATTTTATTCTTTTTATTACATGGCTCAAATAAAAGCTTGTTTTTAAATTTTTTTATTTTATTTATTACTTTTTAGTCGACAATAAAAACGTGTTTTTAAGTTTTTTAAACTATTAAATTTTTTAAAACTTTTTTATTAAATAGAGTTTTATGGATCTGCAGTACTGTAAATAGCCATGGCAACAGTTATTGTTTAATTATTCTAATAATAGGTCAATCTCAAAATCATTATCACCTGTGGTTGTGAAAATCTGCGTAACATTACTTTCAAACAAAGCAGGGCAGTACTCTGAAATATTAAATTCAAATTTATTTAACTAAAAATACCTTGCATAATACCAATCCTGAGACACACTGTATATTCATATTTATTATTTGAGTGCATGCAGCTGTTTATCCCTCTGATAGGCATGGTTGATTTTTAATTTTTGCAAGTTAATAATAAACATGACTTTTTATAAGAGGGACCCGAAAATTGTTGATGCCTTGGGTCTGAAAATATCTTGATCCGGCACTGTATGCAACAGTTTACAAGTCTATAGCCACCTAGCCCTAGGTGAACATTAGGGTTAATCAATCAACACTGCAAGCAATGTTTTGATTGTATACAATTTTTAGAGGCACATAATCACATAATTACTAATTTGTGCACAAGAGTACTATTTGAACCAATTTTTCAGTTGAATTTTAGGCAGGCATAGATTGTGCAGGTGGGCATCAAGTAACAACATCTCAAGAATAATTATTATTCTCAGTAACTTTTTCTTAATGTTCAGTTTTCATTTTCAGTGAGATATAGAGATACAATTTGAGTATAACATATTTTGTTCTATTTAATTTAAAAATCATTAAAGTATTCATGCATACATTCGGCTTGTCTCCTTTAAGTGTACAGATAGTCAATGTAGACTAGATCATTCTAGCTTAGCCTCTGAATGCCACATGGTACTTAAACCAGTAGCGAGTGTGCGGTTACACTGAGTTTTTCGGAGGCGAAGCTAGAATGGTTGAATAGAACAATTACGTTGTCACAGAACAATGAAAAAATCATTACACATGTAATTGTATACAACACATTGAGTATTGAGTTGTATCATTAATGGAACAAATTAGAAGCATAATTTAATTTTTACAAAATAAGATGTTTTAGCTTGGTCGAGACTATTGATTAAAATATTACCTAGTGAGACAAATATTTCTCAATCTGGGTCTGTTTCCAAGATAATGAAAACTGGTAAAATGGTTTAAGTTTGTAGTGCAGTGCATCAACGATGTGCCATTGTTAATAGCTATAAACATATTTTTTCACGTATTTCCCAAATGTCTTGCAAACATATCATAGTATTTGACCAAAACTGGAAGAACTTACGAATATTGTTTTCCAGAGAGGTCGATATCTTGCTCTAGCTGATTACTGTGCAGTTGGCAATAGCGAAATAAATATGCGGGAAGGTGACATTGTGGAATTGCTCAAGGTTGGTTGTGCTGGATGGTGGTTCGTTAGGTTTGTAGGTAAGTTCTTATTTTAATTCAGTGTAGAGAAGTTCTTATGTTATTTTAATCTGGGGATGTGCCAGAGGTTTATTTATTTGTGAAAGGGAAACATGAGGTGCCAAATGTGCAGTTCTGTTTTAAGTGCTCTTACTGCTCTTTGGTCGGCAGATTTGATGTTGATGGTCTATATACGAGCCCTGCCTCAGTTGGCCCAAACTAATAAAAATATGTTTTTTGCGGAAATTTATCATGTTAACAGAATATGTATTAAAATCAACACATTCTTCTAATTATATAGGAAACGTTTATTCACTGTTGGCATATAATTAAACTATATTTTAACTAACAAAGAAATTGTTTTAAAGAAATTCCTAATATTGTCAATAAACAGAAAATAGACCAAAATTAAATAGAACATTACTACGCCTTTTCTGGACTGCTAGCCGTCCATATTAAAAGCGAAATATTGTTTTCTAACATCCAATCTTTCACTTTTTTAATCGTATGACAAGAGGCGCCATCTTGTTGGAAGATACGTTCAATATTTTGCAAAACACAGTTCTTAAATTTTTGGTTTCAAATTATTTTGAAGGACGTTAATGTATTTTTCAGCGATCATGATACCATCTACAAAGTGTAATTTTCCAACCCCTCTAGCTGACATATATCCCAAATCATCACCGAGGATGGAAACTTAACTTACTTCTTAAGGCAGTCTGTGTGATACAATTCTCCTTTAGTTCTAATGACTCAGCTTCGATTATCACCAACACAAACTTAAAATCTAGCTTCATCACTCCATATAATTGAGTTCATCGATGCTGAGACCAAGCTCTGTAAAGTAAAGGCTTTTTCTTTGCCTACAGATTGGAAAATTGAAAACGGGGAAAAATTAAAAACAGTTTGGGCTTACCTTTTAAGATTTTGCATGATAATTCCACTTGCACTTCCATTTCTCTGCTTCTGAGCAACGGATCCAGTAGTTTTGTAAAGGTTAATAATATTTTGCAATGTATATCATGATAAATTAACAATGTCTGCGATTTGCGCAGCAGATTTGCCTTTTGAATGCAAGTGAATTATAACATTCCTTATTTCTTCAGAAACAGCTTTACCACGAGACATTTTTATTTGTCAGCAACAATGAATGCAGAAATATGTTGTGAAATGTCACTAATGCCTTGTTTAAACTTATTGAAAAATCAAATAATATTGTGATTTATTTTAGGGCCACTAAACTTCTAGAAACAGACTATCTAACTATTGCTGTTTTCGTCGTGTATTTTGTAACAATCAAATTATTGTACAAAACAACCAACAGAACGCTAAATATATCTAAAAATATGTTTAAACATTCTCTAAAGTATGTAAAGAAACGAAAAAATTACACATTTTCAAAAACTTCTGCTTCGACATGATATAAATTTATAAATTTTATATTTTGAATGGTTGGGCCAACTTCACTGAGACAGGGTTCGTATAGGTAGTTGGTAGGTACTTTTAAATTATTTAGAGAATTGGTAGTTTATGCCTCTAATCCAGATACATTCTTGTCTTTTCCCAAGACAAAGTCTATAATCTCTGAAGTATTAGATAAGTCTTGCCTTAATTCTTACAGGAAGTTCAGTGGAAGGGTGGGCTCCTGCGGCCTACTTGGAAAGTTTAACTCGAAAGTCATCACGGAGTAGCAGTAGGAGTCAAGATAAGTTAAATGAATGTTAAAATTCTTGGATATACAGAAGATATCCTCCAACTATTTGACAGACTTGAATGTACCTACCGATATCTCAAAATTAATAATACTTTTAAGTTTGAAAGTTCAGAAATTGAATTTTTGTAAATCTGGGTATGGTTTGGGAGTAACTGCTGAGGGCAAGGGTATAGAGTCATTTTTTGAGATATTGCGATTAAAGTACATGTGAGTCAATAGCCACTTTCCATTTGGTATATATTCTACATGAAACGTATCAACCATTATTTCAAGATTTAGCATTGCTTCATGTCGAATCTGGATGCATCCAAAATATATATAATTTTTTTACTATTGGATTTAAGTACATTTTGATGTTAATAAATTGTTTTCGCTTAAAAATGATGTCAAATGACATCCTCAAAGCCATCATGTAATTTTATCTGTTATAAATTGCATTAAAAAATTGCCAAAAATGACATTATTTCTCAAAATTTAGAAAAATATTGTATGGAAGAGTTCACCTTTCAATTTTATACCTCTATATCAGACCTCTAGAAAACACTTTTATTTTTCTTTTATTTGTTTTATACATATTTAATTCTAAACTTACATAAAATCATTCCATTTTACTATATTCACTGTTTATATGCATTTTCATTATTAAATGTTGTTTAAAATCAACTACTCGCTTGTAGATGGCCCTCATAGTTTTTATGTGTTAGCGTCAGTCACTATTTGGATTAAAGATCTAATGACGGATGTATTTATATTTTTTGTTATAAAAGATTTTGCCTCAAATTTGACGAATTTTCAGTTGGGAATTTGTCTTTTTCGTAAAAAACTGGGTTTAATAGGAAATTTAATAATAAAAATGCATGTAGACGGTAAATATAGTAAAATTGAATGATTTTGATTTAATCTAGGCTTACTAAAATTAATTTGAATTAATATGTACAGACTGAGTCATTTTCGATGGTTTTATGGGGTATCTCCGTTATTTGAATAGATAGAAAAAAACAAGGTAGGTGTTCATGAGCTAATTTTTTGAGATATTTACGATCCTCAAAACAGATCTCTGATATCTCCAATACTTTAGGAGATACAGGGCGTTTTTGAAATTTTTGCAATTATCATAGCTCATTTGTTTTTAAACCTATATATTTCGTTGAAAACGCTTGATACGCACTTTTTTACGTAGAATCCATTGGAGTAAACAGTTTTTCTATAAAATAGTTATTTATGTACCAAGGCACTGAAGTTGAATTATTATAAATTATATTTATAACTATAAATTATAAATAACTATTTTTTAGAAAAACTGTTTACTCCAATGGATTCTACGTAAAAAAGTGCGTATAAAGCGTTTTCAACGAAATATATAGGTTTAAAAACAAATGAGCTATGATAATTGTAAAAAATAGCAAACATTTAAAAAACGCCCTGTATCCCCTAAAGTATTGGAGATATCAGAGATCTGTTTTGAGCATCGTAAATATCTCAAAAAATTAACTCATGAACACCTACCTTGTTTTTTTCTATCTATACAAATAACGCAGATACCCCATAAAACCATCGAAAATGGCTCAGTCTGTATGTGTGAAGAAAACAAAATTAAAGTATTTTCTAGACGTCTGAAATCTGGTATGGCCGTATAAAATTGAAAGGCGAACAACATTTTAGAAATTTTGAAAAATAATGCCATTTTCAGCATTTTTTCAAAAATGCCAAATTTGACAGATAAAGAAAATCACATGATTGAGTTTGAGCTTTGAGTCATTTGACATCCTTTTTTAAGCAAGAACAAATGGCTACATCAAATACACTTCAATCAATTAATAAAAAAAATCATCTGATGCGGACTTCATGCATAACACTGTATGTAAGAAAATTAATTCTGCATTGGGTCCGTAAAGAAGTTAATATAATATTAATATTTTGAATACTTCCATATTACTTTTTCACTGGAATAATATAGTTGTGATAAATTCAAACGAAAGGTGGCTAAAATGTTGCTTGAAATCTTGTATTATTTTTATTTTATACCTATGAAACATTTCCCTAGGGTAACAACTATTGTGATTTAATAAACTGATCGAAAAAACTATGGATGTGAACTAAATTGGCTTAAAAATAATTAGAATTAGGGACTGCTTCTAATTTCAGATCAAGCCACTTCCATTGAAACCAAAATCTCAAACTGGGATCTATGAACTTCTCTTTTACCTTTTCTTTTAGGTTACCAAGTTATATTAGTTTCTGGCATTACAGTGAAATGTTAATGTAGTGAACAATATAATCTTTTATTGTTCAACAAGTACCTATTTGCTATAAGTAACTGTCGTACTATTACGTCACCTGACGTTCGTACGCAGAACGTGCTTCACGACGTGTCAGTCAGTCTGTTGGCTCTTTTGTTAACCTCTCTACGTGTATGTACACCCATGTTTTGAAAATTTCACACTATTAAAAATTTTTAAGAAAAAATATGTGAAAACTTTGTTATATTAGTTTATTAGTTTCCACTTATTCATTTTCCTTATCAAAACAATTCTTCATTTCCATATTCATTTCATTTCACTGTTTCCTTTATAATAAAGTTATAATATAATTTTCAAATGCCTATTGTTGAGACGCAAAAAATAAAATGCCGTACATGTACGTCAGCCATTCTGCTACCTAATCATTTTACGATTGCCGTACCTGCATGGCGTCAGTCTTTCTGTACAGCATTCGGTAAAGTTTTATGAGTAATAGCGTAATAAATGTATGGCACCCGGCTGGTAAAAATACAAAAAGTTCTAAAACACGTATGGCAGTCGTCCAAAGCTATTGCATAGAATGTAGTACATGTACGGCCCTCAAGGTCCCTTTTAAAATAATACCAGTACGTCAAACGTCCTGAATGGGTTAATCATGGAAATTAATTTTGTGAAATTGCAGTAAATAAACTGACATTACTTTACATAGAAATAGCATATTGTTGAATATCGCATAGATGAATTTTGGACGCTCATCTTGGATCTGTGTACAGGGTGTTTCACCTAAAACTCTCACCCCCCCTATATCTCAGCAAAGAAATGAGATATTTTAGTTTCATAAAAAAGGCTGGTATAGCTCGTCGAAGACTTTATTCGTAGTCTTAAATTGCATTTTTCTATTACAAATTGTAAATGGTGCTGTGCTCGAAAGATTTTTTTGTTTGCATCGACCTTGAAAAGTGGTGCCTCCAAATTGTCCTTCAATTTTAAGCAAATTATGTGCTATAAGCAAATTTTGAAAAATCGATAGTTTTGAAGTTATCGCACTTTAAAGTTGGCAGTACATGCACGGGGAAAATCTGTAGTTGACAATTCTAAGATTATTTCCAAAACAAAAAACAAAATAATTTTCTGAGGAGTTCTTACAACTATCCTAATATCTCACGGAGTTGTTTTATCATTTTAAATGTACAGGGTCCCCACCACCCTTAACTCTTTAAGTTTTTGAGAAACAAAAAACGTTTCAAACAAAAGTTAAACAGTTTTTTTATGATTCATACTATGAATATACAGGGCATTTTCTAAAAGTGGAGCAAACCAAACATTTTTTTAACGAGAACACCCGATAGGTTTTTAGTTGTTGAAATCTACTCGTCATTACGGTTAAAACGGTATACAACAACTTTATAACATTATCTTTTACTGTTTTGATTTCAACAACTAAAAACCTATGGGGTGTTCCCATTTGGGGTGTTCCAATTTGCAATAGAAAAATTCAATTTGAGCCTACGAATAAAGTCTTCGATGAGCTCTACCAGCCTTTTTTATGAAACTAAAATATCTAATTTCGTTGCTGGGAGTTTTAGGTGAATCACCCTGTATACTCTTGTGCCATGAAGCTCATATAGATGTTGTTTGTGGCTTTGTGGGCATCACTTCGAATGTAGCACAGCATTAATTCAGTACTGATTATTGCGCACAACAGACAAAGTTTAGGTCGAGGAATACCAAGGTGCCATAAGTCATGTAGGTATGTCAACCCAATAATATCCTAAGCTCTAGATTATGTCTGGTTCATCTAAGTAACATGATTCAAGTAAAACTGCTCATAAAAGTGTATATGTACAGGGTGTCCCATTTTCAATAATTTTGTAGGGTATCTCGCTTTTTAGACATAGGGAGTTGCGGTTTTTGGGACAGGGGTCTACTTTTTTATAAAAAAAGGCCCCATAAACAGAATTTCCATGGCGTTCTTAGTTTTTGAGATACAAGGCGATTTTTAAAATTTGCCATTTTCAGGCACCCCGTGTATCCGTTAGACGCTAACTTGTTGAAATGGTACACAAAGAATTCAGTGGCATACACGGATTTTTTCTAGGTAGTGAGAATTTCTATATATAAATATAACCTGCCAAAATATAAAAAATGGGACACCCTATACATGGTGGGCCAAATTGGACACTGTTAAAGGGAAATCCCTATTTTTGATGGAGATAGACGAAAACTGATATCGGTGTCTAAGGCTCATTTTTTATGGTAAACTTAATGGCGAAAACCGCAAATCGATATCTGTCACCGTTCATGAGTTACATGTATAATAAAATTAATAAATACTCTGTTATTCACTAATTTCGGTCTTTCGCGGTAACATAGGTAGGCTTGTCAAATGTAACCAATCACATAACACAACCAACTTTTGCCAAGCAACTAAGTTTCAATGAGATGTTTCTCAAGAATATTACCTATGTTACCTTGAAAGACCACTTCACTTTTGACAAATAAGGTACTAGGTCAGAGCGTGAAACAATTAATACCCTGTATCTCTAAATCCATGCATTAGTGCCATAAGTTTATTGAAAAAGTTAACTCTGTTTTGCTAAAAAAGGCGCATTTTCCCACTTTGAACCTCCCTTTCCAGCAATTGTTTTAATCGGCGTCTTATAAAAACCCTGAAATAAGAAAAATCAAGTTTGCCACAAGGTCACTTTTATTCACAATGAAAAGCTGCATGATAAAACAAGTAAATTTTTAGGTTAGACAGGGTAGGACTATTTTTATTTACGAATTTATGATACCGATTAACCACATCTACTGATTAATTCCGAACATGGATATTATGACATTTTGTGATGATATCCATATTGTGCACCAAATTTGGTTGTGTGGTCATTTAACATAGCCCCCTAAGAAAAAAAATTTTTTTTCGTGAATTAATTTCCACAGTTTCTTAATAAATATTTAAAATAAAAATTTTTAACCTTAAGTGAGAGTTTTTTAATATACTACACATTATCATTATTAATGTTTTACTTTGTTTAGAATAATTTTTGCGAAATTTTAAAGTTTTGTTTAATATCCCTGCCACAAACATGAGGTTTGTGATTCCCTAAAAAATTAAAAATCTAAGTTAATTTTACAAATATGGAATTTGAACAAAGTTATGCGAAATTGATTTAATTTTGATTGATTTATGAAATTGTTTAAGGTGAATATTAAAACAAAATTTTTTTTAGGAAATTGTTAATGTTTTTCAAAAAAAAATTTTTTTTCTTCGGAGGCCATGTTTTCGAATTTAGGCATACCTTTTAATTCTAAACAACTTTTCTTAATAACATTTTGCTGAATTGTTTGAAATAAGGGTACTTTACTCTTGTACAATTTTTATGTATGCTGTTTGACTTGCAACCATTCTAAGTGCGCCTAATATGATCATCGAACATGCACCAACTTTCGCGAATATTTGTATTTTCGTTGTGCAATTAATAAAAAAAATCCCATATGTTGCACACTTAAATGACCACACTGTATAGTTGTCATTTGGATATGTATATAAAAAGTAAATAAAACCCTAAGAAAAAAAAGAAGCACTTGCGTAATTTTTTATTTTTAATTTTTCCTTAAAATTTACTTAAGAATTGCCTGTTATTTTTGGACACAATCCCGGGACAAACCAGCTCCAAGAGAGTCGAAGCGAGGCAAAGTTGGGAAGGGTAGATGGGCACTCACCGATGACCATTTAGAACCAGGTGGTTCATCTACTCCATACTACATGGCACAATTATCAATTTATTTGGAAAACCAGCTTTTCCGTTTGTCTAGATTGTATATAAATCTTTGTTTCTGGGCACCCTGTACAAGAAACTTTTGTCCTATTCTTACATGGACCTCTTAAAACCCAATACCACTTTTGGGGACAACTTGGAAGGTTTGGTTACCTTTATTTTTCAAACAGTACTTAACATAATCAAGATGTACGTAAAAGAAAATCCAAGAAGAGCACCTGTTTTTTACTTACAAGAGTGCAAGTCAAATCGATACATGAAAGCATTCCAGATTGAAGCAGTATCTTCGCAAAGAAGTCTTCCTCAATTTACCTACAGTTTTTAGTGTTTAGGCCCTTCAAAGAGGGCCCAAGTTTTATTTTTGACTTCATCTGTGTTTTTATATACCTATCTACATATATTATCTCATCCATAAATGTTCATCTAAAATCACAAATACTTCCCTATTAAACTGCAAACACCTGTAATTTTTTCTATCAGTTTATTTGTGGTAGCTGCGATTATTTTACATATAAAATAGATTGTAAAATGCCTATTGCCAATATTATTTACAGAGGGCCAAACTAAAATAGCCAATTAATAACCATAACCAATATTCTATAGGTAAGTGTGTTTTGTGATTTGGAATTCTTTTTAAATTATTCTGATGAATTGTTAAATCCACATGTATCTGTTATTTCCTATATTTAGATATCGACCAAAGCTATGCATATATTAAGTACAGTTAAGTTAAAATTGAATGTTTTTGTGCAATTTTCATATATGCGTTTATGAAGGTACCTATTTGGAAATGTCATTTGTCTGAGCTCCCTACAATTTTCTACTACATCATTATGTAGTCATTGTGCCTTAGTAAACGCTATTTAGTACAAATTTATTTTAAGTCAATTTCTTTATATTCTATTTCAACCCACATTTTTTTTTATTAGTTTAATTTCTTTTTTTAAAGGCATACCTATTGTTTAATAATGATTCATTCATGACAGTTCCAATGTCAATTGTGATTTTTATTACTGTGCTAATCATTCAGTTTGTGGTTTGAACTGCTCAATACATCTGAAACATACGAAAATAAATGGTGTATGAAATTTCGCTCAATCTATGGCACAGTAATAAATTTGTTATTACTTATGTATATAATAACTGTAAAAACTGAACTGCAATATACTTATTATTTATTATTAAAAATTTTTAATATCAACAGGCACTTTATTTTTAGCGGACATATACATAACATAAAGTTAACTATTCCTGTTTCTTCTAAATGGATGGGGTACATTGGGAGAATACAAAATTTGAAACAAACATATTTGAGTGACTGACGTACTATACAGGGCGATGTTTTTTTTTTTTTCATTTTGCGCACAGATACCAAGGGAGATGTGGGCCCTTAAATGAAGGCCTAAATTTTATTTTTTCGGTTATAATTATTAGATGGTTTTCACTCTTTGCTCAAATTTGGTTCAGGCACCTATAAAACATAACTAGAGGGCGCTGTTGTCAGTCACGTGACTTTCGTTTTTGGATGTACATAGTTTCGGAAATTTTCTCCAACGTTTCGTTGTAGAATTGAATTATAAATAAAAAAGTTATTACCACTTTTTCTTGTCCCCATTTCACAGAAAATTTACCTATTTTTTATTTTAGCACTCATGAAAAATTGTTTTTTTATCATGCAGGATGTGAAATTAATAATATCTTTATTAAATGTTTCAAGCCCTGTATCTAAAACTAAAGCCTTAAAGACACAAGTTCACTAGAAAAAATTACTTTGCTTCGATATAGGAACAAATTTTTTTTAGTCTTGAGAAGCGCCCCAGCAAACACAAGAAATGCGGCACGTTAATGGGGTATTGACGTAATCAATGGCTCTTTTGTGGCACAAGTAAGCCGTATTGTGCTCCTTTACGAAATATGTATAGATTTGCCAACATTTTTTTTTTATCGATTATCATGTTTATGGCCAGAAATGGCCCATTGCAGTGTTAATCGGTAATTAAATGTCTTTTGGTTACACTACAATGTTCTTTTATGGCATATTACAGGTACAGGCAAACTTTAAGGTTTAAAACACACATTTTATTTGAATTTCCTTCGGTGGCAACTTGAAATGTGCGCATGTGTACAAAGTCTGGCTTTGTCTGTAGCTTCTTCTCCATTTTGAATTTTAAAGGACCAAACGACCGAACTTGTTGCGTGTTTTTTGTAATATTGTGCCTATTGTGGTGATAATTAATCAACAGTAAGTGTACTAAAACCATTTATATCTTGTTGCAAGCATATAGCGAATATCAACAATGTCTCCTGTGTCTCATCCTAACCTCGTTAGGAAGGTATCCAATAGGCAAAACAACAGACGGATAAAAAAAGTGGCTGGCATTATTGAAAGAACCAAAAACAATAGTTTGCAACTTCTTCCACTTAATAATACATCTCGAATGTCTATAACAGCAGCAAGTAATTTACTGTAGAAGGGAGACTTTCAGTTTCATGCAATCTTCATCTTCACATAATGTGGAACAATAAAAAAACATTCTTGATCAAAATATTGTGGATACTGCAACAAGTAGTTATGATAGTGATAGTCAACATTCCAATAAACATGTCATCTCCATAAAAAAATGTTTTTTTACAGAGATAGGTATATGTAATATTTTATTTATGAGTTGTTTCTAATTTATAGAGAATTTTATTTTTAAATAAAACAGACTATTATCACCCTGTAATCTGTGCTATTATATTGTACTTAATTAATTAACTTGGTGCATATTATGTAAAGGACCTTTAATAAGCCACTAAAGGCCCTGAAATGGCGGGCCTTCAATGTACCTACAACATCAAACCATTTAAGGTAAGATTGTGGCTGCACAATGGCCCTTTGTTGGCCCAATGAAGTACATTGTTGGCGAATGAAAGGATTGCCTTCTGCTGGCAGCCAGTACATTTTGATTATGGGTCACCTATGATTGCCATTAAAGTCCCAAAAGAAAATTGCTGGAGCGTGTGTACATAACCATTTGAGGACCAAATCTAAGTGTTTGTTGGCATTTTTCCTTCGGGAAATGTTCTTTTATTGGAAAAAATCGGCTAAGAAAAATATTATTTTTATCTCGCTAAAAATGTTCTTGGCCAAAAATTTTGAAAATTTTCCATTTTGGCAAAAATGAAGCCAATTTTCTATCACATTGATGTAAAGCGCTGGCAGCGATTACAAATTTGGGAGCGCATTGAACGCAACCATTAATGTCTTTTTTCAATTATAATTTTTAGCCTTTATGTCATCACTAAGTTTCGAATATATCTGGCCCATTTTTAGTCGAACACTTTAAAACGGAATAAAAACAAAAAAAATGGTGTACTTTACATGTACGAATAAAATGATTTGAATTAAACGTAAATTTATATACATGATGACATGATTATTTCATCACTAGAAACACTATATTATAAATCATAATATATTATCCTTGTATATAAAGAACATCTATGAGAATGACTGAAAATGACTAATGGCCTTATTTAATAATAATTATTGTCTACAATCTACAAGAATATTATTTTTATAGTCGGGCACATATGCACTGTGATATGCTATGTACAAGTTTTTGTTACAAAAATAAGTAAATATATTGTGTCCACATCCACTTATCACTTATTACTTACATTTTCCATAAGTACTTATAACAACGAAAGTAAGATTTTTAGCTTCCAGGTCATGAATTTTCTACTTTAGACTTTTGACCAAAATTTGTTGTTCTTATATGTTTATTACAAAATATTTAAAACAATACCTACTAGTATTGTTAGCAATAAGCAACTATAAATCTCATAGTAGTAATTATTGTCCATGTTAAAAAAATAATATTTAACTTATTTAACAATGATACTCCCATGGATGAAGTTGGTTTAATATGGCCGCCACTTTTATTAGGCAGTTCGCGCAGCATGAAGCGTGTGTTCACCCTACTCCATTTCTCTGCGCGGAACAAGCTGGTAAAGAAAAATGAAATAACTGTTCCTGTAAAGTCCGCATTAGTATTACAAATTCTTCTCTTCATAGACAGATGGCTCTCTGAAATTTATTAGATTTCTTCAAAGCAATAGGGCTTGTACGAAATCGTATCAGAAGATGGTAGGTACCAAACGAAAACTGAATAAATTTTTGTTCTATTATGTACTTTGGAGTTAAATGGAAGTGACCTTGAACTGCGCTTACATCATATAAGTATGTTATTGTAAATATACGTTCAGTCTTTTTCGCTTCGCTTTGGTTAGGTGGTATATAAATCTCTTCTGTATGGTTAGGAACCAAAAGTCAAGGTTGTCTGGCATTATTTTTATATTTTGGTAGGAAATCGATCAAAGATACCTACATATGGTTTACCAAAATAAAACACACAAGTTGCAGTGGGAAATTATTTGAGAATTAAAGCGAATTCATTACTTTATTTTGGTGAGTTTTGTGTGAAGGCGGACATGCTTTCATTTGCTTTCTCTTAACATTCATGTTTCATATATTTTTTGGAGTGAATTCATAGCATGCAAATTATATGACATTGAACCATGAGTTGACTGATATCCCAGCAATAATTCTGTTCTGTTTAATGAAAACGCCGTTACCAACATTTTCATGATTTTTCGTTTACGACAAAATTGGAATCTTCTGGTGATTATCCAACTAGGTACTTATTTTACTTCCAAAACCGTATATCCACCATGTGAAAAGATATATCAATTTTTGTTTGCCGCATATGCAGTTTTCGATTTCACGATCCTGCGAACATTAACATGGTTAACCTACCCGGAGGTTTCAAGCTATTATAGATGGGTAAATGCTGGGTAAGAAAGTAAGAACGGCCTTGGTTAGAAAAGGTGGGGGGGGGGGGGAGGAGGAGGAAGGAGCCGATGAGGGAAAGTGGAAGGGGGGGGGAGAGGGGGAATTGTAGAATAAAAGTTGTTTAAAAAATTGGATAATATATACAGGTTGGCCCATTTGAAATGGAAGCACCCAGTAAATTTTTTATTTTTCATCCGATTTTAGGTGCATTTTTTCTGAAGATAGGTTACAAAAAACTCTACTGAATGAAGAAAATCATTTAGAGATTTTTTATCTAAAATCTGACAGCACAGCGTTAACCAGGGCACCCCAAAACCCCCGCGTACCAAATTCGAACAAAAAATATACAGGGAGTTCCATTCTACAGGGCTCAAAGATGAGCAAAATGGTAATTTTAAAGGCATCTGGCGAGTCAAGTCTGTCGTCGAATCTCCTTAAAACAGTTGAATGATTAACAGGATTACTCAAAATGGTGGTGTGCAAACATCCAATACAAAAATCTATAGGGTATTTTTCTCTGGGCCATCTCAAATTGCTGATTTTTTATGAAACTTTATACGGTTTAAAAATGCTCTGGAATTATTCAAAAAACATTAATAAACACGAAAGTAAATTATGTCTTTACAAAATGCCAACCAACAAATAAAAAACAATTTAAATTATTGGACGCTTATCACTAAATTCTGTCTCAGATGATACATTTTCTGTGCGTTTCATGTTGTTGGACTTCAGCACAGAATTAGTTATTCTGTGACTTCAGCCACCTTACACTTAGTTCGTTTATGGTGTCTGGGGCGGTTTTGATATACCGTAGAAGAGAGGGGATATTTGGTTAATATTTCTTTAATAATCCGATATTATTCCTTATTCCCGTTCGTGATTAATTACAAATTATGCAAAACTAAGTAAAATTGTTACCTAAAGTGTTTACTATTTATCGCTCCAAGACAATACCTAAAATGTATAATAATACCTCGTGTAATTTTTTTTATTTAAAAAAAAAACAAATATCTCCCTAGGAAGGGTTATTTGGGTAGCTAATATAAATATGAATATAACTCAAATATAGCACGTTTGGAGGCTATTTGGGTGAAAAAAATATGAAAAATAATGTAATATATTATATATTATACAGGGTGATTCAGTTTTAATCTGCAACACTTCAACAGGTGATAGAAAACCAAAAATAACCGCACTTTCTTCTATAAACTATATCATTTAAGGCCTTATAAAAAAGTTACAGGGAGTTAAAGTTGCAAGAAATATGTGGAGTTTATTGAATATTTTACAAACTAGTTGAGATATTTAAGTCATATTTGGTACACGTTATAACGGAATGGGTTAGCATAAAACCTGTCAATATCAAACACCTTGAACAACCAGTGGCGTAGAAGTAAGTAATTAGTATAATTGTTTTAGTTAGAGGTATTTTGATTTTTGTACCCTAATCTTAAAATTATGCATACACGAACTAGCTTTCAAAAAAACACAGAAACCAAATAGCCCCCAATAGCCCCTCAATAAAAAAATGGATGCCGTTGTATATGTTCGTACATAACAAAAAAAAAAAAAAAAAACGGTGGTGTATGATTCCCAAAGATCAATATCTTTAACTATATAACAATTATCTATGAAGTACTTACTGTTTATTCTGCACACACAGAAGTTTGGAGACACAGATATTATATATATTATATAACACACTGTATTAAGCATGGAAAAACACACTTCACCCTGTGACTGACAAGCTCAGACTGATATTAATAATGGGCTGGATTATTAGCATTGTAGTAAACCTCCAAAAAACGCACTCCTATTAGCTCACATTTTTGCCGGGAAATTTAAATAGTTTGTTTTTTTTTTGCCCAACCAAATATCCCCTCTCTACGGTACTAAATTTGTGACCCGTATAAAGTTGCAAAAAATGAAGAATTTTGAGATGGCACAGAGAAAGACCCTCTGTATATTTTTGTATGAGATATTTGCACACCAGCAGTTTAAGTGGTCCTGTTGACAATTCAACTATTTTTCGACTTTTTATTGATATTGATGCATAATGGATTTTCTTCCGGGTTCCGTATTGCGTTTCGGCAAAAATTGCCGTATATGCAGTTTCTTTAACAGTTTCAAATACATTAGCAAGTTATTCAATCAGAAATTTTTTTTAGTGCATTTGGTGTTACATGTCCATAAAAGTCACTTTCGATATTTGAAAAATTGTAAATGGCAGGAGGCAAGACACATAAGACCTAGTTATCTCAAAACCATGTTTTTGCATGCGGCGTTTTCATTAAATAGGGCTAAATTTAAAATTTCGAATTATTTCATGCCCCTAAATTATATATGCTACATTGTGATTCTGTGATGAGCTATTTTTGCATGAACCATCTGTGTACAGGGTGTCCCCAAGGAACAATCCCACCTCCCACCCCCTGTAACTCTGTTATTGGATACAAAAAAAGTTTTGAAACAAAAGTTGTAGCATTATTACAAACAGTTTTTTGTGACCTATGATATAGGTGCTATGAATATACAGGGTGTTTCTTAAAAACTGGACAAACCAAACACAGATTTTACCCTATATATTTTCAGTTTTTTGAAATCTACCTACTTATTATGGCATCTACGGTTAAAACAGTATAAGACTTTCTTTTTTATTTCTAGCTTTTACAATTTTTGAAATTTTTAATTCTAAAATTTTTGTACTAAATCTTCTTATAAAGTTTGTTTCACCTTGAGTCGAGACAATTCCGTATTTTTCGAAAGATAGTGGGCCGATTTTCAAAAAACTTTTTCAACCTATACCTAGTACTACCGGGTGTGCCGAAAAATTTTGAACTTTTTGTTTTAATCATATTTTTTTTGTAATCAGCCGATTTAAAAAAAAAACAGGCAGTGTTGTTTGCAGAAAAGAATAAGCTATTGACAGGAAGCTTAAAAATGGCCGATTTTTTAAAATCCAACATGGCGGCGATGCTTAAACTTAGCCCTTTGTTTGGGCTAATTCTTTTTGAAGAAAAAATGTTGGTATGATGCAACCAATGCAAAAAGTGAGTAAAGTGGTCCTTCCTCTACATTTTGAGACCATTGCGAGAAAAGTCGGGGGCGGAGCTATACGCAATAAACAAAGCAACATTTTCGTAATTTTTATGCTGCAGTAATAATACTACCTTCGTTCTTTTCTTTAAAAACGGAACGGAAAACTTCATAATGGCCGATTTTTTAAAATGCAACATGGCGGCGATGTTTAAACTTAGCCCTTTGTTTAGGCTAATTCTTTTTGAAGAAAAGTATGTCGCTAGAATGCAACCAACACCAAATGGTATAAAATGGGCCTTCCTCTATATTTTAAGACTACTGCGAGGAAAATTAGTCCATTATTAGGGGCGGAGTTTCGTAGTATGACTTTTTGTTTTGAATAAATAATTCTGGAGTCTACAATTTGGGTTTTACCTAATAGTTTAGCCACAAATAAACCTTTTACGATGAGTTCGCAGTCGTATTAGGCATGTCCACGAATCAGACGTGTGCAGTACCTACCTATAGGCGTACTCGCCGAATAAAAGCGTACCTAATCTTGCAGAGGAAGAACAATTATTTTCAAGGATGGCCGCCATCTTGGTTTACAGAAAATCTGTCATTTTGAAGTTTTCTGTCAATATTCCGCCCTATCTGCAAGCGACGGTGGGATGGACAAAATAACAAAGACAGTTCCAGTCCTGCAGCATATGAAATATGAAAATGACGCTTTCTATTATTGCATAATAGCATTCGTTTCCGCGGTGCCTCGTTTTTTAAAAATCGGTTAATAAATAAAACAATATAATATGGGAAAATAACGAAGGAAGTTTTATTACTGCAGCATAAAAATGATGAAAATGATAGTTTCGGTCCCCCATGGACCGATTTTTTCGCAGTGGTCTCAAAATGTAGAGAAAGGACTATTTTAATCATTTTTGCAATGGTTGCATCATACCGACATTTTTTTTCTTCAGAAAGAATTAGCCTAAACAAAGGGCTAAGTTTAAACATCTCCGCTAAGAAATCGGCCATTTTGAAGCTTTCTGTAAATAGCTTATTCTTTTCTGCGCACAACGATGCCTGGTTTTTTAAAATTGGTTAATAAGCAAAAAAATCATGATTAAAACAAAAAAGTATAAAATTTTTCGGCCCACCCGTACATGGCCTACTGTTATTAAAAAATTAAAAAATCATAAAAACATATTAGGCACTTTTTAAAAAATCAAATGGATACATGGAGAGTACCATCGAATTTGCTATAGTTCAAAACCAAAACCCTTTGTACAAAATTTCAATACTCCAAGTTATAACAAATGGGGTCAAAGTTCGAGAAAATTGGGTTTACCTCCCTTATAAACCACCGGGCATACTTTGGTAATCTTTTTTTCGAGAATCGAATGAGCTTTGCCTAAGGTATTATTTTATATACAGTGTGGATAGAAATTGTGGAATATTGCTTATATTTCTAAAAATATTCCTCATATCAAAAACATGTTTTAATAAAAGTGTTAGGAAATTATTTCCTGTTTAGTGATATCAAGCAAACTTTCGTAGCACAAAAAATGTGGTTGCCATGGTAACCGACTTAATTTTTTTAAATGGCACCATATACGTTTTTTGGTGAAAATTAATACATTGGAACTTTCTGAATACGATACAATACAATTTTAATGGGGTCGCATAAGAAAAAAATACAAAAAAATTAAGTTTTCTATTATGCTATTGACAATGTTTATCAAAATAATTATTAACATCAAGTTAGCCATGCCAAAATCAGAACAATGCGGAACTGACACTAGCTGTCAGTTGCTTGCACAGTAGATTAACATGTGCATATGTTCTAATGTTGGTGTTACTGAAACATAGTTAGGTAAAATTCTGGTGTTCATAATATCGAGCATGATTGCAAGCTTCCTGGAGGAATTCAATCTTGGTAGCGGTGGTCTGCTCAGTGGGTCTGTGCCTTATTATTATTATATCGACTTAGCCAAAAGGCATTCGCACTCCCTCTACGGGGAACATTCACTCAGATCCCGGGTATCCCGGATACCATAAGGATCTGGCTCGGACGAGACCCTTGCCATGTTATCGGGCCTTAGGTGACATTGATGGTGTTGGACGCTCCTGCATTCCCCATGAATTTCCTGACGGTTCTGGCTGTCGCAAGTAGTACCGCTTTCTGCATGGACCTGTAAAGATTTTCAGTTAGACCCAGCTCTTTGATGTTTCTCAGCAAACTTTTTGGTATAACACCAGTTGTTGACACGATGATTGGAACCGTCTGAACGTTCTCCATTTCCCATTGCCTTCTAATTCGTTCTTCTAAGTCTCTGTACTTCGCGATCTTCTCGACATGCTTATTATTATTATTATTATTATCTCGACTTAGCCAAAAGGCATTCGCACTCCCTCTACGGGGAACATTCACTCAGATCCCGGGTATCCCGGATACCATAAGGATCTGGCTCGGACGAGACCCTTGCCATGTTATCGGGCCTTAGGTGACATTGATGGTGTTGGACGCTCCTGCATTCCCCATGAATTTCCTGACGGTTCTGGCTGTCGCAAGTAGTACCGCTTTCTGCATGGACCTGTAAAGATTTTCAGTTAGACCCAGCTCTTTGATGTTTCTCAGCAAACTTTTTGGTATAACACCAGTTGTTGACACGATGATTGGAACCGTCTGAACGTTCTCCATTTCCCATTGCCTTCTAATTCGTTCTTCTAAGTCTCTGTACTTCGCGATCTTCTCGACATGCTTATTATTATTATTATTATTATTATCTCGACTTAGCCAAAAGGCATTCGCACTCCCTCTACGGGGAACATTCACTCAGATCCCGGGCATCCCGGATACCAAAAGGATCTGGCTCGGACGAGACCCTTGCCATGTTATCGGGCCCTAGGTGACATTGATGTTGTTGGACGATTCTGCATTCCCCATGAATTTCCTGATGGTTCGGGCCGTCGCTAGTAGTACCGCTTTCTGCATGGACCTGTAAAGACTATCAGTTATATTCAGCTCCTTGGTGTTTCTCAGCAAACTTTTTGGTATAACACCAGTTGTTGACATGATTATTGGAATCGTCTGGACGTTCTCCATTTCCCATTGCCTTCTAATTCGTTCTTCTGAGTCTCTGTACTTCGCGATCTTCTCGACTTGCTTCACACGCAGGTTGTTGTTGTTCGGGATGGCCACATCAATCAGAGTTGTCTTCCTAGAAATTTTATCAACTATTATAAGGTCCGGTCTGTTATGGGCAACTCGTTGATCAGTCAGAATTGTACGATCCCAGTACATCTTGTAATTGCTGTTCTCAAGAACAGGCTCAGGTGTGTAGTTGTAATATGGGACCCTCTCTGTCTGCACAAGCAGCAGCTTTTCCGCCAGTTCCTGGTGCAAGATCTTGGCAACCGAATCGTGTCGTCCCTTATATTCCGTTGATGCGAACATCTGACATCCTCCTGTTATGTGCTGGATTGTTTCTGAAGTTGGGCACCCGTATCTGCATCTGTCATCCACTACCGATGCATCTCCTACAATGAATTTTAGGTAGTTGCGAGTTGGTATAACCTGATCTTGTATGGCCAGTAAGAAGCCTTCTGTCTCGGGGAACATTCGTCCCGAGATCAGCCAATAGTACGACGCTAACTTGTCGACATGTTCCTGGTTAACCTCATTAGGATGCCTCCCGTGCAGCGGCTTCTCTAACCACTGTAGTTTATCGTTGTCGGTTCGGTGGTGATTTTGATGCTCGTGTTCCGTCAGACGTAGCGGTGTTGAGACGTCTGGTCCGCATATAGCTTTATGTAGTGTGGAGCTGTTGGCCTGTCTGTGGAAATAATTACGAAGATTTAATATTTGTTGGTCCAATTGCTTGCTGAGGTCTGCCAATCCTCTCTACGGGGATGATGTTTACGAGCTTTTGTCAGTAGTGTCCTAACTTTTCGTTGCAAGTTGTTGATGTCCGTGTTGGTCCAATTCACTATTCCGAAGGAATAGCTTAGTACAGAGCACGCATACGTGTTTAGGGCCTTAAACAAATTCCTGCTGTTAAGATCAGTTCGCACTACTTGTCTTACTCTCTTGATGAATTCATTCGTTAAATCGGTCTTCATTGTTCGATGATCTATTCTTTGAGCTTGCTTCATCCCGAGGTACTTGTATGTATCTCCCACGCTCATTGCTTCGATCTCCTGGCCGTCCTGCATCTCGTGTGCGCCCTGTTCGAGCTTTCCCCGGACGATATTAAGGGTGCGGCACTTGTCCAGTCCAAACTGCATTCCGATGTCCCTGGAGAACTCCTCTACAATTTTAAGCATTTGCGTTAGTTGGTTCTTGGTTGCGGCCATCAGTTTTAAATCATCCATATATAATAGGTGATTCAACTTGAACGCTTCTGATCTTGTACAGCGTAGGCAAGCAGGTTATTGGGCGGTACTTGGCAGGGTTATCCGTATTCCGCTGGTCTTTTGGTAACAGGTAGGTTGCACCCTGTATAAGAAACAATGGCATTTTCAGAGGATCGAGCAAGACTTCATTAATTAAGGTAGTTATTTGTTCATGCGTGCACCACAACTTCTTAATCCAATAATTTTGGAGATGATCTGGACCTGGTGCCTTCCAGTTGTGGGAATTCTTGATGACATCGGAGACCTCAGCGGTTGTGAATTGCTCGTGTTGCATCTGGCTATAGTTCTGGCCCATCTCGCGTTCTTCGCTGATCCAACTTGCACTGACATTGTATGGACCTGGTGTGGCAAGTTGATTTCTCCAGAAACCGTCGACCTGTTCTCTGCTAGGATAACTCGCATTTGTGGCATCGGCGCTAGAATTAAAAGCACGGTAGAAACCCTTTTCTGATCGTTCAAAGAGTTTGTTGTCTCGTTTCCTGTTGTTACTAGCCTTGTATCTCCTCAGACGCCCTGCGAAAACAGAAAGTTTTTGTTTTAATGTGTCAAGACATTGTTGAGCAGTGATGTTCGCGGGGTTATGCCGAGAATGCATTTGGGTGCGGCTCATTATTGCCTTCACCGCCCTCTGGATCCTTCTAGTTCTAACTCCTCTGATATATTCCGTCACTTGTCCTATGTCTTTACGGAGACTCTCGATCTTCCGATATAGTCGCATTTCCCATTGAGCCATTCGTGGTTCTGGTCTTGCACGATTCAACTCTTGGGCCGTTCGGATCTTGGCACCCATTACAGTGGTGACTGCCGTTGCGGCACAGTAGATTAACATGTGCATACGTTCTAATGTTGGTGTCACTGAAACATAGTTTGGTAAAATTCTTGTGTTCATAAGATCGAGCACGATCGCAAGTTTCCTGGAAGAATTTAATCTTGGTAGCGGTGGCCTGCTCAGTGTTTCTGTGCCTTCGTATCGCAATACTGCCTGTCTCATATGTGTGTTTAAGCCTTCAAAATGTTCATCGTTAACCGATTCCAGACTCTCGGTTGTTGGTTCTACCGTTTCGGCTTCTAGTTGTTGTCCAGGCTCTTGAAGTTCCCCATTGTTGTTGTTGTCATCTATGTCTATGTGTTCGCCGTGGATCTCTAGCTCAACTTCCAGTTTGATAGCGTTAAGTCGCGTTTCTGGAATTCGGTTATTTCTTAGAATAGTTCGATACTGATCTGACACTCTTTGTTCAGACACTTGCATGTGTGGAAACTCCCTGCAGAACTCGGCATGCAGTTGTTGTCGGTAGCCAATAATCTCTTGTCCTAAGTTTGTCACCCTGTAAAAAATACGCATTATCGATTCATTCATGGACCCAGTCCATTTCATGCGTCGTCGTTGTAATCCCGCCTCTGTGAACGCTGGCTGAAGTTCCCGCGCAGCACCTTCGGTGGGTGGAACCCTAGTTCTCGTTTGGCTCCCATGTTGTAGATGTTCGTGTAGTTGTTGGGCTGTAGCTGTTTGTGCAACAGGGGCCCGCCTCATCAGCGCCCTGTCACCGACGTCCCGCTCGCTGTCATGTCCAGCGCCGGCTGTATCAGACATGCCCTGGCGATCCCCAGGCAGCGGCCCTATGACAAAACTCCTATTAATCTCCATTCCATGGGTTTCTCCCGTAACGTGGGAGTGACGGCCCTCGGTCGCCTTTTACGACTATTATTATTATTATTATCTCGACTTAGCCAAAAGGCATTCGCACTCCCTCTACGGGGAACATTCACTCAGATCCCGGGCATCCCGGATACCAAAAGGATCTGGCTCGGACGAGACCCTTGCCATGTTATCGGGCCTTAGGTGACATTGACGTTGTTGGACGATCCTGCATTCCCCATGAATTTCCTGACGGTTCGGGCTGTCGCAAGTAGTACCGCTTTCTGCATGGACCTGTAAAGACTATCAGTTAGATTCAGCTCCTTGATGTTTCTCAGCAAACTTTTTGGTATAACACCAGTTGTTGACATGATGATTGGAATCGTCTGGACGTTCTCCATTTCCCATTGCCTTCTAATTCGTTCTTCTAAGTCTCTGTACTTCGCGATCTTCTCGACTTGCTTCACACGCAGGTTGTTGTTGTTCGGGATGGCCACATCAATCAGAGTTGTCTTCCTAGAAATTTTATCAACTATTATAAGGTCCGGTCTGTTATGGGCAACTCGTTGATCAGTCAGAACTGTACGATCCCAGTACATCTTGTAGTTGCTGTTCTCAAGAACAGGCTCAGGTGTGTAGTTGTAATATGGGACCCTTTCTGTCTGCACAAGCAGCAGCTTTTCCGCCAGTTCCCGGTGTAAGATCTTAACAACCGAATCGTGTCGTTCCTTATATTCCGTTGATGCGAACATCTGACATCCTCCTGTTATGTGCTGGATTGTTTCTGAAGTTGGGCACCCGTATCTGCATCTGTCATCCACTACCGATGCATCTCCTACAATGAATTTTAGGTAGTTGCGAGTTGGTATAACCTGATCTTGTATGGCCAGTAGGAAGCCTTCCGTCTCGGGGAACATTCGTCCCGAGGTCAGCCAATAGTTCGACGCTAACTTGTCGACATGTTCCTGGTTAACCTCATTAGGATGTCTCCCGTGCAGCGGCTTCCCCAACCACCTCTGTAGTTTATCGTTGTCGGTTCGGTGGTGATTTTGACGCTCGTGTTCCGTCAGACGTAGCGGTGTTGAGACGTCTGCTCCGCATATAGCCCTATGTAGTGTGGAGCTGTTGGCCTGCCTGTAGAAATAATTACGCAGATTTAATATTTGTTGGTCCAATTGCTTGCTGAGATCTGCCAATCCTCTTCCTCCTAGTTGACGTGGCAGAGTTGTTCTTTCTACGGCGCTACGGGGATGATGTTTATGAGCTTTTGTCAGTAGTGTCCTAACTTTTCGTTGCAGGTTGTTGATGTCCGTGTTGGTCCAATTCACTATTCCGAACGAATAGCTGAGTACAGAGCACGCATACGTGTTCAGGGCCTTAAACAAATTCCTGCTGTTAAGATCAGTTCGCACTACTTGTCTTACTCTCTTGATGAATTCATTCGTTAAATCAGTCTTCATTGTTCGATGGTCTATCCTTTGAGCTTGTTTCATCCCGAGATACTTGTATGTATCTCCCTTGCTCATTGCTTCGATCTCCTGGCCGTCCTGCATCTCGTGTGCGCTTTGTTCGAGCTTTCCCCGGATGATATTAAGGGTGCGGCACTTGTCCAGTCCAAACAGCATTCCGATGTCCCTGGAGAACTCCTCTACAATTTTAAGCATTTGCGTTAGTTGGTTTTTGGTTGCGGCGATCAGTTTTAAATCATCCATATATAATAGGTGATTCAACTTGATCGCTTCTGCGTTGTTGCTTTTGATAGCGAAGCCATATTTTGTAGAGTTCAACCGATGTGATAGAGGGTTCATCGCCATGCAGAACCACAGTGGACTGAGTGAATCTCCTTGGAAAATCCCTCTTCGGATGTTGATTGTGTCGGTCTCGATGTTACTGTCTGCGGTTCTGAGTTGTATCTTAGTGCGCCAGGTTGTCATAACGTGTTCTAAAAAGGAAACTGTATGATGATCTATTTTATACAGCTTTAAGATACCTGTGAGCCAGTCGTGAGGTACGGAATCAAATGCTTTTTTGTAGTCCACATAAGCCATGTGGAGGTTTCGTTGCTTGGAATGAGCCTGGTTGCAGATGACAGAGTCTATGATGAGTTGCTCTTTGCATCCCATTGCGCCCTTCGAGCAGCCCTTCTGCTGCATTGCAATGATGTTGTTCCGCTCGCAGTGAGCATATATTCGCTGCGTAAGGCAAGATGTGATTATCTTGTACAGCGTAGGCAAGCAGGTTATTGGGCGGTACTTGGCAGGGTTATCCGTATTCCGCTGGTCTTTTGGTAACAGGTAGGTTGCACCCTGTGTAAGAAACAATGGCATTTTCAGAGGATCGAGCAAGACTTCATTAATTAAGGTAGTTATCTGTTCATGCGTGCACCACAACTTCTTAATCCAATAATTTTGGAGATGATCTGGACCTGGTGCCTTCCAGTTGTGGGAATTCTTGATGACATCGGAGACCTCAGCGGTTGTGAATTGCTCGTGTTGCATCTGGCTATAGTTCCGGCCCATCTCGCGTTCTTCGCTGATCCAACTTGCACTGACATTGTATGGACCTGGTGTGGCAAGTTGATTTCTCCAGAAACCGTCGACCTGTTCTCTGCTAGGGTAACTCGCATTTGTGGCATCGGCGCTAGAATTAAAAGCACGGTAGAAACCCTTTTCTGATCGTTCAAAGAGTTTGTTGTCTCGTTTCCTGTTGTTACTAGCCTTGTATCTCCTCAGACGCCCTGCGAAAACAGAAAGTTTTTGTTTTAATGTGTCAAGACATTGTTGAGCAGTGATGTTCGCGGGGTTATGCCGAGAATGCATTTGGGTGCGGCTCATTATTGCCTGCACCGCCCTCTGGATCCTTCTAGTTCTAACTCCTCTGATATATTCCGTCACTTGTCCTATGTCTTTACGGAGACTCTCGATCTTCCGATTTAGTCGCATTTCCCATTGAGCCATTCGTGGTTCTGGTCTTGCACGATTCAACTCTTGGGCCGTTCGGATCTTGGCACCCATTACAGTGGTGACTGCCGTTGCGGCACAGTAGATTAACATGTGCATACGTTCTAATGTTGGTGTCACTGAAACATAGTTTGGTAAAATTCGTGTGTTCATAAGATCGAGCACGATCGCAAGTTTCCTGGAAGAATTTAATCTTGGTAGCGGTGGCCTGCTCAGTGGGTCTGTGCCTTCGTATCGCAATACTGCCTGTCTCATATGTGTGTTTAAGCCTTCAAAATGTTCTTCGTTAACCGATTCCAGACTCTCGGTTGTTGGTTCTACCGTTTCGGCTTCTAGTTGTTGTCCAGGCGCTTGAAGTTCCCCATTGTTGTTGTTGTCATCTATGGCTATGTGTTCGCCGTGGATCTCTAGCTCAACTTCCCGTTTGATAGCGATAAGTCGCGTTTCTGGAATTCGGTTATTTCTTACAATAGTTCGATACTGATCTGACACTCTTTGTTCAGACACTTGCATGTGTGGAAACTCCCTGCAGAACTCGGCATGCAGTTGTTGTCGGTAGCCGATCATCTCTTGTCCTAAGTTTGCCACCCTGTAAAAAATACGCATAATCGATTCATTCATGGACACAGTCCATTTCATGCGTCGTCGTTGTAATCCCGCCTCTGTGAACGCTGGCTGAAGTTCCCGCGCAGCACCTTCGGTGGGTGGAACCCTAGTTCTCGTTTGGCTCCCATGTTGTAGGTGTTCGTGTTGTTGTTGGGCTGTAGCTGTTTGTGCAACAGGGGCCCGCCTCATCAGCGCCCTGTCACCGACGTCCCGCTCGCTGTCATGTCCAGCGCCGGCTCCAGACATGCCCTGGCGATCCCCAGGCAGCGGCCCTATGACAAAACTCCTATTAATCTCCATTCCATATGTTTCTCCCGTAACGTGGGAGTGACGGCCCTCGGTCGCCTTTTACGACTCGCGGAGCCACGGTAGGAGTATTCTAACCCGCTACCCACACAGGTCAACTAGGATAACGCGGGATCGTTACACCCGAGGATCTGCCCCTCTCACAGGTCAAACCCCTCCTTGCGTTAACTGGGAAACACGGGATCGTTACACCCGAAGATCCGCCTCTCTCACAGGCTAGATCCATCCCTGTGTAACCGAGAGTCGCGGGATTGTCACACCCGAGGATCAGCCCCCGTCACCAGCTAGACCCCTCCCTGCGCAACTGGAGATCGCGGGATTGTCACACCCGTAGGTCTGCCCCTGTCACAGGCCAAACCTCTCCATGCGTAACTGGGAATCGCGGGATCGTCACACCCGTGAATCTGCCCCTCTCACAGGTCAGACCCATCCCTGCGTAACTGGGGAGCGCGGGATCGTCACACCCGTGGGTCTGCCTCTCTCACAGGTCAGACCCCCCTGCGCATTATTATTATTATTATCTCGACTTAGCCAAAAGGCATTCGCACTCCCTCTACGGGGAACATTCACTGAGATCCCGGGTATCCCGGATACCAAAAGGATCTGGCTCGGACGAGACCCTTGCCATGTTATCGGGCCTTAGGTGACATTGATGTTGTTGGATGATCCTGCATTCCCCATGAATTTCCTGACGGTTCGGGCTGTCGCAAGTAGTACCGCTTTCTGCATGGACCTGTAAAGACTATCAGTTAGACCCAGCTCCTTGATGTTTCTCAGCAAACTTTTTGGTATAACACCAGTTGTTGACATGATGATTGGAATCGTCTGGACGTTCTCCATTTCCCATTGCCTTCATAACGTGTTCTAAAAAGGAAACTGTATGATGATCTATTTTATACAGCTTTAAGATACCTGTGAGCCAGTCGTGAGGTACGGAATCAAATGCTTTTTTGTAGTCCACATAAGCCATGTGGAGGTTTCGTTGCTTGGAATGAGCCTGGTTGCAGATGACAGAGTCTATGATGAGTTGCTCTTTGCATCCCATTGCGCCCTTCGAGCAGCCCTTCTGCTGCATTGCAATGATGTTGTTCCGCTCGCAGTGAGCATATATTCGCTGCGTAAGGCAAGATGTGATTATCTTGTACAGCGTAGGCAAGCAGGTTATTGGGCGGTACTTGGCAGGGTTATCCGTATTCCGCTGGTCTTTTGGTAGCAGGTAGGTTGCACCCTGTGTAAGAAACAATGGCATTTTCAGAGGATCGAGCAAGACTTCATTAATTAAGGTAGTTATTTGTTCATGCGTGCACCACAACTTCTTAATCCAATAGTTTTGGAGATGATCTGGACCTGGTGCCTTCCAGTTGTGGGAATTCTTGATTACATCGGAGACCTCAGCGGTTGTGAATTGCTCGTGTTGCATCTGGCTATAGTTCCGGCCCATCTCGCGTTCTTCGCTGATCCAGCTTGCACTGACATTGTATGGACCTGGTGTGGCAAGTTGATTTCTCCAGAAACCGTCGACCTGTTCTCTGCTAGGGTAACTCGCATTTGTGGCATCGGCGCTAGAATTAAAAGCACGGTAGAAACCCTTTTCTGATCGTTCAAAGAGTTTGTTGTCTCGTTTCCTGTTGTTACTAGCCTTGTATCTCCTCAGACGCCCTGCGAAAACAGAAAGTTTTTGTTTTAATGTGTCAAGACGTTGTTGAGCAGTGATGTTCGCGGGGTCATTATTATTATTATTATTATTATTATTATATTATTCTTGTTGTTGTTGTTGTTGTGTCCTATAAGGGGGAAATTGGCATGCAGTCATGTGCCTGCTTCCCCCTTTTTTACCGTATTACTTCCTAGATGCAGTCCAACTAAAATGTATGTTAATTAAATGTTCCATAATATGTGTCCTTGTCTGTTTCACTTACTCAAGTTATGAACTAGACATTCATCATGCCTTCCTACATTCTAGAATCCTGCGGCTAATCTAACACACCTCTTATTATCTTTAAATCTCGTTTTCCGCTTTTTCCGCTGCGAAAACCCGTCGAAAATTGCGAAGGGGTTCAAACACGTCACTTGGAGTTCGTAGAGAATAAAGCACTAACGTTTTAGCGTCGTTAGATAATGCGGCGGTTGCAGAAAAGACACCTTTTCTTTTAATGTTTGTAGGCAGTTTATACAGAGTGAAGCAACTACGTGTATTCTTTGTAATTTAGTATGAGACTGAGGTATAATTAAGGATGGAGGACGATGCCTACCAATGTAAGGAAATGTTAAAATGAAACATATTTGTCCCATTTTTTATTTAAATATATTTTCTTGAAATCGGCATTAAAATGTCCCAAAATCGTCATTAAAAGCACAGAAATCGTACAATAATGTAGCCCATTATTGTACGATTTTTTCAATAAGTAGGCCTTGGTGAGATGTAAACATCAAACGTCAGACGCGGAGAAATCGCCCGTCAAAAGTGACCAAATATTCAAAACCCGGCCGATAAAGCCTCATTTAACTTTTCGTACACATTGCGAAATTGTTTCCTATAGAAGCGTAATCCTTCAGTATACATATTTTAGTAAATTTGAATATCAATAGATTTGTTGTGTAGGCTGCACAAGAAGCAGCAGTTTGGTTTTTCTGTCAGAAGGTGCCGTGTCTCATCATACTTGTCCTAGGTAGAGCGATCGTCAAAGTCAAGCAACGCCGCGCGTAGTCGGTTCATGGACGGGTGATCCCTTAATATTATTTTCTTGCCTAATAAAACATTTTTTTTCCGATTTCAAAAAATATATAATATGTACCTCGGCACTGAAGTTCTTTTTATGACTCATGTGGTTTATTTGCCTCGGCCAGGGGCCTCAGCAACTAAACTCCACATGAGTCATAAAAAGTTGAACTTCAGTGCCTTGGTACATAAATAACTATTTCTTGAAATCGGCATTAAAATGTCCCAAAATCGTCATTAAAAGCACAGAAATCGTACAATAATGTAGCCCATTATTGTACGATTTTTTCAATAAGTAGGCCTTGGCGAGATGTAAACATCAAACGTCCGACGCGGAGAAATCGCCCGTCAAAAGTGACCAAATATTCGAAACCCGGCCGATAAAGGCTTATTTAACTTTTCGTATACATTACGAAATTGTTTCCTATAGAAGCGCAATCCTTCAGTATACATATTTTAGTAAATTTGAGTATCAATAGATTTGTTGTGTAGGCTGCACAAGAAGCAGCAGTTTGGTTTTTTCTCTCAGAAGGTGCCGTACATCATTATACTTGTCCTAGATAGAGCGATCGGTAAAGTCAAGCAACACCGCGCGTAGTCGGTTCGTGGACGGGTGATCCATTATTATTATTTTCTTGCCTAATAAAACATTTTTTTTTCCGATTTCAAAAAAAATATAATATGTACCTCGGCACTGAAGTTCTTTTTATGACTCATGTGGTTTATTTGCCTCGGCCAGAGGCCTCAGCAACTAAACTCCGCATGAGTCATAAAAAGTTGAACTTCAGTGCCTTGGTACATAAATAACTATTTTAAATTTATTTAATTTAAATATCATCACGAAACACCCTGTATGGCTGGGCTGGTTGTACTATGTAAAATCATGCCTTGGGAAAGGCTTAATCGATTCGCAAGAAAAGATCACCAAAATATCACCATGCCCGGTGGTTTATACAAGGTACTCCAGAAAACCCAATTTTTTCAAACTTTGGACCTATTTGGTAACTTAAACTATTGAAATTTTGTACAAAGAGTTTTGAACTATGGCGAATTCGATGGCACTATCCATTTCATTATTTAAAAAATTTCTAATATGGTTTTCGTTTTTTTGGTGTTTTCTTTTAATAACAGTAGGCGATGGAATAGCAGTATTTCAAAAAATTGTAACCGTTGAGTGTAGGAATAACAAGAGGCGCATCTAATACTGAGATATCGAGCCAGATTTCTACACCCCGACCAATTACTTTACGGCGATTTCATCAACGAGAAACCGCATCAAGTCGACCTAAAGCAGTTGACCGGGATCTATCGGCATTGAGATTGTGGACCCGCTATTATACATGAAGGTAGCGCTTCTTAGAACCCATAATGTAGAGTAGTTTTGAAAATCTGTCATCTTTCGAAAAATATGGAATTTCTCGACTCAAAGTGGAACACACTGTATATGTAACTTGGATTTGTGGGTCTCCTAATAATACATTTTTTATGTAACCAAAGGAATTTCACGTTAAAATTATAGAATGTTAGCTGCAATTTTATATTATTATTGAAATTCATACATACAATTTTTTAAATCGGAACTAAAGAGTCTCAAAATTGTAATTAAAAGCTCAGAAGGAGGCAGTAAGTAAGTCACTATTGTACGTTTTTTTTCTATAAGCTGGCCTTGGCAAGATTGACTTTTCAACTTCATTAAGAAATTTACTTATAACAACGTAAGGGGGGGGGGTGGAAAATTATAGCTGTGTTCGCTGAGCCATGCCGCACTGGTTCTGAACTAGTACCGGGCAATTGTAATTGGCTCAAACAAATTTTAAAATTGATACTCACCATACTGACAGTTACTAGTTCGGAATTAGTTGGGGATTGCTCCGCAATATGCCTACATATTACCAAAATGAAGTAATAAAACTAACAAACTGAGTGAAGGGTATTTCGGGGGAAACGAAATATTTTAAGCACATGTCTAGGAAGCCAAAATAAGCAAAATAAGCTCATATAAGCGCACAAATAAGTGTATCGAAGTGAGGTGATGATTTCGAAAATTTGTTGTGAATTAATGTTATTTGTTTATTTTTTTGTCAATTTTTCTTTAGTTTTTCAATCACAATTAATCAAGGTATCTCTGGATCGAACGAAAATCGGGCTTGAACATAATATAATGAGCTTATTTTGCTTATTTTGGCTTCCTAGACATGTCCTTAACATATTTCAATTTCCTCCTGAAACACCCTGTATGGACACGGTTATTCATATAACAGTCTACCCCTTAGCTTTGTTTTTAATTTTGGAAAAAAATGTAAATATAAAATTGTATAAAATTTTATTGCGATTTCAGATGTGGATTCAGAAAAACAAACGAATGTCGCGTTTTGGAGATATAAACCAGTTATGTTTTTTATAGATGGAGCAACCTGTATATTTCTCGCTTTTCGAAATCTACGCATATTTCGGGTTTCAACGACAAATTATGTTATATGTTTGCACTAATAATAGTTTGCACAAAATCGTTCTTTGAATTATCGAATCTCGGACAAAATCAAAAATTGCCATGGAAAATTCAAAACAACTATTACGAGAATCAGAGCTTGACTTTGACAGTTTGTATCAGATGTTAATTGTTTTGTTACCACATCGTGCTATGAAAATGGTATATTATTGTTATAATATTAGTGAAAAAAAAAAACGACATTGTTGAATGTTATGTTTCTTGTGTAATAAATTCGAAGCTGCAAGCGTGAATATGAACGAATATTATACCCAGGGAGAGTTCTACCTGATCACATGTACCTATTTCAAATATATTTAAAACAAATTGAGAATTACTGGAAGTTTAAAAAATAAAGAAAAAGAAAAAAACCACGACAAGTTTTAACTGAGAATATTATGTAGGAAGCCGTCTTATTATACTTCCTGGAAAATCCGAGATATTCTATTAAAGATGCATCGAGATATTTGCAAATACCATGGAGCTCAGTCCAGAGAGTGTTGAAAATGCATAAGTTTAGACCATATTGTTAACGCCCAGTTAAAGAAACTGTGTGAAAATGATAATTATATAAGGTGAGAATATTGCCGTTTAGTGTTGGAGAGGCAGCGGAAAATTAACAGTTTATAGGTGCGTATTTGTATAACTTGTAAATTGTCACTATAAAGATTACACCTCAGACAAATATTTGTCTGAGGATTACACTATACTATTATTAACTAACTACTACTAGACTTAACTAGACATTACTATTATTACCACTCCTACAGTTATTACTATTACAGATCCTATATATTGTGGACTGCGATGCCACTTTTACAACATGTGGCGTTTTTAATAGAAGAAACACTCACTATTGGTCATCAGAAAATTCACGACAGTGTATTTCAATTCAACGACAAGGTCTAACTTCAATAAATGGTTGGTGTGGTATTTTTCGGAATCACATAATTGGTTCAGTATTTTTTGAAGGTGGTTTAACTGGACTAAAATATGTAAAATATCTTATCTATTGAATCAAGTTAATGAGCCGAATATTGTTTGGTAACAAGACGGTGCTCCAGCACATAAATCAAGTGCTGTCAAGGGGCATTTAGATTACACTTTTGTAGAGTGGATTGGTTCAACGAAACTATATTATGGCTTGCCAGAAGCCCAGACTTGACCCCACTCACTGTGGGGCACTTTGAAGGACCGGGTATATGGGGAGAGGTGAAATAATATCGAAAGTTAAAAAAAATATATCTCGGGAGATCAGAGAGATGAACGAGAGTTTATTAAGAAGGTATGCTCTCTGTGTTGCACAAAATGGAAGCATTATAGAACACCCTCTATAATTTAATTCAATTCATAATAAAGTGTCCATAAAAAATATGCCTTTTATTAGGACTAAAATGACAGAAAAGATAAAATAAAACTTATGAAAAATTTCCACAGCAGTATTGGCTTTGTTGAATTTTCAATATACTTATTATTTTATGTAATTGTGGGAGTACAACAATACCTAATTAATAATATTCTGGTAGTAACTGATTTGAATTTTCCATGGCAATTTTGATTTTGTTCGAGACTCAATAATTCAAAGGACGATTTTGTACAGACTGCTAGAACAAACATATACAGGGTGAGTCGGAATGTATAGTAAATACTTTAAAGGGGTGTTCGGCAGGTGGTTTTAAGGGTGACCTTTCATATAAAATTTTTCGATTTGGGCTTTCCTTGCCAAGTTATTCGGGTCTACAGGGTGACCCAAAAGTATTTTTTTATTGTTGCGCAAATGGCAACGAAGACAAAATAATAGTAATTGCCCCCCTCCCCCGCACAAGCATGTGGTTGGTTCTGGGGTACTCCTAGTTTGAAGTATTGTGAGGGTGAGAATTATTATTATTATTTATATCTCAATAACGGCGCTACTTAAAAATTTGAAGTTTGGTATGTGTTACCTGCTTACTGGAAGACGCCTTATGGTAATTTATTCATTTCACAGTGCCCTAAAAAAGGGTAAAAACTAACAACCCCTTATTAATTTTTTTACTCAAACTTTTTTGAGGTTATCTTTTTGGTCTTGCAGGTCGATCATTTCAGTGTATCTTTTCATTTTGCAACAAAAGTGTACTCTGGTTTCATAACGATAAAATCAACCATTTGCGTTGAAATTGGCAAAACGTGCCCCAAAACACCGGTTAACTTCAACATTCGAAACATAAAATTTTTACCTATCGCTTTGAAACGTTACACATCGACTGTAAATTCAAAATAAGGAAAAAATACCAATTGGACATTGGTCAAAACAGCATTCATTGGTTTTCTTGAAATAGGGTGTTCAAATTCAATCCTTTCCATTTTGAAAGGTAATAAGTTTTGGTACATTGTTCATAGGAATTTTTTTCTCAGTTTATAGTCGATGTGTAACGTTTGAAAGCGGTAGGTAAAAATTTTATGTTTGAATGTTGAAGTTAACAGGTGTTTTGGGGCAAGTTTTGCCAATTTCAACGCAAACGGTTGATTTTATCGTTATGAAACAAGAGTACCTTTTTCTTGCAGAATGAAAAGATGCACTGAAATGATGGACCTGCAAGACCAAAAAGATAACCTCAAAAAAGTTTGAGCAAAAAAATTAATAGGGGTTGTTAGTTTTTACCCTTTTTTAGGGCACTGTGTAAATGAATAAATCAATGAAGTAAAATAACTGGTATTTCAGCCAAAAATTATGTATTATTTATTCTTTACAATGAACCAAGCTTTCGGCCATATTTTTGGCCTTCGTCAGGGCTAAAATAGTGTTAGGTAAAATATATTATTGAGTAAGAATTATTTATAGACTTACTATTGAAATGAATATTGAAAAGTTATGGTTCTAATGGATATAAACTTCCAAAAATGGAATAAATTGTTATGTAAATAATTTTGTTGTTGTCTACTGAAAATTTTGTAATAAATATTTATGGTTGTTATAGAAATTTGAAATAAAAGAAAATCTTCATATTATGAAGCAAGTCATGAAAAACAAATGATAGCAGACAGTAATATTTTAAGGTTATAAAAATTTTTTAGGTTATCAAAAAAGTTTGACAATAAACAAAAGAAATATAAATATATTGGTTATTTGTCAAAAAGGTTAGAAAATATTTGCCAATAAAAATGTTTAGTTTAAAAACCGAAAACTTGGGAAATATAGATGGTAGTAGAGATGGGTTTACACCGGGTTTTTTCATATTTGGAAAGGGTGTCAAGGTTTCCACCCTTTTTGGCACCGGGTGTCAAATTATGACACTAGTTTTTGGCATATTTTGATTGGTGACATCTAGACGTTTAATTTAATACCAAATACCTACTCACATCTAAAAACTAGAAACAACAAAAACATTGCAAGAAGATATAAAAAGTAAAAAATATGTTGCAGGCGAATTAGAAATTTAGTCGTTTTTATCTATTACCGAGTCTATTACATTATCCTAAATTAAAATAACGATGACTAAATATTGAATAAATGAATAAATGTATTCTAGGGCATACAAAAACAAGATTCATCCTGCATTATTAACTCTAATAAACTAGTTAACGAGAAATAAAAAAAAATGTCATCAGTATACAGGGTGAGTCTGAAGTAACTGGCATTCTTTTTTGGGTAATAGAGATGGTCATTCTGAACCACTTTTCTTAATATTTTTTTTCCTAACGCCGAGATTTTTCTATAATTCATCCCCTCAAAATGCCCCCTCTATGAAAACACGGCACTGGCGCCCTGCCAACAACCGAGTAGAAAATGGCAAATCGTCAACTAGTATAGTATTTGAGACCGAGTTTACATTATTCGTCAGTGCCGTGTCTTAGGTGGGTAAATTAGAGAAATTTTTCGGCGAAATCGCGTTCCTTCTTCTTTGCTCCAAATCCAGTGGCTTTGCTTCCCTTAAAAAATTCCATCCATTCCAGGATATATTTTGGCTTTTGGTGACATTGAAAACACCAATTTTTGGGTCATTAGTTTACACCCTTTGAAACCACTTGGGTGCCAAACTTTTCCACCCTTTGAATCCACCCTTTATTTTAAAAATGAAAACACCCTATGGGTGTCAAAGGTTTGGCACCCATAGGTTGGCACCCATAAAGGGTTTAAACCCATCGATGGGTGTAAACCCAAAACCCATCTCTAGATGGTAGTATACAATAATTTGACAGACAAATTTTTATATATAGGGTTATAGTGAGTTATTTTGATTGTTTTTCATCTAAAAGTAAAATATAAGAATAAATACAACTTAAATCTTCTATATCAGTTCGTTTGTTCATTGGATAATTTTCTTTGTTAATTTCAAACATCTCAAGGAATAACCTCTTAGTTAGAAATTTTATTTAATTTAACATCACTTTTGTGCCCTGAAATTCTATTATATAAATTTTGGGAAGTTTGGCCTATGAATTTTTTATTGCAATTATAACAAGGGATCGAATAAACAACATTAGATTCACACATTAGTGGAGTTTTATTTTTTAATTTAGTGTATAATCCTATTTGTTTAACATTTTTAAAGGCTATTCTAATATTATTTTCATCTTTAAAAGTTTTAATAATTTGGTGTCAATTCTTCAAAATAAGGTAGGGAACCATAGAAAAAATTATTGATTATTTCATTGTCTTGTTGATTTAGTCCAGAATTATTGTTTGTATTAGGAATATTTTGTCGCATCCTAGTATTAAAAATGATCTCATTTAGAAATTTTATAGGATATGAATTATCAATTAAGATACTCATTTATTCTAATACTTTGATATGAGTGAAAATTTAGATACCTTCCAGTATTGGTGGGTTTAATGTACCAATCAGTGATTAAAGTATTATTACCTAGCTTTATGATTTTAGTATCTATAAAAATGGAATAGAATGATTATTTTCTTTCTCAATAGTAAAAGATAAATGTTGGTTGTAATTGTTAAAAACTGTTAAAATTTCTTCACATTTTTCATTTGGGATACAACAGATAATATCATCTACAATTTTTTTTAGAAAAAACACCTAAAAAGATAATTCGGAAATGCAGGTATCTATTAAATCATCCATTATGTATTGAGATATTATTGGAGATATTGAGCTACCCATTGGTGTACCAAAAATTTGTTTATAGTATGTATTATTATAACAAAAATAATTTGAGTTAAAAATAAATTTTTCTTTGGTAAAATTACAGTTATTACTAATAGAATTCTATCTTCTGTTTATACTATCAATGGCTAATTCAATCGGGATGTTTGTAAAAAGAGATTTTACGTCAAGACTAATAAGAATATGATTATCAGCTATAACTTTGTTGTTAATAAAATTTGAGAAATCAAGAGTCTTTAATATAATAGTAATTATCAATGTTATATGATATTTTTGTAAAATCTCACAGATAAAATTAGTAACTTTACTATTTGGAGCTTCCATACATGATACAATAGGTCTTAAAGATAAAATTGGTTTATGAATTTTTGGTAGACCATAAAATTTTGGACAAATAGACTTATAGATTTTAAGTTTTTTTTAATATTCTTGACTTATAATATTTTCATTCTGTAAGTTAGATATTATTCTGTTTGAATTATTTTGGATTGTTTTTGTTGGATCTTTGTTAATTTTGATGTACAAATTAGTATCATCTCTAAAAGATCATTGCTGATAATAACTGTTCTTTACTGATAATAACTGTTACATTTCCTTTATCTGATCTAGTTACAAATAAGTTAGGATTATTTTTCAGGAATTTTTTCGTTTTATTAAAGAAATACGTACATAGGCCAAACTTCCCAAAATTTATATAATAGAATTTCAGGACACAAAAGTGATGATAAATTAAATAAAATTTCTTCTGCTTTTCTGAACATATAAATATCACAGGCCATCATGCAAATTTTAACAATGTTAAAATTTTACACAGAGAAAAGAATCTAAGAGGTTATTCCTTGAGATGTTTGAAATTAACAAAGAAAATTATCCAATGAACAAAAGAACTGACATAGAAGATTTAAGTTGTATTTATTCTTATATTTTACTTTTAGATTAAAAACAATCAAAATAACTCACTATAACCCCATATATAAAAACTTGTCTGTAAAATTATTGTATACTACCATCTATATTTCTCAAGTTTTCGGTTTTCAAACTAAACATTTTTATTGGCAAATATTTTCTAACCTTTTTGACAAATATAACCTAAAATTTATATTTCTTTTGTTTATTGTCAAACTTTTTGGTAACCTAAAATTTTTTTATAACCTTAAAATATTACTGTCTGCTATCATTTGTTTTCATGACTTGCTTCATAATATGAAGATTTTCTTTTATTTCAAATTTCTATAACAACCATAAATATTTACTACAAAATTTTCAGTAGACAACAACAAAATTATTTACATAACAATTTATTCAATTTTTAGAAGGTTATATCCATTAGAACCATAACTTTTCAATATTCATTTCAATAGTAAGTATATACATAATTCTTTCTCAATAATATATTTTACCTAACACTATTTTAGCCCTGACGAAGGCCAAAAATATGGCCGAAGGCTTGGTTCATTGTAAAGAATAAATAATACATAATTTTGGCTGAAATACCCGTTATTTTACTTCATTGATATATAAATAAAGCCGTTATTAAAGAAGATCAATTATTAAATGAATAAACGACCCAGTAAGTAGATTACACATACCAAATTTCAAATTTTTAAGTTGCGCCGTTATTGAGATATAAATAAAAAAATACTTTTGGGTCACCCTGTAGACCCGAATAACTTGGCAAGAAAACCCTAAATCGAAAAATTGTATATGAAAAACCCCCTTAAAACCACCTGCCGCACACTCCTTTAAAGTATTTACTATAGATTCTGACTTACCCTGTATATCGTTGAAACCAGGAAAATGCGTACATTTCAAAAATCGAGAAATATACAAGGTGTCCCATCTAGAAAACATAAGTTTGGTCTATATCTTCGAAACGCCACATTCATTTGTTTTTATGAATACATACCTGAAATCGCCGCAAGAAAATTATATACTCATTAAAATTTTTTTATGTAAAGTTAAAAACAATAAAGTTAAGGGGGGTTGAATGTTGAATGAATAACCCTGTACATGATTCGTAACCATAATGAAAAAAAAACTTAAAATTTTTCTTCCATACAAAATACTGCTCACAAGGGCCGTAGCTATAGTCTTTGTTAATCGCCAGTAAAGGATATCATTATACTAAAGTTTTTTCTTTTGAAAAGTTGAATGATACTTTATTGGGCGGGTTTTGAATTGGCTGCCTGACATTAGGCCGTTTTAAATCTCGCCAAGGCCAACTTATAGGAAATCATCATCATCATATATCATCATATTATACCATCAATTATATAAGTGTAGGTACTGATTCATATCATAGAAGAATCTACTACAGATTCTTCTATGCTGATATTCATGCATCACTTTTCACATACTGCTCTGTTCTTTTTCGATAGAGGGCTTTGGGCTTGGGTCCTTTCCTAAAAGTCTTCATGTTTGTGAATTAATTGGTGGACATTGAACCCTTTTATAAAATTCGACAAGTCCTCAACTTCAATTAAAAACGTCCAAACCACATACATTAACATATTATACCTCATGGCAAGGCACAGGGAACGAAAAAAGATGGAATTCGCCGCCATTTTAAACCCTATGTTGACAGTTTATGTGGTGGATAAATAAAAACTCGCTGGTGGCTATTTTGTGTATATATTATTTGGAAAGCTATCCGAGATATCAGAAATGTCTCGGTGACAGATTAAAAAAATTTCATGTCTTTTGAAATCAGGTTTCACATTGTGGTTTTGATTTATTTTGGGACTAGAAACAAGTTATTGATTGACGTTTACTACTTGTTGTCGAGTACCTATTCACCATGGTCTGCATGTTGTACTAAAGAAATACCTAGATGAGCTTCGTGAGGATCTGAAAATGCGAAGAAGCTTTTACCCACAGACTGTGAGACTACATTCTATGGGTTATAATTTATAGTCCACTGGAATTAGGAAAATTTTCCGACCGCAAAAACTACAGCAACTGCAAAAGTTAGGTTTTGACAATGCAAAAAAAAGTTTTCACACGCAAAGTCGGCCACAGCTTGGCGCTCAGGAAGGGGGACGATAAAGCACGAATTTTCGTGTTTTTTCGCTGTTGTTTAGGTTTTACTCAAAAAATACGCATTTAAGAGGAAAAATACCTCAGTCAAAAATTGTATCTCTGAAAATTTCCTATAAACTTGTATTACCGTCCTCTCCCACTAATTCTTATTTCCGCCGCTAGAGCACGCGAAATAGTTTGAATATTTATTTACTTTTTGTTTTTTTGCATTCAAATGCACAATTTACGCACTTTTATGGAATATAATGCATCAAAGTTGTAAAGCGAATTTTTTTTGTCAATATATAATGTTTGTGGATTTTGTATGAATCTACGTAAGTATATGGCAATTACAAAAAAAGCATTATATTTTACCCTTTTTCCACCCAGGCTTGAATGTACTTTGCCGCATTAAAAAATCCTACTTGTTATACATTTGCTAAATACATATCTATATATAAAATATATGTATATATACCCATTACAATAACGATATAAAATTGGAACCAGGATTTTGTCTTGCTCTCTCCGACCATATTAAAAAGGATACAGGATATTTCCTAGCCAAGTTTGGCACTGAAGGTACACATACCCACACTCTCTGTGTAGGTTAGGTAGGTTAGGTTAATACGGCAAAGTATTCAAGCCTGCGGGTGAAAAAATGTTTTTTTTTGTAAATACTCACATAACATATAAGTTTGCACCAAATGGGAAAAAAATGTTATTATTAGATTTTTGAAAATTTGATATCTGAATATGTTGGTGCATGTTTTGGGTACACTATTTGGCCTAAAAAAGGTCGTAACATCACAACCCATGCCTGTCAAATTTGGCATTTAAAATAAAATATAGGGAAAAATCGGGTTTCCCTTGGAAATATCGGAAGTAATAATTAAGAAAATGTGTTCGTCTTATATTATTGTGTCTCTATGCCAATTTTCAGAAGGATAACAGAATTTTAGGTTTTCTTATAGGGGATATCACGATTAATGATCCCCGAGTCACATGGTCGACAATAGAAATTACATTATTGGCCATTGTAACGCAGGGATCAAGATTCGTGGTATCCACTATACTTGATATTTTATGACTAAACGGCTCTGATTGTTGGTCGCCAGATAATTATACTTTTTTTTATATATATATATATATATAACAGAAACTGAGTACAGAAGATGGATTTCAAATAAAACAAGACAATTAAAAAATTACAAGATTTAATGATAACTTTTCGAGTTACGTGTTACAAGTCTGTAGGAAATCGCTCAGCTTTTTACAACTATTTTTTAAAAATTAGCTAAAATTATCGTTAGAATGTTCTTTATATAAAATTGCACTTGGAATTTTCGACTAGCACTGCTTTTGGGGGATACCTCGAATTAGTTGACGATAGGCAGCTGCACAGCCACACGTCACCCAGACTCCTTTGGATACGGTGTGCACTTCCACAGCTAGCTCTCGCTGGAGGCAGGTCGTGGGTTTTGAGTGGGGTTCCGTGGTGTGCTGCCACAGGTACCAATATGGTACGATCGTGGTTGGTTGGTGGTGGTGCTGCAATGCGTAGTCCTTCCCTTGTTGGTGTGGTTACATGTAAAGAGAAATCAAAACCACAGTGTCTGTTCTAACACTCAGAAAATAAGCCGGTGGCTTTTACAAAGATCAACTAGGTATAATAGCTATGTAATAATGGTGAAATTTTATATTATAATAATACAACTGTGCACAGTGACAGCCTAAGTAATTTCCAACAAATTATAAACTATACGTAAAAATCGACAATCAAATTGTGATATTCCTGACTTGAGAAAAATGGTTAAAACATGATGCAATATAAAAGCTTGTACTGCTGTATTGTACAATAAGAACTTGATTTTCTTGACACTTAATAGAAAAACAAATGTAATCAATTTAAATATTAACCAAAAATTACTGAAATTTGATCAGCAGATAACAGAAAAAAAATCAGGCTTCTTCTCTACTCAAGACTTTAATAGGAATATAAAAAACGATTTGTCATATAACCAACAAGGCTACGGTACTCAGAAAGCGGCTGATTTAGTGCAAAAGAATAATAAAAATACTCCAAAACGATATAGTAAATACTCCGAGCTAATGAACTATTTTACCGTGTGCTACTGAATCGAAAACGGTGAGTTCCTTTCACCATAAAATTTAATATTAAAATAACAATAACGGTCTGATAAGGCGATCAGCCGATAGCTAGTGGTCCCCAAAGGTACAGCCAATCTGGTGGTGAGATATTTTTCGCAAAGACGGCAAAGCCAATATTCAAAAAAATGAAAAATCGAAAAATACTCACCCCAAATCGCTGCTCAGCCTTCAACGGTGTTCTCGAGACCGCTTGGACCGTGGAAAACCTAACACGACCGACGAAACTCCGGCGTGGTCACATGAAAAATAAAAGAAAACCAAAATATCAGCCTAGCACGCAAAACTTAATGATAACAGTCTTTTTTACACTAAATCACGCTATTAAAAGATGAAACCTATGCACGATGAACAAAGCAAAGATTGAAAAATTCCGAAGGAAAAATCAAACGTGCATAAGCTGAATCAGTACCGCACTTGTTGTCTCGACGACGAGCAGAGAGGAAAAAGCCAGCGGAAATTGCCTGTCACTCCCACCTATCCTTGTGGTTTCCTGACCACCAAAACAATAAAGGTTAGGTTCGTCTTCTTCAAGCAACCAACATATTATTTGAGGCCTTTGCTCTTATACATACCTCATTAATTTCAATTTGTTAATTATATGAATTTGTTTAAGGCTAAATTGGAAAGGCAAAGAAACAACGTACCTGTATATGAATAACCTTGTGAAATTTGTAAATTCCAGGTATTACGGATACTTTCATTCACTGTGTATGGCTGGTTGCCTAATGGTGACGGTAATTTGTAGTTCAAAATCCGCGGTATATCGGGAGAGTTAAAAGGTTATTACCGTAGTAACGAAAGTTGGCATAAATTTCGTTACAATTTCTGAAAATGAAATTGAAATCATAAAATTCAATTCACTGAATCTTGTACTGTAATTACAATTTTACTTTTTTCCAATTGTTAATAACAATTTTATATATTTTATTAATTTACCAACATTAGGAAATAAAATTTAGAAAAAATAACTTTTTTTTAAATCGGCAGTGAAGTGTCTCAAAATCGTCATTAAAAGCTCAGAAATCGGCTCTGAAGTAGACCATATTGTACGAGATGTAAACATCAAACGTCAGACGCGGAGCCATCGCTCGTCAAAAGTGACCAAATATTCAAAATCCGGCCAACAAAGGCTCATTTGACTTTTCGTACACATTGCGAAATTGTTACCACCTATAGCAGCGCAATCTTTCAGTATAAATATGTTATTAGGTTTGAATATCAATCTATGTTTCATGAAGGCTGCACAACAGGCAGTAGTTTAGAGTTTCTGTTGGAAAGCACCGTGCCTCGTCATACTTGACCTAGGTAGAGCTATCGTCAAAGTCGAGCAACGCCGCGCGCATAAGGTTTATGTACGGGTAATCCCTTCTGATTATTTTTTTGCATAATAAAATATTTTTTCCGATTTAAAAAAATATGCACCTCGGCACTGAAGTTCTTTTTATGACTCTTGCGTAGTTTATTTGCCTTGGCCAGAGGCCTCGGCAACTAAATTCCACATGAATCATAAAAAGTCAAACTTCATAAATAACTATTATTTGCCAATAACAATTTCATCACTAAAATTTGAAATTATACACTTTGAAAGTAAGAAAGTTATAAAAATTAACTGATATAAATTTATTCAATATGAATCAAATATTTATCTTTCCTAGTTTATTTTTGGATACAATACTTAAAATCCATAGTTATTAATCAATGAAATATATTAAACTAACCTAAAACAAGCTGCTTCATGGAACTGTCAAAAAATTCCGCTGTAAACACCTCCTGCTTTTTGGTGCAAATGAGAATAAGTATTTCCGGAAATTTTTTCAGTTGCCATGACAACGAAACACGCGCCTCTTGTAAGTAAAAAAAGGTAGGTTAAATTTTGTCCTAGACTCACACTATTACTCTTATCCTAACTTTTAGGGTCGTAACCTTAGGGATTCACTATACGGAAGTTGGTCCGGGAATTCTCTCCATTCCAACAGGGTTCGGAGAGTTTTTCCTTTCTTAAAGAGAGGTAGGGCTAGGGCGGAACAGTCTAAACCTAATAATAGTCACCAGGACCAGGACTTTATCGGCAGAAGGAGCCTCTTCGGCGACCGCAGCCTTTTTATTTCGTTGGGTGGCGCCACCTAGCGGCGAGTGCGCCGGCCGCCCATTGGTTGGGGCCGCGGCGAAGGCTCAGGTGATCGTCCCCACCCTTCCGGCATCCAAAACGGCCGCCGGAGGCTATACTGACAGTTAAGGGTGGTTGCACCCCGAACAGGTCTCGGACGGTGGTCTCTCTGAGTCGGGCATGTCCAATATATCCAGATTCCCAAAAAGAACGGCGGCTCTAGCTGCAAGTTTAATTAATACCCCGGTTCTACCCCTTTCCGGTGTCCCTCATCCCTCTTGGTAACACAAGAATTTATTTTTGAGCGGCGGAAAGCCGAAAAGGTAATCACAACTAAGATTTAATTAAATGCAATTAAAATATCGACCGCCGGTCCCCCATAGAAAAAAAAAAAAGAATCATTGGCATAAATATAAAAGCTCCGGCGGACGGCCGGCCGCTCAAAATAGCGCGGCGAAGAACTAAATTGGAATGAAATAAAAAAAAATGTAAACTCAAAACTGGTAACTTCGTTACAGTAGTTTTCGAGTAAAACGCAAAATACTGCGAAAAAACGCGAAAATTCGTGCATTTTTATTCCCCCTCCTGAGCGCCAAGCCCTGGACGACTTGTGAACATTCTTTTTTGCAATGTCAAAACCTACTTTTTCCACCAGGTTAGGTTGCTGTAGTTTTTGCAGTCGCTAAAACGTGCTTTTGGCGTCTAATTCCGGTGGACTATTAGTAAAATTATGACTTTTTTTTATCAAATGAGCCATATTTGTCAGAATTTTATGAATGCGAACAATCAGAACAAATTAGTTAGCTTATCCACGGAAAATTTCCTGTGAGCTTATCTATTACAATGTTTTGAAATCTTCACGTTTTTAGGTTTCCAAAAGATGACATGCTTTGGGAATTGCTGTCTATATTAGCTAGAAGCAGCAACCACTCCATACCAAAAAAAACTGTACAACTTACAAAATATCAAACAGAAAATCATTTTCTTAAACGCATATTTATAGAACATTCCTGTATACACCATTTTAAAATACCTGCCTAATTTAGGGTTTAAAATGGCCGCCAAATATTCCCCCGGTCGGACGTCTCTTTTGGGCGATATGCGGGTTGCTATAGGTATATGGTCCAAACGTTCTTGAAATTCACTTGTGATTAGATTTTACCCTCAAAAAGGAAGAAAAGGGATTTTTTAAATAAAACCAAAAATAATGTTGTCTACTAGTTGTAGGTATGTCATCATACATATCTAATAAATTAAAATGGTTGCGTTTTAGCCGTAGGCACGAATAACGATGTCGTCCGTAAAATTACACTTTGACAACTTCAGAGGACACTACATGGCTGGAGAGACAATTAATGGAAGACTAGTTTGTTCATTTCATTCTGAAAAAAATGTAAGAGGTAAATAAGAAAATCGACAGATATTAACCACATACTTTGCCTTAGATAAAGCAATATTTAAATGGGAAATGCCTTTTCACTGAATTTTTAAGTGTCTTAAGGTTCAGCTAACTACTGTCAGTATTGATAAGGGTGGCTGAATTTAAAAAAGGTCTACATCGTCATCTGCCTCACAAGTTAGTATAGGATGAAGCTAAAATTTTACGTTTTACCTAAATTCAGTCGCTGTCCCAAGCGTACATAATAGGCCTGTTTCAGCAAAACTTCAAACCGTTTTGAAATCAGTTTGAAACTGTCAGGAGCAGCCGCGGTTTCATTTCTGGAGCGTCAAAATGAAACTACGCATGCCCCTGACAGTCCTGACAGTTTCAAACTGGTTTCAATTTCTGCCGAAACAGACCTATTATAACAAAAAAAACTTCGAAATTAGGATCTGTAGCAATTTAACAACCACACTTGACCAAGTTATGGAATGTCGCCAGGATGTACTGTACACCTAATAACGTCAAAAAGCATCTCACTTTTCTCCTGTAGACAGGGTCGTAGCATAACCTCCAAAACTAGGGAGAGGGCGGTATATCAGAAGGTATATACTTTTTTAACAGGTTCAGGTAGTTGGTTACCAATATGCGCCGCAGGCGAAATTTTTTAGAAATACCTAAACGAGCCTTGGGAAATCCCAAAACGTGACGAAATTCTGATAAATTGGGGGAGAAGGCCCCCCGTGCCCCCTTGCCCCCCCCCCCGACGCTACGCCCCTGTCTATATACCATATAGGTCTATCTCCTGTCGTCTTTGGTTTTCGAGATACACAGGTGTTTCAATAATTTTTTAAATCGAATTTTGGCCGTTTCTCTCAAAGTAAACAACATAGGTATCGCATTGAAATTTGGCACACTTAGATTACAGAAAAATAAAACTATTTTCTAGAGGTCTAAAATCTGGTACCTACCTACTTGTAGCGGTATAAAATTGAAAGGAGACAACATTTTTTGAAACTTTGGGAAATAGGGTTATTTTCAACATTTTTTTTCAAAAATGACAAATTGGTCAAATCAAGATAATCACGTGGTTGCTTTTGAGCAAGTGATTTGACATAATTTTTTAAGCAGAAAGAATTGCCAACATTTAAATTTGCATAAAACGAATAATAAAAAATTCTTACCTATAGGTATGATGCAGACCAGTAGCGGATCGTGGTAATTTAAAATGGGTATTGAATTTTTAATTTGGTTTAGAAGAAAACATATAATTTACACAATGTCATATACAATATTAATACCGCGATTAATACAATGCGAGAAACAAACGTGAAACTGTTTTTAATTTCTGTGGCTGTCATTGGCACTATGTGACGCAGGTTTCAAAAATTTCCAAAAATGTTCGTGCATTTGGCAGTTTTGTTCATTTCTTAAAATAATAACAAGTTGCTGCTGTGTAGTAACATCAGTAGTTTCATCACACTGAATCACTACAAACCGTGCTTGTGAAACCTGTTTTTTTATGTGTTCATAGCTATATTGATTTCTGATGCAAAATTAGTAAGCCCCTGTATATATACGTCATGTCCTTGCAATGCTAGCTCGAATGCGCCACAAAATTTTACACAATCACTAATATAAGACGGGACAAGATATAACGATTATTTTACTTGGTCTTTAAAGTCTTTTATTGCTTTTCGATAGCCAGAATATAATAACTGACAAACATCAACATTACCAATATTCGAGAGCAAGGGCGTAGATAGCTTTTTCTTCCGGGGGGGGGGGGGGGGGGGTAATGGTAATATCTACTATTTATAGTTCGTCTGTTCCCCAATTTTTAGGTTTTATTGCGATTTTATAGGTGGGTAGGTATGCATAAGTAAAGACTATTATAAAGCCAAATAAAACCAACACTAATAATATATTGAATAACAATATAGGTACTACTAAACAAAGAACAATGAAACAAACTCAAAATAAGAAATGATAAAAAATATAAAAATAAAATATATACTTTTTCTTTGATGAAAACAGAAACAAAACAAAAAAATAACAAGAAAAAAAATCAGTCTTTAAAAAACCTAATCTTAAAAAAAGACATTTATAAACTAAAAAAAAACAGTCAAAATATAAAAAATATATCCACACATAAACCAGATTTTATAGAACTAAATCTAAAATCCTCTTGTTACTATTATTGGCAAATCTGTTTAGCACCGCTTCAGGGCAAGGTTTTATATCCCTGTGAATATGCAGAAGCACCAACCCTACAAGCCTCTCCTGTCCCATAGTGGACCTTAACCAAGATTTATTTTGGATATATATTAGGATCACACAAAGGAAACGTTTCAGAAGCTGAATTTGGCATTATATAGGCGTGTCGCGGTAATAGCCCAGTGGTTAAGGTTCTGGTTTATGGTTTTCTTGGGGGGGGGGGTAATTACCCCCTCTACCCCCCCCCGTATCTACGCCCTTCTTCGAGAGCTGCAATTCATTTCTTAATGAATTTGAGAAGATCCATGTTTTTAATTTTTGCTGATAAATGAGATAATTCCCTAACGTCCGTTTTTGTCCATTCTGATGTAGTATTTTCATTGTTTAAAACAAAACAAAGCATGCTGTTTGTCACACCTGCACAACGACGATTTTTTTTGTATTGTTCAACCTTAAAACCACGTTTAAACTTTTTGTTTCTTATGGCACATTCTGGTGGTCCATTCCCTTTTATAAGCACTCGATTGTCGAAATTATGGGCATTTTCTTTTATAAATTCCACCGAACACGATTCCATCCTATTTAACATTTACAAGCGTATAAAAAACGATTAAAAGATGCCAAAACTACGAACACCGAAATTGAAAACATAAAAATACGCCGCGCCGGATACGTTAAGTCCTCTGTCGTAAGCTACCTGCGTTTCACAAAATTATACTAAAAACAGCATAGGTTCACGTAGCCGCACTGTTTGTTTCACGGATTTGATAATTGATAACCTCTCTTTCTAACCACAGGCATTCGCGGAAACCTCTCGCTTTCAATCTGGATATCGCACCGGCACTGACCGACCAGCCGAAGCACCGGCAGCCGGCAAGAGCATATAGGAAAAATAAAAATGTTCAGTGGCGCATCAAACAAATAGAGATTAACACGTAGGAAAATAACAAAAATATTTAGAAATTAATTTATATTTTTATTAGTCATGATTGGAAACTTCCACAGGCAGAATGTGATGAATCAGCGAAACTTCTCGTTCCAAGTTTTCGTCCACGATTGCACGGGACATCCTCAGGGCGGGACGATCACACTGTTATATATTATAGAACAATCAGTCTTCTATTACCTATGATTGTATTTATAGGAGCATGGAAATGTAGGGAATAGGCGAAAATGCGGTAAAATTAAAGATATGATTTAGGGTGATTGGCTTTGCCGCTTAGTTCAGAAAAACGCGCGTCGACAACTATGTTGGTATTGTGAATATCTCAGGTTCATGAAGGCATTGTGGATGGAAACTGGAAACAACTGGGCGGCTTGGTCGTCGATAGATTACTATATTGAATACCTTGGGTCCGTACATTATATATAAGTTTATAGATTGCAAGTAAGCAATAACTACTAACCTGATTAGTCAATACTTGCACCGCAAAGGAACTGTGTTGGATGTTTATGGCCTTATTATTCCAGCAGTGGCGGATCTAGGCTGGAGTCAAGGGAGGGGCTTCTATTTCCGAAATTTTGTAATAAAATAGGAAACACATTTTTTATTCATTTTATTCATTAAAATACAATACTATTAATACATTAATATTCTTAGTTTCGTTCAGTTCCGTTCCGCTGTTCCAGTTCCACTCTGCTCGTAGTAATAGAATAGAACTGTGAACGTGAACTGTCGACCGGTGAAGGCGGTGACTGGATCCGTGTTCTGTGCCGGGCCCTGTCCCAATCCCATTGCGTTCACAAAATTTTTAAATTTGTACTATAAAAACTATTTAGCGTACCCTCTTTAGACACGGAAGCAATATTTATCAATGATTCAATATTCAATAATAATAGTTACTTTGCGACCATCACGCCCACATAACCTCATAATGGCATGTTTCTGTCAGCGCATTTACAACCGGTCCTAAACGAATAACTATTATATTCGCCATTGAATATAAGAAATACGCCCTCTATAGGCTCAATGCTAAACTAGTCTATGGGCCATGCCAACAATGAACAAGAACAAAGAACAACGCAGTGTAGACCCAAGGCTAGCACGGTTCACATGGTGACGATGGCCCATATATTAGTTCGCATATTAGTTCCGTCGGGGCGTTGGCATCTTAAATCGTTGATGGATCCATCGACGCTTAAATTCAGTCGCGTATAGAGTTGTCAGCGAGTGAATCAAATCGTACCTGTTGTAAACGATCTGAGCGCTGTAAGCACTGACAGCGTTGTACCTGTTCCAGGAAAACGCAGTTCCACACCATCTGTAGTTGTCAGACATATTTTTTAAGTGCCTACCTTACGGTATTAGGCTAAGGGGGGGGGGGGCTATAGCCCCTGTAGCCCCCCCCCCCGTAGATCCGCCACTGTATTCCAGTACAGTATCAAGAAGTTTCGCTGACGCAGGATCCATCCGGAGGAAACTCGGATTAATTTTATTTTTATTGTTATTTATGTAATTTTAAAATACTTTGCTTTTATAAAATTTAATTGGCACAAATGAACCAATGGAGAAACCGCCCTTCTGTGTGGCACTGTATTAAAACTTTTTTGAGCTTAGTACTTCGACTTTATTAGTATCATAATTTGATGTAGTTTTTATTTTACAAAAAATTGCACTCTTGTCCGGAACCTAGAAACGTGAACCGTTTGGACAAATATGTCGTTATACTTCGCTGTGACCTGCGACTGCCGCGTATTATTTAACGTCAATTTTATTTTCTTCTGAAGTAGGCTTGTGACAAGCTTTGAGATATTACTCGTATAGCTATGTTCGCGAAGCAATCCCGAACCAGTTCCGAACTAGTACGTGACTGTCCATATCACTATGGCGAGTTTAAATTTGGAATTTCTTTGATCCAAACACATCGACTTTTACTAGTTAGCGACTCCGAACTGGTCCTGAACTAGTATTCGGTGTTAATGTAATTTGTTCAAAAAATTTCGAAAATTCAAACTCACCAATGATGTTGACAGTTACTAGTTCGGAACTGAATCGGTACCGAACTAATTCTGAACTAGTACCGAGCGATGTAATGGGTCCAAAGAAATTGTAAAATTCAAACTGACCAACGATATTGACAGTTCCGAACTGTAGGTAATCGCCAATGTGATTGGTCCAAAGAAATTCGAAAATTCAAACCCACCCGCCCACCCATGATATTGATAGTTATCCATTTGTTCGGAACAGGTTCGGAATTGTTCCACGAACTAATATTGCTACGTTTTCTGAAACAAACAGTAACTTCATATTTCATTTATCTTATATTCTCGATTAATCTAAACCTTGTAAGGGTCTATAACAAACAAAGGTACAGTAATGTTTTGTTAGTTAGTTATATTTCACATATTATAATTATGGTTTTTAAACAAAACGTCTAAATATTTTTGAAATTATTTTGTGATTATCTTTTAAGGATCAATCATTTATTCGTTCCGTGAAGTTTCTAAATTCCTCATTTTCTTAGAGCCATATTTAGCTGAACATTCTTGAGAGATCAAGAAAATAGACCAGCTTTAAAAATGCGTAGGTGAATTATTTTCATTTAAAAAATAACAAGAACTGATAATTTATTAATTTAAACTTAAATCACTCAATATAAATATAAATATAAATATAATTTAATAATGCTAAAAATATACCATTGTTTCTTAGGCATAACAATAAAGCTACAAGGAACAGAACACACTTCATGGAAACGAAGAGTTTCCAGAAAGGATGTCGACGGTCATATGCGTACAACTTATGAAACTTGTACAGGACAGAATGACTTTCTTAACAACATGGTCACTGTTTATGGACAAGGTTGGTACAATATATCTAATATAGCATATAATTACGATGAACGATGACTGCATTATAAAAGTGCCTTTAAGATACAGTTTTGAGGCCATAAAATGGCTCGTTGTAGTACTAGTACTATAAAATATTACTTCATTTTACTAGCAGTTTGAAGTAGGTATAAAGAAACTATTGTCTGTCAATGCAAAAATTGTTTATGTACGGGGTGATCCACATAACATTTCACATCTCCCTTCATTCCTTATTTTTAGAGTTAAACAAAAAAATGTAGCCAAAAGTATTAGCATTTTTGGGGGTCTTGTTGAAAACGATACAAGGTGTTCCATAAAATCTGGACAAACCAAACTTATGTTTTTTTAATGGAATACCCTGAATGCGATTGAATTTTCGGAATCTACGCCTCATCCCGATTCTAATAATCGCTATGGCATTAGGTACCTGCCAGGTGTTATGTTAAATTGAGAGTAATAAGTATTTTTAATATATTTTCATAAAATAAAATAATTTCTAGGAGTTTAGTATAATTTTTTATTATTTAAAATAACAATTCTGGCATTCGATTAAGTGTATGTAGGTAAACCACTTTATTTTAAAATTCTTAAAGGCTACTATGTTTACTTTAATTTAACGTCACAATCGATTATTTATTTCCATGGGTAACTTGATATTATACCACAATTTTATCAATAATTTTTCTCAAATTTTTATAGTAAATACAGAACACACTGGTAATCGTGACTCGTCAAATTAAATGGAAAATTTGGCTTGACAAAAAATGTGTCGCAAAATTTTTTTCAAGATAATTTAATTTTGATCCCAAGATAGCCCAAATTCAATCATATGGAATATTTCAAAACTGATTTAATATTTGGATTTTCACAGTCCTTGCAAACAATTTTTATGTTAAACATTTTTGCGTATCTCTAGAAATAAAAAAATTGCACCGGTTTAAATTTTTTTATTTGTTTTTATTTTTGGCTGTAGTTTTCGTAGGTGGTCATGGACAGAAACTTTCATTATCACAAAAGAAGGCCACCCAGAAGAGCTATCGATCGCACCTGCCGCCGTTTTTTTTAGAAAAATTAGACTTGCCAAAATAAATTTTCAGAAATGTTCTAACATTTGTCTTAAGCGCAATTTTTTTTTCAAATTGTTTAAAACCCCTCAAAAAACGCCTATGGACGCCCCCCGTGACTTGTCTTAAAATGTCGCCTATGTCAATGGTAGTGACAGGTAGTGAAATAGCGCGGCGACCACGACGAGGTGGATCCCCACCGCCGGGAAAACCCCGAAGGGTAACCAAAAAACACAACTAGTAGTACACATATGCAAAGCACTACAGTAGTTGTTCAAAGAGGCCGCCGTTAACCTTCATGCACAAATTCACTCGGTTAATTAAAGAAGTCCGGATACGTGCAAAAAGACCAAGATTATTCCAGATTTGATCAGCTGCACCTTCAATTCGTTCACGTAACTGCTGCTCGTTGTCGGTTTCCTGTTCGTACACAATCGCCTTCATGTATCCCCAAATACAAAAATCCATTGAATTCAAGTCTGGTGTGCCAGGCCCTAACTGCGCGCAGGTGCTGTGACATCAACGGTGACGCTTATTCGACAAAATCATGCCTACCTTTATTTTTAAACCGAAATTGGACTCGTTTATAGTGAGCCAGGCAACCACATACACCACAGTGTCTCAAAGGTGCCTACATACTATGTTGAAATTCAGGTGAACGCACTGGGATCGGAAACCTTTGATTTAGTTTAGGCGATAGGGAAAGTTCGCGTCGTGACTTGCGCAGGAGAGCCAAGAGGGGAGGACAGTAATGGAGTAACGGCACGTGTGTAGTAGCTCGCTTGCGCGGGTCCCGTGGTTTTTGGGACTAAAAAGGCGAAGAAGTGAGAAGCCTCGAGCATCGCCCGAGGCAGGAGAAGGAAAATTGTGGAGAATTTGGAGATGCCCTGTGCCCCGGATACAGGAAATCAAGAAGTGTTGTCACGGCGGACCGACCGGTACTCGACGCCAAGAGCCTCGGAGTGCTCTGTACGACGAGGGAGCGGCACGATTAGTGAACATGCAAGCCATGGAATCAACTGCACCAAAGTTGTTGATGCATGGTGGGTGAGTGCATACAGTAAGTCGACTACCCCTAAGCGGTCCTTGCACAATATGGAAGGACATTGACTAGGACATTGGGTGATCTTTTAATTGAAAATAAACTGTTGTTTCGGGTTCTGCACTGCGCGCTAAAAGAACGAACTATCAAAACGGGGTTTACGCCTTTATCTAGGGCTTAAAAAGTCAGGTGAATTTAGGTTAGTTAAATTTCAAAGTAAGGTAAGGCGAATCCGAGAGAACCTCGGGTAAATCTAACAGCGCTGCGGCTGTACAGATTCGAATCGATTGTTATTTATGTATTTTTTTTATTTGTTTGAGTAAAAAGGTATTTTTTTGTTTGAGTAAAAAGGTATTTTCGTCCTTCCTAAAACAACGGAAACACCGCGAAAATAACTTCAAGCTGACAGTATGTACCGAAGCCATATTGGATGACGTAATTAAAGGCGGAGATTTACAGGGAAAATTGGGATTTTTACCATTTTTTTAAAGATCGTAAAAAATCTAAATTTTTTTGTATTAAGTGATAGTTAACCCTGTATAAGCCACTCTGTATAATGTGTAATGTTTTAACAATATAGTATGTTCAAATTTAATTTTTACACGTTTTCACTCCGAAGGTTCATATTTTGCCGTGGGCCGGAAATATTAACCTTAACTTTTTTGTCTGAATGGTTACAAAATAACTGTTAACGTGTGAACTCGAAAAATAAAGAAGTTAAGGGGGTGACATGTTATGTGGATCGCCCTGTACGCGTATTGCACTTATGTATTATCTACGAGACTGTGAATGCTTTATATGTTATAAAGTTTGACCTACTATTCGTACTTACATAATTATTTTTTAAAGTATTTTTCCATTCATATTCTAGGCGATATTCAAGCCGGTCGTCACGAATATCCGTTTTCTTTTATTCTCCCAAGTCATATACCTTCGACATTTGAACACACGAGGGGTTGGATAAACTACAGGATAAAAGCGATCGTCGATAGACCATGGAAAACTGATTTCGAAGATGCTGTTGTTTTTGACGTAAGATCTCCCATCGACTTAAACCTTTCATCAAACCTAAAGGTATAGTTGCTGATGACCGAGGATTTATTAGGCAAAATTGTATACAGAGTTGTTTTAGAAACCGATTTCAATGGGTGACGACAAAAATGTTTGCTGTTTGTGTTGCGTCAGTGGTCCTATCACTTTAGATTTATATCTTGACCAATCAGGTTTTGTTCCCGGTGAATTCGTCAGGCCAAGGATTAATGTAGTGAACCTTTCCAATACTGACGTCGATGACCTGTCCGTTCGAATAATAATGGTAGGGATCTACTAACCATTTTATTTGTAATTATTTTGTCTCTTTAGACTTATACTTTTAGAACTGAGTCGCCGTGTGAAGAAAAAGAGGATATAGAATTACTTGCTTCCGTTTCAGAAACTGGCGTTGGCGCTCATGGTGAAAGAACCTATGCTTTGGCGCTAGAAATACCATCAACGACTCAAATTCCCAATTTTAACTTATGCAAATTGTTCGAGTATTCTTGCGAACTGAAAGTAAGTCTTATAGTAGAGATATGCGGACTTTCTGTAAGTAGGTAGGAGAGGTAAAAATTAATTAAGTAAAAATTTCATTTTGTACAGATTCTTCAAAAATCACTTTAGTAAGATAATACTTTGCCAACGTGTGATTTAGATGATGCAGAACATATTATCCTTTGAAATGCTTGATTTGTGTAAATACATTTTATAGTTACTTATTTTTTAATTTAAAATAAAATTGCGCTATTACCCCAACATATCGGGGAAATAGCACAGCTGAGTTGTGCTATTACCCTGCCTAAGCTTATTACATTGCAAAAAAGTTTTTTATTTTAAATATTATTGCATATATTACACATATTAAGTAGAATTATTAAAATAAATAAATATAATATTCTAAACAAAAACACTAGTAAAAATAAAAGCATTGTATTATACCTCGTACTTTTTATTGGAGCTTTAATTCACCATTAAATGCTCAAAAGAGATGCCAAATGACAAGAATGATCGTTGACGTTTAGTTTTTCCTTGCGTTTCTGGTTGAGGCAAAACCATTTTTATGTCGCCTTTTTTATCCGGTGAAACAAAATGTGTTGGAAATTTTTTAGACTTCTGGAAAAACGAAACTTCACATTAGTTATTTTTGTCAAAGTCAGTTAGTTGAAATTCAACTAAAACATAATCGAGTCGTTTTCGATCACCATCTACTTTATTAAACTGAAATTCTTCATCAATGTCATCCCTAGACGATGACATAACTATTGCATCCTCTGAAATATCAGTAATATCCATGTTCATTGTTTTTTTCCAACTTTCATCTTTGCTTCCTTTTTAATCAATTTTTCTCGTTTTCAACTAATTATTCTTGGAATGGAGTCAAGCTTAAGATTTCGGAATGTTTTTGTCTACAAATTCTTCGGTTTGTCCTAATATCAGAAGTTTGGCTCGGAAGTATAAAAAAGTTTTCGTCTTCTGCCTCCTTTCTCGAATCCAACACTTTTGTAGCATCAACCAACAACTTGTCAGAAGCTGTAAAAGTTGTGCCGAGTTCTATGTCCATTATATTAAAAGGGTCAGCTTCTTCAACATCTTTTGTATAAAGTGTTGCACTTTTTAGGGGTGTTGTGTTGTGTTGTTTTTCTGTATTATAGCTTGAACTTTGTTATCTTTTGTACTACAAAGTGCCTCTGCAGCTACAAAATACTCTTCGGACAATACTTCGGTAACTCTTGAAACAAAAAAGTTACATGCCGAAGAAATTTTGGCCATTTTCGGGATTTTGAAAAATATCTCGGAAAGTAGGCCATGGATCTGAAGTGTGTTTTTACGCAAAGTTAGCTCATCAAAAAGCAATTTTTTTTTCAAATAAAGTTCTCAGAAAAATGAATATTTGTCAAGATTTTCTCGAGTGGCCCTTCTTAAATAGACACTCTGTATTTTTGTCCGTAACTTTTCGAGAACACTCTGTATATCAATTCTGAAGCTAGATACGGATTCTCCAGAGAAAACTGCATCATCCTGGTTTGAAGCTGGTCTTTTGATTTAAAAAACTAAGGATATAATTTGGCTTTATTTGAGACACCTAATGTACCCTGAAAAAGTTTCTCTTTTTGCAATGCGAAAAACACAATACTATTATACGTAGAAAAATAGTTATTTGTGTAACTACTGCAAAAAGTGCATAGGCACTCCTCAAGTTGGTGGCGCTCCGAGGTCTGTACTTGTTATTCCCTCACTCAACGATTTAAATGAAATCGTTTGTTGGCTTGATGCTAATTTATTGACGCTAAACTTAACTATAACCGTATATTTGCATTTAAGTATTGGTAAAAGTAAGCTGCCAGAAGAAAATTCTATCACTACTTATTTACTATATAGAGAATCGCAATGGCAACTTAAAATGAGTAAATCAGCAAAATATTTAGGTGTACTTATTGACCAGTACTTGAAATGGGAGGAACACATCAGCTATTTAGTGCCGAAATTAAGGTATCTCCTTTATATATTTTACAAACAGAAATGTTCCCCAATAATTAAATCAGTTAATAACAATATATTATTCCTCAGTCCAATCACATATCAATTTCTGAGCTGGGCTGGGGAAGTGCATATGGCGCCGTGTAATATCCCTTAAAAATAATCCAAAATAAAATCATTAAAAATACATTCCAACTAGAGCTAAGGTTTCCAACAAAAGATCTATGTACTATTTATAACATACTAAGCGTTAAAAAGTTGTTTTCCAAAGTGTGATACTCTATATATCTAAATATCCTATAATGCTACAAATTGTTCTCATGATTATGAAACTAAACAAAAACATAAAAATAATGTAACAACTCCGAAAAAAGTTAAGACAGTACGAATGCAATCATTTCCCCCATGAATTTCTTGACGGTTCGGATTGTCGCAAATAGAACCGCTTTCTGCATGGACCTGTAAAGAGTATCACTTAGACCCAGCTCTTTGATGTTTCTCAGCAAACTTTTTGGTATAACACCATTTGTTGACACGATGATTGGAACCGTCTGAACGTTCTCCATTTCCCATTGCCTTATAACTCGATCTTATAGGTCTCTGTACATCGCGATCTTCTCGGGCTGCTTCACACGCAGGTTGTTGTTGTTTGAGATGGCCACATTAATTAGAGTTGTCTTCCTAGAAATTTTATCAACTATTATAAGGTCCTGTCTGTTATGGGCAACTTTTTGATCTGTCAGAACTGTACGATCCCAGTACATCTTGTATTTGCTCTTTTCAAGAACAGGCTCAGGTGTGTAGCTGTAATATGGGACCCTCTCTGCCTGCTCAAGCAGCTGTTTTTCTGCCAGTTCCTGGTGCAAGATCTTGGAAACCGAATCGTGTCGTTCCTTATATTCCGTCGATGCGAACATCTGACATCCTCCTGTTATGTGCTGGATTGTTTCTGAAGTTTGGCACCCGAACATCTGTCATCCAGTACCGATGCATATCCTACAATGAATTTTAGGTAGTTTTTTGGTATAACCTGATCTTGTATGGCCAGTAAGAAGCCTTCCGTTTCGGGAAACATGCGTCACTAGGTCAGCCAATAGTTCGAAGCTAATTGGTTGACATGTTCCTGGTTAACCTCATTAGGATGAGTCCCGTGCAGCGAATTCTCCAGCCACATCTGCAGTTTATCATTGTCGGTTCGGTGGTGATTTTGATGATCCTGTTCCCTCAGACGTAGTGGTGTTAAGACGTCTACTCCGCATATAGCTTTATGTAGTGTGGAACTGTTGGCCTGCCTGTGGAAATAATTACGCAGGTTTAATATTTGTTGGTCCAATTGCTTGTTGCGGGTCTGTCAATCCTCTTCCTCCTAGCTGACGTGGCAAAGTTGTTCTTTCTACGGCGCTACTGGGATGAGCGTTTGTCAGTACTATAATAACTTTTCGCTGCAGATTGTTGATGTCCGTGTTGGTCCAATTCACTATTTCTAACGAATAACTGAGTACAGAGCATGTATACGTGTCTTACTCTTTTGATGAATTCATTCGTTAAATCGGTCTTCCATGATCTATCTTTTCAGCTTGTTTCATGTGGACAACAAATATGTATTTCCCATGCTCATTGCTTCGATTTCCTGGCCGTCCTGTATGTCGTGTGTGCGTCTTGTTGTAGTTTTCCCATGACGTTAGTTGGTTTTTGGTTGCGGCCATCAGTTTTAAATCATCGATGTAGCTGATTGAACTTGATCGCTTTTTGATAGTGAAGCCGTATTTCGCAGAGTTCAACCGATGTCATAGCGGTTTCGTCGCCATGCAGAACCATAGTGGACTGAGCGAATCTTCTTGGAAAATCCCTCTTCGAATGCTGATTGTGTCGGTCTCGATGTTACCGCTTGCGGTTCTGAGTTGTATCTTAGTGCGCCAGGTTGTCATAACGTGTTCTAACCAGGAAACTGTATGATGATGTATTTTATACAGCTTTAAGATACCTTTGAGCCACTCGTGAGGTACGGAATCAAATGCTTTTTTGTTGTCCACATAAGCCATGTAGAGGTTTAGTTGCTTGGAATGAGCCTCGTTGCAGATGACAGAGTCTATGATGAGTTGCTCTTTGCATCCCATTGCTCCCTTCGCGCAGACCTTCTGCTGTATTGCCATGATGTTGTTCCGCTCGCAGTGAGCATATATTCGCTGCGTAAGGCAAGATGTAATTATTTTGTACAGGGTAGGCAGGCAGGTTATTGGGCGGTACTTGGCAGGGTTATCTGTATTCCGATGGTCTTTTGGTAACAGGTACATTGCACCCTGCGTGAGAAACAATGGCATTTTCAGAGGATCGAGCAAGACTTCAATAATTAAGGTAGTTAGTTATTCATGCGTGCACACAACTTCTTAATCCAATAATTTTGGAGATGATCTGGACCTGGCGCCTTCTAGTTGTGGGAATTCTTGATGACATTGGAGACCTCATCGGTTGTGAATTGTTCATGTCTCATATCTCGCGTTCTTCACTGATCCAGCTTGCACTGACATTGCATGGACCTGGTGTGGCAAGTTGATTTCTCCAGAAACTATCAACCTTTCCTCTGCTGGGGTAACTGTATTTGTGGCACCGGCGCTAGACTTCAAAGTACGATAGAAGCCTTTTTCTGATCTTTGGAACAGTTTGTTGTCTCGTCTCCTGTTGTTACTAGCCTTGTATCTCCTCAGACGCCCTGCGCAAACATAAAGATTTTGTTTCAATGTATCAAGACATTGTTGAGCAGTGAGGTTCGCGGGGTCATGCTGAGAATGCATTTGGGTGCGGCTCATTATTGCCTGCACCGCCCTCTAGATCTTTCTAGTTTTTAACCCCTCTGATATATTCCGTTTTGAGCTATTGAGCTATTCGTGGTTCTGGTTTTGCACGATTCAACTATTGGGCCGTCCGGATCTTGGCTCCCATTACAGTGATGTTTGCCGTTGCGGCACAGTAGATTAACATGTGCATATGTTCTAATGTTGGTGCCACTGAAACAGAATTAGGTAAAATTCCGGTGTTAATAAGATCGAGCAAGATAATAATAATAATAATAAATTGTCTTTTTATTTACAAATGCAAATAGATCACATTTGCCCATAGGGCGAAGATTAGCTAAAGCTACTCTAACTCTTAACCCTATGTTTACATAAGAGGTACTTAAAGAAATACTTACAATGAAAACAATATACAAAAAAAAATAAAACAAAATAAAATCATCGCAAATACCGTAATGTCAGACAAATTTTTATAAGAACAAGGATATTACATCATAAACAAATAAAACAAATAAAACAGAGACTACAAATAAAACAAATAAAACCTACGCAGACAATTGCTCTCCCAAAAACAGTTTTTTTCGAAAATGATGGAATGAACAATGCAAGTTTGGTCTAAGCCGATTATATAAGGATACAACATTGAATGTATAACTCCGAGGAAACAGAGCCGTACAGTGGTGTGGCATAGTCAAGGTATCGTGTCTTATATTTCTATTATGTACTTAATTCCTAGGTATTATCTTTTCTAGTAAATATTTTGGTCCTTGATTTTTGAACAGGCGGTATATGAAAGATAGCAAGTGAAACTTAAACAAAAACGAAACCTTCAACCATTCTAACTCATATACAGGGTGGTTAACTTTTATGTGGTAGGACTTTAACATTAGATAGAAAAAGATAATCTAAAATGAAAATTTTATATCAACATATATCGGAGAAAGCTTAGTTTCCGAGATACAGGGCGTTGAAGTGTTGGAAAAAATATGAAGTATTTTTTACACTGTCCGAACCAGTGGAGATATTTAAACCAAATTTGATGTGTAGTACCACCTTTTTGACTACGATATTTAGTGATAATATGAAGGTCCTGAAATAACCAGTGGTGGAGTTATGGGTTTTCACTATCACTAAATTTAAAAAGTAATTAGTACGGACCTGTCTCACATCAACGTAAATTTTTTTTTCGTAAAGTTCTTTCAATTCTCTACAAAAAGTGTATCTTGACATTTTTTTGTATCTGCCACGGTTGTGTAGTAAATAAATTATTTCGTTTCCATCTCAGCCTTTTTTGCCTAAAAATGTGTTTTCTAAGATTATTGATAAATATCTCAAATAACAGAAATTAATTATGGAACACTTATCGGATTCAGCTATTTCATTTTTAATTTTATGGAAACAATTTTAAAAATAAACTGGCACTTGGTTTGAGGTACATTACTTTATTATCATTTTAACATTTTTATCAAATCTAGTATTATTTCTTAATAATTTTTATAATTCTAAATTTGTACAACATTCAACAATTATTCAAAATGTGATCCATTCTGTTGCACACATAATTCACTTCGACGCCTAACGGATTGAACAGCATCGATTAAATTGCCATTTCTCAATTCATCTACAGGAGTCGCATAGACTTGTTCTTTTAAAAATCCCCATACGAAGAAGTCCAGAGGTGTTATGTCCGGAGAACGTGGTGGCCAAGCGACCGGTCCCCCTCGTCCGATCCACCTATTTGGAAAGTTATTATTTAACCAGTTCCTCACATTTAGGTGAAAATGTGCAGGACAGCCGTCAAGTTGGAACCAAGCCAACAATCTTAAGTTTAAAGGAATGTCTTCCCACATATTATTATGCTCAGCTACTAAAAACTCCAAAAAATTGTCACCATTCACTCGCTGTGGCAAAAAAAAAGGGTCCAAACAGATGATGGTTGTACAGTCCAATCCAAACATTGACACTAAATTCGACCTGAAAATTTCTTGGCCGGATTGCATGTGGGTTTTCTTGTGCCCAAATATGCTGATTATGAAAGTTTACTACTCCACGACGAGTAAAACACGACTCGTCCGTCCATAAAATGTTATTTAAAAATTGTCTATTTCCTTCAATTGACTCCAAAATCCATCGGCAAAACACTAATCTTCTTTCTGCATCGCCGGGCCTTAAACCTTGTACGGGTTGTAGATGATACGCATGCCTGTGATCTCTTTTTAAAGCTCGCAAAATTGCAGACTTTGAAACACGTAGGGCCACTGACACTCTTCTGCTACTTGTTGTAGGATTCCTATCGAATTCACGAAGAATCTCATTGTTGCGTCTGACTTGTTGGATATTGTTTTCATTTCCTCGTTCGACGATTCTAGTTCTCAGACCGCGAGTTCTGAATTGCCGGTGCATGTTAACAAACACCGAGGGACGCGGATGGCGCCTATTTGGAAATCGCCTCCGGTATTCTCTGGCTGCTTCCGCAGAGTTCCCATTTGAAACTCCATAGCAGAAATGGATGTCAGCCTGCTCTTCATTTGTAAATTGGAACGGCATTTTAATTATTAACAAAGACAAACTGCGGCGCTGCTACGTTCATCTACTGGATGACAGATTATTGTATTATTAACTGTCAATAAGATTTTCTTTTCCATGGCACACTTATCTTCACCAGTACGGCGATGCAGAAAGGACATTAGTATTTTGCCGATGGATTTTGTAGTCAAAGGAAATAAGACAATTTTTAAATAACATTTTATGGGCGGAAAAATCATGTTTAACTCGTCGTGGTATAATTTAGAATTCTACAAATTTAGAATTATAAAAATTATTAAGAAATAATACAGATTTGATAAAAATGTTAAAATGATAATAAAGTAATGTACCTCAAACCAAGTGCCAGTTTATTTTTAAAATTGTTTCCATAAAATTAAAAATAAAAGAGCTGAATCCGATAAGTGTTCCATAATTAATTTCTGTTATTTGCGATATTTATCAATAATCTTAGAAAACACATTTTTAGGCAAAAAAGGCTGAGATGGAAACGAAATAATTTATTTACTACACAACCGTGGCAGATACAAAAAAATGTCAAGATACACTTTTTGTAGAGAATTGAAAGAACTTTACGAAAAAAAAATTTACGTTGATGTGAGACAGGTCCGTACTAATTACTTTTTAAATTTAGTGATAGTGAAAACCCATAACTCCACCACTGGTTATTTCAGGACCTTCATATTATCACTAAATATCGTAGTCAAAAAGGTGGTACTACACATCAAATTTGGTTTAAATATCTCCACTGGTTCGGACAGTGTAAAAAATACTTCATATTTTTTCCAACACTTCAACGCCCTGTATCTCGGAAACTAAGCTTTCCCCGATATATGTTGATATAAAATTTTCATTTTAGATTATCTTTTTCTATCTAATGTTAAAGTCCTACCACATAAAAGTGAACCACCCTGTATACGATTGGACACTCGATCGTATCTCCTCAACCCACAAACAAATCGACAACATGCATTCTGAATACGCTGCAATCTCTGTTGCGACATATGGACCAAGTAGGGGTAGTAAACTATAAGGCAATAATTAATTATCGATAGTACCAGAGAATCTGTCAGTTTCTTTCTAGTTTTAAAATTTAATATGTGTTTGTTAGCATAAAGAAGGCGCAAGCGGAGGTAGCATCTCTGCAGAAGCACCCCTATGTGTTTCCGAAATCTCAACGATGAGTCGAGGTTTAAGCCCAGTATTTTAACATTCTCAGAAAAAGAGGGATGATCCCCATTTAACACAATATTTATATTATTCTCTATATTGGGTCGATGATTTTTAGAGCTAAATAACAATACTTTAGTTTTATTAGAATTAATAATTAGATTATGTGCAGTAGAATACCTCATAATCAAACTCAAATCACCATTGATACTCTCAGAAGCCGTTACAACATCATCAGGGTTGAAATAGTAGATCATTTGGATGTCGTCGGCGTACTGGTAGACCTCTGATTCTTTCACACTGGAGGGGAGGTCACATGTGTACGCAAGAAACAATAGTGGCCCCAAAATCGATCCTTGGGGGACCCCAGAGATTATGTCCTTTGGGTCGGAGTAGCTGCAGTTTATGCGCACCCGCTGAGTACGTCTCCAAAGATATGATTTAAAAAATGAATGAGCCGTGTCATCACAACCATAAAACTTTAACTTTGTCACCAACAGATCGAGATCAATAACATCGAATGCCCTAGAATAATCTAGAGCTATCAATATCACTGCAAGCTTTTTATCAAGAGCTCTAGCAATGTTGTCAGTAATATTGAGAAGGGCTGTTGTTGTGCTGTGCCCCTCTCTAAAACCAGATTGGTGAGGTGGTAGTATATTATTTTTAACTAAATACTGGGACAACTGCACATAAACAACTCTCTCCAACACTTTTGATAGGAGGGGTAATAAACTTATTGGCCGCAGATCCCGTATAGCTTGGGGATTAGATACTTTAGGAATAGGACAAATAACTGACTCACGCCAAGGCTGGGGAAAATACCCTACAACCAAGCATGAATTAACAATGTTAGTTATATGATCAAGAATCCTCGGCAGACAACATAGCAACATCTGAAGTGTAATGCCGTCACAGCCTGAAGCGTTTGACCGTATGTTATAGATTATTTTTTTGATGGTTAATTGATCAACTAAAGAAAATTCAAATTTTTTATCAGAATACTGTTTGTTCGAATAATATTCAATTTTGTCTGCGCAGTTTGGAGACTTCTTGTTGAAAACACTAGCAAAGTAATCATTAACCGCCCTAGGATCGCACAAAGTTGGAGGAAGCTCAGCATTTTCGTTAGATGTAGTTTTAATATTTAAATTGCGCAAGCCTTGCCAAAATTTCTTAGAATCTTTATTTCTTTCCAATTTCTCAATGTATGCTGCTTTCTCCCTTCTTGTGGAAGCCAGCGCGAAGTTTCGAAGTTCCTTATAATGGTTCCAATTATCAGGTGTTTTGTCTCTCTTGTACTTAGCCATAGCTTTGTTTCTCTGCTTATAGATTAGCTTTAAATTGTCAGTCAACCAAGGTTTACTCACTCTAATAGTTTTTAGATTGCAAGCTTCCTGGAAGAATTCAATCTTGGCAGCGTTGGTCTGCTCAGTGGGTCTGTGGTTTCGTAAGTTTTCAAAGTGTTCTTCGTTACCCGATTCCCGAGTCTCAGTTGTTCGTTCTGCCGTTTTGGCTTCTGGTTGGGGTCGAGGCTCTTGAATTTCCCCGTTGCTGTTGTCTATGTCTATGTGTTTGCTATGGATCTCTAGCTCAACTTTCCGTTTGATAGTGTTAAGTCGCGTTTCTGGCACTCTTTGTTTAGACACTTAATGTGTGGAAATTTCCTGCAAAACTCGGCATGCAGTTTTTGTCGGTGGTCTGTCATCTCTTGTCCTAAGTTTGCCACCCTGCAAAAAATGCGTATAATCGAGTCAACCCAGTCCGTTTCATGCGTCGTCGTTGTAATTCCGCCTGAGTGAACGATGGCTGAAGTTCCCGCGCAGCACCTTCGGTGGGTGGAACCCTATAGTTCTCATTTGGCTCCCCTGTTGTAGATATTCGTGTTGTTGTTGTTGTTGTTGGGCTGTAGTTGTTGCCCAGCGCCGGCTCCAGATAGGCCCCGGCGATCCCCAGGCAGCGGCCCTATGACAAATATTCTATTATGCTCCATTTCAATGGGTGTCTCCGGTAACGTGTTAGTGACGGCCCTCGGTCACCTTTTACGACTAGCGGAGCCAAGATAGGAGTATTCTAACCCGCTACCCACACGGGCCAACGGGGAGCGCGGGATCGTCACACCATCATCATTATCGTCATTACCATTATCATTATTATTATTGTTAATTAATTTCATTGGAGAGTGATTGGTTGATAAGCAAGTACTTGCCAAAGTATGCATTTTATTTATAATTTGTGCGTAGCTTTTTATATCTTTTTTATTAGAATTTTCCCATAAGTGCGTCCCAAAGGGTTCCCAACAAATGGGAAATTTTTTTAATGTTGAGATATTAAAAAAGTATTTTGGGGAACATTTTCTGCGTGTCCAAGAACTCGAGAATCGATTTTGACATATTATGTCAAATCACAACCAGTATGGCGGCAATTTTAAAACTATCGCATTTAAGTTAAAAAAGTGTGGTTAAATGACGAGGTATCACAAAAAGTTAGTTGAAAAAGTTGTTTAGAATGTGTGCAAAATTTGAGGTAGTCGCCCAAAAAAATTAAAATTACTTTTTTCAAGAATATTTTTCCTTGTTCAGAAAAATTTTAATGTTTTCTAGTTGACAACCAAAAGGCTATTCCTAATGTATTTGCCGCAAAAATATGGATTTTTTCTGGTTTTCCACAAATTACTTGGCTTAAGTGAGAAATCACTTTATATCTACGATACGCGTTGTTGCCTACTATGTAATGGTTGAATTTGTGGAAAACCAGAAAAAAAACATTACTTTTTTGCGGCAAATACATTAGGAATAGAATTCTGATTGTATTTAACTGAAAAAATTAAAATTTTCCGAACGAGGAAAAAATATATCTGAAAAAATGTAATATTTATCAATTGCTTTGGGTAACTACCTCAAATTTTGCACAAAATTACATTCTAAACAACTCTTTCCAATCACTTTTTGTGATATCTCGTAATTTAACTTCGCTTTTCTTAACGTAATGGTAATTTTTTTAATTGGCGCCATGTTGGTGTTAATTGACAATTGACATGTCAAAATCGATTCATCTGTTCTTGGACATGAAAAAACATTTCCCAGAATACTTTTTTCAATATATAAGCAATAAAAAAAACATTGGTTGCAAACCAACGATATATAGGAATAGATACATTACCAAAGGCAACTTGTTTTGTTTCAGTTGTTATTACGATTTTTAAATTACGATTTTTTAATTAATTTTTAAGTTACGATTTTTCAATAGTAAGGTTACATATTAAAATACAATCAAAGATTTTTCTGGAAAATAGTTTTTTTGCCTAACCCGAGGCCTAACCTTTTGATGACACTTTGTATCTGAAGGGTAACTCGATAGACGTGTTCCTTATTTTTTCTGAATTAAGTTATATTCGCGGAAAGAAAACTTCTTCCGAGACTTCTTCCCATTCATAACAATTATATGTTTATTTTTTATCTTCAAAAATAACGGAGATATTTCACGAAAATAAATTCCAGGAACTCAAACATAGTATAATATTACTAAAAATATTTTTTAGGTATGTGCCGAGTTTGGTTGCCATATCGACCTGGAAATAACAACTCCTCTCACTATGGGAAACATCCCGATAATCAGGCAGGACACAATACCCCCACCAAATTACGCACCGCCTTCGACCATAGGGTTTGCCGTGAACGGGGCTACTTCCGTGGTACCACCGATGTCTATGCCAATGCCCATAATGCCAGGATCAATGTCTGTAGGTCCTCCGATGCCTATGCCTCCGATGGCTATGCACCCCCCATCACCTATGCCGTCGATTCCTATGGTTCCTCCGCCCATGCCATATTCTGCACCTTCGGCCCCATCGTCGCTACCCACTGCCCCACCAGCTTCAGAAAAGAGCGGTAAGAGCTTAGATACAACTAATAATAATAATAATTCTCACCCTCACAATACTCCAAACTAGGAGTACCCCAGAAGAAACTGAATGCTTGTGCGAGGGAGAGGGGCAATTACTATTATTTTGTCTTCGTTGCCATTTGCCGCTAGGGCCGACCTTTCCCGTTAGAACTAGGATAGCATTCGAATTCGGAAAGTATTAGTATTGGATTGTGGCAGAAATATGCACTCTAATACCGTTTACACCCCAGATAAAATATAAGTAGACCATAGGTCCCTCAAGCAGATATATTTTGAAAAACTACACCATTCTTAATAAATTCCAAGCTTTTGTTATTGATTTTAGAACTTCATCATTGATTTATAATATACATATAATAGTGAAGTCAATTTTTAAAATGTATGTTTGATTAGTTGTTTTTTTTTGTTTTAATCAAACATGCCAAATAATTTGTACTTTTTTATTGAAAAATATATTTACTAATATTTATGAATTTATACTAAAACAATATATGCTTTGTGCTGGTCCGGTATGCGCTCTACAGTATGACGAACTGGTCTGGCTTGCGATCTACAGTAATTATGTGATCTACAGTATAAGTTTACATTTTTTATTGATTGTTTAGATTAATATTAATAAGAAATAATAGATATTGGTATGTACTTTTTTTTATTAAAATGAAAAATAATGAAATGCTATACCGTACTTTCACCGTTTTAGTAGACATTGCCATGGCTGGGCGGCGCGCCGCCGTGTATTCGGCTAGGTTCGTCAGTCGTTGGCGGGGGGCGGGGCGTGTTCTTTGCTCGCAAAACTCGACTGATAAGCGGTGCGGGACTACTGTGTACTCCCCCCGCCAACGACTGACAAACCTAGCTGGACTCACGGCGACGCGCGGCCTATTCCCCTATGTCTACCAAAACGGTGAAAGTACGGTATAATCAATCACAAATGGACTCTTCTAATGTCTTCCAAAAATGATAGGAATCTATTATATTTGGATTCATCGATTTGGACGGGATCATCCGCGGTTCCTCTCAGCTCTCCTTGTACGTCAACTGACACCATCTTGCTGCGCACCTCCAGGCACATGTTGAACCAATCAACGATTGCATCTCGACTTCTTCCTGTATGCTGCATTGCATCTTCTATGGACGTATCGAAAATAAAGTACCAAACCAATTCCAAAATCGAGCACAAGCTGCGTTTGCAGTTTAATCTGTCATTGATATCGGTATAGTGGAAGAAACGATTTCCAGTCCGTAAGGACCTCACATTCTGGCATCCTCTTCTGGGGCGACGAAGAACAGGATAAAACTCCCCTTTCCTGTTTTTCCGCCGCTTCTCTAGCATCTCGGATCCACATCGTGTACACGGATCATCTTCAATTTGTAGCAGGTGATATTCTTGTAGATATGCCGTAGCTGCGGCTCGGACGGAATGACCGTGTTGTAAAACTCCTTTGTCAAAATGATGTCAGCGCAGCAGATACAAATTGCAGAATAAGATGTCAATGAAAATTTACCCCTATTTATACTCCTATATTAAATTAAGATCAAATAGCAGGTGCCTATCCAAATATTTATCGTGAGTAATAATGACAATACGGTTATAATAAAATCATAAAGGTTAATACGCATAAAGGGTTTTTATTGACCTGTTTGGGGTGCAAAGAACAATTTTGCAAATTAATAATTCTGAAATTATTATTATATTTCTATTTGCATACTTGTTGGCCACAGTTCTTTTCTCCCCAAACAGGTGAATAAAACGGTATAATTTTAACGTAGATCGCATAACAGAATAGAGTACTTGAAGGTGTAGATCATATTTTCACGTAGAGCGCATACCAGACCAGCACCTAATAATTTTTAGATTTTTCAAAATTTCGCTTCACTGTTTTACAGGGTTCTTCTTAAATAAGCGGCAAAAATTCAAGGGGACAAAATAAATAAATCCTATAAACATATGTCAGGAGTAAATTTAAGAATATACGGACTTAATAAAAAGTAAGGTGCATTAGAAGATATAGGTACGTATATTTCATAGCTTCTTCCCTTGCCGATGTCCCTGTTCATGTCCTTGAGCGTCTGGGGCGTAAACTCCGTGGTTTACCGTTGCGGCATAACACCTTCATAATTTCCTCGAACTCCACATAGATCTTATCGCCGTATTGCATGTTCACTTTGTCGACGCCCATGATTTAAAATTTTTCATCCTCCTCCATATTTTGAACGCTTTTGAATTTCTTGAAGGCCAAATTCTTGTTCAAGAGATTCACAAACAACTGCGTTTTGAATACGATAAATCAAACTATACGAGATGGGAAGTGTGCTCACCCCCATCAACTGCAAGAGTGAGACAGAACGTCAAGGTCAACTGGGGGTCACACGTGACCCAAAGTTCAAGTAAGGTCAAGCCGTGCCCTTGGGCGTGACGTAGCATATTGATGCACGCTTTTTTGGTCTTAGGGAGATTAATATAGGGAACGTTGCCGTGAACTCTGTTAGTATATCTACGCAGGCTACAGATTGTTGTTTAAAGACCGCAACATCGACTTAGTCATCTACCAACGCTCAATAACCTGCACCTAAATATATGTATCTGTGCATGAATAAGTAAATTCGATAAGTAAGTATTTTTAAAGTATATTTTTGTCATTTCGAAGTGAAAAATACAAAAGTTTAGTGTACAAAAAATCATAGTGGCATAGTAACTGTATTTATTTGTGTTCGCTTTTGGAACCTGCTGCTTCCAGCAATTACTACGATTGAGTAATTAATGATAAAAGTAGCGAGGAATAATCTATGACTTATTTACTTACTCCTACAATTAATATGGAGGAGATCAGATTCTGTTCTGACAAACAAGCTATAAACAAGATAAGACAAATAAGAGTCATAGTTACTGTCACAAAATGTTGGTTATTCTGTGATACTGTTGTGTCCAAAGTTATTATTCTTTATTTTTCATTAAAATCTAATATTCAGAAATTATAGTTCGTAGCTTTTTATTCATAAAAAATGTATATTGCAAGTTTTATGTAATTTTATATACAGGGTGGACCCAGATCAACTATACGATAGCTGTAAAAGACAAAAAATTTGGAAGTTCAAATTTCATCTATTGGGGATCATCCCTGCTAGTTTTGAGAACGATTTCTCACAAATTATAGAGAGTGGGAAGTTTCTAAATGAACATAACCATTTATACCAGGTTGTCCACAACTTACTGTCGTCTTATATAGGGCGATAAAATATTTTACCTACCTATGGTTTTCCTTGTGGGGTATGGTAGGTACCTACCTGACTACACATTAATAAGGGATATAGTCCATATTTCCCTTTTGAACGAACTATATCTATTTATTGTACGGCTTGGCCGATTTTGCTCAAGTTTGGTACAGAGTTTTACATACCTAATTGGGTCAAACCTCATGGCCGTTAGGGGGCATCCTCAACATTCACGCGAGTTTAGTTTTAAACTATTCTGTTTGAACAAACATCTTGTGAATGAAATGTAAATAAAAAATTAGGTTTAATATGAAACTGTGAGAGAATATGTACTAAAAAGTAACAAATGACTGATACAATGTTGAGAGTTATTATTAGCAGGTACAAAAAAATTCAATTAAAAAAACGAAAGTCACGTGATTACCGAGGACGCCCCCTACCGACCATAGGTATAATGTTTGACTCAACCAATGTAAAACCATCTTATAGAAACTTGTACCAAATTTGAGCAAAATCGGCCAAGTCATCCAATAATAATTTTTGCCCGAAATTTGGGTTCACTTTTAGGGCTCCCTTAATACGCACCTGAACTAAAGAAAAACAGTGGTTCCATAATTTTGTTAAGTAAAATATCTCCCTATATCGGGAGGTAGTGTAAGTTATGGATAACCCTGTAGGTATATTCAAATTTTCTCGAATACTGGAAATTTGAATGAATCCTATACCTATAATAATTTATACTCTGCTGACCTGGCTTTTAATATTAAATTAAGATTAAAAATAAATAAAATAATGGGTCTTCAGCCAAAATAATTTATTAAAAAACATTCAATCAATATTTTGATCTTTCTCGAGGCTAAAAAATAAAATTGTAACTATAGGTAACCTAGTTTATATTTTCCAAGTGTTACTAAATGTGTAAAGTTTTATGCTCACCATTGGGTGGAGTTTCAAAGAACATTTCCTTTTTTTTACAATATTCCATACCCATGATTTTTATTTTTCCTTTATAAGGACTAACAGTAATTTTATGTACAATAAATATTAAATATGTTTAATAGATATAATAATAATAATAATAATAATTCTCACCCTCACAATACTCCAAACTAGGAGTACCTCAGAAGCAACTACATGCTTGTGCGAGGGAGGGGGGCAATTACTATTATTTTGTCTTCGTAAATGCAGGTGCCTCCATGGGCTTACATAAATGGGCTTTGAATGTGTATCTTTTTTTATATAGATTATATACATTTTAAGTATATTAATTAAGTGAATGAATGGTATTTTTGGATAATGTTATGTTATATATAAATATATACTTATGCTGATAATGATATGTTGTATAACTTTTATTGTACCCAGTACAAATCTTTAAAATTATTTTGTTAAGGCTATGTTTCAGGCTGCAACATATTTGATAAAAATACCAAATTAAAATGAGCCGTATGACGTGTATTTATTACCTACCTATTTCCATTTCAGTGAGTAAAAGTATGGTTTCGGGGAAAAAATCCAAAAATGTTGTGTTCACCAAATCGGTTTAGAATGTTCTAACACCAAACTAGAGCAAATTTCCTATAATGTCTTTGCTTCCCTTAGAATATATATGGCATTATTTTCAGTAAGAGATAAATTTGTTATTTTTCTCTAATTACAAATGTGACAGGATAATCAAGGAAATTCATTCGGAATGACAAATTATTTTCGTTGTTTACGCTTCAGTTTACCTACTGTAAATACTTCTCCTATCGATAGAGTTTAATATGTCTTTTATATGTATTTATTTATAGTTATAACTGGAGTAACCCAAATATGCAACACGCATATTTTGCATATTTAGCATATTATATGCATTTTTTTAAATATTTGCATATATCCTTCAAATATGGCATATTGTGCATAATTGGAAGAATTTAGGATCATTTAAATCTTTGGCAGGCGTTTCATTCCTTTTTTGGGAACAGGGGTCGGTTGTCTAGGTAGGTACCTGGTTTTCCCAAAATAATATACGTAAATTATAATTTTATGGGCAGTAATAATGGATGCAGCACCGTACATGGTAAGAGCCGGGCAAAACTTGAAAATCTTTTATCCGAAGTTGATACATGTAACATGCCTTGCTCATTAGGAAACATTTTCCGCTTGTAAATAATTTAATTTCCAACATGAAAAAAGTCTTCCTTAAAGCGCCTATAAGGGTTCAGTTCTACAAAGAAAAACTACCAAACACTCCTTTTCCACCTCAACCTGTTATTACAAGATGGGGCACTTGGTTGGAAGCTGCATTTTTTTATTGCGAGAATTTTTGCCAACTGAAAGATCTAATTTCAGAATTTTCGAACGAATCTTCCCAGTCCCTTACAGATGTTAAAAAACTATCCGAAAACAAGGAAATAAAGAAACAACTTTCCTTTCTAAAAGCAAATTATAGCTTTCTTTCTAAAACAATAACACAAGTGGAAAGGAGATTCTCCATTTATAAATTTTTATATTCTGATAGAAGACAAAATTTTTTTAATTGAGAATTTTGAGCAACATTTAGTGGTTTATTGTTTTTACAACTACATTTCAACCTGATTTTTATATTTTATAATAAATGCATATTTAGATTCAGTTCAATCGCACTGTATATAGACAATTTAAAATAAAATATTGTTACTTTTACTATGTATGTGCACTATGCATGTGCATTTAGTAATTTGTGTGTATGTTTATTTGTAAATGAAACAATACATTTATATTTTTAACGTATTTCTTAATTTGCATATTTTCAACATTTTCCTGCATATTTTGACTAAATTATTTGCATATACAGGGTTAACTATCACTTAGTACAAAAATTTTTATGGCAGATAAAGAAAAATTAGACTTGCTAAAATAAATTTTCAAAAATTTTCTAACATTTGTCTTAAGCCTAAAAAAATTTTTTTTCAAATTGTATTAAACCCCTCAAAAAACGCCGCCTATGGACGCCCGCGCGACATGTCTAAAAATTTCGCATATGTCAATAGCGCGGCGTTGCCACGTCTATCAATTTATCCGATTATTCACCACAAAATTTCGATTTCCTTTTAAAAACGATTACTTTCTAAGGAACATGTAGAATGCCTATGAAACACCTACCTTACTGACATTTCCAGGATTGTTTGCACCATTTTCTGTTTTCTTGCTTTTTTACATTGAAAGTCACACAACACAACATTCACATTTTTTAAATCTGTTGGGGATCTCTTGGTTTCCCTCTGCTATTCCTTTTGTTTGAAGCGAGGTACTCAGCCTGACGACCACGACGAGGTAGATCCCCTCCGCCAGGAAAACCCCGAAGGGTAACCGAAAAATCACAACTGCACTAGCACACATTGCACAAATGCACATGCAAAGCACTACAGTAGCTGTTCAAAGAGGCCGCCGTTAACTTCGATGCACAAATTCACTCGGTTAACTAAAGAAGTCCGGATACGTGCAAAAAGTCCATGATTATTCCGGATTTGAACAGCTGCACCTTCAATTCGTTCACGTAACTGCTGCTCGTTGTCGATTTCCTGCTCGTACACAATCGCCTTCATGAATCCCCAAATACAAAAATCCATTGGATTCAAGTCTGGTGATCGCGGCGGCCATGCAATTGGCCCTCCTCTTCCGATCCAACGGTTGGGGCATTGGTCGTCTAAAAGTGCACGAACAGGTCTCGCAAAATGGGCTGGTGCACCATCGTGCATAAACCACATGTCATGCAGTACTTGTAGTGGCAAATTATCAAACAAAACATTTGTCAGAAAATACAAGTATCGTTCAGCGTTTAAATTTTCCGGTAGAATGTATGGTTCAATTAATCGATCTCCATAAACTCCAGCCCAAACATTGATGGAAAACCGACGTTGGAAATTAAACCGCCGAACAGCATGTGGGTTCTCATCGGACCAAATATGGCTGTTGTGTCTAAAAAAAAAAACAAAAATTAGAAATATTCACAATTTTGGCGAAGGCGTTAGGATTGACATAGCCAATTTTATAATAAATAAAAAAGATAATATGGAGGAGAGAAAGCTATAAGTAAGTAAAAATTTACATACGTGTTTAAAACCCCAGCACGTGTGAAGCAGCATTCGTCTGTCCAAAGAATGTTGAAAACAAAGTTTGGGTCTTGGGCGATTCGATCACGTAGCCAAGTGCAGTAGGTCATTCTCACCGGAAAATCATTTGCTTCTAATACTTGGACCTTTTGTATGTGATAAGGGTGAAGGCCGTTTTCCCTTAGAATCCTCCATGCCTGTAAATAATTGTATTGTTACATTTTAAATTTTATGTAGGTATTAGGTGCAAGCAAAGACAATCCCATCACATGGGATAGTCTTTGGTAGAAGTCAGTTTTATTGGTTTTATTTTACTTGCCTTGTTCTGAGATATTCCCAATCTCCTTGCAATAGCTGTAGTGCTTATGGAAGGTTGCTCTTCCACCAAATCAAGCACTGACTCAACATCGTCCATGTTCATTTGCCCTCCAGGCCCACCCCTTCGAGCTTGCAAAACACCAGTGTTTCGCATACGTTGTACAATGTTCACGAAAGTACGTGGGTTAGGCATATTTGCCCTGTTAGGAAAACGAATACGGTATTCTGCTGCAGCTCGATGTGCACTTTCATCGCATCTCCCGTACATTATAACCATGTCCGTTAACTCGGCGTTCGAATACTCCGGCATTTTCACAAAGACGCTGAACGATTTGCCGCGAAAATCAAGACCAAACTGGGAAATAACGCCATGTTACATTCGCAAATGCCCTCCGTCGGCTACTAGCCAAACTTGAAAAGGTTTGTTCCAACAGGGCCAATAACCGTGCTCAAGCACGTTCAGCGCATGCGCACTACCCCGCTGGCTGTTCCAACTGAATTATGTACCTACCGACACGGGACGATACACGCACTGTTCCAGCCGATTTATGGATCATTTGTGTATCGTCCTTGTACGATAAAAACGGTGCCTGGTCTAAAGCAATAACCGCGTGTACTGACATGCGCAATGTATATTCATGTGACAGAGATAAACAATAACCTCATATTTTTGTTTTTACGTAGATGGTTTTAAATCGATGGCTGGGATCGTGTTTTTTATTTCTTGTTGGTTTTTGGCTTGTTGGGTAGGGCGAGGAATCGTTGAACAATAATTTTTTAGAGTGAAGAGTGAGGTTAGCCCACCGAACATTCGGTTAGCCACATATTAAACACGCAGGTTAGGTGCGGTCACAAAACGTGATTTGGTCGATTTGATTCACAATCCGTTTCATCTGAAATTTTCTTTGGGATCGCACATGAACGGTGCAAAACTAGCGCATGCGTTCTTTAAGGGTTATCATCTAGTTCATGTACAGTTCTGTGACGGTACGTAAATTCGAGTTGGAACAAATGATCCCAAAGAAAATTTCAGATGGAACGGAAAAATTGTTCAACGATTCCCCGCCCTACCCAACAAGCCAAAAACCAACAAGAAATAAAAAAACACGATCCCAGCCATCGATTTAAACCTATCTACGTAAAAACAAAAATATGATGTTAATGTTTATCTCTGTCACACGACCATACACTGCGCATGTCAGTACACGCGGTTATTGCTTTAGACCAGGCACCGTTTTTATCGTACAAGGACGATACACAAATGATCCATAAATCGGCTGGAACAGTGCGTGTATCGTCCCGTGTCGGTAGGTACATAATTCAGTTGGAACAGCCAGTGGGGTAGTGCGCATGCGCTGAACGTGCTTGAGCACGGTTATTGGCCCTGTTGGAACAAACCTTGTATGTACAGTTAGTTGCCTAGCTAGGAAGTTATGAAATGACGAACGGGGCAACGCGGAGCAGTCGAAAAAACGTTTCATAGACTCGACCGGGCCGATACGTCGCTTAATTCATACCGCCGAGGCTTCAGAACAATAAATCCTTTATCTATGCTTCAGAAGAGGTTAGATGGTGGACAAGAATTCATCAGAGGAGCTCCGGGGGTATTAAGGGAGACGGCTTGTGGTGTCGCGGTAATGAGCTTTCCGCGAGACTAGGAACCGGTCCGGATACGAGCTAAGGTAAGGGGAATCTAATAGCGCTGCATCTGTACAGATTCAAATCGATTGTTATATATGTATTTTTTAAATTTGTTTGAGTAAAAAGGTATTTTCACCGTTCCTAAATCAACGGCAACACCGCGGAAAATCACTTCAGCTGTCAGTACCTTCAGAAGCCAAATTGGATGACGTCATTAAAGGCGGCGATTTACAGGGAAAATAGGGGTCTTTACCCGTTTTTTTAAAGATCGTAAAAAAAATCTAAAAATATTTTTCTATGTTTTCTTAAGCCACCCTGCGCACGTGGTAAAAATTTTTGTACTAAGTCATAGTTAACCCTGTATATGCGCATATTTTTAGGGTTTCGACTTGCATATTTGGGTTACTCTAGTTATAACTTAGACCTAATGTGCGCTCAGGGGCGCCGGGTTTTCAGAATTCCATGGGGGGCAAAAAATATACAGGCCTTTTTTTACGAATTTTTTTAATAAAAACAAATATAAGTAAATACTTAATATAAAATAAAAAAGTTTTTACAAAACTTTCTGTTTTAACAAAACAATAAAAATAATAAAAATTGTAAAAAAAACTCACAATTAAACTAAAAAACATATAACAAAGTCACCACTAATGGGAGGTACATACATAGCCATATCACGCCATATCACATTGAAACAGTCTCGAAGGAAAATATATTTTTTCTTTGTTCTGATTTATTTATAAATGTATTTAATAAAATGTCTATACTAAGCCGCTGGGGCTATGCCAATGGGGGCGTAGCCCCCCATTAAAATTTTCATGGGGGGCACCCGCCCCGGTGCCCCCCTGGAGTCGGCGCCCCTGTGTGCGCTAGAGGAGTATGGTATAAATGGTGTAAAACAAAAATGCTCTAAAAATGCATAAAATAAACTTTGAAATAATTCAAACCAAAGAAAATTTTTTACATACAAAACAACACCACACAAAAACCTATACACAACCTATTTCCGTGCACGGCACTGGTTATACTGGCCTAACTGGCCCACGTCGACACCTGCTCCATGCGGATCTCCGAAACGCCGACCAATCAAATCGCTACGCTCGCTTTCTCATTGGCTGCCTCCTTGACTAGGTCGACGTCGACCTTTGAATTGTATACGGGTGATTTTTGCTGATAAATCTTGTATTTTTACCAGTAGCAGAGCATGGTAAATGCTATGAAATAGATCGCGCACCGTATATCAGTGTGTTCCAAGTGAGTTCATTTATACTTTACTAACTGAGCCGTGAGCAGTACCTAATAGCAAAAAATTGCCATTTCGCTATAAATACTTGGGATTGCAGTGGCGTTTCTAATTCTTATAAACCAGAGTTGTAAATCGAATAAATTATAGTAGGTAATCAAAAAGGTACCTAAATGGTGTCCAACTTTATAACTGTACGAATCCGTAAAATCTTCATTTTTGGAGATAATCGCCTAAACTTTTGTTTGTTTGAAAGGCCTTCAAAAACCGCTTCTTTTGACCTCACTGCCATTTTCAAAATGCAAATCCAGGGCCGGCTGCGATTTTTTATACCCCCGATTTTCACGAAAATCAATTAGCGATTTTTTTATTTAAAATCTGACCCCACAGCGTTAATCAGAACACTCCAAAACCTCCATATACCAAATTTGAACAAAAAATATACAGGGAGTTCCATTCTGCAGGGTGTCAAAGTTGAGCAAAATAGGAATTTTAAAGGCGTCTTCCGAGTCAAGTGTGCCATGGAATCCACTCAAAACAGTTGAATGGTCAATAGGACCACTCAAGGTGTTGAGTGGTCCCATTTAACTGGTATAACATTCAGGAAACGGATGTCGTCCATATTGCGAAGAAAGCTATATACAGGGTCATTAATAATGGCACATAGTGCAACCGCATATATTTTGGGCCAAAATATTACGATTGAGGCTAATATGCTTTATAGAAATGTTGTTTGTTTATGAGATACAGGGCGTTGGAGTTTGTTTTTTGAAATTGCATTTTGGCTACATCTCCCAACATAATCAAGCTGCTGAATTGAAATTTGGCTCTGCTATGTTTTTTTATCTGTTTTTTGATCGTGCGTTTACTCGTATCTTTTTTGAGGTTATCTTTTTGGTCTTACAGGTCCATCATTTCTGCAACGAAGAATACTCTTGTTTCATAACGATCAAATCAACCGTTTGCCTTGAAATTGCCAACACGTGCCCCAAAACACCTGTTGACTTCAATATTCGAAAAATAAAATTTTTACCTACTGCTTTCTATAACTCTCACGGTATGTGCTTGTCCAAATTTGTCGCACACCTGTACTATCGCAGTAGACAATAATGCCTTCCCACGATTTCTGGGAACCGAACTTGGAATACACGAACGAGGTTCTAGTATTGCTAGTCGTACTAGGCTCGCCCTTGGTTATCTGCGTACTAACCTTTTTGCTAGCGTTTTCGCTATGTAACAAAACATGGTGTTTAAACTTACATTTTACACAAGATGCTAAACCCACATATTTTACCACTGTGGCCTCTCTTAAAACAGTTAAAGCACAAATGTAATCTTTCTGTTTTGAACCCATCGTGTCTCTCTGCAATTTCAAAAAATGTTCACAGTTTTGAATTTCGAGTTCTTTCTTACAAAAAGAACAACTTACACTTGTGGAAAGAAAACCCTTTGTGTAACCCGAGTTACCACTACTTTTCTGACCCCTTTTTCAACTTTATACGAGACTTTAACCTCACTTTTATTGTCTACTATTAGCTTCTAACGTTTTCAACATATTTGTACGACCGTTTAGGAATGATCTCAAATCAGGCTACCTACTAACGGTCCCTTTGAACATTTAAATCTTTCCCACTCGCGAGCAGAATTTATATGCATTTTTGTAGATATTAAATATATCAGTAGTACCTATGTCCCAATAATAATAATAATAATAATAATAATAATAATAATAATAATAATAATTCTCACCCTCACAATACTCCAAACTAGGAGTACCCCAGAAGCAACCACATGCTTGTGCGGGGGAGGGGGGCAATTACTATTATTTTGTCTTCGTTGCCATTTGCGGCTAGGGCCGACCTTTTTCCCGATAGAACTAGGATAGCATTCGCTCAAGTACTACGGAAAACTCTAGAAAACCGTAGTAATACCCTAGTGGTGGACCTAACTTCTCTAAAGCGCGCAAATGCTTTGAGACTGTATCTACAAACTTTCTAATTTGCACTGAAGTTTCTTTTGTAAATACTTCTAGCGAAAACAGTGCTTTAACGTGGTTATGCACCAACAAACCATTATTGTTGTATCTTTCGCAAAGGGTAGGCCAAGCTATCTCGTAGTTACCCGAGGAAGACTCAATTGATTTTATTAATTCTGCAGCATCTTCTTGTAAGGCCGCCCTTAGATAATGATACTAAATTTGGACAATTCTATCACAGGCAGTTTTAATCCTGCATTAAAACTTCCTGCGCACTCCTCTGACTCACCTTTGGAACCTTTTGACGTCAGAGAGTGCTTAGAATTGCTGCTACCATCACCCGCGTCTGCATTTTTATTCACAACATTTTTCGCAACCGCAATTAGAGAATAGAATTGTGTTTCAAAAATATTTCTCTCTACAAATTGTTATTCGACTTTAATTTCGTCGATATTACACTCTGTTTCATTTTGAACGGTGTTAAGTTCACGAATTTAACTCTTCGAGTTTGTTGATTCGCGTTCGCAACTCTATGTTTTTAATATCATCTACAGAATCGACGCTTAGCACAATTTCTATTTAAAACCTGTTAGTTTGGCCTTCAACAAGTCTCTTTGACGAATTAATTTTTGTACGGCAATCATCTTGACTTAATCGCAAACCAACTTTTCAAGTTACAAAGAAGCAAGTTCTCAACGGTAAATAGGAATAAGGGACAAAGGAAATGACTTTCAAATCCTGGTTTCCATAATGTAACTCACCGCAACTCCGCCACTGGTCCAATGCAGCTGAGCACTCGAACGCTGCACTCACCAGAAGCAACTCTATGCATGGGGCTCAGCGACAGCTCCACAGTTCGGCATAGTGTGCCGGGCACACCCGAACACTGCACTGCCAAAGCAACTTTTGTACCGACCAAAAACTTCAAAAAAATATCCACAATCGACTTAACTTCCTACTGATACCTACTATCAGATTTTACCTTACAAATTTAAGCTAAATCTAAGTCCTTTTACAACAAAACTGCCCGGAACAGAAAAACAAAGTGGTTTACTATCCGGCTCGAAGGACCAAAATGTTGCACTGCAGGCTTACCTGCCCTGTCGAATTAAATGGACTGTATACAAAAGTCTTCGATTTATTGATACCAACAATTTATAACCTCTTACAGCCAATATACAAACAATGTTGATGGCACGACAAATCTACAAGGTAGCTATAATAAAGACCTAGAGGCTAACCTTATTCTAATGTCCATTTTACGTTACATCGGCTGCAATGTCACAGCTACCCGATTTAGTCCCGATTATTACTGTCCGTGGCTAGCCGATATGCACCACGTGTTGAGTGGTACCTTTGGTGTGCGAGCGTATTCTCACACTCGCCAGTATCGGGATCACGATACACTTACCCACGGTATGTCACCAGGGACGGACTGGGTACGAAAATATTGGAGGGCTGATGAAACCAGCGGCGCCAGCGCCTGGCACCCACTTTAAAAAGGCAAATACCTATATCAGTTCATCTTATATTACTAAGTATAAAAACACAAAAAATAAATATATATTTAAAAGTAAATAAAAAACACTTCTTTAAATCGGCAGTGACATGTCTTAAAATCGCCATTAAAAGCTCAGAAAGCCCATTATTGTACGATTTTTTCCAGAAGTAGACCTTGGCGAGATGTAAACATCAAACGTCAGACGCAGAGCCATCGCCCGTCAAAAGTGACCAAATATTCAAAATCCGGCCAATAATGCCCATTACGCATTGCGAAATTATTACCTATAGGAGCTCAATCCTTCAGTATAAATATTTTAGTAGGTTTGAATATCAATCTATTTTTCATGGACACTGCATAACAGGCAGCAGTTCGGAGTTTCTGTTGGGAAGCGCCATGCCTCGTCAAACTTAACCTAGGTAGAGCGATTGTCAAAGTCAAAGTAATAAAACATTTTTTCCGATTAAAAAAAATGTACAGTACTGAAGTTCTTTTTATGACTCATGCGGCTTATTTGCCTCGGCCAGAAGCCTCAGCCACTAAATTCCACATGAGTCATAAAAAGTTTGAACTTCAGTGCCTTGGTACTATTCTAAAACAAAACACAAAATAACAATTAAAAAAAACATTTCTAAATACGAAACACAAAAACTCATTCTTTGTAATGTTAAAAACCAACGTTAGGTAGGTACCTACTAAATAAAAATATTCGTTATCGGTATGTAAGTACTTCCAACTTGAACTTTAGAGAGAAAGTAGAAATGCTCAATTTTTACTTGTACCTACTTGTTAAATATTTTATTATATCGTCATTCCCGATTTTTATTAAAATATCTCTTTCTGTAGCCATTAGCATAAAAGCTTCAATGTTATTTTGTGTCAAATTCGGGGTAATTTTTGTTATACCTAATCAAGGGCGCCCATAGAAAATATTTTAGGGGGGGGGGCAAAATTATCTCATCTAACCTTGTTATTTTTAGAACTACCTAGCTCTGAATCGATAATAGGTTAATGTGATTGTGGCCCAGTTAAATTTTGTATAAAATATTTCAGGGGTTTGTTTTATACAGGGTGTCCCAAAATTAGCCTGCCATAATTTACCAGCGTGTTCTACGACCTAAAAAAATGAAAAAAGTTCCTATAAACATGGCCTCAACAATGCCCCTTAATGGGGCTATAGCCCCCGAAAGGGGCAGTTTCACAAACGGGTTTCTATAAATATTTCCAGACCGAACAAAGATAAAATTATGAAATTTGGTATGTGATGTTCTTGTGAGATTTGACATTTACCGAGGTAGCGATAGTTAGACATTCTTAATCATAGGCGTCCCAATTTTTTTTGCATACTTTTTTCCGGATTTCTTGAAAAATTATGAAAGTTGAAGGTATTCTATGAAGAAAAGGTGCTCTTGTTGAACTTCGATAGCATGCATCGTTTTCGAGTAAACTCGTTTTAAAAATTTTTTGCAGAGTGCCATGAAAATGCCTATTAGAAATTAGCCTGCCATAATCTACCACCACGTTTTTTGATACAAAAAATGAAAAAAGTTCCTATAAACATGGCCTCAAAAATATATTCAGAACGAACAAAGATAAAATTATGAAATTTGGTCTGTGATATATTTGTGAGATTTGACGTTTACCGAGGTAGAGAGAGTTTGACATTCTTCATCATAGGCGTCCCAAATGAGGTGGGTCAAGGGGTTAAAAATTACCCAAAATTATTTCTGCGCTTTTTTCATGGTTTATTCTCCCAGGTATGTCACATACCAAATTACAGAATTTTATCTTTGCTCGTTCTGGAAATATTTAGAAAAACCGTATGCCAAAGTGTCCATTTCTGGAGCTATAGCTAGCCCTCTTAGGGGGCACTTTTGAGGCCATGTTTATAGGAACTTTTTCATTTTTTTTGGGTCGCAGAACACGCTGGTAAAATATGGCAGGCTAATTTCTAATACTCATTTTCATGGCCCTCTGCAAAAAAAATTTCAATACGATTTTACTCGAAAACGGTGCATGCTATAAAAGTTCAACAAGAGCACCATTTTTTCGTAGAGTACCTTGAAATTTAATAATTTCGCAATAAATTTGGGGAAAAGCACACACAAAATATTTAGGGTATTTTTAACCCCTTAATCCCCTATTTAGGACGCCTATGATTAAGGCTCAATGTACAGCACGTGCGTGGTGATTCAATATTTTGACCCATAAAATGGCTTTTTTCGATATGTAGAGAGCAACACGCATAATTTTAAACTGTTGGTCAATACAAATTATAATCTAAGTAATTACTCACATTTTGAGACAGAACTTATTTAAAAAGATTTATCACAATGGCCGTTATTAGCATTTGCGCAATAAGCCTTATAACTGCCATTGTGATAAATATTTTTTTAAAAAATTCGTCTCAAAATGTGAGTAATTACTTAGATTAAAATTTGTATTGACCAAAAGTTTAAAATTATGCGTGTTGCTCGCTACAGATCGAAAAAAGCCATTTTATGGGTCAAAATGTTGAATCACCACGTACGTGCTGTACATTGAGTCTTAAGAATGTCTAACTATCGCTACCCCGGCAAATGTCAAATCTCACAGGTACATCACATACCAAATTTCAGAATGTTATCTTTGTTCGTTCTGGAACAATTTGGAAAAAACCGTTTGTGAAACTGCCCCTTTTCGGGGCTATAGCCCCATTAGGGGGAATTTTTAAGGCCATGTTTATAGGAACTTTTTTCATTTTTTTTAGGTTTTAGAACACGCTGGTAAATTATGGCAGGCTAATTTCGGGACACCCTGTATACCTGGAAGGATATGAAAATAATCTTTTCCTCAACTTCAATAATATAAAATATAACGCGAAGGGATTTTGAGGATCTCCAGGGGGGGAGCGCGTGCCCCCCCTTGCCCCCCCCCTATCCCCTATGGGCGCCCATGTACCTAATAGTTATAATAAAAGAAACTAGGTTTTCGTAGAATTGTTTTTTCCAAGAATTGTTTTTTCGACGAATTGTTAGTCGTGTTTGGCATGTGAGGTAGGTAGGTATATTAATAAATTCTGATGGGTGCAAACATTCTAAATCCATATAAAGTTCTTTGTGATTTGAAAATCGTCTTCTGATGCATTCAATGACTGTACCGTAAGTAGTACTATACTAAAATAAAATAACTCTTACGCCTGATCATTCTTATTCAATGGCCTGATGTAAACAAGAATGTGTGCATTGAGATATTCGCCAGAGACGCCAGAGACGCACTGAGGCACTACCTGTATTTAATTGTCTAAATAGCTGAAAACGACAAGATAAAACCGCATAAATAAGCTTTTGTGATCAAGTACATCCCTGTTGCCAGACGTGCTGATATTTTATGGCCTATTGACCAATTTATTTCGAGGAACGTCATCGAACACGTGCTTTTATTTACGCCAGGCATAAGAGTTACTTGATTTTAGTGTAAATACTTCGATAAGATATTTGTCTTCTTCAGTCAAAAACACAAAACACCAGGTCTGGATTCCTCAAAAAACGTCTTAATTTTACGATTTTTATCATACCGTATTTTTATAACACAGCCGTTGCGTTGCGGCGCTGTTATTAAAAGAAAGGGCGGCGCGGCGGGCTCCGCCCGCCAGCCCGCCGGGCCAGTCCGTCCCTGTATGTCACTAACGAATCCGAAAACAAGGCAACTATGCGCATCTACGTCAGTTGCGAATCACGAATTCTAAATAATTCATGGTGTTTAATGGCGGCTGGGGTTGTGTTTTACGATTTTGTATAGTTTACAGTTTAATGTGTCAAGAAAAAAGTGTAAACAACTGACTGATCGTCAGTCCAGCTCGACAGTGCTTTGAAATAGGCCAAAAATGCCGGGATGTGCAGTCAGCAAATAATAATAGGAACAGTAAGGGAACGGAAATTAAGTATTAGGTATATATTTCCCAAGGTCAATAATCTGGTAAGGAAGAGATTATTTATAGAACAGATCATTAAAAATAGGGGACTCGACAGAGTTTCTGCCTGGTTTATACAGCAAATAAAATAGAATGTGCAATAAAAAATTAGCCTTGTTATGGTTAGGGAATCATTATTTTATCCCTATTTTACTCACTATTTACTATGTTGTTTTGTTTGTTGTTTAACTATAAACTAAGCATTAGTTGTGCAGGTTGTGCTTGTGTCGAGGCTTGTGTGCATTAATTGGTAAATAAGGCTTTAATTGACATAAACCGACATAAACACTGGAAGGAAAAAGTTATATTTTTGGTAAGGCTTTGAATGTTATTTATCAATATCTCTGCCTATAACAAGTTATCTGTAAAATACTTTTTTCCGATGGAGAGTTTGTGTCGATAGAAGCCAAAACTTAGTTCAGGATTATCTTACTTACAATAAATGTATTATTTAGATACCTATATATGATATTTTTTTATTGTCTACCAATATACGGTATTTTAAAAGAAAAATCCTGTTAATTTAACAAAATATACATCAATTTTATTTGCATGCATACGATTAGCAAAAACGCAAAAAAAAACAAATTATTTGTAAAATTATAATTATCAAATTAAATGTGTTTGTTATCAACAGAATATTCATTCATTTATCTAGTAATATAATCTACATATTTTGAAGAACAGTTATTCAAAAGAAAACGTCTATAATAAGCAAAAACCCATAAAAAAGTATCTATTGCTGTGTAAAACATATGGAGCAATTTAAATTCTGATTCGCAACTGACGTCAGAAGGTGCGACAGAGATAGGCATATGGATGCGCAATGACATACCGAAGTGTATCGTGCACGGGATCCAGGATCCAATTCAGGCTGCGCGGTACAGCCACAGCTTCTGAAGTACAACTGTGTTTCAGACTTGGGCGCGGTACACTCGCAAGCATAAGTTTAGTACACTCCTCAGCAGTGCGTTACAAAAAAGTAGGCAAATCCATTGACCACAAATTCTTTGGAAAAAAAGTGACATTTTTCATGTAGACGTCTCTAATTAAAAATGCAGGGCCTTAAATTTGAATAAAAAAAAACGAATTTTATTAATTATTTCTGTGCTTCTTTAAGATGATTACCTAGGTAGTTGAAATTTCTCTCTTATCCAAACAAACATTTATTTTGTGTAATGTTAGTAAAAAAAGATCAAATGGGGCGTTGTACCCTTTCACCTCACCAAATTTTTCTTCACACGCCTACTTCAAAGGGGCCATTTCGTAGACTTCTCTAGTGTATAAGTATTTTAATTTTTCATTTTAGGTTAGGCAAATTACGAGTTAAATTATGTTTATCGAAAAACTCGTATGTTTATCGAAAAACTCGTTGCATTGTCTCATATCAGTCGTATCAGTGGTTTATGATTTATGTTCAAAGTTGGAGATCCTGGGCACTGCACTCACTTTATTACAAATTGAAATAAATCCCCTCGAGTGTTGTTGCGCTGGTAATAATATTTCGCATTTCGCACACAACCCCTAAGCGGCGAGATCCAATTTGTACCAGCGGCGCACTTATGCATTTATTAAACCACTTTTATTCGTATCCGGCCCTACTTATCTGTCTCATTTAAATACCTACCGGTAGTTCATTTTTTAAATGAAATATACACAGTAGTCCATGAGAGCGGATTACTTCGGTAGTCATGATAACATATACTCATCGGATATTCCGTTAATATAATAATATACCGTCAATAATTAGTTCATTCGCTCTTACAAGACATTCTGTTTCCAGAAGTAGGTACTCAAACGAATTACTATTGACTCTCGGTTGAGTAAATTTCAAGGAATGAAAACAAAAAAATGAGTGTTTTAAATATTCCCAACATTTTTAAGGTGGAGGCATTACAACGATAGAGGCTGTTAAAGTTTTTAAAAAATATGTTGTTTCTACTGAATATTTACCAAACTAGTGGAGATATTATTTAAGTATTATTTGGTATATGATATAACGGCATGAGCTGACGTAAAACTTGTAAATATCCTGGCGGAGAAGTGAGAATTTACTGTGTGCATTTATTATTACAAAACATTCACAGATTTCGCAATCCTTGCAACCATCCCGAGACATTGGAAATGATAACATCTTATAATATGAAACATAATTAATACAACTTTACGTGTAACTCAAAAAATAACTTCAGCAAATTTCTTTTCTGAGCTTTCGGAGAATAAATCTTCCTCCTTTCTCAAAGATCATGCCACGTCAAAGTGAAGTGAGAGATTAATAATTAATACAATTTACGAGATCGTAGTAAGAATAAACAATTTTTAATTAAACCGGCTTATTATATTCGATCTCATCACTACTGTTCACGATTCACGTTACGACATTCGTTGCCTAAGCGATGCGTCACCGCGTCAGAATTTATACAGGGTGTTTAAAATATTGAGAAAACCAAATTAGCTGAAGAATAAAGGTGTCTTATTTTATGAAAAACTACAAAACATTATTAATACAAGTTTGTCTAATACTAAGAAGAACTTTAATATAGAATATCGATAAATGAAGCTAATTTTTAGATCCTAGTACCTATGTTGTTCCTAATATCGAAATTGTCTTAAACTAAATATGAACAAAACTAACATTCAGATAACTTTGGGATATCGCTCATTGTGTTTTGCCTCAAAATATGAGCAAATGGGCTTTTTATAACATTTGGATCAATTGATTGATAGTTAGTAATTAAGTTCTCCTTAGCATTATACAGTGACCGGCAGAAAGTTGGACACAACTGGAAAACTTTTTTATTATTAATTTCTCAGAAAATTTTATTTTTGATAAAAGTCGGTGCATCATTTCAAACTGAAAACGCATATATCAAAATTTAAATATTTCTTTTTGGATACGAGGTAGATTTAAAAATGTCAAAATAGCTCAAGAGTAAAATACCCTTATTTTTTAAAATACGGGAAAAAGTTACTTACAAAAGTTGTTTGGAATCAAAGGTGGATGTCAGATTTAAAGTCACAGCCACCTAGTCAAAAAATAAAATTTAACTTTTTTGTATTTTTTTTTTTCGACCCTGTGTATTACAAAAAACAAAATACCGCAAGCGCAATTTATCGTCGGATAACACATGAATTTGCTACTAAACTTTAATTTTGTTCGATTAGCAGCTGGAAATTTAAATTAATCGAAATCAGAGTTAAAAAATATTACATTTTTGTGTCCAACTTTCTGCCGGTCACTGTATACAACTTTTAATGTATAGTAAAATCATTTTATGTCTGAGTACATTCTACCATTTTTTTATTGAGAAACTGAACGTACAGGATGTCCCATTTTGGGTGTTTTTAAGTGTTTTTTTTTTCAAAAATCTCTGTTATTATTAAAGCTAGAGGGTTGCGGTTTTCACGTCACTGTACTACTTTTTTGAGGGGAATTTGGTGGACCAATCAGATTTTAGATAAGTTTTATAGTTTCCGCGCATTGGCGCAGGACTGAAATTTTCGATTTTTTGGAAACCTCTCTCCTGGCTACAACTTATATATATCGACAAATTTAATCAACTATTTTTATAGATTTTTTGACGTAGAATCGAATGGAATAATTAGTTTTTTGGTAGCGTTAATAGTTTTTGAGATATGAACCAAAGTTATATTTTTTTTTAAATGGAAACCATAGTTCATATCTCAAAAACTATTAACGCTACCAAAAAACTAATTATTCCATTCGATTCTACGCCAAAAAATCTATAAAACTAGTTGATTATTGATATATATAAGTTGTAGCCAGGAGAGAGGTTTCCAAAAAATCGAAAATTTCAGTCCTGGGCCAATGCGCGGAAACTATAAAACTTATCTAAAATCTGATTGGTCCACCAAATTCCTCTCAAAAAAGTAGTAAGTGACGTGAAAACCGCAACCTTCTAGCTTTAATAATAACCGAGATTTTTGAGAAAAACACCCAAAAACACCCAAAATGGGACACCTTGTACAATTCGATAATAACTCCCAATTAATAAAGAATCTGGTAGCAAATATATTTTTCTACTTGAAAATTAAGAAAACTATGATGTTTACTTTAGTAATTTAAAAAGCGTGATTTTGTGTAACAAACGAGACATATTTTTCTAATTTTGAGAAAAACTAAATTTTAATCTGAAAAAATGAAATTAATTTAAGATTTATTTAAATTACGTTTTTTAATTTTATTAAAATTATTTATTTATTATTTATTTATTAAAAATGATTAATGAGTAATGATTCTTCATAGTTACGAAAAGTTGAGCATTTTGTCGATTCAGTTGTAACTGATTAGTTGTTTGACCGCTTATACAGACCCAATTCGCCATATCCAACTTACAATTTGAAGCCATTTTCGACAAAAAGACCTGGGTCCGATAACGTTTTCATCAATAGTTTTTCGTTTTTAGTTATAAATATTTACAATCAAACTAAATATTAACTGGCTTTACATTTATATGGGTTTCAATTTAGAAATTGTTTTTATGGTTGAAATAAATATCGATAACACTACAAAAACGAAATAGCAGGGCCATCAATATCATTTTGTTAATACACCATTTTCAAGCTTCGAAACTAGACATTTGCTCCATATCATTGCAACATTCTAAACTTAAAAACTTTATAATTTTAGGTAGAAATAAAACTCCTCAGTGAAAATAACAAAATATAAAAAAATATTATTATATTCATTTGTTATGGTTTAAAAAAGTCCGTTAGAATATTATAAAAATTTAAAAAATAATAAGCAATAATGAAACATTTACCTTTTTTTGTTTTGACTAAATTATCCTTATGAAAATTAGAAAAAAATGTATGCAATATAGCACATAATTTGTTTAGTTTTAGTTATAAGTATTTACAATTAAATTAAGTTAACTGGGTTAACATATAGGTTTAAATTTATAAATTATTTTTATGGTTCAAATAAATATCGAAAGAAAAAATAAATAATAAGTATCACTTCAAAAACGAGGGAGCAGGGCCATCAATATCATTTTGCTAATACAACACCATACTATACTGAAATCGAGCAATCCGTACGCCTGGCGTAAATAAAACCACGTGTTCAATGACGATCCGCGATTGGTCGGTAGGCTATAAAATTTCACCCGACTCGGCAACAGGGACGTACTCGATCGCAAAAGTGTAGATATTCGGTTTTATCTTGTTGTTTTCAGCTATTTAGACACTGCCACAAATAATTTTATCGATGTTTTGAATCATTTTAATTAAGCCAATAATTTTTGTCCGAAATATTTTGATGTACACAACTGTAAAACTAAAATTAAATAAAGGTAGTACCTCAGTGCGGCTATAGCGAATATTTCAACGCACGTGCTCTTGTTTACGCCAGGCGCAAGAGTTGCTCGATTTTAGTATAGATCAAGCTTCGAAACTAAATATTTGCTCCATATCATTGCAACAATCTAAACTTGATGATTTCAGGTAGAAATAAAACTCCTCAGTGAAAATAACAAACAACTATAAAAACATAAATATTTTCATTTGTGTTGTTTAGAAAAGTCCGTTAGAATATTATAAAAATTTATAAAATTAATAAAATAATTAATTGTCCATTTACTTTGTTGTTTTGGCTAAATTGGATAAATTTTTTAACCACTGTAGATACAAACAGTCCTTTAATAAAATTCTGTTTGCTTTCCTTTCCTCAAATGGAAAGAAATCCATAATTTTTTAGCTAATTGTTCTAAACTAAATATAAAGGAAACTAAGGTGGGATATCGTTTATCGTGTTGTGCTTCAAAATGTGAGAAAAATGGGCTCTTTATAACATTTGGATCAATTGATTGATAGTATTTAAGTTCTCCTTAGCAATATAAACTACTATTACTGTATATGTATAGTAAAATTACTTTATGTCTTAATAGATTCTACAGATTTTTTATTGACATAGTGAACATACAATTGGATAATGACTCTCGTTTAATAAATAATTTGGTAGTAAATATATTTTTTTACTTGGAAATTTTGAAAACTAGGATGTTTACATAGGCATGTAAAAAGCGTGATTTTATTCTTCTACTTTTGAGAAAAACTAAATTTTAATCTGAAAATGAAATTAACTTAAACTTTATTTAAATTACGTTCTTGAGTTTTATTAAAAAATGAAAAATTAATAAAAAATAAAAATCGCGATTGAACTAAAACGTTTTACCGTCTAGACCTAGATCTAAATATCTTATTTCTTGTGAAAAAATCAAAGAACGCTTGAGGTTTCTTCGTGAATTATTGTAACTTTGTTATTTTGGATTTTCGGAACTTTATTTTGACAGTAGCGATGTCATGATTCTTCATAAATAGTTACGAAAAGTTGGGCGTTTTGATGCTTCAGTTGTAAATGATTAGTTGTTTGACCGCTTACACAATCCCAATTTCCCATATCCTACTTACTTTCGTTTTTAGTTATAAATATTTACATTAAATTAATTCCCAAAGGAACTTTTAACATTTGTTGTATTTTTCTAAAGGAAATGAGAACAAAGTGGCCCAGTAGTGCCCTTAAAAGAGATACGGACAAAATAATTGAAGTGGTTCAGTGCGAAAACTCATCATATTCTACCCAAAATGTCAAGCTATTTTTGACGTTATAAATATTTAGAGTGTTCAATACTTTATTAATGAATTAATCTTCGAAGGAAATTTAACATTTGTAGTATTGTCCTAAGGAAAATAAGAACAAAACGATCCAACTGCACCTACCTTTAAGAGGGACACAAACAAATGGAATTAGGTGGTTTTGGTTCGAAAATTCAATGATCTGAACCTGATTAAATTTTTATTTTCTCTTTTTTATTCTTAAAGTAGAATAATGTTTTACAAAAAAAAGATACTTATGTCTTTTTGAAATCTTGATGTGGTTGGTTGAATGCATTCACTGGGTTTACATTTATATGGGCTTAAACTTATAAATTGTTTTTATGGTTCAAATAAATATCGATGGGAAAACATAAATAATAAGTATTTAACCAAGTAACCAATTTGTAATAATATTTTTGAAGCATAGGAAGTATATTTTGCTTTTTATAACTTGAGGAAGTTCATTGTATAATTTATGTCCAATGTAGTTATAGTGTCTTTGCCCAATTGTTTGTTGAGTTCTTGGCAGAATTATGTTTTCTTTTTCTCTAAATCGTAGGTTTAACACTTTACACTCTTTGAATAGTAAGGAAGAAGGGTGGCGGGATTTTAAATGAAATATTGTCTTCAAAATTAGTTTCTGTACGATTTTCAAAGGTTTTACGTTGGTCGAGTACGCCCCACCCCGCATGCAATGATTAAGAGTTGTTTTGATTTAGTATATGATGATATATATCAACTTTTTTGTTTGCTCATTTATATGTTTATCCCACTTAAGGTTTGAATCGATAGTAATACCTAAATACTAAGCGTAGCGTGATATGTGCATTGTAGAGTCCAAGTGTTGGTTCGAGACGGTAAGTAGATACCAATAGATGGATTCATTGGCAATCCGTTTTTGTAATTTGAAAAGGGAACATAGTGGATTTTTTCTATAGTCAATAAATTATTGTCTAACCAGTGTACTATTTTTATCAGATCTGAGACGATGCACGATTCGACTTCTTCCCAAGAACAACCCTGTACAAAAAGAACGGTGTCGTCTGCGAAGCAAAAAATTGTACCAGAACATAAGATGGTGTATGTTTATGCTGCACACGCTGGAAACTATATTCTTGATGTCTTTCACGTAACACATTGGTTAAAGTAAAGTTTGTATACCTATATGGAACATATACGATAAATATTTAGACTTCAATAATGCGGAAATATTCGCGTATGTGGCAACTCCACCCGCCTATACCCAAGCCGCCGCACCCAACGACCCCTCACGCTGTCATTCCGTATGCCGCTCAATCTAAACATTATTTTATTAGATATCTGTGCGATTTATTATAGTGTTATTCTTATTTAATATTTTATTGTTCGTGTAGTTATCGTGTTGTGTAGTGTAGGTAAATTATCATGGACAAGGATTACGTGATAGGGCAATCCGATAATTTGCCGAAATTCGATGCTCTCATGGATCTAATAATCCGATGTTCACATCAACCCAAATTCGTGAGATACAACTGCAAATGTTTTTATGTTGTAGAAGTAGTAAAGTATTATGAGTTGTTAATAAACTGAGAACTCGGGGCTAGGGCGTCATTGTGCTTGAAGTACTGAGCCCGAATTCCGTTCCTAGGCCCAACTTTTCCAAAAAAAAATTTGCCATTGTAAAAACCCTTGTGACGTCATAAGTGCTTTCCTGTCAAATTTCGTCTGAAGACTTTCTAATTACGTAAATATTATTTTTAGAAATAATCGTAGGGTTTTATGCAAGTGTCCGAGAATTGTTTTATCAAGTTTGTAAAATTTTGTCAAGTATCCTATTCTTCGGAGACATCTCGTGGTTTTTCTAAAATCATTGTCTCCATAGTTACGTAGACGTATCTTCTTCTTCTGTTATAACTTATTTTTGCTATTGTAGGGGGCGCCATTGAAAATATTGCACAGGGGCGCAAAGGCGGTTAAGGCCGGCCCTGATGCTCAGCCAATAATTAAACGGAGCGAGTTCGTCCCTGTATTCACGGTGGAGAGAGAAGAAGAGAGCATGCCGTGCGCAATGTTATTATTGCCCACTGACTCTATAAAGTACATGTAATGTAGCATTATTAGTAACTTCCATAGTTTCCATAGTTACCTATGATTTGCCGTTATTGTTTCGTTGGAAGTATACGAGTTTCTGGAGTATGTTTCGAGATTGTCCAAAAAGCGGGAAAAATAAAAAGGCGATTTGAATTCCTTTGGCAGAAGGGAAAATCTATTGTCGGCCTTAATTATAGGGGCTCTTGACGAGTAGGTCTCGTTAAATTCGCGCTGAATTTCAAACGCAAAATCTCGTGCCGTGGAACTAAAGGAAGTGCCGCGGTCCTCGTGGTTGGTCCCGTTTGCGCGCAGGGCCCAATAATTTGTTCAATTTATTCAGTGATACGAAACGAGTCCGACTTTGGGGATCCCTTTGAAGGTGCGTGCAGAGGATAGCACTTTGGCGTCGGGACTTTGATGGCGTCGCGACGACCCGTCGTTATCTTCCACAGCGTGTCCACTCGATATGGTAATGTGCCCCTGAATGGAGTGAATGCCGCCAGCGGCAACCGAAAGTCGAGGGGATACGCAAAAAGAAAAACGTTTTCTGTGGGCGTTCGTTCGTTCGTACTGCGAGTTTTGCTTACATCTCCGTAATTAAAGGGAACACAAAAAATCTATGAAAAATCTTTAGTGTATTTTCTTTCGGAACGCCGACATAGTTGATACTGATAAATCAACATTTTTTAAAACAAATGGAACCACTATTTTTAACTATTTTTTAAAACCAAACTGTGACACCCTCAGATAAATAACCAAGGATAGAGCGAGCAAAAGAATCATAATGCACACGTTTGTAGTCAACTAACCAACCAACCAACATATAACGGAACTTTACCAAAGTAAACAAGCATTACGCCCGTTGTCTCGGTGAAAATTCCCACATATCCGAAAAGAAACGAAAGAGGTGTGGCAAAAAGGGAAAACCCTTAATTAGTAATTAAAATTAAATTAAAAATCAACTTCATCACCTGAACACCACGAACAAACGTTTAAACTAATATCAATTGTTGCTATTGATTGTGAAAGAGGTGGCTTAAATTCAAATATTCCAAAGGTTTTATCATTACTTCTTTTTTTTATTCACTAGAGTAACCCAGATATGCAACACGCATATTTTGCATATTTAGCATATTATATGCATTTTTTTAAATATTTGCATATATCCTTAAAATATGGCATAATGTATAATTGAAGGAATTTAGGATAATTTAAATCTTTGGCAGGCGTTTCATTCATTTTTGGGAACAGGGTGTCTAGGTAGGTATACCTGGTTTTCCCAAAATAATATAGGTAAATTATAATTTTATGTGCACTAATCCTGGTGATCTGAAAACGAATAAAGTAGGTATTTATACCTATTTAATGAAGTACAATTATTGAAAAGGACAGAATAAATTGTAGATAGGTAAATATTTATATACGAAACAGATATTTTTACACATGTATTGATGAAACCACCGATTCAAAAGGACGTTATATTGCTCATTTATTGATTGGAGTTCTTAGCGGCGAGATTTTACCAAAATGTTACCTCCTTGCTTCTAAAGAATTAGAAAAAACGAAGGCATTGACCGTGACCAGATTTGTTCAAGAGGAATTATCAACATTTTTTCTTCCTACACCTGTTCCTACCGATAATTTTCTGCTCGTTTTGTCAGATGCAGCACCGTACATGGTAAGAGCCGCGAAAAATTTGAAAATCTTTTATCCGAAGTTGATACATGTAACATGCCTTGCTCATGCTTTAAATAGGGTTGCTGAGGAAATTAGGAAACATTTTCCGCTTGTAAATAGTTTAATTTCCAACATGAAAAAAGTCTTCCTTAAAGCACCTATAAGGGTTCAGTTCTACAAAGAAAAACTAGCAAACACTCCTCTTCCACCTCAACCTGTTATTACAAGATGGGGCACTTGGTTGAAAGCTGCATTTTTTTATTGCGAGAATTTTTGCCAACTGAAAAATCTAATTTCAGAATTTTCGAACGAATCTTCCCAGTCCCTTACAGATGTTAAACAACTATTCGAAAACAAGAAAATAAAGAAACAACTTTCCTTTCTAAAAGAAAATTATAGCTTTCTTTCTAAAACAATAACACAAATGGAAGAATATAATTTGCCATTAACCCGAAGTGTAGAACTGGTAAAACAATCTGAGGTTGCTTTTCAAAATGTTACAGGTAAAACTGGGGACAAAATATTTCAAAAATTTAGAAACGTGATGGAAAAAAAATAGTGGGTTTCAGTTTCTTAGCCAAGTAGCAAATATTTTAAAGGGAGATTTTACCGAATCCATCGATTTGGATCCTGTGATAGTGAGCAATTTTAAAAGCGCACCTCTTACATCGGTTGATGTGGAAAGGAGTTTCTCCATTTATAATTTTTTACATTCTGATAGAAGACAACATTTTTTAATTGAGAATTTTGAGCAACATTTAGTGGTTTATTGTTTTTACAACTAAATTTCAACCTGATTTTTATAATTTATAATATATGCATATTTAGATTTAGTTTAATCGCCCTGTATGTAGAAAATTTAAAATAAAATATTGTTACTTTTGCTATGTATAAATGCATTTAGAAATTTGTATGTACATATTATATATGTTTATTTGTAAATAAAACAATAAATTTATATTTTTAAAGTATTTCTTAATTTGCATATTTTCAACATTTTCCTGCATATTTTGACTAAATTATTTGCAGATTTGTGCGCATATTATTAGGGTTTCGACTTGTATATTTGGGTTACTCTATTAATCACCCTCTCTATTCAGGCCTATTCCGGACTACTCAGAACACCCCGTAGAGTGGCGTGAGTAATGATCACAAAACCAATAAAATAGAGCCACCCGCTTTAAAGGCCTTATGAGTCAGAGAGGTTGAAAGGGATTATGTAACAAAAAAAGCGGGAACTAACTAGAACAACAGCTATCAAGCTAAAACGGCAGCTAACATGCGGGATGATTGTATCCGTCAGGATCGAGAGTCAGCAATTCCAATACAGGAATCCAACAACAATCTGCAACTCAAAACAAAAGATTATAGATAATTGAAGAATCTATGACCAATTCTAGGTATTAAAGAAAGCAAACTATTAAAAACGACGCCAAAGAGACCTGAGGTAATAATAATTCGTTGATATTTTTGATATTTAAGAACTTTGATAATGGTTATTTTAATGAGCCTAACACTTGACGTTTACCTTATCTTTCAGGTTGAGGCGAGTATTGTTAGTTAATTTATTAAGAATTTATTGGGCCATAAAAATACTGCGATGGAGCCAAGGAGGCCGACAAAACCGGTTCAATATAGCTGTAATATTAGAACTAACACCACACCACTTATTTTCAACTAGGAAATGAATTTTACCAGCAGGAATTTGGAATGGCTATGGGGTCTCCTTTATCACCATTCATAAGCAATTTATTTATGGAAGATTTTGAGCAAAATGAGTTGACTAGATATGTTCACCAACCTAATGTTTGGTGGAGATATGTAGATGACATATTTGTTATATGGGAACATGGAGTAGATGATTTAAATTCATTATTAAATTTTATAAACTCGCAAGAACCTTCTATTAAGTTTACCTTAGAAATTGAAAATGATAATCAATTCTTAGATGTTTCTATACTGAAATCAGATAGTATAGAAACTAGTGTCCATAGAAAACCAACACATACTAATAGATATCTCCATTTTAATTCCAATCATCATATTAGTGATAAAAAAGGAGTAATAATTAAAAGTTTGTATGACAGGGCTAAAGAGATTTGTTCTAATAACACAAAATTTGAGGAGGAAATTAAACATATAAAACATGTTCTTGAGAAGAATAGTTATCCAACTGAATTTATTGAGCAAGTTTTTCAGGATTGCCAACAAAATAACAATGCTAATAGAATTAGAGAAATAAATCTGGTGGACCGACCAGTAAATTTAATTATTCCTTATATTCCGGGACTGTCAGATAAGCTAAAACGCATAGGAAATCGTTTTAATGTCAGAACAGTATTTAGAACCAAAAATACATTAAGATCGATGCTACTTAAAACGAAACCATTTAATGAGGTACAAAGTTCAAAAAATTGCATTTATAAAATTCCTTGCGAATGTGGAAAGTTCTATGTTGGGGAGACTTGTAGGCCATTTAACTTTCGTTTAATAGAACATTTAATAAAAATCCTGGGGTTCTACCAATTTGTATTTATTTAATTTTTTTTTGTGTACAACGTACGTTTCGGCGAAAAATCATGTCATCTTCAGGTACAACAAATTTTGACAGTCTAAAAAAAATTTTTTTTTGTTCTTATTTTTCTTATATAAAAAGTTAACCTAATATTTTCAGTTTATAAAAAATGTAAGACAAACAAATTAAAATATAGATAAAACATCTTACTTACGTTTTTTGAGCGCAACAATCTTAAGTAGATTGTGGTCGAAAAAAACAGCTCTGTCTAGTCAAATTTTTAAAAAATTACTTCAAGACCATAGTCTACATAACTCATTAACATAAATTGAGAGGTTAATCAAGGGAAACTTGGAGGATGAAGGAACTCTGGTGTTGTTTTTACGTAGGCTACATGTTAGCAAGTGGCCCGAAATGTGTTTTGGTGCGTCGCGCGTTTAAATCGATATAAAAAATACAAAAAATAGACAGATAAGAACCCCAGGGTTTTTATTAAATGAACTATAGAAACTACCAGGAGAAAGAAAAAAGAAGAAGTTTAAAAGAAGATAAAAATTATATCAGGCAAAATCAAATTTAGAAGTCGAAATATGTGAACACTCTTTTAATAACAATCATAGGATTTTGTGGGATAGTTCCAAACCAATTGTCAAAGAAGAAGTAGGAAATAGACGAAAAATTAAAGAATCAGCATTTATTCTAGGAAATACAGACAACTGTGTTGCTGAATGTTTGGTGGAATTCAGTAAAATATTATTGCCACTTATTCAAAGAGAAGTTAGTATAAATAATTAGATAGAACACAGGGTACAATATCAGACAGGTGGCTAGGCTACTGTTTCTGTTGTCATGACATTTTACTTTTAAGAATTTATTAATTTTCCAGGCAACTTGAAAAAGTTGTCTTTTAACCAGTTTGGTGGCGAAAAACCCAATTAAAATTCAATGGATCTGTCACAAATAAATTTTAGAAAATATACAAAAACACATATTTTTAAAACAAAACATACAGAAAACATACAAACACAAAATTAAAAATATAATCTAATTGCAAAAAAAACTCTCGACACTGTAAACAGAGTAAACACACTAGCAGCTCGCGTGATTCCCCGGACACCACGGCGCTGGCGCTCGGACGCACCCGGGCAAGTTGCGTTCCGTTTCTCGGCAATTGTGTGGTGATCGATTTGTATGCTTGTATGACTAGGGCCAGACACAGACAGCGCGCGAGAATATTCTCTTGAAAATATTCTGTCCTTACATCACTAGTCCCGCTTAGTAATTCTAAATGTTCGGGTTTAGAAAAAATATGAGGTAAAATGCCTAAACCAGACGGGTGCTTGCACCGATACCACTACCCCTATCGGCCCTATCTAATCACTACGACAAATTCAAAAACCCGAATTTGTAACACATCCCCTACTTGCGTGAGGGCCGTAATCGGCCGATCTGAATTCATTCTGTGGAGGTGCGCGCGGGGTTACGGAGCGAACTTTGATTAAACACGGAATAAAAGGGCTGGAGCCCTTTGCGTTTTAAGGAGACCATAGACGTCTCTTCAGATCGCTAGCGTTGATACGAGCGCGCCAAAATAATTAGCTTAATGCCGGACCCGGTCGTCGTGTCGATAGGATTTTTAATTTAGGGGAAGTGCCGCTGAGGCAGAGGCAGTAGCGGTTTGGGTGCTAGGGGCACTTCTCGCATCTTGGGTTTTTAGGGTTTAAAAAATAGTGAGGGTATTTTCTACTAAAAGTTATATTCCGAAAGGAGAAAACGCACTCAACAATTTTATTGCATTCTGAAACCAAAATACCGGATATAGAGATGTTATATATAAAATCGGCGTTAATGTACACTTATAAAAATAAAAAAATAAGATTACAAATTGAAAATACCTATAATACCCGTATATAATAAGACGAACCAAAATGTTTTAATACCTATTACTTCAAAGACACTACCCAAAGGTATATAGCATATTCTGGACCTAAATTTTACAACCTATTGCCAATAGAACTAAAACTTCTAAATAGTAGTTCATTATTTAACAAAAAAATTACAGAATTCTTAGCAAAAAATGATTCACTGTTAAAAGAAATACTCAAATAAAAGTAAAAATAAAGTTAGGAAAAAATGCTATGGTTGTTTGCCTCTTTATTTTGGTTTAATCTGTTCTTTTTTTGTGATATATTTGTCTGTATATTAGTTTCTAAGTTGTTCTATTATGATTATTGTAAAATTATTGCAAAATGTTATTTTTTATTAGTATGTTAAATATGGATGCACACACAAGTGTATATAACTTTTTCACTTAGGTGTATCTAAATGTGCATGTGCTATGTTTTATACTACCATAATTATGAATAAAATTTGATTTAATTTGAAAATTTGATTTTTAATATTAGACCCTCCCTCGTATATCGAGGTTCTTTTTGTGGGTTTGAATATTGACGTTTTAGGTCACGGACATGGAGAAATCCCACGACAGATCCCACGGCATTTAATTTGAATTAAACTCAAATTAAAAAAATATATAAGTATTGCACATTTTCTGCCGGTCACTGTAGGAATAGAAGCCCATAACATACATATTAAATAAACATGTTTCCTTCGCTCCATTTTTACTTCTTTTCAGTGAATCGATTTCGCTCAAAAAGAGTCTGAACCAATACCTGTTCGATGACCCTATTGAGCAAGATCACTGATTATATTATTGTCTATAATCGCTGGCAAAATGTTTGAATATATTCATTATACAGGGTGTTCACTTTCAAAATGCCCACCATTGGTATTTTTGAAACGCTAAGAGCTACAAGGTTGGTTAAATTAGACGAAAGTTGCGCATTTTGATGTGTTTCAAGAATCTGTAAAGAAATTTGACATAGCTCACGTGGTTACTAAAATAACCTGAAAAAACTGAAAACTTCCACTTTTTTATTTTGTAGGTAACTTTTTTAATATCAAACGGAATTGAATGAAATTTGGTGGAATTACGTAATTAGGTACGGGCTTTCGAATGTACTATTCAGAAAAATTCTCTGCCTTACTGGATCTTTAGGTGTTCATAACCAAATTTCGATTTTCTTATGGCGGCCATATTGGATTTTACCACCATTGGATAGAGCAAAAAATTACGAATACAACCATGTATCACAACACCTAATTAAACCCACTTAAATGTCAAATTTAGTAAATTTAAATTCTCCCTATCCAAATTTTGATAGAGCTGATCTAGGTAATTTCTTACGGGTAAATAATTATGTGGTGGACCTCCATCATGATAATTTTTGTTTTATTTTGTTATATTTTTTTACCAGCTAAAAATAAAATATTTGAAAGTTTGAAGTATGTCTAATTATAAAATAGAACGTAATTATGAAAATATTTCATAGCTTACTATGTGAAAATTTAAAAAAATCAGAAAATTAGCCATAGCTCGTTTATTTTTTATAATAACTATGCCGAGTATTATATCTTTGGAAAGCCCAAAAATGGCCGATTTGATAAGGCCACAGCCAACTATGATTTACATTTAAAAAAACACAAGTTTATGTCATATCTCAAAAATCACAAACAACATAAAAAATTGGATTGGATTATCTTATTAAGCCCAAAATTATCTACAGTTTTTCTGTATATGTAATCAGAAATAACGGAGCTACAGAGATCGGATGAAATAGCAAAAAATCACTCTTTTCAAAATATCTAGTGAGCCATGAACTTTTTTAAAAATCCAAAGGACACATTACATTGAGCATTCAAAACCGCAACTCTTTTCCCATTTAACCTTTGTTCTAGCTCTGCTAGTTTCCGAGATCCTCATAGTGGTCATCGAAAAAAACTCACCCTGTATATTGCCAAACGCAAAAGCTTGACCTTGATGGCATGTTACAATCATCCAAGCAGTACAATCGGCCAGCACGATTATTTATTTTTCCATTTTGGCGGGCGCCGGGCGTGCTAATTAATTTTATATATACCATCATGAGGGGGCTTGAACCCCCTAACCCCCCCCTCCCCTTATATACGGCCCTGTATACCTATGTATTTTGTATTTATACACTCCCTACAATCTTTACAATTAGAAAAGTGTTAACCTATTGAAAGTTAAAATTTATGTGCCATAAAGTTTTTACCTAGACGATTTATTACAATGAAATTGAAAAGGATAATTGAATTTTCTTCATGGCTTATTGATTGAAAACTGTAAAAAGCATATTATAATGCTGGTGATAATCTAGTGGTGATCCTATTTTCTGTGAAAATGGTTTCGTGAAAGAGTTTCGTTTATTCCGAAGAACATAATTCAAAAATATATACCTAATCTGCTATTATAATTAGGTATGTAGGTAGATACTGTAAATGGTAGACTTACTGTACAAGCGTAGCTAACTTACGGTGAACTTTTAGGACAACCAATCTCCAGACTATTGTCTATTGTCTGAATGATGGAATAGCTTGGATTTAAATGGTAAGCAAGTACAATCCTTTTGTTGTCTGCGAAGATCTCTACCAGTCAACTAAAGTGCGCTTAGTTGAATCTGGAATGTTTAGTTTAGATTAAATTGATCACATTAAACTAGGACAGTTGCAACATATTGTATATTTTTTGTTTATAGTTTTATTAGGTAACATTTATTAATTGTTTGTAAAATTTTATATTATATCTTCACACACATAGATGATCTGAGGTCCTTCGGTGTATTACTTTTACTGATATAACTACTTTAAAAAACACTTGAAGACCTACTCTAAAGATACCTACCTACATTATAGTTTTGGTAGATAGTTTCCGACCATAAGTTGCTACTACGTTTCCATCATGTAGGTAAATTTATTCTTTTATTATTAACGCGACGTTTCGACCCTCATCGCTGTCATCATCAGGCTACAAATGTATACAGGGTGTAACTAAACTGATGGTCAAAAATGAAACCACGTATTCTTGGAGTCAAAATAAGGGCATTTCTTCATATATTTTTTTCTCCTTCGGGCCATAGTTATTTTTATACAGAGCGTAGAAATTTGGAGAAAAATACACATATTTCTTAGTATTTCTAGAAGTATACGAGATATTTTCTTCAAACTTGGCGTTTTACATGAGCAGATGAGCCGTTAAACTTACGGTTGACATGAAGCTTCTGAGGCTCCCAGTTGCGGAGATACAGGGTGTTAGACAAATTAATTAGTTCAGAAAAATATGAATACCCTGTATAATCGCATTTTTTTAATTTGTTTTGGGTGGTGAATAGAATGGTTAACAAAAAGTATCTCTTAGTATTTTTTCATATTCGCAGCCGTTTCTTAATTATTATTAAAGAACGGCAACGCTGCAATGAACAATAGTCACTTTAAGAATAAATCTAGCAATCTGTGGATGTCAATTAAACTTTCTTTAACAAAATACAAAAGCAAAAACGATAATAAAAGAAACGTATTGCTATTAGAAAATTAAATTATTAAATGTTCGAAATGACCGCCTCTTTCAATAGGTACACGCAACTATGCGTTTCCGCATGTTTATTCTTGCCATTGGCAAGTCCATAGCAAAAGTGCATATCAGTCAATTCTTCAAATGAAAATATAATTTTTCAAAATATGGATACTAAAGTGCAAAGTTGGCAGCCAAATGATTCAAATAACGCTAAGTTTAATTGACATCCACAGATTGTTAGATTTATTCTAAAAATGACTTGTTTATTGCAGCATTGCCGTTCTTTGAAAATAATTAAAAAACGGCTGAGAATATGAAAAAATACTAAGAGATACTTTTTGTTAACCATTGAATTTGCCATTCAAAACAAATTTAAAAAATAAAATGCGATTATACAGGGCATTCATATTTTTCTGAACTAATTAATTTTAATAACACCCTGTATCTCCGCAACTGGGGGCCTCACAAGCTTCATATTAACCTTAAATTTGACAACTCATCCGCTCATGTGACACGCCAAGTTGGAAAAAAATATCTGGTATACTTCTAGAGATACTAAGAAATATGTGTATTTTTCTCTAAATTTCTACGTTCTGTATAAAAAAAAAACTATGGCCCGTAGGAGTAAAAAAATATATGAAGAAGTGCCCTTATTTTGACTCCAAGAATACGTGGTTTCATTTTTGACCATCAGTTCAGTTACACCCTGTATATGCAATTAAAGAGACAGTACTAAGGTAAAACTAGCAGTTAGAAATAATTAAAAATATTTTACAGACCAATAATTTGAAGCTATGTGTTAAAAAAACACGTCCTAGAAGTGGACCTACATATTGTGAGAGATGATGTAAGACAAAAGGTGTATATGTGCAGTTAGAATTGAACACAAACATGAAGGGTGCAAGAATAATATGTGTATAACATTAAATTGGTGTTACCTACAGATTAAAAATGAAAAACTGTATTAAATTATTGTATGTTACCATTGTGTCTTCTTGGTATAGGTATACAGGGTGTTTCATCTTAAGTGCGAACACCCCCGTAAAATTTGTATTCTCCATCCGATTTTAGCCGCGTTTTTTTCTAAAAATAGGCCACAAAAAACTCTACGTTGGTGCAAAATTTCAGGTCTTAATGTCAATTTTCAAGGCCTACTACAAATTTTTTTTTCTAGTAAAAAAATGATGAAAACCATTTAGCGATTTTTTTATTTAAAATCTGACACCACAGCGTTAATCAGAACAACCTAGAACCCCCGTATACCAAATTTGAACAAAAAATATAAAGGGAGTTCCATTCTGCAGGGTGTCAAAATTGAGCAAAATAGGAATTTTAAAGGCATCTGGAGAGGAAAGTGTGCGATGGAATCCCGTCAAAACAGATGAATGATCAACAGGACTACTCAAAGTGTTGGTGTGCAAAGATTCAATACAAAAATGTACAGAGTCTTTTTCTCTGGGCGATGACAAAATGCTGAATTTTTATTAAACTTTATATTGGTCGGGAGTGCTCTGGAATCATTGAATAAATATTAATAAATACAAAAGCAATTTATTTCTTTACATCATCCAACCAACAAATAAAAACAATTCAAATTGTTGGACCTTTATCAATAAAGTCACTGTCTAAGATGATACATTTTCTGTGCGTTTCCTGTTGTGGCACACCAGCCACCTTAACTCATATGGACTTACTAACTGGCAGGCTTCTGTATTTTTTAGACTTAGTTAGTTTGTAATGTCTGGGGTGGTTTTGATATAATCGATTTTTGACCTGTATAAAGTTTAAAAAATTCAGCATTTCGAGTTGCTACAGAGAAGAACACCTTGTATATTTTTTATTGGATCTTTGCACATCGACACTGAGTGATCCTGTTCTCATTTTTTACTAGAAAAAAAAATTATAGTAGGCCTTGAAAATTGACATTAAGACCTGAAATTTTGCACCAACGTAGAGTTTTTTGTGGCCTATTTTTAGAAAACGCGGCTAAAATCGGATGGAGAATACAAATTTTACGGGGGTGTTCGCACTTAAGATGAAACACCCTGTATATAAGAAAACGACATTTGTTTGGAAAAAAGGAAGGAAGTCTTTTAGTTGTTTAAGGTGACATGGGTGAGTACACAACAGATATTGGTGTGGTACTGTTAGAAAACCGTGTTTTTTATATAATGTAAAAATTTTATTTTTTTAAGATAATACGTAGATTGAAGGAGGCATACGTGGTAACATTCAGACGGAACAATTATTGCAACAGTGTGTGGATACATGGATAGCATGAGTCGAGCGGCAGCGTAACGACTTTTCGATTTTGGTGACGGTGAATATAATTGGTTTGCACTTTGCACCGTTTCTTCAAAAATTCTTTAAAATATTCATTTTGCTGGGTTTTGATATTTTTATAGGTTGATGTGTTGGAAATTATAATTAGGTAGGTGTTATCTACCAGTGGCAAACCTGTGGTAACAGTGGATACGGAGGCTTCTCCACTGATATTCAGAAGTTTCACCTATATGTAACATAAGGTGGGGTTACAATCTTTGCAATCAACCTTATTAACAATGTTAGGTACTATAGTTCAATCATATTTCCGAGATAATTTCGTATCGATACGACAGGTAAGGTAGGTAAGTAAATTAGAAATACGTTTAACGGAATAAAAAGTGAGAAAAATAGCAATTTACGAAAAGCTCAAGCAGATTTTTATTTATATCATGGCATGCTTGATCACGGAAATATATGACAACAAATACCTATACCTTCTTCTTTAAAATAACATGTTAATAATTATTCTTTTCGCGATAACTCCGAAACTAATGAAAATATCGATTTGAACATTGGGTATTTTTTGTTGTAAATTTAATATACTTTTCGACTATAACAGAATAAATATACCATTGCATTAAAAATTTGGGAGAAAATTGTAATAAAAGGGAAATTTTTCAAATTGCGCCTTCTAGCGGTGACCACGAAATTTGAAATAACCTTACTGGACAACCATTTGATAGAAGAAGGAAAGCTCTCTTCAACAAGCCCAAATTCGACCAATTCGGTTAAGCCAAGTCAAGGTTTATCCGCCCGTTTCACCTCTATTTGAAGCGCTGGATCAAAAAATCCTTAACGAAAATTGTTTAGAATTTACTGAAGAGCGCAATAAAATTATTTTTGATATACCTCTATTATTCATTTTTTTGAGAAAAATCATTTTTCAAATTTACTGTTACGCCCTCTAGCGGCCGACCTACGAACTTAAAAATAATTTCAAGTGATTTTTCGTGACCACATTACTTAAGAAGATTTTTTTCACAAAGCTCCAGGACTATTAATTCCTGAGATATGGTATACCTCTTCACCCTTAATGATGTATGTACACTTCTAGGAAGTGATCTTTTTAATACATAGATTCAAATTAACAATCTGTAAAATATTTTTAATTATTTTTAACTGCTAGTTTTACCTTAGTTCTGTCTCTTTAATTGCATATATATTTGTAGCCTGATTGACCTACATGATGAACATGTATAGTTTATTCTCATTATAAGTTCTCGCTAGCGCATCAATAACTTTAACATTTCTTTAGGTATGATAAAGCCTTTTGGGTGTGGTTGAGCTCTCTCGGCCCATTAATCATGGGAGCGAAGCATCCTTCTGTATTTCCGGAATATTTGGTAGACATATAAAGTTATATACAATTTCGATGCTTCCATTGGTATCTCGGCTGTGGTTGCTCGAATTTTAGGGGGCCTAGAAAATTTCTGAAACCGGCATGGAGTTGGCCAATCCAAAAACATAAAACTACCAAGTTTCGTTAAATTCGGGTAACCGATGTGGAATATACAAAGTTTTGAAAAAAATCTAATTTTGCCATTTTGTGAGTATAAATCACCAACGAATCAAGATATCTAAGATTTAATAACAGAATATTGTAGACGGTATAATAGCACTACTTTTGTCTAATTCGACCGATGTTGTATCTTTCACAGTTTTCGAGATACCAATGGTGGGCATCGAAATTGTCACCACTGTGTAATCTGTGTATAGGTATGTGCGAGCCCAGAGAGTGCTTCAATAAGGGTCTTAGCTCTTAACGCATATGTACATACTTCGGACGTTATAGAATGTTCAATATTGTATATTACCTCCCTGTACTTAAAGCATAGACCCGAATCAGCATTCAAACTCGTGGAATTAAAGTAACGCCTTTCACGATTTTGATTAAATTTGGTATAAATGATAACATTACTGACGCAAAAGCCTGTTAATATCAGTTTGAAAGGCAGTAATTTAGCAACTCCTTCGCCATAAAAAAGGTACTATTGTCAAAACTCGAGGTATTTTAATTACTAATTAGATATTAGTTTTTATAAAAAAATGTTTTGCAAAATACCTACTTATTTGGTGTGCCGCGCAGAAATTTCCACAATGGTTCTGACAGTTTATGTGTAGCTTTGCCTATGGTTAAAAGTTTCTTTTTACAAATTGTGTTTTAATAAATTCTCAGTAAGGGATCTCTTAACTATATTAGGTGGTGCTAGCATCATCTAATTTTTTGTACTGGTTCTATGCACAGTAAACAATCCGGTGTTAAATTTGACACGAAAAGTGGTCTATCTAAGTCCACACCATATCTGGTAAATTTTACACCTTCTTTTTTGGTCAATTTAAACATTAAAACGACATTATACAGGGTGTCCCGAAATTAGCCTGCGACCCAAAAAAATTAAAAAAGTTTCTATAAACATGGCCTCAAAAATGTATCCTAAGGGGGCTATAGCCCCTAAATGGACACTTTGGCAAACGGTTTTTTCTAAATATTTCCAGAACGAACAAAGATAAAATTCTGAAATTTGGTAATGTGATGTACCTGAGAGATTTGACATTTACCGAGGTAGCGATAGTTAGACATTCTTAATCATAAGCGTCCTAAATTAAGGGATTACAAATAGACGTCCTAAATTGAAGGGTTAAAAAATACCCCAAATTTTATGTGTGTGCTTTTTCCCCAAATTTTTTGCGTAATTCTAAAATTTCAGGGTATTCTACGAAGAAATGGTGCATCTTGTTGAATTTTGATACCGTGCACCGTTTTTGAGTAAAATCTTATTGAAATTTTTTTGCAGACGGCCATGAAAATGCATATTATAAATTATCCAGCCATATTTTACCAGTGTGTTCTGTGACCCAAAAAAAGTTCCTTACACGCACGACCTCAAAAATGCCCCCTAAGAGGGCTAATAGCTTCCGAAATGGATAGTTTGGCAAACAGTTTTTTTCTAAATATTTCCAGAACGAGCAAAGATAAAATTCTGAAATTTGGTATGTGCCATACCTAGGAGACTAAATCATGAAAAATCGCTCAAAAAATTTGGGATATTTTTAACCCCTTTTTTGAGGCCATGTTTATAGGAACTTTTTTCATTTTAGGCATTTTTATGGCACTCTGCAAAAAATTTTCAAAACGAGTTTATGGGGTAATTTTAACTTCCGAACCCCCCCCCCCCCCATTTGGGAGGCCTATGATTAAGAATGTCTAACTATCGCTACCTCGGTAAATGTTAAATCTCACAGGTACTTCACATACCAAATTTCAGAATTTTATCTTTGTTCGTTCTGGAAATATTTATAGAAACCCGTTTGTGAAACTGCTCCTTTCCGGGGTTATAGCCCCATTAGGGGGCATTTTTGAGGTCATGTTTATAGGAACTTTTTTCGTTTTTTTAGGTCGTAGAACACGCTGGTAAATTATGGCAGGCTAATTTCGGGACACCCTGTATATATTATTTTTGACATTTCTGTCAAATTCTGTCAGTAATAAAAAAAGCAATTTCTACAACAGAACTCTTTTTACAAGTTAAAAAAAATAAAAAAATTTAACTAAAAGTTTAAGATCACACAAATTTTGCTTTAGATGCAATTATCACATAGGTAATAGGTATTCTCTATTTTCTCCTACATTGGCACAAAGTTCATGCGTGCCCAACCCAAGCATTTGCCACATTTGATCATGTTTTCGACTCTGCATTCACCACACAGCATAAAAAACCAGTCATTGTCGTTGACTTCTATCTGAAGTTCTTCCGATTTAGAATCTTTAATTTTCTTCTTTTTTTCAGTCGACTCCTCTCCAGTTTTCTTCTTAATGGATTGCTTTCGTTTTTCATCAACTGCCAATTTATTTTGTTCTAGGTCTTGGTTGTGGGGCGTCACTGTTAGAAATTGTGCTTTTTGAGCACCTTTTCCTAGTCGAGAAGTTGCTGGTTTTTGTAATATCTGGAAGAGGTAGGATTTCTATACCTTTTCAACTTCAAATTGGGAATAATCAATTTCAAATTGGGAATAAACAACTTCAAATTGAGAATAGTCAACTTCAAATTGGGATTAATCAATTTCAAATTGGGAATAGACAACTTCAAATTGGGAATAGTCAATATCAAATTGAGAATAAACAATTTCAAATTGGGAATATTCAATATTAAATTAAAAATCAACAACTTCATATTAAACAATATTTTAATTACTTATATCTAAATAAACACACAATATGTGCCTACTTATTGAATTTAAAATATCATATTTTTGCAATACAGTGTGGTAATTTAAGTGTGCAACATATAGGATTTTTTTTTATTAATTGGCACAACGAAAATACAAATACTCCCGAAAATTGGTACATGTTCGATAATTATACTAGGCGCACTTAGAATGGTTGCAAGTCAAACAGCGTTCAGGGTAGGTCAAAAAATACAAAAATTGTACAAGAGTAAAGTACCCTTATTTCAGAAAATTTAGCAAAATGTTATTGAGAAGAGTTGTCTATATAGAATTAAAAGTTAAAAGCCTAAATACCGAAACATGGCCTCCTAAGAAGAAAAAATATATTTTTTTAAAAAACATTCATAATTTTCTAAAAAATTTTTGTCTTAATATTCACCCTAGACAATTTCATAAATCAATCAAAATTAAATCAATTTCGCATAACTTTGTTCAAATTCAAGCATATTTGTAAAATTTACTTAGATTTTTAATTTTTTAGGGAATCACAAACTTCATGTTTGTTGCAACGATATTAAACAAAACTTTAAAATTTCGCAAAAATTCTTCGGAACAAGGTAAAACATGATAATGTGCGTATTAAAAAACTCATTTAAGGTGCACAATTTTTATTTTAATTGTTTATTAAGAAACTGGAAATTAATTATCGACTAATTTTGTTTGGTATTTAGGCATAGCTTTTAATTCTAAACCACTTTTCTTAATAACCTTTTGCTGAATTTTTTGAAATAAACCCTGTATGCTGTTTAACTTGCAACGTTTCTAAGTGCACCTAATATGATTATTGAACATGCATCAACTTTCGGCAATGTCTTTATTTTGGTTGTGCAATTAATAAAAATGTTGTACACTTATATTTAATCCTTGTCTATCATTTAATATATATATATATATATATATATATATATATATATATATATATATATATATATATATATATATATATATATTCTTTCTAAGATTTCTGGCCAAGTCTTTTTGAACCTTCCCAGGCAGTCTAAATTTTGCTTAATATTATAAACTTTAGTTAACAAATTGAGTTGTTCTTGTTGATAAGTGTTTTTATTTCATGAAGTTATTGATTTTCAATTTAATATTGAATATTCCCAATTTGAAATTGTTTATTCTCAATTTGATATTGACTATTCCCAATTTGAAGTTGTCTATTCCCAATTTGAAATTGATTAATCCCAATTTGAAGTAGACTATTCTCAATTTGAAGTGGTTTATTCCCAATTTGAAATTGATTAGGTATTCCCAATTTGAAGTTGAAAAGGTATAGAATAGAATTATTTATGGAGCTCGGAGGTGTTCGTTCTCTTTTTCGTAGAAGAGAAGCCAATGGAACATTGTCTTCGACATCTTGAAGCATGTTTTCAACTGCACTTGTATTGGCCTGCGGAATGTTTTCTTTGTAGCTTAGAATGTCACTTGCTTAAAAAAAAAACACTTACAGAGTTTGAAAGACTGGCTGCTTTACCATATGCTTCTGCAATTAAACCAGCAACTTGGAATTGTGTAACTGCTCTTTCCGGATGTTCCCGTAACCACCTGTCAATGGCTTGGTCATAATAGACTTCAAATGGCCTAAATATGGCAACATCCAAGGGCTGCAGTCGATGTGTGGTATGCCCTGGCAATTGTAAAAGAATGATACCATTCTCTCGAGCAAGTTCTATGGCTGCCAAATTTTTGGAGTTGTTGTATGCCCATCTAAAACTAAAAGAATCTTGTCTTCTTTGGATGGCTTGACAGCAGCAATTAAGTGCCGCAACCAGGTCACAAATAATTCCGCGTTAATATAGCCAGTGTCCGATATCTCTACGAGACATCTGCCAACTCTGGTGACATCCTGTTCCTTTTAAAGATGATCATTGGAGCTGCGAACTGTCCAGCTGCACTAGTACAGGCTACAAAAGTAGTATTTATTCCACGCTCACCGATAGCAATAGTGCCCACTTGAGATTTCCCTTTCTTTGCCAATACCTTTCGAGATCTTTTTTGTACAGTCGAGAAATCTGCTTCATCGACATCGAAGATACAACTTTTTCAGCGTTTTAAAAAAGTCTTCTACGTTGGCCCTATTCAATCCTTTGCATATGCAACTGAAGTTGACTCGAGTTGTCTAAGGGAAATATTAGGGTGACGTGCCATAAATTTATAGAACCCCGCCATTTTCTTTGTTTTATTAAAAGTGTGCCGTAGGTATACCATTTCGTTCTGCGAGTTCGAATGCTGTTTTGCGAATGTCTTTAAAAGTCACCACAAAGAAGGCACACTCTAGTTTTAATATGTCTTTCTAGTTCCTTTTCGTTATATTCGGGGGTACTTAATCTCCCGATAATTTTCTTGTCTTCATTTGCACTAACATTCAGGGACTTCAAATGCCTTCTAAATGTAGGCTTTGGAATTTCGTATATTCGACAAACTTCATCCCGTACGGCATTCATTTAATGCTTGTCTCATATAATTTTCTTGCCATTGCCCGTAAGTTGTTTTGTCCCTTCGAGGGTTCATTTTCTGTAAATAATATAAAACTATGAGGTTTGCTTAATCGTACCAGTACGAATTAAGCAACTAGCCAATGGTATGATATGGGCGACTAATGCCAAACTTCAAAATAAGCTAATTAATCAACAAAAAACAAAGTTACGTTATGTTATTTCATATTAGGTGCATGACAATAGTGTATAATTTATTGAAAAAAAAATGATTTGACCAATCTACATTAAAAACATGCAAAATTGTTTATTTAAGACATGTAGGAACTTACATCAGACATCTGGTATTTCTACAAATCCGTAAAACAGAGGCACTCACTGCACGCTGGAGAATTTTTTCTGGATGCCATCGACTGGTTTCAAAAGCTTACTAAACACACTAACAGATGTCGCGCGCAAATTCCTAGAGCATAGGTAGGTACATATTGAAAAGGTACGGTTTAGGAGATGGTACGAAATGGGCGACTTTCCTCTAAGTACCTACTTAATTTTCTTCTCAAGGGCTTTCGGATTACCCTACCTGCAAAACTTCTCTTTTAGTCGTACTATGCGCATGTCTTACAACATATTACTTGTCTCCCTTTATTCCATTGTGATATTAAAGAATTTCATCTTTATCGTTTGAAACGAATTAGACAGTTCGTTTTCTCCAAGTTGACATATCGCATGTTTTGTTTCTTTAAATCATCCATGTTTACTATTTTGATCATAGTAAAAGAAGACTCGATCTCAGGAAAGCAGTAAATCCACGTGCAACTTTTTCTGCATCGGGTAAAATTATTGTATTCTACTCTACCTCTGCAAATATGTATGATGTGTTAACAAATTTGTGATTGAATTAGTAATTTTCGATTTTTATTTATTTTCATAAAACAGCTATAAATATGATACATAATGATTAATATAGCATAAGTTTATGTCGAGAAAAGTAACAACGAAATATATCATAAAATAACCTTGTAGTTAATTTATTTGATGAATTTAAACCTAACCTATAACAGTAAATAGCTTAAAATGGCGGCCATTAACCTATTTGGTAATAGATTTCACCATAGGTTTTATAATGTACCTACCCCATACCCCATGTTTTAAAAAATGTGGTTGCCGAAAGTTATACATAATAATAACTTTAGGTAACTCTAATCACCAATTTTAGTGACACCTCGACACCTGGAAACCTCGTTCGAGTTCGAGCGATACTTTAATAAAACTAAAAGTAAATTTTGCAACTAATGATAATACAAGTAACCCTTATACATCCCAGAGTAGCACGCGCACGCGCACATTCTGTAAAAACAAATATGACATAACCTCTAATTTAGTTTTACTGCCCTCATCAGAAACATTATTAATAATTATTAATTGTGATTAGGTATTGTGTGTGATTTACGAGCAAAATGTCATTTAAAATTATAAGTACAACCAAAAGAACCTGGCAAAAATACTTCTAGTCAAAGATACCAGTAATAAAGGCGAAATATGGAAGAAAAATAAGTGACAGTGAATAAAATGAATATCAATTATTCAACGCCTGTTTAGTGTTTTGTGTTTTTATTTACTTATTGTCATTTTGTTTTACCGTATAAGTTTTTGAAGTTCTGTTATTTTAATTTATGGTCTTATTATAAGAGACTAATGTATATCTATGTATAACAAAAGTATAGTTAGAATGTATTAGGTAATAAGCTATAAATAACCCCCATGTTATGGGACATGCGTAGATCGAAATAATTTTTTTCAGTTGCATAAGGGGGTTGATATTACTTTAGGTTTTTTAATTGAATTGGAGAAGACCATTATACAACTATAGCTCTTAGAAGTTATATACCAGTCTCTTAATTTTCCAGAAAGAACAAAAAGGTGTTTAGAGTTATCTCTATAAAACCTAGCCCTATATACAGGTTTTATAAAGTAGGTATACTTTTCAAGACCATTATATAACTTGGTTATAAAACTTTTAGTAACGGGAACTCGAGGTTTTATTAAAAAGGTTACAAACAATAGATCGTGACCTTATTATAAACCTATCAGTAACCGGTCATCTAAAACTAAAAAATCCGGTGTTAAATTTGACACGAAAAGTGGTCTATATAAGTCCACACCATATCTGGTTTATTTTACACCTTCTTTTTGGTAAATTTCACCAAATGTTCTGGTAAAAATAAGAGATGCTGGTGTGAATATGTAACACGGCGTTGTGTAAGATTAACACCGTGTTGTGTAGATAACTTTAACACGCAATTTGGTCAAAATGGTGTAATTTAATTTATTTGGTATTTAAGATTAACACCTTGTTGTGTAACTTTAACACGCAATTTGGTCAAAATTGTGTGATTTAATTTATTTGGTATTCCCATTTTCTTCTTCTTTCTCTCTTATAATTTTACATATACTTTATTTTAAAGAAATTTCAAATGTCATTGATAAGTTCAAATTAAGGAAATGTGTTATTTGTAAAAATAAAATAAAACTAAAAGATAAAGAAGCTGTATATATGAACCAGGGATATACTATGTGCTTGGTCTTCAATTTAAATTATATTTGTAGGAAATAATAAACAGCAATAAGTAAAGGAAAGACTTTATTTCAGTTCCAAAATATATGAACGATGCCTTACAAATATGTATATAAAAATATCAACATTTTCTTTCTTAAAGCTTTAAATAAATATTCATTCTCACAGCCAAAAATATTTGGTCAATATAAAAAAGTTATATTATATATTATAATATTCGTAAGGAAAGTGTATAGCTAACCACAAACACATAAGAAATGCTTTATGTTATAGGATGCGACCAAACTATATTTCCTACAAATTCTCATACAATGTACTTAAGTAACTGTCATCTTACAGAATTGTCTGTGTGAGACAAAAAGAAACTGCAAACGTTGGGTCTGTTTTCGCAAGCACAAGCAGGTCCCAACTAAGTCGGAGCCAATCAGCAGGCATCAAAACAATCAGAACAGTCAGATAACTTAAAATTCTTCAATTATATTCACGACTGGTTCCTTATTCCGGTGAGAACAAACTCATATTAACACAGTCGATGAGTATAGGTTCTATAGGGGCTATCACCTCGGCTATCACACAGTACCTTTCGTCGTCGCATCTGCATATTCGCCTGTCGTTTTAATCCATCCGACTTCACCTTGAAATTTTACTTCACATAACAACACCATTTTTGCACTATCGGCCTGTTGAATCACTTTTATACCTATTATACGAGCCACGCGGTCGGGTCACACGTCACACAAACTGATAAGCTCCGTCGCGCAACATTTTCGACAAACAACTGATGCGATGGCTTCGATTGCCTAAGATTTTACACCCATAACTGGTGAAACGACTTCCCCCTCTCCTCTATTTAAGACGAACTTGTGTTAATACGTTCAATTTAACACCGGTTAGTGTTAAGGAACACCGAATGGTGTTAAAGAACACCGCGTGGTGTGAACAAACACGAAGCCGTGTTAAAAATATAAAAAAATTACATCCCTAAGTGTTAAAATTAACGAATTTGTTGTAGTGTGAATTTCACCAAATGAGGTTTGGTTAAGATATTTGGAATCCACCAATTTTCGTGTCAATTTTTCACCAAATTTCTTTCACCACTTACACGAAGAGGATTTACGCCGATTTTTTTTTACTGTGCACGGTTATAAAACTTTAGAAACCATTAGTTGTATTTTTTAATATTAAAAAGCTGTTATAAAACTAATGGTTACCTGACCATGGGCGGCATGAATATTGAGAACACAAACCTTTTACAAGTCCGTGCGCGCTAACCAGAAACTCTACAAACTCATAAGTAGTCTCTAAGCGCCACCGTTACATAAAGAGATTAGTGTGCTGCGTTTAGACTGAGATTTTCGAGTGTCAGCGTAGAGCGCATGGACTGTAAAGAAGAAGAGTAGGTAGGTACCAAGATATTGCTCCCCACCTCTGGAATCGGCTAGACCCTCCTTCCAGTTAGTCACCATAGAGTTATAGGCACCTACCTATCTATTGTTTACTCTTGTTTTTTATACATTTGACTATTATTACTAATTATTAGTATTAGTTCCAAATCCCGAATGAAAACAAACATACAGAAATTGGGAGTTTGGAGTCACATATTATATTATCTATAAGTATATTAAGACGGCCCGCTTCTCCAAGAAAACTTCTTTATGCACTGCCTACAGAGACACATTTTTTCATAGTTCGCTGTTTATAGGTATCTTCAACAAACGGTCTGTTTCTTATTAGAATGGTTTAGTGTACCTAAGTCTGGTGTTGCTTAATTATTGTCCCAAACAGAAACAAAAAGATTATGGTTAAATTTCGGTTCACCACACCGCAACTATTTAGGCAATTTATAGGTAGGAAGTTAAGGTGCAACTATAAGAATGCAGAAGTTGTAGATGGTTTGCATATTTCTACCCCCCATGCGTAAAAAACAAATGTTGGACAGCCTGGACATTATAAATATTCACGGTCTTGTGTTTTTATTTTTAAGGGGTGAATAAACTCCTTAAAAAATGTGATTAACGCTAAAACACCTTAATAAAAGTCAAATAATAAGAGAGATATGATTGTTTAATTTTTTTTAACATTTTATTTTTAAAAATTGTGCACCAAGTCATTTGCCTGTTGTTGAATACAAAGCTTCGTTCTATGTAAACAAACCATAAAAAATTAAAAGAAACGATAAGTAAACGTTGTGGTACAGGTATACTCGGCGGGTTTTGCGCGCGTTATCGACTGGAAGTTATGCCGATTCATGGATACGTCGAGTGAGACCAGCGTCCAGAGATTTTCTAGACTTTGGCGAGACTTTGTGCTCAACAACAGGGCGCTAACTTTGAGCAACTGCTGTAATGCAGTGTTTTATAATTTTGTAATTTAGTGTTTGCACAATTTTTAAAAATAAATTGGTAAAAAAATTAAACAGTCATATTATCTCTCTTATTATTTGACTTTTATTAAGGTGTTTTAGCGTTGTGTTTTAGAGTTTATTCACCCCTTAAAAATAAAAGAACAAGACCGTAAACACCCTGTATAAGTACTTATCCACTACTTAATATAGGGTTCCGAGTAGAGAATGTAGGTATAAGAAGAAGAACATCAATTTTGCACCCACACATCCCATCCAGCCGGCGTGGCGGCGGGGCCAGGAGAGTCGCATCGAAAAATCCCAAAAGCACATCGGCGCGGCGCCGGCAAGACGAGAAGCCACCGGCAGCCGGCGACGTGAATGGGCCAGCAGCGGGGCAGCACCCGGCCATAGCCGGCCATGGTCGACAGGTGAAGAAGCGCTAAAGTGGCGCCCGCCGGCGATAGTCGGCTGTGAACGGAGCAAGCGCAGCGGCGCATGGATCGGCAGCTGCGGTCCCCTGGGACCCGGGGCCCACCCCCCGGCCCCAGCCATTGGCCGGCTGGCGGGCGCCCCCTTGCCATTGGCCGGCCCGCAGCCTCTTCGGGCCCTGGCCCTCATCCCAGCTTTGAAATTATGCAAATGGCCTTCTTCTGTCCTGTCTGCTCACCTTCTGTCGCCGCGGCCGGCAGTGTCTTGTTTGCGCTTTTCCCAAACTTAGAGGGGGCAAAGTTCGCGTAGCGCTTTTTTGCGCCCCGGCCTCTGCTCCACGGTGTGTAGTGACTTACTGTTCATGTCCGGCGGGAAGGTGGCATTTTGGCGGGAGGTCGGGTGTAGTTGTTCCAAGTGATATTAAAGTCAACTTCCGATTGGATTTTCGAAAGGTAGGTGACGATTGCAAAATTTCTGTTTTATATGGTTTGTGCTTTTAATGAAATGCTTAGCACACAAACTGTACTTACTTTACTTACCTATACATTATACATTGAGATATGCCTATATATTGCGTGCGCGGTTAAAAATTGTTAACTGCTCAGGGTGTTTCGCTATGCCTCTCTAAAGTCAAAAAATAGGTAAGTAGATTTTTTTTAAGAACCATATTATGGATCTCTATATTTTTGTTTTGTTTTGGAGATAGGTACACGGCGAAATAATTATTTTTTTAAATAAAGTACAAATTGGGCTATAATATCTTCTACATAATAATCAACGTATTGTAGGTATTGGCGAGTACGTTTTTGTTACTTTAAAAATACGTATAGGTATGTACCTACCTACTTAGATATCATAAGAGCCTCTATAGTTGCCCTGCTTCGCAGTAGTATAATAACTGTTTTAAGGCACAGGTATAACTTTTCTGACGTTCTTCTATTGAGGTCTTTTATGAAAAATGTGGTAAAATAAAATTTAATTGCAGATACCTACAAAATGTGCTTTTGGTAAAATCCCAAGAAACGCACTATTTTCGACTTACCTAATACTTATATCTAATATTATTAAAAAAAAATGAAAAACAAATTGAAGAAATAGGTAATAAAAAATTACAAATATACCTACCTACTTTTAGTAAAATTAAATTTATAAAGCGTACAGTTTATAATATAAAATTATACCTAGGTATTATAATATACAAGGTGTTTCATTAAGGGTGAAGAGGTACCATATCTCAGGAATTAATAGTCCTGGAGCTTTGGGACAAAAATCTTCTTAAGTACCTAATGTCATCACGAAAAATGAAAATTGTTTTTAAGTTCCTAGGTCGGGCGCTAGGGGGCGTATTCGAAACAGGAAATTTGAAAAATGAGTTTTCTCAAAAAATGGCTAATAAAGGTATATCAAAAATAATTTTATTGCCCTCTTCGGCAAATTCTGAACAATTTTCGTTAAAGATTTTTTGCTCTAGATCTTCAAATAGTGGAGGTGAAACGGGCGGATAAACCTTGGCTTTAAAAAATGCTGCTTACTCCGGTTTGTCTTAACCGAATTGGTCTAATTTGGGCTTGTTCTATCAAATGATTGTCCAGTAAGGTCATTTCGAATGTCGTGGTCACCGTTAGAGAGTCTAATTTGAAAAATATCCCTTTTATTACAATTTTCTCCGAAATTTTAAATGCATTGACATTGACGGATATTTAGGTACCTATTCTATTATAATGGAAAAGTATAGATTAAATTTACAACAAAAAATACCCAAGGTTTCTTCATTAGTTTCGGAGTTATCGCCAAAAGAATAATAATTATTAACATGTTATTTGAAAGAAGAAGGTAGGTACCTAGGTACTTGTTATCTAAGATTTCCGTGCGGTGAAGCATGCCATGAAATAAATAAAAATCTGCTTGAGCTTTTCGTAAATTGCTATTGTTCTCACTTTTTATTCCGTTAAACGAATTTCTAATTTACTTACCTTATATACCTGTCGTATCCCGTATCGATATGAAATTATCTCGGAAATCATCTAACAAGCCATGAAACAAAATCGTTTGGTACCTACCTATCTGACAGCGTAGATATTCACGTTCCGCAAGTGGAGCGTGTTCAAAACATTGAAATACGGCAAGCATATCCTAAGCCTCGGCATTCGTATAAGGCGTTTTTTAATAAATGCAACACACAATTTAAACTCAAAATTTACAAAAATCCAAGATTTGACACAATACCTACTTATTAAAGCTTGATTCATGTGACGTTTTGCTTCCCTAGAAACCAAATGATTTTGTTCCATATGGCTTATACTAGATGATTTCCAAGATAATTTTATATATCAATACGACAGGCAAGGTAAGTAAATAATACGAATGCGTTTAACGGAATAAAAGTGAGAAAAATAGCAATATATATAGGTACGAAAAGCTCAAGCAGATTTTTGTTTATTTCATGGCATGCTTGACCACGGAAATCTTAGATAACGAGTACCTACCCTCTTCTTTCAAATAACAATTATTCTTTTGGCGACCAGGAAACTAATGAAGATATCGATTTGAACCTTGGGTATTTTTTGTTGTAAATTTAATCTACTTTTCTATTATAATAGGATAAATATGTCAATGCATTTAAAATTTCGTAGAAAATTGTAATAAAAAGAAAATTTTTGAAATTGCGCCCGCTCTAGCGGTGACCACGAAATTCGAAATGACCTTACTGGGCAATCATTTGATAGAAGAAGGAACGCTCTCTTCAATTAACAAACCCAAATTCGACCAATTCGGTTAAGCCAAACCGGAGTTAGCAGCATTTTTTCAAGTCAAGGCTTATCCGCCCGTTTCACCTTTATTTGAAGATCTAGAGCAAAAAATCCTTAACGAAAATTATTCAGAATTTGCTGAAGAGTGCAACAAAATTATTTTTGATATACCTTTATTAGTCATTTTTTGAGAAAACTCATTTTTCAAATTTACTGTTTCGAATACGCCCCCTAGCGGCCGACCTACCAACTTAAAAGTAATTTCCAGCAATTTTTCGTGACCACATTACTTAAGAAGATTTTTTTCCTAAAGCGCCAGGACTATTAACTCTTGAGATATGGTATACCTCTTCACCCTTAATGAAACACCCTGTATATATTATTGGTGATTTATTCTAAAAATATTGCTGCAAGAACAAGACAAGACTCTTTTAAATTTCTTGTCTTGTTCTTGTTTGCAAGATAAGACAAAAAATTATTCCACAGGACTATTGCAATTTTGCAAGAAATCTTGCCGAAATCACTAGATATCTGTATAATTATTATATAATTTCTGTAAAACTTTAATAAGAGAAATAATTAGATAATTAGTAGATTACTTTAATAATAATTAATCTATATCTATTATACTTATACCAGTAGGTATGTAGTAGGTAAGTATATTTCATTTACAATACTGCTAGTAAGTAATACTAATCCATGTTTCCAGGCATTACGCAGGCGTCAGGCACTCAAAAAAGAAATTGAGAATTAAGCGGGATTTTAAGCTTTGACGTTGCCGTTTGCAGTTTGAAGTTTCCGTTTGACGTTGACGCAGCTGCTGTTTACAAGTCGTTTTATAAACTTTTTCCGTACCGTTTAGGTTTTTCTGTACGCCTGCGTGTTATCAACCCAGAAAAATAAAGCATAGAACAACAATCGTCGTCATCGGAGCGAAGTCGTTCAATTTCAATATTCCTGATTTATCAACTCTGCTGAATCCACTATGCGTTATTTTGGATAATTAATATTAAAAATATTACACATTACACAAAATCAATACAGATGATCAGCTGATAAACTGAGAAACCATGTGACCTCCCACGTGACTCTTAAGAAGGCACTTCATTGGCCAAAGAGGCAACGGCAAACGGAAAAAGATAATTATGTTGGTTATCCCCGACGGAACGTCAAACGGCAACGGAATTTGAGTTTATAAATACAAACATGAAATCTTCGATGTCCAACTTTCAAACGTCAAACGGAAACGGCAAACTTCAAACGGCAACGTCCAACGTCAAAGTTTATAAATCGGGCTTTTAACGTATTACGCCGCTTTCACTGCAGGATTTGCATACTTCCCGACTCCCGACAAATAAAATCATTCTATAAGCAATTTTAAAGCCCGATTTATAAACTTTGACGTTTGACGTTGCCGTTTGAAGTTTGACGTTGCCGTTTGACGTTCGAAAGTTGGACATCCAAGATTTGATGTTAGTATTTATAAACTCAAATTCCGTTGCCGTTTGACGTTCCGTCGGGGATAACCAACTTTTATCTTTTTCCGTTTGCCGTTGCAGCTCCGGCCAATGAAGTGCCTTTTTTAAGGGTCACGTGGGAGGTCACATGGTTTCCCAGTGTATCAGCTGATCATCTGTATTGATTTTGTGTAATATTTTAATATTAATTATCCAAAATAAACGCTACATGGTAGTAAACAGAATGAATTCAGAGTTGCTAAATCAGAATATTATAAAATCGAACGACTTCGCTCCGATGACAATGATTGTTGTTGTTATGGTTTATCTTTCTGGCGTTGATACCACGCAGGCGTACAGAAAATTCTAAACCGAACGGAAAAAGTTTATAAACGACTTTGGAAACAGAGCTGCGGCAACGTCAAACGGAAACGTCAAACTTCAAACGGCAACGTCAAACGTAAAATTTATAAATCCGGCTTAATTCTTATAAATCCCACCATATTACCTATTCTCTTGAATTAATCCACTACAGTGGATTAATTTATTTTTGATAAGTTTGTCTTAGCTTAACTTTTTGCTAAAATACTTAAATGACTATATTGGACTTCCCAATGCTTTTTTTTTGTTTCATATTAGTATGGCATATAGTGTAGATCGGGTCATTTTGGAGAGTGGCTTTCGCGGTTTTTGTCCACACATATCGAAAACCACAAACATCAAAATAACTTTAACATAAAGGAAAGTCTTCGACTTAAAAGGAATTTCGAATTGAAAATCACGAAAACATTAAAACAAAAGTATTATTAAAATGCAAAAAAGAAATACAAAAAATAACTATAGATGCCTCAATAATTAAAAAATAAACCATCGACCCGCCTCACCGTGCGGCTCTTAAGCGATGGGTCAACTTGTCTCGACAAGCTTTGCATGTAATAAATAATGCAAGAATCTTGTTAACAAGAGTCTTGGTAGCAAGACTCTGGCTGCGATGACGTCACTAAACAAAAAAAATGCAAGAACAAGAAGTTGCAAGAAGTCTTGCTTGCAAGTCAAGATTTCTTCCAGCAAGAGTATCTATATAGGGCAATATAAGAATGAATTTAATATCTCATCTTGCTTTGAAAGACAAGACAAGTAGGCCTAGCAAGACAAGAAATCTTGTCTTGTGAAACGCACTATTGCAAATAAGTTCCCATTTTGTCATTGCGAAGTTCCAAGGAGAAAATACAATTAATTATTTTGTAATTTCGCATTGTAAACATAGGCGCACCTACCTAATTATGTTAATCCGGAATTTATAGTTCAAACTCAGAATATTGAATTCGAACTAGGAATTTTGAGTTTGAACTCAGAGTTGCAACTCGGAATTTCGAACTCAAACTCAGAATTAATAATATATCGACTTTATTTGCAAGACAGAAAAATTATGAAGATTATAGTGAGTTATGACGGAGCCTCTTTATGTAGGGGTTTTTAAGATATAAACTTGATTTTTTTCTACTTTTTTGGGGACGAAAAGAGGCTCCTTTTAAAAATATTTTTGATTTCTTCACACACAGGGTGGCCAACAAAATTTTTTGAATTCCCAATATTTTTTCATGTGTGGGGCTATCATTATGGCGAATCCAACGAAATAAGGATTGAGGGGATTTGGGCCAGAACTGTGGGAGAAACTCTAAATATAGGTACCTAGGCCGTAGTTTAGTCGCCCTCACATTTTGTGTAAGGACGATATCAATCGATCTCTTTACGGCAAAATAGTAGTACCATATACATCCTACATAATTATTTAGGCCGGGTCGAAAAAATTTTTTTGGAAATCTCGGTTGTCAGTGAAAAAAAGTTGTAAGATGGGTAAACAACTGAGGTGAATTTTTTTTTCAAAATTTAAAAAAAAATTAGCCGCGCCCCAGAGGGGCTAAATTTTTCATTTTTTTTATGTCACATTTTGTATCTGCCATAGCAAAAAACCAATTGGTATTAGCTAACTTATGACAGAAAAAAAATTTGGTGAAAATATTTTAGTATTTAGCTGCGCCCCTGGTGCTCTAAAAAATAAAATATCGAAATTTTACGTTCTTGACGTGTTACAAAAAATAATTCATTTTGATTCACTTATGACAAAAAAAAAAGAGAAATATTATATTGTTTAGTCGCGCGGTGATACTGATCTAGTAAGAGTGTGCCTAAGTACGCCCCTGCATCATATTGTAGTCACGTGACTGTTGCCTGCGTGCTCCGGTGACTTTAGCCGTTGTTAGAACGAGTTGTGAGTGTCGTAGAGCCGATAAAGTTAAAACTAGGAAAACTGACGTTTGCCCATTATTTGGTTCCGATACCAAACCTATACAAAAATTTCAGTCAATTACCGATTACCTGAAGTTGACGACAAAGATTTAAGTACAAATCAGCGATATTTATACCAAATATGTTGTGCTGTTAGAGATGGTTGCTGTTCCGAAGCTTTATCTAAAAGACATCCTGGAAAAATCAACCATGCGCGTTGGTTGACAACAGCGAACCGAATACTGCGCTTGTATGTTGCAACTTGCATTCCTTCTCAGAACTTACTTCTGTTAGTCCAGTTTATTATGAAAGTGTACGCGCCTATGTGGTTTAATAAAAAAACGAGATCTTCCATTGAATTTGGCTCCGTACATTTATGGGAAACCATTAATAAGTCAAGATACCTTCCTAAAGAATTAAAAACAATTATTGATAAAGTAATTACAACCAACGCCTACTTCACCCACCCGGAAAATATATTGGTAGCTATGATTGCAGACGAGAGAATTCATATTAGGGAACTTGGCATTCGACGAATATTAAAGGCTAGAAATCAACCACCAGCAAATGTGCGAATATTTAAAATCCCTGCTATAAATTGGAATGCCGAAGAATATACCGAGTTAATTAATTGGGACGAAGTCGCTATCACACTAACAAAGGAAATAAAAAGTGAAGATTTGGTGGCAGCTATCAAGAATAAATCTTTTTCTTGAAATCGGCATTAAAATGTCCCAAAATCGTCATGAAAAGCACAGAAATCGTACAATAATGTAGCCCATTATTGTACGATTTTTTCAATAAGTAGGCCTTGGCGAGATGTAAACATCAAACGTCAGACGCGGATAAATCGCCCGTCAAAAGTGACCAAATATTCAAAATCCGGCCGATAAAGGCTCATTTAACTTTTCGTACACATTGCGAAATTGTTTCCTATAGAAGCGCAATCGTTCAGTATACATATTTTAGTAAATTTGAAAATCAATAGATTTGTTGTGTAGGCTGCACAAGAAGCAGCAGTTTGGTTTTTCTGTCAGAAGGTGCCGTACATCATTATACTTGTCCTAGGTAGAGCGATCGGTAAAGTCAAGCAACGCCGCGCGTAGTCGGTTCATGGACGGGTGATCCCTTATTATTATTTTCTTGCCAGAGGCCAGAGGCCTCAGCAACTAAACTCCACATGAGTCATAAAAAGTTGAACTTCAGTGCCTTGGTACATAAATAACTATTATTAATATTAGGAAATTACCATGCCACACCCAAGCCATTGAGCGGTGTATAAAGATTGTAACAGAAGCGTCCAGCAAAGTTTATGGCCATTATGCAAGGGAGGGTTTTATAAGAGTTAATTACAGGCAAGACAAAATTTACCTTCGTTCGAAAATAAGAGAGAGTACTTTAAAGCTAAAAAGGTGGAGACATAAAATACTTGATTAAATTGGAGGGAGGGAGGGCGGGTGCAACTCGATATGCAGCCACTTCCCCGTGGTGAGTTGTGGGTTGACGTTGACTAAATGATGATAAGAAATACAATTTTGTTTCGCGATTTAAATAAGTCATCATTTTTTCAAGCGAAGAGCTGTATATGTTATTATTTTTACCCCGGGGTGCGGCTAAACATTAAAAAGTAGTAACGAAATTTTTTCCTTGTGCTATGTGAGCTAATATTTATCAGTTTTTTGCTATGCTAGATTCAAAATGTGACATTGAAAAAAAAAAATTTTAGCCCCTCTGGGGCGCGGCTTAAATATTTTTTAAAATTTTGAAAAAAAAATCACCTTAGTTGTTTACCCATCCTACAACTTTTTTTCACTATGCCAACCGAGATTTCCAAAAAAAAAATTTTTTTTGCCTTTTTCAACCCGGCCTAAAATTATCTACCTATGTAGCTTTAGATCCTATTATTACATTACAGTTGTAGTATTTGTCTGGACAAAATGCAAAATGACGTTTTTCTCAAAAACAAATCAAATGGAATGATCAATTTTCAAAGTGCAAATGAAATGTGCACTAAGTACTTAGGTATTCACTAATTCCTTCACTAGGTAACCTATAATTGAAATACGAAAATGTACTAATAATGCAGTATTTCATACATGTTAATTGATTTAAAGATTATAACACCTATACATACGTGTACCTACCTAATATATGGAATGGAATTATTTTATTTTTATTATTTAGGTATAGTGAAACTTTAAACAATAACTTATCAGATTTACGTTTATCTGAAACTTCACTTATTTGTTATAAAGAAACGTAAAGTAAACAAATTTTGTTCAAATTATACTAATAAATCATGCTATTTTTCAGCAGATGTCACATGGTTTTAAGTGTCATTTTCATTAGGTAGAGAAACCATACCATATAATAACTACCTACCTTCTATTATACGGCGCGTAGGCATTTATAATCCTGCAGCCTTTTATACGGGTTTCAGACAAATTTAAACAAGAAAAATTGTTCATTACAGATTATTAATAAGTTTTTATTACCTGCACCCTGCACCTAGGTATTTAAACAATAAAAATAATTTCTTCCTATATTATAGTATCTAAGTAATACCTTCTTTGGTTGTATAGGGAATCAATTAGGTTACTGAAGGAACCACTTAGTGAAAATAAATCCTAACAATTTGGTATCTTTGGAAAGCACATTTACTACACATAGTTCCTCCACACTCTTTGGGCTTTAATTATTTTTTGTTTGAGAAAAACATCATTTTGTAAATGTGCATCACCCTTGTAGAATGTGGACGAGAGAGATATAGGGTTGATATCTTCCTTTATACAAAGTGTAGGTACAGGTACAGAGCGGCGCTTGCGGGGGGCATTTCAAAAAAATCGCCTGTTGTACATTTTCGCTTTCAGCGAACAAACGCTTTTACTTTTTTAAAAGTATAGGTTTTAAAGAAACAATAATTTTGTTAATACTGATAAAAATATTTTTTCTGGGTGCGCCACGGCCAAGCCTGTTTTTGCGACTAAAATACTGGTGTTTCTCCAAAAGTTCTGCTCAAAACCCCTAACCCTTATATCGTTGGATTCGCCGTAATAGATAGGTATACCTACTATACCTAGTATCCATACAAACACTCATTAGCTTTAGTAATAGCGTCGATGGACTCAATCAACGGTACCTAATAGGTAAAGGTAAAAATGTAAGTTAGTGCCTACAAAAATTTGGGACACCCTATCCTATAATCATGTCCTTTCAAAGAGCCACGCCCTATTTAACTTTTGTATAAAATTCTATTTTTTGACCAGAGACTTCCATATGTATAGGTACCTAAGTAGGTATATAAGTTTCGTGGTGGGCATATAGAGAAGATTTTTTTTATAGGTATATATTTTTAATAAAAATAAGTAGTACAGGTGTTAGCTTACTAAAATGCGCCGCAGGCGAAATTTTTTAAAAACAGTAAGGGCAAAGAGTTTAAACGAGGCATAGGAAATTATAAAATCAATCATTATGTATTTTATTTTATCTTTTTTCCCCCTTATCTGCAACCCTCTCCCTGTCCCCCGATTTGTGGAAAATATGAGAATTCTCTATTATCTTATGGATTGAAAAAAAGGGACGTGAAAGAGGTGATTCCATTGGCAGAGGCTTTCTTGAGGAAGATATGATGGGATGTACCTACATAATATATTATAATAAACGACTCGAAAATTGGCCCACCGTTGGTATGTTTCTGAATTTGGTCAGCCATGCGACCCGTCAAGTTCGGTGAGGAATTGCGCCGTAGTGGCACCGGCAAAAAATTATTTATGCACACAGATAGGGCCCGCCGGTGCGCTAAATCAATTCCGCCCGTTTGGCATTGTGTGCACGTCCACTCTAAATCATATAAATACGTTAACAGGGCGATAATGAACGCTATTATGACTTTAATTAATTTTATCGGCATTATCAGCGTACAACCTGCCACACCGCCGCCGGGAATTACTCATTATGTCATGGGTCCCTTCAAAGGTTTATTATCGGGAGCCATTTATAACGGTCAGTGGGGTTATTCGCCTCTCAAAACTTTCCCAAACAATATTGACCAATCCCACTCCCAACAAACACTGTATCTATGTATCGTCTCCCTGTACCTCAAAAACACTTAGTTTTTCGCCTGGTGCCACAAGACAAGAGTTTATTTTAGATACCAAGTTCAACCTTCTCCTTAGTAGTTTCTTAGATCACCAAAACCAAAAGATATGTTGAGTAGATGTAATTAGGTATGTTTGTATCAACATAAAATATAATACATAATTTTATTAACGACTTTTCTAATGAATTTTCTCTATATATTTTACAGCAAAGGGACTTTCCCCTACTTGATTTCTGAAAAATTCAACTCAAATTACTTTTTAATAAAGCAGGACTGGAGACCAAAAAATGTCAAATTTCAGCTGTTAAATTTTTTATAACTTACCTACTTCTATAGTTTTAGCAAAGTCTAGAGAATACTATCTCTAGACGTCATTCCACAATTTATATGATATAAAAGCTTGTCGCGAGATTTAAGTAGTGGTATTTACTTAGTTTGAAAACTTAAATCTCGCGACAAGCTTTTATATCATATAAATTGTGGAATGACGTTATAAGTTGATAGTAAAAGTTTTAAAAGAAAAGATTATTTTATTCTTTTTAGCGCATTTAAATAAAAGCTTTTTTTAAAAATATTTTTTTACTTTTAATTTATTTTGTAATTTTTAGTTTGGCCAGGTGTCTGAGTCTATTCATCTCAGTTAACGCATCATTGTTGCAAGGTCGTTTGCCGGTTAGTTTAGAACAGTCTAGCTCTTCAATGAAGAGACCTTCTAATGACCATCTTGGGTGTTCCGCCATGTTGGATTTAGAATGACGTCACACATATAATCATGCATTGTCATCCAAATTAAACGTGTGTACAAAATTTCAGCTCGATCGGTTGAAATTTAACTAGTCCGCCATCTTGAGTGTTCCGCCATGTTGGATTTAGAATGACGTCACACATATAATCATGCATTGTCATCCAAATTAAACGTGTGTACAAAATTTCAGCTCGATCGGTTGAAATTTAACTAGTCCGCCATCTTGAGTGTTCCGCCATGTTGGATTTAGAATGACGTCACACATATAATCATGCATTGTCATCCAAATTAAACGTGTGTACAAAATTTCAGCTCGATCGGTTGAAATTTAACTAGTCCGCCATCTTGGGTGATCCGCCATGTTGTGTTCAATTTTTAATTTGGTGCTCTATAGAAGAAAAAATATAATTTACACAATGTCGTATACTTATAATATTAATACCTCGATTACTACAATGTGAGAAAGAAACGTCAAACTCTTTTTTAATTTTTGTGGCTGCCATTGGCACTATGTGACACAGGTTTCGAAAATTTCCAAAAACGTTCGTGAATTTGAACGTTTCGTTCATATCTTAAAAAATAATAAAGTTGCTGGTGGGTAGAAATGTCAGTATAGTTTCATCAGCCCGAATTGCTATAAATCGCGCTTCTGAAACCTCTTTTTAGCTATATAGCTTTAAAAACATAGTATTTCCTGGCAAATGTTGTTTCATTGCCATACCATTGCCATATCGAAATCAATAGGCCCACTGTATATTCCTGGATTTAAAATATCCGATGACTCGTTCTCGCAATGCTAGTTAGAATACGCCACAAAATTTTACACAATCGATAAAATAAAACGGGACAAGATGTAATGATTTTTTTAGTTGGTCTTTAAAGTCTTGTATTGCTTTTCGATAGCCAGACTCTAATAACTGACAAACATCAAAATTGTCAATATTCGAGAACTGCAACTCATTTCTTAAACGAATTTGAGAAGATACATGTTTTCTTTTTTAATTTTTGTTGATACGTGAGATAAATCCCTAGCGCCCGTTTTTGTCCATTATGGTGTCGTCTTTTCACTGTTTAAAACAAAGCAGTATGTAGTTTGTTACACCCGCACAACCACGAGTTTTTTTTGTATTGTTCAACCTTAAAACTAGGTATACGTATAAACTTTTTGTTTATTATGGCACATTCTTGAACAATGTTAATCTCGGGCCAAGATGGTCCATTCCTTTTTATAAGCACCCGATTCTTGAAATTATGGGCATTTTCTTTTATAAATTCCACCGAACACGATTCCATACCTACTATTTTACATTTACAAGCTCAGGATATATAAAATACGATTAAAAGATGGCAAAACTACGAACACCGAAATCGCAAACACAAGCAAAGTCCTCTGTCGCAATTTATTTTACGTGCGCTGCACAAAATGATACTAAAAATGGCATACCTAGGTTCACGTATGTGGACACACTGTTTGTTTCACGGATTTTATAACCTCTTTTTCTAACCACGGCCATTCGCGGAAACCTCTCCTGTTCAATCTGGATATCGCACAGACACCGACTGACTAGCCGGAGCACCGGCGGCCGGCAAGAGCATAGTAAAAATAAAAATGTCCAGTGGCGTCTCAAGAAAATAAAGATGAACACGTACCAAAATAATAAACATGTTAAAATTTGTATTGCATTTTTATTATTATTTATGTGATTTTGAAGTAGGTACTGTGTTTTTATGAAATTTTATTAGGTGTTCACTGCACAACTGAAACAATGGAGAAACCGCCCCTGAAAATGAGACAATCACGTTCTAGTATTATCCGTAGTTTGCCTTATTCAGGTTTTTCTACATCTAGTTAACTGGCACACGTATTTGAGAATAATAATTATTGTAACCTCGTTCACGCGTTCTTGTTCTCTTAAATCAAGTTTATAGAAGAATATAAACTGACGTCGGCTATTTCAAATATTATTTTTTATTTCTTGCTCGACATCTCGCATCCCTGCTTCCACCAAACGAACAGGCGCACATTCGCACAAAGCATAATAATTGCGTCCTCAAGACAAAACAAATTAAACAAAAATATCCGCATGTGAGTATGAAAATACGGGCCGACCGAGCACGTCTCGAGAGCATTTTTGTTGTCGGCTCGCAAAAAGAAGGAAGTGGAGTGCTCTTGGGAAAACAAAAGCCGACGGAGGCCGTATGGCCCCAGTTCTTTCGCAATGATCAACCCCATAAACAAATACAGACCTAAGTGCCTTGTACCTCAATCAATCAATATTTACGTTCGCAAAGCGTGTATACGCAATGCACTTTTGAGCCGGCATTGTCTTAGCGGGTGTTTAGTTTTCGAATCTTTTATAGAGGGGTTTCGGACTTTGATACAATATTTGAGGCATTTAGATCCGTCATTAATGCTAGTCTTAGAGGAGTTACTAGAGACTACTTCGGTACAGACGTTCGTAGCGTCTAGAACTATTTGGACTGAATGTTTTTCTACCTTCGATCGACATTGGTTCGATTCGGGCCGAGAGTACATGTCTTTTCAGATGATGGTCATAAATGCTGGGCCAAATGTGCTATTCACTGCATTACTCTTGAGAGAATCTTATCCTATAGTTTTACCGGTCATATAGAATAGAGCCGCAAAAAGCAATGAAGACGAAATAATAATAATTGTCACGCCTCCATCTCACGAGCATTTGGTCGTTTCTGGGGTATCTACCATTAGTTTGGATTATTGTGAGGGTGAGAATTATTATTATTATTATTAAAACAATAAAGTGCACAAGTATAAACTGGAATATGAAGGTCATGATTTGTATTATTTTTTATGGAATCAGTTAACATATCAGAAATTGCGTAGGTATCAATTAAGTGCCCGGAAAGAAGATACTACCTTCATTATTTTAATGAATTTTCAAATTTAAAATTTATATATGTATATACCTACCTATGTACAGGGCGATTCAGTCATGATGTAAAAAAATGTGACCACACAGTGGGGAAGGTACCTACTATTAAAAAGAAAAATGCGAAAGAAATTTTTTCTAGAAGTTTAAAACGTGGGGCAAATGAACCTTAATGAGTAACTCGAGTAACTCGCTTCTGCTTCATAATGCCAATCGTCCAGGTTGGCACTGGAGAGCTATGTTGTCACATTTCAATCTTTTTTTTTGTGGAAGGTGAAACTGAAGATATATAAGAAATACCTACCTTTCATCTGCATTTTTGGTGTAGATATTCAGTCTTGATTCTACAAAGGGCAAGCGTTATAACACTTCAAACATCTTAAGAAAATGTTGTATTCACGTCATAAGCACCAGTATTTGCTTAAAGTCTTTTCGCGAATTTTCGCACACACATTTGCATTTGTACCACCATTTTTAAATTGCACTAGAATATTGCTTTTTTCTAAGCAACAAAACAGCCTGAGAGTGGTTATTATGACATGATTGTTTCATTTACTGACTGGCCGGCCACTAGACGCTGGCGGCGTTGGCCGTTAGTGAGTAGGCGCATCAAATTCGGTAATTCACTTATTACAGATTACTTATACGGGACGGCAAGTTCAGGCACCGACGGATAGATGGCGATGGCTCCACTCATCTCGGAAAGTAGGAAGATTGTTTTTGCAGCTAATTCATATCAGTAAATTAATTATTTCAAGGTATTCTTTAAAAAGTAAGTCACAATTCGTTTTAGTCATACGTTAAAGTTTCGTTGATGTGAACTAACTGCGGTTGAATAACTGTTCCCAAAACAAAAGCAATGGTCAGGTGGTGGCGGTAGCATGCGGTAGGAAGGGCTAGTCCGACTTTAGTGCTCTAGCGGCTATAGGCGACTCGTCTTGTCAATATCTTCAGTAGGTATAGGCGTGTAGAGTTCCGCGATTCACGAGGCCATGAACTTATACCTATTTAAGTTTAAAGTAAACAGTGATAGAGTGTTTTAATTTCGATGCATATTTACACATTTTGTGCTTAGTTTTGTGTTTTGTCTGCTACTAAAGTCTCTGCAAACAACGTGCATCCGTTGTGGGAATCTTAGAGCTCTCTATACTCCTACACACCCACTAATTTCTGTCGATTGACTTTGAAAAATCAAAAAGGCAATGAATTCACTTACACTATGCATACATTTTTTGAAATATCTGGGAAAAGGCGCAGAAAAAGTAATTTTACCATAATATGTTGTGCAACTAGCAACTCCGCACCCCGGGGTCGGTAGCCTCGACTCAGCGGATCTGGTGAACGCCGTTAACAAAGCGTTTTAATACACTTCTAAAAATTTTTTTTTGGTTGACTCTTGAATTTTTTAAATTTCGAATTCATATTCAGCAATTTTTTTGGATTAAAAAAATGAAGGCAAAATATTCCTATTGCTTCCCCAGGTAAACGTAAACACCACAATAAATCGAATTTACTGAGGACGCAAAATTGTTCATATAGTTAATTTGGTGCTAATAAAGTGGAATAGGAATCACGCGAGCAGAAGAGCAGGCGGTTATCCCAACAGGGGTGACTCGTTACACTAGCCAAAGGAGACGCAGAATTTCTTAACAAAACTAAATTTGAAATGACAGAATTAAAATGAAAGATTCTGTCATTTTACGTTGATTTTACAATATTTAAGATTTATTCTCCGAGAGCTTAGAAAACAAAGTTGTTTAAGTTAATTTTTGAGTTAACGTTCCAAGTTTCGTTCTTTTAATGTTAGGCATATTTATGATTTTCCGGGCAACTTGAAAAAGTTTTCCTTTAATCAGCCTGGTTCAGGTTTCTGTGGCGAAAAACCCAATTAAACATTAAATGAATTTGTTTGCTCCACAAAGAAAGTTCCGACAATATTGTTTTTATATTCCAAGATATTGTGCTTGAAATGTAGAGATTTTCAATAATATACAAAAAATACAGTATGATGCTAATAACGCTGACATAAAAGCTTGTTGTGTGTTGTAGTCTGTTAATCTCGACAGTTGCGTACGTTTTGTTTCCTTAGCATAGTCAGCTTTTATATATAGTGCGTTTCTGTTGCCAAATAATATTGCATTTTTTGCAGCTTAATAAGAGTTTAGTAGTTGGATATCCTGCCCATGGACATTTTAAGCTGAGTAATCTTTCACTAATTTCTTTAGCATATTAATATTTAGGCAATATTTTCCAGTTCAGTAACGTTGTTTTATTAATCCAGCTAAATAACTTTTTTGATTGCCTCGATTAGGTAACCCCCGCTACTGGTTAGGATAATCGAAAGGGGTGTATTACGACATGGTACCGACTAGGGACTCGCATACACGCCCCCTTTCGAGGGCAATAAAATTAAGGGTATAGACGGGTAAGTGTAAAGCCGTAAATGCGAAGATCATCGAACTCAGGGATATGTCGTACTAATTGCCTTTTCCGTTTGGTATGTTTCTGATCACAGGCGCCGCTTACAAAAGTATCGTGAATTAAGTCAGATAATTTATGGAAGAAAAATGACGTTTCTTATATGTATTTTGTATACAGGGTGATTCACGTAAGTGGTTCATTAGAGTTTACGGGGAAGGAGTGCGAATTTTGATTTGAAATTTTGGTTACTTATATAACAGGTTGTAATCTTTCTTTCTAAAATATTTTCAACTTCCGATCACTTCCGGTAATACCGGAAGTCGATAGCAACTTTGTTATTTTAAATAGAACACCCTATATATTATTACACCATTTGGTTCCCTATTGAATTCCAAATCTTTTTTTCTGAATATAATGTGTACCCTATTCCTAACCGCAATTTTTTTATTTTTTTGAGTGTTGCAGCCATCGACCATAGTGATGATAACTTTGAAATTTATGAATCTGGAAAACTGAAATTTTGGATTGTCGTAGGCGAAAGTCAACTTTATTAAATGGTCTGTATGCCATTTTAAAATATTGTACAGGGTGTTCGGTAAAAAATTCACAATATCAACATCGAAAAATTTAAAAATCTCATTTTTTCCAAATGGAACCCATATTTTTTTATTGCGCCATTGAAATGCTTGTGAAAAGACAGTTCAAAAAGATATAACACACTATATGTCTAAATGAAGCGGTTACTTCGTTATTACGCAAAATACGTATTTTTGCTGCTCCATATCAACAAACAATAGGCGGCCATGGATTTTTCATTTGTGATTGTCATTTATTGTGTTCCAAACAATAAAATATTAACTGTTGACAAGAATGGCTCGAATTAATTATTCTAACGAAGATATTTTGAATATGTTTTACACTTATGAAGAGTGTAAAAGAATTTTAGAAAGAACAATTAGAGTTTTTAATGAAAGGCATTTACATTTACCACCTTTGAAGAAAAGAAAATTCAGAAAGTTCGAACGAAATTTCATAGTCCATGACATGGTCCAAACAAAGAGAAGCAAATGTAAGTACGTAACAGGTAAATAGCCATAATATGGATAAAGTGTTTTACTTATATGTAGTTTCTTGTTTTTTCTTCTAGTACCTTTGCTTCTCAGGGAAAAAATATTATTAAATAGCCCTTAACCTTGTCATATAATTGCGTTATTTCATTTTCCATGGCCCCCTATATAATGTGATGCTCCTTGAGAAATGGCATCTTTGTTGATACAGAGCAGAAAAAATACGTATTTTGCGTAATAACGAAGCAACCGCTTCATTTAGACATATAGTGTGTTATATGTTTTGAACTGTCTTTTCACAAGCATTTCAATGGTGCAATAAATATTATATTGGTAATTTTTTTCCGAACACCCTATACAATATTTTGAAATGGCATACAAACCATTTAATAAAGTTGACTTTCGCCTACGGCAGTCCGAAATTTCAGTTTTCAGATTTATAAATTTCATAGTTATCATCACTATGGTCGATGGCTGCAACACTAAAAAAAATCAAAAATTTGCGAATATCTCGAAAAGGGTTAGGAATAGGGCACATATTATATTCAGAAAAAAGATTTGGAATTTAATAGGGAATCAAACGGTGCAATAATATATAGGGTGTTCTATTTGAAATAACAAAGTTGCTATCGACTTCCGGTATAACCAGAAGTGATCGGAAGTTGCAAATATTTTAGAAAGAAAGACTACAACCTGTTATATAAGTAACAAAAATTGAACCACTTAGGTGAATCACCCTGTATATCTACAGAAAAAGTAGGTACCTAAAGCGTTTGATTTGACTGAAATAATTATACAGGGTTAACTATCACTTAGTACAAACAATTTTTACCACGTGCGCAGGGTGGCTTAAGAAAACATAGAAAAATATTTTTAGATTTTTTTACGATCTTTAAAAAAAAGGGTAAAAACCCCAATTTTCCCTGTAAATCTCCGCCTCATCCAATATGGCTTCGGAACGTACTGTCAGCTGGAAGTGATTTTCCGCGGTGTTGCCGTTGTTTTACGAAGGATGAAAATACCTTTTTACTCAAACAAATTTAAAAAATACATAAATAAAAATCGATTTGAATTTGTACAGCCGCAGCGCCGCTAGATTTACTCGAGGTTCGCCTGGATTCAGCTTACCTTAGTTTGAAATTTGAAAACAGAAAACAGGATATAAATCCCGAGTCCCGAGCTCGGTCCCGAGGCTAGGTAATCCTGAATCTCTAGGCGTTTTTTGTTTTTGCATTTTCACATAGCAGCACCAAGGAATTACAAAACTACATACACATTTCTCGCCTCGCGAAATCACGAAAATTTCGTAGAGATGACGGACTGACAGACGTAAAAACTGGACACAAACTCACAAAACAGTAGAGGTTGGTGTGGGGTTGGTTGGTTGGTTGGTTGGTGGTGAGCGCCCTTTACACTGCGTTCATTTGAAAACAGTCCACCCTTAATATTTTTAAAAGTACAAAAAAAATCAGAAATTGCCGGGACCCGTCAATTTTTGTTTGGAGGGGGAACTTCTTCGACGGACAGATCATGTTGACAAATTCACTCCTGTAACCCCCTCCAGCCTTATTAACTTTTAAATGTCAAATGGGAATACACCCTTTGTGATAACATCATTTTAAAGCTGATGTTATTGCGAATACAACTAATTTTTATTTTGTAAAATCCGCTGATGTTTGAAGAAGTTATGGGTAAAAACGATTTTTTCATAGTTTAAAATAGATTTCATAGTTAAAAATTATTAGTTTTCACTAGAAATTCTTGAAAATTTAATTTGGGTAGACAGCTATCAACAGTTTCTCTTGAATCGAGTTTTCTAAGCTATACTTTATTGAGCAACTGTCTAGAAACCTAAAAAATCACTGAAAAAAGACGATAAGAAATAAAATTGGCTCATTCTTTTGTTTAGGTAGGTATTTTTTAGTCATTTTTGTGTACTTTCTTTTAATGTTATCGTTAGTCGCTATTGCTATCAATTTAGTAGTAGGCTGGACCATTGTCAATTAAAACTATTTTATACGTAATAATGGTAAACACTACTAATGGAGCCCATTTTGAAAATTTAATAAAATAAATAGCCACACAATTATGTGTATTATTTATTTCCCCAGATCAATGCTGTTGAAAATCTAGGGTATAAAGTAATTTATTTTAAAGTACGAAAAAAACGTTTTTACCCATAACTTCTTCAAACATCAGCGGATTTAAAAAAATAAAAATTAGTTTTATTCGCAATAACATCAGCTTTAAAATGATGTATCACAAAGGGGGTATTCCCATTTGGCATTTTAAAGTTATGGGTTGAAGGGGTTACAGGGGTGAATTTGTCAACATCATCTGTCCGTCAAAGAAGTTCCCCTTCCAAACAAAAATTGACAGGTCCCGGCGATTTTTTGATTTTTTCGTAGTTTTAAAAATATTAAGGGTGCGGACTGTTTTCAAATGAACACAGTGTATTAGTTCTTTTCTTGGGAGGGAACATTGAATTCACTGACCTTAAAACCTAGAAAATGACATGTCACACCCAATTTTTAAATTCACGCTTGCTTCCTCTCTTAAACAGTCCCTTTTTATAATATCGTCAAAACTGCTCTTTATACTAACAGTTATAGTATATTAATGTCCTTCGCTAAAAACTAATTTTCTAGAAAACTATACTTTCCCAAAAAAAAAACTAAATACGAAACGTTTTCATCCCCCTATTTCCACCTCTTTCGAAGGAGCGATTTCGCATAAAATCAAACTGCACTAAATATGACGTCTATAATCTCAATCCGTTCGAAAGTTATATCGACGGAACACAGATAGTCATACCCTAACACACAGAAATCATTTTTTTGTTAAAACTTTTAGAACAGTTTAAATCGATTTTGCGCATATTGTTTTAATGTCTGTTTTCCAAAAAAATTGTCCACTCCCGTGCTGATGTGGAAGTAATAACCTGACCATTGGCCAATTGTCTGTGAATTTAGACAGGGTAGGTTGACTTTCAGGGGTCCCATTCATCTAGTTGATGGGGAGTAGGTATAAATTGAAGTTATAAATCAATCACCTTTTATAACTCGACCCAACTTTGCTGGGCAGGGACCAATGAAAAACGAGCTATTCAGGCTATATGCTATAAGGTAGGTACATATAATATCGGAGATCGTACGGTCCTTATTTAGAATATAAGATTTTTGTGTTATAGATACTTATAACCAGCTTCCAGAAAATTACAAAAAAATCAGTTGGTAGAGTTTTCTACATGTTCAAGTTTTTAGTTTTAGATGCAGTTTCAAAAGAAGTGTTTACGAACGTTTAACGTTCTAGTAATTAGGGGTTGAGCTGTATAACCATAACGGAAGTACCATAATAATCTAATATTTTTAATGGGTAAAATCGGCCGTCACTATCCCCATTGCCTTTGCAGCTGCCGTGTCCGTAGTCACAACGTTGGAACAAATGGTGTTGGTAACAAAAGTAAGAAAACTTTAATAGAAGTGTGAGCCTTTATAAATTTAATGTAGTAATTTCTGCGGCAATTTCAATCATCAAATAACTTCATAGCACCAATTTTGTCCCAAATTCTTAGTTTTTTTGGAGAATTTTTTTCTGTAATTTCTTATCTATACTTTATAGTGACACAAAAATAGTACCTCCCTCCGGGTAGGAGAGGTATACAATACATATTAGGTTTATAATTAAAATAGGTTTTATAATTAAAACTGGAAACATAAAATCCATCAAAATGGTTGTCATCTTTAGTATACATTAGTAAAATAATTGAGTGAAGGAATATAATAATAAGAGGCCCTATACCTCCAGGTATCATATAGCCAGTGTGGAATCTCAACGCCGATTGATTTCGATCAATTGCTTTAGGACGACCTGAAGCGGTTTCTCATCGATTAGGTCGTCCTAAAGTGATTGACCGGGACTGTATTTGCTCGAAATATCCGTCTTTTATTATTCTTTCCCTCAACACTAAAATCCATAGATTTGGTAAAGCGCCACTCGCGAAGCAGGTGACATTTTTTTTAAAATTTGAAGGCCAAATTATTGTTTAAATGAAATGTAGAAACTAAGTGTTGTACAGAACACCCACTACACTAGACAGAATAGAACAAAATACATTTTTATGTTATGGTCCTGGGGAGGGGAAGGGGTAATAACCCCTATACCTCCTTCCTTGGATAGGGCAATGGTACAAACTAAATATTCTCTTTTAACTTTTTGATTTGAATTATTTCAAGGACCTGTAGACTTCCTCTTATGTTGCTTTGGCAGCCTGGATGCCCATTGTTGCTTTATAGCAATCCAGAGTGTCGTATTTGAAGAAAAAAAAATTGTACAGGACCGTTTCATCTTTTTTTGTTGTGATCTCTGAAATCAATACCTCCGCCACTGGTTTCACGGAAATATAGAAATTAGCACATAATGTTGCCATCTACCGGGACATATTCCATGTTAATATTCGATCCATTATCTAATAAGATGATTTACTTATATTCATTTAGCTGTTACATAAACAGATATACATACACATTATATACGTCATTACATTGTCATACATATTAAAAGTTTGACAGTGCCTACGCTGCCGGCAACGGTGCCCGCAAAATAAACTATACAGGGTGTCCCGTTAATAATGGTCCATAGAGCAACTGCACATATTTGGGGCGAAAATATGATGATTGAGGCTAATATGCCTTATAGAAATGTTGTTTGTTTAAGAGAAACCGGGCGTTGAAGTTCATTTTTTGAAATTTAATTATGGCTACATCTCCCAAAATAATGAAGCTGCTGAACTGAAATTTGGCACTGCTATGTTTTTGAGGATGGAGAATAAGCTAAAAATATCAATTTTGCTGTATCTCACAGAGGGCGCTACTTGCGCTGTTTTTGGATCGTGTTTTTACTCCCAACTTTTTTGAGGCTATCTTTTTGATATTGCAGATCCATCATTTTAAGGCATCTTTTCATTCTGCAACAAAAAGGTACTCTTGTTTTATAACGATCAAATCAACCGTTTGCCTTGAAATTGCCAAAACGTGCCCCAAAACACCTGTTGACTTCAATATTCGAAACATAAAATTTTCACCTACCGCTTTCAAATGTTACAAATCGACTGTACATTCAAAATGAAGAAAAAAATGCCAGATGGGCATTGGTCGAAACACCATTCGTTTTCTTGAAATAGAGTGTCCTAATTTTGCCAAGTTTCAATCCGTTCCATTTTGAAAACAAAACATTTTTGGTAGATGGTTTATAGCATTTTTTTTCTCACTTTAAATGGTACAGTGAATCTGTAACATTTGAAAGTAGCAGGTAAAAATTTTATTTTTCGAATGTTGCAGTCTACAGGTGTTTCGGGGCACATTTTGCCAATTTCAACGCAAACGGTTGATTTGATCGTTATGAAACAAGAGTACCTTTTTGTTGCAGAATGAAAAGGTGCCTTAAAATGATGGATCTGCAACATCAAAAAGATAACCTCAAAAAAGTTAGGAGTAAAAACACGATCCAAAAACAGCGCAAGTGGCGCCCTCTGTGAGATACAGCAAAATTGATATTTTTAGCTCATTCTCCATCCTCAAAAACATAGCAGTGCCAAATTTCAGTTCAGCAGCTTCATTATTTTGGGAGATGTAGCCATAATTCAATTTCAAAAAATGAACTTCAACGCAATGTATCTCTTAAACAAACAACATTTCTATAAGGCATATTAGCCTCAATTGTCATATTTTGGCCCCAAATATGTGCAGTTGCTCTATGGACCATTATTAACGGGACACCCTGTGTAATGACTTGCCGGCGCCGATTATCCTCTCAGTATTTTCCGATGCTGGCAATGGGGGGCCAAAAATTGACTAGAGGCTGCCGATTTTGAGTGCCTATCGTGACCGCGAAGTCTGGCCACACAGAAACGGAAAACTGAAAAACGGTTACATCGAATTGGGTTCGAAAACTGAAGAGTCGCGTCTAAAAACCGTCGTCGCAACCCGTAGAAGATAGACATTATTTGAAAAACGAGATATTATTGTTGAACCCAATATTTTACGAGATTAAACAGGGTTATATATATATGCTTTAAACCCGGCAACGTTCACGCCCTTCCTCCCAAATTTATACTTACATAGGGTGTCACAAAAAAAGAAGGTTAATCCATTGACCACAGTTTCTTTGGGCTAAAATAACGTGGTCTCATGCTATTTTCATTTAGACGCCTCCACCTCAAATACAGGGCCCTAAAAGTTGATTTTTGAAAGGCGAATTTTATACAGGATGTTCCGTAATGCAAATATTTCGATAGGAAGTGTTCTGCCGGTAGTTTTAATTTTTCAATTTAAGCCTCCCTTACAAAGTTGTTTCAGCTTTAAGAAGGGCAAAGAATGTCGTTTGATTGTTTTTCTGAAAAACTATCTATAACAGAACTTCAAATTTTGGGATACGTTACCGCACCTCGTTGGAAGACACTTTTACGGCAGAATTATTTTTGCCCCCTCTGCATCATAAGGTTAAAAACCCGAAACACCTATTCGCCTTTTTTACAAAACTTTTTATTACAGCTTTTATTTGGCACCTGTAATATTGCCAAATCTTTAAACCACTTCCAACCAACTGATTGAGCTGAAATTTTGCACACGCTTTTGATGCTGGTGAGAGGTGACAATTAGAATCTAGCATTTTTATTTACAATCAATCACACATATTTTATTTACAATCACACAAACATAAAAATAAAAAAATGTAAATGACATCCTACACAGATGGTCTTAGTTCGTGTTTCCGTATTGTTGCGGGAACAGCGGTGACACCTTCTTCTGGAAACACCTTCAGTGGGTAAATGATCTCCCACATTGATCATTGTTTGCTTCTTGGACCACATCTGCTACTAAGACGTCTTTTTACGGCGGCTTTCTTTCTTCCCGTCTCTATCATCTCTTCGGCTAATGAAATAAGTGGGAGCTTTTTATGTTGTACCTACTTGTTTAAAGATTTTCCATGAGTTGACTACCGCTGTCATCAGAAGCTTACAAAATACTTTCCGCCACCACTCAGTGGCGTAGCGAGGGGGGGCAAGGGGGGGCAGCATGCCCCGGGCGCTACTCACAAAGGGGTGCCAAATGGTCCGCAAAACAAAAAGTCTGGATAATTTTTATTTTTATTATAAATAAAATTAAAAAAATATTTATTATCTCCAAGGAGATAGATATATTTAAAAATAATATGATTATAATACATTAATAAAACTAATTACTATGTATAAATTGTCCTTGCTTTTCATTCGAGCCAAAGCTTGAAACTAAGGTTTTATATTCATTCCAACCAAATTTAGGGAAGCTCAGCTTAACTATAAACTATACTTGGAAAGACGGTACACTGCAAAAGAAAGAGCTGAGTTTAGGTAGTTTTATCTTAATTTTCTATAGAGTTGGTATAAACTATATTTTTGTAGTTAAAATTTTTTTTAGTTAATTTTTTAAGTTAAATTAAACTAAGGTAGGTTGTTAAAATTGGCTTTAAGAGACGTCAAAATCCAATGTGATAGTTTTGACAAGCGTAGAAAAAAGTTGCTGGTTTTAGGTTGTCCCCCAGATAAGCCATATTTACGGTAAATTAAGAATTCTTAATTTTGTTAGTGGAAGGTCGCCTAATTATGGCTAGTTTTTTTATTTAACTTTTTTTGTGTGAAAAAACATATTTTGTTAATTCTTCTGTGCCTAAAATATTTATTACCTCAATAAAAATGGGATACGCTCACAAAACTATTTATTTTAACCTTAAAGAACATAATAAATAGACAAAAGTAAAATAGAGCACTTTTTCAAATTCAAAAAAAGGGTACCCAAAATTTGATACCCTATCCAAAATTGGGAACCTATTTCTCAAAGCAAAAATCACAAACATAAACTTTTGTTTTCTCACTACCAGCACAGTCTTCGTGTGCCCATCTTTACCATTTTACTAAAAAAATATTAAACAAAGTTTAGAGCAGGTAATGTAGTTGGGTTCCTAATTTTGGATATCCAATTATAGGAACCCGTTCCTATCCAAAATTAGGCAACCTTTATATTCTAGGTTAAAATCAAAAAGTGCACAATATGTAAAATAAATAATAGGTATCTTCTATCAACTAATTCTAGATGATCATATATATTTCAAAATCTAGTCTCAACTACATTTTTTGTCTCAAATTTAGCTGGAGCCTATGACTTTATTTATTTTACTTTATTTATTTATTAATTTGCGAGTATATTTTACATGTAATATTATATGGTTTTCGAATGGGGGGGGGGGGGGGGCGCTAAAAAGGTATTGTGCCCCGGGCGCGAGTTAAGCTCGCTACGCCACTGCACCACTTAGTTGATTTACGATCAAGATCATATATGTCGATACTTTTTGGTCTGCGAAATCGACACCACCCATATAGGTAATGTCGTGTCCCGCCATTTAGTAGGAATTGTAACTTCATTATTAACCATGAATTTTGCGTCTCCACGGGCCATTTGGCAGTACCAAAAACAGAAGTATTCTTTCTATTTTTCATGTCCCCACAGAAGCATAAGGTAAATTTACCATTAAATTTACACTGGTAAAAAATCGATCAAGGCATATACAAATATCTGGACTGCTAATTGTGGATGCTAACTTATAAACCACTCTTTCTCCAAGTGTACCATCTGTCATTTCACGATCTTTACCCGAATAAATATTAAAATCATATACGTAGCCGGTTTTTGCATTGCATCGCTGCCAGAGTTTTATACCTTGTTTTATGGGTTTCATTGGGAGATATTGTTTCAAATTCGAACGCCCCTTGAATGTTGTCATTGTTTCGTCAATTGACTGATAGGAGTTTTCTGTCTTGCACCTTGAAATGTTTTTTTTTTAAAGAACAAACTACTTACATCATCGAGATACTAAGTTTTAAAACAATCTTCGGGTTTTTCTGGTTTGGAATAATACATTTTTGATAAAATCAACGTGCATCTATCTTTGCCAATAGCTTTTTTATAGCAGTGTTTGAGAGAGATTCATTACACGACCAGTAATGGTAAAAATTGGGTACTCGGTTGTAAGACATAACTAATGTACATCCAATCTGTGGTTCGTACAATCAGCTATGTGCTCCGGGGAAATAATTTCAAAAATACATCTAGCTCAGTTGCAGGTCGATCCATACCTAAAAGAACTGTACCTTCAACTTCTAATGGAATTTGTTTTCTAGGGACAAAATTATTGTCTTTAGGTGGGTTCGACACAATACTTGTTAGAGTTTGATCAGTTTGTTCTCTTTCGGCTTCACTTTAAACAGTTTCACCACCTTATTCTAACTCCTCTTTATCTGACTTATCTTCCTCTATCCCCCCCATATTTTGATTGTCCAATACTTCATCGTTGTCTGAAGGATGTTACGAATTGTCCCCGTTTAATAAGTGGCCGGATGGCAGGTTGGTCGCCGGAAGGAAGGGTTGGTCGCCTCCTTACCTTTTCGAAGTAACAAGAAAGGATATTGGTATTTAGAGTGCCCGAGAGGCCGAAAGTGGCTCGGACACTACCCGCCTTGACTTGTCTCAAGGGTGGTTCGGTGGGTAGTCACACTACTGTTTTTCGCTAACATAAACTTCAATAAAAAAGCACGACTGTCTCGTTTTACCTTGCTTTAATGAATCAATAAATAATTAATATCTCAAATGGCCACAATATTTGGCTTCCAAAAACTTACTATAGTAAAACGCTGCCTAAGGGATAAGTATGGTAAATAACCCTTACTTTATTGGAACTCAAAAACAGGCATTAAGAAAGAAGTGATCACTCCCTAACAATATGGTCACGCCCGATGCGCGAGCAGAGATATTTGTAAGGTTACTCTATGTTCCCACCCCCAGCAATTAATTCATTGAGATCAATGACATTAAATGAGAACGTAAGACTAAAATCAACAAAGTAATAGGATAACAGTGGACGCTTAGATCTAAGATAATTGGTAGGCAACAAGATTAACACAAAATTGCTTATCTAGTTCCTTCGGTGGTGATCTCTGAGTGGTACGTCACGATTGCAGTAATCTCCAAAAGCTCAGATTAGTTCCAACAACTCTGCTGGCTGGCTGGCTAGCTATTGAGGGCCCCCGAATGGTTCGTGGGGTACCCTGATGAAGGCACCCTAGCCTACACAGTAGTGGACTCCAAAAGTCTGCAGGCCCAATCTGTCGGCTGACCCGATCGGCTGACCCGATCGGCAGACCTCGTCCTGAACTTCACCTGTCTGTGACTGCTTGATCTGTCACTCTCCTCCTGTTCAAACGTCTGACGGGGAAACTTGAAGTCCCCCACAGAATAGCCGATGATGTTGGGTGGCTAAAAGGTAGCTCCTTGATGTAGGAGACCGCTACAGACGCCCAAAATCGATGCTGACACGGGAAAGTCGCTAACGAATCCGAAAAACTCGCAATAACCGACGAACGCAAACTCCAAAAACGTACCCAAAAACTCCACAACAAACGCAAGACGGCAATATTTACTGCACATTAAATCCCGAAACTACGGATAAATTATTTCACGGCAGAAACTCCAAAACTGCGACTTCCCAAAAACGTGTACTGCACAAGACGACCTTTTAATCGCAAGAGAGCGAGATTCCCTCCAAATTTTTCATATAAAAAAAGGCAAACCGTGTTGCCAACCTACAAAATAACAAAACACAATAGTACCCCAGACAATTTCTAGTAGCGCCGATTTTATCATGCATTCTCGCGCTCCAACTTCTTGCCTAAAACCCACTCAAGAGTAACAAAACTCTCAAATAAATATCCCGCACAAGACGACGGATCATCAAAACTTCACCCGACAGCCTATCATGATGTAATCGAAAACGACACCCGAAAACACACGCACCCACGCGCAGATCATTGAAAAGCGCACGCCACTGTGCTTACTGACCGCGCATGCCTCTCGACAGCCGTTCGACGACCGACAGCCACCGACGTCACTGCCAAAACGGCAGCATCGCGGACGAAAACGCCAGCCACTATCGTACACAAAACGAACTCCGTCGGAATACCATTTCGCACACGACAATCGAGTATCTAGGCGCCCAAAGTCAAGGCGAAACCTACGCCGTGTCGGACACGTAAGTATTCCTCGGAAAAATGCGTGACCCGCGAGTGTCAGTATTGTTTACATGAGTGTTTTCTAGAGTGTCAACAACGGGCAAAATAAGGCCGAAAACCCACAATCTCGCAGTCCAAATGGCAAAACTGGAGGCAGAAATCAGGCCAAAACATTATCCACTGGAAACACAACTTTGTAGGCTCACTACGTCTCGATAGAGTGCAGTAGCTATGTTCAAAGGTGGCCCAAACGTCGTTTGCCAAGGCAGTGTGACCCACCCCACTCTACAAACGAGAGAAAACCAAAACAATACTGTTACGACAAAAATTATATGAATAATTTCTAATAAAGGTCAGTTTCTCTGTACCATTGGCCTACTACTTGTTTGTAAGGAGCCTTCAAATACGATTTAGCTAATAAAAGAATGATCATGCTCGAGATTTACCTATTTTTACTATTTGGGCTTAAACGTCAATTCTGAACGTAACAAGGAATATAATCACACATACTCAAATTTCTAAAAACAAACAAAATCATGTTGGTAAATATTTGTTACTGTAGGGAAAGATATTCCCATTCATAATTACTGTTGGGACATATTATTCCATAAACATGATAAACAATAAGAAGAGGTACTTGAGCATGTTACATACAGTGTGGATAGAAATTGTGGAATATTGCTTATATGTCTTAAAATATTCCTCATATGAAAAACTTCTTTTAATAAAAGTGTTAGGGGAAATTATTTCCCGTTTAGTGATATCAAGCAATCTTTCGTCGCCAAAACGGCAGCATCGCGGACGAAAACGCCAGCCACGATCGTACACAAAACGAACTCCGTCGGAATACAATTTCGCACACGACAATCGAGTATCTAGGCGCCCAAAGTCAAGGCGAAACCTACGCCGTGTCGGACACGTAAGTATTCCTCGGAAAAATGCGTGACCCGCGAGTGTCAGTATTGTTTACATGAGTGTTTTCTAGAGTGTCAACAACGGGCAAAATAAGGCCGAAAACCCACAATCTCGCAGTCCAAATGGCAAAACTGGAGGCAGAAATGAACACAAGACACCCGGCCACGAAATAGAACAAAAATCAGGCCAAAACATTATCCACTGGAAACCCAACTTTGTAGGCTCACTACGTCTCGATAGAGTGCAGTAGCTATCTTCAAAGGTGGCCCAAACGTCGTTTGCCAAGGCAGTGTGACCCACCCCACTCTACAAACGAGAGAAAACCAAAACAATACTGTTACGACAAAAATTATATGAATAATTTCTAATAAAGGTCAGTATGTAACATGCTCAAGTACCTCTTCTTATTGTTTATCATGTTTATGGAATAATATGTCCCAACAGTAATTATGAATGGGAATATCTTTCCCTACAGTAACAAATATAAGCAACTGACAGCTAGTGACAGTTTCCCATTGTTCTGATTTTGGCATGGCTAACTTGATGTTAATAATTATTTTGATAAACATTGTCAATTGTCAATAGCATAATAAAAAACTTATTTTTTTTTGTATTTTTTTCTTATGCGACCCCATTAAAATTGGATTGTATCGTATTCAGAAAGTTCCAATGTATCAATTTTCACCAAAAAACGTATATGGTGCCATTTAAAAAAATCAAGTCGGTTACCATGGCAACCACATTTTTTGTGCTACGAAAGATTGCTTGATATCACTAAACGGGAAATAATTTCCCCTAACACTTTTAGTAAAACATGTTTTTGATATGAGGAATATTTTAAGAAATATAAGCAATATTCCACAATTTCTATCCACACTGTATATGTAGGTAGTTGTACTTACACTGTATTCTCCTTATATTTGAGTACATAAGGAAGCCACCCTGTTATTTTTTTCACGATTGGGATGTACAAAAACACTGAATAAGGGGATAGCTTTGATACCTACAGCATTTCTAGTAGGTAGGTATTTGGCAGAAATATACCTTTCATTTCCGCTGATTACCGTGGAAAATTCTACTAATATTCCTCTTCTCGTATCAAAAAAATCAACTAATTAACGGTTTACAACAATGTTATTTGAAGAATACAGACATGAATTGAATAGCCCAATGCATAGCAAATGTGTACTTTACTATTTATTAGAAAAAGTTATTTTAAAATAGTAATACCTAATATGGCTGTATGTTCCACATTTAGATTATATAAGGATGGATTTTTGTACTTTTAATTACAAACAAAAATAGGTGTTTTTGTGTCATAGCAAGTAAAGGCTAGTCGTTGAAAATAAAATGCACTCTAGCCGGGATGTCGAATATTTTGGGTAGAAGAACAAAAATAGTAAGTTCACATAACCAACAATAATGAATGGTTGTCCTAGACACTCTAACCTTAACCCCTTCTAGTAGTTATAGGAAACGTCGGTATCTCCTACATCTCACCGTCACTTACTAATAGTTAGTTGGAACAAATTTAATACCCCCTAGCCCATATGCTCCGGTAGCTTAGTTGGTTGAGTGCCTACGCCGCCAGTAGGAGTCCCGTATTTTATTGCTTGTCGACGCCACTGGAGGACGCCCCGCCCTGCCTTTTCGGCCGTTTTCGCCTGTCGGCTTGGCTCTCTCGTTAAAGCCAAAAATGCCCCACTGTTCTCTTCTTCCGGGGTCACACTGTTTTTGACAATGGTCCTACCATTGAAAATCCCCGTTCTTTTATTCGGAAATAAAAATGCCGCGTGGTATTATTTGCGTAAAAATGTCCGCTTTTTGTTATGTCAAACCGGCCGAGTCAAACCCCTGTGACGCCTATAAAACTTCACGAACTTATACCTAGGTACTTATACGGCCAGCAGTTATACGTATGCCATATACAATATACCTACACCCATATACATCATCGGCATAAGTAGGTACAGTCGATGTCAGACGAAACCGAACGATGTAAAGCCATTTTCTCGAGACTTTTGGAGTATCTAATAATACCCAACAAACAACGAATTCAAGCTCAGACCAAGGGACGAAGCTATCGACGAAAACGACTTTGCCAAATGTCAGAACAGAATCCAAATACCTCATTATTTATTCGTAAATAATATATGTAGTCGACCAACAAGCTCTAAAGGTTTTCTAACAACTTCCTTCAATAAAAAAATGTATCTATTAACCACTTAGAAAAAGCAATCACTTTCAAACAATTAATTATCATACCAATACGACGATAATCGCGAGACATTAGGGTAAGGTGGAGCAAGTTGGCGAACGGGGCAAGAAAAAAAGGGATCTGGGCACTGAAATAAATAGCTATAACAATCTAACTGGCACATAACTATCCCCTACTCAAAGAGATGGCGCTATAGCGTCGATGCTATAGTCAGTACTGGGCGAGTTAGGTTACTGAGTGTGTTTACAGGAATAATGCTCTAAGGTTCTTTGAGTTTAAAATAAGGATTCTCAGAAATTTAATGGTAGGTTTGCATGTTTCTATCGGTAATCACATACCCAGTAGGTTTATACAAATTGTACTTAAACTTGATATGGCGTGTGTAGATTTTTGTTTAGTATGACGGATTTTCCTTGCCTGTGGGAGAAGATGGCAGGGGCAAGATAACGAAATCGCCAGCAAGCCACAGTACTCGTCTTCTTGCCCCAGTGATTTATGATAGGTAACTCTGAAGACTGTATAGAGTTTTTAATTGGTGCGAATCGTGGAGCGGCATGAATTTGTGCACAGGGTATATGAAGAACATTGCCTATATTTAAGTGTGACATTTGTTCATAATCGTCAACTTGCCGTTTTGAATATAGAATCCCAGGAAGGAGGGTGTGTTTTATAAATATGTGACATTTTGACAATATTTTTATATCTGACACGGTGATATGTGTCGGTATATGTGAAACTTTTTCGAGTTATTATATGCTTATCTCTGTGGCTTATGGCTCTTCTCTGGCCGCCAAAACTCAATGTGTGAGGATAATAATCCATTCGTAGATACGTAGTTTTGTAAATTAAATCAACTTTTGAGGTCATACACCAAAGTGGCATAGGCGTTTTTGCAAGTACCTACTTCTTCATAATATGGAAATTTAAAATTAAAATTGCTCGCTCTATTATGAAGGATTCCTAAACTTAAAGACATAAACGTGCATTATAACTTTTTGCTTGTATTGTAGCTACTGATTTCACGAAAAATGAGGAATTCTCCATCGATTAGTTTCTCTAAACAACTCAAAGGTGCGTGCCACTGCAAAAACGGAAACGACAACGACAGTCATATGCAGAAACTATCCCCGTCGCTCGTAATACCAAACATGATCCTTCCTGGGATTCTTTATTGAAAGACTTGCTCCAATATGCTCGCCATATTGCCCCATAGGTGGGGCAACATGACAAAAATGCATAAAATTATAAAAAATCAATCATTACAAATTCGTTTAAAAAAATTGCATAATTCTTTGTTACAACCCATTCTCTCTTATATAACCACGTCAACTTACTAGTAAGAAAGACTAAAAATATTCGACATACTCAGGGGCGTATCCGGCATCGGACTGCTATGTTTTTGTTGTTATGTCGTTAAAAATAATTTTATTTTGGAATTTATTAAAGAGAGGACGAGGGGAGGGGCGCAAAATAGTGCGGGCTTCGGGGGGGGGGGGGGGGGGGGGGCAGAGCGGGCAGTGCCCGCCCTAGAACTTGGCCGCTCTCAAAATATCCTCCAAACATAAAAATTAGAGCCTGTACGGATAAAAAATAAAATCTATTTTCGAAGTGCGGAACTAATTCATACCAATCGATTTATCGCTATAGCGACAATAATACCGTAATACCGTTGCGTAAATTAATTTCGTAACAAACGTGTTACGCGATGGAGTTACGCTACGACGTTTCCACTATTTCCGCCATTGCAATAAGAAACTTAAAAAACGGTTTGAAAAGATTACGAATTTGCAACGGTAGAATATTTTTAGGTATAGGGGAGAGTGGGGAAAAGCGGAATAAAATTTGATTTTTGAGGTTACATTGTTTTTTTTGAAAATAAAGCAAATAAGTATTGGCAATCGAATAATAGTCGTGTTGTCCACACTTTGCCCCACAGAAGGGGCAAAGTGGAATATAAGTTTATGTAAAATAGAAACTTGTTTAAAATAGTTTATAGTGGTATATATATATATATATATATATATATATATATATATATATATATATATATATATATATACTACTTTATATATATATATATATATATATATATATATATATATGGTTTATTGGACAGAGAATTATAACCAGTACATTTTTCGTGAGCCCATCCTTTCCAGAGACTATACAGGATATCCAGGTTTCGCCTGAACTAGATACAAAATACATTCCATCATCATCATCATCAGATACCTTTTCATTACTCGATGGAGAAACAAAATGTCATAACTTTTTGCTTTATTTTTTTATTCTTTTCTTGTGTTTCTTCATTTTTGCCTTTAAAAACATGGTTATTCCACTTTGCCCCATTTGATATATATTTTTATAAAATGTGTGATATTTTAAAACCCAAAGGCACGATACATCTATACGATCTAGTATTGTTGTTGACATGCCCTATACCTTAAAAATAGTAAACAGCAGTTTTTGTTTAACAACACAATGTAAGGCCATTTCGTTCAAAACTTATAGTGGGCTAATTTTAAAGGGTTATATCTCCCCGTATATCGTGTGTTATTCATAAAAAGCTTAAACATGGTTCTCTTTATTTTTTGGGCTAGAATACTACGGGTAGTATTTGATTTTGAATCACTCTGTATATATAAAAAAATCATCATAATTTTTTTAATATTAATTAATACATAATTATTTCTAAGAAAACATTCAAAAACATGCTATTATTTTTTCCAAAAATGTCCGAAGATAAAAAAAATGAGTCACTTCCGAACTAGAAGTATCAAGATATCTGAAACAAATGGTAACTTTCGTTAATACAAAGAACTACAAATTTAAAATTCGTATTTGAAATAATGAAATAGTTATCGGATTGTCTTGCATCCCTATTGTCGCTTCTCCTTTTAAAAAGTACATTGTACAATATAGATTTAAGGGAAAAGTTGAAATTATAATAAACAATAATATCTTTTATTTAGTAGTGCCTACTTTAAATTGTAGAAGAAAGATTGTGCTGGGTTCTATGTATAAAAACGAGAAGATAGAACATTGTAAAACAGACGATTCCCTGGAAATAAAAATGTAGGTTACTATAATATAATACAATAGTACGCTTCTTGGATAATTTATACTTTTTTATAGGTATTAAATATTTCCGAAAACCTGGTTTGTGTTGCTATCAGTATATGAGCCAATTATGTTAGATTTATTTTCAAACTGAAATACTTTTGTGGTAAACCATCTTAATATATATGCTACGCCTCTGTCTCAGCTCAGAGTCGCTTAATAATGACATGTGGTTTGGTGACAGCCCTCGATGATGGCGGATTAGCAGAGTGTTCACCCTCGTTCTATTTCGTTTTTCACCTCGTGTGAGAATTTCCCGTCAAATTACATGGCTGTGTCACCCCCAGTTCTAAATCGGAAATGTATTTATTAATAGATACGAGCAATTTCCTGACACCACACGAAATAATTGACCAAGTGTTGCCAGGAAGATTAATTCTTATAAAAATGGTTTATTATATGTTTCGCCCCCTCAAAGTTGGATGGGCTTTTGAATATCCCGAATTATGTAGTGTTCCTTGCTGAATAACGCATAAATATTAAGGGTTTAATGTAATACATGGGTATTATCTTCGGCAAATATTTGTTCAGCACCTATTTACCAACCCCTTCAATGGGTAGGTAGAAAGGTTACATCTATGACGTACGACAACGTTCTGTACACGAAGTGAACAAAAGTATTTTATCGTCCCTTTTAAAACTTAAAATTGAAAGTAAATGTGTAATGATTAATACTTAATCGTATTTGTATGTACAATACTACCCTGTTTAACGAAAACACCGTAGATTCAAAAACGTTGTTCTGAGATAATTATGACATTTTTTGTTTTGTCTCCTGCCCGCCACAGCTTTTAAATATCGAAACAGATTTTTTTTGGAAATATGACACCAAATACACCACAAAATTTCCTGATTGAATAACATGCTAATTTATTTTAAACTGTTAAAGAAACTGCATATTTATACGGCAATATTGTTATTCGCGGCTACTGATAAAATGTTAAATTGAATTACCAGAGATATCTGTGGTATGGGAAACTAAAAAGAAAACAGATGCAGCAGGGAAACAGAGAAAACCTATATTTTGGAATTTTTATTGTTATTATAATGGATCTACAATATTAGTGATATTTTGGTTAAAACAGTAAAAAAACTTTTGAAATTTGATCCCCAACTGTAATCATTATTTTTGTTTGTAATATACGACGTTTATCTTCTTATAAAAATTGTAAATATACGACAAATAACCTTAACAACCCGCAAAGATCGTTGCGCCGTATATATGCTGCTGAATCTACAGATACGGCGACTACTTCTAACAATAATAATTAATTGTATAGTACGGCGACACTGACTAGCTAAATCCAAAAAATGCATATAGACAAACAAAAAATTGATATATCATTTCATCATTCATTAGTGGGGCCGCGGTGGCGTCGCTCGTACCGGCGCGGCGCTGACTTTTTAGACTGCATGTCTCTGCAAATTGGCATGAATTACAGGCTTAACTATTTTGTACTTCAAAGATTCCTATATACCGTCTCGATCCTTTCTAATAATTCGTTGCCAAATAAAGTTCTGTCTTTTTTTAAAAGATCTTCGCTTAATCTCCCTTCGTAATTAGATACAGAGGTTTGACGTATCGCCTAAATCACTAATCCCTAATATGGTATTCTGAAAATTGATCATTTAAAATAATAATCATTCATATACTTGATACAATGCTAGATTCTTATCTCCGCGAATTTTTATCTGACCAGTCACCATGGTTTTGTTCGAACAATAGTTAAGATTAAAAGAAAATAATTCCGAAGACTCTTATCAACAAATGCAGAATAGCGGGCGGAATACAATACTTTTGTAACCAACTACGATACATCAATGCTGGGACTTCCTCCTCCACTGAACTTGCTGACCAAGGGGATGATCCATCGAAAAGCGTGAATACACGAACCATAATACTTATAAGCAATGGACAATATTTGTCTTGGTCACGGACAATCGGGACAATGCCAGAGTGCCATATTAACAAGTATCAAACCTCGGAGCGCCATACCAACTTGAGGAGTGCTCAGTTGTGGCCGTGCTGAAACCACGGCAGGCTTACAAGCGCCTATACACAAATACTCCATTTATTAAAGCCTGTTTTACAAATAACAATTTTCGTCCAACAAATCCCCCAATAAATCTTACCATTTATTTGTATGTCATTTGTGGCCAAAACTAAATGCTAATTTATCATAATTTAAAACAATGCCACGGTTTAATGGATGTTCTCTTAATACCCACCGAAAAATATGCCCATTTTGTTGTAGCGAGCCGTGGCCTCGAATCCTGTACCTTCATGTTTTAGGTATATTTTTCCCAACATACTACATTGGAAATCTTGGAAATTTCTTGCGAGGTATCGGTATCTTGCACATTTTTCACATTTTTAAAATTTTCTAGTATGCATGGCAGCTATAAATAAAAAAAAGTGTTAAGAGAGCACACAACAAACCATGGCTTTTTCCAAATTCTGATAAACTAGGTTTAAAGCAATCAGTTTTGCCCACAAATTTCATTAAGAATTTTTTTCGGTAACTCTTGAAACAAAAAAGTTTCATGCCGAAGAAATTTCGGCTATTTTCGAGATTTTCGGAAAGTAGGCCATGGATCTCAAGTGTGTTTTTACGCAAAGTTAGCTCATCAAAAAAGCAATTTTTTTTTCAAATAGTTTTCAGAAAAATGCATATTTGTCAAGATTTTCTCGAGTGGCCCTTCTTAAATAGACACCCTGTATTTTTGTCCTTAACTTTTCGAGAACACCCTGTATATAAATTCTGAAGCTAGATTCGGATTCTCCAGAGAAAACTGCATCATCCTGGTTTTAAGCTGGTCTTTTCATTTCAAAAACTAAGGATATAATCGGACTTTATTTGAGACACCTAATATACCCTGAAAAAGTTCTATTATACTTAGAAAAATAGTTATTTGTTTAACTAGTGCAGAAAGTACATATTTGTTGCACGAGGCATGAAGTTTTCAGCTCGAGACGCAGTCCAGGTAACTGATGGACAAACTTCATTTCCAGTATTTTTTTGAATTTTGTTTTCTTCATGGCCTGTGAAGGTCGCAGGTTCTTCACTTAAAACTCTTTTTCGAATTGTTGTAAAGTTTCAGGTACTGGTACTTGGTTCACCTTCCAGAATTTGAGCAGCTACCTATATTTCATTTTTTTTTAGAAATTGAAATTTTACTAAAAGTATTTATACTAACAGGTTGAACGGAGCATTTTCCGTTATAATATCTTATAAAGAATCTAGTGTGACTGGTAGACTGGGGGACGAAGGGATGCATTTTTGCGATATATTTCAACAAAATTAAAACTTTTAATTTTACTGCTTATTAACAAATAATGATCGAGGTTGTTTGTCGTGCTATCGGGAATTTTCACAGTTATGATAGAATCCATGTCGTTAATATCATTTAATGGTAATTTCTGTAACTTGTCTCTGCGGCATGTTCCTGCACTGCCAAATACTGCAACTATCTATAACAATACACAAGTAAGTAGGTATAAAGTTAAAAAACGGCCAAGTGCGAGTCGAACTCGCACACGAAGGGTTCCGTACCACCGTAAAATATTTAACACTACATATTTTTAAAAAATACTTTAGTAAAAATAAAAAAAAGAAATAAAAAAAGTTTGCCCCAGAGCGTGGTTTCGAACGCCGGACCTCTGGGTTATGAGCCCAGCACGCTTCCACTGAGCGACTTCGCTTCTTGAGAAATGTTCGATTGTAGTTAGTGTCATCATTCTTAACTTCTTAACAAAAATCGAAACTATTACATTACCTTTATTTTACTTTTATTATTTGTTGTTATAGCGGCCATACACACTTTTTGAAAATTTCAAGTATCTACCTATTACGATTCAAAAGATACAGCCGTATAAGGCATAGTTGGTGTCCCGTGGGGTTTTCTAAAAAGATTTTACATAAAAATACAGCGCGCCCGTACCTGAAAAAGTCACATATGGAATAACAGATGGGCCTCTGAGCCCCCAAAGTCCAAAATCGGTGCGAAATCTGGAAATTCTCCACACTAAAACAATACCAAATGTCAATCGATGTTTACGAATAAGTATCGAGGGGCGGGGCTTGCGCGTCAGCCATGATGTATACAGTATGATCCCGGGGATCTCGCCAAATCGCAAAGAAAAGGCGGCCCAAACGGCCGAACGGCTTTTTCGATCGGGGTGCCCTCTAGCAGGCGAGAGGCCCGTATCCTTCGGCGGCCCTACGCGAAAATTGAACTCGACCGGCGCTCCCCCTTCCAATCGCTAGCCATTTTTCCCGAAAAAAAAAAACGGGAAAAAAATTCCGGGAGCCGAACGGCTCTCCCGATTCGGACGCCCTACAATAGGGTTGTTCCCCTTAAGCTCGGACGGCCGTACGCCAAATTTGGGCTCGAAATATCGAAAACTGCGTCCTGTAGACGACAGAATAAGTACACGCATTTCTACACAGGAGCGGGAGCCACAACAAGGCCTATGGTCCGGCAGGGCCGGTAGGCGCTTATTAACAAGACTTTTGAGACGTATTGATAGACTCAAGTTTGTAAGCCACTGAAAACTAAAAAACAGAAGGACATGACAAAGCATCATTGACAAGTGCGGCTAACGGTCTTTGATATCGTAGTAGCGGAGCCTCCGCGATGTCTTCGTCTAATGAAATTCAGCAGGAATTCTGGTTAAAACTCATCGGAAGGCACGAACCGGCTCGGAAACAAATTAAAAATTACGCTGAGCAAAGATTTGAACTGAAAATGCGGCGTCTCGGCCCTTTAGCGTGGCGCAGCCCTCCCGAAGTCGATCCCGGGTAGTTAAAAGGTAAATGCAGCGCAAATATTTGACCGAGATAATTACAGCCGCGTCTGAAAGGCGTGTCGGGTGAACATGGTCGAATATTGGCTGCTGACGGCGGTCACGTCTAGATGGCGGGAACTGTCCTCGAGGGGTTAAGCTTGGGTTTTAGGGGTGCGCCAGCGCCTGGTGGAGATGGGAATGGGGAAAAGCTTCCTGCTCCCCTATTACAGTGCTTGCTGCTCCCATTGCCGTTAGTCCGCCAGTTTCACGTTTCACAATAATTGATACCCGATTTAACTAAAAATCTACAGATTGCTTGTTTTAGGAGTATCTACACAATATAGATGTTCTAAGTAGTAGAACTAGTAGGTATCCTATGACCTTGTGAACAGATTTTCTATTCCCATGCGCGATCCTATTCCCGGTTTACAGCAGGGCTAGAAGCCGAGACGGCTTCGTTTGCACTGTCTTCCTGAATTTTTACCTGAATCAGTTTCTAGTGTGTATTTGCACCTGTAGATCGGCATTACTATCGAAAAAAACTGTTATATATAATTTAAACTTGTCCACACAGACAACAATATAATACAATTTAAAGCGACACTACTGCTTATATTTATGTGGTAGGTATCTACCACCACGTTTCTAACGGCTATATGTCAGTCAGAACAAAGTCAACTTGAAATAATATTGCTTCTATATTTACTAACGTTTACGAATATATTATTTCCTCGTACATATTATACAGAATGTTTGGTAAATAATCGACCCCGTTTCAACAGGCACCTTTTGCATCAATTTGAAGCAAAAAAGTTTATGTACCATGGACACCATAGTGTCCGCAAATGCTCTATCCTACATCTCCGCCACTGGCCGCTCGTGTATGTTCAAATTGTGCATCTTCCTCATGTATGTTGTGTTTGTGTATCAAAATTGGTTAAAATATCTCAACTTGATAGTTTGGAGTAGAGAACAATATATTTTTATTTTCTGCAAATTTCATAACTGAGCGCGTTTTATAAACTTTTTTTTCAAAATGTGCCAAAAAAGCGTTTGTTAAAAGAAGGCTCATGATTTACCAAATACCGCGTAGTCCCGTAGTCCCTTATAACTGAAATAAGTATCTGAGACACAAAAAAATAATGACCTGCTCAACTACATAGGATACCTACCTACTATGTAAGCTGTTTGGAATCTTTTAATACTACTACAGGTAACCACTAGCGCAGAATAGACACACGTACAATACGTACCTACGTAGATACGTATTGACCGAAATTTTGTTTTGTTGTCCCACTTAATAAAATTTATCCACTCCCAACAATTTTTAACCAATACCTATCGGAGGTGTACTAGATCTTTTAAAAATCTAAGCCAGGGCCCGGAGTTTGAGTCGAGAAGTCGAGAAGTAAGTACCTAGATTCAAGTACAATATATAATTGAATTTTCAAAAATCTCTGAAAAATTCCAACAAAATGCAGGCACTGCTTAAGATAATTATTATTATTGTTTCCCAGCAGTATAGATTTTTGTATCTGTAATTATAAATAAAGAGGGATGTTTTTTCAACTGATTATTCTTTACCTGATATGCCGCGAAAACATCCATATTTATTGTCGTTTCTTATTGCGGAATGAGATTTTTTCAGTTTTTGTATATAGGGTGCACTTGGGATTGAGACCTTGCTGAATAAGAATTTGTTATTAGTTTTTGTCTAAAAAATCGCTATTAGTATCCTTCTTGACTTTACGACCCAAAGTTCAAGACACAGTAGATTAGTTTGATGGTAAATTTATATGAAACACTTTATTTTAAGTATTGCTCTTATTTTTTCCGAATATGATGACTTGGCTTTTGCAGGATTTGTATTGGAGGAGCATGTCAATAAAATAATTTATTTCTCTAGAAAAAAACAAAAACAAAATAATGTTTACCCAAACAAAATAAAAAACAAACTTAAAGGATAAACATAACAAAACGAAATCACAAAAAGAAACAATAATTCTTTAGATTTAAAAACTAATGTACTTATGACAAAATAATAGTTATTTATGTACCAAGGCACTGAAGTTCAACTTTTTATGACTCATGTGGAATTTAGTTGCCGAGGCCTATGGCCGAGGCAAATAAACCACATGAGGCATAAAGAGAACTTCAGTGCCGAGGTACATATTATATTTTTTTGAAATCGGAAAAAAAAAAATGTTTTATTAGGCAAGAAAATAATAATAAGGAATCACCCGTCCATGAACCGACTGCGTGCGGCGTTGCTTGACTTTGACGATCGCTCTACCTAGGTCAGGTATAATGACGTACGGCGCCCTCGAACAGAAAAACCAAACTGCTGCTTGTTGTGCAGCCTCTATAATAAATTTATTGATATTCAAACCTACTAAAATATGTGTACTGATAGATTGCGCTGCTATAGGTAACAATTTAGCAATGTGTACGAATAGTTAAATGGGCCTTTATTGGCCGTGTTTTGAATATTTGGTCACTTTTGACGGGCGACGGCTCCGCGTCTGACGTTTGATGTTTACATCTCGCCAAGGCCTACTTATTGAAAAAAATCGTACAATAATGGATTACTTCAGTGCCGATTTCTGAGCTTTTAATGACGATTTTGGGACACTTTACCAGCGTCCAGAGACATAATTCTCTAGACTTTGACTTTATCTACTACCGATTTCAAGAAAAATCACATTTTCTCTTCTTTCGCGCAAACTGATATTTTCTTCATTTATGGGTACATTGCGGTGTACCTATATGTATTTAATAGGGCTAAATTACTTAGTCTGTCTTGGACCATATTGGTACGTAACCAAGTTTTAATTATTTTAAGTGAAGAAAAATTTATTTCTGCCGATGCATTGCTTACCCGGAAACTGGCAAGTATGCTCAAAAATTTTCTTGCCGTTGTCGCGATGCGACTTCGTACTGGTGTTGCCAGAACAAACTTTATTGAGAAACTGAGGAAAATATACTAAAAACGCTCTTTAATTGTACACTAGATTGTGACAGGTAAATATTTCGTGTCCCTAGAATTCCCTAAAAGGCGGCCATATTGATATTAATGATAGGTGACGGAGGACAGGGCCGTAATCAACAGAATTTACATTGTACACACACGAATCCTAAATTTAAATAGATAGAAATTAATATTAAACTCTGTTCTTTGAAACATAGAAAAAATCTATAGTTTCTGTGTTTGAAGTTAGGTTAGAGCGTGGCCCACGGAGTTAGAGCCACAAACACAGAGATCGAATATCAACGTTAAAGTTAGGCATCTGTCACAAGTTCTGACATTTCTGCCGGACATGCTAAATACGTCCCTGTAGGCGCCCAAAACATTGCCGCCAACCTTGGATTACCAAATTAAGAAATATCATTTCTAGTGTGCAATTAAAGAGCGTTTTTAGATTACCTAATAATACTCCGGTATAGTAATAATAGTGGTAAAAAAATGGGGGGCGGTGCCCCCCCCCCCCGCCCTCCCCTGTATTCGCCACTGGTGACACCTCACTGACGTTCATAATATGACACGCTGCATACAGCCGCTAGCATCCACAGTTTTACGGTGCCTGTTGTCAGAACTCAGAAATATAGCATATTTTATTCTGTCATAGTTATGTTTATACTGTGGTAATATGCAGTGGCGCAACCAGAAATTATTGTCGGGGGGGGCTGGTTGACAATTATTTTTGTGTAGAATTACTTAATAATAATATTAATAAAAGTTAGCAACCCTGTAAAACCTTAATTTGAAAAGTAAACATTTAGGTATAGTTTCATTCAGTCTTCGGCTTTTTTGAGGGAACAAAGTAACTATATAGCTTTTCAATATCAATTGGTTTGGAGTGATTAATATAGCAACATATAGATATCTGCAGGGTCGTAGATAAACTTTGTCGATGGAAAAAAGAAGTTCATTTTTTATTATCTATTTAGAATAGCGCCGCAAGCGAAAATTTTCAAATTTTAAAGTCAAACATTTTAAATGAACTAAAAAATTTAAGTAACCTAATATTAGCAAAAATTGATTCTATTTTTTCTTTGCTAACTGTGGAACCATAATAATAATAATCTAACTATGCAGTAACTTTGAGAAGTAGGTAGGTACCTTTTCTTTTACATAACAGCCTGAGCGAGAAATTCTTGAGTGATGTGGAAGTAAAAATATAAGTTAGTGCCTACACTCATATTGCCATATCCTATAAATTAACATGTCCTCTCAAAGGACCAAATGTAGAATATAGATAGAAATTTATTTCCTGGTGGGTTCATAATGATTATTGATTTTTAAGGAAGCGTATAGAAAAGCATAGAAGCATAGAAAATTGTAAAGTTGCATCACCATGATATGTTTCCTCTTCTTTTTTCCCAATGGGAGAGGTTTAAACACTCACCCCCCTTGTCTACGTCCTTGCCGTATATGAAGGACAGTAGAAAACAGAAGAAGGCCAGACACATATAGTTCAGGTCAGATTAGTTTCAAGTTCGGCGCAGGTTTGGTTAGGTTTTAAGGCCCGCGGCGCGAAGCGCGTGTGACTTGTGACTTGTGTTTTTGTTCTACTGTTATGTGCCGACTGCCGGCCAGACAACTAATCTGTCATTAAATGTCAACTACTAATGTGTAACACCAATATTCGATATCCTCAATATCGTAAATGTGATAAATCATAATATAAACTTAAAAATACAGGTTAAACAAAATAAAATTCATTCGTTCTTGTGAGAAACGATCCTGTAGCAATGTTTTTATCTAGCATTGTTTAGCGCTTGCTTGATACGAGGTCGGGGGGGCTGGAGCCCGGCAGCCCCCCCCCCCCTCGTTGCGCCACTGCTAATATGCAAGAACAGCAGCAGCTCGACGGACTTGCACACTTTCCAATTGAGGCAGTGACGTTAAGCTAATGAGACAGCCGTCCGCGAATTCAAACGAATGCGCGGCCTTCTCGCAATTTTTTTCATACAATATATTGTGTTTTCTCTTGTGGTTTTCCTTAGATTCAATTTGGAAGCAATTCACGGCCTTTTTGTGGCTTTTAAATATAGACATTTATTTTTATAAACATCTGGACATGAATACTCGTACCTTAGCTGGATATCGTCAGCATACATGTAAGCTTTGTAGTACTTCAGGCAGCCCAAAATAGAGCACAGGACCAAGAAATGAGCCTTATACGATATACCACAGGCGAATCGTTAAACTGCCGATTGAAAAAATGTGACCTTTGTTATAGGTAGCCAGAAAACTAACCGCTTGTCTAGCTATACAACTTAGCACAGTCAACGTTATGTTATCTGGTTTACTCTGTCAAATATATTGGAATAGACAATCAAAACCAGTAGGTACTGAGGATTTACCTTTATTATAACCGGTTTGAAAAATATTTAATGTTCCAGAAAAGCAGTTTGATAGCAAAACGCTTTTAAAAATTGTGTTTTTTAAGTATGCTATACTAAATTGAATGTTGTCTTATTTGATAAACCATAATCTTGGAGGGTGTCGACAACGTTGCTATTGTGCGACGATCGCCAATGATTGAAGATATCTCGACTTTTTCAGTAAAGGAACAAATCTTCTATCTAAACTCTGTTAGTGGCAAAGTTACATTATTACGGTTTTTCAGCTTATTAGGAGTTACTTATCTCATAGGTGTCAATTTGTTTTGATCGATGAAACAACTTCTAATTCTATTTTAATTTCGAGGGGTGTTCCGCGCAGGGTTTAATTTTGGGACCGCTGTCTATAGAGACGTAGGTCAGCTCCATGTTCGCAAGCATGTAACATTTCTTTTTAATAAGAGGTCAATTTCCTATCTGCAGTGGCTCTTTATAATAATAATATTTTTTTAAATATTTTTTTTATTTTATTTATTTATTTTTTTACAGCTATAACAATAAATGTATCTACAATCTTGGATTCTAATTACTAGCTTACAACTATAACTAAAAACCACTCAAGTGAGAGATGGGGGGAAGCGGGCCTAAGCAAAACTATACTTGTACTGCATGCGTCCCCAATCTCAGACCTAAGACATAAATTTGTACAAGTATGACATAAGTTTGCAGGCACAACTCAAGCAGATCTTAGAAACATTGATAGTGTTCTTATAGTACTTTAGGGAGATGGGAGCAAGGAGAAGAGAAAAAGAAAGCAGAAAGTATCAAAACTTTTGGTAGGTACTAATAACGTCATCGTTTTCAGGAATCATAAGTTCATTGACTCAATTATATTTTTCCAGTTTTCTATCAAATATATCTTTATGGCGGTCTTGTAGATTTTAAGTCGATTTATTTGTTTTAGGTTTTGAGGTAATAGATTATATATTTTCGGGCCTAGGAAAAAGATGAAGCGTTGGGTATGGCTCTTATTGCACAAAGGTAGGTCGACCGATAAATTTGCAATGAATCTTGTTTGTTTCACCTTATTTACTCCTTTATAACGGGAATTATTGTGAAACATCCATACCAGTATTTGATATAGATAGAGAGTTCTTATATTCATTATTTTAGTTTCGTTATACAGTAATTCCGTGGAAAACATTTTGGGCTTTTTAAAAATAATTTTGATAAGACTATTTTGTGTTGTTTGTAAGATGTGTATCACGTTATTGTAAGCTCCACCCCATACAACTATACAGTACCTTAATATTGATTCTACTAGCGAGTTATAGACTGTTAAAATTGTATTTATATCCATTATATTTCTAAGTTCATAGAATTTATAAAATATTTTTCGTATCCTTTCTACTAAGCAGATCACATGATTCTCCCATTTTAAACCTTGATCTACTATGATACCTAAATATTTAATATTTTGAGTTTTCTCGATATATGGGCAACAACATTGGAAATTATTTGGAGGGTTACAGTCATGTATTTGTATGGTATTAAAATTCGGATTATCTTTATTATTATAATATACCTGATGATTTGAAGAGCAAGTCAATTGGTCTGTTTTAAAGGTGGACTTCAGAGATCGTCTCTTTTCTGTTTCTACTACGTCCATCCAGTTGTCCCGCTTTTTGACTATTTTAGTATGTGTAAAAATTGTAATTGGTACCTACTCGGTTAGAAGCAGTTGTACTTAAATTCGCCGAGGATTATAAAAATAAAGTCATTATTATTATTAGGTAGACTAGTACCAGCACATAAGTGCAATGAGGAAAAGTTTAGAAGTTTATCACTCTCTTGTAAAATGGCGAATTATGTGAGAATCGCCTTTTCGTTCTAACGTCTACAACAATTTTTTTGTTTTTATTTTTGTCAATAATATCGCATAGGTACCTACGTTTTTCAAATTACAGAGGTGCCAATAACCATCGCCAACCAAGAAAAACCTCTAGCAACGTCATAATTACTCAATAATTATTGTGTGCCTCTCTACGTGTACCGCCACTGCTTCCATACTGTTCATCCTCATCCGAACATGATGTAGTTCATGCTTCAGAAAATCTTTCGCGGCTTTACAAACAGAGGCCGGGCCCCGTGTTTGATTTTGTACCCCCTGTGGAATTCTACAACAAAGAGCGATTCGATTCCGGTGTGCGAACGAACCAATTATTACGTGTAACGTAGAAATACCCAGCAGACTATACGGGCCCCCACGCCCAAGTTCCAAGTACCACGGACTAGATTTTCATTCAATTCGTTCAATAATTATTACAGACCTATTATAAGAATATAAATTGTCTGGAGAATTGCAATGATGCATTTTTTATAAAGCAAAATATCCTATTTCATTTGATGTCTCACACTTGCCAGTTGGTTCTCTATACAAAGTTGTATAGTTTAAAGTATTGTATCCGTCGTGCATCTTTGATCTTTGCATTTATAATATGATTATTTAGGAAAAGGCTGTGATTAGTTTATGCCTGACCGGTATTTTTAAAAGCTTTTATTTAACTTGCAATGTATGTATGTATGTATGTATGTATGTATGTAATTTGTTCGGGTGGAATCTTGCAACTCAATTTTGAAGCAGATATCTTCAACCGATCGAGCTGAAATTTTGTACACACGTTTAATTTGGATGACAATGCATGATTATATGTGTGACGTCATTCTAAATCCAACATGGCGGATCACCCAAGATGGCGGACTAGTTAAATTTCAACCGATCGAGCTGAAATTTTGTACACACGTTTAATTTGGATGACAATGCATGATTATATGTGTGACGTCATTCTAAATCCAACATGGCGGAACACTCAAGATGGCGGACTAGTTAAATTTCAACCGATCGAGCTGAAATTTTGTACACACGTTTAATTTGGATGACAATGCATGATTATATGTGTGACGTCATTCTAAATCCAACATGGCGGAACACCCAAGATGGCGGACTAGTTAACTTTGACTTGTGTAGTTTGGTGAGATAGGCGTCAACAGCATTGGTCTGCAACCTGTCTCGTTGTATATTTAGGCTCCAAGCTCTTCGCGCCTGGTCAAGCATACGTGGCCTTAAGTAGGGTTAGATCATTAGAAGGTCTCCTCATTGAAGAGCTAGACTGTTCTAAACTAACCGGCAAACGACCTTGCAACAATGATGCGTTAACTGAGATGAATAGACTCAGACACCTGGCCAAACTAAAAATTACAAAATAAATTAAAAGTAAAAAAATATTTTTAAAAAAAGCTTTTATTTAAATGCGCTAAAAAGAATAAAATAATCTTTTCTTTTAAAACTTTTACTATCAACTTATAACGTCATTCCACAATTTATATGATATAAAAGCTTGTCGCGAGATTTAAGTTTTCAAACTAAGTAAATACCACTACTTAAATCTCGCGACAAGCTTTTATATCATATAAATTGTGGAATGACGTTATAAGTTGATAGTAAAAGTTTTAAAAGAAAAGATTATTTTATTCTTTTTAGCGCATTTAAATAAAAGCTTTTTTTAAAAATATTTTTTTACTTTTAATTTATTTTGTAATTTTTTTGCATTAATAGTTATTTGTGTATACCAAAGGAAAGGAATAAAGAGGAACTTCAAAGTATATTTTTAAAAATCGGGACAATAAGTATTATTATTCAAAAAGCGGCATAGCTGCGCCAGTATAAAATTTCGGTTAGATTATTAGAAAAGTTAGCTTACGAAAAATTAGAAAAATGCGAAATTGCCAGGTTTTAGTGAGATTCTTTATGTAAACCCTGATTTTTTAAATGTTGATTAATAAAGAACATCATTCGAATACCATAAATAACAAATGGAAGAGAACTTGAAAAATATAATTTAAAAAGCGCGGGCACCCATCCTTGAGTTGCTGTTCTTTCCATATCATTATTTTTGTCTTGGTAGATTGAGCCAATGGACCACTATTATATGAGTCGAATTCGCGGACGTTCTCAGCCACAGAATAAGTTATTCTGTGCCTCAGCCCAACCTCGATTGCAGTCTACATACAAAATATTATCGTTGTTCATATCGACCGAACCGCTCTTACTGAAAGATTACGTTTTTGAAAGTTAAATGATCCTTTATTGGCCGGGTTTTGAATATCTGGCCACGTTTGACTGATTTAATAAGTGTTTTGAACAATGTGTATTTCCTAGGGCGTTAAAGTGTTCTATTGTTATCTACTCAATTTCACAAAGATAACAGTAAAAATCATGCTTGTAACTATCGACCCATATCGGTAATAAACGATTTTGGTAAATTATTATAAACATCAATAAAAGACCGATTGGAGGTCGGTGGTAAATTTATTTCTTATGCCGAGGATACTGTTTTACTGGTGGAGGCTAAGCAACTCCGATGACATCAATTATTCGCCGTTGCCTAATAGTTGGCGCTGATTACGCACTCCATATAATCTAGGGAGTGACAATCCGATTGTGGCATAAATCATAAATAGCATGTCAGTTGTCACTTTCACAAGTTTTATAATTGAAAGTTGAACGTGTTTTTTCGAGTTTTCGAGGCTCTTAAATTGCGTTTCTGTATCATGGTTTACTCAAATTAGTGCCGATCTAATAGACATGGTATGCTGCTGTGGAATATTGAAGACGGAGAGCCATCAAGTTTGCAATGTGCGCGAATTGAAGTTTATGCTGTACTCAGGGCCGTAGCTAGGGGTTTTCCATGGGGGGGTTTAGGTTTAAGGTTAACTTTTTGAGCATTATCCTCAAATATACAGGGTGAGTTTTTTCGATGACCACTATGGGGATCTCGGAAACTAGCAGAGATAGAACAAAGGTTAAATGGGGAAAGAATTGCTGTTTTGAATGCTCAATCTAATACCCCTTTTGGGTTTTTAAAAATGTTCATGGCTCACTAGATATTTTGAAAAGAGTGATTTTTTGCTATTTTATCAGATCTCTGTAGCTCCGTTATTTCTGATTATACAGAAAAACTGTGGAGACAAAAATTTTATATAATTTTGGACTTAATTAGATAATTTAATCCAATTTTTTTTTACGTTGTTTGTGATTCTTGAGATATGACATAAACTTTTGTTTTTTTAAATGTAAATCATAGTTGATTGTGGCCTTATCAAATCGGCCATTTTTTGAGCTTTCCAAAGATATATAATACTCGGCATAGTTATTATAAAAAATAAAAGAGCTGGCAAATTTTCAGATTTTTTTGAATTTTCACATAGTCAGCCATGGAATATTTTCATAATTACGTTATATTTTATAATAAGACATACTTCAAACTTTTAAATATTTTATTTTAGCTGGTAACAAAATGTAATAAAATAAAACAAAAATTAAAAAACTCAAATTCAAATTATTATTAATTTAAAAGGTCACCTTTTAAAATAAAAAATGTGTTCAAACAATCCATCATTATTTATGCAAATATTGCATCTTTTTAAAACTGAATTTGTCGCCTTAGAGAGCGCCTGTCAATACTGGCAATTGCTTCTACAACAGCTGCTCTTAATTCAACATTTGTCTCATACTTTGTTTTGTACTGTTGGGGCGGCCAGGAAATAGGTCTATTTCTCCCTATCCAAATTTTGATAGAGCTAATCTAGGTAATTTCTTACGGGCAAATAATTATGTGGTGGACCTCCATCATGATAATTTTGTTTTATTTTGTTACATGTTGTTACCAGCTAAAAATAAAATATTTGAAAGTTTGAAGTATGTTTAATTATAAAATAGAACGTAGGTAATTATGAAAATATTCCATGGCTTTCTATGTGAAAATTTAAAAAAATCAGAAAATTAGCCATAGCTCTTTTATTTTTATAATAACTATGCCGAGTATTATATCTTTGGAAAGCTCAAAAAATGGCCGATTTGATAAGGCCACAGCCAACTATGATTTACATTTAAAAAACACAAGTTTATGTCATATCTCAAAAATCACAAGCAACATAAAAAATTGGATAGGATTATCTTATTAAGCCCAAAATTATCTACAATTTTTGTTTCAACAGTTTTTCTGTATAATCAGAAATAACGGAGCTACAGAGATCTGATGAAATAGCAAAAATCACTCTTTTCAAAATCTCTAGAGAGCCATGAACTTTTTTAAAAATCCAAAAGGGGCATTACATTGAGCATTCAAAACCGCAATTCTTTTCCCATTTAACCTTTGTTCTAGCTCTGCTAGTTTCCGAGATCCTCATAGTGATCATCGGAAAAAAACTCACCCTGTATATTGCCAAACGCAAACGCTTGACCTTGATGGCATGTTACATGTTATAATAATCCAAGCAGTACAATCGTCCAAGCAGTACGATCGGCCAGCACGATTATTAATTTTTCCATTTTGGCGGGCGCCGAGCCTGTTAATTAATTTTATATATTCCGTCATGGGGGGGGGGGGGTTGAACCCCCTAAACCCCCCCCCTTATATACGGCCCTGGCTGTACTTACGTATAATCAACAAATAATTAAATAATCCCGGATTATTTAACCGTATTCGTTGATAGCTCACAAACATAATACATAGGTAATTATTAGATTTTAATGGTGATATTTTCAAAACAGATCCTTTAAACTGAATAGTGTTTGGTACGTGTATGCATTATGCATATTGGATTGACATTGGAAAATCAAAAGGTAATACTTATACCTAAATTGACTTAGACCATGCTGAAGTTGTATGTCAGAAAAACCTCCACTATGGTTTTGAGATTTCCGTGCAAACGTATAAGTAAAAAATTAAAGGTTTTGGATATGTTATCATTATTTGGGATGGTACATATCATACGAATTTGGAATCTTTAACTTCATCGCATCGTTTTATTTAGAAAGGAAAAGCGATTTTCTACCCGAATGTTATTGTTCTCCTATCTTTGTTTCCATTCACCTATACTTCTAATAATACAAAATTGAGATCGCCTGCCCGAAACACTCATTCATAACACAAGGAATAAATTAAACCGAAATGTCTCTGCCGACTTGCAACCAAGTCAGCGATTCATAAATTATTTTAGACGTAATTTTTTTAATCTGTTGCCTTCAAAATAAGACATTTCAATAATATCCACATAATGTAAAAAAAATCAAAAACACTTGATAGACAATAGTGAACAATTTGTAAGCCTTCTTACAGATTAATTTACACGACATAATATACCTAATGTGCCATTATGCATAGGTATGTATCTGCTATTTTCAGTGTAAAAAATTAAAATAAATGTGCTATTAAGTCTCGCTAAATACACACACAAGCAATTTGTCTTTTCTTAGGTGTAGATACCCACTACCTATTTAAAAAATATATATTTGTACATAGGTACATCGGAAAGAGAAAACGAATAAATTTGATTTCATTTGTTTGACGAGCGGCTGGCATGTCTGACATTTGATATGTAAATCTCGCCAAGTTATAGAGAAAATCGTACAGTAATGATTTATTTTAGTGCTGATTTCTGAGCAAACGAAATTTAAAATGTTAAATACCTAGTCGTTTTTACCAGTAAATAGGTATATAGGTATCTACTATTTGCGTAGGTAGGTACCGAAGATCCTTCTATCGCCTTCTATCTAGGTACATGGCAGATATTATTTCCCTCTTGTTACTCGTTCACTGTCACCTTAAAATATTTTACAAGGCTAAAATGAGACCATCATCAAAGTCCCTTGAAACAATATAATAAAAAACTCTAATTGGCGTCACAAAAAGAATATAGGAAATAAGCATCACGCAGTTTTCAAAAATATACAGGGTTAACTATCAATTAGTACAAAAATATTTATGGTAGATAAAGAAAAATTAGACTTGCCAAAATAAATTTTCAAAAATTTTCTAACATTTGTCTTAAGCCTACATTTTTTTTTCAAATTGTATAAACCCCTCAAAAAACGCCGCCTATGGACGCCCGCGTGACGTGTCTCAAAATTTCGCGTAAGTATGTCAATGGTAGTGACAGGTAGTGAAATAGCGCAGCGTTGCCACGTCCATCAATTTATCCAAGGATTCACCACAAAATTTCGATTTCCTGTTGGAAACGATTACTTTCTCAGGAACATGTAGATGTAGAATGCCTATGAAATACCTACCTTACTGACATTTCCAGGATTGAATATTGCACAATTTTCTGTTTTCTTGCTTTTACACATTAAAAGTCGCACAACACTACACAACATTCATCACATTTTCTAAATCTGTTGGGGACCTCTTGTTTCCCTCCACCATTCCTTTTGTTTGAAGCGAGATACTCAGCCTGACGACCACGGAGGAGGATCCCCTCCGCCAGGAAAATCCCGAAGGTTAACCAAAAAACACAACTGCACTAGCACACATTGCACATGCAAAGCACTACAGTAGCTGTTCAAAGAGGCCGCCGTTAACCTCGATGCACAAATTCACTCGGTTAATTAAATTTAAAATTTTGCATTTTTTGCTTCAGGATCTTCTCTTCTACTTATTCTGGGCCAGGCCGAATAAGTGAGTCAATCTGCTGGCAGTATACCGTACATGGTATATTTCATCTAAAACCATATAATCCATTTACTAACAAATAAGAACTATCAAATAAAAACATTACTTTGACCAAGCGAGGGTGCTTCGCAACTTAGCTGTTTAAGTTTGCCTGGTCGATTCCACAAAGTACATAATCCTAAGGTACTTCTTTTTTTCATCAATATCCTCACCCTCAGTGGGAAAATGTTGGTCGCACGTCTAAAAACATGTTTCACTATTTCACATACCTACTTTCAAAACTAAATTAATTTTAGCCCTTCTAACCTGTAATGTTGCGGTCCTAGTGCACTAGTAAAAAGCCTAGCGTTCAATTAATTGCAAAATAGCTTTAAAACACATCAAAATACACAAATACAGGAAAATATCGCCGAACATTCAGAGGGACGCAGGGAAACGTCGAGTAAACATCGGACGAAATACGATGATTCACCCGCGCGTTATCCCGCGCGTTATCTGGCGCAACAACTATAGTGTGAAGTGCGACGTCGAACAAAACTAACCATCGATTCGATACACAGTCTTTGTATTGCAAAGCGTTCAGTCCAATAACGCCGGCATTAAGAAATCACAGAATTCTTTTTGTTTAGTATAGGTAGATTTCTTATGAAAATTATTTTTCTGAAGACTAATCTAACATTGACATCGATATCGATAATTATTACGCACCACTCCAACCTCTACTGTTCTGTGGGTTTCGTGCCCAGTGAAATGTCAGTAACCTACGATAGCGCGGTATGTCGAATGAATTTGGTTCTACCGGTCCCGAAATCGTGGTTTCGCGAGAAGTGTTTTTGTACTTACTTGGTGCCGCTATGTGAAAATGCAAAAACAAAAAACGCGTAGGGATTCAGGATTACCTACCTAGCCTCGGGACCGAGCTCGAGACGAGCCTCGGGACTCGGGATTCATATACTGTTTTCTGTTTTCAAATTTCAAACTAAGGTAAGGTGAATCACTTCCAGCCGACAGTATATTTCGAAGCTATATTGGATGACGTAATTATAGGCGGAGATTTACAGGGATAATTGGGGTTTTTACCCTTGTTTTAAAGATCGTAAAAAAACTAAAAATATTTTTCTATGTTTTGAACTTAATGAACTATACATATATAATATTGTCAATAGGTCTCTAAAAAGCCTGCACAAGTGACCAGCCGTCGAACGGTTTAACCCATGCAAGTATTGGTAATATTATATTAGACGAGCATACAGTCGCTTGTTTTTACTACAATACCTATTTTCTCTGTCTCTTCCGTCACTAATACCAGGTTCGGGTTAATATGGTTAAAAAAGTATTTTGTCTCATATTTTATTGCCGAGGCGCCTGCTCTCGAGCTATCCTGGTAAAATATAAATGAACTCACTTGGAACACAGTGCTATACGGAGCGCGATCTATTTTATAGCATTTACCACGTTCTGCTACTGGTAAAAAGACCAGACTTATCAGCAGAAATAATCCGTATAAAATTCAAAGGTTTTATGCGGTCGACGTCGACCTAGTCAAGCAGGTAGCAAGCAAATAAGAAAGCGAGCGTAGCGATTTGATTGGTCGGCGTTTCGGACATCCACGGAGCAGGTGTTGACATAGGCCAGTTAGGCCATCAGTATAACCAAAGTATAGAGAATAATATAAGTCCGCTCACTTCGCCTGTGTAAACAAATATTTCCCTCCTGCCCGATCCCGCTCCCTTCGTCTTAGCCCTCAATCGATATCCCGCTGAGCGGGCGATTCCGAGCGTCACTTTAAGTGTCTCTCGGAACGGTGTGCTTCGTATTGTACCCGGTGCGCGTAAATTATATCCAATAGTGTTGCCAATTTTTAGTAGTGATGGATTTATCACGGTTCTTATTGCAGTGCGGATGGCTGTAAAAGCAAGTCCTTTTTTCGAATTCCTAAAGACCCTGAAAGGTAAGATTTAGTTTGAAGTATAATAATTAAGAAAAATGTCCTGATCAATTATTTCTATAGTCATCGAAATATTATTATATTATTACATAATACTCGTATTATGCATAATATTATATGACATATATACATTGTATATGTTGAATAATATAAAGCCAACGTGTCACAGGTGTGTTTCTTTCTTTGTTGTAAATAAAAATATTGATATTTGCAGATGTCAGCAATGGAAGAAGGCCTTAGGGTTCTTCAAAGACCATAAATTTGCGAATATTGCACCTGAAGAGGCACATAAAAGTATAAAAATTTGTAAGACACATTTTGATGACCAATCATTCACTTTTTATTGTTTATTAACAACTGCTGTTCCATTAAGATTATTACCAGAAGCTTATGGTTAGAGGCATATTCGCATGTGTAATCTAACAGGCAGAGACAAGTCAACAATATTTTGTGAACTAAAAGCCTATGAAGGCAGTTCAGGACCATTTCGCAGTTTGACAGTATACCTACCTCCACGAGAATTTAGTGAATATATAAATTTAGAAAATATTTTCTTACCAAAATTTAATGACTTATCGCATCAGGATGGCTTGCTTAGGTTCTAGCCTACTAAAGGAATTTCGATCAGTAAAATACATATTTTTTACTACTAACCTGAGAAATCACCATTATTTACCTCATTCCTCTAATGAGAAGTAATATTTCTCTACCTAGGTAAATAATGATAATAAAAAAATACCTAGGTAAATAATGAAAATTTTCTATGTGACATTTAAAAATTAGTGTCATTTTATCAGCTTGACAACTGAACTCCCAAGCTACTTGATATTTTGAAGTATTTAAAAAAAAGCAAGAAATAACTAAAATATGGCAATATTTCAATGTTAGTAGTAAAAAAAATTCTATATACACTTCGGTTGAGAAGGCCATTATTTACCTCGCACATTATATCCTTTGGCGCTACGCGCCTCAGGATATAAAAATGCTCGGTAAATAATGGCTCACTTCTCAACCTAGGTGTATAATATACTATTATATCCTTGTGCAAATTTTCCCCACGACTATTTGGTTTCATTATCTATATACGCGAGTTCGTATTTACTACACACTTAAATTTGTGTAAAAAAATGTAAATAATTTTGGTTGCTCCTTAGGTACACACTTATGTGTATTTTTATTTACCCTAGCTAGGTATATCTTGCGATATTTAAACGCAAAAAGTAAAATACCTGCATTTTTATTATACATATATTATACATAATATACATATTATACATATTATGCTCCTTATTTTTCTACTATAAGAATTACGCTGCTATTGTGCATAATGGAAAGTTAATATAGAGGTGTCCCCGTATAACTTGGTACAATCAGCTTTACCTACGGTGTTTTCGATAGTCCACCCTCGTAAATAACGGAGTGGCGAGCTGACATTAATTTACGATCGGTCGCAAAAAATCGGCGGCTTTTCGACGACTTCAAAGGAGTGATCCGACTTATAGTATTCTCTAGACTTTGGTATAACCAGTGCCGTGCACGAAAATAAGGATTGCGCTTTATTTTACGGATTTTGGTTTTGTGTATAGATTTTTGTGTGGTGTTGTTTTGTGTGAAACAAAACTATTGGTTTGCGTTGGTTTGAATTATTTCAAAGTTTATTTTATTCTTTTTTAGAGCATTTAAATAAAATTTTTGTAATATTGATAAGGGCTGCGCTCCGCCTAAGACTCGAACTTGCTTTACAAAGCAAACGCCGCGCAAGCGTTTTTATGCTGTTCCAAGTGATTCTGTTTATATAGTATTTCTAAAGTCATTTGGAACAGCATAAATACCTGTGAATTTTATACGGGTGATTTCGGCTGATGAGTCTGGTATTTTTACCAGTAGCAGAGCGTGGTAAGCTATGAAATAGATCGCGCCTCGTATATCACTGTGTTCCATTTATATTTTACCAGGGTAGCTCGAGAACAGGCTCTTCCGGCAATAAAATACGAGTCAAAACACTTTTTTAACCATATTAAACCGTACCTGGTATTATAAGTAAAAGGAGATGAAGGAGACAGAGACGATAGATATTGTAGTAAAAACAATTGACTGCATGCTCGCATTGCTCGCCTAATATAATATATCACCAATACTTGCATGGGCTACACTGTTCGACGGCCGGCCACTTGTACAGCGAAATGCGGTGGATATGCGTGCGATAATTTCACAGATTTTAGGATATACTTGCGTAAATAGTTGTAGTCGATATGGCTTTTTAGAGACCCTTTGACAATATTATGGTGCATTAACCTTTACGTTGTGTTTGACGACAACCTTAAAAAACCCTTAAAAGTGAAATATTATGTTGCTTTTAGAATATGTATATCTTTAAAAAACTGCGTGACGCTTATGTCCTATATTAAGTTTTTTTTATGCAATTAGAGTTTTTTATGCTGTTTCAAGTGACTTTAAAAATACTATTCCATACCTATGTTCTTAACAACTCGCAGGCTTGTTCCACACAAAGCAGTTTTATGACACGTTGCACGTTGCTTTGTACATCGGCCACGTAAACCTTCAAAGGATTACATCCGTTAAACCTCGAGCTAGATCGATACCACTACGACGGTACAACACAACTCAAAAATTACACATTTAGAGCCCCGTCCTCTGGCCGCGGCAGACGATCAAAAGTACAAAGAGGGTCTAATTAACGTTTGCCGGATTGTCAGCGGCAGCAGGGCGCGCGGCGGCGTCGGAGGCGTCGCAACGCCGGCACCCAGCCATCCGCGTCACCGCAGAATAGATATCGACGGGTCACACCCAATTGCCGCCAGTTATTAGGCTGTGGTGTGGATGCGGGGCGGCGCAGATTGCTTTTCTCTCGCTCCCCGGGTTATCATCCCCTCGTGACACTCGTTTCCATGTTTATCTGGCCGTAATCGCCTTAATACGGGGTCGCAGAGGCGGCCCGTCGTGGATAGATAAATTGATAAATCACTGCCCAATAATATATACCTACTTGCCCCCATACAAATAGACAAGTTGTTCTTAAGAAATAAATCGTGAAATACATCAACCTGTTTGTAAATTGAAGGGATTCAGATAGTCACGAAATATACGATACATTATATCTGTATTTAAATAGTAAAAATCTAGATTGTAAATGAGTCGACATTTATACCTAAGTAATATTATTGTATGTCGACCTATTTGGGTCTTTTTATCTTTTATATATTAATAGTTGAAATCTGTAAAATACTGATACTGTTTCATGTGCTTCGATTTGTCCAGGTGTACATCCGAAGTTATATTGTTTCCTAGCAGGGCCGTATCTAGCGAAAATTTGAGGGGGGTCAGGATCGGCTCAAGCTTTTTTGGGGCTGGGTGCCGGATGAAAGTGCGGGGCCCCGGCAAGGAATTATTTAATCCATTAAGAACAAATTTTTGAATATTGATACGCTACTAGAACGGTATATTTTTTGCATGTCACTTTTTAAAAAAGTAGGCCGTTGCGATGAATTTACATCACTTCAGTGACTTATACAGAAATTAATTTCGGGTGGGGAGGGACAATTTTTGCGAATTTCTTTGAAACAAGTGCATTTAAAATAATGCTGTAAAATGCGCCGAAGGCGAAATTTTTTACAAAATGTTAAGGAAAACTATTTAAAATTAGTCTTAGGAAATCCCAATATCTTCAGATTTTCAAGCTGCAGTGAATATTTACAAATTTTGAAATGGTTTCGGCCCCGCCCTTTTAAATACGCTACTGACTGGATAACCCTGTACACGGGACTCGGAGGCGCGGGGCCAGTCAGAACGCAGGCCGCGTACGCCGCACCGTTCGCACCTGCCTAATAACAACTTATCGTAGTAAAGCTGTAAATTTCGCTTGATACAATAATCATGGAGAAAGGCTTTTTGGAGTATTTTGACGTTTTGTTCAAATGTTAAAAGGAAGAGGGAAATCAGGAAACGTTTAAATAGAACTAGATGTTCTAAAGCATGGTTATTGAAACGAAGTCTATTTTACCATTGAATTCTATTATAAAATTATGCGAAATGGTCGACATATTTTTTAACAAATTTAAAATATATCAGTTATTGTTTTAGTTTTAATTAATTTAATAATTTCCGGACTAAAAATAGGTAGAAGTCAGCTACCGTCGCACCTAAAAATTGTAAAAATCTCGGACAAGCGTACACACGTTACGATTTGCATACGCAAATCTCCAAAATCTATGCTTTTCGGCTCAGACTTTCAACTCCGACGTCCAACTTTGCACAGTTCTAAATTTTGTGCCAATCTGCTGTCCACACGCAACGATTTATCTGTAACGATTTACTTGCGCATGCAAATCGTACGATACATCGTTCCGTGTGGACCGGCCTTAAAGCCGGCCCTGGAGAGGCTAGACCAGTGGCTGTTAACGCTGAAATAGCTTTAAGGTTAAAAACTACTTTTTTTAAATGTTTTTTAATAACAAAACTGAAACAGGTTTAAGTTGAACAAGTTTATCATTAAAACTTTAAAAATATTAAATATTAATTATAATAATAGCTGAATATTCCTTCTCGCATTTATACCTATCCATTTTCTACTTATTTGATTTCTCATTATTGCGGATATATTCCTACACATTCTTCTCCTGGCCTGACGATACCTTAAGAATTGCCAGTAGGGTATGGTAAAATATTTCTTCGCGCCACTTGCCTAACTGAACCTTTCATAAAAATAATAAATAAATCTTCAAATACAAATAAAAATACTACTAATACTACAAAATACTACCTAATCTATTTATAAAAGAAACTCTGGGAATCCCCTATTATCCTAATCCATGGCGCACGCAGCCGCATGCACCACCGTTCACCGTTTACTGTTGTCCAATGTTGCCAGTTATGTTTTATTTTATTTGAAAGGATATTCTGATGAAAAAACTCGGTACCGCACTAATCCAAAAATTATGTTTTGTTGGCGGGTTTCCATGCTCTACTGGAAAACCAGTTGAAACAATGGGACCCGCAACCTGTGTGGAATGTATAAGAAAAATCGCCATTGCACCTACTATGAATATGATTACAATTTACAATGCAATTTGTTATTATTGATCTAACTAAATACATTTTGTCTAGGGATCTACTACTGTTTTGCGTTTTTATGGAATAGTTATGCTGGGAAAGATAAATAAATATTATCCAGGCTTTAACTGGAAAAATTATACCAGATTTAATTATTTTAGTTGATTTACTGCTTTATGTATCTACTATGAATTTCCAAAAATTGTGTAATCGGATTTTTGGTTACTTTGTAATATTCGGTACCTACTTGTAGATTTGTTCTTAACTATGTTTACATCTACAGATTTAATTCACGAACCACCGACAATGGTCGTAAAGTTATATACCGTCAGATAGTGACAGATTTAGGTGCCCCATTTTTGCATAGAAGCCTCGAAGAGGGTTGAAAAGTACATCGATGCTGAGTAGAATGAAGGGAAATTTACGAGTGGACCCTTGGGGATAACATATGGAAAATCGAAAAAAAGTAAAATTTTCCGACCCCAAAATGTTTCGCGCCACTCAAGCCAATATGTTTTTCGGGCTAGTGGCGATGTACGTTTTCATACTTTCGATGGGCTTGTGTGGAAATATCTGTCAAAATTTTGATTTTTCTGTACAAGATTACGCCCTTATTTCAACCCTTTAGCCACCTGCAACACTTAAGCCTTTGGTTTTCCGAAGCCAGGTTCTATTAACTAATCATCTAATGAACACGGCTTGCGTGAAAATATCGAATCGAATTGTGAAAAATGAAAAATCGAATTTTCCATGTGTTATCCCCATCATATAGGGGCCACTCGTAAATTTCCCTTCATTCCACTCACCATCGATTTACTTTTCAACCCTCTTCGAGGCTTGTATACGAAAATGGGGCACCTAAATCTGTCACTATCTGACGGTCTATTATAGTGGTGACTTGAAAATGTAAAACCAGGACCACATCTATTTAGACGTCCATTCTGCATCCAGTGATTTCAACGTCAAAGTTTCGGAAAGGAAAAAATACTCTAGATGTACTCTGGCCGCAGCTCATGTGATTTTGTAACTTGCTATGCCTCATTTACACTATTTGTTCCTAACACTCGTGTAAAAGTTATAGATATAATGAAGCCCTTTGAAAAGACATGGCAGAAAATTCGACGGTGTGGCAAAACTTTTATAGGAAGTCTATATTTGTTGTGGTGATAAGAATAAGTGTTGTTAATAACTTAATAGTAAGCGTAATTTAAAAGTAATAAACAATATGTTTGTTGACACTATTGTATTTTTTTTATGAAAGGAAAAAGAGTCTACCTTATTCTATGGTTACTGGAGAAAATGGTTATAGATCTATAATTTATATTAAAAGACACTACAAAGAAAATTCAGAACAGTTGACTTACCTAGGTAGTATTTTTGATGCTCTTGATTTGTTAATTAGAATTTTTGCCTTTCGTTTAGTAAAACTGTCTCGAAACATTTGAAAAATTGGCGCCTGTGGCGATATTATACATACATATTTAAGTAATCAGTAAAATGGGATTTCAGGATATTGCACCGGATTTCAACAATAACACTACAAATGCGTTTCCTTGGTTACCACCTTTACCGTAGCCTTCACAAATAAACTTGTCAGGCACTGTCACTGACCAAGAAAATTCCTCAGCTCCAGAATTCTCACAGGAATCGCGTTCCAACCTTTTACTTCCTTCCAGGCACAATTCCCAGAGCTTATATACTCAAATGGAGGGATGGATACCTACTACTCTAGAATATACCTAGCCAATGATAGATTTACAAATCAGTTCTAGTCAATTTAGAGAAAACCTATAGAAGCTCTACAGGGAAAACAATGAAAAAGTAAAGAAAATGGGGAACTGAGGGCCTCAGGTTAACAAATCTGTAACGGAAAATGAATCCAAACTAATCTTAAAAGTATAAAACTCTAAGTAGAATACCGAAACCTATAAAATTTATCTGCCAAATCTTTGAGTAGGTTACAAAACAGTGCAAACGTGTTCATTAAAAGCTGATATAACCACTTTAGAGGCATTTTTCGTTACAATATTTTTGAATCGTAGTTTATGCCCACCACTGGTATCTGAGAAACTACGAAAAATACAACATCGCTCATATTAACAGGAAAGTTGCGCTTATATCATACCCTCTACAATATTCTGTTATGAAATCCCCGATATATTAATTATTCGTTCTTGATTTATTCTCAAAAAACGGAAATTTTTTTTTAACACATTCGTAACCCGAATTTAATAAAAGTTGGTAGTTTTTGATCAAGGTCCACTCGATTCCGTTGTCAGAAATTTTCTAGGTCTCTTAAACCTAGTAACATATGAGATACCAATAGTGCGGGTATCCAAATTTCCACATTAATATATATATATATATATATATACTCCTAGTTTGGAGTATTGTGAGGGTGAGAATATTATTATTATTATTATTATATGCCTGGGTATGTGTATGGTGGCTGAATTTTGGGCGCTCTCTCCCACGCTACATAATTTATGAAAAAAAAAACAATAGAATAGTTTTTTGTAGAGAATTAAATTTTCTACAAAGTGGTTTAAATTAATTTAAGGAATAAATGTTTGCATAAAAAATATTTTTGTGCCTCCGAATGTCACAATTGTTTCAGATTTCTTCTATCAGATTTATATTCTAGGGCAGCGGAAAAGTCAATGTTAAAACATATAAAATACAAATATAAGGGAAACGTCAATGTTATCGTCTGAGAACTTTTGTAGCGCCCTCCAACGGGTGTTGTGGAAATTAATGTACTTTTTTTATTGAGCGCTAGGTGTCGCCAGCGTATTATATTTAGCGCGAAATTTAAATTAATGATCAGACTGCCCTTTTGCTTTATTTTGTTAAACTAGGATTATTTGTAATCCAGGATTTTTATAGAAATCATCGTTCTAACAATCATTTCTATAAAAATAAGAATCCTGGATTACAACTAATGCTGGTTTAACAAAATGTCGCAAATGGGCATTATGATCATTAATTTAAATTTCACATGCAACGAACAAGTTCACTACCAATTTTATGCAATATATATGCAAAATTTTGGAACATAACATACCTTTTTATATTATAGATATTATAACATAATTTGTCTTTATTTTTGACCGCATTTTACCGGTGAAAAAATGGAAGCGAACAATTCTGTCATGCCGTCATACCACTTCGACATTTTAATAAACAGTTTTATTATACAGTGGGGGATTTGCACTGTTTCTTATTGCTGTGTAAAGAAATCAAAGAAGCTGTCTTCATTTACACATTTATTACATTCATATTTATAAAAATACAAAAAAGCACATTGACAATGTTGTAATAATATGCACTACTATAAAAGCATGCAAAATAGAAAGCATAAAACAAAAAAGTGCTAGGTATACAAATGAAATATAAAACAAACAAGAATGATAGGTATGAGTTAAGTTACTTACGTTTTTTTGTCGGGAAATATACTTCTTATAGGCTAGTACCTTTATTGGATCTATCCCGGGCGAATTATATATAATACTACATCGAATAATCAGATTTTTAACATTCGTGCCTAAATTATTATGGGTCTTACAATTTAAAACAGAAAAATTTATATTGGCGGAAAGTACCACACTTAGCAATTTTGAAATATTATTTTTGAAACACAACCTTGGAAGAAAATGAAACAAGTGAGATATGCTTTGTCTAACGGCAAAGTGAAGAAACCCTCCAGCTTTCACCAAATTGCAATTCTCGTACTGACGAACATTAACAAATTCTGACTAGCTGAGATTTGTACCAACATTTGCCATTAGGTATCACAAGCATTAATGAATATAGTTTTTAACTAACTAGCTACATAACTTGCTATATAAAAAATGGTATTTTCACTAACCCTAGTTCTTTTTAAAATATTAACAAATCCCGGAAACTCAATGTCACTATTGGGCTCTTCTAATGAAGCTACACCAGCAACCTCTTCCGGGGCATTTTTAGAATTGGCATTGAGGCTATCAAACAATTTGTCGAGAAACAAAATCAACTGTGCAGCCTCTACATCCAGTCTTAAACGATCGTTTGTAGCTGAAAGAAAGTAAGCAAAATATTTAATATTTCACAAAAAAAACAACAAATAATAGTACTACTAACCCCAACTTGAAATTCTCAGCATCAGTATCAGTAATAATTCCCATATCTTCATATCTTCTTGGAAATTTTCAACAAAGGATATCACAAGTGTTTCGCATCAAAAATAACACTTCATGACAACTCTGCATTTAGATTACCACGGGCCAGCCTTATCTCCAGATAATCATTTAATAAAAACTTAAAACTTAATAAATTTTAAATTATACGGAAATTTAGGTATTTTCCTTTTGTTTTCCTGCCGCCAAATATAACCTAACTTCCTAACCTAATTTATTGATTTCTTTACATTTAACATCTGTCAAATATAAACTAGCTACAGCGCCACAAGTGGTTGTTGTGTGAAATATAACATCGTTCAAGGTCATCCATTTAACTTTCCCTTATATATTTGTATTTTATATGTGTAAAAAATTTGTCTTCTTTGTGTTACGATAATGTAAAAGTCAGGCCACATTTTTGGAGCCATTCGTCCAGCTCTCACTGTAAACCCATCGTCAATGTTTTTTTTATTCCGCATTCGAGATTCGAGACCATTGAATTCCAGACGCGTGCCGACTGCCGGTCTTGCGCACCTAGTAATTTCGCCTTTTGTGCCCTTCTTTATATCAAAATCGGCGCAGATGCAAGGAAATGTAAGGAGATACCGGTGTAAAACAAGGCCCTGCTCATTGTAGTCGCGCGTGTGCTCTCCCGACAAAAGACGCTGGCGGAAGGAGCGCGGAGTACCGGAAGACGCCTCCAGATGCACTGTTGGAATCAACAACGCCCACGGGAACTGTGAAGGGAACACCGGGCGGAGGGCCGAGTATACGTCGCGCCAGGACAATGAGGGCATTTGAATAATTTCCCGTTCTTCAACTTCAAATTGTTGGGGGCTCGACGACAGCCTAGCAGCCACCACCGGTGCAGTTATACATTCATACTTTTTATGCCATATTTAGGGGCCGGTGTGTTCATTTTGTGAAGGGGCTGATTTTAGGTCATTCTAGCTGTGCCCACGTTGTTTATTTAGGTTTTTATAAGCCTTCCTGATATGCCTACTTCCACTAGATATCTAGTCTTGAAACTCAACTTTACTGTAGTAGGCAATTCTTCAAAATAGAAGCTACAATGTGGGCCTTCAACAGGAGCCAGAATTACATTTGTAGACTTCTTTCTTATACGGATATCTGAATCAATTATTGGGCTTGGAAATATTCTCTTTGTGGCTTTGTGGCTAGTGTTGGATTTTGAACTGTTTTTACATCAGTTTATTTGAGAGAACAGCAATGACCAATGTATTCTGAAAATTTCTTCTTACTTTTGGTATACATGTGGGTACCTACGCGTATGTGATTTCTTACCTTACTTTGACTTACTAGCACTACTACTACTTTAAAGTTCTTTCATTTATTCTTGCTAATTTTAAACTCATTTGATCTAACCCCAAATATAAATAGCCCAACAATAACAAATAACATAGTAATCACTCAACGTAATATACCAAACCAAATCAAAACAAATATTTGTCTAGTGCGCGGGCTGATTCCGTTAACGAATGACGGGTTTTCTTACCTGTCCCATTGTTCAAAATTATTAATTACATTTTGCACTAATACACAACTATAGAGTTTTTAGTTAAAACAACTCGTTTGCACTTGCTAGCAAAAATATAACTTCGAATGTGTATTCAGACAAATCGAAACACATGAAACAGTTGATATTTAATTCCGACAGTAGTTAATGTTAACATTTGAACGTCGCTTGACCTGCAAGGCTTCACCTCACGTAACTGTATAGTATCACAAAGTATTAAGTCGTAGATATTTTCTAAAATTTATTTTGGCGCAAACAGATCCATTTAATTTTTAATTGGGTTTTTCGACACCAAACTGATCGAAAGACAACTTTTTCAAGTTGCCTGGAAAATTCATAAATTCTTGATAGCTGATAAGAGAAAGAATCCAGAAGCAAAGAAGTAACATAAACAAATTATGGGGGGATATAAATGAAATACGGGAAAATGTTAGGGAAAGTGTATCTTTCTATGATTTTAATTACATATCAAATTGTATCAGCATAAGCTATAAGAGTCAAAATTAGACAGATTAACAAATTCCGAAGATTAGTTGAGGAAAAGCATAGTGCATTCAATCAAATAGACAATGATCTTGTCAACAGAACAGTAATTAATTTATCTAACAGAGAACTTACCATTTCAGAAAAGTTATTTTTGGCAAAAGGGTTAAATTTTTGTGTTGTTGACAACAAAATTTCTAAGCTCGACATAGTAGCATCGTTAGAGGAAACAGCTCAAGCATTACCTGAGGAATTAGGTCAAGAATTTAGAGTCAGGTCAAAAATAATCTTAGAAAAAGATTTTAAACCAAAACTAAATATTTCAAAGGAAGAAAAAGTAGCAATTAGATCACTTAAATCAGAGAGGATAATTATTAAACTATTACTGGCAGATAAGGGAAATGCAACTGTTATTTTAGAAAAAACTGTGTATGATAATAAATTAAATGATTTAATAAATGAAGGAACTTACAAGAGGATAAACAAAGACCCTACAACTTCAATAGACACTAAAATATACAAAACACTGTATAAATACCGCGAACAAATGACACAGAGACAAAGGACACTCTTAACTCCGCATCATTCAAAACTTCCACACTTATACGGATTACCAAAAATACACAAAACTAACATTCCTCTTCCCCCATTGTAAGTTCAATAAATTCGCCACGGCATTCGTTAGCAAAATATTTACTGAAAATTGTTAATCCGTTAGTGGGAAATTCAAATTCATTTATCAGAAACAGTAATCATTTTCTAGAAAAAATTAGGGAACATCAATTTCCGGATAATTATATATTAGCTAGCTTTGATGTGGTTAGTCTTTTTACAAATGTCCCTGTTGACAAATCATTGAACATTTTACGCAGAAAGTTAGAAATGATCAGACTTTAGTAGAAAGGACGAATTTGAATATAGATGCAATATTAGAACTAACATCACTATGTGTTAAAACCACTTATTTTCAACTAGGAAATGAATTTTACCAGCAGGAATTTGGAATGGCCATGGGGTCTCCTTTATTTATTCACGGAAGATTTTGAACAAAACGAATTGACTAGATATTTTCACCAACATAATGTTTGGTGTACATATGTAGATGACATATTTATTATATGGGAACATGGAGTAGATGATTTAAATTCATTATTAAATTTTCTAAACTCACAAGAACCTTCTATTAAGTTTACCTTAGAAATTGAAAATGATAATCAATTACCTTTCTTAGATGTTTCTAGTTTCTATACTGAAATCAGATAGTATAGAAACTAGTGTCTATAGAAAACCAACACATACTAATAGATATCTCCATTTCAGCTCCAATCATCATATTAGTGTTAAAAAAGGAGTACCTAATTTAAAGTTTGTATGACAGGGCTAGAACGATTTAACACAAAATTTGAGGATGAAATTAAACATATAAAATATGTTCTTGAGAAGAATAGTTATCGTATTGAATTTGTTGAGCAAGTTTTTCAGGATTGCCAACAAAATAACAATGCTAATAGAATTAGAGAAATAAGTGGTGCAGTGGCGGCGCTAGGCTTTTCAGATGGGTGGGCAGATGCCGGCAAAAGAAAATAATTGGGAGGCGGCGTCTGAAAAAAAAAGCAAAAAATTGCATTTATAAAATTCCTTGTGAATGTGGAAAGTTCTCTGTTGGGGAGACTTGTAGGCCATTTAACGTTCGTTTAAAAGAAAATAAAAATTATATCCGGCAAAATCAAATTTCTAAGTCAAAAATATGTGAACATTCTTTTAATAACAATCATAGGATATTGTGGGATAGGTCCAAACCAATTCTCAAAGAAGAAGTAGGAAATAGACGAAAAATTAAAGAATCTGCATTTATTCTAGGAAATACGGACAACTGTGTTGCTGAATGTTCAGTGGAATTCAGTAAAATATTATTGCCACTTATTCAAAGAGAAGTTAGTATAGATAATTAGATAGAACACAGGGTACAATATCAGGCAGGTGGCTAGGCTATTGTTTCTGTTGTGATGACATTTTAACCTGAAATTTATTAATCTGTCACTTCACTTTGACGTGGCGCGATCTTTGAAAAAGGAGGAAGATTTATTCTCCGAAAGCTCAGAAAACAAATTTGTTGAAGTTATTTTTTGAGTTACACGTTTAAAGTTTTGTTCATTCACTGTTAAGAATTTATGAATTTTCCAGGCAACTTGAAAAAGTTGTCTTTCGATCAGTTTGGTGGCGAAAAACCCAATTAAATATTAAGTCGTTTTCCGATACTTTGTCTCATCTAGACGGTTTGTAAGTAAAGCGGGAGACGTCTTATAGTCTGATTATCTAGGTAGCATGCAGAGCGGTTTGTTTCATGTGGGAATTAAATATACCTACTCTAGCTACTTGATCAAAATTCTGGAACTTATTTCTGGGACCTTTTGAAAAGGAAACGATCTTGGACCAAGTGTCCCAATTGTCACCAGTTTAAATTTTCACACAATTTCAAAGCTTCAGGCGTGTATGCCGACGGAGCGTGTGCGCCCTTTGGGCATGATCGCATAATTTAAGGGCAATTCCATGGTGGCTTTCTACTTCCTGCGCAATGTCAAAAAGCGGTTAAACTGCATAATAAGCCACTACAGAGCACGTGTGCGGATGTGAGGGCAAAGGCGGAGGCGACGTGTACCCACACACGCTGTCAGATTCACTGTTATTTAGGGGCGCGGGCGCGCCTACGTTTTACCGATCGTGGGCACGTGGCCAGACAAATTTTATAGTTCATACTCCACTTGGCACTAATTTTCACCCGGGCCTTATACAGAGGGAGCGAAAAAATACTACGGCCATTTCCAGAGAGATGGATAAGTACTAACGGTGTCATTATGTGGCCAGCTCGGTCACCTGATTTGACACCGCTGGACTTCTTGTGGGGTCAAATCTCGTGTACGAGGAGCCTGTAGAAGATATACAATAAAATATATGCTGCAGTAGGATCCATTAATAGCGAAACTTTACAAAATTCTTGCGGCAGGGAGCTTTTGAAGATATAAAATGTTTGTTGTGAAAACGAAATAAAAAATAAATAAATTCGGCCAAATTGTCGTCGTCTACATGGTGTTAGTGTTATTAGGTATAATTTTTTTCCAATTTTGAGGGAAAATTGTACTGTATGTTCATTTTGATCTGAAAAATGGGTCACTTCAGCTACTTCCGGTCTAACCGGATGTGTAATAATTTGACATAATATAAACTTATAATTTGCTTAACCTAAAAACCCCGTAAAAACATATTATGTCCCCCCTTAAGACCACTCATACTGTCATATTGAGAGCGTAAGGTGCCTTATGTTGTGTACCTTACCTTATGGTATATAATATTAATATTTAATTGTTAATTGGACGCTATACCTATTACAAAATTTGACAAAAAAAATGAATACCTACTGTAGGTATGTAACATACTTTGACAGTCAGAATTCAGGCGTTAATGGATCCCTCAAAAACATGTTAACACAGGACCCAACAAAATATCTGACAGTTGGCGACACATATTTTAAAAATGTAGCTACTTTCATTATGATTCGTAAATAATATGTTTTGAAAATAAAGCATTTAGCTGAGGTACTCTGACGGCGGCTTGTCAATGAAATTTTATACCCCGTTGTCCTTACCTTCTTGACAATTATTTAGAAACTTCTTGAATATACATCATTAATTGTGGCCAAATTTATTCCTCAACGGATATACCTAGTATCAGCCAGTGGCGGTTCCAAAGGGGGAGGGGGTCACGTGTTAGAAAATTAGAAGGTTATGGATTCTTAAATGGGTAAAAATTGAATCGGCAATTTCACACGGTCTATTTTGTATCTAGAAAAAGCACACAAAGACGATACAAAGAATAATTGTTAAAAAATATACAGGGTGATTCACTTTTAAATACCGAAAATTTAAGAATCTATAAAACATGAAAAAATAATGCGTGTTTCCTATATAAACTTAGTTCGTTTGGGCCTAGGGCTGTTCGATCTCCGAATTTCAGTATCGGAAATCGATGAAATCTAAAAGATCGATAAAATCGAAAAGATCGATAAAATCGAAAAGATCGATAAAATCGAAAAGATCGATAAAATCGATAAAATCGAAAAGATCGGTAAAATCGAAAAGATCGATAAAATCGAAAAGATCGGTAAAATCGAAAAGATCGATAAAATCGAAAAGATCGATAAAATCGAAAAGATCGATAAAATCGAAAAGATCGACAAAATCGAAAAGATCGATAAAATCGAAAAGATCGATAAAATCGATAATATCGATATTTCGATTTTATCGATATTTTGTCTCAGGCCTAGTTGGGCCTTAGTTTTCAAGATACAGAGTGATCAGTGATCAAGTTTTGAAAAAAATGGTTTTAATTTTTTTCTTTGTAAATATTAGAGATATTACAACTAAATTTAGCCCACAAGATACATGAATATAGGACTATAAAAGTACAAAATATCACGTTTTAAAATTTACCAGTGGCGGAGATATGGGTAATTGGTATCATTAATTCGACAAAAAATAGTACGGCCCTGCACAAAATAAAAAAAGAAACGTATTTTTGAATAGATCATTCAATTCTAAGCAAAAAATGTCTCTTGGCATTTTTTCGTAAAATTATAATACGTGTTCGAAGTGCCTTCCCCTCATTTCTAAACATTTTTGGCATCGATGTAACAGATTAGCTACCGCAGAACGTATGGTAGCTCGTTTTTTTTAGTTTCCGCATGTTCTTCAATTTTGAGTTTCAGTTCATGCCTGGTGTCGGATACCGTATTATAAATTTTGTCTTTTACCTAAGTATCCCCAGACAAAAAAATCAAGAGGATTCAGATCTGGGGTTCTGGGTGGCCAAGAAATTGGTCCAATTCCATCAGGTTCTGGCGTTCTGGTTGTCGAGGCGGAAAGCGACCAATCCAGCGGTGAGGAAAATTCTCATTTATTTTACCAATTCCTCACTTGTCGCCCATAGTGGGGTGGTGCCCCATCTAATTGAAACCATAGCCTCACCCTAATATTTAGCGGCAGATCTTGATGTAGCTTTGCTTTAATTAAAAATGTTTGACTTGAATTAATTATTTTTACCAGTTTGTCCCAATAGTGTAATAAATCACAAACATTACAATTACGCCGAAACGACCAGATCTACGAAAAAATACCAAGAGACATCCATTTTATTTTTGAAACTTGACCACCGTGGTCCGTGTATCTTGAAGACTAAAGCCCAAATTTCTCGTACAATTTGTCCTCAATATTTCAAAAAAATTTCGCCTTACTTTCTTGAATACTCGATTTAAGAAACAATACTTTTTAAGGGCCCCCTAAAAAATATTTTGGTGGCACTGGTCAGAAAGACGTGTTACATGAAAAATTAGATATAATGAGGCCCTTTGATAGGACCTAATAATTTAAATTTATATGATTTACTGTTTTTACTTCTGCATTATTAAGTCTAAACCTGTAGAAGATATGGCAGACCTTTACAATAAAATTATGCTGCAGTAGGATGCATTAATAGAGAAACTTTACAAAATTCTTGCGAAAGGGAGCTTTTGAAGAGATATAATGTTTGTTGTGAAAACGATGGTATTTCCAATTTTGAACTGAAAAATGGGTCACTTCTGGTACCTACTTCGGAACTACAAAGATAAAGTACGTTTTTTCTAAAGTTAATTTTAAGCGAGTTGGCTCACTTTTTGTAAATGGCATTGTAGAGCGGTTATCGTAGAAACTAGTAACAATAAGAATGTCGTCCATAGAACAAAAGTTTCTGCACATTAACCAGTGTTTCAGATGCGCTTCGTTCCAACGTTCCTATATGATCGAAAAGTTTCTTTGCACCGCAGCGCTATCTATACGCTAATATCAAAATGAACGCTTAGCAGTTGCGAATAAAGCCCTCTTCACGTCCTAGCGAACGGCGTTTACAGAATTAAGATATACCTATCTTTTCGTTCTCCAGATATCGGTGACTGGTGTCCTTATTGGGACACCCTCTAGATATTGTATAAATTACTTACAAAACATAAAGTGACATAAGCGGTTCAGATGTTTAAAATGGCGTGAGACTATAAAATATAGAGTATATCAACTGAGTGTTACGTTTTTAAGAATACATAAGCCTAAAAATAAAATGGTCATTTAAATCCTACAAAGTATCGCTCCCCTGCAAAGGGCATAAAATCGGACATGAAACGACAGCGTGCGTGATGCCTTCCCCCTCGGGAGCCTACTTAAGGTAAAAATATAGCGGAGAAAAGACGATTAAGGCCACCGTTGCGATGACCAACCAAGGAATAAATAATCCACCTTTCTAACGCGGCGGAGATAGTGAACAGTCAGACAAAACACGCAAAAGGAAACGTTCGGAGAGATAAAGCATTCACATGGCCTGCGAAACCATCACGCCCTATAGCGGACGACATACGTCTTCCAGATAAACGGATGTATCGGACGAAATGACCTTTGTCCAAGTTCGGAATCAATAAGGACACTTTTCAAAGACTATGTTGTTTGTGGGATCAATGCTAAGTCGGTTTGCATGCAATTTGACACAATTTTATTTGTCGGTTAATTCCATGATTTTCACGTTACGAGAGTAGATAAGCTATGCCCGTACGAACCCATTTTCCCCATGTTAATCGCAAGTGGCCTGATTTTTTGAATTTTCCCACATTTCAAGGTAATTTTCCATAGTCTGACGTTTCGTGAACATTTTTCCATGCGTCGACGTTTCGTTAACGCTTTTTAACGTTTTGTCCACGCTTTTTTTTACCACGTTGTTTTCTACTTCTGGTTGCTGGGTGTTCCTTTGCGCCTCACGCCTTCTAATTTTTTCTAATTTTTAATTTGCTCGCTTGATCCGCAATGTAAGTATTGTTGCGTTTGTCTCCGGTATATAGGTACTGTCATTCAGATATTATCCACATTGCACATCAAGGAATGATAAACTGTCCTGTTCTTCGTTCTCCATCGTAAACTTCGTAGTTGGCCTCATGTTATTTGTATGTTCCAGAAAGTGTTCCAACCATTCCATATATAAATGTCTGCTAGAGAGAGGTACGTTCCATTGGTAAACTTAGATCATTTAGAAGATCTTAGATCGTTTAAAAGTCTGAGATCGTTTAAAAGATATTAGATCGAATGATCTTTTTTAGACAATCTTTGATCTAAGATCTTTTTTGTATGAAAAGATCTATTTTTAAACAATATTAGATTTTTTTAAAAAACGATCCGATCTATAATATTTCCCAGCTCTGTCCATACTAATTGTGTGCGTGTAAAAGGTGAAAGTGTTAGAATAACCAAGAGATGACATATTGCCCTTTGTCATGCACGCTTTTACATTCATTAATGTGACAAGCGTTGGACAGTTTAACTGATACGTGTTTTGAATAATATACTAATCTATTTTAATTCGCTGAATTTGTAGTAGGCGACCAGCTAATTGTGTCTACGCAGACAAAAACAATCTTATCAAGAACGGTAGGTCCCCCAAGGACTCAGACGTAACGTACATCCTTTTTATAATCGGATAAATCGGTCAATTTGCCTTTTAATGTATTCAATATTGCTCATATATTATGCCACGTCCATCATATATTTATTTAGCAACAGTGTAGTCTTCTAGTTTCTATACTTTTCTGAGTGATATAGTTACTCTTTAAAAATGTTGATTGTATCTAGTTGCTCATCTACAAGTATAACAGTTTTAGGGAAAAAATAAAGACGAATAGATAGATAGATACTTACATTGATAGTAGTTTATTTAACAACAATATACAATGTAGGTTTGTGTTGCAGGTATAAGTAGTTTAAAACAAAAAAAGTACTACATATTAAGAAATAGAAAGTATAAAACTGCAAGAACAATAGAAGATGGGGACATTTGGTTTTCCATCACAATATAGGTATGCCAAGTAAAGCAATAAAAACTCATTTGCATCTTAAAAACTGTTGTTTAATTTAAAACGGTTATCGTCTAATTGTCTCAATGAATTTGGGAAGTGATTGTACACTTGAAGATTTAAAGATAATTTTTTTCAGATTTACTTAGTCGGTATTTATGACTTTATAATAGGCGCTTCTATTTCTTGTTTGATGGTCGTTAATGTCAGGTTGTATAGACCATATTCATAAATTTTGCGATGAATTTCTAAAAGGAAGCAGTATATAAAGAGCCGGTAGGGTCATCATATTTAAGCTTATAAAATTGTGTCGACATGGTTCTATGACATCGAGATACATTACTTTTATTAGATGTTGTTTTTGCTAACAAAAAGCTCTGGTTGCACCTGAGGAGTTGCCCCATAAAGAGACTCTATACTATAATACTGAAAGAGCAAAGTATATATACGTTGCGCTAAATATCTGTAGGTACCTACTTACCAATGGACAGAGTTTTCTCATAAACATAAATGGTTGAGCTAGTATAGTACGTCTACTGAAGACATTCCGTATAATAATAAGCTTTTTGCTATGTAAAAAAACCTGTATGTTTTTGTATGTGTACGCCTTGCCAGTCTTATCGAGGCCATTGAATATAGACTATTTAAGTAATTGTTGTTGTTATATAACAAGCTTAGACTTCCGCAAACACTGCTCACATGCTCCGACCAATCCAGTTTGTCGTCGATCTTGAAATCCAAGAGGGTGGCGCTGTTTCCTTTACTAATCCCGTTATTTGTTGATACGACCAACCTTTGAGCTGAGCTGCGTCCTCTATGCCAAAACGAATCCCCTCTCCCCTCTAAAACAGAAAGTTAAGGGTTAGATCAGGGTACTGTCGGCAGCAACAATTATTGCACTGTGTGTGGCATAACAAACTCTGGAAACGGCGGACCCAACACGGATCTCTGTCAAACGCCATATTGAATGGGCGAAACAGAGGAACTCTCGCTGTTTACACTAACAGATTGACAGCGATTTTAATACTCGTAGGATCTGAAAAACGCAACTGGTAGATCGTCAATGCCCACCAAAAGCATCTTATGTAACAGCAGTAGTTTATGATTGACGCAGTCGAAAATCCAGGCGAGGTCGCAAATCGTGAAAGACACGTCTTTACCCTCAATTTTTAACAACTTTTCTTAATAACATTTTGTTTAATTTTCTGAAATAGGGGTACTTTACTCTTGTACAATTTTTATATTTTTTGACCTATCTGTAAATTTTTTTTGTGCCACTAATAAAAAAATATCCTATATGTTGCACACTTAAATGACCACACTGAACTATATTTTATCTATCTCAAAATCATATATTCTTCTATAAGCGAGCTACATTTCGTGAGTCTACTTGAAGGGTTGGCCATTCCAAACAAGTAAACTAATTGACGATGGCCGGTATACAATATAAATTTTCTACCATGTAGATGACAAGCACAGACCTCGGAGCGCCACCAACTTGAGGCGTACGGACCTCGGAGCGCCACCAACTTGAGGAGTGCCCAGTTGTAGCCGTGCTGAAACCACGGAAGGCTTATAAACGCCTACGCGCCTTAATCCATTTGTTAGTAATAAAAGTAAGAAAATTCCATCGTGTTTATCACATGAACTTGGACACTCTGTATGTAGAAGTTGACTTCTTAGGACACCCTGTACAAATAGTTTTACGTAGTTTCTGTTGAAAATAAGTTCTATATATTTTTTATTTATTTTTATATTTTTATCAAGTACTACTAAAAATGAAAAGATATCTAGAGAAGTTATTTTGAACAGTTACCTACAACTACCTATACCTATACTACCTACTACTACTACCTACTACTACAACTACCTATACCTTTATTAATTGCACAACCAAAAGAAACATGTTTCCAAAAGTTGATGCATGTTAAATTATCATATTATAGGTAAACTAAGAATGGTTGCAAGTTAAACAACTTCAGGGTAGGTCAAAAAATATAAAAATTGTACAAAAGTGAAGTACCCTTATTTAGGAAAATTCAGCAAAATGTTATTAAAAAATTTGTTTAGAATTAAAAGCTATGCCTACATACCAAAACATGGCCTCCTAAGAAAAAAATTTTTATCAATTAATTTACAGTTTCTTAATAAACATTTTAAATAAAATTTTTGCACCTTAAATGAGACTTTTTAATGTACACATTATCATTACTAATGTTTTACCTTGTTCGGAAGAATTTTTGCCTAATTTTAAAATTTTGTTTAATATCGTTGCAACAAACATGAAGTTTGTGATGTCCTAAAAAATTAAAAATCTAAGTTAATTTTACAAATATGCTTGAATTTGAACAAAGCTTTGTGAAATTGATTTAATTTTGATTAATTTATGAAAGTGTTTAGAGTGAATATTTAAAAAAAGGAAATTGTTACCTAATGTTAAAAAAAAATTCTTGGGAGGCCATGTTTTGGTATTTAGGCAACTTTTAATTCTAGACAACTAGACTAGACATTTTGCTGAATTTTCTGAAATAAGGAAACTTTACTCTTGTACAATATTTATATTTTTTGATGTATGCTGTTTGACTTGGAACCATTCTAAGTGCGCCTAATATGATTATAGAACATGCACCAACTTTCGGCAATATCTGCGTATTTTGGTTGTGAAATTAAAAAAAAATCCCATATGTTGCACACTTGAATGACTACACCATATAAGACATTTGGATTCAGGACTCAGGACAGGCAAAATCTATCTGAAAGATGTCTTAAAAATATATAAAAGTTATACTCGTTTCCAGGAAAACCGGAAGTTGACAATGAATCTGACATACAATCCGGATTTTTGTTGCACAATAATTGCACTTTTATCGAAAATAAAGCTTACATTGGTGCATCAATAACATGTAGGTAAATTTTGTCACAGCCCCATAGTGGTGTGCATGCTCTATCCTGCATGAGCTGGTCTTCTACACTTCATGGTTGAGGCCCCTGAAACAGGAACAAATTTGGGGGAATCCAACCCACTATGGTTTATGATCGCCTTGGGCCACGGGGCGAACTTTCATTTGTTTTTTTGTTGTTGCATAACCCCTCGACCAGCTCAGGTAGCTCACAAGTTGTACCGGGCAAGGTTGTCGCACAAACCGATAAAGCGTTGGTCAGCAGTTAAGCGGGCGTTCCCCACTGAATCATATTCGGTTGAGGCCCCTGAAACAGAATAGTAGATGAAATTATGGTACTTAGCGCGTACAATGCACTTACCAGAATAGACTCGGAGGCCTAGTTGAGGACATCGGATATTTGGAAGACAGATATTAAAAAATTTGGGGGGAATCCAATCCACTATGGTTTATGATCACCTTGGGCCACGGGGAGCACTTTCATTTGAATTTTTGTTGTTGCATAAGCCCTCGACCAGCTCAGGTAGCTCACAAGTTGTACCGAGTAAGGTTGTCGCACAAACCTATAAAGCGTTGGTCAGCAGTTAAGCGGGCGTTCCCCACTGAATCATATTCGGCTGAGGCCCCTGAAACAGAATAGTAGATGAAATTATGGTACTTAGGCGTACAATGCACTTACCGGAATAGACTCGGAGGCCTAGTTGAGGACATCGGATACTTGGAAGACAGATATTAACAAATTTGGGCGAATCCAATCCACTAGGGTTTATGATCGCCTTGGGCCACGGGGCGCACTTTCATTTGTTTTTTTGTTGTTGCATAACCCTTCGACCAGCTCAGGTAGCTCACAAGTTGTACCGGTAAGGTTGTCGCACAAACCGATAAAGCGTTGGTCAGCAGTTAAACGGGCGTTCCCCACTGAATCATATTCGTTTGAGGCCCCTGAAACAGGATAGTAGATGAAATTATGGTACTTAGGCGTACAATGCACTTACCGGAATAGACTCGGAGGCCTAGTTAAGGGCATCGGATACTTGGAAGACAGATATTAACAAGTTTGGGGGGAATCCAATCCTATATGGTTTATGATCGCCTTGGGCCACGTGGCACACTTTCATTTTTGTTGTTGTTGCATAACCCCTGGACCAGCTCAGGTAGCTCACAAGTTGTTTGTTTATATAATTATCAATACTCTGAGGGTGGCCCCACAGGTATGTGGGGTGGCCTAAACAACCGGCGCTCTAATGTCAGACGACGCGTCAGACTAAAGGCGGCCGCACACCTCGAGATTTTTTGTAAATTGTTAGGTTTTCGAGATGCAGGGTGTTGAAATTGAAATTTTATTTTCGATTTTTTTGAGTAACTTTTTAAAACGACAAAATTTTGCAAAATTTGCAATATTTGGTAGCCGGGGTTTTTTGGGAAGAGAAGTCATAATTTGGTATTATTTTTGGTGCTATCCGTAGAGGGCGCTGCGTACGCTATCATTATTTAATTTAATTTGTCCTAACTTTTTTGACAGTCAACTTTTACGACATTTTGTGAATCTATCCTCTTCCCACACGTTTTATAAGCAGAAAAGGTATACTTGGTGAATAACGCCAAACAAAGGTGACCGTTTTCGAGAAATTTTCAAATTTCTGCATCGATGCAGGTGCATATCGACACTCGTATGCAATTAAATTCAAATTAAAATTTAAATAAACGAGCACATTTATTTTTTGACAGTTTAGTTGACTTGTTGTTGTTTTTTTTTTGCAAGAAAATTTTGTCGTCCCAAAAAGTTACTTAAAAAAATCGAAAATAAAATTTCAATTTCAACACCCTGCATCTCGAAAACCTAACATCTGCATCTGCACATCATTTTTCTTCTTAATTTTTTAAGTTATTATAATTCTTCTTCGAACCAGTAAAATCTATATCACAAAATCAAGTATTCTTTTTTTGGTCTTGAGCTCGTCAAATATCTCCTCTGGAGATATGGGTATTTCAGGGTATACACATAAAGGAGTGTCAACCAATTCAGTCGGTTTTCGCTAATATTGTTTCTATAATAAATTTTTAAAATTTTCAGTTTTGAAAATGTTCTTTCTGGCGTGGCGGTGCACACTGTAATTGTGCAAAATATGTTTAGTAAGTTGTTTTGGCTTACGGTTATGCGCTGCGACCGACAGGACAGTGTGAGCATAATATACAGTGCGGCGCGCGGCGGCGCGCTCTCAAATCTACTATGCACAGGTTTTAATTTCGAGAAGACAAGATGAAACAAATAACAAATTGTAGATGTTTGATGTTCACTGCATTTTCAGATTAGGCCAGGAGTATATAATTTTTGGTATTATTAATTTTGTTCATTTCCCACACATAGCACTTGCAGCATATGAGTGCAATTCCGTGTTAGTTATATACAATATAGGCACTATACATAATAATATTATATTGTCTTGTAGCCGAGAATGAAATGCATCTATTCGATCGAATATGTTGGGAATCCCACCGGTCAGTGCTAGAGTGACTTCTAATATTTATCTACCTTAAGGTCATTTATCTGTACCCACACGAAAAGTGTCTATCAAAGACGATCCCATATATGTATTTTTTATTTATTTATTATTGTAATGTTAAATCATGCAAAACATATTTTTTCATAAATTATAGGGCGAACCTGAATAATTTTATCTATGTACTTTTCAACCGTTATAGGATAACTGCAAAAATGCCTAACTTATATTAAAGAGATAAATCTCTGTTATTCCTCTAGTTGCACAGTATTGCACAAAATATTCCGAATTAAGAGTACCCCAGAAGCAACAAAATGCTCGTGCGGGGGAGGGGTGGAAATTTCGATTATATTTGTGGCTAGGGCCGTCTTTTCCGATAGAACTAGGATAGCACTCGCTAAAGTACTTTCGAAAACTCTAAAAAACCATAATAATTTTAATAGTGGGTGCAGGACAATAATTAGTAAATCACGCACATAGATGAAGCTAGTAATAAACAATAAGTAGCCGTGAACAACAAATACGAGGTGTTTTTGCCCAGTAATGTTTTCCAGTTCCAGAATAAGTGAAAAAAAAACGATAACCAGTTATTACTTCGATTTGATATAAAAACGTTCAAGGACCGTCGACTCCACTGCCTTATTAAAATCGTTTATAATTTCGAAGTTCCATCAGGGTTTCCCCGAAAGCGACTCCCGCGTTATGCGCTCTGGCTGTCACTTGAAATTTCAATAAATTTCCAATTAAGGCGCCCTCAAGCGCCCGCCAGATTCTAGGCGGGCAACCGGAAATCGAAAAGGATAAACAAACAATTGGTGTTATCGCTCACTCTCCTAAGACGCAGACAGATCCTGGCGATCCTCCTGCGACAGGTATAAGTCTCTATACCAATGCGGCAGATGTTTTACTACCTTTTTCTTATTTAACCCGCTTGCAAAATTCTATAGACGTCTGTAATATCTTCTGTATATAATATAAGGCAAGACAGAATTAGATGAATCGCTAGATAAGGGCAGTCAGGGGATGTTACTCCTCCACCCTTAGAGGGACATACAGTGCCGGTTTTACATGGGTGCTATTTGGTGCTATAGCACAGGGAGGCAAATCGCAATACACATATATTTATATTACTCAAATCGTAATATATTATACTCAGCTGATACATACAAAATTATCCTCGAGAAATAGGCAAATAGAAATAGGAAGTAATTTAGTTTATTTTAACCCGAATTTCCGAAATTATTCTTACTATGTTATCGAGGCGACGCGACGGCTATGATGTCAGTCACCTGTAGTGGCGCGCATAGTATGCGCCGCATACCACGTGATTTCATTATAAATATTCTGATTGGCTGGGCGGCCTGGGAGTTGCAAATTCGACTTCTTTCATTTCCAGTAGTTACATAACTTTTTGTTTATTTCTGCTTCTCCCTCGGTCTTGGTTGTTAACCTAATAATTTTAATGAATTTAGTGGTGGATAGTTTCCTTTTAATTTCATTTAGTAAGAAAATTGTTTTATGATTGAGAGTAATGTCGATTGCGCAAGAAAAATTAAATTCTTTAGCGATATTATCAATAAATTCAGATATTTGAAAACCATAGACACTAACCAGATAATACTAACTTGTTCAAATTTAAAAGCAAGGAAGCGACTAAAACACAAAACTCCCATTTTACATTTTTATACTATAGCCCATAGGTAACATTTTTTCATTATGTGTTAATTTTCGAAGTTTTTAATGCATTACCTACTGAACATGTCAATATTTCGAGATACCTATTGGGATTAGCAGTATTATTTTTCGTTATTATAGTTTGATTGTTGTTATTTTTGAAATAAGTATAATAAATAATTTCGCATTTTGTTTTTTTTTTGTTAAACAGAACCTATTTAGGTATATAAGAGTTGTTTATGTACCAAGGCACTGAAGTTCAACTTTTTATAGTCATGTGGTTTATTTGCCTCGGTCAGAGGCCTCGGCAAATAAATTCCACATGAGTCATAAAAAGAACTTCAGTGCCGAGGAAGGTACATATTATATATATTTTTTTTAAATCGGAAAAAAATGTTTTATTACCCGTCCATGAACCGACTGCGCGCGGTGTTGCTTGACTTTGACGATCGCTCTACCTAGGTCAAGTATGACGAGGCACAGCGCTTACCAACAGAAACTCCAAACTGCTGCCTGTTGTGCAGCCTCCATGAAAAATAGATTGATATTCAAACCTACTAAAATATGTATACTGAAAGATTGCGATGCTATAGGCAACAATTTCTAAATGTATATGAAAAGTTAAATGGGCTTTTATTGGCCGGGTTTTGAATATTTGGTCACTTTTGACGGGCAATGGCTCCGCGTCTGACGTTTGATGTTTATATCTCGTCAAGGCCTAGGTACTTATTGAAAAATCGTACAATATGGAGCTGCTTCAGTGCCGATTTCTGAGGTTTTAATAACGATTTTGAGACACTTCACTGCCGATTTCAGGAAAAAACAATAATTTGATTTTATAAATTACTAATACGTAGGGGTAGGGGCGTCGGTTACAATTAGCACCTGGCACAAAAGTACCTTAAACCGGCACTGGGGACATATAAACCTAGACAATAATTTCTTCTATATTAGTTTTATTTTTGGAAGTAGATATTTTTGAATAACTAAGGTCTTAGATACTTGCATTATAAAATATAAAACTGCAACTATGATTAACACATATAATAATTTTGTCCATAAACTTATTTTGTTATAATAAATTTGATAATTAAGTAACTTTCTAACTGTTGTGTATTGCTTTCATTTAACAAGTTATTGTATTGTTTTTTAACATTGTTTATACATTTTTATAATATTTATTAATTGTCTCGTTGATTCTTAGGGAACAAGGGAATTCAAGTTCTAAGTAGTTCCACTAAGCAGAACAGTTTCTTTAGCATTGTAACAATTTTTGACAGCTATGGTCTCTATGTGAATAATTACTATCCATTTACTTTCTTCAATTTTTTGTACTTGAATGTCAGATATATTGATTGGGATTAGGTTACAATTATTATACTTATGTTTATATTTTAATAATCTGATCTCATAGGGGAAGTTATCGTTAACATATTCTGTTTGTATATCAAAACAAATAAATTCATTATTTATAATTTGCTTACAAGGTTTGTCCCAAAATCCATATTATTTTTGGTTGTACACACATTAAATAATTTGAACTGGGAAATATTACCTTGAAGAAATTTTGGTTAGGAGTTAGTAGTGGAAACATGTGAAAAAAGACTGAGACTCATTTTCAAGTAACGGTATTTTGACAATAAAAATAAATTATTTCTTCAAATTTAGCAAGCATGTTACTTTCAAAATTTCTTCAAAGTTTAAAATATTTTTCATAACCGGGTCAAACGGTAATTTTTCATTTTGTAAAGAAGAAGCAACAGATTTTATTTGTTTTAGTAGTTCCTTGGGATGTATTATTGAATATTATGGAAATCATTAAGTTTTGCGAAAGATACAGCGACCTCAATTTTGTGTAAAATATATCGAAAATGTTCTGATATACAGTGTGACCCATTCTGATGTTGGACACCCTCATAAAATCTGTAATTTTTGTCCGATTTTAGCCGGTGTTTTTTTCTAAACATAGATCACAAAAAACTCTATTTTGGCGCAAAGTTTCAGATCTTAATCTCAATTTTCAAGGCCTACTATGAATTATTTTTTTCTAGTAAAAAAAAAGACGAAAACCCTTTAGCGATTTTTTTAATTTAAAATCTGACTACACAGCGTTAATCAGGACACCCTGAAACCCCCAAATACCAAATTTGAATAAAAAATATACAGGGAATTCCTTCCTGCGGGTAGTCAAAATAGGAATTTTAAAGGCATTTGGCAAGTCAAGTGTGCCATGGAATCCCCTCAAAACAGTTGAATGGTCAACATGACCACTCAAAGTGTTGGTGCGCAAAGATCTAATTAAAAAATATACAGAGTGTCTTTCTCTGTGCCATCTGAAAATACCGAATTTTTTTGAACTTTAAATCGAGTATATCAAAACCGCCCCAGCCACTATAAACGAACTAAGCCTAAAAATACAGAAGCCTACCAGTCAGTAAGTCCATATGCGTTAAGTTGGCTGGTGTGCCATAACAGAAAACACACAGAAATTATCATCTTAGACAGTGCCTTTATTGAGTATGGTCCGATAATTTAAATGATTTTTTTATTTGTTGGTTGGTATTTTGTAAAGACATAAATTACTTTTGTGTTTGTCAAAGTTTTTTTAATAAATCCAGAGCACTCATGACCAGTATAAAGTTTCATAAAAATTCAGCATTTTGAGACGGTCCAAAGAAAAATACCCTGTATATTTTTGTATTGAATCTTTGCACACCAACACTTTGAGTGGTCCTGTTGACCATCCAACTGTTTCGAAGTAATTCCATGGTACACTTGACTCGCCAGATGCCTGTAAAATTCCTATTTTGCTCAAGTTTGACACCCTGCAGAATGGAACTCCCTGTGTATTTTTTGTTCAAATTTTGTATATGGGGGTTTCAGGGTGTCCTGATTAACGCTGTGTTATCAGATTTTAAATAAAAAAATCGCTAAAGGGTTTTCGTCTTTTTTTTACTAGAAAAAAATTCATAGTAGGCCTTGAAAATTGAGATTGAGATCTGAAACTTTGCGCCAAAATAGAGTTTTTGTGATCTATTTTTAGAAAAAACCCGGCTAAAATCGGACAAATGTTACAGATTTTATGAGGGTGGTCCAACATCAGAATGGGTCACACTATATATTAATGAAAATTCGCTTTAAAACCATTTGCATTACCCTTATCATTTCCGATATCTTTGATTCCAAAATTTGCTGGTTATAAGATACATTTGCTATAACTTCCTGGAAAAATATAGCTTGATAGTTGTGCTAGTTGTTTATCCATTGATCATTTAAAATTATTTTAATTTTCCTTTAAAACTGAGATCTCATTATCGTATTTAATTGCGCCTTCTTGATTTAAATTCCCTGTTAAACTCTTGATTATATTCCCTAAACCGTTAATTAAACTGCGTTTTTTCCTAGATAAGTTCGTGGAAGGAGTTATTTGTACAATTCGTTCCTCTATTTTATTTTCTAGATTATTGATAAACATGTACGAATTATAGAATTCCCTAGTTTCTTATGTGAGATATAATCATATTATATTTTAATGATAAAGCCTTAAATTCAGCAATGATACTGGATATATTAAATATCTATATGAACCTTATGCGCGTTACATAGTTTATAAGGCAGTATGTCTGGATTATCGTTCATGTTGTGTTGATCCAGCAGCAACTACTGAAATTCTGCGGGCGGACCGTCTGTAACAAGTGGGTGTTTTAATTATTTTATGCGTGTATTACTTCCATTTTTTGGGAAATTTTAAATTTCTAATTTTGACTTTGTTGTTTTCAAGAATTCTTCTTTCCAGCATTTTAGTTTTTCTGTCTTTTCCAAGGCTGTTTCGTATAGGGTACCTAATTATTCGTTATGTGAATCGACGTAATCTGTGTAAAATGTGGTTGATATAAAATCGAAAGGGTCTCTAGAATTAGTATAACCAAAGATCATAATATCATGATCTTTGGTATAACCTAGCATGAGTACATGAGGGAAGAATTTTGTCCTACTGTGGGTGGTACTGTTATAAGTTATTATGGCGTAGGCGTAGAAGATTAATTCAAAAATTACTCTGGACTTATACTTTTTCCTTAATAATCTCAATTGCTCTATACAGGATGATTTTTCTAGGTCTACCACCGTGATTTTCTCGCTCATTTTGCGGCCTACAAAAAAAAACGTAAGAAACAAAAATGTGGCAATTTTGGACAGATAAGTGGTGCTGCGAAAGAAATCGGCATCCATGGCCAACTTGTCGCGCAATATTAAAAAAAAAAATTAAATTGAGCAAAACTATTAATGGCCGTGGAATGTTTATTTTAAGAGACAGAGAAAAACTTTTATATTTTTTTATTTATCCACCCAGGTGCTCAGATAGTTTCAGCAAATTACACAGGGTCTTCGGCTCTCTTGAGACCAAGCAAATTTTTGTCGATTTTAGGTTTTTTAATTTTACTGATTATATTCTTGAAATAAAGAATTTCAGGAAAATCGTAAAAGCTCCTAAACATTTTGGAGTTTCACTATATTACTCTCTTGTTTAAAACAAATATTTTTCGTTATTATATTGATCGTCTATCTTTATCACGAGATCCACAAATTCGAGTTAAATAAATTTAGTATAAAATTTGAATACGGAATTTTTCAAAAACGGAAAAAGATAATGCCACAAAGTTTAATATCATTTTGATTGCCTTGATGAGCAGATTTCAAAAATCCAATAATATACAGGGTGTTCCATTTTAAAAAATTAAGTTGCCATTGGTCCTACTTTTTTGGAACACCCTGTACACTAAACGGTCATGGCATAAAAAAGTATTCGCCGAACCATTGATTTTGTTTTTTGAATCACCCTTTTATCTTAAAAAACAAAAAAGTTAGGTGGGGGGTCAATTCTCAGTGAATAACCCTGTACAAAAAATGTGGTGCAATATGTCATTGAAGAATAGAGCTGCTAGCGCACCCTACATTATACTTCAAAATTGATTCCACCAGCGTATTTGGCATTCCCATTTGGCATTTTAAAAATTAAACTTGGACTCTAAGAAATTAACCCTTGGTGAATAAGAATTTAATTTTTATTTTTTTAGTTTTTATGTGTTCTAGAAGTTATGCCATGTCTTTCTGAAACACCCTGTATACAGGGTGAGTTTTTTTTTGAAAATCAGTATGCGGATCTCGGAAACTAGCGCAGATGGAAGGAAGGTTAAATGGGGAAAGAATTGCGGTTTTGTGGGCCCAATTTAAGGCGCCTTGTGGATTCTTGAAAAAAGTCATGGCATCCTAGATATTTTGAAAAAAACTAAATTTTGGCGATTTTTTGTAATCTGTCTAGCTTCGTTGTTTATAATTTTAGATAAAAAGTGTAAATAACAAAGTTGGAGGGAATTGTGTCCCCAATGCGATTATCATGTCCTAATTTCCGTGACAGCTGTCATTTTCGATATATGACACAAACTTGTGTTTTTTCAAATGGAAACCATAGTTGGCCATGGCCTCAACAAATCAGATCATTTTGGAGCTTTCCAACGGTATAATACTCGATATGGTTATGGTTATATATAAAAAATGACGAAAAAATATATATATTATTCGATATTGCAGGCAATACTGACAAGATATTTTCAAATCTTTTACAATGCCTCTATTAGAGTGCTCTAAGTACCTTAAGTGCTAACTCTTTGGATGAGGCAATGGCGTCTTTAAACATGGCAAATGGAGATATTTTTATCCACAAATGAGAGACCATAAAATGGCTTTACCTTCAAAGAAAATCCCTATTAATCTTGGAGAAACGAAGCGGTAGAAGAAAAAAATGTAATAAAATCAGCAAAATCAGTATAAAAATCAAATAAAAGTAAAATAAAAATATTTTGTGTTACGTATAGCCCTTTTTCTACAGCCGCCTCGTTTCCGAGGTACAGTCGCGGACAGTTGGTATCGAACGACCTGAAGAGGTTTCTCGTGGCTATCGTTACAGGGCGCGCGGAGACGGCAACAGCGCGCGCCTTCGGCATCGGATGGTTCGAACGGGTGTCTTGTTCCGAGAATTCTTTGCAAGCGATTAAGCCGATGTCACCGAAAGGGTTAAAAAAAATTAAGGAATCAGTATTAAACTATTTATTAAAACAGTTCACAAGTATACAGTATGATTTTTTAAACTACCACCGCGATTTCCTCGCTTATTTTGCGCCCTACAAAAAAACATGAGAAACAAAAAGGTGACAATTTTGGACAGCTAAGTGGCCCTGAAAAAGTAATCAACATCCATGGTCAACTTGTCGCGCAATATAAAAAAACCTCCAATTGAGCAAAATTATTAAATAGCCGTAACATACCTATTTATTTTAAGATACCGAAGAAAACTTTTATATTGAAAATTGATGGCACTGAGAAGCTTTATGCAACTGGGTGCTCAGATAGTTTCTGAAAATTACACAGGCTCTTCGGCTCTGTTGAGGCCATTGTTTTAGTTATTAAAGGCCATTGTTTTAGTTTATTAAAGTAGTTATTTGGCTCCCTACTGAAAAATCTTAAGAAACAAAAACGTGTAAATTTTAGATAGTTGGTTAATGTTAAAAAAAGAAGTCGGTATCCATGGCCAACTTTTCGCGCAATACCAAAAAAAACTTAAATCAACAAGAATCTGAAAACAATCAATTTATTTTGAAAGTCGAGGGAAAATTTTAATTGGAGATTAGCGGCAATTAGATCACGCAAGAACATTGACAAAAGAAAATTTTCATACAATTTGTACTAGTTTTCCCGCTAATTTGTTTAAAGTGTGAAGTCGAAATAGCAATTAAAAACATCAACAGTTATTCAAATTAAAGACAAATTTTCTCATATTAAAGATCTTGTTTGATCAAAAAAAAATTAAATAAATTGATAGTTTTGTTTTCACATTTTTGTCGACTTGAGTTTTTTTTTGTATTGCGTGAAAAGTTGGTTATGGATGCCGATTTAGTTTTTAACATCACCTAGCCGTCTAAAATTGCCATATTTATTATGCTTATATAAGCTTACTTACATAAAAAAAATATATTTAATGCAGTGATAGGGCCAAAGCGAAAAATGTTTTTCAAATAAATCAAAGTGTGCCAATTGTTTCTAAAATTGGTAGTATGGAGTATCCTTTACTTTTGAACAACTTTTCCTAGCAACTTATTTCCACATAAGAAATGTTAGCAAAGTTTTTATCAAGAGTAACTTTTTGCGGTAAAATTAAAGATAAGAAAGTGTTCCTATTCAACACCTCTTCTGTGGACATACTGTATATACATAGTGTATTTGGAAATGAAAGGAAGGTTTATGGCTTATTATAAATATAAATGCAAATTCTTTATCAGAGGCTCGAGAGTCCATCATAAAATACTACATAACTCGCCCGAATATTAATTTGCGTATTTATCCTCATCAGATTTTTAGCAAAAGAGCACGCCACTGAAATGGTCGAATTTTCCTTCTCAATCAATATTTATGGCCTCCTTTCATTTCCAAATACACTAAGTATAGTTGTCAGCGGTTTTAGACATTAAGTTAATAAATATTTTGCGTTGCAACAAAAATGTATTTTTATGTTATAATAAAAAAATATGTAGTAACACTAAAAATATATTTAGCTAATAACCCTAGAATTAAAAAAGTTAATTAAAAGGATTTTCATAAATTATTCTTTTCTTTGCAAAATAAGTATTTGTTCCAACATTTAGTTGTTAGGTCTCGTAGTCCTAAACATAAATGATTATAAAATAAAAGGGGTGTCCCTTTTATTTATTTTTTCTTATTTTTGAAGAAATTGGTCAGAAGTTTTAATAAATTGGTTTTCGTGGTGCTGCAATGCTCCATTGTTTCTCATAAAATGCCCTTCAACAGATAAATGAGATTAGGGGGTCACAGACATAAAATTACCCTTGTAACTTAATAGAGAGTTATTGCAGAAACTGTTTTTGGCATTAAGCAGTATTTAAGACGACCTTATTTGAATACTCTCATACGTTATTTATGATTCTGACAATAGTTATTGCAAGTCGTAATTTATGTATCCAAATTAAGGGCTTGTTTACGTTTACTTTATTGTTTTGTATTTCTACACTTTCACTAGAATATTATGTGCTTTTATAATTTTGCTCCGGAAAAAACTGGGAAAACAGCCAAATAACCACGGAACACCAAGGTGAAAGACTAATGAAAACAAACAAGGTGCAAACGCAAACAAGCAACGAACATTTTAGGTTAAGTCCTACTTTCACAGAACACTAGCGTTTTCTGACAAATCAGAATTTATTTTAAGAATTGTGACAAATAAGGTAAAAATAACGTATATTATGGTATACACAATAAACAAAAATAAAGGAAAATAACCTTATTATGGACGACCTTATGTCAAACTACGACTGCGCATGCTCAAATGTCAAAATAACGTCAAAAAAGAGCGCGACGTTATTTATTTCTGCAATAACTCTCTATTATTTAAATTGCATACCTTTATCAATAACATCAGAAGACACACAGCAGGGACACGTGTCAAGCTTTACACACCTCCCTGGACCTCAATGTGATTACCTGGATAAAATAAAATAATTTCAGGTGATTGAGGACTTCCACAAGCTGGATATAATGATTACGAAGTTTTATTAGAACCACCGACACAGGAAGAATCCGAAAAAACTATAAACCCATTAAAATCTTTATGACTATAACATAATTAAATAAAGGCAAGAAATCAAATGCATTTTCCATTATTATATTATATGTATATTAATATTTAGTATACCCACCTTGGGATAGGATGACTTTCTGAACTCTCCTGCTCATCGAATCTATGAGTTGGCAGCAGAGATCATGGGTTACGACTTCATCCCACGTTTGTTGAATCTTCTGCCAAAGTGCCTCCCTATTTTCGGGTACGAAGTTCTCCATTGTCCGCGCCATTCTGCCCCACACATTCTCAATGGGATTCAAGTCAGGACTCTTCGCCGGCCATTGCAACTTTTCTACGTTGTTTTCGGTGAACCATTCGCGAACTATTCTTGCTGTATGCACAGGAGCGTTATCATGCTGGAAAACGAAGCCATCGGGATACATTTCCGTTGCAGTTGGTAACAATCCGCCTTCGAGTATCTCGCAATAGCGAGCTGCTGTGAAGCGGTCGTCGATTCTCCAACAAATGCCAGGTCCACGGTAGCTTATCCAGGCCCATATGTTGACGGAAAAATGCCCACTCCTTTTCCTGGGTGACACAAATCTTTCGTCATATCTTGAACTCACCGAAGGTCTATATACTCGCACTTTGCCATTGTAATGGCTTTGAAAGATCTTTTCGTCGCTAAATATTACCTTCTCCCAATAATGTGGCGGTAAACGCTGAAACTCTCGGCATATCTGCAACCTGACTTCCTTATTAGCCTCGGTCAGCTGAATTTTGTTGCTGGCCGTGCGAGATTTCAGATTGGCTGCATCTAATCTCCTTCGGGCAGTTCTAACACTTGCTGGAAATTGTGTTGCAGATACTGCTTCAACGGCGGATTTAAACGGATTTGCAAGGCAAAAATTAGCTAGTTGCTCATCTTGTTGGTCAGACGTAATTTTCACATTTCCTCCTCTATGTATGTTTTCCACGCTTCCGGTTTCGTCATATTTCTTCTTTATATTGAAAATGGTGCTTTTAGATACACCAAATTCTTCGGCCAGTCGGGAAATAGCCCAACCATTTTCTAGTTTGGCGATGATACGGTGCTTGACGGATTCACTCAAACGAGGCATAACGAACACTGTTAGTTACTCTCTCGAATTAGGATACTGACTAAATAATTTTAGCCCACCCACCTTAGTATTTATAAAAAGGGCTAGGAGCAGGTATAATCGATATTTTCAAAATCTACATCCAATTCAATATTACAATTATTAAGTTAATCCCCTAAATTTAATTATATTAAGTGCAGGTAGGTATAATTAATAAATACCTATTTAAAAAGATATAAATATCTATGCTAAAATATTTCAACTCAGGCAATCCGATAATCCATTAATTTTGTGCCATACATTTTCTAATTAATATTAAGAGCCCCCATATCTACTTTTAAACATATTATACAAATCCTTGAAATCTTTAATTTTTGAGATAATCGCTTGATCTGTTTTTTGTCCGAAAGGACTTCAAAAGCCGCTTATTTTAGCAATCCTGCCATTTTCAAATTGCAAATCCAGGGCCGGCTACGATTTTTTTATTCCCCCGATTTTCACAAAAACCATTTAGCCATTTTTTTATTTAAAATCTGACACCACAGCGTCAATCAGGACAGTCGAAAACCCTTTATATACCAAATTTGAACAAAAAATATAGAGAGAGTTCTATTCTACAGGATGTCAAAATTGAGCAAAATAGGAAATTTAAAGAAACCTCTTCAGGCATCTCTGGCGAGTCAAGTCATAAAAATTCAGCATTTTCAGATGGGGCAGAGAAAAATACCCTGTATTGAATCTTTGCACACCAACACTTTGAGTGGTTCTGTTGACAATTAAACTATTTTGACGGGATTCCATGGCACACTTGACTCGCCAAATGCCTGTAAATTTCCTATTTTGCTGAACCTTGACATCCTGTAGAATAGATCTCTCTCTAAATTCTTTGTTCAAATTTGGTATATAAAGGGGTTTTAGGGGGATCCTGATTAACGCTGTATTGGTAGATTTTAAATAAAAAAACACTCAAAAATCGTAGCCGGACCTGGATTTGCCTTTTGAAAATGATAGGAAGGCTAAAAGAAGCGATTTTTGAAGGCCTTTCACACAAAGAATGTTCAGGGATTATCTCCAAAAATAAAGATTTTATTAATTTGCATATGTTTAAAAGTAGACACCCTGTATATTAAATTATTGTTTTTGAGAAATTCTTCGGAATTCTATTGTGGCTCAAATTGACTATGGATTTACCTAATTTCATATTCCTATTTAATACAGGGTGCTGGCAGCAAAGGAAGGAAACTCGAGAAAAAGCAACTTTTATTGTGGTGTTGATTCTAATCTCAGCCTTGATATTTATTATTTTTTTATTTATTATTATTTATTTCATTATCATAAATACTAGACGGTATAGTAACATGATAAAATAGTACGAAATATTAAATACCAACACTGGGGTTGGAATTATTACCAGCACAAAGTTGCATTTTCCTCGAATTTTGTTCCTTTGCTGTGAGAGGCTGGAGGCTGTAATTTGCATTTTATGGTTCTATTTTTAGCAGACCGGCCGGCTGCAGACTCCAGCGCGATGTTGCCGTCTCCGCGCGCCCTGTAACGATAGCCACGAGAAACCTCTTCAGGTCGTTCGATACCAATTGTCCGCGACTGTACATGGTATTTAAATTTCCAAAAATGTTTACGTAGGTATTATCCTTGAAGTGAAGGTTTTATTTTATATTTTTTGTCCAGTCAAATAGAAACCATATGATATTTTTTTTATTTTCTTAAAAAAGACTGACAAAATATTTATGGCAGGATGAAGTAGGTAATTTTCCACCTACCTACCTACATTTAAAAAAAATTAAAACGTGTGATGGGGTCGCCAGTCTTGAACTCTGGAAACGGGAAGGCCAGGGCGTGAAGTCGAAGTTCTCAATCTACGACAGGCTGAGCCAACCTTTTATGGGCGATGCGGCCACTTATAGTTTGGTAGTGTGAAGTAGATGTTTAAGGCTCCACAGTCGCGAGGGGTGAGAGGCAAGGAGATGGAATTGAGAATGAGCAATTTCCACAGATGCCTTAATAACCTACAACGTACTGACGACTGGTTGTGACACGTGGATGTGCGTACATGTAAAGAAGGAACTAAGAAGGAAGTTTGTTGCATTATTGTGTGATTAGAATTAATACAAATTATTACGATTTTTATATACCTACCTACAGTTTGTTTCAGTTTGAGTCGAGACAATACCGCATTTTTCGAAAGATGAGAGGAACTTTTATCAACCTATAGTGCTCGAAGAACTCTACATTTCGGATTCTAATTTTTTTTTAATAGTCCTATTCCATGGCCTACTGTTACTGTTATTAAAAGAAGACCCCCGAAAATCGCAAAACCACATTACACTGCACCCAGAGAAATATCTATTAGCCATTAATAAAAATCTATTAATCTCAGCAAAATATCTGCTTTGAATAGGACTTAATTAATCACCTATCTATGATTAATAAAAACACTTTGCTAAAAAGGGCTTATTTGCGATTATTAATAGACAAATTACATTGTGACTACTAATAAGTTACAAATTTATTGTTAATATATCCTTTATTCCTGGCTAATACATTGACTTATTGTTTTATTCAGAGTAAATAGAAAAACATGCTAGGGTTAATAGAAACTTTTATTATAAACTTGTTGGGGAGAATAGGAAAATATATTAAATTTGCTGTCGGTGCTGGAGGAACTTGTTATAGTTAATAGATTCATCTACCTTATGTATACGTACAATATTTTTTTAACAGCCGACACTCTTTAGCTTGATACTTTTCCCAACAATCAACGCAAGTTTGTTTCCATAGCACCATAGCAACGAGAAAGCAAAGCCGTCTATACCATAAATCGGGACAGGAGAAGAGAATAACAGGGATCGGTAAAGTTATTTGCCTTTTCCCGGCCTAGGCCGGGAAACGTTAATTTAGGGGGGAAAATTCTCTAAAAAGGGTGTATTTTCTGGCCGGTCGGTTGAAAAAAATATATTGTAGTAGGTACATTACTCGATCGACAAAATTATTCCAGGAACGACAACTACTGCGGTTCACCGGCAACTGCTTAAGAAATACCCAAAACCACAAAGCGCACGCGCAAAACCAAGAAGTAAATAAACTACCTAGTTGTACCAGGACGGTTCATATTTGTGGTTCATAGGGCTTGTTTTGTTACAAATAGTTTCCCTATTTGCGGCAAGTAGAATATCTTACCAAAGCTTACCTTTTTGTAATTAATATAAATTTTGTAACAGTAAACAGGTTCATTTATTTTTTTATTTGTCACAAATAGATTTTTCTTAGCAAAATAATTTATTTGGTCAATTTTTCTCAGGGTGTTTCGTAAATAAAATTAAAATTTCACGATAAAATAATTTATTTTAAAAAATATATGTTGCGGTGGTAGGTAATGAAAATTTTAGTTTTGTGGACTGTATTTCGCGTTTTAAAATTCTCGAAGTTTGCAAAGCCGCAATTAAGGTAAGCGAAGATTTAATACTGTAAGATATTCTTAACAGCTTCTTGTTAAAGCGATACACCAACGGAGGACAGGAGAGAAGGGATTAGCTACTCACCTTTTGATCCACATGGTTTTGCGTCGGGTCCGACTCTTCTGTCTTGTTCCAAGGAGGTGGCGTTCAGGGGTGGATCACTAGAGTTTAAACCGTTGCGAAAAGCAGGGTTGATGTTATATACCGTACTTTCACCGTTTTAGTAGACATAGCCATGGCTGGGCGGTGCGCCGCCGTGTATTCGGCTAGGTTCGTCAGTCGTTGGCGGGGGGCGGGGCGTGTTTTTTGCTCGCAAAACTCGACTGATAAGCGGTGCGGGACTACTGTGTACTCCCCCCGCCAACGACTGACAAACCTAGCTGGACTCACGGCGACGCGCGGCCTATTCCCCTATGTCTACCAAAACGGTGAAAGTACGGTATACCTCACTGGAATGTGATTGGACAAAAATAAAACAAGAAGCGCCAAATAAAGTTAAGTAACTTCGCTAACATATACAGTGTCTGCCAGAAAGTTGGATACAAAGGGAAATTTTCTTTATTTGAAGTTTCTCAAAAAAAAATTCTTGATAAAAGTTGGTGCTTGTGCTTCAACTCAAAATTCACCCGCAAAAATTTTGAAATTTCGATTCGTATACAGGGTAGGTTGAAAAATATGAGTAAAAAATGCTAAAGTGTGAATTTTTTTTCCTTTTGAGTAGGTGGCTGTGAATTCATATTTGACATTGTCTTGAGATTACAAACAACTTTTCTTAGTGCCACTCTGATGTAGTTCTAAAAATAAGGGTACTTTACTCTTGAGGAATTTTCATATTTTTCAACCTACCCTGTATACCAATCGAAATTTCAAAATTTTTGCGGGTGTATTTTGAGTTTAAGCACAAGCACCAACTTTTATCAAGAATATTTTTTTTGAGAAACTTCAAATAAAGAAAATTCCCATTTGTATCCAACTTTCTGGCAGACACTGTATAATAATTGCCCATCTATATATAAACAATTTAACCCAATGAAATTAACATATTATTTAGTAGTAAACAATATATCTATTTAAATAAGAAATTTAAGATTTCACTGTATTCTATTAGTCTGCCTTGGAAAAATAATATGTTTCATTTTAACATTTCCTTACAATTAATTGTAGGCATCATCCTACATCCTTAATTAATTCTGCTTCATTCAACAAGTTGAAGCATATCAATCAAATCAAAAAACGATATCGTCTACATGTTTACAGATACCTTGGTTACTTAGAGCCCACTGTAAAACCCGGATTTGTTTCTTGACATAATTTAAAAAAATATATATTTTCGTAAAATTTAAAAAAAAAATTACGGACACCCTGTATGGGCTATATTGTATATGTTACGGGTAAAGTAAGGTTAACGGTTAAACTTAGGTTTACCCGGGTAAACTGCGAAATACCCAAGAAGCGTGGGTAAAGTAGGAAATATAACCGACATTATAGGTATTTCTGGCTTTACCCGGGTAAACCGCGTTCTCTCCGGTTTTGTTTGGTTAAAGTGGGGTGTAGGAATTATTGTACTTTACCCACGCTTCTTGGGAATTTCGCAGTTTACCCGTTAACCTTACTTTACCCGTAACATATATACTATGTAAAATAATACCCTCTGGCAAAGTTTAATCGATTCTCGCAAAGAGAACATCAAAATATGCCCGGTGGTTTACACAGGGTACCCCGGTAACCTCAAATTTTTCGAAATTTCTTTAAAAAGTGTCTAATATGGTTTTCTGATTTTTGTGGGCTTTCTTTTAATAACAGTAGGCCATGGAATCGGACTAAGCATTTCAAAAATTTTAATCCGAAATGTAGAGCTCGTCGAGTTCTATATTATATACAGGGTGTCCGGAAATTACGTGCACATACGGGAGGGGGTAATTCTTTGGCCCATTTAAAAAAAACTTCATATGAACGTATGTCGTAAACGTCCTAACTTTTGAGATACAGGGCGTTGAAGTTCATTTTTTGAAATTTAATTTTGGCTACATCTCCCGAAATAATCAAGCTGCTGAACTGAAATTTGGCACTGCTATGTTTTTGGGGATGGAGAATAAGCTGAAAATGTCAATTTCACCGTATCTCAGAGAGGGCGCCACTTGCGCTGTTTTTTGATCACGCTTTTACGCGTAACTTTTTTGAGGTTATCTTTTTGGTCCTACAGGTCCATCATTTTAGTGCATCTTTTCATTCTGCAAGAAAAAGGTACTCTTGTTTCATAACGATTAAATCAACCGTTTACGTTTAAATTGGCAAAATGTGCCCCAAAACACCTGTTGACTCCAATATTCGAAACATAAAATTTTCAACGACCGCTTTCAAATGCTACATATCAACTGTACATTCAAAATAAAGAAAAAAATGCTAAATGGATATTGGTCAAAACACCATTGGTTTTCTGGAAATACTTAGGGTGTTCAAATTTTGTCAAATTCAATCCTTTCCATTTTGAAAGCGAATAATTTTTGGTGCATTCTTCATAGGGATTTTTTTCTTCATTTTGAAGGTACAGTTGATCTGTAGCATTTGAAAGCGGTCGGTGAAAATTGTATGTTTCGAACATTGGAGTCAACAGGTGTTTTGGGGCACATTTTGCCAATTTCAACGCAAACGGTTGATTTTATCCGTATGAAGCAAGAGTACCTTTTTGTTGTAGAATAAAACGCTGCACTAAAATGATAAATCTGCAAGACCAAAAAGATAACCTCCAAAAAGTTACGAGTAAAAGCACGATCCAAAACAGCGCAAGTGGCGCCATCTGTGAGACACGTAGAAACTGATATTTTCAGCTTATTCTCCATCCCCAAAAACATAGCAGTGCCAAATTTCAGTTCAGCAGCTTGATGATTTCGGGAGATGTAGCCAAAATTCAATTTAAAAAAATTAACTTCAAAGCCCTGTATCTCAAAAGTTAGGACGTTTACGACATACGTTCATATGAGGTTTTTTTCTTAAAATGGGCCAAAGAATTACCCCCTTCCGTATGTGCACGTAATTTCCGGACACTCTGTATAGGTTTGAAAATACATCTTTCGAAAATAACGGAATTGTCTCGACTCAAAGTGAAAAACTCTGTCGTAGATTTCAACAAAAATATCTGCAATAATATCGTCATGTGCACAACGTGGAAATTATAATATAAAAATTATACCACAGATTGTGATATTTTTTTAACACCTATGAAGAACTAAATAATTATCTCAAAAATCACAGAAGTTTTGTTTTTACAATTAGACTTTAACACCCTATATTATTTTGTAATAGCGGCGCCTAAATGAAAAATTACACTTTACGTTTTGTATCCCTGCATATTTATTAATTACTCACTGCATAATTCTGAATTAAAAGTCGGAAATAGCCTAATCATGAGTGATGATTATTTGGGATTCTAGATCAGATAATAATTCCAAATACGATTCGCTTAATTTGGATTTTATTGAGAACTTAGCTGATGCCCGAAACTTCGCCCTCATGGAAATTCACATTTTGAACCCCCACTTCACTCTCTTACAAACTGAATTTTGGAAACGTACCAGCCAAATTTGAAGTTTTTAAGCTTTATATTTCCTGAGATTAGCCTCCACATTTCCCATGCACACGTCGTGTAAGAAACTAATGAAAAATTTCAAATTTGTAGGCTTTATGGTTCTTGAGATCCCCCTCCCCATTTCACCGCCTTAAATGTTAAAGGCCTTTCAAACTTCAAGTTTGTTTAGGCTTTATAGTTTTGCAGATCCTCCTTCGATAATCCTATAGGAGTTGAATTTTGGAAAGCCCACTTCTTAGCGGATTCCTACGTCGAAATTTCTTGAAGGGTGAGTATGTGAGTGAGTTACAATATACAGGCTTACAAACAAGTATAGTAAAATTTTTCATTTAGGTACCGCTATTTCAAAATATAGGGTGTTAAAGTCGAATTCTAAAAAGAATAGTCCTGTGTTTTTTGAGATATTTATCTGAAATTTCGCAAGGATTTCTTCTCAGGGATCAAGAAAACACATTTTTTGTGAAATTTTAGTTAAAAAATTCAAAGAAGAAATGGAACAAAATGGAGGACAAAATGTCCCCCTTTACCCCATTTTTTTGCGTATACGCCTAGGGTTAAAGCTAATCATTCTTTTGAATCAGTGTCAATTTTATTCTTTGATTTTACTAAAAGTACTCAAAAATGTAGTTTATAACAAGCAAATCTCTGAAAAATTTCAACTCTCTACACCCAGGGTGATTTATTCATAACTACATGAATTTTAACAGATATTTATCTGAAATTTCGCAAGGATTTATTCTTAGGGATCAAAAAACACATTTTTTGTGAAATTTTAGTTAAAAAATTCAAAGACGAAATGGAACAAAATGGAGGACAAAATGTCCCCCTTTACCCCAATTTTTTTGCGTATACGCCTAGGGTGAAAGCTAATCATTCTTTTGAATCAGTGTCAATTTTATTCTTTGATTTTACTAAAAGTACTCAAAAATGTAGTTTTATAACAAGCAAATCTATGAAAAATTTCAACTCTCTACACACAGGGTGATTTATTCATAACTACATGAATTTTAACAGTAGGTAGGGAAAACACCCTTAAAGTGAAATCGCAATTAAAAAAAATCAAACTTTTTTAAAGCGGGAATAATTTTTTCTAAACCGCTTTTTTACCTTTTTGGCCCCCTATATATTTACCACTGCCACTGCCTTGCGTCAAGCGTGTATGAGGCATCGGACGACGCTTGCCATCATGCGCTTTAGCTTTGTTGCCAGATGAATACGAAATGTTAAAGAAATGTTTTCAGTATAGAAGATTATTTTGTATTGTAGGCGATGTTCTGAAAAATGCATCCGGAAATTATGGACAAACGTTATAACGGTTAGTTTTGACCGTAGACACCTTAAGGGATAAATACCAGCGAGAAAAATAAATAAAACGATGGCTTACGTGATCTTTTGATATTGATAATGATATGGTATAAACGACACACTTTTCTCCTTCCTTTCTTTCTAGTTAGGTTTTCTTGTCGTAGAGAAGAATCCATATTCACTAATGCACTACACGCATTGTAAATACTTTGTAAATATGTTCGGGTTTCTTGGGGCCTTTCGAGATATTTGTTTCCCATATTTCACACCCTCTCCGTGTTTTGGTTTGGATGCTTGAAGTTTGAAGGTTATGTCGTATTCATTGACACTACTAGTTGTTCTTCTATTCGTATTCGTAGAAACCTCGTCTAGTAGAAACCATTCCTTTAATGAAAGGAAAGTTTTCGCTCGAGACTCTCTCTCTCTCTCTCTCTCTTAGTTTCGCTATCTGACGATAGGTGGTGCGGTAGCTTGATTGGAATTCTGCAGGCATTCCCATAAAGGAGCATCATATCTACTATTTCCGCATTTGTCTAGCGAACCATAATATTTGTAAAAAAGCAAAAATATTGCACTAAGAGTCCCGAATAAACAGAAAACAGAGAACTGACGGTTTTGTGTCACCTACGTGGTGCCAACGTACAGAATGGCTCAGAGGTCTACAGAGGTCTTTAGTTAAATTACGTAAATTCGGAGATATTAATGGCAATTGTTAGGAGAGATGGCGCCACATATAAATCGGCGAAAGCTCCTTGACAAGTGACAAGTTTGACAGTAGTAATAGCTGTGGATCCGACGGGCGCGTAAAACTTTTGTATTAAATCTCCAAAGTCTACCGAATTTTGGAAACAGTTTCAGTATTTTTCAATCACTGTTTGTTGATAGTAGTTGACACTCACTGTGTGCGTCTCGTGCTTGTGATTGCGATGGAAAAAATTGCCTCTTAATTATACTCTTGTATTTTTAGAGCTCGTGCTGCGAAAAGTGTAATGATATTCTCCAGGAATATGTGTCAGTTAGATACTGAACGTGAAAAGTCCAGGGTATGATAACATTCTGTTATTGTCCCATCAACCAGGTAACCAGCTAAATTCATAAACTCCATATTTTTTCGTATTTAAATTATGAAAACTTAACGGCAACGTCGCGGCCGGCGCCATGTGCTCCACCAGAAAGCCTTATTCACTTGCGTTCAGGTGCGCCTCGTTACGTGGGAGTAGGGATAAATTGCCACATTATTTAAACATGCATTATTTTTTTGCGTTTTCGGTTTTCGGAATATATGTAGGTACCTCCCTGATGACGTAGTTAAAATTATTGTATTTATGGGGCCGCGGTGGCGTCGCTCGTATCGGCGCTGACTTTTTAGACTGCGTGTTTTTCTGCCGTCGATCGACCTTGGTTCGAACCGATGTCGAGGCAAGGGCATGCACATGTCTTTAAAGAAAAACACCGCTATGGCCAAGAGCGCTGGACAAATGTGGGTTCACGGTATTGCTCCTAAATAGGCTTTATCCGTGTGATTTACTAATTGTCCTACACTCACTGGGATTACTATGGTTTTCTAGGGTTTTCCGTAATACTTGAGCGAATGCTCTCCTAGTTCTATCGGGAAAAAAGTCGGCCCTAGCCGCAACTGGCAACGAAGACAAAATAATAGTAATTGCCCCCCTCCCCCGCACAAGCACGTGGCTGCTTCTGGGGTACTCCTAGTTTGGAGTATTGTGAGGGTGAGAATTATTATTATTATTATCGACTTAGCCAAAAGGCATTCGCACTCCCTCTACGGGGAACATTCACTCAGATCCCGGTATCCCGGATACCAGAAGGATCTGGCTTTTACGAGACCCTTGCCATGTTATCGGGCATTAGGTGACATTGATGTTGTTGGACGTTCCTGCACTCCCCATGAATTTCCTGACTGTTCGGGCTGTCGCAAGTATTATTATTATTATTATCACCCTGTATATTAAAAACCAACAGTTATTAATAAAATTCTTATTTTAAATCAACTTTGAAACCCCGTATTTTGTGGGAGCGGTGTCTAGATGAAAAATGGCATAAGAAAAGGCATATTATTATAGCAGAAAGAATCTATGGTGACGGGATAGACTTATACTTTTTCGTAACACCCTATTAGATTATTTCCAACTTTAAAGTCGGAATTACACTATTTCCGGCTTTAAAGTCGTTATTAAAAAATGCATTTTTTTGGCCCTTGTATTATATACGCTTCCGTATGTTCCTTACATTTTAAATCTGAATCCCAAATGTTTATATTTATTCCCACAATTATTATTTCTAACAAAATTTAGTTTTTCTTCCACAAACATATTACAAAGTTTTCTAATAGCATACATTTTGTTTTTGCTATATTTATTTTTAATTTGTTAAAAAACACAGCAGTACAAAATTTCTGTTCAGCAGCTTGAATATTTTGGTAGATACATATAGATATAGCTATAATTAAATTTGGAAAAAAGAACTTCACCGCCCTGTATCTCTCCAACAAATAACATTGTGTAAGCAATGTTGGGCTCCGTCGCCAAATTTTGGTTGGTTTGGATTTTTCATTCCGAATGAACCACCCTGTATATGACTGATACACGTTTGTAGAATCAGATCTATCGATTATGGTTACAATTGGAAATTACTGAACACACCTATTATCTACAATCGAGTCTTAAATATATATCTCTCCGCCCTATATCTAAAATAAAACATAAGCCGCCGAATATAAAAGCGAAGCCTTCCCCGCCACTGGCGCAATTTGCAGCGAATAAATTATTCAATGTACAGACGCAGGCAAGCCGTACACAGCCGCAGGACCCCTCCCCTGCGGTTTTCTTGAATTTTCCGACATATGTCGTAATTACTTCGGTCCAATTCACCAGATACACCCCAGCTGCTTTTTTTATTGTCCCGGGCACGGTTCGCGTCGCCGCTCCTCTCTCCGAGTTCGCATTTGACAATTATTAAACCAGACACGGGCTGCGTTTAGGCACGTCCCTTTTCCAGTTTGTTAATCCACAGTAGTTTGTATGTTTAACTCGCCAGTGGGGGCAACTTTCGATTAGGTTTATGCGAAGTAGGGTATGGGTTTTGTTCGTTTATGCATAATGATATCGATATCATTCTTGTTTGATTTTGTAACATCATCATCTGGAAGACTTACGCCCCCCTCTCCCCAACTCCTACCACTGTATTTAACTCTGGAGATGCATGGATAAAAGTTAGGTTTATGCGAAGTAGGGAATGGGTTTTGTTCCTTTATGCATAATGATATCGATATCATTCTTGTTTGATTTTGTAACATCATCATCGGGAAGACTTACGCCCCCCTCTCCCCAACTCCTACCACTGTATTTAACTCTGGAGATGCATGGATAAAAGTTTGAGTCCGTCCCATTTAAAATAATGTGAAACAAAAAAGTTTGACAGGAAACGGTGACAACTAAAACAATTTCATGAGAAATGAAATAAAATTCTTATCGAAATAAACGCAAAACAGGAACAGATAATTCACAGATTTAATTTGGAAGGTTTTAAACAGATATTTATTTGTTGTGAACATACCACCTTGTTTAATAACATTCTTGTTAAATATACCTAACATTTTAAATTTTATAATGTAAAACTACATTAAAAACAATGTCCCATTTCCGCTGGACAGGGCAGAACTAAGTATTCTGATTGGTCAATGTATGGTCTATCTACATTCTACATACTTAATTACAGGAAATTTCCTGGTTAAAATTTACCACCTTTCTTTAAATGATACATAAAAGGATAAAGTAGCAATACATAAAAAGTAAATTATTTAAATTATTATTAGTTTGGTTAGATTTTTTTGTAGTTTGTACCTGACAAGAGCTGCAACAAATTATTATATGTTAAAGTATTGAAATCGAAGATCGTTGTTTATTTAATTTCGAATAGAAGATAGGTTTATGCATATACAGGGTCCCCTAAACATATGGAATATAGCACATAGAATATAGAATCAAATGTTCTAATAGCTACCACAGAAGAAAAACATCTAGGAGTATTATTATATTTTTTTTACTAAACTCTATTCAAACTAAACGCAAGTGAAAGATAAACAAAAGTTGTTGCATGGCTAGCACGTGATTGGCTTGCTATTGGCTAGTTGGCAATAAAGTTTTTCCCGGCGGGCGAGTTCAGCCAGTCGTTATTTATTACAGAGGTGTATTGAGTTGCAAGTGGACTTTTAATTTTTTCCGATATAATTCTTTCGCTGTTTATTAATTGTTGGAGCTACGATTTGTGTTAATAGTAGAAATTTGCAGGTAAGTGAATGACTAGGTGTGCCATAAAAGTTTGTTTTTAAAGTTCTTAATACTGGGGCATATTATTTTAATATTTTATATTATAAAATTCATAGAGATCGTCCTTAATGCGGCCCTGCCCCGTATTAGTCCTCAGAATTGTTCACGTGTTTCCATCGTGTAAATGTTTATGCCCAACTTGCATTTTGATTGTGAAGATTTTTAGAACCCAAACCAGTGGCGCACACATGAAAGAATTAGAAAAAAGAGATTTTTCTAGAAATTTTGGTTAAAAAAAAAACAGAAAATTTTTACGCGATCCTATGCAAGAAAGTGAACTTAATTGAAAAGTAAACAAAAAACTATCGTTCCATTGGGTGCCATAGACCCAACAGTGCATGATACGAAATTGTGAATGCTGTCATAATGTAACAAAAATATACCTGGGTATACTTGTTTTTTTTGCACCATGTATACAGTGTGTCCGCGAGAAAAATTCGGCTTTTTAGATTGCCCTAAGGGGAGATATCTCACAGATACTACTAATTCGATTGGGTGAATATTCTATGGCTAGCTATGATAATTTTTACACAACCCTCTTCACTTCTTTATTGTCGAGTCTTAGTGGGCTTGAGGATTTTGTTGAGAGTAATAGAGAAAGTAATTTAGTTTCAGGGAAATTTTTTATTTTACATGGCTTGTTCTAATCCTCTGTATATCCAAATAATTCTCTACAATTAATTCATTTAGATTCGTTGAGTAATCAGGGGCCATATCACGAAATCTAACCGACTCGAAGCCAAACTAAATAAGCTAATTATTATACAGAGGCAGTTCCACGAATAACCTGCGCAGTCCGTCCATCAACACTTGGGGTGGTGAGCGATAGTATCAGTTGACACTTCCCGATTTTAGCCGGCTATCTATTCAGAAACCACCCGCCGTGCGACTGTGATAAATTTCCATGTTCGTGCATGACGTGCCCGAGAGGTCGCGTTCTACACCGGATTTGCCCGTTGATTTTGGCCCCGTGCGCCCTTTTGCCCCCCCCCCCTCCCGTTGTTTTGCATTTAGAACTTTAGATGGGGTGGGTCGGGGTAGGTAGGTAGGTGGAGGCAGGTAGGTAAAGGTAGGTAAGTAGAAGTAGGTAGGTAGGAAATTGAGGAGTTAAGAAGACAATGTGACGGGACTAGGAGGTCCTGTACAAGACAAAAAAATACCACAGGTTGAAGCTGAGGAAGTAAAGAGCCTGTGGTCAAAATATACATAAGAAAGAAGGAAGCTAAAGAAGGCGATCCAGAGAGAAAAAAGGGAAGCATGGGCAAAATTTCCGAGGGACTTAGAAGACCATATAATATGGGGGGGGACGGGAATGCTCGGAAAGGGCGCAAGACATACCCCTTGGGAAAAAGTAGAAATTACCATAGGCAGTTCCCCACTGGGACGGATCATATCCGCAGGAACAATCGGGAGGAAAGAGCGACCCCCTTCTTCTCGAAGAAGCTTAAAAATGCGGCAAAAAGTATGAAAGACGGTAAAGCTCCGAGACCTGATAAGATGGAAATGGTAAAGGAAGTTTTAGAAATGGCCTCGGACCTTCTTGTCAAATTAGGAGTACCCCAGAAGCAACTTGTTCGGGGGATGGGACAATTACCATTATTTCGTCACTGAACAGATTTCTGGAGAAACAGGGCTTTAATGGGTCGTGAAAAAGGGAAGATTGGTGCGCCTCCCAAAACCCGGGGGAAATGATACATAGAGGCCTATTTGTCTAATTAGTGTATTAGGTAAGATAGGGGGACTAGTGGGGAGCGCCTGGAGACTTAAATAGAGGAGAAGGGGGCCTGTCCTCGAGGCATTTTGTATTTAGAAAAGGGAAATCGGGCCTTGGAGTCATATTGTGGGGGCATATTATGAGGAAGCTGATGAGGATACCTGAGAAATTTAATAGGGCACTACTTTGAAGGCAGAAGGGTCCTCATCGAAAAAGCCGAAATGGACGTGACGGCGGGGGTTCCGCAGGGTTCGGTGCTCGGACCCACGTTGTGGAACCTCCTTTATGACCCGGTTGTCGACATTTATGACCCGGACGCGGACGACTTGGCTCTTCTGGCTAGGGCCCCGGATGAGCGGGCGCTTCTAGTGCGGGTCGAGGCGTCGCTGGTGCGCCCTGGTGAGGGACTAGATGGAGTCGAGTGAGTTAAGACTGGCTCCAGATATTGTACTCTTGGAGTATACCAGAGCCCACCCCGAAATGGAAGTGCTATTCGGAGGGTTATAGATAGATTTAGATTTGGATTTCGATGTCGATTTAGATTGCGATTTATTATTAAAACATTTAAACACCGATGCCATTATTGGTATACATGTAATTTTTTAAATGCATTATGTAACTGTAATAGTAAACTTCACACAAATATAATATCCAAACCGACATAATTAATCTTGTATTCCCTTGTAAACCATTTCCAATCACGATTCTTCAAAATACTGAATTACTTCACTCCAGAAACGTAGAGAACGACAATAACTCACTGTATTTTGGAACTCACCCCTGTTCTGCCTCGTCTCTTTATACAGTGATTGTCAAATAATTGTATGCATCATACTTTGGGAATTTTTTTAATAAGTTTTTATTAATATAACAGCGACAATCCATGGTGCTTCACTAATGGCCGAAAATTTGAAAATAAATGACGGTTTCATTTTGCATATACTTCAAACTGAAATTTTAAAAAAAGGTATTTGGATGTATTTTTTGAAAAAGTTTGTTGAGAAACTTTGTTTCTTTTCTTACTTATTACTTATGAGATTCTGGATCCTTACCTAAATTTTTTGACTAAAATTTCGATAAAGAAATTAACATTTTAGGCCAAAAAATCCAACTTCCAAAATTGTCCAAACTACAAATGCAATTAAATTGTCCCAAAGAGTTAATTGGGCCAACCCAGTAATAACATAAAAAGTTTCTATTAAATTTGGAACAATAATTATTTTCTACTTTTCGTCTTATTAACAAAAATGTAAGAATAAGTTTGGTGCAAAATTGATTTATTTATTATAATTAACAACCCTAAGATCCAATTATTGTTTTATTGAGTAAAAAGGATAGTACAATTGTAATAATAACAATGAAGTATGAAGTATGAATAGGTATAGACCTATATTATCGAAGCTATATAGGTCTTTGGAATAAGCAATTATATTTACATTGATATCTAAGAGGAAAATATATAAATCCTACATTGTTTCAAGTTATTACAATGGGGAACTTGCACAAACATTAAATTTGAAAAATATTTTAAACGTAATTTATTGCCATTAAATGAACCACAGTTCACAAAAAAAAACTCATTTTTTATTTTTATGTAATAAATATATGCAATAAAAAACTGCATAATTCAAATCATTCTTGTAACGCGCCCTCCTTGGTTGTGACATCAAGTAGCTCGTTGCTGGTGGCGCCTCTGGTGGGCGGCGGCACCATGTATAAACTAATATGGACGGCACATGTATAAAAACTACAACACCACGCAAGCTTTGTTTAGAAAGATCAACGAGAAAGTCCATCCTTGTCTATCCGTCCTATTATAGTCTATCTCAGTCTTGATATTGTTGATAATGTTTGAAAAGAGTGTGCTGTATTAAATAGTTATTTACATTGCGAGATGCGTAAGCGCACTTTTTTGGCCGAGGAGGTTGTTTAACGCCCGTGTTGCCTCGGGTCTTAAAATTCTCTCCAAGGCCAAAAAAAAGCTTACGCATCGAGCACTGCATTCAATTTTTCCTGCTACTGTCAATTTTATATTAGGTAGGTAAGTACTTTGAATTTAAATACCCTATGGAGGAGATTGTGAGTAATAATCTTCATAATAACCATTGTCCAACTATTACTAAAAATGATAATCCTTGATAAATATAAGACGTAGAATGCAGTGATAATTAAAAAAACTTCTTGTTCGATTGAACCCTGGACCTACGAATTACTAGTCCCGTAGCCTCACCATTCAGTTAAAGAAGTGCTTGTTAAATTTAAACTTTTAGGCGGTTCTTATTTTTGACCTACATCAGATTTCTCTGGAAATGGGTCGCCGAACTGTTTATTTTAACGTTCAATTTCCATTATTCTTTCTCTAATTCTGTAATGTTTTAATAGGGTATTTAACCGTTTTTCAAATTTTATTTTGTTGAAAGCCTGTATTGATGCAGACTACACTAGTAAAATTCTAAACTAAAAATTTTACCTCCTTTGGGAGAAAATTGAGTTCAAAATTATTTCCGTTTTTAACGGTTTTCTTAATTTTGACGTCATAATAATTTTGAGCTATGTGAATAGGACCGCGAAGCCTTGAAGCTTTATTCGTTTATTGTACGTTGCCAACTCGTGTGATTTTTCCTTGCTGGTCGAATATTTTGTTATTAGAATAATAGCTATGTGTTCTAGTATGGAAACTCAAACTGTCAACATAAAGTTGATTATACAGTTCAAATTCTCTGACTGTTTTTAACTCTGGTTATTGGTTCGGACTAGTTTGAGATTGCTTCCTAGAACAAACCTATTAATTGCAATAAATAATAACAGCAGTTAACTTTATAAAAAAACACTATATTCCGTAAAGATATAATATACTTTCTCAATGTTTGTTGAAGAATAGTCGGTCTTTGGAGTACAGGATTTACTTCTGAATACAAGTCCGAAAGGGGATCTGGCAACGGTGCAGCAAACTAGTAACGATAACGGTGCCGTCCTAACCTAATCTTGATGTTTTGTGGGTATCGAAACATAACCTAGCTTTCTAGCTTTGCGGTTTACGCGTGATTGTTTCGCTTTGGCATCTCGCTTTAAAAATTGTGAGAGCATAAATAGGTATGTCAATTTCCGGAAGATTGAACTTGCTTTAACAAAACCCACATTCACTACAGGAGGAGCCATTACTTTACTCTTTGTCAACTACTTCGCACTAAAACAGAAAGCAAATTAAACACTCTATCTACTCTCACACCTATATAAATGCATCAGGTAGGTAGGTATTTCTTGGAATTTAAATGATTACTTATTTATATTCTTTAGGTACCTACCTACAATCAAATTGAGAAAGAGTGCTTACTAAATTATACTTTGCTCTCAAACACTTTTATCTGGGGATTGAACTACCTACTACCAATATCAATTTTATGGTACCTATTCAGTTTTCTTTGTAATGGAACTATAGGGTTTACGATTGTACCATGTACAGTCGCGGACAGTTGGTATCGAACGACCTGAAGAGGTTTCTCGTGGCTATCGTTACAGGGCGCGCGGAGACGGCAACAGCGCGCGCCTTCGGCATCGGATGGTTCGAACGGGTGTCTTGTTCCGAGAATTCTTTGCAAGCGATTAAGCCGATGTCACCGAAAGGGTTAAAAAAAATTAAGGAATCAGTATTAAACTATTTATTAAAACAGTTCACAAGTATACAGTATGATTTTTTAAACTACCACCGCGATTTCCTCGCTTATTTTGCGCCCTACAAAAAAAACATGAGAAACAAAAAGGTGACAATTTTGGACAGCTAAGTGGCCCTGAAAAAGTAATCAACATCCATGGTCAACTTGTCGCGCAATATAAAAAAACCTCCAATTGAGCAAAATTATTAAATAGCCGTAACATACCTATTTATTTTAAGATACCGAAGAAAACTTTTATATTGAAAATTGATGGCACTGAGAAGCTTTATGCAACTGGGTGCTCAGATAGTTTCTGAAAATTACACAGGCTCTTCGGCTCTGTTGAGGCCATTGTTTTAGTTATTAAAGGCCATTGTTTTAGTTTATTAAAGTAGTTATTTGGCTCCCTACTGAAAAATCTTAAGAAACAAAAACGTGTAAATTTTAGATAGTTGGTTAATGTTAAAAAAAGAAGTCGGTATCCATGGCCAACTTTTCGCGCAATACCAAAAAAAACTTAAATCAACAAGAATCTGAAAACAATCAATTTATTTTGAAAGTCGAGGGAAAATTTTAATTGGAGATTAGCGGCAATTAGATCACGCAAGAACATTGACAAAAGAAAATTTTCATACAATTTGTACTAGTTTTCCCGCTAATTTGTTTAAAGTGTGAAGTCGAAATAGCAATTAAAAACATCAACAGTTATTCAAATTAAAGACAAATTTTCTCATATTAAAGATCTTGTTTGATCAAAAAAAAATTAAATAAATTGATAGTTTTGTTTTCACATTTTTGTCGACTTGAGTTTTTTTTTGTATTGCGTGAAAAGTTGGTTATGGATGCCGATTTATTTTTTAACATCACCTAGCCGTCTAAAATTGCCATATTTATTATGCTTATATAAGCTTACTTACATAAAAAAATATATTTAATGCAGTGATAGGGCCAAAGCGAAAAATGTTTTTCAAATAAATCAAAGTGTGCCAATTGTTTCTAAAATTGGTAGTATGGAGTATCCTTTACTTTTGAACAACTTTTCCTAGCAACTTATTTCCACATAAGAAATGTTAGCAAAGTTTTTATCAAGAGTAACTTTTTGCGGTAAAATTAAAGATAAGAAAGTGTTCCTATTCAACACCTCTTCTGTGGACATACTGTATATACATAGTGTATTTGGAAATGAAAGGAAGGTTTATGGCTTATTATAAATATAAATGCAAATTCTTTATCAGAGGCTCGAGAGTCCGTCATAAAATACTACATAACTCGCCCGAATATTAATTTGCGTATTTATCCTCATCAGATTTTTAGCAAAAGAGCACGCCACTGAAATGGTCGAATTTTCCTTCTCAATCAATATTTATGGCCTCCTTTCATTTCCAAATACACTAAGTATAGTTGTCAGCGGTTTTAGACATTAAGTTAATAAATATTTTGCGTTGCAACAAAAATGTATTTTTATGTTATAATAAAAAAATATGTAGTAACACTAAAAATATATTTAGCTAATAACCCTAGAATTAAAAAAGTTAATTAAAAGGATTTTCATAAATTATTCTTTTCTTTGCAAAATAAGTATTTGTTCCAACATTTAGTTGTTAGGTCTCGTAGTCCTAAACATAAATGATTATAAAATAAAAGGGGTGTCCCTTTTATTTATTTTTTCTTATTTTTGAAGAAATTGGTCAGAAGTTTTAATAAATTGGTTTTCGTGGTGCTGCAATGCTCCATTGTTTCTCATAAAATGCCCTTCAACAGATAAATGAGATTAGGGGGTCACAGACATAAAATTACCCTTGTAACTTAATAGAGAGTTATTGCAGAAACTGTTTTTGGCATTAAGCAGTATTTAAGACGACCTTATTTGAATACTCTCATACGTTATTTATGATTCTGACAATAGTTATTGCAAGTCGTAATTTATGTATCCAAATTAAGGGCTTGTTTACGTTTACTTTATTGTTTTGTATTTCTACACTTTCACTAGAATATTATGTGCTTTTATAATTTTGCTCCGGAAAAAACTGGGAAAACAGCCAAATAACCACGGAACACCAAGGTGAAAGACTAATGAAAACAAACAAGGTGCAAACGCAAACAAGCAACGAACATTTTAGGTTAAGTCCTACTTTCACAGAACACTAGCGTTTTCTGACAAATCAGAATTTATTTTAAGAATTGTGACAAATAAGGTAAAAATAACGTATATTATGGTATACACAATAAACAAAAATAAAGGAAAATAACCTTATTATGGACGACCTTATGTCAAACTACGACTGCGCATGCTCAAATGTCAAAATAACGTCAAAAAAGAGCGCGACGTTATTTATTTCTGCAATAACTCTCTATTATTTAAATTGCATACCTTTATCAATAACATCAGAAGACACACAGCAGGGACACGTGTCAAGCTTTACACACCTCCCTGGACCTCAATGTGATTACCTGGATAAAATAAAATAATTTCAGGTGATTGAGGACTTCCACAAGCTGGATATAATGATTACGAAGTTTTATTAGAACCACCGACACAGGAAGAATCCGAAAAAACTATAAACCCATTAAAATCTTTATGACTATAACATAATTAAATAAAGGCAAGAAATCAAATGCATTTTCCATTATTATATTATATGTATATTAATATTTAGTATACCCACCTTGGGATAGGATGACTTTCAGAACTCTCCTGCTCATCGAATCTATGAGTTGGCAGCAGAGATCATGGGTTACGACTTCATCCCACGTTTGTTGAATCTTCTGCCAAAGTGCCTCCCTATTTTCGGGTACGAAGTTCTCCATTGCCCGCGCCATTCTGCCCCACACATTCTCAATGGGATTCAAGTCAGGACTCTTCGCCGGCCATTGCAACTTTTCTACGTTGTTTTCGGTGAACCATTCGCGAACTATTCTTGCTGTATGCACAGGAGCGTTATCATGCTGGAAAACGAAGCCATCGGGATACATTTCCGTTGCAGTTGGTAACAATCCGCCTTCGAGTATCTCGCAATAGCGAGCTGCTGTGAAGCGGTCGTCGATTCTCCAACAAATGCCAGGTCCACGGTAGCTTATCCAGGCCCATATGTTGACGGAAAAATGCCCACTCCTTTTCCTGGGTGACACAAATCTTTCGTCATATCTTGAACTCACCGAAGGTCTATATACTCGCACTTTGCCATTGTAATGGCTTTGAAAGATCTTTTCGTCGCTAAATATTACCTTCTCCCAATAATGTGGCGGTAAACGCTGAAACTCTCGGCATATCTGCAACCTGACTTCCTTATTAGCCTCGGTCAGCTGAATTTTGTTGCTGGCCGTGCGAGATTTCAGATTGGCTGCATCTAATCTCCTTCGGGCAGTTCTAACACTTGCTGGAAATTGTGTTGCAGATACTGCTTCAACGGCGGATTTAAACGGATTTGCAAGGCAAAAATTAGCTAGTTGCTCATCTTGTTGGTCAGACGTAATTTTCACATTTCCTCCTCTATGTATGTTTTCCACGCTTCCGGTTTCGTCATATTTCTTCTTTATATTGAAAATGGTGCTTTTAGATACACCAAATTCTTCGGCCAGTCGGGAAATAGCCCAACCATTTTCTAGTTTGGCGATGATACGGTGCTTGACGGATTCACTCAAACGAGGCATAACGAACACTGTTAGTTACTCTCTCGAATTAGGATACTGACTAAATAATTTTAGCCCACCCACCTTAGTATTTATACAAAGGGCTAGGAGCAGGTATAATCGATATTTTCAAAATCTACATCCAATTCAATATTACAATTATTAAGTTAATCCCCTAAATTTAGTTATATTAAGTGCAGGTAGGTATAATTAATAAATACCTATTTAAAAAGATATAAATATCTATGCTAAAATATTTCAACTCAGGTAATCCGATAATCCATTAATTTTGTGCCATACATTTTCTAATTAATATTAAGAGCCCCCATATCCACTTTTAAACATATTATACAAATCCTTGAAATCTTTAATTTTTGAGATAATCGCTTGATCTGTTTTTTGTCCGAAAGGACTTCAAAAGCCGCTTATTTTAGCAATCCTGCCATTTTCAAATTGCAAATCCAGGGCCGGCTACGATTTTTTTATTCCCCCGATTTTCACAAAAACCATTTAGCCATTTTTTTATTTAAAATCTGACACCACAGCGTCAATCAGGACAGTCGAAAACCCTTTATATACCAAATTTGAACAAAAAATATAGAGAGAGTTCTATTCTACAGGATGTCAAAATTGAGCAAAATAGGAAATTTAAAGAAACCTCTTCAGGCATCTCTGGCGAGTCAAGTCATAAAAATTCAGCATTTTCAGATGGGGCAGAGAAAAATACCCTGTATTGAATCTTTGCACACCAACACTTTGAGTGGTTCTGTTGACAATTAAACTATTTTGACGGGATTCCATGGCACACTTGACTCGCCAAATGCCTGTAAATTTCCTATTTTGCTGAACCTTGACATCCTGTAGAATAGATCTCTCTCTAAATTCTTTGTTCAAATTTGGTATATAAAGGGGTTTTAGGGGGATCCTGATTAACGCTGTATTGGTAGATTTTAAATAAAAAAACACTCAAAAATCGTAGCCGGACCTGGATTTGCCTTTTGAAAATGATAGGAAGGCTAAAAGAAGCGATTTTTGAAGGCCTTTCACACAAAGAATGTTCAGGGATTATCTCCAAAAATAAAGATTTTATTAATTTGCATATGTTTAAAAGTAGACACCCTGTATATTAAATTATTGTTTTTGAGAAATTCTTCGGAATTCTATTGTGGCTCAAATTGACTATGGATTTACCTAATTTCATATTCCTAATTAATACAGGGTGCTGGCAGCAAAGGAAGGAAACTCGAGAAAAAGCAACTTTTATTGTGGTGTTGATTCTAATCTCAGCCTTGATATTTATTATTTTTTTATTTCATTATCATAAATACTAGACGGTATAGTAACATGATAAAATAGTACGAAATATTAAATACCAACACTGGGGTTGGAATTATTACCAGCACAAAGTTGCATTTTCCTCGAATTTTGTTCCTTTGCTGTGAGAGGCTGGAGGCTGTAATTTGCATTTTATGGTTCTATTTTTAGCAGACCGGCCGGCTGCAGACTCCAGCGCGATGTTGCCGTCTCCGCGCGCCCTGTAACGATAGCCACGAGAAACCTCTTCAGGTCGTTCGATACCAACTGTCCGCGACTGTACATAAGTTAAGATTTGCATTTGTAATTAATTAGATTTTATTACACTATCTCTCTCAATTTCAAACACAAGCATAATTTTTAATTATATTATAAGAAAGGAGCAATGATAAAAATTTACATTGCCTACTTGCTTACCTTATTTTAATCGTTGATTTGTGAACACTTAGGTCAGGTATAAAAATGAATTAATACCTCATTTAGTCCTTTACTATTATGACGAGGCGATAAACAATGGTTTTAATAAAATATAAAATTCAAAATCGTTTGGAACCCCTCAATAACTTTGATAAAATTACAAATTTTGAAATGTAAACAAAACTCCAGCTGATATTATTTGACTAGTGACATATCAAATCACAAAATAATAAGATTAGGTCTCCAGTCCAAGTCCGTACCACATGATAAAAAAACGAATGAAAATGTTCGGCTCGTTATTATGACGTCAACACGCGGTCGGGTCCCGAACGCAAATTCAAATAAATTCAAATTTTATTTTGAAAATTCTAACTTCGTGGATACTTATCCGGGAAATAAAAAATAGTTAAAGCTATCTTAGGACTTGATGAATCAAGTTATGTGCAATTTATTTGAAAATTTGATTAGAGGAAACTACCCTATTCTGCCACTGCAGACAAATAATGAATTGTCAGTATCTATAGAGTATTGAAATAATCTATGTTTTTAGCTTCGAATTTTCCAACCGTTGTGCTTACAGTCAGCGGTAGATTCTTACTAAAATGGATTGCATGCATATAGGTACATACATCAGTATACTTCACTAGAAAGAGACTCATGTAATTGTTGATATAAGTTAGAATTTCAGTCGTTAGTATTTTTTTATTAAGTTATTTTAAAATGAAAACGGCAAAATCAGCTTCTATAAGACCTATAGGTATAACAGGAAATATTGATACGATATTGAAATATTCAAAATTTGGGTAGTTCGCAGTGGCGGCTTGTAAATAGGGGCACTGGGGCTAGAGCCCTTCAGTGTATGGGCGAAATTGTCAATTTTTATATATTTACCTGTAAAGGTCCTAACTACATTATTATTAGATAGGTACATCCTGGTATTTAACTTTGAGAGCTAAAACCCCCTCCAGCTAACGCTATCGCGGTCATGAATTCCTACTATTTCCTAGAAATGTTCGGAAAATCACTTTCTTATAGGTAACATAGGTATTATCGACAAGGCACGTCTCTTTTATCGGCATATGGTCCTGTTAGTGTTAATTATAAATTAATACTAAGGAGTAAAGAAATTTTTATGGAAACTCAAGTTTCATGTGAATCAGAGGATAAGGGGCGATTCTAGAAGTATATTTTATTGGATAATTTACCGACCGGTTCTGTTTTGTTTTCAAATTTGTAGGTTTTAACTTTTTAAATTTTGCCGAATTCTTTTCTTAACCCACAAAATAATATACCTGGGTTTAGTGGCAACGTCTGGGTCAATATAACAATTATAGGCTCCCTGGGTTGTTAATTAGATATACAGTGTGTCCACGGATAGACTTAACTATACTTGTAAAATTTTTTTTTTACTACTAACCTGAGAAATCAATATTATTTACCTCATTCCTCTAATGAGAAGTAATATTTCTCACCCTAGGTAAATAATGATAATAAAAAAATACCTAGGTAGGTAAATAATGAAAAATTTTTCTATATGGCATTTAAAGATTAGTGTCATTTTATCAGCTTGACAACTGAACTCCCAGGCTACTTGATATTTCGCAGTGTTTGAAAAAAGCGAGAAATGACTGAAATAAACTAAAATATGGCAATATTTCAATGTTAGTAGTAAAAAAAATCTCTATACACTTCGGTTGAGAAGGCCATTATTTACCTCGCATATTATATCCTTCGGCGCTATGCGCCTCAGGATATGAAAAAGCTCGGTATATAATGGCTCACTTCTCAACCTAAGTGTATAATATACTATTATTTTCAATTCTTCCAAAAAAGTCATTCTTCATAAAAAAAGTCTGCTTGTTCTTAAAATGAAATTGGCATGGAAAAAGTTGACATTACTTATAAGTACTGGGTAACCAGAAAATTAAAGAAACGTTAATTAGCATAAGAGTAAACTACCTCTATTTGTAGAGATAATGAAAAAAGTTATAAAGAAAATTTGCTCAGCGTGGTAAGCTACTAAATGTACAAAATTTCAAAGCGTTTGTATTATCTTTTTGTTAAATAAATGGTTTTCTGTAAATAGTACGACAAAACTGTATTAAGAAAACTTCCCCAGAATGGAAAACTGCGCATGATGACAAAATTTTACGATTCTAGGCCTACTTTGTATTTTGGAAAATATTGGAGGAAACGCAAAGTGGGCCTATAATTGTCAAAAAAATTTCCATCATACACAGTTTCCTATTCTGAGTAACTTTTATTTGTAAGTTTTGTCTAACTACTAACAGAAAATTATTTAATCGAAGAAAAACAAGAACAAAATCGAAGTAGGCCTAACGCTTTGAAATTTTGTACACTTAAGTGGCTTGCCACGCTGAGCAAATTTTCTTTATAACTTTTTTCATTATCTCTACAAATAGAGGTAGTTTACTCTTATGCTAATTAACGTTTCTATAATTTTCTGGTCACCCAGTATAAGTAATGTTAAGAACAAGCAGACTTTTTTTATGAAGAATGACTTTTTTCGAACAATTGAAAATAAAAAATGTTACAAGTATAGTTAAGTCCATCCGTAGACACACTGTATATAACAAATAAATCTATTTTGCACCGAAGTCGACGTAAAGTACCTACTACGAAAAGTAGAAAATAATTTTTCTTAATTGACAGGAAACTTTTTATTTTATTATTGCGTCGGTCGAATTTACTCTTTGGCTCAATTAAATTGAATTTACAGTTTGGAAACTTTAGTTTTAGAACATGTTTAATCGATTTAAATAACAAAAATGTTTTGAATGTTTTTGCCATAACAATGCTTCAACTCAAGTGGCAATGTGGAAGCAAATGTACTCAAACGAATAAAAATAAAACACGGGGCGATTAATAATGAGAAATATGTAAACTGGTTATGCGAGAGACCTACAATATGTGGACTGAGCCCGCAACATGCCTCAAAAAATGTTGTTAGTTTAAGAGTATCAACTCGAAAATTGGCAGTTATAGTTTTTTTGCATACCTATAGCAAAGATATAGTTTAAAATTTTGCCTATAGCAAATAAGTTTAGCGTTTCGAAATAATTTTAAGGTCCATTATAGAAGGCTACAAAGTACTTAACAAAACTTTCGATAAAAATTATTGATTACGATATATCTATACTACAGGGTGATCCAACTTTTATCTGCCTAACTTCCCGAATCGATAGAAGTCAAAATAAGATGATTTTCTCCTATGCAAACATATATCGAAAACCCAATGGTTTTCGTTCTACAGGGCGTTAAAGTTAAGATTTTTAAAAGTATTTTCTTAATATCTATTAGAATAAATTAGTTAGGTATGTTAATAAAATTTTGAGAATTTCTTTAGTCTTGGCGAGTCCTTTAATGTACCTACAACAACTACTATTGCATTTGTATTTTTTAATAAGTAGGTAGGTACTAATTGGAAAACTACAACTATAAACTGTGTTTAACAACTATAACTGTGTATATAAATGGTAAAATCGAAGTTGAAGTAGAATACTTACTCATAGTTGTAATGATCTGAATAGTATTTTTGCTAAGAAATTATAATGATCCAGTGTGAGAAAACTAGCCAAAAACTATAAGAATAAGTATATCTACCTAAGAACCGAAAACCTTCTTGTAATAAACGAATAAATTACATATGTCGGATCTTAAACATGCTTTTTGTTAATTTATACTCTTTAAATTTTACTGAAACTCAACACTGAGGGAACATTACGACTGCAGAGGCAAAAGGCAACACGCAGCGCAGAAGCAAATCACAAATCGGACGCCGTTATACGCAATTCTAATCTTCCATCGCAGCAATTTCCCTGATTGAAAAGCGGCAGCGTCGATCGGCCCACCTCTTCATCCACCTCTATTATTCGTGCCGCAGAGGCGATGGGGCGTTCCCGGCTTCAGCTGCCGAACGCATGCATGCCCTCATAAATTTTTATCGGTGCCTTTCCATTCAACTTTCTACCTATAAATTCGCAAGGCGTCTTTCTAACGGCGAACTTGTAAATGTGAGAACGATATTAAAGTTTTGCGAGAAATGCAAGGCAGAATATTTGTATCGATAAACACCTATGAAGTAGGCAACAAAACAACAAAATTTAATAACGTAACGTATATAATACAGTGCGTCCGCCCGCAGATAGGTGAAACGTCCCAACCAGCAAATTTGTTTTATAATTTCAAGACTATACGACAATTTTATTGTATTATTGTTGTTTTTTATTGTTTCCAAAAAGCTAGGTAATTCATTACATTAGAGTTATTATGGAGAACACTACAACAAAATAGTCTTATTAATTTATCTTTAAAATGTTTCTACAACAGAATTATAAAATTGCTTATAAAGCAAAAAAGAAATTATCATGGAAACGTTTCCATGATTATATGTTATAAAACATTTCAGCTTATACAGTTTGGTCATATGGGATTTTTTTTATTAATTGCACAACCAAAATACAGATATTGCCAAAAGTTGATGCTTGTTCACAAATCATATTAGGTAAACTTAGGATGGTTGTAAGTAACACAGCATACAGGGTAGGTCAAAAAATATAAAAATTGTACAAGAGTAATGTACCCTTATTTCAGAAAATTCAGCAAAATGATATTAAGAAAAGTTGTTTAGAATTAAAAGCTATGCCTAAATGCCAAAAACATGGCCTCCTAGGAAAAAAATTTTTCGTCAATTAATTTCCAGTTTCTTAATAAACATTTAAAATAAATATTTTGCACCTTAAATGAGAGTTTTTGTATTGTACACATTATCATTACTAATGTTTTACCTTGTTAAGAAACATTTTTGCGAAATTTTATGCTTGAATTTCAACAACGTTATGTGAAATTGATTTTATTTTGATTAATTTATGAAAGTTTTTAGGGTGAATATTAAAGAAAATTTTTTTGGCATATTATTAATGTTTAAAAAAAAATTATTAGGAGGCCATGTTTTGGTATTGGGGCATAACTTTTAATTCTAGACAATTTTTCTTGATAACATTTTGCTGAATTTTCTGAAATAAGGGTACTTTGCTCTTGTACAATTTTTATATTTTTTTACCTACCTGGTATGCTGTTTGACTTGCAACTTGCAACCATTCTAAGTGCGCATAATAATATGATTATTGAACATGCACCAACTTTCGGGAATATGTGTATTTTGGTTGGGCAATCAATAAAAAGAAATCCCCAATGACGTCAGAACCTATAGACCGGTTTGTTTTGATAAACGCTTGACGCCCAGAACTAATCACAATCTAAGCGTTCCATTAAATTATTCCGAAAAGTTTTGAAAACTTCTTAGTATTATTAATTTCGACGCACACGCCTAGGGATAATCAGTCCTCTGAACCTCGCCTTGGTTCTATTTTTAATTGCGAATACGAAAGCGCGGTGCATTTTTTGCACTGTTGCAGTCGGCCAATAGCGCCAAATCGTTCTCCGCGCTCCCCGCTTCCCCGCGGACGTAATCTCTCAGTGCGCCTACAATATAATCCCTTCATATGAACTTTGGAACGAATTTTTAACATCCCTATAAATTAATTTTAAAATTATTTTTTAGGTGTTCCCTATAGCCTTTATACACTGAACGAAAAAGGTACGTAATATTAATAAAAAAGTTCGTTTAGCCAACAAAAGCGTTATTAATATTTGTCCAACCCGAGGGGGTAGCCACTCTAGAAAAATCTGTACATGTATTGCAAAAAGTGGCATTATATTGTGTAATGCAACATAATGCAATGATAATCTCTTGCATTACCATGTAATGCATAGGTAATCTCTCTCATATTTTGCATTACCGGGTAATTCATATATGTAATCTCTTGCATTCCCACGTAATGCAAGAAATTGTTATGTAATGTCAGGTAATGCTAAGCGAACTCAATGTAATGTTGGTAATGCAAACTTTTTTGTGAGTAATGCCAGGAATGCGAGCATTACTTTTTGTAATGCTGGTACGAGAGCTTGTTAACAAGCACGTACCGGCCCTGCCGGACCATAGGCCGTGTTATGGCTCCCGCTCCTGTGTAGTAATACGTGTACCTATGCTCTCGTCTACAGGACGCGTTTTCGATATTTCGAGCCCAAATTTGGCGTACGGCCGCCCGAGCTCACGAGCAACAACCCTATTGAAGGGCGTCCGAATCGGGAGAGCCGTTCGGCTTCCGGAACTTTTTCCCGTTTTTTCGGGAAAAATGGCTAGCGATTGGAAAGGGGAGCGCCGGTCGAGTTCAATTATTACGTGGGGCCGTCGACGGATACGGGCCTCTTGCCTGCGAGAGGGAACCCCGATCGAAAAAGCCGTTCGGCCGTTTGAGCCGCTTTTTTTTTTCGCCATTTGGAGAGGTCCCCGGGATCATACAGTATACATTGTGGATCGTGGCCGAGGTCACAGAATATTCTGTGCCGAGGTGCACGCCCGGCCCGCCCGATTATTATTCGTAAACATTGACTGACATTTGGTACTGCTCTGGTGTGGAGAATTTCGTACCGATTTTGGACCATCTGTTATTCCATGGGTGACTTTTTCATGTACAGACAGTGTGTCCCCGGATTAGTGTCCGGAGGAAGGATTTTTCTTTATTATTCACTTTTTCGAAAATAGTAATTCTTGGTGAAAAGTTTTGCTTGCAAAAATAATTGGATTGCAAGAAAAACATATTGCTTTAAACATACAGGGCGGACAAAAAACTAAAATATTTGAAAATCACCCAAGAGTAAAGTACCCCTATTGTTCAATTTCATGTAAAAAATCATTAAGAAAAAATGTTCGTTATTCGTCTCTGACATAAGATATGAAGTGCGGCTGGTATACAAGGAACTTGAATATTGGGTAATTTTTCAAGAATTTTATTTATTTAAAAAAGCAGTTAGTACCTAATAAACATTTTGTGTCCCATTGTTGAGGGAATTACACTTGAATAACTAATTAACACTAACACTTACTTTTTCTTCTTTGTTAGGTTATAAAATAAATTCTTGAAAAAAAAATCGGGCCCGCTAAACATTTTGGAGTTTCACTTTATTACTCTCTTGTTTAAAACAAATATTTTTCGTTATAACATTGATCGTCTATCTTTATCACGAGATCCACAAATTCGAGTTAAATAAATTTAGTATAAAATTTGAATCCGGAATTTTTCAAAAACGGAAAAAGATAATGCCACAAAGTTTAATATCATTTTGATTGCCTTGATGAGCAGATTTCAAAAATCCAATAATATACAGGGTGTTCCATTTAAAAAAAATAAGTTGCCATTCGTGCTACTTTTTTGGAACACCCTGTATACTAAACGGTCATGGCATAAAAAGTATTCGCCCAACCATTGATTTTATTTTTTGAATCACCCTTTTATCTTAAAAAACAAAAAAGTTAGGTGGGGGGCTAATTCTCAGTGAATAACCCTGTACCTAGGGTTATTTTAGACTACACAATCGCAATAAAAAAGGGTTGCTTGCTATTTTTCTCGGAAAATAAAGTTGTTTATAATGAAAATAAGGTGAACGCGAATAACCGACATTAAACTACGTTTCTGCATTTCTAAATCATAGCTGGGATACACACATACCTTTGAAAACAAGTACAGTTCTCGGAGCGCCACCAACTTGAGGAGTGCCCAGTTGTGGCCGTGCTGAAACCACGGCAGGCATACAAGCGCCAAAACACAATACTCCATTTATTAAAGCCTGTTTTACAAATAACAATTTTCGACCAACAAATGATTGCTTTTTGATAGGGTAACTTTGTGTAACATTTGAGATCCATGGCCCACAGAGATATTTTTGAAAAACCCGAAAACTGCCGAAATTTCTTCGGTTTGTAACTTTTTTGTAAATGCAGCGTAATGCAGCGTAATGCAAAGTAATGCAGCGTAATGCAAAGTAATGCGGGATAATGCAGGGTAATGCAGCATAATGCTATGTAATGTAAGGTAATGCCACGCGAGAGTGTACATGTATTGCCGGAGTGGCAACCCCCTCGGTCCAACCTAAAGGTTAAGGTTTGTTAATATTATGTTAATTTTCATATCAATGTAGATATTTATTGAAATTACGAACGAATTGATGAACGCTATTCGTTAACTTTGAAAACTGCATACATATTAATAGTATGAATTCTGTACATCGAATTGATGAATGCGATTATTACATTATGAACACTTTTACATTAAATCGATGAACTTAGTTGTTAATACTACGGACCACTAAGCATTGAATTAATGAATGTTTTTGTTAATATTATAAAAACTGAACATTGAATTATTGAATACGTTTTTTAATTTTAAAACACTTTACATTGAAACAATGAATGTGTCCATTATTACTATGAACACTGTGCGTTGAATTAACGAATGTATTCGTTAATACTATAAAAACTCAGATAAATGATTTATCGAAATTTTTGCAAAGATACTAATCCGTTATTCAGGTGATAGATACAGTACCTACGTTTTGTACCTGAAATAGACTATGATTTTGAACGAAACGTTGTACTTATTAATACAAAAGACATTACGTTCCACTATTACTTACCGAAATATAACTATCTCCATCTGACAGGAACTCTTTTTTGATTTTAATATTAATATAATATTAATATTTTAATATTCATTATTACGGAAAGTATAGCATTCTTTTGGCATTGCGTTTAATATAAAGGTACAGTGGATTCCCAAAAGTAAACAATAATCACAAACATCAATCAATTTCTGCAACAAATTTCGGTAATTGTACACTTAGTGCCAAAGAATCTCTTATTTAAATGTTAATTCTCATTTGTTTACTTTTAGAAAAGCCTCAAAGAACTGTAAATAAAAGATTTAAATGTTTCTAAAATATTTTTTATTATAAATTATAATTAATACATATTTAAAATAAACCAGTAATTTTTGCACTTATAGAAATGAGTAATTATTTACAAATACGATTTCCCCGCATCTTACTTTTTTGTGTAAGTCAAAACTTACCTTTAATGAATCCGAGCTAAGTAAAACAGCAAAAGAATAAAAATTAGATTTTTAAATTTTAATTAATTATCATTCCCAATTTTTTTTATAAATATATAAGCATTCAGTAAAAGAATACCTCGAGAGAGGCAAGATGGACAAAGGACCGTCAAACTGAAAGTTGCTGAATGTTTGCTAAAAGAGCTTGTCAGAAATCTGTTGGGATATAAATAATAAACTAAAACGTGATAATAAATCAATTACCAATTAAAGAGATAATAGATATTATGTATTTCAACGCGTAAATATACCTGAATAAAATGCTTTGAGAAAGCAATATTTAACCATGTATATACAAAATTATAAACTTTACTGAATACACATGTTGGCGAGAAAAATAAATGAGTCAACTGTTTAAGTGACCTTTTTCATTTGGGATGCTTTATTAAGCACCTGCTCTACTAAGGGCTTATAGATGCTTTCGTGGACCTCTAGACCATTGAGAACGGCCACTTCCTCGTCAAAACGAACTTTACGCACTTTCACTTGGGGCATTAACTTTTCCACTCACTAATTCACTGATAATCCTATTTTACTGCACCGAGTCGCTTCAATTAGAGTAGCCGCTGGTTGTGTTCTGTGGGTGGGTGTTCCGCTGCCTCTGAAAATAAGAACTTTAGTCAATATCTCTGGGGTGCAAGTCGCTTAACCTTACCGTAAGTTCCGCCGAGGTCATTTCCAACACCAACGGCACACTCTCCTCGATCCTTCTTTTCTTGGACTATCTTCTTTTCGTCGTTATAGGGATCCATATTTGCAATAGAATCGTCGGAGGTGGTCCTCCCCTGTGACCTGTGACAATAATTAAACAATATATAAAACAAATAATTTACTTATACCATTATGTATTGGCAAATTCCTAAATTCATCGGTAATTCACCTGCTAGATGGATGACGTCAAAGCTTAATGACAGTTATTTCTGTTGGATTTTGGAACGCCTCTGATGGAGTAAAGTTGTGACAGTTGTGTCTTGTGTCTTCTATTAACCTTAAAACATAATTTGTTATTTTGGAAATGGAAGGAATAATTTGTATAAAACGTATTTTCGAAGAGAGTGATGATATCGACAGTTTAGATTTATCATCTTCAAGTGATGAGGAAATTTTATATATTTCCTCAACTTCCTGAGGAGTCAAATCGATTTGAAAAATGTCTCCTTGATCTTCTACCTGTATTTTTATAAGTTGGGATTCCATTTCTAAATTTTAAGATAACGGTACAATTGTTTCAGTGATAACGGGAAAAATAAACAACATTTATTTTTTTAGTTTTCATAAAAATAACAAATCCAACTTTGTCGTGTAAATTCCCACAAAACAAGAGATTTCATTCTTTGTTTTGTGAATTCCACCTATTCATCAACATCCCAAGCATGATGGGCTTGATAGATTTGCGGTGGAACCCCCACCCTTTCCCTACTCCATCTATCTGCAATCCATGGAATGGTTTGGTGGACCTTGATTGTCATCGATGGGTAGGTACAGCGCTGAATTTAGGAATTTGCCCTATTCCTTACCTAAGTTTTGCTTTTACAGGCTTCGGGCTGATTCTCTTAGGTTTTCCCAATGAAGACGTTATTTCTCAGGAAGTTTTCTTAAAACTGGTGTCTGGTGTCTGCCCGTGTACGTTTTTGGGTGATAGGCCATACAAATCTCGGTGGGGTGGGGAGGGAGGTTAACAAATAGATACACAACTGAAGACATTGATTCAATGTATGCAGCTATTGAATTAAGTACCGGTACGTTGAATTGATGTATGGACTGTATGGACTGAACAATACATTGATTTAATGTATGCAATTATTAAATTAATGTACGGAAGAAGAAGCCCATGTAAGGTTTTGTTGAATTAACAAACAAGTTGTTAAATCAACGGATTGTTCGTCGATTTGATATACCTACTTAGATGCATGTTATTTCTGTGCTGAAATTGTCTGTTCCTGGTTTTTATGAACTAATACGTTAAATTCAGGAACATGTACATTAAATTAACCAGTCGTTAAATTAATGTAATTTGTTGTTGGTTCAACGAAAAACTTTATTGGGTTAACGTTTTTATTAATTCTATTAACGAACAACATTTAATAAACAGGAGTTTGTTATAGGTATTAACGTACAGTGTTTTTCTTACCATGAATTTAACAAATCCTATTCATGATATTAATGTTTTATACATTGCCGCAATGAAAAATTGCTCAACAATCGGTGTACATTAATATTACGTACGACTTTTTTTTGTCTAAAACGGTTATGTTGGAGTTAGACTGTTGTTGAGAACCAATTTGGTTTAAGAGTAAATCATTGTCCCAGACTCTCTTAAAAATATATTATATAGTTATACAATCCGCAGCATTATGGAAACACAATAAAATATTTGAAAACAATTATTGATTCTCTACTTATACAGGGTGTCCGGTAAGTTCGGGGAAATCTCTCGCCAGCGTGTTGGTGACGTCAAAATATACCTGGTGTTTCATATATTTTTTTCCCCTAAAGTACTCCGTAACAGAACTACAGGGTCCCAAAGGGGTACTCACTGCTTTACATTTTTTGATTTAACTTTTGAACGCCCTTGTATATTTTGATGAAATTTTGGAATTTTGCATAGACGGTAAAAACCAATTACCTCATATTTGAATCATGCTTGGACAATGCCGTGGAAGTCAGGAACGGACTTCACGCAATACCCATGGGCTCAAAATTTTGACTGGTATAAATTTAAAAAGCCGAAAACAATTTTTTTTAAAGCCTTGAACATTTCTCTTCAAAAAAGGTACTCTTTATTCGTTTCGAAAAAGTCAACCGTTTTCATGGAAAAATCGCTTTTTTGAAATCCGTAACTTAAGATGCAATAATGGAAACTACCAGAATTTAGTGTTTTCACCTGACGGATAACAACAATTACGTGTGACAAGATTTGTCAATAATTTTTATTAGCAATGGAGCATTTTTATACTTATGCCGAATATGCAGACATGCATTTAATTTATGGACAAGCACACTGCAATTCTCTGGAGGCAAGCAGAATTTATGCTCAAAGATTTCCAAATCGCAATTTGCCAAATCGAAAAACATTTGTGAGAGTTGATCGTCGTTTAAGAGAAACAGGTAGTAAACAAACCGAGTTTAGAATGTCTTAAATCAGTCTCCTAAAATTTACATTAGGTAGTTTTTTACCTCGTCGTGGTGGGGAAGGGCCGCAAAGGAGAGCAAGAAATCAAAACTTAGAAGAGCACATATTGGATGAAATATCCGAAAACCCTTCTAATAGCGTTCGTAAGCTTGCAGCTCAGTTAAATACCACAAAGGGGGTTGTTCATGAAACATTGCGAGAACAGCTACTTTATCCTTATCACGTCCAAAAAGTGCATGCAATGTCTCCGAATGATTATCGTCCACGGCTTAACTATGCAAACTGGTTTTTGCAACAATTTATAGGCGATCCGAGTTTCACAGAAATTGTTTTATTTAGCGACGAAGCTGGCTTCACGAGAGACGGTATTACCAACAGTCGAAATCTGCACATTTGGCATGACGAAAACCCTCACGCCATAGTTCAGATCAAGCACCAACAAAGATTTCTGGTTAATGTTTGGGCAGGGATAATTGGGAATAATTTGATTGGTCCTTTTGTTTTGGATGAACGTTTGAATGGAGCTCTGTATTTACATTTTTTACAAAATAATTTAAATGATTTACTGGAAAATGTGCCCTTACAAATAAGGAATCAAATGTGGTTTATGCACGATGGCGCTCCCCCACATTATTCCCGGGAGGTACGTCTCTACTTAACCCAGCACTTTGACAATCGTTGGATAGGCCGAGGAGGACCTGTTTTGTGGCCACCTAGGTCTCCTGACCTCAATCCGTTAGATTTTTTTTTCTGGGGTCATCTCAAGGGACTAGTATATTCAACTCCTGTAAATACCAGGGAAGAGTTATTGGAAAGAATATTTCACTATTCTGATCAAATTCGAAATGATCCTGAAATGCTGTTTAGGGTGCAGCAAGAAAAAATTCGCAGGATAAGAAAATGTATTCGGGTAGAAGGAGCTCACTTTGAACATTTGCCCGACTAAACGAAACATTTTCTTTATAACCAAACTTTATTAAACTATTTTTAAACAGTTTCATTGTTTTTTTTCATTTTCTCGATATTAATGCCTACTGAAAATTGCAGTGTGCTAATAAAAATTATTGACAAATCTTGTCACACGTAATTGTTGTTATCCGTCAGGTGAAAACACTAAATTCTGGTAGTTTCCATTATTGCATCTTAAGTTACGGATTTCAAAAAAGCGATTTTTCCATGAAAACGGTTGACTTTTTCGAAACGAATAAAGAGTACCTTTTTTGAAGAGAAATGTTCAAGGCTTTAAAAAAAATTGTTTTCGGCTTTTTAAATTTATACCAGTCAAAATTTTGAGCCCATGGGTATTGCGTGAAGTCCGTTCCTGACTTCCACGGCATTGTCCAAGCATGATTCAAATATGAGGTAATTGGTTTTTACCGTCTATGCAAAATTCCAAAATTTCATCAAAATATACAAGGGCGTTCAAAAGTTAAATCAAAAAATGTAAAGCAGTGAGTACCCCTTTGGGACCCTGTAGTTCTGTTACGGAGTACTTTAGGGGAAAAAAATATATGAAACACCAGGTATATTTTGACGTCACCAACACGCTGGCGAGAGATTTCCCCGAACTTACCGGACACCCTGTATTTCTTATATTTTCAATTTGGTCATAACTGTGAAGTAACAGAAAATATATATCCTTCTTGCAATCGTTGTCAATAGGCAAAAAAGGACGATAAGTGAGGTATTCTGTGACGGTAACACAATTTTAAAGCAAATTTGTCGTTAAAAACCTACAAAGTAGGTAACTCTTATAAAATTTGATAGTTGCGAAACAGCAGCGATTTACTAATTTAATTTATAAGTATCGCTGAAAAGTTGCCTATAAGTATATCGAACACGAGATCATCGAACTGAATCATGTGACCGACCTAGTACTAGCAGAGCATATAAAGCAACAAGAATTCTCACTCCCCTTGGCGGGAAAATTCCGCGCACCTGTTCGCGCAGCCACCATTTGGGAATAGATTCTGTCAAATAGACGCAGGGTCGGGGAGGTTGGGCAGTTTGTTACCGGCTGTATTCGAGGTAATGCAGTGGTGTAGAGTGTGCGTTCTAAGTTCTTAACATTTTTATGTTATCCTGGCGAAGAATGTAAAAAAAACATAAACTGATTACTTATGTCCCTACTTATATGGCGACATCAGTAGAAATATTTTTATTTGTACGTTGTACCCTCAATAGCAGTATTCGATAGGCAGAAAAAATTATATAAATCGTTTGAAATGACCTAAAATCGGTTTTATAATATTATACAGGGTGTTTCAGACCTAAATACAATAATTTTAACCACATGTGGAGAAAATTGAGCTTAATACGAATCCGCAATTAAAAAAATTAAAAGTCAATAATAATGCTAGAATTTTTTTTAAGGAAGCTACTTTTTACAGACAATAACAACGCCACTGGCGAGGTAACGACCGCGAAGTTGGCCGGCCAGAAGCTACATTCTTGGGCGACGTGCAATGTTGCCGGTTTTAGCTGGTATTCCCCGATTTGAAATACTTTTAAGTAATTTTACCATTTATGCATTTATGAAAGGCCAATTCAATTAAAATATCAATTGAACTTACCCTTACTTGCGTTTATTTCAATGATGTTAACTTCTGTTCTTATTCTTGTTAATCGTTGGCTTTGTTTGCTTCAGCATCATTTTACGTACTATGGCTTCTGGCTTTGCCTCCACCCATTACGTTCCAGCAACTGACTAATGAAATCAGGCGGTGGAGGCGGCCCTTCCGCGCGGCAGGAGAGTATGCCAGAATTTTTTCAAATAAAAAATTCAATTTGTCTGAATAAGTAGGTATAGGTTTAAACAAATTTAATGACTGTATAAAACGTCTATAAAAAGTTGATTGAAATATTTTTGAGACTACCTATTAGGTACTATCTTAACAAGATTATAACGATATTTTCAAAGAGACAGGGAGCAATATTTTGGTGTTATTAGTTACAACCTCAACAATGAAGTTTAAGCAGAAATAATTCCTTATTCATTTCACATGCCTGCTTTTTTCATTGCTTCAACAAATATTTTTTATTTATTCTTACCGACCTAATTTTCCTAATTTAACAAAATGGCCTATTTACTGCTTGATAAATTTTACATACCGAACCAGGGGCGGACTGGCACCTAAAAACGGCCCGGGCGCTTTGTATGAGACCGGCCCATGGACTGGAACTGGAAGCGGGGGTTCCGTCGAGTTCCTTGTAGCCAAAGTGCAAGAGACGCCAGAAAGAGTTGGTTTCAAGATTTTTTTATTTTTTTAGGTATTTTTAGGTTTTGGGGAGGACTAAATTGTCGAAATCAGTTTATGTTAAGGTTTTTATTTCAAAAGAATATAACGAAAATAAAAAAAATCAATTCTTAAAAACAAATAAAACAAATGTAAACATAAAAATCACTCTTCATCTGTTGCGAACCATTTAAAAAAATTAAAAACATAATACATTACGTATGCCTTTGCACTCGCCGACTAGATAGTTTATTAGATCTTCATTATCTAATGAAATTAAAATATCTTTTTCACAAGCCATTAACATGAAAGCTTCCAAATGGTTTTGAGAACTTATTAGTCGGTTCAAGATTATTTTTAATTTGGAGAAAGATCTTTCACACGATACTTGTGAAATAGACAAAGTTAATAAATATTTAAATGTCTTCTCCAAATTGGGGCCGATGGCTCAGTCCGCCCCTGTACCGAACTCCGAACTGTACCACATTATATAAATTACAATATGTCGTGATACTCCTCTGTATTTCTGAATTGATTTTCCTGAATACATCTCTGATTTATATTCACCCAATATGGCGTCAAGGTCATTCAATTTGCGGATGTTTTCTCTTGAGTAAGTTAAACTGTTTGTTGTTTTATATGCTCTGGTAGTAGGCCGGGCCTACACCACCAAACACACCCGTTCAACATGCATAGGGTCGCATTATTAGACTTTGTGTTCACGAGTTTTTTAATTTGTACACATACTTAGTAACTCAGTTGTTTATTATGAACCACTTTTATTAATAAACTTTTTCCGTGACTCCTATAGGAGTATAACTCCTACTAACATTTTGTATTATCTTTTACCAAAAGGTCACTTTTCTCCACTTTTCTAGTAAAAAAGAGCAAAAAATAAAAGTAGACCTAGAACTTATAAATTTTGCATACGGTTATACAGTTTTTCACTATGGACAACTTCTCTTAATAACATTTTGCCGCATCTGCTATATAGGAAAAGTAGTTTACTAGCGTAAAAGACTGTTTTTTCGAAATACCAAGGCATACTTGATTTTTCGAAACTAAAATTATGCCAATTTTAGTTTCGAAAGATTTGTCACGAAGTAGACCGAAACCTTGGTATTATAAAAAGAAGTTAATATATACCTTTCTGGCTGCAAAACTCTTTATTTTATCTACTAAGTAAAACTACACAGCCGTAAACTAGCTATTTATTGAAATAGCTTTGGTTAAAATTTGATATTGGGAACAGTTTTTGCTTCAAATTAAAGCAAAAATGACATTGACAGTTGTGGCCAAGCGATCTTCGTTAGCTGTCAAATTTGACATTTTTTGCAGAAAGTGTCGTAAAGTGCGGCATTTCTAAATCGAATTGAAAAAAAATTATTTGAAATAGATGTTTCTACTGAGATTTTATTTATGAACTATAGGGAAGTTTGGGAATCAATTGATGTTTTTAAGCCTCTATTTTGGATACTTATTTATCTTGGACAATGAGCAATAACTCTAAACTCTATTCAAACTAAACGCAAGTGAAAGATAAACAAAAGTTGTTGCATGGCTAGCACGTGATCGGCTTGCTATTGGCTAATTGGCAATAAAGTTTTTCCAGGCGGGCGAGTTCAGCGAGTCGTTATTTATTACAGAGGTGTATTGAGTTGCAAGTGGACTTTTAATTTTTTCCGATATAATTCTTTCGCTGTTTATTAATTATTGTTGGAGCTACGATTTGTGTTAATAGTAGAAATTTGCAGGTAAGTGAATGACTAGGTGTGCCATAAAAGTTTGTTTTTAAAGTTCTTAATACTGGGGCATATTATTTTAATATTTTATATTATAAAATTCATAGAGATCGTCCTTAATGCTTCCCTGCCCCGTATTAGACCTCAGAATTGTTCACGTGTTTCCATCGTGTAAATGTTTACGCCCAACTTGCATTTTGATTGAATAGAGTGTAGTTCGCAATTGCAATCATCAAATTAATTTTAACATTTTAATCGTACTATCCCATTACAAAGGAAAGGAAAGAAACAGGCACAAATCGAATTACCTACTATCGTTGACTGAAGGATATATTCCTCCCTTCAACGCTACTATTCTCATTTCACATCATAGCAATTTCTTGACCAAAAAGCGTCAGCACCGATCAGCCCAAGACATTCTCCTCATATTATACATCTATATCGGAACTTCCGATTCTTTAAAGGCGGCGATTTTCAAATAGGAGAACTATATTAAGTATATTTTGAGAGGAACGTAACTTTTGCAGACATTATACGTAATTATAATAATCTATGGAAAATGGTAATGGTGGTCATCGAGGTTGCCAATAAAATGAAACAGGATTTATATAACACAGATATTAAGAATCAAGAACATAATATATCATCTAATAACAAAAATGTTAGCAAAATAACGGACGGGTATGACCCAGAGGATTCATATTATACGCGACAAGTACTAGAATCAATAATCAGCATTTCGGTGTATCTCTCTAGGGTTTTAAACTATTATTTATTATACTATATTATATTTATTTAAATTATTGCCAGTAAGACAGAATTTTGTGAAAATGCAACAGTCGTCTGCTGCTTATCGCTCCATTGCCATACAAACCTGTTATCAAAATAATAACTGCTTCATAGCAACGCGTCGAATCATCCGAGTTAATTTTAATATTGATCGAAATAATAAGGTACGATCTGCTGGCGTCATTAAAATATGGAAAAACTTTGAAGAAACAGGTTCAGTGCTTAAGAAGAGGTACCGTGGTGACAAAGAGCTGTTAGAAATCAGGAAAACACAGCAGGCGGTAAGAGAGGTTAAAGTCAAATGTCCACAACGTTCCACACGCGATTTGTGACTTTTATTTGAAAGCAAAAGTGTATGCTCATCGCCCATGTAACATTCCTCAACTGAAGTCAAAAATTCGCGAAGAAATCGGTATACGCACGCCCGCGCCCATTGGAAATGCTATGCAATGTAATGCATCATTACCTGATTAGAAAAGTGGGTACAACGAAATAGCGGTCATCTCGAAAACGTTATATTCAAAAAATAAAATGCTTTTCTATATAGTTCAATGCAAAAATAGTTAAAAATTGTTTGGTAATTTTTTGAGTATCCCTTTGCTATTTAATAATCGCCCGTTTCCGTGGTGCACTTTGTATTTATACTGTAACGAAAAATGCCTCCAAAGTTGTTATATCAGCTTTCAATGAACATGTTTGCACTGTTTTCTAACCTACTCAAAGATTTAGCAGATAAATTTTAAGTTTCGGTATTCTACTTACAGTTTTACATTTTTCATGATTTTTAGAGGCATTTTCCGTCACATCTTTGTTGGCCCCAGGGCCCCAGTTTCCTTTAGTTTTCATTGTTTTCCCTGTAGAGCTTCCATAACTTTTTAGAAAGTTTGCTAGAACTTTATGATTTGTGAACTATCATTGGCCAGGAATATTCTAGAGTATTCTCCAGTCTTCCATTTGAATATACAGTGTGCCCAATTTGATACTGGACACCTCATAAATATATGAAGGACAAGGAAAATCCCTATTAGGGATTTTTTCCGACAAAATGTTGTTAAGAAAACTGGTTCAGAATGAAAAACGGAGTAGACTTGCAAAATTTCAAAAGTCTAGGCCTACTTTGATTTTAGCTTTTTCGCCTTTTTCTCCCACTTTTTTCTTAGAAATGTGTCCTTTCTGGAGCTTTCACGTCAAAATATTATTAAGAAAACTTGATCATAGTGAAAATATAAAATTTTGACGTGAAAGCTCCGGAAAGAACACTTTCTCAGAAAAAATTGGGAGATAAATCTAAAAATCAAAGTAGGCTTAGGCTTTTGAAATACTCAGTTTTTCATTCTGAACAAGTTTTCTTAATAACATTTTGTCGTAAAAAAAATCCCTAATAGGGTTTCTTGAAAATTTGCTATTTTAAAAAATCGTAGCAGGCCCCATGCAAATACCAGCGCCTATGAGATACTTTCCCTTGAGACTACCAATAAAAAAATAGAGACCATGTGTTTTTCTTGACCGCCAAATATCCAGTATCAAATTGGGACACACTGTACAGTGTGACCCATTTGTTTTGGGGTCAGTCTGTAAAAAGTGTATCAATCGTGCGATTTGGCTGATTTTTTTTTTAAATTGTAGAGCTCGATGAACTGCACATTTTGAACAAAAATTGCCTGGTTCGCATAAAATCCAAAGCCTACTATGACCGTTTTTATGAGCAAAATTTTAAGAAACCATATTAGCGTTTTTTTTTGAAAAAATCTGTGTGCGCCAATGGATTGAGCACCCCTCGAAATGGGTATGTACAAAATTTCATCAAAATATTTCAAGTAATAACGATTTTGTAGAAAAATTAAAAATGCAGCCAAGGTACGTCTTTATTTTCAAAAATTCAAAGTTGGCCATGGAAAATAATTGAATTGTAATAATACAACCTTATGCTTATAAACACAAAACATAAAAACAATTAAAATTATAAAATTTTTGTAACTTCTACCAAGCCTCCATTTTCTACAATGCATTTGTCGTTCCTCTTGCGTACATTCAAAATTACATTTCGTATTTGCTGTGGAGTAATTTCCTCACAACTACGGTTTATCCTAGCTTGCAGTTCTTGTAAATTATGGGGTCTTGACTTATAAACATTTTGCTTAAGTGTACCCCAAAGAAAAAAATCTAAAGGAGTTAAGTCCGGAGATCTCGGTGGCCACTCACAGAAAGGACTATTTCGCCCTATCCAACAGTTTTCAAAATTATTATCTAGCCAGTTTCTGATTAAACGAGCATTATGAATAGGACTGCCATCTAACTGTAACTTTAAATTTAAACGGTATCTTAATGGTAACTCATCTAAAGCATTTCTAAATTCAATTTCTAGAAAATTCAAGAAGCCAGCCGCATTCAAATTCCCTTCAAAGAAAAATGGGCCAATTATTCTGTCGCGTAGTATTCCACACCAAACGTTAATTTTTTGTGAATATTGTCTCCTTGCATTTATTATAAACTCTGGATTTTCAGCTGACCAGTGACGGCAGTTTTGACTTGATACTACACCATTTGTAGTAAACGTGGCTTCGTCGGTGAATAAAATTTCATTTAAAAAGTTGCCATTATGGAGATATTCACCTTGCAGCCAATAGCAAAATTCTAATCTTCTCTCCTCATCTCCTGGTTCCAGGGTGTGCAAAAATTTTGGCTTAAACGGTTTTATTTTGTTTTGTCTCAAACATCTCCTTATACTCTCTCTGGGTATATGAAGGTCTAAACTAGCCGTTCGAACACTATTTCGAGGATTGTCACTAAAGTATTGCAGAATTTGATTGTTATTTTCAACAAGTCCACGGCGTCCATTTTGCCTAGTTTTTAATAAATTTTTAGAAATCGATCCAGTTTCATCAAAAATATTGTTTATACGTTGTACAGTACTTCGACTCACTGATCTACCTGGGTGTCTATTGTTAAATTCGGCCGCAGCTTCTGCTGCCGAGCGCTCGTTGTCGCCCACGAGTCGAACAATTTCTATTTTGTCTCTTATGCTTAAATATTCCATAATTATGATAATTAATTGTATTGAGCACAAACAATTTCTGAACTCAATTTAGACAGTTTGACACTTAATAAAAGTAAACAATTCAATTATTTTCCATGGCCAACTTTGAATTTTTGAAAATAAAGACGTACCTTGGCTGCATTTTTAATTTTTCTACAAAATCGTTATTACTTGAAATATTTTGATGAAATTTTGTACATACCCATTTCGAGGGGTGCTCAATCCATTGGCGCACACAGATTTTTTTAAAAAAAAGCGCTAATATGGTTTCTTAAAATTTTGCTCATAAAAACGGTCATAGTAGGCTTTGGATTTTATGCGAACCAGGCAATTTTTGTTCAAAATGTGCAGTTCATCGAGCTCTACAATTAAAAAAAAAACAGCCAAATCGCACGATTGATACACTTTTTACAGACTGACCCCAAAACAAATGGGTCACACTGTATATAAGCCCTGGGAATTAGGCCTGGAAAAAATTGAAGGTTGTAACGCGATTTTAGTGCGATTTTTGAAGCTGATTCTTGATCAGTGACAGTATCTGACAAGTTTATTTGTGATAACAAACAATAAAGTTGGTAACCAAGGCAACGAGTTTGGACTGTGATTGCTGAAATACAGTACATTTGGTGTCAGAAGCGCGATTTTAAGAGCACCCCAAGGTGAATGCCCACAACCAGAGAGCAATGGAAATGGAAAAGAAACATGAAAAAAGAGAGAAAACACGAAGAAAGAGAAAAGAAACAAGGACAAATAATGAAGAATCTTCAAGAAGAGAGAGAAAAGAAACAAGAAGAATTAATGAAGAATATTCATGAAGAAATGAAAAACGGATTAAAGAAGAATGACGAAGAAAGAAATTTGAAGCAAGAAGAACCGATGAGTGATCTTAAAGAAGAAATAAAAACCGGAGACAAGTAGACAAGTGAGGTTAAGTGAGGTGCGACGGCAAAACAGAAGCAGTACTAGTAATGCCAACGTAGAACAAATGGCACGGGATATCCAAAACATCCTGCTACGACCTCCGATCTAAGAAGTACACCACTGCGCTGTTGGAACTGTGGAGTTGAGGGGCATTTGAAACGCCAGTGCCCCAATCCTGTTGCTGGTGAAAAGCAGGAAAAACTCCGAGTAGCCAGCTTTGAGGGGCGAAAGCTGGCTGGGTGCTACCAAGGATAAACGTGAACCGGCTACCGAATTCAGGAGAAAGCTTGGTAGTACCAGGAAAGATCTGCGGCCGGAAATGTGACATTGTGGTGGACACTGGTTCTAGTCATACCATCGTGAGGCCGAACATCATAACCCACTGCAGGATTGCACCATCACCAAACTACATCGTGGAATTGGCAAGTGGCGAAGAAATTCCAGTTACAGGAGAGCACGACGCCTTTAGAACCATAGGCTCTAATAAGTTCAAGGACAGAGTCCTTGTGGCTGAAATAACCGACGATGTCATATTAGGACTGGATGTCATGCGTGAACAGCGGTTCAAGACAGAAGTTCACGAGAGGATTTTGAGGACAAATACAGAATAAATTCTGATGACACATCCTAACATGGCTGGGAACACCACCCGAACAGTGAGCGCTTATGAAAATACCACGGTTCCGGCTAATTCAGAAAAAGGTTATCAAGGACACCTATGATGGACTGAACGGCGAAACAATTATTGTCGAACCCGAAGAAGAATGCGGGCTGTATAAAGAGGTATATTACCTGCAAAGACGCTGACCACTAAAAGAGAGTGTGTATTTGTGTAATATTATTTGTGCGTATTGCTATGCTGAAGAACTATGACCAAAGTTTGAGCAAAGGCGAAAGGATTGGGTTATGCCCCGAAGTTCGGGCAATTATGAGAAATCAGGTTGCACCACAGCGGGTTCCACAATCTCTACCAGAGAGTCTGAAGAAGATGGTCGAAGAAGCCGTTGCTTACTTAACAATGAAGCAGCAGTACCAACTGAGAAAACTGATTGAAGAAAATCGTGATGTGTTTGCTACGTCTAATTTCGATTTTGGAAGAACAGGTTTAGTACAGCACACGATAAATACTGGTATAGCCCTCCGGTCAAACAGGTTCCTCGAATGATACCCCTTGCTAAGCAAGAAGAGGTCTCAGCTGTGTTAAAGGAAATTGAACGACAGATAATCATTGAACCATCACAGAGCCCATGGACTTCTCCAGTTGTCCTAGTGAAGAAGAACAATGATGGTTCTATGAGGTTTTGCGTAGACTATCGACAGTTAAATGACGTCACGAAGAAGGACAGCTACCCTCTACCCAGAATAGATGACACTTTAGACAGTCTATCTGGTTCTAAATGGTTTCCACGTTGTACTTGAAGAGTGGGTACTGGCAAGTCGAAATGTATACTCAAGATAAAGAGAAAATTGCATTTTCTAATGGTACAGGTTTATGGCAATTTAATGTTATGCCATTTGTCCTCTGTAATGCACCAGCAACCTTTGAAAGGCTTATGGAGTCTGTGATAAGAGGGATGACATGGAAAACCTGTTTAGTACATCTGGATGATGTCATTATTTTGGGAAGAACATTTTAAGATCACCTGAAGAATGTCTGAGAGGTATCCAGAAGTTACGAGAAGCTAACTTAAAACTAAAATCGAAGAAATGCTGTTTCTTTAAGAAGGAAGTTAGATATTTGGGGCATGTAATTTCAGAGCAAGTAGTTAAAACAGACTCAGAAAAGATAGAGTCAATTGAAAAATGGCCTGTGCACTTATTACAGGAGATTAGTCCTAAACTTTGCACACATAGCAAGGCCGCTGCATAAGCTCACAGAGGATGGGATCGATTATATGTGGACTTTATATTGTGAAGAAGCATTTCAGACCTCGAAGAAAGCTTTATGTTCTTCATCGATTTTGACGTTTCCCGTTCCTGGAAAGACATTCATCGTGGATACAGATGGCAGCAGCTTTGGTGTTAGAGTAGTGCTGTCCCAGGAGCATGAAAGGCAAGAAATAGTTATTGCCTACTTCAGTACAACTCTGTTAAAGCCAGAGAGAAACTACTGTGTGAAAAGAAGGGAACTGCTAGCAGTGGTCAAGGCCGTTGAATATTTCCACAAGTATCTATATGGCCAACCTTTCATTAAGAACAGATCACGCATCACTAAAATGGCTATTCCAGTTCAAGAATCCAGAAGGACAAGTGGCAAGATGGCTTAAAAGGCTGCAGGAATATGGCTTCAAAGTTGAACACCGCAAACGCGACAACCATAAAAATGCCGATGCATTGTCAAGAAGACCCTGCGGTGAAAACTGTCATCACTGTAGTCGACAGGAATTAAGAGAAAACCCGGACCTAATTTTATGGAAACGAACTACTGTCCGCGGACCTGAAAATTAGGATCGGAAGTCATCGCCTCACAGCAAAGCAAAGATCCCATATTCGGTATAATATTTGACCTAAAAGTAAGACATATACCCAAACCTAAATGGAAAGAGGTTTCGGACAAATCACCAGAGTTAAAGGCGTACTAGGAACAATGTCACTCGTTAGTAATTAAAGATGGTGTACTAGAGAGAGTTTAGGAAAGTCGAGATGGGAAAGAAAATCTATTTCTAACAGTACTTCCCAAGAAGAGAGTGCCGGAGGTCCTGAAAGCCGTGCACGAAGGCGTTGGAGGTGGACACTTTGGCATTAGTAAGACTTCGAATAAAGTTAGAGAAAGGTTTTACTGGGTAAACTCTCGGGAAGATGTCGAAGAATGATGCCGCCGATGTGAAGAATGTGCTTCACAAGTGAATTCACTTTGACGTGACATGATCTTTGAGAAAGGAGGAAGATTTATTCTCCGGAAGCACAGAAAGCAAATTTGTTGAAGTTATTTTTTGAGTTACGCGTTTAAAGTTTCGTTCATTCACTGTTAAGAATTTTTGAATTTTGCAGGCAACTTGAAAAAGTTGTCTTTCGATCAGTTGGGTGGCGAAAAACCCAATTAAAAATTAAATGGATCTATTTGCGCCACAAATAAATTTTAGAAAATATTAAGTTTCGGTATTCTACTTACAGTTTTACAACTTTTATGATTAGTTTAGAGGCATTTTCCGTCACATCTTTGTTGGCCTCAGGCCCCCAAGGCCCCATTTTCCTTTAGTTTCATTGTTTTCCCTGTAGAGCTTCCATAACTTTCTAGAAAGTTTGCTAGAACTTTATGATTTGTGAACTGTCATTGGCCAGGAATATTCTAGAGTATCCTCCAGTCTTCCATTTGAGTACATAAGCCCTGGGAATTGGGCCTGGAAAAAGTTGAATGTTATAACGCGATTTTAATGCGATTTTTGGAGCTGATAGAATATTCTTGGTATCTGACGAGTTTATTTGTGATTTGTGAAGTCTAAACAATAAAGGATGTAACCAAGACAACGAGTTTGGACTGTGATTGTTGAAATACAGTACAAACCGTACTTGGATTTGTGCTTTTCTCACAGTTACCTTTAAACCGTACTTAGATACTTTTAATTCACAGCGCGACCTTGAAACGTATTACAATATAGATAAATATATATAAATAAGATGTTTTATTAAATTAATTTTTACCACACTAGATGTTTCTATGCCAAGGCAGGCCTAGCGGCCTATATGATCCGGTAACTTAGTTGGTTAGTGCCTATAAGCCTAAAGTGCCTAAAGTGCCGCTAGAGACCCACTTTAAAAACTGAGAAAACTCATACCTGGCCAGCGTTGTCAGGAATGAGGAATTGTACGAGCTGTTGGATCAAAAATTAAACAAAAATGCGTTCTAAATTTTTAACGCACACCTTGCGTGGTGGACATTATGACGCAAAATTGCCAGCGTTGCCACGAATGAGTTTGTTGTCGGTTCTTAAATGTTGGACCCTATTGAATCTCGGGCCCTAGGCGGCCGCCTAGTGCACCTTAATGGTTAAACAGGAGCTGGATACAATAAACTGCTAATTTTCTCGGCAACGGCTATACCACGCTGTAATATATTGTCGCGCCCTGTGCTGGTCGCGTAGTCCCTTAGGACCCATCAGGATCGGCCGCAGGTCCCAGCGAGCGCTGGTAGTTCGTTGTCGCACACTGAATGCAGGTAAGGAAGTCCAGTCCGTCGGTGGTGACCCAGGCTTAGCGGAGGTAGCTCGCGACGAGGAAAGCGTTCGCGACGGAAATGCGTAAGAGCGTTTCTAACCAAGTCGAGACGAATCACTCAGTTCTTGGTACCGATCAAGGATAACACCAACAGTCCGTGATAGGTTGCCAGAGACTCTTGAGGCAGGCCCGGTCACCTATTGCGCCCGTTCTCCAGCTTCCTAGTAGGAACCGTTGCTACCCGCTTGACCAAATAAGGAACTCAGATCCTGGGTCAACCTATATGTCCTTAATTCAGATAGCGAGTAGCTAGTTGGTGATCCAAGTGGCGGCACGGAAGTCGATTGACACTGGATGCCTTGGCGGTCGAAATTTATACATGAATTATTGTTTATGTCAGCACTTTTGTGACCTACTTTTCGGCTGTTATATAATTACTGCTTCGATTGCGAATATTGATTTATTCTGAGTTGGCATGTGTTTGCCAATAAATCCTTTCTACTTGTAAAATTATTAGTTTAGTTATTTAGTTAGTTGTCCTTACCTTTCAGCTTATTAAACTTATTACAGAGATGTCGCTTTCCTCTTATAATTTCAAACTGACTGAAGATTCTGACTTCCCAAGAAAAAATGTAAGGCAAGACAATATACCCGCCTCAACGTGTATTAGTTTTCGTAGGAAAACTCCCGTCCGATCGCTGAAATCAAGCAGCGTTGGGCGCAATTAGTATTTGGATGGGTAACCGCTTGGGAACACAACGTGCTGTGGCCTTTTTTGTCATTTTATAAATATATTTTAAATCCTTACTATTTGTTAGAATCTAACGTAGATTTATTTAATTTTTAATTGGGTTTTTCGCCACCAAACATCTAACGTAGATTACTTCTATACAACCGTTAGTATCGTAAGGTATAACTACTAACCTTTCTTTTTATTTTTTTGAGAATAAGAATAAGAACTATATTTATTCCATTTGGCTGCTTATACCTTTTTTTAAGTGAGCCCAACACCCCATCAACTCAACTACTAGAAGCAGATGAAAACATTGAAAAACCTCCCCAACCAAATAGACTGGATTCAACTATTGGTACAAGTTCAACAATAGAAATAAAATTAAAACAACAAAAACCCGTCAACGCAGAACCATCGACATCAGCTAGGAGGAACTCAGAAAGTACTCTTGCAAAGGAAATCCAAAAGAAACCTTTAAACTATACAACTCGTTCATCTAGTCGAAAACCATTCTAGTCAATAATATTATCAATAATTGAGCAAATATGATCCATTAGATACATACACATTAGGTACATTACACTTAGATATATAAATGAAATTGTTTTATTTATTTATTTTTTTTGTTGATGTTTTTGGGATTGTGTTTATTTTTAATACTTCAGTTGAAGAATACTCCTAAAGGGTAGATTTGTTTTTATCATATAAATGGATCCCTATATAATAGATTTTCGAGAATACAAAGTAAACCCAAAAACGATAAATTGTATAGAATATTTTAATAAAATTGTAAAGGGACAAGAATTACTTAAGATATTTCATATTAACATCAGAAGTATATCAAAGAATATAAGCGAATTACACCTATTTCTAGAACAGTTTACTCAAAAATTTGATATAATAGTTGTTACAGAAACATTCAGAGTATTTGATATTGGAATATTTGAGCTGAACGGATATGATATCTTATATAATGAAGGTGATATCAATAAAAATGATGGGGTAATTGCATTTGTAAAAAAAACAACTTAAAAAAAGCGAAAAAAGAATATGCTAAAAAGTTAATCGACAAACATGAAAATAAGTCAAAAGCCTTGTGGGACTGTGTGAACACCATATGTAATAAAAGAAGACCTGAAACAAAAATAAAAAGCATAGAAATAGAGACAGGACTTGAAATTTGTGATGAACAAGAAATGTGCGACGAATTCAACAAATATTTTAGTAACCTAGGAGAGAAGTTAGCAGAGAAAATTAAGACCCCTGAGAAATCTGTTGGAACTAGTAATAATAAAGTACAGTCGACAATGTATTTATTTAATACAAATGAGTTAGAGGTCCAAAAAACTATACAACAGCTAAAACCAAAAATAATGCCTGGGTATGATAGAATTTCCGCAGAGACATTAAAAGAAATAAGGGAGCTAATTTCAAAACCATTAGCTCATTTAATCAATATATGTTTTGAGGAGGGTTGTTTTCCGGAGATATTGAAGACTGGTGTAATAACACCAATTTTTAAAAGTGGCACAAAAAATAAAGTGTCTAACTACCGACCGATATCCTTAATATCGAATATATCGAAAATAATTGAAAGGATACTAAAATCCCGAATTACAAAATTTCTTGATAAATTCGATATAATCTCAGACACACAGTTCGGCTTTAGACAGGGCAAATCAACAGAGGATGCAATACAAAAACTAACTTCTCACATTTACGACGCAATGGATAAAAAAAGACCCGTTCTGGGTGTATTTCTCGATTTGTCAAAAGCGTTCGACACTGTTAGCCATCAAATATTACTAAAAAAACTCGAGGTTTACGGTTTGAGAGGAAACGTTTATAGGTTACTAAAAAGCTATTTATCTAACAGAAAACAATTAGTAAGACTAAATGGGAGGGAGAGCAGTTCCCGGACTGTATGCTTTGGAGTACCCCAGGGAACAGTTTTGGGTCCGTTACTCTTTACGATATATATGAACGAACTTCTGGAACTAGAAACTTCTGGAAAAATAATAGGTTTTGCCGATGACACCGTAATCCTTTATAGCGCTGATACGTGGAAGGAAGTCAAAGACAGAGCGGAACTTGATTTACTGATATTTTTTATATAAGTCAGCTTCATGCCCAAAAATTAATACTATTCGTTAAAAAGGGAAAACTACAAAAGAAATCAGTGGGCCACTCTTATGTCACTAGAAATAAGAATACAAATGTCTACTTACCAAAATATAACAAAGCTGTTGGCCAGCGAAGTTCAGAATACCTTGCCCTGAAATATTACTCAGCGTTGCCTGAAAATATAACTAACATTCATAAATTATATGTTTTCAAAAAAAGACTGAAACAATGGATACAAGATACTGACAGGCATACCCTTTCTTGCTTGATCAGGCCTTTACACTGACAATATAACTTCCTTATTAAGGACTATTCCCGGATATGACTTACCTAATTGACGACTATTATATTATAAATGAAATATGTGCACCTATATTACTATTAATTGTATACTCGTATTTGTAAAAGTGAGAGATACCTCGCACAAAGGCTTTCATAGTCTTTCTGAGGCTTAACTTTGTTTATTCCCTATTATTTATATTTTATGCGTATCTAACGTATTATGTATTGTGTGAATAAACGTATTATTATTATTATTATTATTATTACCAAACAGATAGGACACGTCACTAATTATCATACAATTAAATTTTTAATTCACAATTTTTTATCAGACCAAAATCAATCGTGAGTCAAACTTAAATTCTGCTTTAGCAGGAACTTGAACTTACCCAGTGATTCAGCTTGTTTAACAGACTCAGGTTAATGATTAAAATAATAGGGGCCAGCGAATTTTGATGATTTTCTAGAGTAAGAATTATTAAACTTTCTTTTCCTTGCGTATTGTAGTAATGATTTCTACCATTTGTTACAAAGCAGTACCTATTCTCATAAACATAGCTTAGTAGGTTAAACAGAGAGATTCAAGCAACTGTAAGAATATTGGTGCGCGGGAAACATCTCTAGGTATATGAGTTTTTGAAACATAAGTTAAATATTAACCTTAACATTCGTTTTTGTGAAACAAAAACTATACCTATATCATCTACTGCTTGAAACCATGTTAAAATATGATACGTTAAAGCTGGGTACACCTTGCCATAATAGGCCGATATCAGGACTGGATGGGAAAAATTATTTTTAAAGTTGACAATTGCATAACAATTTTTGTTAAGCCTTGAGCAAATCACATTCATTTGACATGACTAGTTAAAATTCTTATCAAGATGCAATCCCAAAAACCTAACCTTGGAACTGAAATCTATGAATTTATCCATTAAAAGCTATATTACTAAGGCCTGATATTTTGTGCTCAGAATAAAATTCAACTATTACAGTTATGAATATTTATCATTAAATTATTTTTGTTGCACCAGCAAAATATTTTGATCATGGTCGCCCACAATGACACTGGTGTCATCAGCATACATAAAAATATTGCCAGTAGTTATATATGTTTGGGCGTTAAATGAAGGAACACTCAACGGTTCGGGCAAGTCGTTAATATGCAGTAAATATTAGGAGACCAAGAATACTTTCCTGAGGCGTCCCGAGCACCACACCCTGCGGGCCCGAAAGTTCTACTCCAGATTTAATAACAAACCTTCTCTGTTTATTTATTGGTTCTCTAATGCCTAAGTTATACATTTTATTAGCCACAAAATCCGGGTCCACAGTATGAAATGGACAAGACAGATCAAGGAATACTCCTCCAGTGTACTGACCACTACCCATACTGTTAACAATTGTTTGTATAAACTCCCTGCTAGCAGTCTCGGTAGAACATGTTTGTATAAATTCATGTTGAGCGCTAGAGAATATATTATATTTATTTTAAAATAAAGTTACTGGTTGCATACCACTCTTTCAAATATTTTAGAAAAGCAGCTACGATAAGACACTGGTCGATAGTTCTCCATCTTTCTGTTATCCAGTTTCCTGGAAATGGGAAACCAGAGCAATTTTTAAATGTGAAGGAAAAACACCGGCATAGATTCATTTATTAATTATTTTCGATAAGGGCCGTGCGTTCTGGACGTTTTGGTTAAGTATCCCTTTACCGCACGGCATGATGTAAGCTGTAATTACAAAAGTACTCCTAACAGTATTATAACCAGCAAAAATTCTCTCGCATGCGCATACGGTAAAAACTTGTAGTTACTTTACCATGCCTTTTATTATTATAAATTATAATTCGTAATATAGGTGCTTCTAACTTACATGGTTTATTTGCTTCGGCCTTGCAGGACTAGTTAACTAAATTCCACATTCGTTATACAAAGTTCAGTGCCTTGGTACACAAATAATCATTATACCCGGACTTTTATCGAAACTATTTACCAATTATATAGTTTTAGCCAAATAGTGTTTATTTTGTATATAGTATTCAGCATAAGTCAACAACCTGTTTTTCTTTGTTGCAGGTCAAGCGATAATCCAGCATCATGGCTTCAGAAGTGTCAACGAATATCTACTCCGAATCCCAAGAGGCGCCGTCACCAGCCTCGAGAACCCTTAATTTCTCCATTGCGAAAATAATGGAGCCAGATCCTAAGCCTAAGAAAAAAGATTTCGACAAGGAAAAGGTTCTAAATCTGTCCTACCCGACAGTGTTTGAATCAGCATTCAAGAAGTATGTACCCAGCGTGCTACGGTCCCCAGAGCTTCTCCAAAATTATCCTTTGGTGTATTACCACCCTAGTCAACTAATGTTAGGATCCGTGTCTGTATATAGTTCTCCAGTTGGCCAAGACAGTACCTGTGCAATCAATAATTCAGTGGGTACAAATGTTCCCGCGCCATTATCCTTCAGTAACGTTACGAAACTTAGTCCAACGAAATCCTCAACGAAATCCAACACATCTACGAGCGGTGGATCATCGCTGCCTAATGTTATAGCCCCGAAGCAGAAAAGCTTTGAATGCGGAGAATGTGGAAAAGTGTTTAATGCCCATTACAACTTAACCAGGCATATGCCAGTGCATACGGGTGCTAGACCATTTGTTTGCAAGATTTGTGGTAAAGGATTTCGTCAAGCTTCGACGCTATGCAGGCATAAAATAATCCATACGTCCGAAAAACCTCACAAGTGTCACACTTGCGGCAAGGCGTTTAACAGGTCTTCAACGCTAAACACGCACGCCAGAATTCATGCAGGTTATAAGCCATTTGTGTGCGAGTTCTGCGGTAAAGGCTTTCATCAAAAAGGAAATTACAAGAACCACAAACTGACGCATAGCGGCGAGAAGGCTTATAAGTGCACGGTGTGTTCGAAAGCTTTCCATCAAATTTACAACCTTACATTCCACATGCATACGCACAACGACAAGAAACCTTTTACTTGTAGAGTGTGTGGAAAAGGATTTTGCAGAAACTTCGACCTGAAAAAACACATGAGAAAGCTGCACGAGTCCGGTGGCGGTGGAGTTATGGACTCCGATTTTGTCAGTGTAACTCCACCCGAATCTGCCACAAGCTCCGTGTATCCCGATCGAGATATTCACCATTTCATCAGCCCATTTATTAGGCCTTCTATGTCAGTTCCTGTATATACTTCTAAATTATTGTGACCCTCGTATTAGTCTGTATATAGTAAAATATTTATAGATATTTCCGCCAAGTTTTCGGCAATAACCCTTTAGACCAGTTCTTCTACTGCGTTTCTGGGTAATTTTTGATCTCTTCATTTTATGTGCAATATACAAAGGGAGCTGACCCTAGGGCTCTAACTGTCTAAAAACAGCCAAGCTTAGACTTACTTTGTACTAGTATTAACCCTTAATAAATGTTATTTACTACCAATAAATTACTTTTATTTTTATGCCCTTGCCGCCTGTATACAAACGCTATAAATTAACAGAACGAATCAACTTACCTGTGAAGTTCGATCGCAATTATATTAGACTTCGGTCTGAAGACATTACCATTTGATTACTGTGTAGTACGGCTTTTCAGCCACGATATTCAAAGATCAAAGTGCCGGCCGGCCTGCTTCTCTCCAGGCCGGACACGCGTCAATATGTTTAAAGAACCCACTTTTACCACCTAGGGTGTCGGGAAGAAGGGTGATGATGTCGAAGTCTAGTATGATTACGATCGAACTTTAGAGGTAGGCTGGTTTGATCTATTAATTATACATCGACAACCGGTCCGAAGGCATCACCATTTAATTACTGTGTAGATATTATTTAAAGATATATAGGTTTAACTCTTTTTGTGTGTCTCTGTGTGTGGTTATTCAAAAAACAAAACCGTTTCGAAAACTCACAATACAAAAATAAATTGGTGGCTACTCCAACTTTCAGAATAAATTCAGCTTAGAAAGAATACGGCTATCCCAGACCCATGTTTTTTATTTATGCTATAGGTGTTTCCTGTAGACCATATTGGATGTTTATAAGCAATTTGAAAAACTGTTCCATTAAACATTGAAATGCGTGATTTGTGGCAAAAGAACCACTAAATAAATATAGCCTACGGGAAGTGGGCTGTATTTCTTGTGCTTATATACAGTGTCCTCCAAAAAGTTCGCACCATATAGGGGGGAAATTTTTAATTAACGTTTTATTTTGAAATTTAATTTTGGGATTACCTTTTGCTTTAAAAAAGATGAAAAATGACCCACTCAAACGTGGTCATGTGACTTTCGTTATCTGGCAAAAATGGCTTTTAAGAAAATATAACGTCAAAAATGGGTTTAGTTGTTAAAGTATCAAAAAGTTTTACTTGAAAAAGTTGTTCGTTTTTCAATTTTACGTAAGTGTACCAAATTTGAATGCTCTACTAAAATATTTAGTTTTTTGACAATTTTTAATATTTATGAAATTTCTGAAAATTTTAAAAACTCGAAACTTCGTAAAAACTATTTTATATCACTAGCTTTATCATTCTATTAATTTTTTATTACTAATTACCGATAAGAATAGGTATTTTTCAAAAGAAAAAAATATTTACGCTTTAAAATTCTGTTATGTTTGTTGCAAAGTTGATGTACCGTCTAGCATTTGGGGTATAAATTTAGTTACATTACGTTTCCCAGTTCTAAATGGATGCCAAAATAATAATAAATTAAAATATCATCAAACTATTTTACGTATCTAAGCAAAATTCTTGACTTTTATGGAACAAATAATTATTACCTTTAAGTTTAATTCCGCATTAATCGATATTGACGAGTAGGCCATGGAGAGAATAGAAGCAATTGTCTTTATTTGACAGTTGTTTTTATTTGACAGTTATCAAACTGTCAAATAAAAACAATTGCTTCTATTCTCTCCATGGCCTACTCATCAATAGTCATTAATGTGAAATTAAACTTAAAGGTAATAATTATTTGTTCCATAAAAGTCAACAATTTTGCTTAGATAGGTACGTAAAATAGTTTGATGATATTTTAATTTATTATTATTTTGGGAAACGTAATGTAACTAAATCAATGATCTGTATACATATCATTGAACTAAATTTCTACCCCAAATGCTAGGCGGTACATCAACTTTGCAACAAACATAACAGAATTTTAAAGCGTAAAAATATCACTTTCTTTTGAAAAATACCTATTCTCATCGGTAATTAGTAATAAAAAATTTATAGAATGACAAAGCTAGTGATATAAAATAGTTTTTACGAAGTTTCGAGTTTTTAAAATTTTCAGAAATTTCATAAATATTAAAAATTGGCAAAAAACTAAATATTTTAGTAGAGCGTTCAAATTTGGTACACTTACGTAAAATTGCAACTTTTTCAAGTAAAACTTTTTGATATTTTAACAACTAAACCCATTTTTGGCGATATATTTTTTTAAAGTCATTTTTGACAGATAACGAAAGTCACATGACCACATTTGAGTGGGTCATTTTTCATCTTTTTTAAAGCAAAAGGTAACCCCAAAATTAAATTTCAAAATAAAACGATAATTAAAAATTTTCCCCCTATGGTGCAAACTTTTTGGAGGACACTGTATATTATAATGTTTGTTACTCCGTAACTACCACCTTTTTACATTCGGCAAATGGTTTTTACTGATGGCAGCTGTCTTTCTGAAGGGCGGCTTAATAAGCTCACAGTAAGCAGGGAAATCTTGTGCCTTGTGCGACAGAGAATATAGCATTTTATTATACGGTGTGTACCCTGGTTGATATTCCCAAACCCAATCGGGTATCAGCTCTATTCCCTTCGCTTTGCCTTTGTCACCATCTTCTGCCGGGCCCCGGCTTGTAAATAGGTATAAGCAAGGTGGTGGAAAGGCATGAAATGCATGTCTGTCCAGCGCACGGTAAAAGTACATACCAACTTTTTATTTATTTCCTGGTCGTATTAGTTCAAGTATCAATAATTTCCTGGGTATTCGGCCAAAAATAACAATTTTCTTCTTTCAACTGTAATATTTAATTACGTACGTTTCGGCAATATGGATAATTACCATCATCAGATTTTTTTTATAAAATTAGGTACACATTTTTTATATAGAGATTGACGTCCTGGAATAAATAAATAAAATAATAAATAAACAAAATTACAAACTGTCGATTAATAAAACATTGGAATATAAAAATTAGACGTAATACACATTAAAAATCCACAACCATGCTCACATTTAAGAACTAATGACATCATGTTATATAAAAACATTTTTGTTTTTGTTTTTTAGTAAAAACATTTAAATAATTTTGAAAATGCAAGAGCATGTATACATATATATATATATTGTCGTTATTTGGTTGGAAAGCAAGCGAAGAGTGCGATTAAATATTTTAGGTAGGTGGGTAAAAAACATATGGCGGCAGAACGGATCGAAATATAGGATACAAAAAAAAATTCACGAACATCTATACAAGGGTCTCAAAAGTACAAGTGGCCTTACAATTTTTTTTTATATAATATTGGTTAATTAGATTAATGTATTATAAATCCTTGATAAGTTATTGATATCTGTTCTATAATTAATACTATTTGTATGTTTTTTTATGTTGATCATTTCGAGAAAATTTCGTTTTGTGTAATCGGTTTCATAAGTTACAATTTCTGGATTGGTGAAATCAAAAGAGTGTATATTTTCTAAAGCGTGTTTACTAAGGGCAGTGGCGTCATTGTTGTTATTTCTAATATCGTATCGGTGTTTATATATTCGTTTGTGTAAATATTGTTTGGTTTGGCCAATGTATGTAGCGGGACAATCATTACAATTGATTTTATAAACGAGATTGGATTTATTCTTATTATCAATCTTGGGTTTAAGTTTTGTAAATAAAGAATTTGTTGTGTTAGAAGGTTTATGTGCAACTGATATATTATATTTTGATAATAATTTTTGGAGACTTTCAGAAACGCCTTTTACGTACCTAAGGTATAGAAATATATTTGGTATTATTACTATTAGTTTTAGTTGACTCTGATTTGTTGTATATTTGGTGTATTCTTTTTTTTGATAATTGGGTTAAAAAAATTATCAAAAAAAGAATACACCAAATATACAACAAATCACAGTCAACTAAAACTAATAGTAATAATACCAAATATATTTCTATACCTTACGTAAAAGGCGTTTCTGAAAGTCTCCAAAAATTATTATCAAAATATAATATATCCGTTGCACATAAACCTTCTAACACAACAAATTCTTTATTTACAAAACTTAAACCCAAGATTGATAATAAGAATAAATCCAATCTCGTTTATAAAATCAATTGTAATGATTGTTCCGCTACATACATTGGCCAAACCAAACAATATTTACACAAACGAATATATAAACACCGATACGATATTAGAAATAACAACAATGACGTCACTGCGCTTAGTAAACACGCTTTAGAAAATATACACTCTTTTGATTTCACCAATCCAGAAATTGTAACTTATGAAACCGATTACACAAAACGAAATTTATAATACATTAATCTAATTAACCAATATTATATAAAAAAAAAATTGTAAGGCCACTTGTACTTTTGAGACCCTTGTATAGATGTTCGTGAATTTTTTTTTATATCCTATATTTCGATCCGTTCTGCCGCCATATGTTTTTTACCCACCTACCTAAAATATTTAATCGCACTCTTCGCTTGCTTTCCAACCAAATAACGACAATATATTATTATATATACATGCTCTTGCATTTTCCAAATTATTTAAATGTTTTTACTAAAAAACAAAAACAAAAATGTTTTTATATAACATGATGTCATTAGTTCTTAAATGTGAGCATGGTTGTGGATTTTTAATGTGTATTATGTCTAATTTTTATATTCCAATGTTTTATTAATCGACAGTTTGTAATTTCGTTTATTTATTATTTTATTTATTTATTCCAGGACGTCAATCTCTATATAAAAAATGTGTACCTAATTTTATAAAAAAAATCTGATGATGGTAATTATCCATATTGCCGAAACGTACGTAATTAAATATTACAGTTGAAAAAATGAAATTGTTATTTTTGGCCGAATACCCAGGAAATTATTGATACTTGTACATACCAACAACATCGAGCACCAACCTCCTATTAAAGTTGAGTTTTTAAGCTATATAAGAAAGTTTCAAGTTTTAAAAAATGGGTTATGAATTAAGACTTAATCATCTTAATCATTAAGTCTTAAGAATTATCATCTCCTGATGATGCTAACATTGTTAGCGAAACGCGCGTCGAGTGCAAAAAAACAAAGTTTTGGTGTGTGGAGTTAAGCAAAAGAAGTTTTTTCTAACTGCCAAAGGTTCCTGATTCCCAACTTAGTTATATACAGAGTTTACAAAAATTAGCACTTTGAGTTGGCACAGAGAAAAACAACCTGTATATTTGTTATTGGATTTTGCATACCAATACCCTGTGTGGTCTTGTTCACCATTCAACTGCGTTGAGGTAATTCTTGGCATACTTGACTCTTGACCCGCCAGATTCCTTTAAAATTCCTATTTTGCTAAATTTTTTCATCCTGTAGAACACAACTCCCTGTATATTTTTTGTTCGAATTTGTTATATGGATGTTGTGTCCTGACTAACGCTATTTTGCCAGATTTTAAACAAAAAAAATCGCTAAAGGCATTTAGTGAAAATTGGGGGTATACAAAATCGTATAGCCAGTCCTGGATTTACATGTTGACAATAGTAAAAAGATCAAAAGACGCGGTTTGAACATTTTTCAAACAAATAAAAGGTCAGGAGAGTATCTCCAAAAATAAAATCATTGGAAACGTGTCATCCCTGGTAATGGCGATTAACAAAAATTAATATTTTAATAGGTTTTTGAAGAATAACTTTTTAACAGAAGAGAATAAAGAAAAATGGCATTAACGAAAAATGTAAAAAATAGGGCTTTCTAATGATGTAACAAAAGTGGCATGTTGGTGTAAAAAACATTTTCTTGACGTCGCGACGCCTAGCGACGTATTTGCGAACAGTCGCTAAATGGGCCAATTTATTCTTTTATACACCCTATATCATCTCCCATATATATAATATCTCCATATATTTGACCGTTTTCCACCAAGAGAGGCTGGGCGTCTAAAAATGATCACCCTGTAGGTACATGGCCAGTTGCAAGGCGTGAGATTAATAATCTAACGGTGACTATTCTCGATCAGTACTTTTAACCTGTAAATTTTAGAGGCCAGGAAATAATTGTGCGGTTGGAGTTGAAGCGTGTATGAAATTTTCGCTACCTACCTATACAGGGTGAGTCATTAGTATGGGAAAGCTCAAGTGTTCTTATACCGTTCAATATATTGAAATGCAACAAGTTCCGTTAAATTTAGTACCCTGAAGAGTATCTTTTAAAATTATTCTGGACTAAACAAGTCGTCTCATTTTTGCAGGACCGTATACTCAATTTATTTTTTTTTTAAATGGCACCCTATAAAATTTTTTACATATTTAAATTCGCCGTTTTATAGGTTTTATTACGCGTTTTGTTTTTGAAATTTGGACTAGCCAATCAAAAGTTATGAAAATTTTTATGGAAAAAAATTGAGTTTGCAGGTAGCTATTGAAAATGTTGCTGATGGCTTATTTTTTGTTTAATTGCACTAAGATTTGGTGCGTTTGTGGAGAATATTTTGACGTATCTTTTGCTGCTAAAAACGTCTCTTTATTTCATTCCGTTATTTTTTAGTGGCGATTCAAAATTTTCGAATTTCTAACGACCATAACTTTTTTTTTCAAATGCATTGCCCTATTTTTTATCACTTTATTGTATTCAGGAGATCATTTTGCACCTTTTTTATTAAGTATGTCCCATTCCAAAAATGGCCGATTATGAAGATAATAAACATTTTTGGGGACACAACGCATTTTGCACAAAATTTACGATAATTACTATCTCAGTGTGCCATGGAAGTTAAAAACAAGTTCTCCACCGAGATGTGACAGGTGACACGTAATTTTCAGATGCATTATATTTAGTCCTTATTAAAACGCAAAAACAATGAATTTTACAAAAGATGAAATGGTCGATATGATTTATGTGTTAGGGCAGAGTGAAAGACATCCCTCGTTAGCATCAAGAATTTACACCCAAAGAGGATACACGCGATATGTAACTTGACCCAACTCGATCGAAAACTTAAAAAGTGGTTTTGGTTTTTGGCGGTAGATATCAACCGTATAAAAGGCAATCACAATGCTTTAAAAATTCACTAGCAAAGATTTCACCGAAGGGTGCAGATCGTTTCTCGTTAGAAAATGAACAAACATATTCAGCCGAATGATATGATTAGATTGGATCTCCTTAATTCTATAAAAATTGATCGTCCAATTACAATAGCGTTCAGCAAGTCTTTATGAGCCTACCGCATAATATTATTCAGGATGGGTTAAATTGGACACTTTTAAAGGGAAAATCCTATTTTAACGGAGATAGACAAAAACGAATATCGGTGTCTGAGGCGCATTTTTTATGATAAACTTAATGACGAAAACCGAAAATCGATATCTATCAACGTTCTTGAGTTACAGGGCGGCCACTTTTCGACAACGCACATTTTCGAAAAATCCGTAACTTTTTTCAGGTTGAAAATTTTGTGATTCTGTAAAAACATTTCTAAATTACTTTTTTACGTAGAATCCAATGCTGCTACTACATTTTTTGTCAATGGTTTATGAGTTACTGGTGAAAAAATATTTTTTAAATCGAACACCCTAAGTATATATTTTTGCATTTTTTAATAGAGCAAAAATTACCATTCCAAAAATATAAAACACATAATGATTTAATTAAGTAGTTATCAATTACTAATAGCTTTTAACTCTTAAACATTAAACTTTATACTCTTAAACCATTGACTTGAAAAAAATGTCGTAGCAGCATCGGATTCTACGTAAGAAAGTGTTTAGAAATGTTTTTACAGAAACACAAAATTTTCAACCTGAAAAAAGTTACGGCCGCTTTTAGAAAACGCACATTTTCGAACAACGCCCTATGTAACTCAAGAACGGTGACAGATATCGATTTGCGGTTTTCTTCATTAAGTTTATCATAAAAAATGAGCCTCAGAAACCAATATCAGTTTGCGTCTATCTCCGTATAGGAGTTTCCCTTTTAAAGTGTCAAATTTGGCCCACCCTGTACAGGGTGTACCAGTTAACGTGATAAACATGATTTTCGCGGTAATTTTAAAGATAACTTGATGGTTAAAAAACCAGACTTGTGTAGACTTTTCTGAGGAATTCGAGTATGACGTCAAACTTCATATATGCAGGGTGTTGTTAAAAAGTGATGTTAAAATACCCTTTTTTTTAAATTGCGAACTTGGATATTACCACGGAATATTAGTAATGAGAATACGGAGAGTAACAAAAAGTGTGTCGGTTTGCATTTCTGACTTCCGCTTTGACCGGAAGTGAGCATCATTTGGTCAGATTTTTGAGACATGTTTTGAGTTTTTTAGATTCCTTTTCGTTTTCCAATTCCAACGATATATAGTTATCATAGACCATATATTTTTAGCATACCATGCAAAGATGTGAATTTATCATAGGTATTTGATGAAATTTATCAAAAAATAAAAATTCACTGCTTGGTTATTTTTTGAGACAACTAGATAAAACTATATGTGGTTGGAAGATGGAGAAACCCAAAAAACCCAAAATATACAGGGTCTCAGAAATCTGACTAAGTGACTAAGCTCACTTACGGTCAAATCGGATGTCAGAAATGGAAACCGACACATTTTTGTTAATCCCTGTATACTCTTGCAAATATTCCGTGTTAAAATCCAACTTCACAATTTTTTTGGAAAAGGGTATTTTATAAATAACTTTTTAACACCACCCTGTATATTAAATTTGACGAATTCCTCGGAAAATTCTACACAAGTTTAGTTTTTGACACCCTGTACCGTGAACTGTTTACCTTTAAGTGAAACTGTACGAGATTTAATGTAAAAGATCATGTATTGCTCCAATTCAGTTATAATCAAGATGTACCTAGCTGAGATTGGGTCACGTTATAGTGTTCCCATTAATGAATAATGTGTTCTATATTTACAACTCTGAAATACTAAATTATAAATTCGAGATATATTCCCTATATACACCCTGAGGATGATATAGGTACCTACATTGCACTAGCCGAATCGTTACTGAGATATTGAATATCAATATGGGGTAGTGCATTCTCCACAAATTTGGAAATTTTAAACATATCTCACCGATTTCTACTAAAAATTATATTCCCAAAAGGAGAAAAGGCACTCAACAATTTTATTGCATTCTGAAACCAAAATAGCGGATATAGAGATGTTATATATAAAATCGACGTTAATGTTCACTTATAAAAATAAAAAATTAAGATTACGAATTGAAAATACCTATAATACCCGTAATAAGACGAACCAAAATGTTTTAATACCTATTACTTCAAAGACAACTACCCAAAGGTATATAACATATTATGGACCTAAATTTTACAACTTATTGCCAAGGGAACTAAAACTTCTAAATAGTAGTTCAATATTTAACAAAAAATTACAGAATTCTTAGCACAAAATGATTCACTGCTCAAAGAAATACTCAAATAAGAGTAAAAATAAAGTTAGGAAAAAATGCTATGGTTGTTTGCCTCTTTATTTTGGTTTAATCTGTTCTTTTTTTGTGATATATATGTCTGTATATTAGTTTCTAAGTTGTCCTATTATGATTATTGTCTAATTATTGCAAAATGTTTTTTTATTAGTATTTTAAATATGGATGCACACACAAGTATAACTTTTTCGCTTAGGTGTATCTAAATCTATATGTGTATGTTTTATACTAGAGTAAAATCGGGGAATATGGAATAGTCGGGTAATATGGAATACACCCAAATTTTAGAAACCATCGTGCCATCTAATGATGGGTATCCAAATTTGCATTTCTTAGTACACTGTTGTTCCACTCATATCAAAGACTTTGGCCCTTGATTGATAGTTGATGTAACTAATGTTAAAGCAGCAACAATAATGCTTTCCCTTAATTGTTGACAACTGGTTTTTCCTACGGTGCATCGGGAGGGTAATATGGAATATCGCCAAGCCTATATTCCATTTAACCCGACTTTAATAGTTACTAAAAAATAATATATTTTGTGATTTTGAAATAGATTATCTAATATATTTTTAGAAAATAAAATAAATGTGCGGTAGCTTTTGATTTTTTTTAGATCCGACACCATTATTCCATATTACCCCCCCCGCTTTTGATTTACTTGAAAAATGTGTCATTTTCTTAAGTAAACAATTTTACCTATTTTACAACATTACTGATCAAAACTACCTATTGCAATATATAAGCAATAGACATGAGCGTAATATAGGTACTCAAAAATGAGTAAATTATTTTGTTAATAAATACCTATGTCTTTTCTAAAGAAATATAAAAGGTATTCCATATTCCCCGATCTTACTCTACCATAATTATGAACAAATTTGATTTGATTTGATTTGATCTATTTGCGAACGGAATAATAAAAAATGTTTCATATTCAAGACGGTACTTGAAAAACTTTCAGTAACAAGCCCACTTAAAAATGCTACTCAATTTAAACTTCGAGCAGTATTCCAAAATCATACAGCTGAAACTGTGTGAAGGGAGATCCCAGCCCATCTTCCACCACGCCTACAATGGCCACACCCAGAGAACTCACCAGTCAAGATCAACATATAAAAGACCTCGCATTCGTACCACTAATTTACTGCATTATTATAAGTTCTTCATTGCTAGTAGCAAAATTATTTATTGAAATAGTAAGAATATTACTGAGTGAGCATAATGAAGCATAATTACGAGAGTCTTATAAGAACGTTTATAAACTGGTCAAGTTCCCTATCGTCAGAATAGCAGGATTTTTTTATAAAGGATAAAATAAGAAGTCCGACCGCCGCTTCTAGCAGTTATTGTTGATTGATGTCAGAGACTTGCTTGATGGCAAGTCTCTGATTGATGTAGATAAACTCCACAATTTCAGGAATCGCGTTGTTTTACATGCCTGATTATTTTTGTTCGCCACCTAGAAATATCAACTTGTTCGTTATTTTTGTGATATGTGGTAAGATAATAGTACATATTATATTCCTCAGTTTTTTCTTCTTACCCTAGGGTAAGCTGTGCCAGTGCCTTCAGTACTATACTATTCCATTCATTTACGGAATTATATTTAACTCATTTTCGCCTATTACTTCAGCCTCTTTTAATGAAGTGCACATAAAATGTAGAAGAATAGTTGAAACTTTGCAATTTACTAATGAAGCCCAGGCATAAATCAATAATGAAATAATTATTGAGCCATGTGTTTCTGTTTAGTTTACACACCGCATACCATAAATCTTTTATCTGAAAATGTTTATTTACGGCAGGCTTAAAATCACAAATTTTGTAATTTTCATTTTGGCGATTAGGAGTGGGCGGATTATCTGCAACTGCTTTCTGGTAAAATGATAAATAATTATCGTTTTTATAGTTTTCGCACAACTTACACTGAAAATGCACGTCAGGATTTCGCAAGTGATAAGCCTTGTCATCTTGGGTGTGGAAGCAATGAATATGAATCCAACGAAAGCAAATTTCGCATTGTACCCACGACACCTCGGGTAGAATTTGCTCTAAAAGTCCGCAGTATAAACAAGTACAGACCTCGGAGCGCCACCAATTTGAGGAGTGTCCAGTTGTGGCCGTGCTGAAACCACGGCAGGCTTACAAGCGCCTATACACAATACTCCATTTGTTAAAGCCTGTTTTACAAATAACAATTTTCGTCCAACAAATCCCCCAATAAATCTTACAATTTATTTTCGGAGAACTTTATTTGAAATAAATGATTGCTATTTTGATAGGGTAACTTTGTGTAACATTTGATATCCATGGCCTACTTTCAAAGATATTTTTGAAAAACCCGAAAACTGTCGAAATTTCTTCGGTTTGTAACTTTTTTGTTTCAAGAGTTATACCGACAAATTTTCCCCAATGTCATTTGTGGGCAAAACTAATTGCTTTAAGCCTACTTGATCAGAATTTAAAACAATGCCACGGTTTAATGGGTGCTCTCTTAGCACCCACCGAAAAATGTGCCCATTTTATTGTAGCGAGCCGTGGCCTCGAATCCTGTACCTTCATGGTTTAGGTATTTTTTCCCAACATACTAAATTGGAAATCTTGGAAATTTCCTGCGAGGTATCGGTATCTTGCACATTTTTCACCTTTTTAAAATTTTCTCGTATGCATGACAGCTACAAATAAAACGAAAATGTAAGTATTAAGAGAGCACACAACAATCGATGGTGTTTTTCCAAATTCTGATAAACTAGGTTTGAAGCAATCAGTTTTGCCCACAAATTTCATTAAGAAGTTTTTTGCACAAGATTTTGAAAAATATCTCGGAAAGTAGGCCATGGATTTTAAGTGTGTTTTTACGCAAAATTAGCTCATCAAAAAAGCATTTTTTTTTTCAAATAAAGTTCTCAGAAAAATGCATATTTGTCAAGATTTTCTCCAGTGGCCCTTCTTAAATAGACACCCTGTATTTTTGTCGGTAACTTTTCGAGAATTCTGAAGCTAGATTCTCCAGAGAAAACTGCATCATCCTGGTTTTAAGCTGGTCTTTATATTAAAAAAACTAAAGATATAATTGGGCTTTATTTGAGACACCTAATATACCCCGAAAAAGTTTGTCTTTTTACAATGCGAAAAATCTCGTATTATACTTAGAAAAATAGTTGTTTGTGTAACTCGTGCAAAAAGTGCATATTTGTTGCACGAGGCATGAAGTTTTCAGCTCCAGACGCAGTCGAGGTAACTGATGGACAAACTTCATTTCCAGTAATTTTTTTAATTTTGTTTTCTTCATTGTCTGTGAAGGTCTCAGGTTCTTCACTTAAAACTCTTTTTCGAATTGTTGTGAAGTTTCCGGTACTCTTACTTGGTTCACCTTCCAGAATTTGAGCAGCTATTATTTCAGTTCTTTTACAAATTGATTCCTCAATGTAGCCCTCAGCTATAGGTACAGTTGAAGATTTCCATCCTCCATGGCGTTTTAATGACTAATGTTAACAGGTCTGTCCCAGATTCCACAAGCAATGTTGCAGAAGATCTGCGAAAACAGTGTCCTGTGTCTTGCATTGGGTTTTCAATCTTTAAGTATTTTGCAATATCACTTGGAATTTTACTAAAAGTATTTACACCAACAGGTTGAACGGAGCATTTTCCGTTATAATATCTTATAAAAAATCTAGTGTGACTGGTAGACTGGGAACGAAGGGATGCATATTTGCGATAGATACATTTCAACAAAATTAAACTTCTAATTTTACCGCTTATTACAAATAATGATCGAGGTTTGTTTGTGTTGCTATCGGGAATTTTCACAGTTATGATAGAATCCATGTCGTTAATATCATTTAATGGTAATTTCTGTAACTCGTCTCTGCTGCATGCTCCTGCAATGCCAAATACTGCAACTATCTATAACAATACACAAGTAGGTATAAAGTTAAAAATCGGCCCAATGCGAGTCGAACTAGCACACGAAGGGTTCCGTACCGCCATACAATATTTAACACTACATATTTTTTTAAAATACTTTAGTAAAAAATAAAATAAAAAAAAACAAATAAAAATGTTTGTCCCAGAGCGTGGTTTCGAACCCCGGACCTCTGGGTTATGAGCCCAGCACGCTTCCTCTGCGCCATTTCCCTGTTTCAGAAATGTTCGATACTACAGTCCGACAAACGAAAGAAGTCCAATGAAAAACTCAGTCTATCCGCCTACGCCCACATTAATAACATAAGGATGGCGCTTAGACTGAGTTTTTCATTAGACTTCTTTCGTTTGTCGGACTATAGTTAGTTAGCCAGTAGCCGTGTCATCATTGTTATTGATATGAAACATTAAGTTTATTTTACTTTTATTATTTGTTGTTATAGCGGCCATAGTGGTACACACTCTGTGAAAATTTGTCTACCTATTACGATTCAAAAGATAGAGCCCTATAAAAATAATCTACGAGATTTTACATAAAAATAGAGGGCGCCCGTACCTGAAAAGTGCCCCTCGGAATAACAGATGGGCCTCTGAGCCCTCAAAGTCTCAAATCGCTATGAAATTTGAAAATACTCCATACCAAAACGATCCCAAATGTCATTCGATGTTTACGAATAAGTATCGGGCGTGCCGGGCGTGCGCCTCGGCCACGATGTATACAGTATGATCCCGGGCACCTCGCCAAATAGCGAAAAAAAAGCGGCCCAAACGGCCGATAGGCTTTTTCGATCGGGGTGCCCTCTGGCAGGCGAGAGGCCCGTATCCTTCGGCGGCCCCACGCGAAAATTGAACTCGACCGGCGTTTCCCCTTCCAATCGCTAGCCATTTTTCCAGAAAAAAACGGGAAAAAAAAAATTCCGGGGGCCGAACGGCTCTCCCGATTCAGACGCCCTTCAATAGGGTTGTTGCCCATGAGCTCGAGCGGCCGTACGCCAAATTTGGGCTCGAAATATCGAAAACTGCGTCCTGTAGACGAGAGAATAAGTACACGCATTTCTACACAGGAACCTGAGCCACAACAAGGCCTATGGTCCGGCAGGGCCGGTAGGCGCTTTTTAACAAGTACGAACCGCGGAGCGCCACCAACTTGAGGGGTGCCAACTAGTCGTCGCGCTGAAACGGCGGCAGGCTTATAAACGCCTACGCGTTTTTTTGCGATGCCACTGTCGCTTGTCACAGCACCCCTACAAGTTTTTCTATACTCCTATATCTCCTACCTGTCCCCCACAAAGCTTTGAGATATATCTGCACAACAATTTCAGAATTTTCTTCTTTGGGATTTTTTGCGAACCCACCGTCGTTTGTTACGGCACCCATACAGGTGAATTTTTGGTGACAATTAAAAAAAAGAAAAAGCATTGTGTGGGATTTGAACCTACGATGAAATAAATGTAGTTTTCATAGGTACGAGCCTTTACCCAGGAAGTACCAATTAATTTTATTGTACAGTGATTATACTTGATAAGCAAGCACATACTTGCCATAGTATGTATTTTCTTTACAATTCGCGCGACAAGCTTTTTAATTTACAAAAACTTGTCGCAATTTGGCATTGGATTATCTTAACGAAAACCTAGACTTATTTTATTTTATTCTTTTTAGTACATGGCTTAAAAAGCTTGTTTTTAAAAAGGTTTTTTTAATCTTTATTTTTTTATTTCATTCCTTTTAGTACATTGTTTAAATAAAAGCTTGTTTTTTAACTTTTATTTTATTTTGTGCTTTTTAGTACCTACCTATTTGATTCCCACATCAGGAGGGTGGTAAAGAAATTTTGTCCGCCATCTTGGGGCATCCGCTATATTGGATTTAGTATGACGTCACTTACTCGTCAAACCCTTTTATTTGATACTCAGGTTATTGAGCAGAAATAGGTAATCTGCCATGTTCGTTCGGCCGCCATATTGAATTTTGGGTGATGTCACTAACATTATAGTTTTCTACTCTTCAAGCTCTTTCATTTGATACCCATATTAAGGGGGTTGAGAATAAAAAATTTAAATCCGCCATCTTGGAGCGGAGGTCATATTGAATTTAGTGTGATGTCGCCAAATTTATCGCTTTCTACGCTTCAAGCTCTTTCATTTGATACCCATATTAAGCGGGTTGAAAAGAAAATGTAATCCGCCATCTTGGAGCGGCGGCCATATTGAATTTAGTGTGATGACACTAACTTTATCGTTTGACAAAAAATACATTATCCGCCATCTTGTGCCGACGGCCATTTTGAAAGTATTACAATACTGAGTATTGCATATTGTATTGTCACCAGAACTAAAGGAGTATGCAAAATTTCAGCTCAATCGGATGTCAAGGTGTCTAATTCAGCTTGCAAGACATACTTACTAACACGTGAAGTTAAATAAAAGCTTGTACTAATAAAAGACCGATTACAAAATTTTGAATTTAATATTAAAATAACAATTAGTGACATTTCTGCTTATTTGCAAGCACAGAATTCTTTACACCAGACTATTCTTAACTGCCAAAACTTCTCGGTTACTTTGAAAACACCATAATGTTCGCAAAATTAAATACTCTACATAATAATAATAATAATTCTCACCCTCACAATACTCCAAACTAGGAGTACCCCAGAAGCAACCACATGCTTGTGCGGGGGAGGGGGGCAATTACTATTATTTTGTCTTCGTTGCCATTTGCGGCTAGGGCCGACTTTTTTCCTGATAGAACTAGGAAAGCATTCGCTCAAGTACTACGGATAGCTCAATAATGTCCGCAGCTCAATTACGCTCTATGATAAAGTATTTGAAAAATATATACTCTAAAGAGTATCAATCAATGTAATTAATCCAATAATGCAAGCAACCAACAGCGAGTATGTTATTAATATTCCTGCAGATTACATTAAAAATTTCAGAAGTGTCAGAAGAAAGAGGAAATCAGAATTATTAGGGAACCAAATTTAATCCACTTACCTGAAACTTGTGAATTTGGAACCACAGACCAATTTATTAACAAAAATGAAAAGATCAAACGAAATTCAAGTCATCAACCTCAACTTTAATTACTTACGATAGAAACCACTTCAACTTCGAACAATTAATTTCGAGAATAGTCATAAATTATCAGTAAAGTCTACACTTCTGCAAGTTATTACCGACATTCAGAAAATCCACACCCCAAGTTACGGATTTGCTACCAGCATCTTCATAATTTTATTACTAGGTACTTGTTGCATACGCATCACAGTTAAAATTTATCAAAGGAGAGGAGAGGACAAGTTAAGTTGGAAATAGTGAAAGGAAAGAAAGAAACAGAAAAACAACCCTACATACAGGTTGATATTTTCCTCTAAGTGTGGAGGAGTTAGGGCCCTATCAACAATGGTTCTGTTCAACGATATAAAGCAATAGATGACTCACTCTAATACATATAAATCGATTTTATTTTGCTTCTACTTTATGGCGGGTCGGGGGGAAGAAGACGAGGTAATTTGTGTACATTGGCATTTCTTGAATTCGGTCTTTTCATTTTGTAATGCATAATAAATAGTTTTTTGATAGACTTGTATATCGTATACAGGGTGAGTTTTTTTCGATGACCACTATGGGGATCTCGGAAACTAGCAGAGCTAGAACAAAGGTTAAATGGGGAAAGAATTGCAGTTTTGAATGCTCAATCTAATGCCCCTTTTGGATTTTTAAAAAAGTTCATGGTTCACTAGATATTTTGAAAAGAGTGATTTTTGCTATTTCATCAGATCTCCGTAGCTCCGTTATTTCTGATTATATAGAAAAAGAGTAGAGACAAAAATTGTAGATAATTTTGAGCTTATAATAAGATAATTTAATCCAATTTTTATGTTGTTTGTGATTTTTGAGATATGACATAAACTTGTGTTTTTTTAAATAAATGTAGAGGGACCGGTTGTGGCCATTTTAAGCTTATGATCGACTTTGCAGCATTGACATAATTTTATTTATATCCTCAACATTTTTTTAGTTGATAATATATAAGCAATGATGTTTCAGCGTCCAAAATATAAATTTAAATATAAAATATATGTGTGTACAGTTTGTATAGTAATATAGTTTTGTCAAAAGCCTATTTTCACCAGTTGTGGCCACAATGTTCTAGTTGTGGCCACTAACTGCCCCAGTTCTGGCCATAGGGGATGTGCATAGAAAGTTGATAGGTATAATGAAGTATTTATAAATATTTTACACGTCTTATACCTACCCCTTGAAAGAAAATTTTAACAAAACATAATATAAAGACAAAATTAAAAAAAAACTCTATATTTGGTAATAAACTCTTAAGTTTAAAAACAATTAAAATAAGTCTTTTAATTCTGGTACAGAGTATACTCCTCTTGAGTTAAGTTGCTTTGGTTCTTCTACTGCCATAACAATGTCATTAAAGCTGTACCATAACAAATCATTTTTATCAGGCCATTTCCAATGCTCTAGGCTTTTTTGCATTGCGCAGCAATAATATTCATTGTTCTCTATTTGAACGATTTTAGCAGGTCATATTTGAGGATTACAAATGTCCCTATATTTAATGAAGTTGCTCTACAATTTTTCTCTCTAATTTTCTTTTTCTTTGGTTTGTTATTTGTTATTTCTATCTCACTTTCTTTCTGAGTTTCACATTTGGCTTTTACTTCTTTGGCACTTTTTTACTCACAGTCTTTCTTGTCTTAGTCTTCTTACTCTTACTGTTTTTCTCTCGTGCTTCCATCAGCTCAATCCATTTATCAGATGTCATGACAGAAGGAAATGTTTGTCTTTTCTTCTTGTTGGTGTTGGAAGAATTTGAATCTTCTGGCCAGATTGCAAGATCTTTCAAAACGTCACTTACAGATCTTTTTTTAAAAAATCTTAATTCATGGTCCTGGTTCTCTTTTTCAACTTCCAATTTTGCTTCTATGCTATTATTTGTGGTGATATCAGTTGCTTCTTTTATATCCATTGTTTCTTCAGTTCCTATCTTTTCTTCCTCAACACTGTTTCTTTCGTCAAAATTTTGCTTTATTCTTTCATCTTCGGGACTATTTTGGGATTTAAAGTCGGCAAGTTCGTTTAAATTAAAGGTGAAGGTGGCGCTATCAAGGGCGTAGATATGAGGGGGGTAAAGGGGGTAATTACCCCCCCAGAGGACCATGATAATAAAAAATAAAACTAAAAAAAAAGAATGTGGCGTGTGGCGGTGGCGTTCAATTCGCTTGACCAGCCCTTCACAAATACGCGACCACTGCGTGACGTCATGAACGTTGTAGAAGCCGTGGAATATTCGAAGACGTTCCAGCAAAAATATATTGTTTTTTCGCTTTACCTCCCCCCCCAGAAAAAAAACATATCTACGCCGCTGGGCGCTATCAACAATAATTTCCGATTCTAAATTATTGCATTCATTCCTTATCTATAGTTTTTTGTACTTCGGTTTCCAACTTCAACTGACATGCCGGCTTAACAACTATATCTTGAATAACATTAATTTTCCGACTTTGGTCGGTCGCTGTCTGATCTTCAATGAAAAATTCAGGAAAATCGAAAAACATCATATTATCATCACCAACCTCTGGGATAGCAACAGAACTGGCTTCCTCTGATATAATATCTTCACCTAATGAAACACTTGAAAACTTGATGTTTGATACTTTTTCCTTTGCTAATTTCCACAAGTTGTACAGCTCTAAATAATCTTTCTTCTCCATCCCAATTAGAGGAACTAGAGAATGCCTTTTCAAATTTCGTTAAAACCGCAGGCTCCAGTTGAGCCTGAAGAATATTTAACTTCTGTTCATCCTCAGATGTCAATAAATAATTTATAATATGGCGGTCTCAGCCATATTGAAAATTCTATTAGGATCATTGAACACTTCACTGTCTGGGCCCAGCAATTCTCTAGTTTCTGCAAACCACCGCCTAATGCGACTCTCCGAAACCGCAGCTCTAGCTTTATTAACAAATTCAGCATGCTTCTGGCTGACTTCAGGATTTCTTTTCAAGAATGAATAAAACAATTTTTTTCCGGGAACTTTGTTTACAAATGGAGATTCAATATTGAACTCAACTCTTCGATTAACCTTTGAACAGAATACACAAGTCCTTCACGATTGACAGGAAGCCCTCTAGATGCTGATTCTAGAATCCAATGTACTAGTTTCTTTTCAATTTGAGATCCTAGGAAAGATTCGGGTCCAACATGGCGGCAACTGTCTTGGGTCTTCCCTGATAGCCTATTTCTGACTGATGTCCTTGGTAAATTAAAGGTTTTGGAAGCAGCTGAAACTGCCATACCATCTTCTCTAATTGCACGCAAAGCAGCTTGCATAGACTCTTCGGCGTATTGAAATAATGTTTTTTTAGATGGCATTGTCAATTCTGTAAAAGAAGAGGCAGCTGCTAGAAAACTATAAATTAAAAACTAAAAAAAAACTGAGAACAAGAAATCATAAAAAGAAAAACTGGAAAATTAACAAACAGTAGTTGTCTATGCATATACATATAACTATTCGTTCTATGAATAAAACACAAACAAAAATAAAGAGCAAAAAATACCAGAAAGTTAAAAAGTTAAAATCGAACAAAATCCCTAGGTAAAACACAAATACTTGGTTGTACAGTAGTGTGGCCACAACTAGTTCTGCACTGATCCAGTTCTGTACCAATATGATGGCCACAGATAGAAAATCAATGAAAAATATTTCTCTAGTTGTGGCCATCTGTGTATTTATATAAAAGGAAGTAAAATTCAGCCTGCAAGCTCTTTTTTTATCACTACAATTTGTATAAAAACATACGGAAAGTAGATATCTTTAACCAGTTTTGTAAAATTACTAAAAAACTTACGTTACAATCTTTAATAAAATCGCTTAGAATAGGGATGCTACGAAACACGCCTGTCTTGTATGGCTTCTCACCCGCGATTGCTCTGTATTTGATACCTGATTTGAGAGGCAGAGGGCGCTAAACACAGTTACTTCGGATTTCACACATAAACCATGTTGCCATTTCTACTAGAATTCATAATAATGGGGCCGCGGTGGCGTCGCTCGTACCGGCGCTGACTTTTTAGACTGCATGTTTTTCTGCCTTCGATCGACCTCGGTTCGAGGCAGGCGCATGCAATATGTCTTTAAAGAAAAACACCGCTATGGCCAAGAGCGCTGGGCAAATGTGGGTTCACGATATTGCTCCTAAATAGGGCTTTATCCGTGTGATTTACTAATTGTCCTACACTCACTGGGATTTCTACGGTTTTCTAGGGTTTTCCGTAGTACTTGAGCGAATGCTATCCTAGTTCTATCGGGAAAAAAGTCGGCCCTAGCCGCAAATGGCAACGAAGACAAAATAATAGTAATTGCCCCCCTCCCCCGCACAAGCATGTGGTTGCTTCTGGGGTACTCCTAGTTTGGAGTATTGTGAGGGTGAGAATTATTATTATTATCTCGACTTAGCCAAAAGGCATTCGCACTCCCTCTACGGGGAACATTCACTCAAATCCCGGGTATCCCGGATACCAAAAGGATCTGGCTCGGACGAGACCCTTGCCATGTTATCGGGCCTTAGGTGACATTGATGTTGTTGGACGATCCTGCATTCCCCATGAATTTCCTGACGGTTCGGGCTATCGCAAGTAGTACCGCTTTCTGCATGGACCTGTAACGACTATCAGTTAGACCCAGCTCCTTGATGTTTCTCAGCAAACTTTTTGGTATAACACCAGTTGTTATTATTATTATTTAAAGATTTTGCCCAAAGTGGCCACAAAAGGATAAATGGCCACAACCGGCGACAAAAATTAAAAAACTCAAATTCGAATTATTATTATTTTAAAAGGTCACCTTTTAAAATAAAAAAGGTGTTCAAACAATCCACCATTATTATTTATGCAAATATCGCATCTTTTTAAAACTTAATTTGTCGTCTTTCTTAGAGAGCGCCTGTCAATACTGGCAATTGCTTCTAAAACAGCTGTTCTGATTTTTGCTATTTCTGATGAAATAGCAAAAATCACTCTTTTCAAAATACCTGGTGAGCCATGAACTTTTTTAAAAATCTAAAAGGGACATTAGATTGAGCATTCAAAACTGCAATTCTTTCCCCATTTAACCTTTGTTCTAGCTCTGCTAGTTTCCGAGATCCCCATAGTGGTCATCGAAAAAAACTCAACCTGTATATGTTTTGAGATACTTATATTTACAAAATAACCTAAATCGTATAAAAAAACTGGAAAACTTGAATGTGCTAACAATAATATCTTTTCAATATGATGAAACAAAACAAGTTGCCTTTGGTAACATATCTATATATCGTTGGTCCTGATTGTCCAAAGTGTCGTGAGTGCGGCCAAAGTGCTGATTACGCGGGCACGTGTAGGCCAAGTTGCATTTTCTAAACCTATAAAATAAATAATTCAAGCTCTGCTCCACTGTAATTAGCTTTTAGTCTTGATCTGTAGCAGTAATCGCTGCCCTGTAGCTGTCGAATAAATTGTTTTAAAAATGTTTTTTTTTTCGATTTCGTAAACGTAACTACTATTTAGTGATATTTTATTCAGCGTTTTTTTTTATTTAGCAATAATCAGCACACCCCAAAAACCCCATATACCAAATTTGAACAAAAAATATACAAGGAGTTCGATCCTGCATGGTTTCAAATTTGTGGAAAATAGGAAATTTAGAGGCATCTGACGAGTCAAGTGTGCCATGGAACTCCCTGTATATATTTTCTTCAAATTTGGTATATGGGGCTTTTTATGATTAACGCTATATAAAAAATGGCTATATGGTTTTCGTAAAAATCCAGAATTCGATTTTGAAGACTTTTCGAACAAAAATGCGTGATATCTTTGGGGAAAACATTGTGTATAAGGCCTGATATTATCCTTTACCTGCTACCCAATAAAAACAACGTCTTGATTTGCTAATAAAGTAGAGGGGCATATACGTATGACAAGGTTTGCTTTGGTACCTAAAAAATATTAATTTACCTGGTCGAGAGAAAATGGGTATATTTAAAATAAATATTAATTCTATAATAAATCATATTAACTAGGCTTAACAAATTCTCTACTGTAGGGCGGTAGACGGTACTATAGAAATTACCTGTAGTTAAAAACATCTATAATCTTTTAATCCCGCTGTCAATCAGCGTCCGGCTGTCGAATTTGGGCAGGCCACTTGTGCAACTAGTTGTGGAAAAAAGAGTAGGGCGGGTAAACCGTTTAAAGCAATCGTACAATACCAGATAATCGCAAGGAGGCCGTCGAAGAAAAGCGAAACATGTAATCCGAAGCGGCATCCTGTATTAAGTAAGGTCGACGATAGGGGCAGGCGATTTCTGCATGGAAAGATGCAACAGCGTTGTAATCTGCTTAGCCACATTAGCGGAGTGTTTGTTGTGTGCCCATTCGAGAGGAACAAAACTACCTAATCTCGCTGCTGTTGCAACTGTTTGCAATGTAGGTATACGACAATCTCGGATGTGATCGCCACATGTGGTCAGTAGGGGCACACAAAAGCGCTATGCTGTCCGTTCTTACGAAATAATAAGCCGCGCATGATTGGTCCGTCCCTCAGAGAAATAACCAAGGATAGAGGGAGTAAGAACAAAAAGTAAACAAAGCCAACATCTTTTTGAGTGATGCCGCGTACTCCATTGTTTACAGCATTTCATTTCAAAATAGAAGGGTTTATTAATGAGATTCAATGAAGGCACACCTCCCATAACGCTAAATTAACAAATGTAGTTATTAATTTCTTGTTTGTAACAATTTTAAACTAAAACTAAATTGCAGTGTAATTATAGTATCTAGTTATCACTTTAATAAAATCGTCACAGATACCTCAAACCGCCCGACATGGCAACGCTGCTTTTGCTGCCGCGGGCGCCGCGTCCGTTAACACAGCGATATTTGTTTTGTGTATGCCCAGCATGTCAAGTTTTCCGATTGTTTACGTATGGATTTTTCCCGTTTTTAATTGTTTTTCTGTTAATTTAAAGGCTATTTATTAGTATTTAGGATATAGTGACTGATTTTGTATACAATGGGACGCAGAAAGTGTGTGGTATGTGGCTAAATTGATATTTCTCAGGACATAACCTATCTCAGGTAAACGTTGTACACACGGGCCTAATGTTTGTTTACTTCGGTAAATTTGCATAAGATGTTGGTTGACTACAAATGTATGTATTTTGAGGCTGTTACTCCCTCTATCCTTGATTATTTCTCAGAGGTCCGTCCCCAATAATGAGTGTGTGTAACTAAGAGGCTACTAAATGCGAGCGGCCACTTCTTTGTAATCAGCTTGCTAGTTGCAAGCTATAGGCCGAACTACTAGAAACACCAGGGTCGTATAGCCAGACTTTGAACTGAAACTGAAACATATAAAAATTTCTCTTAAAGATTTGTTTACGAAACTGACAAAACATCACTACGGGACATTTTGTGTAACACCGTGTATCTTCTAAACTAATTAGGCTATCGAGATTCGGTTTGCGGTGGTCAACTTTTCTCGAAAATCGAGCCTTAGACATCTTACCTATGTTTTGTCTATCTCTTCTGAAAATAGGAGAACCGCAATAAAACCGACCAATTTGCAACACCGTATCCACCATGACACCATGAAAATGTCTTGAAACCAGAATGTTGCCAGGTAAGGGTTGCGTTAATGTCGTTGGTACTGGTATTCGTTTCCAATTTTCTCTATGGCTTGAAGTGGTGGTTATCTATACATCGATTGACAGTTCTTGTCTTGTCCTTGGGTGATATTGATAATGCAATTTTCTTTAGGGGGGCTAAACAGTATCACGTGGAGACATGTAACACTTCGTCGCAGGGCGAGTCCATATATTGGTATAGGTAATTTCTGCTTTATGCGAAAATAAGATTTAGGAGGGATAATAATCGTGTTATTTTTTGTAATAAGTTGAATTATTTGGAAATACACAAAGGTACTAAATACTAATGCAAGAATTAATTGTTTCCTGAAAATAACCATTTGTTTTAATTACTGAATACCAATCGAAAATATTTATATTTAATAATTCGCCTTTATCATAAAAAATGTTTTATTTGTTTTAGCATTATGTAAATCAGTTAATGTTAAGCTAGATATCCGGGTGTATCGTATGTAATCTCGCAAAAGTTATTGAATTTTCCAAATTATATAAGAATGTTATTATTACATTTGCATTTACGAACGTGATTGAATACTTAGAAAAACTGTGTATTTACAAAAGATATCTGTTTCTCCCTTTAGGATATCACTGTACCTGTCAAATTATTCTCATATTTTCCTTTGATTTTGGATGATAGAATTAATTGTTTTATCATAATTGTTAGTTAACTTTTTGAAAAGAGATATTTTTTCGGTTACTACTTTTTGGTGATTATTTTTAAGGGTTGTAATTGCTTTATCCTAGTGTTCGTGACAACCATTAATTTATAGTGCCGACAAAATTAAATAATCCACGACGCGACGCATTATTTTCTTAGAGTTGAAAAATAAAATATTAGAAAGTTTTGAACCTAGGTATATTTCATCAAATACGAATTTTTAGTTATTATAATAATTATTCTGCAGGTTTGCCGTAAATGTAAATCTAGTTTCACTATATACACACATCAAAAGAATCTAAGGGACAAGGATAAAAACTATGAAATAAAACACAATTTTCTGCAATATTTTTTTTATATAACTGTAAGCTCTAAATAGACTTATATGGATCATTCTCCAGAAGTGGTCAAATTCATATCCTTCTGATTTTACTCGAAATTATTATTATGTTTTATTGGGTATAAAGAAAATTACCAATATTAACACATGCCTAATGAAATTCAGTTATGTGTAATTTTTTCCAATGGAAAATTTGGAACACTGACACCGAAATCGCAGCTCCGTGCCTGTCCCTACTTACATTTTAATATGATTTATTTGCCGCTGTATGTGATTTTTTGCTTTTGCTAATAAGATCATTATTATACCATTACTTATGCTGAGATGGGTGCAACTTAGTTACAATGTATTTTAAATATATTATTTATTATATTTTGTCCATATTTTGTGTAATGCAAAGTTTGTCCTCGATAGGACCCCTCAGCTCCGTGGTCAATTATAGGTATAAACTTAGGTAAACTGACTCATAGCAAGGGCGTAGATACGGGGGGGGGTAGAGGGGGTAATTACCCCTCCCAAGAAAACCAGAACCTTATCCAAATTTACCAATGAAAGTAAGGATCTGATAGCTGCTAGTTTACTAAGCGAAATAGAACTTTGGAAAATTAAATTTAAACATTTTAGCAAAGAAAGTCTGCCAAATTCGGCTTTTGAAACATTACCTTTGTGTGATCCTATAATTGTATATCCAAAAATATATGAACTTTTGAAAATTCTGTGTACACTGCCTGTCAGTGTAGCCTCGGCCGAAAGAAGTTTTTCATCTATAAAAAGACTCAAATCTTGGTTTAGGTCCACTATGGGACAGGAGAGGCTTGTAGGGATGGCGCTTTTACATATTCACAGGGATATAAAACCTTGCCCTGAAGCGGTGCTAAACAGATTTACCAATAATAGTAACAAAAGGATTTTAGATTTAGTTCTATAAAAACTGGTTTATGTGTGCATATATTTTTATTTTTTTATATTTTGACTGATTTTTTAAATGTTTTTTTAAGATTAGGGTTTTGTTTCTGTTTTCATCAAAGAAAAAGTATATATTTTATTTTTATATTTTTTATCATTTTTTATTTTGAGTTTATTTCATTGTTCTTCTTCTTCATCAAAACGTAAAAATCTCACCGGAGCTGTGACATCCATCGACGCTGTGAGATCCAAAATCGGATGCCACAACGTTTTCCAATGCTAATCGTGTTATAATGTTTGTAGAATCGTACCCTACGAATTCTGGCCGGATGTCAAAAATGCGTTGTTGTAAAAATTTTGTATATTTTTAGTTCCGGTGTATATCTACCAGGAGGCGCGCGAGTTGCGCGGTTTTGTATATTAAATATACTCTGGATAATTTTACTCCATCGACTCGTGACATCCAGAACGTTTCTGGTGTATATTAGTTCTTACACGTTAGATTAAGTGGCATCCGAAATTTGACAACACCGCAAGAATAGCGGTCGCATCGCGTTATTTTCCTATCGCTTCTGATGTTCTAAAGAACGGCACGCGGCTTAGGCAATAAACTCGGGCAGTGCGGTCATGAAGGTGAATGGTGATTTTTGTGCGTTATGATCAGTGGACCAGGGGGGGGCTTGGGGCTTTAGCCCCCCCCCCCCAAAGATCTGCCGCGTAGTATTTATTTCTAAATAAAATTAATTTTAAAACATTAGTTTTGCCGTAAATATTACCGAACGATTTTTTAAAATAATTAGCCTCCACTCCAACTTTGAATTCTGGTTACTGGTTATGATATATGATAAAAGTTTTTAGTAGATATTTCTAATAGTGCTTTTGCTCTTTTGTGTTGCATCAGCAACGGCCTTTTTCGGAGGTAAATCAATATGAATAATTTATAAATTTTAAAAACTCAATATAACTGGCTTTGAATCAGAGTATTAGTATTCTGTAGCTTTCAGTTTACCTCTGTTTAAAGGAATTTGTGAAATACAAAATTTGTTTTGCCCAATCGAATAGAACACACAAAAATTGTTTTATCTGTACTAATACTATAAAGAGAAAATATTTGTATTTTGTTTGTAATGAATAAACTCAATAACTACTAGACCGATATTAAAAATGCTTTCATTAATAGAATGCTACATTACCACTGAGTAACATAGGCTATATTGTTAATCGAGTTAAATTAGGCATCCCTACGAAAACTCCAATAATGTAACCCAAGATGTAAAAAGTTTACAAATGTTTGCCCGTGGGAAGCCGAGAAGGGCCGCTAGTTTTTTTTTTAAGAAAAATGACAACAATAAATCTAGTCCTATTTTCTCTTAGTTTACTCAGAATATATTAATGAAAAAATCATTAGAGAAAAAAGTTTTACGAAAACTGAAGCTAAAATTTTTAGAAAAATTGGGAAAACAACATACCTAACGTCTAATTATTTTAATAGAAAATACCTTTAGAAAATTTATCTCCGAAGAAACCATTGGAGCCTATTTCAGGTTGTAATTTCGATGAAAAATATATATTGTAATGGTACCTAAGTCTCTATAAAATAAGTAATATTTTCTTAGTTCAAATTAAGCTATATCTAGAGGACTTTGGGAAATAAGTAATACCAAGGAGACCATATATTAAAAATGCCTTTTATCAATAATTCTTAAGTATCTTTGGCGCAAGATCATACCCATGTAAATAAAATTATTTATTATTATCCTAATTATGCATTCTTCTCCAGCCGATGCCGGTGGGCAAGCCCGTAGCGGCCCGAGCGGTCGAATCTAGTCAAGCCATACGTCTGCGACAAGAGCTAACGCGCCCGAGCTGCGCAAAGATATAAACGTAGGTTACGCATATGTTCGGCCTTTAATTATTATTATGGTGGGCGAGCCCAGCCGACCCAGCGGCGAGCGTCCCGAAACAGCGACCGAACGAGGCCGTCCGCGGTCTGTTATTTAATTTACATATAGGCACAGAATAACTAAAAATAGGTTAAATCAAGTCGTGAAAATTCAGAAAAAATTAATCCATGTTGCATATCTTCAAAAATAACAGGTAGTATTTTAAGCGCAGGATCGAAAATAGAATAAGCAATGAAAAAAATTATAAGTGCACTTCAAACGAAAAATAATGCATAATGAATAATAATGATAATAATAGTGGAAATGTAGCGTCCTCACTATTTGAGTTGATGGGCAAAATATCAGGTTGAGGACAAAAACAACAATATCTGTTTTTTTTTTAGAAAGTGCCGACGTTTCGACGTATATTTTTCGTCTTCTTCAGGGCTAAAAATATATACAATGCTGACTATAGTGTAATGTATGACACAACAATAAATTACATAAACATATAACAACTATGTATATAGGTACGCTTGGAAAGTTGGAATTTTTCGTATTACAGTTTTTGTCGAAACAAAAACGCTTAAACTTTGGCGTACAATGTGTGGTATCATTGAGTAAAGGAATAAAATTATTCCTTTACTCAATGGTGGTATGGATTCTTGGGAAGAAAATATATGGGAAGCCAGTTGTCGTTTACTGAAGTCCATCCATAAGATCCAGGATCTTCAAGTTGTGACTTCGCAACATTACTTGAATATTTTTAACTGCTACGGGCACCTGCAACTGCCAATAATTAAACAATCCAATATATAATTTCAAACTAGTAATACCTCAAAAAATGTTGATAAAAAGCACAATCAGTAGGGGGAAGATCGAAGAAGGTTTATTAGATTTGGTGGCCATTGCGTTTAGTGACTATGGCCACATTTTTATGTTTACAGCTCTTTGTTTTTGCGTGATTTTAAAAAGTCACGAAACGTATGCACCTATCTACCACTATGCACGTTAAAATCTAAAATCTATAAAATAAATAAACATTTCATTTCCATAAACAAAATTGTACAAAAATTCTTACGAATTTTCCCCTACTAACATTTTTTGAGGTATTACAAGTTTGAAATTATATATTATATAATCAACATTTTTTGAGGTATTACAAGTTTGAAATTATATATTGGATTGTCTCATTATTGGCAATTGCAGGTGCACGTACAGTTAAAAAGATGGTATTCAAGTAACGTTGCGAAGTTGCAACTTGAAGATCCTTTATCTTATGGATATAGACTTCAGTAAATGACAATTGAATTCTCATATTTTCATCTCAAGAATCCATACCAAACATTGTACGCCAAAGCTTAAGCCTTTTTGTTCCGACAAAAAGGGTAATGCAAAAAAGTGCAAATTTAATATTATTATAAAAAATCAATATAAAATTTTTTTTATTTTGCAGTTCATTAAATAAATGGTGACTTTAAACAGATACATAAAATAAGCAGGTGGTTGTTTGTTCATCTGGCAACTGTAATTACTGCTCAAAAATTGCCAAAAATCAACTATTTGGTTATTTTATTTCTTATTTTATTTTATTGGTCTGCTTGAACCCACATTATTTGGTCTAAAATTAATAATTAATTTTACCAGCGATCTGTTATAGAATAGTCCACACGGAGAGGTAAAACTACCACAAGTCGTATATCTGAGAGTACTTCCAAATAGTTTATGTAAACGCTCCCAGAGACTTACCTACTCTTTGTCTTTTAGAGATCGTTTACAATGGCAGTGAGTTCTCCCTGAGAGGGTTTACATTGGCAAACTATTAGGAAGTACTCTAAGATATTTATACTTGTGATAGTTTCACTTGCGCGTGTAAACTACGCATTAGTTGTTGAGACATGCCTGCCACGCGTGGATATTACACGCAAGGGATTAATTTTGCGTTCCACGTGAGTAGCGTGCGCCACAAAAAAATTCACAGTTCAAAAACTATAGGCGCTATAGGTATTTTTTTTTTACCAAAAACTTCTTTTATGTTTTGGGCACATTTCCCTTGCAGCATGTATATAAAAATTTCCGCAAATAAAAAAGTTTCTCGCTTAGTGAAAATTTCATTACACTTTTTATAACCTTGCAATTTTGTTGCTATTTAAAGTGGTTAATAAACAATATTGGACAATAACAATGGCATTCGTTGTAAGCGCTCATATGTTAACTTCAATTTAAAAAAAATCGAGTCAATAGCTCCACTACTCTCAAAGATATGACGATGGAAACGTAAAAAACACAATTTCCGTTTTTTCGAAATAAAAAAGGTCTCGACCACAAAAAAATGTCTTAAATCGCCATTTCGTATGCAGAGTGATGTACTTAACAACACCTATGGGGTCTGATCTAGTCTGATCTACCCACAAAATTTTTTTTTTGAGAACGGAGCGACTTTTTAGCCCGATTTCGCTCCACTAGTAGGTACCTTTCTTAAAACTGTATGTTGATGACATAATTTTAGCCATTCCAAAAAAACATGAATCTGAGTTGCTACAGATATTCATAGTCGAATTAAATTACGGACTTAAGCTTGCAAAAAATTGTAACATTATGAATTAAAGTGAATCCTATGTATTTTGAGGTCTTTCCGAAAAAAGTAAAAAAAAAATGTAACCCCGGGTTGAAATTGCCCAAATTTGGGGTTATGTTCATTTTTCAATTTTGCGCAGGCGTATCTTGGAAACGAATCAATATTTTGAAACGGGGTTTACACCATTTTAAAGCATAGGAAAAATGGTAATTTTCATGTCTCTTGAAAAATTTTGATCCGAGGCACCGTTCCCGAGATATAAACGATTGAAATGTATGTAGTATTTTGAGAAAAAATTGGGTGCTGAAGGCCGAAAATTTGAATGTTCGAACACTAAAGTTTTCATAACTTTGGTAAAAATTAAGATATTTGAAAAAACAAAAATGCGTTTTGAATGTAAGGGACGAGACTATTGATATCCAGAGGAACGCAAGAAAAATCCCAAAATTGGGCATATGGCGGAGGGGCAAATGACCTAATTTCATTGGTTGCCTGTAACAGGCAAACTATTTGAAATTTGTTAATGCCACTGACAGAGCTTACTCTTGAATGTCCATTCTTGTGTTTGTATGAGTTTTACCGAAATCGGACTATAGTTGGCCAAGATATCAAAGAATTAAATTTTTTTTTCCCAAAAAAATATTTTTTTTTTGAAAATCTGAAATGCACAAAAATGCCAAAAATGCACCCAATGACTAGAATTTTTTTATTTTTTAGTACCTCAATGTGTCTAGAATACCACTACGTTATAGAAAATTCGTCAAAAATATTTTGTCTATTTTTCTGACATTGTTCATTGTGTGAGTACCAAAAAAACATGGTTTTTGGGAAAAGTTGCCTAAATTGGCAATTTTCAATTACTTGGTCTGAAAGGTGGGCAAACCTAAATTGGATGTCGTCTCAACATGTGTACGAAGTTACAAGTCTGTATGTCTATTCTAAGTTTTAGAATTCCCCCGACAAAAGTCCCGTTACACGCGCTCCGCGGGATCCAAAAATCGTACAGTGTGACTATTGAAGCAGGCACCATAAGGGATTTTTTTTATTTTTGGATAAAATGTTAATTTGACTTTGCCATCGATTTGTGCTTGTCAGAGGATGAAAATGACGTCGCAAGAGTCGACCACGTGACTTGCGGTATCTGTCAAAATTGACATTTTTTTCAAAAATTATCCAAAATCAGCTTTATTTGACATATTTTCGATAAAAGTTATTAGAAAAAGTTGTTTCTTTTGCAATTCTTGGCCTACATACCAATTTTCAGAGACCCTTGATAACATTTAACTTTTTGCGTGTTTTTGTAAAAAAATTTCCAAACATTTCAACTGAAATGTATTTATTGAAAGTTGAATTTTTACCTAACCTAACCAGTTGATTTCTTAAACAATCTCTATTTGGTTTAAAAAATTATGTTAAGCTTGGTGCAAAGTTGATTTAATTTCAAAGGTTTGATGAACACAAACCTAGTCTATTTTTCACGTCGTTAACTACTTTCATCTAAAAAGAGTTATGTAAAGAGAATACAAATAAATGAACACATTTGGTTCATTTGGAAATTAAAGTAGCGGTTCCCGATGGAAATTTATCTCTGATAACAGTTTAAGTAAAAAAAATGAGTAGGCTATGGAGACAGAAATCTTGCATTCCATTTGCGCGCTTTGAGTGCCGAACATTGCCAGAGAAATGTATACAAAATGGTTTCTATTGACAATCACCCCAAAAGTAAATGTTCAGGTTCTCGTTGAGATAAAGGCCATTGCTTTCCAGATATTCTGCCGTCTTCTTTTAAATGGAGGAAAATTTCGTTGAATAACACTGACTTGTCGATTTACTGAAAGAGAGAGAAAAAATGGGGAAAAAAATTCAGAAAAAACTTTTTGTCATATTTTTGCATACTATTGCAGATTTGGGCATGCGACTTATCACATTCAAAATATATCCGAAAAATACTCATTTTTTGGTCTTAGGAAATTGCTCATAAAACAAAAGTGGTTTTCTCTTAAATCCAAAATTTTCAATTTTTTCGAGTAAGAACAAGCACACTGTCGACCTTTTCCGTAATTTGGGCACCTTACAGACATTAGCGCAATTTCGTTTTGTTTCCATCTACAAGAGTGCTTGAAAATACGTAATAATCAGTAGGTCAAAAAATTGATGTTTTGCAAATTTTTCGCAAAATATTACAGATTTCGCCACCCGACCTCATTCGAAAGGTAACCAGAAAATACGCATTTTTTGTTTAGCATATATATCTTCTCGTATTTCAAGTTTTTTTTTCAAATCACGAAAAACCAGATTTTAGAGAACAAAAAACAAACTTATCTTATCACCAAGTTGGAACTTACACACAGGCTTAGGATTAATTTCCTAAAATTATTTACAGTATATTTTTTGTGTATTTTTTTGCGTTCTTTCCGAAGGTGAAGTAAGCTTTCTACCAAAAATTTTTTTTTAGATAGTCCCGGAAAACCGCGCCAAAATCGCATGAGAAAGAATTTCAAAAAATTTCCCTTTCCGGTTTTTTGCAAATTTCCGAAAAACTATGGCAGATTTCGCCGCAGGACCTATTTTGTTTGAAAGCCAAAAAAAACCCAAAATCTCTCATAGGCACATATTATGGCCTAACACTTATAGTTTCGCCACAAATTCAATGTGAATTTCGTGTTCATGGTTCTGATCAAAAAAACGAAAAAAGCAACTTTTTGGTATAAGCGCCTCTGGCGGCGAGAAATACGCCTTAAAAATATGGGTATATGAATTTCCGAACTATTTTTGCCTCCTCTTTCGACTGGTGCATTTATTTTTACCATAGGGGTAGTACTTGGCGAGATAATTAGCAATTTTCCTTGAGAAAATCCGGAAAACCCGGTTTTTCCCAATTTAGAAAATTTCGACCATGGGCTACATTTTATTTTTTATTTTTTTGGACAGAGCGCATCAAAATACATAAGATACAATTTGTTTCATCCAGTTACAATTTAATGCAAGCTCGAGAGGTCTTTTTTTCGTAATTTAATTAGATTATTAACAATTTTCAGCCACAGATACAATTTACAATGGAAACAGAATCTGATGATCAACTCCCGTTTTTGGATGTTTTGGTTGTCAGAGATCATGTAGGTACATTGTCCACCAACTGGTACACCAAACCAACAAGCTCAGGGAGAGTGCTGAATTATTTGTCCGGTCATCCACAGTCACATAAAGTTAGCACTATTAAAAATTTAATACGTAGATCAGCCTCTCTCAGCAGTCCTCATTTTCACAAACAAAACAAAGAAAAAATAAAATCTATTTTAAAATTAAACAACTATCCATTATATTTTAAGTTTCCATATATCCGCAATTTGTCAGAAAAAATAGAAAAGGTCAAAATCTAGTCACCCTCTTTATCCTGTCAGACAGGTAAAATCTATATTATCATGTTTAAAAGACAAAACACCTCACATGGTCAATTCCAATTTAGTGCATCAAATCAATTGCAAAAATTGCAATAAGTGTTACATTGGTATTACAAAACAGTATTTAAAAAATCAAGTCTACCAACATCAATATAATTGTCGTGAGAGAAAAAAAAAACAAATTTGAAAAAACTGCCTTAGCACAGCACCATTTTTTGACAAAACATGATTTTGACTTTGATAAAGTAAAGATTCTAGACAGAGAGCCATATTATTATAAAAGAACTATTAGTGAGATGATTCACATATCTACAAAGACAACGGTGAATTTTAGAACTGATGTAGCAGGTCTAAGTATCTAATATTTGTAAAGGCCTGTTAACGATATACATCAAATTTGCAAAAGTAAAAGATAATGGTTACAGGTAGTAAAATGAATACACCCAGTATATAACTGTAAAATAAGTAGTTAAATTATAAAAAAAATAAATAAAAAATAATCCATAACTTGATATCTACCGAACTAATTTTTTGTTGTAACATACTGAGGTTTTTTTGGGAAAAAAAATCTAATTATATAGCTGTTCTCGTTGACGTCCCGACCATAAATATATTTACGTTCTACATTGATCGCCAACTTTGACTAACAAATGATTTGGTTTCGTTTCTGTATCATTTTATCCTGTGATACCTATGTGCTCTATGAAATTTTGTATAATTGACTTAAATATCTGTGATATAGAATAGGTGAGTACTCTGTATTTTTGTATTGTTTCTTTTACGTTTGTTTGTACACATAGTTATGGTTGTTCTCAAGTTATCCTAACTTTCCAAGCGTACCTATATAGTTGTTATATGTTTATGTAATTTATTGTTGTATCATATACACTATAGTTAGCAATTTTAGCCCTGAAGAAGACGAAAAATATACTTCGAAAAGTCGGCACATTCTAAAAAAACAGATATTGTTGTTTTTGTCCTCAACCTGATATTTTGCCCATCAAATGATAATAATAATGTGAATTTACCTAGTTTATCAAATTTTTATCCCGCTATATAAAATTTGATTTTGGCTCCAAAGGAACTGTGAAATTTTGTCCAATAGATACGATTATTATGGCTTATACCGGCAAAATTAGCATACCTACTAAAAAACATGTTTGTACCAAGACATAACCAAAATTCGATTAAGTATCTCAAAAACAAAAAACTAGGAAAAGACCATTATTTTGTTACATTCTATTTGTACCAGAAATTATGGCACCTTGTTTTTAAACACCCCTTTCTATTGTTTATATTAATAAATAAATTATGTTAGGTATACAAGTAGTGAATCATATAATAATGTCAATACAGGGCCGTAGCCAGACAGAAACTTCAGGCAGGACAAAGGACTTTCCTGTCAGGGCAGTACACATTTGAGAAGTGAGGGATAGGTACCTACAGGGCGTTACTTTGTTGGTGGGGAGAGGAGGGGAGGGGGGAGGGTAAAAAAATTGAATATAATTTTTGTTATAAAAAATGCGCCGCAGGCGAAAATTCCTGAAATTTTCAAGGTCAAATATAATATGAATATACAATTTTAAGTCAATGGTAGGTAATTTTTTTTGCTAATTATGCGGGCGCATAATCATTTGTGCAGTAAGCAAGAATACTCTGTTTTCTTTCATAGAGCAGGAGACAAAAATGTGTTAGGTATCAAATTTCTATTTTATTGTTGATTTTTAACTGACAAAAATCCAGCAAAAATTATCAATAACAACAATGAACACCGCCTTTTGTGATGTGGAAGTAAAAATAAAAGTTAGTGCTCATAGTGCCCTATAAATTATCATATTTTTTCAAAGGGACACATTATGTCTATAATTTTTGCAAAAATTTTCTGGCTGGCCAATGTAGTAGGTAGGTATGGGTAAATTGCAATTTGTTTGAAGGTGGGGCAATAAAGATTGTTGTTTTTTAAGCGGGTAATAAAAAGAGTACCTACTTAGAGGTGTCTGCTTACTAAAATGCGCCGCAGACAATTTTTTTTTCGAAGCTAAGGACCAATTCAGTTTAAATGAAGTATAATAAATTGAAAAATCATCATGAGTCAATAGCAAAATTTTCCTAACAGAAATCCTCCTGCTTTTCGGTTCTCTTCGCGACCTTTTATAGTCAACGTTAAGTCAACAATATGATAACAAAACAACAACACTAACAGCAAAAATAACAGCGGCAATGTCAAAAACCAAACAACAAAATGTTCAAAAAGAACGTATCAACAAAACAACACAATAATAACACCAAAGCATACACGAAATATCGGAAATCCGTCGCTGTTAAACCGACAAACCACTTCCTGAGCTAATTCTGGAACGACGAAATTATCATATTTTTTAAAAAGCAATAAAAACTGCATCACCTATGATGTCCGCTGCCTAGAGAGGGGAGGTACAAGTCACGTACGACCCCGGCGATGCCCCTCTCCGCGTTCCATACGTAGGGGAGTACGCCAGCCGAATAAAATGAAAGAAAATGTCACTAAATCCCATTTTTTACTGTCATTTTTCACTTTATTGCCGATTTAAAAAAAGAAAACTGTTTAGAGACGTTGTACCGATCGATTGATGGTTTTAGAATTTTGATTTTCGGCCTAGAAATACGATTTTTGAATAAATAAATCAGAATATGAAAAAGGTAAAACCATCAATCTCTTGCTATTACTTTTCTAAATACAATGAAAAAAAAATCATCAAAATTGGTTGGAAAATAACGAAAAAAAACGGGTCCAAAAGATTGCTACTTTAATACACTGCCAGTTCCACCTTAAAATAAATAAATAGTTTTCCGGGCCTACATTTATGTCCATTTCAAATAATAATTGTCCCAAAATTTTCTTTAAATGGTTTTATGTCTTTTTACTTGTTACTTTATTTTTAGTATTTCTTTGAAACAATGTAGCTGTCTGCCACCTTTAAACGTAAATAGGTATTTAATTTTTTTTCGTTTCAAGTGCCTGTGCTTATAAAATGTTAGTTTGATTTTGTACCTACTACTTATTTTATTTTCAATCATTTCTGCTCTCAACACATTACCTACCTAATAATACTACTTAATAAACCAGTATAATATAATATTATAATTTACGTAATGCTAATAATGATTAGGAAGTGTGTTAAAATGCGAAATTGCAGACAAAGTTTACTACGTTTAAACACCCTCCTGTGTTGAGCTGCAGTAAGGTTTGTTACGAGAGAAAGATTATATCTTTTTAGGCAAACCTTACTGCATGTCAAACAGCCTCTGCGTTGAACCGTAGTAAACAATCCACAGTTCACTAATCACTAGCCACCGCAGCGGCCCCCGCCCTTCCACCTGCTTATTTATCGCCGTGATTGTAGTGCAACAGTCGGTGAAGTGGCAACGCTGCACGGATGTCACGAAATCCGTAATATTTTGGCGGATGATGCAAGCACCGTTACGTAAGAATGTATATAAGATATACGACGGACTTCACAGAGATAGGAAATTTAATTTTTTCATTTCGTGTATGGTTCGATTGTTAATAGCTTAATCGAATCCTCTCCTCAGACTTTCAAAGTCGTATTTTTGTTTTGGGGCTAATGTGTTTCCTTCGTGTGGATGTCACAGAGCCGCACTTTTTACCGGATGTCACAAGATGCCCTGGATAAGTATATATGCCCCCCCCCGGAAGAAAAAGCTATCTACGCCCTTGACTCATAGATGGTGCTAGCTTCGCTGCATACAGCAGCTTGCTTTTAGTGCATCAGGTGATGAATATAGAGTGCAGTGCTCTTGTGCAGTTGTGACAGTTTTTGGGTAAAAAGGTATGTTCTTTTCCAAAAGCCATCATCAACAACCATGCCTTATCAAATCCGTGACCTCCCTAATTAATTAATGACAGTTATTATGCACTAACATCGTTAGTATTTAGTAGTAAAACAAAGCCCAATTCTGTGTTCCAAGTTATAAAAAAAAATATGGTTTAAAAACGGTCGCTAAAAATTGCGGGAAATATAAAAATTCTCAACTCCGTGGTTCTCAGCTCCGTTACTGTTCATTGTCACGGAGCTGAGAATTGATCACGGAGTTGATATATTTGGCTCAACATGTTAGACCTAAGCGAAAATCACAGGGATTATTTTTCTGTGTGTGAAGCTTAAAAAAACTGACACTAAAAAAAATTTCCAGTTCATCACGGTAAAATTAAATTCTGTTTTTTTTAAATATCAGCTCCGTGATGACTTCTCAGCTCCATGGCATTAAAAAATAAAAGGCCTATATAAGAAGCATGCAAACTATTTTTTGTTAGTGTAGGTAGTCGAAGTACACAGGGTGTACTTATTTTTGTAGCAACATTTATTTTTGTTTGTTTGGAAGTTACACATAATTATTTTAGGTAAAATGCAAATTTTATCAGCTCCGTGATACGGCTGTCAACTCCGTGGTATTCAGAAATAAAAAAACATGTTTTTTTATGACATTACATATCTGGGAGGTGGGAAAATGTTATTTTTCGTTTAATGTTGACTTTCTAATAATAATAAGGGTTGCGTTAAAAAATAAAGGTTATCATGTAACATTTGTATTTGTCCAGTTGTGTCCTCGAAGTATGAACACTTCTGGAGAATGAACCATATGTGTCAAAATTCACAAAAGAATTAAGAAAATTTACATATTGTTTTCAGAAAAAAATTATACATGTTTTTGCAACACACAATTAACAACAATAAAGCAACATTAAATAATAATTAGTACAGAGGATTACCACCACGACTGTTAACAACTGCTCTACATCTACGAGGCATACTCAGAATTAGGTTGTCAATGTCATGTTGTTCGATGACGTTCCATTCATTTGAAAGGCACTCGAAAGTTTAAAACACAATATTTTACACTAAAAGCCTTTGTCCGAGCATACCTCAAAAGTGCTCGATGGGATTAAAGTCAGAGGATTGAGAAAGACAAGGCAAAACATTAATTTCATTGTCTTGCAAAAATTCGCGCACGACACTTGCCGCACGAGGACGCGCATTGTCGTTCATTAGTTGAAATTTTGGTCCACTTCTCTCAGCATATGGAACAACAATAGGCTGAAGAATAAGAATAATGTTTTGATAATCATTGGAATTCAGGTACCGCTCCAAGCAAACGAGATTAGTTCTTCCGCCGATGTTGATATCGCCCCATAATATGATCGTAACTCCTCGAAAGGTGTGAACCGCTGGAAGAGCTGCAAGGCGTTCTGCATTTCCAGGACAACTCCACAGGCGGTGTCTTCTTGAATCTTGCCGAAGTCCAAATTGGCGCTCATCAGAAAAGAAAATTGGAGTCCATTCCTACTGTTGCCAATTTAAATGTTCCTGTACCCACTGTAAACTGGTTGTGCGATTTCCTCGTGATAATGCTGTAACTCTTACAGGCCGGCGGTCATTAACATGATCTTAGTATCTTATCCATAAACGATTGATAACACTCTTGGATGTGTTAAGAGTTGCTGCGACATCCCTTTGTGAAATTCCAGCCTCCAACATGCCAATAGTACTTAAATGTTTAAAATCAAATCAAACTTCTCCAGCACTGAGTGACAAATAGCTATTAAATTAAGAAAGTTTTTCGTTTGAATTTAAAAAAAATCTGCAATGGTTTTTTAAATGTAAAAAACATTAATACGTTTGTACTATCAGTTGCTAGAACTGCTCAGAGTCGTACTAATTTTTTTAAATATTTAAATACGAAATAATTAAGAAAATATGCGCATTTTTGTATTTGTCCTTTAGATTCTTTTGATGTGGTATTATATAGAAACGTTAAAATTATCTTTACGTTAATAGAATGTAAGAATACATGCTTGTTTTCTATAGATATAATTTATACATAGCTTAATCTGAATGGAAGAATTCCTAGTGAATTAAAGTAGGGTTATTTTAAATTGTTCATTTCCGCGTATAAGGTTTAGTCTGATCAGAAGAAGAGTCACTTTCGTTATTATCATCGTCATGATTGTACTCGTCGAGTTCCTGTAATAGAATTTTGGTTGTTAATTTTCGTGGTTTTTTGAGTTTGCTTTTATGAACGCTTTTATTTTCTAAACGCCAATTTTTATCTTCGTTATATATTATTTTTACTATTTATATTTTGCCTTAGTTATTATATTAAATTTTGTTTCATAAAAACTTCGGAATTTTAGGGAATTTTTAATATGTTCTGTAATAGAATTGATTGTAGTCGCTCTTATTAGATTATTACTGTTAGGATTTATATGGAGTTGTAAAATGTAAGTTATTTCTGTGTAGCTTAGCAAAATCTTTTAAAACTGAGTTGTTAAATTCCGTACCGCTGTTTGATATTATTAGGTCCGTGATGACTATTTTATAGGCTTGGGCGTGGGCAATGGGCGCATACCTATCTTAAAAAGTGTCTCATTGTTAGAGATTTTTGATTTTCAATGTGGAATGTATCGTTATGAACTATTTGTAAAGGTTTAGATTTTGTTGGTGTAATATTAAATTTGATTTTAGGGTGTTTACGATCTTATTTTGAAAGTATAGACATACTTCACAACTGTTAGTATAATTTTCAACTTTATTTTTAATTTGTTTCGTGGTGGTATTTGATTTTCATTTGTTGTTCATCGTATTCTTCGACGTATTCCAATAAAGTATTTCTACATATTAATGAAAGACGATTTTTTTAAATGCATTTTGCGCATTAAAACAAAAGATATTGATTATTTGTAAATTTAAAAAAGACAACATGTCTTTTTATTTTCTATGTATTCTTTAGTTAGAGCAATTATTTCATTTTCAATATTCTTGAGAGGTGAGAAAACTGGAATTCTGTAGTTTATTTTATTTTCTATGTATTCTTTCATAGGCGCCGACTCCGCGGGTGCTCCGGGGCTCGAGCACCCGGCCAAAAGTTTGGCCAGTTGTTGGAAGCTTAAGCAAAGGTGACAACTAAACAATTCGAAAATATTATATGTCAAATGTTCCCCATAAAATCGTCCATAAGACTAAGCACTTTTGCGTTATTTACGCAAAGTTAGATAACTAATCGTTTTTTGTTTTGTTTTGTTTTTTTGTTTGTTTTTGTTTAAAGACCGCATCTTAAAATTCAGCCAGCGCCGGTTTTAGGAGGGTGCTAGGGCGCTACTAGCACCCGGCGGTTAATTTTAGGAGGCGGTATAAGCTGGTCTAATAACTAAAAATAAATCACATTTTGTTGTCATGTCGCTCACGACGCGACACCTTCATTTTGATCGTCGTCTGCAAACATAACATCTGAAACGTTCTCCTATTCATCATCTTATTCATCTGTACGTTGAAGATTTTACTATCCCTCTGGATTTTTGGACGAAAATAAAAATTTCCAAGTGAAAATATCCTAAACGCAGAATATACAACATTGATTCATTGACTGAATATGAAAATTGTCATGTAATAATATGTAACATAGATACATTTATTGAAAAATATACTTATTATTGTCAAGTAGCTAACTACCGATTCCACGAGACCTAGCTTTTCCCATACATAAGCCCAGGGCTGTAGGTATATGGTTTGGGGGTTCAAGCCCCCTACATTGAGAAAAGACGAAAAAAATACATTATACTGTTATGATTTTGTAATTTCCTATACCTCTTTTAAACTATATGTGCTTTATATTTTTAAAAATTTTCGCTTACGGCGGCGCATTTTAGTAACCAATCACCTCTGCTTTCTTTTGTATAGCCGGTTTAAAAATCAATGGGATCACACTAAAACAAATTTCGAAATTTCTATTGGTCACAGTTGTTCTATAAAAGAAGACTGAAAATGACTTCTTGGCTACAAATGTTATGAGTCATAGTGAACAAAAAAACCCACCAGTTATCAAGAATATTGTTTTGCTTGGAATTTCTTTTTGTTAATTTAAACTGTTTGACTATGAATATTTGAAATATTTTCGCTTGCGGCGCAATTTTGTACCACAAACATTTAATTTATTATTATTTTTTAAATTTCTGACTACCTCCTAACTAAAAAGTTAAGCTTTTTGGGCAAAAGTAAAAATTGACTACCTCCTAACTAAAAAGTTAAGCTTTTTGGGCAAAAGTAAAAATTGAGAGAAAAGATAAGACGTTTTTTAAACTTAGCACCCGGCGATAGTCAATCTAAAACCGGTGCTGAATTCGGACTCTCATCCGGATGAGTCAGTTGATATATCCCTCTCATTTGTTTCCCTTTGGAGGAAGTAAGAGACAGATATCCAGCTGATTCATCGGGATGAGAGTACGCTGAATTTTAAAACGAGGCCTTTCTTATAGAAATATACCTTTATTTTATTTCATTCTATTTACGTTGTGTTTTTTTAATCATCAGGATGATAACTGCTCGTTTTTTGTTATGTACTTTTCTTTTATATTTATAAATAAAAAGAAATTAAATAACATTTTGGGGGAGGTTGTATACCTTGGGCACCCAGCCAAATTTTGAGAAGTCGGCGCCTATGTATTCTTTAATTAGAGCAAGAATTATTTCATTTTTGATATTCTCGGGAGGTGAGAAAACTCGAATTCTGTAGTTTTCATTAAACGGGATTGTTTGTCGATATTATTATTTGATGGTTAAAACTGTTTATACTTTTTTTTTATATTTGCAATGTTCGTCAAGCCTAATGGGAAAAAATCTTATTTCGTCTGCTTTTGACCGCTGACGGATATGGGCCTCTCGCCTGCGAGAGGGCCCCCCGATCGGAAAAGCCGTTCGGCCGTTTGAGCCCCTTTTCCATTTTCTTTTTTGCGATTTGGCGAGGGGCCCGAGAACTTACTGTATACATCGTGGCCGAGGCGCACGCGAGATATTCAGAAATACAATGGTGTAACCGGCTGTCGTTTAGTTTTGTTTTGGTGTGACGGATTTGCAAATTTCGTAGCGATTTGGAACTTTGGGGGCTCAGAGGCCCATCTGTAATTTCATGGGGGACTATTCCAGGTACGGGCGCGCTATATAGGTTATGTGTAGGTTTTTATGTAAAAACTTTTAGAATATTGTCACGAATGAAAAGTAAGCAATTAAATTATAACGAAATAATTCAATGAACTCGATTGAGTTCAGGCACCGCCGGTATTATCAAAACTTAACATAAAAATCGCTGACTGCTGATTCCGCGACAAAATCAAAGTTTACCTAAAACCATCGATCGGTTCAAGGCGACAGTCAGTCCGTACGAGTGCTAAAGAAAAGATCGACCAACCGGCGGGGCCAACCAGCAACCAGGTATTCCAGCTGCGATGACGCCTGCCCCTGCTGTCTCTTCACAAAAGTAAGTGTCTTTCTCTGATTGTGTCAATTGTCAATTGTGTCAAGCTTTCTTAATCCTAAATAATAAATTAACCTATGTCAAATTAAGGCCAATTGTTATTATTTGCTACGCTCCCAGTCACGGCTATCCAGGTCGTGACAATATTTAAGAAAACGCCACGAGAGACCCAACTATTTGGACACTGCCTGTGGAAAATCATGCTGGAGAAACTCGAAACCCCAGGTTATAAGAAACTTATTGGTGCCAATGCCCCTATATAGTGATTTGCCCCGTTCCGGCCTAACAGGAAGAACGGAAAACTGAGTTGTAAAGAAAGGTATATGGGGAGCGTTTTTAGATACGACTAATTTCATCTTAAGATCTGTAGGTACTATGAGATCTTTGCTGCCCTCTAATATACTGCGATGCGAAGGAAATGCACCGTTAAAAGAGTATAAAGAGTTTATTAATTTGCCGTTTAAAATTGACCGATATTTGGGGCAAGGAAAGGGTTTCTTATAGACAATGCACTTTTACATGGGTTTTGGCAAGTCTAAACTTTGCCGTAAGTAGGTATTTCTAGATATGCTTTTGCCGTTTAAAGCACATATATCTCGAACCTGCTTTTGTCGATATAGGTTATGTTACCTTAAATCTCTGCTTAATTGTCGCACAATTGTAGCTGAACGCATAAATTTTGTTTCAGGTGTGAAGCACGCTAGCACTCTTCTCGCTTATACCACCAAGTAAAAAATATGGTTATCTACATTTCGAGAGAATTATTATTATTATTTAATAAGTATTTTTGGATACGATTTCACTCTAACACCTCGTGGGACAATTTGACATTATTATCTCAGATGACCTGGATAAAAGCAGTCTAAATCTTCGTTAAAATAATGTGTTACTTTCTGTATACTTACTGTCTCATTATCCTTATACCTAGTATATGCAAAAAAAAAAATTTTATACAGGGTGTTATGGAAATAATGGTCACGGGAGATCAGCTAGAAGGAAGGTTTTTGGCAAGTATAATACGATGAAAAATTTTGTCGTCAGTAGGAGTTTCCAGTCAAGTTATATAATAATAATATTAAAAAAATTTGTAAAATGTGTTCTTTTATTTTATTTTCAATTATTCTCCGATAGCCCAGAAAACAAACTAGTTTTTGAGTTAACATTCAAAGTTTCGGTCTTTCCATATTAAGTATTTATGAGATGTTAAAGTTGCTTATAATTCATTATAAACTTGTGGCGAAAATCCCAATTAAAAATGAAATAAAAAATTCACCTGTTTTGGGAAATCCAACGCCGTCGCAAAGAGAAATATTTCATACTGTACCTCCTATACGATGCAATTATGTTCTACTTCCACATCACCATCATGTGAGTGGATGTATTGTTTGGAAAAAAAATCTTGATTGGAGACTTTTTTATTTTAGCATAATACATGCAAAAAAATTTTCGTGTTTGTTCTGATTTACCCGCAAATGAGGTGGAAGAGAACATCTCCTTGAATTTGAAACTTTTCCCTGTTTTATCCCAAAATAGGGCAAATCAAAACACAAAATATTGAAAAAAAAAATTAAATAATATCTTCAATACCAAACAATGTAAAACTAGTGAATTTTTGAATTCGAATTGCGTTAGTTTATAGGTCTTTGATTGACGGTCACATGTTATTTCATAAACTTTATTTCTCAAAACGAAACAGATACTCTTATTGTAACAAAACCAAAATTAAAATTCTACTTAATAAGGCATCTGCTGTAGCATATAAAATATAAATAAAAAAATTAAGTCATTAAAGTTTACATTAAATTTAAGATCTAATTTGCTATTATTGCTACTAGAGAGTGTCCCGACAATGTCTTCCCCTTTTATTTCTGAGATATCTGCAACATCTGGGTATACAAAATAATAACGAAAATCCCGTTTTGTATATTTGTTTCTCAAAAAATTAGCAACGAATATATTTGTATGCTTTTTTCTTTCAATTTGTCTAACAAAATACCTTTCTTCTTGGTATGCGGATTTTTAAAATGCTGTGCAACACCGACAATGTTATGTTTCTCGGCAGCCTGACGAAATGTAAAATTTCGATATCGTATATCATCAATAGCATCTTGAATTGTTTGCTTCTTATAGTCTCTATGGGGACACCTAACTGATTTCTTGTAGTTTAGTGGCATGTTCTGGCGTTTTTCTCATTTACCATTTACCCAATTTAACCTAAAATGTTGCATCATTACAAAAACATAATATATAAGATTGTTCATTTTTCGCATTTTCTAAATTTTTCTTTATTTAAGGAGAGATTAATAAATCTTCTTTGAATTGGATACTTACAAAAATAAAGTCTAAGCTTTCCCACTTCTTGCCAACAACAGCTAACAAGTTTTTAGGACACAGGAGCAGGACACTGGGCACCGAAATCAGCTGTTCCCACGATACATCGTGGCTGTTGAATGTCAAATTCAAATTCGTGTGAAGGTGAAGTGGTTGCAGGTAATTCTCACTTCTTCTTCTTCTCTAGTCAAAAGTATTTGGCCACTTACTATAACATTTATTTTTTGAAAAACATGTTCTTGATATTATTAAACATAGTTTTTAGCTTTTCACTCGGTTCTGTTCTTATTTGAACCTATGTTCGGATTAACCCCTTCAGGATTCCTTATTTTTAGATTAGGTGACATGACTATACTTTTGGTAAAAAAAAAACCAACCGGGTTTAAAATAAAATTGTTTTTTGGATTTAAAAAAAGGTCTATACAGGGTTAACTATCACTTAGTACAAAAAAATTTACCACGTGCGCTGGGTGGCTTAAGAAAACATAGAAAAATATTTTTAGATTCTTTTTGTGATCTTTAAAAAAAAGATAAAAACCCCAATTTTCCCTGTAAATCTCCGCCTTATCCAATATGGCTTCGGAACTTCCTGTCAGCTGGAAGTGATTTTCCGAGGTGTTGCCGTTGTTTTAGGAAGGATGAAAGGATTCTGCTTACCTTACTTTGAAATTAGAAAACAGAAAACAGGATATAAATCCCGAGTCCCGAGCTCGGTCCCGAGGCTAGGTAATCCTGAATCTCTAGGCGTTTTTTATTTTAGCATTTTCACATAGCAGCACCAAGAAATTACAAAACTATACATACACATTTCTCGCCTCGCGAAACCACGAAAATTTCGTAGAGAGGACGGACTGACAGACGTAAAAACTGGACACAACACAGTAGAGGTAAAAATAATTTTAATAAGAAAACTTATTGAAAATCTATCTAAACTGAACAAAAATAATTCTGTGATTTCTTAATGCCGGCGTTATTGAACTGAACGCTTTGCAAAACAAAGAACGTCGATGTGTATCGAATAGACGCATAGTTTTGTCGACGTCGCATCTCTACGCATCTCTCCGCCTCAGACTAGTTGCTGGTCTGGTTGCCTGCAACCTGCAAGACAAGGCAGGGTACCGCGTGAATCATCCTATTTCGTCCGATGTTTACCTACTTGACGTTTCCCTGCGTCCCTCCGAATTTTCGGCGATATTTTCCCGTCTTTGAGTACTTTGGTGTGTTTTAAAGCTATTTTGCAATTAATTGAACGCCAGGCTTTTTACTAGTGCACTAGGACCGCAACATTACAGGTTAGAAGGGCTAAAATTAGTAGGTACCTATTAGTAGGTAGCTATGTGAAATAGTGAAACATGTTTTTGGGCGTGCGACCAACAGATTTAGAAAATGAATGTTGTGTAGTGTTGTGTGACTTTTAATGTAAAAAAAACAAGAAAACAGAAAATGGTGCAATATGCAATCCTGGAAATGTCAGTAAGATAGGTGTTTCATAGGCATTCTACATGTTCCTTAGAAAGTAATCGTTCTCAAAAGAAAATCGAAATTTTGTGGTGGATCCTCGGATAAATTGATAGGCGTGGCAACGCCGCGCTATTTCACTGAGAAGCTATCGAGCTTCTGAATTGATCCAATGTGTACTTTACTGAAAATAAACCATAACTAAGATGTCCAGGAAGTGTTATTTATTTACAAAAAAATTAACACTAACGATGATGGAATGTAATACAAAATACAAAATACCACTGATGAAATTCGCAGAAAAGTAAGAATATACAATGTGTCCAGGATAAGAATGAACAGCATGGGGATCTTGCAAACGGTGAAAGATAGAACAACGGTTAAATGGGGAAAAAGTTGCGCAATTTTGAGGTCAATAAAGTGGTACAAACAATATCTTTTTTCGTTTTTGAGTTATTTTGAAAAAAGTTAAATTTTGCGTTTTCGATTTTACTATTTTTTATGAAGTTGTTATCACAGATAGGAAAAAACAAAATCACTTTCTTGTGGCACCTTTTAACGGGCTTTAAAACAACATTTCGTTTTTGAGCAAGATTCATTCTTATCCGGGACACATTGTATATCTTTCATATAATTAATAATAATTATTGCTTATAGTAGGTATGAGTTGCAACCCAGCAAAAGTTAATGAATGATCACAGTTCAAACATTTCAGTTTTAATTAATCTTTGGCTGAATAAAACTTATTAGGTTATTTTTACAAGCTTTTTTCTAAGTATAATAGAATTGTGTTTTTCGCATTCAAAACGATAAACAGGGTATTATATGAGGTGTCTGAAATAAAGTCCGAATATATCCTTAGTTTTTTTAAAAAAAGACAAGCTTGAAACCAGGATGATGCAGTTTTTTCTGGGGAATCCGAATCTAGCTTCAGAATTGATATACAGGGTGTTCTCGAAAAGTTAAGGACAAAAGTACAGGGTGTCTGTTTAAGAAGGGCCACTCGAAAAAATCTTGACAAATATGCATTCTGAGAACTTTATTTGAAAGAAAAAATTCTTGAGATCCATGGCCTAATTGCCGAAACTTGTTTGGCATGTAACTTTTTTGTTTCAAGAGTTACCGAAAAAATTTCTTAATGAAATTTGTGGGCAAAACTGATTGCTATAAACCTAGTTTATCAGAATTTGGAAAAATACCATGGTTCGTTGTGTGCTCTCTTAACACTTAAAAAAATGTAGTATGTTGGGAAAAAATACCTAAAACATGAATGTACATAATTCGAGGCCTCGGCTCGCTACAATAAAATGGGCACATTTTTTCGGTGGGTATTAAGAGAGCACCCACCAAACCGTGGCATTGTTTTAAATTCTGATATCTGATAACGTAGGCTTAAAGCAATTATTAGTTTTGCCCACAAATGTCATTGGGAAAAAAATTTCGGTAACTCTTGAAACAAAAAAGTTACAAACCGAAGAAATTTCAGCAGCTTTCGGGTTTTTCGAAAATATCTCTGAAAGTAGGCCATGGATCTCAAATGTTACACAAAGTTACTTTATCAAAAAATCAATCATTTAATTCAAATGTAGTTCTCGGAAAAGTAAATTGAAAGATTTATTGGGGGATTTGTTGAGCGAAAATTGTTATTTGTAAAACAGGCTGTATTGTGTTTAGGCGCTTGTAAGCCTGCCGTGGTTTCAGCATGGCCACAACTGGGCAGTCCTCAAGTTGGTGGCGCTCCGAGATCGGTACTTGTTGACATTTAGGTGTCAGAGTTATTTGCTTTTGCATAGAAAAAACAGTAGGTATGCATTTTTATAGATGTCTGCATTATTTTATCGCCTTAGTGATGTGGAACCCTTCGATTGATTCGTTAATATGAGCGCGCAAACAGCCACAACGAAACTTCAGAATGTATTGAATTTAGGTTTTAAATTAAAAATAAGAAAGTGCACTGTTGCAAAAAAAATCTTGAAACCCCTGCCAGATTTCCTGGATGGACCCATGCGTGCAAAATGCGACGCAAACCCCCCACAATAATAATAGATAATGCCGTTCCTGGTCGGTGAATTTAAGCTACCGACGCGACGGTAAAACGCAGGCGGGGCGTAAAGTGTGAAGCAAGGCAGGGGTTTTCAAATATGTATATTATATCAATCCAGACATGGCGGCCTTATTACGCATTTGGCGAACTGTAAAAACATTGTGCGGGCGCGTCGAACTGTTCACTGTGAACCGAATTTCCATTGTTGCCTTGATCCTTGCGACACCTCTTATCCTCTGCCCCAACGTCAGTGGCGAGGGCGGACATTTTGCATCTGGGTTTCAAAATTATTACTATAATAATAAAAATAAAATGAGCAAACATAAGATAACAATATAAAGAAAATTTAGATGAGGAATCACCAACTGATTTCTCCTCATAACTGTTAGAAATTATCGAAGAAAATCTACTCAGAAAAATGACCTACATTAAAACACAGACATCGAAGGGCTTGGCATCTCCTAAGTTAATTTAATAAGGTAAAAAAGAGGTACCTACCTACTATCGAGATGAATAAAGTTCCACATCCAGTGTTGTTCAGGTAAAATAACATACGCCTAAAAATTAGATATCAAATACCAAATCACAGGCGCCTACTAGAAAAACATTTTGTTCACATTCTTCTTTTTTTTTTCAAATAATTTTAAAATGGCAAGGAAGATATTATTTCAAAATTGATTATTTTTAATTATTATTTTTATGTAATGAAAAATATTTAAAATACAGAGTAATTAAATACAATTGCTACATAAGACCGACAATAATCAACAATATTAACAAAAAAAAGTTTTTTGAGTAGGCAACTGTGATTTGGTATTTGACATCTTCTTAAACAATTTTGGAAAATAGGAGTAGTTCACTCTTTACCTAATTTCAAAATTTCAAATTTTTGAACACCCCGTGTAAAAAATTAATATTTTCTCAACATGAATCTTGATTTCGGAGGAAGCAAAAACTTTTATCAAAAGTAGCTCTTTTGCGTCTATTTTAAGAAAAAAAGTTCATATGAACATATTTACTTAAGGGTTTCCTGTTTGAGATACAGGGTGTTGAAATTTCCAGAAAAATATCGAAATAACTTTTCTGTAAATGAATCAATCGAAGCCAAACTTGGTAGTCGCTAGCCTAAATTGTAGTACACTACCCTTCTGCAGCAGCTGCCAGTGGCGTACTTACGAGGGATCGACTATATTTACTTTAGTAATAGGTACAACATTTTATTGAAGTTTTGGATAGAATATTAAATTCTCTACAAAAAATCTATCATGATTTCACAGAAAAATTGAGTTTTGCGATGGAATTAAGTTAAATTAAATGAAATTTATTACAAAATAGTAACCTCCTGGTAAACCAGGAGTAATATTAATGCGTGCGGTGAAAACGTTTTTATTCAATTTACTAATCTAATGAAAAAGTGCAAGAAAAGCGCCATCTTCATTTATTAAAAAAATCGGTTATTTAGCGAGAACTTTTTTGTTTAAAATTCAACTGCCATTTTCTTGGCGGCAATCAATTCTTTGGAAAAATCTAAACAAGTTTCGTTTTGAACCATCAAATTATCTTAAAAATTACCAAGATAATCGCTCGTAACCTCTTAACCGGGACGCCCTTTACCTACTAGATTCATAATCTATTTAAAAAAATTGTACTCATTTTCCAAGTGCGGACTCAAGGAGAATCTAGTGTCCATAAATCAACTCCTCGGTCAACTCATTATGGCAAGCCTCAGGGTTCTATCTTTTCTGCCTATTAGTTAGAATAGAAAATCAATTATTGCTTGCTTTAATTTTTGAATATGCTTTCAAATAAAATAAAACAAAACTGGCAACACTGTACAACAGTAAACGGTGAACGGTGGTGCATGGCTGCGTGCGCCATGGATTAGGAGAATAGGATTCCCAGAGTCTCTTTTATGAATATATAGATTAGTACTAATTTGTATTTAAAGATTTAATTTTTATTATTATGAAAGGTTCAGTTAGGCAAGTGGCGCGAAGAAATCTTTTACCATACCTACTGAAAATTCTAAAGGTGTCGTCAGGCCAGGCGAAGAATGTGTAGGAATATATCCGTAATAATAAGAAATGAAATAAGTAGAAAAGGAATATTCAGCTATTATTATAATTAATAAGGATGTAAGATTAGCGAGTGTAAATGTAATAATTACAAGAAAAGGTGATAATGGGCAAACACTCAAAGTTAACAAAAAGAAAAAAACTAGTAACCGCATACACGTGTTTCATGCTATTTGGCAATCATCAGTACGGTGTAACATTTAGCAACCTCCGTGGCGATGTTAGTACAAGCCCCAAAATAGGGGATGTGCTGACTGAAGCTGCAAATGTGCTGTTGGCACCTGCCTGGACTTCATTTGTTGCTTCCCAAATCATGCCTATATTTTGATTTGGTTAATGTTACACCGTACTGATGATTGCCAAATAGCATGAAACACGTGTATGCGGTTACTAGTTTTTTCTTTTTGTTAACTTTGAGTGTTTGCCCATTATCACCTTTTCTTGTAATTATTATAATTAATATTTAATATTCAGTTCAACATAAACCTGTTTCAGTTTTTTATTAAAAATCATTTAAAAATAGTAGGTTTTTTAAAACCTTAAATATATTTCAACTTCAACAGCCATTGGTCTAACCCCTCCAGGGTCGGCTCAAGGCGGGTGCGAACGGTGCGTATTTCAAAGGGCGGGGCCGGAACCATTTCAGAATTTGAAAATATTTACTGCAGCTTGAAAATCTGAAGATATTCGGATTTCCTAAGACTAATTTTAAGTAATTTTCCTTAACATTTCTAAAAAATGTCGCCTAAGGCGCATTTTACAGAATTATTTTAAATGCACTGTTTAAAAGAAATTCACAAATATTGTCCCTCCCCACCCGGAATTAATTTCTATATAAGTACGTCACTAAAGTGATATAAATTCATCGCCCAGGCCTACTTTTTGAAAAAGTGACATGCAAAAAAATATACCTACCATTCTAGTGGCGTATCAATTTGTTCTTATTGGATTAAATAATGCCTTGCCGGTGCCCCGCACTTTCATCCGTCACCCAGCTCTACAAAATCTTGAGCCGATCCTGAACCCCCCCCCCCCAAATTCGCTAGATACGGCCCAGAGAGCAGCCACTGATCAAATTATGAGGATAAAATGCTACCCAAATGAACTGGTGTGAACTTTCCTTTCTGGTATCTTTAGAACACCCATTAGGGCCCGACAACGCCATCTATTTTTTCCGTTTTTTATTAAATGCGGTGGCCAAACCTCTCCCCCTTATCTATGATCCCTTACGTGGATACTTTTTACGCTGCGAATTTTGCTTTGTCGTCGAATCGCTCATACCACTTAACCCCCTCCCCCTATTGGCTACGTCACTGCCGACCAGAGTTGTCATCCATGAGACTATACAGGTGTTTCTTTAATAACACCTAGCACAATAGCGCGGCGGCTTTGAAACGAACAGAAGCCCGGATGGATCGCTGCAGTTCGCACGAAAAGTTTCGATTTTTAAGAGATATATAGGTACCGTGCGCTTGCTTGACCACCAGGACTTCCAATGCACACTCAGCAAACGCCGATAATGCTCCCAAAAAGTTGACCGTCTTGAATGTATAAACAACAAATCGTCGACAATGTTCATTAGATTTCACTTTTACAATACGCAGTGATGTAATGTATCGAGATACATGTATCTAGATACTGTATCTAGATACTTTTTATGTACCTAGATACATATCTAGATACTTACAAAAATCGGGATCTGCTTTAGTATCTAGATACTTTTCAAAGTATCTAGATACTTAAGATACTAGATACATTTTTTAGCCAAGATGCCAAGACGTATATTAATAATATATTTAGTTTTAAAAAATAAACAATACAAATAATAAAATGGGGTGTGATGTGTGATTTAGTGATTTTTTAAAATACTATACATAAAGTACCTACTCAGTGCTCACTTTGGAGTGACGTACACGGTAAACTACTAACCCACAACTTGTTTTGCTTAGTCACAATCTAAACTTCGCATTCGTTTAAACAATGCTACTTTACCTACACACACACACACACTTGTTTCATAAAAATTCTGAAACTTTTATCTCCACAAGTTTATGAGCACATTGCTTGAAAATGAGTACACTCTGGACGGGAAAGATATTATGGGAAAGAAAAAGATGATGTTGCCATACAAAAATTTTCTACAATAGCCATCAAAAGCTTTCCGGGAATGTGGAATAATCACCTAGTTGCGACACCTGACCGTAATGAATTGAAATATACACGGTGTTCCAGTTTGTTTAGGAGAAACTTTCGCAGGTGATAGAAAAAGGCATTTTAAGGTGACTTGCTCGTATAAACATATACGTATATAGGTTGTAAAGTTCTTTGTTTCTGAGATACAACCACACGAGATGTTATGTATGGAGGGACATAACAATGTATAATACCAAGTTTCTAAATATAGACCAGTGGCAGAGATACTTGCAATCAGTAGGTACCACTAATTTGATAAAAAAATTTAGTACAGGCCTAAACAGAATAAAAAAGAATATCATTTTTAGACGGATGATTCAATTTAGAACAAAAAGTGCCTCTCGACATTTTTTCATATAAAAGTTTTCATATAAAAGTGTGACCAAAAACTGGAAAATGTATTTTTTTGCCATGCAAATTACTTGGTTTTTGAAAAAGATAATTTTAGCAATTTTTCCAGTGGTGTTGACGTGGGATTAATTTTCAAATATTATGTAAATTAATTTATCTAAATCATTTAACAATATGTTGTGGCGTATGTCTACGCCACTGGAAAAATTTCTAAAATTATTTTTACAAATTATTTCATCGCAAAAATTGATGCAAAAATTGCCGCGAAACAGTGACATACATAATATATGAAAAAATGTCGAGAGGCACTGTTCGAAATTGAATCCGCCGTCTAAAAATGATATATTTTTATTTTCTTCAGACCTGTACTACATTTTTTTATCAAATTAGTGATACCGATTAAGCGTATCTCCAGCACTGGTTAATTTAGAAACTTGGTATTATACATTGTTATGTCCATCCAATACACATATATATGTTTATAAAACTAAAAAATTAAAATATATTTTTTCAAAATTTGTAACGCTCTATAGCGAAACGAAGTACTTTACGACCTATGTTTTATAAGCAACCCGCCCTTGTCCTAAATAACATTCCTAAGGAACACTCTGTATACAGCGTGTAACTTAAGTACGTTAAAATACTTCAGGGAGGTGATCTTCAGCCATAATGCTAAGAAAAAAGTTAATATAAACATTTATCCAAAAATTCTTCGTTTTCCATATAATTCCATTAAAATTCTTTAAAAAAATCGTCTTTCCTCATAACTTTCTTACGTGTAGAGCTTTTTTAATCATATTTGGTACACAGTGTACTTGGATATAACCTTTTTAAATGTTTCATTTTCAAGGTCGAAATTTAACCAGTGACGGAGATATGGGTAAGTCGTTCGACAAATTTAATAAAAAAATAATACGGCCCTGTACCAAAGTAAAGTGGGTATCAGTTTCGTAAAAAGCCGATTTTTGGCGTACCTGACGGGAAACCTCCAACCTCCGGCCCGTCAAGATTTGAAAGTTAAAGAAACCTCATACACGGCAGTCTCGAAAAAATCCGTCCGAGAAGCCTCTTGCGTTTTTTTTTCTTATTTCTCGATTTTTCAGGGGGACCGGAGACGTCCGAACCTGACCTGAAAACTTTGAGGAAGCTTTAAAAATTCCGACGAAAAAGGGCAATTTCTGACAATCTCGCGACATTTTCGGAATAATTTATATCTATTCGTAATAATTAATAATAACTAAATAAATTGAATGAACTCGATGAATTAATCGATTCGTAATTAATAATTAATAATTCTCAAGTGATGAAAATTCCATTACCAGACAAAAAGAAACGAAATGTAAAGATATTAGATGATTTCTTCTCATTAAAAACGAAATGCACAATTCAAGATTTTGCAAAATTTATTGGTAAATCCAATTTTATAAGTACACTAAATTATTTGAAAGAGAAAATTTTCTAACCCTGAGAAAATTCCAAGGAAATTTTAATTCTTCTATGAATATTTAAAATAATCTAGTCAGAAATATATTGTCTTTTCTTGTAAACAATCTAAGCGTAATTTATTCTAATTTGAATTTTTCTCTCCTAATAAAATTACTACCCAAAATTAAAATTAAATTTAACATCATAGATTGTACTATTTGTACAACTCTGCTCAATTTATATATTGGCCTCTCTACTTTTTTACACCTTTTACCTTTTTCATTATTGTGTGACTTTTTATTAATTCTGACTTTATCAAATCAAATTGATATTTTTAACCCCACATACAATCGTTTTGCAATTATTTTTACATTAAGACTAATATTGTTCTCTCTTTGGTAAGTTCTGATTCTATATTAGTTTTAATTTATCAATTTTGTATATTTCTTTAATTTATTTTAGCCTCATGAAGCAAATATATTTTGCGAAAGCTTGCAAAAGATAGAATTGTAATTTTTTAAAGAACTGTCCTAAACCGAAGAACCATCCTTCAATTACAAATCTAGTCAGAGTCTTTCAATGGTGGCAAGATCATATTCTATTCGCTCAGAATATCACATGGTTTTTGGTCTGGCACAGAAAGATAATTTACATAAATTACTTATTATAGAGTTGTTGGCAACCTTCTTTGGAATAAGATGTTTTGGAAAAAATCTTTCAAATTACATTATTTTATGCAGAATTGATAACAGCACTGCGATTTCAGATATAATTAGAAAACCTTTGTAGACAAGGTAGTATCGATTTTCTTTTGTTCTATAATCGGATTTTCAAAATACCTGCAATGAGTTTTGTTGCTCTTTAAATATCTACAATATTCTATATTTATAGACTATGCCGGAATATAATCATAAGATTAAATGAACTTACCTTAGTGAAGTTCAATCTAAACTATATGAAGGCCTCGCCGTAATAAATAACACCGACCCAAATATATAATATTAATAAAAAAATTATGTTTGAATCATATTTGCCCTAGTCCATTAAATGCAACAAAACAATAACATACTTCGAATCGACTGACACAGACACAGAGAAGGAGCACGTAGAATGGCAATAGTAACTCTTAGTAGTAGTAACATATTTGTTTGCTTTGAATACGGAGAAAGGTTACTTTAATATACTATATTCATTTCGACGAGGCCTTCATATGTATAATCAGATTGGACTTCACTAATGTATAAGTTCGTTTAATCTTAGAATATTACTAAGTATAATATGTCTATCCAAGTTACAGAGGCAGTAGATGTAAACAAAACCACATGAACGCATTGGGATCGATTAGCAGGGTCGGACTAATAGGTATATGAGATTCTGCGCAACAAGTCTGCGCGCGATCCTACCTATCCATTCCACTCGCCGCCTAAACACTTGAGATTTTACGACGTCCAGACCAAATGTTTTGATTCACTGCCTCTGTAACTTGGATATAGTTTAATACATTAAAACAAGAAAGTGGCGTCCGCAAAAAATAATTTGATATAAATCATAACAATAATAACATAACGATTACAAAGCATTTTAACACTGATTATTTCATAAACTTTTTTTTCAAAATCACGTCTACTGTCCATGCGAAAACAAACATCCTGTAAATATGTGTTCTGATAACACCGGTGATTCTGTGTTTCCTCTTAAAACACGGCTAAAATAAGACGCGGTTTTCTTCGATGTAAACCAAGAAAAGGATCCCCTGCAGTGTTCCGGGCAAAACAATATTATTTCTGGCAATCGACGTAATAAGTAGGGAACCCATATCGCTGGAGGCCGTGCATTCCCTCATACAATAAACCACAACCGCAAACTTCAAGTTGTAGTGCAAATATAGGCGCATATAATTGGACGATATTACCCCGCTATCGAGCACAGTTCATTGGGTAAATTGAACGGACACCACAATGGCCCCACATTCGGCAAGAGCAAATATTTTAAGCCATTCATGGCCCTGTGAAGATATTCGGTTGTTTATAAAGTATCCCGAAGGTGAAATCCCATTGAAGGGATCAGCCGGAGAGTCTTACGGTTGATCGAGCAGACATCCGTCTTTACCAGCTCCGCTGGCCTTCTGCCATTCAGTACTCGAGCACCAGCACACCTAAGTGGAACCCAACGATAAAATTGCAGATAATCCCCTTTACTTAAGTGTTTGCCTGTACGATGGTTTTTTTTAGCAATAATTTTATTGACAACAATCGTACCGTACTGTGTAATATTTTCAGTGGCGTAGCTACCATACCGCGAAACCCCGAGGTCGCGGGGGGGCTGCCGTCAAGGGAACCCGCCCTCGACCTCGACCGGGCGACCCGGGCGTATACTCCGTGTTTTGTTCTGTTTTGATATTTTATTTTTGACCCTTCCTGAAACTGTTGCTTCTTCAGAATGGTCGTTGTCTAAATTAATTTAGAAAACGACCGTTATTAAAACAAAAACAAACTATTCGAAAAATTTGTGTTCTCAAGACAGAATAGGTAATTTAGCATTACTTTCCATAGAATCTGAAGAAGCTGCAGCAATGGATAAAAGCGAACTAATTAAATTTCATCGACTTCTCGTGCACTAAAGACTATGATATCATCTAAGGTATATTAAGCACTCTTTGTACGTTAGGGTGGCAAACTCATTGTGAATCAATCGCCTAAACTTTTTTTTGTTTGAAAACTTCTTCTTTTGGCCTTTCTACCATTGTCAAGATGCAAATTTAGACCCTATAAAGTTCCAAAAATTCAGTACTTTAAGTTGCCATAGATAATAACACCCTGTATATTTTGTATTGGACCTTTGCACACCAACACTTTGAGTGGTCCTGTTGACTATTCGACTGTTTTGAGAGGATTCCATGGCACACTTGACTTGGCAGATGCCTTTAAAGTTCTTACTTTCCCTAAAATTTGACTCCCTGCAGAATGGAACTCCCTGTATATTTTTTGTTAAAATTTGGTATATGGGGGTTTTGGGGCGTTTTGTTTATCGCTGTGTGATCCGATTTTAAACAAAAAAAAATCGCTAAATCGTTTTCGTGAAAATCGAAATCGAGGGTATAAAAAAATGTAAAAAGAAGCGGATTTTGAAGGCCTTTCAAACAAAAAAAGTTCAGGCGATTATGTTCAAAAATGAAAATTTTACGGATTTGTACAATTTTAAAGTTGGACACCCTGTAAATATAATTTTGTTTTAAAAACCTTTTGTTTTCATTTACTAAGAAATAAAAGTGTTTGATAGTGTCACCTTCATACTGTATGTTTTTTTATTATTTTCCAATGTGAGGGGGCCAAAATTTGAAACTACGCCACTGAGTAATTTCTTTGATTCGTATTAATTTAAAAAGTAAAAATAAGCTAGTCTGTTCCTACTGGTTTGAAGTGGCAAGCACAGAATCCAGGTAAACACCCTAAACTAGGAACGGACGTATTATTTGTCCTTCCGTACTGCATGTTCATTGTGCATAACGCACCTACCCTTTTTAGGTGTCCATTCCTTTGTAAAAGAGAACTAAATAGCTATAAATTTAAATTACGGTCTACAGTGTGTCCCAATTTGATACTGGACACCTCAGAAATATACGAAGGGCAAGGAAAACAAATGGTCTCTATTTTTTTATTGGTAGTCCCAAGGGAGAGTATCTCGTAGGCGGTGGTATTTGGATGGGGTAATTATTTCATGGCATGCTATGATTTTTTTAAATAGCAAATTTGCAAGAAACCCCATTAGGGATTTTTTTACGACAAAATGTTATTGAGAAAACTTGTTCAGAATGAAAAACTCAATGGATTCGCAAAATTTCAAAAGTCTAGGCCTACTTTGATTTTAGATTTATTTCCCAAAGGTGTCCTTTCTGGAGCTTTCACGTCAAAATTTTATTTTTTCACGATAATCAAGTTGCTTTAATAATATTTTGACGTAAAAGCTCCAGAAAGGACACATTTCTAAGAAAAAAGTGGAATAAAAAGATGAAAAAGCTAAAAATCAAAGTAGGCCTAGACTTTTGAAATTTTGCAAATCTACTCAGTTTTTTATTCTGAACAAGTTTTCTTAATAATATTTTGTCGTAAAAAAATCCCTAATGGGGTTTCTTGAAAATTTGCTATTTTAAAAAATCCTAACAGGCCATGAAATAATTAGCTCATCCAAATACCATCGCCTACGAGATACTCTCCCTTGGGACTACCAATAAAAAAAGAGAGACCATTTGTTTTCCTTGCCCTTCATATATTTCTGAGGTGTCCAGTATCAAATTGGGACACTGTATATGAAAATGAAAGGGGGGATAAACACATTAGTTCGTATTTTGATTGGACGTACAATGGCAGCAGAATCAACTTTTAATTTTACCCATATTTCCACTTCCAATTGACGGGTTGGTAAATCTGCATTCTCATCAATCAATAGTTTTATTTAAACGGGGCTGCTGCGATTTAGATGTAGGTGCTGATATATTGACAGTGGTATCATGTGTGGTACGCTTTAGCGCAAAACGTATAAAAATTCTGTATCAATAAGAAACATGGTTAAAGCTTCTGAAGCCAGATTTTCACTGAAAATAGAAGATCTAAATTCTAAAAGTCAAAGAACTGGAAAGAGAAAATCTTGACTTGATCTAGTAAACAGAGATAACCGAAAAACAACTTCATGATTTTTGGCGTAAAAAATGAAATATAATCTCTGTTGATCCTGGGAAATAAGCGCTATGTTAACAATAGCTATATACTGCCGCAGAACTAGAAACATTTGAAGATCTAGAGGAAAATCCTCCAGGAGCAAATAGTGCATCCCCCACACACCAGTTTATACAGTCAGTGGAAAAACTGTTTATAAAGACCAGAAGAGGGTGAATGATGGAAATGTAGGCCAAGAGGGACAAACAAAGATAGAAAAATCAGTGGTTATCAAGAAACAGATAACTAAAACATCTCCATTCCAAAAAGAGTACCTACCCACCATGATCCCAAAAAATAAAATCAATAAAGGATTGTGACGATAGATCAAGAACATATTAATAGATTAATAACGAATTTCCTGGGGGTTTTCTACCAAATATATATATTTTTTTTATCAATACATCTTCCATCTTCGTAACTACGTACGTTTCAGCTTAGTTAGCCATCATTACGTTACAATATTACAAGTTAAAAACAATTTAAAATATCTAAAAGAGAAACGAAACATTTAGAATTTTTTTTTTCTTTTATACAATTTTCCTTTCTTATATTAAGTACAGATCCATATAATTTTTATTTTTTTTAAATTTGTTAAAATTCGTTAAACGCATCTATACAAAAATTATAAAACATATATAAAGTTTTCCCTGTTATGATACTTACAGATCCTCAATTTACATTTGTCAAACAGTTGGAACAGTTGCAATGTAGATTTTTAAGAATTAGATTACATCTTTGTCAGATCTAAGTTTATAAAATCTTTAAACATTTTTGTGTTATTTTGTCGAAGATATATTTGGAAATGCGGCAGGCAGTTCCACATGTCATACAAAAAACGGCTGGTTGAGTATTTTTTTATAAGTATAGTAGGAGAAACGTAATTTCAGAATATGGTAAAAATCTTTTATACAATGTAAGCAAAAAGGTATATATACATAAAAGAGGCAACTAGTATGTAAAATGTAAGAACCCAAATATTAAAATACCAAAAACAAGCAAAACCCCCCATCAACTATTTTATAAGAAGAAATTTATGTAATTAAATTATGATAAATGTGTGAGAGGCCATCAGTGTCAGTTCTAAAATTTATAGTATTTTGTTGTTTTTTAATGTGTATCATTTCAAAGATATTTCGTTTGAGATAGTCTTTTTCTTTGCATAATATTTCAGCATTCTTAAAATCAAAATTGTGGGAGTTATCAACTGCATGTTTACAGAGGGCAGTAGCATTTTCATTTTTATTTTTTATATCATATTGATGTTTGTATATTCTTTTCTTTAAGTATTGTCTAGTCTGGCCAATATAAGAAGATGGACAATTTAAACATTTAATCTTATAGATGATATTTGTTTGAAATTCATTGGTGATTTTTGGTTTGAGGTTAAAGAATAATTTTTTTGTATAAAAACCAAAATAATACAAAAAAATTCTTCTCTAACCTCAAACCAAAAATCACCAATGAATTTCAAACAAATATCATCTATAAGATTAAATGTTTAAATTGTCCATCTTCTTATATTGGCCAGACTAGACAATACTTAAAGAAAAGAATATACAAACATCAGTATGATATAAAAAATAAAAATGAAAATGCTACTGCCCTCTGTAAACATGCAGTTGATAACTCCCACAATTTTGATTTTAAGAATGCTGAAATATTATGCAAAGAAAAAGACTATCTCAAACGAAATATCTTTGAAATGATACACATTAAAAAACAACAAAATACTATAAATTTTAGAACTGACACTGATGGCCTCTCACACATTTATCATAATTTAACATAAACACAAGTTGTTGCACGGCTAGAGCGTGATACGCACGTGATCGGCTTGCTATTGGTTACTCGGCAATAAAATCTGACCCGGCGGGCGAGTGGAGCAAGTCGATGTTTCTTACAGAGGGTTATTGAGTTGAAAGTGGAACTTTATTTTTTTCCGATATAATTCTTTCCCTGTTTATTAATTGCTGGAGCTACGATTTGTATTAATAGTAGAAATTTGCAGGTAAGTGAATGACTAGGTGTGCCATAAAAGTTTGTTTTTAAAGTTCTTAATACTGGCGCATATTATTTTAATATTTTATATTATAAAAATTCATAGAGATCGTCCTTAATGCGACCCTGCCTCGTATTAGCCCTCAGAATTGTTCACCTGCTTCCATCGTGTAAATGTTTACGCGCCACTTGCATTTAGTTTAAATAGAGTGTAGTCCATTGCATAAGCCCCCCCCCGTTTTGGTCTCGGTTTGCAACATAATTGAAAACTATTGTTTTGCAATTTTATTTTTCTTGGGACTGTCAAAATTGCCGCTTAACTTGCAGCTCCCATATTTCTAGAGCACAAGCTGCCAAATTTTGTTACAAAAAAAAAATATAATGGAATTGAGCCTATCCACTGTTGTTGTAACCAGACAATGTGATTGTATCCAATACTATAATGAGATAATCTTTTGTCTGCATCTCTGCGCCTGCGAGTTCGTCTCGGCTTGGTGAAGTTCGAGCACGCATCGCGTAGTGCGATCTCGATGTCAGGATCACGGAGCCGCGCGCGCTATCATCTGATCCGACCCCATTGTGTGCCTGAAGGGCCGATCTAGCAGACCTTATCAACTTAATCGGCGTCCCTGGAAATATGAAAATGCCCCGCACACGTTCCGTTGTAATCCGCGTGTAATCGATCCTCTCAATATTCGCGCAGTTATAACCTAAATTGAACTCTGCAGAACCCTACCCGGTGACCCAGGAGAATGCTACCTATATCATTGTTCCCAGACCAAATATAACTATAATATAAATAGTAACAAATGGCGTTGTAATCATTCAACATATACAATACCAACTCAAAACACGTATTTGTTTAAGTGCACGTGCTGATTCCGTTGCCACTGGCGGTTTTTCTTAAATGCATTATTCAAAAGTATTACAACAAATACACAATAAACTTTATAGAGTAAAAACAACACGTTTGCACTGATTTTGCACATGATAAATCAAAGCATATGAAATAGAGTTGCGCGGCGGGGCACGGTGTTGCCGGATAGTGCAACCGTCTGGGAAAATCAATATTTTTCGAAATTCATCTATTAATATGTAAAAGATAAAGACGGAAATAAGTTTGTATAATAATAGATATAAATGTCGTCACATTTGCAATCTACAGGGTGGTCCAGAAATTAGTGCCACCCTATACATAGCCGTAGATAATAAGCGCAAAAAAATTTAACAGACTCGTGTTTTTTGTTTTGCTCAAAGCTCAAAATTAACGGCACCATCGACCGTTCATAAGGAGCCCTGAATCTAGTTCTTTGGCAATAACCTTGATTGACCGATTTCATATTAGCGAATAGCGAATATTCGGCCACAGAATAACTAAACAGAATTCCAACGCTTACCGCGGCAATAATCTCGGTTTGCCGGCCCGTCTCAGGTCGACGGGACCAGTGAGGAAACAAATTTTGAGACAGCGCTCGGTGCCAAGCACGATCGCCGCGCCGCCTGCGGACTCATCAAAACTACTTACCTGCTTCTTTGCGCAACGAAAACGGTGCCCGGCCCGCCTCGTCCTATTATATTTAGTGAAGCGAAATCGGGCTAAAAAGTCGTCAAAAAATTTTTCAAGGTAGAACTAGATTGGACCCCATAGGTGTTGTTAAGTACATCACTCTGCATACGAAATGGCGATTTACGAAATTTTTTTGTGGTCGAGACCTTTTTTATTTCGAAAAAACTGTCGAAATTGACAATTTACGGAAATTGTGTTTTTTTACGTTAACATCGTCATATCTTTGAGAGTAGTGGAGCTATCGACTCGAATTTTTTTTTAAATTGAAGCTAACATATGAGCGCTTACAACGAATGCCATTTTTGTTGTCCAATATTGTTTATTAACCACTTTAAATAGCAACAAAATTGCAACGTTATAAAAAGTGTAATGAAATTTTCACTAAGCGAGAAACTTTTTTATTTGTGGAAATTTTTATATACATGCTGCGAGGGAAATGTGCCCAAAACAAGAAAAAAGTTTTTGGCAAAAAAAATTACCTATAGCGCCTATAGTTTTTGAACTGTGAATTTTTTTTTGTGGCGCGCGCTACTCACGTGGAACGCAAAATTAATCCCTTGCCTGAGAATATCCACGCGTGGCGGGCATGTCTCAACAACTAATGCGTAGTTTACATGCGCAAGTGAAACTATCACAAATATAAATATCTTAGAGTAATTCCTAATAGCACATAGGTCTGTGCTAATAGTTTGCCAATGTAAACCCTCTCAGTGAGAACTCTCTGCCATAGCCATAAAAGAGTAGGTAGGTACGTCTCTGGGAGCGTTTACATAAACTATTTGGAAGTACTCTCAGTACGACTTGTGAGTTCATGTAAACGCTCCCAGAGTTCTTCCTGAGAGGGTTTACATTGGCAAACTTTTAGGAAATACTCTAAGATATTCATATTTGTGATAGTTTCACTTGCGCATGTAAACTACGCATCAGTTGTTGAGACATGCCTGCCACGTGTGGATATTATCACGCAAGGGATTATTAATTTTGCGTTCCACGTGAGTAGCGCGCGCCACAAAAAAATGCACAGTCCAAAAACTATAGGCGCTATAGGTAATTTTTTTTACCAAAAACTTCCTTCTTGTTTTGAGCACATTTCCCTCGCAGCATGTGTATAAAAATTTCCACAAATAAAAAAGTTTCTCGCTTAGTGAAAATTTCATTACATTTTTTATAACCTTGCAATTTTGTTGCTATTTAAAGTGGTTAATAAACAATATTGGACAACAACTATGGCATTCGTTGTAAGCGCTCATATGTTAGCTTCAATTTTAAAGAAAATTCGAGTCGATAGCTCCACTACTCTCAAAGATATGACGATGGAAATGTAAAAAAACACAATTTCCGTAAAATGCCAATTTCGACAGTTTTTTCTAAATAAAAAAGGTCTCGACCACAAAAAAATGTCGTAAATCGCCATTTCGTATGCACAGTGATGTACCCTATGGGGTCTGATCTAGTTCTACCCTCAAAAAATTTCTTTTTTGAGAACGAAGCGACTTTTTGCTGATATATTAAAAAATATATTTCAAAGTTATTTAAAAAGTATTAAAAAAATAGGTTTAGGAACAAAATTTAGGATAGCAATACGTTATTGAATATACGGAGACTGCTACAAGCTAAAATGGTACAAACAGATTTTTTTTTCTGAAGTTGTTATCACAGATAGGAAAAAAGAAAAACACTTTCTTATGGCACTTCTTAACGGGCTTTAAGATGGCGTTTTTAGATCTTGGGTTGACTATGGCTTATTTTTTGGGCCCTTTATGGTTGTGTTATACAAAATTATTCGATATTTACAAATTTATTATAAAAATAGTTTTTCTTTATGGTATTTTCAGAGAGTTCTATGGTATACAGAGTGTTTAACTCGGCGCTCTCATTCCAGAAGGTGGCGGACACGCGCCACGCGCTCCATCGAAGGTCGAGGCGCGGTTCCAGTCGACGTGCGGTACAGACGACGCTTCGGGCTGGAAGCTGTGGTCTTGGGTTGATTATAACTTATTTTTTGAACACTTTATGGTTGAGTTATATAAAATTATTCACTATTTATTATAAAAATCGTTTTTCGTTATATTTTCAGAGAGTTCTATGGTATACAGAGTGTTTAACTCAGCGCTCTCCAGACTAATTATATTGGTTTCTATGCTTAAGAAACATTCTTGAAAATTAACTGGGGGCGACTATAGTTTATTTTTGAAAACATTACGGCTGTGTTATACAAATTATTCTCTATTTATTATAAAAATCGTTTTTCTTTATATTTTCAGAGAGTTCTATGGTATACAGAGTGTTTAACTCAGCGCTCTCCAGACTAATTATATTGGTTTCTATGCTTAAGAAACATTCTTGAAAATTAACTGGGGGCGACTATAGTTTATTTTGAAAACTTTACGGCTGTGTTATACAAATTATTCTCTATTTATTATAAAAATAGTTTTTTCTTTATATTTTCAGAGTTCTATGGTATACAGAGTGTTTGACTGAGCGCTCTCCAGACTAATTATATTGGTTTCTTTGTTTAAGAAACTGGAAAATTAAAGGCTCAGAATGATTTTGTTAGATATTTAATGTGTGGAATGAAACAAGAGAAATATATTTATGTTTTATATTAAAAATATATATATACAATAAACACTAATTTCTAAATATATACACACTTACATCTAATTGGATAAAATAATGAAACTTATCTATACATATACGTATAACTAAATATATTTAGGGGAGATTTTTTTTCATGCGTTCAAGTTTTTCAACTTCATTCATACATGAGGCACGCCCTTCTTTCGCACGATTATAAATGGCTTTTATTTTCAACATCCTCTTTTCACATTCATCCCACTCCCTTTGCATTCGATATCACACATTCAAACCTTCTCTTTTTTTCGTTTGCGTTTGAAATGCCCCCATCTGCCAACTCTCTCATATTCATAAATACTTCACTCACACTTTGATGCTGCTCGTTCACAAATCTCCCCTTTTCATTTAGCATTGTCAAATTCTTTCCCCCACGCGTTGTCTGTGACTCCTGGGAGGGTCGCTTCGCTATCAAATCGTCTGCCTCGTCGCTTAACCTCTTGCATGACGACCGCGATGAAGCCCTGGAGCCCCCACACCGGCTTTGATTATCTATCTGTGAGGAAGAAACCTTATTTGAAAATAGCGAATTTTATAAATGTTAGCTTACCTTTGACGATGCTGCCGGTGATGGAAGACGTCCAACTTCAAAATCGGAACCATAATCATCAAGAGCCATGTCGCAGAGTTGCTGGTTGGTGAGCCCTGCGATGAATGGCTCCTCCAGCAGACTCAACACGCTTGAGTTGAGATTGGGCAGCTATGAAAGGAAAACATTATATGGGAAAATACTGATTAATGCAAACTTACAGGTTCGGGGCAAATTGACGCCACAGCGTTGACCGTCTCGTCGGCACTCCGAGTTGGCTACAAGTAAATGGGTTCAATGAGAATCGAATGAGAAATTAAATTAAAAAACTTACAGCTACCAAACGGCAATCACTTAGAATTTTAATTTTTGATGATTCCATACTGTTCAAAGCGACGAAGCACAGGTGAACTGAGTAAAAGCGGTTCGGAACACGGGTGAACTGAGTAAAAGCGGCTCGGAACACGACTGTGAAACACGGGTGAACTGAAGAGGAAACGCGCCACGCATCGTGTGTATATCGGAACAGTGTTGCCAGTTTGGTAGATTTTTCCTGAACGTTAGGGAGACCCGCCCACCGGAGGCAACGTTGTCAGATTACCGAAAGTCCCCACCAACCCCGCCCCATCAGTGCCCTCCTACATGGTACCGCCCACATCCCTTCTTTCCGCATAGTAAGAAGTATTGGAATATAAGAGTCATATCTTTGCTTTCAGTGATAGTTTCTACAAATCTTTAGTTTTCTGCAAATCGTAATGTCTAACATCAGGTATATCATCGACGCTGATGGCTTTCAAGTTAGTGGAAAGTTCGTTATAAAAGAAATGTCGATATACGATATGAAATCGAGGGAAGTGACATCCAGGTATTATCGTGTGGGAAACTACCGCAGCCTATCTTCTAAGGATGCATGCACTGCTCGTTGGTTAACGATGAACTTGCACGGCTTGAAGTTTGAAGATTGTGCAACGGATGAAGCCCAGGAAAGTGCGTTAGAAGAGATTCGGCGTCTGGGGGAGTCCGCTGGCGATGAACTTATAGCTTACAAGGGAGGACAAGTTAAAAGGAATCTGCTGCAGGCCGCGGGGTATGCCCACTTATCTTACAATATCGAGGATCTAGGCTGCCCCAAGTTCGACGTCCTTGTTCGGAAGCAGCAGAGGTTCTACGAGCGAGTGCGTGCAAACCAATGTGAGCGACACATCACGAGGCCTGGAAAAGCATTTCACTGCCCGAGGGTAGAACTAATGTTTTTTTCTGAATTTATAAGACGATGTAAATAATTTAGTTTTTGTGAAAATGTAAATAAAAATGTAAAGTTATTATAAAGGGAGCAAAAAAAAAACCTTTTCTCAGATCCTGTTTTCATACTAAAATTTTGGAGAGGGGACCATCCTTCGACGCTCTTACCCTATATAGGTAGGAACTCTGCCTATTTCTAGCACACTGCTCTACTCATTGCTTCGAAGATGATCGATGGTAATGAAATAGCTACAGAGAGCGACAAAACTGTAAAGGCATATGAGAAGGTGTTTAACATACTTAATGAAAGTGACAGACCTACACTTCCACAAGTATTACAACGTTGGCAGCAAAAGTTGCAATTGTCGGTGAGACAGCATTCCTCAGCACTCAGATGTCATTTTCACCAAGGCACTTTGTCAAAGTTGCATGCCAATCTGCAACATCTCAAAAGACTTCAATTATACTTCAAAACATTATGCAAAACTGGATCTGGCAAGCAACACCTCAATAGAAGTCATCGAGTCAAATGGGTGGACGTTCAAGCAGCGTTCCAGAGTCGTCTTCGCACAGGTGTTATAGTAAATATGAGGCACATCGATTTATTCCAGTTTTTTGACGATGCATTTATTCTTTTTAAGAGTCGCATAACTAGAACTTTAAATGCTTTTCACATTGTTAAGGTAAATGCGGTTTTTAATGGTGAATTTGTTAAAATGTCTCAAGATACAGTCATAAGTGACAACAAATGCTTCAACACAAAAAATGCTATAATTGACCAGGGGAGTGATTTAAAGTTGTGGTTTACAGATAATATAAAGGATAGGATTATAAAGAAGCTTGAAGATTTTCATGACAATGGATCGGGGTGGGCGTTACGCAAAATTTTGAGTTTAGTCATCAGTATAAATAAAGTTGAGATAGGAAACGGTGCTTCATATCTGCCACTCCCCGTTGAAATTTCCAAAAAACAAGCATGTGTCAATGTAAAAAATAGTGATGAAGCATGCTTCTTTTGGAGTGTTATTGCCGCTCTTTACCCCTCTCAAAAGCATATTGATCGGGTTAATTCATATCCTCACTACAGGCTGAAATTTAAATTAGATGATATAGACCTACCAATGCAATTATCTCAAATATCGAAATTCGAAAAATTAAATGAAATTTCTATAAATGTGTATATTTTGGAGTTGGTAAGTGAGACTCCACGTCAATTTATCACCTCTCCAGCTCGACTAACTAAAAATAAAATGGATAGACATGTGAATTTACTTCTAATTCAAAGTCATTATTTTTTGAAAACTAGCGACTTTGAAGCACCGTCTGTCGACGATGCGCACGTTGATATAAAATACCATTATTGTTGGATTAAAGATTTATCTAGACTGATTTCGAAACAGTCTAGTAAACATAACGGTAGAAAATTTATATGCGAGAGATGTTTAAATTACTTTTCATCGCAAGATAAGTTAGAAGAGCATACAGTTTATTGCGAGCAAATAAATAATTGTAAAATCGAGTTTCCCAAAGAGAAGTTTATCGAATTTAAAAATTTTGTTAATAAAGAACGCACCCCATTCACCCTGTATGCTGACTTTGAAGCAATGCTAAAACCCTGCGGAGATTCTGATGCTAGCCTAAAAACTGTTAAATATCAAAGACACGAAGCATTCAGTGCCGGTTATTATTTCAAGTGCTCTTTTGACAACTCGCTCTCTTTCTACAAAGCTTATCGCGGGGGAGACTGTATGATATGGTTTGCCAATCAAATAGAGGAAATTGCTAAGTTTATATCATCCAAATTGAATCTTGTTGAACCTATGGATGAAGCCATAAGTCTTAAAGATGCCACCCCTAATTGTCACATTTGCGAGAAAAAATTCAATGTTAACGACATAATTGTACGTGATCACTGTCACCTGTCATCGATGTTTCGAGGTTATGCACATCAAGCGTGCAACTTAAATTATAAAAACTCGTTTGTAGTTCCCATCATTTTCCACAATCTTAGTGGGTATGACAGCCACTTTATAATACGAGAACTTGCCAAACGGAATCATGTCAACCTACTTCCTGTTAATAATGAAAAATATATAAGCTTTACAGTATTCGATAATGAAACAAATATTAAATTTCGGTTCATCGATTCTTTCAAGTTCTTGGCCTTTCCTCTCGACAAACTCGCATCATCTCTAAATAGTTTCGAAAACACTAGAAATGAATTTCGATTGTCTTCCGAAAATTTTGACTTGTTAACTAGGAAAGGGGTTTTTTGTTATGATTATATCGATTCTCTGGAAAAATTGGAAGAAACCGCATTACCATCGATTCAACATTTTTATAACAAATTAAATGACACTAATATTAACGAGAAGGATTACGGACATGCGCAATTAATTTGGGAGAGGTTTGGTGTAAAAACCTTGGGTGAGTATTTAGATCTGTACTTAAAGACTGACGTGCTCTTGCTCACAGATATATTTGAACACTTTAGAACGACTTGTCTTCAAAATTACGGTTTAGATCCTGCCTGGTACTATACTTTGCCTGGATTCAGTTGGGATTGCATGCTTCGATATACGAAATGTAAATTAGAAACCTTCCAAGATAGTGACATCTTAATGTTTTTCGAGAGGGCAATTCGAGGTGGGGTAAGCCAGGTAAGCCACCGCTTTTCTCAGGCCAACAACAAATATATGGCAAACTATGATGCTAGTATGCCATCAAAATATATTCTTTATGCGGACGTTAACAACCTTTATGGCTGGGCAATGTGTGAACCCCTTCCTTACGGAGGATTTGAGTGGGCCTCCAACGATACTGACGTCACCAAGGTTGCTGACAATGCCGATGAAGGATATATTTTAGAAGTGGATTTGTCGTATCCCGATCATCTTCATGACCATCATAAAGATCTTCCTTTCGCACCTGAACATCGTAAACCTCCAGGTTCCAAAATAAAAAAGCTCATGACCACTCTCGATGATAAGAAGAATTATGTGATTCATTATAGAGCGCTTAAGCAAGCTTTACAACATGGTTTAATTCTGAAAAAAATTCACAAAGTTTTGAAATTTAAGCAGTCTACCTGGTTAGCTCCCTATATACAACTCAATACCCACTTAAGAACTGTGACAACATTAGATTTTGAAAAAAATATAATGAAACTAATGAATAATGCAATCTACGGCAAAACAATGCAAAATGTTAGAAAACATAGGATTGTGAGATTATTAAGGACGTGGGAGGGTAGATACGGCGCCAAAAATTTAATTTCTAGCCCTCGTTTTAGACATAGGATAATTTTTGAAGAGAATTTAATAAGTGTCGAATTAAATAAGACAAATATTATGTTTGATAAACCTCTGTACGTTGGGATGTCTATTCTGGACATATCAAAAACCTGTGTTTACGAATTTCACTATGACTTTATGTTGAAAACATTTTCACCAACTAACTGCTTATTATTATATACTGATACTGATAGTTTAGTTTACGAAATCCGCTGTGAGGACATGTTCGAGGATGTAATTAAGAATCATATTCATCGGTTTGACACTAGTGACTATCCTGCAGATAATCAATATGGAATTCCGCTTGTAAATAAGAAGGTGCCAGGACTGATGAAGGACGAATTAAATGGTCGTATTTTAACACATTTTGTTGGACTTAGATCTAAAATGTATACTTATAAGGTTCAAGGAAAAAATTTGTGTGTTAAAAAATCCAAAGGTGTTAGAGGTAGTGTTGTAGCGAAGCAGATAACGTATCAAGATTATTTCGATTGTTTATTCGATAAGACAGAGAAAATTGTAAATCAACGATCTATACGATCGTTTTCTCATAACGTCTTTAGCATAAGTCAATCTAAGATTGGTTTAAATCCATTTGACGATAAGCGATATTTAGTTGATAGTGTTTCAACCCTTCCTTGGGGTCATAAAGATGTACGTGTGGATGAATAAAAAATATATTTTACAAATAGTGTTTCATTCTCTTGTAGCCCCCCCACCCCTGACATCCCACCGCCCAGTTTGTATATATAACCGAGACATCGAGCTCATTCTGCAGTCTGAAAACTTGTAACAAGAGTTCGCAGCAACATGTACAACCAGACCATTCAGATCGAATCAGACATGGTGCCCTGCCCCTACATTGCCAGCCACATGGTACGGAGAAGTCGACTGCAGAATCATCTGGTGAAGTGTCGGCGACAGTTGGGACATGTGCCTGAAATCAATTGGGAAGAGTATTACCGACATATCAACAATCAGCCGTCGATGATCATAAGAAATCCCAGGATTGGCCCGGAATAAAAATTTTGTAAAATAAAAATATTGTAAAATAAAAGTCATATTTTTTAATCAGTGCTTTATTCCAACCTTCTTCTATACAAGTCTGCTAACAAAAATTGATTATAATAAGAGTACAGTTCAAAAATGCAATATGTTTCCATGCTACATACCGCATTGCACATTAAAAATACAATTTCCATTACATTTATGGCATAGTTACTACGTACTAATAATTCATTGACCTTATCTAAAAAATTAAGGTAAAAATCATACAATTCAAAATTAATCAAAAAGCTCATCCTTAAAGTCACATATGGTGCGATATTTAGTAGCTCGAAAACCTCTGCTATGGAAAACCATTGGCTAACACCATATTTTGCAAGCAACACTCGTTGATTTCCATCTGCAGTCAACATGGTTCTTAACAATATATCGTCAAATCTGATGAACATCGGGGTACCCAGGTTGTTGGTAAAGTTGTTTAAATTATTCACTAATTCTTTCCACTCCAAATAGTCCAGCGAAATCACATTTCGTCGCACTGTTGATCGGATATTAACTTGGGGTTTGAAATATCTCATAATGCTCAAACCATTATTAATAATATATGTAGGTAATGTGAAGCATGATGATAGAAGCAGAGAATCTTCGCTTACATTGTTTACTTCTTCATGGTCGCTACCATCGGTTTCATAGCCGCTGTCAACCATCTTAACACTTGAAGCTCTACACGACGTTTGACTCAGAGATCCACGAGTCATGGTCTTTATCAAAGCCCAACCATCGTACTAGCACCTTCCCCCTCTTTCTACGAAGAATCTTTTCAACCAGGTAGACATCGGGATGTTCAGTTTTTTGCAATTCTTCGCGGTAAAACCCGCCCTTTATAGGACTTCCATTTAAATCCTCTAGAAGATATGTAGGCGGGTTGGTAATTTGTACTTTGCTTATTTTAAACAATTCTGTACTCCAACTAGGCATATATCCTTTGGCAAATACGTGTTTCACTTTACTTATTCTCACAATATCTCCAACCTTCAATTTACTACCTCTGAAAATCTTCACGTGACTATACACTTTTTTAAGCAGATATTGTTCGTTACTTTTATTAACTTGGTTGGGTTTCATCTGAATCACTCTATGCTTTCTGTTATTATACTCGGCAACTAGCGTAGGCAAATAATCATCCCATTTAAATTTACCATTTAGACTAAAATACTTAAATAATCGCTCTTTTAGAGTTCGTATTACTCTCTCGGCCATGGCGGCTTTCGTGATGCTAAAAGTGCTGTAATGACTAATTTTGAATTTTCGCATCAAATTTTGAAATCTAGAGTTATAAAACTCTTTGCCCTGATCAGTTTGAAGGTTGCGAGGCTTTCGAGTTCCCGATAGGATACCAGCAAAGGCGTTGGTAACATCTTCGGCAGACTTGGATTTGAGCGGTCTGCACCAAACAAATTTAGAGAAGCAATCGATTACAACCAGTATGAATTTGAAGCCATTATTGTGACTAGCATACTGATCTAACTGCGCAAGATCAGCTTGCCACAAATCGTCTAAACCTTTAATGATAGTTCGACGACGTGGATAATTTTTTCGCGCTGGTTTATGTAATTCCTTAACTACTTGAATTTTTTCTTTACTATGCATGACTATGCTCCACCCTCAAGGATCTCTGCAAGTCTGAGAGATAGTAAGGATTGCATGCTCTTACCAGTTATTTTTAAATAATAATCTTCCATAGTTTTAACCAACTCTCTCAATTCATCGATCTTATCTTGGAAATTGTCTATCATTGTGTTGCGAATATGAAGATCGCATTCATCAGAATGCTGTTTAAGATTTGTGTAAAAATATTGTAATGTATGAATGACCCCCTCATCGACATATTGTTTTGTGCTGGCATCGCTTTCATCGATCGGGTGATTAACGTTGCTCAGTCTGCAGTTGCTACAATCATAGTTTCCTTCTAGAGTCAAATTTAATGTGTAAACAGGTGGGCAAGACCTGCTCCTTGATTTCGAGGCACGTCCGAACTTGTTTAAGGACATCTTTTAACTAACTTGAATGATCTATAGGGACAAATCTGTCTAATAATTTGGGATTTGGCCCGGACTGTTCACCAACCATTTTTAAATAACATTCTTCAACAATTTTAACAAATTTTCTTATTTCATCGATCTCTTTCTCCAAAGCGTCTTTCACGCTACTCTCAATATTAACATCATGTTGTTCGAGCGTGACGTTAAAAGTTTTGAATGCCTCATTCATTTGTTTGTCAACATATTGCTTTGTCACAACATCATTGCTGCTAATCGGATAATTAACGTTGCACAGTCTGCGGGTTTTCAAATCATAATCCCCGTCATTCAACGAGTAAGGAATAGTCCTTGAAACACGTCCGAACTTGTTTAAAGGCATCTTATAAATAACGTTAGAGAATAATTTTTGCTTCTTTCAATTCATTGATTATTGCTGTTATTTCGTTTTCGGGAAGTATTTCCGGCATCTTTTGATGCTATTAATAACCTTAACCTGTCCACAAGTTCATTAGGATCATCCCAGTAAATATATTCCACAGGTTTTGTGTTATACTTAAGATGCATGCCAGAACCCTTTACAGGTGTGGAGGTAGCCACCGGGCCCTTCATAAGAGGTTTAATAATATTAGAATACTTATTTTTGTAGCTATGTTTTAATCGTCCGTTTGAAGTAAGATGAGCACCAGTGAGATTTAAAATATCTCTGTAACTTTTCAAATCATCATCAGTACCTTCTGGATTATTATAGAAAATTAGCTGGTAGAGACCATCAGTTCCCGCGAATCGGCTATTGTTGATGATTATATCACCAGACGTTTTTTCAAAATCGATATATTTATTTCCTAGCATCCATACTGATTTAGTTTCGTCATACTTAGGACCATATGTCCTATCGATTTTAAGTGAATTAGCCATAAAGTCTGTTATACATGGTATAGATACTTTAGGATACACAGTATCAAAATGCCTGTACACTTTGTCAATTCCTTTCTCAACATCATTTAACGTTTCATTCATTTCTCCTAAAAGTGCAATTGGACTTTTCAACGACTCGCGCCACTTTTCCATAAATGATTCAACTTTTGGTTCAACTTTTGGTTCAACTTTCGGTTTTAATTCTTGCTTAACTTGTAAATTTGCTAGAGAGCTTGTCACAGGTTTGAAAATTTTTTGTAAAGTTTCATTCTCATCAAATTTCCCTATTTTTAAGGCGGTGTATTTTTTTCTAATCGTTCGAGCTAGTTCACTGATTTTCTTTGCGCGCTGCGCTTCTTGAATCTGTTCTTGCATCGACATCTCGATTAATAATAAGCGTATTGTGCTTCTCATAACTTTATATACCTATCAAAACCTATTCTATAGCGTCCCTCATTCATATTGAAATCTTTAACAATAACTAGAGTTCCAAAATTATCATTCCAACAGAGCGAGCAGAGATTCTTGAAATCACCGTATGAGATGTCTGGTGATACGTGCTCTTCATAAATATGTCTAAGGTTTACCTCATCTTGTTTAAACAAAACGATTACATTACAATTGTCTCGTATTAATTGCTTAGGTATTTTTGAATATGTCTGGCAGAGATATGCAGCATCTATATTTTTATGACGACCCATGGAGTAATATTCTCTAATTTTTTCCTGTGTCCCACAAGCCACATCATCGAAAATAAAAATTGAATTTTCTCTAGCCTCTGTTGGTGCAATGACGTCATCGTTTGAGCTAAATGGAAAATATCCAACACATTTTGCTTCTTTAAGCACGTCTTGTAGTAACTGATATTTAGGTTGGTATAGAGATTTACTGTAAAGGTAGATGTTCTTAAATTTTAAGCCATTCTCGTTGAATATTAAACTAAGCAGACTGTTTGTTTTACCACAACCGCTAGGACCGCAAAATATTGCTCTAATTGAATTTGGTAAGAGTACGCCATGTTTAGATTTCTCACTTCGAGCAAAATCTAGATTTTCGATTGGTAGAGATAGTTGATGTGATTCGATACGCATCTTGTATACATCTAATAAGATAGCGTATGCTTGATGCATATATACCTATCGGGATGTAAATAATAAACAGTTTTTCGATTAAGAATATTTATTTTCTACAACTATTACAATACATGTAAGGCATGTAAGCTCGAATCTTCTGCTGCACAATACTCCTACACAGCGGGCACTTCTCCATGGAGTTTGCACAACTCATACAGCATGCCAAATGTCCACATGGAACCAGCAAGACTTCTATGTTTCTGCAGTAGCATACTATACATAAAAAGTCCGGATTGGTGTTATTTACTTTTTCAGGTGGGATGTCCACAGGCTTGATTTCACCTTTAATAAATGGACAACTGGGACTCCAGCTAGCATGGTCTTGCCATGGATCATCATCCTTTTCCCATTTATATCCTTCAATATTGCAAAATGGACACCGGACAACATCTTCGTAATTCGTATAAAAAAATCCTGCTCGGGCAAGCTTCTCTGATGATAGGGGGCTTGACCAGTTTTCAAACGTTCTTATAAGACTCTCGTAATTATGCTCCATCGCTCATTCAGTAATACTCTTACTATTTCAATAAATAATTTTGCTACTAGCAATGAAGAACATATAGTAATGTAGTAAATTAGTGGCACGAAAGCGAGGTCTTTTATATGTTGTTCTTGACTGAGGTCTCTGGGTGTGGCCATTGTGGGCGTGGTGGAAGGTGGGACCTCCCTCCACACACTTTCAGCAATCGTATGATTTTGGAATACTGCTCGAAGTTTAAACTGAGTAGCATTTTTAGGCAGTCTTGCTACCGAAATTTTTTCAACTACCGTTTTAAATGGGAAACATCTTTTATCCTGTTCGCAAATAGATACCTTAGCATCTTCAGGGTTGTAAATATAGAACACATTATTTATTAATGAGAACAAAATAATGTGACCCAAACTCAGCAACATCTTGATTATAACTGAAATGTATCAGTAAATGTTCTTTTATATATACGGATCTACATTAAATCTCGTACAGTTTCACTTAAAGGTAAATACTCCATGGTACAGTCATGCACAATTATGCAGTAGGCTCGAGTTCTATCAGGAAATCCATCACTATTTTCTATGTCCAACTTAACATCAACTGTGTTTATTTTTATAGATTCATTCCGGCGAGAACAGTCAATTACAAACAGGGTTGCATTATTTTTGTAATCTGCATAGCTAAGTAGCGGGCGACTCTCCATTGCATTCATGTAACTCGGATAAAATTCCACATAGTTGTGATAGGCCTCCAAAAAGTCGTTAGCAGCAAAATTCAATCTCTGACGTTCGAATGGAAAATATTCACCGTTTACAATTAATCTTACATCAGTCGCATCTATGTGATCAAATGACGTGGGATTTTTTTTAGAATTATCATTGCGATCAGTCTGAAATCCAACTATGACGTACCGAGGAGTTGACGCGGCTGCTGACGATTTTACGGCCCATATTTCTCTTTGGGAGTTTACAGTAAGATTTGGCAATTCATGTAGCTCCCATTTGCGGAACGCCATTATAATTGGACGATCAATTTTTATAGATTTAAGCAGATCCAATCTAATGATATCATTCGGCTGAATATGTTTAACCTTTAATTCAATGTTGGAAATTGTTATTTCTGCAGTTATGGCAGGATCTGGTCTTGCAGCGTCTTGGGTTAGTAATAAGGCATTGTTATCATTTCGAGCTCGTATTAGTCTCACTGTTTGTTTACCACAAATTGCCATCTGATAATCGTTGAATATTCCAAACAGATGTTTTAGCGGTATTCTTACATTGAATGTTCCATCATTGTTAACAGCAAAAGATTTATTAACCCCAACCCAGCTTGCTGTTGACATGCATTTTTCGTCATTAGCAGTATAGCAAAGATACGATCTGATCGTACTCACAATTCCGGGGTTTCTCACTACTTCTACTTCCTTGCCATTTAGTTCATAAGAAATTGAATCGAATAGAAATGCGGCACCGTTGTTGGCTAGTTTGCATTGTCCAGCACCGGTTTTCTTAGCCACTGTACCTTTGACAAAAATCGACGCATCGTACATCAACAACCATGCATCACCCTGATTAATGGTTATTTCCACAGTATCATTATTCCTAAATGACTTTACAAATGGGTAATAGATTCATCATAGGTTGGGGTGCGATGCACATTAAACACTTGAGGTGTTAGGGACATAGCCAAGTGCTTTCAAAAATTCTTGATTTTCCAACGAGAGACGATCTGCACTCTTCGGTGAAATATCTTTTAAAAATTGTTGATTTTCCAACGAGAGACGATCTGCACTCTTCGGTGAAATATTTGTTAGTGAATTTTTGGAGCATTGTGATTGCCTTTTATACGGTTGATATCTGTCATCAAAAACCAAAACTATTTTCACAAAAATTTCATACACGCTTCAACTCCAACCGTACAATTATTTCCTCACCTCTAAAATTTACAGGTTGAGAGTTCTGATCGAGAATATTTACAGTCAAATTATTAATCTCACGCTTTGCAACTGGCATGTACACCAGATTTTTCGGACACTCGTCTATAGCGTAACCAGGATCGCTGCTAACTGCAAACTCGTAAATCGTATGAGTTGGTTGATTTTTATAGTATGCTCCAGATGTTACGTTACAATCTATATGTATAGTTCTGACCTTCACGATATTTACAGATATATCAGAAGTATGTAATTGTCCAGACTCTAATAGACTAGGAGAAAATCCTAACACATGAGCAATAGAGTCTGTTGGTAGAAAATCTACTGTATATTTATCACTGTAAATTTCACACTTTAAAGTACTGTTATTGGCTTTTATTGAAATTGGATTTTTCTGATCAGACTCCTCCTTTCTTAAAGCGCCAACTATGAACTTTTCTAGGGCCTCAATTTCGTACGAGCCTGTGGGGATTACTAAACATTTGCGATACCCATCAGCATTTATATAATAAAATTTGTTGACACCAACATCTATATTGGGTATACTGTTATATGTGTGAAATCCTAGCAGGGCCAAACCATACTCAAAATCTGATTCTAAATGTATAGGAATATTAAAGTCAATAGACAGTGTGGAAGTAAATCCGTGTAGTGTGAACAACAGCGACATAATTGATGAATTCTCTCCTCAACTACCCCTTTTATAGAAAAACTTGAAAACTGTTATTGTTATTGTCTAATTGGTATTCAGAATATTTTCGGCGACTTTTGGGAACAAATTAAACACACTTCATATTTTGAAATTTTATTTAGTTTCTTAGGAAGCTTAGACACAAATGACCACAGTTCATCTCGTTATAGTTTTGATAAGAATTGTTGTTATATTCAACTTCAATCTCATTTCCCAAATATCTGATGAGTTCTTTTGGCGGTTTCAGGTTGCCAAAGCTGTCGAAATACTCGCATTTTCTTCCTCTCTTGCGATATGCCACCCAATGAGACCCGGAGTTCCTCTGCACATCCAAATTTAAAATGGCCGACTCATTTTTTCTCGGTTTTTTAGGTAGTGTATCTCTCATATACACACCTCTAAAGTAAGGAATTCCATCGGCATATTTAAGTAAATCTAGGTTGGATAAAGGTCTGTTGGGCGGCTTCAATAGTTTTTTTTCTTTAAAAAAAGACCGAACCAACGTTTATTTTTCCGCAAATAGAGTCCAGAACCGACGATCTTCATAGATTGCTTTCCATTCTCCATCAGCTTTTTTGTATTATTTACGTCAATTATTGTTTTGGCTATACTGCTAGCCCCTCCGGCTATAGAACCAAGGGCCCCTAAAGCAGCCAGTATAGGCAGAAGCGGGAGAAAACCTCCTTTCTTTTCTTCAAAGGGAATAATTCTAGGTATTCTTAGTTTACTTTTTCCACCCGCTTTTTTTATGTGCACGCGTGCTGCTCTCACGGCTGCTAACGATGATTTTTTCAATTTTTTTAGATCATTCAACTCATTGTTAGTAAAAGATTTCTTTAGGGCTTTTTCAACCTTCTTTACAATATCTCTTCTAAACGAAAATGGGCGTTTCATACCCATACCCAATTTCCTTTTAACTTTCATTGCACTCGTAACGAACCAGGCAGCTGTTTTCTCACCAAATTTGGCGTCTCTTGATTTGACTCTATCCCAAGCCCGATTTTCCAGTTCCCAATCTGCCTTGCGTCGTTCTTCTAATGATTTGTTTTTACTGTATGCAACATCATGAATTAAGCAAGATTCATCCAACTTGTTTATGCCAGTATCACCCCTAGAAAGACGTTTTTCTAATTTAGTACCAGGGCCACAATACTGGTATCCCGGAAAATGTAACTCGATCGGTAATTTGTCAATTAATGTGTTCAACACTCCACCCCCTTTAACAACCAGCATTGGATTGACACAGGTTTATTCAATCACACCCTCTTATATAGGGAAATAAAAAACACACAAACAAATAATATTTTTTATTTTCACAACTTTACATTTCTAAACTTTTTAGTTAGTTCATACATAATAATCAAGCGTCTCAGCTCTTCGAGTGCCTCCATATATCGCCGCAGTCTCTCGCTCATGCTTCAGAAAATATAATATTTGTAGTCTTGCCGACGGGCCCCAAGCTTGTTAAAAAATACCTTTTGTCACCATTCAATTCGTCAATTCGCTCTTGAGTTAATTGCTCCGTAAAACGCTGAGGCAGGATGGTCTTGAAGTCGGCAAATTCCACCACTACCTTTTCCCCAAACTTGGTATTTATTCTCTTAAAACACTGGATCTCAAATTTTTTATTTACTTCCAAATCTCGAACATTCACCAGATTTTTCACCAGCAAATTGTTTAAACTATTTATGAAGGACATGTTGTAAATGATCTGCGTGTCTGATGAGATCTTAGTTGAACCTCTCCTATATAGCTGTTTCAATAGGAGTGGGGAGAGAGTGGGGAGACGGGCAAAACCTAGGAGAGTACCAGACCAGACAGGTTTCGACAAGTCTGGTCTGGTGCTCTCTTAGTATCTCTACTACCATTTTCAACTTAATTTTTTTTAAATACGGACCTGGATTTTTTTGCAGATTTTGAAAGCACTTTCATTCCAAATACCATGATGTATGGACAATATTTTTAAAATGTTTTGAGACAATTATACTGAAAATTCCTTTTTTTCTACTCATTGTTTCCCTGTATTTAAATGTTGATAACAACTTCAGAAAAAAATAAAATCAAAAATGCAAAATTTCACTTTTGTCGAAATAACTCAAAAACGAAAAAATATATTAGAAATCTGTTTGTACCATTTTACTGACCTCAAAATTGCGCAACTTTTTCCGCATTTGTTGTTTGTTGTTGTTCTATCTCTCACCGTTTGCAAGATTCCCATACTGTTCAACATGCAATCTTAAAATTTTCAAGTAATTAAAGTGTAAATTTCAATAAATAGTCCAAAATTTTAAAAAATGATTAAAAACCAATTTTTCGATATCGAGTTTTTCGTTTTTTGCATTTTCTGAGAAAATTTTCAAAGTGATGTATATTTTTTACACCATCAGAAAGTAGAGGTTTCAACGAACAAAAAGCGAACCGACTTTTTTTAAAAAGCAGCTTTTTTGACGTGGGTATTTTCGATTGAAAATGAGGTTACTTTTTCGGTTTAAAATCAAAAAAAGGGGTAAAAATAAATATTTTGATTCGAAAAAATTACAGCGTGTTCGAGACATAAGAAGGTAAGTTTCCACCAAATTTCGTAGAATTTTTTTTGTGAGATAAAAATTAAAAACCAAAAAATCGGTTATTTTGATTTTTCGTGGATATTTTCAGGTTATGTGAAAAAAGTGTAAATACAAAAGTTGTAGATCTTTTTATTACCTACAACTTTGCCATTTAACTTTTTTGATAGGAGTTGCAGTTTTGCCGGATATCGTGATAAACCGTTTTCCACCCCTAAAAGATCACCCCCTACAACACCCGTAGCTTAAATCGCCCTTAAATTATTTTTTCTGTTATTTTTGCTATATTTTCTTCCTTTTCTAATGGGTGTCATGCTGTTCTAGATTTTTTTGTTCTCAAAAATTATCTACCCTGGCCTAATTGCCACTCCTATACTCCAATTTTTATTTGTTTGAAAACAATTATTACTAACCCTGTACATAAATTCTAAAAACTTCCTTGGAACCGCCCAGAATTTTAGAAAATCTTAGTTTTTATAAGCAATAATTTTGATGTATACAGGGTGTCCAACTTTATAACTGTAGAAATCATTAAAATCTTCATTTTTGGAGACAAAAACCTAAACTTTTTTTCTTTGAAAGGCCTTCAAAAACCGCTTCTTTTGACGTTCCTGCTATTTTCAAAATGCAAATCCAGGGCCGACTCCGATTTTTTTATACCCCCGATTTTCACGAAAACTCTTTAGCGATTTTTTTTATTTAAAATCTGACCCCACAGCGTTAATCAGAACACGCCAAAACCTGTATATACTAAATTTGAATAAAAAAATATACAGGGAGTTCCAATCTGCAGGGTGTCCAAGTTGAGCAAAATAGGAATTTTAAAGGCATCTGGCGAGTCAAGTGTGCTATGGAATTACCTCAAAACAGTTGAATGGTCAATAGGACCACTCAAGAGGTTGGTGTGCAAAAGTCCAATACAAAATATATAGAGTATTCTTATCTGTGCCACCTCAAATTACTAAATTTTTGAGAATAAAAAAATATACAGGGAGTTCCAATCTGCAGGGTGTCCAAGTTGAGCAAAATAGGAATTTTAAAGGCATCTGGCGAGTCAAGTGTGCTATGGAATTACCTCAAAACAGTTGAATGGTCAATAGGACCACTCAAGAGGTTGGTGTGCAAAAGTCCAATACAAAATATATAGAGTATTCTTATCTGCGCCACCTCAAATTACTAAATTTTTGAGATTTTATACGGGTCAAAAATCAAGTAGACACATCAAAGCCGCTCCACACACTATAAACGAACTAAATCTAAAAAATACAGAAGCCTGTCAGTCAGTAAGTCCATATCAGTTAAGGTGCCTATGATGTGCCACAACAGGAAACACACAGAAAATGTATCATCTTAGGCAGTGACTTTGTTGAGAAAGGTACAATAATTTAAATTGTTTTTATCTGTTACTTTTGTGTTTATCAATATTTTTTCAATGATTCCAGAGTACCTACCTACTCTTGATCCGTATAAGATAAAATTTCAGAATTTTGAGATGGCTCAGAGAAAAATACCCTGTTAATTTTTGTAGTAAATATTTTCACATCAACATTTTAAGCGGTCCTGTTAACCATAGGACTGTTCTGAAGGGATTCCATGGCACACTTGACTCGCCAGATGTCTAAAATTCCTATTTTGCTGAACTTTGACACCCTACAGAATGGAACTCCCTGTACATTTTTTGTTCGAATTTGGTATATGGGGGTTTTAGGGTGTTGTGATTAACGCTATGGGGTCAGATTTTAAATAAAAAAAAATCGCTAAATGGTTTTCTTGAAAATCGGGCGTATAAAAAAAATCGCAGCCGGCCCTGGATTTGCATTTTGAAAATGGAAGGAAGTTCAAAAGACGCGGTTTTTGAAGGCCTTTCAAACAAAAAAAGTTTAGGCGAATATCTCCAAAAATGAAGATTTTACGGCATTGCACAGTTTTAAAGTTGGACACCCTGTATACAGGGATTCTCAAGAAAAGTGTTTTAAAAAGTCCGATTATTTCCTTAGTCAAAAGAAAAAGGGTCTGCTAAAACCCGGGTGAGCTTTTCCGGGGAATCTGAATCTAGCGTCACAATTGACATACTGGGTGTCCTCGAAAAAACAATTTTTTCGAAAAATAAAAATACTGTTTGTTTCCATTTTTAATATTACGGACAAAATATATTAAAATCTGCTCGTTTGTAATTTATACATCATTCCCGGTTTAACGGGAAGTAAAAAAATATTTTAGGAAATTGTTATTTTTCTATACAAAATTATAGGGACATCTCTTGCCGTTTTTGAGATATTCGCCCAGGTTTTCTGATTTGAATAGAATAAGGGAGCGTATATTACAAGTACCTGAAAGTAGTCTATGACTTCATTTTTGCTTTTTAATACATAACACTAACCGTACAGCACAAAATATTATTCTGTGACCACAGCTATAAGTAGGTCATGGGCCGAAAATTTGTTTCATACAATTAGAAGATACGCTTCCTTTTTCTACACCAACCAGGAAAATAGAGGCGAACATTTCGAAACCGGTAAGAGATAAATCGGTAATGTTATACAGTGCCACAGAAAGTTGGAACCATATGGGAATTTTTTTATTTTTGGGCTAAGATGAAACTGCTCTGGGGAGATCATCTCTGCTTGCAAAAATATTCGAAATGAGATAATTAAACGTCGTGACGTAATTTGACATATCTGTCAAAAATGACATTTAATTAAATAAATAGCCAAAATCGAAAAATGTTATTTGAAAAAGTTGCTTGGAATTTTATTTTACCCCTATGTACAAATTTTCAGCCAAAAATTCTGACAATGATAAATTTTTGATCTTTTGAAAAAATATAAAAATTGCACCTTGTAAGTTGACTTTTTCTTGAAACTAGCAGATTACGACCTAAAAACGGTCCATAACTAAAAAATACCACGTTTTGATGATAGACAAACAATAATAAAGTCGAATAATGTTATATATAGTTTTTTTTTGTCGGGAATCAAAAACGAAGGGTTTTTAAACTGGCGCGAACACAAAACTTTGTTTTTTAGGGCCGAATAGGGTAAATTAATTAGGTCCAAATTTCCAGAATTCTGTACCCATATTGCACGGATAAAGTCATTTTTGGGAAAGTCGAAAAATATGTTCGTCCTACTCCTTCGACCAGTCCAGAACTGGTGCAGTTTTTAAAACTGCACCGCTTTGCGGCCATTGCTGATCGGCAAAAGAACAAAATCACAAAACATAACTTAACAGCAAATAATAACAGCCACAACAACAATTTAACAGTACTTAACAAATCCACAACAAAACAACAACTTAACGCCAAAACAGAACAATTCGCTTTTGAAACACAGGAACCAGGAACAAAACTTCCAATACAAGTGTAGGTAATACACCGGCTCTGACTACGAGCAGGCGGTAGCACACTGGAGGGAGAAGCACGTGCGTCCCACACGAACCTCTACGTCGCCGACCGATATAAGCCGAGCCATCGTCCGCCCGCTGGACTGCAAAGTCGGGCGCGCCGCGGGTCGACCAAGCCGATACTCACGAATATGTGTGCCAATTACTTGCTTGGGTGACTATGATCTACACAGTACTTAAGGAAGCACATAGATGGCGATACTAACTCTGTCCTTAACGGGTCGCCGTATGCGCGTATACGGACGCTACAATTCTGTTTAGTTATTCTGTGATTCGGCCTAGCAATATTCGGCCCAATGATTATTCGGCCAAATAGTTCAAAGTTCAGAATTTATAGTACTTATTTCTTATCAAAACGTTTTTTAAGAGCCTCTCTGATGATAAAGTGGACACTAAAGAATGCTTAGCGCACACCGTGTTAATTGCCGAATATTGGGCCATTCTTTGAGCCGAATATAGTTGTACGGCTAGCTGGGGATGACTTTATGTTGGATGTTGGATACCGAATAGTTGTTTGTTTGTTTGTTTGTTTAATTCGTTCGCAAAAATATACCTAAATCTTGCTGTTTATTTTTCAATAAATTTTTATAATTTATCAAAAAAGTTTTCACACATCGAATTGACTCGCCAAATCCGAATATACGGTTTTTTTAAAGCATTATTCGGCTTTGCGAAATATTCCCTAAAAGTAGTACCTACCCAAATATCAATATATCTACTCCACCCAAGTAACATTTTCGATAACGATTAGTAACCATTAGTTTTATAACAGCTTTTTAATGGCAATAAAAGCAACTAAAGGTTTCTAAAGTTTTATAAGCGTCTTCTAGATGACGAGTTACTGATAGGTTTATAATAAGTATACGATCTAGTGTTTGCAACCTTTTTAATGAAACCTCGAGTTCCTATTACCAAAAGTTTTATAATCGAGTTATGTAATGGTCTTGGAAATTACTTTATAAAACCTGCCTTCTCCAAATAAATTAAAAAACCTCAAGTACTCGTAATATCAACTGCAACTGAAAAAAATTATTTCCATCCAGGCATATGTCCCATAACAAGGGGGTTACCTATTTATAGCTTATGATTACATTCTAACTATACTCTTGTTATTCCTATACATTACATAAATTCTTCTGTAGTCTTAAGGTGGATTCATGCAGCTTTCTATAAGAATAGTAATAAGAATAAGAATAGTAATAGGAATAGCAATAGCAATAACTTTAAGTGGTATTCATGCATACCTGGAATAACAATAGTAATAAGCCAAAATTATCAATTTATCAACATAACCATACATTTTTTTGATGTTACAAAAAGGATTATTACTGAATTTAGTGCAATGAAAGATGTAATGAAAAGGGATATTATTGAAATATCTGTGCTTTTCCTCAATTTGTCAAGCAAAGTAGTCAATATAGTATCCAAAAGGAAGCGAAGGTTTGCAGTTCGGCCTATTAATCAAAAAATACATTTGGAAGGAGCATTTGCAAGTCTCGTTAGAGAAATGCAAACTATTGAATATGACACAGAGCAGTTTGTTAAATACACCAGGATGACTTCTAATCTTTTTAAGAAACCGGTGTTCTTAGTCGGCCCATTAATAGCAAAAACGGAGTCAAAAAATCCATTGTCACCAGAACACCGGTTAATGATCACTGGACAGTAAATATATAAATATTTTCTATAATTAGATCCTATTATAGGTAAAAACATACATTGTCATTAAAGGATGTTTTGTTGTGCTTCCAGTTATCTTGCCGAAGGCTGTTCCATGCAGGAAATAGCATGGAATTTTCGAGTAGGGATATCAACGGTGCATTATATAATCAAGGAAAAGTGCATGGCAATTTGGGAAAAACTTAATAATAATAATAATATAATTCTCACCCTCACAATACTCCAAACTAGGAGTACCCCACCGAGAAGCAGAATATTTGAAAACACCACAGTCCATGAATGGAAAAAAATATCTGAAGAATTCTATGTGAAATGGGATATGCCAAACTGTATAGGTGCTATTGATGGCAAGCATATAGCCATTCAACCACCAGCTAGATCAGGGAGTGAATTTTTTAATTATAAAAACTCATGCAGTATTGTGTTAATGGTTATATGTGATGCACAGTATAGATTTACTCTGATTGATATATAGAGGCTCAGGGGTCAAATCACGACTCGACAGTTTTCAGCCAGTCAGGTTTTGGACAAGCACTGTTAAACGGTGACTTGGATATACCCTCACCAACAACGCTACCTAGAAGTGATGTCAAATTACCTTACTTTATTGTTGGGGATTCCGCCTTTCCTCTCCACAAAAATATAATGCGGCCATACCCAGGTAGCAATTTGGAGATGAACAAAGCCATATTTAACTATCGCCTATCCAGGGCCCGAAGAACAATTGAAAATTCCTTTGGAATTTTTGCTCAGAGTTGGAGAGTATTTTGGAAACCAATCATAGCAAATGTCGCAAATTGTCAAGTAATTGTGCAAGCCGCTGTAGTGCTCCATAATTTTTTAAGAATCCATGAAATCAACGGAACAAGCATGGAAAGAAAATACTTCCCCACCGATGCTATTGATCAAGATGGTAATTTACACATGGAAACGTTTACTCTTAAATCTGTAAGAAAGATTGCGTCAAATAATTACGCACAAAAAATAGCTGCAAATAGAGACTTCTTAGCTGCATACTTTGTGTCACCTCAAGCAGCACTGCCATGGCAAGAGGACTATGTTTTGCGGGGAAGCATCCCAAGTTAGTTTTTTTTTACTTGCAATATAAAGGGTGATTAACTTTTTATGTTTATGATTTTAAGGGCGGCTAAATGCCGTCAAAATAAAACTGCCCTTAAAGCCCAAACATAAAAAGTAAATTCCGCTGTATCGGTATCTATGTAACTATTAACATGTTGCATATAGAATTATTGTGTAGGATTGTTTTTAATTAAAGAAATCATAAAAAAATAGTGTTTTATTATACCTATAATAGATATAAATATATGTATAAAAATAAACAAAACCAATAAATACTCTTCACAACAAAACGATAACCAATTATTAAAATATGCGAACAACAAATATAATATAAATAATAAATTAAAAGGAAAAATACTTTTCTAAAAAATAAGAATCAACATTTATCACATGAAAAAGGAACTTTAAACTAAAAATACTAAACAATAAATAACTATCCACAAAATAAAAAGAAAGGAAAACTCAAGGAAACTCAACATAAAAAATCTCAATTGCAGAATTTGTATGTGATGCTTAATCACTGTCATCACTGTCGCTTACAAATTCTGCAAGCAGTTGTATAATTTTTACTTCTAAAAGTTACTTTTTTTTCTTATTTTTGATTTTTTTAATGGTTTTTCCCACTGAAGCCACAAATAATGTATCTTCATCATCATCTCTGGCCTGGTCCCCTGCCAACGACACAATTTTCTTTCCCAATTCTTCGCACGTCGACACAAGACTTTCGACGGAGACATCATTTCTTCTCTTTTGCCTCTTTCTAACTAAAGGCTTGCCGGTCTGATTACTTACAGCAGAAGGTGATGATAAGTGGTGTGATGGTCGTGATGGACCCGGAACAGGAGATTCTGCTAAATTTGACACCTCATTACCTTCTTCGTTACTACCTGCTTGGCTTTGGGTGTCACTTATTGTATTTCTGGTGTCACCAGATGACACATCTTCGATTATAAGAGCTTCCATCCAAAGTTCTTGTGTCGGAACATCCAAGGCTTTGTGTGCTGTGTAATTGCTTTTAGTCCTACCACATAAAGATACAAACACTCAGAATATCAGTTTGGTTTGTTATATGTACATGCACTTACTTTCTTGTCGTGATCGCTTTATCTAGGAACAGGCAAAGCTCAAAATATGGCCATTTTGACGAATAGGTACTTGCCGGTTCCAGTTGGCAGCGTTTTCACAATCTTGCGCTCTTTTATGAAGCGTGATCTTAAATTCTGCCATGAAGATTGCAAATCATCAAGTAATGAGGAAAAAAAACGAATGAATGACTGGGTAACTCTGGGGAAATTCTTCTTGGAAAAATTGTGAGACTTGAATACATAACTGGTAGTACACAAAAAATGTAATAAAAATGTGTTATGGTATGGGCCCCTACTCTCTTTTCGCTCTCAAGAGCAGTCATATATAATAAATACATAACATAGCATTTATTTCTACACTTCCAAAAATTCTTACCGGGTAGCTCTAACACCTCGGAAATTGTCCTCCATGCATTCTCAACTGCTACCTTGTCCCGAAATTGGGCATTTTGTTTATCCCATAACTGGGGAAATTGTTGGACAAGTTCAATCAATCGTTCCCACTCTAATTCCATCCTACATCATTTTATATTATTACATATTGAATATTAAGACATCTGTTAAAATAAATGATACATATTATACTATATACCTACCTACTTTTTCAAAAATTTCACTTTGCACAATCAAATTTTTTAACCACAAAAAACCTATGTCATCGTCTATGCCGGTTATAAAATCTATTTTCATAATTTGCCCTTTCCCGCCATTTCTCGAGTGTTCGCGCATGAGCACATGCATGCGATCTTGATATTAATTATAAAAATAAAATAAATAGCTAGTTTACGGCTGTGTAGTTTTACTTAGTAGATAAAATAACGAGTTTTGCAGCCAGAAAGGTATATATTAACTTCTTTTTATAATACCAAGCTTTCGGTCTACTTCGTGACCTTCATCAGGGCTAGAACATTTTTTTAAATTATTAGAAAAAAACTCGTTATTTTATCTACTAATATAAGAATAAAGTTAAAAGTTAACCAATTTCAAGGTCACTTCTTATTTCTTATTGCTATTACTATCCTTATTCCGGCTGCATGAATAGACGCAATTAGATCAATAGTTTTAACTTTTATTATTATTACTATTTTTATTGCTATTCTTATAGAAAGCTGCATGAATTCACCTTTAGTCTCTTATAATAAGACCATAAAATAAAATTACAGAACTTCAAAAACTTATACGGTAAAACAAAATAACAATAAGCAAATAAAAACACAAAACAGGGGTTGAATAATTATTGTTATTCATTTTAATCACTGACACTCATATTTTCTTCCCTATTTCGCTTTTATTACTGGTATCTTTGTCTGAATTTCCATTTATTTTCTGCAATTTGCCCATACTCTCGGTACAACTGATAAACTAGAAGTATTTTTGCCAGGTTCTTGTGGTTGTACTATACAATTTTAAATGACATTTTGCTCGTAAAACATACACAATACCTAATCACAATAATTGTTAATAACTCTTAGGTTTCCAGGTGTCATTAAACTGGGAGATTAGAGTTACCTAAATTTATTAATAAGAATTTAAACCTATTTAAACCTATGGTGAAATCTATTACCAAAGGTTAATGGCTGCCATTTTAAGCTTTTTACTGTTATAGGTTAGGTTTAAATTCATCAAAGAAAATTAACTACAAGGTTATTTTATGATATATTTCGCTACTTTTCTCTACATAAACTTACGAATTAATCATTATGTAACATATTTATAGCTGTTTAATGAAAATAAATAAAAACCGAAAATTACTAATTCAATCATAAATTTGTTAACACATCATATTTGCAGAGACCGTGAATTTTCTGGAGGTAGAATCCAATTTCACCCGATGCAGAAAAGTTGCAAGTGGATTTACTGCTCTCCTGAGATATCGAGTCTTCTTTTACTATGAAAAAAATAGCAAACATAATATGATATTATGTCAACTTTGAGAATCAGACTTTGTTTGAAACAAAATACTACTACTCGCCGCAATAAATCTGAAAGTAGTGAAGATATCCAGGAACTTCCACTACTTTACTCTCAAACATTTAGGCATTGATGAAAAAAAGTTAAATATACTTAATAACTACGCAGAAAAAATCTTATACCAAAATCGTATCATAATTTCTATGATTCTTGAAAGTTTGAGGGAAAAAATGTATCAAAACCAACACAAAGCAGACAGAAAAATAACCAAATTGAAGAAACCATTTTAAGTTATGATACAGAAGATGATAAATAATAGGTTCATTTATGTTTTAATATATCCCGTATCTTTTTTAAAAACCCTAAAAAATCAGTTTATTCCAATTTTGTTTTCTTTTTAGACCTAAGGTGTAGATTACTAAAAATCCAACTACCTACTGAGAATACAGAAACTCTAAAGTATCTCCCATTTTTCATTTAAATTGTCCGACGAAAACTATTGCAACTGAGTTTAAAAAATAAAAAAACACTTTTTTTCAAATTGTATTAAGAAAATAGTGTTTAGTCATCCATAAAACCAATACCAAGAAGTTTTGAAAGCATCTAACATTTTTACTCTTTGATTTAACCATTCAAAAAAATGTTAAAACTTTAAAACAGTTTCTCTCAAAATCTTCCCATCCAATCTTTGTTGGTGTCGATGTATCGTCTACCTACGCCGAGTACCTCTCCTGGCTCTCACGACTTTTCGGCGATGCCTACTTATGTTCAAGCGATGCCAAACGTGGTTTAATAGATAATAGTAGCTCAATAAAATCGAGCGGGGATCGGCGGGTGCTCTAACGCTACGTCTTTGGAAATCCTTAGATTGGTTTAGTTAGTTCAGATTTTCGTTTAGGGTAGCGCGGGGTAAGGGGTAATGAGAGCCATTGGGTAATGGGAGCCAATGTGTAATTTTTGAATAACGCGCCCTGAGCTGTGCACTGACAGTTGCAATACGTGGTATCCGCCATTAAATCTATCCTAAAGCAGCCACCACTTTGATTTAGTAACGTTCAAAGTGTGTTGGAGAACGCATCGTGTTTAAGGGACTTTCTTATAGCGTACACGTGTTAAAAAATTAATGGTAAGTTGTAGGGTAGACTGGGGTTAACTGAACAGGTGGGTTAACTGAACACTGGTGACGTGGCTGCCATCTGTTAATGAAGGTCAAGACTAGTATTGCTAGCCAAACGTGTTACCCAATAAGCACTGGCTGTAGGTCATATAGGTTTCATTAATATCAACAGATGAGTTTTAGTATAACCAAAATGGTTTCTATGTTTCCGAAGTAAATTTTGTGCTCTGCGGATTTTTTCATTTGTAGCCAAAAGAAAAACTTTTTGCAAAAAGTGTTTAGCAGATTATTTTGGTAAGTATTCAAGCATTTTGTAGGCCTATTTAGAGATACCTAGTTTAATGTGTGTTTTCGGAATTTAGAAGTTTAGATTTGTTATGCATGGTGGGTATAACTGGACACCTGATGCATGGGGTTAAGTGACCAAGTCCAGTTAACCTTCCACTCATATTTTTATGTTTGTTTTACAACCATACTTTTTTTTAGGAATGCCAAGAAAAAGGATTCGTACGACCAATAATAGATCTTTTAAGCATTTCTGCCTTAAATTTCGACAAAGAGAATGGTGTAATTCTTTTAACTCTACCACCCCATTGCAGTCACAAGCTGCAACCCCTAGATGTTGGGGTATTTGGTCCGTTTAAAAAGTTTTATGGTGCATCTTGTGACAGGTGGATGGTAAACAATGCAGGAAAGACAATTACAATTTATGAGGTCGGAGGCCTGGCAGGAGACGCTTTCCTGCAAGCTTTTACATCAAAAAATGTATGTAGTGCATTCCGAGCAACGGGCATAGAACCATTCAATGACCAATTTTCGGACGACGATTTTTTATCAGCTTTCGTGACCGATAGACCAAATCCAGTAAAAGAGCCAGATTGTCAGCAATTGCAATTAGAACAAATTTCTAAAACTCTACCGCAAGAACATCACTCGCCGGTGATACTAGAAGTAGAATCTCAATCAATTCCACAGAATCTTGATGTTGCTTTACCTGGACCGTCGTGGTCGCAAATTGTAACTCCTGAGCAGGTTCGCCCCCACCCCAAAGCTCTTCCTCGCAAATCCACTACCATTCGACGCAAAAAAGGAAAATCTATGATACTGACTGACACCCCGGTCAAAGAAAATCTAGAGGAGGAGGCGAAACTTAGAGACTAGAGGGCCAAAAAAAGTCAGCGAAAGTAAGAAACGGGTTGTGATGATTCATCTTCTTCCAGTGAAGGCCATATAAGTTATCATGAAAGTTCTGATTCTCCTGAAGATTTTGAAGACCTTAAAAATGTTTCTCAAGACGTGTTAAAAGAAGACTATGCTATCGCAAAAGACTTTGGAAAATCTACTGCAAACTACCGGCATTATGTCGTTAAAATTGACGAGGATTTGTTAAATGGTTACGATGTTGCCTTTTACAAACGACAAAACCAAAGCAAATACTTTGCAGTAAGCGATAATGGCTTTGTTTCTGTTGAAGATGTGATTTACAAACTCCCTATGCCAGTGACAAGTAGCAGTGCCAGATTTGCCAATATGATTACTGTCAATGTAGATTTTACGGAATTTAGTTTTACATTGTATTAAAAGTAAATTGTTCATTCGTGTGAATTAAAGGAATTTCGTTGTTAAATCATGGTTTTTAATGATTACCCATGGCATTGTAGATTAGTGTTTAGTTAACCTGCCTAGGAGGTCCACTTAACCTGCCTGTCAGGTTAACTGAACAGATCTGCAGCTAATTGTGTAAATAACTTTGTGACAGCGATGGTTTTTTATTTAGTGTCAAACTTTTTTTGTGTTTAAACTTGTCTATGACCATATGAGGTAAAAATATGAGATTCCAAACGTCATTTTTTAAGTCAAAAATTAAATTATTTTTCGAAACAGTTCAGTTAACCCCACTCTACCATATTCATATTTTGCTTTTGAACAAAATAGCGGTGTTAAATGAAACCTATCTACTGAAGTGTAGGTTCGATATGTGTAGTTTTTTTTTATCCTGTTAGCGCATTTAATTTTGTTATTTATAATTTGTACATTTATAAACAAACGGGGTAATCGGAGCCAGAGTGCCCCTCATTTCCCCATGGTGGCTCTTATTGCCCCATAGTCGACATTAATTTTGAAGTATTTCACACGTTTTTTTCAGATGGTGAGAAACCGGCAAAGAACAACAAATACCTAAGTCTTCATGGAAATTTAGTTAATAATGGAACATCTATTCGAAAGGCCGCTCAGCAAAGTAGAATTCCTTATCAAACACTCCAAAAGAGATTGAAGCGTAAACTCATAGAAGTGCATGTAAAAATGGGTAGAAATACGGTTTTTACGGATAAACAAGAGAAAGAGATCGCAGCGCGTCTGATAACTCTGTCAAATTTGTTTTATGGCCTGACAGCATGGCAACTTCGTCGTTTAGCTTTTGAATGTGCTGAGAAACTCAACATTAATCACCCATTCAACAAACAGCAGCGGTTAGTTGGAACTGATTGGCTGTGCGGATTCCTAAAAAGAAACCCTAATTTGAGTATTCGTGAAGCTGAGGCGACAAGTCTAAACAGAGTCAAAGGTTTTAATAAGGAGGAAGTATCCAGGCTTTTTGAAAATCTTCAGAATGTGATGACCAAGCCCAAGTTCAATCCATGCAATATGTACAACATGGACGAAACAGGGATTTCTATCGTACATGATCCTGGAAAGGTGCTAGCTCAAAAGGGAAAACGAAGAGTTGATGCAGTGACAAGTGCTGAGCGGGGAAAAAACATAACTGTCATTTGTGCTATGAGTGCCTCGGGAAAATTTATACCACCTTTCTTCATTTTTCCAAGGAAACGCCATACACCACTTTTAGAAAAAGATGGACCACCTGATGCTTAATACCATGTAACGCCCAGTGGTTGGACCAACGATATAATTCAAAGGAGTGCGGGGCTGTGTGCACGTATATATAGATGAAAAAGAGAAAGAAGTGTATTTCCGTGCAAATAATTTAATTAAAAATCATGGTAAAGCGCTTTCTTGGCGCTTTCTTAAAAATCATGGTAAAGCGTTTTCTTGGCCTTCATCTTACAGGGTTGTCCTGTTATCTCCTCTTTTCGTGTCGCGTTTTTGGGACTTTGGGGAGGATTTTGGGCTTATCATATAAACAAATAATTTTTCGAATTTCTATTTAATAAAAAATTTATTAAATATAAATTCTTAACTTATGAATTAAATTTCTTCAAATCCTTCACATTCACTCTTCATAAAATATTTTTACCCGCCTATGACATTTTGTTTTCAAGTTGAAATCGCGCGCTTTTTCGACTGACATCCAGTGTTCCTTCACCGGGATGTCGAACATGTTATGTCTCAAATTTCACTTCCACCTTCCACGATGCATTTGGCACTTAAATAATTTGGGTAGCTTGGCTGCCCACAGTTGTATAATTTGTTAATATTTTAAAGTTTTTAAAATGTGACTTGGTGTGACCTTCTATTTTATGGGTTTTTACTGTTGTATAATGCTTTATGCTCCAATTTTCCTGTACACACTTGACAAGTGAATATGGCATGACGTTAAAACAATTTAGTTTTTCCACAGTTAACTTTTTCCAACCTCCTATTTTATGTCATACTTTCTTTTTAGGTGGTACTGAGGATGGCTTAACAGCCGAAAGCGCTTTACCATGATTTTTAATTAAATCATTTTGTCAAACATGCCAAAATGAATACAAATGAGCCCATTCTAATTGTTCTTGACAATCATTGTAGCCATGCTACACTTGCTGCATATAATTACTGCAGAGAAAATAATATTACGCTGCTGTCTGTGACTTTCTTTGGGCCTCTGAAGAAAGCATATAATTTCGAGTGTGACATGTATCTAAAATCTCACCATTTAAGTCAAATAACAATGTTCGAGATGGCAAGTGTCTATTCAATAAAGGATATAGTAGGATAACATCCATAGAAAAGGCTGTGTCTGGTTTTTGGAACAACCGGGATATTTCCTATCCAACCCAATATTTTTTCAGATGAAGACTTCATAAATATCGGAAACTCTACGGCTGTAGGTGAAGTATCAGAATCATCGACAAGAAAAGATTTATCTGAACGTCATCGAACGCCGTCACCTCCAGCTGCGGGGTGCTCATTTTGGTCAAGTCAAGATTGTGCCAAAAAAAACATCGAACAGCATCACCTAAGGCGTCAAAACATCTACCTGCTTACTCAAATTCCTTTGATGATAAGTCCAAAGAACCAAGAACTCTTATTGAAGTCCTTAATAAAAGCTCTCGGTTACCAGATTTGCAAAAACAGCCTGCAAAGAGACAAACAAGATCGGAAATAATATCAATTACCCCGATGAAGCTACACCTTGAAGAGAAAGAACAGAAAAGACAAGAGAAGATAGAGAAAGAGTGCAAGTCTGGGAAAAATAAAAGAAATAAAACGCAAACAAAATCAGACGGAAAAGACGAAACAAAGAAAAGAAACAAAGAACAACTAATAAATAAAAAAAAAAGTAAAGAGGCAAGTTCTCTGCGAATCGTCAGACGAAGATTGTATTTCTGAAAAAGATCTTTGCGATGATCAATCATACAATGAAAAGGAAGCAGAGTTATGTTTTATCTGCTTAGATTGAGGTAAAGGTGGCGAAATCTGGTTCCGTTGTACAACATGCGGCCGTTGGGTTCATGCAGAGTGTTTGGAAGTGGATAAGGTGAAGAACTACATCTGCGACTTTCATTTCAACTAAAATAATTTAAATTTTGTTTTAGAATGTTCCTTACATATCTTTAGATCTGTAAAATAAACTGGCTCCGATTTCCCCATTGCTATGGGTAATGAGAGCCAATCATATGTTTTAGTTTTTTTTTGCCCACCAGTAATGTTTATCTAGAACAGAGAACTGATACTCGTATTTCATTTTACACATCATGAATTATATAGAAAATTTTTTTTGCCAGCGTTGAAATAAGTAATATTTTATTTCAGATTTTTCTTAGATGGTTCCTATTGCCCCCCACTACCCTACTACTTAGTTTACTAAATCCTACATTTATAATATTATTCTGAAAATAGTAAAGTAAAGAGAACTTCTTGAGATCTATATATTTCCATAGTTTTTAATGAATTATGGAGTATACAGGGTGAGTCTGAAATAACTGGCATCCTTTTTTTGGGTAATAGAGATGGTCATTCTGAAAAACTTTTCTTAATAATTTTTTTTCCTAGCACCGAAATTTTTCTATAATTCATCCCAGTAGTATAGCAAAGGGGACTCCAGAGCGGAAGTGACGTCACAAGATGGCCGCCAAGGCGGGAAATTTGAAAATGGCCTTGACCTGAAGGTCAATGAACTTTAAAGGGTCACGTTCAGTTAACCTTGACCTGAAGGTTATCTAGAGGTCAAGGGGTTACCAGATCGATAACCTTTAAGGGGTCACCTTGTTAACCTTGAACTAAAGGTCAATGAACTTTAAGAGGTCACATTGTTAACCTTGACCTAAAGGTCAATGAACTTTAAGAGGTCACCTTGTTAACCTTGACCTAAAGGTCAATGAACTTTAAGAGGTCACCTTGTTAACTTGACCTGAAGGTCAATGAACTTAAAGAGGTCACCTTGAGTTAACCTTGGCCTAAAGGTCAATGAACTTTAAGAGGTCACCTTGTTAAGCTTGACCTAAAGGTCAATGAACTTTAAGAGGTCACCTTGTTAACCTTGACCTGAAGGTCAATGAACTTAAAGAGGTCACCTTGAGTTAACCTTGGCCTAAAGGTCAATGAACTTTAAGAGGTCACCTTGTTAACCTTGACTTGAAGGTCAATGAACTTTAAGAGGTCACCTTGTTAACCTGAAAGTCAATGAACTTTAAGGGGTCACCTTGACACGTGGCACTTTTTCTGGGAGCGGAAGTGACGTCACAAGATGATCGCCAAGGCGGGAAATTTGAAAATGACCTGTAGTTGTCAATTAAGTGAGACCGATGATCTTTAAGGGGTCACCTGAAGGTTAATAATCTCGTGTTGACACGTGGCACCTTGAATTGCAAAAAACTTTGCTCGCAGTTGACGGAAGTGACGTCAATATGGCAAAAAATGCGGGAAATTTGAAAATGCGATGGGGTTACCTTGACATGAAGGTCACATATTATAAGTTAAAGATCTCTAAGGGGTCACCTTGGAGACCAATGAAATTTAACGACAATGATCTCGTGGTCACCTTGACACGTGGCACCTGGATTCAACCTTGAAAAATTTAACTTTGTTCGCAGTTGACGGAAGTGATGTCAATATGTCAAAATTTCGGGGAATTTAAATAGTTGGTGAATGAGCTGGCGAGTTTCTAAAACTTTAAAAGCCGTAATTGGATGACAAAAATAGCGTTACGGAGAAACAATTTTTAGTTGAAGAATTAGTAAGTACATCTGGAAATTAGCAGAGGACAAAAATTGCTTGGGTCTGAGAACAACAAATATTAAATTTTGCGAAGAGGCATCTTATAAGAACTAAGTTGAGTTGAGTTAGACACTCAAGACGAGATGGAAGTCGAGGAGATTCCACCAAGTCATGACTGCGAAGAAGACCAATGGGGTGAAGGCGCTGCTACCGAATCCCAATCTTGGGGTGAAGATCAATCCTGAGACAAAAGTTGAACTCAAGACCAATCCTGGGGGCACAGACCACTACTGGGGACATCTGGAGGGGTGCTACCAACCAAGGGCGGTGGAGAGAAACGGTCTCCGCCAAGTTCCTCCGGGAATGAGCAAATCGGCGGGAATTCCGCAATCAGGAGCGGGATGCAGTGGCTCAGGGGCAATCTGTATAACTAAATAAAAAAATTTAAACTTATCTTGTTTTTTATGAACTACCACAACATTTAAAAGCAAAAACGAATCATATATTTACAAAAATATCAAAGATTTCAACGAAATCTTTGTACAAGTACCGATCGAATATTTGACCCATTCCTACAGCCTTTATTTTTCAAGAAAAAATAAAAAGTTGTACTGAACCGCTAGGATCTGTTATCAGATGAAACAAATGAGCATCGCAAAGTTGTGAAAAAACTTTTTATGGAACACCCTGTATATTTAGGATTTTTTTTATTACGATATATACATGTTTGATTTCGCATGATAGTACATGATATAAATAATCGCAACCCTTCAATATAATTTTATGTTGATTTTTTGAAAAATAAAGGTTGTAGTAATGAGTTAAAATGTACGAGAACACGCTGTACATGGTTCAATAGCTGTCAATGTTATCAATATAAAAATTTCGATCTTTTTTAATATGACAAACTCAACTAATAAAAATTTACGCAGTCTAGTGCATTGCTACTAAAACTTGATACTTCCGTTCGTTCATCCTAGATTACAACGTGATAAAATAATAAGATACTTAAATTACGCAATGCATTTCGCACTATGCTATATTTGCAAACCAAGGAACTCGCGCGAAACTAAAACGTGCTTTAGGCGTCTAATCCCAGACGGTGAAAAGAAAGTGCTTTTTTCGAAGGCATTACGTTAGAAAGATATATGTACTTTCACACATTTTGTTGGAATTAATAGTATAAAGTGATAGTTTTACGTTTTTACAGAGTATATTTTTTTTAAATTATGTTTCTCGGAAGCTACGAAATGCAAATATCAACGTCAAAAAATGAAAAGAAAGTGTTTTTTCGACGACTGGACAGCGATTGCTTTTTATGAAAGAGAAAATGCAAAAATTGCATATCGCACGATCGTGCGAGATCAAAATACAACTATGCAAGATTGCAAGAACAGAACACCGGATCTAATCAATCGAGGTAAAAAATCTATGCTCCAATTTCTTAGGTCGTCAATCTGATGCGTCAGCTAGATCGAAAAATGCAACTCTACAAAAAGAAAATATTTCGCATGAAAAAATTTGTTGAAATCTTATGTACGTTGAAAACACATTTTTTTTCTTCTGATATATCTTATGTGGATATACCACGTTTGGATTTTTAAAACAGAGAACACTCGATATTTTTAACTTTTTTTCAGATCATTAGAAATTTTGACTAAAAATGATAGTATAAAATTACCAGTCAAAAAATTATCCCGCTGTACCCGCTTCCATGCACTTTGACTTCCCAATTCGCGTTCGAACCTCCCACCCTATACTAAAAACAACGTAGAAAAAGTTAATTGGGGTCTACAAATATTTTTATGTATGCTAGCTAAAAGCTGCCGAATATATTTTTCAATTTTTGTTGCATCTTTATCTTATAATAACATACCCTCAGAGTCCAAACTATTTTAAAAACATTCAGTCACTGCAATCCTTTTCGTTACACGAGTTATATTCACCTAGAAATTGATATCAGTTAAATATTTTGACAGGGTATTCTAATATCTTTGTTATTTTAAAGGCTGCTGCCAATGGAAATTTTTTAATCTACAGTAGTATACCGACCACTTTCTTCGACTTATGTTCCATTTCTCAGTTTTTCCTTCAAAATGATATCAAAATATACATACTACACTAAAATCCTTGTCAAATTTTAGTTTTGACGTCTTTTTAACAGATTTTTGGCACTTTCACTTGGGATCATAACAGATTTTACTCGCTGTGAAAAACAAATTTGTCCGGTTTATTTCATGTTGTTGTCAACATTTTAATCCTACAATAATATAGGTACCGACCACTTTCTTCGACTTATGTTCCAATTCTCAGTTTTTCCTTCAAAATGATATCAAAAAATACATACTACACTAAAATCCTCTTCAAATTTTAGTTTTGACGTCTTTTTAACAGATTTTTGGCACTTTCACTTGGGATCATAACAGATTTTATTCGCTGCGAAAAACAAATTTGTCCGGTTTATTTCATGTTTTTGTCAACAATTAAAAGTACAGGCTTCCTCATGTTAAAGTACTCGTTTTAATACGCGCATTCGAATTATTCTTTAGTTGACCATGATTTATCATTTTTGAGATTAATTAAAATATTGTCATCATGTAGACCATCTGTTACCAAATTATGATAAACTTTGCCTGTCAAAAACTATCCCTCCCCACTCTCAGAGAGAATTATAACGATAAAATTGAAATATAGCGGCATCTATTGATTAAAACACATTTCATAAAACAGTGCAAACCCGCAAGTACCTATATTCGCATAACAGATTACTGCTTAAGAACTTTTCTGTCCATTTATAAGTACAAGAATTTTAGTCCTCCTGGTGGCATAGGTTTAAAACGCATGAATCAATTTAAAATGAAGGACGTGGAACAATGAAAATACAAAGTAATCTTTAAAATATTCATAATGCTTTTCAGTCTTACACTCTCTTACCTGGCACAGAAACTTATGGAAATTAACATTAAGAAGTTCCAGATAATCATATACCAAAAATTCGAAAAATCTATACAGGGCGAGTGACATCTAAAGGCAGAGCCGAAAACAAAATGTAGAACTCATTAAATAAGCACATATGCTTAATAAACATTAGCCCAAAAACGCTTGGTTCTCCATATATAGCGTGTTGAAAATTTTAACGTATTTTTGAAATCTTTTCCGAGCCCGTTTAAGAATTTCAACCAAATTTGATACACATTATTGGTTGTGCAATAATTTTGACCTGTTTAGATGACCAGCGGCGTGGATACAAGTAGTTACTCTAAATAATTGTAAAAAAAGGAATACGGTGCTGTGCAAAACCAAAAATTTTGTCTTTTTTGGATAGCCCATTCAATTTGGAACAAAAAGAGCCTCTAGCTATATTTTTATTTCTACTACAGTTTCTTCGTAATTTCGGATTTTTTAAACTAGTGCCAAGGTGATTATGCTATAGCATTTAAAATAAAATTATTTATATCTACGCCGCTGCTCATCTAAACAGGTCAAAATTATTGCAAAACCAATAATATGTATCAAATTTTGTTGTAATTCCTAAACGGGCTCGAAAGAAATTAAAAAATATATGTTAAGCGAAGTCTACCTTGTGTTTTCGGCCCTGCCTTTAAATGCGACTCACCCTGTATAACAGGTTTGAAAATGGTTGCAAAGTGCAAAATCTCGTTGCAAAAATCATCCCACAGATCTTATAAATAAATGGAAAGTAACGTTCTGGAATGTAGAACCTAATATATTTATTGGAACGGAGTTTGGTGACAGGCTACTTCAACACCACTGATCTGTCAAATTTGACGGCTGTATAAAAATTCTCGTAGGTAATCTAACCTAACCTATTCAGTAATCTGTGGTAGGTAATATTCTTACCATATATAGCTTGTTAAGTTGTGAGTCCTCCATGCCAAGATACTTATATGAATAAAAAGGAAAGAACTGCTGTAAGCATGTCAACAGAATTACTTAGATTTAAATGAATGTTTCCTTAAAGGAGTATATAAAATAGTTCTGAATCGTTTAGTGTTTAATGAATTATAAGAATTAGTTAACAAATAATAATAATTCTCACCCTCATAATACAACCAAACTAAGAGTAGGTACCCCAGAAGCAAATGCTTTTGCGGAGGAGGGGTGGCAATTACTATTGTCTTTGAGAGACTAGGATAGCATTCGCTCTAATTGAAAAAAGCAGCTAGTGTATTTTTTAATCGTTTATTTAACCCAAGCAACAATGAACTGCTGTAGATATTTATTTTAGAAGTGTAGATTTATTTTCTTAATATTTTTGTAAACCATTGTCGTTCAATCAGTAGTCTCTGAATGATTCCAATAATCAATTTCACAATCAATAATGAAGAACATTTTGTTATATAGTAGATCATAGATTTTTAATGGGTGAACTATTCCGTGTCAGAAAACGAACGATTTTTAGGTATCATTCTAATTTTATAGTACGCAAAACTTCTAAATAAATTTAGCATCGGGTACCTGGGCGAAAGGAATCCATTTTATAAGATATTTCAACACAAATTGTGAATATTCGAATGAACTTTTTTTTGAAAGGTCTTATAAAACCGCTTTTTTTTGCTACCGTTTTGAAAATGCAAATCCAGGGATTTTTATATCCTGGTTCTCATTCAAACCATTTAGCGAATTTTTTTATTTAAAATCTGACATCACGGTGTTAATCGGAACATCCAGTATACCAAACAATGACGTCAGAACTTATAGACAGGTTTGTTTTGATAAACGCTTGACGCCCAGAACTAATCACAATCTAAGCGCTCCATTAAATTATTCCGAAAATGTCGCGAGATTGTCAGAAATTGTCCCTTTTTGTCCAGCCGTAGCGAACTTATTTCGACTGTGGGCTCGGAGGCTGGCGTCGTTAGACCATCCCGCGAGTCTTCAGGTGAGGTTCCGGTGCTTCCGGCGCCCCCAAACAAGAAAAAACATGCGATATCTAAGTGTGACTCGGGAGGAACTACAACCGGGAATCATCGGGTGTACAGTTGGTTGACTTTCTGTCTTTGTTTGAAGCATGTTGTTAGAGTAGTATGGATATATTTAATCTTGGAGTCAAAATAAAGGGCATTTTAACAATGGGGCACCGCGTCTATAGGTTTTGACGTCATTGATACAAAATTTTAGTCAAAAATATACCGGGAGTTACTTTCTGCAAGGTGCCAAAAGAGGAATTTTAAAGGTATATGGTGAGTGAATTATGCCATGGAATTGCTTCAAAAAGTCGAACGGTCAAAGGAAGAAGCGACTCGAAGCGACTATGAAAAACGACTAGACTACTCGAAAAACGTCTAAACGACTCGAAAAGCGGCAAACCATGGAATACCATCAAAGGCCATGGAATGCCATCGAATGCCATGGAATACCATCGAATACCATGGAATACCATCGAATACCATGAAATACCATGAAATACCATCAAAGACCATGGAATACTATCGAAAACCACGGAATACCATAAATGGTCTTGGGTACCCCTATATGAAAAATTTGCCTCGGGGCGAGCATAAAAGGAAATTATATCATATAATTATCATCACTCTCAGTTAAAGACATGTCTTTGTCACTTGAGATTGAACCTAGGAGTTATGGTATCCAACACACCAATGACGGATTAGTCATGGGACAAATACCAGTAACCGTTGAAGATAACGTATTATCCTTGTTTATGAGACTAGTTAGCTTTTGCTTATGGCGGAATTTCTATATATTAATAGATTTAGTTGCTTGTGTCGGCCTCTAAGGACCAAATCTAAAACTAACGGAGATTTGATTCACAAGGCGCCACCTATTATCAAAATCTAAAACAACGGAGATCTATGATCGGATTCACAAGGGCGCCACCTATTATCAAAATCAAAAACCTTAGCGCTTCTTACTCGATCTCGTTTAGAAACCTGTCACGCTACGCAGATCCCATACGGAACCTTCAGTCAACGCATACGGTGTATATTCGCAGACTTATCGATCGGCAGTGACGTCACTGGAGCCCTCAGCCGGTTTGTTTACTCTTGGCACAGCCGACCAGAGTAATAAAAACGGTTGAAAACGACTTTTTCTATAGTTTTTGTATCGATCTCTGAGTCATCACCGGTCAGCCGGCCACCGAACAACCATGCCTCCCAAGGTCATTATATTCTATTTTGACGCATTATATTACAAATGAACTTTAGGTGTTGAAAATAATTACGGAAACAATAATTATAATAAAGTTTATTCAGATATTTACAATTATATACCAGCTATACCTTGGTATTGAAAACATTTTAAATAATAAACTGAAATAATCCTCAACAAAAATTTGCTTGTGCATGCTTTCGTTGATTGAGGATTCCTTCCTTCATCGACGAGGCTTTTAACGAGGATAAGATCACAGACCTATACAGGATGTCTATTAAAGGGGAGCCAGTCAAGAATATCTTGATAAATATGCATTTTTCGGTTTCGGACAACTTTCTTTGAAAGAAAAGATTGCTTTTTTGATGGTCTAACTTTATGCAAAAGCATATTCGAGAATTACGGCCTATACTTTCCGAGATAATTTTGAAAAACCTTTGTAAAAACCGCCTTGTTTTAAGAGTTACCGAAAAAATTCTTAATGACGTTTGTGGGCAAAACTGACTGCTTTCAGTTTACTTTATTAGAATTTGGAAAAAGGCCACCGTTTATAGCACTAAAAAAAACTCAGCTGGCATGCTAGAAAATTTTAAAACTGTCCAAGATAGTTTTACCTTTACCACAGGATAAACAAGACCTTTACCAATACCTCCTGAGAAATTTCCAAGATTTGCAAAATAGTAGTTATGTTGTGAAATATAGCGTTGATTTCCATCGACGAATGTAGGTATACAGGGTGAGTTTTTTCGATGCCCACTATGGGGATCTCGGAAACTAGCAGAGCTAGAACAAAGGTTAAATGGGAAAAGAATTGCGGTTTTAAATGCGCAATCTAATTTGCTATTTTTCATAAGATCTCTGTAGCTCCGTTATTTCTGATTATACAGAAAAACTCTAGAGACAAAAATTGTAGATAATTTTGGGCTTAATAAGATAATCTGATCCAATTTTTTTATGTTGTTTCTGATTTTTGAGATATGACATAAACTTGTGTTTTTTTTATGTAAATCATAGTTGGCTAAGGCCTTATAAAATCGGCCATTTTTTGAGCTTTCCAAAGATATAATACTCGACATAGTTATTATAAAAAATGAAAGAGCTATGGCTAATTTTCTGATTTTTTTCAAAATTTTCACGTAGTCAGCCATGGAATATTTTCATAATTACATTCTATTTTATAATTAGACATTCTTCAAACTTCCTAATATTTTGTTTTTAGCTGGTATCAAAATGTAACAAAATAAAACAAAAATTAAATAACTCAAATTCAAATTATTATTATTTTAAAAGGTCACCTTTTAAAATAAAAAAGGTGTTCAAACAATCTATCATTATTCTTTACGCAAATATTGCATCTTTTTAAAACTGAATTTGTCGCCTTTCTTAGAGAGCCCCTGTCAATACTGGCAATTGCTTCTAAAACAGCTGCTCTTAATTCAACAGTCTCGTACTTTATTTTGTACTATTCCCCACAAAAGGAAATCCAAAACAGACAAATTGGGGGATCTGGGCTGCCAGGAAATAGGTATATTTCTCCCTATCAAACTATTTGGATATAGCTGATCTAGGTAATTTCTTACGGGCAGATAATTATGTGATGGAGCTCCATCATGATAATTTTTGTTACATTTTGTTACCAGCTAAAAATAAAATATTTGAAAGTTTGAAGTATGTCTTATAAAATAGAACGTAATTATGAAAATATTCTATGGCTGACTATGTGAAAATTAAGAAAAAAATCAGAAAATTAGCCATAGCTATTTTATTTTTTATAATAACTATGCCGAGTATTATATTTTTGAAAAGCTCAAAAAATGGCCGATTTGATAAGGCCACAGCCAACTATGATTTACATTTAAAAAAACACAAGTCTATGTCATATCTCAAAAATCACAAACAACATAAAAAATTGAATTACATATCTACAATTTTTGTCTCTACAGTTTTTCTGTATAATCAGAAATAACGGAGCTACAGAGATCTGATGAAATAGCAAAAAAATCACTATTTTCAAAATATCTAGTGAGCCATGAACTTTTTTAAAAATCCAAAAGGGGCATTAGATTGAGCATTCAAAACTGCAATTCTTTCCCCATTTAACCTTTGTTGTAGTTCTGCTAGTTTCCGAGATCCCTATAGTGGGCATCGAAAAAAACTCACCCTGTATATACAGTGTCTGCCAGAAAGTTGGACACAAATGGGAATTTTCTATATTTGAAGTTTCTCAGAAAAAAATTTAGTCTTGATAAAAGTTGGTACTTTTGCTTAAACTCAAAATATACCCGAAAAATTTTAAAATTTCTATTCGTATACAGGGAAGGTTGAAAAATACTTATGAAAATTCCTCAAGAGTAAAGTACCCTTATTTTTAGAACTACAGCACTATGGCACTAAGAAGAGTTGTTTGGAATCCCAAGACAATGTCAAATATGAATTCACAGGCACCTACTCAAAAGAAGAAGAAAAATCACACTTTCGCATTTTTCAACACGCTATATATGGAGAACCAAGCGTTTTTGGGCTAATGTTTATTAAGCATATGTGCTTATTTAATGAGTTCTACATTTTGTTTTCGGCTCTGCCTTTAGATGTCACTCGCCCTGTATAGATTTTTCGAATTTTTGGTATATGATTATCTGGAACTTCTTAATGTTAATTTCCATAAGTTTCTGTGCCAGGTAAGAGAGTGTAAGACTGAAAAGCATTATGAATATTTTAAAGATTACTTTGTATTTTCATTGTTCCACGTCCTTCATTTTAAATTGATTCATGCGTTTTAAACCTATGCCACCAGGAGGACTAAAATTCTTGTATAAATGGACAGAAAAGTTCTTAAGCAGTAATCTGTTATGCGAATATAGGTACTTGCGGGTTTGCACTGTTTTATGAAATGTGTTTTAATCAATAGATGCCGCTATATTTCAATTTTATCGTTATAATTCTCTCTGAGAGTGGGGAGGGATAGTTTTTGACAGGCAAAGTTTATCATAATTTGGTAACAGATGGTCTACATGATGACAATATTTTAATTAATCTCAAAAATGATAAATCATGGTCAACTAAAGAATAATTCGAATGCGCGTATTAAAACGAGTACTTTAACATGAGGAAGCCTGTACTTTTAATTGTTGACAAAAACATGAAATAAACCGGACAAATTTGTTTTTCGCAGCGAATAAAATCTGTTATGATCCCAAGTGAAAGTGCCAAAAATCTGTTAAAAAGACGTCAAAACTAAAATTTGAAGAGGATTTTAGTGTAGTATGTATTTTTTGATATCATTTTGAAGGAAAAACTGAGAATTGGAACATAAGTCGAAGAAAGTGGTCGGTACCTATATTATTGTAGGATTAAAATGTTGACAACAACATGAAATAAACCGGACAAATTTGTTTTTCACAGCGAGTAAAATCTGTTATGATCCCAAGTGAAAGTGCCAAAAATCTGTTAAAAAGACGTCAAAACTAAAATTTGACAAGGATTTTAGTGTAGTATGTATATTTTGATATCATTTTGAAGGAAAAACTGAGAAATGGAACATAAGTCGAAGAAAGTGGTCGGTATACTACTGTAGATTAAAAAATTTCCATTGGCAGCAGCCTTTAAAATAACAAAGATATTAGAATACCCTGTCAAAATATTTAACTGATATCAATTTCTAGGTGAATATAACTCGTGTAACGAAAAGGATTGCAGTGACTGAATGTTTTTAAAATAGTTTGGACTCTGAGGGTATGTTATTATAAGATAAAGATGCAACAAAAATTGAAAAATATATTCGGCAGCTTTTAGCTAGCATACATAAAAATATTTGTAGACCCCAATTAACTTTTTCAACGTTGTTTTTAGTATAGGGTGGGAGGTTCGAACGCGAATTGGGAAGTCAAAGTGCATGGAAGCGGGTACAGCGGGATAATTTTTTGACTGGTAATTTTATACTATCATTTTTAGTCAAAATTTCTAATGATCTGAAAAAAAGTTAAAAATATCGAGTGTTCTCTGTTTTAAAAATCCAAACGTGGTATATCCACATAAGATATATCAGAAGAAAAAAAATGTGTTTTCAACGTACATAAGATTTCAACAAATTTTTTCATGCGAAATATTTTCTTTTTGTAGAGTTGCATTTTTCGATCTAGCTGACGCATCAGATTGACGACCTAAGAAATTGGAGCATAGATTTTTTACCTCGATTGATTAGATCCGGTGTTCTGTTCTTGCAATCTTGCATAGTTGTATTTTGATCTCGCACGATCGTGCGATATGCAATTTTTGCATTTTCTCTTTCATAAAAAGCAATCGCTGTCCAGTCGTCGAAAAAACACTTTCTTTTCATTTTTTGACGTTGATATTTGCATTTCGTAGCTTCCGAGAAACATAATTTAAAAAAAATATACTCTGTAAAAACGTAAAACTATCACTTTATACTATTAATTCCAACAAAATGTGTGAAAGTACATATATCTTTCTAACGTAATGCCTTCGAAAAAAGCACTTTCTTTTCACCGTCTGGGATTAGACGCCTAAAGCACGTTTTAGTTTCGCGCGAGTTCCTTGGTTTGCAAATATAGCATAGTGCGAAATGCATTGCGTAATTTAAGTATCTTATTATTTTATCACGTTGTAATCTAGGATGAACGAACGGAAGTATCAAGTTTTAGTAGCAATGCACTAGACTGCGTAAATTTTTATTAGTTGAGTTTGTCATATTAAAAAAGATCGAAATTTTTATATTGATAACATTGACAGCTATTGAACCATGTACAGCGTGTTCTCGTACATTTTAACTCATTACTACAACCTTTATTTTTCAAAAAATCAACATAAAATTATATTGAAGGGTTGCGATTATATCATGTACTATCATGCGAAATCAAACATGTATATATCGTAATAAAAAAAATCCTAAATATACAGGGTGTTCCATAAAAAGTTTTTTCACAACTTTGCGATGCTCATTTGTTTCATCTGATAACAGATCCTAGCGGTTCAGTACAACTTTTTATTTTTTCTTGAAAAATAAAGGCTGTAGGAATGGGTCAAATATTCGATCGGTACTTGTACAAAGATTTCGTTGAAATCTTTGATATTTTTGTAAATATATGATTCGTTTTTGCTTTTAAATGTTGTGGTAGTTCATAAAAAACAAGATAAGTTTAAATTTTTTTATTTAGTTATACAGATTGCCCCTGAACCACTGCATCCCGCTCCTGATTGCGGAATTCCCGCCGATTTGCTCATTCCCGGAGGAACTTGGCGGAGACCGTTTCTCTCCACCGCCCTTGGTTGGTAGCACCCCTCCAGATGTCCCCAGTAGTGGTCTGTGCCCCCAGGATTGGTCTTGAGTTCAACTTTTGTCTCAGGATTGATCTTCACCCCAAGATTGGGATTCGGTAGCAGCGCCTTCACCCCATTGGTCTTCTTCGCAGTCATGACTTGGTGGAATCTCCTCGACTTCCATCTCGTCTTGAGTGTCTAACTCAACTCAACTTAGTTCTTATAAGATGCCTCTTCGCAAAATTTAATATTTGTTGTTCTCAGACCCAAGCAATTTTTGTCCTCTGCTAATTTCCAGATGTACTTACTAATTCTTCAACTAAAAATTGTTTCTCCGTAACGCTATTTTTGTCATCCAATTACGGCTTTTAAAGTTTTAGAAACTCGCCAGCTCATTCACCAACTATTTAAATTCCCCGAAATTTTGACATATTGACATCACTTCCGTCAACTGCGAACAAAGTTAAATTTTTCAAGGTTGAATCCAGGTGCCACGTGTCAAGGTGACCACGAGATCATTGTCGTTAAATTTCATTGGTCTCCAAGGTGACCCCTTAGAGATCTTTAACTTATAATATGTGACCTTCATGTCAAGGTAACCCCATCGCATTTTCAAATTTCCCGCATTTTTTGCCATATTGACGTCACTTCCGTCAACTGCGAGCAAAGTTTTTTGCAATTCAAGGTGCCACGTGTCAACACGAGATTATTAACCTTCAGGTGACCCCTTAAAGATCATCGGTCTCACTTAATTGACAACTACAGGTCATTTTCAAATTTCCCGCCTTGGCGATCATCTTGTGACGCCACTTCCGCTCCCAGAAAAAGTGCCACGTGTCAAGGTGACCCCTTAAAGTTCATTGACTTTCAGGTTAACAAGGTGACCTCTTAAAGTTCATTGACCTTCAAGTCAAGGTTAACAAGGTGACCTCTTAAAGTTCATTGACCTTTAGGCCAAGGTTAACTCAAGGTGACCTCTTTAAGTTCATTGACCTTCAGGTCAAGGTTAACAAGGTGACCTCTTAAAGTTCATTGACCTTTAGGTCAAGCTTAACAAGGTGACCTCTTAAAGTTCATTGACCTTTAGGTCAAGGTTAACAATGTGACCTCTTAAAGTTCATTGACCTTTAGTTCAAGGTTAACAAGGTGACCCCCTTAAAGTTCATTGAACCGGCGGGTCAATGACCGCTTAAAGATTATCGATCTGGTAACCCCTTGACCTCTAGATAACCTTCAGGTCAAGGTTAACTGAACGTGACCCCTTAAAGTTCATTGACCTTCAGGTCAAGGCCATTTTCAAATTTCCCGCCTTGGCGGCCATCTTGTGACGTCACTTCCGCCCTGGAGTCCCCTTTGCTATACTACTATCCCCTCAAAATTCCCCCTCTATGAAAACACGGCACTGGCGCCCTGCCAACAACCGAGTAGAAAATGGTAAATCAGCAACTAGTATTGTATTTTGAGACCGGGTTTACGCTACTCTATCCGCTGTGTATGAAATAAATGTTTTAAATTTTTTTAAAAAATTAGAGAAAAATTTCGGCGATAGGAAAAAAATTTATTAAGAAAAGTTAAAAAAAAAGGATGCCAGTTATTTCAGACTCACCCTGTATAGGTAATTGTCGCAGTACTCGACAACTCTTCAATGAAAACGGCATGCCGAAAGTTAACAACAAAACGCGAACGCCGAATCGGGAACGTAGGTACAGTCCCGGCTCCAGTTGCAGGTGCGCACAGATAATATTTTTAAATGAGGACAAAACCAAACACAATATGAACGAAAAAGTAATAGTTGAAATTGAATTTACGGAATAAAGGGAAGCGGTGCTTCTACCGCTACTGGATAATCTTACACTGTCCATTTACAATAAAACCTCAATTTTCATAGTACCGTAAAGGTGGGTGACTTGAAAGCGTCGGGTGAATTGGAACAATCCTGCGTCCCAGGGCCGTAGCCAGGGGGGGGGCCAGGCAGGGCGTTGCCCTGCCTAGTAGAATGTTTGCCCTGCCTGAACCACAAGTTCACCGGTCACCTCATCAAGGGCATAGATAAGGCGCTGCTCCATTGAGAAAAAACTATGAAAAAAGACATCATGATGATTTTTTAATTTATTATACTTCATTTAAACTGAATTTATCCTTAACTTTTTTGAAAAAAATTTGCTTGCAGCGCATTTTAGTGAGCAGACACCTCTAAGTACTCTTTTTATTACCCGCTTAAAAACAACAATCTTTATTGCCCCACCTTCAAACAAATTTCAATTTACCCATACCTACCTACTACAATGGCCAGACAATTTTTGCAAAAATTATAGATACAATGTGGCTCTTTGAAAAAATATGATAATTTATTTTTACTTCCACATCACAAAAGGCGGTGTTCAGTGCGGTTATTGATAATTATTGCTGGATTTTTGTCAGTTAAAAATCAACAATAAAATAGAACTTTGATAACACATTTTTGTCTCCTCTATGAAAGAAAACAGAGTATTCTTGCTTACTGCACAAATGATTATGGGCCCGCATAATTATCCAAAAAAATTACCTGCCATCGACTTAAAATTGTATATTCATATTATATTTGACCTTGAAAATTTCACGAATTTTCGCCTGCGGAGCGATTTTTAATAACGAAAATTAAATTCAATTTTTTTACCCCCCCCCCCCTCCTCTCCCCACCGACAAAGTAACGCCCTGTAGGTACCTATCCCTCACTTCTCAAATGTGTACTGCCCTGACAGGAAAGTCGTTTGCCCTGCCTGAAGTTTCTGTCCGGCTACGGTCCTGCTGCGTCCGCTTAATAGAATGGCTGCTGCCATCTAGTTGACAGTAGTAGAAGTAAGACAAAAATATTTTCGCGGAGCCCAGACTTCCCAGAATGCAATGTATTAGTTGAAGTCCATGTTTTGAAAGCATTAGGTCATCATTATCATTAGAAAAAATTGTAAAAGTTAACCAAATTTACCCGCTCTTTTTAGTGCCTATACTTCCGTAAGTACAACTTTAGTTTTCAACATAATTGATTTGAAGAAAATGGAAATATATCTTAAAATGTGTTATGAAAACATACGTCACTTTTGAAAAAATATTAAAGTTCTTTGCAAAATATCGTTTTAACTGTTTTCCTTTCATTGTTGGGTGACTTAGAACATGCCAAATGAATATAAGAGGACTTGGGAAAACGGAAATACCACGACTATTCCAAAGAAGATTTAGAAAAAGCAGAGGAGGAGATTAGGAATGGACATCTAACCTTTAGGGAAGCTAGGCAAAAATAGGAAATTAACTCCTCCACCATATACAGGAAATTGAATTAAATGATCCGGGAGGTCAGATGGCAATGACCAAATGTGAAGAAAAAATTATTGTGAAAAATCTTATTTGCGCCGCTGAATGGGGATTTCCACTACAAAAATGTGATGTCCAAAATATACCTGGAGAGTCAGGGAAAGACTTTGAAAATATTTAAAGAAAACCGACCCGGGAAATCCTGGTATTACAAATTTCTAAAAAGACATGAAAAGAACTTGTTACATAGGTTTGCAAAAAACATTAAGAGGTCCCGTGCTAGTATTTCCATACATATAAATATAGTTAAATATTTTTTCAACAATTTGCGAGGATCATTAGAAGGAATTCTGGAGGAAACATTATTAATTACGATGAAACGAACTTTGTCGATGGCCCTAGGAAAATTAAAGTGGTTGTTCGTATAGAGGTCAGTTAAAACAGAATTTATTTAACCCACTACGACATATATTTTTCATAAATATCTTTTTTTAGGGGCCAAAAGGATTGAAAACATTTCTGATCATTCGAAGACCTCCACTTTTTGGATGTTCGCTATTACAGCTGCCGGTGATATGCTACCTCCCTATATTGTTTTTAAAGCTGAACATGTGTGGTCTACTTGGATCGAAGATGGTCCACCTGGAACTAGGTGTAACAGAAGTAAAAGTGGCTGGTTTGATCAATCACTTTTTGAAGACTGGTTTATTAGTGTGACTGTGCCATACGCTAGAAAACTAAAGGGTCCCGTAGTATTAATAGGAGATAATTTAGCGTCCCATATATCCCTAAAAGTTCTTGAAATTTGCAAAAACAAAAATATTATTATCAACCTTCTCCCGCCCAATAGCACTCAACTGCTGCAACCGTTGGATGTGCCTTGTTTTAGACCCCTTAAAGAAACATGGAGAAGATTTCGAAGGATCCACAAAAATAAATACAGGGTATCCCAACGAAAACTTGACCCCCCCCAAAAATTCGAAAACCGAACAATATTTGAAAATTCGCCGAGACCCGTCGATTTTTATTTTTGGGGGAGCTTTTTTGACTGTCAAGCCAACCCGATATGTTCATCCTCCCAATCCCTAGCAACCCCAACTTTAAACTTTCAAATGGAACTACCCCCCTTGTGGCGCATCATTTTAAAGCCCTTTTTATTGCAAATACAGTGATGTTTCGTTTTTAGAATTCTGTTGAGATTTGACAGAATTATTGGCTAAAAACGGAAAGTTGACAATTCACTCTACGCGTAGTAATTTCTACACAAATGCTCGCCACTATTAAGTTTTTTATCTACTACATACGACCAAATTACATAGTTTTTACTGACGTCTCGATCAGTTTACAAAAAAGTCACAAATGAAAAAACAGACGCAAAACAAAAAAAAGTTCATACGAATTCAAACCTTATATCTTTTTAAAATATGTAACAAAAAGTCACTGTCACAAAAAAAGTTCCCGTTTTTTGCTTCTAAGCACGAAATCGTTACTTTCAGCCTGCTATTGAAAGTGGAAACGTATTTTCGAAATGGTTTGTTTATTCTATCGCGGAAAGGGTAGAAATTGTTGCAATTTGTTATCGAAATCATGATTGCGCTAAAGCAACAATTTCTAACCTTTCCATGATAGAATAAACCATTTCAAAAACACGTTTACACTTTCTATAGCAGGCTGAAACTAACGATTTCGTAGTTACAAGCAAAAAACGGGGACCTCTTTGTGACAGTGACTTTTTGTTACATATTTTAAAAAGATATAAGGTTTGAATTCGTATGAACTTTTTTTGTTTTGCTTCAGCATTTTCATTTGTGACTTTTTTGTAAACTGATCGACACGTCAATAAAAACTAGGTAATTTGGTCGTGTGTACTAGATAAAAAACCTAATAGTGGCGAGCATTTGTGTAGAAATTACTACGCGTACCTACAGTGGATTGTCAACTTTCCGTTTTTAGCCAATAATTCTGTCAAATCTCAACAGAATTCTGAAAACGATACATCACTCTATTCGCAATAAAAAGGTCTTTAAAATGATGTGCCACCAGGCGGGTAGTTCCATTTGAAATTTTAAAGTTGGGGTTGCTAGGGATTAGGGGGATGAACATATCGGGTTGGCTTGACTGTCAAAAAAGCTCCCCATAAAAATAAAAATCGACGGGTCACGGCGAATTTTCAAATATTGTTCGGTTTTCGAATTTTTGGGGGGTCAAAGTTTCGTTGGTATACCCTGTATAATGGGCCCATATAAGAAAAGATAAATTCAGTTTTTTGTTAAAAAAAACGTTAGAAAAAGTTGATGCCAAAAATTCAGCCAATATAATTACAGGATTTAAAGCCACAGGAATTTATCCTTTAAATCCCGAAGTTGTTTTCCAGAAAATACCAAGGCAGGACAAACCCAAGCACCGAAATAGAAAATTCTGTGTCAGATTCTCTGAAAGAGATTTTTCAATCAATTAGAGCGCCAGAAACCGATATACCTACTTTTTGAAAAATTTTCTGTTACGGGTCTAACACCTCGAAGATGAAAATTGTATGCAAGTCGCCCATCTTTACGGTATTTAATTCTATATATAATATTTCTGTATACGTGAGTCTGTCATTGTTGTACAAAATCTTCAAAACTTTACTTTGCAGTGTTTTTATTTTATTCAAATTTGATTTACTAAATGTATCCCATATTGGTAACAAATATCTATAAAGTGAGATAAGTAGTAGGCATTGTACACCATTGACTTACTTTTTAACGTTAAATAATTTATACGTTTAAACATTGAAGCGACCATGAGAACAATGTTATCAGTCACGTACCTTATGTGATCAACCTAATCCAGTCTATCATCCACACTCAATCCCAAATATTTAATTTTGCAAACTTGGTCGATTTTTAATATTCTTTATTTCAACTATCTGCTTATATATATTTTTTAAACCATAAACTTTGTTTTTCAATACTAATTTTGAGCTTATTAGAATACAGCCAGTCCATACATATCCTCTGAAAAAGTATGATACCCAGATTTAAAATTACTACTGTTAGATTGGAAACCATACTGAAAATGTTTCATTTGAATTTAACCACGTTACTGTTACCAGAAGTAAATCACAGTCCTCGTTTCCCACCAAACACTGCACATTATCAATCTTATTTCTCAGACTTCGGACAATGTGTTCCAACAATATTACCCTTGAGCCAACGGTTAACATGCTATTTTAACTCGGTGGCTAAAACCAAGGGTTTGGAATTTTGTGCCAGTTAAAAATATTTTAGTTATATTATATAAAGAACTGTGTACGTTGTGACAGTGTTTCTTTTCTGTTAAATTTTCAATCTTTCGAATGAATAGAATGTTAATAACACTTCACTAAAAAAATATTCCAAGATAACCCCTTCTCTTCATATTACTGTCAAATATTTGGTTCTAGCTACAGGGTCCTGTCCTAATGACCCGTAATAATAAGACTATTCTAAAATCGTCGTGGCAACAGAAAACAGTACCCCGGGCTGATCTGAAAGTTAGCTGAGTCCAGAAAACAAGGCCGTGCTTCACGACTGGTTTAATAACGAGAAGACGGGGCGGGACACAAAAGGTCGAAGTCTCGGCAGGCGTGAACGGTTCGGAATAGCGTAGCCCTGGCGATGAAAGCGGCCTGCCGTGGGGTGGCAGAAGTTCATTAATTGCTCATCTCCCCTTTATTCGGATCGACACCTTTGGCATTCATAAGCAATCTGTATACGACGCGTTGTCACTCCAAACAAGGATTATATCTATCCGGCTCTCGTTCGCGCAGTTTGAGTTCACCCCATCCTCGACCCTGGAAATTGGCCATTGGTTCTTAGGGGAAAGGATGAGATTAGGGCGGCCAATGCCGTCTCAGGGCTGTAAAATTAATTGCGCAATTAAAAGTGACGTAAATGCCCCCTTCAGGTGGGTCTGGATGCACACAGTAGCCCAAGGCCTGCTACTTTCCAAGTTTGAATTGTCTATCTCAGAGAAAATGCCTATATGAACCAACGAAATTACATAATTTTTAAAATATTAAATACCACTAGTGGTATTTTTGCTGAAATCCTACTCTCTCTTAGTTACGCCGTAGTTACGCTGAACCAATAATTAAAAAGGCTTATCGTGCTAGCTAAAACTGATAATCTGATAACTTCTTCTCATTACCTACCAAATTTAACAAAGGACTATATATTTTCAGGTAACAGTTAAATTTATTATTATAGGTGAAATATTTGTAATTTTTGTAGTTAATTTATTCCTAAGAAGTTTGCTTGTTAAATCAATATCTAGATATTCAATTCTGCCTACTTACACACTGAGTATATAATTAAATTAATTGCAGTTCTTAAATTCTTTTCTAAAATTAAACTCGTAGTATGCCTAACAATACATAATACCTACAGAGGAAGAGACCCAAATTTGAGATAGGTGCCTAATTTGAGATAGAGCTCCTTATATTAAAGGATATTAGGCCAGGAAACGAAAACATGAATTCTGAAACAAATAGTGCTCAACGCATTATTGTTTTAAGTTGCAGGGTTGACCCTTAGGAGTAACATACCAAAAGTCCCCACCCGTGGATCTTATGCGTTAAGCGAGAGATAGGGTGGAAAGGAACCCGTGACCTCATATTTTTTATTCCAAACTTTTCACTTATTGGTAGTTAATTTATTTTGAACTCGCAACTAGTCAAATCGAAGTTGTGTTTAATTAAGAATATTAGGGGGAGGATATTCATGAATATCGTCGAGGGTTATTAATATTTATGGGATTTGACTTGTATTTCTGGATTTATATAATAATAATAATAATAATAATAATAATAATAATAATTGGCTGACCTCGGGACGAATGTTCCCCGAGACGGAAGGCTTCCTACTGGCCATACAAGATCAGGTTATACCAACTCGCAACTACCTAAAATTCATTGTAGGAGATGCATCGGTAGTGGATGACAGATGCAGATACGGGTGCCCAACTTCAGAAACAATCCAGCACATAACAGGAGGATGTCAGATGTTCGCATCAACGGAATATAAGGAACGACACGATTCGGTTGCCAAGATCTTGCACCGGGAACTGGCGGAAAAGCTGCTGCTTGTGCAGACAGAAAGGGTCCCATATTACAACTACACACCTGAGCCTGTTCTTGAGAACAGCAACTACAAGATGTACTGGGATCGTACAGTTCTGACTGATCAACGAGTTGCCCATAACAGACCGGACCTTATAATAGTTGATAAAATTTCTAGGAAGACAACTCTGATTGATGTGGCCATCCCGAACAACAACAACCTGCGTGTGAAGCAAGTCGAGAAGATCGCGAAGTACAGAGACTTAGAAGAACGAATTAGAAGGCAATGGGAAATGGAGAACGTCCAGACGATTCCAATCATCATGTCAACAACTGGTGTTATACCAAAAAGTTTGCTGAGAAACATCAAGGAGCTGAATCTAACTGATAGTCTTTACAGGTCCATGCAGAAAGCGGTACTACTTGCGACAGCCCGAACCGTCAGGAAATTCATGGGGAATGCAGGATCGTCCAAGAACATCAATGTCACCTAGGGCCCGATAACATGGCAAGGGTCTCGTCCGAGCCAGATCCTTTTGGTATCCGGGATGCCCGGGATCTGAGTGAATGTTCCCCGTAGAGGGAGTGCGAATGCCTTTTGGCTAAGTCGATATAATAATAATAATAATATCCTCTGAAAATGCCATTGTTTCTTACACAGGGTGCAACCTACCTGTTACCAAAAGACTAGCGGAATACGGATAACCCTGCCAAGTACCGCCCAATAACCTGCTTGCCTACGCTGTACAAGATAATCACATCTTGCCTTACGCAGCGAATATATGCTCACTGCGAGCGGAACAACATCATTGCAATGCAGCAGAAGGGCTGCTCGAAGGGCGCAATGGGATGCAAAGAGCAACTCATCATAGACTCTGTCATCTGCAACCAGGCTCATTCCAAGCAACGAAACCTCCACATGGCTTATGTGGACTACAAAAAAGCATTTGATTCCGTACCTCACGACTGGCTCACAGGTATCTTAAAGCTGTATAAAATAGATCATCATACAGTTTCCTTTTTAGAACACGTTATGACAACCTGGCGCACTAAGATTCAACTCAGAACCGCAAACAGTAACATCGAGACCGACACAATCAACATCGGAAGCGGGATTTTCCAGGGAGATTCACTCAGTCCACTGTGGTTCTGCATGGCGATGAACCCTCTATCACATCGGTTGAACTCTACAAAATATGGCTTCGCTATCAAAAGCAACAACGCAGAAGCGATCAAGTTGAATCACCTATTATATATGGATGATTTAAAACTGATCGCCGCAACCAAAAACCAACTAACGCAAATGCTTAAAATTGTAGAGGAGTTCACCAGGGACATCGGAATGCTGTTTGGACTGGACAAGTGCCGCACCCTTAATATCATTCGGGGAAAGCTCGAACAAAGCGCACACGAGATGCAGGACGGCCAGGAGATCGAAGCAATGAGCATGGGAGATACATACAAGTATCTCGGGATGAAACAAGCTCAAAGGATAGACCATCGAACAATGAAGACTGATTTAACGAATGAATTCATCAAGAGAGTAAGGCAAGTAGTGCGAACTGATCTTAACAGCAGGAATTTGTTTAAGGCCCTGAACACGTATGCGTGCTCTGTACTCAGCTATTCGTTCGGAATAGTGAATTGGACCTATAGACCTTGAATTGGACCAACACGGACATCAACAACCTGCAACGAAAAGTTAGGACACTACTGACAAAAGCTCATAAACATCATCCCCGTAGCGCCGTAGAAAGAACAACTCTGCCACGTCAACTGGGAGGAAGAGGATTGGCAGATCTCAGCAAGCAATTGGACCAACAAATATTAAATCTGCGTAATTATTTCTACAGGCAGGCCAACAGGTCCACACTACATAGGGCTATATGCGGAGCAGACGTCTCAACACCGCTACGTCCGACGGAACACGAGCGTCGAAATCACCACCGAACCGACAACGATAAACTACAGAGGTGGTTGGGGAAGCCGCTGCACGGGAGGCATCCTAATGAGGTTAACCAGGAACATGTCGACAAGTTAGCGTCGAACTACTGGCTGACCTCGGGAAGAATGTTCCCCGAGACGGAAGGCTTCTTACTGGCCATACAAGATCAGGTTATACCAACTCGCAACTACCTAAAATTCATTGTAGGAGATGCATCGGTAGTGGATGACAGATGCAGATACGGGTGCCCAACTTCAGAAACAATCCAGCACATAACAGGAGGATGTCGGATGTTCGCATCAACGGAATATAAGGAACGACACGATTCGGTTGCCAAGATCTTGCACCAGGAACTGGCGGAAAAACTTCTGCTTGTGCAGGCAGAGAGGATCCCATATTACAGCTACACACCGGAGCCTGTTCTTGAGAACAGCAACTACAAGATGTACTGGGATCGTACAGTTCTGACAGATCAACGAGTTGCCCATAACAGACCGGACCTTATAATAGTTGATAAAATTTCTAGGAAGACAACTCTGATTGATGTGGCCTTCCCGAACAACAACAACCTGCGTGTGAAGCAAGTCGAGAAGATCGCGAAGTACAGAGACTTAGAAGAACGAATTAGAAGGCAATGGGAAATGGAAAACGTCAAGACGATTCCAGTTATCGTGTCAACAACTGGTGTTGTACCAAAAAGTTTTCTGAGAAACATAAAAGAGCTGGGTCTAACTGATAGTCTTTACAGGTCCATGCAGAAAGCGGTACTACTTGCGACAGCCCGAACCGTCAGGAAATTCATGGGGAGTGCAGGAACGTCCAACAACATCAATGTCACCTAAGGCCCGATAACATGGCAAGGGTCTCGTCCGAGCCAGATCCTTTTGGTATCCGGGATACCCGGGATCTGAGTGAATGTTCCCCGTAGAGGGAGTGCGAATGCCTTTTGGCTAAGTCGAGATAATAATAATAATAATAATAATAAAATGCGCAGGGGGGTCTGACCTGTGAGAGAGGCAGACCCACGGGTGTGACGATCCCGCGCTCCCCAGTTATGTAGGGATGGGTCTGACCTGTGAGAGGGGCAGATTCACGGGTGTGACGATCCCGCGATTCCCAGTTACGCATGGAGAGGTTTGGCCTGTGACAGGGGCAGACCTACGGGTGTGACAATCCCGCGATCTCCAGTTGCGCAGAGAGGGGTCTAGCTGGTGACGGGGGCTGATCCTCGGGTGTGACAATCCCGCGACTCTCGGTTACACAGGGATGGATCTAGCCTGTGAGAGAGGCGGATCTTCGGGTGTAACGATCCCGTGTTTCCCAGTTAACGCAAGGAGGGGTTTGACCTGTGAGAGGGGCAGATCCTCGGGTGTAACGATCCCGCGTTATCCTAGTTGACCTGTGTGGGTAGCGGGTTAGAATACTCCTATCGTGGCTCCGCGAGTCGTAAAAGGCGACCTAGGGCCGTCACTCCCACGTTACGGGAGAAACCCATGGAATGGAGATTAATAGGAGTTTTGTCATAGGGCCGCTGCCTGGGGATCGCCAGGGCATGTCTGGAGCCGGCGCTGGACATGACAGCGAGCGGGACGTCGGTGACAGGGCGCTGATGAGGCGGGCCCCTGTTGCACAAACAGCTACAGCCCAACAACAACACGAACATCTACAACATGGGAGCCAAACGAGAACTAGGGTTCCACCCACCGAAGGTGCTGCGCGGGATTACAACGACGACGCATGAAATGGACTGTGTCCATGAATGAATCGATTATGCGTATTTTTTACAGGGTGACAAACTTAGGACAAGAGATGATCGGCTACCGACAACAACTGCATGCCGAGTTCTGCAGGGAGTTTCCACACATGCAAGTGTCTGAACAAAGAGTGTCAGATCAGTATCGAACTATTCTAAGAAATAACCGAATTCCAGAAACGCGACTTAACGCTATCAAACGGGAAGTTGAGCTAGAGATCCACGGCGAACACATAGACATAGATGACAACAACAACAATGGGGAACTTCAAGCGCCTGGACAACAACTAGAAGCCGAAACGGTAGAACCAACAACCGAGAGTCTGGAATCGGTTAACGAAGAACATTTTGAAGGCTTAAACGCACATATGAGACAGGCAGTATTGCGATACGAAGGCACAGACCCACTGAGCAGGCCACCGCTACCAAGATTAAATTCTTCCAGGAAACTTGCGATCGTGCTCGATCTTATGAACACACGAATTTTACCAAACTATGTTTCAGTGACACCAACATTAGAACGTATGCACATGTTAATCTACTGTGCCGCAACGGCAGTCACCACTGTAATGGGTGCCAAGATCCGAACGGCCCAAGAGTTGAATCGTGCAAGACCAGAACCACGAATGGCTCAATGGGAAATGCGACTAAATCGGAAGATCGAGAGTCTCCGTAAAGACATAGGACAAGTGACGGAATATATCAGAGGAGTTAGAACTAGAAGGATCCAGAGGGCGGTGCAGGCAATAATGAGCCGCACCCAAATGCATTCTCGGCATGACCCCGCGAACATCACTGCTCAACAATGTCTTGACACATTAAAACAAAAACTTTCTGTTTTCGCAGGGCGTCTGAGGAGATACAAGGCTAGTAACAACAGGAAACGAGACAACAAACTCTTTGAACGATCAGAAAAGGGTTTCTACCGTGCTTTTAATTCTAGCGCCGATGCCACAAATGCGAGTTACCCTAGCAGAGAACAGGTCGACGGTTTCTGGAGAAATCAACTTGCCACACCAGGTCCATACAATGTCAGTGCAAGCTGGATCAGCGAAGAACGCGAGATGGGCCGGAACTATAGCCAGATGCAACACGAGCAATTCACAACCGCTGAGGTCTCCGATGTCATCAAGAATTCCCACAACTGGAAGGCACCAGGTCCAGATCATCTCCAAAATTATTGGATTAAGAAGTTGTGGTGCACGCATGAACAGATAACTACCTTAATTAATGAAGTCTTGCTCGATCCTCTGAAAATGCCATTGTTTCTTACACAGGGTGCAACCTACCTGTTACCAAAAGACCAGCGGAATACGGATAACCCTGCCAAGTACCGCCCAATAACCTGCTTGCCTACGCTGTACAAGATAATCACATCTTGCCTTACGCAGCGCATATATGCTCACTGCGAGCGGAACAACATCATTGCAATGCAGCAGAAGGGCTGCTCGAAGGGCGCAATGGGATGCAAAGAGCAACTCATCATAGACTCTGTCATCTGCAACCAGGCTCATTCCAAGCAACGAAACCTCCACATGGCTTATGTGGACTACAAAAAAGCATTTGATTCCGTACCTCACGACTGGCTCACAGGTATCTTAAAGCTGTATAAAATAGATCATCATACAGTTTCCTTTTTAGAACACGTTATGACAACCTGGCGCACTAAGATACAACTCAGAACCGCAGACAGTAACATCGAGACCGACACAATCAACATCCGAAGAGGGATTTTCCAAGAAGATTCACTCAGTCCACTGTGGTTCTGCATGGCGATGAACCCTCTATCACATCGGTTGAACTCTACAAAATATGGCTTCGCTATCAAAAGCAACAACGCAGAAGCGATCAAGTTGAATCACCTATTATATATGGATGATTTAAAACTGATCGCCGCAACCAAAAACCAACTAACGCAAATGCTTAAAATTGTAGAGGAGTTCTCCAGGGACACCGGAATGCTGTTTGGACTGGACAAGTGCCGCACCCTTAATATCATCCGGGGAAAGCTCGAACAGGGTGCACACGAGATGCAGGACGGCCAGGAGATCGAAGCAATGAGCATGGGAGATACATACAAGTACCTCGGGATGAAACAAGCTCAAAGGATGGACCATCGAACGACTGATTTAACGAATTAATTCATCAAGAGAGTAAGACAAGTAGTGCGAACTGATCTTAACAGCAGGAATTTGTTTAAGGCCCTGAACACGTATGCGTGCTCTGTACTCAGCTATTCGTTCGGAATAGTGAATTGGACCAACACGGACATCAACAACCTGCAACGAAAAGTTAGGACACTACTGACAAAAGCTCATAAACATCATCCCCGTAGCGCCGTAGAAAGAACAACTCTGCCACGTCAACTAGGAGGAAGAGGATTGGCAGATCTCAGCAGGCAATTGGACCAACAAATATTAAATCTGCGTAATTATTTCTACAGGCAGGCCAACAGCTCCACACTACATAGGGCTATATGCGGAGCAGACGTCTCAACACCGCTACGTCTGACGGAACACGAGCGTCAAAATCACCACCGAACCGACAACGATAAACTACAGAGGTGGTTGGGGAAGCCGCTGCACGGGAGGCATCCTAACGAGGTTAACCAGGAACATGTCGACAAGTTAGCGTCGAACTATTGTCTGACCTCGGGACGAATGTTCCCCGAGACGGAAGGCTTCCTACTGGCCATACAAGATCAGGTTATACCAACTCGCAACTACCTAAAATTCATTGTAGGAGATGCATCGGTAGTGGATGACAGATGCAGATACGGGTGCCCAACTTCAGAAACAATCCAGCACATAACAGGAGGATGTCAGATGTTCGCATCAACGGAATATAAGGAACGACACGATTCGGTTGCCAAGATCTTGCACCAGGAACTGGCGGAAAAACTTCTGCTTGTGCAGGCAGAGAGGATCCCATATTACAGCTACACACCGGAGCCTGTTCTTGAGAACAGCAACTACAAGATGTACTGGGATCGTACAGTTCTGACAGATCAACGAGTTGCCCATAACAGACCGGACCTTATAATAGTTGATAAAATTTCTAGGAAGACAACTCTGATTGATGTGGCCATCCCGAACAACAACAACCTGCGTGTGAAGCAAGTCGAGAAGATCGCGAAGTACAGAGACTTAGAAGAACGAATTAGAAGGCAATGGGAAATGGACAACGTTCAGACGATTCCAATCATCGTGTCAACAACTGGTGTTATACCAAAAAGTGTGCTGAGAAACATCAAGGAGCTGGGTCTAACTGATAGTCTTTACAGGTCCATGCAGAAAGCGGTACTACTTGCGACAGCCCGAACCGTCAGGAAATTCATGGGGAATGCAGGATCTTCCAACAACATCAATGTCACCTAAGGCCCGATAACATGGCAAGGGTCTCGTCCGAGCCAGGTCCTTTTGGTATCCGGGATACCCGGGATCTGAGTGAATGTTCCCCGTAGAGGGAATGCGAATGACTTTTGGCTAAGTCGAGATAATAATAATAATAATGAAATGAAGTCTTGCTCGATCCTCTGAAAATGCCATTGTTTCTTACACAGGGTGCAACCTACCTGTTACCAAAAGACCAGCGAAATACGGATAACCCTGCCAAGTACCGCCCAATAACCTGCTTGCCTACGCTGTACAAGATAATCACATCTTGCCTTACGCAGCGAATATATGCTCACTGCGAGCGGAACAACATCATTGCAATGCAGCAGAAGGGCTGCTCGAAGGGCGCAATGGGATGCAAAGAGCAACTCATCATAGACTCTGTCATCTGCAACCAGGCTCATTCCAAGCAACGAAACCTCCACATGGCTTATGTGGACTACAAAAAAGCATTTGATTCCGTACCTCACGACTGGCTCACAGGTATCTTAAAGCTGTATAAAATAGATCATCATACAGTTTCCTTTTTAGAACACGTTATGACAACCTGGCACACTAAGATACAACTCAGAACCGCAGACAGTAACATCGAGACCGACACAATCAACATCCGAAGAGGGATTTTCCAAGAAGATTCACTCAGTCCACTGTGGTTCTGCATGGCGATGAACCCTCTATCACATCGGTTGAACTCTACAAAATATGGCTTCGCTATCAAAAGCAACAACGCAGAAGCGATCAAGTTGAATCACCTATTATATATGGATGATTTAAAACTGATCGCAGCAACCAAAAACCAACTAACGCAAATGCTTAAAATTGTAGAGGAGTTCTCCAGGGACATCGGAATGCTGTTTGGACTGGACAAGTGCCGCACCCTTAATATCATCCGGGGAAAGCTCGAACAAAGCGCACACGAGATGCAGGACGGCCAGGAGATCGAAGCAATGAGCAAGGGAGATACATACAAGTATCTCGGGATGAAACAAGCTCAAAGGATAGACCATCGAACAATGAAGACTGATTTAACGAATGAATTCATCAAGAGAGTAAGACAAGTAGTGCGAACTGATCTTAACAGCAGGAATTTGTTTAAGGCCCTGAACACGTATGCGTGCTCTGTACTCAGCTATTCGTTCGGAATAGTGAATTGGACCAACACGGACATCAACAACCTGCAACGAAAAGTTAGGACACTACTGACAAAAGCTCATAAACATCATCCCCGTAGCGCCGTAGAAAGAACAACCCTGCCACGTCAACAAGGAGGAAGAGGATTGGCAGACCTCAGCAAGCAATTGTACCAACAAATACTAAATCTGCGTAATTATTTCCACAGACAGACCAACAGCTCCACACTACCTAAAGCTATATGCGGAGCAGACGTCTCAACACCGCTACGTCTGACGGAACATGAGCATCACAATCACCACCGAACCGACAACGATAAACTACAGAGGTGGTTAGAGAAGCCGCTGCACGGGAGGCATCCTAATGAGGTTAACCAGGAACATGTCGACAAGTTAGCGTCGTACTATTGGCTGACCTCGGGACGAATGTTCCCCGAGACAGAAGGCTTCTTACTGGCCATACAAGATCAGGTTATACCAACTCGCAACTACCTAAAATTCATTGTAGGAGATGCATCGGTAGTGGATGACAGATGCAGATACGGGTGCCCAACTTCAGAAACAATCCAGCACATAACAGGAGGATGTCAGATGTTTGCATCAACGGGATATAAGGAACGACACGATTCGGTTGCCAAGATCTTGCACCAGGAACTGGCGGAAAAGCTGCTGCTTGTGCAGACAGAGAGGGTCCCATATTACAACTACACACCTGAGCCTGTTCTTGAGAACAGCAACTACAAGATCTACTGGGATCGTACAGTTCTGACTGATCAACGAGTTGCCCATAACAGACCGGACCTTATAATAGTTGATAAAATTTCTAGGAAGACAACTCTGATTGATGTGGCCATCCCGAACAACAACAACCTGCGTGTGAAGCAAGTCGAGAAGATCGCGAAGTACAGGGACTTAGAAGAACGAATTAGAAGGCAATGGGAAACGGAGAACGTCCAGACGATTCCAATCATCATGTCAACAACTGGTGTTATACCAAAAAGTTTGCTGAGAAACATTAAGGAGCTGAATCTAACTGATAGTCTTTACAGGTCCATGCAGAAAGCGGTACTACTTGCGACAGCCCGAACCGTCAGGAAATTCATGGGGAATGCAGGATCGTCCAACAACATCAATGTCACCTAAGGCCCGATAACATGGCAAGGGTCTCGTCCGAGTCAGATCCTTTTGGTATCCGGGATGCCCGGGATCTGAGTGAATGTTCCCCGTAGAGGGAGTGCGAATGCCTTTTGGCTAAGTCGAGATAATAATAATAATTCTCACCCTCACAATACTCCAAACTAGGATTACCCCAGAAGCAACCACATGCTTGTGCGGGGGAGGGGGGCAATTACTGTTCTTCGTTGCCATTTGCGGCTAGGGCCGACTTTTTTCCCGATAGAACTAGGATAGCATTCGCTCAAGTACTACGGAAAACCTTAGAAAACCGTAGTAATCCCAGTGCCCAAAGGCATAAATGTAGCGTGTGGAAAAAGGGTCGAATTAAGGGTTTGGCAGATCACACAAAAATGACTTAATTGAACCCTTTTTCCACACGCTAGACTTATGCCTTTGGGTTTTCGAGGTCTTAATAGTGTAAGAAATCATACGGTGAACATGGCATAAGTGAGAATTAGTACCGTTTTTTCTGTTTTGAAAAATCGAATTTTCCATATGTTTTCCTGGGGGCCAAACTTAAAATTACTATTTTCCGACTCAGCATCGATTTACCTTTCAACCCTCTCCAATGCATAAATGAGAAAATCAGTAAGGAGAATCTGTCACTGGCTGACGGTCTATTATATCACTCGTACTTACTCATTCTTCTTAATTAGAGTGGTCACTCTGTAGTCTCCTAAATAATTATTATAACTGTAGATGTTTAGAGATTATAGCAGCAAACACATAGGTAGGTATATTCCAACCACTTTATTTCAAAATGAATATTGCTAAATAGTGTTAATATCAACACCTTTACAGGATTGTGTTTATGGTAGATATCCAAATAAACCATAAATGAATAATAAATTAATAATAACATAGTATAGTAGATATGTAAAAAATATCTGTTACTATTAGGTTAATTTCATGTATCACGTATAAACTAACAACTCAACACAGCCTCAGTAAAGTTGCAGCCTTTTTTATCTTATAGTGTCTAAACTTACATTTCTTTGCCGCTGTCGATGTTGCGGCATGTCTAGTACTGTGGGCAGAGAATATAGACGTATCTAAACCACTTTTTTTCCAAAGTAGTTTTGATCCATCTACTGATGGTTTGTGTGATGCATTGTGATGTGGTTTTTTAAAAGTACCTAATGAATAAATTGCTTGCATTTCCACGTAATTCTTTCTAAATATTCGATTAAAGTCTATTAAAATGAAAAGTGTCGGCCTGTAAATTTTAGACGCGAGGAAATATGCGGTTGAAGCGTGTATGAAATTTTTGCTATATAGATAACTCGAACGTTAAAAAAATGGTTTTGTTTTTTTTCTGATATCAGCCGTATAAAAGGCAATCACAATGCAATGTTGTTAAATCAACAATTTTTTAAAGCACTTGGCTATGTTCCTAACACCTCAAGTGTATAATGTGCATCGCACTCCCATCTATATGATGAATCTATTCAACGTTTAGAGAAGCGCACCTATTACCCATTTGTAAAGTCATTTAAGAATAATGATACTGTGGAAATAACCATTAATCAGGGTGATGCATGGTTGTTGATGTACGATGCGCCGATTTTTGTCAAAGGTACAGTGACTAAGAAAACTGGTGAAGGAGATTGCAAATAATGCCAATAATGAGTGTTTGGATCATTTAACTATTTATTATTTCGACAGAATGTTTGAGCAACTTTACTATTTCTTATTTAAAAAAAACATATAGTACCAATTAATTTACTTATAGTCAAATATCCAGCTGAGGATTTATTTCTAGACGATCGGTTTTCCCAAAAAGCCTCAAGTGCCGAATTACCCCGAAATTAGAACAAAATAAGGTTTACGACTTACCTACTATTTACAAAGTATTCTTAGTATGAATATTAATTAGGATTTAGTCTAATACAGTAAGAATAACCATTTAATTGTAAGGATATTGTGATTAAGCTCTTGGGCTATAAATACTAAGGTTTGCCAGGAAAAACAAGACAGTTGTTCTCATACTTTTGTGCTATCAACATCTCTATGTAACCCAGCAACTCGTTTTGTAATATACCAACACCCGTGCTCGCGAATATACGTATACCCTACCGAAGTTGTGGTATTATTTTTAATCTCCAAATAAACCGTAAGTGCTACGTGTTTTCTGTGAGACCGCCGCCACAGCAACCAGGAGCAATTCAACCACCGCAGCAGCAGCGGGACGCAACCTCTCCACACCCACAGACAATTACCAGGAAGACGTGCCCAGAAGACAGACATTTCAGTAAGTACCTTTGGCCATTTCGTGAAAAACTGATCTCCTGTTTTCTATATCGAAAAAAGTGAATCTTAATCTCAACGTACAATTATCTTTCTTTTATATTTTACGATTAGGGGAATGCGGGGCAATATGGGGTACTTAATTTCATAGCCCCATATTTCTGGGATATATAAATGAAATAATTATATATTTATATTTACAGGTAGTAAGATATGTTTAGTAACATTAGCAACATTTTGTATAACGGAATCAGTAACTGAGTTTTAACTTTTTTGGACTTTTATGAAAATTGCGCTTTGCCCCGTGTACGGGGTATAATGGGGTACCAAGAGGGGTAAAATGGGGTAGTACAATAATGCTTTAAAATAGTGAGTTTTTGGTGAATTAAATAGACGTTTCTCTAAAATGTTTCATTAAGCAAACAGTAATATTTAAATTAAAAAAATAATAAAAACGTAAAAACATGAAAATGTGAGTTTTTTGTTTATATCGTTTCGCCATCTAAACAAATTAAACAATATTCAGGTTGATTCAATTTTATTCTGGGACACTTCAACTGAGGTGATGTAAAATCAAAAATATTATTATTTTGTGGCACAACTTTTTATCTACAGCCGCTTCGTTTTTGAGATACAGGCCCCGCATTCCAGATTTCTAAGACTTAAAAAACTATCCGCTTCACGAAGCTTGGCCAGGCCACCTGCGCCGCAAATACCAGCAAAAACCGACCAAAACCAGATTTCCTAGATACTAGCCTCGCCAGCAGGTCCTGCAGGCATTAATTTCAGGGGTTCACGTCAGAGAATCAGTCTCCAATTAGGCCCCAGTTTCCCCCGATAGGATATAAAAGGGGAACCGAATGCGAGATTCTCCAGTCTCCAACCAGAACGCATTGCCGCTGAAAGCCCTGCCCGAAAGTTATTTAGTCTGTTGCTGCAGAAAACTCTGCAAAAATGTATAGAAAATAATTCCTAGACACTATCGCTAGCTGAATTGAATTGACCGCGTAAGAAATTTTGATCCTTATTTTTGAGTTTTCTGTGTTTGAATTGCCTTTTATTTCGAATTTTGGAATTATTCCGAAAACTTTTGTGGAAATTGGGTTTAGTGTGCATTAATTATGTGGAAATAATTTTTTTACTTTTGTGAACCGTGAATGAATTTTTGGGGATTTATTTCAAACCATATTATTATACTGTAAATTTCAAGTTTTATTTTATTTAAACTAAAAATAATTTTGTAACTTGTATTGGAAACTTTAACAGGTTTTGGGAAATTACTAGAGTAAAATCATTTTGTCATTGAATTCAGAATCTTGTTTTTAATTGAACTAGCGCCACTGGTTGGTTTCTCACCTCCACGTGCAAGTTACACTATTATAAGTGCTACCGTTTCGGTTTGAGTCGTTCGGGAAGGTTATGGCTGCCTTGTTGAACCTAATAAGGGGAAAGAGCTGTCGTAGTCTACCTTCTCGTACGATTCAAATATGAAAACACCGGCACATCCATTAGAACTTGGATGTTGGTATGATATTACCAGTTGCCAAAATTTATAGTCCCATAAAGCCGCTAACTTTCTTTAATAAATAAATTTAATTATTCCTTATATTTCTGGACTATCAGATAAGCTAAAACGCATAGGCAATCGTTTTAATGTCAGAACAGTATTTAAAACCAAAAATACATTAATATCGATGCTAGTTAAAACGAAACCATTTAATGAGGTACAAAGTTCAAAAAATTGCATTTATAAAATTCTTTGCGAATGTGGAAAGTTCTATGTTGGGGAGACTTGTAGGCCATTTAACGTTCGTTTAAAAGAACATAAAAATTATATCAGGCAAAATTAAGTTTCGAAGTCGAAAATATGTGAACACTCTTTTAATAACAATCATAGGATTTTGTGGGATAGTTCCAAACCAATTCTCAAAGAAGAAGTAGGAAATAGACGAAAAATTAAAGAATCAACATTTATTCTAGGAAATACAGACAACTGTGTTGCTGAATGTTCAGTGGAATTCAGTAAAATATTATTGCCACTTATTCAAAGAGAAGTTAGTATAAATAATTAGGTAGAACACAGGGTACAATATCAGACATGTGGCTAGGCTATTGTTTCTGTTGTGATGACATTGTAACCTGAAATTTATTAATCTGTCTCAAAATTTCAAAAGATTATTAATTAAAGAAATATATACATTAATACACTTTATTGCAATCCACTTTCAATAACAAAAAAACATTACTTACATGTTCTGACATATTCTGAAAAGAAAATAAGCAAGCAGCCTGGAGTAGATCCTTTTCAATATGACCTCCTTTGTATGCCATTGCTTCATTGCGAGCACTCCTTCCTGCCCAGACTTCTGAACTCCTCAACCACACGTTCTTGCGGTTCATCCATTGAGCAATCCTGGAACCGGAGACCGTGCAGATTTATTGTTACCCACCATGCACAACATGCGTCCTTAGATGAGAGGGCATTATAGCTACCCACACGACAATATTTTGAAGTAACTTCTCTCAACTTCATATCATATGTTCCCAACTCTTTCACCAATAATTTCCCATTCACTTGAAACCCATCAACATCAACAATATATCTTATGCTAACCATACTTCTTGAAATTGAATTAAATCTAATTTGAAAACTATCAATGAAGGCTGGTTTTTTATATTCTTGGTCCACTATGTATAGATGTGGGGAGGAGCGTTGGGGCTGGTCAAGATAGGGTGGCCCTAGTTGCATCTGGGTGGGACAATAATGAATATTGGTGGGGGTATTGGTGGTGGTGAATGTTGGTAATGACAGGAAACTTTCACCAATCTGACAACATTACAGAGAGCTGTATGGAGGGAATGAGAGGGATTGTCACTATAAATATGATTGAATGCGTCTGTACCTCAGTACTTCTGTACATCAGTACTTCACGGCTTCAGCATCCTCGTCATAAGTTCTTCTTAGGTCTTGTTAGTGTCCAGTGTTCAATAATTAACATGACATCTAAAATTTCCATCGTTAGTGATCTCCAACTGGTACCTTTAAATATTACTATTTTCATAAAACATTCATTTCATTCTCATTTGTCACATTTACTTTCAGCCAACAGGGGATGATCAGGAGCTTGACAGTGCAATTCTTGTACCACCTCAGGTTGATCAGGAGCAACTTGACGTGGCTGTAGCTTCCATTACCAACATTCCTGTAAGTTTGCATTAATAATCGATATCATCGATATTAAATAATGTTTCCTTTATTCCATAGATGTCAGACGAGGAGTTGATGACATTGACAGAATCATGCATACTTCGTTCTTTAAGTTAACACCAACAATTGGTAACTGATAAAATATTGCTAATATTTCCTTCTCGCAGCTAGGTGAAATGGAGCTCGATGAGTATAATATCGACTCTGACATGGGGATGTCACCAGAGACAACTTCAAGAGCCGTGTCATCACCACAATTCTTGAAAAGAAGTCTTGTTGAGGATACCGACGCCACCACCATCGAAGAGAATGTGCAAGTTCAACGGTTAGAAGGGGGAGTTGCAGTGTGGATCTGAAAAATAGAGTGGTACAGAATACTGTGTCACGTGAGAGGCATTATAGATGTCAAAGAAAAAAGATTAGGTGTGCGATAGATTTAAAGAGAATGGCTGATGAATTCAATGAGTATGTAAAGATAATTCAAGAAATTAAAAAATATATAAAAGAGTGAAAGAAGAGCACAAGGAGAGTGTGAACTCGCTGAAAGATTACGCAAGTATAGAGAGGCAACTCGATGGAGTTGCCTCTCTATACTTGCTAACTATTGTATTGAGGTGTTTACTGTTGTATATAGATTAGATATAAGTGTATATATTTTAGCTTTAGGTGTTTATTGTATTTTTTTAGTTTTAATATATAATACATACATTTCTCTTTTAATTCTATCATCATCATCTAATTCTACACATAAAATACCTGACAACAATGAAGCACTCAGAGTCTTGTGAGAATATTTCTTTTTTACAACAAAACCAGAAGAAAATATGAACACAATCATAAAAGCTGGGATGCGAGCAGTAATCCTACCTTTTTAGTTAAACATTATGTACATCAGAGTTGTCAGAAAATATGGATTATGAATGCGACTGTCAAATATGTAATAAAGAAAATAAATGTAGCTTTTACTACGTTTACTTCGTTGAAGTTTTGATATGAATCATTGTTATCGCATATCACACACTAGATAATGAATGAGTTCTTTTTTTGGTTTCAAATTACCAAAGCTGTCGAAATATTCACTTCTATTCCCTCTCTTGCGGTAATGCTACCCAATGGGACCCAGAATTAGATCGAGGAAACCTGGCAAGAAAAAATAACACATGATTATTGCACCACACTTGTAAATTCCATGCGACGCCGAATTCAACGAGTTATATTGTCTCAAAGTTGTTATACTAAAATATTAACATTATATAGTTTTTAGAGTAGTTTGATAAAATAGACATATTATATTGGTGAATTTATTTTAAATAAATAAATAGTAATATAATATAAAAAAATGCCTCGTAATATGTTTTCGCATCTGTCACCGTTTCGTCTCAATTTTTTTGCAACAAAATTAATAGTAAATAATGTTGCCTTAAAGTTTGACCAAAAACGGAAAAATGTGTTTTTTCCATTCGCATTCCTCGCATTTTGTAAAAAATAATCTTAGTAATTTTTACAGTGGCGGAGGCCTACGCAAGAACGGGATTAATATTCATATAACTTAATTTATTTAAATCATTTAATAATTTGTTGTGGCCTCATTCTCATACCTTTAATATTCATACAGTTAGTGTTAACTAAATGTAAAAATATTAAAGATATTACGAATGCATTTAGTGTTGTCTAAATGTAAAATTATTAAACGCCTCAGCATTTTTTTTACAAAAAACGAGTAAGTAATTTGCGCGGCAAAAAAAAACATAAATTCAATTTTTGGTTAATCTTTTAGCCAACATTATTTTACCAATAATATTGCCGCGAATATGTATGCAAAAAATTGCCGCGAAACGATGACAGACACGAAACAATGCCAAGAGGCACTTTTTGCTCCGAATTGAATCCTCTTTTCCGTATCTGTACGACTGGTTAATTTAGAAACTTGGTATTACTCATTGTTATGTTCCTCCATATAAATACATATTTCATGCCGAATTTCGTTTAAATATTTTTAACAGTTTAGAAAATGTTTTATGAGCAACTTACATAAAAATTACTTTTTCTATCAACTCTGGAGGTTTGTTCTAAACAAACCGGAACACCCTGTATAAATTGCCACGCCGCCCCGGCCCCCTGCGGTGCTGCCAGGTGGGGTGGGCGGGAGCACTCGCCGAGAAATCGCTTCAGGTCGTCCTAAAGCAATTGTCCGCGACGTACAAGCAAAGTCTAGAGAATACTATAAGTCCGCGCACTCGGCCTTGTGTAAACAAACGTTTCCCCCCTGCTGTCTCCCGCTCCCTCGGCCCGCCGTCATCGGAGTACGGCGATCGATATCTTATTTGATAAGAAAATAAGCTTATAGACCGGGAGATAGTGACAGATTTTTGGACGTGATTTTACTCAGTATGCCTTGCAAAGGGCATTATGACATTATGTGGCACATATTCTAACAATAATAAGGTATGAATCAGAGAGTCATCCTGGGTTCTTCATGTGAAAAACTGAGTTTTCAATTATTCGAAAAATATGCGTTTTGATATGATTTTATACAGGCTGCCATGTGTTTTATAATGAAGTTCAAATAGAAAATTCCTCGGAAAACCATAGGCATACCGCTAGGGTGGGTCCAAAGGGCTACTATTGATACGTGATCTTGTATTTTAATAGGTATTTAATTTTTCCACGTTTCTAAACAGGCTGCCAATGAGAAGTATGCAAGTTCTTGTTATGACACTGCTGAAGAAAAGATGGCATACCGTTTGCGCATATCCAAGTACACTTAACATCGAATAAATCGTTTAAATTATTAAATAACATTCAATTTAAACAGTACTTGGACAAGCGTAAAAGGTATGCCATCCTTTTTTCAGCATTTTCATAACAAGCACTTGCATACTCCTCCTTGGCAGCCTGTTCAGAAACGTGGAAAAACTAATTATTAAAATACAAGTTCACGTGACAATAATAGCCCTTTGAACCCACGCTAACGGTATGCCTATGGTTTTCCGAGGAATTTTCTATTTTGAACTTCATTATAAAACACATGGCAGCCTGACTAAAATCATATCAAAACGCATATTTTTCACACATTCAGTTATTACTAATAACAACGCTGAATACTCCTTAGTGATGTAGAAGTACAATAATATAAGTTAGTGGTTAGGTATAATATATTTGCGGCACTCGATAAATTATCATACTTTTGAAAGCGCCACATTATATCTGTATTTTTTTTCCTAAAACACGTTTTTCTGGCCAGTGTTGTATACGTACATTGAAATTTGTTTTGTTTGAAGATTAGATTAGGGTTAGGTTCAGCCTACAGAGCGGCAGCTTGATCTCGTCGATTCAAAGATTCGCCGGCATCGGCCCGATGTATAACCTTGGCGGAGGGCCATGGAGCCACACTAACCACAGAAAAAATCAAAAAGTAGCGCTCCGTCCCCATTCCATCCACCATAATCTCCTGCCAAGGGGACTATACATGAACTGCGTCTTTCAGCTGTTCGTGCTTTTTGATGAGTGATCCTCTATGTGTTATATTCGGTGATATTACTTCACAGTGCAAATAAGGAAAACATTTAGACAACGATCGTAATGTCGATATCAGGATATTGTTTTCGATGTTCGATTATCAAATTATAAAAGGTGAACCTGTCGATCTCAGGTGGGCAAATATGTTATTCTGGCTACGGCCCCCTATATGGATTATTGTATATTCAATATATTTAATCAATCTCCCTGCAAGTGCTTAGAAGTGTATCGTAAGATACCCCAAAGCGGAATGTTTACATAATTTACATATTATCAGGAATAATATCATCAGTGGTGTGCCTATTAATGATAATAACTAATAACTTTAGTTAATTTTAGGAATTATAATACAAAACCTGAAAATATGCTAGGCAGTCATGGTATTTTCTTAGCATTGGAATTATAATAAATTAATAAAGGTGGAGGAAGAGACCCAAATTTGAAACTCTTTTTTTGTAAATTCGAAATAAAATTCACCGTTAATTTTTTTTATTAAAATTGTATTAGAATACCTGCGTAGTGTATTGACAAAACAGTGATGCAAAGAAACTACATTAAAATAGCGATCTAGACAAATTAGTCAACTTAATTTTTTTTTGTCAATTGCCCCATAAAATAAAAGGTTGCCTAATTTGAGACAGGCTTACTAATTTGAGACAGACAGACATCACAATTACGCACTTCATTTACAGCTTCTACCATAACATGTCCCATTTCTTGTGTTTTTTTGGCATCTGTGATAAAAAAATGAAAATATTGTTTGGGTGCCTAATTTGAAATAGTCTCAATTACAGAACCCATTTGGTATCTCAAATTAGGAATTTTCAGTATAAAAACAGTATTTTAGGTAAGTTATGAAAAAATAGTGCCAGATTTTAATGAAATATCATTAAGTAATACCTCCTATACTAACTACTACGACACATAATTTTTTTACACTTCACCTTGACTGTCAATGCCGGTTTATTTACACTATCAAAAAAACTTTATCAGTCAAATCACACCAAACGTGCTTTTGTACAGAAACAAACGAACTAAAGAGCTCAACCACAACACCCCAGTTTATTTTAATTAGTCTAGGCTATTTCTGTTAGATGGCGCTACATATAGGCCAGGAAACGAATACCGAAAAATCCTCCAATTCGGAAATAGGTATATAGTGCTCAACGAATTATTATTTTAAGTTGTAGGGTTGACGCCTAGGAGTAACATACCAAAAGTCACCAGCCGTGGACCTTATGTGTTAGGAGTTAGGGGGGTGGAAAGGGCCGTTTTTAAGGTTTTTCGCTATTATCCCGAAAACTAAGCGATCTAGCGAAAAGGTCATTCTATACGAAATGAAAGAAAATTGAATTTTCTACAAAAAAGGTCCCAATCATTTTTTTCGGTAGGAGCAGCAACTAAGGGTATATGATACTTTGAAAATGCGAAAAGTATGAAAAATCATGGTTTTTCAGTTCAAAGTTCATGTCAGTAGATCATATCACCCAATTTCAACGAAAACTGAATGTATGTATTGCTAGTGACATCTTGCTAACTAGACTCATTGTCAGATAATACAGAATGCTAAGCATGTAGTTGTAGCTTCACTCGAGAGCAAGGAAGGTGTGGTGAAAGTATTTTGTATTGAAGGCAGACGAGCAGGCCACAGACATATAAAGAGTCTTCTGTGATCCCTTAGCAACACAGGATATGATAGCTGATGCAGGAGACGTCCTTTTGTTTCCATTGTACCAGGCCCCAGAAGGAGCAGACTTGAACCGGGTACGACACCAGGCCTTTGTTAAAGCCTCAAGAAAGCCAAAGCCAAACTAAAAAGGACGAATTATTGTTTGCAGGTTCAGCAATGGCTATATGGAGATCAACAGCATGAGCCAACTGCTTGGGGATGGATGAGGGGATCGGATGACTTCCTCACCCCTGTCACAAGCACGGACCCAGTTGCGTCCTAAATAACATATTTTGCGGGTGCAAAACTGGTTGCGGGGGCCGTTGCGGGTGCCGCAAAGCAGGTATACTCTGCTCGCTTGTGTGCAGCACTTGCCGCACTTCGTGTACCAACGGCCCTCCGCAATCATCAGCCTTAATGACGACGATGACGACAATGATATTGACGATGAATTCGACCAATTATTTGATATTACCTTGTAAATAACAATATAGTAAAATTTTCTACTCGTTAAGCATTACCTTCCACAATACACACTTTTTTCCAGCTCTTCGCATTTTCAAACTAGTCTACTTCATTAACTACTACTCTTAGCTAAAACATGAATAGAACCTTTTTTATAGAAAACATAATTTTCTTTCATTTTGTATAGGATGCTTAGTTTTCGAGATAATAGCGAAAAACCTTAAAACCGGTGTTTCGGAAATTACTTAAATTTGCAGGAAACTACTACGATAATTATTAATTATTAGCCAAAATCAGCTTTGAAAATATGCTGCTCTCGGTGATCTAATAAAGAATTTACGTTAAACTTGACCAAAATAGTCTAAGAACTACAAAAATATTACAAGTAGAACACCGAAACTTAAAGTTTAACTGCTAAATCTCTGATGGTTAGAAAAAAGTGCAAATGTGTTCATTAAAGGCTTATAGAATTAATTTAGAGGCATTTTTCTTACTGTATCAAACAACTGACCCATTTTACGTGGTGACTTCCCGGTTCAACTTTTCTGGATACGCCCATGATAATAATGATCCTTGGAGGGCCGCAACCTGCAGCTGTCGCGTTACGCCATTGTCACGCCATCTACATACCGGAGCCCGGACAATCCGGAGCGAGCTGCCCTCGAGTTGCAGCCCGCATGCGGGACGCTTTGCCCGTGCTAGGCCGACAAAGACGAGCGCACTTGCCATCGCAGTCGCCGTCAAATTGAATTTCGCGCAACGCGCATAATTACGCGCCGGCCGACTATGACTAGTCCACCCTTACGGCCGCTAACGGTGCACCGCACACAAACAGAGGAACGCACATTTTCACCCTTCCTAGTCTAAACACCAGCACCATGGATTCGAGCGCCGTGTGGACCTAGAATCCGGGACGATGGTGGCTAAGATACGCTTCCGATCATGGCCAACCATTAACATTTGCCGGTGAGTGCTTTTTACATTCTTCCGGGCCGGTGTCAAATTTTCGACGACTAATCGATATGGGTTTATGGAGTGCGCGACGTGTTCGCCTTTTTAGGGTGCAGGTATGAGCGCGCAAATGAAGCAACATCTTATCCTAGTGACATCTTATTAGGGGACGTGTTTAATCGATATCACTGCGGTTTGTTAACCCTGTTGCTGTTGATATGGTCACCTTGACGCTATTTTTTCCAGTGTGCTGCACCGATATAGCAAAAAAACAGTCCTCATTTTTTTAGATTTTATCTAATCTTTATTTGGCATATTTTCAAAGTTATAATATTTTAAACAATAAGGCAGAACATAAAGCATGTTTACCTTTTGATCTCGTGCTTCTCTTGAGTTCCTTAACAATCAGACAGTCCAATCCATTAGCATTATTAAATGACACAGAAAAGGAAATGTTAATTTCGATTAGATACATGGAGGTTTTTATTTATTAAGAAAAAATAACCTAGGGAACGTGGATTTTATTCATCGAAAACAACCTCCCTTAAATAATGGTTTATCTTCGTTAGAAGTTCAGCCAGTCTGTAAGTTTATTTAAATTTGAGCAGAAAAGTGCCTTATGCAGTGAGCGGTATGTATAGACCGACCGACCGTTGTAAAAATGAAACTAGATGGCAAAATAACTCATGTTTGGGGGTGGACATTTTATGTGTGATAATACAATGATGACTGCATGTACCCTAGCTTTTATTTTTTTAAAAGACATCTGTTCAAAGTGAAATATAATTTATTTCCTGTTTATTTACTATTGTATAATAAGGACAGATTTGCATAACAAAAAATAATTATAAAAATTTGTGTTGTGTTTTCAAAAAAATGGTAATAATGCATAACGTTACAAGTGAATAAGTATTGAACAAGGAAAATAAAAACTGCACCAAATATTTTAGACCTTTATATTACACCTTCACAACTATAAAGTTCACAAGCAGTCACAATTTTCTCAAATTCGATTTTTTTTATATTTCAATATTGACTTCGTCTGTTTTTCGCATAAATTTTTATTAGAAAAATTTTCTCATTTGGAAAATATTAATAAACTAACCCTATTGCTTTTTTTAATCCTTGAATGTGCTTGAAGCCATCTTTTGAGAAACAAGCGAAATATATCTATATTATGTCAAAACCTACGTAAATAGATCATGTAGAATCTGCAGTAGGACAACAATAAAAAAAAGTTAAACGTCACTAAAAATTCCGTACCATCTAAACAAAAAACATATATATTTTAGATGGTAAAGAATTTTTAGTGGTGAGTTTTTGTTCAATGTACCTTGTATATGCCATATGCCATATTATAAAAATTGTACAACATCATGTGTAAATAAATAAATGCAATTTGTCTTGAAGTCAGCTCCCAAATTTATTAAAATAATATTTTTTTTAATTCCGTAGGTTGTTTCCCACAACCCTGGTGTTCATCATTATCGGAAAATAATTGCGTAGTAAATTCAATCCGAATTATATAAAATATAAAATAATTATAAAATAAAGTAAATAAATTTAAGAGCTAAACAGATCAGTAAAACAAAATACAGTATTATTTTCCTTACCTTCTTTGGGGCGACTTGTGTGTGAAATAAAATTTAATTGTCAGACCATAAGATTAGACCATCAAAGTATTAAATGGAAACGGAAAGGTAGCTTAACCAGTGTCCAAATAAGAAGGAATGGAGAAAGAACAAGGGACCGAAATGGCAACGCATTTATTCAATATTATCGAAGAGAAAAGGAAGCTCACCCGTTCTCTGGAAAAGTATAAAGGAAACACGAAACAGACACTATGAAGTCACGAAAAGATCGAAATAAAATGGTGGTCAGAGAGATATACCTATGTACGAGTTGCGCAGTAACGAAATAAATGTCAGAAGTCAAAACGATCCAATTCAAAAACAATCACGTCGGTGGAAAAGGATGTAATGAAATGAGGCGCGCAAATCAAAGGGGCTGTTTAAAATGAAATACTTAATTTACTTTAGAGGTTGAACCCGTAAACCAGCAGGTTAACCCAAATTCGAAATGGCTATTAGGTAAGTAAAATTTAAGTATTTTAGAAATTTATAGAATTTTATGGTAGAAAGTTCAACCTGATCATTAACCAAATAGGAATCATGATCACTAGCACGTTTGTATATCTCGATAGCTTCCAAAAGTGACCAAAAGATTCTAGCCTTTTTACCTTTTTGCCAAAATGAAAAAGAAACATTAACTGAAGGGGTGTTTATTTATAACTGTATGTTCTGAGAAAGAAGATTTAAAAAATAGAGGAGGTAACGAATTTATAAATTTATTAATTTCTCTACTATGTTCATAAGTTCTAGTAGAAAAACTTATAGGTACTTGTCTGCCCGATGTATGAAGCGTTACACTACTGAGTGTTACAATGTAAGTGCACGGCAAATGCCTGATTTATCAATAGATGTAATATTCCTTTAGAGATTAGAAGTTTTGAACGAGATTTTTTTATTTTAATAGAAATATTATGCAAAAAGGGATAGAAAAATAATGATTACTGTGGTTACCTGAAGTGAAGTCGTTATAGGGTAAGTTTCTATTAAGAAATTTAGTCAGATGTCTAAAATAAAATCTATTAAATATCTCTAAAGGAATATAATAGCCATTTCGAATTTGGGTGAACCCGCTGGTTTACGGGTTCAACCTCAGCCCCTTTGATTTGCGCGCAGTAGGTTGCAATATTCTTTTCCACCGACGTGCTGGTTTATCGTTTCAACTTCTGCAATAATTTATTTCGGTACTACGCAACTCGTACAGGTCTCTCTCTGCCCACCATTTTATTTCGATCTTTTCGTGACTTTGTTCTTTCTCCATTCCTTCTTCTTTGGACATTGGTTGCGCTACCTTTCTGTTTCAATTTAATACTTTGATTGTCTAATCTTATGGTCTGACAATTGAATTTTATTTGACACAAGTCGCCCCAGGAAGGTAAGGAAAATATTGTATTTTGTTCTATTGATCTGTTTATCTCTTAAATTTATTTTATTTTATAATTTTATATAATTCGACTTGAGCCATTTTCAGTTTACTACGCAATTAATTCTTTTCCGATGATGATCAACACCAGGTTGTTCGAAACATGTACGGAATTTAAAAATATATATAGGTATATATTATTTTAATAAATTGTGAAGCTGACTTCAAGACAAATTACATTTATTTATTTACACTCTTCTCTGCACAGCAAGATAATGTACCTATTATTTTCATCAACACCATGTGTACGTACAGGGTGATTTATTTATCATTCGCACCTCGTTTTTTTCGTAAACGTCTGTAGATTTTCTTTTTCCGAAAAATGTATTTATACTTCCAAAAAGCGTAAAAACTGGTGACAACATTCACGACGTAGGGCGTTGCGACGTCTTAATTTTGTCCATATATTATTTTTATTACGAAATTTGAAAGCTCGCTTTCAAATGCTCAATTGGCTCTATCTAAACTCTAAATTTCAATTTTGTTTTAACCGTTTACCTACTTTGTATTTTACATAGGCCGTTCCATAGTCAGGGTTATCGCTTTTTCAGGATTCTATTCATGGCTACAGGACTACCATCAGTCAAACCGTTCAGTGAAGAATAATTATAAGATCAACTGACTTACCTGTAAGGAATTTTAAGCTGAATTATACCTCAGTCTCGTCCGGCATCACAAAGAACACACGTAGTTGCTTCATTCTGTCCAAACTCTCTACAAACGTTAAAAGAAATGGTGTTTTTTCTCCAACCGCCGCATTATCTAACCACGCTCCAATATTCAGTGCTTATTTTGTGACCGGTTGATAGATCGTTAAGGGTGGGTCTTCAGGGAGGGTTTGTAATGTCGGATGAGACTGAGGTATAATTTAGCTCAAACTTCCTTACAGGTAAGTCAGTTGACCTTATATAATTATACCTCAGTCTCATCCTCAATTACAAAGAACACACGTAGATGTTTAAAGAATAACAACGATCTATCAACGATATTTTGAACATGGGTACACGGTACACGTCTATGCTAGCGTGAAGGTTAATATACGCACTGTAGGTGGATACGTATATTTATGTTCACGGGTTGAGCTAATAGGTAGGTACATTGAAAAACCATCTTCAACCCTACTGTTCATCTGCTAGTATGCATATTATATCTAACCTGTTTGGCATGTGTAAATCATGTACGTCTATGATTATTATTCTGGTTTCTAGAAAAAACTGTTAGGTAGTAGCTAGTATTTGAAACTTTGAAAAGATTCTATGTTGCAAGCTTTAGGGATACAGCTGCGACAAGCTACAGTTAACATTAACAGCGTCATTTACTCTCCCAAAAGGACTAAGGGCTCCTTCAGAAACCTAAGCATTACAACTAAAGTCACTAAAGACAATTGGAATTCTAAAAACTCCCGCTGATAAGGAACTCAAAGATGCCTTCAAAAGTTCCGGCTTTTTTTGGTAACAATGATGGATTATTTATAGGAGGCCTTTTAATTACCCCTATACAGTGCCCGCCAAAAAGCTTGCACCATATGGCAAACATTTTTAGTAAATAACTTACGGAAAATTTGTTTGCGGCATCAGGTTTTGCTTGCTCTAGAACCAAAATTGACATAATCAAATGTTGTGACGTAGTCTCTTTTATATGTCAAATTTGACATAAATGAAAAAAATGTCCGGAAAATGGGCTTATTTAACCGAATTTCGAAAAAGTCATAAGGAAAATATGTTTCTTTCGCAATTTTATACCCCTATGCAAAATTTCAAGAGCCTACTACGATTTTCATATTTTGCCCTTTGTTGGATATTATTGGACATAATATTTTAAATTTTCTAGATATTTCTGATCAGATCAGCATGACAGAAATATTTGTGTGTTTTTACAACCATTTACTATAGAAAGAAGTTTGTAAATCTAATTTATGTGTTTATCTGTAAAAATGAGATCAGTTTTGCACCAAGCGTGCTTCTTCAACAAGCCCTCATTTTAATTTTTTTGCAAAAAAAGGAAAAGAATGATATTTAGACCGTAAACTAAGTATTGTGCAGTATGTATTCACTCAATGAGTGTTTTAAATTGCATAGGATCGACTTTTATGGATTAACAAATACGGAAAAGGGCAACAAAGGGCAAAATATGAAAATCGTAGTAGGCTCTTGAAATTTTGCACGGTATAAAATTGCGAAGGAAACATATTTTTCTTATGACTTTTTTCGAAATTCGGTTAAATAAGCCCATTTTTCGGACATTTTTTCCATTAACGTCAAATTTGACATACAAAAAAGACTACGTCACAACATTTGATTATGTCAATTTTAGTTCTAGAGCAAGCAAAACCTGATGCCGCAAACAAATTTTCCGTAAGTTATTTACTACAAATTTTTCCAATATGGTGCAGACTTTTTGGCGGGCACTGCATATTATTATGTGAATTTATTGTTCAGTAGTGACAATGGACTAATACACCACTTTTTTTTTATTTGCTCATCGGATAGTATTGGGTGAGATATACTTGCTGTATTTTTTTTAATTTTTTTTTCGCCCCCGTTTTGCCGCAATTAATTTTTAAAGTTCAATATACGTAACTACCTGTTGGATTTTATTTTTACCTAAATTTACTGCCAGGCGCCACGTTTGGCAACGCCGCGCCAGGCGCGCCTCAATGTCAAGAGAACTTAACCTATAAATCTGCAAGGACAAATCAGATCCTGCTAATATTTTACCCACATTTGATCTATTTTCACTGTATTTTCGCCATTCATTCCATTAGATGACGGAAATGATTAGGAAAAAGACTTTTTTGTACCTGTTTGTTCAAGTACAAGCGAAATTTCAATAAAATTGTATTTTTGTTTGTCAATAATAATACTTGTTTTACTGAGATTCAGGTAGGTAGCAGCATCACAATCATTCTATTCTCCTGAGAACTCTATTAACGACTCAGAGATAATGCCAGTTAGTCTACAAAACCTAGCAATTTGTTTATTGTAAACAAGAGTCGATTTTATTTAGGTCTGACAAAAGTATAGGAGTGTGGTACAAAAGGATACAAGTGCTGATACATTATGAAGCAAAAAATGATAAGAACCGACCAGGTTCAAAGTAATATTTTATAATAGTTGATGATTTTTGTCATACAGTTTTCTGTAAAGTATATTCCGCCGATTGCTAGTTGTATGAAGGAACTGATATTTTGGCCTGAATCTAATTAATCTAATGATATTCAAAAAGCATTACCAGTTCTTTTCAAAGCAAGACATAAACAGTGGAGTTAATAATTGATTTATTAGAAATTGAGACAGAAAAGTCATCGAATCCTATAGACGTCCAGCACTGACCTGGTTAGAATATAAAAAAATTGTTATAATGGTTTATTAATAAACAGGCATTAATAGGTATAGAAGATTGGGCAATTAAACATATTGAGCCCTTACAGAATGTAAGTCAGTAAGACCTGCATCGGTTCCAACACATATAATAGGTGTCAGCTCTAGATATTGTTCAAAATATGACATGTAAAAAGCAATAAAGCCAAGTTTTTAGTCGAAAACCTTTATAGTAGGTCATCGCTCGAATTGAATCGACTACTTCAAACCCATTTAGGTAAATTATATTCCCGAATGCATACTCGTAAAAAATGATATACCATGGAGTAAAGAAATAACACGAAGAAAGTTTGCACCAGAAAAATGATACATCTCTGAAAAGTAACTGGCATATTAAATAAAGTGGTGGTTTTATTTTCTACACGGGGTAAATCATAAAAACTTCAAAAAGGTGTTTTATGGAATAGAAACTTGAAACTTCATTGCTGGCCTTACCTTTTAATTTTAAACTTTTCATAATACCTACATGTTTTCTCTAAAATTAACAATACCTAAGGGCGTTGAGTCCATATAAAATTGCGTGTCCGGTCGGAGTGTGCTTACCCTGAAGTCCCTCGTTGCCCCCACTCGTTCTAGCCGCCTAGCGACCACGAATTTTTACAACTTGTTTACGGTTTCGAGAACACTGATCCCTGTGCAACGGGCTAACGGTACAATTTTATATATTTTTTATTTTTCTGGAAGGATATGTATTTTGTTGTCTCGGATGCTTTTCGGGCCGGCTATGCTGCGTCCCGTAAGGCTGCGTTTCTTATTCTTCATATTCATTCAACGCTAAGGGTACTTTCTAGTCTTTTTCATATTTTCGAACCTCCCCCATATACGAAATGAGATATTCAAATTTTGAAAACTGCGTTTTGAGTTTGCAGGAATGCACAACCTTTTATCGAGAATAAAATTTTCTGATAAATTAAAATTAAAAAAAAAGAACATGGTGTGTACTTTCTGCCGGACACTGTACAGTGTGACCCATTTGTTTTGGGGTCAGTCTGTAAAAAGTGTATCAATCGTGCGATTTGGCTGATTTTTTTTAAAAATTGTAGAGCTCGATGAACTGCACATTTTGAACAAAAATTGCCTGGTTCGCATAAAATCCAAAGCCTACTATGACCGTTTTTATGAGCAAAATTTTAAGAAACCATATTAGCGTTTTTTTTTGAAAAAATCTGTGTGCGCCAATGGATTGAGCACCCCTCGAAATGGGTATGTACAAAATTTCATCAAAATATTTCAAGTAATAACGATTTTGTAGAAAAATTAAAAATGCAGCCAAGGTACGTCTTTATTTTCAAAAATTCAAAGTTGGCCATGGAAAATAATTGAATTGTAATAATACAACCTTATGCTTATAAACACAAAACATAAAAACAATTAAAATTATAAAATTTTTGTAACTTCTACCAAGCCTCCATTTTCTACAATGCATTTGTCGTTCCTCTTGCGTACATTCAAAATTACATTTCGTATTTGCTGTGGAGTAATTTCCTCACAACTACGGTTTATCCTAGCTTGCAGTTCTTGTAAATTATGGGGTCTTGACTTATAAACATTTTGCTTAAGTGTACCCCAAAGAAAAAAATCTAAAGGAGTTAAGTCCGGAGATCTCGGTGGCCACTCACAGAAAGGACTATTTCGCCCTATCCAACAGTTTTCAAAATTATTATCTAGCCAGTTTCTGATTAAACGAGCATTATGAATAGGACTGCCATCTAACTGTAACTTTAAATTTAAACGGTATCTTAATGGTAACTCATCTAAAGCATTTCTAAATTCAATTTCTAGAAAATTCAAGAAGCCAGCCGCATTCAAATTCCCTTCAAAGAAAAATGGGCCAATTATTCTGTCGCGTAGTATTCCACACCAAACGTTAATTTTTTGTGAATATTGTCTCCTTGCATTTATTATAAACTCTGGATTTTCAGCTGACCAGTGACGGCAGTTTTGACTTGATACTACACCATTTGTAGTAAACGTGGCTTCGTCGGTGAATAAAATTTCATTTAAAAAGTTGCCATTATGGAGATATTCACCTTGCAGCCAATAGCAAAATTCTAATCTTCTCTCCTCATCTCCTGGTTCCAGGGTGTGCAAAAATTTTGGCTTAAACGGTTTTATTTTGTTTTGTCTCAAACATCTCCTTATACTCTCTCTGGGTATATGAAGGTCTAAACTAGCCGTTCGAACACTATTTCGAGGATTGTCACTAAAGTATTGCAGAATTTGATTGTTATTTTCAACAAGTCCACGGCGTCCATTTTGCCTAGTTTTTAATAAATTTTTAGAAATCGATCCAGTTTCATCAAAAATATTGTTTATACGTTGTACAGTACTTCGACTCACTGATCTACCTGGGTGTCTATTGTTAAATTCGGCCGCAGCTTCTGCTGCCGAGCGCTCGTTGTCGCCCACGAGTCGAACAATTTCTATTTTGTCTCTTATGCTTAAATATTCCATAATTATGATAATTAATTGTATTGAGCACAAACAATTGCTGAACTCAATTTAGACAGTTTGACACTTAATAAAAGTAAACAATTCAATTATTTTCCATGGCCAACTTTGAATTTTTGAAAATAAAGACGTACCTTGGCTGCATTTTTAATTTTTCTACAAAATCGTTATTACTTGAAATATTTTGATGAAATTTTGTACATACCCATTTCGAGGGGTGCTCAATCCATTGGCGCACACAGATTTTTTCAAAAAAAAACGCTAATATGGTTTCTTAAAATTTTGCTCATAAAAACGGTCATAGTAGGCTTTGGATTTTATGCGAACCAGGCAATTTTTGTTCAAAATGTGCAGTTCATCGAGCTCTACAATTTAAAAAAAAAATCAGCCAAATCGCACGATTGATACACTTTTTACAGACTGACCCCAAAACAAATGGGTCACACTGTATATTCGACACTAGGTACTGTTGTAATAAGAAAAAATATATGTCTAACATAGTAGTTACATTGCAACTTTTATATCTTATCGACAAAAAATAGAAAAATAATAGGGGGGGTCGGATTTTTCGCATGAAGTACATAGAAATAAAATACTTAGACCTGTGACTTTTTCAAATTTTATTCACAAACAAAAATTATTATTTGCTTACCTAAAGTAAATTGTTACATCAACAAAATATTTCCAATATATCATTATCCATTAGAAACACCATTAATTGTTTTATTTATACTTTGGTAATCTTTCTTATAACAACTATTGGATGTTGAATTTTTCTTGTATTTTGTATTTTGATTCCCCCGAACGCCACGTACACACCTGAGTTTTTTCATTTCTGTGCTACCCCAGTGTCCAGCAAGCCTCTAGTGACATTTTGGTAAATAGTTCAAGCTGGTGAAAAATCAATTGTGGAAATTTGGATTTTTCTTGTTTTTGATCTCCCGATTGCCACGTACGCACCTGAGTTTTTCGTTTCTGTGCTACCCCAGTGTCTAGCATGCCTCCAGTGCCATTTTGGTAAATAGTTCAAGCTGGTGAAAAATCAATTGTGGAAATTTGGATTTTTCTTGTTTTTGATCTCCCGATTGCCACGTACGCACCTGAGTTTTTCGTTTCTGTGCTACCCCAGTGTCTAGCATGCCTCCAGTGCCATTTTGGTAAATAGTTCAAGCTGGTGAAAAATCAATTGTGGAAATTTGGATTTTTCTTGTTTTTGATCTCCCGATTGCCACGTACGCACCTTAGTTTTTCGTTTCTGTGCTACCCTAATGTCCAGCAAACCTCTAGTGCCATTTTGTTAAATATATCAAGCCGCAAAAAATTAATTGTGACAATTTGGATTTTTCTAGTTTTTGATCTCCCGAATGCCACGTACGCACCTTAGTTTTTCGTTTCTGTGCTAGCCCAGTGTCTAGCAGACCTCCAGTGCCATTTTGGTAAATAGTTCAAGCCGGTGAAAAATCAATTGCGGAAATTTGGATTTTTCTTGTTTTTGATCTCCCGATTGCCACGTACGCACCTGAGTTTTTCGTTTCTGTGCTACCCTAGTGTTCAGCAAGCCTCTAGTGCCATTTTGTTAAATATATCAAGCTGCAAAAAATTAATTGTGACAATTTGGATTTTTCTTGTTTTTGATCTCCCGATTGCCACGTACCCACCTGAGTTTTTCGTTTCTGTGCTACCCCAGTATCTAGCATGCCTCCAGTGCCATTTTGGTAAATAGTTTAAGCTGGTGACAAATCAATAATTGTGGAAATTTGGATTTTTCTTGTTTTCTGAATTTTTTCGTTTGGGGTTGCCCCATAGGTATATATCAATTTTGCTGCTGGCATCATTTCTTGGTAAACTGCAAGATACGAAAACATCTCTGGAAATAAAAATTTTAAACAATTTATTTCATTCTCAATAATTATTACTATACAAACCTACCTTTTAATTTATTCAATTGTTGTTTTCTGGTGTACTGACTAAGTATTTTATCAATTTGTGGTAGACATTAGTGCACTATGCGTAGGACCAGTACTTAGCTGGTGTGCTGTAAAAACGAGATTCTTGATTCTGATTTCGTTGCCGTCTCGAGAAACGTAATGCTGCATGTGCATAATTTAGGACGAATCTACTTATGTTGGGCAATCACAACACATTTTACACATTCCACAACCGAATATCTTTATGCATTGGTAACCACAATGGCATTATAATTATTGTTCTTGTTAACGGGGTCGGGGTTATTTTTGCCTTAACCCTGCATTCATTATTATTTTGTCCTTTCTTCTGCACATATCCATAAGTCCATTCTCTAGTTGACCTAAAGGGAGCATTCACAGCTACGTATATAATCATAATATTACAACAATAATCAAACAAACAACATACCTTCCTCTTAATTTTTCCGGGTTTTGCTCGCAGTTTGTATTAATAACTTGACACACCAAAGCAAGTAGTGACCAGAACAAGCTTTAACAAAACTTGTCTTCATTATAATCCGAAAAAATAAAGAATTCACAGCCAGATTCTTATAACAAACTGAGAACAGAAATGATTAAGTTCCCGTTTACGAAAGTGAGGTTATAAACGCACAAAACACAAAACACAATGTCAACTGCAAAATGCGGTGTTGCCGCTGATTATCCTTAAACAATCGACTCGTGTGTCATCTGTCATATTTCATGGGGGGCGTCTAATAAGTTCAGAATGGGATCGGTAAAATCCAAATATTTCATTGAAATGCTTGGAAATTTGATTATTTCTCACCAGGCGTATAAAAGCTGGATACAATAATTTATCTGGGAATGCTTGGTTATATAAAAAAAGACGAAATAACTACTAATAAAATAGCAGGTACTTATTGAAATTAGGGATCGTGACGTCACATTCCCTACTTTTGCGACCGTTTTTTTCAATTTTTGAGCAAACTAATGGACGAAAAAATCTGTTGGTGGGGTTCCGTGATTATCTAGACATGTTTTACAAATTCCAATGAAAAAAAATATTTTTTATTCCTAAGTATACTTGTCCATTATCTGTAATATTATAATCTTAGTATTATTTCTTTTGACATCTGTTGATAATATACCTGCGTATAAATATAGTTAATTAGTACCTACTATCAATTGCTGCTTTATAGCAGTTGGGCCACATTTTGTCTGTAAAAATCGCATGGTTCGAGCCTGTGGTTCGAGCAATGTTTGTATATGTCGTAGGCATCGGACGTAATACGTCATTTCGCGGAAAGTCTAGTCATTACACGTATTGCCGGCAAAAGCTGTAATAAAATAACTATTACCTTGGTTGACTCAAATTTCGCGTCATTTCAAGGATTGCCCTTCTTTATGTTAGTCAAACAGAGTAATCGGCCGAACTATTGAACGTTACAGCGTCTGACTGCCGTTTGTTCAGTCGTTTGTTGAAAATTTGTAGAATTTGACTGAACAAACGGCAGTCAGACGCTGTAACGGTCGATTACACTGTTTGACTAAAATGAAGAAGGGCAATCCCAAACAAGGTAAGTTATTTTATTACAGCTTTTGCCGGCAATATACGTGTAATGACTAGACTTTCCGCGAAATGACGTATTACGTCCGATGCCTGCGACATATATATTCACACTATACAAATTGTATTAAATTCACGCCAACTTGGCATGTTTAGGTACCTATATATTAGGGTAAATGTGTATAAGAGTACGCACAGGCATAAGAGTACGCACCAGCACTATTTAATATATACCGCCATCTACTGTTTTTTTCAAAAGGTACATTATAATTCTAACGGCAATTTATGGAAGTATCACCAGCGAAAATCTGCGTTACCGACAGTGTTTTTACAGTATAGCCGTTCCAAAATTTCATAGTGTCGCACTGTAATTGTAGGCAGTCGAAATATTAGACTTTTTAAAGGTAAATATTGACGCTACTATATATTAAATGTTTTGTTGAGCTTTTGTATGTTATGGATATTACTTTTGTAGTTAAAAAATATAGAAAACATATTTTCTGCAAAAGAAATATGCTAAAACATGAAATTTCACGTGAATGTATAAGAGTACGCAACGGTCGTTGTCTTAAGAGTACGCAGTGCGTACTCTTATACATAATATTTTATAATTGTGGCAGTATTCAAAAATGGTGTTGTTTCTTTTAGAACTTGATCGAAAATAATGAGCAGATACAAAAGAAGAAGCGAAATAAAGCTGGTATTTACAGAAGAAAACTTAGAGAGTATTAAGCAAAAAATCATGGCTGGTTTTAGTAAGAGAAGTCTAGCTAAGGAGATGGGGATAAATGAAGCAACCCTAAGGAAACGGTTAAAGTATGGAAATGTCCCACTGTCATTAGGACGTTTCAGTTGTGATATTCCTGCAAATCTGGAAGTTGGACTGGCACAACAAGTACGAGAATTGGACGATAGGTTTTATGGCATTACAAAGAAGAATTTGCAAATAGCAGCTTACAAATTTGCTGAAGCTAACAATATTCAACATAGATTTAACAAAAACAAAAAAATGGCTGGAGAATCTTGGGTAGCAGGATTTTGTCAACGACACAGTATAACTTTACGGCAGCCCGAGATATGCACGATGGGTAGAATTATGGGTTTTAATAAAAATCAGGTGCAAAGGTTTTTCGAAAATCTTAAAGTCCTGTATGAAAAGAGAAAGTACATGCCAAACTCTGTTTATAATATGGATGAAACAGGATTATCCAAGTTCCCAATAAATTGCCCAAGGTATTAACTAGCAAAGGTAAAAAACTTGTAGGCAAAGTAGCTAGTGGTGATAGGGGACAGCTTGTAACTGCTGTATGCTGTATGAGTGCTACAGGTACCTACATCCCTCCAGCAATGATATTTCCCAGAAAAAGAATGAAAGATGAGTTGTTCTTAAATGCACCAGTGGGAACGTCAAAAATGATATATGAATCTGGATTTATTAACATTGAATTATTCTGCCGGTGGTTGGTACATTTTAGGAACTATAGCAAACCAAGCGAAGAAAATCCAATTCTTTTGATTATTGACAACCATAGTTCACACCGTGATTTGCAAGCTATACAATATTGCAGAGAAAATCACATTGATTTGTTGTCACTGCCTCCTCATGCGAGCCATAAAATGCAACCTTTAGATATTGGTTTCTTTGGCCCTCTTAAAACTGGCTACTCTAGAGAGTGTGATAATTGGATGATAAGTCAACCGGGGAAAGTCATTACCCAAATGCAAGTCGCTGGATTATTTAATGATGCCTCTGCTAGCGTTGCCAATATTCAGAAGGCCCAAAATGCATTTAAGGCTTCTGGGATATGGCCCTATAATCCTGATCAGTTTCAGGAAGTTGATTTTGCACCATCCCTTGTAACAGATGCGCCTATAAATGCCAAGCCATATGAAGAAGCTGAGGTAGAAGCTATGGATCAGAGCGCTGGCATGATTCCTTCAAATATCCTACCTGCCGAAGAAGTTCGAGAGTTTGAACTGTTAGTCCCATTACATGTGACCCCACCACCATCAACTAATATTGAAGATCTCGACATCGTGTGCGAAGATGGTGTAATTTTACCAAACACTTCGCAAGCAGTTGAAAACGATGCTTTGAATCGGTCGATACCAGCTTCGGATATTTTGCCGTTGCCAAAGATAAAGGAAAAGCCTAATCGATGTAAATCAAGATCACAAAAATCCGAAATTCTGTCCAGTACTCCATTCAAAAATGAAATGGAGGAACAAGTCGAACTAAGAAAGTCGAAGGAAGAGAAGAAAAGAGAAATAGCAAAGAGAAAATTAGTATCTACCTAGTTGCACAAAATCTAAATCATTGCAGAAGCAAAAAACTAAGAAAGTCAAAGAATCCCACGAAGATGCGACTTGCCCGGGATGTGGAGATTTATATTCGAAATCCGATGAAGACTGGATTATGTGTTCTCAGTGCAATAATTGGTGGCATGAATCCTGCACAACGTATGTAACTGGACAATTCACTTGTTTTCATTGTGAAGAGTGACAATTTATTTTTGACATATTTTTTACGGCAATTATTTAACCTTTAATTAATAACGTACCAAATATCTAAGATGTTAGTTTCTAACATTACTATATTTTTATATATGCCCAATGCACATATACATTCAGTAAATAAAATGTACTTGTATATGTTTTACTTTTGCTTAATTAAATAATTTCTAACAACTGGCTAACTATAACATGCGTACTCATAGACATTCATCTGCGGACTCTGATACAAATGTGTGTATAAGAGTACGCACTTGCAGAAGTGGCAATAAAGTTTTATATCTCAGGTTTATATAACAATATACAAGAAAAATGGTTGAAAACCTGTTACAAAACAATCACCTACCTAAACAAAACGTAAAAACATGCCTTCAGGTATAAAATGCAAAAGTTATTGTATCTTATTCACTAAGTGCGTACTCTTATACACATTTACCCTATATATATAGATCGGCACTTTGTAACTCCTTAACCCTCTACAATGGCAGATACTAGCTTTTGTCGTATGGTGTTACACTTATGTAATTGTAGAAATGTAAGTGAAAACTATGGAGGGTAGAGGTAACGAGCACCATCTTATACGGGTGTTCGGCCCAAAAACTGTCGTCTAAAAGCATTAAATAAGGATGGCGCTCGTGTTCTCCCCGGGTATGACCCGAACTTAGCGGTTGTATAGGGATGGGTAATTCGTTCATTTTACTACGACCAAATCGATCGGTGACCGATTTCAAAAAATATCAAATCATTTCATTCGGTCTTAGTTCGTTCGATCGTCGGCCGTTCGATGTGTGGACCTTGGAATGTCGGTAATATCCGACTTCTTCATGATTGGATCGTTTCTATATGTTGAGATTCGGTCAATCAATACTTTAAAGTGATCGAATCACAGTGATTCACGATTGACACATCTCTATAGCAGAGTGAAAAGTAGCAAAGTTCGGAGTGTAGATTTGGTACCCGGGGGCAACAGCAGCGCCATCTTAATTTAATGGTTTTGAGGGACAATTTTATAATACAGAGATGGTTCTCCTTACCTCTACCCTCCATAGTGAAAACTAAGTGTCCCATTGGAGGAAAACTACGAGGTACAATTACCTATCTGAATCGCCATATCTGAAATTACATATTTATTTGGAGCCCGTGGTTTTTTCAGTCATTATGTTTGCCCCTCTGATCAAAAAACTTGGTTGACGCCTGTTCTACAAGAGTAAGCAAGACATATTACTTGCTCTTGCTCTTCCATGCTACATGATATTATATAACCACTTTACTATGTAGAACTCAGATTTCCTCTAAGTAGACTTTGTTTTTGCGGTCATTGTGCCTGCCCCGTCCCTTTATTACCTTATTCTTATTCTTACTGGAAAATAAGGAAACTAAAAGATAAGTTTCAGTCCCGGCGTTACGTCTTCTTGCTAACATAATAATCGACTCTCTTTGAATGTCTCTATGGTGAGGAGGATATCATAGTTAATGGATTGATACCAAACTGTGGAGCCTTCGAGAATTTCCACACTATAATTTGTATTACCTACTTCAATTATTTAGCCCGAAAGAGATTTATAGCTTTAACCATTAGGTAAAGAATAAACCCCACTTAATAGTTTAACTGGGATCTTTATTGTTTTTAATCTCCGACGTGATACTCCTTAAGAAGAACTTAACAGCTTTTATACCAATAAAAATGTTGTAAACTAGACGCATACAACATACATTCATGTTGGACTGCTGTAATAGAGCCGGACAACTTTTTGTATAGTCTTTTTTAAGGCTTGGAGGAAAACTTATATATATATATATTTAGATATACCTATTAGCATTTTAATAACATAGGTGTTTGGAAAATAAGGCTGTTAGCTATTATTGCCCTACCACCTGGAAATTATACAGTTCCTGGTCTTACCTGTCTCCTGCCTCCCTTGTTGCATGTTATTGGGTCCTAATTAGTGTATGGAGTTCATGTGTTCCCAAGGAAGAATTTTGGCTTTGCACATAAATGTGGTCGTGCAGTCATGTATCTGTTCTCCCTTATGTTAAATATTACTATTACTATTAGTAGCAGCAAATTTATTTAGCTCTTTCTATAGGCTACAATACAAAATTATGGTAGGTACAATATGGTTTGTGTTTCTTCATTTCTCATTTTTAATTTTCTTCTAAATTATTCTTATTTTGACAATTGAAATCACAAAGGAAATAAAATTATTATCCAGCCTGTAAGGCAAATAAATGTTTTCGCAATTCATATTTAACATTTTGAATTTTTGTTTCATTTTTAAATTTTGATTTGTGTAAAAATATAATCAATATGTCATTATAGGGAGGCAAATCTTATTTGTTCCTTCAATTGTTGTCCTACTACCATTGGCAAGTTCTAAAAATATATTTGAAGAAAAAAATGTGGAGTCCATACTGTGTCCTCCAAGGACGAGATTTGGTCTTGCAGTCATATGCCTGACCCCTCGTCTTTATTGTCATTTTAATATGCATATGAAATTATTAAAAATGTACTGTTTTTGAATTTGTCAATAACTCTAAGATTCTCCGTTCCCAGCAATAAACATTAAAGTTGGCTGGGAATAAACAATAAATACATTATGGTTAAGTAAATGTGGAGTACATGTGTCCTCCCGAGGGGATACTGCAGTCATGTGCCTGCTCCCGTCCCCCTTTGTTACCATATATAATAAACTGTAAACCACTGACAGAGGGTGTTTACTGGGTTTATCATTGTGTAAAAGTGGAGTCCATGTGTGCTCCAAAGAACTAATTGTATATGCATATATATATATGAATATACCTACAAAATATTACATTAAGCGATTATTGTGGAGTGCTTGTGTTCTCCAAGGTGGAGAAATTGGCGTGCAGTCATGTGCCTGCTTCCCCTTTTTTTACAATATTACTTTCTCCGTGTTATCCAGCATCCAGCTAGAATCTGTGTTAATTAAATGTTCTATAATATGTTTCACTTAGGTACTGAGTTATGAACGAGACATTTATCTTGCCTTCCTACATTCCAAATTCTGCGGCTAATATAACACACCTCGTATTATCGTTTACGCTTCGTTTTCGGCGTTTCCCGCGGCGAAAATCCAACGAAAATCGCGAACGGGATTCGACACGTCCGTCGGCAATCGTACAAAATCAAGCACTGAATATTGGAGCGTGGTTAGATAATGGGCGGTTGGAGAAAAAACACCTTTTCTTTTAACGTTTGTAGGCAGTTTGTACAGAGTGAAGCAACTACGTGTGTTTTTTGTAATTGAGGATGAGACTGAGGTATGATAAGAGGCGCTACCTTCATGTATAATAAGCGAGTCCACAATCTCAATGCCGATAGATCCCGGCAAATTGTTTTAGGACCAATTGAAGCGGTTTCTCATCGATTATGTAGTTCTAAAAGGCGTCGTCCGGGACATAGATCTCAGTGCGGATAGATCTCGGTCAACTGCTTTAGGACGACTTGATGCGGTTTCTCGTTGATTAAGTGGTCTTTATTTTTGTTTACCGGCTGCAATTTTTGGACATTGGAATCAATATTTTTACAACTACCTAATAATTAATTCCTACATATTAAAGTTTTACGAAATGCCATCTTCTTCGCTGGCTAGTAATCGAGTATTTCTGAAACATATACGGTGCAAAGCGAATTATTCATACTTACTTTTGGTCTGACAGGCGATTCCAGCTCGCGGTGCTGTGACATAATCCACGATTTTTGATAGTTTTATCTTTTGCTATTTATTATCTGGTTGCTTTACAGAGCAAGGGAAAGAAGAAGGTGGGCCTAAATGACAAAATAATAATTATTCACATTGCATAAGTGCACTTTGTACTTCCGCAGACGTTACATGGGCCCTTACGCATTAAACAACTCTTGTGAACCGAAAAAAGCTTACGCATCGTGTAATGTATTATTTTTTCTCATATCTCATATTTTACTTTAAATTAAACTTTAAGTAAACTACATAATATACAGGCTTTTCAAAATTAAGTCGGCACTATCGCTAACTTCGTTATTAATGGAGGCAATCTAGTAGTAATTTATCTGTTCGCGAGTTATGTCAAAAAGTTCAATTTTTTCAAATGGGTATACAGTATTCTCCATCGATAGGAAATTGAATTATGAACAAAAATTGTCCTATGTCCTTCCATCCCAAAATCAAAAAAGACAAAGCAATTCATGATTTTTCAAATTCGTCAATGTGGCTATTATTTCATAAACAACATTCGTTTGTTTTATAAATGCCATCAAAATTGTGTAAAATTGAAGTTTTGCTCCTAAACAGTTTACAGTTTGTGTTTTTCAGGAAAAAATTCATTTCACGCAGTCAGAAAAATGTGATATGATGGAATGTTTTGTCATTTGTCAAAAAATTTTTATTCCGTTTTCACCATCATAATCAGCGGAAAAATACTACTAGTTTGCCTATCTAACTATGACTTTGTAGCACCAATAATAACAAAGTTAGCAATGGTGACCACTTACTTAAGTTTAAAAACCCTGTATCGATTGTTTCATATAAGTTACTCTTATCTGACACTGGGGAAATAATGACATTATTAATTTTTCTGTCGTAAAATTCGTGTTTCTTTCTAATCAAAACGCGTTTATTAAACAGTGTTGTAAAAATTTAAATTGACGTATGTGTGGTGTTGCTACTTAACGTCCTTGTTGCGTAAGAAGAGGCAACACTTTTCGTATAGAGCAACCACTTTCGCACCTAGCAGCCAAACTAACAGGGCACATGGAACATTTTTGACTTATTACGCTGTCGGGCTGCTGCCGAGTATGTAAAGTGCGTACTCCTTAAGTTTTTTGTTTTTAATTGGGGGAAAAAATGTGATTGTGAAAATTGTATAAAATTTTCTTGCGATTTCAGTTGTGCCGAAACTATTAGATACTATTTAATATTTTGGCGAATATTATATACCTAACACTATGTTTCCTTTACGCGCACCCCGTACATATTTGTTGAAGTTGAATCCTAGTAAAATGGGATTTTTTGTAGAAAATTGTTTTTCGTTCCTGACTTGCAACATACCGAAAACTCACAGAAGAACGTTAGACGTCAGGCAATATCGAAATTTTAGCGATTAAAGTTGATTTTTTATACCTGCTTATATATAAATATGGCCGCCAACGGTATTGACGTGTTTAATTTGCCTCCAGACCAAGCGTGCCGTAAGTGCCAGTTTACACCGGTAAATGGTCTAAAGTGTGTGAAGTGCGGTGCACTTGTTCATCCTGGATGTATTAAGTATCTCAAAAATGTGAAGATCATCGAAGAAAACAAGTATTTGATTTGCTGTGAAGATCCAGAGGTTGACATTGATAAGTCCTTGGAAGTCACAATAAATCCAAATCCACACGTAAAATCCTGCAGTGCTCAAAACGCTGATTTGGAAATCAACTACTTGAAACTTCTATGTGTTGAAAAAGACAATCTTTTAAGCGAAAAAAACACTGTGATCAGCTCCCAAAAGGATTTAATTGTAAGTCTAAAGGAACAAATTGTTTATTATAAATCATTGCATATTCAGTGCGTGCCACCTAGCGTCCGGGGGACGCAGCAGCAAAAACGAAACTCGGCAAATAAATCGCACAAATGCCAAGGTTCTTCCGTCCGGACAGTTTCCTGCGGACAAGGAGCGTTAGTTGAACCCGGGCGCAGTTCGCCTTCGCAAGCAGTTGCCGCAGCCCCGTCATTGGGCACTAGGAACCAGGCACCCAAGCATTCTTCGAAACGAACAGAGACTGCAAATTCACCGTCTGGCACATCGCTGTTATCCCCTCAAAAACATCAGGTCATCTCTGCTAAGATGGTATCGAGTGCGATCAGCGAGTCTCAGACCCTATCGAAATGCAATGAGTACATTAACATGAACAATGTGGAAGACGGCTTCACTCCTGTAAATAGGAAAAGAAAGTCTCGTACAAATCCACCACCCATTATAGGATCTTCGGTCGACACTGGTCTTCGGAGCGCCCCAAAGCTGTCAATTCTGCACGTATATAAGCTGCATCCCAAAACAACTTCAGAGCAATTGCAGGCCTATCTATTGCCGATTTTTCCTGAGGTTACCTGTATGCAGCTCAAGGCTCGTTTTCCGGAATACTATTCTTCATTTAAGATTACGGTTAGTGAGGGCAACCTAGCAAAAGCGGAAGATCCTTCATTGTGGCCGGCAGGGTGTTGTATCAAGAAATACGTGCACCTACGTCGTAGGGTCGACTGACTAGTGGGGAATGAAACGAATATGATAGTGAACCCAAGAAATCTGTCAGCCCCGTTGCGTGGTGATACCCGTGCATCATGTTCTGGGGTTTTTAGCTTGTTTCATTTGAATATCCAGTGCCTCTCAAACAAACTAGATCAACTTTCGGTCTACCTGGACAAGTATAGATTTGATTGTATCTGTCTATCCGAACATTGGTTGGAGGAGAGCGCCCTGAGGTCTGTAACTATACCATGTTTCAATTTGTGCAGTTATTTTTGTCGGCCCAAACACAAACATGGAGGTGTCTGCATTTTTGTGAACGGGCATATGTTGGCAGAGCCTCTCGATCTAAACAAGTTTTCTAGTGTATGTGTTGCTGAATTTTGCGGCATACGTATTGAGAAACTGAAAGTCACTATTGTGTGTGTATACAGATCTTGTTTATCTGACTTTCATTTATTTCTAGAATATCTAGAGTCACTTTTGCATCACCTAGCCAACTTAAATGACGATAAAATTGTGCTAATTGGCGACTTTAATGTACATTTTTTTAGTCCCTTCCACGTGTTTGGTCGATTTGACTTGTCTGGTGGAAGAATTTGGTCTTGAGTTGTGTGTCTCGGAGCCCACAAGGGTGACGCTGCGGTCCTCTACATGTCTAGACAATGTTATGACAAACTTCTCCCTCGAACGCTTACGGATTGAAGTCGTCGATCCCTGTTTGTCTGACCACAGGGCCCAAATTGTTAATGTTTTGAATGTAGATGCCAGGCCCCGTGAGCCTACATTTCAAAGACGGTTTTCTGGCCACAAATTAAATAAGTTCAGGGAATCTCTAGATCTCCTAGACTGGAGCTCCTTTTTTACTTCAAATGACGCTAACGTTCTAAGTAACGTTTTAATTCAGAATTTCTCATTACTTGTTGACAAACATTTTCCATTAAAAAGGGTAAACACTGAAGGTAAACGACCTGTACATTGGTATACTGATTCACTACGCAAAAAAAGAGATATTTTGTCTGTGGTCAAGACGGTGTGCGACTCAAAAAAAGATCCATTTTTTGTCGATATATACAAATCTTTGAAGGCCGACTATAAAAAAGATGTGCTGCGAACAAAGTCAGCTGCATACAATTCCTTTATTAAAAACTCAGACAACAAAAGCAGGGATAGTTGGAGATTGATCAATTTTGAAAACAATAGACATGTCGAACCGTCATCCGCGGGTATTCCCGGTGAGGAATTTAATGCTTTCTTCACTTCAATTGCAAACAAATTAACACAGAGTATTATACCAACTAATTTCACTGATATTTACCCCAAAGCACTTGAACAAGTGTACTTAAATTGCAGAGCCGGATATCCTAAATTTAATTTTTTTCCTATTGATAAGAAAACAGTTGAACGGGCAATTGGTTCATTGAGAAGTTCTTCAGCATTGGATTTTTACGATCTAAATAGTAAGACTGTATTTGCTTCGGCAGATATTCTGATTCCCCTTTTAACTCATCTTTTTAATGTTTGTATTTCTACAGCGGTTTTTCCTGTATCTTTTAAATGTTCGAGGGTATTGCCGCTGTTCAAGAAGGGTGATAAGGAGTTAATTGAAAATTACCGCCCTATTTCTATAATCTCTATTTTCAGTAAGATATTTGAAATTATATTGAGGGATATGTTATATGGATATCTTGAGGAAACACACTTCTTTAATGAAAGCCAATGGGGTTTCCGCCGTGGCCGATCCACTTCGGGAGCCGTCCGGGCGGTCGTGGACTGCGTGGTCGAGGGCCTTGAGGGTGGTGAGCGGGTGTCCTTGACGCTCTGCGACCTCGCCAAGGCCTTTGATTGTGTCGACCACGATTTGCTTATGTACAAACTGAGCTTATTGGGCGTGGATCGGCAACCTCTAGCACTTTTTAATTCATATTTTGAAAACCGCCGCCAATCGGTCACTATAAATAATGAAAACTCAACCGTTTTGCCCATTAAAAATGGTGTAATTCAGGGCTCGGTGCTTGGCCCATTATTTTTTCTCATTTATATTAATGACTTTCCGGGCTTTGTCTCGCCCTGTAAAGTGCAGTTGTTCGCTGATGATGCAACTCTAATTTGCTCGAGCCCTTCGTCTACTATTCTAGAAGAAATTCGTTCTAGTATTGACGCCACCGCCAAAGCCTGGTTTTCCGCAAACAAATTGCTCATGAACGAACAGAAAACGCAGAGGTTAATCGTATCATCTAGTAGTGCAAATACTGGTGGAGACAGCGTCGCCCTTTTGGGTTTCATCATAGACGACGGGTTGAGTTGGTCCAGGCACGTCGAGGGTGTGTGCAGAAGTTTAAGTTCAACAATTTATCAAATAAAGAAACTTCATCCATTAGTAAATAGAGATATTTTGCGGAATGCCTATTTCGCGCTTTTTCAGTCAAAATTGCAATATGGTATTACCCTATGGGGGAACTCATCTAATGCCGTCAGGGCCTTTCGCTTGCAAAAGCGTGCCATAAGAGTCTTGCTAAACCTGGGTCCTAGAGAGTCTTGTCGATCCCATTTCAGAGCTCTCCAAATCATGACACTCCCTGCGCTCTTTATATATCGTAGCTTGTTGGAGATCCATGACAAAAAGCATGTATACAGCAAACAATCCGATATTCATGGATATCCGCACTTGCTACACATACTTTTTGTATTTTGTGGTCAAATAAACAGCTATCTATCTATCTATCTATCTATCTATCTATCTATCTATCTATCTATCTATCTATCTATCTATCTATCTATCTATCTATCTATCTATCTATCTATCTATCTATCTATCTATCTATCTATCTATCTATTTCTGTTGTTTTTTATTTTGATGTGAAAACTGTTAACGGTTTTAGACGCGATTTTCGTTGGATTTTCGCCGCAGGAAACGCCGAAAACGAAGCGTAAACGAAATTATGTTATATTAGCCGCAGAATTCGGAATGTAGGAAGGCAAGATGAATTGCCTCGTTCATAACTCAGTAAGTGAAACATATTATAGAACATTTAATTAACACAGATTCTAGCTGGATGCTGGATCGCACGGAGAAAGTAATATGGTAAAAAAAGGGGGAAGCAGGCACATGACTGTAGGCCAATTGTTGCCCCACCTTGGAGAACACAAGGACTCCACAATAATCGCTTAATGTAATTATTTGTAGGTATATTCAGCTATGTCATATGCATCTACAATTAGTTTTTTGGAGGATACATGAACTCCACATTTACACAGTGATAAACCCAGTAAACACCCTCTGTCAGTGGTTTACAGTTTATTATATATGGTAACAAAGGGGGACGGGAGCAGGCACATGACAGCAGTATCCCCTCGGGAGGACACATAGACTCCACATTTACTAAACCATAATGTATTTATTGTTTATTCCCAGCCAACTTTAATGTTTATTGCTGGGAACGGAGAATCTTAGAGTTATTTACAAATTCAAAAACAAAAACAGTACATTTTTAATAATTTCATATGCATATTATACATGCAATAATTAGTGGTTTTTGCAGACTTCTTTAAATTTATAAATGTCATTTATACATAATATATTACTTTTAATTTATATTGTTTGTAGAATATTATTATGTGGTATTATCCAATAAATAATAATGACAATAAAGACGAGGGGTCAGGCATATGACTGCAAGACCAAATTTCGTCCTTGGAGGACACATAGTATGGACTCCACATTTTTTTCTTCAAATATATTTATTTTTGTTAGTTATTTGAATGGCAGAGCGATTGAAAACAACGCGCAGATAACGTTTATAGCCCAAAGTTTTAATGGCTTGAAGTAATATACGGAAAAATATTATAGGATACGATCAAAATAAATATGATGTCAGCAGTGACTTTTTACTGGTCACAGACATATTACACCACCAAGCGCATTTCATATAGTGCGGAACATATCGGGGATCGGGGCGAACAAGAAGTAATGCTAGGTGGATATTCTAACACTTCCCCTCGACACGCATAGGTTTCGCTTTTCTAAGTGCCAACAAACCCTAACATCTCAACACACCTTTGGTGTTTAGGACGAGGTAAACCTTTAGTAAGTATATCTGCAATCATCTCATCTGTACTAATATAACCTAAAGAAAAATGGCCGTTACAAATAGCTTCCCGGACGAAATAATAACGAATATCAATAGGCTTACTTCTGGCATGAAAAGTAGGATTATTAGATAGCCTAATCGTGCTCATGTTATCATTATATAGTTTTATCTCCGCCAGTTCAGGCAATTTTAATTCCAAAATAAACCTTTTCCAATAAATAGCTTCTTTGAAAGCCTCCGTCAAACCCATATATTCAGCCTCTGTCGTAGATAAAGCTACGGTGTGTTGTTTCTTAGATTCCCATGATATAGGTCCACTGGATAACATAAAACTATAACCCGTAAAAGATCTTCTGTCATCTATACAATTTCCCCAATCAGAGTCGACAAAACCAATCAGTCCCTTATCATCCTTCTTGTAAACGATTCCCAGATCAATCGTTCCTTTGAGATATCGTAATACACGTTTCGCCGCTGAAAATGAACGTTTCTGAAACAGTTATTGAATTGCGCAAGATAACTCACACAGAACCTAATATCTGGTCGTGTACTCAGAGCTAGATAAGTTAGTTCTCCGACTAATTCTCTGTAGGGTAGCTTCTCTTCTTCGAGAACAGCGTCAGATTCAAGTTTGGATAATTTCAGGTTTGTGTCAATAGGTGTCGACACAGGTTTACATTCGGCCATTCCAAACCTCTGCAGAATGTCCTTAATGTACCCTCTTTGGTTTAGACATATTTGTCTATTCGAATTGCTAAATTCGATTCCAAGACAATGACCAACTTCACCCAGGTCCTTAATATCGAATTTCTTCGATAGTTTATATTTAATATCATCGATATGTTCTTGATTCTTTGAGATAATCAAAATATCATCAACATAAACAACAATCAATATAAATAAATCTCGTTTTCTAATCTGATACACGCACGGATCGGCATTGGTAGAAGTAGCACCACATTCCTCGAGAACTTAAGCCTTGAATACCACACTCTACCAGCTTGTTTAAGGCCATACAAAGATTTGTGTAATAGACATACTTTCTCTTCCGTACTAGTCAGCATATTCTCTGCTTTATCGACTATCTTGGAATTGAATCTTGAACTATCACAAATACATCTTAATACTTCTTTGAACATTTTTGGTGGTTCCATGAAAATCGTTTCCTCCAAAATTCCATTTAAATACGCAGAAGTGACATCTAGTTGGTGCATTTTCATCCCTAATGTCACAGCTAAAGCAGTAGCTAGTCGTATAGAGCTTAACCGTGCAACTGGAGCAAAAGTTTCATTAAAGTGAATACCTGGCTTTTGGTTAAATCCCTGTGCTACAAGTCGTGCTTTTCTTCTTTCCAGTGTACCATCCGCTTTATACTTGTTTCTTAGTACTATTCTACTTCCCAAAACTTCTTGGTTTGGACGGTCAACCATTGTAAACGTATTATTCTTTAAAATTGTTGCTATTTCATCAGCCATAGCGTTGTACCATTCATTCGTATCAGGTCCACCAAGTACTTGATTCATAGGAATTTCGGATAGAAAAACTTGTTCTGAAAAGTTCGCTTCCGATGCAGGATTACCCGTGTTGTACAGTTTCCGCGGTCTTCCCCTTTTTCCAGTCCTATCCAATTTCCGTCTGCCAGGTCCTCTGACTTCGCCTTGTTCGTCGTTATCTACTGTTTCAACCTGGTCTTCTTCCATAATCTGTACGTGATCTACACCCATCGTTTCGGCGTCTGTGCTTTCTCCAATTAAAGGTTGTAAACACACTTCCACCTCCCTATCCTGAGATTCTTCGATGAACAATTCACGTGGAGCAAACTCTACAAATTCATTATGATCATTACCAAGTTGAAAATTATCTATAAACAACCAAACTCTGTAACCCTTTGTTTGTTCAGAATATCCTAGAAAAATCCCTTCTTTACACCTAGGGTCCAACTTTCCCTTAGAAGGATCATTGTTTAAACAAAACACCTTGCTACCGAAACTTTGAAAATAAGATACATCGGGTTGCTTCCCAAACCAAAATTCGAAAGGAGTTTTACCGTTTAAACTTTTCGTTGGACATCTGTTCCTTATATAGTTGGCGGTATTTACGGCTTCTGCCCAAAATTGAGAAGGTAAACCGGACTGTATAAGTAAACAACGAGCTACATCTAACAATGATGAGACTCCGTTTTGCTCCGGACAATACGGACTCGTTAATCGTCGCGTTATTCCATTTTCCGTCAAAAAATTTCACATTTTGTAACTGGTATACTCGGTTCCATTGTCTGACTGTAGAAATTTCACCTTTTTACCGTGAAAATTTTGAACGTACTTAATGTATTCTTTTGTCTTATCAAATACTTCACTCTTTCGTCGAACAAAATATACGGTACAATACCTTGACTTATCATCAATAAATTCCACATAATACTTCGCTTTTGACAAAGATTCAACTCTCATTGGTCCGCAAATATCCGTGTGTATTATATCTAATTTCCGTGTTTCTATCAGACCTTTTCGGAAACGGTTTTCTTGTCATTTTTCCTTTTATACATATTTCCCACTGTAGATTAAAATCTTTTTTTACATTTCCCAATTTGACTCCACGAATGGCTCCATTTCTCACGCCTTCTTTGAGATCATGTATATTTAAATGACCTAACCGCGAATGCCAAATTTTCAATCCATTTTGCATTTCTGTGGAAGAAAAACCAGAAGTATGTTTACTTGTGCTTTCATGAACATAATATTGATCGCCTACTCGTTCTCCAACTAATTTCACATCGCCTTTGTTGTCAAAAACGATGGCATATTCTTTTGTAAATAATACTTCCATTTTTTCGTAATTTTACTTACCGAAAGCCAATTGGTTCGTAAATCCGGAACATATAGAGTGTTGGATAAAGATATATGTTTCGGATTTCCAAAAGCATTTGATTCGAAATTTGCAGTACCTATTCCTACAATTTCAGTACAATAATTATTAGCAAGATTTAAATTCTCTCTAAAATCATCCCTAAGACCCGAAAACTTTTCTTTATTTCCACACAGATGAGATGTTGCCCCACTATCTATACACCATTGGTGTTCGTTTCGTCTCAAACCCGCAAAGGATGTTTCGATGGCAGACAATCCGACCTGTTCAGATCTTCGATCAGAACAGCTCGAACAGCTAGCTTCGTTCGCACGTTCGCACTTGGGAAAGACATGCCTTTTTGAACACAATCAGCAGCCTTGTGTCCTACCTTCCGACAACGATGGCATTTAAATTTGGAAATACCACTTGCGTTACCCCTTGCCGCTGATCCCTTACATTCATTCCCATTTCCATCACTTTCCGAATATTTCTTCTTCATCTGGTGTTTTCTGCCATCAAATTTCTTCCTTGCTATCATTGCATCTTGACCATTTGAACGACCTTCATTCGTTCGTGCATCGTTTTCTTCGATAATCTTGATACGAAGTGTCTCTGGCGCTGGCAATTCGTCTCTGGACTCGACGGCACATCTGAAGTTTTCAAAACTCAACAGCAACATAACGGACAGCAAATCTTCATTAATTTCTACACCCATGTCGGCAAGCTTATCTACTGCGTCGAAAAATCTTCCTAAGTGATCACGGAGGTACGTCGGCTCCATCTTCCATACGTTGTAACGTTAACTGTTTCAACAGTGTCGCTTTCCTTGCAGGACCTTTCGACTGATAAATACTTTCCAACTTTAACCAGACTTCTCGGGATGTATTGCAATATTTAACTTGCTTTAGTTCTGAAGCGCTAATTGACAATATGATATCTGATTTCGCCTTGCTATCTGCCTTTCTCCATTCATTTGCAATCTTCTTTGAATTCTCGTCATTCTCAACTGCTACTGGTTGCTTATTTTCACCACTCACATAACTCCATGCATCGTTTTTTATAAGCAACGCTTCCATCTGAATCTTCCAGGTGTCATAATTATCTTTGTTTAAGGTATCAATTCGAGAAATATTTGCGACACTCATTTCTTATACCTTATCAACAGGATAAATTATAATTCCGACACTATTTCCAGATTCTTCACAAAATTTAGTTTTAGAAAGTCGACATTGGGTCGACATCGAAAGAAATCGAAAAATGGAAATTTCCTATTGTTAGGGAAACATATTCCGTAGAGTAGAGTAGAGTAGAGCTTTATTAACCAAAATACAGACAGTCAGTCCACATGGCAAGTCACACAAAAAATATATTTAAAGGGTTTTGTAACACTAATATTATACACAAAAACTGTTTTGAAATACATCACAAGAATAAAAACTAAGGTAAAAAATCATTAACACTATAAAAACAATTTTGTATTAGGTATTCGTGAACACTACTTTTGAACTTTGCAAAAGTCGATATTGGGCCAATATCGAAAAAAATTCGAAAAGTGTCAATTTCGGATCTTCGGGGAAATCTTTCTGACAGTATCCACGATACCCAGATATCCGTGTATCGTGACAGTATCGAATAATTATTGTAAAGAGTTGATAAACCCCGGCGCACATTGAGACGCAGACGACGCAGTCAACACAGGGCAGGTGAGGAGACGCAGACGACGCAGTCAACACAGGGCAGGTGAGGAGACGCAGGCTGGCGCAGTGCAGAAAAATTACGCGTGTTGCACAGCCAATGTGCACATTGAAGCACAGTTTTATCAGAGAACATTGTTCTCTGGTTTTATATACCTACACCTTTGTCGCCTACGTTTGAAAATATTATAGTAATTATGGCGGCGTATGAACAGGCAATAGCCATGAGTTTATTATTGAGTTCCGAATCAGAATCAGATGAAGAATTTGAAGATATTTTACTTTACGGTGTACCAAAAAGAAGAAAAACTTTTTATAGAAGTAAATATTTGGAAAAAAGGAAGAGCTAGGCGAATCCAATTTATCAATAGAGTTTTCCGAATCTAAATTACTTTATAATAACTTTTTAATCTATTTTTTATTTAATTTGTTTTTTTAGTAACATGCTCCACGTGCAACGCAGAAAACTGTGTACTAAACACTTCGTCGGGCAGGTTTCACGTGACGCAGTTCTACGCTAGCCTGCACTGCGTATCAATTTGCGCGCCTCGATTGAATTCCATATGTAACACAAAAAAACTGCCCTGCGCTGCGCTACGTCAACTGAGTCGTCTGCGTCTCAATGTGCGCCCGGGTTAATGGGTTGATAAGTAAAATATAGAAAAAAATCATATGTCGGATTTTCACGGAAAACCTTTCCGGCAGTATCGAATACTCACAAAAAGTCGATATTGGGTCAATAATTATTGGATCTTTCTCAACAAGTCACTGCCTAAGTAAGAAGGTACACATTTTCTGTGCGTTTCCTGTTGTGGCATACCAGCCACCTTAACTGATATGGACTTATTGACTGGCAGGCTTCTGTATTTTTTACACTTAGTTTGTTTATAGTGTGTGCGGGGCGGTTTTGATAGGTATACTCGATTTTTGACCCGTATAAAGTTCCAAAAATTCAGTACTTTGTGATGGAACAGATAAGAACACTCTGTATATTTTGTATTGGACTTTGCACACCAATACCTTGAGTGGTCCTATTGCCCATTCCACTGTTTTGAGGGGATTCCATGGCACACTTGACTTGGCAGATGTCGTTAAAATTCTTATTTTTCACAACTTTGACACCCTGCAGAATGGAAACTCACTGTATATTTTTCAATCAAATTTGGTATATTGGGGTTTTGGGGTGTTCTGATTAACGCTGTAGTTTTCGTGAAAATCGGGGATATAAAAAAATCAGAGCCGGCCCTGGATTTGCATTTTGAAAATGGTAGAAAGATTAAAAGAAGCGGATTTTGAAGGCCCTTCAAACAAAAAAATTCAGGCGATTATCTCCAAAAATGAAGATTTTTGCGGATTTGAACAGTTTTAAAGTTGAACACCCTGTAGATCGACCTAATATCAACTTTTTAAAATTATTCGATACTGCCGGAAAAATCAGGAATTTCTATTTTTTTCGATATCGAACTAATATCGACTTTTTATAAGCATTCGATACTACCGAATATATTTCCTTAACAATCGGAAATTTCCCTGCAAATCGGAAATTTAAATTTTTCGATTTTTTATTCAATATCGACCCAATATTGACTTTTTGTAAGTATTCGATACCTACTACCAGAAAGATTTCCCTGAAAATCGGAAATTTCCATTTTTCTAATATATATCTCAGAATTCTGAGTTATAAGTCAGAATTCTGAGATAAAAGTCAGAATTCCGAGTTATAAGTCATAATTCCGAGTTATAAGCCAGAATTCTGAGATAAAAGTCAGAATTGTGACATATAAGTCGGAATTCTCAACCACAAATTCGGGTGGCACTTCTACGCTTTCGTAGCGCCGTTTAAGGCCAGATAAGTGAAAACGGCCCACTGGCCAGCTGGGTCGGCGTGGGGAGTGGGTTCATATGGGGTTGGTGGTTGCACAATTAAATAAATGACAGATATTAAACAAAATGCATTAACTATTTAACGTAAAGTTGGACAAGGTATAGTACGTGCTGGTGTGGCACCTATGGTTGATGTACGTCGCTATATAGAGATGTTATGTAATGAAAAGTATCTTAGGTAGGTATGTAACAGTAGGGTTAACCAAATTTACCTAGACAAGACAAAATAAATGTAGGTCTGTACTTAAATGAATGGTTCAATACCTTTCTCACGTGAGTGCGGTTTACATAATAAGCATTCCAGGTGCTAACCTTGTCTTGTATTTGATAACCAAATCTTTGTAAACTCTTGTTATAAGTACCGTAGTGCACAGGGGATCACATGTAAAATATAAATTAAAACACAAAAAAAGTTCACTTGGTGCAATAAAAGTGATTTAGGACTAGAAAAGGTCATGCAATGTCATGACTAGCGATTATATATATATATATATATATATATATATATATATATATATATATAACTTAGCTGGACTTCGGCTACGAGATCCTTGGCCAGTCGTCGCATAAGGCACCCTCCCGGAGAACCCTACTTCCGCAGCTCGTTATCTCGTGATTGCGTAAGAGCTCGGCGGCGGTCCAAGGTGGTTAGCGGACAGTTGCAGCAGCAGTCCCGTCCAGACGGACTCTCTGAGTAAGAGAGGCGAGAGAGAAAGTTGGAGAGGAGTTCAGAAACTTGAAGAACTCGAAAGAAGCCCTGGAACAAATGATTACGCAACACCGCGACCAAGGTTTGGAATGAAATTTCTTACGCAGATGGAAGGTGGCTTCGTGGTGACCTAATCCCTAAGGTTCTGGAGTACCAGCAGAGAATAAGTGACAATTTACAGGTTCTGGAAATTTAAGGCAACGTGGTTTCGGAGTTAAAAAAAATGGAGTGCAACTTACCAGTACCAGCGGCAGTTAGCGCACAAAAATCCGGCAAAGCCGACAACCTTGTCCTATACACACACAAAATACGACAAAATCAGAGACAAAATAGTTACGCCACTTCTTAAAAAAATATTGCACTGCAAAGCCGCAATTCGGCAAATATAAAAAAAGGCTTGCGCCACCGCTGGGTACCAAACGTGCAATGGTTTCAGGAAATGGGGAAGGAGCCCCTCCCACGGAACTACGTCAGTTACCACGTCACCGGAAATCTAGTCAAAAGTACCACTGTTAGAGCCACCAAAAGACGAAAGAAAATCAAGCACACGAAAAACAATCTACTAAACTTGGTAATCCTATGTTTCTAAGCCCTATGAGCCCTAAAACCACCCCAACACATCCAAAACAACCACAGTCTGAAATTCAAAAATCTTCCGGTACTTCCGTTGGCTCACGCGCAGAAATCAATCAGCGACTGCAGCGCCGCGCCGATGAAGAGCAGGAGATACTGCAGGAACCAACAGTGTCAACCAGCAGCCGAACATGGCCATTGACAAAAACAATACGCGACGGCCGACTTTTGCATATTTTTCCGCCAAGAAAGCCATATCACCTGTCGGAGACAAGCCCACGCGTTTCCACCTTATAAAAATCGTAAGTACTCAGTGTGATTTCGCGTAGTGGGCCCGTATAGTACCCATATTAAATGCTTCGACCTAGCTACAAAATGTAAACAAAGATTCGAAGATTGCTAATCGTATTTGTATCTTATTTTTAAGAATCCAACCATGGAAGTCGATATTTACTGCAACCTGCAGGGACCGCAACCCAAGTAATGCACAACCAAGCCTGTGCCAAAACACCCAAATGAAATACACCCTCGGAGATCAAGAACGTGTTCACCCCGTCCAGTCCAACAACATGATTTTTTAGAAAAGTTCCGGGAACTACAAAGACTTACAGGTACGTTAACCTATAATTAAGTTTACTTGAAATTTACTAACATTTTTCTTTTCAGATTCCATTTGGAAAAAGTTATAATGTGACAGATAGCATAGCAAAACAGGGGGCAGGAATTAATTATTAAAATTAACCGTAGACACGACCTACTGCATAGGGAAACATTAATAATTAAGAAAACTCTGAGAATAAGAAATAAAAGTGTTAATTGAATATTTATAGGCAATTAAATATTATCTAAATATTTTGCAGATCAATAATTATAGGCAATGTAGACTAGATTTTAAATTAATAAAATAATAAAGTAAACTTGTCCCTTCAATTATTTCTTTCTTAATAAACTAATGATTTAAACATTATGCTAAAAACAAATATAAAATGAACTTGCCAAAACTTAATACCGGCGAATTCGCCATTTTTCTAAAATAACCAAAGAAATGTCACAGGTGGTAGGGCAATAATAGCTAACAGCCTTATTTTCCAAACACCCATGTTAAAATACTAATAGGTATGTCTAAATAGATATATAAGTTTTCTTCCAAGCCTTAAAAAATACTCTTTATACAAAAAGTTTTCCGGCTCTATTACAGCAGTCCAACATGGATGTATGTTGTATGCGTCTAGTTTAAAAGCCGTTAAGTTCTTCTTAAGAAGTATCTCGCCGGAGATTAAAAACAATAGAAATCCCAGTTAAACTATTGAGTGGGGTTTATTCTTCACCTATTGGTTAAAGCTATAAATCTCTTTCGGAGTAAGTAATTGAAATAATACAAATTATACAGTTACAGTTTAGTATCAATCCATGATAGCCTCATCACCATAGTATCAATCCATGATAGCCTCATCACCATAGAGGCATTCAAGGAGAGTCGATTATTATGTTACGCCGGGACTGAAACTTATCTTTTATTTTCCTTGTTTTCCAGTAAGAGTATGAATAAGGTAATAAACGAACGAGGCAGGCAGATGAACGCAAAAACAAAGTCTACTTAGAGGAAATCTGAGTTCTACATTCTACATAGTAAAGTGGTTATAATATTATGTAGCATAGAAGAGCAAGAGCAAGTACTATGTCTATGTCTTGCTTACTCTTGTAGAACAGGCGTCAACCAAGTTTTATGATCAGGGGGCCAAACATAATAACTTAAAAACCCTGAAGTATACACGGGGTCCAAATAAATATGTAATTTCAGATATGGCGATTCAAATAGGTAATTGCACCTCGTCGTAGTTTTCCTCCAATGGGACACTTAGTTTTCACTTACATTGCTACAACCACATAGGTGTAACATACGACAAAAGCTAGTATCTGCCATTGTAGAGGGTTATTTAGGAGTTACGAAGTGCCGTATAGTATTTTTGCTGCTGCGTATTTGAATGTCAACCAAGCAAATATAGTTTAGGAGTGCAAAAGTATAATCATCCTGACTCCTGATCAACACAAGAAATGCTCAAGTGCAAAGTCAGATATTTAATGTTTTTTGCCATGCAAACGTCGAATTTTAGAAGCTTTGGAACGACAACTTCTGCCTAATAATTAATTATAAGGGAGAGAAGAACACAACTTTATCACATAACCTGATGACTACGTGATATTTAACAATTATTCATGAATAAAAGCATGTTGCCAGGTTGATGAACTATATATGTGCAAGAAATTATCTGTTTTTGGTAGTACACTCACAACATCAAATTTTTGGAATGCTGGATGGGTCTACCGATATAACCTTTTTAAAGGCTCGTTTTAATTACTTGTATGATTTTTGTTCGAATAAAGTTTATTTTTGGAGAAAAAGGTTTTTTCTTGAAATCGGCAGTAAAGTGTCCCAAAATCGTCATTAAAAGCACAGAAATCGTACAATAATGTAGCCCATTATTGTACGATTTTTTCAATAAGTAGGCCTTGGCGAGATATAAACATCAAACGTCAGACACGGAGAAATCGCCCGTCAAAAGTCACCAAATATTCAAAACCCGGCCGATAAAGGCCCATTTAACTTTTCGTACACATTGCGAAATTGTTTCCTATAGAAGCGCAATCCTTCAGTATTAGTAAATTTGAATATCAATAGATTTGTTGTGTAGGCTGCACAAGAAGCAGCAGTTTGGTTTTTCTGTCAGAAGGTGCCGTGTCTCATCACTTGACCTAGGTAGAGCGATCGTCAAAGTCAAGCAACGCCGCGCGTAGTCGGTTCATGGACGGGTGATCCCTTAATATTATTTTCTTGCCCAATAAAACATTTTTTTTCCGTTTTCAAAAAAATATATAATATGTACCTCGGCACTGAAGTTCTTTTTATGACTCATGTGGTTTATTTGCCTCGGCCAGAGGCCTCGGCAACTAAATTCCACATGAGTCATAAAAAGTTGAACTTCAGTGCCTTGGTACAAAAATAACTATTTTTACCAAAAAGAGCAATAATTTTTTATATATATATATATATATATATATATATATATATATATATATATATATATATATATATATATATATTTGCTGTTGCCAGCTCGATTCCGGTGACCACAACTTGATTTTTGCCCGAAAATGTACGTTGTTGCAAGTAGGGACTGCATCGATCCTTACTTTGAAACAACCAGTTTTTATTTTTTTTCTTCTATGGAATTATGTCTGAAATGAAACAAACATACTTTAAAGTTAGAGTACATTTACAGACCAACGTCATGCTATTTTTTAAAAGATAACATAATTAAGACTTCTTGTCAAAAATCATGTTATATGTGAAAAATGTTGCAAGTGACGGCCGTTTACGGTACCGCATTATTGATGGAAAATTGTATTTTGCCTTTTTTTAATAAGTTAAAGCTCGAAGCTGAAGCATTAATTAGGTATTTTTTCCAGAAATCACTTAGTCTGACCGTTGAGTGAAGGAATAACAAAAGGCGCATCTAGTGCGGAGATTTCGAGCCAGATTTCTACGTCCCGGCCGATTGCTTAAAGATAGTAGCGGTAGTAGAACAACCCCACATCTTATTTACGCTGTACGCTCTTGTTAGTTTTATTTAAATTATCCAAGTCTTGCTGTTCACATTTCCATTAAAACCGAGTTGTCTGTAAAAATACGGAAACCACAAATATGTAGGTATACCTATATTATTATAGCCATTGCACATGGACCATTATTTTGCATTAATAAGTATACCTATTATACGTGTAATCGTGCAAAATCACGGTTTTGAGCGATATTTTTAACAAGCTAGCCAAACAATCTATTTGTTTCAAAATGGTACTTTGTGCGGGGAAAGTAAAAATAAATGTGACATTATACCCGAATAAGTTTCAAACGCAGGATTAATAAAAAATTCGGTCTTTGATAAAATAAAATGTTGTCTTGTGCGTGTATGGTACATTACTAAAATTAATAATGCACTTACGAAAGGCTTTCAGGCGCCTGGCCAGAGTTATTCTTGTTGGAATATTAATTGAACATTATGGCAATTGCAACAATTATTCTGACCAGTGCTTTTGGTTTCACAAAATGGGAATGTTTCCTGTTTTCCTCTGCTAAGTGCATCGTGAGCCGACGAAGTGGAAGCAGTAACCAGATAAGCAAAAAATATTTAATCTTACAAGGTGGCCTATTTAAAATGGAAGATTAATTTTCATCCGATTTTTGCCGTTTTTCTAACGACAAAAAACTGTAGCTTTTCAGAGCCTACTGTGAATTTATTTCTACAAAAGAATGAAGAAAAACACTACGTCATTAGATTCGGTACCTTCTGTCGAAATGTTTTGAATAACTACAGTTTTTTGAGTTTATTATCTAAACGGTAGAAATAAAAATTGGTGGCGATCCTACGAAAAATAAACTTTTTGCGCCAAAACTCAATCTTTAGCAAAAAAAAAATGCTAAACGGATGAAAACAAAAATTTTATGGAGCTGCTTCCATTTCAAATAGATCACCCTGTACGAAAATTTAAGGTCGGTAATTCTTTCATGGCAATTTTTGTCAAGGGTGGCCAGTCGCCTAGAAACCAGTGGTCTGTAAAGGTGGGGGCATAAATTTAAACTCTAGCTAAAAAGTGTTATATAAGTGTTATAAGAAAACATTAATAGAGCAACTGCATTATTTTATCGGGCCCAAATAATACGATTGCGCTCAACATTCTACTGGTAAAATCTCAATAGTTGTTACTGAGATACAGGGCATTAAAGTGTTTCTTTTTAGTTGAAATATGGCTGCATTTCTCAAATAGACAAGGTACATACTCAATAATAATCAAGGTGCTCACCTGAAATTTGGTACTGCTGTGTTTTTGACGGTGTTTTTCACAGAGGGCGCCATTTGCCCTATATTTGGATCGTGCTTTCACTCGTAACTTTTTTGAGGTTATTTTTTGTAGGTCCATCATTTTAGTGTATCTTTTATTTTTTTTTTCAACACAATTTTATACATGCTTAACTGCACCGCGATCGGGTCATGGATCGGTGACCGGAAAGCTTTCAATTTGTTTTTTTTTAAGGACTCGTATATTTTTTTGTGTTATAACATTGGAAAGATTTGTTTTATTTAACCACCAAGAGGGAAAGGTTATAATTCAAGAATTCCACTAAAAATCGGTTCTTCAAAAATGTGAGAAATATACCTAAGACGGAATAAAAAATTCATTTCGAGTTACCGAAAAAATGCGCAGCTTTGAACAATAAGATTAAATTTATATTTATAGGCGTCTCCCTTTGCAACAGAATCTTTAAGAAATCGCCTAGATTTTAAAATTCTTAGTTTCACAAAAATAAATTTTTAATTTCCAAAAAATTTACCTAACGTGCCCGTCGGCATTGAAGTTCATTTTTATAACCCATGGTTAACACTAAGTTCCACATTCGTTATAAAAAGTTAAACTTCAGTGCCTTGGTCCATAAATATATTATATTAACTGAAACTTCACAACAACAAGTAAGCATCACAAAAAGTAAAGCTAAATAGAACTATATTTTAAAAAATTCAACAAATAATAATAATAATAACTTTATTTAGGAATTACCGTTTACAGTTGTAGCAAGGAAAGACAATACAAGACAAATATATTGAGACACGATTTACACTTAGGCACTTAAAGAAACTGAATGGCAACCACCGTAACAATAACAGATAGGAACTAGCAATAGGTATTACCAAAGTCTAGAGAATACACTCTAGACTTTGGTATTACTGTCTTGAGTCTGATGAAGTCTGCCTGGATTTTGGAGCTTGGGGGTATTTATAAGAAAAGAAAATGCTTATGCAAGATTCTAGAACTTTTCCAGAGAAAAACATTTATCAGTCATATTTGATTAAAGGACTGTTGTTTTCAGAAACTTGAATACAGGAAATAGTAAGCAGTTTGAAAGCACGATAATAAAAGTAATGCGTAGTCTACGTGAAACGTCTGGAGTTTTCTAGATGTAACAATTACTCTCCCTATTTTTTAAAACGTGGTGCCATGCAACCTCTTTTTACAAAATTAAAATAGTAAACAGTGTTATATAAATAATAATTATGTTAATTATTAACAATAAGATAAAATAATGCTGATAATTAATAGTTTTCGTTTTAGAACAATACAAATAAGTAATAATAATAGTGTACATAGGTACAATACAGATAAAATACAGATTTATGATTATAAAATAATAATATAGTGCTTTAAGCAACTGATTTATAATAACTAAATTCCATTTCTTCTTCTTCTTTCACTGGTTCTCCTACACGAATTGACCTTCGTGTGGGTATGAACCTTTTTAAGTTTAATTTTCGTAAAGCATTTCTTGGAGGAGATGGTGGATCATCACCTGGACTATTAGCGATACCTATTCGTATAGGTGTAACGCCTTTTCTTCGACATTTAAAAATATATACAAGATTATAAGACTTATTAAAAGTACAATAGTAAAGTACGTAAACCATGAATAGTGTTTTTCTGTAAAACTCTTATTTAATAGTTTGTCGATGTCTTCTGAATAGTGGTCAAGTTTAGGTTTAGCAATTTCCAAACTTTCGTAGTCTATATTGCTCGTTTTAAAGGTTTTAATTGTGGAACCTTAATGTTCCACAATCATAAGCTATACGAATTGGATTAATATAATGAGTTAATATTCGAAGTTTGTACATTTGGGGCTCTAACATACATTTCTCCGACGTAAGCTAAGCAATTTCGTTGAAGTGTAAAATAGAGTTTTCCTTAACTACTGAAGTTGTAGATGTATCATCACATTTTATCGTCACTGGTACGTCTTCGACTGTCAATATTAACCAAAAGTTTTTATTCAAAGATTGATTATTGGAACCTTTTAATGTCCGTCACTATATTTTCACATGTTAGGGGAAGTTTTATTTGGAATTTCATTAATTGGGCTTCACATACCGCACTTTTGTCAATTGACAAAGGAAGTATGTCTTTACAAAATTTTAAGTTAGTTTGCATGTCTTTACAATTTTTATATTCGGGAATTACAATATAAGAACTTGAATCATCATTATGTGCGATATATGGTGTGTTTGAGCTTTGAAATAAATCGAGTTCTAGCATCTCTTATTGATGGGATAGGATATAGGAATCGAAAAGCTGTATAAGTTTCGATAGCAAAAACAATTCGTGATTCTGTTTGGAAAGCCCTAAGTTTAGAAATGTCAAGATAAGTAACAATATTTTCATGATCGACAGCAAGAGAAAGTTTACTTCTTTTTATATTTCCTGAAATATAACGTAGTTGTTCTATTAATTCACCTGTCGAAAGTATTGAAGTGTGAATTGCTTTTAGTCGTGAAAAGAAGAAATAGAATTTAATATATCATTTAATGTATTTTCAATAAAGGTATAGGATTCCATTAGTTCTTCTGTAATTTCTAAAATTCTGATTTTTGCATCATAAAATCTAAAATCATTTGCAATATGATAAATTAAGGTTTCAATGCTTTCAATATCTTCATTAAAAGTTTCTTTATCAATTTGTAACTTCCTTAAGGTTTCATTACAATTTTTAATTACTGATGTTGTTACAGAAATCTGTTTTTTTTTTCATAAGGTTTTCTAATTCTTGTTCATTCTGATTTATTTTATTTATACCTACAGTCATTTTAATATTCGAAATCTGATGAATCTAAATTTCCTGTCAAAAATTTAAAAACTGATCCTATTCCATTAATTAAACTACGCTCAAAACGTTTGGGCACATCAAATTTTGTTTGAATACCATTAGAAATTTCGAAATTGTATGAAATAAACTTAAATGAATTTTTACTTTACTACGAAATTTTTCCATCCTTTCATTTGGAGTCTAAAGAAAATTATCTAGATCTAATAGAATTTGTTTATTCGTTTATAAAAATCTTCTTTTAAAGTATTAACGTCCTTATACACTAAAATTGTCCATCCATCGTTTGAAATTTTGATTTTAGAAAGTTAATGATAATACAGTCCTACAGTGTTCTGAATTGGCTTTAGGGAATACTGAATTGGATTTTCTATTGTACTGACAGTACTGATTAAGAGGTTTATGAAACAAAAGAGACTAGTCTAAGTCATCATAGCATTTCTTTAGCATATCGAAATTTAATTTACTCCAGGAAGAATTGATTGTTTATTTAATTTTCGAACCTTTTTCCCGTTGTTCTTTTAAAAATCTATCTATTTCTGCTTCTAAATCATATGGAGCGAGTTGTTTAGGTGGTATTTTAATCGGTGTATATTTTATAGTAATTTTGTTATTTTCGACTATACGTTCCCTTTTAAATTTCATTGGCTTTTCAAATTGTACTTTCCTTTGATTTTTATTCTTTTGGAACTGGTATATGGTTCAGATTTTAATTGATGATTTCCGAGAGGTATTCCTAATTTGATGGTACATTGTAATAGCCTGAAAAGGAAATAAATACATTTTATTCAACATCTTGTGGTTCTGTTTGATTTTGTTATCTTCATTTTCGTAATATCGTTTTAACATATCAAAATTTACTCTGCTTTTTGGCTCTGTATGAACTAAACAAGAATTTTTTTAAGGGACCGTTGAATTTATTTGCTAATTTATTTTTTAATTTGTGACTGTTTTAGCCAAACTTTCTCTCCTATTTTGAATTCCTGTTGTGTTGAATTTTTCTTATAAAATCTCTCTTATGCCTTTAGTTTTCGTAAGTCTGTTCTTTTCCTAGCTACCTCGTAATAATATTTGACCCGTGCGTTTAAATCTCTGACGTATTTTCGTAAGACCAGAAGCCTTTAGTATGATTTATCGAATTATTGTAACATATGCATGCGTAAGGTAACAACTACTGTAGAGGATGTTCTCCAGGTTGTTCAAGAGTTTTAATCCAAAGTATCTATACCAGAATTTTGGCGACTTTTTTTTATATGGCGGCATTTTTGCATATGAAGACTTTTCTGTAATTATTTTGGTCGTGTCTGATTTTATAATATTTGTGCATTAGATCACGCACTGCTTGTCGAGATGTCTTCTCGTTAAATATCATCCATGTATAAATATGTATTATTACCGCATTTTTACTATAGCCCGAACTCAATTAACAATTTAAATGAACGTCCAAAAATATAAGGTCTTAAGGTTTTACAAGCCCACACGATGGTAAGAAGTTATTTTTCTATAATTGGACCTTGTGACAAAACTGGGCCTATAGCAAAAACTGAGGCATCAGTAGTTATGACAAATGGTTTTTCAAAATCTGGATAAATTAGTACTGATTGGTTGTTCTTCATTATAAGGAGTTTCTGGAGGACGACTTGCTGTGTGACCGAAAACTAATTCGTAAGACCAGAAGCCTTTAGTATGATTTATAGAATTATTGTAACATATGCATGCGTAAGGTACAGCTGCGGCCACAAAAAACTTTCAGACTGGTCCTTGAATCTCTCTCCGAAGCGCGAAATCCGGCAACGTGGCGGCCCGCCCGCTCCGCCCGTCCCGCTCGCCGCCACGGACCGGCACACCGCGGCCGGTCGTCCGCGACCGGCCGGCGGCGGCGTGACGAGACGGGCAGCCGAGGCGTTGCCGAGTTGTGCGCTCATTTGCACGGATTCCACCAGCCTGAAAGTTTTTTGTGGCCGCGGCGTACCTAACTACTGTAGAGGATGTTCTCCAGGTTGTTCAAGAGTCGTTGTGCGAATCATTTCTAGAAGAGTTCAATAGAACCCTTCAAGGGAGTTATTTAATTGAGGGTGATTAACGCTTGAGAAAGTTAATTTAATATTATACGACCACTGTCACAATGTATTCGGGAAGGAGTACCATAGTGCTGAAAATATAGTATTAAACTGTTTACTACGCCTTTAGCTGTTTTATTTTCAAGGGGGTAAGCTTAGGTAAATTTTGTTAATTCGTCTCGTATCGTTAGAACTAAATGTTTTGTAGGTATTTCCAAAATATCTAAATTAATTCGCTCGAAAGGTGCAGTAGGTGCTTCAGTAATTACTAGGGGGTTAGATAAATTGTTCCTACAAATTTTCGCTTTTTGACAAATTTCACACTTCTGAATAAAAATTGGTTAATCTGTTCCAATTATATTTTTGACGAATTATTGTAATCGTTTGATTGATTCCTCTATAGAAATTTGATTTTCCGGAATGATAAATATCTAATATTATTGGAATTTGATCATTATCTGGAATTACAACAATACGAGTATTTTGACAAATTGTAAACTTAGGTAACTTGTTTCTTCTAATATTGGTAGTTCGACATTATTTTCAACATAATAAACTTTTGATTCTTATAGTAAATCTTTATTTCTATGGAGTGCAACAAAAAGGAGCTGAATAGACGTCTCAAAATTATATGGCAAGAAAATAATATAGTAATTTCGTCTAGTAATGCTATGACTTGTAACAATGTTAATTTTCTTATAATCAATGTCTGGATTTAGTTCGAAAATATCGTCGGTTATTTTTTCGGGTAATTCTTGTAATTTATCTTGTTGAAAGAATACTATTATGTCTTTATGATCTTTGTCCAAAAGTTTACTATTTGAAATTTGAACTTTTGAATAATCAATTAAAGATTGTGTTGTATATAAATTCATTTATTTTCGGTCGGATTTTATAGCTAAATATTTAAATTAGGTACTCTTTAAACTTGTTCAAACTAATTTTGTTCTTAGATTCATTTTTTTGTTGTAAGAATATTACCGTTATTCTTTGATTCTAGTGTTTAAGAGCATTTTCACAGATTTTAGAAAATAAATATTGTGTTTTCTGATGTAGATATGTTTTCTTATTTGTCGCAAAAAGTTTTGCTCTTTTCCGACTTCAAACACCAAGTTTCTTTCTTTAATCTTCTCAAAGTAAATCAAGTTAGTAAGTTGGACAATCAGCTAAAATTTAACTACTTCTTCTTACGAAAAAAGGTGGGCAAGCATCAATTCTTTGCCTTCCCAGATGTGGAAGATACCGACATTTTCGGCCAGAAAGTATTGTAAAAAGTTTAAACTAGCCAGGTGAAGTTAGAGGCAGAGATTATTTTCAGTCGGATGTTATAGCTAAATATTTAAAGTAAACTTTAAACGTGTTTAAACTAATTTTGTTCTTAGATTCATTTTTTATTGTTGTAAGAATATTACCGTTATGCTTTGTTTTTAGTTTTAAAAGCATTTTCACAGATTTTACAAAATAAATGTTTTGTTTTCTGGTGTTGATATGTTTTCTTACTTGTCGCAAAAAGTTGTGCTCTTTCCCGACTTTAAACATCAAGTTCCTTTCCTCAAAATTAAATGCGATTGCACTTTCCCAGGTCCTCCTGGGAAATCGCTCACCGCGACACTTACAACATATTGTGACTTTTCTTATTCCATCTTTCATGTAGAGGGTCTCTACTTTGAAGTACAGTTGAATTTTGTAAAAGGAGTTCTATTAGGTAATTGTTTTATAAGTATTTAAGTTGAAATTTGGCGTTGATTTTTTTTCATATAATTAAAACAAGTTAATACATTCACGCCGACCACCGCCGGACACACCGGAAGATCAAGATCCTCCGAAAAGAAATAGGACAACTAACGGAATTATATCATAGGAGTCAGAGAACTAGGAAGATCCAGATGGGGTGCAGAAAGGCTGCGTGAAGGCACACATTCTGGTGCAAGGAGTAATTCATCATCGAGGCTCATTCCAACCAACGAAACCTCTACATGGTGTATGTGGACTACAAAATGGCTTTCGATTCCGTTCAGCAAGAGTAGCTTATAGGAGTCTTAAAAATGTATAAAAAGATCCAATAGATCCACAATGGGTCTGTATTCCGACTTATATACAAATGTTTAAAATTGTAGAGGAGTTCTCCGGGGATATTGGAATGCAGTTCAACAACTTATGTTGTGAAGCATATACAGAGAAGATCGCGAAGTACAGAGAGTTGAAGAGCGAATAAGAAGTAAATGGAAAATAGAGAGCGCCCAGACCATTCAAATCATCGTCGACAACTGGTGTTATAATGCCGAAAACTTTACTGAAAAACATCAATGCTTGCGACTGCCCGAATCATCCGGAAATTCAGGGGATTACAGAGAAACTCAAAGTCACCTAGTGCCTGATAAACCTGACAAGGGTTCTGTGCGACCCTCAGGGAAATAACCAAGGATAAAGGGAGCAAAAGCATCCAATGCGCACATTTGTAGTCCTAACCAACATCTAACGGAAATTTACCGAAGTAAACAAACATTACCTACGCCCGTGTTTACAACGTTTACATATAGGTTACCTATATCCTGAGACATATCCATTTAGCCACACGCCACATACTATCCCATTGTATACAAAATCAGTCACTATATGCTAAATACTAATAAATAGTTATAAATTAGGGTAAAAAACACAAACAGTGCAGAGCGATTGAATGTGGTGGTCGACGGCGGCAGACAACGGCGTTGCCATGTTGGGCGATTTGTGCCCGTTGACGATTTTATTAAAGTGATAATTATTAACATACTATAATTACAGCGTAATTTAGTTTTAGTTTAAAATTGTCACATACAAGGAATTAATAGTTACATTTCTTAATTTATTGTTATGTGAGGTGTGTCTTCATTTGATCCCATTAATAAATATTTTGAAATGAAATGCTGTAATAAACAATGGAGTACGTGGCCTAAATCAAAAAGACGTTGTCTCTGTTTACTTTTGTTCTTACTCCCTCTATCCTTGGCTATTTCTCTGAGGTCCGACCCAAATTTTTCTGGTATCCGGGATGCCAGAGATCTGAATAATGTTCCCCGTAGCGGTAGTGCGAATGGCTTACAGCTAACTCGGGATAATAATAATTTTCACCCTCACAACACTGCAAACTGCCCCTGAATCACCCGGATGCTTCTGAGGGGAAGGGATACATTATGTACAGCGTGTCCCAAATAGTTTGTCCTACCCCCTGGATCTCAGGAACCGTAAGAGATACAAAAAAACTTGAATACAAAAGTTGTAAGGTTGGCAGTGGACATAACCCCTCTTTTATGTTCACATATACAGGGCGATTCGTATTTGTAGGACAAAAATAAAATATTTGATTTTGACAATTGCATTAATCCTTTGGAATATTTGCATTCTCCATGAAATTTGCTACAGAACCGTTTTTTTGTTTTGTATTTTGGATGCAGCGTTGCCAAGATATTGAATTTTTCTTGGAATTTAGGGACTTCGTGGAGGTTATGGAAACTGAATGCTGTATCTTTATTTTAATAGATATCAAAGATATATTTTATCCGAAGTATGACAGCACAACCGTGTGTGGTGTGGTATGTCGAAATTGGTTTTTGCATATACAATGTGTTTATAACAGGCTCTCAAAATCAGATAATTTCAAGCAGCAATAACTTATTTTTTTCAAATGGAATTACCCATATTTCTATAGTTTTTTGGATGCCGGCGTCCAAGCCCCGCATTTTATGTAAATAACATTCTATACCAAAAACTATCCGTTTTCGAGATATTTAGTATTTAAGAAAATTTCTATGCATTTTTCATTCAGGTGAGAAGGTTTTATCAAGCAAGCCATAACTATTTTTCCAGGCAGTGGCAGAAATAATTGTCATTTTAGATAATACGGGAAATAAAATTCCTATACCCCTATACAGTATGTCCACGGATAGACATCCCAAGAGGACAAATGGACCAAAAATTTAATTTTTCGACAAAAGGTTGATTCGTATTAAGAAAATAAAAGAGAGGTTACGTCCACTGCCAACCTTACAACTTTTGTATTCAAGTTTTTTCGTATCTCTTACGGTTCCTGAGATCCAGGGGGTAGGACAAACTATTTGGGACACGCTGTACCTACTATCAGTGTTTAGGTTTTACTCGTTCGGCTATGCTACTATGTACTTTTGGGTATTCAAAAAACTTACCCCCATAATGTGATATCATAATGTGGTTCTGGTATGTGTATGCACAATTTACCAATCAATTTCTCGTGGCAAATGATGACGTCATCGTGATTGGTATACCACGTCTGCAAGTCGCACGCCACTTGTGAATATAATAGGGAGGTTCTTTCACATACCTGGGGGTCTTAAGAACCAATTAGATACTACATACCGTGTTCAAGTCGATAATTTATTTTGTTCCAGAGTTTAAAAAATACAAAAATAATTATTAACGTTATGTATGTCGCCAACTTGGGGCTTATAAATGCATGCTTATTGCTTATGTTGTCATAAAATGACTATTTCTACAAAATGTCGAAGTTTGTCTACAAAAATCGGGGCCACCCTGTATAATATTTGACTGACATATGGAGAGTCCAGAGTTATTCAGTCATGATATAAAAATTGTAACCACAAATTTGGGGGTTCTACTAAAAAGGAAAATGCGAAAAACTATTTTTCTGGAAGTTTAAAATGTGAGGAACTCGACGCTTATGGTTGAAAGATGGGCGCAAATTTGTCAAATTTCATTGTCCAATATTATTGTTGAAGGCTAGGTTGAGGGTTATGAAGAAATAAGAAACCTACTTATATCTTATCTCTCATTTGAATTTTATCGGTGTCGTCAGTCTTGATTCTACAAATTTTAATGGCAAGCGTTGTATTGCTGAATTCAGAAACTGCAGTATTTGCTATTTGCTTAAGGACTTTTCGAGAATTTCCGACACAAATTTCTTATAATTTTTAAAGTAGGTAAGTACACGATAATATTCCTACTGGAAACACTACAAAATGGAAACGTCGTGTAATTACATAGCGATCGGTTTTCGTTTTGGTTTTTTAAAATAAAAAAGAAATAAGCCTAAGGGTTATGATGATAATTTATCATATGTTTATATAGGGAAGAAGTAAAAAATAAGAAAATGTACGATATGCAGTGCAACTGGCAACTGTCACTAGTCTCAACGCGCGAGTTTGCTATCTAATCGACAACAAGTGTTTTTGGTTGATTCTAGAATTAATTTGTTAATATTCAGATTCATATTAAGTTATTTTTTTCCCACCTATAATTAAAATTTGTTTACATCATGACTGAATCAATTGCTCCGAACAGATGTACATCGGAATTTTGTAAACTGCACTTGCACTCCAGCCTAGGTATGAGATACGACTATAACGTCAAGTATTTTCAATTACGATGGTCCTTTGTGAAGTCTACATGGTTTTCGAAATGTTTCCATAAAGTGAAATTTGCTCATTATGTTTATTCAAATTTTCTACAAACCGTGTTTACGCATGCGCACTGCAGGCAATGTCAAAATAGCAGGGGAATTTACTCAATATCAAAATATCTGGGGATTTTCATCGTGCATCAAAATAAGAAAAGGAATACCTATAGGTCGCAACTTTGCAACAGATTCTTGGGCATTTTGTTTTCTTTCAACTTGCGGTGCGAAGTGCGATTTTTTTGGCGTTAATACGCGTTGCTCATTACGATACGATCACAGAATCCCAAAGTTAAGTTACCATTGCAAAATTTCTCCTATAATTAAATTTTTTTCAAGAGTTGCTATCAAGACATCAGGGGCATGTGCACACTCCTTAAATAACCTTTCCTGGCGTACTAATCTTGCAATTTTGTGTCTTAAAATAATAATAATCTTTATCCTCTTCGTCATTGAATCAATAACCAAAGATTTTTTAATCACTAGGGAGATTAATAAAGTGATATACCGAGCACCATATATTTTATAGCATTTACCACGCTCTGCTACTAGTAAAAATACCAGACTTATCAGCAGAAATCACCCGCATAAAATTCAAAGGTTTTTATGCGGCCGACGCGACGTCGACCTAGTCAAGGAGGCAGCCAATAAGAAAGCGAGCGTAGCGATTTGATTGGTCGGCGTTTCGGAGATCCATGCAGAGCAGGTGTCAACGTGGGCTAGTTAGGCCAGTATAACCAGTGCCGTGCACGGAAATAAGGATTGCGCTTTCAAAGTTTATTTTATTCTTTTTTAGAGCATTTAAATAAAATTTGTATAATATTACGCGGCCCCTATGACTCTATCTTGTTTTACAAAGCAAACGCCGCCCAAGTGTTTTTATGCTGTTCCAAGTGAATTCATACCAATTGTCTCGATTTATGATGGAACCAGTGGCGTATATAGGAGGTGGGCCCAGCCCCCAAACTTTTCCGAATCTGAAAATATATTTACTGTAGATTGCAAATCCGAAGATTTTCAACTACAATACAAAGTCTCATTTTAAGCATTTGTCCTTGAAATTTTTCAAATAAATCCAATAAAACTTATGGACCCACACCGAAGCAAATTTCTAAATACGCCGCTGACACTCCCTATAGGAAAAGTGTACCTACTTATATGACATTCTTGAACTTTTTTTACGAGATTTATCTGTTTCGGAACATTTGGCAGGAAATAAAACTATTGGCAAAACTTGTTGAAAATTATAAGCTACATCTAAAAATGTGAAGTACCTACCTGTAATGGCCTCACATTAGATGATTTGATGTTGAAACATGTGATAAGATAATGGGTGATAATATAATAAAAGATTATTTCCATTATGCTGTTCCTATATACGCACTAACTACAAAGAATTTAGGATCCTGATATTATAAAAATACCTAAAATTAATTATTAAAATGGTGACGTGTTTAAATTCAAATTTCAATATTATATTTTGCCAATTTTGACCTGGCGTAACAAAAGGTAGGTTTTGAATTATGTAAAATCAAAGTTACCTCTACTCTGGTATAGAAATTGCAATATCTTTAATATGTGCTTGCCACGACTGTGCTTAATTTTGGGACTTGCCCTGTTACTCCAATTAGGAAAAATATTTTGAATAAATTACCAATATTGGCGTGGATATTGCTTGCAAGAATTCCATAGAGCACTTGCTTATGTCCTTGGAAAAATTAACTTCTTTTAAATGCCTACTTACCTATATAGTTATTTTATTATTTATGGATTACCAAACTGTTATTTGTTAAGAATAGTCTTAATATAATTAAAATTTCATAATATAGGTACCAAGATTAGATATACCTTATGTATCCATGTTTTATTTATTTCTAAACCACCTAAATCTGCCAATTAGTGTTTAATAAAAATATATTTCACGATACTTTTATCCAATAATTTAGAAAAACTTACTAGTATAGAATCACCGAGTAAGACATAATATTTAACACAACATATCTTATTCTTTTGTGTATTGTACAGGATGCTGAGGGTTCGTATCAAAAGGAAACGGTCCATTTTAATTCGCATTTATCAGTATGCTGTATGCGTTTCGGAGTTTGTTTTACAATCTATGAAAATGTACAGATGAATATAAGCTAATCTTTTAAGTGTGGAATGCAAATATTATGCTCTATTTTCCAGTGTACCTACCTACCTACCTACTACCTACCGATTACTTCATGTGTTATTATTTTTATCTACCTATACTTATAATTCGTTTTGTTCTTATTTTTTACTGTTTTGTATAATAATAAACATATTTTTCAGGGGGAGATAGCTGTCAAAATTATGAAGATTCCTATGAAACTGTACCTTACAGTATTTGTGTGTGTATTTATTTTATTTGTGCAATACCACGTTTACAATCCGTACGCACAGGATAACTATCAACCACAATATGCCGCTGAAAGAAAACAACATATTCCCGTAAGTACCTATTCAACTTGACTTTTTGATCAATATCAATTCGAATCACGTGACTTTTGGAAGTATAACTTTTCTACTCATCAAAAGGTAGATATACAATTTCTCTCTATAGATAGACTTTAAAACTTAAGAAAAACCTTCTGTGTATTTGTGATTTTTTTTGTGAAATTGATTATATTATTTTAATATCCACCTGGGGATATACAATACTTGTATGAAAACAGTTTTAGCAGAAGCATCGTGCAGGACATGAAAAAATCTTTCAGCATCCAAGTTACCAAAACTTTTCACCATTAAATTTCCAAGAAGATTTACGTTTGCGTTACCTGTACCGAAAAAACACTAGATTCTTGAGATAAAATCTGAAAATTCGGTATACTTTCTTACAAAGCTACAATAGTAGAACAAAAATATATACAGTAGTATGCAGTGTATCCCCGGATAGGTGTCGGCATAAGTGTACCTACAGGGTGCTCAATTGCACCGCTTACCTTGTTAGTTTGCTGACCATTCTTTTGGGCTCAGATACTTCCCAAAAGCATGTCTGGTAAAATAGAATTCAAGCTATTCTTTCGGCCGCAAACTAAAACAGATAAGAACAAAAAATATACCATACATATTTGCATAATCTTAGCAAAGGACAAAGAATGAACTATATTTTTATAAATTACAGCTAATAAAAAATAAAAGTATTTTTATGAATTATCTACAGTTGAAACTAAAACTAAATTTTATTTCTATAAACTTGACAATTATGGAAATTAAATACATACGTAGATGACTATTACAATAAATGAGCGCTTGGTTTTTTTAAGACCCTCACTGCTTGTTGTACAGGGTTATCACGCGAAATTATGCCACCCCATAACTTTTTTATTTTTCAACTTAGAAAAAAGATATCAAACACGATAGTAACCTATAGGACTTTTGAATTTGATATTTTTTCTAAGCTGAAAAATAAAAAAGTTATGGGGTGGCCTAATTTCGCGTGATCAACCTGTATAATGAGTCATTAATACTAACTAGATACTAGTACTTTAGGTCGACCTTTGCGCATTATTTTTGAAGTTCCGTTTCAACGAATTAGTCACTACAATCCGATAAAGATAATCTAATTCTCATAGGCAACCCTCTTTTAACATGCTAAAGTAGTAAAACAAATATGCCTATCAAATTTGTATGCCTATTTTGTACAATTTTGTACACACCCAAAACATTTTTTGCACGCTCGCACGCGAGAACCTACAAAAATAAATAAATGGGGTAGGTAACTCCGAGTGATAGGAGAACGGGATTTAGTGCCACTTTGCCTTCTTCGAGTTATTACAGTATTCGGACATTTTCTCTTAGTCCCCACTCAACGAGTAATGGGTTTGAATAGACCAAAATATATAGCGGGAATTTTGCACAATTTTGCACGCTGGTTTTCAAATTCAGCATGCTTGCAATTTTCAGTTTACAATCAAACTAAAATTTGGTAGTTCAAAGGGACGAAAACCTCTGGACACTCTGTAATTGTTAAAAAATGTAATATTTGAAGTAGTCACTTTGTTATCTGATAATAATACCGAGAATGCTGAAATTCCGAGAGCAGTATTCATAAAAATAGCATTTGATCGTAGTCCTAATTAAATTTAGTCTGATAAGAAAGTTGAATTTTATGAGTAAATATTATATAGGTACATAAGTACTTATCGAAATAAGTAAGGTAAACATGACCAATATTATAATCATACACGTTCAATTCAAATTCAAGTTCATTAATTCTATTGGTTTAGCTCGTCTGTTTGCACTAATATTTTATTACATACCTACCTATCGTTTTATGCGACGTTTTGTTGCACATTAGGTACCTAATTACACAGTGAGTCCCGAAAGCAAATATATAAATCCGGTAAAATTGTTAGTATTTTTTTTAACATAACCTAACCTAACCTAACCACTATTTTTCTATTTGGAATTTGGAGAAGCATATTTCTCTACATACATATAATATATGTATTTAAATCCAACACGCATTATTTAATTCACAAGCCGCTTGCTAAGACAAAGCATCTGAAATCGTGATACTATGATATTATAGAAATGCCTAGAGTGATGTTAGGACAAGTCTTGCTTGCTGCGTTTTGACAATGAGTAAAGGAATAATAAGGGCCTTTACTCACTGGTTTCGACGGCGCTACTTCGTACGGGTTGCTTACTGCACAAATGATTATAATACTCTCATATTACCAAAGGAAAAATGTCACCTGTTGTCTGTTGCATATAATACGTTAGATTTACTTATTCAAATCAAATTCGGTACACATTTAAAACTCCTGATTCATAAAATAATAATTATACAAATAATTTGAGTAAAAAATTAAATTTGTTCTTTATTACTGATTTCAAACATTTTTTTAATTCCAGACAAAATATAATTAGACAAATTTTTCTTAAGAGATAAATCATAGAATACGTCATCAACCTGTTTACTGTTTGGTAAATTTAGCGGAATTGCCACGTGTACATCTAAATTATACTATTCACGAGATATACGATAAATTTCGCATTTTCATTTTAATAATAAAAATAATTATTGTAAAGAATAATAATTCCCATCCTCACAATACTCCAAACATTGCACTATAATATAATTATGCGAAATAACTATCTATAGGCACAAACCAAAAATCATCGAAATTGATCAAGCCGTTTAGAAGATATACTTAGCGAACAAACGAAATTTTATGGCCCCTTTAAGGGCCCGTGTAGGGCTCTTAATATAGAGCTTTGAGCAAAAGAAAAAAGACGGGTCGCCTTATTTTTCGACTAGAATACCACTATACTACGGGTGGTATTTGATTGTGGATAACCCTGTATAATGTATTATTCCTTACTAATTAGTTTATTTTGATTTTAGTGTGAAATAAGCTTAAATAATTATGCATCCGATATCCCGCCTTTGTACATAATTACACCAACATATAAGAGACCCGAGCAGCTTCCAGAGTTAACCAGGTTATCGCACACGTTAATGTTAGTGCCTAATCTGACATGGTTAGTAATTGAAGATGCTTATGAACTAAACAAGCTCGTCGATCAAATACTGAAGAAATCTGGTGTAAGGTATTACTACATAACAGGTGAGTACCGTATTATTTTTATAAACTGCTATCGTGTTATCCAATATGGCTCATATTCAACTTCTATAGAAACATTTATTTGAAGGCGAAAATTTCATGTTAACGTACGTCTGTAAGAGGTTACTTTTAAAGATACCAGATGTTGAAAGTTTCAAAAAAATATCGATTGTTTTTATAGTGTGCCAACCAATGGAGATATTTAAACCAAATTTGGAATGCAGCACCACTTTATTAGGTACCAGATTTGGTGATAATATGAAAGACCACAAACAAGCAATGACGGAGTACTGGCTTTTCCTTTCAATAAAAATAACTACTAATACCGTTGGGTGACGATTTCTTCAGTCAACGCTATGACCCTTTCCAAAATAAAATTTGAAACCTTGTTCCAAAAAAGCCATTAATTCCCAACAGAAAGTGTCTCTTGACATTTTTTGATATCTGCCCCGACTACGTACCAAATTTTTATTGTTTTGTCAAATTCAAAAATTAATTCGAATTTGTTTTGGGGTAGGACATCAATTTAATTAATAACGCTATTTAAATAAGTCGTACAATTTACATTATTTAATTGCTTGTGTACCTACAGTCCATTAGACGTGGCGTCGGTATGAATTATGTATTCAACAAATCAAACAAAACAACTACTTTAAATTAGAGAGTTATTTTTATAATTAATGAATTCTTAATTCCGAATTTAAATTATGTTAACAAGGAATAATGTACAACTTATTTGAGTAGTGTTATTAATTCAATAATTGATGTTCTACCCCAAAATAAGTTTGAATTTATTTTTGAATTTGACCAAAAATTCAAAATTTGGTACGCAACCGTGGCAAAAGCCTAGAATTAATTGCTCTTTTGAAAGAAAGTTTCAAATTTGATTTTTTACAGGGCCGTATTAGTTATTTTTCGAAATTAATGGTACTCCGCTATTGCTTGTTTGTGGGCCTTCATATTATCACCAAATATGATACCCTATAAAGTGGTGCTACATACCAAATTTGGTATTAGTTGGGGCACTATAAAAAATAAACGATATTTTTTGAGGTCTGGCAATTAGGTACTATTATTTCATCTTCGTTGCCATTTTTTCGGCTAGGGAAGACTTTTCCCGATAGAACTAGGATATCATTCGCTCAAGTACTACCGAAACCCGAGAAAACCTAGTAATTCTAGTGAGTGAAGGATAATAAGTAAATCACACAGGTAAATTAAGGAGCACCGTGAATCCACATTTTGCCCAGCGATGTTGGCCATCAGGGGTGTTTCTCTCTAAAGACAGTGCATGCATCTTAACCTCCAGAAGAACCATATATTGCACGATAAAAATGTAATAGACAAATTAGTGAATTTGTTAGCTGATGTAGGTTATAATAATGTTTTTAATAATATTTTAATATGTCTGAAAAGTCTTATTAACAAAAGGCAATCTTGGGTTCTGGTTATTCCTTTATAAACTGTTTTTTGCCTTCTAGTGTTTGCCGTGTCACCCTTTTTACAGCAATAAAGTTTTTTGGGAAGTAATAAAGCTTTTTCAAAATTCTCCAACTTGACTCTCCAAATGGATGCATTAATTCAGTTATAAGCTTATTATTTATTTTCATAAATAAATGGGGTGGAAATTTTTAATTGGCCCACCCTATGTCGGGTGTAAACGAAATCAGACTCACACCTATCACATATTTAATTTTGCATGTCCAAGCTTCCGAAAAAATCAAATGGAAAAATTTGAGGTAAGTAATAAAATCTAGAGACTACTTCGCTTGCGGATTCCCTATAGGGCCTAGGGAGCCGTGCGGGTGTCCCAATTGTCTCCCTAATTTTAAAGATAAATTGATTGTTGAAAAACCAAACTGGTGTATAATTTTCCTATTAAACTTGTTAAAAAGTTATTTCAAAAATACCCTTTTCTAAAAAAAATTGAAGTTGGATTTTAACAGGGAATATTAGTGATGAGTATTTGGGGAGCAACAAAAAAATTTTCGGTTTTTATTTCTGTCATCGGGTTTGACCAAGTGAGCATCACTTGCTCAGATTTTGAGACTCGCTGTACATATTATAGGTAGTATTTTAGTTTTTTTTCGGTTCCTTTTCTTCTCCCAATTCCAACCACATATATGGTTTTGTATACTTATCTCTAACAATATATTTTTATCATTCCATGCAAAGATGTGAATTTATCATATTATTATTAATAATTTGACGAAATTTATCAAAAAATGAAAATTTTCTGCTTGGTTATTGTTAAGAGATAATTATATAAAACTATATAGGTATGGTAGGAATTGGGAGAACAAAATAAACCTAAAACCAAAATATACAGGTTGTCTCAAAAATATGACCAAATGATGCTCACTTTCGGTCAAACTGGAAGTCAGAAATGATAATCGATAAGTTGTGTTACTCCCCATATATATACTCATTACTAATAGGTATTCCGTGTTAAAATCCAACTTAACAATTTTTTTGGAAAAGGTAATTTTCATATTCGAATTCCTCGAAAAATTCTACAAAAGTTTAGTTTTTGAACCATCAGTCAATCTTTTCAATTACCGAGACACCATGTGGGACACCCTGTACACTACATGTAGGTCGTAGGTGTGAAGTTTAGAGTAGAAGTTTGACATTGAGACTTTAGGCCTGCATTATGCATTATAATTTCTAGCATATTTTTATTCCTCATAAATCAAGTAGCGGAAATAGTACCACGAGCTAACCCCTTATTAGACGAAGAAACATTCAGATTATTCCAGTTAACAAACCGAATAGAAAATAGATGGATTACAAATTTTTTATATAAAAATTGATGAATAATAAGTAATTTTGATCACGGTCTGAATTACTGTCAAGAAGTTCCATTTTCTTCACGAAAAAACTGAAGAGCTCAAACAGAAATTGTGGAAACCCTCAAAAATTTAAGCTTCTTTGGAGAATTTGACAACTGTCACTTTAGACAATATAATAATAATAAATAGCCTTTATTGTCTGCTTACCAAAATTACAAGATAAATTGAAAGACGGTGGCGACATCCAACTAAAAGCTGCTCTATATAACCACCATAAGAAAATAAATAAATAAGCAGTACTCGTAAATACAATATCTGTCAAGTCAGTCGTTAAGAGACAAAAAAAATAATCTTAGTGCAATCTGTTAGATTCAACATATTTTTTAATCAACTTGTCAAAGGCGCTCGGGTTAGACGCAGATCTAAAGTGTCGTGGAAGGGCATTGAACGTTTTTATGCCGTTGTAAGTAAACGATTTTTCAAATTGCTTTGTGCGATGTTTAGGAACAGAGAAGGTGTGGCAAGTGCGGGTATTGAGGGCATGGCGGTCGAATTTTTGATAAGCTTTGAGTACAAATAATCTGGCTGAGAGGTAACGCTAAGCGAATACACGAATTTAGCCATTTGAATGAAAAATCTTTCTTCCAAGTTAAACCATCCAGATCGTTTAAAAGCATCGGAGATGTGGTCAAATTTTCTAATGCCAAAAGAAAATCTTATACAAGCATTTTGGACCATTTGTAGAGAATGTTTTTCCTTGGCAGTCAGAGCGGGCCAGTATACTAAAAGGCAATAACTATATTACTATATTACTCTCACACAATCTGAGTTTGATGTTGGGGGTCAAGAATATCTTTGTGCAAGTAAAATAATTTGAGTAGACCAAAACATTTTCCTATAAGTTTACGCGTGTGCATCTCAAAACGCAAACCGTTATCAAACACCAAATCCAGATTTTTGCATGATTTTGTTTTGCCTAACTGGGTGTTATTAAGTTTTAAGTTAAAGTGTTCATCAGTCTCCAATAAGAGTCTGTCTTTTCCCATTATGAGAAACTGGGTTTTACTATCGTTCAGCAATAATCGGTGAGAACCCGCATAGGAATTAAGTGCAGCTAAATCACTGTTGAGTTTGAGTATCGCGGAAAAGCGGTCATTGTAGTCAAAAGAAAGATATATTTGTGTGTCATCTGCATATTGATGCGAGGAGCAATACTTTAAAGAAAAGGGAAGATCCGCCGTATAAAGAGAAAACAGCAAAGGACCTAAAATACTGCCCTGTGGGACACCGCAACTCAACTGAACCGAATCTGAACTTCCACTACTCAGCGTGACCCGCTGGGAACGACCTTCTAAGTAATTCCTAAAAAATAACAACGCAGAACTATCCAGACCGAAGTATTCAAGCTTTTTCAAAATAATGGCATAGTCCACTGTATCAAACGCCTTGCTGAAATCTAGCAGCACCAGACACGTGTTTTTCTTTGCGTCGTAAGCCCTATATAAATCATCGAAAACGTCGAGCAAGGTGGTAGTTGTGCTGTGCTTATGTCGGAAGCCAGATTGTGTACGAGGAAAGAAGTTATTGGCCAAGGCAAAATTGTTCAGTTGTAAGTAAACAACCTTCTCCAGTATCTTGGACATAGTGGGCAAAATGCTAATAGGACGATAGTGGGACATTTGAGTAGGGTTTTTATTTTTAGGTACTGGGTGAACATTAGCCTGTTTCCATAATTTAGGTACAACCATGGTTTGTAGACAGAAATTGACAATGTAAGCAATGTGATCAGAAAGATAAGGGACCAGATACAATAACATTTTAGCATTAATTCCATCAGGGCCGGTGCATTTGATTTCAACTTTAAGATGATGTCCTCCACCGTCCTACCAGTTATGGAAGTAAAACCAAAACCAGGAGTGTTCTTCAAAAATGACTTGTTCATGTAAGAATTCAGAATAGTATTATTATCACCACTCGCCTGTGGAGTACTATTCCTAAAAAAATGGTTGAAATCATCAGCAGAACCAGAGCTTTCGACGGAACCATGATCATCCTGAGAGTCCGAAACATGGAGATGTTTTAGTGTGCGCCAGAATTGTTTACTGTTATATTTGAAGTAGTGTTTTAAATATGCGCGCTTTTCCGACTTGACAGCCACATTAACCATGTTCCTAAGTTCCCTGTAACCCGCCCAGTTCGCCTCCGACCTGTTCAACCTATATTTAGACAATGCTCTCCCCCTCAATTTCATCATGAACTTAACATTACTAGTGAGCCAAGGTGCAGGAGGCTTGGAAATTTTAACGGTTTTCAATGGGGCATGAGTATTGAAGAGATTAATAACATTCACATTAAAAAAGTCGACCATCTCGTCCACACATTGAAGAGAATATATATAATCCCAGTGAACCGAGTGCAGATCGAGCAGAAAGCTATCAATGTTGAAATTTGAGAAGTCCCGGTACGTCTTAAAGAATGGTTTACGACGCGGCTTAGGAATGTTGATCTCAGCCGAAACCATACAGTGATCAGAAATCCCATTCATATTAGTAACCTCGGTCCCCACAATAAGATCAGTGCAACAGACAACCAAGAGATCACTTAAACTAGACGTAGTTGAAGTCACTCTAGTTGGTTCAGAAACTAACTGGTTAAGACCATATCTCGAAAGAAAGGTATTTAAAAGTTTACGATCATTGTTATTTTTTAAATAATCCACATTCAAATCACCGCCAAAAAAAACATGGTCACACTCTGGAATAATCACACTCATCGTATCCTCCAACCTCTTAAGGCAGTTTAATAGATTCTGATGCGGAGGTCTGTAAAGAGAGCCGAAACAAATCTTCTTACCCGCCACTTTGACCTCAACCCAAATCTGCTCCAAGGAATCGCAAGTATCCTCGGTTTCAAGCAGTCTAAATGTAATAATATGATCTTTAATGTAAAATGCAACCCCGCCACCTCGACCCCCCCTATCCTTACGAATTAACTTGTAAGTGTCAATAAGCAGACCATAATCGGGAATATTTGCACTCAGCCACGTTTCAGATAACCCAATGACATCCAACGACTCTCCCCCCAGCGCCTCTGAAAATAAATCAAAATCAGAACAAAGTGATCTTACATTAAAGTGGGAGAATTTTAGATTATTTATATGCTGCATAAACGTGAGTCTAACACCACTAGCTCCAGATAAGTAATTTATGATACTTGGGCCCAGCAGGAAAGAAACAAATTGACAATAAAACAAAACAAAAGCATAATCCTAATGATCACCTCATGACAGGTAAAATAGGCCTGAACAAACAAAAACCTATGCGTAGTATTACATTATTATAGATAATAAATAGTTTATTTATTCAGTAATAAGAAACTAATTAGGTATTATATAATTATTTAATTCAAGCAAAGGCATATAAATGCGGATATCCATATAAAGAATACCTAAATCTATACAAACAGAAAAAAGAAAAACAGGCAGAGAAAAACAAGCGCGTAGCGATGGCCGTGAAATGTGAAATTAAGTACCATACGCGTCGATCAAGTCGTGTCCTTAAACATCGTCTTCAGTTTTAATTAAGATTTTCTTCTTTTGTCGCTCGTTCCATGTATAAATTTGTCCGCCAAGTGACCAAGCGTTGTTCTTGCCGAACTTCTTTTTGGCCGCCATTAGGAGTTCATACCGTGATGGTGTTAAATCTTCAAATATAGCAAACTTGGAGTCTTTTAATTTCTGTTTAGAGTTAAAGACCTCATTTCTAATAACATTGCGGACAAAATTAACCACAATAATTCGAGGGGAGGATTTTAATTTTCCGACCCGAAAAGCGCTGTCGATGTCACATGAAGATTAGTATTAACAAATTTTACTGCTTCAGTTATTATATTCTCACCCTCTTTCTCCACAACGCCTGTAATTCGAATGGAATTACGCTTACGAGCCTGTGCCAGTTCATCATTTTGATTCTCGAGACATTTGATCGAAGTGGATTGCTCCGAAACACGAGAATCCAAGCCTTTTAATCCATCGGAAATCTCCACAAGTCTTTTGTCAAAATTGTCAAAATTGTCAAATTTCTTGCTCAGCTAGTTTCCAGTTGATTGGAGAAGTTCTCACAAATTTTCGAAATCAGATCTTCAGACAATTCATTGCCCTCCTCTCGATTTCCTCTATTGCCCTTGACCATATTGAATTATTTATCGACACGGTCGAACCTCGTCGTCACCCAGTAGTCCTATTAGTATATTTATCTCTATTCACAATTTTCCACGGAAAACGTAACTTCCAAATGGAGAAACAGACCAACGACGACACTTGCACACAACTTTAACTAATTGAACTTAAAACTGGCAAATTACTATGAGGGAAAGCCCTATTGATTGATAAATAAACGGAGCCAGGTTTTAGCAGCCCTACTCGTACATGCTTAGACGTGAATCATGTCGATAGCCATAGAACAGATAGCACAGGACATCCGTGGGACCTTCGTTTATGGTCCACTTTAGGTCCGAATGTCCCGTACTTAAAGAGGACATCCCATCCCAGGGACATCCCGTGTCGTACCTACGTCCTAGGGATAAAATACATGGATGTCCTCGGGAAATTTCTGGTATATATCCATAAAATATAAATAAAATGATATTCCTCATGCATTTATGGAAGAAGCTTGATATTTTCTAGGAAATAAGGATATTATAAAATATTAACATAAAATAAATTTGCAGAGATAGGAGATAGAGATATAGCTTTAATAGGATTATTTTTAATTCATCCATGCACTGATTATCCTAAATAAGAATACCATAACCACGGTATATTTTCTGACGTACAAATATTAACATATCGATCGTTTAATTTCATTATGCCATCATAATGTACAGGGTGTCCCAGTTAACGTGATAAACCCGATTTTCTCCGTAATTTTTAAAAATAAATTCATGGTTCGAAAACCAGACTTGTGTAGAATTTTCCGAGGAATTCTAATGTGACGTCAAACTTAATATACCGAGTGTTGTTAAAAAGTTATTTCAAAAAATACCATTTTCCAAAAAAATGTGTAGTTAGATTTTAACAGGAAATGTTAGTAATGAGTAGGTATACGGGGAGTAACGAAAAAGTGTCGGTTTTCATTTCTGACTTCCAGTTTTACCAGAAGTGAGCATCTCTGTCAGATTTTTTAGACAACCTGTATATTTTGTTTTTTTTTAAGTTCCTTTTGTTCTCTCAATTCCAACCATATATATTTTTATATAGTTATCTCCAAAAATAACCAAGCAATAAATTGCTATTTTTTGATAAATTTCGTCGAATATGACAAATTCACATCTTTGCATGGAATGCTAAAAATATGTCGTTAGAGATAACTACTATATCTAGTAGTAAAAGCGATAGATGTAAAAAATGAAATCCAACATGGAGGCTACTAGACTCTTTCTAACAAAAAATACACTCTACTCAATCCATTGTAACCAAAATTGTTCGTTAGAGCGCCAGAAGCTTGAACTAGTTAAATAAAAGATAACATTTTCCTATTTGCGATCTATTTACAAGAGAATCGCTAAGTACACTAATTGAAATTTGACTTACAATTAAATATTAAGGTTGAAACTACAAGTATGTAAATTCTAGTTCTATAAGTTACAATCGAAAAGTTTGCGAACTATTTTCATTCAGAAAAACCACTATACTAAAATCGAGCAACTCTTACGCCTGGCGTAAACAAGAGCACGTGCGTTGAAATATTCGCCAGGGCCGCACTGAGGCAAGACCTTTATTTAATTTTAGTTTTACAATTGTTTACATCAAAATATTTCGGAAAATAATTGTTGGTTTAATTAAAATGGTTCAAAACATCGATAAAATTATTTGTGGCAGTGTCTAAATAGCTGAAAACAACAAGATAAAACCAAAGATCATAATATATGATCTTTGATAAAACCGAATAACTACACTTTTGCGATCGAGTACGTCCCTGTTGCCGAGTCGGGTGAAATTTTATAGCCTACCAACCAACCGCGGATCGTCATTGAACACGTGGTTTTATTTACACCAGGCGTAGGAATTGCTCGATTTTACTTATGGGCCGAGCCGCCTTAAAATAATAACTCCTTATTCCAAACAACTTTTCCTTATAAAAGTTGTTCATATCTTTGAAAATAATTGCAGTTTACTCTCGGGTATATTTTGATTATTTATTGATCAAGTCGAATTATTTTGCTTACGTCTCATTATGAGATCACACAGGAGTGATTTCCAAAATATCAAGATCCAGCTCCAAAATTGTTTGTTATTTACACCTATTCCGACAACTATCCAGGGTCACATTGTATTGTATACTCCTTAGTAAAATAGATAATTAGGTATCTACTCAATAACGTATTGCCATCCTAAATTCCAATTTTAATTTTGTGGAAGGAAATGTTTTTCATGATGGATAATTTTTAGAATATTTCGATTTTGAAACAACTTTTTATCTTAACTGGGTGTCCTACGGGCTTTTTTAAGTAGGTGCATATCTTCTTTGTTTGTAAATATATTTAGGTAGGTACCTACTCATTTTGTCTGAATCAATTCAACTAAAAATTAGAAATTAGAACTTTGGGCATGTAAAGTTCTGACATTTTTAGGAACGTCGCATTTACATCTAACAACCTCGCAGCTGTCAGGAAATGACTTCCGCGTTCTATTATAGATAGATACAATTTGATTATTAACAAGACTACTTATTGTTTATTGTTTGAGATTTGGTACTTATTGATTAGCAGTTGTTCTCATATTTTAATTTCGTGTTATTACGCTTTATGTATTTTTAATGAAAAGTTTATCAGGCCCCATTTAAATTGGGCCACTGCCATACTTACTAAATTAGATAAATTGGTTGTTAATGAATGTAAAAATTACATTTTTAAATCGGCATTAAAGAGTCACAAAACCGTCTTAATTCAAAGCAAAACTGAACAAATAAATGATATGAGATATGAACCGCTTTGTCGTTTAAATTACATGAAAATATTCAATGATCCAGATACATAATCCTTATTCCAAACAACTCTACGTAACTCATATTTTACATTTGTTGTTTCCTGACCTTAAATATATAAAAAAGGAAAATACCTATAGGCAATTTCATACCAGCCGAGTTCAAAGTTTAAATTTAAAATCATAGTTAGGTAAATTTTGTTTTCAGACTTCCATTCGTAGTAGTAGTTAACAGTGGCGGATCTACGGGGGGGTTACAGGGGCTATAGCCCCCCCTTGGCCTAATACCGTAAAGGCACTTAAAAAATATGTCTGGCAATTAGAGATGGTGTGGAACTGCGTTTTCTTGGAACAGGTACAACCTGAAGCAGTTCCAGGCAATACCTATTCTTAAAAAACCTGTTCCAGTTCCAATATTATTAACTTATAGTCTTCTAAGGCCGTGGTCCGAATAACGCTGTCAGTGCTTACAGCGCTCAGATCGTTTACAACAGGTACGATTTGATTCACTCGCTGACAACTCGATTCGGACCGGTTGTAAATGCGCTAACAGGAACATGCCATTTTGAGGTTATGTGGGCGTGAAGGTCGCAAAGTAACTATTATTATTGAATATTGAATCAGTGATAAATATTGCTTCCGTTTCTAAAGAGGGTACGCTAAATAGTTTTTATAGTACAAATTTAAAAATTTGGTGAACGCAATGGGATTGGGACAGGGCCCGGCACAGAACACGGGTCCAGTCACCGCCTTCACCGATCGACAGTTCACGTTCACAGTTGTTCTATTTTATTACTACGAGTAGATAGGAACTGGAACATCGGAACGGAACTGAACTAAACTAAGAATATTAATGTATTAATAGTATTTTATTTTAATGAATAAAATGAATAAAAAATGTGTTTCCTATTTTATTACAAAATTTCGGAAATAGAAGCCCCTCCCTTGCCTCCAGCCTAGATCCGCCACTGGTAGTTAACACCCCCTCCCCCTCCCCCGCAGATGAATGTGGTTGCTTCTGGGGTACTCCTAGTTTGTAGGCTGAGAATTATTATTATTATATCTTTTCGGGTAAAAAAGCTGTTAGAGGTTAGAGTGGAATTGGGTCTTCGAGTTTTTGAGTTAAGTAAGTATCGACAAAATTTAATTTTTTTATAGTGTTAGCTTGCGCGTTTTTCGCTGAATGACAGAAAATATATCGATATTGCAATGCCGTTTCCCCACCAAAAATCAAAGTTTTGGTATCGATTTTAATTTTTACAACAATCAAGAAAACTGACAAGTTGCATCAGAAAAATCTACTGCTTGGGTAATTTTCAATGACATGTACTTTTCTTATTAAGCGTTTCTCAACTTGTGCTCATATCACAGACCTATATAGCTATATTATAGGTCTGTGCTCATATGAACTTTCCTGGTTAAAATGAGATTTTCTGTCATCAGTTTTAGTTATGCATTTTACAACCGGGACAACCTGTATAGTAAAGGAGAATCATGTATGCCAAATGTATGATAAAAGTTCAAACTTTCATATTTTTTTATAATCAATATTGATGATTTATTTGATTTATTTATTAATAATAATAACAATAATAATAATAATTCTCACCCTCACAATAAAATCCATTATATAAAATTATATTGCGTACATACGCACGAGGGGTCCTTAAGGGACTTGTGTGTGCAATTCAATATCAGATAAGATAAAATTTGACTAAGACAATAAAGATACAAATAAAATATAATATAGTATATTATATAACTAGCACGTAATGTCATTCAATTCCTCGCCTGCGGCTCGTGCCGCAAGTCATATGAGTGGGAAATGAACATTCCGTGCGAGTTATACACCATACTTTTTCTACGACTGTTATTATAACTGTTTGAGTTCAAATTTAGTTCTTTTAGTTTTTTGTTGCAATTTAATTAGTTTGAACATGATAACAAGAGGTATTAAATTTAAGACAAATTTTAACAAAATATTGCGTATCTACACTTATTTACAATATTAAGGTCATATATTAGTACTTACAGTTATAAAAAATCTTTGGAAAAATTTCTGGAATTAAATTTTCTGCCGTCACATTTGCAGCTTCCAAAATATGCGATAGGTAGTGTCTATTCTATCTTATTGCCTCTGGAACTGTACATTTTTGTTATAAGTAACTTACTAATTTAATTTTTCACTTTAAAATTATAATAAACATAAATCAACAAAGCTGAACTGTCACATTCGCACAATCATATTCCACGGTTTGCTGTGGCAACCCGTGCGCAATAACATTCCCACACCGGTTGTTAAAAACCGTGTACAATGAAGTACGTTTCCCAATTAAAAAAGAACATATAATGAGGCCATTTCTTTACAGTCGTAGAAAAAGTATTATATAGTAACACTGCACACATAGTTACACTTTAGCAAGCTCTATGCAATCCAACAGCAGCCACTATTTGCGACAATTAAACTTACTGCAAATAAACGGTTCTTGTACACGTAATATGATAAAATTCCCTGATCTGGGCCTGAACCCTCACCCTAAAGGTATTGAATCTTAAACAACTTATCTCCACTGGCAAAATATTCCAGAATCTTGGTGTAAGATATAGCGGACGTCACTGGGACCAAGAAAAAGAGAACCAGTGTTGTACCTAAAATTTTATTATGTGTAAGATGAATAATACTTATTGTCTAATGTTTAGAAGATCCTCGAAAGGAGATATAGAAGGATATTTATTGGCTTCGAGCATAACGATTTTTATTATTAACTTTTGGACCCAGCTCACTGGATGAAAGGCGCTTTTGCAGCTCTCCATACAAGGATTCGATAATGCATCACTGATTTAAATGTAAATTTATACCGAGAGAGAATTTTAGAATTTTTTATTCAGGCCATGTTTTTTTATGTATCAACCGATTTTAAATAACGAGGCTTCGTTGCTTGCAAAAAAGAACTGGCCATTGACAAAATACTTCAAAATGGCCGATTTTTAAAATCAGACATGGCGGCAATATTTATATTTAGAAAATCGGTTAGTTGGGGGCGGAACTATATGCAGTAATAGTCATTTTCATCATTGTTATGCTTTTGGCACTGAAACTGCCTTCATTCTTTTGCTCATAATTTTTTATTTACTAACCGATTTCGATGAACCTTGAAACGTTGCTTGAAAAAGGACGGATTATTAACAGAAAAGTTAAAATGGTCGATTTTCCGAATTTCAAGATCGCGGACATGCTTGAAAATTGTCCTTTCCTTGGGCTAATTATTTTTTAAGCAAAAATATTGGAATAATACAACAGAACAAAAAATCAATAAAACAGGCCTTGATCTACATTTTAAGGCCACCGTGAGGAAAATTGGCCTATTGGGGGCGGACTTCTACGCAATAACAGAAAGATTCATTTTCATCATTTTCATTATTATGCTATAGTACTGAAACTGCCTTCGTGCTTTTGACCATATTTTTTTTACTAATCGATTTTTATGAACGTTGTTCCGTCGCTCGAAGAAAGAACAGACTATTGACATAAAAGTTGAAAATGGCTGATTTTCTTAACTCCAAGATGGCTGACGTACTTGAAAATTGTCTCTTCTTTCCTGAGACCAAAATATTGGACTAACGAATAAATCAATAAAATGGACCTTTATTTGCAATTTACCTAAGCCTACGAATTTGTTCATTTATTGACTTCAGCACTTCGGGAGTGGGAGAGTAAGGGCAAATGATGAAAATGACGCTTTCTATTATTGCGTATTATAGCTCCTTCCCGGATAGACCGATTTTTCTCACAATAGTCTTAAAATGTAGAGGGAGATCCATTTTATTGTTTTTTTTTTTGCATCGGTTGCCTTATAAATTGAAACAGCACAGTGCAACGTTCAGTAAAATCGATGTTTTTTTCGTCTTTTTGCGATAGGAGAGGAACACCTTTTATAGGCACCACGCGGCCGGACCGCGTGGTAGTGTGGGAGTCTCCCCGAAAAGGGGCATACCCACTAAAAAACCTCGCCTATTTTAGGGCATAGTGAGTGAATTCCAGCCCTATTTTGTAGGATAGGTGGCTGTAGGGAGTGATGTGCGGCTACTAGAAGAAGCCTTGGGGGTTTAGCGTGAAACTACGAGTAGAGTTTGGCCAGAAGAGTATGGCTGTTGGTTGTCTTTTAGAAAAAGGACTAGAAATTCCTCAGACGAGATTGTGACGGGGCCTTTTATGTAGGAGATCGTGATTTGGGATATAATTGGTAGCAGTTCTGAGAAGAGCATTTGGATGAATCTCCGTCTTTGTATAGGTTTTCAAGGAGAGTTTCTTGATATAATCATTCAAGAAAGGAATGTTCATGTCACGGTGGATGTGGCGATTGGCGACGTACCAATCGGCACCCGTGATAGTCCTAAGACAACGACTTTGAACTGCTTGGAGTTTTTTGTGGTGACTCTTTTGTTTGGACTGAATGGGGAGTTTAGATCTCTTGTGGATCATAGGAAATACTGCTTTGAACATGTTAAGGGCCTTTTGCCTGATTTGTTTAGTGTGTTTCTCAAAAGTGAGATGAATGTCTAGGTGAACGCCTAGGTACAGGACGGGGAATAATCAACTTCAGAATCATTTAAAACGATTCTGGGAGGGGGGGCTGGCGCCCCTTAGAGAAGATGACAGATTGAGTTTTGCCAGCATTGACTTTGATTTTCCACTTTTCAAACCACTCAGAGGGAGAGTCCACAGCGACCTGGAGCACCATGCACGCATGCTCACTGCGACGACCAGATGCGGTTATTGCAGTATCATCCGCGTACAGGTACAACAAGGTGCCGAGGAATCTGGGAATATCGTGAGTGAAGACATTGTATACAGTGGGACCTAACACTGAACTCTGTGGGACCCGCCTCTACCCTTTTACGGGAAGAGAGGAGACCGTCTATTTTGACTTGGAAAGTCCGGTCAGCCAGGAAGGAGGAAATTATCTTTACGACAGCCAAGGAGATACATATTTAACAAGATGAGTTTGTAGATAAGAGCTTGATTAATCAGATTAAGGAATTTGACGATTTGTTTTTGTGGGAGGAGTTTGATTGCCTTGTTGGATATATTGTCGTATCCTGGGGCTTTACTGACTTAGAGACGAGATAATGGCGATGAGTGCAAAACGCGAGAGGGGCCGGGGGATTTTGGCGCACGGAGCGCCTCGCCTCGGACTCTACCGTCTCTTCCCACTCCATAGCGGTCGGCAAAAGCTTTGGCCTTCTCCTCAGAGGTATGTACCACCGCATTGGGGCCGTGGATCGGCGGGAGCAGACCACGGGAGGAGTTGCCTTTGAGTGCCTTGATAATTTACCAGTATTTACGTTTTTGGGGATTTAGGGACTCTAGACGTTGTTGCCAACTGTCAGAACGGACTTGGTGTAGAGGGTCTTTCAGCTTGGAAATCAGCAAGTTGGCTACTCGTCTGTGATCGGGGTGGACGTTGCGACAAGCTCTTTTACGGGCCGCGCGGGTTCTTTTAAGGAGCTGTCTTTACGCGAATATCGTAATCAAGTTTGCAGTCTTTTAAAAGGGGAATATCTAGGACATCGGGCATCGGTCCTGTGGTCATGATTTCTAGGGTAGTGGGTGGGTTCGTCGGGACCAAAAGTTAGGACGTTTGCTACAGAATAGTAGTCTTCTAATATCATGTCCCTGCGATTTGTCAGCCGGCTCCCACAAGAGGGGGATTTGGCATTAAAATCGAAAAATGGCAGCGACCGAACCCTCAAAGTCGAATAGTTTGTCTAGGTCTAGGTCAGCTTGAAGAATGGGCTTACTTGGGGGTATATAGACGGAAGAAAGGCAGATTTTTTGATTTCCATGAGGGATAATTAGTGAGGAAACTTCTAGGTTGTCATAGGAGTGCTTAGAGAAGATGACGGGGTTTAGGTGCTTGCGAGCGAGCGAGTACGGCCACGCCCCCTGAGCGGCCGGCTCGCTGCCTGTCAAGCATGTGCACATGGAAATCGGGGATATTGAATTTGTCGGTGGGCTTTAGGCATGTTTCCTGCAACAGGACAACATCGAAATTTTGTTCTTGAATAAAGCAAATAAGCTCGTATTTTTTAGTGAGAACGTGACAGGCATTCCAGGAAAGTATCCGAAGAAGTTTATTTTCTACCGCCATTTATACGGAAAGGAAAGAGGGAGGTTCAAAATAACGTAGGAATCCATATACTGCCATGTATCCCTAATTTTTCACATTGTCGGTACATACTTTTCATGCTTTTTTGCATATACCTGTAAAATATTCCAAGACGGCACTTAGACGGTGTGATGCCCCGTAGATACCAATGAGGTACCCCGTATATACCAACCAAAATTCTCATTTTATTTTATCAAATAATTCGATACAATGTTAAGTACTTCCTTAAAATATCTTGTTTCAAATTCATCGCGCCAGAGACCAAGCCGCCGAATATCGGGTAATAAATTAAATCGAAAAACCATGTTGTTTATATTAGATAGATTGGCCAGGGTAATTAATGTCCCCCGAAAAACATGTTTGTTTATGTATCCTACCCGCCGACAAGCTCGCGAGCGGGTAGTGAACACCTGCAGACCCCGAATCGAGTCGAAAACAATGTCCCCATCTGATATAAAAGAGGGTTGCTCCCGGACAGGAGCCAGTCGTTGCCGACCACCTCTTGCCGGGCGAAGCCCTGCCCGGCAACACAGCGAGTGTCCGATGCCGTGCCAGCCGTAGAAGATCCCGAATTGTTGGGCGAAGTACTGCCCGAGAAGTCATCTAGAAGTCTGCCGCCTTGCCTGCCATAGATCCAGCACCAGAGCCTCAGTACAGTATGCTGTCCGTTGAACTGACCACAGAGTAAGCGATTGAATTGTGTTTTGTTGGGTTTTGTCGACTGAGTTGCCTTTCTATTTCTAGTTAAGTAATTTATTTGATTTTATTTTATTTTGAATGCTATTGGTGTTTATTTGAGGTGTCGTAAAGGATGGTTATATTTTGTCATAATATTTTAAATCAGTGTCTTTACAGTTCTGAATATTTTACGCTAAATTATGGGTATTTAAAAAGCTGTTAGCATAGCAGTGCCGTATTAAGTCAATATTGATATTTTACGCTAAATTTTGGGTATATTTAAATACGTTTTTGTGCCAATTTTAAGGGATTTTAATAATTTTGTGTCTCTATTATCAATTTCGAATCATTATTAATTTACATATTTTTATTATCATTTGTGTGATCAGGCTAACTAAATTGTGTGCCAATAATTTTGGTATTATTTCTTGGAATAATTTGAGCTTAATTCACGTACTATTTTCGCAGGTTTTTGTTATAAGTTTATGCTATAAGCTAGTATTGTTCGCCACTTAGGTTTGAAACCAGTTACTAAAATTTAAAGATAATTATTATTTTGCGCTAAATTCTTTATTGTTGATTCTTTTCTGTAATATTTACTTAGGAATATTTTAATAATTCATTTTGTTCACGTCTGTGCATCCTCAATTCATTTACTGTGTAATTCGTAACCTATATATTATTACGCCATAGGCGTATCATTTACTTTTTTAATATATGTATTAAAATTCCCCTGTTGTTTCCGTTAATCCTTAGGCCCACACCAAAAATAAATTAACTTATGGTCCACCTTTAAAGGAACCGCTCGACCAACTAACACCAAAAACAAAGGTGCACGCCATAACGGCACATATTGTCAACAAAGTGACATCTGTGGACCGATGACCAAACTATTCAAACTTACTTCTACTGAATCATAACAAATAAAGATAACATTATACAAAATACAGGGGACAATCAATAACAAAATATACGAGGATTACTCGATAAGATAAACATTAGATAAATCAAAGTCCAATCGCCGAGTCGGCAAAATCTGCGAGTATAAATCCAGCACCAGCCACAGGCTGGGCATCAGTAAGCCCCGCTTAAATAGCCTCCTTGTTCAGGTCGGGCTCCGAGGGGCAGACGACAGCGCCCCTGGGCACTGTTGAAGACGTCAGTGGGTCAGTAGCGGCACCCCGCCGTCGCGTCGGGTCAAGGGCGCAGCTCGCGTCCCGGTCACCTCCACGTACTATCGGTCGCGTCGGTCCACAGTCCGCGCTACCTCCGCCATGGTCCAGATACTGTTAGAGGCATATCTGTGAGTGCAAGAATAAACATCACCCTAGTTTGTACCTGCTGTCTTTCTTCTGCGCTTCGCGACTCCCGCACCCAGTGATCCCGGCAAGCTGTGAGGGTTAATCCAACCCTCCGGCATACACAAGTAGTGCGTCACAGGGTAAAGGCTCCGTGTGGAGGCACTCAGTTGTGACACGTGGTGGAGGCGCGCAGTCTTCAAGCTGCACCACGCGTCTCCCACGTAAACTTGTGTGACACGTGGTGGAGGCGCCATCCTGGGACGCCGTTGGAGCATCGCCGATGGTCATGGAACCCCAGCTGTAGGAGGGAAGTTCCGGAGCAGGCCGAGGCAGAAGCTGTAAAGAGAGAGTACAGGTTAGTGGGGAAGTGTTAGAAATAAGGTGTGATTCGGCGAGGTACTAAGGAAAGACCTACGCGGCGAGTGCCAAAGGAGCACCAGGAGTAAGAAGCCGTACCAGGAAGAAAGGTACAGAAAAATGAGAGCGATGACTCACCTTTCCAGCCGTCGAGGAGACTAAAAAAGTCCAGACGAAGTCCGAGAAGGAAGATGACGTAGTGTTGGCCACGTTCAAACCGCGCCACCGGAGCACGGAGTTCGAGGGCGAAGTTTTCACCTTTCCACCCGTCGAGAAGACCGCCAGAGTCCCAGACGAGGTCCGAAAGGAAGGCGATTTAATGATGATAGCAGCTACAGTCCAGACGAGGGCAGAAGGTCTAGAGAAAAAAGACGAAAAAATAACGGCAACAAGGGTAGCAGGCCCAAATAGCCGATAAAAGAAAAAGTGCCAGAGGTGCACAAGTAGAGTACCTACTACCGCGTCAGAAAGGCAGGCACAGGTAGAATAGGAAAAGGATATAAGGGGCCAAAAGGACAAGAAAGGTCAGGACGGCCAAAGGAGAAAAATTAGTAGAAGAAATAAAAATACAGAAGTAAAGAAAATAAAGAGAACCACCAGAAACCTACTTAACCAAATGTATTCAGGTCAAGTAGAAGTTTATAAACAAAGATATATAAACAATATACAAAGAGTTAACGCAATCAGGTGTGGAGTAGATAAGTGGAATCAAGGTCAAGTGTAAGGTCAGTGCACAGGTATTTTAAAGAAAACATTTAACAAGTATAAAAAGCATATTTACCTAAAGTCCAAAACGTCCAGTTGGTTAAGTCGCAGATTCGACTACGTAGCTCGAGGAAGGGCCCACATCTCAGCACATCACGCACCCAAAGCCAGACACGGTAGTACAGTGCGACAGTTACTCCAAAATAGTACCCATAAAGCCCCAGTCTCCAGGAGCTTTCAAAATTACAGTACCATGTAATTGTATCCTAAAAACAGAAGAATATATTTTAATACAAAAAAGATTCCCGTGCACAGCCCCAGAAATAAAGAAACTCGAAATAATTCACGTGATCCCCGCAGCGTGGACCACCCTGAACACATTCATTTTACACCCGGCAATAGAAAGCCAATCAGAAAAATTTAAAAATATAAACGATTGTCTAAATAGAAATTGGACACTTTCGATACCCCACATAAATTTGACGTCCACAAGAGACACTTTAGAACACGTATTAAATGAGATAAAAGATAAGAAAGATATATTTAATACAGTACCGGATTCACTAGGTTGGGTGAATCACAACCACTCCATAATGATGATATAGAACGTCCTGCTATCAATTGCAACCCTGTATATACTCTTCCATAGACAAGCACCAGCCTTCCCAGTTTTCGCACAGGCAGCAAGAGCCTGCAATAAAAACACAGACACACCCCACGACGTGTTATTTGGTCTAACCTGCTCTCTTTTTGCGGCGATTATCCTGTACACACTGTGGAAAACAGTCACAGGATACCTTCGAAGGCGACGCACAGCCAGGGAGGAAGCCAGCAACCCCGAGATGGTAGCCCCAGTACCAGATGTCCTACGAGAACGCGAATATGTCGTCCGAATCCCTAGCGCAGTACTACGGGCCGACGGCAAAAGCGACAACGAGGCCACGGCGAAAACTGCTGAGCTTGCAGTGACGCTCGAGGCGAGGGCATCACCCGAGGATTTTTTATAGTCCGTAAAAAACAGTTTGTAGAACATTTTTTATTTTTTATTTTTAGTAGTGCACTTTAAGATTTTTTCTAGATTATAAAATGGTACCAGGGTAAATAAGTTCGTTTTTAGGAAAGAGTAGACCGAAAGGAAGGAAACCCAGTTATTATTTCTTTTTGCAGGACCGGAGTAGGTTAAATAAATAAACACGACTTAATAGAGACAGGTCTGAGTAACTGAGATGCGCATAATTTGTCAGAACTAGCTCTAATAAGTCAGGAAAAAAAAGTAGAGATAGTAAACATATATTGACGGGCGTCGCACCCGATCCCTGTAATATATTTTGCAGTACCGCCCCAGTATAAACCACTGCCACACAAACAGGAGGCCAGGGGCAAGGGACGGTACGGGATCATTATTGGCCGCGAGCAGATGGTCATGGGCCCGCGGCCAACGTAGTAGCAAAATCTCCAAATGTGTCTAAAATAGAGAGAAATAGAGAAATTAAGCGAATAATGTAAAGATAGAATCTTATACCATATAATATTCAGGGTTATGGCTAATAAATGTCCGGAGTACCAAACGCCGGAACAAAGGCAGGTTAAAACCTAAAAATATAGTTATGTATAAAGGGAAATTATTTTTTTAGATGAGAAAAAAAAACTTACTAAAACTACAAAGGTGCACGCCATAACGGCACATATTTAACATGTGCTAAGTGCAATTGTGCTATCTGGGAAGTGCAGAATCTTATCTTGTTATTTTTCTTCTCAAATGGACCAAACAACAAACAGTAAAACCCCATTGATAAACTTTGTATAAATTAAGTAAGTAACGAATGTATTCAGTCTATAGTATTGTCAGTAGCCTAAGCCAAACCACTGTAACTCGCATTCTTTAATATATATTTTTTAAAAGTCTTGATCTTCACATCGCCCGTAACATCGATTAATAAATAAAAAATATATGTGCAAAGGAACGAAAGTAATTTAACTATTACATCATAACACAGATATAAATGATTGGTTCGCCCTCCTCCCACTCTCGATGGTCCAATTTTCCTCACAGTGGTTGTAAAATATTGAGAAAGACCTTTTTATTGAATTTTTATAGGGGTTGCATTATTAAAATATTTTTTGCTTTAAAAATAATTAGCCCATGGAAAGGATAATTTTCAAGCATGGCCGCCATCTTTGAATTCAGAAAATCGGGCATTTTGAATTTTTCTGTCAATAATCCTTCCTTTCTTCAAGCCAAAAAAACATACTGTACATTAATGAATCGGTTGTTGGTTATTGTCTTTTTCTGTATTTCGTTTTATTTATATATACTATATATTTAGCAACCACGTCAGCCCGTCGGGTTCGTTCATAAATGACCTCTTCGGTGAGCCGAATGAATGTTAGATTTGTTAAGATTAGATTAGATTAGGGTTTGTTTTAAAGAAGATAAATAATGCCTTAATTTCGCATATACCTAGTTTCTAAAAACTCATGTTTGTTTCAGCTCCGATGCCTGTCCAATACAAAAACAAAACCAAAGGACCTAAGCCAAGAGGTGTCTCGAATAGAAATATGGGTCTGAAGTGGCTGAGAGAACATGCCCAAACTGGAGTTTTCTATTTCGCCGATGACGATAACACATACGATTTAGAATTGTTTAATGAGGTAAAACTATTATTTAGGTGACGTTTCTTCTCCAACTCTTGCACAAAATGAAAGTTTATATTTTCACAAGTTGTGCCCCTGAAAGTTTCATAGTATGTAATATCATAGTTCTGCGGAAAATCAACTGTGAATATTTACTGGAAAATGAATGAATAGGGTGGCAGAAAAAACCGGAATATATTTTTGACACATTTTCATAGCACCTAAAGGGCTTCACATATACAGGGTGCCGCAGAAAACCAATGACAATAGGTTTTTGACTTCAAAATATGGCGATTTAACCACACTTACCTATATTCGAAAGTAATTCGATTCCCTTAAAAGATACACGCGGTTACAGTAAAATCTCAAAAATCGGATTTTGGTTACATTTTTGTCAGTTTTAGAGATATGGAGATGAGATTTGCGGTACAAGTTATTACTATTTAGGTACCTATGTCAATTCGACCACTTGGCTCTCATTGCTGTAACTCAAAAACAAATGAAAATCAAAATTAACATGGGTTCCAAAATCGTTTTTAAGAAATATATATAAAGAGATTCTTAAACTTAACATTTAACAACCTCTATATTTCCAAAGAAGGATGCTAGAATTCATGCTTATAATAATTTTGCCTTGTCTTAAATTGCGTTATTACCTTCCATAGTCGTTTTTCCTATTTTAGTTTCCATTAGAATGGGCCCAGTAACGTGACACATCTATTAAAAAAACTGTTTATCTCGAAAACAATAATTTTAATGAAAAATATACAAAATACAAAAATCGAGGAAAATTAAATTCTACATCATAAAAATATTTCGCACACTTCATAGACGTACCTCAGAAAAAGTTGGGGAGATAAAAATTCATATGTCCCCCCGATTTTCATTTGTTTATGAGTTACAATAACGAGAACCAAGTGGTCGAATTGGACGTAAGTGGTAATAACTTTTACCAAATCTCAACTCGATATATTTAATATTAACAAAGATATAACCAAAAACCGATTGTTAAGGTTCGACAGTTATATAACCCCTGTATCTTTTAAGAGAAGCATTTTTGAATACAGGTAAGTGTCGTGAAATCGTCATTCTTTGACGTCAAGAATCTAGGAATAATAGATTGGCCTTCTGTTCTAAGACAAAAATTATTTCAATAGCAAAACAAATTAAGAAAACCTTCATAATTTAACGCCAATAACACTAGCCAGGTATATAAGTAAGCATATTGGATTTCAAAAAATGCAATATAATACAGAGTGTTTTGATTAAAATATCATCATTAAAGGGCGGAATATATGCATTTAATGTCAATCGAAATATGCGCATATACAGTGTGACCCATTTGTTTTGGGGTCAGTCTGTAAAAAGTGTATCAATCGTGCGATTTGGCTGATTTTTTTTTTTAAATTGTAGAGCTCGATGAACTGCACATTTTGAACAAAAATTGCCTGGTTCGCATAAAATCCAAAGCCTACTATGACCGTTTTTATGAGAAAAATTTTAAGAAACCATATTAGCGTTTTTTTTTGAAAAAATCTGTGTGCGCCAATGGATTGAGCACCCCTCGAAATGGGTATGTACAAAATTTCATCAAAATATTTTAAGTAATAACGATTTTGTAGAAAAATTAAAAATGCAGCCAAGGTACGTCTTTATTTTAAAAAATTCAAAGTTGGCCATGGAAAATAATTGAATTGTTTACTTTTATTAAGTGTCAAACTGTCTAAATTGAGTTCAGAAATTGTTTGTGCTCAATACAATTAATTATCATAATTATGGAATATTTAAGCATAAGAGACAAAATAGAAATTGTTCGACTCGTGGGCGACAACGAGCGCTCGGCAGCAGAAGCTGCGGCCGAATTTAACAATAGACACCCAGGTAGATCAGTGAGTCGAAGTACTGTACAACGTATAAACAATATTTTTGATGAAACTGGATCGATTTCTAAAAATTTATTAAAAACTAGGCAAAATGGACGCCGTGGACTTGTTGAAAATAACAATCAAATTCTGCAATACTTTAGTGACAATCCTCGAAATAGTGTTCGAACGGCTAGTTTAGACCTTCATATACCCAGAGAGAGTATAAGGAGATGTTTGAGACAAAACAAAATAAAACCGTTTAAGCCAAAATTTTTGCACACCCTGGAACCAGGAGATGAGGAGAGAAGATTAGAATTTTGCTATTGGCTGCAAGGTGAATATCTCCATAATGGCAACTTTTTAAATGAAATTTTATTCACCGACGAAGCCACGTTTACTACAAATGGTGTAGTATCAAGTCAAAACTGCCGTCACTGGTCAGCTGAAAATCCAGAGTTTATAATAAATGCAAGGAGACAATATTCACAAAAAATTAACGTTTGGTGTGGAATACTACGCGACAGAATAATTGGCCCATTTTTCTTTGAAGGGAATTTGAATGCGGCTGGCTTCTTGAATTTTCTAGAAATTGAATTTAGAAATGCTTTAGATGAGTTACCATTAAGATACCGTTTAAATTTAAAGTTACAGTTAGATGGCAGTCCTATTCATAATGCTCGTTTAATCAGAAACTGGCTAGATAATAATTTTGAAAACTGTTGGATAGGGCGAAATAGTCCTTTCTGTGAGTGGCCACCGAGATCTCCGGACTTAACTCCTTTAGATTTTTTTCTTTGGGGTACACTTAAGCAAAATGTTTATAAGTCAAGACCCCATAATTTACAAGAACTGCAAGCTAGGATAAACCGTAGTTGTGAGGAAATTACTCCACAGCAAATACGAAATGTAATTTTGAATGTACGCAAGAGGAACGACAAATGCATTGTAGAAAATGGAGGCTTGGTAGAAGTTACAAAAATTTTATAATTTTAATTGTTTTTATGTTTTGTGTTTATAAGCATAAGGTTGTATTATTACAATTCAATTATTTTCCATGGCCAACTTTGAATTTTTGAAAATAAAGACGTACCTTGGCTGCATTTTTAATTTTTCTACAAAATCGTTATTACTTGAAATATTTTGATGAAATTTTGTACATACCCATTTCGAGGAGTGCTCAATCCATTGGCGCACACAGATTTTTTCAAAAAAAAAACGCTAATATGGTTTCTTAAAATTTTGCTCATAAAAACGGTCATAGTAGGCTTTGGATTTTATGCGAACCAGGCAATTTTTGTTCAAAATGTGCAGTTCATCGGGCTCTACAATTTAAAAAAAAATCAGCCAAATCGCACGATTGATACACTTTTTACAGACTGACCCCAAAACAAATGGGTCACACTGTATATGCAATATTTTTATTTAAAATATGCAATAATATGCATTTATTTGGCCAAATATGCAATAATATGCATTTATTTTACATGGACAAATACCTTGAAAAACAACAAAACTGATTTTAGAGAAAGAAGAAAGGAAAACAAATTAAATACATAAAATACCTCGTAAAATACCTATATTAAAGCAGAACTTTAAAAACATTTTAATTTGAAATTGTATAGAAAGAATTTATGATTAAATACTTTTCAAATTTTTCCATTAAAAATCTTTGCCTTCTGTCGGTAAAAATATATTTATATATAGAAAAGCTTTTCTCAACATCTGCCGATGTAATAGGACAATATTTTAATTTGGGTAGTAAGGTATAAGGCCAACGTGCAACTTCGTTGGATGATTTATCATCAAAAATACTCTTTACTGCCTTTAAAGATTTGAACCCTTCATTCTTTTCTACAGTAGCATCAGCATCTAATTTTTTTCTAACTTTAATACCTACATCACCGGTAACCTTTCTACAGTTAGAGGAAAATGTTTGAACAAAATCAATCGATTCGCTTAAACCTAAATTTCTACTTTCTAATATCTGGTATAAAACTAAAATTATAACTTTAATAAAAACAAGTTGGTTAGTTACATCCGCATTTTTCAGGATTTCTTGACTTTACACTACACACTGCGAGTTGTCTCTGGGCTCTCATAATCTTGGTTATATCTTATATCTATAAATAAGTATAGGAAGAACATGCAAATATGCACAAAAATATAGTTTTTCCAGAAATATGCAATGTTTAGCGAAATTGAATAAAATATGCAAAAAATGCATATATATGCAATTTGCATATATTCCGCCCTTTAATCATCATTAAAATTAATATATCATAGGGGTAAAAACACTTAGTATAACATTTTTTTTCTAAAAAAATATATTTTTTTAAAATTTAAAACTGCATTGAAAACCGTTGCTAACTTTGGTTTTGTACAGAGCAGCAGGTAGGTACCAAAGTCTATATATAGATTTTGGGTAGGTACTACTTTTTTCAGTAAATTACCTAAATGCCACAGTTACATCCGCCATTGATGACTTTAAAAACCATACTTTCTGACCAATTAGCGGTGGTTATTGAATACCAAAGTTGGTTTAAATATCTCCAGCAAATTAGAAAATATTATTTGTGAAAGATTTCAGATACAATCTTCAAATATTTTGATTCTTATTTAAAATAAAATGACATCTCATGGTAATTTGAGGTTCTAAAGAGGTTGAATTGAATCTATTATGCATTTTTAAGTAGGTATAACTCTTCACGACACCAGTGAATTGAACTTTGTTTGACACTTTCAGAAATTCTTCATGGATGTGATAGACAGAAAGATTTAGACAAGATCAGTAACCATATACCTTCTTAAACACTCGTGATCTCGCAAAAATATTGGAAATAATGGCAATGCTCTTCAGTTACAAAAAAAATCCTCATCTTTGTTAAGTAAAACTTATTGATATACTTTATTAGACCTAATATTTAAAACGTAATTTAAATGTAATTAAGCCCCTGTAAATCATTTAATGTCTTGAGTACACTTGGTGTAATCCCAACTGATAATAATGTAGGTATATTTGGTAAATCAGACAACAATTGAAGAGGTTGAAAGTCATCAACAGGAGAAAAAGCATTTGAAAATTGTTTCACTTATCAGCGGCTTAAAAATAATTTTTATTTGTATACCTACGCAATTATAAGTTTAATGTTTGGTGTCTGCAATTTATAATGGTTCAGAGAGGCCACCACTAAGTTTCTTTAAAATATGACTCGCTCTGCGAGATTTAAAGTCGCACCGAGAGATTTTAAGTAGCGAAAAATTGCACATTTCAACAATATTTATAATTCGCACTTACAATTCACCACAATTCTCCACTTTTTATGGCTAGAATTCAATAATTAAGATGAACATTGACCCTTCTAAAGTTAAAATAATTAAGAATTTATTTTTGTTGGATACAAATTCCGTTTTCAGACGTTTCGATCAGTAATAATATCGGATCGTTCCTGAGTGAAAAACATTGCAAAAAATTCATTCCCATTTTTTAATACATCCGTACTTGAATCTAGAATAGAAATCCTTATTTGGTATATATCTATTTTGCCTGAATTTAATGGATTTTACGAGTACGACAACCCTTGTAACAAGTAACGACCTCGGAGTGCCACCAACTTGAGGAGTGCCCAGTTGCAGCCGTGTTGAAAGCACGGCAGGCTTACAGCCTGTTTTACAAATAACAATTTTCGCCCTACAAATCCTCCAATAAATCGTACACTTTATTTGCAAAGACAGAGAAAGCACTATGAACATACCAGATGCGCATATGTATGTGCCCTGGTAACGTTAGATACAGCCAATATTATTGCCCATGTCTTACCCTTACCCATAAACCTTTCAATTTACTGGGATGTACCTTTGAATAAAGAATCCTAGGAAGGAGCCAAAGCTCTATGTGTATTATAAAATACGTTAAACGGAAATCGCCCTGAGTAGTAACCAAGTTTTGTTACAATAGTTTGATATCTGACACGGTGATAATAATTAATCGATTGGTGTAATCAAATTCTTTTTCGAAACTGACATATTTTTTGTTATTGAAGATAAAGATGTGGAACTACTTGTAAAGGTTAGTTTTTGCCCTAATTAAATTGCGGAGAGTAGGTGCCAACGGGATGTAAATAAAACTCACCACATCTACACTACCCGAGCACACACTTTACCGGTCAGATGTTGATGTTGTTCACACACTTTCACTTGTGGCATTATAGTTTCCACTCACTAGTACACTGCCTAGTTTTTCCCGGAACCGTGTTCCTAGGGTAAGTCGTCCATGTCTCGGCGGAAATCTGCTCTCTTTCTGAAACAAAAACAATATCACCTTACGTTTTGCTTAGGACGCGTCGGACACCATTCTCATTATTTTCATCTTTGGCCTATCTTCTTTTCGTAGTTAGGGATCCATATATCTCCAATCTTTCTATTCTTCCGTACTTCTTTTTTCCTGTCTTTAGGTATGTTACCGGGTTTACCTGTTGTGTAACCTACAGAGTCTTACTGGGCGAGTTAGTAGTGATGGGTTGCTGAAGCTCCGAACTTTATGTGACTTTTGTCTGTCGTCAACCTTATCGAAAGCTTGGCTGTGGGCATGTTTTTGCGATGAGTGCTGTGTTTGCACTTGGTCATGGAGTTTTGCGGTCTTCAGGAGGGTCTATGTAGGTCAAAGTCCTCGAAGGGAACCCCGAAGAATGCCTACGACTAAAAGTTTTCGGTGTTCGGGGCCTGGCTAGAGGCAAGTCACCGGAGAGTAAACTGGCTTTCTTTTCATTACTTTCTCTCCACCCCACTGATAGCACCTATTGGGGGTACCTTGTAAATAGTGTTGTGCATAATATGTTTGGGTTTTCTTGGGAATTTTTCGGGTTATTTATTTTATTCCCCGTGTGTTGATATGACCACAAAATTTAAAGGTTAGTTATGACAAGTTGGAGAGCTGTTGGGCAAATCGTCTGAGTGTTCACCCACTAGGTACGTCCCTTTGAATAAAGAACCCCAGAAAAATTTGGGCTTAACGCTCGACAATGATCATATGGCGTAATGCAGTTTCCGTTTTTACAGTGGCGCGCACCTTTGAGTTGTTTCGACAAACTAATCCAGGCAGAAATCCTCATTTTTCGTGAAATCAGTACCTGCAACAGAGGCAAAAAATTATAAGATACGTGTATGTCTTTAAGTTTAGTAATTCTTGATAATACACCAATTCTAATTTTAAATTTCCAATTATGAAAAAGTAGAACCTACACAAACGCCTATGCCACTTTGGTACATGCCCTCAAAAGTTAATTTAATGGACAAAATTACTTACCGATGGATTATTATCCTCAAACGTTTTAGTTTTGGAGGTAAGGAAAGTGCCACAAGCCGCACAGCTAAGCAAAATATCTCGCAAAAGTATCCAATTACCACATACTGATACATATCGCCTTGTCAGATATCAAAATATTGTATCAAAACTTGGTTACTCCTCAGGGCGATTTACGTCTCACGTAGGTACTTTATAATACACAGAGCTTTGGCTACTTCCTGAAATTCTTTATTCAAAGGTACACCCCTTTGAATAAAGAACCCTTATTCAAAGATATACTCCGGTAAATTGAACGGTGTAGTAGGTGAGACATGGATAATAATATTGGCTGCATCTAACGTTACCAGAGCACATGGATGCGCATCTGGTCAGTTCATTTGCCGTCTCTGTTTTTAATATGAGTAACAAAGACATTGTATATTTTCTAAAATTTATTTTTGGCGTAAACAGATCCATTTAATTGTAATTGGGTTTTTCGCCACCAGACTGGTTAAAAGACAATTTTTTCAAGTTGCCTGGAAAATTATTAAATTCTTAACAGTAAATGAACTAAACTTTGAACTTGTAACTCAAAAACTATCTTCAACAAATTTGTTTCCTGAGCTTTCGGAGAATAAATCTTCCTCCTTTCTCAAAGATCTTGCCACGTCAAAGTGAAGTGACAGATTAATAAATTTCAGATTAAAATGTCATGACAACAGAAACAATAACCTAGCCACCTGTCTGATATTGTACCCTGTGTTCTCCCCTTCCACGCATTGACGAAATACTCGACAATTTAGGTAAATGCACATATTTCACAACCCTCGACTTAGCCCAAGGTTTTCACCAAATTGAAGTTCACCCGAACTCCGTCGAAAAAACCGCCTTCACAGTTCCCAATGGCCACTTCGAATATACAAGACTACCGTTCGGTTTGAAAAACGCGCCCGCTAGTTTTCAGCGAATGATGGACGAAATTTTACGAGAATTCCTTTATAAATCATGTTTTGTCTACATGGATGACGTCATATTTTCTAAATCTTTACAAGAACATCTTATTCATATAAAATCAATTTTTCAAAAATTCCGCGAAGTAAATCTAAAAATTCAACTCGACAAGTCCGAATTTCTAAGAAAAGAAGTAGCTTTCCTTGGCCACGTCATTACCCCAGAAGGCATTAAACCCAATCCGAACAAAATATCTGCAATCCAAAACTTCCCCATTCCGAAAACTACTAAAGAAATTAAAAGCTTCTTAGGACTAATAGGCTATTATCGCCGCTTCATTCCTAATTTCTCAAAAATGACAGCACCCATGTCACGTTGTCTACGAAAAGGCACAAAAATTGAAATTGATCACCCTCAATATATAGATTGTTTTGAAAAATGTAAATCCGCTCTAAGTAACTCCCCAATTCTCCAGTACCCTGACTTTTCTCTACCTTTTACATTAACTACTGACGCCTCTAACGTTGCTATTGGCTCTGTCCTATCCCAAAAAGGAAAACCCATCGCTTACTACTCCCGCACCCTTATTACCGCAGAACGAAACTATTCCACCATTGAAAAAAGAACTACTTGCAATCATAGAATCCTGTAAACATTTCCGGCCATATCTTTTTGGTGTAAAATTCACTATAGAAACTGATCGCAATCCTTTAGTTTGGCTCTATAAAATTAAAGAACCCCATTCACGTCTAGCCCGATGGAAACTCAAATTAGAAGAATTCAATTTCGAAATTGTTTATCGCAAAGGAAAAGAAAATTTTGTAGCCGACGCCCTTTCCCGCATCGAACTAAATATGCATGAATCCGACTCAATTTGTGTAAATCCTCCCTCACATGACGACGACTTTAATATTGACGATTTTGTTAACGAAGCTTACGAAAAACCAACTGGACTATCCACACAACACTCCACTCATGAAAACCCTATTGCTACTATTCCCTATTCCGAAGAACCTATTAACTATTTCCCTAATCAAATTATTTTAAAGTTTGGAAATAAACACGACGTCCAATACAAACTTAAATTTAAAAGTAAACATCAATACACCGTAACTCTTACTGAAAAAGACTGAAAAACTGACATTAAAAATACCTTTCATTCTATAATATCTCCTAACCAACGCTATCATATCCTTACTGAACAAGTTGAAATCCAAAAATTCATATCTGAATATGTCCGCAATACTTTCAATGAATCCGTTCGTATCTCTTTCTGCTCTAAACACACTCAAGATATAGAAAATCCCGATAAACAACTCTAATGTGTAGATAACTATCACAAACAAAATCATAATGGCATACTCGAAACTTTAAATCATTTAAAAGTCCATTATTATTGGCCCAATATGCGCACCACAATTTCCGATTATATTAATAAATGCGATATCTGTTTACGAAATAAATATGAAAGACACCCTTATAAACTTTCCTTCAAAGGCCCACTATTAGGACAAAAACCTTTTGATATTATCCACAAAGATACCTTTTCTTGCAATCGTCAAAGTTTCCTAACAATCATACATGCATTTTCCAAATATGCCCAAGTTTACAATATACAAGATAAAATGAATATTTCCATTTTAAGCAAATTACGTCATTACTTTTCTCATCACAATTATCCGCGCAAAATTGTTTGTGACGAAGGCACTGAATTTTCTAATAATCTCTTTAAAGAATTTTTTAAACTCCACAAAATAGAACTCCACTTTACCACCGTTAACAATCCTAATTCTAACAGTCCTATCGAACGATTCCATTCCACATTTACAGAAAAACTCCGAGTTATGCAAGATGAATCTAAAGAATATTTCCAAGATCTAATCACACACTGTGTCCTTATTTATAATCAATCAATCCACTCAGCCACTGGCTACTCTCCTTTCTCAATCCTCTACGGCCCCTATATCGAAGAAATACAATTCGACGACGACTTACCTATTTATGAAAAATATAATCAACGACATAAAGATGAACTCCGCCCTTTTATTGATTCCCTTTACTCTAAACTTCACGAAAAAGAAACCCGCATTTTAGAAAACCGCAACAAAAATCTACCAGATCCCACTCCTACTCCAGAACAAGGACAAACCGTGTACCTTTCCAAAAACACTCGTAACAAACTCGACGCACCCTATATACCCGCTACTGTTACCTCTACTGACAATACAAAAATTAAAGTCTTAACTACTAAGAATAAACCCACTAACTCTCATCCTAGAAAAATCAAACGCTTACGCAAACCTCCCTTGTTGCAGAAACACACTCCTAATATCCAACTGCCTGGCCCTTCAAGTGCACCCGATCCCTAATAATGGATACTATCAAGAATTGGTAGGTCATGCACAGTTATTTGATCACTTTCACCGTCACATACTTACCTTTAATTTAAGCACTATAGACGATAATCTTAAACTTTGCTCAGTTAATCTAGTTCTTTTTAACACTTCAACAAATTAATCTTACTACAAAATGTTTACTCAGTATAAACTTCTTTACCATGAAACTCTCGACAATTTTCATAAATTAATTCGCCCTAGACAGAAACGTGGAATTATGAACTATTTAGGTACTTTTATTAAATCTATCACAGGAAATCTCGACGAAAATGATTGCATATTTTTGGAAAACATATTCAAGCTCTCGAAAACAAACAGTCTGAAATCATTGGTACACTCAATAACTCCACAACTTATGCCTCACAAACAATAAAACGATATAACATGTTAGTTGAAACTATTAATAATAATACAATTAAAATTGCACAAGATATTAATCTACTCAGTGATGAATTTGACAAATATCTCTCCCTTCACAGCGAAATACTTAATCTCGATCGTCTAAATCAATTTATTCAAAAAATAATTCGAACTATCAATCTAGCTGCATTCCAACAGTCAAACATTGAACTATTTTCTCTCTCTGAAATTATTCAACTAGAAAATCAACTGAAATCCATCTATAATAAAGCCTGTCTCTTATCAGATAACATACACCCTTTTGAACTAATTGAAACCGCTCAAAGCACTATAATCTCTACGGAAAATCAGATACTTATTATCCTAAAAATTCCTATCCTTGATGAACTGCTATTCCCATTCTACCATATTTACCCAATCCACAACAAAGAAGATATCGTTTTGGTACCCCCTGCCGTTTACTATGGAAATAATCGCTGGTATTCCACATGCACACCTACAGAAAGAAAAATAACCTGTCAAACTATGTCAACAACCAAATGTCAACTACCCACGTTAGAAAACTGTACCACGGCCATTCTCCTGAAACCCATCATACATCAAACCAAGCGAAGCCTTATTGCCAGCACAAATTATCCGCTCCGTATCACAGAAAAATGTACAAAAACAGAAGAGATCATCAAACAACCAGCCATCATCCATTCGCCCTGTCCAATTCAAATTGAAAACCAATGGTACACCTCCACACAAGAAAAAGCTGAAATCCCAGTAATCGTTCCTGTCAAAATCAATCCCAAATATCGTCTACAACTAAATCAGCTGCAGTCTCTCCAAGAAACACCACAACTCTCAGCCGTTCAACCTATTCATCTAGATCCAGTCATCTCCACAGCAACCTGGTCAACCACACTTCTTATCATCACCCTACTATGTTTCATCATTTACTTTACCATAAGAAAACGAAAAAGACTCCAAACGATGTTCTTCAGACCAAGAATCTCACTTCAAGAACTTCGAGAACTTCATCAACCCAAAAGGAAGCCCGAGGACGAACTTCCATCCTAAGGGGGGAGGAGTTATGTTCAACGACCCCATAGTACACCGACCTGACGAAACCATATGGATCAGCAGAATCATCATTTATTTTCTGTAACACACCGCACTTCCAAATTATATAAATACCGCGAAATCAATTAACAAAATCAATATAGTTTGTACCTGCGTTCAATAAAGCTTTTTAAAAAAGAAGAATCACCATCTCCATCTATAAGTACCCCATCCCCTACAGCCCATTATTTATGCTAATAAACTGACAGGTAGAGAATTAATACAGTAGGTAGTTTTAGTATAAATAGAGTAAGTTAGTAATAAGCGGTTAGTTTTAATCATCTCCTGATGATGCTAACTTAGTTAGCGAAACGCGCGTCGAGTGCAAAAACAACGGTATTGGTGTGTGGATTTAAACGTAATAAGAATAGTGTATCGCCAATAGGTTCCAAATTCCCAACTTAGTTAAAATGGAGATATCTATTAGTATAGGTTGGACTTCTATAGACACTAGTTTCTATACTATCTGATTTCAGTATAGAAACATCTAAGAAAGGTAATTGATTATTATTTTCAATTTCTAAGGTAAACTTAATAGAAGGTTCTTGCGAGTATATAAAATTTAATAATGTATTTAAATCATCTACTCCATGTTCCCATATAACAAATATGTCATTTACATAATATCTCCACCAAACATTAGGTTGGTGAACATATCTAGTCAACTCATTTTGTTCAAAATCTTCCATAAATAAGTTGCTTATAAATGGTGATAAAGGAGACCCCATAGCCATTCCAAATTCCTGCTGGTAAAATTCATTTTAAAATAAATTTTACCAGCAGATATTTGTTGAGTTCAAAGTTTAGTTCCTTTATTGTTAAGAATTTAATAATTTTTCAGGCAACTTGAAAAAGTTGTCTTTTAACCAGTTTGGTGGCGAAAAAACCAATTAAAATTCAATGGATAAAGACATTGTATATCAAGCCGCTTGCATGCGCTTGAAAATCTTGGTAACGTTCTACAATTTATACAAATAAACTGTACGGCTTATTGGGCGAAAATTTTTATTTGTAAAACAGGCTTTAATAAATGGAGTATTACGCGTAGGCGTTTGTGAACCTGCCGTGGTTTCAGCACGGCTACAACTAGGCAATCCTCAAGTTGGTGGCGCTCCGAGGTCGTTACTTGTTAAAAGGGTTGTCGTCTGGCAAAATCCATTAAATTAAGGTAAAAAATTTAGGATTACACCAATCGATTAATTATCTACCAATTTCGTTCGCTAAAAAATTAAATGATAAACATTTTCATCTCCCTATTTTCACCTTTTCAACTGGTATCTTGGGACTGCACACCTCATAATACTATTACCTACTATAGAACTTCAGGAATAAGTAATTTTGATCGTTTAATTTGTCAGTGTCATACACCATAACAAATCTTCAATTTGAGAACAAATGTGAAAAATCAAAGTAAGCCGTTAATTTTAAAATTTTATATAAGGAGACAATAAGGTTCCGAGCAACTTCTAATAATTTTTTTTATATCTTAAACAGAAAATGCACTTTTTACTTTACCTACAAAGGGAATAAAAAAGTCGCTTCTATCAAGGATACTGCAGCAGGGCTGGACCCTAAATTTCTACTTGAATTTATTCGCTTTTCCTCTCTTACATAATGTATATTCATATACGATTTTTTCATTCTAGTCTCGTTCGAAAACCAAATTAGAGACTTTGTGGTTCAAGTGCGAGTTTGATCATTTTGGCAAAATACAAGATGGCGGACGCTGTCAAATTTGGAAAATCGCTGTAAGTTTTATACCTAATGTTCAAGGGACAAAAATATAATTTGAGAGGTAGCGGCTTTATTGTAGGACACAAGGAGTATAATTATCATCCATTGCAGCCTAGATGCTAAACAATAATAACAAAAGTAACGTCGTGACAAGACATGTCTAAGTAAAATATCTGTAACATTTTCAGTATTCAACCCATTTATTTCGTCGACCCCACATTCTCATTGGAAACAAATGAGCTATCCCAATTTTCGCAGTTTCCCAAAGTACAAAGTATTTAATCGTTGAAAAAAGTTCCACCCCTATTCAAACAAATATCCTCTAAATTTTACAGCGTCCGCCACATTGAATTTTAAGAAAACGAAAGGCAGGGCCGTTCCGAGCGGGGGGACAGAACGTACAATTGCACGGGGCGGCACAATCAGGGGGGCGGCAGAAAATAATAAAGAAATGAATACGTGCCGTCTTAAAAAAATCACTATCAATATGTATTGTGTAGGTAGTAATAAAATCAAATGGAACAAAGAAATGATAATTTCTACTTGCTCTTCGGTCGTTGAGTTCCTCACTCAACGCTTCAGTTTAATTTTTAATAAACCGGCCAGTCGGGTGAATATTAGTTGCCCAATTTATATTGTGTATACGCGCAATCGGAGAATTACGAGCAAAACATCAAGCATTACTTAATACTTTTTTCTGGGAAATACGAATTAAATAGATCAAGTGCCTTATTGATCTTACAGCTTGATTATATATTAAAAAACGATATTGTTTCTTGTTTTCCTAACTTATCAATAGCTATTAGCATATTTCTGACTTTCCCTGAGACTGTCCCATCAGGTGAAAGAAGCTTTAGTAAATTGCGGCTTATATAAAATTACTTGAGATAGAACAAGAGATTTGTCAAAACCTTGACCTATCGCAAAAGTTAGCCACAGTTTTGCTTCAATGAAAGCGCGGAGAGTGTTGCTTTAATACGTATCATATTTTCTTAATAGTTTGTTAGTTTTGTAAGTATTCCTATATTTTCGTGTTTCTTTTAGCTAAGGGTAACATGATTAGAACTGAGATTTTTTTTTTGCATTTGTATGTACTATAATGTGTACATGTTTCTTGTACCTAATTAATTACAAAGTAAGTTTACGTCTTTAATGAACAAAAATAGTGATAGTCGACCATATACAGTACTGTTTCGGGACGGCCATCCCTCATCAGTATGGCCCTTGTTTATGGAATCCCTAGTTAGCCAATGTGTGACAGAGTCATAAGGATACGAGAGCAATATTGGATACAAGCAACAGATGGCGCCAAAAATTAAAGTGGCCCAGTCAATGTCTACTAATTTTCTACTATTAAAATCTACCAAAAAACAGCTGGCCAACTTTATTTTTTGCAAAATCTGTCCCCTGTATCTACTTTATTTCTGTCATGTCCTTATGTCAGTGTCAGACATTGGCTAACTAGAGTATCCATAAACAAGGGTATGGCTAACCCGACTATCAAGTGGTATAGACAAACGTGCCTAGACGATATATAAGGAATCAAAAATGGTCGACTATCACTATTTTTGTTCTATCAATGTTTTCGGTTGGTTAACCGACGCCGTGGAGACGGTAGATGGCGGGTCTCGGTAATTGTGGCGTGAGCCTTTTGCCGATCAAGAACAGTGGCTTTGTTCCGCACCTTCGGGTGTGCTATTGTTATGATACTCCATGATCAATTGATTGCTTCGGTAATTAATTGATTCCTTATATATAGTAAGAGTCTTTAATGAAGTGCATCTGTATTATGCTAAGGTTACTAATTACTAGTAAAAATTAATAGGATTTTCCACGATATTTTGATTTATTTTCCTATATTTTAACAAACAAACTTACATTTTGTGCCTTCAACTAATTTTTTTATGGGGGGGCAGCAAATTTTATTTTGCAGGGGGCGCCAAAAGGGTTAGGAACGGCCCTGACGAAAGGAACATATAAATTCCTTTTTTTCTGACCCTGTATAATTTTAAATTATTGTTTGTCCCCACCTTTAGTTAGAAATCGGACACAAATTGGCTTGTTTCCAAAGAGATGGAAATCAGAGCAATATACAAATAATAGAATGCAAAAATTTTGCATAATGTGAAGCCATAAACAGCTGCACACACACTTTATGTTGTCGGACAATTTAACTTCCTTACAATCCGAACTAATCCTCTGTACGTTGAGATCTCCCTATGAGTATGCTCAGTTTACTGCATTCAAAAGTGGCATAATTTATTCACAACATATTGTGGATGGTCAAATTCTTGATTAAGTTGGGAATCAGTACCTTTGGCACTTTGAAAATACTTCTTTTGCTTAACTCCACACACCAAAACTTTGTTTTTGCACTCGACGCGCGTTTCGCTAACCATGTTAGCATCATCAGGAGATGATTAAGCCTAATCTACTTATTCTTAACCTTAGTTTGAATAAAGATAAGGGACCAAATGTTTATTTAAACTAAATTTACATATCCAGACTTTCATATTCTGATCCAAACTTTCAAATTATGAAAGTCTGGAAATTTCAAAATGTAAATTTAGTTTAATCCCCTACAGCCCCTTATACATGTTAATAAACTGATAGGTAGAAACTTAAGAATAATATAGTAGGTAGTTCACAGTATAAATAGAATAGGTTAGGAATAAATAGATTAGACTTAATCATCTCCTGATGATGCTATCATGGTTAGCGAAACGCGCATCGAGTGCAAAAAATAAAGTTTTGGTGTGTGGAGTTAAGCAGAAGAAGTATTTTTTTGGCAAATTCTTGATCATTATAAATTTTTTGGTCTTGCGGCTCTTTCGAAAGACATGATTGAATATCTCTGATAATAACACTGGCCCCTACCAAGTATTCCTTTGAAGTCACGAGATCTGGAATGCGAAGAACACAATTAGTCAACGGATACGTGGTTATTGAAAGATCCCCTCTCCGCCACTCACCGTAAGTCGCGCAGGGCAATCCGTGCGGGGAAGGCGGCAGAGGAACTCCTGCCTACTGCAACCCACCCGGCATATGCGTTCTGCAGGAGGATTGGTTGGTAAAAGGTTGCCTTTTAGATTCACTGATTGGGTGTAATCTTTGGCGGTTCAGAAGGGCAAAGATCACATGATCGGCGCCCGATTGGCAGAACACTGGATGATTCCGCTGCCAGAAAAGGAAATCTCAGCAGCTCCGCCCGCTGCCATCACTAGAAGTGGTCCAATAGTGGACCCAGTCGCAGAAGCGTGACATGTAAGCAAAGGACACCCTCGTAAGCCCGTCGGCGACCGCCCCCCTACGGTCAGATGCCTTTTTAAAATATCCTGTATTAAGGTTAAGAATTGGAGCACCCCAAGGCCCTTGTCCCTGATACTGGCATGAATATAGGCATCAGCGCAGATCCAGGAGAGTCGGAGTGTTCTCCTGACAAAGCCGCATGTTGACAAGTCAACCGAAGGGAGCAGTTTCCTGGTGATATCAGGCTGCTGCTCTGCAGGCAATCGATAAGTCTGGGGAGAAGATAGGCGTTCAGTATGGTCTTTTTTTTATGGGGCTCGAGAGGTCGATTCTCCATCCCGAAACAATAGGCTTTCCCTAGCCCGAGGCTGCGTATAATTTACACAAATATTTTAGATGCTCAGACGCTCTTAACTGCTGTATCGTTTGCAGGTTCTGGATACTCCCCCCTCCACTTTTTGTAATGTCACTACGACACTGTGCGTCCTTGCGACCCGCCGTCTAACATACCCTTGTACATCTTTTCTACCCCTTGTAACCTACCCGTGTGCATCTTTCCTACCCTTGTAACATACCAATTCGGCGAACAAAAAGTACCGATGGCTTGGCGAAACGTCGATTCGCAGTAATTAAATACGTATATGTAGACTTGCAGACCCTAGCGGTGAGATCGAGGCCCGTACGTGTTTTTAACATAAACAAAACACCGTCGCGGTGCCCAGTGTCGGCATTATAATGAAATGAATAGCATCGACTGAAAATTTGACTGAAAATTTGACTGGCCCTGACCGGCTGCAGGCCCACACGGTATAGAAAAAAACTACTCTGTTAGCGTCTAGTTAATGTTCTCAGTAATACAAGTCGCCTATTCAGCTGTTCTCGGCATCTGTTTTTTAGAGGGCACGATTGATTTAACATAAACAAATTTTGTCGAACCCACCCGAAGGTCCTCGCGCTGGTGACCCGTCTGGTGGCTGGTATGAAACCGACTGGACCCGGAACCATACCACAGAATTTACCAATCAACCACGTGGTATCATCGGTCGGGATGCATATGAAATTAAAGTGGGGAAGGCCACAGCGAGCCAATTAATATTAATATGTGGTTAATATCCTGACGTGTCAATAAAATAAAAATCATTTCAAATACCTTGAAACAAATCTTTTCCTACAGAGGATGAGGCAAGCTATAGTGGTCGAAGTGTATGACTGTCAGCCAAGTTGGGAATCAGGAATCTTTGGCACTTAGAAAATATTTCTTTTTCTTAACTCCAGACACCAAAACTTTGTTTTTTGCACTCGACGCTCGTTTCGCTAACCATGTTCTTTCTGTCAGTTTATTAACATGTATAAGGGGCTGTAGTATATTGGACCAGAGAACCTTTGCCCCAATGATTTAATAAGCACAAATTATTAATAGATTATTTTACCCAGACCTTCTCAGTCCCTACCTTCCGGTTCTTTACCTTCTCTATGCTTTACAAAAAAAGTTAATAAAATGCATACAATGCATACCATTTTTCAGATCAGATACACCAAGAAAATCTCGCTCTTCCCAGTGGGGCTGATCACGAAGGCCGGAGTAAGCTCGCCCATCATGAGGAATGGCTCATTCGCTGGTTTCTACGACGGGTGGATCGGAGGCCGGAAGTGGCCCGTTGACATGGCGGGCTTCGCGGTTTCCATCGAATTCCTTAAGAAGAGACCGAACGCCTCGATGCCCTACAAACCCGGCTTCGAAGAGGATGGGTTTCTGAAGAGTCTGGCTCCTTTCGAACCCAGGGAAGCTGAGATGTTGGCTTCCAACTGCACCAAGGTGAGGATACGGACAGCCCACAAGGAGTTCCTCGTGGTGTAACCCATTTTTCCAAACAAATCATAAAATGCGTTCCACCCAGAGCAGCTTGTGTACGCCTTAAAAATCATTTACAGGCTGTCCACCACTTTATGGTTCAGTTTGGCATAAGACTAGAACGTAGGTTGTAAAGAATTTCTTTTTTGACTGACCTCCTCACATCCAGTACAGCTTGTAGAGGCTGCGGTTGGTTTTTGTTGGCTTGGTGGTCAGTTGAAAAGGAGATGCGTTAGCAGCCTCCACAAGTAAACTTCCCCTTAGTACAAGAATTGAGCTTGGAGTCAAAAACTTTACACAATTTGAAACGTTTATCAAAAAATAAGAATAGTGGTAATAATAATTATTAACAGTTGTTGGAAAATGGTTTTGATATCACCACAACTTTGTCCCGACAATGGATCTTCGCTTACTTCCCCTATATGGATCTTTCGACGTACCGCACTAACTTTTACGACTTTTCACTCGAGACTGCGCTAATTTCTGATAACTGATATGAATTCGAAATCTAGCTTCCTTTTATACAGTCACAAACTAGAGAAGATCGGCGAAACACCTGCTCCAATTAATCAAAGAATTTATTTGACAATTTTAATTGTTTCCTAGTAAAAATCATCTAGAACAAAATGCATGGAAGTTTTGGTATACATACATTGCCCGAACCCAGGGAAGTAGGGAAGCTGAGATGTTGGCTTCCAACTGCACCAAGGTGAGGACATGAACAGCCCACAAGCCATTCCTCGTGGTGTAACCCAATCATTTTTCCAAAAAAATCATAAAATGTGTTCCACCCAGAGCAGCTTGTGTAACACCTTAAAAATCGTTTACAAGCTGCCCACCACTTTATGGTTCAGTTTGGCATAAGGCTGGGACGAAGGTTCTCAAGAATTTCTTTTTTGACGAACCTCCTCACATCCAGTACAGCTTGTAGTGGCTGCGGTTTGTTTGTTGGCTTGGTGGTAAGTTGAAAAGGAGATGCGTTAGCAGCCTCCACAAGTAAACATCCCCTTAGTACAAGAATTGAGCTTGGAGTCAAAAACTTTACACAATTTGAAATGTTTATTAAGAAATAGGAATAGTGGTAAACATTATTAACAGTTGTTGGAAAATAGTTTTAATATCACTACAACTTTGTCCCGACAATGGATCTTCGCTTACTTCCTCTATCTGGATTGTTCGACGTACCGCACTGACTTTTACGACTTTTCACTCGAGACTGCACTAATTTCCCTTGCGGGCAGAGATTCACCTTATAACATAAATTCATATGAATTCGAAATATAGCTTCCTTTTATACAGCCACAATGCGTCACAAACGAGAGCAACTACACCTGCGGCCATTAATCAAAGAATTTATTTCGCAATTTTAATTGTTTCCTCGTAAAGAGCATCTAGAACAAAAATGCGTGGAAGTTTTGGTATACATACATTGCCCTTCTTATCGTCATTCCCTTCCTTGGTCTTATTTATGTGAGTCGCCTTAGTATTGAGGAGTCAATTTTTAAATTGCGAATTAAGGCGCCTGGGAGTGAAGTACCTTTGGACTTCAATATCTTTTTTTTCAGCAATCTACAATTCCTCTCAAGCAGAAAATAATTATTTAATTATTTATTATAACAAAATGTCCAAGCGCAATAATAATAATAATAATAATAATAATAATGTACCTAAGTGACTTTAAAACACATATTTCATTCGCATAAGAAATCCTTCTAAAAATGGCAAATGAAGTAAGTTTCTAGAGTGATTTTCTCAGAAATTGTTGATATTTATGAAAATCGACCGAGAGTACGCTTTAAGAATAAAAATCTAATTAAAATCAAAAGAAAATAGGAAAGATATCAAACTATTATTGAGTTTCCTTGGGGGCCTATTTTGGCAGGAGGGCTTCGAGCCAAAAATGTTATTAAGAAAAACCTCATGATTTCTCAAAAGAGACAAAACTTGTATATTATATTATAAATTTAAACCTATTTCAAATAAAATAGTATCTCCAGTTAGTAAGAACGAGGAAAACTGAATTCTTATTATTATTTACGGGAAAAATATATTTGTAATTAAAAGTTTTGCACGTGTTTAAAACAATATGCATACAATATGCAAATCAAAAGTGCTGTCTGGCGTACAAGTAAGAATATAGCCATAATAAAAAATAAAATAAGTATAAAGATGACCTTCATACCTATACAATATCACTTGTTAACATTTCAGTTCAGAAAATTTAAAAACCTAATACTAGGTAAGATTATAAGGATAGGAAAGAGTGTAATAAAAAAATGTTTAGAATTAAAAGTTCTCAGAATCCTAATTTGTGGATAAATCTACCTACTTATTCCAGTTCCTCAACGTTAACTTTTTATTTAAAACACGCTACTACTTTGAAAATTTGCAAAATTTTAAATCGCTATTAAATGTAGGTATGGTGTTCACCAATATCGTGTCCTGTTAAATTTGGTCTTCACCATTGAGTCAAAAATCAGATTGACTGTAGTCTTCAAATTTAAACAATTATTGTATAGTTAAATGTAACATTTTGTGGCATTATTCTGTATAATCGAAAAATTGTGCTGGGAAAACTTGTTTACAACTAAAAATAATATCCACATACAATTTGTATTTCAATGGAACTTTTTAAAATTTTTGAATTTCCGCAACTTTGTTCATCGCAAAATATGACCAAGTCTCGCCTAGCGCCGAATTTATTTAGAAAGAATTTCCTAGATAGGTATTTGAGTAAATGGACACCCTGTATAATGTTAACTCTGTTTTAGGTGTTGGTTTGGCATACTCAAGCTAAGAAGAATGAACCGTCGTTGCCTCTAGACCTTGCGAAGTACAACAATACCAATTTAGTAAAGCTCAAACAAATTATAATCTAACAATATTTGTTGGTGGGTGCCTATAAACTCTTCACTCTTGCGATTTCCGCCTTGCTAAAATAACAAATATTATTTTTGCAAGAACAGTTAATCTGTAAATGATGTAAATTATTATTTTTTTATTATTAGCGTTTCACTTAGGTGTTTAAATGTTAAACCCAAATAAAAAACCAAAACAATTTTTATATAAAGTAGTCCGCAGAAAACCTAGCTTAACAGAAAGATGTTCACAGTTCATTCATGTTTTGTTTGTTTAAAAGGACATATATGTGCAAAGTGCAAGAATAATAAGAAAAAATATGTTGATAATACTTAACTTATATTTTTAATTTGTAATAAAGTTAAAGTGCCTTCTGGTGTGAAGCTATATTTTCTGTGATAGTAATCGAGTCAGTGCGTAGAAAACAATTTCAAATCTTTAAGCTAGGTAATTCTGCATAGAACATAACCAAGTGAGTTACTTTTATGAAGTTCCTTTGAGGTAGGCAACAAAATACGTTGATAAAGTACTTATTTGTATGTTAGTACCAGATGTTCTGTAGGAGTTTTCTAAAGTCTCGTTTCTTATGTACTATATTATATCAACGTAAATAAAAGGATTGTGATACTTTTTTATATTAATGCAAATACATATATAGTTTTGCATTATTACACCATATCCCATTTTAATTTTACTCTTATTTATTCAAGAATGGGGCTGTGGATGCATTTTTTACCTACACTAAATATTAGGGTATCATTATATACACAATCATGTAGAGTTTAAATAAATCTATTTATCTGAGTCTGTTTTAACATTTTTTCAGAACCCCCAATATTTTATCAAATTGTAAATTAAATCACTTTAATAAAAATCATTTAGTTCTGCACGAAGGGAAACACGTGGCTCAAAATTTGTACACCGAAGTGCATCTTTCAGGAAAATAGCCTCGATGTGCCTCGAAAAATATAGAAAAAATGCCTCGGAGTAATAGCAGAGCATATGAAACAACCAGCAGCATATCTACCCATGGCGGGAAAATTCCGCGCAGCCGCCATTTGGGAATAGATTCTGTCAAATGGATGCAGTGTCGGGGCGATTAGGCCAGGGGCATGCAGTCCCTGGAAGCAAGGGAAGCAGTGCTTCCCCTAAACCAAAACAATGTAAAATGATAAAATGTAATTTTTGAATTTTTAAACAGGAAGCAATTAGTTTACTTACCTAGGTATATCAAAAACGCTAAAAATTATCTTATATATCATAATATATCAAATCTACAATATGTTATGCCTATAGCAAATGCGGCGTTGACTCCGACTGCGCCCATCCTACCGAGCGACAGTACAGTACAATGTAAGCTATGCCGGCCGCTTTTCTGCAGCGTTCGATAGTCGAGAGGTTATTGAACTTTCCACCTCCACCGCACTGGCTGACGCGAATGAGAACGCCTGTTTTAAGCGGGCGTGGAAGCTATCGTTGCAGTAGGTTCTTTGTATAGTTTAGTTGGTTTTGATCTGCGTCGGTGCGTCGCGCGCGTCGTATCTCGGGCGATATGGAAGACAATGATACGGACATGGACATGCAAATACCGTCAACTTCGGCTGTCGGGAATGACTTGACTTGAAAATGTTAAAGTTGGACAATTATTAAGTAAGAAGAGTGTGTGTGAATGTGTAGTGTATGCTTTAATAATAAAGGGATTTTCAACATTAAACTTTGCGGATAAGCTTCAATTAATTACAAAGGGAAGAGCAAAACCCCCTATGAAAAATTTATCCACAAAAATGACTTTCACAGATATCGCTGTTGTCTATTGAGAATATACTTCTCCAGAACATGTTAGAGCATCGACGTTTTTATGATGACGTCATTGACGAATTCGGAAAAAGTGATCGAAGAATCGAATTACATTACAAATAGGTAAGTTTTTAAACATTGCTTCCCTTACTTAAAATGTCACCGCACGCCCCTGGATTAGGCAGTTCTTTTTTGGTTGTATGAGAGTGCAGTGGTGTGCACTTTTTTGTAAATTGTGGCTATTATCTTTAAAATAAATAAAGAATCTCAAAGCTGCTTGTGCTTACCCCAAACTATATACTTACTACTAATACTACCAGAGCATATAAAACAACCAGCAGTAAAACTCCCCATGACGGGAAAATTCTGCGCACCAGTTCGCGCAGCCGCCATGTAGGAATAGATTCTGTCAAATGGATGCAGTGTCGGGGCGATTGGGCAGTTCTTTTTTGGCTGTATGAGAGATATTACAGTGCCGTGGAGTGTGCTTTTTTGTAAATTGTGCTTTGTGCCAGTACCTTGAAATAAAGAATCCCAGGAAGGAATCAAAGCTACTTATGCTTACTACACACTATATACTTTACTAATACTACTCTGTATTTCTGAATTGATTTTCCCGACTACACCTCTGACTTCTATTCCTTCAATATGGCTCAAGGTCATTGAATTTGCGGATGATTTCTCAAGAGTAAGTTATACTGCTGCTATATATGCTCTGGTAGTAGGCACTTAGTTATTTTGCTGCTATTCACGCAGTGCCGCAAAACCAAGGCAACCAGTGACGGCATGTGTCATCTCGGTACGATTCTGCCACGCGCTTGCGCACAATAAAAAAGCATTCAAAAAATACCTTACTGCCGTTGGAAATGCCTCGAAAATCAGTGAGTACCTACACAAAAAAGCTTTGGCGGGTTACCTCTCGCTTCTACATCACCAATGAAAATATTTGCAAAATATGCTGGAAGATCAAGTGATATGGTGGCCCAACCCATGAAATACGTTTGAAATGAAACAAGGTGTATAATTAATATCATTTATTCTCATAATTCTAGATTGGACATTTTTCTAGTAAATTTAATATACTATATATTTTTCAATTCCTTTACAATATAATTAACAATATTTGCTAAAGCTTTCTGTATACCATATTGTTTTAGGAATCTTTTATTAAGTAGAGCTGATGCGGTACTCCCGTCCAGTTATTTCTGGGGTAACGTTAAAACGCTAATCAACGGCAAGATCTTTTAATTAATTTTAAGTTGGAGTAACAAACTATAATTATTATTGCTAACAAACGTAAGGAACAAGACTAAAGTGATTGTTTAAACTACGACTTACAAATGTTTTTAGAAAACACTCCATCCCTAACTACCTTACAGTAAAATAATTATTATCTACAAGAAATTTATAAAATTTTCATTTTGCTCTGCCCGTAATGCATTATCACATTTCACATTTATATTATATTTTTGGCAGATCTATAAATTTTCCATAGTGTGGAGCTGTGCAGGTGAAACGGTGGATTATAAAATATGGCCTTGTAATGTGTGGATTATAAAAAATAAGAATCGCAAGCTTCGTAAAAGAAAAGTATCCTTATGCCAAATGTTATAAAACCTCATTTAGTGCTGGTTCGTGCCAATGCTTATTTATTAATTTTCGGAAATTGAATTACAACATTCGCATACACAATCTGAGATCTGTTCAAAACAGTAGGTAGGTACGGATGTCCAGAGTATTTAGTAATTTCCTTGCCATTTAAAAATCTTACAAATAATACAGAAGGAAGTATGTACCATACTTGATTCAAAGATAAACCTCATCTTCTCCAGCAACCTACTACATACACTACAGTGTGTCCAAGGAAACTAATTTGTTACATAATTTTATTTCCGAAAAATACCGTATGCCTTTGTAATTTTCAAAAAAAAAATTTTTTCTTGATATCGGCACTGAAGTAACCCATTATTGTACGATTTTTTCAATAAGTAGGCCTTGGCGAGATGTAAACCTCAAACGTCAGACGCGGAGCCATCGCCCTTCAAAAGTGACCAAATATTCAAAACCCGGCCAATAAAGGCCCATTTAACTATTCGTACACATTGCGAAATTGTTACTTATAGCAGCGCAATCTTATCAGTATAAATATTTTAGTAGGTTTGAATATCAATAGATTTGTTATGGAGGCTGCACAACAAGCAGCAGTTTGGTTTTTCTGTTCCAAGGCGCCATGTCTTATCATACTTGACCTAGGTAGAGCGACTCTCAAGCAACGCCGCGCGTAGTCGGTTCATGGACGGGTGATCCCTTATGATTATTTTCTTGCCTAATAAAACATTTTTTTTTCGATTTAAAAAAAAAAAATAATATGTACCTCGGCACTGAAGTTCTTTTTATGACTCATGTGGTTTATTTGCCTCGCCCAGAGGCCTCGGCAAGTAAATTCCACATGAGTCATAAAAAGTTGAACTTCAGTGCCTTGGTACATAAATAACTATTCCACATCAGTAAAGTTCCCTTTCTGCGAGTTGTACGACAAAATGTTATCAAAGAAACTTGTTCAGAATGAAAAATTCAGTAGGTTTGCGAAATTTCGAAAGTCCTAAACCTACTTTGAGTTTTTTAGCATTTTTTCCCACTTTTCATTAGAAAAGTGCACTTCGTGTAGTTTTCACATCAAATCAAAACCTTATTAAGAAAACCTAGGTATACTTTGATTCTATATCAATTAGAATGTTCTAAATAAATTAAATTATGTTAGTTGTGACCTGTCAATTTGTTGATAGTTGTACCAAAATTTTGTCATAAATCTGCATGATAGTAAAATAATTAAAAAATGCTTACGTTACAACAAAAAAATTATATCGTCCGATGTAGTAGTTTAGGACACGAAACAAATTATATGGCAGTTGTTAGACAATTCCATGAGATATGGCCTGATGCTCCTCTAACGGATAACGGAGTAAAAAAAATGTAATTCAATTCATGAGAACTGGTAGTGTTTTGAATAAAAAAGAAAAAAGAAAGAGCATAATGAAGATGATGCTGCGACTTTAATAGCAATGCATTCGGCTAGAAATTTTCCTAAATTGTTAAGAAAGAGGTCTTGTAAAATTGGAAATATAAATGTAATGGGGGAAAATATCCTTAAGGCGCGTATTCACTTGCCACAAATTCCTCCGAAAGCGCAGAACGCGCCGGGCGCGCTGCGCGAAATTCGCTAGTAAGTACGCCGCGCCAAACGCGCACGAACGCTCAAAACATTTTCCGAGGCTTGTCGGTAAACCGGATTTGCACAAAGGGAATTAGTTGTTCGCTGGTGCGCAGTGGGTACGGGTGTTTGCAGCGTTTGCCCTGTTCGCAGCGTTTGTTGTCTCAAAACATACAACTAAACGCATCAACTTCTCACAATCTTCTGCAGCCATCCTCATAAAATTCTGCAAGTGTAGATGATATCCATACCCCGGAGCAGTGGCATATTTTTATTTGTAAAAAAATACGTCTGGTCCACGCTTTTCTTTTTTCTCGGGTTTTTTCTGTTAACTCTTTTTTTTATTGCTAGTTAAAGCATCTATAATCAAAAGAGCGCCGGCAGCCACTACCACGTTATCATCTATACGCCCATCTCTCTGAAGAACGCGCGGACCATCACAATACTACTACAACGGCTGCCGGGGACGCGGCGAACACTCCAAACCGCACGAACTTTGCGCTAAAATGTTTGTTGCATTCTGCGCAGCGCGCGCGGCGTGTTCTGCGCGTTTGGAGCATTTTGTTGCAAGTGAATACGCGCCTTAAGACAAAGGCGTTTTGTTGACCATATATTTTTTTCGGATGAGACAACTTTTATCACAAACGGAACTATTAGTTCGCAAAACAGTCGAGATTGGAGCCATGACAACCTGATCGAAGGAAATTATACTTCTAACAAAATGGATGTCCCGCTCATCCTACAATAAATCGCTTGGCTAAATCATCAGTTTGGGAACAAATGGATGAGAAGAAGTAGAGCCCTGCACGGGCCGAAATTTTTAGGCCCGACCCGGCCCGGCCCGAAATATTGTCATACCAAGCCCGGTCCGAAAAGCCCGGTCTTAAAATCCGAAAAGCCCGCCGGGCCCGAAACGCCCGCCGGGCCCGATAGGCCCGTCGGCCGGAACTACCCAAAAGAGCTGGCTTTGCATCCCATATCCGTATCCCAACCCAATAAACTAAATTGTTCAGAAGAAGAAGAAAAAGAAGAAATAACACTGTAAAGTTAGGTTTGCTTTTTAGGTGAATTTTGAGAAATAGGTTATGTTATATTTGTGTTTTCTTTGATATGTAACTAAATAGTGATGATGGAGAAGAAATCAAAGATTTTGAAAGACTTAAAGTAAAATGATTTAGTTTTAAAACAATTTGAATTGTCGGAACGGAAAAGTGATATATGGAAACAATTTAATTTAATTGTGGACAAAAACGGTTTATCGAAAAATTATGTACAGTGCGCAAAGACTGTTCGTCGATATTAAAATATGACACGGGGACACGGGAAACTCTCATTTGCGAAGACATAAATGTGCAAAAAACTGCTTAAGTTCGAATCAGGCAAGAATTAACGAATTCGTTACAAGTACATCTGAAAAACATTTAACCACAATCAAGAGAACAATCATTAAGGAAACAGTCAATATGTGTGCAAAAGATATTCGCCCATTTGAAATATTAACTGGGGACGGTTTTATGCAGTTTTGCCAATTCTTAGTAAGTACAGGTGCTAAGTTTGGCAAAACTGACATTCATAGTATTTTGCCACATCCAACAACGATATCCAGAAATTTAAAAGAAATTGCAGAACAAAAGCGAAGAGAGATATTACCTGAAATATCAAGGGCTATCGAAGAAGAAATTTGTTCCGCAACTACAGACATGTGGACAGATGATTACAAAAAAAAAACTTTCTTAACGTGTGTACAGTACAATACATAAACGAAGAATGGCAGTTACAGTCAAGAGTTCTTTTTACAACAGCTTTTCCGGGAGAAGACAAAAAGACAGGGGAAAATATCAAAAGAGAGTTAATAAGAGGTTTTACCAGTTTTGGTTTTGAAGCTTCCCTGTTTAATAAAATTATTTTTGTTACTGATCAAGGTGCTAACATGATATCTGCTTTAAATAGAAATAAGAGGTACCCTTGTTCTGCACACTTATTGAACACGATTCTAAGACACACATTTGACGAAAAATTTTTTAATACATCGCCAGATTTGCAAGATGTATGTGTAATGTTAAATAGTTGCAAAGCACTAGTTACATACATGAAACAAAGTGGTAACATTAATCAGCTGCCAAAAACACTACAACAACAAACAGAAACAAGATGGAATTCAAAATTGGCCATGATTATTTCAATTCATGAACAATTTGACAACATTTTAGAAATTTTATCCGCAAAAAATGAAGATCATCGACTAATTGACATTGATAGAGAGGTCCTAAAGCAAATAGCGGATTTTTTATTGATTTTTAAAGAAGTGAGTGACATGTTGGAATCTGATTTAAAACCGACTTTCCACTTAATTTTACTCTGCTACCACAAGATTCTTAAAAAGTTGGATTCAAATAATTCCGGTTCTAGTTTAATTACAAAATTCAACAAAAAAGCCAAAGAAATACTGCTAGAAAAATTTAAAATAAAAGATGAGCATAAAATGGCGACATTTTTGTGGTCCAAATTTAAAGGTTTAAAAATGTTGAACGAAGAGGAAAGAGCAGAGACATTTTTTAATGTGAAAAAAGAAATGGAATCAGTTCCAATGGACCTCGAAGAAAATTTGCAAAATGAAATTAACGACGAGCCCACGCCTCCAAAAAAGACGGCATTCGCCGAATGGGAAGATTTTGCTCCATCAGCTGCGACAACCCAAACTCAGACTGCCATGAGTACAATAGATATAGAAGTCTCAAAATATAAAGGATTAAATCAATTATCAGATGACGACATATTGATCTGGTGGAAACACCACAAAAGTGAATATCCTCATTTAGCGAAGCTCTCAAAATTTTTTTTATGTAAGTATGTTTGGTCTCCCATTATCCAATACAAATCAACACATACGTTGTGCGGAAACATCATAATACGCATAATAGTATATTATACACTTAGGTTGAGAAGTGAGCCATTATTTACCGAGCATTTTTATATTCTGAGGCGCGTAGCGCCGAAGGATATAATATGCGAAGTACTAACATATTTTACATATTTGAATAGATTTAGCCTGGGAGTTCAGTTGTCAAGCTGACAAAATAAAAATAATTTTTAAATATCATAGAAAATGTTTCATTATTTAACTAGGTATTTTTTATTATCATTATTTACCTAGGGAGAGAAATATTACTTCTCATTAGAGGAATGAGGTAAATGATGGTGATTTCTTAGGTTAGTAGTAAAAAAAACTTTTTTTACTATTTTGATTATTATTTTATTTTATTTTTATTATTATTTTTTTACTACTAACCTGAGAAATCACCATTATTTACCTCATTCCTCTAATGAGAAGTAATATTTCTCTATCTAGGAAAAGAATGATAATAAAAAAATACCTACGTAAATAATGAAAAATTTTCTATATGACATTTAAAAATTAGTTTCATTTTATCAGCTTGACAACTGAACTCCCAGGCTACTTGATATTTCGAAGTATTTGAAAAAAGCGAGAAATGACTAAAATATCAAAATATAATCAAATATGTAAAATACGGCAATATTTCAATGCTAGTAAAAAAAATTCTACATATATACACTTCGGTTGAGAAGGCCATTATTTACCTCGCATATCATATCCTTCGGCACTACGCGCCTTAGGATATAAAAATGCTCGGTAAATAATGGCTCACTTCTCAACCTAAGTGTACAATATACTATTTTCTACGACCGCGCTTAAACAGCCACTTTCTCGCATGCATTTCATTTTCGAAAATGCCACTTTTCGCATATGTCGCCTTAGCAACATATAATAATACTTATTATAATAATTGCCGAATGGGAAGATTTTGCTGTAATTTTGTAATAATAATTAACTTTTTTAATTTTATACACGGTTGTAGAGAAAAAATCTTGTTCCTAACATGCGCGGAAAATGTCTTTCCCACGCTTAACTGTTGCCCAGTCACGTTTGAGGGAAAATATTTCTTTCGACACGACTGTGCTTTTTCAGGTATACCAGCTTCAAGTGCATCGAGTGAACGAAATTTTAGCGTAGCTGGAAGACTAGTAGAAGAAAGAAGAACCTCACCTAAAAGTGATAATGTTAACGATCTTCTTTTTTTACATTCAAATTTATAATTTCGTTATTCGGCTTTATGAGCGCAATGAGTCATATTACATATAATCTTTTTTTCTTATATTAAAGTTTTATTGTGTAATTCATGTTTTGTTTTATCATTTGTTACCCATTTTTAGAATCGTGTTGTGTTTTTGTTTATAGTTTTTTTTTTTAGGATTTACCCACTTTAGTTTATTTTATTAGTTACCTACTTTGTTTTTTTTATATAGATATTTTACCCATATTATATATGTATTCATTTTAATATAAACTATTTTAAAAGAAGTTAAAATTCTAGTTATTTATTTACCTAAAAGGACATGAAAATATAATTATTTAGGACCAAAAACCGCGCCAGGCCCCATAGGCCCGCCAGGTCCGATAGGCCTGAGAGGCCCGCCAGGCCCGAGAGGCCCGCCAGGCCCGATAGGCCTGAGAGGCTCGCCAGGCCCGAGAGGCCCGCCAGGCCCGATAGGCCCGCCAGGCCCGAGAGGCCCGCCAGGCCCGATAAGCCCGCCAGGCCCGAGAGGCCCGTCAGGCCCGATAGGCCCGAGAGGCCCGCCAGGCCCGATAGGCCGGAGAGGCCCGAGAGGCCCGCCAGGCCCGATAGGCCCGCCAGGCCCGAAAGGCCCGCCAGGCCCGATAGGCCCGAAAGGACCGCCAGGCCCGAAAGGCCCGCTAGGCCCGAAAAGCCCAAGTTATGACAAGAAAAGCCCGATAATAAAAATATTATGGCAATAATAAAGCAAGTTTCGGGCCGGGCCGGTCCTAGGCCCGAATAGGAAAGCCCGGCCCGTGCAGGGCTCTAAGAAGAAGTGGCCCAAGTCAGTGGCGACCTAAGAGTCCAAACCTTACAATTATGGACTTTCATTTTAGGGGATATTTAAAGCGAAATGCGTATTAAACCATCAACTAAGATCTCTTGAAAGACAAAATTATAGAAGTTATTGCAAATATCCCAATACGACAAATAAGGAACAGTTATCGGGAATTTAGAAACCGAGTTGAACTATGCGCTGAACTCGGAGATGCCACGTTTGAATAGAACTTTGTTTATTTCTATATATATATATATATTACAGTTATGGAATAAGTACTTAAGTATAAAAAACCATGTAGTAATATAAACCGAAAATTATAATGCTTATTCGTTTATAACTGTTTCTTTTTCAATTTGTTTTAATCGAATACAATTAAAATATTAATTCTGATGTACCCTGTATAGCAATAGTAAATCTGGTATTCGAAATTCTAGTTTCATATCATGCAAAGGTTTTTATAAAGACTACTTTGATTTGTATGCGTTTTTAGCAGAAAAAATGAAAGTAGAGCAAAGCTTTTGAAATTTTCCACATATATCCAGTTTTTCATTGTGAGCAAGTTTTTTTAAGAACATTTTAATGTGAAAGCTACGTAAAGTGCACTCTTCTAAAGGAAAATGAGAAAAATATGCCAAAAAATCAAAGTAGACTTTCGAAATTTTGCAAACCTAAACTACTCAGTTTTCATTTTGAACAAGTTTCCTAATTATTTTGTCATAAAAGCTACAAAAAGGGCACTTTACTGTTGTGGAAAATTAGTTTTTTCAAAATTTCCAAGGCATACGTGATTTTTCTAAAGTAAAATTATGTCACAAATTAGTTTCAAACTAAGCAGGACTGATCCCCTGAAGCTCAAATTTCAACTCGAAATTTTTTTGCTATTTACACCCTATGCGAACGCGATCCCTGGATCCCACTGTATAGGTACATAATATATTCGAAACTAAACCCTTGTCTTATTTATAGAAGAAAAAACAATCGCCTCGCCCATTCCAAATTTAATAATCTTCAATCAGTTTTATAGGGAATTTAAATGTCTATTAGAAATTATAAGACAAACACCCTCATCTGGACCTCCGTTCTACATATACTCACAGTAGTTGTAGGTCTAACTCCATAAATGAATCTAGGAAAACAACTTAGAAAAGTTAAAAGATCTTGAATCGGTGAGGGTGGATTCACAACTCGTATGGAGGAAATTAAAATATATATATTTGGTATCTGATTTGCTATCTAGATTGCTGCTACCTACCAATCAATATACTACAAGCTACGTTTTGGTAAAGCTGGTATATTCAGAGAAATGTACGCATAGCTAAACGCTATTAGCGACCACAGTCTGACCACTCTTTTTGATAAAAACTTATCACTACATAATTTCTATAGTCCAGAATCTCAGGAAATATTTTTAATTAAGTTATTTCTTAGAATATCCTAAATAAATTATGAAACTCTATATTTAAAAACAAAGCCTTAAGGTTAATAAAGCAATTAATTTAATCCCTAGATATTTTACAGATTTAGGCCAATTTTAATTTAGAGAAGAGATATAGATACCACATGTGTAAAAGATAAAAATTCTATAATAAGTATCATAGTTTTGCCACGTTAGTGAAATCTGGTTTGTAAACTCGTTAAAATAATTTGATCTTAGTAATTATTATTAAATTCAAAATACTAAACTTACATTACGTAAAATGGTCCCTTTGGCAAATTCTCTAAATCTTGATTCACGCTTATTGAAACATCACCTAGTAAGCTAGCATTTAGTAATATAGGCAATATATCATAATTATGTCATGATAAGTTTCTCAAAAAACGTTGCATTAGTTTTGAATCACAAACCATTTATTTAACAATCAAATTTATACAGTAATATATATGATATATAAAGTAATATACCATGTAATATTGAGAATTTTTGTGAGTACATCAGCTACTGAAGTATAGAATTACATTGGTTTTCAACTTTACACTTGCATAAAACCAACGTTTTGCCCTAAATGAGTGACATACACCAACTATATTATCATTACGTATTAAAATATTGGTATTGTGCTTAAACAGTGCTTTTTTCTATGTATATTCTCTAGCTGCTAGTCGGTTTAAATATACAGAGAGATATTCAAATAAAAATCTACATTTAAAGTTAATTTAAGTAAACACAAAATATAAGTATAGAAAATTTCCCAGTGTCTCTACTATATATAGGGTTGTAAATTGTACGGAGGAAAGGGGGCAAGTGCAATAACACGTTTGAGAAATTTATTTATAATATGATATGTATTAAAATGTTAAACTAATGTAGGTACCTATATCTAAAAGTGAGAAAATTACACTAGGCCTACATCAATTAATTTTCTAATGGAATGTATGTACTATGTATGCCCGAGTATAAGCCAGTGAAAAACTGTTATTAATAATATTATATAAGGACTTACTCGTACTTAGCCAACCCAACTACTAAAATACCCGTAGGTCCATTATTATAACCATTACATTGGTAAATAGGCCTTTTATCTTGCTTAAATAACTATATAAATACTACAAACTTGTCGGATTTTTAGCCCTCAATAAGAAACTTCCTATGTTTGATATATTAAAAGTTAAAGAAAATACAACAAAAGTAAAGAAATAAAACTTCGTAGATATTTATATGAATATCACTGTACATCAGTATGTTTATTTTACAAAGTCCATTTGACACTTCATTAATTATATATACTGTATCAAAGCAGGAGTCTTACTTACTACTTACTGGAATTAAAATACAAAAAATAAACTTTTGAGAAAATCATTTAAGTATAATCACTGCTTTAAAGTGACCGCTTAAACTCGGACTTTGCATAGTGCTCATAATAGATTGTTACCTCAGTGTTTGTTGTCTATTGAATTCACAACTCTAAATTAAGTAATACTATGACAAATTTAAGTGTACAACTTGTTGTTAATAACAGAATGTATTTCACATTTGACACCCGTTTTATATGTATCATGGCAGTGTTTCGTCTTTTTCTTAGTTGTATTACCCACACTGCCTTGAAAAGCTCGTTATCACTAATGTACAACTGAAGAAAAAGGCAACAGTGACACAGTATTATTACAGATATTATTTCCCCAACAAAAAAACAGTCAAAGGTAGGTAGGTACCTAGTATGACACATATGACAACACACATTATTAAACTGTTGAGCATTTCCTTTACAAATATATAATTATATTATATTATTAGAATACGTTTTTATTTTGTGCTCTTATTATTTTTTTATCACAATTTGTTATTTTTATAAAGGATGGCAACAAAATGTAAATAATATGTTGAACATTTACTCTCGTTTCTTAACATTAGATTATTATACAAATTTTAATATCCTAACGTTTGTTCATTAAAATTACAAAGAAATGTAATTTAGACCCTTCTACAGTCTCAACAATAAATAGGTACCCAGTCACCATAACCTTAAATATTTTTATAATATCATTGTTAAAACACCATCTTCAAATTAAAGTAAGATTAAAGAAAAAATAAACATTAATGATATTTTTGTGCAATTTTTGCATGTAAACTATCAATAATGATGATGTCAGCGGAACTGCCAGTGGCAAATTGTATTGTCGAGAGGTTCAACTTATCAAATGATAAGTCAAGATTTGATTACACATGTTGATTTTGTTAAATAAGCTAAGTTATGTTGTCCTTACGAGACGTAAATGATACTATTGATCGTATCCCCTTTACTGACGTCTGAAACCAAAATCCTCCATGTTACAAATTTGGGGTTAACTGAGAGAATCGTCATTAGCTTCATATACAAGCACAGAAAATACCTATTGTAGTTCCACAACAGAAGGCTTCTTCTTGGCATCTATCGAATGGACTCCAACTTATGATTGCAAAAACAAGTCCCTAGCAGATATTTTTAAATAATATTTTTTTGGAATAACATCTTACCATGTTGTAGAATAACTTAGATCTAATAATGAACTACACAATCAATACATTCAGAAGATAAATAACAAGCTTAAAGTTGGAGTCCACTTGACAGCTGTCATTAATGAGCTTTCCGATGTGGAGCTATATTTTCTGTGACACAAGGTCCGCCATGCGAAGTCATACACTGTGTGGTAGATTTTAGTGTATTGCTTATACGATTGTTTAAAACATGCTTAAGTTGTAATATACCAAGTGGCGAGTTTAGAAAAATCGTTTTATTAGGTTTCTTTGGCCTAGTAATATTTAGCACTAAATGAACGGTTTTATTACCTTTACTTTAATATACATTTTGTCGATTAATGGGTATATTTTAAGAATTATGCAGAAATCTAATTTTAAATATTTTTAAACTAATAAACTTTTTAAGGTGGTATTCGCATGCTACGGTCGTGTTAATGACTAAATTTGAAACTACAACATACCTTAGGCTGAAGAAAATTTACAATAAATTTGGCAGGTCACCTGAACCCACCGCATTTTCCTCAATTTGGATCGAATTAAGGGCTTTATTACCTTCATTTATATTTGCCGTACAGAGCAATAACTTAAAAATGTACACTAATTTTTCTTTTGTTAATCTTTCCAATCTATTGGTGTTCATTTACGACAATCTGTGGAAATAGGGACTAAATTTTTTTTTTGAAAATAGATAATGGAAAATTGAAGTAAGTAGGTATTTTGATCTACTTAAATGTACAAAGAAACACGTCATGGCCACTAACCTACTTTTCAAGAACGTATCGTAGGTTTTATGAAAATCTAATACAAATTTGTGTACATTTTAAGCTATAGTTAGTTTCAAATTTTAAGCAAAAGTGGTAAAAATTAGATTTGCCAATAGGAGATCGTGCAGATCTGGCTGCGATCGTGAGCAAGAGAAGAAGAAAGTGCATAAAGAATCGTTTGAGGAAATTTTAATCTTCTGCTACAGCTAGACCTCCAAACTCGCTGTTTGTAAAGGCAATTTGAGCATCCTTTTCTGAAAGTACACAAGGCGTACTCTAATTTTGCATATAATCAGAAATCAACCTTGCCCTGTACAACGCGTTGTCGATTCAGCCGGAAGATTGTTCGCAAAAATGCAAAAATCGAGCAAAATCTAGCTTCAGAAATCTTTATACTAAATTCTGTTTAAGGTGGCATTCGCATGCTCCAGTCTTGGAAACGGCTATTCGAACTACGCATACCTTAGGCTGTCAATAGATGGAGCGCCAAGAAACGTCTAAAATAGCTATAAATTACGGGAAATGCTCATGACGTGTCCAAATCGTTTGGTCGATTTTTACATGTGGCCGCCATTTTCCTGCTCATTTGTTTGAGTTTTATTAACCTGACTATGGAGGAAATACCCTAAAATATTTGAAATTCTGTAACTGAAATACACAGTGATCAAGCAAGATGGCGCTGCCTACTGGCAAGCAGTATCCCAGGGTTCAGTCTTTAGCTGATAACTGAAGATATTATAATATCTTCCAACTTACAGTAATTTTACATAATAAATTAACTGAATAAATATTTCCATATTTTTAATCAATTGTCTTATAATAAGTAGTCATAATCAGAAACGGAATATACAGAAATCTCAAAATTGATCACAATGTAGTAATAAATATTTTTACGCATTTATGCATAAATGCCACCTTAAGTTTATACAGGACTCTCAGATTAGATTTGTATCATTGAAACGAAATGTCAGTGTTTCTACTCTTGTGATGGAGGATTTGTTACCTTATAATTATGACCTATAAACAAACCTGTACAAAAATATGCAAAAATATTAATCCACTTATTAACGTTCTAATTCTGAAACAGAAGTGAAAAATCATATTAAGATAAAGTGCTTACCTTCTTTTTGGATCCATGAAGAAAATCTTTATACATTTCAGACCTCAAATACCTCGAATAACTGTCACTTTTCATTAAATGGTAAACATGAGCCTAAAAAGAAAACTATAAGTCCCATCAAGTTTTTATGTATTTATTTTACATAATTACAAGGACAGTATCCGCAAAATTTCAATTAGAAATTTCCCTTAATTTTCCTTAATCATGAAGCGTATTTTCGTCAGAAAAACCCTACCAAATCTTTTCAGGTTTATCCAAAACCTGTCGTTTTCGCGAGGCGGGGTATCAGATGGGAGGCAAAGGTGAGGTCATCATAAAGTTAACATCATCAAAATCTTGTAGAGCAGATTTTATCTTCTTTTGTCCTTTGGGCATTGTTTTGTAACATTGTTTGAGGCTAAGATCTCGTAAATGGAGAAGGGAATTAAATTATATATTTTCGATATTTTGGCATTTTTCACATTGAATAAATACGAGTTTAAAACAGCTTTCCAAAAAGATCTATTTTCGCGATATACGAAAATTCACTTGGAAGGGGAATATTTTCATGACGTCAGACTTAAATCAAACAAAACCAGTCCAACCTTAAACCCGACTCCCGAAAATGCCTCTACTGTTAAAAAATAATATGGAAGGCACTCGAAACCTGCCATGCGAGGCACCGTGATGACATCACAGAAACTACAATTTTATATTAAGCTATTACATATTATGTACTACATATCGTAATACCCCACCGCAAACAGCATTTTCGGATGAAGATAGGAGTAGCGATAGTTTGCCGGTTCTGGATATGCGGCGACTGCGGCGCTGCGGTGCCGTGACGTCACTAGGCCACGCCCAAGGCCTACTATAAAGACAGGCCCTGGCACACAAAAATCACGTGACCATCTTTAGTCAGACGTTACATGTCATTTGTCACATAACTGAAAGCGGCAGCTTGGGTTTTGAAAAGTTTTCAATGTTTAAAGTGTTTTTAAACGTCTTAGTTTATATTTTAGAAACAAGTTTGTGTCTAGTGCGCGTGTGTCCTGGCGGAGGGGAACCGCCCAGGTGTTATTATGGCCTCTGGGTGTCTGGGTGGGAGTCGTGCCGTCCAAGAGTATTGGTGCCGCTCGCACCGAGGCGACGCGACGCGTGAGCGCTGTAAGGGGAATTCTCCCCCGAACCACAGAATAGGGAACCCGGAATGGACTATTATGGACATGGGACAGTATTGGACAGTGGAGCCTGAGGCACAGAGGGGTGAACTGCTTACGGGAGATCCGCGAGTTCAGACGGTCCGGGTGGCTGGAAGCCGTTCCCGTTGACCACGTTCGGGTTTGTGTATTTATTATATTCACCATTCACCTTGTGCGAAATAAATCAGTTTTGTAACGTACTCGAGGATTTTCGTTGTCGACCTACGCCCTGATATGGTCTTTCACGCTGCCGATCAACTGAGACCTCGGCAATATTTACAGTATACCTACTGAGGTTAGTTTTCATTTTTATTTCGTAAAAAATAACCTAAATACCAAATATTGGGTCTGTTTATATTATATTTATACATATTACAAAAGCCAGGAAGAAAGTGTCGCCATAACAAACATTTGTGTTGCCTCGGGATGAAAATTTCATGGATTCGTCACATCCCAACTGAGATTTAATTTCTAAAAAACCCTTAAGTATGTGTGGCTAACACATTTTCAAGAAAGTGAAACAATAATTAAAGTGGACAAATGTGTTGTGGGAGGAAAATACCTATAGAGAATATCATCTAAGCTAAAGGAAGGTGACGTCCCAACAATTTTTGAGAATGTGCCAAAATATTGTGAGTGCAGTGCCGTTTAACTCTCAGCCTAAAACAGCTGAGGCAGGTTGAAAATTTCGAAAAACAATTAGAGAAAGCTTGGATGCACAAATCCAATAATGTAATAGATGAAAGAAAACTTGCCAAATTGTTACGAAATTTGTTTTTTTCTACTTATCTCCAAAAATGCCTTTCATTATATAGAACTAAGTTGGTCACGTGACTACGCGATTATGCGTTAGCGCCGTGGCCTGTCTTTATCGTTGGCCTCGGCCACTCCTCGTTTTACCCCTCTAACCTACACTTGTGCGTCTTTCGTACTCCCTTGTAACCTAACCATGTGCGTCTTTCCTGTCTCCCCTTGTAACCTACCCTTGTGCGTATTTTTACCCCCTTGTAACCTACCCCTGTGTGTCTTTCGTACCCCCTTGTAGCCTACCCTCACACTTTGGGCCATGGAGTTGGAGAATTTCTTGCAGAGGTAGTCTCGGCTTGAAGAATAAGGTAGTCAGGCGGATGCGTTTTCTGATGATGAAGTAAGCGAGGCAGGTAGAAAGCCGGACGACAAGTAGGGTTACGGCGCATGTTGTCGTTGAGGTAATTATTGGATCCAGGTGAAGGGGTTGTAGCGACTTGATGCTGGGCATCTCGTTGAGAGGTTGTAGGGCAACAGCTTGAAGGTCATGTTGAGTTCGTAGCTTGAAAGGTATTACTGCAGGTATGGATACAAATTGGGTTTATTGTGAGCTGTATTGACTGGGTAGTGGATCGAAGGGAACAAAACTACTTCCTTCAAAAAGTCTACGTTTCGTTAATTATATTGACATCATCAGGACTCTACAAATGAATAAAAATATATGTAGCAAACAACATGAAGTAGGGATCAGTATACATTAAAATAACAATAATAATAATAAAATGTAGCAATGTCCAATATTGAATTTTTAATAGGTGGAGCTAGGAGTATTTTAAACAGATAACTAGTTTATAAAAAAAAGATATATATGGGTGAACAGGACAGGTAACTAAATTTAAAAATTAAAACTATGTTCCATTTTGTCAATAATAGTAAAATGAGCTATATTGAGATGCTGTATATCCTTTCTTTTGTTAACACAGGTTTTTTCTTTTTTTATACAAATCATTTCATTTAAAAGTCTTTTTTTATAGTTGGATTGCCTGCCGATAACCTAGTCAAAATCAAAGTCATGTCCAGTACTTATTTTATGTTCAACTAATGCCGTGGGATTTAGCTGTGTTGTAAATTTTTTACAGTCATTTCTATGTTCGTATATTCTCTGCTTTATATGTCTCCCCGTTTGACCTATGTAGCACTAGTCACATGAAAGGCAGAGTATTTGATGAATTACATTTGATTGTAATTGTAAACTTGTTTTTGATTTTAGCTTAGAGAAAATGTATTTTTTCAGTTTGTTCTGACTCTTAGATGATACTCTTACATAGTCTTTTCTTGCTATTGTTTTACTTAGTCTCTCGGAGAGATTTTTAATGAAAGGAATTTTAAAGATTTTTTATTATTATTGTTTGCAAACGTATGGAGAAATTACAATAAGAAGTGGGCGGTGACCAACCCGTGTGCCACTCGGATGCCTGTAGTCAAGGGACTAATATGACATATAATGGGTGGGGAATACAGGTAGGGGAATGCAGGGCAATATGGGGTACTTAATTTATAGCCCCATATTGCTGGAATATATAAATGAAATAATTATACCTGGCGTAGTTACAGGTAGTTAGATAGATTTACTAACATTGGCAACATTTTGTATAACGGAATCAGTAAGTGAATTTTCACTTTTTGTACTTTTATGAAAATTGCGCTTTGCCCCGTTTTGCCCCGTATGCGGGCTATAATGGGGTACCAAGAGAGGTAAAATGGGGTAGTACAATAATGCTTTAAAATAGTGAGTTTTTGGTGAATTAAAGAGACGTTGCTCCAAAATGTTTTATTAAGCAAACAGTAATCTTTAAATGAAAAAAAATAATGAAAACGTAAAAACATGAAAATATTAGTTTTTTGTTTATATCGTTTCGCCATCTAAACAAATTAAAAAACAAATTAATTAATATTCAGGTTGATTCAGTTTTATTCTGGGACACTTCAACGGGGGTGCGATATAAAATCAAAAAATATTATTATTTTGTGGTACAACTTTTTATCTACAGCCGCTTATAGGATGTTTCAATTCTCAAAAATTGTAACGTTTAATTTTTATTTTTCCGACCGTTAAAGATATTTAAACGTACATGCATTGATCAAGTGTCACAAAATGTGATAATACCAAGTTCCCAAAATATAGCCAGTGGTGGAGATATGGGTACACACTACATTTGTTTTATCAAGAAAAATACTGACACGGCCCTGTAGAGCTTTTTTTTCTTCTAAGCAAAAACCGTCTCTTAGCATTTTTTGTATCTGCCATAGTTTCACGGTAATTTTTTTCTGTCATTTTTGAAATGCCAGAAAAAAATAAGTAATTTGAAAAAATCACTCCTGCTCTCTATTTGGCCAGAGGATATTAGACAAAGTGTTACAGTGGAGAAAATCAAAACTTGCCTGTTAAAAACCACTTAAAAGAAAAAAATAGATAAAACAATAGTTGGCCACGAATGGCATTATTGGTTTGTTGAATTAATATGACATTTTTATTCAATAATGGCCAAAGAGAAATCTAAAATGACATTTTTTTTTTCAAATTAAATAATTTATTTTTTGCATTCCATAAGAGCAATAAAAGATAAATTAATTTTCCCGTAAAACTGCGACAGATACAAAAAAAAGTCAAGAGACAGTTTTTGCTTAGAATAATGAAAGTTATTCAAGGGTATTGTATACCCATATCTCCGCCACTGGCTGCATTGGGAACTTGGTATTACCGTATTTTGTGACATCAATGTATGTTGTGTATCAAATTTCGTTTAATTATCTTTAACGGTTGGAAAAATAAAAAATAAAACGTTAAAATTTTTTAGAACTTAAACATCCTGTATTTCGAAAACGAGTCCGCTGTGTGTAATAAGTTATTCACAAAATAGTAATATTTTATGATTTTCTATCACATGTTGAAGTGTCCAAGAATAAAACTAAATTGCCTTGTAGTTATTTATTTCAATAGGACATTCGGGTACCCCATTTTGTCTCATCTCTCAATTTTGCCCCGACGCACGTTTTACAATAAAATATAAATAAAATTTACAAGAATTATTTTTCGATAAAATGTCTAATTAACCAATAAAACTCACATCGAAAATCGTATAAAAACTGTATTTACCCTGGATAAACGTAAACACAAGTTTTAAAACACGGGAGTTGTTGTACACCCAACAATGGCTATGTACTCGCTAAATTGACTTGACCGGGGGCGCGATCTTGCATCGAAAAGAGGTGGGAGGGGATATGTAGATTTGAAATTTGGCTCCTTCAGTTAGGCTGTATCTACTAAAAATACTCGTACCCCGTTATACCCCGGTACCCCATATTGCCCCGCATTCCCCTACAACAATGCGCATTTGGGGGAGAAATTGAATGTTAGGTCTTTAAGTACATAGAGTAGGTAATGTATTGGGGAAAACACTATGTAGGTTACAACGGCTAGACGATGTAGGTTATACGCATTCACATAAAAAATAATAGGTTAGAGGCGGGAAAATAGGAACATAGAGGTATGTTACATGCAAAAGACTTACAACACATAGGTTAGGGGGCCAGAAAAGAAGTAAGAGTATGTTACAAGGGTAGGAAAGACACGGAAGGGTAGGTTACAAGGGGGATAGGAAAAAACGCACAAGGGTAGGCTACAAGGGGGTAGGAAAGCACACAAGGGTAGTTACAAGGGGTAGAAAAGACGTACAAGGGTAAGTTACAAGGGGATAGCAAAGACGCACAAGGGAAGGTTAGACGGGGGGGTCGCAAGGACGCACAAGGGTAGGTTAGACGGTGGTCGCAAGGACGCACAATGGTAGGTTAGAGGGGGTAAACTGGGGCGTGACCTAGTTTTACGTATTGTTTTTACCTCAAGTATATAGGACAAGCCCCTTCTGCTTGAAACCAAATAATATTTCAGTGGTAAATGGGCTCCCCAGATTTAAACCTCACTAGATCTAGTCTGGTAGGGTTGCTTGTAAAATATGTAAACAGACTAGGCATCATAAAATATTGCACTACAAGGTCAAATTAAAACTGATCTGAATACTAATGGCTAATAGCCATTTTGAACACATTTTTGCGATTTTTCTTAATGAGTTGTAGGATTTGTTAATCAAAGAAAGAAAAATATGAATTTTACATGTTTATGTTTTGCACGTCCTGTGCTGCCTGGAGTCCCCTGGGATGCCTCAATATAGGAAATTCCCAATTCTAATACTAACTGCGGCATCCTCGAACGTCCATCTATCAGGTACTTCCATGTTTTTCTTAGTAATCTCGTAAGAATGTGAGTCAACGTTCAAGGGGCATTTCGCATCTGACGCCAAAAAGAATTCCCATATTTCCACTACTTTGCCCTGCACCTGGCTTTGTGGCAATGCCTTCAACTCTTGAACAGCCTCCCAAAACCTTAAATCGGTAAGTTAGAAGTTTTTCTTTTTTTGTGCGTTCAAAGTGAAAATGAAGTAGGGCTAAATTGCATTTGGTTTGTCAATCATTTTATACAAGGTGGGTAAGGTGACATATCTACGCTGTTTTTCATTAAAATACTCGGACACGTAAATTTTGTACGGAACTTTGTAATTTTTTGAGAAAAATGCTCTGTATCTTGATGTCTCGAATACATGTAGATATCTACACTATAATTTCAATAGAATTATTAGTCAAAATTAAGTTTTTTCACGTTAAACTTGGCAGAATTATTTTTCAGTGTCAAGTGATCTTTAAAATTGTCGTTTTCGCAATTCTTTGTTGCATCCTGGAGGTTCATCTTGCTGAAAAATAGCTACATAATAATATCTACAAAAAGATTCATGGGACTATAAATTTCGGTCACTGGTAATATCATATCAACATCCAAGTTCTAATGGATGTGCCGGTGTTTTCATATTTGAATCGTTCAAGAAGGTAGACTACAACAGCTGTTTCTCCTTATTAGGTTCATCAAGGCAGCCATAACCTTCCCGAATGCCTCAAACCGAAATGGTAAAGCAGGCGCACTGAGAGATTGCGTCCGCGGGGAAGCGGGGAGCGCGGAGAACGATTTGTCGCTATTGGCCGACTGCAACAGTGCAAAAAATGCACCGTGCTTTCAATTCGCAGTTAAAAATAGAACCAAGGCGAGGTTCAGAGGACTAATTATCCCTAGGCGTGCGCGTCGAAATTAATAATACTAAGAAGTTTTCAAAACTATAAATTTCGACGCGCACGCCTAGGGATAATCAGTCCTCAGAACCTCGCCTTGGTTCCATTTTTAATTGCGAATACGAAAGCGCGGTGCATTTTTTGCACTGTTGCAGTCGGCCAATAGCGACAAATCGTTCTCCGCGCTCCCCGCTTCCCCGCGGACGCAATCTCTCAGTGCGCCTACAATAGTAGTTATAATAGTGTAACTTACACTTGGAAGTGAGAAACCAACCAGTGGCGCCATCTAGTATCAAGCTGATAGTACCAGAGCCGAAATTTCACAAAACATAGTAAACACCAACAAGAACAACTTAGGTTGGTGTTGAATCCAGAAAACCACAAAATAAATGTGAAGAAGTGACACAGGAAACAGGTTTATTGGCCATTCACCACTGTATCTACCAAAATTGTGGAAATCAACAAGGATCTGTCCGGGAGCTCTGTCCTTGTGAAACTTGCATCTTATAGCCGAAGAAATATTTAAAAGATGATAAAATTTCGGTAACTGATAATATCCTACCAACATCCAAGTTCTAATGGATGTGCCGGTGTTTTCATATTTGAATCGTTCGAGAAGGTAGACGACAGCTGTCCCCTTATTAGGTTCATCAAGGCAGCCATAACCTTCCCGAACGATTCAAACAGGACAGCTGTTTCCACTTATTGGGTTCAGGAAGGCTGCCGCTAACTTTCTTTTTGTAAAAATCTGTCGGGGACGCGAAATTTTATCATCTTTTTAATATTTCTTCGGCTATAAGATGCAAGTTTCACAAGGATAGGGCTCCCGGACAGATGTTTGTTGATTTCCACAAGTTTGGAAGATACAGTGGTGAATGGCCAATGAACCTGTTTCCTGTGTCACTTCTTCTTCACATTTATTTTGTGATTTTCTGGATTCAACACCAACCTAGCTTGATCTTGTTGGTGTTTACTATGTTTTGTGAAATTTCGGCCGTGGTACTATCAGCTTGATACTAGATGGTGCCACTGGTTGGTTTCTCACCTTCGAGTGCAAGTTACACTATTAGAACTGCTACCATTTCGGTTTGAATCGTTCGGGAAGGTTATGGCTGCCTTGATGAACCTAATAAGGGGACAGCTGTCGTCTACCTTCTCCAACGATTCAAACACGAAAACACCGGCATATCCATTAGAACTTGGATGTTTGTATGATATTACCAGTTACCGAAATTTATAGTCCCGTGAAGCCGCTAACTTTCTTTGGGTAAAAATATTTTGGGCACGCGAAATTTTATCATCTTCATAATAATATCAGTATATTACCCTCTTAAGTGCACTTTCTTTTTCAATCAGGATTAAGGTTTAGGATACCTCTGCTGTAACAATAATAAAATTTTAGACTAGATTTAGGGTTGAGGGGGAATATTAAAGGAACCCTCGATATACCCGGAGGCTCCGATCGTAAGGGCCTTTCGTTTCTGTATTTCTCGTAGGCAGGTAGGTAGGTAAGTGGGTAGGTGGGTGAGTGACGTCATCATAAGCAATTTTCAGTATCCCATAAAAGTATTTTTTAAATTAAATATTTCAATTTCGATTTGACAAGGCCTATTAACAAAATGACAAGGCTAATACCTGTCCTGCCAATTACACAAAAATGTATCTGTTTTTGCACCAAAAACTTCATTTTTCTATCTGTATTTTTGTATCCTGAAAAACTAATAAACAGGGTCCGTTATCATCTGGTATACTGTCTAGCTCAAGACGAGGCTCAAGAGGCTCCGATAAAAACCGTAATTAGCAAAAAGTATTAATTCTCCAAAAAAAAAAACAAATATGTAACATACTAAAATTTTGGTTGATCTTTATGCCTGTATGCATAAAAATACGTTTTTTTCACTTGGAATTATGAAAAATAGAGATTTTCATTTGAGAAAATTGTATATGACGTCATATACGGATCAACGATAATGCGAAGAAAAGGTTATGATTCTAAAAGATGTCTAATCCTAAATAAAAATTGACGTGTCCAAGGATTTTTCAGAAAATGAATTTATTTCCCATATTATATGGTACACGCAAACGGTAATAGTTATTTTGCTAACTAGTACGGAAAGTACATTCCACAACGCGACTGCTGTACCTACACCCTGTATAAATCATAGATGTAAGGTAAAAGAATTTTTGAGGTGTTGATTGACGAACAAAACCAAATAAACCCTATTCCCAACAAATATATCATATACAGTGCTCGTAAAAATGTTGAATTCCAAGAACTTTTTATTAGTTTACTAAAAAAATCATTCTACCTTGAAAGATTCTGTTTGTACTCTACTTTGAGGTGCTACCGTCTGAAAACCACAGCTTTTCTCAACATTCCTCTGGGACATCACTAGTCTGGTTGAACAAATACTAGGGATGCAATATCAAAACAGATCTAGACCTTTCAGGACGGCACTATTTTAATGTATGCTATGCCAGGTGGACGACACTTTTTTAGTGACCGATAGACGGGTGTCATATATATCTGTCACGTGTTATAGGGCATTGGAAATAATGCTGTATAATAAAGTCAGTACAAAATCCCATGAACTGTAGCCTTGATTCGATTTCTAATGTTTGACCCTTATATGACGGTGGTCCGTAGGGCGTGTTTAACATGCTGTCAGATATATCGGTCAGCATGCTGTGTGCTGTGTGCCAAGTTTGTGTCTGGCAGATATATCGGTCAGCCGTACTGAAAACGCTAGAGGGGCTTAAATTAAAAATTCCTTAATTTTCCAATAAAAAAAAACAGAATATGCACACCGGCATTGAAGTTCCCTTTTATCAAGATCAAGCAGGCACTATTTCCTTCAACATTTCTGGCGAGCTCTGTAAATGATCATACTACAAATTACTTTAAATTCTCTCCACTGAATTCCTTGTCCAAAAACCGGACGAAGTGGTCCCTGCCAACGGGATCTTGAAGCAACTCCTTCAAGTTGAATGCCCAGCGCTTAACTTTACGTGCTGATATGTCTTTTGCCTGTTTCTCTTGTTCCCATAAGTCTGAGCTGTCTGATACCCACGGATTTGGACATTCGGGCGATACGAAAAACGGATCGTATTCTAAATACTGCTCATAATAAGCGACGAACCTGAAAAGCAAAGGGTCAGAGGAATTCACACACGTAAGGTAACTGGCACAACAAAAAATAAGGCTCAGCAGGTAATGAGACCATTTAATATAACTCTGCAACTAAAAAATCTTGTGCGAACCGTAAATATATTAGTATGGTCAACTTTTGAATTGTTCGAATTCTGTTAGACTTGCGACTACATTGCTTATTTTAGAGTACCGACAGCATGCATTATACCGTTGTTCTACGCATTGCGGAGGCGTTGGAGGGTTCTGTGAACATTGTGAATGGCACAGCCAGTGGCGTAACTACGGAAGAGTAGGCCCGTGTTCAAAATTTCAGGTGGGCCCCTGTGTTTTTTTTTATGTTTGAAAGTGGTGTAACAATGACAAACATTGTACAGGATGTCCCATTTTCAATACTTTTGCAACTTATATTTATATTTTAAAATTCTTACCTCCTAGAAAAAAAACGTGTACGCCACTGAATTCTACATGAAAAAATCTATAACGGTCGATTTTTACCATTTCAACAAGTTAGCGTATAACGGATATAGGGGGGTGCCTGAAAACGGCAAATTTTGAAAATCACCTTGTGTTTAAAAAACTAAGGAGGCCGCAAAAAAATTCTGTATATGAGCCTTTCTTTGTATGAAAAAGCAGGTCAGTGTCCCGAAAACCGCAACTCCCTAGTTCTAGAAATATCCGAGATACCTCACAAAATTATCGAAAATGGGACACCCTGTAGGTGCATATAGAGAATAATCCAACTTAAACTTTGTATTGACCAACAGTTAAAAATGATGCACATTGCTCACTACAGGTCAAAAAACGCCATTTTATAGGTCCAAATGTTGAATCGCCATGTACGTTCTGTACAGGGTGATTCAAACTCGACGCCCCAGGAATACTGCGGGAACACGAAAACTGAAAATAAAATTTCGAACAGGGGCTCTTAAATGGAATGGAATGAAAAACATGGAATTTTTCTATTCACTAGGATCGGTTTTCCGAAATCTAGTTAGTCATGAAAACAATTGCGAAAGTCAGAAATTATTTAAGAGTATTTTAGGGTGCACCATTAAATTTGTTCGACTGGAGTATTTTTCAAATTTTTTAATTGTGCTTGTTACTGACTTGTTTGCTATTATAGTTTGTTACAAAAAATTTTATTTAATATTCCAGTTGAAAAAATTTAAGGGTGCACAAGACAACCTAACATTCTCTTAAATAATTTCTGACTATCAATTGTAAATTTTGAATAACAAAAGATACAGAAAATATTTTCCTATAAAAGTTGTTGAGGATGATAAATGATAAGGACTTTCAATATTTAGGAAAAAATTGTATGTTTCTGGGGAAAAATATTGATGACGTCACAGCGGCCATTTCCCCAAACAACAAAAAAGCAAATTTTCGGTCATAATTGGACCTTATAGTATGTCCCATTTAAGAACCCCTGTTCGAAATTTTATTTTATTTATTCTTAAGTTATTTATTATTTTATTTTATTAAGTTATTTATTATTTACTCTTAAGTTATTATACATTTTTTGTACTACCCTTGCATTTTTATTGTTGCGAAATTTCAAACGCCCTCTATGTAACCGATTAGAGATTAATTCTGACTCGTTGGTTATTACGCAGCACCACATCAATCGGCTCGCATCGGAAAAACCGAAATTTCTGCGTCCTGCATGAACCTTGGTGGCGGTGGGCCCCTAGCAGCTCTGGGCCCGTGTTCACCGCACACTCTGAACACCCTGTAGTTACGCCACTGGGCACAGCCAAAAAATTCAAGGGGTTTAAAGGACTAAAGTCATCACAATTTGAGGATAAAGAAATTATTGAACGGAAATTCATCGTCGAATAAATTATTTGTGAGAAAACTGTACTGAAATCACCGAAATCCTAACATGAATTGCCTAAGACTCTTTTCATAGCTTCCTATAGGACCTACATTATGGCTTTCTATAATCCACAAAATATGGTTTATTGATATTTTTCTATAGGTACCAAAATTTGGTTTGTGTACTCATTTGCACATTTATGTAAATGTGTCCCGAAGTGAAATGGCCGTAAGTTAACCACTAATAGGAAATTAAATTTTGAGCAAAAAATTCTAAAAAAAGCCGGTGTCCAGAAGATACAGGGTGTTAAAGCTAGTTTTTTAATGAACTTTTAGTATTATCTCGGAAATGACAAACGATATTAACTTGAAATTTGATACAGAACTTGCGGGTATAAAGTGCAATAAAACGTAGCTACCGGCATTTCCTTGCCTTCACTAGTGGCGCACGAGATGATAGAACACGTCCTATTTTCAAAATAATGTCTAAGCTGCATTTAATTTAAACAAGAATTTGTTATTGAAAAATCTGGTGAACATTCGAAATTTGGAAGTAAATAAAAAAATTGAGATTAAGAGTTTTAAGAGAATAAATACTAAGTATGGTGAAAAGGTGGTTGTGGAATTTGCAGACTTCAAGACCATTCTGCCCCAGCGATTTACGGATGAATTAACTCAAGAACGAATCGATGAGTTGAAGGGCCACCTCATAAATAATATTTTTATTTTATTTGACTGTGACTTATAAGTCGAAATTCCGACTTATAAGTCGACATTCCGACTTATAAGTCGACACTTCGACTTATAAGTCGACACTCTGACACGATTGGGATTTCGGAAGCTAAAAGAGATAGAAAGTAGGTTAAATGTTTATAAAAATCTTTGTCACATTGTCACAAAACGCTTCATTCAAAATACATGGTATTCGATTCTGCAAATCCAAATTTAAAAAAATTAAAAGAAATGCCCCATTTCTGGGTGTGGTTATCGAAAGTAGACAAAATTACCTTTTTAACGATGCCATATTATGTGGGGTTAGCATGCTCGCGATTTTCAACTATGCTCTAGAAGTTTTGCCAGCTTTTTCTGAAACACCCTGTATATGTACCTATGTAAATAATTAAAATTATTTTAAGTAGGCAAAACAGTCTTGCACTCGTTAATATTACAACCTTATTGTGTATGATATATAAATAGGATTATATTAAAATATATATAAAAAAAATTAATTTTGAAAGTAAGATTACTCATTAAGTATCAAGAATATCCCCACATAATATGGCATCGTTAAAAAGGTAATTTTGTCTACTTTCGGTAACCACTGGGGCATTTGTTTTATTTATTTTTTTTTTCATTTTATTTGCAGAATCGACTACCATGTATTTTGAATGAAGCGTTTTTCACTATCTAAATCAATTCGTGAAGAAGAGCGTATCCACCTTATTATTCTGGATAAGCATGTTTTCTACTCAGTTAAGAGCCTCCCCAGAGAAAACGGCTAAAATAAGCCATAATTGTTTTGCTGCATTTTCATAGAGCTATCAAAATATGAGAACAAAAATGCGCTTTCAGTTTTTCCCGAATTTTCCCGTAAAAAAATTGAATCGGCGCATTTTTTCTAGAATTTAGCCCATTTAACCTACTTTCTATCTCTTTTAGCTTCCGAAATCCCAATCGTGTCAGAGTGTCGACTTATAAGTCGGAATGTCGACTTATAAGTCGAAGTGTCGGCTTATAAGTCGGAATGTCGACTTATGAGTCGGAATGTCGACTTATAAGCCGATTTAAAAAATATATAATATGTACCTCGGCACTGAAGTTCTTTTTATGACTCGTGGTTTATTTGCCTCGGCCAGGGGCCTCGGCAACTAAATTCCACATGAGTTATAAAAAGTGGAACTTCAGTGCCTTGGTACATAAATAACTATTCTTTGAAATTGGAAAAAGTTTTATTAGGCGAAAAAATAATCATAAGGGATTACCCGTCCATGAACCGAGTACGCGCGGCGTTGCTTGACTTTGACGATCGCTTTACCTAGGTCAAGTGTGACAAGACATGGCACCTTCGAACAGAAAAACCAAACTGCTGCTTGTTGTGCAGCCTCCATTACAAATCTATTGATATTCAAACCTACTAAAATATTTATACTGAAAGATTGCGCTGCTATAGGAAACAATTTCGCAATGTGTACGAAAAATTAAATGTTCCTTTATTGCCCGGGTTTTGAATATTTGGTCACTTTTGACGGGTGATGGCTCTGTGTCTAACGTTTGATGTTTACATCTCGCCAAGGCCTACTTATTGAAAAAATCGTACAATAATGGGCTACGTCAGTGCCGATTTCTATGAGCTTTTAATGACGATTTTGGGACACTTCACTGCCGATTTCAAGAAATAGTTATTTATGTACCAAGGCACTGAAGTTCAACTTTTTATGACTCATGTGGAGTTTAGTTACTGAGTCATAAAAAGAACTTCAGTGCCGAGGTACATATTATATTTTTCTTGAAATCGGAAAAAAAATGTTTTATTAGGCAAGAAAATAATAATAAGGGATCACCCGTCCACGAACCGACTGCGCGCGGCGTTGCTTGACTTTACCGATCGCTCTACCTAGGACAAGCATAATGATGTACGGCACCTTCTGACAGAAAAACCAAACTGCTGCTTCTTGTGCAGCTTACACAACAAATCTATTGTTTTTCAAATTTACTAAAATATGTATACTGAAGGATTGCGCTTCTATAGGAAAAAATTTCCAATGTGTACGAAAAGTTAAATGAGCCTTTATCGGCCGGGTTTTGAATATTTGGTCAGTTTTGACGGGCGATTTCTCCGCGTCTGATGTTTACATCTCGCCAAGGCCTACTTATTGAAAAAATCTTACAATAATGGGCTACATTATTGTACGATTTCTGTGCTTTTAATGACGATTTTGGGACATTTTAATGCCGATTTCAAGAAAAAGTAATTTTCTATTAATTTTATTTTGAGCAATTAAAAACATAGGTTGTCACTTCTCCACAAGTCAAGAATATAAAGTAGCTATACCTATGTGACTAGTCACCATTGATGGGAACTTCAGTATTTGAATGGCTCCTAGGCTCCTCTCTTTTATCGGCAACTAAACACGGCAATTTTTGTGAAAAAAATACCTTTTTATATTTTAGGTACTGTTTTATCAACATGTGATACCTGATACCTATTACAGAAAATGAAATAAATTGTGCAATAAAGGTCTGGCTTAAACATGCAACAAAGATGCTTGCTACTGAAGAGAAACGAAAGTCTCAAGAAACTGCGTAATATGTTTTAATTTGATTTAGAAATGTAAAAGAAGTGTCTTATGTATCTGTAATTGTAAAATATACCAATAACTTAACATGTCGAATAAAAAGGCCAAATTAAAAATATTTGTGTCAAAGAGACAGACGTACAGGAGGGTTAACTCGGAATTCAGGCAAGTGTGCAATGAGGTAACTCAAGAAGTTCCTTCTTCTTAGTCACTTGAGTGATGATGTCTTACATTATGGAACTCTCGACTCTTTCTCGGCTTTTCCCTTCGAGAACTATTTAGGACAACTGAAGAAATATGTTAGGTCTCCAAAAAATCCTTTAAAACAAATTTACCGTAGAATATATGAGGTTGGTGAGTCAACAGTAACTATAATAAGAATTATTTCATATATAAACAATTGAAGTTAGAGATATCACATAATGATGGTCCCATTGTTTATTATAGGAAGAACTTGAAACAGTATAAAAAAATACTTTAATTCTTGCTTGTTAAGTATTCATTCTTATTTTGAAAGATGACTCATATTGCTTCAGTAATAATAATTGTATAATTCAAATACATAATATTGTTGAAAATTTTGATGAAATAAGAGTTATTGGTAAATTTTATAATTCCTTATCTTCATTTATGAATATCCTATAGACTCTAAGTTACTAAATGTTTATATTGTTACAAATTTATCTGAATGTTTTAAAGAGTGGTCCTTAAAGGACATCACAGGAAAATGTTTTATGTTAGCTTTTAAAAATGTTATGCTCTCTATACCATTAATACATACTGTTGAGTAGGGGGTATTAGTAGGAAGACATATTGCCTATAATTTTATATTTTTTGAAGTAATAAAAACATTTACAAACAATTTGGTATCATTTATTTCCAATACTTTCCAGTGGTTTGAAGTTGGACTTATAATGACGTATTTTTGACGTCTCTAATCGACGTCAATTAGCTGTGACATTTTTACGTTGCTTTTACGTCAAAATATTGATGATTTCGACGTAATTAGTGACGTATATTTCGCGTCAAAATGACGTACCTTGCTATCTGGGATGTTAGACTTAAGACTAGTGGATTTTGAGCAAACAAAGTGAATTCAAGTTTCTCCTCACAAAAATGATACCTAATGGATTTAACTCTGTATTTAGAAAATAACACATACGTCATCAGCAATTTTTTGCTCTTTTGATGAATGAGCATCAATTGCCACTGTTTCAGAGGAATGTATTTTTTATTAATCTGGAAAATAAGGCATTGGCAGTTATTTTTTATTAATTTATTATTGCCTATCCCTTACAAACCTTGGCAATCGATTGTATGCATCAAAAAGCCAAAAAAGTGCTTATAAGAGTAGGCCCCATACTCTTGTTCAAAGTAAAGTAGTTTTAGGGAAAACTTACAATATATCTTTTTATTAAATGAATGGGCAATTCAAAAATGCAGTGGGTCAAGGCTACCGCGGGCGTAGAAATTATTTTTGAAAAGGGGCGTGCTCTACCTGCCCCTACGGTACTGGTGAAAGCAACGAAATGCCGGTAGTTTCATTTTATTTGATCTTTAAGCGCGAGTTGTGTTTCAGCAGCCTGTTTCTTTTATTGTGCATTTTCGTGTCTAAGAAATTTTTGGCTCAAAATTGAATGGACACGGTATCCCATTTTCATCACTTTTACGGGGTATTTCCCTTATTTTTAAAGATAGAGGGTTGAGGCACCCCAGTACCTCAGTTATTTTTAAACTTATCGAAGAAACTAAAACGTATTCTTATAAAAAGAATTCCCTAGAATTCAGTGGCATAGTCGGTTTTTCCTAGAACCTTCCTTTTTTTAGTTATGAAGCAAACAATATTTATTTAAATGGGCAATTACTCTTATTTTGTCTTCGTTGCCATTTGTGGTTAGGGTCGACTTTTCCCGAAAGAACTAGGATAGCATCCGCTTGAGTACTACGGAAAACCCTACGCGCAGTAATCCCATGTGCATGCATGTTACATCCAGAATATTCCTGACGTTTCACGAAAACTACGCATTACTTTACTTATCATGTTTACCACTTTTAAGAACTGCTGACTCTTTCCTGTATTCAGATTTCTGCAGACAATAGTTCCTTAATCAAATTACACTTGTAGATGTTTTTCTCTAGAAAAGATCCAGAAGCTTGCCTAAGCGTTTTGTCTCCCTATAAATACTTCGAAACCCAGAAACCGAGCGTTCTTCTTCTCAGAGTTCCTAGTTCTTAGTCGAGTCTTGAGTCTTAAGCAGTCAATCTCATAGTTAGTTTCTACTACTTCAAGTTACGTTGTGTGAACTTCGACGAGCTAATATCGCAAACCAGTGTACAAAGTTAAAACAAATAAATATTCCTTTTTTTTTAAGTCATTTTCACTGGCACCGGCGTAACAATTTGGTGGCAGCGGTGGGATCCACTAGAAGACACCCAGTGGATCCCAATCTACACTTCGAAGATACTACAGTTCCTGAAGCAAGGAGTTCCTGAGCAACACAGATGAAACTACATATTTTGAGTGGCAATTTTGACTTTTAAAACTTTTATTTTTTGTTGCATTGTTTATTTTTGTGTATTTGTTTATTTTATTTATTTCGAATCATCATTTTTTCAAAATGGTTAACGAACAAGAAGTGGTAGTAGGAACTAACGAACCACAATACAATTTAAGAGACATTTTCGCTTTAATACCGGAATACGACGGAGATCCGATATACTTAAACACATTTATTAGCGCATGTAAAACCGCATTTCAAATATGCGATGAGGAACAGAAATTATTTGTAACAATTAGAATTAAAAATCAACTCCGTGGAAAGGCAGCGCAACTTATTAATAGTAGAGATTTAGACAAGTGGGATGATATTAATAATTTATTACAAACACATTTCGGAGATCCGCGAGATTTAAATGCTTTGATTTCAGATCTTCAGAGATTACGTCAAATGCCAAATGAAAATCCATTAACGTTCTGCAATCGTCTAATAAATGTAAATTCTAGAATGCAAAGCGCAATTACTAAACAAAATTTAACTAATGCTTAAAAGCAAGCGCAATCACAACTTATCGAAGATATGACTCTCAATACTCTTTTAACAGGTCTTGAACCAAAAATTGGACAAATAATTAGAGTAAGTAATCCAGATACCGTACTAGAAGCTGTAAACCGAATAAAAAGAGAACTTCAACTTACATATTTCGAAAATCAAAGACTTCCAAGACAAAATTATGCAAATAATACCTTTAATAATCAAAATAAAAAATTTTCTAAACCAAAATTTTGTTCATATTGCAAAAAGCAAGGGCATAACATTCAAGAATGCAGAAGTAAAAATAAAAGACATAATGCACCCAGTAATCATTTCCAAAATTCTTATGGAAATCAAAATGAAATATACAGTTCTAATTTCCAAAGAAATAATAATAATAATTTATCTAGATCAAATAATTTTTCTCGACCAAATAATAATTTTAATAGACCGAATAATTTTTCATCTCAAAATTCAAACTCTAGTTTCCCTCGTAACAATTTCCAAAATTTTTCAAATCAGAGGCAATTTCCCCAACAAGACTAGACTAGACCTAATTTTCAAAATAACTCCCCTAGAACTCATCACATAAATGCAAAACCAACTTTCCCTTGGAACTCAAATCCAACTCCTTCAACTTCGAGAGCACCCTCTAGAACTCCAAATTCTTCCCCTAACGTAAATTTTACTCAACCAGCCTCGGACATTACTTCACAAATGAGGAATCTGAACATGTCCTCAAAATAGAACCTGTATACAAAGTAAACTTGCATTGCGAACCAAACGAAGAACTTTACTATATCAAAAATTCAGATAATTTTAATTTTTTAATTGATACTGGTGCGTCTATTTCGTTAATAAAACCTCATGTAATTCGGCATTTAAATAAAGTTATAACTCCAGAGAATATAAAAATCAAAGGTATTTCAGACGCAGTATACACTGTCACAGAATCTTGTTTTCTTTTTCTTGGTAAAGATGAACTTCCACAAAAAGTTTTTATTTTTAACCTTCCTATAGCTTTTGACGGAATTTTTGGAACCGATTTTATAAAATTATTTCATGCTTTTATTGACATCCCTGGAAGACAATTAATAACTTATGAAGGAATAGTATCACTGCATTGTACCTTAGATGATTATCCACAAAATGTAGAAAATATAATTTCGATAGAACTTCGAGTAGAAAAGATATGTAAGCTTAGAACTTTAAAACATAAAAATACTGATGCTATTGTTTCAGCAAAAAATGTTGAAAATGTTTATTTACCTAATGCCTTAGTTCATATAGATAATAATGGAGAATTTATTACAACAATTTCAAATAATAACGAGTCTAATAAGGTAGTTAATTTTAAAGAATTAGAAATAGAATCATATAATGAAAATAATTACAATGATCCTACTAATAAAGTAGATGAAAACGGAGTATATAAAAATGTTTATCCTACAATAAATGGAGATGATTTTGATCCTACTATTAAAGTAGATGAAAATGAAAGTTGTAATTTTAATAATCCTACTAATAAAGTAGATGAAGACGAAGTAAGTATTTCTGACATTTATGTTGATCCTACTGAAAAGGTAGATGAAAATAATACTTATCCTACTATGAGAGTAGATGAATATAATAATTATGAAGTTAGTAAAGTTGATGAAAATAAAGTCTATGAAGATATTGATGACGATGATGTTTTTATTGCTGATAATGTTACTAAGTTTTGTATAATTGATATAAAAAATGATAATGAGTATAAAGAATTTAAGAAAAGTAAAGGTTTAGATTGTACTAAGATAAGTGAAGTTAACAATAATTTATTTGATATGCCAGAAAGATATTCGCTAGCGCATTGTGTTTCTTTAGACTTAAAAATGAGCGCAGGAATCGCGGCTAGTTTTAAGGAAAAATATAATCAAATTAAGTATTTAAAAGAGCAAGTTAATAATGTAGGACAAATTGCAATTCTTAAAAATCCAAATAGTTTTGTGTATTATCAAGTAACAAAAAGATATTTTTGGCAGAAACCAACGTATAGTCCTTTATGGGTTTGTTTAAAGGAATTACGGGAACATATTATAAGAAATAATGTCAAACACTTAGCTATGCCTATGATTGGTTGTGGAATTGATAAACTAAAATGGTACAATGTCAAAAGAATGATAAATTTTGTTTTTCGCTATATAGAAATTGAAATAATTATTTGCAAACTAGAAATTTAAAAAATAAGCAAAAATTTTAAAGAATCGCAAATACAAATTTTTCCAATCTCTTCTAAAATTTCTGATATAAATAGAAAAAGAAATGTAAGATGTGAACCTTATAAAAAACCTAAAAACATACAAATTTCGTTAGAAGGAAATCAAAGGGAAATAAAATTCAAAGAACAACCTGAAATCAATAAAGAAAGAATAGTTCAAGGAAATAAAATTACCATCAAAAATAAAGTTACACTTAAAGAAAAATCTCCAAATAATCCTAATTTTAATTTTGAAGCAGAACTAGATAAATTTCTAAAACAACAAAAGGAAAAAGTACGAAATTTAAGAACAGTTCAAATTTTTAATATTTCTTCATTTGATAGGCAAGTCGCTATTACAGATAATTTACGCTTAGAACACTTAAACGAGGAAGAACGAGAAATTATTGCTGATTTTTGTTTGCAATATTCAGACATATTTTTCCTAGAAGGTAACCAATTAACTTTTACAAATAAAATCAAACATTCAATAAATACAAACGAGTCGAAACCAATATACACTAAATCGTATAGATATCCACAAATACATAAGCAAGAAGTAAAGTCACAAATAGCAAAGATGTCGGAACAAGGAATTATACAACCTTCTATTTCACCTTGGAGCTGACCAGTCTGGGCGGTGCCCAAAAAACTAGATGCCAGTGGAAAACAAAAGTGGCGTGTGGTAATAGATTACAGAAAGCTTAACGAAGTAACAGTCGATGATAAATATCTCTTACCAAACATAACAGACTTGTTAGATCAGCTAGGAAAGTGTCAATATTTTACTACTCTTGATTTAGCGTCAGGATTTCATCAAATTGAAATTGATCAAAAAGATATGGAAAAAACTGCATTTTCGGTAGAAAACGGACATTGGGAATTTTTAAGGATGCCATTTGGGTTAAAAAATGCGCCCAGTACTTTTCAGCGTGTTATGGATAACATACTTGCAGGTATTCAGAATGAGCGATGTCTTGTATATATGGACGACATAATTATTTACTCTCAATCTATAGAAGAACACGTTTCCCGACTTTCTGAAGTCTTCGATCGATTAAGAAATTCAAATTTGAAAATTCAACCTGATAAGTGTGAATTCCTTAGAAAAGAAGTAGCTTACCTTGGTCATGTTATTACTAAAGACGGAATAAAACCAAATCCCGAAAAAGTAGAAGCTGTAATTAAATTTCCTACTCCCAAGAATCCGAAAGATATTAAGTCATTTCTAGGCTTGGCAGGATATTACAGAAGATTTATCCCAAATTTTGCGAAAATAACAAAACCATTAACTACCCTACTAAAAAAGGATGTTCCATTTAATTTTAATGATGATTGTGAAAATGCTTTTAATCAATTAAAAATAGCTTTAACCACCAGTCCAATTTTGAAGTACCCAGATTTTGAAGAACCTTTTGTAATAACTACTTACCAATCGGTAAAGATCTTCCAATAGCATATGCATCAAGGACACTAAATACAGCTGAATCAAAATATAGCGTAATACTCTCAATTGTATGGGCCTGTAAGACCTTTCGTCCTTACATTTATGGTAGGAGTTTTAAATTAGTTACCGACCATCGTCCCCTAATTTACCTTTTTTCAATCAAAGACCCAGGAAGTAGACTTGCAAGGTGGCGTTTAAAATTAGAAGACTATAATTACGAAATAACTTATAAACCAGGCAAAATAAACAAAAACGCTGATGCATTATCAAGAATCAAAATCAACCCTATTGAAGAAGCTGTAATTTTTCATACTAATCTAAATAATGAACCTTCAACCTCTAAAGAACCTGAATTAACTGATGAAGATATAAATGAACTAGACAACGAATTTGCTAGATTTATGAACTTATACAAGACTCAAGCTTTAATTGACTACTCTAAAGTACAAATCTCTAATACACAGTTACTTGACAAAGATCATAAGGATATAATCGTATTTATTCAACAAGACAAAATTAGCGAAATGCATGACAAAATAGTTGATGACATTTTTGAAATGGAACCCAAATTCGATTATAATAAAATAAGTATAATGACAAGTCAATCGGTCCCAAGAAGAACATATTATATTATTGTTTTACCTTATAATCTCGAAATGGCTACACAATTACTTTTCGTTTCTTTGTATAGAGGTGAAGATGTTCTAACCAGCTCTAAAACTTATTATGTTGAAAATAATACAGATTTCCCAATATTAGAGATGTTAAGTTTTATTTATTCAGATAAAGAAATGAGGCTTATAATTTGCCAAAATATTGTCGAAATCCCGGATGCAGACCAAATCCCAATAGTGATAGATAATTACCATTCAGGCAAATCAAATTTTCACAGAGGAATTAATGAAACAATCAGACGAATAAGACAAAAATATAATTGGTCCGGACTGACAAAAGACGTCGAAAATTTTATAAAACAATGTGAGATATGCCAAAAAGCTAAAATTTGTAGGAAAAACTTATCAAATCCTTTGGTCATTACTGAAACACCTCGAGCCCCTTTTGAACGAATAAATTTAGACATTTTAGAAATTCCAACAAGACATTTAGTTCTAACAGTTCGCGATGAATAGACTAAATTTACACAAGCATATCCTGTTGAAAATAGAACTGCAAAAAATGTAGTTAACGTCTTAATTTCATATTTTCAACATTACGGTACACCCTTAAGAATTCATTGTGATAGCGGACGAGAATTTAATAATCAATTAATGAAAGATTTATGTACACTATATAATATTAAATTAACATTTTCTAGTATCAATCACCCTCAATCTAACGGCTCATTAGAAAGATTTCACGCGACATTACTTGAAATGATAAGAACAATTATTACCTTATGCTTGTATTTGTTATAATAATTCTATCAATCATACAACCGGTTATTCCCCATATGAATTAGTTTTTGGACATACGGCTAGTCGCCCCGCCGAAACATTATATAACGAAGAACAATTAATTTCAAAATACGTCAGAGATCTAAATGCCAAAATAAAACATTATTATGAAATTGCTAGAAAACGTACTGATCTAAGAAAACAAAAAGCCAAAGAAAGATTTGACAAACAGAATCCAACCCAACATGAATTTAAGATAGGAGATAAAGTCTGGTTAAAGGAATCACAAATCAAAAACAAATTAGCAAACAAGTTTAATGGACCTTACGAAGTTAGAGAAATTTATAAAAATTCTTGTCTAATCTATAATCCAATAACTGATCAAACAACTAAAGTTAATTTTGATATGTTGAAAGAATGCTATAGCAAAGAACAAAATTTGAATCAAACAAACTTAAATGAAACGGACAATATAGAAGAAACTAAGTCAGTAGGTTCAGAAGATGATTAGTCAACACAACAGCATTGGCTGACTAAAGTATTTTGTTTCAGGTTTATGTACCTCGGCATTGGTACACTCATCTCAGCAGAATATGCAGAAAATCCGACACAATACTCTCTTAAAACGATTTATAACACTGTAGGGCTTTATTTTCACCAAACTTCTAATGTAAAAATTTCTAATGATAAGTGGACTATTTTGGTATATAAAGACATATACTCTCTTAAAAATGCTTACTTTTATAACGAACAAATGTTAATAGACCTCGATAACTTTTTATATACCCCGAATCCACGTATGGAAAGATTCAGAACAGAAATAAAAGCTCATTTAAGCTTACTTGACCAAATTTGATGAATGACATTAATTCAAAATTTAGAGATTTAAAATACGATGTTAGTAAAAGATCGAAACGTGGTTTAATAAATGGCATAGGTTCAATTTTTAAATTTATAACCGGAAATCTTGATTCTTCTGATGGTGAATACTATAATAATTGTATCAATAAATTAGCTAGAGACGAACACGGTTACAACTTCAGTTATTAAAAATTTCAATGAAACCTTACGAAAATTACAAGTCGATGAAGAAACATTTAATGATGATATAAAACAAATTGAAGAGTCTATTTACGATGTTACTGATAACCTAAAATTTTATGATGCTAAATTACAAATATTGGAGATTGCTGAGCAACTGATGGAATCATACTCTTTTATCGAAACGTCTTTAAGTGACATGCTAAATTCAATTACTTTTGCTAGACTGAACACAATACATACTTCAATAATTTCTCCTATGGACCTTCACAGCGAACTAAAACGAATATCTGAAAATTTGAGTAGAAATCAATTACCTTTTACAGTACAACTAGAAACTATAGGATATTATCTCGATATCTCTGAATTAAAAGCATTTGAAACTGAAAGAAATTTAGTTTTTGCTATATAAATACCACTTGTTGAACCTCAAACTTATACAATCTTTCGTATCTATCCAATACCAATTAAAGACCAAAGAACGCATTTAGTTCATACTCTATTTCCCAGTTAGAATAAACCATATATTGGCAGAAATTATGATTCAAGCCTTTTTATATCAATCCAAAATTATGAAAATTGTAAAAACATGCAACAAAATATGAAACTGTGTAAAGACTTAGTGCCCGTGCCTATAGACAATGACGCTGTCTGCGAAGCACAACTTTTAAAGTTCCAAATCCAGATGCCACAAACTTGTGAAAGTGTAGTAGTGAACATGAAAGGATACAATATCTACGTTTTAACCACAAACACATGGTTAATAGTGACTGTCGAAAACTTACCAACGACAAGACGACTTCCCTCGTAATAAAAGAAAACTCAATTTTAACAATGGAGAAAAATTGTTTCGCTTATATAGGAAACATTTATATAAAAGCTCAAAATGAAAAAAACTACGAACATTACCTATCCCTACGAACCAATAAGGATACCATATGATTGTTGTCACAATTTACCTGAAGACATTAAGTTACCAGAACTAAAACCCTTAAAAATGAATAATATTAATTGGGAAAATCTTGAAGTGGCCAAACATCAATTAGATCAATTTTCCAAAGATATCGACGATTTAATGAATCAAACCTTTGTTGACAAATATTATCCTTGGGTTACTTATTTAACTATTACATTAATTATATCCTTAATAATTCTTTATATATTTTGTAAATGTCGTAAGAAACCTATACCTAGACTAAAGATAGGTATTGCGAACGAAAACTCAGGTGACGACTATCCACCTTTTCCTCCAGACAAAACTGTAATCCAAAAGTTAAAAAGGTTTATACCTACTAAGAGGAAGCCTATTCCTAGATCAGTTCGTATTGGCGAACCAATCGAGGAAGGCGAAGATATCTAATTAAATTTAAATAAATCCACTGTATAATAATCGTATTAGATATTAATTGTATTTACTTTCATTATTACTTAACTATTGTTTATTATTATACCTATTGCTTATTGTAACTAATCTGTATACCTATTATTACTTAATTATATTATATTATTATTATTTTATATTGTAATCTCGAACCTTACTAATTGATAATTTTATATTGTTATATTTTACCATAAGCTTTGAAAAGCTGTTGCATGGCACCAACTTTTTAAAATAGGGGAAAGTAATTGTTACATCCAGAATATTCCTGACGTTTCACGAAAACTACGCATTACTTTACTTATCATGTTGAGCACTTTTAAGAACTGCTGACTCTTTCCTGTATTCAGATTTCTGCAGACAATAGTTCCTTAATCAAATTACACTTGTAGATGTTTTTCTCTAGAAAAGATCCAGAAGCTTGCCTAAGCGTTTTGTCTCCCTATAAATACTTCGAAACCCAGAAACCGAGCGTTCTTCTTCTCAGAGTTCCTAGTTCTTAGTCGAGTCTTGAGTCTTAAGCAGTCAATCTCATAGTTAGTTTCTACTACTTCAAGTTACGTTGTGTGAACTTCGACGAGCTAATATCGCAAACCAGTGTACAAAGTTAAAACAAATAAATATTCCTTTTTTTAAAAAGTAATTTTCACTGGCACCGGCGTAACATGCATGTTATATCCGACCTCAAGCATCACCTTGATCATAACCTTGTTTTTACCCTTGATTCTGTTTACTGTTGGATATTATGTTCTCATTCTCTATTGTTCAAGATGCTTACTACAAAGATATCATTTTCCATTGTATATTGTTCTAGAATGATTACTAGAACATATCATATTCCTTTTGAGTATTGTTAAAACTTGCTTACTGCAAGAATTGCAGAATTTGATCTTCCCTTTGTCTTTATATTCTTTTCCCATGAGAACCACAACACCTCAGCATAACAGATCTGTATAAATAGGACCTAGTAAAGTAAGAGTGTTAATTCTAGTCTTGTCTGTAGTCTAAGCCGAAACTCTGTAACTCGCGTTAGTCGAATAAAAGTTTTTTTAAAAAGTCTTCGTCTTCACGTCGCCCGTAACAATTTGGTGTCAGAAGTGGGATCCTCGATAAAAGGGTCTTCAACGAGGGAGATCCGGAGGCACTTAGAAGGACAGTCTCCTCGGGGGTCACCACAACACTACGATTGGAGCCAGCTGAAAAGGGTCTTCGACAGGAAGATCCGGAGGCACTAAGAAGGACAGTCTCCTGAGGCCAGCATCCAGCAACAACAGCAGCATCAACGACATCCAGCGAGCATGAAGTTACTTCTATTGTAAGTGAAAAACTTGAAGTGAATTTTATTTGTGATTTTTTTTGAACTTTCTACGTTGCTATTATTGAACTTTCTACGTTATAACGATATTACCTTTTCATTTCAACATGCCGAATAACGAAGCTATAAACTCTAATGTAAACAATGAAGCAAACGCTTCAAATAACGACGAAGTACCATTTAAATTAAGCGAAATATTTTCTATCATCCCTGAATACGATGGGGATCAAATCAATTTAAATACTTTTATCATTGCATGTGATAGGGCCATGCAAATGACTGTTGGCGACCAAGCCATTTTACTTGTTATAAAAATTAAAAATCAATTAAAGGGACGTGCAGCCCAACTCATTAATTCAAGAGATTTGAGTACCTGGCGCGAAATCAAACAATTACTTAACGTTCATTTCGGAGATCCTCGCGATCTAACTTCATTAATTCAAGATTTACAAAGAATGTGTCAATCCCAAAATGAAAATGCTTTGACTTTTGTAGGCAGAGTTCAAACTCACTGCTCGAAAATGTATGCCGCAATAGGAAAACAAAGCCTTCTCACTAGGGAACAAAAAGAATCGCAAGCTACCTTAATCGATAGCATGTGTTTAAATACAGTTTTGACAGGTTTAGAACCAAGAATAGGGCAACTAATTCGTGCTAGCAATCCACCCAACATGATGGATGCTATAGCTTTAATTAAGAGAGAATTGCAACTTTCTTATTTTGAAAATCAAAAATTTCAGAGGCAAAATCGTGTACCAGTCTTCAATAATAATATCAAAAGAACCAGTAATAATTTTCCAAAATTTTGTAATTATTGCAAAAGAAATGGACATACTATCAATGAATGTCGAACTAAAAATCAAAATAATTATTACAGAAATGGTCCAAATCCTTCTAGCTACTCTAACAATTTCCAAAATAACTCCCAAAGAAATAATTTCTCCCAAAATAGGTTCCATCAAAGACCATCTTTTCCTCAGCAAAATAATTTTCAAACTCCTTCTTTCCAACCTAGGAACCACCCTCAAAACTTCCAACCAAGAAATCAACCTCCTAGAAATTTTTCTAATAATGCTCCAAGAAATAACTTCCCCAGAACTTTTAATAATAATTCAGGTTTCCAGCCTTCTAATCAAAATTTTACTCCTAGATTCCCAAATTCAAATCCAATTAACCAAAATAGAACTCCCCAACAACATTATCTGGGCCAAAGCGAAAATTTTCAATTAACAGCCTCGGACCAGAACCCTATTCCGAATTTCAAAAATCTTGGTATGACCAATACGGACCAAACGTTTGCATAAATACCGTTGACAATAGCAATCTATATTATATTAAAGATAATACCGATAAGTACAAAATTTTAATTGACACAGGAGCTGGTATTTCAATTTTCAAACCAGAGACGGTTCAGCAATTTTTAAATCGATGTCCAGAAAATTTTCAAATTAAAGGTATTTCTGGCCAATCAATTCCTATTACTGAAGCGGTATTTGTTTCTTTTACGGGTCCTCTTTCTCCTCATAAAGTTTATATTTGCGATCAAGATATAGGATTTGACGGAATTTTAGGCGCTGACTTTTTAGAAAGGTACGGTGCAGTAGTAGATTTTAGGAATAAACAATTAATTACGTACTATAAGGTACACGAATTACTCAAAGACGGAGATGAATTAAACGAGTTAACGAATAATAATGATAATAATAATCGAGTTGTTTATAAAAGACAAGTTAATGTTGACGAAAGATACGATAGCCTTCATATAAACGCTTATGAACGAAATAATAATAATAATAATGATTACACGGAAAATATAAATAATTTTGAAAGCGAAAATACGAGTTATAATATAAATCAGGTTACGATAGAACCGCGTTGCGAAAAAATATGCAAGTTTCATACGAATAAATATACGAATAAAGAAATGATTTTATGCGCACAACGAGTAGAAAAGGTATACGTGCCAAATGCTATAGTAAAAATAAACGAAGACGGTAATTTTTATACGACAATATTAAACGCTAATGCCATAACAAAGGATATTTGTTTCGAAGAATTTGAATTTGAGCCTTACATTAAAGAAACGAACACTAGTACTAATATTATTTGGAATTTTAATAAAACGAAAAGCAGAGTAGAAGAAATAAAAGAATCATTAAGGCTAGAACATTTAAACGAAGAAGAAAAAGAATTAATTACTAATTTATGTTTGAATTTTGAAGATATATTTTACTTTGACGGAGATTTCTTAAGTTTTACTAATGAAATAAAACATACTATCGATACAGGCGACGCTAAGCCAATTTTTACTAAATCTTATCGATATCCACAAGTTCACAAGGAAGAAGTAAAAACACAAATTAATAAAATGCTTTCTCAAGGAATAATTAGACCTTCTGTTTCACCATGGTCGTCCCCAGTATGGGTCGTTCCAAAAAAATTAGACGCTTCAGGCAAACAAAAATGGAGAATCGTAATTGATTATCGGAAATTAAATGAATTAACAGTTAATGACAGGTATCCACTGCCTAATATTTCAGATATATTAGATCAGTTGGGTAATTGCCATTATTTTACTACTTTAGATTTGGCTTCTGGTTTTCAACAAATTGAAATGAATCCAGAAGACATTTCGAAAACTGCTTTTTCCGTTGAAAATGGACATTTCGAATATTTACGTATGCCCTTTGGCCTTCGTAATGCGCCCTCAACCTTTCAGAGGGTTATGGATAATATACTAATGGGGATACAAAACGAAAAGTGCTTAGTTTACATGGACGACATTATTATTTATTCTTCCACAATTAATGAACATATCTCTCGTATTACTGAAGTTTTTCAAAGATTAAGAAATTCAAATCTAAAAATACAGCCAGATAAGTGTGAATTCTTACGAAAAGAAGTAATTTATTTAGGACATGTTATTACACCTGAAGGGGTCAAACCAAATCCACAAAAAGTACAAGCTGTTATCGATTTTCCTCAACCTGCCAATACTAAACAAATTAAACAATTTTTGGGTCTTACTGGTTACTACAGGAAGTTTATTCCAAACTTCGCAAAAATGACAAAGCCTTTAACTCGACTTTTAAGAAAAGACGTACCATTTATTTTTGATAAAGATTGTCGTGAATCTTTCGAACAACTTAAAAATGCATTAATAACTTCACCAATTCTAATATATCCTAATTTTGAAAAAGAATTTGTTTTAACTACAGATGCAAGCGCTTTTGCTGTAGGCGCGGTACTTTCGCAAGGACCTGTTGGAAATGATCTTCCTATAGCATACTTTTCAAGAACCTTAAGTCCAGCAGAAATGAAATATAGCGTTATAGAGAAAGAACTTTTGGCAATAATTGCTGCCGTAAAAAACTATAGACCTTATCTTTTCGGACGAAAATTCTTATTGGTTACAGATCATAGACCTTTAACCTGGCTTTTCTCAATAAAAGATCCCGGTAGTCGTTTAGCACGTTGGCGACTTAAATTAGAAGAATATAATTATCAAATAATTTATAAACCTGGAAAAATTAATCGAAATGCCGACGCTTTATCTCGAATCAAAATCAATCATATAAAAGAAGCTGTTTCCTTTCATACTTCCCTAGACGAACCATCTACTTCTCATGATAATCCTCAAGACATTGACCCGCCTATTGACAATAATGAGACTGACGAAATTGCTATAATCTGTAATGAATTTGACAGATTTTTTGATCTATACAAGACGACTTCAATGATCGACTATTCTAAAATCCAATACACAAATAATCAACTTTTAGACAAAACACATAAAGACATTGTACTAATTTTTCAACAAGACAAATTAACAGACCTTCACGAAAAAGTTATTGATGATTTACTTGAGCTAAATCCTGATTTTAACTATAATAAAGCAAATGTTCTTTCCAGTCAAACCGTAGCTAAAAGAAAATATTATATAATTCCTGTTCCTTTTAATTTTGAAACCGCAATACAAGTACTCTTCATATCTCTTTATTACAGTAAAGATATATTCGAAGAAAATAAAACTTATTACATTGAAAACAATCCAGATTTTCCAATTTTAGAAATGTTTAATTTTTTGTTCTCAGATAAAAATTTCCAACTAACAATTTGTCAGAACATTGTGACTATACCAGACGAAGACCAAATACCTATAATAATAGATCAATTTCATTCAGGCAAGACAAACTTACATCGAGGAATAAACGAAACAATTAGACGTATTAAACAAAAATATAATTGGACAGGACTAACTAAAGACGTTGAAACCTTTATTCGACAGTGCGAAATCTGCCAAAAGACAAAAATTTGTAGACAAAACTTGGACAGTCCCTTAGTTATTACCGAAACTCCTAAAACTCCTTTCGAAAGAATAAATATCGACATCCTAGAAATCCCAGTAAAAAATAATATCCTTACCATAAGAGACGAACTAACAAAATTTACCCAAGCTTATGCACTTCCTAATAAAACAGCGAGATCTGTAGTAGACGCTCTTTTACTCTATTTTCAACATTTTGGAACTCCTTTAAGAATCCATTGCGATGTAGGTAAAGAATTTAATAATCAATTAATGAAAGATCTTTGTAAATTATACAATATAAAATTAACTTTCTCTAGTGTTAGTCATCCGCAATCAAATGGCTCCTTAGAAAGATTTCATGCCACCTTAACTGAAATGATACGCGCATGTAGTACAGAAAATCCTAACGAACACCCATTTCAAATGCTTCCTTACGCTTGTATAGCATATAACAATTCTATAAATAAAACACACGGCTTTACTCCTTACGAATTGCTATTCGGTCACACCTCGTCTCGACCTCCAGAAGTTTTGTATAATCAGCAAGAATTAATCTCTAAGTACGTTCGCGATTTAAACAATAAAATAAAGCATTATTATGAAGTGGCAAGAAAGCGTACGGATATGCGCAAACAAAAGGCGAAACAGCGATTTGATACACACGTTTCGGAGCAGCGACAATTTCGCGTAGGAGAAAAGGTTTATGTCAAGGAGTCCCAAATAAAAAATAAACTAGCTAACAAATTTAATGGACCCTATAAAATTAAAGAAATTTATACGAATTCAGCTTTGCTACATAACCCAATTACTAACCAAACTACAAAAATGAATTTTGATATGCTAAAGAAATGTCACGAATTACAGGAAGAAGAACTAACGGTTAAAGAATTCTTTTATACTCTAGATCGAAAAATCCCTATTGAAAATAATAACGTTTCCATTGAACTGGGCAATTTATTTGATGCCCCTGAAAATATTTCATTAGCTCACTGTGTATCTAAAGATTTAGAAATGAATGCAGGAATTGCAAAAGAATTTAAGAATAAATTTGGACACGTAGATGAACTAAAAAATCAAAATAAGTCAATTGGTGAAATAGCAGTACTTCAACTTCCGACAAGAAATATTTATTATTTAATAACTAAAGAATTTTTCTATTATAAACCAACTTATGCTAATTTATTTAATTGCTTAAAGGAATTACGAACAATTTGTCTCGAGAGCACTGATGAAAAAGATAAAATTATAGCTATACCCAAGTTAGCTTGTGGATTAGACAAATTAGATTGGGACACAGTTCTCCCTATGATCAAATATATTTTCAAAAATACTGATATTAAAATAATTTGTTATATCGAACCAAGTTCCTAATTCTGAAACTTCGTTACAGATTTTCTTTGTTCGCTACCGCTATGGCACAATATACACTGCGACCAATTAATAACACCATAGGCGTGTTCTATCAAGAGCAATCCGGACTCAAAATTTCTAATGACAAGTGGAGTTTATTGGTATATAAAGACATTTCATCTCTAAAAACAACATTCAAAAATAATAATAAAATTTTAGAAAATATGCAATTTATAATTCAACCAAAAGACGTACGAATGGCCGCCTTTCTAAGCGAAGTTAAGTCACATCTCACTTTACTAAATCAACTTTCCGAAAACATTGCGCTCAAATTTGAAGAATTAGCTATTGATGTAAGAAGATATAAAAGAGGTTTAATTAATGGTTTAGGGTCAGTTTGGAAATTTATTACCGGAAATTTAGACGCTTCAGACGGACAGTATTATAACGATTGTATCAACAAAATTAACAGAGACGAACACGAATTAGAAAAATTAATGAAAAAACAAATTTTAGTAACTACTTCAGTTATCAAAAACTTTAACGACTCTATCAACAAATTACAAATTGATGAAATTACTTTTAATAATGACATAAAACAAATCGAAAATTACATTTATAACATTTCTGATAATTTTAATTATTACACTGCAAAATTACAAGTTTTAGAGATGGCCGAAAGACTCCTAGAATCCTATACCTTTATCGAAAGCAATTTAAATGACATTCTAAACTCTATTACTTTTGCAAAGTTACATATTATTCACACGTCAGTTATAACTCCTGAAGACCTGGTTCATCATTTGCAAATAATCGCTCAAACTTTAAACAAAAATAATTTGCCCTTAACTCCTCAACTTCTAAATGTTGCAACTTATCTTGATTTTATAGAACTAAAGGTTTTTCAAACAGAAAATAGACTTGTTTTTATATTAGACATTCCTTTAGTAGAACCTCAATGGTATACTCTTTATAGAATTTATCCTATTCCAATTTTCGACAATAAAACTGGATTTTATCACATGGTATCCACTGATACTAAATTTGTAGCAAAAAGCGATGACCCAACTCTCTATGTAATTCTCTATGATATAAAAAATTGTAAAGAACTAGCATTTGATTTAATAATGTGCAAAGATTTATATCCTACTCCTATTGACTCACATTCAAGATGTGAAGCTCAATTATTAGAGGTAAAAACCCATTTACCTAATACTTGTGACATAGTCACAATTTCAATTGAAAGTTACAATGTACAATTGATTCAAGAGAATCAATGGTTAATAATTTTAAGTGAAATATTTCCTATAACTATTAAGTGCAAAAATCAAAATCCTTTGACTATAATGCTAGACAAAACTTCAATTTTAACGTTAAAATCTGAATGCATTGCTTATATTGGAAGTACTAAAATTCAAACGAAAAATTTAAATAAATCTAATCAAACCTATAAATTTCACCCAATTAATATACCATTTGAATGTTGCAAAGAAACTCCAAATAAACTAAAATATCCTGACTTAAAACCTTTACAACTAAATAAATTTAATTATGACGATTTAAATGTCGCAAAGCATAAATTAGACGAATATGCAAAGGATCTTGATAATATTATTAACGAACCAACTGTAAATAAGTATACGCCAATATTGACATATCTATCCATTACTTTAATCATACTTTTAATTATTGTGTACTTTTATTTTAAATGTAAAAAGTCTAGGAACATTAAAATAGGCATTATTACTACTAACAACGGAGACGATCCTCCACAACCACCTAGAACACGAAATCGCGTTTTTCAAAATTTAAGAAAATTTGTTACTGTCAAAAGAAGACCTTCGTATAGATTGGACGAACCTCGCGAAGAAGAAGAAATTGAACTAAATTCTAATACTAAAACATATGCCTAATTTAATGTCAAAATTTGTTAACACAAATTTTTAATATAAGGGGGAAGGTGTTATATCCGACCTCAAGCATCACCTTGATCATAACCTTGTTTTTACCCTTGATTCTGTTTACTGTTGGATTTATGTTCTCATTCTCTATTGTTCAAGATGCTTACTACAAAGATATCATTTTCCATTGTATATTGTTCTAGAATGATTACTAGAACATATCATATTCCTTTTGAGTATTGTTAAAACTTGCTTACTGCAAGAATTGCAGAATTTGATCTTCCCTTTGTCTTTATATTCTTTTCCCATGAGAACCACAACACCTCAGCATAACAGATCTGTATAAATAGGACCTAGTAAAGTAAGAGTGTTAATTCTAGTCTTGTCTGTAGTCTAAGCCGAAACTCTGTAACTCGCGTTACTCGAATAAAAGTTTTTTTAAAAAGTCTTCGTCTTCACGTCGCCCGTAACATGCATTTGCCTCGACCTCGGTTCGAGCCAAGGTCAATCGAAGGCAGAAAAACATGCAGTCTAAAGGGTTCGGCGACGCTACCCCTGTTATAAATAAGGACGCTACTAACGTCGCCAGTGGTCTTCCCACACTAATTATTGTAAGTATACAATTATTTTCAAAAACACGCTCAGAATTTAAGATTTTCTACAATTTTCTTTTGTGTCCAATTAATAGGTAGTAGGCGAAGCTTTCAAACTTAATTCAAAAGAAAGATTTTGTTTGTGGCATATATCCTTCTTTATTATTTATATTTAATAGGTACCTACTAAAAAACACATGATTAATTCAAAAGATCGTTTTTATTAATTCTCAACATTTAATTATTATTACAACATTTTAACGTACCTAACTATGATAATATTATTGATTTTTACTCAAAACAAAACAATACCTAATTATATATTTCACTTAAAACTTAATTTAGAAAAACAAACGAAACATAACTTAAAAAAAAACAGAGTTTTTAAAGGTATTTTCCATAATGACGGCCAATTTCTCGTGTGCAAAATTGTCACATTTACGTTATTCCTCCAATAGCGTTCAAAAGAATCATAGGCCTTCTTTGCAAATTTCGGCCGCTACAGTGCTACAGACTGATATCATGTTTTATAGATTTTATTTTGCATGAACCCCCATAAGAAACAATCGAAAATTGAAAGATCCTGAGATCGAAGGGTCCATCTTACAGGTCCGTATTTACCAATCCCTCTTTGAGGAAAGTTATCGTCTAAAGAGCGCAGAGTTGTGGTTTGGGGCACCGCCTTGTTGAAGATAAACGGCATTATAAAATACCAATGGTAATGGAACATTTTCCATCCGTTCTGGAATAACTTCCGCAAGGATTTCTCGGTACCGACGCGCCGTGCGACCTCATTCAAAAATTCTGTTGACTATGTGTCTTCCAAAAATGAAACTCCAACCCCAAAGCGTCCTTGTTGAGCCCTTTCGAAAATTAAATGGTGATTTTCTGGGGACTAATTTCTTGTATTGTGCCGATTGAAAATTTCCGCACTTGTAAAATAAGATTTATCGGACCAGACAAAGAGTCTGCCAAAAGATTCATCAGATTGGATTTGTTGTAAATACCATTGGCAAAACAGCATTCGGCGCTCGGTATCGACGGTGTGTAAATATTGAACTATGTGGAATTTATAGGGGTGATACTCAAATTTTTGCAAAATTCTTTGAGCATTAGCCTTGAATACACCAGTTGCTTCCTCTATTAGCTTGCAAGAGAGTGAAGGCGGCTTCTACATATACAGTGTGTCCCAATTTGATACTGGACACCTCAGAACTATATGAAGGACAAGGAACACAAATGCCCTCTATTTTTTTATTGGTAGTCCCAAGGGAGAGCATCTCATAGGCGGTGGCATGTGGATGGGGTAATTATTTCATGGTCTGCTATGATTTTTTAAAATAGCTAATTTTCAAGAAACCCTATTAGGGATTTTTTACGACAAAATGTTATTAAGAAAACTTGTTCAGAATGAAAAACTTAGTAGAATTGCAAAATTTCAAAAGTCTGGGCCTACTTTAATTTTTAGCTTTTTCGCCTTTTTCTTACACTTTTTTCTTAGAAATGTGTCCTTTCTGGAGCTTTCACGTCAAAATATTATTAAGGAAACTTGATCATCGTGAAAAATAAAATTTTGACTTTAAAGCTCCAGAAAGGACACTTTTCTAAGAAAAAAGTGGAAGATAAATCTAAAAATTAAAGTAGGCAGAGCCTTTTGAAATTTTGCAAATCTACTCAGTTTTTCATTCTGAACAAGTTTTCTTAATAACATTTTGTCGTAAAAAAATCCCTAATGAGGTTTCTTGAAAATTTGCTATTTTAAAAAATCATAGCAGGCCATGAAATAATTACCCCATCCAAATACCACCGCCTATGAGATACTCTCCCTTGGTACTACCAATAAAAAAAATAGAGGCCATTTGTTTTCCTTGCCCTTCATATATTTCTGAGGTGTCCAGTATCAAATTGGGACACACTGTAATCCAATACGTTTATTCCGTTTCTCTCTCTATCTTCTTTGGTGTAGGCCGGGGCTGAATATATGAAATAATAATAAAACATAATAAACAATGTGTTCCATAACTACAAAAACGGAAGGGGCTAGAAAAACTGACTAGGTACGCCACTGGATTCTACGGAAAAAATATAAGAATAAGTTTTAATTTCATCGATAAGATTAAAGATAACTGAGATACGCGTACCTCAAAAGTGACACTTTTCAATTCCACCCTGTATCTCAAAAACCAAAAGGGCTATGCAAATTCTGCTGGCGTAATCGTTAATTTCACAAAAAAGTAGCTCACTGTAGCGAAAACCGCAACCCTTTATCTTTAACAATAAGGGAAATACCCCGCAAAAGTGCCCAAAATGGGATACTTTGTAGTGGTTAACATAGCATTTGCGGACCCATATTTATGTCTTAAGAGTAGGTATTATATGTCATTAAAAATATGTACAGGGTCATTTTTTTAAAATTCCGAATTTTGAATTTATTTTAAAAATATATGCAAAACATACTAAAATGTTTAAAATATGTGACTTATGTGAAATTTTCTCAAGTTTTTTATGGTGCTATCAGAATCTGCGTATCTGGTCCCGTATACAGGTTGTACCACAAACTTGCATTTTTTAAAATAGAACACCCTGTATTTTATTGCACTACATAATAGCACTTAAAAAGAGATTCTTAAATATATATACATGTCTATATTTATGTTTTACAGTTTTAATAATATTCACATTTTTATTTTGATTTTAGGATAATTTATTAAATTTCAAAAATCGAGCAGTGTGCCATGAAAATGATATATGTATAAGTATAGCCGAATTTTTGTTTTTATTAAGAACTCATAAACATACCTACAACTTCTGAATTGTCATCTTTGTCTTAAAAAAAAACTTAAACTACTACAAGTAACAATGGGTCAAAATAATGTAAAACCAGTAGCAAACTAAATTTTGTGACACTAATGTGATCATTACAATATTAATTTACGAAAATGACAGGCAGACTTATTCTTTGTTTTTATTTTCCATGGCACACTGCTCGATTTTTGAAATTTAATAAATAATATCCTAAAATCACAATAAAAATGTGAATATTATTAAAACTGTAAAACATAAATATAGACATGTATATATATTTAAGAATCTCTTTTTAAGTGCTATTATGTAGTGCAATAAAATACAGGGTGTTCTATTTTAAAAAATGCAAGTTTGTGGTACAACCTGTATACGGGACCAGATACGCAGATTCTGATAGCACCATAAAAAACTTGGGAAAATTTCACATAAGGCGCATATTTTAAACATTTTAATATGTTTTGCATATATTTTTAAAATAAATTCAAAATTCGGAATTTTAAAAAAATGACCCTGTACATGGTGGCTCTCATATCATATCCTATCCCCATATCTCGAGAATTTGTGGAGCTATGGAAAAAAGTTTCGTACAAAAGTTGTTTGTAATCAAGGAAAATTCTTATTTTTTTAAGGTGTGGGATATACAGGGTGTTGCAAAATTAGCGAAAAACACCAAAGTTATGGCCCTCTTTTTTACACACTATGTTACTCACCTTTAGGAAAGAATTTGATTGCTTTTTTGTTTTTGAAGATCGGTTGCGGCGTTGCCAAGTTATTAGATATTTCCTATAATTGCAGACATTTGGAAAATCTGTGATATTACCTACTTTTCCAAGTTGAGTTATATGGTGATAACTATTAGTGCCCCCTATAGTATGGTGCAGCCAAAGTTTAATTTAGCTATCAATTATGATCGCCTTTTTTGTTATTTGGAAGAGGCCATAACTTTTGTTTTTCAAATGTAACGACCACTTTTCGATTATGCGACACGATTCTACTGTTCAATACCTACCTACAATTTACTATATCAGAGTTATATTGAAATTTTTTTATAGGTTTTGAATGGTTTGCAAGTATTTGTGTTTTCATCGATTTATAAGCGGTTTGTCGAACCCCAAACATGGTCTCTTATTTTCCCCTTATTTTTCATCTTTATGTTATGCTCTAACTTTATAAAATATGTAAAACAAAATGCACATAATTGCTTTTGCCATGGCAAAATAGATATGGTGTACTATTGTTTTAGTGACTAGCAACAGTAGCGACATATAAGTAAAAATTCATTAAAAGTGATAAAATTTTCTCAATTCTTTCAATTCTACGACATACCTTTACAAAAATAAGCTAAATTTGATTGCCGATAAAGAAATGAAATTAAGACTTCTTTTTTATTTCCTGGGAGTGACGTACTAGTTATCCCCATAATTCAACTTCGGACATGTGAATTTTTCCATTGATAATTACTCCATTTTGAGTTTTCGATCACTTCCAGGAAATAACAAAGAAGTCTTAATTAAATTTCTTCACCGGCAATCAAATTTAGCATATTTTTGTAAAGGTTTGTCATAGAATTGACAGAATTGAGACCATTTTATCACTTTTAACGAATTTTTACTTATGTTGCTACTGTTGCTAGTTATTAAAACGATAAGACACCATATTGTGGTACCCCGAAAGAGCCCTAAGTATTTTCTTTCAATTTTTAAATTCAGGTCGTTATATTAGAATCTCTGGTTCGGAGCCGCGTGAATGGGGTCTTTGTAAAATCCTTAATGTTGTTGATGTAAACACATCCGAACCTCGCAGGCGGCCCCAATTCGCGGAAACATAAGCGAGAGCTCGCGCGCCAGAATCACACCACCCTAGTTTCGCGGAAATTCCACTGCTCTGACCGTATAAGGTAATCCTGAAATCACGAGTTGAGAAATGGAATGCGAAAATCATAGGGGAATTAGGCATAAGTAAGAGATCCCACCTACACCAGGGAGCAGTCCAGTCAAAAGCCTGTAGCAGTGCAGTCGCGGGACGCGGTCAGCTGGCCGCGGCCCATAGCCCCAGATGCCGCAGATGCCCTGGTCAAAATCACCAAGGAAGGAAAATTCACCTAAGCACCTAAGTAAGTTTGGACTGACCAAAGAGTAAGATATTTTTGTTTTGATTCCTTTATGTTTGAATTGCCTTTTTATTTTGAATTTATTTTGAAAACTTTCATAGAAATTGAATTGTTTTGCATATTTGGACTAAAATAATTTTGTAGCTTTTATTGGTAATTTTGAATGGATTTGGGAATTTATTTCGAATCATATTATTTTACTGTCAATTACAGGAGTTTCGTTTATTTATTTGAACTATTTTATGCTATAATTTTGAATACTTTTGAAGTACAGTTTATACCAATTTTGTACTGGGAGGTTGATTAATGTTATACAGAGTAATAAATTAATTTTTATGCTATTTGGGAATCTTTTGCACTTTTTGTACCTTTAATCCGAATGTTGCCATTTTGTGCCATAGTTTATGTATTTGTGCCATTTTGACATATTGTTTTGTGCCCTATTTTAAATTCGATTGTTTAACAGTGTACCTTTTGAAACATTTGGATTGTGTACATGAAAAGGGTTCATATTGAGTGTAGCGTTGTGCAAATCATAGATTTTTTAAAATTATTTATTATTAATTATTGCACATGTTTTTGAACTTCCTCTTAAACTGTATTTTGGTAACTTGATGTACTGTTTCATATTTCAACTAATACTTATAGTTAAACTATCCCTGTGTTTCCGTTATACACGTTGACCATCCTATAAAAAATTTCAATGTAACACTGATATAGTAAATTGTAGGTATTGAACAGTAGAATCGTCTCGCATAATCAAAAAGTGGTCGTTACATTTGAAAAACAAAAGTTATGGCCTCTTCCAAATTACAAAAAATGGCGATCATAATTGAACACCCTGTACAGCTAAATTTAACTTTGGCTGCGCCATACTATAGGGCGGCGCTAATAGTTATCCCCACAAGCATGTGGTTGCTTCTGGGGTACTCCTAGTTTGGAGTATTGTGAGGGTGAGAATTATTATTATTATTATATAACTCAACGTGGAGTATGTAGCAGAAACGTGAATATCACAGATTTTCCAAATGTCTGCAATTATAGGAAATATCTAATAACTTGGCAACGCCACAACCGATCTTCAAGAACAAAAAAGCAATCAAATTCTTCCCTAAAGGGGAGTACCTAACATACTGCATAAAAAAGAAGGCCATTCCATTTTAAAAAACATAACTTTGGTGTTTTTCGCTAATTTTGCAACATCCAGTATACACCAAACCTTAAAAAATAAAAATTTTCCTTGATTACAAACAACTTTTGTATGAAACTTTTTTACGTATCTCCCCAAATTCTCGCGATAAGGGGATAGGACATGATGTGTGGGCCATGCACCCTGTACCTTCTGTAATTCTGTATACAGCTTCTCCACAAAAAACTCATCACGCATGTAACTTTTTATTTATTTATAATAACATTGGAAATGTTTATGTTCGTACATGGTTGTCGAATTATCAGTTTTCGTTCAAGGCCAAAAGACAGCGGTGTCGCGGTGGCGCATCGCTACGCTTCCCTTCGAGTTGGTTTAATTAAAAATTATGGTTATTCTTACTACCAACACGTAAATGGTGTAAATTATGTTTCATATACAGTGACCGGCAGAAAGTTGGACACAAAAAATAGAAAACTTTTTTATTAATAATTTCTCAGAAAATTTTATTCTTGATAAAAGTTGGTGCATCATTTCAAACTCAAAACGCATATATCATAATTTAAATATCTCTTTTTGGATACGAGGAAGATTCAAAAATGTCAAAATAACTCAAGAGTAAAGTACCCTTATTTTTTAAAATACGGTGAAAAGATTCTTACAAAAGTTGTCAAAAAAAAAAGAAATTTAACTTTTTTTATATTTTTTAGACCACCCTGTGTATTACAAAAAAAAAACAAAATACCGCAAGCGCAACTTATCATCGGATAACACATGAATTTGCTACTAAACTGTAATTTTGTTCGATTAGCAACTAGAAATTTAAATTAATCGAAGTTTAAAAATATTATATTTTTGTGTCCAACTTTCTGCCGGTCACTGTATGGTGTTATCATTTCCAATGTCTCCGATGGTTGGAAGGATTGCGAAATCTGTGATTTTTTTCACTACCTTTATCTAAATAAAGCTCTTCAGAATCCATCTCCAACAAATTTTACAAATTCTAAAAATGCTACTCATTTATTGCAATTTTTCATGCAGTTTGTTTCATACAGATTCTTGACATCAAAATATAGCGATTTAATCACACATACCTATATTCAAACATGCTTACCTTAAAAATACAGGGGTCAAATTTAATTAGCCGTATTTGTTTGTATGTTGTAACCATTAAAACCATTGTTTTTTAATAATGTGATTTCCAGATGCGTACCTAACTTAATAAGGGTATTTGTAAAGGAAATGAAAATATGAATATAACCATGGCAACTTATAACGCAACCCAAAACTAGAAAAAAAGATGTTACAAACGCGGGTCCCAAAGTCGTTCTACAACAGAAAGACGACGAAGAGCCCGAGGATTACATGGATTTTAGATGTCAAGGAGGTTAATAATGATATTGCAAAGACCGCGTGTGGTCTTGTTGGATACGCAGAGTGTCCAGGAGACGAGTGATCTCTTCACTCCCTAAATATTATCTACCCAACCGTAACTGAACGACTATATAAGCAAAAACTAACAGATTCATCACAAAGGCAAAACGCAGATCGGGTAAGTTTTGTCGATTACTATTCAAGTAAGTTAATAACGATATTACAAAGACCGCGTGGTATTGATGCAATAGCGAACTTGAACTTTATTAAACTACACCCTCTATACAGGGTGATTCAGTTCCGGTGCTCAACATGGGGATCTTGGAAACCGTACCAGATACGAAGTCGGTCATCAAATGGAGACAAATTTGCGCCTTTGGGCGCCTAACAATATGCCGTTGGGTTGCTGAGATATTTAAGAAAAACCGAATTTTTTTAAAATTATATTTTATTGCAACTTTTTCTGTACTACGTCATGGTATTTTTAGATTTTCGGGGCGACGTTTCGTTTTTGAGATAAAGGGATCATCTTAATTTTTTTTAATACGGACCTGGATTTTTTATTCCATATTTCGAATGAAAAATGCATATTCACTACGAAAAAAATTAATACGGTCCTGGACTATGTATTTTTATGTTTTTTTTTCAAAGCTATTCCAATTATAACAGGTGATCGTTATTTTAATACGTACTGAATTAATTAAACTTCATGTTTGTCATATATTGAAATTATTTTTTATACTTTAGGTAAAATGTATCCCACTATTGTTAATAATTATTGTTGTTATTTACCTAAAATATTTATAAAAAAGAATTTCAAAATATGACAAACATTAAGTTTAATTAATCCAGTAGGTATTAAAATAATGATCACGTATTATAATTGGACCGTATTATTATTTTTTCTTAGTAAATGTGCGTTTTAGCGACCAACACAAAAAAAATGTATGTGTTCCTATCCTATGCAATGCAGGGGGTGGCCGCCCGGCACGTAGGCCACAGTGGGCCCGTTGTGCCCCCACAGCCAGCGTTACAAGGCGGCCAGCATACGGCCCTCTTAATGAAGGCCCGCACCTCACCCACCCCGATACCATATACATCCTCCAACAGACCTGACCTTATAATAGACAACTCTGATTGATGTGGCCATCCCAAACAACAACAACCTGCGTGTGAAGCAGGCCGAGAAGATCGCGAAGTACAGAAACTTAGAAGAACGAATTAGAAGGCAATGGGAAATGTACAACGTCCAGACAATTCCAATCATCGTGTCAACAACTGGTGTTATACCAAAAAGTTTGCTGAGAAACATCAACGAGCTGGGTCTAACTGATAATCTTTACAGGTCCATGCAGAAAGCGGTGCTACTTGCGACAGTCAGAACTGTCAGGAAATTCATGGGAGTGCAGGAACATCCAACAACATCCATGTCACCTAAGGCCCGATAACATGGCAAGGGTCTCGTCCGAGCCAGATCCTTATGGTACGGGATACCCGGGATCTGAGTGAATGTTCCCCGTAGAGGGAGTGCTAATACCTTTTGGCTAAGTCGATAATAATATTAATAACAATAATAAATAATGGGATCGTTCAACACGTCTGCTGGACTAATTATGGTGTATAAAAGGTCTTCACATAAATGTTATAAATATAAATAATAAACCATGTTAGAGGCATTTTAAACTAAATGACATATATTGTTTCATATATGGTTTTTCCTTAATGCAAGTATTCTCAAATCATAAAAATATTTTTATCCCTCTCACACATTAACATTGTCACAACTCGATACTATATGAAAAATTGACAAAAATGTAACCAAAAGCCAATTTTTCTGATTCAATTGTAACTCAATGTATCTTTTAAGGGAAGCATTTTTGAATCTAGGTAAGTGTGGTTAAATTTCTATATTTTGATGTCAAGAGTCTAGGTTTAATGTGTTGGCCATTTTTCTGCGACACCCTGTATAAGGGATATCGAAAAAATTATTAGATAAAGTTGTTGGGAATTGAAAATTACACCCTGGTCTCAAATTTCATAATAGCTGGCTTATACTTTGATTTTATCCTTTTCAGTAATTTTAGTTAGGCACATTTTAGTACCTGAAGACATTGTTTTGGGAGAAATGCGAAAAGTTGTTTGGAATTAAAGAAACTCAAAAACACGACGATCAAATCTCTTTTTTCTGTAAACTTTTGCAATTATTAAATCACAATGTACCTACCTTATGTAAGTAAAACGAAAGCAATTTGTTTAAGAAGTAACAATAATTTTTATATTAATTTAAATATTAGGATTGAAGGGGAAATTATAGAAGTTGTTGATTCTATTTGGTATTTATGTTGATATGAAATTAAAAATTGACTTGCACTTTGAATATGAATATCCGATTTCAAAAATTGTATAAAAGTTGGTTACTTAAAGCTCGTTAGTGCAGATCTAAGTCTTTATTTAAAAAAGTATATAATACATAATATTTCCAAATTTTTTTATATTGTTAAAAAAAATTATATACTGAAGAAGAGCATATTTTTTCGAAATTAAAAATTTTACAAAATAAAGCTATGAGAGTGATTCTAAATTTAAACAAATACACTAAAATAAATTATATGCTCAATAAATTACATTGGTTGAATATAAAAAATTTAACAAAAGTTCTAATATTTATATTCATATTTAAATTAAAACATAATTTACTTCCAATTTGCTTACATAAGTATATTAAGTATATTATTTTCAATTTCGAACATCATAATTATTGTTCCACAAGATCATTTAGTCATTTTCATATACAATTTTTTTATGAGAATATTTGTTATAAATCTATTTTTCAAAAAGGGTTGATAGAGTATAACAAATTGCAAGATAAATATAAAAGTTAAAGGAATTTAAAAAAAATTAAACATTAAAAAAAGTATTACCTGGGTAATCAAATTGATGCAATTTAACTAATAATTAAATTTAAATATTAAGGTAAAAAGAAAAACATTTTAGGTAGTTATATAATTATTATTGTATTTGGTAGCCATACCAGGCCAAATAAAACAAGTTACTACTACTATCATTTCTTATATTAATTTCAGTTGAAAAAATTGTAGCTTTAGCTTGTAAAGTTCAATAAACCACGAATGAAGCAGGCACAAAATAATATTATCTAAAATTAAAAGGGGACATAAAAAGTTTTCAAGGAAGAACGATTATCGCCACTGTCCTTTAAGCATTCTGAGCGGAAAATGTTAAGATCGTCACAATTGATCGGAAAATACGGGGAAGAGCTATGTTTACAGAATTACTGGACATTTTGTAAAAACCAAAACTTTCGGGCTCTTCTATTCATAATCAACAAAGGAAACTATAATTCCATAGTATAAGGAAAGTAAGTACGACATTAGAGTGCCCGAATAGTAACAAGTACCTGAATTAATTTACCTCAAATGACGCAAAAACCTTTTCCAGTGCAAAATTGTCCTACGATTTGTATTTTGTAACATTTGATCGTGGCGTAGTTAGTTTTAAAGATCGAAACTGACCAAATCCGTGACAGTAGTAAATGCGACACTTTGGATCAATTTGACCTTTGACTTTGACCTCTAAGCCCTGTCCCCTTGACCTTGACAAGCCTTGACAGGATCAACATTTCTGGGGATCGGTTCAAGGTTGATTTCTGAGAATCGCTTTCAGGGTCAACATTTCTGGGGATCGGTTCCGCGGTTGAAGGTTGCTGATGGTTTGGAGATCATAGATTTCCCCCTCTCGCTTTGATAAAAGATAGTTTAACTAGGTACACCGCGGCCGTTTGATATGACGTAGTTTGTACCGCGAATGAATGGGCCTTAGTATATTTAAACAGAAATTAGCACGGTCTCTCTGCCTCGGATTAAACGGTTGCTTTAATTTTATCACTGTTGTTATGTAAGCAATGCTAAACCCCGCCGCGGAATAAAAGCAATCTGCATGACTGCTCATACGTGTTTATGAATCATTCTGAACTAAGCAATGTAAACTTCTTTATACGGTTAGTTTATGAAAAAGAAACATGTACGTTGAAGCCATAAGACTTCGCTTTAACACCGGTGTTTATTATTAGTTTAAAATGACTCATTTTGTTGGAACTGGTAGAGTGTAGTATTCTTGCTGAGGGGCTTTAAAAAGTGGAATTCAGTATTACTTTGATGATTATACAAATTAAAACCCAATGCACTATTCGTTCATTTACAGTAATTCAGATTTCCCAATTGTACATGTTAATTTTCTATTATTTGAAACTGATTGGCATGTTTCCCCATATCCGACTTTTCCAGCGAGTATTTTTCGAAAAATGTCCTAGGCACGGTTTGAGCGAGTCCGTCTGCCCGGTAAACGACACTATACCTTCAAAAAATATAATATCCTTCGAGAATACGAAAGTTACTTTAGTAATAGAAATGAGTGATTGTAATACCTACTTTTTGTAACAACGATCTTGCCTGCTCTATGTATGCTCTATGTATGCGTTAACGTTAACATTGCACTTTTATTTTCTTTTAATGTGTAATCAGTGATAATGAATAAAATTATTAGAGTTTTTTTTTAATGTCACTTGACTTGTGTAAACATTGTATGTAATGTCTAGCACGAATAAATATTATTATTATTATTATACCTCCAATAAAATCGTCTCCCCGAACTTTGTTTTCACCAGCTTCCGAAAATTTGACACGTCTTCACCCAATCCCTACAACAGCTGTTTTCTGAGACAAACAAGGAAATCTATGACCTCAAAACCAGTTTTTAGCAACCTTCAACCCAGAAATGTTGACCCTGCAAGCGATTGTCGGAAATCAACCTTGAACCGGCGACCTTGAAAAATGGCGGGGGGGGGCGGGTCTTGCCAAGGCCAGAGGGGCGGGGCCTAGAGGGCAAGGGGGCGGGGCTTGCCAGAGGCAAAGGGGCGGCGTTTAGCGGTCAAAGGGTCGGGGCTTGCCGAGGTCAAGGGGAGGGCCAAGGGGCGGGTCAAGTGGCGGGGCTTGGAGGTCAAGGCTAAAGGTCAATGACTACAATAAAACAGGCCAAAATTCATATTTTAAACAATCCCCAAATTAGAAGATTATTGATATGATGGTATTTATAATCTAATCGACTTGCTACTTTACAACAAAAAATGAAATATTCAGTGTGTCTACGGATAGGTGTCCCAGTAGGTGTAAAATATAAAAAATATAATATATATAAATATTATTTGTTTTTAGATTTTTGAGGACACTATACTCTGTTCAAATGGAATTGATAGTACGCTGCTATAAATTCAAGAGACTGCCTGAGCTTTGCCATTTGTTCAATGTATTCATCTGCGTTTTTCCTTGGGCGCACCCCGTGATCTCCAAATAACAATAGACAAGAAATGCTAATAAAGGAAATTATAAGCCATAGGCGGAGGGTCGGTTGCAAAATGGTTTGTTTGGATTAAGGGACAGGTAAGGAAAATAAAAAGTTTATTCATTTATTATCGTTTTTACCTGTTCCTAAAACCAACCGAACCATTTTACAAAAATATTAAATTTTGAGACACTAATAAAACAAACTATTTGATATTAATAATAAAGTTGGCAATACAATTTCACATAGAGAATTTTATTTATTAAAATAATATTACAATTCCAAATATAAACGATCGTCTTAGGAAAATTCGGAAGAGTCGTCATGTTCTAAGGAAATAATAAGAGGCTCAATTTCCAGAGTCTCGTCAATCAATTCATCAAGATTTCACATTTTATTTTCTTCCGCAATAACATATTGTATCGCATTTCTCCAACTTTCTGCAGTAATAATGTCCAGTGAATTGATCATCAGCTGCCGTACATTCTTAAGCTTATAAGTAGTGTTATGTCTTGCAACATGTCCTTTCATTTGGGCCCATATAAGCTCTATAGCTCTACCTCGTCGACTACATACTTCTTAAATCCTGACCTATGTTGCCTGGCTATTTTTAAAAGTTCTTTTTTGACCATTCTTTCTTCAAATTGCAGCCCCTTCTCGTTTGGCCATTCAATATATATTCGCTATTCCCCAAGAACTCGTTGTAAGCTTCTCCACTAGTCTAGAATGATAACTTGCATTATCAATTACAAGTATGGAATTATTTGGTATCCGCTCTATCATTTGCTGAAAATATCCTTCAAATATATAGGCCGTCATATCCTCGTGATAATCTTGGTAGAATTGGATTGAAAGTCTAATAAACCGCCATCTAGGAATCCATCTTCGCTTCCAGCGTGCGTTATTATTATTAACCTACGACCTTTTCCAGAGGGAGGGTTTATACCTACCTCTTGGCCACCCTTCCATAAAAGCTTGCCGGGAACTTTTAATATTTTTGTCTTTCCATTCTTTTGAAACAGTATGTCCCTCGTTCAATCAAGTTTCATCCAAGTAAAAAATGTTTCTTCCCTCACTTCGAAATCTTCTTATCGCCCGTAGCTATTCTGTTCTCCAACAAATGATTTCTGGTTTGTCTATGAGAATGGACTTCCGGTTTTGTTTCTCCCAGCGAAAATGCATGTCCTTAAGGACTGTCCATAATGTGGTTCTTCTCACGTCGTTGCCTTCATTCACAGCTTGTAAGATTTGGTAGCTCTTTTTTGAAATAAAACTTGTAAACTATCCTTCTTATGGCATACTTAGCATCGCTGTCGATGTGCGTTGGCTTCTTCCCTGTTTTTTCTTAGCTCCATTAAGTTCACCTGTGGTCCATCTTAAAAATGGACACACAAACACAAGCACCCAACTTTGCCCCTACCTAGTTCAAGGTTTTGTTGAGATTGATAATTATTTATTTTGGTTGACACTGCTCTTATTGACTACAATAAAACAGGCCTAAATTCATATTTTAAACAATCCCCAAATTATAAGATTATCGATATGATGGTATTTATAATCTAATCGACTTGCTACTTTACAACAAAAATTGAAATATTCAGTGTGTCTACGGATAGGTGTCCCAGTATGTGTAAAATTCATGTTCTTAAGGACTGTCCATAATGTGGTTCTTCTCACGTCGTTGCCTTCATTCACAGCTTGTAAGATTTGGTAGCTCTTTTTTGAAATAAAACTTGTAAACTATCCTTCTTATGGCATACTTAGCATCGCTGTCGATTTGCGTTGGCTTCTTCCCTGTTTTTTTCTTAGCTTCATTTTCTTTCAGAAATCTATAAGAGGTTGCCTCTCCAACTCCAATCATATTCGAACATTCCAAAACTCTATGCTGCGAACAGTGCTAGAGGGCTTCTGATGTACCAGTGCATCGGAACATTTAAAACTATAGTTTTTCTCTTGCAGAAAAATGGCTTTTGCAAACCTGGTTCGAGGGACTTGGTATAAAACATGAACTTGAAGCCATACAACTACACTGCCAAACGACAAATGAATACTTCACATTTATGGTTATTCCATTTATAAGGATTTTGGGCAAATAGGTGTAACTACCTACAATTTTAAGTCTCATAATTAACATAAAAGTAATAATAGGCACATAATTAGGGTTTTAATAATTGCCTGTATTAAAATTGCCAGGAATTAAGATATTTACCTACATCCTAAATATTATACATAATCGCCTGAAAAAGGGCATTAATATTATTGTAATCTAATAAAGATAACTTTTTACTTTTATTTTCAATGTGCAAATAGGAAAATTATCCAGGAAAATATGATTGTTGTCTGAAAGAGATTTTGACAATAAAAATTCAGCATACGCTACTCATTTGATAGACAACAAGCATATTTTTGAAGATAATTTTTCTATTTTACACATTGAAAATAAAAGAGAATAACGCCGCCTATGGTTCACGATCATTTTATGGCCCTGGGACCTCGTCTGTGCTATCAATTCCTTTTCAACACAGTATATACCCAGCATGATCGCAAACCGAGATGGACCTAAAATGATTTTAATCAATTATCATTTACAGTATTTTAGCGATGATTTTTCAGAAATGCGAAGACAGGACTAATTTTCTTTCTACAGATATGAAACACAACTACAAGCGTTTTTGTCACTCACACATATAAAAGTTTTCGACTCATGTTAGCAATGACAACTAATGTTACTAACAACTATTTTATTCCATAAACGAACCAAACATAACTTTTGTAAACATACAAACGCGGAATACCTAATCCATATTGTATAAAAAGAACACCACAAATATGCAAAATTTTAAAATACAGAATCTTGAAATGATTGGAATTATTTTCTTTTGTTTATTAGTTCACCGGTACCTACTGATGATTGCATGTTCTCTATACTAAAATCGAGCAACTCTTACGCCTGGCGTAAACAAGAGCACGTGCGTTGAAATATTCGCCAGGGCCGCAGTGAGGCACGACCTTTATTTAATTTTAGTTTTACAATTGTTTACACCAAAATATTTCGGAAAATAATTATTGGCTTAATTAAAATGGTTCAAAACATCGATAGAATTATTTGTGGCAGTGTCTAAATAGCTGAAAACAACAAGATAAAACCGAATAACTACACTTTTGCGATCGAGTACGTCCCTGTTGCCGAGTCCGGTGAAATTTTATAGCCAACCGACCAATCGTTGATCTTCATTGAACACGTGGTTTTATTTACGCCAAGCGTACGGATTGCTCGATTTTAGTATATGTTACGTATACCTACCATAGTAGTGCACAAGAATTCAAGTTCCGAATCGTTCTGTAATTTTGGGTTTCGCCTTCCGACCAACCAATCCGAAAAAGAAGTCTGCCTTGGTCTACCTACCTTGAACGATTCAGAACTGTAACTCATTTGCTAGCTAACTAACATGTTATCATATTTGTTATATCATACTTACGACTCGGCCGCCTTGGATACTTTGATGTTCCTCCTTTCTAGCCTGATCTTGAGCACCTCTATCTCCTTCTGAAGAGTCTCGACTGTCACTGTCGCTGGCTGAGCAGAAGTAGATGGCGATAAATTTTGGAGGCTCACATGCAGCTTCTTCATGCCATGTAGCGGCTTGTTTATTTGGCAAGCCTTCTTTATGTCGATCTCAGTCGTGTTCACGCAACCCGGCTAAACAATTTGGGGCCATTATGTAAATTGTGCAAATACCGTTTATGTCTATTTTTAAGAAGGTTCCTTCAGGAGTAATTATCAATATTAAAGGGGGAAGTTTTTGTGGCATATCAGGTAAAAAATGCACCAAAACATTCCCCTTTATTTTTTTATTACAGGAACAAAAATCCATCCTTGATTATCTCTATTGTACATGAGCTGTTTGGAAATGAAAGAAGGCCATAAATTACGAATTGGAAGGCAAATTTGACCATTTCAGTGGCGTGTCCTTTTGCTATAAACCTGATGTGGATAAATACGAAAATTAATATTCGGGTGAGCTGTGTGATATTTTATGATATATTTATTACAAACAAAAAGTTTAGAAAAGGGTGAATGTATTTTGGACATAATTAGGTATAATACCATTATACAGCGTGTTATATTGTTTTATACCATTATTATAATAGCTGGCATCCCCCAAATGTAAAAGTTGGGGGGGCTAGTTTTTGATTGAGAGAAAAAATGTGGCCGCTTATTTTATTGCCTCCACCAAACATTAGGTTGGTGAACATATCTAGTTAATGCATTTTGTTCAAAATCTTCTGTGAATAATTTGCTTATGAATGGTGATAAATCAGACCCCATCCCATAGCCATTCCAAATTCCTGCTGGCAAATTTCGTTTCCTAGTTGAAAATATGTGGTTTGAACACATAATCTTTGACATAGTGCTGTTAGTTCCAAATGGCATCTATATTCCAATTTGTCTTTTTTTACTAAAGTCTGACCGTTTTCTAACTGTTTGCGTAAAATATTCAATAATTTGTCAATAGGTACATTTGTAATAAGACTAACCACATCAAAGCTAGCTAACATATAACGATTCGGAAATTGGCGTTCCCTAATTTTTTATAAAAAAATGATTACTGTTAACCTGTTAACGTATTAACAATTTTAAGTAAATATTTTGCCAGCGAATGATATGGTGAATTTGTTGAACTTACAATGGATCAATGAGGAATGTTAGTTTTGTGTATTTTTGGGTAAACCTTATAAATGTTGAGGTTTTGAATGATGCGGAGTTAAAAGTGTCATTTGGTCAAGGTATTTATAGGGTTTTGTATGTTCTAGTTTCTATTGAAGTTGTAGGGTCTTTGCTTATCCTCGTGTAAGTTCCTTCATTTAATAAATCATGCAATTTATTATCACACACAGTTTTCGCTAAAATGGCAGCACTCCGTGCTTTGTGAAAACCTAAGCGCAGAATTATTGCGTTTCATTTTTTATTTTTTTGCCGAAACAAATTTCCCGGAAATAAAATTTACCAGCCTGTATTTTATAAACGGTAAGTTCTTTTAAAATGTTCATATTATATAACATTTGTTATTTTGGAATATAAAAATGGTTTTATGTAAATTACCGGAGGGTCGTAAAAAATAAGTTGGCCACTTTTTTCCAACGGTGCTGTACCTACATATTTCGGGTGATATCGGATGCCCTGAAATTTAAAACTGAACATTCTTGTTTTCAGATTAACCTTAAAAAATGCCTAAGAACACAAAAGGAAAGAGAAAAATTGACCAACTATAGAGAACTCCATTGGACAAAATAAAAATGCAAAGGACAACAAATATAGCAAAGATAATGAATGCTCTAAACAGCAACAAGAAGCAACGGACTGTATCATCTGTGGTGAAGACTTCGTCGAAAATTGGATACAATGCACCCAGTGAGATGGTTGCGCCCGTGAAAATTGTTCTGGGGCAGAAAAATATCAGGTTTATTATAAATGCGACATTTGTAAGGGGAATTAACTCATGTCCGATACTACCCGACGTTTTCAGAAATGTACAAAAAGAGGCACACTTTTTTTTTCAGTTTTTTTTGTTTAATTTTATTGTGTGTTCTATTCTACAAAGAGTTTATTTTAAGCAAAAATATGTTAATATATATATTTTTTAATAAAACTTATTTCAATTTTTCAAAATGTGTTCGATATTACCCGACTCTCCCCTATTGTCACGGCTAGGGTAAAATCGATAAATTCCATTTTTCTCAAAAGTGAAAAATCCGAGTTACTAGGTTTTCACAAAGCACCTAGGAGCAGCATTTCACTTATTTGTTGGTACTATTTTAATTGTTGTATCTGATTTAAGTGATACCTACTTTTCTTACTTTGAAATATTTCACACACACTCTTTTAATAATAATCGTAGAATTTTGTTGGATAGGTCCCAAACAATTCTCAAAGAAAATAGGAAATAGGAATTAAGGAATTTATATGAAATACGGACAACTGTGTTGCCAAATGTTCAGTGGAATTCAGTAAAATATTATTGTCAGTTATACACAGAGAAGTTATAGATAATTAAATAGAACACAGGGTACAATATCAGACAGATGGCTGGGCTGAGAAAGGAGGGAGGTTTATTCTCCGAAAGCTCAGAAAACAAAGTTGTTGAAGTTATTTTTTGAGGTATACGTTCAAAGTTTCTCGTTTACTGTTAAGCATTTATGAATTTTCCTAGCAAATTGAAAAAGTTGTCTTTTAATCAGTTTGATTCAGGTTTCGGTCGCGAAAAACCCAATTAAAAATTAAATGGACTAATTATTGTAATTGCAAATCACTTATCCCTATAATATATAAATAAATACATCTCTTCTATTTATAAAAAGGCCGAAATTGTGCGGTTGGCTTTTAGATCACGACATAGACTACATGCAAGATATGGTTAAAAGTTAACTACTGACTATAGTTAATTTGAACAAGGAAGACTTTCAGAAAAGAGAGATATCGTAGTGCTTCGACTACCGCCTTATCATTGAGAATTCAACCCGCTACAATTAATATGGGCCCAAGTTAAAGGTTTTATAGCGAGAAGAAACACGACATTCAAAACGAAAGATGTAGGTACAGGAGCTTTTCGTAGAAGGGGTAAAACAGGTGACTGCAGAAAAATGGCCTAAATGTATAGAACACGTTATTAAGTAAGAGAAAAAAATGTGGGAAATTGATGTAGTCATAGAGTATCCTGTCGGGCTTCTGATAATTTCTTTAAGGGATGACAGTTCTACGGGTAGTAGTGATTATTCTGAAGATAAAGGGTTGTTACATTCTAGTAGCAAAATGTATTATTTTTTGTTGTTTATGCAGTTTTTATATATTTTTTATATTAGAGTGTAAATTATTTCTGTTGTGGAATAAATTAGAAAGTTCAAATAAATTTGTTAAATGTCAAAAAAATTGTTTTTATAATTACTCCCAATGAAACTATGAAACCCTGCTTCGACGCTTCTGATTCTGATAACGCAAATATGTAGGTACCTGATCGGTCCCAATTCCATTATGTTTTATATATTATATAAACTGCATTATACTTCTCTTCTAAACTATTGATATGTTTAGTATTTTCACACAAACCCAGTAGAGGATTTGCATATGCCAAATCCTTCATGTGTGTGTTTAGTAAACTATAAGAGGACTAGGTATGCCATGTTTAACCTAAACAAAAGAAATGGCTTACCTGGCGTTTATAAAAGCTCTTCATATGGTCATAGACGTAACTAGGTCGTATTTTTAGGGGGGGCTGATCAGGACCGGCTCAAGATTTTGCGGGGCCGGGTGCCGCATGAAAATGCGGGGCCCCGACAAGGAATTATTTATTCCATTAAGAAGAAATTTTTGAAAGTCTGTACGCTACTTACAAAAGTAGGTATATTTTTTACATATCATTCTGTAAAATGGTGCCACACCCAAAAACGTTAATTTTAAGGCTTTAAAAAATAATGTATAGGTCTATCTACTGGTAATTTTGAATCGTCTTTAATTCATTTAAGAAAAAACATTATGAAAAAGTAGAGGTTTCCGAGTAGAAACCAGAGAAAAAATGTTGGGAATGTCTGCTATTTTGTGATGCAACATTATTTACATAGTAGGTACATATTATAACGAAACAACAATACACTGGATGAATAACAAAATAAAAGTCTGGAGTCTGGCACAGCAAAAGTACATTCTCCGACGCCCGTCTCGTCTCTCTTTCTCTCGGCAGCAGGCACGGTGTATTCGCTCTCGCTTGCGCGTTTAAATTTCAGTCGGATTTTGTGGGGGCACAAGGCGCAAGATTCCGCAAGAGCAAACGATTCGTCGAAACTGGTGAATTTAAAAAGGCGCGTGCGGTGTTCGCCGTGTTGCGTAAACGTTGCGTTGTCAGAATGTTAGATCTATTCTGTTTAATACAAGAAGCATATCTTCGCACATCCTTTACATTTTAGGGAGGGCTAATAGAAATGTAGGGAGGGCTAAGCCCCCCCCCCTAGCCCCCCCTAGTTACGTCTATGCATATGGTGCACATAAAAACGTTTGGGTTTTCAAACTTAAAAATAGATATTTTGATATCTAGTACACATCTATTGTGATTTTCCTGCAGCATTTTATAAGAGCGTGTCGCATATACAATCAAAGGCCTATATATATGGTGTGTAAAAATCCAATAGAAAATATACAGGGTGCCTTTCTCTGTTCTGTGCCATCTCAAATTAGTGAATTTTTTGGGGTCAAAAGTCGAGTATATCAAAACCGCCCCAGACACTATAAACGAACCTAAGTCTAAAAATACAGAAGCCTGAAAGTCAGTAAGAATAAAACATAACAAACAAATCAAATAATACCTAGGTACGTATGTCAGAATAATTTTATTATTATTTTTTAAATATTTATGAATTTGTACCAACCGCTTTTTATTCCATATCATTTTACATTTTTCAAAACTAGGTAAGTATAATGATTTCAATATAAAACAAATGTGTTTAACTTATTTATAGAACATATAATTATAATTCTTCTTACCATCTCTAGCTCTGACGAAGTTCCCAAAAATAAGAACGAAAGCTTGAAGCTTGTAATACATTTTGCTGAAACGACCCGAGATCTTCATTTCTGAAAATTTAATTTAATATGCGACATGCTCCTATACGACTCCAATATGGCTAACAGAGGTCATACTGGAATATTCAGATTTACGCTTAAAAATACTTAACCTGCTTGGGAATGAAAAATTGCAAGCTGCTCAAAAATAGCGGACAGTTTGATTTTAGGATCTCACTGTAGGTATATGCGAGTAGGTACACTATCCGATATTAGAGAACATTTTATCGATCAAAACATATTTTGGACATTTATTTTTGTCTTACCATGGGTCTATGTACATCCCAAAAGGCCCTCTCCTGGCTGTCAAGCACTTTCCTCTCCAGCTTGTCACGCTTCTTGTCGACCTTGCTCTGCGCCTCAGCCTGCATGAAGATGAATTCCCACTTCCTGGAGAACATCTTTTGTAGACGGGCAAGATTCTCGGCCTCGTAGTCGGCGAGCTCTAGCCGGGTTTTGTTCTGCATGGTCCTCTTGCATAAGTACACGGCTGAAAAGAGTCGCCTGTTGACTCATACATAAACGAAAAAAAAACAACAAAAGTTTAGTTTCGACTTCGGCATTTTCTTTTAAGAATTCAGTTATGTTTAAAATGGCTCCAACATAGACCACACACACAAACACACCCAAACACACCACAACAACACACACAAGTACACATACTCCACCTAATACACAATTCATGGCATTATATAAATTATATTATTTATCTTTACATATTTGGGGGCACACTGTATAATGAATAATTAATATCAAGTTGTAATAATAATTTGCACAAATGCTATCCCAGTTCTATTTACTATACATACCTATTTTGGTATCTATCTAATGCAGTGCGAGACATTACTAGTCTTAGTACCATTTACCAAAATATTAAATTGTATTCAAATATATCATAGACACTTACTAGTTAGATAACATTTCTGTTATATTATATGTATACACTGTTTCCTCATTTTAAATTCTTGACACCCATTCCTCCGTACCTGAGCAAAACTTCGTCTTTTCATAATATGTTTATTTTCTAAATCTGATATTAGACAATTAAAATTAGTCTATACTGAAAATCTAATTGTCTTTGTTGTTACCGGGACTTTCTATTGGTAATTTTTACATCCTAAGTTGGCATCAATGCAGTAAAATGCAATCCGGTCAAAGTTCAGGTATGGTTCAGGTCAGAAACGATCCCATTTGCATAACACAAAAAGTAATAACGAGAGCAAATAGAAAATTCCTTTTGTGAAGAATTATTGTCATCTGACAAAATCCAGACTTCTTGCAGTAATCGGGAATAATACCTACCTTATAGACATAAGTAGATATATGAGTCTGTCACAAGAATAGAATATATATATATATTTTTAATTTGTATTCTCAATACCAATTTTTTTAACTCTTCCATACATTCGTGTCCGTCTGGTGTACCCTGTATCTAACACCTATCCATAGTCTTAAATTGTGTTTTCACGGTTCTCTGGAGCTCCCTGTATAGTCAAGTGTTTTCCACATTGCGCATGTGCATTCTGTAGAAGCGTGATATTTTGTGGTTTCTTCATAAAAGCTATTGGCAATTCAAGCTAAGCGATACGCTACCTGGTGGCCAAATGAGAACTAGTCTCGATGACATTCGTTTTTCCTGTCCCATGTGTTTACATTTGCCGGTCGTGAATTTTACAATTTATGACATTTTTATTGTTATTTTTTTTAGCTGTGTTACATTCTTGTTTGTTGTTATTAAATTCAATATCTATGTGATAGGAAGTTGGTTTTACCTGGATAGTACAAAGAAGACCAAGCTAAGGAACATGGCTTCTAACAACGGTTATTGTGAGCCCCGGTGCAATTCCTGGGCCAAAAAGAACACTGTGAGAAAGATAAGCTATATGTGTTTCCTAGGAAAAACGCAGGAAAACTTTATGTTCAGACTTGAGACTAATAATGGGATAAAAAAGTTAACTCAGGCAGATTTTTTTAAAAACCAAAAAACACAACAGATACAAAACAAACAATAGTAGTAGGTATTCATTTTCAATGGACAGGGCTCGATATAATGCCTTTTTCGTAAACTTTACTTTTTATAAAACCCCGCAGAAAGTAGTCAAGGAGGGTCAAATCTCGGGACCTCGCTGGCCACTCAATTGTCCCTCGTCTACCAATCCATTGGATTGGATGGGATTGGATATTGTCCCAAATATTGAATTGGTAGACGAGGGACAATTGAGTGGCCAGCGAGGTCCCGAGATTTGACCCTCCTTGACTACTTTCTGCGGGGTTTTATAAAAAGTAAAGTTTACGTAGACCGACCCAACAACATTGAAGCTTTGAAGATTAGAATTACCGAAACGTTTAGACTAATTACCCCAGAAATATTATATCGTCTTGCTCATTGCCAATATGTGCATTTACGTGGACCGACCCAACAACATTGAAGCTTTGAAGATTAGAATTACCGAAACGTTTAGACTAATTACCTAATTACCCCAGAAATATTATATCGTCTTGCTCATTGTCAATATGTGCAAGGAAAGCACTTCGAACAGTTAATTTGATTGCATTTTGTTATTTACATTTTTTCTCAGTTTATCCTAAGAATTCATTAAAATGTTTTTTTCTTAGAAATGTTGTTATGTAACCTACCCTAAAATATATACTTCTGTACGCAGAAAAACGTAATGACGTAATAAAAAAGTGGGGTTGCCATTTAAAAAAATGTCGATGACGTCATATCTGCGAACTTGATGACGTCACAAGAAAAAGTTTTATGCCCAAATGTGCACAAATAAAAATTATGTTTGAAGTATCTCATCGATTTTTTTATTCGCCACCTGAACATTTTACCGAATTTGTTCCAACCTTCTCGTCCTCGCTGTATACAGCGTGAACAGTTAAGGGCGGCCCTCGGCCATTTCTCGGGAACTATGCAAGCTAGAAAGCTGCGGTAAAATATTAATGAAAGTGACCCAAATAATTTCCATGAAAATGTTTTCAAGTTATTTCGTTTGCCGTTCGTTCGTTTACTATTTCAGATTCAGAGATCCAGAGATCCCGAGAAATGGCCGAGGGCCGCCCTTAACTGATCACGCTGTATAATATATTATGTTTATTACTCCAATTATTATAGGAAATATAGCTTAAAAAGAAAACTGAAGAAACTATGTAAGAATATGGATGGAATATAATAAATTTGTGTATTGTTAAATAATTATTAACAAGTTAGAATACACCATACAGAGGCGGGTATTGATTTTTTATCGCAAAGGGGGATAATTGAATCATAAATATATATGAAAATATGGTGGCAGGGTATTGCTTCCATATAATATGTTAATTTTTATTGTTTTTTTTAAACTGTGTGTGGTCTCCTTCCGCAAGAGTGTACATCCAGTAAAGTATCTTTTTTATGGTAGGGTGTATATGGAATAGGGCGTATGGAACTGTTAATGTTTTATTGTATATCCAAAACTTAAAGTATCAATGCATGAATTACGTCATTGGTTTTCCGTAAATTACCTTATCAGCTATCTTTAATTCCACTAGTACACGTAGGTACTCGTATATTCTGAAATAAAGCACTGCAATGTATCTGCTTTTTAATTTTAATTATATACTGTTAAAATATTTTCTAATACGCCCCATATTATTTCCCTCTGTCGCGCTGCCGTTCTACTGTGACTGAGTACGGTCCATCTCCCCCCCCCCCCTACCGGATGGCTCGGTACCAGCGATGCCTGGTCTCCTTTGTTCTTTGGAAGCGAGAAAAATCAATACTATTTTTGTGTTGCCAGATCCGCTGAAATCAGCCGAGATCTACGGATATTTTCATGGTATAGGTATAAAGGAGCCGTTCAGTTATTTGGCTTTTTTGGGAAAGGTGGCAACGTTGTCCTAGAACGACCAACTTGAGAATGTGTGGCCCGGTAAGGGTGTAATGGCCGCCGCGAGTCCGTTTTGTTTGTTTCGTGTGCATATTTTGGCATAATTTGATACGACATATCGGTGCAAAGTAGCTCTATGACGGGTGTTTGCTTTGATAAATCGCGCGTGTTCTACAGAGAGACTGTTTTTCGAGGAGCCGTGGTGACTGCTTTGGGGAAGTGCATCTGGCTGGACGAATGCTGTTGTATATAATAAGGAATATTCGAGGGCACTCATGCTTTGAAACTGTTTTTAATTGTTTTATTTGATTGAGTGCTTTCTGATATTATCCTTACATCATTCTTCTTAGGAGTATCTATTCAGTTTAAAGTAAGTGCAATCCTTTGTTTTCAGTATTTTCTAAGGCGTGGCTGTAACGTCACCAGCCTAATTACGTGGAGGAACCTGGGCATTTTCAGATTTTAGTAGATGTAGGACATATATAATTTATTTTTTGTTTATTACATGAATATAGGGCATAATATATGCTATACAGTGCAGTACACTGTATTTTTTCATTGCATAGGGGTTCAATAGCGTTAAGTAGTAAAAAATGTAGGAAATGACAGTAAGAGCTTATTTTTATTGGATCTGCGGTAAATAGAAGTTAATTATGTGTAAATAGAGCCTGATACAGTATACAGTACAGTACATTTAATGTTTTTTTTTTCATTGCAAAGGGGATAAATATTGCTAATTAGACAAAAAGCGCGGGAAATGAGAGTACTTGTACCTATTTTAAATAGTTATGTAGGTATAAACGGTAGGTAAACAATAAATTGACATTGACAGTCCATGTAATGTTTTTTTTTCATTGCAAAATGGGATCAATATTGCTAATTAGACAAAAAGCGCGGGAAATGATAGTGATTGTATCTATTTTAAATAGTTATGTAGGTATAAACGGTACTTAACCAATAAATTGACATTGACAGTCCTTGTAATGTTTTTTTTTTCATTGCAAAAGGGGTAAATAGAGTAATTAGACAAAAAAAAGCGCGGCAAATGAGAGTGATTGTATTTATTTTAAATATTTCTTCACGTACATACGGTACTTAACCACATTTATTGTGCGAATTTCGCGGAAATATGAACCCGCGGCATTTTACAGGGTGTTCCCGTATATTTTGACCCACCCCTAGAGCCTCTATTTGTCGAGTTAGAAAAAAATTACTTAAATGAAAGTTGTAGGGTACCAAGGTGTATTGTCCCAAAAATAAAGGATTTACAGGAATGCCCTTGCCTAAGTTGAAATGTTTTTCTATGGCAACCTTGATTAAATATAAAGATCGTATTTATCTGCAATTTGGAATATCATGCGAATGCTAAGAGCAACCATATAACATATTTATATTGTTGGAATCGGAAAAACGCGTGCAATTCAAAAATCCACAAATATACAGGGTGTTCTATTTAAAAAAAGAAAGTTTATATTTTTTCATAAATTTGCGACGCTCATTTGTTTTATCTAGTAACAAATCCAAGCAGTTTAGAAAAAACCCTACAACTTTCATTGAAGTAATTTTTTTCTAACTCGAAAAATATAGGCTCTAGGGGTGGGTCAAAATATACGGGAACACCCTGTAATTACTCATTACGCCGCAATTACACGGTATGATGGGTGCGGGGGAGAGGTCATGCGCTCGGTGCGCATTCGCGGGGGCTACCAGGGGCGTAGGAGTGGGGGTAATGTACAAAAAAGGAGTGGGGGGACCAAAAAAAGGGGTGGGGGGACTATTCTCAACTGTCTATTATTAACTACTCACAGTGCACTAATGTCTATCACAATGAATAAATTAAACGTGTACTTGTATAGCACAGTAATAATTATTATTGAGAATGAAATAAATTGTTTCAAATTCTTATTTCCATTTTGCAGTTTAAAAATCAAAATTTCCAGAATTGTTTTTTCACCAGCTTGAAATATTTACCAAAATAGCACTGGTGGCATGCTAGACACTGGGGTAGCACAAAAACGAAAAACTCAGGTGCGTACGTGGCAATTATCGGGGGATCAAAAAACAAGAAAAATCCAAATTTCCAGCACAATTGCTATTTCACCAGCAAAATTTGAATATCTCATTTCGTATAGAGGGTGATTCGGTTCCGGCGCTCAACATGGGGATCTCGGAAACCGTAGCAGATACGAAGTCGGTCAAACGGAGGCAAACTTGCTCCTTTGGGCGCCTAACAATATGCCGTTGAGAAAGTTAAAATATATCTTCATGGGTTGCTGAGATATTTAAGAAAAACCGAATTTTTGAAAATTAGATTTTATTTTTCTGGCGCCACTTGCGATAATATTGAAAAATAAATTATACTTTTTCTTGCAACTTTTTCTGGACTACGTCCTGGTATTTTTAGATTTTCGGGGCGACGTTTCGTTTTTGAGATAGAGGGATCATCTTAATTTTTTTTAAGAACGGACCTGGTTTTTTTATTTCATATTTCGAAATAAACCGTTGTCCTGAGTACAAAGATGTATGACACATACATATTTTTTCTCGTTTTGGCCGCCAAAATGCAAATTTACTACGAAAAAAATTAATACGGTCCTGGACTGTGCATTTTTATCTCTTTTTTTTCAAAGCTATTGCCCCGACTTATATTCTGTAAGTAAGGGCCCAATATGTTTAAATCCCCAATCTTCTATACCTATTAATCCCTGTTTATTAATAAACCATTATAACCATTTTTTATAGTCTAACTAGGTCAGTGCTTGACGTCTAAGATTTGATGACTTTTCTATCTCAATTTCTAACCAATCAATTATTAACTCCATTGTTTATATCTTGTTTTGAAAAGCACTGGTACCTAATGCTTTTTGAATATCACTAGATTTAGATTCAGACCAAAATATCAGTTCCTTCATGCAACTAGCAATCGGGGGAATATACTTTACAGAAAACTGTAGGTATGACACGACGCTTAATTTAAAATCATCAACTAAAATATTATTTTGAACCTGGTCGGTTCTTAGTTTTTATAATTTTTTGCTTCATAATGTATCAGCACTTGTATCGTTTTGTACCACTCGTATAGTCAGACCTAAATAAAATTGACTCTTGTTTACATTAAACAAATTGTTAGGTTTTGTAGACTAACTGGCATTATCTCTGAGTCGTCAATAGTGTTCTCAGGAGAATAGAATGATTGCGATGATGCTACCTACCTGAATCTCACTAGAACAACTATTATTATCCACAAACAAAAATACAATTTTGATGAAATTTCGCTTGTATTTGAACAAACATGTACAAAAAAGTCTTTTTCCGAATCATTTACGTCATGGAATGGAATGAATGGCGAAAATACAGTGAAAATAGGAGATCAAATCTATAAAAAAATTAGCGGGATCTGATTTGTCCTTGCAGATTTATAGGTTAGGTTCTCTTCTCACAGGTTTGACATTGAGGCGCGGCGTTGCCAAACGTAGCGCCTGGCAGTAAATTTGGGTAAAATTAAAGTCCAACAGGTAGTTACGTATATTGAACTTTAAAAATTAATTGCAGGAAAATGGAGGTGAATTTTTTCTTTAAAAAAATACAGCAAGTATATCTCACCCAATATTATCCGATGAGCAAATAGAAAAAATTTGGTATTTTCGTCCATTCTTTATACGTCCTAGTGTTATTTTTCAAATTGTATCGATCCGTTTGGAAGATACAGGGAGCGAAATTGAAAACATACTACATTTCATTTTAACGACTTTTAATGTTCGCAACAGCACAGATTCGTCTGAAAATTCTTAAATTACTAGCTACAATAAATGTCCAAATTGACGACCTCCCAATTTCCAAACAATATCATCTCCAAAATTCAAATGTCAGCTGGTATTTTCGGCGATAGAATAGTAGGGCCTTTTTTTCTACCCAACAATTTAACTAGAAAACTTTATCTGGAATTGTTAGAAAACGCTGTTGTCCCGACCCTAACCGACATAATAGAAAATGATGGAAACTACTCGGAAGACTAACTGGTCTTCCAATAAGACGGTGCCCCACCTCATTATGCTCTCCCTGTATGTCAATATTTAGATCATACTTTTCCGGAGCAATGGATTGGACAAAGAGGACTAATTATTGGTCTCTCGATTTGTCTCCACTTGTTTTTTTCTTGTGGGGATATTTAAAAAGTAAAGTTTTCGAAACAGAACCGGCGTCTCAAAAAATCTTACGTCAACGGATTGTGAATGAATGCCAACAAATAATTTCCGACATGCTAGCAAATGTAAGGCAACGTTTTGAACAAAACATGTATTATTGTTTGGAAGTCGGGGGACTTAAATTCGAAATTTTATTTTCGCTAGTAAGTTAAGCATTTTCAAACGAATCTGTGTTGTTGCGAGCATAAAAAGTCGTTAAAATGAGATGTAGTATGTTTTCAATTACTCACCCGTATCTTCCAAAATACAATTTCAAAAATAAAACTTGGACGTATAGAAAATTGAAAGCTCTTTCCGACGATGTATCACTCGACCCCCATCACATTGGATTTTTGAGGGGTGTCAACCCCGCTTAGGGGGTTGATGTTAACGTTATTAAATTTTAATTACTACTCCATTTAATGAGCTTTGGACGGACTTGTATAGTAGTTGAAATTAAAGTACTTAAAATGAAAAGTAGTACGATATTAATTACGCACAATGTATCTTCCAAACGGATCGATAAAATAAAACTTGGACGTATAGAAAATTGAAATCTCTTTTCGATGATGTATCACTCAATGCCTCATCCCACTTGAAATTTTTGAGGGGTAGTCAACCTCGCCTAGGAGGTTGATGTTAGGGGTGTTAAATTTAAACTAAAATGTGTCCCCTTCTCAAGCAAACATTTATTTTCCTGGGAATTATTGGCTCTGTTTCGTTTTCGTTGGCCTACCCTATATATCCGTACTACACCTACCGTAATCGGTGTTCTCTGGTTCCCAGCAGTTCGACGGCCAGAAGTACGGAGTCTGGAACCGGTAGAACGTGCCGTCGTTCTTCACCGTCAGCATGTGATCATCGATGGGGAAAAAGTAGCCGTGAGAGGCCATGAGGTTCGCCAAGTGGAGAGCCTCCTGCTGGTCCTCGACGTCAAGGTTCTTCGTCATCCACACTATCAGGTCGGATCCGGTGAAAACTGACGGTATCTTGGACATGAAGCTCTTGACTGTGCGGACTGGCACGCCGGCCGCCTCATCCTGCATCCGTTCAATTATCTTCTCTATCTGGAAGAATATGTACCTATTAATAATAACAATATTTCTCAACCCCGAAATAGTCCAAACTAGAAGTAATAGTTACCCAGGAAGCAACCACATGCTGGTGGGGGGGTCAATTAATAGTACCTATTTCAAATTCATTGCCATTTAGGGCTACAATCGACTTTTTGTCATTTAAAAGTAGGATAGCACCTGCTCAAGTATTAAGGAAACCCTTAGAAAACCGTAGTAATCTCAGCGAGTGTGGGACAGTTGGTAAATCACACAGATCACAGATCCACAGATGTAGCAATTAAGGACCGATACCGTGAATTTATATTTTCTCCAAGGCTCTTGACCTTCAGTGGTGTTCTTCTGCAAAAAGATTTTTTTTGACAAGCAGATGGTTGGACTACAAGCGGCATTTTATTGTTTTATTTTATTCATTTTATTTTTTATTGTTTTTATTGTCGGAAATTTCTTTGTGTCATAAACAGGTCCATTCAATTTATTAGGTTATCACCACATGACAAATGGTTAAAATTTTCAAGTTGCCAGGAAAAACCAATGCTTGATAAGTTCTGGCGCTTTGTTAGTGGTTAGTTCAGATTCAACTTTAAAAATTCGTAAACGCCTAACATTAAAAGAACGAAACTTTGACCGTTAACTCAAAAAATAACTTCAACAACTTCTAGAAGAAAATGTCAAATGAATAATAATTATCAAGGTCAAACCAAAATGTCATGACTACAGAAAAATAACCTAGCCACCTGTTTTATATTATTCTCTGGGTTATATCTAATTATCTATACTAATAACTTCTCTTTGAATAAATTAGTAATAATATTTTACTGAATTCCACTGAACATTCAGCAATACAGTTATATAGGTATAGGTACGTATTTTCTAAAAAAAAAATTTTCGGTCTATTACCTACTTCTCGTTTGAGAATTGCTGGAGACCTATCCCACAAAATTCTGTGATTACTGTTAATAAATTTTTGACTTTGAAATTTTATTCTGTGTTATATGATTTTACAAGCTTTTATTTAACTTGCAATATATTATGTATGTATGTTTAGGTCAAATCTTGCAAGCTGAATTAGAACCACTTCCTGACATCCGATTGAGCTGAAATTTTGCATACACCTTTAGTTCCGGTGACAATACAATATAAAATATTGTAGTACTTTCAAAATGGCCGTCGCCACAAGATGGCGGATGATGTATTTTTTGTCAATCCCCTTAATATGGGTATCAAATAAAAGGGCTTGAAGAATAGAAAACGATAGAGTTAGTGACATCACTAAATTCAATATGGCCGCCGCTCCAAGATGGCGGATAATGTATTTTTTTGTAAACCCCCTTAATATGGGTATCAAATAAAAGGGCTTGAAGAGTATAAAACGTAAAGTTAGTGACATCACACTAAATTCAATATGGCCGTCGCTACAAGATGGCGGATGATCTATTTTTTTGTCAACCCCCTTAATATGGGTATCAAATGGAAGGGCTTGAAGAGTAGAAAACGATAAAGTTAGTGACATCACACTAAATTCAATATAGCCGCCGCTCCAACACGGCGGATTATATTTTCTTTTCCCTTAATATGGGCATTAAATGAATGGGCTTGAAGAGTAGAACTAAAAAGTTGAAAATAAAATTAATAGTAAAAAATGTTTTTTAAAACAAGCTTTTATTTAAATGCTCTGAAAAGAAGAAAATAAACTTTATAATAAATCAAACCAAGGCAAACCCATAATTTTGTTACATTATACAAGTGTATGAATATGATATAAAAGCTTGTCGCGAGAATATACAGTGTCTGCCAGAAAGTTGGATACAAATAGGAATTTTCTTTATTTGAAGTTTCTCAAAAAAAAATTATTCTTGATAAAAGTTGGTGCTTGTGCTTAAACTCAAAATCCACCCGCAAAAATTTTGAAATTTCGATTCGTATACAGGGTAGGTTGAAAAATATGAAAATTCCTCAAGAGTAAAGTACCCTTATTTGAGAGTGGCACTAAGAAAAGTTGTATACAGGGTGTCCCGAAATTAGCCTGCCATAATTTACCAGCGTGTTCTACGACCTAAAAAAAAGAAAAAAGTTCCTATAAACATGGCCTTAAAAATTCCCCCTAATGGGGCTGTAGCCCCGAAAAGGGGCAGTTTCACAAACGGTTTTTTCCAAATTTTTACAGAACGAACAAAGATAACATTCTGAAATTTGGTATGTGATGTACCTGTGAGATTTGACATTTGCCGGGGTAGCGATAGTTAGACATTCTTAATCATAGGCGTCCCAAATAGGGGGTTAAGGGGTTAAAAATACCCTAAATATTTTGTGTGTGCTTTTTCCCCAAATTTATTGCGAAATTATAAAATTTTAGAGTATTCTACGAAAAATTGGTGCTCTTGTTGAACTTTGATAGCGTGCACCGCTTTCGAGTAAAATCGTATTGAAATTTTTTTGCAGAGGGCCATGAAAATGCGTATTAGAAATTAGCCTGCCATATTTTACCAGTGTGTTCTGTGACCCAAAAAAAATGAAAAAGTTCCTATAAACATGGCGTCAAAAGTGCCCCCTAAGAGGGCTATACCTCCCGAAATGGACACTTTGGCATACGGTTTTTCTAAATATTTCCAGAACGAGCAAAGATAAAATTCTGCAATTTGGTATGTGACATACCTGGGAGAATAAACCATGAAAAAAGCGCAGAAAAAATTTTGGGATATTTTTAACCCCTTGACCTCATTTGGGACGCCTATGATGAAGAATGTCAAACTCTCTCTACCTCCGTAAACGTCAAATCTCACAGATATATCACACACCAAATTTCATAATTTTATCTTTGTTCGTTCTGGAAATATTTAGAAAAAAACCGTTTGCCAAAGTGTCCATTTCAGGGGCTATAGCCCTCTTAGGGGACTTTTTTGAGGCCATGTTTATAGGAACTTTTTTCATTTTTTTGTATCAAAAAACCTGGTGGTAGATTATGGCAGGCTAATATCTAATAGGCATTTTCATGGCACTCTGCAAAAAATTTTCAAAACGAGTTTACTCGAAAACGATGCATGCTATCGAAGTTCAACAAGAGCACCTTTTCTTCATAGAATGCCTTCAACTTTCATAATTTTGCAAGAAATCTGGAAAAAAATATACAAACAAAATTTGGGGTAATTTTAACTCCTGAACCCCCCCATTTGGGACGCCTATGATTAAGAATGTCTAACTATCGCTACCTCGGTAAATGTCAAATCTCACAGGAACATCACATACCAAATTTCAGAATTTTATCTATGTTCGTTCTGGAAATATTTATAGAAACCCGTTTGTGAAACTGCCCCTTTCGGGGGCTATAGCCACATTAACGGGCATTTTTGAGGCCATGTTTATAGGAACTTTTTTCATTTTTTTAGGTCGTAGAACACGCTGGTAAATTATGGCAGGCTAATTTCGGGACACCCTGTATATGTATATCTTGAAAGTAATTTTATGTAGAAAATTTATTTTTCTATAAAAGAAATTTACACACGAGAATCTCGCGACAAGCTTTTATATCATATACAGTTGTATAATGTAACAAAATTATGGGTTTGCCTTGGTTTGATTTAATATAAAGTTTATTTTCTTCTTTTCAGAGCATTTAAATAAAAGCTTGTTTTTAAAAATATTTTTTTACTAGTAATTTTATTTATAATCTTTATAATTCGCCTACAAGTCGCCTCAACATAGACCTTTCCGCATTAATGTCAAAACAGTATATACAACCAAAAATACATTACAAAGTTCAAAAAATGGCATTAATAAAATTCTTTGTGAATGCGAAAAGTTCTATGTTGAAGAGACTTGTAGGCCATTTAAAGTTCTTTTAACAGAGCATAAATAATATATTAGGCAAAATCAAATTTCAAAAACATGTGAACACTCTTTTAACAATAATCATAGAATTTTGTGGAATAAGTCCCAACCCATTCTCAGAGATGAAGTAGGAAATAGGCGTAAAATTAAAGAATCAGCATATATTTTAGGAAATACGGATTACTGTGTTGCTGCATGTTAGTTGGAATTTAGAAAAATATTATTACCAGTTATCCAAAGAGAAGTTAGTATAGATAATTAGATAAAACCCGCATGGTTCAATATCCGAACAGGTGGAGGCTAGGTTATTAAGATTAACGAAGACAATATACACAAGCATTCAGTTGCTTCTGGGGTACTCCTAATTTGGAGTATTGTGAGGGTGACAATTATTATTATTATATCGACTTAGCCAAAAGGCATTCGCACTCCCTCTCTGGGGAACATTCACTCAGATCCCGGGTATCCCGGATACCATAAGGATCTGGCTCGGACGAGACCCTTGCCATGTTATCGGGCCTTAGGTGACATTGATGTTGTTGGACGTTCCTGCACTCCCCATGAATTTCCTGACGGTTCGGGCTGTCGCGAGTAGTACCGCTTTCTGCATGGACCTGTAAAGATTATCAGTTAGACCCAGCTCTTTGATGTTTCTCAGCAAACTTTTTGGTATGACACCAGTTGTTGACACGATGATTGGAATCGTCTGAACGTTGTCCATTTCCCATTGCCTTCTAATTCGTTCTTCTAAGTCTCTGTACTTCGCGATTTTCTCGACTTGCTTCACACGCAGGTTGTTGTTGTTCGGGATGGCCACATCAATCAGAGTTGTTTTCCTAGAAATTTTATCAACTATTATAAGGTCCGGTCTGTTATGGGCAACTCGTTGATCTGTCAGAACTGTACGATCCCAGTACATCTTGTAGTTGCTGTTCTCAAGAACAGGCTCCGGTGTGTAGCTGTAATATGGGATCCTCTCTGCCTGCACAAGCAGAAGTTTATTATTATTACTATTATTATTATTATTATTATCGACTTAGCCAAAAAAAATCGCACTCCCTCTACGGGGAACATTCACTCAGATCCCGAGTATCCCGGATTGTTTCTCAAGTTTGGCACCCGTATCTACATCTGCACTACCGATGCATCTCCTACAATGAATTTTAGGTAGTTGGGAGTTGGTATAACCTGATCTTGTATGGCCAGTAAAAAGCCTTCCGTCTCGGAGAACATTCGTCCTGAGGTCAGCCAATAGTTCGACGCTAACTTGTCGACATGTTCCTAGTTAACGTCATTAGGATGCCTCCTGTGCAGCGCAACCACATCTGTAGTTTATCATTGTCGGTTCGGTGGTCATTCTGATGCTCGGTTCCCTCAGACGTAGCGGTGTTGAGACGTCTGCTCCGCATATAGCTTTATGTAGTGTGGAGCTGTTGGCCTGTCTGTGGAAATAATTATGCAGATTTAATATTTGTTGGTCCAATTGCTTGCTGAGTTCTGCCAGTCCTCTTCCTCCTAGTTGACGTGGCAGAGCTATTTCTACGGCACTACGGGGATGATGTTTATGAGCTTTTGTCAGCCGTGTCCTAATTTTTCGCTGCAGGTTGTTGATGTCCGTGTTGGTCCAATTCACTATTCAGAACAAATAACTGAGTACAGGGCACGCATACGAATTTAGGGCGTGAAACAATTTCCTGCTATGAAGATCAGTTCGCAATACTTGTCTTACTCTCTTGATGAATTCATTCGTTAAATCGGTTTTCATTGTTCGGTGGTCTATCCTTTGAGCCTGTTTCATCCCGAGATACTTGTATGTATCTCCTATGCTCATTGCTTCGATCTCCTGGCCGTATTGCATCTCATTGTGTGCGCCTTATTCGTGCCTTCCCCCGACGATGTTAAGGGTTCGGCACTTGTCCAGTCCAAACATCATTCCGACGTCCCTGGAGAACTCATCTACAACAACTTTAAGCATTTGCGTTGGTTGGTTTTTGGTTGCGGCCATCAGTTTTAAGTCATCCATACCTATATAATAGGTGATTCAACTTGATCGCTTCTGCTTTGTTCTTTTTGGTAGTGATCCCGTATTTCGTAGTGATCCCGTATTTCGTAGAGTTCAACGGTTCTGAGTTGTATCTTAGTGCGCCAGGTTGTCATAACTTGTTCTAAAAAGGAAAACTGTATGATGATCTATTTTATACATTTTTAAGATACCTGTGAGCCACTCGCGAGTTACACATAAGCCATGTAGAGGTTTCGTTGCCTAGAATGAGCCTCGTTGCAGCTGACAGAGTCCATGATGAGTTGTTCTTTGCATCCCATTGCGCCCTTGCCGTTGTGGCACAGTAGATTAACATGTGCATATGTTCTAGTTTTTGCAGATTGCAAGTTTCTTGGAAGAGTTTAATCTTGGGAGCGGTGGTCTGCTCAGTCTGCCTTCGTATCGTAAGACTGCCTTTCTCATCTGTGTGTCTAAGCTTTCAAAGTATTCTTCGTTATCCGATTCTCGATTCTCAGTTGTTCGTTCTGACGTTTCGGCTTCTGGTTCTGGTCCAGGCTCTTGAATTCCCCCGTTGTTGTTTATAACTATGTGTTCGCTTTGGATCTCTAGCTCAAATTCCCGTTTGATAGCGTTAAGTCGCGTTTCTGGGACTCGGTTATTTCTTAGAATAGTTCGATATTGATCTGACACTCTTTGTTCGGACACTTGTATGTGTGGAAACTCCCTTCAGAACTCGGCATGCAGTTGTTGTCGGTAGCCGATCATATCTTGTCCTAAGTTTGTCACCTTGTATAAAATGCGCATAATCGATTCATTCGAGTGAATGCTGGCTGAAGTACCCGCGCAGCACTCTCGGTGGGTGGAACCCTAGTTCTCGTTTGGCTCCCCTGTTGTAGATATTCGTGTTGTTGTTGTTGGGCTGTATCTGTTTGTGCAACAGGGGCCCGCCTCACCATCGCCCTGTCACCGACGTCCCGTTCGCTGTCATACCCAGCGCCGGCTCCAGACATGCCCTGGCGATTCCCAGGCAGCGGCCCTATGACAAATATTCTATTATTCTCCATGTCCATGGGTGTCTCCAGTAAAGTGGGAGGTCGTCTTTTACGATTTGCGGAGCCACGATAGGAGTATTCTAACCCGTTACCCACACGGGCCAACTAGCATAACGCGGGATCGTTACACCCGAGGATCTGCTTCTCTCACCGGCCAAACCCCTCCTTGCGTTAACTGAGAAACACGGGATCATTTCACCCGAGGATCCGCCCGTTTCACAGGCTAGATCCATCCCTGTGTAACCAGGAGTCGCGGGACTGTCACACACGAGGATCAGCTCCCGTCACCAGCTAGACCCTTCCCTGAGCATCTGGAGATTGCGGGATTGTCACATCCGTAGGTCTGCCCCTGTCACGGGCCAAGCCTCTCCATTCGTAACCGGGAATCGCGGGATCGTCACACTCGTGAATCTGCCCCTCTCACAGGCTAGACCCATCCCTGCATTCGCACTCCCTCTACGGGGAACATTCACTCAGATCCTGGGTATCCCGGATACCATGAGGATCTGACTCGGACGAGACCCTTGCCTTGCCATGATATCGGGTCTTAGGTGACATTGAGGTTGTTGGATGTTCCTGCATTCCCCATGAATTTCCTGACGGTTCGGGCTGTCGCAAGTAGTACCGCTTTCTGCATGGACCTGTAAACATTATCTGTTAGACCCAGCTCTTTGATGTTTCTCAGCAAAGATTTGGTATAATACCAGTTTTTAACACGATGATTTGAACCGTCTGAACGTCCTCCATTTTCCATTGCCTTCTAATCCGTTCTTCTAAATCTCTGTACTTCGCGATGTTCTCGGCCTGCTTCACACGCAGGTTATTGTTGTTTGGGATGACGTCAATCAGAGTTGTCTCCCTAGAAGAAATTTTATCAACTATTATAAGGTCCGGTCCGTTATGGGCAACTCATTGATCTGTCAGAACTGTACGATCCCAGTACATCCTGTAGTTGCTGTTTTCAAGAACAGGCTTCGGTGTGAAGCTGTAATATGTGACCCTCTCTGCCTGCACAAGCAGCAGTTTTTCCGCCAGTTCATTGTGCAAGTCTTGGCAACCGAATCGTGTCCTTATTCCGTTGTTGCGAACATCTGACATCCTCCTGTTATGTGCTGGATTGTTTCTGAAGTTTGGCAATCGTATCTGCAGTTGACATCCACTACCGATGCATCTGCTACAATGAATTTTAGGTAGTTACGAGCTGGTAATAACCTGATCTTGTAGATATGGCCATTAAGAAGAAGAAGCCTTCCGTTTCGGGCAATACATGCGTTCCGAGGTATTATTATTATTACTGTTCTGTTGTCATAGTACTGTTGTCATAGTACTATGGCACTTTGACCTGAAATTTATTATTGATCATGTCACTTTTCACTTCATCTTGACATTTTCTTTGAGAAAGGAGAAAGATTCATTCGATGTGAGCTCAAAAAGCAAATTTGTTGAATTAATTTTTTTATTGAACGTTCAAAATTTCATCGTTTTAATGATATACCTAACAGGCATTTATGAATTTTTAATGTTGAATCTGAACTAGCCACTGAAGAATGGCATATCAAGCAGTGGATTTCGTGGTAACTTGAGAAAGTTGGCCTTTAATCATTTTTTTCAGGTTCCTGAGGCCCAAACCTAGTTAAAAATTAAACGGGTTTGGCCGAATTTCCAAACAAATTCTAATGTATGATAATAATATGTTATCCAGAATGTTTCAAGCATAATTCAAATAATAAATAAAAAATACGAGATTATTTTCAAAATAAGAAAATAAATGTCGCTTTCGGTTTAACGGGAAGTAATTTTCATATTAAAAACTGCGAACAAATGTGAGCGTGCAACTACTTCCTCTGTGTCACCCGGCACAGAGCCGTAGATAAGGAAGAGGGTTTGAGTACCTACCTACTGCATTTTTTCATTTGTTTAAGATTAATTTCAATCTAAGAGAAGTTGTGTTTAAAGTTGTGCCCCATTTGACACATTTGATAAATTTAGCTTAGCATTATGTCTGCCCTGTGGTTCCACATCACCAACGAGTGTTCTTGGTTATAAGTTATAACTTAACTGAATTGTTATAGAAGGTAGGTTCGTCAGAGAAAAATAAACAATAACTTTATTAACAGTTTCGCCTATAAATGAAAAGGAGTATGTACAGTCGCGGACAGCCGAAACCGAACGACCTGAAGAGGTTTCTCGTGGCTCTCGTTTCAGGGCGCGCGGAGCCGGCAATCTCGCGCTGCCCGGCCAGCGGACCAGCTAGCGGCGGCGGCCGGCCGACCTAATAATAATAGAACCATAAAATGCAAATTACAGCCTCTCACACCAAAGGAACAAAATTCGAGAAAAATGCAACTTTGATTGTACTGGTAATAATTCCAGCCAGTGTTGATATTTAATATACCTACCATTCGGCCCATTTGGGTCACAATAGAATGCTGAAGATATTTCTCAAAAACAATATTTTTTATACGGGGTGTATACTTCTAAACCGAGTTCTAAACATATACAAATCCATAAAATCTTTATTGTTGGAGAAAATCCCTGAATATTCTTTGTGTGAAAGGCCTTTAAAAACCGCTTCATTTGACCTTCCTATCATTTTCAAAATGCAAATCCAGGGCCAGCTACGATTTTTTTTATACGCCCGATTTTCCCGAAAACCATTTTGTGTTTTTCTAATTAAAATCTCACAGTACAGCGTAAATCAGGACCTCCTAAAACCCCAATGTTCCAAATTTGAATAAAAAATATACATGGAGTTCCATTCTGAAGGGTGTCAAATTTGAGCAAAATAAGAATTTTAAAGGCATCTGGCGAGTCAAGTGTCAAAATAGTTGAATTGTCAACAGAACCACTCAAAGTGTTGGTGTGCAAAGATTCAATACAAAAGTATACAAGGTATTTTTCTCTGCGCCATCAGCTTAGAACCACTTCTTGACATCCGGTTGATCTGAAATTTTGCATAAGTCTTAAATTATGGTTACAATAGAATCTGCAATATTCAATATTGTAATACTTTCAAAATGGCCGTCGCCACAAGATAGCGGATGATGTATTTTTCGTCAACCCCCTTAATATGGGTATCAAATGAAAGGGCTTGAAGAGTAGGAAACAATAAAGTTAGTGACATCACACTAAATTTAATGGCTACAGCAGTAGGGTCAAGTCACTAGAAAGTCTCCTTGTAGAAGAACAAGATTGTAGTAAATTAACAGGCAAGCGACCGTGCAACAATGCCACATTAATTGAAATGAACAGACTTGGGAAATGTTCAGAGAAAACTAAAAAAATAATAAATAAATTATTAGGAAAAAATATTTTTAAAAACAAGCATTCGCTCTGAAAAGAAGAACATAAACTTTGAAATAAATCGAACCAAAGCAAACCCATACCTAAATTTGTTACATTATACAATTATTATTGTATATGATATAAAAGCTTGTCGCGAGAATATATATCTTGAAATTAATGCTACGTAGAAAATGTATTTTTCTATAAAATAAATTTACCCACGAAAATCTCACGACAGGCTTTTATATCATATTATACAATTATTGTATAATGTAACAAAATTAGGTATGGGTTGTTTGCTTTGGTTTTATTTATATCAAAGTTTATTTTCTTCTTTTCAGAGCAATTAAATAAAAGCTTGTTTTTAAAAACATTTTTTTTTATTATGACTTGACTCGCCAGAGATGCCTTTAAATTTCCTATTTTGCTCAACTTTGACATCCTGTAATGGAACTTTCTCTATACTTTTTGTTGAAATTTGGTATATATGGGTTTTCGGGTGTCCTGATTGACGCAGTGCGGTGTCAGGATTAAATATCCACATATTTTGGACAAAACTAAGGGTTTTTCGAGAAAACACCACGAGCACTTTGAGTCGACCTCAAAAGTGATGAGATAAAATCATTTTTAGGTGAGAATTTGTTTGTGACTACCCCCAACGCCCCGCTATTGCTTGAATAAAAAATGGGAAATACCCCAATATTAAAGCTACTTTCATGGAGTAGATGCCTACCAAACGTTATTGACTTATCTCTCATATTTTTGGAGATACATAAAAATATTGTTAAAAAATTATTCAAATTTTAATCCCCTGTACAGCGAAAACCATTGAGTTTTCCGTATATGTTTATATGAAAAAAATCATATTATTTAAAAAATTTCTAGCAGTTTTTAATGTATTGCTACTAAAGTTTCGACCACCTATATACAGTGTGTCCCCAGATGGGGTCCCGCATTCTTGTAAATGACAAAAAAATATTTGACCTTTTGGGGTTCAGGCCTGCTTGATTTGAAACTAATTTGTGACATAATTTTACTTTCGAAAAATCAAGTATGCCTTGGAAATTTTGGTAAAAGTATTTTTTTACATCAGTAAAGTGCTATTTTTGTAGGTTTTACGACAAAATGTTATTAAGGAAACTTGTTCAGAATGAAAAACTGAGTAGGTTTGCAAAATTTCAAAAACCTAGGCCTACTTCGATTTGTTCCTTCATTTTGACGTGAAAGCTACACAGAAAGCTCACAAAGTGGAAAAAAGTCAAAAAAGATTTTTGAAATTTTGCAAACCTACTCAGTTTTTCATTCTGAATAAGTTTTCTTAAAAACAATTTTTCGTAAATCGTACAAGAAGATGTAAAAAATAGTTTTTTCAAAATTTCCAAGGCATACTTGATTTTTTGAAAGTAAAATTATGTCACAAATTAGTTTGAAACCAACCAGGGCTGAACATCAAAAGGTCAAATTTGAACTTGAATTTTATTTGTCATTTACAAGAGTGCGGTACCCCGTTCGGGTACACACTGTATGTTGGAACAAACATTGCCTTTTCTTAATTTTTTTGAATGTATAGACTAGTTTATACCTAAATAGGCCATACAATAAAACCGTTGTAATTAAATATGTAAAAACTATAGAAATTCCTCAGTACCTGGTTTTCTAAGAGTAATCTGAGGTTTTTTTATGTCCACCTAGCTGTCAAAAATTTTCACATTTTTCTCACGTTTTTTTTTGTAAGGAGCAAAATAAGCGAGAAATCGCGGTGGTAGTCCTGAAAAACCATCCTGTATGAACTGTGAACTGTTTTAATAAATAGTTATTAATACTGATTTCTTAATTTTTGTTAACCCTTTAGGTGACATCGGCTTAATCGCTTGCAAAGAATTCTCGGAACTAGACGCATTCAAACCATCCGATGCCGACGGCGCGCGCTATTGCCGTCTCCGCGCGCCCTGTAACGGAAGCCTCGAGAAACCTCTTCAGATCGTTCGGTTTCGGCTGTCCGCGACTGTACCTACTGCTTGGATACTGCACAAATAGTTATGTGCTTAGTTATTAAAAAATACACCACGAAGAAAAATTAGCACCAACTGACTTAGGCAACACTTGACGATCACATTTAGTCCCTTGAAATTTTTGCCATTCATACTTTTTTGTCTAGAAAATTTTAAAAAATTTCTCCTGCAACGCAATTTTCATTCACACGAAAAGACTTAAAAATGGGTATTTATTTAAACTGTTTGAACAAGAAAATTTAAAAAGTTTTCGCCTGCCACGAAATTTAATGTATAAGTACTTATCTATCTACAGATAGCTTCCGAACTGAACTGGCCCCTTTGAATCCACCAAACCCACAATCGACAGACTGCGTCATTCAAAATGCGATGCCATGCAGAAACTTCTCTCTTTGCCTTTTTTAACTCCCTCTTTTTTGACTATTTTAAAAACTAATCGACAGTGACAGTGACAATGCCGGACTAAGCTCGTCGGAGGCCCGGGGCGGTAAAACGAATTGAGGCGCCCGCTCTGCTCAGAAATTGATCTTGTAGATATGTGTACTTACTGTACAGGGTGTCCAGATCTGGTTGTAAATGCGGGGTATCTCGGTTATTTTTAGAGATAGGGAGTTGCTGTTTTCGCGAACCGTTGCTACTATTTTGTGAAACGAAAGATACCGTAAACAGATTTTTCATAGCCACCTTCGTTTTTAAGATACAGGGCGAAATTGAAAATTTGCGCTTTTGGGGCATATTTCGTATCTTGGGAATGGTTAATGATATTGATATCTTATAGACATTTTCACATAGAATTCAGTGCCGTATTCAGTTTTTTACTAAAATTGATAGTGTTCGATATATGGACCAAACTTAAATTTTTTAAAATAGAACACCCTGTATATTTTTTACTAGTTATATTCAGATTGTCGTAAGCTTTACAAAAATATATAACACTATGTAGTTATTATCTATATTAGGCTCTAAAAATAATAACGAAGGTTATTATGATGAGGAGGTTTGGGCATTGCCGCCATATTTAAAAGGTACCCCCCACTATCTTTTACTTCTTCTATAATATTTTAATATTTCAAAAACAGAAGCGTATCAAAGTATAGAGTGTACTATTTATTTTCTCCTGCTTTCTCGGTGGACTCACTGTGTATTTCGTATTATTTACGAAGCTAGTTGCTGCACAATTAATTGGTACCACCAGGCATAGCTTTTTCTTCGCAATAGTTACGTACATAGAAGTTCCTGATACATCAAAAGAAGAAGTGCAAGAACAGCTGCCACATCAGCAAAAACGATTTTATAAAAACTTTGTATAACATTCGCGAGAGACAGATTGAAGCCGTACTCCTTGTAACGCGTTTACCCAAATAAACGATTTTTAAAAAGCCTACTGCTGCGTTGATACATGTAATTGGCGCAGTCGGTAGGACGGGTCGCGGAAATCGCTGACGTTTGTGATACGAAAAAGACTTTCTGTCGCCGAAACTCGCGTTTTCCTTCGGAAAATTCCGTTAAGCGATCGGTCCGAAACAAATCGTCTCCGTAAAAGACGAACGGTCACCGTAGCAGCCAGGCAACACCGACAACGAAGCAGGGCTGAGTTCCAAGAGCTGAAGGGCTAGCGACCAACGCCGAAGAGCAGGGTAAGAGCCATTCCTTTTGTCCGAACTGTCCTGAAAACTTCCTGCCGGAACAAGGAGTATTTAATCTCACTAGTGTAAGTTATTTTTAAGAAAAGAAAATCAAAGAAAACCATTTTCAAAACACATTTTTATAACTTTACTTTTCTCTCATTTCCATTTAAGTTTTCACTTCACTTTTATTTTGTTTCTAAAAGAAACCAAATTTATGTCTGATAGCGAATCAGAAAACGAAAACGTAGGAAGGCTTGGTATTGACCACGACACAGACCTTGCTATTCTAAGTACTCTTTTTGGACAAGTTAATATTAGACCAAATATGAATCAACAACAGCAACAACAACAACAAAGGCAACAACAACCACAAAATGGACAAATAAATTATCAATTGCTTAGAATGTATATAGAAAGTATTCCCCAATTTTCAGGCGACCAACATACTCTTGAAATTTTTATTGATAGTTGCTCTTATCTTATCGAAACATATTCGAATCGAGGTGTCCTAAATGACCCACTAAATAAATTCTTGTTAAAAGCTGTAATAGGAAAATTAGCAGGTAGGGCTCTAGTTTTAATCGGAACTAGAACTGAACTACAAACATGGGAAGAAATTCGTGACGCTCTCCGTCTAACTTTTGGCGACAACAGGAATATAGACTGCCTTGTGCAAGATTTAATAATTTTAAGACCTTTCAAAAATTAACCCCCCGTGCAATTTGGAGCCAGAATCCAAGACGCGCACAGTGTAATAATTTCCAAATTAAATTCCAGTAACTTAACTAGGAATGAGAAAATTTTGCATTTAAATAACTACAAACAGTTAGCTCTAAAAACTTTTGTTAGAGGACTAACGGGACGATTACAAGATATTATTAGAATCCGCAATCCAGATACCTTAGAAAATGCTATAGCGCTGGTAATCGAGGAACAAAATTTCTTTTATGCCCAAAATCGCTTACTTTCTAATATTCCACAACCATCAGGTCCATCCGGTAATTTTCCTAAACGTCAGAGACCACCACAAGTAAGAAACCCAAACTTTTCACAAAATTTTATGCCCAATTTTCAAAGTCCTAGAATACCAATTCAACAAAACTTCCAAATTCCTACCACATCTTTCCAGTACAACCAACAATTGCCAAATATTCCACCCCAAAGATTCCCAAATTTTCAATCGCAACAATTTCCCAGAGGCCCAATAACTAACATCAGACCAAACTTTAAAATGGCACAACAAAAATTCCCCACAAACAAACAAGTCTTTGGCACAAGACCACCCCAGACGAATGTTTTTAAACCGACAGGACGAACTCCTAACGAAGTACCAACACAGATGTCGACAACTTCCAGAGTTCCCACCTTGCCACCCCAAACCTTACCAAGATATGTACCAAACTTTTTCCGTAGTACAGGCCCACGAAATTTTGCATCAGAAGAACTACATAATATCGAACAAGAATGTCAAAATGTCAATTTTCAAAATTATTATGATGAGCAGGCATGTCCCTCGAACTATTATTCCGATATAGACAACTCATATTTTTATAACAATTATTACGAAAATTCTGAACAGATGCTTTATCCGGAAGCTGCTGAATACGAAAATCAGTATAATTTCACGGAAAATTATCAAGAAAATCAGGGAAACTCAGAAAATTCTGTTGAGCAGGAAACTACTGTTCCAAATGACCCAAATTTTCACCAATTATGTCTCGAAGGACCCGAAAAATGACGACAATCGAAATAAACAACTATGACAGTGACAGTACCTTACCCTATATAAAGACAAATAAACCCAAATTCATACTTTTAATTGATACAGGTGCGTCAAAATCTATTCTATCCCCATATTTCGCAGAAAAATATTTCCCAGACAAAATATATCACGAAAATTTTAATATAAAAACTTGTAATGGTGTAAATAGATGCCGTTTCAAAGCAGATATACCTTTAAATGAATTGATTGGTTTAGACGATCGGATTACATTCCATTTATTTCATTTTCATGACTTTTTCGACGGGTTAATCGGTTTTGAAGACATGAAACGCTTAAAATTAAAACCAGATTTTGAAAATAATATTTTTTATAACGACAACACCTGCATTCAAATTCTCTACAAGCATAATAAAGGTTCTCATATTTTTTCACTTCTTGTAAATCCGCAAGAAACGTGCCTTGCAAAAATTCCTATTTCCAAGCAGACAGGCGACGTGATAATACATAAAAAAGAGATTTTTCCCAAGTGTTTTATTCCAGAAACTCTGACCACTGCAAGAAATGGTCACGTCATTGTTGAAATACAAAACCACTCTAATGAAACAAAACTCTTGCGCTTAGACAAACCGTTCCCAGAACCTATTTTCGAGGAAATAAATAATGATTATTTTCTTTTTAATATCGAGGAAATAGTCGATACACCTCACAATAATGACAAAAATCCTAATATTGACGTAAAAGACCTTATTCGAACTAACCACCTAAATCCGGAAGAAAGACAAAAGGTCCTACAACTTTGTCGAAATTATTCAGATCTATTTCATAATTCAGAGAAAAAACTCTCTTTTACAAACCGTGTTAAGCACGAGATAAAGACAACTAACGAAGACCCCATACACGTAAAGTCTTATCGCTATCCTTACGCGTTAAAATCCGAAGTACAAAGACAAATTGGAAAATTATTAGACGACGAAATAATACGTCCTTCGTCCAGTCCTTGGTCTTCCCCGATTTGGGTTGTTCCCAAGAAAGAAGATGCGTCAGGCGAGAAAAAGTGGCGTATCGTCGTAGACTATAGAAAAATCAATGAAATTACCATTGACGATCGGTATCCCATCCCCAATATCACCGAAATATTAGATAAATTAGGTCGATGCTCTTATTTTACCACCTTAGATCTAGCGTCGGGATTCCACCAAATTGAGATGGACCCTAAAAGCATTCCAAAAACTGCTTTCACTGTTGACAACGGACACTACGAGTACACTAGAATGCCGTTCGGTTTAAAAAACGCGCCAGCAACCTTTCAGCGGGTTATGGACGATGTCCTTCGCGACTTACAAGGACGAGTGTGCCTAGTTTACGTTGATGACATTATCATATTTTCGACCTCCCTTGATGAACACATTAATAATCTGAAATTAGTCTTTCAAAAATTGCGAGAATATAATTTAAAAATACAACCGGATAAATCGGAATTCCTTCGTAAAGAAGTAGAGTTCCTGGGGCACATCGTGACTCCACAAGGGGTAAAACCTAACCCAAAAAAGGTCGAGGCAATTCAGAAATTTCCTATACCCAAAACTGTCAAAGAAATCAAATCTTTTCTCGGACTTGTAGGATACTACCGAAAGTTCATTAAGGATTTTGCAAAAATAACCAAACCATTGACTAAATGTCTGAAAAAAGGCGAAAAAATAATCCATAATGATGCATTCCTTCAATCTTTTAATCTTTGCAAAAAAATTCTTACCAATGATCCAATTCTACAATATCCTGACCTGTCCAAGCCATTTAACTTAACTACAGACGCGTCAAATTACGCCGTGGGCGCCGTCCTTTCACAAGGCCCCGTAGGCAACGACCTACCCGTAGCATATGCTTCGCGGACATTGAATCCGGCAGAACTCAATTACTCGACTATTGAGAAAGAATTGCTCGCGATCATCTGGGCAACAACCTACTTTCGGCCATATCTTTTCGGAAATAGATTCAAAATTGTTACAGATCACAAACCTCTCATATATTTATTTTCTCTTAAAGACCCCGTATCACGCCTTACACGATGGAGACTTAAACTTTCAGAATACCAATTTGACATAGTTTATAAAAAGGGCAAAGCAAATACAAATGCTGATGCACTTTCTCGAATAGAGATAAATGCTATAGAAAAAGTGGCAGAAAACGAATCAATAGTAGTACATTCTGGAGATTCTGATGATGAAATTAACAATTTTTTACAAAATTTAGATAACCTAGAACTACCTGAAATTTGTAGTGAAGACTTAAGTGAAATTTTAGGACAAATTTCTGATGAATCAGAAGCAAAATCAAAACCAAAAATTAATATAATCTCAGACATATTAATTAGACCGGCTAACCAACAACCCGCTCAAAATAACACCCACTCACAGTTTCTACAAACTGAAAACGCCACCAAAAATACCCAAAATGACTCAGACACAAATGAAACTGTCCACACGGCAGCAGAACACCCTGTCTTTACAATGCCAATAACCGAAAAGTGCGTTAATTCATTTAAAAATCAAATTATTGTTTCTTCTAATGACAAAATGATACGTAGATACGTAATTAGGTCACGACCTTTTAACGAAAATTCACGAATAACAGTTATTAGTTTTATTAAAGAATATGTAGAACACAAAAAGACTTATTGCCTATATTTTAAGACACCTGAAATAATTCCTGACTTTTCTAATATTGTTCGCAAAACTTTTCAAAACTCTTCTTTCAAATTTATTCAAAGTCCAACATATTTAGACGACGTTATTACTTACGAAGAACAACAAGAAAAATTAAAATACCATCACGAGGGCAAAGTATGCCATAGAGGCATTAACGAAACCGAAATGTCTCTCAAAAAACGCTATTTTTGGCCTAAACTTAAGATCGATGTAGAAAAATACATAAACAACTGCGATATCTGCCAGTTATCTAAATACGATAGGAATCCCCCGGTAGTGAAATTTAATATAACACCCACGAGCTCCAAGCCATTCGAAGTTATACATTTGGACACGTTTCAGATGGAAAATCAAAAATTTTTGACCGCAATAGACTCGTTCTCGCGATATGCGCAAGCATATAAAATTACAGGAGCGTCAGCAATAAATACTATTGACTGCCTTTTACAATTTGTAACTCACCACGGGTTACCACGGACAATTGTGTGCGACAACGGCACCGAATTCAATAATACCACCCTAAAAGACTTTATAAAATTACACAAAATTAACATCCATTTCACAACACCGAATAATTCCAATAGTAACAGTCTAGTTGAGCGTCTACATTCCACCCTCATAGAGCATATAAGATGCCTAAGATTGTCAGACAAAGAAAGTCGCATAGATAAGCTTATGCTTTATGCCATTTTAGCGTACAATAACACTATTCATTCTGTTACTAAGCAAACCCCTTTTGACGTTGTAAGCGGCCACACAGACAGTGTAAATGCATTCGATACAACTGCCGAAATGTTGATTAATGAATATATAAATGAACACAAAAACAAGACATCCTTACTTTATGACAAAATTCATCAAATTAGTCAAAGTATGAAAGAAAAGGTCATCCAAAAGCGCAACGAAAAACGCGAAGATCCGATATCCTATAGAGAAAATGCCACCGCCTTTGAAAAGAACCCCCTTCGATCAAAAATCAAACCTCGTTTCAAAAAGGTAACAATTGTTAAAGATCTAGGTATAAAAGCTAAACTACCTAACAAAATAGTACATAAGAAAAACCTCAAACGTCCAAGGAAATTCACAAATCAATCTCTCTTACAGGATGACAAATCGAAAGACGATGACGAACTTCCCGACATTCCTGATAATCCTAACCCTGACATCCCAAACACTAGTGCTGGAAGTAAAAATTAACGACCTTAAAGATACCCCGGGCATTTTACCCTTTAAATTAGGAAATGCTCAGATAATAACTAAAAAACATACTTTTATCCATTATGTGCAAACTAAACCGCTAAAGAACGAAGTGAAAAATTTAATTTCTATATATAATAATCTCAATCAATCCATTTTTAATGAGACAGAATATGTTTTCACATCTAGCTTAAGAAATAATTACGAAAATTTAAAACCCCTAATTTTAGAAGTAGAGAATAAGATAAAGGGTATAAGCTTTAATAAACGTAGTAAACGCGGCCTTTTTAATATCCTTGGTACCATAAACAAGTGGTTTACAGGGTCTCTCGATGCGAATGATGGAGTAAAATACGATAATGCTATACGCACTCTCGAAAAGAACCAACAGAAAATTTTATCGCAAACTAATAACCAAATTTCACTATTTAAAAAGTTGATTGACCATTACAGCAATTCGATAGAAACAATAATTAATAATCAACAAAAGATTTCAGAGTATATGGAACGCTTCTATGAACGAGTTCAACATGAAACAGATATTTTCTACAAGTATACCGTATACCTCAGTATACTAAATCAAATTTTCATAAATGCAAATGTCATTATTACTTTTATCGATAATTTAGAAAATGCTATAACATTTTCCCATTTGCACACAATTCACCCGGACATTCTAAGTATTGACGATTTAAAAGAAATACTAAAAGAGCTAAATACACACTATTCTTCTGACGAAATTGTTGACTTAAGTCTATACGACTGGTACTCGGTTATAAAAACAAGCTGTTTTATCTCAAATAATCAAATATTATTCTCCTTAGATGTTCCTTTGGTCCACCCAAATAAATTCGAATATTATCACTTATATCCTATCCCCTCATCGGACAATTCCATAATTTTACCCCTAAAACCCTACTTGGCTCTGAGCAACACCAACTACCAATATCTACCTGCGAAGGAGTCAACGGAACTCACATTTGCCTTCAAGAACGCCTGATTTCCAACCCCAAAGAAGATTGCGTCACTGCTCTGATCACTGGAGAAGAATCAAGCTGCAATATGGTCAAGATACAAATTCACAACCAAATAGTAGAGAAAGTTAACGACGAGTTCATAATCGTGATCCCAAAGGACAACATGAAAATAAAATCAACCTGCAAGGATACTGAATACCACGTATTGCAAACTCCGCACCTTATCTGGTTACCAACGAATTGTAAAATTGAAATCAATGGAATTATATATAGCAACGAAAAATCCAACAGCAAGACGCACTCCTTGATACTACCCGCAATTAAAACTAGTATGACAAAGGAAAGCCAAAGTTTTGGAAAACTACATATAAAAAATATATCTCTCAACGAACTGCATACTCTCCGAAAACACATCGATTCAATCAGCCCAGTTGTCATGGAACAATTTCAAGAAACAAATAATAATTGGGTTTTATGGATAACTATAACAACCATAATAATAATATTGATTGGGTATGGAATCTACAAATGCCGAAAGCTTTGGATACGTTCGACGAACTCAAAGAAGAAAAAGAAGAACAAGAAGAAAAGGTGCCTACTTCAGTCCTTTTCATCCCTGAAGTAGCCTCTTGAGGATGGAGGAGTTACGTACATAGAAGTTCCTGATACATCAAAAGAAGAAGTGCAAGAACAGCTGCCACATCAGCAAAAACGATTTTATAAAAACTTTGTATAACATTCGCGAGAGACAGATTGAAGCCGTACTCCTTGTAACGCGTTTACCCAAATAAACGATTTTTAAAAAGCCTACTGCTGCGTTGATACATGTAATTCAATACTGATGATATAACAAAGAAAAAATCGAATAAAAACAGGAACACATTAGATAATGGGACAGCAGTTATCTAGGCAGAAATTCATGCATCATTAAGAAAACTGTAGAAGCTCCAGAACCGTCTCGTCTCCTGCAAACTCAGCAATCCGAAATCTTATATATTTATTGTATCACAAAGCGCGTTCAGATTAAGACCGATCTTTGTCAAAAGCTTTTCGAATAAAGTTTTTTAAAAGCCTACTGCTGTGGCCAATCATTTAATTGGCGCAGTCGGTAGGACGTATCGCGGAAAATCGCAGAAGTTTGCGATTCGGGCAAGCCTTGCAGTCGCCCAAACTCGCGTTTTTCCTTCGGGTTCCGATTAAGCGGTTCGTCCTGCAACATCGTCTCCACCGTTAGACGACTCGGGCCAAGCAGCAACTGGGCTTCAACCAGGAGGGCAAGGACTGAGGTTCCGAAGAAGAAAAGGGCTAGCTACCAACGGTAAGAGCCATTTCCCTTCGTTGAACTATCCTATACTCTCTGCTGGGGCAAAGACTTAATCTCACTAGGTTAAGAATTCAAATTCGAAAAACGATTTTTCACATTTTCAAATTTTGATTTTCTTTTAGGAAAACTTAATTTTAAGTAATTTTAGTAGCAAAAATTTAATTTTTATGAGTAATTCAGAAAGTGAAGAGGAGAACGAAAACGTAGGAAGGTTAGGTATCGATCACGATACAGATCTAGCAATTTTAGTTTATTTGTTTGGGCAAGTAAATCTTTCTACAATGAACAACCAGCAACAAAACCAAAATCAAAATGTTAATTATCAATTACTACGCATGTATATTGAAAATATACCTCAATTTTCTGGTGATGTACATACTCTCGAAATTTTTATTGACAGTTGTAATTATCTTGTACAAACTTATACAAACCGAGCGATTCCTAATGATCCAATAAACAAATTTTTAATTCGTGCAATAATCGGAAAACTTGCTGGTAGGGCACTAACATTAATAGGGACAAGAACAGAACTTCAGACATGGGATGAAATTCGCAATGCTTTACGCTTAACTTTTGGAGATAATAGAAACATCGACTGTCTTGTTCAAGATTTGATAGTTTTACGACCGTTAAAAAATGAATCCCCTGTAAATTTCGGATCTAGGATCCAAGATGCACATAGCTTAATTATTTCCAAATTAAATTCAAGCGACTTAGCACCAAATATGAAACAGTTACAATTGAATAATTATAAACAACTAGCTTTAAAGACGTTTATAAGAGGTCTCACCGGCAGACTACAAGACATTGTGCGTATTAAAGACCCTGATAGTCTCGAAAATGCTATCGCGTTAGTAATTGAGGAACAAAATTTTCTCTATGCTCAAAATCGCCTTTTCTCCTCAATTCAACCTCAAAATAATATCCAAAAAATTCAAAGACCAATTCAGACGCAAAACTATCCCCAAAATATCCCAAAACCTCATTTTTTCAATCCTCAGATGCAATTCCCAAATACCCCAAGGACAAACTTTTTCCAAAACCAACAAATGACAAAAATATTACCACAACATGTCCAACCCCAAAGATTTCCACAAAATAACCAATTTCCCAGAGGTCCTATAAACATGCCCCAACCAAGACAACTACAACAAAAGTATTTTACAAACCAACAAGTTTTCGGGTCAAAACAACCCCAAACCAACGTATTTAAATCAACCGGACGAACAACTAATGACAAACCAACCCCTATGTCAGTAAACGCGACAATACCAAGTTTACGCCAACAAGTACCGCAACGTGTACCGAACTACTTCCAAAGTTCAGGTCCCAGAAACTTTATATCGGAAGAACTATATAATATAGAAGACGACAACCCAATTTACGACCCCCAAAATTTATTTGTCGACGAAGAGAATTCATATTATTATATCCCTGAAGAATATAACCAAAATTCAAATCAAAATCTTTTTGAACATGACTATTCAAACCTCTATAATACGGAATATGAAAGTTATACTAGTTTACCAGAAAATTCAGAACATCTAGAGGAAATAAAAAATGAAAATTCAAATGAAAATTTTCAGGAAACCAATGTCGACACTAATTGATCTTAATAACATTCATACTAATATCTTACCCTATATTGAGACTTATAACCCGAAATTTAAATTCTTAATTGATACGGGAGCTTCAAAATCAATAATAAATCCTTGTTTTGCAGAAAAATATTTCCCTAATACTCATGAAGACTTTCAAATAAAAACTTGTAACGGTACAAATAAATGTAGATTCAAAGCTGACATACCAATAAATGAACTTTTAGGTTTAAACGATCAGATTACTTTCCACTTGTTTCAATTTCATGATTTTTTTGATGGATTACTAGGCTTCGAAGATATAAAAAGACTAAAGTTAATACCCGATTTTGACAAAAATATTCTCTATAACGAAAATATCTGTATTAATATTTTTTATAGACACAATCAACAATCTAACTTATTTTCTATACAAGTCAACCCTCACGAAACATGTAAAGCGAAAATACCTGTTTCTGTAAATTCAGGAGATATCTATTTTCCAAGAAAAGACATTTCAAGAAATTGTTTTATTCCAGAAATTCTAACCACTGCTAAGAATGGTTATGCTATTGTCGAAATTCAAAATCATTCAGACGAAACAAAAGTCTTATCTCTAAATAAACCATTCACTACAGCTAGTTTTCAAGAAATCAATAATGATTACTCTCTTTTTAATATCGAACAAATTTTTAATAACAAAAAAAGCAAATCTAAACAAAAATATAATGTGAAAAATATAATACGATCCGATCATCTTAATTCTGAAGAGAAAGAAAAAATTTTTAAAATCTGTCAAGAATTTTCAGATTTATTTTATAATACAGGAGAAAAACTTTCATTTACGAACAGAGTAAAACACGAAATAAAAACCACCGACGAGGTCCCTGTTCACACAAAGTCTTATAGGTATCCTTATGCCTTAAAAAATGAAGTTCAAAGACAAATAAAAAAAATGTTAGATGACGAAATCATTAGACCTTCTTCAAGTCCATGGTCTTCACCAATCTGGATTGTCCCCAAGAAATCGGATGCCTCCGGACAAAAAAGTGGCTTATAGTAGTCGATTACAGGAAGATCAATGAAAAAACTATTGATGACCGATATCCAATTCCCAACATCAATGAAATTTTAGACAAGTTAGGCCGATGTACTTATTTTACTACCCTTGATCTAGCTTCCGGCTTTCACCAAATAGAGATGCACCCCAAAGTATAGAAAAAACAGCTTTTAGTGTAGACAACGGTCATTACGAATATAATAGAATGCCATTTGGCCTAAAAAATGCGCCAGCCACATTTCAGCGTGTTATGGACGACATTCTAAGAGAACTCCAAGGAAAAGTTTGTTTAGTTTACATTGATGACATCATAATATTTTCATCATCATTAGAAGAACATATTTCCAATCTCAAACTAGTTTTCAAAAAATTACGTGAATACAATCTTAAGATACAATTAGATAAGTGTGAATTCCTCCGCAAGGAAGTAGAATTCTTAGGACATATAATAACACCAGGCGGAATCAAACCAAACATAAAAAAAAATTCAGGCTATTCAAAAGTTTCCAATTCCTAAAACGGCAAAAGAAATAAAATCATTCCTAGGCTTAGTAGGTTATTATCGAAAATTTATAAAAGACTTTGCAAAAATCACAAAACCTTTCACCAAATATTTAAAAAAGGGAGAAAAGGTCATTCACAATGAATCTTTTATTAATGCTTTCGAGTTGTGCAAAAATATACTCACGAATGACCCAATTTTACAATATCCAGATTTTTCTAAGCCATTTAACTTGACGACAGACGCCTCAAACTACGCTATAGGTGCAGTATTATCGCAAGGTACTGTAGGCCAAGATCTTCCAGTGGCATATGCTTCTCGTACACTTAATCCCGCAGAATGAAACTATTCAACTATCGAAAAGGAATTGTTAGCAATTGTCTGGGCCACAAATTACTTTAGACCTTACCTGTTTGGACACAAATTTAAAATCATCACTGACCACAAACCCCTTCAATGGCTATTTTCCCTTAAAGATCCCAGTTCACGTCTCGTTCGTTGGAGACTCAAACTTGAGGAATATCAATACGAAATAGTATATAAAAAAGGAAAATCAAATACCAACGCGGATGCACTCTCTCGAGTAGAAATAAATACACTAGAAAATTCTTTAGAAAACGAATCAATAATAGCCAATTTAGGTGATTCAGATGACGAAATTATTACCTTTTTAGAAAATTTAGATGAAGGAAACCTTCCGGAAATCTCAAGCGAAGATGTAAATGAAATTTTAGGAATTACCCCTAACGAAAAACCTGTTGAAAAACCAAAAATTAATATTATTTCCGATATACTTATTAGACCGGCATTCAATGTCCAAGAAAACGCTCCGAGAAATAATATAAACGAAACTGTCCATACAGCAGTCGAAGATCCTGTTTTACTAATGCCAATAACAGAAAAATCGGTAAACTCATACAAAAATCAAATAATTGTTTCTTCTAACAACAAGACACAACATAAATATGTAATTCGAAACAAACCATTTAACGAAAATAAACGATTAACGGTATCTTTACCTCTCCAAAATTTCGAAAGTGAAACAATAGCTTTTATAAAAGAATACGTAGAAGATAAAAAAGTTTACTGTGTATATTTTAAAACTCCTAATATAATCCCAGAATTTTGCAACATTATCCAAAAGACATTCCAAAATTCTTCTTTTAAACTAATACAAAGTTCAACCTATTTAGAAGATATTTATACTTTTGACGAACAACAAGAAAAACTAAAATATTATCATGAAGGTAAAGTTTGCCACAGAGGTATCAATGAAATGGAAAATTCCCTAAAACGAAGATATTACTGGCCAAAACAAAAAACTGATATAGAAAAATAGCTAAATACGACAGAAAACCCGCAGAAATAAAATTTAATTTGACGCCCACTAGTACCAAACCTTTTGAAGTCATACATGTTGACACTTTCCAAATAGAAAACAATAAATTTTTAACAATAATAGATTCATTCTCTCGTTATGCACAAGCATACCAAATAAGTGGAGCTTCAGCTATAAACACCATTGATTGTTTCTTACAATTCGCAACACATCATGGTCTACCAAGAACCATTGTATCTGACAACAGATCAGAATTTAATAATACAACCGTAAAAGATTTTGTAAAACTTCACAAAATTAATATTCATTTTATTACTCCTAATAATTCTAATAGCAACAGTTTAGTTGAACGTTTACACTCTACATTAATTGAACATATAAGATGTTTAAGATTAACTGATAAAGACAGTCGAATCGATAAACTCATACTCTACGCAATTTTGGCATATAATAATACAGTTCATTCAGTAACAAAACAAACTCCATATAACATTGTTAGTGGACATACTGATAGTTTTGACGCTTTCGATACTACTTCTGAAATAATTATAAATGAATATGTTGACGAACATAAAAATAGAACACGTCTACTTTATGACAAAATTCATGAAATCAATCAATCTACAAAGGAAAAAATCATTCAAAAAAGAAACCAAAATCGCGAAGATCCTATAGAATATAATGAAAATGAATACGCTTACGAAAGAGTTCAAAACCGTTCAAAAATAAAACCCCGTTTTAAAAAAGTAATCGTTCAGAAAAACTTAGGTATAAAAGCGAAATTACCACGCAAAATAATTCACAAAAAGAATTTAAAAAGACCAAGAAAACTGACAGAAAAATCTTTATTACAGGACAGACATTCAGACAGACTTGAGAAACCACCTGATGATCCTGATATCCCTGATCCTGATATCCCAGGTCCAAGTACAGGAAATTAAAATAACGGATTTGAAAGATTCACCTGGAATCTTACCTTTTAGATTAGGAAATGCAAAGATCATAACTAGAAAACACACTTTTCTACATTATGTTCAAATTAAAGCCTTAAGTAACGAAATAAAAAATCTTAGATCGGTTCATAATGATTTAAACATTTCTATTTTTAAAGAAACACAATTTGTATTTTCTTCTAGCTTACGAAATAACTATGATAGTCTTAAACCTTTAATCTTAGAAATAGAAAGTAAATTTAATAACATAATATTTAAGAAAAATATAAATAAACGCAGTAAACGCGGACTTTTTAATGCTATAGGAACGGTAAATAAATGGTTTACTGGATCGCTTGATGCAAATGACGGTATTAGATACGACAACGCTATAAGAATACTTGAGAAAAATCAACAGAAAATTGTATCAGAAGTAAACACACAAATTTCCTTATTCAAAAAATTAATTGATCACTACGGAACCTCAATTGAAACTATAATTGATAATCAATGAAAAATTTCTGAATATTTAGAACGTTACCATGAATTAATAAAAAGAGAAACTGATATATTCTATAAATATACTGTATATTTAAGTATACTTAATCAAATTTTTATCAATGCTAATGTAATAATTACTTTCCTAGACAACTTGGAAAATGCTATAACCTTTTCACGTTTACATACTATTCACCCTGATATATTGAATATCGACGACTTACAAGAGATATTAACGGACTTAAAAACACATTATTCAGAAAACGAAATTATTAATATTAATTTTTATGATTGGTACTCTGTAATTAAAACAAGTAGTTATATTTCAAAAAATCAAATTGTTTTTGCCCTAGATGTCCCTTTAGTTCATCCAGATAATTTTGATTATTATCATTTATATCCTTTACCTTCTTCCAAAAATACCATAATTATTCCTTCCAAACCCTACATGGCTCTTAGTACTACTAGCTACCAATATATGGAAAATTCCTGCGAAGAAATAAATGGAACTTATATTTGTCTACAAGAACGGTTAGAAGCAACTCCAAAAGAAGATTGCATAGCTGCACTAATTTCTGGCGAAGAACCAAGTTGTAACGTTATGGAAGTTCAAACTCACAATCAAATAATTGAAAGAGTCAACGACGAATTTATAATTGTTGTCCCGAAAGAAGAATCGTAAATTAAATTGTTATGCAAAAACATGGAATATGCCATAATAAAGACACCGCATTTAATTTGGTTACCTACCGGATGCAGCATGGAAATTAATGGAATTTCTTATGGAAATAATAAATCAAACAGTAAAACCCATTCATTGGTATTGCCGGCGATTAAAATTGGCGAAGTTCAAGAAAACATCAATACATTTGGCAAACTCCACATCAGGAACATATCACTGGACGATATCCATGCTCTTCGAAAACATATTAACTCTATTAGTCCTGTGGTCGTCGAAGAAGTTGCAAATACGTACACAACAAATTGGATTTTATGGATAAGAATGGTAATGGTTCTCTTAATATTAATTGGATATGGAATTTGGAAATATTGGAAGTTCCGAAAACCTAGAAAAGAAAGGGAAGAAAAAGCTACGGCTACTTCGATCCTCTACACTCCCGAAGAAGCCTCTTAAGGATGGAGGAGTTATCTAGGCAGAAATTCATGCATCATCAAGAAAACTGTAGAAGCTCCAGAACCGTCTCGTCTCCTGCAAACTCAGCAATCCGAAATCTTATATATTTATTGTATCACAAAGCGCGTTCAGATTAAGACCGATCTTTGTCAAAAGCTTTTCGAATAAAGTTTTTTAAAAGCCTACTGCTGTGGCCAATCATTTAATTCAGCGCGTGACGAAGCGTCCCTCGTATCTAACAACCGCACGGCTCCAGCAGTTTATACATAGGCCGGCCATCTCGGTAAATTCGTCCAGTTGCAAATGCAAAGTGTTAAGCGTAGAAAATAGTCCATATCTTGCAGTGGAGTGTGGGAATATGATGAGAAGGGAAAAAACTTTCAGTCAAAACTCCACAGACACAGTGTATTCAAGGTAAACTGTATACATGTTTCAACGACAATTTACTGCTGAAGATGGCCCCTTAGATGGGTTGAATCATGTACAGTTTACCTTCAATACACTGCGTGTCTGTGGAGTTTTGACTGAAAGTTTTTTCCCTTCTCAGCAAAGTGTTAAGTGTTAAGTGTGCATTGGGTGTGTTCTCTAATGTGTCTTACTATAAAACACGCCGCGCCTCACTGACTCCACTACTAAAAATGCCTAGGGATTTACTAAATCACGAATTTCACGCGACAATGCTACCAACTCAGTTGGCCCAATTCATCCCCTTGCTGCTCTCACCCCCCACCCCATTCCTGTCCTATCAAATAATGCACAAACCTCCTCTTTATAATAGCCTTGATAGGAACCAACTCCTCCGACGGCCATCGTGAATTTTATAGCGGATGAAGAAAAATATATTTTACCAAAGAAATCATATAATTCTTGGCATCAAATACCCCACAGCCTACTTGATTGTCAGTTTTATTGGCATGGCTGACTTGATTTTTCATAAATCTGGTTCTAATGTTTGGTATACTTGGATCGAACATAAAACACTGACTCGTAAGAGACCGTGTTACCTAGTTTGGTGGAGCTTCTTTGGTAAATATCTAAATAAATATAAAAAATTTTGGGTATAACTTTTTTATCGTCCCGCGTATACAATATCCGAGTACACCCGCGAATTTCCCTTAATTTGAATGCCCTCCAGGGCGACAGGCCCGGGCTGGTCGCCCCTTCCCCCCTTAGTCCGCCACTGCCTATCGATTGGCTTCTCCGTTATTATATTTAGGGCATTTAAGAAAAAACAGGGCACTTTCTGTAGGTTGCAAATTAATTTAGTGAACAAGGCATATATACGAGTATACCAATGCCATTCAATTGGTCCTTAATTAAAATCCCTTTTACAAATTAATTTGGACACATAAAAGTATTAATTAAGCAGTGCTTGCTTTTTTGTGTGCTTTTAATTCGATCTATTACACATTATTTCTCAAAAACGCGTTTTAGCCGTCAATACCCCTATTACTTACGTAAATACTTATTTGCAAAGAATCTGTTAAAATAAAAAGAAAGAAACATTTGTTTTCGCTAAGCTCCATTCTCTTTGAAAGCACTATAAACATAAATATTACATACAAGTTTATCAGCCCTCTGTCCTATGTTGTTGCATTCCCGGCTTTAAATGAATGCCTTCTCATTGAGAAAGGTATAGTTACCTAGATACTGAGAATTCTATAACAATATAACACCAACAGGAATTTCATTGTGTTTCGGAAGCAGGACAATAAAACAGCAATTCCAGTAAACTTGTATAACGCGACAAATTCTCCGGAAATTGAAAGACCTACACTGTGACCAGTAAACCATTAATAGAAACATAATTGAAACAATCCACTCCAATGCAATTTTATAGTTGTATCAGATGTGACTTCTATAACAGTCTCGTTAACTGGCTTTCTTTAAATATCAATTTTTGTACCTACTCAATAATATTTTTTTAAATTTCATATATTATACAGGGTGTCCCACTTAAGATGGTTTTCAATATTTATCTCCTTTATTTTCGATTCTATAAAAAAAATAAGCTCATCTACAATAATTGTAAAAGATTTCGTACCGTTTCATTTTTATTTGAAACTTTTTCGTAGCATTGATAATAAGAGAGATACATGTAGTGGACTAAGGGGCGTAGTTTGGTTTTATTTATCTTTGCAGTTGACTAATTCATAAACAGTGATTCCTAGAACAAAATTTTATGAGACAAAATTAATTGTAATTTTCCGTCAAATCCAAATTTGCACAAAATACAGACCTCCCGTGCCAAATAACAAAGTTGTATGACGACCCGCTCATGTAAGACAAGCTGTGTTTAAACTAGATTTCGTACCATTTAATTGACCATTTAACTTTTATTAATAAACAAATTTTGAAACTTTTTTTCTAAAATCGAAGGAGATCAATATTGAAAATCATCTTAACCCTATTAATACCTCATGACCTCATGCCAAATGACATTACCTTATACAGGTTGAGTTTTTTTTTTTCGATGACTACTATGGGGATCTCGGAAACTAGCAGAGCTAGAACAAAGACTAAATGGGGAAAGAATTGCAGTTTTGAATGCTCAATTTAATGCCCTTTTGGATTTTTAAAAAAGTTCATGGCTCACTAGATATTTTGAAAACAGTGATTTTTTTGCTATTTCATCAGATCTCTGTAGCTCCGTTATTTCGGATTATACAGAAAAACTGTAGAGACAAAAATTGTAGATAATTTTGGGCTTACTTAGATAATCTTATCCAATTTTTTATGTTGTTTGTGATTTTTGAGATGACATAAACTTTTGTTTTTTTTAACGTAAATCATAGTTGGCTGTGGCCTTATCAAATCGGCCATTTTTTGAGCTTTCCAAATATATAATACTCGGCATAGTTATTATAAAAAATAAAAGAGCTATGGCTAATTTTCTGATTTTTTTTTAATTTTCACATAGTCAGCCATGGAATATTTTCATAATTACGTTCTATTTTATAATAAGACATACTTCAAACTTTCAAATATTTTATTTTTAGCTGGTAACAAAATGTAACAAAATAAAACAAAAATTATCATGATGGAGCTAAACCACATAATTATTTGCCCGTAAGAAATTTCCTAGATCAGCTCTATCCAAATAGTTGGATAGGGAGAAATAGACCTATTTCCTTGCCGCCCCGATCCCCCGATTTGTCTGTTTTGGATTTCTTTTTGTGGGAAACAGTACAAAATAAAGTATGAGACAATTATTGTTGAATTAAGAGCAGCTGTTTTAGAAGCAATTTCCAGTATTGACAGGCGCTCTCTAAAAAAGGCGACAAATTCAGTTTTAAAAAGATGCAATATTTGCATAAATAATAACGGTGGATTGTTTGAACACCTTTTAAAATAATAATAACTTGAATTTGATTTTTTTTAAATTTTTGTTTTATTTTGTTACATTTTGTTACCAGCTGAAAACAAAATATTAGAAAGTTTGAAGTATGTCTAATTATAAAATAGAACGTAATTATGAAAATATTCCATGGCTGACTACGTGAAAAATTAGCTATAGCTCTTTTATTTTTCATAATAACTATGCCGAGTATTATATCTTTGGAAAGCTCAAAAAATTGCCGATTTGATAAGGACACAGCCAACTATGATTTACATTTAAAACAACAACAAGTTTATGTCATATCTCAAAAATAAAAAAAAACATAAACAATTGGATTAGATTATCTTATTAAGCCCAAAATTATCTACAATTTTTGTCTATACACTCTTTGTACAATCGGAAATAACGGAACTACAGAGATCTGATGAAATAACAAAAAATCACTCTTTTCAAAATATCTAGTGAGCCATGAACTTTTTAAAAATCCAAAAGGGGCGTTAGATTGAGCATTCAAAACCGCAATTCTGTCCCTATTTAACCTTTGTTCTAGCTCTGCTAGTTTCCGAGATCCCCATAGTGGTCATGGAAAAAACTCAGTGTAGATAGATAGATTCGCGAAGCAAATAAACAATATACACATATCTCATGCTCCTCATCTATTTATTACGAATTAGGAATTTTGAAGAAATCAGAAATTCCCTATTTTTTATTCCGAGATACCGATGTAATAATCCCAGTGAATGTAGGGCAATTAGTAAATCACACAGATTAGGCAATTAAGGAGCAATACCGTGAATCTACCTACAGTGTGACTCACTTAAAACCGGAACACTCCCATAAAATTTGTAATTCTCGACCGATTCGAAAAAGTTTTTTTTAATGATAGGGCATCCAAAACTTTAGGGCAAAACGGCCCCATTTATTTCAAAAAACCAAGGCCTCCCACGACATATTTTTGGCGTCAAAATTAGTGAAATCATAATATACCTATTAGCGATTTTTTAGAAAAATTCTAACTACGCCATTCTATCGGGCATCTCTTAAACGGGTTTGTGTGAATTTTTTTTAAACATCGAACAATAAAAATTCTAGAAACCAATTAAAATCGCGATTTAACTATTTTACCTGCCTATTCGCTTAAATCAAGTTGCATGGGGATTGAAAACAATAATTGAAATTGTAACTTGTTTTATTACGAGTAGGTATCTAAATACAAAAACCTAAAGTAAACATGAAATTTTATTTTTTCTACTAATTCACCATTTATTTTGATAAAATTTTTACATTAAGGTTTTTGTATTTAGATAGATAGATAGATAGATAGCTGTTTATTTGACCACAAAATAGAAAAGTATGTGCAGCAAGTCAATTAAAATTTACACGTATTGGGAATGACAGAAAAGAATTTTCATAAGTATATACATTACTATACTCGCCCTCTCTACGTGCTTAATTAGGTACTATTAAAATACAGACAATTAAAAAAACAAACTTAAAGTTCACAATTTAAAAATTCTTGTACACTGTAAAAAATGTTATTTAAACATATATGTTTAATAAATTAATTTAAACTCATTTTTATCGCATTGGCTGACTGAGCTAGGCAGATGGTTGTATAAATGAATATCTAGAGAATTTTTTGCGGATTTGGCCAGTCTGTATCGATAAGTCCGCAGCACATCTTTGTTTCGTGTTGGATATCCATGAATATCGGATTGTTGGCTGTATACATGCTTTTTGTCATGGATCTCCAACAAGCTACGGTATATAAAGAGCGCAGGGAGTGTCATGATTTGGAGAGCTCTGAAATGGGATCGACATGACTCTCTAGGACCAAGGTTTAGCAAGACTTTTATGGCACGCTTTTGCAAGCGAAAGGCCCTAACGGCATTAGATGAGTTCCCCCATAGGGTAATACCATATTGCAATTTTGACTGAAAAAGCGCGAGATAGGCATTCCGCAAAATATCTCTATTCACTAATGGACGAAGTTTCCTTATTTGATAAATTGTTGAACTTAAACTCCTGCACACACCTTCGACGTGCCTGGACCAACTCAACCTGTCGTCTATGTTGAAACCCAAAAGGGAGACGCTGTCTCCACCAGCATTCGCACTACTATACTAAAATCGAGCAACTCTTACGCCTGGCGTAAACCACGATAAACTTACCCACGGTATGTCATTGCGCATCTTGTGACGCGTCAGTTGCGACTCAGAATTTAAATTGCTCCATATGTCTTGTCTGCGGCATGCAGCAATCGATTTTTTGGCAAGATTATTGTCCTTGGGAAATCTATAGTACTTAATTTCCGTTCCCTTACTGTTTCTGTTATTATTTGGACAAACGCTGACTTCACATCCCGGCATTTCTGGCCTATTTTAAAACACTGTCAAGCTGGACTGGCAGTTGTTTACACTTTTTTCTTGACACATTAAACTGTAAACTATAAAAAATCGTAAAACACTACCGCATTTTGGATTCGTGACTCGCAACTGACGTAGATGCGCAGATTTGCCCTGTTTTCGGATTCGTTACTGACATACCGTGGGTAAGTCTATCGTGGCGTAAACAAGAGCACGTGCGTTGAAATATTCGCCAGGGCCGCACTGAGGTACGACCTTTATTTAATTTTAGTTTTACAATTGTTTACATCAAAATATTTCGGACAAGAATTATTGGCTTAATTAAAATGGTTCAAAACATCCATACAATTATTTGTGGCAGTGTCTAAATAGCTGAAAACTACAAGATAAAGCCTAATAACTACACTTTTGCGATCGAGTACGTCCCTGTTTCCGAGTCGGGTGAAATTTTATAGCCTACCGACCAATCGCGGATCGTCATTGAACACGTGGTTTTATTTACGCCAGGCGTACGGATTGCTCGACTTTAGTATAGATGATACAATTAACCTCTGCGTTTTCCGTTCGTTCATGAGCAATTTGTTTGCGGAAAACCAGGCTTTGGCGGTGGCGTCAATACTAGAACGAATTTCTTCTAGAATAGTAGACGAAGGGCCCGAGCAAATTAGAGTTGCATCATCAGCGAACAACTGTATTTTGCAGGGCGAGACAAAGCCCGGAAAGTCATTAGGAATACCTACCTATTGATATTACTATTACTAGTAGATAATAAAGTAAGTTACAGTTTTAATTGTTTTTAATCCACATGCAACTTGATTTAAGCGACTAGGCGAGTAGGCAGAGTATCTAGTTAAATCGCGATTTTCATTGGTTTTTACGATTTTTATTGTTCGATATTTTTTTAACAATATTTGGTTAGAACCGGGGCCCACGGAAACTTATTCCGTGGGCCCCGTTCGAATCCGTTTTAAAGGATGCCCAATCCAGTGCCGTAGTCAGAATTTTCATAAAGAAACGCTAATATAATTTCTCTAATTTTAGCGTCAAAAATAATATGTCGTAGTGGGCCTTGGTTTTTTAAGTAAAATGTGCCATTTTGCCCTAAAGTACAGTCTTTGATACCCTATAGTTTAAAAAATCTCGATCCGAATCGGACGAAAATTACAAATTTTATGGGGGTGTTCCAGCTTTAAGTGGGTCACAGTGTATATCTTATGCATGAACTCTTGCCCCGAATCGAACCAAGATCTTCGAGCATCGCCACCGCGACCCGATATAGATAGTACAAAGACCCTCAAATTACGTTAATGAATTCGAGGTCGGTGGCCGTCTGCAAACGTAACATGGTAAGCTGAGTCTGTAGGTATCCTCTATGTTTATACACGCCTTGCCGAAAGGAATAATTTCATGTACCAAGGCAAAAAAAGCAGAACAGTATGCTTTATTTGACAAAAATATTAACAAAAATAAATATCTATTTTAAGTATATATTAACTAGTAACACATAATATGAATGAAACTCAGGGCCGTAGATAAATAGGGGTTTTGGGATTCAACAACCCACTAAACATGAAACGTGACCATAATATTGCGTAACATTGATTATAAGTAATTTTGTAAATGTTACCTTTCAAATATTACATGTAACATATACGCAAGTGTAAAAGTTAAAATTTTTTAGAGAATTATCCACATTGCAAATATTTTATAACATTATATATATATATTTTTTGTAACCATTATTGTAATGTTTTGTTGTAATAAAGATGCAATATGCAGGACAAGTAACTATTAAAAGTTACATGTAACGTTCATTTGCCAACATTTAAGTAATTTGGGGTTCGGGCTCAGTCGGTTAGACATCGGAATTTGGCCTTCTTGGATTGGTCAGTTCTTGACATGCAGCCTAGCTCCATGGCGTTGTTTTGCCCGGGCTATCAAAGTAAACCTCAAAATATCCGTTCAGCAGCAGCTATTTCCTTTTGGGTGGATACGGGGGAGTTATTTTAAACCATCCTGGCCAAAACCCACGAGGAAGCTTCATGAGCGATGGATAGGTACATCTTTGAAAAAGGTAAGCTACATTTTGCTTTTGCCATTTCTTCTTAAGTCCTTTGCATCTGTTTTATGTCCGCTTCCGAAAACAAGCAAAACATGGAGGACAGGCGCTATCACAAAAAATTTAATTAAAAAGGCTAAGGCGAAAAAGCACGATCAGAGTATTCTGGTTTGTAAGTAAAAGAGCTTTTATCAATCTAAAGAAAACATTCGGAAAAATTAAATAGGTACTCCCAAGTTTAAAGAATATAAAATTTAACAAAGAAATTTGCTTCTGGGGAATTAATACCTATATTAGGTACTATTAGCACAGACCTATCGAAGCTATATAGGTCTGTGAGCTGAGCTATATAGGTCTGTGCTAATAGGTATGCCCCCTTTCGCATAAAACCATATTATATACTTGACATTTCTTGCAGCTGCCAATTTATTGTTAAAAACGCACATTTGAAAAAATTTCTAGGTGTTCTGATTGCCAAAAATATTTGGTTATAATATTAACATATTACCACTTTTCTACACTTTGACTTCTTAGATAACAACTATACACTGTGTTCATTTGAAAACAGTCCACCCTTAATATTTTTAAAACTACGCAGAAATCGCCGGGACCCGTCATTTTTTGTTCGGAGGGGGAACTTCTTTGACGTACAGGTCATGTTGACAAATTCACCCCTGTAACCCCACCACCCCTAACTTTAAAATTTCAAATGGGAATACCCCCTTTGTGATACATCATTTTATAGCTGATATTATTGCGAATACAACTCATTTTTATGTTTTAAAATCCGATGATGTTTGGAGAAGTTATGGGTAAAAAACGGTTTTTTCATACTTTAAAATAAATTACTTTTTACCCTAGATTTTCAACAGCATTCACATGGGAAAATAATACATAATGATTGTGTAGCTACTTATTTTATTCAATTTTCAAAATGAGCTCCATTAGTCGCTAGACAGTAGCACAATCTCTGTTCACATACTTTAACAAATGTGTCGCGAGAAATAATAATAATAATAATAATAATAATAACGTCTTTATTAAAGAAAATAGCATAAGTGGGGCTCAAAATGGCGAAGTTTAGCATTCTTCTGTTATTCTGTTCTTCAGATCCTCAATTTTTGGGGGAGGGGTTTTATACACGTTTGATTTATTTCCCCATGTCAATGCTGTTGAAAATCTAGGGTAAAAAGTAATTTATTTTAAATTATAAAAAAAAACGTTTTTTACCCATAACTTCATCGGATTTCAAAAAATAAAAATGAGTTTGAGCTTTAAAATGATGTATAACAAAGGAGGTATTCCCATTTGAAATTTTAAAGTTAGGGGTGGTGGGGGTTACAGGGGTGAATTTGTCAACATGACCCGTACGTCAAAGAAGTTCCCCCTTCGAACAAAAATTGACGGGTCCCGGCGATTTCTGATTTCTTTCGTAGTTTTGGACTGTTTTCAAATGAACACAGTGTATATAGCTTTTATATAGGTATCAATTTATTTTTTCAGGAGCAGCAGCAGCCTATTGCCTTCCTGCCTTCCTGAAAATGAATTTTCAGAAGTGGTATCAGAATGGTTGAGGTTGGGATTGGATCGACAGACTGCCAGCTAAAATTTTACATTTTTGAAGTGGAATTTATTGAAGTACTTTATTTTTATAATTTTTTTTGGAAACGTAACAGGATATTATAATTAGATATATATGGTTACGTTACAATATAACTTTAATTGAACAATTTGAGTTTCAAATACGTAATATGATATCAATGTTGCATCAATATTGGCACGTTTCAAAACATAACATAGTATACAGTGTGTCCCACTTAAGGACTGACCACCCCTGTAAATTTTTTATTTATAGCTCGATTTTCATAAACTTTTTTTTGTTGGATAGAGCTTCACAAATGGCATTAAATGCATAATTCAGGTACCTCGTGCGTTAATTCCATGGCCCACTAAGACGGTGTTTTAGTGCTGAAATTTCGAGAAGTACTATTAGGCATTTTTTTAGAGGAAAATTAATACCAAATTCTTATTCGGCGTTGTTCGAAACCCAAACGTACCAATTTGCATTACCGTAGCTCTACAAGGTGTTTCAAAATTTTTAGTGCCCCACTTTGGACTAATCGCCCCTGTAAAATTTTTATTTATAGCTCGATTTTCATAAACTTTTTTTTGTTGGTTAGAGCCACAGAATAACTAAAATATTCTGTGTTAGAGCTTAACAAATGGCATTAAATGCACAATTCAGGTGCCTCGTGCGTTAAGTTCATGGCCCACTGAGGCGGTGTTTTAATGCTGAAATTTCGAGAAGTACTATTAGGGATTTTTTAAAGGAAAATTAATACCGGAGTCTTATTCAGCGTTTTTCGAAACCCAGACGTACCACTTTGCATTACATTTTTAGCTCGATTTTCATAAACTTCTTTTTTTGTTGGATAGAGCTTCAAAAATGGCATTAAATGCATAATTCAGGTGCCTCGTGCGTTAAATTCGTGGCCCATTGTGAAATGGTGTTTTAGTGCTGAAATTTCGAGAAGTACTATTAGGGATCTTTTATAGGAAAATTAATGCTGGATTCTTATTTGGCGTTGTTGGAAACCGAACCGTACCAATTTGCATTACCGTAGCTCTACACGGTGTTCCAAAAAATTTAAAAGGAAAAGTAAAGCCTGATTCTTATACGCAGTGAGATGATAGAAACAAAAATGTAACAATTTGTAATTAATTTTCTTAATTTCTGGTAATGTTTTACACTAAAATATTCATGAGGAACTCATATTCTTATAAAAATGTATTAAAAAACAAAATTATTATTTTTCAATTATTAACATCTACAAATATAATAATAATAATTCTCACGCTCACAATACTCCAAACTAGGAGTAGCCCAGAAGCAACCACATGCTTGTGCGAAGGAGGGGGGCAAATACTATTATTTTGTCTTCGTTGCCATTTATATGAACAAACAACACAACATAAGATAAACTCAAATTTCAGTCATTTCAATTAGTTCTCCATTTTGTAATACAAATTGGTACGTTTGGGTTTCCAACAACGTTTAATAAGAATCCGGCATTAATTTTCCTGTAAAAAACTAAAACACAGTCTCAGTGGGCCATGAATTTATCGCACGAGGCACCTGAATTATGCATTTAATGCCATTATTAAAGCTCTATCCAACAAAAAAAGTTTATGAAAATCGAACTATAAATAAAAATTTTACAGGGTTGGTCAGTCCTTAAGTGGGGTATTAAAATTTTTGAAGTACTCTGTGGAGCTAAGGTAATGTAAATTGGTACGTTTGGGTTTCGAACAACGCTGAATAGGAATCCGGCATTAATTTCCCTCTAAGAAAATCCCTAATAATACTTCTCGAAATTTCAGCACTAAAACACCGTCTCGGTGGGCCATGAATTTAACGCACGAGGCACCTGAATTATGCATTTAATGGCATTTTTGAAGCTCTATCCAACAAAAAAAAGTTTATGAAAATCGAACTATAAATAAAAATTTTACAGGGTTGGTCAGTCCCTAAGTCCCCACTTAGTGAGCCATGAACTTAACGGAGGAGTCACATGAATTATGCATTTAGTGCCATTTTTAAAGCTCTATCCAACAAAAAAAAGTTTCTGAAAATCGAGCTACCAAACTGATCGAAAGACAACTTTTCCAAGTTGCCTGGAAAATTCATAAATTCTTAACATTCTTACATACATGTTAATGTAAATAGTAACACACTGTAACAGTAGAACAATGCTATGTAATTGTTTTATTACTGCTATGATTCAATGTTTAGTGGAAACTTCCCCTCCCCCATTGAGAAAAAAACGGAAAAGACATGTTGTTGCGGTAGGCCCTAAGTATACGATGCTATGATGCTGTGATTTCGTAATTTTCTATTCCTCTGCATTTGAAATATTCACATTTCTAAAAATTTTCGCCTGCGGCGCATTTCTAGTAAACAAAAACCTTAAAAAGAGTAAATATTTTAGATAAAAAGTTTTAGGCTACAATTTGTAGGGCAGGTATCGAAAAAATTTTATAGGAAGTTTATACTTATGTACTTTTACTTTCGCATGTTATTGTTAATAATAATTATTAATTAAGTATTTATAAAATTTAATTATTAAATTTTAGGTTAATATTAATATGTATCATTTTTGTATTTTCTATTGATGGAATAAGTACAATATGGTTTAAAATATCAAAAAAAATAACTATGAACCCCCATCGACCAAGTCTAGCTACGGCTCTCATGAAACTTACCTTCTTGTAGACTAGAATGTTTGGACATTCTTCAGATGACGTAATAGATGCAGGTACGTGAGGTGGTTCTTCAGCTACTGCTTCTATATTAGTACAGATAGAACTGTGCGGCTCCGGCGGGTTGCACTTGACAGCAGCCTTGTCCGTGTTCATGGTGACCATATCACTGGCAGAGGAGGAACCTATTCCCCCGTTCTCTGGAAAAACTCGAACACGTATAATAAGAGGAAATAAGAGTTGAAGGAAAGATGTATCTAGGTACCTATATTATTTTCATTTTCTAATTTTAAGAAAAACCTGTATCTTATAATTTTAATAGTTAAGTAGGATATTTTAATTATTAATTAAAATATATAGGAATGTAGGTATCGCAGATCACTATAAAGCCTTTTTTCAGATACCTACCTATGTAAAAGTAAGCAGAATAACTAAAACTTTTCTCTAAAATTTTTCTGAATTATCTCTTATTAGACTTTTCCGTTTTCCTGTAGTGAATGTACGCAATAAAACCTTGCATTCATCTAGGACACTCCGTACCGAAGAAGAAACTACACCGCTAGTTACTCTAAAGATTAAAGTCAAAATTATGTGATTAACTACACAACATAAAATAAAATTAATTAATAAAAAATGAGGTACACATTTATTCAACATAAAGGTGAAAGGGTATTTAATAAATTATTTACCCAACTTACTTCATTGAAAGTTATGAATCCGTAGTCTTTCAAAAGGATAGTAAATATACCCCTTTCAATATATTCATTAATTAAAGCTACTTTACCACAGTTGAATTTACGTAATGTATAGTCTCAACATATTTTTCTTCCAGCGTTGAAGCTTAACAACTGAATAGACGTAATGTTTATCTTATTTTATATTCTCCATCGAGCTAGCACCATCGATATTTTGTACTGCTTGCTCCAAGCTTGCTCTAATCGTTTGGCCTTCGTGCGTTTCCGTTAATTTTGATTTCAGAGGGAAATTCAAATAGCCTTCAGAAAAATCAATAAGTCAGGACAGGAGTTTTAAAGCAAGCATTACCAAATATATTTACTTTAGTTCTCTAAACCATTAAAAACTTTGTTTACAAGAAAGTTTTACCAAATAAATAATTTTCTAGTTCATTGTCAGTCAATCATCGTCACGACTATTCTAACAGTAATGTTTGATTAGTTTGACTTCATAAGAACGCAACCAGATATACAGATAGAATAAAACTTAATTTCTGAACGCAAGCAGCTATATATCCGCCGTTGACAGATTTTGAAATCGAAAATGTACCTACAAAATTAACAATAATTATACTAAATTAGTCTTAATAGGTACAGGGGTTATATGGAACAAACGTCCAAAAATTGAAATTTGCCACTCTATTCGGCCATGTGTCAAACATTTTTAGGGAATTTTATTTTCTTAGGTCTGGGGTTAATGATGACATTGCGTCCAATTGTATTGCATAATCTATAAATGCTTCTTCAGTGATTGTTTTCAAAAGAAATAGTTATTTATGTACCAAGGCACTGAAGTTCAACTTTTTATGACTCATGTGGAATTTAGTTGCCGAGGCCTCTGGCCGAGGCAAATAAACCAGATGAGTCACAAAAAGAACTTCAGTGCCGAGGTACATATATTTTTTTTTAAATCGGAAAAAAATGTTTTATTAGTCGACTACGTGTGGCGTTGCTTGACTGACGATCGCTCTACCTAGGTCAAGTATGACGAGACACGGCACTTTCTGACAGAAAATCCAAACTGCTGCCTATTGTGCCTCCATAACAAATCTATATTGATATTCAAACCTACTAAAATATGTATACTGAAGGATTGCGGTGCTATAGGTAACAATTTCGCAATGTGTACGAAAAGTTAAATGGGCCTTTATCGGCCGGGTTTTGAATATTTTGTCACTTTTGACGGGCGATTGTGGTTCCAAAAATCTGTATGAGTTTTTTGACTTATCATCACTTAAATTGCATTAGCATGTTATTTTTGTTTATTTTCCAGTTTTCTGTAGTTCTGTTCCAAGCATTAAAAGATTGAAAAATCCATGTGTTTTATATTAGGTGTATTACGGTTTTTTCTCACTATAATAAGTTAATTTTTTTGGCTAAAACTTGTTCTACATATATATAGGCTTACAAACAAACCTATATGATACAAACAGAAGTTTTCATGCTTTTATGTGTAAAATGTTTAGCGTTCCATATATCCCCAAACTACGGGTTATAGGGAACTGCGGAAAACTTTTTAAAAAAATTACGTCTTCATCATCAAATTAAATGAAACCAAATACTATAAGGTACCTAGCACCCCCAAGAAAAAGACACAAAAATAGTTATTAGTAAAAACTTCCGCTGAAGTGAACTTAGTCAAAAAGTGATAGAAAAGCAGAGCCGGAACTAGGGATTGATCAAGCAAGGCGGTAGCAAAGATTTGGGGTGAAGAAAATTGGTTGAATAAATAAAATTTTCGAATAATTTTAATTTCAAAACACTAAGTAAACAGGAAAACAAAAAAGGTAACATTTCTTTTGATCGTAGAAAATCTGTTTTATTTATATCATATTTTTCTGAACAAAGCGACATTTTTGAGTGAAGTAATAAAGAGGCACAATGGCTATCAAATCTCAATCCGTATCTAAGCATGCAATGCATAAAGTGTGTGTCTTATTTGTACCCGGCATTGACTATTCTTGACCATTCTAGTCCCTGTGGATATCGTTTATTACAGCTGTACATGAATTCTGAAAAAAAAAACTCTAACTAACTGTATAAAAATGAGGATCTACTTTTCTTACAAAATTTTCCCGAAAAAATACATAGTTGTTCTACAAATTAAAAAAGTATTTAAAACTAAGTACAGTGTAAAACATAGCCATTTGTGTACTACCAATTAAGTTCAACTTTTTATCACGAATATGGAGTTTTAGTTCCTGAGGCCTGAAAGGCCGAGGTAAATAAGCCATATGAGTTATAAAAAAGGAACTTCATTATGCCGATAGGCACATCATATATTTGTTGAAATCGGGAAAAAATAAGTTTATATTTTGCAAAATCGGCGTAGCTATGCAGCATAAACTTTCGTTTAGATTTCCACAGAGTTCCAGTTTACGAAAAATTGGAAAACTTGGGAAATTAAATACTTGTTAAAAGGTCTTCACCAGATTTTGCAGATACAGATTTTTAGTGCGATTCTTTAGGGGTATTACCTATAGGTACGTAAAAGCGTATCTTTTGAATGTGGGTTAATGAAACGAATCCTTCTGTCATATAATAAAAAAAACGGTCTCTATAACAAATTAATAAAATGTAAAAAGCGCGAGATCAAAAACGAAACCATTGACGAAATGTTATCAGCAATGCATGCATGAAAAATATCTGCTACCATTTTGGAATAAAAAAATTTAGGACCAAGTGACAAATGGTAGAAGCTTTGAAGAAGATATAAGCGAAACTCGAGGCACGTTGCCATTCTTGGAGAAATGTTTAACATTTTTAAAATTCAGTCTAAAATACCATATTTATTGAAAATATCTGGCAAAATGTTAACTCATTTTAGAATTAGTCGAAAAACGAGGGTAACGGACGTCGCCCGCCAAATGAAATATAGAAGAATAATGACGGAGGGGGATGATGCAATATGGCGGAGGCGGCGGTGTAGGGGAATGGGGGGCAATATGGGGTACTTAATTTCATAGCCCCATATTCCTGGGATATATAAAGGAAATAATTATACCTGGCATTTACAGGTAGTTAGATAGATTTAGTAACATTAGCAACATTTTGTAAAACGGAATCAGTAACTGAGTTTTCACTTTTTTTGACTTTTATGAAAATTGCGCTTTGCCCCGTTTTGCCTCGTATGCGGGGTATAATGGGGTACCAAGAGAGGTAAATGGGGTATTACAATAATGCTTTAAAATAGTGAATTTTTGGTGAATTAAAGAGACGTTTCTCCAAAATGTTTTATTAAGCAAACAATAATCTTTAAATTTAAAAAAATAATAAAAACGTAAAAACATGAAAATGGTAGTTTTTCGATCATATCGTTTCGCCATCTTAAACAAATTAAAAAACAAATTAAACAATATTCAGGTTGATTCAGTTTTATTCTGGGACACTTCAACGGGGGTGATATAAAATAAAAAAAATATTATTATTTTTTGGTACAACTTTTTATCTACAGCCGCTTCGTTTTTGAGATATAGGATGTTTGAATTCTCAAAAATTTTAACGTTTTATTTTTATTTTCCAACCGTTAAAGATATTTAAACGAAATTTGGGACATGCATTGATCAAGTGTCACAAAATGTGATAACACCGAGTTCCCAAAATATAGCCATGCATTGGTGGAGATATGGGTACACTACATTTGTTTTATCAAGAAAATTACCTGGCACGGCCCTGTAGACCTTTTTGTTTTCTTTTAAGCAAAAAAAAACCGTCTCTTGGTATTATTTTTTGTATCTGCCATAGTTTCGCGGTAAATTTGATTTTTCTGTCATAACTCCTTTTTGAAATGCCAGAAAAAAATCATTCCTTCTGCTCTCTATTTGGCCAGAGGATATTAAATAAAGTGTTACAGTTGAGAGAATCAAAACTTGCCTGTTAAAAACCATTTAAAAGAAAAAAATAGATAACAAAACAACAGTTGGCCACGAATGGAATTATTGGTTTGTTGAATTAATATGACATTTTTATTCAGTACTGGCCACAGAGAAATCTAAAATGACATTTTCCTTTCAAATTAAATAATTTATTTTTTGCATTCCATAAAAGCAATAAAAGATAAATTATTTTTCCCGTAGAACTGCGGCAGATAGGGGAAATATGGGGAATATGGAATATCGACGACGTCGAATTATAAGTTCGGTATTCGATAGCTCTTTTGTCACATCGTTGAATCTCTACGGGGGTTCGGAATGGCGACATGTGGCAACCGCGGGCCGATCCGAGCCCGTCCACGGCCTCCACCTCTGCCTCTGCCCCATATCAGAGCATATACCCTGCCCATATACCAGAGAACAAAAAATACTCTGCCCCCGCCCCCACCGAAGACATTGCGTCAGATGCGGAGCCTTGCCTCCTTTTTTCCCTCTTCTCAAGTAGAAGGAGGGGGACGGGGGACCTCCACTTCTCCACCTCGCCACAGAATTCCCCTATTCTACTGTGTCCTCGCCTTATTATATATAGGCAGAGAACTTGTTCCACAGATTACCCACCTTACTTGTTCTCTGTTATAGGCTAGGCCAGGAGCCGCGGCGACGGACCAGGGAAAAATAGTTCCAAAGCAGTTAATAATGCCTACAGTAAATAATTCAACAGAGCTATATAATATTATACATCAATACGCCCGGTTCTAATACGCAAGGCGACAGCTCGCCTCCGGGTCTACCTACCCAGACAACACAAAATATTTTAAAAATATTTTTAAATGATTCCAAAGATTCAGAAAATATTACAATATTTATATAATATGACTAAAATGTTTTGCTAAAATATTTTTACTTACATTTTATTAATATTTGGACAAAATATTTTATAAATATTTAAAAATAATTCCAAAGTACTTGAAAATTTTGCAACATTTATAAAACATTATAGTAATATTTCTCAAAATCTATTTTATAATATTTTATAAATATTATAAGGAATATTATTAAAACGCTCACTTAAATGTTACGCCGAAGTGCCGAAGTCTCCTACATCTCACCGCTACTGACTAATATCAACTGGAATATATAGCACCTACCCGATGGAACCCATATATCCAGGATATCCATGATACTATCATAGTTTTATGCCCGTATCCGTATATCCGGTAGCTTAGCTGTTTACTGCCCATGCCATAGGGCCTACGGCCACAGTAAGGAGTCCTTAGTCCTTACATAATAATGGTAAAAAAATTGACTGTTTCATTATTACGACCCTGATCCCTGATTGCAGTAACTAGGTATTATATTATTATAATAATTATGTAATATACCTAGGTTGATAATGGTTGATAAGAATTTAAAAATATTTTTAAAATATTTTAACAACCTTATAGTTGGTCCACTCTTGTAATTTATAAAACATTTAAAAAACATTAACTGGGTAATATAGGAATATTTTATTAATATTTTCATGTTTCTCTGAAAATGTGTATAAAATATTCCAATAATATTATTGTGTTGTCTGGGTAACTTGCTGACCAAAATGAAAATTCAAAATTTTCAGGATATATTGTACAAAACGACTACTACCGGTGAAAAATCAACTACTACCCCTTCGGACTAACTACTAGCGGCGAAATATCAACTACTACCACTTCGGAACAACTACTACCGGCGAAAAATCAACTACTACCACTTCGAACTAACTACTACCGGCGAAAAATCAAGTACTACCACTTCGGAACAACTACTACCGGGGAAAAATCAACTACTGCCACTTCGGACTAACTACTACCGGCGAAAAATCAACTACTACCACTTCGGACTAACTACTACCGGCGAAAAATCAACTACTACCACTTCGGAACAACTACTACCGGCGAAAAATCAACTAATACCACTTCTGACTAACTACTACCGGCGAAAAATCAACTACTACCAATTCGGACTAACTACTAGCGGCGAAAAATCAAATACTACCACTTCGGAACAACTACTACCGGAACAACTACTTTGGACTAGTTACTAACGGCGAAAAATCCACTAATATTACTTCGGAACAACTACTACCAGCGAAAAATCAACTACTACCACTTCTAACCAACTACTACCGGTGAAAAATCAACTACTACCACCTCGAACTAACTACTACCGGCGAAAAATCAACTACTACAAGTTTGGACTCACTACTACCGGCGAAAAATCAACTACTACCACTTCGGACTAACTACTACCGGCGAAAAATCAACTACTACCCTGGGAATAACTACCACCGGCGAAAAATCAACTAATACCACTTCGGACTAACTACTACCGGCACAAAATCAACTACTACCCCTTCGGACTAACTACTACCGGTGAAAAATCAACTACTACCACTTCGGACTAACTACTACCGGCGAAAAATCAACTACTACCCTGGGAATAACTACTACCGGCGAAAAATCAACTAATACCACTTCGGACTAACTACTACCGGCAAAAAATCAACTACTACCCTTTCGGACTAACTACTACCGGAACAACTACTTCGGACTAGTTACTAACGGCGAAAAATCCACTAATATTACTCCGGAACAACTACTACCAGCGAAAAACCAACTACTACCACTTCGAAGCAACTACTACCGGTGAAAAATCTACTACTACCACCTCGGACTAACTACTACCGGCGAAAAATCAACTACTACCATTTTGTACTCACTACTACCGGCGAAAAATCAACTACTACCACTTCAGACTAACTACTACCGACGAAAAATCAACTACTACCACTTCGGAACAACTACTACCGGCGAAAAATAAACTACCACCACCTCGGACTAACTGCTACCGGCGAAAAATCAACTACTACCACTTCGGAACAACTACTACCAGCGAAAATCAACTAATACCACTTTGGACTAACTACTACCGGCGAAAAATCAACTACCACCACTTAAGACTAACTACTACCGGCGAAAAATCAACTATTACCACCTCGGACTAACTACTACCGGCGAAAAATCAACTAGGTACTACTACTTCCGGTAGTAGTTGTTCCGAAGTGGTAGAGTTGATTTTTGGCCGGTAGTAGTTAGTCCGAGGTGGTAGTAGTTGATTTTTCGCCGGTAGTACTTAGTCCGAAGTGGTAGTAGCTGATTTTTCGCCGGTAGTAGTTAGTCCGAAGTGATAGCAGTTGTATTTCGCCGGTAGTAGTTAGTCCGAAGTAGTAGTAGCTGATTTTTCGCCGGTAGTAATCGTATTTGTAAAGAATTTCCCAAAAAAATTATTTTTAATTTTGGTCAATAAATGAGAAATTCCCCTCGCTGCCTGCCTAAATAGACTTCTTCCTTTTTAGGTACATTATTATAAGACGCGTGCAGCAAGGTCTCTAGAGGAGAGGAGGTTGCCTCTTAACTTCTGGCCAATCAGAGTTAGAGTTATTACGTCACTCGGTATATAAATTCAAATATTAGGAGTGTCTTGAATAGCCAAACAGATGGAATTTTTAGTTAAATTGAATTAAATGCAGGTACAGGAATGAAATTTTTGAATTGTCAGTATTGTAATAATATTGTAAAAAAGTAAATGTCAAAAATTTACCAAAATATAATTTGCAAAACCTTTTTAAAATACCTACAATGTCGAAGTTATAGGACACACTATTTTGATACTGCTGCAGTTTTTTAAACATGATAATACAAATCACGTAGGTACAAAATATGTTTTAAAAATTAGCTATATTCTATATTTTTGTGAAAAATCTGCCAAAAAATAAATGCAGAGGGTATTATAATACAGAAGGGGTGGTTGAGTGGAGGTGCAATTGGGTGAATTTGAAAACAGCAAGTGATATGCACAACGTAAAGGTTAATGCACCACATAATATTGTCAAAAGGTCTCTAAAAAGCCATACTTAGTGGTTCTATCAATATTTACAAATTGAACATTTAAGTACCTACATTACAGGCACGTTCACCTTAGGAATGTGCAATTTTGGAATATTGCTAAATAGTATATTCATACAGCAAATATCTTATTAATATTCACAAATGGTTGTACATATAAGACATTCACGATATACTTATCTTATATGAATGTTCACGAGTGGCAATAACTGGAATATCATGACGTCACCGGGATTCTAGCTTACACTATTTTTAGCTAATATTTCCAAGTACGGCTCAGTTGGTCAGAGCGTTGAACTTGTAAATGGGTGGTCGCACCCTGCAACTGGCGTCAGCGTTCTTTTTTAATGTTATAATATATACGTGATTATTAAATGGATATACATAGAACATACAAATATGCTTCTGATGTTTTCAAATAAATCTTCAGTGAATATTTGTGGAACATACATTCACGATATTTGTTAATATTTATAATAAGTGTTTCCAAGCGATAGCAGCATTCTTCGAAATCAAAGATTTTTTGTTTTAACAGATCATTTTGCTCCTGCAAGGCCTTTATGTCTTGTTTAGGTATTTCGATTACAACCTTTTGATGCGACTTGCTCTTCTATTTGGCTGTGTTGCATACTAACATTCTCTTCTATACCTTCAAAAAATAAAAATACATTAAAAAAGCCGGAAAAATAAATAAATATTTCCTCTAGCTACCTGAACATCAATCTACTTCATTTAATTAAAGATATCTAATTAAAGATATCTGTAATATGTTTCGTTTCTCTCTGCAGTCCATCTTGCCCTTTGAAATTAGGAACCAGCGTATGATTTATCTGCAACCTCTTGTACTTCGCCCAAGTTGTGAATAACAGAGACAGTATTGCTTAAATAATATTCCTTATTAATTAAATGCTCTTTTTAATTCTCTAGGGCAAGTACTGAACAATCTGGTTTTCAATTCATGTTCAAAATCTTGCGCTTATGGAAGTGTCTACTACAAATGCGTTTATTTGTCGGTGAAAATTTGTACTTCTTATAGCATCTTTGAACCCATTCCTTCCATATTTGTGGATCCCTTCGGGAATCTAAAAAACATCGTATCTTCACCATGTTCCTTTGCCTTACAGACAGCTTCATAACAAATCTTTCCTCTGGGCTTCTACAATAGTAATTAGGTACTAAGGTATAAACATTTTTACAGTCCTCGACTTGACAGGTTTATGTACATAATCGAAAATGTAAAAGACCTGCTTATATTAAGTACCTAGTTTGATGTAGGATATAATATTTTAAGAAAACAATCCATGTTTAGAACCATTTTTTGCATCCTACCAGACGGCCTCTATAGTAGTGGAGAGGTAGTTTCTATGCGAATTGATTCCTTTTCCACAAATGGTAGGTACTGGGGATGGTTTTCTATTTATGTTTTTATGAAATGTACATTCACCTTTCAAATAAGCAGGAAACTTCTGTATAATGGCTTACCTTTGAACTTTTTTTCTTTGAAGGGTTCTGACGAATCCAGTAAAACCAAACTAATAATTTATCTATATTTATTAATATTGTCACCGTATCTTTTCACTTCACTCTAAGGTGAAATAATACCTCCCAAAGGCAATGAAGCAAAAATAAACGAAAGTAATTGACAGGACTACACGGTAAACAAACGGGAGCAACTGGGAATTATATACCAGATACCAGATGACACGCAACACGGCGGCGACTTTGACCTTGAGATTTAAATAGGCAACATCCTAATCAAAAGACCTTGCGTATGCAGCGGTTACGATGACGCTTCGGAGTTACAATAGGAAAAATGCTTTCCGTCGACGAACTGAAAGTTCGAGGACAAACTTTGCACTCCGCGAAGCTTTAGCTCCGTTATGGAGGGATACATAATCTAGTTTATATTGTAGAAAATTCACAATATTATACATTTCTCCGAAAGTGCAATAATCTTGTCTGGAGCCATCTTTAAGTACTTTTTTTACAGACGAATACCCAGAGCTCATATCCTCAGTTGTCACCTGAAGATGCCCAAAACTAAGCACATCGGGGCAGCTCATGTCTGCCCCAGCCCCATCAGGTATTTGTCCATTCGGCCACCACCGTTAGGGATGCCCAAGACTATTTGAGAAAAATATTAAGCTCTTTCGGACATGTTTCTAAGTCAATCCTGAATTATGTCTTAAGTATAAGCATAGGGACTACCTACTATATCGTGGTTTGGCTGACGAAGGAAAAATAGGTACCTCTAAACTTATCCAATCGAGAAATAATCACTCTAAATCTTTAATAACATGTCTCAATGGCTAGTAAATATTGGCCATTTGGCTAAGATTTCTCGCAAAGTAAAAAACGGCAGTCCATAATAGCTAGTGCAAGCGTCGCGGCACCCCGAGAGAGCATTTCGAGAGGGAACAGGATTTGCAACTAAATCTTATTTATAATTACGGCCGCCAAGGTTATTCTTTTGTGCGAACTGATACAAGTCAACCCAAGCACTCTAAAATAGATTCATGAATACAAACTCTCGCTTATTAAAATAAGGGAGCATGCCTTCTCAGGCTTTACTCTAGACTATAGCACATCACTTTCGTGATAAAAATAAGGGTGATTACGAAACGCAACCTCACTTATGTTCAATTTCTTCCGAGGAGATTCCTCGTCGATAAAACAAATGCTAACTGACAGAGCTAATATTGAACTTTTATTCAAACATCTAGGTACATGTAGGTACTTACATCAGTGGCGGATTTTCAGGGGAGGCAAGTGAGGCGGCGCCTCACCAAAGTAAATCAGGCAAGTTTTTTTATTAATTGATTCCCGTGACTTTTTCTGCGTAAAAAAAACCCGTCCCGTAGGTAGGTAGGTACCCCTTCAAAAAGCACTTTCCGTTTTTCAAAATTTTCAAATTTTCCATTTTTCCGGGCAACTTTTCCAATTTTCCTTTCCCTAAAAACCTTATTATTACCCATTACGAACATTAAAAAAAATAACCAAATCGTTCCGGCCGTTCTCAAGTGATGAGCTTACCAACGATCATAATTTTTATTTATAGTGAAATTGTCAATCAGTCCCCCACTGTCTTTACAATCGTCAAAGGACTATTATTTATCATTTGTAGGCCTCCTGGCTTCTTATTATATACATCACTTAGAATACATATTCGATAAGCGCAGGCACAAAAATAGCTAAAATTACACTCCTTGAGGCGGAATTTCTTTTAATATTTGGTATCCTCCTAGCGCACAGCAGGATTGCCAACTTTTGGAACAGAAAATACCGTACCGGAAGGTCTAAAATACCGTATTTTCCCCGCCAGGACCGTACAACAGAAAAGGCTTGGCCTTGGGTTTAGACTCTTTTCTTGTGTTGTTCACTGGCACTGAACTCTATTCTAACTGAAATGGAAACGCCGTATCCGCAAGTGAGGCACATTTCTGAATAGCTCTCAATTTCTGAATAACATACAAGAAATTGTTGTCTTTGTCGCACTAGTTGTTATTTTAGGCAGTTGTCTTTGTCACACTCTTACGATACACCCTGAATAAACCACAAGTCTACCTCTCTTAAGCCCAATACTTACCTTGCAACTTTTATATAAACCTTTTTTTTTCTGCAAAAATTAGAGAAATAATAAGGGGTCGGAGTTTTCTCGTAAAGACACTGTACATCACAGAAAATCTGAGGGATACTGATATTAAAACAAAATAATGCCAATATCCTAACTAAACATCAAATTTTCTGAGTACGGCTCTGCCGACACCTATCATTCTAGGGACCTTCATAAATTCTAGGGATATGCAACATAAATCTAGTAGTATACATTCTAATCACGGAAAGTTCTATCACGAAGAACAAGGTTAGGTAGGATAGGTAGGGTTAGGTATGTTTTAAGTTATCTCACAATTCAGAGCAACCACGCAAACCACAAATATAAAATAGATGATCACTCAAAATGTTCTTTTCGTTCTTTCACAAATCAGTGGCGAAGAAGACCCCTGAGGACCGTATTGTCGCGTACGGTCCTGAAGTTGGACCGCATACCGTACTTTAGTTAAAATTACCCTACAAATACGGTTAAAAGCGTACAGTTGGCAACCCTGGCGCACAGGTTTGCCAGCCAGATTACACGCGCGCGCGCGTATTCAACGAGAATCCCGTTGCAAAATGTTCCCTTTGAAGCTCCAAACACGGGCGCCTCCGTCTGCAATCGGCTATAATCTACCATCTTCGTTCTCGGAACGAAGGAACCAGGCACGTGGTCCGTCCTCGTCTCTCGTCTCCCGTCCGTATTGTTTATGACGATTAGCTACGTTTTTCGAGGTGCATCAAAGCTGCTTGTTGGATAATATGCAATTATTTACCTATTATTTATCACGTTATTGGGGTTTTTCGGTTTTTGTTATTACAATTCACGATATTATTGTGGGCTTACATCATGCCGTTTGCTCGTCGGCCAGAACACCAGCAAAGAGAAATCATTCAGATGAAACCAACCCCAGCATTAGGCGGATTGGTAAGTCCATATTTTTAAAGTCTATTTAACTATTATAGGTATTTACATTATAATTATGATTAGTAGGTAATAGTAGTCGCATTTTTATTATTATTTTATTATTTTGTATTAAGCTTATTGATGCTTCTAGCTTATATTGCTTCTGCTTGTAGATTCTGACATGACATGGACAATGGTCATGAACATTATGTAGGGTTAGGGGTTGGTACAGACCTCAGACTAATGAATAAAGGGGACGAATTTGTTTACAAATTTAAGTGAATTGTTGACAGGACTTATTTTTATTACTATCCTCATGTTTACAAATATTGGTCCTTTATACTGACCTGCCCCAAACATGTTGTCACATTTAAGAGTAACAATAACTAGGAATATCATAAATCAAATAGGCAATTTCTTTAGTAGATGCATTGAACGTAAAATTGCCCCCACTTATAAAATTCAGACGGAACAGTAAAGTAAAACAACCTTTTCGTGTTCAAGAAAGATTATGTAGGTGTTTTATTATTGACAAAATGGTTATAGTAGAGAACACCCATTATTCTTCGCACTAATCGGCAACGTTGCGGCAGTTTGACAGGGACCAAAGTTAGCGCTTGCTCAACTTGCTTGTTTTCCATTTTGTTTGTTTTGGTGTGTGCTTCGGTATTTGCTTAGTTTTACCAGAGAACAAACGCTAAAATCGAGTTTTTCGTGCGGTTCCAAGTTTAAAATATTAAAAAATGGTAAAAAAAAGGTGCATAAAGTGCAAGTGTCTTTCCTCTGAAGTGAATAAAGAGAATATTTCGTTCAGTGGCGGCCCGTGGGTTTTGGCAGCGGGTGGACAAGGTGAAGAGGTAACGCCTAAATAACAGGTGACATCCCCCCCCCCCGGAAATATGGAAATAGGGATATGTCCAACGATATATACCAAAGGCAACTTGTTTTGTTTCATGAAATTGAAAAGATGTTATTGTTGGCACATTCAAGTTTTGTAAATATAAGTATCTCAAAGCATATATATACGATATACAAGTCTATCAAAAAACGATTTATTATGCAATACAAAATAGGAAAGACTGAATTTAAGAAATGCCAATGTAAACAAATTACCTCGTCTTCGTCTCCCCCGACCTGCTAATTTTAGACGCAAAATAAAACCGATTTATTTGTATTAAAGTGAGTCATCTATTCCTTTATATCGCTGGACATGTCACTCTAGTCACAGAAAAACTTGCCGTTTTTCTGTGCTCTAGTTTACTTTTGAAGTCAGACCTTCCTCCCCCTAGCGTTCATCAATGGACGAGCCCGGGCTAGCCCCGCCTGGCCTTCGCCGCGCCGTCCGCGTCGCCGGTCCCGGCCGGAGACAGAAATATGAATAAGAAATGGTATTCAATTCAGGGCGCTGATCCGAAAATTGGAAAATTCTGTTTGTTTTGTAATGTACTCATAAGTAATAAGATTTGAGATTTGAAGAAAAGACAAAGGAACCTACGTTACTACTTTTACTTTCTGATTTGATTGATAAAATGATAAGTGATAAGGATAAATATAAAGTATAAGTTATAAGTATCACTTTTTTGCAATTCGAATGTAAATCTAAATCGGGTTTCCCTTTACTTGCATTCTAATTTCTTTAAAATTGGACCGCTTAGGCGCGATTAATTAACTGAACGTAAATATATGTATTACACTTTACATACCTTACCAAAAAAATTAAGTTAATAACTGACTGTTAGGTACTAATAGTTACACACTCACATAAACATGGATTCATTTTTTCTGAATTTTCGCGACTTAATTTAACCTAATAACAGACGCAGACGGCCTCGTTCGGTCGCTGTTTCCGGCCGCTCGCCGCTGGGTCGGCTGGGCTCGCCCACCCTGGTAGTTAAATGCCGAACATATGCGTAACCTACGTTTATATCTTCGCTCAGCTCGGGCGCGTTGGCTCTCGTCGCAGACGTATGGCTTGGCTAGATTCGACCGCTCGGGCCGCTACGGGCTTGCCCATCGGCATCGGCTGGGACGGCTGGAGAACCGGGCACCGCGTAGTTTGGAAAATTCAATCGTGCCCTCCCAAAATAATTATTATCAAATTCAAATTCACGTTTCAGTCGTGAGTCTATGAAGTTCATTGGTAAATTTAATATCATTGTTGAACACGATAAAAATTCTTTTTTTTCCTTTTCCGTTGTCCGATTGGGTGGGCACTGCCCACCCTGCCCAATGCCACGAACCGCCACTGATTTCGTTCCATAGGTAGTGTTTGTAAATACATTTATCTCTTTCATAAAGTGAGAGGGTTCAGCTTACTGTTTACATCTGTATAACGACGCTATAATGCGGTATCCCCTTTATTCATTACTCTGAGCCTTGTTTATGGAGGTTCTAGTTAGCTTTTGCTTATGGCGGAATTTCTATAACCTTCAAATATGTCCCTATGGTCTGTCTGTCACATTCCCACTTGTTACTAAATATTTCTGTCTCGTTCCCTTACATTTAACCGAGACGCGTCCGTACGGTGGCGCCAAATTCCGAAACCACCGTTCGAGTCGGTCGATTGAGGAAGGAATCTTCAATCAACGGTTCGGGCAAAGCGTCGCTCCGTCGATGTCAACGGTCGCTCCATCGACGATGGAAGGTTAAATTTTACAGCGCAGGAAACTGTATTTACGCGGGTATCGATCGGCATTTCATGTTTTGAGCCATCAGATTAACGATAAATAGGTACAGAGGTTATGAAGTGAAAATGTGTTTTGTTGTATCGTCGATGGCAATTACCTAACCGGGTCAAGGCCAAAAGTGTCCGTTTTTGCCTTTCCTAAGGATCCAGTTTTGAGGGCAAAATGGCAAGCCTTATTTATACAAACAAGGGTGCAAGCCATAAAAAGGGCTTACTTTGTAGTCAAGAAACATTCTAAGGTATGTTATAGTATATGTTACATTTTTTATATATTTTTCATAAAGCTTCGGATTATTGTAGGTCTGTGAACAACACTTTTTAACACAAGACATTGAAAGGGAGACTACGTGTGTTCGTCGATGGTCCTCAATCAACGGTGTGTTGTAGAATCGACTGGTGAAACTACGTGCACTTTTAAAAATTCCACGTTTAGCTAAAGGTTTTAAATTTTCATGGCAAGTTATTTTATTATATTTTTACAAAATATACTTACTTTTTTAGGTGCAATACCTTGTAAGTTAGCAGGTTGCCCAAGTTATTTGTCCAAATGGAGCACGAGTCGTAGGGAAGGTCCCAAATAAAAAAAAAAACAAAAAATTGAACTTGGACAGGTTGAAAAAGCCATAGCCGAATGCGTTGAGAGTTGTGAAGCTTACAAGTCTGCAAACATTGAGGAAGCGTATTCAAAAATTTTTGATATTGCCGAGAGGGCGAAAGGAAACGAAGGAAGGGGCACATGTAGAGTATTCACTGAAATGTTTATTCTCATAATATTTTTTTGTTGTGATATTTTTATTGTTGAATTATCTTTTATTAAATAACTCTTAAATTGTTGCTGTATTAAAATATTTTTGTGTTCCACAGATTAGTTACTATGTTATGTTTGAAATTGTACCTAGTAGTATTTTACCTGGACACAAAAAAACGACAAACTTTGCAGAAGTTTCAGTTATTAAGTGTTTTTAAGATGCTAGTTGATCATAAATAAAAATCGTTGATATCGTACTGTCATGCTCGAAGATGTGCCTCAAAATAGGTACATAGCTAATATTAATATTATCTATTATACAGCGTGGTGAATAAAAAATGCGGAAGTGTGATTTTTCTTCTTCTTTTGAGTAGGTGGTTGTGAATTCATACTTGACATTGTCTTGGGATTCCAAACAACTCTTCTTAGTGCCATAGTGCTGTAGTTCTAAAAATAAGGGTACTTTACTCTTGAGGAATTTTCATAAAATTGTTCGGGTATATTTTGAGTTTAAGCACAAGTACCAACTTTTATCAAGAATACTTTTTTCTGAGAAACTTCAAATATAGAAAATTCCCATTTGTGTCCAACTTTCTGACAGACACTGTATATACAGGGTGAGTTTTGTTCGATGCCCACTATAGGGATCTCGGAAACTAGCAGAACTACAACAAAGAATTGCGGGGAAGAATTGCAGTTTTGAATGCTCAATCTAATACCCCTTTTGGATTTTTAAAAAAGTTCATGGCTCACTAGATATTTTGAAAATAGTGATTTTTTGCTATTTCATCAGATCTCTGTAGCTTCGTTATTTCTGATTATACAGAAAAACTGTAGAGACAAAAATTGGAGATATGTAATCCAATTTTTTATGTTGTTTGTGATTTTTGAGATATGACATAGACTTGTGTTTTTTTAAATGTAAATCATAGTTGGCTGTGGCCTTATCAAATCGGCCATTTTTTGAGCTTTTCAAAAATATGATACTCTGCATAGTTATTATAACAAATAAAATAGCTATGGCTAATTTTCTGATTTTTTTCTTAATTTTCACATAGTCAGCCATGGAATATTTTCATAATTACGTTCTATTTTATAATAAATTCAAACTTTCAAATATTTTATTTTTAGCTGGTAACAAAATAAAACAAAAATTATCATGATGGAGCTCCACCACATAATTATCTGCCCGTAAGAAATTACCTAGATCAGCTATATCCAAATAGTTTGATAGGGAGAAATATACCTAATATACGCTAAGGTTTTAGATTTTGATAATAGGTGGCGCCTTGTGAATCCGATCATAGGTCTCCGTTAGTTTTAGATTTTGATAATAGGTGGCGCCTTGTGAATTAAATCTCCGTTAGTTTTAGATTTGGTCCTTAGAAGCCGACACAAGCAACTAAATCTATTAATATATAGAAATTCCGCCATAAGCAAAAGCTAACTAGTCTCATAAACAAGGGTCTGAGGTACAGACAGGGTGCCCACGCGAAGTGTCCCACCACCACTATAATTTTTAAATTTTTGTGAAGTTTTAGATAATAAATATCCTAGGAAGTTTTATGCAGTTTTCTGGAATAGTCGAATAGTAAGAAATTTTATACCCACAGGATGTTTTGCAAATACGTGGCAAAACAAAGTTGAGTTTTTTAAATAGTAATGCCTCCTTCTTTTAATTTTGAATTCTACTTTTTTGTAATTTCGGGAATATCATGTAATAGGTAACAGTTTTACAGTTTTTGAAAGTGTTAACAAAAAATAACCTTGATCACTGACCTTTTGTGCATTATAAAATTTACTTATTAACTTATAATGAACTAGCCAGGGACTAACAGTTTCAATTATTGACATTTAATAATAGACAGTGGCTTTGAAAAATGATATAGGTACAGCGGTATACAAAAAATACCCGTAGAATTCATATTCAAGCACACATAATAAGTATTTAGAGTTAAAGGGTATACCACTGATAAAAAAATAAAACTTTGTTTTGCTTTTGCCAGGCATTTGTGTAATATTTTACTTTCAGATCACCACATATGGTGAGTGGAAGTAGTGATCAACAAAAAAATTAAAAAAATATATATTCGCTAAATCGGTTTAATCGCCGAAATCCAAAATATCAGCAAGTGTATGTGTGTGTGCCAACGATAACTTTCGAAGGAATTAAGATATCAGCTTCAAATTTGGTACATATAGTCAATCTTTCCGACAAATAGGATGGTTCGGATTGTTTTTGGGCAAAATCTCTCTACGCGAGGGGTTGAAAACGGGGGAGAGGGATAAAAACATATATAACTAAGAATAATGCAGATATAATTCCTTATTATAGTGAAATGTGTCAAGAGGAGACTCACTTTTAGATGAAATATCTTCTAAAGTGATAAAATGTATGCATTTGATAAGTTCATCTGTGTAGCAAAGATATTATATTGGTGGTAACGGTAACAAGCAAATTATCAACTATAATAATAATAATAATAATAATAATACTGCGAGCGAGCGGAACAACATCATTGCAATGCAGCAGAAGGGCTGCTCGAAGGGCGCAATGGGATGCAAAGAGCAACTCATCATAGACTCTGTCATCTGCAACCAGGCTCATTCCAAGCAACGAAACCTCCACATGGCTTATGTGGACTACAAAAAAGCATTTGATTCCGTACCTCACGACTGGCTCACAGGTATCTTAAAGCTGTATAAAATAGATCATCATACAGTTTCCTTTTTAGAACACGTTATGACAACCTGGCGCACTAAGATACAACTCAGAACTGCAGACAGTAACATCGAGACCGACACAATCACCATCCGAAGAGGGATTTTCCAAGGAGATTCACTCAGTCCACTGTGGTTCTGCATAGCGATGAACCCTCTATCACATCGGTTGAACTCTACAAAATATGGCTTCGCTATCAAAAGCAACAACGCAGAAGCGATCAAGTTGAATCACCTATTATATATGGATGATTTAAAACTGATCGCAGCAACCAAAAACCAACTAACGCAAATGCTTAAAATTGTAGAGGAGTTCTCCAGGGACATCGGAATGCTGTTTGGACTAGACAAGTGCCGCACCCTTAATATCATCCGGGGAAAGCTCGAACAAAGCGCACACGAGATGCAGGACGGCCAGGAGATCGAAGCAATGAGCAAGGGAGATACATACAAGTATCTCGGGATGAAACAAGCTCAAAGGATAGACCATCGAACAATGAAGACTGATTTAACGAATGAATTCATCAAGAGAGTAAGACAAGTAGTGCGAACTGATCTTAACAGCAGGAATTTGTTTAAGGCCCTGAACACGTATGCGTGCTCTGTACTCAGCTATTCGTTCGGAATAGTGAATTGGACCAACACGGACATCAACAACCTGCAACGAAAAGTTAGGACACTACTGACAAAAGCTCATAAACATCATCCCCGTAGCGCCGTAGAAAGAACAACTCTGCCACGTCAACTAGGAGGAAGAGGATTGGCAGATCTCAGCAAGCAATTGGACCAACAAATATTAAATCTGCGTAATTATTTCTACAGGCAGGCCAACAGCTCCACACTACATAGGGCTATATGCGGAGCAGACGTCTCAACACCGCTACGTCTGACGGAACACGAGCGTCAAAATCACCACCGAACCGACAACGATAAACTACAGAGGTGGTTGGGGAAGCCGCTGCACGGGAGGCATCCTAATGAGGTTAACCAGGAACATGTCGACAAGTTAGCGTCGAACTATTGGCTGACCTCGGGACGAATGTTCCCCGAGACGGAAGGCTTCCTACTGGCCATACAAGATCAGGTTATGCCAACTCGCAACTACCTAAAATTCATTGTAGGAGATGCATCGGTAGTGGATGACAGATGCAGATACGGGTGCCCAACTTCAGAAACAATCCAGCACATAACAGGAGGATGTCAGATGTTCGCATCAACGGAATATAAGGAACGACACGATTCGGTTGCCAAGATCTTGCACCAGGAACTGGCGGAAAAGCTGCTGCTTGTGCAGGCAGAGGGTCCCATATTACAACTACACACCTGAGCCTGTTCTTGAGAACAGCAACTACAAGATGTACTGGGATCGTACAGTTCTGACAGATCAACGAGTTGCCCATAACAGACCGGACCTTATAATAGTTGATAAAATTTCTAGGCAGACAACTCTGATTGATGTGGCCATCCCGAACAACAACAACCTGCGTGTGAAGCAAGCCGAGAAGATCGCGAAGTACAGAGATTTAGAAGAACGAATTAGAAGGCAATGGGAAATGGAGAACGTCCAGACGATTCCAATCATCATGTCAACAACTGGTGTTATACCAAAAAGTTTGCTGAGAAACATCAAGGAGCTGAATCTAACTGATAGTCTTTACAGGTTCATGCAGAAAGCGGTACTACTTGCGACAGCCCGAACCGTCAGGAAATTCATGGGGAGTGCAGGATCGTCCAACAGCATCGGTGTCACCTAGGGCCCGATAACATGGCAAGGGTCTCGTCCGAGCCAGATCCTTTTGGTATCCGGGATGCCCGGGATCTGAGTGAATGTTCCCCGTAGAGGGAGTGCGAATGCCTTTTGGCTAAGTCGAGATAATAATAATATGACAGGGCGCTGATGAGGCGGGCCCCTGTTGCACAAACAGCTACAGCCCAACAACAACACGAACATCTACAACATGGGAGCCAAACGATAACTAGGGTTCCACCCACCGAAGGTCGACGACGCATGAAATGGACTGTGTCCATGAATGAATCGATTATGCGTATTTTTTACAGGGTGACAAACTTAGGACAAGAGATTATCGGCTACCGACAACAACTGCATGCCGAGTTCTGCAGGGAGTTTCCACACATGCAAGTGTCTGAACAAAGAGTGTCAGATCAGTATCGAACTATTCTAAGAAATAACCGAATTCCAGAAACGCGACTTAACGCTATCAAACGGGAAGTTGAGCTAGAGATCCACGGCGAACACATAGACATAGATGACAACAATAACAATGGGGAACTTCAAGAGCCTGGACAACAACTAGAAGCCGAAACGGTAGAACCAACAACCGAGAGGCTGGAATCGGTTAACGAAGAACATTTTGAAGGCTTGGACACACATATGAGACAGGCAGTATTGCGATACGAAGGCACAGACCCACTTAGCAGGCCACCGCTACCAAGATTAAATTCTTCCAGGAAACTTGCGATCGTGCTCGATCTTATGAACACAAGAATTTTACCAAGCTATGTTTCAGTGACACCAACATTAGAACGTATGCACATGTTAATCTACTGTGCCGCAACGGCAGTCATCACTGTAATGGGTGCCAAGATCCGAACGGCCCAAGAGTTGAATCGTGCAAGACCAGAACCACGAATGGCTCAATGGGAAATGCGACTAAATCGGAAGATCGAGAGTCTCCGTAAAGACATAGACAAGTGACGGAATATATCAGAGGGGTTAGAACTAGAAGGATCCAGAGGGCGGTGCAGGCAATAATGAGCCGCACCCAAATGCATTCTCGGCATGACCCCGCGAACATCACTGCTCAACAATGTCTTGACACATTAAAACAAAATCTTTCTGTTTTCGCAGGGCGTCTGAGGAGATACAAGGCTAGTAACAACAGGAAACGAGACAACAAACTCTTTGAACGATCAGAAAAGGGTTTCTACCGTGCTTTTAATTCTAGCGCCGATGCCACAAATGCGAGTTACCCTAGCAGAGAACAGGTCGACGGTTTCTGGAGAAATCAACTTGCCACACCAGGTCCATACAATGTCAGTGCAAGCTGGATCAGCGAAGAACGCGAGATGGGCCGGAACTATAGCCAGATGCAACACGAGCAATTCACAACCGCTGAGGTCTCCGATGTCATCAAGAATTCCCACAACTGGAAGGCACCAGGTCCAGATCATCTCCAAAATTATTGGATTAAGAAGTTGTGGTGCACGCATGAACAAATAACTACCTTAATTAATGAAGTCTCGCTCGATCCTCTGAAAATGCCATTGTTTCTTACACAGGGTGCAACCTACCTGTTACCAAAAGACCAGCGGAATACGGATAACCCTGCCAAGTACCGCCCAATAACCTGCTTGCCTACGCTTTACAAGATAATCACATCTTGCCTTACGCAGCGAATATATGCTCACTGCGAGCGGAACAACATCATTGCAATGCAGCAGAAGGGCTGCTCGAAGGGCGCAATGGGATGCAAAGAGCAACTCATCATAGACTCTGTCATCTACAACCAGGCTCATTCCAAGCAACGAAACCTCCACATGGCTTATGTGGACTACAAAAAAGCATTTGATTCCGTACCTCACGACTGGCTCACAGGTATCTTAAAGCTGTATAAAATAGATCATCATACAGTTTCCTTTTTAGAACACGTTATGACAACCTGGCGCACTAAGATACAACTCAGAACCGCAAACAGTAACATCGAGACCGACACAATCAACATCCGAAGAGGGATTTTCCAAGGAGATTCACTCAGTCCACTGTGGTTCTGCGTGGCGATGAACCATCTATCACATCGGTTGAACTCTACAAAATATGGCTTCGCTATCAAAAGCAACAACGCAGAAGCGATAAAGTTGAATCACCTATTATATATGGATGATTTAAAACTGATCGCCGCAACCAAAAACCAACTAACGCAAATGCTTAAAATCGTAGAGTTCTCCAGGGACATCGGAATGCTATTTGGAATGGACAAGTGCCGCACCCTTAATATCATCCGGGGAAAGCTCGAACAAAGCGCACACGAGATGCAGGACGGCCAGGAGATCGAGGCAATGAGCATGGGAGATACATACAAGTATCTCGGGATGAAACAAGCTCAAAGGATAGACCATCGAACAATGAAGACTGATTTAACGAATGAATTCATCAAGAGAGTAAGACAAGTAGTGCGAACTGATCTTAACAGCAGGAATTTGTTTAAGGCCCTGAACACGTATGCGTGCTCTGTACTCAGCTATTCGTTCGGAATAGTGAATTGGACCAACACGGACATCAACAACCTGCAACGAAAAGTTAGGACACTACTGACAAAAGCTCATAAACATCATCCCCGTAGCGCCGTAGAAAGAACAACTCTGCCATGTCAACTAGGAGGAAGAGGATTGGCAGATCTCAGCAAGCAATTGGACCAACAAATATTAAACCTGCGTAATTATTTCTACAGGCAGGCCAACAGCTCCACACTACATAGGGCTATATGCGGAGCAGACGTCTCAACACCGCTACGTCTGACGGAACACGAGCGTCAAAATCACCACCGAACCGACAACGATAAACTACAGAGGTGGTTGGGGAAGCCGCTGCACGGGAGGCATCCTAATGAGGTTAACCAGGAACATGTCGACAAGTTAGCGTCGAACTATTGGCTGACCTCGGGACGAATGTTCCCCGAGACGGAAGGCTTCCTACTGGCCATACAAGATCAGGTTATACCAACTCGCAACTACCTAAAATTCATTGTAGGAGATGCATCGGTAGTGGATGACAGATGCAGATACGGGTGCCCAACTTCAGAAACAATCCAGCACATAACAGGAGGATGTCAGATGTTCGCATCAACGGAATATAAGGAACGACACGATTCGGTTGCCAAGATCTTGCACCGGGAACTGGCGGAAAAGCTGCTGCTTGTGCAGACAGAAAGGGTCCCATATTACAACTACACACCTGAGCCTGTTCTTGAGAACAGCAACTACAAGATGTACTGGGATCGTACAGTTCTGACTGATCAACGAGTTGCCCATAACAGACCGGACCTTATAATAGTTGATAAAATTTCTAGGAAGACAACTCTGATTGATGTGGCCATCCCGAACAACAACAACCTGCGTGTGAAGCAAGTCGAGAAGATCGCGAAGTACAGAGACTTAGAAGAACGAATTAGAAGGCAATGGGAAATGGAGAACGTCCAGACGATTCCAATCATCATGTCAACAACTGGTGTTATACCAAAAAGTTTGCTGAGAAACATCAAGGAGCTGAATCTAACTGATAGTCTTTACAGGTCCATGCAGAAAGCGGTACTGCTTGCGACAGCCCGAACCGTCAGGAAATTCATGGGGAATGCAGGATCGTCCAACAACATCAATGTCACCTAAGGCCCGATAACATGGCAAGGGTCTCGTCCGAGCCAGATCCTTTTGGTATCCGGGATGCCCGTGATCTGAGTGAATGTTCCCCGTAGAGGGAGTGCGAATGCCTTTTGGCTAAGTCGAGATAATAATAATAGTAATAATAATAATAAGTAAGATATTTTTGTTTTGATTCCTTTGTGTCCGAATTGCCTTTTTTATTTTGAATTTTGGAAATTATGTTGAAAACTTTTAGAGAAATTGAGCTTATTGTGCATTTTAATTAATTAGAAATAATTTCATAACTTTTGTGAGCCGTCTTATGATTTTTGGGAATTTATTTTGAACCATTATACTATTCTACTGTAGATGTAAAATTTTATCAAACTAAAATATGAATTTGAAAGGGTTTTGGAAAACTATTTAGAGCCAAATTATCTTGTTGAAATCAGAATTTTGTATTTAATTGAACTATTTTATATCAGAATTTTCGAGTAATACTCGTACTGTTATACAGTCATCAATTAATTTTATTCTAATTGAGAATTTTTTGCAATTTTTGTACTTTTAATCTGAAGGTTTGTTATTGTTTGCCATAGTTTTGTATTTGTGCCATTTTGACATATTGTCGTTGTGTCCTATTTTAAACTCAATTGTTAAACAGTGTACTTTTTGAAAAGTTTGGATTTTGTTACTTAGAAAAGGGTCATATTTCGGATATCTTGAGTGTAGCGTCGTGCGAAATTATAGATTTTTAATTTATTCATTAATAATTATTGCACAGGTATTTAAACTTCCTCTTATTAAACTGTATTTTGTTAGCTCAATGTACTCTTTCGTATTTAATCTTAATACACATATTAAACTAACCCAGTTTTTCCGTTATTCACCCTTTAGGCCCACACTAAAAGAAATAACTTGTGGCTCACCCCTTTTAATACCGCTCGCCAACTACCATCATAAAGGGGTGAGATTACCACATTTATTTGGTCTTGGATACTCTAAAGAGCAATATAATTGAAACACCAAGCGATACTGCTATCCTTGGATTTTAATAAATAGAGATGAAATGTTCCTAAGATATAATTTTTTATTCTCGGATTACGTCTCGGCGTTGAGGTGGAAGAGAGGCTTCTGTCCGGTAGATGGCGCACTGCGCACTTGTAATGCGGCTTCCCAAGACGAACTTTTGTTCGGCAGATGGCGCGCTTCGCGGCTTGCCAAATCTGTTGATTTGACCTTGGTTGTTTGCGTTTTTTTGTGCTGGCACGAATGAGTCATGGCCATCGATCGACGGCTGGAAGATATATTTTAGATTTTGTATTCAAGCGTTCGATTCGAGTCGCCCGGCCGCGGCCCCGCCCCCCTCTTTGCCTATGGAGGCGGTTTTTTTAAAGTAGCGAGTAACGTTATTAATTGTTAATGACAAATGTCTCGAGTCTTTTTAAAATAATCTTTTTATAATGGAGTTACCTATAACGTTGATTGATTCCTTCCTCCATCGACGGTTATAATATTCATATACAACAAGGTGACCAACTCCTAGGGCTGACGAAAACCGGGACAGTAGTTAGGTACCTAGCCAGGGGCGGATGGGACCACCGGGACACCGGGCAAATGTCCGGTGGGCCGGTCATTCGAAGGGCCCCGGAGGGCCGCCGCAGGCTCGAAGGCTCACCGGCCATCGCATCTTAAATTTTAAGACGTCTTAACTACTTGACAAAACAAAAGGCAATCATTGTTACAATAATTGTTGTAAGTAGGTAGTTAATTTAAGATAGGACGGTGCAACTGGCCATAATTAATTATTTTTGTTTTGTTATTTTTTGTTCTATTATTTCTTTACGTGTTTTACGGAAACGTAGAAGGGGCACACCATTATTTTATTTTTATTGAACTCGAAATTTCGACTTTTAAAGTCGCAGTCCGACTTTGAAGTCGAAATGCCGATTTTGAACTCAAAATTTTGACTTTGAACTTCGGCTTTGAAAGTTGGAAGTTCATAAAGTCGAAACTTCGAGTTCAATGTCGGAATTTCGAGTTCAAAGTCGGATTTCGAATTTCAAAGTCGAAATTTTGAGTAAAAAGTCGGAATTTCGACTTCATAAAGTCGGAATTTTGACTTCAAAGTTGGCCTTCGACTTTAAAAGTCGGAATTTCGAATTCAATAAAAATAAAATAACGGTGTGGTCCTTCTACGCTTCTGAATGTTTTGTTATTTTTATATCTTTATATTTAGAGAAAAAAGTTTTATTTGTTTTACGAGAGTTATGATTTTATTTATGTTTTCATAAAACATGTATATTTTGTTTTATTAAAAAAATACATTATCTACTTTTTTTTTTAATTGTTATTATAATAATAATTAAGAAAAGAAAAATCTAAAGCCAAATGAGACATTTAGGGGCCGCTTGGGAGACAAATGCCCGGGCTGGTTAGGTAAAGCCCATCCGCCCCTGTACCTAGCTATTTTTTACCTATAATATGCAACTGTCAAGTTTTGTAGTTTAATCAACTTATGATTTTGTTAGAATTATTGATCTAGTTCATGCTTTTAACCAATAAATACCACCCAAGGGAAACAAAAAAGAATTTGTGATCAACTAATATAACAAAAATAAAATTTAACACAAAGCCACAGGTACATAAATTAAAAAAAAAAAATACTGTCTATTTACAATATACAGGGTGGCCCAGGAGTGAGCCAATAGGTGTAAAAGAAAAAACAATTTCGCGTTTAAATTTGATTGTTTGTGGTTCTGATTTGCTTGACTAATGACTGGAAACTAATTTTTAGCATATTTTCGTTTTTGAAAAATCAAGATGGCGTCGACAGCGACCATTTATTTATTTTCATTGTAGGTGAAGTGCCTTTTCCTTTAAAGATAAAAAAAAATTCATTAAGAAAAGTTGTTCCCAATTAAAATTACCCCAGGGTACCAAATTTTGGAAAAATCGGCCTACTTTGTTTTCCCACTTCTTTTTCTAAGGCGCTAAAGAAAAAATTAAAAAATTAAGTGGCTGATTGTCTCAAATTTGGTACACGGCAATAAGTTTTAATTCTAAACAACTTTTTCTCATAAAATTTTTCGATACCTTGTATTTAGAAGCCACTTTAGCGCGTTAGAAAAAGGAAAGAGTGAGAAAAACAAAGTAGGTAGGCCCATCTTTCCAAAATTTGGTACCAGGTGGTAACTTTTAATTGGGTTTTAACAAATTACATAGGGTCTTCGGCTCTCTTGAGGGCATGAACATTTTTGTCGATTTGAAGTTTTTTTAGCACAGCGCGAAAAATTGGGCATGGAGGCCCATTTCTTTTTTAACGTCACCTGACTGGCCAAAATTGCCATATTTTATTTTCTTATCTATTTTCTGTGCGGCCTAAAATAACCGAGAAAATCGCCTAATAAGAAATAAACAAAAAATGCATAGCCTCAAGAGAGCCGAACACCCTGTGTAATTTTCTGAAACTATCTGAGTACCCAGTTGCATAAAGCTTCTTAGTGCCATCAATTTTCAATATAATAGTTTTCCTCTATCTCTTAAAATAAATATGCTAGGGCTATTAAATTGTTTTGCTCAATTTGAGGTATTTTTTATATTGCGCGTCAAGTTGGCTATGGCTGCCGATTTCTTTTGCAGCACCACTTAGCTGTCCAAAATTGCCACATTTTTGTTTCTTCACGATTTTTTTATTGTAGGGCGCAAAATAAGTGAGAAAATCGCGGTGGTATAGTTCTAAAATAATCATCCTGTATATAAAAAATAAGTTGATCAGTTATATAAAATTTATAAAAAATATTACAAAAAGTAAAGTATGAAACAAACATTTAAAAAAAAACTATAAGTTTTAAGTACAGGGTGGACCAACGTTTGGCGCCCTGCCGGAGGGGTCACCCATGGGGGCCCTGGTTATGATGTATGTAGGATATGATGTATTCATATCTAAATAGATGTAAATTCTTTGCCTTGACTGTCACCAAATCCAAAGGTAACTCAATTTAGAAAGAGAAAAATATTTCTAAAATTTTAGTTGAAATGTGCATACGGGCAAATTTTTTAAGTCGGTTTTAATTTTTTCGTTAAAGTTTTGTTATATTATTTATGCTGTAAACCGTTGATTGAATCTTCCGTCGACGTCTAAACCAAATTTTCTGTATGAATGACAACTATATAAATTTAGCTAGACATCATAAGTAGAGATACTAAGAGAGCACCAGACCAGACTTGTCGAAACCTGTCTGGTCTGGTACTCTCCTAGGTTTTGACCGTCTCTCCACTCTCTGCCCACTCCTATTAAAACAGCTAAATAGGAGAGGTTCAACTAAGATCTCATCAGACACGCAGATCATTTACAACATGTCCTTCTTAAATAGTTTAAACAATTTGCTGGTGAAAAATCTGGTGAATGTTCGGGATTTGGAAGTAAATAAAAAATTTGAGATCCAGTGTTTTAAGAGAATAAATACCAAGTTTGGGGAAAAGGTAGTGGCGGAATTTGCCGACTTCAAGACTATCCTGCCTCAGCGTTTTACGGAGCAATTAACTCGAGAGCGAATTGACGAATTGAATGGTGACGACAAAAGGTATTTTTTAACAAGCTTGGGGCCCGTCGGCAAGACTACAAATATTATATTTTCTGAAGCATGAGCGAGAGACTGCGGCGATATATGGAGGCACTCGAAGAGCTGAGACGCTTGATTATTATGTATGAACTAACTAAAAAGTTTAGAAATGTAAAATTGTAAAAATAAAAAATATTATTTGTTTGTGTGTTTTTTATTTCTCTAAGAGGGTGTGATTGAATAAACTTGTGTCAATCCAATGCCGGTTGTTAGGCAATTTTGCTTCAATTATGTCCGGACACAAATATTCTGACAATTTAAACAGCAAAACATAAAAAATTGACTAGTGAATTATCCAGTGAGAAAATATTCTACATAATATCCAATTGGGCAATTGCTCAAGTCGGTCCTCCAAATTTCTCGAATATGCGTTTTTCCAAAATATTGTTTGTGTTTTTTACTTCGGATTTGAGGGGTATATCGATTGGTTTGATGCCGAGGGGTGAGAAAATATTGTCTGTGTTTTTTACTTCGGATTTGAGGGGTATATCGATTGGTTTGATGCTGAGGGGTGAGAGGTTCGACCAACAGAGAAGTAAAAAATTCTAGAGTTTTAAGAGGATAAATATTAACACGTTGACTGCCATGTGTATATATATTATGCACAGATTGGTCTGGTGCTGCGGGTCGATCAACAGAGAAGTAAAAAATTCGAGAGTTTTAAGAGGATAAATATGAACACGTTGACTGCCATGTGTATATAATATTATGCATAGATTCATCTGCTGCTGCGGTTCGATTAACAGAGAAGTAAAAAATTCGAGATTTTTAAGAGGATAAATATTAACACGCCTTGTGTATATATATTATGCACAGATTGGTCTGCTGCTGCGGTTCGATCAACAGAGGAGTAAAAAATTCGAGACTTTTAAGAGGATAAATATTAACACGTTGACTGCCATGTGTATATATATTATGCACAGATTGGTCTGGTGCTGCGGGTCGATCAACAGCGAAGTAAAAAATTCCAGAGTTTTAAGAGGATAACTATTAACACGCCTTGTGTATATTATGCACGGGTCTGGTTCTGCGGTTCGACCAGGTAAAAAATTCGAGAGTCTTAAGAGGATAGTGGTTGTCGAATTTGCATGAAAAAAATTTGTGTAAAAATTATGTGTTTTTTACTACCCAATAATGGCTTTCAGGCTGCGGCCATGGAGGCAATGTCTGAGAAGCATGATTATGAGCGAAATAAAAAGTTTAAATTATGAAAATATTTGTTAATAATAGTTAAAATAGTCCTCAAGTTGTGTGAATTTCAGATGATAGAACTTGTCAGGAAAAAATCAATACTACGGCAGAGCGCCCATAATCGGCCGCCGTAGGGCTCCGCATCATAAACCCTCTAAAGGGGCCATTTACCGCAAAGGATTGCTTCAAGAATTTTGTCTGAAGTTTTAAACGTGGGAATATGTCGCGTATTTAGTTTTTCTACATAGATGATTTTAATTTGGTCTGTAGTACCATGATTGTTTAAATCTAAAAAATAACTTATTATTTGTTACATGAGTAGTACCATGATGGTTTAAATCTAAAAATAACTTGTTTATTATTAATGAGTAGCACCGTGACTAAATCTAAAAAATAACTTTATATAGCTAACGCCCTCTGGGTGCCAGCGTCTGCTTTACTAGTCGAGAAATTTTAACCGTTACTAATGGCGGGTGGCTTTCTATTGAGACTATTCGAGCGCCGGTATTTTGTATTCTTTTTTCTTCCTCGGTCCGCCAGATGGGTCTAGTGTGCAACTTCCCGACACGAGCTTGTTTGAAATAGATAAGTTCTTGTCCTGGACCTCTCAACGGTCGAGCTGGGGTTCAAAAGGTACAGCACTATTAGATATTAGTCAGTTATCAAGGAACCCCAATCAGCTCCCCGCCCCTTCTCCGTCACAATTCCGTCCGATCTGTACAGTTCCGGAAGGAATGGTCTGTCGGTTGGGGAACCGCCACCCTTTTTTTGGGTGGCAGTGGTGGTTATTAAAAGCCCGAACCCCCCGCACGAGGCTCGGCAATAATGTATCTGCTAGATCCAGCTCTATGTTAAAAATGTTCGATCTAATGAAGTAAACATTTTTGCAGTCCTATTGGACTCTAAGTATATCCTGACTCGAAATATAACAGTCACATTCAAACAGAATTATGCAATAACTTTTTTGAATATCCATGTTTATCATCCGGTATATTGTCCGGATGCGGCACGTGCCAAGCAGAGGATATTACCTAGACCCATAGACCTTACTCTCCCTTCAAGATTTATGACTTGGCAATTATAGCTTCTTCGGTACAATAAGGTACGTAATAAATATTCTTGGCGATAAAAACCTTAACACGTTGAGTGTCGAACTTGCCCAACGCGCCATGTGCATATTCAGGCAGCGCTTTATGTCAGGCTGCGTAATGTACATATGTACCGTGCAGGAATCTGATGGTGCGGCATGGAATTAACACCATCTTAGTTGGTGATATCTTACTATTTTGATTTTTGTTAGATATTAGCTGTGGTAATATAAATAACTAAATACAGGGAAATAAATGAACTGCGGTGGTGGTTAAAAAAGCACGAACCCCTCGCGCGAGGCTCGGCAATAATGTATCTGCTAGATCCAGCTCTATGTTAAAAATGTTCGATCTTATTATTTTGTCAGTTTAGAAATCCTACTCTCCATTCAATATTAAAAACTTGATTTTCAAACAAATTATAAAAGGAGCGTGCACGCTTAGATTCCCTGACTTAGAATAAAATTTAAAATATTTGTTATACAATTTCGAATCTGACGCTGAACTTAATCTACTTGAAGTATTTTTTCAAAATATGAAGATAGTCAAATTCTAAACACATTTGCAAGTGATCATCACATGTTTGAATACACAATGTATTATTTCAAATGTTGGATCTAATATAATAAAGTAAAAATTTTGACAGTTTACCTAATAGCACAGAATAAATAGCTTTGCAACAGAAGCCTCCTTACGGACATGTATCAAAAATAAGCGAGTCTCCATTTCAATTTACAGAAAGACAAACAGTATATTAATCATAAATTTGGTTCTAATACAATCTCTTTGCTATGTAGATTAACGTAAAATCGAATAAAATGCAAATTATTCATGACTTTAGAAGATATTTCGCTAAAAAGCGAGTCTCCTTTTGACACATGTCGCTAAGAAATTGTCTGTATTACTCGTTAGTCTGTGCTAATAGGACCTCCCAACTCGATAATCCAGCTATAAAAGTCGCATTCAGGATTATGCTTTTTCAATATCCAGGTATATCATCGCGGCACGTGCCGCAGAGGGTATTAGACCTATAGACCTGTAATTATTATTCTCACTTCAAGATTTATGACTTAGCAATTATAGCTTCTTCGGTACAATAAGGTATAATAACGTATTCGAAGTTCTCGGATTGTAGCACCGTGTATGTTTAACATTAATAGGAAACTTAGCATAATAAAATACAGTAAAATTTTTTAATTATTTATTAATGAAAAATATTCTAATTTTGTCTCATATACAAGAGGATTGAAGCAAACTTTAATTTTAGAATCTATGCAATTTGAGTTCGATGTTGTCGATATTTATAATCGAATTTAAATAATTACAACCTATTAAGTCTCACACATCACAAGTTTTACACAATTTGTATGCAAAACCTTGTATGAATGTATGCAAAACCTTGAAAGTCGCAAAAATTGGACGCAACTCGCAAGCAACGCAAGATGTATGCAAATCCTTGAGAGACGCAAAAATTGGACTCGCAAGCTGTATATATAGTAGGCAATTAAAAGACATTTGACCTACCTTGAAAGCTAATGGACATTTTTTCGACTTTTAAGTGTTAACTACTATAGTTACTTTTCGAAAGAGAGAGTACCTGCGAGCTATTTCAACAAACTGAGCGGTATAATACATGTAAAAAATTATAAGTTAAAGTTTAAGCTTAGGAATCATTCATAATATAGCAATTTTCCGATTATGAATTCATACTTGCAAAAACATCTTAGTTTGAGGGAAGAGTCGCGTATAAACATAATAAGTACCACATACCCACCAAATATTTCACCAAAATTGTCATATTTTCTCACCTGTTGTGTGGAGAAATAAACAAAACATCATAGCTTCAAGGGAGCCGAAGACCCTGTGTAATTTCTGAAACTAAGTATCCAGTTGTGCCATCAAAGTTTTCTTCTTCTTAAAATAAGCTACGTTTTTGCTAAATTTGTTTTTTATATTGTGCCGATTTGCAGCATCACTTAGCTGTCTACTGACACATCTTTACGTTTTAGGACGCAAAATCGAGGTACTAAAAAATCATCCTGTATAGAAAAGTTGATCGGTTAAAGTTACAAAAACAGATTCTAAAAACAATAATATGAATGTTACACATCCAGATCCTGACGTTTCACTATGCATTAGTTATCATATTTACCACGAATTGCTCTTTCCCGTATACAGATTTCTGTTAATAGTTCCCAAATTATACTTATGTTTTTCTCTAGAAAGATCTATTGTCTATGCATTTTATCTCAGAATCAAGAACCACATTCAGATAGAAGATGGCATTCATTAACAGATAGTACAGACTATTGTTATTCAGTTCGGATAGTTTCTACTTGTGTGCCATTCGACGAGCCCAGTGTATAAATCCAATATACTTTTTTAAGTACAGGACCAACCGCCGGAGCGGCCTCCCGCGGTGCCCGGGTTTAAACAAAAATTGTAACGAGTTTCTATAGTCTACTTAATAATAATAATAAACTACTTACTAGATTAGGGGATGAGATTTAGCATGATGCTACTCTTACGTCTAACCCCAATACATGATAATATTAAATTAACTTAAACAGGTATAAAACTATGAAACATTCTTATTAATTAAGTAAAGGTAAATTCGTTATAAATTCAATGTGTCTGCATAGATAATGATGTAGTGAGAACCAAGAGGTTTGCGCTTTCAAAAGATGTCTTTTAAGTTTTTGTTTGAACATGAATGTGGATCCGCTTATTTTTATTTCATTATTTAGACTGTTGTAGAGAACAACTGAATTATATGTGTCTCTCTTTTACAACATATTATGGAAATTTTGTAAATAATACTTGTAAAATCTTTATTTTTTCATCCTAGCCGTTCGTAAAATCCGGCAAAATTCTAACCATACAGAAGTATTTGTAACCCGCAATAAAACAGGTAAAATGTGAGACCCATCGTAAAATACCTAGAATATATGTTTTATGGTAGAATTAAAAAGGTGTATTTTCATGAGATTGACCCACTTGTTAAGCACGGTAATTTTCCATCGCTTTCCAAAGCACCACATGTTTTAAACTCATATTTCTTGTCACACTCTGGCGGTACCCTGTATATTACAATTTTTTGAAGTAGGTGAAAGCGGCATTTGCTAATCTAGAACGATCCAATTGCTATTGTATTATTTTTGGACAAAATCTATGATACCGACGGCTTTACACTATTAGGTAAAAAGGGGGTATCGCTTCAGACGTATTGACCCCCATAAAACATGCCTAGTTAACAAAAGTAGACATATTATCAAAGTCTAGAGAGTATTCTCTAGACTTTGATATTATTGTCCGTTTTAGAAAGTCACATCCATTATTTTTTTAACATGTTGACTGCCAAAGCGAATTTCGTGATCGGGTCCGCTGCGCCGAAGTACTCGTAGTTTTATTGAAAATTTTATTTATTTTTACGTTTTGGGAGCAAAATAGTTTAAGACTGAATACAAATTTATACTTATAGTATGCAATAGAAGTGTGCATAAAATATATGCACATGGCGCCTGATTAAATCATTTCAAATTTCAAATACACCTTGTAAACAGGTAAAGTACAGCCCTGTCGTCAATACCGTTGACGACCTTCAACGATTGCGCCAAGTCAGAGTGGGCTGTTAGCGTGAGCTGTATAGACGTGTGTTTGACGTTTACACGTGACAGTAAAATCGTCGTATTGTTGTCAGTAAAATCGTCGTATTGTTGGTTCTATCGGCAGTTATTAGTTACTAATAACTTATTGGTAGTGGTCATGTCGCTCGCAAGTCAAGAAAAGAAAATAAGAAGGTTAGAAGTACTAATGGAAGAATGTTTGAAGGACTGTGACATAAGTGATGAAGAGCCGTTTGCCGCCGACTCTGATGGCGATCCGGAATATGTGCAAGAAAGTGAAAGTAGTGGTTCAGAGTCAGGGCAACAAGTACCAAGAAAGAAAGAAACAGAAAGTTGATATTAGGCAATCCGTTCCTTTAACTTCAAATACAGTAAGTAGCAGTAGCTCAGATTCAAGTTCTCTCTCCGATACCGAGGATATTGATGATATACCGAACGTAGCCAGCTGGGGACCCATTGAAAGAAAATTTAAAGATTTTGCATTTGATGTACCTGTCGATATACCTGTAGATCTTAAAAAGGAACTTAGAGGTCTTAACGAATTGGATTGTTTCTTAAAAATTGCGACTGAAGAAGTTTTTGAGTTAATGGCGCAACAAACTAATATCTATGCCGAGCAGAAGATTGTCGAGAAAATTGTTGATAACAGTATAGGAAGAAAATCAAGACTCAATAACTGGATACCTACGAATGCAGCTGAAATGAAAATGTTTCTGGGAATAATTATTTGGATGGGACTGGACCGAAAACCTACTTTGAAAGATTACTGGAGTCGATCTGCTCTTTATGCAAATCAAATTTCGAAACAGATACCAAGAAATCGTTTTGAAATACTATTGCAAATGTGGCATTTTTCAAACAATAAAGAATGTCCTCCTGCAGACAGACTTTATAAAATACAACCACTTATCGACGTTATAAATAAAAACATTAAAGTTTGTATGGTTCCTGCAGAAAATGTTTGTATTGATGAAAGCATGGTACCGTTCCGTGATCCAATATCTTTCAAACAATATGTGAAAGGAAAGAGACACAAGTTTAACTTTAAAGTTTTTAAATTGTGCATTAAAGGTGGTTACACATATCATCTAAAAGTTTATTGTGGATTTGAGAAAACAGATGGCATGCCAGTAGCTAATAATGGTGAAGAATTAACAGAAGCTCCTGCCAGAGAAGGTATCCCAATGAAGGCAACAGCTATTTGTGCCTATAATTCTGCAAAACCATACATATATGTGGCTGACCAAATGTCTTCATATTCTACTTCATTGCATAGGTCGGTAAAATGGTTTCGTAAGATAGCCGTAGAGGTATTGACAGAAATATCGCTGGTAAATGCTTGGCATTTGTACAAAGTTGTTAATAATTCATCTATGCAGATTACAACTTTTAGAGAAATACCTTGCATGCTATTATTGGAGAGTAATAAACAACCGATCCCAGAAGAAAACAATACAGATCATAAAATGCAGACATCAGAAAATAGACACCGATGTAAGTTTTGTTATAAAAAGCATGCAAAAGACCATGACAGAAAATACGCTATAGCTCACAGTAAGCAAGTTCTCTCTACGTACGTCCAGCTTGTTCAGGAAGTCCAGCGATTTGTGTGGAATGTGTTTTTACTGTTCACAATTCAAAATTAAAATAATCTTTTTGTTTGTATACAGTAGGTATATTTCTATGTCAATCTATGTAGAAAAACATTTTTTGTTACCAGAAAAGCCATTTTTTGTTGCCAACATTATTTACTTTTGCATAAAACTTGTCGACAGAAAATATAACTTGAAAGGGGAATATTGCAGTACATTTATTTTCCTGTATTTAGTTATTTACAAGAATAAATATCTTATAGACTGAAATTAAAAGTTGAAAATTTGTAACAAAAACGTAAATGGTAAGATATCACGAGACCAACTAAGATGGTGTTAATCACATGTCAACAGATTCCCCATAAGAAATGCACGGTATGCACATTACGCGGTCTGACATAAAGCGCTGTGAATATACAAATGGCGTGCAAGTTGTCTGTGCATATATGCACATGACAGTCAACATGTTAAAAAATATATGGTTTTGTATGAATTGAGAGTATATTTTATAAGTATGTTGTTTGTTACAACTTCTTCTACACAGCAAAGATTTTTTCTGTTAAAAGCATCTGAGGTTAGTTTATATTTTAGGAATTTTGTTCTAAATTTTTCTGTAAGGTTCATTTCTATCTTAATAAAAATATGTCTTATAATTACCTCGAGTTAGAGTACGAAATGCTGCATATGTAGCAAATATACATGTTTTTTTGCATAGAGTTATTGAAGTTTATACCTAAGCACCTCGAGTTAAGGGAAAATGGATACATGTATATCTACAAATTGCCTGTATATTCTAAATGATTTAATATTTAAACAGCTCGCTTTGGGGATGTTTGGACTTTCTAAAACGGACAATATACTTTTGTGACATGCTTTATGGTGGGCAATACGTCTGAAGGGGTACCCTTCACCTGATAGTGTAAAGCCGTCATAAATTTTGTCCAAAAAATAATACAATAGCAATTGGATCGTTCTAGATTAACGTCGCTTTCACCTGCATCAAAAAGTTGTACCGCCAGCTTATATGAAACATGTGGTGCTTTGGGAAACGAATAAGTTAAATACACCACAATTCTAACATAAAACATATATTCTAGGTATGACAGGTCTCACATTTTCCCTGCGCATACTGTATGGTTAGTATTTGGCCTTACAAACGCCTAGGATGAAAAAAGATTTTACTATTATTTACAAATTTCCAAGACAAGTAGACTATAGAAACTCATTTCAATTTTTGTTTAACGTCTGTTTAAGTTTTGAAACGTCAGGATCTGGATGTGTAACATTCATATTATTGTTTTTAGAATCTGTTTTTGTAACTTTAACCGATCAACTTTTCTATACAGGATGATTTTTTAGTACCTCGATTTTGCGTCCTAAAACGTAAAGATGTGTCAGTAGACAGCTAAGTGATGCTGCAAATCGGCACAATATAAAAAACAAATTTAGCAAAAACGTAGCTTATTTTAAGAAGAAGAAAACTTTGATGGCACTTAGTTTCAGAAATTACACAGGGTCTTCGGCTCCCTTGAGGCTATGATGTTTTGTTTATTTCTCCACACAACAGGTGAGAAAATATGACAATTTTGGTGAAATATTTGGTGGGTATGTGGTACTTATTATGTTTATACGCGACTCTTCCCTCAAACTAAGATGTTTTTGCAAGTATGAATTCATAATCGGAAAATTGCTATATTATGAATGATTCCTAAGCTTAAACTTTAACTTATAATTTTTTACATGTATTATACCGCTCAGTTTGTTGAAATAGCTCGCAGGTACTCTCTCTTTCGAAAAGTAACTATAGTAGTTAACACTTAAAAGTCGAAAAAATGTCCATTAGCTTTCAAGGTAGGTCAAATGTCTTTTAATTGCCTACTATATATACAGCTTGCGAGTCCAATTTTTGCGTCTCTCAAGGATTTGCATACATCTTGCGTTGCTTGCGAGTTGCGTCCAATTTTTGCGACTTTCAAGGTTTTGCATACATTCATACAAGGTTTTGCATACAAATTGTGTAAAACTTGTGATGTGTGAGACTTAATAGGTTGTAATTATTTAAATTCGATTATAAATATCGACAACATCGAACTCAAATTGCATAGATTCTAAAATTAAAGTTTGCTTCAATCCTCTTGTATATGAGACAAAATTAGAATAAGAATATTTTTCATTAATAAATAATTAAAAAATTTTACTGTATTTTATTATGCTAAGTTTCCTATTAATGTTAAACATACACGGTGCTACAATCCGAGAACTTCGAATACGTTATTATACCTTATTGTACCGAAGAAGCTATAATTGCTAAGTCATAAATCTTGAAGTGAGAATAATAATTACAGGTCTATAGGTCTAATACCCTCTGCGGCACGTGCCGCGATGATATACCTGGATATTGAAAAAGCATAATCCTGAATGCGACTTTTATAGCTGGATTATCGAGTTGGGAGGTCCTATTAGCACAGACTAACGAGTAATACAGGCAATTTCTTAGCGACATGTGTCAAAAGGAGACTCGCTAGTTATGTTCATCGACCCCACAGCACACCGACCTGGACGAAAACCCCGAATCAGCGGAATCAGCTTTTTATTTTTCGTACACCGCATTTCCAATTTATATAAATATCGCGACCGCAATTAATCGATCAGTAATAGTTTATACCCTACGTTCAATAAACCTTTTTAAAAACGAAGATTTTCGACCCCGGAACATAACTGGCGCTGCGAACAGGATAGCTGCACGGAATCCAAAGGAGGATCATCGGTTCGTCTCAACGATTTGGCAGTTATCAACGACCTGGGAGAAGAAACCTGTGCAGAGATTGGAGAACCATACGGCAGGGATGTCCAGAGCGATTCTTCTTGTCCTGTAAGTTCACTTCCTTTTTCTCATGAGTTCTGATTACCCTGAAGGTTCATTATTAGAAGATTTAGCTCATTTTTCTATTACTCCAAAAGCTCCTAAACAAAAACCTCGTTTTAAACCATATTCTAAAAATTTATCTGAAGATTTAAAAAACCCTCAAATTTTAATTTCTCAGCCCTCAACTTCAAAAACTCAAGAAATGGCTTTAACAAATACCGACATTAATAATTTGTGCAACACTCTTCCAGAATATAAACCGGGAGATAACCTCTCCACATTTATAAATTCAGTTGATAATTTAATTGCTTTTTTCACTCAACAAGGTGCTAATGCCACTCAACTATATATAATTAACACTCATATCGTTTCCAAAATTAAAAATGAGGCTCGTGATTTCTTAAATTTACACAATAAAACTTCTTGGGCAGAAATAAAGCCCCTTTTACTCCAAAAATATGGCGACCGTCGCACAGAAGAAATTTTATTAACACAATTAACCACCACAGTTCAAAAGCGTTCTGAATCTTATGATGACTATTACAACCGAATAACTTTAGCACTTAATGATCTTTTACAGCATGTTTCTTTACATGAAAATAACGCTCAGGCAATCGAGTTTAAAGCTTCGTTTTTCAGAAAACAAGCCCTTAGAACATTTTGTACTGGCATAAACAATCCCTATTGCGATCATTTATCTCATTTTGAATTAAACTCTCTCGACGAAGCACTTCAAAAATGCATAGCTTTAGATAACCACAAACAGCAACAGCAATATATGTCTTATCTTAAATCTACCACCTATCCCCGCGATTATCAAAGAAACAGTCAACCTACCACTACCAATCGCCCTACTAATCAAAATCCTCAACCACCTCGCAACCCACAACCTAATCATAATACGAATATGAACCCAAATTTTAATCAACAATTCCCTCAAAACTTTAATCAAGGTCCTTCAAACTCACCTAGAAATTTTGGCAACACAAATAGGCCCATTCCTCAAAGACAAAACCCTCCACCTAATAGACAAGTATTCAGCCCACCATCTAATAGACCCAACAATAATTACTTCCAAAATCAATATCGTCCAACTCCAACTCCTATGTCCATAACTTCAAAATTGCCGTCACAGCAAACTTACAAACCAACCCCAATGTCCACACGTACTTTCCATAATAATATAGAATGCGATTCCAATTTAGAAACCGAAGAATACTTTTCCGAAAATTTTCGAGAACAAGCCTCGGAATCTCCTCCCAATCCCGAATTATCGAATTAAATAATATTTCAAAAGCCACCAAACTTCGATTTTTCTATCTCCCTTATTCTAATCTTAAAGTATTAATAGATTCTGGTGGATCCGATACTGTAATAACTCCCGAAGCTGCACAAAATTTCGATCCAAAATATCAATTTTTTGAACCCTTTACTCTTATTTCTATGAAAACTCCTAAAACCTACTCCGAAAACCTTTATTTTCCCGTTTTTAACGAAATTGGCATTGATCAACCGTTTATAGTTAGAATTGCCGACTGGCACAACGATTTTGATATTCTTTTAGGTACTGGTGAACTCGACCAATTAGGTGCAAATATAGATTATGAAACTCATATATTTTCTATTCGTAAATTAGGCGTTTCCGTTCCATTTGAAGTTATATATCGTTCGAATAATCGACTCCGTATCCCAGTAAATATCAATAATGGTGAAGTTGTACTCCCAGAAATTACCCTTGATAACCAAACTGTACTCCCAATTTCAATACACCATGCCAATGATGGGTTTGTAGAAATACCACAACCAGAAAATTTAAATATTGACTTCCCTGAACCAATATCTGTTTATCCACTATCCGATTTTGAAGAATTATCACCTCCCTTCTCCAATAACTCATTTGATCCCAACTCTATTCGAACAAAACATCTGAATTCCGAAGAAAAGCAAAAAATTCTTGATCTATGTCATAAATTTAAAGATATTTTTTACAATGAATCATCTGATCTGTCATTTACTAGTTCTGTCAAACACGAAATCCGCACAAAAGACGAAACTCCTATTTTTTCCCGTTCTTTCCGACATCCTAAAGTCATGCAAAGCGAAATTTCTTCCCAAATTGATAAACTCTTAGAACAAAATATAATCCGACCTTCAATTTCCCCTTATTCTTCGCCCGTTTGGATCGTTCCAAAGAAAATGGATGCATCCGGTAAACGCAAGTTTCGCATGGTTATAGACTATCGCAAACTAAACGATAATACGGTTGAAGACAAATATCCCCTTCCCCGCATCGACGAAATACTTGACAATTTAGGCAAATGCACATACTTCACAACCCTCGACTTAGCCCAAGGTTTTCACCAAATTGAAGTACACCCCAACTCCGTTGAAAAAACCGCCTTCACAGTTCCCAATGGCCACTTCGAATATACAAGAATGCCGTTTGGTCTAAAAAACGCCCCAGCGACCTTCCAACGCATGATGGACGAAATTCTAAGAGAATACCTTTACAAATCATGTTTTGTCTATATGGATGACGTCATTATATTTTCCAAATCTTTACAAGAACATCTTATACATATAAAATCCATTTTTCAAAAATTCCGTGAAGTAAACCTAAAAATTCAACTCGACAAATCTGAATTCCTAAACAAAGAAGTAGCTTTCCTTGGCCACGTGATTACTCCCGAAGGCATTAAACCCAATCCAAACAAAATATCCGCAATCCAAAACTTCCCCATTCCTAAAACTACTAAGGAAATTAAAAGTTTCTTGGGACTAATAGGCTATTATCGCCGCTTCATTCCTAATTTCTCAAAAATGACAACACCCATGACACGTTGTTTACGAAAAGACACCAAAATTGAAATTGACCACCCTCAATATATAGATTGTTTTGAAAAATGTAAATCCGCTCTAAGTAACTCCCCAATTCTCCAATACCCTGACTTTTCTCTACCTTTTACACTAACTACTGACGCCTCTAACGTTGCTATTGGCTCTGTCCTATCCCAAAAAGGAAAACCAATCGCTTACTACTCCCGCACCCTTATTACCGCAGAACGAAACTACTCCACAATCGAGAAAGAACTCCTTGCAATCATAGAATCCTGTAAACATTTCCGGCCCTATCTTTTTGGTGTAAAATTCACCATAGAAACCGATCACAACCCCTTAGTCTGGCTCTATAAAATTAAGGAACCCCATTCTCGTCTCGCCCGGTGGAAACTCAAATTAGAAGAATATAATTTTGAAATTGTATATCGCAAAGGTAAAGAAAATTTTGTAGCCGACGCTCTTTCCCGTATCGAACTCAATATGCATGAATTAGACTCGATCTGTGTAAATCCTCCCTCACATGACGATGACTTTAATATTGACGACTTTATTAACGAAACTTATGAAAAACAAACTGGACTATCCACACAACACTCCACACACGAAAACCCTATTGCAACTATTCCATTTTCCGAAGAACCCATTAATTATTTTCCTAATCAAATTATCTTAAAATTTGGAAACAAACATGACGTTCAATACATCCTTAAATTCAAAAGTAAACACCAATATTACGTAACTCTTACTGAAAAAGATTGGAAAACTGACATTAAAAACACTCTCCATTCTATAATATCTCCTAATCAACGCTACCATATCCTCACAGAACAAACGGATATCCAAAAACTTATATCTGAATATGTCCGCAATACTTTTAATGAAACCGTTCGTATCTCTTTCTGCTCTAAACAAACTCAAGACATAGAGAATCCCGATAAACAACTTCAATGTGTTCAAGATTACCACAAGCAAAATCATAATGGCATACTCGAAACTCTCAATCACTTAAAACTCCATTATTATTGGCCAAATATGCGCACTACGATTTCCGATTATATTAATAAATGCGATATATGCCTCCGAAATAAATATGAAAGACACCCTTATAAACTTCCCTTCAAAGGCCCCCTATTAGGACAAAAACCTTTTGATATTATCCACATAGACACCTTTTGCTGTAATCGTCAAAGTTTTCTAACAATCATAGATTCATTTTCCAAATACGCTCAAGTTTACAATATACAAGACAAAATGAATATATCCATTCTCAGCAAATTACGTCATTACTTTTCTCATCACAATTATCCGCGCAAAATTGTCTGTGACGAAGGAACTGAATTTTCCAATAATCTCTTTAAAGAATTTTGTAAACTCCACAAAATAGAACTCCATTTTACCACAGTTAATAATCCTAACTCTAACAGTCCTATCGAACGATTCCATTCCACATTTACAGAAAAACTGCGCGTTATGCAAGATGAACGACCTAGAGAATATTTCCAAGACCTAATCACCCACTGTGTCCTTATTTATAACCAATCCATCCACTCAGCTACTGGCTACTCCCCTTTCTCAATCCTCTACGGCCCCTATATCGAAGAAATACAATTCGACGACGACTTACCTATTTATGAAAAATATAATCAACGACATAAAGATGAACTCCGCCCTTTTATTGATTCCCTTTACACTAAACTTCACGAAAAAGAAACCCGCATTTTAGAAAACCGCAACAAAAATCTACCAGATCCCACTCCTACTCCAGAACAAGGACAAACCGTGTACCTTTCCAAAAACACTCGTAACAAACTCGACGCACCCTATATACCCGCTACTGTTACCTCTACTGACAATACAAAAATTAAAGTCTTAACTACTAAGAATAAACCCACTAACTCTCATCCTAGAAAAATCAAACGCTTACGCAAACCTCCCTTGTTACAGAAACACCCTCCTAATAACCAACTGCCTGGCTCTTCAAGTGCACCCGATCCCTAATAATGGATACTATCAAGAATTGGTAGGCCAAGCACAATTATTTGACCACTTTCACCGTCACATACTTACTTTCAACTTAAGCACTATAGATAATACCCTTAAACTTTACCCCGTTAATTTAGTTCTTTTTAATACTTCAACGACTTCGTCTTATTACAAAATGTTTAATCAATATCAACTGCTTTATCATGAAACTCTTGACAATTTTCATAAACTAATTCGCCCTAGACAGAAACGTGGAATTATGAACTATATAGGTACTTTCATTAAATCAATCACAGGTAATCTCGACGAGAATGATCGTATATTTTTGGAAAAACATATTCAAGCTATCGAAAACAAGCAATCTCAAATTATTGGCACCCTCAATAACTCTACAACTTATGCCTCACAAACAATAAAACGATATAACATGTTAGTTGAAACTATTAATAATAACACAGTTAAAATTGCACAAGATATTAATCTCCTCAGCGACGAATTTGACAAATATCTCTCACTTCATAGCGAAATACTTAATCTCGATCGTTTAAATCAATTCCTTCAAAAATTACTTCGAACTATTAATTTAGCTGCATTGCAACAGTCGAACATTGAACTCTTTTCTCTCTCTGAAATTATTAAACTAGAAAATCAACTCAAATCAATCTATAATAAAGCCTCTCTCTTATCCGATAACATGCACCCTTTTGAACTAATCGAAACTGCTCAAAGTACAATAATCTCTACAGAAAGTCAGATACTCATTATCCTAAAAATTCCTATCCTTGATGAACTTGTATTCCCACTCTACCAAGTTTACCCAATCCATAACAAAGAAGATATCGTTTTGGTACCCCCTGCTGTTTACTATGGGAATAATCGTTGGTATTCCACATGCACACCTACAGAAAGAAAAATCACCTGTCAAACTATGTCAACAACCAGATGTCAACTGCCCACATTAGAAAACTGCACCACTGCCATTCTCCTGCAACCGATCATACATCAAACTAAGAGAAGCCTCATTGCCAGCACAAATCACCCACTCCGTATCACCGAAAAATGTTCAAAAACAGAAAAAATCATAAAGCAACCAGCAATCATCCAATCACCCTGTCCAATTCAAATTGAAAATCAATGGTATACCGCCACGCAAGAAGAAGCCGAAATCCCAGCCATCGTTCCTGTCAAAATTAATCCCAAGTATCGTCTACAACTAAATCATTTACAGTCTCTTCAAGAAACACCGCAATTGTCGGCTATCCAACCCATACACCTAGATCCAGTCGTCATCTCCACAACAACCTGGTCAGCCACACTTCTTATCATCACTCTAATGTGTGTCATCATCTACTTCATCCTAAGAAAACGAAAAAGACTCCAAACACTCTTTTTCAAACCAAGAATATCACTCTCAGAACTCCAAGAACTTCAACAACTCAACAAGAAGCCCGAGGACGAACTTCCATCCTAAGGGGGGAAGAGTTATGTTCATCGACCCCACAGCACACCGACCTGGACGAAAACCCCGAATCAGCGGAATCAGCTTTTTATTTTTCGTACACCGCATTTCCAATTTATATAAATATCGCGACCGCAATTAATCGATCAGTAATAGTTTATACCCTACGTTCAATAAACCTTTTTAAAAACGAAGATTTTCGACCCCGGAACATAACTCGCTTTTTAGCGAAATATCTTCTAAAGTCATGAATAATTTGCATTTTATTCGATTTTACGTTAATCTACATAGCAAAGAGATTGTATTAGAACCAAATTTATGATTAATATACTGTTTGTCTTTCTGTAAATTGAAATGGAGACTCGCTTATTTTTGATACATGTCCGTAAGGAGGCTTCTGTTGCAAAGCTATTTATTCTGTGCTATTAGGTAAACTGTCAAAATTTTTACTTTATTATATTAGATCCAACATTTGAAATAATACATTGTGTATTCAAACATGTGATGATCACTTGCAAATGTGTTTAGAATTTGACTATCTTCATATTTTGAAAAAATACTTCAAGTAGATTAAGTTCAGCGTCAGATTCGAAATTGTATAACAAATATTTTAAATTTTATTCTAAGTCAGGGAATCTAAGCGTGCACGCTCCTTTTATAATTTGTTTGAAAATCAAGTTTTTAATATTGAATGGAGAGTAGGATTTCTAAACTGACAAAATAATAAGATCGAACATTTTTAACATAGAGCTGGATCTAGCAGATACATTATTGCCGAGCCTCGCGCGAGGGGTTCGTGCTTTTTTAACCACCACCGCAGTTCATTTATTTCCCTGTATTTAGTTATTTATATTACCACAGCTAATATCTAACAAAAATCAAAATAGTAAGATATCACCAACTAAGATGGTGTTAATTCCATGCCGCACCATCAGATTCCTGCACGGTACATATGTACATTACGCAGCCTGACATAAAGCGCTGCCTGAATATGCACATGGCGCGTTGGGCAAGTTCGACACTCAACGTGTTAAGGTTTTTATCGCCAAGAATATTTATTACGTACCTTATTGTACCGAAGAAGCTATAATTGCCAAGTCATAAATCTTGAAGGGAGAGTAAGGTCTATGGGTCTAGGTAATATCCTCTGCTTGGCACGTGCCGCATCCGGACAATATACCGGATGATAAACATGGATATTCAAAAAAGTTATTGCATAATTCTGTTTGAATGTGACTGTTATATTTCGAGTCAGGATATACTTAGAGTCCAATAGGACTGCAAAAATGTTTACTTCATTAGATCGAACATTTTTAACATAGAGCTGGATCTAGCAGATACATTATTGCCGAGCCTCGTGCGGGGGGTTCGGGCTTTTAATAACCACCACTGCCACCCAAAAAAAGGGTGGCGGTTCCCCAACCGACAGACCATTCCTTCCGGAACTGTACAGATCGGACGGAATTGTGACGGAGAAGGGGCGGGGAGCTGATTGGGGTTCCTTGATAACTGACTAATATCTAATAGTGCTGTACCTTTTGAACCCCAGCTCGACCGTTGAGAGGTCCAGGACAAGAACTTATCTATTTCAAACAAGCTCGTGTCGGGAAGTTGCACACTAGACCCATCTGGCGGACCGAGGAAGAAAAAAGAATACAAAATACCGGCGCTCGAATAGTCTCAATAGAAAGCCACCCGCCATTAGTAACGGTTAAAATTTCTCGACTAGTAAAGCAGACGCTGGCACCCAGAGGGCGTTAGCTATATAAAGTTATTTTTTAGATTTAATCACGGTGCTACTCATTAATAATAAACAAGTTATTTTTAGATTTAAACCATCATGGTACTACTCATGTAACAAATAATAAGTTATTTTTTAGATTTAAACAATCATGGTACTACAGACCAAATTAAAATCATCTATGTAGAAAAACTAAATACGCGACATATTCCCACGTTTAAAACTTCAGACAAAATTCTTGAAGCAATCCTTTGCGGTAAATGGCCCCTTTAGAGGGTTTATGATGCGGAGCCCTACGGCGGCCGATTATGGGCGCTCTGCCGTAGTATTGATTTTTTCCTGACAAGTTCTATCATCTGAAATTCACACAACTTGAGGACTATTTTAACTATTATTAACAAATATTTTCATAATTTAAACTTTTTATTTCGCTCATAATCATGCTTCTCAGACATTGCCTCCATGGCCGCAGCCTGAAAGCCATTATTGGGTAGTAAAAAACACATAATTTTTACACAAATTTTTTTCATGCAAATTCGACAACCACTATCCTCTTAAGACTCTCGAATTTTTTACCTGGTCGAACCGCAGAACCAGACCCGTGCATAATATACACAAGGCGTGTTAATAGTTATCCTCTTAAAACTCTGGAATTTTTTACTTCGCTGTTGATCGACCCGCAGCACCAGACCAATCTGTGCATAATATATATACACATGGCAGTCAACGTGTTAATATTTATCCTCTTAAAAGTCTCGAATTTTTTACTCCTCTGTTGATCGAACCGCAGCAGCAGACCAATCTGTGCATAATATATATACACAAGGCGTGTTAATATTTATCCTCTTAAAAATCTCGAATTTTTTACTTCTCTGTTAATCGAACCGCAGCAGCAGACGAATCTATGCATAATATTATATACACATGGCAGTCAACGTGTTCATATTTATCCTCTTAAAACTCTCGAATTTTTTACTTCTCTGTTGATCGACCCGCAGCACCAGACCAATCTGTGCATAATATATATACACATGGCAGTCAACGTGTTAATATTTATCCTCTTAAAACTCTAGAATTTTTTACTTCTCTGTTGGTCGAACCTCTCACCCCTCAGCATCAAACCAATCGATATACCCCTCAAATCCGAAGTAAAAAACACAGACAATATTTTCTCACCCCTCGGCATCAAACCAATCGATATACCCCTCAAATCCGAAGTAAAAAACACAAACAATATTTTGGAAAAACGCATATTCGAGAAATTTGGAGGACCGACTTGAGCAATTGCCCAATTGGATATTATGTAGAATATTTTCTCACTGGATAATTCACTAGTCAATTTTTTATGTTTTGCTGTTTAAATTGTCAGAATATTTGTGTCCGGACATAATTGAAGCAAAATTGCCTAACAACCGGCATTGGATTGACACAAGTTTATTCAATCACACCCTCTTAGAGAAATAAAAAACACACAAACAAATAATATTTTTTATTTTTACAATTTTACATTTCTAAACTTTTTAGTTAGTTCATACATAATAATCAAGCGTCTCAGCTCTTCGAGTGCCTCCATATATCGCCGCAGTCTCTCGCTCATGCTTCAGAAAATATAATATTTGTAGTCTTGCCGACGGGCCCCAAGCTTGTTAAAAAATACCTTTTGTCGTCACCATTCAATTCGTCAATTCGCTCTCGAGTTAATTGCTCCGTAAAACGCTGAGGCAGGATAGTCTTGAAGTCGGCAAATTCCGCCACTACCTTTTCCCCAAACTTGGTATTTATTCTCTTAAAACACTGGATCTCAAATTTTTTATTTACTTCCAAATCCCGAACATTCACCAGATTTTTCACCAGCAAATTGTTTAAACTATTTAAGAAGGACATGTTGTAAATGATCTGCGTGTCTGATGAGATCTTAGTTGAACCTCTCCTATTTAGCTGTTTTAATAGGAGTGGGCAGAGAGTGGGGAGACGGTCAAAACCTAGGAGAGTACCAGACCAGGCAGGTTTCGACAAGTCTGGTCTGGTGCTCTCTTAGTATCTCTACTATCATATTTTTTATGCTTAGGTATGTCAGTGTTAATACTTATGCTAATGAAATATTGTGTATAATAAACGATATGCTTTACTAGGTATGCTACTTCAGTACCCATATCACATAGATAATCGAATAACAAAACATGAAGATAATATTATAGGTATATTCCGTTGTTTGAGAATCGACGATATAAACTTTGATTATATACCTATTATAAACAAGGATTAAAGGTATCAAAGCGTTGATGTAGAACTTTGGAGAACAGATACGTCATGTTCCCTTCCTCCATCGGCTGCGAATATGAAAAAATACTAAGAGATACTTTTTGTTAAACATTTTTCTGAAGTAATAAATTCTAATAACACCCTGTGAGCCTCAGAAGCTTCAGAAGCTTCATTTCAACCTTAAGTTCGACGGCTCATCCGATCATGTGACACGCCAAGTTTGAAGAAACTATCTCGTATAATTCTAGAGATACTAAAAAATACGTGTATTTTTCTCTAAACTTCTATGCTCTGTATAAAAAAAAACCTAAGGCCCGTAGAAGAAAAAAATATATGAAGTGCCCTTATTTTGACTCCAAGAATACGTGGTTTCATTTTTGACCATCAGTTCAGTTACACCCTGTATACAGTGTCTTAAGACTATTTTACGGTATAACTTTCCAATACCGCCCTGTTTTCGAGATAATAATAATAATGACAGAAAGTTGGACACAAATGGGAATTTTCTTTATTTGAAGTTTCTCAAAACAAATTATTCTTGATAAAAGTTAGTGCTTGTGCTTAAACTCAAAATCGACCTGTAAAAATTTTAAAATTTCTATTCGTATACAGGGAAGGTTGAAAAATATGAAAATTCCTCAAGAGTAAAGTACTCTTATTTTTAGAACTACAGCAGTATAGCACTAAGAAAAGTTGTTTGGAATCCCAAGAAAATGTCAAATATGAATTCACAGCCACCTATTCAAAAGAAGAAAAATCACACTTTCGCATTTTTTATTCACTGTATAATAGATAATATTAATATTAGCTATGCATTTTGAGGCACATCTTCAAGCATGACAGTATGATACCAACGATTTTTATTGACGTTCAACTAGCATCTTAAAAACACTTAATAACTGAAACTTCTGCAAAGTTTGTCGTTTTTTTGTGTCCAGGTAAAATACTACTACAATTTCAAACATAACTTAGCAACTAATTTGTGGAACACAAAAATATTTTAATAGAGCAATAATTTAAGTTATTTAATAAATGACAATTCAACAATAAAAATATCACAACAAAAAAATTATTACGAGAATAAACATTTCAGTGACTACTCTACATGTGACCCTTCCTTCGCTTCCTTTCGCCTTCAACCAGCGACTATCCCACTAGGCAATATAACAAATTTTTGAGGTAATTATGGAACGTAGTGTATGCACCGCCCGATTTTCTTGAAATTTTGGCTACCCACCTATTTTCGAGATCCCTGACCAAGAATCTTTCCGAGAAAATGAATTTTCAAATTTCCTTTTGACACCCGACACCCCATTTTTTACGGCGACATTTGTGGTTATAATCCAGATAAATTTTTAGTGTACGCAGCTTAAACTGATCACCACCCTATGCTGCAGAAGGCGCAGAATATGGTGGTGATCAATTTGAGCTAAATTCATCTCGATTATAACCAAATATTACCGTGAAAAAGTGGGGCGTCAAAAGGAAATTTGAAAATTCATTTTCTCGGAAACTATGTCCGACCTCAAAACACTGAGGTCAGATTCGTGTTCAGGGACCAGGTGATAATTTTGTTTTAAAATTTGTGCCTACCAGTTTCTCGGAAGCATAGGGGGGTAGCCAAAATTTCAAGAAAATCGGGCGGTGCATACACTATGCTCTATAATTACCATTTTTGAATACGCTTCTTCAATGTTTGAATACGATTTTGCAGACTTCTAAGCTTCACAACTCACAACGCTTTCGGCTACGGCTTTTTCAACCTGTCCAAGTTCAATTTTTTGTTTTTTTTTATTGGGGACCTTCCCTACGACTCGTGCTCGATTTGGACAAATAACTTGGGCAACCTGGTAACTTACAAGGTATTGCACCTAAAAAGTAAGTATATTTTGTAAAAATATAATGAAATTAACTAGCCATGAAAATTTAAAACCTTTAGCTAAAGTGGAATTTTTAAAGGTGCACCCAGGGTTGCCACCTTTTCAATTTTAAAATACGGGACGTGACGGGCGTTCGGGGGGGGGAGGGGGGCTACAAAATGTTTTACTGAAAAAGGCCAATGAAAAGGAATAAAAGAAAACCACTATTTTTTGTTTTTGTTTTTTCTTGAAGATAACACAAAAACAAAACAAAACAAATTATGAAACTAAACTAAATAGATTCTTTAAAAATTAAAAAAAACGGAACATTTTTTGTTTTTTTTTTTCTTGAAGGGATAAACTTCCAAAAACAAATTATCATGGCTGGCTAATCACGACTAACCAAAAATAAATAAATCCTTTAAAAATAAAAAGAAATCACAGAACATTTTTTGTGATATATCACATAACACACAAGAAATTGACATTTACGAAAATTGTAGTGTGGCGCCAATGAAGGCATGAAGGACTATAATTTAGTAAATTTTGTGTTCACATGTGAGTCGCGGCTTGGACTCTAGATGGTGGTGATTGTGCAAATGCCGTTCGCATGTAACATTTTTAATTTTTCACCTTAAATTTTGAAAATACGGGATTTATAGCGTCCCGTATGAATGTTTGCCGGGACATGGGACATTTTACTTAAGGAAGTGGCTATTTATACGTCCGACGGATACAAACGTCAGTATACGTCTTGCGCTCTCATTGGTCGATTGAGTCACGTGACACATAACCTTACTTCTACCGTTCGATGGATTATGAATCGGCTTGTTTACTAAGTCGATTGGATGATGTCCGAGATTATTCAGACCTTATCTTGTCTCATTTTGTATTGCGTATGCCCTACTTTTTCTGCGATGGGCGCTGCGGAATGAAAAATGAAGTGGTTATTTTATTATTTACAATGATGTAATCCACCCGACATTCGGCACCGCGCCAAATGTCGGGGGGTAGCCACAATTTCCCGAAAATCGGGGGTGGGTTACAACGCCGAACATCGCATCGGGCGAACATACGGGGTACCTACCTAGCCAAAATTTCAAGAAAATCGGGGGTGGGTTACACCATTGGAAATTATTACCACTTCTTTTTTCATACGGCACCGTCTATCCCCCAAAAAGGAGCAGTGCATACGCTCCTTATTGCAAAGATGCTTGAGAAAAATGCACTTCCGACGTATCTAAATATTAGTTTACTTCGGCTTCGGACGTGTACGGATTTAAATGCACGTCCAAAGAAGTCACGTGACTCAGCCCGCCAATGAGAGCGCAAGACGTATACTGACGTTTGTATCCGTCGGACGTATAAATAGCCACTTCCTTTACTTAAATACGGGACTGTCCCTTGAAATACGGGACGGGTGGCAACCCTGGGTGCACGTAAAGTTTCACCAGTCGATTCTACAACACACCCTTGATTGAGGACCATCGACGAACACACGTAGTCTCCCTTTCAATGTCTTGTGTTAAAAGTGTTGTTCACAGACCTACAATAACCCAAAGCTTTATGAAAAATATATAAAAATGTAACATGTAACTTACCTTAGAATGTTTCTTGACTACAAAGTCAGCCCTTTTTATGGCCTGCACCCATTTTGCGCTCAAAACCGGATCCTTAGGAAAGGCAAAAACGAACACTTTTGGCTTTGGCTCGGTTAGGTTATGCAATTTGGGCGTCGATTAATTCGTTCCTTCATCGACGAATTTGGGACACAACACTTCTCGGGCATGGCTGAGAAAACACAAGAAACACCCATATACATACAACCAGAGACTTGCCTTGATGGCAAGTCTCTGTATACAACAAAACACACTTTCACTTCCTAACCTCCGTATTTAGGTATCCTTTATCTGATGGCTCAAAACATGAAATGTTTTTGATAGGCACACACTAATTATCGGACTAGAACACCACTGGTCCTCTGCACACTACTGTATCCACCAAATACACGTAATAACAATCACAGATTACCCAGTAACGATAATATAAGTGGAAATAAAAATAAGTAAACGAGGAAAACGAGGAACAGATACAGATCAAAAACAAAAACAGCTGGACGTCGTCGCGTCGGACGACAGTAGTTTTATGGCCTTGTCCATAGGTGGCGGTGCGCTGACCGCGTAGTTATCTGCGCTCTTCCGTCGTCGATGGAGTGACCTTTTGCCCGAACCGTTGATTGAAGATTCCTTTCTCCATCGACCGACTCGAATGGTGGTTTCGGAATTTGGCGCCACCGTACGGACGCGTGTCGGTGAAATGTAAGAGAACGAGACAGAAACATTTAGTAACAAGTGGGAATGTGACAGACAGACCATAAGGATCATATTCGCATGCCACCCTAAGGGAGGATATCTTCCCCTTCTTCAATCAACGGTTATGTGCAAAATGTGCAAATAAATCAGCATCAGCTGTTGTCATAGGACCAGTTTCACCTTCCCTCTGCTCGTATTTTCGTTTTTCCAAAGTTTATCATTTGCGGTTATTTCTAGTTTCTAGTTATTTCCTGTGTTATTTATTGTAGTGTTTTAGTACACTTCACAGAAATATACGGGATAACCGGAGCTGTGTGCCGTTTTTTGGATTGGTGAGCTAGTATGAGCGGTGCGCGTTGTTTTGAATTTCTTATTAAAAGCTGGGTCCTTTTTACAGAGGTCGTTCTCAATATTGTATAAAAAATGCCGCGGTTGTATTCTGTGGCGAATTGTCGCTTTGAGCAATTACCTTTCTTTGAGCGAGTGGAAGCAATTGGTGCTGGAACAGGTATAATTTTAAAATAATGTGAGTTGTGTTTAAAATCAGTTTTTGTATATAGGAATAATTTATTCATCTTATTATAGAAGAAGTGGATGGTTTATTTATCTGTTCTGGGCATTTCGAAGAAGACTGTTATAGAATGTGCAAAAACAACATAAGGTAATTCAATTCCCACCATTTTTACAGAGGTGAGTAGGTATATTTTTTATAATACTTTTAATTTTTAGTGTGGGTGTCAATGGTCAACGAGAATACAGAGCTGGTTTAGATCCATCAATTTAGTACCTAGTATAAAAATCAGTAGATAATAAGTCGATGCTTAGATCGAAATAGCAACAAGTCCCACATAAACATATCTACACAGAGTTTTCGATATATAACATACCATAGTGTAAAGTTCTACTTGAGGTTCTACGATGAGAATTGATCTGCTCGGAAGAAGGACTAGAGTACATTTTACTCTCAATGTAGGTACCTACTAGTAACTTTTTTTACACCGTGAAATAATTCTTTTCTCTTTATATTTCAATATTATCCAACTATTTATCCTTTTACGATAGTTGTACACGTCAATTTCAGAGATGGATTGATATGCTAGAGGAGAAGCCTGTCCTATACATTCAGATTTATTTTATTATAATATATTAATATACCGATGGTATTTTGGCAAAAGGGCGAATATGCGTTTTGCGCAATCTGATAGAGGGACGTCTCCCACATTGTATAGCAAAAGGGCCAATTTGTAGTTATAAAAACATTAAATCTATTTTTAAAAAACGTGAAAATATTAGGGCGAATATTCATTTTTCTGAGCGTCTAAAGGGCAAATTGGTATATTTTGCAATACAATGGTGGGGAGCAGTCTGTGTTTGTTTTGATATGGTTTGAGCAAGACGGTTTTAGGTTAATATTTTGATTTAAACGTGTAAGTACCTGTGCATGAAATATATGTATAGTTTACTTGTTTTTAGCTGTAGGTAGTTCTACTAGCGAATAAGTGCGGGAAAATGTTGGCATTTTCGTCCTTCCTTCCATTAAAATAGATACACATTCGCCCTTTTACTGTGTTTTGATTAAAACGTTCGCCCTTTTGCTTTTTACAAATTTAACTTAAAACACCACATTGTTGGAAACGCCAAATTAATGAAATTTTTGACAGTGCAACCAAGTTGTATGCAACAAATTGCATCGTCAGAACCGAGCATTACAATTAGTGCTTGGGCCGAGGGACTTTTCCATTATATATCATAACGAGCTAAATTTTTGTGAAAAGCTTCGTTTCGACGAGTCCTACAACTTTTCTCTCAGAGAATTCTCGTTAATAGTCGCTAATGCAGCACGCAGGTGTGAAACATATTGTCGATCGGGTGATTTTAAAATTTTGTATCATAACAATTAGTTGTTTAGTTAAATTGAGAGGACATTTTATAGAGAATGCGGAGAAACGTTTGTCCTACAAAAAAAATAGTCATTATGATACATAATGGAAAAAGACCGTCGGCCCAATGTAAAAATATCAAAATGACAATAACAAAAATTAGCACTGCGTCAACTATTCTCGGGGAAATAATTTAAGATTTTTTGTTGCATTCAAAAATATTACTTTTTTTAGAGCTAGTAGATAATATTCATCCAATTATTGTTATTCTAGATACATTATGTAAAATCAGACAAAAAAAATTTGGAATTGGCACTGAAATGTGGAGAAGACACGATTTAGATCCCTTACTTTCCCAGGAAGATATAAATGATTTAGATATCGACTTATTAGAAGAAAATGGAATGGTTTTTTCCCTGGAAATAGAGTCAGCAGATTGTCAAAACGAAAGTACTGATCCTCAACTGATCTCTGTAGCCTTTGATGAAATTTTGCCAAATAATGTTACTTGTACGGAATCTGCTGATGTAGATGGTGGGTCTTCTGTGGAAAAACAGTTAGCATTCACGTTTGCCATACATAATTCTTTTGGGTCTAACACATAATTATTTTATATTTTATAAAACATTTTTTTGTTACATATTTTGAAAGTAATAACATTGTAGTAAAAAATTTGGTGTTTAACAACTACCTTCCAAGTCTTTGCTGATATTTTTCCTAAGTTCCCTCCATGTTCTCTCTAGGTGAATATTATTCCTAATAATAGTAATTACGAGTAGGCCAGATACCCACCTGCTACTTTATTTATAGCCTTACAAAACAGAAACTCAAAATGTCGAATTAGTATCTTAAGTCTAGGCAAAAGGGCGAATATATATTAAAAAAACCATTTTTAAAAATAAGACTTTTATTATTTATGCTAAAAAGGAAGCAACTTTTTGGAATACTGAAAACAGTTTTTAGCTCCTCCTGTATAATCCCCAATCTGTATTCGCCCTTTTGAAAAAATACCATCGACACTTTACCTCGGTAGAAGTTATAGGTACTTTTTAATTTTTTCTACGTGGAAGAGGCCCAATTTTCTGTCTAACGGGTAGGACAAAATCTTAAGCTGTCACCATATCTGTGATATGTATTTATAGTGGAATAAATTTATTGGTATTAAAAGCATGTTTTGTTGTGTTTGTAGCCTATCACTGTCCAACATCCCAATATTTCCTGTAGAGAAATAACCTTACAACACACAGTCCTGATAATGTTTTTCTTCAACTGTTCAGACCTCTTTTTACATCGTTTTGAGTGAAAAGCTTTTTAACCAACTTTTTCCAATAATTACAGAACGCTCTATACATCACCCACTTTTTAAAATTTCGAAAGGGGGAATATCTTACTTTTTAAAATCAAATTTTTTCATTGCAGTGACGCATGTTGTGTGGCCACTTAAAAAATCTCTGATAATATAATAATAATTCTCACCCTCACAATACTCCAAACTAGGAGTAGGCCCAGAAGCAACCACATGCTTGTGCGGGGGGTCTAATAAAATTAACTTTCGATTCATTGTAATTGACAACATATCATTTAAAAATATTGGGGTAAATGCTTCGATGTCTTTGGCTTAATTTGATGTGTTCCAGATCCAAACAAAATACCTACAGGTACCTACAGGAAAAAACTGCTGAAAATTTACATATTGTTACAATAAGTACAAAATAAAAGTAAGTATATTGATAATAACAAAATATATTTGTAGCTTGCTGTTCATAGTCCAGGCATTTTTCAAGAAGGAATACGCAGCAATTTTCGATGTGTAGGCTATACCACTGGCAATTTAGGTTTGTGCATCAGAACAGAAAATCCTATAAGTGCGTTATTAATCTTTTAGTCCATCCATACATCAATAATCTGATGATTTTCCTGGCCAGATTTCTGTGGATTGTTGATTTAATATTATCTATAAAAGTTTGGCACCTTAAGGTGGGTTTATGCAAGCCAGTTTAACATAATTTAACATTAATGTAACCAGCGATTATAGTATTGACGTAACGTAGGAGAGAAGTTAATATAGGCATATGCTATTCAATGGGAGCATTTTATGCAGCATAATTTAATGTAACATATAAGTTAACAACTTTTTTATGTTAAAATTTAAAAAAATCTGTCTACATGTGTAATTTCATTGCCAGCAGGGTTGTATATATCTTTGCCAGCAGTAAGAAAAAACTCACAACTAGTGAAAACAAAAATGCACTAGCACTGGTTGTTTATTATTTGGTTATGGGTTATTTTTTGTATTTTTGTGCGCAGGGGGCGAAGTTCTAGGTCGTCCAAGAGGCCTCCGATGTTGAAATCGAGGACTAATAGATTTCGTGCAAAAATTTGATTTTGACATTTCCCGTTTTTGCACAGACTTAAAATTAGTAAATAATCCTTGCATAAACGGTATACTAAATTTTTATGTTACGTTATGTTGATATTAAATTACGTTAAATTGTCTTATAAACCCACCTTCAGAATATATCAGAATTCAGTAATAATATCCTTGTTTAAACAAGGTTAATACTCATAAAATACTTCATCCTATCAGCAATGAATTCCATATTTCATAATCTATTCTATTCCGGTTGTGTCCCCACACAGAAGCAGTTCTTTGAACAGAACCAAATTGCAAGCTGCATAAAACAATACAATCATATTGTATATGTACCTATTTGTTTGCAAGTATCTGTTTAGTTTTCAGGTAACTGTTTCATAAATTTCGAAGCACTGGGTCAACACTGAAGAAAATAATCTAATAAAAATTGTATTTCTTTTTGGAAAAGCAGAAAAAACACGGCGTCACGCACGCGTTCGTAAACACAGCCATCGATTTGCCGCTATCCCTTTTATCACAAGATCCTTGTTTATCTCAGCAGTTTAGAGGTTATTAATTCATAATAGTAATTATTTTATCTTCATCGTCGATGGAGGAAGGAATCAATCAACTCAATCAACGTCTTTATCCATAAATTGAACAAGGTGCGCAATTTTTAGGGTATGAAAAATTCCAAGTCAAACGCTGTCAATTGACAAAATGACCAAAAATGACTTCGGCAGCCATCTTGATATAATGAAGTATGTGGCGCCATCTACATCAATGAGCAGGCCAGAAAGGACGCCGAAGGGAGCCGTAAATCGTAGGAGGCCATGTAATATACTATATTATAGAAAAACAAATGACGTTCTACACACTACTATGAAATACAAAGCAATACTGACATAAATTGACATAAATACTGATCGTGTGAGGTGACTAATAAAATACTGTCAAAATACTGCCAGTAATTAATATTGTCAGTAATGTTGATCGTGTGAGGGCCGCTTTATGATTGGTAAAACCTCAGAGAAATATATTTCTCTGAGGGTAAAACTTATATATTTTGTGACTTGCCCTGCCTGAGCCACAAACCATTCACCTATCTGGGGCAGAGAAATGGAGTAGGGAGAAGGCGCTTTGACCTACTGCGCATCCTATTTCCAGGCAAATTTAATGGCCGCCATATTGTCCTCACTTTGACGTTTGCAGTTTGTTCTCAGCGGTAGTTGTTGTATTTTCAGCAGAGAACTGGTCAGTGTTTTTTTGAAAATATCGTGTGCAGTACCAAGCTGTAAGAATTATAAGTCTAGGAGACCTCCGGGAGTATCATTTTTTCGGTAAGTTTTGTAAAAACAATCGCCGAAATTTTGGGCACCATAGGCGCGCATCTGTATAATTTTAATGATTGAATATGTGGTTAAAAATTCTTAACTTGGGGACTGATTGGACTTTGAGTCTAAATAAATTTGTTTGTTCAAAACATTTTGCTGCTGATGCCTTTACTGTGCATCGTGGCAAACGAGGACGAAGACCTTTAAAGCAGTCTGCAGTGCCAAGTCTGTTAACAATGATACGCCCATGGATGAAGTTGGTTTAATATGGCCGCCACTTTTATTAGGCAGTTCGCGCAGCTTCTATTGTATTCTCCCTACTCCATTTCTCTGATCTAGGGTCGCAGAACCGCAGAAGCAGAAAGGCCCTCCGGCCCTCCCTCCCCCATTGAGAATAAAAAACGAGGAAAAAGCCATTCTTATGTGCATGTGATTTTTTAATTTATTAGGTAGTTATGCCACAGTTTAGGTATTGTTTATGTTTATACTCGTGGTTGTGCCTCATTTAAACTATTACCTATTAGTCCTTAAAATTTCAAAAAAATTTCGCCCGAGCAGACATCATATTATCTACTTTTTAATACCCCCTTAAAAAATTAAAAATTTTATGGCCTCACCACAGCTTATAATTTAGAAGCTGTGGCCTCACCATGGTTTAGCTCACTTAGGCCAGATAAGGGTTCAAACCATAGAGATCATATGATCTCTATGATTTCAAACTCTCCTATCTATACGACAAAAAGAAAAGTCAATAGGTAACTGGTGATACCCTACCTAACCTAACTCGGGATTTTCTGTACGCTATGTCCTATGTCCTAGGCATGTAATCTGTATCTGTGGTCCTAGGATTTCGAACAAAATGAAAATGTTTGTCCGCGGCTGAATGGTAGCTGGGGGATATTTTTAATCTGTGGCTGGGGTAGCATAATATTATACAAAAAAAGGTGGTTGCTGCTGTCGGTGAAGGGCGGAGGGTGATAAATTTATTTCTTTCTGCAAATAAACCAAATTAACCAAATAAAGACATGCAATGCAGGGGTAAGCAAAAGAACAGGAACAAGAGAGATTATTTTAATTCTTAACTACGGCAAGTTGAAATCAAAAGTTAAAAGTCAATAACAATGGTCAAAGACCTCCTTTATGTTGTCAAACATGAAAAATAAATGATCAAAAATTCAATAAGTATTTCATAACTACTTTTGAATCAAATTAACCTAAATATCCTATATATTTTGTGCTAAATATTAGAGGTTAAATAGTCAAATGGTTTATAACAAAATAAAATCTAATCTGGCATCTGAGGAAAATGCAAAATGGTTAAAATAAGGCATAATCATTGATGTCTTTATATAAATATTGCTCATTGTATATACCTGATATTTTTAAATCAGAATGGAAACTAGTTCTTTAGATGAAACAAGTAAATCTAGTAGAGACAATAGCATTAAAGACTTGGGTACCTCTCATAGTAGCCTGAAGAGTACAAAAAGCCTTGATAACAAATCAAATTCTACTAGTGGGAGCCTAAAACGAGAAAAGAATACAACAATACAATTTAAAACCGATAGTCTTCAAGAAATCGACAATCAAAAGTTGCATCCTGATGCTCCATTAAAAGTGCCTCACAAATTTATAGCAAACTGGAGACAAGCATGTGATCGTACTAAGGATAAAACTAAAGATCTTTTGAAGAGATGGAGGACATTACCAGAGATCGAAGTAGAAGGTGGCCCGAAAAAAACAGATAGCGTTGATAAATCAGAAGGACAAACTGAAAGTGGTTGGAGTGTTCATGTATGGAGTAAGTTACCTAATCCATTTACCTATTTGTTTTTTAATATGTTATGGTATTTCTATTAGAATTCTTAAATATTTTAGATAGGTAGGTATTTAAGTATTTTTTTATTTTTAGGAGTGTAGGTATCCTGCGTCTACCGGTAGGCACAAATTTTAAAACAAAATTATCACATACCGGAAGGTGATAATTTTTTTTGGTAATTATGGAACATAGTGTATGCACCGCCCGATTTTCTTGAAATTTGAATATTGGGTTATAATCGAGATGAATTCAGCTCAAACTGATCACCACCCTATTTTGCACATTCTGCAGCATCGAAACTTCGCGAAAACCCGCGGAAAAACCGAAATTTTGAAAGATTTATGCCGTGTTTACGTCCGGCCCGGCCCCTGTTTTCGCCCGACGATCGGGTTTTCGCGAAGTTTCGATGTTGCAGAAGGTGCAAAATAGGGTGGTGATCAGTTTGAGCTGCGTACACTAAAAATTTATCCGGATTATAACCACAAATATCGCCGTGAAAAGTGGGGTGTCAAAAGGAAATTTGAAAATTCATTTTCTCGGAAACTATGTCCGACCTCAAAACACTGAGGTCAGATTCGTGTTCAGGGACCTCGAAAATAGGGGGGTAGTCAAAATTTCAAGAAAATCGGACAGTGCATACACTATGTTCCATAATTACCTTTTTTTGGTAAAAAATCACATAAGTACCACTATAATAATAATAATAATAATAGGACTTTATTAGGGAAAATATTAACATAATAATAATACATAGAAATAAATCACGAAAAAAAAAAGATATTCGACATACCAACGCATGACTTGTGGCGAAGTCTAGCCAAAGGCTACTCTAACTCAACCACAAGGCAGCATGGCAAATCGATAATATAAGACAAAATAAAATAAAAACTCGAGACGCCTTAGATTAAATAATATTAATTACATAATAATGTAATCGCAAAACAAAACAAAAACAATATGGTGCGGAACGTTTGCAGTAATGAAAGTCTCTCCTCTGCAGTAATGAAAGACATACCTAAGGGTGCAGGGCATGCATATTACCCGGACTGACCAGTATCGATGATATTTGGGCATTGTTGATTAAAAAGATACTCACGGAGCGCATGGCTGAAGCGATTTCGGTTCATAATTTTAAAATTACAAGGTAAGGAGTTATATAATGTAATAGATGTATATACAAAACTCCATCTAAACATGGCTGTTCTGTGTCGAGGTATAGTGAACTGGTTTCTGTTTCGGGTATTTAGGGAATGAATATTACTCCTTAATATAAATTTATTGTTAAGGGAAATATGTGGGTCAATGAGTAAACCATGCACGAAGTTGCCAAGGTGGTGAGTTCTTCTATTCTCCATGTTAAGCCAACCTAGTTCGCATATTCTATGAGAAATATGGTCAAACTTTCTAAGCCCAAAGATGAGACGACAACAGTTATTTTGAACCTTCTGTATACGTTGCTTATCAAATACATTGAGACAAGGGCCATAAATAAAGTCTGCATAATTAAAGTGAGATAAAACCAAAGTATCACATAATATTTTTTTAAACTGAGGGCTGAGAAACTGTCGACTGGCATAAATAAGTTTCAAATTCATAAACGATCTTTGTATAATTTTAGATACATGATCAATAAATTTCAATCTAGTGTCCAGAAAAATGCCTAGATTCTTACACTGATCAACAAAACTTAGAACAGCACCACCTACTTCAATACGGATATTGTTCTTCACAAAATCAGCATCCTGGCTACTTCCAAAGCACATTAAGACAGATTTAGCTGGATTCAACTGCAGGTTGTGTTCCCTGGATAAAGAGTACATTCTGTCGAGATCTGCATTTATCGTATTAGCAGCATTAACATAATCTCCTCTTGGAAAACAAAAATATAGCTGAGTGTCATCAGCATATGCCTGGATCCCGCAATTCGTCACAGACTTCAATATATCTGCAGCATATACAATAAAAAACAGTGGCCCGAGTATAGAACCTTGGGGAACTCTCAGACAAAATGTTAGACACTGCAGAAGAATCATTCTCAATAACTATTTTCTGTTTCCTATCTGAGAAGTAAGATTTAATCAGCGATAGAGATTCAGGCCGAAAACCATAATGATTTAATTTAGCCACAAGTAGTTGGTGATTTATGGTGTCGAACGCTTTAGAAAAGTCAAGAAGGGTGAGAATCGCGACTTCCTTTCTGTCATATGATTTAATTAAGTCATCGATAACCAATGCCAATGCTGTTGTAGTGCCAGAACCCGAATGGGAACCACACTGTGAATTTGGAAGAATATTCATTGAAGTGACGTAAGAGTAAATTTGCCGATATAAAACCTTCTCCAAAATCTTAGATAATGTAGGAAGGATACTGATTATACGGAGGTCATTAAAAGACTTTGGATTAGGACATTTTGCTAAAGGTTTACCGATCGACACCTTCCAAGCACTAGGAAAACAGCCCTGCTCTATGCAAGAATTGATTATGTTGGTAATAAATGGGTCAATAAAAGGGCTACAATATTTCAACATTAACGACGAAATACCATCTGTACCGCGCGCATTAGTTTTTATTGAGTTTAATAAATTATTGATCTCTTCTGTCGATGAAAGTTGAAAGTTAAATGAAGAGTTTACATTAAATTTACTATTATTATAGTAGGAGGTAGCTCTGTCGCACCTGTCAGTAACATTCTGAGAAAATTGAGAAAAGTAATCGTACATAGAAGTAGGATTTGATAAATTATTAGGTAGATTATAATCTACCCCTCCTTTTACGTTCAAAGATTTAAGTGCTCTCCAGGTCTGTTTAGAATTATTTAGGTTTATAACGGAGTTTAAGTATGACTTTTTTTCAGATCTGACCATAGCCACAACAGAGTTTCTAAGACGCCTATATTTCTGCCACGTATCTTCACTTTTAATTTGTTTATGCAATTGTAATGCTTTATCTCTTTCTCTCATATGGTATTTCAATGCATCCGTGAGCCAAAGAGCCTTAGGCTTGGTAACTCTAATGGACTTTATAGGAGCATGTTTATCAAACGCCACGATTATTAATTTATTAAAAAGTTCAACTTTTTTGTCAATATTAAATTCCTGAACAACATCCATCCATGGCAGTTCTTGTAAGGTATTTAGAAAGTCATTATGTTGAAAATTTTTAAAAGATCGAAATGAAATTATTCTAAGTTTCATTTTAAATTTCTCAAACTTTAAATTAACAAAAACTAAATGGTGATTAGAGATATTATGAGTTGGAATTACGCCAGAAGACTTTACCAGATTTACATCAGATACAAATATTTGATCAATCAATGTGCTTGATTGGTTACAGATCCTGGTTGGCTCGTCAATCAATGAGGCAAAGTTAAATGAATCAAAACATTTAATAACTAAATTTCCCAAATTGAAAAAGTCAACATTGAAATCCCCTAAGCAAATTATGGTATCAAAAGATACGCTTAAGGTTGACAACATATTGTCAAAGTCATTGAGAAAACTGGCCATGTCTGATTTAGGAGGCCTATAAATAGTCAGAATTGCTGTCTTCTTTCTGCCAGATTTAATTTTAAGAAATATGTATTCCAAACTATGACTTACCTCAAAATCAAACTCCGAAACCTCGCAGTCATAACCAAAACTCACATATGCTCCAACACTTCCTCCTCGACCATCTCTATCTTTCCGAAAAAAATTATACCCAGCTATGTTTATTCCATTTGAGTCAGAATCTACATCTGCACTCAGCCATGTCTCTGATAATGTAATGATATCAAACTTATGTACATTAATTAACTGTTTAAATTCTGCAAAACCTGTGAATACTGATCGTATATTCAAATGCCCAACATAGATAGGTATTAAAGAAAGCAATGTTTTGGTACCATGTGTTTGCATTTTTATGTATTTTCTTGAATTTTTAAGGTGAAAAAAAGGTAATTATGGAACGTACTGTATGCACCACCCGATTTTCTTAAGATTTTGGCTACCCCCCTATGCTTCCGAGAAACTGGTAGGCACAAATTTTAAAACAAAATTATCACCTACCGGTAGGTATTAAAGAAAGCAATGTTTTGGAAATTGATCACCACCCTATTTTGCACCTTCTGCAACATCGAAACTTCGCGAAAACCCGCGGAAAACCGAAATTTCGAAAGATTTATACCGACAGATTTCGCCCGACATTCGACGCGTGCTAAATAGGGTGGTGATCAATTTGAGCTAAATTCATCTCGATTATAACCAAATATCGCCGTGAAAAAGTGAGGTGTCAATAGGAAATTTGAAAATTCATTTTCTTGGCTGAGGTCGGACTGAGGGGGTAGCCAAAATCTCAAGAAAATCGGGCGGTGCGTACAGTACGTTCCATAATTACCCCTATCTATTATAGTGGTAGGTGATTTTTTACCAAAAAAACTATCACCTTCCGGTAGGTGATAATTTTGTTTTAAAATTTGTGCCTACCGGTAGGTGCAGGCTACCCTCCCTTTTTTAAAATCTACAAAACTGTTCATTCAATAATGACCAACCTCGAGACCCACAAGTGAGGCTCTCCTGCCTACATTTTTGTACACCTATGTAGGTACTGCCAATTTTCGCCAGACTTGATGGGTGGTGATGTTAGGGGCATTGTGAACAATTTAGACTTCATGTTTTTGCCTGCCTTCGATCGACCTTGGTTCAAGTTGAGGTCGAGGCAGACTGCATGCACATAGTCTTTATACAAAAACACCGCTGATGGCCAAGAGCCCGGGATAAAATGTGGATTCACGGCATTGCTCTTTAATAAAGCTTTATGTGTGTGATTTACTAATTGCCCCACACTCACTGGGATTAAGTACTGCGATTTTCTAGGGTTTTCCATCATACTTGAGCGAATTCTATCCTAGTTCTATCGGGAAAAGTCGGCCCTAGCCGTAAATGGCAATGAAGACAAAATACCTAATAGTAATTTCCCCCTTCGCCCGCACAAGCATTCAGTTGCTTCTGGGGTACCCGAGGGGGAAGTCACTGTGGTATTTTAGTGTACAATAGCCGGGAAGTTCGTGGAAGTGCATGGTATTTTCTGGTATTTTTTGGAAATTCGCGGAAGTGTTGGAAGTGCATGGTATATTGTGGAAGTGCGTGGTAGTTAATGGTATTTCGGGTTAAATTTATATGATATATCAGGGAAATGCAGCGAATTTTTGTTTTTTTTTTTATGTCTGGGAGATAGGGGTTACTGCATTCTGTGTTTATATTCTCCATAGTAGTAGTAGTATGTATAATCAATTATCGAAAAAAGTTGATAGATCAGAAAAATTCCGGGAAAGTCGAATTTTCTATTTAATTTTCCCGAATTGGCATAGGTAGGGGTCTATTACTTAATATTTTTATATACTATACTTATGTATTATAAATATACTTTGTTCAGCAAGATGTTTTTGTCTAAATACCTACCTTATTTTAGAAATTGAACTGAATTGAGAGATTTTATTTTTAAATTTCCTTCACTTTTTTCCTATTTTTTTCCATCCAGAGTTCCAAATTCAAAAGGCACAATTTACAATTCTAGTGAATAATTGATTGGAAGAATCTTCCACGACATCACATTTTTCTTAGGTATGTATTTGTGGTAGGTAGGTAAGTCAAAAATTACCTCGTAAATAAATTATTTCTTTACCCTCTCCATCCACTCCTTCCTTTATCGGAGAAGCACATACAAAAAGTCAATATTGTTTTTATTTTTTGCTCCTTGGATAAAATGCCAGGAAGTGCGGAAGTTCAAATGGTATTTCAAAAAAATACCGGGAAGTTCGGATGGTATTTCAAAAAAATACCGGGAAGTGTGGAAGTTCGGACGGTATTAAAAAAAAATACCGGGAAGTGTGGGAAGTGCGGAAGTTTGGACAGTATTTCAAAAAAATACCGGGAAGTGTTTGGTATTTCGGCTATTTTTAGTGTACAAATTTTTGCTAGCGACTTGCCCTCGGGGGTACCCCTAGTTTGGAATATTGTTAGGGTTAGGGTGAGAATTATTATTATTAATAAATTTTAGATAATCGGGCTACTTGTCCTGCATCTGGTCCTGCCATATGCTGTCTTACCTGTCTTATTTCTGGTCATATCCATGTACTCCTAAGTTTTGTATTATAATTTTTTTAATAACCACTCAAGATCTTGCACCTGCCATCAATTTGGTTGACTTAGTTTACCAAGATGTGACTACACCTGAACATGTCAGCCGGGATAGAGTGGATATTACCTCCAGTCCAGTGTGGAGTGAGCATATATAGTAAGGGCAGAAAGTAAAGGCGAAGTCGGCAATAAATCATCAAAGAGAGAGCGCTATATCTATTGCTTTACTTGCACTCGCACAATTACACTCATGTCTCCTCCTCCAATTTGTATTCGACATACGTCTTAAAGTTCGCTAAGCACCTTTCATGAAAGGAAGAGAGATAGAGAACCTAGTACTTGTCTGGTATTACTAGTTGATTGTTTAAGGTAGGCAGGGTCGGCCTAGAATAAATTATTGCTTTACTACCTGATGTGAACGGACGGATTAAAAATTTGTACTTAGGTACCTGTTAAATTAATAATAATAATATACATTTAATTCGTTATGAATTTTAGTCAGAATATAAAATACTATCATCCGAATATGAATTGTCATTTAAATTAATAATAATTGGGTCTATGTCAACGTCCAATATCTTTTCTTTTTCCCAATAATCCTTAATAACGTTCTCGGTGTGTTTCATACAACTGGACCAGTTTTCTTTAGTGACTTCCTGGAGAGCTTCTTTCCAAATAGACATTACCGTGTTATCATCATGCATTGCCTCAGATACAATTTTCTTATTAAAAAAAATTTTGCATTGGGCCCATATCAATTCTATTGCATTAAATATACAATGATATGGGGGAAGCCTGAACACTTGATGTCCCATTTTATTAATTATATTGTCAGACGCATAAGGCAACTTGGATTTATAATTTTTAACGATCTGGAGCAACTCACATTTAAGGGAATTTTCAGGAAAATATTTTTTTTATTTCGAAGCCAGTTCATTATTTCTTCTTTTTTTGTGGCTGTATTGGGCACATTTTCACACAGCCTAGAATGGTATTTCGCATTGTCCATTATAATTAAAGAAGGGTTTTCAAGTTTCAGCAATAGTTTCTCCTCCAGCCATTTTTCAAACATTGCGGCGTTCATATTATCGTGGTAGTCTGCACTTTTATTTTTAGTTGAAAATATAAGCTCAGCGCCATCAATAAATCCGTCCTTATTACTTTTGCCATCATTCGCTTTTTTGTTGTACACACATTTTGGATTTTTGTCATGCCAAGTTCTCATATTCGCCCCGTGTTGAAAAATCCAGGTCTCGTCTAAAAACACTACGTCTAGAGGGCAGCTTGAAAATAAATTGGATGTATATTGTCGTAGAAATTGAACTCTTTTTGATGCTATATCTGGCTTCTCCATTAAATATTGTCTTCCATCGTTTATTTTGTACTTAAATCCAAGATTCCCTAAAATTACACTTAACGTTGATTTGCTGCAGCTCAAAATTCCCTTTTTTTCCAGTTCTTCACATATTTTTTCCCTAGTTAAGTGTTGCTTGTTAGTTGTCATGTCATAAATCAAACTTCTTATTTCTCCTTTATCCGATTCTGTCGAATCTTTAGTTTTCGGGGCTGCTTTACTTTTAGTGTGTACCATTTTAATATGTTTAATGCCTTCTTGCCTAATTCGTGAAATGGTCCTTGTACTAATCTGTAACGCCTCCGATGCACATTGAAGTACCAATAAATTTTCACGTGTGTGTGTGTGAGTTTTTTTTATGCCCACTATGGGTATCTCGGAAACTAGCAGAGCTAGAACAAAGGTTAAATGGGGAAAGAATTGCAGTTTTGAATGCTCAATCTAATGCCCCTTTGTGATTTTTAAAAAAGTTCATGGCTCACTAGATATTTTGAAAAGTGATTTTTTGCTATTTCATCAGATTTCTGTAGTTCCGTTATTTCTGATTATACAGAAAAACTGTGGAGACAAAAATTGTAGATAATTTTGGACTTAATAAGATAATCTAATCAAAATTTTTTTGTTTGTGATTTTTGAGATATGACATAAACTTTTGTTTTTTAAATGTAAATCATAGTTGGCTGTGGCCTTATTAAATTGAAAAGATATAATACTCGGCATAGTTATTATAAAAAATAAAAGAGCTATGGCTAATTTTCTGTTTTTTTTTTAATTTTCACATAGTCAGCCATGGAATATTTTCATAATTGTGTTCTATTTTATAATAAGACGTACTTCAAACTTTCAAATATTTTATTTTTAGCTGGTAACAAAATAAAAATTATCATGATGGAGCTGTATAATAATTATTTGCCCGTAAGAAATTACCTATACTAAAATCGAGCAATCCGCACGCCTGGCGTAAATAAAACCACGTGTTCAATGACGATCCGCGATTGGTCGGTAGGCTATAAAATTTCACCCAACTCGGCAACAGGGACGTACTCGATCGCGAAAGTGTAGATATTCGGTTTTATCTTCTTGTTTTCAGCTATTTAGACACTGTCACAAATAATTTTATCGATGTTTTGAACCATTTTAATTAAGCCAATAATTCTTATCCCAAATATTATGATGTACACAATTGAAAAACTACAATTAAATAAAGGTCGTACCTCCGTGCGGCTATGGCGGATATTTCAACGCACGTGCTCTTGTTTACGCCAGGCGTAAGAGTTGCTCGATTTTAGTATAGATCAGCTCTATCCAAATAGTTGGATAGGGAGAAATAGACCTATTTCCTGGCAGCCCCGATCCCCCGATTTGTCTGTTTTGGATTTCTTTTTGTGGGGAACAGTACAAAATAAAGTATGAGACAATTGCTGAATTAAGAGCAGCTGTTTTAGAAGCAATTGCCAGTATTGACAGGCGCTCTCTAAGAAAGGCGACAAATTCAGTTTTAAGATATTTGCATAAATAATAATGGTGGATTGTTTGAACACCTTTTTTATTTTAAAAGGTTAACTTTTAAAATAATAATAATTTGAATTTGAGTTTTTTAATTTTTGTTTTATTTTGTTACATTTTGTTACCAGCTAAAAACAAAATATTAGAAAGTTTGAAGTACGTCTTATTATACAATAGAACGTAATTATGAAAATATTCCATGGCAGACTATGTGAAAATAAATTAAAAATCAGAAAATTAGCCATAGATATTTAATTTTTTATAATAACTACGCCGAGTATTAAGGCGCGTATTCACCAAAAAAGCGAGCAAGAGCGAACACGAGCGAGCATTTGTTTTTGTTTGCGTATGTTTGCTCGCGTTCTCTCGACATATTTTAATCTCGTCCATACCAGAGCGAATAGTTCGCAGTTGATCCATCTATTTTCTGCGAGCGTATTCAATATGGCCGACCATGAGAAATTATTGTTAGCCAGTGCTGCTTTCGTTGTATTGAGTTTATTGAAAAAGAAAAAACGGAAGAAACGATTTTGGCAAGCAACTGTATTCAAAAACAGACGTGTTTATAGAGGCACTCGTCTATTGTGCGATTTAAAAGTAGAACATGACTACAGAATGTTCCAAAACTTTTGCAAAATGGCTCCTGAAGATTTTAAAAATTTGCTGGAACTTGTGGAACCAAAAATAATGAAAAATGATACAAACTACAGGAGAGCTATTCCTGGGGCAGAAAGACTTGCTGTAACCCTAAGATTTCTCGCAACGGGCGACTCGTATAGCTCTCTCATGTATGTTTTCAAAATATCTAAACAAGTAATATCAAAAATAATACCAGAAGTTTGTGAGGCCATCATTGAAGAACTGCATGAATATGTAAAGGTAAGTAGGTATTTAAGTAGGTATGTTCTCCCAAATTATTTTTATTTGACACAACAAAACTTAAAACTAATTAATATATTTTCATGAAACAGAAATCAATTTGTAAAATTAGAGTAATATGATACAAGATAAGTTTGCGTATTATTTTTAGAAACACTCTTTAGTTCAGTAAGCTCAGGTGTAGATCGCATCAGGTAAATGTGAGTCAGCATCGAGACTTTCAGGTGATATGATTATAATCTGTTCTCCAGTAGGCGAAGTAAGAGTAATCTGTTCTCCAGTAGGCGAAGTAAGAGTAATCTGTTCTCCAGTAGGCGAGGTAAGAGGGATTGGGGCAGCAGCAGGGGATGAAGCAAAGCTTGAATAGTATCCTGTGCTGCTTGTTGTTGTTGGAATTTGAATGTTAAAATTAGATGTATTAGTTAGATGAGATGAGGAAGCGATGGATGAAGCAGGGCTCGAGCAGTATCCTGTGCTGTTTGTTGTTGGAATTTGAATGTTCAAATTAGATGTATTGGATAGATGAGATGAAGATAAGGCAGCGATGGATGAAGCAGGGCTCGAGCAGTATTCTGTGCTGTTTGTCGTTGGAATTTGAATGTTAAAATTAGATGTATTGGTTAGGTGAGAAGAAGATAAGGCAGCGATGGATGAAGCAGGGGATGAAGCAGGGCTCCAGCAGTATCCTACGCTGTTTGTCGTTGGAAGTTGAATGTTGAAATTGTTGGGTTGGGCATACAAACCCATGTCCGCATTGAAGATTATATTGTTGATTTGATGCTCAACAATAGCCCGGGTGTAAGAGTTGTAAGTTCTAAGTTTGAAAGCAATATGTTCTCCATAAGCGGAACAGCCGTCTTTACTTTGGGCTGAAATATTTGATTTCCGATTCTTTATCACTGCATAAGCGTCAGTTACCCTAGGATCTTCCGTAGGTTTTGTTTTTTCTTTGGAATTTTTTTTGAAGAAACAAAGTCTTTCCGCTTTGGGATACTTTCTTCAATATTGCTGTTAGTTTCATTTAAATCCATGTTCTCCGTGACAGTGTTGTCCTCCAAATCTTCATCTTGGGTCATTTGGGTGGATTCGTTCTCATTCTGGAAAAGGAAAGAAAATGAAACAAAGTACCTATATTTAAACAAACTAATATCAATATGTTTCATTACAATGTTTGATAAAATAAATAAAATAATTTGGAGATAAAAATATTGGCTCTTAATAGCAGCTAAATGTTAATTATTATTCATTAAAATTAATTCAGTAATATTATTTTTAGTTGCCAAAGGGAGAACAGGAGTGGTTGGATATTGCGAAACAGTTTGATGAAACATGGAATTTCCCCAATTGCTTGGGATCGATAGATGGCAAACATGTAGTGCTTCAAGCTCCAATAAATAATAATAATAATAATAATAAAAATAAAAATATTAAATCTGCGTAATTATTTCTACAGGCAGGCCAACAGCTCCACACTACATAGGGCTATATGCGGAGCAGACGTCTCAACACCGCTACGTCTGACGGAACACGAGCGTCAAAATCACCACCGAACCGACAACGATAAACTACAGAGGTGGTTGGGGAAGCCGCTGCACGGGAGGCATCCTAATGAGGTTAACCAGGAACATGTCGACAAGTTAGCGTCGAACTATTGGCTGACCTCGGGACGAATGTTCCCCGAGACGGAAGGCTTCCTACTGGCCATACAAGATCAGGTTATACCAACTCGCAACTACCTAAAATTCATTGTAGGAGATGCATCGGTAGTGGATGACAGATGCAGATACGGGTGCCCAACTTCAGAAACAATCCAGCACATAACAGGAGGATGTCAGATGTTCGCATCAACGGAATATAAGGAACGACACGATTCGGTTGCCAAGATCTTGCACCAGGAACTGGCGGAAAAGCTGCTGCTTGTGCAGGCAGAGAGGGTCCCATATTACAACTACACGCCTGAGCCTGTTCTTGAGAACAGCAACTACAAGATATACTGGGATCGTACAGTTCTGACAGATCAACGAGTTGCCCATAACAGACCGGACCTTATAATAGTTGATAAAATTTCTAGGCAGACAACTCTGATTGATGTGGCCATCCCGAACAACAACAACCTGCGTGTGAAGCAAGTCGAGAAGATCGCGAAGTACAGAGATTTAGAAGAACGAATTAGAAGGCAATGGGAAATGGACAACGTTCAGACGATTCCAATCATCGTGTCAACAACTGGTGTCATACCAAAAAGTTTGCTGAGAAACATCAAAGAGCTGGGTCTAACTGATAATCTTTACAGGTCCATGCAGAAAGCGGTACTACTTGCGACTGCCCGAACCGTCAGGAAATTCATGGGGAGTGCAGGAACGTCCAACAACATCAATGTCACCTAAGGCCCGATAACATGGCAAGGGTCTCGTCCGAGCCAGATCCTTTTGGTATCCGGGATACCCGGGATCTGAGTGAATGTTCCCCGTAGAGGGAGTGCGAATGCCTTTTGGCTAAGTCGAGATAATAATAATAATAATAATAATAATAATAAAATGCGCAGGGGGGTCTGACCTGTGAGAGAGGCAGACCCACGGGTGTGACGATCCCGCGCTCCCCAGTTATGTAGGGATGGGTCTGACCTGTGAGAGGGGCAGATTCACGGGTGTGACGATCCCGCGATTCCCAGTTACGCATGGAGAGGTTTGGCCTGTGACAGGGGCAGACCTACGGGTGTGACAATCCCGCGATCTCCAGTTGCGCAGAGAGGGGTCTAGCTGGTGACGGGGGCTGATCCTCGGGTGTGACAATCCCGCGACTCTCGGTTACACAGGGATGGATCTAGCCTGTGAGAGAGGCGGATCTTCGGGTGTAACGATCCCGTGTTTCCCAGTTAACGCAAGGAGGGGTTTGACCTGTGAGAGGGGCAGATCCTCGGGTGTAACGATCCCGCGTTATCCTAGTTGACCTGTGTGGGTAGCGGGTTAGAATACTCCTATCCTGGCTCCGCGAGTCGTAAAAGGCGACCGAGGGCCGTCACTCCCACGTTACGGGAGAAACCCATGGAATGGAGATTAATAGGAGTTTTGTCATAGGGCCGCTGCCTGGGGATCGCCAGGGCATGTCTGGAGCCGGCGCTGGACATGACAGCGAGCGGGACGTCGGTGACAGGGCGCTGATGAGGCGGGCCCCTGTTGCACAAACAGCTAAAGCCCAACAACAACACGAACATCTACAACATGGGAGCCAAACGAGAACTAGGGTTCCACCCACCGAAGGTGCTGCGCGGGAACTTCAGCCAGCGTTCACAGAGGTGGGATTACAACGACGACGCATGAAATGGACTGTGTCCATGAATGAATCGATTATGCGTATTTTTTACAGGGTGACAAACTTAGGACAAGAGATGATCGGCTACCGACAACAACTGCATGCCGAGTTCTGCAGGGAGTTTCCACACATGCAAGTATCTGAACAAAGAGTGTCAGATCAGTATCGAACTATTCTAAGAAATAACCGAATTCCAGAAACGCGACTTAACGCTATCAAACGGGAAGTTGAGCTAGAGATCCACGGCAAATACATAGACATAGATGACAACAACAACAATGGGGAACTTCAAGCGCCTGGACAACAACTAGAAGCCGAAACGGTAGAACCAACAACCGAGAGTCTGGAATCGGTTAACGAAGAACATTTTGAAGGCTTAAACGCACATATGAGACAGGCAGTATTGCGATACGAAGGCACAGACCCACTGAGCAGGCCACCGCTACCAAGATTAAATTCTTCCAGGAAACTTGCGATCGTGCTCGATCTTATGAACACACGAATTTTACCAAACTATGTTTCAGTGACACCAACATTAGAACGTATGCACATGTTAATCTACTGTGCCACAACGGCAGTCACCACTGTAATGGGTGCCAAGATCCGAACGGCCCAAGAGTTGAATCGTGCAAGACCAGAACCACGAATGGCTCAATGGGAAATGCGACTAAATCGGAAGATCGAGAGTCTCCGTAAAGACATAGGACAAGTGACGGAATATATCAGAGGAGTTAGAACTAGAAGGATCCAGAGGGCGGTGCAGGCAATAATGAGCCGCACCCAAATGCATTCTCGGCATGACCCCGCGAACATCACTGCTCAACAATGTCTTGACACATTAAAACAAAAACTTTCTGTTTTCGCAGGGCGTCTGAGGAGATACAAGGCTAGTAACAACAGGAAACGAGACAACAAACTCTTTGAACGATCAGAAAAGGGTTTCTACCGTGCTTTTAATTCTAGCGCCGATGCCACAAATGCGAGTTACCCTAGCAGAGAACAGGTCGACGGTTTCTGGAGAAATCAGCTTGCCACACCAGGTCCATGCAATGTCAGTGCAAGCTGGATCAGTGAAGAACGCGAGATGGGCCGGAACTATAGCCAGATGCAACACGAGCAATTCACAACCGATGAGGTCTCCAATGTCATCAAGAATTCCCACAACTGGAAGGCACCAGGTCCAGATCATCTCCAAAATTATTGGATTAAGAAGTTGTGGTGCACGCATGAACAGATAACTACCTTAATTAATGAAGTCTTGCTCGATCCTCTGAAAATGCCATTGTTTCTTACACAGGGTGCAACCTACCTGTTACCAAAAGACCAGCGGAATATGGATAACCCTGCCAAGTACCGCCCAATAACCTGCTTGCCTACGCTGTACAAGATAATCACATCTTGCCTTACGCAGCGAATATATGCTCACTGCGAGCGGAACAACATCATTGCAATGCAGCAGAAGGGCTGCTCGAAGGGCGCAATGGGATGCAAAGAGCAACTCATCATAGACTCTGTCATCTGCAACCAGGCTCATTCCAAGCAACGAAACCTCCACATGGCTTATGTGGACTACAAAAAAGCATTTGATTCCATACCTCACGACTGGCTCACAGGTATCTTAAAGCTGTATAAAATAGATCATCATACAGTTTCCTTTTTAGAACACGTTGTGACAACCTGGCGCACTAAGATACAACTCAGAACCGCAGACAGTAACATCGAGACCGACACAATCAACATCCGAAGAGGGATTTTCCAAGGAGACTCACTCAGTCCACTGTGGTTCTGCATGGCGATGAACCCTCTATCACATCGGTTGAACTCTACAAAATATGGCTTCGCTATCAAAAGCAACAACGCAGAAGCGATCAAGTTGAATCACCTATTATATATGGATGATTTAAAACTGATCGCAGCAACCAAAAACCAACTAACGCAAATGCTTAAAATTGTAGAGGAGTTCTCCAGTTACATCGGAATGCTGTTTGGACTGGACAAGTGCCGCACCCTTAATATCATCCGGGGAAAGCTCGAACAAAGCGCACACGAGATGCAGGACGGCCAGGAGATCGAAGCAATGAGCAAGGGAGATACATACAAGTATCTCGGGATGAAACAAGCTCAAAGGATAGACCATCGAACAATGAAGACTGATTTAACGAATGAATTCATCAAGAGAGTAAGACAAGTAGTGCGAACTGATCTTAACAGCAGGAATTTGTTTAAGGCCCTGAACACGTATGCGTGCTCTGTACTCAGCTATTCGTTCGGAATAGTGAATTGGACCAACACGGACATCAACAACCTGCAACGAAAAGTTAGGACACTACTGACAAAAGCTCATAAACATCATCCCCGTAGCGCCGTAGAAAGAACAACTCTGCCACGTCAACTAGGAGGAAGAGGATTGGCAGATCTCAGCAAGCAATTGGACCAACAAATATTAAATCTGCGTAATTATTTCTACAGGCAGGCCAACAGCTCCACACTACATAGGGCTATATGCGGAGTAGACGTCTCAACACCGCTACGTCTGACGGAACACGAGCGTCAAAATCACCACCGAACCGACAACGATAAACTACAGAGGTGGTTGGGGAAGCCGCTGCACGGGAGGCATCCTAATGAGGTTAACCAGGAACATGTCGACAAGTTAGCGTCGAACTATTGGCTGACCTCGGGACGAATGTTCCCCGAGACGGAAGGCTTCCTACTGGCCATACAAGATCAGATTATACCAACTCGCAACTACCTAAAATTCATTGTAGGAGATGCATCGGTAGTGGATGCCAGATGCAGATACGGGTGCCCAACTTCAGAAACAATCCAGCACATAACAGGAGGATGTCAGATGTTCGCATCAACGGAATATAAGGAACGACACGATTCGGTTGCCAAGATCTTGCACCAGGAACTGGCGGAAAAGCTGCTGCTTGTGCAGGCAGAGAGGGTCCCATATTACAACTACACACCTGAGCCTGTTCTTGAGAGCAGCAACTACAAGATGTACTGGGATCGTACAGTTCTGACAGATCAACGAGTTGCCCATAACAGACCGAACCTTATAATAGTTGATAAAATTTCTAGGCAGACAACTCTGATTGATGTGGCCATCCCGAACAACAACAACCTGCGTGTGAAGCAAGTCTAGAAGATCGCGAAATACAGAGATTTAGAAGAACGAATTAGAAGGCAATGGGAAATGGAGAACGTCCAGACGATTCCAATCATCATGTCAACAACTGGAGTTATACCAAAAAGTTTGCTGAGAAACATCAAGGAGCTGGGTCTAACTGATAGTCTTTACAGGTCCATGCAGAAAGCGGTACTACTTGCGACAGCCCGAACCGTCAGGAAATTCATGGGGAATGCAGGATCATCCAACAACATCAATGTCACCTAAGGCCCGATAACATGGCAAGGGTCTCCTCCGAGCCAGATCCTTTTGGTATCCGGGATACTCGGGATCTGAGTGAATGTTCCCCGTAGAGGGAGTGCGAATGCCTTTTGGCTAAGTCGAGATAATAATAATAATAATACCGCAGACAGTAACATCGAGACCGACACAATCAACATCCGAAGAGGGATTTTCCAAGGAGATTCACTCAGTCCACTGTGGTTCTGCATGGCGATGAACCCTCTATCACATCAGTTGAACTCTACAAAATACGGCTTCGCTATCAAAAGCAACAACGCAGAAGCGATCAAGTTGAATCACCTATTATATATGGATGATTTAAAACTGATCGCCGCAACCAAAAACCAACTAACGCAAATGCTTAAAATTGTAGAGGAGTTCTCCAGGGACATCGGAATGCTGTTTGGACTGGACAAATGCCGCACCCTTAATATCATCCGGGGAAAGCTCGAGCAAAGCGCACACGAGATGCAGGACGGCCAGGAGATCGAAGCAATGAGCAAGGGAGATACATACAAGTATCTCGGGATGAAACAAGCTCAAAGGATAGGCCATCAAACAATGAAGACCGATTTAACGAATGAATTCATCAAGAGAGTAAGACAAGTAGTGCGAACTGATCTTAACAGCAGGAATTTGTTTAAGGCCCTGAACACGTATGCGTGCTCTGTACTCAGCTATTCGTTCGGAATAGTGAATTGGACCAACACGGACATCAACAACCTGCAACGAAAAGTTAGGACACTACTGACAAAAGCTCATAAACATCATCCCCGTAGCGCCGTAGAAAGAACAACTCTGCCACGTCAACTAGGAGGAAGAGGATTGGCAGATCTCAGCAAGCAATTGGACCAACAAATATTAAATCTGCGTAATTATTTCTACAGGCAGGCCAACAGCTCCACACTACATAGGGCTATATGCGGAGCAGACGTCTCAACACCGCAACGTCTGACGGAACACGAGCGTCAAAATCACCACCGAACCGACAACGATAAACTACAGAGGTGGTTGGGGAAGCCGCTGCACGGGAGGCATCCTAATGAGGTCAACCAGGAACATGTCGACAAGTTAGCGTCGAACTACTGGCTGACCTCGGGAAGAATGTTCCCCGAGACGGAAGGCTTCTTACTGGCCATACAAGATCAGGTTATACCAACTCGCAACTACCTAAAATTCATTGTAGGAGATGCATCGGTAGTGGATGACAGATGCAGATACGGGTGCCCAACTTCAGAAACAATCCAGCACATAACAGGAGGATGTCAGATGTTCGCATCAACGGAATATAAGGAACGACACGATTCGGTTGCCAAGATCTTGCACCAGGAACTGGCGGAAAAGCTACTGCTTGTGCAGGCAGAGAGGGTCCCATATTACAGCTACACACCGGAGCCTGTTCTTGAGAACAGCAACTACAAGATGTACTGGGATCGTACAGTTCTGACAGATCAACGAGTTGCCCATAACAGACCGGACCTTATAATAGTTCATAAAATTTCTAGGAAGGCAACTCTGATTGATGTGGCCATCCCGAACAACAACAACCTGCGTGTGAAGCAAGTCGAGAAGATCGCGAAGTACAGAGACTTAGAAGAACGAATTAGAAGGCAATGGGAAATGGAAAACGTCAAGACGGTTCCAATTATCGTGTCAACAACTGGTGTTATACCAAAAAGTTTGCTGAGAAACATCAAGGAGCTGGGTCTAACTGATAGTCTTTACAGGTCCATGCAGAAAGCGGTACTACTTGCGACAGCCCGAACCGTCAGGAAATTCATGGGGAATGCGGGATCGTCCAACAACGTCAATGTCACCTAGGGCCCTTTAACATGGCAAGGGTCTCGTCCGAGCCAGATCCTTTTGGTATCCGGGATACCCGGGATCTGAGTGAATGTTCCCCGTAGAGGGAGTGCGAATGCCTTTTGGCTAAGTCGAGATAATAATAATAGGCAAGAAGCCGGAACGGCAGAGCGAACAACTGAGAATCGGGAAATTCAAGTGCCTGGACCACAACAAGAAGCCGAGACGGCGGGACGAACAACTGAGAATCGGGAATCAGTTAACGGAGAACACTTTGAAAGCCTAGACACACAGCTGAGAAGGGCGGTATTGCGATACGAAGGCACAGACCCACTGAGCAGACCACCGCTACCAAGATTGAATTCTTCCAGGAAGCTTGCAATCATGCTCGATATTATGAACACCAGAATTTTACCCAACTATGTTTCAGTAACACCAACATTAGAACATATGCACATGGTAATCTACTGTGCCGCAACGGCCATCATCACTGCAATGGGAGCCAAGATCCGGATGGCTCAAGAGTTAAATCGTGCAAGACCAGAACCACGAATGGCTCAATGGGAGATGCGACTAAATCGGAAGATCGAGAGTCTCCGTAAAGACATAGGACAAGTAACGGAATATATCAGAGGAGTTAGAACTAGAAAGATCCAGAGGGCGGTGCAGGCAATAATGAGCCGCACCCAAATGAATTCTCAGCGTGACCCCGCGAACATCACTGCTCAACAATGTCTTGATACATTAAAACAAAATCTTTCTGTTTTCGCAGGGCGTCTGAGGAGATACAAGGCTAGTAACAACAGGAAACGAGACAACAAACTTTTTGAACGATCAGAAAAAGTTTTCTACCGTACTTTGAATTCTAGCGCCGATGCCACAAATTCGAGTTACCCTAGCAGAGAACAGGTCGACGGTTTCTGGAGAAATCAGCTTGCCACACCAGTGCAAGCTGGATCAGTGAAGAACGCGAGATGGGCCGGAACTATAGCCAGATGCAACACGAGCAATTCACAACCGATGAGGTCTCCAATGTCATCAAGAATTCCCACAACTGGAAGGCACCAGGTCCAGATCATCTCCAAAATTATTGGATTAAGAAGTTGTGGTGCACGCATGAACAAATAACTACCTTAATTAATGAAGTCTTGCTCGATCCTCTGAAAATGCCATTGTTTCTTACACATGGTATCCGGGATACCCGGGATCTGAGTGAATGTTCCCCGTAGAGGGAGTGCGAATGCCTTTTGGCTAAGTCGATAATAATAATAATATGTCTTTATTGATGCAAATTGGTGCAAGGCACTACAATTCACTAATGAGAGGTGTTAGCGGCGAAGTTTAGCCAGGCTACTCTTACACTTAACCGCTAACACCGAGCATAACAGTTGTTAGAGGAATATAAAAATATAAAAAACCAACATGGTGACATTGTTTAAGTGATTTCGCAAGGAGAAAAGAAAAAACAAGAAGAAAGAGAAAACAAACAGAGATAATCAAATATAAAAAATAGATAACTGATACTTGATCAAGGATATAATAAAAATTCTTTGACTTGCAAGCGAAATTTATAAAGCGGTAGGCACTTAAAGCTTGCTGGTATGTTATTATATAAGAGTGCTGAGCTGTATGAGAAGCAACGCCGAAAGAGGGCCGTTCGATGGGCAGGAATAGAGACCGTCATACCATGCTGTATGGTCACATTATGCGCTTCATCCCTCAGTATTAGTTTCTCTCTAATACAGGAAGTGAATTCTTCAACTATAAGTCTACATTTAGTATAGTCTTAATGGCTGTGGTCGACGCAGACTATTGTTTCACTTTCGCTGATGTTGGATGTCAGGGGAGAATATCAGATGGTGGTGTAATAAAGAATACATCATTTTACAAGAAACTGCAAGAACACGAATTGCATTTACCTCCCAATAAAGCTTTACCAGGGTGTCTACTAACCTGGAAAACCTGGAAATGTCAGGGAATTATTTTTGGTCAGGGAAATCACGGAAAAGTCAGGGAAATCAAATAACCTGGAAATTTGTGGTTTAATAGATATAAAAGTAGGAAATCTTTAATTCTTACAAAAACCAATCAAAATTATATCATATTCATTTTGATTCTACTCCACAGAGATCACATTATGTTATTTATTTATATGTGATCACTGTGCTTCTACTATACTGTAAAGATAATCTAACTAAATAAGATTTTACGAAGCTATTTATTTTTGTTTTGAAGGTGTTTATTTTTTATGTTTTTTTTTATTTGGGAGAATGTGTAAAAGATATTTGTTTGTTTTATACGTGATTTTATATTTTTACAATAAATATTTTATCTTTATTTTTTACAGGGTGGCTCATTATAAATTGACACCCTCCTTAACGTGCTAGTTTTTGAGGTTAGAAAAAAGTTTTTTTTTTGCAAAAGTTATAGATACTAATGCAAAGTTTTTTGTGACACTATTGGACCTTATACAGTGTGTTCTAGAAAGCCGTGGCAGACATAACTTATGTTTCTTTAAATGGAACATCTTGTATATTTTTGTTATATGTTCGCTCCAACCGTTCGTTCAGAACTAAGCCTTTTTTTGAGGGATTACTCCTTGGGTCATAGGCTGCCATGAAAGACAAATGCCAAATTATAGTAATAGCTGACAGTTTGCAAGTATATTCATGCTTTGGAAAACAAAATGGGCTCTTTTAAGATTTCAGGGAAAATGAAGGAGGGAAATTGAGAGAAATAAGAAATTTTAAATAGTAACACATAGGTAATAAACTTCGTCAAATTTATTGTTTTTAATTTAATTTTTATTGAAAACGACACTGACATTTAAAAAAAGGATATATTTTTAAATGTTTTTGTGGGGTTATTTAAAAAACAGAATTTATTATGACAGACCGAAAAATGTAGAAACATTGAAAGGTAGAATTCGGGAAGAAATCCACATATTAAATACTGAACACAGCAATTTTATTGTTGCCCCAATAAACAGAAACTTAGTAGCAAATATCAATAAATTCATACATATATCCTTTTTCTAAATGTTATTGTCGTTTTCAATAAAAATTAAGTTCGAACAATAAATCCAACGAAGTCACAAAAAAACGTTCAGAGTAATTTCATCTTAGGGGATCTGTTGACTCTTCCATTTTATTTAAATTCGCATATTTATCTCAGTAGGTAGGTATTAGTCAGGGAATTTTTTGCTTTTTAGTCAGGGAAAACCTGGAAAAGTCAGGGAATTTTAAAAACTCGATTTGGTAGACACCCTGTTTACCCAATACAAACATCATTACCGTACGTTTTTCTAGCCGATGATGCATTCCCGTTGGAAGAACATATTTTAAAACCTTATCCAGGTTCGCATCAGAAAGATTCTATTGGAACGCATTTTTAATTACAGATTGTCGAGAGCAAGAAGAGTAGTCGAAAATGCGTTCGGTATTCTTTCTGTTGTATTTAGGGTATTGAGAAAACCTATGCTCCTGGACCCACAGAAAGCAGCAAAAGTTATTCTGGCATGCATTTATTTGCATAATTATCTACGAAGCAGTAAATCATCCCGAAACGTCTATTCAAGACAAGGTATCTTTCATCAAGAGATTGATGGAAAAATTGTAGAAGGCAGTTGGAGGCAAGAAAGATAAGAGAACACTTCATCCCTTCTTCCTATTCAAAAAGTTGTACGTAAATCTGCAGGAGTTTATAAAGATAACAGAAAACAATTTGCTGAATACTTTGCAACTGTAGGAAAAGTGCCATGGCAAGAATTATATTTATAGACAAGACAAAACTTTTTTGGGACAGCCATAAAAGAGCTAATAAACCTGGACATATGTATTATCTCATTACATTAATAATAATTATACTTAAAATCTAAATAAATTCAATTATTATTTTACTTACGTTAATTATTGTTTTACTTTCGTTTCCTTCTGTATCCTGTGTTTGCACTGGTTGATTTTTGTCTTTTAAAAATAATAGACTTTTAAAAGCAAACCATTTGGTATCATAAACCTCGTCGCCACCCATCCCCGAAGTGGATTTAACTTTCTGTTTCTTCCTTCTAAAAGAGGCAAGTAGTGACTGCATTTTCTTTTTAATTTCTGCACTATCAGTCTTCAAAATATCGGCTAATTCTCTCCAAGCATCTTCTTTTCTATGTTTATTTTTGTAATATGGGTCCGAAGAATTCCACAAAACCGGCCGAATTCGATACTCGTCTATCAGTTGCAACACATTATCATTAGACCATTCCATTTTGAATAAGGATCACTAAACTACCTACAAATAACCCAATAATATTTAATTTAAAATATAAATATTACAATAATTATTATTAAAACTATTACCCGGCCCGACGAAGTAGGATGAGTGGAATCCCGTATTAATAATTATTAAAACTATATCACCCAGCCCGACGAAGTAGGATGCACGAGCAGAGTGGAATCCCGTCCACACCGAACAAGCACGAACAAGTATTTTCTTTGATGTACCGCCTTCCTCTCGATCGTTTTTGAACGCGAACAAACAAACTTTTGCTCGCTCGCAAGCCCATACTCACCAGATGATTATTGAAGCAGAATGCTCGCTCGCTCGTGTTCGCTCTTGCTCGCTTTTTTTGGCCTTTATATTTTTGGAAAGCCCAAAAAATGGCCGATTTGATAGGGCCACAGCCAACTATGATTTACATTTAAAAACACACAAGTCATATTTCAAAAATCATAAACAACATAAAAATTTGATTAGATTATCTTATTAAGCCCATAATTATCTACAATTTTTGTCTCTACAGTTTTTCTGTATAATCAGAAATAACGGAGCTACAGAGATCTGATGAAATAGCAAAAAATCACTATTTTCAAAATATCTAGTGATCCATGAACTTTTTTAAAAATCCAAATGGAGCATTAGATTGAGAATTCAAAACTACAATTCTTTCCCCGAGTGGCGCCTAAAAATTTACCAACTACTTGACCCAGCCCGACTCCACTGTTTAAAAGCTGGCGGCCTTGGTGAACATATATCTCTACATGTAGGTAGGTACAGGGTGGCCCATCCAAGCGGAAAAGTGTGCTACGTGGAGACAGGTTAACATAAAATTGTCATTCAAAAAATGAGGTTGTAGTAAAAATTAAGGGGAATTCGAGGGTGTCGGTAAAAAAGTTATCGCAAAAAAACATTTTTTGCAAAATAAAAAAATATTTTTTTTACCTACACAACCATTAGAGAAGCTTTAAGTAGTATTCCCGAATATTCAGTTTTTTAATATAACTTCCGGTTATAGCGGAAATGAAAGTGGTTTTCTCTATTTTACAACTTACACATTTCTCTTAACCATCACAGGATTCCTTTTTTAATTCTGAATCCAAAGATATATAATTTGACCTATTTATCTCCAACCGTTTCCGAGATATTTATCAGAGAAGCTCCATCAAACTAGATACATGGTCTCATGGTCGGTGTCTGATGTTCGATCTGAGTAGGCCAAACAATAAAACCAAATTTATGACAAATCAAGTCAGCCATGATAATAAAACTGACAAGCGAGTAGGCTGAATGTAAAAGTGGCTATAGCCATTCAACTGCATTCAACTTAATTAAAAATCTCGTGGAAATTATGAAACATTTATTATTTTTACTACTGTCATATTTATTATAACAACAATATGATTAGTTATTAAAAATTAGTTAGAAGTTCATTTACATTAAATGTTCAAAATGATTTCCATTATTATTTACACATAACCTAAGTCTTTTTAAGAAATTTTTTCGGACATTTTCAAAGATTAAGGGACGATTGTTTAAACTATCAATTTCTAATTTTACTCGTCTTTTAATCTCCTCAACATTTTCGGGGTGGTTCTTATAAACTTTATTTTTTAAATGCCCCCCCAAGAAAAAATCCAAGGGGGTTAAATCTGGACTAGGTGGCGGCCACCTTATCGTTCCATGTTTACCAATCCAATTTTCAAACGAATTGTTCAAAAATTCCAATATGGGCCCACAGTTATGGAAGGAAGCGCCATCTTGCTGCCATATTAATTGTCTTTCTTGGAGTTGGTTAAGAAAAATTAATGGCAACTGGTCAAAGTATTGTTCCAATTCGTTCTGGATTAATTGTAGGTATTTCCTACCTGTCATACTTCCTGAATAAAATAGAGGGCCCATTATAAAATTTCCCACAATTCCGCACCAAACACCCACGGAATTTCTGCCGGATTTCACAACTTCACGAAATGCCCGTGGATTGTCAACAGACCAAAATATACTATTTTTCCAGTTGTATATTCCCGCCGTTGTAAATTCATCGGACCAAATAATTTTTTTAAAAAATCCAGCTCCACCTCTTGCAAAATAAAAGTTTAACCTTGTTTGACAATATTCCAGTCTTCTTGCAGCATCTCCAGGGAATAGCCTTTGAACAGGTAATATTTTGAAGGCTTTAAATTTGCTTAATTTCATTACCCTTTGTATTGTAGACCGGGGAATTTGTAAGTCTCTCGCTGCATCTCTCTGAGATTTTTCGTTATTTCTTCTGAAATAATTTAAAATTCGTTCTCTCTCGGGTTCACTAATTTCTAAACCCTTTTTTTCTCTTGCTAATCACACTTCCTGTCGATCTGAATCTTCGATACAGCTTACATATAAATGAAGCACTGGGAACATTTCTATTTGGATATTTACGAGAATACTCCCTCAAAGTTTCTACGTATCTTTTATCAATTTTGATGAAGATCTCTAAAATATCACAGCATTCTTATTTCAAAAACATTTTTTAAACTGCAACTACTAACAGCTTCAGCAACAAAATTTTAGACTAATCTGACACGTAAATAGAAATATTGAATTGACAGCCTACTCGATTGTCAGTTTTATTATCATGGCTGACTTGATTTGTCATAAATTTGGTTTTATTGTTTGGCCTACTCAGATCGAACATCAGACACCGACCATGAGACCATGTATCTAGTTTGATGGAGCTTCTCTGATAAATATCTCGGAAACGGTTGGAGATAAATAGGTCAAATTATATATCTTTGGATTCAGAATTAAAAAAGGAATCCTGTGATGGTTAAGAGAAATGTGTAAGTAGTAAAATAGAGAAAACCACTTTCATTTCCGCTATAACCGGAAGTTATATTAAAAAACTGAATATTCGGGAATACTACTTAAAGCTTCTCTAATGGTTGTGTAGGTAAAAAAATTTTTTTTTTATTTTGCAAAAAATGTTTTTTCGCGATAACTTTTTTACCGACCCCCGTATACAAAATTAGGGTACACCCTCGAATTCCCCTTAATTTTTACTACAAAAGTATCTGTCAAGCTTTCCACCCCCCCCCCCCATGGACCCGAGCCATCAGCCATTCGGAATATTCCTCACTAAAGATTAACGTAGTTTCATCTGCATGTAAAACTATGTTCGCCCGTAATAATCGAAATTTCATTAGTATACATTATACTTTTTCCGGGGAACACCTCTGTCGATTACAATTTTTTTCAGACTTAACAACCCTACCATTTATATCCGACTATCACCTGCTGACATCTATCTCGAAGAAAGGCTATCAATTTCAATGCAACATCAACACCCCTAATATTGTGGTTCACACTATCAAAAGCCTTTGACAGGTCTAAACATACCGCCAGCGTCTGATTTCTGTTATTCATAGATTGCAGCACTTTTTCTAAGGCTTGATACCTTGCCCGAACAGTAGACTTGCCCCTTCTAAAACCGTTCTGCATATCACTAATGACTAAATGAGAATCAAAGGAATTCATAAACCTGACATATTACACGTTCAAAGATTTTGCTGACATTTGACAGCAAAGAAATCTGCCTATAATTCTTCTCCTCAACCCTTGCACCTTTCTTGTAGAGAGCTTTTATTTGGGCTATTTTAAGTAAATTTGGAAAACTACCTGTTTGAAAACACAAGTTTATAATGTGCGTGAAGGGCGAGGAAATGACGTCGCCAACCTGCTTAATGAGGGAGACCGGAATTTGATCCTCACCAACAGATTTCTTATTTTTCAAAAATTTGATCACACTTTCTAATTCCCCTGGGTCCACCGGACTCATTTAATCGATTAATATTAAAGTAGTCATTGTAATCCAGGTTTCTCACTGACATAGCCGGGCAAGCATTTTTGAAGTATTGATTTAATCTATCTAGAATATGTTATGGATCATCAGACCTCCTGTAGAAACTATCAATCACTGTCTGACGAGAGCCATTTTGTTCAGTTATATTTTTGACTAAATCCCATGTGGCTTTGATTTTATTTTCAGAATTATCTAAGAACGCTTTGTTTGACATCCTTTTAGCCACAATTATTACTTGTTTAAGAATCCTACAGTACTTACTGTAATAAAGATTGGAAGTCAATCCTCTTTTTTTTTTTAAATACAAATTTATCTTTTTCTTACATGAAGTTTTAATCCCTAAAGTAATCCAAGACTTTGATTTTTTATTTAGATTAAATTTTTTTTTATTACAAATATCCGGTCCATCAGACCAGTGAAAATACCATGGAAAGTAGAGTATGCCACATCAACATCGTATGAGTCATATACCTACATCCAGCAAACCCGCTCAAGCTCATACCTAAAATATTCAATCTTATTTCTAGGAGAGATTCACTTCATCACATAATTACATTGGTTATTCACCACCTCCGACAACACATTTATGACCTGAGCATGGTGATCAGAAGGAGCAGTGTTCAAGACATAAGCCTTAAAACCAGACACAATATTACAATAATTATTTATGTACCAAGGCACTGAGGGCTCGGCAACTAAATTCCACATGAGTCATAAAAAGAACTTCAGTGCCGTGGTACATATTATATATTTTTTGGAATCGGAAAAAAAATGTTTTATTAGGCAAGAAAATAATAATAAGGGATTACCCGTCCATGAACCGACTACGCGCGGCGTTGCTTGACTTTGACGATCGCTCTACCTAGGTCAAGTAAGACAAGACAGGGCATCTTCGTATAGAAAAACCAAACTGCTGCTTCTTGTGCAGCCTACACAACAAATCTATTGATATTCAAATTTACTAAAATATGTATACTGAAGGTTTGCGCTTCTATAATGGGCCTTTATCGGCCGGGTTTTGAATATTTGGTCACTTTTGACGGGCGATTTCTCCGCGTCTGACGTTTGATGTTTACATCTCGCCAAGGCCTACTTATTGAAAAAATCGTACAATAATGTAGCCCATTATTGTACGATTTCTGTGCTTTTAATGACGATTTTGGGACACTTTACTGCCGATTTCAAGAAAAATATATTATCTATAAGTGTGGAGCAAGCAGTAGTGACTCGAGTCGCCTCATAGATACATTACGATTGATTAAAAATATGCATTAAATCTAAAAATCTCTTTCTACGTTCATTGTGCTTGAACAGATCTATATTAAAATCTCCAGCTATTACAATCTTATATCTACTAAACCTATTATAGAGGAACTCCAACGACTCTTCCATTTTATAAAAAGAACCCAAGCCCCTCCTGTATACACACAACAGCAATCATCTGCTTACTGTTTACTGCACAAGCAAATTCAACAGTTCCATCAACACTCAGTAGACTTGCAGATTTTTCTTCAACAAAACTGACATATTTGTGAGCGTAGATGCAAACACCACCATGAAGCATTGAGCTTCTTGCATAGAAAGCTATTAAACTGTATTGTTCAATTTTAACAAAAGGCACCTCGTCCCCACATAACCAGTGTTCACTAAACAGCAACAAATGGGGCACATCCACAAACCCACTTAGGATACCTTCTATTTCTAAAGTTTTGTTTCTCAATGACTGAATATTTTGATGCATAATTCATAATGTATCAAGGTTTCTCTTTTTCTTAATAGGATCGACACTGCATCGCTCGGTGGAGCATATCGAATCCTCTGCCTCTTAGTCTCCAACAGTCGTAGATAGGTAGGGCAACAGAACGCATAAGCCGAGTGGTTGGTATCAAGATTTAATTTGTATCTTGCAGTTTACGCACTCAAAATCCTCGCTGGTACACTGTTTCGACTCGTGTCACGAACTACAACACTTTCCACAAGTTTTAGAGTGTGTGCATTCCTTGGAGGTGTGCTTGAACTAATTGCAGCTGTAACATCTCGTTATGGCTATGTATTCAAAGCAACGACATGATCTACAGCCTATGAATAGGGACCTTCAGATTCCTATTGTTTACTTTTAAATGTTTTTGCATCACACTGTATGGCAAAAAACAATTTACCATTTTCTTTGCCATTATGAGTTTAAGTTCACTATCTGGTCTGATAATATTCTTGTTAACAAGCACCTACCGGCCCTGCCGGCCCATAGGTGCTTGTTTTGTTCTCCACTCCTGTGTAGTAATACGTGTACCTATGGTCTCCTCTACAGGTCGCAGTTTTCGATATTTCGAGCCCAAATTTGGTGTACGGCCGCCCGAGCTCATGGGCAACAACCCTATTGAAGGGCGTGCGAATCGGGAGAGCCGTTTGGCCCCTGGAATTTATTTTCCCGTTTTTTTCCGGAAAAATGGCTAGCGATTGGAAGGGAGAGCACCGGTCAAGTTAAATTTTCGTGTGGGGCCGCCGACGGATATGGGCCTCTCGCCTACGAGAGGGCACCACGATCTAAAAAGCCATTCAGCCGTTTGGGACGCTTTTTTTCGCGAATTGGCGAGGTCCCCGAGGCGCAAGCCCGGCACACCCAATACTTATTCGTAAACATCTACTGGCATTTGGGTTTGTTTTGGTATGGAGGATTTTCAAATTTCGTAGCGATTTGAGAGTTTGGGGGCTCAGAGGCCCATCTGTTATTCCGTGGGGGACCATTAAATTATACTAACCCTTTCGCTACCATCACCGTATATATACGATCGAAGGAAGTGTGTCACCGCACCCACTGCCGTATATATACGTTCAGTTCTAGAATGGTCTAGACAACCGATGTTATATATATATGCGACAATATTTTTTTTGCCGTGCCAGCACACCCACTGCCGTAAATATCCAACACCATTAACGTGCATCCAGACCCAGTGCCTTACATATCCGGCACTGATAAAAAGCCTCCACATCCAATACGTCATTTAGCCAGCGCCTCTAGCGGATGAAACCCTTACTCTCGCTGCGCTGCTGGAATTTCGTAAGTCGTGTTTCTATCCTATTCTGTTGTTGAGCACCGCTTAAGTGTGGAGTTTCTTTGTTAAAAATATATGGGTTGTTCAAAAAGATACAAACAAATATAAAAATTTATATTTAAAGAGGTATCAGCTGCACTTTTCTGATTTTTTTTTATACCTGATGTATATATATGACGGTGGGTCTGTAGCCATGTAAATTGGCTGGGAATGGTGACACTAAACGTTTGAAGCAGGTTGGTAGCGAAAGGGTTAATGACATGGATTCTGTCATAACTGAGAAAATTACCGATAACAAGACATTATTTGTAATAAGCGGTAAAATTAGAAGTTTTAATTTTGTTGAAATGTATCGCAAATATGCATCCCATTGTTCCCAGCCTACCAGTCACACTAGATTTTATATAAGATATAACGGAAAATGCTCCGTTCAACCAGTTGGTGTAAATACTTTTAGTAAATTTCCAAGTGATATTGCAAAATACTTAAAGATTGAAAACCCAATGCAATACATAGGACACTGTTTCCGCAGGTCTTCTGCAACATTGCTTGTGGAATTTGGGGCAGACCTGTTAACATTAGTCATTAAAACGCCATGGAGGATGCGGAAATCTTCAACTGTATAGCCGAGGGCTGCATTGAGGAGTCAATTTGTAAAAAAAGTGAAATACTGCTCAAATTCTGGAAGGTGAACCAAGTACCAGTACCGGAAACTTCACAATTCGAAAAAGAGTTTTATGTGAAGAACCTGAGACCTTCACAGGCAATGAAGAAAACAAAATTCAAAAAATTACTGGCAATGAAGTTTGTCCGTCAGTTACCTCCACTGCGTCTCCAGCTGAAAACTTCATGCCTCGTGCAACAAATATGCACTTTTTGCACTAGTTACACAAATAACTCTTTTTCTAAGTATAATAGAATTGTGTTTTTCGCATTGCAAAAAGAGAAACTTTTTCGGGGTTTATTAGGTGTCTCAAATAAAGCCCGATTATATCCTTAGTTTTTTAAATGAAAAGACCAGCTTCAAACCAGGATGATGCAGTTTTCTCTGGAGAATCCGAATCTAGCTTCAGAATTGATATACAGGGTGTTCTCGAAAAGTTACGGTCAAAAATACAGGGTGTCTATTTAAGAAGGGCCACTCGAGAAAATCTTGTCAAATATGCATTTTTCTGAGAACTTTATTTAAAAAAAAAATGCTTTTTTGATGAGCTAACTTTGAGTAAAAACACACTTCAGATCCATGGCCCACTTTCCGAGATATTTTTCAAAATCCCGAAAATCGCCGAAATTTGTTCGGCATGTAATTTTTTTGTTTCAAGAGTTACCCAAAATATTTCTTAATGAAATTTGTGGGCAAAACTGATTGCTTTAAACCTTACATTTTGTTTGTCTATTGTTGACCAGGAAATTATAACCACACACATCACAGCTTTCAGACATATCGATCAGATCACCTCAACCCCATTGGCCTTGACAGCACAAGATTGGCGCGAGAAGGGAGAAAAGCAGCCCGTCATCCAGACTAAGGTTATGAGTTACAATCCGAAAGTAAGCTTGTGTCGAAGAGAAAACACTTGTTTTTCACTATATTTTATTATTTATTCAATATAATGTTACCCAACCGTAAATCTTACCTCTCAAACCATAACAATGTATTTTATCCAGCAACAATGATTCTCGCAATTTTATAAAAGGTCATTCACTATATTCGCTATTTTACAAATCCCTGGATAAAAACATTGCCAGCCAAGAAATACCCCTCACCATCCCCGAGAGGATTGTTTTTGGTCCGATTCTCGGCTTTTTTTCAGTGGACGTTCACTAAACCTTCTGTTTCACGAATCCGTAATTGAAAAATCTTTTCTGGCCAGAAACTACCCCTCACCACCCCCAAGAGATTTGCTTTTGGTCCAATTCTCACAGTTTTTGAGAGGATGTTAATTATGCCTGCTATTTCATGAGTCCATAGTTGAAAACAAATTGTCCTCTTCAAGTAAAAAAGTATAATTTCATTGTTCTTTGTCCGATTTGCCCCGTTTTTAGCAAGGTCATTTAAAATGTCTCAATAACAATATGCCATACCCATCTTTGTTTGACACCGTCATTATATGCACCATGCATTCTCTCTTGCGATATCAATTGGGTTGGATCGGTGGGTGGCTGGTTAAACGGTGTAAGGGGCCCATATTGATACATGCATCGATTCAAATCGCACATACACTGTCACAAATAAAGTCTGCATCATAAGGGATTTTTGTTTGTTTGCAGAATTATTTAAAATTTGACTTTGCCAACGATAGTTATTAAAAAATGACCTACTCACAAAGTGGTAACGTCACTTGCCGCAACTATCAAATTTGACACTTATTTGTCGAAATATCAAAAAAATTTATTAGAAAAATGTTTTCCTTTCACTTATTTATCCATATAGGTACCAATTTTCATAAACTTACAACAACATTAATTGTTTGTAATTTTTTTTTGAAATTACTTATTTATTATTATTGGGGCAGATACATGGGTGTGACGATCCCACGATTCCTAGTTACGCATGGAGAGGCTTGGCCTGTGACAGGGGCAGACCTATGGGTGTGACAACCCCGCGATCTCCAGATGCGCAGGGAAGGGTCTAGCTGGTGACAGGAGCTGATCCTCGGGTGTGACAATTCCGCGACTCCTGGTTACACAGGAATGGATCTAGCCTGTGAAAGGGGCAGATCCTCGGGTGAAATGATCCCGTGTTTCCCAGTTAACGCAAGGAGAGGTTTGGCCGGTGAGAGGGGCATATCCTCGGGTGTAACGATCCCGCGTTATCCTAGTTGACTGTGTGGGTAGCAAGTTAGAATACTCCTATCGTGGCTCCGCGAGTCGTAGAAGGCGACCTATGGCCGTCATTTCCACGTTACGGGAGACCCATGCATATGGAGATTAATAGTGAATGTGTCATAGGGCCGCTGCCTGGGGATCGCCAGGGCATGTCTGGAGCCGGCGCTGGGCATGACAGCAAGCGGGACGTTGGTGACAGGGCACTGATGAGACGGGCCCCTGTCACACAAACAGCTACAGCCCAACAACACGAACATCAACAACTGGGGAGCCAAATGAGAACTAGGGTTCCACCCAACGGAGGTGCTGCGTGGGAACTTAAGCCAGTAGTCACTCAGGCTGAAATGGACTGGGTCCATGAATGAATCGATTATGCGTATTTTTTACAGGGTGACGAACTTAAGGACAAGAGATGATCGGCTACCGACAACAACTACCTAGCCTCTCCTATCCAGTGCAAGGGATGGCCGCCTTAAATCGGCCCGGCACGTAGGCCACAGTGGGCCCGTTGTGCCCCCAAGGCCAGCGTCACACGGCGGCCAGCAAGCCGGCCCTCTTAATGAAGGCCCGCAGCTCACCCACCCCGACACCATACACATCCTCTGCGCTCAGCTTGGCTGAGCCGAAGGACTCGAATCTCACCCTGTCAAGTGCAGGGCATTCAGTAACCAAGTGGTGCGGTGTCTCCTCATCCTCCAGACACCATCTGCACTCCGACTCCCCTCCCACCCCTATAAGGTGCGAGCCAGGCAGCAGTGCCCAGTCCGGACCCTCACCACTCCCCTCAACTCTGTCCTAGGCAGACGCAGCAGCTCTCTAGACAGGACGGACGACGGCCCATGAATCATGAGCCTGGTCTGACTCATCCCCAGAGCCCTGCGCCACTCCTCGACGAACCTGCCATGCAGCCATTCGTCCTGGGCTCCAATCGCTACCCGTGGTGCAATCCCCAATATTGGTTCAGGCTTCACCGGTCTTCTCATGGATCCCTCTCTAGCCAGTAGGTCCGCAGTCTGATTCCCCGCTATGCCCGTGTGACCGGGCACCCATGATAGAACGACCCTGTTCCTTTCGGCTACCAACTTAAGCAAACTCGTTCTACAGTCCTCCACCAGTGGGGACCAAGTACGGTTAGCTCTCAGCGCCTGTAACGCCGCTTTGCTATCAGAGCAGAAGACAACAACTACATGCTGAGTTCTGCAGGGAGTTTCCACAGATGCAAGTGACTGAACAAAGAGTGTCAGATCAGTATCGGACTATTCTAAGAAATAACCGAATCCTAGAAACGCGACTTAACGCTATCAAATGGGAAGTTGACCTAGGGATCCATGGCGAACACATAGACATAGACAACAACAATGGGGAAATTCAAGACCTGGACCACAACAAGAAGCAGGAACGGCAGAACGAACAACTGAGAATCGGGAATCGGTTAAGGAATAACACTTTGAAAGCTTAGACACACAGCTGAGAAAGGCAGTATTGCGATACGAAGGCACAGACCCACCGAGCAGACCACCACTACCAGGACTAAATTCATCCAGGAAACTTGCAATCTTGCTCGATCTTATGAACAACAGAATTTTACCTAACTATGTTTCAGTGGCACCAACATTAGAACATATGTACCTGTTAATCTACTGTGCTTCAACGGCAATCATCACTGTAATGGGAGCCAAGATCCGGACGGCCCAAGAGTTAAATCGTGCAAGACCAGAACCCAAAGACATAGGACAAGTGATGGAATGTATCAGAGGAGTTATAACTAGAAAGATCCAGAGGGCAGTGCAGGCAATAATGAGCCGCACCCAAATGCATTCTCAGCATAACATCGCGAACATCTTCATGCATTAAAACAAAAACTTTCGGTTTTCGCAGGGCGTCTGAGAAGATACAAGGCTAGGAGACAATAGGAAACGAGACACCAAAACTCTTTGAACGATCAGAAACAAGTTTGTACAGTACTTTAAATTCCAGCGCCGATGCCACAAATATAAGTTACCCTAGCAGAGAACAGGTTAACTTGCCATACCAGGTCAATGCAATGGTAGTGCAGGCTGGATCAGTGAAGAACGCGAGATAGGCCGGAACTATAGCCAGATGCAACATGAGCAATTCACAACCCTATGAGGTCTCCAATGTCATCAAGAATTCCCACAACTGGAAGGCACCAGGTCCAGATCATCTCCAAAATTATTGGATTAAGAAATTGTGGTGCACGCATGGACAACTAACTACCTTAATTAATGAAGTCTTGCTCGATCCTCTGAAAATGCCATTGTTTCGTACGCAGGGTTCAACTTACCTGTTACCAAAAGACCAGCGGAATACAGATAACCCTGCCAAGTACCGCCCAATAGCCTGCCTGCCTACGCTGTACAAAATAATTACATCTTGCCTTACGCAGCAAATATATGCTCACTGCGAGCGGAACAACATCATGGCAATGCAGCATTCCCTGACCAATCTTCTCCTTGGCTAATACATATAAATCATGACGAGGTTTTATTAATTCTTCAGTTATGGTTCCTTTTAGTTTCTTTTTTTCAAAAAATATTCGATTTCGTTGTTCTTGATCTGCAAAGGTAACTGTAACAGGTCTTGAAGTAGGTTTACCTGAGATGCTGAACGGTTTTCCCACACGATAGCAGTTAACTGGAGTTACATTAGTTACTCCCTCTTTAAGTGGAACATGTCCTTAACCAAATTTTCTATTTTTTTTTTCATCCATCCAGTAGGCCATATATTCGAAGCTGTTTCAGCTTTGAAAGCTGCTCCAAATCTTACATCTTTTTCCGAAGCTCATGTACTTCACTTTCCAAAGTTTTTGATTTTGTTTCCAGTGCATTGATTTTTTTCTTTTTGTCGCTCAGTAAAAACTATTTCAAGTAAATATATATTTACCAGTTCCAAAGGGATTTATAAGTTGCTACGTATTTATCTCGCTCTGCAGCCTCCTCACACTCGCGCGTTTCCAGCAAGGGCACTTGCACTTTAACAAAGCCACTCAACAATTTTTTGCTATTTAATTTCGCCTTTAATCTGCTTAAAAACAATACAACGCCAAAGCAAGAGAAAACACAGAAAACACGAGTTCTCAGTGTGAATTCATTTCGAAAAATCTGTTTCCTCTTCTTTTTTTCTCAGTGGGAGAGGTTTGAACACCCAACCCCGGACCTTATCTACGGCCCTGCTGTATATGACTCCATTCAACGAATGAAGAAAAACGTAAAATCATCCTCAACATAACTTTGGATTCTCCATTTATTGACTATCTTCTCGAAAGATTTTCACATCACTCTAAAATCACAAGGATTATTTCCTATATTTTGAGAATTGCTATATTGCTTTGAGAACTGCAAAAATCCTCATTCCCGTAAAATTAACTCATTCTCTTTTCTTGACACCACTCCTGCTCTAGAAATACTTATAAAAGGTGTTCAAGCCGCAGTTTTCTCGCGAGAAATCTCTTTTCCGAACCAAAATAAACCTTTACTAAAATAAAAATCTAAAAATCTACTAAAATAAATGTCTCAGAAAATTATACCCTTTCGTCGATTCCAAAAAAACTATCCGAGTCGGTGGACGATTAGGTAACTCTCCATTACCTTTTCGTCAAAAACATCCCGCGTTATTACCTAGCCGTCACAGACTTACCATTCTACTTATTGAATATGAGCATAATCTCAGAAATAATGGATATTAGCTCCTAAGCGTACTATACGCTACGTACTCTCTAAATGCCCTCAATGTTTTCGCTCAAATTCCCCTCTCGCTCGACCCCCTGTAATGGGAAACCTTCCCGCAATTCGCATCTCTCAAATAAAACCCTTTTTTTCAAGTTGGCTATCATTATGGTGGTACTTTTCCAATTTTGTTAAATCTATCTCGAGGAGCCAAATCAGTCAAGTCATATATTTGTTTATTTGTCTGTATGGCCATGAAGGCAATACATCTCGAGCTCGTCTCTGAACTTTCATCAGAAGCATTTCTTGCAGCTTTCCGTCAATTTCTTGCTAGAAGAGGTCGTTGCAGTCATGTTTACTCGGTTTGTGGCACCAACTTTTTGGGTGCCTCAAAACGGTTGTGTGCTATATTGAAATTTGCTGTAGAAAGTGAGCAAATAATTTGGCACTTTAATCTTCCTCACACCCCCCCACTTTGGACGTCTCTGGGAAGCAGGACTCAAATCCATAAAATCTCATTTAAAGAGATGTCAAAACCAGTCAATCGCGCTTCGGAATGACATTAATAAATTGCGGTGTGTGGCACAGAATCTCCTATCTACAATAACTAGAAAAAGACAACTGCAAGCAGTAAAGGTTTGTACCCGCTATTCCTAAATTTCTCCCTCAACTAGCACCTTTAGGTATATCTCGCCATAACACAATAGTAAATTAGTAAAAGTGAATACTGGGTGAACTGGAGCATAATCATTTCTTGACCAACCAATTGATGACAATTTCTGTTTTACACCTACAATTTAACTTGCACAATTTATTGGCCAAGAAATTGTAATGTGTAATGTAGGCTTAAGGGCAAAGAATGGAGCTGCATTAGTAAAGGAGTCTAGCAAACATTTTAAGCCAAATGATTATAGTGTAGCGTTTGAAAATTCCGCTACATTTAGAAACGTTATTTTTATTTTAATTTGAAGATAGGGTACTCAGCGACATTTATACCTAGATGTTGCTGAGATGACTTAGATGAGATACCTAGCCTATGGCTGTGTGTTCTGGAAGCAATAATGTTTCCCTGCTTTCGTAGTCCGGCCCACGTGCCGCTTCTAAGGTAGCTAATCCCTATCGCTTGACGAACCAGGTCACGTTGTTTATTTTGATTTATTAGTAGATCGTCATCCGTAGAATAGTAACTCTTTTATTTCTTTTCCATATGGCTAGTTGTGTATGTCAGTTGTGTTTCCGTCTAAGTTTGTATTTTATTTTATTCGAAGAGATTGACACGAAAAATCGTTCCAACTGGTAGTTACCTAGGCAATTTTGATTAGTCGTTAATAGAGGCCTTCAGAGAACCATGCATTCAAGACAAGAAGAGTGTCAAAGCCCTCTTTCGACTGAAGCGCAATACTGTTCACTTGGGAGAATTTGCGAAGGTGTTTCTGGAGCAAAAGGTGAATAAAAACGTGGATTAGAAGTGAGTGAATCTCGGCAATGAAGCTATTTTTATATCACCACACGACCTTCACCTATTAGCTTCCCTCAGAGCCGTCTTTATCATATACAGGTTGCGGCAAAACAAACAGTGCAGTTTTGAAGGGCTATTAAAAAAAATTGGCACAACTTACGAAAAAGTGGTTTATTCTGATTGAGCCAGTACTACACCCCATTTTTTTCACTTAAGTTTTAAAGATCGCATCGGCAAGATTATGTCCTCCAGAAGCGATGCACTGATGTAGGCGATTTCTGAAGTTTTCAACTGCGTTCTGGCACATATCGATCGGAATGGCGGTGATTTCCTCTCTAATACGGATCTTCAGTTATTCCAAGTTGCGAGGAGGATGCTTAAAAACCTTTTCCGTGAGATAGCCCCACAGGAAAATATCGGCAAAATCCGCTGATCTCGCCTTGCCGACCACCCCTGGTCGCCCCTCAGAGACGAGGCTCGCAGGGAACATCTACCGCAATTTTGTCATTGAAATCTGCACTGTATAGGCCCTAGCCCCGTCTTGTTGGAACTAAATATACTCAAAGCCTTGTTCTTCGGCCAACCGTTCCAATTCTGACTCAAAAAAATGTTCTTCAGTAGTGATGTCGCCGCCAGAACACAGTTGAAAACTTCCGAAATTGCCTACATCAGTGCATCGCTTCTGAAGGACATAATCTTGTTGATGTGATCTTTAAAACTTAAGTGAAAAAAATGGGGTGTACTACTGACTCGAGCAGAATAAACCACTTTTTTGTAAGTTGTGCCAATTTTTTTAAATAGCCTTTTAAAACTGTACTGTTTGATTTGCCGCACCCTGTATTTCTCGCCGGTACAGTTCGCAGCACGGGTAAGCACCTCCATTTTATAGTTTTTATACGCCTAAGCCCAATTTCCAACTTCCAAACATTTTCTCAACGTAGATACTCATCATACCTTTGGAATACTGCCGTATAACTGTTTTTCTCTAAACAGAAAACTCTAGACGTATTTTCTGCTGATTTTCTACTGATTGCCGTTTCTTTCATATGTAAAATAACCCATAGGAAGTGGTAAGTTTTTTTTGTAAATATGTTTTAGTCATTTTGCACAAATAGGGATAATTTTCAGGTTTTTTTTTGTGTACCTATCTCGCTTATCTTGGTGGTTGGTGCCTGATGTATTTGAAGGGCACCACACACACCTACAGGGTGGACCTCAACTACCTGCACGTGAGAGGTGATCACGTGATTTGTCTCCCGTCTGCACAGCAAGCAGAGACTTCCTCCCCCAGAAGTTATTACTGGACAAGCACGCCTAAATCCAGATAAGTCTACCTAAACTATTCGCGCTGTGCCTATGACTAGATAAGTTTTACTTAGTACTTAACTTCAGTTTAGTTTACCTTAGGGTCCCTGGATAGGGATAGTTGGGACAATAAAGTCATTAGTGTCATTATTCGCTGATTTTGGGCATTAAAGAGATAGCTAGATTATTTTCTATCTTTTGCCCCCATAAAAATTTTAGATATCCCTAGAAACTGTGTGTCAAATTAGAGTTTTTTTTCTATTTAGGTTATGATTTATGTCAAATTACAGGAAAATGATGGCAATTTATGGGCGGTGTGTTTTTTTTTTAATAGGAAACTGAAACAGTGTATGTCTGGTTGCCCTCGACAAGAAAACTTATTAGGCGTAAACAAGAATAACATTATCGAATAGTATAAGTTTTAAGTTGACTAAAATAACAGCAACAAAATATGACACTAAAAGAATGACACTGTCATTTCAACTTTAAAATAATGCAGAAGAAAAATGTAAAATGCACATTAGTTGCAGCTGCCCGATTATTACAGATAACAAAATACTTGGTATGGCGAAAATAATACGGTTTAGCGCGTTTATGCACATGCTAGCAAGAAGTGTAAAAGCTCTGGGAATTATTTCAAATGACTCCAGTACCACAAAATGTTCTGCACAATTATTATTACAGAAAACACTAGAGAAAAGAACAAAGATGTCCTATAGAATAAATAGATAATGATAATTGAGTATATCTGCATAATATAATAAGATGTATTTTATCTCGTATTTTAGATTAAAAATTAACTCCAAATTCTGGTGCACAACCACCAATAAACTATGTATTTTGAATTGTATCAAAGATCATAATATTCAAGAAGATACCCAACGTCCGTGTAAACGGTCGACTGATCCGAGTAGCCCGTCGTCCATGCAATTTGTGCTGTCCCTATGATATTTAGTCTCTGATTTCTGGCGCCCTCGCAAATAAGCGGATATTCCATGTTTTGTGCTTATAGTTACACTACTGTCCGCTAGGAACGCTATAGGAGCTAACATTCATGGCGTATGGCGTAGCGCGTCAGCCAGCAGGCGATCGGCAGATCGGTGTGATCTCATGCCCCCCCCCCTTCCTCTCGTTTTCTATGTGCCCCTCGCAAGTTATTATTTCAATTTCAAACGCTGGTCGCTGGTCGTCGCGTGGCGGCTGTCCCGAATCGGCGAATTCGTAAAAGAAATGCAGAGACGCGGCGCCCGGCGGCGTCCGTATTTCTAAAATGAAAATAAATTTGAACTTTTTAATAATTGCCGCACGGTACCCGGGTATTAGAATGGAATAGGAAATTCTTAATCTATGGAAATAGTTGTCTTATTTATTGGTTGCCATATAAATTTATTGTAATAAAAATCGAGTTTGCCACGGGAAAATAATTTATTAAAGTACCTACAAAATCTGAGGTAAAAAAAGTGACGATATATTTGAAACTATTTAAAATGAAAATAGAAAGTAAATGTATTCCTTATTTTAATTAAAAAAATCATAGCACAGGACATGTCTAGGAAGCCAAAATAAGCTCCGATTTTCATTTTTTTAAGAGTTAATTTTGAAACCAGATAACATTTTAATTTATAAAATGCAACTTGTACGACAGTCGACGAGTTGTAAAAACCATGTAGATTCAACCATCGAAACAAGTCAATACGACCCGCTTGGATCGTATGGAAGTTTGGTCAGTAAAAAATATGTTGTACAACGCGTTTGATGTACGACAGATTTCATAGTGTGTGTGCAGCACTATTTATTATTATTTTTTTATTTCGACTGGTCCAGACAATTTCAAAAGCTGCGCAGTTATTATACAGTGTGTCTACTTTTAAGTGTATATAAATCGATAAACAATTTATTTTGTGAGATATTTTCAAAAACCTTTTTTGTTCGAAAGTTCTTCAAAAAACGCTTCTTTGACGTTATTACTTTTGTCAAAATGCAAAATCCAGGAACGGCTACGATTTTTTTATACCCCCGATTTTTACCAAAACCATTTAGCAATTTTTGTATTTTAAATATGATACCATAGCGTGAAATTGCAAGCAGGAATATACAGGATGTTTTTCTTTACGGCGTCTGAAATTTCCGACTTTTTTCGAAGTTTATGCTGGCTGCCTTGGATTTTTGAAACAATGTTACTAAATGTAAAATAAATTTAATTTATAAAAAAATATCAAGTAAAACAGTCATAGTCATTCCCACTGTGTCTATATTAACAATATTCTAGTTATTGTTATAAAATTTGCATTCAGAGATAAATATCCTTATGATTTATTTTTAAACAATTTCAGATTGTATATTTTTCGAGAATAAGTCTCTCACTGCATCATTTAGAGAATTTTCAGGTTGGGTAATAATTCTACTGCCTGACAGTTCGAATTATTAAAAAATATTGAAAAAAAATAAATAAATAAATATTAAATAAACTTGACACTTGTTCTGCTAATCTTAATTTTTGGCTAACTTGTATACACAATGGAAGCGCTTTGAGAGAAAAATTGAGATTATCAGACTAACGGGTGAAAATGTGCCTTACCGTAAGGTTGCCAGGATATTTAATGCACGTCATGAACGGAATATCCATACTATTCTACCGTAGCAAAGATAAACAGAATACAGTTGATCTGTCAGGTAAGTGAAGCTGAAGGGTTTGAAAATTTATAAAATGGAATGCAATTTCACCTATTGTAAAAAAAATAAGAGCAGGTAATGACAACAACGGTAATACAAATAACACGGTTTTATTTTGCTTCTACATTAGCGGGTCGGGGGGAAGAAGACGAGGTAATTTGAGATAACTTATATTTACAAAATAACCTAAATCGTTTAAAAAAACTGGAAAACTTGAAGGTGCCAACAATAACATCTTTTTAAAATCATGAAACAAATTAAACAAGTTGGCTTTGGTAATGTACCTATCTGTTATCTTTGGGTTCAAAACATATTGCACTATATTTATGCACAAATTCACTGGTAGGTATGCAAAACTTTTATTGGATTGTGCAAAAATCCAAAGTTATAAGCGCACTAGGTGTATGTACAAAAATAAAAAGTTTTGCATGTCTGATATTGGAGTCAGGGGTGCTTATTGTAAATAGTTTAAAGTATATTTTGTATGAGCTTCATTTATTCTGATCAATTATTATTTGAATTTTCACAGCAACTTAAAAATAGTTCTTAATTTTCGTGTAAACGAAGACTGCAGTATTTTAAATTTTGCAAGTTAATTATTGCATTTATAACAATCATTCTAGCACCATTTTGTAGCTATTTTTATTGCCAACAAATGGGCCCCTTTGACGGGCTTGAAGCGTTGAGGCCCTGTATTGTAAAAAGCAAACATATTATTATTACATCATATCATTGAAATCGGAATGAAGCGTAGATTCGGAAAAATCAATAATATACAGGATATTCGATTTAAAAAAAAAACCTAACTTTGGTCTGTATTTCCGAAACGCTACATTCAATTATTATTTTTTTGAATACATATCTGAAATCATTGTATATATCAACAATTCTCATATTTAAAACTTCTTCTCAAATTCAAAAACAAAAAAAGGGTAGAATGTTATGTGGATAACCCTGTACAGGGTGGGCCAAATTGGAGGCTTTTAAAGGGAAACTCCTATTTTTGACGGAGATAGACGAAAACTGATGTCGGTGTCTGAGGCTCATTTTTTATGATAAACTTAATGGCGAAAACCGCAAATCGATATCTGTCACCGGTCTTGAGTTACAGGGCGTTTTTCGAAAATGTGCGCTTTCGAAAAGTGGCCGTAACTTTTTTCGGGTTGAAAATTTTGTGTTTCTGTAAAAACATTCCTATAGCACTTTTTTACGCAGAATCCAATGCTGCTACTACATTTTTTTTTCAAGTCAATGGTTTAAGAGTTACCGGAGTTACCGATAAAAAAAATTATTTTTTAAATGGAACACCCTGTATATTTTTGCATTTTTCAATAGAGCAAATAATGACCATTCCAAAAATATATAACACTTAATGATTTACTTAAGTAGTTATCAATTATTACTAATAGCTTTTATGATTTCATGTGTATAATAATTATTGGAAGCCCGCCCTTTCAACAAGTACCAAGCTTTGGACGGTGACACAATGAAACAACCGTGAAAAAATGTTTACTGTTACCTGTCAAATTTTCAGTTAAGCTGTTTTGGCAGTGTAAAGATTTTTATATTTTTGTGTAATTTATAAACTTTATAACATACCTACATGAAATTATTTGAAAGTTATGAACAATGGGATATGATATACTCAAATTATTTTAAGAAGTCCTTACTGAGACTGTCAATTGGTAATTTCGATATCCTAAGTTGGCACCAATGCAGCAAAAACTGCAACCGGGTCATAAGTTCAGGTCAGTAACTAGCCCATTTGCACTAATAACACAAAAAGTAACACGAACAAGAACAACACAGATGATGGTAAAACTCACGAAACGTAGAAAACCCGCGAATATTTTCATTGCCGAATGTTTGAACCAGTTTGAACGATCTGGAAAACCTTCACTGTCACTTTGACACACCGAAGCTAAATTTGCCTCAGTCCGTCCATAGACGCTGCCAAAAGCAGCTGATTATTACAAAATACCAAAATGAAAAATGTTTCCATGACGTTTGAAATTATTATTAAAATGAGTTGTAGTCATAGTTATTGTTATTTATAGCGGTATAATCGTGATTGCAATGGGGTTTTTATTTCATTATGCTCTTTTTTTCGTATCACTTGGGTAACTTTTCACATCATAAATCAATGAGTGACGTCATTAACTGGTTGAGACACATATATATCAATGTTATACCAGAGTTATACCCATGGTTAACAGAAAATTCCTAGGGATTTTGTGGAGAATGTCATCTGACAAAATCGGGACTTCTTACAGTAATCGGGGTTATAGTCTGCTTTATACAATCCGGGAAAATTTTTCGAAAAACGCCCTGTAACTCAAGAACGGTGACAGATATCGATTTGCGGTTTTCGCCATTAAGTTTATCATAAAAAATGTGCCTCAGACATCGATATCAGTTTTCGTCCATCTTCGTCAAAAATAGGAGTTTCCCTTTAACCCTTTCGGGACCGGACCCGGACGAACACGCATATAAAAGTTGGGTCAGTGGGACCGGAACCGACTATAAACGCAAGCAGGGAGGCATGAGAAAGGACTGGAACCGGACGGACACGCGTTGACTACGGATACAGGAACGCCTACTTTACATTGGTCATGCCCCCAATTAAAGTCATTGGCTGATTTTCTAGTAATGGCATCTAGTTGGGTGGACCTTCTTGTAAAAAAAACTTACTTAGTGCACTTAAATACATCAATAAATTCGAACACAAGCTCATTGGCATGTGGGTGCATGCAAAAAATGATTTATATTGTGAAAAGATCTGTTCTTATGTAATGACTGTTTTGCAATTAAGGACTGGAACCGTACATACACGCATGCGCTTCCTGCTGTGGTCCACTGGGCACAGATCCTCAGGCGGCCGCAGTCCCGAAAGGGTTAAACGTGTCCAATTTGGCCCACCCTGTACAAAAGCTTCTTAAATAAAAAGTTTTTTGCATGTCTGGTATTCCTTAAGTATATTTTGCATGAGTTTCGTTTATTTTCATCAATTATCATTCATTAATTTTCACAGCACCAAAATGGCTTGAATAAAAATTTTCGCAAAAATTAGGGCTTTCACAGAAGTGATAATATGTCTCTGGAAAAAATATTTTTTTGTCGCCACGTCGTCTAGCGTCGTAATTGCAGAGAGGTGCTAAATGGGCTAAATTAAATCCTTACCCTATCATGTCTCAAAAATAATAAAATCTGTTTTTGGAAAACTCCAAAGTTATCGGAAAACTCAAACCCGGTTTGCCAAAATACGGCTTAAAGAAATGTTTTTTTGCAATGTATATTTATTCATAACCTCGCGCCTAATTCCGAATTGTCACAGTACCTATTACCATTTTCTACAACGGTCGGACTCTTTAACAGATAATTTGAAAAAAATAAGCCGGGGTAATTCCGACTGTATTTAGTATTTGTTTATTTACAGATAATATAGAAGATTCTACCACGGAACACCGACTTCACCAGCATCCAATAATATCACAGAAAATCTACTAATAGATTTTCTACTAGTAGATTTTTAATATATTATACAGGGTGAGTTTTTTTCGACGCCCACCATGGGGATATCGGAAACTAGCAGAGCTAGAACAAAGGTTAGATGGGGAAAGAAATGCCTCTTTTGGATTTTTAAAAAATTTCATGGCTCACTAGATATTTTGAAAAGAGTGATTTTTTGCTATTTCATCAGATCTCTGTAGCTCCGTTGTTTCTGATTATACAGAAAAACATTATGGTTATACAAAAAAAAACTAGACAAAAAATTTTAGATAATTTTGGGCTTAATAAGATAATTTAATCAATTTTCCTGTTTTTTTTTTTTAATTTTCACATAGTCAGCCATGGAATATTTCCATAATTACGTTCTATTTTATAATAAGACATACTTAAAACTTTCAAATATTTTATTTTTAGCTGGTAACAAAATGTAACAAAATAAACAAAAATTATCAAGATGGAGCTCCACCACATAATTATTTGCCAGTAAGAAATTACCTAGATCAGCTCTATCCAAATAGTTGGATAGGGAGAAATAGACCTATTTCCTGGCAGCCCCGATCCCCCGATTTGTCTGTTTTGGATTTATTTTTGTGGGGAACAGTACAAAATAAAGTATAGGACAATTGATGAATTAAGAGCAGCTGTTTTAGAAGCAATTGCCAGTATTGACAAGCGCTCTCTAAGAAAGACGACAAATTCAGTTTTAAAAAGATGCAATATTTGCAAAATAATAATGGTGGATAGTTTGACCTTTTAAGATAATAATAATTTAAATTTTAGTTTTTTAATTTTTGTTTTATTTATTACATTTTGTTACCAGCTAAAAACAAAATATTAGAAAGTTTGAAGTATGTCTAATTATAAAATAGAACGTAATTATGAAAATATCCCATGGCTGACTATGTGAAAATTTAAAAAAAGCAGAAAATTAGCCATAACACTTTTATTTTTTATAATAACTATGTCGAGTATTATATCTTTGGAAAGCTCAAAAATGGCCGATTTTATAAGGCCACAGCCAACTATGATTTACATTTAAAAAACACAAGTTTATGTCATATCTCAAAAATCACAAATAAAATAAAAAAATTGATTAAATTATCTTATTATAAGCCCAAAATTATCTATAATTTTTGTCTCCACAGTTTTTGTTGTATAATCAGAAATAACGGAGCTACTACAGAGATCTGATATGAAATAGCAAAAAATCACTCTTTTCAAAATATCTAGTGATCCATGAACTTTTTAAAAAATTCAAAAGGGGCATTAGATTGAACATTCAAAACTGCAATTATTTTCCCATTTAACCTTTGTTCTAGCTCTGCTAGTTTCCGAGATCCCCATGGTGGGCATCGGAAAAACTCACCCTGTATATTATTATCAAAGACTTTATAGAAAAGGTTAAGTGTTAATAATAAAAAATTGAATTAAATGGATATAGTTTGTCCTACCTTTGGACTATTATAATGCTGGTAACAATAATTATTAATAAAGATTTTTGAAATGACATTTGTTGATAATATACCTATTTAACTATTATTAATTTATTTAATTAAATTTTAAAATATATTTACAAATACTCAAATACATAAACTAAAAACCACCAGATTCTTATTCTTATAATGCATACCTATCTTGGATTATCACAACTCTCGCTATAGTAACAGTGTAAGTGTACCTTCCGCTGTTTTAAACGAAAAGCGACCATCTAGGCACGAAAATACGGACGCCTTTACCATGCAGATACAACCCCGTGCCAAGCGAATTTCAAGCATTTCGCATCTCGGCGTCAGAGCGCGGTCGTCACGACATGCTTTTACATTTTACAGTTTTTTGACGGAAATACTCATCGGATTTTTGATCACAAAGGAGCATTTTAATCCTTGATCTTTGGTGTACAGCGTTTATAGCAAGTGTTTTTTTTTTTTCATTAGAATGGGCATTCTTGAGTTATCTCGGTCTCCCTAAATGATATTTCAATTTGTAAGATGTAAGATAGGTTTTATATTTTAGCAACAAAGTGCAAACGGAATGACACGATAGGATCATTTTTAAACTCCGCTATAAACACAAGTGGTGGTCGCGAAGGACATTATTCCGATTTCGGAAACCAAATCAACACAACAACAACAATAAACCAATAAACAGAGCCAACAGTGTAACATAACCACAATAACACAAACACAATAACAACAAAAATACGTAACAGCAAAGAGCAATCCATAAATATGTGCCTTACCCCGATAATCGAAAGCAAACGAGGCAGCTGCTGTTTGCAGATACCACAGATGACGTAACCAGACACTGAAAAACCGTCAACAAAGGGGAAACGGTAGGTTAGGGGAAACCGTAGGTGGGGGGGCAGAAAATGCGTGTCAGGTTTGAATATAGTTCGGTGGTTAGGAACCTGTAAATTATTACGGCTTCCATGACCGATGCTACTTTAGTTTAACATTCGGCGCTTAGAGGGTGCTGAAGGCGATCTCTCTGGAAACTGGTAAAATAGTACATTCTCTGGTATGTAGAGGCGTTAGTGGGCTCCAGGGAAACCAATTTTAGTCGTTTATCCCCCATTTAGTGGGATATCTTCTCGAATATCATGATCTTTGATTGTATCTAAAAAGTAGTAGTAATTTATGCAGACCATGCAATCTTCAATAGCTGATAAAATTATTGTAACTGAACAGAAGAGCAGAGGTTACCTACATTAGAAGACATTGTTCGGATGTGTTCCAGATTATATTGCATGTAATACATTAATTTTAACAAATTTGCATTTTAATCTTCAATTTTATTACTAAGTCGTAGGTATTTGTTGGCAAAACTTACAGTTTAATTGCGACCTTCATTACACTTCCCTTTTTCATACTTAAACTGTGGATTTTGCCAACAAATACGATTTAGTAACAGTAATAATGGTAATTAAATGAATAGGAGGAGCTTTTCAAATAACCAATTGTGTGCGTGTATCATGGACCAAATTTAATACATAATATTGTAGAGGGTCCTGTGGTCAGACGTTTGTTACGCCCATGGAATCTATCCCAAGTTATATTTCATGACAAAAATGATTTGACTTTGGAAAAATTATTTGTTCTGTTAAAAAGTGACATTATTGTCCTAACTCTCCCAATCCAAGAACTCTAGTTTATCTTAATTACTTGAGTTATATCTATAACTAGATAACTTTGTCTAGCTACCTCCATTTGGCATAAAACTATCTAGTTGTCAAAAATAAGTTACCTTATATGCTGCTTTAGGGATAAGCATCATTTTTATTTCCAATAGGTTATGTGCTTTGGTTAGAAACATTGAAAATTTTGAAATATCTATTTAACAACCGGGGATATGTAAACTTAAAGTTTTGAAACTTAAAAGTAAATACCACCTCAATTCATTGAGATAATAAATATCCTATCTAATTAATAATGTGCATACCTATATTGAACCTTTTTGCAAATGGTTAACATTAGGTACTATTTTTTTGTGTATATAGTGTAAATATATTAGTTATAAGTGTCGGCAATGTTTCATTGTTTGCAATATTGCCAGGTAAAAACAAATAACAGTTTTCCAACCCATTTTCTTGGTTTTCCAGCTCTCCAACATCGCTTTTAAAAGTAAAATAAGAGCTACGTGGCATCATCTTTATTCAATTAAACCTCATAACAACTAACATCAAACCTCCTTACCCACGAACCCTGCTCTCCAACCACCCCAAAGCTGCCGTTCGCATTGTGTGCAACAACAAAAAGTGCTACAATGTAGATTAATTATAGGCCAGATTATTGAATTTACAGGCAAATCTTACAAAGCTTTTTCAGCAACACATTTTTGTTGCTCTTTAACCAGATGGTTTCAGATTCCTGTGTCGAAAACCCCAATTAACGAATGGATCAATTTGCGCCACAAAGACTTATCCGATAATACCATCCGAAAGTTACCATAAAAGGGCACATATTTATTATAAAAAGTATTTTGTATTGTATTACACACTAATATTATGTACTTGTGTATAATTAAGTTACAAACATTCAAAAATCGATAAAGTTCATTGTTTTTCAAATATTTATAATCCAAGGCCTACTATGTCAGTTTATAGGAGCAAAATTTTAATAAACCACATTAGCAAAACGGGACCAAATACAACAACAAATATTTTTTGGGATTTTAAGAAATAATGCCATCAGCAAATTTTTTGAAAAAATGTAAAATTTGGTAGATAAAGAAGATAACTAATCACGTGATTGCTTTTGAGCACTTTTACGATCTGTTTCCTATCTGTCAGGTAACTTATTATGAGATCATGAGCAACACTGTGCACACCATGACTTATCGTATCAAAGGCCTTTGAGAGATCGACGAATATTATAACGACAATTTGGCCCGGCTATCGAAGTTGGTTATATGACTCGATATTATGACACTTGAAATAAAACACACATTTAAAATATGTATATATCTACAAGGGTTGTTTATTATTACAAAACTTGAGAACTGAAATTTGTTAACAACACAATATTGTGAAATTAAAGATAACAAACTTAGGTTAGACCAAAAGTTGCTACATTGAATAATTACAAAGTTAAAGTCGAAATAAATTTGTTACGAGAAGGTGAAGAATGTCCGAAATGCTTTAACACTGACACGAAACTCGTCAAAGTCACGTTGAGACAAGAACTGCGACCGAGCTTAACTGTCTAACAGCTGTGATAGTGGCGTTGATGTTGCTAGCTCAGAAGTTCAGGTTTTGCCAAGTCAGCTGCCCCAGTATCAGCTGGTAGTCTGCAGATTGTAGGAACGTGTTTGCACATGTCAATCCAGTGGTGTTTACTCGTGACGATAGTGCGTGAAATAAATTCAAATGAATTAAGCAGTGCTAAAACCTTCTACGTATACAGTCAGGAATACTATGACTGCTTATTTACAAAATAACTTTAGAGAACAATAATTATGAATTAAAGTTTATAAACAATTATATAAATCCAAAAATAGAAGTTAAATCCCATAAATATTAATAACCCCTTCGAATATTTATAAATACAACCCCCTTTATATTGAATTAATCACAACTTCGATTTGGCTAGTTGTGAGCAACAAATAAAGTTAACGATAAGCGAAGAGTTTGAAATATGAATGACGAGAAAATTCTAAACACATATGAGGTCACGATCCTTTCAGAAATTACTTAAATTTGCATAACGTTGATAATGATGGCAAAAAATCAGCTATGAAAATAAGCTGCTCTTGGTGATCTTAATAAAAACTCAGGACAAAGGCAGCTACGTCTATTTCTTGGGGTAAAGGCGCTGTGAAAGCGTAGATATTAACTCCACCCAAGAAATATTCGTGCAACGAGTGAGCAACAGGTGAGTTTTTCAATTATGGAATTAACCAAAAAAATATCAAGATAACTTTCTCGAAAAACGCACCTGCAGTGCGTGCTCCGCTCCTGTCATGTGCCTCGTTCCCAGAAATGGAAATGCAAAATTCCCACCACACGCGTCCGCGTCGCCTTGACCTCCAAAATGGTCATCTGTTTTTCGTCCTCGGAAACTCCAAAACACAGATCGGCCGGCAACTTACATGAAACCAGAAAATATACCTTTAATCGGTTTCAAAAAATTTACCTACACAATCAATGCTTATAATATAGACAAAAGATAGCATCAGGCAGGCTATAAAGTTAGATAAAATCTGCAAAATGCCACCTGATAACCACCTGTATACCTGACAGGACCAGCGAGATGCTAGTTCAAGAGAAGACCAAAATGAACAGAAGAGAGTGGTGGGAGGGGCTCTTTTATAAGGTCAATTCCAAAAACACCCCAGTTAGGTCGTGTTCTCAGGATGCCAGAACTCAAGAACCCCGAACTGTAAGAGTGCTTAAAAGAGTAGCATCAAGTAAGAACAAAACCCGCAGAGTGCACTGCGAACAGATCACTTGAACTCAAGCACTGACCACAGATCCCTGACCGAACTAACCAGAACACCCTACCATGCGGGTACAATGCGCCTTTTGGAGACTAATCGCTACATACCTTGAATTAGAGATGGGTTCGTATTCACTACGTGACAATAGGAATCGATATGGAAAATTAAAGTTGAGAGCACTGATATTCAACTGAATTAAGGTTCAAATTTGTGACATCAGAACAAATATTCAAAACTATGTGTTCAAAGGTTGATAATAATTATTTAAAAACGTGGTAACGGAGTTTTATCAAAAACATTCCATTACAATATGCAAACTGATGGTGTCTTTTTATCTAGTGCATTATAAATAAGTGGCATTACTTCCCGTATCGCATCCTCCATCGATCTCTCCTGCCTCAAGCCATATTGTGGTTGTGATAAGACATTAAGTGTATCTAACATTTATTAAATACAATAGAACGGACGATATGTCCTTGGTTTTATTGTCGCTTGAATCTCTTATTTAGTTGTTGGATATAAATATATAGTATTATTAACTCTTTTTTTCTGTTTCAGGGTAATTTTGCAAGGGAGTAGTGTCGCTGGTCAGCTTTTCTCCAATGTCACAGAAAAATTTATTGAAAGCATTGGATACACCTTTTTTTATTTTTAATTATGTTTCAATTTTCAACTTATATTTTCACAATGTTTGTTTAGTTTGTTTTCAGTTACAAATATTTTTAACAAATTTCCATAGTGCCTTGTTTTGATTTTTGTTTTTTGGATCATCGCTTGCACATAGTTCTTTTTTCTTTTTTTTATAAACCTTGTTAATGAGTTTTTATATTTTGTATATCTTTCTTTTAATGTTTAAATTATCGGCTCTTGTAAATGTTGTTTATATAAATCATTTTTATAACTGATTCCCTCAAGAATACTTTTTGTGATCCACTCTTTCTTTCCGCGAGCCTTATTATTTATTTTTGCACTATGTATTATTGAAAATATATTTTTTAGTATGTTGATGAAAATTACTAGAAGCTATATTAATGTTTGGACATTCATACACCTCCAGCCATTTTTCTTTATTTAAGTCGCTCTTTAATTTATTGCAGTTTATATATTTATTCCTTGACAATAAATTATTTTAGTTGTAAGCAGGTTTTTTGTTTTGTGGAAGAGTGGCTAGCACCAAATTTCCGACCTTTTGTGTAATATTTTGTGTAAACATAGACATAAACATTCTAAATTATTTAGATTTTAGTAAAATATGGTCTAGGCATGTTCCCGACAATGGTCTTAGCACTGCATTAATGTACGACATAAAACCAAAATAGTTAAATACATTCTTATAATCCTCACTCATTATCTTTTTTTTTTTCAACAGGTCAATGTTAATATCTCCCGTAATTATGTGGTTGCTATAACTATCTCTATCCTGCAAGTAAGGAAAGAGATTCCTATTAAATTCATTTTGTTCAGTTTGTATATACATATTCAATATTTATTTGTATAGTTTTATGCATTTTACTGGGCCTATATAAACAAAGTTATGTGAATATACACTGTGTCCCGGATAAGAATGAACAGTATGGAGATATTGCAAATAGTGAGAGATAGAGCAACGGTTAAATAGGGAAAAAGTTGCGCAATTTTGAGGTCAATAAAATGGCACAAACAGATTTCTAATATATTTTTTCATTTTTTAGTTATTTTGAAAAACCTAAAATTTGCGTCTAATATTTACACTTCTTATTATTAAATACAGGGCCGCATTAGAAAAAAATGAATGAAAAAAAAAAGAATTTTCAGTATAATTGTCTCAAAACATTTTAAAAATATTTCGTGTCATACATAATGGTATTTGCAATGAAAAGTGCTTTCAAAATCTGCAAAAAAAAAATCCAGGTCCCTATTTAAAAAAATAAAGTTGAAGATGGTTTCTCAAAAAAGAAACGTTGTAGAACAAATCTAAAAACGCCATCTTAAAGCCTGTTAAAAAGTGCTATAAGAAAGTGTTTTTCTTTTTTTTCTATCTGTGATAACAACTTCAGAAAAAAATAAAATCAAAAACGCTTGTGCCATTTTATTGACCTCAAAATTGCGCAACATTTTCCCCATTTAACGGTTGCTTTATCTCTCACCGTTTGCAATATCCCCATGCTGTTCATTCTTATCAGGGACACAGTGTACATATATAACAACACCATCGCATTTGTTAACCAATGCCCCATTATAAATCACTTCATATCCGTCCATGTTAAAAAGACCTATATCATATGCGAAATGGGTTTCTGTCATTACAATTATTTCAAATTTAACTGAACATTTCTCCAGTTCATCATAGTTGCAATTTAGAGTTCTTATATTTATGTGGAGAAGTTTGAAATTAATAAAATATTTTATTTTATCAGTGGCGGCTCGTGGATTAAAACACTGAGAGGGCTACATTTTTAAATGAAAAAAGAACACATTCGTGGACAATTAAAAAAATAGACTTATCAGCAGAAATCACCCATATAAAACTGATGTTCGTAGCGGCCCCGAACTATTGGACTGCATGTTTTTGCCTTCTATCGACCTTGTTTCAAATCGAGGTCGTGGCAGATACATGCAGATGTCTTTATAAAAAAACATCGCTGATGGCCAAGAGCACTGAGCAAATTGTGGATTCACGGTACTGCTCCTTAATAGCTTTATCAGTGTGATTTACTAATTGTCCTATAATCACTGGTATTACTACGGTTTTCTAGGGTACTTGAGCGAATTTTATCCTAGTTCTATCAGGAAAGGTCGGCCCTAGCCACAAATGGCAACGAAGAAAAAATAATAGTAATTGGCGTCCTCCCCCACACAAGCATTCAGTTGCTTCTGAGGCTCTCCTAGTTTGGAGTATTGTAAGAGTGAGAAATATTATTATTATTACTATCGTGATCGTGATTCCAGCATTCCTGCGAAGTGTCTAGTTAAATTGCCCGATTGCCCGAACTCAAACTGTTAAGTTATAAGTTGTTTGCGGGCATATTTTCTACTGGGGAGCTGTAGCCCCACAGCCACTATGGATGAGCTGCCACTGATTTAGACAAAATCTTATTTTTACTACTAACCTGAGAAATCACCATTATTTACCTCATTCCTCTAATGAGAAGTAATATTTCTCACCCTAGGTAAATAATGATAATAAAAAAATACCTAGGTAAATTATGAAAAATTTTCTATATGACATTTAAAGATTAGTGTCATTTTATCAGCTTGACAACTGAACTCCCAGGCTACTTGATATTTCGAAGTATTTGAAAAAAGCGAGAAATGACTAAAAGAAACTAAAATATGGCAATATTTCAATGTTAGTAGTAAAAAAAATTCTATATACACTTCAGTTGAAAAGGCTATTATTTACCTCGCATATTATATCCTTCGGCGCTACGCGCCTCAGGATATAAAAAAGCTCGGTGTATAATGGCTCACTTCTCAACCTAAGTGCATAATATACTATTATATCATCAAGAAGGGTAGTATTTACAATATCACTTTTAATATAGGGATCCATGCTATCCATACAAAAAAATCTTTAAAAACAAAAAAGACAGTAACACAATAATTGCATGTAGTGTATGTTGAACTGAGAATATTTTAAAACATAACTTATTGTCTGTATGTAAAGTATCCTTTGCTACAACAAAACTATTTTACGATGCAACGTCACATTTTTATTTATGTAATAGAATTTTGTCTTTGTCTTTCCTTCTGGATATTTTGTTTTGAGTTATTAATAACTGCAACTTATTTTTTGCCCTCGTATTTATTGCATTCTTAAGAGTAGTCTTGGTATAATTTGTAATAGAAGCTTCGCTGTTTTTCGCTTCATTTGTCCTAATTTCTGGAATGTTGTTTTAATGAGACAAATCCGTTTGTTTCTTTTGTTCCTGTTCTGCCGCCAAATTAAAACCCTTATCTGGTTCAGTAGTACAAAGTGTGGGTGGTGCTCTTTTATATTGGCGATGGTTATCTTGGTTGTCTTCAATCTCCTTGAGGTCTTCTAATGTGTAATCTCCTTTATTTATTACAAGAATTGTTCCATTGTTTCTACAATAATTTTTACGACTATCCTGCGTGTTCTCTGGGCTCATTCATACCATATTTTTAGTGTTAAGTTCTAAGAAGTTAATATAAATACCTACTTACAATTTCCTAGAATAAATAATTATTATTATCAGATTGAATAATAATTGCCCAGGAAGGGCTGTTTATTTAAATTCATATTTTGTAGGACTCTCTGTGGGACTCTACACATAAGTACAGTAGGTTGCGTGCTTATGCCACCCAATGCTAGAAAACGCTGATTGCAATATTAATATCTTTCATCAACCAGATTAGTAGTGCCATCGTGTGGATTACTTTAGAAATATGCTTAACTGATTAGTATTGGATAGACAAGGGTTTCTGTAGTGTGTTTCGCCAATAACATTTTCACGGCTCTTATCTTTTCACTTCATTACACAGACTCCTTTCGAATTTTCTCTTCCTATGATTTTACCACTGTTTTTTTTTTTTAATTTTTTTCGAAGCTTCACTTGGATTATCATTCCATTAGAACGAAGAGTACCAAGTAAATGTGTTTCACAGTCTGGAAGTTTATGTGTTGGTTCCAGACTAGTATAATAATTATCAATTATGTGAGTCCAATAATTTTTCTGATAATTCCGTAACTATTCTTGTGGGAACAGTACAACTGGCATCTCTTTCCAGAATACATTTTCATATTCATAACCTTTGCTGCAGCACAGCTTGAAAAGTTGCATGCCATGTATGTGAGATTTTTGAGGAATATATTGTTTAATGATTAATCTACCCCTAAACGGCACTAGTGATTCATCAATACAAAAAACTGACCCAGGCGTCTAGGAATTTTGAAACAACATACATAAAAAAATTAGAGGTGCCAATTTATGTCACCTTCAGGGCAGTTTTCTTTGTCGTCAAAATGCCACAACTTAAAAAGCAGCTCGAATCTGTTGCGACTCATAACTACTGATAGTACTCTAGCACAATTACAGTTTTTTTGTAGACCAGTAATGGTGAATGGATGATAATTTCACGAGCCCGATGTATCCAAAAATACCAATAAACTGTTTCATTTCTTTTGCGGTTGTCGGTTTCCAAGCATGAAACCGAGAGGACTCGGAAATATCCAGGCCAGACAAAAGAAACTGAGTGGCATATATGTTGGTTTGATCTACCATTGGCTATCTCAGAGTCGACAAATAAATCATTGGAGAATTCGAGAGATGTCGCACCAACTAGCGCACCAGCCAATTTGGGCCCAGCTCCAGATGATACATCAAAATTTAAAGCCATATGGATCTTTTAAATCTACATTGTAGACAGTAGTAATAGGTTCTTCATTATCTGATGATTTAGAATAAACTTCTTGACACTCATTTCTCATAACTTGATTTGGAAGGTTGCTGGTTGAATTTGGTTCTTCACTACCTAAGAATTAAGGGTCGAGTTTTTGAATTTCATCTCAGAGGACATGGCTTGAATGATTTACCAAAGCAATAGGGTATAACTAGCGACCTCTAGGGACTACATAAAAAATAATCAAAAAGTCCTATCTGCCATCCCAAAAAATCCAAGCATACCAATTTTCAATAGGAAACTTACAAAAACCAATTCAACATTGGATGCCTTGTAACTCTTTAATGAGCAACATTTGTATAAGGCTTATTTTTATTTCCCCTATCTCCGGTTTCGCAATTTCCCATTCCCAATGAATCACCCTGTATATTTTTTGGTAATCGAGAAAGTTGAAATTTCTAGTTCAAACTTTTTAAATCCATATTGTGTATAACATTGTTACTACTTACTTATGCTTTGTAAATAAATGAAATTATATGGAAAAATAATTACACATCACGACGCCGAACATTATACAGGGTTGTCCAAAAAGTTGTTAACTTTTGAAATTTTCTCATTGTTCGAAAATGTGGTGGGATATACAGGGTGACCGTATTTCGAGTCTGCAAGGGGATCTCGGTTATCTTAAGAGATAAGAGGTCGGTTAAATTGGGGCGGAATTTGATGCCGAGTAACATGGTAAAAAAAAATTGTGGCTGGCCCTTCTCGTTTTGAAAATAATGCAAAAAAACTGAAAATTGTCGTTTTCGTTTTTATTTTTTTAAACGAAAACGAATGGTGCTGGACATTTCTAAGTTAAACATTATTAAGGCACTTTTTTACAAGGAATCTAAACATGATCTCGCATTTCTTTCTCGCCTCCCTGGACAAAGATATGACGATCAACTTTTATTTTTCTTACGGCCATATTAGATTTTTGCATTTTTGAAAAGAGGATTTTTTTCTGGTTAATATATGATATATCACACATTATGCTTTACTTTGTTTTTCTTGCCGTAATATCAAATTAATCGTTTTTGCATAGAGTGCCTTGGAAACACAAGCCTAGTTACCCATTGTTGCGAAATGTGCTTTGGAATATTGTTTAACGGTTCAGTAAAAATTCAGTTAATGTTAAATTTATTGATTAAATAAATCATAAACGTACCGCGAGGACAAGAGTATGATCTGAGATCTTGTTATTTATTCGCCATTTGCCATATAACACATTAACACTAAAAGAGTCAAACTGGAAACACAAAGAACAACAAAAACCTAGACGAGTAGACAATCCTATTTTACAATAAATGTTCAATTTGTCCTCCTTGTCCCTTCGACGTCATTTATATTTGAGGAATAATACATTTGAATCATGTCACGCTTTTCTTCATGTAAAAATTACATTTTTTTCAGTAAAATAAAGTATCCGTGACATTTAAAATTGTACTAAACTATCAAACGTTATGGGGCTTATGTTTCCAAGGCATTCTATGCAGAAATGTCAAACATTATGGGGCTTATGTTTCCAAGGCACTCTATGCAAAAACGTCAAACATTATGGGGCTTACTTTTCCAAGGCACTCTATGCAAAAACGATTAATTTGATATTACGGCAAGAAAAACAAAGTAAAGCATAAAGCGTGACTTTGTGTGTGATTTTAACCAGAAAAGAATAATCTTTTCAAAAATGCAAAAATCCAATATGGCGCCCATAAGAAAAATAAAAGTTGATCGTCATATCTTTGTCCAGGGAGGCGAGGAAAAAAATGCGAGATAATATTTAGATTCCTTGTAAAAAAGTGCCTTAATAATGTTTAACTTAGAAATGTCCAGCGCCATTCGTTTTCGTTTAAAAAAATAAAAACGAAAACGACAATTTTCAGTTTTTTTGCATTATTTTCAAAACAAGAAGGGCCAGACAAAAAAGTTGAAGATAGGTATAGGACATTGTACATGAAATATGTCTAGAATTTTCTGAAGAATCCAAAAATGGAAAAATATACAGTGTTGTATTTTAAATTAGAAAGTTGGTATTGGCCATTGTTACATGAGTCACCCTGTATAAAAGGTTTTTTTTTAATGTGCAACTAACAATAACAATCGACTTGCCCAAGCATTTTTCGAACACGCCCCCATTTATTTAAAATTGAATTTATTGCATTTGGCTGATACACTATACAGTGTGGTCAACATATGGGACTTGTTTTTATTAATTGCACAACCAAAATACAGACATTGCTGAAAGTTGATGCATGTTCAATAATCATATTAGGTGCACTTAGAATGGTTGCAAGTTAAACAGTATACAGGGTAGGTCAAAAAATATAAAAATTGCACAGGAGTAAAGTACCCTTATTTAAAAAAATTCAGCAAAAATTATTAAGAAAAGTTGTTTAGAATTAAAAGCTATGCCTAAATACCAAACCATAGCCTCCTAAGGAAAACAAATTTTCGTCAATTAATTTCCACAGTTTCTTAATTCAAAATAAAAAATGTTCAACTTAAATGAGAGTTTTTTAATATACACATTATGATTACCTACTAACGTTTTACCTTGTTCAGAATTTTTGCGAAATTTTAAAGTTTTGTTTAATATCTTTGCAACAAACATGAAGTTTGTGATCCCTAAAAAATTAAAAAACTAATTTAATTTTACAGCTATGCTGGAATTTGAACAAAGTTATCCGAAATTGATATAATTTTGCTTGATTTATGAAATTGTTTAGGGTGAATATTAAAACAAATTTTTTTTAGGGAATTATTAATGTTTTTCAAAAAATATATATTTATTTTTCTTAGGAGGCCATGTTTTGGTATTCAGGCATAACTTTTAATTCTAGACAACTTTTCTTAATAACATTTTGCTGAATTTTCTGAAATAAGGGTATTTTACTCTTGTACCCTGTATGCTGTTTGACTTACAGCCATTTTAAGTGCGCCTAATATGATTATCGAACATGCACCAACTTTCGGGAATATTTGTATTTTCGTTGTGCAATTAATAAAAAAATCCCATATGTGGCACACTTAAATGACCACGCTGTATATAAATATATACACAAGGTAATTTATATGATTAAAATGAGAGAACATATTCAGTACTTTCATGTAGTAGAGCCTGATTTTTCATTAAGGTTCCACACATATTTCTGTTGTACAAAAAAAATTTAACAAAATTAATATATCCCGCCATATTTTGGAACAATGAGAGTAGTAAGTCTCGTTTTGCCCTGTTGTCATAATTATGATAGACATTTCCAATATTAAAGTCAGCAGCTGATTGTCATCCATCAAATAAATTTGCTAAAATTGATTAGCAAGAGTTAACAACTTTTTGTACAATGTTGGGCATCATGATGTGTGTCATTATTTTCCCATATAATTTCATTTATTTACAAAACATAAGTAAGTAGTAACAAACAATTTTATACACAATATACAGGATGTTCCTTAATAACATGCTAATACTTAAGGGGGTTATTTTTGGGCCCATTTTAAGAAAAAAACTTCATATGAACGTATGTCGTAAACGTCCTAACTTTTGAGGTATAGGGCGTTAAAGTTCATTTTTTTAAATTGAATTTTGGCTACATCTCCCGAAATAATCAAGCTGCGGAACTGAAATTTGGCACTGCTATGTTTTTGGGGATGGAGAATAAGCTGAAAATGTCAATTTCACCGTATCTCACAGAGGGCGCCACTTGCGCTGTTTTTTGATCACGCTTTTACGCGTAACTTTTTTGAGGTTATCTTTTTGGTCCTGCAGGTCCATCATTTTAGTGCATCTTTTCATTCTGCAAGAAAAAGGTACTCTTGTTTCATAACGATTAAATCGACCGTTTGCGTTGAAATTACCAAAACGTGCCCCAAAACACCTGTTGATTCCAATATTCGAAACATAAAATGTTCACCTACTGCTTTCAAATGTTACAGATCAACTGTACATTCAAAATGATGAAAAAAATGCCAAATGGGCATTGGTCAAAACACCATTGGTTTTCTTGAAATAGAGTGTCCAAATTTTGTCAAATTCAATCCTTTCCATTTTGAAAGCGAATAATTTTTGGTACATTGTTCATAGGAATTTTTTTCTCAGTTTAAATGGAACAGTTGATCTGTAAAACTTGAAGGTGGTAGGTGAAAATTTTATGTTTCGAATATTGAAGTCAACAGGTGTTTTGGAGAACGTTTTGGCAATTTCAAAGCAAACGGTTGATTTAATCGTTATGAAACAAGAGTACCTTTTTCTTGTAGAATGAAAATATGCACTAAAATGATGGACCTGCAGGACCAAAAAGATAACCTCAAAAAAGTTACGCGTAAAAGCGTGATCAAAAAACAGCGCAAGTGGTGCCCTCTGTGAGATACGGTGAAATTGACATTTTCAGCTTATTCTCCATCCCCAAAAACATAGCAGTGCCAAATTTCAGTTCAGCAGCTTGATTATTTCGGGAGATGTAGCCAAAATTCAATTTAAAAAAATGAACTTTAACGCCCTGTATCTCAAAAGTTGGGACGTTTACGACATACGTTCATATGAAGTTTTTTTCTTAAAATGGGCCCAAAAATAACTCCCTTAAGTATTAGCATGTTATTAAGGAACACCCTGTAGATTTAAAAAGTTTCAACTTTCTCGATTATCAAAAAATACACAGGGTACCTAGTGATTCATTGGGAATGGGAAATCGCGAAACCGGAGATGGGGGAAATCAAAATAAGCCTTATAAAAATGTTGCTCGTTAAGGAGATACAGGGCATTGAATGTTGAATTGTTTTTTGTAAATTTCCTTATAACTTTAAAAGTTTTCATTGGATCAACTTGAAAATTGGTATGCTTAGGTTTTTTGGGATGGTAAATAGGGCTTTTTTTATTATTTTTTATGTAGTTCCTAGGGGTCGCTAGTTATACCCTATTGCTTTGGTAAATAATTCAAGCTATGTCCTTTGAGATGAAATTCAAAAACTTGACCCTCAATTTCTAGGTAGTAAAGAACCAAATTCAACCGGCAACCTTCCATATCAAGTTATGAGAAATGAGTGCCAAGAAGTTTATTTTGAATCATCGGATAATGAAGAACCTCTTACTACTGTCAACAGTGTAGATTGGAAAGACCCAGAAGGTAACCAAGGCTTTCAATTTTGTGTATCGTCTGGAATTAGGCCCAAATTGGCTAGTGCGCTAGTTGGTGTGACATCTCTCGCAGGGGCGCCGACTCCGGGGGGGCACCGGGGCACGTGTCCCCCATGAAAATTTTCATCGGGGGCATAGCCCCGGCGACAAAAAACTTCATATAGACCTTTTATTGAATACCTACATGTATAAATTTAATCAGAACAAAGAAAAAATATATTTTCCCTCCAGACTGTTTCAATGTGATATGGCGTGATATGGCTATGTATATAGGTACCTGCCATTAGTGGTGACTTTGTTTGATGTTTTTTAGTTTATTTGTGAGTTTTTTACAATTTTTATTATTTTTATTGTTTTGTTAAAACAGAAAGTTGTTTTATTTTTGCAAAAACGTTTTTTATTTTATATAAAGTAGGTATTTACTTATTTATTAGTTTTTATTAAAAAAAATTCGTAAAAAATGTCTGTATATTTTTTGCCCCCCATGGAATTCAGAAAACCCGGCGCCCCTGATCTCTCGATTCCATTAAAAAAAACATAACTTTGGTTTGTACCGCTTTTACAGAAGACCCTGTATCAATTCCAACAAGACCACGTAAACGCCCACCAAAAATCCTAAAACTTTTCTCCTTACAATATTTTCTTTAACTTTAAAGATAAAGAAGGCAAAAAGTTATCTTTTTCAGAAAGACAAAAGTGTTAAAAAAGTTATTGTTTATTGTTAATTTTTAACTGACAACAATGGGGAACTTGAACATTTTTTTTATTTCTTTAATATATTTGCCTATCTATAGAAAGAGCACATACCAAATATCAGCCCTCAAATTGCAATATTGCATTTGCAATAAATAATTAAAGTTGTGACTGCAAGCTATTCATTTGAAACGACATGAAAAGCGCGAGAATGGTTGTGACGTCACACGATCGATCGATCAGAAGGCAGTGACAGGAGTGACAGCTACACAGAATTAGGGAAGGAAGAATGGAAATTTAACGTTAAAATAAACAGTTCGGCGACCCATTTCCAGAGGGATCTGATGTAGGTCAAAAATAAGAACTGCCTAAAAGTTTAAATTTAACAAGCACCAAAGAAAATACTACTACGCAATTTTCTTTGCAAGCACTTAACTGAATGGTGAGGCCACGGGACTAGTAATTCGTAGGTTCAAACGCACAAAAGTTTTTTTTAATTATCACGGCATTCTACCTCTAATATTTATCACTGATTATCATTTTTAGTAATAAATTGACAATGGTTATTATGAAGATTGTTACTCACAATCTACTCCATAGTGTATTTAAATTCAAAGTACTTACCTACCTAACCTGAAATTGTTAGTAGCAGGAAAAATGTAATACATTGCTCGACATTATCAACAATATCGTTGATCTTTCTAAACAAAACTTGCGTGGTGCTGTAGTTTTTATACATGTGCTGCCCATATTAGTTTCATGGTCCCGCCACCCACCAGAGGCGCCACCACCAATGAGCTACTTGACGTCAAGGAGGGCGCGTTACAAGAATGATTTGAATTATGCAGTTTTTAATTGCTTATATTTATTACATAAAAATAAAAAATGAGTTTTTTTGTGAACTGTGGTTTATTTAATGGCAATAAATTACCTTTGAAAGCAATACTTTTCAAATTTAATTTTTGTGCAAGTTCCCCATTCAGTTATCAATAACAACAGTCATTAATCTTAGTGATGTAGAAGTAAAAGTATTAAGTTTCTGAATTTTTATTTTTGTTTTTTTTAATAGTTATGTGTATCAAAGGGCCACATTCTATCTAACTTTTGCATACCATGCGTTTTTCTGACCAGCCCCACCAACAGAAATTTATTTTGGGGAGGGCCCTTAAAACGTTTTTAATTGGGTATTCAAAATTGCACATTTTTTAGAAATAATAAAGACAATTAGTTTAAATGAGGCATAGGAAAATAATCAACGAAATATTTCTGGCTGATAGCGCCACCTGTCTATGAACTCCCATACTAACCAGTTGAATAACTTTATAGTAGATAGACAAGGCCCCAAACCCCCCTTTTATCTACAAAGAAAAAATATCACCAGTTGATTTACATATTATTTCTTGCTGATATGAAGTGACTTCGAATTTTTTCTTTTGTTTAAACTATTTGATCTTGAAAATTCGAAAAATCGTTTTTTAAGTATTCTCCATGTTACACATTTGCATCCTAAATTTTCACTCAAATTAAAACTTGAAATTGTGTCACTCGTCACAGCGGCAGAGGGAAGAAACTGCTTTTCTTCGCATAATAACAAAAAGAATGACTGAACAGATCATATGAGACCCCCTGTATATTTACATATGTTACCCCTAATCTGCATGTGTTTCATAATACACTTAAAATTTAAATTAATTAAAATAGTTTTCACTTTAGATATTTATATGTAAATTATTTTTAATGTTTTAGCTACATGGGTTGACCGATTCAGCATCGAGTCTGAGTTCGAACCAGAGAAAGATTCCTACATGTTAACACCGATTCAAAAAATTAAACTTTCACATTTTTTTACTTGTCTTTTAGATCATGACCAAGATAATTTAATCTGTGAACAAGACTTCGAATCATTAATTGAGGTACGATAATTCTTTATATATATCATGTTTTTAGAACGCAATTAGAATAGAATTATTATGCTTGTGCACTAATTATCAACTATCTTTCTATGATGGAAAGCAGTTTTATTTTTATTTTCTTTTGGCACAGATTTAAATTAAAAACCTGTACTTACCTTTATTATAAAAGTGGAAAACTTTTTCATGCTTTCGGGATAATAGAGACTGCGACACTTTATTGACTGGTCTGTAAATTCTCCAGAATTTAATATCTTAAGGGAGGTCGAAAGAGGTTTCATTGTTACATTTTTGTGTGGCATAGGTGATGAGAAATTTGGTATAGTATAATAAAAGAAAAGTTGCATTAAAGCATTAAAAAATGGTTTTATAGGTTTCACTGTCAATGATGTTTCATATTTAACCAAGGAAGGTTGGTTCCATAAATGGGCTGAACTAATATCTGGTTCTAAGAATCTGATTGACTTTCCTATATGGTTGCAGTTCTTTGTAAAGGTGCTATTCCAAGTTATTAATAGAAGTGGTAAGTCTGTATAAATGTAGTAAGCAGGTACATATAAACTAATATCAAATCAATCATGATATAGGTTGTTGCCAATATCCTCTATTCTTCTTTTTTCTTGCTCTGTCCCTAAGTACACTTTACTTACTCACCAGCATACTCATTAAGTCCAAGTCAACTGTTTGAGCTGCCCTGTTAGTTTGGTTACCAGGTGCATAATACGCAACTAGGACAAAAAAAACTAAGGAAATATGTTTGAATATAAAACTTATGTGAATTCAAGCATCAATATTAATGTTTGTTCTCAATGATCATTTTATAAACTATGATTCAAAATAAATGTGAATTATATGAAAGAACAAATCAACAATATCAATATATCCCCAGTGTCAAATAGAAAGAAATTATTAATATCTAGCAAATTTCTGTTATCTTTTTTTTTTCACTACTTTCTGCCTCTTACATTTTGCCACTGCTTGCCCTTTTTAGTAGGTACGATTATTTACCCACCATCTACATTCACAATATAATTTTAAAAATCTAAACTGTCATGACATGTAGAGACATGTCAAAACGAACGTCACCCCTTGATTTTTTTTTGTAGGGCTAAAGGCTGTATGAGGATACAATAAATTCTCTAAAGAATTTAGGAGGTAATTACTTAAGAAAATTTTTAGACACAATTTTGAAGGTTCTAAATATTTTTTGAAAGTTTGTTAAAAAAAATGCCGTTGTGTGAGTTTTCTTGGCTTCTACCACGTGTTGGTAGTAGTTTTATTATGTGTCATGAATAATAATGTGCTTCTTTTGACTGAAACTGGACATATCTTGGAGCCGGGAAAAAACTTAAATTATACTGAAAGAATATAAGAAAAGACCTCGGAAAAAGCCTAACTACACAGGGTCGTTTCTAGTGGGTGTGTATGGCTACAGAGAGGTGGCCAAACTCACGTGGTTTATTTTACTAAAGTAAGTCCCACATCCCAGCCAGCAAAAAGACGTTTCTTCTACGTTGAATAGACGTACCGCATTACGTCGATCGACGAAAAGTTCGACGCAGAAAATACGTAGAATCGACGGCAATATGTCACAGAGAATTTACGTGCTCATCGTCTAATAAGATGTCTAATTACGTCTAATAAGATGTGCAAAATTACGTAATGACGACGTGTAATAGGACGTGCAAAATTACGTAATGGTGACGTCTAATAAAATTACTTAATGGCGTCGCAACGCATAGTGTTTGTTCAGCGAATGTTCGGCCCTACATCACAACTCCCGTCCTTGTCTTACTCGTGAATATACGATGGATATCGATCGTATATTCACGAGTTAGACAAGGACGGGAGTTGTGACGTAGGGCCAAACATTCGCTGAACAAACTTTTATACTCAAAAGGGTTTATTATTTGTAAATGAAATACATTTTTTAAGCAATATACGTTTATTATATTTTAAGTACCAACAAACACAATAAAAATATAAATAAAAAACAATACAAAAACATAAATAAAATAGAATACAAGAGAAAGTACCTAATTCATGCTATTCGGCAATCATCAGTGCGGTATAACATTAACGAAATCAGAAAGATAGGCATGATTTGGGAAGCAACACAATAATGAAGTCCAGGCAGGAGCCAACAGCACATTTGCAGCTTCAGTCAGCACATGCTCTGGATTTGGGGTTTGCACTAACGTTGCCATGGAGGCAGCTAAAACAACCTATGTGGAAATATCCACAACCCAAGTTATAATAACAATAGGGATAAATAAAATGTTAGAAGGTAGTATCGAATTTTTCAGTATAAAATGGACAATTAAAGCCTGGTTCATGCAGCTTCTTTATCTTTAAATTTTACTTTATCTTTAAGAAATGACCAACGGTGTTTGTTCCTTGGTTTGAACTGACCAATGACATTTAATATTTCTTAAAGATAAAGAAAAATTAAAAGATAAAGAAGCTGTATGAACCAGGCTTTAATCACTTTGAACAAGGAACCTTGAATTTAAGTGTCATTTGGATGATTAATTTTATACCAGGTGATTATGTTAAAATTTGCGTAATGTAAATCCATCATGGTGGCTAGAGAAGCGGTGTGGCGGCTACATGTTTACTTTTTCTCGAGCTTTTACTACTTACATAGGGGATAATAGACAATAAAAACTCACTGAAGTACTACATCGCGAAGCACCATAACACCGGATCCACACAATAGCTAAGTTTATAACAGGGAACGACACGTGCCCGCGAGAACAGCTCCAGACAATAACGGTGTGGCGTACTGCGTTGGAGACCGGAAGGCGGAGACGGTGGACGGTGCGGCGGCGCGGACTGCCGGCTAGGACGCGCACTGCGCAAGCGCAGGCTGCAGTACATCATTATCACGTCTTCTCGACGTTAACTATCATGAGAATAAAAACTATGCATGGAAGTAATTTATTTCGACGTAATTTCGACGTCTTATAACCTCCAATAGTGGAACATACGTAAACGACGCAAAATCGACATCGATTCGACGTCCTATATTTTAAAAAATATGAGTAAACAGCTTGTCACCAATATTTGACGTCGTATTAACGTCAAGGTTATAGCGTTGCTGGCTGGGATTCGTTATAAAAAGTTGACCTTCAGTGCCTAGGGACACATACTTTAAAACTGTACAAATCCGTAAAATCTTCATTTTTGGAGATTTTTGGTCAATAGGACCACTCAAGGTGTTGGTGTACAAAAGTCCAATACAAAATATACAGAGTGTTCTTATCTGTGCCATCTCAAAATGCTGAATTTTTATGAAACTTTATACGGGTCGTGAGTGCTGTGGAATCAGTGAAAAAATATTGATAAACACAAAAGTAATGTATTTCTTTACAAAATGCCAACTAACAAATAAAAACAATTTAAATTATTGGACCTTACTCAACAAAGTCACTGTCTAAGATGATACATTTTCTGTGTGTTTCCTGTTATGGCACCCCAGCCACCTTAACTGATATGGACTTAATGACTGGCAGACTTCTTTATTTTTTAGATTTAGTTCGTTTATAGTGTGTGTGGAGCGGTTTTAATATACTCGATTTTTGACTCCCAAAAATTCAGTATTTTGAGATGGCACAGATAAGAACACTCTGTATATTTTGTATTGGACCTTTGCACACCAACACCTTGAGTGGTCCTATTGACTATTCAACTGTTTTGAGCGGAGTCCATGGCACTCTTGACTTGGCAGATGCCTTTAAAATTCCTATTTTGCTCAACTTTGACAACCTGCAGAATAGAACTCCCTGTATATTTTTTATTCAAATTTGGTATATAGGGGTTTTGCGTTGTTCTAATTAACGCTGTGGGGTCAGATTTTAAATAAAAAAAGCGCTAAATGGTTTTCGTGAAAATCGGGGGTATAAAAAAATCGCAGCCGGCCCTGGATTTGCTTTTTGAAAATGGCAGGAAGGTCAAAAGGAGCGGTTTTTGAAGGCCTTTCAAACAAAAAAAGTTTAGGCGATTATCTCCAAAAATGAAGATTTTACTGATTTGTACAGTTTTAAAGTTGGACACCCTGTATATACAGACTTGGGTAGAATACCAAAAACCAGTATTCGAATACGAATACAGAATACTCAAGTCGGACTGGATTCGAATCCTAGAGATTTGAACATTCTAACAAAAGTATTCAATTACCGAATAGGTTTCGAGTCCATGTATTCATATAATGAATATTGTGTTAATTTAATTGCCATATTTAAATAAATGCAAAACAATAATACTTAATACTAGGTGGGAGAGTAGGTATCTTAATTATGGGCAAATACCTAATGATTGTCATTACTAGATGAGGAAGTTGAAATGGCAGCCAAAGCCAAGTGATGAAATCTGTAGAATTAAATCAAAACTATGGAGCGAATAGTAGTAGTTAGATAAACACTTGACTATACAATTTCGTATTTTTCGAAAGGTGGACCGATTTTCAAAAAAAATTTTTTCAACATATAGTACAGGAAGAGCTCTACATTTTGGATGATATATTTTTTTAATAGTCCTATTCCATGGCCTACTGTTAGTAAAAGAAGACACCCAAAAAGCACAAACCATATTAGGCATTTTTTAGGAATAAAATGGATAGTGACATCGAATTGGTTCAAAACCCTTTGTACAAAATTTGAATGCTCTAAGTTCATCAAATGGGGCTAAACTTCATTTATATAAAAAATTATTTAAAGAAAAAACGGGCTTTTATATTAGGCACTAGGTGAGTAAGTAAAACTATATATGTGTAGACGATACCACAGAATTAATTAACAATAGAGGACGATGCCTTTAATAATAATTTTAAGGAATTGTTAAAATGAAATATATTTTTCCAAGGGAGACTAACAGAATAAAGTGGAATACCAACTTTTATGTTTAATTATATTTTTGAAATAAACTATTTTTCAATAAATTTTAATTTTAATACGAAACACCCAGGTATAAGCTAGGCTGGCTATACTATGTAAAATAATATCTTGGGAAAGGCTTATATTCCTCGTCCAATAAAAAGAAAGAAGCCCCAAGAATAAAAAAATAGTAATACTAAATCGATTCGTGAAAAAAGATCACCAATATATGACCTGTGGTTAATACAAGGTAGGTACTCTGGAAAACTCCTTTTTTTAGAATTTTGCCCCATTTGGGGAATTTGAAGTATTGAAATTGTGTACCAAAGGTTTTGAACTATGGCCAATTCGATGGCGCTATGCATTTTATTCTTAAAAACATGCCTAATGTGGTTTGTGATATTTGGTTGTTTTTGTTTTCTTTTAATTACAATCGACATGGAATAGTACTATTTCAAAAAAGTATAAACCCAAAATGTAGATCTCTTCGAGAACTATAGGTTGAAAAAAGTCGACGCGCATGTATTATCTGTCCTTGTCGCACTCCGTGACGTCATGTGTGTTGCAGACTGGTGGACTAGGCATGTATTTAATGTTAAATTCTGTTTGTTTCATTATTTTCAGAGCAGATTTCCTCCCGTCCCCGTTTACTTTTTAGGTTATTGTGTGTATTATTCACACGGTATGTTGAAATATTTTTCAAATTAAAAATATACGAAAAGTAATAGAATAAATAATACATCATTGTTGTGCAAGCCTGCCAAAAATCTTTTAGGAAAGTTTTACGATTTTCAAATCTCGCAGTCTAATGTAAGTACTTGTTCTCGCTAACCATAGAAGTACCTCGTAAGGGATAATTATTGTCTAATCAGTTGGCTTGTTCATAGTGCATTCGGCTAGTTTTTTTTTTAATAAATGCTTGCCACTTGATAACGATGTTCCATGCATAATACTAAATTCAGATTGCATTATTTTAGTAGCTTGTAACATGTTTTCATTTGCAATTAAAAGATTTTCTCTTGAGATGAAACTCAGCCAATTTTGGGATGTTTTATCAATTCAATTTTTTTTGTTTCCACTCCTATTTCATATTTTCCTCTAAACCTGTGCGCCACATAACCTGCAATATATTTCAAGGCTTCTTCATGTACAGTTTCGTGGAGTTCAAACGATTTCAGTAAATCAGTAGTTTCATCACCGTTTTCCAAAGTGTGTAATTCGGTATATTATGGTGGATCAACAAATGCATACTCCTTCAACATACTCTCTTCTAAGTCATCAGGCTTCTCGATAGGAATTGTTATATTCTGTCCTAAATTGGAAAGAATATAGTATTTGTTAAGCGTTCTTCGGTGACTTGATGTGATTTTCTTTCTAGCGGTTTCAGTAAGCATGGTTCCAAGGTATCTTCAGTATTGGTGTTTGATCATTGAGTAAAGAATAGAATAAGAGGAATCGAGCAAATGGCCGGATCTGTAACACCTTGCTTTTTGACGCGCCGGGGAATTTAACCCAGAGCATTCACCACAAATTAAAAATGTTTTTGAAACTGCTTGAACCTATCTACCACTGCCTGGAGATCGATGTTACCTTGCGCGCCATCTAATTCACGGTAGGTAAATGTTTTCTTGGACAAGAACCAAGTTCAGGGAACCAGACACACGTTGCCATTTATTGGCTATAATGACGGATGCGGTGTGCTTTGACCTTGACCAAAAAAAAAACAAATGCCAAGCGAATAGTCTCCTTCCAACAAATTTAATAGCAATGTGCTTTGAACTGGCAAATCCTCTGACGTGACTCGGGCGGGTTCCCACTGCGTTTTTGTTTTATATACTCTTATTAGCGGCACAGGCAGCACAGACCTACCTATATTAGCGAATAGCTATACTCGTAGGCCTGTGATATTAGGAATAATTATTACTATTTCTTTTTGTTGTAATTACTATTTTATTTTTTATTTGGTACCTATTATTTTATTTTTCCACATAAAAAAAGGAGGGAGGAATAGATAGACATTTTATAGGGCAAGAGCAGGGCCCGCGCTAATCGTTTATTTGTATCCCCTATGCACATGATGTCGAAAAATAAAAGAAAATGGGGTGTTTTAATTGCAAAACAAAAATAATGACAACAAAAATTAATGCTTATTAAGTAAAAACACGTTTTTTTTGAAAATATGCACCGATAAATAATTGGTCGTGAAACACTATATAATTAACGGTATGTACAGGGTGTGCAGGGTTGTTGTTTAGTCCATTTTTTATTTTTTGACATGTAAAAAACGTTAAAAAAGTTTTAGGTAAAAATGTGCAGTTTTTAACCATTATGTAGAAAATTATACAGCGTTCAAGTGTGGCAAACTAAACTTTAATGGAACACCCAGTATATTGTAGATTCATCTGGAAGTGCTCAAAAAGGGCTTATTTTGCCATATAATACTTGGTGTATTTCCCTCTGGCAGTTTTTTAAATATTAATAATTATTTTTCGGTAGCATTCTCAGCTGGCTTAAAACAAAACAATGTGTCCTTAACAGTCAATATAACGCTTTTTCTTGCCTGTTTTATAGTTTGCGATTTCTGTGGCATAGAATTGAAAAAAAATTTCCAATAATTAAGTATTATTTTAATTATATTTTAGTGAGAGTGCTCATCGTCATTTGTGATATTTTCCGCAAAGGTTTCATTTTCCAAACAATGGGCATCAAAGGTGCAAAATTCAAAGTTTCTAGGTTCTTACACGTCAATGCGTAACGCGATGGTAAGAAAAATAAATCCAAGATAAATCCAAATTACCAACCTCAATTCTTGCTTGGTGAGTATCGAGCGGCCGCCAGCTAACAGTGGAGACAGGTGTGGGAAATAAAAGATTTTTTTAATAATAGGCGCCACCTAGTTTGTGCGCTCTACACCTCACACAATTTCTTTTAAGTCCAAACTAGGAAAATCCTTCGTAGGTAGAAAAAAACGGAATTCAAAAATATCAACAATATTTACTCAAATGGCACTAAATATTCTCAGTTATAAACAATTATTACTAGTCATAACTTTAAAGCTATGCCTTTCAGATTCACCAGCTATATTAATAATTAAAATGGTACGTGCTGTATAGTAAAACAAGCGTATAGTATCATAAACCCCCGAGCGTGTACACGTTCAGTTCACAAAAAAAAAACTAATAGTCAGGACGTTGCAATAGCTAATCACAACCCCGCAGGAGTTGACACGACATACGCAATAAAAAAAACAAGACCTACGCAATAATGACACAGCGTACGCGATAATAAAAGGAAGGCAAGCTGTAGCAGCCTACGCTTTTGATTCTACACGTAAATCAAATCAGTTTTACTAGTCCAGGCACGATAAATATAAAAAATGAATAATAAAAATGTTTTTGGACGAAGGTTCTCCAAACCCCTCTTAGAGCAGTCAAGGACAATGTGCGCTCCAAGAAGAAAATCGCCAGGTCTCCCCCGTTAGTGAATCATCAAGGCCACGCTCCAAACTCAAATCCAAAACGAGAAAAATTCGTAGACCATAATTTAGAGCTTATAGGCCGAAAAAAACCCTAAAATAGAAAACCTATTTTAATTACACTCGTAGGCTAAACATATAAATTAATTTGGAAATTAAAACCAAAATGGGGACTTGAAAAGCAAAAATAAATCTTACCTCGAGATATGAGGGTTTTTATCGACAAGTATCCGTGAATTATCGTAAAATTCCGGCACCAAAACTGTTGGAGTAGGTGCTCTATAAAGAAAACACTGTGTAAAAAAACAGCTTCAAGAATAAAATATTCACAGTTGAACTTACCCAAAATGTAATCTCGGGATGGAATGAGATGTATTAAATAGTGGATCCCTATGTATCAGGTATTTACGGCTGGTTACGGCAAATTATATATCCCGCAAAAGGTGGCTAGAAGTCCGTGAAACAACAAGCCAAGTTCCGGCACTTATGGTACGCACAGCAAGCGAAATACTCCCGGAAAACAAGCCGGACGAGTTACACAACACTCGGAATCGGTCCTACTGACATTTGGAAATGTTTTTCCCAAAATTTATGCCGAACCACTTTAATATCGGGAACTTGGAATCTCAACTGGCGACGTAGGTACTCGAAAATCCCAAACCCGCAAAAACATTAGGGTATAAAAACGATTTTATTTGATAGACTGGGTCCAAAGGACATCTGTGATTAATAGCGAGGAAACACAGCGAGGGTACTAAGCACGAAATACAAACACATAGTAGCCTCAGCCGCTGCTCAATAGGTGGCGATGCAGTTGCCTTAGGAAATGGCTTTAATTCGGGAATTAGAGATTACATAAAAAACATACTTAGGAAGAGGATAAAAATAAAGCAGTTTGGAGGGATTTAAAACAGAAGAATATCAGGAAATACCCGTGAAACTTCAGGGCGATTACATGCGTAGATAAATAATTATTGTTTTTATTAGGTATTTCCTAGTGAGTTCACCAAATATCGAACTAAAACCAAATTTGATTGTAACAAGGTAGAATATCTTCCAAACAGCTGGACTAAACAACGTATATCGTTGGAATCGCAAAAATACGTAGATTACAAAAATAGAAAAATGTACATGGCATTCTAATAAAAAACATCGATATATCTCTTATGGTGTCCAATAGGAAAAAGTTAATTTTTTGTTTTATGGAAAAGTTACTCTCGATAAAAATTATGCTTCTTCTTAAAATAAGATTGACACAGAAATAATTAATACAAAAAGTTATTAGGAAAAGTTGTTCAAAATTTAAAGATAGCCCATAACACCATTTTTTGAAAAAATCGGCCTACTTTGATTTATTTAAATTTTTTCACTCAAAGACAAAAAATTATTGCAACTATAGTGGCAGGTAATAAGTTACTATTTAATCTTCATGCAAACTATTACAAAAACGTATTAAAAGATTTTAATTATTATTTGTATTAATTTTTTATTTTTTGTTGATGACATTTTTCATCATTTCCGATAATTTCAGTTCCAGGCGCATGTACTATTACTAAAGTCTATCCAAGTTACAGTTGCAGTAGATATAAACAAAGTCAAATGACCGCATTGCGATCGATTACCAAGGTCTGACTAATATGAGATTCCCAGTGGCTTGTAATTCTGAACTAATTATTTTTAGAAGTTCTAAAAATCGTGTTTTTACCTTTCGTAGACCTTTATAAATTTCCTTAAATTAAGTAGGAAAATAAATTGACAGAATATACTGCTCGCGATCTGATCTAAAATATGCAGGAAACTCGACTGAGGGAAGAGCCGGCCCTGCATTCTGCACTTGACATTTTATGACGGCCAGACCAATAAGAGAATAAGTCACGTAGTGGCCAATGTTTTGATCCACTGCCTCTGTAACTTGGATAGACTTTAGCCTCTATTTATAAATTTTGCATATTATGACGTTGCATCGGAAGAAATTACGCAGGTAAGAAAACACTTATCCCTCAACGTCAGTTGAAGAAACGCCCAACATAAAACACGTGTGCATCTAAAGGGAGAATCTTCGCCAGGGTCGGCTCTAGGCGCGTGCGAAACGATGCGGCAAACTCAGCCCTCGGCTCCACGTTTTGACTGGCCCTGCGCCTCCTAGTCCCGTACAGGATGATCCAAATTTTAGGACACTGTCTATTTTTAGGAAATCTACAGCACTTTTTTAAAAATGTTATTGTTATTGACATTTAAATTTGGAGATTTCATGAGTGTCGGTAAATATTCATAAAGGAATGTTGTTCATAATTGAAAATTGTGAATGTTCTCTCTCTTTCGTCGAGAGAAAAAATTATTAAGAATTGTTTAATAAGTACCTACTTACAGAAATAGTTAGTCTATGGTACATATACCTATATTGTATAACAGTAGGTATCACTTCATTCATTGGTTCCGTCTGAGAAATGTCAATATTTGACACATTTGATCAAAATATGTACTTATTATCATATAAGAAAAACAACAATAAGTTGACTAACAGTTTGCAAATTTTATATACTTACAACCATACTTTTCAATTTGGAGTAGATGTTTAGTGTACCTCTTATCTACAAATTGCTCAAGTTTTGAGAATGAAAGTAGAATAATTTCTGTATTAAAATGTCAATAACTATTGCAAACCATATAAGAACTAGAAAAATTTATCAGAAAGAAAAAATTTCACAAAAAATATACCATTCCAGTGGGGTAACCATAGGAATTTAATTTGGAAAATATAAATTCAATGGAGTTGGGACGTCACACGCTATTCTCAAAAATTTACTTGCAATGTAATAGCTCTAAACCACAGAGAATATACGCTAAGCGGAGCTCAAACTATCTATTCCTTTTCGGTTGTCGGCGCCCCGCATTCTCAAGCGGCACCTAGTCCCACAGAAGCTTGAGCCGGCCTTGATCCGGCAAGTGTGCATTCATTCTATAATACATTTGGTGTGAGCGAGCGATCCGGCAACGTCCAGCGTTATGCAGAAGAGGTATCTGCAGGAAAATATTATGCCGTGTTGGACGAAACGATTGATTTTTAATAATTTTGCAGCCTACTAGATGGCGCGAGGGATGAGATTGATATTTTAATAAATTTGCGGGCTACTAGAGGGCGATCCTTGTTTCCTACAAATTTACCTGTTAGCAACTCAAAACATGGGAGCAATTCCTCTTCCCCTAGTGTTCCTTTACTCAATGGTTTGATGCAAATATTGCAGCAGAATTTTTTCCCAGTATATACCATCTTAAACGATATATGTCATAAAGTCCTGATATCGATTTGTTTGTCAACAATATGCCCTTTTGGAATGCGATAATAGATTTGTGTTTCCCAACAATCATCGATGATACCAGATTGGTTACACAATTAAGCAATTCTTGTTGGGCTTCCAATCTGTGCCAAAAGCATTTTTCTCTGTGCATCCTGAAAACTAGTTTCTAGAGTTCATCAAATCAAACCAGTCATTTAGGAGTTGGCATAAGTCAGAAACATCCTGCCAGTGTGAGTTTTCTGGTAAAAAGCCATTTTTTCCAAGATATGTGATAGCTTTTGCCGTTGAATTTGAAAGAAGTTGTACTGCTGGTCGAACCCTCTGCCGTTCACCTCCTTTAACCTCTAGATGGTATTTTGTCAATTTGTGGGCTACTGTTAATTCTGAAATTGAACACTGAATCAGGATTTGAAAGCAAGTTTTCAGTGTCGATTCGGTTACTCACGTACATTTCGTCAAATGACAAAATGCATAGTTTATCAGTGCCACTTAGGTTCATTACTGTTCCCTTTAGCAAAGAACAAACGCTTTTCAAAATTCCAGGTCTTAAATCGAAGGTAGCCGCCCAAGTTCTGAGTGTTGATAGAGCTGGTAAAGGATATCCATTAATCCTCAAATATCGGTAAGCTTTGGGACTTACACTACGTAAAGATATTGCCAAAGCAATATCTTCAGGACTCCAGCGAATATTTTTATGTTCTGGGTTTAATAGTTTTTTTATTTGGCCTGTGGTGAAAATCTTCTGCAGCGAGTTTTTTTATATTTCTTTCTGTCAAGTCTTTCTTCTCGATTTTATCCATTAGTAAACGGTTTTCTTTTTGCAATGAAGCTACCTTATCTTCCAACTGTTTTGTTTTAACGACATAATTTTGGCTTGTTATCCTAAAAAACGTAACGGCATTAGGACTTACATTACTTTACTATATAATAAAAACCTACATTCCAGCAGAGTCACTAGTATCTATATTTACTTTATCATGTTCTTCAGTTTCTTCAGAAACTGTACTTGTCGATGGTTGAGACCTAGAGATTTCAGTTTCAATGCTGGATGCCAGAATTTCATCGACTTCTTTCAGTCTCTTTCTTTCTGTTAGCCTCTTAGATCTTTGAGAACTTTCATTTCTATCAGATGCTGTTCTTAATGGTAATTTTAAGGTTGGTAATGTTCCATCTTTTAAAGTTCTTGTATTTTTTGTGCTATAATTAAGCAACCTATGCCTCATGGGGATTTCAAAACATTCGGGTAAAAAATGCTCTGAGCATGCTGAAATAAATACATTAATAAATACATTATAATTAAAATAAATACATTATAATTAAAAATATAGCCAAATGAGGTTTCCAATCAAACCATTGGCCTATGTGAAATTTATCAATTTTTCAATATTTCTTACCATTTTTTCGAGTTGATTTTATCCTGTCTATGACCTGCAATGACCGATTTTGGCGATATCATTTTGTTTCGGAAACCGAAAGTATTTAATCACAGTTCCTTTTGTTTTCCTAGTATAGTTTGTACAGCCCGCAATTGCACAGTTCACCATATTACAGGATTTAGAGTACTTAATCGACGCACACTCTTTAATTATTTAATTAAAATACAACAGAAAACCAAATGTAACTTCTTAACAGGCGATAACAACCATAAAATGCCACGCTATGCATCACAGATGTCAAAGAGGTTAGGATCTGCATTTAAAACTGTGTTCTCCTGCTCGGAACTGCAACACACGTGACGTCATTGCACCGCCGAAAGGAATTTCGGTCGAGCAGCTGACATACTGTGTATAGGCATATCTTGGGCAATATTATATTATGACTCCGCACTCGGACGCAGTCAGCATGCCGCGACTGGTAGCGTTGTGTTTGCGGGCCGCATTTTTACCGACCCTATACACGTTCAGCGCGTCAATTTGCCAAAGATATGTGATGCTTCTTTTTACCGATCCTAGCTGATTTAGCAGTTCGCGCTGAATATGTGTGGGATTAGTAACCAAATCTCTCGCATCATTTGCCATGTTTCTGCATAGGCATTCCTTTGCAGAAATACTTATAGTTAGCATTTAGGGAATTTTATGTTTACACTTAATGCCAAAATCAGATTTTATTATTATTATTATTATTATCGACTTAACCAAACAGCATTCGCACTCCCTCTACGGGGAACATTCACTCAGATCCCGGGTATCCCGGATACCATAAGGATCTGGCTCGGACAAGACCCTTGCCTTGTTATCGGGTCTTAGGTGACATTGATGTTGTTGGAGGTTCCTGCATTCCCCATGAACTTCCTGATGGTTTGGGCTGTCGCAAGTAGTACCGCTTTCTACATGGACCTGTAAAGATTATAAGTTAGACCCAGCTCTTTGATGTTTCTCAGCAAACTTTTTTGTATAACACCAGTTGTTGACACGATGATTGAAATCGTCTGGACAGTGTCCATTTCCCATTGCCTTCTAATTCGTTCTTCTAAGTCTCTGTACTTCGCGATCTTCTCGACTTACTTCACACGCAGGTTGTTGTTGTTCGGGATGGCCACATCAATCAGAGTTGTCTTCCTAGAAATTTTATCAACTGTTATAAGGTCCGGCCTGTTATGGGAACTAGTTGATCTGTCAGAACTGTACGATCCCAATACATCTTGTAGTTGCTGTTCTCAAGAACAGGCTTCGGTGTGTAGCTGTAATATAGGACCCTCTCTGCCTGCACAAGCAGCAGTTTTTCCGCCAGTTCCTGGTGCAAGATCTTGGCAACGAAATCGTGTCGTTACTTATATTCCGTTGATGCAAACATCTGACATCCTCCTGTTATGTGCTGGATTGTTTCTGAAGTTGGGCACCCGTATCTGCATCTGTTATCCACTACCGATGCATCTCCTACAATGAATTTTAGGTACTTGCGAGTTGGTATAACCTGATCTTGTATGGCCAGTAAGAAGCCTTCCGTCTGGGGGAACATTCGTCCCGAGGTCAGCCAATAGTTCGACGCTAACTTGTCGACGTGTTCCTGGTTAACCTCATTAGGATGCCTCCCATGCAGCGGCTTCTCCAACCACCTCTGTAGTTTATCGTTGTCGGTTTGGTGGTGATTTTGATGCTCGTGTTCTGTCAGACGTAGCGGTGTTGAGACGTCTGCTCCGCATATAGCTTTATGTAGTGTGGAGCTGTTTTCCTGTCTGTGAAAATAATTACGCAGATTTATTATTTGTTGGTCCAATTGCTGGTTGAGGTCTGCCAATCCTCTTCCTCCTAGTTGACGTGGCAGAGTTGTTCTTTCTACGGCGCTACGGGGATGATGTTTATGAGCTTTTGTCAGTAGTGTCCTAACTTTTCGCTGCAGGTTGTTGATGTCCGTGTTGGTCCAATTCACTATTCCAAACGAATAACTGAGTACAGAGCACGCATACGTGTTTAGGACCTTGAACAAATTCCTGCTGTTAAGATCAGTTCACACTACGTGTCTTACTCTCTTGATGAATTCACTCGTTAAATCGGTCTTCATTGTTCAATGGTCTATCCTTGTATGTACTTGTATGTATCTCCCATGCTCATTGCTTCGATCTCCTGGCCGTCCTGCATCTCGTGTGCGCCTTGTTCGAGTCTTCCCCCGACGATGTTAAGGGTGCGGCATTTGTCCAGTCCAAACTGCATTCCGATGTCCCTGGAGAACTCCTCTACAATTTTAAGCATTTGCGTTAGTTGGTTCTTGGTTGCGGCCATCAGTTTTAAATCATCCATATATAACAGGTGATTCAACTTGATAGGGGGTTTATCGCCATGCAGAACCACAGTGGACTGAGTGAATCTTTTTGGAAAATCCCTCTTCGGATGTTAATTGTGTCGGTCTTGATGTTATCGCTTGCGGTTCTGAGTTGTATCTTAGTGCGCCAGGTTGTCATAACGTGTTCTAAAAAGGAAACTGTATGATGATCTATTTTATACAGCTTTAAGATACCTGTGAGCCACTCGTGAGGTACGGAATCAAATGCCTTTTTGTAGTCCACATAAGCCATGCATAGGTTTCGCCGCTTGGAATGAGCCTGGTTGCAGATGACAGTCTATGATGAGTTGCTCTTTGCATCCCATTGCGCCCTTCGCGCAGCCCTTCTGCTGCATTGCAATGATGTTGTTCCGCTCGCAGTGAGCATATATTCGCTGCGTAAGGCAAGATGTGATTATCTTGTAAAGCGTAGGCAAGCAGGTTATTGGGCGGTACTTGGCAGGGTTATCTGTATTCCGCTGGTCTTTTGGTAACAGGAATGTTGCACCCTGCGTAAGAAACAATGGCATTTTCAGAGGATAATTTTGGAGATGATCTGGACCTGGTGCCTTCCAGTTGTGGGATTTCTTGATGACATTGGAGACCTCATCGGTTGTGAATTGCTCATGTTACATCTGGCTATATTTCTGGTCTATCTCGTGTTCTTCATCTATCCAGCTTGCACTGACATTGCATAGACCTGGTGTGGCAAGTTGATTTCTCCAGAAACCGTCAACCTGTTCTCAGCGAGGGTAACTCGTATTTGTGGCATCGGGGCTAGAATTGAAAGTACGGTAGAAACCTTTTTCGGATCGTTCAAAGAGGTTGTTGTCTTGTTTCCTGTTGTTACTAGCCTTGTATCTCCTCAGACGCCCTGCGAAAACAGAAAGTTTTTGTTTTAATGTATCAAGACATTGTTGAGCAGTGATGTTCGCGGGGTCATGCTGAGAATGCATTTGGGTGCAGCTCCTTATTGCCTGGATCTTTCTAGTTCTAACTCTAATATATCGTTACTTGTCCTATGTTTTTACGGAGACTCTCGATCTTCCGATTTAGTCGCATCTCCCATTGAGCCATTCGTGGTTCTGGTCTTGCACGATTCAGCTCTTGGGCCATCCGGATCTTGGCTCCCATTATAGTGATGATTGCCGTTGTGGCACAGTAGATTAACATGTGCATACGTTCTAATGTTGGTGCCACTGAAACATAGTTAGGTAAAATTCTGGTGTTCATAAGATCAAGCAAGATTGCAAGCTTCCTGGAAGAATTCAATCTTGGTAGCGGTGGTCTGCTCAGTGTGTCCGTGCCTTCGTATCGCAATACTGCCTCTCTCAGCTGTGTGTCTAAGCCTTCAACGTGTTCTTCGCTATCCGATTCCCGACTCTCAGTTGTTCGCTCTGCAATTTTGGCTTCTGGTTGTAGTCCAGGCTCTTGAATTTCGCCGTTGTTGTTTTCTACGTCTATGTGTGTGCCATGGATCTCTAGCTCAACTTCCCGTTTGATAGCGTTAAGCCGCGTTTCTGGGATTCGGTTATTTCTTAGAATAGTCCGATACTGATCTGACACTCTTTGTTCTGACACTTGCATGTGTGGAAACTCTTTGCAGAACTCGGCATGCAGTTGTTGTCGGTAGCCGATCATCTCTCGTCCTAAGTTTGTCACCCTGTAAAAAATACGCATAATCGATTCATTCATGCACACAGTCCATTTCATGCGTCGTCGTCGTAATCCCACCTGAATGAGCGCTGGCTGAAGTTCCCGTGCAGCACCTTTGGTGGGGGAAACCGTAGTTCTTGTTTTCCTATAATTCTTCATGTCCATGGGTTTCTCCCGTAACGTGGGAGTGACGGCCCTCGGTCGCCTTTTACGACTCGCGGAGCCACAGTAGGAGTATTCTAACCCGCTACCCACACGGGCCAACTAGGATAACGCGGGATCGTTACACCCGAGGATCTGCCCCTCTCACCGGCCAAACCCCTCCTTGCGTTAACTGGGAAACACAGGATCGTTACACCCTAGGATCCGCCCCTCTCACTGGCTAGACCCATCCCATTATTATTATTATTATTATATAATGAGATATGGACGATAGGTAAAGTATGATAAACCAAATGAACTAAAACTTTATTTTACACTTAAAGAAATACTTTTCTTATATTCAGCTACAGTTGTTCTTGATATTATATTAAAAAATAACTAAGTACATATTATGCGTAAAGGGTTGTTACTTTAAAAAACAATGATTTATTAGCAAGCACCAAACATACTTATAACACAATACAAAAGAAAATAGAATATATTAATGGCCTTTTGCGTTTGATACCATATGCTTCGGCAACATTAATCACATGGCTGTGCTCAAAATGTATCTAAAAACAAAATATTAAGTTAACAAAATTGCCAAAAAATAAAGCAACAGGTAAAATCGTAAAACCGAATTACCTTATTTCATAGAACCGGCAAAAAACTTGAAAATAAAGTATAAAATTAAAATTACTTAAATTATTTATTGTGTCCTGATTAACACTGTGGTGTCAGATTTTAAATAAAATAATCGCTAAATGGTTTTCATGAAAATCGGGGAAAAAAAATCATAGCCGGTCCTGGATTTGCATTTTGAAAATAATAGATTCTGTTGTTGGTTTTTTTTTTAACTTTTATCTCCTTTATTTTTGCAATTTTGTTGGCACTTTTTTCAAAAAAGGTGTCTTTTATTATCGAGGAATGATCTAAATACAATCCAGTTTGTCTTAGTGGCCATAGAAAAATTCGATATTCATTCCTTGACAAGGTTGGAGTAGTCATTTGAATCAAATTTTGTGTAGATATCAACTATAAAACATTCACTGAATTTAAAATCCTTTGTTTCTATTTTGCAACTTGTATGAAACGCAAAGAACTTATTAATTTTACTCATTTTGAATGCAATTCGTAAACAAACCTAACCTATACTATGTTTAGCACCGTCACCGTGCCCTGAAGCCGTTTACGATCGGTACGCCTCACGTTCAGGCATCTTCGGCAAAATGACGTGCTGAACATGTATAGGGTCAGTAAAAATGCTTGTGCGCCCGTGTCCGTGAATTAAAAACCTTGACATAAACTGATTGCGAAAATTTGGTCCTCCCCAAAATCTAAAAATACCTAAGAAAATAAAAAAATCTTGAAACCAACTACCCTACAGAACCCCCGCTTCCAGTTCCACTCCATGTGCCGGTCTCATACAAAGTGCTCAGGCCATTTTCAGGTGCCAGTCCACCCCTGTCTCTTGAAGTCTACATTATAGAATATTATCATTGTTCAAACCGTGTAGATTTCTGAGCTTTTAATGACGATTTTGAAACTCTTTAGTGCCGATTTCAAAAAAGGTTCTTTACAAAGATCTGGGAAATGACAAATGATATTAATTAAATATTGCAATTATAAGAATAGATAAAGGGCACCAAAAACAGTATTACTATTTCGTTTCTGGCATCAATGGCGTAATGAGGAGTACGAAAATTTTTATAATCTGCCAATAAAAGTCTAAATCAACCAAAAGAAAACAACAGAAAACAAAACAAAAAATGACAAAGAATAGTACAGACGCAAAAGAAGTGAGTTGGTAGATATGTTCAATGCAGGAAAACTATTAGATTAAAGTACCAATTAATCACCGGAAGTAAACTTTTGAAGTTGAAAAATTACTACCTCAAACAGTGCCCATCAAAGTGTATGGACCTTGCCGCAAATTGCGACAAAAGCGCCATCTGTAGGGACCACTCCTAACTAGCTTTTCATTCCTCCCAGAAAAAACATTTTTTTGTTAATTTTGTCGGTATGTCATGCCTTGTTGTTTTCAATAAAAACTTTGCCCATATATTCTGAGAAATCGATCTATGTTTTTTATTGTTTCAAAGATATTATTAGTCAAAAACCATCTTAAAAATAAATTGAATACCCTTTTAATACGCGTTTCCAGGCCTATATCCAGAATGTTTCCATTAATATCACATTTATTCAGGTGTTTTATTTTTTAAGAAAACAAATTCCTATGGAACTAACAAGTTTGCAACTCCTTTGTTTTGGGAGGCATGTTACTAATCTATTTTGCATAGGTACCTATTTTTAAATATTGAAGTGTACATTGTAATAATTAAAATCTACTACTATATAAAAAAAAGTATATGCAAGAAAAGGTTTAATTTCTTTCAGTCTTATAGAAAACTGCTAATTCTCGAAAACTGCTTATTCTCGAAAATAAAAAAATAGCAAGACACGAAAAACAACACTTTTTGGTGGTGTACTTTTAGAAAAAACAAAGTAAGCTGTCATATAGAAAGGAAACAGGACCATAGATTGGGGGTTCAACCCCCCCTTCCCCATTGAGAAAAAAAAAAAGAGGAAATCATGGTGACGTAATTTTATAATTTTCTATGTTTCAGTTAAACTATTTGTCCTCAAAATTTTAAATATCAATAATCTTATTTGTGGGCCCACCAGAAAATAAATTTCTATAAACATAATGTGGGATCTTATAGCATGTGGCAAAAAATTTACAGGTACTAACTTATAGGTACCTATTTTTACTTCCACTTCACTCAAGGAATTCTGTGTGTCTGTCTGTTTTTTTTTTTTTGTAAAAGAAAAAGATTACATACTTCTTATAGTTACTGCATAGGTACTTAAATTATTATGGTTCCACAACGAAAACAATTTCCACATGTTGACTTAGTAATACTTTTTGATAATATTAGCTAACTTAGAATTTGTCAATTCATTTTAAACTGACCTTGAAATTTTGAAAAATTTTCGCCTGTGGCTCAATTCTTGGCAAAAAAAGATTTTTTTAATTTGTGACATAGTCTATCTACAGCTCTGCAAGGAAATGCTCACAAATAAAAATAACGGGTATTATATTTAATAGATACAGCAATGCTTTTGTCTATTTTTGTCTGACACCATAAAACACACACTCACACACCCGCCCGCGCCCGCTCATATGCAAGAAGTGGTGCTATTCAAGAACGTAGCTTTTGTGTTAAATTTCATTCGAAGTAAATTTTAAAGTTGTTAGCAGGAAAAATTGTATATATTAATGAAGTGTGCTTATTTAACTTTGGATATACTTTGAAGGGCCATGGCCAATATTGTTTTTAAAGAATGAACATTGTTTTTGCACCACAGGGACTAAAACATACTTACTTCAGTCAGTCCCTTTGGACTAGAAATGGTACTGTAGTCCCTCCAATGAGGTGAAATTATATGAAATGCAGGGTAGGTATACCATAAAAAAAGTTGGTTATGGAGGATCTTAGGCATTATATTAGCTACTTTGATTTTTTCGAATCTTTCTCATGTAGACGCTCTAAATTTGAATTTCTAGATTAATGTACTGTAACGAAAAATGCCTCTAAAGTTGTTATTTGCTTTCAAAAAACATGTCTGCACTGTTTTCTAACCTACTCAAAGATTTAGCAGACAAATTTTAAGTTTGGGTATTCTACTTACAGTTTTATAATTTTTATGATTAATTTAGAGGCATTTTCCGTCGCATCTTTTTGGCCTGAGGCCCCCAGGGCCCAATTTTCTTTTAGTTTCCATTGTTTTCTCTGTAGAGCTTCCATCAGTTTCTAGAAATTTGCCAGAACTTTAATTTGTGCATCTGTCATTGGCGAGGAATATTCTAGAGTAGTCTCCAGGCTTCCATTTGAATATACAGGGTGTTTCATTAAGGGTGAAGAGGTACCATGTCTCAGGAATTAATAGTCCTGGAGCTATGGAAAAAAAATCTTCTTAAGTAATATGGTCACGAAAAATTGCTGGAAATTATTTTTAAGTTCGTAGGTCGGCCGCTAGAGGGCATATTCAAAACAGTAAACTTGAAAAATGAGTTTTCTCAAAAAAATCACTAATAAAGGTATATCAAAATAGTATATTATACACTTAGGTTGAGAAGTGAGCCAGTATATACCGAGCTTTTTATATCCTGAGGCGCGTAGTGCCGAAGGATATAATATGCGAGGTAAATAATGGCCTTCTCAACCGAAGTGTATATAGAATTTTTTTTACTACTAACATTGAAATATTGCCATATTTTTATAGATGGCTGGAGCATTTATGAGCAGAAACATTTTGAGCATTTTATGAGCATTTATGAGCAGAACATTTTTAAAAGTGTCTTGCCATTTTTGGTCACTGTCCGGCAGTTTTGGAGCATTTATGATCATTTATATAAATCTATAAATGTCATCAGTTGTGAGCATTTGTGGTCATTTATGAGCATTTATAAGCATTTATGGTCATTTATAAAAAAATCCCTCCATTTCTAACCTATAAAACTACAAAACCGTTTCTAATTCTAACCTAGAATATTGCGAACTGTGTACCTACTTTTCAAAATGGTCAATTCAATTCAATAGTCTGGAATTACTTCAAGAAAAGAAGTGACCAAAAATTAAAATATGCTATTTGTGAATTTTGTAAAGCTGAATATTTTGCGCATTCAGGAAGAATGAGAAAACATTTAATTTAATGTTCAAAGGCTCCAGTACAGATAAAGAAGCTATTTAGATTTAGTAAAAAAAATGTAAAAAGTATTTCTAACTAACCTACATCCTACACGTATCTACGCGTTGGGTCTTCTAAATCTGTGTTCAGTCTGCAACTAGAATTTTTTTTTTTAATTTTACATATTTTAATTTTTTTAATCTTTGTTTTACTTTATACTCTTTTAATCAAAAGTTATGCATATGGGGTCTTGTTTGAAAGGTCTTTTCACAAGCAATCGAATGACACATTTTCAAAAATGTCCATAAATGCTCGAGGCCTCGGCGGACATTTTTAAAGGTGTCCTGCTCAAAATCATAAATGCTCGGACATTTGCCATCTATACATATTTTAGTTTATTTTAGTCATTTCTCGCTTTTTTCAAATACTTCGAAATATCAAGTAGCCTGGGAGTTCATTTGTCAAGCTGATGAAATGACACTAATCTTTAAATGTCATAGAAAATTTTTCATTATTTACCTAGGTATGTCTTATTATCATTATTTACCTAGGGTGAGAAATATTACTTCTCATTAGAGGAATGAGGTAAATAATGGTGATTTCTCAGGTTAGTAGTAAAAAATAATTTTATTGCACTCTTCAGCAAATTCTGAAAACTTTTTGTTAAGGATTTTTGGCTCTAGCTCTTCAAACAGAGGTGAAACGGGTGGATAAACCTTGACTTGAAAAAATGCTGCTAACTCCGGTTTGGCTTAACCAAATTGGTCAAAGTTGGGCTTGTTGAAGAGAGCTTTCCTTCTTCTATCAAATGATTGTCCAGAAAGATTATTTCGAATTTCGTGGTCACTGCTAAGGGCGCAATTTGAAAAATTTCCCTTTTATTACAATTTTCTCCTAAATTTTAAATGCAATGATATATTTATTCTGCTATAATCGAAAAGTATATTAAATTTACAACAAAAAATACCCAAAGTTCAAATCAATATCTTCATTAGTTTCGGAGTTATCGCCAAAAGAATAAAAAGTGAGAAAAATAGCAATTTACGAAAAGCTCAGCAGATTTTTATTTATTTCATGGCATGTTTGACCACGGAAATCTTTGATAACAAATACCTACCTTCTTCTATCAAATAACATGTTAATAATTATTCTTTTGGCGATAACTCCGAAACTAATGAAGATATCAATTTGAACCTTGAGTATTTTTTGTTGTAAATTTAATCTACTTTTCAATTATAACAGAATAAATATGTTATTGCATCTAAAATTTCGGAGAAAATTGTAATAAAAGGGAAATTTTTCAAATTGCGCCCTCTAGCGGTGACCACGACTCTCGAAATGACCTTACTGGACAATCATTTGATATAAGAAGGAACGCTCTCTTCAACAAGCCCAAATTCGACCAATTCGGTTAAGCCAAACCGGAGTTAGCAGCATTTTTTCAAGTCAAGGTTTATCCGCCCATTTCACCTTTATTTGAAGATCCAAAGCAAAAAATCCTTAACCCAAATTATTCAGAATTTGCTGAAGAGTGCAACAAAATTATTTTTGATATACCTTCATTAGTAATTTTTTTTAGAAAACTCATTTTTCAAATTTACTGTTGCAAATTCGCCCCCTAGTGACCGACCTACGAACTTAAAAATAATTTCCAGTGATTTTTCGTGACCACATTACCTAAGAAAATCTTTTCCCAAAGCTCCAGGACTATTAATTCCTCAGATATAGTACCTCTTCACCCTTCATGAAACACCCTGTATAAGCCCTGGGAATTGGGCCTGAGGGAAGTTGAAGGTTATAACGCGATTTTAGTGCGATTTTTGGAGCTGATAGAATATTCTTGGTCAGTGACAGTATCCGACAAGTTTATTTGTGATTTGTGAAGGTTAAGCAATAAAGGTGGTAGCCAAGACGAGTTTGGACTGTGATTGTTGATATTCAATACATTTGGTGTCAGAAGCGGGATTTTAAGAGGACCCTGAGGTGAATGCCCACAACGAGGAAACAAACCGCAATGGAAATGCAAAAGTTGATGGAAATGTTTATGAATAAATTTGATGAAATGAAGAATGAATTCAAAAATAACGAAGAAGAAAGGCACAAGAACGAAGAAGAAAAGAAGAAGAAAGACGAAACAGGGAAGAAGATAGGGACATGAAGCAAGAAAAACTAATGAGTAACCTCAACACAAAATTTGACGAAACCAGCAAGAAATTTGAAGAAACAACAAGACTAGAAATCCAAAGGAAATCCATTCAGTTGGAAATGGAGGAAGATCTAAAAATATAGTTACAAAAGAAGATTACCGAGTTTGAAGTAGTTGTTGAAGTAACACAAATGAAGAAGGAAATATGAACGGAAGCCGGAGGAATGAAAAATGAGCTACAAAGTGAACTTGGTAAAATAAAAACGAAATTTGCGACCACGGAAGAAGAATGGAACAGCTGGAGGTTAGGATGATGCAGCTGCAGAGAGTTCCAAAATCAGAAGCCATCATGACCACAGCCATTTTGAAAATGAAGCCTTCCAAGTTTGATGGAAAAGTGGCATGGAGCACTTACCTTAACCAGTTCGAAGCTGCTGCAGAAGGCAACTGTTGGACCGAAGGGGAAAAAGCCCGAAATTTGAAGTTATGACTACAAGGCGAGGCCACCGAAGTGTTGCAAACGATACCAGCCGATGCTCAGCATAATTATAATGCCCTGGTTAGAATCCTCGAAATGTGTTATGGGGAAGCCCATCTGCAGTGGGTATACCAGGCACAACTAAAAGGTAGACGACAACATACCAATGAGACCCTGCAACAATTTGAAACTGACATTGCCCGCCTGGTAAATCTGACTTATCTATCGGCCCCAGTCGAATTTCGGGAACAAATTTCGGTAAGCGGCTTCATAGATGGCGTGCATGACAGTGAGACTAGCCAAGCACTTCGCTAGCCTGCCACAAAAACATCTCAGAAGCCTTGGCGCACGCTTGGGAGTTTGAGCCGGCACGCAGGCAGCACATAGACAGGTGGCATTAAGAGAGGTGCGACCACAAAACAGAGGCACTACTAGTACAGCGAGTGTAGAACAAGTGGTACGGGATATCCAAAACATCCTTTCACGTGCTACAGCCTCCAATTAAGGGATGGGTGTTCGAAGAAGTGCACCACTGCGCTGTTGGAACTGTGGAGTTGAGGCGCATTTAAAACATCAGTGCCCCAATCCTGTTGATGGCGAGAAACAGGAAAACTCCGAATAGCCAGCTTTGAGGGGCGAAAGCTGGCTGGGTGCTACCAAACCCCACCTATTAGGGTAAAAGTTAACCGGCTGCCGAATTCAGGAGACAGCTTGGTAGTACCGGGAAAGATCTGCGGCCGGGAATGTGACATTGTGGTGGACACTGGTTCTAGTCATACCATAGTGAGGCCGAACATCATAGCCAAACTACATCGTGGAGCTAGCAAATAGTGAAGAAATTCCAGTTACAGGAGAGCACGACGCCTTTATAACCATAGGCTCTAAGTTCAAGCACGGAGTTCTTGTGGCTGAAATAATCGACGATGTCATATTAGGACTGGATGTCATGCATGAACAGCAGTTTAAGATAGAAGTTCACGAGAGGATTTTGAGGACAAAGACAGAAGAAATTCTGATTACACCGAGGATGACACATCGTTAACATGGCTGGCAACACTACCCGAACTGTGACTGCTTATGAAGATGCCATGGTTCCTGCTAATTCAGAAAAGGTTATCAAGGCCACCTATGATGGACTGAATGGCGAAACAATTATTGTGGAACCCGAAGAAGAATGCGGGCTGTATAAAAGAGGTATATTCCCTGCAAAGACGCTGACCACCAAAAGAGGTTGTGTAAATATTTGTGCGGATTGCTAACCTGAAAAACTATGACCAAAACTTGAGAAAAGGCGATAAGATCGGGTTATGCCATGAAGTTCAGGCAATTTTGAGAAATCAGGTTGCACCACAACAGGTTCCACAGCCCCTACCAGAGAGTCTGAAGAAGATGGTCGAAGAAGCTGCTGCTTACTTAACAATGAAGCGGCACTACCAACTGCGAAAACTCATTGAAGAAAATCGTGATGTGTTTGCTACGTCTGAATGTGATTTTATAAGGACAGGTTTAGTACAGCACAGGATAAATACTGATAATAGCCCTCCGATCAAACAGGCTCCTTGGAGGATACCCCTTGCTAAGCAGGCAGAGGTTTCAGCTATGTTGAAGGAAATGGAACAACAGAGAGTCATTGAACCGTCACAAAGCCCATGGACTTCTCCAGTTGTCTTAGTGAAGAAGAAGGATGGTTCTGTGAGGTTTTGCGTAGACTATCGACGGTTAAATGATGTCACCAAGGACACTCTATCTGGTTCAAAATGGTTGGCCACATTGGACTTGAAGAGTGGGTAATGGCAAGTTGAAATGCGCATTCAAGATAAAGAGAAAACTGCATTTTCTACTGGTACAGGTTTATGGCAATTTAACATTATGCCATTTGGCCTCTGTAATGCACCAGCAACCTTTGATGGAGTCTGTGCTAAGAGGTATGACATGGAAAACCTGTCTAGTATATTTGGATGATGTCATTATTTTGGGAAGAACATTTGAAGAGCACTTGAAGAATGTCTGGGAGGTATTCCAGAAGTTACAAGAAGCTAACCTAAAACTAAACCCGAAGAAATGCTGTTTCTTCATGAAGGAAGTTAGATATTTGGGGCATGTAATTTCAGAGCAAGGAGTTAAAACAGACCCAGAAAAGATAGTCAATTGAAAAATGGCCGCGACCAAAAGATAAACATGAACTAAGGAGCTTCCTGGGTCTGTGCACTTATTACAGGAGATTCGTCCTAAACTTTGCACATAGCCAGGCCGCTACATAAGCTCACAGAGGATGGGATCGATTATATGTGGACCTCAGATTGTGAAGAAGCATTTCAGACCTTGAAGAAAGCTTTATGTTCTTCACCGATTTTGACGTTTCCCGTTCCTGGACATTCATCGTGGATACAGATGCCTGCAACTTTGGTGTTTTAGCAGTGCTGTCCCAGGAGCAAGAAGGGCGAGAAAAAGTTATTGCCTGTCAAAGCCAGTGTTGAATTTACTGTGGGTGACAAAGTGTGGTTATACAATCCCAAGCGAACAAAAGGTCAGTCTCCGAAACTCAATAGAAGTTGGGAAGGACCATACATCATCGTGAACAAGATTAATGATGTTGTTTATCATATAAGACGTAGCCCAACAGCAAAGATGAAGATAGTAAATATCGTCAGGTTGTCTCCATACCATGAGAAGATAGATGAAGGTCATATAACTTGATCAGGCCGATCAAATGTTAGAGGGGGGCAGTGTAACGAAAAATGCCTCTAAAGTTGTTATATCAGCTTTCAATGAACATGTCTGCACTGTTTTCTAACCTACTCAAGGATTTAGCAGATAAATTTTAAGTTTGGGTATTCTACTTACAGTTTTATAATTTTTATGATTAATTTAGAGGCATTTTCCGTCACATCTTTGTTTGCCTGAGGCCCCCAGGGCCCCATTTCCTTTTAGTTTCCATTGTTTTCTCTGTAGAGCTTCCATCAGTTTCTAGAAATTTGCTATAACTTTGATTTGTGGATCTGTCATTGGCCAGGAATATTCTAGAGTATAGTCTCCAGGCTTCCATTTGAATATTGTATAAGCCCTGGGAATTGGGCCTGAGGGAAGTTGAAGGTTATAACGCGATTTTAGTGCGATTTTTTGAGCTGATAGAATATTCTTGGTCAGTGACAGTATCTGACAAATTTATTTGTGATTTGTGAAGGTTAAACAATAAAGGTTGTAACCAAGACAACGAGTTTGGACTGTGATTGTTGAGATTCGGTACAGCACTAAAAACCAAGGCAAGCCGGTTTGTATCTAAATTGGGATCATTTAATCCTAAACAATATAAATATATTACCTAATATTCTTCCACATCATGATTGATTTGACTCATTTTACCTAATGACACCACTCCCAGAACTCAGAACTTTTTTTGTCATTCACACCTTATCAGGCCAGTTTATGTAAAAAAACTACACTTTAAGGTACTGGGATCATAACGAGAGATGAACTGAGTTCATTCTACTCATCAGTATTGTGTCTTGATACGCTTAAAGTTGGTGAAATTCTAGATTTGGCTTACAGAGCTATGACATCAGTAAGTATATTGAAGTAATAAAATATCAGCACTAATTCTATGTACCTTTTATAGAATGGTGATCATGCTCTGCACTTCAGATCATTTCGGCTATGCTTTTCGAATTACCTACTCGGTAGGTATCCCAATGGTTCAGGGCAATACATATTAGGTACTCCACCAAGTGAGATGTCTGCAGCTATGTTCCCTATAGATTATTCTGCCTTAAATGCACAACCAGAGGATTTAGAACAGTATGCACCAGACCAAAAGTCGAATAGACGAAGTGTGATTGTTTGATTTTGCAGTTATGTTTCTTAACTACCTCATATAATTTTAGGTTAATGTTATCTTGTTAGGTCTATAGGCTGATACTATTTTGAGTTGATCACTCAAAATTTCCTTTCCAATTTTACCTCTCACTAAATTACTGCAACATATTGTTATTTACACAATACATATTCCAACCACATACAATATGTAAGAACAAAGTCGTATAAAATGTCCAATATCAAGGTCCGCAATTAACCAATGCAGTCATCAATGGCTGGTACTATCACCTTCTCATCAGCACCACAAGACAGAAAAATGTTTTGTGAATCCACAAAAATTTGACAAATAATAATTACTATTATTGAAATCAAATTATTTGCAGCATAAATGATCATATATGGCATTGTCTCTACACTCAACACTGCCCACTACCATGATTTCTGTCTGCTCGGCTTTACTTGTTTTCAGCATTGTTTGTCCTTGGGCTTTATCTTTAGGCTCAAAAGTTATCGGGGAAAGAGAAAAAGTTAAATTCATTATGAATTTTTCCTGGCTTTCTGTTTCACTTAATTTTAATTTAATATGCAGTATTATTCATATCTTCCACAATAGAATCAAGTACCTAATTTTTCAAAATTCTGAGAAAGAATATAGTTCTCACTGTATAATAGGGATGTTCACTAATTTCCAATTGTAATTAAAATCAATAGATCTAAATCTATAGAAACTTGTATCAATCATGAAACCGCTTTAAAAAGTTTTTTGCTGGAATAAATGCAAAAGAGAAGCAATGAATATAATGAATAAAACGGCCCTGAGTCGAGGCTAGCGCGGTGACATCATCGCCGTTCCAAGTGCAGTGTCAGTCAGCGCGTGGCCCGCTGCAGTTATCATTCATATGTATTGTTGTTGTATAAAGCAAAGTTATTTTGTTAACTCGGGCATAGCCGATAATATATTTATACAGGGTGGGCCAATGGAAACTTTCCACCCCGATTTTTTCGGTTTAAAATAAAAATCTGGGAAAATGCTCGGACACGTCGATTTTTTATTTGAGGCGAACTATTTTTCAGTTTTTTTTCATCCCCATAGCTTTAACCCCCTAACTGTGGGGAGAACATCCCCCCAAATTTAAATAGGGGATAGGGGTCGTGCCATACCTCTTTTTAAAGATCTCATCGAGTTCTTTATGACCCTACAATTTCGCCTCATTATTTTTATCCATAGAAATGACAGCCTGTCAAAATGAAAATAAATAAAAGTACTTACTAATTAAAGTTGTATTATTTAGGTGTACACGTGAACTTTATCTAACCAACTGTTGTTAATAAAATGTTTACCCCTAGTTTGTTTAGGAGTTTTATTAGAAATAATCTCGGCTGCAGGAATTATCGTTGCCATAGTGATATTGACATAAAAACTAGCAACAAAACATCCATGAACTTTACTTAATAAACTGCTCAATATCTCCAAAAGTAAAAAACCGATGTTTTGTTGCTAGTTTTTATGTCAATAGGCGGATACACTATGGCAACGATAATTCCTGCCGCTGAGATTATTTCTAACGAAACTCCTAAACAAACTGGGGTGAACATTTTGTGAACAACAGTTTGTTAGATAAAGTTCACATGTACACCTAAATAATAAAACTTTAATTAGTAAGTAAGTATTTTTGTTTATTTTTATTTTAGAGGGGCGAAATTGTAGGGTTATAAAGAACTCAATGAGACCTTTAAAAAGAGGTATGGCACGGCCCCTATCCCCTATTTAAATTTGGGGGGTTGTTCTCCCCCCAGCTAGGGGGTTAAAGCTACGGGGATGAAAAAAACTGAAAAATAGTTCCCCCTCAAATCAAAAATCGACGTGTCTGAGTGTTTTCCCAGATTTTTATTTTAAACCAAAAAATCGGGGTGGAAAGTTTCCATCGGCCCACCCTGTAAATAAAATTATTATTCTTGATTCGAGAGTTAAACAATAAAACTTTATTAAACTATGTCAATGGAATAACAATAATAATTCTCACCCTCAGAATACTCCAAACTGGGAGTACCCCAGAAGCAACTGAATGCTGCGGAGGAGGGGGCAATTACTATTATTTTGCCTTCATTGCCATTTGTGGCTAGGGCTGACTTTTCCCGATAGAACTAGGATAGCATTCCCTCAAGTACTACAGAAAACCCTAGAAAACCACAGTAATCCTGGTTAGTGTAGGACAATTATTAATAAATCACACTGTTAAAGCTAATAAGGAGCAATATTGTGAATCCACAATTTGTCCAGCGCTCTTGGCCATCAGAAGTGTTTTTCTATAATGGCATGTGCATGCATCATCTGCCTCGAACCCCGATTCGAACCAAAGTCGATCGAAGGCAGAAATCATGCAGTCCACATAGTTCGGCAATGCTACAAACATCACTAGATAATAATAATAATTGTCACCCTCACAACTAGAAGTACCCCAGAAGCAACTGAATGCAACTACTTAAATGCTTGTGCACTTCCACACATTTTGACAAACTGATCATTCTTTATCACTTTATACAGAAAAAACATACTACTAGCTATATAAAAATGCACCTCGTTTAACCTCCTTCCAGCCATCCCCCTTTCACGAAAATGTTAAATGTAACCAGTTGCATACTAAGTTCTCTAAAAACTACCACGGCAACTAAATATTAAATGTTTTAAATCCTCCATTTATACACCTTTCCATAGAGTGATGCCTCCCAAAAACAAGATGAATCGTTCTGAATGTGGCCCTTTAAAGGGCTCATGAGATTCAACACCCTACTTGAATAGTAAGCCTCTAACCTTGGCCTCTACTGTCGTAGTTTGTAAATATGCAGTGCTTGGCACTGCGCGAGCTCAGTCCGTGCGCTTTTCTCTGGAGAGCAGGTGGCATCAGGCCAATGAGAATGAGTTTTCCGAATGGAAACAAATACAGACACTTCTCTGTACTTTTGTAAATAAAAAACTGATATTTGATATGGAGGCTATTTAGATAGGTATGTCTTATAGTGTTTAAACAAAAATTTTTTTTGTGAGCATCCATATTAAAAATAGGTGCAAAAGAAAGCCAAGGAATACATAACCAATAACGTTATCTTCAATTTGTTCTCTATTCCCAATAGGACAAAATGCTAAAAACTACCTAAACTGGTCTTTATTAAAAAATTATCAAAGTTTTGCTGGAGTGGATGCGTCGCTTACAAATGAACTATTTAATGCTTTTGACAATTCAATGTAGGATGGAGGTTATATTTTTAAATATTTATAACATTAAATAAAACTCTGTGATTGTATGTTTAAATATAGACTCACGTGGGCACTTCAAGAATTGATATATTTTTTGTTCCGTTTGTAAAATCTGACAAAACTCATGTTAAATGCATAGATATATGTATAGATGTTAAGATGTACACCATGCACAGGATCTTCAGGCGAAAACTCCGACCCCCCTATTATTTATCTAATTTTTGCAGATAGAAAAATTTTTTCTGAATTCAGCGATATACAGTGACCGGCAGAAAGTTGGACATAAATGGAAATTTTTTTAAATACGGTAAAAAGTTACTTACAAAAGTTGTTTGGAATCAAAGATGGATGTCAGATTTAAAGTCACAGCCACCTAGTAAAAAAAAGAAATTCAACTTTTTTTTGTATTTTTTCGACCACCCTGTGTATTACAAAAAAACAAAATATCGCAAGCGAACTTATCATCGGATAACACATGAATTTGCTACTAAACTTTAGTTTTGTTCGATTAGCAGCTAGAAATTTAAATTAATCGAAATCAGAGTTTAAAAATATTAAATTATTGTGTCCAGCTTTCTGCCGGTCACTGTATAACATGTTGATATTTGCATTTCCCTTTAGCAAGATATGTGGAATTAAATTTACAAAAAAAATCATTTGAAAGATCACAGTTAGCCATTAAACTAAGCCGGATTTTTGATAATTATGCTAGATTATATCTTATATCTTTAGTAAATCAAAATAACAACAAAATGGCAATAAATATTAATTATACTGCAGTCTCATCCTTCATATTACAAATACTAATGTAGTTTGCTTCACTCTGTACAAACGCCATACAAACGTTTAAAGAAAGGTGTTTTTTGTCCCAACCGCCGCCAGTCACCTAATCGTCGCTAAAATCTATCCCAGTGCTTTATTTTGTATCGGCGCGTACAGACGTGTCTCACTTCGCGATTTTCGTCGGGTTTGTCGCGTAAAAAGAGGTGTAGACAATGAATAAGGTGTAATAATGTAACCGCAGGATATTGGAAAACTTAGGAAGGTAAATAAAGGAAGCGCAATCACATGATTGCAAGTCATTAAGACTGCTTCCTGGGGCGCAATCAAACGATTGCTAGTCATAGGACTGCCCCGGGGAGCACATGCCCCCATTGAAAAACAAGCAAACAAAAGATTACGACTCCGGATCCACAGCTGCCAGTGGGGCGCAATCAAACGATTGCTAGTCGTAGGACTGCCCCAGGGAGCACATGCCCCATTGAAGAACAAGCACAAAAAAGATTATGACTTCGTGTCCACAGCTGCCAGTGGGGCGCAATCAAACGATTGCTAGTTACATAGGACTGCCCCGGGGAGTACATGCCCCATTGAAAAACAAGCACACAAAAGATTAGCAGGTGAGTCCGTGTCCACATCGACCCTTTATACGCGAACACAAGTAAATAATAGGAAGCGCAATCTTACGATTGCAAGTCCTAGGACTGCTTCCAAAGGAGCGCAATCATACGATTGCTAGTCATACGACTGCCCCGGGCGTACATATGCCATAATCCAATCGAAAAACTAAATTGACAAAAGGAAAAATGCATTTCGGTTCTGGACTTATAGAGATGTTACATTTATTAGAATATTTTTGTATAGAGACGCATGCAATCACACGATTACAAGGTTTTTCGGCCTCAGGGTCCACATCGATCCTAGCACACAAAGACGATAGAAAGGGTAATCATATGATTGCAGGTCATTAACACTGTTTTCCGGGGCACCCAAGAGTATTTTAAATAATCATGCAATAATTAGGGCTCAATCATACGATTGCTAGTCGTATAGGATTGCCCAGGGGATTGCATAACCCGCAAAAAAAGGAAGAAAACTTACTGCTCACAATATAATTACAAAACTGCCAATATTAGCCAAAAATAACCATAACAGTGACTAATAGCACATCCTAATTTCCTTCTTGAGGACAAGATAACAGGGTAACAATGAGGGGAGCAGACACATAGTTGTAACCAAATTTACCCCTTGGAGGACACATGGACCTCACATTTATCCAATAATATGACAACAAAAAGGCTAAAAAAAAGACTAAATTTTGTTCTTGTAGGATACACGTGCGAACTCCACACTTACCCAATAATAATAATATGGTAAAAAATAAAGGAGTAAGCACATAACTGCACGGCCGACCAAATTTTTTCCCCCTGGAGGACACACGTACTCCACGTACTCCACGTTCTCCATTTAACCAACAATATTAACATTACAGGGAAAAGCAGGTATGGACAAGGCCTCACACACGATCAAATTTATCTCTGGCAGATTCAGAGGCCCTACTTTTACCCAATAATAAAACGATAAAGTAATTGCAAGACATTACTGAAAGATCAAATTCCTTACCTGGATTACATTTTCACACAAAAGGAATATGGGAACAAAGAAGGAAAGGAGACAAGTACATGACTGTATACGGCTACGACCGATTTTCCCCAATGGAGAACACGTAGATAATAATTATATACAACAGGGAGGCATAATTTATAAATGTATGACCTAACCTAACCTAAACATTCTCGAAAGCTCCACTGTTTGGTGGGTATGTATAGATCCACAGCCTCATAGCAAATGGGGGCATTCAAGGAGTCTGGGATTACAGTAGAAAGAAGACATAACGTCGGGACCAAATTCTCCTTTTTTCCTATTTTCCAATGGTAATAAGTAAAGAGCGGAATAATATGCATTTAATTTCAATCGAAATATGCGCATATATGCATCATTTTTATTTAAAATATGCAATAATATGCATTTATTTGACCAAATATGCAATAATATGCATTTATATTACATGTACAAATACCTTAAAAAACACCAAAACTGATTTTAGAGAAAGGGTTTATTTTAAGAAAAATGAAAGGAGAACAAATACATGAAATGCCTCGTAAAATACCTATATTAAAGCAGAATTATAAAAACATTTTAATTTGAAATTGTATAGTAGGAATTTATGATTAAATAATTTTCAAAGTTTTCCAATAAAAATCTTTGCCTTCTGTCGGTAAAAATATGTTTATATACAGGGTGAGTCTGAAATAACTGGCATCCTTTTTTGGGTACGAGAGATGGTCATTCTGAACAACTTTTCTTAATAATTTTTTTCCTATCGCCGAAATTTTTCTCTAATTTACCCACCTAAAATGCCCCTTCTATGAAGACACGGCACTGACGGATAGCGTAAAGTAAACTCGGTCTCAAAATACTATACTAGTTGATGATTTACCATTTTCTACTCGGTTGTTGGCAGGGCGCCAGTGCCGTGTTTTCATAGAGGGGGGATTTTGAGGGGATGAATTATAGAAAAATCTCGGCGCTAGGAAAAAAAATTATTAAGAAAAGTGGTTCAGAATGACCGTCTCTATTACCCAAAAAAAGGATGCCAGTTATTTCAGACTCACCCTGTATAGAAAAGCTTCTCTCAACATCTGCCGATGTAATAGGATATTATAATTTGGGTAGTAAGGTACAAGTCCAAGGTGCAACTTCGTTGGATGATTTACCATCAAAAATACTCTTTACTGCCATTAAAGATTTGGACCCTTCATTCTATTCTACAGTAGAGCATCTAATTTTTTTCTAACTTTAATACCTACATCACCGGGAACCTTTCTACATTTAGCGGAAAATGTTTGAACAAAATCAATCGATTTGCTTAAACCTAAATTTCTACTTTCTAATGAAAGAATTATTATCTGGTATAAAACTAAAATTAACTTTAATAAAAACAAGTTGGTTAGCTACATCCGCATTTTTCAGGATTTCTTGACAATGCACTACACACTGCGAGTTGTCTCTGGGCTCTCATAATCTTGGTTATATCTTATATCTATAATTAAGTATAGGAAAAACGCATGCAAATATGCACAAAAATATAGTTTTTCCAGAAATATGCAATGTTTTGTGAAATTGAATAAAATATGCAAAAAATGCATATATATGCAATTTGCATATATTCCGCCCTTTAGTAATAATGTAATGACGAAGCAGGCAAATAACTGCAAAACCAAATTTCACTTAGAGGATACATAAGTTCTCCTTAGAAAAATGATCTATATTATGCACAAAATCTTGCTCCTTATAAATAATGCATCTCATTTTTTCTTTATTATCAAACATTTCTCCCTGTGCGAATCTTATTAGCTTCAGTTTACGGATCCGCTGATCCGATGGTAAACTAAATAGAGGGAATGTGACATGGAAGGTGTGTTATCTGCTATGTTTGCATTCATAATTGGGGATTACTAAATTTCCATATTGTAGTGTTTTTTATTGAGCCAGGTTTCGCACATGCCCACCATGTCAAGGTTTTTGGTGTAGTAAAGGATGATATGATTTTGAGGCTTCGGAGTCCCATAAAAGATATATGAGAGCTCCAATTGCCTCACTGTAGGAAATCTTATTATCGATTTCTTCCTTCCCTGTTGAATTTGGCATGGAGCTTTGTCTTATGATAGGCGTTGATATACTTTGTTACAACCCATCATTCCAAATCTCTCTAAGACCCTCGGATTTGGACAACTAAGAACTTGAACATGCGCAGAATCTTTCTTAGGCTGTGACTCACAATAAGGTAATGTTTGAGGTTCTGCTTTACCTCAGCTTAATTTTCATATTTAAGCTGTGGCATTACTCCCAGCATACCATACGAGAAAAGCTGGTACGCTGACCTTGAATGGCTGTTTGTGACAGTGTGAGTATAAGAGCTACAGTGTCATATAAGGTTTGTTCCAACAGAGTTTTGAACAATTCTCAAACCAGCTATCGATTAACTGATTGGCCAAATAGTTCTGGAATAATTTTCTTGTGTTTGATTGGTTCAAGCCAGTTCTGGAATGGCTCAGAACTGCAGTTGAAACAAGCCCATGGTGCTTCCTCTCTTCTCCGGATTTGAAATCAACCAACTAAATAGTCTAGAAGTGCAAAAGAAATCAAAAGAAAACAATTCCGCGTAGTGAAGTTAAAACCTAATTTTTGAAAACTTTCTCGTGACTCCTGAACAATGTGCGTTAATGCAAATTCAAGCATTTATAGCGCCTTTTTAGTTACGAAAACGTCGATTTGGTAGCTTTGGAACCACCATTTTCGCCAAATGAGGCAGGTTTGGAACACGACTTTATTGCACAGGTCTAGGATGGAATCATATCGCCATGTATATGAACTATCAACATAGTACTCAAACAAGGACGGTACCTACCAAATTTCTCAATTTCCAATAGTTATTCTACAATTGCCCTAATAATTATTATATTATTAGAGGAGACAACCCCAAATGGCATATAGCTGCGTTAATGCAAAAAAAAACCGCAGAATGCATATACGAGTAATTAAATATAATACGTCGATGTCAAAAAGGGGCAAGAATAATAACAATAAAATTTAAATATATATCTCCTATATTTTATACTAATGACCATTTCACATAATATAAGGACTCATGTATAGAATATAGTATATATACAGGGGTATTTAAAAAAACATGCTACCTATCATCGGTATATGGATCCATTTAATTTTTAATTGATTTTTTTTCTCTCGCCACGTAAACTTAAACCAAACTGATTAAAAGACAACTTCTTCCAGCAAAATTCATAAAGGCCTGATATTAAAAAAAAAAACACTGAACGATAACTCAAAATTAACTTCAACAAATTTGTCTTCTGAACTTTCGGGGAATAAATCTTCCTCCGTGATAATGTCACAAAGAAATTTCAGACAATATCGGTGAAATTCAACCAAGAAGGCAAAATTGAAGGTGCTTCGAAATTTTGTAACATGATATACATATTATATATATTTGGGTTCGTTGTTACCAACGTATATGAGTATGATCAAAGAAAATAATACTACGCACTATTATTTTCTTTGGTATGATACAAGAAATAACTACAATCTACATACGGGGGTCTCTAGAAGTTTACCCATGTTTGCGTGTATTGATTTATTGACTACCATGATTTGGGTATTCGAGGGAGCCTAGTCTTTTTGAGAGAGCAGAGAATGTCATTTATGTATTATGACTGGCTGTAACTTGCAATATACAGTTTTTCTTCCAGTATTTTAATGCTAATTAATTGCTGCTTCCTAACAGAGACCCTGTTTCTGAGGAGCCACATTGGTTACAGATTTGCATGTTTTATATTTGTCATATATTTTTTTATTAGATAATATATGCATACCTACTTGCAGACCGACATAAAGGTTGGATACATTTTTTCAGCATATTGCTCAACTAGTGGGCGTGGACATACATACGTATACCTACCTACCTATAGTACGTTAGTAAAAGTGCATCTGTTTTCAAAATATATTTGAATCAATGTTGATAGATCGTTCTTGTTCTTTAAACATCTACATTGGTATTTGTAATATGAAGGATGAGACGGCAGTATAATTATAAGATCAACTGACTTACCTGTAAGGAAGTTTGAGCTGAATTATACTGCAGTCTCATCCGATTATTACAAACCCTCCCTGATCCCCACCCTTAACGATCTATCACAAAATAAGCACTGAGATAGATTTTAGCGACGATCAGGTGACTGGCGGCGGTTGGGACAAAAAACACCTTTCTTTAAACGTTTGTATGGCGTTTGTACAGAGTGAAGCAAACTACATTAGTATTTGTAATAATCGGATGAGACTGCAGTATAATCCAGCTCAAACTTCCTTACAGGTAAGTCAGTTGATCTTATAATTATTCATCATTTGTACTTTTTGGTCTATCCATGATATACCTTGTACTTTAAAAACTGATGGGAAGAAATTGTTAATATTTATTGCCATTTTGTTATTATTTTGATTTATTAAAATAAGTAAGTACCTATCTCGCAGATTATAATCTGAACATATCTTCCAATTTTCAAGTTAATCCTATGAAAACTGAAAGTTACAAGAAAATTTTCCTCTATCAAGGATGTATACTTAAAAAAACGGTAGAATGAAATTTTTAATATACAGTGCCCGCCAAAAAGTCTGCACCATATGGTAAAAATTTTTAGTAAATAACTTACGGAAAATTTGTTTGCGGCATCAGGTTTTGCTTGCTCTAGAACCAAAATTGACAAAAAATTGCAAAAAAAAAATAAAATGAGGGCTTGTTGAAGAAGCACGCTTGGTGCAAAACTGATCTCATTTTTACAGATAAACACATAAATTCGATTTACAAACTTCTTTCTATAGTAAATGGTTGTAAAAACACACAAATATTTCTGTCATGCTGATCTGACCAGAAATATCTAGAAAATTTAAAATATTATGTCTAATAATATCCAACAAAGGGCAAAATATGAAAATCGTAGTAGGCTCTTGAAATTTTGCACAGTGGTATAAAATTGCGAAAGAAACATATTTTTCTTATGCCTTTTTTCGAAATTCGGTTAAATAAGCCCATTTTTCGGACATTTTTTTCATTAATGTCAAATTTGGCATATAAAAGAGACTACGTCACAACATTTGATAATGTCAATTTTGGTTCTAGAGCAAGCAAAACCTGATGCCGCAAACAAATTTTCCGTAAGTTATTTACTAAAAATTTTTTCCCATATGGTGCAGACTTTTTGGCGGGCACTGTATATTGTCGTTTTGTTATTATTTTGATTTAAACTAAGTATCTTCAGAAATAATCTAACATAACTATCAAAAATTCACCTTAACTGCGTGGCTAACTGGGATCTTTTAAATGATTTAAATGGAAATATCAACATGTTATATATCGTTGTAATGAGAAAAATTAGTTGTTTTAAAATATCCAAAAATATACAGGATGTTTATTATTAAAAACAAAAAATATATATATTGTCGCACTTTTACACACCCTGTATAATCCCTGCATAATCCTACCTTTCTAAAGCCCGATACTTACCTTGCAACTTTTATATAAAACTTTTTTTGCATATCAGGCTTTAGAAAGGTGGGTCTGCGGATTATACGGAGTATCATATAAGTTGGACAAAATATTTTTTGTTTGGATATTAAATATCCTGTATATTTTTGGATATCTTAACACGTTGACCGCCATGCGAAGCACGTGTGACTCGCATGGCTCCTTGCTAGATGGGCCGCGCGACTCATGTGTTTCGCATATATAATTTTACGTCAAGCCACGTTGCTCACAGGTGCTTCACGCTATAATAATAGTCTTATGGGCGATTGACGGGAATGGCCTGGAAGACAAAACATTTGTATTGGCCCAGCTCTAAACTGAATTGAAATGGTGTTATATTAGTAACATATTTAGTAATAATATTAATGCATGTTTAATGATTTTTGGCCTTTTTATTGAAATATTTCATATGCTTCAAAAATAAATTCAACATATATTATTTGTTTGAATATATTTTTTTGAAAATATATGTGTGCATCGCATGACTTCAACATAAGTATTTTGCTCTACAGACCACGAGATGCACACGTGCATCTCACTCAGAACAAAGGCTCAGGGATCAAATAATGTCAAATGTGGTCATTTTATGTCTTATTTATAACATCTCGGACATCTATAAACAAAAAAATATCTGGCCCCAGACACTTAAGAAATATATTCTATTACGGCGGTCAACGTGTTAAAAGATCTAATTTTTCTGAATTCAGCGATATATAACATGTTGATATTTGCATTTCCCCTTAGCAAAAAAAAAAGTAGAAAGAAATTTTTAATATTTATTGTCGTTTTGTTATTATTTTGATTTAATAGAGTAAGTATCTTCAGAAATAACCTAACATAACTGTCAAAAATTCACCTTAACTGCGTGGCTAACTGGGATCTTTTAAAATGATTTTTGTAAAATTACATCCCCATATCTTGCTAAAGGGAAATGGAAATATCAACATGTTATATATCATTGTAATAAGAAAAATTAGTTGTTTTAAAATATCCGAAAATATACTGAAAATAAACCCAAAAAAACTTCATCTTATAACATTTCTAGCAATTACAGCCCTGTTTTCAGCGACAATTTAACTCGTCAAAAATAAACCAATAAAAAGATTTTTAATTTTTTACTAATTTTCAGCGAACACCGCTGGCATTTTGTCAATTTGGTTTTGTCACTTTGACACTTAGTAGTAATTTTTGGGCTTTAAAAGTGGTCTATACTTCTTTAGATACAATTTACAGCCACAAAATAAATATCTCTTCATTTCTTTAACTATTACATGCAATGGAAAGGCAAATATAAATAAAAATAAATTCGCACATGCCCGGCTTGAACCTGGGAAGCTCCGCATGTGAAGCAGGAATGTTAACAACCCCTACACCAAGCTCGGAATTAAAAATTAAACTCTGCAGCCCTGTCACTTTAAAAACTTTCTATTCCTATTATTTATAATTATTATGTATAGATAAAACATTCCAATAACACCACAGTCTCTCAATATATGTGAAAAAAAAAAACTAAAAATTGAATCATTACTTCCTTACCATCTTCTTAATAATTTATGTAAAATTTTAATATTTCACACATCCTAAATTAATATAATATCTACTTATCTATTTATGTCAGGTCTGGCCGCCTCAAATCTCCCCAATATAATATCATATCTTTTAAAAACAACCTGTATAAGTAGGTATATAAAGTTATCAGATCTAGACATCCACATAAACATTTCCCACAATGCTATATAGAAAGTTTTCTATACAATTTTTTCTCAGGTGACTTTCCACAACCAGACAAGTTTTGTGTATTTTTTATCAGTTGTTTAATACAGACAGAAATTTTGAGTGATAAACAAACCACCCTTTTGTGATCTCTGTAATAAGTGCATTATAAATTAAAGTTGACAAAATGTTTATTGCATACTCAGATACCAATATGAACTAAGCAATGGAAAACTGTTTGCAACATAAATGCAATCTTTGCAGCTATGTAGACATACTTAATTATTATTACATGCTGTAATCTGTATATTGCTGGATAAGAAAAGTTTAGAGTAGATCACTAGGTTGGAAAACACTTCACTAGCCAGAAAAAGTGTTTTCTTATCAACTCTCAATAGTTATAGTAATCAATAAATGGCACTGCGTATGCATTCTAGCATTCTAACTCATTTCTAGTAAGAAAATTGTGTCCACTTTTTCAGAAATGTCTCTAATTTCGAGTGAAAAGTTCAATAAATTTATATAAAATAATTTTCAGTTAATAAAATTTCTGTTTTTTCATATGTCATAGTGCAATAAAACAAATCCATCAAGTAACGTCAATACAATATTTTGTTTTTCGCCACCTACTGTGGATGTAAATATAATTTCAATGAAATGAATAAACAACTTTTTTCTGTAAATATTTTTACACAATCTATTTGATTGTGAATAATAGTATATTATGAACCAAGGCAGAAAACATTTCATTTGTTAGATCGACCAAGATGTGGTCAGCCATATCCCGAGGCTGTAATGAACTTGTGCCGAGTTGTATATACTATGTCATTCCCAATCATCCCAATATTCAATTAAAAAAGTTGTTTATTGTAACAATCACAGTAGGCCGCGATGGAATGCAATATTATATTATTGACATTGGGATTTATTTATCTTTGAAAGATTTTATCGTGCTGTTAATACGATAAACTGAAGATCTTACATGAATATGTTATTATACTCTTCTCAAAATTAGAGAGATAGCTGCAATTTTTTACCAGCAAAGGGTTAAGATAGCGCCATTTATTGGGGATTAGAACTACCAAAAGCTGGTAAAAACTATTTTCCGGATAGTAACAGTGTTTTCCGACTAGGAGAAGTAAATGACCTATTAACTTTTTTAGCCAGAAATCTATAGATTGCCTACAGCCATGATCGTAAATAAAAGAGTATACACACCTTGGCGGATGTTTCATTACAGCCTCGGGATATCGCTCACCTCCGCGCTATTTACCTCGGTCGATCGAACATACCCCTCGGCTATGATGAAAGGTCTTCTACCTCGGTATTATTTACTTGTTATTTACTTATCATAAGATGCCCAATCGTTATTGAAATCTCTGTAGCTCAATATTTACATTTCATTTTTAAGTATAAACTCGAGCAACGTGTATTGCAAACAAATTACATAATCTTCATTTTATATGAGGGTCAATCACTTGTACCACAACCTGACTAATAAACTTAGGGAATTAAGACTAAGTGGGGAAGCTGCCCAGTGCCGGACTTCGGCACAGTTTAAATTTCACAACATATTTTTTTCAGTAGCTAGCACTATGAGCGAACAAGTAGTAGTACCAAGTATCATTATACAGCTTAATATCAAGTTTCATGTGAATGAAAATGGTCCAACTCAAATAACAGATTACAAGCAGAGTAATGAGACATTATCAAGGGCCCAAGTGTTTAAGCATCCAGTGGAACTGGGGAGTGGACGTAACTAAGTACAAAACTGAAGTCAGCTGTAGAAAATTCTGAACCAGGGATTACACACTGAAATAACTTCTCCCCAGTTCTGTACAGTGTTCAACCACAATTACTTGTAATGAGTTCAATTGTTTCTGGTTTAATTATGATCTTGAAAGATACAGATGTTAAGTTTCGAATTTTGTTACGTGTAAACGCTGCATGCCACTAAAGCATTTGGTCTCTCAATATTGTTTTATTATGGAACTGTGTAAAATTTAATATTGTTATAAGTATACAATGTGGCCCCGGATTGCTTGTAGGCCAGGGAAATTACGGTAAAAAATAACGAAACCTAGACAAAATTCATAACCGCATTTACATCACAAAATATTGGTAATAAATGAACGCCAGAATTGTTTTTTATACAAAATAAATATACGCGTGTGGGCGTTTTTTAGAATAATACATTTTCTTGTTGTAATAATAATATTAGTAAGTAAGGTATATAAAGTTGAGATTGATAAATTAAACAGATTACGTTTACGCAAGTACCTATCCGAATGATGTAAAAATGATATATTGCGTAATATTTTGTTGGGCAAAAATATTAACTGCATTTTTATTATTATAATTACCTTAAAAATCAAGTATTAACATTTGTTCTGAAATTAAACATATTGTTTCGCTGGAAATCGCATTTTAAAGAAATTTGAAGCTGTGTTTGAGAGCAAAATTATTAACTGGCTGATTTTTGTTAAACTTTGTAAGTGGATACTAAGTCTTGTTAAATTTTTTGAAATTAAACAAAAATTGGTAACAGAAGTATTTTGAAATGACAAATGACAGTTGACCTACATGCGCCGTAAACAAATGTTTAATTTCGCTATATGTGATTTAATATAGTTATATTGTAAAAAGTTAAACAAAAAAACCAGTTAATATTTTTGCTTTCCTAAGGAAATGACAAGTGACAGTTGTCCTATATGCGCCGTAAATAAATGTTTAATTTCGCTATATATGATTCAATATAGTTATATTGTAAAAAGTTAAACAAAAAAAACAGTTAATATTTTTGCCTAGTCTATACCAATGAGAAGTTACAGCTGACGTACATGCGGCTCAGATAAATGTTTAATTTTGTATAAGTTACATTCTATTTGTAAAAGGGAATGATCATCTGCAATAAAAACGTAGTTAATATTTTTGCTTTTGCCGAAATAGAAAATTATCCGATTTTTATCCCTCTTTGTCGATCTAAGTTACTTCCATATTCTTAAAATGTTTAATTTCTTAATATATGTTAGCAAGGAAAGTTTTTTTACCTAATGAGTCTAAAAAAATCCAGTTAACATGTTTGCTCGAAATTTCTAACGAAAAATAGGTGTTTATTGAGGTAACTCAAGGTTCAGTTTTTTCAAAATGTTTAATTTTTGGTTTCTACCAACGTATTTACTTATAACTTTGATATGGTAAAACAAAATTGCAGTTAATATTTTTTTCTAGGTCAAATTCTATTTTCCCTGGCCTATTGGACGACTCTTGTAAATGCCAAAAAATGTCAAGCTCAAATCGATCTTTCGGGGTTCAGCTCTGCTTGGTATGAAACTAATTTGTGACATAATTTTAAAAAAATCAAGTACCTATGCCTTTTTGATAAACTAGTTTTCACACCCTTTTTGTAGGTTTTACGTCAAACTATTATAAAGGAAGCTTGTTTGGAATGAAAAACTGAGTACGTTTGCAAAATTTCAAAAGTCTAGGCTACTTTGATTTGATAACCTATTTTTAGAAAAGTTACCTTTCTGTAGCTTTCACATCAAATTGTAGCCTAAGCCTACTTATATTTGTATGCGTTTTAAGTTTTTTTAGCAGAAAAAAACAAAAGTAGACCTATGCTTTTGAAAAATTTATAGCATCTACCCAGTTTTTCATCAAGAACAAGTTTCCACGGTAACATTTTGAAGTGAAAGCTACTTACAGGGCGTTTTTCGAAAATGTGCGTTTTTGAATAGTGGCCGTAACTTTTTCGGGTTGAAAATTTTGTGTTTCTGTAAAAACATTCCTAAAGCACTTTTTTACGTAGAATCCTGCTACTACATTTTTTTTTTCAAGTCAATGATTTAAAAGTTACCGAAGAAAAAATTATTTTTTAAATAGAACACCCTATATATTTCTTCTTTTTTTTAATAGAGCAAAAAATTACCATTCTAAAAATATATAACACTTAATGATTTACTTAAGTAGTTATCAATTACTAATAGCTTTTATGATTTCATGTGTATAATTGGAAGCTTGCCCTTTCAACAAGTAGGCTTTGGACGGTGAGACAATAAAACAACTGTGAACAAATGTTTACTGTTACCTCTCAAATTTCCAGTTAAGCTGTTTTAGCAGTGTAAAGATTTTTCTGTTTTTGTGTAATTTATAAACTTTAAAAATGGGATATGATAGTCTGTTTTATACAATCCGGGGAAATGCAGATGCAACAAGCAATTTATACTATGAGCAGTATCCAGAGAGAAGACATCCTTTCAAGGACATTTTTGCAAGAATGTGACACAATTTGATTAATAGTGGGCATTTTGAAAAGGATATTCCGAAAAGGTACGAGTTAAACAGAGATAGGCATTTTCCCCGATTGTATAAAACCGACAAATCCCATTTTTCATAACTTTCAAATTTCATTGTAGGTATGTAAGTTTATAAATTCCACAAAAATAGAAAAATCTTTACACTGCCTAAACCGCACAACTGAAAATTTGACAGGTAACAGTAAACATTTTTTCACGGCTGTTTCTTTGTCTCACCGTCCAAAGCCTACTTGTTGAAAGGGCGCACTTCCAATTATACACATGAAATCATAAAAGCTATTAGTAATTGATAACTACTTAAGTAAATCATTAAGTATTATATATTTTTAGAGTGGCAATTTTTTGCTCCATTAAAAAATTCAAAATATACAGGGTGTTCCATTTAAACAAAAAAAATTTCATCGGTAACTCTTAAACCATTGACTTAAAAAAATGTAGTAGCAACATTGCATTTTACGTAAAAAAGTGCTTTAGGAAAATTTTTACAGAAACACCAAATTTTCAACCCGAAAAAAGTTACGGCCACTTTTCAAAAACGCACATTTTCGAAAAACGCCCCGTAACTCAAGAACAGTGACAGATATCGATTTGTGATTTCAGACATTAAGTTTATCATAAAAAATGAGCCTCAGACACCGATATCATATTTCGTCTATCTCCGTCAAAAATAGGAGTTTCCCTTTAAAAGTGTCCAATTTGGCACACCCTGTACAATATTACAATAAGAAGTTAATAATAGTGACACTCAGTACTTCTTTTTCACTGATTGTGATAACTACTGACGAACAAAGATATTGATAAATTCTTCAAAATTTCCATTGGTCCTTTTCCGAAAATAACATTTTTAGAACTTTTCTCTATGGCCTATGTTCATGCATTAAACTGTGGAACAAAAGCCTCATTTCTATTTGATAGACCCTCATACATACATAGTTGTTTCAAAATCATTATTGGTTATAATGAGATAATCGATTTTAATTAAATCCAAGAAGTGCTTGCTTGTTGCCTGTAATTTTGAGAAGACTAGGTGTGTGGAAAAAAGGTGGATCGTAATAATCCGACTCAGAGTATATACTAAAAGTTATCACTAATCACTTAAAACTATTTCAAATATTAGAAGTAATTTTGCTCCAAACCGTAAGTTGCATATCTTGCTAGATTAAAATTCTGGAAAAGTTAGTGGTCTGCCATGTAAAATAACGAATAAAAACTTTTTTGCTATTGACTAGTTAAGGTTAGTTGTTAACCTTAACCGTAAGATAAACAAAAGGGAAAAAATTGTGCACAGGTATTCTTCATGAGAGGTTCTGTACCATTCTGAGAAAACGATCCGAAACATGCACAAAAAAACGCGTAAAAAAATAGTATATTTGACAGGCCACTCTGTCAAACATTGTAAAGAAGTTAGCATAAGGAATTTTGGAATATTTTATATTTTAAATGGTGCAATTTGAACGTACAGGGTGTTTTCAATGCAATGACCTGATCTGGTCTCGGTATAATATTACTTCACAAAACCAGAACCGAACAGACTGCTTCATGATGGTAGAGGCAGGGACACATGCCACTGTGCATACGTACAAAAATTTCTTGAGATTTTCTGACCTCTATATAATTGAAGCAGGACAAAATGCTGCGTAAATCGACAAGAGCATCCACAGTGACCACAAATCTGTTTGCTCCCACAACTTACATATCATTGTATAATGTATATTATAATATGCTCTACCCTACGCTTAAAAAGTACCTACTTATACTATATCCAAGTTACAGAGGCAGTGAATCAAAATATTGGCTACCACGTGGTCGTGATGTGACCTATTCTCTTATTGGTCTGGCCGTCGTAAAATCTGAAGTGTTTAGAGGGCGCGTGGAATGCAGGGCCGGCTCTTCCCTCAGTCGAGTTTCCTGCATAGGTAGGATCGCGCGCAGACTTGTTGCAGAATCTCATATATTAGTCCAACCCTGGTAATCGATAGCAATGCGTAATGCGCAATACAGGGCCCTCCTAGACGTACTTATCAAACACTTTTCAATGACCATACGAATATTCCAGGGCCGGATTAAAAAAATTTTTTGACCCAAATTTTTGAGTTAAGGTATCAGCGATTTTTTTATCGGAAATCTGATAACGTGGCGTTAATCAGCGCCCCTGAAAACCCCCAGATTCCAAATTTCAAGAAATTATTCCCACAAATTATACTTTTTACACTGCATCACAATTGCAAAAAATCAAAATTTCAATTTGAGTTCAGCTATTAAGGTGGCTATGGAAACAAGTGAAAATGGTAAAAAGAGGTCCACAGGGGACAATAGTAATAAATCTGATCGGAAACTGTACTCGGTTTCTCTTTTCATTATTGCTGTACAGTACAAATTTTATGCCATTTGAGACGCAAGAGAGCTCGCTGTCGTCGCAGGCAGTCGTGCAAGTGCAAACACTTTGAGAAACATTAATTTTTACTTTTTTTTGGTACAAATAATAAAGTATAAGATTATACACTACAAAGTACGTATTTGAAGAATGTAGGTAATTAAAAGCAGCAATATTGTAAACGGCAGAAAGGTATTGACAAATCGATTAGAAATTACATTTTATACCCACTAAATTATTTGTAACACCTAAATTATTTTAGCAACATCATCCCCTGAATAACATTTGTTTTAAAAATGCATAAGCTGACATTTCTGCAAGCCATTGTTTTTCCACGGCTGCCTGCGACGGCAGCGAGCTCTCTTGCGTCTCAAATGGCATAAAATTTGTACTGTACAGTGTACAGCAATAATGAAAAGAGAAACCAAGTACAGTTTCCGATCAGGTTTATTACCATTGTCCCCTGTGGACCTCTTTTTACCATTTTCACTTGTTTCCATAGCCACCTTAATAGCTGAACTCAAATTGAAATTTTGATTTTTTGCAATTGTGATGCAGTGTAAAAAGTATAATTTGTGGGAATAATTTCTTGAAATTTGGAATCTGGGGGTTTTCAGGGGCGCTGATTAACGCCACGTTGTCAGATTTCCGATAAAAAAATCGCTAACTCAAAATTTTGGGTAATTTTTTTTTTTTAATCCGGCCCTGGAATAATCGTATGGTCATTGACAAGTGTTTGATAAGTACTTCTAGGAGGGCCCTGTATTTGATATCACAAAATAACTCGCCAACCTTTAACCATCTTTGAACATTGTCGGGACATGTGTTGATATCCCAATCTACTATATATCCCAATTTACTATATTAACTGTTTCCTAGTGATTGAAGTATGTATAATGCTCAAGTTATTTTCAAGATCTGGCAAGTATGCAAGTTATTACTTGGACAACAATGATTCGGGAGTATTTCAAATGCCAAAAATATTGTAAGATGCTTTAAATAATCAAAAATTCAATATTGAAATATTATTCAAATTTTTAAGGACATTTCAATTAAATTAAAATTTTTAAAGCAGTTCAAATGGCGCAAGAACTTCCGAAAGATCTGAAGCCTTATTTTAGATATTTAAGTCAATATGCAATGTTTTAAATACTTTGGAAGTAATTTACTTACAGGGTTTGTTAAATTGTTTGGTATATTTTAGTTTGAAATGGTATATTATTTTAACTGATTGATGCGTTTTGATTTTATTTATTTCAGATTTTTACATAAGTGCAAATTTCCAGTAATTGAAATTCTAAAACTATGTGATATTATTAGTGACGTCAAGATTTTTTCTTTTTACTGTTGAAATAAACTATCCATTATAAAAGCTTTAAACTTGTTGAATGTCAATTTTACCACGTTACTTCTAAAATGTATGTGTTTCTTTTAATAGATTTTAGGTATATAGGGTGGCTATTTTTGGGGAATGCTTATTCGGTAGATAAGTTTAACTTGGTATTTGAATGTAAACCTTTTTAACTGGGATATTTATGTGGATTTAAATCGATTTCATTTTAACACGGGTAGTATTATTACAGCCATGTTACTACATGTAGGTATACCAGTATTTTAAACCAAGAGACCTTCAAATTATACACCAAAGTACCAAATTGTCCTGATGCCACAGATGTCATTAAGTTAAAAATAATATATACATGAGTCAGTAAAGTGAAAAACTCCCCAAAAATAAAAACCATGTGTATCAAATTAAAGATAATAATAATAATGCAAAGGAATTGTATACTTGATAATATATTGATAGTTTTAAGTTTGTTTTTACACATTTTTTGCATGTATTGTATGTATTGTATATATAATAATTAGATCATTGACACAGCATAGAAAATATTTACATGAAATAGTTGTTATTAATCTACTTTTAGCTAAGAGCTTTTACATTGTTCTAGGCTGAATTCGAAGAGAAAAGGGGCACAAGATTATTTATCTAAATTACTTATATCAATTTGCACTGGCAATAAAATTAGATCTAGATATACAGTATATGTACTAGTATTTTTTCATTACTTATTCCTCTTTCACCCTCAAAGCAGCAATTAAGTTTATGACAAGAAGTTCCCCTATTTTAACTGGTTCTTTCCTTCTTCACTGGGTAGTTTGTTTATATAACATTATCTGATTTTTTTCTAACTTTGTTGGCTTACTAAAATGTTTTACTGCCGAAGATCCCCTAGGTGGGTTGAAGTACAGTTTTCCTTGAATAAACTGTGGAGCAAGTTTTGCCCTTCTCATTATATTCTCATACTCCACTTCAAGATAATATGGACTATTTCCTCTGCTTACAATTAATTTCTATTTTTATTTCCTAAACAAGTTTAAGTTACCTAAAATATCACATAACTTGGAACACTTAGATATCTAATAATATAACATAAAAGTGAATGATACAAATTTTTTAAAATTATAAATTCTGCTTAACAGTTAAATGCTTAATTCCAGGTAAGAACATATTACATACACTTCCTCCTTCTATTGCAATCTGAATTGCAAATTGAATTCCATTGACTTGATTCATGCTCTTTGCAACTAAGTTGTGCCATAGCTGATATAAATATTCTTGAATATTAATGTGAAATTTTCTTTCATTCAACTGTAATGTTTTATTATATACTTATTGAATTTATTTTGCTGGTAACATTGTCATCACTCACATTAATGACAAGTTTCTTAAAGTTTTCCATTGTTCTCCATATCCAAGGGGATATCTGATCTTCTACTAAGATTTTGGGAAGCAACAGGTGGCATACTTCCAGGAAGAACGTCAGATTTTCCAGCTGGAGTTGCAGTATGTTCATTCAGCGGAAAAGCTACCCTCTTGTTAGTGATTCGAGACTTAGGCGGGGGATTTGATGAACTGTAATTCAACATAGGAGGATCATTCCAGCCAGGATCAACTGAAATACAGTGATTTTATAGTAATAATTTTGTCTTAAAATGCGAGCTCATTCTAATATTTAGCAAAATCTAGGTAACATTGCAAAGCCATTAAATAAAGATTAGGCAATCACCAATTTAATTCTCTTATAAAAAATGGCAGTGGCTATTTATAGGTCTGACATATAGTGACCGGCAGAAAGTTGGGCACAAATGGAAAACTTTTTTATTATTAATTTCTCAGAAAATTTTATTCTTGATAAAAGTTGGTGCATCATTTCAAACTCAAAACGCACATATCAATATTTAAATATATCTTTTTGTATAAGAGGTAGATTCAAAAATATCAAAATAACTCAAGAGTAAAGTACCCTTATTTTTTAAAATACGGTAAAAAGTTACTTACAAAAGTTGTTTGGAATCAAAGGTGGATGTCTGATTTGAAGTCACAGCCACCTAGTCAAAAAAAAAGAAATTTAACTTTTTTTATATTTTTTTCGACCACCCTGCTATTAAACTTTAATTTTGTTCGATTAGCAGCTAGAAATTTAAATTAATCGAAATCAGAGTTTAAAAATATTAAATTTTTGTGTCCAACTTTCTGCCGGTCCCTGTATAAAAGTCAGTATACGTATTGCGCTCTCATTGGCGAGTTGAGTCACGTGACTTCTTTGGACGTACATTTAACTCCATACACGTCCGAAGTAAACTTATTTAGATACGTCGGAAGCCATCGGAAGTGCATTTTTCTCAAGCATCTTTGCAATAAGGAGTGTATGCCCTCCTTTTTGGGGGATAGGCGCTGTATTTTCTATCAAAACCCTTTTTAAGAGCCTCTATGATGATATCTGAACACTAAATCCACACCAATATAAAGATAGTGCAGATATTAGACTGCATGTTTTTCTGCCTTCGATCGACCTTGGTTCGAGGCAGGCACATGCATATGTCTTTAAAGAAAAACACCGCTATGGCCAAGAGCACTGGACAAATGTGGGTTCACGGTATTGCTCCTAAATAGCTTTACACGTGTGATTCACTAATTTTCCTACACTCACTGGGATTACTACGGTTTTCTAGGGTTTTCCGTAGTACTTGAGCGAATGCTATCCTAGTTCTATCGGGAAAAAATTCGGCCCTAGCCGCAAATGGCAACGAAGACAAAATAATAGTAATTGCCCCCCTCCCCCGCACAAGCATGTGGTTGCTTCTGGGGTACTCCTAGTTTGGAGTATTGTGAGGGTGAGAATTATTATTATTATTATTATATTATAAAACAGTGAACTTTGTAAAGCACTTAACCGTGGACCCAAAAAATGAATTCTAAACAAAATAAGAGGATAGTCAAAAATTATCTTCCTTCTATTATCTAATGAAATCTCACCACATTTATGCCAAAGCACATCATGACTGGATCCCCTATGGGAGGGTAAACACCTTCATTTCGAAATATAACATATTTTAAGTATCGTATTTAAATCTTCGAAATTGTTACTGTTCCGTATAATAAAAACAAACAATTTTGGAAGCACTAGCACTAGCCAGCCAGCTTCCCAGCATGATAAACAAAAGTAAATTTACTATCAAAATAAATGCACAAATGCACAGATCACTGATGTAGTTTGCTCTGTTCAGAGAAGTACCATCTATTGTGTAATCAAAAACTATAGGATCGGATATCCTACAGTAACTCATAAGTAAAATAGTGAATTTAAAACTGAAAAATATTCCTGTCGGATTGGAGTGTGTAGTGCAAAAAGGGGGCCACGGATTCTGCCTTCAGATCAGAACCATCAGTCCCGGCCTTGAGTCTAAATCGACAAGAGAAGGACTCGTTTAAGGATAAGTATGTGCTTTTATGCCTTTAAAAATAAATGTTATTAACAGTATCATACCTACCTTTACCAAACGATTAGCAAAATATTAAATAAGTATCAAGATCCGACCATTTAAAAAATCAAAGTAGCAATTTATATGTCCGACGTATATAAAAGTTGGTATATATGTCTTGTGCTCTCATTGGCGAGTTAAGTCACGTGACTTCTTTGGACGTATGTACATTTAACTCACTATTTTCGCCTAACATTCGGCAGGCGAAAATAACTTTAACAAGGTATAAATCTTTTAAAAAGTGCATTATTTATACAGGGTGTCTACCAAATCGAGCTTTTAAAATTCCCTGACTTTTCCAGGTTTTCCCTGACCAAAAAGCAAAAAATTCCCTGACTAATACCTACCTACTGAGATAAATATGCGAATTTGAATAAAATGGAAGAGTCAACAGATCCCCTAGGATGAAATTACTCTGAACGATCGTGCTTACTAACAAAAAAAATCAAAAGCGGACTTTTAGTTTTAGTGATGTCATCTGACATTAATTAAATAAATGTGCAAATTATGTCCGATTATGTTTTCGAAGAAAGTTATAAAGTGGCTTGGAATTTCAACTTTTTGGCAGAAACTGTTGCTAACGAGGTTAATAAAGTACAGTATAAATTGACACCCCCCTTAACTTGCTAGTGTCTGAGGCTAGAAAAAAAAGGTTTTGTTACAAAAGTTTTAGATTCTAATACAACCTTTTTTTGTGACGCTATTGGACCTTATACAGTGTGTTCCAGAAAGCCGTGGCAAACATAACTTTTGTTTTTTTAAGTGGAACGCCTTGTATATTTTCTACGCATTTTTCCGATTCCAATGAAGCATGTATGTTATATGTTCGCTCCAACCGTTCGTTCAGAACAGCCTTTTTTGAGAGGGATTACTCCTTGGGTCATAGGTTGCCATGGAAGACAAAGGCCAAATTATAGTAACAATTATTGACAGTTTGCAAGTATATTCACGCGTTGGAAAACAAAATGGGCTATTTTAAGTTTTCAGAGAAAATTAAGAATGGAAATTGAGAGAAATGAGAAATTTTAAATAATAAGTGACATAGTTAATAAACTTTGTTGGATTTATTGTTCGAAATTTAATTTTTATTGAAAACGACAATAACATTTAGAAAAAGGATATACATATGAATTTATTGATATTTGCTACTAAGTTTCTGCTTATTGGGGCAACAATAAAATTGCTGTGTTCGGTATTTAATATGTGGATTTCTTCCCGAATTCTACTTTTCAGTGTTTCTACATTTTTCGGTCTGTCATAATAAATTCTGTTTTTTTAAATAATCCCACAAAAACATATAAAAATAAATCCTTTTTCTAAATGTCATTGTCGCTTTCAAAAAATTAAATTACAAACAATAAATTTGACGAAGTTTATTACCTATGTTACTATTTAAAATTTCTTATTTCTTTCAATTTCCCTACTTCATTTTACCTGAAATCTTAAAAGAGCCCATTATGTTTTCCATAGCATGAATATACTTGCAAACTGTCAGCTATTACTATAATTTAGCATTTGTCTTTCATGGCAGCCTATGACCCAAGGAGTAATCCCTCAAAAAAAGGCTTAGTTCTGAACGAACGGTTGGAGCGAACATATAACAAAAATATACAAGATGTTCCATTTAAAGAAACATAAGTTATGTCTGCCACGACTTTCTAGAACACACTGTATAAGGTCCAATAGTGTCACGAAAAACTTTGTATTAGTATCTATAACTTTTGTAAAAAAAACTTTTTTTCTAACCTCAAAAAGTAGCAATGGCGTGTCAATTTATAATGAGCCACCCTGTAAAAAATAAAGATACACGATTTATTGTAAAAATATAAAATCACGTATAAAACAAACAAATATCTTTTACATATTCTCCAAAATAAAAAAAAAACATATAAAAAATAAACACCTTCAAAACAAAAATAAATAGCTTCGTAAAATCTTATTTAGTTAGATTATCTTTGGAGTATAGTAGAAGCACAGGGATCACATATAAATAAATACCATAATATGTGATCTCTGTGGAGTAGAATCAAAATGAATATGATATAATTTTGATTAGTTTTTGTAAGAATTAAAGATTTCCTATTTTTATATCTATTAAACCACAAATTTCCAGGTTATTTGATAGATTTCCCTGACTTTTCCCTGATTTCCCTGACCAAAAATAATTCCCTGACATTTCCAGGTTTTCCAGGTTGGTAGACACACTGTTATAGGCAGTGGCTATTTATACGTCCGACGTATATAAAAGTCAGTATACGTCTTGCGCTCTCATTGGCGAGTTGAGTCACGTGGCTTCTTTGGACATGTAACTCCGTACGTGTTTGAAGTAAACTTATTTAGATACGTCGCAAGTCCATTTTTCTCAAGCATCTTTGCAATGAGGAGCGTATGCCCTTCTTTTTGGGGGATAGGCGCTGCCGTATGAAAAAAGAAGGGGACATTCGCACTATATTGTGGCAGTCGCCAGCGATGCACGCTGCCTTACGAAAAAAGAAGTGGTAATCACTTCCAATGGTGTAACCCACCCCCGATTTTCTTGAAATTTTTTCTAGGCCCCTATTTTCGCTCGACATTCGGCGTTGTAATCTACCCCCGATTTTCTTGAAATTTTGGGGTGGGTTACACCATTGGAAATAATAATTACCACTTCATTTTTCATACCGCAGCGCCCATTGCCGAAAAAGGAGGGCATAGGCAATATAAAATATGAGACAAGATAGGTCTGAATAATCTCGGACATCATCCAACCGACTAAGTAAACAAGCCGATTCATCATCCATCGGATGGTAGAAATAAGGTTATGTGTCACGTGACTCAATCCACCAATGTGAGCGCAATACATATACCTAGCGACTTTTATATACGTCAGACATATAAATAGCCACTTCCTAATTTATAGTAATTCCTGTATTTCGATATTCTTTTTTTTGTACGACCGCGCCAATTGCTACCTACTACCACAATATGGGGTGAATGCCCCCTTCTTTTTCATACGTGCCTTATTGCAACGTACACTTCGGACGTATATGAAGTTAAATAGCTGGTGCCTTAAAAATTGTGGTTAGGGTTAGGACGATATTTTATTGGCAATTTTCAGGCAATATTAATAACAGTTATTAATAGTTACTATTGGATTATTGCTCTCTGGAGATTTTGAGTCAAACCGTTGACTGAAATATTCGGCAAACCCAAAAGCTGGGGGACAAGGCTCAAGAAACAAAACGGAAGTTCCTCATTAATCCCTTCATCAGACTTTGAAAGTAGGTATACAATTTTAGAAAAAAGTAAGTACCTCATACTAATAAGGAATATTTACCTTTCTTTCTTTCACCTTCCATTTACTGTAATTAGGCAATTAATTATTTAGGTATTTCTCAAAACTCAGCACCTAGGTTATTGCCATATATATCATACAAAAATTGATATATATTTATACCAGACTGATATAAATAATGATAAGCAGAGATGAGGAGGAGATACCTATCTCTGATTTATATTTATATACAGTAATATACACAGAACCCAAGAACCGTAAACCAGACTACGGTTCTTGCACAGAACCACAAAATATATAGGTTAGCACCAAAATCTATAGAAGAAACTAACCTTGGGTTAGCACAGAACAGGTTAGAGAAGCGGAAAATCTTCTCGTCTTTTTATGGCCTCTGCTCTTCCGAGCAAATTAGCCACTTGGGGCCTTCGCCACCTCTTCGTTGGTCACTTGAACACTGTCAGCCCAGCTAACAACCCAGGAGTCGCCTTGGAAAGGCCCAGGACTAGGAAGGAAAAGTCAATAAAAAAGGAGATCTCATTCATTACAACAACACCTTAAACTCCTTAACGAATCAGATTTACCTTAATCCTGTCTAGATTTTGAGAAAATATGACTATTGTGATAGGGGTTTCTGATTCTTTCCCGATTTTTGCTAATTCCGCGTACAAGGAAAATTGCTCCGTCTGGTTAATGGGGCATTCAAGGGTGCTGTGGTTCACAAACTTCCCCGCACTCACAAATTGGATCTTCTGTAAGTCCAATTCGAAATTTGTGCAAATTAGTCCACGTATGTCCGGTCCTAATTTTAGTGCACAGACTAACTGTGCCTTTCCTTAACTCCTGCAAGCTATTTTGAACCATGGCTTCCCTGGAAACTCCGGTTGCACCAAACTGTAATATTTTCCCCCTTAGACTGATGCTGTCCCTCCACTCCCTCCTCGATACCCTCCCCCCTATAACGACAGCAAAATGTCCTGCCAATATATAAGGGAATCTCCGCTGGGACCCTGAGTTGCCTGCCAATGTTGGCAAGAGTATCGGCCACTTCGTTACCCTTGAGACCCATGTGTCCTGGCACCCGCACGCCAGGACTCCCTCTCCTCCATCTAATCCAATATTAACAATTGTTTGCCTTGTGCGTAGGGAGTTTTGGTCTCTTCATATCTCCATCCCTCTTGTGCTGATCTTCTGAAATGCCGATTTTAAATCCGATCCTATCATATAACCATGGTCGGTCCTCGGGCAACCGCCTCCCTAAATACATGTTCAATGGCAACTATCTTAGCCGTGCAGATGATCTGCATGTGAGCCGGCAATCTACTTGAAAACCTAAAGTTTGATTTCATCTCGAAAATACTGAAGCCCGCTCGTTGTGGGACACTGTCAACTGATCCATCTGTAAAAATAAGTCTGTGAATAGGGAATTCCTGTTTAATTTTGTCGAATATCTCTTGGGGGCGCACATCCCCACGCTGCGCTTCCATGTTGAAAGTTTTCATATGTTTCATTTAGACCTCAATGGGGAAGTTGAAGCAGGCTTTTTTATATCCGTCTGACCCTCAATCAATTAATTGCCTTTTCAATTGTCGTAAGTTCTCTAAGAGGGTGTTTCCTTGATCGACAATTATTTTGAGGATGTATTGTATAGATAGGAATTATCTTCTTGACGCTAGACTGGGCTCAGCTGTTGCGCCCAGAATGGCAGGGATAGGGGTATATTTGAGGCAACCTATTATATTGTAACTCTTATCGCCTGGTACTGCATGTGTCCTGTCCACCTTCAGTAGTCCTCTCTTGGTGGTCGGTATTATATAGTCTGCCATCCATAATCCAAATGACTTCTTACCACTCCTTTATATACACCATAGCCAACGTCGCTGGATCAGCCCCCCAGGTCACTCCTGAGATAGCTCTCATCAGATTAATTCCTTTCTTGGCTTTGATATTGCTTTGTTCGATGTGCTCTGACCAATTTAGCGAGCTCTCCAGCCATATTCCCAGGTAGCTAATGGATTTGGCACACTCATTTCACGATCGTTTCACTTAATACTTTGATGATTTTTCCTAATCTCCCTTTACTAAAAAGGATAGTTTTAGTTTTCGAAGCAGACACTTTGAATCTATGAGCGTTCATCCACTGCTCTAGGTTTTTCAAGAATTTATTCATTTCTTGGATTAATTACCTTTTTAAATTATTACAATGTCATTAGCATACTGAACCACAGTGAATCCCTCCGGCAAAAGGTCGAACATAGAAGACGTCCACAATAAGTAAAACAGGATTGGGCTCAATGGAGATCCCTGAGGCAAACCCTGGTTAGTTATAATCCCTCCTTGAAGATGGCCCATCTTGTCTTTAACGTATATTGTTCTGTTGGACATGATGCTCTAAATTAGATTAGCCTTCTTTGTCGGAATATTTTTTGAGGACATGATCCCGTGAAGAATATTATGTATATGCCATATACAAAGTTTTGAGCAAAAACAAGAAATAAAAAGTATGATTCATGAGTCTCTTACTGATAGCGACTTTATGAACGTTCTTGCGTCCAAAGTGGCTAGTGTGGTGCTTGATAAAATACAGGACCGTCTAGAACATTTGGCAGGCCAGATACAACAACTTGAAGGCAAAGTAGCGGAAGTTCAGAGGGAAAATGAAGAACTAAGAAAGAAATTGGATGATTATCAGCAAGGGCAAAAATCTTCTCAAATTAGAATTTATGGTTTCCCGGAAAGTAAGTCTCAAAATTTGAGCGATGATATTGCAAATATGTTGAAGAGCAGGTTATATGTCAAGAATATCAAGATTGATTATTGTTTCGAGTGGGTGCACCTAAATCAAGAAGTGCTAGACCAGTAATTGTCAAAATTTCAACTTTAAAGCAAAGGAATGAGATATACCTCAGACTAACTTTATTCATTAGTCTGAGAGATATACTATAATAAGAGCAAGTTGAAGGGAACTAAACTGGTCAACTGAAGAACTGACAAGAGCACGATATGAGCTTCTCGCTTGGGTTAAATAAAAGCTCGGGAATAAAGAAGCATGGTCGCGCAATGGTAAAGTTTTTGCCAAGGTTGGTAATAAGAAGTACTACATAAAGTCCACAGATCAGTTATTGGGAATATGAGATAAAAGTTAGGGGCCTGAAATTTATTGCTGTAACTACCTAGGTATACCTTTATATAAATCTTCTTTTTTATGATTATTTTTTTGTTGCTTTCTTTTCTTGTTTTATATATTGAATGTTTTATACTGTCTACTCTTGCTGACATTCCTACCTAATACCTATTATTTTCGTTTAATATTAATAATTTATTTGGCTCTTCTAGTATCTTATAAATGAGGATGAGACATTCCAAGTGCCAGTTTGCATTTTATAATATAGCACAATTCATTAGTAAGTTTGAGTTTGCAGATTTTAGGAAGTACTTATTGGATAAGCAGTATGATGTTATTGGAGTAATTGAAACAAATATTTCACATAAAATAACGAATCAGTTACTTATGATTTATGGCTACAGTTTTATTTGAAGTGATACAGTGAGCACTGTGAGGAATATTGTCTATTACAAGCCCCAAATTGAGTTGCAGTTGCAGAGTATGGATAGACAGTGAAAAGACTCCTTGGACTATATTTGGGTTAAATTTAAACTTGATAATCTAGCATATACACTAACCGGCAGAAAGTTGTACAGAAAAATTTAATATTTTTAAACTCTGATTTCGATTAATTTAAATTTCTAGCTGCTAATCGAAGAAAATTAAAGTTTAGTAGCAAATTCATGTGTTATCCGATGATAAGTTGCGCTTGCGGTATTTTTTTTTGTAATACACGGGGTGGTCGAAAAATACAAAAAAAAGTTAAATTTATTTTTTTTACTATGTGGCTGTGACTTTTGTAAATAACTTTTTACCGTATTTTAAAAAATAATCTAAATCTAAAACATTTTCAACTTACAGTTATTAAGTATAGTGTATAATTGTCTTCGTTATTTTAAATGGAATATCCTAACCTATATTTTTATTGCACGTATTAAGTTTTCATAGCCAATATCTAATACCTAGGAACCAACTTACTAGGAGATGTTTATATATGATTTCGTGAATGTATCATAATCATACCCCAGTAAATGTCGTGATTTCGAAGTAATTAAAATTTTTCGATCGAAAACCGCAGATGCATTAAAGCTAGTAGGTAATTATAAATAAATGCCTACTTAATAATGTGAGAGGTAATAGGTATTAATGAATTACAATGAATTAGAGAATAGAGGAAGCACCGGAGCAATATGTTTATCTTGTACATCCCAAGGTACCTACATCCTAGGTCAATATGCAAACGAAGGAATGCCAAAACTCAATTTTGTTACTATATATTTGTTTATCATATTTTTAAAATTCTAGACAATTCTCCCTTCTCAACTTTAATTTGAACATATTGCATATCTTAAACTATTTTTCATACCTACATAAAAGTATTTCTTTTCGTTTTAAGTGCTGAGCAATTAAATCTAAAAAGGAAAATTGCAGCAGAAAAAAGAGGTAGAAGAAGCAATAAAAATCTCAGGCGAATAGAAAAATGGTCATAGGCCGCAGAAAACAGTAGATAGGTATAGTATTTCTAAAGTCACTTGAAACAACATAAAAACTCTAATTAGCGTCGCAAAAAGAATATAGGACATAAGCGTCACGCAGTTTTACAAAATATACATGTTATATCCGACCTCAAGCGTCACCTTGATCATAACCTTGTTTTTACCCTTGATTCTGTTTACTGTTGGATATTATGTTCGCATTCTCTATTGTTCGAGATGCTTACTACAAAGATATCATTTTCCATTGTATATTGTTCTAGAATGATTACTAGAACATATCATATTCCTTTTGAGTATTGTTAAAACTTGCTTACTGCAAGAATTGCAGAATTTGATCTTCCCTTTGTCTTTATATTCTTTTCCCATGAGAACCACAACACCTCAGCATAACAGATCTGTATAAATAGGACCTAGTAAAGTAAGAGTGTAAATTCTAGTCTTGTCTGTAGTCTAAGCCGAAACTCTGTAACTCGCGTTACTCAAATAAAAGTTTTTTTAAAAAGTCTTCGTCTTCACGTCGCTCGTAACAATTTGGTGTCAGAAGTGGGATCCTCGATAAAAGGGTCTTCAACGAGGGAGATCCGGAGGCACTTAGAAGGACAGTCTCCTCGGGGGTCACCACACCACTACGATTGGAGCCAGCTGAAAAGGGTCTTCGACAGGAAGATCCGGAGGCACTAAGAAGAACAGTCTCCTGAGGCCAGCATCCAGCAACAACAGCAGCATCAACGACATCCAGCGAGCATGAAGTTACTTCTATTGTAAGTGAAAAACTTGAAGTGAATTTTATTTGTGATTTTTTTTGAACTTTCTACGTTGCTATTATTGAACTTTCTACGTTATAACGATATTACCTTTTCATTTCAACATGCCGAATAACGAAGCTATAAACTCTAATGTAAACAATGAAGCAAACGCTTCAAATAACGACGAAGTACCATTTAAATTAAGCGAAATATTTTCTATCATCCCTGAATACGATGGGGATCAAATCAATTTAAATACTTTTATCATTGCATGTGATAGGGCCATGCAAATGACTGTTGGCGACCAAGCCATTTTACTTGTTATAAAAATTAAAAATCAATTAAAGGGACGTGCAGCCCAACTCATTAATTCAAGAGATTTGAGTACCTGGCGCGAAATCAAACAATTACTTAACGTTCATTTCGGAGATCCTCGCGATCTAACTTCATTAATTCAAGATTTACAAAGAATGTGTCAATCCCAAAATGAAAATGCTTTGACTTTTGTAGGCAGAGTTCAAACTCACTGCTCGAAAATGTATGCCGCAATAGGAAAACAAAGCCTTCTCACTAGGGAACAAAAAGAATCGCAAGCTACATTAATCGATAGCATGTGTTTAAATACAGTTTTGACAGGTTTAGAACCAAGAATAGGGCAACTAATTCGTGCTAGCAATCCACCCAACATGATGGATGCTATAGCTTTAATTAAGAGAGAATTGCAACTTTCTTATTTTGAAAATCAAAAATTTCAGAGGCAAAATCGTGTACCAGTCTTCAATAATAATATCAAAAGAACCAGTAATAATTTTCCAAAATTTTGTAATTATTGCAAAAGAAATGGACATACTATCAATGAATGTCGAACAAAAAATCAAAATAATTATTACAGAAATGGTCCAAATCCTTCTAGCTACTCTAACAATTTCCAAAATAACTCCCAAAGAAATAATTTCTCCCAAAATAGGTTCCATCAAAGACCATCTTTTCCTCAGCAAAATAATTTTCAAACTCCTTCTTTCCAACCTAGGAATCACCCTCAAAACTTCCAACCAAGAAATCAACCTCCTAGAAATTTTTCTAATAATATTCCTAGAAACAATTTCCCAAGAACTTTTAATAATAATTCAGGTTTCCAGCCTTCTAATCAAAATTTTACTCCTAGATTCCCAAATTCAAATCCAAATAACCAAAATAGAACTCCCCAACAACATTATCTGGGCCAAAGCGAAAATTTTCAATTAACAGCCTCGGACCAGAATCCTATTCCCAACTTCAAGACTCTTGGTATGACCAATACGGACCAAACGTTTGCATAAATACCGTTGACAATAGCAATCTATATTATATTAAAGATAAAACCGATAAGTACAAAATTTTATTTGACACAGGAGCTGGTATTTCAATTTTCAAACCAGAGACGGTTCAGCAATTTTTAAATCGATGCCCAGAAAATTTTCAAATTAAAGGTATTTCTGGCCAATCAATTCCTATTACTGAAGCGGTATTTGTTTCTTTTACGGGTCCTCTTTCTCCCCATAAAGTTTATATTTGCGATCTAGATATAGGATTTGACGGAATTTTAGGCGCTGACTTTCTAGAAAGGTACGGTGCAATAGCAGATTTTAGGAATAAACAATTAATTACGTACTATAAGGTACACGAATTACTTAAAGACGGAGGTGAATTAAACGAGTTAACGAATAATAATGATAATAATAATCGAGTCGTTTATAAAAGACAAGTTAATGTCGACGAAAGGTACGACAGCCTCCATATAAACGCTTATGAACGAAATAATAATAATAATGATTACACGGAAAATATAAATAATTTTGAAAGCGAAAATACGAGTTATAATATAAATCAGGTTACGATAGAACCGCGTTGCGAAAAAATATGCAAGTTTCATAGGAATAAATATACGAATAAAGAAATGATTTTATGCGCACAACGAGTAGAAAAGGTATACGTGCCAAATGCTATAGTAAAAATAAACGAAGACGGTAATTTTTATACCACAATATTAAACGCTAATGCCATAACAAAGGATATTTGTTTCGAAGAATTTGAATTTGAGCCTTACATTAAAGAAACGAACGCTAGTACTAATATTATTTGTAATTTTAATAAAACAAAAAGCAGAGTAGAAGAAATAAAAGAATCATTAAGGCTAGAACATTTAAACGAAGAAGAAAAAGAATTAATTACTAATTTATGCTTGAATTTTGAAGATATATTTTACTTTGACGGAGATTTCTTAAGTTTTACTAATGAAATAAAACATACTATCGATACAGGCGACGCTAAGCCAATTTTTACTAAATCTTATCGATATCCACAAGTTCACAAGGAAGAAGTAAAAACACAAATTAATAAAATGCTTTCTCAAGGAATAATTAGACCTTCTGTTTCACCATGGTCGTCCCCAGTATGGGTCGTTCCAAAAAAATTAGACGCTTCAGGCAAACAAAAATGGAGAATCGTAATTGATTATCGGAAATTAAATGAATTAACAGTTAATGACAGGTATCCACTGCCTAATATTTCAGATATATTAGATCAGTTGGGTAATTGCCATTATTTTACTACTTTAGATTTGGCTTCTGGTTTTCAACAAATTGAAATGAATCCAGAAGACATTTCGAAAACTGCTTTTTCCGTTGAAAATGGACATTTCGAATATTTACGTATGCCCTTTGGCCTTCGTAATGCGCCCTCAACCTTTCAGAGGGTTATGGATAATATACTAATGGGGATACAAAACGAAAAGTGCTTAGTTTACATGGACGACATTATTATTTATTCTTCCACAATTAATGAACATATCTGTCGTATTACTGAAGTTTTTCAAAGATTAAGAAATTCAAATCTAAAAATACAGCCAGATAAGTGTGAATTCTTACGAAAAGAAGTAATTTATTTAGGACATGTTATTACACCTGAAGGGGTTAAACCAAATCCACAAAAAGTACAAGCTGTTATCGATTTTCCTCAACCTGCCAATACTAAACAAATTAAACAATTTTTGGGTCTTACTGGTTACTACAGGAAGTTTATTCCAAACTTCGCAAAAATGACAAAGCCTTTAACTCGACTTTTAAGAAAAGACGTACCATTTATTTTTGATAAAGATTGTCGTGAATCTTTCGAACAACTTAAAAATGCATTAATAACTTCACCAATTCTAATATATCCTAATTTTGAAAAAGAATTTGTTTTAACTACAGATGCAAGCGCTTTTGCTGTAGGCGCGGTACTTTCGCAAGGACCTGTTGGAAATGATCTTCCCATAGCATACTTTTCAAGAACCTTAAGTCCAGCAGAAATGAAATATAGCGTTATAGAGAAAGAACTTTTGGCAATAATTGCTGCCGTAAAAACTATAGACCTTATCTTTTCGGACGAAAATTCTTATTGGTTACAGATCATAGACCTTTAACCTGGCTTTTCTCAATAAAAGATCCCGGTAGTCGTTTAGCACGTTGGCGACTTAAATTAGAAGAATATAATTATCAAATAATTTATAAACCTGGAAAAATTAATCGAAATGCCGACGCTTTATCTCGAATCAAAATCAATCATATAAAAGAAGCTGTTTCCTTTCATACTTCCCTAGACGAACCATCTACTTCTCATGATAATCCTCAAGACATTGACCCGCCTATTGACAATAATGAGACTGACGAAATTGCTATAATCTGTAATGAATTTGACAGATTTTTTGATCTATACAAGACGACTTCAATGATCGACTATTCTAAAATCCAATATACAAATAATCAACTTTTAGACAAAACACACAAGGACATTGTACTAATTTTTCAACAAGACAAATTAACAGACCTTCACGAAAAAGTTATTGATGATTTACTTGAGCTAAATCCTGATTTTAACTATAATAAAGCAAATGTTCTTTCCAGTCAAACCGTAGCTAAAAGAAAATATTATATAATTCCTGTTCCTTTTAATTTTGAAACCGCAATACAAGTACTCTTCATATCTCTTTATTACAGTAAAGATATATTCGAAGAAAATAAAACTTATTACATTGAAAACAATCCAGATTTTCCAATTTTAGAAATGTTTAATTTTTTGTTCTCAGATAAAAATTTCCAACTAACAATTTGTCAGAACATTGTGACTATACCAGACGAAGACCAAATACCTATAATAATAGATCAATTTCATTCAGGCAAGACAAACTTACATCGAGGAATAAACGAAACAATTAGACGCATCAAACAAAAATATAATTGGACAGGACTAACTAAAGACGTCGAAACATTTATTCGGCAGTGCGAAATCTGCCAAAAGACAAAAATTTGTAGACAAAACTTGGATAGTCCCTTAGTTATTACCGAAACTCCTAAAACTCCTTTCGAAAGAATAAATATCGACATCCTAGAAATCCCAGTAAAAAATAATATCCTTACCATAAGAGACGAACTAACAAAATTTACCCAAGCTTATGCACTTCCTAATAAAACAGCGAGATCTGTAGTAGACGCTCTTTTACTCTATTTTCAACATTTTGGAACTCCCTTAAGAATCCATTGCGATGTAGGTAAAGAATTTAATAATCAATTAATGAAAGATCTTTGTAAATTATACAATATAAAATTAACTTTCTCTAGTGTTAGTCATCCGCAATCAAATGGCTCCTTAGAAAGATTTCATGCCACCTTAACTGAAATGATACGCGCGTGTAGTACAGAAAATCCTAACCAACACCCATTTCAAATGCTTCCTTACGCTTGTATAGCATATAACAATTCTATAAATAAAACACACGGCTTTACTCCTTACGAATTGCTATTTGGTCACACCTCGTCTCGACCTCCAGAAGTTTTGTATAATCAGCAAGAATTAATCTCTAAGTACGTTCGCGATTTAAACAATAAAATAAAGCATTATTATGAAGTGGCAAGAAAGCGTACGGATATGCGCAAACAAAAGACGAAACAGCGATTTGATACACACGTTTCGGAGCAGCGACAATTTCGCGTAGGAGAAAAGGTTTATGTCAAGGAGTCCCAAATAAAAAATAAACTAGCTAACAAATTTAATGGACCCTATAAAATTAAAGAAATTTATACGAATTCAGCTTTGCTACATAACCCAATTACTAACCAAACTACAAAAATGAATTTTGATATGCTAAAGAAATGTCACGAATTACAGGAAGAAGAACTAACGGTTAAAGAATTCTTTTATACTCTAGATCGAAAAATCCCTATTGAAAATAATAACGTTTCCATTGAACTGGGCAATTTATTTGATGCCCCTGAAAATATTTCATTAGCTCACTGTGTATCTAAAGATTTAGAAATGAATGCAGGAATTGCAAAAGAATTTAAGAATAAATTTGGACACGCAGATGAACTAAAAAATCAAAATAAGTCAATTGGTCAAATAGCAGTACTTCAACTTCCGACAAGAAATATTTATTATTTAATAACTAAAGAATTTTTCTATTATAAACCAACTTATGCTAATTTATTTAATTGCTTAAAGGAATTACGAACAATTTGTCTCGAGAGCACTGATGAAAAAGATAAAATTATAGCTATACCCAAGTTAGCTTGTGGATTAGACAAATTAGATTGGGATACAGTTCTCCCTATGATCAAATATATTTTCAAAAATACTGATATTAAAATAATTTGTTATATCGAACCAAGTTCCTAATTCTGAAACTTCGTTACAGATTTTCTTTGTTCGCTACCGCTATGGCACAATATACACTGCGACCAATTAATAACACCATAGGCGTGTTCTATCAAGAGCAATCCGGACTCAAAATTTCTAATGACAAGTGGAGTTTATTGGTATATAAAGACATTTCATCTCTAAAAACAACATTCGAAAATAATAATAAAATTTTAGAAAATATGCAATTTATAATTCAACCAAAAGACGTACGAATGGCCGCCTTTCTAAGCGAAGTTAAGTCACATCTCACTTTACTAAATTAACTTTCCGAAAACATTGCGCTCAAATTTGAAGAATTAGCTATTGATGTAAGAAGATATAAAAGAGGTTTAATTAATGGTTTAGGGTCAGTTTGGAAATTTATTACCGGAAATTTAGACGCTTCAGACGGACAGTATTATAACGACTGTAAGTATCGACAAAATTAACAGAGACGAACACGAATTAGAAAAATTAATGAAAAAACAAATTTTAGTAACTACTTCAGTTATCAAAAACTTTAACGACTCTATCAACAAATTACAAATTGATGAAATTACTTTTAATAATGACATAAAACAAATCGAAAATTACATTTATAACATTTCTGATAATTTTAATTATTACACTGCAAAATTACAAGTTTTAGAGATGGCCGAAAGACTCCTAGAATCCTATACCTTTATCGAAAGCAATTTAAATGACATTCTAAACTCTATTACTTTTGCAAAGTTACATATCATTCACACGTCAGTTATAACTCCTGAAGACCTGGTTCATCATTTGCAAATAATCGCTCAAACTTTAAACAAAAATAATTTGCCCTTAACTCCTCAACTTCTAAATGTTGCAACTTATCTTGATTTTATATAACTAAAGGTTTTTCAAACAGAAAATAGACTTGTTTTTATATTAGACATTCCTTTAGTAGAACCTCAATGGTATACTCTTTATAGAATTTATCCTATTCCAATTTTCGACAATAAAACTGGATTTTATCACATGGTATCCACTGATACTAAATTTGTAGCAAAAAGCGATGACCCAACTCTCTATGTAATTCTCTATGATATAAAAAAATTGTAAAGAACTAGCATTTGATTTAATAATGTGCAAGGATTTATATCCTACTCCTATTGACTCACATTCAAGATGTGAAGCTCAATTATTGGAGGTAAAAACCCATTTACCTAATACTTGTGACATAGTCACAATTTCAATTGAAAGTTACAATGTACAATTGATTCAAGAGAATCAATGGTTAATAATTTTAAGTGAAATATTTCCTATAACTATTAAGTGCAAAAATCAAAATCCTTTGACTATAATGCTAGACAAAACTTCAATTTTAACGTTAAAATCTGAATGCATTGCTTATATTGGAAGTACTAAAATTCAAACGAAAAATTTAAATAAATCTAATCAAACCTATAAATTTCACCCAATTAATATACCATTTGAATGTTGCAAAGAAACTCCAAATAAACTAAAATATCCTGACTTAAAACCTTTACAACTAAATAAATTTAATTATGACGATTTAAATGTCGCAAAGCATAAATTAGACGAATATGCAAAGGATCTTGATAATATTATTAACGAACCAACTGTAAATAAGTATACGCCAATATTGACATATCTATCCATTACTTTAATCATACTTTTAATTATTGTGTACTTTTATTTTAAATGTAAAAAGTCTAGGAACATTAAAATAGGCATTATTACTACTAACAACGGAGACGATCCTCCACAACCTCCTAGAACTCGAAATCACGTTTTTCAAAATTTAAGAAAATTTGTTACTGTCAAAAGAAGACCTTCGTATAGATTGGACGAACCTCGCGAAGAAGAAGAAATTGAACTAAATTCTAATGCTAAAACATATGCCTAATTTAATGTCAAAATTTGTTAACACAAATTTTTAATATAAGGGGGAAGGTGTTATATCCGACCTCAAGCGTCACCTTGATCATAACCTTGTTTTTACCCTTGATTCTGTTTACTGTTGGATATTATGTTCTCATTCTCTATTGTTCAAGATGCTTACTACAAAGATATCATTTTCCATTGTATATTGTTCTAGAATGATTACTAGAACATATCATATTCCTTTTGAGTATTGTTAAAACTTGCTTACTGCAAGAATTGCAGAATTTGATCTTCCCTTTGTCTTTATATTCTTTTCCCATGAGAACCACAACACCTCAGCATAACAGATCTGTATAAATAGGACCTAGTAAAGTAAGAGTGTAAATTCTAGTCTTGTCTGTAGTCTAAGCCGAAACTCTGTAACTCGCGTTACTCAAATAAAAGTTTTTTTAAAAAGTCTTCGTCTTCACGTCGCCCGTAACATACATATTCTACAAGCAACGTAATATTTCATTTTTAAGGTTTTTTTAAGGTTGTCGTCAATCACAAAGTGAAGGTTAATGCACCATATATAATATTTTCAAAAGGTCTTCAAAGAACCATATCGATTATAACTGGTAGAATTAGCATTCATGTTCCTATCCACAAAAATTATAGTCATACTTAGGTATCCATCGTGGTACACATCCGAGATAATTAGAAACATTAAAACCAAAAGGCAAAATTTTTGAAAAAATACCGACAAACTCTAAATCAGTATTTTCTTGATAGCTTTAAGCGACTACGAGCATAAGAATTACATACAGCTGGTACAAGTATCTATCTCAACGGATCCACAATATTTTTGGACTTACATTCGTGACAAGAACAAGTCGTCCAGAATTCCGGGAGCCATGAGCTTGGATGAACTGACACTGGACTCGCCCAGGGGTATTGTTGATGGATTTGCAACTTTCTTTCGTAGTGTTTTTATTCCATCTAATCGGCAGGCACACTCCTGGGCGACGGTGTTTCTAGTCACGGCATTGACACTATTAGTTTTAGTAATATTACTGAGTCAGAGATTATTCCTGCCGCAAAAAAATTAAAAAACAAATTAACATCGGGGCCAGACCAGTTACCCTCGTTTGTTGTAGTTATTTGAAATTGTTTTGTATAATCGAATATATTGCTCCGTTAGATCGTCTATTTCATCATGTCAGCACGGCTTCTTGACGCGGTCTACGGTCACTAATTTAACTGATATTACCCAGTTTGTTTCCTTTGTTTCCAAATCTGTGGATAAGGGCGGCCAGGTGGATGTTATCTATACAGACTTTGCTAAAGCATTCGATAGGCTCGATCACTCTGTTCTCTTACAGAAACTCGGGAGTTATGGATTTTGTAATGCCCAGACCAGCGCATAAGACCAGGATATTTAAAACTATAATATTCCTACAGTATATCCTAGAGAGGCCCCAATATTCATATTCCTAAAACTAAAAACCATCCGTTCCTGTGAAACCTCCCGGCCGCACGTGTCAAGGCCAAAGCGCGAACGTCCAAGAAGCGATCATGCCACCCAGCGACGCTTGCGCCGCGGGGACCTAGCCGGACCCCTCGCGAGCGTGTATAAAAGGGGAACCGCCTTCCTCGGTTCTCCAGTGCTAATGCAGCCTCCACCAGATGCCAGGGGAACCCCTGCCCGACTGAAGAGGGCAGGTGGCCACCCTGCAGCCAACCAGTCACCCAGTAAAAATGAAGAAAATTAAGAAAGAAATACTCTCTTAGCACCGCAGTAAGTTTGGGCTGACCAAAAAGCCAAATATTTGTGTTTTGATTCCTTTGTGTCTGAATTGCCTTTTTATTTTTGAATTTTGAATTATTTTTTAAAGTTTTAGAGAAATTGAATTTATTGTGCATTTTTAATTAATTAAAAATAATATAATAACTTTTGTGAACCATATTATGATTTTTGGGAATTTATTTTGGAACCATATTATTTTACTGTAGATGCCAGAATTTTAGTTTATTCAAACAAAAATAATTTTGTAACTTTTATTGGGAAATCTGAAGGGATTTGGGAAACTATTTAGAGTCATTTATTTTGGGGTTGAAATCAGAATCTTGTTTTTAATAGAACTATTTTATGTCAGAATTTTCGAGTAATTTGAATCACATTCTTATACGAACTTGCGCTGGAAACTAAGCAAAGCTATACAGAGTCAAGTAATTTTATTCTATTTAGGAAATCAAGTCATTTATTCTAGTTGGGGAATCCTTTGCAATTTTTGTATTTTAATCTGAAGGTTTGTTCTTTTATGCCATAATATGTATTTTTGCCATTTTGTCATATTGTTTTGTGTCTTATTTTAAATTCTATTGTTTATCAGTGTATCTTGCGAAACGTTTGGATTTTGTTACTTAGAAAGGGGTCACATTTCAGATATCTTGAGTGTAGCATTGTGCGAACTTATAGATTTTTAATTTTATTCAATCATAATTATTGCACATGTGTTTAAACTTCCTATTGTACTGTATTTTGTTAACCCAATGTACGGTGTCGTATTTAATTCTAATATACATATCAAACTATCCCTGTGTTTCCGTCATACACCCTTAGGCCCACACTAAAAGAATATATATATATATATATATATATATATATATATATATATATATACAGTGTGACCCATTTGTTTTGGGGTCAGTCTGTAAAAAGTGTATCAATCGTGCGATTTGGCTGTTTTTTTTTTTAAATTGTAGAGCTCGATGAACTGCACATTTTGAACAAAAATTGCCTGGTTCGCATAAAATCCAAAGCCTACTATGACCGTTTTTATGAGCAAAATTTTAAGAAACCATATTAGCGTTTTTTTTTTGAAAAAATCTGTGTGCGCCAATGGATTGAGCACCCCTCGAAATGGGTATGTACAAAATTTCATCAAAATATTTCAAGTAATAACGATTTTGTAGAAAAATTAAAAATGCAGCCAAGGTACGTCTTTATTTTCAAAAATTCAAAGTTGGCCATGGAAAATAATTGAATTGTTTACTTTTATTAAGTGTCAAACTGTCTAAATTGAGTTCAGAAATTGTTTGTGCTCAATACAATTAATTATCATAATTATGGAATATTTAAGCATAAGAGACAAAATAGAAATTGTTCGACTCGTGGGCGACAACGAGCGCTCGGCAGCAGAAGCTGCGGCCGAATTTAACAATAGACACCCAGGTAGATCAGTGAGTCGAAGTACTGTACAACGTATAAACAATATTTTTGATGAAACTGGATCGATTTCTAAAAATTTATTAAAAACTAGGCAAAATGGACGCCGTGGACTTGTTGAAAATAACAATCAAATTCTGCAATACTTTAGTGACAATCCTCGAAATAGTGTTCGAACGGCTAGTTTAGACCTTCATATACCCAGAGAGAGTATAAGGAGATGTTTGAGACAAAACAAAATAAAACCGTTTAAGCCAAAATTTTTGCACACCCTGGAACCAGGAGATGAGGAGAGAAGATTAGAATTTTGCTATTGGCTGCAAGGTGAATATCTCCATAATGGCAACTTTTTAAATGAAATTTTATTCACCGACGAAGCCACGTTTACTACAAATGGTGTAGTATCAAGTCAAAACTGCCGTCACTGGTCAGCTGAAAATCCAGAGTTTATAATAAATGCAAGGAGACAATATTCACAAAAAATTAACGTTTGGTGTGGAATACTACGCGACAGAATAATTGGCCCATTTTTCTTTGAAGGGAATTTGAATGCGGCTGGCTTCTTGAATTTTCTAGAAATTGAATTTAGAAATGCTTTAGATGAGTTACCATTAAGATACCGTTTAAATTTAAAGTTACAGTTAGATGGCAGTCCTATTCATAATGCTCGTTTAATCAGAAACTGGCTAGATAATAATTTTGAAAACTGTTGGATAGGGCGAAATAGTCCTTTCTGTGAGTGGCCACCGAGATCTCCGGACTTAACTCCTTTAGATTTTTTTCTTTGGGGTACACTTAAGCAAAATGTTTATAAGTCAAGACCCCATAATTTACAAGAACTGCAAGCTAGGATAAACCGTAGTTGTGAGGAAATTACTCCACAGCAAATACGAAATGTAATTTTGAATGTACGCAAGAGGAACGACAAATGCATTGTAGAAAATGGAGGCTTGGTAGAAGTTACAAAAATTTTATAATTTTAATTGTTTTTATGTTTTGTGTTTATAAGCATAAGGTTGTATTATTACAATTTAATTATTTTCCATGGCCAACTTTGAATTTTTGAAAATAAAGACGTACCTTGGCTGCATTTTTAATTTTTCTACAAAATCGTTATTACTTGAAATATTTTGATGAAATTTTGTACATACCCATTTCGAGGGGTGCTCAATCCATTGGCGCACACAGATTTTTTCAAAAAAAAACGCTAATATGGTTTCTTAAAATTTTGCTCATAAAAACGGTCATAGTAGGCTTTGGATTTTATGCGAACCAGGCAATTTTTGTTCAAAATGTGCAGTTCATCGAGCTCTACAATTTAAAAAAAAATCAGCCAAATCGCACGATTGATACACTTTTTACAGACTGACCCCAAAACAAATGGGTCACACTGTATATATAATTTCTAGTCTTAATCCCAACAATTTCTGCATTCGAATTTTCTCGTTTCTTGATACTGTAGCCTATCCTTTGCTGTAGCCTTATGCAATATTTTCTTGCATCTGATAATTCAATAAATTTTTAAATTAATGTCCCCTAAATTCGCTATTCCGCATTCCGTATTATTGCAGTGGCCTAATCGTATGTTCTTTTTCCGCATAATATAAAGCTTCTATTTTATGTTGCTGTTCTATTAGGCGGTGGTTTTCCTCGGGGCATTCGCGAACGAAATGCCCTGTCTTTTGACGACTAAAACACTTGAGAGCGCTTCGCGGCGGCGGCATCTCATTTCTACTCGGGCAGCGGTACGACACGTGCCCGCTTTGATGGCACTTGAAGCAGATGCTTTGCGTCCCGTTCTAGGCCGACCCTAGCTTACTGGTATCTGCTCTAGTATACTGCGGCGGCCTAATCGTTCTTTCTATGGATTCCTCGCGTTCGGCGTAGTCTAGTGCTTCTGCCATATTTCTGGGCCGTAGTGATAATACTCGTTGGTTAACATGCATTAAAAGACCTAACACAATTGCGTAGTAACGTCCCGGTTCTAGTTTTGTTTTCTTGGAGAACGCTATTTTTACTTGACCGTTAACGAAGCTTACTGTTCTATTTCCTAAAAATTTTTGTTGTGTTAAAATTTGCCTACAATTTTCTCCGTAATTTTGCCTAGCTTCTAGGAACATTTTTATTTAAATTTCTGTTCTTGCTGTAATTCGCTTTTTGAAGTATTTCTGTAAAGTATAGCCTTAAAATTAAGCCAATCCGTTGTCTTTTTGTAATTCTGGCTCCGCTTTGATTTATAGCTTCGTGCTGCTTCTTAGTTTTAACCTGACTATAGTTCTTTTCTGTTCTTCAGACCAATTTGCCGTTTATTTATACCTACTCAAAAAACAATATTTCTATTTTAGCTTTGCTGTTGAATATTGGTACGGTTTCTATTCCATTATTAATTTTCGACGCACGACCTCACTCTAAATTTTACCTATATTCCCGTTTCCTTCTGCTTCTGTCCTTATTACTACGTTTTTCTTCCCCGTTTTTAATATTTAGTTATAAATATTTTTAGTTGCTCCCAGCTTTCTTGATGGAATTTTTCTGTAGTCTCCTAACCCTGGATTTTTCCTAGCGACTGTTTTCTTGTATTCCGTTCTTACTAAATTTTCTGACCGTTTCTCTAAGCACTGTTTATTTTCCCTTAAAATTTTTTCCTTTAATAATTTTTCTGATAAAATTATTTTCCTGACAATTTTCTGACAATTTTCAATTTTGACAAATTACCTTTTAATTACCCTATCGTTACCAATTTTTGAACCATAATAAAAAATACCGTTACACCTTTTCTATGCCTCAGATTCGCTATAAAAAATTTTTCCTGGAATTTTCTGAAAAATTAATTTTTCCTGGCATATTTGACAACTCATTCCTATCCGTTAATCCTTATGTACTGTACTAACAAATTTTCCTCAAAAAAAAATTTCTTCCAATTTTCCGAAATTTTCCCTAAAAATTTTCCGAACTACCCTTAGCCGTCAACCCTTAGTGAACCCCACAAGTTTGATCCACAGAATTTATCCGACAAAAGTAATTCTACAAAAAAATTATTCTGATATTTTTCCCGAATTTTTCCTAAAAATTTTTCAAAACTACCCCTAGCCGTCAACCCTTAGTGGACCCCACACCTGACACCATTTGTGGTGATCTCAGCCCTTTTGTTGGTGGTAAAAGTTGGCGAGCGGATTTGTATAGGGCGAGCCACAATATTCTTTTTAGTGTGGGCCTAAGGTGTATGACGGAAACACAGGGATAGTTTGATATGTATATTAGAATTAAATATATAAATGTCACTAGTTACTATTATTATACCTTTATCTAGGTATATTTGAATTATTATTGTTGTTAGTAAAATTTGGTTTGTTTTCTAAGAAAAGTAAATTTGAAAAAATTATATTAAGGTCCTGAATATCTGTTTTTTTGTTAAGAGTATTTTCAACTTGGTTAATGTAACACATTTGAAGAAAAGAACGCTTAAAATAATTTCTTTCAGTTGCCAAAACTTTAGTATTATCAAAATCCATTTTGTGTCCTGTTGAATTAACATGTTGAGATAAAGCACATGATTCGGGCCTTAGACGAATATCACTTTTATGCGAAATATTTCTAGATTTAATGCTTCTGCATGTTTGACCAATGTAAGTTTTATTACAATTAGTGCTATTAATCTGATAAACTACATTAGACCTATCTTGAGTATTTACCTTGTCCTTAAGATTCGTAAAGAGATTTCCTACAATTTTTATTGTTTTATTAGCAATTATGACATTGGTTTCTTTTTTTAATAAATTTGAAATTTTTGGTGTTAGGTCTTTAATATAAGGAAAAGATCTGTATATTTTAAGATTTAAATTAATATTATTACTCGAAATTGTACTAGGTTGTTGATCTAAAGGTTGCTGATCTGATATATTATTAGATGTTCTTGTTGAAAACAATAATTTGTTTAAAAGTTTTTCAGGATAAGAATTATCAATAAAAAGTTTTTTTTAATTTAACTAAATTCTTTTTTATAAGTGATGGGTGACATAATTTTGAGATTCTATTTTTCATACTTAGCACTAAATTTATTTTAGTTTTTTCAGTGTGGTACGAAAAATAATTAGTGTATCTACCAGAACAAGTTGGTTTAGTATACCAATCCAATATTATTCTATTATCTGCTTTTCTGATCACTTTAGTGTCCAAGAAAGGTACACTATTATGATTTTCAGGTTCCAGAGTAAATTGTATATATTGGTTGTAACCGTTAAATACTTGTAACATCTCTTGCTCTTTACCTTTAGGTATTGAACAAATTATATCATCAACATATTTTAATAAGAATGGTAATTCAAAAGATAATTTTGGTATACAATTTTCAAGAAGTTCATCCATAACATATTGAGCAATGATTGGTGAAATATTAGATCCCATTGGTGTACCAAAAATTTGTTTATAAAATTGATTGTCTAATGAAAAATAAGTATTATTAAAAATAAATCTCAAAAATATAAACAGACTTTCCTTTTTAATAGTACAATGATGTTTGATACTATTCCATTTTCTTTCTATACAACTTAAAGTAAGTTCTAATGGAATATTAGTGAATAAAGAAACAACATCTAAACTTATAATGACATAATTTTCAGGGAGTTGGAAATTATTGAATTTTTCTGCAAAACTAAAGGAATCTTTAATAAAATAAGGATTATTTTCTTCATAAGATGTACTAAGGATGTTAGTTAAATACTTAGTGATTTTACTAGTTGGTGAATCAATTGAAGCAATGATAGGTCTAAGAGCTAGGTTAGGTTTATGGATTTTTGGTAATCCATAAAATTTTGGGGCAATAGAATTGTATATTTTTAAAGATTTAGCAACATCTTTTTCTATTTCTTTAGTTTTAGTTAAATTACTAACTAAATTATTAGCTTTTTGTTGTATGGTATTAGTTGGATCTCTGGTAATTTGATATAATAAGTTGGATCTTGTAACATATTATTTGCAAGTTCACTGTATTAATTTTTAAACATGATAACTGAAACATTACCTTTATCAGACTTAACTACAATAATTTCTGGGTGCTCTTTCAAAAACTTTTTTGTAGTATTATAACAAAAGGTAATTTCAGAATAATGCGTTGGAAAATGATTAATGAAATTAGTTATTATATTAGTCATCTGACAAAGGATAATGTTTTTTTGATCGTGATTATTTATTTGTTCAAGAGAGAATTCCACATCTGCTAAGAGATTCTTAATAGAAATGTCAGTTTTAGTTGGTGGTAAACTAAATTTTGGACCAAGTGATAGAATATTCTTAACTTCGATAGGAATATCAACATTTGTAAGATTTTTAAACCAACGTTGATTTATTTTAAGTTTGATTTTATTTTCATTTTTAAGATGCTCAAATTTAGGTAAATTAGTTTCTTTTATTTGATTAAAAATTCTATTATATGATTGATTTTGTCTACGTTTAAATTCAAACCAGATATATGCAGGTAAAAAGCTATTAATTTTAGTTTCTAAAAAAGTTAGTTCCTTCTTTAATCTGTTGATATTCCTATGTGTTACACTAATTTCTAAATTAAGGATATTATTGTTTAACCTATGATTAAAATTTCTTAGTTGATGTCCTGATGTACTATCATGAGGTTCAACCCTTTTGTTCTATCATTAACGTGTCTTGGAACTAAACCATATTGTCTGCATTTTAGTAGAAAGATTGACCTGTTCTTCATTGCAGCCATCTTTTTATTTGTACATGCCCAGTTTTTTAATATTCTTGCGTTGTTAAATCCAAATTCAAACTTAATCCTTTGGTAGAATCCCATTCCTATTAATTAAGAGGAGGGGTAGTCGTGGCTTGACTAGTTAAACAACAAGAACCAAATTTAGTGGGAAATAAGCCAATTTTTAAGTGTGAAGACTCTTTTTATTGGTGAAAGCTTTCGCAGTTGTTTAACTGCTTCTTTAGTCACTCTAAAATTACATTAAAATAGTTTTTGTGATATAAATTTCAAAATTACTTACAATTAAGTGAGTTCCTAATATAATGTAAAGATGTTAATGTTTGAATTTTGCATTGGACAGGGCAAAAGTACAAAATTTTTTAAATTTAGTTTTGACAAAAATCTAGTTCAATATGACACTTAAAAATAGTTTATTTTTAAAGGTATATAAATGTCACTAGTTACTATTATTATACCTTTATCTAGGTATATTTGAATTATTATTGTTGTTAGTAAAATTTGGTTTGTTTTCTAAGAAAAGTAAATTTGAAAAAATTATATTAAGGTCCTGAATATTTGTTTTTTTGTTAAGAGTATTTTCAACTTGGTTAATGTAACACATTTGAAGAAAAGAACGCTTAAAATAATTTCTTTCAGTTGCCAAAACTTTAGTATTATCAAAATCCATTTTGTGTCCTGTTGAATTAACATGTTGAGATAAAGCACATGATTCGGGCCTTAGACGAATATCACTTTTATGCGAAATATTTCTAGATTTAATGCTTCTGCATGTTTGACCAATGTAAGTTTTATTACAATTAGTGCAATTAATCTGATAAACTACATTAGACCTATCTTGAGTATTTACCTTGTCCTTAAGATTCGTAAAGAGATTTCCTACAATTTTTATTGTTTTATTAGCAATTATGACATTGGTTTCTTTTTTTAATAAATTTGAAATTTTTGGTGTTAGGTCTTTAATATAAGGAAAAGATCTGTATATTTTAAGATTTAAATTAATATTATTACTCGAAATTGTACTAGGTTGTTGATCTAAAGGTTGCTGATCTGATATATTATTAGATGTTCTTGTTGAAAACAATAATTTGTTTAAAAGTTTTTCAGGATAAGAATTATCAATAAAAAGTTTTTTTAATTTAACTAAATTCTTTTTTATAAGTGATGGGTGACATAATTTTGAGATTCTATTTTTCATACTTAGCACTAAATTTATTTTAGTTTTTTCAGTGTGGTACGAAAAATAATTAGTGTATCTACCAGAACAAGTTGGTTTAGTATACCAATCCAATATTATTCTATTATCTGCTTTTCTGATCACTTTAGTGTCCAAGAACGGTACACTATTATGATTTTCAGGTTCCAGAGTAAATTGTATATATTGGTTGTAACTGTTAAATACTTGTAAAATCTCTTGCTCTTTACCTTTAGGTATTGAACAAATTATATCATCAACATATTTTAATAAGAATGGTAATTCAAAAGATAATTTTGGTATACAATTTTCAAGAAGTTCATCCATAACATATTGAGCAATGATTGGTGAAATATTAGATCCCATTGGTGTACCAAAAATTTGTTTATAAAATTGATTGTCTAATGAAAAATAAGTATTATTAAAAATAAATCTCAAAAATATAAACAGACTTTCCTTTTTAATAGTACAATGATGTTTGATACTATTCCATTTTCTTTCTATACAACTTAAAGTAAGTTCTAATGGAATATTAGTGAATAAAGAAACAACATCTAAACTTATAATGACATAATTTTCAGGGAGTTGGAAATTATTGAATTTTTCTGCAAAACTAAAGGAATCTTTAATAAAATAAGGATTATTTTCTTCATAAGATGTACTAAGGATGTTAGTTAAATACTTAGTGATTTTACTAGTTGGTGAATCAATTGAAGCAATGATAGGTCTAAGAGCTAGGTTAGGTTTATGGATTTTTGGTAATCCATAAAATTTTGGGGCAATAGAATTGTATATTTTTAAAGATTTAGCAACATCTTTTTCTATTTCTTTAGTTTTAGTTAAATTACTAACTAAATTATTAGCTTTTTGTTGTATGGTATTAGTTGGATCTCTTGGTAATTTGATATAATAAGTTGGATCTTGTAACATATTATTTGCAAGTTCACTGTATTAATTTTTAAACATGATAACTGAAACATTACCTTTATCAGACTTAACTACAATAATTTCTGGGTGCTCTTTCAAAAACTTTTTTGTAGTATTATAACAAAAGGTAATTTCAGAATAATGCGTTGGAAAATGATTAATGAAATTAGTTATTATATTAGTCATCTGACAAAGGATAATGTTTTTTTGATCGTGATTATTTATTTGTTCAAGAGAGAATTCCACATCTGCTAAGAGATTCTTAATAGAAATGTCAGTTTTAGTTGGTGGTAAACTAAATTTTGGACCAAGTGATAGAATATTCTTAACTTCGATAGGAATATCAACATTTGTAAGATTTTTAAACCAACGTTGATTTATTTTAAGTTTGATTTTATTTTCATTTTTAAGATGCTCAAATTTACGTAAATTAGTTTCTTTTATTTGATTAAAAATTCTATTATATGATTGATTTTGTCTAAGTTTAAATTCAAACCAGATATATGCAGGTAAAAAGCTATTAATTTTAGTTTCTAAAAAAGTTAGTTCCTTCTTTAATCTGTTGATATTCCTATGTGTTACACTAATTTCTAAATTAAGGATATTATTGTTTAACCTATGATTAAAATTTCTTAGTTGATGTCCTGATGTACTATTTTGTTCTATCATTAACGTGTCTTGGAACTAAACCATATTGTCTGCATTTTAGTAGAAAGATTGACCTGTTCTTCATTGCAGCCATCTTTTTATTTGTACATGCCCAGTTTTTTAATATTCTTGCGTTGTTAAATCCAAATTCAAACTTAATCCTTTGGTAGAATCCCATTCCTATTAATTAAGAGGAGGGGTAGTCGTGGCTTGACTAGTTAAACAACAAGAACCAAATTTAGTGGGAAATAAGCCAATTTTTAAGTGTGAAGACTCTTTTTATTGGTGAAAGCTTTCGCAGTTGTTTAACTGCTTCTTCAGTCACTCTAAAATTACATTAAAATAGTTTTTGTGATATAAATTGACAAAAATCTAGTTCAATATGACACTTAAAAATAGTTTATTTTTAAAGGTATATGAATGTCACTAGTTACTATTATTATACCTTTATCTAGGTATATTTGAATTATTATTGTTGTTAGTAAAATTTGGTTTGTTTTCTAAGAAAAGTAAATTTGAAAAAATTATATTAAGGTCCTGAATATCTGTTTTTTTGTTTTTTTTTTGAGTGCTATGCCCATTATCACTTTTTCTTGTTTTTACATCTACACTCACAATCTAACGTTCTTTGTTTCATTGTATCTTGGGCGAAAAGATTTCCACGTAGGTCGCTTTAGCAGCCTCCGTGGCTGTGTTAGTATCAAGCCCCGAAACTGGGGATGTGCTGACTAAAGCTGCAAATGTGCTGTTGGCTCCTGCCTGGACTTCATTTGTTGCTTCCCAAATCTTTCCTATCTTTTCGATTTGGTTGATGTTTCACCGTACTGATGATTGCCAAATAGCATGAAACACGTGTATGCGGTTACTAGTAATTTTTTTTTTGTTTTCTAATTTTTAGTGCTATGCCCATTATCACTTTTTCTTGTTTTTACATCTACACTCACAATCTAACGTTCTTTGTTTCATTGTATCTTGGGCGAAAAGATTTCCACGTAGGTCGCTTTAGCAGCCTCCGTGGCTGTGTTAGTATCAAGCCCCGAAACTGGGGATGTGCTGACTAAAGCTGCAAATGCGCTGTTGGCTCCTGCCTGGACTTCATTTGTTGCTTCCCAAATCTTTCCTATCTTTTCGATTTGGTTGATGTTACACCGTACTGATGATTGCCAAATAGCATGAAACACGTGTATGCGGTTACTAGTAATTTTTTTTTTGTTTTCTAATTTTGAGTGCTATGCCCATTATCACTTTTTCTTGTTTTTACATCTACACTCACAATCTAACGTTCTTTGTTTCATTGTATCTTGGGCGAAAAGATTTCCACGTAGGTCGCTTTAGCAGCCTCCGTGGCTGTGTTAGTATCAAGCCCCGAAACTGGGGATGTGCTGACTAAAGCTGCAAATGTGCTGTTGGCTCCTGCCTGGACTTCATTTGTTGCTTCCCAAATCTTTCCTATCTTTTCGATTTGGTTGATGTTACACCGTACTGATGATTGCCAAATAGCATGAAACACGTGTATGCGGTTACTAGTAATTTTTTTTTGTTTTCTAATTTTGAGTGCTATGCCCATTATCACTTTTTCTTGTTTTTACATCTACACTCACAATCTAACGTTCTTTGTTTCATTGTATCTTGGGCGAAAAGATTTCCACGTAGGTCGCTTTAGCCGCCTCCGTGGCTGTGTTAGTATCAAGCCCCGAAACTGGGGATGTGCTGACTAAAGCTGCAAATGCGCTGTTGGCTCCTGCCTGGACTTCATTTGTTGCTTCCCAAATCTTTCCTATCTTTTCGATTTGGTTGATGTTACACCGTACTGATGATTGCCAAATAGCATGAAACACGTATATGCGGTTACTAGTAATTTTTTTTTTGTTTTCTAATTTTGAGTGCTATGCCCATTATCACTTTTTCTTGTTTTTACATCTACACTCACAATCTGACGTTCTTTGTTTCATTGTATCTTGGGCGAAAAGATTTCCACGTAGGTCGCTTTAGCAGCCTCCGTGGCTGTGTTAGTATCAAGCCCCGAAACTGGGGATGTGCTGACTAAAGCTGCAAATGTGCTGTTGGCTCCTGCCTGGACTTCATTTGTTGCTTCCCAAATCTTTCCTATCTTTTCGATTTGGTTGATGTTACACCGTACTGATGATTGCCAAATAGCATGAAACACGTGTATGCGGTTACTAGTAATTTTTTTTTTGTTTTCTAATTTTGAGTGCTATGCCCATTATCACTTTTTCTTGTTTTTACATCTACACTCACAATCTAACGTTCTTTGTTTCATTGTATCTTGGGCGAAAAGATTTCCACGTAGGTCGCTTTAGCAGCCTCCGTGGCTGTGTTAGTATCAAGCCCCGAAACTGGGGATGTGCTGACTAAAGCTGCAAATGTGCTGTTGGCTCCTGCTTGGACTTCATTTGTCGCTTCCCAAATCATGCCTATCTTTTCGATTTGGTTGATGTTACACCGTACTGATGATTGCCAAATAGCATGAAACACGTGTATGCGGTTACTAGTAATTTTTTTTTGTTTTCTAATTTTGAGTGCTATGCCCATTATCACTTTTTCTTGTTTTTACATCTACACTCACAATCTAACGTTCTTTGTTTCATTGTATCTTGGGCGAAAAGATTTCCACGTAGGTCGCTTTAGCAGCCTCCGTGGCTGTGTTAGTATCAAGCCCCGAAACTGGGGATGTGCTGACTAAAGCTGCAAATGTGCTGTTGGCTCCTGCCTGGACTTCATTTGTTGCTTCCCAAATCTTTCCTATCTTTTCGATTTGGTTGATGTTACACCGTACTGATGATTGCCAAATAGCATGAAACACGTGTATGCGGTTACTAGTAATTTTTTTTTGTTTTCTAATTTTGAATGCTATGCCCATTATCACTTTTTCTTGTTTTTACATCTTTTTACATCTACACTCACAATCTAACGTTCTTTGTTTCATTGTATCTTGGGCGAAAAGATTTCCACGTAGGTCGCTTTAGCAGCCTCCGTGGCTGTGTTAGTATCAAGCTCCGAAACTGGGGATGTGCTGACTAAAGCTGCAAATGCGCTGTTGGCTCCTGCCTGGACTTCATTTGTTGCTTCCCAAATCTTTCCTATCTTTTCGATTTGGTTGATGTTACACCGTACTGATGATTGCCAAATAGCATGAAACACGTGTATGCGGTTACTAGTAATTTTTTTTTTGTTTTCTAATTTTGAGTGCTATGCCCATTATCACTTTTTCTTGTTTTTACATCTACACTCACAATCTAACGTTCTTTGTTTCATTGTATCTTGGGCGAAAAGATTTCCACGTAGGTCGCTTTAGCAGCCTCCGTGGCTGCGTTAGTATCAAGCCCCGAAACTGGGGATGTGCTGACTAAAGCTGCAAATGTGCTGTTGGCTCCTGCCTGGACTTCATTTGTTGCTTCCCAAATCTTTCCTATCTTTTCGATTTGGTTGATGTTACACCGTACTGATGATTGCCAAATAGCATGAAACACGTGTATGCGGTTACTAGTAATTTTTTTTTTGTTTTCTAATTTTGAGTGCTATGCCCATTATCACTTTTTCTTGTTTTTACATCTACACTCACAATCTAACGTTCTTTGTTTCATTGTATCTTGGGCGAAAAGATTTCCACGTAGGTCGCTTTAGCAGCCTCCGTGGCTGTGTTAGTATCAAGCCCCGAAACTGGGGATGTGCTGACTAAAGCTGCAAATGCGCTGTTGGCTCCTGCCTGGACTTCATTTGTTGCTTCCCAAATCTTTCCTATCTTTTCGATTTGGTTGATGTTACACCGTTTGGATTTTGTTACTTAGAAAGGGGTCACATTTCAGATATCTTGAGTGTAGCATTGTGCGAACTTATAGATTTTTAATTTTATTCAATAATAATTATTGCACATGTGTTTAAACTTCCTATTGTACTGTATTTTGTTAACCCAATGTACGGTGTCGTATTTAATTCTAATATACATATCAAACTATCCCTGTGTTTCCGTCATACACCTTAGGCCCACACTAAAAAAGAATATTGTGGCTCGCCCTATACAAATCCGCTCGCCAACTTTTACCACCAACAAAAGGGCTGAGATCACCACAATTTACTCAAACTGTTCTCCACTTTCTGAAATCTTATTTGTCGTGCAGGAAACAGTTTGTGTCTTACAATGGCTTTAATTCATCTCAGTATGTTGCTACATCCGGAGTTTCCCAGGGCTCAAACCTGGGACCTCTGCTATTTTTGCTATTTATCAACGACATTGTTGATAGCATCACTTGTCGTAAGCTGCTGTTTGCAGATGATTTGAAGATTTTTATGGATTTAAAGGTTAGCGAGGATTGCAGATATTTGCAAACACAACTTAATCTCATTCAAGAATGATGTGACAATAATTTATTAGATCTTAATGCCGACAAATGTCAGATCCTTAGTTTTACCAGGCAGAAATTTCCTATCCGCTACGTGTATATTATCGGCAGCAATTCTTTGACTCGTCGTGGAACTTTCAAGGATATTGGTGTTATCTTTGACTCTGGCTTGACATTTCCCAGATAGCACAAGTATGTCCTGAAAACATCCCCAGGATGTACACCTTCGGACATTAGTAAGTCCTAGAAATATCCTAGTGAGGTCCTGTATGTCCTTAGGACGTACCAGGGACAGTCAATGTTACTAAACCATCCATCCCCAGGATGTCCATTTTGGACATCCTGGGGAGTTCTGAAAGGACATCCTAAGTATGTCCTGTTTTTAAAATACGGATGTTTTTGGGATAATTTCCATTGGGATAATTTCCATCCCTCTTTTATTAAATTAAGGGTAGTTTTATTAAATAATCGACAATTACTTCTCAAAGCTTTTTTATTATATTAGAAGTAAAGTATAACAAAACTATGATGTGCCACATTTCTTATTTTCCTTTGACTGTATACGTTCTCCACTTCTCTTTGTATAGCTTTGTATAGACCTTTCGATATCTTTTCGGGTGATATTTCCAAAACACTTATCTGCTGCTTCTACAAAAGAGTGATACTTTTAATTCAAAAGAAAATTTCAATAGGTTATTGTAGTAAATTTTAGCAGCGTGTATAAATTAAGATAGTGGGACAACCATTGTCAAAATATTCCTGTTCACTATTTATATAGTTGGTTATCGTCAAAGACCTAATTATGAATACCGATCAGGCAATTCGAAAGGGGTCGTCTGGCGTTCAATGTGTGAGAATGTATCCATAATGAGAAATCGAAAAACTAGAAAAGGGATAGGTATAAATGCGACATTGCCGCCATTTCCTAATAACCCAAGCGATTCAACCTATCACGGTGAGTGGGCACTAACTGCAAGTAAGAAAGGAGGGTATCTAATATGTATAATGTTCTCCCCTCATCCTACTATTCAATTAGGTGGGGAATCGCGCCCAGTGGACGTGTGGCGCCACCTCTAATATTCGATTTGCCCGTGTTTCACCCCACCATCTACGTTATTTTAATAAAATATTATAATCAGGTAATAAATATAATATTTTATTATAATCACATACCATATTTTTCTACTTATTCGATTTCTCGTTATGGACACCTTTCGAATTGCCTGATCTGTATAATATACCGTTATACAGGTCTGGTAGCTCTAAATGCGTCGTCTGGCATATTATGAGTAAGAATATAGCCGTAATAACGAATCAAATAAGTCTAAGAGAGATAGGTGCAATATGTATAAGAATATAGCCGCAATAAGAAATCAAATAGGAACATTAGAGACAGATATGAAGGACACCTTTTTATAACTATCCCTCTTATACTTACTTGATTTCTTATTATGATTATATTCTTACTCATTGTACGCCAGATGACACTTTTAAAGTTGCCAGCAGAGTATACGTGTATACATTACAAGATGAGATTTAAGTGATATAAGTAAAACTCTGAGATCTGACTTTCATTTCATTGTCTTATATTTATTTAAATACAACATTTTGATCAGTACGATATCTCTGACAGTTTTTCAGTGCCTTTCAGACACAAGATCAAAGATATCGTACTGATCAAAACGTTGTGTTTAAATAAATACGTTATACATAAGACAAGTCCAATCTTAGAGTTTTCCTCAAAAAATCAGGTAAATAAAGGTCAATATATTGAAATAAATGGTATAAGGGCCAGTTGTACAAATCCTGAAAAATAATACTCACTTGTTAAAAGCTTTCCGACTGCTGACTTTTCCAAACATCGTTTTCCCTTTCTCCCCAACCAACTATAGTTAATTTTATTCTTTTAGTCTTTTATTAAAGCCGACATAGTTCGTTTAATGAAATTATATGGACTCGAACCTCCAAATTTAGACAATTCATTCACCTATAGTAAAAAGTAAAACACAGATTCAGACTTTATAATAAAATTTAAAAAAGAAGAAAAAAATAAAAAAATTTGAAGAGCTTTTTAATGATAAAAATATCGTAATGAACTTACAGCTGCGATAAAATGGTTCTCATCTCGCATCACTTCATCAAATTTTACCATGCCTTCATCATTTTCAATTGGAAAGGAAATGTCTTCATACTTTAAGAAAATTGAAATAGCTTCAGAGTTTCTGCCATTTATTTCTGATCTTGAATTTTTAAGTTCCCTGATTTCAGCAAGTACATCAATCAAAATTCCTCTTATAAGATGATTCTGATTTTTTAGTTCCGTGAGAATTGTAATGTCTAAAATTTAAAATTTTTGTTTGGGGAAAAACAGAATATCTTTTAGTAAGTTTAAAGTTTTACTTACTATGTTGTAAACAGCAAGTATTGCTGGCATGCTCGTCAATTTGTGATTGATGTACATTATTTTCAACAGGCTTATTAACCTTTTTTCGGTCTGAAATGATTACATGAATAACATAATATTGATATTGGCATATTTACCTTTCATAGAACAGGAACTTAAAGGCATGGATGTTTTTGCTTCCACTTGGGACACAAAATTTTGCATTCTATCGTTTACATTACAATCATCTATCGAATCAAAGCCTCGACCAAAGCTTTCGCCGCAATCCAGGGAAATATTAGCACCATCTAAAATAATGCCACAAAAGTAGATATTTACAAATAAACAGTAAAATCACATATGCGTAAAAAACAAAAGTTAAAATTTACCTGCGTATTGTAACAAATTTATGGAGCTCTTTGATGCTGTCACCTTTGACCTTGACAGAGAATCAACGGAGGCAATACTACTGTCTAGAAAGTTTTTTAAGACTATTAGGTACATTACTTATCTTACTAAAACAATACCTACCCGCAAAGTTTGAAGAGTTTAAAGATCTGGATATCTTTGGTGGTGGTGGCAATTTCAAACTTGAAATCGAGGAATCCTCTTCTGATGATGAAGAAAGAATTTTCTGAATTACCTTTCTTTTTCCTGTGGCTTCACTTCCAGAATTTAAGTCACTAACATCCTCTGCTACTCTAGCCTTTGTTCTGGCTTTTCCATATTCATCTTAAAAAAAAAATTAAATTTGATATCTTGACTGGAAACTCCCACAGACTGAATACGATGATACATAGTTGCTGCCGGATGCTCATCCATGATTTACCAACTGTATCGTAGTAGGCCTAGATCGGGGCGTAGACTTATCACTTATACATGCTTATACTAAAGTAAAAACCAAATACCTAACAATCATTATCCAGTTATTAAGTAAACACTGACTAACTAGCTTTGTCATTGCATGTTCTTTTACATAAAATCAACAAATTGACACTTGTCGTTTTCAAATTTTAGGAGCATTGGACACGACCAATGACAAAAAATTCATATTTATTTAGAGATTTATTTATTATTGTTGCTCAATACGATTTTATTGTTGAAATCTCAAAACCAAAAAAATACAGGGTGTTTCCTAAATAGGAAAAAAAAACGGTATAAAAATACACGACTGCAATCAATTTGTCATTGATTGTCTGGCACGTTCAAAAATGCCTGGAGTATTAAACTTCAAGGCCCTATATCTCAGAAACGAAGCAACTTCGGACATATGTTCATAAGAACTTTTTTTCTTAAAACGACCTAACGAATCACCCTCTGAAGTGTCGTACCGTAGTTAGGAAACACCCTGTATAGGTAATGAGGTTTCTGCCTAAAGAGTATGAAGTAAAGGAAATATAACAAATCTGTTACCATATGGCAATTTTATACATTTATTGAAGATTTGTTTTATGTCGAATATTTCAAGTGGTCCGGTTGAAGAAGCAACATACAGTGTGACCCATTTGTTTTGGGGTCAGTCTGTAAAAAGTGTATCAATCTTGCGATTTGGCTGATTTTTTTTTTAAATTGTAGAGCTCGATGAACTGCACATTTTGAACAAAAATTGCCTGGTTCGCATAAAATCCAAAGCCTACTATGACCATTTTTATGAGCAAAATTTTAAGAAACCATATTAGCGTTTTTTTTTTAAAAAATCTGTGTGCGCCAATGGATTGAGCACCCCTCGAAATGGGTATGTACAAAATTTCATCAAAATATTTCAAGTAATAACGATTTTGTAGAAAAATCAAAAATGCAGCCAAGGTACGTCTTTATTTTCAAAAATTCAAAGTTGGCCATGGAAAATAATTGAATTGTAATAATACAACCTTATGCTTATAAACACAAAACATAAAAACAATTAAAATTATAAAATTTTTGTAACTTCTACCAAGCCTCCATTTTCTACAATGCATTTGTCGTTCCTCTTGCGTACATTCAAAATTACATTTCGTATTTGCTGTGGAGTAATTTCCTCACAACTACGGTTTATCCTAGCTTGCAGTTCTTGTAAATTATGGGGTCTTGACTTATAAACATTTTGCTTAAGTGTACCCCAAAGAAAAAAATCTAAAGGAGTTAAGTCCGGAGATCTCGGTGGCCACTCACAGAAAGGACTATTTCGCCCTATCCAACAGTTTTCAAAATTATTATCTAGCCAGTTTCTGATTAAACGAGCATTATGAATAGGATTGCCATCTAACTGTAACTTTAAATTTAAACGGTATCTTAATGGTAACTCATCTAAAGCATTTCTAAATTCAATTTCTAGAAAATTCAAGAAGCCAGCCGCATTCAAATTCCCTTCAAAGAAAAATGGGCCAATTATTCTGTCGCGTAGTATTCCACACCAAACGTTAATTTTTTGTGAATATTGTCTCCTTGCATTTATTATAAACTCTGGATTTTCAGCTGACGGCAGTTTTGACTTGATACTACACCATTTGTAGTAAACGTGGCTTCGTCGGTGAATAAAATTTCATTTAAAAAGTTGCCATTATGGAGATATTCACTTTGCAGCCAATAGCAAAATCCTAATCTTCTCTCCTCATCTCCTGGTTCCAGGGTGTGCAAAAATTTTGGCTTAAACGGTTTTATTTTGTTTTGTCTCAAACATCTCCTTATACTCTCTCTGGGTATATGAAGGTCTAAACTAGCCGTTCGAACACTATTTCGAGGATTGTCACTAAAGTATTGCAGAATTTGATTGTTATTTTCAACAAGTCCACGGCGTCCATTTTGCCTAGTTTTTAATAAATTTTTAGAAATCGATCCAGTTTCATCAAAAATATTGTTTATACGTTGTACAGTACTTCGACTCACTGATCTACCTGGGTGTCTATTGTTAAATTCGGCCGCAGCTTCTGCTGCCGAGCGCTCGTTGTCGCCCACGAGTCGAACAATTTCTATTTTGTCTCTTATGCTTAAATATTCCATAATTATGATAATTAATTGTATTGAGCACAAACAATTTCTGAACTCAATTTAGACAGTTTGACACTTAATAAAAGTAAACAATTCAATTATTTTCCATGGCCAACTTTGAATTTTTGAAAATAAAGACGTACCTTGGCTGCATTTTTAATTTTTCTACAAAATCGTTATTACTTGAAATATTTTGATGAAATTTTGTACATACCCATTTCGAGGGGTGCTCAATCCATTGGCGCACACAGATTTTTTCAAAAAAAAACGCTAATATGGTTTCTTAAAATTTTGCTCATAAAAACGGTCATAGTAGGCTTTGGATTTTATGCGAACCAGGCAATTTTTGTTCAAAATGTGCAGTTCATCGAGCTCTACAATTTAAAAAAAAAATCAGCCAAATCGCACGATTGATACACTTTTTACAGACTGACCCCAAAACAAATGGGTCACACTGTATATTCCTAATTTAGAAGAACGGCATGGAGATTCGTAAAAGTCTTCCAGTGATAGAATTTTCTTAGCAAATAGTTTAAAATTGTTTCTTTCGGTCATACCAATATTTTCAATCAAAATAATGCTACCGTCATTAAGAACACAACAATTATCAGGTTCTTTATTTATTAAAATAAAATTCTCAAAAACCACTCTTTTAAATTGCTTAGAAACTTTAATAGTCATAAAAGGGCCATTATTATGTTCACATTCATAAAAAGGAAAATATTTTGGCCCTTTAAAATTGGCTCGTATTTCTCTCTGCAATGTATGTTCGCTATGTCTTTTTACTATCTGAGATAATGGCTTATCGGGTTTTCGTAAAGATTTTAAAATTGATTGCAAGTAGTTTTCAAATGGAAAAGCACTGAAGTTATCAAGAGTGCCGTATTTTTCTACATCCCTTGTCAGATGTAATAAATTATGAACATTGTGTGAAATATGTTCGGCACCATACAATATTTTAAACGTTTTTACAAAATATAATAATAACTCAGACGCATAATTTAAATAAATAAAATATTTTTTGCTGGATAAAATAGTTATGGCAATATGTAAAGTTAGAAAATTTACATATCTGTCAGTGTTAAGTAAACCTTTTAAAACAATTGGCCCAGTGTAAAACAAAAATTGTCGGAACTCTGTGGCTTTCCACCTCTTTACCTCAGTTAAACTTCTTGGTTTTCTGTTCAATTCAAATGTTATATGCTTTGACATATTTACTAAATTGTCAGATATTACACTAATAGCATGAAATGACAATTTCGTAGAAGGTTTCCCACAACACCAGAGAGAAACTAATAATTTTTTAACTACCCCTAGACACACCAAATGCATGTAATCAAGTGGAAAATTGTCGACCATATTTATATTTGATATGTTGTCTAAAAGTGAGGTTCCACAATTGCTGAATTTTGTTTCTAAAATCTTGATCTGCGCGTAAACTAAGATTATCGATTTGGGGAAAGCAGATTCTGTTGACGATATAATCCCCTTCTACTTTACATTTTGTGCAAGAAGCATATCCAGTATGGCCTTTTGTACAGGTTATGAATGACTTCGCAGGAGCATCACATATAATGGAATTTAACTTCACATTGTACTTTTTATCCTTTAGCAAAATACCATTTTTAATACAATCGGAAAGTTCCAACACAAAGAGTTTCAAAAATATGTTCGCATTTTTGGGTTTTTCATACCCATGATAGATTCCAATCATATCAACTTCACAACTTCCTTTTAATTTACACAAAATTGGGTATACTTGACTCGAACTACTCTTTGATAGAGGTAAGCCATCAATATTGATATCCAATTCAATGGCGACTATGTCTTGAAAATAATGTAGGTTCTTTGAATATAAATTCTCAATACACTTCTTCACTCCAAAGTGACAGTATTTTCCAGGAGAAACAACTATAGATTTAATAGTTCGGCAGGTTTTTAATAATGTGCGAGCATCATTAGGTAATTCTTTAAAATGATGCTGATGCAGATATTTTAGCAGGTCATTAACTGCTACATGAGACATATTATGTTTTAGTGCCCAGTTGGAGAGAAACTGTTAAATATTGGTGGTAGTATCAAGTTCTAACGGATTATTCAAATTATTATTTGTAGCTTCATTTTCTATTTCCATCGCATTATTTTGGATATTTTGAACTGGCGAGGCCAATAAATTGTATTTTTCTGCAGCAATTTCATTTGGACAAATTGAACCATCATTAGATTCATCCGATATATTTTCATTATCACATTCTGAACTTTTATTGTTCTTATTAAAAGCCTCGATGGTGGAAGCATCAAGTCGACTTCGCTTAACTCGCATGTAATATTTTCTTATACATGCCATTTATTTTACGTATTTTTCCAAATTATTTTCCGGTAAGTCCTTTAATGTAAATTCATGCGTTTCAGTAAAAATAATATTATAGCAATAATAATAAAATTAAGAATAAGAAGAGAAATGTAACTAAATAATAAAAATTACAATACTTAATTGTTTTTAAATATTTTTATAAATTAAAATAAGAAACGCTCGAAGAAACGTAAGTAAAGATGATATTTCTAAGTTATTGATATTATTTCTTCTTAGGGTTCGAATATGTTGGCGCAGCGATAAACGATAAGAGCGACAAAAGTGAAGCGAACAAAATCAAACTAACTTCAACGAATGCATGTGCTAATATATTGGAGTTATAATGTTATTTTCACAGTTTTCTTTTTTGCTCGATTTACCACGCCTTATTTGCACCTTGCCAGAGTATAAACACATCCTAAGATAGGTTAGGTTCAGGGTTGGCATACGCAAAAACCCATCTCAAAAACCCAGTGGGTTTTTCACACAAAAACGTAATACGTACTTTAGATATAAATTTTAACTATCCCAGTTTTAAGAAAATGGCTTTAGGTCAAATGACCAGGACCAGATCGGATATTATATCAGATACGAAAGAATACCCCTATTGTTTACCACAGCTCCAACACATTTGCACCATTACAGTTAGTTCATAACTTGAATGTAATGCACTACCATATGTATAGCCCATAAAGAACAAGTCTTTAGGCTATGGTACTATGTAACATTGGCCGACAATCGAAATTACATTGTCGATTGTCGACCATTATATATAGCGCTTTACATTGAAATAATGAACTATAGTTACATGTACCCACATTATTATTGCTACCTATACCTATGTATCTATTGTATGGATAATCTAGGAATATAATCCAACTCAAAACCTACCTTGCAAAATGCAGAGCCAGACTTCCACTTTCTCCAGCTCTTTCGCCACAGATATAGGTATAGGGCTTGTTTATACTGCGTACATAATATATACATATATATATTACTATGACATCAACAAGTAATCAAAGCTTTTACCAAGGTTTTGCCGTTTCTACAAAATGTAATACCATAAATAAAAATATAATAGCATAACGGCGCCAAACCTCACTTTTTGTACCTATTCGCGTGAAGAAACCACACAAATACACAATATATAACGGCCGTCACAACACTAATTATTTATTGCAGAAAGTGTATAAACCAGGAACCAGGCTTAAAATGACTAAAGAACGCAGCAGATTGTTGAAAAACAACGTAAACTATGAAGGGTACAAAACGCAGCGTCATGTCATGGCGGCCTTTGACTGCCGTGTGCACTGTGCATCTGTGCAGGAACATGTGCAACGTTGCCAGTTAGTGCGCCCCCGCGGCGTTGCGAGCGGAAACTGCAAACTCTAAATTAAACAGCCGCTGACCCGAGTCCTAAAAAACATTTCCACAAATTAATTTGGATGTATTTATGATACACTATACTCTTTTGGAAATAATGAACGTCATGAAAAAAACAGAACAATAACTAGAATTTCCCAATTCTATATTAATCCGAGAACCGACAACGCTGTTAAAATTACGAAGCTGCAGTTTCCCTCCAACAGGCGGCGATTTTGTTGGCGCGAATTTTAAATTTGAACAGTATACAGAATAGGAATAGGAATATTACCTAAATATGTAATATACCCGTATTTCCTAGAAAATATCAGGCTTCTTCCATAAATCCATGGGGAATATCAGTTTATATTTTATGGATATACCAGAGACCTCCCGAGGACATCCATGTATTTTATCCCTAGGACGTCCGAACCGGGATGTCCCTGGGATGTCCTCTTTAGGTACGGGACATTCGGACCTAAAGAGGACCAAAAAGGAAGTCCCACGGATGTCCTGTGCTATCTGGGTTATAAGTCACATCAATCTGAAGGTAGCTGAGGCTTCCAGGTCCTACGGGTTTATAGTGAGAAACTGCAGATCATTCTCCAGTGTCAGTGCATGTCTGGCTGTATATTTTGCCTTTGTCAGATCAAAGTTAGAAACGCATCGATTATTTGGTACCCGTTCTATGGTTGTCACAAGATTTGCATTGAGCGAGTCCAGCGCCGTTTTTTGAAGTTTCTTGGATATCTGGTAGACGGTGTGTACCCTGCTAGAGGTATCGCTTGTGCAACCTTGTGTGCCAGATTCCAAATTGACTCCTTAAATCTAAGACGAAAATTTGCGGCTATTACATTTCTATATACAAAGTCTTACATAATGAGATAGATGCGGCCCAGATTCTCAGTCAGATTAATTTCTATGGCCCGACTGCCGAACTAAGAGGTCGTAGAGCGTTTTATTGCAACAGAGTGTGGAGATCTCAGCCCTTGTTGATGGTAATTGGCGAGCGGTTTTATATAGGGTGAGCCACAATATACTTTCTTTTAGTGTGGGCCTAAGGGTGTATGACGGAAACACAGGGATAGTTCAATATGTATATTAAAATTAAATACGATACCGTACATGAGTTAACAAAATACAGTTAAATAGGAAGTTTAAAAACATGTGCAATAATTAATAATTATTATTGAATAAAATTAAAAATCTATAAGTTTGCACAATGCTACACTCAAGATATCTGAAATATGACCCTTTTCTAAGTAACAAAGTCAAAACGTTTCAAAAGATACACTGATAAACAATAGAATTTAAAATAAGACACAAACAATATAACATAATGGCACAAATACATAAACTATGGAATAAAATAACAAACCTTCAGATTAAAAGTACAAAAATTGCAAAAGCTTCCCAAATAGAATAAAATTACTTGACTCTGTACATCTTTGCTTAATTTCCAGTACAAGTTTGTATAAGAATGTAATTCAAAATTTACTCGAAATTTCTGACATACATAGTTCAATTAAATACAAAATTCTGTCTTCAACCCCAATTAATTTGACTCTAAATAGTTTCCCAAAACCCTTTCAAATTTCCCAATAAAAGTTACAAGATTATTTCTGTTTAAATAAACTAAAACTCTGACATCTACAGTAAAATAATATGGTTCAAAATAAATTCCCAAAAATCATAATATGGTTCACAAAAGTTATCAAATTCTTTTTAATTAATTAAAAATGCACAATAAATTCAATTTCTCTAAAAGTTTCCAAAATAATTCAAAATTCAAAAATAAAAAGGGAATTCAGACACAAAGGAATTAAAACAAAAATATCTTACTTTTGGGTCAGTCCAAGCTTACTGCGGTGCCTAGGAGAATACTTCTTTCTTAGTTTCCTTCATTAGGTACTTCTACAGCCTGCGGCTGGCTAGCCGCAGGGGCTGCCGCCTGCCCTCTTCTCTCGGGCAGGGGTCCCCCTGGCTTCTTCTTGGTCGGTGTTGGACTGTTATCCACGACTCGCGGCTCGCCTCCTTATATATCGATTTTACCCAATTTTATCCAGGGGCCTCAACACCTGGGATCACGGCGGCATCGGAATCAAAGGAAAGGAACATTGAAAAGCACTTAGGAAAGTACATATTTTCGGTATCTCAAAGGAGTACCGCCGGCGGGGGCTTTTTCCAGGCCCACAGTAGATTCACGTATAAGTGTGATATTTTTTTATAATTTTGCCTGGGGCCCCTACTGGGATATCGTAGAAATATCGTGAATTAAAGACTTTTCTGCTTGGGATGCCCGCTGGGCACCACATCCCTCCCTTCTTATTAAAAGAAAATTAAAAATACTATTTTTAATTTTCTGGAATGATCAAAATTTCCTTTCTTCACCCTTTGGACTGACCTTACATTTTTCAAAAGTTAAACTTCCTCCTTCCTAAGTTACGATAACTTATCTAACTTTCTCTCTAAGATTACATTATTCCTACTCAACTATTCTGGATTACACAACTTCTTATCCTGTAGATATAATTCTTACTTCTCTATGATTACACTTTCTGTATTTTCTACTTAGTAATTCCTTTAGGTTATTTTAGTTACTATACGTGCAAAAATCTTATCTCTAAACCTCTTATGCTATAGCCCACACGACACACGCGTCTTTCTTTTAGCGGCACTCACTATTTCTGAGTTCTGTTCACTTGTTTTTCAACTGACAAAGTCCTGATGCTTCCCGACTCCTTTTTCAAGAAGTCTCGGCCCATTGCACTGCCGATTGCTGCTCCATTACCATGCGTCACCATTTACTTTGTTGTGCCTGCTCCCAGTGTTCGTTGGTGCTGACCATCCATATCCTCGGCGGCTGTACTGCGGCGTCGCGGCTGGTTAGTGCCGGCTAACTTAAGGAATTTCTCCTTAGTTCCGTTGGCATCACTGAAGCTGCTTCCAGATGACGAGCGGCGAGCGGCGGCCTCGCGTTGTGTGACCCTGACCCTGCCTAACGTCTGACGTCCCATGCTCGACTACGTACTTTGGCCGACTGGTGAGGTACTATACTGCGCACCTCACGCATACCCTTTGTTTTCAGTACTACTTTGGTTAAACTGACCAATTTGTTTAGCAAAACTTTCTGTTTTCAGACCTTATATACCTGGATTGAATAATTTATTCTTAATATACCTTGATTTTATTGTGATGTCTGTTTATTTTTGACTATGCAATCTTTGGACCTATTGGTTTTAATTTTTGCCATAATTCTATTTATATTTTCGTGCCTACTCATTACTCACTTCTTATGTAGCGTTTGGTTTGTTTACAATATAGGGTATCGATTTTCTGACTTCAGGTGTGGCACTTGCAGCATACCTATCTTTCTCGAAATTTGCCTCGTTAAAATGTTGTTTTGACATGGGACTACCTAGTTTCCTACCGTTATTCTCGGAATAAGAGGGTGCACTTCATATAATAGCGGTTTACTAAATGTGGTACTTCTCAAAAGCCTATAATTTACAGTTTAGTGTTGGAGTTTTTATTTCTATAAGCGCGATCTTCTTGATTAGCTTTGCCTTCGCGACTGACTTCTAATAAACTATTGACTTTGAAATAATAAAAGCGTGCCAATTCTCCCGGTAACTAGAGATTATGTTATTACTCGGATTATGAAAATAACTCAACAAAATGCACTTATCAGTTTCCCAGTACTATACGTGGAGCTTATAAAGCATTCTTAAATTTTTCTTTACCTGCTTGACTTACATCTATTGTGCGTAGATGGCTTTAAATAAATTAAGTTATCTCTTTTCCCAATTTATTGTCTGTTTATATTTTTCTTTAGGTGATTATTCGCGTGGTTATAGTTTTTCTGTTTTGCCCTACAGCAATAATAGCTGACGTCTGTCTTCCTAATATCTAACTAGTTAATTAATTTTTACTCCCTTAATGTATAACGCATACCTACATCTAACTAATTTTTGACACGTATGGATAAATAATTCAGCTCCCTTAATTTTGCTTCTGAATTCTTGAAATCTTGGCATATTATTTTATTGGCTTTCTTTCTTAAATACATGGTTGCTTTCTCGAATTTTCTTACTATTTGCTTTTTCATTCACTACTTTTCATTTTCTTTTCCTACCGTCCCTAAGGCCCTAAGGTCGTTTTCCCCTGGTTGTATTTTATTTTCCATTTCCCTTCGCGGTTTCATATTACTTTACTTCAGTTTGTATATTCTTCGGGATTTCGGACGTGGCGTTCTGACCTCGCGTTTCGTTTTTCGTCACGCGTGCATAGCCTCTGGATGACTTTGATCTTGACCTACTTTTAGTTGGGTGCCTTGCTTCTGGTATCTTTTAGACTAGATAAAAGGAACTGCATGTATTTCTTTGCTCTTTTGCCTGGCGCTTTTAATTACTTAATTCCTCAATTACGTTAAACGACAGTTAGTGGCTTAATTATTATTATTACTTTCCGCACTTTTATACCTCTTAATTTATTTACCGGTCACTTTTGTTTAAAATGTATTTTTATCTTCTCACTTTTTATTAATTTCTCACTTTTAATTTTCACATTTCGCTACTTACTTTAGCTGCAATAATTTTGCTATCTCTTCTGAGTCCTATATACTCATTTCCCTTGTCGATTTTCTTTTTCCTCTGCTTTATAGCTTTTGCTAGAGCTTTCTTTTTCTGTACCATCAACTTTTGATCTGTGATATTTTTTAATTAATACCATCCATGCCTTATGTCATTTTTCTGTCAACTATTATACCGTGTGTCCTGATTTTGTTCAGCGGCTAAAATTTGCTGTTTTCTTTTCCCAATTTTTTCTACAGCTATTATACATACTTCTTGACATATCGGGGAATTACTAAGCCCTTTTTGGTTCACTTTCATCCCCTTTTGAGTTAGTGTTCCATCTCTTTCCTTAGAAATACAGGTAGTGTTCCAGTGTTGGCGGACTATCCTTAAGACGGCGTACACGCACTCTTGAGCTTGTACTCGTACCCATAGGACCTTTGTATTTCCCTTCTTTTAAGGTACAACTTCCTTCCTGTCGCGTTGAGTGTTCCATCTCTTTTCTTACGAAAATTAAAAGGTATGGACCTTGGCCGAATATCCTCAAAAATGGCAAAAACACTCCTGGATTTGTACTTGTACCCTTCTGGCTTTCATACTTTTCTTCTTTTCCAGATTTTCTGAATTTTCCTCGCTATTTCATTCTTACCTCCCTTTTTATTTGGCTTTTCTACTTTCTGGGAATTTCGCGCTTCCCTGAATGTTGCTAACGTTACCTGTCTGTTTGCCTTGTTGTTAATTTTTGTGTAGTGTCCAGAACAATTGCCCGTAGTCTGAATACTATTATCCTTGATCTCGGGCAAGATCAAGAATACGCGGCAGCCTCTGACAGCTAGCTAACTTCATTCCGAACTTTTTAACTTCATCTCGCAACCCTTTACTTCTCTAATAAAATATCACCTGGTACAACACTACACTGGCACTTAGCACATCACGTAATCCCTTGCACGTAGCATAACACGTAGTCACTATTAATCACTTGCACGTAGCACAACACTTAGTTACTTACACTTAGTCACACTTAGTGACTTACACTTAGTCACCTAGATTTCTTTCATTAATTCATTTCTTTAATTTTCAATTTTAATTATGCCACATTTTCACTTAGAGCACTTTTCTTTTAATCCTTTTTTAATCATTTTACCACTAGAATTTGCGCATTATTTTTCATCCTTCTAACGACACTTTTGTCTTATTACGTCAGTAACTCACTCAGCTCTTCTCGTAACACGTAGATAATTCAAAAGAAACAACAGAAACAAGTACTCCGAGGGCAAATACTCCTACCGGCATTGAACTACACTTTTGATTCTCCATTCTCCTTAATCTACCATGTAGATAATTCATTTTTTCCTATTAACTTTTTGTTAATTTATCATGTAGCTAATTCCTTTTACCCTATCAACTTTTCGTTTCATTTTTTTTTAATTCTAGTCTCAACTCTCAATCCAACACCACTAAATTTCTGTATTCGATTTTCGTTTTCTCAATACTGTGCCTATGCTCTGCTGTAGTCTTATGCAATACTTTCTTACATCTGATAATTAAAAAAATTTAATTAATATCCCTTAAATTCGCTATATTACTTCCCTGTATATTACCTACTTGTAATTTTATTTTGCTTATTTAGATAACTAAATTTCGCGTCTATTTTTGAGTCGGCTCTCGGTGCATTTCCGTACAAAATGGTCTAAATTCCTAATATTTTAGCAAACTTGATTATACCTACTCCGCGGCTTTCCTCGAAATTTTGAGCAAAATATCCAAATTTCATTAGCTAAAACACTTGAAGGCGATTCGCGGTGACGTTCTCTCTTATTAATGATTCATGCAATTTTGTCGTGTTAAAATTTGTCTACAATTTTGGCCGTATTTTTGCCTAGCTTCCATGAATATTTTTATTTAAATTGCTGTTCTTGCTATAATCCGCTTTTTGAAATATTTATGTAAAGTATAGCTTTACAATTAAGCCAATACGTTGTCTTTGGTAGCTCTGGCTCCGCTTTGATTTATCGTTTCGCGCTGCTTCTTAGTTTTAACCTGACTAAAGCTATTTTCTGTCCTTCAGACCAAGTTGTCAATAATGCCGTTTCTTTATACTCAAAAAAATTCTATTTTAGCTTTCCCGTTGAATATTGGTACGGTTTCTATACCATTATTTAATTTTTGACGCACCTCCCTTCTAAATTTACCTAAATTTCCGTTTCCTTCTACTCTTGTCCCTACTACTACATTTTCTTCTCCGTTTTGCATTTTTTTTTACTTTTTATAAATTACTTTAATTCACACAAAAATATTTCTAGTTGCTCCTAGTTTTCGATGGAATTTTTCTCTGTAGTCACCTAAAACATTTTATTCCTAACCCTGGATTTTTCCTAGCCCCATTTTCTATTCCGTTCTTCCTTAAATTTTTCTAATCGTTATGTCTCTAAGCACCGTTTAGTCTCCTTTAAAAAATATTTCCTTTAATAATTCTTCTGATAAAAACATTTTCCTGTCAATTTTCAATTTTGACAATTTCACCCCTATCGTTACCCCTTTTTAAACCACAATAAATACCGTTACACTTTTTCTATGCCTCAAATTCTAATAAAAATTATCTCCTGGAATTTTCTGAAAAATTAATGTTCCTGACAACTCATCCCTATCCGTTAATCCTTATGTACTTCAGACTATTGTGTTGCTTTTTATGAAAGCTAACAAATTTTCCTCAAAAAAAATTTTCTTCCAATTTTCCGGCAATTTTTTCTCAATTTTTTTTCAAAACTACCCTTATTGGACCCCACAAGTTTGTTCTACAAAAATTTATTCTTCAAAAGTTTATTCTACAAAAATTTATTCTGATATTTTTCCCGAAATTTCCCTAAAAATTTTCCAAACCAACCCTATCCGTCAACCCTTATAGGACCCCACAAGTTTGTTCTACAAAAATTTATTCTACAAAAGTAATTCTACAAAATTTGTTCTGATATTTGTCCCGAAATTTTCCTAAAAATTTTCCAAACCACCCCTATCTTATAGGACCCTTATAGAACCTTACACCTGACACCATTTGTGGAGATCTCAGCCCTTGTTGATGGTAGTTGGCGAGCGGTTTTATATAGGGTGAGCCACAACATACTTTCTTTTAGTGTGGGCCTAAGGGCCTAAAATTAAATACGATACCGTACATGAGTTAACAAAATACAGTTAAATAGGAAGTTTAAAAACATGTGCAATAATTATTATTGAATAAAATTAAAAATCTATAATTTCGCACAATGCTACACTCAAGATATCTGAAATATGACCCTTTTCTAAGTAACAAAGTCCAAACGTTTCAAAAGATACACTGATAAACAATAGAATTTAAAATAAGACACAAACAATATGACAAAATGGCACAAATACATAAACTATGGAATAAAATAACAAACCTTAAGATTAAAAGTACAAAAATTGCAAAAGCTTAGAATAAAATTACTTGATTTCCTAAATAGAATAAAATTACTTGACTCTGTATAGCTTTGCTTAATTTCCAGTGCAAGTTTGTATAAGAATGTAATTCAAAATTTACTCGAAATTTCTGACATACATAGTTCAATTAAATACAAAATTATGACATGTTTTCAACCCCAATTAATTTGACTCTAAATAGTTTCCCAAAACGCTTTCAAATTTCCCAATAAAAGTTACAAGATTATTTCTGTTTAAATAAACTAAAACTGTGACATCTACAGTAAAATAATATGGTTCAAAATAAATTCCCAAAAATCATAATATGGTCACAAAAGTTATCAAATTCTTTTAAATTAATTAAAAATGCACAATAAATTCAATTTCTCTAAAAGTTTTGCAAAATAATTCAAAATTCAAAAATAAAAAGGCAATTCAGACACAAAGGAATTAAAACAAAAATATCTTACTTTTGGGTCAGTCCAAGCTTACCGCGGTGCCTAGGAGAATACTTCTTTCTTAGTTTTCTTCATTAGGTACTTCTACAGCCTGCGGCTGGCTAGCCGCGGGGGCTGCCGCCTGCCCTCTTCTCTCGGGCAGGGGTCCCCCTGGCTTCTTCTTGGTCGGTGTTGGACTGTTATCCACGACTCGCGGCTCGCCTCCTTATATATCGATTTTACCCAATTTTATCCAGGGGCCTCAACACCTGGGATCACGGCGGCATCGGAATCAAAGGAAACGAACATTGAAAAGCACTTAGGAGGGTACATGTTTTCGGTATCTCAAAGGAGTACCGCCGGCCGCGGCTTTTTCCAGGCCCACAGTAGATTCACGTATAAGTGTGATATTTTTATAATTTTGCCTGGGGCCCCTACTGGGATATAGTAGAAATATCGTGAATTAAAGACTTTTCTGCTTGGGATGCCCGCTGGGCACCACAAGAGCAAGAACAAACTTATATTTGAAAATTCCGATATACGTGATGTGTGATAATTTAAATAAATTGTGTGACGTTTGTGATATTTTTGATGTTAGTTTGAGTTTAATACTGAGGTTGGCGGCAACGATGTTGGATGACTTTACTCCAAGAGTTGTTTGTTTTCGTGGGAATTTTGTTATCTACGTTTTTGTTGTTTATATTGCTATACAGTATGTAGACGGATAGACATCCCAAGAGGACAAACGAAAAAAAAATCATTTTTCGACAAAAAGTCTGCATGGACCTGTAAAGATTATCAGTTAGAACCAGCTCTTTGATGTTTCTCAGCAAATTTTTTGGTATAACACCAGTTGTTGACACGATGACTGGAACCGTCCGAACGTTTTCCATTTCCCATTGCCTTCTAACTCTTGGTTCAATTGCCACAACATTTTTATTTAAAGAAATATCTTGTTCGGTTATTTTATTTTCATCAGTAGTAAAATATAAAGAAATGTCAGCTTAATTTGTAATAAGTTTTCTTCTTCTATAACTAATAACTGCGTCGAATCGTATAAGTCGTGTCCTAAAATACCGTCAAATTCTAGAGGTAGTTAAAAAACATAAATTTTATGAGGGATCTTTTGTTTACTCATAGGGACTGCAACTGATTGGGTTATTAAATGTTCGTCATTTTATATAGTCATTTTATTGTAATATTTTCTTGGTCAGAATAATCTGAATAATTTTGAGCTAAATATGAGGTTTAATAATAGTAACTGATGCTCCTGAATCTGAAGTTTATAATTTTGATTAAAACTTTTAATGTAAACGAAACATTCTTTTGGTACAACCATTGAATAAGGAATTCGTACAACTTAAACACTTAGGTCAATTGGGTATTTCGGTTTATTGATAAGTTCTTGATTTTTTTTTAAATCCTGGTCCGAGGCTTGTCGAGGAAAATTTATGAGTTATTCTCTATTATTAGGAATAGTTATGGACGTAGAAGGGGTTGGTCTATGAGTCGTCGACATGTAATTTGTCATATTATTTTGTCTAGGAAGATAAGGATTGTTTTATCTAGGAGGACCATAATCATTTTGTCTTGAAAAATTGAAATTGTTTTGTCTATGGGGTTAAAGTTTTGGTTTTGTCCATGATAACTTGAAAAATTAGGACGAAATTGTCCTGGGGAGTTAGTTTGGGAATAAAAATTTGTATGTCTGCGAATTATTGTATTGTCTAGTAGGTACGGCATTCGTCAATTAAGTGTCCTGTTTTTGTAGTAATTGCACAGTTTAGTTTGCGTTTGTTGTTGGAATCTTTGAGAAGGTCTTGGATTTGGGTTTCGTGGTAAGGAAAATCTTTGGTTTTCGAAATATGACAATTGCATTTCTCTTTTAATTCTAGCCACCGCATCTGCCATGTTAGTTGGACTTCTAGCTCAAATAATCTGGCATATTTTCGGTTCGAGTTCCGTTAATAGAGTGTTTTCTATTAATTGAACTTGAACTTGCTTTTGCGCCCGCGTTAAATTTTATTTTGAAATAGCCGATTGCATTTTGGAATCTAAATTTATTATTTTGTTACAGAACGTTAGAATATTTTCTTGTGGAAATTGTCTGAGTCTTTGAAGATTTTGGATTAAAGAATTTAAGTCTCTCGGGTCGACAAAGCGGACTTGTAACAGATTGCAAATATCTCGCCATCCGTTAACATCCAGACTGTTAATCAGCTAGGCCGCACGTGCACGAAGTTCATTTTTATTTTATAGCGAGGAAGGTAACTTGATATTCCCTACAGATATCGTATGCCGCATTGCAAGCATTGAGGAAAGTATTAAGTGCAACTGAATCGCCGTCATATTCTGGAATTAGCATAAAGATATCTTAAATTGTAGGCCATTTGCTCAGTAGTTTCGACAATAGTTTCGTTAGGGCCAACATCGCTATCGCCTTGTCCTGACCTCTTAAAAATTATCCGCGTATTAATTTATGAGAGAGTGTAGAAGCCAATCACAAAAATAAAATTACTAAAACTATCAAAAATTACCAAAATTATCAAGAATTAAAACGAGACACAATGTACAAAAAAAAATCACATGAGTAGAAACTTCTGCAACTGGCAGTAGCTCTGGAAATCGATGTCGCCTTTCTGCCGAAAGTGGAGTACGTTGGCTCACGCTCGATGCGCTGCTACTAGTGCCTCCGCAACTTCGCCGGTTCCCAAGGGATATGCGCTGTTGAAGTTGAATTTCTCGACTGGAGCTATTCTCTGGAGCTGGAACTGTGATTTTCTTCTCTGGATTTCTTCTTCTTTGGAACTTGATTTCTTCTTCTTCGGAACTTGATTTCTTTTTCTTTGGAACTGGGTTTCCTCTTTCGAACTAAAACTTTTCTTCTTTGGAACTGGATTTTTCTTTTCGAAAGACGTAGGTAAGGATTTGCAGGGTAATTTTTAAGCCCTTTTTGCAAATCCCCAAGCTGCCACCAAATTTGTTACGCGGATTGAGCGGCAAATAACTTTTAAAAAATATATTTTCCACTTTAGGTTTATTTAATAATATTTACAAAATCTTATAACTTTTTTAGATTTGGATTGAATTAGAAAATTGTTTGAAAAAATGGATTGACAATGAGAATGAAGTAAATTATATTATATATTATTATAGGAAATTATTTAAAATTTAGAGTTTTTATTTATATTCACAAAACAAATTTGGCCCTTGCAGCACCGTATTATCAAAATTTCTTAAAAAAATTTCATGATGTACATGAACATAATGCAAGGGGAAATAATGCTTTTATCTTGAGTCACAAGAAATCTAAAAATGAACAAAATTCAATTTTTTTTAAAGGGGTAATTGATTATAATGGTCTGGCAAATGAAATAACAAAACACACAAACATTTTGAGATTTAAAAATAAATTATTGGAATATATGCATTTAAAAATTAATTTATTAAAAAGCAATAATTAATTATTATAAATTTTTATACAGTGCCCGCCAAAAAGTCTGCACCATATGGGAAAAATTTTTAATAAATAACTTACGGAAAATTTGTTTGCGGCATCAGGTTTTGCTTGCTCTAGAACCAAAATTTACATAATCAAATGTTGTGACGTAGTCTCTTTTATATGTCAAATTTGACATTAATGAAAAAAATGTCCGAAAAATGAGCTTATTTACCAAAATTCATAAGAAAAATATGTTTCTTTCGCAATTTTATACCCCTGTGCAAAATTTCAAGAGCCTACTACGATTTTCATATTTTGCCCTTTGTCTCCCTTTTCCCTGTTTGTTAATCCATAAAAGTCGATCCTATGTAATTTAAAACACTCATTGACTGAATAGATACTGCACAATACTTAGTTTACGGTCCACATATCCTTCTTTTCCTATTTTTTTGCAAAAAAATTAAAATGAGGGCTTGTTGAAGAAGCACGCTTGGTGCAAAACTGATCTCATTTTTACAGATAAACACATAAATTCGATTTACAAACTTCTTTCTATAGTAAATGGTTGTAAAAACACACAAATATTTCTGTCATGCTGATCTGATCAGAAATATCTAGAAAATTTAAAATATTGTGTCCAATAATATCCAACAAAGGGCAAAACATGAAAATCGTAGTAGGCTCTTGAAATTTTGCACAGGGGTATAAAATTGCGAAAGAAACATATTTTTCTTATGACTTTTTTCGAAATTCGGTTAAATAAGCCCATTTTCGGACATTTTTTTCATTAATGTCAAATTTGACATATAAAAAAGACTACGTCACAACATTTGATTATGTCAATTTTGGTTCTAGAGCAAGCAAAACCTGATGCCGCAAACAAATTTTCCGTAAGTTATTTATTAAAAAATTTTCCCATATGGTGCAGACTTTTTGGCGGGCACTGTATGTATTGTAATTTGGAATTATTTATTTTAAATAAAGCATTATTGTATTACCTTACTTATAAGTATGTTACATAGTATACATAGTTCAGATTGTAAGAGAATGTAAATAGCTTCATAAGCTAATAAAAATTCTTCTTATTATTATTATTATTATTATTCTGAATACCGCCGAATCGCATCAGGTGCTTTTATAGTATTTTCGGTGCTGAGTAAGAGAAACACCAGAAACTCGATTTTCTAGAAGTTCTTAGAACGGATATGGAGTCTGTGTAATATAGGAAGTTGAAGTTTGCAGAAATTTAAGAAGCGTGAAAACATATTTGTTTAAGACGTAGTTTCTGTGATTAATTGGCGTATTTTCTGATATAACATACATATTTAGTCAGTTTGAAATAAATGTTTAAAAATACTTGTTTTTTATTTTCTCTTAATGGTTAAGAATTATGTAGGTATAGAAAATTTGGGAGGGTATAAAAGTAGGCGCAAAAATACATGTTTGCATACATTTTATTAAAGAGATTATACATTAGCATTTTTTAAATTAGTACATGAAAATCGGACGGTGAAGATGCACCGAGAAAATTAACGCATGCTTCACTTGAACGCAATTAATAAAGACTTTCTGTGCAAGCTAAGCACCTTAATCACGTGGGTTTCTCTCGATTTACTATGTGTGCGTCTGTATGAGCATGACTTTTATTGGCCCACAGTCCATCGGCATTGTTGACATCAGTGTGATTCCTCACATAGGTGGTATATAGCAGCTCATACATAATAATAATACATAATACTGTCACACCGGGCTGGGAATGCCCTGTGTGCCACGAGAGAACCCTGTTGTCCCTCGCGGCTTGCCGGGGATCTTTTAGGGGGACGACTGGCAGTGGATGCTGGACGTAGGTAATCCCAGGGGAACACACACGTACTAACGACACGAAGTAATTATAAAAACTTGGTTTTATTCAGACGACCCACAGTATGACTCTTAGGACACGCATCCTGGCGATCAGGGCGGCGACTCGGACGGGCGAGGGAGGCAGGCTTTTCGCGACCGTTCGGACCTACGGCAAGCGGGCCGCGGATCCGGGGAACCGGACTTCTCGGAACACCTTTCGACCCTCAACTACCAGCGCTCCAAGGGTGGCAAACACGCCGATGCCCTTGCAGCTAACTAGGGGGAACTCCACCTGTTTCGATCCCGGTGGCGAACACGCCGGTGCCTTGGTTTCCACAGGGGAGTAGTCGAAGATCTAGTGGTGGCTAAGAAGCCGATGCCACTGACGGATATATTTAAGCCCAATGACTTGAACGCATACAAGAAACAACAAATGCTGAACCATTTAAACGTAAAGAAACCGAGAAAGAAAGAGATACCGATGGAGAATCCAGGTTTGTTAATCTTGATCTTACAAATCATCAATGCTACTTTTGATATTGATCTTAACAACCAACAATCAACTTCTGCTCAATTTAATACACCAACCGAAAATCCTATTCAACATTCTAACCAGCAAAACCCTGAGGTTCAAGAATTATTATATTGATCGACTTACCTGTAAGGATGATCAATCGAAATTATTCTAGCTGTTGTCCTTAGTGATTATTACACCCTGTAGTTTGCATTGACTCATGCAGATCGGCACACATAACAAGAAGGCAAAAAACTCCCCGATCACCCGAAGTTAGATACCTCAGTGCATCATTTTTGGGCAATTAGATAGTGACGGGTAATATGGGTGGGTGGGTGGTAATAATCATTAAGGACAACAGCTAGAATAATTTAGATCGATCATCCTTACAGGTAAGTCGATCAATAATTATTCTGCGCTGTTGTCCTACATGATTATTGCACCCTGTAGATGTACCAAGTAAAACACAGGATTCGCGATCTAATCCTTTTAATAATTTGGTAAATACATATACATTTCCATGGGTAGTAAGTTCCCGTTTCAAATATAATAGAGTATAATTACTAAGCTACCCATATAAACTTTTAAGTCTTAACATCTCTCATTAACCTTAGTGAGTAAGACTATTATTATGTCTAACTAATTATAAATAAAATCTAGATTAATTGTTTAATTTGTTTTAGAAATAACTGACCTTGCGAAATTGTCGAGGTCTGTAGTTATCGGTCTATTATAAACTTTAGCAAACATCTTTGATTTTTGAGTCCAACCTGCGGCATTTCTAATCCTTCTAAGTTCACTCCCGCTCGTAATGCCGCAGAAGTACTGACGTGCATAACGCTGTGCGTAGAAAATTTAACAATGTCAATTCCGCTATTTTTAAGTGTGACTTTAACCCACCTGCTTAAAGTGTCCTTGCTAGCCGCATGATGAGGTTTCTTGAATGTTATAAAGAGTTTACTTTTTCCCGGTAGACGTAGTGTTGCTGTTCTAACTATGCAGTAATTTAGAGTAGTGACGACGCACACATTAGGCATGTCCTTTACTTCTGGTAGCACTATAAACGGTTGGAGTCTGTTATATCCTGAAGTTTTTACTCTGTCGGGTATTCTGATCTCTATTTTATTATCCGATTGACTATATATTCTAAACAGATTTTTGAGATAGTTTGTATTCTATGAGCCGAAGCAAGTGCATAAGTAACGTAATTAATTTGTAACTCAGATTTTCCAAACTTAGGTAGGAAACAAGCGAACTAGGAATTCTAATATAATTCTAAAAGAATATTTTTATTATTTTTTCGTGGCTTTCTTTGATAGTCAACAATATAGCGAAAGAGCCGCTCTATAAGTGTTTAAAGATGAAATGGATATACCCAACTTCTGTACGACAAGAAAGAATTCAAAATACTTATCTAACCCATATTCGTAAGGGTTAATTTTGACGCAAAAAACCCACCATTTTTTCAGACAATGATCGTAGTGCTTCAAGGTGCTCTCACTTAAGGACGCTAGTAGTACTGGAATAGCCTCTTCCGGTGTGCCTTTCATTAAGAAGGCATAACTTCGCGGCAACTAAAGTAGTTCTCTGAAAAACTGTGTGGTGTTCTCTAGAGGAAAAAAGGATATAATCCTTCCTTAGCGTCTATTTTTAAAGGTAGCCCAATTTTCATTTTTTGTAAAATAGGATACCAAGATTGGCTTGGCTAATCTGGAAAAATTATTATCCCCGTGGCTTCATCTTGAATAATTTTTTCTAAAACTCTTCCCACTAAGGAAATAGGAAGGAAGGCATAAACAAATATTCTCCCCAGTAGATTGTAAATGCGTCTACACATATAGATTCCGAATCTGGAAACCAAGACACAAATTTCTCACATTTTTTGTTTTGTTATGATGCGAAAAGATCTATTTCCGGTTTACCAAGCCTCGAAACGACTTTTTCAAAAGTGAAGAGTTTAAGTTCGTATTCTGTCCCGGATGTATTTAGTCTTGATTCGGAATCAGCTATATTATTTTTAGATAAGGAGAAGTACGAGGCGAATACATAGATATTTCTCTTTTCGCACCATTCCCATATTTGTTGAGCTATGCTGTTGAGATTTTTAAACCGAACGCTACCCATTTTATTAATGGTAGCTATGGCCGTAATATTGTCTATTCTTAAGAGAATATTTTTGTTTGAAAGCTCTTTTGCAAATGACCTTAAGCCATTGTACGCTGCTAGTAACAGGAGATAATTTATATTATGTTTCTGTTCAGTTTTATTCCAGAATCCATGTGTTTTTATCATACGCACAGCCTGTTTTTGAGGCATCCGAATATATTTCCAAGCAAAAATAATGTCTTTTAATTTTTTGTCGACTATTTGGAATATGTTCAAGCCACCAATACCAATGCAGGTCTCTTCCTAAGTAGCAAGGAATATTCATCACTGCCTTAAAATTATTATTATTCGCTAAGAGAGGGATATGTTTATCCCTTTCGAGATTTCTTATGTGCAACCATCCGTACTTACCTGCTGGGTGTGTCGCCATTACTGTAGGTACCTATTAATTTAGCAAAGTTCCTAATCACACATTTTCCTCTAGCTTTTATAGAACTTAAAACAATTTCTTTGCGTTTTCTAGAGGGAGTTATTTTTTGACTCTATTTATAATGAATCCAAAATCTAACAATAGATTCTTTGCTATCATTAGGTTTGTCTCACAGTCTTCTTCTGCCTTTCCCAATATAAGAAAATCGTCTAAGTACGCAGAACAAATTACATTTGGAGATCTTAAAAATCCTAAAACAGGTCTAATTATTTTTGTAAACACATAAGGACCGATATTTAGTCCGAATGGCAGACAATTAAATTGATACAGATCGTTTTTAAATTTAAATATTAAAAACTTCTTGTGGTTATTTTTTATTGGAAGAGAAAAATAGGTGTATTTTAAATCGATAGGTACTAGCATAAAAACATGATTTTGTGACTAGTTTTAGGACTGTTCTATTCTAATTTAAAGGTTTGCGGGGATACGAACTGATTTATTTTTTAAAAATTTAAAATAAAACGGTAACATCTATTTTTCTTTTTTGCTAAGAAAAAAAACGAGAGAAACTGGTCTTTTGTGGGTTTACATTTTGATATAGCTCCAATGTTAACCAAATGATTTACCGATAGGGGCGATAGGTAATAATGTAATAATTCCGGTTCATTTATATATAAATGAGGTTCGACAATCTGATATGGTATAGGTATGTTTTGAAAAGGAATACTAATACCATTGATCCAACCCAAAACTTTTGGATTTTGGGTAGGTAATGAGGGACCATTGGCATGAGCATTTTTTTTTTTCAAATGACCCGCATACGTTCTTTACCTTTGTTTCTATTTGCGGATTGTGGGTTAACGCTTGTATACTGTCGATTTTCCCTATAGTCCTCGAACTGCCGTGTCTTTTTCCTGCTGTTGTTCTGAGGGCGCCTGAAGTTTAAAACAGGCATTGTTCTTGCCTTTTGCCCGTTGGGTTGATGCGCTTGCAGCTCGTGATAGACCTGAGGGTCCCGGTTGAGGTTCGTACGTACGAGTCATTTTATTAGACTTAAACAGGAGATGGAATGTACCCAGGGACCCTTTAAAGTAAGGGGACCCAGCATTATACTTTCCAAAGTGAGGCCGTTTCTTTCCCCATTCTAATGGTCTCAACGATGCCAACTATGCCATTTTATTGGAGAATCTATGGATATAATAGGTACTTTGATTGTTAGTAAAAATTAATATGATTTCTAAAAATTAGACTTGACAATGTTCTGTCAACAAACACAGAGTATGGCAAGTGCCTAATGAATCAAATTAATTTTATATTTGAATTTGGTTTCCTGCAATTATTTCCAGGAATGTAAATAATATAAGTATGGTAAGTCAGTGCTGATTTTGCTTATTTGAGAATTTGTCGCTATTGCACCTTGTTACCAGGTTCCTCAAGCCATTTGTAATATTATGTAGGTATAATAGGTACGTAGTTGAACTTTCTTCCCTTGTTGAATGTATCTACCCAAAGAACTTTCACAGATTTCGGACTAATAAGATTAGGTCTTGTACTTAGTTCTAATCATGTAGTTTTTCTCGGTGCTCATTTTTGTAATTTTATTTCCCACCAAAGGTACCTCACAAACGTAGAATAAACTTTTAGTTGTAGATAAAAACTGTTTAAAAAAAGACCTGACTGAAGCTACCTGCTTAATAATTTAATATTTAAGAAATACCATTTTTGTTTTGAACTACTTACTTATACGTAATGACCACGTAATGGGAATTGTAGGATTACTAAAGGTGAGACATAAAACCTGATGGCAGTTGGACACTGACATATAACATAACCTTGTACCAGCCCACTTATGTGGTCTCCTTGGAGATATACAGAAAACAAGGCTTCACTTTTCCTATGTGATAGACTGTGACATGCTGGGTCCCCTTATTTTAAAGAGTCCCTGAATGTACCGATCTTTAATTATCTCCCCGCTTTTGTCACCGAGTTGTTGTTTTGGATCGTTTCGCTTAATTTTGTTCCGAAGAGGTATTCGTCGATTGGCCTTTCATTTATCAATTTTCGTTTTACTTCTCTAAGAAAGAGTGCTATTAGAAAACGTCTGTGGTTTGACAAACTATAGTGTACGTTTGCTAAAATTTGTCCACTGTCTGCTCATGTTGCCAGAATTTGTCTGGAGATTCAGAGTTATTTAATAATTCCGAAATCAATGCCCTAATTGCTGTCAAACCATAGGACAATAATTGGTTCTGTAGGCCCGATACAAAAAAATTGTTCGGATATTTCTGTAGGTGTCCCTTCGAAAGTATAATGTTTCCATCTCACTGAAACTTCCTCGTGTAAGCTTGGTCCAAACTTTTTACAAGTGGTTGGATTTTCGCCTAGTATTTGGGCGAGCCTTACATTTACATCAGTCTGGATAGTTTCACTCGGCGCCCTTTTTCACCTGAAGAGCTTTTCGCGGATTCTGTAACAATTATAAAGTACCAATTTTTTCAACGTAAGACAGTCGTCAATTATGCTAACAAAACAGTAAGACAATCGGCTATTACTTTTATAAGAAGTTTGCTTTTTTCCCCTAATTTGCGAGACAACCGTCAATCACATTATGGTGTTACCTTCTCTTGTATCTTCCGTAATATAGCCAATACCTCCTCATACTTCTTGCCTTTCTTATCGGGTGATCGGGGAGTTTTTTGCCTTTTTGTTATGTATGCTGGTCTGCATGAGTCAATGCAAACTATAGGGTGTAATAATCATGTAGGACAACAGCGCAGAATAATTAATCTCTGATGCGGAAGAATCGAACTTTGGTCTTGAAATCTGAACCCTAATGTACAAGAACATAACGAGGATACTGTGATGCCCCGGTAGGAGCCCCAAGAAATTATCATAAAATTATTAAATTCAGGTCGCGATATTGGGACCCTGGCTTCAGTCGAATGAATAGATTCCTTGTAATATTTTTATGGTGTTAATATAAATATCCCAGCCTCGCCGGTGGCCTGATTTCGTGGAAAAGCTATCGAGTTCTCGCGCTCGGATCACACCCCCGAATTTCGCGGAAAAACAACTGCCCTGGCCATATAAGGTAATCCTGAAAATCTCAGTGGAGAATTGGAACGCGAGCAGCATGGGGGATAGGGTATAAATATCAGGGCGACATTCCCAAATAGATCAGTTGTCAACCAGTAGGTACCCGACGATCAACCGTAGCAGCAGAGCAGTCGCGGGACGCGACTGCAACTGTTATTGAAACCATTTAGTAATTATTTTAAACCAGAATATTTTAGAATTAATATCAGAAATTGAGTCTTTTTATTTTCATTTGATACTGAGGATTTGGTAAACTTAATTGTAGTTATGTCAATTGAGGTAATGCGTGTTTTATCTAGTCTTTATGCTAATTAAGAACTTTTATTCGTTTGGTACAATTATTCTGAATTTTGAACCATATTATTTTGGTATTGCTTGCAAGAGTTTATCTTTTAATTGAATCATTTTATGCTACAAGCGTAAGTAAAGTGAATTACAGTTTATGCCAATTTTGTACTATTCATTGTTATAAAAAATAATCAATTAATTTTATGCTATTTGGAAATCTTTTGCAGTTTTTGTACTTAAATCTGAAGGTTTGTCATTTTATGCCATAGTTTATGTGTTTGTGCCATTCTGACATTTTGTTTTGCGTCCTATTTTAAATTCTATTGTTTAACAGTGTACTTTCAGGGTTCATATTTCGGATATCTGGAGTAGCATTGTGCGAAATCATAGATTTATTACAATTACTCATTATTTAATTATTGTACGTGTTTTTAAAACTGCCTCTTAAATTGTATTTTGCTAACTCAATGTACTGTTTCGTAATTAATCTTAATAAACTTGTTAAACTATACCCCGTGTCTCCGTTACATCCTTAGGCTCACACTAAAATAAAAACTTGTAGACCACCCTGTATAATACCGCTCGCCAATTAACATCTAACAGAATAGGATCACTGCAATACCTAACAATAATGTTAAAGATGTTAACAAAGACATATAAGCGATAAACTCTGATATTGACGATAATGAATTCTTTTGAAAAAAATTCTTCACTTTATTAAGGGAAATCCAACTCAGTCCCCTAAGCCAACAAATTCAAGGAAAAGGATTTGTTCCCATGCGGAAATTATAACAACAAAGGAATATCTCGTGAAACAAACAGAAGAAGAGGAAGCAAAGGAAAGATCTATAAAATCAAGGAAAATAAGAAAAAAAGAGGCTTTAAAAAGGAAAGAAGAAAGATAACTGCAAAAACGCAATATTAAGAAAAAGAAAAGGGCAGTATATCCTCATTGTCCGAAAGTGAGAGTTCCATCCAGGAAGCTGAAGATAGTTCCCATTCTTTAGAAGACATTAATGAAACAGCCGTAGAAGTTCTCATTGATGACTATGTAGGGTCTTACGAATCAGAACGTTATACAGGTCAGGTTATCGAAATAAATTCTAACTCGGAACTAGTGGAGAAAAGTAGGAAGCTTGATGGTTGGAAGTGGCAGAAAACAGATGATATTTAACATATGAGATTAGAGAAGTTTTAAAAGTTATTCGTCTACCTACCCCAATAAATAGTAGAGGTGTATTTAGAGTTCCTACCTTAAAAAATAAACAGGAACTTGCCCAAACCTTGTATAGAATAAGATAAGTACTTAAGTACCTATATATTTATCATGCACTTTTTTGTTAGTTAAGAGTCCAGAATAAGTATTTAGGTACTAGCCATAAGTATTTTTTATATCTAAGGATACATTGTTAATACTTTCGTTAACTAAGTACTTAAGTAGGTATATATTTTTTCCACGACCATTCGTGAATGTAAGCATTCTAAAATCATTTTTAATAATAGAAATTAAAAATTCTCACTCTAGAGCGAGATGATTTATTCTTAAATACTTGCTTCTCGAGTGTTTTGCATGTATTTCCAGGATCTTAATATAATTTTTGTAATCTATTGCACATAAATAAACAATGTAATAATAGGGATACTAATATTTCGTACTAATAATAATAAATCATTGCATTATTTTATATATTTTCATTCCAGAACAAGACAATGAGTATACGCTAATCGAACTAAACACAGCATAGAGTGCCATGGATTTCAAGACTGTCAACCTCGCCGTCAACAATAGCGGCGTGGGGGTGCGCCTCATAATAAGTATTTTCGAACGTGTTTTAAGTTAAATAAAATGACTGAAAAATCGAGGATTTTGATATGGAATTTGATAATACTCTACCTGAAATTACAAATTGTGCAAATAATATAATAGTGGAGTCAATCTGGGGGTTAGGGTGTAACAAATTAGTAACAAACTGATTTCAGCGGGAATCTTTAGATAATAATCTCCTATTTAACCTCTCAAAAGTCCCATTCAGTCTCAGTGGGGGAAGGTCGAAAAAAATCCCCGCCATCTTGGATTTCTTCCTTTTTTTCAAATATCTCCATTTGCAACAGTTTTTTCAAAAAAACATAAGAGACCTTTTTTGTATGGAAAGTGATTATGAACATTTTATTTCCTTACACTTTTTCTCTAAGTTGAATAATAAAAGAGATAGGGCTAATGTTTAAACTGAGCCATCCCCACTCATTTATTTTAGCGGAGACATGATCATATTTTCTCAAATTACAAACCAGTCGACAATAGATATTTAGAACTTATTGTATTCTAGATTTGATAGCAAGATCAAGTGAAGGCCAATAATAGAAGTTACAGTAATTGAAGTGAGACATTACAAGAGCCTCACACAGATTCTTTCGAATATTTTGCCTAAGAAAGTGTTTATTAGAATATAGAGTAGTAATTTTAGGGAGCAACATGATTTCTGTATAGCCTTTTTAACATGATCTCCATATCTAAAATCTTTGTCTATAATGATTCCCAAATTTCTGGTTGAGTCAACTTTTGGTAAAGTAGTACCCTCAATATTAATATTAAGGTTATTTGACAAATCCAGTCCAGATCTTTTTAAGCCGAATAATAAAACACAGCATTTGGAAGGATTCAGTTGGAGGTTCAGTTCAGAGGGAGGGATACTATAAATATATGTTCTTTAGGTCGCTATTTAATTTTGGGCTTTGCTATCTTTAACTCGCAAAAAGTAAGGCAATGATCAGAGATATGATGGGTTGATATTGTACCTACAGCAAAAACAGCATCACTGCAAGATACAAATTTAGGTTCAATTAACTTACTCGATGTTCCTGTTACTCTTGTCGGCTCATTCAAAATCTGCACCAAATTATAAGACGCTAGACATGTGCTGACTGGATTGTTAAGATTCAAAAAGTCTATGTTAAAGTCGCCTAAACATATTATTTCATCAAACGATGGTGAGATATGTGAAGAATATGTGACTAATCTTGGAAATCCCTTGGAAGTCACATGAACTGTCTTTTCGCCATTGTCTTTCTCATAAATACTGCATAATATGTTTCTTAACAAAGCCATAGTCACTTTTGCACTAATACAGTTAGAAATCGTCCTAACACGTAAGTAATATTTGCATTTGACTAAAATATCGTCGTAATATTCTCTGATGGTACTTCGTCGATCGTCGGTTTTTAGGAGGGTGGGGCGGACGCTCCAGTTGCTAATTTCGGTAAATTTTTATGTAGAAATAGGTATGCTTAAAACTAGGGGATATATAAAAATAATGGGGTAAGATACGCGGATGATTAATTATTATCTACTTATTATTTTCATCGGATAAAGTTGTACATAATAATAGATATAAGTAATTAAAATTTAATTATACTATTATTACACATTAGTTTAAATAAGTAGGTATTCATATTTTGTCCAAAAAATATTTCAAAGTGGAAAATGTATACAACCGCCTATAATTAATAGCTCTATCCCTGTTACCATTCACTTTAGAGAAAAATGTTAACCAGATGAAATTTTTAAAATTTTATTCTCTACAAAAAATGCCTCTTATGCTTTTTTTGAAAAAAACTGTTGCAAACGGAGATATTTGTGAAAAAGGAAAAAAATTTAAGATGGCGGCGATTTTTTTCGAACTTCCCCCACTGGGACTGAATGGGACTTTTGAAGGATTAAATAGGAGGGTGTTATCTAAAGATTACTGCTTAGATCAGCTTGTTACTAATTTGTTGCACCCCCCACGTATAATACTCTGGTACGTTTACCGTACTATAAGTGAGAACCTGCTGCCGCAAAAATCGAAACATGAATATGATATGATGCTATTATGCGTTGTTAAGGGAGTGTCAACAAGAAAAGAAAACGACCTCATTTTCTGAAAATGTTTTAATGCATTTTTTGGTGATTTCTTAAAAAAAATGGAAATCCTCGACTCTATGGAAAATGTATTCAATTTTAAAAGCAACGATAAATGTGAAACATGATATCGATATATCAAAATACAAAAAATTAAAATTTTTACTAAAACGCTCTTCTGAAAACTATGTACCTAAGAAATCGAAGGTTTTTGCAGAAGAAAATGTTAGGCAATTGAAAATGCTCCGGATGTGATATATTTAGCTACAAAGGTAGTAACAATAATTATCTCCCAAATAACATAATAAAATTTAGTTATTTTAGGTCGCTCTTGTAATTGGAGTTTTTGGGGTTTGTCGTAAGAATGAACTTGACAACATGAAAGTTTCTGACATTAAAGATTTAGGTTCCGCAATACTAACTGCAGTTCCTAATATAAACACTAAAAAACCAAGAGAATTTACAATCACGGGAGATTTTTATTATAATATTGTAAGGAAATACTGGGCACTGAGACCTTCTCTAGTTCCGTCTGATAATTTTTTTATTAATTTCCAAAAAAATAAATATACACGCCAAGTAATTGGCGTAAATAAACTAGGTAATGCCTAAACAAATTGCCACGTTCCTGAATCTAGAAAACCCACAAGAATATACTGGCCACCGTTTCCGCCGTACGTCAGCGACTACGTTGGTAAAGCAGGTGCGAATATTAAAACATTAAAAAGACATGGGGGCTGGAAGTCTTCTCAAGTAGCAGAAGGATATATAGAAAATTCTCTACAAAATCGAATAAATGTAGCAAATCAATTAGTCTCGTCAATTACTGGATCGTCATCGTCAGTAACTGCCCCTTCATCTTCCAATTCGTCTTGCTATACGTATGTTAACTCCGCATCTACAAACCAATCTGTGTTGAAAAATATTACGGAAAATATTTCCAATGCACCAGTTTTCAATTTCAATAATTGTACAAATACTATAAATATACATATTAATACAATGTAACAAGCAAAATGTGTGAATAAATAACTTGTTTTGTTCAAATTCAATTTAATTGTTTTTTGACTTTCTGGTCGTGGAGAATAATTATATTCAAGAATGGTCGTGGAGAAAATACAATCTGTTACTCGGTTAGAATGAAAAAATTCGATACGAGTGGAAGATTCCGAACGCGAGCGTTAGCGAGCGTGAGGAAAAAAATTAGTGGATTCCTCACGCTCGCTAACGCTCGCGTTCGGAATCTTCCACTCGTATCGAATTTTTTCATTCTAACCTCATTACAGAATCTACTATTCTTGTAAGTATTCTATAGTACATGTATTTAATTCTGGTTTTTTTAAATAAAAGTGTCTCCAGGTAATTTTCTATTTGACCTCATATCCCTTGAACGATTCAAACATTTTCTAATTTGCAAAAAGTATATTAAATAGAGGATAATATAACAATGTATGGCCCAGATACCCGTATGTTTTCACTGTGGTGCCTTTACCCGAAATAAATAAAGGTGACATACTTACCCCGATTTCAGGGGTAAGTGGGCCACCCGGCATTCTTTTAAAAAATGTGTTTGTAAACATGTAATAAGATTTTAACAGCTTATATTCTGGCATTATGTTCTAATATAATGGCACTCTTTAGATTATGAATTGCATAAACGCCATAAATCACCTCGAGCAGTTATAGACTTTCAATTTTCAAAAGTTGTAAATTGGGGCCCCACTTACCCAACTTCACCTTACCACTTCGGACTAACTACTACCGGCGAAAAATTAACTATTACCACTTCGGACTAACTACTACCGGTGAAAAATCAACTACTACCACTTCAGACTAATTAGTACCTACCGGTGAAAAATCAACTACTATTATACCACATCAGACTAACTACTACCGGTGAAAAATCAACTACTACCACTTGGGCTTAACTACTAAAGGCGAAAAATCAACTACTACCACCTGGCAATAACTACTACCGGCACAAAATCAGCTACTACCAGTTACTTTTGACTAACTATTTCCTTCCTACTATCACTTCAGACTAACTTTTACCGGTGAAAAATAATAATAGTAATAATAATATTAATAATATTAATAATAATAATAATACCCTAGCAGAGAACAGGTCGACGGTTTTGGAGAAATCAACTTGCCACACCAGGTCCATACAATGTCAGTGCAAGCTGGATCAGCGAAGAGCGCGAGATGGGCCGGAACTATAGCCAGATGCAACATGAGCAATTCACAACCGCTGAGGTCTCCGATGTCATCAAGAATTCCCACAACTGGAAGGCACCAGGTCCAGATCATCTCCAAAATTATTGGATTAAGAAGTTGTGGTGCACGCATGAACAGATAACTACCTTAATTAATGAAGTCTTGCTCGATCCTCTGAAAATGCCATTGTTTCTTACACAGGGTGCCACCTACTTGTTACCAAAAGATCAGCGGAATACGGATAACCCTGCCAAGTACCGCCCAATAACCTGCTTGCCTACGCTGTACAAGATAATCACTTCTTGCCTTACGCAGCGAATATATGCTCACTGCGAGCGGAACAACATCATGGCAATGCAGCAGAAGGGCTGCGCGAAGGGCGCAATGGGATGCAATGAGCAACTCATCATAGACTCTGTCATCTGCAACCAGGCTCATTCCAAGCAACGAAACCTCTAAATGGCTTATGTGGACTACAAAAAAGCATTTGATTCCGTACCTCACGACTGGCTAACAGGTATCTTAAAGCTGTATAAAATAGATCATCATACAGTTTCCTTTTTAGAACACGTTATGACAACCTGGCGCACTAAGATACAACTCAGAACCGCAAGCAGCAACATCGAGACCGACACAATCGACATCCGAAGAGGGATTTTCCAAGGAGATTCACTCAGTCCACTGTGGTTCTGCATGGCGATGAACCCTCTATCACATCGGTTGAACTCTACGAAATACGGCTTCGCTATCAAAAGCAACAACGCAGAAGCGATCAAGTTGAATCACCTATTATATATGGATGATTTAAAACTGATGGCCGCAACCAAAAACCAACTAACGCAAATGCTTAAAATTGTAGAGGAGTTCTCCAGGGACATCGGAATGCTGTTTGGACTGGGCAAGTGCCGCACCCTTAATATCATCCGGGGAAAGCTCGAACAAAGCGCACACAAGATGCAGGACGGCCAGGAGATCGAAGCAATGAGCATGGGAGATACATACAAGTACCTCGGGTTGAAACAAGCTCAAAGGATAGACCATCGAACAATGAAGACTGATTTAACGAATGAATTCATCAAGAGAGTAAGACAAGTAGTGCGAACTGATCTTAACAGCAGGAATTTGTTTAAGGCCCTGAACACGTATGCGTGCTCTGTACTCAGCTATTCGTTCGGAATAGTGAATTGGACCAACACGGACATCAACAACCTGCAACGAAAAGTTAGGACACTACTGACAAAAGCTCATAAACATCATCCCCGTAGCGCCGTAGAAAGAACAACTCTGCCACGTCAACTAGGAAGAAGAGGATTGGCAGATCTCAGCAAGCAATTGGACCAACAAATATTAAATCTGCGTAATTATTTCTACAGGCAGGCCAACAGCTCCACACTACATAGGGCTATATGCGGAGCAGACGTCTCAACACCGCTACGTCTGACGGAACACGAGCGTCAAAATCACCACCGAACCGACAACGATAAACTACAGAGGTGGTTGGGGAAGCCGCTGCACGGGAGGCATCCTAATGAGGTTAACCAGGAACCTGTCGACAAGTTAGCGTCGTACTATTGGCTGATCTCGGGACGAATGTTCCCCGAGACAGAAGGCTTCTTACTGGCCATACAAGATCAGGTTATACCAACTCGCAACTACCTAAAATTCATTGTAGGAGATGCATCGGTAGTGGATGACAGATGCAGATACGGGTGCCCAACTTCAGAAACAATCCAGCACATAACAGGAGGATGTCAGATGTTCGCATCAACGGAATATAAGGAACGACACGATTCGGTTGCCAAGATCTTGCACCAGGAACTGGCGGAAAAACTTCTGCTTGTGCAGGCAGAGAGGATCCCATATTACAGCTACACACCGGAGCCTGTTCTTGAGAACAACAACTACAAGATGTACTGGGATCGTACAGTTCTGACCGATCAACGAGTTGCCCATAACAGACCGGACCTTATAATAGTTGATAAAATTTCTAGGAAGACAACTCTGATTGATGTGGCCATCCCGAACAACAACAACCTGCGTGTGAAGCAAGTCGAGAAGATCGCGAAGTACAGAGAATTAGAAGAACGAATTAGAAGGCAATGGGAAATGGACAACGTTCAGACGATTCCAATCATCGTGTCAACAACTGGTGTCATACCAAAAAGTTTGCTAAGAAACATCAAAGAGCTGGGTCTAACTGATAATCTTTACAGGTCCATGCAGAAAGCGGTACTACTTGCGACAGCCCGAACCGTCAGGAAATTCATGGGGAGTGCAGGAACGTCCAACAACATCAATGTCACCTAAGGCCCGATAACATGGCAAGGGTCTCGTCCGAGCCAGATCCTTATGGTATCCGGGATACCCGGGATCTGAGTGAATGTTCCCTAGAGAGGGAGTGCGAATGACTTTTGGCTAAGTCGATAATAATAATAATAATAATAATAATACGTTTATTTGCCATACTAAGAATTTAACATATTTGACATACTAATTATAAAATAAATTAATTATAAAGGTAAACTCACTGTATGCAAAATGGGCCAAAAGACAGTTTAAACTGATATTAAATTTTAGCCCTATTGATAATACTATGAAACGTAAATGATCTAATCAACTACTACCACCTGGGAATAACTACTACCGGCGAAAAATCAACTACTACCACTTCGGATTAACTACTAGGTACCGGCAAAAAATCAACCACTAACACCTGGAAATATATAACTACTACCACTGAAAAATCAACTAGGTAGGTACTACCACTTCAGACTTACTACTACCTTCGAAAAATCAACTACTATCACTTCTAACTAACTACCAGCGTAGAAAACTCAACTACAGCACGACGGAAGTAGTTAGTCTGAAGTTACAGAAGTTGATTTTTCGCCGGTAGTAGTCAATCCGAAGTGGTAGTAGTTGATTTTTCCACTGGTAATAGTTAATCCGAAGTGGTAGTAGTTGATTTTTCACCGATAGTAGTTAGTCTGAAGTGGTAGTAGTTGTTTTTTTACCGGTAGTAGTTAGTATGCCCCATGTCGCCCTCTAGTCACTTCCACCAGAGAACAAACAAATTTTGTATCATTGTTCTTGCATGCCTATCTCTTTGATTTTTTACCTAACCTCTAGATTTTGTGTTTTGACCCACCATCTTGGATCGAAGTACTTGACCGTTACGTTGTGCCTTGCTGTTCCTTTGAAAAATTAATACTTTAAATAATTTTCAGTAGGTGGAAAAAACAAATGTAAGTACTTAAGTAGTGTGCTACCTTTTTAAGTTTTGAAAATCGCTAGTTATTGTCAAAATCTCATGAAATGATGAATCTAACCTAATTGTTTTGTACTGGAGTTTGTGGGTCCTTTTGTTCATTTATTTTTAATATACCATTTTTAATAAATGTTGCAATCGCGGAACTAGGTATACCTAGTTGGTTCTCATATGGGTCGAGCATAATTTTTGATAACCCGAATAATTTCCTGTATACCTACATAGATTAAAGGAGCCATAGATAGTCAAAAACCGTCCGTAAAAAATCCCGCTACACCAACTTTCAAACTTTAATTTTGGGGTGAAAACAAATTAAAACAGATAAATTGTAATGTCTTACAATTCTTAGGACTCGATACTAAGTTGAACTATAGGGATTTTAATTTAGTTATTAGTTTTTATGTAAAATTTTATGCAAAATATTTGGTGTAGCGTGCGGAAATTTTAATAATGGTACTGACAGTCTATGTGTAGCTTTGTCTATGAGACCTATCTATAACTATTTGATTTATAAAATGGTTTCGAAACCTATTCTTGGACAATGGTAACAGTTATTTCCGGAAAACCGTGTTTATAATAGCCGTAGGCAATGTAAATTATTATTTTTTAGTTATAGTTATTTTTCAATTTTCATTAATACTACCCTGTGTTCTGGGTTCTGGAAGGTTCGCGGGTTCTGAGCGAGCATTGCGCATGTACAAGAAGATATCTTCTGGTCTCTGGTCTCCACTAGCCCGTCAATTATTATATATATATATCTCTCTCTCTCATAGGTTAGAGTATGCGTCTAACCTATCCCTTATATTTTGTGGTTAGCGTCGTTTTGGTCGATACTGGACTGTTGATTCACAATCCCGCCAAAATTCGTTATTCGTTATACTTGTTGAGATTATGTATGTATGGCAGATCGCCGGCTTGTTTGTATTTGAGGCAGTTTTAAAAGATTTCAGTGAGTTACTAGTCTAGATTTCCATTTAAGCCCAAGTATTTTTTAGTGTTTGTCCTACAAGATTAGGATATACCTAGGTATGTATAATAATACAATAGCCAAGGCTAGGCGCTTTGCTTACATTCCTGCTTGCATTGCACATATTCATATCGTAAAATTCATACTTTTTATAGACAAAATGCCGGACACACCGGAACAGCTTTTAAACGAGGTTGAACAGATTCGCCAGCAAAATATAAGAAGGCAACAAGCTCTTCTAGCAGCTCTCTATGAATCACAAGAATTTCTCGATACACAGATAGCCCTCCAAGAGATTAATTCGAACAGTCGGAGTGTAGAACGCACAAAGCGAGGCAACAAGAAATCAAGAAAACTGAAGCAAAAAAGCTCTGTATATAAGGACAACACATTTAGATTTTCTGGTTATGTGCCCACAGAAAGGCGCCGTTCTGCCAGATTGGAAAATAAAGATCCGGAATTTTCAGTAGAGGACTTGCTTCAGGATGGGGAAATAATTGGTAATTTGGCAGATCTCGAAAAAGTTACTTCTAGACCTAAACCAAAAGTAAAAAGATTGCATTCATTTAAAAAACGCGAAGTGGCACGGGTTACACTTGATGTAGAAGATGTAACTGAGGAAATGATCAGAAATGTTTGCAAAAATGTAAAGGACAAGAAGTATTCTGAAAATGGTACTAGTTGCCACCAGTGCCGTCAAAAAACACTGGACCAGAAGACGGTCTGTCGCAGTAAGGACTGCCAAGGAATCCGGGGACAAGTTTGTGGTGTTTGTGCCAGAAATAGGTAAGTAGGTATCAATATTTTTATACTTATCACAAGTACGAATGGTCGCCAAAAGTCCATTATGGTAAGCCCAATACCTTTTTAGCTGAAATTTGGCACACATATTTGTTGTACAAATGGATTTTTGTGTAAGTTGTAAATTCAAATACTTAATAAACGGAACAAGATGGTGTTCTACTCTTTATTTGGATATTTATTGGGATTTTTTTTGTTTATTTTAGGCTTGTCATCTCTAAACAAATTTTTGTGTTATTTTGAAATATCAAGCACAAATTTTGTTGGACTTCTTGCAAGGGTTGGGTCAGTAGAATACATTAAGTAAAATACAGGGTTTTTTTACATGTCGGAAATAATGTGTTTGACAAGAAAGATATTCTATATTATCGACACGTAAATTACCTCATAAAATACCACATGACTACTTTGGACTTACATTTCACTCCATACACGTCCGAAGTAAACTTATTTAGATACGTGGGAAGCCGTCGGAAGTGCATTTTTCTCATCTTTGCAATAAGGAGCATATGCCCTCCTTTTTGGGGGATAGGTGCTGCCGTATGAAAAAAGATGGGGGCATTCGCACCATATTGTGGCAGTCGGCAGCGATGCGCGCTGCCTTAAGAAAAAGAAGTGGTAATCACTTCCAATGGTGTAACCCACCCCCGATTTTTTTGAAATTCTGGCTAGGTACCCCCTATTTTTGCCCGACATTCGGGGGTGGGTTACACCATTGGAAATAATTACCACTTCATTTTTCATACCGCAGCGCCCATCGCCGAAAAAGGAGGGCATACACAATATAAAATATGAGACAAGATAGGTCTGAATAATCTCGGACATCATCCAATCGACTTAGTAAACAAGCTGATTCATCATCCATCAGATGGTAGAAATAAGGTTATGTGTCACGTGACTCAATCCACCAATGAGAGAGCAAGACATATAGTGACTTTTATACAGTGCCCGCCAAAAAGTCTGCACCATATGGGAAATGAAAAAATTTTCCGAAAAATGGGCTTATTTAACCGAATTTCGAAAAAAGTCATAAGAAAAATATGTTTCCTTCGCAATTTTATACCCCTATGCAAAATTTGAAGAGCCTACTACGATTTTTATATTTTGCCCTTTGTTGCCCTTTTCCGTATTTGTTAATCCATAAAAGTCGATCCTATGGAATTTAAAACACTCATTGACTGAATACATACTGCATAATACTTAGTTTACAGTCTAAATAGCCTTCTTTTCCTTTTTTTTTTGCAAAAAAATTAAAATGAGGGCTTGTTGAAGAAGCACGCTTGGTGCAAAACTGATCTCATTTTTACAGATAAACACATAAATTCGATTTACAAACTTCTTTCTATAGTAAATGGTTGTAAAAACACACAAATATTTCTGTTGTGCTGATCTGATCAGAAATATCTAAAAAATTTAAAATATTATGTCCAATAATATCCAACAAAGGGCAAAATATGAAAATCGTATTAGGATCTTGAAATTTTGCATAGGGGTATAAAATTGCGAAAGAAACATATTTTTCTTATGACTTTTTTCGAAATTCGGTTAAATAAGCCCATTTTTCGGACATTTTTTTCATTAATGTCAAATTTGACCTATAAAAGAGACTACGTCACAACATTTGATTATGTAAATTTTGGTTCTAGAGCAAGCAAAACCTGATGCCGCAAACAAATTTTCCGTAAGTTATTTATTAAAAATTTTTCCCGTACGGTGCAGACTTTTTGGCGGGCACTGTATACGTTGGACGTATAAATAGCCACTTCCTACCTTTTATTCTATTTTCCATTATAGTAATGCAAAACAAGGTGTTTTAACTTATTAATTTGTTTATTTCAAAAACATAAAAATGAAATATCAAATTATAAAAAGAAACAACTCAGAATAGAATTTTTAAACCTTTGGCACTTAGAAAATACTTTTTTGCTTAACTCCACACGCCAAAACTTTTGTTTTTTTGCCTCAACGCGCGTTCCACTAACCATGTTAGCATCATCAGGAGATGATGTTAACATGGTTAGTCTTAGACTTAATCATATGATGATGCTAACATGGTTAGCGAAACGCGCGTCGAGTGCAAAAACAAAGTTTTGGTGTGTGAAGTTAAGCAAAAGAAGTAAAAAAAAAAACAGATTTACAAGGGCGGTTCATCAATTATTGTCCCTAGACTAGTTGGCGTTGACCGAAACAATCGGTACTCTAGTAGTACAACTGTCAACATCTGTCAGTCTTGCTTGCCAAATTTCAATATCACATCGTTTCAAATATTCGAGTAAGAATTTTTATTCTTGGGTTGTGCATAGTGAATTGAGAAAATGGAGAAAAATGAAGTGAGGGCTCTTTTAGTCATAAAATATCTGCAAAAGAAAGGGTTGACTCCAAAGGAAATTTACGAGGAAATTTACATGGAGTGTTAGGTGATGATAGTCCTTCATATCAAACTTAAAGAACAACTGCGTGGTTCTCGATTTTTGAACGATGAAGAAGTGATTGAAGTTCTAAGCGGCTGGTTGGGAGAGCAAGAAAAACAATTTTACGAGAATATCTATGGGTCAAATCTCAATAGTTGCTGAGGTTGTAGTCCTTTTTTAAAAAAATTGAATTATGGCAATATCTCCCAAACTAATCAAGCTGCTGAACTGAAATTTGGCACTGCTGTGTTTTTGGGTATGGAGAATAAGCTGAAAATGTCAATTTCTACGTATCTCACAGAGAGCGCCACTTGCTCTGTTTTTGGATCGTGCTTTTACTCGTAACTTTGTTGAGGTTATCTTTTCGGTCCTGCAGGTCCATCATTTTAGTGCATCTTTTCATTCTGCAACAAAGAGGTGCTCTTGTTTCATAACGATCAAATCAACGGTTTGTATTTAAATTGTCAAAACATGCCCCAAAACACCTGTTGATTTCAATATTCGAAAAATGAAATATTCACCTACTGCTGTCAAATATCGCACAACGACTCTACCATTTAAAGAGAGAAAAAAACCCACATGAACAATGTCCCAAAAAATGTTCACTTTCAAAATGAAACGGATTGAAACTCGACAAAATTTGGACACCTTATTTCAAGAAAACAAATATGTTTTGATCAATGTTCATTTGGCATTTTTTTCTTCATTTTCAATGTACAGTTGATCTATAACATTTGAAAGCAGTAGGTGAAAATTTTATTTTTCGGATATTGAAGTCAACAAGTGTTTGGGGCACGTTTTGGCAATTTAAACGCAAACGGTTGATTTGGTCGTTTAGAAACAAGAGTATCTTTTTGTTGCAGAATGAAAATATGCACTAAAATGATGGACCTGCAGGACTAAAAAGATAACCTCAAAAAAGTTATGAGTAAAAGCAAGATCCAAAAACACAGCAGTGACAAATTTCAGTTCAGCAGCTTGATTATTTTGGGAGATATTGCCATAATTCAATTTCGAAAAAAGAACTACAACCCCGTACTACCCCAGTAACTATTGAGATTTGACCCGTAGATGTTAAGCTTAATCGTAATATTTTGACGTACCCTACCTGCTCCCGCAAGATGTCCACGTAGTTACTGGACACCCTGTATATTGTTTTATCTGAAACAATTTTTGATAAACTAAATTGAGCTTCTATTTGACCGAACCTCAGAGAAATAACCAAGGATAGAGGGAGCAAAAGCATTAAAATGCACCTGTTTGTAGTTAACCAACATCTTATGCAAATTTACCGAAGTAAACAAACATTACGGCCTTGTGTACAACGTTAACCTGTGATAGGATATATCCTGAGAAATATCAATTTGGCCGCACACCACACACTTCCTGCACCCCATTGTATACAAAATCAGTCACTATAGATCCTAAATACTAATAAATAGTCTATAAATTAGCAAAAAAAAACAACTGAAAACACGAAAAATACATACACAATACAATCAAAAAACTTGACTCGCTGGGCAAACACGAAACAAATACCGCTGAGTAATGAACACGGTGGCAACGGCCATGTTGGGCGGTTTGAGGTACCTATCTGTTGATCATTTTATTAAAGTGATAATATTTACTTACTATAATTACAGGGCAATTTAGTTTTAGTTTAAAATTGTTACATACAAGGAATTAATAGCTACAATTTCTAATTTAGCGTTATGGGATATCTGCCTTCATTTAATCTCATTATTGAACCCATCTATTTTGAAATGAAATGCTGTAAACAATGTAGTACTTGGCATCACTCAAAAAGATGTTGGCTCTGTTTACTTTTTGTTCTTACTCCCTCTATCCTTGGTTATTTCTCTGAGAACTGAAATTCAAAAAGATGGTAACTTAGTTTGTACAGAGACTCGTTTTTCGGGGTAGAAAAATGGTGTTTAACAAAAAAAGAAAAAGGACCATGTGTTGGTGATCTCTTTAATTGAAGTATGTTCGATGCTGAAAATTACAAAATCTGGCTTAGAGCTAAGAATGAAAAATACAATAACAATTAATTACCTGATACCAAGCCTTAAGTTTCAAGAAATTATTATAAATTAATCTTCCACAAAATCAACGAGAAGGGCTACCAGCACGAACAGCAAAATGCGCATCGAAAACACTTCAAAAAAAAATCTCGGTTTTTTCCAACATACAAAAAAGAATGTTAAATTCAATAACGGCATTAATAGCGTACTCTCATTGAGAATTGCAGAAACATTTCCAAGTACAGAAATAGGAACCAATAACCAAAGAAGGTACCACCAGAATTCTTTGTTATGTTACGCTTTAGCAGCCTCCGTGGCGATGTTAGTACAAGCCCCGAATTGGGGATGTGCTGACTGAAACTGCAAATGTGCTGTTGGCTCCTGCCTGGACTTCATTCGTTGCTTCCCAAATCATTCCTATCTTTTTGATTTGGTTGATGTTACACCGAACTGATGATTGCCAAATAGCATGAAACACGTGTATGCGGTTACTAGTTTTTTTTGTTTTCTAACATTGAGTGTTGAGTGCTTATGCCCATTATCACTTGTTATGTTACAAATTATTGTAGAAATATGTTGATTGTTGCTGTCATCGACATCAATAGTACCTCTAGAGTTTTTAAATTCTGTCAAATTATCATTCATTTTAAAAATAGAATGTTTCTCTTGAGAAAAGTAAGCAATATGCAGTACACCTACCCTGAATAATTAAAAGAAACTTCTGTGACTTCGTAATTTCAAAATTTTGGGGATTTCTTGGTTTATTCTGGAATATAATTAATTCTGTTCTTGTTTTCTTCTATTCTACGTCGAACATTTCCAAGTACAGAAATAGGAACCAATAACCAAAGAAGGTACACCAGAATTCTTTGTTATGTTACAAATTATTGTAGAAATATGTTGATTGTTGCTGTCATCAACATCAATAGTACCTCTAGAGTTTTTAAATTCTGTCAAATTATCATTCATTTTAAAAATAGAATGTTTATCTTGAGAAAAGTAAGCAATATGCAGTACACGTTCCCTGAATAATTAAAAGAAACTTCTGTGACTTCGTAATTTCGAAATTTTGGGGATTTCTTGGTAAATTCTGGAATATAATTCTGTTCTTGTTTTCTTCTATTCTACGTCGAAAATTTCTTCAGTCTAATAACGAAAATTTCTTTCATTTAACTTTTCTTGTTAAACGTCGGGGTATTCTTAAGTTCCACATCTGTTTTTTATTTAATTCCACGTAGGAGTTTTCTATAGGTCAACATCGGAGTTCTACGTAGAGACTCCCTTGGACCTTCTTTTATGGCTCAAAGCCCAGATTCTACGTCTGGGTTTTCTTTGACTTTTAGTTCAACGTCGGAGTCTTCTTTGATTTTTAGTTCAACGTCGGGGTCACCAATGTATGGCATTTTTTAATTATACTTTAATGATGAGAATATTATAGAAAATAAAAGATTTTATATTTTGACACTTTTATTTTATCTTTGTTAAAAACAATATACCTTACAGTGGAACTTCTCTAACTCGAATCTCCAAGGAACAGAATGTAAAATTTGAGTTAGGTAAAATTCGAGTTAGGTAAAATTCGAGTTATAGAAAAATATGAATTCTTCTTTGAAGAAATCAGTAATTTTTTTGTGTTGAATGAGACCATTTTTCTTTGTCTATAAAATATTCCACTAAATTTATGGAAGCATGTATTGCACATACATTTTCTCTGGACGAAACAAAATTCCTTACATTTTCGATAGCAGATATCGCTTGGTCAAATGTAGGTATAGCAACAGTTAGTTCATTACGAACAAAATGTTCTATGACACTATCTTCATCGGTTGGGAAACACATTGTATGCACACCATCATCGACACTAACATAATCTTAAAATGCAACATCATTCAAGGGTTAAGAGCCCACGCAGACAGAGGGCGGTCAGGCGTTCCACGTTCAGAGTTCTGCGTTCTTTTTTTGGGAGTTCCGAGGGCATACATGCGGCGGCCAATTACCAGCGTTCCAGTTTTGCTCCAAATATTGGGTGTGAAACATGTTCTCATCATCCTCCGATGAAGAAGAAGCATTGCTTTTGTGGAGCCTGGAAGTGTCCAAAGAGAAAAGGAAAAAGGAAATACTGGATGCACGCACCCGATTAATACCAAAGGAGAAGATCAAGGAGAATTTAATACTCTTTTTGCTGAATTGCTTGAAGATGAAGAACGATTTTTTATTTATTTTTATTTATATTTATTTATTTATTTATTTTTTCAACTGGAGGAAAGCTATTCCTGCAAAAGAGAGGCTGGCAGTATTTTTATTTATAAGGTAATATTTCATTATTTCAAAAGAAATAAAACTATTACATTACTAAAACAGGGTGTCTACCAACCTGGAAAACCTGGAAATGTCAGGGAATTATTTTTGGTCAGGGAAATCAGGGAAAAGTCAGGGAAATCTATCAAATAACCTGGAAATTTGTGGTTTAATAGATATAAAAATAGGAAATCTTTAATTCTTACAAAAACTAATCAAAATTATATCATATTCATTTTGATTCTACTCCACAGAGATCGCATATTATGGTATTTATTTATATGTGATCCCTGTGCTTCTACTATACTCCAAAGATAATCTAACTAAATAAGATTTTATGAAGCTATTTATTTTTGTTTTGAAGATGTTTATTTTTTATGTTTTTTTTATTTTGGAGAATGTGTAAAAGATATTTGTTTGTTTTATATGTGATTTTATATTTTTACAATAAATCGTGTATCTTTATTTTTTACAGGGTGGCTCATTATAAATTGACACGCCATTGCTACTTTTTGAGGTTAGAAAAAAAGTTTTTTTTACAAAAGTTATAGATACTAATACAAAGTTTTTTGTGACACTATTGGACCTTATACAGTGTGTTCTAGAAAGTCGTGGCAGACATAACTTATATTTCTTTAAATGGAACATCTTGTATATTTTTGTTATATGTTCACTCCAACCGTTCGTTCAGAACTAAGCCTTTTTTTGAGGGATTACTCCTTGGGTCATAGGCTGCCATGAAAGACAAATGCTAAATTATAGTAATAGCTGACAGTTTGCAAGTATATTCATGCTATGGAAAACATAATGGTCTCTTTTAAGATTTCAGGGAAAATGAAGTAGGGAAATTGAGAGAAATAAGAAATTTTAAATAGTAACATAGGTAATAAACTTCGTCAAATTTATTGTTTGTAATTTAATTTTTTGAAAGCGACAATGACATTTAGAAAAAGGATAAATTTTTATATGTTTTTGTGGGATTATTTAAAAAACAGAATTTATTATGACAGACCGAAAAATGTAGAAACACTGAAAAGTAGAATTCGGGAAGAAATCCACATATTAAATACCGAACACAGCAATTTTATTGTTGCCCCAATAAACAGAAACTTAGTAGCAAATATCAATAAATTCATACGTATATCCTTTGTCTAAATGTTATTGTCGTTTTCAATAAAAATTAAATTTCGAACAATAAATCCAACGAAGTTTATTAACTATGTCACTTATTATTTAAAATTTCTCATTTCTCTCAATTTCCATTCTTAATTTTCTCTGAAAACTTAAAATAGCCCATTTTGTTTTCCAAAGCGTGAATATACTTGCAAACTGTCAATAATTGTTACTATAATTTGGCCTTTGTCTTCCATGGCAACCTATGACCCAAGGAGTAATCCCTCTCAAAAAAGGCTGTTCTGAACGAACGGTTGGAGCGAACATATAACATACATGCTTCATTGGAATCGGAAAAATGCGTAGAAAATATCCAAGGCGTTCCATTTAAAAAAACAAAAGTTATGTTTGCCACGGCTTTCTAGAACACACTGTATAAGGTCCAATAGCGTCACAAAAAACGTTGTATTAGAATCTAAAACTTTTGTAACAAAACTTTTTTTTCTAGCCTCAGACACTAGCAAGTTAAGGGGGGTGTCAATTTATACTGTACTTTATTAACCTCGTTAGCAACAGTTTCTGCCAAAAAGTTGAAATTCCAAGTCACTTTATAACTTTCTTCGAAAACATAATCGGACAAAATTTGCACATTTATTTAATTAATGTCAGATGACATCACTAAAACTAATAGTCCGCTTTTGAATTTTTTTGTTAGTAAGCACGATCGTTCAGAGTAATTTCATCCTAGGGGATCTGTTGACTCTTCCATTTTATTCAAATTCACATATTTATCTCAGTAGGTAGGTATTAGTCAGGGAATTTTTTGCTTTTTGGTCAGGGAAAACCTGGAAAAGTCAGGGAATTTTAAAAGCTCGATTTGGTAGACACCCTGTAAAAAAATATTTCGCCTTTACTATTATTACAAATATTTGTAAGTAGATTTATGAACTGTGTCATCCAAATCCAAAAGTGCACGTCCTACGGTCTCATAATAGTTGGTAAATTCTGGAGATGTGTTCGAAGGAGTCGACATCTGACTTTCCTGGTCTGTTGATGATGGAGACATAACATGGGGCAATTGGTCTTGATGTGGAGGGTATTGTTGCGTCATTTCAGGGCTACCAAAAGTAGTATCTCCTGCTGCTTGCCAGCTCATAGCGAGCAAATAAAGTTGCTATGTCGAGTTTTAGCATAGCTTGCTTTCTTGGTGGAAACTTTCTGCTTTCTTCTCACGATTTTTATAATCGTTATTACTTAAGTCGTTTAATAAACGTCTTTCTCGAACTAATTCGATTAATTTTTCTGTTTCCGACATAGTTGAACGCCTGAACGGTCACACGTTCTTTGTCTTTCCGTGAATTGAACGCCGGAACGCAACAGTTCTCTTTGACCGCCCGGTCTGACTACCGGCAGTGCGTATTGTTACTAAGACATACATACATTCCAAAGAACGCAGAACTCGGAAAGTCTGACCGCCCTCTGTCTGCGCGGGCTCTAAGGGTGGGGATGATGGCATATGCTCTAGTCTAATAAAAAAACACAAAGAAAAACTAATAAGACCTCTTAGTCACATCATTGATTTGATTTTTAGCACTGGTCTCTTTCCACAAAAATTAAAAACCATAATAATTGTTCCTCTGCATAAACAAGGTAACAAACAGTTAACTAACAACTATAGACCAATAGCTCTGACCAGCACTGTAAGCAAGTTGATTGAAAAGTGTTTTAAATCTAAATTAGTGAATTTCCTGGTTAAACACAAAATTTTAAATGAAAACCAATTTGCTTTTAGAGAGGGTTTGAGCACTGAGAATGCACTCTGTAAGGTCACAGAAGAAATAAAAACTTAGATAAGGGCAAGAAGGTCATTGTCATATTCTTGGACCTGCAGAAGGCATTTGATACGGTGACACTTAAGCCCCTACTAGAGGTTCTGGAAAGTTCTGGAATCGGAGATATACCAAAAAACTTCATAAATTCTTACTTATCACACAGAAACCAAAGTGTAAATATCTCCGGAGTAGAAATTCTAAACAGGAAACAAAGCTAGGTCTACCTCAGGGCACAGTCCTCTCTCCAATACTTTTTAACTTATATATTAATGGAATTTTCCCAGTGCTAGATCATAATGTTTACTGTTTTGCTGATGATGCAGTGGTGATTGTTTGTGGGGATGACTGGGATTCAACCAGGCAAATGGCTGAGGTGTCTTTAATGAAAATAAAAAAATGGCTTGTTAACTCACTGCTCTCCCTTAATGTAAATAAAACCAAATTTCTTGCCTTCTTCTTATCGCCGTGTTCCTCACCTGGTTTCGAAACACTCCATATGCAAAATAGGCTGTGCCAACCAAACAGCACATGTGACTGTACCCAAGTAATAAAAAGAGTAAACAGCATAAAATATTTGGGAGTTATCTTGAATGAGAATTTTACCTGGAAAGAACATATTCAATATGTTACTAATAAGATTATAAAATAAATATTTAAATTTTATGAACTAAGACATATCTTAACTAGTGCTGGCAAAAACCGGAAAAAATCAAAACCGATTAATCGGTTTCTGTTAAAATCTGTTTCGGTTAAAATTGGTTAACCGAAACTACATCAAATTCGGTTTTCCGTTTAACCGATTAAGCGGTTAACTGGTTTTCGGTTAACCGGGTTTCTGTTAACCGGTTTTTGGTTAACCGAAAACCGGTTTTTGCCTCAAATAACCGATTATTGATTAACCGCGGTTCTGACACTGTTTTTTTCCTTAAATTTAATTCAAAATCCGAAAACGTGATGACAACTGGCAAATATGAAGACGATAGAGAGAATAGAGACAGAATTCACAGAACAGAACTATAGCCATAGCCTTCGTCCGCGACGTCACACGTTGGCGGGAAAGTTGTAAATTTAAATTTAAAGAAAAACTAAAGAAAAAATCGAAAACTGAAAGACACGGGTCCATTTTTTCCCATTATCTATCAATAAATCCAAGAAAATATTTTTTTTTTCGAAATTACAAGAGCCCATACATCAAAAACTGAAAAATTGAAAAGCAATTAATGGTTTCCACTAGAACCGGTTTTGGTTAAAATCGTTTACCAGCATAATCATTAACTGAAAACCGAGTAACCCGTTAACCGAAAACCGATAAATCGAAAACCGATTGTTCGAAACCCGAATTAACCGGAAACCGGTTATTCGATTTACCGAAAACCGGTTAACTGAATAACCGGTTTTCGGTTTGGATCAAAACCGCGGTTAACCGAAAACTGGTTAATCGGTTAACCGAAAAATCGGTTTCGGTTGCCAGCACTAATCTTAACATTCAAGACACTAAAAACAGTCTATTTTGCTCATAAATTATGGTATCTTGGTTTGGGGTAATGCAGGCACAACAGTAATGCAAAAATTACAAATATCACAAAAATGGGTTATAAAAGTTATGCTCTTCAAAAATAAAAGATACTCTACAGAATTAGTTTACAAAGATAGCCAATTGTTTACTCCACATCAACTTTATATAAAATCCATCATAAGATTTATGTTAAAATACAATTATTATAAAGAAAGTATAAGCCATAATTTAAATACTAGATTTGCAACATTGAATAATATAGCTCTGCAAAACCCAACACATAATGTTTGTCTTAAGCATTTTTATTGTATTGGTCCCAAAATATACAACATGTTGCCATTAGACATTAGAACAAAACCATATCATAAAGTCAAAAATGTCATAATTAAATGGATATCTGATAATACTAGGACTATTAGTGAAATCACATAATCAATTCAAAGTATCTTATAGATAGTAGAATTTCTTAAAAACCTCAAAATTTACTCATGACTGTGGACAATAGCACACACTCAGTATTGTAAATACCATTGTGTGCTACAATTTTGGCAATAGATTGTAATTTAGCTAGTAAGTTAGAATAATGAAATTTATAATTGTCTACTTAATTTCTCTAAAAGAAGAATTGAAGACCTCGGTGCAAAAACCGGACAAGTCCACTTTTGGGTAAAATTGACTTTTTTCACTACATTTGTGTATTAAAATATCGCCGATCGATTGGTGTAAGAATCAGCAAAGTCCAAAGCAGAATAACGTTGATATATAGCTTTAGGACTTGGCCGCTCGCATTCTTGGGTGCAAGAACCAGACAAGTCCGGGAGTTTCTTTTTCATTTTCCCAAAACTTATAAACTATGGACTTGTCCGGTTTTTGCACCGAGGTCTTCAATTGCTTACTAGAATAAAAAAAATATATTTCTTATTGCATTTGTTGTAGACTATTGCTAATAAATAAATAAATAAATAAATAAATATTTGTTGCAATAATTCTGTATGAGTCCCAGAATTTTTTCAATTCAGATATTCGAAGATCATTTTCATTCAAGTCATCAGCATGCTGCAGCAATTCGTCTTTAGCAAAGCCTGCCTTCCTGCAGCAATTAGCGATTGTTTGTTCTTTTACATCAAGATTCCATGTTTTATATATAGTGTGTCTGGTTTTTCATGTTAACACCCCAGAAAATCTAAGTAGGCTGGGGGAATTGAACTAGGCAATTTTTTTGTAGATATGTCCCTGAAAGGTCGTCATTTGCGAAGTAATGGTTTGGCATTGCCCCGAAAACCTGGCCTACTGCCATTTTTTAAAGGGGTGTGTTTTTCGAAAAGCCAATTAGGCATTTTTTTTATTTAAAATCTGACACCACAGCGTTAATCAGGACCCACCAAAACCACCACATACCAAATTTGAACAAAAAATATACAGGGAGTTCCATTCTGCAAGGTGGTGTCAAAGTTGTGCAAAATAGGAATTTTAAACCGGTGTGAAGACAGCCACCGTTTTCAGCCAGCCACCAATATACTAGGCGATTCAAACTTAAAAATAAAAATCTCGGTAAAAACTATATTCTTTGGTTGCTGGCCACAATATTTGGCAGAAATGGCTGGAAACAGGTTGCGGACAAGATACTAATGTCTGAACAATTTGCCACCCCCAGCCTTCTTCCCTACAACCCCAAACTGGAATATGAAACGGTTTCTGGCTCTAATATACGGCACAAGTGACTAGACGACCGTTATGGACGAGATAGTGCCGTCTCTATAATTTGCCACCCTCTGGGTTCTCCCCCACACCCCCTATTCGAGAAAAGTGGCCGTAAAAGCTTTGGTTTTTGGTCGCTGGCTCTAATATTTGGCCCAAGTGACTAGACGACCGTTCCAGACTAGATAGTGCCGCCCCTATAATTTGCCACCCTCTGATTCCCCCCCCCCCATACCTCCCAATCAGGAAAAGTTGAAGAAAAAACTTTGTTTTTTGGGCTGGCTCTAATATTCGGCAAAAGTGACTAGACGACTGTTCCGAAGAAGATAGTGCCGCCCTATGTATCAAGACTTAAAACTCATCTTCCTGGTCTTAGTATTTGGCAAACGTGTCCATTATTAGAGAACCCTTTCGGACAACCTGTACTTTAGAGGTGTGTTTGGTTTAATTTGTATTTTGGAAATATGCCGAGCTCACCAAATTATATAGAATCAATTTGGGCTGTCTAACAGTTTAGCTTATATCAATTTCAAACACCTAGAACTATTTTTTTTTATTTATAGGTAAGATATAATAAATAATAATGTTGTAGGGAGAATTACGTAGTTTTAGTGCAGAGTTAATTATACAAGGTATAAGTTCGAACATCGAATTCGACACTCTGCGATAATAGTTTTGAAAATAACCTTTTCTAAATACTCCCTTTCCCTGAATAGAGCATGTAGTTGTTTTCAGTTCCAGTAACAGTTTTCCAGTTCCTGAAAAACTTTTAGTCGGATGGTGCAGTTAAACGTGCCAAACAGGAAAATGACCCCACAATAATTTGCCACCCCCATAACTCGCCTCGAATTTACAAAATACACCCGTAGAAGCTATGCCTTTCATTTGTTGTGGATAATTTTCGTTACGGCGGTGTACTTGAACGTGCCGAACAGGAAAATGACGCCTTCATAATTTGCCACCCCCATAACCCAAAACAACCATAGAAGGTATGTTTTTTGTTTGTTGTGGATAATTCTTCCTTGGGGCGATGTAGTTGAACATGCTGACCTTGAAAATGGCCTCGGCATAATTTGCCGCCCCCTTCCCAAGCTAATAGTTCAATAGTTTGGTGTCCATATTATAATGAATACATTAATCAACTTGAGATAGTCTAACGTAAATTTCTTAAGTTTATCTCTTTAAGATTGGATGGTGTGTATCCACCGAGAGGTACTCCTCAGGCAGAATTATTGGAAAGATTTGAGGCCCCTGCTCTAATTGACAGACGTAAGGTTCTAGCGCTCCAGTTTCTGTTCAAGGTGGTGTTGGGCCTAACCGATAGTGCCGAGCTGCTATCGTTCCTCAATTTTCATGTTCCATCCAATACAAGATCCAGTCACATGTTTTACCTGCCTAAAGCAAACACTAATTTCTTGTTAAGGTCTTCTATCTACAATATGTGTAGGCATAGAAGAATCTACTACGACAAGAAAACCATTTACATGTTAAATTTTTGACCCCTGAAATGGGGCCACGCTTTCCTAGCGAGGCCCCATCGACACCGACTCGGGCGAAGTCAGGACCAACGTTGCCACATCAACGCGCGGCGGCCGCGGCCGCTCGCCGGCTGCCGGACATAATAGCATATTTTTTGTTATCGATGCGGACTTGGTTGGTTGGAGCGGACAGATCCGCGACGCGGCGTATTTATATAGGGTGAGTTTTTATTTATGATCAGTATGAGGATCTCGGACACTAGCGGAGATAGAAGGAAGGTTAAATGGGGAAAGAATTACAATTTTGTGGGCCTAATTTAACGCGCCTTGTGAATTTTCGAAAAAAGTCATGGCTTAGGTACTAGATATTTTGAAAAAACGAAATTTTAGCAATTTATTCTAATCCGTTCAGTTTAGTTGTTTCTGATTTTAGATAAATAGTGTAAATACCATTATAGTTGAAGGAATTTGTGACCCCAATGCGGTTATCATATCCTACTTTCTGTGACAGCCGTCATTTTCGAGATATGACATAAATTTGTGTTTTTTTTTAATGGAAACCATAGTGGGCCATGGCCTCAAAAAAAATCAGGCATTTTTAGAGCTTTCCAACGATATATAGTAGGGGAGCTAGCGGTTCATCCGACTAACCCGTTTCCCACAAAGCTAGAACTTTTTTAAATAATGTTTTATTATCGGTCAATTGAGAAAGTACCGTTCTGGCAGGCATCTCGCGGTTGCGTCATCATCCCTTAAATTTTTGAAAATGTAAAAAAATAAATCTACTCCCACAAGGCTACAATTTTAATGTTTTAATTTCTATAAGTTTAAGCTTAAAAAAAAATTGACAACCTATTTTGAGGGTTGCAAGTATGTGCCAGATGACAGTAAAGTTGTCATAGGGATAGTAATTCGTAACCTGCTCCCACAAGGCTGAAATTTTGAGGGAATATTCTTTTAACAAACAGCCAGCCTATTCTGGCGGTTGCAAGTGTCTGCCAGACGAGTACAGGGTGACCCCCCAAAAAGTACCACCCCCATTTATTTTCTTAATTTTAAGGTATTTTAACCGGAGAAAAGGCACTTCTGTACTAATTTCTTCCAAATTTTCAGAATCTGCTGTCAAAAAAACAATCGAGCATCAAACAAAAAAGTTACGGATCTCACCCCACTTTTTTGAAAGTGAAGCCCAACTTTCTTTTCCATATTTGGATAGGCAACTGAAATCTCTTATACGACGATGTATATACAGGGTGTCCCTGGATAGTTGTCGGAATTAATCAATATACAGGGTGTTCTGGAGGTAAATTTGAAAATATGCTCAAGAGTAAACTCCAATAATTATTTTCAAAGATATGGACAACTTTTGTAAGGAAAAGTTGTTTGAGATAAGGAGTTATGCCAGAATCCCAATGTTGAGGCGGCTCGGCCTACTTTGATTATTTTCTCTTTTCATTTTTAGGTATTTTCATATTGTTGTTATTGTAATGCAATCTTAGGAAATAACAATAATTTGTCTTTATATATTATAACTTTTAGTTTTAACTGAACAGGTGAAAATAGAAAAATATCGCACAAATAATCAAAATAGGCCGAGCCGCCCCAAAATTGGGATTCTGGCATAACTCCTTATTCCAAACAACTTTTCATTATAAAAGTTGTTCATATCTTTGAAAATAATATGATTAATTCGACTTATTTTGCCTGCGTCTCTTAGTAGACCATGCAGGAGTGATTTCAAACTCCAAGATTTTTGGTTATTTACACCTATTCCGACAACTATTCAGGAACACCCTGTATATATATATATCACCTGTTCAGTTAAAACTAAAAGTTATAATATAAAAAGACAAATTATTGTTATTTCCTAAGATTGCATTACAATAACAACAATATTAAAATACCTAAGAATGGAAACGGGTTAGTCGGATGAACCGCTAGCTCTTAGACTAATAGATGATACTCGATATGGTTGGTTATTCAATAGATATCGCCTTTAAACATCCGGAAACACTAAAGAAAAAATTTTTTTTTCGCGGTAATTTAGTTGCAAAATTGAGTTGAATACGTAATGAAATGGCTGTGACGTAGTTAGCATTAATTTAAGAACCGGCAACGTCGCCTTCTCCCCTCTTCGTCTTCCGTCAAATAAAATAACCTGACATGACCTGTTAACCTTTATAAATACAACCGCTATCAAACTATCAATAGTTGTCTGAAAACGTTTCTACCTGCGAAGATTATCAGCCCTTTGCCCAATGCGTTAGCAGAAAATAAGCAAGTGATCTTTAGTTATTTACTAGTTAGCGCGTCTTTATAATAGTCATGGAGGTTGTTCGTTCCCTCTTGTGAAAACTCCAGCAGAAACTCTGGAAAATTGTTTTTATCGACACCGACGAAATTCGCCAAAAACGGTGGTTGGAAACAGTTGGCCTTCCAATGAAGAAAACGTTTTTGTATTGTTGCGAAGACCATTTCAACGTAAGTACATATTATCTGTTATAGATAGTTTGAAGCACTTTTACTTTTTTTTTTTAATACTTACTGTCTTGGGGTTATAAGACTACATCTACCTGAATGTAATAAACCTCAAAATAACTCCTATTAATAATTTTTATTACATATAGAGATTAAAAGTATATAATAATATTAAGTATTTATAGTTTATATTATTGTACTCGTAAATCAATTCTTTTCATTATAAATTCAAAAATTTTATTTCATATTTAAGTTCTTACTTACCTACTCTTTAATGGAGCAACTTTTATTGCTATAATTTTTGTATAAGAATAGTAAGATATATTTTTCTTTTTTTTAGCTTGAGCCTGATGGTAAGAATTGGATGTTCTTCAAAACTGTGGGAAGCAAGATTATCTTGAAAAAGGAAGTTGTGCCTCAGTGCTACATAAAAATCAAACGAATTGCTTCCCTTCCAATTCATGTAGAGAGGATAATAAGACGAATTCGAGAATTTGCAACGCTCAATATACATTTGAGGGCAAACCATCAATTATTAATATACCTTTTAGATCACATAATGGTTATTGTGTGAGGCCTTTAATTTTATGAAATATATTTAAGTTAAATAGTTAAGTTGTATTGTAAATTATTGCTCAATAAACTGTAAATTATGTTGTGTTCATTCTTTCCCTAATTGGTTACCTTTTTATAGTAAAGTTTGAATAATAATTCATATCTAAAGTGATATTTTCATTTTCTTTTTGTTAATGACAAATATTCAGAACCTAAAAAGAAGAAAAGTTCTACAATCATAGCAGAGAGACCGGAGAGGCGGGCAGGGCCGTAAACCCACGGCTTCGATTTGGACGGCGAATCCCGCGCGGGACGGACGTGAGGCCGCGAAGCGGGCGAACATCGCGGCGGCAAAGCCGCAGCATGGCCAATCCTCCAAGGTCCCCCGGAGTTTAATAAACGAACACACCATTTCCAATTCCACATAATATGGCAGATTGTCCGATGTCGCCTTCACTAATCCTTGCTCCATACTTTGAAAAGTTCGATTTGCTATGTAAAAGACTATTCAACTAATAACACAAACTTGCAGTACAAATTTGAACTGTATAAGTAAGTTCTCACACGTCAAACGTCGTGTGTCAAATGAATCGTCGTAAATAAGCAGTGTTGCCAAACTTGCATGGCCGTTTACCTGGCGACCGGGGTCGTATAGAATGTATTAATTTAATGATAATATTTTTGTTAATTACCATGATCTGCATTGAAATTATATTGAAAGATATTAACAATAATAAATTCTTTTAATAAAAGTTACAACAGGTATTTAATAATACCATAATATGCTAACAAACTATATCAGAATTCCAGTAAAATTTATGAAATACCCCTTGTATAAGGAAGGGCAACTACATCACAACCTTTGGCGGGAAAGTATAATTTATAAAATTACAGCAAATCTAAAGCAAATATGAAAAAAATGAAAGACACTGGTCGATTTTTTTCTCATTTTCTACCGATAGATAAAAAAAAATTAATATTTTTGTCCGAAGTATACGAGCCCATTAGGACATGATAACGGCATTGGTGACACAATTCCCTCTAACTTTGCTATTCACTTTTTATCTAAAATTATAAACGACGAAGCTATATGGATTAAAATTTCGTTTTTTTTTCTAAATATCTAGTAAGCCATGACTTTTTTCCAAAATCCACAAGATGCGTTAAATTAGGCCCACAAAACTGCAGTTGTTTCCCCATTTAACCTTTCTTCTATCTCCGCTAGTTTCCCAGATCCCCCTACTGATCATAAAAAAAACTCACCCTGTATGTAGGAAAAAAGTGTGACCAAAAGGTTAAAATTTTTAAAAATTAATAAGACACAAATAAGGTCATAAGCTGCACTAGTCACAGATTAATTATTTACGTACTACCTAATCTTTCCTACAACATGTTTTGAATTAGAATTATTTTTTGTTTGAAAGTAAATATTTTGTGTTTTTTTTGTTTTAGTTTCCTTTTATATCAGTAATTATATTTATTTTATTTGTTGTTGAAAAATCGTTTAATTTTGCTAGTCTTGTACAGAGTAATCCAAAAAAGATTTCTCCCCTCTAATTTTTTCATTGTTCAACTTAGAAAAAAAGTGTTTCATACAAAAGTTGTAGCAAGTTTTTTTGCTCCTCTCGGGGCAAATTAAAAAAAAAACAGTTGAGCGTTTTTGAAATAAAGAATAAACCTCTGTTTTTTTAATAGAAATACCCTGTAGGTATATTATGTGATATTCTAAAACTACACGCTTTGATGCAGACAATGGATTGCCGGGGTTTGAAGGGTATCGAGAAATTAATAAATTAATGAAAAAACTTGCTTACTTTTCTTAATATTCCAGAAGAGATTCTAAAGTAATAACTAAATTCCTATTCCCTTATAACGTTGGCAACTGATTTTTTTCATCAAAAGCTCAAAACAGTGCTTAATAAACGTAGTTCCCAAAAGCGTCGCTTGTTAAATACAGAGTTGAATCCATTCCCAAAGTTGACACTTTTTCCAAGCAACAACTTGAATTCCTTTTGTTTGCTCAAAATCCAGTAGTTTTAGGGCAAATTATTAACAAATGATGTTTTCTTATGGAGAAATGAATGGGCAATGTAAAAATGCTGTCGCCTTCACCAAAAAATCATGGGCGCAGAAATTATTTTTGAAAAGGGGGCGTGTCGTACCTTCTCGTACGCCACTGGCTATGATGAACAAAACAATGGTAGCTTCATTTTATTGCATTTTGTATCCGTATACTGTGCAAAAAATTTTAAGTTTATATAATTTGTTGTTTTTGAGATATTAAAAACTCTTTTAAAAAATAAGTCTTAACGCCCTGTACCTTTTTTATTAAGCGTTTCCGATTGTTTATTTCAAATTGTGATTTACAACTATATACAGTAATATACAGTGTGTCCCCGGATTGACTTCACATAAGGTGTAAATAACAAAAGATTTGAAATTTGAGCTTCTGGGATCAGCCCCGCTTGGTTTGAAACTAATTTGTGACATAATTTTAGTTTCGAAAAATCACGTAGATATGTCTTGGAAATTATGCAGAAACTAATTTTCCACATCAGTAAAGTGCTCCTTTTTGTAGGTTTTATGGCAAAAGGAAACTTGTTCAGAATGAAAAACTGAGTAGATTTGCAAAATTTCGGAAGTCTAGGATTGTTTTGATTTTTTGGCATTTTCCCACTTTTTTAGAAAAGTGCCATTTTTAAGAAGTCGGCAAAGGACATCGCTTTATCTTTTTAAACTAATGCCTAAATATGCCATATTTTTTAAGTGTGATTTCTTCGATATTATCTGTTAAAAATGCTATTATAGCGATTTTTTTATAGAAAATCTGGCAACGTAGATTTAATCAGCACTCCCTGAAACCCAAATATCCCAAGTTTTATGAATTTACCTCGTCAACTAACATTTCTATAGGACCTTATAGTTGGGATTTTTTTAATTAAAAATCAGGAATGCTTTGTAAATATTTGAAAATCGGATAGACTTAATCGAAACGTCCGAAAAATGTCCGACTAATAAAGAAAGCGGAAAACAAACACCATCCTACTGCAGATCACAGAAAATATGCCATATTTGGGTATTATTTTAAAACGATACGATGGTGTCCTTTTTCTGTTTTCTTTATTAGTGGGACATTTTTGGGATGTTTAGATTAGGTTTACCCTATTTTTAAATATTTTCAAAGCATTCCTGATTTTTAATTGAAAATAAAAAAAAAATTCCTAACTCTAAGGCCCTATAGAAATGTTAATCGGCGAAGTAAATTAATAAAACTAAGGACATTGGGGTTTCAGGGCGTACTGACTAGAGCTATGTCGCACACACATCAAAATCGTGCAGCGCATCACAATTTTACAGGGGTATTCCGGATCAAATTTGAACACCCTGTAGGTATCTTTTTTAATTGAAATAAATTCAATGTTTGTTTTTTTAAATAAAAACCGAAATGTGATACAACTAATAGGAATGAAATAATTTTTGTTTCTGTCAGTCATACTAAATTTCTTATTTTATTACAAGGTAATATTCCCAACGAAAAATATTACAACCCACATGCACCGCGATTCCATAAATAAAAAGTAGTTTTTCATAGATACTCCTGAGGTAGGCCAGCCTCGATGACTGCCCCTCTGCCGATGAACACCGCAGTCGTCAGTCGTCCGAAAAATCTCAAATGATATCCAACCAAAACCGCCGCTTGCTCCGGCCACCACCACAACGGCAACGGAGCTTATTTTATCGATCGGTTTGGCCTACTATGTTGCAAACACTATGCCACTTTATTCACGCGACGCGTTTTAAGTGCGCCCATAAGGATTGGCCTTCTTGTCGTAGTAGATTCTTCTATGGTGTAGGCTAGCGAATGAGTTTTCTGAACTTGATTTTTTACATCATGGCTTTTCAACTTTCAAGAGGATACTCATTTTTGCCCTAATTTTGATTGTGGTTTACCTGTTTACTTTTTCACCTATCTCATGTTTTTCATGTTTTATATGTTTCTACATTCATAAGTTATTCAAACTAATGTATACCTGAGATTTTTGCACATTGTCTTATCAATGGAATACCTTTCTGTTAGACAATAAAGCTTATTATTATTATTATCATCTAATAGGTACATATTACATTAACAAATTGCGCCCTCTAGCGGTGACCACGAAATTCGAAATGACCTTACTGGACAATCATTTGATAGAAGAAGGAAAGCTCTCTTCAACAAGCCCAAATTCGACCAATTAGGTTAAGTGAAACCGGAGTTAGCAGCATTTTTTCAAGTCAAGGTTTATCCGTCTGTTTCACCTCTATTTGAAGAGCTAGAGCAAAAAATCCTTAAAGAAAATTGTTCAGAATTTGTGGAAGAGTACAATTAAATTATTTTTGATATACCTTTATTAGTCATTTTTTTGGAGAAACTCATTTTTCAAATTTACTGTTGCTAATACGCCCCCTAGCGGCCCACCTACGAACTTAAAAATAATTTCCAGCGATTTTTCGTGACCACATTACCTAAGAAAATTTTCCCAAAGCTCCAGGACTATTAATTCCTGAGATATGGTACCTCTTCACCCTTAATGAAACACCCTGTGTTTTCCATTTTCCAGGCAGAATTTCAATGAGTACCCATGGGTGTATAGGATCTAGGTGTGTGCGAAAGGTGTCGCACATGTAGCCCCGTGTTTCGACCGCCTCGAAGCATAATGATTTTTTTTTTTAGGTATTTAATTTCTTCATATGATGTAAAATAAATAACGGGTCTTTCAGCAAAGTGTTACATTAGTAACTTTTGAAGTATATTTGTAATTTTCTATGTAGTTACTGGGGTAGTCACATCCTTGCCCATTTGTGAAAAAATGAAAATTATAAAATATTCCAGCTAGAGTTGTGCCGGGTCAATTAACCTAAAAATTGACTGATTTTGATCTGATAGATTTTGACTTGGTAAAAAATTTTCAAAATCTCTAAAGCTTGTGCCTGCGTGCACAGCTGCCATTGGAGCATAGAAAAATAGACAGGAACTAACTGCAGCCGATTTCTTCCGCTTGGTATCCTTAAATGCAGCCGTCTAATGCCCGACAAGTCATGATTTCGCACAATATTCTGTGACTTCAGGCTAGAAATATGAGTTTCCCAATGAACACCAAACCTAAAGTGCTTTCATATATAACTTAGTAGTTGAAACATATAGCACACATCTTATTTTACAAATTTTAATACTTATTTTTAGTTTTGTTAATTTCTGAAAAGTATTTTTATTTTAAATTATTTTTAAAAATAGACATTTTTTCTATAATTTTTTCAATACTCAAACTACGTGATTTCTTCATCGTTTCAAAACAGTGCGCAAAATTTGTACACTATGACTTCGGCGCTTGACACAGAGAAGAAGAAACGTCATCAAGTTACGGTATTGTCGGCCAGCCGCAAGGGTAAATTTATTAGCCTCGTAGTTTAGGCCGACTTCACCTTGCATTTTTATACAGCGTGTTTCTAGATTATGGTGCCAACATATTGTGACAGGTAGAAAATGTCATTTTGAACAAAAAGTGATAAGAAAGTTACAGGGTGATGAAAGTATAGTTTGAAAAACATCTTTATCGCAATAAGTTCTACAGAAGTTATGCAATTTCAATGAATCTTGGTGCAGTTTTTTAGTAACTGAAGTGCAACAATTCTCTTTAAAAACAATTTTCGACCAGAGGCGGAGGGGCGGGGTAGCACAATGGGTTTGAGGTTATTTTTTTTGGCCTCGCAGGTTCATCATTTTAGTGCATCTTTTTATTTTGCAACAAAAGGGTACTCTTGTTTCATATCGATAAAATCAACCGTTTGCGTTGAAATTGGCAAAATCTGCCCCAAAAAACATGTACCATTTGAAAATTTTGAAATCGATATTTCAGGAAAACCAGTGATGTTTACTCAATATCCATTAGGTATTTTTTCTTAATTTTGAACGTACAATTCATCTGTAAAACATTTAAATGCAGTAGGCCATAATTTAATTTTTAGAATTTTGGAGTTGACAGGTGTTTTGGGGCACATTTTGCCGATTTCAACGGAAACGGTTGATTTTATCGTCATGAAACAAGAGTACCCTTCTGTTACAAAATAAAAAGATGCACTAAAATAATGAACCTGCGAGACCAAAAAGATAACCTCAAAAAAGTTATGAGTATAAAACCCATTGTGCTACCCTGCCCCTCCGCCTCTGGTCAATGGGAATAAATCGTTTTTACACAAAATTGTTGCACTTCAATTACTAAAGGACAGCACCAAGTTTCATTTCAATTGTACAACTTCTGTAGAACTTATTGCCAATAATATATTCTTTAAACTATACTTTTATCACCCTGTTACTTTCTTATTATGCATTTTAGGACCCATGTTTATAAGAAACTTTTTATTCAAAATGACATTTTATATCTGTCATACTACCCTTTGGCTCCCTAATTTAGAAATACTTAAAACAGTTGTAGACAAAATATTGCATGCAACTCGTGTGCAAAGCGCCTTGATGATATTAATGTAATTCACGTGCGCTAAAGAACTTCTTTGCACACTAATTGAATACATTTTTGTTATATTGAGCTGAATCAGAGCATTTCCTTGCCTTAAAAATATCTAAAAATAGGTTTTGACCAATTAACCAGTCAATTTACTGAAAAGTTTTTGACCAGTCAAAAGCACAACCCTAATTCCAGCCCTGTACTATACAGTATCTTTTCATTGCATATAACAATTCTCTTGAAATATCTTTAGTATTTTTTATAATTATTGTATATTTATATTATAGGTTGATGTTCCTAATTTCTTAGTGAAATAGGCTCATATGCATTAAAACCTCATTTGGGTTAACGTGCACTTTGGTCTTGATGCTCTGATGCTAAAGTTCCATTTTACCTGAAAATATAATTTGAAAGTAGCTAAAAACACACCTGGTAAACGGTTACTGGAAATGCTGTCACTGCATCATTGTCAATTTTTATTTTGATTCTCTGATTGATTTTATATTAAAAAGTTATTCTTGTCAAAACATCGTAAATTTGCTAGATTTTGACAAAAAGGATTTTATTGGTCTATAGGTTTAGTTTGGGCCTACTCCCAGTAAATCACTGCTTCAACAGCTCAGTTTTATTAGTAAACTACAAAAGATATGTCCTAACATTTGACATCAAAAATCCACCTTCCTTTTCTGTCACTGGTAACAATAAATATAGGGTGAACAGTATCGGCCACCACAGGTCTCATGCATGTCTGACAGACCTGAGAGGTGAAACACCCTTTTTTGTTGGCAATCCTCTTTTGTTTCTTTAATTTCTCAAGAAAGTCTTTAAGTTGGGCTAATATTTGGTTATGTGTAGGTAATTCATTTTAATAGCTTTGGAGTGTAACAGGAAAAGATGTGTTCCTTTCTCAAAACAAAGTAACTTTCTAATGGACTTATCTAAGCTCTAAGAATGCCAACAGATTATATAGAGATTTGTTTACAACTATTTTAGAGGTATTCCTAAGCTGTGCCGAAATTGGGCAAAATCTGTCAACTTATCAAAAAACTATAGCTTCAAAATTTAAATACCTGTGTGCAAAAGGAAAAACCAACTATCTCCATAATTTTATGAGTATATTGCTTTGTTTTATGAGACAAAATTTTGAGAGGGTGTTTTTCCATCCGACAACAGTATATTTCACTACACTGTGTGATATTCTGGATATAGTTTAAATATTCAAGCCAGATTTTTTCCACATTTCAGATATGGTGAGAACGTGCAGGAAGCTCTGAAAGATCCGAATTGGCACTGCTACGTCTGCAGGGATATCTGCAATTGCTCTTTTTGCCGTAATAAAGAGGGGAAACGCCCTACTGGTGTTTTGGCACCAACCGCTGCCAGGACTGGTTATCCTTCAGTCAGGCACTTCCTTGATAGCCTAAACGGAGTAGGGGACTTTCCTTCGGAAGATAATCAAACAGGCGACTCTCCTTCAGACGATAATATGAATACTAGAGCTTCGAAGAAGCGTGAGGCCATGAAGAATACTGATGCAGAAACTGAGGCCTCTAAGAACACTCATGCAGAAACTGAGGTCTCGAAGAATAATGATGCTTTGAAGGAAACTAAGACTTCAAAGGACACTGAGGCCATGAAGACTACCGATGTAAAAACTGAGACCTCGAAGGAAACTAAGGCCTCGAAGGGCACTGATGCCATGATTGAGGACTTCAAGAGGATGAGCACATCCCTTAAAAATTTTGTCGAAGATATTAACCCTGACAATAAGGAAGACCTTATTGGATTTATAAATCAAGGTAATAATAAGATATTGTGATATGAAGGTGTTTAGTCTCTCAGGTTTTATCTACGAAGCTTCTCGGGCAAATAGGATATGTTTCTGTGATTATGGTTCGTATAAACATATTCGATGTTTCTCTTTATATATACAGTGATTTACTTTTTACGTTTATAGTACAGTAAATCTAGAACACATTTATATGTGAAACTTTAATTCCCTGGGGATGATTTATGGGCCAATCGAAAGGAAAAATCTCCCAAATAATATTCTAAAGAAGTACCCTGTCAAAAATGACCAAAAATGAATTAAAAACTACTAATTATTTGTGCACCAAATTTTGTAACGTTTCTTTTGGTCAGGCTGTTAATTTTGTACCGTCCTTGTCTTTTTGCTAATTTTATATTGTTGCTACTTCTGTATTTTGGTACGGAGAATTTTCTGTTTTAGATTAAATTATTTTATTTAGTTTCTGTTGTTTGAAGTATTTTAGAGAATTTAATCACTTCTGCTCAGGCACCAGTTCATTTTTTAGAGCGGTGAATGCCGCTTTTATGTCCGATAGCTACAATCAGATAAAATAAATTCCAGAGATGCAATCGTGGTGTTTTGAGGAACAGGAGCAAAATTAAACAAATGAACGGTTCTAAGTACTGTATTGATTTAAACAATATTTTTTAATATTGCAACGTTTAACAATTTAAAAATAGTAGGCTGGTTTGGGGAGGGTCCTCGTGTCAATCTGTAACAGAAATGAGAATACAAGCAATCAGTTAATTACTGCTAGAGAATCGGAAAAGGCGGAAGTTAATTAAGAAGCATGCAAAGCAGGTCTGTTCTCGATTCATTAATTATTCGTTTGTGCAAGCGGATGTTCGTAAAATCAGAAGAAAATGTGAGCGGGTGACCGTGGCAGTTGTATGACAATTATTTAAGCAGATAATCGGCACGGCTGGCTTATACTCGTAAATGGGCAGTGATGTACAGGTACGGTGCTTTCAATAACTTAGCTATAGTAAAAACTGTCTGGGGGGCTGTTGGACCCGGTCTCACACCCGGTGATGGGAAAAAATAATTTGTTAAAGTTAAAAAAAGCTGGAAACCTAGTAACTTCGTTACCCGGTCAATAATTTCAGATATGAGTGGCTTCATCAAAACAATCTTCAGAATTGGACATAACCTAACGCGTAAAGGCTTGCCTATGGAAGCGTTTTTTATTTCATCGTAAGTTCGAATTCCACATGATCCATTTTCTTTCTTTTTTATTATTTTCAACAAAAATAAGACTATTGTTTACTATGGTAAAATAAAATAGTAAACAAATTTGTATATCTCAAAATTTAATTAAATTAAAAAAAAATTATTTGTACACAGCAAGTCAGCAAAGGGAAGCTGCCCACCTTGGTTCTTGAAATACAGAAATTACGATATTAGATTAAGTTAAAAATATTTGACAAGTATAATAGTAGATTCTGTAATCAGGTTAGAATGAAAAAATTCGATACGAGTGAAAGATTCCGAACGCGAGCGTTAGCGAGCGTGACAAACCACTAGTATCGAATTTTTTCATTCTAACCAAGTAACAGACTGTATTTTCTCCACGACTATTCGTGAATGTAATTATTTTCCACGACCAGAAAGTCAAAAAACAATTAAATTAAATTTGAACAAAAAAAGTTATTTATTCACACATTTTGCTTGTTACATTGTATTAATATGTATATTTATAGTATTTGTACAATTATTGAAATTGAAAACTGGTGCATTGGAAATATTTTCCGTAATTTTTTTTAACACAGATTGGTTTGTAGATGCGGAGTTACAGACGTACAGCAAGACGAATTGGAAGATGAAGGGGCAGTTACTGACGATCCAGCAATTGACGAGACTAATTGATTTGCTACATTTATTCGATTTTGTAGAGAATTTTCTATATATCCTTCTGCTACTTGAGAAGACTTCCAGCCCCCATGTCTTTTTAATGTTTTAATATTCGCACCTGCTTTTACCAACGTAGTCGCTGACGTACAGCGGAAACAGTGGCCAGTATATTCTTGTGGGTTTTCTAGATTCAGGAACGTGGCAATTTGTTTAGGCATTACCCAGTTTATTTACGCCAATTACTTGGCGTGTACATTTATTTTTTGGAAATTAATAAAAAAATTATCAGACGGAACAAGAGAAGGTCTCAGTGCCCAGTATTTCCTTACAATATTATAATAAAAATCTCCCGTGATTGTAAATTCTCTTGGTTTTTTAGTTTTCGAATTAGGAACTGCAATAAGTATTGCGGAACCTAAATCTTTAATGTCTGAAACTTTCATGTTGTAAAGTTCATTCTTACGACAAGCCCCAAAAACACCAGTTACAAGGGCGACTTAAAATAACTAAATTTTATTAAGTTATTTGAGAGATAATTGTTACTACCTTTGTAGCTAAATATATTACATCCGGAGCATTTTCTAAGAATTGCCTAACATTATCTTCTGTAAAAACCTTTGATTTTTTAGGTAAATGGTTTTCAGAAGAGCGTTTTAGTAAAGATTGCAATTAAAACATTTTCAGAAAATGAGGTCGTTTTCTTTTCTTGTTGCCACTCCCTTAACAACGCATAATATTTTTCATATTCATGTTTCGATTTTTGCGGCAGCAGGTTCTCACTTATATTATTTGCACAATTTGTAATTTCAGGTGGAGTATTATCAAATTCCATATCAAAATCACTTGATTTTTCACTCATTTTATTTAACTTAAAACACATTCGAAAATACTTATTATGACGCGCACCCCCACGCCGCTATTGTTGACGGCGAGGTTGACAGTCTTGAAATCCATGTCACTCAATGCTGTGTTTAGTTCGATTAGCGTATATTCATTCATTGTCTTGTTATGGAATGAAAATATATAAATAATGCAATGATTTATTATTATTAGTACGAAATATTAGTATCCCTATTATTATATTGTTTATTTATGTGCAATAGATTACAAAAATTATATTAAGATCCTGGAAATACATGCAAAACACTCGAGAAGCAAGTATTTAAGAATAAATCATCTTGCTCTAGAGTGACAATTTTTAAGTTCTATTATTAAAAATGATTTTAGAATGCTTACATTCACGAATGGTCGTGGAGAAAAGTTATTACCATAATGATAAAAAGAAAGTCATGTGAATTTACCGCCGGAACACTACTAGGGACACAATACGATATGGGCAAAGAACAAGCCAAGAACTAAACGTGTAATAGAAGCAAGTACCAGGTGAGTTTTAAACAGATATGGAGTTAACCAACAAAAATTATCAAAGATAATTCTCAAAGAAATTCACCTGCTACATATGCTTTGGTCCTGTCCCAAGCTTTGCCCTGCAGTTTTTCCAAGCGCGTGTTGCCCTTGATGTTCAAAATGGCCGTCCTCCTGACTTTCTCTGAAACTCCACAAGGCCGACAATTCACATGGAAGAACGAGAAGAACAGGGGCGTGCGGTGACATTTGAAGTAAGGGAAGCAATGTTTAAAAACTTACCTATTTGTAATGTAATTCGATTCTTCGATCACTTTTTGCGAATTCTTCAATGACGTCATCATAAAAATGTGGATGCTCTAACATGTTCTGGAGAAATATATTCTCAATAAACACCAGCGATATCTGTTAAAGTCATTCATTCATTACTGTGGTTAAATTTTTCATAGGGGGTTTTGCCCTTCCGTTAGTAATTAATTGAAGCTTATCTGCAAAGTTTAATGTTGAAAATCCCTTTATTATTAAGGCACGCACTACACATTCACACACACCCTTACTTAATTGTCTAACTTTAAACATTTTCAACGTCATCCCCAACAGCCGAAGTAACCAAAGAACCTTCTGCAACGATAGCTTCCACGCATGCTTAAAACACGCGTTCTCATTCGCGTCAGCCAGTGCGGTGGAGGTGGAAAGTTCAATAACCTCTCGACTCTCGAACGCTACAGAAAAGCTAGCGGCCGGCATAGCTTATGTACTGTCACTCGGTAGGATGGGCGCAGTCGGAGTCAACGCCGCATTTGCTATAGGCATAACATATTGTAGGTTTGATATATGATAGGTATATTATATAATATAATTTTTAGCATTTTTGATATACCTAGGTAACTAAACTAATTGCTTCCTGTTTAAAAATTCAAAAATTACATTTTATCATTTTACATTGTTTTGGTTTAGGGGAACCACTGCTTCCCTTGCTTCCATGGACTGCACGCCCCTGGAGAAGAACTACCTGAGGCTACCTAATAACCAGACAGAAATTGCAACCGAACGTTTGCTAGTAAAGATCAAGATAGAACTGAACTTTTGTAGAGTGATATTTATAAGCCTCGTTTCACAAAACATCCAAGTTAGGCTCTTTGAACTGATGACGTCAGGACCCGAGAAAAACCGAATTTCCTGAGAGCACGAAGGAGTAGCACTGAGTAAAAAAAAACAAACCCGTCGATTATACTCCAGACAGATTACCCAAATCTAAGCACTGATTTCTATAGATCCGTGAGTGAACCAACCAAAACTACTCTACTCAGCGTGAAACATTGTGTCTTGTTGACTAGATACGTCTCTTGGATCAGAGACGGTAATCGCACCTGTTCCACTATGTCACAATAAAAATCAATATTTAGGCGTGCTACATCTAGTCACCGCTAGATGTAGTTGATAGCAACACATTTGTGAGTATTTTGAAATTTCGTATTTTATCAACAAATAAACATTGTTAAAGCAATCAGAGGATCACAATAATTAATTCAAACGTGGTAACAGAGTTTTAACATAAAAAATCCGTTACAAGCTCAGACTCGAGACGGTTTAAAAAAATGAATAAACAATACCAATATTTTTTATAGATTTTTCCAGGATCTGCAACTTTTGTTAATAAGTTTTTTGGTTTAAAGTATTTTTTCTAGGTCAAGATGAAGAAAACTGTTTTTGGGCATTTCGGCGCCCTTTATCTTTTTGGGAATGAAACTACAGAAAGTGCTGTACTCTACAATTTTTGTCCTCATATTTTTTCCTCACCAATGGGAAACGAGATAAATAGATTCCAAAATTTGTTCACCGCTTGAATCTCACTACGCATATCCCAGAACAGGCGGGAAGAGCCAGTTTGAAATCACTGTATACAGGGGTACTTTAAAAAGTATTGAATTAATTCGTATGGAAGAAGTCTAGATAGAAAAACTGGCAGCCAAACTTGAGTAGGTGAAACAACAAATAACTCAGCACAACCACATACAACACATAAATAGACAAAACATGTTTGTGGGCAAAATGTCAGGCTCCTCCTTTGTGTGTGTTGTGTGTGTGTCAGTCGTAACAGTTCTCTGGCTTTATCTTTTTTATTTTCTATTGTGTGGTATTATTAGTACTTATTCATTCTTTAAAATACAATATAGTTTTGTACGTGTTGTTTTTCATGTCGATGTTTAGTTTAAATATAAGAAATGGACTTAATGGTGTTTTTGGGAGTTGTCTTGGTTTTCGACCGAGCTGCAGTTTTAGAGTTTTAGGTATGTGCAAGATGTTCACGCTAAGTCTCACCATCCCTATTACTTTTTAATTTTTTGTGATAGAAAAAGTTTTACATAAAACTTGTATACAAAGACTTCGTTTTCAAAATACAGGGCATCAGAGTTTTTAATAAAATACTAAATTTGGTTTTTTTTTTATTGTAATATAGAAGTTTCAAAAGATTGGACTATAAGAGTTTTAAGTAGAACAACATTAAATTTACTACCATTATTCAATCAGGTTTGCAATAACAACGATAACAAAATGGACTTGGAAGGTGAAGACACCAAACTTAATTTTTTATTAAAAACTATGGCACCCTGTTTCTTGAAAACTAAGGCTTTGTATAAAAAAAGTGTATACTGCAAAACAGTTTTATTTTATTGAGATCTCGTCGCTGTTACAGTCCTAAACATAAAAAGTGATGGGTCACTTGATTTAAATCAAGTGATTGTCTCCAAGTCCTCTTAGACTTTCTCAATTATTTGTTGTATTCGGTTATGGATGTTCTGTACTCATCCCAGTTCCCTGAGCTTTTAGCTCTGTCGAGTTGGATAGTTTTCTTGTCTTAGCCTTTAGTCTGCTGAGTTCCCTGTTCCACCACGGTACAAATCTTCTGTGCATATGATCTGACATTGAGGCTTCTTCAGATACATGCCACTTTTTGATTGATTGTGCAATGAATGAGCTAGATAGAGTTATGTCAATTAGCTATATTTGTATAAAATGTTTAAAACATCAAAATCTGAAGTTTGAGGAATCAAAATTTTGGCGTCTTATCTGTATGTATGTGGAGATATCGACTTCAAATTTGATATACATAATCTTGCCTACAACGGAACGATCCAGATTGTTTTTGGGTGAAATAACTCCACGGAAATGGGGGATGAAAAACGTTTAATATTTAGTTTATGTTTATAATGTCGTGAAAGTGGGATGGTTGGAAGGAGGTTAAACGAGGTAAATTTTTATCAAGCTAGTAGTATGTTGTTTCTATGTTTCAAGTGATTAAGAATGATCAAGTTGTCAAAATGTGAGGGAAGTACCTAGTCATTCCATTGGCATAGTTTAATAAAGTTTTATTTTTTAACTCTTGAATCAGAACGGCGATGATGTCACCACACTGGCCTCAACTGGGGGAGTGTTTTATACAGTAAATTCACTGTTTGTATTTGCATTTATTTCAACAAAAAAACGTATTAAAGCAATTTCGTGATTGATATGTTTTTATAGACTTAGATGTATCAATTTTGATTACAATTGGAAATTAGAGAACATCCCTATAGCACGGTGCTTCATAGACTGAATGTCTTAACGCCGATCCGTATGATCCCATAGTCTGAACACACCTATGCAAATGGGGATTTGGCTTACTAATGGCCTGTTTATGAAAATAAGCAGCATAGCACATATAAGTTCTGATACATGACATTGAATATTCAATTTTCAGGATCTGTATCTTCTAAACCTAAACCAATCGTGATAAAGGGCTGCTTGCACGAGAAATTTTCAGATAAAACTTGGGACACCCTGTATATTGTGTGTAATATAACTTCCGCTATATTTCTAGCAGAAAACAGAAAGGGGAAACATCCTGTAAGATCAATTTTGTTTTAGGGTCACAGGCAGTGTTGGCCAATGGATCATTAATAGATGTGGGATGTGACCTCAAGAAAAACAAGGCAGAAGGTCCATCGTCTAATTCATCTGCAGCAAAGGACTCCTTTCTACATTCCTTGGGAGTATCACGCATTAAAAGAATCACAGGGCTTAGGAGCTTGAAGTCTAGCAAAGAAGAACAGATGAGGATGAAATTAATCAATAGCGACCTCGATGAAGTTCTCGAATACCTAAATGAGAAAGATGGTGATGATGGTCCAAAACAACCGGAACCTGACTCAGATGAAGAAGTCCTGGGATTTGATATGGATGGAAATGTCACTTTTCCTCACAGAAAGTGGGACTCTGACGACGATGACAATAACGGATTCCGTGGATTTTTCACGAATGACACTCACTGTGACTGTTGCAATAAGGAAATTGTTAGTTTCCGATTTTAAAAAATGTTCTTATGTTTGTTCCTGTACTTGAAGGGTTTAGTTCCTGTTATTCTATCACAATGATGTCAATTCTTTATGCTTTGAATCAACATCAGAGCTATATTTTTTTATATACCATATTATACAGGGTCCATCTGAAAACCTCCCATATTTTAAGATTAAATACTCTATTTAGAATTTTATTTTTTAAAACAAATGTATATAATGCAGTTTTTTTTTTCATTTGGTCTGAAACATTATTGCGTCAAAGTGGCAACCATTTTTTTCGAAGCACATTCGAAGGTGATTCCTGAAGGCTTGCATTACTTGAGTTGTCATTCGAGGTGAAATTGCTGCAATTTCTTGCCGTAATGCTTCTGGCAATATTCATCAGTGTTTTATAGAGGGTGTTCCCTTAGATTTTAGTTGGCCCCAGAGAAAATCACACGGGCCAAAATCGGTTCAGTTGCAACTAAGACCCTCTCTTTCTTGGCAGAACACCATGTGGGAGGTTTTTTCACTGGACTCTATTAGTGTGTAGGTATTTTTTGTTTTGTTTTTACTGTATTCCAGAGTTTTTCTACAAGGCATATAGCTTTTCTTTTAACAACTGCCAAGCAGTTTTTATTGGAAATCTCAGTGCCATAGATGTAGTTTTTAAGTTTTAAAAGTAAACAGATGGCTGTGTTTTTATAGATGCAAGACCACTGAAGGGTTTCGTTTAATTTTGTATTACCACTTGAAGAATATCAATGTGTTCATTTAAATTTTTTAGTATTTGTAGATTAAGGTTTTTTAAATAAAGGTTTCAACATATGAAATTATCTTATTCCTCAAAATTTTAAAATAAGCCTATTTGAACAAAAATCAAGCTACTTTAAAAAGTAATTGAAAATTCAGTTAGGGGAGGGTGGTACCCAGTGAGACAAAAAATAATTTTTTAAACATAACACACCAATTTACAGAACAACAGGTTTTATTTTAGTACTGTCTTTTGAACTTACATTGTGCATATCTATTAACATAATAAAAATTAAAATATATCTTATGCAAGTAACAAAAAACTAACTATTTTTTTCTGAAAATGTCTCACTGTGTACTACTGGATGGGACACATTGAGACATAATGTCAACAGTGGGAGATCGTAGGAAAACAGAAGTTAATACTCTGGTGATATAGATAGGCAGGAACAAAAATTCTAATCCAACACCAAACTTATAAATACTTCTAAAAGAAAACACATAGGCTCTTGATTTAAGAAATGTGCTTATTGGCATTTCTTACCTTAACATTTGCGTAAAAGATAAGAGAAGAGAATGCATTTTTGAGATTTTTTGTTTATAACTCTCTTAACTCTGGGATTACAATTTAAAATTTCAAAAATCAACCTTTGGTACACACTGAGATAAGTGTCTCAGTGTGTACCTATTATTGGTTTGTCTCAGTATGTACCATCATTGAGTAAAGGAATAAATTATTCCTTTACTCAATGGTACTATTTCCAAAAATTCATGGGAGATAGAATTTTATTGGTTTAAGAATTTTTTGCATCTTATACTTTAAACTTTTGCATCTTATACTTACTTGCATCATTGTTGATTGCTGTACAATTTTTTTCCAAAGAAAATATTTTTGTTCGTCAACATTGCTCTACAGTGTTCGATGGGTGATTTACCTATGTCGTTTTTGTCAAAACGATAGGGCATTGCTGTACAATGTTTTGCCGAAGAAAACATTTTGGGTGGTTAACATTGCTATACAATGTTCGAATGACGATTTGTAGCATTTTTGTGGATTAGGTACAACAAAGAAGATTAAATATGGCCCAAAACTAATATGAATACATGACAGGTAAATTGACTTATTAAGCGGTTCAACAAACTTTTGAAAAATGCAATATGTATAAAACCTCTTCCAAAAGAAGGGGGAGGGAGCAATACTATATATGGTCCGACCCCTCTAGATACACTACTCAATAAATATAGGGTGTCAAGTAATGGCTCATGTGAATAAAAAATAAATAAACAAAAATATTTGCTTAAAATTTTCCGAAGTAAAAATATATACTTAATACCTAATAATGCATGAATAAAGTTTATTTACTAGACAAATAACAAATTTTACATAATACAACTACACCAAAGTAAATAAACTACAGAAACACAAGCCGAATTTATTTCCCGCTTGTTTGTGTTGTTGATTGTCTGTAATTAGGTATCCTACAGCCTACAGATCTAGTTTTCTTAACTATTATGATGTTGAAAAAAAGATTAAAATACCTATAGTTTTTGTTCATATCAAAAACTAAATACCTCAGGTGAATATCAGTCTGAATATGAAGTGATTATTACATGAAGGAGATATAGAAAAATTAAAACAACCTCGGACCCTACAGAATTTAGAGGCGTAAAAAGGAGGACCCCCGTGATCAAAAATTCCAACTCTGTTTTCGTAAAAATATAAGGCGCCATTGCTATATAATATGCATGTGTAAAAGAACCTTAAGCAGACTATTTTGATTTTCAAAGTTTTCCTGCAGGAAACGATTCATGTCCTTTTTGCCAAAATATTAAAGCGCCATCGTTATACAATGGGCGTGACGTAAAAGAAACTTAAGTGAGTTATTTTGATTATGTATACCTACATAGGTATCAGACAGAAAACTATTTTGTTGTTTCCTGAAAATATAAAGTGGCTAATGTGCACGTGTAAAGGAACTCTTAAAAAATCTTAAAAGGGATATCTTGATCATGAATAGGAGTATATAAGAGATAGGTCAAGCCAACTTCAGATTCCAGAGAATGCAATGAAATATATAAACTCTTAAATTCTGATCTAAAAGACCCGTTACCAGTTCCTGACAGGAAAACCTTAGAATAGGTAGTTACCTTCCCATTGATCATTTCATCATTGATCATCATACATGTGAAATCAGTAGTTTGCATAGTTCTAAAGTAAATTAAAGCCTTATTTAGGGAGTTTAAAACCCAAAATAGGATTCATATTCCTATAGAAAAATAATCAATTTATCTGTAGGTGCTATTGAGGGCCTTCAAAAATTTGTTACAGCATTGAATAAGGAATACCTTAATCAATGGTTACAGGGAATCAAAAAATTTTAGTGTGTTGTATTTGTTTAAGACTTGCACAGTTTTTCGTGTTTTCTACTCTGTAAAATAGAAAGTATTGACTATTACAAGTGTCTTAATTAGTGCTGGCAAAAACCGGAAAAAATCAAAACCGATTAATCGGTTTCTGTTAAAATCGGTTTCGGTTAAAATCGGTTAACCGAAACTCGACTTCAAAACCGGTTTTCGGTTTAACCGATTTTCGGTTAACCGGTTTTCGGTTAACCGGTTTTCGGTTAACCGGTTTTCGGTCAACCGGTTTTCTTTCGATTAACCGAAAACCGGTTTTTGCCTCAAATAACCGATTATCGATTAACCGCGGTTCTGACACTGTTTTTTCCTTAAATTTAATTTAAAATCCGAAAACGTGATGACAACTGGCAACACTGCTACTATTATGAAGACGATAGAGACAATACAGACAGAATTCACAGAACGGAACTATAGCCATTTACAGAAAAACTAAAGGAAAAATCGAAAACTGAAAGACACTGGTCCGTTTTTTTCCCATTATCTATCAATAAATCCAAAAAAATATATTTTTTTGAAATTACACGAGCCCCTCCATCAAAAACTGAAAAATTGAAAACCAATTAATGGTTTCCTACTAGAACCGGTTTGGGTTAAAATCGTTTTCCAGCATAATTGTTAACTGAAAACCGAGTAACCTGTTAACCGAAAACCGATTATTCGAAACCCGAATTAACTGGAAACCGGTTAATCGAATAACCGGTTAACCGAATAACCGGTTAACCGAATAACCGGTTTTCGGTTTGGATCAAATCGGTTAACCGAAAAGTGGGTTTTGGTTGCCAGCACTTGTTAAGTGCAGATATAAAAGTAAATTGAAAGTTGTTGACAGTATCATTCCATAGGTGTGCTTAAAGCGACAGATTTTGAAAACTTCGACCTGGTGAATTATCTGATCGTCACTCACATTTTTTAAAGTGTTTAAGAACTTGCAATCCTTTAAATTTTACAAATCTGGATTAGGTAGTGCCTCGGGGAATGCAGAATGTTGGTGTGAAATAAGTAAACCCGAATGCTTATTTTGTGGGTAGGGTCAATTCGCCAGTGGTCGGACAATTAAGGCATATCTAAATTTAAATTTTCAGTTAAAATTAGGTATACTTATGTACTCCGTTAATGTGACGGAAACTTTTTCCAAGATATAATTTCATTATTTGTCTTTGCGTTAAATATGACTTATATTTTATAAACTCAAAGGTTTTTTTTTATTAAATTTATTAGAGATGGTCGGACAGTATTTGCCACTGGTCGGCCAAGTAGGTGTTATAGTAATTGGACATCTCCTGATTGGTCAATTCGTAATTTCGCACAGGCCTTTACTTTGGAATATTGTTTGGTAGGATAAATTTTGAGAATTATTATATTATTATATACATAATATATGTATTATTAGATCACAGTTAATTTGAAAATTAGATCTAAAAGTATTCCATTATGAGGAAAAGGGACTGAATTTATTTACTAAGCCAGGTACTTTAGATATTTGGGTATTTTAGGATGGGAGTTTTTTCAAAGATTATGATACCTAAACAGATAGTACCTACCTATCTACCTAGGTAAGTATTTATTATTTCTATATATAGAGTTAACTAAAACTTAATTTTTCTTTTCTTCGTTTCCTCTTTTTAAATTAGGATCCGGGCCTATTTGTTTAAAAAAATCGCCGACTTTGCCATTAATACGGTCCTGCACGGTAGGTTTAGGAACCCCATAATTTCCGCATATTTCTCGCAATTTCCCGCCATTACGAAGAGCTTCTACAACTTTTATTAAAGATTCATTTTCATATTGGTGAAATTTTCCTTTGGTTTTGGGCGCCATAACAGAAAATAATGAAAATAACAAAAAACAAATCAGAAAACCCCCTCAAGAAAACGGAGAAAAAATGAGTGTCCGACTTCCGAAGCGTTGAAAATTACACCTTAGTTAGTGGTCGAACAAAATTTATTTTCCTTAATCCTTTCCTTCTCTGTATTTATTAGATTTTCCTGTCCGACCATTGAGGTAGTATGGGGGGGGGGGGAGAAGCTGTCACGTGACCCATAACGGGTTTACTTACGTCATAGATTACAAGAACAACGTCAATTTGTTGACTCGGTGCTAAAAGTGCATTAAAAGTGGCTAAAAGTGCAGTTTTACTTGTTATTGCAAGCTATTGACCTCTGGAAATAAATATGTCATGTGCTGTACGTTGTTGCAGTAGCAATTATAAAGTGGATACAAAGAAATTCACAGGAATTACATTTCACAGGAAATGTAAACAATAGACAGAGCCGTATCAATATAATTTATAATATCCACTTTGGTACTTTATGAAAAGAAAAATATTACATTTATAACTACTCTAGGTATGTATTTGACTGACTGACTGACTAAACCCAGCTTTTGATTTCGTCGTTGTTAGTTTTCGTTTTTTTTACATTTTTTTATAATTTTACTAGGAATACTGTTTAATCAGACCCTGGCGTGGATCACAGACTTAACCGCACCCCCCTGAACCCGTTTGCTATATGCGACAAAGTAATAATTGTTATGGCGCCTCCCCCCCATACTAACTCAATGTGTCCGACCGACCATGGCGACCACTGACTATCACCACAGAATAATAATTGGTACCACTTTACACTTTTGGTTCACTACATGAAATAAAAAAAGACGGTTAGTGCTTTTGTCAATAAGTAAAAAAAGACGGAGATATATGGACCGATCATTTCCAGTAGTCCACAGATTACCCACCTTCAGTAGTCGGATCGGACACCCGTCCCCGTCCGACTATTTGTTTATAACAGAATAATTTACCCGTTTGCCGGCCACTCAATTTTAACTTCCAAATAGGGCAAAACACATAATTTTGTGATTTATAATGCAAATTTAGATTATTTCTAATATACAGGGTGTCCCGGTTGTAAATGTCATAAATGAAAACAATGGTACAAAAACTAATTTTAAGCATAAAAGTTTATATGTACATATGCCCTAAAATGCATATTAAAAAAGTTACAGGGCGTTAAAGTTTTATAAAAAATATAGTTTTTATTTTCTTATTTCCCACGTTTTAAAGATAACTAAACGAAATTCGGCAGACATAATACATTGACGGAGAGCCATAAGAGTAAAAAATATTAAGCTCCTAAATTAGCCAGTGGCGGAGATACGGGTAATTAGTTAGATTAATTTGCTAAGAAAAGTATTACCACCCTGTACAAAATTAAAACCGATATTTTTTTCTGAAACGGACATTTAGTTTCAGACAAAAAATGACTTGATAAATTATTGTAAAATGCTTAGATTTTGTGTAAAACGGCTTACTCTCCCGAAAAGATCTATCGGTTAGGTAGGGCAGAAAATGACAATTCAACCAAAAATCAATTTAGGTATTTTAATTGTTTTATTTTTATTTATTTTTTCGTGCATTTTTTTACAAATATTGCATATTATTGAAAAAGTTTGTCTAAATTAATAACAGAACTATAAATCAGATGCCTTTACTCCTTTTTTTACTTGAACTATCATTTTTCGCTGTTCAGCAACCGATACATTATTTCGGGAGGGTTAGTTGTTACTTTTGAGTTTCACATAAAATCTAAGCATTTTACGACAATTTATCAAGAGTCGTTTTTTGTCTGAGACTAAATGCCCGTTTCGGAAAAAATATCTGTTTTAATTTTGTACAGGGTGGTAATACTTTCCTTAGCAAATTAATCTAACTAATTACCCGTATCTCCGCCACTGCATAATTTAGGAGCTTAATATTTTTTTACTCTTATGGCTCTCCGTCAATGTGACATTTCTGTCTAGTTTTTCTACCATTGTTTTCATTTATGACATTTATAACCGGGACACCCTGTATAAAGCTGTATGCTACTCCTTAAATTTACTAAATCAAATTTATCCTACCTTAATAAAACTGTTCCACACTCAAGAACGGTAACCGCACAGGATTGCTCGATCTCAATAAACGTAATGTTCGCCAATCGGCAGACGGGTGTGACGTTAGCGCTAGACCAACGGTTAATTTGTATATCGTGCGGTGCGGGTTTTGGCGTGTGTTTCGTGTATATTTAATTAATCTGTTTTTAGTTTTCAAACTATTATTGAATTTTTATACTAAATTAGTACATTTTACTTAGTATTAAAAACGTAAGAACTAATATACAGAATGATTTTGTTAGGACTACCACCGCGATTGTCTCGCTTATTTTTGCCGCCCTACAAAAAAAATACGTAAGAATAAAAAATGTCACAGTTTTGGACACCTAGGAGGTGACGAAAAATAAATCGGCAACCAATACCAACTTGTCGCGGAATATAAAAATACTTCAAATCATCACCGTAATGGGAGCAAAGATCCGAACGGCCCAAGAGTTGAAAGTGCAAGACCAGAACCACGAACATCACTGCTCAACAATGTCTTGATACATTAAAACAAAAACTTTCTGTTTTAGCAGGGCGTCTGAGGAGATACAAGGCTAGTAACAACAGGAAACGAGACAACAAACTCTTTGAACGATCAGAAAAAGTTTCTCTGTACTTTGATTTCTAGCGCCGATGCCACAAATACGAGTTACCCTAGCAAAGAACAGGTTGATGGTTTCTGGAGAAATCAACTTGCCACACCAGGTCCATGCAATGTCAGTGCAAGCTGGATCAGTGAAGGACGCGAGATAGGCCGGAACTATAGCCAGATGCAACATGAGCAATTCACAACCAATGAGGTTTCCAATGTCATCAAGAATTCCCACAACTGGAAGGCACCAGGTCTAGATCATCTCCAAAATTATTGGATTAAGAAATTGTGGTGCATGTATGAACAACTAACTATTCTAATTAATGAAGTCTTTCTCGATCCTCTGAAAATTCCATTGTTTCTTACGCAGGGTGCAACCTACCTATTACCTACCAAAAGACCAGCGGAATACGGATAACCCTGCCAAGTTCCGCCCAATAACCTGCCTGCCTACGCTGTACAAAATAATTACATCCTGCTTTACGCAGCGAATATATGCTCACTGCGAGCGGAACAACATCATGAAAATGTAGCAGAAGGGCTGCGCGAAGGGCGCAATGGGATGCAAAGAGCAACTCATCATAGACTCTGTCATCTGCATCGAGGCTCATTCCAAGCAACGAAACCTCCACATGGCTTATGTGGACTACAAAAAAGCATTTGATTCCGTACCTCACGACTGGCTCACAGGTATATTAAAGCTGTATAAAATAGATCATCATACAGTTTCCTTTTTAGAACACGTTATGACAACCTGGCGCACTAAGATACAACTCAGAACCGCAAGCAGTAACATCGAGACCGACACAATCAACATCCGAAGAGGGATTTCCCAAGGAAATTCACTCAGTCCACTGTGGTTCTGCATGGCGATGAACCACCTATCACATCGGTTGAAATACGGCTTCACTATCAAAAGAAATAACACAGAAGCGATCAAGTTGAATCACCTGCTATATATGGATGATTTAAAACTGATGGCCGCAACCAAGAACCAACTAACGCAAATGCTTAAAATTGTAGAGGAGTTCTTCAGGGACATGGTAATGCAGCTTGGACTGGACAAGTGCCGCACCCTTAACATCGTCGGGGGAAGATTCGAACAAGACGCACACGAGATGCAGGACGTGACCTCCGGACGAATGTTCCCCGAGACGGAAGGCTTCTTACTGGCCATACAAGATCAGGTTATACAAACTCGCAACTACCTAAAATTCATTGTAGGAGATGCATCGGTAGTGGATGGCAGATGGAGATACGGGTGCCAAACTTCAGAAACAATCCAGCACATAACAGGAGGATGTCAGATGTTCGCATCCGCATCAATGGAATATAAGGAACGACACGATTCAGTTGCCAAGATCTTGTACCAAGAACTGGCCGAAAAACTGCTGCTTGTGCAGGCAGAAAGGGTCCCATATTACAGCTATACACCGGAGCCTGTTCTTGAAAACAGCAACTACAAAATATACTGGGATCGTACAGTTTTGACAGATTAACGAGTTGCCCATAACAAGCCGGACCTTATAATAGTTGATAAAATTTCTAGGAAGACAACCCTGATTGATGTGGCCATCCCAAACAACAACAACCTGCGTGTGAAGCAGGTCGAGAAGATCGCGAAGTACAGATACTTGGAAGAACGAATTAAAAGGCAATGGGAAATGGAGATCGTTCAGACGGTTCCAATCATCGTCAACAAATGGTGTTATACCAAAAAGTTTGCTGAGAAACATCAAAGAGCTGGGTCTAACTGAAAATCTTTACAGGTCCACGCAGAAAGCCGTACTACTTGCTACAGCCCGAACCGTCAGAAAATTCACGGGGAATGCAGGAACGTCCAACAACATCAATGTCATCTAAGGCCCCAGAAAATTCATGGGGAATGCAGGAACGTCCAACAACATCAATGTCATCTAAGGCCCGATAACATGGCAAGGGTCTCGTCCGAGCCAGATCCTTTTGGTATCCGGGATACCCGGGATCTGAGTGAATGTTCCCCGTAGAGGGAGTGCGAATGCCTTTTTGGCTAAGTCGATAATAATAATATGGACGTTATTGCACAAGAATGCACAAACTGCAAACTACATCCTGGCAAATCTGGCAAAGATGCCATTCACACTTAACCATCCTACCTATTCCTACTAACTATATCTTAAGCTAACTTAAAACTAGTTCAATGTAGATGGAGTCCGCATACAACAAGGGCACAGAACGACTAGATCCGTCTAGCCTCCACATTATGACCGAAACAAATCAAAACATTTTGCTTCTTAAATTTATACTTAGTTAATTTACCAAACAACATAGCGGTGCGGTGATGGAGCTGTGGTAACCTCACCTCTTTTATAGTGGTAGTTGGCGAGCGGTATTGTAAAGGGGTGAGCCACAAGTTATTTTCTTTTAGTGTGGGCCTATAAGGGTGTATGACGGAAACACTGGGATAGTTTAATATGTGTATTAAGATTAAATACGAAACAGTACATTGAGTTAACAAAATACAATTTATGAGGAAGTTTAAAAACCTGTGCAATAATTATTATCGAATAATTTAAAAATCTATGATTTCGCACAACGCTACATTCAAAATATCTGAAATTAGACCCCTTTCTAAGTAGCATAATCCAAACGTATGAAAAGTACAGTGTTTAACAATCGAATTTAAAATAGAACACAAGACAATCTGTCAAAATGGCACAAATACAAAACTATGCCATAAAATGACAAACCTTCAGATTAAAAGTACAAAAATTGCAAAAGATTCCCAAATAGAATAAAATTAATTGATGACTCTGTATAACCTTGCTAATTTACCCAGTACAAGTTTGTATGAGAATGTAATTCAAAATTACTCGAAATTTCTGATATAAAATAGTTCAATTAAAAAACAAAATTCTGATTTCAACGGCAAAATAATGTCACAACTGAGTGCCTTCACACGGAGCCTTTACCATGTGACGCACTACTTGTGTGTGCCGGAGGGTTGGATTAACCCTCACAGCTTGCCGGGATCACTAGGTGCGGGAGTCGCGAAGCGCAGAAGAAAGACAGCAGGTACAAACTAGGGTGATGTTTTTTCTTGCACTCACAGGTAGGCCTCTAACAGTATCTGGACCATGGCGGAGGTAGCGCGGACTGTGGACCGACGCGACCGATAGTACGTGGAAGTGACCGGGACGCGAGCTGCGCCCTTGACCCGACGCGACGGCGGGGTGCCGCTACTGACCCACTGACGTCTTCAACAGTGCCCAGGGGCGCTGTCGTCTGCCCCTCGGAGCCCGACCTGAACAAGGAGGCTATTTAAGCGGGATCCATTGCCAGGTCAGACCACCGAGGGTGGTCAGTGATCGAGTAGCTGCTAATAAGCGGGGCTTACTGATCCCCAGCCTGTGGCTGGTGCTGGATTTATACTCGCAGATTTTGCCGACTCGGCGATTGGACTTTGATTTATCTAATGTTTATCTTATCGAGTAATCCTCGTATATTTTGTTATTGATTGTCCCCTGTATTTTGTATAATGTTATCTTTATTTGTTATGATTCAGTAGAAGTAAGTTTGAATAGTTTGGTCATCGGTCCACAGATGTCACTTTGTTGACAATAATTTGGCTCTAAATAGTTTCCCAAAACCCCTTCAAATTCCCAATGAAAGTTTCAAAACTATTTTAGTTTGATAAAATAAAACTCTGATATCTACAGTAAAATAATATGATTCAAAACAAATTCCCAAAAATCATTCATGGTTTATAAACGTTATGAAATTATTTCTAATCTGTTAAAATGCACAATAAATTCAAATTCTCTAAAAGTTTTCAACATAATTTCAAAATTCAAAATAAAAAAGGCAATTCAGACACAAAGCAATCAAAACACAAATATTTTACTTTGTGTAGCTACAGTTCTAAATTTGGGTCACTGTGTATCTCACTTTCTTTATTTGGTTGATTTGATTTGGGCACAAAACAGGCATGTTTTTGTTCATGCTTCCATCTTGTTATGTGTTTTTTGTTTCTTATTTTGGAGGTCAATAACTTTACCTTCTAGTTGGGTTATCTTTGCTTCTAATAATGAAATTACATATTCCTTATCACGAATTATAGTATTCTTGTCCTCAATTATGTTCCTTAATAAACTGTTTTCTTGCTTCAGGATAACAACTTCAGTAATACCTATCACATTTGAGTTAATTACCTGTGTTTCAAGAATTTATTGCTTTTCTGGAAAGTCCTCATTGCAGCAAGACTTAATTCTAGCAGCACAGCTAAGGTGATAAAATGCTCCGCACTTTGGCCAAGTTTGAGGATCTTTATGCATGTTTTTCTTACAATATGTGCAGATTTTACTACTCTGCTGTTCAGAGACCACTTCATTTTCGGCCATCTTGGTATGCAATGATAGACACTACCCTGCTTGGTATAAGCTCGGTGAGCCATTTTCCAGACACGGAAAAGAACATCAAAGTCCTCTTCAATCAACATACTTGAAAAAATATCAAAAGAAGATAAAAGCGATCTGGTATTAACATGACCAAATTTAGTAAGACCATTAGTGCTATTCCTGGCCTTAATTAATCCTTGTCTTCAAATAAGATATATGCTGTTCAAGGACAAAACAGAAACGATCAAAAGCGGAATGGTTAACAGCAACATATGATTTGCAATTTTTGTTATACTCAGTACAATTTATGCACATTATATCTGTAGCATTACATTCTTTGTATAAATGATTTCCTCCACAGTTAAAACCACAAGGATTCGATTTACAATTTTGAATGGAGTGATCATATCGGCAGCATTTAATGCACTTTACAATGTTAAAATGATCAAAAATTTCTGACTTTTTCCAACTTATGAATATGAAACCTTTTTAGCAGTAATAGTAATGTTCTTAAGGCCGATGGCACTTCTATGACTATGTTGGTATTATTATAACGTTTCAGTTGCGTAACAATCTTGACGTCGTTTCAGTAAAACCACTAATTTCATTTAAGTTGACAATATTATCAACAATCATGTCATCTGATGTACCTAAGACCATCGAGTCTAATATTTTTTACTACTAACCCAGGATTGAGTTTTTTGCTTCATTTATGTTATATTTTGGACCCATTGGAGCGTAAATGATTCTTTAAATTGTTTAAAGATTCGTCATTTTCACAGTCGATAGCCATGCCTACTCGAATTTTTCTTGACGTATGGACGCAGACTTTTATATTGCCAGGATTCACGCATTTAGTAAGCTCCTGGAAGACATCCATGTGCCGCGTAACATCTTCAGGTGTTACTGTTATTGTAGAGGGCGGATTATGCATTTTTATTAAAACACTGAACGATGCTTTCATATTGACGGCCGATGGGGGAGACTCGAATTTTGAGATAATTGATTTTTGTAATTTGCTGAAGTAATCTAATTCGCATTCTATTTCCCTTTTTAAAATATTTAATTCCATAGTAGTTGATTCGTTGTTGGTCGTATTTGCTTTTTCCTTAGGTGTGTGTTTGCAGTCATCGCAATGTGGTGCCCGCTGAATTTTTCAACAGAAATATCAAATTCGGTTCTGAACCGGCCACTTGCTTTAGTTTTTCTCCAGATTCCCTCGGGGCTCCAACTAGGTCCCAATACTTATCTCAGTAAATCAAAGTCGGTGCCGCCAAAGGGAGAGGTACCATAAATTGATCGAAAACATGGTCCAGGGATATTGATTTACGATAATTGATATATTAAACATCTCTAAAGTAATCGATTTATGCTAACTTCTGTAATTAATTTGATCTGATTTATGATAATTGCGATAAATAATTGCAGGGTTTTCGGTTCGGTTTCGGCGGTTTTCCCAGAAATTCGCAGGGATTGTAGCAACCGCGGGGGAGAGTACCGGGTACCAAAGATGTATAAATAAAAGGTGAGGTATAGGTGAAAAAAGACTCCCGAACCAGCTACCGAAACGAACTGATCGCTGCCGCCTCTACAAAGAAAGCCAAGAAAAATCCCCGAAAATACCTGCAAGTAATACTGACCTTTAAGCTGACTACAAGTAAGCGAATTTTGATTTTTTGTGTTCTTCCTTAAAAGTTTAATTTGCCTAGATTTTGATATAGATTATGCATTTTAATTTTATTTTATAAAACGCATCTAGGACTAAAATTGCTACACTGCTAGGAATTTTTGCTAGTTTTAATTGCTAATTTTCCACCAGAATATTGTAGGATGAAACTAAAGCTACCTTAACTTGGGATACTACACGCTTTGTTTAACTCAGTGTAATTTTGTTCTTTAACTCAAGCGCCTGGGAACATAATTCTGAATTTCATTTATTATTCGGGTTGTTGAATAAATTTATCAATTATATTTAATATTCATTGTCTGTAAGAGCGCGCTATAAACCATAGTCTAGCTACACCGTCGTTAATTATTCATAAATTTACGCTTGTACTAAGAAATTGTTCTTTAATTTTTTTATTTTGTTGTTTATGCATTTGCCTATCATAATTAGTTGCAATAAATTGTTAAATTTACCCCAAGTGTTTCCGTTGAATTCCTAGACTCACGCCCAAACGAAGTGACTTTGTGAACCACCCTGTACAAATCCGCTCGCTAACTTACATCTAACGGGGTGGGATACCACATTTGGTGTCAAGTGTGGGGTCAAAGGGATGATAACGGAGGGGTGAGTGGTCGAGTTTGACAGGAAGAATTTTTTTAACTACAAGGTGCTAAAAAGATAACGTGTGGTACGAAAATTGTAAAGTGAATTCTTTGTGAAACAAATAATATCCTAAAAATAAATATTCAAAAATGCCTAACGAACAAGAAAATGTAGGGGTAGCAGCAGGAGTAAACGGGAACGAGAGTGAAAATAGGAGGAAGGCAACGTCAGACTTACTTATACAGTACCAAGTTAAGACGGAAAGGGGTAAATAGAGGAATTCTTAAGCATAATGGAAGAAACAGCATTAGTCGCAGGATGGTCCAAAAAACAAAAAGTCGCAATAGCTATATTAAAGCGCTAAACAGTTGATCGACGCGGAACCAGACTTACAAAAAACTACAGACTGGCGTAGCCCTAAGGCTACTCTTCAAAAACAATTTGAGCGGAGATTTATAACGGGGACAGCTATCAAAATGTTTATTGAAGCAAGACAGAGATACGGTGAAAACTGTAGGTACTAGAGAGTTAAAGCAAAGCCCTATACGTAGGCGTACAAAATAACTAAACCAAATAAATAAACTAGACGAAATTTTTTCGTTGAAACCTAACAATAATACTTTAAAGTGCGAACTTAAATCTCTGTATAACATAAATTATTATATTCGGCCTCGTCTCGTAAATAAGTAAGTGTAGTACCCTCGCTTCTGTCCGTCTGATCACAAATTTTAAAGGAAAATAGGTTTCTCCCGCCATCCGCTTGCCCCTCTTCGCGCCAACTGCCATCGGCCCACTCAGTCTTTGTTTTTGTGTTGTACAGGGTGGGCCAAATTGGACACTTTTAAAGGGAAGCTTCTATTTTTAACGGATATAGACGAAAACTGATATCGGTATCTGAGGCTCATTTTTTATGATAAACTTAATGGGCGAAAACCACAAATCGATATCTGTCACCGTTCTTGAGTTTTTCGGTTTGAAAATTTTGTGTTTCTGTAAAAAACATTCCTAAAGGACTTTTCTACGTAGAATCCAATGCTACTGCATTTTTTATAGTCAATGGTTTAAGAGTTACCGATAAAAATATTATTTTTTAAATGGAACATCCTGTATATTTTTGAATTTTTTAATAGAGCGAAAAATTTTAACCATCTGAGGCTTCGTTGGAAATGGTTAGGACATTGATATTCATATCTTCTGTCCATTTCTTCCCCCTTAGGGAAGATACGCGCTCATCGCCCAGCCGTACAAGTTGTTAACATTAAAGTACAGAAGGTATTTGTAATTCATTGGGGTTGAAATTTTCCATGTACTTGTTATTTGCCTGTGAAAAATGGTTGCAAGTCTGGCCGATATCCCGACGAATTCCTTTCTCGATAAAAAGCAAAATATCTACATTTTGAAGAGTTTACACCCTGTATATTTTAACATGCAATCAAAAGTGTACCCGGAAAGAGTGCAATAGAAAGCCGGATCCAGTCCGTATGTTTTATGACACGTCTCACGGAAATTTTCAAAGACATCTGTTAAAAGCATAATATCTGTTTTTAAATACAAATCCGAATATTCACCCCCAGTTTTTAATACAGAATTTTTCCCAAATTATCTGTGCGTGTTTGTAATCTGCTTCATCGATAGTTGCGTCATTTAATTTACTATAAAATTTTTCAATATCCGGTAGTAAAGTCTCATTCAGTTTCTCAATATTATCTATAGGGAAAAATACCTTTCCTAATCAATAATTCAAAATGATCCTCTGGTAAATTAAAAAATTCCGTTCTCGTATTAACTAAATTGTCTTTATGTAAATAAGAAACTGAAGAAAAAGTCTGAAGTCCATAACCCATAAATCTAAAAGAATCTATAAATCTAAATTTAATACGAGTATTATCATGAATTGTAAAACTGACTTGAATATTTACCGCTATATTTAGGGGGACTAGAGTAACATTATTATGTTCCGCAAGATCTTTTGTGAGAAAGTGACTATTATAACCACTGAGGTTATGAAACACTACAGGCACAACAAATGAATTTCGATAATTTAAGTTACAGGTATTATAACTGAAACCACGAAAAACGACCTGTTTAATGACAATGATCTCGGGCGATTTTATCTTCGGAACTGAAAGGTTTTGAACAAATGTGACAGCTGTCTGTAGCGTCTTGAATATTTACCGCTATATTTAGTGGTTCGACATTTTGTAATTTAGTAAAAACTATGTAAGAGATATGTGGGTTCAGGATAGCAATGAAATTCCAAACTTCTTGCCCAGGGATCTTTATTAGGAGTAGGCACACTTGGATGAATCGTGAGATCTTTTTATGCGTTTGTGAACAAGTTAGAACTGTAATAATATTTAACAAATAGAATACTTATTTTTAATACAGCAAATATTTCAACCTACCTGGTACTAATTTCAGATTACAGTTATAAATTATTAAACAAACAGCTATTTAGCTCTGACAAGACGCAAAAGAACGAAGAAAGGTTCCAAATTGCATTTCGCAGGAGATATAAAAAATCCCATAAAAAATATCAGTTATGATTTAAAAGATAAGGAGATATTCGCTTATTAGCACCGGAGGCGACATCTGTACTTTGATAGTTCAACTAGGTTTCTATGCACCCGTGGCGCCATCTACACGTGGAGATATTAAACTAGCCCCAATACATTGTTGACAAAATAAGAACCCTGTATTTATTTTCAGAAATACATAAACTATAAAGAAAAGTGTATAAATGTTTTCCCAAAACCCAATATCCATTTTCTGTCACATCTGCCCCCTCCAGAGTTCAACCAGAGCAAAAGTGACGGGTGAAATCGACCTCTATTCTTACAGAAGAATAAGAAAAGAATAGACTTTAGTGATTTCTGAATTGACATCATTTTGAAATCTTACGTCAACTCAACTAGACATTTGTCTTTAGAATTTGTAATTTTCTTTTGTTTATTATTATTTTTATGTTAATTTTATTTACATCACAACGCGATAATGGAGGATAATAGCGTCTCAAAAGGTTTGCATGAAAAGTACCTCGCTCCTTATTGGAATTGGGAAAGGTAGGATATAAGTGGCATAACTAACACGCTTGGTTTTATAGTGTAGCCTTATTCTTAATTTTCAAATTCAAATTTGCCGCCATCCCGGAAAGGACTTGTATGACATTGACAATAAAAGGTTAGGTTTCCGGAGTTGCGCATTGTTATTCTGAAATATGTAGAAGCGAAAGCGCCCACTTTATTCTTGTAATTCATCCTGAACTAAAAATCGATGTAAGAAGAAAAATATAGTGAAGATCAAACGAAACAAATTTCATTTTATTCCCCACAAATTCAGAAGTGGCATTTAGAAGATGACCCAGATATTAGGAGAGTACTGATTAAACCTAAAAGTGACGAAAAATGGCATGGATCGCAACACGGTTGCCCAGAAAGAATTTGAGCTATTTTTCCAACAGCAGCAGGAAACAGAGCCAGATAACATTAAGAAGGGAGCCCCAGAGGTTGAAGTGAATCAAAATGTCCCCGAAAAGGTGTCTCAGGTTGGAAACAGTAGTGATGATGGTTTAATAAGAACCGTAGAGGCCTTATTGGCACAAAATATGCAATTAATAAGCTTGCTTCGACAGAATCCCCCATCACAGGAGCAACAAAGTCGGTGTCCAAGCCGTGAAGATTTTAATAATGTTGCGAATAACCATGTAAAAAAATTTAATACTATGCCTGATTTATCAAAGACTATTGATCCATTTAATGGGGAAAAGGGTCCAAATATAGCAAAAATATGGTTACAACAAATCTAAACCACAGCGACTTTGCATGCGTTTGCCAGAAGCATTTATTTTTCAAACTGCCAAAAGTCACCTGGATGGAGCAGCAAAATTTTGGTTTATGGGTAAATCGGAACAAATTAGAGACTGGTACTCATTTAAAAATGCATTTATATGTCAGAAGTCTGTCAGTAAAAATCTTTCAAGCTCTTGAAATATTTTAGATTTTTCTCGATAGTTCTAACTAGTAGAGCAGAATTTGATATAAATTATCACACTAGAAGGATGTCTTCACAAAAGAAACATAAAACTAGGAAAAAGGAAGAAGTAGATGATTCAGAGGCATGCTTGAAGAAAATAGAAACATTATATGTTGAAATTATTAATCAAAAAGAACAGGAAAACAAAGCACAAGGCAAAAGGTTTGATGAATTACAAGAGGAGGTAAATCTTTTAAAAGAAAAAATGCTTTTTATAGAAGATATATTAAAAGAAATGAAGAGTTTGAAAGAAGACTTTCGTGAAATTAAGATCATTTTAGAATCCACAAATAGTAGACCAGAAGAGAATAATCAAGTAGTAGTTGGTAGTAAATTGAAATTTAGTGAGGTGGTTGTAAATGGAAGCAAATTAGTTATAAAACCGAAGAACAATAGTCAAACTATTGAAGAAACAAAAGAAGATTTAAATAGTATAATCAAACCAAGTGATATGAAAATTAATATAAGAAATGTAAAGAAGATTAATAATGGAGGTTTGGAAATAAGATGTGAGAAAGAAGATGATATTCAAAAAATTAGTAAGATAACTGGAAACGAATTAAAACAGAAATATGATATTAATGTATATTCTAATAAACCGAAAGTGAAAGTGGTAGGAATAGAAGAAAGTTTATTGAAATTTTTATGGGAACAAAATATAGTTGTTGAAAATTCGGAAGTTAGATTATTGAAATTTAAGAAAATGGTCAACAGATATTATGCAATTTTGGAAATGGATAAGCAGACATTTTATAGGGTAATGAAAAATGGTATGCTTTGTGTCAATTTTGCTTCATGTTCTGTATATGAACATTTGAATGTATTAAGATGTTTTAAATGTTCTGGATTTAATCATGTTGCTAACACCTGTACAAAAGAGTCTGTATGTATGAAATGTGGCCAAAAAATCACCTAGCTTCAATGTGCACAAACACTAGTAAAATTTGTCCAAATTGTATTGAGTTAAATGAAAAATCCCAGCTACAACTCCAATTTAACCATTCTGCTTTTGATAAAAATAATTGTACAATATTGGTTAAAAAATTGGCAAACGAGAGAAATTTAACAATATAGCAATTAACAAAATCGCCATTATTTTATGTTAACATACAGGTATTTTTGTCAAACAAAGATGAGTTCGAATATGCAGTGAACAAATTTAAACCAATTATTATTTGTCTGAGCGAAACGCATATAACACAAGAAATAAGTAATTGTGAATTAGATCTTTCCGGATATAAGATGGAATGTTGTTATAGTCATAGCAGACATACAGGAGGTGTTCTTTTATATGTTAAAGAAGAAATTAGTTATAAAGTTTTAATGAATGAAAATCATAAACAAAAAACATGGTACTTGGGAGTAGAAATTAAAATTAACAGAGTTAAATACAATATCACTTGTTTATATCATTCTCCAACTTCCTGTTCCAGTGAGTTTATTGAAAAATTTGAAGATTGTATATTAGGAAATAAAACCACAGTGATCGTTGGCGATTTCAATATAGATTTTTCAAAAAATTGTTTTTATAAAACAAAATTGAATCAATGTATTTCGAGATTGGGTCTTCATCAACATATTAAAACACCTACAAGAGAAAATAGATATAGTTCGACGATAATTGATTTACTACTGACTAATATGAAGAAATTATCGTGTAAAGTACATCAAATACCAAGAATTTCCGATCATAACATAATTACGGCAGATTTGGGAAAGAAACCAAAATTTGAAATACGTAAGAAAATTTCCAGAAATGTGAACCAAATCGATATCAATGGATTTCAAATGAGTTTGTGTAATTACAATTGGGATATTTCAATTACCGATGTAAATTTATTAGCTGAAAGTTACGACAAAATAATTACTAATTCTTTAGATATATTTTCTCCTAAAAAAACTTATTTAATAAATTCAAAATGGGCTAAAAACAAATGGTGGAATAAAGAAATTCGAGAAGCAAGAAATTTTGATGAAGACTGGAACTTATATAAAATACAAAGAAATACTGTAGTTGATAAAATTAGGAAAAGCAAATATAATTATTATAAAAGTAAAATTTATGATGTCAGCGATTAAAAATCTATGTGGAAAGCCATTAAACACATTGTCCAAGGAGATAAGATTGGGAATGAAATTTGTATAAAATTTGATGGCAAAATTTTGAGTGACGAAAAAGAGATATCAGAATATTTTAATAAATTTTATGTTCGAAGTATAAATGAAATAGTTAATTCAATTCCTGGACATTACACCATTGCACAGTCTTTAGATTTAATTCCACAAAATGAAGTTAAATTTTTGGAGTTTAAAATAGGCTTTCATGAATTGAAATCTATTGTTCAAAATTTAAATACAAACAAAAGTTCGAGTGGAGAAATAAATTTTAAAATTTTCAAACTAGCATTCCAGGTAACCGCTGACAAATTTCTAAAAATAATAAACCAATCAATAACAACTGGAATTTTCCCGGAATATTGGAAAACTTCCATGATAAAACCAATAAAAAAGGTAGATAAGTCAGTTGGGTGTGAAGACTTTCGTCCTATAACTTTGTACACTGTTTACAAATGGTTGGAAAATTATTTAGGTGGCAGATATCAAGTAACAAAATTTAACAGAGAAATTTCAAGTGCTGCAGAAACCAATTATGGAGTACCTCAAGGCTCGGTATTAGGACCTTTGTTATTTCTTTTGTATATCAATAACTTAGTGAAATCAGTAAAATTTTGCAAAATTCAATTATTCGCGGATGATACTTTAATTTATTATGTTGGAAATTCAGAAGAAGAAATATTTGAATATTTAAGTAATAATTTAAAAAATATATCTCTTTGGTTCGATGTGAATAAGTTAAAATTGAATTCAAATAAATCTAAATATATGATACCTTCAAATAGAAACTTTAATCATAACAATAAATTTAATTTATGTTTAGATCAAACTGAAATTGAAAGAGTTGAAAATATGAAATATCTTGGGCTGTTTATTGATTCTAAATTAAATTTTCACAAATACCTTGATTATATATCTAAAAAATATCAAAGAAAGTAGGTTTTTGTTCATAAGGAACCGGAGCCGTCATCGAGGATGGTACTTACAAATTTGAGCTTTGCGCATTTTAATGTGACATCCCTTTGTTCCGGTTTTGATCTTTTCTCGGGAGTTGTGGGTTGGGACTTGTGGGATGTGATTGGGTTATCGGAGACGTGGCTTAGTGGGGATGTTCCCGATTTTGGTTTACGGATTGACAATTTTAAATTGGTTCGTAATGACAGAGGGGGACGTGGAGGCGGTGTTGCTTTTTATATACGAAAAAACTTGAAATTCAAACTTATAGACGTGGGAGAGATCGGTGGTTCTTTGGAACAGATCTGGGTCGAAATTAAACTTAGGGGGAAGAGATATTGCTTTGGGTCATTGTATAGACCCCCGCTGCAGAACCTGGCGGGTACCATTGTGGTTTTGGAGGACGTTCTGAGTAGATTAATTCCCGAGTATGATTGTTTTTCGGCGGCATAGATTTTTTGAGGAACCGTAACGACTTTAAACTGGTGGACAGATTTCTTACAAAATATAATCTAACTCAGGTTATTTCGAAGCCAACGAGAGTGACTGATGATTCTTCCAGTCTGATTGATGTAATGATCACATCTTGTCCGGCCTTAATAATAAGCAGCGATGTTGTCAATATGGAAGGCATTTCTGATCACAAGCTGGTATCTATTAAGATTGAGGTCTCCTCGGAACGTGATAAGCCTTTTTTAAAACCTTTAGAGATTATTCCAATTTCAGTCTAGACAATTTTTTACGCGACTTATATTCTGTGTACTGGGATCACATCTATTCACTTGTTTGTATCGAGGAAATGGTCGAATTTTTCAATGTAAATGTAACTAACCTTTTTAATGTGCACGCACCGTTTAAAACGGTCAAAATCACTAAACCTCCTGCCCCATGGCTTACTGACAACGTTAAGCTTATGATAAAGTTAAGAAATAAAGCGCTATCGAGGTATAAGAGGGACAAAACAGATGCTAATTGGGTATCCTACAAAGAAGGAACACAGTAAATATGGCTGTTAAGTCAGAGAAGCGTGCGTTCCTTCAGCATTCTTTCAAGAATAATCCTAAACAATTTTGGCGAACACTAAATATCTCAATTTATCCAATTCCGCCAACAACAATGGTCCAGCAGCACTTATCGGCACTCCTAACGAGTTTAATAACTTTTTCCACGACTCTGTCCCACTGATTGATGGAAATGACGTATCGATTGCTAATACGTATGTTAATTCTTAGACGCAGAGTCCGCGCGTTTCGATTTTATTCCGATTGACGGTGCCACTGTGGAGGATATCATACTAAAAATGAAGTCCAACGCTACAGGTCCCGATGGAATAAATACTAAAATGCTGCTTTACCTGTTACCTTATCTTAGTAACCACATTACGTACTTAATTAATTTTAGTTTGAAAACAAACAAAATTCCCACAGTCTGGAAAATGGCCAACGTTATCCCCATTCCTAAAATAAAAAGTGCCACTGATTTATCGCATTTTCGACCCATAAGCATTCTGTCCACGTTATCCAAGGTACTGGAAAAAGTGGTTTATCGCCAACTTAACGAGTTTCTGGTGTGCTGCCAACGTTATACCTGTCACGCAGTCTGGGTTCCGCCGGGCTTATAGTAGCACAACCACGTTACTGGGTGTTTTTGATGATCTATGCAGAGCCTTCGATGAGAGAAGGAATACCTGTTTAATTCTCTTGGACTATAGCAAGGCGTTTGACACGATTAACTCCGCCACCTTACTATTGAAATTGAAATATTTCGGGCTGGGCCCCTCTGCTCTGTCTTTCTTCAATAATTTTTTGGGCAACCGTAGTCAAAGAGTAACACTCGGGAGTCACAGCTCAGATTATACATTGGTTGGTAGAGGGGTGCCGCAGGGTAGCATTCTCTCGCTATTGCTGTTTTCCTTGTACACTGCGGATCTTCCCAATCATTTAAAGCATTGTTCCTCGCATCAATATGCAGATGATACTCAAATCTACCTGTCGTTTGATTACGATGCCCGCGAGCGCGCGGCAGAGAATATCAACGCAGACTTAATTGCTCTAAAGGCCTATCCTGATGCTCACCATCTGGTATTGAACGAGACGCAATTGCTTATATTTGGAAAAGACAAGCTTTTGTTAAACAACGATCATAATTTTCGTTTGGAGCTGAATGGTGGTGTTATTGAGCCGGTTCAGTCCTGCAAGAACTTGGGATTATCATTCAACGATGATATGCGCTTTGACTTACATATAAGTAAGGTTATTGGGAGATGTTTCGGGCTGTCAACGCTATTCTACATGCACAAGGATTTCCTTGACCCTAATATAAAGCTCAGGCTGTGTGATAGCAATATTTTGTCACATTTCAATTACTGTCTATTGGTGTACTGGCCTGGTTTGACAGCTAAAGACAAACACTCTCTACAAATGGTTCAAAATGCCTGTTTAAGGTTCTCTTTTGGAATTCGGAAATTTGACCACATATCCGGTGCTTTCAGACAGTCAAACTGGTTCTACTTACAGGAAAAGTTTTTCATACAAATGGCCAAGTTTGTATTCAAGCTTAGAGCGTCCTCTCAACCGAAGTATTTGTACTCCAGACTTACAAGAAACTCTGATCTCCATTCCCGTCCTACTCGTAATCGGCATACTTATGTAATACCTAAACACCGTACTAATCAATTCGAAAAGTCCTTCACTTACAATGCGATTAAAATTTTCAACTCTCTTCCATCTAGTTTAAACTGCGCTCCCAGTCCTCATGCTTTTGATAGAATGGTCAAACAATATGTACGTGATAATAGACCCACTGAATAATTACATAATCTATTTGAGGTTCAAAGGGATCACTTAATCATTTAATCATTTGTTCGTTTAAACACTTAATCATTTAATCAATTAATCTCTTTCTGTTTTTGGTTTGTGTTCTTTATTTTTCTTTGTTGTTAACAATATTTTTAAGGATTGTTTATTTGGGTGGTTATATATGAGCAACTCTGTTGGATATCGCCACCCTGGTTTCATATGTATCATCATACCAATTTGGTCATTGTATTAAAGACATTATTATTATTATTATTATTCTTTCAAGAATATCTATGAATTTGACAAGAAAATCTAAATTAAAAATTTTTAAAACTATTATTTTCCCACACTTTACATATTGTTCAACTATTTTATTTTTATTTAACAAATCTCAAATGAGTATATTACAAAAGTTACAAAACCGAGCCTTGAGGGTGATTCTAAATTGTGATAAATACACAAATGTAAGACAAATGCATAAGAAACTAAATTTATTTAGCGTAAATAAAAAAATAGTTGAAAATACTTTAATTTTTGTCTTTAAAGTGAAAAATAATTTGATTCCGAAAATTTCAGAGAAAGATTTATTTAAAAGTAATAGGCAGAGTCAAGGTTATAGTATAAGAAATAAGGAAGATTTGGTTTTAAATAAATTTAGTACAAATTTTGGACAAAATCAATTGTTATATAAAGGATTTAAATATTTTAATGATCTGCCCATCAATATTAAAATGATTAAAAGTTTATCCAAATTTAGAACAAAATTAATAAGTTATATTGAAGAAAAAGTAGATTTTTGTTAATTTAATTATATAAAAGCCAATATGTATTATGTAATAATTAGCAATGTGCTAAATAAAGCTTTTATTATTAAGACTTTTACTTTTGAAGCAAGTAAAACCGAATTATGGAAACGCATGACGGAGCGGACACAATCATCGAAAGAAAATATTGCCCTTTATTATTATGAAAAAATTGCGATGTGCAAAAATCTAGATTTGACGTTTAAGGAGACTAAGGAACAGGTCATTATTGGTCTTTTTTCACGAGAAGTAAGTAACTTCCTTTTGTCAAAGGAACATGAAGATGAAGATAATTTATTCCAAGATCTGATGGATTACGAACGAGTCAGCAATTCTAGAAGATCGAGAGTTAATACTGAAAAGCGTGAACCACAAAAACAAAGAAACGAAGTTCAAAACGAAGTAAGAAAAGGACCATCATCCACCCAGTCGAATGTCCAGCGAAACTTACCGGTAAAACCAAAAACAGTACGATGTTACAACTGTAGCGAGTTTGGTCATGGTATAGGTACCTGTCCAAAGCCAGTACGTCCCAGAAGTTCTTGCTACAACTGTGGAGCAGCAGACCATCAGAGAACAACTTGCCCTTTATTGCTGAAGACGAACAGACCAGGAGAAGAAGCCTCAACATCTTCGGTTCTGATTGTTGAAGTCAATCATTCACAACCGTATTTAGTTCCTGTAAAGTTAGAGGTAGAAGAAAACACAAAGACTGAGGTAACAGTACATGCATGTTTAGAGACAGGTAGTCCTGTGAGTTTAGTTAAAGTTTCATTATTACCCCCTTGTTGTTATGTGAAAATAGGTGTACCTTTTGATAATTATTGTGGAATCAATGATTCTAAGTTAAATGTAGTAGGTTTATTTGATAGAACGGTTAGAATTAATGACGTTATTGTTCCTATAACTTTTTATGTAGTTACTGATAATACTATGAAATCTTCTGCAGTGTTAGGACGAAATTTTACAAAGTTGCCAGGTTATAAATTTATCATAGAAAACAATGACGTAGATATTTTAAAAAGAGAACATATAAATGAGATTAGCGTTGATGTGCCAGAAATAATGTTTATTGGACCAGAGTGTGAGTCTGACCTTAATCTAAATATTAATCCCGATCTCAATTTTAATGTGCGTGAAGAAATTAAAGATATTGTAACTGAATACTTAGTTCGACCAAAACCTGCTAAACCAGAAATTGATTTTGAGTGCAGTATTGTGGTTACAAAGGAGAGTCCTTTTGCTTTTAGGCCCCGTAAATTATCCTTTGATGAAAAATTAAAATTACAAGAAATATTAGATGACTTACTAAAGAGGGAAATTATTATGGAAAGTTACTCTCCGTATTGCAGTCCCATTGTGCTTTTGAAAAAGAAAAATAAAGGTTACAGACTATGTGTTGATTTCAGAGAACTGAACAAGATAACGGTAAGAAATCGTTATCCTCTCCCACTCATATAAAATACAAATATAATATATAATAAAAATAAGGGAAAGTTAAATGGACGACCTTGAACGATGTTATATTTCACACAACAACCACTTGTGGCGCTGTAGCTATTTTATATTTGACAGATAGATGTTAAATGTAAAGAAATCAATACATATACATAATGTATCTTTATGTATATGAATCAATAAATTAGGTTAGGAAGTTAGGTTATATTTGGCGGCAAAAAAACAAAAGGAAAATACCTAATTTTCCTTATAATTTATTAAGTTTTAAGTTTTTATTAAATGATTATCTGGAGATAAAGCTGGCCCGTGGTAATCTAAGTGCAGAGTCGTCATGAAGTATTATTTTTGATGCGAAAAACTTGTGATATCCTTTGTTGAAAATTGCCAAGAAGATATGAAGATATGGGAGTTATTACTGATACTGATGCTGAGAATTTCAAGTTGGGGTTAGTAGTACTATTATTTGTTTTTTTTTGTGAAATATTAAATATTTTGCTTACTTTCTTTCAGCTATAAACGATCGTTTAAGACTGGATGTAGAGGCTGCACAGTTGATTTTGTTTTTCGACAAATTGTTTCATAGCCTCAATGCCAATTCTAAAAATGCCCCAATTTGAGGTGTTTTTTAACGAGGGAAGAGGTTGCTGGTGTAGCTCCATTAAGGTGGATTTATAAACTCGACGTTTGCGTTGGCGCTCGCCGTTGCCGACATTGAGATTCCGGGATTTGTTAACATTTTAAAAAGAACTAGGGTTAGTGAAAATATTATTTTTTATATAGCAAGTTATGTGGCTAGTAAGTTAAAAACTATATTCATTAATGCTTGTGATACTTGTAAGGCTAACCTAATGGCAAATGTTGGTACAAATCTCAGCTATTCAGAATTTGTTAATGTTCGTCAGTACGAGAATTGCAATTTGGTGAAAGCTGGAGGGTTTCTTCACTTTGTCGTTAGACAAAGCATATCTCACCTTTTTTATTTGCTTCCGAGGTTGCGTTTCAAAAATAATATTTCAAAATTGCTAAGTGTGGTACTTTCCGCCAATATATTTTTTTCTGTTTTAAATTGTAAGACCCATAATAATTTAGGCACGAATGTTAAAAATCTGATTATTCGATGTATTATTATATATAATTCGCCCGGGATAGATCCAATAAAGGTACTAGCCTATAAGAAGTATATTTCCCGACAAAAAAAACGTAAGTAACTTAACTCATACCTATCATTCTTGTTTGTTTTATATTTAATTTGTATACCTAGCACTTTTTTGTTTTATGCTTTCTATTTTGCATGCTTTTATAGTTTTGTTTTTATAGTAGTGCATATTATTACAACATTGTCAATGTGCTTTTTTGTATTTTTATAAATATGAATGTAATAAATGTGTAAATGAAGACAGTCGCTTCTTTGATTTCTTTACACAGCAATAAGAAACAGTGCAAATCCCACCACTGTAGAATACGAGTAAAACAATGTCGAAGTGGTATGACAGCATGACAGAATTGTTCGCTTCCATTTTTTCACCGGTAAAATGCGGTCAAAAATAAAGACAAATTATTTTATAATATCTATAATATAAAAAGGTATGTCATGTTCCAAAATTTTGCATATATATTGCATAAAATTGGTAGTGAACAGTTCGTTGCATGTGAAATTTAAATTAATGATCATAATGCCCATTTGCGACATTTTGTTAAACCAGGATTAGTTGTAATCCAGGATTATTATTTTTATAGAAATGATTGTTAGAACTATGATTTCTATAAAAATCCTGGATTACAGATAATCCTAGTTTAACAAAAAGCAAAAGGGCAGTGTGATCATTAATTTAAATTTCGCGCTAAATATAATACGCTGGCGACACCTAGCGCCCAATTAAAAAAGTACATTAATTTCCACAACACCCGTTGGAGGGCGCTACAAAAGTTCTCAGAGGATAACATTGACGTTTCCCTTATATATTTGTATTTTATATGCTCCCACTTATTGAAGACCAATTGGATATGTTAAAGGATAAACAATACTTTACTTGTCTTGATCTTAAAAGTGGATTTCATCATATAAAACTTACGGAAGAGTCCATAAAATATACATCGTTTATAACCCAACTAGGTCAATTTGAATACTTAAGGCTTCCATTTGGAACTTCCAATGGACCATCTGTATTTTGTCGATTCATTGGTAAAATATTTAGAGGACTTATTAAGGAGCAAAAAAATACTAATTTACATGGACGATATTATGATTGCCACCCAAAGTATTCCCGAACATTTGATGATACTTAGAGAAGTGTTAGATCTAATGACAAGAAATTTATTAGAATTAAGATTAGAAAAATGCTCATTTATGCAATATAGTGTTTTATATTTGAGATATCTTGTCGGACCAGAAGGCATCTTACCCAATTCAGAAAATGTTACAGCAGTAGAAGAATACCCTATCCCAGATGGTGCGAATAACATACAAAGATTTTTAGGGTTATCTTCTTATTTTCGAAAATTCATTCCAAATTTCTCAACGGTAGCCAAACCACTGTATGATTTAATAAAGAAAGATTCTAAATTTCATTTTGGAGAACCCCAATTAGAAGCATTTAACGAAATTAAAAGAAGGTTAGTTCGTGCGCCTATTTTATCTATATATTCCCCCTTATTAGAAACTGAGCTACACTGTGATGCCTGCTCTAGAGGATTCGGAGCTGTTTTATTACAAAAACAAAAATATGGTCTTTTCAAACCTATTTGTTAATATATCAAAAGAACTACGGACATAGAATCCCGTTTCCATAGTTATGAGTTAGAGATGTTAGCCATATAGTTTATGCCCTTGACAGATTTAAAATTTATTTGCAAGGCATAAAATTTAAAATCGTTACAGATTGCAATTCAATAAATTAGCTTTGAACAAAAAAGAAATTAATCCACGTATTAATCGGTGGGCTTTAGTTTTACAAAATTATGATTACACCTTGGAACATAGGGAAGGTTGTAAAATGAAACATGTTGACCCGTTAAGTCTAGTAAATTGCATTTTATTGCTAGAAGAAAATACATTTGAACAAAACTTATCAATTTCTCAAAACTTAGACATAAACATTACAGAATTAAAACAAAAATTGCAGCTTAGGGAAGATAAAAACTATGAGTTACGTAACGGATTAAAGTTTACAGGAAACAAAAATAAAATTCTATTTTATGTACCTAAATTAATGGAAACTCAAGTAATACAAAACTGTCACGATCATTTGGGACATTTAGGTGTTGACAAAACTCATGAGTACGTCCTTAGGGCATATTGAAAAAAAAAATCAAATCTTACATAGAAAATTGTATTAAGTGTTTAACTTACTCACCTAATTATGGCAAAGTTGAAGGCATTCTACATAACATTCCCAAGGGTGACAAACCTTTTTTAACCCTCCATATCGAACATTATGGTCCTCTTGAGAAAACACCATCTGGAAAGAAGTATATTTTTGAAGTTATCGATGCTTTTTCAAAACATGTTAAGTTATATTATGTAAAGACCACGAAGTCAATAGAAGCGATTCACAAATTAGAAGATTATTTTAATCATTATAGTATGCCTGTCAGAATAGTTTCCGATCGTGGTACTTGTTTCACTAGTCACGAGTTCTCTAATTTTTTAGCACAAAATAATATCGAGCATGTAAAAATTGCAACTGCAAGTCCAAAATCTAATGGTCAAATAGAGAGAATTAATCGAGATTTAACGCCTATGTTATCTAAATTAACAGAGTTAAAAAATAAATGGTCAAAAAACTTACCTGCTGTCGAATTTGCCATTAATAATTCAATTTGTAAGTCCACTGGAAAAAGTCCCTCGTTGTTACTGTTTGGTGTTAACCAAAGGAGTCCTCATGATGACCTGAGAACTTATGTTGAACTTCAAAATAATGAAGATAGAGATCTTGTTACGGTGAGAACTGAGGCTCAGACTCAAAACCTGAAAATTCAAGAATATAATAAAACCCAATTTGATAAGAGACACAAAACTCCTCATTTATATGAGCTTGGTGATTTTATTTTAATTAAAAATTTTGATGTTACCCCTAATGTGAACAAAAAATTATTACCGAAATATAGAGGTCCTTACCAGGTAAAGAAAATTTTAGGAAACGATAGATATGTAGTAACTGACATTGAAGGATTCCAATTGACCCCTACGGCCATTCGAAGGTGTATGTTGTGCCGAAAATATGAAATTGTGGTTTGTTGTGGAATAGTTGTATAAGGTATATAAAACTTACCTTCCATCAAGTTCTAAGTTTTATTCTTAATTTAGATTTACATTTACAGTTTATTCTTGACGATGTATTAGTGTTATTCTTATTCCTATATTTAATCATACAAAAGTTATTCAATTTATTGTCAATTATTCCTTATTCTCCTTATTCGTGATTTTATTATTGTATGCATCTTATTCCACTTATGTTCGACTTATTCTCTCAACCATGTATTCTTAGTGAATATTTGTATTTAAGCTTATGTAAAGTGTCCTACGTGTACTTACCTTATGATATAAGATTGAGGACAATCTTGTGTCAGGATGGACAAACTGTAGCCTTATTCTTAATTTTCAAATTCAAATTTGCCGCCATCCCGGAAGTGACTTCTATGACATTGACAATAAAAGGTTAGGTTTCCGGAGTTGCGCGTTATTATTCTGAAATATGTAGAAGCGAAAGCGCCCACTTTATTCTTGTAATTCATCCTGAACTAAAAATCGATGTAAGAAGAAAAATATAGTGAAGATCAAACGAAACAAACAAATTTTATTTTATTCCCCACAATAGGGACCTTCGAAAAGCAACATGAATTTTTTGGTTTTCGACTTGAAGGCAGAGGACATGGTATTAGCACGAATCAACACCATATCAGTCTCTTTAAACTCCTCAAATGGTTTAGCTCGAATACTAGCACATCTACGAGCAGCCTTGCTTATCAGAGTTTCCTTTTCCCGAATCAATTTACTTTCGTTAGGGGTATCCACAAAAGTACCGGGCAATATACATTAGGAGGCAGTAGCCGCGGCTTTTCCGTTCCAAAATGCAGCTCGCCCGCAGAAAAACCCGTCGATTCATGCACCACATTATTTTCCACATGCACCACATTAATTCATACATTATTCTCTCGGAACTATTGGCTTGAGCGTGGCGCAGTAAAGAAAAAATAATCTGTACACTGAGAGACTCTAACGTTGCCCTCCAGGCTTTAGCGGTAAATTGACTACCGTGGTCACTCAATATTTTTTGGAGTTTACTAGTAACAATGAAGTAATTCATTATGTGACGATTTAACACAGCTTTGGTCGTTGCTCTCTTCAAAGGGTAGACGACGACAAACTTGCTAAACACATCTAATACCACCAGAGATAAGTAGCACCACCCCTACTTTTAATTAAGGGACCATATAAATCCAACGCAACAAGTTCGTTCTTAGAACGAGGCAAAATGGGTTTGCAAAGAGGGTTTAGGCATACAAGTATGTTTGGTTTTCTGACATATATCACAAGCTTTTACAAGTTTTTTTATATCTACCTGCGTGTTAGCCCACCAATCGTCATTTTTCAAGGCAGACCATGTTTTGAAAACTCCAAAATGCCCAAAAACCTCATGATAGGCATTACAAAACTCTAGAACCAAGGCACGAGGGACACAAAGACGGTATGGTTTGTCATTGGAATGCCTAATGTACAAAATATCTGAATGAACCACAAAATATTTGTGAAGTTTCACGTCGATTTTTAGGTTATTCAAAATATCTCCTAATTTTTTGTCTTCTTTTTGCAAACGGCCTATATGTTTTCAAACATTCTGGCAGTTCTATCTTTAAAACACGAAAACATTTATCCTTTGGCAGTGGTAACCTTTCCCCAGCGAATCGGCCACCACATTTTGAGTACCAGGGACATACTCTATAGTAAAATCATACTCCAGAAGTAACAATGCCCATCGAGTCATACGCGGTGAAACTAAGCGACATTTCTGCAAACATGTTAGAGCCCGATTATTGGTGAGCAGAAAAAAATGTTTACCTAACAAAAACGTGCGCCAACGGGTTAAAGCAAAAACAGCTCCTAAAACTTCCTTCTCATTGGAATGGTACCGAGTTTCTCGCGGAAGAAGTAGGCGACTCATCCAGGGTACTGTATGTTTCTCGTTATTTATGACTTGATATAACTCTGCTGCTAGTCCTATATATGAGGCATCCACATTTACATGAAAAAATTCAGAATAGTTCGGATAATAAAGCAAACTGGATTTCGCCAAACTGTAGTTTTACTTTCAGAAAAGCCTCCTGCTGTTCTGGCCCCAAAAACCAAGCAACCTTTTTCCGAAGTAAGCGCGTAAGAGGTTCGCAAGCCTCTGAGAGGTTTGCACAAAAAGACCGATCGAAATTACACAGGCCAACAGAACTCTGAACTTCCTTTATATTTGTAGGACATTTATAATTCAAAATAGCCTGAATTCTCTCGCCATCAGGCCGTATACCCTGTCCATCTAGAATGTAACCCAAAAAAGGTAACTGGGTCCGAAGAAAACAGCATTTTTTAATTTTCAATTTTAAATTAACCTCGTTTAACCGCGTAAAAACTCTTTGCAGCTGTTCCTTATTTTCTTCCAGACTATTCGATATAGTCAACAAATCGTCCAGGTATGCTATCAAAAAACATTTAAATTCGGCACTAAAAACTAAAAACTCCGTCAACACACCTGGTGAAAGAAGAAACAGCTGTGGAAAGCCCGAAAGGAAGTACCTTAAATTGGTAAGTGCGTGTCCCGTTTTTCTCAATAAACTGCAAATAAGGAAAACAGTTTGCATTAATCGAAGGAACCCAACAAAATCTGGTCCATCCGCGCCGGATTAGAGCCAGTGAAAAGGATTCCAAGTGTAAATCAAGAAATCACACCAGAGAAACGAGAGCTGAACGTTGCCAGTAGGAAAAGCGGTACAAGGGAGTAGCGGCGAGACGGCAATAAGGATCTCGCGGGAGTCCGCCAGAAGAAATAAAGGTCATCTCTTATATTCCACCGCTGTCTAGAGTAAGAGTAAATTGTTCAACAAATTCAATAAGTTTCCCACCTCAGTAAATACCGGTTTAGTCGTCATTAAATACCTTTTTTGTTTGCGCCACCAGTATGGCAGAAACCTCATTTCAGGAACTGCGCCAAAAAAGGCAATAATAAAGTCAAAATTGACGCGATTAATTAATTTTGTGCAATCACGGGGGGAAGATTTAAATACTGACGACATAAATAACTTGCAAACTAGGTTAGAAAAAATAGAACCTATTTTAGAAGAGTTTGACGATGTTCAAACAAATATTGAATTATTAGAAACGTCACTTGTAGACGAAGAAGAGAGAAATAGTTTTGAAACAAATTAGGTACTTTTCGGTAGTTGGCAAAATAAAAGCCTGGATAAGTGCAGAAAATGCATTGGATCGAATTGAAAGTAGTTCAAACGTGAGTAAAGCTAGTAATAAAAAGAGTAATTATTGTAGGTTACGGTAAACTTGGTAACAATAATAATTGTAGTGCCTAGGTAAAATTGCCTCCTATAAAGCGTCCTACCTTTGATGGTGATATGCCAGTTGGTTAAATTTTAGGGAGATGTTCAAAGCTTTAGTAGATAATGATAGATCGTTAACTAATGTTCAAAAGTTTTATTATCTAAAAAATTCTTTAGTGGATTCCGTAAAGGAAAAAAATAAGGTCAATAGAAATAACTGAAGAAAATTATGCGGTTATTTGGAAATTATTAATTGATAGGTATGAGAGTAAGCAGCATACTATTCACAATCACATACGAGCGATATTTGAGTTACCAACACTAGAAACAGAATCCCCAGTTGAATTAAGAAATTTACTCTATAATGTAACAAAGCATCTGAGGTCTCTAAAGGGCCTGGGAGAAAACGAAGACTCTTGGGATAGGTCAATAATATATATATTGTCTAATAAATTCGACCCTATTACGAAACGTGACTGGGAAATGTATAGCCCAGAAGGAGACTTGCCTACATTAATAGACTTAGAGAAATTTTTAAAGTTTAAATGACAAGTTTTGGAGAAACTAGCACTTGGAAACAAATCAAGTATTCATGAAGCAGTAAAGCCTGAATTTAAGAAAAATATTAATAATAAACCAATACAATTTAATAAAGTTACCACTAGCTATGTAGCTACAGATACCAAAAATAAATAATATACATGTTACTTTTGCAAGGAAAATCATAGCATTTTCAAATGCCCGAAGTTTTTAGAATTAAAAGTTAAATTAACGAATTCGAAAATGGAGTTTTTAAAACTATTTATTAGGACAGTTACAGCAGGGCAGCGATTCACGGTACAAGACAAGACAAGACTGATTAACAATAGAGCAAAGCTTAAATATATAGGGATACAAAATGCAACTTAGCCTACACGTGCCCGACCCTTTGTCTGCACTTTAACACAATCAGGACCATTGTTCATAGCAACGTAACTCCTCCCTCCTTAAGACGAAAATATCAACCTGGAGGGTTGTTTTTCCGTTTCCTTCTCCACCATTTCAAATTTGACTTGTCCTCTTCTTTTCTTGAATTTTCTTTGATATATTTTCCATCCAATATATCCAGTAAGTAATAGAAAGATAATAATGATGCTTGTAGCGAATCCATAGCTGAGGGTATGTATCTTCTGAATATCGGGGACTTGCAATAGTGTAGACTTTTCCTGAAGCTTGTGAATATTTTCTAAGTTAATAGTTTGTAGTTGAAGAGGTTTCGCTCGTAGATAATTAAAGTTGACTTCGTTGACTTGGATTTCGGGTAAATTAAATGGTTTTCCTTTAATTTCCTCTTTTTTATTAATAAATTGGAAATCTTTGACTTTGATTTCACAATTTTCTGGTAGATGGATCAAATTTGGTTCGTTAATAATTTTGATTTCTTCTTTGTTCTGACATTTTGTTGAAATTTTTAATGTTTCCTCGGCGGGAATGGCGATGACATATTCGCTGTTGACGGCTTGTATTATTGGGTTAATTAAGTTGATTGATAAACCATGACAAAATTTTCCTTCGGCTTCTTTTATCATGGAGATGATACATTCATTTGAGTGAGGCGTGAGTAAATTTTGACAAATGTAGAAATGTTCTATCTTCGGGCATTCTTCATTCTCGAATTGTTGTTGGTTTGAGCCAAGTACAAGGTAGGGATGACTCGGGATAATAATTAAATTTTTTATAGGAATTGGGAATAATCGATAAGTTTGGAAATTTTCGTGTAAGAAAATTGGAAAGTGAATTGCAAATATAATTTTGTCATTTTTTAAAATTTATTTGAATTCCAGCAATTTGGTAGTAAGAGATAACATTTTTTTATTTTAAAATAGAGTCAGTAGGATATAAATTTTCCAATGATTTAATCATAGAACGTAATTGTGAAGAGGAGATAATAGAACTATGTAAGGTATTTAGTTTTGCGAACATTATCGCGTTTTCCAAGTTATCTAGAAAAGTCACCAAATTTTGACAATTAAGGATAGTTTGATCTAAAATATTTTGTGCTTGCAAGTATGCTGAAATGTCGTTAATCGTTTTATTTATATTCAACTCAAAATTTTCTAATCTTTCTTTTATTAAATTTTGGTTTGATTGTAATATAGTTATAGTAGAATTATAGTTATTAATAAGCTGTTTGGTCAACGAAATTTGTAAAGAAACTTCCTTTGTAAAGGATTGTTGATTGTTTTGAAGGGCGTAAATTGCTTTTTCATATTTTTCACCGTCGTCGGAATCTAGCGTTCCAAAAAGCCATTTGGAAGCTTTTCCTATTATGTTTACTAAGCCTCTTTTATTCCTATTATGTGGAGTTATGTTATCTAACTTCCTTTCTACTTCCATTATTAAGTATTCTACATGCTGTAGTAAATTATATAGAACATTAGAGTATGAGTTAGTAGTAATTTCTGATATATTACTCTTATTTAAGGATAACTTTATAATAGTGTAAAATTTTCGAATATTATTAAGCTGTTTAATTATAGGGTTAAATCTAATGTAATGGATAAAAGTGTGTTTGGTTTTTACAATCTTCGTATCTCCTAGCTGAAAGGGTAGCAAAGGAGTTTTTATCGGAGTAAATGTCATGTCACTCGTCGTCAGTACTGGAGTCAATGTTAATAATATTGTCGTTGTCAGGAATAGCATGACTGCACGAAGGTTCATTTTCATTTTCCTGCAAACAAGGAGTCAAATTAGGTTTCGGCCTTTTTAGTTGCGATTTATGAATTATTTTATTGTCATAAGTTTTAACTTTTGTTCCTAAATCTTCTTCAATTTGAATTTTCAAATGTTTTGGTTTAGTTTTATCTCTTAGTGATGCCTTATTTTTCTGAAATTGAGTAGTATAAGGTTCGTAATTTTGTGGTTCTTCTCTATCTTTATTGTGTCTTGTACTTTGTTTATATTTTTCGCTTAATGATACCTCATGAATTTTGTCAAAAATTATTTTTAATTTATTCTTACGTTCGTCTATGTACCGATTTAATATTATTTCATCCGTAATATCAAAGGGGTCGAGTGCATTTGTATGACCTGTAACCATATCAAAAGGCTTTTGTTTTGTTACGCTATGAGTGGAATTATTGTATCCTAGTATAGCATTATTTGAGTTCGGATGAGTAAGTTTAAGTACGCGTATACTATCAAGTAATGTGTTATGCAATCTTTCTAAGGGGCTATTACTTGTCGAGTTACCGGGTGTAGTGAAATGTAATTTAACGTTATGAAGTTTACAAAAATCAGATAAAAGAGTTGTTTTAAATTCAGTACCATTGTCACATGTTATTGACTTGGGTATGCCAAAATGAGAAACAAAAGTGAAGATTCCTTCAATCACATCAGTAGAATTACAAGATTCTAAGTAATAAGCTTGTGCATATTTTGAAAAAACATCAATTATGGTTAGAAATTTATTTCCTAAGACTTGAAAAGTATCCATATGAACAGATTCAAAAGGTTGCGAAGGAGTAGGGGTAAATGCAAATTTAATTTTAAGTGGATTCCTGTCATATTTAGCGTCACAATATTCGGATCTATTGATATATTCGGTTATGTCATTTTTCATGTTTGGCCAATAATATAATCTTTTCAAAGCTAATAAGGTTTCATTTATGCCTCTATGATATGTCTTTGTTTCATGATGGTATTGTAATTATTCTTGTTGTCTATCAATTTCAGTAATGTCAGTTAAGAAAATATTAGAGAAATTAAGTTTATATGCATGATTTTTGAAAGTTTTTGGTAGTAAATTACAGATTCTCGGTTTCAAATCAATTTCACTTTTTTGAATATAAATACTGTAAAGTGATTTTGGATTTCTATACTCTTTGAAAAATTTAATTAATTCATAAGCGTAGTTTTTTAAAGTTAGATTGACAGTTAGCCTTATTTTATTGGGAAAAGGGTGTGTTTTGATAACGTGGTATCTTCCTGAATCTTTTAGAATAAATATAATTTGATTTGTGTAAGTGTTTAAGCAATTTTCGGTTATTGGAATAGTTAAAATTGGGTCTTCAATAGCAGAGTGAACTGTAGAGACTGGGGTATTGTGATAAACTGTTTCAATTTCACCTGTGGGTTTTATACGTATATCCGAAATAATATTTATTTTTGGCCTAACTCTGTCATTATTTTGATATTCATTATTGTCATTTATATCCGGGTTTTCTTCGGGGAATTCAGCTTCTAAATACTCTCTTATTTCATCATTGGTTATAGGGTTATTCAAAAATCTATGAATTTCTTCATCAATATCACCGGGATTTCCTAAAATTGACTGATTCTCAATAGCGTTAAGGTCATTATTATTTCGACTTTTCCTAACTTTTTCCTTTTGCTGTCTCAAAAATTCATTCAGCTTTAACTCAAATTCTAAATCTGCATTACTCGCTTGAACATTATTTTCGGGAATATATTTTACTGTTATTTCATTTTCGTTAACTGTACGTTCTCTATGGAATTTTATCGGTTCCTCAAAATTAACTGTGCTTTGATTTTCATCTATAGAAACTTTTATATTTTTTGGTAAGCCGTATATAGGTTCAGGTGGGTCTTTGTTTGTAGAGAATATTGGGTAACTTTCTGAAATATCATTGTTTATAGAACAAATAATTATTTCTACTGGTATAAATTCAAAAATAAAATTAATCATTGTTTTAATTATGTTCCAGTCTAGCTGGTCAAGTCCGCATCCGATTTTTGGCATTGCTAAGTATCCGATATTATTTTTGATTATATGATCTCTTAGATTTCTAAGACAATTGAACACATTATAGTATGTAGGTTTCTCGTAAAAGTACTTTTTGGTTATTAAATAATAAACAAATCGTTATTTGTCATTTAAAATTGCTATTTGACCTATCTTCATATTTTGGTTTCTTAAATATTCAATATTATTATACCTCTCTCTAAACTGTAGGGCTATCCCAGCGCCTAACTTAAAATCTTCTGATACACAGTGGGCTAAAGAATATGTCTCAGGCATTTCAAATAAGTCCTTCCTAACTTCTATAATTTTATCGCTATTATTATCGGTATTTTTCCTAAATTCTTGATATTCTGAGTCGATATCATGAAATATTAATGTTATTATCACTCTCTAATTGAACTCTAGATAGTGAATCAGCGTTAGTGTTTGTTTTTCCTGTTTTGTACTTAATTTCGTAATCGTATTCTTCGAGCTTCAGCCTCGAGTCAACTAAACGTGAATTTAGTTTTTCGAGATTTGGTTTTGATCTTGTTGTGGGATAACTAGTTCGATGGAGGCTAAAATTTTTATTTTTAATTTTTACTTTCCGCTTTATCTTCACCTTCTTTTTATTTGTGTGTAAGATAATTTTCCTATTCCTAGTGCCTATAGGAACTTTGAACCTAAAATTTTGATTTTTATTTTTAGTTGAATTAGTAGAAAATATTGGAAATATTGCATGTACATAACTAGGGGAATTATTATTAATAAAAACTTCTTTATTATCTATATCATAATTATGAACTTCATTAACTTCATTAATAACTTCATTTGTAAGATTATTATCATCGCTATAAACTTCATTATTATTGCAACTTAAAACTTCGTTATTTTCTCTTATAACATCTTCATTATTTATCTCAACTTTATTTTTATTCTTCTTAACTTTATTAGTTCCTTCTGTAAAAACACCATTTATTTCACAAGTTTTATAAAATATATCGTCATTAACATTATCATTATCATTATTAAAATCTTGAAAACCTAAATATAGCGAATTAATCATATCATCAGAACCATCGTCGTTATTTAAAACAATGTCTGTTGTTTCTGGATAATAAAGATTTCCTATGTTGCACTCGGGAACAATAGCGTTATTATTAAATGTATTTACCGGGATTCTAGCTGAGAGTGTATTAATCGAAATGGTGTGACAATCTTCTTTTGTGTCACGATAAAAGAATGGGATATTTGTTACATTATTTGTTAAAAATTGTCTGTCGAGGTCAATAATAAATTTTAACTTCCTCATTTCACGTAGTCCTAAAATTCCATCGAAAAATTCATGAAAATCAAAAAGTGTACATATAAACATTTGATCTGTTTTAAAAATATCAGGAGCTGGTATATTCGCTCTAAATTGAACTTCAGTTTGGCGTAAACTAGTTCGAATTCTTGTTGGACAGGTATAAATGAGTAGAGTAAATAAGAGGGGACTGCGACTGATCCTTCGATCCTTCCGGGTGGGGGTAATATTTTTTCCATCTAACCCCGCCCCCTAGTGCCAGCCCCCAAATCCCCACCACTTTAGAATTGGTAGCCCCCCACCACCATAACCAACCAAACTTAAGATCCACATATACCCCCCTCAAAAGTTTGCTTCAACCCTCCCTCCAGCCCACCAAATCTCCGCCTACTGTATGATTCCCCATACCTCCCCCACCATCAAATAATTCCATTGGCTTGCAGCTAGAAAAAAATACGATCTGCTCCTTCATCTGTAATTATAGACCTTTTCAAACACAAAGAAGCAATTATCCGAGCCGAAAGGATCTTCAAACCCATTTAAGGCATACAGTCTGAGAGCTCAAACCTTCGGCAATAATACGGTCGTTAAGCAAACATAAAAATTTTAATTTAAAGCGGTGTCCTGTCTACAGCATATTTTATGTGAATATCGCAAGCGAAGGTAGCATAATATTTAACATATAAATGGTAATGTAGGAAGTCTGGCGGCCGTTAATTCAATATAAAAACATTAATTTAAAAAGCGGGTTATTTAGTCTGAAGAGCGCATTACCACAAGTGAAGGTTGCGTGCGCAAGGTTAGTTACAAAGAAGTTCCTTGTCTGAATCAATAAACAAGATCATTAAGGCACCAGGAAGATATTTTCAGGTCCAATTAATAAACTTCGTTTAAGGAAAGAGTCTGCAGAATCCTTCAATTAAAAACATAATTTATTTACATCCTGTCTGGAGCACCGCTAAGGTGAAGGTGTCGTTTGGGAGAGGTCAGTTACAGACGTACTCGTAAGAACTAAAGTTTCAAGTTTTTTTTTATTTGCAATGATATTTTGCTAAAGCAACCACTAATTAAGTAAGTTAGATAAATAATATTAGTGGATTACTACAGTAATCTGAAAAGTTATACAGCATTCGCCAAAAAGTTGGAACGATATGGGAATTTTTATTTTATTTTTGGGCTAAGATGAAACTACTCTGGAGCGATCATCTCTGCTTCCAAAAAGATTCGAAATAAGATCATTATACGTCGTGACATCATTTGACATACCTGTCACAAACGACATTTATTTAAATAAATGACCAAAATACGCTTTATTTGTGATTTTATCGAAAAAAGTTATTTGTTTCATGAAAAAACTCAACTAACATGGTTCCAACTTTTTGGTGGACACTGTATCTTACCAAACTGTTTGTCAAAAAATTGTTATCCAAATTTGAGCAGTAGGAGAATATTTTATTCTTAACTTCTTAAGTACATATTCTATTTTATTCTTAACTTCTTAAGTACATATTCTATTTTCTTTTGAATAGATAGACTAAAATTGTTTAGAAATATTAGGGATAAATAGTTTAAATGAAGTATAGGGAATCACAAAAATCACATAGCATATTTTATCTGAAAACTTATATCTTGCCAAATTGACATAAAAAAAAGTTTAAATTTGAGCAGTAAGAGAAAATCTTTAAAATTTTCAAGATGAACAGTTTATTGAATGAAAAAATCAAAGTAACCCAATACGAACAAAAAACTTCTTAAGTACATATTCTATTTTCTTTTCAATAGATAGACTAAAATTGTTGAGAAATATTAGGGACAAATAGTTATATGAAGCATAGGAAATCACATAAAACACATTTTTTCCTCTTTTCTAATTTCAGCATAGAGTGGCTATCGTATATTTTTTTATTTATACAGGGTGTATAAATTGAGTGATTCTAACACCAAAAGTCTCCATAAACATAGATCCGTTAATACTTCGTTTTCAAAATACAGGGTGTCTAGCATTACCGTTTATAGCAATTTTTAAGACTAGAATAAACCATTAATATGGAAAAAATATAGGATATACCCTAGTATTTGTTAATTGGTAGTTTTAATTTTTTTATGTTGTCCCGGGGACATGCAATAAAGTGATTTTTATTTTTTTTCTCAAAAACGAAGCGAGATACGAGAATAATTCAAGAGACAAAAAAATTGTATTTTTAGTTGCTGAATGCGAAAAAAGAGTTTTAAAAAAAGTCCGTGGCGCACTTTTTTTTTTTAATTATTGGTTAAGGTGCCCTCGGGACGCCACTGTTCTTAATAATTTTAGAAAAAATTCAAGGGGTGAATCTTTCAGTCATTCTAAGACCAAAAGTCTATATAAACATAGATCCGCTAATGCTTCGTTTTCAAAATACAGGGTGTCAATCCTTTTTTAATAATTATAATAAATTAAACATTTTTTATGACTAGCATTACCGTTTATAGCAATTTTTAAGACTAGAATAAACCATTAATATGGAAACAAATATCGCCTATATCCTAGTATTTGTTAATTGGTAGTTTTTAATTTTTTTATGTTGTCCCGGGGACATGCAATAAAGTGATTTTTATTTTTTTTCTCAAAAACGAAGCGAGATACGAGAATAATTCAAGAGACAAAAAAGTTGTATTTTTAGTTGCTGAATGCGAAAAAAAGAGTTTTAAGAAAGTCAGTGGCGCACATTTTTTTTAAATTATTGGTTAAGGTGCCCTCGGGACGCCACTGTTCTTAATAATTTTAGAAAAAATTCAAGGGGTGAATCTTTCAGTGATTCTAAGACCAAAAGTCTATATAAACATAGATCCGCTAATGCTTCGTTTTCAAAATACAGGGTGCCAATCCTTTTTTAATAATTATAATAAATTAAACATTTTTTATGACTAGCATTACCGTTTATAGCAATTTTTAAGACTAGAATAAACCATTAATATGGAAACAAATATCGCCTATATCCTAGTATTTGTTAATTGGTAGTTTTTTAATTTTTTTGTATGTTGTCCCGGGGACATGCAATAAAGTGATTTTTATTTTTTTTCTCAAAAACGAAGCGAGATACGAGAGTAATTCAAGAGACAAAAAAGTTGTATTTTTAGTTGCTGAATGCGAAAAAAAGAGTTTTAAAAAAGTCAGTGGCGCACATTCATTTACACTCTGTATTATAGCTTTTTATATTCAAATTTCGGCTTTTTAACCATTTTTTTTTGTTATACTAAAAAACAACATAAAAATAACCTATGGGCACTACTATCTTCTAGAAGTCCCTATTTATAATTTTTAGGTGTGCGGTAAACAGATTCAGAGAGCTCGTTTTCATCAATTCAATTTAATCAATTAAATTTAATAATCTTTTACGGAAAGGAAAAAAGCCTGTTCCTGAATTCATTTTCAACTTGCGGGTAAGAACGAACTGATACCTGCAGTACACACGTTGTTTGCGAAGATAAATGTAAGTGCTTGGGAGGGGGAGCAGTATTATATATATAAATTCTGTAGGTTTGAGGCATTCATAAACTGATTTTTGTGCTGTTGCTGTTCTAACAAGACTAGTTTAGTGTACAGTGCTTGTGTAGCTTCTATTTTGGTAGCGCTTGTGGTGTTAAAGGGTAATATTAGTACCTAGATAATTTTTTATTTAGATATTTTCTTCAGTTTTTTATTTAGATATTTTCTTCAGTTTTTACTAATATGTCTAACCAAAGTACATGTCCAATTCATGATCTTCCAAACTGTTTTATATGTTTAGAAATGATAAAAAGGTATAATGAGGGTGGAATAAGTTGTGTGGACCGATTTGTGAAAAAAGACATAGAAAACTTTTTGGGAGATTATGTTTCTAACTGTGCTACTACTTTTTCACATTCCTTAGAAATTCAACCGCCTCCATTAGAAAATATTTCAGAGAAATTAAATGATTCGAATAATTTGGATGATTTAGAAAAGGATATAATAAATGAATTAGTTAAGTTGATGGATGCGGCTGATTCTTTTGAAATACCAACTACAATAACTCCTTTACTTTATCAGCCAATTTATGAGCCTGTAACTCCTGAGCCTATAACTCCTGAGCTTATAACGCCTATATCACATCTTAACGGAGTAGTTAGCCAGAATACAGAAATTTTAAAGAAATATTTAAATCAACCTCAAGCATCCCTTACCCTAAATAATAGAAATACCTTAAGATGTGTGGCAACTAATAAATCTTTAATTTATAACTTCATACTTTTAAACGAAGAGCTCTCTAAACATTCCAATTTGGATAAAAATCTTTCTAACTATTTAACCCGTCAATCTAACCTGCTTTTAACCATGTCCAAAATTTTACTAACTGATATATAACAATAAATATTTATTGTAGGTTATAGTAGTGTCATAGTTTAGTACTAAAATGGGTTTTCTCTGCACCTTATGTTTAAAAGAATTCAAAATTAAAAGCAACGTCAAAAGGCACATAATCAAAAATTGCGTTAACAAGAATTTTGCATACTCGTCCCAAATAGAAAATTTCATTATAGATGGTAAGTATATCCATGTTTAATCACTATTTAACATAATTTCATGTAGATCTTATTTTAGTTGGTTCAGTAATAGCGACGAGTAACAACCTAATGGAACCGTCCACATCTCAGGTTATAACAACTCCAGGGAGCAGTACAAAGCGTAAGTGATATTTTTAGTATACATTATAGGAATTCACTTTTTTTTTTGTTTTAGAGTATTGTTCTAATTGTAAAATATATATTCCGGAAAACCAATGGAGTTCACATTTAAGAACCAATATCCATAAATTAAATAGCTTTGAGATAATAGAAGATGGGATCGAAATTTTGAGGAGTGCTTTTAAACAAAGGATTATTAGCTATAAAATTAAACCTCAAAACTACACTATAGATTTGGAGTCATTTAAAGATGAAATTAAAAATAAAGTCACGAAATTAATAAGGAGGGAGCAACTAAAACACACAGCGGTGAAAGTTAATTTTGAACTGTTCGGTGTTTATTATTCGAAAGTTTTGGATATAACAGATATAAAGTCATTCAACACGGTATTTTCGACTGCAGTTACAGCAACCGACCTTAATGAATTATATGAGAATCTTTTCATCAAAATCATCGAGAAGACTGATGAATTTTCAGAGCGTGGTTCAGGTAAATATAATTGTGCCTAATAAATATAATAGGTTAGTAATTTTTTTTTGTTCTAGGGTGGATTTTAATAGAACTTCTACATCTTGAAGTTAACATTAATAAGTTCAACCCTCTTCGCGCCTCATCGTACGTACCACTACCACAAGAAATAACGAAAACTAAAGCTGTGGTTAATATAAAAAACGATGATCTCTGTTGTTTCGGTTGGAGTGTTGTAGCTGGAGTATACCCGCCTCTCGGACATCCCAATAGGACTTCATCATACCCGGACTTCCGGACAAAATTTAATTTCGAAGGTATTTCCTTTCCTGTTGTTTTAAAAGATATTTGCATATTTGAAAATCTCAATAACTTATCAATTAATGTATACGGATATGAAGTATTTTACAAAGATAACAAAAGGGTGTGTGAAATTGTTGGACCACTTTACTATACAAAACAAAAGAAGAATATCCATATAAATTTGTTGCTTGCAGAAGGATCTGATGGAAATTATCATTATTGCTATATAAAAAATTTGAATAGATTAGTATTTAGTCAGATATCTAAACATAAAAATAAAAAAAATTTGTGCGATGGATGCATACAGAATTTTTCAAGCTATGAAAAATTACAAAAACATATAACACAGGACTGTGATTTTGTTAGAATTGACTTTCCTTCAACGAATTTTATTACTGATAAATTTGGAAACAATGTTCCTGGAAACATTTTAAAATTTGAGAATATTCAGAAACAGTATGTAATACCTTTGGTTATATATGCTGATTTTGAATGTTTTTTAAAACCGATAGTTAATGATAATGAACCGTTAGATCCTCATTCTAGCTATACTATAATTAAAGCTGAACACATACCTCACTCTTTCGCATATTATTTAAAGTGCTCTTTTGACAATAGTTTTTCAAAACTTAGAAGTTACAGAGGACAAAATTGTGCTAAAACTTTTATTGAATATTTAGAAGAAGATGTAAAATGCTTGTATTATAATTTTTTATCAATTAATGTTCCAATGAAACCTTTGACGTCAGATGAGCAGGATCGACATAACAAAGCTCTCAATTGTTACATCTGTGGAAAAGCATTTCAAGACACTCAAAATTTGATAAAAGTTCGCGATCACTGTCACATCTCAGGGAGTTACAGAGGTCCTAGTCATTCTATTTGCAACTTACATTTTCAACCTCCAGCATTTATTCCTGTTATTCTACATAATTTAAAAAATTATGATGCCCATTTATTTATTAAATCATTATGTTTTAATAAAGAGAATATAGATGTAATTGCTCAAACTAAAGAAAAATACATAAGTTTCAGTAAACATATATTAATGGACACTAAAACTAAAACTTTATTAAAACTAAAATTTATAGATTCTTTACAGTTCTTACCCGCTTCCCTCGAAACTTTGTCAGATACTTTAGAAGACAAACAATGCTTCGAAATTAGAAAAGCTTTCCCCAATGATTTACAGTTCCATTATATAAGGCAAAAAGGTGTTTTTCCATACGATTATGTCGATTCTTATGAAAAATTGTCAGAAGATTCATTGCCAACAATTGATAAATTTTATAATAATTTAAAAGGAGAAAATATCTCTGAAGTTGAGTATAGACGAGCGCAAGATGTGTGGCAAATCTTTAATTGTAAGACTTTAGGCGATTATAGTGACATATATCTTAAGTCCGATGTCTTACTCTTAGCTGATATTTTTGAAAATTTTAGACAAAATAGTATAGACACATATAGTCTCGACCCTGCTCAATATGTGACGTCACCATCTCTAGCGTGGGACGCAATGCTTCGCATCACTAAAGTAGAATTAGATCTCTTAAGTGATCCCGAAATGATTCATTTTTTCAAGAAGGGTATTAGAGGTGGCGTTAGCACCGCTATCACTAGAAAATCAGAGGCTAATAATAAATTTTTAGACAATTTTGATCCTAGCAAAGAGACAAAATTTATTATGTACCTCGATGCTACAAATTTATATGGATATGCCATGAGACAATATTTACCAGAAAAAAATTTTGTTTGGCTTTCTCAAGATGAAATTAATAACATAGATATTTTGTCACTTTCCGACACAGCACCAGAAGGTTATGTTTTCGAAGTTGATTTAGAATATCCTAAAGAGCTTCATTATGACCATAATGAATTGCCATTTTGCCCAGAAAACTATACACCACCAAACTCAATATATTCTAAATTAATTCCGAATTTAAATGATAAAAATAATTATGTAATCCACTATTCATATTTAAAGCAATGTTTAAAATTCGGCCTTATAATAAAGACAATTCACAGAGCTGTTAAGTTTTCACAATCTCCGTGGTTACGAAAATATATAGATCTAAATACTGAAATCAGAAACGCTACACAATGCAAGTTTAAAAAAACTCAAGTAAAAAACCTAACTAACAGTGTATACGGGAAGACTATGGAAAACGTGGATAAGAGAGTCGATATTAAGCTAGTTTCTCAATGGGAAGCAAATAAAAATACGAAGTCTGCAGAAAAATTTATAGCTAAACCTCAATTTAAAGATCTTTGTATATTTTCAGAAAATTTAGTAGCTATATAATTACAGAAAGTTTCGGTAATGTATAATAAACCTATCTATGTTGGTTTTAGTATATTAGATATTTCGAAAGTGGTCATGTATAATTTCTATTACGAATTTTTAAAACCAAAGTATGGCGATAATATGACCCTCTTATACATGGATACAGATAGCTTTATTTTAGAAGTAACCACAGAGAATTTTTATGAAGACATGAAGCATAATCTGGAAAAATTTGATACTTCTAATTATTCGGAAAATAACTTTTATGATATTCCACGAAATGTATCGGTTGTAGGAAAGTTTAAGGATGAATTTGCTGGGATACCCATAGAAACTTTTTATGGGACAGGGGCGAAAGCATATTGTGTAAAAACTAAAACCGATGTTCAAAAGAAGGCAAAAGGAGTTACTAAAAATACCGTTAGAAAACAATTAGATATTTCTGATTATAAAGAAGTTGTCGAAAACAATTCCAAAATTTTTTGTAATATGTATGTTTTTAAATCACGTTTACACAATATGTTTACCGAACTTATTAACAAACTGGCATTATCCTCGGAAGATGATAAACGATTCCGAATTCCTGGAAGTGTAAAAACATTAGCTTGGGGTCATAGGGATATTTCTAACAATTCTGAAGAAAGTAGTGAAAAAATGTTGGATTACTTGTTAGAGATTGGAGAAATCTTAAAAGAACAAGATGAACCAGATCTCAAAAAATTAAAAAAATGCTTTTAATTTTTTCAACTTTGTAGGATATATAAAGGGGTTCAATGTTTAGTTTATATTATAGTTCAGCGATGTGTCTGGAGGATGATATAGTATCTTACTCTAATTATAAAAATTGTGATGAAAGACTTGTGAGTTTTCAAAATTGGGCAGGTAAAGTAAATCCTGTAAAATTAGCAAAAAATGGATTTTATTTTACTGGTTATAAAGATGAGTGCTGTTGTGCCTTTTGCTATACAACTGTGTACAACTGGGATATAGATGACGACCCATTGACAGAACATCTGAAATTCTGTAAAATATGTCCTTTAGCGCAATGCTTATCAAAAAAATATGTGGAATATAGGAAATCTAACAAAGAAGATTCTATTACATTTAAGACTCTAATTTATATAATATGTTTTATTGCTATTATTGTAAGTTTTGTAAGTAATTATTTATTTTAATAAATATATTTTCTGTACTAGCAAAACAAAGTGTTTTATTTCGAATATAAAAGAAAATACATCCTTCGGCAAAGTCAGTTGCATTATAGATCTCATGAGAAAAAAATGAGTTCTTTAATAGTGCTAACTTCTCTAGTAACAAACACTTTATTTATTAGTTATATCCCAAAAGTGAAAGAAAGCTATGTGTGTCTTAGTGAGAATAAAACTAAAAACATTTCTGATTGTTATATACCGGTAAACTTATTAAAGTTAAATAACTACTCCATATACGTGAGTACAATAGACAACATTTCTTTGAATCACGCTAAATATTATAAAATTAAATACTTTTTTAATGATAATTCAACTATTACTTCAGATTGGAAATCATTATCATTGAATAGGGCTATATGCGATTATACTTTTTGTTATATTACTATAACTTTTGTTGCTTTAGTTAGCGTTTCATTATTTACTACATGGCTCATGTGGCAAATTTGGAAGAAATATAATTACTACTATTAATAGAGAAGTGGGGGTAAAAGTTAGGGGTGGGGAGGTTTATCATAAATAGGTATTGCAAAATGGTTAGCGTTAGTAAGAGTCAATCTTTTAAATTAAAATGTCTGCACAAGAAAATCAGTATAACTTTCTTGACCAGTTCCTAGTACTCCCCTCAAGTGAAAACAAGAAATGTTACGATCAATCTAATGTATTTTCGGACAGTAAAAAATTTAGTGAATCTAGTGTGTTTTTGGACAGTAGAACGTATAATTTGAATAAGTCTGCTAGTAAATATGTTGCAATTGGTTTGAATATCCGATTTGAACCGTGTGTAAAAATTGGTGGAAGTAAAGGATCTGTAACACTCACAGAGAAGGAGTGGAAATTGTTGTTGGATTACCAAGGATGTATTTTAAATTTTTTTTATTCCCACGAAGAATATATTTCACCGATAGAAGTGGAAAATTTTAAAATATTTTTTGAAAAGTTTAATGGTGACATACGCCTAACAAAAATATTTAAAGATACTTACTATGTGTACCTAGGATGTGAATCTGTGAGCAATTTGTTTCAACTCATGCCACTCATTTCCAACAAAATACATTCATTGCAAAAGCAACAATTTGGAAAATATTTTCACACCTTTGTAACTTCTTTAAACCGAAGTTATAAAAATATCTTGGACACTATTTATACTGTCTTGTTATCACGGAAGGATCAGTGCAACGAAAACGATTCAATAATGATGGAACTTGTGCTTCTACACCCGGATATGTTGAATGAAAAGTTAAAACTATGAAGAAAGTAACTTTTAATGAAGATAAAAACCAAGTACATGTAATGTTTGTATGGAATTTTGCTTATAGGAAAGCTAGAGAGAACATTTATGAATCAGCTGTACTCGATCGCTTACGATTTAAAAGAAAAATTTAATATACTGAAATATTATTAAAAAATGTATTAAGTTCTACTTTCAGATGTAAAATATACACTTCCCGATTTTTATAAATGCTGAATAAATTATATCTTATAAACGTTTGTTTTATTTGTGTGTGGAAAAAAAAAACTCGTATTTTTTTATTATATTTTTATTAGTCTTTTATTAAAAAATTTTCATATAAATAAAATACGTTTGATAATGCACAAACACAAGGATTTTTTGAATGATAAAAGCACTTAGGTTCTTGATGTTTCAATGTTGGTTGCTCTCCAAATTCAATTACAGGACTTGATGAAAATTTCTGCACGTATGTCGCTTTTTCTTTACCTTTGATATATACTCGGTCATTCTTGTCGGTAATATGTTGAAGAATGGTGGGAAACTTATGTATAGGGATAAATCCGCCCATCCAGTTAATACAATGATGATTATCTTCTAACCACACAACTTGTTTATAAATATGTGGAGGTAAGAGATTCATGTGGAAAGGTGGCTTGAATACATAATGACAAATTTTATCACCATCATATGCCGCAAATTCTTTCACTATAAATTTATTGTTTTCTTCTTTGAAACCTTGAATATCAATTATTACACTCATATTTTCAGGTTGCTAAACTTTTGGAAAACAATTCTTTTAATTTGATAAATCTGAATTAACTGTTTTAATTTTCTTAAATTTACTAAGAACTTCTATAATCTGGAGACCATTTTAAACTGACGAGAAACATTTATTCAGCAGCCTTTATATAGCATAACTTGACACATTAATTTAAACCTGTCGTACAGTTTTGGTCAGGGGATTGTAAGCAAACATTTTATCGTGAAGAATTAAACAATAAGCGGAGGTTTTATCGGGAATATCTTTGCTTGTTTCAAACTCTACCCTCAACACAATTGGTCCCGTTTCAATTGCCTCCTTTTGATACATACAATTGATGTATGTAATTGGAGCCATATCCCTAAATTCCTTTGGCGTGAAGATAGGTTCAAGGGAGGTTTCATAATATGATTTTCGGAATGATGAAAACATTTCATAAAGATATGCAAATTTGTTATTATCAAAATCTAAATACAAATCAGAGTAAGGATATTTGTCAGAGTTCAAAAAGACTCTGATATTTCTGAGATTGCAATGGTCAAATTCACTCATGTTAGCAGAGACGTTCCCTCTTTTGTTTGTTTGAAAAGCTACAATTACGTGACGTGGTGTTTCCACTTTGGTAGATGTTTTAACTGGCCAATTAAGTCTGGTTGCTCCCAAGATCTGAACGAAATTAAAAGTTCCTGTCCCTTGTTTATTACTTTTGTGAAATATAGTTCTTTTTCTATATCGACTATAACGTGAGGTACAACCCACTCCAATTTTGAAATATTTATTCGCGGGACTTCGTTTGCATCTGTACTATAAACTGCATTTTTATCGTCATTTGTCCTAACTAATATTAATTCTTGTCTAGCATTTAAAAGTATTGTTTTAAAGTCTTCAAAAAAACCCATTAATGTATTTAGAGGAATGCAGACATTGAAGTTACCAAGTGAGTCAACAATTGTTTCTGATTTCGAAAACCAACCGGCGTTTAGAAGCTTTTTAGTTTCATTTTGGGTGTATGATAAATATCCTTTTAATGTTGACGTTATACCGACATCTCTGACCGAATCTATGGTGACTCCATTCAATTGGTAGCGAATTTCTTTAAATAAAAAGGCAAGTGCGTTATTTACAAACTGTAGTTTTGTAGAAACCTTATCATTCTGATCTTTTAAGCTACCTTCGATATACAAAAAGCTTTCACATGGTAAAGTGTACTTTCCGATTTCTTGAATAGATATGATAATTTCATCGTTGTACTCAAACTTTTTTGATGATTGGGAGTCGTAGGTATGAAACTCTTTTCTCCAAATAGAATTATCAATCAGCGGGCTTTTGTTAACATCCAAATATTCCATTATTTAAGCACAACAAATCCGAGAGATTTCAAAAAGATTCGATTTTTGCTTGTTAGTCGTTTGGCAGCAGCTTTTGCACTGAGTCGTTTTATTTTATACTTTTTCTTATAAACCTTCTTATAAACTTCCTCATTAGTGAAAAGTCTATTATATCTGAGAACCATTATTCGGAATTTTTTTCACGTGCAGTCTTACCGTGACCGTCTCTCCACTGAAATTAACTAAATCTCCGTCTTGATCTAATATTTGAACAGAAACGTTGTTTATAATTTTTACATGGACCGGAAAGTAAATAATATTCTGAGGTGATTCTATAATTTTAAAACCAGGTCCTACCCTAGGAAAAAACTGATGAACGATATGGACAGGTCTACCATTATAATATGAACCCGCCGCAATGCTACAGTCTATACATATCGCATTTACTTTAATTATTTCTGCCGGATAATCAGACACATGTATGCCTGGTTCTAAAATACCATTCTTAAAACCTAAAATTTTTCCGATTGATCCTTCATAAAATTTAATTGGTTTCCCATTTTCAATAATGGTATGCAGCGTGTTGTTATTAGATGAAATTTTTAAAACAGAATCCACAGTTTCTAACTCCCCACGTACCAATTTATTTATGTCGTCTAATTCGTATGCGCCTGACGATATAGTTATTGTTACATTCCCACACGTAAATTTATTGTTTCTCTCATCGATATTAGGTATAGCGTTAAATGTTTCAAAGTTTGTTAATCCGATTACATATTCGTCGTCATCTAGATAAATTGGAGGGTTAAAGTCGGCTGATAACACGTTTGAAGTTCCCGATAAAACCAATGTGAACGACATGTTGACCCCCTTATAGTTACAGATAAAATGAAATAACTGTTATATTTCAGAAACCCTTATACAGAAATTTCAAAACCAAGTGTCCGCAATTCACAGAATCGTATTTTTGAAACTGATTGTAATTATATAATACTTTGTTTGGACTACCATCACTAAAAAAATAATTTATGACTTCGAGAGGTGGTCTCAAATTACCATAGCTATCAAAGTATGTTATATTTATCCCTTTTTTGACATATCCAGTCCAGTGGGTTCCTTCTCCTTGAGAATTATCTAAATTTATAATTCCCGTCTCGTATTTCCTTATTTTTTTGGGTAATTTATCTCTCATAAACACACCTCTAAAATATGGAATATTAAGAACTTTCACATACTTTTCCAAGTCTAAGTTTGTAAGCGCTCGATGTGGTAGTCGATTTAGCAGTTTTTTTTTGATAAGGTTTGAGATATAAACCACATCCTTTTTTGTATGGTTTCAAATATAGACCCTTTCCCAAAGATACTTGCTCCATGACTTTATTATGTCTCTTTTGCTCTTCCAATTTATCCCTAGCAGCTTTAGCATCATTAACCGCTTTTGCTATTCCAGCTGCTCCTCCACCCAAGGCTCCTAGAGCTGATAGACCCGCAAACAAAGGAATTAGGGGCAATAACCCACCCACCTTTGGCACTTTAATTATACGATTTCTGGGTTGTTGTATTTTTTTTTCGTTTTAAAACAGAAATTGCAGATTTAACAGCTTTTTGTAAATTTGCATGTTTAGAACCAATAATTGCATTTCTAGCAGTTTTTATAGCATTGTTAAACGATATACCCCTCCCACTGGATTTTCCTCTTTTGCTTTTCTTTTTACTACGTTTTTTTAAACCCATTCCTAAAGCCCGCTTGGCTTTCATTGCTGTCGTTACACCTAAAGCTGCTATTCTTTCACCAATTTTTGAATTAGGAGCTCGAACCCGCTTTCTGGCCTCTTGTTCCAATATTTTATCAGCTATATGCCGATTTTCTAAATCACTAAACCTGGAATATGCAATATCGTGTTTCTTGCACGAATTATCCAAAGGATTAATACCCTGATCTCCTCTAGCTAATCGCTCACGTAGTTTTGTTCCAGGTCCACAAAAATTATACGATGGTATATGTAATTCAATCGGTAACTTATTAATAAATTTATTAAAGAGTCCTGAACCTTTCTTCATGGATGACTTTAGATAACTAAATCTCTTTTTATATACAAGCATTGTTATATATACTACTTTCACTGCTTTAAATATTAATGAGTTCATTACTCTTGGTTAGTATAGAATAGGATACGATGAAGATCGTTAAACAAAATTTCTCTCTGCCTATAAGAAATCATGATATGGAAACAGAAATTTTCCGTAAACATGCTGATTTATTTCCCGGTGATTGTAAAAGGGCTTTGATTGTAGGACCCTCGGGATGTGGAAAAACTAATGTTGTTTTTAGCCTTTTGACCGAATCGCATGGATTAAGGTTTGAAAACGTCTATATATGCTCAAAATCCTTAAATCAACCTAAATATCAATACCTACGCCAGCTTTTTGAACCTATTAAGGAAATTGGATATTTCGAATGCGAAAATGAGGGTGATATAATACCACCCTGTGATATAAGACCAAACTCTGTTATTATATTTGACGATATGGTGTGTTGCAATCAGACCGCTATCAGAGAATATTTCTGTTTTGGACGCCATAAATCGACCGATTGTTTTTATTTATGTCAAACTTATTCCTCAATTCCAAAACAATTAATACGGGATAACTCAAACTTATTAATTATATTCCAACAAGACAGCACAAATTTAAAACACATATATGATGATCACGTGAACGTGGATATGACTTTTCAACAGTTTAAAGATATATGTTCCTTTTGTTGGTTAGAGAAATTTGGATTTTTAGTTATAGATAAAGATAGTTCTTTAAATAACGGTAGATACAGAAAGCATTTTGATCAGTTTATTGTACTATAAATATATATAATCTAGAAACTACATTTTAGTTTATTTACATTCTTTGAAGATGAATGAACAACTAACTAAGGAATTAATAAAAGCTAGAAAAATTGTTAAACAAAAATATCGATCCTTAAGATTGGATAAATCTAAAACGCAAAGACGTCTAGAAGAAGAATATAAACCAATAACCCAACCGTTGGAAAAACTTCTGTCGAATATAAAACCAGAGGTCAAAACTGAAGGTTCGGAGCAAGAGAAAATTCCCAAAGATATTAAATATAGTTATGGTAAAATTGCTGCTTCCTCGCCGCGATCATCGATATATGCTCATAGGCCTTTACCACCATTATTACCTTTTGGAGGACTCACGTTTTTAGAAGATAGTTTTGTTCCTGAACAAGGAGACCCCTTTGAATCAACTAGTCAAGATACCGTTACTGATAAGACGATTAATGATGCTGTTGAACAAAGCCGACAATATTTGGAGGATTTATCGAGGCAACCTGGTTACCAATTATGGTTGGAAGAATTTAATCCTCTACCACGAACCTACATTGATGGACAGACACGAGGAACCTCTACAGATTACGATTACGTATATGGTATAAAACATGATATACCCACAGGAAAATTTTCGATAGGAAACGCTTTAGTTGATTTTATTGGAAAAGATATTCAAATATTTAGAAAAAATACACTTCAACCTGATATGAAACGATTGTATGAAGGTACACCTGGACTGTACGAGTTATTGTTTAAACAAAACCCTCTAGGGTATACAAATGCAGACTTGGACAATTACATGGATATTTTAGATAAAACTTCGGCATATAGGCGAAACAATGATCCTGCCGAACAAGTACAGGGTTCTTTAAATTCCAAATATGTAACAATTGTGCGACCATGGCTTGTTCAAAAGAATATTTTAAAAAATGAAGTATTACGAACATTAGTAGAACCATCTGTGCTCAGAGAAAGATCAATGTCAGTTAGTTCACTGCCGCGACCAACTACAAGATCGGTTACACGATCAAAGAAAGGAGGAGGCATGATGAGTCTGTCTAACAAAAAGTTAGATTACGTATATTATAATGATCCCAATGAAATTGTCGAAAGACTAAAATTACTTCTGGCATCTCAAATCGCTGGTAATACTGGTCACCACAACGAAATGATGTCTATCGTCGAGGAACTGCGGGAAGCAAAAATTATTCAGTAGTATATAAATATACAGATTTATCAAGGAATAGGTTAGTATGTTCATGGCATTTAGGACATAATGACAATTGATAAATTTGGTTCACATATATTTAAAAAGACTAATCAGTCTTTATCAGCTCAAGACAATAAACTATATAATATAGTAGAAATAAAAAACGTAAAGCTTTATTATAATTTAGTGTTCCCATTTATTGGAACATTAAACAAAACTACTGGAAAATATCATTTGCTGCAGGATCAAAGAGAAACTTATTCATGTCCACTAACTGAATGTGAAATAGTTCGTGCCGAGTTCCCTTCCTCTGTTGTTTTGTTAATAAATGATAATGAAATCCTAACTCCCATTGGTATTCGTTTAATGAAAAATGATAAAATTGCTTTTAAGAAAGCTCAGACTGGAACTTTAAGTAACTTTTACGGTGAATTATTGGTGAAGTGTCCTGTAGAACAAGGAGATTAAAAATATGAGTAAAATAATTACGGATGCAAAAAGACAAGTCGTTGAAGAACTTCATAAACCTGCAAGGAGAAACTATCGAAGACGCAGAGTAATTGTTAAAAGTCTCAACGATCTTTGGCAAGCGGATCTAGTTGAAATGCTTCCTTATGCCCGCTTTAATAAAGGGTACCGCTATATTTTAGTTGTAATCAATGTGTTTTCTAAATTTGTGTGGGCACAACCTGTTAAGACAAAAAGTGCAAAAGATGTTACTACTGCTATGAAACTAATATTGCTTAAAGTAAAAATACCTCCCTACAATCTCCAGACAGACATGGGGAAAGAATTTTACAACAAAGATTTTCACAAATTAATGCAAGATTTTAATATCAATCATTATAGTTCTTTTTCAAACTTGAAAGCTAGTGTCGTAGAGCGGGTTAATCGTACTTTAAAAAATGCTATGTGGAAACAGTTTAGTTTGCAAGGTAATTATAAGTGGTTACATCTTTTGCAAGATATTGTTAACAAATACAATAATACGAAACATCACACTACATCATTTAAACCGAAAGATGTAACCGTTAACAATGAGAAACAAATTTTGGAAGCTGTATATACGTACCCAAAAACTTTTAACCTTAGGACAATTAAATATTCACTTGATGATTTTGTTCGCATTAGTAAGCATAGGGAAGTTTTTTCAAAAGGGTATACACCAAACTGGTCAAATGAAATATTTAAAATTAAAAAAGTTAATATTACCAATCCTCCTACATATGTATTAGAAGATGAAAAGGGAAATGAAATAAAAGGCGGTTTCTATGGAGAAGAACTTCAGAAAGCGAAGTATGGTGACATCTATTTAATTGAAAAAGTCCTTAGAAAGAAAGGAGACAAAATATATGTTAAGTGGTTAGGTATGGATAAGAGACACAATACTTGGATTGATAAAAATCAATTATCTTAATTCATGTAATTTTAATGTAAGCCGTTACTTATGTGTATTTTAATTATTGAAATAAAACAACTTAAAACTAATTTATGTATGTTTATTTTACTTCTTTTTCTACATCTGAACAATTAGTTTCTTCACTACCTTCACAAACAGAACAGTTACACTCATCATCACTGCAGTCACCATCATCGTAGTAAATTCGAATAATTGTATTAATATCTAAGATACTAACGACATCTTCCAAAGGAATGTATTTTTTCAAGTCTGACAAGAAACTTTCTAACTTCAACGATTTCAGCCCCATCACAAAATTTTTCACATTGTTGTCCTCTAAAAATTTTTCACACAAATCAACTGCACTTTGGAACTTTTCTGAACGTGCGCGACAATCTTCTTCAGACAAAATTCGACCCATTCCATATACAGCTTCATGGTCGGCTTCAAATTCCAAATTCGAAAAATGTCTTCTTAACCTCTCAACAGCACTATTCAAGTCGTGAGCTTCTGGTAACGCAGCTTCGGCATATGCAAACCACATGTTAACATTCGCAAATTACTAGGTTAAACCAGTCAAGTGATTTTGTAAATTTGATTTAGAAGATGGAGATCCTCAGCTTTTAAACTTAAAATTCAACGATGTGGGTGGATCTCAAGTTGGGTGGGAGACCTATCTTTTCTATTGTGGTGGGGATTTGTGAACTTTGGTTGGTCGCGGTGGTGGGGGGCTACCAATTCTAAAGTGGTGGGGATTTGGGGGCTGGCACTAGGGGGCGGGGTTAGATGGAAAAAATATTACCCCCACCCGGAAGGATCGAAGGATCAGTCGCAGTCCCCTCTTATTTACTCTACTTAAATGAAATTTGGGTAATAATTTTTCAACAATAGAAGGTCGTAAAAGGGATGGAAAACCACCAGTGTCAACTAGTAATTTTAAAGGGGGATTTTCTACAATAATATAGGGTAAACTATTGCAGATTTCAGTGTGGATTTCAATAATTTCGGGTTCTATTTCTTCCGTTTCGGGGACAACCTGACTTCCTGAAAATTTCCGGGACTTATATCATTTTTGTTTTGAATTTGAACTTCATTCTGAGAGGGGACCAAGTCATACGCATTACGCATTGACTGGCTTCCATTATTAGCATTTTCGCTATTAATCTGATACAACTCTTCGATTATAGTATTTTGTGGCTGAAAATTATTTCTCGGGAAATTATTTTGTCTAGCAGAGAAACTCCTATGAGCATTAGAGGGTACTCTAGAATTTGTAGACATAGCTTCGTGATTTCTAGGATTAAAAGCATTATTATTTCTACTGGTTTGGGAATTAGTTTGCATAGGCTCGTATTGCCTTTGTATGTTTTGTCCAGTAGGTCTGAAAACATTACGAGGTGGACCAAAAACTTGTCTGTTGGTAGGGAAACGTCTTTGTTGGTTATTATAATTTGGTTAGGTTGATGGTTGTATCCTTGATAATTATTCCTTGGGAAGTTATTTTGGAAATTAGGGCGAGAAAAGTTATTTTGGTAATTATTTTGGTACGAGTTCTGTCTGTTCGTCCGTGGGTTATTTTGTGGTGAGTTAGAAAAATTACTTTGTGGACTATTCCTAAAAATATTCTGAGTGTAATTGAAATTTTCTTCCTGTACAATTAAATTCATAGCATCTTCTAGGGATGCGGGTTCCTTCAAACGAATTATTGTCTGTAAGGGACCTGATAAACCTCTAACAAATGTTCCTAGACATAATTCATCATACTGCCTACCATAAATATCTTTAGCAGCTTGGTTTAAGTAAATATCAGAATTTACCTTTTGTCTTAAGTTACTACGCATGACTTGTAAACGTTTTGCAAAATCTAAAGGTGATTCGTTTTTAAAGGGTCTAGCTGTAAATACGTCTTGCTCTAGGCACTCTAGATTCCTACGATCTCCAAAGCATTGTGTTAACGCGTCTTTTATCTTTTGCCAAGTGTCCAATTCGTTACGACAGCCTATCAATAATTCGGCACGTCCAGTCAATTTCATCTGGACTGCTCTAATTAAATAGTTTTGTAAAAATTCGTCATTAATTTCGCTATATGCTTCGAAAAGATAATCGCAAGAAGAAATAAATTTGGGCAAAGAAGTCGCATTGCCATCGAATTCAGAGATCGTTTCAACATACATCTTAAGCAATGGCAGGTTAAGTTTTTCGTTCGCCATTGCGATTGTTATTTGATTACTTTCTTTATTAATAACTTGGGTAACCTCGGTTACGTTACTTTGTTCCTCAAAACTTAAATTATTTGTGAATAAACTTGAAAGACTCTCTAGATCAATAGAAATATCGCTCTCGCTCATCAAAAATATTCAAAACTCAAAAATATATCATAAAAATCAAAAATATCTCAAAATATCTTAAAAATAAAGGGAAATAGGGTAAAATGGGAACCAAAGGAGTACTCAACTCCTACCAAATCGATGGTCGCAGGCCAAGGTCCTCTGGTGAGCAATGTCTTGTTGTAGCTGCTGGTCGTGCTGTCTGCCGGGAGTTGGGTTGATCCAGGGGCTGCCTCTCTGCGATGCCTCGAAGATCAGGGTTGTTGGACGACGTCTTCAGGATAAAGATCCTTCAGCTTCTCGCGACGCGGTAGAATGCGGTTCCGATACCGTGGGGATTCCAAACTTACGCACGAACGCGGAAACTGGACGCACGTCCTACCGACTGCGCCAGTTAAATTAACGAATTCGAAAATGGAGTTTTTAAAACTATTTATTAGGACAGTTACAGCAGGGCCGCGATTCACGCTACAAGACAAGACAAGACTGATTAACAATTGAGCAAAGCTTAAATATATAGGGATACAAAATGCAACTTAGCCTACACGTGCCCGCGCACTCAGCACTTTGTCTGCACTTTAACACAATCAGGACCATTGTTCATAGCGACGTAACTTAAATTCAGAAAATAGATTCGCGGAATAAAAAAAATTGAAATTATGTTGAATTGCATTAGACCATCGCATGCATCGTGGCAATGCAAATTATCGAGGTGTTTGAAGTGCAATAAAGCACATAATACAATATTACATGTTTCATCTTCTACCAATCAACCTTTGGATGGCGCGGCCGTTGGTGGTAATTTAAACTTGTAGATCGGACAAAGCTCCGCTCAAAACAACGCCACTGTGGACGTAGCCAAACCGCGAGCACAAGCCAATAGTGTTTCAGTTTGGAACGCGGGAAATAGGGAAATTCAAAATAAAACGAATGACAATAATTCATTGAAATTGTTAGCTACAGCAGTTGTTAATATTAAATCGCGAGATAATCAATGGTTAACCAGTAGAGCATTGTTGGATGGTGCGTCACAAAGTCACCTCATTACGGAGAAGTTGTGTAATAAATTAAAATTAGGTTCAATAGAAACGAATCACTTACTAAAGGGTGTTGGAGATTCACAAACATCGGTCAATAATCAGGTTCAGGTATCAGTGAAATCAAGATTTAATCATTATAAGGTGAATATAAATTGTTTAGTTTTGCCTAAAATTACAGAAAATCTACCCACTTTTTCTTATAATAAACATCTAATAAAGATTCCTAATTATATTAAAAATTTAGCAGACCCACATTTTAATATTAGTTCCGAAATTGACCTTCTCATTGGTTAGGGAGTATTTAGGGTGTCTGTACTAAACGGGAGAATAATGCTAGGAAAAATGGTCCTGTACTGCAGAATACAGAATTTGGATACGTAATAGGAGATGTTCACCATGGAAGGTTAATAGTAATACATCGTTTACTTGTTTTGTGAGAAATAATGTCGACATTAAAGCTGATAACAGACTTGATGCCAGTTTAACAAAATTTTGGAATATCGAAGAAGTAAATAATAAGCAAAATTTAAACTTGAGTATAGAGGAAAAATCGTGTGAAACCCATTTTGAACGAACTACAAGTAGGGACAGTTCAGAAAGATTCGTAGTGAGCATTCCGTTTAAAGATTCATTAGTCAATCTAGGTAATTCGTATCAAAATGCGCTTCGTCGATTTGAATTGTTAGAAAAAAGATTAACAAAAAACTTCGACCTGAGGGTACAATACTGCGACTTCATGTCAGAATTAGAAAGGTTGCATCACATGTCTGAAGTCACAAATTTGGAAAACCTAAAATATTGCGAAGGTTACTTTATGCCTCATCACCCTGTAGTGAAGTTAGAGAATTTAACTACAAAGTGCAGGGTAGTTTTCGATTCATCTGCGAAGACTACTACAGGTCTTTCGTTAAATGACGTGCAATTAGTAATAGGTCCTATACATTACAACCAAGATGTTTAGACAAATAATAGTAAGGGAAGACTGTCGTAAATATCAGCGAATATTGTGGCGCTCGGAGCCTACTCAAAAGGTAAAGGTTTATGAAATTAATCGGGTAGTGTATGGGAATGCTTCCTCCCCATACTTAGCGGTGAGATGTTTGTTCCAATTAGCTTTTGAAAATGAAGACAAATACCCGGAGATAAAAAAAGACATGTACGTATATGGACGATTTACTGACAGGGGCAGACACAGAAAGAGAATCATTAAAATTGCAAAGAGAAATTTCGTACATTCTTGATAGTGCTGGTTTCAATTAAAGAAAATGGCTTTGCAATAGAAATGAAAGTTTAGATAGATTTGATGTCAATGATCAGTTAGAGATGAGCGTTTTGCAAATCGCAGAAAATGAACACAACAAAAAATTAGGAGTTTATTGGAACTCAAATAAGGATTTGATTCAATATAAGATTAATAAAATAAATACTTGTCCAAACAAAATAACTAAGGGAGTATTATTGTCGGTTACTTGTCAAATTTTTGATCCGCTGGGATTATTAGGCCGGATAATAATTGTAGCGAAAATAATGATGCAAGACTTGTGGAAATTAAGGTTAGAATGGGATGAGGAGGCGCCGCAAGGTTTTGCAAATGAGTGGATAGCTTTTAATGATAATCTACCTGAAATAAATAAAATAAATATCCCTAGGCAAGTTTCATTTTCGGGAAGTATTAGGATAGAAATACACGGTTTCTGTGACGCCTCCGAAAGAGCCTGTGGAGCATGCATTTTTATAAGATGCGTATTAAGCTCAGGCAAAATAACTTGTGAATTAGTGTGCAGTAAATACAGAGTTGCACCGACTAAACAAATAAGCTTGCCTCGCTTAGAATTATGTGGCGCGGTATTGTTAGCTAATTTGACAAAAAATGTTAAATCGAATATGGAAATAAATTTCCATAGTCAATATTACTGGACAGATTCGATGACCACTCTTGGGTGGATCAGAAAATCTCCTAGTAACTGGAAGACTTTCATTGCGAATCGTGTAGGTGAAATACAAACTCTGACGAATATTGAATTTTGGCATCACATCAAATCCAAAGAAAATCCTGTAGATTTATTATCTCGCGGAGTAGATTCTACTTACCTGACTAATTGCGATTTGTGGTGGCATGGTCCTTGCTGGTTTAATAATGATATAGTTCTACTAGGAAACTAGATTTAGATTTTCAGAGTGTTGATCTTCCAGAACGAAAACTTGTTACTTTTTTTCGGTGATTCAAGAAAGTAAAGTTATAATAGAATTAGTAAACAAATTTTCATCCTTAATAAGTTGCAAAGAGTGTTTGCTTATGTTCAGAGATTCATTTCCAATTCCAGATTAAAAGAAAAAATGAAAGACAGTTAGGAATATTGAGAATATTGACTCATCCAACGAGTTAATTAAGGTTGTTCAAATCAATAATTTCCCAAAGGAATATAATGATCTGAAAAATAAAGGGTCAATAAATAAAAAGAGTAGACCACTTCCTTTAAACCCTTTTATTAAAAATGAATTTCTACGGGTAGGGTGTAGGTTGAGAAACTCACAGCACAATTTTGACAAGAAATATCCAATAATCTTACCTACATCTAGTCAATTAACCACATTAATACTTAGACATGTGTAAGAAAGATTACTCCACCTGTGGTGTCCAATCCTTGCTATGTTCCATTAGAGAGAGGTACTGGCCGATTTCGGGACGAATTCCTGTAAGAAAGTAGTAAAGAGTTGTATTAAATGTTTTAGAGCAAATCCGAGCGATATTACTTACCATATGGGTGATATTCCTGAGCTCAGAGTTAATAGATATTCTCAATTTTCTCATGTTGGTATTGATTATGGCGGTCCATTCAATGTCAAGGATAGGAAGACTAGGGGAGCGAAATTATTGAAGGCATACATGTGTTTGTTTGTATGTATGAGCACTCGTGCAGTGCATATCGAGCTTGTTTCTGAGCTGACTACCAATGCATTTTTTGCAGTGCACAGGTTCATCAGTAGGCGTGGAAGGCCGAACATAATCTTCTCAGATAATGGTTCTAATTTCATAGGAGCAAAATAATAATGAGATTATCAAATTATATGTATTTTTAGAATAGAATAACGAACTAATAACAAATTACTTGGCAAATAATTACAAGATCAATTGGCGATTTATACCTGCCAGATCTCCAAATTTTGGGGGAATCTGGGAAGCCGGGATAAAAAGTACGAAGTATAATATAAAAAGGCTTGTAACTCAGCCTCTGACTTCTGAGGATTTCTCCACATTGTTGGTGCGAATTGAGGGTATACTAAACTCGCGTAACTCTCTTCCTTAAGTGAAGATCCAAATGACCTGAGTGCACTGACTCCCGCGCATTTTTTGGTTGGGAAACCATTGACAGCCCTTCCAGAAGTTGACTTGACAGAAGTTCCAGAAAATAGTCTTAATAAATGGCAGCGAGTAGAAGCAATAATTCAACACTACTGGACAAGATGGAGCAAAGGATACTTGGCAGAACTCCAAACCAGCGTGAAGTGGAGAACTCATTCCCAAGACTTACTGAAGGTTGGCGCCTTGGTACTCATCAAGAATGAAAGGATGCCAAGCATGTTATGGCAGCTAGGCAGGATCTCCAAGCTTTGACCAGGAAAGGATGGTGTAACTCGTGTTGTGGATATAAGGGTGCCAACGGGGAGGTGACACGTGGCGTAAACAAGATATGTGTCTTTCCTATTGACTGTTGAAAGCAGCAGATGTACCTATCTCTATTTAGAACAATCCGACTAATGACTTTATTTGTATAATGTAATAGTTAGAAAGGTTAAGAGTTTTAACAATTAGTGGTATCTTAATAATTTGTTTGAAAATGCGTATTGTATTTACATGTATTGTATGTAATGTCAAGGCGGGCGGAATGTTAGAGCGTTTTAGTTCGTATCCTATTTTGATATCGATGTATCTGCGAGAAAAAGGGACGCCTGTGCGCACAAAGACAAGAAAAGGGCCAGAAGACGGCCGCAACCTCAGACCTGAGGCCGCAACAATGTAATTGTCAAAAAATAATAATAACGTCAGTTAGTAATCAAGGCTCTAATAAAGGTTTTTTTCAATAAACTACAAATAAGGAAACAGTTTGCATTAATCGAAGGGACCCCAACACTGGTATATTAGAAAAAACTGATTTATTATTTAACAAGAAATCGGAGACGAGAGACACTTAAATGACACTGTGAAACAACAACTCCCGCAACTTCACTTTCGAAATCCGTACCTGATTTATCGTTTATCCGTAGTCTAGTTTGTAGAACAAACTTTTTATCAGACAAAACTCTTATCTTTACCGAATGCTCCTTAGGCAAGGACGGATGTGACTATGATGCAGGGACTATTAAAATTTTATGATTAAAATTAATAGGCAAATAATTTTCATCACAGTTAACACTACATTTATATCATTTTAAAAAAATCACACCCCAAAAGAATGGCAGAAGTTAAATCCGGAATGAGAAAAACTCATGCTCAAATTTTGTTTTTTGATCTAAAAATGAAAACAATAAAAGGACTTGGCAGTCCGCTTTTTTCTTTTTACACTTAAAAGCCCCGATCACAGTAAGACCTATGCAGAGAAAAACCGGAATTCTCTCTTTGAGATCATGTGAAAAACAACTTATTTCGCACCCACTATCCGCTAAAGCAGGAAAAATATACCCATACAAATTAATTGAGATCACTAGACAACTTCTAGAAACTTCTACTGGAAATGACTGTACTTCCGAATCAGAGTCACCCTCGTCTATATCCAGCGGGACCCATTTTACAAAACTTTCCATGGAGGGGCCTACTCCTGGAAAGAGGTTTCGTTTCCCGATTCCTTATTATCGACCTCTACATGTGTAATCTGCCTTAAAGTGGGTTGTGAATTTCTTTGCGAGAAAAAATTCCTTTTTGTGCATTTTTAGGCCTGACTGCACCCGAGAAGTCCGTCCTTCTATAATAATAATCGGCCTGTCTGAGACGATCAAGCACCTGTTCAATTAATGAACTGCCAATCACAATACAAGAAATATTTGGCGGATAGTGCCTCGCTATTGTAGCAATCAATAACTCCGTGGGGTATGGAAGTATGCGGTGTTTTGCCAAACACACTAAAAATTAAAATGGTCAACAAGTATGACCTTTGCCCCTCTATATATCTGCCTGCCTCTATTTTTAGCTTAACCTGCAACTGGCGAATTGGACTCCAAAATTGAGCTATAAAGCATTTTTAAACTCTACAAAACCTTGAAAAGTTTCTAAATAAGCGTTAGCCCACAACTTAGCTGGTGCTTTGAAAGTATTCAATATTAAACTGCAAAATTCAGAAAATGGGATATTATTAACCGGAATAAAAGTTTCCATTTACTTTACGATATCCATTGTGTGTAAAATATGATTGTCTTCAAAGCTAGGTAGTGCCTTTACATCTTTCAATGAATTAACACTACAAAAGGTTGGAATATTCTTGGAAATATCCGTACTATTATTAATACCATTTGTTGTAGGTGCACTAAGAAGAATTTTGCATTGTTCCCACTACTTGCCTAATGAGGCACACGAGTTGTTCCGAGGACACATTAGAAGGTGGCAGCTGCTAACTTGGAGGGTGCAAAGTATCACTAACACTCTGCGTATAACTTGCAGATGCTATTTGTGATGGGTTGGGTGCTCGTGCAGGACCCGGAGCTCCATTTGATATATCCAAAAATGGAAAATTCCTACCTTCAGCCGATGCGTGATTGTCCAGATGGTTAGTGGCTAATGGAACCCTACTTACACCCCGTGTAGGGTCTGATCGTGGTGGAACCACCCCTGGTCGGAGATGGTAATCCCGAAGGTAGGCTGGCATGACGATCGGACGTCCCCTGCTAGACCTCGGTGTCATCTATTCTCCCTCACGTGCATTTCCGGGTGGCATGGACCTTTTTACCGGAAATTGTTAGGCCCTCTCGTTGGTCGAAAAGATGTAACAGATATGTAGGTTCAGGATAGCAATTAAATTCCAAACTTCTTGCCCAGGGATCTTTATTAGGAGTAGGCACACGTGGATGAATCGTGAGATCTTTTTATGCGTTTGTGAACAAGTTAACAAATAGAATACTTATTTTTAATACCGCAAATATATCAGCTTACCTGGTACTAATTTCAGATTACAGTGATAAATTATTAAATAAAATATACTGTACCAATGAAAACAAACATCAGCTACCTAGCTCTGACAACGCAAAAGAACGAAGAAAGGTTCCAAATTGCATTTCGCAGGAGGAAAAATATCAGTTTTGATTTAAAAGATAAAGAGATATTCACTTATTATACAGTGACTCTAACAAGACAGTGGCGACAATTGAGACTATCCGCCATGTTGTTGCAAATTTAGCATAGCTGTATGGCACGGGCGTAGCCAGGATTTAGTTTGGGGGGGGGGGTTTAGTTTGAGAAGTAAATAAAACAACAAAAATATACTTACATGAAATTTAATATCTATATATTCATCCGAAAAACTACGACATATTTATAAAGTTCTTAACTTTAAATGAAATGGATAAATTAATTTCGTTCCTCTGCGCTAAATCTAAAACCATTAAAGAAGAAATCTTCGGCTTTTTCTTTTAAATATATCCACTACTTCATCTGCATGAATTTCTGTTCCATAGTGAATGTTCATTAGAGCCAAACCATTAAGTCTGTTTTCACTTGTAGTGTTTCGTAAATAGTTTTTCAGTCTCCTTAGGCTCGAGAAAGACCTTTCTGGGGTAGCAGTGGATACAGGAATGGTAGCCAAGATTTGTAGTAATGTGTAAATATTAGGATAAAGGTTTTTATCGCACATATCTAGGCATTCCAAACTAGATTTCGGGGTAGGCAGTCTTCTTATCAGCATGCAAGGTAGCTGAAGCTTTGATAGCTAAATCCAAATTTGTTTCTTTATTAGAAACCCCTTGACCTTGACTACACCACTTTTTCCAGTAGTCCATACCTTTAAGTTTATCACCCTTCCCTTTTTTCCCCTCCATTTTTCGACAGTAATAATGATTCACGTATCTATCCTTAACAAGGTCATCGAATAACAGCGCACTAAAATTACTCACTTACACGGTACACTTAATTCTCTTCACTATTCGTTCACCACTTTTCACTTTTATTCGCTTCGAGTTCGCATGGAACAATACTGCCGTAAGCGCGGTCACGCGCCGCGGCGCCGCTTATATAGCAGCCCAGTAGCCGTCCAGAAACTTCCACGAACTTCCACAAACCGAGGGGCGTGGCGAATAATCGAGAAACAACGCAAAGTGTCCCTACAATACAAAATAGTTCGGCTGCAACTGCGTCTGCCTCTCGTCAAAAGATGGCGCTAGGCGCTACTATTACTACATATATTCAAACGTAATAATAATTTAACTCTTCACTCCTCGTATTTTTTCGGTATAATATTAGGTAATATTTTGCTTATTTCGGGGGGGGGGGGGGGGTTTGAACCCCCGAAACCACCCCCCCCCTTGGCTACGCCTGTGCTGTATGGCATTTACAGGAAATTAATTTAATAAAACATGTTTATAGGTCAAATTAGTTAAATTTAAATTTTGTTTGGCTTAACTTATCCTACTACCTGTAAGTGCCATATTACAGCCATGCTAAATTTGCAACAACATGGCGGATGGTCTCAATTGTCTCCACTGTCTTGCTAGAGTCAGTGTAACTTATTAGCACCGGAGGCGACATCTGTACTTTGATAGCTCAACAGGTTTTAATGAACCCGTTGCGCCATCGACACGCGAAGATATTAAACTACCCCCAGTACATTGTTGGCAAAATAAGAACCCTGTATTTATTTTCAGAAATACATGCACAAGCATGTGGTTGCTTCTGGGGTACTTCTAGTTCTTTGTCATAATCGGGATGCTTAAGTGCAGGTTCATTACGCTTCTGGTAGCATAAGCATTGTGTGCAAGTATTCTCAGGTCCTTACATTTGTATGTGAACATAATTACTGATCTTATATACAATAAATTCAGATCTAAAACATCATATTCATCAAAAAGTTGTTCTGTAGGGTATCGCCTATTCTTCTTACGGATAACTTTTAATAATAGAAAAACGGTGACTTACATTAAGTTCATCTAGTGTAGAAGGATATGCAGCACCCCACACGATCACTCCGTATCAGAATTGATTCCGCTAAAGCAATATACAGTATCCTTATAACCTAAGGAGTAAAAAGTCACGAATCTCATAAAACTTCCAGATTAGTTTTCTAATCTTTTTTGACTGTGCATTCAGAATATGGCGTCCATTTTAGGTTTCTGTCAATGATTATTCCAAGATATTTTATATTGTCAGTCACTGATACAGATCCTATACGCAACTACAGTGAGCATTATTTTGTATATTCGGATATTGATAGGAGTGAAAATAAATGGTGACATACCATGGTTGCGCGTTGTTGTATATGCTATACCTACTTAACAAGTAAATTTTGTTTTTTCGACGTTCAGTGTTAACAAATTTTGGGCTAACCATTGACGAATCATTGCAAAATCCCTGGTAGCGAGCCTCCTAGATTCTTCCCATTCCCTGCTCTCTATCAGATACGCCGTGTCATCAGCATATGACACAAGTTTTCCCTTTAAATCCAACAACAGTAGCTCGTTTATATAAATTGAAAACAAAAGAGGGCCCAACACAGAGCCCTGCGGTACTCCAAACTATGATTTTAAAACTGCTCATCGTATTATCAACTCTAACGCATTGTAGTCTATTTTGTAGATAATCACTTAGAAGTTTATAAGGAATACCCCTAATACCATAGCTTTGCAATCTAGATAAGAGTAGTTCATGGGACACACTATCGAAGGCTTTTGTCACGTCTAGAAAAATAGCTCGATGCAAATATCTGGTCACTTCAAACATAGCATCCTCCGTCTCTTTACCCTCCCTAAATCCAAACTGCATTTCCGAGAGAATTTTATTGAATTTTAAGTGATCATTTAACCTTGCCTTAATAGACATTTCTAACATTTTTGCAAAGTTATTGAGAATTGAGATAGACCTGTAGTTACCCCTCTCGTGGATGGAAAGACCCTTGTGTATCGGGATAATCACCGAGATTTTTAATGGCTTTGGGAAAACTCCTCTTTCGAAAGATAAATTATAAATATATACAAGAGATGATGAGATTTGTGAAGCTACTTCTTTAATAGTTTTTGCTGCAATTTTATCAGTACCTGGTGCAGAGGTATTTTTTAATTTATTAATATTTCTTAGTACTTAGTACTTGACTGGAGACATAAATAAATTATTGACAGTTAACTTTAGCTACCCCGAAAAACGTCATCAATATTCGCCATTTCCTTCTCCCCCTCTATTTCTGTGAATACACCTTAATCAATGCCTGAGTGCAGTTCGAACATGAAATTTTTATGTTTCCTCTCCAAGTCCGCGCAAGACTAGTCAAATCGGCACCGTCGCAATGACGGTGCCGGTCAAATACGCCGTACGCGTCCAGACGGGGATTGTCGAACACGCGGCTCTGAATGAGGTCGCAATGAGTGCGCTTTAGTGCTACCAATCGAAAATGCTATTAATCTGAACGCGCCCTCATGCAATTCTCTAGTCTCCTAGACCATAATTTCAGTGGTCGAAAATGTCCGCTGTCGGAAATTTCCGCTCATACGATTGGCTGATATATTATAGCTTTTAAACTTTGACCAACCAAAACCAAACAGTTTCACCGGCACCGGCCGTTATTAGGCTGAGACTGAGAAGTTTTTCGTTTGTTTTCTACTTTTTGCAGAGTTTAGCAGACCTGACAAAAAACTGCCTAATTAACGTTCCAATTCCAATAATTTGTAAAATGTTTGTGATACGTTTTTACAGAAAGGCAAAGACCTTGTTATAAATTGGAGAGAACTAATTATTTTTAGATGAAAGAAGATATTTTCACAATGAACACCGATAATATAAAAGTTGTTATTAATGTCCGCCCAAGAATTGCCAGAGAAATCCAAACAAAATTAAAGCCTCAGTGGCATATTCAAGGCAACAATATATTCAACTTGGAGGACCCTAGTCAAGGATATTCGTTTGGTAGGCCTACACCTAATTAATGCTCGGTAGTAACTTGAGGTCGAAGAACTTGTCTTTGATTGTAGATCATGTGTTCAATGAATCACAAAATAACAGCGTAGTCTATGAAACCTCTGTTAAACCGCTGGTATTGTGTTCATTGAAAGGAGTAAACTCGACAATATTTGCATATGGACAAACATCATCTGGAAAAACTTATACTATGTTTGGGATACATGAAGATTCTGGCATTGTGTTGCGAGCTCTTGATGATATTTTTAAACATATAAAGGAGGATGACGAACGAGATTATTTAGTAAGGTAAGGACCTCTGGTGCGGGAAATATTGGCCGTATTTGATTGGCAATAAATAAGGGGCAGTGGCTATTTATACTCCCAACATATATAAAAGTCGGTGCTTTTGTGCTCTCATTGGCGATTTAAGTCATTTGACTTCTTTGGACGTAAAAAAAGTGGTAATTATTTCCAATGGTGTAACCCACCCCCGATTTTCTTGAAATTTTGGCTGAAATTGGGGGGTAGCCAAAATTTCAAGAAAATAGGGGGTGGGTTACACCACTGAAAATACTTACCACTTCTTTTTTCATACCGCAGCACCCATCACTGAAAAAGAAGGGCATAAGCTCCTTATTGCAACGATGCTTGAGAAAAATGCACATCTGACGTATCTAAATCAGCGTTCTTCGGACGTATATGGAGTTAAATGTATATCCAAAGAAGTTACGTGGCTCAACTCTTTCATATACGTCGGACGTATAAACAGCCACTTTCTAAATAAGTGATATGGATCGATCCAAACTGATTTCAGATCAGTATTCCGCATACGATTGACAGGGATTTACCAATCTCATAGCATCGTCCTTGAACCTGCTATTTCGTGAGATCAGCTATTATGATCCCATATTAGTTTTGGCGGCAAGCTATTATTTATAGGTTTGAATGACACATATTAGAAAATAAATATTAAATTGGTGGTGTTATTAGTGTTAGTAGTGTAGACCACAAAATATTGGGTGCGTTTACTGTAAAGGCAGTGAAAAAGTGCTTTGCTTTTGCAGTATGCGCTTGCAGTCATTAAACGCCTTTTTGCTTTTGCACAAACATGGAATCTGTCATTTAAAATAATATTGTACTGTGCCTTTAATAAGGTTCAAAACGTGACGAAAGTAACACGAAACCAACACACAATTTTCAGGTTAGAGAAAACCGAGGAGAAAACTCATGGGATTTACAAATGCGCACATTCCGAACTAGGTACAAGCGGAGAAGCGCACAATTTTTATGCTGTTGTTTGTTTCAAGTAGGTAGGTAGGGTTACCAGATTGGGTGAAAAGAAAAAGAGGACATATCATTTTTTTATTCGTAAATAATATGTTATATTACGAACAAACATAAGAAAAGACATAAAGAAAACTACAAACTCCTTTGGAATTTATAAAAGTTCAAGCAGCTTGCTTTCAGTGCGGCTCTCCAACTTCTAGCATAAAAGCTCTTGCAGGAGCATGCATGTGCCTCTAAATCTATGGTAAACGCAACCGTTATTTAACTTGTTTTAAGGTTATGTGTGTTATGAGATGATATTCCCGCACGCGCGATTACCTTTGTTGGACACACGAAAATTTCTTCGATTCAGCTTATCTGTGTTGATTCAGGATTACCTGATCCGGTTTTTTCTTTTTGTCAAGAGAGGCAGTGTATATTGAACCGATTGGTCCAATCTTTATAAGCATTTGATATTCTACCGTTCATTTGGTAAAGGTAGGTATTATACCGTTGCTGGAAAAACTCACATTTGTTAAAAAGGTAGGTAAATATTTAATAGGTACCTTGTGCACGTCTCACAGATTTTTGTAATTTTTTGCAGACTTACCTATTTTGGGCTGTAAATTACGAAAATCTCAATGAAAATTACTGTTGCAGGATCAACTTAACAATAGATGTGAAAGAAAAAAATATTCGAGTTGAAATTGCGGGGCTTTTGGGGTTTAGATTACATTGATTGATTAGAAAGTATTTTGCATCTTATTTTCATTCACCTCTTAATCCTGGTTCATGCAGCAACTTTATCCTTATGCTTTTGCTTTATCATTTAAAAGTTAACATATTGTAAAGTGATAGAAGCATTTATGCAATGCTTTTGCTTTAGTTTTTACTTTTGGTATTTTTTACTTCTCGTGCTTCTCTCTGATTGTCGCGAAACTTTGTATACCCCTATTTTGGGGCCCTAGACTATGGAAATAATATAACTATTTGGCAGAAATGCGTGTGTTACGTCCATAATCAATAATTAAAATAATATTCATATTAAAAGATTATGCTGATCTCTTTCCCCATTTTCCTTAAATTATTCCTCTCCCCGTACATTATAAACACGAGTGCACATGTGCGAGAGAAAAACTCTAGGAGGAAGAATACCAAATGGCGGCTGCAACAGGTGCAAGCTTACCCGTGCTACGCAGTGAAAAGTGTGAGGAAAAGGTATGTACCATCCCGTTTTAACAGCTGTTTTTTGAGATTGTCAGTGTCACCACAAAACGAGTAACCACATCTACCTCCAATGTCACCAAAAAGTTAGATTAGATTTTAACCTGATTTTTGTTGAAATTTAAAAAAATAAAATAAAAATGGAGTTCTCGTGCAATAATGGTGAACAAAAACTGGTCTATATCAGCTACATTGATGCAGGGATCATCAGCCAGTGAAAATATCTAATCAAGAAACAAAATGGCCATAGATTTTGGCAATATTTTTAGTTTTTGTGTAGTGCATAGTGGAGAAAAGGGGGTATATGCCACTTATCGTGGCCGACTTGAGATGATGCGCACTGCCTCCTAGCAAATGAAGCATAGCAGCCCTTGTGGCTATAACAATAAAAGAGGTCGTGGTAATTATCTGCCTACTTTCCGGTAACCACACTCATTTTCACAAAAATTCTTAATAACTATTTTCGAGGGCGCTAAACCTGAATCCCTAGCAAACGTCTATTTTTAAATTATACTAATCTGAATTTTTCGAATCACGAATATTTACCTTGCTGGGATTTTTGTGATTTCTTTTAGTAACTTTTGATTAGGTTGGCAATGAAAACTAGTCTGTAAGGTAGGTTGCCTACATTTTCATGGCTAACTAAGATTTGAAATTTAAACAATATTTGCAGGTAAATGTTTTTGACGATTATGGTAATTGTTTAATTTCACCACTTCTCCCTGATTTTTGAGATTTTTTGTATACCTGTGACCTTATGAAGTTTAGCATGATCTTTTAGGTAATTGTAATTTTGGGAAAATTTTACTTTGCAGTGTTTGCACTCCCTATTTTTGTACTTTTGGTAGCAGCCATCGTTGCAGACTGGCACAGTAAGAGGCATATGCCCACTTCTTGCTTTTGGTGATGGGCGCTTTATGAAAGGGGGCATATGCCCTTTATAATGGCAGTTGGGAACAATGGGGATAGGCCACTTACCGTGGCCGACTCAAGGTGATGGGCACTGCTCCTAGCAAATGAAGGTACATACTTGGGTGCACATAGCAGCCCTTGTTGTAGCGTACTCAGGAACTTGGATACTGCCAACACTATAAAGAAAGGCGAACCGACTTCAAGATGATAGGTGCTGCCGTATAGATAACAAGGTACATGACATTTTCATATGTAGCGAAAAATTTTAAAGAAAAACTTTGGAGTGCAAAGACTGCAAAGTAAAATTTTAACAAAATTACGATTAAGAGATCTTGCTAAATTTCATAATAAGGGCACAACAAAAGTCTTGGGTTTGTCACTATTTCTCTCCTAAACATGTAAAATAAAAACTAAATATTACGAAAAGCTATTGCAATACATACATATTTTTTCTTGCTTGGTTTTGGTTCGCAATTGCAGGGGAACTCCTTATTAAATTATTAATAAATGTTTGTTTTTTGCTTTACTAAAAATATCAAGCACAGTCAAGATCTAAAATCTAATCTAACTTTTTGGTGCCATTTGAAAGTAAGGTGTTTTGTGGTGAATCATAAAACAGCTGAAAAAAATACAGGCGGTAATACAAGTACCCCGAAATAGATTTGAAAGGTGTAGCTCGAAAACTAAAGCCTCAGCCTCAAATTTGGTCTTGATTTTCATATTCTAAAAATATACCAAATTGATGAAGTAATCATTAATATTGGTTTGTATTATTAAAACCGAAAACATGGTAAGTCTAATCCTCAAAATTCCTTTATATAGGTGTCAATATCGAATTTTAAAGTGATGATATCTGCCATTTTCGAAATCTACAGCCCCAAAATAGGGGACATACAAAGTTTCACGAGGATCGGGGAGAAGTGTGAAAAGTAAAAAACTAACTTTTATTTAAAAGTTGGCAAGATTCAACCTTTTCTCTTCTCTTTTTCAACTGATGCACATAGTCTGCTAAGGTAGCGTATTTATTCATGGTTTTGAAGGTTTTTATTATATAGGTATTTTAAAAAATCAACCGAAGCAACTTCTGAGGAAGCAACCCAAATTTTTACCTACAAAAATGTCATGTCACTTTCTTCCGGTCGCTAATACTGCTTAAAAAAAGTTCCTATACCAAAATAAAATAACTCTGATGTAAACAAGAGCACGTAGTGTTACTTTGACAATTGTTTACGTCAAAATATTTCGGAAAAACTTATCGGCTTCATTAAAATAGTTCAAAACATCGATAAAATTATTTGTGGCATGAATGCACTTCCAATCGAGTACATCCCTGTACTCGCCTGATATTTTGTGGCATATAGACCAATCGACTCATTTTGCGGAATATTATCAAACACATGCTTTTATTTATGTTGGCGTCAGAGTTTTAAATGTCACCGGTCGTTGTGTAAAGGAGTTGATTAGTGAAACCACTGTAAATCCATTTTATGGCTTTATTAAATGTTCTTGTCTTTACATATTGAACATAACTGACGTGTCGTTGTTTCCCTCAACCTAGTTACCTTATTGCTTTATTATTTCTTAATCTATATCAGCGTTGTTTGTCACCAATACCAATTTGCAAGTTATCAAGTTATAAAAGGTGAGTGTATTACAGAGTTACTTGATTAGAGTATAGATGGATTAAAACTGCACATGTTCAAATAATTATTAAAAAGTCTGCCTGAAGGTAGGTATGTTTTATTATTTAAAGTTATAAAAGAAAAAGTATAAGATAATGTTGTTGAAAAAGTATAAGATAATGTTGCTGCACAAACCAGGCTTTATTGTGAGAGACGGCAATGATGTGTAGCGTTAGCACATAATTTAATATTCTGATTAACTTTTCCTAGTGAAGTTTTTCTATATCTTTCACGAAAAAGGCACTACCGATAGTTAAAATAAATTTCTTATTATTTAATTTTGGGAAAGTAAAAATATTGTTCCATTCATTTTTTAATCGATCGGCTCTGATCCCTAAATGTTCAAATTTTAACTCAAATATTATTGTCTTTCACATGCAACACACACCTATTGTTGATCCTGGAACACCCCGTATTTTGGAAAGTAGGCCTCAGTTTCAGTTTTCGATGCGATTTTCGTAATCTACAGTCCAAAATAGGTAAATCCAATAATTGGAGAAATTTGAGAGGGGTGGGCAATATTTACCAATGAAAAAATAGCAAATAAGCAAATATACTTCTTGTTTTTGTGTTATGTTATAGGTACGTATTTCTTTATTATTTTTTCAAATAATAAAAATTGTTGCCTTACCTACTTAGGTAATGACTACTTAGTCATTTTAAGCACTTTACCATTTATTTATCAAGCAATATCTACCTATACTCATTAGTGGGCATTCTATCTATTACACGATCGGTAGAATATCAAATAAGTATAAAGATCCAACTGGTCGTTTCAATATAACTTCCTATTAGATGTGTCCCAGAGTCAGTAGTCCAAATGAAGCCTGTGGATAGGGGACATCTCTAGGATGAACTTGAACCCTACATAGGGTTTATCTGAAGTTTAGCGGTTTTGAAGTTATTTGAACATTTATTATTTTTGAAAAACTTTTTGTTTCTTTGCAGAAAGATCACTATTTTGTTAAAAGTAGTCTTTAAAAAATGTTTTTTATTTAATTTATTTTAAATGTTGTGTAAAACAAATAAATTATTGTTTAAGAAAGGTAATCTATAAACAAAACCTGGACTGGTAAAATTATGAGTTATATTATAAGCTGTGTTCCAGTAGTCACACTAAATGCATGGTGCACACTCTGCGTACACCATCACTCTTTATTTTGTATTCGGTAACACCATTGCATTCTAACTGTATCATACAGTACAATTGGTGCATGCATCGAATGCTTCGGGTTAGAGGTGGGGCCCGTGATGTAGACATTTTGGCGCTTGTATATTTGTCCAATTTTTAGCAGTATTTAACTGTTGATTTTGATTAAAGTGTTTTGAAGAAAGAGTTTATATTCCTATTTTTGAGGTCCATAAGCCCCAGAAAATATTTTAAAGAGAAGAGCACAAAACATACACAAAGGTTTAGGTTAGGCGAGTTTTAAATTATGTTTGTGTTCGATAATAACATATCTCCAATATGCACACAAAATACACTGACACCGCACTACCCTGTTTATGCTGTGCATAAGGGTGAGTCAAGTTTTTGTAGCAGGACTTTCGTTGGATAGACAAAACTATTTTAAAACAAACATTTCATAAAGCAATGTAGGTCCATAAACTTTTAGTTTTCAAGATATAGGGAGTTACAATTCAGGGGCCCCAATTACAGTATTTTTTATTCCTTTACCTCTTCAATTAGAGCTAAAGCATTATGGGTGTAATTTGAGTAGATTTTTCAGTTACCGTAACAGATATAAAAACCTAAGAGACAGTTTTTATCGGGAATTAAATTTTGCATCTAAGAATGTAATGAGTTTTACTTTTATTCAGAAAATAATTCTAAATTTTTCCCCTTATTAAATATTTTATTTTATAAAATTAGTCAAAATAATTTCCTACAACAGGGTATTATTTGAATATCAATGTATTAGTGCCCTCTCGAGTGCCCTTTTCACTGAGTTGGCAAAATGATTTTTCTATCCTAGTTTAAATGTTTATTTACATTGTATAGAGGAAGCCACACTATAGGGTCTATTTGTGAACATAAACCAAGTTGGACTATAGTTTTCTGTTTTTTTTTGGGTCTACTGAATGTAAATTTAGGATCTAGTTGGCTCAGAAAAATGTTGGCACTTCAATTAGAAAGCTCAGATCGAAATGCACTAAAATTTAAAATAAAATTGCACTATTTCAGTTTTCAGCAATACATATTTCCGAAAATTCACAAGTTAACGCAGATTTAGTTTCAGAATTTGAATGGTTTTGCATGTTTTTTTTTTGTTTAATAGATCACATTAATATGACTACCCTGTATATGAATATTAAATTTGTCTATCTTTTTTTATAATGGATTACTTCATCGAAAAATGATAAATAAAATAGTTTTTCACGAGGTTTCTCTTGTAGAATATTATTATCAGGGCAAGCTCTATATTTATACAGGGTGATTCAGTTTTATTCTGCGACACTTCATAAGGAGATAGAAAACCAAAAAATAACCGCACTTTCTTCTATAAACTATATAATTTTAAGGTCTTATAAAAAAGTTACAGGGTGTTAAAGTTGTAAGAAACATGTGGACTTTATTGAATATTTACCAAACTAGTTGAGATATTTAAGTCATATTAGGGACATGTTATAGCGGCATGGGTTAGCATAAAACCTGTTAATATCAAACACCTTGAACAACCTGTGGCGTAGAAGTGGGTAATTACTATAATTGTTTTTAGAAAAAAGCGAACCACCTTGTATACCAATAAAATGTATTCAATTTCTTATGTAGATTTTAATTGTAAACTAAAACGTTCTCTTAGCGTTTTTTCCTATGTGTCATGGTTTCATAGCAAATTTGATTTTTTCGAGGTATTTCTGAAAAATTAACTTAATTATTCGCTCCATAAGTAAGACTCAAAGTAGAAAAAATGTGTTTCTTACTTTAAATACAGTAACTTTTCCCAATAAACTTACCCATTCAAGGTTTTACTTTTCAAGATATAGAGCGTAACAATAATTGTATCTTCCTTAAATGTTTTAGACCCTGTATCTTCAAATGTATAGCCTTAAATATGTAAGTTTATTCATATTATTTTTACATTACATGTTACTTATGGAGCAAATTTTTTAAATAATTTTTCAGAAATACCCCGAAATAATACAAAAAATCAATTTTGCCTTGAAACCATGACACACAGGAAAAAATACCAGGAGGACATTTTTGTTTAAAATTAAAATTTACATAATAAATTGAATACATTTTATTGCTATACAAGGTGGTTCTTTTTTTTTCTTCTAAAAACAATTATACTAATTACCCGCTTCTATGCCACTGGTTGTTCAAGGTGTTTGATATTAACAGGTTTTGCTGTGCTAACCCATGCTGTTATAACGTGTACCAAATATGAATTAAATATCTCAACTAGTTTGGTAAATATTCAATAAAGTCAACATATTTCTTACAACTTTAACACCCTGTAACTTGTTTATAAGAACTTAAAATGATATAGTTTATAGAGGAAAGTGCGGTTGTTTTTTGGTTTTCTATCACCTGTTGAAGTGTCGCAGAATAAAACTGAATCATCCTGTATATGTCGCAGCCTTTTGATGTAATTGGCCTTTTTATGAAAAGAATGGACGGTTCATAAAGCGCTGCCAGACACTGAAATGAATAAATGTTACCCCGAAAGGCTACATATTGTGTTTACGTTTTGTTGAATACATACAAAATTACGCTAAGTGGCTGACTTCGTTGGTCTTTTCGTGTAACGTCGCAACTCTGCTATGAGCTTAATGTAATAACACGAGCAATACATAACCTTAAAATGGCAGAGGCAGACAGTTCTAGGTTTGCTCAACAAACGCACTTTTATAAAAAGTTAGAGGAGTTTTATTCACAGAAACCACTGCGAAAGCCTTCCGCAAAGCAGAAAATTGAAGCAGTTATACAAGAAATTGTAGCGGCCAAGCAAAAGAAGAAAAAGAAAAATTTTCCACATAAATTGAAAACATCAAACAAAATATCTTGGCTACTTTTATTTCTAGGAAAGGGTTGTGGTCCACACCCACCTTTCAATATTGGTGTTGAAGAGCTGACAATATATAGTAGTAATTTTCTGCCATCAAAAGTAAAAAATAAAACCTGGCTTGAGGTTTATATGTTTAGGGGCTATTGTTCCAATAACTGACAATTTTCTAAAACAAATGATAGATAATGTTGGATATAATTTTTTTTCCCGGAAAAAAATATAAAGGTCTGGGAAAAAAACCATTCGTAGAGGTTATTATTACAGGTCACTGACAACTTTCTGAAGTAAATCATATATCATGGTGATTATTTAAATAAATATTTTTTCCCAGAAAAAATATATAGGTCTGGGAAAACCTGAAAATGTCAAGCAATTTTACTTATTTATTTTCACCCATCAATAAGATCATAGCTTAGTTGCTTCTGGGGTACTCCTAGTTTGGAGTATTGTGAGGGTGAGAATTATTATTATTTGACTGCTTGGGCAAATGTGGCTGCATCAATCTTAAATCCATTAAGAGTGGAGAGGTATAATAAAAATAATGTTTTTTAAAAATAAAATGTATCCGTTTGAAAGACTTTTTCCGAAACAAAATTATTTAATGTAGCTCTCATGTATACAAAAGCGGTTGTCCAATACAGTATGTCCACGTTATGGACTTACCACCCCTGTAAAATCTTTTTCCTGCTCCCTCCTCCGTAAGTGCACTTTACAAACTCGGCAGTGCGCCCGAAAGCGTAAGTCAAATGTTTGAGGTTCCCTGGTGCAATGCCCAAATTGCATCGGTAGGTACTTAAACAACAAAAGGTGCACTTACGCATCTTCCAATGTAAATCACTATTATTTGTTGACCAGTTTCGATGAATCCTTTTTTATTAGGTAGGTATATATACTTTATTCTTGGGTTGTAACCACGGCTAACTATGACCATTTTTGTGGGTTCAAATTGGAAAAAGTAGTATTAGGGATTTTTTTTTAGATAAAAATGACCTTAGACTCTTGTTTAGGATCATTCAAAATCTATACAAGGTGGCTTAAACAGAGTCCGCCACCTAAAACTCCCCAGACCTATAACGTCGTCAATTGTTGAGATAATTTAGCCTGCAAGACGTCAAATTGTAGGTGTTTTCAAGGTCTTTTAAAACAATTAAGCTTGATTAAAAAAATGGCATTATAAAATGGCTGTCAATTGAAAACTTTTTTCTGAAACACCTTATACTAAAACAAATATCCTCTAGTAGGAAATTTTATTAGCTCTGATCTGACATCCTACAGTGGCATTAATGTGCCTGGTTCGTACTTAATATCGGTTTTAAAAGAAATTAGGTAAGTAGGCAATTACATCATTATTATCATTATTAAGTAAGTAAAAACTCTTAAAATATGAAAGTAATCATTTTATTATGAAATAAATGTATTTTTATAAACAGCAATTACAATTCACCAATATTTAAATGTCCTACTCAAAATTTCTAACCCCACTGTCGAAGCTGAATATTGAGGTTAATCTTAAGTAATCAACATAACCATGAAACAAATGACTGTCTTTGTCAAGTTGTTGGCAGTTCTTTATTAATATTATGATAAAGTAATAGGCTTAAGAACTTTCAACTTCTCATCTTTTGTTCGCCGCTCTTCTCTTTTCCTTAGTCGATTGATCTGTTTTTCAGATTTTGAATTTTGCTCTCCGCTTTTCTCAACTTTCTATAACAACTTGCTCTCTAATGCCTTACTTTTTTTCTTCCTGTCTCTTTCCAACTAGAAGGTGTACTAAGACAACTAATCCATTTAATTTTTAATTGGGTTTTTCGCCACCAAACTGATTGAAAGACAACTTTTTCAAGTTGCCTTGAAAATTCATAAATTCTTAACACTAAATGAACGAAACTTTAAACGTGTAACTCAAAAAATAACTTCAACAAATTTGTTTTCTGAGCTTTCGGAGGATAAATCTTCCTCCTTTCTCAAAGATCATGTCACGTCAAAGTGAAGTGACAGATTAATAAATTTCAGAAACAATAGCCTAGCCACCTGCCTGATATTGTACCCTGTGTTTTATCTAATTATCTATACTAACTTCTCTTTGAATAAGTGGCAATAATATTTTACTGAATTCCACTGAACATTCAGCAACACAGTTGCCCGTATTTCCTAGAGTAAATGCAGATTCTTTAATTTTTCGTCTATTTCCTACTTCTTCTGACTTCGAAATTGGATTTTGCAAGTCAAAAATATGTGAACATTCCTTTAATAACAATTATAGGATATTGTGGGATAGTTCCAAACCAATTCTAAAAGAAGAAGTAGGAAATAGATGAAAAATTAAAGAATCTGCATTTATTCTAGGAAATACGGGCAACTGTGTTGCTGAATGTTCAGTGGAATTCAGTAAAATATTATTGCCATTTATTCAAAGAGAAGTTAGTATAGATAATTAGATAAAACACAGGGTACAATATCAGGCAGGTGGTTAGGCTATTGTTTCTGTTGTCATGACATTTTAACCTGAAATTTATTAATCTGTCACTTCACTTTGACGTGACATGATCTTTGAGAAAGGAGGAAGATTTATCCTCCGAAAGCTCAGAAAACAAATTTGTTGAAGTTATTTTTTGAGTTACACGTTTAAAGTTTCGTTCATTTAGTGTTAAGAATTTATGAATTTTCGAGGCAACTTGAAAAAGTTGTCTTTCAATCAGTTTGGTGGCGAAAAACCCAATTAAAAATTAAATGGATCTGTTTGCGCCACAAATAAATTTTAGAAAATATCTAAGACAACTAATATTGACATTCTTTTCTTCTGAAGAAATAGCAAGTTGATCATCAGTATTGACTATCTCGTCTTCGCTTGTTGGTGGAGAATTTGTTTTCAAATACCCTTCAGCGCCTAAAGCAAGTTTCTTATTTCTTTGGTATTTTGCACTTGCCACGGTCCACCTTTTTCTCTGTTGCCTTTTTTGTCTTTCAGTAAGCGATGCAATATTTTGCACTGTACCCTCCTCCTTCTTTCTTCTATATCTTTCTCTATCTTTTTTCTGCTAATTTTCCTGTCATTTTGGCTCTAAACTTTTGAACTCTCTTTCTAGAACACTCTCTTGTACGTTCACTATTTTTCTTATTTGGGTTTTTTCTTAACGTCAGATTTATTGGATTTGTTAATAGTTCGGGATAATAATTGTATTTTAACAGGAAAACGAGATTCCTTAATTATGATGTGTTAGATTCCTGCTTAGCTATTACACCACTACTTTTTCCCATTTTATCTTCAGTCTCACTTACTTTTTTAGAAATGTTTGTTTTCTTAGTTTTATTCAGCAATAACAAGGTCTTTGGAAGAAAATTTAGTTGCCCTAGGCTTATTTATAGATCTGACTAAGGCTTATGATTGTATTGATTTCAAACTATTAGTTCCCAAGTTGGAGTTGTACGGAATTAGAGGTAAGGCGGCAAATTGGATAGACAGGCAGGTCGCAAAAAGTCATTGTAACTAAGAATGGACATAAATATGCATCAATTTTTTTCATTAACTTCCTGGGATTTGACCATAATTTATCTTTATTAAAAAAAAATCATAGGTACAATTTATTTACACGTTTCGGCGTTTCAACGGCTCTGAGTAAACATTTGATTGAAAATTGTCATCGTTTTGATTTTGGGAATGTTGACATACTAGAAACTAAACTAAAATAAACTTTCTCGAAATGGTATCTATTAAAAAAAATCAAAATGGTATTAACTTAAAAACAGACTTAAACAATATGTCAAAAATTTACCAAAACCTTCTTCAGCTGTAACATTTTTCGCTACACCCTGTAATTACTAAAATACTACCTTGTTTTTTCCTTTGCGGCGAGGTAAGGAACGTTTTTTGTTTGATTGTATGAATTTTTTAAACTTGCCTGGTTTCTTTCCCACATTTCCAACCGAAATGTTCTTACTCCTCTACGAATTTATATTATAAAATATGTAATTCGAGTAAATTTTGATATTATTTTGTAAGGTGGCATGAACTCATGTTTTGTTGCAAGTACTTTCTTTTTGGCTGTGTAACTTTTTAAAGTTTTATTATGTATACATCTTATCTGTTTTTAGCATTATATTTTATTCTGATGATGGCGAGCAGCCGAAACGCGTAAATAAATTGTATGAAAATTTTTTAATAAAGATAAATTGTGGTCGAATCCCAGGAAGTTAATGAAAAAAAAAAAAAAAAATTCAACGGCAACCAGGAAAAATTATACTAAATATGCATCAGATTTGAAATCTGTGAAGCTGGTCATCCCACAGGGGGGTGTACTGGGGGCGGTTTTATTTAATGTCTTTATAAATGATTTACATCTTGTCTCAACAAAGCATAACTGTAGTATCCATTGAATTTTAATTGGGTTTTTCGCCACCAATCTGGTTAAAAGACAATCTTTCAAGTTGCCTGGAAAATTAATAAATTCTTAACAGTAAATGAACCAAACTTTGAACTTTTAACTCAAAAAATATCTTCAACAAATTTGTTTCCTGAGCTTTCGGAGAATAAATCTTCCTCCTTTCTCAAAAATCATGTCACGTCAAAGTGAAATGACAGATTAATAAATTTCAGGTTAAAATATCATGACAACAGAATCAATAGCCTAGCCACCTGTCTGATATTGTACCGTGTGTTCTACCTAATTATTTATACTAACTTCTCTTTGAATAAGTGGCAATAATATTTTACTGAATTCCACTGAACATTCAGCAACACAGTTTTCTGTATTTCCTAGAATAAATGCTGATTCTTTAATTTTTCGTCTATTTCCTACTTCTTTGAGAATTGGTTTTGAACTATCCCACAAAATTCTATGATTGTTATTAAAAGAGTGTTCACATATTTTCGACTTCGAAATTTGATTTTGCCTGATATAATTTTTATGTTCTTTTAAACGAACGTTAAATGGCCTACAAGTCTCCCCAACATAGAACTTTCCACATTCGCAAGGAATTTTATAAATGCAATTTTTTGAACTTTGTACCTCATTAAATGGTTTCGTTTTAAGTAGCATCGATCTTAATGTATTTTTGGTTCTAAATACTGTTCTGACATTAAAACGATTTCCTATGCGTTTTAGCTTATCTGATAGTCCAGGAATATAAGGAATAATTAAATTTACTGGTCGGTCCACCAGATTTATTTCTCTAATTCTATTAGCATTGTTATTTTGTTGGCAATCCTGAAAAACTTGCTCATTAAATTCATTAGGATAACTATTCTTCTCAAGAACATGTTTTATATGTTTAATTTCCTCCTGAAATTTTGTCTTATTAGAACGAATCTCTTTAGCCCTGTCATACAAACTTTTAATTACCTACTTCTTTTTTAACACTAATATGATGATTGGAATTAAAATGGAGATATCTATTAGTATGTGTTGGTTTTCTATAGACTCTAGTTTCGATACTATCTGATTTCAGTATAGAAACATCTAAGAAAGGTAAGTGATTATTATTTTCAATTTCTAAGGTAAACTTAATAGAAGGTTCTTGCGAGTTTATAAAATTTAATAATAAATTTAAATCATCTACTCCATGTTCCCATATAACAAATATGTCATTTACATATCTCCACCAAACATTAGGTTGGTGAACATATCTAGTCAACTCATTTTGTTCAAAATCTTCTATAAATAAATTGCTTATGAATGGTGATAAAGGAGACCCCATAGCCATTCCAAATTCCTGCTGGTAAAATTCATTTCCTAGTTGAAAGTGGTTTTAACACAGAGTGTTGTTAGTTCTAATATTGCATCTATATTCAAATTTGTCCTTTCCACTAAAGTCTGATCATTTTCTAACTTTCTGCGTAAAATATTCAATGATTTGTCAACAGGGACATTAGTAAAAAGACTAACCACATCAAAGCTAGCTAATATATAATGATCCGGAAATTGATGTTCCTTAATTTTTTCCAAAAAATGATTAATGTTTCTGATAAATGAATTTGAGTTTCCTACTAACGGATTAACAATTTTAAGTAAATATTTTGCCAACGAATGACATGGTGAATTTATTGAACTTACAATGCGGCAAAGAGGAATGTTATTTTTGTGTATTTTTGGTAAACCATACAAGTGTGGAGGTTTTGAACGATGCGGAGTTAAGAGTGTCCTTTGTCTCTGTGTGATTTGTTCCCGGTATTTATATAGTGTTTTGTATATTTTAGTTTCTATTGAAGTTATAGGGTCTTTGTTTATCCTCTTGTAAGTTCCTTCATTTAATAAATCATTTAATTTATTATCATACACGGTTTTTTCTAAAATAATAGTTGCGTTTCCCTTATCTGCTGGTAATATTTTAATTATCCTATCAGACAGGTGGCTAGGCTACTGTTTGTGTTGTCATGACATTTTAACCTGAATTTATTAATCTGTCATTTCACTTTGACGTGACATGATCTTTGAGAAAGGAGGAAGATTTATTCTCCGAAAGCTCAGGAAACAAATTTGTTGAAGATATTTTTTGAGTTACAAGTTCAAAGTTTAGTTCATTTACTGTTAAGAATTTATTAATTTTCCAGGCAACTTGAAAAAGTTGTCTTTTAACCAGTTTGGTGGCGAAAAACCCAATTAAAATTCAATGGATCTGTTTACGCCACAAATAAATTTTAGAAAATTTAACTGAAGTATATTTCAATATGCTGATGCTAATTGGGTTAAATCAGTTAAATTTGTAGGGCTAATGATAGATGAAAATATGGCATGAAATGAACATATTACTTACTTGTGTAAAAAAAGTAAGCTCAGTTTCTTATAGTATACAAGTATTATCTAAGTACTTAGATAAAAAAACGCTTAAAGTAATATACCACTCTAACTTTGAATCCTTAGTTAGATATGCTTGTATTTTATTTTATTTGTTATTAAGAACAAAGTTATCTTTACACAGCTAGGAGATCAGCATCCATACACTACCAGGGCTATAGACTTGTGTTGTCCAAAACATAGGCTTACCCATATGGAAAAAATGCTTACTATAACTGTATTATAATATGTTACCTAAATGCATTAAACAATTAAGCACCTTGAAACTTGTGAAAAGGAAATATTCAATATCCTTTTAAGATTAGAACCATATTCTATTAAGAAGTATTTAGATGCTGATTTGTATCAGATAATGTTGCAATAAGTATAGGTATATACGTAATGTATGTGTACTCATATGTGTGTTTGACGGCAATTTCACTGTACCATGTTAGCATTGTTTTTATTTCATCCCGTTTTTACCATACTCCATCTGAATTCTTATAAAAACCTATTTCCGGATTGATGGGGAATAAGCATATGCGTTGTTTTTTGTGATATCTTTAATTTATTGCATAAAATCGAAGGATATTATCAAAACATTACATCATGGATGAATGACACAACCACAACTAATTCATTTGACGTGTATTCCTAAATCTTTACTCGATTCTGCAACCACCTATACACGTTTGTAAGATGGGTTACCGAAATGAGGAAAAGCGCAAAGGACACTATATTCTGATTTCTGTGAACATTATTTGATACCGCTGTTTAGAATTTGGGTTAACAAACTTAAATAGATATAATAGGAAGTCATTTTAACAAAAAATGAATATGGCACATTTTTTGGAAAACCTGAGAATTCATTTACAGTAAGAAAAGGTTACAATTAAAAGTTGATGTTAATAGTTACAATTTCCTTGACAGGTTCTCGCAAAAAGACCAATTTCAGCAATATGTTTATATTGTTTTTATTGTTAAACAATATTATTATGCCGACGTTTAGCCTACAATTTTAGGCATTTTCAAGGCTAAAATGTGTATTATATAATATATTTAAATTATTGATCTATGATGAGATCTAACTCTCTGCAAAAGGAGTTGACCAAGAATTCAATTTCTCGAAAGTAAGGTAAGCTCACATATTTTTTAGGATTCTGATTGCCTACTGTTAAAATCATGCTTGTAATACTGGTATTTTCTGGAATTTCAGCAGTAAACTTTAATCTATCTTGAAAAGTGTTAAATTTGTTGATAAGTGCATGTATGTAGATTTTAACAATCAGTATTAAGGTGTCATCGACATAACGAAAATATAGTGGTATTTCAAAAGGTAACGAGTTTAAAATTGTTTCTTCCAAATGGACTAATGTGATTTCAGCTATTATCGAACTAAGTGGTGAACCTGTAGGACAACCATAAATCTGTTTAAAGAATTTTTCCTGAAACGAAAATATGGAGTTATCAAATATAAATTTGATAGTTGATATTAAATAATCTTTAGGTATTTTTGTGTTGAGTAAGTCGTAATGTTTATTTATGTAATCTAATGCGATAGGAATAGGGGTATTGGTGTAGAGCGACACGACGTCTAGAGATATTAATTTTTTGTCTTGAAAGTTTATATTACGGCTTTTTATTTTTTAAATAAGTTCAAACGAATTATTAATTGAAAACTGTGAGTTTTGTACTAGAGGATTTAATAATTTAGAAATGTAGCTGGCTAGGTGAAATAATGGGGAGCCGGAATTAGATACTACCGGTCTAAGGGGTAGATTCGTTTTATGAATTTTAATTAGTACGTAGATTTTACAAGACACACCATTATGGCAGATAAATTTTTTACATTCTTGACTTTCAATATATTTGTTAGAGAGCCATTCTTTAACTCGAGTATTGCTGTTACTTTGGATAGAGTTGGTTGGGTCACGATTTACGGGAGTGTATGTAGTATCGTTTAATTTAATTCATTTTATCAGTGTATTCTTTTTGGTCCATGATAACACTGATATTCCCTTTATCTGCTCTTAAGAGCATTATTTGGTTATTTTCCTTGAGACACTTCTTTGATTTTTTATAGTCAATCAGAATTCTGTTGTAGAAAACGTGTGATACATTTTGGTGTTTTTTAATGTTACTAGAATATGAGAGATGTCATGTCTCAGTTTGTTTAAATGTCTGGAGAGTCTTCATCTTTATTGAATTTAGAGTTGAAAGTATAAAGTGCTAGACAGTGTGTTAATGTTGTGATTTAACATTAGTCTTAGTCTTTATCAATATTAAAATTTTTTTTCATTTCTTTTAATTTTTTTAAAATGTAGTTTTATATTAGATTTAAATTGTAAACAAGACTTCAAATACTGTTTTCCCTTTATTCTCTCCAAATATTGTTTATTCTGTGATCTTATTAATCATAATCACTGCCTAGAAAGAGGTACTGTTTTATAATCGTAATCACTGCCTTGAAGGAGGTACTGTTTTGCAGGTTTTTATTGATAGTTTTTACATGGCATTAAATGAAAAGTTCTTAAATATGTCGGAAATTTGAAATTTGTTCTCGAGCAGCTAGACAAGTTATGACCTGGCAACCGAACTATATCCTGACCGGTAAATGCCAGGTAATTGACAAATCAAGACGACTGTGATCAAGTGACTGCCAACACTAAATATAAATATTACTAATTACTATAAAATATATTTCAGTTAACGATACAATATTTTAACAAGTGTGTACAATATACAGTGTTTGGGATTTCTTAATTTTATTTTTTCATGTTTTATTTAATATATAATAATAATAATCTTTATTTCAAAGGTACAATGCTAACATGGTACAGTGAAATTGCCGTCAAACACACATATGAGTACAGATACATTATGTATATACCTATACTTATTGCAACATTATCTGATACAAATCAGCATCTAAATACTCCTTAGTAGAATATGGTTCTAATCTTAAAAGTATATTGAAGATTTCCTTTTTCACCAGTTTCAAGGTGCTTAATTGTTTAATGCATTTAGGTAACTTATTATAAAAGCTAATACAGCTACAGTAGGCATTTTTTCCGTAAGGGTAAGCCTATGTTTTGGGTAACACAAGTCTATAGCCCTGGTAGTGTATGGATGATGATCTCCTAGCTGTGTAAAGATATCTTTGTTCTTAATAACAAATAAGTTATTTATGTACCAAGGCACTGAAGTTCAACTTTTTATGACTCATGTGGAATTTAGTTGCCGAGGCCTCTGGCTGAGGCAAATAAACCACATGAGTCATAAAAAGAACTTCAGTGCCGAGGTACATATTATATTTTTTTGAAATCGAAAAAAAAATGTTTTATTAGGCAAGAAAATAATCATAAGGGATCACCCGTTCATGAACCAACTGCGCGCGGCGTTGCTTGACTTTAATGATTGCTCTACCTAGGTCAAGTAAGATAAGACACGGCGTCTTCGAACAGACAAACCAAATTGATGCCTGTTGTGCAGTCTCCACAGCAAATCTCTTGATATTCAAACCTACTAAAATATTTATACTCAAAGATTGCGCTAGTATAGGTAACAATTTCGCAATGTGTACGAAAAGTTAAATGGGCCTTTTGTGGCCGGGTTTTGAATATTTTGTCACTTTTGACGCACGATGGATCCACGTCTGACGTTTGATGTTTACATCTCGCCAAAGCCTACTTATTGAAAAAATCGTACAATAATGGGCTACTTTAATGCCGATTTCTGAGCTTTTAATGGCGATTTTGGGACACTTTACTGCCGATTTCAAGAAAAATACATTCTGGTATAACAATTGCTGGAACTGTAAGTATATTACTTTCCCTAAATTTGCCTCTGCAGCTTTCTCTGGATCCCAATTTGCACAAAGTTCTAATTACCCTTTTTTGAATAATTAAAATGGCTCCTATGTTTGAATTGTTGCCAAAGAAAATACAAGCATATCTAACTAAGGATTCAAAGTTAGAGTGTGTGTTTTTTTTATCTAAGTACTTAGATAATACTTGTATACTATAAGAAACTGAGCTTAATTTTTTACACAAATAAGTAATATTCCCTCTTTTGATATCCACCTATCTACATCCCGGAATAATTGGTCAATTAACTCAATTGCCATGTAAGGTTTTGACTCACTGCGAAAAAATTGCTATCATCAGCATATTGAAATACTACAGTTATGCTTTGCTGAGACAAGATGTAAATCATTTATAAATACATTAAATAAAACTGACCCCAGTACACTCCTTTGTGGGATGCCCAGCTTCACAGATTTTAAATCTGATGCATATTTGTGTCCATTCTTAGTTAGAATGACTTTTTGCCACCTGCCTGTCAAATATGACACTATCCACTCTGCCGTCCTACCTCTAATTCCGTACAACTCCAACTTGTGAACTAATAGTTTGAAATCAATACAATCATAAGCCTTAGTCAGATCTATAAATAAGCCTAGGGCAACTAAATTTTCTTCCAAAGACCTTGTTATTGCTTGTATATAATCAAATATTGCTGTTTCGTCAAAGAAATTCATTACTCTGGATGCCATAACATGCTCTAATATTTTTGAGAAACCTGGAGGAAGACTTATTGGTCTATAGTTCTCTAATAGAGTGCAGTCGCCTTTTTTAAATATAGGCCTTACCAACGCAATTTTGGATTATTTGGAAAACACCCTTTTTTTAACGACAAATTAACTAAGTATGCTAGCAGTGTTGTAATATACTGAAGACTACATTTAATTATACTTGTTGGAATATCATCAACTCCACAGCTCATTCTGGTTTTTAAAACAGAACCCATCTTTAATATTTCATCTTCGTCCACCTTTCTCACGCACATTGATTTATCATTTTCTATTACATCACAAACATAGTCTGTTACATCTATATTTTTTACAAGGTTGCTTGCTGCCGTTGTTATAAATTAATAAAATTCATTAGCTACCATTTGACCAGTTTTGGGGATTTTAATGTCTGCATCATTCCACTTACCCTTTATATTATTTACCATTGTCCAAACACATTTGGATTTGTTTGTTGAACAATATATTTTTTGGGCAAAATGATCTCAACATATATATTTTCTTTGGGCTTAACTATTATTTTGGGGTGCTAATAAATTAATATTTGAGAATTTATTCAGTTTCTATAGTAGGTATTTTCACTGTAAATTCAAATTTTAATTTGCGCGATATGAGACTATTTAATTATACTTGTCGGAATATCATCAAGCGGCGCGCTCTCAAACAAAAGCAGATTTGTGGTTGGCGAAAAAACAAAGGAAACCGCCTCCTGTCGCGTCCCGATTCAATTCGCTTCGCTGGTGCGCACACTTGGATAATTGGGACAAAGTACCTACCTAGGTAAGTGCTTTCTCATTCACATCCTATTTTTCTCTCATCAATACTCGTATAACGCTTTATTAACGTAGACACTTACATTTTCCATTTATCGCGACCAGCTATTTTTCGCGTTGTGAAAATTCATATACGAGACCAGAATCATATCATTTGGCCCAGCCAATACTTGTTACATTATTTAATTTAGTGTCCTAAGCATATATATCTAGTTTTCTAATTTTAATCTTAGTAAAAATTGTTTATAAAAATGTCTCAAATTACAATAATAATAGTTTGATTTAATAGTTTTCTTTTGTTTTTAATAATAGAGTCTAAAATAAAATAAAAAATAAAATATTGGCTGGGCCAAATGATATGATTCTGGTCTCGTATATTTATGGTCCACGCGAGCCGGATTAAAACTTCGCTTCTAAGTTTATACATAATAAATTCTCAAATAATTCGTTTTTTATTTGATTCTTCATTTTCACATAATTAAACCGAAATCGGTTTAAAATTATCAAGGTCGCTCGAAAGTCGACAGCCCTGCTTTCGCAGAGTTTTTTACACTCAGTGCCGGGAACGCGACCTTTTTTTTGTGCCATCAGCTGCTTCTTGGAGGTTGCCAGCATTTGTTTCTTCTTCGGAAGTAGATCATTTGTTCTGACTTTTGCACGCTTATTTTGATCTATCTGCATTTGTTTTTTTTTTATCTCCAAAATGTCATCAACTAACAAAATAAAACAGGCTAAGGCTTTACGGCAAATCTGTATAAATCAAGTCGCACAAATGAAAGAGTTTGCTCAAAAGGCCGAAACTGATAAAAAGTATCACATTCAGTTTAAAATGTTAGCTTGTGATATTGAACAATATCGAGTTTAAAAAATACCATGAAAATGTTATCATGATAAATTATTTGGGTCACTTTTATTAACAATTTTTTTACCGCATCTTTCTAGCTTACATAGTTCCCGAGAAATGGCCGAGGGCCGCCCTTAACTGATCAAGCTGTATACAACATATATATTTTCTTTGGGCTTAACTAGTATTTTGGGGTGCTAATAAAATATTTGAGAATTTATTCAGTTTCCATAAATCGGTATTTTCACTGTAAATTCAAATTTTAATTTGCGCGATATGAGACTGCACTAAGGAAATACGTGCCCGCACGCTCAAAAGAGTTCGAGGAGGCTACTTCAGTATCCAAGCGGGCCTTCATCAAGAAGGCCGGCATGCTGGAAACCCTTTGATACCGGCCGTGGGGGCACAATGGGCCCATGGAGGCCTACGTGCCGGGCCGATCAGAGGCGGCCACCCCTTAAACTGATGATGATGTGCTTTCTGATTCGCATCGTATTTTTCTCTCATCAATACTCGTATAACGCTTTATTAACGTAAACACTTACATTTTCCATTTATCGCGGATCAGCTATTTTTCGCGTGGTATGTGTGAAAATTCATACATACAGAGTTATTCACAATCAAATGCCACCCGTTGTACAGCGGTATTCTACTCTAAAAATAAAGTAACCCATGTTTTGTATGCTCAAACATATACAGGGTGATTCACGTAAGTGGTTCATTAGAAGTTAACGGGGAAGGAGTGCGAAGTTTGATTTGAAATTTTTGCGTAATAGCAAAGCAACCGCTTCATTTAGACATATAGTGTGTTATACCTTTTTGAACTGTCTTTTCACAAGCATTTCAATGGTTCAATAAAAAATATGGGTTCCATTTGAAAAAAATGAGATTTTTCAATTTCTCGATGTTGATATTGTGAATTTTTTCCCGAACACCCTGTAAAATATTTTGAAATGGCATACAGACCATTTAATAAAGTTGACTTTCGCCTACGATAGTCCAAAATATCAGTTTTCCAGATTCATAAATTTCAAAGTTATCATCACTAAGGTCGATGGCTGCAACACTAAAAAAAATCAAAAATTTGCGAATATCTCGAAAAGGGTTAGGAATAGGATACACATTACATTCAGAAAAAAGATTTGTAATTTAATAGGAAACCAAATGGTGTAATAATATATAGGGTGTTCTATTTGAAATAACAAAGTTGCTATTGACTTCCGGTATAACCGGAAGTGATCGGAAGTTGAAAATATTTTAGAAAGAAAGTTTACGACCTGTTATATAAGTAACCAAAATTTCAAATCAAAATTCGCACTCCTTCCCCGTAAACTTCTAATGAACCACTTACGTGAATCACCCTGTATATTAAGAGGGTGTTGCCGACAGCAAAAGTGACGTTAGATTTCGTATTTTTTAAGTTGTATATCATAAAATCTAATAACATTTTACCTAGCAAAAATTTAGTACAAACATCTCTGTCTTCATTTTAATCATAAGATCTTAAAAGCATATGCAATGGAATTATTATTTTTCCCAAGGTTTTCAGACATAAAGATGTTTTATATTTAATGCTTCAAACTCTTGATATAGCAAGCAAGTGCTGTACAATCCCTTTGTAACAAAATCCTCACCACAGTAGACAGACCTCTAAACTTGTAAGGATCGTAGAGTACATGCCACCCCGAACCATGATACAGTATGTCAAAATGGATTCAACAAGAAAAGTATATTAATAATTTTAAGTCTAATATATTTCTAACCTGCTATAACTATTGTGACTAAACTATTGTGTGTTGTAGCAATTTCAACTATTGTGACTAAATGATTTTATGATCTAAACTTAGATTTACCTAATTAAATTGAAAACACCCTATGTGTGACTGTGAGGAAACGTACCTAGACAAATGTCACATTATAAGATATATTAAATGTGATTGTTTTGTTTCCAAAGGCAACTTTTCCAAAGGTATCTGAAATATTGCGACTACTGTTTAATATTGGTGGGTATGTGCATGGTGGTTGAATTTTGGGCACTATCTTCCAAATGACATAATGTATGAAAAATAGTAGAGTAATTTTTTGTAGAGAATTAAATTCTCTACAAAGTGGTTTAAGTTAATTTAAAAAATAAATTGGGAAAAAAGTTCTGCTCATAATAAAATAGATTGTTGGGCACAAGTGGCGCCATCAGGCCCGCCGCTAGCCACTTCAGCGCCCGCGTGCAAAACTGACAATGCCGCCCCCTCCTCTATCCTGTTTTCCCTGACTAGGCTTCTAAAAAGGAAACTTAGATGTACCTACAATATGTACAAAAATTTAACTTTTCTTGCTTTTATACATGCTTTGGTGTTGGTGGTTCCTGAAACAATTTTTGAATGAATTTAGAGTACAACTAGTTGTTGCCAGTGATTGCGCTCGCATAAAACATTTCCGCAAGGTCCTACCAAAGCACCTAAATATGACAATATCTACCTCACAATATTGATTCTATAGTCTAAGACCATGTCCCACGTTAATTTCTGATCAATGTGAAGCCCAAGGTACTTCACACTCTTGCTCTGATGCACCTCCAGCTCACGCAGAGAATAAATCATTTGGACAGTCTTCTCCAAGTTCAGACTAAGTTTATTTGAATCAAACCACCCCTTTGTCCTCGAACGCGCATCCCCCAGTCCGCTGAGCAGGACAGCCTCTGTTTCGCCCTTGATGACAGCATTTGTATCGTCAGCAAACAGAATATACTGTATATTATGATTAGTACCAAGCTCAGTGATATCATTTACATAGATCAAAAACAATGTAGGTCCTAAAACAGACCCCTGTGGTACGCCATGTTTTATAGAGAGCAAAGTAGAATTTATTTCCTGGTAATTTACCATTTGTTTTCTATTTGTAAGGTAAGACGAAATGAGATCAACAGAGTCCCTTGCAAAACCATATCTCTGAAGCTTCCCGATCAGGAGACCCGAGGACACGCAATCAAATGCTTTAGTCAGATCACAGAACATGACACCAACATGCTGCTTGTCCTGAAAACCCTCATTTATTTGTCTTATTAAGGAATCAATTGCATCTATGGTAGAAAAGGTAGCTCGAAAGCCAAACTGTGTCTTGTTAAATAACTCATTTATGTCGAAATAGTCAGTTATTTGTTTTTTGATTGCCTTTTCAAACACCTTTCCTAATACTGGCATTATAGAAATTGGCCTGTAGTTAGACCGCTCATCAACGGGACCCTTCTTGTGTACAGGTATAACTCTGGCAATTTTAAGGCATGCTGGGTATACAGAGCTTTTTATACACATATTGAACAGCTTTGTTAATGGAATCAAGATAACATCTGCTATATGTTTAAGAATCCTAGGATTCATATCATAAAAGTCCCTACTTGATTTATTTCCCAAGCTCATGATAATATCTCTCACCTGTATATAAGTGAGATCCCTGAAGGAAAATCGTGGTGCAGTTACCTGCATTCTCGCATGTATGCTATCACCGTTCACATTAGAACAGCCTGGTATATCAGCAATAATTTCCTCAGCGATATTGGCAAAAAAAAACATTGAACTCACCTGCAGTGAGTCCAGAGGATGCATTTGTAACAGGAAACCTATTTTTTTTATCCTGATTAACTATATTCCATACCGCCTTTTGTTTATTTGACGAGGTATTAATGTAATTTGCATAACATTTTTTCTTGGATTCCAGTAGTGCACATCTATATTCCCGTTTCATTACTTTTATGGTATTCCGAAGGTCATCAGAATTATATTTACTTTTTAAGTCACTAAGGAAGTTTAGGTTTTCATGCATATCTCTCAATTGCTCAGTGAACCACTTTAAGTTGATGTTATGTTTAGCTATTGAGGTTTTACTGGGAAAAGCAAAAGACATAGCAGTTCCCAACAGATCAAGCAGCATGTCGAACTTAGCGTCTATGGACAGAATTGGATCAGCAACAAAGCCCCAGTCAAAGTCCCCAACGCACCCAACCAGAGTAAAAAGTCCCCTCTCCGTTATGGGCCTTGAGACCCTAGATTGTCGTTTACAGATATATTGAGCAGGCACCTCCAACTTAGTTATTATACATGCGTGATCAGAGAGAAAAGTCTCAAATCTGCGAGTCAATACTCTCTCCGACATTCGTAATTACATTATCTAGGCAGTTTATACCGTTCGTCAAACCAGTCAACAAAATGCGATAACCAAAACAAGCACACAAATCGGAGAAGGCAACGACTCTAAGATCATTTGGTTTATTAAAAGGTAAATTGAAATCACCCAGTATGATGACCTCCCCATTTCTACGACCACAAGCCCGCAACAGACTCTGAAAGGAACTCATAGATACCAAGGTCACCACTTGTAGGCAATCTGTAAACATTTACAATGATTAGGTTTATACCTCTACACTCGACTGCACAGATCTCAAAGTGCATTTCCACTGCCAAATCTGTGAGGTCCTGTCTATTTTCCAAAAACTATACCTAAACTGTTCTTACAATATATAGCAACACCCCCGTGTTGAAAGCTTGATCTACAATATTTACTCACAATTTGGTAACCATCGATTATCACATGGTCCACCTCATCACTGTGAAGCCAATGTTCACTCAAACATACAATGTCCTCAGTAAGCGGCCTCGCCTCTAGCTGCAGAACCTTGGATCTCAGCGACTGCACATTTAGTTGAAAGATAGTGATACTCATAACTGGTCGTTGAGCGACTGAGACTTCACTGGTAGGACTCCTTGAAAATTTGCCGCATAGTTCCTTTGCCTGCGGAAATCGAACCTCTTTACCCCCACATTTTTTGGCCAAAAGTCAAGCCTGTACAGATCATCCTTTCTTTCAAAAGGAACACTAACCATAAAACAAAACAACTTTTTCACGTAAAAGGCTGTTATTTTCCTGTAGAATTTCACATTTCTCCTCTAATTCTTCAATCAACTTCAAGAACAATACTTCCCTTTGACTCCAAGGGTCATTTTCTATGTCTTGCATAGTTTTTTTCTTACTTCCCATCACTGCCATGTCGTCTGAAGAACATTCATGCAAGCAGACCGGGTTTTTCAAGCTAATGGCCTGCTTATAGCACCCAGGATGTAGGACATCACAACATTTCACACAGGATACACGATTTGTGACTATTTCTTTTTTACAATGAGCACACAAACAATTATTATTTGTATTAATAATTATTATGTCTAAAACAATAATTTATTTTAGTATTGTAGACTAAGTGATTACCCGGCGCGTTGCTGCCTCGAAGGTCGGCCGTGGCGCGGCCTCGCCCCGCCCCACGCACAAATTCGCCTGAAATCGGTAGATCTCTGCGAAATCTGCAGATCCGACAACTCCCGTCGCGCGATGGCTGGTAGATCTGGCAACACAGCCCCACGCACCCGACCTCCCGATCTCGCCCAATCTGGCCCGATATCCCCGCTCGGCCGCTGCGCGGCCTCGCCCCACCCCGCACTCAAATTCGCCTGAAATCGGTGGATTTACCGCGAAATCGGCAGATCCGGCAACACCACCTGCTGATCCGCGTCGCTCGATGGCTGCAGATCAGATCTTGCCCGATCTCATCTTGGCATCGCAAAATCTCGATACTCGTTACACAAAATCGAAAAAAGGGCCCAAACGGCGCATCGTAAAATGGTCGTACTAATTCAGAAACCTTCCTGGGAGAACGGACAACAACCCACTAAAATTTCATCGCAGTCGGAGGGACGGTTTAGGAGCGCATAAAGGACATACAAAGATACAAAGAAAGATACATACAAACATTGATTTTTATAATTATATAAAGAAGATATAGGTGTAGTGGTATGGCTGACAACAGGCAAAATGTTAAAAATAAGACAATTTTTGAGGACAATCATTAGTGATTAGTAAATAAAAACCGTACTTACCATGTTTACGATTTTTCCCACTTATAATGTAGGTAGAATGGTAGAAACACTATTTAATTAGTAGGCTCAGTCGATAATTGAATGGGTTTGGGTCTCAAGTACCCTGTAAGGGTAGTATTAAAAATGCAAGCAGTTTTAAAGGAGTCGAAAAGTTTTGTGCGCGTATTTGTATTTTTGGTTTGTTTGATAATTTTTTTATTACGTGAATGAGCTTGATGAGGAGATTCCTGTGTTTGCCGCCCCCTTGAAAGTGCCGCCCGTGTGGGGTGCACACCCTGCACGCCCGCTCCCAGCGGGCCTGGGCGCCATCTAGCTGTTGTGGACATTGCACTATACACGTGCACGTGCCAAAGATCATCGAAATTGGTCAAGCCGTTTAGAAGATATAGAGAATTCAATAATTAATAAACTCGAGCTGACAAAAGGAGTTTTAAAATAGTATATACCTACTTCACTGAAGAAAACCGTGGCAATGATGTGTGTTTGTTAACACACACAGTGAAACATCAACTTGCATTCATACACACATGTTTTCAGCGAGACCAGGTTCAAAAGTGCATCGTACTTCTTCAACGCGCATTCAAGTACGTGGCGGTATTATCACCACAGACGGACATTGTTGAAAGGGCGTCGATGAATGTGCGTTGATGTTTTAAGACAATTACGCCCGTCTGTAATTTTAAAATTCTTATGTAATTTATAAAAAATAATGAATAAAATCAACACTTAAATTAGAATACAACAAAACATTTTCTTATTGTTCCCAAATCTCTGAACCACACATCAATTAAATCTAAAGTTTCAGAGATAACATCTTAATAGCAGAGAATTATAAAACATAAAATTGCCGTTCAAGACAACTTTTTGAATATTTCTAACCGTTTCCAAGATATTCTAGTTTATATAAATTATTACCCACCTCGCCCCTCTCAGAATTGCTAGTTTCATTGACATCGCAATATTTAACAACTGCCTATCTGCCTACTATGATTTACTTTACTATCCACTACTAGATAATGAGTAATCTGAAGTTTTTCGGAAAAAAATCGTTTCCAGTTGAACTGTGGAAGTGATATCAAAAAATCCTAATAATTCTTGCCTATATGGTAGCGTATAACCGTTGAGTGAGGAATAATAAGAGGCGCAACGCCCATATAAAATTGCGTGACCGGTTTTGGTGTGCTTACCCTGAAGCCCCCCGTTGCCCCCACTTGCTATAGTCGCCTAGAGACCACAGATTTTTACAATTTGTTTATGTTTTCTAGAACACCAATCCCTCTACAACCGGCTAACGGTAGAATTTTATATATTTTATATTTTACTGGAAGGATATGTATTTTTTTTCTCGGGCGCTTTTTATCTCGGACGCTTTTCGGGCCGCGTTTTCGGCTACGCTGCGTCCCGTAAGGATGCGCCTCTTATTATTCCTCACTCAACGATATAACATAATCATATAAGTTTAGTTAAGTTAGAACCACCAAATCTTCAAAATTACCAAGATAATTGAACAAAACTTCTTAACTGGTACACACCGCACATCAATACAAAAATCTTGTAAGGATCTTGACACTTTCTAACCAAATCTCGTATTATTATCCGTATTATTAGAAGTCAAGGAGAGAGGTTGCCATTGTTCAGGGCCCGGCAGCGTATGTTAACTATCGCGGGTTATATATGATATACAGAAGCAAATCTTGGGATGCTCATATCAATAAACTTAGGGGAAAATTAGCTCCTGCCGTAGGGGTGCTAAAAAGAATTAGTCATTTAATTCCAATATATATTTCTATAAAAGCCTGTACTATTTTCTGATTCACTCTCACTTACAATATCTCACAGTCTTGTGGTATGCATCTAAAACCTGTATAATAAATAATATAAAAATACTACAAAATAAGGCTATCAAAAATATTTATGGGCTTCCCTCGAGATACCATACAGAAGATTTGTATAAAAATTTTCACATAATGAATCATATTTATAGATATCAGTCGTCCTTCTACATTCACCAGGTGGTCCACACCATACAAAACACTCAAACTTGGTGTTGACTTCACGAAATTTAATACATTACTATGGTACAAGAACTTGTGCTGACATAACCTTAATTCGCTTCTCTTCTTGTCTGGGCATAAACAGCACTTTTTATTCAGGTATCTTGTACTACAATAACTTGCCTAAATCACTTTAAAATATTATTAATCCTATTAAATTTAAAAAAGCTTTAAAAGCCTTTATTGTTGGTGATAATAATATTGGTAACTAAATATTAATCTTCTATTGACTTTACCTTTTCTTCTTAGAAATTATCGATGTTAACTTAACTTTCCGTATGAACTTTAGAGTACATGAACCTTGCCTGTAACTAAGTAACTGTAAATTGTAAATATGTATGATTGCTAGAATTTGAAGTGTGATCTGTGATTTTTTTATGTAATGATTATAATATCTTCTAAACTTATACTTATGTTATTTCTATTAGAGGATAGACCTTTTATGAATTTCTAAATTTGTTTGGTCTAATAAAAAAAGTTCAATTTAATCTTTCGCCTCCTATAGGAGATATGCTGACCTAAATTTGTGTATAAATAAATAAACAATCAGCGTTTCCGAGCCCATTTTTTTGTCGAAAAGTATTTTTTCTCAAGCCCGAAGCTGGGCCTGACAACGTCAATTTTGGCCTGGGAACGTTGGTTGTGTATAGTGATTCGGACAGGTTTAGGGACTTTTGTTCCATGAGCACCTTATAATTAAAAAATACTGGATCAAAAAATCGAGTTCTTGGACAAATATATTTAAAAAAAGTTGTTGGTCTTTTGGGAACACCCTGTATTATATTGTTTTAGGAATTGTGGGAAATATAGTAATTCACTATTAATTATTTTACGGATTAAAAAAAAAGGTTGTGGAAGCAATGGTTCCATTGGCAGCAGGTTTTGACTCGCGTTCTGTATTATTAAGATATAAATTCTAAAGTAAATATCAAATAATTTAATGGTGTTTCAATATTTTTTTAGGTGTTCATACTTGGAAATTTATAATGAGAAAATTAATGACTTACTAAATAAGAATACAAAAGTTAGTCAAGATATTAAAATTCGCGAAACATCCGATGGAGGACCAAGAGCTGATGTAAAGGAAGAAGTGATAGATGAGCCATTACAAGCGATGATATTAATGCAGAGAGGTAGTAAGATTCGGAAACAAGCTTGCACTGACATGAATGAACGATCAAGCAGGTCTCACACGATATTCAAAATTGTAAGTTACGTTTCATGTGTTATGGTGAGAAAAGTAAAAAAATCCAATACTTTTAAGTACTCATTAGATTGTAATTATTAATTTCCAAGTGGGCAAATTATATTTGTAAAATTAGCATGGTAAAGTGCTTTCGGCTACATAGCCATCATCAGTACTACATGTCAGGTGTGTACAGAAAATTGGAGCAACTGAGTTTAATACAGGTATAAAAAGACGATGGAAATCCCATTTCAAACATTAAAATGTTAAATTAACATCATAGCCATAAGCTTAACACATGTTATATAAATTATTTTAAACAAAATTCATCGTGGTAAAACTGAGCGGCCGATAGCCATGTAGTGCAGTGTGGAAGGAAATGAAGACAGTCTTCAACGTCGCGGCCAGTGCCATGTGCTGCAGCATAACGTCTTAGTCACATGCTTTCAGGTGCGCCTCGTTACGTGGGATTTGGGATAAATTGCCCCATTATTTAAACATGCAGTAAAAAATTTTTTTTGCGTTTTCGGCGTATATGTACCTCCCTGATGACGTGGTTAAAATTAATGTATTTATGAATAAATATAGAAAAAAATGTCATCAATGATGATGAGTATTCACTCTTAAAATATGGATGGTTGCATTTCCCCATAGTCCCAATCTGTTTACAATCTGTTGATTCAGTAGACAGTCTTCATTTCCTTCCCACAGCCATAAGCTTAACACATGTTATATAAATTATTTTAAACAAAATTCATCGTGGTAAAATTGAGCGGCCGATAGCCATGTAGTGCAGTGTGGAAGGAAATGAAGACAGTCTTAATTTCCTTCCACACTGCACTACATGGCTATCGGCCAGTCTTAGTGTTCTGTGAGTGTTCTGCTTCCTCCGAAATAAGAACGTCGACATTAGCCAGCATCTCTGTGATATAGTTGCTTAAAATTACCTTACTTTCCGCTAAAGTGGTTACCATCACCAACAACACACTTCTCATTCCTTTATTTCTCGTTATTTTTGCTTTTCATTGTTATTAGGGATCCATATTTGCAATAGAATCGTCTTCGTGGGGGTGGTCCTCCCCTGTGACATTGGTTCAGTTGTTAGTACTTGAATCTTTCTAATTTTCTTCTTTCGATCTTTATAGCTTTTTCTAGTTTCTTTTTCTGCCTTTAGGTATGTTATCGGGTATAGCCTGATGTGTAACCTACCGAGTCTTTTTTTGGGCGAGTTAGGGGTGATGGATTGCTAAAAGTCCCTAGATTTCTTGATTTCTGTTTGTCCCCACCCTTGTCTTGCAGTTAGTAGGAGGCTGTGTGTAGCCCGAACTCCGCGAAAGGTGCCTGGCGATTGCCCGTGTCTGAGAGTTTCTAGCATGCGGCGCGTTGGTGTTTGCGGCTTTGGTTCTTGCCAAGTTTCTGCATAGTGCACTGTGGCTTTCCTTTCGTTTCTCGCACTCCCCCTCACTAGTCGCACATAATATTGGGTACGCATTATAAATAGTTTGCAAATATGTTTGGGCTTCTTGGGTCTTGTCATGTTATTTCTTTCCCGTATTTCACAGACCACATTCTCTGTTTGGTTTGGATATTTTTGAAGGTTATGTCGCGTTGCATTCATTGACACTAGTACCTTCGTAGAAAGCATTCCTGTAATGAAACGTGGTGAAGTTTCGCACGAGGCTCTTAGTTTCGCTACCTGCCGATAGGTGACATGGATTTCTTCTTCCAACTCCTTAATAGTTCTGCGGTAGCTTGACTGACATTCTGCAGGCATTCTCCATAAAGGATCATTATGTCTGCACGCGTTGTTTTTAATAAAACTTTTGTCTGAAATCTCCAAAATCTATCGAATTTCGGAAACAGTTTCAGTATTTTCCAGCCTCTGTTTGTAGACACTGAGTGCGTTTGATTATGAAGGCCTCTTGTATTGTTATAGCGCATGCTGTGAAAAGTGTAGTGATAAGGGTCTCTCGAGGAGTCAGTTCGATGCTGAACACGGTAAGTCCAAGGTGTGCTAACACCCTGTTATTGTCCTATCTACTAGGTAAATTCATAAACTGAATATTTTTTTGTATTTAAATTATCAATAAATAACGGCAACGTCGCGGCCAGTGCCATGTGCTGCAGCATAACGTCTTAGTCATATGCTTTCAGGTGCGCCTCGTTACGTGGGATTTGGGATAAATTGCCCCATTATTGAAACATGCAGTAAATTTTTTTTTTGCGTTTTCGGGGTATATGTACCTCCCTGATGACGTGGTTAAAATTAATGTATTTATGAATAAATATAGGAAAAAATATCATCAATGATGATGAGTATTCACTCTTAAAATATGGATGCTTGCATTTCCCCATAGTCCCAATCTGTTTACAACCTGTTGATTCAGTAAACAAATTACATTGAACTTAAAAAAACACTCTAAAGTTTATCCATATTTTAAGGGCGAATTATCACTATGATTTATGACATTTTTTCCTATGTAAGATACAAAAGTGCAAAATTTGAAGTTTCAAGGTCGAATATTTTCCAAATGCTTGACACAAACATATTACATATTGCTTTGGCTTCTACAACTTTTATCTGAAACCTTTTTCCTAGCCTCAAAGATATAGAAAATAAGGGGGTGTAAAAGTGTACGTGATCACATGGTACCTTAATGTAAAACTAAAGCCTTTGAATTAAAAAAATATATATGGAGAAGTTGACACTCTACGGGCAATAAAAATGGCTGTAGCAGAAGCGGCCATGTTTAGGATCGTAGTAGGTATGACTCATTATTTTGACATCAGACACATTGGGCTGTGGTGCTTCGATAATTCTTCGTGTTGTCTAGTGTGTCCACGGATGGAGTTGACAAAAAGAGAAACATTTTTATTATATCGCTTATGCAGGGTGTTAATCAATTAAGAAAACATGAAAATATTTCAAGAGAGAAATACTATCATTTATTTTTTAGACAAAATGTTTATAAAAGAAAGTTGTTTATAATGCAAAATTAAGTCTTGATATAAAATTTGAGACCCAAATTTTTGAATATTATATTTTTATTTTTAAGTCGAATTTATGAAAATTCAAAATGAAAATCAGTTTTGTTGTTAAACAAAAAATAAAAATAAAATAAGATTTGTACGATTGTGGAAAAAAATCATTCAGCATATCCGTCTCCAACCTGCACATATTTTCTCCATCCATTTTCAGAAATGTAACTTTAAAGAAATAAATTCAAAATTCAGATTTTGTTTGTACTGAGGCTTTATTTTGGATCATAAACAACTTTCTTTTATATACATTTTCTCTAAAATAATAAACAATGGTACTTTTCTCTCGAGACATTTTCATCTTTCCTTAATTTATTAACACCCTATACATCTTACTTAAGAGTTTTATATGGTGGTCATATTTTCTCAACAAGCAGAATTTGTTATAAAGAATGACTTCGTCGTAAAATCAATAATAAATTTGTTCTCTTCTTGTCAACTCCATCTCTGGACGGGGTTTAAAAGTTGTAAGACATGTTTGATAGTTTTTAATGCTCATAATCTTCACAAATGAGAATTACTACTCTCTAAAAAGGTTGGACACTTGGTGCTACTAATCAAGGTTATTAAGGTTACATGTCAAATTTGTTCTTTTTGTTGTGGTTTATTTTGAAACATAATCTAACCTTTATATTTTGTTTGTGAACCGGAAATGGCATTCTGCCATATGCATGCTCCATCCTGGTCGCATGTTAATCCCAATGAGGTTTTTTATCCAAAGACTAAAATCGACTCTAGATTTTTACTGATCCGTCACCTTTATCAATTATACAGGAAATGGTGGAATTATTTGAAAACTGGTAAATCTTATAAAAAAAGTTGCTTATTACCCAAAACTGAAATTCCTTAATTTCGATGTTTTTGCATGGGGTGTTTGGTTTAAACAGGGCTCGGAACACCATTTTAAAATATTTTAAACTGAATTGAAATGTGTTTAAACTATTTCATTTTAATACAGGGTGACCATATTTTGAATCTATGCATTGGGATGGTTATCTTAAGAGATGCGAGGTCGGTTAAATTGGGGCAAAGTTGCGGAATTTGATGCCGAGTAACATGGTAAAAAGAAATTTTGGCTGGCCCTTTTCGTTTTGAAAATAAAGCGAAAAAACTGAAATTTGTCATTTTCGTTTTAATTTTTTTAAACGAAAACGAATGGCGCTGGACATTTCTAAGTTCATTATTAAGGCACTTTTTTACAAGGAATCTAAATATGACCTCCCATTTTTTTTCTGGCCTCCCTGGACAAAGTTATGACTATCAACTTTTATTTTTCTTATGGGCGCCATATTGGAATTTTGCATTTTTGAAATGAGGATTTTTTTTCTGGTTAAAATGATATGTCATACATTATGTTTTACTTTGTTTTTCTTGCCGTAATATTAAATTAATCGTTTTGCATAGAGTGCCTTGGAAACGTAAGCCCCATAATGTTTGACGTTTTGGCATAGAGTGCCTTGGAAACATAAGCATAGTTACCCATTGTTGCGAAGTGTGCTTTGGAATATTGTTTAGGAGGGGGTTGCCGACAGCGAAAGTGACATTAGATTTTGTATTTTTTTAAGTTGTATAGCATAAAATCTAATAACATTTTACCTGGCAAAAATTTAGTACAAACATCTCTGTCTTCATTTTAATCATAAGATCTTACAAGTACAAGCAGTGCTTTGTTTTATAGGTTATGAAAACCTTGGGAAAAAGAATAATTCCAGTGCATATGCTTTTAAGATCTTATGATTAAAATGAAGAAAGAGATGTTTGTACTAAATTTTTGCCAGGTAAAATATTATTAGATTTTATGCTATACAACTTAAAAATACGAAATCTAACATCACTTTCTCTGTCGGCAACCCCCTCTTAACGGTTCAGTAAAACTTCAGTTAGGTAATGTTAAATTTATTAATTAAATAAATCATAAACGTACCACGAGAGTATGATCTGATACCTTGTTATTTATTCGTCATTTGCCATATAACACTTTAACACTAAAAGAGTTAAACTGGAAACACAAGATCAACAAAAACCTAGACGAGTAGACAATCCTGTTTTACAAAAAATGTTCAATTTGTCCTCCTTGTTCCTCAAGGCACAATGCAGCACGTTTCCTTAAATTGTTTATGGCTCATCCAATATCCCTTCGACGTCATTTATATTTGAAGAATAATAAATTTGAATGAAGTCACGCTTTTCTTCATGCGATAATGATATTTTTTCAGTAAAATAAAGTATCCGTGACACTTAAAATTGTACTAAACTATCAAACGTTATGGGGCTTATGTTTCCAAGGCATTCTATGCAAAAATGTCAAACATTATGGGGCTTATGTTTCCAAGGCACTCTAAGCAAAAACGTCAAAACATTATGGGCCTTACGTTTCCAAGGCACTCTATGCAAAAACGATTAATTTGATATTACGGCAAGAAAAGCAAAGTAAAGCATAATGTATGACATATCATTTTAACCAGAAAAAAATCCTCTTTTAAAAAATTCAAAAATCCAATATGGCGCCCATAAGAAAAATAGAAGTTGATAGTCACATCTTTGTCCAGGGAGGCGAGAAAAAAAATGGGAGGTCATATTTAGATTCCTTGTAAAAAAGTGCCTTAATAATGAACTTAGAAATGTCCAGCGCCATTCGTTTTCGTTTGAAAAAATAAAAACGAAAACGACAAATTTCAGTTTTTTCGCATTATTTTCAAAACGAAAAGGGCCAGCCAAAATTTATTTTTACCATGTTACTCGGCATCAAATTCCGCAACTTTGCCCCAATTTAACCGACCTCGTATCTCTTAACCAAGATCCTCATGCATAGACTCGAAATACGGTCACCCTGTATATTATTATTAATGTAAATTAACTAAATATTTTTATTGATTTTATTTTTTAACGTCATTTTTGACAGATAGCGAAAGTCACGTGACTATATTTCAGTGGGTCATTTTTCATCTTTTCTTAAATCAAAATGTAACCCCAAAGTTAAATTGCAAAATAAATAATTAATAATAAAATTCCCCCAATTATGGAAAATTCTTATATTTAATATTTGAGAGCAATTTGGGGGGTGGAAAGATGAACTCCTTGGGCCTACCCCCTATAATTCTATTTGCCCATTTGGGTGTAAAATCTGATTTTAAGGCTTTTTAACCTCCTTAATTTTCATTTTTTACAGACTAAAGTAACAAGTGAAGACTTGTTTTTGTGAGCTGATTACTATCCTACTACTGGTGCTAATGACTTTTGAAGCACCCTTTAGGTTAGAACCACATAGGTTTCCGCATCAAATGCTACAACTTTTTGTCTGAAACATTTTTTGAATGTATCTTGAAACCAGAACTAGTCAGTAACGGCGCTATGTCAAAAAAAGTTACTAACGATCATTACTTTTTTGGCAATGCTCATGAAAACTCGTTACATTTTTGGTTTGGAAACAAGTAATGCTTTAGTTACCTCTTTCAAGCAACTTAATGAACTTGTTACTTTGTGACGATAACATTACTGATGAAATAACAAATAACGGTCGTTACATTAAGTAATGGCTGTTACATAACCACAACAAAAGGATTAATGCACCCTATAATGTTTATAGATTAAATGAACTTAACAAGTGAAGTTCGATCTAAACTGTACGAAATGTTTCGTACAAGATGATCACATAATGTAGTCCCCCGTAATCCCAAAATTACCACACGTTCAAAACAAATTCCTGGCTCTACGACCCCACGCCGGCAACCATCTGCACTTACACAACAGCTGACTTCATTACTTTTATGATATTATATATCTCCGCCTTTTTTCGAAAAAATGAGGCTAGATTTTTTTTAGAATTCAACCATATTCCATACTGGATTTAACTGAACTACAGATTCATCCTCTCTCCAATATTTTGTCGCAACTGGCTAAAACGGGACGGGAAGGAATGGGTGTGATCATCTCGTACAAGACCTTTCGTACAATTTAGATCGAACTTCACTTGTTAAGTTCGTTTGATCTAAAAATTGTACTCCACATCTCATACTCAAGATCCCATATATAGGTGTTTAAAGAAGTTGTGACACACTTAAATGAAATGTTTATTAACACTCGATATAAAATTCATATAAAAATAAATAAAATCGCATGCTGCAATATAACGTTTCATAAGAAACATTATATCTAACATAGCTAATGCCCTATAAAAGCAACATATTTAATATACTTAAAACTAACCTGTTAGGTTTAAAATGGCACTGTCAAACATTGACTTATTGCTGATTGGTCTATTGTATATTCTAGCAAAAACAAGCTACTCTGTTGACCATCCTGCAGTGTTGCAAATAACATCGATACTAACCCCAAGTCTGTTGACGAGTGCTGTGTAAAAATCTCTGTCATTGCCACACTCTTCGAGTCAACTTAATCCACCAACTTAATGTCTGTGAAGTGGCTTTGTGATATGGCTTCTTAAATGTAAGCAATAGCCTCCTAAAGGAAGCCCTAAAAACAGAGGTTCTTTCTAAGTAAGCACAGAGATATTCTACAACACACAACTTCGGCTTCTCCATGTATCTATACTAAAATCAAATAACTCTTACGCCTGATGTAAACAAGAATGTGTGCGTTGAGATTTTCGCCAAAGCCTCACTGAGGTACGACCTTTCATTAGTTTTACTTTTACAATTTTTACGTCAAAATATTTCGGAAAAAATTTATTGGCTTAATTAAAATGAGTCAAAACATCGATAAAATTATTTGTGGCAATGTCTAAATAGCTGAAAACAACAAGATAAAACCGCATAACCATGCTTTTGCGATCAACTACGTCCCTGATGCCAGACACGCTGATATTTTATGGCCGAATGACCAATCGCCTTATTTCGCGGAACGTCATCGATCACGTGCTGTTATTTACGCCAGACATAAGGGTTACTCGATTTTTATATAGGCAACATTAATATTGACTGAATACTATTTTTACGCCCAGAGGTTTTAATAGGGTCAAGAATAATGAATTCTGTACCGTCAAACGGTGTTAAGTGGATCACCCCTTTAAATTCGCATGAAATCCATTTTAAAAATTATGTGGGTAAAGTGAATCACAATAATAAAAAAAAACATCAATTTCATATTAGAGAAAGAAGTAAAACCCAAATTATAATAAAATAAAGATCTGTTCTCAGTCTACAATATCATCACAGAAATATTTCAAAATTAAAATACGAAAGTATTACAAAAATAAAACTTAACAAACTCTTCTATGATATTATGGACAATTTTGAATAGGGATACTATAGAAATCAACCTACTCTAAGTTTTTAAAGTTGGTTTTGTCGATATAAAAGAAGTGACGCCCTCTTTTAACACATTTTAGTCTAATCTTTTTAGACTCTTGGCCAGGTGTTATGACTGCTATGTCCTGATTTTCGGGATAAACAAGCACAAGCATGTGGTTGCTTCTGGGGTACTCCTTGTTTGGAGTATTGTGAGGGTGCGAATTATTATTATTATTATAAAAAAAACTATCTCTGCAGCTCTTCTTCTTTCTCATTATATTCATTCCTTCTTCAATCATTTCATCTACTTTGCAAATAAATAATCGATCATATTTGTTGGTTTTAAATTTAGCAATGACATAGTCATCCACGCTTATTGCATCAATTATTAAATCAACTTGTGAGGATGCTGCTGATGTTGTAGCTTCTTTATCTGAAGGGTTGTCACTTTCAGTTCCATCTCCTCCAGAATTTCATCATACTGATCATCGTCAGAAGTTTCCTCCTCCAATAATTGTTGATTTTGTTTTTTCCTGGTAGTTAAGGGTGTTTTAGGACTTTTGTCAAATAGAGTAGATAAAATACCTGTTGCGGAGACACTTTTACCGGCAACAATGTTAATTTGTTTCCCTCTTTTTCCTGATTGGCAAGGATTTGTTCTAAGTTGATCGAAATGCTCGATAATTATTGTCTCTGCCCAGGTCAGTCTGTTTATGTCTTGGTTGTTTTCACTATTTTCATTTCGTGGTATTTTCTGTAGAACGGCATTTCGGTCAAATGGCACAATGCCGCACGCCTTGAACCCAGCTACCGAATTTTGTTTTGATCTTAGTCCAATGTTATCTAGCTTGTTTAAGCAGTGATGGAAATACTGTCTTAGGCACAACTCCCCGATGTTTTAATTTCTAAGTTTTAAGAATTTTACGCCACGACGCTTTCAATGGGCGAAAGTAGGCAACATCAAGGTGTTGCAATAAATGTGTAGAATTTGGCAGCAGGACGAATTTAATGTTATTGTCTTCACACTCTTGAATGACGCTGATAGTTATGTGGATAAATTGCCTCCTATTAAAACTTTCTTAAAATACGGAAGAATGACAGTTTTAAACCAGTCTTCAAATAGAGTAGAATCGAACCAACCACTTACAGTTCGATTATATCTTGCCCCTTCGATTCCACCGTCTGTCCAGCCCCCATATGAATTTTGGCTTTGTACACAACGTATGGGGGAAGTAGGGTGTCAGCACCTGATATGGCAAACATGACGGTTGTGCTACTTTTAGACGTGTCATATGATTGTGTTTTGTTTCTCTTCTGACTAAGACTTTCGATGAACCCGGATCATCAACGAAGTTGGTTTCGTCATAGTTTACTATGTTTTAACGGTGGAACATCCGCTACAGTTTGTCTCAGATTTTCAAAATATTCTTGTACAATTTCATAGCTTAAACCTGCTCGAACTCTCTTAGTATTTTCAGCGAATTTAATCGTAAGTTCCCGGTGCCTACGCATAAAACTTTTGAACCAGTCCATTCCTGGGAGGTTGTCTTTGAACCTTTTGTCATTTACCCCTTTTCTATTAAGGTATTGCTGCACGATACCCCTAATATAATTGCATTCAGCACAGATCTGAAGTGCTTCTTTTAGTTGCAACTCTTCGTTTTCATCCAGTACAGGTTGCCGTCTGTACTTTAACGGATTCTTTCCATGAATTCTCCTATTGATTGTCGTATATGGCACCCCGTACTGTTCAGATGCCTGGCGCATTGAGAGACCACAACGTTTCACCGCCGCCACTGCTCTTTCCAGATATTGCGGATTATAATTGCACTTGCCCTGAGGGCCTATTTTTTTGTATATTCTTGGCATTCTGAAAACAAAAACTTTATTTTATTTTAACACTTTACGTAGATATCACCCTATTCACCTGTCAATTTCTATTACCTTGGAATTTGTATTATTGAAGCAACCAAGTGTTAGTATTTCATTCAAATTCAAATGGATTCGAATGGTTCACTTTACCCCGTTAGGTTACATTTTTTGATAAAAGTAGTTATAATTCACCAACCATAAACATACACTCACTGACAAAAATATTGCAAATTTTACGTTGGATCATTTAAAAAATATATCCATCAATACTATGTTTTTTGCCAATGCCTTTCACTTTATATGTAAATTATAGTCAAATAAATTACATATTGAAGCTTTGCAACAGATTTGTAGGACAAAATTAAACAAAAATAACTTTGAAAGTAATTATTTAAAGTAAAATTATACAATATTTTTGTCTGTGAGTATATTTCAACATTTTGTGATGCACGACTCTTCATACATAAATATCACATAATTTGACCTAATCACAAACATGTGAGCAACAAGACGTTTTCGAGATTCCAAAAAATCACCAAACGAGCTATTTTTAAACAATTTCTCAGGAAACACTCACCTGTCGAAGAAGCAGCGAAGTACACCCCACCGTTGCGCGAAACATACTGAAATCACGAGCCGGTTGTTCTAAAATGATTCTCCCACCGGTTCAGGCTCATTGTGGATGAATCGGCTGGTATCGTTCACCGGTTCACTTTACCCATAGTGATTCACTTAACCCCATTTGACGGTACCATCAGCAGATTCTCTGATGTTTTCCACCAGAATCAGGGATAGAGTTTGCACCTCATGTGCCGTTACTAGTGCTAACAGAGTTTCCAACTTATAAGACAACCATCTCAGATCCAAATTCTCATTTACCTCTAAATATTCGAAGTATTTAAAAACTAATGACAGGTCCCATAATATGTCGTGGTATTTTGGAAGAACTGGCCTCGAATTCTGCACACCTTGTAAAAATCTGTTGATATGAAAATCATTTCCGACTGAGGTTTGACATTTTAAGTGAAAGGCTTGATCTTATGGAATTTAGAATACCATATATGAGGCTAACTCATTAACCCTTTTCGTAAGCACTGTCAAAAAACATTATTATTTTTTGTCTGCAGGCAAAAATTGCTATTATACTGTTATAGGCTTTATAATTTTTAATTTATTTTTGGTTTCGGATTTTTGACTATTAATTGACTGTTATTTACTGATGGTAAAGTTTGGGCTTCCTGATAGCCTCTTTTGTAAGTATAGTCAAAGTTGCTCGAGCGCCAGGCCCTTTTTATAGTGGGGACCACTGCTTTTGCTGGTTAGCTACAGCCAGAGAAAATAATAGATTCCAGAGTACTGGTGTGGTGGATCAAAGAGTAGGAACCAAATCAAAGGTTCTTTTTTATAGCGTTTAAGGGCTTTAAAAAATACGGTGATTCCAACGCTATGGCTGATTACCAAAGACTAAGATCGCTCATAAAGCTTCACACGGACAATGCTCATACAACAATATAAAACGGTTGATATATTTAAAGAACAAGGTACATAAGAGATATCGAAAAAGCAAAAACCCTTTACACTGGGATTACTATAAACAAATGAAAAATTATACTACCAAGGTTATAAAAAGAGAAAAGATAAGCTGTATTAACCATTGTGTTAGGCAACATGATACTAATTGTAAAATGTTGTGGAACAAATTGGATGAAATAATTATCCACAAACCAGTACGACAACTTACCTTACCTAAAAAAATTTGTGATCCTACAGCAATCAACAATTATTTTTCACACGTTTTTTATAACCTCCCGCCAGATCAAGATCTATTAGATTTTTATAGTTAAAATTGCCTAGATTCCAGCTCGCTTTTATTTAGTTTTAGTTTGGTAGATGAAAGCGCAGTGTTTTGATATCTTAGCGATATGAAGTCAAAGTCTTATGGCCCCGATAATAATAGGCTTAATTAGTTATTATCGTCGTTTTATTAAAGGTTTTAGTAGTTCCACAGGTACAGCATGATTTAATTTTGGGTATGGACTTTTTGAAATCATTTGGATTAAGAGTAGACAACGCTAACTTTTCATATTCCGTTCCTTCGAATTTTTCTAAGTTATCTACCAATTTTTGTAAATTACCGTTACAGTTAAAGAGTAGTAAGTGTCAGTATAGTTGCAGTTGTTTAGCAAAAGGTACCGAGGCAGATGTCAAGAACATTCATTCTTTTAGTGACTTGTCCTGTACAGAGCAAGCAGATCTTAATAAAGTAGTTAATTTATTTAAAAATATTGCATCAAAAAATAAACTAGGCCTAACTAATTTAATTTCACATAGTATCGATACTGGTAATGCCAAGCCATTCAAAATACGTCAATATCCATTGTCACCAGCAATGCAACAGCATTTAAATAAAGAAATCGATGAAATGTTGAAGCTAGGTATTATTGAACCGTCCCAGTCTCCTTGGTCTTGTCCATTGTGGCTGGTTACAAAAAAATCTGGTGAATATAGAGTTTGTTTTGATGGTAGGAAATTAAATCAAGTAACTGTCTAGGATAGCTATCCATTGCCATTAATAGACAGTATTTTAAATTAGGCTTAAGGAAAATTGTCGTTATACAAATTTGATGTGTTGTCCAATCGTCCTTCCTATTTTGACCCATTTGATAACACGTGTCTTCTAGAAAGTTTCTAATGTTATTTCGGTCCCTAAAAATTTTAAAATATCACCCTTCTCAGAGCTCCAACCAATTTCTTTGATACCAACATTATCGAAAGTTTTGGAAAAGATAATGGCATCACACATTCGTGAGCAGTTATCTCAATATAATAGCTTACCATATAGATAGTCAGGTCTTAGAACGGGTACAGTTGCACTTCTGCTCTTTTGGATCTGGTTGATAATATTCTTCGTGACACTGAGAGTGGGAGAACATCCGCCTTAATTCTCCTTGATTACTCTAAGGCCTTCGACAGGATTAACCATCATTTAATGATTTATATTCTTCATTATACAGGGTGTATACAGTATTTTTAAAAATAAATGGGGTTCTTCATATAACATTTTGTCCAAAAAACGCTTCGTTTTCGACATACAGGGTGTCAAAGTTTTCTTTTAAAAACAGAAAAAAATTAGTATTTTCGGTTCCATTTATGCTATCGAGTTGAAAATTGGTACTCTATCAACTTTCTTCTAGCCGCTAGAGGGCGTTGGCTACGTCGTTACTTTCGAACAAAAGTTTTTTAAACTTTTTTGTCATTGAAAAATCTGCATTTTAGACAGCGGAATATTAAATTACATTCGATTTTGAACAAAAAATGTCTCTTGTAAAAATACGAAAACCTTAACCGTTTTCATGAAAAACGCAATTTTGTGTCGCGGTGCGCGTGAATTCGAAAAAATTAAAATTTCGTAGTAGGCTGAGAAATGGGATTTATTCATTTGGAATTCTTTATTTACAGTAGGTATTGTCCTAAATTAACAATTTTTGTCAAATTAGTAACCCACAATTGTTTTCAAAGCCTACTAAACGTTGAAGCGCTTTTTCTCTGTTTTTGCTAATAAAGTTGTCTTGGTTAAAGTTCTTTTTATTACTAATTTCACAAAAATTTTTAATTTAAGACAATACCTACTGTAAATAAAGAATTCCAAATGAATAAATCCCATTTCTCAGCCTTCTACGAAATTTTAATTTTTTCTAATTCACGCGCACCGTGACAAAATTGCGTTTTTCATGAAAACGGTTAAGGTTTTCGTATTTTTACAAGAGACATTTTTTGTTCAAAATCGAATGTAATTTAATATTCCGCTGTCTAAAATGCAGATTTTTCAACGACAAAAAAGTTTAAAACACTTTTGTTCTAAAGTAACGACGTAGCCAACGCCCTCTAGCGGCTAGAAGAAAGTTGATAGAAAATTCATAATCGCCGTCCCAGAAAACATAAAAGTACCAATTTTCAACTCGATAGCATAAATGGACCCGAAAATACTAATTTTTTTCTGTTTTTAAAAGAAAACTTTGACGCCCTGTATGTCGAAAACGAAGCGTTTTTGGACAAAATGTTATATGAAGAACCCCATTTATTTTTAAAAATACTACTCAAATTTTGAGTATGGCGGTTTAACTTCGACTCACCCTGTATAGGTTTCTCTGAAACATCCTCTCACCTTATTAAGAATTATCTTTGCAACAGAATGCAGTTTGTGACTACTTACAAAGGAAAGTCGCCACTTCACCTGTGTTGTTTGAGATTCCTCAAGGCTCAGTGCTTGGACTAGTTCTTTTCTGTATTTATACTTGCAATATTGTGTGTTGCTAATTGTACTCCATACATCTACGCTGATGACATGAAACTACGCTATTCCTTCTTTCCTGCAGATAAATGACGATTTAATATTATTACTGGATAATTCTACACGGCACCAATTGTATCCCAATTCAGCAAAAAGTTCTGTGATCATATTCGGAAAAGACAAAAGTTATGTTAAACAAGCAATTAAGATTGATATAGGTGGAAGTGACATTGATTGTGTTGACATTGTGAAAAATCTTGGAGTAGTGTTGGATTGTAATTTGAGATTTACAAAACACGTTACACTAAAATTAAATTCAGCCTATGTCGGTTTGACAAAGCTTTATCCACATAGGCATTCACTAACAGTAGGTTTGAAAATTAAGTTAAGTGAGAGTTTGGTCCTGTCACGTTTAAAGTATGGTGACGCCCTCTACAGGACTTGCCTCTTACAATGCGATAAAACAAGAATAGAACGTCTTCAGAAATCTTGTTTAAGATTCATTTATGGCTTAAAAGAATTTGAACCTATATCACACAAACCTAAGGATGCAAAATGGTTAACTATGGAGAGCAGACGATACTTGCACTCTGCATCTTTATATCATTCCATAATTTCTTTCAGGGCACCACCGTACCTTTATAACAAAATAACTTCGCTCTGATGTCCACAATCTGAATACTACACTCTATTAAATCAAAATGCAAGTTAGACGTAAACATTTACACGATGGAAACACGTGAACAATCCTGGGGACTAATACGGGGCAGGGCCGCATTAAGCACGATCTCTGTGAATTTTATAATATAAAATATTAAAATAATATGCCCCGGTATTAAGAACTTTAAAAACAAACTTTTATGGCACACCTAGTCATTCACTTACCTGCAAACTTCTACTATTAACACAAATCTTAGCTCCAACAATTAATAAACAACGAAAGAATTATATCGGAAAAAATTAAAAGTCCACTTGTAACTCAATATACCTCTGTAATAAATAACGACTTGCTGAACTCGCCTGACGGGAAAAACTTTATAGCCAACTAGCCAATAGCAAGCCGATCACGTGATAGCCATGCAACCACTTTTGTTTATCTTTCACTTGCGTTTAGTTTGAATAGAGTTTAGGTTTTGCGGGTTGCTTAAAAAGATGTACTGAAAATATTTGCTTGATACCTAAATGTACACAAATGTTTCTGTATCTATCTGTTTATTTCTGGCCCGATTACACTACATTAAGATATATATTTTTGTATATATGTTACGGCTAATACGAGAAATTAGCTAATTCGCGATTTAGCTGGCTAATTCGCGAATTAATCAATACAGCCGGTTAAAATGGGAAGAAATAAATATATTTTAAGAATTTTCGCAAATTATCCGGTTAGAACGCGAATTATGCAATATGATCGGTTATATCCGACAACACTTGGCTCTTTCGCGAATTAGCCGGTTAATATGTTAAGCAATCAAGACTCTGACATTCATAAGCGTGCGTAGACATTGAAATATAATTTTAATACATAAGTGTATTTTTATTCAACTGTTTTCTTATATTCATCATTGCTTAAATAAGCGGTACTGGCACTTTTTGTAACTGCAATTTTCAAAAATTCTTCATTAAAACGCGTTTTAAAGTTGTTTACACTTTCAATACCACCAGCCATGTTGACAGATGAAGCTACACTGAATCAATAAAACGTTCTATATGGTTGCCCTTGGATAATTCGCGATGTAACCTGTTTACGCTGGATAATACGCGAAACTAAGACACATTCGGGTTTTATCCTCGGCATCTGGCTAATTCGCGATTTAGCCGTATTAGCCGTAACATATACATATAGTGTCTCATTTTGATCTGGAACACCCCTGTAAAATTTGAACTGGCTTACGGATTTTAACGAATTTTTTTTTGTATACAGGGTCCTCCTAGACGCACTTATCAAACACTTTTCAATGACCATACGATTATTCCAGGGCCGGATTAAAAATTTTTTTTGACCCAAAATTTCGAGTTAAGGTATCAGCGATTTTTTTATCGGAAATCTGATAACGTGGCGTTAATCAGCGCCCCTGAAAACCCACAAATTCCAAATTTCAAGAAATTATTCCCACGAATCATACTTTTTACACTGCATCACAATTGCAAAAAATCAAAATTTCAATTTGAGTTCAGCTATTAAGGTGGCTATGGAAACAAGTGAAAATGGTAAAAAGAGGTCCACAGGGGACAATAGTAATAAATCTGATCGGAAACTGTACTCGGTTTCTCTTTTCATTATTGCTGTACAGTACAAATTGTATGCCATTTGAGACGCAAGAGAGCTCGCTGCCGTCGCAGGCAGCCGTGGAAAAACAATGGCTTGCAGAAATGTCAGTTTATGCATTTTTACAACAAATGTTATTCAGGGGTTGATGTTGCTAAAATAATTTAGGTGTTACAAATAATTTAGTGGGTATAAAATGTAATTTCTAATCGATTCGTCAATACATTTCTGACGTTTAAAATATTGCTGCTTTTCATTACATTCTTCAAATACGTACTTTGTAGTGTATAATCTTATACTTTATTATTTGTACCAAAAAAATTTAAAAATTAACGTTTCTCAAAGCGTTTGCACTTGCACGACTGCCTGCGACGGCAGCGAGCTCTCTTGCGTCTCAAATGGCATAAAATTTGTACTATACAGCAATACTGAAAAGAGAAACCGAGTACAGTTGCCGATCAGGTTTATTACTATTGTCCCCTGTGGACCTCTTTTTACCATTTTCACTTGTTTCCATAGCCACCTTAATAGCTGAACTCAAATTGAAATTTAGATTTTTTGCAATTGTGATGCAGTGTAAAAAGTATAATTTGTGGGAATAATTTCTTGAAATTTGGAATCTGGGGGTTTTCAGGGGCGCTGATTAACGCCACGTTATCAGATTTCCGATAAAAAAATCGCTGATACCTTAACTCGAAATTTTGGGTAAAAAAAATTTTTTAATCCGGCCCTGGAATAATCGTATGGTCATTGAAAAGTGTTTAATAAGTACGTCTAGGAGGGCCCTGTATACAAAAAAAAATTCGTTAAAATCCATAAGCCAGTTCAAATTTTACAGGGGTGTTCCAGATCAAAATGAGACACCCTGTATATACATTTCCTTGCAATGTTTTTGTGCCTTAGTTTCAACTTTATATCTTTTTAAATATACTAAAGCGTATTTTTTACTGTTTTCTTTTATTTGCTGCTCAAGCTCAGAGCAAAAGGAAAGCTGGGTTATTCGTGAGTTGTAGAGTTGTTATTCTATATACAGAGTATCCCAGGATAAGTGAAACGAGAGGTGTAAAAGACCAAAAATTTTCGAGTTCGAATTTGGCCATTTGGGGTCCAGGCCTGCTTGCCTAGAAAATAATTTTCACCATATTTTTAATTTTGAAAAATAAAGTAGGCCCTGACAGGAACGATTTATTTATTTTCTGTGTAGGTTAAGTGCCCTTTCTCGACAAGATATCGAAAAATTTCATTAGAAAAAGTTGCTGAGAATTGAAATTTATGTCCCTATGCCAATTTTCAAAATAATTGGCCTACTTTGATTTTCGTCATCAGTCCATTCTTTTCTGCAAGCAATGATGCCTCGTTTGTTAAAATCGGTTGATAAACAAATTATGGCCAGAACAAAAAAATTTAATATTTTTGAAGCATGTAAAGGAAAACTGAAAATGTATACAGATTCGTTTGTTGTGCAACAAAATCTTCTGTTTTTCTTACGTGTATTTGAAAAAACATTTTTGAGGTTTTTTTGTCCGCGAAAACTATGTATTCTACTCCATTGAGTCTTTATAGGCCTTATTTTATATAGAGCAAAAAAGAACGGTGAAATGGCAAAATTGACATGTTGTTTTTATTCAGTAACGGTAACTCATTACTTTTTTTACAAACAAATTAATATTTCAAGTTTCAAGTAACGTTTTACCTTTTGGAGTATCGAAGCCATCTCTGCCAGGTATCTACATCCTTCTGTAACACTGCTTGAAAGCCAACCATCATATTCTAGAGAAATCAGATATTACCCTTAGGAAAAATTCCTGGAAAGATTGATTTTGGGTGTGAACCTTGATATTGGAGTTGAAAATGAAAATGGAGAAGAACTTTCAGACATTATCTCAGAAAAGTAAAAGGATGAAAAGGACTTCCCTTTTTGTTATTTTTAATAAAAATTAAATATTAAAAGAATAAAAAGGATTTTTACTTTTTTTCCTTTTTAATTTTTCTGAGATTATGTGCATTTTCCTTTCTTTCATGTTCGTTGGTCTATGTCCCTTATGTGTGAAAGTTCTCTCCATTTTTCATTTTCAATAACTTCCTTACAAGAGATTTGCATGAGAGAGACTACGCTAGCATGACTTCCAAGATGTATGGTGGTACAACAGTATATAACGTCTAGGTTGTGTCTATTAAGTCTGGAGTGTTCCGCAAAAATTTGAGAGTATTTTCTGTGATATGGCTTGAGCAATGGCTTCTCCGTTTAGCTACTAAACATACAGACCCTCAAAGTCTAACCGATCAGCGTGGTGTAGTGGTAGAATGTTCAGCTAGCAAGCGAAAGGCCCGGGTTCGACCCCCGGTGCTGGCATAGTTCTGATATAGTTCTGAGCAGAATGTCAAAAATCCCCTTATCTGACTACCGCTAAAAACTAGCTCACCAAAAATATTAATGATCACTAATACAGAAAAATATTGATTATCAAATTTAGCTTAGGATATTCCCTTACAAAATACATATCCTTACTTTTATTCATAAGAGTAACTGTGTTGGGGATTCAATTTACAGAGGGTTATAATTTGTTTATTTTTGTTTTTTTTACTTGATATTTCGTAGTTCTATGCAGAGCAATTTGTTTATCATCTTGAAAAATACTTGAAAAATCAAAGTTTAATATGCTTTGCTATGCTATGAATTTATTGACAATGTCTATTTTTTAAGATCATCCACTCACAACCAAAGAAGAAGGAAGATGCAGGCCTTGCGATGGAAGCTGAATTGAATTTAGTTGACCTTGCTGGTTCGGAGAGAGTGGGCCAAACTAAGGCAACGGGAAGTGTGAAAAAGGAGGGTGTCCATATAAACATGTCTCTTCATAATTTGAGACTAGTGATGCGCAAGCTCAGCGAAGGCTGCAGCTTCGTTGGATTTAGGGATTCAAAATTGACCAGGTTGCTCCAGAACGCACTTGGCGGCAATAATAAAACTTTAGTTATTGCGACAGTTACTTTGGTTGCAGCTGAGGAGACGAAGTCTACTTTAGAGTAAGTAATTCTAATGCCTGATACTTTCATCTGTACTTCAGCAGTAGTTAGTGATTAACATTTGACAAACAAATATTGGTTATTGAGATAAATCGAGAGATACAAAAAAAAGTTTTCCATTATTTTGCACTTATTTCATGTATAATGTCTTCAAAGTCTCAAAAAGTCCACAGTTGTTTTTTTCTTAAAAATTAGAATTTCATCTCAGCAAGAACCAATAATAATAATAATAATTCTCACCCTCACTATACTCCAAACTAGGAGTACCCCAGGAGCACCTGAATGCTTGTGCGGTGGAGGCGGGCAATTACTATTATTTTGTCTTCGTTGCCATTTGCGGGTAGAGCCGACTTTTCCCGATAGAACTAGGATATCATTCGCTCTCACCTAGGTACTACGGAAACCCCTATAAAACCATAGTAATCCCAGTGAGTGTAGGACAAATAATAAATCACACTGCTAAAGCTATTAAGGAGCAATACCGTGAATCCACAATTTGTCCAGCGCTCTTGGCCATCAGCAGAGTTTTTCTATAGACATGTGCATGCATCTGCCTCGACCTCGGTTCGAACCAAGGTCGATCGAAGGCAGAAAAACATGCAGTCTAAATAGTTTGGCGATGCTACGAACATTGCCCAGGGTTTTTTCATAATTTCCAGCTAAACGATTTAATAGATTCACCTCTTTTTTATTGGTAATAGTTAATAAAATAAATAATACTTTATGTTAATTTTACTGTATACTACTACAGAATAAATAGCTTCGCAACAGAAGCCTTTTTTTATTTGAAAAAATTTAAAAATTGATTGGTATCCACGTATCCAGGGTGCTCTTTATTGAAAATACTTTCTAAAATTTAATATTGTTTATGTTTTTTAATAGGCATAAGTTAAAATTGAAGAAAAAAATGTAAAAAAACACCAAGAGAAAAATCGATTTTTTTCGATTTTTGTATTTTTAATGCGAACGCCCTGTCTAAGGCAGGGCCATGAAATCGTGGCAATTGATGGCTTATGTGAGCCCTAATCAAACTGCATAGAAATAATTTTAAAATATCTCTCGGTGTTTGGACAGAGTACTACGAAAAACCGTATTTTTGCTATCTTTGAAGCTGTAGTATAAGTTATGACCGTGAAACTTGGTATGTGGGGTTTTCGGGTATGGTCAATACGACTGTGTTATTAATTTTTTTCCTAAAAAAATGCTAATGTACTTTTGCAGTTTTTGGGGGGAAATGTTGATCGAATCTGAAAAAATTGGCGTCCAAATGTAGATCATTCACAGCACCATATTAAAAAAAAGTTTTTGAAAATTGGTCAACCCGTACGACTTGAAGTGAAACACACTCTATATATATAAAATTTTAATTATTTTAGGTTTGCACAAATTGCAAGGACAGTTCAAAACAAACCGGTTGTTAATGTTAAAGCAAATTTATCTGAAGATAAAGAAGAATTAAATAAACTCGCTGCTAGTTATGTAGAAAAAATAGAAGTCGTCCAGGTAAGATACACATTTTATATTATTTTTATCCCATTTCAAGGTAATTTCTTTGTTTATGTGGATAAAATGGGAATGGCATTAAATTAATGCCATCCTCAAATATACCAACTATTTAGAAATATTTATTTTTGCAAAAAGAAAAGTGTGGCTTACAATAATTTAAAGAAAAGCTATTAATATAATACAATAGCTGACACATGGAGGGCAGAAACCTAGCAGAGGTGCCATAATATGGGGTTTTATATATACATATGTCCAAAAATTCTTCGTTTTCGATATACAGGATGTTAAAACTCTAAAAAATCATCTTATTTTCCATTACTTATTTGTAGACCTTTTTTTAACCAAATTTGTTACACATCATACTTGGCTAGGATCCTTTTAAATGTTTTATTTTCCCTAGGCTGAACCAGTGACGGGGATATGGGCAAATAAAAGCCAAATTCAAGAAATTACGAAATTAAAGTAGGTAGCAGTTTTGAATGGAGCATTTAATTCATAACAAAAAGTGTCTCTTGACTTCTTTTTATTGAAAACGAAGAATTTTTGGACACATGTTTCTATGAACTTTTGTTTAGAATTGGCTGAGGATCACGACCCTGAGATATTTTAACGTATTTAAGTTACACCATGTACAGGGTGGTTCATTATAAATTGACACCTCCCTTAATTTGCTAGTTTTTGAGGTTAGAAAAAAAAAGTTTTTTACAAAGGTTATAGATATTAATACAAAGTTTTTTGTGACGCTATTGGACCGTGTACAATGTGTTCTAGAAAGCCGTGGCAGACAACTTATGTTTTTTTTAAATATATATTTTTGCATTTTTGAAATCTGCTCATCAAGGCAATTAAAATGATATTAAATGTTGTGGCATTATCTTTTTCCGTTTTTGAAAAATTCCGTTTTCAAATTTTATACTAAGTTTATTTAACTCGAATTTGTGGATCTAGTGATAAAGATTGATGATCGATGTAATAACAAAAAATATTTGTTTTAAACAAGAGAGTAATATAGTGAAACTCCAAAATGTTTAGGAGCCTTTTCAAATTTTACTGATTATATTCTCGAAACACAGAATTTCAGGAAAATCGTAAAAGCTCCTAAACATTTTGGAGTTTCACTATGTTACTGTCTTGTTTAAAACAAATATTTTTCGTTATTACATTGATCGTCTATCCTTATCACGAGATCCACAAATTCGAGTTAAATAAATTTAGTATAAAATTTGAACACTGAATTTTTCAAAAAAGGAAAAAGATAATGCCACAAAGTTTAATATCATTTTAATTGCCTTGATGAGCAGATTTCAAAAATGCAAAAATATATAGGGTGTTCCATTTAAAAAAAACGTAAGTTATGTCTACCACGGCTTTCTAGAACACACTGTACACGGTGGAATAGCGTCACAAAAAACTTTGTATTAGTATCTAAAACTTTTGTCAAAAACTTTTTTCTAACTTCAAAAACCAACAAGTTAAGGGTGATGTCAATTTATAATGAACCACCCTGTAGAAGCTGAGAATGCCAGAACTGAAATACACAAAATTAAGTAGAGAACACCAGACAGGTTGATTTGTGTTGTATCACGAGAAGAAATAACCCAGGAAATTCACCCCCTATGTTTTTCAAATTTGTGGAAATTAACAAAGAGATTACTAAATGTTGAAATATTTGGTGCCATAAATTCATTAACAGAGACAAAATAATAGTAATTGCCCCCCTCCCCCACACAAGCATTCCATTGCTTCTGGGGTACTCTTAGTTTGGAGTATTGTGAGGGTGAGAATTATTATTATTATTACTATTACTTCTTTTTTTAAAACTATATGTGGATGTGAAATCTATTATTCTATTTATTTTTTAGTCTGAAAAATTGAAATTGGAGCGAGTTATTGAGGAGTATAATAATAAATTAAAGCACTTAAATTCCTTTGTGAGTCTAAAACAGGAAAGAATGGATCATGAAAAGTCCAGAACGCAACAGCGAAGACATACATTCCATGCATCATCCACTCGATTCCTCCCCACAAAATTAATGACTGAAAAAATTCCAGAGGAAGAAGAAGAAAAGGATGGTAGTCTAGTTACAAAACCCTCCATGTGCAGCCTTGAATCTACTAAAGAAGGTAAGCTTTAAATAAATTGAAGTTTAAAGCCAAACTAAGTGAAAATCACAGGTTTCTTTTAAGTGGGTAAATTTTCTATGTGCAGGAAATTGGCTGTGGTAGTAAATCTAGTAACAGATATCTCGAAGCCACTCAAATAATTATCTTTTCTTAACCCTAATAGTTGCCCCGTTTAAAAGACATGTGTTTTCTGATAATTTTTGTAATATTTTTCTGGTTTTTATGAATCAGAAATTAGGGAGCTTTAACGTGGAATTACAAAATACTGAAAAGTGAATATAGAGTCTATGCACTCTAAGCTGCCACGCAAGAACCTTAGTCTAAGCGCCACACAATAAGCTGGCCCTTAGACTGAGGTTTTCGCGTGTCAGTCTAGAGGGCACGAACTGTAGTAATACATTTAATTTAACAACTTTTGAAGATTGGACAATTATTGTGAAAAATGTATGCCTCACTCAAATAATGAAATGGGATTGTTTTATAAAGAGCTTGGTCTTTTTCTAAAGGATGAATGACTTGTATTATAAAGCATTTTGAAATAGCTGTCAGTTTTTCAATTTGACCAATAATTTCGGTCAATTTTATAAAATGCCAAGTAGTTATCGGGCTAATTTTAAAACAAATGTGCACCTTATTTTATGAGGCTGCTTACTGTCCGCACAGCAGATCTTGAGCAACAGAAAGAATGTGTATAAAAACTGAAATTGTATACATGATGTTGCCAGATTTTTCATAGCAATTTGTTAAGCCCAGCTGTCGTCAAGCGACAGTCATGAAATGGGACTTTATTTGCAAAACACCTATTTCTTTCAAAAACTAATATTGATTTCAAACATTATAAAAATGATTTTATTACTTCGCCTTTTCCGCGATTAACTTGTTCCGTGTTAAATAGTGTCAAAACTTAACGTTTTCCGAAGTGCAGTAGGTCGGGCACCATTATAGGCTGAGATCGAATACAGGTGAAGAGAGAAGTGGCGAGTGAAATAAAAATATTTATAATGCTGCTTCTGGGCTCAATATATAATTTATCTATCTATCTGGGCAAGTGGTGGCTGCCTCAGATTGGCCCGGCACGCAGGCCACCATGGGCCCATTGTACCCCCACTGCCGGTATCACAAGGCAGCCAGCATACCGGCCTTCTTAATGAAGGCCCGCCGCTCCCCTATCCTGACACCATATAGGTTCTCATCGCACAGCCTTGCCATGCCAAAGGACTCGAATCTGACCCTGTCAAGCGCAGGGCACACTGGGACTAGGTGGTGGGGGGGGGGCTCTCCTCTTCTTCCAGGCACCATCTGCACTCCCGATCCTCCTCCACCCCAATGAGGTAAAGGTGGCGAGCCTGGGGACAGTGCCCAGTGAGGACCCTCACCAATCCCTTAATCTCCTTTCTTGGCAGACCCAGCAACTTCCGGGATAAGGCCGGAGACAAATCATGAGCCTCGTCTGCCTTATCCCCGGATCCCCGAGCCACACCTCAACGAATATGCCCTGCAGCCATTTGTCCAGGACTCTAATTGCTACTCAAGGTGCCATCCCCAGAAGGGGTTCCGGTCCCATCGGCCTGCTCATGGATCCTTCCCCGGCCAGAAGGTCGGTGGTCTCATTTCAATCGATGCCCGAATGTCCCAGGACCCAGGACAGAGCCACTTTATTCCCTTCGACCACTAGTTTGAGTAGACTCACTCTACATTCCTCCACCAGAGGGGATATGGCGCGGTTTGCTCGCAGCGCTTGCAGAGCTGCTTTGCTGTCGGAGTAGAAGCTCACATATAATTTAGTAGTGCAGGAAACTAATCTAAACTAGTCTGCATGACATAAATAGTATTTAGAGCATCAAAAAGTCAAAAGGTCAATGGCTTTTGTACTTTGACACATAACAGTAATTGCGGGGATAATAAAAATCTGCAGACGGCCGTCTTTGGAGTTGTAGCCCGGCGATAAAATATGAGGAGTAGGTACAGGAAAAACTCTGCACATCCAGACATGCGAAATTATTGCAAATTCTTAGATACCAGATCTGTTATAAAGATGCTTTTAAATGTCTGCTAAATCAAACTTTGAACTGTTTCAATTGTAAGAATCAGGAACGCCATTGCAATCCCACATATTCACAGTGAACTGACAATTTTTTGCTATTAGTAGTATTTTATAAACAAGAAACATGCATATTTCATTTTACAACACAAATAACCCAATAAGTATTCACTGTCAAATTGACAGCTACCTCGAATCGTTTTACAATGTCCCAAGTCGTTTTGAAAATGACTAGACATTTTGTAAAAAGACTGATTTTATATTCCAGCTATGACATACACTTCACGCAATATAACTAGGCACTCCTCAGGAATGCTTGGAATGCATCCTCGTGGGGACACGGCCCACCTTTGGCTTCCTTAAATCCCTACTTCGATCGCCATTGACAACAAGGTTGTCAATTATATGACACCGCATTTAAATTCACGCATGTGAATACAGACATTTGTGATATATATTATCATAAATAGCTCTATGCGGAATAGGAGTAAAAACCAGCCCACACCCATCTGCACACCCCAAAAAAAATTCACTAGATTTAGCAAAATAGTGATCTTTGTGCAGAGTAGTAACAAAGTTTCTCGAAAATTATAATAGTTAAAATAATTTCTAAACCGTCAAACTTATAATAACCCTAAATAGAGTTCAAGGTCATCCTAGTTATATCCGCTGTACACAGGCTCCGTTTGGACTACTGACTCTGTATGTCATGCAGTTTTCCGCATTTTTTTGACCATAAATTTGCCAGAAAAAAATTCTTGAAAAATTCTGAATTTCACATTCCCCGCACAACTTATTTTTCAACCGGAATTATTCATTCATATTTTCTTTCTAAAAATGACGAAGATAGGACAATTAAGTTATCATCTTTTCCATAGAGGGATGCTGGAGATAGTTTTCGCCCAACAAATTTTTTTAAGCACGAATTCGTGCATCTAGAATTTTTTCAACTGCAAATTTGTGCACCTGGAATCATTACTAACTTCCCTCCTGAAAACGACGAAGATAGGATAATGAAGTTATTATTTTTTCCATAGATGGGTTCTGGGGGTAGTTTTTGCCCAACAAATTTTTTCAACCATGATTCTGAGAATCTCGAATCATTAGGAATGTCCTTTCTGAAAATGGTGAGAATAGTACAATGAAGTTGTCATTTTTTCTTTTGGGGCTACAAGGGGATACTTTTCACCCAAAAAAATTTTTGAACCACGAATTTGTGCATCTGCGATCATTTTGAATGCCCTTGCTGAAAATGGTGAGGATCGGACCAATATCAGCTCTCTTCAGGGGTGGAGAAGGGGGGTAGTTTTTGTCACACAATTTTTTTCAACCATGGGTACCGAGTTGGAATATCCTTGTTTTGCCCTGCAAAAAGTAACCTCTGCTGAAAACTTTTTCTCTATTTGTGGTGTGACACGATTTGCTAGAAATCGAAAGAATAGGTGCTGGCTGCCGCATTATTCCCTCGATTTCGCCTATCTGCATATTTTTGGAATGGTCTATATGTTTTCACTGACAACGTCGATGAGTTTCATGGTCCAGTTGCATTTCAAGGCCACCGAATCATCGTCGGCAAGCCAGCCAATTATATTTTTATTTGAATTTCGGACATGCAGCGTCCTCTGTTGGTGCCAGCACAAACAATTGGGTCCTCAGGGCCCAGGTACAGTCTGTAGCGAAGCTATATAGGTAGGTCTGTGATAGCATAAAGCGGACATTTTGCAAAAGTGGCGAGGTTGCTAGGGAAAAAATTAGAATAAGCATCAGAAAGCCATGGAGGTTATGCTGTTAGTATGGTCCGACTCTTGATTTGGCACGCCGATTGGTCAGCAGCAGTGGCGCACCCAGAAAATATGATTGGGGGGGCAACATAAAAAGTTTAACGTATTATATAAAAATATTTTATTATTAAAAGAAATTTCCAAAAAAGTATTTATAAAGGCAGGTATATTACACCCCCTGGGTGCGCCACTAGCAAGCAGCAACACGTCACAGGAAGATGGAAGTTCTTAAGAAAAGAAATCGGCTTCTGGTGATGTTCTGTGGGGTGATAGAACAGTGTGTATGGTGGAACGGTCTGTGTTCTTCTCAAAGAAAAGTGCGCGTCACCGGCAGGTAACCTGCAATACTCGGCACCTCTGGCATTTTGCATTGTTTTCTTGTGGGACGCGACTCTACGGTTAGTCCGTTTACGGCTGTTTTCACATGGACAAGTAGTCGGTTGCTTTCTGTTATTCTGCGGTTGCAGAGAAAAGGCGAGTGGCCATGTTGATAGAGAGGTTGCTCCAGAGTAAAGGAAGTCTAGGTGAGATTGTTTACAAATAGTAAATAAATCGATCAACTTGGACCATAATGTATTTGTCTCCACAACATAAACTCTTTCCCCCCCAAAAAAAACAAAAATTATCAAACATTATCATATTTTTAGATTTCTGGGGAAGAAGTAAAAAATAAGTAAATGTACGATATGTTGTGCAACTGGCAACTGCGTGCCGGAGGTCACCATCCTCGATGCATGAGTTTGCAGCTGACCAGCAAAGCGCCATTAATTAGGGATTTTAATACATTTCTGAAAATATATTTTTTTGGTTGAATTTTTTACATCATGACTGAATCACCCAGTATACAAGATGTCCCTAAAAGGTCTTTATAGTGCTTAAAAACATAGAAAGCCAAATATTTAAAAAAATAAGGAATTATCGAGTTTTAACAAGAGTACTTTTTTATGCTTAATCAAAACTACTAACTTTCAAACCGACATTTTCAGTCACGTCGAAGTTTCACAGACCTAGTCCCCAGAAAAAAAACGTGCAAAGCATTCAAAAGTTATAACACATAAAGCATTTTAAAACTGAAATTTCCGGGCTGGATTGCACCATACCGAAGAAACTTTGCACTAACATAAATTTAGCTAAATCGATTTTTCTTGGGCTACAGTAGGTATATCTGGTAGAATTTTGTAATGACTTTTTAGGGATACCCTGTGTATTTTAAAAGTCAGAAAATAATAGTATAATTAATTGTAAACGAAAGTTTTGTATTGTTATATGTAATATTGTTATTTACATTTTATGTCACATGATACCCTGTATTTATTTACAGAAATTCTTTCGGAAGTTCTGTATGACTTTACCAACTTCTTTGAAAAAGTAGATGAAGAAACTCAGACGAATTTTGGAGAAGTCTCCACATACATATATGGCGATGAAACTCTGCAGATACGGTATGTTCAGTGTTCCTTAAGATGTGATTTTTAATTATTTTTATTTATGTATAGGTCGAGCACTCCAGAAGTAACAGAATTTATTGAATTCCCAAAGGATACCCCATCTCCAATCACAAGGCAACTGGAAGATCTGGAAAGGTCATATAGATCATTAAAATACTACACACAAATGGAAAAAAATATGACTCCATCAGAATTGGAGATGGTAAGTATTGTATACGCTAATTCGTTTTAAATATTTAAAACTTTGAAAACCAAACTTTTGTCAAAACAATTTTTTTGTGTTTGTGTGTGTGTGTTCCCACCAATGAAATTTAGTGAAAATGGGAGCATTTTTGACATAAAAGGGGGAGTTGGGAGAGATGCAAAGAGGTGAATTTGAAAATAGCAAATGATAAGTTGTTTTCTATGTTCTTTGGGGTCAAGGAATTTAATTTTGGAACCATTTTAAAGGAACAAAGTGATTAAGAATGTTTCCGAGGGGGTGTAAGTCAAAAAAAGTGTCAATATGTTAGTTTAGATATATATTATTTAATACTACTAATAATAAGAGATACGTATCTCTTATAGAAATAGGTGTTCCAACATATAAAAGTACATAGCATTAGATGTTCATGGAATGGAAGTGGAAATATATTTCTCTCTTGATTACAATAGCCATGTAACATTTTGGATTCGTAAGCAGGGCTTTCCTGGGTGGGGTGCTGGGTGTGCCGCCCACCTAAAAATTATAAATATGGCATCCACAACGTTCTGTCCATAAGCCATTTTTATATTTTTTGTTTACTATGACAAAAAATTAGGGAAGTATCCGAAATTTCAGATTAAAAACTACATTATAAATAAAAATATGCCGTAGTGACTCTATGCTGGATATATACTATTTTATAATATGTGTCCTTGCAGGAGCACCATGCTCCACGTGTAAAAGTGTACAACCAGGCCTCTCCATTGATAAAAAAGATGAAAAAATACATCAGGATGTTATTTTGTAAATTCCTACGCCTCGTTTAAACTATTTGCCCTTCATATTTCTAAAAAATTTTGCCTGCAGCACATTTTAGTCAGCAAGCACCTCTACTTTTTTTGAATGCCCACTTTAAAAAACAATGATTTTTATATGGACTTACCCCAAAACAGATTTCTATTGGTGACACTGTTCGGAAAAACGTTTTGTATGCAAAAGTTACAAGGTTTTGAAAGTACATGTTAAAAGTTAAAAATTAACTAGACAATAAGTTTGTTAAGGGTGGAATTAAAATTTCATCACTTCGCGACGTCCTTCATTTGACCATGTTCTTTACTAGGATAAATATGTTGCTAAAACAGAAATTGGGTACTGGAGTGCAAAAATTACGCAAATGTCTGTAAGGTGGCACTGAAGTTGGAAAGCGGCCATTGCTACAGAGGAAGAATAAAAAGTAATGCCTTGCTTTGCTAGAATAAGATATCCTGTTCCGTTATTATATATTTTTTTATAGTTGAGGATACTAAGAGGAGTACCGGCTGTCAAATCTACTGTCACGACATATAATTCTCTCTCAAAACCGCACAAAACTACATGAGTAATCATAATGCTTACCCTAGCTGACATTTAAAATTTATTATTATTTACCTATGTACCAAAGCATCGACATTCAACTTTTTATGACTCATGTGGAATTTAGTTGCCGAGGCCTTTGGCCGAGGCAAATAAACCTTCACTGCCGAGGTACATATTATACAGGGTGTTTCACTTTAAACCCTTTCGGGACTGCGGCCGCCTGAGGATCTGTGCCCAGTGGACCACAGCAGGAAGCGCATGCGTGTATGTACGGTTCCGGTCCTTAATTGCAAAACAGTCATTACATAGCAACAGATCTTTTTACAATATAAGTCATTTTTTGCATGCACCCACATGCAAATGAGCTTGTGTTCGATAATTAGACTTCTTATTATTAAATACAGGTCCGCAATAGAAAAAAATGAATGGAAAAAAAGGAATAATCAGTATAAATTGTCTCAAAACATTTTAAAAATATTTCGTGTCATACATCATGGTATTTGCAATGAAAAGTGCTTTCAAAAACTGCAAAAAAAGATATTAGAAATCTGTTTGTGCCATTTTATTGACCTCGAAATTGCGCAACTTTTTCCCCATTTAACCGTTGCTCTATCTCTCACCGTTTGCAATATCCCCATGCTGTTCATTCTTATCCGGGACACAGTGTATAAATATTTTTGAATAGACCATTCAATTATAAGCAAAAAATATCTTTTGGCATTTTTTCGTAAATTTGGTCGTTTCGGCGTAATTGTAATGTTTGTGATTTATTGCACATAGGGGCAAACTGGTAAAAGCAATTAATTCAAATCAAACATTTTTAACATTATAATACGTGTTCCAAGTGCCTTCCCCTCATTTCTAAACATTTTTGGCATCGATATAACAGATTAGCTACCGCAGAACGTATGGTAGCTCGGTTTGTTTTGAGAGTTTCCACATTTTCTTCAATTTCGAGCCTTAGTTCATCCCTGGTGTCGGATACCGTGTTATACATTTTTTCTTTTAAATATCCCCAAACAAAATAATCAAGAGGATTCCAATTTGGGGATCTGGGTGGCGAAGAAATTGGTCCAATTCCATCAGGTTCTGGTTGTGGAGGCGGAAAGCGACCAATCCAGCGGTGCGGAAAATTCTCGTTTAACCAATTCCTCGCTTGTCGCCCATAGTGGGGTGGTGCCCCATCTAGTTGAAACCATAGCCTCACCCTAATATTTTGCGGCAGAGCTTGATGTAGTTTTGCTTTAATTAAAAATGTTTGATTTGAATAAATTATTTTTACCAGTTTGCCCCAATAGTGTAATAAATCACAAACATTACAATTGCGCCGACACGACCAGATCTACGAAAAAATATGCTTATTTTTATTTTGTGCAGGGCCATACTATTTTTTTGTCGAATTATTTATCTAGTGATGGGTAAATGTCCGGTCACGATGTTTTCATGACTGACCGGACAATCGTGACCGGTCATTTTGGGTCACGCAAGTGGACAAATTCAAAAGTTGCAAAAAAGTGTGCCATTCGATTGGTCACAATTTTATCATCGAAATGGTATAAAATACTTATATAAATATAGTTACAGGAAAGTATTTCTCTTATAAATTGTAAATAATTGAAGATTCAACCTGTAACTTTCGAACATTAAACATACGGTTTTACTCTTTTTAGTACACTATTTTTCATTTTGATTTCTAGACCCGTAAACTGTAAATTTATCCAGTACAATGCTAGGCAGTATGTTAATGTTGTATGATGGTTGTTTTGTTGAAAAAGTCCCAAATTATACTTTCTTTGTTGGATTTTGGCATTCTTATTCCTTATTATTTGTTTTACTATTGTTTATTGTTATTATTCTATTATTTATTTATTATATTTACGTTTACTAATCGTATCCTAATCACGCTGCTTTTACTTTCCATTTCCAACAAGACCAATAAACTGAGTAAACTAAGTCAATCATAAGGTATGAAATGTGAAAGTTCCTAAAAAATTGGTGGGAAATTTAAAATTTGGTCAAACCGGTCGACTTGACCGGTCAAGTTGTCCTTGACCACCTGGACAAGTTGCTTAATGACTTGACTGCCGAATGTTGTCTGACCGGTAAATGACCGGTAATTGTCCAGTCAAGATGACCGTGACCAGTTGACTGCCAACACTAAATTTATACCAATTACTCACATCTCCGCCACAGGTAAATTTTAAAACGTGATAATTTGTAATTTTATAGTCGTATATTTGCATATCTTGTGTGCTAAATTTAGTTTGATATCTAATATTTACGTGGAAAAAAAAATTAAAACCATTTTATTTTCAAAACTTGCCCACCCTGTATCTTGAAAACTAAGGCCCAAACAAAGTTTATATAGGAAACTAACATCATTTTTTCATGTTCTAATGATTCTTAAATTTTTCGGTATTTAAAAGTGAATCACCCTGTATATTTTTTTGAAATAAAAAAGATGTTTTATTAGGTAAAATAACCCATCCACGAGCCGACAGTATGTATGACTTGAACGATCACTCTACCTCAGAGCTGGGCAGTATTCGAATACTTTTGTATTCGAATCCTGTATTCGAATACATTTTGGGTATCCAATGTGAGTATTCGGATACTTTTTAAAATTTGTATCCATTATCCGTATCCGTCATGAATTTTTTAAAGTATCTGTATTCGAATTCATAATCCAGAGTATTCGAATACTTCTTATAGTAGTCGAATCCTTTTTATAGTATTCGAATCCTTTTTATAGTATTCGAATACTTTTTATAGTATTCGAATACTTTTCATTGTATTCGAATACAATATGAAATCAACGGATACATTTTCCCTCTCCTTCACTACTCCCCACCCAACGCGAGAAAGACAATGCGCGAGGTCTAGACTTGTTGTTGGTTAGTCAGGTAATGTTAGCGATGAGCACTTTGAAGTACTCGTTTTATCAAAGGCTAATGCTAATAAAAAATAAATACTGTATAATAAATGTGCTTATTATTTTTTGGTCATTTCTAAAAATTTGTCATCCACATAATTCAACCTTTGTCTTCTTTTGGTGACGCAAAAGTAAAAATAATTAATAATTACCTATTGATATTTTGATACGTATTTCACATAACAACAATAACAATGGCAACAATAAAAGGTATACCAGTATGTATCCGTATGCGGTATCCGTAAAAAAGTATTCGGATACTCGTATTCGAATACAAAAATTTCTAAAGTATCCGTATCCGCCCCCATTATGTATTCGAATACACTTAAAGTATCCGTATTCGGTAATCGAATACATATTTGTTGTATCCGAACCCAGCTCTGCTCTACCTTGATTAACCACGATATGCTCGGCACATTTTGGAGAAGCTACCAAGAGGGTGCATCACATGCAGCTTACATAGAAATAATATTAATATTTAAACAGACCAAAATACTTATTGTTATATATATAACAATTCTGCAATGAGGCTAAAACATTAAATCATACTTTATTGGCCGGTTTTTGAATATCGGGCCATGTTTTACTGGCGATGAACACGTCTGAAGTTTGGTTTGTTTACATCTCACCATGGACTACTTATTGAAAAAATCGTACAATAATGATTTACTTCACTGCCGATTTCTGAGCTTTTAATGATGATTTTGAAGCTCTTTAATGCCGATTAAAAAAAAAACATATTCTTATATATATTTAGTAATAAGTAATAATAAAAATTAATCAAATTATAGAATGATGAAGCTAGTGATATAAAATAGTTTTTATGAAGTAACAAGTTTTTAATTTTAAGAAATTTCATAGATATTACAAAAGGCAAAAAATAAATCAATTAAGAGAGCACTTAAGTAACATGAAAATAGAAACAACTTTTTCAAATAAAATTTTTGAAATTATAACAATAATAAGCCTTAAATAAGCCAGTTTTTAGCGATTTTATTTTTTAAATGTAATTTTTACAGATAGTGAAAGTCATATGACCACGTTTGAGTGGGTCATTTTTCATCGTTCTTAAGAGAAAGATAATGCCAAAGTTAAATTTCAAAATAAATCACCAATAAAAAATTTCCCTCTATGATGCAAACTTTTTGGAGGGCACTGTAAATGTGTTTTTTCATTATCCGTTAATAAAGAATTACATTTTACACCATCTTCACTTTTCCAAAAAAAAAATAGATTTTTGAGTATAACTTTTTGTTTGACTTTCGATTGTTTTTTTTTAAATGACATTAGATTGTTTGGAAAAAACTGCGTCTCAATAATTACGGAATAGGTAAATGGAATGTGCCTATCACCCGTATCTTATAAAAATATTATTAAAAAATCCCTACTTCTTTTTGAAATGGAACCCATCAAAGCGGTGGCAGGAGGTAATGATTACAGCTCAGAAGTAAAATTACCCAGAATGTTCAATGTGCTTTTTGAACACCTACCTAACAAAAAATGTTTATCAAATCAGTAAGCAAATAAAGATTTTACAAGGGTGGGAAAATAATGAACACTTCTCTATATTTTGAAAAAGTTTTGAGCTAATAAACATCAACACGAAAATCTTAATAATTGGCTGTTGTTATTCTAATGTGAAAATGCTATTATGTCTGTTTTAGCAGAATTTCAAATCAGTTTGAAATTGTCAGGAGCATGCGCAGTTTCATTTTGACATTCCAAAAACGAAACAGCGCAACTGATTTTAAACGATTTGAAGTTCTGCTAAAACGGACCTTAATTCCACAAAATAACCTGCTAACTGATAACCGGCAAGGTTTTAGTTTTGGGGTTAGGTCAGAAAGATTAAGCCAACGTCCCCACCATCCACCAGATAACACCGACTTTTGTACAATGCGCAAACCTGGCTCTCCAACTTATAACCTTTCTAAATTCCTTTCAAACTTTATCTCCAACGTAATAGGTAAAACTCCAGTCCACATAAAAGACTTTTGGCAGTTCCATTATTTTATTAAAAATATAAAAATTCCAAAAGATCACATTTTTGTCTCTTTTGACGTAACCTCACTTTTTACTAATATTCCTATAGACTTAGCACTAAATTGCATCATAAAACACTGGGAAAAAATTAAACCCTTCTATTCCAATGAATGAATTTATAGAATGCACTTAACTTTGCCTAACTTCAACCTTTTTCCAATTTGAAAATGACTTCTTTTTACAAACTTTTGGAACCCATATCTCTTCCAACATTGCAAATTTAGTAATGGAAGAACTTGAAGATTTCGTTTTCCAAAATTAAGTTAATAACACTTACAAAATGTGTTTAAAATAAACACCTTTCACCCTCGTTTACAAGAACCATCGAAGAAGAACAAAACAATACAATTAAATTTTTGAATTTGACTATTTACTATAATATTGATGGTTACATTACCACAAAATGTGTTTAAAATAAACACCTTTCACCCTCGTTTACAAGAACCATGGAAGAAGAACAAAACAATACAATTAAATTTTTACCACGTATAAAAAAGTGTTGTTAATAGCCTTACCGACCAAGCCATTTCACTTTCATACCCTAAATATAGACCAAATAATCGTTACAAAAATTTAAAATGTGCTTCTAAAAAGTAATTATCCAAGAATTTTCTTTGAACTTATAATTAAAAAACGTATACACCAAATTTACAATAAATCATCACGACATATTCCTATAAATCAACCTAAATATTTTTCTATGCCATATGTACAAGGTGTCTCTGAACAAATTGCAATTGCTTTCAAATCAGGTAACAAAAATATTTATGAGGTTTTTTGAAGTACTTCGAAAACCTGTAAAATTACGAATTTTAATTTATGAAAGACCTGCAAAATTCATAGTAGTTTTTAACAAAAACTTAGTAGGTAATAATAATTATAATATAATAAAAATTCTCACCCTCACAATACTCCAAACTAGGAGGTCCCCAGAAGCAACCACATGTTTGTGCGGGGGAGGGGGGCAATTACTATTATTTTGTCTTCGTGGCCATTTGCGGCTAGGGCCGACTTTTTTCCCGATAGAACTAGGATAGCATTCGCTCAAATACTACGGAAAACTCTAGAAAACCGTAGTAATACCTACAACTCTTTTTCTAGACAATTTAATTTAAACATTTTAACAGTCCAAAAATACTACTGAAGTTACAGCGCACATAAATTGGTACTTAAACTTTAAATATACAATATTAATTTTTTAGATACCTACACGGGGTATTTATGAGTGTTTCAGATCAAAGTGTGACCCTATAAAGCATAATCAGCGTAAGAAATTAACTGTAGGATTTAATTTGCCACAAAAAAATTCTCGAATGTTTTTATGTATTTTACTATTTTTTAAACCGCAGAGATTAATGTTAAAGTTAAAGTGATTACTTTACTCCGTCTTTTGCGGGGCTAAAGTGCAGCATTTACTCCCTTGGCACTAAAATATTTTAGTCCCAAGAGGGTAAAAAAATTAAAATTTTTAAGTGCGGCATTTACTCCCTTGGGACTATAATATTTTAGTCCCAAGAGAGTAAAATTTTTTATAATATTTAAGAATGTAATTTTTTTTAAAAAATAGTAGATTCTGAGCTATGAACAGTTGAGAACAGTTGAGACTACTTTGCACCGCTGTAGCGACAAAACTGGCTGAGATAGAACAAATTGAATTTCACATTCCTATCTTAACTCTTCAAGAGCTATCTGGTGGTGTAACTGATAGTACCAAAGTACCAACTTTTGGTACCAATTTGGGCACCATGGTATTAATCGATACCAGCACCATTAGGTAGTCCTTGAACAGTTAAGAGAGAAATGTGAAATTCATTTGATCTATCTCAGTTTCCTCGCTACAATGGTGCAAAGTAGTAAATTGGTAACATTGAATGTTTCTATTTACATAATGTCTTGCGAATTTAATTTAAATTTTAGTTCCTGCGGTGCAAAAAATAGCGTATGTACCACGGGACTAAAGTTACTCTTAATCTAAACGATGTATAATTGACAGAGAAAAGTGTCAACAATGTGTAATTATGTATAATTGACAGAAAAAAGTGTCAAAGTTAAAAAAAATCTCGTGTGGCCGCTCTACGCTTTCGTAGAGTCCCAATTTAAATGTGGATCAAAAATAACTTTTAAATATTTAAAGCTCTTGCTAAATTTCGTTCTTAAATTTCAGTTACAAGAATGAAAATTTTGACAAACATGCGTGGTACATTTATTTCGATCATAATACATAAATTGTGTTTTTTCAAATGTTGCATCCCACGAATCACCTTCTATCATCACTATCGCATTGTCCACATAACAGAGCAAACACCAAGGAGTCCAAAAAGTTCGGATCTTAGGAAGAAATATTTTTATGAATGATTTATGTTGAAATTTAACTTTAGGGTTGCCTTCTGCTTTATAAAAAATGAAAAATGAACAACTCAAACAGGGTCACGTGACTCACTATTTACCAAAAATTACATTAAAAAGAAATAAAATAAAAATGGCCTTATTTGTAAAAATTCCAAAAAGTTTTATTTAAAACAGTTGTTTCTTTTAAGTTTTATGTAAATATGAAATATTTAGTTTTTTTTTGAATATTTTAATATTAATTTATGGAAGTTATAGGAAATTTTGACTTTGTAAAAACTATTTTATAACACTAGCTTTATCATTCTATTAACTTTTTATTGCTAAATATCTATAAGAATATGTAATTTTCAAAAGAAAATGATAATAATGCTTCAAGATTATGTTATGTTTGATGCAAAGTTGATGTAACATTGAGCATTTAGGATATACATTTATTTATGTCGTGCTGGGGGATGCATAACCTTAGCAAGTAAGACAACTCCAGAAAAACAAATATAATTATTTATTTTAAAAAAGTAACAATAAACGTAAAAAAGAATAATAAAAATAAAAGAAATACTTACAAATACATTTTGAACTTGAAGAGTAACTTAACCCTTTCGGGACTGCGGCCGCCTGAGGATCTGTGCCCAGTGGACCACAGCAGGAAGCGCATGCGTGTATGTATGGTTCCGGTCCTTAATTGCAAAACAGTCATTACATAACAACAGATCTTTTCACAATATAAGTCATTTTTTTGCATGCACCCACATGCAAATGAGCTTGTGTTCGAATTTATTGATGTATTTAAGGGCACAAGTAAGTTTTTTTTACGAGAAGGACCACCCAACTAGATGCCATTACTAGAAAATCAGCCGATGACATTAATTGGGGGCATGACCAATGTAAAGTAGGCGGTCCAATGTATCTCTAGTCAACGCGTGCCTGTCCGGTTCCAGTCCTTTCTCATGCCTCCCTGCTTGCGTTTATAGTCGGTTCCGGTCCCACTGACCCAACTTTTATATGCGTGTTCGTCCGGGTCCGGTCCCGAAAGGGTTAAACCCCTCTTGACACTTGATGTGTGGAATAACCCCTGCATGGTGCTTCCCACCAGGCAGGCCACCTTTCCCTGAACACCACTAGCACCCAAGTGTCGAGCCAATTCATGCTCTTGATACGTGAGGAGGCCACCAATATTGTTTTGTTAGCAAAATAAATTTATTAATGTTTGTCCTAATTATTAAAAATCTCGTCTATAGGGGGATCATAACTTTCGTGACAATATAAATAAATTAAAATATTATCAAACTATTTAACTTATCTAATAAAAATTTGGGACATTTACGGAATAATCTGCCTTTCACCCTAAAATTATTGGATTTTAGTCATAAAGAGTAAATTCATTTGAATGTAGGAAAAAGCACTCACTACCATACTCGTAAACAGGAAAATAAGAAAGTGAGGAAAATAGCACTCACTCACTATGTTTTTAAGTAATTATAAGTAACACTAAATAACCTGTTATTTAAACTTTTAAGTTAGTGAAAAAATATCAAGAGTAAAAAGTTTCTAAATTAATTCTTCAGTCTTCAGTGTAACATTAGAAAAACATCCCCATAAATCCTACTATTTTGTTTTAAGTTTATAATAACAATTTGCTAATTAAATTCGACGTTTCGCTTCTGATTTGGAACTATTTCAAGAGCCCTGCATATAAAAAAAAAATAACATTAATTTCCTATGAAATAATATGAATCGAGTCTTTATAATTTTAAAAACAATGAAAAAAGCGATTGACAAAATATTAGAGGAGCGAAATGTCGAGTTTAATTAGTAAATTGTTAATATAAACTTAAAAATTATGGGAATGTTTTTCTAATATTTAAAAAATAGGAACTAGAGTTGTGGGTTTCCTTTAGGTTGCATAGAGTGCAAAAAGTAATTATACCGTAAAGTGTCTTCCAATTTGCTAGTAACGTACCCCAAAATTCGAGTTTTAAGATGCAACTGTTTCTGAGAAAAAAAATTTTTTTTGTTCTTTTTGGGGCTTGAATAATATTGTTGGGGATGCTTCACATATTTTACATGAAAGACCTTCCTCCTTAAAATCACCTCTAAAACACATTACTATGTAGTAGTAAAGAAATTAGGTAGTCAGGGAAAATATGGAAATGACAGGGAATTTTGGCTGTTTCCTCAGAGTACGAACCTTGTAAATATTGGTTATTTTGAAAATTTTAGTTCCATGAACTAAAACAGAAAATGGAGGAATTACAACAAAACTGCATAGACACCAATGTTCTGTATACAAACGCTAACAAAAAAGTGAATTCCTTAACACAGAGGTTGAAGAACTGCCAGGACGAAGTGACACAACTAACACAACGAAATGAGGAATTGGAGACGGCACAGGTAGGTTTATTTTGTTGAGACAGAGAGTTTTTTCATTGTTATACACTCATGGTAATTGTATACAGATATATTTTTAATTAATTTTGCTGATTGCTGATAACTATCCTACAAATAATTTTAATTCATCCTAATTGTTTATGGCTCGGTAAAATTACAGAAATGAAAGTAATCAAATTGGCTAAGAACAAATTATTTAAATGGACAATCACACAATATCACAATGATTACCAAGTGTATAGTTCCACTAGTACAGAAAGCTGCACTTTCACTCTATCGTTATAGTTGCACCAGTAATTTTGAGATCTAATTTTTCTTTAAGGTTAAGAATAGGGCTTCCAATTTTCGGGATCGGGGCCCCATCTTGAGATTTTGGAACTGAAGATCAGTTTTTCGGTGTTATGGTGTTTTTCTCGTGTGAAATATGAAAAAAAAAAGAAATAGTTCTTCCATATATCAGCAAAATTAGCTTTCTTTGGTTTTTGCATGCCAGCTCTTTTGGAAAATTTTATTTTATTTTTTAACTGGTAGGATTTTTTTCTACAACTGTCAACAGAAGTATGCATTAAAGTATTATTTTTAATACACAAACTATGTGATTTTTTCATTGTTTCAAAACAGTACGCAAAATAGGGACTTGGTAGACTATGATTTCGGGCGCTTGACGTAGAGAATAAGTAACGTCGTCAAGTCATAGAACTGTTAGCCAGCCAGAAGGGTAAAATAGTTATTAATCACATAGTTTAGATTGATTTTAGTTTGCTTTTTTATATATTTATGACGATTGTAGAAAAAATATTGTATGCAATTTGTGTGCAAAGGGCATGTAGCACTCCCGAATGATATTCACTAAATACTGTCATTCGCGTGCGCTAAAGTAGTGGTTTGCACACTTGTTTCATAAATTACTATTTGGAATTTGTATACTCAATTTTCAGTGCTTTCAAAGTGCAATTTATAGTTCATTCGTACATAGCAGAATATTTTTCTGGCCCGAACTATATTTTTCAGTGTTATTTGCTTATTTTGTCAAATATGTCAAATGGAGCCCAACTTTTACCTAATTTTTCACACTCCCGATATATTTTTTAGATATAAACCGTGAAGCACTTACTGCATTCTTCTTTTATAGTTTAATTCAAAACTGAGAGAAAAGGTCAACAAGGTGTCCTTTAAATTTAGGCTTCATTTGACATGTTTTCATATTTGACAAGATGAGCTCTCTGTATTCTGTCATCTGGTAGAACACAGGTACCCACTTTTGTCATTTCTGTTCCCGTGGGTGGCACATTAAAAGCTTTATCTGTGTGAATTAGACAAACAGGGAATTTTTTTGTATCCGAGCAAACGTTATCCGGTTCTAATGAAAAAAGTATGCTGTAGTTTCACATGCTGCTTCTGAAGTCCTCCTAGTTGGGAGTACATTAATGTCTGGATAATCTTAACAGAAAGGTGTCAGACCTCGTTGGGATTGCCCAAACTTTATTCATTCATAATAAACAATATCTGTAATCACATTCGATAGTTCGGATTATGGATATCATCTCTCACAATTGGGGCGTTCGGATTATAGATTATATCAAATTATAGGGGATTCGGATCATTCATACATTACTGTATTGTGCAAGTGTGAATATTATTATATTATTAATTCAGATATTTTATAACTAATTGCTACCCACTGGTGAACTGAAGTGATAAAAACCTAATCTCTATGTACTGTTACTGTTGCTAATGTTTCAAAAATTAAACCTTTCACTGACGAATTCAAGTTAACAAAGGTCTCAAAATCATGTAATACAGGGTGTTAAAATTGCCAAAAAAACTGATGGTTTGACATTGATCTTATGTTCCTTCCTATCCAAATATGTTGTCTAGCAACTTTGGTTTAAATATTATTGGTCTTATTAATTTAGAAGATATAAGAATATTCAGTACTTTTTTGGAAATTTCAACACTATCTTCCTAACAAAAGACTTTTCCGGAGGAGCATTAACAGCATTTCTACTTATCTTCATGGTAGGATTTCAAATGATACTGATAATTTTGAAACACACAGAAAGCCACGCAAAGAAAACAGCTTTCTGTTCCAGCAAAAATAATACTTTTTTGAGTTTGTGTACGCTTTAAACCATACACTCTGTTTTAATATTTTTTAGAATTGTTTCAAAACACGGATTCAACAAATAAACAATGATAACGCATTTTTACTTGAACAAAAAGATAAAAATTATAATGACAAAATTCGTTTATTGGAACAAGAACTTGAGAAATTGAGACTAAGTAATAGAGCAGGCAAAACAGTTTCAGACCTTGAAAATTTTCTTCTGGAAAAAGAAAGCCAGATAACAGCTCAGAACAAACTTATAACTGAAATAGATGAGACAAATTTCGATCTTATTCACAAACTTGATGATGAAAAAAGGAAAAACGAAGAATTAAGTTCTTGTTTGGAAAATCTGAAATGTGAGCAAGGCGTCATTTTGAGTAAGTTAATTTTGTTGAGAGATATTTTAGAAGTAAATTTGCATGGTTCTATAGGCGAGAAAGTTGAAGTCAAAAATGAGGTTAGAAAGCTGCAGAAAATATGCGAAGAATTAAAAAAGACAATCCGTAAGTTGCGCAAGAAATACATTCATACTAATAGATGCAACCTTCTGTTAAAAAAAAGAAATTATTACTTCAAAAAAAGAATCCGTTCACTGATTGCATTGAAATGTGACTACTTGCTTGCTATCGAACAGTTAGAAGAAAGATTAGAGCACCTGACAAAGGGAACAAGATGTAAGTACCTACATGGTAGATATATAATTTACAAATAATACATATTTTAAGAAAAGGATTTACCGCACTTTAAGCCTAACGACTATTTTGGGCACCTACCGCCGCCACAACCTGCCATCTAAAAAAATAAGCAATAATTATTTCTTTTTTAATTATGCACTTATACAGTAGATGCTTTTTGGCCAATTTTAAAAACATGTTTATAATATTTACATATGTCAGCAAGTGCTCCATTTTCGGTATACAAGGAGTTACAATTTGGAGAAAAAGAAAATATGAACTACTGATATTTTAACCAAATTTGGTTCACGCTGCACCAGAGGTGAATAGTTACAGTTACAGTTTGAACATCCATGGGCGGCCAGTGACAAAAATGTGGGCAAAGCAGTTATATTTCTTTGTTGCACTACCCACATTTTTACCACTGGCTTCCTGAAGATATCAGGTGTATCATATACAAAACCTGGCTAAAATATCTCAATAAGTAGTTTAGAATGAAGAGAAAAATATTTCCGTTGTCTGAAGTTTTGTTATTTATTTGACATTTTATATGTTGAACACGGAGCATTGGCGGACACATTATTATACAGAATCCTCCAAAAAGTCCCCATCAAAGAGGGAATTTTTTAGTTAATGTGATTTATTTTGAAATGTAGCTTTTGGGTTAATTTTTGCTTTAAAAAAGATGGAAAATGGCAAACTCAAATGGGGTCATGTGACTTTTGCTATCTATTAAAAAAGAAATATTCCAAAAATGGGCTTAGGGGCTTATGTGCTAAAATTTCAAAAAGTTCTACTTGAAAAAGTTGTTCCTTTTTCAATTTTACATAACTGTGCAAAATTTGAAGGCTCTCTTGAAAGATGGATTTGGATTTTTTTAATATCTACCTATAAAATCTCTGAAATTTTTAAGAACTTTCAACTTCATAAAAACTATTTTATATCACTAGCTTTATCCTTCTATTGAATTTTTGTTACTAGATATTGATAAGAATATGATTTTTTCAAAAGAAAATGATATTTAGACTTTAAAATTTTGTTTTGTGTGATGCAAAGGTGATGTGCCGTCGAGCGCTAGGAGATACATTTATTAACATTAAATTTTCCAGTACTAAATTGATGCATAAGATAAATTGTTTCTTAAAAAGTAGTTAAATGCTCGTTGCATAATATTCTATTAAATAGGTGCTAGCTTGAAACGTATAGAAAATTGCACTGTGTAATTACAAACTGACAATGCATTTTTTCGGCACGTTTTTATTGCTGCATAGATGCTGCATATCACGCTTCCAAGAGATGCAAACAGAATGGTCATAAAATGTATTTTTATTTTCAAAATAAAAAACCCAATGGCAACAGTTAGAGCACGTTCTGAAATTTCAGACAATTCAGTTAAAAAGTTAGTTTAGAACATATTCTACTTTTGTGAGAATGTTCATATGAGAGCCAGTCAATTTTATATTATATTTATGGTACAAGGAACATGCCATTATTTCAATTTCAACATGTGAATATGGGTTGTCATTTGGGAAAGTGAAATTTTTTATCTTTAATAAAAGTATGTCTTTAATTTTTTTTATTAATTTGCCAAAATGTATCAAATTAAGTACCTACTACATAAAAATGCCCGTCTTAGATTCTACAAAAAGAAAAATATATTTTTTGGTCTTGCCATTATGTTTCATCATTATACAAGGTGTCCCTGGTTTAACAATTTGCAGAAAAAGTCATTTTAGAACAAAAGTTCTTATAAACATGAGTGTATAAACCACTAGTTTTCGAGATACAGAGCATTCAAAAACACAATTATTTTCATATTTTATTTTTTGTCTGTATAAAAATTTATTTTTATTTTTTTATCTGTATAAAAAAATAGGAAAAGATATAAAAAGATATATCGACTTCAAACTAGGTATGTAGTAATAGGTCTTCAAGGACCACAGGTATACTGACAAAATGTTTAGATTCACCAGTGGCGAGTGTGGGACTAACACTGTATCCTGAAAATTAAGCGTTAATATACCTATGTTTTTTTGCCCTAAAATGACTACAAATTATCAAAGTTGGTCTGCAAAAACCAGGGACACTCTGTATATTTGTGTTTATTTTGAAAAAGCAATTTCTCATAAAATCTATATTTCAAGAATGTTGAAAGTGTCAAAAATGTTATTGTGAATCATAAATAGGATAATGTTTATTTCTCCGTAGATGGATCTTTGACCAGGGTATTAGAATAAGTGTGTAGGTTTAGTCTTAGGCTTAGGCAAATCTTTTTTTTATTCTATACCATATGTATGAACTTTGGATTAATAATTATGATTATAAGGGCAGTGGTACCACTCGATTGTTAATAGTTTTCGCCCAACTATACTGCACAAATTTTCGTCTATAGTTGTCTACGTAATGTGGATGCTTGACTCTGATAAGAGATATACAATGCTTTCATCTCAAAATGAACCACCTTAAATATATCCTGAACTTGAAAAAATGTACAAACTTCAAGAATCCACAAAATAAGTAGATATTTTCATATAAATTCAGTGTGTCCGCATTTGCTTGTGAACACTAGGTATCTATGAAGGGCCTAGTAAAATTTGGCATTATTACAAATGGATGATGCCATCGAATTGGCCATAGCTCAAAACCTTTTGTACAAAATATCAATACTCTCTATTACGTGAGTGGTATACTCCTATATTGATGCACAGAAAATCAAGTTGACCTCTCATCAAAAGTCGCCTGTTTGACACCTAGTGGAACTGATTTGTCATGTTATTGGGAACAAAAAACCCTAATAGCAATTTGTCGTTCGAGTGGCACATTATTTGTTATTAACAAAAAAACTGTCAAAAATAAAACAAATGAAAAAATGCTCCGAAAAGGTAAACTGGGAAAAAATAAACACTTTTTGTCTCTTGATATTTTTTCGAAACACCCACCCTTTTTGAACTACAGGCGATTTAAGGTGCAAAAATGGTTAAAAATGGTAAACTATAAAAATTCATATCTCAGCTTCTACCAAAGCTTTTGGAATGTTCGAAAGTGCAAAATGATCCTCGAGACTTGTACTTTCATGTGGTGTTGCAGTTGAATTTGCATAAAATTATCCAGTTTCGTTCAACAGGTTGAAGTATGTTACAATGCGTATATTCACAAAGAAAAATTTAAATTTATATAATAAATTATTAAGAAAATGAATTCAATTAATAACTGCATAAAATATTATCAATAATTTCGAATACTATTACATAATATTTCATTGCAAGCATAGCTAATTATATGTTATCTTCATTCTCACTTTCCTCTTTCAATATATTATTATCAGGTACATACATTCTCCGCATTTTTGCATTGTATACAACAAGTGCAAAGCTCGCAACATCTGAATCCTTGTGAGAAGCACGAACAAATTTCCTCTTTAGTACGTATAAGGGTGGAGCGAAAACAATGAATTTTTTTTTCGGAAATTAAATTCGCACTAGTGTAAAAAAGTTGCGTTTAGTGATAAGCTACTTATAAATGTATTACTTATTACAAAAAATATCTTCAGGGTCCGCCCAGCTTTTAAGGAATCGAAAAAAAAAAGTTTGTCAATTTTCAATAATTAAATTTACTAAAAAAAAACAGAATTTTTGCTTGCCATTACCTACTATTATTAAGTTCTAGAATATGAAAAACGCTGGTTAAAGTCCCAGACTAAACAAAAAAGCATCTAGAGGGTCCGCCACATTACATTTGGTTCACATATTTAGCAGTTCTTCGATTTTTTGATATATGAATCAAAACAACCCAGAGCTCATCACGAGAAGGTGACTGCTAATGGAGCTCCACCCTACACCAACCCTACCTCCCCACCAATATTGGTGTAATTTTAGACTTTGTATTGTCTCTTTGTTTAAAATAGACTCAATTTTGGCACAAATGAATCCATGTCTTTGTGTCTAACCACACACCGACAACGAAGCTTCCGTCACAAGCTTAATGTTCCTTTCCACTGATTGAGTGTGGCAAGGAAACCTCGGAATTTGTGGATATGTCCTCTGGTCAGTAAGAAATTGCTGTTCCAATTTAGGAACTTTCTTGATTTTACTACAAGAAGACTCTCCGAAGTCTTTACATTTACAATATGACATATCAAATAGTGTTTCTTTTGCTTGGCTCAAAAATTGGTCTGCTTTGGATTTGAATAAGTTATTTGGTGAGAATTTTTTTATTCCCATATACTTCTTATGATTTTTATTCTTATGAATAACTTTTTGAGAATTGTCAAACAATTAAGGATCTTTATAACTAACTAACAGGGTTAAGACTGTCACGAACATATATATTATATTACTTTATTATTATATTACTTTATTACATCATAGTAGGTCGATAAAACTTTTAGGTCCAAGTCCATTCCTTGTCCAAAGATGAAACAAGCACTCGTTTTCCTAGTTTTTATATTACTCGCACTCCCACTTGCCATTTTATATTACCAGTATAACATAAAAAATGAAAATAGCTCACCATCAACGTTGGTATAACTTAATATCCAAATATAATAAACAAATCTCGAAATATATCTCTTTACTAGAGTCGTCTCAATACTTTCACGCATGAAAGTGATTTTAACAACTAACCAAAAAGACGCTACGTTGCGAAAATTATTGTGACCTCCGCGAGTTATTTTTTAGACCAGGCAGTGGCATCGTCTTGTATAAAAAAATAAATCCTAAAATGACAGATAATGTCGGCACGTGGCGGAACCTCTAGATGTCTTTTGTTTAGTCTGGGATTTTAACTAGCGCGTTTTATATTCAAGAACTTACAAATAGTAGCTAATGTCAAATGAAAATTTGTGTTTTTTTTGTAACAAATGTAATTGTTGAGAAACGCAAATTTTTTTATATTTTACCATTCTTTAAAGGCCGGGTTCAAACCTATTCTAAAACACAACTTTGGATAACTAATGTGAACTTGATTTGGAAAAAAAAATTTCGCTCCACCCTAGTACGTATGTACAGGGTGATCATTTTTAGACGCCCAGCCTATGTAGATGGAAAACGGTCAAATATTTGGAGATGTTATATATGGGAGATGATATAGGGTGTATAAAGGAATAAATTGGGCAATTTAGCGACTTTTTGAAAATACGACGCTAGGCGTCGCGACGCCAAGAAAATTTTTTCCCCACCAACATAAAATTTTTGTTACATTGTTCGAAAGCCCTAATTTATCTGAACATTTTTCATTAATGCAATTTTTCTTTATTCTCATCCGTTAAAAAGTTATTCTTCAAAAACTCATTAAAATATTAATTTTTCTTAATCGCAAATGACGTAGCGTTTTCAATGATTTTATTTTTGGGGATATTCCAACGACCCTTTATGTGTGTGAAAGATCTTCAAACTGCATGTTTTGACCTTCTTACCGTCTTTTAACCTTCTTACAAATCCAGGACCTGCTACAATTTTTTATACCCTCAATTTTCACTAAATGCATTTAGTGTTTTTTTTTGCTTAAAATCTGACACCGCAGCGTTAATAAGGACACCACAGAACCAGCATCTTATAACAAATTTAAACAAAAAATATACAGGGAGTTCTTTTCTATAGAGTACCAAAATTTAGCAAAATAGGAATTTTAAAGGCATCTGGCGAATAAAGTCAAGTATGCCATGTAATTACCTCAAAACAGTTGAATGGTCAACAGAACTATACAAGGTATCTATTGGTGTGCAAAAATCCAAAAACAAATACAGTGAAACCTCCCACAGGCGGACACCAATGGTTCCAACTTTATTGTCCGTTTGTGGGAGGTGTCCGCTTATGGGAAAAGCTGACTGAAAGAATTCACCGAAATAATGACAAAGTATGTTTTTATATGAATAGTCCAAGAAAATTATACATGAACAAAAAAAAATCTTATCAGGTAGATACTTTCAGGGTTGGTTGTGGGTAGCATCCTGAGTATAACCCCAAAAAATCACCATCGAAGTCATGTTACGAGTTACGAACCCCGCAATAGGGGTGGTTTTGCAAACTTTTTTTTTTGCAATTTTTTTTCTTATGTGTACATTATTACATTCTCTACAACTTTCCCTTATGAAGTTTTTTTTTTAACTTCAATACTTCATGAGATATAGGTAAAAGATCACCACTAGCTAAAGTGCTTTATAAGGGCGAAAAAAATTTCTTTAAAACAAGCTGATTTGCGTGTAATCTTTTGTATAAGTACTTAGGAGTGCACCCCCAGTTAACCCTGAAAAAATCAGCTTGTTTTAAAGAATTTTTTTTTCACCCTTATAAAGCACTTTAGCTAGTGGTGATCTTTTACCTATATCTCGTGAAGTATTAAAGTTAAAAAAAAACTTCATAAAGGAAAGTTGTAGAGAATGTAATAATGTACACATAAGAAAAAAAAATTGCAAAAAATATGTTTGTAAAACCGGGGTTCGTAACACGACTTCGATGGTGATTTTTCGGGGTTATACTCAGGACGCTACCCACAACCAACCCTGAAAATATCTACCTGATAAGAATTTTTTTTCTCCATGTATAATTTTCTTGCACTATATTGAGTAGGGGTATCATTCCATCTTTATCCTTTAATATGAATTGTATATTACACCAACTTTATTCCACACACAGGCTGAAAATACAGCTCTGAATATGTTCCCGAATTAAATAAGTCCGTTCATTAGAGTTTCGCGTCCGTCTTTAATCTATTTCTGGGAAAATTACACTGTCCGCGTCCGTCCAATAGAGAGTCCGCTCGTGGGAGAACTCTTTACATGCTAAAACGTATGCCTGTGTTTGGTTCTAGAAAAAATGTCCGCTCAAGAGAGATGTCCGTTCAAGAGAGGTGTCCGCTAGGAGAGGTTTCACTGTATACAGGTTGTTTTCTCTGTGTTATCTCAAAGTGCTGAATTTTTTAAAACATTTTACGGGTCAAATGCAAGGAATTATTATAAATTATTGGAAATGTATTAATAAATGAAAAAAATAATCTATTTTTTACAAAGTATCATTCAACAAGTAAAAAACTATTTAAATTATTGGACTTTTCTGTCGACTATCCTCTAATAAAATTATACATTTTTCTATGGGTTTCAGTTGTAGCACACTACCCGTCTTAACTTATCTGGACTTACTGACTGTGTAAATTTTAGACGTAGTTCGTTTATAATTTCTGAGGCGATTTTGATACACCTAATCGATTTTTATCGCTCTTGATCCGTATAGATAATATTTAAAAAAATAGCACTTTGAGTTGGCACACAGAAAATACAGGTTGTATATTTGTTATTGGATCTTTGCGTACCAATACCCTGGTCCTGTCGACCATTCAATTGTTTTGAAGTAATTCCATGGAATACTTGATTCTTGACCCGCCAGGTTCCTTTAAATTTCTATTTTGCTAAATTTTGGCTCCCTGTAGAACAAAACTTCCTGTATACTTTTTGTTCAAATTTGCTACAATAGGGGGTTCTGTGGTGTCCTTATTAACGCTGTGGTGTCAGATTTTAAGCAAAAAATCGTTAAATGCATTTGGTGAAACTTGGGGGTATAAAAAAAGTGTAGCCGGTCCTGGATTTGCATGTTGAGATAAGAAGGTCTAAAGACACGGTTTGAAGATCTTTCAAACAAATAACAAACAAATAAAGAATAGAGAATATCCCCAAAAATAAAATCATTGAAAGTGCTACGTCATTTTCGAACAACAAAAATTTATATTTTAATGTGTTTTAAATAATAAATTTTTAAGAGAAGATAATAAAGAAAAATGGAATTAATGAAAAATGTTCCGAAAAATTAGGGCTTTTGAACAATGTAACAAAAGTGGTATGTAAGTGGGAAAAAATATTTCATGGCATCGCGATGCCTAATGTCGTATTTGCAGTCGCTAAACGGGCCAATTTATTCCTTTATACACCCTATATTTATTTTATTTTATTTTATTTATTTTATTGCTCCAAGAAAATTACAATTACAATAATTAATATTACAGACATACGCACGAGGAGTCCTTAAAGGACTTGTGTGTGCGACTTAACTTATAGAGAAAGTAAAACTTAGCAAATACACAAGTTAATAAGAATACAAGTAGAAATAAAAAATGAAATACAAGGATACAAAAATAAAATGTAAAGCACCAAATGGTGCACCAAGCATAAAGTAGTATAGCACATTTCACATATGGTTGCACTTAGCAAGTTCTTTGCTCTTACCAGTAAATTATTATTGACTTGGCTGAGTGATTCAGTTACAGAGAGAGAGCAAAACTTAACTAATACAAAGTTAAAAATGATACAAATATACCTGGAAATGGATTTTGGGACAATTACGCCAACTCCAACTGAGTAACGCTGGTACATAAAACATGATAAAACCTCCTGATCCAGTCCTGTAACCTCACCTTAAAGACATTAAATCTTAAACATCTAATCTCCACTGGCAACATGTTCCAGACCCTAGGTGCGAGGTAGTGTGGATGTCTCTGGGACCAGGAAAAGGAGAACCTGGGCACCAAAACATTGCCAGCACCAGCTGTTCTTGTGTGGAGACTAGGATGTCCAAGAGGACGTTGAAATAAGTCCTGTTTTACGTAAAACTTTATTGTGTGTAAGATGTATAACTGTCTAGTATTTAGAAGACCACTTTCCGTGAAAAGTAAGATAGAAGGATATCTATTAGGTTTGGACATAATGATTTTTATAATTTGCTTGTGGGCCGAACTGACCGAAGCCAAGACATTTTTGCATGCAGCGCCCCAAACCAGGATCCCATAGGTCATCACAGATTCTACTAAAGACTTATATACGTTTTTAAGACTATTTAAGGACAGGATTTGTCGAAGTAAGTAAAACTTATACGATAGTTTCCGTAATTTCATAGTTACATATTCACAGTGAGCATCCCATTTTAGGTGATGGTCTATAAAAATCCCAAGATATTTTAATTTAGATTTCATCTGTATAGAATTATTACCTTTACACATACAGTTCACTGTATTGCAGCCCTCTTTATGTACAGTGAGGAGGTTAGTTTTTGGTAAACCTGATTTATTGATTGCAAATGGAATGAAGGCAGACTTCTCCATATTGAGTGTTAAAAGGTTGTGGTCCATCCACGCCCTGGCCATCCCCAACGCTCGCTCAGCCTCAGCATATACCCCCTCCCATGTCTCACCTCGAACCAATATGGCACTGTCATCGGCAAAGCACACTACCTTGGCAGGAGAGACATTAGTAATAAGGCCATCAACATAAATTGAGAAAAGGATTGGTCCAAGGACCGTGCCCTGCGGCACACCAAAACCCACCTCTCTCTGACCACTACATGTGTTACCAATTTTCACTTGCTGGGTCCTGCCTGATAGATAAGATCCGAACAATTCATTGGCCTTACCCCGAATACCCGCCGAATCCAATTTCGAGAGGAGGATGTGGTGCGCCACAGTGTCGAAAGCCTTAGTAATATCAAGGAAAATACCCATTGACTTCATACCGGACTCCCTGCAGTCAATGACAAAGGAGGAGACCTCCAATAGGGCATTCTCAGTTGAGCAATTTTCCTTAAACCCATATTGGCTTTTAGAAATGATGTTAGATTTTTTAAGGAAGTCACACAGCCTTGTCTTGATACACTTTTCAATTACCTTGTTTAAGTTGCTAGTGATAGCTATAGGCCGATAATTACCAATGTTCTTTCTGTCACCAGACTTGTAAATAGGAATTATTGTACTACGTTTGAATGTATTAGGGTATATGCCTGTCGACAAAATAGAATTAATGAGGCACTTGAAGGGCTTAATCAGGGCACGATTGTTTGCCTTCAAAATATCAACCTCAACACCGTCTTCACCTCTTGAACCAGAGACCTTCAACTCTCCAATAGCCCGAGTAATCTCATTATCTGAGATCTTTCTAAGAAATATAGATTTATCGTTTAATCTTTCTCGGAAGTTGAGGGAACAGCTGGGAATTTTACTAGCCAGCGACGCCCCAATTGATGAAAAATAGTCATTGAAAGCATTAGCTATGGGCCCGGAATCAGTGAGTAATAGTCCCCCAGGGCCATGGACCACCTAAATACTATTCGTGTCACCAGTTTCATTAGTGGCGTCCCTAATTATTTTCCAAACCCTTCTGGGATTATGTCGAGAGGACTGGAGACGTGTTTTATAGAACCAGTTTTTACTTCTTTTAATAACCTTGTCAAAACAATTCCTGTAATGCCTGTAATTACGCTGAGCCAGTTGGTCACCAGGTCTTCGAGCAGCGAGTTTTTTGAGTTTGTCTCTCATCCTGATGCATGAAAGTATACCCGGAGAAATCCAGGGTTTTAGACAAAATTTTTTATTAGGGATTACAAATTCACTAGTCGATGACAGCAGATGATGTTGCAAAATCCTAACAAATTCCTCTGCAATTATATAATCTCCCATATATAATATCTCCATATCTTTGACCGTTTTCAACCAACAGAGGCTGGATGTCCTATCACTACACAAACAAATAAATTTTGCAGAAATTCTAATGGACTCCAACTTTTAAGCTTAATATTTTCCAAATGCTTTGATATTGAGGTTCACTATTAGAAATTGGCTAATCTATACATTAGGAAAATATCAGTTCACTGGAAATGGAATCTGCTTCTTTTTGGAGTCTGAAGTCCATTTGACAGGTATTGTTAATTAGCTCTCTGTTGTGGAACTATATGTTCAGGGGTATAATAATTTATAAATAATTTGATGCAAATTCAACTCCAAATTTAACAGGTAAAACAAAAATTGGCCTATATGAAAAATACCACGTGAAAGTACAAGTCTCGAGGATCATTTGCGCTTTCGAACGTTCTGAGTGCCACTTTTAGCCATTTTTGCATCTTAAATCCCTGGTAGCTCGAAAAGGGTGTGTTCTTCAAAAAAAGATCAGGAGATACCCAATGAAGGTACTTTCGGAGCGTTTTTTCATTTGTTTTATTTTGACAGTTTTTTGTTAATAACAAATAACGTGCCACTCGGACAAAAAATTGTTATTAAGGTTTTTCGTTCCCAATGACATGGGAAATCAGTTCCACTAGGTGTCAAATAGGCGACTTCCAATGAGAGGTCAACTTGATTTTCTGTGCATCAAAGTAGTGGTATAGCGCTCACCTATATATATGTATGTGACCTATTTGAAATGGAAGCACCCCGTAAAATCTTTTTTCATCTGATTTTAGCCTTTTTTTCTAAAGATAGGTCACAACAAACTCTTTACTTTGGTGCAAAATTTCAGGTCTTTATTCAAGGCCTACTACAATTTTTTTTCTAGTAAAAAAATGTTGAAACCATTTAACGATTTTTTATTTAAAGTCTGAGGCCTGTGTTAATTAGGACACCCTAAAACCCCCACATACCAAATTTGAACAAAAAATATACAGGACTTCCTTTCTGCGGGTTGTCAAAGTTGCACAAAATAGGTATTTTAAAAACATCTGGCAAGTCAAATGTGCCATTGAATCCTCTTAAAACAGTTGAATGGTCAACAGGACCACTTAAAGTGTTGGTGTGTAAAGATCCAGTAGAAAATATACAGGGTGTCTTTATCTGTGCCATCTCAAAATAGACACTATAAACGAACTAAGTCTAAAAATATAGAAGCCCGAGAGTCAGTAAGTCCATATGAGTTAAGATGGCTGATGTGCCACAACAGGAAACGCACAGAAAATGGATCATTTTAGACAGTGTCTTTATTGAGAAAGGTTCAATAATAATTTAAATTGTTTTTTTATTTGTTAGTTGTTGTAAAGGAATAAATTACTTTTGTGTTTATTACTGTTTTTTCAATAATTCCAGGCCCTCTTGGCCAGTATAAAGTTTCATAAAAATTCAGCATTTTGAGATGGCCCAGAGAAAAATGCTCTACATTTTTGTATTGAATCTTTGCACACTTTGAGTAAATTCCCATTTTGCTCAACTTTGGAACCCTGTACAATAGAACTCCCTGTATATTTTTTGTTCAAATTTGGGAGGGTGTTTTTGGGGTACCCTGATTAACGCTGAGGTGTCAGATTTTAAATAAAAAAATCGCTAAATGGCTTTCGTCACTTTTTACTAGAAAAAAAAAACGTGTAGTAGGCCTTGAAAATTGAGATTAAGACCTGAAATTTTGCACCAAAGTAAAAAACAGTGCGAACTATCTTCACAAAAAAAACGGCTAAAATCGGATGGAAAATAAAAAAAAATTACAGGGTGCTTCCAGACTAAGTTTTAAAATGAATTTTTCAAAAAACCGTGTATTTTTGGAAAAAAGTCTATTGCAATTTTTTCTTACAATTGACTGGGAAATTTAGTGAAGGTAAAAAAATAATTTTTATACGATCGTTATAAAAACTTACTTTTTTTAACCTTTTTAAATGCCTAAAGTATATCTTTTTTTAACTTGTTAAAAAAAGATATACCTAAATTTTTCAAAAAACCGTGTATTTTTGGAAAAAAGTCTATTGCAATTTTTTCTTACAATTTACTGGAAAATTTAGTGAAGGTAAAAAAATAATTTTTATACGATCGTTATAAAAACTTTACTTTTTTTAACCTTTTTAAATGCCTAAAGTATATCTTTTTTTAACAAGTTAAAATAACTTACTTTTTTCACTCTGAGCAGTTTAGAGTGAAAAAAAGTTAACTTTTTTTCACTCTAAACTTCTTTACTACGTTTACATGGAGTTTGGAATCGAATTCAGTGTAATGCAGTTTGGTGTTTTCATAAATGGTAAGTGTGGCGTTAAATCCCGAAAATAAGAAAATTTATTTTGAGATTCAAATCAATCTCAAAATCTCTTCATGCGGTTTTCAATAATTCTAGAAACATATTCAAATCGATTTCAATACTATGTGTAAACGTAGTGAGACCGCGATCTAAATATTACAATCCTCGTAATTGAAAACCATAGTGCATTTATATGCCCTTTAGTATATAACACAAAAATCCCATCCCAAATATTTCAATGTTTAAGCACGATCGTATAAAAAATAATGTATGAAACTCATGCATAAAGTGTCTTTTTTTCATTCATGGGATTGCGCGCACTCACCTGCGGTTCGTGAGCGCAACTTTCCCATTCATGAAAAAAAGTACTACTTTATGCATAAATAACTATTCCAGTGGTGTATCATTTTTTTTTTATTAAAAAATATGATGTTTGGCCCCTGCCTCTCTGGCATTGGTGGAAATAGATAGTCCCAATTATTTTTAATTTATAACATATAATGTGTGTCTAAACTGAACCAAATATGTCTGGCTTAAGTGTCGTTATTTAGGAAAGATAAAAGAAACTTGAAAAAATGAACTTTGACGCTCTGTATAACGAGAACCATTAGGATTTCTATACATATTTATATAAAAAATCTACTTATTTTGATGTTTTCTATGGATTCTTGAAATTTTGTCCATAAAAATTGGACCCCTTGACCTCTTACATACCTCCCTCCCCTATAGTGACATCATTTTAATTAGCAGAAAATTCCGTATTCAATCTTGCCAAGAAACTTAAGATTGGATTACGAACAAGAACGGCTTTCATTTCATAATAAACCACTTTAAGTGTCTTGTGATTTTTAAGATTAAAAATATTGACAAAAACGAGTCAATATTTGGCATTGTCGGATAGGGAATTATTTGCTCTTTAATATGATGTCACTTGATGATGGGTGCCACTTGAAATATAAAAAATAAAAGCTTGTAAAAAATGAGTGTGGCTGGGGTGAAGGGGTGAATGCTAAAATGAATTCAAATCTGCAGTTAAGCTTTGCTATTTAAGGTGGATCATTTTGAAATGAAAGCGCTGTATTTGTCATAATCATATTTGTGCTGAAAGGATCATCGTTTAGTCATGGTAAGAACCTAATTCCACAAGACTTTAGAATTTCAAACTACATTGTCCACCTATTTAATTTTCTCTTTAGGAACTTGTGCCAGCTTTACGTTGGCATGGTAACAGCAGTCGAGTAAGGCCACGTCCTTATCTTAATTGTGTCGTAGCCTTAAAGTAATATTTTAGGTTACATCGAAACATTGGAAGGACAAGTTGCTGCAAAAAATGCAATCATTTTGAAATTCACTTGTCAAGCTGCAATAACATGGAAATTAATTGTTCAGTCTAAAATAGCACATGAGAAACAAGATCTGAGTGAAAAAATCGGTCTTAATACCAAAATATTATCTCTTGAGACCGAGATACAAAGACTGGAAGGGTTAATACAGAAAGCTGAAATAAAAAGTCAACAGTTACAAAATGAAATTGAAAACACAACAGACCTTTGTAATTTGCAGCAGAATGAAAAAGAGGATTTAAGTAACAAAATGTATTCCCTAGAAGCAGAGAAGCTAAAAGTGGAAGAGTTGTTGAAAAAGGTAGAACTAAAATATCAGCAGAAACAAAAAGACTATACCGACATGAATAGCAAAGTATGCTTGCTAGAAAGCGAGAAAGAGAAATTAGGAGGTTTGCTGCGAGAAGCTCAAGACAAATGTCAGCAAACTCAACAGGACTGTAAAATGGCGAAAGAACTGAATAGCAAATTAAGATTACTTGAAAATGACAAATTAAAATTGAAAAGCGCACTGGAAAAGGCTGAAGCAAATTTCCAACACTCTATACAAAATGAAATGAAATTGACGGAAAATATGTGTAATTTACAAAAATCTTATGACGATTTAAATAAAAAAATATCTTGCTTAGAAAGCGAGAATGCAGAACTTAATTGCAAATATTACAAACTTCAACAGAAGAGTTATGCAGGATTTGATGAAATAGCAACTCTGACTGATAGAGTAAATATACTTGAAGCTGATAAATTAAAATTAGAGGACTTGCTAGAAAAGGCCAACGGAAGAGAAAAGGAATATGCCGAAAGTATTATTAAATTGCAAAAAAACCTAAAAGATTCAAATATGAAGACTGAAAATATGACCACCAGTATAGTTTTACTAGAAGATAAGAAAATAAAAGTAGAAGAGGTTTTAAAGAAAACTGAAGAAAAGTATCAACAAACTCAAAATGATCTAAATTCAAAAATATCTTTGTTAGAATCTGAAACATTGAAGTTGAAAGAATCATTAGAGAAAAGCGAAATCAAATACCAACAAGCTGCACAGAGTGAAAAAGACTGTGTTGAAAACCTATGTAAGTTACAAAAAGATAATGATAATTTAAGAAGTTCTCTAAACAACTACTTAATGATGCAACAAGGTATTTCTAATCTTGAGACTCGCAACAGTACATTAGTACAATATTTAGAGGAAAGTAAAATAAAAATTGAGCATTTAGAGCAACAAAAAGAAAAAACTGTGAAAAACCTGAAAGACAGAATTGCTAAACAAGAGGCAATAATACGCAAATTGCAGGATACTAATGACCTGTTGCACGAAATAAATGATGACTTAAAAACAAAGCAAAATGCAGATAGTGATGCAATAAGACATTTAAATAATAATTTAGACTCCTTAGCTGACCAGGTTGATACACTTACAAGAAAAAATGCCACATTAATGTCGGATCTTGAGCTGGAGCAAATTAGGTACGAGAATGCAATTGCAAAGTTTAAAGAAAAATTTGAACAGACACTCGATGAAACGAAGCAATTGAAGCAGATAAATGATCATAACATAGCAACACTCTCTTCATGGTGTGAACAACTAAACACTGCAATGGCAGTTTATAATTTTGAAATCAAAAGGAATCCTCAATTTTCTGGGGAATCACACAGAAGAATTACTAGAGAGTTTAACAAGCTACAGGAACAAATGACAGGAACTCCACATCAATGGACTCCATTAACAGATCTGATTCATAGTGAAAGCCTACCAAGTAAGTTCTACTTGCCTTTTTCATTCTCATACTTGCTTTTAATTTAATAGCAAAAAGAAATTACAGTGCATTTATTATTAGAAATTAGGAGTTTTTATGTATTATAAAGGCTGCCCTGTAATTTCATACAGGATGAGTAAGAAGCATGGAAATTTGCTTATATTTCTTAAAATATTTATTATTTTTATAAGAAAAGTTTGTGCCAAAAATTTATTTTTTTAACATAAATAACTTAATTTCTATAGTGACTAACTTTAGTTCTTTTTTATTTTCTTTACATTTCTAGCTGAATGTATGACTATAAAATTTTACTAGGATTAGTTCCATATGAAAATTTTGAAAAAATAACTATTCTAAAAATCAGCTCCCTTGCTTTGACTTTTCTAATGTCGTTCGAGTACGTTATGAAAATCACATGAAAATTCCAAATCTTGGTTAACAAAAGTTAATTTGAAAATTAACTGATATTGGTTAGAACAAACTCCATTAAATAGTACAGTCCCTTAGAATGTCATAGCAACCAAGAGGTTTACAGCATTCAATTTTTAACCCTTTCAGTGCAGGTGTGCAATCAAGGCTACAGTTAATGAGATTTTGTACTGATTACAGGGTGATTCAGTCATGATGTAAAAAAATTTAACTACAGGTGAAAAAAATAGCTTAATACGAATATGAAATTTAAAAAATTCTAAACTCAAGTAGATATACTATGAGAGTGCGGGGCCACTTGCCCCAATCTTCATGAGACCAGAAATGTCTGCATTTTGGCTATGTCACACCCGAAGTCACGTGACGTCACAGGGACACGTGTGACCTCCAGTTGACCGTTAGATTGAGAGAGTTTGAACTCAGGTCTCCATGTTAACCTCCATAAGACTCAAAAGCTGCATTCTGACAGGTCGCCTGCAAGATTTTCTCAAAGTATGTCAATTAGTGACGGGTGCAAGAACCGCCTTTCCTGGGCCTCGAATTTCTGGTTGGCTGCTCACTTGGCCACCGCCTTCCAACTAGAGCGTGATTAGACTTGCGTTTGAATTTGTTCCGACATGTTTTAGAATTCTTAGAAATCTAGCCGCCGAGTTTCCAGGCCACCTGCCTCATGTTAAACGCCCAGTAAACGGACCTGAAGCTCCTCGCTTCCTAGAAAAATGACTGTGGGGCCTCACCAGTGTTCCTGGCATGCAAATCACCATTCGAAACTCTTGTAAATCATATCTCTGGTAGATTCTAAATCCTCCTGTAAACCGTGTGATACCAAGTCTTTGGAATGTGATGATAAGTTAAAAAGCCATGATGCAATAAAATACAATATAAACGGTAGTAACAAAGCATGTGGAAAATCCGAAACCCCTTGAACCGCCGATGCTCGAGATCTGCTTGCGCAGCATCTAGTACAATGGGCATACTCATTTCTGTCGAAACACCCAAATATCTGCAAAAATTGAGAAAATCGCCAACACAAACAATTTCGCCAAAAAATACAGACATCCAAGTTTATTAACATACACTATCTCAGCAGCTATAAAAAATCGGAGAAATTTCTTTGTAAAATTGTCGCCTTAAGGTAAAACCAGACGCAAAAACATATGTCCCAAAAAGTTCAACCTACTTTGCCCTGGAAAATCGAACATTTTTAAATGACTAAAGTATTGAAAATATTTTAGACACACTCCGAAAATAGTTTGGCATAAATTATGAAATTTTGATATGAAATGTAAACTAAAAATACACATTAACACACATCAAGGTTCTTTATGATTTACCAAGTAGAAGGAATCGGGTAAAGTCTGGATTCTGTTGAAGCTTTGCTCCTCAAGGCAGTTTATTTTAGATTTCCAGGAATAATTTAATGTTTTGTCGCTGACCTATCTGAAGTTTCCTGCCCTACCAAATAATTTCTACATTGCAAATCTACTAAAAAAAAAAATACAAACAACGAAGTTTATTTAACGTACACTCCTTTAACTGCTATCAAAAAATCAGAAATTTCTGTGTGTATTATCCAGGTGTATGTAAAATTGTTGCCTTAAGGAAAAAAACAGGTGCAAAAACATACGTCTCAAAAAGTTCAACTGACTTTGCCCTGGAAAATCAAACCTTTTTATACGACTAAAGTAATGAAAATATTTTAGAGACACTTCGAAAATAGTTTGGTATAAAAATCATGAAATTAGGCAGAAGGCCACCCTCGGTTGGAAAAACATGTTTTTCTTCCATATTCTCAGCTTTCTGCTTCTCATTGAAAAGAAACAAGTCAGTACTTTGACGTATGTTTGATGCAAGTGAAAATTATTCAGAATTTTTCGAAAAACGGCGACTGATCAAAAAAAAGTTATTAGAAAAAGTTGCTCGGTAGGCCTAGATTACCTAGTAAATGTGTTTCGTTAAAACAGAATCTGACTGGAAAAAAATCCAAGACGTTACTTAGACGAATTAATAAGCTTTTGATGCAAGTCAAAGTAGACCAATGGTGGCCAAAGGCCACCTTGGGATCCCCTCTACTTAAAAAATACATTATTTACTTTCCCACGCATTCCCGCAGTACCACTCTTTGGATACCCTGAAAATTTTTCACAAATTTTGTCATATTTTTAGTCTTTACCAGTAAAATATGCAAGCCAATTTCAAAATATTTACCCCAACCCTTGGAGCAATTAAAAGCAAGCCTATTGCAGAAATTTGAAGGGTTATCGTAGGAACACGCCAATTTTGTTGAAACTGTAGACGTTTCTAGGATATTTGGGGCAAGTGAAAAGTAGTCTGAATTTTTGAAAAAACTGCAACGGACCAAAAAAGTTATTATAAAACTTGCTTGGGAGGCTAAGTTAACCTAAGAAATGCCTACACCAGTATAAAATTATTGTTTTTTCATCGGTAAATTATACAAGGCAAGAAAAAAATTCATTATAAACAGTCTGGAGAGCTTCCTACATTTACACCTCGATTTTCCTCGTCCCTTACGTCTGTATCGGTCCCCCCTTGTGTACCCCTGTGTAAATATGTGTAATGCGGGGATAAAAAAAATATCACTTTGCTGTGCAGTGATCACCGCTAACGTGTACCAACTTCATACTTAGTACTTTATAATACTATAACACTACTTATGCATTCATAGTGAAGAAATAATTTGTTTCTGGCGTATTTTCAATATATTCTCTTCACGAGAGTGATTAGCCCTGTTCTTTTAATTTTTAATTACTCTGGATCTACCATTTGGGCGGTTTATGTTCTGTAGTGTAGCTAATAAACATAAGTACCTATTACCTATTTGTATTTAATTTTTTAATACATTTATTCATCATAGATAGTTGGGTAATAGTATCAATATCTGCAGCTGAATACAAAATACAGGTAAAATTAAATGGATGAAAATTTTTGTTGCTACAATTTTTTTCAGTACATCCCAGGAGTTTATGAAAATAAATAATGAGGTAAATTAAAACGAAAAGCACAGGTGGACAGACACCCATTTGAACTTTGTATAAAAAAAACTCGTGCGTTAGTCAAACAGACTTAGTACATTTTAAAAATCAGGTCAGATAAATAATACATTATTATACAAATTGCCAAATAAATCAACAATTTAGGTAAAAAATAATCTTATCTAAACATTTTCGAAAACATAATGCAAATACAAACCCAAGTTTATTTGGTGGAAAAAACTGGTTGAGTACCCCTTTATGTGTTTCCCATAAGATTCAATGAGATTTTTACAATTACTGCGACCTTAATGACGTCGGAAAAATAGAACATCCTCTGTTTGCTCACATTTTAGCAAATTTTACAATGTATTCTTTGCATAAAATTATGGTTTCAAATCACTTCAATGGCGAAAACAATAATTCTCACCCTCACAATACTCCAAACTAGGAGTACCCAAAATCAACTAAATGCTTGTGCAGGGAGAGTGGCAATTACTATCATTTTATTTTCATTGTCATTTGCGGCTAAGAACATATGTTTTTTTTTTCAAAAATAATAATGCATTATTTATTTCCCTCTAAACTGATTTTAAAATATACTGAGTCTGTTTGACTATTTACGAGTTTCTATAATTTTGATTTAAATTTTGTTATGCATATTAGGCGAAAACATTCCAAATCCTGCACGTAAGTACCCATGAGAAAATATTGTGCTCAGCACATTTTGAGTAGGTCATATTTACTGTGCGTAACTGTTTTCTAACTGAAAAATAAAAATATATTCTACAAGTTTCCATACTTATCTATTCTGCACATATAACTAACCTAGCATTTGGTTATTTGTTCCTCCTCTTATCTCTCCTAGTGTTCCATTTATTTAACTAAATTTGTCATATTTTGTCATAAAAATTAAAAGTCAACAGGTAGTTTTTGACCCCAAATTAGTAAATTAGACTACTTCATATATCCATCTGTATGTATATCTCCATCTATATATTTCTAGGAAACTATCTTATAATAATAATAAATAATAATAATAATTCTCACCCTCACAATACTCCAAACTAGGAGTACCCCAGAAGCAATCACATGCTTGTGCGGGGGAGGGGGGCAATTACTATTATTTTGTCTTCGTTGCCATTTGCGGCTAGGGCTGACTTTCTTCCCGATAGAACTAGGATAGCATTCGCTCAAGTACTACGGAAAACCATAGAAAACCGTAGTAATCGCAGTGAGTGTTGGACAATTAGTATATCACACGGATAACGTTATTTAGGAGCAATACTGTGAACCCACATTTGTGCAGCGCTCTTGGCCATAGCGGTGTTTTTCTTTAAAGACATGTGCATGCGCCTGCCTCGACATCGGTTCGAACCAAGGTCGATCGAAGGCAGAAAAACATGCAGCCTAAAAAGTCAGCGCCTTTACGAGCTACGCCACCGCGGCCCCATATATTGAGGGGCCTTTTCCCCCCAGAAATAAACTTTCTATTTAGTTGAGCGTCCATGTTTTGATTGCGCTTTGATATCAATATTTTATCCAACAGGTGGCTGTCTAGTTGCTCTTATAATTAAATGGTATTTCTTATTAACAGCCAGTTAGGAGAGTATTTTAACTCTGACTTGAGAGAACACAACGATTTCCGTAAAAAAAATATCCTGTCTATTAATTTATTTGATAATTTGTATACTAATGTATTATTTCTTTACTACTAAATTCGAGTTCTACGAAAAACACATTTTTAAAATGTCCTAAGTTTGTTAATCTTTTTGTGACATCTTCAAACATGGTTATGCTCTTAAATTTTGAATTCTTGACACCTCACTTTTGTAACAAACTATTTTTAACCATATTCCATATTTATTCTCAATTAATGTCTTGTTAACTTCAACCTCTGTTCTTTCATAGTATTATTTTTTGCTTTACTATGCATATTTGAGAATTACATTCTAAGACTTTACTCAGAATTATTTTATAATGAGGTAAACAGCACCGTTTACGGAGTTAAACACTTACACAGAATTATTTTATAATGAAGTAAAAACAAAATTCCATTCAAAATGTTATTAACTTTCCAGCAAACTATTACTAAAAATATATTCCACTGGTTTCTATTCCTACCTTTTCTGCCTGTAGAACTAAGATAGGATTTGTTCAATTATTGTTCTCACATCTAGATATCTAGAAAATTTTCGTGAACACATATATTAAACCTATTATTAAATTGAGTTGAAAAGTCAATCTACAAGTTTTGTATGACATTTACTCTCAGGGTCGTTTTCTCTGAATTCTATAAGAAATTCCTAAGATTTTTCTATAACTTCATCAGTAACTTTTTGAAACTGAATTTTGTATAAGAACATTTTTCTCGTTGGAAATATAAGGCACAGAATTTTTAATTTTGTGATAACCTAGCTTGACCTGAATTTTAGAAATTTTAATACAATTTGAAAACAAAAACCATTTTTAAGTCCAGAGTTTTTCCAAAGAATTTTTTTTCCCTTGTATAATTTACCAATGAAAAAATAATAATTTTATACCGGTTTTCTAGGCGTTTCTTAGGTGAACTTGGCCTCTCGTGGCCAACTTTTAACTTTTTTGGGTCAGTCGCTGTTTTTTTTTTGAAAAATTGGACTATTTTTCACTTGGTGTATTGCCATGATATCCTTTGAAATTTCTGCAATAGGGTTGCTTTTAACTGCTCCAATAGGCTAGTCAAAATAGGTGGTAGAGGTAGAAAAAATTAGTAACAAAGTGATCTCTGCGGAAATGAGTAGTCAATGGAGTCATTATTAACCCCTCAAAAGTCTCTCTTTGTCGCATTGGTGGAACTTGGAAAAAAATTACCGCCATCTTGAATTTTTTTGAATTTACTGAATATCTCGTAAAGTATGCATTTTATGAGATACTCTCCCTTGGGACTACCAATAAAAAAATAGAGACCATTTGTTTCTCTTGCCCTTCATATATTTCTGAGGTGTCCAGTATCAAATTGGGACACACTGTATAGTGGGTGATGTACATACCTTGGTTAATATCATGAATCTTCTTTGGACACCAGTAAAGAAAAAAAAATAAGTCCTGATTTAATCAAAACTGCCACTATTTCAGATATTAACAAAATAAAAAAACCATATTGCCAAATCATATAACTTTTTTGTTTTGATCAATGGACTTGAAATTTTTTCATTATAGGTAACTTTTAATTCTCCATAAAAAGAGTCTCTTGAGTTATTTTGATATTATGCATACTTTACGAAATATTTAATAAATTAGAAAAAAATCAAGATGGCGGCCATTTTTTTGCAAGTTCCACCAATGCGACAAAGTGCGATTTTTGAGGGATTAATAAGGATCCCATTGACTACTCATTACCGCAGAGATCATTTTGTTACTAATTTTTTCTACCTCGCCTGTATAAACCTGCTTAGATTGACTAGGCTACAAGGTGTGGGAGCAATATTAGTTTTTAACCCACGATGAGAAAATTCTAGGAACATGAAGCTAGTGACTTTTTTAAAGTGAATTTTTATAATTTATTTTGAAATTGGCTTGCATATTTTACCGGTAAAGACCAAAAATTTTCAAAATTTTATGTTGAAATCTTATCAGGACCTTCTTAAATTTTATTTTATGACGAAACAAATTTTAAAAATTTTTCACGGTATCCAAATTGTGGACAGGAACGCGTGGGAAGGTCAATGTATGTGTTTTTTACTTTACTTTCACTTGCATCAAAAGCTTATTTATTTGTATAAGTCTCATCTTGGATTTTTTCCAGTCAGAATCTGTTCTAATGAAACGCATTTACTAGGTCATCTCTGAATTCCAAGCAACTTTTTCTAATAACTTTTTTTGATCAGTTACTGTTTTTCGAAAAATTTTGAATACTTTTCACTTGCATCAAACATACGTCCAAGTCCTGACTTGTTTCTTTTCAGTGAGAAACAGAAATCTGAGAATCTGGAAGAAATACATTTTTTTTCAACCCAGGGTGGCCTTCTGCCAAATTTCATGATTTTTTATACCAAACTATTTTCGAAGTGTGTCTAAAATATTTTCAAACTTTAGTTACTCAAAAATGTTCGATTTTCAAGGGCAAAGTCGGTTGAACATATGTTTTTCTCCTGGTTTCACCTTAAAGCAACAATTTTACACACAGAAATTTCTCAATTTTTTTATTGCATTTAAAGCAATGTACGTTAAATAAACTGTAGTGTTTTTTTTACTAGATTTGCAATGTACTTTATTAACTACGAATTATTTGGTAGGGGTGGACACACTTCAGATAGGTCATCGATAAAACACCGGAAACGGATTGCCACGACACTTAGCCTCTGCAGTCGTTTTTTGGCAAATTATTCCTGGAAATCTAGAAAGGGAAGTGCCTTGAAGCGCAAAGCGTCAACGGAATCCAGATGTTACCCAATTTATGTTACTCGGTAAATCATAAAGAACTTTGATGTGTATTTACCAGGACGAAGTAGGTTGAACTTTTTGGAACATACGTTTTTGCATCTGGTTTTACCTTAAGGCGACAATGTTACATGCATCTGGCTAATACAAAGAAATTCCTCAGATTCTTTATAGCTGTTGAGGTAGTGTCTCGGATTTTCCATGTGCATTGTTACTACTGTTTATACAGGGTGTCCGGAAATTACGTGCACAAACTTGGAGGGGTGGTAGTACTCGCGAAAATAATGCCACAAGTTCATATAACACTTTTCCGAAAACTCGATATTAACCGAGTTACATAACCTCAAAACTATTTTTTTTCAAAACAATATTTTGAGATAACTTTTCTCCTAGTGAATATATTTTTTTCAAATTTGGTACACTTATTACACATAATAGGGTGGACTATCGTCAGAAATTTCATAATAATTGGTCGGCCATAAAGGCCGTAACACCATGTGCATGTGTACAAATTTTGCTAGAACTTTTTTATTTTCCAATTTTTTTTAATTATTATAATTTATTATTAAAGAGCGTTAAAAAATCTTACAAAAAGGTACTCTTGTCTCAATTCGTTTACCGTTTCGAAGAAAATCGCATTTAAAAAGTATAAGGTTTTCTAGAAATACGCGATAAACGCCCACATGATTAAAGCTGGCCTTGGAATTTTCGATCTTTGGCGATTTACTATGACTTGATTGGTCATCCTGAGAATGTATGTGATAATTTAAAGGGGGGAAAATACACCTGGAAAAAATTAACAATAATTTATTTATTTGGTCAGGAACAATAAAAAAAAATAAGAACAACAATAACAATTAATTAATAATAAAAATAAATCATTTATAGCGAAGCATCAAACTGTTGTCCTTCCATTTCTAAGCACAACTCGAGTCTTAATAAAAATGATGATGACTATTGCCTTTAATAATAATAATAATAATAATAACTCTCACCCTCACAATACTCCAAACTAGGAGTACCCCAGAAGCAACCACATGCTTGTGCGGGGGAGGGGGGCAATTACTTTTAGATAATATTATTTTTATTTTTTTTTGCATAAAAGTCTCTACTTTTATAAAAATCAAGTCGCTTCTGGAAACAAAAAAAGAGCAGCAAATCAGCATTCACAGTTTGATAACTGTCAAGTTATTAGAAGCATTATTTTATTGATAGAATTTAAAAGGAGCTATTAGCATGGATGATAACTATACAAACGCAGAATTACGAGACATGCATTATCATTATGGCGTAGCAAAAGGCAATGCTCGTGCAGCACGAAGAATGTACCACGAAGCTTTTCCTCATAAGAGACTACCCGACGTTCGGCTGTTCAGCAGCATCCACCGGAGATTAGGGGAATATGGAGCTTTTAAGGGAAATCGCCATGATGTAGGACGCCCAAGAAGAACACGGACAGTTGCCGCTGAAGTTCGTATTTTGAATGCTATTGAAAATGATCCAGAAACGAGTGTCAGGGTTATCGCAAACCAAGAAAATCTGCCGAAGAGTATTGTGCATGAAGTTTTGAGGGAGCAGTTGCTCTACCCTTATCACTACATGAAGGTGCAAGCATTATTTGCAGGGGATACCGAATCCCGTTCAAGATTTTGTTTGTTTATATGAACTTGTGGCATTATTTTCGCGAGTACTACCACCCCTCCAATTTTGTGCACGTAATTTCCGGACACCCTGAATCTAGAATCTATCAGAGGTATGATTTGCAGGGGTTTAGAACGGCGATTTGCATGCCAGGAACATTGGTGATGCCCCAATCAAGGAGGTTCAGGTCCATTTACTTGGCGTTTAACATGAGGCAAGTGGCCTGGAAACACGGCGGCTAGATTTCTAAGAATTCTAAAACATGTCGGAACAAAGGGATCTAGGGGTCAAGTGGGGGTAACATGTTTCCCTGTAATGTCACGTGACCTCGGATGTAACGTAATAATTCAAGTGTATTAGACACACCCTCCAAGTGTATAAAAGTGTCGTTATGACTGGTTGTACCATAAAAAATTGAAAGAACAATAATAATGACTTAATATTTTGTAATAATAAACTTATAAACAAATTACCACAATGGTAGTAATTAAATCTATTACCCCTTAACGTATCTAAGTGAATTACAAAATTTAACTTGACTAAGTGCGAGTCAAAGATAATTAAAAAATAATTGAAAAGTTGTAATTTATCACACAATATTCTCAAGTTTGTAAATATAAGAAAATTTCAAAAATATGAGGTCACGATACTCTCAAAATTACTTAAATTTACATAATAACTGTACACAGATGGTCAGCTGTATATGGATTGTAATGCGCCAGTAGCACATTACCTCAAGTCGTAGGATTCTCGAGAATCAGGTAGAGTTGAACGCAATTTACAATCAATTTTATTATTACTAAATACAAATTTGTCACAATCAAAATCTTACCATACAGTCCTTATAAAGTTCTTTACATGTACGCACGTTAAATGTTTTTAACCTTGGCAGTAAAATCCTCTGATAAACCAACAAGTTCTGCAGATACTTCTGGCTTTTATCACCTTCTTTAACGCTCCAGTCTACCTTGTAATTCTGGGTTTTGGTAAAGATACTCTCTCGTTCACCGAAGATGTCCTGTACAGCTTCCGTTCCTATCGATAAATCTCTCAACGAACACCATTCAGACTTCCCTAATGTTCTTTTTTCTTTCCTTTAGACTTTATCTCCCATCTGACATTGCCACGCTGACATCTTTTTTCTTTTTTTTATTCTTGTTACACCTGGCGTATCTGAATATAATCAGGACTTCAGAATCTAAGGGCACTACAGGGTGCTGCCCACTTTCGTCTTCGAAACACAGAAATTACGATATTAATTTATGCTAAAAATATTTAAAAATTATCTAAGATATTACACAAATAATAAACAAAAAATTAGTCTCCGTGTGATATGTGTGCCCTTTTAATTATGTGATTCACCGCATAAAATACAACGTTACCAAAAACTTCTGATCCGCACTGGAGAGGATAAAGGCAGCTACAATAATTACTTCTTGACCTGTAAGTGCTAATAAAGCTGTGAAATTTATTCTGAACCAAGAAATAATGTGCAAAAAGAAGGAAGTCACAGGTGAGTTTTCGCTATATTCGGAATTGACCAACTGGTTTTTAAATATTTTATTAAATAATACATTTTATAAATAATAAATTATAAATTGGTTTTAGAATTTTTAGAAAAACATTTTTCTGCTGTGACGATAAAAACATCGGTGTCTAAGATAATTTTTTACCTTTTTGGCTCCCTTTTTGATTTTTAATGGCAATCCTTTTCTTATTTTGTAAATGTCAATGTACCAAATTCCGAAAAATGTTGAGCATCAGTTAAAACCGCGCAAAAAATGCACTACCTGTAGTGATTAGACGAGTTCTTCAAAATTTCCACCAGCAACTTACTACTACACACTCAAGTTTATTCTGTTCGAGAGCATCAGAACTTAGTACCCCTTAGCGCGTATAAGAAATCTGTTATGATACAGTAATATGCTCACTGGCATATAATAAAACTCCGAATCCATGAGATAAGATTGTAGCAGTAGCAATTTTCTCCTGTAGCAAGCTGATTCTACTTCTACTATCATACACCAAGGAACAAGATATGCGAGAGCTCGAATGGTGACTAGAGTCTGGCGACAGTGGCTCCTACTAGCACGGCATGAAGTGGCGAGAAAAGCCGTGTTCTTCCCTCTGTCTTCGACTCAGCATTACTGGCGATTGCACCTGGCGTCAGCCGCCCAGGTCGCAGCAGACGCTCTGCCGGGTTGTTCACCTGTACAGCTGTGGGCGGCGAGTGGCCTGGTTATTGGTATGCTATAATTGCAAGATGTGCACAAGTGGCAACATAGCATACCGGAGCGCTGAGTTACTGGGGAACTAAGATTGATTTGTCCCATATTTTATACTTTGCAATTTCCTTTTTAGTAGGCCACCCCCACTGTGTGGTAAAAATTGTGTACATCATGACTTAATCACCATGTATATGACACCCATCTACCTGGTACTGGAAGTGCCATCGACCTGTCACAGTACGCATTAAATATAGTGCTGTCCTGAAGCATTAAACTAAGAATAATTCAAGTTGCCAAACATACACCAAAAAACTTATATTAAAACACTTTAGTAAAATATAGGAAATATAAGCAACTTTCATACTTATTCATTCTGCATATATGGCTCTTTCACTTGTTATTTGCATCAAATAGATATTTCACAAAAAATAAAGTTCTGTTTAAACGCCATAAAAAATAGTCTCCAAATTAAATCGCTGTTTCTATTTTGCTCTTTCTGTTTTTCATTTATTTCAGTAAGAATTTAATTAAAGCCGTTTTATGATTGATACATGTTTCTAGAGTTTAGATCCATAGAATTTGGTTAGAATTTGAAATTAGTGAACATTTTCTTAATAAAACTTTTTTCCACCTCAGGAAAATTGATGAAAAGATTATTAAAATTAAGAAGAAAGTAAAACGTGTCGAAAAAGTAAAAAAAAAACATAAATGAGCTGGCTTTTTGGTTTTGTTTAAAAAATATAGGCAATAAAATATTTAAAAAAGAAAACATTTTTCCCATGTTCTTGTGAAAACTGCGACCTCCCTATTATTTCTCTAAATTTTGTTAATAGAGATAAAACTTTTATTCAAAAGGTGAAAGGTAATTTCTGGGCGTTAGAAAGGTCATCGTGGATTATGCAGGACGCATATTAAATATATTTTTATCTATACAGTACGTCCACGGTTGGGGTGTCCAGTAGGAAAAACTTCTTTATTTTTGATAAAAAATTTTACTTGTTCTTAAAATAAGATTGGCATAGAAGTCATTAACATTTCTTGTATGGGGTGTTAAAAAAATTGAAAAAAAAAAAACAATGTAAAATGGCACAAGAGTAAACTGCGTTTATTTGTGAAGATATGGAAAAAATTATAAGAAAAACTTGTAAAAAATTGCAATTGTTAATAATAATAATAATTGTCACCCTCACCAATACTCCAAACTAAGAGTAGGTACCCCAGAAGCAACTGAATAATTATGTGGGTGCCGAAATAAAAAACTCACTATGGGTCTGCATTAGGCATATCCTGAAATCAAAATAGGGCCCTAAAAACTTCATGCAGATATTGCGGTATACGAGGAGAAGTCAAAACTTAAACACAATATAAGAGTAAAGTACCTTTATTTTGCCTCGTAGAGAAAAATGGCATAAGAGAAAGTTGTTTGCAATGAAAAGTAGACTTAAATAGAAAATAATGCCTTCTAGAAAAAAAATATATTTATATATATATATACAGGGTGAGTTTTTTTCGATGCCCTCTATGGGGATCTCGGAAACTAGCAGAGCTAGAACAAAGGTTAAATGGGGAAAGAATTGCAGTTTTTAATGCTCAATCTAATGCCCCTTTTGGATTTTTAAAAAAGTTCATGGATTACTAGATAATCTAATCCATTTTTTTATGTTGTTTGTGGTTTTTGAGATATGACAAACTTGTGTTTTCTTAAATGTAAATCATAGTTGGCTGGGGTCTTATAAAATCGGCCATTTTTTGAGCTTTCCAAAGATATAATACTCGGCATAGTTATTATAAAAAATAAAAGAGCTATGGCTAATTTTCTGATTTTTTTTAAATTTTCACATAGTCAGCCTTGGAATATTTTCATAATTACGTTCTATTTTATAATTAGACATACTTCAAACTTTCTAATATTTTGTTTTTAGCTGGTAACAAAATGTAACAAAATGAAACAAAAATTAAAAAACTTAAATTCAAATTATTATTACTTTAAAAGGTCACCTTTTAAAATAAAAAAGGTGTTTAACCCTTTCGGGACCGGACCCGAACGAACACGCATATAAAAGGTGAGTCAGTGGGATCAGAACCGACTATAAACGCAAGCAGGGAGGCATGAGAAAGGACTGGAACCGGACGGACACGCGTTTACTACGGATACATTGGAACGCCTACTTTACATTGGCCATGCCCCCAAATTAATGTCATTGGCTGATTTTCTAGTAATGGCATCTAGTTGGGTGGTCCTTCTAGTAAAAAAAACTTACTTGTGCACTTAAATACATCAATAAATTCAAACTGAAGCTCATTTGCATGTGGGTGCATGCAAAAAATGACTTGTATTGTGAAAAGATCTGTTGTTATGTAATGACTGTTTTGCAATTAAGGACCGGAACCGTACATACACGCATGCGCTTCCTGCTGTGGTCCACTGGGCACAGATCCTCAGGCGGCCGCAGTCCCGAAAGGGTTAAACAATCCACCATTATTATTTATGCAAATATTGCATCATTTTAAAACTGAATTTGTCGCCTTTCTTAGAGAGCGCCTGTCAATACTGGCAATTGCTTTTAAAACAGCTGCTCTTAATTCAACAATTATTGTCTCATACTTTATTTTGTACTGTTCCCCACAAAAAGAAATCCAAAACAGACAAATCGGGGGAGCTCCATCATGATAGTTTTGGTTTTGTTACATTTTGTTACCAGCTAAAAATAAAATATTTGAAAGTGTAAAGTATGTCTAATTATAAAATAGAACGTAATTATGAAAATATTCCATGGATAACTGGCCGATTTGATAAGGCCACAGCCAACTATGAGTTACATTTAAAAAAACAAAAGTTTATGTCATCTCAAAAATCACAAACAACATAAAAAATTGGATTAGATTATCTTATTAAGCCCAAAATTATCTACAATTTTTGTCTCTACAGTTTTTCTGTATAATCAGAAATAACGGAGCTACAGAGATCTGATGAAATAGCAAAAAATCACTCTTTTCAAAATATCTAGTGAGCCATGAACTTTTTTGAAAATCCAAAAGAGGCATTAGATTGAGATTCAAAACTGCAATTCTTTCTCCATTTAACCTTTGTTCTAGCTCTGCTAGTTTCCGAGATCTCCATAGTGGGCATCGAAAAAAACTCATCCTGTATATACAGGGTGTTCCAATAAGGACTCCCGTCGGCAATATCTCCGGAACAAAAAGATATATTTTCATTCTGCAAACGCCGTTCGCTAGGACATGAAGAGAGCTTTATTTGCAACCGCTAAGCATTCATTTTGATATTGGCGTATAGATGACCCTGCGGTGCAAAGAAACTTTTCGATCCTAGGAACGTTGGAATGTAGCGCATCTGGAAGATTGGGTTATTTGGAGAAACTTTTATTCTATGGACTATTTTCCTATTGTTACTAGTTTCTGAGATAACCGCTCTACAACGTCATTTACAAAAAATGAGCTAACTCGCTTAAAATTAACTTTGGAGGAAAAAGTTATTAAAAATATCTTTGTAGTTCACTAGGATGAAGAATGTAGCGGCACGTGTCAAATTATTACACATCCGGTTTGACCGAAAGTTTCAAAAGTGACCCATTTTTCAGTACAAAATGAACATACAGTATAATTTAACCCTTAAATTGAAAAAAAGGTGATTTCCAGTGTCATATAATAATAATAACACCATGCATGTAGGTAAATACATTTAAACAATGAGAATTTGGCTGAATTTATTTTTATTAATCGAAGGTGGCTGTGTCCATTGTTTCAATATGACATTCAACTTCAAACGCCCAGGTAATTTTCTATCGTTGTCAATTTGTTTCTTGTCTAATTAGTTTATTAATGTTTGTAATAATGGTTAATCATAGTAATGAAAATAAATTCAGCCAATTTGTCGTTGTCTAAATGTACCTACATGGTGTTATTGTTATTAGGTATACTTTTTCCCAATTTTGAGGGAAAATTGTAGGTACAGTATGTTCATTTTGAACTGAAAAATGGGTCACTTCCGGTACATCCGGTCAAATCGGATGTGTAATAATTTGACACGTGCCGCTATTTTCTTTGTCCTAGTAAACTACAAAGATATTTTTAATAACTTTTTCCTCTAAAGTTAATTTTAAGCGAGTTAGCTCATTTTTGATAAATGACATTGTAGAACGGTTATCTCAGAAACTAGTAACGATAGGAAAATTATCCATAGAACAAAAGTTTCTCCAAATTACCCAGTCTTTCAGATGCGCTACGTTCCAACGTTCCTAGGATCTAAAAGTTTCTTTGCACCGCAATGCCATCTATACGCCAAAATCAAAATGAACGCTTAGCAGTTACAAATGAAGCCCTCTTCACGTCCAGCGAACGGCGTTTGCAGAATTAAAATATTTATTTTTTGTTTCCGAGATATCATCGACGGGAGTCCTTATTGGGACACCCTGTATATACAATGTCCGCCAAAAAGTTCGCAGCATAGGGGGAAATTTTTAATTAATGCTTTATTTTAAAATTTAATATTGGGGTTACCTTTTGCTTGAAAAGGGATGAAAAATGACCCACTCAATCGTGGTCACGTGACTTTCGCTATCTGTCAAAAATTACATTTAAAAAAATAGATCGCCAAAAATGGGTTTATTTGTTAAAATATCAAAAAGTTTTACTTGAAAAAGTTGTTTCTTTTTCAATTTTACGTAAGTGCACCAAATTTCAACCCTCTAATAAAAGATTTAGTTTTTTGCCAATTTTTAATAATTATGAAATTTCTGAAAATTTTAAAAACTTGTAACCGTTTTAACAGTATTAATTAAACTGTCAAATAAAAACAATTGCTTCAATTCTCTCCATGGACTACTCATCAATATCGATTAATGCGAAATTAAACTGAAAAGTAATAATTATTTGTTCCATAAAAGTAAAGAATTTTGCTTAGATACGTAAAATAGTTCGATGATAATTTAATTTATTATTATTTTGGCATCAATTTAGAACTGAAACGTAATGTAACTAAATTTATACCCTAAACCAGACGGTACATCAACTTTTCAGCAAACATAACAGAATTTTAAAGCGTTAATATCATTTTCTTTTGAAAAATACCTATTCGTATCGGTAATTAGTAATAAAAAGTTAATAGAATGATAAAGCTAGTGATATATAAAAAAGTTTTTACGAAGTTACAAGTTTTTAAAATTTTCAGAAATTTCATAATTATTATTAAAAATTGACAAAAAACTAAATCTTTTATTAGAGCATCCAAATTTAGTACACTGACGTAAAATTGAAAAAGAAACAACTTTTTCAAGTAAAACTTTTTGATATTTTAACAAATAAACCCATTTTTGGCGATATTTTTTTTAATGTCATTTTTGACAGATAACGAAAGTCACATGACCACATTTGAGTGGGTCATTTTTCACCTTTTTTTAAGCAAAAGGTAACCTCATATTTAAATTTCAAAATAAAACATTAATTAAAAATTTCCCCCCTATGCTGTGAACTTTTTGGAGGACACACACATATATATGGTAAAAAACTTCCCTATGCTGCGTACATCTGCCGGTCACTGTATAAAGACATGTGCGGGTAGTCTGCCTCTACCTCGATTCGAACCAATATTAATCGAATGCAGAAAAACGTGCAGTCTAGCTAGTTAGCAATGCTCCGAACATCGCCACTGCGGCCCAATCATATCAGTGATCACAAATTTGTACAAACAATTCAACATAATTGAGGACGACACAGTTCTCTTCATTCAGGGCGATACTCTTGCCATCTATTATCTAGTACTAGTGCCAGATACCGAATAAGCTCAACCTACCCTCATCTGTATTCTTAATGAAATATATTTTTTATAAAAGATAATATGTAAACAAACAAATCACACATGGGTTGCCTAATCATATCCTTGCACAGGTACCTTTAATTAAAAATTACTTAATTAAGTTTTTTTAGATGAATGTTACAAAAAGGATACTTTTCTAATAAAAAGTGGGAAAATGGCTAATCATTAAAGTAGGATTAAACTTTTAAAATTTTGCAAACCTACTCAGTTTTTCATTCCGAACAAATTTCCTTAACCCTTTCGGGACCAGACCCGGACGAACACGCATATAAAAGTTGGGTCAGTGGGACCGGAACCGACTATAACCGACTTTACATTGGTCATGCCCCCAATTAATGTCATTGGCTGATTTTCTAGTAATGGTATCTAGTTGGGTGGTCCTTCTCGTAAAAAAAAAATTATTTGTGCACTTAAATACATCAATAAATTCGAACACAAGCTGATTTGCATGTGGGTGCATGCAAAAAATAACTTATATTGTGAAAACATCTGTTGTTATGTAATGACTGTTTTGCAATTAAGGACCGGAACCGTACATACACGCATGCGCTTCCTGCTGTGGTCCACTGGGCACAGACCCTCAGGCGGCCGCAGTCCCGAAAGGGTTAAATAGCATTTTGTCGTAAAACCTACAAAAATAATCTTTTAAGTCTTTATTATCCTATAAAACTTTTCTTTTTTGGATTACCGGACTTAAAAGACAGTTTCCTCTTTCCATTTTATGTTAATTGTGTTAATTTTTTGAACATCCCGTACAAGAAATTTATAAATTATTTATATGCCAATCTTATTCTTAGAACAAGCAAAACTTTTTCGACAGTAATTTTTTTCTATAAAATGAAAAATAAAGAAATCTTTCCTATTGGACACCCTAACCCTGTATTTGTGGATATTTCAGAACATCTAGTTTCTCGTGACTGCAATGATATATAATTTGTCAATATTTGCTTTTTCCTTTACCAAGATATTTAGACTTTATTTATCAAAAATTAATTTTGAAGCTTTTGATAGTTACATCTGATTATCTCATTATTCAAAAACATAGTAAAAAAAACTCTTTCAATTAGCAAGTATTTTAATAATTCATAAATGATAACAATATTATTATAATATGAAATTTTCTTTAATAACACTGGTAAGCATCATCTTGATATATTTCATTTTATAGGAATCAAACTAGATTGATTGCAATTTATAAAATTTAACTTCATTCATAATTTTCACCATTTATATATACTGTTTTCAATATTAATGTAAGCCTTTGCATGTTAAGGTTCATCAACACCAAAATCTCCTTGTATGGATCCGAAGGCAACCGACTCTCCAAGAGAGATTGCAAAAAGAAAAAGGCACTCTACACATGACTCAAATCGTCCCTCTCTTGAAGATGGTAAGCCTCTGCAGATTAGGTAACAAATTTGTGGGGTATTGATTGTTTTTTTATAGTTACAGATTGTGAAATGTGCCAAATGTATCTTGAGGAAATTGAAACATTGAGGGCTACCTGTGAAAACGTGGTGTCGGAATGTAAGATCTTAACAAGTGAATGTAAAACTTACAAGCGTCATATTCTGAAGTTAAAGACTGAACATGACATAGAAGTTGATGAGTTGTGTTCAACTATTCAAATTAGGGACAACGTAATACAAAAATTGAAGGAAGAATATAATAATTTGATAGAAGAAAGAAGTAAGTAAACCAATTTTTTTATAGCCATTGCTTTTCGAATAAAGTTGAACTTACTGCTACCATCCCTTATCGGCATGAGTAGTAGTATCGCAATTTTTCAGGATAGCCAAAACAAAATAATTTTTTTATAATTAAAACAAAATAATTATTTTTTACTTTTCTTTATTTATTTTTATAAGTTTGCTTGCTTAGCTTAATATCTCTTTTTATACAACTCTAGAAAATCTTCATTTTTTTACAGCAATTTTTTCTTATTAAATAAATAACTACAATGACACAAAACGTTAAATTAAAAATGTTTTAAAATTTTTAAATTTGGTATAGTAGCATACCTTTAAATTCTCAACAACTTTTCCGAATAAATTTATTGTTGCGATTGGGTGATGCATAATCTTGGAAAGTAACATAACTAAAAAAAAAATAACCTAACTTAAGAGGCTACCATACTTATGAAATCCGCCCGAAGTACCCGACTCAATTCAGGACAAACGTCGCTCGATTAGATATGCCTATCCTTTTCCTTTCTCTAGTCCCCCACGACTCCCCACTCCAGCCTGCCCCTTCACAGTGCTTCGACTGAGGCAGGGCGCTACACTGAGAAAAATCTGTCTCTTTGTAAAAAAACGTGTTTAATTCAATATGAGATATTATTCCTCAAACTCAAGCAGAAGCTTTTTTGTAACTAACAGTAATCAATTCAATTACAATTGATATTGAGTTCTAATGAATAATTTAAATGTAATATTTCATTTCAATCAATACCATGTCACGTTCTGGAACTGATTCTATAATACTTCTTTTCTAAGCACATTCTTTTCTCAGAACAACATAACGTTTAATTTGAGGCCTCATGTTGTTGAATTGAATAGGGGTACATTTAACTGTTCATTATTATACTGAAATTACTACTACTTTCATTGAATTTTTGCTGGATTTGTAATAATTGTGGGTACTAATATCAATTATAATTATTAGTAATATATCATAATATTGCCTGAATAATAAGCAAATGATGTGTAAAATGCAAATCAAGTTGCTAGTGCAGCAACTTGTAATTGACAAAAACAGAAATGTTGCAGATGAGATCAATAAATTAATAACATTTAATTTTAGTGGATACAATAGTTCTAGTAACCCCCAGTTTATTAATAGCTCTTCTATTGCCATTCACTTGCACAGTGTTCATTATGACTACGAACGATATAGAGTGTAGGGTTGATTCAAAACCTTAACTGAGAAATTTGCCATCATTCGTTTTGGTAAATTGCTCAGTCAAGGTCACAGTTTTTTTTACTAACGTGTTTGTAATAGGAGATTTAGTTCAGTCGAGTAAAAAGTACCTAATTCAATCTAACTTGTATTTGACATGAATTCTAATATGTAATTCTAATAATTTCTTGAATACCATAAAAATCGAAAAACATGATTTACTGATTATATTGATGAATATAAAAGTTGCAATTAAGTTGCTTTGTTCATCCAATGAATTATAATGTTTTTTCAGTTGCTTCTGGGGTACTCTTATATAGTTTGGAGTAGTCCGAGGGTGAGAATTATTATTATTTAAATAAAATAAATTTAATTGTTTAAATAAAACATGAGACATTTTAAAACCGAGGTTATGCTTTCATTGTAGTATGCCAATTTTAGTATCGAAGTGGCAATACGTCTTCTTAACGGAAATTAAACCATTTTAAACTTATTGGTTCATCTGCAATTACGACGAAAGTATAGATTATATTGTTGGGACCACATGGATTTGCTTGTATATTTAAAGTAATGTAAAAATGACTATATACACGAACTCACTAAAATCACAACAGTCTTTTTTTTCTGTGTAGATAATATGAAATAATAAGACGGGAGCCGGCCGCCGCCGACGGGACACACGAGTCTCGCCGATGCCGATGAAGAAGCGCGAATATATATTTAAAAAACGGCTGTGGCCTGTTTGCTTTATTGCAAAAATGATATTTTTTGGGAGTTATTCAGGGCGTTCACTTTTCGTAGGCAACACACTGCATAGCTTTTTGGCGTCGAGGCAATTTTACTATTATTTCACAGGTGTTAAAAATAATTTTGATATCAGCAAAGGTGCATACTATGAAGGGTTCGTGTATAAAAAAACTTCTGTAATTGCTCAATCATAAAATCTAAATTAACGATTCGATTACCCAATTCTTCTTGAACCACATTAGGGTCAGTTGAACATCTATCAATGCTTGATTGGATAATAATTGTTCTGCATAATAGTGTTGCTAAGAAGAGACAAGTGTCTAAAGTCTACTTCTATAAAATGTTTTATATCTATCTATCTAATCTAATTGAAAACTTTCTACCCTGTAAGAGTTCATTTTAGAGGGATTGGAAGTGAATAGGCCCTATTATATCACAACTATTATTTGTTTATTTAAAAACAGTAAGCGGTTTCGTTAATCTATAAAATTACATCATCAAGGACTACAATATAAGATTTAAAAAAGTAAATAAATAAAGGATAATCACTTATAGTCTAAGAGCTTGCAGAAAATTTGGAGGAGATACTTAAAAAAAAGATAATAATGATGTAAATGTTTTTAATTGTTTCAACTTTGACTTGTGGCTGAATATTTTTCAAATATATAATGGCTAGGTAAGTAAAGGTTCTTTATTTATTTATGCATATACATATACCTACTACCTGCCCTGAGGATGTAGGTAAAATTATAGTTACGAAACCGGTCTCCTTTTTTAAATAAAGTAATAGTTGTGAGATAATAGGAGCTATTAATTTCTAATCCCTTGTAAATGTTCCATTCAAAGCCCTATTTTTCCCAGAAAGTTTGTTTCTCAAACCCTATGCACCTGCCACTACTACATATACCTAGGTATACCTAAATCCGAATAATAAGTGTGCAAAATATGTGTTAGTACCCCAGTAGCCCTGTCTCAAATTCTGGGAATCCTATTAGGTACGGGAATAAAAGCACACAAGCCCACAAATTACTCCTATTGGTTTCACTGTGACTGTTGTGACATCATTATCAAACATTGTCCTGACTGCCGTTCAGTTTCAGAACCTTCTGACAAATCTGAATTATCGAACCTCCTAGAAAATGTATTAAAATGTCGTAAATTCGACAGACTGGAACAATAAAATGTACTATTTTTATTTTGCCCGATTTTCAACTCCAATGACTTTCGAACAATCTTCTAACGAACAAGTTTCTAAAACTGACTGGATGTCAGATTTATCATTGTTCTCTCTGGAAAGCAAGGTTGGCAAATATCATGATATTTATATAAATATCAAAATATCGGATATTTATCGCTATATATCTGATATATATCCAAATCTTGATATTTATTTTTAAAAAATTGAATTTTGTATATCTAAGGTATAAATATTGTAAAAAACTCCAGCGTTTTTTATTTGTACTATACTATAAATAAATTCAAAAAATAAAAACAAAAAATGATTCTCAAATAACACATAAACCCTAAACTTCATAAACAAAAAACAAAACGTTAGATTGTATACCTATATAAAAAAAAAACTCCTATAAAATAATTGTCGGTAAGAAGTAATGGTATCAAAAATGGGCTATTCCTACTTATTGGGCAATTATTATAATGGGGAACTTGCACAAAAAATAAATTTCAAAAATATTACTTTCAAACGTAATTTATTGCCATTAAATGAACCACAGTTCACAAAAAAACTCATTTTTTATTTTTATGTAATGAATGTAAGCAATTAAAAACTGCATAATTCAAATCATTCTTGAAACGTGCCCTTCTTGGTTGTGACGTCAAGTAGCGCGTTGGTGGTGGCGCCTCTGGTGGGCGGCGGCACCATGTATAAACTAATATGGGCGGCACATGTACAAAAAACTACAGCACCAGGCAAGTTTTGTTTAGAAAGATCAACGAGAACTTCTCATCCTTGTCTATCCGTCTTGTTATAGTCTATCTCAGTCTTGATATTGTTGATAATGTTTGAAGAGTGTGCTGTATTAAATAGTTATTTACATTGTGAGATGCGTAAGCGCACTTTTTTGGCCGAGAAGGTTGTTTAACGCCCGTGTTGCCTCGGGTCTTAAAACTCTCTCCAAGGCCAAAAAGAGCTTATGCATCGAGCAATGTATTACATTTTTCCTGCTACTGACAATTCCATATTAGGTAGGTAAGTATTTTGAATTTAAATGCACTATGGAGTAGATTGTGTAATAATCTTCATAATAACCATTGTTCAATTATTACTAAAAATGATAATCAGTGATAATAAATATAAGAGATAGAATACAGAGATAATTAAAAAAACTTCTTGTGCAATTGAACCCGAGGCCTACAAATTATTACTAGTCCTGTAGCTTCACCATTCAGTTAAAAGTGCTTGTTAAATTTGGACTTTTAGGCGGTTCTTATTTTTGACCTACGTCAGATCCCTCTGGAAATGGGTCGCCGAACTGTTTATTTTAATGTTCAATTTCCATTCTTTCTTCCCTAATTATGTGTGGCTGTCACTCCTGTCACTGCCTTCTGATCGATCGAGCTATATGACCTCACAACCATTCCCGCGCTTTTCGTGTCATTTCAAATGAATAGCTTGCGGTCACAACTTTATTTTTTTTGCAAATTAAATATTGCGATTTGAGAGCTGATATTTGGCCCTTTCTATAGATAGGCAAATATATTAAGGAAATAAAAAAAAATTGTTCAAGTTCCCTATTACATCAGTCTTGATAATGGTAAGCATTCAGGGCTATAACTAAGTACTTGCATTTTAAATCTTGATATATATCTTGATAAATACCAAAGAATAAATATCTTGATATGTATCAAGATATATATCAAGTTATATATCTTTTGATATATATCATGCCAACCTTGCTGGAAAGTATATAAATTAGCTTTTATCATGCAGCGATTTGACACAATAATCGTATTACATAGGATATTATTCGTTTTCAAAAAAGCTTCACATGACCCATTTATTTGACAAAAATATTGCTTTTACCTATCACATTTTTAAGTAAACATCAAGCGCACAATATGGTCTAGAAATTAAAATTTACTCTTTTTGCACGACCAGGCCATTTTATGCCCTAGGGATTAAACCATTTTACACAAAAGCAAACAGTACTTTGTGAATAATAATTATTTATTTATTATTCCTGAAGGAATAATAATAATGAGTATTATATATGTTAGTCGACATACGTAATGTCGCGGTAGAAAATATTTTCTTCACCTTCGGGTACTCGGAAATATAAATATTTGCTAATATTCAAAACAAGCGAAACACAAATAAGGGAGACTAATAAAATGAAATATGAAACATCTGATATCGATTGAAAGTTCCCCTGATGTGGTTCCTGAGCCCAGTGAGGTAGGTCGAAGTAGGGGGAAGTAGGGGAACCACGAGTTCCAGCGAACGCCTGCCCGCCCGCCTATCGTACGTCTAATTCCTGCTCGGATGGCCAATTCACGGATCATTTTATTGCCGGGCAATGGGTTCGTAGTTTTCAAATCATAGCCACGCGAAAAAACGTATTGACTTGAAAGTAGTCTTAAAATAATGTTATTGAATGCCTCAATCGTCGTTGTGTCTTTCGAATTATTTTTGAGCGGCGGAAATACTCGAAATTCTTAACCGAATATAGTCGAATTTCGGGTATGTTTGGCATTTTTTTTTTCACAGTGTCGCATTAGTCCTGCACAGTTCGTGATACACAACGACGATTCTTCATAGTTTTATCTAAGCCACAAAAAAAAATCAAGTGAAAATATTAAGAAATGCAAGTAGGAGATGTAAACTACGAAACCCTTGCAAATGGGGGGTATCGTAGCGCCTTAATATAAAAATAAAACTGCTGACAATGGGATCACTACTTCCACATCATTTTTTTAAATCCATTGTGTAATAATAGGTTCCAATATAACACAAATCCTAGAACAATATAAAAACTGACCTGTTGACCTTTTTCAACCCCATTGCAGCCCCTCTCAACAACCCTGATTATAATATTGTTACTGATTTAAATTTGTTTTTTGAATGACCTTGAGGAGTATAAGTCAAAACTGAGCCACAAGGATCTAAGCGATTTAAATATAAATATAATAAACATAAATGAAACAGAAATTTAAATATTTGTTTAAATTGTTTAAATATTCTATCAGCAAATAGCTACATATTTTTTATTAACTCTCCTCCTCGGGCTAATGAGAGAGATACAAGCATTATCGATCATATTTTTCTTAAATGTGATTTAGGAAGAAAATCACACCATTACTACACCATAACTCCTCTATAACAGATCACTATAATAATATGGTGCATTGTCTTGGAGTTATATAACTAATTGTTGAAATCTTGAGACATCGTATGTGATTTTTAAACATAAACTTACAAACTATATATGTACATAAACAATAAAACTAAACAACTATAACATAAAAATAAAACCATGGGTAACAAAAATTATGGTAAAATCTATCCGAAAACGGGACAAGTTAAAAGAATTAATAAAAAATCTCTCGGAAACAAACTATACAATAAAATATATAGAAACATATTAAACAAAACAATACGATTTCATGCAAAACAAACTAAAAAAAAATGGCAAACAATAAATAATAGATAATAATATTTAAGAACAACACGTGCCAACAACCATGTAAAAATAAACCCTGATCACGGTTCAGATTGTTAATGGTTTATCCCATCACCATTTGTCCGAAAAACAATCCGCTATTAATTCCTTAGTTTATCGAGCAATTTCCCTCTCAGAATCTGATAATCTTAATAAAAAAACTGAATCGTCTTACTAATGTTCCACTTGCCAACAAAAATATTAAGACACGTTAGTGACCCACCGACTACTATGGCTTTTGGCTTTCCTACCTTATATCCATAACATAACTGATCACATCTCCAAAATTCTAAATCGATATAATATACAGTGTGGCCCGTTTGGAATGGAGACACCTCTGTAAAATTGTCCATTTGACACACCTTCCAATTGTTTTGAAAACCGAACACCTGGCTAACTGCGAAATTTTTTATACCCCCAAAATTCAAGAAGTCATATTAAGGCATTTTTTTATCAAAAAAAAATTACTGAAAAAATTGTTTAGAATGAACCAAAAATCCCAAATCCAAAGTTTTATCAAAATCAAAAAATAAAAAATTTCCGAAAAAAATAAATTGAAGGTCCAAAAATCACATTTTATTAATGAATTTCTACGGATAGCAAAGTGTGTCATGGAAATTTGAAGTTAAAAAATTAACTTTGCTAACCGTAAAAATTGAATAAAATGTGATTTTTGGACCTTCAATTTATTTTTTTTTGAAATTTTTTATTTTTTGATTTTGATAAAACTTTGGATTTAGGATTTTTGGTTCATTCTAAACAACTTTTTTTAGTAAATTTTTTTGATAAAAAAATGTCTAATATGATTTCTTTAATTTTGGGGGTATAAAAAATTTCGCAGTTAGCCAGGTGTTTGGTTTTCAAAACAATTGGAAGGTGTGTCAAATGGTATTTTCAGAGACCTACTTAACAAAAAAAAGTTTTTCAAAATCGGAGCAAAAATAACAATTTTACAGAGGTGTCTCCATTTTAAACGGGCCACATTGTACATACTAACAAGCTTGGATACACCTCGCGTCACCATCTTGAGGGGTGCTGAGTTGTCGCCTCGCTGAAACCGCGGCAGACTTACAAACGCCTACGCGCAATACTCCATTTATTAAAGTTGTTTCACAAATAACAATTTTCCCCCAACAAATCCCCCAATAAATCGTACAGTTTATTGGTATAAATCGTAGAATTTTTTGTTTTCAATTTAATGGTAGGTATAAATTACAAAATTGGTGAAGAAATTAAAATATTGAGATGACGATTTACAGATTAAATTATTCCAAAATTCCAGAGCTGTCAACACAAAGCATTCTGCTGTTTGCGGCAACTTGTGGCTAATTTCGAGATTTTTCTATTTTACTGTATAGAGTTTTTTTTTTAACGAATTTTGATATTAAATTTTGAATTTCTACTGGGAGGGAATTTTTTATCATTTATTTTACTTTGACAGGGCTTATCTTAATTCAAATGTTGTATCAGTTTCGATAGAACTAAGATGAGTGCCATGGAAAACCCAAGTCGTTTGTATATCGCTAATAATAATAAACTTGTTAACCTCCAAACAATTCTGAAAATAAAAAATTGTTAAATTCCCTTATACATTCCAAAGACAATGCAAGTTGTTCCAAATTTTTATCTTTAATAATAAAAAAAAGTTACGCCTCTTTCGAAAAATAATTGAAATATTGACCGTTCGGATTGCTTTCTGTCTATAATAATACACTAACTTCAGAATTTTTGCGCTTACCATCGATGAAATAAAAAATATTTTTCAAAAACTATTCTTTTTACGGCCGTTTTCTTCCTTTTGATATGTGGGGTCAAACAAAAAAAAATCCCATGTCTCTACCTCCTCTAATAATAAAAAAGTGATTCACTTCCAAAAAATCCTTGGTGGCCATGAAAAAAATTTGGTTCAATCCCTTTTTACATTCTCAACACAACGCAAGTTATTGTCTTAATTTCTATCTTCACTAATAAAAATAAGTTAGATTTTTTTGTAATGTCATGGGATGTTTTGTTGATCGATATTTAAAAATCGCACACTTTTAATTGGAGATTAGCAGTACTTATATGAAACAAGTCTGAAATAAAAATATAGTTTAAAAAACTAAAAAAAAACACGCTTACGCTTAGCAAACTGAACTAAAAAGTAAAAAATAATAATAGCAAACCGAATTTTATTGTAAAAAAGAAGAAGCGTGGGGTGCATGATATCAATTGTTATAAATATTTCATTAGTAGCTATTGATAAAAGTAGAGTTATCATAAAAAAAAATATATATAATAAAAAAAGCACCCCGCACGCTTCTTTTTTACAATAAAATTCGGTTTGCTATTATTATTTTTTACTTTTTAGTTCGGTTTGCTAAGCATAAGCGTGTTTTTTTAGTTTTTAAACTATGTTTTTTTTTCAGACTTGTTTTGAGTTGAATAAATTTTTTATAATTGGGGATATATGTAAATGAATAAGTGCGAAAAAATTCAGGAGGTGATTGCCTTTTTAAAAATAAGGGGGGGTTCTCGTATAAAATTTTTCGATTTGGCGTTTCCCTGCAAAGTTATTCGGGTTACAGGGTGACCCAAAAGAATTTTTTTTTATTTATATCTCTAAATAATCAAGTTGCACAGCTGAAACTTTGCACTGTTATGTTTTTGGCGATGGAGAATAAGCTGAAGGTGTCAGTTTTTATGTATCTCATGGAGGGCGCCGCTTGTGCTGTTCTGTGATCGTGCTTTTACTCCTAACTTTTTTGAGGTTATGTTTTTGGTCTTGAAGGTTCGTCATTTTAGTGCAACTTTTCATTTTGCAACTAAAATGTACTCTTTTTCATAACGATAGAATCAACCGTTTGCGTTGAAATTGGCAAAACGTGCCCCAAAACACCCGTTAACTTCATCATTCGAAACATAAAATTTTTATCTACCGCTTTCAAATGTTACAGATTGGGCAAAACACCATTGGTTTTCTTGAAATAGGGTGTTCAAATTTTGTTAAATTCAATCCTTTCCATTTTGAAGGCTAATAAGTTTTGGTACATTGTTCATAGGAATTTTTTTCTCAGTTTAAATGGTACAGTCTATCTGTAACGTTTGAAAGCGGTAGCTAAAATTTTTATGTTTTTAATGTTGAAGTTAACAGGTGTTTTGGGGCACATTTTGCCAATTTCAACGCAAAGGATTGATTTTATTGTTATGAAACAAGAGTACAATTTAGTTGCAAAATGAAAAGGTGCACTAAAATGACGAATCTCCAAGACCAAAAACATAACCTTAAAAAAGTTGCGAGTAAAAGCACGATCAAAGAACAGCAGAAGTGGCGCCCTCTGTGAGATACGTAAAAACTGACACCTTCAGCTTATTCTCCATTTCAGTTCTGCAACTTGATTATTCTGAGATATAAATAAAAAAATAATTTTGGGTCACCTTGTAGACCCAAATAACTTGGCAAGGAAAGCCCAAATCGAAAAATTTTATTTATTTTATACTATTTATTTACACCCTGTATATTTAATAAATGGAGTATTGCGCGTAGGGGTTTGTAAGTCTGCCGCGGTTTCAGCGAGGCGACTACTCGGCGCCCCTCAAGTTGGTGGCACTCCGAGGTCTGTGCTTGTTTTGAGTTGAATAAATATTTTATAATTGGAGATAAATGGAGTATTGCGCGTAGGCGTTTGTAAGTCTGGCGCGGTTTCAGCGAGGCGACTACTCGGTGCCCCTCAAGTTGGTGGCGCTCCGAGGTCTGTGCTTGTTATTAAATAGAAAATTGAATTGAATACTTATTTTTTGTATCTATGGCGAATGCGCTGGGATAGTTAAAAGAAACATTAAATTAATTACGTGAACGATATCTAGTCTTACTTTTCTGTGTAATTTCATTTGGAGTATTTTGTATATTCCATCATTAGTGTTAAATTTTTCGTAAATAAATAATACTTCCAGGACCTCTTCACTGCAGTTTATTTTAAATAAAGTACACCTTGCATCAGTTCGATAAATTCTTGACAATCATAGGGTAAATACTCCTGCAGCTGTGGTCCATATCTGAGTGTACTAAAAAGGAAATTATATTTAGGTGATTATTCACAACTACTGAGCCAAGAGACTAACCTTGTAGCTTTCCATTAACCCGCCTCGCCGATAAGGTTTCAGTTTTTCGTTTAAATACGTATAGACAACAATAACAAACTTTGAGGTTATGGTTGGTTGGCCGAAGGATTGAGGCCTGTCATTTCTGGCAGTTCCGTCTAGCTGTCATTTCTGGCATTCAATATTTGCGTTCACTTTTAATACAGAAAAACAGAAACTAAGAAATTGTCTCCATGTCTCGTCAATCTCTGTCGCTACTTCGGGAGATGTACATGACCCAGGGGCCGCTGTACTTTACGGTTAAACGTTTGAGGTCCTTAAAATAAGATAGAAACTGACGGTGGTGTTTGGTAGCCATAAGACTAACTTACCGCTCACAGAGTGGGTATCTACGATGCCAAGGGAGGATATGTTTTCGTTTAAACACGTATAAACAACAACAATAACAAACTTTGAGGTTATATAGCTATACAGCCTGCTGAATTTTTTTTAATTCAAAGAAACATGTAAACTCTCATCTGACCAATTTTCAATCGAAATGAAATGACCGAAAAAATATATTATATTTTTCTTCATGTTCGTATATGAATAGCCGCCCTGTATTTCACTACGTTTCAGGTTACAGTCCGCTGTCTTTTTTTTATTCATTGTTGTATTAGGTACTTTCACTGCTATCTGACGAACTTTCAGCCGGAATGAAATGTCTTAAAACCCTTGTCTTTTTGCGCGTTTGGGAGGCTGCCGTTGCCAAACCCAGCCATGGTGGGCCAGCTCACGTTCACGATGCTTTATAGCTTTATAGCATAACTGAATGATGCGTTCCACGAATTTTGAGCCGGTATGAAATGACTCGATAAAATGCAACGCTACCTCCCGTACTAAATCTTTGACATGGTCATATAATAATCCAGTCAAATTGTGTTTTTACCAGGAAAGTTTTGGGGTAGCTTTGATTTCTTCGATTCTATATGTTTCTTGGGGTGCTGAATCCGATTCTCAGGTTTGCTAACAAAATTTCTTGACGCAACATTCAAAAAATGCAAAAGTATATGCAGAGAACTGGGAGGAATTAACAGCTTTTAATAATAAATTTAGAGTTTTGGAGTAGAAAAAGTGGGTTTTTGCGGAGACAGACAAAGTACATCAATTTTCAACTAGCTCTTGCGCTCGAACGGTTCGCCGGAGAGAAAAAACCTAAATAGTGAAGTTTGTAGGAAATTTTATAGGCTTTTATTTTGAATAGGAAGATTATTTAAGAAAAATTGATAGTTTCTGAGTTATAAGCAGAAAACCGACAAAAATGAGATATTTTACCTTACTTTTGCATTTTTTTGAATGTTGCGTCACGAAATTTTTTTAGCAAACCTCAGAATCGGATTCAGTACCCCCAATAACATTATAATAGAATGGAAGAAATCAAAACTACCCCACAACTTTCCCGCCAGGGGTTCTTTTGAGCACACATTGACTGTATTATAGGCGAAGACTTCCAAAGCAAGAAGAGGGCTAGTGCGAGCATTCTTCACACCTGAAACAAAATTTATGTATTGAGATATAATTCTGCGACAATTAAGCAGATATTTAATGTAACATAACCCATATCGACAGAAACAGGTTCGAAATATGTATATGTGCTTTTTTAAACGGCAAAAACATATCTAGAAATATCTACTTACGACAAAGTTTTCCGTCGGGTTAGACTTGCCAAAACCCATGTAAAAGGACATTGTCTAAGAAACCCTTTCTTCGGCACAAGCATCGATCAAGTTTAAATGGCAAATTGATACCCCTCAGTCTTCCGCATATATTCTTTTAACGGTGCATTGTCCTCGCTTCGTTTCGCAGGATTATTAGACGGCAACAAAGACCCCAGAGTACCTAAAAATCTGAAATAGGTGAAGCAAATCGTATCTAAAAATGCTCTCCATACCTTTCTGTACAACTCAGTTTTCCATTATTCCTGTTAAGCCGGAAAGCGCCAGATCACCACTAGAGGGACAAGGGCACGGCCATAAGTTCGTTCTAACACGGGTTTCTGAGTTTCTCAAGCCTGATTTTCCAAGAAAGGCAAAGTAATAAGTGGATCTCTCCCGTGGCGTTTTCTAAAACCGAAATTTTACATAAAAACCTACATACATACATACCTAACCTACAGTGCGCCCGTACCTGGAAAACTTACCCATGGAATAACAGATGGGTTTCTGAGCTCCCAAACTCCCAAACCACTACGAATGTTGTCCACACCAAAACCATACGACAGCTGATTACCACCATTTTGTTTCTGAATTCTAACTAATCGATATATTATCTAGCGCGTGCGCCTCGGCCACGATGAATATACAGGGTGTTCTCGGGGGCCGCGCCAAATCGCGAAAAAGAAATTGGAAAAGCACTGGAAAAGCGGCCCAAAAGGGCCGAACGGCTTTTTCGATCGAGGGGCCCTCTCGCAGGTGAGGGGCTCATATCGGTCCGTGGCCCCCACACGAAAATAGAACTCGACTGGCGCACTCCGTTAGAATTCATAGCCCTTTCTTTCCAAAATAGTCTAAAAAAGTCGGAAAAAAATTCCGGGGGGCCGAACGGCTCTTTTAATCCGGACGCTTTTCAATAGTCTTCTTCCTCATGTACTCCCGCGGACGTACGCGAAATTTGGGCTCGATAAATCGAAAACTGCGTCCTGTAGAGTGTTGCCAAGACAGCCCGGACTAGCTAGAGGCAAGGGCCATAACAAGCGCCTTTCAGGCGTTTGTTAACAAGATTTTCCATGCTCCCTAAATTATCCCAATATTACCGATCACTTAAAGATAACCATTGGTGTATATCGTGTTCCATACTCATATGTACAAATGTATACTGGAAAAAAATGATGTACTGTATCAACGCTTGTTAAAGAACATGAACGGTGTATACGGTTACGTCAACCCGGCACTTGCCAAGCATTATCTGGACACGGTCTAGTTTAATGATACTAAAATCCTATCAAAATCATCCCATCCCATCCAAAGAAAAAAATCTTGAATTCATTGAAATCCTTAAACACCCTAACATAACAATCCGAACCGTGATCAGGGTTTATTTTTACATAGTTGTTGGCGTGCGTTTTTCGTAAGTACAGGGTAAATCCTATCTTTAACTTTCCCGCATTTTTGCCTGTTTCCTCATTTTCCATGCTTCTAGAAATATCATCACGGGTACTAGAACAATCAGTCTCAGTATGATCGTGATGCCCTGAGGATGTTCCGAGCAATTGAGGGCGAAAGCTTGGAACGAGAAGTTTCGCTGACGCAGAATTCATCTGTGGAAGTTTCCAGCCAAATAAATTTAATCCATTTTTATTGACATAGGCCAGAAAATTCAAAGTAAAATCTCAAGAAAAGTAACCATGTCTTTTTTAGAAGAAGTCTTCCAAACTCTTAATTTTTTACACCTATCGTTGAAAAAGTACCTACTTATTACTCATATCCCGCGACTTAAAAAGAGTGCTTCGGCAGGAGAATTTGGCCTTAAGTCCTATACAGTTAAAAGCATTTACCAATTCATCATATACCCATTGCTTTATCTATTTAACTGAAGTTTAACATCTGTATTCCTAAAGATTGGAGAACTACAATAGCAACTTCGGTTTTAAAGTTGGGAGATCATAGTAAACTTACAAATTTTCAGCCAATATATCTATTATAAATAATTTTGGAGAATTATTTGAGCAATGCATTATACAAACGCTAATTACAATTTAAAGGTCAGTTTGGATTCAGGAGTGGCACAAGTACAGAAGAAGCGATTTTTTCACTAATAAAAAGCAGTAATATAAAATAAAAAACATTTAGGTAGTGTACTGTTTTTGATCTACACCAGTACTATTGGAGACTTGCCCTTTGATGGAAGAATAATTATTGCTTACTCAGATGATACCATGTTATTATTTTCTTTACATAACTGAACAAATGTGTATAATAAGGCAGATATCGGACTAAAACTGATACAACAGGGATGTTTTTGTGGCATAGCAGGTAAGTAGGGGTGCTGGGTTCGAATCCCAGTTGGAGTGCATTTTTTCAATTGATTATACTTTACTTCCTATGCCACAAAAACATACCTCTTGACCTGTAAAAATACATCAAATTAATTTAAAAACTATGATAAATCGTTTAATCAATGTGATTATTCCAAGATTGCCAAATGTAAAATGATTAAATACCTAAGTATCATGGTTGACTAACACTTGAAATGGTGCAAACATGCAAATTGGCTTTGTAACAAAACTTGGAAAACTTAACACAATTTTTTTCAACTCTGAAATATTTTAAATCAAAATCTAATTGTGATGGTGTATACAGGAATCAGTATTGAGAGATTGTTTGGCCTTAAGGTGTCTATAAGCATGCCAAACACTGATGAAAATAATTAAAAGAAACTCTCATTTTTCCTACATTGCAATGATAATAATGTGAAGATTTAAACTTATTAAATATATTAGAAATTTGTATGTTAGAATGCCTGATCTTTTTCTCAAAGATTAAAAAGGATTGCCCCCAATCATATTTATTTAACAAGGTTAACTATACATGAATGTTTAAAAACAAATGCAATACGAAATACAGTATCTCAAAGGTTCGTAAGTAATTTTGTAATAAAATATATAGTAATTTGCCTCCCGAAATTTGAAATATAATGCATTTTTGCAATAGGAAAAATCGGAAAAAAATAAATATCTACCTATCTCCTAAACAACTCACAGAAATTTCTGAAGGTCTTCTAAAAGCAATATACAAGTTACAAATTTAAAATATAGTGTATTGCTTAAATATCCGTTTTGTAGTGCCATTTCAGTAACTTTCTTCTGTAAAAACCCTGGTGGTAACCTTCATATTTAACATAAACTAAATAAAATGAATATTTAACGTCCCCAATAATAATTAAAAAGAAATGGCTCGTGGCATATGGGACAAAAGGTTTTGGTTCTTGGCAACACCAAACTAGTTTTCAATGTCTAATAGAAATTTAGTATGGGTCCTTCGGAGGTGTACAGACCACGACAGGCACCTGTTTTGGACTTGTTAGTCGTCATCAGGCAGATGCGGCGCACTTCACTGAAAAACCCAAACATTTGCTGGCTATGTGGAATAAGAAATAGTACAACTCGGTGAGCATTATACCATCCAATGCCATCTAGCGGGTACTACCAAAACCAAAATAATGTGCGTGTGTATGTATTGATCGTTCGATAGACATATAAAAAGAACTTGGTGTGCAGCACGGTGAAAAGCGCAGAAGAAGCATACATACGAGGAGCCAAGATATTCAATTGGTTCATCACCGAGTATATTCTAATATATAGAAATCAACAATGATCGAACCGTGAGTCTCAATCCTCAAACAAAATTAATATTTAATGTCCCAATAATAATAAAAAGGAAATGGCTTGTGGCATATGGGACAAAATGTTTTAGTTCTTGGTAACACCTAACTAGTTTCCAATATCTATTGGAAATTTAGTATGGGTCCTTCAGAGCTGTGCAGACCACGACAGGCACCTGTTTCGGACTTGTTGGTCCTCATCAGGCCAGATATATGCCAAATTGTGTCTTATTACATAGGTACTATTATATCATATCATGCCATATAAATAAGTAGGGAACCTGCAGCACAAAAATTTTACAATTCAATACAAATCCGGTGTGCTAAAAATTGGGTATCTGATCTGTAGTTTGAAGGGATAGCATTGTGTTAATTTGACTTTTTTTTACGAAAATGCTGCATTTTCTTGTTGGTTGGGTGTGCAACAAAGTGGGAATAGGTACTACGAGCGATTGTTTTGAATTCCAGCGGCTTTGCGCGAAAAATCGGGTCCCTGATCTGTTTTGTTGGGGGAAATATCGCGCTGCCTTTTCGAGTTTCATATTGCAAATATGTGGTTTTGTGTATTGCTAATGTGAACTCTGTGATATTTTCATTCAGTGTACATTTCTTTATGTATTGTATAACATGTAGTACTGTATTATTTTCCAAACATTCATAGATAATGACAATTGTAAAACCCCATTCCAATACTGCGTATAATGAAATTTTTCTTTTATTAAAAGACAAATTAATTACTTATATATTTAGTTTTTTCATTCCGGTACATTTAAAAGGACACATGATACACCTAATGTGTGTGTTAACGAGTATGTTAACACTGAGTGGTACTTAGATGCTTAAGCACAAGAACCTTAGCGAGACCACAGTATTGAGACCATATATTTATCTCGTTACTGAATAAAAAATAATTGCATTAGCACTGGCATGGTTCCACCAAGGGCACTACAGAATAAGTGTCCAACAATGGCTTAAACAATGTTTAGAATTATAATATAAAGAATAAATAATCTTAGCGACAACAATAAAGGCTCTTGCACCTTCTTCAACAGCACTTGTCGAATAATTCCTGAAGTACATGTAAGTAATACGTGCTTCAGGCCTCTTAAAAACATTTAAGTGATTGCTTGTATAATAGCAGTGACTTAAGTATTAAATATGTAATAACTATATCCAATATAAAATCAGTTGGCATAAGAGATAAGTTTGGCAACATAAACTACTGCCGTATTTATGGATCTCGGCCGATAATCTAATAATCCTAATTATTTATTTTCAGATCTTTGTCTTGCGGTTTAAGATAGCTTTCTCCTTTCAATACTGAGTTACCCTTACTAGTAGATTCATGACTTCTATAAAAGATGGGGCACAACCCCATTAGTTCTAAAAATAGAATAGAAATTTTTACAAATTGCAAATTTATCAACCATTTTCGACATACAACGTGGCTTGACTGATCGTTTTAATAATTCTCTATATGTACTCTTGCTTCTCTGATATTTGTAAGTACATAGGGTCGATTCGCCAGTAAGCCGGACACAGCCAATAGTCGGACAAAACTTGCATATTGAATAATAACTAGAAAATGCGATACAGATTTGGCCTTCTAAAGTTAAAATCACAGATTTTGCAATCTTGTTATTATATTAGATATTTTTCATTTCTGCAGTTGTTATCCTGGAAACGATAAAAGCACGCCAAAGTTAACTTATTTGTGCTCTCTTCGAATGTTTAGGTGAACAATAAGTGTGGAAGAGTTTTATTCTGGTAAGATAAATTTGATTTATTAAATTTAAGGAGTAGTATACAGCTTTATATATTAGAAATAATCTAAATTTGCATTATAAATCATAAAAATATGTGTTTTGCCCTATTTGGTGGTTAAAATTGAATGGCGAGCAAAGTGGTAAATTATTCTGTGATAAACCAATAGTCGGACGGGTGTCCGACTACTGGAAATGATCCGTCCATATACCTCCGGCCTTTTTTGACTTATTAACAATAGCATTTACCATCCTTTTTTATTTCATGTAGTGAACCAAAAGTGTAAAGTGGTAGTCAGTGGTCGGACAGCGAAATCTAAATACAGAGAAGGATTAAGGAAAATAAATTTTTCTTGAAATCGGCATTAGAATGTCCCAAAATCGTCATTAAAAGCACAGAAATCGTACAATAATGTAGCTCATTATTGTACGATTTTTTCAATAAGTAGGCCTTGGCGAGATGTAAACATCAAACGTCAGACGCAGAGAAATCGCCCGTCAAAAGTGACCAAATATTCAAAACCCGGCCGATAAAGGCCCATTTAACTTTTCGTACACATTGCGAAATTGTTTCCTATAGAAGCGCAATCCTCCAGTCTACATATTTTAGTAAATTTGAATATCAATAGATTTCTTGTGTAGGCTGCACAAGAAGCAGCAGTTTGTTTTTTCTGTTCGAAGGTGCCGTACGTCATTATACTTGTCCTAGGTAGAGCGATCGGTAAAGTCAAGCAACGCCGCGCGTAGTCGGTTCGTGGACGGGTGATCCCTTATTATTATTTTCTTGCCTAATAAAACTTTTTTTTTTCCGATTTCAAAAAAAATATATAATATGTACCTCGGCACTGAAGTTCTTTTTATGACTCATCTGGTTTATTTGCCTCGGCCAGAGGCCTCAGCAACTAAACTCCACATGAGTCATAAAAAGTTGAACTTCAGTGCCTTGGTACATAAATAACTATTGTCCGACCACTAACTAAGGTGTAATTTCCAATGCTTATTACATTTATTATTTCTCCATTTTCTCGAGGGGTTTTCTGATTTGTTTTTTTTTTATATTTTCATTATTTTCTGTTATGGCACTCAAAACCAAAGGAAAATTTCACCAACATGACAATGAATCTTTAATAAAAGCAGTAGAAGCTGTCCGTAATGGCGGGAAATTGCGTGAAATATGCGGAAATTATAGGGTTCCCATTTACCGTGCAGGACCGTATTAAAGGGAATGTCGGCGATATTTTTAAACAAAACGAGAAAAGTTAGTGGCTTGGATTACGAACTTGGCGAGGTGCAGTTTGCCATACAAAAAAATATGCTAGTGGATAATGTCCAAAAAATTGTACTAATTATTTTTTATATTACCTTCTTTCCTAAGAGTCGCCAAAGAATGTACCCAAGCAAAATAGTTTTTAATTATTTTTTATTTATTTTTATTTTGTAGGTGCAGTTTTTATTTTTTATTTTTGTTATGCCGAAATTACGTTTTTGCTAACTCTATATGGAAGTAAAATAAATATATTTGCAATAATACTTCCCTAGGTAGATATGTACTATCTATTTAGATATCATAATCTTTGAAAAAACTCCCATTCTCCTAAAATACCCAAATCTAAAGTACCATAGTAAATAAATTCAGTCCCTTTTCTTCACAATGGAATACTTTTAGATATCATTTTCAAATTAATTGTGATCTAATAAAATAATACATATATTATGTATACATATAATATATTACATTATCAAATTTATCCTACCAAAACAATATTTTAAAATACGGGCCTTGGCGAACTGACCAATGAGGAGATGTCCGATTACTAACAACTACTTGTCCGACCACTGGCAAATACTGTCCGACCATCAGCAAAATAGCCTTTTTTCTCTAATAAATTTAATAAAAAATAACCTTTGGGTTTCTAAAATATAACACTTATATTTAACGCAAAGACAAATAATGAAACTACATCTTGGAAAAAGTTTCCGTCGCATTAACGGAGTACATATAATTTTAACTGAAAATTTAAAGTTAGATGTGCCTTAACTGTCCGACCACTGGTGAATTGACCCTACTTATTTTGAGGTTATATAATGAACTTTTATTTTTATAATCTGATTTGTGATGACTGTCTATACTAATTTTAATTTGTTAATCCTACTCAGCTGTGGCCTGATGATGTAACTAATGATAAGGTTAATAAACCAGTAGCCAAGATTAAATATGGAAATTAAGAGATAATGGTCTTATTCGCCTAAATAATCTTAGTTTATAGATCATATCAGCTTTTCACACCACTTTCAAGATCACCATAGTACACACTTTTACATATTTATCAGAGAATTCTTAGAAAAACAAATGAAACAATGTTCAAAACTCTTCATAACCAATCCATTAAAGCTATTTTTTCAGGTATTCTAGGCAGATTTTCAAATGTTATTTATGTTACTATAACTCTAAATTAATATTGTTATTGCTGTAATTTTTACTCTTCTCTCAAACTCATCAGAAAACTAATAAAATGAGGATTTTGTGACTAGTTTATTTTGTTTGTTTGCCCCCAGCAGATTTTAAGGTTATGTCACCTGGTGCAAGCGACAGTTGAATTAAATGAATTATTGTAGATATTGAATATCTCAGTTTGTTTGAAGGTTATTACATACACACCCACATTTTTCTGCTCAAACTTTGGGCTCGATAACCAAACAAAGCAATATTGCTTTGTTAGCAGAATTGAGAAGAAACAAATGTCAGTATGTTCTAAGAATTTCTCCTCATTTTCACAACAATATCTTGATCGGAAAAGGCAATTTACCTACACAGGAAATAAATAAATGATAACTGTCAAGACCACCTGAAAATATACTAGACCAAATTTAAAAACCTACTAGAATAATTGACCTAATGAAACAGGTTTGGACATCATAAAGACAAATTTCAATTTGAAAATTTATTTTCTTTGACGCAACTTTGTTCCCTTATCCTGGGGCACAAAGAGGTTTTACATAAGACACTTTATGAATGTGTGCACAGTCCAATAGCCTCACACGCAACTTTGCTAAAGATAATTCTAAAAACACTGTACAGGGTGTCCCAAATTGGACACTTTTGGGGGGTATACATTTCGTGCACTCTAAGCTGACACGCGAAAACCTCAGTCTAAGCGCCAGCGATCCATAAGCAGCTTATTGTACGGCGCTTAGACTGAGGTTCCCGCATGTCAGGTTAGAGTGCATTTGTTCAAATTTTTTGCTGACTATCTTATTTTTCTCTTTAGAAAGCTTTAAAAGACCAACTGCAACTGCAAGTAAGGCATTAAAGACAACTAAAATCTATGATTTAGAAAAGCAGGTGGAAAAATATAGAAAAGAGAAGGATAACTTACAACGAGAAGTACAAGCACTTCGAGATTTTAGGGGATCAGTGCCAACCAAAAAGCAAGAAACACAAACTAAGGACCAAACCACTCAAGTGAAGGTATTGTCAAAATCTGTTCTTGATACACTATTTTTTGCACAATCTGCAATATTTTGTTTATGCATGTTTTGCATATCTTAAATAATTGTGTATAATAAGTATGGTGATGATATTTTCTAATATGATAGTGTATTTTCGCGGCATATTTTGTATGCGGCATGCACTAGGTAATTCCTTAAACCGAAATAAGTATTTTAAACAGATTTATATAAAATTGTATTGTGTAATGAAAAATTCTGTCTAATTTTTATTACGATGTTTTAAATGCACTATTTCATCTGTTTCGTAAAATACATCCAGTATATTACCACGCGTTTTAAGAATACTGCCCTACTGCCTGCAATCCCATATACAAGCTGATGTATCATATATTGCCTACTCGATACAAAACTTGTTATTTTAAAACAATAATATAAAAAAATAAAACGGTATGTGCCTAGTGCCCGAGTATTTTTTTTACTATCGTTGTGAAATAATTGACTAATTTGAGGTATGTATATTAGAACAAATAAGATTTGTTGCTAACTTGTCTGACTTACATAGCACACATAACTTGCTTCCATCCACAACTCACCATTAGACTAGCTCTATGTTGCCAAGTTTTGGTGTTTGACAGTTTGTTCTTAATATTTTCTGCTGACACAATTTGTTTCATATACCATCTTCGTGTTTCGAATTTTTTATTACAACATAAGTGACATAATTTGTTGATAACTTCTGTGGCCTTCACGCTGTAGCTGTGGTCACTATTTTGGTTATTTATTGTTGTATCAATTAGCACAGAATTACCTGGATACAGAACACTTAAGTTGTCTAATTTTGGCATCAAATCTACGGCAAGTTTTTGGTTACCTAGCCTACTGGCTGATATTTTTGTGTTTCGATTTTAGATCAATTAAGAAGGCCGCCAATCGTTTTTGTATTGATTTATCCTATTTCGGTATTAATTTTCAACTTTTATTTTATAGTCACATTAATATTATAGTTTCGGCCCAGCTATCAAAACCGGTTATATGACTCGATAATTGATACAAAGGAATAAAACACATCTTTAAAATTATTTACAAGGGTGTTTATTTGATAACAACTGAAATTTGTTAACATTTGTTTCATTATTAATTTCTTAACAACAAATTAATAATGAAATGTTTACAATAAACGTGTTCGACAGAATTACAATTTATTTAAATGATACAACTAGAAGTTATAAAATTAAAATTAAATCGCAGTGAACCGCTGCGAGACGATTAAGAAAGTTCAAAACAACTTAGCACTGCACGAGACTTGTGAAAGTTAAAATAAAACGCAAATGTCTAATCTTCTACACGTAAGATCTTAAGAATAGAATGCTTTAACTACAGAAACACCTTACATGTAAGTCTGATTCACCCAGGAGTGGACCCACTGTACTCCACTGGGTATCGATGAAGTTTCCCAACCAGGTCCCAATCACGTCACGACCAGTCTGCAACCAAGCGCCAACAGTCCACCAGTCACTATACAGGTGTGCGACGGAAGTAGCTCAGCATCTCAGGGTTTCTTTGCCAAGTGTAGCTGTGGATGCTTAAGCTTGTAATCAGCAGATGGCCAAGGCTCAGGCAGCTAGGTAGACTGAGCTCCGACCTCAAATGTCTCACAGACTGTTTACAAAGAAAATCTTTAATACTTAATTAATGAAATTACTTAAAATCTGACAATAATAAACTAGTTAAATCCAAAAATTTCTTAATATCCCTCACTGTATACACTTCCCCCGTATATTATATATACAATAGGGTGGGCCGAAAAGAGCAAAAAAAAACTTTTTTCTGATTTTCTTGAGGGGGTAGTAAAAAAAACTTGTCTTACCGATGCGAAATACTATACAAAATAACTGACCCTTATCAGTTAAAATTTAGCCGCGCCCCTCCGCCCTTTAAGGGGTGTTTTTTTAAAAATAACAAAACTCGCTAGGGGTAGTTACTAAATTACACTGAGCGCACTAAATAACACAGAAAAAAAAAACTGGATGTCATATGTTAAAGTTTAGCCGCGCCCCTTTCGGGTAATAGATTCGTGCAGGGCTAAAATCAAAGCTAAAATGAGGGTACATAATAGGAATAAAAGAGGCTTAATAAATAAATATTTTTTACGACAAAGAGGCAGAAGGAAAATTTTGTCATGGTTTACCAAACATAATAAACACAATAATACAGGCAACTAACAGCGAATATATGTTATTGCCATTCCTGCTGAAGAAGCACTTAAAATTTCAACGAATTGACAAAAGAAAGAAGAAATCAAAATTAGTAATGAAACAAATTTAATACATTTACCAGAAAATTGCAGAGTAAAAACCAAGGACTTCCTATTTATTAATAAAAATGAGGAAATTAAATTAAAACCTATTCACCTTGCCAGAAATTCAAATCAACGATTTAAAATTCATGGATTATCTACGAGCGAAACCTTTCCAACTTCAAACAATCAACTTAGAAAATATCCACAAATTTTAAGAAAAGTTTACACTTCTACAAGTTCCCGATATAGAGGAGATACACAACTTTTAAGTTTTAAACTTCGTCGATAATCTACAAGCGAAACCTCTTCAACTTAGAAAATATTCACAAACTTCAAGAAAAATCTACACTTCTATAAGTTCCCCATATAGAAAAGATACACACCTTAAGTTATGGATTTGCTACAAACATTGTTATTATTAGTATTACATTATTAATTGGATACGTCGCATAGAGAATCTACCAAAGGAAGTTCAAGATAAGAAGAGGACAAGTCAAGATAGAAATGGTGGAGAAGAAAATGGAAAATCAACCCTCCAGGTTACTATTTTTCTCTTAAGCAGGAAGGAGTTATATCTCTAAGAAGGATGGACCTCTTTCACGTGAAAGTGCTGATAAACGCTGAGTGCGCGGACAGTTTGCATTTTATATTACAAACAAAATATTCACAAACTTCAAGAAAAATATACACTTCTATAAGTTCCCCATATAGAAAAGATACACACCTTAAGTTATGGATTTGCTACAAACATTGTTATTATTAGTATTAGATTATTAATTGGAAACGTCGCATAAAGAATCTACCAAAGGAAGTTCAAGATAAGAAGAGGACAAGTCAAGATAGAAATGGTGGAGAAGAAAATGGAAAATCAACCCTCCAGGTTACTATTTTTCTCTTAAGCAGGGAGGAGTTATATCCCTAAGAAGAATGGACCCCTTTCACGTGAAAGTGCTGATAAACGCTGAGTGCGTGGACAGTTTGCATTTTATATTACTCTATTATCGAGTAAAAGACCCCTTTTACTTCTTTACTCAATGTTATCTACTATATATTTAAGCTTTGAAGCTAAAATATTGTAACTAGTTCTGTCTGATCTGTAACATGAATCGTCTCTGTGTAACTGTTAGAACAACTTTTTAAAAATAGTTTTTCTATTTCGTTATCGTATAACTGTCCGAAATAAAAAATAAGTAGGTTTTTTAGGGTTGCAAGAATCTTTAAGAGCACAGGGGCGCGGCTAAAATTCAAAATTTGACGTTCAATTTTTTTTCTGTATTCTGTAGAGCGAATGCAATGTTTTGGTAACTACCCCAATCGATTTTTTTTATTTTTAAAAAATCAACCCTTCACGGGAGGAGGGGGGCGGCTAAATTTTATTTTATGATGCCCAGCTTTTTTTGGTAGTTTTTCATGCCCGTAGGGCAGCTTTTTTTGACTACCCCTCCAAAATCACAAAAAAAGTTTTTTCGGCCCAGCCTAATATACAACCTAATTTGGCTTGACTAGTGACGAGATAAAAATGAGAATTATGTCGAGTCGAAAAGTTATGTGATGATTAAATATTTCCACGTTTGAAGTTAAGTATATAATAATGAGGTCATGACGCCTTTGATGTTACTCAAATTTGCAAAAAAATTATTGAATAAACCGGAAATAGCCCTCGTTTGGTCTTCGACTAATCAATTTGGAACTATAAAAATATTACGATAAAAAGAAATGGCTCGTGGCATATGGGACAAAATACTTTGGTAATTGGCAACACCAAACTAGTTTCCAATATCTAATGGACATTTTGTTTGGGTCTTTCGGAGTTGTGCAGACCACAACAGGTACCTGTTTCGGGCTTGTTGGCCCTCATCAGGCAGACACAGCGCACCTCACCGAAAAACCCAAATTTAGTTGGCTATGTGGAATAGGAAATAGTATAATGCGGTGAACATTTACCATCCAATGCTATTTAGCGGGTACTGCTAAAACCAAAGATCTTAAGAATGGAATTCTTATGATTAAAAATTATGATAAAAAAGCAAGAAAACGCAGTCAGGTAATCAAACCTTGTGTGCTCGAAACACTTGTGATCACCGACAAAATACCCAAACTTAATCGAGCAGCACAGATCAGGACAAGGCAGCCATGCTTATTGCTTGATAGAGATCAAGAAAGAGGCATGCAAAAAAAAACAGGCACAGGTGAGTTATACAAATATGGATTTACCAAAATTAAAAAACATAATTTTCACGATAACTCACCTGTCCTTTTTGTTCCAGTCCTGTCCGGTGCCTTTGCTCCAAAATACCGAAAAACGCAGTCCGCTGCAACGCTCCACGCGTCTCTTAGCCCCCAAAATGGCCATCCTGTTCGACGTCCTCGAAAATCCAAAAATCTCAAAGGCCGGTAATCCACATGAAAAGGCAAAAATAAACCATAAATTGTTTACACTAAAACTAGATACAGCAAATAAGCACATAAGATTGCAAAAAGATAGTATTAGGGTGGCGATAAAAATGGATAAAACTCCATAAAACCAATGCATGCGATGCTACCTTTTACCTGAACCTCTCGTTGTTGAAGACCAAATCAGACAGAAGGAAGATCGACCTTGTTGACGTTCCTTTTATGACAATTTTCACAAAATACTCAAATTAGGTTCTTGATACAATGACTTCAGAGCTCAAAGGGAAACTGAACTTTCTGTGAGAGCGAAAACTGGCACCTGGTCAACAAACAGACCCCCCGAACAGGATGCAGAATAGCTACATGTTCCGAGCACCGAAATCACCATATCCATTACTGAACCAAACTGATCCTACCAAGCGTGAATCAGTGTAACCTATTAAAGCGGTATGTACCTTGAATTATTAGAGATGGTGGTCGCGCCACTTCGTCACAATAAACATCGATATGAAAATAGAGTTGAGAGCACCGAATTTGCAAATATTTTAATCAACAATAAACATTGTTAAGACTTTCAGAAGATGCTAATAATTAATTCAAACGTGGTAACGGAGTTTTAACACAAAAATTCCGTTACAATATCTTTTAAGGTTCATTAACATTTCATTAAGTCAAAGTTACCTGCTTTAATCCATCGTGAGGTTATATTTTTAAGTTTATCAATTTTAATTGAAAAATATGTACAGATTCCTTTATTTGTAAAGATTTTTTTACATTTCAGTAATATAACTATAATAATAACCATTGTAAAAGCATCGACTTTTCGACTGCAATATTTTCTTAACAGAGACTGTTTTGCGTAATTTCCTTTAAGTACCTATTGCAGTCGAAAAGTCGACGCTTTTACATTGGTTATATAGTTATATTACTTAAATCTAGAAAGATCTTTGAAAATAAAGGAATCTGTACAGATTTTGCAATTAAAATTGATAAACTTAAAAATATACCCTACTATGGATTAAAGCAGGTTACTTTGGCATAATGAAATGTCAATGAAATTTAAAAGGTATTAAATTGACTATGAAATGAAAGTTGATAATTAGTACTTAAATACGATCAATTGTCTTAACCTAACCTGACTTAATTCATTGAACTAAATAAATTGAACTGAATTACAAGACAAAAAGTAACATTAAATTCGATCTCAAGTCGAAACATAAAAATATCAGCCAGTATTCTAGGTAACCAAAAACTTGTCATAGAATTGATGCCAAAATCAGACAACTTAAGTGTTGTGTATCCAGGTAATTCTGTGCTAATTAATGTATCAATAAATAAACAAAATAATGACCACAGCTACAGCGTGAAGCCCACAGAACCAAGTGAACAGACGGCCAAGTCGAAAAAGTCTACAAGTGTCTTTATCAAAAAACTAATAATTAAGTAGCCAACCCACCCGGAACTGTGCTCTCTGCATCCCTCCTGTGGCCCCACCACTGCTGTCGGTCGCCGCTCGAACCTGGAGTACGTGAAAATCTATGAAATAAAAGTTGAAAAAAAAATTAAGTTTTGTGTATCCAGGTAATTCGGTGCTACTTAATACATCAATAAATAACCAAAATAATGACCACAGCTGTGGCGCAAAACCCACAGAATCAAGTGAACAGACTCCGGAGTGAGACTTGCCACGAAAAAGTCGACAAGTGTCGTTATCGAAAAATTATTAACTAAGTAGCCAACCCACCTGGAACTCTGCTCTCTGCATCCCTCCTGCAGCCCCACCACTGCTGTTGTTCGCTGCTCGAACTTGGAGAATGTCAAAATCTTTGGCCTTGCCATGTGCTTCTCTCCCATGCAAGAAAAAACAGAAAACCTATACCAGCACAGTAAAACCAACAACATACGAGATACAAAACCACTTTAGTCGCCAGCAAAGCTGAAAATTAGGTCCCGAAAAGAGACCCTCCATGTGGAAATCTTCAAGGAAGAAAACTTAAGACCAAATTAAGGTGAACTCTTACAAGTCGTAAAACGGAAAATGCCCCGAAATTACATCACCAGCCCATAATAGGTTTTTGCTCAATATGGACGAATTTCCGGCTTCTAGAACAGTGTAGAACATTTTTATAATAAAAAAAAATCGAAACAGGGAGATGGTATATGGTATATGAAACAAATTTTGTCAGCAGAAAATATTAAGAACGAACTGTCAAACATAGACTGTAACTTAGCAACATAGCGCTAGTCGAATGGCGAGTTGTGGATGGTAGCAAGTTATGTGCGCATGTCAGCCAAGTTAGCAACAAATCTTATTTTTTCTAATATACATACCTCAGACAAATGAATAAAGGGGACACCACATTACAGCGTCTTTATACAGATGTAAACAGTAAGCTGAACCTTCTCACTTTATGAAAGAGATAGATGTATTTACAAATACTACCCAGTGGCGGGCCGACTTTAATATTTTTACAAAGGGGGCATACATTAAAAAATATTCCATACCTACTGAATATTATATATTACAGTATTCGAATTTGAACCTAATAAGAGTAAAAAAATTAAAATGAGATGAGCTATAAGTTCAACTTGATCCACTAAAATAGATGTTTACTAATAATTTACCTTGTGTATAAGTTTTTTATTTTTTTATTTTTTCTGGACAGATTGGTATATTATAATATCGGCCTCAGAATTATTTCTATTTACACATATTTTTCGACCGAAATTGGGCTATATAATCAGAATCTAATAAATTAGGACCAGACTTGGGCATATCGGGAAAGAAGATGGATTATAGGAACTGATATTGCCTTTTCTGTACCTCTAAATACCAGTCCATACATAACAATTTAACATAATATCATTCAATTTGTACATGTAACTTGCGGTTAAATTCTAAATGCAGTGGTAGGTGACGATTTACTTGTACTTACATGCAAATTGAAGGATGTAAGTCGTTGCGTATAGAATAGCCATAGATAACATATAAATATAATATATGATCTCTATGAGAATTGCCCTTATAATTTATAATATTACTTACCCAATAGTCTGATCAAATGGTAGATTTTTGGTAACATGAGTGCGGTAGAAGGTTTTTCAACGGAATTACATGTTTTTTGGGGTGCTGAATACGAATCTGAAATTTGCTGCCTCGTAGCAGAACCGGCTCAGGCCGAAAATCGCGAAAAACCTCGAAATTTTCTGAATTTTTCCGGTTTTCTAGTCATATCTTGCAAATGACGCATCGTACGGAAAATGTCACGGTATTCAAAGTTAACGAGCATAAAATTCTGCATCGAATGCCCTCCCCCACTTTGTAACTGTTAAATTTATAAGCTTGTCGGCGTCAGTCCAAAAAAGACAATTTTTATCAACTTTTGTAAAAACTGCAATTTACTCATTGTTAGGCCATTGTGATATAACAACAGCCACTCTACGTAAAAAAATCTTTGAATAAAAGTTGTACTTATCCGAATATTCAATTCAGGAAGCACACAAATTTTAAATTTGGATCAATATATATATATACTGATATATATATATATATATATATATATATATTTATATATGCGATATATATGCATAATACTGATCATTTCTTCATTTTCCCTCTAAACGCTTATTTGACAACATGAAGGGCTCCAATAATAAAAAGTCCGTGCCTGTCAATATAAACCCCCCTACTTTTCAAACCCCACTTGTCAACCCTAAATTACTTCTCCCTCCATTTTTTGTAAGCCTGACTTGAGGATTTATAAGTAATCAGTAGGTACCCATTTACAAAAAGAAAATATTTATTATAAATTTATTTATTACATTTATTACATGTACATATTAGCTTTGTACCAACCTGTATCCGAAACTGTTTGCAAACCGTAATTTACGATCAGTCAATTCATTTTTCAAATTTGATACATTATATTATTTTACTCTGCTTCGTTTGGATGGGACTTTGGAAGGTCCGGGCATAGGGTGTGTAAAGGACGATGATGGTCCAGGCTCAGGCTCTTCATTACACGGAGTGGCAGGCTGTGGCGGCTGTTCTTCAACTGAAAGCAATGTGATTGAATTATATGTTATAAAATAACACATAAATAAAGTTACCTTCTGAACTCTCACCTTCCTGTGACAGTGGTGGAGCAAACGGAGAGTCGTCTTCTTGCTCATTGAGATCGGTTCTTTCGTCTACGTTGGTGCAGGTATCGGCACAGTTGATGCAGATTTGGCTGCAGAAGAGATCTGCACGCCTGCAACCACAACGGGAAGGGCAAAACGCCTCTGTTACTGTACCAACCTCAGTCTGCAGTGAAACAAAATCTTGCCAAGCACATGATGTTTCTACACGCGATGAGTGGATGCGACACCACTTCATCTGTATATAATCAAGGCAAGACTAAATTCCTGAAGACTCTCTCTAAACATCCAGAGCTTGAAGAGACCGTTGGGAAATTTTTGGATCCTTCAGCCCAGCAAGTGGATATTGCTGCTGCTGGAGAACAATTTTTGGTTGCCCTGTACGGGGCTAACCACCTAACAACTAACTTAAATGCGCTACGATACAAGCAGTACGTGACATCTACCTTTAAGTTTTCCAATAACATTGCATCCATCCCTCCCACCGATGCTGCAGCTTACCAGCATAGCTTGCTTGTATATTTGCAAGTGCAACAGTGGCTCGGCAACATTTTGGATCCGAAACTGTGGGGTTGGAAATCAACCAAAATGGCCTGATCCCACTTACCACTCTGAAACCCCCGGCTCCTGACAAACTGATGCAGCAAATATCATGCAAGTGTCACACTAACTGTGGTAGCCGTTGTGGTTCTGCAGCCAAATCTGCATCAACTGTGCCGATACCTGCACCAACGTAGACGAAAGAACCGATCTCAATGAGCAAGAAGACGACTCTCCGTTTGCTCCACCACTGTCACAGGAAGGTGAGAGTTCAGAAGGTAACTTTATTTATGTGTTATTTTATAACATATAATTCAATCACATTGCTTTCAGTTGAAGAACAGCCGCCACAGCCTGCCACTCCGTGTAATGAAGAGCCTGAGCCTGGACCATCATCGTCCTTTACACACCCTATACCCGGACCTTCCAAAGTCCCATCCAAACGAAGCAGAGTAAAATAATATAATGTATCAAATTTGAAAAATGAATTGACTGATCGTAAATTACGGTTTGCAAACAGTTTCGGATACAGGTTGGTACAAAGCTAATATGTACATGTAATATTATAAATCCTCAAGTCAGGCTTACAAAAAATGGAGGGAGAAGTAATTTAGGGTTGACAAGTGGGGGGGTTTGAAAAGTAGGGGGGTTTATATTGACAGGCACGGACTTTTTATTATTGGAGCCCTTCATGTTGTCAAATAAGCGTTTAGAGGGAAAATGAAGAAATGATCAGTATTATGCATATATATCGCATATATATATATATATATACATATTAAAAGTTAATATAATAAAAAGTAATATATATATATATATATATATATATATATATATATATATATATATATATATATATATATATATATATATATATATATATATATATATATATATATATATACATATATATATATATATACATATTAAAAGTTAAAATTAATTTTAGATGATTCCCCACCCCACCATTAATGCTATAAAATACCACAAGGCGTCAAAAGTAGTTCTGTACGGGGGTGAAATATGAAAATTACCCTAAAAGTTATTTTTCGATATTTGAATAAAAAGAAACAGTTGAATAGTTGTAGATAACAACAATTTGCCTCAGACCATTGGAGATATAAAATATATATGTTACGGGTAAAGTAAGGTTAACGGTTAAACTTAGGTTTACCCGAGTAAACTGCGAAATAAAGAATACGAAAAACCGAAATTTTGAAAGATTTATGCCGTGTTTCTGATGGCCAGAAACTGTTTTTTACATGCTAAGTGCATTTTTCCTTCGAACAGTTTTGTTGGGCGATTGTTTGTGAATGTTTCTCACCATTCCGGACTGCTTTGATAGAGAAGCAAGGTATATAAGTCTGGACTCACTCACTTAATACGAAAAATGTGATGTTTTTAGTGGGGATGCATACAGTCAAGAGGTAATATAAGAAAACTCTTTTTTTTTATGTAGTCAAGCTTTCGGAGTAATTTATCAGGGAATCAGGGCTACTACAAATGGTAATATTTAAACAAAGGAGTATTATATAAATTAAAAGACTACTTACTAAATTTAGGTTGTATAAATTCGCAAAAACCATTTAATGTAAAAAGAATCCAAATAAATGTGACTTCTTTCTTTGGGCAATTATTTCCTCTTCCAATCCATTTATTTGAATTCTTTTTCCACTCAATTTCTTTTCAAGTTTGACGTTTAATTTCATAGGCAACTTTTGAATTTTCAAAGATTTTAAATATCACATAATATGCAACATGTGTTTTCAGTCATTCGCGTTTTTGGCGAAAGTGATAAAGTCTTTCGAAAAATAACAAGAGTAAAAAAAGTACTAGAATTAAATTATTCATAACACAAAGTACCAATTTTGTCAGTCCGCCAATGGACAAAAAAGTTCTGTCACATTTTTAAGGTGCATCACTCTGTATCAACCCTTTAAATGGTACAATTGAACTATGTTGTCTGTCGATTAATGTCCTTGCAACAGTGTGTGCCAAATTTGGTTTTTCGAAGTTCAAAAATAACTGATATATTGTTTTTTCTAAATTACAAAGCTCACTTTCAAGGCCTATAACTTTTCAAGTGTACAACTTAGTATAGAGGTAAGTTGCGTTAAATGTTAAATCACCTTATTTTGGGCTCCCCTGTATGCTCCTGCTCTGTGTCGGTTCTTATGCGGAACACCCTGTATAGTAGTTTTATACATTATTTTAAAGGCTTCACTGTTTCACAGTTTGCGAATTTATACAACCTCAATTTAGTAACTAGTCTTTTAGTTTTTATAATATTCCTTTATACCTACCATTTGTAGTTGTAATGAAGATGTAATAAATTATTCCGAAAGCTTGACTATATAAAAAAGTAAAAGAGTTTTCTTATATTGCCTGTTTACTGCATCCCCAATAAAAACATCACATTTTTCTTCTTAACTGAGTAAAGAATTATTTACCTTGCTTCTCTATCATTGTACCTTGCTTATCTATCATAATATACCTATAAATTTAAAAACTGTAGCACCTGTTAGCTTTTCATATACAGTAACGTTACTTATTTCAACAATTATACAGGGTTATTGGTAATTCGATACATCCCTTTGGAGATGTGATAGGGGAGGAGGTAAGGAGTAAATTTAATCCTAATATGCATTATGCAAACCTCAATAGTTTTTGAGATATTTAAATTTTTCTTAGTAGACAAAAAAATCTATGGAACTTTTTTAAAACTTTTCAACTGGATTACTTACCAAACACTGTGATGGTTTTATGTTTGAAATGGAAAAAGTCCCGAAACATTTAGATCGTAGGAAAATTTTAAATAAAAAGTCAAACATATTTAATGAAATTGTGTTTTGCATAATGCATATAGGGTTAAATTTACTTCTTACCCCTTCCCCTATCAGATCTTCAAAGGAATGTATCGAATTGCCATAAGCAATAACCCTGTATAATTTTAATAGGTATGTTATTGCAATACAAGCAGTTCAGAATGGTGAGAAACAGTCAGATAATATATTACATAACGAGAGTTGTAAAGTTGTATAAGGAGAGCGGAAAAGTTGCACACGAGCCGCGCAGCGGCGAGTGCTGTAACTCCACGAGATTTACAATCAGATTTTGAGGTCACGAGACAAAAAATCTCGTGAAAATGAAGTTAATTCATTATTTTATAAACTTACATGCCACTTTAAAACTGACCGTTATAATAAAATCTTCCTGAAGTAACGTTTAGTATTTTTTGAAGATCAAACAAGTTACCTGTATGTATGTAACTATGTACCTAGTTAGCTGGTACCTACCTACCTAATTTTTACTTTTACGATTTATTCGAGATTTCAATACATTTCCAGTAAGTACTAAAATCCACTTTCTGCACTTCTGAACGCAGTACACACTGCTTTTACATATGTGTCTTGTTCATGTATCTAATAAATGTGGCAAGAATGAAATAAGTAGGTATACGGGGTGAGTCATGTCATAAATAATGGCACATGGAGCAACTGCATAAATTTTGAACCAAAATATTACGATTGAGGCCAATATGCCTTATATAAATGTCGTTTGTTTAAGAGATACAGGGCGTTGAAATTTGTTTTTAGAAATTGCATTTTGGCTACATCTCCCAAAATAGTCAAGCTGCTGAACTGAAATTTAGCACTTATATGTTTTTGTGGATGGAGAATAAGCTGAAATGTCAGTTTCTACGTATCTCATAGTGGGCGCTGTTTTTAAACCGCGCTTTTGCTCCTAACTTTTTTGAAGTTATCTTTTTGGTGTCGCGGGTTCATCATTTAGTGCATCTTTTAACTCCAACATTCAAAACAAACAATTTTCAGCTACCGCTTTCAAATCTTACAGATCAACTTTACTGTACATTCAAAGTGAAGAAAGTAATGCCAAATAGGCATTGGTCAAAACACCATTCTTTTTCGTGAAATAGAGTGTCCAAATTTTGCCGAGTTTGAATCCATTTCATTTTGAAAACGATACATTTTTGGTACATTGTTAATAGTGACTTTCTTCTCACTTTAAATGGTACAGTTGATTTGTAACATTTGAAAGTGGTCGGTAAAAATTTTATTTTTCAAATGTTGGAGTCAACAGGTGTTTTGGGGGTCCATTTTTCGAAATTCCCCTAAACAAACAACATTTCTGTAAGGCATATTAGCCTCAATCGTATAATATTTTGGCCCAAAATATATGCAGCTGGTCTATGTCGTATAGGTATACTATCTGTGTATTGCTGGTAAGAAATAAAAAAGTACACTTGCACCATATACAGTGTGTCCACGTTAAGGAGTTCTTCACCCTTTCATTTAGAATATTTTTGAGGAGGACAAAAACTAATAACAAAAAAGGTTTTAGCCCATTCATTTCCAAAAATCTGATATTTGTTCCCAAAAAAAGGCTAGGAAGACCTATATCTAACAAAAAAAAAAAGGTTTTGAATATCAGCTCACAAATAAAAAAATACAACAGTGGGAATTTCGTAACGTGGATACACTGTATTGTGCTATTGTGCTTGGTCAAGTTTCCTATAGTTTCTCCTTGCAACTGTGCGTCCGCCGCGGGCGAGCAAACCTTATTTTTATATTTGCCCATCTAATAAATTATGAAAATAGAACAGTCGAAATTTGGCAACATGGTGGATGCAGAAAACGGCTGCCGGTATAAATAATATACATATAGGGACGCAGAAATACTTGTATATACAGATGGACGCACAATTATCGACATCATATGGCGGATGCAAAATTGTCGATCAAATGTACAGGAAAACAAAAAGTTTAAATGTTAATGTATATTAAAATCTGTTGCGGTACAGAGGTTCATGGACCCAATCTATTCCAGAAAATAAAATCAGAAATGGATATACTCTACTCTTTCTGGTAGACGCAAAAATGATGGTGTGATAAAATGATGCACAAATGACGATGAGATGTATATATATATACAGGGTGTTTCATAATTGCATGCTGATCCGGCAGGAGGATATTCCTTGGGCGATTTTAAGACAAAATTTTCATATTAACATAGGTCCGGAAACGCTTCATTTTCGATATACAGGGCGGTAAAAATTGAAGAAAAAATCGGTTTTTCTTCAATATTTCGGAGACTGGTTTAGATATTTTTTTGATATTCAGTACACGATATCTGCGTATAAAAGCAAGTATTTTGACAAAAAAACATTTGTTCTGATTCCACCAGTGGCGTCCCCACAAACAGATCGATACACATTTTTGAGAAAAAAAATGTGACGCCAATGCTATTTTTCAAAATAAGAATTATTTTCCTAGTCTTTGTTGTGTGTCTATCAAAAATGAGCTCTTGACTTTTTGGCCTACGACGGACGGTTTCCGAATTAAAAAATAAAAAGCATTTACTTGCTATGCCGCTATGGCAGATTAATTTATTATTTAAAATCTAGTAGGCCACTGAGATTTAGTTTTGTGTTTACAACCAAGTGTCAAATTTTTCACTTTAATACTTTATCTGAATGTGAGTGATTGATATAAGTATAAGAAAATATGTTTGAGAATGCCGAGTTTGCCGATATTCATTACATGTACGGTCTTGCGGATGGAAATGCATTTGAAGCCAGGCGACTGTATGCAGAGCGTTTTCCGCAAAGAATTGTGCCAAATGCAAGAACTTTTTCAAGCGTTCATAGGAGACTACGCGAGAAGGGATGTTTTAAACCCGATCACCACTTAAAAGGGGCACAACGAATCGCAAGAACAGAAGAAACTGAAATAGCTGTTCTTAATTCAGTTGAGCAAAATCCCGAAATAAGCACAAGGAAAATTGCTAGTAATTTGAATATCTCCCATATTTTAGTCTGGAGGATACTTCACGATTTTTTGTTATACCCTTACCATATTCAACGGGTTCAGGCCTTACTGCCTCGGGATTTTCCATTTCGTATAAATTCCTGCCAATGGTTTATTCAAAAAATTGTTGAAAATCCACTATTTGACAGAGAAGTATTATTTACTGATGAAGCCAGTTTTTCCCGAAATGCAATTAGAAACTTCCACAACAATCACTTTTGGGCTGAAGAGAACCCGCATGCAATCGTCGAAGTCAATCACCAAGAACAATTCTCGGTAAATGTGTGGGCAGGAATTGTTGACGACTATTTAATTGGACCCTTTTTTCTGCCAGGAAGATTAAATGGAGAAAATTATCGTCACTTTCTTGAAAATGATTTACCAGTGCTGTTGGAAGATCCCCGTTTTAATCCGAAATCGAATGTGGTTTATGCACGATGGTGCCCCTGCGCATTTTAGTGTTTTGGCACGTGCCTATTTGGACCAAAATTACAATAATCGCTGGATAGGCAGAGCAGGAACAGAATTATGGCCGCCTAGATCCCCTGACCTGAACAGTCTAGATTATTTCTTATGGGGCCATCTTAAAACCTTAGTTTATAGCACCCCAATCCAAACTGAAGAAGAACTGAGAAATCGCATAACAGATTCCTGCAACACTATAAGAAATACGCCAGGAATTTTTCAACGAGTACGCGAATCTATGAGAAGAAGAGTTGAGGCGTGCATACTTGCAGGTGGTCGACATTTTCAACACCTGATATGATTTAATTAATTTCATTGTTAAGATTTCAATAATAAATTAATCTGCCATAGCGGCATAGCAAGTAAATGCTTTTTATTTTTTAATTCGGAAACCGTCCGTCGTAGGAAAAAAAGTCAAGAGCTCATTTTTGATAGACACACAACAAAGACTAGGAAAATAATTCTTATTTTGAAAAATAGCATTGGCGTCACATTTTTTTTCTCAAAAATGTGTATCGACCTGTTTGTGGGGACGCCACTGGTGGAATCAGAACAAATGTTTTTTTTGTTAAAATACTGGCTTTTATACGCAGATATCGTGTACTGAATATAAAAAAAAATCTAAACCAGTCTCCGAAATATTGAAGAAAAACCGATTTTTTCTTCAATTTTTACCGCCCTGTATATCGAAAATGAAGCGTTTCCGGACCTATGTTAATATGAAAATTTTGTCTTAAAATCGCCCAAGGAATATCCCCCTGCCGGATCAGCATGCAATTATGAAACACCCTGTATATATATATATATATATATATATATATTTTGATCCAAATTTAAAATTTGTGTGCTCCCTGAATTGAATATTCGGATAAGTACAACTTTTATTCAAAGATTTTTTTACGTAGAGTGGCTGTTGTTATATCACAATGGCCTAACAGTGAGTAAATTGCAGTTTTTATAAAAGTTGATAAAAATTGTCTTTTTTGGATTGACGCCGACAAGCTTATAAATTTAACAGTTACAAAGTGGGGGAGGGCATTCGATGCAGAATTTTATGCTCTTTAACTGTGAATACCGTGACATTTTCCGTACGATGCGTCATTTGCAAGATATGACTAGAAAACCGGAAAAATTCCGAAAATTTCGAGGTTTTTTGCGATTTTCGGCCTGAGCCGGTTCTGCTACGAGGCAGCAAATTTCAGATTCGTATTCAGCACCCCAAAAAACATATAATTCCGTTGAGAAACCTTCTACCGCACTCATGTTACGAAACAGGCACTTTTGAACACCATTTGATCAGACTACAATCCCTACCAACTCATTTGAAACGATTGGTAAAGCTTCAACTTTCAAATGTCTCTTGCCAAAATGAGAAATGATAATATCACCCAGGTCAAAATGACTAGAGCACACAAACAGTTCCTTATCGAAATCCACTATCTCTGAAGGTATGTCCAAATTTTGGAGCCGTATTAATCCTTCCTGTACCGATGATGGAATTCTAAGCAAAAGTAAAAAATCAGTTACTAATTAGTTGAGTAGTAGGTAAGTATACCCACAGTTAAAACATAAATAATATGTATAATAACAATATTATTCATGTTAAACTATAAGGTAAATTGAAGCTACAATTTTCTATTTTAATGTTACAATATTAGATAATATTTCCCTCAGCGAAAGGCACTGGAAAATTTACCTATGGAACGAAATATTCTGTTTTTTCACTGCACGAAAAACTCGATTTTAGCGCAAAATAGCGAAGCACACACCAAAACACACCAAATGGAAAACAAATAAGTTGAGCAAGCGCTAACTTTGGTCCCTGTCAAACTGCCGCAACATTGCCGATTAGTGCGAAGAGTAATGGGTGTTCTCTACTATAACAATTTTGTCAATAAAACTCCTACATAATCTTTCTTGCAGAACACGAAAAGATTGTTTTACTTTACTGTTCCATCTGAATTTTATAAGTGGGGGCAATTTTACGTTCAATATTCCTAGTTATTGTTACTCTTAAATGTGACAACATGTTTGGGGCAGGTCAGTAAAGGACCAATATTTGTAAACATGTGAATAGTAATAAATAACTCTGCCTGTCAACAATTCACTTAAATTTGTAAACAAATTCGTCCCCTTTATTTATTATTCTGAGATACACACCTCGATTTAGTAAATTATTTAATAACAATAGTAAAAAAAATAAAAATAGTAAAAAAATAGGGCATACCTATTCTGTTTTATATTATTGTTTAAAAATAACAAGTTTTGTATCGAGTAGGCAATATATTATACATCAGCTTGTATATGGGGTTACAGGTAGTAGGCCAATATTCTTAAAATGTATGGTAATATACTGGGGGCTGTATTTTACAAAACTGGATGAAATAGAGCATTTAAAACATCCTAACCGAAATTTTACAATGGTAATTGCCAATTGGTCTTCAACTTTTTCTCCCTTGGATTTGTTCGAAGTTTTCTATCTACCTTGAGAATATTCAATTATCTCTAAGCAAACTGTTACTCTTGGCCAATTTTGGAGAAAAACATTTCTGCACATACATAGAGTGTGACCCACTTAAAACCGGAACACCGCCATAAAATTTGTAATTGTCGTCCGATTCGAATCTTTTTTTTTTAACCATAGGTCATCAAAAACTATACTTTAGGGCAAAACGGCACAATTTTCAAAAAACCAAGGCCTACTACGATATATTTTTGGCGCCAAAATTAGAGATCATATTAGCTATTAAAAAAAAAATCTGACGGCGCCACTGAATTGGGCATATCGTAAAACAGGTTTGTACAAAATTTTGTTAAAAAATATCAAACAATAAAAATTTTAGAAACCAATGAAAATCGCGATTTAACTACCTATTTTACTGGCCTACTCGCTTAAATCAAGTTGCATGGAGATTGAAAATAATTGAAACTGTAACTTGCTTTATTACAAATAGGTATAGGTACCTAAATACAAAAAAAAAACTTAATTTAGGTATACCTATACCCCGATTACTGTAAGAAGTCCCGATTTTGTCAGATGACATTCTCCACAAAATCCCTAGGAATTTTCTGTTAACCATGGGTATAACATTGGTATGTGTCTCAACCAGTTAATGACGTCACTCATTGATTTATGATGTGAAAAGTTACCCAAGTGATACGAAAAAAAGAACATAATAAAATAAAAATAACTATGACTACAACTCATTTTAATAATAATTTCAAACGTCATGGAAACACTTTTCATTTTGGTATTTTGGTATAATCAGCTGCTTTTGGCAGCGTCTATGTGCGGACTCAGGCAAATTTAGCTTCGGTGTGTCAAAGTGACAGTGGAGGTTTTCCAGATCGTTCAAACTGGTTCAAACATTCGGCAGTGAAAATATTCGCGGGTTTTCTACGTTTCGTGAGTTTTACCGTTATCTGTGTTGTTCTTGTTCTTGTTACTTTTCGTGTTATTAGTGCAAATGGGCTCGTTACTGACCTGAAATTATGACCCGGTTGCATTTTTTGCTGCATTGATGCCAACTTAGGATATCAAAATTACCAATTGACAGTCCCAGTAAGGACTTCTTAAAATAATTTGACTATATCTATTGATATTACTATTACTTCTAATAAAGTAAGTTATAGTTTTAATTGTTTTTAATCCACATGCAACTTGATTTAAGGGAGTAAGCTGGTAAAATAGGTAGTTTCATTGCTTTCTAGAATTTTTATTGTTCGATATTTTTTAACAAAATTTGGTACTAACCTGTTTTAAGGGATCCATTAGCATAGTCAAAAAATCGCTAATATGCTTTCTCTAATTTTGGCGTCAAAAAATATGCCGTTCTGCCCTAAAGTACAGTTTTTGATGCCCTATCATTAAAAAAAAAACTCCGAATCGGACGACAATAATTACAAATTTTATGGGGTGTTCCAGTTTTAAGTGGGCCACAGTGTATGTAATGTATAATATTTTATTTTACAAATTAATTTTCCAAAGCAAGTTTGTAGTGGGCAAAAAATTCCAAATTTGTCCATACACTTTTTGTGCAGAATGAAACTGCAGAAAAAAATAATAAAGTCAAATAAGTAAATAAAAAAAAGTTATGCCCTATCTCAGCAGAGAGCCCTCTAAGCTTAATTTTTAATGAGAAGTACATGTTGCATGCAATTTCCAAGGACCCTGTACAACCTCTTCAAAGAGAATGAAGAGTACATCATAACTAAAAATTCGTAAAACAGATTTGAAGAAATTCAAGGAACTTCACATAATATGAAACTAAACCTATGTAACAGAAGTTTGAGACAAAACTTAAAATACTATATTTATTCAAATTTTCAACTTTAATTAAACTATGTAAAATAACAGTTGTTAAAATCATTTCTTAACAATAAGACTGTAGAAGAAGCAATCGGGGCCCATGATCTTTAATCCATCACACTTTTGTTCTTTAGGTGTTGCATAAAGTGATTGGATGGTGGCAACATTTGTCTTAAAACATTTATATACGTTATAATTCAAAAATTATAAAAATCAACACTGCTATTATGGATGTCCATTTAAAAGATTCTGTATCTCAACAGAGGACTCTGTACCTTAAAACTCTAATAATGCTAATGGTTAAGATTATTCAAGTCAGTCAGGAATTGTTTCAAATATATCCTACCTGGTGTATATATTTTTTTAATAAATCTTAATAAATATACTTAAGCATGTCTGACTATTCTTGGGCCTTATTTGCCAATATTATTATAAATTGATAGTATCTACTTCTAGGCCTGCAGATACTTTTTACCCAAATCTAAATACATTAACTGGCATTAACTTTTGATTTTTGAACAAAATACTTTGGTTAACTTTTTGAATCGAACGATACCACACAACTAAGTTTAGATGGCAAACAAGAACAGTTTAAGCAACTTAATTTATTCCACAGCTGTCTTATTGGTGTTCATACTTACTTGAAAAGTCTATGTATTCTTTTGATTTCTAAGAAACTGTTGATACGCATAACTGACGTTGCTATTTGTCATAGCTTGTATGATTTTGTCGCCAATAAAAATATTATTAGATAGGTATAGTCTAATATCTCAAATAAGCTCGACCTACCCTCATCTGCATTCCTAATGAAAGGTATTTTTTTATAAAACATAATGTATAAACAAACAAATTGCGCATATGTTGTTGCTTAATCATATCCTTGCACAGCTACCTTCAATTAATAGTTATTTATGTACCAAGGCACCGAAGTTCAACTTTTTATGACTCACGGGGAATTTAGTTGCCGAGGCCTCTGGCCGAGGCAAATAAACCACATGAGTTATAAAAAGAACTTCAGTGCCGAGGTGCATATTATATATTTTTTTAAATCGGAAAAAAAAACTGTTTTATTAGGCGAAAAAATAATCATAAGGGATCACCCGTCCATGAACCGACTACGCGCGGCATTGCTTGACTTTGACGATTGCTCTACCTAGGTCAAGCATGATGAGACACCGGCACTTTCTGACAGAAAATGCAAACTACTGCCTGTTGTGCAGCCTCCTTATAGAATAGATTAATATTTGTACCTACTAAAATATTTATAATGAAAGATTGCGCTGCTATATGTAACAATTTCGCAATGTGTACGAAAAGTTAAATGGGATTTATTGGCCAGGAGTTGAATATTTGGTCACTTTTGACGGGCGATGGCTCCGCGCCTGACGTTTGATGTTTACATCTCGCCAAGGCCTACCTATTGATGCCGATTTCTGCGCTTTTAATGACGATTTTGATACACTTCACTGCCGATTTCAAGAAGACATTACTTAACTAACTTTTTTTTAGAAGAATGCCCTTTCTGTAGCTTTCATGTTAAAATGTTATTAAGGAAACTTGTTCATGATGACAAATTGGGTAGGTGTGAAAAATTTGAAAGCCAATAAGCCCACTTTGATTTTTTCCTAAAAAAACTATTTTTCACACCAATAAAGTGACCTTTTTGTAGGTTTTACAAGAAAATGCTGTTTAAGGAAACTTGTTCAGAAAGAATGAAAAACTGAGTAGGTTTGCAAAATTTCAAAAGTAAAAGAAGTAAATAATTAATTAATTTTCTTTAAACTATTTGATTTTGAACAACCAAATCAAATTCAAGTTGCTGCTCTGACAAATTGACAACTTTGAGATTGGATTCAACTCTGTATTGTCAAACCGGCACTTTTGGGACCAGTTGTGTAGTATTGTTGGATTCAGAAAATCGAACAGAATCCAAAAATGATAACATAACAGAGTGTTCTGTATTGGCATACATCTTTTGCACATATAGCTCCAAAATGTTCTCTCCCGTGTCTTGTGTAGAATTTAATTATCTTATTTTTCTCCTTATTTTTGCATTGAAATTTATTTGTATTGTTATGATTTAGTAAGAAAGCAACCAGTAAATAAATATCTTAGGTGATTTGTGGGAAAATCTATAGAGTCCCAATTTGAAGAGAAATAATTAAGAGAAATGAATATCCTGATAACTTTCTGAACTTTTGCATAGAGGCACAATAATAAAATATGAACACATTTTCTTAATAACTTTTTCCAATATTTTCAAGGCAAATCCTATTTTTCCCAATTTTTAATTTTAAAGGACAAGCATGGGCTGTAGCATCAAGACTATACTTCAGTCTGGATAAAATAGAAAGTAGGTCAGTCATGCGCAGTATAGAATTCGCCGTTTATCTCTGTGAAAGCCTACATGGGCGTCCCCATATTGTTTAAAATTCCCTAAATGGCCTAAATGATCAAAATTATCAAAATGTAAAATAGTATAGAATAGTACCATACTTTTGCTAATAATAACTTGACCTAACTTTATACTCTAACCTGAAAGAGTTAAAACACTAAGTTAGGTTGTGTTGGCTTTAAAGGATTATGTAGTAGGAAGTGGACTCAACTTGGCCAATAATACATCTAAGGATTTTTTAAAATTATTAATAATTTATTTAATAATAATTTATTTAATAATAATTTTAATAACTAATTATTAATATGAAAACACAACAAAATATCTACCACCACTTATTAATATGGCGACCCACATATTTATTACGCACTAACTATTACCGGACACCACTAGACCAAAGGTACACACTAATCCTCTTCTGATGACTCATCCCCATCCGAGCTTAAACAGCTGCTATCGCTATCTTTGGCATTTATGGTTATCACCAAGGGTTCCACTTCTATATCTACATTTGTATCAAGGTCCCACATTCTTTGTTCCTCTTTTATTACATGGCTTATACACTTCATCCAGTTGTCTCGTGTAACGTTTGCTACTGCATGGTGAAATAATATTTTTACGTCGTTTATTTTAAATGTTGTGTTTTTCCGTGCAACTTCTCCTTTTACTTGCACCCAAATTAATTCTATTTGGTTAAATTCGCAATGGTAAGGTGGCAGTCGAAGTATTTGGATACCCTTTTCCTTTGCTGCCTCATCTACAGCATACTTCATATAATCACTTTTATGACATCTGGCAATATCTAAAAGCTCAACTTTCAACATTGATTCTTCAGCAGGAATATTTTTGTTCTTCAGCTGAAGTTGGCAGTGGTTCAAGTCTACGGCTGTGATATGGTGCATTGTCCATTACAATAACAGAGCCTTCTTCTACTCGTGAAATTATACCTCCGATCCACTTTTCAAATACTTCAGCTGTCATGTCTTCATGATAATCTCCTGTTTTTCTTGATTCAAACACTAGTAATCCATCTTCCATAAACCCTTCACAGCTTCCAATGTGTGCTATAATTAACCTTCTTCCTTTTCCTGTTGGAGCTTTTAAGCCCATCGAAAATCCTTCCATAAAAGCCTACCACACTTTTTGAATCGTATGTCCTTCATTTACCCAGATTTCATCTAAGTAATATATTTTCTTTTTTTCCGCTCTCATTTGTCTCATCTCTTTTAAATATCTTCGTCGCCATAATACTATTTCGTCTTTTTCTATAAGCATACTCTTACGGTTTCTTTTTTGAAATTTAGAGTTCTCATTAATATATCTCTCGAGACACTGGGTATGTTTTCGTCTGTTGCTATTTCAGCAGAGATTTTCTTTAACGTAACATTTTCGTTTCTATAAAAGAAGCCATGCATTTTCCTTCTGATTGCATATTTTATATCATCATCCAAGTAGATTTTTCATTTGCCTCTTGTTTCTTTTATTGCCTTTTTTGGAGTTTCATCCTTTCTTCTCATTGCTCTGGACACAGTAGACACTGACACCTTGGTTAAAACACTATACAATTCTACTGCTTCTGTAGAGGTTTCTTTAATATTTTTTCTAGAATTCCGTCATACATTCTTTATCATTTTATATTCTTTGGGTGTCAAATAAGAACCTTTTCGTTTTTTTTTCTAATGGTTCAAGGTTTCCAGGTGTAGCTTCTATCGTAAATTTACTAGATCCAGGTGTTTTGTGCATTTTTAACGTAAAATTATTACAATAAACACTCCAAAATAAGGTGGCACAATCTACACAGCACTCGCACCCTGTTGTAATGCAAAACCGCGGTCACTGTCACACCACATGTAACGGTTTTCAGTATGCTCGGGAGAAGGTATTCGTGACGTGATGCACCCATGGATTGCGGACGCTCTAAAAAATAGATACTTGGCACGCTCGGCGTTTAGTTGGAATTCGAGGTTGCCATATCAACGAGGCAAGTGATCAGAAATCACTTGTTATGGATTTTATTTCGACGAGGAAAGAAAGCTCTATATGCCACTTTTGGCAACTCTGTTGTTGATCATCGATCCAAATGCCGCATTGCACAAGACTGACCTACTTTCTATTTTATTCAAACTGGAGTATAGGCTGGGCCTAAAAGAGCAAAAAAAACTTTTTCAGATTTTCTTGAGGGGGTAGTAAAAAAACTTTTCTTACCGATGCAGAATACTATAGAAAAACTGACCCCTATCAGTTAAAATTTTCCCGCCCCCCCCCCCCCCCCCCTTCGCCCTTTAAGTGGTGGTTTTTTTAAATAATAAAACTTGCTAGGGATTGTTACTAAGTTACACTGAGTGCACTAAATAGCAGAGAAAAAATTGGACGACAAAAATGTAGGTACATAATAGGAATAAAAGAGGCTTAATAAATAAATAATTTCCATGACAAAAGAAGCGGAAGGAAAATTTTGTCATAGTTTACTAATCAACATAATAAACCCAATAATACAGGCAACTAACAGCGAATATGTCATTGTAATTCCTGCCGAAGAAGCACCTAAAATTTCAACGAATTGCCAAAAGAAAGAAGAAATCAAAATTAGTAATGAACCAAATGTAATACATTTACTGTAAAATTATTGCGAAATAAAAACCAAAGACTTTCAATTTATTAATAAAAATGAGGAAATTAAAAGAAAACCATTCACCTTTCCAGAAATTCAAATCAACGATTTAAACTTCATTGATTATCTATGAGCGAAACTTCTCCAACTTCAAACAATCAACTTAGAAAATATTCACAAACTAGGTGACTGTATTTCGAGTCTTTGCATGGGGATCTTGGTTATCTTAAGAGATACGAGGTCGGTTAAATTGGGGCAAAGTTGCGGAATTTGATGCCGAGTAACATGATAAAAAAAATGGCTGGCCCTCCTCGTTTTGAAAATAATGCGAAAAAACTGAAAATTTTCGTTTTTATTTTTTTAAACGAAAACGAATGGCGCTGGACATTTCTAAGTTAAACATTATTACTTTTTGTCCTCTTTGTTCCTCAAGGCACAATGCAGCACGTTTCTTTAAATTGTTTATGGCTCTTCCAATATCCCTTCAACGTCATTTATATTTGAGGAATAATACTCTTGAATCATGTCACACTTTTCTTCATGTGAAAATGACATTTTTTCAGTAAAATAAAGTATCCGTGACATTTAAAATTGTACTAAACTATCAAACATTATGAAGCTTATGTTTACAAGGCATTCTATGCAGAAATGTCAAACATTATGGGGCTTATGTTTCCAAGGCTCTCTATGCAAAAACGTCAAACATTATGGGGCTTATGTTTCCGAGGCACTCTATGCAACGATTAATTTGATATTACGGCAAGAAAAACAAAGTAGAGCATAATATGTGACATATCATTCTAACCAGAAAAAATCCTCTTTTCAAAAAAGCACAATGCAATATGGCACCCATAAGAAAAATAAAAGTTGTCCAGGGAGCCGAGAAAAAAATGTGAGGTCATATTTAGATTCCTTGTAAAAGTGCCTTAATAATGTTTAACTTAGAAATGTCCAGCCCCATTCGTTTTCGTTTAAAAAAATAAAAACGAAAACGACGATTTTCAGTTTTTTCCCATTATTTTCAAAACAAGAAGTGCCAGCCAAAATTTTTTTTTACCATGTTACTCGGCATCAAATTCCGCAACTTTGCCCCAATTTGACCGACCTCGTATCTCTTAAGATAACCAAGATCCCCATGAATAGACTCGAAATGCGGTCACCCTGTAAATATATATATTATAAGAATGGACCTCTTTCACGTGAAAGTGCTGATAAATGCTGAGTACGCGGACAAGTGTCTGCTAAGTTTGCATTTAATATTACTATATGATTGAGTAAAGGACCCCTATTATTCCTTTACTCAATGGGGCCCAGCTTTCTTAGGTAGTTTTTCATGCCGGTAAGACAACTTTTTTTACTACCCCTCCAAAATAATATAAAAAAGTTTTTTCGGCCCAGCCTAATCAAGACCGCAATATGACCCAAAATATGCACCAACATATCGTCGTCGAGTGTGTAATACCTCCAATGTGAAAAAATTCAAATCTTTCAGGTAAGCCAAAAACTTGTCACTGTTAAATTATATCATATCTCAAATACTTTGATGCATAGCTTATTGTAAAAAAATTAAATGAACTAAGTAATTAAGGTTTGATAGCAGTCAAAGGTGAATAAAGACAAAAACTGATTTTTTAGTCACATTGTGACCGCAGTACCACCCTTCTGGGAGCACGACATCCGGGGGCCGGCCCAAGGTAGGTTAAGCCTTTGCTGCGACCCTGCGGGTAGGCTTGTGGTCAGGTGTTCCCCCTTGGGGGCCCTCCCTCCCTCCCCTCCCCGCTTCCTCTTTCCACTCGTCTCCGGCGTGTTTCCAGTGGAACTCACCATAGACGGAGTGGCTGGAGGATCCGGTCTAGAGGAGGGGCCGGGGTCAGGGGCTTCAGCCTTAGCCTCCTCCTCCAGCTTCCTCCTCTTTTTGGCCTTCCTCTTATCGGCCCTAGTCTTGCCCTTAGGGCGGACCCGGACCGATCCCAGGCTCTGGGCCAATATGTCCACCTCTGAGGCAGGAGTGAGGCAAGGGACCCCTTGTGGGGCCCCCTGCTCCACTCCAGCCTCATCGGCCGTTGTTGGGAGGGGTCCATTTATGGGGGCGCCCTTCCTCTGATCTTTCTTCTTAATCGGTTGTTTGCCCTCCCCAGAATCTGTGGGGCAGCCCACCGTACCGGTGGGGAGGGATTCTGGGATCAACGATCCTGTAATACATTGCCAACATCCGACATTCATAAGTATACGAGCAGTTTATACCTTCTGCCAGGTTTGTACTATAAAGTACGTCCAATCCTGTTCGTCCGCGGGTGGTATATTACTTCCCACCTACCCGCCCGGCCTCGTGCAATGCCGGGGTAGGGCACTCCCCTATCCGCCACCTGGAGACTCGCCTGGTAGCGGTTACAGGATTAATAACATTTTTTCGTAAAAAAATCCCTAATCGAATTTCTCGAAAATTTACTATTATAAAAAATCATAGCAGGCCATGAAATAATTACCCCATCCAAATACCACCGCCTACGAGATACTCTCCCTTCGTACTACCAATAAAAAAATAGAGACCATTTGTTTTCCTTGCCATTCATATATTTCTGAGGTGTCCAGTATCAAATTGGGACACACTGTATAATTAATAGTTTGTTGGAAAAAATTATGCAATTTAAATGAAACTTGGTGTAGTACTTTAGTCGCTGAAGTGCAAAAATTTCATGTGAAAACAATTTATTCCCATCGCCCAGAGGTGGAGGGGCGGGGAAGCTCAATGGGTTTTATACTCATAACTTTTTTGAGATTATCTTTTTGGTCTTGCAGGTTTATCATTTTAGTGCATTTTTGCAATAAATGGTTACTCTTGCGTTGAAATCGGCAAAATGTGCCCCAAAACAAATGTTAACTCCAAAATTTGAAAAATAAAATTATCGTCTACCGCATTTAAATGTCGCAGATGAATTGTACGTCCAAAACTAAGAAAAAAATGCCTAATAGGCATTGAGTCAAACATCACTGCTTTTCTTGAAATAGGGTGTCAAAATTTTGTCAAGCTCAATCCGTTCCATTTTAAAAGCGAATAATTTTTGCCACATTGTTCATAGGGAATTTTTTGTCACTTTAAATGGTACAATTCTTCTATAAAATTTGAAAGCGGTATTTGAAAATTTTATTTTTCGAACTTTGGAGTCAACATGTGTTTTGGGGCACATATTGCCGATTTCAATGGAAATGGTTGATTTTATCGTAATGGAACAAGAGTACACTTTTGTTGCAAAATGAAAAGATGCACTAAAATGATGAACCTGTAAGACCAAAAAGATAACCTCAAAAAAGTTACGAGTATAAAACCCCTTGAGCTACCCTGCCCCTCCGCCTCTGGGCGATGGGAATAATTGTTTTTACACGAAATTTTTGCACTTCAGCGACTAAAGGACTGCACCAAGTTTCATTTAAATTGCATAACTTCTGTAGAAGTGTTCGCGAAAAATATGTTTTTCAAACTGTACCTTTATTACCCTGTAACTTTTTTATTATGCATTTTCGGACCCTTGTTTATAGGAAACTTTTTGTTCAAAATGACATTTTCTACCTGTTGTATTACGTTGGCACCATAATTTAGAAATACCATGTATAAGAGTTATTGACCCTCAAGATTTTAAAAATAAACATAGTAGGCGGGTGTCATTTTATAATAAAAAAAGTAATAGTTTGTCTGGAAAAAATAAAATTACTTTTTGTTTCATATAACAGTTATTGACACTCGCAATTACAAAAATATACATAGTAGGCGGGTGTCATTTTTGTCACTTTCATATTTTACTGTTTACAAGTGCGGTAGGAAATACTTTTCCCTACATTCAGACATTTAATTTTAAAAAAAAATGAACCCCTGTCTACCATTTTCATTTTTTTAATTTGCCCGAAACATTTCTGTTATTTAAATGTCTTTGAATGTAGGAAAAAGTATTCCCTACCGTGCTCGTAAACAGTACAATTTTAAAGTGACAAAAATGACACCTGCCCGGCATCCACCGACTTTTTATGTATCGATCTGTTTTAAAATAAAGTAACTTTCAAAGAAGTTCTGTAAAAAGATGAATAGATGTTTCAGGTTTCTACCCATATGTTGCTTAATCATATCCTTGCACAGCTACCTTCAATTAAACATTATTTAACTAACTTTTTTTAGAAGAGTGCCCTTTCTGTAGCTTTTATGTTAAAATGTTATTAAAGAAACTTGTTCATGATGACAAATTGGGTAGGTGTGAAAAATTTGAAAAGCCTATAAGCCCACTTTGATTTTTAATAAAGTGACCTTTTTGTAGGTTTTACGACAAAATGCTGTTGAGAATGAAAAAATGAGTAGGTTTGCAAAATTTTAAAAGTAAATAAATAATTAATTATCTTTAAACTATTTGATTTTGAGCAACCAAATCAAATTCAAGTTGCTGCTCTGACAAATTAAAAACTACGAGATTGGATTCAACTCTGTATTGTGAAACCGGCACTTTTGGGACCAGTTGTGTAGTATTGTTGAATTCAGAAAATTTAACAGAATCCAAAAACGTGATAATATAACAGAGTGTTCTGTGTTAGCGTTCATTTTTTGAACACATAGCTCCAAAAAGTTCTCTCCCGTATCTTGCATAGAATTTAATTATATATAAATTTTGCATCAAATGTTTTTTTTTATTATTATTAGATTTTAAAAATGTTATTTTTCTTATTTTTGCGTTGGAATTTATTTGTATTGTTATGATTTAGTAAGAAAGCAACCAGTAAATAAATGTCTCAGGTTATTTGTGGGAAAATCTATTGAGTCCCAATTTGAAGAGAAATAATTAAGAAAAAGTGAATATCCTTATAATTCTGAACTTTTGCATAGGCACAATAATACAATATAAACACATTTTCTTGATAACGTTTTCCAATATTTTCAAGGCAAATCCGATTTTTCCCAATTTTTAATTAGTAGGCGGGTGTCATTTTTGTCACTTTCATATTTCACTCTTTATAAGTTCAGTAGGAAATACTTATACCTACATTCAGAGACATTTAAATAAAAAAATGAACCTCTGTCTACCATTTTCATTTTTTTAATTTGCCCGAAATATTTATGTTATTTAAATGTCTTTGAATGTAGGAAAAAGTATTCCTTACCGAGCTCTTAAACAGTAAAATTTAAAAGTGACAAAAATGACACCCGCCCATCATCCACCCACTTTTTATGTAACCGTGAATGTCAACAACTAAAGATAATGAAAAAATAACAAGCGTCTAAATTAATTGTGCTACAGAATATCAATTTGTTTTAAAATAAAATAACTTTGAAAGAAGTTCTGTAAACAAGTTGAATAGGTGTTTCAGGTTTCTACCCTTAGGATGCATAGGGTGCATAAAATAATTTTACCATAAAGTGTCTTCTAACTTACTGGTTAAGTGTTTTTGAGAAAAAAACAAAACACAAATGTTGGCCCCTCTTAAATCTGGAAGAACTTTTGCACATCATTACGGGACAACCCTGCTACAAGAAATGGTGTGATCAGTTCAATTGTTGGCCTGTTTAGTTACTGCAAACAAAAAGCTGACAACTGTATCTTTAGAATGCAATTTATATGAAAATATATTTCTCTTCTAGTTTCCTGATGAAGAAATCGAACAACTTAAGGAGAAATATCAGCAGTATAAGATGGTTGCCATAAGAAGGCGACAAGAAATCTTGCACCTAAAAGAGAAATTCGGTATAGATCCAGACAAGCAAATAGGACCGAAATCAGATCATTGAATCTGATAAAGTACTCTGCATTAATTGAGCCTTTGGACGTCAGATGTATTTAAATCTATCGAAATCTGTATGTATATGATTTTTTGGGAAGATATTGGTTTGAGTTAGGTAAAGATTTGTATTTGTATCATTGATTTTTTCTATAAAAATTGCTATACTAGATAATGCAAACATAATATGCAGTGCAATCTAGAAGATACTTTATGTAGCAATACTTTGAGATTTTCTTTACAAATAGATTTAGAATCTATTTTCACCTAAGCTAACTATAGTTCACCCCTGCTTTCAATGGCTCAATTAGATAGTTGCATTTGTGTATTCCTTGTATTGCAGCAGTTATAGTTTAATATTTTTTGACTGTGATACTGAAGAGCTCAAATTCCATATTTATTATATGTACCAAATAGTTAAATTATTTCTGAGCTCTGTGATAAGTTTCCCAGTTGTAATAATTATTGTTTGTATTGTAAATAAGTGGAAGACGTGTTCCAGTTTGTATGTTTTTAACTCGTGGGAAATATATTCATTTGATAGTTAACAATAGTCAAATATGTTTGTTATTATACCTACACCACCATTACCGAAAATATAAAATCAACATCAAAAAATAAATATCAACAAGAGAAGCAAGCAACAAATTGATCACATTATCAATACTAAAATTTGCAATCATAATAAGAAGGGTTTGGTTTTATTTAATTTATTTTAATAGTTCAGATGTTGAATATATGACATAGTTATTAATTTAAAATTTTATGTATGTACAAGCCTTGATTTATGACGTTATATGGACTGCTCGGGGTTTGTTGGAGTAGCATAAAAGGGGTGGTTTAGGTAATTAAAGGGTATTTTTAATTCAAAAGGCTGTGGGCACCATCTGCATAAACACAGAAGAAAAAGAAAGATACATTTTAATATGTATCACACTTCGCACTATTTTAAGTGCTAATTTGTAATAAGATAAAAATTTTAAAATATACAAAAATGAAAATCAAAAGTTATTTTCAGAACTGAGATTCTAACCAAAATAAAAGAGAGATTTTTCTTAACCCAACTAGATATATTTACATACTTGTCATTTAGAAACAAGACAAGTGAAAAATTAGCAAGTAAATTTATAAATATTTACCTTAAAATCTTAACAAAAATAATAGGTTAAGTCTATTTGAACTCAATAAATAACAACCATTAAATGTCGACAAGTACTGAATTTGTTCCAACTCTAAATATTTACAAAGTAACCAAAATATGTACAAAAATAGCAAAAGTAGTAATAATAAGGATAAGGTGAGATATAGGCAAAATTTACAGGTAGCGATAAACTTCAAAAGTAACAAAATGAACGTAGGCACATACAGGATGATTTTTTTAGGACTACCACCGCGATTTTCTCGCTTATTTTGCGCCCTACAAAAAAAGCATAAGAAACAAAAATATGGCAATTTTGGACAGCTAAGAACTCTGCATCCATGGCCAACTTGTCAGGCAAAATTAAAAAACCTCAAAATGAGCAAAACTATTGATAGCCATGGAATGTCTATTTTAAAAGACAGAGATAAACTTTTATATTGAAAATTGATGGCACTAAGAAGCTTTATGCAAATGGGTACTCAGATAGTTTCAGAAAATTACACAGGGTCTTCGGCTCTCTTGAGGCTATGAAATATTTTTTGTTTATTTCTTATTAAACGGGTTTTCTCCCTTATTTTAGGCCGCACAGAAAATACGTAAGAAAACAAAATATGGCAATCTTGGTCAGCGGGGCGATGTTAAAAAGGAATGGGTATAAATGCCCAACTTTTCGCGGTGTACTAAAAAAAATTAAAATCAACAAAAATTTTCATGGTCTCAAGAGAGCCAAAGACCCTGTGTAATTTGCTGAAACTGTTTGAGCACCTGGATGGATAAAGCTTCCCAGCGCCATCAATTTCCAATATAAAAGTTTTCCTCTATCTCTTAAAATAAACATTCCACGGCAATTAATAGTTTTGCTCAATTTGCGGTTTTTTAATATTGCGCGGCAAGTTGGCCATGGATGCCGATTTCTTTTGCAGCACCACTTAGCTCTCTAAAATTGCCACTTTTTTGTTTCTTACGCTTTTTTTGTAGGGTGCAAAATAAGCGAGAAAATCGCGGTGGTAGTCCTAAAAAAATCATCCTGTATATTAGCCAACAAAATATCATAATATCGTCATGAAATAACTTTAATGTATAATATTTAAACATGTATTTATATTAAATTGATGCATTCGTCACTGAATAAATAAAAATAGATAAGAAAAGTAGCTAATGGTTAAGCTTTTGTAGCTCGATAAAGCACATAAACAAAAATCTGTACATAAATATTGTCAGTTTGAGGTTACAACAGTGCAAATAAGCCCAACAATGAATTTTATTAATTAAATAAGGTAAAACGACCAATAAAAGGTACTTTCTTGCTGTGATGGCAGATCCGATTACTCGAACGTGAAACCATATGTTTATACGCAACCAATCTTTATTTATTTATTTATCGACGGCAGTGCAATTTTTGAACAATTTAAAAAACCTTAAAAAATCTTTTGTACATAAATAGAATTTCACTAGCTGAAAATCACATTACAGTTACTGTAAAATCACAGAGAACATTTTAAAACAGACCTGAACCTATTTAAACTAGAATCGAACAGATCAACACCCGCAACACTACTCAGTTGATTGGCACCTTCGAGAATACGCACGATAGGATCATTCATGCCATAGTTAGTTGGGTGAAATGGAACATTGAAGGTCTTGTAGCGACAACCGTGTAACTCCGGTTTCCAAGGAACGGGGATATTTGGATAATTGTTTTCACTTTTTGACATTGGTCAATATTATGTTATGGAGATAATAAAGATTCTTATAAAAGAACTGTTGTTCCCATAGTGGTGACCCCGAAAGTGAACGCGTACCGTGCGCTTTATCGCGAACAGTGCCCTGCAACCACAACAAGAGGTTTTACGTCAACAGCCACAACAGTCATGGAGGACTTCCAACAAAGGCTCGATAGATTACAGGAGCAAAACGAAGCCCTTCAGGTACTCCTTCAACAACAGAACACTACGCAGACTGGACCATTGGAAGGCGCTGTTCATCGTGTGGTCATGAAACTGCCCCCATTCTGGGCTGACAGACCAACCCTCTGGTTTGCACAGGTCGAGGCCCATTTCTATCTGTCCGGCTTCACGCAGGAGGCTACCAAATACACGTATGTAGTATCGCATCTTGACGAACGCTATGCCCAAGAAATGGAAGATGTTATCAAAAACCCACCTGCTCAAAACCCTTACACCACACTCAAGAATAAGCTCATTGAACGCCTCTCAGCATCTAAACAGAAGCGCGTACGACAGCTAGTTACGGAAGAGGAACTCGGCGGCCGCAAGCCTTCGCAATTCCTTTGTCATCTCCGCTCACTAGCTGGTTCCATACCTATAAGTGAAGACCTGCTACATACCTTATGGCAGCAGCGTTTACCATCCCACGTCCAGGCCATCCTTCAACCACAAAACGGTCAATCATTGGATGACATCGCCGCATCCGCCGACAAGATAATGGAGGTAATATCATCTGACATCCATCAAAGCCTAGTCGCTCCAGCTGTGCACGCAACATAAACTCCAGTACCTGTCGAGGATAGTCTAGCCAAGCGTCTAGAGGACATCTGTACCCAGATCACCGCCATGAAAATAGAACTTAAGTCCCTCCGCCAACATCGCCCCAGGTCGCGCAACCGGGACCGTTCAGAAAGCAACCGTCGCAACTCCCCCGAGGAACAAGTATGCTGGTTCCATCGCCGCTACGGTAGAAGAGCGCTGAAATGCACCTCACCTTGTAACTTCAGGCAGTCAAACTCCTCCGGCAGCCAGCAGTAGCGGCGGCCGGCTGCCGCCTGGGTGGAAGCCGCCGTTTCATCCAAGACAAAAACACACAACTAAGGTTTCTAGTCGACACTGGTTCAGATGTATGTTGTTTTCCCCGCAAATAGCTTAAAGACCGTCGCCGTTCAGTGGGATACGAGCTCCACGCCGCCAATGACACTATCATCAAAACATATGGCGCATTGCATCTCAAGCTCAATTTTGGTCTGCGCCGCGCCTTCATCTGGATTTTTGTTGTCGCAGATGTTGACGTACCTATCATCGGTTCTGATTTCTTAGCATTTTTCTTCCTTCTTCCAGATTGCCGGAACAAATGACTTATCGACGGTGAGACACAGTTTGCTGTCCCCTGCCAGCTGGCCAACATCACGCAGCCCAGCATCAAAGCCCTCTCTCCATCGTCTCCAGTCCACGTCATATTATCTGAGTTTCCTGAGCTCATTAGACCAGCAGGAACACCGCGGGACGTACGTCACTCAACGTTGCACTATATCAAGACCATGCCAGGGCCGCCAGTTTCTTGTCGCCCACGTCGTTTGTCTCCAGACCGCCTAAGGATCGCAAAATCTGAATTCGATGCTATGCTTCATGAAGGAACAGCACGCCGTTCAGAGAGCCCCTGGTCTTCTCCTCTTCATATGGTTCCCAAGAAAACAGATGGTTGGCGACCTTGCGGAGATTATATCCATGATTTCACCCAATGCCTACGCGGTTGTACAGTATTTTCCGTCATAGACCTCGTCAAAGCCTATACTCAAATTCCTGTCAATCCCGAGCACATTCCGAAAACGGCCATTGTCACGCCTTTTGGTTTGTTTGAGTTCCCCTATATGTCTTTTGGTCTAAGGAATGCCGGACAAACTTTTCAACGCTTCATTGATGAAGTTGTCTCCGGCTTTGATTTCTGTTTCCCATATATAGATGATATTTTAATCTTCTCCCGCAGCGTTGATGAACACCAAGTCCACTTACGTTCCCTTTTCAAGCGTTTGACTGAATATGGAATCCTTGTTAATGCCAATAAGAGCGTGCTTTGCTCCCCTTCAGTCACTTTTCTGGGCTACGAAGTCTCCGCATCTGGCACGCAACCTCTACAAGACAAAGTAGTTGCCCTCCGGGATTTTCCCCGCCCATCAACTGCACGTGGACTGCGCCGATTTTTAGGCATGCTAAATTTCTATCGCCGGTTCCTTCCCTCAGCCGCTAAGCACCAGGGTCCTCTTCACTCCGCCCTCTCCGGTCTATGCGGTAGCCAGTCTATTCCATGGACACCCACATTAGAAGAAGCTTTTGAAGCATGCAAGAAGAACCTCGCTGACGCTACTCTGCTGACTCATCCTGATCCAAATGCCAAGATCGGACTTTTTACAGATGCCTCCAGCATTGCCGTTGGAGCTAGCCTACAACAGTACGTCCACGGAACATGGGAACCTCTTGCATTCTTCTCCCAAAAGCTAACATCACGGCAAACAGAGTGGCCCGCATACTATAGGGAATTATTTGCCGTTTACGCTCCTACTCAGTACTTTCGGCACATTCTCGAAGCTCAAGATTGCACCATATATACCGACCACAAGCCTTTGGCGTACGCCTTTCAACAGCGCCGTGAAAAACTTCCACCTGTGCAACTGAACCACCTGTCGTTCATTGCCCAGTTCACCACGGATATCCAGCACTTGTCGGGAGCTGCCAACGTCGTCGCCGACGCTCTCTCCCGCGTCGATGCCCTCACCGGTCTAAATCCCATCGACCTCGGCACCTTGGCACGCTCTCAAGAGAACGACGAAGAGCTTCGTAACCTGCTAACCATAGACTCTTCACTCAATATTCAGCCTGTCAACGTCCCCGGATGCGATTTCAAGCTTTACTGCGATACGACTACACCGCTGACTCGACCGTTTGTTCCTTCGCCACTGCGTCGACAGGTATTTAATTCCCTGCATGGTCTCAGTCACCCCGGCACAAGAGCTTCAGCACGCCTTGTCTCACAGCGTTTCGTCTGGCCCCATGTACAGCAAGATTGCCGCGCCTGGGCTCGCGCCTGTCAAGAGTGTCAGCGCGCGAAAGTTACACGCCACGTGTATAACCCGCTGGGAGATTTCGCACCACCTACAGCACGTTTTCAGCACATACACATCAATATCATTGGTCCTCTGCCACCTGCTGAATCGTACCGATATTGTCTCACCGTTATCGATAGGTTCACTCGATGGCCCAAAGTCTGTCCGCTAAGACGCATCAGCGCAGAAGATGTTGCCGAAGCCCTTATGAACTGCTGGATATCCCGTTTTGGAACACCGGCGCGCATCACGACTGACCAAGGGCGCCAGTTTGAATCTACTCTGTTCCGCACCCTTGGGATGATTCTTGGTGCAACCAGACATCGGACCTGCAGCTACCACCCAAAATCTAATGGAATGATCGAACGTCTACATAGACAACTGAAGGCTGCCATCATGTGCCACTCCGGTTCGACATGGCTACAAGCCCTGCCTGTCATTTTGCTAGGAATTCACAGCGCCTACAAGCCAGACATCAATGCTTCCGTCGCTGAGATGGTGTACGGAGAACCCCTTCGACTACCTGGTGAACTAATTGTTGCTTCTTCAGACATGAACCATCAAGATGCCGACATCAACTTCGTCACACGTTTACGTCACCAGATGTCTCAGCTTCGCCCTGCCCCCGTTTCTCGTCATTCCACTAAAAATACTTTTGTATTCCAGAACCTGTCCACCTGCACCCACGTCTTCTTAAGAGATGACAGCGTGCGCCCCGCTCTGAGACCTCCTTACAATGGTCCGTTCCCGGTAATTCGACGTGACGAACAAACCATCACCCTCAAGATCAAAGGCAACGAAATAAAAGTCGCTCTAGAACGGGTTAAGCCAGCCTACATGTTATCAGATGACATTGCACCCTCCAGCACAAAACGATCAAGTCGTCGAGTGAGGTTCCGTCATCCCTGACCTCCGGTCTCCGCGGGGGGCTAGTGTAGCGACAACTGTGTAACTCCGGTTTCCAAGGAACGGGGATATTCGGATCATTGTTTTCACTTTTTGACATTGGTCAATATTATGTTATGGAGATAATAAAGAATCTTATAAAAGAACTGTTGTTCCCATAGTCCTAAGCTTTCTACCCCTTTTAACACCAATATTGAAGGGAATCAACTCAAGCAGCTCAGGACACTTTATTTCATTATTAATCAATTTATGAAGAAAACACAGATCGGCAATCTTCCTTCTTGTTTGTAATGTCTGCAGATTCAGCTCCAATCTTATGTCGTCGTACTGGTATTCACTCCTTTGACCACAACGGTATGCAACAACTCTCAGAAATTTCTTCTGTACCCTCTCTACTGCCTCGATGTGTACGCGATAACCAGGGGACCAGACAACAGAACAGTATTCCAACAATGACCTTACAAAGGAACAATATAGACTTTTGAATGTCATAATTGAAAAGTCCGCAGATATGCGCTATATAAATCCGAGGACCTTGTATGCCCTAGTAACCACACCATCAATTCTGATCCAGCCAACTGAATGTCATCCTCTGATCAAAGATGATTCCGAGATCCTTCATCTTGGTGCAAAGTGGCAACTGATTACCACCAAGGCTGTATTGAAAACTGAATGGCTCAGGCGAGAGAGTGAATATTACTTTAAAGCACTTTGATATATTGACATGCATACGGTTAGCCTCGCACCACTGAAAAACCCGGTCAAGGTCATGCTGAAATTCTAAAGCCCCATCAGCCGAGCCAATCGCTTTAAAAACCTTCAAATCATCTGCAAAAAGCAGACATGAACAGTGCTGGATGCAGGGCACCAAATCTAGCAGGAAGAGCGAAAATAAAATGGGGACACAGTGCGAACCCTGCGGTACCCCCGACGGCACTTGAATGGGATCCGATAAGGAACCACCACACTTCACGAACTGGACTCTGTTAGACAGGAAACTCTGAATCCAACTACCAAATGCACCACCGACACCCAGCACTTCAAGCTTAGCCATGAGCAGTGTGTGGTTAACTCGATCGAATGCCTTTGAGAAGTCCAAATAGGCAGAGTCAACCTGTCCACCCCCGTCAATATTGCAAGTAATGAAATTTTGATATAGAACAAGATTGGTTGCCGTTGATCTTCCATGAACAAAACCATGTTGTTCATTATTAATGATGTGTTTGAAATCCCATGATAGTCTCCGACACACTAGACCATCCAAAATTTTTGCAATGTCAGATTGGGAACAAATTGCTCTGTAATTAGTAACCTTGCTCTTGTCCCCAGACTTAAATATGGGCTTCAAATAACAACGCTTCCAAAAATCAGGAAAAACTCCCACAGAAAGTGACATATTGAAAAGACGGTGAAGTGCAGAAGTTAGGGAAAATTGACATTTCTTTATAAAGTATGCAGGGATTCCATCAGGACCTGTAGAAATCCGTAAAGGCAATGCAGCTATTGCATTAAAAACCTCAGTAATCTTAAAGCTGTAGTTACTAACAGAAACCATCTGACGCAGATCAAGTTGCGGTACCCGGCTAACGTCGTCTGGCACGTACACTGTGAAAAAAAAATGAAGCAAACAAGTCCACCATTTCCGGGACACTATTACTCGCTTTACCTTAGTATTCAACAGTCAGTGGTAGACCGTGACTGCTCCTTACATCCCTGACAAAACCCCAAAACTTTCGGGGATCATCCGCTATTCCATCCTCAATCCTATTAAGGTAAGCTTCGTAGCATCGCTTGTTGAGATGTTTACAGCGATCTCTCAACTCCGAAAACTTCGTGTAACAATTCTCATCCCCTGTCTCCCTAAAGCGCTTATGAGCTATCTTTTTGTGAATAACTCCTTCAGCTCAGCATTAAACCATTTAGGGAAACGAGATGTTTTAAATCTCTTAAGGGGCACGAACCGCTGGACAACTTCATATAGAACATCATAAAAGGAAGAGACCACCTCTTCTACACTGTCTTCGCGATCAACCAAAATTCTCCTACTGCGGTTGGCAAACGGCAGCAGATGCACTGGTAGATATCACTGACAAAAGTCAATGGTCGGCACCATAAAAACACCCAATAGACTTGAGTAACTTTGGGATTGTCCAAAATCATAGCAACAATATATATTTTCTTATAATTACATATTCGACAATAGAAAAATTCGGCATAAATACCTTTCGCAAAAGACAATATTCAAACAAGAAAAATATGCAAAAATAATAAAAGTATATTATCACCCTTAGTTCTTGTGTGGCCTCTTCATTTGGCTGGATCAGAATCAACGAATATTCGAAAAAATTCTGGAGTTAAATACTGTTCTTTGATTTAAAACATCTTTCAAGGCGTCAGAAAACAGACTAACAAAAAGGAAGGCAGACAGAAAATCAATATTTTTGGTTCTGCACCGAGTGTTGCACCAAGCAATATAAAGTAAAGCATAAACTGAATAGAAAAATGATAAATGAGTTGTTGAGAAAAAAGTGAAGATTGATTAATAGATCTAATGGGAAATTTAAGAAAATAATAGGAATAATACATTGTACCGGACAAACTGGATCAGTTCCGAACAGTATTTAAATGCAGCTATCGACAATTTGTGACAAAGGATTATTAGAACGTCAGAACTATACCAACTGAGAAATAAAAATAAACAAGACCCTAGACACATGCCAAAATAAAAAGAGTAGAAAAACTTCGATAAAGAAATCGGTCTGTGTTGGAGACAGCGAAATATACCTGAATTAAACAAAACATCAAATTTGAAACTTGAACTTATGTACAAAAAAACTTGCGAAAAATATTCGTATTTTAATATACACTGAAATTAAATAGTTTCAATATAAGTTACTATTTTAAATGACTGACCAAATTGTTGCTTGCTATTTAAGTTGTAATGGAAATGACAAAATTTCCATTACAAATTATGGTATTGGTTTCTTTATTTTTTTTTTACTAATAAAATACATTCGTGAATGCACTTGACTTTATTCAAAATTTAATTTACCATAACCAACTGGCAACACTACGTGTGGTTAAGTAAATAGGTCACACCAATATTCAATACTTAGTTCAAGTGTGAATATAAATTCGGGTATGTATTATCATAGTATAACCAATAGCCAGACTTGGGAGTCTCTGAGTTCTCAGTAAAATATTTATCGCCCGATGCTCAGGGCTACTCTACAATAGGCAGCATGGGACCATTAAGTAAATCATTGATTGAAATAACATAGCAGTGGCGGCTTTTATTAAAGGTCAATTGGTCAATGACTTCCCAAAAAAATAAATTTTTTGAAACCAGTTGTTAAAATACATAATTACCTAATTAATTTTATATATTGCCGGTTTTTATTTTCATTACTACAAATATTACAGGGAACGTTGCCTTACTTAGGAGCCGGGGCATTTTTTAATTTGTCGATGAAAGAAATAATAATAATAATTCTCACCCTCACAATACTCCAAACTAGGAGTACCCCAGAAGCAAATCCCTACAATTTGTTTGCAAAAGAGACAGGAAATGGGCCTAAAGAAGGATAGCTATACGCTCGCCTTTGGACAAAATCCACAATGTAGCACTCTCAGTCCCACTCGTTGCGCTCCTTTTCATTGTCTCTGTCTCTCGGCAGCATGCGCTGGGAGGGGAGCTGCGGCCTGTGATTGCACTTCGCTTGTTTTTTGGTCGCGTGTACCGGCACCGGCTATAGCGTTTGTTTTGATTTCGTTTTCATCGTTTTGACAGAGAAAAATATGTCGGCAGTGTAAGAAATTTTGAAATTGCAGAGACTGGACCGAGTCAGGATTACCTGGAAATGAGTGCATGGGTGAGCTATAATTATATTTGTCTGTATTTATTTTATTTATGAGATAGGTCCGAACTTGGTATGAAGTTTTAAACATTGCCCCCGTTCGTTAACCCACGAGCCACCACTGCATTATAGAATAATAAACTTCCAAATTATCTGCCGGGTATAATATTATATATAATATACACTTAGGTTGAGAAGTGAGCCATTATTTACCAAGCATTTTTATATCCAGAGGCGCGTAGCGCCGAAGGATATAATATGCGAGGTAAATAATGGCCTTCTCAACCGAAGTGTATATAGAATTTTTTTACTACTAACATTGAAATATTGCCATATTTTACATTAGAATTTGATATTTTAGTCATTTCTCGCTTTTTTCAAATACTTCGAAATATCAAGTAGCCTTGGAGTTCAGTTGTCAAGCTGATAAAATAAAACTAATTTTTAAATGTCATATAGAAAATTTTTCATTATTTACCTAGGTATTTTTTTATTATCATTATTTACCTAGGGAGAGAAATATTACTTCTATTACTTACTATAATGGTGATTTTTCAGGCTAGTAGTAAAAAAAGGATTTTATTTATTTTAGTTTAATCTTTTTTAGGGTAATTACTTGATTGATAATCACGAGGCATTACTAGCAAGACTAAAAATTTTGAACCTTCAGCCTTTAGTATTGATGTACATATGCATAACTCGAATATTTTTAGTCTTGCTAGTAATATCTTGTAATTATGTAGTTTTAGTAGAGCTGATTCAAAAACTCATGGGCTATGACCTTGATCGAGCAATTTACTAAAATGACGCTAATCACGAGATATTACTAACAAAACTAAAAATATTCGAGAATGCCAAAAGCATATGTCCAATATTTTTAGTCTTGCTAGTAATACCTCATGATTATCGCTAGTAATACCTCACGATTATCGCTAGTAATACCTCATGATTATCGTCGTTTTGGTAGATCTGATTCAAAACCTCATGGGCTATGATCTTGACTGAGCAATACCTTAAAGACGATAGTTGTGGCCTAGACTAAAGATATTCGGGATTTTTGTCTGTGTCTGTTGGTTCTGTTAACATGGATTTCATGTTGGGTGTAGCTATTGTTAGAGGTAGAGGAGAGGGGGACACATTGGGACAATAGACACATATCTTATTTTGGCGTTCTTTGTTGAAAAAATTCATTTTAAGTCAAGATATGAAGCAATCGCCGACCTTCAATAAGTTATAGTCAAAAACTGAAATTTCATGTTGAAAAATTTGTCATTTTTATTTTAAGAATTTAATGAATAAATCCGAATGTGCCTCTGTAACGGGGCACATTAGGACATCTCTGGGATACATATGGACACATTAGAAAAATGAACAATACACATTAATGGAAACTTATTTTTTATTGCACTCTACTACGGCTTAACAAATCAGAAAATATAAGTGAATAAATTAACATAAGCCCTTCAAAAAATGTTAAATGAAGATACTTAAGTCTACAGGAAATTTTCTGATGGAGTTTGCACGACTTGTTGAATTAATTCAAAGCTTCATTTCAATTTAATCAAAATCTATCAAATATTTTGTCCACCGCAACTGGAAATACGAAATCATTGCCTTTTTGTCTCAAGAAGTTAAATTGGTCATCGACAAGTTTTTAGACATTACCAACATAGAACCTCACTGTGTTTTTTGTAGAGTGTCTCACCAATAATAAGTCTCTACTGATGAATGATGTTTGGCAATTCAGCCCCTGGTTCTATTAGAATCTGACACAAATGATAATAATTAGTTTATATATGTACAGGGTGTCTCATTTTGATCTGGAACACTGGCTTACGGATTTTTACAATTTTTCTTTGTATACAGGGCCCTCCTAGACGTACTTATCAAACACTTTTCAATTACCATACGATTATTCCAGGGCCGGATTAAAAAAATTTTTTGACCCAAATTTTCGAGTTAAGGTATCAGCGATTTTTTTATCGGAAATGTGATAACGTGGCGTTAATCAGTGCCCCTGAAAACCCCCAAATTCCAAATTTCAAGAAATTATTCCCACAAATTATACTTTTTACACTGCATCACAATTGCAAAAATCAAGCTATTAAGGTGGCTATGGAAACAAGTGGCTATGGAAACAATAGTAATAAACCTGATCGGAAACAGTACTCGGTTTCTCTTTTCATTATTGCTGTACAGTACAAGTTTTATGCCATTTGACGCAAGAGAGACAACTGCCGTCGCAGGCAGTCATGCAAGTGCAAACACTTTGAGAAACGTTAATTTTTACATTTTTTTTTGTTACAAATAATAAAGTATAAGATTATACACTACAAAGTACGTATTTGAAGAATGTAATTAAAAGCAGCAATATTTTAAACGGCAGAAATGTATTAAAGAATCGATTAGAAATTACATTTTATACCCACTAAATTATTTTTAACACATAAATTATTTTAGAAACATCAACCCCTGAATAACATTTGTTGTAAATGCATAAACTGACATTTCTGCAAGCCATTGTTTTTCCATGGCTGCCTGCGACGGCAGCGAGCTCTCTTGCGTCTCAAATGGCATAAAATTTGTACTGTACAGCAATAATGAAAAGAGAAACCGAGTACAGCTTCCGATCAGGTTTATTACTATTGTCCCCTGTGGACCTCTTTTTACCATTTTCACTTGTTTCCAGAGCCACCTTAATAGCTGAACTCAAATTGAAATTTTGATTTTTTGCAATTGTGATGTAGTGTAAAAAGTATAATTTGTGGGAATAATTTCTTGAAATTTGGAATCTGGGGGTTTTCAGGGGCGCTGATTAACGCCACGTTATCAGATTTCCGATAAAAAAATCGCTGATACCTTAACTCGAAAATTTGGGTCAAAAACATTTTTTAATCCGGTCCGGGAATAATTGTATGGTCATTGAAAAGTGTTGATAAGTACATCTAGGAGGGCTCTGTATACAAAAAAAATTCGTTAAAATCCGTAAGCCAGTTCAAATTTTACTGTAGATATGAAGCACATTTGGACAGTGACCATTTATTGTCCATTGGGACAGTGTCCAAAAATGTGCCCCGCATTTTTCATCCTAATGTCTCCGAGTTCACAATTTCAACAGATGGGTCAGTAGAAAATCTAAGGTTAAGTTTGTTTCGCAAGCAATAGTAAGAAAAGTTAACAAAATATCGTATATTTTGAGCAATTCATTCAAAGTTTACAATGAGCATAACATAAAGAGGATATTCACTTAACAATTTCCGGTCATTTTTTTACAGATTAAACACTAACACAATGGAAATGACACAAAAACCTTCAACAGTAGTTCCTTCCTCCATCGACGACGGTAGCAAAACGGCGTGAAATTGTTTGAAAATGTCAATCAAGATGCTGTCTACTGACGTATTAAATTCTAACAACACGCACTGAATAACGGTGGCAAAATTTGAAATGTCTCATTGTGCCCCATGCCCCAATGTGCCCCCCTCTCCCCAATTTGAAAACTGGTATAAAATTGATTTGCACTTCATTTAGGCACCTAAAAACTTGTCGAAATATGATATTTTTTTTATTGGTTAGGTAAACAGCCTTCATACCGTTGATTGATTCTTCCATCGACGCTTCACACGAAAACTGACCCCCACCTATTATTTATCTAATTTTTGCAGATAATAAAAGCATTTATTTGACCTTATGGTACAAAGAAGGGAAGTGTCTTTTACTAGCGCTTTTTATTTACAATAGTATAAACTGAGTGAAATACAAATATATACGTAGATATAAAAACAAACTTGCAGAGTACTATGACAAATGTATATGTGATTGCAAGTGGATATAACTACTAATCCTGTAACCCCACATAGAAACCCAGTTACTTGCCCAAAAATAAAACAAAATAAACCAAATTGAACCAACCCACACCCATTAATTACCAGAAACTAAATGGATCAGAGTGGACCAAAGAGGGGGCAGCCGCACAGTTCTCGGTGAATATTGATCAATTTGAAAGTAAGTGAGCTTTTAATCTTTTCTTAAAATTGATCAAGTTATAGCCCTGAAAGTAAACTGGTAAAGAGTTGTACTCTCCCAGCATTGTATGACAAACTGTGGGTAGAAATCTTAGTGGAATGTTAATTTGAAAAGCTTTTTTCGTAAGTATTCAGTATATCCCGTAGTTATGGCTTTGTGTGTAAAATTTAACAGATGAAGAAATTGTAGCTTGTGAATTTCAAGTTTCTGCAATTGTTCAATTTTGAATGATATATGATCATATTTACGGATGCATCCAAGCTGCTTTAACAATTAAAATTGGCAATGAGGTAATCAGATCCGACAACAACGAATGTAAAAATTTGGGACTATGGATCGACTGCGATTTGAGATTTAGAAAACACATTTCAAGTCTTTGCCAATCATCCTATTGCACGTTAAAGCAGCTTTATCCTTACAGATGTCACACAATGTCACCAAACCTAAAACTGAAAATATGTTAATCACTCATCATGTCCAAGATCAGTTATGGTGACAGCATTTATGACCCGGCGCTGCTGCGGGAAGACCAGGCTAGGTTATAAAAGATTCAAAATTCGTATTTTAGATTTTCCTTAAATTAAATTTCTGAATTGTGCTTGTTACTAACTTGTTTTTGTTATTATTGTTTGTTACAAAAAAAATAAAAATATTCCAGTTGAATAAATTTAAGGGTGTGCAAGGTACCCTAACATACTCTTAAATAATTTCTGACTATCAATTGTTTCCATAGCTATCCAGATTTCGAAAAATGATTAGAAAAAATTCCATGTTTTTTTACATATTTGACCCTGTATATTTTGGACGATAAAAGATACAGAAAATCTTTCCTTACAAAAGTTGTTGAGAATGATAAGGACTTTCAATATGTATAGAAAAACTGGTATATTTCTGGGAAAATAATATCAATGACAGCACAGCGGCCATTTTCCCAAACATCAAAAAAGCTAATTTTCGGTCAAAATTTGACCTTAGTATGTCCCATTAAGGAACCCCTTTTCTAAATTTTATTTTGAGTTTTCGTGTTCCCGCTGTAGGCCTGGGGCTTCGAGTTTGGATCACCCTGTACAGTCAAATAGAACAATGTATAAAATTTTACAGATAAATAAGCAAAGCAAATTACAAAATCAACTGGCAAAATATTCATTTAAACTATAAAAACAGTTTGCACATAGGAATTCTTTTAATGAGTTTTTTAAATGTCTCAAAGTTTTTGCTTGTTTTATGTGCAGTGGCAGATGGTTGTATAGTTTTGCAGGCATATACTTTGGACTTTTGGTAAAGGTAGTCAAGTTGAATTTCCCCTGAACAAGGGAATTTACATTGTCTTGTTTGGTAACCATGAGTATCACCCACAGTTTCGAAATTTGCTGGATTTTGTCTCGCGGACAGAGCACATTGAGACACAAAAACACAGCATACAGTATTAACTGTATGCTGTGCGTTTAAGACGACAAAGCGATTGCAATCACTTGCAAGCGAATTGATGCTTGCGCCCTTTGAACGGTTTTGCTGGATTTCAGCGGATTGCAAAATTAGCGAGCGTAAAAATTTTGCGCTTGGTCGCTCGCGATTGCTGTAAGCGGTTTATTCTAACCTTACTTTGTTCTGTCAGTTCCCTTTATTTGTTTTATTTTGGTGTGTTGAAAGCCATTGTAAAATTTCGATTTCGTGACTTTTACTTTTTTGAGGCTCTGTTTGAGCTTATTTTATTTTTATATCTCAACATTTCGGGCGCTAGCTTTACTGTCAAAATAGCCATTTAATGAAATGCTAGCGCTAGCAAACGAAATTAGAAAGCGCTGCAATCAAAGCGCTTGGTATGATTGGGAGTCTTAAACGCAACCATTATCTTGTGCTTAATAAATAGAGCCTGCATGAGTCCAATGGATTTATAGAGAATATAAGTCTTATAATTCTTTTTTGAAGAACAAAAATGTGATCAATACCTGTAGCAGATCCCCAGAGCTCAATCATATATTTCAGATGACAGTAAGCAAGAGCGTAATATACTTGCAAGAGTTGACTCCTTGATACCACTGCCTTCAGGCGTTGACTGAAATATTGTTTCTCAGTGTGTAGTATGCTGAATTTAATTTTGCGCTATCTTATCCAAATGTTCTTGCCAGGTTAGACATTCATCGACATGGAGTCCCAGAAATCTTCAGCTTGTTACAATCTGTAGAGGCAATGAATTTATATGGAAATTAACATTCGGTGTCGCAGCCGATGGAGGAAGGAACAACGACGTAACTGTTCTACATCAACGCTTTGATACCTTTAATCCTTGTTTATAATAGGTATATAAACGAAGTTTATATCGTCGATTCTCAAACAACGGAATATACCTATAATATTATCTTCATGTTTTGTTATTCGATTATCTATATGATATAGGTACTGAAGTAGCATACCTAGTAAAGCATGTCGTTTATTATACACAATATTTCATAAGCATATGTATTAACACTGACATACCTAAGCATAAAAAATATGATTTCTAGCTAAATTTATATAGTTGTCATTCATACAGAAAATTTGGTTTAGACCTCGATGGAAGATTCAATCAACGGTTTAGAGCATATAAATAATATAACAAAACTTTAACGAAAAAATGAAAACCGACTTAAAAATTAGCCCGTATGCACATTTCAACTAAAATTTTAGAAATATTATTCTCTTTCTAAATTGAGTTACCTTTGGATTTGGTGACAGTCAAGGCAAAGAATTTACATCTATTTAGATATGAATACATCATATCTTACATACATCATAACCAGGGCCCCCATGGGCGACCCCTCCGGCAGGGCGGCAAACATTGGTCCACCCTATACTTTAAACTTATAGTTTTTTTAAATTTTTGTTTCATACTTTGCTTTTTGTAATAATTTTTATAAATTTTATATAACTGATCAACTACAATAAAAAATCGTGAAAATACAAAAATGTGGCAATTTTGGACAGCTATGTGGTGCTGCAAAAGAAATCGGCATCCATATAGCCAACTTGACGCGCAATATAAAAATACCTCAAATTGAGCAAAACAATTTAATAGCCCTAGCATATTTATTTTAAGAGACAGATGAAAACTATCATATTGAAAATTGATGGCACTAAGAAGCTTTATGCAATTGGGTACTCAGATAGTTTCAGAAAATTACACACGGTGTTCGGCTCTCTTGAGGCTATGCATTTTTTGTTCATTTCTTATTAAGCGATTTTCTCGGTTATTTTAGGCCGCACAGAAAATAGATAAGAATATAAAATATGGCGATTTTGGCCAGCCAGGTGACGTTAAAAAGGAATGGGCCTCCATGCCCAATTTTTTGCGCCGTGCTAAAAAAACTTCAAATCGACAAAAATGTTCATGCCCTCAAGAGAGCCGAAGACCCCATGTAATTTGTTAAAACTATCTGAGTACATGGATGGAGAAAGCTTCTCAGTGCCATCAATTTTCAATATAAAAGTTTTCCTATGTCTCTTAAAATAAACATTCCACGGCTATTAATAGTTTTGATCAATTTGAGGTTTTTTATATTGCGCTACAAGTTGGCCATGGATTCCGATTTCTTTTTCAGCAACGTTACTTTATGACTGATAAATCAAAAATTTTACATTATTTTTTGTTAGAGTTAGAGAAGTATTAATTTGTTTTTTAGTTTATGGAATAAATGTTTTTTATGTAAATGATCAACATCATTTTAAGTTTTCTATTCGGGGGAGGGGGTCCAATATTAAATTCCATCCCCTATTTGTCCACCCTGAGGATTGAAATTTTTCTCTTCAAATTTAAATGTGACCACCTCTAAGGTAACCCTTTTCTAATAAAATAAGAATTATCCAAATCGGTCCAATATGAACTTTCATCCTCTATTTATCTACCCTTAGGGGTGGAATTTTTTCTTTTGGGACCACACCTAAGGTACCCCCTTTTCAATAAAGAAAGAAAATCATCGAAATCGGTTCAATATGAAATTTCATCCCTGGTGGAAGTAGAGGTCAAATTATTTTAAATTTATAGAACTTAATGTCTGTCTAAACTGTACCAAATATGTCTGCCGTTAGCTATCGTCCTTTAGGAAAAATAAAAGAAAAGTTAAAAAAAAATGAACTTTGATGCCCTGTATAATTAAAACCGCTAGGATTTCGATACATGTTTGTATGAAAAAATCTCCCTTTTTTAAAATTACTGATTATAATTTTCCGTTCATAAAAGTTCCGTACTGCCCGGAACTGATTCCCGTCACGATTTTTTTCATGTGTTTGCAACCCCTCAGCAACTACCCCCACCGCCTCCTAGCCAGCTGACACCCCAAACGTAGCTGCACAATGTTGGTACAATCGAATGAAAATATATAGAAACTGCCCGAAATCGTTACAATTTTTCAATTTCAAACAAAATTTAATATGTACCTCGGCACTGAAGTTCTTTTAATGACTCGTGGTATATTTGCCCCGGCCAAAGGCCTCTGCAACTAAATTCCATATGAGTCATAAAAAGTTGAACTTCAGTGCCTTGGTACATAAATAACTATTAGACGAAAGTTGCAGGAAAATTTCCCATTATCTCAGCAGGCATATGCAAAATTATAAAAATAAAATGGACAAAGTAATATATAAATAATATTATAAAATATGATGGGTATAAAAAGTCATCATACCTAATATGATGTTGGAAAATCATTAGAGAACAGCCTGTGTATATAGATACAGTGACCGGCAGAAAGTTGGACACAAATGGGAAACTTTTGTATTATCTTTTATCATGAATACAATTTTCTGAGAAAGCTTTTTGAGAAAATTTTATTCTTGATAAAAGTTGGTGAATTTTCAATATCAATATTTAAAAAATTATTTACAAAAGTTATCTGTAAATTTAGAAGGGATGTCAAATAACAAATCACAGCCGAAAAATCACTCGAAAAACTTTTTTTTTACAATTTTTTTTCGACCATCCCTGTGTATATTACAAACAAACTACCATACCAAAGTAGAATTTTGTTCTTTTACAGCTAGAAATTTTAATTAATTAATTATATAATTAGTGTTTAAAAATCTCATTTTTTGTGTCCATAACTTTCTGTCGCCGTCTGTCGGACACTATATATGTATACCTACAGTGTGACCCATTTGTTTTGGGGTCAGTCTGTAAAAAGTGTATCAATCGTGCGATTTGGCTGATTTTTTTTTTAAATTGTAGAGCTCGATGAACTGCACATTTTGAACAAAAATTGCCTGGTTCGCATAAAATCCAAAGCCTACTATGACCGTTTTTATGAGCAAAATTTTAAGAAACCATATTAGCGTTTTTTTTTGAAAAAATCTGTGTGCGCCAATGGATTGAGCACCCCTCGAAATGGGTATGTACAAAATTTCATCAAAATATTTCAAGTAATAACAATTTTGTAGAAAAATTAAAAATGCAGCCAAGGTAGGTACGTCTTTATTTTCAAAAATTCAAAGTTGGCCATGGAAAATAATTGAATTGTTTACTTTTATTAAGTGTCAAACTGTCTAAATTGAGTTCAGAAATTGTTTGTGCTCAATACAATTAATTATCATAATTATGGAATATTTAAGCATAAGAGACAAAATAGAAATTGTTCGACTCGTGGGCGACAACGAGCGCTCGGCAGCAGAAGCTGCGGCCGAATTTAACAATAGACACCCAGGTAGATCAGTGAGTCGAAGTACTGTACAACGTATAAACAATATTTTTGATGAAACTGGATCGATTTCTAAAAATTTATTAAAAACTAGGCAAAATGGACGCGGACTTGTTGAAAATAACAATCAAATTCTGCAATACTTTAGTGACAATCCTCGAAATAGTGTTCGAACGGCTAGTTTAGACCTTCATATACCCAGAGAGAGTATAAGGAGATGTTTGAGACAAAACAAAATAAAACCGTTTAAGCCAAAATTTTTGCACACCCTGGAACCAGGAGATGAGGAGAGAAGATTAGAATTTTGCTATTGGCTGCAAGGTGAATATCTCCATAATGGCAACTTTTTAAATGAAATTTTATTCACCGACGAAGCCACGTTTACTACAAATGGTGTAGTATCAAGTCAAAACTGCCGTCACTGGTCAGTTGAAACTCCAGAGTTTATAATAAATGCAAGGAGACAATATTCACAAAAAATTAACGTTTGGTGTGGAATACTACGCGACAGAATAATTGGCCCATTTTTCTTTGAAGGGAATTTGAATGCGGCTGGCTTCTTGAATTTTCTAGAAATTGAATTTAGAAATGCTTTAGATGAGTTACCATTAAGATACCGTTTAAATTTAAAGTTACAGTTAGATGGCAGTCCTATTCATAATGCTCGTTTAATCAGAAACTGGCTAGATAATAATTTTGAAAACTGTTGGATAGGGCGAAATAGTCCTTTCTGTGAGTGGCCACCGAGATCTCCGGACTTAACTCCTTTAGATTTTTTTCTTTGGGGTACACTTAAGCAAAATGTTTCAAGACCCCATAATTTACAAGAACTGCAAGCTAGGATAAACCGTAGTTGTGAGGAAATTACTCCACAGCAAATACGAAATGTAATTTTGAATGTACGCAAGAGGAACGACAAATGCATTGTAGAAAATGGAGGCTTGGTAGAAGTTACAAAAATTTTATAATTTTAATTGTTTTTATGTTTTGTGTTTATAAGCATAAGGTTGTATTATTACAATTCAATTATTTTCCATGGCCAACTTTGAATTTTTGAAAATAAAGACGTACCTTGGCTGCATTTTTAATTTTTCTACAAAATCGTTATTACTTGAAATATTTTGATGAAATTTTGTACATACCCATTTCGAGGGGTGCTCAATCCATTGGCGCACACAGATTTTTTCAAAAAAAAAACGCTAATATGGTTTCTTAAAATTTTGCTCATAAAAACGGTCATAGTAGGCTTTGGATTTTATGCGAACCAGGCAATTTTTGTTCAAAATGTGCAGTTCATCGAGCTCTACAATTTAAAAAAAATATATCAGCCAAATCGCACGATTGATACACTTTTTACAGACTGACCCCAAAACAAATGGGTCACACTGTATATTATTACCTTTCGCATCTAATAAAACTATATATTTTGTTGTATTTCGAGTCTATATGCATGGGGATCTTGGTTATCTTAATTAGAGATACGAGGTCGGTTAAATTGGGACAAAGTTGCGGAATTTGATGCCGAGTAACATGGTAAAAAAAAATTTGGCCGGCCCTTCTCGTTTTGAAAATAATGTGAAAAAACTGAAAATTGTCGTTTTTGTTTCTATTTTTCTAAACGAAAACGAATAGGTCTGGACAGTTCTAAGTTAAACATTATTAAGGCACTTTTTTACAAGGAATCTAAATATGGCCTAGCATTTTTTTCTCGCCTCCCTGGACAAAGATATACGACGATCAACTTTTATTTTTCTTATGGGCGCCATATTGGATTTTTACATTTTTGAAAAGAGGATTTTTTTCTGGTTATAATGATGTCACACAATATGCTTTACTTTGTTTTTCTTCCCGTAATATCAAACTAATCGTTTTTGCATAGAGTGCGCCTTGGAAACGTAAGCCCCATAATGTTTGACGTGTTTGCATAGAGTGCCTTGGAAACATAATCCTAATTACCCATTGTTGCGAAGTGTGCTTTGGAATATTGTTTAACGGTTCAGTAAAAATTCAGTTAATGTTAAATTTATTGATTAAATAAATCATAAACATAGGTACCACGTTAACACTAAAAAAGTCACACTGGAAACACAAGAACAACAAACACCTAGACAAGTAGACAATTCTATTTTACAATAAATGTTCAATTTGTCCTTGTTTCTCAAGGCACAATTCAGCACGTTTCCTTAAATTGTTTATGGCTCGTCAAATATCCCTTCCTCATCATTTATATTTGAGGAATAATAAATTTGAATCATGTCACTCGAAATACGGTCACCCTGTATATGAATATTATATCCGTCGACGGAGGAAGGAATCAATCAACGTTATAACTCCATTAGAAAATGATTATTTTAAAAAGACTCGAGAAATTTGTCATTAACAATTAATAACGTTACTCGCTACTTTAAAAAAACTGCCTCCATAGGCAAAGAGGGGCACGGGGCCGCGGCCGGGCGACTGGGCGACTCGAATCGAACGCTCGAATTAAAATCTGAAATAATCTTCCAGCCGTCGATGCGATGACTCATTCGTACCAGCACAAAAAACGCAAACGGCCAAGGTCAAATCAACAGATTTGGAAAGCCGCGAAGCGCGCCATCTGCCGAACAGAAGTTCGTTTTGGGAAGGCGCATTCCAAGTGCGCCATCTACCGGACAGAACCTCGGTGTGGGAAGCCTCGTTCCGAGGGTGGTGCAAGTGCGCCATCTACCGGACAAACGTGTTGGTCTGGGAAGCATCGTTTCGCCCACCGCGCCGAGAAGTATTCGACGGTGGCTCCGGCTCCATCTTCTTCCGAGGAGTATTGAGTCAGTCGCTATTTTGCATTAGGAAGCTAATCTTCTCCTTCCTTCATCGACGGTATCACTCGGAGATGCAGGTAGATCGTTTACGTAACGAGTAGTTACAGTCTCGACTGCAATGTTAGTGAAGTATTTGCAAAAGATGTAGGTATATAAGATTTCAGTGGTGTTTTTTTTTTGTGTTCCTGTTTAATTTATCATTATTTTAAGCGGTTCTGCTAGGGTTAGATGATTTTTTTTTGTTCATTATAGAAGTTTTTTTTCTTATTATTGATTTTACCGCAAAATGTTTGTTTTAATTCCTTGTACTTATTTTTAATTTCGTATTTTTAGTGTACCCAATCAGCGTGTCTGGCAACAGGGATGTACTCGATTGCAAAAGCTTATTTATGCGGTTTTATTTTGTTGTTTTCAGCTATTTAGACACTGACACATATAATTTTATCAATGTTTTGAATCATTTTAATTAAGCCAATAAATTTTTTCCGAAATATTTTGACGTAAACAATAATTGTAAAAGTAAAATTAAATAAAGGTCGTGCCTCACTGCGGCTCTGGCGAATATCTCAACGCACACGTTCTTGTTTACATCAGGCGTAAGAGTTATTCGATTTTAGCATAGTTTGTGTGATGGGACATGTTAAGTTAAGACAATAAGAAAAATATTCCCAGAAATAATTCCACGCTTGATCGATATCCGTTATACCGTACAAGCGACTCATATCAGTACGAGATAATAATTTTAGTAGATTATTTATGGATTGGTCTGCAAACTGTCTTTTTACAACATTATGATGTCACACTTTTACAATATTTGATATGTTTGTTGATACAGAAAACAATTGTGCTGTGTGATCAGAGATATAATCTGAAATTATAATATTTTTTGCTTTTGCACTATAGGCACTGGAGAAACACACATAGTCGATAGATGTTCCAGAAGCCGGTCTGGTTATTCTAATAGGGGCCAGTTGTAAATTAATGTCTACGGGTTTATGAGAGTAAGGAGTTTTTATGTGAAAATAAGGGATTTTTGAGCCACTTTTTCAAAAAGTTGTTGCTATGCGACGATTTTTTAACATAATATAAAACTATTAGCAATATTACATAAAACGATCAAATATTAACATACCTGGTTAATATAATATAAAATATAAAAATAGGATATTGTATAGTAAAATATCGCATACAGATAAAATTAATAAAATAGTGTACTTATGTAATAGCACTTGGATAAATCAATGATTAAAAAATGGGGTACAATGAGACATATCATATAAGTAAAATAATAAAACATCATAAAGGTAAGGTGCCTAGACTATGTTGTCTTCTATATTAGGCTTCTTAACTAATGAAAGTTTTTTCGTAGGAACTAGTCTTTCAGGTTTTTTTAGAACACTGTTCACTTGGTAATGAAGGTTGAAGTGAATGTGGGGGATTATCTCTGGACTTGTTTACTATGTCTATTTTAACCTTTTTATTCTTACAGTTTCTACACTTACAAGTTAAATATAAAACAATAAGGCTTATTATTAAAGCTATAATAAAATATGTAAACCAAGAGTATCGTTTATCGATATGACTCTGTTATCTATATCTTGAGAATATTGGTCCAATTTAGTACAGTCACTTAAGCCAGAAAAGAGGGTCAACCTCGGAATGAGAGATAATAAGCTGTAAAGTTGTATAAACCTTTAGGTATTTTGGCATTCTATAATAAAAGTTGTCTCAAAAGTCTCATAAAATCTCGTGGCTGCGTCTTAATATACAGTGTGTCCCAATATGATACTGGACACCTCAGAAATATATGAAGGACAAGGAAAACAAATGGTCTCTATTTTTTTATTGGTAGTACCAAGGGAGAGTATCTCATAGGCGATGGTATTTGGATGGGGTAATTATTTCGTGGCCTGCTATGATTTTTAAAATAGCAAATTTTCAATAAACCCGATTGGGGATTTTTTTACGACAAAATGTCATTAAGAAAACTTGTTCAGAATGAAAAACTGAGTAGATTCACAAAATTTCAAAAGGCTATGCCTACTTTGATTAAGCAATATATTAGCGAAAAAACGATTTTTGTGACCTTTGACCTTGAATATATTAAGACGCGGTCACGAGATTTTATGAGACTTTTGGGACAACTTTTAGAATGTCAAAATAAAGGTTAGCACAAATTTACAGCTTATTATCTCTCATTCCGAGGTGAAACCCCTAATGTGACTGGACTAATTTGTGTTTTGCCATTTCCAAGTTTTCATAGTTTATTGTATCTAATTTTAGTGGTTTTAAACGTGGAATAAAATTATCAGTTTGTTTAGAGTCACAACAATATCAGTGGCGCACCCAGGGGGGCAGGGGGCCTCGCCCCCCCCCCCCAGACCTCTCATATTTTAAAAAATTCTCGAGGGTGGTAACGTAGATGTACTGTCCTCTGTGCGACCTGGCCTGTAAATTTCTTTTAATCATAAAATATTTTGTATGCAATACGTCAAACTTTACAAGTTGCCCTCCCCCCAATTATATTTTCTGGGTGCGCCACTGACAACAATTATAAGGAATTTGGACTAAATTATATTTGTAAGTTAAATTGATTTTGTTGTCATTTTGAGCTTTTATATATTTACTGCCGATATATTATTATGCAAAGCAGTCCTTTTCAAGAGTTAAAAACGGAGTTTTTCGAAATGAATGTTGTTATTGTGATATCATTGCATTTAATAGTAATAGAAGTATTTTCGGTTGTTATTATACTCCAGTCTCATCCTTCATATTACAAATACTAATGTAGTTTGCTTCACTCTGTACAAACGCCATACAAACGTTTAAAGAAAAGTGTTTTTTTGTCCCAACCGCCGCCAGTCACCCAATCGTCGCTAAAAACTATCTCAGTGCTTTATTTTGTATCGACGTCTGCAGACGTGTCTCACTTCGCGATTTTCGTCGGGTTTGCCGCGTAAAAAGAGGTGTAGACAATGAATAAGGTGTAATAATCTAACCGCAGGATATTGGAAAACTTAGGAAGGTAAATAAAGGAAGCGCAATCACACGATTGCAAGTCATTAAGACTGCTTCCTGGGGCGCAATCAAACGATTGCTAGTCGTAGGACTGCCCCGGGGAGCACATGCCCCCATTGAAAAACAAGCAAACAAAAGATTACGACTCCGGATCAACAGCTGCCAGTGGGGCGCAATCAAATGATTGCTAGTCGTAGGACTGCCCCGGGGAGCACATGCCCCCATTGAAGAACAAGCACACACAAGATTATGACTCCGTGTCCACAGCTGCCAGTGTCCTAATTATCAGACATTTCTCCCTGTGCGAATCTTATTAGCTTCAGTTTACGGATCCGCTGATCCGATGGTAAACTAAATAGAGGGAATGTGACATGGAAAGTGTGTTATCTGCTATTTTTGCATTCATAATTGGGGATTACTAAATTTCCATATTGTAGTGTTTTTTATTGAGCCAAGTTTCGCTCATGCCCACCATGTCAAGGTTTTTGGTGTAGTAAAGGATGGTATGATTTTGAGACTTCGGAGTCCCATAAAAGATACATGAGAGCTCCAACTGCCTCACTCTAGGAAATCTTATTATCGATTTCTTCCTTCTCTGTTGAATTTGGCATGGAGCTTTGTCTTATGATAGGCGTTGATATACTTTGTTACAACCCATCATTCCAAATCTCTCTAAGACCCTCGGATTTGGACAACTAAAAACTTGAAAATGCGCAGAATCTTTCTTAGGGTGTGACTAAAGTTCTTAAAATTAATTTTTCTTTTTAGTAGTGGCAAAAGTCAAAAATATAACATTGGCACAATCACAGGAGTCACAATAAGGTAATGTTTGAGGTTCCGCCTATTTAGCTTTACCTACACGTCATGGCAACAATAGGATAATGCAATGATAATTGGAATACGTGAATTGGAGAATGCAAAGGAGAGTAAGAAACTAATTAATTACAAAATAATTAAGGTATATGCCTACACATTGCTGTAATGTATATTTTAAATGTAATATTTATCAAAACAATTCAACCGATTTGTCAAATATTCTCAACAAAGCATTTACCTCAGCTTAATTTTCATATTTAAGCTGTAGCTGTGGCATTAGTTACTCCCAGCATAGCATACGAGAAAGGCTGGTGCGCTGACCTTGAATGGCTGTTTGTGACAGTGTGAGTATAAGAGCTACAGTACAGTGTCATATAAGGTTTGTTCCAACAGAGTTTTGAACAATTCTCAAACCAGCTATCGATTAACTGATTGGCCAAATAGTTCTGGAATTATTTTCTTGTGTTTGATTGGTTCAAGCCAGTTCTGGAATGGCTCAGAACTGCAGTTGAAACAAGCCCATGGTGCTTCCTCTCTTCTCCGGATTTGAAATCAACCAACTAAATAGTCTAGAAGTGCAAAAGAAATAAAAAGAAAACAATGGACTAATACACCACTTTTTTTTTATTTGCTCATCGGATAGTATTGGGTGAGATATACTTGCTGTATTTTTTTTAATTTTTTTTTCGCCCCCGTTTTGCCGCAATTAATTTTTAAAGTTCAATATACGTAACTACCTGTTGGATTTTATTTTTACCTAAATTTACTGCCAGGCGCCACGTTTGGCAACGCCGCGCCAGGCGCGCCTCAATGTCAAGAGAACTTAACCTATAAATCTGCAAGGACAAATCAGATCCTGCTAATATTTTACCCACATTTGATCTATTTTCACTGTATTTTCGCCATTCATTCCATTAGATGACGGAAATGATTAGGAAAAAGACTTTTTTGTACCTGTTTGTTCAAGTACAAGCGAAATTTCAATAAAATTGTATTTTTGTTTGTCAATAATAATACTTGTTTTACTGAGATTCAGGTAGGTAGCAGCATCACAATCATTCTATTCTCCTGAGAACTCTATTAACGACTCAGAGATAATGCCAGTTAGTCTACAAAACCTAGAAATTTGTTTATTGTAAACAAGAGTCGATTTTATTTAGGTCTGACAAAAGTATAGGAGTGTGGTACAAAAGGATACAAGTGCTGATACATTATGAAGCAAAAAATGATAAGAACCGACCAGGTTCAAAGTAATATTTTATAATAGTTGATGATTTTTGTCATACAGTTTTCTGTAAAGTATATTCCGCCGATTGCTAGTTGTATGAAGGAACTGATATTTTGGCCTGAATCTAATTAATCTAATGATATTCAAAAAGCATTACCAGTTCTTTTCAAAGCAAGACATAAACAGTGGAGTTAATAATTGATTTATTAGAAATTGAGACAGAAAAGTCATCGAATCCTATAGACGTCCAGCACTGACCTGGTTAGAATATAAAAAAATTGTTATAATGGTTTATTAATAAACAGGCATTAATAGGTATAGAAGATTGGGCAATTAAACATATTGAGCCCTTACAGAATGTAAGTCAGTAAGACCTGCATCGGTTCCAACACATATAATAGGTGTCAGCTCTAGATATTGTTCAAAATATGACATGTAAAAAGCAATAAAGCCAAGTTTTTAGTCGAAAACCTTTATAGTAGGTCATCGCTCGAATTGAATCGACTACTTCAAACCCATTTAGGTAAATTATATTCCCGAATGCATACTCGTAAAAAATGATATACCATGGAGTAAAGAAATAACACGAAGAAAGTTTGCACCAGAAAAATGATACATCTCTGAAAAGTAACTGGCATATTAAATAAAGTGGTGGTTTTATTTTCTACACGGGGTAAATCATAAAAACTTCAAAAAGGTGTTTTATGGAATAGAAACTTGAAACTTCATTGCTGGCCTTACCTTTTAATTTTAAACTTTTCATAATACCTACATGTTTTCTCTAAAATTAACAATACCTAAGGGCGTTGAGTCCATATAAAATTGCGTGTCCGGTCGGAGTGTGCTTACCCTGAAGTCCCTCGTTGCCCCCACTCGTTCTAGCCGCCTAGCGACCACGAATTTTTACAACTTGTTTACGGTTTCGAGAACACTGATCCCTGTGCAACGGGCTAACGGTACAATTTTATATATTTTTTATTTTTCTGGAAGGATATGTATTTTGTTGTCTCGGATGCTTTTTGGGCCGGCTATGCTGCGTCCCGTAAGGCTGCGTTTCTTATTCTTCATATTCATTCAACGCTAAGGGTACTTTCTAGTCTTTTTCATATTTTCGAACCTCCCCCATATACGAAATGAGATATTCAAATTTTGAAAACTGCGTTTTGAGTTTGCAGGAATGCACAACCTTTTATCGAGAATAAAATTTTCTGATAAATTAAAATTAAAAAAAAAGAACATGGTGTGTACTTTCTGCCGGACACTGTACAGTGTGACCCATTTGTTTTGGGGTCAGTCTGTAAAAAGTGTATCAATCGTGCGATTTGGCTGATTTTTTTTAAAAATTGTAGAGCTCGATGAACTGCACATTTTGAACAAAAATTGCCTGGTTCGCATAAAATCCAAAGCCTACTATGACCGTTTTTATGAGCAAAATTTTAAGAAACCATATTAGCGTTTTTTTTTGAAAAAATCTGTGTGCGCCAATGGATTGAGCACCCCTCGAAATGGGTATGTACAAAATTTCATCAAAATATTTCAAGTAATAACGATTTTGTAGAAAAATTAAAAATGCAGCCAAGGTACGTCTTTATTTTCAAAAATTCAAAGTTGGCCATGGAAAATAATTGAATTGTAATAATACAACCTTATGCTTATAAACACAAAACATAAAAACAATTAAAATTATAAAATTTTTGTAACTTCTACCAAGCCTCCATTTTCTACAATGCATTTGTCGTTCCTCTTGCGTACATTCAAAATTACATTTCGTATTTGCTGTGGAGTAATTTCCTCACAACTACGGTTTATCCTAGCTTGCAGTTCTTGTAAATTATGGGGTCTTGACTTATAAACATTTTGCTTAAGTGTACCCCAAAGAAAAAAATCTAAAGGAGTTAAGTCCGGAGATCTCGGTGGCCACTCACAGAAAGGACTATTTCGCCCTATCCAACAGTTTTCAAAATTATTATCTAGCCAGTTTCTGATTAAACGAGCATTATGAATAGGACTGCCATCTAACTGTAACTTTAAATTTAAACGGTATCTTAATGGTAACTCATCTAAAGCATTTCTAAATTCAATTTCTAGAAAATTCAAGAAGCCAGCCGCATTCAAATTCCCTTCAAAGAAAAATGGGCCAATTATTCTGTCGCGTAGTATTCCACACCAAACGTTAATTTTTTGTGAATATTGTCTCCTTGCATTTATTATAAACTCTGGATTTTCAGCTGACCAGTGACGGCAGTTTTGACTTGATACTACACCATTTGTAGTAAACGTGGCTTCGTCGGTGAATAAAATTTCATTTAAAAAGTTGCCATTATGGAGATATTCACCTTGCAGCCAATAGCAAAATTCTAATCTTCTCTCCTCATCTCCTGGTTCCAGGGTGTGCAAAAATTTTGGCTTAAACGGTTTTATTTTGTTTTGTCTCAAACATCTCCTTATACTCTCTCTGGGTATATGAAGGTCTAAACTAGCCGTTCGAACACTATTTCGAGGATTGTCACTAAAGTATTGCAGAATTTGATTGTTATTTTCAACAAGTCCACGGCGTCCATTTTGCCTAGTTTTTAATAAATTTTTAGAAATCGATCCAGTTTCATCAAAAATATTGTTTATACGTTGTACAGTACTTCGACTCTGTCGTTGTACAGTACTGATCTACCTGGGTGTCTATTATTAAATTCGGCCGCAGCTTCTGCTGCCGAGCGCTCGTTGTCGCCCACGAGTCGAACAATTTCTATTTTGTCTCTTATGCTTAAATATTCCATAATTATGATAATTAATTGTATTGAGCACAAACAATTGCTGAACTCAATTTAGACAGTTTGACACTTAATAAAAGTAAACAATTCAATTATTTTCCATGGCCAACTTTGAATTTTTGAAAATAAAGACGTACCTTGGCTGCATTTTTAATTTTTCTACAAAATCGTTTACTTGAAATATTTTGATGAAATTTTGTACATACCCATTTCGAGGGGTGCTCAATCCATTGGCGCACACAGATTTTTTCAAAAAAAAACGCTAATATGGTTTCTTAAAATTTTGCTCATAAAAACGGTCATAGTAGGCTTTGGATTTTATGCGAACCAGGCAATTTTTGTTCAAAATGTGCAGTTCATCGAGCTCTACAATTTAAAAAAAAAATCAGCCAAATCGCACGATTGATACACTTTTTACAGACTGACCCCAAAACAAATGGGTCACACTGTATATTCGACACTAGGTACTGTTGTAATAAGAAAAAATATATGTCTAACATAGTAGTTACATTGCAACTTTTATATCTTATCGACAAAAAATAGAAAAATAATAGGGGGGGTCGGATTTTTCGCATGAAGTACATAGAAATAAAATACTTAGACCTGTGACTTTTTCAAATTTTATTCACAAACAAAAATTATTATTTGCTTACCTAAAGTAAATTGTTACATCAACAAAATATTTCCAATATATCATTATCCATTAGAAACACCATTAATTGTTTTATTTATACTTTGGTAATCTTTCTTATAACTATTGGATGTTGAATTTTTCTTGTATTTTGTATTTTGATTCCCCCGAACGCCACGTACACACCTGAGTTTTTTCATTTCTGTGCTACCCCAGTGTCCAGCAAGCCTCTAGTGACATTTTGGTAAATAGTTCAAGCTGGTGAAAAATCAATTGTGGAAATTTGGATTTTTCTTGTTTTTGATCTCCCGATTGCCACGTACGCACCTGAGTTTTTCGTTTCTGTGCTACCCCAGTGTCTAGCATGCCTCCAGTGCCATTTTGGTAAATAGTTCAAGCTGGTGAAAAATCAATTGTGGAAATTTGGATTTTTCTTGTTTTTGATCTCCCGATTGCCACGTACGCACCTGAGTTTTTCGTTTCTGTGCTACCCCAGTGTCTAGCATGCCTCCAGTGCCATTTTGGTAAATAGTTCAAGCTGGTGAAAAATCAATTGTGGAAATTTGGATTTTTCTTGTTTTTGATCTCCCGATTGCCACGTACGCACCTTAGTTTTTCGTTTCTGTGCTACCCTAATGTCCAGCAAACCTCTAGTGCCATTTTGTTAAATATATCAAGCCGCAAAAAATTAATTGTGACAATTTGGATTTTTCTAGTTTTTGATCTCCCGAATGCCACGTACGCACCTTAGTTTTTCGTTTCTGTGCTAGCCCAGTGTCTAGCAGACCTCCAGTGCCATTTTGGTAAATAGTTCAAGCCGGTGAAAAATCAATTGCGGAAATTTGGATTTTTCTTGTTTTTGATCTCCCGATTGCCACGTACGCACCTGAGTTTTTCGTTTCTGTGCTACCCCAGTGTTCAGCAAGCCTCTAGTGCCATTTTGTTAAATATATCAAGCTGCAAAAAATTAATTGTGACAATTTGGATTTTTCTTGTTTTTGATCTCCCGATTGCCACGTACCCACCTGAGTTTTTCGTTTCTGTGCTACCCCAGTATCTAGCATGCCTCCAGTGCCATTTTGGTAAATAGTTTAAGCTGGTGACAAATCAATAATTGTGGAAATTTGGATTTTTCTTGTTTTCTGAATTTTTTCGTTTGGGGTTGCCCCATAGGTATATATCAATTTTGCTGCTGGCATCATTTCTTGGTAAACTGCAAGATACGAAAACATCTCTGGAAATAAAAATTTTAAACAATTTATTTCATTCTCAATAATTATTACTATACAAACCTACCTTTTAATTTATTCAATTGTTGTTTTCTGGTGTACTGACTAAGTATTTTATCAATTTGTGGTAGACATTAGTGCACTATGCGTAGGACCAGTACTTAGCTGGTGTGCTGTAAAAACGAGATTCTTGATTCTGATTTCGTTGCCGTCTCGAGAAACGTAATGCTGCATGTGCATAATTTAGGACTAATCTACTTATGTTGGGCAATCACAACACATTTTACACATTCCACAACCGAATATCTTTATGCATTGGTAACCACAATGGCATTATAATTATTGTTCTTGTTAACGGGGTCGGGGTTATTTTTGCCTTAACCCTGCATTCATTATTATTTTGTCCTTTCTTCTGCACATATCCATAAGTCCATTCTCTAGTTGACCTAAAGGGAGCATTCACAGCTACGTATATAATCATAATATTACAACAATAATCAAACAAACAACATACCTTCCTCTTAATTTTTCCGGGTTTTGCTCGCAGTTTGTATTAATAACTTGACACACCAAAGCAAGTAGTGACCAGAACAAGCTTTAACAAAACTTGTCTTCATTATAATCCGAAAAAATAAAGAATTCACAGCCAGATTCTTATAACAAACTGAGAACAGAAATGATTAAGTTCCCGTTTACGAAAGTGAGGTTATAAACGCACAAAACACAAAACACAATGTCAACTGCAAAATGCGGTGTTGCCGCTGATTATCCTTAAACAATCGACTCGTGTGTCATCTGTCATATTTTATGGGGGGCGTCTAATAAGTTCAGAATGGGATCGGTAAAATCCAAATATTTCATTGAAATGCTTGGAAATTTGATTATTTCTCACCAGGCGTATAAAAGCTGGATACAATAATTTATCTGGGAATGCTTGGTTATATAAAAAAAGACGAAATAACTACTAATAAAATAGCAGGTACTTATTGAAATTAGGGATCGTGACGTCACATTCCCTACTTTTGCGACCGTTTTTTTCAATTTTTGAGCAAACTAATGGACGAAAAAATCTGTTGGTGGGGTTCCGTGATTATCTAGACATGTTTTACAAATTCCAATGAAAAAAAATATTTTTTATTCCTAAGTATACTTGTCCATTCCGCGTAGGGAAGTTAAAACCTAATTTTTGAAAACTTTCTCATGACTCCTGAACAATGTGCGTTAATGCAAATTCAAGCATTTATAGCGCCTTTTTAGTTACGAAAACCTCGATTTGGTAGCTTTGGAACCACCATTTATTTATTGCACAGGTCTAGGATGGAATCATATCGCCATGGTTACGAACAAATAAAATGTTTGGTAAGACCCTTACGACAGCAAATTGGGTATCAGGTGCGTCCATATTTAGCGACCCCTCAGATATCCTTGATTTTGCCCTAATAATTATTATATTATTAGAGCAGACAACCCCAAATGGCACATAGCTGCGTTAATGAAAAAAAAAAACGCAGCGAGTAATTAAATATAATACGTCGATGTCAAAAAGGGGCAAGAATAATAATAACAATAAAATTTAAATATATATTTCCTATATTTTATACTAATGACCATTTCACATAATATAAGGACCCATGTATGGAATATAGTATGTATATAGGGGTATTTAAAAAACCTGCTACCTATATGCTATCATCGGTATATGGATCCATTTAATTTTTAATTGATTTTTTTTCTTGCTACGTAAACTTAAACCAAACTGATTAAAAGACAACTTCTTCCAGCAAAATTCATAAAGGCCTGATATTAAAAAAAAACTGAACGATAACTGAAAATTAACTTCAACAAATTTGTCTTCTGAACTTTCGGGGAATAAATCTTCCTCCTTTCTCAGTGATAATGTCACAAAGAAATTTCAGACAATATCGGTGAAATTCAACCAAGAAGGCAAAATTGAAGGTGCTTCGGAATTTTGCAACATGGTATACATATTATATATTTGGGTTCGTTGTTACCAACGTATATGAGTATGATCAAAGAAAATAATACTACGCAGTATTATTTTCTTTGGTATGATACAAGAAATAACTACAATCTACATACGGGGGTCTCTATAAGTTTACCCATGTTTGCGTGTATTGATCTTGGCTACCATGATTTCAGTATTCGAGGGAGTCTAGTCTTCTTGAGAGAGTAGAGAATGTTATTTATGTATTATGACTGGCTGTAACTTGCAATATACAGTTTTTCTTCCAGTATTTTAATGCTAATTGCTGCTTCCTAACAGAGACCCTGTTTCTGAGGAGCCACATTGATTACAGATTTGCATGTTTTATACTTCTCATATATTCTCATATTAGATAATATATGCATATTTGCAGACCGACATAAAGGTTGGATACTTTTTTTTTTCAGCATATTGCTCAACTAATGGGCGTGGACATACATACGTATACCTACCTACCTATAGTACGTTAGTAAAAGTGCATCTGTTTTCAAAATATATTTGAATCAATGTTGATAGATCGTTCTTGTTTTTTAAACATCTAGATTAGTATTTGTAATATGAAGGATGAGACTGCAGTATAATTATAAGATCAACTGACTTACCTGTAAGGAAGTTTGAGCTGAATTATACTGCAGTCTCATCCGATTATTACAAACCCTCCCTGATCCCCACCCTTAACGATCTATCACAAAATAAGCACTGAGATAGTTTTTAGCGACGATCGGGTGACTGGCGGCGGTTGGGACAAAAAACACTTTTCTTTAAACGTTTGTATGGCGTTTGTACAGAGTGAAGCAAACTACATTAGTATTTGTAATAATCGGATGAGACTGCAGTATAATTCAGCTCAAACTTCCTTACAGGTAAGTCAGTTGATCTTATAATTATCAACCATATATTTTTATTTAAATTCTGACAACTATAACCTTTTAAATTGACAAAGTAGTTTCACAAGCTTTAGGCAATTGAGACTGATATTTTAAGAGTTGAGTTTCACAAATGGCATTTTCCTCTATTGAACTTGGGATTAGGGATTTACATAATTGTGTGACAGTTAACATTATTTTACAATCTTTTCTATTATCAATAAAATGTTTTATATTAAGAAACAACATATGGGTACCTAATTGTTTTTAATAGGAACGGGATATAAACGATAAAACGATAAGATTCTGGTTCAATTAACATAACTTCGATTGCAAATTATATAAACTTGTTATCTGTTTGACAAGCTTTCAGTTCCAGTATATCTAAATATGTAGGGGAAAGTTGGGGCAGAGTGGCCACCTTAACAAAAAAAATTATAAATATTTTTTTATAACTGATGTAGTATTCTACCCCGTTAGATGCTATTTGGCGAACGGTATTATACAGGGTGGTCTACAAGATTTTCTTTTTTGTGGGCCCAAGGGTGTATGACGGAGACACAGGGTAGTTTAAATATGTATATTAAGATTAATTACGGAACAGTACATTTCGTTAATAAAATATAGTTTAAGAGGAAGTTTAAAAAACATGTGCAATAATTAAATAATGAATAATTGTAAAAATCTATGATTTCGCACAACGCCACTCAAGATATCCAAAATATGAACTCTTTTCATGTAACACAATCCAAACGTTTAAAAAAGATACACTGTTAAACAATTGAACTTAAATTAAGGTACAAAACAATATGTCAAAAATGGTACGAACACACAAACTATGGCAATAAAATGACAATATTCAGATCAAAAGTACAAAAATTGCAAAAGATTTCCCAAATAGCACAAAATTAATTCATTAATCTGCATAACAATGAATAATGACTCAGTACAAAATTGGCATAAAATGTAAATCAATATTACTCAAGTTTTAGCATAAAATGATTCAATTAAAAGAATACTCTTGCAAGTAATACCAAAATAATATGACTCAAAATTCATAATAATCGTAGGGCATGAATAGAAGTTCTTAATTAGCATAAAGACTAGATAAAACACTCATTGCCTCAACTGACATAACTGCAAATAAGTTTACCCAATCCTCGGTATAAAAATGAAAATAAAAAGACTCAATTTCTGATATTAACTCAAAAATTCAAATAAAATGCACAATAAATTCATTATATCTCCAAAGTTTTCAAAATGATTTCAAAAATTCAAAATAAAAGGCAATTCAAACACAAAGGAATCAAAACCAAATTATCTTACTACTTGGCCAGTCCAAACTTACTCAGGTGCTTAGAAGAATACTTCTTTCTCGGTGCTTTTGACCATAGGGAATTTCGGCGGAAACTGGGCGACGGCCCGCGGCCGGCTGGCCGCGTTCCGCGACTATTCTGCTGCCGGCTTCGGCTGGACGGGTTGGTCGACTACTGGTCCCTTGCGAATGTGCTTTCCCGGTATTTATACGTTTTTTTGGGTACCCCTCTACTCTCCCCCGCGGTCGCTATATCCCTGCGAATTTCTGGGAAGACCGGTTCTCGCGAAATTAATTATGGCAATTATCATAAATCAATCAAAATTAATTACTGCAATTAGCATAAATCCATCACTTTTGAGAGGTTTATTATATCAATTATCGTAAATCCGTCTATCGGACCATGTTTTCGATAAATTTATGGTACCTCTCCCTTTGGCGGCACCGCGGCCTAATGCAGTACTCTAATTAAGACTTTGATTTACTGAAATGGGTTTTGAGATCTGGTTGGGGCCCCGAGGAGAATCTGGCGAAAAACTAACGTAAAGTGACCAGTTAGAAAACCGAATATTATATATTTCTGTTAAAAATTCCCGGGCACCACATTCCTCCCTTCTTATAAAAAGAAAATTAAAAATACTATTTTTAATTTTCTGGAATGATCATAATTTTCTTGCTGTGGTTAACTTACCCTTTGGACTGACCTTACAATTTTCAACTCTTAACTTCCTCCTTCCTAAATTACGATAACTTATCTACCTTACTCTCTAGATTACATTTTAGTATTTGCTACTTGTGAATATCTTTGTTAACATACGTGTCACAACTTATCTCTAAACCTCTTATGCTATGAACTACACGACACACGCGTCTCTCTTTTAGCGTCGTTCACTATTTCAGAGTCCTTTTCACTTTTTCCAACTCCTTTTCAAAAAGTCCTGTTGATTCCAGACTCCTTTTTCAAGAAGTTGTGGTGCCCCGTAGATACCAATGAGGTACCCCGTAGATACCTACCAAAAATCTTATTTTATTTTACCAAATAACACGAGGCAATGTTAGCTAAAGCCTTGAAATTCTTCAGCGAGGAATCATTGGGTTATGAGTCAAACCACCGGAAACTAGGAACATTAAGTTAAACGAAAAACCATGTTGTTTACATATTGTAATTATCAAAACGCCAGAAAAGTTCGCTACGGTTATTAGTATTCTTGGAAAAACTTACGCTAAAATCATGTTGTTATACATTCCATCCGCCCACAAAAGCACACGTGCAAATCCTGGAATCGAGGCGAGAACAAAGAACGTAGCTGCTATAAAAGGGGGGTTTCTCCCAAGAGAGACCAGCGAGTGTCCGATGCAGAACCAGCTATGAGAAGAAGTCTCCGACCACCAATGGTTGGGCGAAGTACTGCCCGAGAAGTCATCTAGAGTCTGCCGCCTTGCCTGCCATAGATCCAGAACCGGCCTTAGTACAGTATGCTGCCCGTTGAACTGACCACATAGTACGCGATTGAATTTTGTTTTGTTGGGTTTTGTCGACTGAGTTGCCTTTCTATTTCTAGTTAATTAATTTATTTGATTTTATTTATTTTATTTTGAATGCTAGTACCTAGTGTTTATTTGAGGTATCGAAAAGGATTGTTATATTTTGTCAAATTTTAAAGCAGTGTCGCCTTACAGTTCTGAATATTTTACGCTAAATTTTGGGTATATTTGAATACGTTTTTGTGCCAATTTTAAGTGATTTTAATAATTTTGTGTCTATTATCAATTTCGAATCATTATTAATTTACATATTTTATTATCGTTTGTGTGATCAGGCTAACTAACTTGTGTGCCAATAATTTGGATATTATTCGTGCTACATTCACGTACTATTTCGCAGGTTTTGTTATCAGTTTATGCCATAAGCTAGTATTGTTCGCCACTTAGATTTGAAACCAATTATTAAAATTTAAAGATAATTATTTTGCGCTAAATTCTTTATTGTCGATTCTTTTCTGTTATATCTATTTACTTAGTAATATTTTTATTAATTCAATTGTTCACGTTTGTGCATCCTCAATTCATTTTACTGTGTAATTCGTAACCTGTATATTTTATACGCCATAGGCGTACCATTTACTTTTTCAATATATGTATTAAAATTCCCCTGTTGTTTCCGTTAATCCTTAGGCCCACACCAAAAATAAATTAACTTACGGACCACCTTTAAAGGTACCGCTCGACCAACTAACATCAAAAACAAAGGTGCGCGCCATGAAGTCTCGGCGACTCCCAACTCCTTTTTAAGAGTCCTGATGATTCCCGACTCCTTTTTCAAGACGTCTCGGCCCATAATAGTGCCGAATGCTGCTGCATTACTGCGGCATTATTCGTTGGTGCTGACCATCCATATCCGCTGCGGCTGTACTGTGGCGTCGCGACGCTGTCGCTACGCTACCTCCAGGCGACAGGCGGTGCTCTCGCTTGCGGCTATTGGCGGCCTGGCTTCATTCCATTTCCAATTTTCGAGTACCTATGCCGGCTAGCAAGGTACTTTATTGCGCGTGCCTCACGCATCCCCTTTTCTTTTCAGCACTACATCGATTAAACTGACAAAATTTTTCTAGCAAAACCTTCTGCTTCAAGACCTTATATACCTGGATTGCCTAATATGTTCTTAGTATACTTTGATTTTATTGTGGTGTCTGTTTATTTTTGACTATGCAATCTTTGGACCTATTTTAGTTTTAATTTGAGCCATAAGTTTCTTTTCGTACCTACTCATCTGTTACCTAACGTTTGGGGTTGTTTACACAATAAAGGGTATTGATTTTCTGACCTAAAGTGTGGCACGTGCGGAATATCCTTCTTAAAATTTGTCTCATTAAATTTTGTTTTGACTTGGGTTTCCTACAGTTATTCTCAGAATAAGAGGGTGCACTTCATATAATAGCAGTTCACTAAGTGTGACACTTCCAGCCTAATAATTGCAGTTTAGTGTTGAAGTTTTTATTTTATAAGCGCAACCTTTTTGGTTAGTTTTTTTTTTGAGATTGACTTCTTTAATAAAATCTTGGTTTTTAAAATAATAAGCGTGTCAACTTCTTCCAGTAACTAGAAATTATTTTATTACTCTGACTGTGAAATAACCCAATAAAATGCACTTATCAGTGTCCCAGTACTATACTTAGAACCTTTAAAGCACTCCTAAAATTTTCATTACCTGCTTGACTCATCTTGAAGTGTACGTAGACGGCGCTACCTCTTTTACCCAATCTATTGTCTGTTTAGATTTTTCTATAGGCAATTGTCCTACAGCAATAATCGTTAACGTCTGTCTTTCTAACATCTAACTAGTTAATCTAATTTTTTTAAACTTATATTCCTATCTTACTTTCTTACCTATAATGCTTGCCTAAATCTAATTAATTCCAGACACGTATGGATTAAATAATTCAGCTCCCCAAAGTTGTTAAATTCTGAATTTTATATAAAAAATTTTTTAGTTACTTACTTTCTTGAATTTTCTTATTGTTTGCTTTTTCACTTGCTTAATTTTTTTCTTATTTTCCTATCTCGTATATTTCTCGGTACTTTGGGCTTTGGGCGCGTGTTGACCTCGCGTTGTGTTTTTCCGTCACGCGTGCGTAACCTCTGGTGACTTTAAACTTGACCTACTTTAGTGGGTGCCTCGCTTCGGACTTATTTAGACTAGATAAAAGGAACTGCCCGTATTTCTTTGATCTTTGTTGCGCTTCTAAAAATATTCGACTTCTTTCTTAAGTAAGATGACAGTTAGTGGTTTAATTATTATTATTATTATTTATTTAATTACCTTCCGCCTTTTTAAACGTATTAATTTATTTACCGGTCACTTTTGTTTAAAATATATTTTTATCTTCTCACTTTTTATTAAATTTTTCAGTTTTATTTTCACAATTTACTAATTTATTTAGTTACATTTATTTTAATGTCTCTTCTGAGTTCTGTATACTCGTTTTTCTTGTCGACCTTCCATTTCCTGGGTACTCTCTTTTTTCCTCTGCTTTATAGCTTTTGCTAGAGCTTTCTTTTTCCCTACCATCAACTTTTGATCTGTGATATTTATTAATTGATACCATCCCTTCTGCCTTATGCCATTTTTCTGTCAACTATTATACCTTGTGTCCTGATTTTGTTCAGCGGCTAAATTTGCTGGTTTATTTTCCTATTTTTTTTTCTTTGTAGCTGTTATACATGTTTTTTTGACATATTGGGGAATTACTAAGTCCTTTTTTTGGTTCACTTTCATCCCTTTTTGAGATAGTGTTTTAGCTCTTTCGTTAGAAATGCTGGTAGTGTTCCAGTTCTGGCAGACTATCCTTAAGACGGCGTACACGCACTCTTGGGCTTGCACTTCGTACCTCTAGGCCTTTTGTAATTTCTTTCTCTTTTGGTACAACTTCCTTCCTGTCGCGTTGAGTGTTCCATTCTTTTCTTACGAAAATTAAGAGGTATGGGCCTTAGCCGAATATCCTCAAAAATTGGCGAAAACACTCCTGGAATTGTACTTGTGTCTGGCTTCTGGCTTTCAAACTTTTCTTATTTTCTAGATCTTCTGAATTTTTTCTTTGCTATTTCATTCTTACCTTCATTTTTATTTGGCTTTTCTACTTTCTGGAAATTTCGCGCTTCCCCGAATGTTGCTAATGTTTGCCTGTCGCTTCACCTGGCTGTTGCTGTTAATTTTTGTAGTGTTCAGAACAATTGCCAGTGGTCTGAACCCTAGCATTCTTGATTTCTGGCAAAAACCAAGAATAAGTGGTGGCTCTTGATAGGCTAACTAACTTCATTCCCAACTTTTTAAATTAATTCCGCAACCTTTTTCTTCTCTAATAAAATATCACCTGGTACTACACTACACTGGCACCGAGCACATCACTGATACTCTTGCACACAGGTAGTCACTTATTTTTCTTTTAATTTCCGACTTTTATTATGTCACTTCAATTATAGCACTTTTCTTTTAATCATTTTGATCATTTTACCACTAGGAATTGCGCATTATTTTTTATCCTTCTTAATGACACTTTTGTTCCATTATTTCAGTAACCCACTAAGCTTTTCTCCTAACATGTAGATAATTCAAAGCTAGAAACAACAGAAAACAACTACTCCGAGGGCAAATACCCCTACCGGCATTGAACTACACTTTTGATTCTCAATTCTCCTTAATCTACCATGTGGTTAATTCATTTTTCTCCTATCAGATTTTTTGTTAATTTACCATGTAGCTAATTCCTTTTACCCTATCCACTCAACTAAAATCCTGTATTCGACGTGCAAAATGGTCTGATTTCCTACTATTCTCAGCAAACTTGATTACTATATTCTACGGCGGCTTTCCTCGAAATTTTGAGCAAAATATCCAAATTTTATTAGCTAAAACACTTGAAGACGTTTTGCGGTGACGTTTTTATTTTGGGCAATATTGTGTAGGTACTGCGTGCTTTCCGCGGTAAAATCAGGCTGTATATCACCTACTTCGCGGCATTCCCTATTATTGCAGCGGCCTATAATAGTATCTTCCGCATAATTTAAAGCTTCTACGATATTTTGCTGTTCTAGAGATAATATTCGTTGTTTAATATGCCTTAAAAGTCCTAACACAAATTGCGTAGTAACGTCCCGTTCTAGTTTTGTTTGCTTGGAGAACGCTATTTTTTTACTTGACCGATTTCGAAAGTTAATGTTGTTTCCTAAAATTTTTGTCGTGTTAAAATTTGTCTACAGTTTTCGTCCTTATTTTTGCCTAGCTTCTAGGAATATATTTTCTTTTTTAAATTGCTGTTGTTGTTATATATCGCGTTTGAAGTAATTCTGTAAATATCCTGGCTTCGCTTTGATTTATTGTTTCGCGCTGCTTCTTAGTTTTAACCTGACTATACATAGCTATTTTCTGTCCTTCAGACCAAGTTGCCAATAATGTCGTTTCTTTATACTAAAAAAATCTATTTTAGCTTTCCCGTCGAATATTGGTACGGCTTCTATTCCATTATTAATTTTGGACGCACCTCCCTTCTAAATTTAGCTATATTTCCGATTCCTTCTGCCCTTGTCCCTATTACTACGTTTCTTCTCCGTTTTGCATTTTTTTTATTTTTTATAATTTTTCTTTAGTTCGCACAAAATTATTTCTACTGGCTCCTAGTTTTCCGATGGAACTTTTACTCCTAACCCTTTTTGTCCTAGTACCTGTTTTCTTTTATTCCGTTCTTCCTAAAGTTTTCTAACCATTGTCTCTAAGCACCGTTTAGTTTTCTTTAAAATTTTTCCTTTAATAATTTTTCTTACTTTTTTCTTAGACATGTGTCCTTTCTGGAGCTTTTACGTCAAAATATTATTAAGGAAACTTAAGTATCGTGAAAAAATAAAATTTTGACGTGAAAACTCCAAAAAGGACACTTTTTTAAGAAAAAAAGTGAGAGATAAATCTAAAAATCAAAGTAGGCCTAGACTTGAAATTTTGCGAATCCACTTAGTTTTTCACTCTGAACACGTTTGCTTAATAACATGTTGTCGTAAAAAAATCATTAATGGGGTTTCTTGAAAATTTGCTATTTTAAAAAATCATAGCAGGTCATGAAATAATCACCCCATCCAAATAAAACCGCCTATGAGATAGGTACCCTCCCTTGGGGCTAGCAATAAAAAAATAGAGACCATTTGTTTTCCTTGCCCTTCATATATTTCTGAGGTGTCCAGTAATAAATTGGGACACTGTATAGTGTATATACCGAAAAATTCTTTTAATTGTCTGAAAATAATATGTGCTTTTAGGTTAATTACTTGTATGCTCAACTCAAATACATAGGTACATAATATTATTCAAGGCATGTGCAATATTGAACCAACATATATTTTCAGCTAAACGGCTGTTTTACTTACCGGTGAATATTACAAATAGGTGCTTCAAAACTTTTCTTTTCCAGGGAAAAAATGTGTGTAGTCTCAACGGCGACTGAACACAGACTAGTAACCTCTAGGTACATAAAGGAAGAGATGTACCTATGTGAAAACACCTATAGATGTCGTTATGATATACGAAATATTGTAGGAAACCACTTTGCCCCCTGGGCCCGCTTTGCCCCAACTTCCCCTACTAACTGTATTAAAAGAAGATAATAGTGGAAGTCGATTTCTTTGTAGTCTTTCAGAAATAAGTTTTAACTGTGTTAGCAGTAATTATTGATGTATGGACTATTCCCAATCATGCAAATATGACTAAGGTTAACATATCATTTAATTTCGTTTCAATAAATGAGTAGGATTCCATAAGTTCTTCAGAGATTTCGAGTAATCTTAGTTTTGCGTCATAAAAGTTTAAGTTGTCTGTAATGTCGTATACGGCTGCTTGAATTTCAATAATATCATTGTTAAGTGTATGTTCGTCAATTTGAAGTTTTCGTATTGTTTTATTAAAAATTTTAATAACAGGTAGTTTCGGAAATTTGATTTTTCATTAAATTTTCTAATTCTATTTGATTTTTATTGATTCGGTTAATACAATCTGTATAGTATTGACTATCTTTGGCGTCTAAATTTGAATATAAAACCTATTCCATTGATCATTCCTTTTTTATTCCAAATATTAAAATTTCTTTAAACATCATTTGAAATTTGTTTTAATGTAGGTACCCATGTGTGCTTTTACTTCGGAACTAAGTGCTTTCATTCTTTCATTTTGCTTTTGCCAAAATTTCTCTAAATTATTTAAAATATCGTTATGATAGTTGAAGGTTTCTTTAAGAGAGATCTTTAAATTGTATGATTCATGAAAGTATAGACCTACTGTATTGTGTACTTCATTTAATGAAAAGCGAGGATTTGTTACTTGCAGACCGACGATGAGGGTCAGGTACGCTAGTGATCTGAAAGAAATTTAAATTTGTGTCACTAAAAAGGAGTTGATTGGTCATCTTTAAGTTTTTGTACTTGTTATCGAATTTGTCTATTTCAGCTTTTATATTGTTATAGGAGCGCTTTGTTCGGGTAATGTTTGTCTGGTATATATATTTTATAGTAACCTTATTATTTTTTACCATTCGTTTTCTGGTAATTTTTGTTGGGTTTTCAAGTTTTACTTAGGTAGGTATCTTTTATTTTTGTGTAAGGAAATTTTTATTCTTTTAGGACGTATTGTATTGTTTGTAGTATATCTAAATTATAATTAGAGTTTCTGCGTGGAAGTTTATTTTAGTGGTTTGATTTGATACAGGGTTATAAGTTATAAAGTAAACAAGTACAAACCTCGGAGAGCCACCAACTTGAGGGGTGCCAAGTAGTCGTCGCGCTGAAACCGCGGCAGGCTTATAAACGCCTACAAGTTTTTTCTATGCTCCTATATCCCCTACCTGTCCCCCACAAATCTTTGAGATACAGGGTGGGCCCAGATGGACTATACAATAGGTGTAAAAGACAAAAAAAATTCGAGTTGAAACTTGAGCTTTGGGGAATCAGCTTTGCTTGATTAGAAACTAATTTGCACCGTATTTTTATATTTTAAACATCAAGCAGATCTTGACAGGGGCAATTTATTCATTTTCAGTTGAGGTATACCTACTACCTTTTCCTTAGAGGTATCGAAAAATTTTATTAGAAAAAATTGTTCAGAATCCAAATCGAAGTCCCTGTACCAAATTTTAAAAGAATTGGCACACTGATTTTTTTCAAATTTATCGATTTTTGCGGTTTTAGCGCAAATTAAGTACATTTATCGAAAAATTTTACCAGAAAAAAATTTCAGAATGCAAATTTAAGGCCCTGTACTAAATTTTATAACAATCGAAATACTTTGATTTTCTTCCAAAAATCAAGTTGAATTTTGAAAAAAAAAAAATCAAAGTCTGCCGATTGTTTTAAAATTTGGCACGGGGACTTTTGCATTCTCGACAACTTTTTCCAATAAAATTTTTCGATATATCTTAAGGAAAAGGTAGTTTACCTGAACTGAAAATGAAAAAATCGCCCCCGTCAAGGCCCGTTTTATCTTTAAAATATAAAAATATGGTGCAAATTAGTTTCTAATCAAGCAAGGCTGATCCCCCAAAGGTCAAGTTTCAACTCGAAATTTTTTTGTCTTTTACATCTATCGTATAGTGGATCTGGGTCCACCCTGTATATTTGCACAACAATTTCAGAATTTTCTTCTTTGGGATTTTTTTGCGATGCCACCGTCGTTTGTTACGGCACCCATACAGGTTTTTTAGATACACCCCTACGAGTTTCCCACAAATATTTTTGAGATTCAGATAAAAAAAAACAGAATTTCTTTACAATTTTTTGTGACGCCACTGTCGTTTACGGCATCCATACAGATTTTTTCAATACTCCTACGAGTAACCACAAAATATATTTCAAATATTGAGATTGATTTACACAAAAAAGTTTTCTTTAGGATTTTTTGCGACGCCACTCTTGTTTGTCACAGCAACCCTTCAGTTTTTTTCTACATTACTACATCCCCTATGCGTCTTCCAAAAATACCTTTGAGATTAAGATTGGTTTACACAAAAATAAGATTTTTGGATTTTTTTTGCGACGCCACTGTCGTTTGTCACGGCACCTCCTAAAGCTTTTTTTTCTATATTACTACATACCCTATGCGTCTCCCAAAAATATCTTTGAGATTGAGATTGATTTACACAAAATAAGATTTTTGGTTTTTTTTTGCGACGCATATGTCGTTTGTCACGGCACCTCCTACAGGTTTTTTTTCTATATTACTACATCCCCTGTGCGTCTTCCAAAAATACCTTTGAGATTAAGATTGGTTTACACAAAAATAAGATTTTTGGATTTTTTTGCGACGCCACTGTCGTTTGTCACGGCACTTCTTAAAGGGTTTTTCTATATTACTACATCCCCTATGCGTCTCCCAAAAATATCTTTGAGATTGAGATTGATTTACACAAAATAAGCTTTTTGGATTTTTTCTGCGACGCATATGTCGTTTGTCACGGCACCTCCTACAGGTTTTTTTTCTATATTACTACATCCCCTATGCGTCTCCCAAAAATATCTTTGAGATTGAGATTGATTTACACAAAATAAGATTTTTGGATTTTTTTTGCGACGCATATGTCGTTTGTCACGGCACCTCCTACAGTTTTTTTTTCTATATTACTACATCCCCTATGCGTCTCCCAAAAATATCTTTGAGATTGAGATTGATTTACACAAAAAATAAGATTTTTTCTTGGATTTTTTGCGACGCCACTGTCGTTAGCCACGGCACCCCTACATGTTTTTTCTATACTTACTCCTACATCCCCTATGTGTCTCCCAAAAATATATTTGATACTGACATTGATTTACACAAAAAAATCAGTGTCCCTCAAAAATATCTGTTTGTGATTGATCTACACAAAAAGAATCAGATTTTTCCTTTTTTTGCGACGAAATAAAAATCGAAAAATGTTCAAGACATTTTCCGTAAAATTTTTGAATTGTACAGATTTTCAAAAAAAAAACATGTTAAAGTAATACTCACTTCCAATCAAACCGGAAGATGGAAATAAGAACTGACCATTTTTTGCTACTCACTGTATAGTCATTACTAACATTTCGTTATAAAAGTCTTGTTTTTTAATAACTTTTTGACAATCCCCCATATAAAAAACCTGAAACTTGTGAGACTGCAAATCTCTGTGCTAAATATAGGTGAGGCGTATTTAATCGTAACTTATTTAATGTTAATAACAGCTGATCAATTTTCTGTATTTTTTTCTACCTTCCATCCTAAATAATAATTAATCTCTACATCCTTCAAATCAAATTAAATAATGCCTCAAAAATGCATGCCAATCATATATAAGATTTATAAGAATATAAATGCCATGAATGTGCCAAAGAAGCGAATTTTAAGCGTCGCTCGCGTGCAGAAAGCTGTGCTGTGCAATTCAATTTTCCGTTTGCATGAAAAAGCGTCTCCAAACGATTATTATTATTATCAACAAAAATGCAGATTGTAATAAAAAATAAAATCTGAATTTTCGTTCATAATTAAAAAAAAAAAGAAAAAGCATTGTGTGGGATTTGAACCTACGATGAAATAAATGAAGTTTTCTAGGTAAACGCCTTTACCCACTCGGCTATATCCATTTCTGTAAATTCTTTGAGGTTGCTCATGTCTAAAATAACCTGAAATTTGTTGCACTTTTCGCATTAACTTTTGACAATGTTCTACACCACAGAACTGCATGCCAATCGGTAAATCGTTATTTGGTAGTTCAAATTTATCGTGTACAATATATTGGCATGCATGTGAAAATCGTTCTCAGCTATTTAGACACTGCCAAAAATAATTTTATCGATGTTTTGAACCATTTTAATTAAGCCAATATTTTTTTTCTATAATATTTTTATGTTTACGCCAGGCGTACGAGCTGCTCGATTTAAATATAGGGATTTTACTTTTACTTGTTCGGCGCGGCGCGAAATTCGACTCCCGCTCCGGCGAGTACCAAATTGGAAAATGGCTGAAAAGGGCGGAACGGCTTTTTCGCTTCTGGCGCTCTTCAATAGCGATGTGGCACTTATTTTTTGCGGACCCAGGCAAAATTTGGACTTAAAATATTGAAAACTGCGCCCGCTGTGGTAATCTCACCCCTTTTATGATGGTGGTAGTTAGCGAGCGGTATTGTAAGGGGTGAGACACAAGTTATTTACTTTTAGTGTGGGCCTAAGGGTGAATAACGGAAACACAGGGATAGTTTAATATGTGTATTAAAATTAATTACGAAACAGTACATTGAGTTAACAAAATACAGTTTAATAGGAAGTTTAAAAAACCTGCGCAATAATTATTAATGAATAATTTAAAAATCTATGAATTCGCACAATGCTACACTCAAGATATCCGAAATTTGACTTTTTTCTAAGTAACAAAATCCAAACGTTTCGATAGGTACACTGTTTAACAATTGAATTTAAAATAGGACACAAGACAAAGTGTCAAAAAGGCAGAAATACAAAATTATGGCATAAAATAACAAACCTTAAGATTTCGTACAAAAATTGCAAAAGATTTCCCAAATAGAATAAAATTAATTGATGACTCTGTATAGCTTTGCTTATTTTCCCAGTACAAGTTTGTATAAGAATGTAATTCAAAATTACTCAAAATTTCTGATATAAAATAGTTAAATTAAAAACAAAATTCTGATTTCAACGGCAAAATAATTTGGCTCTAAATAGTTTCCCAAAACCCTTTCAAATTCTCAATAAAAGTTACAAAATTATTTTAGTTTGAAATAAAATAAAACTCTGATATCTACATTAAAATAATATGGTTCAAAATAAATTCCCAAAAATTATAATACGGTTCACAAAAGTTATGAAATTATTTCTAATTTATTAAAAAGCACAATAAATTCAATTTCTCTAAAAGTTTCCAAAATAATTTCAAAATTCAAAATAAAAGGAATAAAGTTTCAACAGCTGATTAAAATCTGTAGGGTAAAAGAATAGCATAGTAAGTTCTTCTCGCAACACTGTGACTAGTTAGTACGTTTATTTGATTATAATTAAATTCGGGAGTAAGTTCAAAAATGTATTACGAAATTTTGTCTTGCATTTCTATCATTTTATCTTGTATAAACAAAACAATAATATCTTTATAATTTTTATCTAATGATTGTTCATTTACAGTTTTTACTTTTTCGTATTCTATGAGAGGTTTAGTTTTAGTTCCATAAATCTTGTGAATTCATTTATTACAGTAGCAAGATCACCATTTTCATTTTCATTGTTATTCTCGTTATTTTCTTTTGATGATTTAAACTTGAATAAAAATTTACAGCATTTTTCATATGATTTACACGGATTCTGGAAAGTGCATCTATAATCTTCAAGTTTCAATCTCCATCTCTATAATATACTACTTGGGTTTGTTATGGAAAATAAATATGTAAGTGGACGATGATCTGTTATTAGTTTAAATTGGCGACCACAAATATATGGACGGAATGTTTTGCATCCAGATACGATCACGAGGAGCTCTTTTTCAATGGTGCTTTATATAGTTTCTGATGGCTTTAAAGTTCTCGATGCATAAGCTATTGGTTCAATTTCACCTACTGTTTCTTGCGATAGAACAGCTCCTATTGCAAAGCCTGAAGCGTCTATAGTAATTATAAAGGGTTGATTAAAATCAGGATAAATTAATAGTGGTTCTGTAGTTAAGATTGTTTTCAGTTTGTCAAAAGCATTTTCACAATCGCTAGTAAATTCAAAAGGGATATCTTATCTTTCTTTAAAAGGCGAGTAATTGGTTTTGCTATTTTAGCGAAATTCGGAACAAATCTACGATAGTACTCTGCTAAACCTAAGAAGGATTTGACGTCTATTTGATTTTTTGGTTTTGGAAATTTTATTACAGAACTGATCTTATCTGGGTTAGGTTTAACACCGTCTTTAGTTATAACATGCCCTAAATAAGCGACTTCCTTGCGAAGAAATTCGCATTTGTCTGGTTGAATTTTCATATTGGCTAAATGCAATCTTTCAAAAACTTCTAATCTTTTTATATGATCATAAACATCGTTCTTTTTGTATTCCAGTAAGTAGGTATTTATGACATGCTGAAATGTTGACGGAGCATTGTTAGCCCAAATGGCATTCTAAATTCGAAATGCCCATTATAACAAGAAAAAGTGGTCTTTTGAATATCGGGAGGATTAATTTCTATCTGGTGGAATCCAGATGGCAAGATCAAGTGTACTAAAATATTACCATTTACCTAACTGGTCAAGAAGATTATTACTATTGGGTAAGGGGTATTTATCATTTACTGTTATGTCATTTAATTTTCTATAATCTATAACTACGCGTCATTTCTGTTTACCACTTGCGTCAATCTTTTTAGGAACGACCCACATGGGTGAGCTCCACGGGCTCGCAGAAGGTTGTATTATCCCTTGGTTTAACATTTTCGAAATTTGATCTTTAACTTCTTTTTTATGAATTGGGGGGTAACGATATGCTTTAGTTAAAATTGGTTTAGCTTCATTTGTGTCAATAGAATGTTTAATTTGATTTGTAAATGTGAGACTATCTCCTATCTCGAGTTTAAAATTAAAAAGAGATAAGGGGGGAGGTTCTGGATGTATATCACATATAAAGATTTCTATTGGTACTGAACAAAATATGAATGCTATCATTCCTTTAACCTTATCATTTCAATCCATCATTCCCGCAACCTATTTTGGGTAGAGCTAAGTACGAAACTTTATTTTTTATAACTTCTTCTCTTAAATTTCTCAAACTTGTAAACATAGAGCAATATGTAGGTTTTTAGTAATAATAATCGTTTGTAATCAAATAATATATAAATCTATTCTTGACTTTCAGACTTGCTACTTCTCCTGTCCTTTTTTAAATCTGTTGTGCGCATTTCACAAACTTTCTCTGTTCGAGGTTCAACAGTAATAATATTATGGTCATATGATACGGGACTGTGGGGAAGTTGTGTGCTCGGCAATTGTTTCGACAAGGTCTTTTGGTTCTTTATCATTTTGCATTTTATTATTTGTACAGTGTAACTCGAAAGTTCGGTAGTCTGTAAAAAGACTTCTTTTAGGAATGTCAATTATGGCATCAAATCTTTCTATATAGTCTGTACCTGAAATTCCATCGAACTCTATTGGTAAATCTAAAATATACTCTATGCATTACATGAAATTGACTCGTTGGAACCATCACTGAATTTCTTATTGCCTTCTGTTACCTTTAACTTTAATTTCTTCTGGTTCAAAATTCCATTTACTGATTTTATCTTCTAAAAATATAGGAGGTTTAAATAAGTATAGAAATTGGCGCATCTGTGTCGATTAAAAAACATATTGAAGTTGTTGGACTTATAATATAATATAACTTCGGGGCATCAAGAGTATGTAAAATGATTGTATTTAAATTTGTTCTAAAGGATTCACTTGGCTTCCCTAGGTTACTAAACGAAAATTTGCGTCTTGATTTCAATTAGTTGAACTGCTGGAACTGGTATTGGCAACTTCATTAGCTTGATCAAAATTTGTAGGTTGATTAAAGTAGTGGAGTTCTTTGATTATTTTGGAAACTTATGTTACCTTGGTTATTCGGGTAAGAAGTAGGGGAGACTGGGTAACAGTGAGACACTTTTTTTCATAAGAAAACTCGAAATTCGAATAATTGTTTTAAATTATTTTTTTAGCAATTTGTTTCTATATGATTCCCAAACTTATATGAAAAGCAGCATAGTCATACTATTGTCCTTTAAATGCTAAAGTAAATTGAAAGTACACTTGACATTTGTCTCACTGTTACCCAGGGGTGGGGAAAAGTGAGACACTATATAGAAGTAACTGTTTACTTTTAGTTGAAGAGGTAAGTATACACAGAATGTAAGCAATTTTATGGGTAACTCAATTGAAAACCTTCTAATTTTTAGCACATTGTAAGTATACAAATGTAAGCAATATTTATCTACTGTATTATGGGGAACAGTGAGACATACCTATGGGTAGTAATACGTCTCACTATTCCCCTGATATTGTATCACTGTTACCCATGGTATTGCGAAATGAAAATATGATAACAATACTAATCTCAAATATTATTTTTGAATTTTAACTGTACCAAATACTGTTCAGCACTATAGAATACAGCCCCTCTTTAATAAAAAACCCGTCGCAGTTTTCTGACCGTTCCTGCAGAAGCTCAATCCAACCGTTAAAAATAAGAATTGGCGTGCAATCTTCACAGCAACATCACAACTTCTAAACTGAATGGGCGGGAACAGTGAAAGTAGAGGAGAAAGCTGACCTTGGGTCTTGCCATTATGCACACCTAGTGCCATCTATGAGTTATTTATAGGAGCAGGGATATTTTGAATGTCTCACTGTTACCCATGTCTCACTGTTACCCAGGTTCCCCTATTAATTTTGATAAGAAGGTCCGTTAGGAAAATTTTGTATAGTAAATTGTTGAGGTCTGTTATTAAATTGTGGTTGGGGTCTGTAAGAATTATTTTGAGCTTGCCTAAAGTCTATCCAAGTTACAGCGGCAGTAGATATAAACAAAGTCACATAACCGCATTGCGATCGATTACCCAGGGTCTGACTAATATGGGATTCCCAGTGGCTTGTAATTTTGACCTAATTCTTTTAGAAGTTCTAAAAATTGTTTTTTTTACCTTTCGCGGATCTTTATAAGTTTCCTTAAATTAAGTAGTAAAATAAATTTACAGAATATACTGCTCGCGATCCGATCTAAAATATGCAGGAAACTCGACTGAGGGAAGAGCCCTGCATTCTGCTCGCCGCGTAAACACTTGACTTTTATGACGGCCAGACCAATAAGAGAATAAGTCACGTGGTGGCCAATGTTTTTGACCCACTGCCTCTGTAACTTGGATAGACTTTAGGTTCATTATTTTGGAATTTGTTAGGAAAATTATTTTGAGGCTTAAGAGAGGAATTATTATTTTGAAAAAAATATTATAACTTCGAAACTGTTGGTTTTGAGAGGAATTTTTATTACGAAATTCTTGTATCACGTGTCCTGGCTTCTTACAATATGCACACAATTTTTGATTTCGGTTAAAATTATTGGTTCTTCTCGGCGGAGTATTAAAATTTGGTTTATTATTTTTATTTAGAAATCTTTGATTCTCGAAATAAGACAGTTTTAACTCCATTTTCATTCTATTTACCGCTTCTAAAATTGTAAGTGGATTGCTAGCTCTAATTAATTGGCCCACTCTAGGTTCTAATTCACTAATCCTGTTAGTAAGGTATTCAAAGTCATGTTAGTAAGAGTGGCTTGTGTTGTCTTTTGCGGTTCGGTCAGATTTTGTTTCGATATTAGCTGATTGCATTTTTGAATTTAATGTGATTACCCTATTACAAAATATTAAATCAGTTTCATTTGGTTGTTGTCGTAAACGTTTTAAGTCTTGTATAAGGGCAATGAAGTCTCTTGGATCACCGAAATGTGTCTGAAGAAGGCTAGAAATTCCTTCCCATGCAGTTATATTTCTACTATTAATTAATTGTGCAGCACGTCCTTTTAATTGGTTATGAATTCTTATAACTAATAACATTTTTTGATTTACATCACACATTGAATTGGCAGTAGTACAAGCGCTAGTAAACGTATTCAAAGAAATCGAGTCCCCTTCATATTCTGGAATTAATGCAAAAATTAACATTATCATTATTCTCATTATAATTATTTTCATTATCACCATTATTTCCTACATATGAGCTATCAGCTGCTACGTTTTCTCTGCCGTTATTATTAACTCATTTCAAAATAAAATTATAACAATAGATCTTCTTTAATAACGGCTGTACTTAGATATTAATGAAATAAAATAACGGGTATTTCCGCCAAAATCATGTGTTATTTATTCTTTACAATAAACCAAGCTTTCGGCCATATTTTTGGCCTTCGTCAAGGCTAATATAGTGTTAGGTAAAATATATTATTAAGTAAGATTTATTTATATACAAAAAATTTAATACCTAAAATGTTTTTAAGTGTTTGTTATTGTCTAATGAAAATTTTGAAATAAATATTTAGAAATTTGAAAAAAATATATGAAGTAAGTTATGAAAAAACAAATGATAGAAGACAGTGATATTGTTTTAAGGTTATAAAAATTTTTAGGTTACCAAAAAGTTTAACAATAAACAAAAGAAATGAAAATGTTAAGTTATTTGTAAAGAGGGTAAGAAAATGTTTGACAATAAAATGTCAATTTTAAAAACCGAAAACTTGATAAATACAGGGTAGTATACAATAAATTTATGGAAAAAATTTTTGATAGGGGCTATAGTGAGTTATTTTTATTGTTTCTCATCTAAAAGTAAAATGATAATTTACTTTATTCATTTCAAACATCATCAAGGAATAACCTCTTAGTTAGATTATTTCTTTGTGTAAAATTTTGACATTGTTAAAATTTGTATGATGGCCTGTGATATTTATATGATCAGAAAAAGCAGAGGATATTTAATATAACATCACTTTTGGGTCCTTATATTCTGTTATATAAATTTTGGGAAGTTTTGCCTATGTATTTCTTGTTACAATTATAACAAGTACAGACCTCGGAGCGCCACCAACTTGAGGAGTGCACAGTTGTGGCCGTGCTGAAACCACGGCAGGCTTGCAAGGGCCTATACTTATACACAATACTCCATTTATTAAAGCTTGTTTTACAAATAACAATTTTCGTCCAACAAATCCCCCAATAAATCTTACCATTTTTTCTGAGAACTTTATTTGAAATAAATGATTGCTTTTTTGATAGGGTAACTTTGTGTAACATTAGAGATCCATGGCCTTGGTACTCTCAGAGATATTTTTGAAAAACCCGAAAACTACCGAAATTTCTTCGGTTTGTAACTTTTTTGTTTCAAGAGTTACCGAAAAATTTTCCCCAATGTCATTTGTGGGCAAAACTAATTGCTTTAAGCCTACTTTATCAGAATTTAAAACAATGCCACGGTTTAATGGGTGCTTTCTTAGTACCCACCGAAAAATGTGACCATTTTATTGTAGCGAGCCGTGGCCTCGAATCCTGTACCTTGTTCATGTTTTAGGTATTTTTTTCTCAACATACTACATTGGAAATCTTGGAAATGTCTTGCGAGGTACCTATCGGTATCTTGCGCATTTTTCACATTTTTTAAATTTTCTAGTATGCATGACAGCTATAAATAAAAAAAATGTAAGTGTTAAGAGAGCACGCAACAAACCATGTTTTTTTTCCAAATTCTGATAAACTAGGTTTAAAGCAATCAGTTTTGCCCACAAACTTTATTACAATTTTTTTTTGGTAACTCTTGAAACAAAAAAGTTACATGCCGAAGAAATTTCGATGATTTTCGGGATTTTGAAAAATATCTCGGAAAGTAGGCCATGGATCTCTCATGGAACGCAAAGTTAGCTTATCAAAAAAGCGATTTTTTTTCAAATAAAGATTTTCTCGAGTGGCCCTTCATAAATAGACACCCTGTATTTTTGTCCTTAACTTTTCGAGAACACCATGTATATAAATTCTGAAGCTAGATTCGGATTCTCCAGAAGAAAACTGCATAATCCTGGTTTTAAGCTGGGCTTTTCATTTCAAAAACTAAGGATATAATCGGACTTTATTTGAGACACCTAATATACCCTGAAAAAGTTTTTTTTTGCTATGCGAAAAACACAATTCACTTAGAAAAATAGTTATTTGTGTAACTAGTGCAAAAAGTGCATATTTGTTGCACGAGGCATGAAGTTTTCAGCTCGAGACGCAGTCAATGGCCAAACTTCATTTCCAGTATTTTTTTTGAATTTTGTTTTCTTCATTGCCTGTGAAGGTCTCAGGTTCTTCACATAAAACTCTGTTTCGAATTGTTGTGAAGTTTCCGGTATTGGTACTTGGTTCACCTTCCAGAATTTGAGCAGCTATTTCAGTTTTTTTAGAAATTGAAATTTTACCAAAAGTATTTATACCAACAGGTTGAACGAAGCATTTTCCGTTATAATATCTTATAAAGAATCTAGTGTGACTGGTAGACTGGGGACGAAGGGATGCATTTTTGCGATACATTTCAACAAAATTAAAACTTCTAATTTTACGGCTTATTACAAATAATGATCCAGGTTTGTTTGTCTTGCTATCGGGAATTTTCACAGTTATGATAGAATCCATGTAGTTAATATCATTTAATGGTAATTTATGTAACTCGTCTCTGCGGCATGTTCCTGCAATGCCAAATACTGCAACTATCTATTACAATACACAAGTAGGTATAAAGTTAAAAATCGGCCAAGTGCGAGTCGAACTCGTACACGAAGGGTTCCGTACCACGGTACAATATTTAACACTAAATACTTTTTAAAAATACTTTAGTAAAAATAATAAAAAAAAAAGAAATAAAAAAGCTTGCCCCAGAGCGGGGTTTCGAACGCCGGACCTCTGGGTTATGAGCCCAGAACGCTGCCACTGCGCTATACTTCGGTACTTGAAAAATGTTCGATTGTAGTTAGTTAGCCGTGTCATCATTCTACGAGATTTTACATAAAAACACAGCGCGCTCGTATCTGAAAAAGTCACATATGGAATAACAGATGGGCCTCTGCGAGCCCCCAAAGTCCGAAATCGGAAATTCTCCACATTAAAACAATACCAAATGCAAATGTCAATCGTTGGACGAATACGTATCGATCGGGGGGCGGGGCGTCGCTTCGGCCACGATGTAAGTATACAGTATGATCCCGCGGACCTCGCCAAATCGCGAAAAAAAGCGGCCCAAAAGGGGCCCAAACGGCCGAACGGCTTTTTCGATCGGGGGGCTCTTTCGCAGGAGGGAGGCCCATATCCCTCCGCGGCCCCATGCGAAAATTGAACTCGACCGGCGCTTTCCGTTCGGATCCCTAGCCATATTTCCCGAAAAAAATCGAAAAAAATGGGAAAAAAAATTTCCAGGGGCCGAACGGCTCTTCCGATTCGGACTCCCATCAAAAGGCTTCTTGCTCATCAGCTCGGTCGGCCGTACTCCAAATTTGGGCTCGAAAAATCGAAAACTGCGACCTGTAGACGATAAAGTATGCACACCTATTACTACCCAGCACTAGGAGCCAAAACAAGGTCCTATGGGTCCGGCGGAGCCGGTAGGCACTTGTTAACAAGGGATCGAATAAACAACATTAGATTCACACATTAGTGGAGTTTTATTTTTTAACTTGGTGTATAATTTTCCAATTTGTTTAACATTTTTAAGGGCTAATCTAATATTATTTTCATCTTTAAAAGTTTTAATAATTTTTGGTGTCAATTCTTCAATATAAGGTAAGGAACCATAAAAAATTATTGATTATTTCAGGTGGCTTTGTGACTTTTACCTTCCTAATGGGAGCATGAATATCAAACACAGCCAGTAGGTGATTATTAAAATATTTAATTATTTCATCTATAAATTATAACTTTATTTATATCGAGTTAATTCACATACAATAAAATATAAAAATTAGAACTTTAAAAGAATATTACTTACACAACTATGTGAGTTATCATGCCCTTTTGGGTTGTTATTATCGAGAATCGTATTTGCTGCTGCTGCCGGGTTGCTGCTATGTTGGGTTAAAGTTGTGGTTCAGGAACTCTCTGGAACTCAGGATACCTGAACGCCTAGAAAAATCTTTGCTTATTTTTTCTTCAAACAACTTCTTTATTTTTTCTTCTATAGCTTCCCAGTAAACATTCTTGTTAAGTGACTAAAATTTTACATAAATGAGAGGTACTATTCAAAGAAATTAGTTACATCAAACAATTCTTACAGTATATGTAAATAAAACATAAATCTGAAAGAACAAACTTATGTCAAAAAATTCTGCTAAATTCACGTAAACGTGATTTAAAACCTAGTACCTCTTATTTATATAATTTTTTTACATCATATTTACGCACCGTCGAAAGAAAATTAGTTACGTCAAGTAATTCTTCATATTAGGTATACTTATGACATAAATGCAATATAAAACACAGAACCTCCTGTCTACATATCCTTTTTACAGCATAATTACGTAATGTCTATATATTGTGCTTTTATTGTATTGGCAGCCATAATACCACTAGCGACAGGGCGACAGCTGTTGGCACCACTGCGTCGATCGACGCTGTTCTTTGCACGTCGGTCTGGAAGTCTGGATGCCAGTTACTTGGAGATGGCTTTGGCGTTCGGCGCTATGTTTTGTTAGAAGTTCGACACTTATAAGTGTGTTGTTGTTTTAGGTGTGAATTGTGCGAACGCGAATGACATTTTTGTTTTGGTTTTCTATTTGGTTACATTTGCCAATTTGCTGAGAATAAATTATTATCCAGTGCAAATTTGGAGGCCATGTTTACGAATTGTGATATGATCGGGTGGAAAATGTGCTGGTGAATCGATGGATTGTTGGAAATTATTTGCAAAATGTTTAGTAAAACCCAGTGGTCAGGGGTTTTTATTGTCTGTATCTGAACATTTTGGGTTTTGCTCTATTTCTTGCTACATATCATCAAGCCATCTTCACTTCATAGTTATTACTGCGGTAGACATAAGGTTTGAGCAAAGGTGTTAGGTATAGTCTTTTACCTATTATAAATTTGATCTTTCTTTTTTGTTCTGTACTGTTCTCGAAATTAATTCAATTCTATTTTATTATTTTATTTTGCGCCGAAATAAAAAACCGACTAGGTATGCGGTTACATTAGGCATATCCTGAAACTAAAATAGGGCCCGAAAAAATTGGACATGTCTAATGTACCTAGTCCCATAATTAGTTTTTAATTTCAGCGTAAAATAAAATAAAATCCCATTTGTTGGTCCGTTCTGCCGATCACTAGAAATATCTACTCGGCTATTTCCCTCGTCTTAATTTCCACCAATCACAAACGCGCAATTTTGAATTACAAATGGTTTCTAGATGGAAAAACTGTATGACAGCACCTGTCAGCATTTTTTTTCGAGTTTACCCGCGGCAAAACTTGACAGCTGTGATCTTTGATAATAGGTAGTATGTTTTGTAAGCTATGTGTATGCAGAATAGTCTGTTACTCATGAAATAGTTTTGCCAAATAACATTCGGGCATCTAATTTTTCCTGTGAAAAAATCCAAAAAATACACAATGCTAAGTAATATTTTTTAACAAAATACATTCGTGCAGGTGCAAAAATCCTCGTCTTCGACTCGGATTTTTGTTGCCACCAACACTCATGCTTCTGGTTATAAACGCCTAGTCCGGCCCTGCCGGACCTCCTAGGTGTTTATAGTCGCCCTCGCTTCTCAAAAAAATGTAGTATGTATGTAACGCTTTCCTTTGGTCACGGCAAGCGGGCGCAGATTTCGAAATTTTAAGTCCAAATTTCGCCTGGGGCCGCAAAAAAATAAGTGCCATGTCGCTATTGAAGAGCGCCAGAAGCGGAAAAGCCGTTCGGCCGTTTGAGCCATTTTCCGATTTGGTACGCGCCGGGGAGGGAGTCGAATTTGGCGCGCCGCGCCGAACAAGTAAAAGTAAAGTCCCTATATTAGAATCGAGCAACTCTGTCGTAAACAAGAGCACGTGGGCTGAGATATTCGCCAATGCCGCACTGAGGCACGACCCGTATTTAATTTTAGTTTTACAATTGTTTACATAAAAATATTTCGGAAGAAAATTATTGGCTTAATTAAAATGGTTCAAAACATCGATAAAATTATTTGTGGCAGTGTCTAAATAGCTGAAAACAACAAGATAGAACCGCGTACATATACTTTTGCGATCGAGTACGCCCCTGTTGCTAGGCTCGCTGAACACGTGGTTTTATTTACGCCCCGATTTTAGTTATAGAAATCGATCGAGGTATACGCAAAACAAAATTGGTTAGTTTTGTTTTGTTTGCTTTTCCGAGAATTTCTTTAATTTTCTGGCAGTTTGGACTTTTACTTAGTGAGTAGGTAGAATTTACGCGGTGAACAGGTAAATGTGCGATTGCTTTTACCTAACCAAACTTGATTGTATACAAATGCTCTCTTCGTCTTCTATTTCCTTCTTTCATTCGGGAAAGCTAGGCCAGAAAAGCTTTAGAATCAGTCCATGAGAAACTTTGCACTTGACGATGCAGCCCCTGTGGTGCAGAACATGGTCAAAAGTTAATGCGAAAACAATTTCAGGTTATTTTAGATATGAGCAAACTCATGGAAACAATTTACAGAAGTGGGCATAGCCTAGTGGGTAAAGACGCGTAGGTACCTAAGAAAAATACATTTATTTCATCATAGTTTCAAGTCCCACACAATTCTTTTTCTTTTTTTTAATTATCAACGAAATTTCAGATTTTATTTTTTATTTTTATTGTATACTACGATCTACTGTCATAATAGTAAACAATACGATCTGCATTTTTGTTGGTAAAAATAATAATCATCGCTTTTTTATGCAAACGGAAAATTGAATTCCACACTCTTCTGCACGCGAGCGGCGCTTAAAATTCGCTTCTTTAGCACATTCATGGCATTTATATTATTGACATGCATTTGAAAAACGTTTCCTCTTCCAAATTGTGCCATTTTTGAGGCACTATTTAATTTGAATAAGGATGTAGAGATTAATTATTGTTTAAGATGGAAGGTAGAAAAAATACAGAAAATTGATCAGCTGTTATTAACATTAATGAAGATACGATTAAATACGCCTCACCTATATTTAGCACAGAGATTTGCAGCCTCACAAGTTTCAGGTTTTTTATATGGGGATTGTCAAAGAATTATTAAAAAAAACAAGATTTTTATCTATGACTATACAGGCAGTAGCAAAAAATGGTCAGTTCTTATTTCCATCTTCCGGTTTGACTGGAAGTGAGTATTACTTTGACAATTATGTTTTTTTAATCTCGACATTTAAAAAATTTTGCGAAAAATTTTTTGAACAGTTTTCGATTTTTATTTTGTCGCAAAAAATCCAAAAGGAAAAATCTGATTATTTTTGTGTAGATCAATCTCAGTCGGATATTTTTGAGGGACGCGTAAGAGATGTATGAATATAGAGTATAAGTAGGTACTGATTTTTTTGTGTAAATCAATGTCAGTCTCAAATATATTTTTGGAGGACACGTAGGGGATCTAGGAGTAGGTATAGAAAATACATGTAGGGGTGCCGTGGGTAACGACAGTGGCGTCGCAAAAATTCAAGAAAAAAATCTTATTTTTTTGTGTAAATCAATCTCAAATCTCAAAGATATTTTTGGGAGACGCATAGGGGATGTAGTGATATAGAAAAAACCTGTAGGAGATGCCGTGACAAACGGCATTGGCATCGCAAAAAAATCCCAAAAATCTTGTTTTTGTGTAAACCAATCTTAATCTCAAAAATACTTTTGGAAGACACATTGAAGATGTAGTAAGTAATATAGAAACAAAACCTGTAGGGGTGCTGTGACAAACAACCGTGGCTTCGCAAAGAAATCCCAAAAATCTTATTTTTGTGTAAATCAATCTCAATCTCAAAGATATTTTTGGGAGACGCATAGGGAATGTAGTAATATAGGAAAAACCTGTAGGGGTTAGGCGTCAAACGACAGTGGCGTAGCAAAAAATCCTAAAGAAAACTTTTTTTGTGTAAATCAATCTCACTTTGAAATATATTTTGTGGCGACGCGTAGGAGTATTGAAAAAATCTGTAGGGATGCCGTGGTAAACGACAGTGGCGTCACAAAGAAATGTAAAGAAATTATGTTTTTTTTTGTAAATTAATCTGAATCTCAAAAATATTTGTGGGGAAACTCGTAGGGGATGTAGAAGTATCGGAAAAACCTGTATGGGTGCCGTAACAAACGACGATAGCTCAAAGTAGAAAATTCTGACATTGTTGTGCAAATCTATCTCAAAGATTTGTGGGAGACAGGTAGGGGAGCATAGAAAAAAGTTGTAGGGGTGCTGTGACAAGCGACAATGGCATCGCAAAAAAAATCTGCGTAGGCGTTTATAAGCCTGCCGCGGTTTCAGCGCGGCGACAACTTGGCACCCAAGTTGGTGGTGCTCCGAGGTCGGTACTTGTTAAAATATTACTTAGCAACGTGTTTTTCCGATTTTTTCGGAAAAATTAGATGCCCTTATGATATTACTTACGAGTATCTACTTTACATAACCAATTAATATAAAATATGTGTGAGAATGTTACAAATATTTTACGAAAATAATAAACATCAGGTTCAAGTAAAAGTGTTACGCATATCTTACATAATTTTTTGAAGTAAGCAAGATGTAAAATTGTGGTGCCGATTAGGCGGAAATTTTTACCCGAAATTAACACATAATTTAATCACATTTGCGTTCATTTGTGACGTAACAAGTAGACAAAGATACGTAAATATTACGTAAATGTAATTTCAAATTGTTTACTGGGTTTGTTTCTTCTTTTTTTCCTTATCTTTTATTTCTCCTTTATTCTTCTTTATTTATTCCTATTACCTATTCTGTAACTATTATAATTGTATCTTCTTCAACTTCAGCTTCGTGGATTTTTTAATTTCTTTAAATTTTCTTGAGACAAGGTAAGCGTTTTCCAGGGTTGATTTTTCGTACCCTTCTTGGAAAATCCCACCGCTGCCACCATTTGTTATGTCGTCAATTAAAGATTTGTATTTTTAAAAAAGGTTTATTGATTTAATACATCGAGTACACTGGATTTACTTAAAAGTCACCGAATGGCAAATTGAGAGAGATTCGAGCAGCAACAATGGGCTAAGAGAACTGTGAGAACTGGTACTGGGAATGCATGTCTGGGTATTTATGTGAGGGAAAAAGGATCCATAGAAGATTTCCAGAAGTTAATATGATCCCAACAGGATGCATATAAACAAATGCAAATTAATGTCTACCGGTTTATGAGAGTAAGGGGTTTTTATGTAAAAATAAGAAATTTTTGAGCCATAACATGCATCTAGCATATGGCTGCCTACTGTAGTTTCAAGTATCAATATGATTCAAAGAGTGCAAATGCGTTTTCTAAGACATTTATACACCAGAAAAACAATGCATATCCTTATCTGGTGTCATACAGAGCCATGCTCGAAAGTTTTAATCTTAGAACTTTAAATGTAAGAAGAAAAGCACAGGCTGAGGTGTTCTATAGTGAATAATATAGGGGCTGTGCGGGGCCCACGGAAACTTACGGGCAACCGCGCTCGTTTCGCTCTGCGTCGGTAGACGTCCGAACTTGGCGTGTACGCGCCTGAGATTTTTCCGATTTAGAACTATTTTAGTTATAGTTATGTCTAAAAATAATAATGAACAAAAGGCTTTTATGTGCTTTTGACATATATTTAATAAAATATAAATATATATATATATATATACAGCCAAGCCAACCCGATATGTTCATCCCCCTAATCTCTAGCAACTTTAAAATTTCAAATGGAACTACCCCCCCTTTTTATTGCGAATACAGTGATGCGTCGTTTTTAGAAATCTGTTGAGATTTGCCAGAATTATTGTCTAAAAACGGAAAGTTGACAATCCACTATACGCATAGTAATTTCTACAGTCCTCCTTACGGCAGAATGCTTGCGACGTAAGGGGGAAGAACTCGCAAATGTTATAGAATTAGTCACAGTTCAGGGGCATAGCTCAATTTTGTGTAACTCACTGACTTAATTTTCATATAATTGTTATTTAATTTATTGTTAATATTATTCTTAACGGTGATGCCTTAGACTATGGAGGAAGGCAAACCCTTATAACATTGGCAATTATTTCTCGTGCTTGAGAATGCAACGTTCTTCCCTGTTTACTCATTTTGCACACGTTAACTCCCGAACATACGAAACGCCACTGAGCTCTCTGAGCCGGCGGATAAAACTTGCCAGCGGTCTAAAAAATGAGGTCTGTGTGGTAGCCCAATACGCAGATAACTTACTATAGGAACAGGCACAAAACGCGTTGGCTAACTGATTTTGTCAGCCGACTCCTTCGCAGAAATGCTGTGTTGCCGTATTTCAAAGGCGATGGTAGACGCGACGATGTCGAAAAAATATAATAGGTGTTTTATCACACCGCGTTAAAAATAAATGATAAACAAAAATGGGTAAGTGGTCCCGTGATGCGAGCTTTATTTTTTCGGAATAACAGAGTTCAGAAATTCGGCTTCAATATGATAAAACTTGTATTCCCAAAAAATAACGACCACTCGTATAGGAAATCTCGCAACGCTGCCCGCATTCATTCAAGAAACGTTTTCTTTCGTGCTTTGGACTATACACAAATTCCCGTCACTAATAAGTTTTTATCTACTACACACGACCAAATTACCTTGTTTTTTTATTGACGTGCTCGATCAGTTTACAAAAAAGTCACAAATGAAAAGGCTGAAGCAAAACAAAAAAAGTTCATATACGAACTCAAACCTTATATCTTTTTAAAATGTGTAACAAAAAGTCACTGTGACAAAAAAGTTCCTATTTTTTGCCTATAACCATAACCTATAACCAAATAGCCTGCTATTAAAAGTGGAAACGTATTTTTGAAATGGTTTATTCTAGCGCGGAAAGGGTAGAAATTGTTGCAATTTGTTATCGGAATCATGATTGCTCTAAAGCTACAGCATGAATTGCAACAATTTCTAACCTTTCCGCGATAGAGTAACCGTTTCAAAAACACGTTTTTTTAGTACTAACTTGAGAAATCACCATTATTTACCTCATTCCTCTAATGAGAAGTAATATTTCTCTACCTAGGTAAATAATGAAACATTTTCTATATGACATTTAAAAATTATTTTCATTTTGTCAGCTTGACAACTGAACTCCCAGGCTAAATCTATTCAAATATGGCAATATTAGTTAGTAGTAAAACAATTCTATATACACTTCGGTTGAGAAGGCCATTATTTACCTCGCATATTATATCATTCGGCGCTACGCGCCTCAGGATATAAAAATGCTCGGTAAATAATGGCTCACTTCTCAACCTAAGTGTATAATATACTGTTACACTTTCGATAGCAGGCTGAAACTAGCGATTTCGTAGTTACAAGCAAAAATACGAGGACTTTTTTGTGACAGTGACTTTGTTATTTTAAAAATATAATATAAGGTTTAAATTCGTATGAACTTCTTTTGTTTGGCTTCAGCACTGATCGACACGTCAAGAAAAACTAGGTAATTTGATTGTGTGTAGTTGATAAAAAACTTATTAGTGTTGAGCATTTGTGTAAGAAATTACCTACTACGCGTACAGTGGATTGTTAACTTTCCGAATTTTGAAATATATTTCGGTTTTCTAATTGGGGGGGTGGTCTAGTTTTCGTTGGGAAGTTGGGAAACCCTGTATACTTCTCCACATTCGCAAGGAATTTTATAATTGCAATTTTTTGAACTTTGTACCTCAAGTTCTATGTTGGGGAGACTTGTAAATTTAATTATTCCTTATATTCCTGGACTATCAGATAAACTAAAACGCATAGGCAATCGTTTTAATGTGAGAACAGTATTTAAAACCAAAAGTACATTAAGATCGATGCTAGTTAAAACGAAGCCATTTAATGAGGTACAAAGTTCAAAAAATTGCATTTATAAAATTCCTCGCGACTGTGGAAAGTTCTATGTTGGGGAGACTTGTAGGCTATTTAACGTTCGTTTAAAAGAACATAAAAATTATATTAGGCAAAATCAAATTTCGAAGTCGAAAATATGTGAACACTCTTTTAATAACAATCATAGGATTTTGTGGCAGAGTTCCAAACCAATTCTCAAAGAAGAAGTAGGAAATAGACGAAAAATTAAAGAATCAGCATTTATTATAGGAATTACAGACAACTGTGTTGCTGAATGTTCAGTGGAATTCAGTAAAATATTATTGCCACTTATTCAAAGAGAAGTTAGTATAAATAACTAGGTGAACACAGGGTACAATATCAGATAGGTGGCTAGGCTATTGCTTCTGTTGTCATGACATTTTAACCTGAAATTTGTTAATCTGTCATTTCACTTTGACGTGACATGATCTTTGAGAACGGAGGAAGATATATTCTCCGAAAGCTCAGGAAACAAATTTGTTGAAGATATTTTTTGAGTTACAAGTTCAAAGTTCAGTTCATTTACTGTTAAGAATTTATTAATTTTCCAGGCAACTTGAACAAGTTGTCTTTTAACCAGTTTGGTGGCGAAAAACCCAATTAAAATTCAATGGATCTGTTTACGCCACAAATAAATTTTAGAAAATATTCAGGTTGATTCAGTTTTATTCTGGGACACTTCAACGGGGGTGATGTAAAATCAAAAATATTATTATTTTGTGGCACAACTTTTTATCTACAGCCGCTTCGTTTCTGAGATACAGGATGTTTGAATTCTGAAAAATTTTAACATTTTATTTTTATTTTTTTAACCGTTAAAGGTATTTCAACGAAATTTCGTACATGCATTGATCAAGTGTCACAAAATGTGATAATACCAAGTTCCCGGTAGCCAGTGGTGGAGATACACTACATTTGTTTTATCAAGAAAAATACTGACACGGCCCTGTAGAGCTTTTTCTTCCTCTAAGCAAAAACCGTCTCTTGGCATTTTTTGTATCTGCCATAGTTTCACGGTACCTAAATTTACATTTTTGTTCAGTACTGGCCAAAGAGAAATCTAAAATGACATTTTTTTGAAATTAAATAAATTATTTTTTGCATTCCATAAAAGCAATGAAAGATAAATTAATTTTCCCGTAGAACTTCGGCAGATACAAAAAAAAGTCAAGAGACATTTTTTGCTTAGAATAATGAATAATATTCAAGGGTATTGTATACCCATATCTCCCCCACTGGCTACATTGGGAACTTGGTATTACCGTATTTTGTGACACTGGATCAATGCATGTTGTGTACACAATTTCGTTTAATTATCTTTAACGGTTGGAAAAATAAAAAATAAAACGTTAAAATTTTTGACAATTTAAACATCCTGTATTTCGAAAACGAGGCGGCTGTGTATAAAAAGTTATTCACAAAATAGTAATATTTGATGATTTTCTATCAACTGTTGAAGTGTCCAAGAATAAAACTAAATTGCCTTGTAGGTATTTCAATAGGACATCAGGGTACGGTACCCAGGTACCCGGGGTACCCCATTTTGCCCCATCTCTAATACCCCATTTTGACCCGGCGCACGTTTTACAATAAAATATAAATAAAATTTACAATGACAATTATTTTTAGATAAAATTATTTAGATTAATCATACTTAATAATAAGTTTAATTAAGCAATAAAACTCACATCGAAAATCGTATAAAAACTGTATTTATCTTGGAAAAACGTAAACACAAGTTTTAAAACAGGGGAGCTGTTGTACTCCCAACAATAGGTATGTACTCACTGAATTGACTTGACCGAGGGCTTGGTCTTGCATCGAAAAGAGGTGGAAGGGGGACATTTAGATTTGAAATTTGGCTGCTTCAGTTAGGCTGTATCTAGTAAAAATACTCGTTATACCCCTATCAATGGGTTGCTTAGTCTTGAAACGAATGGAATCATCTCTTCATTTGCCGATGATACGGTGATACAATACTCTGAAGACTCCTGGAAGAAAGTCAAAAAGTTAGCGGAAAATGACTTAACCAGGATCATAGAATGGTTCAATAGTATGACTTTAACAATAAACTGTATCACTCCCTCATTGAGTCGCTACTACAATATGGAATTGACGGTTGAGGTGGCGTTTACAAATCACATCTCCACCAACTTGAAGTACCTAGTGCAAAAAATACTACTAAAAATTATCTTAAATAGAAACAGGTTTTACCTCTCTGAACTAACTTACAATGAGAGAAATCTAATGAACATTAGAAAATTGTATATCTACAAAGTTTTAATATTACAACAAAAAATGAAACACACATTTATACACATCAGTCACTCTTACCCTACAAGGTACAGGGAACGTGCGGAAATCACAACAACCAGAGCCAGCGCTCTTTTGGTCATTCGTCGCTGGAAAGACAAAAAGGCGGAACTCCAATTTAGCTATTTTCCAGGACACGCAATTAAAATTTAGGTGTATAGTGCATTACGTATCCAATGTATCTCATGTGCTATAAAATATTGCAAATGGTTTTCAAATATTCAGTACATTAGACAGTTTTTATGAAAAGTTACATTGTGACAAAAGAAGTAGTATTTGCAAAATTATCGACTTTTGAAAGAGATACGCCTCTTTGTATTTTCATATTTTTGCCTGCTATTATAACTGCATGACATGCGCCTACTTGTCAAGTCGGCACAGAGCAGTGTATTGTTCACAAAAAAACCCAATTTTATAAAAGTGTTTATTGAATTATAAATTTACAAACTAGATTGCAAAATATTAAAGTAACTGTAACTGTTTAATCTAAATTAAATCGTTTAATTATTATATATTTCAGGTCACCTAGAAACGCAACGTACTGACATTGCAGAACAGCACGCGTGACGCACGTAGTATGTGCGTCAATACACATAACATAAACAAATATTTTGTATAAATACAGCCCCCTCAAATGAAATAGATCAGATCCAACTCGTTTGTGTTGTGTCTCTTACCTATCGCCATGCCCAAGCCACCTTGGCCCTAGCAGAGAGTGAGGCTGTTCTCTGGTAGCGATATAGATCCCTTCACAAATACATTCCTCATCCTTACTACAAGTGCCTTGTCTGGTAGCAACTAAATACCTTTCAACCTTCTGTCTGCCACAAGTGCCTCGTCTGGTGGCAGATTAAACCTCTCAGCCATTCCTAAACCTGAGAGAGCGCAGAAGAGTTGGAAGTAATCCACTGCCGCAAAAGGCAAAAGTGAGTTCCGGGCAGCAGTGCCAGGACATTGGTCCTTCGAGCCATCGAACCAGAGTCTTCGCTCCCAGAGGACTCCAGAGCCATCCAGAGTCTTCGTTCCCAGAGGACCCCCAGAGCCACCTAGAGTCTACACTTTCAGAGGATCCCTTCGAGCCATCGAACCGAGTCTTCGCTCCCAGAGGACTCCAGAGCCATCCAGAGTCTTCGTTCCCAGAGGACCCCCAGAGCCACCTAGAATCTTCACTTCCAGAGGACCATCCGAGTCTTCGCTCCAGACCATCCGAGTCTTCGCTCCAGACCATCCGAGCCTTCGCTTCCAGACCATCCGAGGTCTTCGCTTCCAGACCATCCAGAGTCTTCGCTTCCAGGACCATCCGAGTCTTCACTTCCAGACAATCCGAGTCTTCACTTCCAGGCCATCAAGATTTTCACTTCCAGAGGACCATCCGAGTCTTCGCTTCCAGACCATCCGAGTCTTCACTTCCAGAGGACCATCCGAGTCTTCGCTTCCAGACCATCCGAGTCTTCACTTCCAGACCATCTGAGTCTTAGCTTCCAGACCATCCGAGTCTTCACTTCCAGGCCATCCAGATCTTCACTTCCAGAGGACCATCCGAGTCTTCGCTTCCAGACCATCCGAGTCTTCGCTTCCAGACCATCCACAGTCTTCACTTCCACAGGACCATCCAAGTCTTCGCTTCCAGAAGGCCAGTCTGTATCAAACACTACTGACGAATAAAGAAGACTACCACCCAAGATGTCAACAGAAGAATTAAACCAATTAGCACTACAACAAGAAGAGCATGGAAAGAATATCATGCAACTTATCTCAAACTTCAAGAAAGACCCCAACTCTAGAAAAACAGAGAAGTATATGGAGTTTGTTGGTGCTGGAGAATAAGCACGAACTCCACTTAAAATAATAACGATGTTGTCGATTTGACAAATTTTATTAAACTGATTTTACAACTGTTTACTTAGTTACTAAAATATTTTGTTATTTTTGTAACCGGCCAAATCTTCATTGTTGTGGCGAGGATCGCCACACCACCGAGGGTCGCCACAAGTACATTTCCGAACGCCTGAAGCTTCTAGAAGAAATTTGGCAAACCGTCCAAAATACCCACATTAAGATAAAACTAATAAACATTCCGACACACTCCTATTTTACCACAAACTTCTTCCAACAAATCAAGGAGAAGTACGAACAGTATAAAAACTACCTATCCGAATACACGAGAGCCGCAATCGTCAACCAGAACACAGAACAACAACTACGCCTCAAAAAACAGTACTTCAAACTAGATCAGATTAATAATACAATTCAGCAAGTGAATCAAGAGCTTCAAGAAGAAAAATCCAAAGCCCGGTATGAACTACAAATGAAGAAGATGCAAAAGCAATGGGACGGGATTCAAGATCTTCACGAAGAAATCATGGTGCACGCAGACTCCTTGGAGGAAGAATACTTCTCCAATGACCTCTTCACTGAAACCCAAATTCAGTACGAAAAGGCCGTTGAAAACCTGCAAAAGAAGACATCAGAGACAAGAGAAGAAGTGACAGCCTGGTCCAGACCGACGGTTCTGCCACAGGTCTCCATACCCGTATTCAATGGCGGGTACGAAAACTGGAACTCCTTTCACGATATCTTCCGAAGGGTTGTCCACGAATCTCCAGCACTGACAAAAGCCGAAAAGATGCAGTACCTGAAAAGCCACGTTCGAGGAGAAGCTGCCAAAGTGATCCAGCATCTCTCAATAACCGAAGCCAACTACGAAGCTGCATGGGCCCTCCTGCAGAACCGATACCAAAATAACCGGCTCCTTGTTACCAAACTAGTAGATAGGATACTAGATCTGCCAACAATCCAGCAAGAGAATGCAGAACAGATAAAACAACTGCATGACGTCACCAAAGAATGTTTACAAGCAATAAACAATCTTGGTTTTGACACATCCTCCTGGGGTCCCATGGTCGGACGCATCGTCACAAGAAAATGGGATCCAGAAACAAATAGAATCTACGAACAAAGTCTGCACCAACCACATGAAGTTCAAGATTTTGAAGAACTAATCAAATTTCTGGAAAGGAGATTTCAGTCATTGGAATCTATCGCTCCGTCCAGACAAAGACCCAGTCACCTCACCAATAGTACCAATAATCTTTGTTGGTTTTGCAAAGAAGCTCAGCATGGGTTATATCACTGCCAGAGATTCAAATCTATATCCACGTTCGAAATGAACAAATACATTCAAGACAACCGTCTTTGTCTTAACTGTTTAAGTCACGATGTTACAAAGCAATGCCACAGTCAAATCAAGTGTAACATCTGCAGTCGTCAACACCACACCCCACTCCATCAAGAAAGAACCCAAGAACGCCTTATCAGCAAAGGCCTGCACATCAGTACAACCAGCAGAGAACATCTCCACCCAACAACAGAGCGCCTGCCCAGACGTATTCAGCATCCAACAACAGAGCGCCTGCCCAGACGTATTCAGCACCCAACAAAATCGAACACAAAAAACAGTGATTTTAATGGGGAAGAGCTTTGTAAAAATTTTGATGCTCCGGTAGCTTAATCACAGGCGTATCACCTTCACATAAGGTCATTAAATCTTTGAATTTTTCTTTAGATATTTTGGACTGCTCTTTGTTAAGGCTTCGAGAAGCGCATTATTTAACGAACTTTATCTTTGTTTTAAAGTTATCACACGGTAAGTCTCAAGCAAATGCGTGTATTTAAAATATATTTTGGTTGGTGTGCTTCTTTTCTCCATAAATTCCCACATTTTCTTCCAGTCTAATGTATTCCCACTATCATCTTGCCGTACTGAAAGTATACGCAGATCCACAGCCAGCGATTTGAAATCCAAAAAATCTTCAGATGTAATGATATGGACGAAGTACGGATTGTTTTTTTCGGGCTAAGCTGCAAACTGGTATCAACTGAGATGGTACCACGAGTTCAGCAGCTCTATTTAACGCATTTGAAATAGCACTGTGGGCTGAATCGCCCTCATTCTGCCCATGGTATGGGACAAAAAATGACGAGGAAATACATTTTATATTTTTTAATGAACACACTGAATATAGGAGCATTGCGGCCACAACTGAATTTTTGTTTTGCCCTGTACATCCATCAGCAAACAATATCACTTCTTCTACTCCCTGCGCATCCAAAATTTTGTTTGTTGTATAGGCAAGTACTTACTTCAGATGCACCTCTTTTACTAATGCCTTCATGCCACAGGAAACAATCGCACTCTTTTGTTTTTAGATTATACATTGTGAAGTTGTAATTTGAAAGCCTTCTTTTATAAAACAGTTTACTTTTGTTGGATTTGGGCAACATAACAACTTGTTGTAGGTCAAATAGTAAAGTAGCTCTCCTATTCTCAGAGTCAAACTTTGCTAAATCTTTTTTTCTGCGAACTTCTGTTTTTTCTGTAATGTGGGTGTATTCTTCTTGCAGTTTTACCTTCTTCTCGTTATCACCCTGTCTAAAGGCAATACACAGACCACATACATCTTTCCTTGGGTGATGAAATGATAAGTTAAGGCTTCTGAATACATTTCCATAAGTCTGATAAGTAGTTGAAGGTACTCTCGACTTGTGCTTTGCCAACAATATTGTGATTCCATTCGCGGAAACCGCTGAATGTGTGTCTTTATAGCATTTGTTACCTCATCATCTCTTTTTTTTAGAATCTGAGGTCGTCCACCCCTTTTTTCCTTTTCTACTATACCTGAGACTCTCTTTTTTGCAAGAGCTGTGCGCACTGTCTTCTCTGATACATTCAAAGTATTCAGGAACATTTTTTGGCATACTTTTACCTCTCCGCTTTCTTTAGGAAGAAAATAATAATTTGACATTACTCTTCTAGAAGCTTCACTTTTAGTTTTAGTTTCCTTTTTAGGTTCTCTTCTAACATATCTTACAATATATTCTCTCTAAACTAGCGGTGCCATAAAATGCATCGAAGAGTCCTTGCCTTTCTGGCTCGGTATTGGTAGAACACAGTCTTCCATGTTTTCCGCAAGTAACTCCACAACACCTTGGCTTTAAAGTATTTCTACTTAACACCAACTTATTGGTTTTTGGAGAGATATACTGTTGACCAGCATTTCTTAACTCATGTGCAACTTTACGTTTATTTATTATTTTTGCTTTTTCTTGTCGCACTTCTTATCTCATTGAACCATCTACCCAAAAATCTTCAGGTTCTTTGTTGTTCTCTTCGACGTTTTTTTGTAGAAGTAAACTAGGATTTTTTTTAATTATGACATGATCATTATTGCAGGGACCCAAGTTTATGAAATGATGATAACAAAGATAAGCTAAACAAATGTGGCATGTACTGAAGATTTCCGTTTTGCATGTCTTCACTTCGCAGTTCCGCACGTAAGTCGGATCAGCATCCGAATCATTCACTGGCGAATGATCTTCATAATCAAAGGACTTACTAATATCCGCTTGAACTTCATCATTGCCGTTGGATGGTTTTGGCTTCGGTGGAGATGATGCTTTTATTTCTGCATTCTGGTCATGTTCATTCATATCGAAGTCGGGTATTCTAATAGGTACGAGTTTACCTAAATTAATGAGGCGCTCATTGTCGCTTGAACTCTGATTTTCATTGCTATCATGGTCCGTCGGTGCAATGCAGTTAACCAAGCTAATTAGAGATTCTTCGTCACTTAAACTCCAATCAACTGGATTATTTTTCAAACTGTTAGTCTGCGAATGTTCATTTTCCTCGGAGAGTAGTATTATGGATCCAAAATACAATTTTTTTGTAGGTGGCCAATACATCTTTATTTTCTTTCCTACTTCTAAAACATCGGGTTTTTCAACCACTTCAATATCAGCTGAAGAAACGACATTTTTTGTTCCATCCTGCCACATTACGAGAATATCCATAATGGTTGGTTTTTCAAGTATCAAATAGACATAGTCTGAAAAGAAGACAGAAATTCATATTAAAATGTAATCTAAAATATTTTTTAACAGACATTTGAAATAAATAAATCTTCCAAAGTGTTTTCAATACACTGGATAATAAATGCACATAAAGTAGGTATTTATATTTATACTGTTTAACTAGGAATTTCTCCAATTTCTCCAAAATTAATAAATTTTAACAATTTATCTTAAATTAATTAGGTATAGGTATTATCGTCATACTTACACTATAGCACTGTGTTAGTACAGAATCACTTTGCTTTGTTTCAATTCTATGACATGCATTACATAAATTACAAAACAGACAACCAGAAGCGTTATCTGACAGCCAAGGATACATTGTTTTGTTTCATGGCAGAGCAAGTATTATATATTAATAAAAAGCCTCTTTTGAGCACTTCAAGATGATCCTATATACGGGATGTTCCATTATTTAATAAAACATAGGTATTGCTTCCTTAACTTTATTATTAGCATCATTACCACTTTGTACCATCACACAATTTTTCACCGAGCGTTTTATTTCACAAAGCTTTTTAAAGTGTTTTAGTATGCGGAATCTAAATATTATACTAAATAAATGAGGGGGCGTATCTCCAATGCCATGTCCTATCGAGAATGGTTTGAAAAAACAAAGAGGCGTAAGTTGACATACGCCTGTTTGTCTTTTTAGCACTTGTAAGGATAGGAGATACGTCCACATATTGTTTTGCCGTATTTGTTAACTATAAGGAAGAGAGATACGCCACTTTGTCATGTCATAGATATATACTTTTAACGGCGTGGCAATATTCAAAATGGCGGTTGGAACCAACGGAATCGTGGGAAGAATTGAGGAGTTTACAGTCGGGGAAGATTGGTTAATCTACCAAGAAAAACTAGAGAAGTATTTCCTAGTTAACAGCATTAGCGAAGAAAAATTAAAAGCTGCGATATTGCTAAGTGTAATCGGGACCGAAAAGTATAAAATGCTCCGAGACTTATCATTTCCGGACACTCCCAAGGACAATAAATATGTAGAACTGACAAAAATACTGAGAGGAATATTGCCCACAAATCTTGGTATATAGAGAAAGAATCAAATTCTACGAAGCCAAACAAACAACCGGTGAAAGTGTCTCCGATTGGTCTATAAGAATGCGAAAATTAAGGTGAACGCCCCTATATTATCGGACACACACCAATTATCGGACAGAAAATTTATGAACGAAATATAATAAGATTTTTAATATATCCCTATTTAAAAAAATATAAAGATGCTTCACATTCCATCCTTCCCCCACCGGGTTCCACCTCCATTCTTTCAGTTTACTCACCGTAGATCTGATGTTCTGGGCATGTTCAGTTGCACTACAATGACTTTACCTTAAGGATGCATTTTTCTAGTGGTGTATGTTAAGGAGCTCCGGCGGACAATAATGTAAGTTATTTATTGTCAATATTGTTTTTAAGCTATATTTTATTTCTACGTTAATAAATGGATTACCGAACGTAGAACTAATTTACATTTGAGATTAATTTGCACAATTGATTGATTAAATTAAGTGCCCGATATATGGAGCACTCATGTTACTGTTTTCCGAATATCGGCCAATGTGTCTGATAATTAGGAATTGCAGGTAAAGTTTAAAAACTGCAATAATATAAGTAAATGTACAGGTTGATCTTTGGGCAGTAATTTTCACTTAGTTTAAACTTTCTGCTCTCCAAATATCGACCGGCTATTTATGTTCAAATTTTATTGAAAAATGGAAGTTAATAATGTGTCCAATATAAGGCAATATACCTACATCATTCGAAAAATATTCCCAGTTATCGCACAGGTCTATGTGATTCTTAGATCGGACACGTTGTTTACGAGTATTTTATTTTTTAGATAATTTTTGGAGGAATCATTCACTGAAATATTTTTTCTTGAAATCGGCAGTAAAGTGTCCCAAAATCGTCATTAAAAGCACAGAAATCGTACAATAATGGGCTAAATTATTGTACGATTTTTTCAACAAGTAGGCCTTGGCGAGATGTAAACATCAAACGTCAGACGCGGAGAAATCGCCCGTCAAAAGTGACCAAATATTCAAAACCCGGCCGACAAAGGCCCATTTAACTTTTCGTACACATTGCGAAATTGTTTCCTATAGAAGCGCAATCCTTCAGTATACATATTTTAGTCAATTTGAATATCAATAGATTTGTTGTGTATAGGCTGCACAAGAAGCAGCAGTTTGGTTTTTCTGCAAAAACGTCAAACATTATGGGGCTTACGTTTCCAAGGCACTCTATGCAAAAACGATTAATTTGATATTACGGCAAGAAAAACAAAGTAAAGCATAATGTGTGACATATCATTTTAACCAGAAAAGAATCCTATCTTCAAAAATGCAAAAATCCAATATGGCGCCCATAAGAAAAATAAAAGTTGATCGTCATATCTTTTTCTAGGGAGGCTAGAAAAAAAAATGCGAGGTCATATTTAGATTCCTTGTAAAAAAGTGCCTTAATAATGTTTAACTTAGAAATGTCCAGCGCCATTCGTTTTCGTTTAAAAAAATAAAAACGAAAACGACAACTTTCAGTTTTTTCGCATTATTTTCCAATGTTACTCGGGATCAAATGCCGCAACTTTACCCCAATTTAACCGACCTCGTATCTCTTAAGATAACCAGATCCCCATGCATAGACTCGAAATACGGTCACCCTGTATATCTCTGATAAAGTACCGAAATTATGGGGCATTGGAGAATCAGATAACGGATGGATGACGAGTGAGTCATTTTATGAATATATAGCCAATGTGTTTTTTGTGTGGCTTAAAGAAAAGCAAATTAGCTTCCTGATCGTTCTTTTCGTTGATGGCCACAGCTCCCATCTGTCAATGCAGTTGAGCAAATTTTCCTCGGACCATGACATAATTTTAATTTCCTTGTATCCGAACTCGACCCACATTTTACAACCGCTGGATGTAGCGTTCTTCCGTCCGTTCAAGTCTGAGTGCAAGAAAACAGTATCTGGATGGAGAATGGACAAGGGAGGGAAAAAATTACAAAAAGGAGATTTTTGCTCTTTGTTGAAACAAACTTTTGAAAATATGGCATATCGATTAGCAGAAATTATGCAGCACGGATTCTACACATGTGGCTTACACCGTTGAATGCTGATAATATCAAATTTGAGAAGTATTTTCCAACAAATGTGCCAAACGAACAGGTGTTTTGTAAAAACGACTATCAGAAATGTCTCGCATTATTAGAAAAACATAAAATAAAGGTAAAGTCATTCAAAGCAAACAACTGCGCCCGGGAAGATAGAGGTTTATTTAGTTTTTGAAAATTCCTCAGTAATAACTGTAACGAAGACTACTTGGAAGTAGTTAGTCCAGTAGCGCTCAGTCTCATTCAGAATACAGAAGCTGAAAAAGGAGGTTTAGATGAGAATTTCAAGCATGCCCACGATGGCGGTGACATGGATATTCTACACGAAATTAGGGAAGTTGAATACCTTTTGATGGCATCATAGCTGGGAAAGATCGCGCCAAAAAAGATCTAGACCATAGATCAGATCATTTTTTTTTGAAAGATCTAAGATCATTTAAAAACAGATCATTTCATACAAAAACGATCTTAGATCAAAGATCGTCTAAAAACAATCTGTTTAAAAAAGATCATTCGATCTAAGATCTTCTAAACGATCTAAGATCTTCTAAATTATCTAAGATCTTCTAAACGATCGAAGATCCTCTGAACAATCTAAGAACTTCTAAAAGATCTAAGATCTTCTAAGCGATCTTAGGTCTTTTAAAATATTACATCTAAAAATTCATGATAAATATTATAATAGTTAATAGATGTCTATAGATACTTCTAATTTTGACATAGTAGAAAGTGACATCTTTCAAAACCGGAGCAAGTGATGATATGTAAAATTTTACGTCACTGGTTACATAAAATTATTTCCCCCACTGTGCCCTACCACTGCACAATTCGTTTCCCTCTCCAATGAATCAAGGTCAAATTCTTAAAAAAAATCTTTTTTGGAAAAGATCTTAGATCGTTATTATGATCTTAGATCCTTTCAAAGATCATAGATCTTTAAAACAATCTTAGATCTTTAAAAGAATCTAAGATCGCCAAATTAAGATCAAAGATCAGATCTTTTTGAAACGATCTTTTTAAAAGATCGTTCTTTAGTGAAGCAAAAAAGATCTAGATCTAAGATCAAGATCGCGATCTTAGATCTTTAAAACGATATTTTTTAAATAGATCTGCCCAGCTCTGGATAGCATCAACATTAATGATTTGTTGCCAAGTACTCACGAAATAGGAAAACTTACAAGTGATGATGTAAATTATAACATTCTTCTTGAAAATTCTCTTCCCGACGAAAACAATCAAGACACAGGCGGACACCGCTACCAGGCGCGTCCCCAGGTGGCGGATAGGGGAGTGCCCTACCCCGGCATTGCACCAGGCTGGGCGGGTAGGTGGGAAGTAATATACCACCCGTGGACCAACAGGATTGCACGTACCTTATAGTACAAACCTGGCAGAAGGTACAAACTGTACGCTAATTTCTATGAATATGTCGGATCTTGGAAATATAGTACCCCAGGAGGGTAGGATCGAGGATCCAGAATCCCTCCCCACCGTTACTGTGGGCTGCCCCACGGATTCTGGGGGGGGGGGGGGAACAACCGTCAGAAAAGTATAAAAGCAGAGATAAGAAAAACGGGGCCCCCCATAAAGGGACCCCTCCCAATAACGGCCGATGAGGCTAGAGTAAGGCAGGCTCCTGCCTCAGAGGTAAACACATTGGCCCAGAGCCTGGGATTGGTCAGGGTCCGCCCTAAGGGCAAGACTGGGAAGGCCAAAAAGAGGAGGAAGCTGGTGGAGGGGGCTAAGGCCGAGGCCTTCGACCCGGGCCCCTCCTTTAGGCCGGATGCTCCAGCCACTCCGTCCACGGTGAGTTCCACTGGGGACATGCCGGGGACGGGTAGAAAGAGGAAGCGGGGACGGAAGGGAGGGAGGGCCCCTATAGGGGAACACTCAACCACAGGTCTACCTGCAGGAGGGTCGCAGCAACAGCGTAACCTGCCTCGGGCCGGCCCCATTATTGGTACTTAAGTGCAAGCAAACGCTTGCAGCCTCGGTAGTCAAAACGTACTACACCCCTGCTAGATAAATTCATTATTGGTACTTAAGTGCAAGCAAACGCTTGCGGGCTCGGTAGTCAAAACGTACTACACCCTGTACCCATAGGAAGGACACCTAAAAATCTACAACAAAAAATATAACTGTCCTTCTGGTTGCGATTCGCTGCTTTCAGGACAAAGAACTTTTCTAATCACAAAAATTTCTTAGATAGATAGATTCAATAACTCTTCATACTCCTTTCTTTTGATGTCGCGCGGCATTTTTACTCCGAAAATCTAACAATAAATAATAGGATAGATCGATGCTATGGTCCGCCTGCGAGCGCACATAAAAATGAACTGCTTACATGGGGTTTATCGGGAGCCGGCTGGCGTTTTTTGCTTTGAACCGCGTGCGTGACTCATATAAAAGTGTTACCAAAGATCAAGAAGGACGGAGACGCGACGAATAATTTTCTTCCTATAGGTCTGAATCGCGAGGAAAAACAAATTATGCAAAAATACGTAGGTACGGTTGGCGTCAGACGAAACCGAACGCTAAAAATTCATTTCCTTGGAATATTTTGATTCTGTTCTAACATTTGGCAACGTCGCGTTCGTCGGACGCTTCTTCCCTCGTTCTGAGCTTGAATCCCTTGTTTATTGAATGGATTTTGGGTATTATTACCCCAAAAGTATCTAGAAAATGGCTTTACGTCGTTCGGTTTCGTCTGACGCCAACTGTACTAGGTACTACTAAAAACAAAAAATAAAAACCCCATGCTGCAAGTAGATACCCATCTCGGTACTCACCTATTTTTTTTATTGATCACGCGTGTATTCTTTTTATTTTCAAACCGTACCCCCCCTATGTATTAACCACCACTGCACAGAACAGACAATCATATGCCAAAGCCTACCTCCACACATTTTGAGATTCTCTGAAAATACCCAGATACTGTGGCTCAGGTCCAGAAAATCAAAATGTAAAGTGGGTAACTCATATCCAACCTGCGTTTAGGTATATTTTACAGCAGAGGAAGAATTAAGACACTTACACAGATATGTGTAAAATACCTACTAAAAGAGATAGTTCCAAGTATGGTATGGTACCTCAGAAGATACTTGTAGATTTTGAAAAGGCTTGCATGAATGCAGAGAGAATTTGGTTCCCAGATGCTTAATTTAAAGGTTGCTAATTTCATTTGAACCAAAGCCCCACTAGAAAAATTAATAATGTTGGCTTGAAGCACAGAATAGCCACCGTAACTATTCTGTGCTTGAAGGCTGAGCTCGAGAGCAACGCCGACACAAAATTAATGCTGAAGTTCCTTGCTGCATTATCATTTGTCCCGTTCATGTGCAAGATAAGTTTTTGATAATTTAGCACAAACATTTCCCATTTAAGAGAAGTTTAATGACGTCTTCACCTGCTTTTTTTTCTATATACATTGCAGGCGCTGCGGGATCTACAATTAAATGTAAACGTATGGAATCATTATGACTTGCCCTTGAAGAGTTGCCGGGAACTACGAACTGCTGCGAAGGATTTCATAATGCCTTAAATTCGATATTTCGATACAGTCACTCAAGTGTGGTTATTCTTTTCGAAGGGGTGCAGAGGGACCTGATATGCCACAGGTTGACATTGGCAAACGCACGAGAAAACCGACTAAAGCCTCTAAAAAGAAAATACAGGCAGCTGCAGGCATTTATTATTTCTTGCAATGTTGAAAAATATGGCGAATATGAAGATAAATTGTCGGCATGGGTCCCGACGTGAACGTTTGTTTTAAGTGCGCTGACAATTTTATAGTTAAAACAAAGTCTGTTCAATGTGCCTATTGTGATAATGTGTTTCACCTACACTGTGCATCTATTAAAGACTCCTGGCAAAAAATTATCGTCGAAAGCAACAACGTTTTTTGATTTTGCGATGAATGCAAAAACAAATGGAAGGAAAAAATTAACGCCGGGGATGAAGAAACAACTAATGCGGACGTAAAAATATTTAAACGTGAGATAACTTGCCTGGAGCGTGAAAAATCAATGTTGGAAAAGTTGCTGATGGAAATGGAGTATACCAACAATTTGCAAAAAACCTTAATAAATGGATCTGCAAATCATCGAGGAACAGGGCAAGATTCATCCATGAAAATCCAACAACTATCTTTTAGTGATGCTGTAAAAAAACGAAAACCACCCTTAACTCTGTTGGTTACAGCACGGGACAATGACCAAAATGTGGACATCTTCCGGGAAGTTGCTAAAAAAACTAATCCCGGTGATATAAATGTGTGTATTCAATCATCAAGAAAAATCCGAGGAGGCGTTGCCATCGATTGTGATAATGTGGAATCTATGAATAATTTAAAAAAAACACTTATCCTCCAATATGGGAACCAAATACACTATCAGTGAAGCGAAAAAATTAAATCCCAGGTTAGTTATAAAAAATGTACGGTTGGATGGTCTCACCTCCGATGAGATGATCATAAATAATATTATCAACTTGAATGACATTGCAGATTGTACTCTATCAGGGAATGACATTAAAATTGTTACAAAACTTAGACATCGCGACAGTCTTAATTTGATAATAGAAGTGTCGGCAAATGTGAGGAAAAAGTTATTAGGCAGGGGATATGTTTTTATAGGCTGGAAAAAATCTTTTGTTTCAGATCATTTTAATGTCATTAGATGTTATAAGTGTTGTAGGTACGGCCATTCCGCTAAGAGTTGTGAATCGGTTATTTGTTGTTCTCTTTGCGGTGAACAACACTCCCAAAAGAAATGCAAAAGTCCTCATAAACATTGTATAAACTGCACTGAATTTAACTGAAAATTTAAATCAAATGTGCCCGTTGATCATTCCACTTTCGACACTGCTTGTCCGGTTTTTGAACATCATTTGTCTATTTTAAAATCAAAAATAAATTATGACTCGAAATAATACTGCTGTGAGTAACCTCGCGAAAATCGGCCAAGTAAATACAAGATCACTCTTGCCTTCTTTTAACGAGTTTTCTGATATGGTGATTGATAATAATTTTGATATTATGGCAGTGACAGAAACTTGGCTCTCGCAAACTGTGCCGAGCAGTGCTGTATCGATGTCTGATTATACCTTTTATCCCAGTGATAGAGTGGGGCGAGGGGGAGGCATTGGTGTTTATATAAAATCACATATAAAGTGTGAGCATTTTAATATAAATAAAATTAATATTGGATAAAAGATTGACATTAATCTTAGGGATTGTTTATCGGCCTCCAAAGGGAAACATGAATGCGGCTCTGGCCAGTTTTGAAAATGCTCTTTCGGTCGTCTCAGCTCACAGTGATTTGATTCTCGTATTGGGCGACTTCAATGTTGATTTTTTTAACCCCAATAATAAAATATTGCAATGTCTTCACTCATATAATTTGGAACAAGTGTTGGGCGAAGCCACGCGAATCGTGCAACACTCGCAAACACTACTAGATCCTATACTTTGTAATTGTCCTGAGCGTTGCTCTGATGTGAAAACTTTGAATGCAGATTTATACTCTGACCATAGAATGGTGAGTTGCAGTTTTGACTTGCAGGTGTGCAGACCCCTGCAGGTACAAAAACCTATAGATGTTTTCGAAATTTCGACATGGATTCTTTTAATAAAGATTTGTGTAATATTCCATGGTCGGATATTTTCTATATCAAGGATATTGATGACAAGGTTGACTTCTTGACAAAGTGGATAACTCATTTGTTTGATTGTCATGCGCCTCTTAAAACTTCGCTAATCAGCAAACCGAAAGCACCTTGGCTAACTGATAATCTACGGTACATCTTTAAATTGAGGAATAAGGCATTGTCAGTTTATAAAAAATCACAGACAAATGAATCCTGGGAGCATTACAAATACCTCAGAAATTATGCCAAGGCCTCTCACAGAAGGGAAAAAGCTGCATACCTCAAGTACCTTCTCTCACAAAAAGATACCAAAACTTTTTACAAATCTCTTAAGTCGCTTAATATTCAGCCTTCGACCAACTGTGAAATTCCCCACCACTTGCAAAACTCGAGTGATACAAATAACTATTTTTTATCTGTTTTCCAAAACAACGATACACCTTGTCTCGATAAAATTCAATTTTATACAAATAATAGCATTAATGGCAAGAAGTCGTTTAAGATCGAATTTGCAACCGTAGATAAAATAGTTGAAGTAATAAATAAAATAAAATCTAATTCGAAGGGTTGCGACGGTATAAGCTTAGACATGATCCGCTACTGTTTACCTGTTATCGCTCCGCATGTAACTCATCTGTTAAACTGTTGTATTGAACACAGTTACTTTCCAACTACTTGGAGGGTGGCTGTTGTCACTCCGCTACCTAAGATTGAGAACCCGAAAGCTTATTACGATCTGCGTCCTATTAGCTTGCTACCGAGTTTTTCTAAAGTTCTTGAGAAAATAGTATCTGAACAACTTGTGAAATTCTTGGAGGTAAATAAATTATTTCCAGAGAATCAATCAGGATTTAGGAAAGCCCATAGCTGCGTCTCGTCTCTGGCAAATTTGAGTGATAACATTCTAAGGGGTATTGACAACGATGAAGCCACTGCTTTGGTTCTCTTGGATTTTAGTAAGGCATTCGATACTATAAGTCATAATTTGCTGATTGCTAAATGTAAATATATCGGTTTTGATAATTCTGCATTAAAATTCATATCTAATTACTCAAAGGATTGGTTTCAGCAGGTTAGTATCGGAAACAACGTCTCTGAACGATCACTTATTACGTCGGGTGTCCCACAGGGTTCTGTGCTGGGGCCTACGCTTTTCCTCGTTTATACTTTCGACCTAATGAATGTTGTTACTCGATCAAATACTCAGGCTTTTGCCGATGATACGCAAGTTTACTTGAATTTTCACCCCAAAAATTATCTGGTAGCACAGAAAACTTTGAGTGAGGATCTGCTATGTATAAATAAATATGCTATAAGTCACAATTTGCATTTGAATCCGACAAAATCTAAACTAATTATATTTTCAAAAAAGAAGCATAGAGAATTTCTGAAATTAAATAAGCGAGTTCAAATAGATGGTTCGGATGTGACTGTTGTGTCGACTGCGAGGATTCTTGGTTTGACATTTGATGAGGGACTTCGATTCGTGGATCATGTTGTTGGGTTGACCAAGGGATGCTACTTGAGACTAAAATTGCTATACGCAAGTAGGAGCTTATTGGATATGAATACAAGAAAGCTTCTCTGCGAAAGCTTAATTCTTTCAAAAATTCATTATGGAGATATTGTATATGTACCGTGTTTGGATAGTGCGACATTGAACAGATTACAAAGAATACAAAACACATGCTGCAGGCTAATTACAAACCTAAGAAAATATGATCATATATCTCCATCCTTCAAAGAATTAAAATGGTTGGATGTTAGGGGCAATTTTGCGCTACATATGCTCACTTTTGTTGCTAACATTATTAAAGCCTCTTCTCCTCCTTACTTAGTAAGAAAACTTGTGCCACGCGCTGCAATACATAGCTTAAATGTTCGTCACACAAATTTATTTACAATGCCTGCCCACCGCACATCATTCTTTGAAAGGTCTTTTTCTTTTAACGCTGTTCACCTGTATAATTCCTTAGATACAACTTTGAGGAACGAGATTGGCAACAGGGTTTTTAGCGGAAAGGTAAAGAGGTAGCTGCTTTATAGATGATGGTGCTTTTTATATGTCCTGGACACTGTTTTCGTCGTTGGCTATAACTGTATTATATCGTTTGATACGCCGTAGTTTAATAAAATGTATATAGGTTATGTTTTGGGTAGATATAGGTAGATATAGGTTAGGGTTAGGTAAAGGTTAAGTATGAATGGCACTTGTTGCCAGACTTCGCCTTTGTACAGGATACCTACATGTTTTGTACTGTATTCTTGCAATAAAGTCCTATTATTATTATTATCTCGACTTAGCCAAAAGGCATTCGCACTCCCTCTACGGGGAACGTTCACTCAGATCCCGGGTATCCCGGATACCAAAAGGATCTGGCTCGGACGAGACCCTTGCCATGTTATCGGGCCTTAGGTGACATTGATGTTGTTGGATGATCCTGCATTCCCCATGAATTTCCTGACGGTTCGGGCTGTCGCAAGTAGTACCGCTTTCTGCATGGACCTGTAAAGACTATCAGTTAGACCCAGCTCCTTGATGTTTCTCAGCAAACTTTTTGGTATAACACCAGTTGTTGACATGATGATTGGAATCGTCTGGACGTTCTCCATTTCCCATTGCCTTCTAATTCGTTCTTCTAAATCTCTGTACTTCGCGATCTTCTCGACTTGCTTCACACGCAGGTTGTTGTTGTTCGGGATGGCCACATCAATCAGAGTTGTCTGCCTAGAAATTTTATCAACTATTATAAGGTCCGGTCTGTTATGGGCAACTCGTTGATCTGTCGGAACTGTACGATCCCAGTACATCTTGTAGTTGCTGTTCTCAAGAACAGGCTCAGGTGTGTAGTTGTAATATGGGACCCTCTCTGCCTGCACAAGCAGCAGCTTTTCCGCCAGTTCCTGGTGCAAGATCTTGGCAACCGAATCGTGCCGTTCCTTTTATTCCGTTGATGCGAACATCTGACATCCTCCTGTTATGTGCTGGATTGTTTCTGAAGTTGGGCACCCGTATCTGCATCTGTCATCCACTACCGATGCATCTCCTACAATCAATTTTAGGTAGTTGCGAGTTGGTATAACCTGATCTTGTATGACCAGTAGGAAGCCTTCAGTCTCGGGGAACATTCGTCCCGAGGTCAGCCAATAGTTCGACGCTAACTTGTCGACATGTTCCTGGTTAACCTCATTAGGATGCCTCCCGTGCAGCGGCTTCCCCAACCACCTCTGTAGTTTATCGTTGTCGGTTCGGTGGTGATTTTGACGCTCGTGTTCCGTCAGACGTAGCGGTGTTGAGACGTCTGCTCCGCATATAGCCCTATGTAGTGTGGAGCTGTTGGCCTGCCTGTAGAAATAATTACGCAGATTTAATATTTGTTGGTCCAATTGCTTGCTGAGATCTGCCAATCCTCTTCCTCCTAGTTGACGTGGCAGAGTTGTTCTTTCTACGGCGCTACGGGGATGATGTTTACGAGCTTTTGTCAGTAGTGTCCTAACTTTTCGTTGCAGGTTGTTGATGTCCGTGTTGGTCCAATTCACTATTCCGAACGAATAGCTGAGTACAGAGCACGCATACGTGTTCAGGGCCTTAAACAAATTCCTGCTGTTAAGATAAGTTCGCACTACTTGTCTTACTCTTATTATTATTATTATTATCTCGACTTAGCCAAAAGGCATTCGCACTCCCTCTACGGGGAACGTTCACTCAGATCCCGGGTATCCCGGATACCAAAAGGATCTGGCTCGGACGAGACCCTTGCCATGTTATCGGGCCTTAGGTGACATTGATGTTGTTGGATGATCCTGCATTCCCCATGAATTTCCTGACGGTTCGGGCTGTCGCAAGTAGTACCGCTTTCTGCATGGACCTGTAAAGACTATCAGTTAGACCCAGCTCCTTGATGTTTCTCAGCAAACTTTTTGGTATAACACCAGTTGTTGACATGATGATTGGAATCGTCTGGACGTTCTCCATTTCCCATTGCCTTCTAATTCGTTCTTCTAAATCTCTGTACTTCGCGATCTTCTCGACTTGCTTCACACGCAGGTTGTTGTTGTTCGAGATGGCCACATCAATCAGAGTTGTCTGCCTAGAAATTTTATCAACTATTATAAGGTCCGGTCTGTTATGGGCAACTCGTTGATCTGTCAGAACTGTACGATCCCAGTATATCTTGTAGTTGCTGTTCTCAAGAACAGGCTCAGTTGTGTAGTTGTAATATGGGACCCTCTCTGCCTGCACAAGCAGCAGCTTTTCCGCCAGTTCCTGGTGCAAGATCTTGGCAACCGAATCGTGTCGTTCCTTATATTCCGTTGATGCGAACATCTGACATCCTCCTGTTATGTGCTGGATTGTTTCTGAAGTTGGGCACCCGTATCTGCATCTGTCATCCACTAGCGATGCATCTCCTACAATGAATTTTAGGTAGTTGTGAGTTGGTATAACCTGATCTTGTATGGCCAGTAGGAAGCCTTCCGTCTCGGGGAACATTCGTCCCGAGGTCAGCCAATAGTTCGACGCTAACTTGTCGACATGTTCCTGGTTAACCTCATTAGGATGCCTCCCGTGCAGCGGCTTCCCCAACCACCTCTGTAGTTTATCGTTGTCGGTTCGGTGGTGATTTTGACGCTCGTGTTCCGTCAGACGTAGCGGTGTTGAGACGTCTGCTCCGCATATAGCCCTATGTAGTGTGGAGCTGTTGGCCTGCCTGTAGAAATAATTACGCAGATTTAATATTTGTTGGTCCAATTGCTTGCTGAGATCTGCCAATCCTCTTCCTCCTAGTTGACGTGGCAGAGTTGTTCTTTCTACGGCGCTACGGGGATGATGTTTACGAGCTTTTGTCAGTAGTGTCCTAACTTTTCGTTGCAGGTTGTTGATGTCCGTGTTGGTCCAATTCACTATTCCGAACGAATAGCTGAGTACAGAGCACGCACACGTGTTCAGGGCCTTAAACAAATTCCTGCTGTTAAGATCAGTTCGCACTACTTGTCTTACTCTCTTGATGAATTCGTTCTTTAAATCAGTCTTCATTGTTCGATGGTCTATCCTTTGAGCTTGTTTCATCCCGAGATACTTGTATGTATCTCCCTTGCTCATTGCTTCGATCTCCTGGCCGTCCTGCATCTCGTGTGCGCTTTGTTCGAGCTTTCCCCGGATGCTATTAAGGGTGCGGCACTTGTCCAGTCCAAACAGCATTCCGATGTCCCTGGAGAACTCCTCTACAATTTTAAGCATTTGCGTTAGTTGGTTTTTGGTTGCTGCGATCAGTTTTAAATCATCCATATATAATAGGTGATTCAACTTGATCGCTTCTGCGTTGTTGCTTTTGATAGCGAAGCCATATTTTGTAGAGTTCAACCGATGTGATAGAGGGTTCATCGCCATGCAGAACCACAGTGGACTGAGTGAATCTCCTTGGAAAATCCCTCTTCGGATGTTGATTGTGTCGGTCTCGATGTTACTGTCTGCGGTTCTGAGTTGTATCTTAGTGCGCCAGGTTGTCATAACGTGTTCTAAAAAGGAAACTGTATGATGATCTATTTTATACAGCTTTAAGATACCTGTGAGCCAGTCGTGAGGTACGGAATCAAATGCTTTTTTGTAGTCCACATAAGCCATGTGGAGGTTTCGTTGCTTGGAATGAGCCTGGTTGCAGATGACAGAGTCTATGATGAGTTGCTCTTTGCATCCCATTGCGCCCTTCGAGCAGCCCTTCTGCTGCATTGCAATGATGTTGTTCCGCTCGCAGTGAGCATATATTCGCTGCGTAAGGCAAGATGTGATTATCTTGTACAGCGTAGGCAAGCAGGTTATTGGGCGGTACTTGGCAGGGTTATCCGTATTCCGCTGGTCTTTTGGTAACAGGTAGGTTGCACCCTGTGTAAGAAACAATGGCATTTTCAGAGGATCGAGCAAGACTTCATTAATTAAGGTAGTTATCTGTTCATGCGTGCACCACAACTTCTTAATCCAATAATTTTGGAGATGATCTGGACCTGGTGCCTTCCAGTTGTGGGAATTCTTGATGACATCGGAGACCTCAGCGGTTGTGAATTGCTCGTGTTGCATCTGGCTATAGTTCCGGCCCATCTCGCGTTCTTCGCTGATCCAGCTTGCACTGACATTGTATGGACCTGGTGTGGCAAGTTGATTTCTCCAGAAACCGTCGACCTGTTCTCTGCTAGGGTAACTCGCATTTGTGGCATCGGCGCTAGAATTAAAAGCACGGTAGAAACCCTTTTCTGATCGTTCAAAGAGTTTGTTGTCTCGTTTCCTGTTGTTACTAGCCTTGTATCTCCTCAGACGCCCTGCGAAAACAGAAAGTTTTTGTTTTAATGTGTCAAGACATTGTTGAGCAGTGATGTTCGCGGGGTCATGCCGAGAATGCATTTGGGTGCGGCTCATTATTGCCTGCACCGCCCTCTGGATCCTTCTAGTTCTAACTCCTCTGATATATTCCGTCACTTGTCCTATGTCTTTACGGAGACTCTCGATCTTCCGATTTTATTATTATTATTATTATTATTATTATTATTATTATTAAATTGGCCTGCCTATAAGAATATTAAGCAAATTTGAAATAAAATATAATAGATTCTTGATTTATTGTATTGGCTATTTGTTTCCCAATAAACTATTGACTACCTAATACCTATAGTTGATCGTTTATTCTATTCCATCTCGTCTTGGTGCCTGAAAGTACAAAAAGTAAAATAAAAATAGTGAGCAATTTTCAATGTGCATTTTATTCCTGTGAGTTTTTTCCCTGTGCGCATTTATCACGGCGCGTTTTTTACCGTGCGCGCATTTTTCCGTGTAGGTATACAGGTTTTCTTGTGTTTTCCGCGCGCCCATTTTTCCTTGTGCGCAATTTTTCAGTGCGCTTATATGACTGAGCGCTTCTTTCTGTGCGCTTTTTCCCGTGCGGTTTTTCCTACTAGACTTGTTGAACAAATGTTTACGTAGGTCGCAGCCAGCAGATTGGTTACGCCACTGCCAGGGTGGCGCGGGCGGCGCGCCGCCGAACCGAAGGGCGGCCGTCCCACACGCCGGGCGCCGTCGCCGCCGGCCGGTATAAAGTTAGGGAACGGCTGGCGCGGATCCATTCGAGCCGCCCGCCGCCGCCGCAGCTGCCGCCGCCGCCAGACGCCCCGCACGCCGCCGCCGCCATGGTCCGGGTGGCTCGGGCGCTGTCCCCACACCCTCTGCTGCTCGTGCTGGCGGTGTTCACCGTCTGCGCGGCGATCCCGCACGGGGTCATGGCGATCGACCTCAGCCGCCTCTACGGACACATCAGCTCCAAGAGGGGTGAGTGCATCGCGACTGTCGGCATGTGTGTTTTTCATGCTCCCCCGAGGTTTTCGGTCAGAGACGGCGTTAATTTTTTTGTCGTTCGATGCGAACTTCTTTGTATTTTTTTAAATGTCGTGTTTAGTTTAGTTTTATTGAAAATAATCAACAAACGCATAAAAAGTTTCTTTTACTTTCCCTTACTAGGGAATGTTAAAAATAATATAAAATGAAAATAAACCCGTATTGCCGTAAATGCTGTTGTCCTAAAGAAACACGCTGTATATAAAACAATAAATTGAGATAAGTATTTGAAGTTAACGTTTATAATAAAGCATGTTTAGTGGCATATCAGGTAAAGGACACCAATTGAAAAAAAAAAATGCGCTGATGAACACATAGGAAGTTTACATGACCAACAACCATGAATGGTTACCCTACACCCTCTAACCCCTCCTAGTAGGCCAGTCAAATTCCATTTTGAGAGTGAAGTTTTTCGGGACATTTATTTCTAAGCGGCAATCGATACCTTTTTTATTGTAGAATGAATATATAAAAATCCCAAAAAATCTTATGTGAGCTAAAGCGGCCATCTTGAAAAATGGCCGCCAAAACACACTTTTTTTAGATCCAAATATCTCAGTAACCTTCAGTCCGATTTGGAATATCTTTTTTTTTTGTTTTGTTCCAATTTCTTAGTACTATAAAAAGTGTAATGCTGAAAATTTAGAAAAAATCAAAAATAAAGCCAGAACAACCATTCAAAAACTTTAATACAATTTTTCGCTTAAAAATTCTGTTTAATTGCATTTTAAAATCAATTTAAAAAAATATGAAAAATAGTTCCTACAAAATTTTAATCTATTTAATTTTCTACAATTTGATTTTTTTGTGAACTTTTTATCTTCAATATTAACGGAGTTATGACTTATTGTTGGTAATCATGCACCATCGTTATCGCGAATGCAAGGCGGTGTAATGTACTTTTGCTAGCCGAGTTTACTTTTGAAAATAAAGTTCTTACCATTATGCATATCAACAATAGTTTTATGTCAGTTTCAGGCATAAGTAAAATATAAAAATCAAAATAAGCACAAGGAAAGTGTTTCTTTTTAAATGACTGCCCGCTTATCCATCGAAACGATATTATTATGTTTGATATAAATATGTGCAATTTATTTAGAAATAAATAAATAAAATACTTTAATAATTATTTTTATAAGTTTAAATGAGAACAATAATTTTGCTTGTAATAATATATTATGCATCGGAAAAATTTTCTTCGGGGACGCATGCTGTCTATTTGCAGTCAATTCCATGGCAATTGTAGCACATAGAACTGCAACGTCCCGTTTCGGAGCACACACATGTTTTTAAGGACTTCCTGAGGTGCTGGAGGTAATAGGAAACATTCGGCCGCTGTACAGGGTGTCCCATTTTGGGTGTTTTTGGGTGTTTTTCTCAAAAATCTCGGTTCTTATTAAAGCTAGAGGGTTGCGGTTTTCACGTCACTGTACTACTTTTTTGAGAGGAATTTGGTGGATCAATCAGATTTTAGATAAGTTTTATAGTTTCCGCGCATTGGCGCAAGACTGAAATTTTCGATATTTTGGAAACCTCTCTCCTGGCTACAACTTATATACTTATATATCGACAAATTTAATAAACTATTTTTATAGATTTTTTGGCGTAGAATCTAATGGAATAATTAGTTTTTTGGTAGCGTTAATAGTTTTTGAGATATGAACTATGGTTTCCATTTTAAAAAATATAACTTTGGTTCATATCTCAAAAACTATTAACGCTACCAAAAAACTAATTATTCCATTCGATTCTACGCCAAAAAGTCTATAAAAATAGTTGATTAAATTTGTCGATATATATAAGTTGTAGCCAGGAGAGAGGTTTCCAAAAAATCCAAAATTTCAGTCCTGCGCCAATGCGCGGAAACTATAAAACTTATCTAAAATCTGATCGGTCCACCAAATTCCTCTCAAAAAAGTAGTACAGTGACGTGAAAACCGCAACCCTCTAGCTTTAATAAGAACCGAGATTTTTGAGAAAAACACCCAAAAACACCCAAAATGGGACACCCTGTACAGTTTCTATCCGAATTTTTCAAGTGACGGTGAATTTCCCAACCAGAATTGAATTTGTAGGTATGTACGTCCTAAAATTTGTTAATTCTACTGTTTGTATTAATATATATTTTCCTATGTTCATAAGAATTTATATACCTTAATATACATGGAGCACGTAAAGGTTGGAATAAATTCGGTAAAATGTTGTACTGTTCGATTAAAAATTAAGCCTGCTTAAAAATGGAACTGAACAAAAAATAACCACTACAATGTAGGTACAGTGGTCTTATATTGAAATGTCTAAAAACTTAATAATTTATGTAAAATTTAAAATTTATGAAAATTTTTTTTTATGTAATTTATTATTATTATTTGAGTACGCCGATACAAGGAAAATGCGTTCTTTTAAATGACGCTATCAAAAATAGTGGTTGCCATTTAAAAAATATATAGATGACATCATAGCTTGCTTAGTAATGACGTCAGAAAAAAGAACAAATATGTCAAAATATGCGCCTTTCAAAATTATGTTGGACGTGTCGAAGCGTTTTTTTTTTAATCGCACAGTACCGAATTTATTCCAACCTTTACGTGCTCACTGTATGTTGGTCCAAGGCATCTCTCGTTAGGAGGGAGCACTGCCAAATCAAAAGATTTCTCTAGTGTTTGTTTAGCGATTCCAACATTAAACAGCCTGAATCTTTCGTCGTTAACGTTGCTAGTGCCTTCTAATCCATACACTAGCAACATAAACTAATGACTAACCTCCAGCAACATATCCATATCAGCATTAGAATATTAGAATCATTAAAAATGAGTAAATTCGGCTAGCCAAAGTACATTGCACCGCGTTGCATTCGCAATAACGATGGTGCATGGTTACCAACAATAAGTCATAACTCCGTTAATGTTGAAGATAAAAAGTTCACAAAAGAATCAAATTGTAAACGATTAAATACATTAAATCTTTGTAGGAATTATTTTTCATATTCTTCTTTTCAATTGATTTTAAAATGCAATTAAACAGAATTTTTAAGCGAAAAATTATATTAAAGTTTTAGAATGGTTGGTGTGGCTTTATTTTTGATTTTTTCTAAATTTTCACCATTACACTTTTTATAGTAGGTACCTACTAAGAAATTGGAACAAAACAAAAAAAAAGAAATTCCAAATCGGACTGAAGGTTACTGAGATATTTGGATCTAAAAAAAGTGTGTTTTGGCGGCCATTTTTCAAGATGGCCGCTTTAGCTCACAAAGGATTTTTTGCGATTTTTACACATTCATTCTACAATAATAAAGCTATCGATTGCCGCTTAGAAAAAAATGTCCGGAACTACTTCACTCTAACCCCCTTTTCTGGCGAAATTTGACTGGTCTATAGTAGCTGTAGAAGACGCAGAAGTCTCCTACATCTCAACGCTACTAATTAATATCAATTGGAATAAATAACACCTCGCCGATGGAACCCGTATCTCCGGTAGCTTAGTTGGTTAAGTGCCTACGGCTACAGTAGCAATCCCGGGTTCCAGTCCCGGCTGGAGTGCATTTTTTCAATTAGTATGCTTTCCCTGATATGCCACTAAACATCCTTTATTTTTTATAATTGCAGATACTAAAAATCTTTCTGTGTTTCATTTTCTTGGCTTGACATTGTAGGTTAGAATTTCCACGTTTGATACTTGCATTAAGTCGCTAAATATCGAATTTTGTGGGTTGATGAACAAATAGGAAGTTCACATAACCAACAATCATGAATGGTTACCCTACAGTCCTACACCCTCTAACTCGTCCTAGTAACTCTAGAAGACGCCGAAGTCTCCTACATCTAACCGCTACTAACTAATATCTCCGGTAGCTTATAGTTGGTTAAGGTGCAACGATACCCCCCATTTTAAAGAGTTTCGTAGTTTACATCTACTTGCATTTCTTAATATTTTCACTTGATTTTTTTTTGTAGCTTAGATAAAACTATAAAGAATCGTCGTTGTGTAATCACGAACTGTGAAGGACTAATGCGACACTGAAAAAAATGCCAAACATACCCGAAATTCGACTATATTCGGTTAAGAATTTCGAGTATTTCCGCCGCTCAAAAATATTTCGAAAGACACAAGGACGATTGAGGCATTCGATAACATTATTTTAAGACTACCTTCAAGTCGATACGTTTGTTCGTTTGGCTATTTGAAAACTAAGAACCCATTACCCGGCAATAAAATATCCGTGAATTGGCCATCCGAGCAGGAATTAGACGTACGGAGGGCGGGCGTTCGCTGGAACCCGTGGTTCCTCTACTTCCCCCTACTTCGGGTACTTCGGCCTACCTCACCGGGCTCGGGAACTACGGCAGGAAACTTTCAATCGATATAAGATGTTTCATTTTATTAGTCTTCCTTATTTTTTGCGTTTCGCTTGTTTTGAATGTTAGCAAATATTTCCGAGTACACCCGAAGGTGAAGAAAATATTTTCTACCGCGACATTATGTATGTCGACTGGCATATATAATACTCATTATTATTATTCCTCCAGGAATAATAAATAAATAATTATTATTCACAAAATACTTTTGTGTAAAATGGTTTAATCCCTAGGGCATAAAATGGCCTGGTCGTGCAAAAAGAAGCAAATTTAAATTCTAGACCATATTGTGAGCTTGATGTTTACTTTAAAAATGTGATAGGTAAAAGTAATATTTTTGTCAAATAAATGGGTCATGTGAAACATTTTTTGAAAACGAATAATATCCTATGTAATACGATTATTGTGTCAAATCGCTGCATGATAAAAGCTAATTTAAGTATATACTTTCCAGAGAGAACGATAATAATTCTGACATCCAGTCAGTTTTGGAAACTTCTTCGTTAGAAGATTGTTCGAAAGTCATTGGAGTTAAAAATCGGGCAAAATAAAAATAGTATATTTTATTGTTCCAGTCAGTCGAATTTATGACATTTTACTACATTTCCTAGGAGGTTCGATAACTCAGATTTGTCAGAAGGTTCTGAAACTGAACGGCAGTCAGGGTAAGAATACCTAATGTTTGATAATGATGTCACAACAGTCACAGTCAGTGAAACCAATAGTAGTAATTTGTGGGCTTTTGTGCTTTTATTCCCGTATAATAGGGTTCCCAGAATTTGAGACAGGGCTACTAGGGTACTAACACATATTTTGCACACTTATTATTCGGATATAGATATAAGTAGTAGTGCATGTGCATAGGGTTTGAGAAACAAACTTTCTGGGAAAAATAGGGCTTTGAATGGAACATTTACAAACTTCCCCCTACAAAAATTAGGTCACGCTCAACCTCTTAATCCGACCCTGAGAAAATTAGCTCCCCTCCGGCTTTTGGAGACTTTTGAAGCTATGCCCTCACGGGATGATAAAAGTTACAAACTTGACAGAATGTTATCGAGGTTCGAAAAATGACTAGAATGAAGTTTTTCGATGTTTAGATATAATAATTCTTGTAGTTATTTCCGGCCCTGTAAGTATTTTTATTTTATTTGAATCTGATGAATTATAAAATGCATTTCAACATATAATTCAATTCACACTGTATAAGCGAAAGAGTCTCGGAACATTGTTTTGGAAGAATTACGAAGTTATGTGAGTTATGTCTATAAAGCACATCGAGATATTTCGACATGAATTCCCAACACTTTAGAGGCATTTCGGTAAAACTTAGAGGTATTTTCTGATATTTTGAGGCATATCGTAGATTTTCCGAGGCACTTCGAGGCGTTTTCCTTGAAAAAGGCAGTTCGGTGTACACACTTAGGGATGCGAATTTCCCCTCCTGTACAATGTTAACATTATCCACAGGTTAAGTTAGACAGCGTCATATATTTCAATCCTAGAATAGTTGGTATTTCCCGAGGATTTTCAGATGTAGGTCATACACACATGAATATTTCATTGTTTACCATACAATTTAGGAAAAATAGGGAAAGGCCGAGTCGGTGATTATAAACAGCGAGTTGCGAAAGCCTCTGGGAAAATTGCGCCGAACGAATTATCCATTGTTTTATTTATGTTTTGAAGTTTTTTATTTGCTTATGCAGCTATAAATTCTAAGAAAACCTGATTAAGTCTTAATCATCGCCTGATGATGACATGGTTAGCGAAACGCGCGTCGAGTGCAAAAAAAAGAGTTTTGTTGTGTGGAGTTAAGCAAAAGAATTATCCATTATTACATTTTATAAAGAATGTTTTAGTGGCATATCAGTTAAAGGATACCAATTGAAAAAATGCACTCCAGCCGAGACTCGAGGGGGTAACCACGAGTGGAAATTGTTGTACACTACCTTGGAAATGCGTGGAAATGTGTGGCTAATATTTGGAAATATTGGAAATATGTGGAAATGTTTGGATATGTTTGGCTGTTTAGATAATATTTGGATAAAATTTGGATAATACTGGGATAATAATTTGTAGTGCAGTAATAATGCGCGTTGGAATGCAGAATGGCCGCCTTTTATACTAGGCATTTTTCCTTTTATCACACACTGTAAGTATGTGGATTTTGACACAGCCTGTATTTTACTCTTATTCATCATTCTGTGACGTCATCGATATTCTAGCTTACACTCTTTTAGATAATATTTTCTGCTTTGAATTTTGAATATCGCGCCATGGGCTGACGTCAGAGCGCGTGATGAGTCGCGCGCCAAAGTCAGAGCGCTACGATTGGCAGCGAGAAAAGGGGGCAGGCTTGAGAGGAAAGTGGGGGGGTCGCCCAAGTAAGGCCATACCTACTAGGATTTAAATATACAATAATATTTATAACATCGTTTCAAGTATTTTTCCGAGTAGGGGAATGCGGGGCAATATGGGGTACCGGGGTATAACGGGTTACGAGTATTTTTACTAGATACAGCCTAACTGAAGCAGCCAAATTTCAAATCTACATGTCCCCCTTCCACCTCTTTTCGATGCAAGACCAAGCCCCCGGTCAAGTCAATTCAGTGACTACATAGCTATTGTTGGGAGTACAACAGCTCCCCTGTTTTAAAACTTGTGTTTACGTTTTTCCAAGATAAATACAGTTTTTATACGATTTTCGATGTGAGTTTTATTGCTTAATTAAACTTATTTTAAGTATGATTAATCTAAATAATTTTATCGAAAAATAATTGTCATTGTAAATTTTATTTATATTTTATTGTAAAACGTGCGCCGGGTCAAAATGGGGTATTAGAGATGGGGCAAAATGGGGTACCCCGGGTACCCGGGTACCGTACCCGGATGTCCTATTGAAATACCTACAAGGCAATTTAGTTTTATTCTCGGACACTTCAACAGTTGATAGAAAATCATAAAATATTACTATTTTGTGAATAACTTTTTATACACAGCCGCCTCGTTTTCGAAATACAGGATGTTTAAATTGTCAAAAATTTTAACGTTTTATTTTTTATTTTTCCAACCGTTAAAGATAATTAAACGAAATTGTGTACACAACATGCATTGATCCAGTGTCACAAAATACACCAAGTTCCCAATGTAGCCAGTGGCGGAGATATGGGTATACAATACCCTTGAATATTATTCATTATTCTAAGCAAAAAATGTCTCTTGACTTTTTTTTGTATCTGCCGAAGTTCTACGGGAAAATTAATTTATCTTTCATTGCTTTTATGGAATGCAAAAAATAATTTATTTAATTTCAAAAAAATGTAATTTTAGATTTCTCTTTGGCCAGTACTGAACAAAATTGTAAATTTAGGTACCGTGAAACTATGGCAGATACAAAAAATGCCAAGAGACGGTTTTTGCTTAGAAGAAGAAAAAGCTCTACAGGGCCGTGTCAGTATTTTTCTTGATAAAACAAATGTAGTGTATCTCCACCACTGGCTATATTTTGGGAACTTAACGTTAATTTTTTTTTGAGAATTCAAACATCCTGTATCTTAAAAACGAAGCGGCTGTAGATAAAAAGTTGTGCCACAAAATAATATTTTTGATTTTACATCACCCCCGTTGAAGTGTCCCAGAATAAAACTAAATCAACCTGAATATTGTTTAATTTGTTTACATGGCGAAACGATATAAACGAAAAACTAACATTTTCATGTTTTTACGTTTTTATTATTATTTTTTTTAATTTAAAGATTACTGTTTGCTTAATAAAACATTTTGGAGAAACGTCTCTTTAATTCACCAAAAAACTCACTATTTTAAAGCATTATTGTACTACCCCATTTTACTCCTCTTGGTACCCCATTATACCCCGCATACGGGGCAAAACGGGGCAAAGCGCAATTTTCATAAAAGTCCAAAAAAGTTAAAACTCAGTTACTGATTCCGTTATACAAAATGTTGCTAATGTTACTAAACATATATAACTACCTGTAAATATAAATATATAATTATTTCATTTATATATCCCAGAAATATGGGGCTATGAAATTAAGTACCCCATATTGCCCCGCATTCCCCTATATTTCATTAGTAGCTGACAATTCAACAAAGGATTTCTGTGAAAATGTATGAAAATATCTGGAAATATTGGAAATACTTTTATGTTTGGATAATAGTGGATAATACTTGGAAATGTTTGTACGCCTAATATTGTCGTGGTTATCCCCTCGCCGGGACTCCAACTGTGGCCGTAGGCACTTTAACCAACTACGCTACCGGAGATAGGGGTTCCATCGGCTAGGTGCTATTTATTCCAATTGATATTAGTTAGTAGCGGTTAGATGTAGGAGACTTCAACAGCTACTAGAAGGGGTAAGAGGGTGTAGGGTAAACATTCATGATTGTTGGTTATGTAGACTTCCTATTTGTTCATCAACCCACAAAATTCGACATTTAGCGACATAATGCAAGTATCGAACGTGGAAATCCTAACCTACAATGTCAAGCAAGGAATATTAACAAAGGAAGATTTTTAGTACCTGTAATTATAAATAACAAAGGATGTTTTAAGGGCATAGCAGGTAAAGAATATCAATTGAAAAAAAAATGCACTCCAGGCGGGACTCTAATCTGGGAGTCCTACCGTGACCGAAGGTACTTAACCAACTTAGCTACCGGAGATATGGGTTCCATAGGCTAGGTGTTATTTATTCCAATTGATATTAGTTCGTAGCGGTGAGATGTAGGAGGCTTCGGCGTCTTTTACAGCTACTAGAAGGGGTCAGATGATGTGGGGTAACCATTCATGATTGTTGGTAAATAATAAAGGATGTTTTAGTGGCATATCAGGTAAAGGATATCAATTGAAAAAATGCACTCCAGCCGGAACTTGAACTCCTAATGGGGCCATAGGCACTTAACCAAATACGCTACCGGAGATAGAGGTTCCATGGACAAGGTGTTATTTACTCCAATTGATATTAGTTAGTAGGGGTGACCCGGCTGGAGCGCATTTTTTTTCAATTGATATATTTTACCTGATATGTCACTAAAACATCATTTATTATTTATAATTACAGGTACTAAAAAATCCTTTTTAATACATTTTATTATTATTATCCTTTACAGCAAAATTATTGCAGTTTTCTTAGTACTTATCAAAGAGAGATAATTGCCAGATCGTATTCAGTAATATACGGGTTAATCGAAATTACATTCATACCATTGCATTGAATAACGGAGTTCGTTATTATTACAGATACAAAGTAAGTTAAATTAGAAAACTAGTAGATTTTTTAACGCTGATTAAGATGAGCTAATCGAAAAAAGTTAACATCGCGTTTTTTAGTTTTTTGACAAAATAATATCTTTTGAAATGGAAGAACCTCTACGTCATATTTTATTTAAGAAATATATAGGAAATATACAAGGTGTTCCAATAAAAAAAATATTTTGTAACAAAAATCAAAATGCAAACTTTAACTTTCGTTCGATTATCTCATCTTACTGTTCGTTAAAACATCTACTAGTTTAAAATATAATCCATTTTGTAACTTTAGTCACGGAGTTACCAATGGTGAGCACTTAATTTGGACGATCCTGTACATTAAGCATACAAATTAAGTGCTGAATATGAATGAATCTATAATATTATAGATTCTCGGTCTCGAACCCAAGGTAACACTATCAAATCAGTTTAATTTTTCATAATAACAACCAACGTTTCGCCTTCAGCTTAACGCATTTTCAAGGCCTTTTCAAGGTATTTTCAAGGCCTTAAACTGAAGGCGAAACGCGAAACTAATTTGATAATATCACCTATTTTTGCGAGAAGAAAATAATTATATCGTATTCAAGTTTCTTGGTTGACTTGATTTGTCAATACATTTCTAAAGAGCGGACAAACTGGTCGACTTCACCATAATGTATTTCTGGATTTTAATGATGTGCAGTGAAGGCTGAGCAGAATGACATACTTTTCAAACGACAAACTTTCTTCCAGCTGTTTTAGAGTAAGTCTTATTGCCCATATTAAATGGATCAAACCGAATATATCAAACCACTTTTGTAAATTATTTTTGCAACGAGGAATAAAACGGGACCGTAAAGAACCTTTTAGTGTAGACGATATTGAGTAATTTATTGGCTAAATCGTAGTAAGGTTGGAAATTAAAAAGGTCATCTTTAATATTTCAACATTTCCTGAAAAAATAAAAATGTAAATAACATTCCCTAAAAGCTCATTTCACTAGTAATCAAAACATATTAGGGCCACCCGCATTTTTTGGTGTCTCGTCCAGTAGAGGGTGTTAAAGTGGAGATTTATTTTTCTATTTCAGGTAAAATAAAACTTCTCCCAAGGTAGGTAATTTTATTATATTTTCTAAATTTATATTCCACCATTCATTCCAATTCAGTTCATTATTTAGAATTCCCAATTTATTCTAAAGAAGATATACCGAAAAATGTATCGTTTCCTTGCAAGATCTGATCTTATCAAATTAAAGTTAACGGCTTTACCTGGGGAAAGAAAAACACGTTAGCCTTGATAAAAACAATTTGTTGATTGATGAAGTTGACATTATAATCTAGAGTGAATTTTCTTTAACTTTAACAATTATTCCCAGGATATTTAGCCATAAAGAACGTGCTGACATTAATTTTATCGATGGTTACTGCGTTGACAATTCAAATTTTATCGTAAAAGGATATTAAAAATCCTAAATTTAACACACCATCTTACTACGAAAACCATTGCTTTTTAGATATTACTTTATATTCTCTTTTTCGGTTTCAATGGAAACAATAAATAACCAACGGGTTATTTATTATTCTGCAAAATGTCAATGATATTTTGTAGTAAGTGAAAACGGTAGGGCCTAAAAATACACTTTTTTGCGGGCACATTATTTATCAATGTATAAAAGTCCAAGAAAATTTGGCACTTTACTATACCCGTCGTCACCCTTATTTATTATAAGAGGCAGTGGCGTGTAGTATCTGACTCCCAGCGTTTGCACCATAGGCGTTGATGATAGGCAATTTTTATAGGAGTACCTACATGATTTGATCGACCCGGACAAGACAAACTAGGTGGGTCTTGCTTTTTCGTTTAAACCTATATTTTACTATTGGGTATTACCACCCTGATGCCATATGGGTTACGTTCTCCTGAAATGAATAAAGAATCGTTGGGTATAATACCCACTACATTTACTTAGCTATTATACAATGTTTTCCTTAACATTTTTAAAATAAGTATTTGTTTTTGAGATATTCCATTTTGTGGGACGTGTCACTTCTTCAAGTCTCTCAAAAATAGCCTACTGCGATTATCTTTGTACCCCGAAAATGAAAAAGATGGCGATTTTTTTTTCGAAAATCTTGCATCATGGCATAGTCAAAAGAAGTTATGTACTAATTTTCATCGAAATGTAGATATTTGCAGCACAAACAATAAAATCCGCATTTTCTAATAGATTATAGTGGGTCAAAAATAATAAAACTCGTGATATTGCACAAGTGTAAGTTCATTGTTAAAAATACAATATTTTTCCACCGTTATGTAAAATAATTTCCATTCCGTCCACGACTAGCTTGATTAGTTAACTGTTGGTGCCGATCCAACAAAACGCAATTATTTCACTCGATAGTGAAGGGACATTGGAGTGGAAAGACTTTTACCAATGAGATGGCATTTGTGCAATGTCACGCATGTTTTATTTAATCTTTTCGTAGAGTACAAGAATTTAGGAAAAACTTGAAAATGTTGTTTTTTTTATAATTGTAGGTACCTGCTGTAAAATTTTAAAAGTGGATATATTTTGATGACAATTGACACATAGCTATTTTCCAACATGCTAATTAACCTCGTGATGCCAGATTTTGGAAAAAATAAACGCTAATATTATTTTTCCCATTTTTAAGGTTAAACATGATTGTAAAGGGCCATTCCTGAGAAAGTTAAGGAGCGCGATAGGCCCTCAGAGATCATTCCCCTTCACCTTGAAAATGAATACTCAATTATTAAAAAAAAATAAAAGCCGTGTGCTCATCAAAATTCTGAACCTGTTCCGAACTAGCTCGGCAAAAGTTCTGAACTCGGTGTGTACAGTCGAGCTCCGAACTTCGGTTCCGAACTCGGTTCTGAACCCGATCCTCTTGGAAGCGACAAGAACAAAGGGCGGGCGGCGGTTCGCAACCGCTAACCGGTTCTGAACTCAGTGCCGGTGTGTGGGCGCTTTTCTAGCTGGCTCGAGTTTCTTTTCGTTTTGTTTTATTATACAGGTAAATGGATTATTTTGAAAACGGATAATAATAGGTAAGTCCGTACACCTAATATCATAAACAATTAATATTTTCAGAACATGGGTCGATAAAAAAATAGTGGATTAAATTGAATTTTACCAACGACATCCGGCTTTATTGTTATGTATTAATATATTATGTCGTTTTCTACTTATAACATTTTCAACTTAACTGCACATTTGCACTCAGCGCGCACTGAGTGCATTTCTGTCATTGTCATTCCGCACATTGTCAGGAAAAGGACACATATCCACTGGCACCAGGCAAGGTCGAAATACCATTACATAACGATTATTTAATCTTCATTGCTGCTCATCGTATTAACAATTCAATTTAAGACAATATCGAACCAGCTCGCGATCCCTGTTCTGAATCAGGTTCAAAGCTTCAGAAGATTTAGTGTGTACACTGTACAGGTTTAAAAGTTCCGAGCCTGTTCTGAACTCGATGGTCCGAACCGGTTCCGAGTGAGCTGAACTTTGGTTTCGGTGAGAACGTTTATGTACATAATCGGTATTTTAAGTGAAAGAAACTCAGGCTTGTTTTCTAAAAAATAATTCTCACCATCACAATACTCCAAACTAGGAGTACCCCAAGAAGCAACTGAATGCTTGTGCGGGAGAGGGGGGGCAATTACTATTATTTTGCCATTTGCGATGATCGGGTAAAATATAAATTTAAACTATATTCTTTTAACTACCAGATTGTTTATTTGAGCTTAATTTTCTCTTAAAATAGTTTCCATCTGAATTTTATTTAATTTAAATAAGGCTCAGGATCTACCACTACTAAAAATGTAAAATAAGCTTTTTTCTGCTACAGAATCTAGAGAGCTTTAAGGAAACACTCACTTGTCTCGGATCGATTTTAAGGTATGACAATGCAAATTCATTCAACAGCTTGACTGGTCGGTAAGTTAGCTCACCATACATAGAACAGAATTAAACATTTACTGTTCGGTACATAAATCATTAGGAGTAATAACTTACCGGGGCATTTATGCTTCCTTCCTCAGTGGATTTGCTGTACTTCTATATTTGGCCGATACAAAAACCGGAAGTACCTATCTCTACTAATGAGAAAGTTATTCACCTCCGAAGGATCAGGGTAGGCTGTGGAAAAAATTTGTTCGGAGTATCGTCATTTTATCTCCTGCACCTAACGCACTTTGTTCCATCTTTCTCTCTTGTCGTATAAAAAAGTTTCCCGGCGAAATCGACTAGGCCATTGAATTTTTTTCTCCGCATTTCCCAATGATTCTGCCCTGGCAACCCAACAAAAGAAATCCGTGTCTTGTATCTCTAAAGACAAAAAAGTAGCGCTTGTTGTGAGAAAATCGAGGTAGCCATGAAAAAGTTATCTATCTATCTGCATATAATCAAAACAAACGGCAACCCTGTATCTCTAACGGCAGAGGAGTTAGGTCGCCTATAGAATTTCGAGGTTATGTTGTATCGTAAATTTCCAACTAAATTTCCCATCACATTTCCCAGCAAGAGACACCCGGTAAGCACTCTGAGTTTGAAAGCTCTCCATAACCTAAAAGACGTTTTTTTGGTGGAAAAAGTTCCCACCTTCCTCGTCGACCGCTTCGAAAAAGCGCAAATATTCAACAGGTGTGCATGTCCCCAGTTCTGTAACCTCAATTTCTCACCCCCCCGTATCCGTCTGAACTCGGCGGGAAATCCTCGGGAACCACTCTTGGAAATTGCGCGTTATTTCTTATTTCTCGATTTTTTGGGGGCGCCGGAAGCATCCGAACCTGACCCGAAGACTTGGGGGAAGCTTACAAAATTGCCACCTTACAACCCGAACCGAAATAACGTAGCTGCAGCTCGACGAAAAAGGGCAATTTCTGACAACCTCGCGACATTTTCGGACCAATTTTTAGGTAGAGAACGACAGATAAAAACCATCCGATTTCGCTCGGAGAAAAAGCTTAATATCTCTCGCCTTTTCTGCTTTAAAAATCTCAAGAAATGTTAGATCTCTTCATCGGACCTTCCTCTTCCTTCCCTTTGCTATTCCCCTCTTGCCACGACCCTATTTAAGAACCTTTTTCGCCTCGCTCTCGGCCCCGCTTTACCACCGCTTCTGGTGGCCGTATTTAAGCGAAAAAACACCCGCGAAAATCCTGTGAAGCTCTCCAAGGTGCGCGTCGTAACTATTTGGATATCGCCGGCTCCAAACAAACACTTGTATTTGTGCCATGCATTCATCGCCATACACGTAACGCAGTTTGCGAAGGATTTTGGCGTGTCTGCTGCCTGATTTCACGAGGAACTTGATAACGACGAGCTGCTCCCGATTGCGTGTACCTCAGAGAAATAACCAAGGATAGAGGGAGCAACAGCTTCAAAATACATACGTTTGTAGTCAACCAACATCTTATGCAAATTTACTGAAGTAAACAAACATTAGGCCCGTGTGTACAACGTTTACCTGAGATAGGTTATATCCTGAGAAATATCAATTTAGCCACATACCACACACTTTCTGCGTCCCATTGTATACAAAATCAGTCACTATATCCTAAATATTAATAAATAGCCTATAAATTAACAGAAAAACAATTGAAAAAGGGAAAAATGCATACGTAAACAATCGGAAAACTTGACTTGCTGGGCATACACAAAACAAATACCGCCGAGTTAACGAATGCGGCGCCTGCGGCGTCAAGGGCAGCGTTGCCATGACGGGCGGTTTGAGGTATCTGTGACGATTTTATTAAAGTGATAATTAGATACTATAATTACAGCGCAATTTAGTTTTTGTTTAAAATTGTTACATACAAGAAATTAATAACTACATTTGTTAATTTAGCGTTATGGGAGGTGTGCCTTCATTGAATCCCATTATTAAACCCTTCTATTTTGAAATGAAATGCTGTAAACAATGGAGTACATGGCATCACTTAAAAAGATGTTGGCTTTGTTTACTTTTTGTTCTTACTCCCTCTATCCTTGGTTATTTCTCTGAGGCGTGTACTCATGTTCGTGACGTACGCTACAAACGTCGCTTCAATCGCACTCGCTCTCAATCCCAACTACTGATCAGTTTACCTTGAAACTTAAGATATATCTAAAAGAAGCATGCCCCCTCCATTTCCTATGGCGCGCGCAGCGTTACTGCTAGCCAGTGGCGTGCTATCACCCGATTACGGTTATTTAATTGCCGTACCTACCTCGTATCTTTCTAAAAAGATAATATCTACCTCACAGACAATACACAGTAATAACCAACCTGGCGCACTTATGCAGATACCTCAATTATTGACGATATAATTAATAACAAACCAACTCAATTTATTGTAAAAAAATCACCTTATTCTCCTTACGCGAAATGCGATTCTCAAAATTTTGAAGGATATAGAATTATTAACGCAAATTTACCAACAGATAAAAATTTAATAACAAACGTTTTAGGAGAATACCTAAATGATAGATCAACCTATATTTAGTTTATTTCCAAAGAATTAAGACCCTTTTCCTAAAACTACTTGCAAGGTACAATCAGTAGAATGTACAAAACTAATAAATAACGTAAATCCAGAAGAAGCTGAAATTATTACTAGAAATCGATGAAATCAGACGTCGCTAAATATATCTATATTTGTGAGATATGCCAACGCGCGAAATATCACAGAAAACCCTCAGACCAACCTTCGGTTTTTAAAGAAACACTCTCGCGACCTTTTGAAATTTTACACATAGATACCTTTATCGCAGGATAATAATAATAATTCTCACCCTCACAATACTCCAAACTAGGAGTACCCAAGAAGCAACCACATGCTTGTGCGGGGGAGGGGGGAAAATTACTATTATTTTGTCTTCGTTGCCATTTGAGGCTAGGGCCGACTTTTTCCCGATAGAACTAGGATAGCATTCGCTCAAGTACTTATTATTGATAAATTCTCAAAATACGGACAAGCTTTACTGTATGGTGGAAATTCAATTTCGGCATGCAACAATATAAATTAATTATTTTAGCTTTTGTGGCGTCCCAATTAAGATTACATAAGATAAAAATTCATTTTTCCACCCCTTAACATCATGAATCAAATTCACCTGTAGATAGATGCCACTCAACAATAATCGAACATTTAAGACTTTTGAAAGAAACAGACAACGTGTTTCACGCCCTACGATCTTACATTCGGTCACACAGATTCACGAGCCCCAATGATTTTTACGCCAATGCAAATTTATACTGTCTTTGTCCATAGTCACCGCACTAACGTGCAAGCGCTTTACGAAAAAGTAAAACAAGCTTCGGCAGATAAAAAACAAAAAATATTGAAAAACAAACGAAAATAAACATAAAATAAATGTAAAAATTGGTGATAATATCTATAAAAAGACAGAAAAACGAAGTAATAAAATGACGAATAAGTTTTTAGGCCCTTTTATGGTTACAGCTATCCTTGAAAATTCAAAACTAGGAACTGAAAATCCTAGGAGGAAAAAGAAAGAAGTAATTCACATTAACGCAACTAAAATTGCAGCTACGCCGCAACCGACATCGTCTTCCACGACTTAAATACCTACCCACGACTATTAGGTACCTTATAAATTAGGCACCACTAAACTTCTTTCAAATCACTGGTCACTACTTCAAATTTATGATCTAAACCCACTATTTTTAGTAAAAGAATTATTATAAAAATATTATTAAAAATAACTCAAAAACTCTAATTATTGAAGAAATAAAATCAAAGGTTGATTATAAATATGAATACTATAATACCTTAAATTCACTAATTACACTCGAAAGAAAAATCGATGAACAATTAAAACAATTAAATCCAACATTGAACTCACCCCGAGAAAAACGAAGAATCTTAAATCCTATAGGCTCATTAATAAAATATATTACTGGCAATCTTGATCAAACGGAAGCTGAACAATATGATATACAGGGTGATTCACGTAAGTGGTTCATTAGAAGTTTACGCGGAAGGAGTGCGAATTTTGATTTGAAATTTTCCTTACTTATATAACAGGTTGTAAACTTTCTCTCTAAAATATTTTCAACTTCCGATCACTTCCGGTTATACCGGAAGTCGATAGCAACTTTGTTATTTCAAATAGAACACCCTATATATTATTACACCATTTGGTTCCCTATTAAATTACAAATCTTTTTTCTGAATATAATGTATAACCCTTTTCGAGATATTCGCAAATTCTTGATTTTTTTGAGTGTTGCAGCCATCGACCATGGTGATGATAACTTTGAAATTTATGAATCTGGAAAACTGAAATTTTGGACTGTCGTAGGCGAAAGTCAACTTCATTAAATGGTCTATATGAAATTTCAAAACATTTTACAGGGTGTTCGGGAAAAAATTCCCAATATCAACATCGAAAAATTGAAAAATCTCATTTTTTTCAAATGGAACCCATATTTTTTTATTGCACCATTGAAATGCTTGTGAAAAGACAGTTCAAAAAGATATAACACACTATATGTCTAAATGAAGCGGTTGCTTCGTTATTACGCAAAATACGTATTTTTGCTACTCCATATCAAGAAACAACGGACCTTTTCTAATAGGCGGCCATGGATTTTTCATTTGTGATTGTCATTTATTGTGTTCCAAACAATAAAATATTAACTGTTGACAAGAATGGCTCAAATTAACTAGTCTAACGAAGATATTTTGAATATGTTTTACACTCATGGAGAGTGTAATAGTTATTTATGTACCAAGGCACTGAAGTTCAACTTTTTATGACTCATGTGGAGTTTAGTTGCTGAGGCCTCTGGCCGAGGCAAATAAACCACATGAGTTATAAAAAGAACTTCAGTGCCGAGGTACATATTATATATTTTTTTGAAATCGGAAAAAAAAAATGTTTTATTAGGCAAGAAAATAATAATAGGGGATCACCCGTCCACGAACCGACTACGCGCGGTGTTGCTTGACTTTACCGATCGCTCTACCTAGGACAAGTATAATGACGTACGGTACCTTCTGACAGGAAAAGCAAACTGCTGCTTCTTGTGCAGCCTACACAACAAATCTATTGATATTCAAATTTACTAAAATATGTATGCTGAAGGATTGCGCTTCTATAGGAAACAATTTCGCAATGTGTACGAACAGTTAAATGAGCCTTTATCGGCCGGGTTTTGAATATTTGGTCACTTTTGACGGGCGATTTCTACGCGTCTGACGTTTGATGTTTACATCTCGCCAAGGCCTACTTATTGAAAAAATCGTACAATAATGGGCTACATTATTGTACGATTTTGGGACACTTTAATGCCTATTTCAAGAAATAGTTATTTATGTACCAAGGCACTGAAGTTCAACTTTTTATGACTCATGTGGAGTTTAGTTGCTGAGGCCTCTGGCCGAGGCAAATAAACCACATGAGTCATAAAAAGAACTTCAGTGCCGAGGTACATATTGTATTTTTCTTGAAATCGGAAAAAAAAAAAATGTTCTATTAGGCAAGAAAATAATAATAAGGGATCACCCGTCCACGAACCGCGCGGCGTTGCTTGACTTTACTGATCGTTCTACCTAGGACAAGTATAATGATGTACGGCACCTTCTGACAGAAAAACCAAACTGCTGCTTCTTGTGCAGCCTACACAATAAATCTATTGATTTTCAAATTTACTAAAATATGTATACTATAGGAAACAATTTCGCAATGTGTACGAAAAGTTAAATGAGCCTTTATCGGTCGGGTTTTGAATATTTGGTCACTTTTGACGGGCGATTTCTCCGCGTCTGACGTTTGATGTTTACATCTCGCCAAGGCCTACTTATTGAAAAAATCGTACAATAATGGGCTACATTATTGTACGATTTCTGTGCTTTTAATGACGATTTTGGGACATTTTAATGCCGATTTCAAGAAAAATAATTTTAGAAAGAACAATTAGAGTTTTTAATGGAAGGCATTTACATTTACCACCTTTGACGAAAAGAAAATTCAGAAAATTCGAACCAAATTTCATAGTCCATGGCAAGGTCCACACAAAGAGAAGCAAATGTAAATACGTAACAAGTAAATAGCATAATATGAATAAAGTATTTTACTTATACCTATGTAGTTTCTTGTTTTTTCTTCTAGTACCTATTATTATGTAATTGTTAGTATTATTTAATTTTGTATTGTTGCTTATCAGGGAAAAATATTATTAAATAGCCCTTAACCTTGTCATATAATTGCGTTATTTCATTTTCCATGGCCCCCTATAATGTGACGCTCCTTGAGAAATGGCATCTTTGTTGATACAGAGCAGAAAAAATACGTATTTTGCGTAATAACGAAGCAACCGCTTCATTTAGACATATAGTGTGTATATCTTTTTGAACTGTCTCTTCACAAGCATTTCAATGGTGCAATAAAAAAAAATATTGGTTCCATTTGAAAAAATGAGATTTTAAAATTTTTCGATGTTGATATTGGGAATTTTTTAAAATATTTTGAAATGGCATACAGACCATTTAATAAAGTTGACTTTCGCCTACGACAGTCCAAAATTTCAGCTTTCCAGATTCATATATTTCAAAGTTATCATATCACTATGGTGGTGGATGGCCGAAACACTAAAAAAAATCAAAAATTTGCGAATATCTCGAAAAGGGTTAGAAATAGGTTACACATTATATTCAGAAAAAAAAAAGGAATTTAATGGGGAACTAAATGGTGTAATAATATATAGGGTGTTCTATTTGAAATAACAAAGTTGCTATCGACTTCCGGTATAACCGGAAGTGATCGGAAGTTGAAAATATTTTAGAAAGAAAGTTTACAACCTGTTATATAAGTAACCAAAATTTCAAATCAAAATTCGCACTCGTTTCCCGTAAACTTCTAATGAACCACTTACGTGAATCACCCTGTATATGCAAATTAAAAATTTACAAATAACCTTATCACAGTCGAAAATTTCAAAATTTCAAAATTTAGTTAGGAATATAATGATGAAATTGTAAAGCTTAGAGGAGGTAGTTAAGAATGTTGCTTTACAAAGTAGTACCACTTATAAAATGCCTCAAACTTATGCTATAATGACTAAAATAATATAAATGTATCAAAATATCTAGGTCATTCTCGATAAAGTCGAAATATCTATCAGTTTTGCTAAAATAAATACTCTTCATAATTATTTAATCGATTCATTAGATTTATTAAAAGAAATACAGAAACTTGATCCCAAATTGTCAATTGATAAATTGCCCTTGGATAGCTAAAAACAATTACTACAGACGATATACAATTTTATTACAAAATAAATATTCCTTTACATAACTTCCTTTTGGGACTTTTTTTGAAGAGAACGTATGAACACCAAAAAGGAACGTTTCTTCAAAAATATTTACTACTACAAAATACATATATTTTTCATGATAAAATTTCCAAACTCATTATGTCGCTGATATCAATATAATGTCACTTGTTGACGTATAGATATATATTTATTTGAAATCAATTTAGATTTGGTTTATGTAGATACAACTTATGTGATTGTGAGTCTTTAAGCAATATAACAAGAAATTCAAAATAGACTTGGCGTGATCGAAAAGAAATGGGCGTACATACCTCGTACTTATGTGGCAATACAGAATCTATACCCGGCAATCTTAATGATGAGTATAATAATTCTAAAAGTAGTCAGTAGTAATCAGTAATCGGTAGTAGACGTACTGATACCGAAAATCTTAGATATTAACTATTGCTGAGAATGTTGGTTGCTTTAATTTTGAGAGTACCTATGTATTGCCACAGATGACTGAACCATAACTGACGATGATGAGCCAAGTCGAACACTGAATTGTCGCTATGTTGCTTTCCTTTTATTGCCCTGTTTGTAACTCACATCTAACATCATAATAAATGTATCCCTAGAGACAGGATCATATCCAAAATTATAGTCTTGATTCTTTTCCAAAATTATAAACTCCAAAAATCTTGAGGTCAATAAGTATTTTGCCAACTCTCTCCAAGGTATAGATAATGGAAAAATAATGAATATCCAGATTAGACAAGATTTGGAGGCCCAGACGAAGCTAAATAACCGCGTTACATAAAGTTACGGACGACATAATACGAGCTCGACTATTCTAGAGCTTACGCTAAGAATGGTCGAAGGGCGGTCTCTATAATTACTATGGTCTTATATTTATATGACAAAGTTTTCTTTGGGAACAAAATCCATAATGGTAATACCAGAGGAGACTCAGCGCCTTTCCACCGCACGGAAGTGTTCATTTATAATATTTGCAAACTTTATAATTCGATACCACCTCCTTTCGATCATCCTTCCATGGCGACCTTTAAATTTTTATCTCAATCTTTCCATATTTTAAAATAATCCACACTATTTAATAAAAAATATAGTGACGGATTCTAAGTTGTCCATTTGATCTTAGGGCACGCCCATGACTCGCTTTTATGACCTGAAACAAAGATCCCTCACTAGAATATTCCCCAATGGGAGAAATTTCGCAGTCGGGTAGGGCAACCCTATTTCCGAGAATACGTAACATGTCGGCAAAGGAGGGCTCACACCCCCCCCCCATCACTTGTTGGTGGTCGCATCAACAGTTGTGTCGCAGTCGGACGATCGATACTCATTACTTTGTCCCCTTTGCACCTGTTTGCGAGCTAAATTCGGGCTTTTGCGGTTCGCATTGTTGAAAGATCCTCTGCAATCTGATATCTACCCGATTTTCTTTAAAAGGGTCTCCCTGCAATGGGGAGAAGCCCTCAGTCTGCTCTTGTTTATTGATATGCTGATAAAATAATCCAATTTTCGACCCGAAACACTACCATGCAGCTGTCGTTTCATTTTACCCCCTCCCTTAGAATATCATTGTGTCATATTTCTCTCTCGTTTTATTAACAAAAAACACTTTTGTACAAAAAAAAAACAAAAAAGGAACTATGTCAACATCTATCAGAATCTTCTTTGTAGAATCCGACATCATATAAGAATCAGCTATCGATAACTTCAGAGAATCCCAAATTAATACAAAGCTTGCCAATTCATTTTTTAAATTATCTATGGAAACTGCAGCATCATAGATAACAAGTTTTTTGTGGTCCCGGCCAGGGCCGTATCTAGCGAAAATTTTGGGGGGGTTCATAATCAAAAGTGGGGTTGGGTGCCGGATGAAAGTGCGGGGCCCCGACAAGGAATTGTTTAAGCCATTAAGAACAATTTTTTTTTAAATTGATACGCCACTAGAATGGTATATTTTTTTGCATGTCACTTTTTAAAAAAGTAGTCCGGGGCGATGAGTTTAGATCATTTCAGTGACGTATATAGAAATTAATTTCGGGCGGGGAGGGACAATTTTTGTGAATTTCTTTGAAACAAGTGCATTTAAAATAATTCTCTAAAATGCGCCGCAGGCGAAATTTTTTATGAATGTTAAGGAAAATTACTTAAAACTAGTCTCTGGAAATCCCAATATCTTCAAGGTTTAAAAAACCTACTATTTTTAAATGGTTTTTAATAAAAAACTGAAACAGATTTAAGTTGAACAAGTTTAACATTAAAACTTTAAAAATATTAAATATTATTTATAATAATTACTGAATATTCCTTCGCGCATTTATACCTACCTATCCCTTTTCTACTTATTTGATTTCTCATTATTAAGGATATATTCCTACACATTCTTCGCCTGGCCTGACGACACCTTTAGAATTGCCAGTAGGTATGGTAAAAGATTTCTTCTCGCCACTTGCCTACTGAACGTTTCATAAAAATAATAAATCTTCAAATACAAATTAGTACTAATCTATTCATAAAAGATAGTCTGGGAATCCCCTATTATCCTAATCCATGGCGCACGCAGCCATGCACCACCGTTCACCGTTTATACTATTGTCGAGTGTTGCCAGTTATGTTTCATTTTATTTGAAAGTATATTCTGATGATAAAAATCGGTACTGCACTGATCTAAAAATTGTGTTTTGTTGGCAGTTTTCGGGCGTGTTTCCGTGCTCTACTGAAAACCAATTTAATAAATTATTACTCTCACTGATACTCGGGGAGCTCGTTCTAGTGGTGGTGCAAAAGCATATGAAATGTTGGTATTTCAGGGGGGGGTTGGACCCCCAAAACCCTTTGATTTCCCTTAAAAACTTAGGGATAATTATATCACTCAGAGTAACTCTACACAAATAGAAACACCGCTATATACCTGAAGCTGTATTTTTTAATAGAACTAGGAGTTCACCATATATTCTTAGCTAATATAACGCTACCAGTAGTGTTAAGTGTACTGTACTGGATTTCAACAATAACAGTTCAAACTCGTTGCCTTGGTTACCACCTTTATTGTTTATTTAGCCTTCACAAATAAACTTGTCAGATACTGTCACTGACCAAGAATATTCTATCAGCTCCAAAAATCGCAAAAAAATCGCGTTATAACCTTCCACTTTTCCAGGCCCAATTCTCAGGGCTTACATACTCAAACGGAAGACTGAAGATTACTCTAGAATATTCCTGGCCAATGATAGATCCACAAAAAATCATAAAGTTCTAGCAAATTTCTAGAAACTTATGAAGCTCTACAGGGAAAACAATGAAAATGGGCCCTGGGGGCCTCAGGCCAACAAAGATGTCAAGAAAAATGCTTCTAAACTAATCATAAAAATTATAAAACTCTAAGTAGAATACCGAAACTTAAAATTTATCTGCTAATATAAGAACTTTAGAGCCATTTTTCGTTACAGTAGATACTATAAAACCAAAGGTACTTTAAAGACGTAGGGAGGCCCTTTAGGCAAGCAATCCGTTAAACACTGAGTTTGAAATTTCAACGGTAATCTGCGCTTTTGTTTCTAACCGATAAAGTGCCTATTAATTTACTTTTCGGTTATAATTTTTAATACGTGGGACTCTTTGAATAAAAAAAATCTCGTTAATATTAAATTAAAGGTGTGGTTAGTGATTGTGGCAGTGTAAATAGCGCGATTCAATTCATTTTAAATATGTCATTCAAAATAGTTGAGATAAAAGAACCTGGACGTAATTTCCCATCTTGGGAAAAAGAAAGCACCCCTTTTTAGCCTCCCCAAAGAAAGAGCAAGGAATTAGTAAAACTTGTACGGAATAGTAACTCAAAGCCAGACCTATGCCTGGATTCCAGTGTGTTAGGAAAAGGCAAAACTTCGTATCTTCTGAAGCAGCCGATTTGGAACTATCTGCAATGTTGGAGAAGAGTGACAGTGAAGTCGAGCAGGTTGACAATACGTCCTCCATGTAACCAGCAAGAATGACAACAAAAAACGTATAGAAATTGGCAGAATCCCACAACGAGATTTCAGTTACTTTGCCGAAGAGTGCGAGGTAGGTAACAAAGAATAGATAAATATTGGCAATTTTAATTTTTATCCTTTAACACCAATGCCTGCGTATAATAAGGTTACCAAGCGGAAGATGCAAGCCGTTTGCTGCTTGCTGTCCTTATAGACGGTTGCGCTGGAATTCAGCGGCTTGCAAACGGTGCGAGCGCAAATAATTTCTGTTCGGTCGCTTGCGCTGGATGTTAGTGGTCAATACCAGCAAGCACAATAAAAACACTTGTAAATAATAATCTTTGTTACGGTCTCAAATCAAAACAACCGTCTTCGTGCTTTGGGGGTTACACCCGGTTATACCAGCATAAATTAGGTCAAATCTGGGAACCGGATTTGTCGCAAGCGCTTGGAAGCACAATTTGAAAGTTCCACAAGTAAATCGCTTGAATAGCTTGGTAATCTTACATGCAGCCTATAGTTAATGATGTTGAGAGTTGAGACAAATTGGACCGGCTTTATCTCGTCTCAACGATATCTGTCTCGGGGTCAAATACGAAACAAGATCAAGGGGTCGAAGATGATGAAAAATCTCTGCATCTAATTTTTTTCATAGAATAAAAAAAATTATGAGATATTTGAGACAAGTCTAGAAGAGGAGAAATAAGGGATTTTTTGTATCTGTAACACCGAACTATATTCAAACTGGAAAATCAGTGCCACAACGAGAAGCATCCCAAATTACAACCGCTCGCGCATCAGTTGTCCGTGCATGCATATTTGTACATCAGCTTGTCTATTTGAGAGAGGACGCACAGATCCGGTCTTACCGATTTTTACGTGTCCACATTTAAACTATAGTATACGAATAGTATAAACAAATAGAATAATTTGTGGCAAATAAAACAATAAATAAATATACCGATAAATATAAACTGCTATCTATCAGCCGCAGGCCGCAGGTTAAAAACAAGCACAACGCAATGAACAAGTACACCCGCATAACGTAAACAACAAATTTTGCCGGTATACGGACCTGGCAGATGGTGATCCCGCAGTGCGCATGCCCATAAAACTAACTAATAAAACCAATCAGATAATACCGCTCATCCGTAATGCAGCTATTTTTACTTTCGCGCACGCACGTTACTGATTTTCCAGTTTGAATATAGTTCGGTGATCTGTAATCACAACAGTTAGTTAATGTACTATAAAAAGTTTAACTTTTTTGCACGGGACACGAAAATTATCATAAGATAGCTACTCCAAGACCGCAGATAGAGTTTGGCAAAAATGACTTTTTGCTTGTGTTAGATACATACAGGGCGTTTTATAATTATTGAATGTAAGGCTGTAAGAGGGTTAGGTAATCTATATATGATTTTAAGACAAAAAATTCGTGTTATTTATTTTATTTTTGACATTTTTAAAAATGTTTTCTTAATAATTTTGAAACTTGGATATTTTTATAAAACTCGATAGATACTAGGTGTAAAAAAAAGTAATAAAAAAGTAATAAAATTCTTAAAAATTATTAATCATATCATAAGTAGTTCTTTAATCAGAAATGGTTATTATCTAGCTGTTAAAGAATTTTATATGATTTCGATAAAATTATGTAAAAATAAGTACGTAGGTACTTCAAGCGGACATACCGATAGTGGTTCTTTACTTTTTTTTACTGAAAAACTTCAAGATACAAAAAAGTCCAGAGATCTTTTTTCTTACAAACCAAAGCACCATTAAAAAACAAATTTTGTTTAAAAAACAGTGGCGTATCATTTTTCATTTAAAATATTTGGTTTCTATGAACTTTTTTCTTAAAATCATGCACAGATTAACCTCCTAAAATATCTATTGACATTCAATTAAGAAACACCCTGTATACAGGGAATGAGAAATCCCGAAACCGGAGATATGGAGAACCAAAAAATATGACGGTTAAACCCAACATGCTTTATACAAAAAAATGTTTCTCGTTAAGGAGATAGGTACAGTTAATCCAAACTTGATTTTTTAATGTCCTAAGCAATAACTCTTAAAGTTTTCATAGGATCAACTTGAAAATTGGTAAGTTTGGGTTTTTTGTAACGGTAGGCAAATAAGAATTTTTGGTTATTTTTTGTGTAGTTCCTAGTTACACCCTATGTTTTGATAAATTGGGCCATATTTTTTTACCTGTATTGAGACCTGTACATTTGGAACCCATATGAAAGAGCATACTTTTTAACGTAAAAAATGTATTATTTTTAATTTCGATCTTCTTAATAGTTTTCGAAATTTTTGCCCTAACGCGTTTGAATTTCAATATTATTAATATTAATTGCTATTATAGTTCGCCTTATAAAACTGATTCCTGACAAAAAAATCAGAACAAAGAACCAAGGCATAAGGCATTTTTATACCTAATTTGTTATTAATAACGCCATTCTCTCACTGCGGTGAAGAATATCAGATTTTTGTTGGAGGTATACTGCTACTAAACGATGTCTTTTCATAGGGAGTCGTAGGAAAAAGTACTTTGTCGCACACGGTCGCACTAGTAATGAGAAATAATTTTTTCACAATTGTACAAAAAGAGATTTTAAAACTATTCTTTGCTTTCGCAGTTAGTCTCTCCATCAGCAAAAAGAAAAAATCCAGAGCAAGGGTTATCGCAGGGGCAAGTAACGAAGAAGGTAGCTTTTGCTGTTCAAAAACGAACTGTAAGAAATAAGGTAAGTACGTCCACGTTTCATTAAAGTTTATACAAGAAAAAATTATCATATGTATTTTTATCAAATTATCAAGCTGATCGGATAAATAAAAAAAACTCAATTACTTAATGTGGTACTTTCTTAAGAATTAAGAACAATACTGCATTTAATCATATTCTGTAAGACAGTTTAAACTTATTTTTAGATATTGTCGATATCTCTAATATAACGTCGTCTTAATTCTACTTAGAGTTTTTTATAATATAAAATCAAAAATACATGTTGTTCTTATATCTTCTCTATCTTTTTTTAGCCTAATGAAGAAGATATACCGCATAGCCAAGTTATTCTGTTGAATGAAGCAGAAGCGTTACTATATATACGATAATAATTTAAACTCGCACGAATCTGCCATGAAAGTTGAAGAAATAGATAGACAATTATATGAACTGGAAGCTATGAATGGTTCAGAAACTAAAAAGATGTAGTCTTTAATAGAAAACCAAAATATCATTATGGTGGTCCAAAATACCGTTATTGAAAATCAAATGAAAATAATGAAAGAATTAGCAAAAATTAAAACTATATTAGAACATATATGGCAGCATGTGGGACTAGCAGCACAAAATGGGGAAGGATTCAATAATAATATGTCAGAAGATGCTAACTCCATAGCTCATGACACCCTTCTCACCAATAATTAAAAAAATATATGGAAGATCTAGATACAGCTCTGATGGATGAAACCTTTACGAAGAAATTGGTAAGTAGATAACTTAGCCAAAAAGTACACTTTATGTGAGAGATCATTAAAATTGTGGAATTTAAAAATAAATGTAAGTTTCACACGTTCGAGTTGACAAAGAAACAAAGCGTTGTCATAAAAACACATTGTCGTTCGAATGCTTCGAGCATTAACTCAAAAGCGCAGATTCTGCATTTACAGAAAGAGAATGCGAACCTTTCTTTAAGGGTGTTAAAAAAATGCAAAAAGGCGGGCCGAATTGTCTAACGATATAACAAAAAAAGAACATCTAGTGGAAAAAATAGACCAAAACATATGGCATACAAGATAATAAAGTGAAGGAGGACAATCAGAATATTGTTGAAAATGATGATGGAACTGAGCAAATAGCCGATACTGAAATCTTTAAATATATATTTTTCCAGATTGCTAGTAAGTCATATGTATGTGGAACCAGTGGAAAAATGAAAGGCCCAAATTGTTGCTACTCGCTGATTGATTATTTTTTCACTCGAGGGTTTTTAACGCAATTCTCTTGGAGTGGCGGTAGTAGGATAAACGAGGTTAGTTTGCATTTAAAATATCCAGAAATGTAATGCGAATGTTTTACAACATAATTATCAAAGCAGATTCTGCATTTACAGAAAGAGAATGCGAACGTTTCTTTAAGGGTGTTATAAAAAACATACGGCATACCTACAAAGATAATAAAGTGGAGGATGACAATCAGAATATTGTTGAAAATGATGATGGAGCTGAGCAAATAGCCGGCACTAATGACGATATACATGAAACAGAAGATAAAAAGATTGAAGATGAAATAACTAACTATATTGCCATAATAGCAATAAACGATGTTAAGCAAAAAACTTTTTGTAATTTTTAGAAAAATCCTTTTTCAAAAGTTAATTCTGCAATTGGACTGCAATAATCTTTTGTATTAAATACCGATTTGCTTCAATTTAAATTAAATTTTGTATTATAATAAATTAAATTTTGTATTAAAAATTTTAAATTAAATGTACATTAAAAACTCATGGTGTTTTTCATAATTATTGTCTTATTTTAAAGTATGTAAAAGTGGTATAAAAACGTTTCCATATTATACCTTACAAACACTAGTTTACATTTTACTTGGTCTTATGGGTACCTCTGAGGAGCGTTTTATGAACCATTAGAGACATATATATTTAAATAGGATGACTTGATCGGAGTTGCAAAAAAGTCAGAATATTGTATTAAACTGGAGCCATATCATATCAGGTCATATTACCATTTTGAACTATAATATTTTTTTAGATTTACAATTTAATTGTTAGTTGTCTAAAAACCACTTATTTCTGTAGTCTGTGTTTAATGTAAAACCAGCAGTTATCCGTACTTCATAAAAAATGTGCTGTGATTTGGCTTGATCCAGGTATCTCTTCGCTATAGTTTGGCTTCCTTAAATTTGGTATATTTTGTGTGGTAGATACGTTATTTATGTCTTCACCATAGTCGTTTGCTTCACTTATTCGTTTAGCGACTTGCGCTAATGTCTTGCATTTCTTAGCATATTCTTGATATGAAAAATCCATTTTCAAAAGGATAAGCACTGAAAGTGGATAAAATGGCAAATTTTCTGACATCGTTCATTAGATGTGAGAGATTGTGGACATTACTCGTCATGTATTCTTCTCCATAAATCTATTCATTAATTCAATATAATGGATAAGCAATTTTTCTGTCAAGTTAAAAAATTGTACACGTCATATGGTAAAAAATCTTAGAACCACGATGCCAATATAATGCAGAAATGTACGATATTCTAGGCCTTTCCAGTGGGCAAGGCAATCAATACCTCTAACGGCTCGGTGTATTTCTACTGGCAATTTGTAACTAAATAACGAAGTAGAAATATTTTCAGAATCCCTAGAAGACCGTTTCATCCAAACATTCCGAAATGTGCCATCTCTCCAGCCAGTCAAACATCGTTTCTTTATTCCCAAATCTATAATAATATGAAGAGAGTCTCCAACTGGGAAATCGGGAAACATATCAATTGAAAGATTTTTCAGAGGTTTGTCGGACTTATGATGTAAATCGTACAGCTTTAACCGAAATCCATAATCAGTTCTTTTTAGGACAGTCGGTTCATATTTCCATGTGTTACATACGAATATTCGCCCACTGTGGTACATTTCTGACATCTGACAAATATTGATTACAAAGATGAATGGTGTTTACCTTTGATGAAAGCCCTTGCTGCAGAGTTAGCTATAAAACACCTGATTTTTACTAATAAATTTTGCACCATTTTCTAACATAATGCCATTTTTCAAAATAAGTTTTGCCTTATTAACAGAAGGTTTAAGAAATGTTTCCAGATTAGATGGCTTTCCCTTGCCACAATATATCCCTATTACTATGGGCCGAATTTCTGGTACCGTCATTCGGGGTTAGTTGGTACGATTTTCAACTTCTTCTTTATTGTACCTAACTTCTTAACCGATTAAAATAAAATATTGAAAAAAATACTGTACCAAGCGAAATAACGAGGAGAATTGATTATTTATTATGTCTAAGTACTTTTTCTTAAAAATACCTTTCTAGTTAAAAAAAAAAATAGCTGTTCCAAGTTTCCCCATGTTGGGGGTGCACACAGCGCATGCCTCGGCGCATGCAGACATCAAACGACACAAATAATGTAAATTTTACTAATAATCAGCCTGAAAGCTGTAAAAGCCTATAAACTATAAAGGTTATTTTGGAATCAAATTGACAACCAAAAGTTATATAATACGCTCAGTAAAACACCATTAGTTCCCTGGTTTTATAGAAGTAAATAGTAATAGCTATTATATAACATGGGAAATAATAGTGCTATAGCTAGGTTCTGGAAACCCTTATATACAAATATGTTATATACATTTTGGTAACGATCACTGCAAGTGCTATAGAATGACGTTGGAAATATTGACTTTTATATAAAACTCTGTAAGCTTTATATGACACTTATATAACTAGATATTAGATGTGGTAATGAAAAATGTTTATTGGGTAGATGTACACGTTGGTGATCGTCAGCATCATGCTGCATTTAATATATCTTTTAGTAACCTTTGTGTGAAAGAAAAAGCTCTCGACTCCAATTACCGTATTAGAACCTATAATGTTCGGAGGGCTAGGTTTATATGATGCACTTTTGGTGGTTGATTGGTCCATTTTGGATGGTGTTGGCGACGTAAATGATGCCGTAGATTGTTTTTATAAGGTACTTATATACGAACCGTCAGTCGATAGCAAGTACGCAGAGAAGAAGGTTGTACGCGCGAACGATGTCAAGTGTGAGAGTTAATACGATTGTTGCCGACTTTAAAAAAGTCCGAAAAAAACCCACGCCATTAAGGATCCATCAATGGATAAAAGAAGTGTTCAAATTTAATAACGACCAAGTAATTGCGATCCAATATCAACATATGGAATCGAAAGTATATATAAAATTAATTTCCAAGGTATTAGTACAAGAAACAATGAAGAAAATAGATAATGGTACAGTAGAATACAAAGACGAAGAAGGAGAAATTCACGAGATAATAGTAGCAGAAGACTTAGAAGAAGTTACAATGAGAATATTTGATTTACCGGTAGAACTCGACAATGAAAAAATTGTAGAAAAACTTAGACGATATGGAACGCCAAGGTATATAAAAAATGAGGTCTACAAAGGTGAAGGAATGTATGAAGTTGAAAGTGGGGTAAGAACAGTAGTTATAAATTTGAAAACAAGTGTACCTTCATATATAACAATAGATAAATACACATCACTAGTGTCATATCGAAATCAGACCAGAACGTGCATGCTCTGTGATCAACCAGGGCACGAAAGAAAAGAATGTCCAAATAAAAAGATAAAAATCTATGAAAAAAAAGACCATCTGCACCGATGCCGGAAAATCCCAACGAAAAACAACAACAGAAGACATATGCCGAGATTGCACAAGTTGAGACGGATACAGAAAATGACACAGATTACGACACAGACTCACAGGAGGAAGAATATGTAATAGAAGATTCTCAAATGGAACAAACTACAACAACAGAAATTAAGGAAATAGAAGAAACACCAATAGAAGAAAACAAGCAAGAGGAAAACCAGAAACAGACAACAGAAGCAACTCTGAGACAAAAACAGGAAAAGAAAAGGAAGAGACAAAAGAAAATGGAAACAAGTTCAGAAGAAGAGAAAGTAGTGCCAAAACTTATAATTAAAATTACCGGTGAGAAAGCACTGACCAAAGTAAAAAGCGGTATAAATTCCTAAAGTCAATCGATTATTGCTACCTCATTAAAAAATACAAGATGTCAAAAATTTTTACTATTGCCACCTTGAATATAAATTGTGTAAATAAACCTCATAAAAAAAGTTTATTAAATGAGTTCATAAGAAACAATGATATAGATGTCATGTGTTTACAAGAAATAAATGATAAATATAATCTGAGTATGAAGTATTAACAAATGTAGGATGCAATAATCGAGGGACAGCCATTGTATATAGAAATAATTTAAGTATTGATAATATAATGGTAAGCGAGGACGGTAGGATACTTTCTGTCGAAATTAACAGATTACAATTTGTAAATATTTATTGTCCTGCAGGCTCTCAAAATCAAAAAGAAAGAAATTATTTTTATCTAACACAGCTCATTCCATATTTAAATAACGTAAAAAAGCCTGTGATACTCTTAGGAGATTTCAATTGCGTAATTAATAAAAAAGATTCAAAAAACGAGAGCACACAGATTTGTAAAAGTTTAAAAAATTTGTTAAATACCGTAAGATTAACAGATATGTGGGATAAAATACATAAAAAGGAAGTAAAGTATACATTTATAAGAGAGAATTGCGCCACACGCATAGATAGAATATATTTGTGAAAAGAAATAGAAGAAAAAGCGCATGAAATAAATGTCATACCTGTAGCTTTTTCTGACCATGCTGCGGTGGTCATAAAGGTAGAAAATATCATACCAATAAATCCACACGGTTGGGGAATATGGAAGATTAAAACCTCCTTAGTAGAGGTAGAGGAAAACACCGAAGTAATTGAAAATCAAATACTGATATTGAAAAGTTCTGAATTGTATAGAAGTAGTCATTCAAAATGGTGGGGAAAATCATTTAAAACTCATATAAAAAGTTTTTTTAAAAATCTTGAAATTCAAAGAGCGATAGAAAGAAAAAATAATCTTAAATTTTACAATGAAATTCTTATAGAGCTATTTAAAAAACAACAACAAAATAAAAAAGTAGAAAGAGAAATAAAAGAAATAAAAATCAGAATAATGGAATACAAAGAACAGTACTATGAAGAAGATTTTAAAGATAAAAACAAAGATTTTTTTAACGAACGAAATTCTCTATATGAAATGGTAAAGAAAAGCAGAAGAAATAGGCAAATGACAATAAAAAAATTAATAGGTGATGACGGATCTGAAAAAAGAGGAATTGTAGAAATTAAAAAACATGTGTATGACTACTTCTATACAAAATTCGGAGAAAAAAAAGTACATGAAAAAGAATTAAAGTGTTTATTGGCACACAGCCAAAAGACCATAGATGAAACGGATCAAAATTTATTAACAAGTGAAATAAAAGGAGGAAATATATACAGTGCTAAAAGAAAGTCAACAAAAAAAAGCGCCAGGTACCGATGGGATTTCATATGAAACCTATATAAAAATATGGAATGTAATAAAAGAAGAACTAAAAACGCTATTCAACTCAATTTTAAATGACAGTAAAAATATTCCGAGAAACTTTTCAGAGGGAGTAATAGTGTTGCTGCCAAAGTCCAAAAATGCTAACAAAATCGAAAATTTTAGACCAATTACTTTACTAAATACAGACTACAAAATTTTCATGAAAATATTAGCAAAACGATTAATTGGGGTGATAAATAATAAAAGGATTATAGGAAAAGAACAAAATGGTATAAAAGGAAGATCAATATTTACAAATTTACTTTTAAACAGGGATATCATTGAAAATTTTGGAGACGAGGAGCAATACTATAGCTCGATTTGCAGCAGGCCTTTGATAGAGTACCACACAATGTCTTAGAGAGAATTCTTAGAAAAATCAAGGTTCCCCAAAAAATAGTAGAATTAATAACAAGAATATATAAAAATGGCTGTTCAAGTGTATTGATAAATGGTTTTCAAACACAAAAAGTTGAAATAAAATCCTCGATTAGGCAAGGATGCCCTTTATCCATGGTAATGTTCGCTATTTACTTAGAACCTTTGATGAAACTTGCGGAGTTCACTTTAAAAGGGATAAATTTAACGAACAGTACAAACAGTTACAAAATAAGTGCATATGCTGACGACGTTACAGTATATCTAAAAGATATAACAGATTTAAAAAATATCCTGAAAATAACAGAAATATTTGAAAAGGGTGCTGGAGCAAAGGTAAATTTGAAAAAGTCGGCAATACTGCCACTAGGAAATTGGAATCAAACACAACAAATAATGAACAATGAATTCGAATATAAGGAAAAAATAAAAATACTGGGAATATTGTTTACTAAATCCTTAGCTCATACAATTGATGAAAATTGGCAAAAGGTAATGAATAACATAAAAAAAGTCATAGGAATAGAGACGGACAGAAAATTAGATTTAATAAAAAACGTATGGTATATAAATAGCTACATTCTTTCAAAAGTTTGGTATACGGCACAGTTGTTACCTTTAACAAATAAATACAACGCACAATTAATACAAACTACAGGCAAAATAATTTGGAGAGGATATCTATACAAAATTGCAAGGGAACAACTATATTTACCGTATGAAAAAGGAGGCTTGGGGCTTATAAATATAAAAAACAAAGCAAACGCACTTTTCATAAAAACCCAATTTAAGTCGTGGATAGGGAAAATACATTTTAACTCAATAAATAACAAAATATTTGAAACACAACAAAACACAGCAGGTCAAAAGCAATACAAAGAAATTATTGAAATAATAAAAGTGCAAAAAATCACAAAGAATGACAACATAACAACAAAAGAAACATATAAAAAGTTATTAGAACAAAATAGTGTAAAACCAAAAATCGAAACAAAAACCAATTTAAACTGGGCAAATATTTGGAAAATTCAGAAGGAAAAAATATTACCTACAAAATGGAAACCTGTAAATTATAAAATACTAAACGACATATATCCTACCGCAGAAAAAAAATTAAAGCATAAGTTGGTACAAAGCAGTATTTGTGAAAAATGTAATGAATGTGATACCCTGATACACAGGGTAAAAAAATGTAGCGAAGCAAAAAATACATGGCAATGGATTCAAACACATGTTAATAAGATATTTAAAATATATATAAATAAATTTAATAATTTAAGAGATTTATTATACTATCCAATAAAGAAAAAAAATGACAGAAGTTCCTATTTATGGTTTGTAAGTGGAATATCTTATTGGAATTTAGAAGATACAAAAAATAATCTAGGTCAATTTAAAAATATGTTAAGAACTGAAAGAATGAAAGTTAAAAAATTGAAGAATGTAAACAAAAAATTTTTTACCTTTTAAAAAATAATAATTAGGTTAGTACAAAAATATGTGATATTAAATAATGTAAAATGGTAAATAAATAAAGAGTTTTTATAAAAAAAAAACGATGAATCGCCTTATTTGTGGCTAGTAAAAATTGATGAAATTCAGTGGTTTATGAGCAGTAAAAATCCTAAATTTCTGCAAAAGTGCCTCAACTAAGTGATCTTTAAGTGAGCTGTGTATTATTCGGTTGATTATCCGTCTTAATATCTGTATTTCATTTGTTTACCCACAATACAATAATGCCATTTACAAAGCAACAAAAAACGGAAGCTACATTCGTAAACGATTGTTTCGGCGACGAGGTTTTCATGAACGCACTTGCTGATAATATCGCGACTACGGTGTGAAAGTGAAAGAATTCGAAACAAAAAAACTCAAGCGAAAAATGAGGATTTCAAGAAAAAAGTCGATAATCTCGAGCAGATGAGCAAATTGAATAGCATCCACTCTGCTAATGCGTGATTTTCTTTTTTTGTCTTCCGAGTGTACTGTGCAGTACTGTGCACATCTTTTATGTAGTAGTTTTATGTAAAATTTTAACATGTGAGAACAATGATCTATTTAGGTATACTATTCCCGTATACCCAGATAGCACAAGCAGATTCTTCAAATATTCTGCGAATATTGACTGAGGACATTCATATAATATACCAGTAATAATAATTACTAAAGTAGAGAGTACATAATGTTGTCACAACATCCCAGGAATATATTTTTGAATATTCTCATAATGTTCCTGTTAGGTGAAATAAAATATTTCAGTAATATTTCGAATATTCATATATTTATGGTCCATTCCAAAAACATTCTAATATTTTTCTATTGTATATTTCCTGTATATATGCGATTCTTCAGGGCATTACATGCTTCGTCAAGAGCTGCTGTAGCCAAGCTTTTGTGGTAATCAAAGAAAAAAGCTCAGTTCCAGTTGTTTTCACTATGCTTCTAATAGAAATGAAAGACTACACATACTATAATATTTACCTAGTTAATAAACTTTGCCATTAAATTTTGAATACAATTGTTTCTTGTGTTTAGATATCTATACTTATTTTATTATTTTCTACTTAATATTACACTAGATCATAATATGGCAACAATATCCAGGTACAGGTAGAATAATTCCAAATTTGGTTCAAATATACCTTTGATGATTTAAAAATAATAAAACAGGTACAACCATTTTTTTAACTTTAGCACCTATGTAACTTGGAAACGAAACCATTTAGGAAAACATTTTAGAAAAAATATAATATTTCGCTTCCAGTGTTATCTATCTATGCTTATAAACATTAAAAATTAGCCAATATGCTTCTGTTAAAAAAGGACCTTATTTATTAAACACCTTGTATAGTCTAAAAATCGAAGATCGTTAAAAAAAACAAATCACAGCCAAAATATTGTTCAATCGTTAAGTGAAAGATTATAGAAAGGCAAATAAAAATGTACCGATCTCATCACGTGTTTGTTAGTCGCCGCTAAATTTTTTTGCAAACGGTTTATCAACAGTCGTTTTTTCTAAATCTTTCACTCGACGGTTCAGTGTTCAATGTAGGTAGATGTAGAGTACTCACCTGGTGTAATAAAATGGCTGAACAATAGAATTTACAATTATTAAATACATTATTACCTGGCGGCGGACCGGGCAAACGCGGCGGCGCTGTAGCTCATGTTCCCGGAGGGGGACTGCACCGTTGCCAGAATGTCAAAATAAATGATACTCATAACATTTTCATGATATTGAAAATATGTTATTGTTGGTACATTCAAGTTTTCCAGTTTTGTATACGATTTAGGTTATTTTGTAAATATAAGTATCTCAAAGCATATAGGTATACGATACACAAGTCTACCAACAAACTATTTATTATGCATTAGAAAATAGAAAAGGCTGAATTCAAGAAATGCCAGTGTAAACAAATTACCTCGTCTTCTTCCCCCCGACCCGCTAATGTAGAAGCAAAATAAAATCGATTTATTTGTTTAGAGTGAATCATCTATTCCTTTATATCGTTGAACAAAACAAAGGGTAACCTGTCGCCCCCAAAATTTGTTGCCCATGAATAAGTGGTACTTACCCACAAATCTTTTATGTGTAGATATCTTTTTAGTTTGTATAGATGATGCTCTTATATTTTTAATCGCAGTAGTCAGTAGTCACCATAAACATGCGTGTATGAAGTAAAAAAATATATGAAATAACTATTAATTATTACATACTTACCTATGTACAGGGTGTCCCAGGTAAGACGTTACCAGGGATTATCTTGATATTTTTGAGATAATTTAATGGTTCTAGAGCTAATAACTTGAGCACCTAGTTTTTTCAAAGAAATTCAATGCTGCCAAGAAAATCACTTGAATTTCAAAAAAGGTAACAACAATAATACCTAAGCGATTTTTTCAAAAAAACAAGTTGGAGATTTTGTTGTACTTTTTCTTTTGACAGGTAAAGCAAAGAAAAAATCTGCATGGCACATTTGAATATCACTTCCGGTTTAGCCGGTGACTTTTTTGTTCCAGCTAAGACACTATACAGGGTGATTCAGTTTTATTCTGGGACACACAACAGGTGATACAAAACCAAAAAATAAAGGCACTTCCTTCTATAAACTATATCTTTTTAAGGCCTTATAAAAAAGTTACAGGGTGTTAAAGTTGTAAGAAATATGTGGACTTATATTTACCAAACTAGTTGAGATATTTAAGTCATATTTGGTACACGTCATAATGACATGGGTTAGCATAAAACCTGTTAATATCAAACACCTTGAATAACCAGTGGCGTAGAAGTGGGTAATTAGTATAACTGTTTTTAGAAAAAAAAAACGAACCACCTTGTATAGCAATAAAATGTATTCAATTTCTTATGTAAATTTTAATTATAAACAAAAATGTTCTCTTAGCATTTTTTTATATGTATCATGGTTTCATAGCAAATTTGATTTTTTCGTATTATTTCGGAGTATTTCTTAAAAATTCGCTCCATAAGTAAGACTCAAAGTAGAAAAAATGTGTTTCTTACTTTGAATACAGTAACTTTACCCAATAAACTTACCCATTCAAGGTTTTACTTTTCAAGATACAGAGCGTAACATTAATTGTATCTTCCTTAAATATTTTAGACCCTGTATCTTTAAAAGTATAGCCTTAAATAGGCAAGTTTATTGGAAAAAGTTACTTTATTTAAAGTAGCAAATACATTATTTTTACTTTAAGCGTTACTTATGGGGCAAATTTTTAGATAATTTTTCACAAATACCCCGAAATAATATGAAAAATCAAATTTGCCATGAAACCATTACACATACGAAAAATTACCAAGAGGACATTTTTGTTTAGAATTAAAATTTACATAAGAAATTTAATACATTTTATTGCTATACAAGGCGGTTCTTTTCTTTCTAAAAACAATTATACTAATTACCCACTTCTACGCCACTGGTTGTTCAAGGTGTTTGATATTGACAGGTTTTATGCTAACCCATGCCATTATGACGTGTACCAAATATGACTTAAATATCTCAAATAGTTTGGTAAATATTCAATAAAGTCCACATATTTCTTACAACTTTAACACCCCGTAACCTTTTTATAAGGCCTTGTATTGATATAGTTTATAGAAGAAAGTGCGGTTATTTTTTGGTTTACTATCACCAGTTGAAGTGTCGCAGAATAAAACTGAATCACCCTGTATTCGAGCGAAAATACATAATTTTCGTTTTTGAACCATCAATTTACGCGATAATCGCTCGTAAGTTATTATAATATTTTGCTTTGCACTATGTAGTTGGGTACAAATCGCCCCCGGTAGCCGAGGTAGTCCTTTATATTTTCAAATGCGTGTTATTAAGATCGACGCAGATTTGGTTTATTGGAATTTTGGAAAAATTACACCTCGCGATGGAAGTCGCCCCGGTCACTTGTTCGGGTGCCGTGCCGAGGTGTGGGTAAAATAAATAGTAAATATAAGTGTCTAAAACCACCTAACGTAACGAATTTTACCTTTACCTAATTTTGTTTTAGTGCCGATTCCAATGAAACTTGTTTTTTTTTCGGGCAATTATCCATGTAAACTGGAGAAAACCTTGGCCTAGGCCTTGTTTGGCGACGCCGAGGGTGCAGGGTAGTAGTGAAACTGCTGAGCCGAAAACCACTGAAATGCCCGAAATGCTAACGCTACTGCCGATTTTTGCATTCGCCGAATTTTAAGTATTATGTTCAAGCCCAAAATTCGTTTATCCGTCATAATAAGAAAGAAAATATATGTATTGGGGTGCAGTCAGCAGGTCAAAAATAAAATATTCTTTGTTATATGGTCAAGCTTTCAGAAATATTTTATTCCTTCATCAGGACAATAGCTACAATAAGCATAAATTATACAGGGCGAGTCATTAATAATGGCACATTTTGGGCCAAAATATTACGATTGAGGCTAATAATATGCCTTATTAGTGGAGCGAAATCGGGCTAAAAAGTCGTCAAAAAAATGTTTCAAGGTAGAACTAGATCGGACCCCATAGGTTTTGTTAAGTACATTACTCTGCATACGAAATGGCGATTTACGACATTTTTTTGTGGTCGAGACCTTTTTTATTTCGAAAAAGCTGTCGAAATTGGCAATTTACGGAAATTGTGTTTTTTTACGTTTCCATCGTCATATCTTTGAGAGTAGTGGAGCTATCGACTCGATTTTTTTTTAAATTGAAGCTAACATAATATGAGCGCTTACAACGAATGCCATTGTTGTTGTTCAATATTGTTTATTAACCACTTTAAATAGCAAGAAAATTGCAAGGTTATAAAAAGTGTAATGAAATTTTCACTAAGCGAGAAACTTTTTTATTTGTGGATATTTTTATATACATGCTGCGAGGGAAATGTGCCCAAAACATGAAAGTAGTTTTTGCTAAAAAATTTACCTATAGCGCCTATAGTTTTTGAACTGTGAATTTTTTTGTGGCGGGCGCTACTCACTTGGAACGCAAAATTAATCCCTTTCGTGAGAATATCCACGCGTGACAGGCATGTCTCAAGTCTCAACAACTAATGCGTAGTTTACATGCGCAAGTAAAACTACCTGTCACAAGTATAAATATCTTAGAGTACTTCCTAATCGTTTGCCAATGTTTGCCTCTCAGAGAGAACTCTCTGCCATAAAAGAGTAGGTACGTCTCTGAAAGCGTTTACATAAACTATTTGGAAGTACTCTCAGATAATATATGACTTGTGATATTTTTACCTCTCCATGTAGACTATTCTATAACAGATCGCTGGTAAAATAAAATAATAATTTTAGGCCAAATATTGTGGGTTCAAGCAGACCAATAAAATAAATGGTTGATTTTTGACAATTTTTGAGCAGTAATTACAGTTGCAATTTTTCGTATTACAGTTTTTGTCGAAACAAAAACGCTTAAACTTTGGCTTACAATGTGTGGTATGGATTCTTAAGATGAGATATGGCAAGCCAGTAGTTGTTTACTGAAGTCCATCCATAAGATCTATACTAAAATCGAGCAATCCGTACGCCTGGCGTAAATAAAACCACGTGTTCAATGGCGTTCCGCGATTGGTCGGTAGACTATAAAATTTCACCCGACTCGGCACCAGGGACGTACTCGATCGCAAAAGTGTAGTTATGCGGTTTTATCTTGTTGTTTTCAGCTATTTAGACACTGCCACAAATAATTTTATCGATGTTTTGAACCATTTTAATTAAGCCAATAATTCTTTTCCGAAATATTTTGATGTAAACAATTGTAAAACTAAAATTAAATAAAGGTCCTGCCTCAGTGCGGCCCTGGCAAATATCTCAAGTCACGTGCTCTTGTTTACGCCAGGCGTAAGAGTTGCTCGATTTTAGTATAGGATCTTCAAGTTGTGACTTCTCAGCATTAGATACTTGAATACCACATTTTTAACTGCTATGGGCACCTGCAACTGCCAATAATTAAACAATCCAATATATAATTTCAAACTTGTAATACCTCAAAAAATGTTGATAAAAAGCTCGCAGTCAGTAGGGGGAAGATCGGATGAAGGTTTATTAGATTTGGTAGCCATTGCGTTTAGTGACTATTGCCACATTTTTATGTCTACAGCTCTTTGTTTTTGCATGATTTTAAAAAGTCACGAAACTTATGCACCTTTCTACTACCATGCACGTTAAAATCTATAAAATAAATAAACGTTTCATTTCCATAAACAAAATTGTACAAAAATTAGGGCAGACTTTTTCGTCGATGCATCGTTTGATGGGATGAGATACTACAAGCGCATTTTAGAAAATTGGAAAAAAACCGCTTTTCAAGTTCTACAGAAGAATATACATGTGCTTGAAAAATTGTCACAGAAGGTACAAAATATGTTCTCCTATTATAAATACAAAAATGTGGCCAATATCACTAAACGATTTACGCCTAACAATGGCCACCAAATCTAATAAACGTTCTTACGAACGTCCCCCTACTGACTGTGCTTTTTATCTACATTTTTTGAGGTATTACAAGTTTGAAATAATATATTGGATTGTTTCATTATCATTGGATTGGCAGTTGCAGGTGCACGCAGCAGTTAAAAAGATGGTATTCAAGTAACGTTGCGAAGTTGCAACTTGAAGATCCTGGATCTTATGGATATAGACTTCAGTAAACGACAATTGAATTCGCATATTTTCATCTCTAGAATCCATACCAAACATTGTACGCCAAAGCTTAAGCCTTTTAGTTCCGACTAAAAGTGTAATACGAAAAAGTGCAACTGTATCAAGGAAATAATAATATGCTGTGATCAATGTGAATGTGGCAGGTGCAATAATAGTGACAGTAATGTAAAAAATACCGAAGATGAGTCTGTTGATGACGTGAAAGAGATTTTTTAATATTTATTTTATACCTATATTTAGGCAGCATGCATAAAGATTTAATTATTATAAAAATCAATAGTAATAAACTTTACTGGTCGTTAGAAATTTCATTGGATTTTGTTTTCCTGGGTATTCGACCACCATTTAATTAATCAGTAGTTCTTTATTACGTACGTTTCGGCATTACATTTCAACAGCCATCTTCAGATTAAAAAGACAATACACCTTTAAAAAATCTTAAAATTGATTTACAATTTAAACGTCCTAAAGCAAAATTGGAAAAATCACAAATTTTTTCTCTTTTTTGGGTATCTTATCTTATATGTACAGCTTCAAAAGCATAGATACTTACAAGTCGTAGTTTTGCAGGTTAAGTTTTACATTTCTTACTGTTTAAATAAACGGAAAATATTAGAAGCTATTCATACAGCGGGCGGATGAGGAGTGTGGCATTTAACAGTATATTAATACCAGCTCATAAAAGAAAAACTTATACGTAGTAAAAAGCGTAGCAAAAACAGGTAAAAAAAGGTATAAAAATCTAATTCTTGGCGCTAAACGAAAAGTACAATAATAATATTGATCATAGGAATTTTCATTTCTTAAAAACATCTAACGAAATTGTACCCCCTTTCAAATTATATAATTCAGAAAGCAAAACAGAAGAGTAGTAAAAGTTGAAAGGTGGCAATTATTTTGATTTAGAATAAATTGTTGTAAATTTTAGACAGGTTATTGGTATCGGTTCTAAAATTAATGCTGTTAGGTTGATTTTTTATGTTAATCATCTCAAGTACGTTTCTTTTTATATAATCACTCTCGGTAGCCATAATTTTAGGATTTAAAAAATCGAAAGAATGAGAATGCTCCAGAGCATGTTTACTAAGTGCAGTAGCAAAACCATTGTTTGATCTGATATCATACTGGTGCTTATACAAACGTTTATGCAAATATTGTTTTGTCTGACCCACATAAGTAGCCGGACAATCGCTACAATTAATTTTATATATAAGGTTGGATTTATTTTTGTCTTCTATTTTTGGTTTTAATTTTGTGAAAAACTTGTTGGTGGTATTGAAAGGTTTAAAGGCAACTGAGATTCCATATTTCATTAAAATCTTCTGGATACCATCCGAAACACCTTCAATATAAGGCAAGGTTATATAAGTATTCCGGTTACCGTTATTCGTTTGTGGACAAGGCGATCTGTTGTATATTTGATGTATTCTTTTTTTAATAATAGGATTAAAAAATGTTGGAGGATAGTCATTAAGAATTAAAGCGTCTTTAACTTTTTTTTAAATTTTGTGGCCTATTATTACCATGTGATAGAACAATCGCTCTGTCAGTTAAGCTGTTAATAACATTCTTTTTGTGGTTTAGAGGTACGTTGGAATTAAAATTTATATATCTCTGTGACCAGATATCTTTAGTGTACCAATTTGTTGTAATTAGTCCATTATTATTATAGTGTAAAGAAATGTCTAAAAAGTTGATACTGCCATTCCTATCGTGTTCTTTCGTAAAACGTAATCGAGGGTGGAAACTATTGAACGTATTGAAGGTATTATTAATCTCAAGTTTGTGAATGCACAGAAGGCAGTCATCCACATAACGTTTGTAAAAATATGGTTTCACATTTAACATATTAATGACATTTGTTTCAAGTTCTTCCATAACAAGGTTTGCGACAGTTGAAGACAGGGGGGAACCCATGGCTGTGCCAAAAATTTGTGAGTAAAATGTACCATCGTAATTAAAATAAGTGGAACTGAGGCAAAGTTTTACACCTTCAATAAAATCGTTTAGTGGTAACGTGGTAACTGGTTTAATTTTATGCCATTGTTTTTTAATACAACTTATTGCGAAATCAGTATCAATGTTAGTGTAAAGGGAAGTTACATCAAAAGACACCAGAACATGATCTTTTGGGATTGTTTGTGTTTTAATAAAGTTATGGAAATGCCATGAGTCCTAATTACAACAAATTGGTACACTAAAGATATCTGGTCACAGAGATATATAAATTTTAATTCCAACCTACCTCTAAACCACAAAAAGAATGTTATTAACAGCTTAACTGACAGAGCGATTGTTCTATCACATGGTAATAATAGGCCACAAAATTTAAAAAAAGTTAAAGACGCTTTAATTCTTAATGACTATCCTTCAACATTTTTTAATCCTATTATTAAACAAAGAATACATCAAATATACAACAGATCGCCTTGTCCACAAACGAATAACGGTAACCGGAATACTTATATAACCTTGCCTTATATTGAAGGTGTTTCGGATGGTATCCAGAAGATTTTAATGAAATATGGAATCTCAGTTGCCTTTAAACCTTTCAATACCACCAACAAGTTTTTCACAAAATTAAAACCAAAAATAGAAGACAAAAATAAATCCAACCTTATATATAAAATTAATTGTAGCGATTGTCCGGCTACTTATGTGGGTCAGACAAAACAATATTTGCATAAACGTTTGTATAAGCACCAGTATGATATCAGATCAAACAATGGTTTTGCTACTGCACTTAGTAAACATGCTCTGGAGCATTCTCATTCTTTCGATTTTTTAAATCCTAAAATTATGGCTACCGAGAGTGATTATATAAAAAGAAACGTACTTGAGATGATTAACATAAAAAATCAACCTAACAGCATTAATTTTAGAACCGATACCAATAACCTGTCTAAAATTTACAACAATTTATTCTAAATCAAAATAATTGCCACCTTTCAACTTTTACTACTCTTCTGTTTTGCTTTCTGAATTATATAATTTGAAAGGGGGTACAATTTCGTTAGATGTTTTTAAGAAATGAAAATTCCTATGATCATTATTATTATTGTACTTTTCGTTTAGCGCCAAGAATTAGATTTTTATACCTTTTTTTACCTGTTTTTGCTACGCTTTTTACTACGTATAAGTTTTTCTTTTATGTGCTGGTATTAATATACTGTTAAATGCCACACTCCTCATCCGCCCGCTGTATGAATAGCTTCTAATATTTTCCGTTTATTTAAACAGTAAGAAATGTAAAACTTAACCTGCAAAACTACGACTTGTAAGTATCTATGCTTTTGAAGCTGTACATATAAGATAAGATACCCAAAAAAGAGAAAAAATTTGTGATTTTTCCAATTTTGTTTTAGGACGTTTAAATTGTAAATCAATTTTAAGATTTTTTAAAGGTGTATTGTCTTTTTAATCTGAAGATGGCTGTTGAAATGTAATGCCGAAACGTACGTAATAAAGAACTACTGATTAATTAAATGGTGGTCGAATACCCAGGAAAACAAAATCCAATAAAAATCAATATAAAAAATGTTTATTTTGCAGTTCATTAAATAAATGGTGACTTTAAACAGATATATAAAATAAGCAGGTGGTTGTTTGTTCATCTGGCAACTGAAATTACCGCTCAAAAATAGCCAAAAATCAACCATTTGGTTATTTTATTTCTTATTTTATTTTATTGGTCTGCTTGAACCCGCATTATTTGGTCTAAAATTATAATTTATTTTACCAGCGATCTGTTATAGAATAGTCTACATGGAGAGGTAAAACTATCACAAGTCGTATATCTGAGAGTACTTGAAAATAGTTTATGTAAACGCTCCCAGAGACGTACCTACTCTTTTAGAGAGCGTTTAAAATGGCAGAGAGTTCTCCCTAAGAGGGTTGACATTGGCAAACTATTAGGAAGTACTCTAAGATATTTATACTTGTGATAGTTTTACTTGCGCATGTAAACTACGCATTAGTTGTTGAGACATGCCTGCCACGCGTGGATATTCTCACACAAGGGATTAATTTTGCGTTCCACGTGAGTAGCGCGCGCCACAAAAAAATTCACAGTTCAAAAACTATAGGCGCTATAAGTAATTTTTTTTTACCAAAAACTTCTTCTTGTTTTGGGCACATTTCCCTCGCAGCATGTATATAAAATTTTCCACAAATAAAGATATGACGATGGAAATGTAAAAAAACAAAATTTCCGTAAATTGCCAATTTCGACAGTTTTTTCGAAATAAAAAAGTCTCGACCACAAAAAAAAGTCGTAAATCGCTATTTCGTATGCAAAGTGATGTACTTAATAACACCTATGGCGTCTGATCTAGTTCTACCCTCAAAAAAATTTTTTCGAGAACGGAGCGACTTTTTAGACCGATTTCGCTCCACATAGAAATGTTGTTTGTTTAAGTTCATTTTTTGAAATTGAATTATGGCTACATCTCCCGAAATAATCAAGCTGTTGAACTGAAATTTGGCACTGCTATGTTTTTGGGGATGGAGAATAATCTGACAATGTCGATTTCTACGTATCTCACAGGTTGCGGTTATTTTTTGGCCCTGCAGGTCCATCATATTAGTGCATCTTTTCATTCTGCAACAAAGGTTTCATAACGATCAAATCAACCGTTTGCATTGAAATTGCCAAAACGTGCCCCAAAACACCTGTTGACTTCAATATTCGAAAAATAAAATTTTCATCTACTGCTTTCTAATATTGCACAATGGCTGTTCCATTTAAAGCGAGAAAAAACCCAGATGAACAATTTCCCAAAAAATGCTCACTTTCAAAATGGAGCGGATTGAAACTCGACAAAATTTGGACTCCCTATTTTAAGAAAACGAATGTATTTCGAGCAATGTTCATTTGGCATTTTTTCTTCATTTTCAATGTACAGTTGATCTGTGCTCCTGGACAAAAATTTATCGACCTTTGAAATATAAATGACTCACTGGAAATTGTTAGGTATCTAATATTTTTCAGAAGAAATCAGCGGTAGGTGCGATTTATGGCTATTATGGGTCACTAACAAAGTTGCGGTCCATGGCCACCTATATCCTGATTTGTTATTATTTGTTATTTTCGTTAAATGATTTTTAAAAAATATGGAATACCTACGCAGACATTATTTTCTGAGAAAAAGGGTTTCAAACGCTATTATTGCACATGTATTTCTATGGGTTGCTGGGTTTACCACACAACCAATGTGAGTAAAAACATTTTCGCAATTTTGTGTAGTAAACACCGGACAACCTACAAAGTGTCAAACGCAAATTAAATGAGACATTTTGCTTTATAAAAAACGAAAAATCTTTCAATTAATTTATATTTTGTTAATTTACACCTCAACTCTTTTTTTTGTATCTCCAGAAATAAAAAAGTTACGTTTAAAAAATATGAATTTCTTCCATTTTCACTTATAATCTCCCTAGAGCATGAATTATTTCCGGAAATTTTTTTCGAGGTGTGAATTTCTTGAAAATTTTCCCGAGGTGGTAGCCGAGGGGAATTTTCTTAAAAAATTGGCAACCGTGAAAAAATTTCCGGAATTTTAAATCATGCTCGCGGGAGATTCGGTACGAAAATTTCATGTCAAAACTAGTTGAAAATAGAATTAAATTGGTGACATACCCATGTAAGGAACATCATAGTAGGCTGTTGTTATTGTTGTATAGGAATGGTAAACTAAGATGTCCATGATCGGTATTTTGACGCGTAATCGCGTTTTATTTGCATTGGGCACAAAAAATGTCGCGTTTTGGAACAGAAAATAGTGAAATGATAAGAAAAGAGGTGGATATATTAATTCCACGTAATACAAAGAGATCAAAGACAACGATATGGAAACAATTTCTAGAATTTTGTGAAGAGAAGAAATACACAATTGAGGCAGGAACCTCTGTCGAAGAGATAGCTGGAATTTTAGAGGATTGGGGATTCAATATGAAGAGAAAAAATTCAGAAGACTATAAATAATCTGTTGTGACGGTAGGATACTAATATTAATTTTTTGGAAGAAAATTTAGTTATATAGGTTCTCTTTATTGGTAGTGAGAGTAGGACAAAGTTTGTTATTGCGCGGGATGCGAAACGCCGACGCTTACAAAGAGACCCAACAAAAAGAAAATCAAGTGCAGCTGCCCTTAAAAATGATAAATATACAAAAATTGTATAAATATGGAATGAAAATGAACCCGTGGGTTTGCGGCGAAAATTTTTTCACATTATTTCACGTGAACTGGCCTGGAGAGGTGGTGAAGGGGTAACGGCAAAGGTAGATCATTTTGTTAAGAAATTAAACCACGAAGGAAATTTTACTGGAAGAATTGAATACAATGCCGTTTTTACAAAAACAACTCAAGGTGGATAAAAAAAACTGGCTGATAGTAAATGGCTAATAAGAAACCATAGCAATAGATATTAGCGAGTGTCCGATACGATTATTTGAGAAATATATGGAAAAGCGTGCATGGGGATCTAATAGTAGATAGATTGTTTGTAACTCCCAATCCGAACTGGAATGGCAGTTTGTTAAAAGATGGTACAAAAATAGTCCTGTTGGTAAAAACACAATATCTTCTTGGTTAAAGGAATCTGCTTTTAAAATAGGAATTGATATAAAAAAAACCTAAAATCACAAATCATTCAGCAAGGACTACGGCAGTATCAAATTTGGCAAAAAATGGTGTACAGGAACAGCAGCTTATTAAGATTACCGGACACAGTAATTCCCAGTCCATAAAACCATATCTTCAAATGGATGTTGAGCACCATCAAAATATAATTCAGTCCATGAGAGATGATCATTCAGTGGGAAACAACCAAAATACGTCAATAATAACGTCAGGAATTGAGCACTGCCAACAAACAGCAATACAGCCTAGCAATATTGTTTAAAATAGCTGTGTATTTAATATAAATAATTATTATAATAATGAAAATAAAAGTTAAATTTAAGTTTGTTTCTTGTAAATTTAATGTTCTTAATTTGTGTTGGTAAATAAAGTATCTATTTAATAATTTGTTTTTATTTGTATATATTTTTCCATTTCTACTTTTTTCCTTGTGCTTTAGTAAGGTAACGTTTAAAAAAATATATTTAAAAGGCGCAATATGGTGCTTGTAAGACTTAATTTGAAATTAGTAGAAGAAAAAGAAAAAATGTCTACTATCCATATACTTAATATACTCTATGTTACTACTACAAGATTAAAGAAAAACCATTCAATATAATTTTCAAAATGTCACTTTATAAAACGCAATGAAAATAGTTTTATTGCCAAATTTTTTAATTTCCCTATGCTCTAGTAAAATGTGGTTTAAATAATTAAATAAAGTAGATAATATTATTCTACCCATAACACACCATTTTATAGTACTAGAGGAAATGGAAAACATTTTACACCTACTTCTATTAGACGCTAATGAATTTATATGGATGGCACCTTTCTTTATTAATCGCTGTTTTGATGTCAAATATTTTAATTTCCCTATGCTCTAGTAGAATAAGGTTTAGACAAATAAAGTAGGAAACATTCTACTTATGTCACATAACTTTATAGTACTAGAGAAAAGAGGAACAAATACAAGCTTCTGTTGTAAATAATAGTGGGGTTTTGGTAAATCATAAGGAGTTTTAATTGCATTTTTTTACTTTCCCCCTACTCTAGTAAAACAAGGTTTAAAATAAATATTATTCCTTAGACGTTCCATGATTTTATACTACTAGAAACAAGGGAAAGTAGTAAAACAATTAAAAATAATAGCGCATACAAAATAAATGATAATTTTACGCGTTATAATAACACAATTAAGTTGGCTCTGGAGTGACAAGTTTCTTTGTAGTTAATGCGCTTTGATGACATTTGAATATCGTAAAAAGCAGAGCTAATTAAATATTTATTAATAAAATGAATTGCAACACGTACAATCTTTGTTCCTTTCGTACAAAATATCACCATATTCAAGTGTTTCATAAAAATGTGAAGTATTTAACGTATTTGGTGAGCGACTCTCTCAAATCCTGAACAAGAAGATCTGTTTAAGAACATGAGCAACATTCTTCGTGAAATTATTGCATATTTCGCCAAAAAATCCAGTGTGGAGAAGAACAAAATGGTGTCGAAGTATTATTTTTATTTCATGAAGCATAGACATTTAGTGAAAAAATCAACGGCTCCTTACTTTACTCGCCATTGAGGAAAAAAAGGCGGAAAAGGAATTTTCTAAAACATTTGAAAATTGTAACCGATGTTGTCGATAAATAACATGTAGGTTATACATATTTAAGTTAAAAATAAATATCTATCAATATCTTCTACACCACTGCTTTTATTACAGCTGTCAAGCCATGGAGATTTCCATTTATTAATCTTACAGCTAGGTGCTTATGGGAGGGTGGAGGGTGATTTCCGAAAAAATACACAAGTTGCTTGTGTTTTATGTTGTACCTTGTCGACATGAAAATTTCAGCATAATTTCAGAGGTGCTATAATAGGTGTGGATCGCACCACTCGCCGATTTTTTCCAACGAATTCTTAAAAAGCTTAATTTATTCAAACATTATAATTAAATACATATCTGCGTCTTCTATAACTCTACTCTCTTTAGTTTTCCAGTTAGTTGTAGTAAAAACTTTTAACTACACATCTTATAGGAGTATGCAGGGGAAGACGTGCTGGACTAAGGAATCCATATTCCCCGTAGTATACTTCCGGGTAATTAGATGGAGTTCCTAGATAAATTGCGAATTAAAACTTTTCTTAGTGGGTGTAATAAGAACTAATTTAAAGTTTTAAGAGGTTAGGTGTCTCTTTACCTCGAAAATTACTAGGAAACCTTGAATAAGATCCTGTTTCTTGAGCACTCCAATGTGATTATTATTATACTCCAGCCTTTTCACAAGCTTTGTATAAAAGGCAGATCCACGATGTTTAGCAGCCTTCTTTATTCAAGTTTCAATGTATCTGTCGCTTTGTCTCAGTAAAGTTTATATATCAAGTGGCTAGTTTGTATATACATTCAGTTAATTTAGAGGAAATGGAATCTCTATGGGGGCATGTTATACATCATAGAGATGCGGTCAAGCCAGGAATGCGTTTAGGGGTGTCACCCATTTGGATATACAGGGTGTCCCGAAATTAGCCTGCCATAATTTACCAGCGTATTCTACGACCTAAAAAATGAAAAAAGTTCCTACAAACATGGCCTCAAAAATGCCCCCTAATGGGGCTATAGCCCCCGAAAGGGGCAGTTTCACAAACGGGTTTCTATAAATATTTCCAGAACGAACAAAGAACAAATTCTGAAATTTTTTATGTGATGTACCTGTGACATTTGACATTTACCGAGGTAGCGATAGTTAGACATTCTTAATCATAGGCGTCCCAAATGGGGGGTTCAGGAGTTAAAATTACCCCAAATTTTTATTGTATACTTTTTTCCAGATTTCTTGCGAAATTATGAAAGTTGAAGGTATTCTACGAAGAAAAGGTGCTCTTGTTGAACTTCGATAGCATGCATCGTTTTCGAGTAAACGCGTTTTGAAAATTTTTTGCAGAGTGCAATGAACATGCCTATTAGAAATTAGCCTGCCATAATTTATCATCACCTTTTTTGGTACAAAAAAATGAAAAAAGTTCGTATCAACATGGCCTCAAAAAAGTCCCCTAAGGAGGCTATAGCCCCCGAAATGGACGCTTTCGCAAACGGTTTTTTCTAAATATTTCCAGAACGAACAGAGATAAAATTATGAAATTTGAGAGATTTGACATTTACCGTCCCAAATAAAGGGGTCAGAGGGTTAAAATATCCAAAAAAATTTTGTACGCTTTTTTCATGATTTATTCTCCCAGGTATGTCACATACCAAATTTGAGAATGTTGTCTTTGTTCTGGAAATATTTAGAAAAAACCCAAAGCCAAAGTGTCCATTTCGGGAGCTATAGCCCTCTTAAGGGGCATTTTTGAGGCCATGTTTATAGGAACTTTTTCATTTCTTTGGGTCGCAGAACACGCTGGTAAAATATCGCAGGCTAATTTCTAATACGCATTTTCATGGCCCTCTGCAAAAATACGATTTTACTCGAAAACGGTGCACGCTATCAAAGTCGAACAAGAGCACCATTTTTTCGTAAAATACCCTAAAATTTTATAATTTCGCAATAAATTTGGGGAAAAAGCACACACAAAAAATTTAGGGCACTTTTAACCCCCTTAACCCCCCCATTTAGGACGCCTATGATTAAGAATGTCTAACTATAGATACCTCGGCAAATGTCAAATCTCACAGGTACATCACATAACAAATTTCAGAATTTTATTTTTGTTCGTTCGGGAAATATTTAGAAAAAACCGTTTGTGAAACTGCCCCTTTCGGGGGCTATAGCCCCATTAGGGGGCATTTTTGAGGCCATGTTTATAGGAACTTTTTTCTTTTTTTAGGTCGTAGAATACGCTGGTAAATTATGGCAGGCTAATTTCGGGACACCCTGTATATTAACTTGTCTGTTTCTGAACGACTTTTTCGGCAATTGTCCTAACCTTTTTTGTTATGTTTTATAATAGCACACAAGCTGTTGACTAGGTTATTTGTATCTGATGCCTTTTGGGTTGACAGTAAATAAAAAATTATAATAAAATTGCAATAAAAGTTGAAAGTTTATTCGAAAGCTTAGCTGTATCATAGTAGAATCCTCTACTTTGAGTTGCATTTTTGTTGCATGTACATCTTTCTAGTTCTATGCTCACTGAGTTACTTTTGTCAGTTCGTCTTCTAAAGAAAACTGTCCTGGTTCTGCATTTAGTTCAAAATTTTTAGCACTAAATCCGAGAGGTCGTTGATATTTCAGTGGAACAATATTTAACCTATTGTATGTATACACTTTGCCGATTTTCGCGAATGATGACAAGAATATCCTTTACAAAAAGAAAGTTAGCGGCTTTATGCGACTATAAATTTCGGCAACTGGTAATATCATACCAACATCCAAGTTCTAATGGATGTACCGGTGTTTTCATATTTGAATCGTTCGGGAAGGTAGACTACGACAGCTGTTTCCCCTTATTACGTTCATCAAGGCAGCCATAACCCTCCCGAACGACTCAAACTCAAACCGAAACGGTAGCAGTTATAATAGTGTAACTTGCACTTAGTTTTCTGGATTCAACACCAACCTAACTTGTTCTTGTTGGTGTTTACTATGTTTTGTGAAATTTCGGCTCTGGTACTATTAGCTTGATACTAGATGGCGCCATTGGTTGGTTTCTCACCTCCAAGTGCAAGTTACACTATTATAACTGATACCGTTTCGGTTTGAGTCGTTCTCTATATTTTTTATTTATTTTTATATTTTTATCAAGTACAACTAAAAATGAAAAAAATATCTAGAGAAGTTGTTTTGGACAGATACCTACAACTACCTATGCCTACAGTGTGGTCATTTAGGATTTTTTTATTAATTGCACAACCAAAATAAAGATATTTCCAAAAGTTGATGCATGTTAAATTATCATATTAGGTACACTTAGAATGGTTGCAAGTTAAACAACATACAGGGTAGGTAAAAAAATATAAAAAATGTACAAGAGTAAAGTACCCTTATTTAAGAAAATTCAGCAAAATGTTATTAAAAAAATTGTTTAGAATTAAAAGCTATGCCTAAATACCAAAACATGGCCTCGTAAGAAAAAAAATTCATTAATTAATATCCAGTTTCTTAATAAACATTTAAAATAAAATTTTTGCACCCTAAATGAGTTTTTTAATATGCACATTATCATTACTAATGTTTTACCTTGTTCAGAAGAATTTTTGCGGAATTTTAAAGTTTTGTTTAATATCGTTGCAACTTGCAACAAACATGAAGTTTGTGGTGCCCTAAAAAATTAAAAGTCTAAGTTAATTTTACAAATATGCTTGAATTTGAACAAAGTTATGCGAAATTGATTTAATTTTGATTAATTTATGAAAGTGTTTAGAGTGAATATTAAAAAAAAAGAAATTATTACTTAATGTTAAAAAAAATTTTTCTTAGGAGGCCATGTTTTGGTATTTAGGCAACTTTTAATTCTAGACAACTATTTTTAATAACATTTTGCTGAATTTTCTGAAATAAGGGAACTTTACTCTTGTACAATATTTATATTTTTTCACCTACCCTCTATGCTGTTTGACATGCAACCATTCTATAATAAGTGCGCCTAATATGATTATAGAACATGCACCAACTTTCAGCAATATCTGCGTATTTTGGTTGTGAAATTTAAAAAAAAAATCACATATATGTTGCACACTTGAAGGACCACACTGTATAAGATAGTTGAATTCAGGACTCAGGACAGGCAAAATCTATCTGAAAGATGTCTTAAAAATATAAAAAAGTTATACTCATTTCCAGGAAAACCGGAAGTCGACAATGAATCTGACATAGGTGCAATCAACAATTAACAAATTTGGGGGGAATCCAATCCACTAGGGTTTATAATGGCCTTGGGCCACGGGGCGCACTTTAATTTGTTTTTTTTTGTTGTTGCATAACCCCTCGACCAGCTCAGGTAGCTCACAAGTTGTGGCGCGTAAGGTTGTCCCACAAACCGATAAAGCGTTGGTCAGCAGTTAAGGGGGCGTTCCCCACTGAATCATATTCGGTTGAGGCCCCTGAAACAGGAAAATAGCTGAAATGATGCTACTTATTCGTACAATATACTTACCGGAGTAGACTCGGAGGCCAAGCGGAGAACATCGGATACTTGGAAGACATATATTAACAAATTTGGGGGGAACCCAATCCACTACGGTTTATAATCGCCTTGGGCCACGGGGCGCACTTTCTTTTTTTGTTGTTGTTGCATAACCGAATATAATAAAACAATAGAGAGATAATTGTGGTCTACACCTTAGTAAAAACGTTTCCACGTTAAATTCGTTGCAGCACAGTGATTTTCTGCGATCCACAGGTGAGGTCCTACACTTGTGATCTAAAAAAATGAGGTTATAACACATTTAAAGTTTGAAACGCATTTTTTTTTCAACAAAACGTACCGAAATTGGTTTGAACCGCCAACTTTATACTCATAAAATAAAAAACTAGCGTCGATTCGAATAAAACCGAATGGTACATTTCGTTGTTCTGTGAAAATAGTGAAGTTACAATACAGTAAAATAAGTTTTTCTCGTAAAACTTACCAAAATGTCCACAAAAAGAGCCTGAAACCACCTGTTCCAACACACGATAACGTTTTTCAATGGAGTTGCACCCAAAATTCGGTTTTTTATTTACGAAAAAAGGAAAACGCTTTGTTTACATAATTATTAATTATTAGGTATGTGGGGTGGCCTAACCAACCGGCGCTCTAATGTCAGACGACGCGTCAGACTAAAGGCGGCCACAGACCTCGAGATTTTTCGTCGGTCATCTGTGATCACGACATCACGACAAGCCGTCGTGACAAAACCGAGGTTTGTGGGGCGTTAATTGTCCCGATGCACCGTGATGGATATAAGTCGGTGCTTGATTTTCTGCGCGACGATGCATCGTGCGTCGTAATAAAATCTAGGTGTGTCGGGATTTCCTTCCAACGTGACAGTTTAAATTCAGTATCGTCTCGTCTCAACGCCCGTTGAAATTTTTATATTGCTTGTTAAAATTCAAAAAATTGATATAAAAAACCTAGACGGAATTTTTAGTGGATTTATTGAAGCCTGCAAATAACTCTGAATACGTCCATTCTTAAATAATTAAACCAATCTCCAGGTCTAAGCCTTAATTCCCCACATTAATTAATGTTCACATGTTAATTTATTAACATGTGAACATATTTTTCTCTTTAGCAACCATTCCTTGGTCCAAACCGAACGTCTTTTTCTTTTCTTTTTTTCGCTTTTAACCGCAACAACCGCCGCCACTGTCAAAAGGTATGCCCTGTTCATCGCGAATAGTCTACAAAACTGCCACTTTGACACGAGGTCTGTGGGCTCATCAGGAGTGAAAAACAATCGCGACGGCTTGTCACGATCACAGACGACCGACGAGAAATCACGAGGTGTGTGGCCTGCTTAATAGCCCGATTTGCCTCGCCGCGCCGCTCGTTTTCCGGACAGCCAAATTCGAATTACGGCGGGAACCCCAAAATCGGAAAAATGTCCCAAACGGCCGAACCGCTTTTCCGATCGGGGCGTCCTTCGGCACGGGAGAGGCCCGTACGGGTCCGGGGCCCCACACCAAAGTCGAACTCGATCGACGACCTAGGTTCGAGACGCCGGCTCTTTAAAAAAAAGTCGGAAAAAAATTCCAGCGGCCAAACGGCTTTTCCGATTCGGGCGCCCTTCAATAGGTCTGGAGTAAGTACTCATGCGCCGCCCTACGCGAAATTTCGACTCGAAATATCGAAAACTGCGCCCTGTAGAGTCCGGGGAAGTGATTATAGGCGTACACACACATACATATGGCCAGCAGCGGGGGCGACTATAAACACTTCCGACAGTGCCGGACTAGGCGTTTATAACAAGACCAAAAGGAGAACGTGTTTGAAGCGATTCGGTAACAGGCATAATGGAGGTGTAGCCAGTCTCGTAACTTATTTGCAATTTTTGATATGATACTGATCGTAACCAATTAATCGAAACTAGTGTAGGGGGTTGCTTGTTTTCTAATTTCTGTATAGGTATGTAGATCCACATACAGTTTGTAAAGGTTTGTCGTTTCAATTGAGAACTACTGTACATAGCTAATAATTATCAAAATTTACTAGTACTTCTACCAAGTTTACTACTACTCGAGCCATCAAATTAAGCTGGCGTTTTGTACACGAAGTCCAGCCATTAACACAAACTGTGAAATTTAGCTTGTCTAAGGGGGGATATAATTGGAAGTGGCGCTCAATTACGCAACATACGTTTCAAAAATGAATAGGCAATCTTGCGAAAGGGTTGTTGTTAAATCGTGTTTTATGGCCACTAAAAGGGGTTGATTACCTCCGCGTGGGAATGGAAATTCAGGTTTTTCCTAACGTTTCACTTCGGAAAAGTTTTAGTGCCAATTTGTTGCAACACGCGCTTATGTCCGGACACTACCTAGTTACTTGACAGCTATATAATAGAATAAAGCTGTACAAAGTTATTACATTTAATAAAGATGGAGGGAAACAACGCTCCGCTGAGGTTTGACCGTTCAACCCACTCTAAACAACCACTCGTTGCTTACACACTTTAGAGAGAGAAATTTAAGTATACCTACCATCTACCCTTGTTTATGGAGGTTCTAGTTAGCTTTTGCTTATGGCGGAATTTCTATAACCTTCAAATATGTCCTTATGGTCTGTCTGTCACATTCCCACTTGTTACTAAATATTTCTGTCTCGTTCCTTTACATTTCACCGAGACGCGTCCGTACGGTGGCGCCAAATTCCGAAACCACCGTTCGAGTCGGTCGATTGAGGAAGGAATCTTCAATCAACGGTTCGGGCAAAGCGTCGCTCCGTCGATGTCAACGGTCGCTCCATCGACGATGGAAGGTTAAATTTTACAGCTCAGGAAACTGTATTTACGCGGGTATCGATCGGCATTTCATGTTTTGAGCCATCAGATTAACGATAAATAGGTACAGAGGTTATGAAGTGAAAATGTGTTTTGTTGTATCGTCGATGGCAATTACCTAACCGGGCCAAAGCCAAAAGTGTCCGTTTTTGCCTTTCCTAAGGATCCAGTTTTGAGGGCAAAATGGGTGCAAGCCTTATTTATACAAACAAGGGTGCAAGCCATAAAAAGGGCTTACTTTGTAGTCAAGAAACATTCTAAGGTATGTTATAGTATATGTTACATTTTTTATATATTTTTCATAAAGCTTCGGGTTATTGTAGGTCTGTGAACAACACTTTTTAACACAAGACATTGAAAGGGAGACTACGTGTGTTCGTCGATGGTCGTCAATGAACGGTGTGTTGCAGAATCGACTGGTGAAACTACGTGCACTTTTAAAAATTCCACGTTTAGCTAAAGGTTTTAAATTTTCATGGCAAGTTATTTTATTATATTTTTACAAAATATACTTACTTTTTTAGGTGCAATACCTTGTAAGTTAGCAGGTTGCCCAAGTTATTTGTCCTAGGGAAGGTCCCAAATAAAAAAAAAACAAAAAATTGAACTTGGACGGGTTGAAAAAGCCATAGCCGAATGCGTTGAGAGTTGTGAAGCTTACAAGTCTGCAAACATTGAGGAAGCGTATTCAAAAATTTTTGATATTGCCGAGAGGGCGAAAGGAAACGAAGGAAGGGGCACATGTAGAGTAGTCACTGAAATATTTATTCTCGTAATAATTTTTTTGTTGTGATATTTTTATTGTTGAATTATCATTTATTAAATAACTTAAATTATTGCTCTATTAAAATATTTTTGTGTTCCACAAATTAGTTGCTAAGTTATGTTTGAAATTGTAGTAGTATTTTACCTGGACACAAAAAAACGACAAACTTTGCAGAAGTTTCCGTTATTAAGTGTTTTTAAGATGCTAGTTGAACGTAAATAAAAATCGTTGGTATCGTACTGTCATGCTCGAAGATGTGCCTCAAAATAGGTACATAGCTAATATTAATATTATCTATTATACAGCGTGGTGAATAAAAAATGCGAAAGTGTGATTTTTCTTCTTCTTTTGAGTAGGTGGCTGTGAATTCATATTTGACATTGTCTTGGGATTCCAAACAACTCTTCTTAGTGCCATAGTGCTGTAGTTCTAAAAATAAGGGTACTTTACTCTTGAGGAATTTTCATAAGTGTTTTTCAACCTTCCCTGTATACGAATAGAAATTTTAAAATTTTTCGGGTATATTTTGAGTTTAAGCACAAGTACCAACTTTTATCAAGAATACTTTTTTTTCTGAGAAACTTCAAATATAGAAAATTCCCATTTGTGTCCAACTTTCTGGCAGACACTGTATATACAGGGTGAGTTTTTTTCGATGCCCACTATAGGGATCTCGGAAACTAGCAGAACTACAACAAAGAATTGCGGGGAAGAATTTCAGTTTTGAATGCTCAATCTAATGCCCCTTTTGGATTTTTAAAAAAGTTCATGGCTCACTAGATATTTTGAAAATAGTGATTTTTTGCTATTTCATCAGATCTCTGTAGCTCCGTTATTTCTGATTATACAGAAAAACTGTAGAGACAAAAATTGTTGATATGTAATCCAATTTTTTATGTTGTTTGTGATTTTTGAGATATGACATAGACTTGTTTTTTTTTTAAATGTAAATCACAGTTGGCTGTGGCCTTATCAAATCGGCCATTTTTTGAGCTTTTCAAAAATATAATACTCTGCATAGTTATTATAACAAATAAAATAGCTATGGCTAATTTTCCGATTTTTTTCTTAATTTTCACATAGTCAGCCATGGAATATTTTCATAATTACGTTCTATTTTATAATAAGATATACTTCAAACTTTCAAATATTTTATTTTTAGCTGGTAACAAAATGTAACAAAATAAAACAAAAATTTCATGATGGAGCTCCATCACATAATTATCTGCCCGTAAGAAATTACCTAGATCAGCTATATCCAAATAGTTTGATAGGGAGAAATATACCTATCTCCTGGCAGCCCAGATCCCCCAATTTGTCTGTTTTGGATTTCCTTTTGTGGGGAATAGTACAAAATAAAATACGAGACAATTGTTGAATTAAGAGCAGCTGTTTTAGAAGCGCAATTGCCAGTATTGACAGGCGCTCTCTAAGAAAGGCGACAAATTCAGTTTTAAATAGATGCAATATTTGCGTAAATAATAATGATAGATTGTTTGAACACCTTTTTTATTTTAAAAGGTGACCTTTTAAAATAATAATAATTTGAATTTGAGTTTTTTAATTTTTGTTTTATTTTGTTACATTTTGATACCAGCTAAAAACAAAATATTAGGAAGTTTGAAGAATGTCTAATTATAAAATAGAATGTAATTATGAAAATATTCCATGGCTGACTATGTGAAAATTTTGAAAAAAATCAGAATAGCCATAGCTCTTTTATTTTTTATAATAACTATGTCGAGTATTATATCTTTGGAAAGCTAAAAAAATGGCCGATTTTATAAGGCCTTAGCCAACTATGATTTACATTAAAAAAAAACACAAGTTTATGTCATATCTCAAAAATCAGAAATAACATAAAAAATTGGATTAGATTATCTTATTAATCCCAAAATTATCTACAATTTTTGTCTCTAGAGTTTTTCTGTATAATCAGAAATAACGGAGCTACAGAGATCCTATGAAAAATAGCAAAAAAACACTCTTTTCAAAATATCTAGTGAGCCATGAACTTTTTTAAAATTTCAAAAGAGGCATTAGATGGAGCATTCAAAACCGCAATTCTTTTCCCATTTAACCTTTGTTCTAGCTCTGCTAGTTTCCGAGATCCCCATAGTGGGCATCGAAAAAAACTCACCCTGTATACCTACATTCGTCGATGGAAATCAACGCTATATTTCACAACATAACTACTATTTTGCAAATCTTGGAAATTTCTCAGGAGGTATTGGTAAAGGTATTGTTTATCCTGTGGTAAAGGTAAAACTATCTCGGACAGTTTTAAAATTTTCTGGCATATGCCAGCTGAGTTTTTTTTAGTGCTATAAACGGTGGCCTTTTTCCAAATTCTAATAAAGTAAACTGAAAGCAGTCAGTTTTGCCCACAAACGTCATTAAGAATTTTTTCGGTAACTCTTAAAACAAGGCGGTTTTTACAAAGGTTTTTCAAAAGTATCTCGGAAAGTATAGGCCGTAATTCTCGAATATGCTTTTGCATAAAGTTAGACCATCAAAAAAGCAATCTTTTCTTTCAGAGAAAGTTGTCCGAAACCGAAAAATGCATATTTATCAAGATATTCACTGGCTCCCCTTTAATATAGACATCCTGTATAGGTCTGTGATCTTATCCTCGTTAAAAGCCTCGTCGATGGAGGAAGGAATCCTCAATCAACGAAAGCATGCACAAGCAAATTTTTCTTGAGGATTATTTCAGTTTATTATTTAAAATGTTTTCAATCCCAAGGTATATAGCTAGGTACATAATTGTAAATATCTGAATAAACTTTATTATAATTATTGTTTCCGTAATTATTTTCAACACCTAAAATTCATTTGTAATATAATGTGTCGACCTAGCTAGGGAAGAATATAGTGACCTTGCGAGGCATGGTGATGACAGAGAACGATGTTCTCTGGTAATGACTCAGCGATCGATACACAAACTATAGAAAAAATCGTTTTCAACCGTTTTTGTTACTCTGGTCGGCTGTGTAAACAAACCGGCTGAGGGCTCCAGTGACGTCACTGCCGATCGATAAGTCTGCGAATATACACCGTATGGGATCTGCGTAGCGTGACAGGTTTCTAAACGAGATCGAGTAAGAAGCGCTAAGGTTTTTGATTTTGATAATAGGTGGCGCCCTTGTGAATCCAATCATCACATCTCCATTAGTTTTAGATTTTGATAATAGGTGGCGCCTTGTGAATCCGATCATAGGTCTCCGTTAGTTTTAGATTTTGATAATAGGTGGCGCCTTGTGAATCAAATCTGCGTTAGTTTTAGATTTGGTCCTTAGAGGCCGACACAAGCAACTAAATCTATTAATATATAGAAATTCCGCCATAAGCAAAAGCTAACTAGTCTCATAAACAAGGCATCTACTAACAAAATAAACCTGATGTTCACAAGCAGTGGAGGCACCGTTTTTGTATAAATTATGAATAGATAACATTCAATTTTAATCATAAAGCAGGTATATAGGACTGACCTTTTTTAACGTCTACAGGTAAGTACTTTATAACTCCGTGAGAGGCTTTTTCGTCACCAGAAAAATGAATATAAATTAAAAATTACAAACTAAACTCAAAAAGTCAGAACAAACGTTTTTATTTTATAGTCTATTTTATTCCTTCGGCCTTTTGGAATCTAAACCTAACTCGATTGTCAAAGACTAAATGCCAAAATTGACAACATATTTTTTACCTGAATGTGCACTATCAACAAATAAAAAAACGCTACCAATGGAAACGGTACTTTCACACAACTTTTTAAAATCCATTAGGTATGTAACAACGACTTCCTATATTTCACACAAATTATAAAACCATATAATGCAGGGACTGACGTAGTGACACTTATTTGGACTGAATTCCTTGAGCCCAAAAGCAGGAATCTGCATATCACTCGTTAGTTTAAAATGTATTCCATCCTCCTTTTGTAACGTTTGTAACGTCAAAAATATCCTCACTTAATAGTACGAGATACGGCTGCGAAATATCTGCGCTCATCTGTTTTTTTAATATTATATATATATATATTAAAATAAGGCCGCAAGTATTTTTAATTAAAATAAAATTATTTTTTTAAACGATTTCGTTCACTTGTTTTTTAAATAAATTATAATTCATTTCACTGCAAAATATGTAAAGAACTTAAAAAGATTGGGTTGCCATTACTCACTTGTGTAAACAGGTATCAATCCGTCATATATATTATATGTTCATAACATATTCTCTTAAGTTATATAAAAAGTTAAAGCTATTTTTTTTCTCTACACGATGGCCTATATCACAGACTAACGAGTAATACAGACAATTTCTTAGCGACATGTGTCAAAAGGAGACTCGCTTTTTAGCGAAATATCTTCTAAAGACATGAATAATGTGCATTTTATTTGATTTTACGTTAATTTTCATAGCAAAGAGATTGTATTAGAACCAAATTTATGCTTATGTGGTAAAAAGTATAATGTGCTTGACTTTAATAATGCATTATTTAAAAAGTGCGCTTTAATGTTATTGTTTCGTCGCAAAAAAACTCTGATCTATCTTTAACAGTTAGCAACCCCTATTTGCGACCAATTTGATATGGGCAACAGTATTCTATCGTGCAGAGAAAAAATTTGCTCTAATTTAATATATAACTTACGTTATGAACGTATATATTTAACGGATTAATACCTGTCTACAACTGGCAACCGTAAGGTTGCGGGCAAGCGAGTAATGGCAACTCAATGTTTTAAAGTTTTTTACATATTTTGCTGTGAATGAATTATAATTTATTTAAAAAACAAGTGAATGAAATCGTTTTGAAAAAATTGATTAATTTTATTTTAATGAAAAATACTTGCGGCTATATTTTAATAGGCAACCCAGCATAAATACATTTCTCTATTTAAAACTATCAATAAAAATTGCACTTTGATTAAAAAACAGATGAGCGCACATATTCCGCAGCCGTATCTTAGACTATAACATTTTATTCGGTTAAAATGACTTTATCTCGAAAAACTAAATAATAAAGGTAAAATTTACCCCATCCTCTTTTTGTAATTACGTGAAAAATGCTCTCGCCTCAGAGCATTTCGTTCGTTAAAAATTACTTTACGTCATTTAGCCAGCGCCTCTAGTGGATGAAACCCTTACTCTCTCTGCGCTGCTGGAATTTCGTAAGTCGTGTTTCTATCCTATTTTATTGTTGAGCACTGCATACATGTGGGGTTTCTTTGTTAAAAATAATGAATTGTTCGAAAAGATACAAATGAAAATAAAAATTTATATTTAAAGAGTATCAGCTGCGCTTTTCTGCATTTTTTTATGCCTGACGTATATATATGACGGTGGGTCTGTAGCCATGTAAACTGGCTGAGAATGATGACACTAAACGTTTGAAGTGGGTCGGTAGCGAAAGGGTTAATCATTTTAATTTATTTGGAAATAATTTTGGTCACTGAACAATATCGGATGACCTTTATCAATGTAATAATGTTCTGCAAGTGCGGAGAGAGTCGGTTGACGTAGCTGTATGTAACGTTGTAACGTTGGTGGTCTTTCAAATATGTTGATACGGTACTTACCGTTTCTCCGATGTATAGGTACTTCACCCCACGAACAAGTTATTCGATACACGCCACTCAAACATAATGGTGTCCTATCTTTGACGGGTCGGTAGTGCTGGGATAATTTTGGGAGGGTAAAAAATCGGGTTATAATAGATATTATGTCGTTTTAGTAATTTAAAAATTCGATCTGTAATGTTATTAACGTATGGTAGGAAGGCCATATGAGAGGGAGGAGAGGATTCCGTGCTTCTGAGAGAAGCAAATTTGTGTACCTACGGATAGGTACTTTGAAGAGAGTAGGTATTAGGACATTAGTAATATGATCAAGTGTGACTAAGGTTATCGTGTTCTGAAAGTAAAGCAGGTCTGTGCACTAAAGAGGTAATGACGGATTGTTTTGGGTGATAGTCGTGGGAGAGGCCAATATTTTAAGGAAGGTACCCGTTGCAGTAGGTGTTGATTTTCGATAAACCAGATGTCCCAAGGAACCATCGTTCTCTCGGGAAACCAACACGTCTAGAAATCAGTTCCGTGGTTCCCGGCAAAATCAAGATGAGTTAGAAGATCGAATTACAATTTACGCACCTTTTTTCCTACCCAAAGCCTTGCCTCCCTTTTTCATTCCCTACCTGTCTCGTGCCTTTGTGGATGCAAACTTAGCTCAAACAGCTCCATTGACGCAGGATGTATCCGGAAGAACCAAGGAAGCATTACATTGAGCCTGCAGTCTCCAATCAAGAAAACATTTCCTGTGTATACACATCTTAGTCAGCTACTCAAAGCAGGTAAAACCCATTACATATTGGTTCCTACTTTGCCTGGACCAAATAATAAAATATTAGCACCATTGACTGCCATAAACCATATTTTTCGGTATGTATTTCCATGGGCTCAGGAAACTTCTCTCGATGCTCAGTCCACTTGAAATAAATTACCATCAAGCTGGATAAATTTAATGTTCGATTTATTAGTAGATAGCATGTTGAGACTGATTTGGTCAGGTAAAGTTAATGAGTCAAGTTTAAACAGTAATTATAGTAAATTTAAATGAACTTAATTGAAGTTTGAATTTTATGATGCCCGTTTCCAGAAAGAACGTAGCTATAGCGGCATGAACCAGTTTTGTCATAGGAACTGTATTTCCTGAAATTAAATATTTATATTTCGATTTAAACACCATCAAAGAGAGCTAAAAGGGCAAAAGGCGTTCTTTGTGAAGTAAAATTGATAGTAAATAAGCTCGTTATCATATATCAGAGTTTCGAAGCAATTAATTTGAAGGTTGGTGTTGGACTGTTGGATGGCTGGGCACTCGTTGGAATATTCGCAACATATTTGAAATGTATTAAATGAGCTAGCCACTAATACGTATAAGGGCAAAGTGCATCTGTTTTAAAGTATAATTACATCAAGGATAAGTGGCGGCGATAAGGATTCGCCCCCCCCCCCCCGCCAAATTTTGCCAGGATGCATACCTACATGTGGTAATAAAATATGGAAATACCGATATTTTGTCTAATGGTGCTAAATTATAAGAAAAAAGCTGGGAAATATAAATTTTATTTTAAGTTTTTCTACCTACCTGGGAAATGTTCTGTATTATAACGTAGCTTAATAAAAACTGGGCATGTCTAATGTCTACTAATTGCCAAATAATATAAAATCTTACCATTGCTAAAATCTGTCTGGTGCTTAGTAAAAAAACATCACGTGACGTCGCAGAATTGATGTATTGGTTCTATAAAAATTGAAAATTCCCCTGTTTGTCCTAATAATACGCCAATTTTTTAAGCTAAAACGGAGCTACCAAACGCAGGGACGGACGGCATACTAAACCCCCTAATCTCAAATGGCCCGTAACTTGGAAGAAAAAAAAATCGAAAATTTGATTTAAAAAATATATCTTTTACTAATGTTGAATTGAGTTTAAATTAATTTCAGAAAAATTGATCTAAATAAAGTTAATTGAGGCCATCTGCTACAAACACACAACCGGCCGGCAAAAGCCGTAGAAATTGGTCAAAATATGGAGGGAAGATAAAAAACATGGCACATATTAGGTCATAATACAAAAATCACGAATCTTAATTCGAAGTAACAGAGTGTACAAAAGTACTATAAGTTAATATTTTTCGTAATAATTACCTCTATACGAGTTTAAAAGAGAAACTAAAGGCACTTCAAATAAACGCACACAATTTGACAAAAAATTGCATTTTTTTCGTGTTTTTCGGTGTGTTTTAATAATTTCCTCACAATCTGCTAATTGTTTTCTGAAATAAAAATCTTCTAAGTCGTTTGGTCGACACCGATTTTCAGCCTAATAGCGTTAATATTTTGCAAAAATTAATATTAGTGGATAGATCAGTTTTTAGGGGCCCCTTCCGGAGCTGCCCCCCCCCCCCCGCACGGTGGGCTCTGCGGGCGCCTTATCGCCGCCAGTGTCAAGGATGTAAGATTAGCTAGTGTAAAAGTATTTACATAAAAGAAAAAATGATAATGGTCAAGCAATGAACAAAAAACAAAAAAGTAGTAACCTGTGTTGAATGTTTGCAAAAATTAATCTAAGCCTATGTAGGAGGTAGAAATAAGTTTTCGGAGAAAGCCAAGTAAAAATGTTTATATTTAACTTTTAGAGCACGAGAGCAATTCATGCCTAGCTTATGAATGAAAACACTGTTTAAAACGTATGGGTTTAGAGGTCTGAAATGTTATGTTACGTTTTTAAATAGGTGGTTAGTTGCGTTGAAACCATCCTAGTGCGGTCTTTAAGAGAAAATGATAGTATATTACATGTCGGTGGAAAGACTTTCATTACAGCCGAGGGCTAAAGTTGGTGACCGACACGAAGCCAAGGTCAGCTAACAGCCCGAGGCTGGAATGAAATTTCCACCGAGGCATGTATACTATTTTATTTACAACCAAATCAGTATTCATATTAACTATTTTTTTTTAATTTGGCGAATGCACTGGGATAGGGATTTGCCTATTTATTTACTAACGATAAGATGGTTTTGAAATAAACAATTGACATATGAGGGCATTTAGTTGTCAAAATTAGTAATTATTTTAAAAACTTGTTTGTTGTTTGAATAAAATAATGGAAATCGAAGTGGAAAGTGATACAGATGTTGAATTTGATTTCCACTCACTCCTCCAGAATTAAGACAAACAACAGAGGTAGTTTCTACAAATTTATTACCGGAAAAAAGCCTAATTCTATGAAAAAGCCTACGGAGCATATAAGGATTGGTGCACATCGAAAAAAGCTCAGAATACTTCGAAAAATATTGTCTTGGCATATTTTAGTGAAATTTTACTTAATAAAAAGCTCCCCACCTTATCGGCAACTTACTCTATGTTGCGTGCAACATTAAGTGTCAAAGAAAATGTGGACATATCCAAGTATATGAAATTAAGGGCTGTAAAGCAAAAAGATGGAATGTATTTTCAATAGGAAATATAGAAGAATTTTTAAGAAGTTGACCACCAGATTGCCACAGATGGTAAAAAAATTATAGAAATTTTGTATTTTATTACTTTATTTATTTATGTATTCTAATTCTTTAAAGTGTGTCGTAATAATTGGGGTATCCGATGCATGTCACACTGATGTTGATTTTCTCGAAAAAAAAAAAGGTTGCAGTTACCATTCCTAATACAAAGACATAAAACTCAAGAGTTTTTTGGTTTCCAATCTAGAATGGATAAAAAATTAAATAATTAGGTATAAATATGTTAACCATTAACGATTCTTTCGACAATCAAGTGCCACATACTTCAGATAGACACGCCAAAAATTCCTAGAAATTCCTACACTTCTTGCTCAATTACAGAAAATTCTAGTAGATTTTCTATAATAATTAATAATTACCATCAATCAAATGTTTATAATTTTAGGTTATGTTAATGTTATTGTTCGATAGGTACCTAACAATAATTAATATCTGTCCCATATGCCACGAGCCATTTCTTTTAAAATTATCTAATTAATATTATGAAAATAACAGTACCTACTTACGTTTACCTACTACTTGAATTGTCAATAAAATATTGTTTATATTATAAACATTACCGACTTTTGTGTATTTTTTGTGATTATTGTAATTTGTGAAATTGGTGAAATATGCAAGTGTATGTATGGTTACCTGCCATCGCACTGGTCTGGTTGTTACAGTCTGGCTATTGTATATTCCAAAATTTACTGAAAGTACCTACTGAAAACGTTGAATTTGATATGTGATGTGTGTTTGAGATGTCAAATTCAGCGTTTTCAGTACTTTCAGTTAATTGTGAATGTTCCGCGCGTCATCTATTAATACAGATATGTATTAACTAGCGGCCTTTCCGACTGAATATAACAAGTATGGTTGTGAATAAAGATATTTCTTAAAAAGGCCAAATTCCACTGGGTATCATTTATCCCATAACACAACAGATTATGGGCCCAAACATTGCATTGGCCTAAATTTCGCGTCGGCAGAACTAAAAGGACTTGAAGTACTAATTAGTAAAAATAAAAATATAGTTAATGGTAAATGGGTATTTTCTTTTAAAAATGATGAGTATGGAAATTCTATAAACTATAACGCACGTCTTGTAGCCAAAGGCTTTAGTCAGAAATATCTTATTGACTGTAATGAAACCTTTGCACCAGTAGGTAGAGTTACAAGTATTAGACTTAAAATAGCTTTTCCCAATCATTAAAACTGCTTTTCTTAATAGTAAATAATTAACGGAAGAAATTTATATGAAGGTTCCTGAAAGAATCAAAAGTGAGAGCAATAAAGTCTGTAAGTTAAATAAAGCCTTATAGGGTTTAAATCAGGCAGCAAGAAGACAGACAGTTTGAAGAATTTGAAAGGACTCTTACAGACAAAGGTTTAAGAATTCCCCTGTACGAGTAGACGGATGTATTTATATTTTAGGCAGGGATGATATATTAAAGAATATTTACAGTTTGTTCAGCGAATGTTCAGCTCTACGTTACAACTCCCGTCCTTGTCTTACTTATGAATATGAATATACGATGGATATCGGTCGAATATTCACGAGTCAGACAAGGACGGGAGTTGTGACGTAGGGCCGAACATTCGCTGAACAAACTGTATGTGATATTATAATATGTTTACGATCTCATAGTGGTTACAGCAAATATTGAAACAATGGTTAGTTTTAAAAATTATGTTATGCAAATTTTTTTATTAGTGGACTTAAAAGAAATTAAACTATTTCTGGGATTTAAAATTACCAGTGAAAGTAATAAAATCTGTTTAGATCAAAGTGCACGTGTTAAAACAGTTTTAAATAAATTTAATATGCGCGATTCAAAACCTGTCAATAGTCCACTTGAAAGTCAGTTAAATCTCACGGCGTTAACTACTGACAAAACATATAGTGGTCCTTGCCAAAACGCTATCGAGTGTTTAATGTATTTAATGATTTGTACGAGACCTAATATAAGTGTAGCTGTTAACATTTTAAGTAGATTTATGAACAAGAATAATGAAGAACTATGGAAACGTATCAAAAGAGTTTTACGGTATCTAAATGGCTCCATAAATATTAAATTAACTTACACACGGAAAGACTGTAAAGAGTTTCTTGTAGGTTTTGTTGCGATTCTAATTGGGATGGTACTTATGGTAGTGATAAAAAGAGTACAATAGGTTATTTATTTAAATTATATTAAAATTGTATAGTATTTCTAAAGTCACTTGAAACAGCATAAAAAACTCTAATTGGCGTCACGAAAAGAATATAGTACATAAGCGTCACGCAGTTTTCAAAAATATACATAGGTATTCTATATTCAACATAATATTTCACATTTAAGATTTTTTTAAGGTTGTCGTCAAACACAACGTACCTAAAAGTTAATGCACCATATAATATTGTCAAAAGGTCTCTAAAAAGCCATATCGATTATAACTATTTACGCAAGTATATCCTAAGATCTCTGAAATTATGGCACGCCTATCCACCGCATTTCCTTGCACAAGTGGCCAGCCGTCGAACAGTGTAACCCATGCAAGTATTGGTGACATTATATTAGGCGAGCATGCACTCACTTGTTTTTACTACAATATCTATCGTCTCTGTCTTCTTCATCTCTTTTTACTGCTAATACCAGGTGCAGTTTAATATGGGTAAAAAAGTTTTTTGTCTCGTATTTGATTGCCGAGGCGCTTGTTCTCGAACTATCCTAGTAAAATATAAATGAACTCACTTGGAACACAGTGATATACGGGGTGCGATCTATTGCATAGCATTTAGCACGCTCTGCTACTGGTAAAAATACCAGACTTATCAGCAGAAATCACCCTATAAAATTCAAAGGTTTTTATGCCGTTCCAAGTAACTTCATTTAAACCATACTATAGTGTTATTAACGTTATGTCCGATTTTCCCTTTTTTATAGGGTAGATCTCTTTATTTTCGGTGGGCTTCCTTATAGCCTTTTTTGTCTTTAGAAGAGAAAGTCGGAACGGCTGCTCATGCGCCAGTTTTTTAGAGTGGCATACTCCGTTACGTTCGGATAACTTTCAGTCAGAGAAAATAATTTCCGGAATTCAGTGGTGTATTTGAGGATAGGGTATAAGTAAGTAGTCGTACAAGATTTACACGGTTTATTAATTTACAAATAGGGGGCTAAATTTTATGTTAACAATTTGATTTTATTTGGACAGCCGGCCACGTGAAGTCCACAGATCTGGAAACAAGAAACAGGCAGATAAGCTATAATCTAGTTTGGCTAGGTCAAACAGACGGTCAAATAGCAACGCGGTAAGTTAGGTTTAAGTGGCAAGCAAGCTTAACAACGTTCAGGTTGACAAACATCAAGCTTTTAATAGTCAAAGAAAATTACCTAATTCGTTAATCCTATCCCAGATAAATTCGTTCCCTAGGGAACGTGAGATGGATGTTGATCAAAGAATTCTCGTCCTCCGAACAGATTAACGGATGTTTTAGGATAGGTAAGGTCGGGGGAATCTAAATTTAAAGTTACTCGCCTGGAATTATCGGGATCAAAAGCCGGCCTGCTTTTTTTGGATTGAATTACACCACGCGAATAGGAATTTGCGTGGGAATCACCCCCGAGGGGGCATATCCACTAAAACCTTCAAGGTCAGACAGAGTCATTACGCTTTATGTTGTGGGACAGTTGGCGGTTGTGTTGGGGTGAAGGCTATTTGAGGAAGCCTATGGCATTTGGGTGTGATGAGTTGAGGTCGGAAGTTTGCCAGAAGGTTAGGCTGTTGGGTAATTTCGTGTAACTAGGGTGCTATGTTAGAGAGTGTGTCTTGGTCTTTTGTGAAGTAGGTCGTGGTTTGGTATGTAGTTCGTTGCGTCTCTGAGGAGTGCGTTTGAATGTGTTTCTGTGTTTCCGTCTTTGGTATAGGTCTTTCCGGAGAATTCCCTGATGTAGTCGTTTAGGGAGGAGATGTTCATGTCTCTGTGGATGTGTGGGTTGGCTCCGTACCATTCGGCACCTGTAATGACTCTGAGGGATTGATTTTTGAAGGTGAGTTTTTGCCTTGTGTTCCCAAGCTGCACATGTATACGTCATGACGGACGGGATGGTTTTGAAGATGAGTTAGGATTGAATAGGAAGTTTGGAATCTTTGGATCATTGGGAATACAGCTTTGTTTAGGGCTTTTTGTTTGGTGTTGTCGGAGTATTTTTCGAAGGTGAGTGAGCTGTCTAGGTGGACGCCTAGGTACAGCTCAGAAGAGGAGTACTGAACTACGGTGTTGTTTATTTCGATATTTGGAGGGGTCATGACGACGTTTTGAGAAGACGATAGTCTGGGTTTTTCCCGGATTTATTTTGATTTTCCACTTTTCGAACCATTCGGAAAAGGAATCGACGGCAGATTGTAGTCTTCTGTGCGCGTACGAACTGCGACGCGCTCCTGAGGTGATCACAGTGTTGTCCACGTACATATATATATAAGGAAGTACCCGGAGATCTGTGGATGTCATATGTGTATAATAGGGTGGAGCGGAAACAATCAAAAAATTTTTTTCGGAAATTAAATTCGCACTAGTGAAACCAAAGGTCCGCCCAGCCCTTAAGGAATCGTAAAAGACAAGACTTGCCATTACCTACTATTGGTAAGTTCTAGAATATGAAAACGCTGGTTAAAGTCCCAGACTAAACAAAAAACATTTAGAGGGTCCGCCACATTACATTTGGTTCACATATTTAGCAGTAGGTTGTATAGAATGGGACCAAACACGGACCCTTGCGACACTTCAGCTTCTATGGGTTTACGAGAAGCAAGGTTACTGTCTATTTTGACTTCGAAGGTACGGTCGGCCAAGAACGATGTGATTATTTTAACGGCTGCGGGTGATATGTTCAAAGAAATGAGATTGTAGAGAAGACCTGGGTGCCAGACCCGGTCGAAGGCTTTGGAGATGTCTAGGAAGATGGCTAAGGTGTCAAAAGGTTTTGTAGCGAGGTTTTGGGCCTCAGATATTATTTAGCCTCTTTTTACCGTCTTCCCCTCAGGCGCCAATAGTGGTACTCGTGCGGTCCAGAATTCGTCGAGCCAGGGAAGTTTGCAGGAGGGGTGAAATCAAACCAGCAGTTCGCACCAAATTATCCCATTTATTAGACCCCCAAACTATGTACAAGAAAAGGTAAATAAGTAAATAAATAAACAATTCTTAAACTAAAATCCCAAACTGCTCTCGGACTCTGGCGAACGGCCAAGAACTCTGAAAAGGCTGGGAGAGGCTAGCAGTATGTGTCCTACAGGAACGGCACCGGTGACAGCTACAGAGGCAAGCCTACAGTCTTATTAGCAAGGTCTTATTAGCTGAGTAGATGCTCGGTTCTGAACGACTGGATAGGACAGTCCCGCTACTCTATAGCGGTGCTCTCCTAGCAGAGATTGGCTATTTGGCGGCGCAGGGTAGCACCGGCATAGATCTCCCGGCACTACCCGAGCAACGGTTGGATTTATCAACTCGGTGATGCGGGATAGCTCCGTCAAATATCTAACGGTTCTTTCCAACAGCGGTCCGGCGGATAGAAATTCGGCCTATAGGGTGACAACCCGTTAAGTAACTAACGGTGTCGGTCTCCTACCTGGTAGGAGGAAGACACCAGATGGAATGGCCGATCACTCCTTTATTATCAACAGACTAGGCCCCGCGGGTAGATATCGACTCCCAGCGCCATCTATCGGCGGTTCGGGAGGACACATTTGAACTAGCGGCCGCCGGCTAGATGCGTCCGTGGTGCCCTCTATCGGCGATTCGGGCGGACTTAGTGGTGAGGAGGAGCAACGTTTACTGACTAGGACTTCTCGGTGAGATGTAGTCGGAAAACTTGGCGAAACTTAGTAACTTCGTTACAGTTTTTTTAAATTTTGGGTGATTATTCTTCAACTAGTCTTACGACTGTAGAGTGGGCGCCTCGGAAAGCAAATTGCTCTTGAGGGGGTGCATTTAATTGACTGAGCCTGCCTTCAAGTCTAGTGAGAATGACTCTTTCTAGAATTTTTCCTGCTGTGGGGAGGAGAGAGATGGGGTGATAATCTTGCGGGAAGGATGACGACTTTTTCTTTGGAAATAAGCGTGATGAAGACAGTGATTGATAATGTTTAGAAGTTTGCGTGGGACAGATTTAATTGCTTTGTTGGACATGTCGTCATATCCAAGGGCTTTGCGATTTAGTGAGGATATGATGCCGATCAGTTCGTCGTAGGAGCAGATGGGGAGAGGTGCCGGGGGTTCTAGGCGACTAAGTCGCCTCACCCTGTTCTCTACCTCCTCCTCCCTGCCCAAATCATCGTCGGGGTAGAAATTTGGTTGAAATTGGAGTTCGAAATCACCCCGTTAGGGCCATGGATTGGGGGGAGTAAGCCAGGGAGGATTTGCCTTTTAGTGCCTTGATGATTTGCCAGTATTTACGATTTTGAGGATTAAGGGTTTCTAGGCGGTGTTGCCAACGGTCGTTTTGGAGTGGCTGTAAAGCGTCTTTCAGCTCGAATTTCAACATGGTGGAGATTTCCCTGTGGATCGGATGTAGAGATGGTGGCCGCTCATTGGCCGGGGCCGCGGCGACGGGTCGGGTGACCGTCTCCACCACTCTGGCATAAAAAACGGCAGTTGGAGGCTATACGGGCGGTTAGGGATTGTTGCCCCCGGACAGGTCCTTCTTCTGAATCGGACATGTCCTGAATACCAGGATTGCTCTAGCTGTAAGTTGAGTTAGTAATTCGGTTCTACCCCTTTGCGGTGTCCCTCATCCCTTTGGTAAAAAATAACTTATTATTAAGCGGTGGAAAGCCGAAAAGTAATTTCCAACGTTTAAATAAATGCAATTACCTACCACAAAGAATGCCGGTCTCCTACGTAAAAAAATCATCGGTGTGGATATAAAAACTCCGTTCACTTTTAGTGAAAAATCGGATATGTACAATTCATGTTACTTCAAAAACAATAGGAATAACGGAAATACAGTGACATAAAGAGTTTATTATACACACTTTGAGGCCGACAGTTTTTCTTACATATTGAGTAGGAACAATATGGGATGATGAACACAACTGACAGCTACAGCTACATAACAGCATTATATCTACGGCTACATAACAACACTGTCAGTTGTGTTCATCATTCCACATTATTCTAAGTTCCTTCTCAATATAAGAAAAATTGTCTGCCTCAGAGTGTGTATAAAAAGCTCTTTCTGCCACTGTAGTATTCCTGTTGTTTCTAATGTAACCGTACCGAATTGTACACAATATCGGCTTTTTCACTATAAGTGAACAGTATTTTTACACATTTCACAAAACACACCTGAGAGCTACATAAGAAGACAACAACTGACAGTTTGTTGAATTTGTTTTGCCAGACTTGTCACGGCCTACTTAATGTTACCGAAAATAACGCTTTTAAGTCTTACAACTAATAAAAATCATTAGTGTGACGCGTCATTATAAAAAGAATTTCATTTAGATTTCAAAGTTTTACAAATCCAAGATGGCGTCCATAAGAAAATCAAAAGTTGTTTGTAATATCTCGAAAACGAAAACCTTTTTTTTTAAACTGACACTTATGTTAAAAAGACCAGATAAAAGTGCCTTCATAATGTTGTCTTTGTATAAACATCGGTTTCGAAGATATTTAACAAAAACGAAAATGAGAAAATTTAGTTTTTTGGAAATAACTCGAAAACGATCGCAGTTGGCTTTAATTTCTCAACGGCACCAGATTGGCCATAAAGTTGTCTAAAAGTTTCCCCATTTAACCGACTCTCTATCTCTCTACCTAGTTACTAACATCCCAATGGTGGAGGTCGAATTTGGGATACACTGTATATATGAATTTTCTGGTATAAAGTTTATTGGATATAACTGCGCACCTTTTTCATTTTTCATTCTGTAATGGAAAGCGTGTCCTTTGGGAAATAAAGATAGCATTGCCCATTAATTTAATATCATGGGAATAACGGTCTTTGAATGCTGATGGTAATGATGACGCGTTTTGCATAAAATTGTATCACAAGATGTTAAATTCGCTTACCTCTTCGGGCCGATATATTTTTAGTACCTAGAAATGGCAATTAAAATTTCCGTTTTAATCATTACTGCCTGGAAAATAGATTGATACACAAAATGATGTTCATTTAAGATTTCTACGAATTGAAAAATGTAGGTACTTTCAAACAAAGACAAGATTATAACGTTATACAATATAAGGAAGGTACCATTACGCGACTTTGCCGTAGTGACTCGGCGAACGAACGTTCATTTAGATATTTTTTGTTTACCCCACAATGTGATGTTAAAATAATGGTTCTTTTATTAGAGACTTAGAACTATACGGCCTTTCTGTCAACCAGTGATCTTGTAACTGTAGTAGACTAACTTAAAATGATATACGCCGTTGTATTATCATTCACGATTTTAAATTCTCCCCTCAATATATCTTAACAACAAATCATTTACATACTATACTTTACAAAAATGAAAAATTATATTACAGAGTCTCATAAATTAAAATCCAAATTCATTTGGCTAAAATAATGCGACTTTTCTATCCTTTTCGTCATTTAAACCTCTACTTCAAAATACTGGGTGTTATAATTAATTTTTAAAAAAGCTATTTTATTATTAATTCATATGTTTTTTTAATTTATATCTACAGGGAGCCCCAGTTGTAAATATCACAAATAAAACTGATGGTATAAAATCCCAGTTTAGACAAAACGAATTCATATGAACCTATCAAAATCGTTTAATAACAAAGGTACAGAGTGTGAAAATCTGTTTATAAAACTGGTTTCCCTGAATATTGTGGAGGAAACGACGAAAGGTACCAATCTGCATCTGCAATTTGATATGGTTTATAAAAGCGTGGTTTATTTGCCTTGGCCTTTCAGGCCTCGGCACCTAAATTCCACATTCGTTATAAAAAGTTGAACATTTATTTTGGACGACCACTCCATAAAAATGTATTGTAATTTGTTATTACTCAATGGACTTGAAAGTTATGTGTGAGTGGTTGATTCTATTAATTTGTAGAGCGCATTTTGGGACACCAGTTTGTTAGAAATTTGTTGCTCAAATTGAATTTCCGGGACGTGGTTATGGCTGTTAAAAAAATATGAGTTTTCAAATGTATCCTTTCCTTGTAGTTACGTGTGACTATTCTGTGCCTGTAGGTATATAATGTGTGAATTCCTGACAGCTCTAAATTTCGAAATTCTAAAGACAATAATTTTGATTATTTATTGTGCAAAACCGTAAAATGCCAAATGCTAGTGGCGCAAAATATCATGTATTGCCAATATATACCTAATATATTAGTTGGTTTTTAAAAATGCAAATATTTATATGTCAGATATGGGGGATAAAAATGCAACATTAAGTTCCTAGTTGCTCATGTACGTACATAAGTAAGCTTTTCCCTTAGCTCTATTGTAAGACAATGATAAAAGTTCTAAAGTGAATCGAAACATCTTATGACGTTATTAGATTTCAACAGGTTCAGATAAAACCAAATGGACCCCCGACAAAAGTGTTATAGAACAATGCGAGGTAGGTAATCTTTGTTTCTATATGATAAAACTGGGCCAATATGGTATAAATGTTCCATTTATAGCAGATAGAAAATATTTACTGGATGTAATTGCGCTGAAAGAAATGGGAGAGCATTTTTAGAATGGGGCTATATTACTTGCTGAAGTATAGAAATGTCTTTATCGATTTGTATTTAGGCCAAATTCCGACAGGTTAATTTATCCACGTTATTGCAATAAGGTCAGGTTCTAAGGTCATATTTTTTTGTGTTTATCGCCCTTCAAACTTGTACCAACTTTTAGGTATTTACTTCTTAAATTTAAAAACATTTTATGTAGGTATTTGTTTTATGATTATTTTACTTAACAAAATGTTTTGCCGTATAGACCTAAAGGCCTTATTAGTATACGGGGTCAGTTAATAGGGCATGAACAGATGGTTTTATCTTCCCATTTCCATACCTTCTGATGGAACAATTTCACCCAAAAGCAATCCGAACCGTCCAATTGTAAGCAACCTTACTTGTACCAAATTTTATACGTAGTTACCCAAAAACTGTTTGCTCGAACTTTGATTTTAGCATTTTAGAATACCTTTTTTTTGTTGAAAATATACAGGTACTTTCGCAAACAAGTTATATACCTTCAGCTTAGACTTTTGATCAAATAAGACAGTCTCAAGAATAATATTACGTTTCTGTGTCACAACATAGTAACTTTTTTAATTACCTTATCGTTGAGCCTTTAGTTTTGTAGATACAGGGCTTAATACAATTAATAAAGATATAATCAATATCACACAATGTCTTAAAAATTAAAGCTTTTACAAAATATGTTTATTGAAATAAGTTAGGTACTTTCTTTTGACGCATACAGTTGTGACGGTCTTTCTTACAGTGCCTTCTTGATATAGAGCATCGGCATTTTTATGGTTCTTCAATTTCCTTCCAGTGTTCTTCTTTGAAGTAATATTCTTGCAACCTCTGAAGCCTTCTTACTACTTGTCCCTCTGGGTCCTTGAACTAATATAGCCAGTTCAGTGATGTTCTCAGTAAAAAAGGTTGGGTGTGCATGTACTTGTGGAAGTTTCCACCAGCCTTGATAACTGTTAACAGTTCCCTTTTTGTCACGCAATAGTTTCTGTCTGGATTTGACAAAGTTTTGCCAAAGTAGCCGGTATCTATTCTGCATCCACGGTGAATATCTTTACAGGGACAGGAAATCTCAAAATTGGTGAAAAACGTAAAGTTTTCTTCTTAACAATTTGGGGTCCACGCATAACCTATTTCATCCTCATTAAGCTTATGCAGCGGCATAGCTATAGGTACAGGGTTTCCCAACGAAAACTTGACCCCCCCCCTTAGAAAACCGAAAAATATTTGAAAATTCACCGAGACCCGTCGATTTTTGTTCTTGGGGGCAGCTTTTTTTACAGTCAAGCCAACCCGATATGTTCATCCCCCTAATACCTCGCAACCCCAACTTTAAAATTTCAAATGGAACTACCCCACTTGTGGCGCATCATTTTAAAGCCCTTTTAATTGCGAATACAGTGATGCGTCGGTTTTAAAATTCTGTTAAGATTTGACAGAATTATTGGCTAAAAACGGAAAGTTGACAATTCACTGTACGCGTAGTAATTTCTACGCAAATGCGCCCGCCACTAATAAGTTTTTTTATCTACTACACACGACCAAATTACCTAGTTTTTATTGACGTGTCGATCAATTTGCAAAAAAGTCACACATGAAAAAGCTGAAGCAAAACCAAAAAAGTTCATACGAATTCAAACCCCATATCTTTTTAAAATATGTAACAAAAAGTCACTGTCACAAAAAAAGTTCCCGTCTTTTTGCTTGTAACCACAAAATCGAGAGTTTCAGCCTGCTATTGGAGGTGGAAACGTATTTTCGAAATGGTCTGTTCTATCGCGAAAAGGGTAGAAATTGTTGCAATTTGTTATCGAAATCATGATTGCCTAAAGCTACAGCACAAATTTTTCAGTTGTTCACCCATGGTTTCGATAAGATGCGCTTCTACCTGACTTTGTTCTAATCTACTTTTCCCAAATTTCTATGAAACACTTGCACTTCTTCCCATAAATACCTTAAGTTATTCGAAATTGTTATTAGCACTATTCTACTCCATTAATTCCATCTCCATATCAGCATATTTTTATCATAAACCTATAACCACATTCATTTCATACAAGTTCCTGACTTTTTTACAATTTCTCTTCAGATTTTTCCCTTGCAACTTTCCCATAGTTAAAATTTCCATAACAGTACAGTGTGATTGGTTATATTTTCCGTTTCCTTGTAACTTTTGAGGATTACGAGATAGGACAAAAGTTGAAATAAAAAAGTGGTTTGAAATGAAATAGAGTATAATATTCTGTGTTTTTTGTATATACAGAATGCTCCATTTTTCGCGGACCAACACAAAATTATTTTTGTTCAATGGAACATATTTTTAAACAGGTTTTAATTATATATAAATTTCTAAGCAACTTTCATATTGTATATATGTTATATCCCAAAACTTACAATTTCGAATGAATTCACACATATATTAAAATCGAAAAATTCGCGACAAATAGAGCACCCTGTATACACAAAAATTCACAAAATTATAGGTACTCTATTTAATATCAAACATCTTTTGTATTTAAGGTTTTTTTCGATCTCCTAATCCTGAAAACTTATAAGGAAACGGAAAATATCACCAATCGCCCAATACATACCGATGACAATTATGGCCAAAATAAAGGTGGCCATTGCTAGCACCTCTGAAGCTGAGAAAATACCTGCGATGTTTTTAGCTCCGCCACTGTTCCCAGCCTGAGCAGTTATAATTTCTTCTTTTGATTGCTTTTGTCCCATTTTATCTTGCAATTTTCTTCTCACTTCCTCAGACTGATGTCAGGACCTTGGTATAGTCGCCATGAAATAAGGTTGTTTCTTGGTAAGAGAGCTCTTCAATAATTGCTTGTTCTCGTTGATTACATGTCTATATTCATAATGATACATTTAATGTATTAGTCTACATATTCCTCAATATTGCTAACTCGGCTTATTGATAAAAGCAACGTTGTTGAAGAGGTAGGTTAATACTTACCTACAACTAGAATGATACTACAATAATAACAATAACTACCTACCTTACTACAAAATAATGTTTTTTCGGTTTTTTAAAGTTAGTTTAACTTAGTTTTTGGAACACTTCTCGGAGATTCGTCAAGTGATCTTCTAATGTTTTTCCCAAAATGATGATATCGTCTAGATGTACTAGACAGGTTTTTCACTTTTTATGTTCTTATGTTCTTCCGAATCAGTTTCAGATTCCGCAAACACATCCTGATGTCCTTCGATCAACTGGGTGGGGCTGTGGAACCTGCTGTGGTGTAAGCCAATTTCTTATAACTGCTTGAACTTCATGATCCAGTCTTCTCACCTTTATTTAAATGTGGAATTTTTATAGCACAGCAAAACAAGTAGTCTAACTCTCAAATATGTTTGCGCTTCGCCTAATTTCGACTCAGCCTACTCTCAGTTTGCAGAGGGCTCTGTTGTAATCGATTGTTTGTTGCGGCGGCAGAGACGTACCTTTTCGTGTTTTAATAATTATTTCAACTTCCGTTCCTCTATATTTAGTTTGTAAAAGAAGTCTGTGTAGAAAGAATTCAAACCTATCTATTGAAATCGAATCGATACGAATGGGTTATTCATTTCAACAATGTAAAATGGGAAAGAGAGCTTCTGCTGCGTTTGTATATGCGTATTTTCTCTAAGAATCCATTGGAATAATTTACCCAGCTGACATTATATGAACCGTAAACATAAACATGTGGCTTGTAATGAAACTGAGGAATGAATTTGGCCGGATCAACAAAATTACAGCGACCGCAATGCGGTTATCAAAACTGCATTAACATGTTACAAGCATTTACCGTGTATCCATTTAGGGTTTGCATATACAGCTATTTCTTTTTAACTTTTTACATATATTGCTAAAACCCATAGGTGGATATGAAGGCTATTTTTTATTTACTCTTTATTCCAATGTGTAGATCCAGACAAACTGCTTAAATCTTACTTACATCAGACATTACTTTTTAAAGAAATAGTTAAAACTACCAAGGATTTTTAAAATGCGTGTCTATTCATAGCATTCACTAAAGAATTGTGGGAACCTATACCTCAACTGAGTACAGGAAAGTCGCCTAATTTCGATGGTTTCCTAATTTCGGATAGTGATTTATCTAAGAAGCCATCTGTTGTTTTAAATTGAAACCTCACCCTATACAATGCAAAAAGTCAAATTAAGCCCACTATGCAATATTGTGGTGGTACAATCTCTCTCCATTAGATGGCGTCTCCAAATGTCTAAATTGCATGGCGGAGTTTTATGTTCAGTCGCCGTTTGAGCTGTGTCGATCTTTGAAATAATCGTTCCATAATTTTGTGTTTGCGTCCTAGGTAAGTTAATATATTAATTAAGACGGTATTCTAGTCACAATTAAACAGACTTCAAAAGTAACAGTAGTGAATTACTCTAACCTAAAAAGTGAAAAGGTGCCTAATTTCGGATAGTCTAAAGTTCCTAATTTCGGATACCAGAAACCCAAAATTCTGGCTTAATATAATATGCTGGTTGCGGGCAAATTGTTTATTTTCAGAAAAAGTGACAGATCCATTGAAACTGGCTATTATAATGAGGTCAGAGGAAAACAAATGGGATGCATACCTATCCTAATGTCTCCAATTTTGTTTCGATACCGAAACATTGGAAATTACATCAAACAAGCTAATAAAGAGGCTAGAAAAAACGTACGTGTCCGCCTTTTGTTGAAATATATAGTTTTTGCACTTGTAGAAAGTAGTCTCTTAATTTCGGATACAGTGTCCGAAATTAGGAACCTTTTTTCAGTCGCACCAAAATGTACCGAATTCATATACCGTCGTTTTCTTGGAAAAAACAAATGTAGTAAAATTCTTTTGACAATAAATTTTGTTTCATTATAACACGTTGCATATGCTTATATGAAAAAAGAAATAAAAAACACTTCTGTATAATAAATACTTAGTAAATTTAAAGTAGTATCCGAAATTCGGCGACTTTCCCTTATATAGTCCTAAGAATTGAAACATATTACAATTTATTTTCTAAAATTTATTTGTGGCGTAAACAGATTCATTGAATTTTAATTGGGTTTATCGTCACCAAACTGGTTAAAAGACAACTTTTTCAAGTTGCAAGTAGGAAATAGATGAAAAATTAAAGAATCAGCATTTATTCTAGGAAATACAGACAACTGTGTTGCTGAATTCAGTGGAATTCAGTAAAATATTATTGCCACCTATTCAAAGAGAAGTTAGTAGGTATAAATAATTAGGTAGAACACAGGGTACAATATCAGAGAGGTGGCTAGGCTATTGTGTCTGTTGTTATGACATTTTAACCTGAAATTTATTAATCTGTCATTTCACTTTGACGTGACATGATCTTTGAGAAAGGCGGAAGATTTATTCTCCGAAAGCTCAGGAAATAAATTTGTTGAAGATATTTTTTGAGTTACAAGTTCAAAGTTTAGTTCATTTACTGTTAAGAATTTATTAATTTTCCAGGCAATTTGAAAAAGTTGTCTTTTAACCAGTTTGGTGGCGAAAAACCCAATTAAAATTCAATGGATATTACAATTTGTCTGTTTCGATTTGTTTTCGCGCCAAAATTAAAGTTTAAAAGCTGCTGCAGAGAGTATATAAACAAGCCAACAGCGCCGGTACCTCACAAATATCTTCTAACAGTTGAACTCGTGTGAAATCTTGTTTGCAAAAAGTAACTAATTTGTAATTTCATTCAAAAAATCAAAAATGGATGTACTTATTTGTGAGAGAAAAAGCTGAGTTTGAGAATTCCATCATAAATGTGGAGCTACATACACACCAGTCTTACTGGGCCACCAGTTTAAATAGCAACGATGAATTCCATATACCCATTCGACATCAAGACATCTATACTACCTGGTGACATAGAAGGAAAGCTAACAAAATCAGATGGAAGCTCATCAGCAGTGCAAATTGCAAAGTTTGCTAATAATGGCATGGCGTTTCTTTCCGATGAAATCAGATTCGAAATGGCAGGTGCAGTAATTGACAGAGTACGCAATCCAGGTATCACGACAACCATGAAAGGTCACTGTTCTCTTACACCTGGCGACTGCAAACGACTACAAAACGCAGGCTGGAAATCTCAAACTGATGATGTTATAGTTGACAAAGATAGCAATTTCAGTTTTGCACACCAGTCATGGTGTTGCTTGGGTTTTCAGAAGATTTTCAGAAGATCATTCTCAATTTGCATCAAAAGCTAGTTCTGGTCAGAAGCAACAACGAGTCAAGTCGATGTCGAGGTACGAGTAGCACGCGTATCGGACCCTCCCTAATATATTAATAATAAATTGTAAACTTTTGCAGTGCAAATAATTAAAAGTACCTGTGCAGACTGTGCGTTTAAAAAGTGTTATAATAATGCGAAACCAAAAAACATGAGCTACTCCGCAGAACTGGCCTGGGGCGCCAGCGCCGGCGGCTGGTCCACACGTAGCATGACATCTCGTGTTGAGAAGATTGAACGAAATCTACATCAGAAATCAATACCGTTGAATAAAAATCAACGCACTTGAAAAAGCAATGGATACTCTAAAAACGTTGAAGGAGGAGGTCGCGGGTGTTGATAGTGCATTAAATGACTTTAGGAAAGAGTATTATAACAGTGAAATTATCCTAAATCGTGTTATCGAAACTGAGACCGAAGATGTTCTAGAAACGGCATGCGCTATTTTCACAAAAAACTTAAAATTAACACTTTGCTTACTGTGTGTACCAAAGCTGGTACACAGTTGGTGTTTACTAGAAACTGTCTGTCCGCATGTGGCCACAGGCAACAGCATCGTTCTACGTGCTGTGTACACGAGACGGACACGTAATAACCACATGACACGGCACAATCCGAGCGATCCCTCCAAATACATTCTGTATCTAGACTTAAATAATTTGTACGGTTGGACAATGTGTGAGTGTTTGCCCAAGGCGGTTTTCAATGAGTCGACGAGATTATGACGTTACTAACATTCCCGACGATGCTAAAGAAGGGTGATTTTAGAGGTTGACTTAGAATATCCTTATGGGTTGCATGATTTGCATAAAGACCACCTTTTGCGGCCGAACATCGAGTGCCGCCAAAATCAAAATTATCTAAACTTAGGACCACCCTTTATACTAAAGAAAAATACGTGATACATTACAGAGCGCTCAAACAGGCCCTGAGCCACGGTGTGATCTTGAAAAAGTTTAAACAGTCCGCTTTTTTGACGCCAAACATCACATTTAATACCCAATTGAGGACAAAGGGCAAGTCTGATTTCGAAAAAAAAAAAAACATTATTAAACTTATAAACAACGCTATCTATGGTAAAACTAAGGAAAATATTGGGAAACATAGAATTCTGAAATTAGTGAAGTTAGTGAATAAGTGGGAGGGGAGACACGGAGCCAAAAAGTTAATTTCAAGTCCAACTTTTAGATGCAGGACAATATTCGATAAAAACCTAATTAGCCTTGAATTAAAATAAAACGAATACTAACTTCAACAAGCCCCTGTATTTCGGAATGGCAATTATTCTAGACATATCCAAAATCTGGGTCTACGAATTTCATTATGATTTTATGCTACAAAACTTTTCATCCTCCGACTGTCAATTACTATAATATACTGATACGGGCAGTCTTATCTACGAAATTTTCTGCGATGATGTTTATCAGGATCTCATTCTGAAAAATATAGAAAAATAGTACCGGGGTTAATGAAAGATGAATTAAACGGCATATCTTGACCCAGTTAATCGGACTTAGTTAAAAAAAATTATTCTTATTTAACAGATGAGGGGGAAAAAGCAAAATGGGTTAAGTACAACACGATTACGTACAATTATCTCGTAGGAGCTTCACAAAGGACACTTGGTGACTCGAAGTGCACATTCCACCTAAAACATTTTGTGTCCGCAGGGAACCATCACAACCTCTATGTCGTTGCTAAAACAAATTTTGCATAATGGGCACGTGACGATATCGTCATAATTTGTGTAATAGAATCCTGCTTCAGTCAATTATATTGGAGAAATCGATGGATTCGAACGATTTCAATCTATAATTCCGGTTTCTATAATCACACACTTCTTCCATTTTGTTTTACTCTGGGTAATGTCACCACCGACGCGTGTTTAAATAGATACAAAACAGATGTGGGAGGCGTTTTTGTGATGGGGAGAACCTTAGTGGTAGTCCGCTAGCCATGGATGCAACTTCTCGCAATTTCTAAAACTGCACATCCACTCTGACTTTTAATTGTGGTGTACACATATCGATGTATCTTTCTCAAAGTCTGCTGTCCCTTAACGTAGATACGCTCGACACTGAGATATTTTTTAGCACACCTTCCATCTCGACATAGTCCACCCACATGTCCGCTAGAGTATGCGATCCCCAAATGATTCTTCTTCAAATATCGCACTCGCGGTCGTTGAAATCTCGAAAGTTTTTCGAAGGTATGTAAAGTTTGATCGTTAACTTTTATCGTCAGCTCTTTGGGAAATGTCTGTCTACCATAGACCCTTCTACCCCAAAGACCCTATATACGATGTTCTATTTATTTTAAAACTAGTCAAACTACATAAGTTTCCTAACTACTTCGTTTAATAGTAAATATTCCACGGCACTAGCGTGTATACAATAAACTAGGGTTGCAATGTCCAGTTTTACGTCAACCGTCGTGTTTTTCATGGACTCGATTCGTCGGGAACATTCCACGGCAAACAGAGCTGCGTAATTTTTTAGTCCGCGCAACTAAGCAACGGGTGCCTCTCGATCATACACTGAGGAAAATGGACAAAATAAAGTTTATATTTGAGTTCAACCGATTTAGGGTTAATAGATTTCTATTTGTAGCAGCACAGCACCGATTTTCTACAAATAACCGAAATTGCTGTAGCAGCAAAAAACTTCTTGCTAAAATCATTTTGCTGCCACAAATAGATATCTAATTGAGGTTAATGTAAAAATACTCAAACCTATTTGCTACAAATAAGTCCTTATTTGTGGGAGCAAAATCTCTATTTGAGACAAATAGGTTTATCTTGCTAAGATATTCTATTATCGGTAAATGGAGACCCTATTTGTCACAAATCCTCTCTTATTAGCTACAAATAGGAACCTACCTGTAGCAAATAAGAAGGTGGTTATTTGATAATGGCTAGTGCGCATGCGATTTGTGTAATTTCTTCACCATGTCAGCAGTTTGGTCAGTTTCGTTTCGTTTGAGCCGTCTGAATTACAAGTACGCCGCTTGCCACGCCGTGTTTATAAAAATGGTGGACAACTCTGATAAACTTTAACTCGTTACCACTGCTGTATCTCGACTGTTAAACAAAATGATCCAAGCTTTGTGTTATACTTTGGAACTTCAACAACCAACTTCGTAAATTTAAACATTTAAAGATCTGCAGATATCGTAATAATTCATCATGTATACACAACATGGAAGTGATAATACACACAGAAAGAAATTCTTGGCATGATATTAATCACCACTATAGTGATTAACTTCAGAGCCATTGTCACAATGCCTTTTTCATCGACACAATGGACAAAAATGATTGTAACAATGAATGTTGGTGATTAGGTAATTAACATTTTCATTAACATAATGACCCAACGAACATTATTATAATGTACTAAAGTCGTTATCTCAATGTAAAAAGTGATGTCTACAGTGAATAATACGTTGTGTGAATGCAAATTGGGCATTGAAACAAGGCACAAATACATTGACTTAATGATTTCAAGGTATTTAATATTATGTACCGTTCGTCACTGTATGTTGTTGCTATGATGTATAACGTAATTGTCTAATGTTTAGTGGTGATTATGTCAACGTACAGTTTTATAGTTTAATACAACTGTATTATCATAGTAATGTTCAAAAACATCAGCCAATGTACCCAAGCATAAATATAAGGAACAATATCATTAGTTAATATATTAATGCGTGCTGTCAATGTCCTTGTGCCTTGCGACAATATCCTTAGTTATCAATACTGGTCTTTTTTATTTATTGTGGACCTGCCACGTCCCAACGCCATCACGCTGTACTCTAGTATAAAACTTTCTGCCGGTGTGTTAAGTTGTCAAGTTATCCTGTGTCTGTGCGTATAATACTAATACGATCTGTTAGTGCGACGATTCTGTTAGAGTTTTGCTAAGGTAAGTCATCTGGTATTAAATATGCAAATTTCCGATATTATGGTTAAAGCAAAGTCTAGAGAATACTCTAGGCAGTAACAGAAAATACAGTGATTTACAGTGGTCCCCACCGCTCGCCGCGTATATTTTCGGTTTAAACGCATCTTTAAAAAAGGTTAACCTTTAAGTTATACGTCACGATCAAACGCCCCCGAACAATTTTGTTGATCCAAAGAAATTTAGTGGATTTTTGATTGTGTGTGTGTGCACAACCAGCGAAATTAAACTATGAAAACTATGAAAACTTTCACACACATTCAAAATATTATACCTACAGACCTATGCTGTTTTCATTAATTTATTAGATATCTAATATCTAATACCTAATAATAATAATTGTTTTAGTAACACTCAGAAGATACAGACGAAACACTATACAGGGACCGGCAGAAAGTTGGACACAAAAATTTAATATTTTTAAACTCTGATTTCGATTAATTTAAATTTCTAGCTGCTAATCGAACAAAATTAAAGTTTAGTACCAAATCAATGTGTTATCCGTTGTTATAAGTTGCGCTTGCAATATTTTGTTTTTTTTAGTACACAGTGTGGTCGAAAAAAAAAACAAAAAAAGTTAAATTTCTTTTTTTTTACTAGGTGGCTGTGACTTTAAATCTGACATCCACCTTTGATTCCAAACAACTTTTGTAAGTAACTTTTGACCGTATTTTAAAAAATAAGGGTACTTTACTCTTGAGTTATTTTGACATTTTTGAATCTACCTCGTAGCAAAAAAGAGATATTTAAATTTTGATATGTGCGTTTTGAGTTTGAAATGATGCACCACCTTTTATCAAGAATAAAATTTTCTGAGAAATTAATAATAAAAAAGTTTTCCATTTGTGTCCAACTTTCTGCCGGTCACTGTATAAGATCATTGAAATCTGATAACTTGTCACAAGAAAAATTTGACCATTGCTGGACAGCAGGTATCGTCTAAACGAAATTAGTGCGATAGACTCAACTCAGCTCTTATAGAAAAATTACCATTTTACAAACAATCTTCAAGATTTAGGCTGGAAGTTTATACTTCAAATTTTGATATATACCTACATAATGTTGGAGATTTGGAAGACTTAAGGGTGTCAAATCGTCCTAATTAGGAAAAGTAAGAGACTTTTTCCTAACTCGTTACCTACATAAACAGCATTTTTGAGGCTACTTTTAATTTAAATTGTTGTATTCTCAGAAATATGGATTTACTATGGGTATAGGACCGGAGAATGGGGTCGAACTTCTGATAAGCTCGGAAAAGGAAGTACCACAATAAAAGTTATATTATAGGCACATTTGAGTATATGAATGATGAATGGTAAGGCAAGACTATCGTCAGAACTCTACTAGAGAGATTGCAACAGGAAAAAAAATTAGGCAAAGTAGTACGTCCATTAAGGTACAGTGTGATGATGTAAGTACCTATAGTCACGAGTAATGACAAAATGGAACCTCATAAAAATGTTGCTTATCTAAAAATATAAAATAACATGCCATTTCATAAATAATTACTTTAACTCCCAGCAATTTTCCAATAGCGTTATGTTTTTTAAACCTTTTTAGACAAATTTTTTTATATAACAGTCTACAAATTCCTACTCCAAAACACATGTTTATGGGAATATTTAAAAATTGTTTAATAAATGGTTCTATAAGAATTTCGCTGTTGTGTTCTTAGTTCTTTTGACCTAGATTTTACCTCTAGATTGTAAATTTTATAGAAGAAATTGGTTCTTAAATAAAATTACAGGTGAGAGTTTTTAAAATATCCTTTTTATATTCTGTTCAAAAAACGTTGGCACTCAACGGTAAAAACTACTGAAAAAATCCAAAAAGTAAAAATTGGGCACTTAGATCAGAATTACATCGAATATTGAACCAAAGGTCCGAAGTGATAGAAGTATGTATACAGGGTGTGTCATTACTCGTTTTTTATTGATTATATGGCTAAAAATTTTAACAGATTTAACGATTTATAAAAAATAATATGGTTTATAAAAAATACGAACCATTGTATACGTTATCATGAATATATAGGAAGTAGCCTGAAGTGGCGGCCTTGAGCCACCTGGTATATGTGTATATTCCAGCGATTCCAGCAATATAATATACACAACATGACTATAAATTTTTAAAAATAACCAACAGATTGGTTTTTACATGTGCATTACAGTACATCCACAAGGTAATATTCAAGTATAGATCAAGATGATGTCTAAGTGGCAGCTACTTCCGGCTAAACCAGAAGTCGGAAATGGAAACTGACCTACCGTACCTACTCAGTATATACTCATTAGCAAAAGCTGTTAGCAGAATTTGACTTAATTTTTTCTTACCATCTGTTTTTGATACCTTTTGTAGCAACGTATGAACAGCCATTTGATTCCATTTTTTCTGAATCGAAAAATTTGTCTAATAAACAAAATCCGTTAATTTTTAGCAAAATAATCAATAAAAAAGAGTTCTGACACACCCTGTATAAGAAATCATCATGACGAATCCTAATATTAATGTCATCGAACATTAAGCCAATGCCCTGAAGTGATTGACCAATGATAATAGATCATCATGAGAATGTCTGTGATATCATAATATTAATGTCCTCGAACATTAAGCCAATGCCCTGAGCTGATTGACCAATGTACAGGAAATCAGTACGAGCATGACCGTTTCGACATAGTAATAATGACTTGTAACATTGAGCCAATGTCCTGAAGTGATAAAGCCAATGTAAAAAAACATTACGAGGAAGACCGTATTGACATAGTAATGATGCCTTCGAACATTAAACCATCACCCTGAAATGATAATCACAATCACCTTAAGTTCAAGCAATGACCAAAAAAACATCATATTGATCAAACCGGGCATCGGTTGAAATTTAATGTACAAATTCTTTACCACAATGTCTTTTTTAATTATATTTACGTAGGTTTTTCGTTCTGTGCAAAAATTATACCACGGATTGTGATATTTTTTGAACAAGACTGGACTACGGAAATTTGAATAGCTTTAGGTATTTATTCCTCCGCGACAATGTTGACAGAACTGTAATTCTAAAAAACAAAAACACTTATTAGCAGTAAATAGGTCCACTTATTTGCCATAAGAAAGTTAATAGGTCCATCTATTAACCACAGCAAAGTTATCTTTTAGTGGCAGGTAGAAAGTCTATTTGAGCCAATAAGAATTATTATTTGCTACAAATAGGTGTATATATTAGCCTATTACCACAAATAGGTTCATTTTAGCAAAGTGACTCTATTTGTGGTAGCAAGACAACCTAGCTAGGGCCTATTCAATTCTGATATCTTGCTGCGGCTAACAGATTTCTATTAGTGGCTAATAGAAATTTCCCTCAGTGTATAACTCGAGCAAAGTCTAGGAAATTATGGTAGGCCTCCAGATAGTCGTTACCATTGAAATCCAATCGCAGCCGTTCAAATGGAAAATATTCGACGTTTAAAAGTAATCTTACATCCGTTATATTCGTATGATCTAATATAGAAGGGTCCATTCTAGCATTTTCGATGCGACTACTTTGAAATCCCACTATAACGTATCGGGGACTCGACACCGCCATCAAAGTTTAAGCGGACGAAATTAATCTATTGGAATTAAATGTAAGCCTTGGTAGTTCATGAAGTTCCTATTTACGATATGCCATAATTATAGGGTGATCGCGTCTAATCGATTGAAGCAGATCAAACCTAATGAAATCGCTCCGCTGAATATGTTTCACTTTTAACTCGATATTGTAAATTTTTATTTCTGCCGTTAATTCAGCAAATGATTCAACATCTTCTTCCAGAAATAAAGAGTTGTTGTCGTTTCTCGTATTAATCTTAAAGTCTGTTTACCACAAGTGGCCAACTGATAATCGTTAAATATTTCAAACAGATGTTTCAGAGGTATTCTCAAGCTAAACGTTCCGTCGACATTTACGTTCAAAGGCACAAATATGTTTTAATCGCACTTACAATTCCCTGATTTCTAGCTGTTTCCAGTTCCTTTCCATTGAGTTCATAAGAAATGGAATCGAAGAAAAATGAGGCCCCATTATTCGCAAAGCTGCATTTTCCGCTTCCAGTTTTCTTCTCTATTTTACCTTTTATGAAATTTGCAGCGTCATACATCAATAACCAGGTGTCTCCATGGTTAATCGTTATCTCCACGATATCGTCATTGAGAAAAGATTTAAGAAATGAGTATTATCTTCGTTGTTCTAATCATTGAATGGACTCATCGAAGGTTGGAGTGCGGTGCACGTCAAATACTTGCGGCGTTAACGACATGGTAGCCGAGTGGTTCTATAAATCGACGGTTTTCCGGTGTTAGCTTCAAGTCGCAATGGTGTTTCCACTTCGATGACCCCTTCGTCGATGACGGTCGGATATTACTAAACCGCCTTTTATACGGTTGGTAGTTGCCTCCAAAAACCAAACGCATTTCACACAGAAGATAGTCTTTTCACTTCAAATCGAATGATAATTTCTTCACCTGTGAAATTGACAGGCTTGAACTTCTGATCCAGAATGTTTATAGTCAAATTGTTTATTTCACGTTTTGTGACAAGCACCTAGAGTAAATTTTTAGGGGTTTCGTCTATGGCGTAACCGGGATCCACCCCCCCCCCCCCCAACGGCGAATTCGTAAATCGTGTACAATTTATATGTATCGTTCTAACTTTAACGATATTATTATAAATTCATAAAAAATAAACAAACAAAAAATAAAAATTATATAATTCAGATCACAGAAATTGATGACATCACCGGACATTTAAAATTTTTAAAAATTATGTCATACTATTATTTATCAGTTGTTTTTTAGGTCTATAATTAACAGTTATTTATGTACCAAGGCACTGAAGTTCAACTTTTTATGACTCATGTGGAGTTTAGTTGCTGAGGCCTCTGGCCGAGGCAAATAAACCACATGAGTCATAAAAAGAACTTCAGTGCCGAGGTACATATTATATTTTTCTTGAAATCGGAAAAAAAATGTTTTATTAGGCCAGAAAATAATAATAAGGGATCACCCGTCCACGAACCGACTACGCACGGCGTTGCTTGACTTTACCGATCGCTCTACCTAGGACAAGTATAATGATGTACGGCACCTTCTGACAGAAAAACCAAACTGCTGCTTCTTATGCAGCCTACACAACAAATCTAATGATATTCGAATTTACTAAATATGTATACTGAAGGATTGCGCTTCTATAGGAAACAATTTCGCAATGTGTACGAAAAGTTAAATGAGCCTTTATCGGCCGGGTTTTGAATATTTGGTCACTTTTGACGGGCAATTTCTCCGCGTCTGACGTTTGATGTTTACATCTTTCCAAGGCCTACTTATTGAAAAAATCGTACAATAATGAGCTACATTATTGTACGATTTCTGTGCTTTTAATGACGATTTTGGGACATTTTAATGCCGATTTCAAGAAAAATATATTATTTATGAACGTGCTCTGGGAAAATGGTATTTTATATTGTATTTTAACACCAGTTTTATAAACATCGACCTATTTTGATAATACTCTAAATAAAGGTAGCCAGCCCAGGGGTGGTAGAATATTGTTACAACGGATTAACGTCCATTTGAAAGGACTTTTTCCGATCGAACTAGAATACCATTTGCTCAAGTACCACCACAGAATATCGTATTTAGTAATTTCAAATAATGTATGACAATGAGTAAATCATTCAAATGAGGCTACTAAAGACGAATACCGTAAAACCGTGAATACACATAGACTTACATAGCGATGTTAGTCTTTGACAATGCTTTTCTGCAAATACATTTTTTAAGCACGGACCCAGCAAAATATCTATTCCCTATTGCAGTTTTACTCACGGACTTCCTACGTCAGGTAGCAGAATACCGCCCAGTAGAACACTTTTATAGCTATTAATTGAATTGTTTATGCAGCCTTTGGCCACGCAACGTTTCGTAAGACGCATGTTGCAGTACCACTAAAATATTGATGGCTACGGCTGTGTCCAATACTGACGCAGTAAAGCAATCGGTTACAACAGAACTCTCCGTGAGCTGAAAGTAAGCCGAGTCGAAATTAGTAGAATCGCGGGAGTTTGGCTACTGGGTATACTGTGGTTTTACTACACGTCCAGGACGGCCCCGCCTTAGCGAATTGTTTCCACTTCCAATTGTCCCCAGCCAGCATCATGATCCAGCCGTGTGTTTAGAAACTCCTGGTGTTTTCCGGGTTTCCGCAGTAAAGCATTCTCGGTAATATATCGCTGATACGGCGACTTAGGTTGCCTAACTGGTTCTTACAGTGATTCATGTGCTTGCTTTGTCTACCTGCGCCTTAGCCCACGTACATTGTGTGGTTTGTGCACGATGTCAACATCCGGGATGAGATATGCGATATGAAAAGCTTGTGAAACAACCTCTTTTGTTCCTTCTATTAGAGGTAACTAGATTAGGGATTAATGGAGAGAGATTTTTTCCGTGATAGTTACCAGTAAGTAGAGAGTAGTGTAGCTTTTAATTCTGGACAAATTTTCCTTACACGCAAATATTTCTTATATTTGAAAACAAAGGTACAGGGTGGCCCATCCAAAAAGTGTGTTGCGTAGAGACAGGTTAGCATAAAATCATTATTCTAAAAATGAGTTTATAATTTTATGGCGCTTCCTTGGTAAATATCTCGGAAACGTTTGGAGACAAATAGATCAAATTATATATAATCGTTGGATTCAGAAAATCGTTTTAATTTCCGCTAAAACCGGAAGTTATTTAAAGAAACTGGTTATTCAGAAACACTATTTAAAGGTTCTTTAATGGTTGTGTAGGTAACAAATTAGATTTTATTATTTTACAAAAAAAGATTCTTGTCGATAACTGTTTTTATTGATCACCGTATACAAAATTTTTGGGCATCTTTGAATTCCCCTAATTTATCTAAAAACTCATTTTTTGAATGACGAGTTTTTGTTAACCTGTCTCCACGTAATACACTTTTACCGCTTGGATATGCCACCCTGTCTTTTCCCATTTTAGGACCTTTGAAACCTAGCGAAACCCCGAAAGTCGAGAACCAACTCTAATTTTTTGTCATTCAAGTTTATTGGGACAGTTAGCTCTAAACATACTGTATCTATATTTTATGAGGAAACTATTTACTAGGTACTTACAGTTTTCAAACCACAGATTAGAAATGTAACAAACTATAGAAACTGTGAATTCATATCGATAGGTAATATACAAATGGCCAATTCCTCCGATTTTTTGAGCCACACAATTTTAGAGTATCTGACTACTTATTAAATAAAATTTTATACTAAATATACAGTGTGTCCCCGAATTGAGCTCACATAAGGTGTAAATAAAAAAAATTTCCAATTTTAAATTAATTTGTGACATAATTTTTGTTTCGAAAAATCAAGCGTGGCTTGGAAATTATGAAGAAACTAATTTTACACATCAGTAAAGTGTCATTTTTGTGGGTTTTACGAGAAAATGTTGTTCACAATGAAAAGCTGAGTAGGTTTGCGGAATTTCGAAAGTCTAGGCCTACTTTGATTTTTAGGCATTTTTCCCAATTTTTTTTAGAAAAGTGTCCTTTTGTAGGTTTTACGGCAAAATGTTATTAAGAAACTAAAATTATGTCACAAATTAGTTTCAAACCAAGCAGGGCTGATCCCCAATAAGCTTAAACTTCAACTAGAATTTGTTTGTTATTTAATTACAGAAAATACAGGGTGTCCGCGGTTTTTGTAGGCAAATTTTGACAATGTGTAGAAAAGTCATGTTACACTAAAAAGTTATTTTAAAGAGAAATAATAAAAATAATTATTTTCATATTTTGATTTTTATCTCTCAAAAGAAAAGATATAACCTATATCGAGTTTAAACTCGCTATGTAGTAACAAGTTGACCAGTGTCGTGCGTGACAAAAAGTAGAAAAAAACGCTAACCATCTGGATAATTTTATGGTTCAGCTACCAGATAAGTAGTGTAAGTTTGCCGGTTCTGGATATGGTGGTGGTGGTGGCTCTGCGGTTTCGGCAGCGAGATCTTGGTAGCGACGTCGCGACGGTGAGTAACCTGCGGCTCCGTGGAAACCCTCTAAACCAGTGTTTCCCTCATTTTTCCCATCTAAACTATGGTTTTTTGTACGTGTCTCCCTCTCCAACCCATTGTTTTCTCGCATGCGTTACATTAACGTAACCTATGGGTTGTACGTCTATGACGTGGTTTCCTACCATAATTTCCCCCCGTAGGATTTTCCCCCTTCTAACCTATGGGCTCTAGTACGCCTTTTGTCTGTAACATACTACCTATTGAATGTTTTATTTATTATTTTAATTCTGCAAACTCATAGTCATAGTATATTATACTTTTGTGCACTTGGATACATCCGTTAATCTATTTGCAGATACTTTTTTATATTTCATACTTTTATTTTATTAATAAATTTGTTAAATTATTCGGTGTGTTTTGCCGTTAATCCCTAAACCCACACCATAAAGAATATAACTCATGGACCACCCTCTTTCCGCTCGCCAACTTACCATTAACAAGGGTAGGCAACAGGTATTTATAACAAGAGCCATTGCGCCCGTAGTTAACTACATAAAGAATCCATCTAAAATAATGCAAACTTTAAGTAAGTTGGAACGAGATGTAAGACTCCAATTTGAAAAAAAAAACTATATATAGGCCAATGCAATTGCGAATCTAGTTGTAATGGCAATTTCCTCAAACCAATATTGCTCTTTTCAGGTGACGCCTGCCACCCGTACGAGCCGTTTAAATGCCCAGGGGACGGCAACTGCATCTCCATCCAGTATTTGTGCGACGGGGCACCAGACTGCTCGGACGGTTACGACGAGGACTCACGATTATGCACGGCGGCCAAGCGACCTCCTGTGGAGGAGACAGGCAGTTTCCTGAACTCCCTGTTGGCCAGCCATGGCCCGAACTATTTGGAGAAGCTTTTCGGGAGCAAGGCCAGAGACGCGCTCAAGCCGTTAGGTGGGGTCGACAAGGTTGCCATTGCACTTTCAGGTGAGAGATTTGGGAGCTTAACAATTTACTCTCTTAATTATTTCAAACAATCGCAGAAACTCCTGAAAATATTTAAATTTTAGAAAAAATAAAGCTAATTAAAAGGTTGTCAAACACCAAAGATACAGGGACCAAGTTTATGATCAATACTTATTACTTGGATGTATAGGGTGTCCCAAATTAAAGCTTTATCATTGGGATCTCGGAAACTATACACCCAACTAACACGCATAGTCCAATTATTTTAAAAAGTCAGTAAACGTAACCAAATCCATGCGAAGGTTGAATTTCATATGGTTACACTAAGGGTCAAGCAGAATGCGGGGATATTTGGCTCTAGTTGGAGGTGCCATATATTTTCATCTGCACTCTGCATTTAAGCTTGACATTTTCTAATAAAGCTACGCCCAAAAACTTATCTAATAAATAAATCATAGCTTATATTATTTATTTATTTATTTATTAAGGATAAAGGCAATTCAAAAGTGAAAGAGTCTTTTTCTATATGAAATATTTCTCAATTCTTTTATTGCGTCACTAAAAACATGGCAAAACATACAACACGACTGCTGCTACCAAAAATTAAGAGAAAGAAAACAGAAGGAAAAAGTTGAAAAATTATATAATTCTTTTATTTTTACAGTGCTTTTATATTAAAGTGGGTTTAAAAAAGCTTTATACCTACCTACATACCCCTGTAGACAAAATTTAATTCACATTTTCAAATTTGTCTCTGTGGCAGCTGTCCAAATATTTACTTATGGAGATTTGACCAAATACCTTAATGACACGGGAACTTCATTTGCGTGGTTTTCGTGTTTACAACTTGAAATTCGAATTAAACCATGCTATATTTTTGTGACATCAATTATTATAACAATCATTATTTAATGTGTAACTGTAACTGTGTTGATAAGGCGGTAAGAAATCTCAGTAAGTATAAGAAGAAATGCCGAGAATAATGAACCTAAAACGATAACGGTCATTTTGTCATCAAACACAACGTAAAGGTTAATGCACCATATTAATATAATAATTATTATTATTATATTATTATTATATTATTATATAATGTTGTCAAAAAATCTCTAAAAAGCCATATCGATTATAACTATTTACGCAAGTATATCCTAAGATCTGTGAAATTATGGCACGCCTATACACCGCATTTCGCTGCACAAGTGGCCAGCCGTCAAACTGTGTAACCCATGACAATGACAGTATTGGTGATATTATAATAGGCGAGCACACAGTCACTTGTTTTTAACTACAATATCTATCTTCTCTGTCTCCTTCATCTCTTTTTACTACTAATACCAGGTTCGGTTTAATAAAAAAATTTGTCTCTGTGGCAGCTGTCCAAATATTTACTTATGGAGATTTGACCAAATACCTTAATGACACGGCAACTTCATTTGCGTGGTTTTCGTGTTTACAACTTGAAATTCGAATTAAACCATGCTATATTTTTGTGACATCAATTATTATAACAATCATTATTTAATGTGTAACTGTAACTGTGTTGATAAGGCGGTAAGAAATCTCAGTAAGTATAAGAAGAAATGCCGAGAATAATGAACCTAAAACGATAACGGTCATTTTGTCATTTTGTAATCATCTACAAAAAAAAAGTTAAAATTTATATTTCCATATTTCTGTATAAATTTTTGACATTCTAATACTATTTTTGAGTCTCAGTGCTAGTGGCGTAGCCAGAAATTTGTCATGGGGGCTCAGGCAACAAAACTAAATATTTATATGACATTTTTTTAATAAAACAAATACATAAACAAACAAATGAAATTTGGCATTGGACTGATGTCGGCGCATGGCATGGGGGGGGGGGTTCTGACCCCAACTCTCCCCCCTTCGTGCCTACGCCACCCTCTTCCCGTGGGATATATATATACCTATACTTACCCTTGATTTGGAAGTTCTCTCTCATGCCTTCCAACTTAATTTTGACCACTCATTGTCTCCTGTCGTGTTACTATATTGCTGCAATACTTAACTTAGTTATTGGCTTTAGTGTATGTTTTATTTAGCCTTTAATAAGTTTTAGCACAGAAAATATACTACGATATATTTTCTGTGGTTTTAGTTATTAGGAAATGCTTTTCTTAACTTCACCGAACAAGGTGTACTAAAGTTAAATTAAATATTAAATTAAAAGTAGAAATTTGTATGACAGGTATTACATGTCTGTGCATAGCAAATGTTAGCACAAGTAGTTTTCAGAATGGTCAATGATGTCCACAAATCAATCTGTGTTAATTATTCTTGACTTTAGAAAAAAATATATATTTTAAATTTAATACGGTACAATAAATTTGGCTTGATTTCTTTCACACCTTAAAAAAATTAACTATCAAAATTATTTAAACTGAATACAACAAAAAAATTGTTGGTCTTCTTCTCAATTTAAAAATCGTAAATTAACCAATATGAAAATAATACAAGATAAATAATCCTACAATCGACAAGGCTATGGTAGGTACCCAAACGCAGTTGATCTAGTGTAAAGAATAGACTCGTAACCATAACGTCACTCGAATAGAAACTTCCAATTAAATCAAAAGGTTATGAACCTTTTCACAATCCAATATAATAATAAGCAAAACAATAATAAAAAGCCGACAACTAGAGGCCCAAAAGGCACGGCATATCTGGATAATGAGATACTTATTCAACGAAGTGTCAGAGCCCAAATTTCTATGAATTATAAATGACTGGACCTCAAACCGTAAGTCCCTGCCTCACCATCTCAACAACAAAGAAAATATTAGCACCACAAGGTAGATTAAGTCACAATAAATATTATATTTAAACAACAAATAAACTCAAAATGCAGTGAGATTAGGTACGATGATTAAAGATACCATTGAATTACAAAGAAAAATCAAACGCACTTAACCTCCCAAATACCGCACCTATCACGTTGATGAATCGCAAAATAAACAGCTGCGAAACTTCCTGACAAGCCCCTTTTATCATCTCGGTCTCGTTGCGTATTTCCAGCTTTGGAAATGACAAAAATTTAAAATTAAACCGGGAATCTTAATTATCTGACCACAAAACACAAATTGTTAGACAATACATTCGATTGACAGCCAGGCGCTCCGCTTCTTGAAACACTTAGCAACAGGACTTCAAACTGTTTTTCAGATACGTTCCTCATTATGGCCGATAAATAGTTTATTGTAACTAATTGTTTAATATAATTTCAAAACGAAAAAAATTGGCGCCACAAAAAGAATATAGGACATAAGCGTCAAGCAGTTTTTGAAAATATACATATTCTACAAGCAACATAATATTTCACTTTTCAGGTTGTCATCAAACACAACGTAAAGGTTAATGCACCATATAATGTTGTCAAAAAATCTCTAAAAAGCCATATCGATTATAACTATTTACGCAAGTATATCCTAAGATCTGTGAAATTATGGCACGCCTATACACCGCATTTCGCTGCACAAGTGGCCAGCCGTCAAACTGTGTAACCCATGACAATGACAGTATTGGTGATATTATAATAGGCGAGCACACAGTCACTTGTTTTTAACTACAATATCTATCTTCTCTGTCTCCTTCATCTCTTTTTACTACTAATACCAGGTTCGGTTTAATATGGTTAAAAAAGTGTTTTGTCTCGTATTTTATTGGCGAGGCGCCTGGTCTCGAGCTACCCTGGTAAAATATAAATGAACTCACTTGGAACACACTGATATAAGGAGCGCGATCTATTTCATAGCATATACCACGCTCTGCTACTGGTAAAAATACCAGACTTATCAGCAGTAATCACCCGTATAAAATTCAAAGGATTTTATGCGGTCGACGTCGACCTAGTCAAGGAGGCAGCCAATAAGAAAGCGAGCCTAGCGATTTGATTGGTCATCGTTTCGGACATCTATGGAGCAGGTGTCGACGTAGGTCTGTTAGGCCAGTATTACCAGTGCCGTGCACGGAAATAAGGATTGCGCTTTATTTTACGGATTTTGGTTTTGTGTATAGATTTTTGTGTGGTGTTGTTTTTTTGTGAAACAAAATTATTGGTTTGCTTTGGTTTGATTTATTGCAAAGTTTATTTTATTCTTTTTAAGAGCATTTAAATAAAATTTTTATAATATTAAGGGCCACACGCCGCCTAAGGCTCGGTCTTGTTTTACAAAACAAACGCCGCGCAAGCGTTTTTATGCTGTTCCAAGTGACTTAAAACTCTTGATAGGCAACACACAAAACACCCCACTATGTAGTATGGCTGCATAATGGTGGCGATAATTTTGTTTGTGGTAAAAATAGAAGGTAAAATACTGGATGATCCAAAGTAATATCGGACGATCCAAAGATTCTCCCAAAAAGTCCTTCTTCCTATTTATCATCTCATTTTCCCTCCCTCCAACCTAAGACCGAATAAATTCAGGACCAGAAACCAACACCATATTGGTAAGTGATATTTATTTTCTTTTCAGCTACCATTATTTATCCTTATTTATGTTTGTGCATACCGGTGCGCAAACACCATGTAGATACTAACTAAAATAATACCAAAACAACTACAAAATTAGTGCCTAACTATAACAATAAAAATTTTAAAAATATATTTGCAGAACTTTGTCGTTTTAATTTATAGACAGGGACAAGTTGTGGTCATGCACGCTCCATCGGGAGGGTAATTATTTATCGTAACGATTTTCTGTTAATTACACTCTATGCCACGATGTTATATTATTTTAATGCATACTTTTTAGTTAATGGATTCCAGCGCAATATGCATCCTATATAAACTTTTCCACTAATAGTTGCATGATGTGACAGGTTTTAATTTGATGGCGTTGGTAAATTGCAGGGTGCGTCTTGTTTACTAACAGGAATTTAAAATGCCGTTTGAAGCCTAGAATCTATATTTAAAAATATCGTAGTCACATAAAACGTTGTTTGCATATCTTGAATCGATATCAGAACAAGTTCAAAAAGTAAGTCTCACCAATTTATGAAGTAGGTAACCTTGTTGTCTGGAAAAGAGTCTTATTAATAGGTTTCAATAGAGCTAACTTTTCCCATTATGTAAAATACTAATAATAGTTTCAATGACGTGTAAGTATTTAAATTATATTGACAGGCAAGGAAAATTTTCAGGATAGAAGAAGTGATATTTCGTCCTAGGGATTTATAAAACAGTTTCAATTTAATATTAGTTATATCCAGCTAATTGTACCTGCTTCTGTTTAAGAAAATTAAATTTGTTTATTGACTTTCACATACAGGGTGTAAACGAAATGAGGGTCACCCCTATAACCATTTTGTTTTTCGAGATATCGACCTAAAATTCCATGGAAATACGTAAGGAGTAAATTATATTTGTCTTTTGTAGGTAATTTTTCCACGTTTCCCAGAAGTGGCTCTATTTTATTTTCGAAAAAGTCAAGTTTTTGTTTTGAGTTAGTAAATTCTCTAAAAATAAAATTAAAATATTTCTGTCGCCTTCCTCCAACGCTCTATAACCTCGTTTTTACTACTACTTTACTTTTTACTTACATACTTAAATTACTTCATCCACATCACCACGAGACTATTACTCAAGATACTATAACGCCAGAGATAGGTAATCTCAGTTCACGTGTGGATTTTAAACTCAGCCGCATCTATCCCTCTTTGAGATAATCATTTTACCTTATATATTAAGCACAGAAGAGGAAAAAAGATAATCTTACAATAGATAACGATCATAAATTAAAAGATCTTATCTGTTTGTAGCGATCCTCTCTGTTCCATAACCACCAACCATCCAAGGGCGTCGATAAGGGGGGGGGGGGTAATGGGTGTAATTACCCCCCCAAGATGCTAGTTTGGTTGTACAATTTAGGTATATAAGAATATACGTTTTATTCTAGATTCTAGTTTATAGATTTAAAAAGATTAGGTACTTCAAGTAGAATATATGATTATTTTCATTAAATATTAAGTTTTGATACCTTTCCCCAATATACAATTAAACAAAAGCAAACAAACATTAAAGAGTTTTACTTTTGCAAAGTTATCTTTATTTGTTACCCCCCACCTCCAAAAGAAAAAATATCGACGCCCTTGCAACCATCTATCTCCAACCATAGATATCCTTTCTGGAGGCCAGTAGATATGAATCTAGTCACCGGTGTTGTAAAGTCGAAGGGCGCTAGATTTGCTTCTGCCGGTATAATACCAGCGTCCAGAGATATACTAATAAGTCCGCGCACTCGGCCTTTTGTAAACAAACGTTTCCCTCTTGACCTCTCCCGCTCCCTCGGCCCGCCGTCATCGGAGTACGGCGATCGATATCTTATTTAATCAGAAATTAAGCTTACACAGTGTAGCTGAGAGCGGTTCGTTCGCATTCTACCGGGTGCGCGCAAAATATTACCGACCGACCGTGACTGTGTTGTAGCGTCGATGGAATTCAATCAACGGTTGTAGTGATGCCTGCAGTGCGGATGGCTGTAAAACCAGTTCAAAACACTATATTGCCCTCTTTTCATTTCCTAAAGACCCTGAAAGGTAAGATTGAGTTTGAGGTACCTACCTACCTACAAAAATTAAGACATTTTTATGTGACATTTGAATACTTAGGTATTCATTGAAGAATAATAGAATAATATAGATATAATATTAAAGTAGTGAAAATAGTGAAGAATGCCTTAGGGTTCATTGGAGAACATAAATTTGCGAATATTCCACCTGAAGAGGCATATAAACCTATAAGAATTTGCAAGGCACATTTTGGTGTCAGTCATTCACTTCGTCCGGAAAACGATTAGTAAAAACTGCTGTCCCCACGGCTGTCCCATTAAAAAAGATTATTGCCAGAAGCTTATGGTAGGACGCATGCTTGTGTAGGTACGTATGCGTAATATTTTGTTCTGTATTGTTTATGTCAATTTAAATATCAAAATATTTACTACAGGATGAAAAAGTAGATATGATTAGTTAAACTCTTTGTCGTTAAATATTTATTTGTTATTTATGTTTTTGTTTGCTCTATGTTCTGTTAGGCTTTATTAAAAATGAACGTAAAACATAAAAAATTGCATTTTTATTCATTTTCCAACCAGTAGACTTTGGTTATACCTACTAATTATGTAGATTCTGGTAATAGCTACCTTGTATATTAATTTAACTGTATACCTACCAAAAACTACCTACCACAAATAATGTTGTACCAAAGTCTACAAATAGGTATACTAATATTTGTAGACTTTGGTAAATAATGGAAAGTCAATATGAACCTGCCCCCGTATAACTAGCTTGACGGCGATTTCGTTTCCTCGCCCTCGTAACATGCGATGAAGCGTGCGAGGTGACGTTGATTTACGACCAGTCGCAAAAAATTGTTTGCTTTTCCGAGAGTACAAAGGAGTGAGCCGACTTTACTATTTCTAGACTTTGCCGGTACTCTCGGCCGATCGCCCTATAAAATTCGAGTGCGGCACAATGTTGATGACAGGGGAGCCAGGACTGGTCAAAATTCCACGGAAAACCATAGCCCGAAAACATAACCCAGAAAACCCTAAAACACGATTTGTCTTCTTTTATTTCCACCTGGCTAGGTTATTTCAAATCGAGAAAGCGAACGACGAAAATTGCAAACAAAAAGTACAAAATGGACTCACTTCTTCTTGATGGTTAATTCCTCACGTGCATTCTTATTTCAAAGCTTCAAAACAAAGGTAATTTTACTATTTATTTTTATCTAATAAACATCGACAAACAAAGGATGCCAGTTATTTCAGACTCACCCTGTGTACTATATATTTAAGCATACTTAATCAAATTTTTATCAATTCTAATGTAATTATTACTTTCCTAGACAATTTAGAAAATGCTATAACCTTTTCCGGTTTACATACCATTCACCCTGATATATTAAATATCGACGACTTACACGAGATATTAATGGATCTAAAAACACATTACTCAGAAAACGAAATTATTATTATAATTTTTTATGATTGGTATTCTGTAGTTAAGACAAGTAGTTATATCTAAAAAAATCGAATTGTTTTTGCCCCAGACGTCCCTTTAGTTCATCCAGATAATTTTGATTATTATCATTTATATCCTTTACCTTCTTCCAAAAATACCATAATTATTCCTTCCAAACCCTACATGGCTCTTAGTACTACTAGCTACCAATATATGGAAAATTCCTGCGAAGAAATAAATGGAACTTATATTTGTCTATACAAGAACGGTTAGAAGCAACTCCAAAAGAAGATTGCATAGCCGCACTAATTTCTGGCGAAGAACGGAGTTGTAACGTTATGGAAGTTCAAACTCACAATCAAATAATTGAAAGAGTCAACGACGAATTTATAATTGTTGTCCCCAAAGAAGAATCAAAAAATAAATTGTTATGCAAAAATATGGAATAATTTGGTTACCTACTGGATACAGCATGGGAATTAATGGAATTTCTTATGGAAATAATAAATCAAACAGCAAAAGCCACTCATTGGTATTACCAGCGATTAAAATTGGCGAAGTTCAAGAAAACATCAATATGTAAAACTCCACATCAGGAACATATCACTCGACGATATCCAAGCTCTTCTAAAACATATTAACTCTATTAGTCCTGTGGTCGTCGAAGAAGTTGCAAATACGTATACAACAAATTGGATTTTATGGATAACATAGGTAATGGTTGTCCTAATACTAATTGGATATGGAATTTGGAAATATTGGAAGTTTCAAAAACCTAGAAAGGAAAAAGAAGAAAAAGCTAGGGCTACTTCGATCCTCTATACGCTTAAGGGTGGACGAGTTATCTAGACAGAAATTTATGTAGAAGCTCCACAACCGTCTCGTCTCCTGCAAGCTCAGCAATCCGAAAACTTAGGTATATATTTGTTGTATCACAAAGCGCGTTTAGATTAAAACCGATCCGAAACACAAGCTCGTATGTGCCTACTCGATGTAGAGCTTGTGTTTCTTAAATAAACTGTTGATTAAGGGGTATGTGCCGATTGTAAATGTGTTTAAATTTTATTCGTCAATTGAAGGTATGTATTATCAGAACAATTACATTGTTGCAAACATTGTCGGACGTAAATCACAGTCAATATTCACTTTATTCAGTTCCGCGATTGACTAGCGCCACGGTGTTGATTTCGTGTACTAACGTCACTCTTTGTTTTCGACATTTCTTACTGGTCTAATATCAGTGGTAAAAGTTTGGCAGAATTGATAGTTGACACCCCGACCTGTCATCTGGATTGTCAATTGTGTTACTTCCAGTTTTTCTAAATAAATTTAGCTTTTCAAACCTTCTAAAGTATTCTAGAAGGCGGAAGTCGTTATCATTGCAAAGGAGGTTATATATAGGACCTGCGACATTTCCCTTTTGAACACTCATGGTAAAAGTCGCGTTTGGTGAAATTTGGCCTTGAATTTTCTGTATCGAAATTTCCATGTGAAAATCTCTGTTCAAGTCTAATTTCCCACTTTATGGTCGGCTTACGTGGTTCTATATACAGTGTGCATGTGTCTTGCGAGCACGTGGCTTTGAGTTGTGGGAGTGGACGATTTTCACGCATTTTTCGAGTTCCACCAGGGACCTGCAGCGAGTGTACCACGGAGAGGATACCGGGAACACAGTCTGGGTGAGTTAGCTGCTCAATTTTTAATAATTTAATAAAATATTAAAATAATATGCCCCAGTGTTAAAAACTTTAAAAGCAAACTTTTATGGCACACCTAGTCATTCACTTACCTGCAATTTATACTATTAACACAAATCGTAGTTCCAACAATTAATAAACAGCAAAAGAATTATATCGGAAAAAATTAAAAGTCCACTTGGAACTCAATACACCTCTGTAATAATTAACGACTCGCTGAACTCGCCAGCCGGGAAAGATTTTATTGCCGACTAGCCAATAGCAAGCCGATCACGTGCATTTCACGTTCTAGCCATGGAACAACTTTTGTTTTTGTTTCACTTGCGTTTAGTTTGAATAGAGTTTAGGCCTGTTCACCCCTTTTCTCTGTGGGCTACACTCTGCGAGCTGTGGCCTTAATTTGGTTATAAATTTGTTTATTAGCACAGACTTAGTAAAGCGAGCCCTTAAGTTGCCCGAGGTACGTGAACTTTACCACGGTTCCTTTTTTTTGGTTATCTAGCATTCGACTGTTAGGTATATTTTTTCGTCTCGTGTTTCGAAATCGAACGGGGAAGTCGCCAAACAATTTTGTATTCTATTAATGTTACCTTTTGTCTTGTAGAATAGTACAGTAAATGAATTAAGTCAAGTGTAGTCGAGATCATTGATCGCTTTTGGGTTGTTAGTTTTTAATCTGTTTCATAGTCGACGTTCAGGGTTCATTTAGTCAAAGCTACATGCTTGGTCCATCGTAAGGTTATAAGTTACAGATTCATTTCTTTATTTATTTTATACAATATTTTACACTTAAGTATTTTTTATAGACCTTGTAAAAGCGTCGATGCTTCGACTGCAATAGGTATTTAAGAGAGACTGTTTGTGTCATTTCCTTTACATGTGAGCACCCGACGCAAATGAACGAGTCAGCAACGGACTAAGTGCTAGTACCCCAGCTCTACAACACTTTGAGAGTATTTTGCACGCCGTCTAGCACCAGCTTGGAAACCCCACGATCCAAACATGAGTCTCGAGGCCTAGCCGAGGTTGCATCAAAAGAAGCTTGGCGCAAAGGTCCAGGTTGCATCGAAAGAAGCTTGGCGCAGAGGTGGCAAATGCTCAGCTTTGACTGGAAGGTTTTGAAGTACTCCGTAAAATAGTCCAAACCTTTCAAAGTGCTCGCGGATGAACTTTAACCTCTCGGATGAACTTTAATAAAAAAACCAGTGCTCTCGTATTAACGAACGTCTCTGATTTTGCATTTTGCTTTAGTCGAATATAACCACTCTTATCGTCAATTTAAACTTTAGGTTGCTATTGTACATTTGACCTTATTGTGAACAATAACTTGCTCACTTGTACTAGAAATTTCAATTGTAAATATATTGTAAATTGGAAAATGTTCTGTTTTATTTAACCCAAATAGTTCAAGCTTCTGGCGCTCAAATATAACCATTTTGGTTATACCCCACACACACACACACACCAAAATACCCTCCCTTCTTCACCCATACACACACACCTACAAAGAATACTAAATTTTTTGATGACACTATTTGAATCGATTTAGCTAATAAAACGTTTTTTTTTTCACATTTTTTTACCAAAACAATTTTCCACTCGCGTAGTAATGTGTAAGTAAGAGTTCAGCTGTTCGTATAAAATAATCGACAACATGTTTTATAACTTTGTTATTACAATGTAGATACATGCGTATTTTTCTTTATCGTAACGCAGCGCCATGTGCCACCCATATTTTATAGAAATACTTAATCCGCTGATGACTTCAATAGTAAAACCTTTACCGATATACCTGCATCTACTGTTGTTCAGATACTGGTTGGTGTAGGCGGTCAACCCGCTAGGACGATACCAGGGCATTCCCTTGGCGGGAAAATTCCGCGCACCTGTTCGCGCAGCCACCATTTGGGAGTAGATTCTGTCAAATAGACGCTCGGGGCAACGGGCAGTTCGTTACCGGCTGTATTCGAGGTAATGCTGTGGCGTAGAGTGTGCGTTTTTGTGCAGTGTAGAATATCTACCATTCTAAGTTCTTAATATTGTTATGTTATCCTGGCGAAGAATGTAAACACACATAAACTGATTACCTATGTCCCTATATGACGTCATCAGTAGACATATTTTTTATTTGTACCTTGTGTTCCCTAACCCCCTCAATAGAAGTATTCGATAGGCAGAAAAAAATGTTATATAAATCGTTTGAAATGACCTAAAACCGATTTTGTAATATATGAACCAAATCCAAAACGTTTATCAATCTCCTTTCATCCCTTAGATAGTGATTTGGGATATGTTTTACTGCATTTTTTCAAATAAAAAATTCAAGTTGTCTGAATAAGTACAGGTATAAACAAATTTAATGACTCTGTATAAAACATCTGTAAAAAGTTGTTTGAAATATTTTTGAGACACTTATTACTAACTTAACAAGTACAGACCTCGGAGCGCAACCAACTTAAGGAGTGCCCAGTTGTGGCCGTGCTGAAACCACGGCAGGTTTACAAGCGCCTATACACAATACTCCATTTATTAAAGCCTGTTTTACAAAAGACAATTTTCGACCAACAAATCCCCCAATAAATCTTACAATTTATTTTAACTTTGTTTGAAATAAATGATTGCTTTTTTGATAGGGTAACTTTGTGTAACATTTGAGATCCATGGCCTACTTTCAGAGATATTTTGGAAAAACCTGAAAACTGCCGAAATTTCTTCGGTTTGTAACTTTTTTGTTTCAAGAGTTACCGAAAAATTTTCCCCAATGTCATTTGTGGGCAAAACTAATTGCTTTAAGCCTACTTTATCAGAATTTAAAACAATGCCACGGTATAATGGGTGCTCTCTTAGCACCCACCGAAAAATGAGCCCATTTGATTGTAGCGAGCCGTGGCCTCGAATCCTGTACCTTCACGTTTTAGTTTGTTTTCCAACAACTACATCGGAAATCTTGGAAATTTCTTGCGAGGTATCGGTATCTTGCACATTTTTCACATTTTTAAAATTTTCTGGTATGCATGACAGCTATAAATAACACAAAAATTTAAGTGTTAAGAGAGCACACAACAATCGATGGTATTTTTTCAAATTCTGATAAACTAGGTTAAATACAATCAGTTTTGCAAATTTCATTAAGAAATTTTTTCGGTAACTCTTGAAAAAAAAGTTACCTACATGCCGAAGAAATTTCGGCGATTTTCGGGATTTTGAAAAATATCTCGGAAAGTAGGCCATGCATCTTAAGTGTGTTTTTACGCAAAGATATCTCATCAAAATAAAGTTCTCGGAAAAATGCATATTTCTCAAGATTTTCTCGAGTGGCCCCTCTTAAATAGACACCCTGTATTGTTAAGTCCGTAACTTTTCGAGAACACCAGTATATCAATTCTGAAGCTAGATTCGGATTCTCCAGAGAAAACTGCATCATCCTAGTTTTAAGCTGGTCTTTTTATTTAAAAAACTAAGGATATAATCGGGATTTATTGGAGACACCTAATATAGAAAAATAGTTATTTGTGTAACTAGTGCAAAAAGTGCATATTTTTTGCACGAGGCATGAAGTTTTCAGCTCGAGACGCAGTCGAGGTAACTGATGGACAAACTTCATTTCCAGTAATTTGTTGAATTTTATTTTCTTCATTGCCTGTGAAGGTCTCAGGTTCTTCACTTAAAACTCTTTTTCGAATTCTTGTGAAGTTTCCGGTACTGGTACTTGGTTCACCTTCCAGAATTTGAGCATTTATTTCAGTTTTTTTTACAAATTGACTCCTCAATATAGCCCTCAGCTATACAGTTGAAGATTTCCATCTTCCATGGCGTTTTAATGACTGCACCAGATTCCACAAGCAATGTTGCAGACGATCTGCGAAAACAGTGACATGTGTATTGCATTGGGTTTTCAGTCTTTAAGTATTTTGCAATATCACTTGGAATTTTACTAAAAGTATTTACACCAACAGGTTGAACGGAGCATTTTCCGTTACAATATCTTATAAAAAATCTAGTGTGACTGGTCGACTGGGAACGAAGGCATACATACTTGCGATACATTTCAACAAAATTAAAACTTCTAATTTTACCGCTTATTACAAATAATAATGATCGAGGTTTGTTTGTCTTGCTATCGGGAATTTTCACAGTTATGACAGAATCCGTGTCGTTAACATCATTTAATGGTAATTTCTGTAACTCGTCTCTGCGGCATGCTCCTGCAATGCCAAATATTGCAACTATCTATAACAATACACAAGTAAGTAGGTTAAAGTTAAACATCGGCCAAGTGCGAGTCGAACTCCCACACGAAGGGTTCCGTACCACCGTACAATATTTAACACTACATATTTTAAAAAAATACTACTTTAGTAAAAAATAAAAAAAGAAATAAAAAAGTTTGTCCCAGAGCGTGGTTTCGAACAACGGATCTCTGGGTTATGAGCCCAGCACGCTTCCACTGCGCCACTTCGCTGTTCGATACTAGTTAAAGTAAGGGCATAATGTAAAGGCGAAGTCGGCAATAAATCATCAAAGAGAGAGCGCTATATCTATTCCTTTACTTGCACTTCCACAATTACACTCATATCTCCTCCTCCAATTTGTATTCGACGTACGTCTTAAAGTCCGCTAAGCACCTTTCATGAAAGGAAGAGAGATAGAAACCCTAGTACTTGTCTTGTATTACTAGTTGATTGTTTAAGGCACGCAGGGTCGGCCTAGAATAAATTATTGCTTTACTACCTGATGTGAACGGACGGATTAAAAATTTGTACTTAGGTACCTGTTGTAATTTCATTTGTAATTTTTGAAGAGTAATTCGGTAATTCAGACTCGCAATTAAAAGATAATGATCCTGAAATTCAAAGTAGGTCTTAGGTATTTAAATAATTATTGTAATGGTTAGGCAAAAAATATATATATTTATATTTTTAGTTACAAATTAAATATCAACATAAAATAAACTTTACATAGTCAGAAGTCAGTATATACATAATAAATAAATAATAATAATATAAATTTAATTCGTTATTAATTTTAGTCAGAATATAAAATACTATCATCCGAATATGAATCGCCATTTAAATTAATAATAATTGGGTCTATGCCAACGTCCAATATCTTTTCTTTTTCACAATAATCCTTAATAACGTTCTCGGTGTGTTTTATACAACTGGACCAGTTTTCTTTAGTGACTTCCTGGAGAGCTTCTTTCCAAATAGACATTACCGTGTTAGCATCATGCATTGCCTCAGATACAATTTTCTTATTAAAAAAAGTTTTGCATTGGGCCTATATCAATTATATTGCATTAAATATACAATGATATCGGGGAAGCCTCAACACTTGATGTCCCATTTTACTAATATTATATTGTCAGACGCATAAGGCAACTTGGATTTATAATTTTTAATGATTTGGAGCAACTCACATTTAAGGGAATTTTCAGGATAATAATTTTTTTTATTTCGAAGCCAGTTAATGATTTCTTCTTTTTTGTGGCTGTATTGGGCACATTTTCACACAGCCTGGAATGGTATTTCGCATTGTCCATTATAATTAAAGAAGGGTTTTCAAGTTTCGGCAATAGTTTCTCCTCCAACCAATTTTCAAACATTTCGGCGTTCATATTATCGTGGTAGTCTGCACTTTTATTTTTAGTTGAAAATATAAGCTCAGCGCCATCAATAAATCCGTCCTTATTACCGGCATGAACAATTATTATAAACCTTTTGCCATCATTCGCTTTTTTGTTGTACACACATTTTGGATTTTTGTTCTCATATTCGCCCCGTGTTGAAAAATCCAGGTCTCGTCTAAAAACACTACGTCTAGAGGGCAGCTTGAAAATAAATTGGATTCTTTGATGAACTCTTTTTGATGCTATATCTGGCTTTTCCATTAAGTATTGTCTTCAATCGTTTATTTTGTACTTAAATCCAAGATTCCTTAAAATTGCACTTAACGTTGATTTGCTGCAGCTCAAAATTCCCTTTTTTTTCCAGTTCTTCGCATATTTTTTCCCTAGTTAAGTGTTACTTGTTAGTTGTCATGTCATAAAACAAACTTCTTATTTCTCCTTTATCCGATTTTGTCAAATCTTTAGGTTTCGGGGCTGCTTTACTTTTAGTGTGTACCATTTTAATATGTTTAATGCTTTCTTGCTTAATTCGTGAAATGGTCCTTGTACTAATCTGTAACGCCTCCGATGCACATTTAAGTACCGATAAATTTTCACGTGTGTTATCTTTTTTTTCTTGGAAATATTTCACCACATTTAATATTAATTTTCTACTTTGGGCACTGAATACTTCACGCTGCATTGTTATTACAGGAAGTCTATCAGCAAAATAAACTTTAATTACTGCCCTGTTTTATAGGCGTACTCCCATTTGAATATATTACCTTTATTAACATAATGTATCAGACAAGGACAGAGCAATAAAAAGTTGGTCTTGCGGTTCTTTAAGCCGAACCCCTCGCTCCAAAACATAAGGGAGAGCAGGTAGGAAAATCATAGCCCATCTCTCTCGATTTTATGGCCGACTTCGCCTTTACATTCTGCCCTTACTATAGTTGTTAGCCGTCGCATCATTGTTAACGAAAATAAAAAATATTACAATAATTTTATTTTACTTTTATTATTTGTTGTTATATCGGCCATAGTGCTACACACTCTGTGAAAATTTTTCTACCTATTACGATTCAAAAGCTACAGCCCTATAAGGGATAGATGGTCGATGGTCTCTAGTGGCGTTTTCTAAAATATTATACTGAAAAAGTCACCCATGGAATTACAGATGGGCCTCTGAGCCCCCAAAGTCTCAAATCGCTACGAAATTTGAAAATAATCCACACCAAAACAATACCATATTATGTCAGTCAATGTTTACGAATATCCTGCGTGCCGGGGGTGCCCCTCGGCCACGATGTATACACTACGATCCCGGGGACCTCGCCAAATCGCGAAAAAAAAAAGCGGCGCAAACGGCCGAACGGCTTTTTCGATCGGGGGGCCTTCTGGCAGGCGAGAGGCCCATATCCGTCGGCGGCCCCACGCGAAAATTGAACTCGACCGGCGCTCCCCCTTCCAATCGCTAGCCATTTTTCCCGAGAAAAACGGGGAAAAAAAATTCCGGGGGCCGAACGGCTCTCCCGATTCGGACGCCCTTCAATAGGATTGTTGCCCATGAGCTCGAGCGGCCGTACTCCAAATTTGGGCTCGAAATATCGAAAACTGCGTCCTGTAGAAGAGAGCATAGGTACACGTATTACTACACAGGAGCGGAGGCCATAACAAGGCCTTTGGTTCGGCAGGGCCGGTAGGCGCTTCTTAACAATGAAGTTTAAGCAGAAATAATTCCTTATTCATTTCACTTGCCTGCTTTTTTCGTTGCTTCAGCAAATATTTTTATTTACTCTTACCGAAATAATTTTCCTAATTTAACAAAATGGCCTACTGCTTGACAAATTTTACATACCGAACTGTATCTTACTACCACGTTATATAAATAACAAAATGCCCTGGTAGGTACTCCTCTGTATTTCTGAATTGATTTTCCTGAACATCTCTGATTGCCATTCCCCGATATGGCGTCAAGGTCATTGAATTTGCGGATGTTTTCTCAAGAGTAAGTTAGACTGCTTGTTGTTTTATATGCTCTGACGATACCTCTGCCCGACTCCCTCGAAGTTGCCGTACGAGCGTCGAGCAGTTGCCTCGCAATTCTGGCAGGCAGGCGGCACAAAAATTGCGCATTAGGGGGATCCCAACCGAAAATCTATGGCATATTCGTAATTGTCGCAAAACTCGCAATATTTATACAAAAAAGATCGAAAATATTTTTTCGACTTTAATATCCTGTAGTAAAAAATTAGGTAATAAAACAAATAAAAATATGTAATATGAGTTTTTGGCAACCATCCAACAATCCATCTATAGACAAAGATAATACACGTTCGAAAATCCGGGGATATTGGAAATTGATTAAGTAATCGGTTCCATTATAAAAAACTATAAACGTTATTTTGTTACAGAGTCCCAAACGATAGAAGATTTTGGTGCGGCTCTGCATCTGATGAGGTCAGACTTGGAGCACCTGCGCTCCGTATTCATGGCGGTGGAGAACGGAGACTTGGGAATGTTGAAGTCCCTGGGCATCAAGGACTCCGAACTGGGCGACGTCAAGTTCTTCCTAGAGAAGCTAGTGAACACCGGGTTTCTAGACTGAACCATAGGCGACCCTGCTGCTATTTATTTTTCTCACCCTCAACCTCACTTGCCGATTAGCAAGTCGTTCTATTCATATCTGTATAAGTAATTTTCTGCCGTCTGTCCAGCAGCAGAGTCCGTTTTGAGCCGTCCCTTGTGTTTTGTTTAGACATTTCCCTTCGAAATACTAACTAGTCTGGAGAATTTGGAACCGACTGTGGCCAAGCGAATAGACTTAGACAAATACATATCAACAGGGCACCGAGGTATTACATATACCTTGAGGGTTTATTCAACGTAACATATCATTATAATAGGTGTATTACAAAAATTTATTTAGTAGTCAATACGAAAAATTCGAAGAAGACACACGATTTCTATATCGCTTTTATTGATATTTGTATATCGATGTTGAGATTATGTGTCGATGTTCCAGTAACTTTATGCCAAGTAACGTATGGCCGAAAATCGAGTAAGGAGTTTTAACTTTCATCATAATTGTGATCATTGCGTAACCGTAGGCTAGGAGGCATTTATCAATTACTGTGGCACTAACCAAGGTAGCATTTAGGAAAGTAGGTCTATCTACTTAGTTAGATAAGTGAAGCCATCCCCCGATGACTCGCGGGGGCGCGTACGACGATCAGCCTGGTCGCGAGAAGGTGCGGAGTGCGGCAGAGATCTTCGATGCGAGGTGCAGGGCAACGAAGTACACACACGAGCTCTGCAAATTCTGAGCCACTGTATGCGCTGCTTGTCGACTGGCTCCACTGTCGAACCTCAAAGCAAACGCGTTGTGAAAACAGCAGCTCTGAAGGGCCTAGAGCATGTCGTCTTCGACTTAACATAAAAACACAATTATTGTGATCCTTTTATATATCGATATCGTGACGAGTGACACGTCTGCGGCAAGGATAACGACCTGACACTTTCCGATTTGCCTCGAGACGTGGCTCTCGGCATTTTTCTTCAACTCAGCACAATCATATTCAGCACGCGATAGACATATAAGTCAATTTAATATATATAATATACATATAATATATATTTATAGAATATACAAATATATTTTTTTGACTCGCAGCGGACCCGCTTGAGTTTGGTGTATGATTACCGAGAAAAGGAATGTATTGAAGAAGAGTAACTAAACTTTTAAAATTTTCTGTACTATTTTACATATATATATATATAAGGCTGGTCACTAATGTATACATATCATCGTATAAATGTTTTTTAAATTATATTATAGGTCATGCATTATTTATTTATCGTGTGGAATTTCTTATTAAATGAATAAATATATATATGTATATATATAAACAATATTCTTTCATTTAAAAATGTGTTTCCTTATTTCTACCTGTCTGCGAAATAGATACGCTTCCTTATCTCTAAGAAAAATATTAAATACCATGTATGAAACGAGTAAACAAAAATTAATTGGTTTACTTTTATTTTTGGGTTTGTGACTTGTGAGAATATTCCAAGAACCAAAGCTACCTAAAAAGTTTTCTCAGGATAAGTGAACAAAAAGCCGTGAAAAAGATAAATAAATTGAAATTTGACCACTTGGGGTCTAGTAATGATCGAATGGTAACTGTATTCCTAACCCATTTTCAAAATAAATTTCTGTTCAAACGCCATAAAAAGTCTGTAAATAGCCTCCAAATTAAATCTTTTAAATTTAAAAAATAATTATATTTTCCATAGAAAAAAAGCAAGATGTGCCGCGGCCACAAAAAACTTTCAGGCTGGTCCTTGAATCTCTCTCCGAAGCTCGAAATCCGGCAACGTGGCGGCCCGCCCGCTCCGCCCGTCCCGCTCGCCGCCGTGGACCGGCACACCGCGGCGTCACGAGACGGGCAGCCGCGGCGTTGCCGAGTTGTGCGCTCATTTGCACGGATTTCCACCAGCCTGAAAGTTTTTTGTGGCCGCGGCTGTACCTGTATTCGTTTGAATTCTCATGCTCTCACGCTTTTGTCCTTTGTGCATATTACCACTGTATAAACTTAACTACCGCAGCATAAATAGGCTATATTTTCTGTGTTTCTACAATATATGTCTTAAAACTGGGGACGATGATCAGTTGCCAAATTTTGTGTCAACCAACCTACATACAACTAATGAAATCTAGAAAAATCAAAATGGCCAGTCGTTCCCGAATTTGGTGAAAGGTAATAGCCAGTAGACACACTTACGTTTTTTAAACGTAAAATCAACGTATTATTGGTTGATGAAACGTGTACCTACGTTACAAAATCGAAGGTTTTATTTTGATACAAAAAAAATACCGTTTTAATTCAACGTTATACATACGAACATTTCTAATCAAAATCTAAGTTAAGAAAACTTTTATGTCTTTATAACGTTACTTTGAAAGCGTTAAATTTACTATTATATATAACGTTTTTAGTACTCATTTTCTAACCAATTTCGGGTTGATTTTATATTAGAAGGACTAATAATGCAATTAACGTTTTTTCAACTTTAAAACTAACGTCTAGTTAAATTAATTTAATGAATGGAAATAAGAAGCATATTATGACCGCATTTTTGTGAGGAAAATATAACGGTCACTATTTTTGTGTTAGAATAACGAACTACTCGGACCGCACGTTTTACGTTTATCAACACCGTTTTTTAACGCTGCTTGAAGCCAATTTCTAAAATGTGGGCCCATTAACAACTAACGTTGACATAACGTAAAAATATGGTAAGTATTATTTGAACGTATTTATAACGTTTCTACTAACGCGTAACTATAACGGCATTTAATAAACCAAAATATGCGATCGGTGGAAAGAAGGCCACATGAGCGCGCGACGCTGCTAATACTCTATACATGTCTGTTATTTCGTCAGACAACATTAGTAAAATCGTCGCAACTATACTAAAATCGAGAAATCCTTACGCCTGGCGTAAATAAAACCACGTGTTCAATGACGTTCCGGGATTGGTCGGTAGGCTATAAAATGTCACCCGACTCGGCAACGGGGACATACTCGATCGCAAAAGTGTAGTTATGAGGTTTTATCTTGTTGTTTTCAGCTATTTAGACACTGACACAAATAATTTTATCGATGTTTTGAGCCGTTTTAGTTAAGCCAATAATTTTTTTCCGAAATATTGTGATGTAAACAATTGTAAAACTAAAATTAAATAAAGGTGGTGCCCCAGTGCGGCCCTGGCGAATATCTCAACGCACGTGCTCTTGTTTACGCCAGGCGTAAAAGTTGCTCGATTTTAGTCTATACTAAAATCGAGCAACTTTTCTATTCAATGTACCACGGTAGAGCAGCTGTACGCCGGATTTAACTATTTAACTATAACTATTTAAGCAAGTACAGCAGGTTTGCTGCGTAAATAGATGTAAAGAGTGATTTTTTTCTGGTTTTATGTAAGTACTAAGTACATCTATTAAAACTCTCGCTCTGCATGTTTAATATTCCCATTTTACTAACTTCACACTAATCTTTTTTACAAGCTTTTATTTAACTTGCCCTGTTAGTATGTTTGTGTTATTTTATGGCTATTAAGAATAAGAATATTAGTATTAGGGTTATTAGATAACAAACACTTTAGAGTCTTGAGAATATTTATAGACTACTAAACTCTACTCTGTTTATGTATAGATTTAGGTAACTTGATATTTTCTTGTATAGGGTATAACCTCAGAGAAATAACCAAGGATAGAGGTAGTAACAGCATCAAAATACACACGTTTGTAGTCAACCAACATCTTATGCAAATTTACCGAAGTAAACAAACATTAGGCCTGTGTGTACAACGTTTACATGTGATAGGTTATATCCTGATAAATATCAATTTGGCCACACACCACATACTTTCTGCATCCCATTGTATACAAAATTAGTCACTATATCCTAAATACTAATGAATAGTATATAAGTTAACAGAAAAAATGCATACATAAACAATCGGAAAACTTGACTTGCTGGGCGAACACAAAACAAATACCGCCGAGTAACGAACGTGGCGCCCGCGACGGCAACGACGGCGTTGCCATGTTGGGCGGTTTGAGGTATCTGTTGACGATTTTATTAAAGTGATAATTAGCTACTATAATTACAGCGCGATTTAGTTTTAGTTTAAAATTGTTACAAGGAATTAATAACTACATTTGTTAATTTAGCGTTATGGGAGGTGTGCCTTTATTTAATCCCATTATTAAACCCTTCTATTTTGAAATGAAATGCTGTTAACAATGGAGTACGTGGCATAACTCAAAAATATGTTGGCCCTGTTTACTTTTGTTCTTGCTCCCTCTATCTTTGGTTATTTCTCTGGGTATAACAAATGACTGAAGTGTTTGTATTATCGATGTGGATGCTGGGAGAATTGAGTTGCAAAGGGAAAGAAGAGAGTTTTTACTTGGGCAGTCTTGGCTGTAACATTGTAAAGACCTTCACGTGAGGCGCGCCGGTAGCACATCGCGCAAAGTACCGTGTTCTGGTGTTTGTTATAGAAATAAGTGTTTGTGAAGATGAGTGACGACGAAGGCGATTTTTACCTGAGCCTTTTGGAGAAACACATTGAAAATAAGATCAATCAAGTGTTTAAAAGAAAAGTATCGCTGATGGTCGTAATTATATTGATGAAGTGAGCATGACAGGGGTGCGAGGTAAAATAGTGCCGTTTTCAGACCCTGATGACAAAGGAAGTAGGTAGGTACCGTTAAGGGATGGGTGCAGAAGATTTATCAATTGGTAAAGATACACGGATGGACAGAATACCTGAAGTCTTGTCAGCAATGTAAAATGGACAACGACGCTTCAACTTAATGTCTAATAAAGGGCCTCCCTCTAGAGTTACAAGCAAACGCACTTGCTATTCAATGTGCCACGGGAGAGCAGCTGTACGCCGGATTTATTGCACCACTTGACAATGACCAGAGCCCTAACAAAGACGAACCGCGAACGAAAAGGAGCCTATTAAAGACGGAAGTAGGCCACTTGAATGTTACAGCTGTGGAAAACACGGCCATATGACACGAAATTGTCGTTTAAAGGGATCACTTCGGTGTTATGCGTGTCCTCGTTTAGGACACAAGAAGGAACAATGTCGTTTGAGAAACCGCAGTTTCAACGCGTCGAGCACTTCTTCGGAACCGGAAGTAAAATCAATATAACCTATTTATGGCGTTAACGAGATATACAGAAAGGCATGCACCATAAACAATCATAAAATATAAAATTCCTACCTATCCAATTGAGAAAATGTTATCGGCATTTGGAGGCAGCACTTATGCGGTTGGAAAGGGTGCAAAGTTTACCGTCGGAATCGACAATCCACACATCTGCCCTGGTTACGGATTTAGATATGTCAAACTTTGACCTGATCATTGGTCAACCAATTATCAATGACGAAGGGATAACGTTAATTGTTCACTCCATGGAAGATACGGTAACTAACGATATCTCCGCATTACTAGAGAGTCTTACAATAATTAAAGAAGAAGTACGACCTGGTACTTTCCTCAAGGAAGATGTCATCACAGGCGCCGGAGAAGATGAGGATATCATTATGGAGAGAGAGCGGTTTAAGCTGGGAGCGTCGCTGATCTGTATCCCGGGAACTGTATTAAAAAGGCCCAGTTCCACATTGGTGATTTCTGACATGAGCGAAGAACCCATCGAATGGAAAGGAGGAAGGCTGTTGGGACGAGGGGTGAAATGCAGAGATGTTCAACTGGGAGAAATGTCAGAGTGAGTCTGATACAGAATACTGAGGCAGGAGATATAGATATGAGTGAAATTGTTATGTAATATGAGTCATGAGTTAACGACTAACATTAAAGGTAGACTTGTGGACATATTACACAAATGGCGACATTGTTTCTGCAGAAAGACGGCAGACTTGGGTACTGTAAAGGCTGGTGAGTTGAATATTAAGCTTATCCTCGAATCAAAACCTGTGTGTTACCGCCCCTCTAGGTTTCCTATAAAGGAGAGAAAAATTGTTAGAGATAAGGTTAACGAATTGTTAGATGCAGGCATAATAGAGAGTCACAATCGAATTTCGCTAGTCCTATTGTTTTAGAAAAAAAGAAAAACAATGAATTCTGTTTGTGTTGCGATTTTAAAGCCCTAAATAAATGTACCGTCAAACAATTAAGTTATATCAAATGAGAAATATTGAAGAACAACTAAATATGTTAGGGGGAAGATGTTACTTTATTAGTTTAGACTGTAACCAGCGGTTCCATCAAATTGCCGGCATTTGTTTGTTACTCCAGATGGGCATTACGAATACTTAAATGCGATTAAATACGAAATAATACGATTAATGGCAGTACCAAACATACTCCGTTTGAATTGTTATTTGGATTTAAAAGTAATTTCCAGGGTGACTCAGAAAGATCTGAGTGTTTTTGTGACAAAAAGAAAAAATCTAGAAGATAAAATGAAGGTTCGTTTTGATAAGAAAAACTAGCCGTTTAGAAAGTATCTGAAAGTTGAATTGGTATTGTGGAGGGGAGGTAACTCGTGTGGTAAAACAGGTATTAACAATAAGCTAAGTGGAAAGTTTTCAGGACAATTGAAAAGATATTTGACAATGACAGATCGCCACGTAATCTCAGGGTCGTATATTATTTAAACAATCAAAGGTGGGCATAAAAAAATATAACCAGGCTAGCTCGATATATAAAAGCTATAAATCCCCTTTTTTTGTTCAAATCTCAAAAGCTGGTAAAGGTGCTTCGTTGTTGAGAGAGAACATTATATTATTATAAAACTGTTCTAAGAGAGGGCGCCACGTGATTTTATAGCTAGAGCCCCTCTCAACTGAATTTAGCCCCCAATACCGTTAAAATCACGAAGTTATGTATTGACGGTCTAGTTGAATTCTAGGCTTAAGATAAGAATCAACAACTTGTTGGCAATAATAAGGAAAATTTAATAAATTGTAATGGTAACACTTTGGTGACTAACAATAATTATTATTGCTTATTATTCTTGTTAAAACGGCCTCTTAGATAAGGTTAGCTGGCTACCACACCAATTTAAGGCCTCAAGATACAATGTGGGGGAGGAATGACTACACCTACCCCACCAAAGAGGACCCCAAAGCAGATCTGCCCCTAGGTTTACAAGTAATTTGATAACAAGCGGTAGTTTAGTAATAAGTAAGCAATTGATATAGATAGATACCAACAAATATGTTAAAAGGGTTTAGAGACGCTTATCACTAAAATGGAATTTGATCATAAAATATTTCTGGCTATCCCACATAGACGTAGAGTACCCAAGGACATACACAGACCAAATACACTGACAACACAGACACTAATAATTGTTCGCTTAGCTGGGGTTCCCGGGAAAGACTTCTCCCAGGTTGGCTGTTGTGACTTCAGATCGAGTGAAAGTTTCTGCGGCAACTCCGAACTTCCTGGAGTTGGTTCCTTGGTAGAAACATTAGATACTTTTTAGAGGCGGGGAATGGTAGGCAACCTCCAAAACGTATGGCCGGAAATGAAAACCTAAAAGGAGCGCATACGTCACTACTGCTGACGTCATATCCACAAATTATAACTTACCCTCTGTTGAGGGTTTTCCTGATTAATAACGTCCCTGATGACAGTCGGAACTACTAGAGATAGTACGAAATATCTACAGGAAAGAGAAAACTCAATTAGATATCGAGAAAGTCGATGCAAAAACAGGTACTCACGTGTGACGACACGATAAATCCCTCCAAGAGGCTAAAATCCATCAAATTCCACACAAAACACGGATTTCCCAAAGATGAATCTTGTTAACAACAACGATGGTTCCTGAACGATCCCCCTAACGGGTTTTTCCACCAAAAATTTTCAGGAAACCACTCGCACGTCGATCACACGTTCGTCGTTTTCTTCGTTCTTCTAGAAAAGCGGGAGTCCCAGCAGTAACCTATCCGTCAACCTCCTTGAAAGCCGAATTCAGAAATTCCCTAACCAAGCAAGGTACCACGGTAGGAACTGAGAAGGGGTAAATAAGGCGAATAATTTTACCAAACGTTGGTCTAAAACTCCACAAACCAACTGGGAATGATTATCGATCCGGTACTTAACAGCAAAAATACTTAGATCCAAATTATATACCACCTTAGACCAAAACAAATCATAAACCAAACAGTCTGAGAACAATAAAAGGCCCGCGCCCATGTCCGGTATTTTCGAGCGGCAAAATCATCGCGAAGCCAGTACCAGGTTCTTACAAAAAAAACTCTTTAAACTACTGGCGAGGGTTCCGGTATTTCCACAAATTATAAATTTAAAACTTGTACGATTTTGGGGCCGTGACACTCCCCCCTTTCTCCGAAAGAGGTAAATTTTCGAAGAACGAAAATTTTCCGATTTATCAGACCATATTCCACAATTTAGCAAGCACTGTCATTAACGAAATTCCCTACCAGCGCAACTGGTTCGATTCTAAGTCAGGCGGTTCCGGAGGTACTGCGGGTTTGAGATCCTGCACATGCCAAATGCCTGTGGACTTCCCATCGGAACTAGTAAGTTCATATGACACGTTTCCAACCCTCTTGGTGATTGTGAAAGGTCCAACATATTTAGGACAGAGCTTTGCGGTGATATGCTTAGTCGCATCAGAGAGGACTTTATTCTTTCGCCAGACCTGATCACCCACTCTATAATGTACAGGTCGCCTTCGCAAGTTGTACGTTTTGCGATTTCGTTCTTCGGCATTTTGCAGTCGCTTCTTCACGGACTCGAACATTTTCTGGTAACCCGCGTTGCGCTTCTTGACATCGGACTCTACATTTAAGCCATTGGAATTCTCCTCTAAGAAGTACTTATAGTCCTGCCCGTCAAAAACATACTCTCGGCCAAAATTTACGAAATAGGGGGTGAACCCTGTGGTCTCACTTTTCAAATTAAAAATTGTGGAACACCATATAGACAGAATATATTGTCCTCCACGCATTGGGCTAAAGATTTGGCTTTCGCCGATCGGAATGGATACAAAAGAGTGTACTTACTAAAATAATCGCACACCACCAAAAGATAGGTGTACCCATTTCTACTTCTAGGAAACGGACCGATATAATCTAGACTTATCATCTGCCACGGGCGATTAATCTGTGGTCGGGATCCCATGTGACCTGCAGGGCTCTTTTGTTCCGGTTTTTGCTGGGCACAAATTTGACACCTTTTCACATAGTGAGCGACGTCAGCTCTCATCTGTGGCCACGTGTAGCGAGTTCGCAACTTCCAATAGGTCTTATAGACTCCGACATGACCCGCTCGAATATCATCATGATGAAGACCAATTATTTGACGACGCTTGTCCTTAGGAACGACCAACTTCCAGTAATCAGACTCTCGAGACAGATCTGGAAACGTGCAACGAACGTACTTATAAAGGTTATTCTCGACACGCCACTGAGAAAATTTATCCGGTCTATCCTGAACTTGGTTCTTCATTTTCCGGTACCACTTATCGGAAGTGCCCGAAAAGTCATCCAAAACATGTGAGGTAATAGCGTCAATTTGAGGAGCAACCGTCCTGGACAAGAAATCGGGAACAATGTTTTCCTTACCCTTGCGATGAACGACCTTGAAATTAAATGGTTGTAACCGAACCGCCCATCGAGCCAAACGCCCTGTGGGATCTTTAAGCGTATGCAACCATAATAACGATGCATGATCAGTGATTACGGTAAACTCCGTGCCTTCCAAGTAATGTCTCAGCTTTTCAACCGCCTAAATGACTCCAAGACATTCACTCTCCGTGGTGGAATAGTTGCGTTCCTGCTTACTTAGGGATCTAGAGAGGAAACAAATAACCTTCTCCTCACCATCAAAATCCCGAGTGAGTACCGCTCCAATGCCGTAGGCAGAAGCATCTGTCTGGAGAATAAAGGGTCTTTGAAAGTCCGGGCAAGTGAGGATGGGTGCCGAAACAAGGTGATTTTTAATAGAGTTAAAGGCAGCGTCGCATTCTGTGGTCCACTTGAAGGTAGTATTCTTGTGTGTAAGCTTAGTAAGAGGTGTTATGATAGAAGAAAATGACAGTACAAAGCGGCGATAGTAACCCGCCATTCCCAGAAACCTACGAATCTCCGTCACATTGGTAGGTATGGGAACATGCAAAATGGCTTCGACTTTAGACACATCGACACTAAGACCACGCGAGTCCACAACGTAGCCTAGATATTTTAAAGAAGGCCGGCAAAAATGACACTTCTCTCTACTCACGGTAAGACCTGCAGCAGTAAGACGATCGAAAACCTGCTCGAGAATTTTCAAATGAAGATCAAAGTCGGGAGATATGATGATTATGTCATCAAGATACACCAGTACATATGGCTCCAAATCCATGCCCAAAACTCGATCAATTAGTCTCTGCCACGTTGCAGGTGCATTTGTCAACCCAAACGGCATCTTCTTGAATTGGTAAAGCCCTCTATTAGGCACAGTAAACGCAGTGAGGTCCCGACACGACTCCTTTACTCCCACCTGCCAGTAAGCAGATTTAATGTCAAGTGAGCTGATATATCGGGCTCCACGTAATCGATCCAGAATAGCAGAGACATAAGCTAGCGGATAGGCGTCTTTTCTAGTGACAGCGTTCAGTGCGCGATAATCCACACAAAAACGATACTCGCTATTACTTTTGGGGACTAGTAAAATAGGAGAGGACCACGCGCTCTTAGATGGCTCAATAACATCCATTTCCAACATTTTCTTGATTTCTTCGTCGATTATTTTTTGCTTAAATGGAGAAACAGGGTAATAACGCTGCTTAATGGGAGTTGTATTAGGTTCCAAAACAATATCATGCTCTGAGACAGTAGTGTGTCCCAGTCCAGTGCCCATCACTTCAAGTTTACGCCTAAGAAGTTCGTCCAACGAAGACTTTTGCCGATCCGTAAGTTCTGACTCGGCCGTAATGCCACATACTTTAACTTCGTTGATCATTTCACTCAGCTCAAAATCCTCACAAAAATACCAAACATTCTTTCTCAAATCTGGGATAATGCCCATGGCTAAGAAAAAATCTACACCCAGTATCAACTGGCATGCAAGCTCTGGCACCACCAAAACATTCACAACTCTCACCTTATCCATAAGACGAAAAGGTACCCTAACAAAACCCGTAACTTTACATGTCTGGCCATCCGCAACAGTACACTTAATAGAACTGGCCGATTCAATTCGTAAACCCAAGTGAAGAAGCAGCTTGTACCCAGTCGGACCAACGACAGTAGCCGTACTTCCCGTATCCAGTAGACCTAATATAGAATTACCAAGCACACCAACCTTTAAGTAAGGCCTTTGATCTCCTTCCGCATGAGCAATGATATAACTCAATAAAATTTTACAATGATCAGCAGACACAGCCGGTTTTTAAAATTCCAAGGTCACTACAAGGCTACCTAGTGACCCGTGTTCGAGTTTCCCGAGCACCTGGGACAATTTCTAGAAGTATATCCCTCATTCCCACATCTAAAACAAGCAAGTTTGAGTGGCTGAGGGCACTCAGACCGACGGTGGCCGGGTCGCTGACAGTTCCAACAAATAAACTGTTTCGGGGGAGCAGTTCCTAAACCGGAGGTTACAGCATTAACTTGGGGAGCAGTATGCGGTCCTGGACTTCGAGAGTCTGCACGTAAAGCTCGGACAGGAACTCTTTGGACATTACCACGGTGATATGCTAAGCCTCACTCCTGCATTGTTCGTGGATTAGATGGGGAGGACAATATTGCCTGGCCCGCCAGTGGGACTCCTCTATGACCTTGCCTAAACTGAGCATCTCTTCAACAGATGCAATATTGTACAGGGCTAGACCAGTATGAAGATAAGGCAATAAGTTTCGACGAATCATGTTGGCCTGCTCATATTCCAAGGGTGGCCTAGACAACTTGCTAAACATATTCTGCATCCTAGAAACAAACACTATCAGCTTTTCCTCTGGACCCTGGGTACGCCGTCTAATATCATCCATCAAATTGGCCTCATAATCCGGCGGAAGAAACGCCAAGCGAAGTTTGATGGTAAAATCTGCCCAGTTCACAAAAGTATGCTTTCTGGGACGAAACCACAAGAGTGCATCACCTCCGAGTAATTCAGTAACTCCTCGAAACAACTGAGCCCCGGAAACTCCCCGAGAATCTGCCATGTCCTCAATATTTTCTAAAAAAGAGGTAACACTCGTGGTTCCATCGAAAGATATGTTCCATTTATGAAAAGGAACGTAACCCTCAGAACTAACAAAACAAGATGAACCGGATGCACCGGTTTCCGGCAGAAAGGAAGATGTAGCGCGTGGGTGACCATCAGTGGTCGCATTCAAGGCAAAATTAGGCCTACCTCTATTATTAGAAACATGTGACTGATCCTGAACAAGAGGCTCCGACGAAAATGACACACGACGATAGACAGGGTTCTGTCTTCGGAAATTATTTTGATATGAAAAGGTATCATCGTCGTCAAGAAATCGAACCTGTCGACCTGCAAGAACGGAAGAATTAAATCTAGAAGACATAACATCATGGTCAGCCTGGGGCGAACCAACTCTTGAATGACTACTAGGCTGAATTGCCATAGGATCTTCAGAACTCAAAGGAGGATTCTGAGATGCCCTTAATTGACGATTGTGTTGTGACAATACGCCGTCACCACTTGTAAACCCACTCTCAAGCCGAACATCTGGTTGAAACCTGAGGGATGGAGCATCATTTTCCGCGTCGAGATCCGCGTTTGACCTCGGAGGCTGTAATCCACACCGAGAATCATCCTGCCTGGATGTGGAAGCACCACCGCCTAAACCAGAATGACAGGGAGCACCAAGTGCAGGCTCCACATTATTTCCACCTCTCAACAATACATTCTCTTCTGAGTCCACATTTACAAGTCGACTTAACTGGATTCCACGTTCGGGCGATATAGTGTCGACGTCTGGAAGTATGTTGTTTGGCTGATCTAAAATACTGGCATTTTTACCCTGCGATTCCACTTGACGACTTCTGTCTACCTCGTTCTCCCTAATATTAAACCTAGCAATACTGTACGCATCATTTAGAGCCTCATATAAACTAATGCAAAATTATAAGCGACTAGCTTTCTTACGTTCTGTTTCCGTATTATTAGGCACGACTTTCCTTAAACGATTTTCTACGTGAATTAACCTACTCTTTATACGTTGGAGATCATTTTCAGCATTGCTGGTATTAAACTCCTGGATACTTCCTACGATTTCATCCAATTTTGCAGAACAAATATTGAGTTCACACTGCGGATCCAACTGAAACTGCGCCGACGGCAATACCCCTTTCCGTTCCATTTGAAGAGCGTCTGTTAACAGTAAACGTTTTTCAGCCACCGTAGCACCTAGCTCGCAACCTCTAACCCTCAGCTCATAGGATAACTCATCTGCACGGAGCCTATTTATATCCATTTTGAAATTACCTATTCCTTCTTTCGACCTACAATCGAAGTATCCAAATATATACCTATATCCTAAATACTTAAATCCCCTCCCCTTCTTCGAATAAGGGAAAAAAAGGAAACAACCCAGATGCGCTAAAAAACATCACTAAATGTCTAAAACATAGAAGCGCAAAATACAGGTAATAAAAAACCTACTTAATATACTTACATTTACACCCGACGAACGTCTGTGCGAAACAGATAAAGGAAAAGAGAAAAAAAAAGCAGCCAGCCTGCAGAAATCTCCCCGTACCTACTATTTAAACTTATCAAGTTCCCAGCTAAACAAAAAAACATGCAACATAAAAAGTACAAAATAATTTTGATAAAATGAGATTTTATAAAAAGTGTAGCAAAAAAAAATGCACCTAATTAAAAATGGTCTTGCATTAGACAAAAATTTAAACACATTAAAAATATCCGAAGAAACGCAGCGAACTTGTTTTTCTTCTATTAGCGTAAAAAAATGGAATACCCTATACTTAACAATATATACAAACATTAAATAATTTAAATGTACCTATAAAATCTTGTTACCTTCATGCAGAATATTTCTATAAACGCACAATTCACAATAACTGAACAACAAAAAGCCAACATATAAACAAACTCAATATCTCAATTTTGTAGTTGGGCGCCAGTTTTATGCCACGTAATCTCAGGGTCGTATATTATTTAAACAATCAAAGGTGGGCATAACAAAATATAACCAGGCTAGCTCGATATATAAAAGCTATAAATCCCCTTTTTTTGTTCAAATCTCAAAAGCTGGTAAAGGTGCTTCGTTGTTGAGAGAGAACATTATATTATTATAAAACTGTTATAAGAGAGGGCGCCACGTGATTTTATAGCTAGAGCCCCTCTCAACTGAATTTAGCCCCCAATACCGTTAAAATCACGAAGTTATGTATTGACGGTCTAGTTGAATTCTAGGCTTAAGATAAGAATCAACAACTTGTTGGCAATAATAAGGAAAATTTAATAAATTGTAATGGTAACACTTTGGTGACTAACAATAATTATTATTGCTTATTATTCTTGTTAAAACGGCCTCTTAGATAAGGTTAGCTGGCTACCACACCAATTTAAGGCCTCAAGATACAATGTGGGGGAGGAATGACTACACCTACCCCACCAAAGAGGACCCCAAAGCAGATCTGCCCCTAGGTTTACAAGTAATTTGATAACAAGCGGTAGTTTAGTAATAAGTAAGCAATTGATATAGATAGATACCAACAAATATGTTAAAAGGGTTTAGAGACGCTTATCACTAAAATGGAATTTGATCACAAAATATTTCTGGCTATCCCACATAGACGTAGAGTACCCAAGGACATACACAGACCAAATACACTGACAACACAGACACTAATAATTGTTCGCTTAGCTGGGGTTCCCGGGAAAGACTTCTCCCAGGTTGACTGTTGTGACTTCAGATTGAGTGAAAGTTTCTGCGGCAACTCCGAACTTCCTGGAGTTGGTTCCTTGGTAGAAACAGTAGATACTTTTTAGGGGCGGGGAATGGTAGGCAACCTCCAAAACGTATGGCCGGAAATGAAAACATAAAAGGAGCGCATACGTCACTACTGCTGACGTCATATCCACAAATTATAACTTACCCTCTGTTGAGGGTTTTCCTGATTAATAACGTCCCTGATGACAGTCGGAACTACTAGAGATAGTACGAAATATCTACAGGAAAGAGAAAACTCAATTAGATATCGAGAAAGTCGATGCAAAAACAGGTACTCACGTGTGACGACACGATAAATCCCTCCAAGAGGCTAAAATCCATCAAATTCCACACAAAACACGGATTTCCCAAAGATGAATCTTGTTAACAACAACGATGGTTCCTGAACGATCCCCCTAACGGGTTTTTCCACCAAAAATTTTCAGGAAACCACTCGCACGTCGATCACACGTTCGTCGTTTTCTTCGTTCTTCTAGAAAAGCGGGAGTCCCAGCAGTAACCTATCCGTCAACCTCCTTGAAAGCCGAATTCAGAAATTCCCTAACCAAGCAAGGTACCACGGTAGGAACTGAGAAGGGGTAAATAAGGCGAATAATTTTACCAAACGTTGGTCTAAAACTCCACAAACCAACTGGGAATGATTATCGATCCCGTACTTAACAGCAAAAATACTTGGATCCAAATTATATACCACCTTAGACCAAAACAAATCATAAACCAAACAGTCTGAGAACAATAAAAGGCCCGCGCCCATGTCCGGTATTTTCGAGCGGCAAAATCATCGCGAAGCCAGTACCAGGTTCTTACAAAAAAAACTCTTTAAACTACTGGGGAGGGTTCCGGTATTTCCACAAATTATAAATTTAAAACTTGTACGATTTTGGGGCCGTGACAAGATATAAGATCAGAAGTGTACGGTGAATGAGAGGGTATAAAAAGTTTAGTACCTTGCTTGCTGCAGATTCTCTCCGCAAATTCCGTAGTGTGATGAGAAATGACAGTTTATCTGATACTGATTCAGATGGAGGTGTGACCTATAGAGATGATTTAATCGATTTGTTGGAAAATTAACGGTTTATGTTCTTACCTTTATGTAAATAAAGTTTGATCTTGCAGTTAAAACAGTCGGGCAGGATTACTTTAAAGGGTACCTGTGTGTGAAAGCTAACTGGATAGCAGGTGCCGTACAAGGGCGGCTTAATAATAGAGCTGTGTTTAAAAAAGTATGTAGATAGATAAAAGTTACAATGGAGCGCTCTGGCCAAGCGATCTGTTGGACTGGGAGAGTTGATAGAAACAGTGGACTAAAATATTAAGATCAAACTTTTACACAAGTTAAAGGAAGTAAGTAAAAAATGTGCTGCCTAATATTTTTGTGTTACAGGCGTTTTCCATTCCATCCTGCTAGACGTGCAGGATGTTGGAGGATTTTCGAGGACGGAAAATTGGCAGAATGGCTGAATGTTATTGTTATGGCTATTTAGAATAAGAATATTAGTATTAGGGTTATTAAATAACAAACACTTTGGAGTCTTGAGAATATTTATAGACTATTAAACTCTACTCTGTTTATGTATATAGCTTTAGGTAACTTGATATTTTCTTGTATAAGGTATAACAGATGACTAAACTGTTTACATTATCGATGTGGATGCTGGGAAAATTGGGATGCAAAGGGAAAGAAGGAAGTTTTTAGTTGGGCAGTCTTGGCTGTAGCATTGTACAGTTCGGTTAAATAAAATAAATACCTAAAGTAAAACGTTAAGAGTCCCCTTTTAACATATGTATGTGTGGGTCGCATGTTGGAAGCTGAATTAGAACCACTTTTTGACATCAGATTGAGCTGAAATTTAGCAAACGCCTTTAGTTCTGGTGACAATGCAATATGCAATACTCAATATTGTAATACTTTCAAAATGGCCGTCGCCACAAGATGGCGGATGATGTATTTTTGTCAACCCTTTAAAATCGGTATCAAATGAAAGGGCTCGACGGGTACAAAACAATAAGGTGAATGACGTCATACTAAATCCAATATGGCGGCCGGCCCAAGACGGCGGATTACCTAATTCTTCACAACCTCCTCGACATGGATATCAAATGAAATTATTTGACGAGTAGAAAACGATAATAAGACGGATGCCCCAAGAAGGAGGCATACATTTCTTTACTACCCTCCTGGCATGGAAATCAAATAGATACAAAAAAGCACAAAATAAAATAAAAAATAAAAAACCTTTTTAAAACAAGCTTTTATTTCAGCCATGTATTAAAACGGATAAAAGCGGCAAGCTTTTTTTAAATCAAAAAGCTTGTCGAGCGAAATCATCATAAAAGTAAGTACCAGTAAATTTTAATGGACAGTGATTGATTGATAAGCAAGTAGGTACAGGGTGTTCAGATTTGATTGTAAATGCGGGGTATTTCGGTTATTTTTAGAGATAGGGAGTTGCGGTTTTCGCGAACCGTTGCTACTTTTTTGTGAAACGAAAGATACCGTAAACAGTTTTTTTTTCATAGCCACCTAACGGGAACGGTTAATGATATTGAAATGGCAATAACTGTACCTTATAGACATTTTCACGTAGAATTCAGTGTCGTATTCAGTTTTTTACTAAAATTGATAGTGTTCGATATATGGATCAAACTTTTTTCTTAAATAAAACACCCTGTATATTTTCTACTAGTTATATTGAGATTGTCGTAAGCTTTACAAAAATATATAACACTGTGTAGTTATTATCTATATTAGGCTCTAAAAATAACCGAGATACCCCGCATTTACAACCAAATATGGACACCGTGTACATGCCACAGTATGTATTTTCTTTATAGTTCGCGCGACAAGCTTTTTGATTCGAAAAAGCGTGTCGCATTGAATTATCTTAACGAAAACCTAAACTTATTTTATCCATTTTAGTATAGTATTTCTAAAGTCACTTGGAACAGCATAAAAACCTGTGAATTTTATAGGGGTGATTTCGGCTGATATTTTCTTTCTGGTATTTTTACCAGTAGCAGAGCGTGGTAAAAGCTATGATATAGATCGCGCCTCGTATATCACTGTGTTCCAAGTGAGTTCATTTATATTTTACCAGGGTAGCTCGAGAACAGGCTCTTCCGGCAATAAAATACGAGTCAAAACACTTTTTTAACCATATTAACCGCACCTGGTATTATAAGTAAAAGGAGATGAAGGAGACAGAGACGATAGATATTGTAGTAAAAACAATTGACTGCATGCTCGCCTAAAATAATATATCACCAATACTTGCATGGACTACACTGTGTAACGGATTTTTTCATTTCAAAATCTGTTACTCGTTCTTATATTTTGCTATTAACATAAAGTCATTATTTTCAAACATATATCTCATATTTAATAACTAATTTATCTTCCGTACAGTTTCAATTCATTTATAACATGGTATTCGATTTTATTAAGACTTTTTCAAATTTCAAATAATTCAAATTTTCGCGCGCCATATACGGAAATGGCCGCATAATTTCGCCTAGCCTCGAACCCTGGCATATTCGAAATGCGAAAATTCAAGTGTGTGTTTACCATATCAGCAGGTATGTGGTTGAAAATCTGTATTATGAATTACTCGATTTTTCGGTTCTGTTGATGCATAATTCAAACATAAACACTATTTAGTTGATTAAATACGTGTCTTGCTAAAACCTGATTGGTCGGATGGCGTAGGTCCTGAGAGCGATCGGCCGGCAGGGTCCGACCTGAGAGGAGTTTGCTCCCGTCTTCGTTGGTATCGAGTCGCGCAGAGGCATCTGCCCATTTCCCGCCAAATTTCCGGCATTTTCGGTTTTATCTAGTTAAATTTTTGCCATCGGTGATTTATTTGAGTGGTTTTGTATTTTAATATCGGGGATTGATTTCGTGTAACTAATATTTTTGGGTTTTTCTGTTTTCTATGTCCACGGCGTCGTGAGGCAGGGACGCTTGCACGAGGCATTTCCTTTTTGGATGCGTAGCTGAGGAAGCGCGGGACACAGCAAGCAGGTGGTGGCTGTTTCTCCTGGAAAACCCCACAGGTGAATAATTTCTTTTGATTTTTGCTTAGTTCAGCAACTTTACTTCTCACCTGTGGCGTTTTTTTTGACGTGCTATTTTTTTGAAGGACTCATTTCGTCCAAGGCCCCGGCCATCTCTAGCTCAAAAACATAGCATTGTCCTTTTTTGAATACCCACCATCTTGCGGCTGTTATCTTATTGAATATTTTTAAGTTTTGGTCACATTAGTCACACGTTCCTTTCTTATTTTTCGGGTTAGGTCTCGATTCTGTGGTACCGGGCCGCTCAAATAAATCTGACACCGATATCTTCACTTTTCTAGTAGATTCATATTAACTTATATATTTTTTTACTTTCTTAAATTCTGTATTTGCCGTTCAGGTCTCAAATAAACTTTTCGCGTTAAATAAGTTTTAAAATTTCATAAATTTCAAGAATTCGGGCTGGAGCATTCTCAAAATTTTTCTTTTAATTAAATATTAAGCATTTTGCTATTCCGGTCAGTTAAATAATATTATCTATAAAATTTAAAAAAACTATGCGTAGTTCCCAATAGCTTAGTATAGTTCTAAACATTTAATTTTTATCGTTATTTGTAAATATTAAATAACTTTGATATCAAAATTCAATAGTAAATATTAATCGTAACCTAGTGGTTTTATTAATTTTTGTAGAAGGCTTAGACCTTGTCTAATGCTGTTTTTTCTCTGATTTGTTCATGCTTGCACACCATCTCTGAGGACGCTACGATCACAGCCCTCTGACGACAGAACAACGTGACGAGAGTAGGCATCGAGTGGAGTTGCGTTGGCATAGGTGTTGACTCCTGGTCAGCTCTACTTCGGCGACGCCCTGAGATATCTGCTAGCCTCAACATCTGCAACGCCTATTCGAGCAGACAAGGACCGGAGGAAGCCCTAGCCACTCCCCACACTACAACGAGCCTCGTTTGAGCGTAAGAAACGAGTTCCAACTTAAGGATCAAGGTTCAAAGAACTTATAGCTGAACAGTCAGAGTATTTGTACAGACAATTCGACCTTTTTATTGTTCTCAAACCAATTATTAACTAAATTTAACTCTCCTAGTTTATTGTAATTGCTCAAATTTAACTTCATTAGAAAAAAATTATTTTACACTGTTATCATTTTAAAGTTGTACGATCAAAATTGTAATGTCTCAAAAATTGTAATAAATAAATCTTGTATATTTAACGAAGGTAACAGGATTTTATTGGACAGAACCAAGTATAGCAAACCTAGGATTGTTATACAAATTGGCGTGCCCCAACGTGTGGCCTGGTTTTCTCGTCTGTTCGATTCTTTCTTGTTACCCTCTCATTACTTGTAAAACTGACTGATTTAGCAAATTAACTTTTGAAATTTAAGTTGAGAACTGCTTTAGCAAATTTTTATTTGGACAAGATTACAAGAAAAGGTGATAATGGGCAAACACTCAAAGTTAACAAAAAGAAAAAACTAGTAACCGCATACACGTGTTTCATGCTATTTGGCAATCATCAGTACGGTGTAACATTAACCAAATCAAAAGATAGGCATGATTTGGGAAGCAACAAATGAAGTCCAGGCAGGAGCCAACAGCACATTTGCAGCTTCAGTCAGCACATCCCCTATTTTGGGGCTTGTACTAACATCGCCACGGAGGCTGCTAAAGCGACCTGCGTGGAAATCTTCATAACCCAAGATACAATGACAGGCTCCTGCGTGGAAATCTTCATAACCCAAGATACAATGACAGGCTCCTGCCTGGACTTCATTTGTTGCTTCCCAAATCATGCCTATCTTTTGATTTGGTTAATGTTACACCGTACTGATGATTGCCAAATAGCATGAAACACGTGTATGCGGTTACTAGTTTTTTCTTTTTGTTAACTTTGAGTGTTTACCCATTATCACCTTTTCTTGTAATTATTACATTTACACTCGCTAATCTTACATCCTTATTATAAATATATATATATATATTTTCTCTTATCTTGAATAATCTCTCGATCTGGTAATTGTATTTCAATTTTATTTGGGTATTTGACTGATAGACATGGAACCAAACCACTTAAAAGATTCTGAACTGTCTTATGAAACAGTACGAAATTTTATCACCAAAAAATATAGCACCTGTCAATCATACAAAAATATCTTGTTGATTAATTTGAACTTGTCGATTAATTTACAGTTTTGTGGTTACTGAAATCGTACTGATGTAATTTATCTCAATTTAAAAGGTAGTAACGTAACTTTTCTAGAATGATTGTGTAGAATTTTGTTGTTAGGTACTCTAGGTTTTTTGTTGTTTTGAATGTCGAGTTTGAGTATGGTTGGTTTAGTGCTAAATATCTTATCGTTATGTGTTCGCAGAGTGGCGAAGCACATTGTTTGGGCTAGAGAGCCTATAGGTGCTAAAAATAGTACCCGGGGAGGCGTGGAAGCGTATTGGAAGCCAGGAGGTTTGTTTGGTTGCAGAAGGAAGTTTTGAGTTTTTGGTTAAAATATTTCCGTGTAATATCGGCTTAAACAGCCAACTCTAAAATCAAATATCTCGACTCTTTTGACGATCTGTATCTACCTTTTTGCATCATTATTTCCGCACAGACGTTTCAGTAAGGCTCCCTGTATCTTATCTTGAACAGGAGGGTTCGTATCTTGAACCGAGGTGTTCGTATCTTGAACCGAAGGGGTTCGTATTTTTTCGGGGTAAACCAAGAGAGTTTACGCTCGATATTTTTGTGAGTTTAGCTCGCAGGGTTAGCACTAAATCAGTTTATCTCCATTGCCTAACCGTTAAGCCCTAGAGTATCGTAACTTTGCTTTAGTATCGTTTATCTATTTTCTTGTCGTATCTTGATAACCTTGTAAGTTTTTTTTACAGTCGTAACTACCTTTTAGTGTCAAGATTTTGAGTACCTTGTCGTTTGTCAGTCTCTTAAAGTTTTCATGTCATGTTATTTGTACAAGCAGTTGCCAACGAGCATGGAAGGCCGGGACAGCTCGTAGAACGTTGTATCTGTCAATATCTAATTTTTTTATAGAAGTAATATCGCATTTTTACATAGTAAGTTATCTAAATTTTTATCTTTAACTTTGAAGTAACTTATCTCAATTTTTTATCTTAACTCTGAAATGACTTATCTCAATTTTTATCTTTAACTTGCAAATAACTTATCTCAATTTTTTTATCTTTAACTTTGAAATAACTTATCTCAATTTTTCCCTTTAACTTTGAATTTTTAGAACATAAGTAAGTGAACAAACTTTATTGTCATTTGGTAATTTTTTAATCTTGTTTGCACATGATACTTGACAGGTATAACAATTTTTGCCTTCACCACCAGAGGTAACTTTTATTGGTGTGACATATGTCTGAACTTAACAACCATTCAGCATATGTTACAATTGGGTTAGAGGTGGGAACATGCATTTTAATTTCGCTCTAGATTTTGGCGCTTGCCACTGAAAGCTAATTTCTATCGAGCATAGTTAGAGAACATCTTTCTAACATCTTGATCTGTTGATCAAGCTCAGTCTCAGTTGCGATAAGTTTCCAGTAATATCTTACCTATATCTGTAATATCTCGGAATTATCGTATCTTAAATTACCTTTTTTTGAATGAATTTAATTAATATCTTGGTAATCAAATTTTGATTGTATTAACTTATCACAACTTATCATAACTGACTGCCTGATCGACTATTGATCCTTAGATTCTGTCTTGTCCATTTTGGTCAAATATATATTGTGTCAATTTCTTGGTATGGATCATGTCATCTATTGAGTAACATAGTTGACTAATTTTGTGCTCTGAGGTGTTGTTATTTTACTTGGATACCGATCTATTTTTGAGAATTTGTCGTTGTATGACAAACTGACTGTGACTGACCTGATTTGATTAGGGCAATTAAGGTTTCTGTGAATGATTGATGTAGTACAGGTTTCCTTTTATACCAAAACCATTTTTCGTTTAGTTGCGAAGCTGCTTCGAATGGTTGCATGTCCGTTCCTTTTGGGAACCTGGAAATATTAGAACAGAGCAAGCGTGCCTTCGGGTGATCGGCCGTATTTCCAGCAAGCAACTATTCCAATCAGTGGCTTATCTTTATTATTTGTATCTGCATCAAAAGTTCACATTTCAATTCCATAGTACTTTCAATTCCTTCTGGCATTTTTTCTTCTAAATCCAGACCCATTCTTTACACAACTGCCCCACACAACAGGCTGGAACCCTCTTGTGTGACGATTTGGTTTTTTCTCCATTAAATCTTCTTGGTTTCTTTCACATATCTTTTGAACATTTATAGTTATTACCGCACATACTGTCTTTTCAAAATTTCCGTTGGTTATTCCTTTCCGCTTTTCTCCAGCAATTACTCAGAGACGAGCTGGCAGCCTACCGACTATTGGTGGCGGACGCAATAGTGATGGCCAAGGCTATTGTCGTCTTCTTTTTCTATCGGCCCGTAGCCTCCCTTCTTGTTCTGGGGGTAGGGTGCATTCCATGGGTCTTCTCGGGTGTCGGGAGTTGCGTTAATGTTGTCTCCGATGCGGGAAACCTTAAGGCTCGGCACTGGGTGAGTCATAGTTCGTGGAGTGTACGCTGTCGTCAAGCAAGCAGCGGTTACGCTTCCTGGGAAGTTCTTTCTTTCATTTCCCTTCCCTGCTTAGTTTTAGTTAACTCGTTAGTGAGTTTTTTGAATTTGGGATTTGAACGGTTTCAGGTTTTCACATTTATTCAATTTTTTGCATCTATTGTCTTGTGTCATTTTCTATCGGTTAGTTGTCTTAGGAAGTGGTGTTACATTCATAGTAGGCCCGGATAGCACTTAAGACGTAAGTGTCCGAAAATGAATGTACCATCACTACACCTTCCATCTTAATAATCAGACATTCATCTTAGGCCAGGATAGCACTTAAGACGTAAGTGTCCGAAAGTGGATGTACTGTTACTTCTCTTGATATCCTAATGATCACTCTTTCATCGTAGGCTCGGATAGCACTTGGTAAGTGTCCTAGTGATCACTCTTTCGTCATAGGCTCGGATAGCACTTAGTAAGTGTCCAAAAGTGAGAGATTTATCATTACGATTTCACAGACACAGATAATTTTTTACTTTTGACAAGTCAATTTTTTGAGGTTAATTTTTCTATTACAATAACTTATTTTCAAGCTTATCTGTGGCCGTACACTATCAGTCAAATATAATGTTTTTGGCAAATGGGCAGACTAATCTGTAGGTACATGACTTATTACTTTAACGTAACTCAACAATTTTTTTAAGAAAAATACTTCACAAGCGTTTTCGCATTTTTCTAAACCGGGGAGAGGAGGTGTGTAACGGATTTTTTCATTTCAAAATCCGTTACTCGTTCTTATATTTTGCTATTAACATAAAGTCATTATTTTCAAACATATATCTCATATTTAATAACTAATTTATTTTCCGTACAGTTTCAATTCATTTATAACATTGTATTCGATTTTATTAAGACTTTTTCAAATTTTAAAACTTTCTTTCAAATTTCAAATAATTCAAATTTTCGCGCGCCATATACGGAAATGGCCGCATACTTTCGCCTAGCCTCGAACCCTGGCATATTCGAAATGCGAAAATTCAAGTGTGTGTTTACCATATCAGCAGGTATGTGGTTGAAAATCTGTATTATGAATTACTCGATTTTTCGGTTCTGTTGATGCATAATTCAAACATAAACACTATTTAGTTGATTAAATACGTGTCTTGCTAAAACCTGATTGGTCGGATGGCGTAGGTCCTGAGAGCGATCGGCCGGCAGGGTCCGACCTGAGAGGAGTTTGCTCCCGTCTTCGTTGGTATCGAGTCGCGCAGAGGCATCTGCCCATTTCCCGCCAAATTTTCGGCATTTTCGGCTTTTATCTAGTTAAATTTTTGCCATCGGTGATTTATTTGAGTGGTTTTGTATTTTAATATCGGGGATTGATTTCGTGTGACTAATATTTTTGGGTTTTTCTGTTTTCTATGTCCACGGCGTCGTGAGGCAGGGACGCTTGCACGAGGCATTTCCTTTTTGGCTGCGTAGCTGAGGAAGCGCGGGACACAGCAAGCAAGTGGTGGCTGTTTCTCCTGGAAAACCCCACAGGTGATTAATTTCTTTTGATTTTTGCTTAGTTCAGCAACTTTACTTCTCACCTGTGGCGTTTTTTTTGACGTGCTATTTTTTTGAAGGACTCATTTCGTCCAAGGCCCCGGCCATCTCTAGCTCAAAAACATAGCATTGTCCTTTTTTGAATACCCACCATCTTGCGGCTGTTATCTTATTGAATATTTTTAAGTTTTGGTCACATTAGTCACACGTTCCTTTCTTATTTTTCGGGTTAGGTCTCGATTCTGTGGTACCGGGCCGCTCAAATAAATCTGACACCGATATCTTCACTTTTCTAGTAGATTCATATTAACTTTTATATTTTTTTACTTTCTTAAATTCTGTATTTGCCGTTCATGTCTCAAATAAAATTTTCGCGTTAAATAAGTTTTAAAATTTCATAAATTTCAAGAATTCGGGATGGAGCATTCTCAAAATTTTTCTTTTAATTATTATTATTTGTAAATATTAAATAACTTTGATATCAAAATTCAATAGTAAATATTAATCGTAACCTAGTGGTTTTATTAATTTTTGTAGAAGGCTTAGACCTTCTCTAATGCTGTTTTTTCTCTGATTTGTTCATGCTTGCACACCATCTCTGAGGACGCTACGATCACAGCCCTCTGACGACGGAACAACGTGACGAGAGTTGCGTAGGCATTGAGTGGAGTTGCATTGGCATAGGTGTTGACTCCTGGTCAGCTCTACTTCGGCGACGCCCTGAGATATCTGCTAGCCTCAACATCTGCAACGCCTATTCGAGCAGACAAGGACCGGAGGAAGCCCTAGGCCACGCCCCACACTACAACGAGCCTCGTTTGAGCGTAAGAAACGATACACTCAGTTCCAACTTAAGGATCAAGGTTCAAAGAACTTATAGCTGAACAGTCAGAGTATTTGTAAAGACAATTCGACCTTTTTATTGTTCTCAAACCAATTATTAACTAAATTTAACTCTCCTAGTTTATTGTAATTGCTCAAATTTAACTTCATTGTAAAAAAAATATTTTACACTGTTATCATTTTAAAGTTGTACGATCGAAATTGTAATGTCTCAAAAATTGTGATAAATAAATCTTGTATATTTAACGAAGGTAACAGGATTTTATTGGACAGACCCAAGTATAGCAAACCTAGGATTGTTATAACTGTTCGACGGCCGGCCACTTGTACAGCGACATGCGGTGGATAGGCGTGCGATAATTTCACAGATTTTAGGATATACTTGCGTAAATAGTTGTAATCGATATGGCTTTTTAGAGACCTTTTGACAATATTGTATGGTGCATTAACTTTTACGTTGTGTTTGACGACAACCTTAAAAAACCCTTAAAAGTGAAATATTATGTTGCTTTTAGAATATGTATATCTTTAAAAAACTGCGTGACGCTTATGTCCTGTATTGAGTTTTTTTATGCAATTAGAGTTTTTATGCTGTTTCAAGTGACTTTAAAAATACTATACATGGCTTAAATAAAAGCTGGTTTTTAAACATGTTTTTTTATTTTTCTATCTATTCTATTGCCGTGGACTATCCGTTTTATAGGCATTATGATTATGTGTTAATATACAGTGTGTCTCACTTAACTCTAACCAATTCATTATTTTTTAACTTTCGTTTTTATTTCCTGGCCGTAGTTGTAATAACAAATTGAAATTTTTCTTGGGTATTCGACCAAAGTTTATTTGTTAAAAAGTGATTAAAATTATTTTTCTTTAAGTAGACACAACACGTGTGTCGACTGCATGCTAGTCATCCTCAGGTGCATGGGATATTATTATTAGTTCCCTTATTTAAATAATCTACATTGGAAAAATTCATTTTAGTATAAACGACCTCGCAGTTTTCTATAGAAAAGTGGCTTTCGTTCAAATTTCTTCAAATTTTGAGAAAATATTCTTTGTTTTGTAGTGAACAAAAGTCTTTATTGGCACAATTTAAAAAAATGGACAGTTAACGATTTTTTGTCATTTTTATTTTTTTGGTGAGTGGGTGTGATTTATCAATTTCAAATGTCAATGAAGTTCGGGAGTGGTTCAAATTCAGCATTTCTTATAACATGTAACAATTTCGTTAATGGGTACTTAACTTCTTCATATCTTGCATAGCTCGAATACCACACAATTGAAGTAACAAGTGTACAGGCACCCAACGTTCGGGCTCCTGATTTACAAGTGCAATAGTAACCTTGAATTTTTTTAAAATCATATTTTTCGAGTTCTTTATGTTCCAAAAATGCAATCCAGCCAGGATAATCAGATTCGTTTCTCAGTCTTGAAAATATTCGGATTCTAAAAAACCTGGTTCGTCTCTATCAATTTAAAATTCTGCTTGACGATCTTCTAAAAGATTATCCTCCACATAAGATGGTGATAAATATATTTGATAACTTCCATAAGTAAAATGTTTCATATGATCCATCGTCATTCGAGGAAATTCTGGTACATGGTTTTCTGTCAAAGGGGTCCAATTGCATCGTCTCAATCTTAAGTTATCCAATTCTACTCGAGCTTGGACAACGTTAGGTTCATCGGTTTTTAGCAACATTTCTCTAGCTATTTCAACTGTTGCATCGGGCATTTGTAAAAGTTGATGGTACTTATTAATAATAGCGCCACATATTAGCAAAAAATCTCGAATATGTGGTACGTGCTAATAGATAATTCTACTGGACAAAAACCTGAACAAACTTTTAAGATGACCGTTGCCGGTTGTGAGCTGACTTTGTCCTCTTGGTACAACATATTCCCTGGTAGCTAAACACGCAATTTTGTTATTTATTTATGGTATTTTTAGATTTTCATGGCGACGTTTTATTTTTGAGATAGAGGGATCATCTTCATTTTTAAAATATGAACCTGGATTTTTTATTGCATATTTCAAAGTGAATCGTTGTGCTGAGTACAACGATGTGTGACACATACATATATTTTTTCGTTTTCGCCGCTAAAATGCACATTTACTAAGAAAAAAATTAATACGGTCCTGGAGTGTGCATTTCTCTATTCTTTAAAGCTATTCCAATTTATAACAGGTGATCATGATTTTAATACCTACTGGATTAATTAAACTCCATGTTTGTCATATTTTGAAAATTTTCTTATAAATACTTTAAGTAAATAACAACAATAATTATTAACAATAGTGACAATAGACAACAATTCATTTCGAAACACGTAATAAAAAATCCAGGTCCGCATTTAAAAATATTAAGATGGTCCCTCTATCTCAAAAACGAAACGTCGCCCCGAAAATCTAAAAATACCATGACGTTGTCCAGAAAAAGTTGCAATGGAAAGGTATAATTTATTTTTCAATATTATCGCAAAGAATAAAATAAAATTTTCAAAAGTTCGGTTTTTCTTAAATATCTCAGCAACCCATGAAAATATTTAAACTTTCTCAACGGCATATTGTTAGGCGCCCAAAGGCGCAAGTTTGCTCCATCTGACCGACTTTGTATCTGGTACGGTTTCCGAGATCCCCATGTTGAGCACCGGAACTGAATCATCCTGTATACAAAACTATGGCGTTCTATTAATAATTTTTTTATTTTTTAGTCATTACTTGCAGTTAAAATTTAAAAAATTGGTAATTGCTAAAATACCATACCTACCAAACCCAGTCTGGAGACTTTTATTTGTAAAAAGCCATTTATAAAATCTGTTGTTGTGAAACTTGGACGCATCGCGTAGAGCAACAAAAAAATTGCTTGTTCAACATGTTCTCTGGGTTTTTTATATTTTTTATAAACGCCCAGTAGGTATCTCGTTTAGCACGAAAGGGTTAAATAATTGTTAGAATATAGTGACGTAAAGTTTCCTGCAAGCTGAAATGAGAAAATTGTAACTAATGATAAAATAATAATAATAAAAAAATTAATAAAAGGCCACGATGTTGTATGTATGTACAGTGTGTCCCAATTTGATACTGGACACCTCAAAAATATATGAAGGGCAAGGAAAACAAATGGTCTCTATTTTTTATTGGTAGTACCATTGAGTAAAGCATTATTCCTTTACTCAATGGTAGTACCAAAGGAGAGTATCTCATAGGCGGTGGTATTTGGATGGGGTAATTATTTCGTGGCGTGCTATGATTTTTTAAAACAGCACATTTTCAAGTAACCCGAATAGGGATTTTTTTACGACAAAATGTTATTAAGAAAACTTGTTCAGAATGAAAAACTGAGTAGACTCACAAAATTTCAAAAGGCTAGGCCTACTTTGATTTTTAGATTTATCTCCCACTTTTTTCTTAGAAAAGTGTCCTTTCTAGAGCTTTCACTTCAAAATGTTATTTTTTCACGATGATCAAGTTTCCTTAATAATATTTTGACGTGAAAGCTCCAGAAAGAATACATTTCTAAGAATAAAGTGGGAGAAAAGGGCAAAAAAGCTAAAAATCAAAGTTGGCCTAGACTTTTGAAATTTTGCAATTCTACTCAGTTTTTTATTCTGAACAAGTTTTCTTAATAACATTTTGACTTAAAAAAATCCCTAATAGGGTTTCATGAAAATTAGCTATTTTAAAATATCATAGCAGGCAATGAAATAATTACCCCATCCAAATACCACTGCCTATGAGATAATCTCCCTTGGGACTACCAATAAAAAAATAGAGACCATTTGTTTTCCTTGACCCTTTTATAGTTCTGAGGTGTCCAGTATCAAATTGGGACACGCTGTATACTTTTATATACTTTTTCATTGCACTTTCGGCACAATTTATTTTACTCTTGTGCCGCGTTTCAGTTTTCGATTCTCCCTCGTATACCCCGATATCTGCATGAAGTTTTTCGGACCTTATTTTGGTTTCAGGATATTCAGGACATGCCTCATGTAGACCCACAGATAGTTTTTTTATTTCGGGGCAAAATAAAAAAATCCTGCCTCTCACTGTATATTAATATTTTGTAAATCCAACCGAAGCGACATACTTGTAAATATCATTGTAATTGACGCAAGAAATGCATTTATTTACACATATTTCCTGGCATTTTATAAATAATGCAATTTATGCAATACCTGCTTCCAAACAGACTAATTAAAGTTTAACAGTTCTTTAACCATTCAAGAGTGAAGCTGTAAATCGATAACGGTTGATATATTATTTCCGCCAATTTAATTACCAGCGATAACTCTCAATTGAAATAAATTATTTGGCCTTAAATACGGCCCTGTCTATTGTTTGATGTAATTGTATAAATAGGAAGCAAATTGCTCGATATGGTTTTTGTCTATTGCAGGTGAATAATTATTACTAAAACTGCATGGGTAATGGCTTGCCTATGAATTAACGGAATAATACACTGGTCGTTAAGAAATTGATCCGTGAAAGTGCATGTGCACAACGGATCCGCTGCGTTTTTGAAAGTTGTTACTATGTTGTCACTTCTAGTCGGCGACATTATGGAGCCACATTTCTTTACATATCGCATAACACTACGAAACCCTTTGTTCACAAGTCTACATAATATAATCTCTAATTACCTTAGATTATTTTGAATCATCCCATTTCAATGTTCTCCTTTCGCCTCCACAATCTACAAATCTTTCTATAGAACGTGTGTCGGTATGATGGGTAGAAAATGCCCGACCCTCCACAGTCCCTATATAGAAGAATTCATCTCTCCCAAGGGGAGATCTCTCATCTCTCATCAGATGGATGCTTAGAGGAGGATATAACAAATTACAATAGGTATCTGGAGGCCTGTTAAAAATTTTCGTTTAAAAACGAACAATAATTTGACAGGCTCCTTGTCGGGGCGAAATAGCATTTTTTATGGCCACTGCCAAGGTAAATCCCCTAAACAACTCGTAGGGAGTTTTCACAAGTTTTTGGTTCCGCCTTGTCTGGGCAGGAATTCATTTACCAGAATTCATTTTTCTGAAGATCTTCCTCGCCTTTGTCTCAGTACCCCCTTTTGAAAATATAAGCATTTTCTACATATTAGGAAATATTGAAGTCACTTTAATAGAACCACAAGGTGTTAAAATATTTATAATATTTTTTCTTTAAATAAGTATCTTTTTGTCCTCCTGTATTTCTAGTCCCATCATAAGTGAACACAGGTGTCCAAAACAGAAAAAAAATGGGTTCAGGCCTGCAAGCGTATTTTCTCGTTGACCCAAAACAGGGGAGATTGCCTTATGTCCTTTTTGTTCAAGATATCGAAAAATACTATTTAGGGAAATTTTTTCAGTACTATAAATAATGGTCGGGTGTCGAATTCATAATTGATAACCATAAGTGTCCCTACTTTGATTTATTTGACTTAAAATTGCTTAAGTGATAAGTCTGCATCAAAAGGTATCGTCAATAAGGCAACGAGTTGGTGTTTTCAGATATAATAGACAACTAAAACTTCCCATCTCACACAAGAGCAGAAAGAAGAATAAGGAATCATTGAATCATGTATATAGCCTGCTCAAGCAGAGTATGCTCGCATGCATTATTGATGATATTTAAATGTACATATAAGCTTCACAACATATCAAATTCAGTTGCAAATACCTTGACTGCGCACAAGGCTTTTTGGTAAGCGAAGTGAAGGGATTCCATCTTAAAAATATATCTCGTACGCAGGTGAACAGTGTAAATATGCAATGCCTGTATTGCACAAAGAAATAGCTCCCAACCCAATTTATTATTTAATAATTACATACCGCTCTAAACACGCCGAAGAAAGTAATACGAGGTCAGGCAACGAGAACAACAGACTACATTGTTAATTTCTTGCAAATTTATCTATTGAAGAATGGCCGCAAACGTCAATCGCACTTTAGGCTAGTGTTTTTATCAGTTCCAATCTTAACAATAAAGGGTTAATTTTAATTACTACAACAAACAATCCGCTGCTAAAATTCCTCGTAAAAATTCTAATTGCTTTACACTCAGGTATTTTACATTACGGAAGTAGGTCTATAGATATTGACTTCGTTTATCTCGACGCGTTCGATCCAATTGAGAAAGGTTTGAAACTCGGTTTGAATTCACTGGAGTGGATTCAAATAGACGGCGTAAACCATACAGATCACGGGCGTAGCCAAGGGGGGGGTTTCGGGGGTTCAAACCCCCCCCCCCCCCCCGAAATAAGCAAAATATTACCTAATATTATACCGAAAAAATACGAGGAGTGAAGAGTTAAATTATTATTACGTTTGAATATATGTAGTAATAGAAGCGCCTAGCGCCATCTTTTGACGAGAGGCAGACGCAGTTGCAGCCGAACTATTTTGTATTGTAGGGACACTTTGCGTTGTTTCTCGATTATTCGCCAGTTCGTGGAAGTTTCTGGACGGCTACTGGGCTGCTATATAAGCGGCGCCGCGGCGCGTGACCGCGCTTACGGCAGTATTGTTCCATGCGAACTCGAAGCGAATAAAAGCGTAAGTGAGTAATCATTATTACTGTCGAAAAATGGAGGGGAAAAAAAGGAAGGGTGATAAACTTAAAGGTATGGACTACTGGAAAAAGTGGTGTAGTCAAGGTCAAGGGGTTTCTAATAAAGAAACAAATTTGGATTTAGCTATCAAAGCTTCAGCTACCTTGCATGCTGATAAGAAGACTGCCTACCCCGAAATCTAGTTTGGAATGCCTAGATATGTGCGATAAAAACCTTTATCCTAATATTTACACATTACTACAAATCTTGGCTACCATTCCTGTATCCACTGCTACCCCAGAAAGGTCTTTCTCGAGCCTAAGGAGACTGAAAAACTATTTACGAAACACTACAAGTGAAAACAGACTTAATGGTTTGGCTCTAATGAACATTCACTATGGAACAGAAATTCATGCAGATGAAGTAGTGGATATATTTAAAAGAAAAAGCCGAAGATTTCTTCTTTAATGGTTTTAGATTTAGCGCAGAGGAACGAAATTAATTTATCCATTTCATTTAAAGTTAAGAACTTTATAAATATGTCGTAGTTTTTCATGTAAGTATATTTTTGTTGTTTTATTTACTTCTCAAACTAAACCCCCCCCCCCCCCCCCAAACTAAATCCTGGCTACGCCCGTGATACAGATCGAAATTCAATCGGATCTAAAATTGCAAGCCGATCGAGCGCATGGAATCGTATCGAACACATCAAGTATTGTCCATGATGACATAAACAGGTTTGACTTAAAATGTCACTAAACCCGCTGACTTCACTACTGTTTTATTAGCGAGACCAAACCTTAAATTATTGATTTTCAAAATTAAGATTTTCTAAGACTGGGATAGTAGTAAAAAGAAAAAAGACTGCACAAACCAGTTTTCTTACGCAGTACCATTGCAATAAGCAGTGCATCAGGTAATATTAATATGTCATTTCCAAACGGAAGTTAGCCAGAAGGATGCACATGTGCATCAACCTACAGTGAAATAAGTATAACAAGGTAATGTCCCTGAAAAACCATTTGATTACTGACGATACTGACGATGTAAACACCAGAATAATTATAAAATAATCGACTTCACTCGATCTGATTCATTTCAATCGTAGCCATCGAAATTTAAATAATATACCTACATAAAAACATAAAGTGTTTTTTGCTTAAAGTGAGATTTTCTAGCATCAGTTTTGGGGTAGGGAATCCTAGTTTGGAGTATTGTGAGTGTGAGAATTATTGTTATTATTATCTGGAGTTAGCCGTAAGGTATTCGCGCTTTCTCTGCGAGAACATTTTTTTCTCAGAGAATAGACACCCCGGATACCATAAGGATCTGGCCCGGACGGAACCCTTGCACCACTTGATGGCACTATGATCGGTACCGCCCGTACTCCATTTCCCATTGCCTTCTTATTCGTTCTTCTAAGTCTCTGTACTTCGAGATCTTCTCGGCATGCTTCACACGCAGGTTGTTGTTGTTTGGGATGGCCACATCAATCAGCGTTGTCTTCCTAGAAATTTAATAAAGTACCTATCTTATAAGATCCGGTTTATTATGGGCAACTCTTTTAACTGTACTGTCCCTATACATCTTGTATAGTTGCGGTAATATGGGACTTTCGCTGACTGCACAAGCAGCAGTTTTCCCGTCACCTTCATATAAAAGGATTGGGTAAAATAGCGAATGGTATCCAGTAGGACATTTTCTATGTCTTTGGGATTTAAGAAATAAAATTTGGCCGTTATTTTGGAATAAAAGTTAATGGTTCCCAAGGGACATGTAAACGTTAGAAAATTTTCTATCGATTTTCCAGTATGTTTGCTCGATAACGAGACGGGCGATCGAGTTCAACTTTTGCGTGGGGCCCAGGACCCATAGGGGATTTTCTCGTGCCGAAGAGAGCCCCAATCGGAAAAGGCGTTCGGACGTTTCGGCCATTTTCTGATTTTGTGTAAACTAACTGGATGACCTTACTGGTAGAATAATTTTATCCTGCAGACCAAAATGATCATAGATAATGGCATCTATGTTTATGCCAAATTGGAAGGGCGTGGTCCAAAATGGGAAAACGAAGTGACTTTGAACTGACATTCTATTGTATAAAAAACGAAAATCACTTCCGCCGAGATCAAAGGACAGTAAGATAACAACTTGGTATTACTTAAACTGTGTTGTTAGTGACTTTTCAGGTTTCCAAAAGATAAATCTATTACACATTTATTATTTTTGTTTGCAATTTCACCATTTCACCATAATTTTCTAGCCATTTTTGAGCTCGGAAGCCGGAAGCCCATTTATTTGGCCTCTCTATATCTGATCTTTGCATGACGCAGGCAGGTTCGCGCGCTGTAACTTTTGTTTTGTTTTTATTTTAATAATAATCAATTTAGGTGCACTGCACCACTGAAGAAATTCAAATATTAATGCCGTACAGTACAAGGACAAAGTTATTTGTTTACCGCTTAAACCTGCCCCACAGACTAGAGGAGAAAAGGATTTCAAGCCGAGCAGCTTAGTGCACTATCAGCTATCCGGCGGACTAATCTGTAGCCGCGACTGAGATCATACCGCTAAATAAATGGCGACCTTTACGTTTTGTGCACGGAACACCCTCGGTTTTGCTCTTCTTCTAATTATCCTGGTCGTAACATTCGTTATTTCGTAATTATAATACTGGGTATCGACAAAATTTTTCATTAGTTTAATTTCCAAAACATATACATATAGGTAAAAGTCGAGGTAAAAGTTTAAGCGTTTTGTCATAATGCCATCATCAGAAATTATATATAAATAAATGAAATATATGTAGTTCTGATGAGGGCATTATGCCGAAACGCGTAACTGTTATATATGTATACTTATATGTTTTAGAAAATAAACTAATGTAAAGTTTGGTCGATACCCGGTATCATAATTACGAAAAAAAAACCTCGGTTTTGTGGGGATCAGCTGTTCCATCGAGTCGCGTTTGGTGGGTAATAAAAATAAAAGCGAAGAAACCTACCGAATTCACATGATGAATTCGTTTACAATGAAAAACAACTTATCGGGCAAAGTTGCGTTTTGGCACAGATTAACGAAATCCAACGTATATCTAAATCTAGCTTCTGAACGGGAAGTCAAATGGATAAAGGATATTATCTATGGTCGTCAACTTATACCTTCTTTTAGGCACCAATTATAAGACCACGCAAACGGGTGGGATCTTGGCGAAATGTGTTAATCGGAAATTAAGTGTTGTAACCAGCCGACTTACCCCACCGCACCGCCTATGACTTGAAGTTCCATATGACAGGTGGCGCGCATGTGTACTGAGACGATGGGCATGGCCGATATGAACAGTTACCCAAACGTGTGTAGTCCGTATTCTTGCAATATTTTTACATTTGTAACGGCTTATAAAGGATAATAAACCCATAACTTCATACGTGAATATATTATTTAATATAGTAACGTCACAGTGTGAGTATTTGGCACAGTATCTGTGACCAAATCAGCAAAAATATGATTTCCCTTTTAGAATAATGAGATGTGAATCGCAGCGGTAGAAGTATTTCTTTATTTAAAATGAACAATAAACAACAATGAAGGGTCCCAGAAGTATTATTTATTTGCGAAAAACTTAATATATGTATCTACTAAAAATGGAACGTAAAACAAAGTAGGTATAACTGATGAATTACATAGCAAATTAAAGGAAAATATCACCTTACAGGGTGTCAAAAATTGTCAGGATTAAAATCACAAAACTCAAATCGTTACACTCAACGCTTAGGGACAGGTAATAGCGTGAACTGACTTATTAGAGAGTTAAAGCAAAGCCCAATACGTAGACGTAGGTGGGGACTTACGTTGACGTAAACTTGCGTGTGGGTACGTATAGGTATTCCCGAAACGCAGTGTGATCAGAAAATATGTCAGACGTTTAAAAACTTGTTTTGAGCGATTTTGAGAGGAACAAAAAACGCCCAATAAAGGGATAAAAATAACCTTCAAGTCACCTTCGGGAGGCGTCTTGGCGTTACGTTTGAATGTATGCTGTACATGTAGGGGAACGGGAGGTAAAACAGCACCTTTAAGAAAGTTTATTTGCAAAATCAAATTAAGTCTTTGATAACATATCATGTTCTCTTATGTACGTAAGTATACCTCAAATTGGCTAAAAGTTCACCTCATCGGGCAAAAAAAATAAAAGAAAAAATAACTCGCCTGGTCCATTTTGCCTCCTTCCGAAGGCAAAACGCATAATTTGCATAGTTTGAACATATTTCACATGAAAAAATTGCTTCATCCTGTTTGTCTTCGACCCCAGAGCAAGAAGAATGTGCTATAAACACAAAAGTGTAGGTTACAAGGGGATATAAAGCGCACAAGGGTAAGTTAGACAAGCGTAGAAAACATACAAGGGTAGGTTAGACGAGGGTAGAAACACACACAAGGGTAGATTACCAGGAAGTACAAAACACACAAGGGCAAGTTAGAGGGGGATATAAAAACACATAAGGGTTAGACGGGGGGTATAAAATACACACGGGTGTTAGATAGCGGTAAAGGGGGCGTGGCCCAAACGTGACACCACAAAAGTGGAGGGGTGCAAAATGTCTGGGGAGTGTGTTCCAAAACTCTCTAACTATCACTACTGGAAGTAGTTAAGTTCAGACAGTTCTGGACCATCCCCGATCCCCCACTCCTGGGCTCGTAATATGTTTCAGCAAGCACCTTTTATACGGCCTGTCTCATGGACATCATATTACTCTATTTCTGCCTCTCTGACTTTCCCTTGTAGTTACTGATCACCTTAAATGTACCAGGGAGGCAGAATGGACCGCTCTAAGGTGGTCCATTTTTCCCGGTCCGTTTTGCCTTTATGTAGTCTCGAACAAAACACGTGCGTTTCAAGGTTATGTCAACTCAAAGTTAAATAACAAAAGAATGCCTTGGACAGCGGAAATACTATTCATAACAAGGGAAAGTCCAGGTTACTTGAAAATGCCTAATTTTACATAACTTTTTATTAGAAATGACTTACTTTGCTAACAGAGAACCCTTTGCATTCGTCGACCACTGGTATACTGTCCAAGATTGCCTATTGGTGGTGTAATCTATATAAGTACACTATCAAGCGACAGATGCCGCTGTAGTCACACGAAATAAATAAATGGACCATTTTACCCGCAGGGTCCGATTTACCTTCTGTTCCCCTACTTTTGATACTTGCCGGAGGTATTCGATCTTTGCACGCTTACGTCAATGTGTTACATCTACGTAATAAATACATATTGGGCTTTGCTTTAACCTAAAGACTGCTCACATCTGTCACGTCTGATACTTTTTAGCTCACATTACCCTTTCCGGAGACAAAATACAATGCGAAATACATTGTTAGCCATCAGCGCCATCTGTTTTCCAGGACATGAAGCTCTAGCCGTGAGAAGTCTTATAAATACGTCAGTCAGCAGATGTAGTACCTAACAGGTTTTTAATATCTGAAACACTGGTAATTTTATTGAAATACAGGTAAATATTTGACAACTAAAATGTCTGTCAAATGTTAAATATTTTCTCACTAGAAAAACGATAAAGTGTGAAAACGAAATCCTTGACAAAAAAAAACGGGTTATTTTTGACTTCAGAAACAAAAGTTCAATATAAAAGTTGTAAAGGGTGGTCCAATTTAAATGTGCATCGACTGTTATTTCTGAGGCAAATAAAATTTAAAATAGAATTTTATGAGGAATCCTAATATTATTTCAGATTTTTTTGGGGGATCGTCAAAAATACCTTTAAAAAATACAACTATAAATAATTTTTCGCAACAATTTGAGGGCGACTTTTATCACGGAATGTTAGTAATGACTGTACAGGGAGTAGCAAAAATGGTCGGTTCTTATTTGTCTTCAGGTTTGAATGGAAGTGAGTGTTACTTTGACAATTATGTGTTTTTTTTTTAAATCTGGACATTCAAACATTTTCTGGAAAATTTCTTGAAAATTTTTCGATCTGTAGTTCTCCGCAAAAAAAAAAAACAAAAATAAAAATCTGATTATTTGTGTAGATCAATCTCCATCAGATATTTTTGGGTAAGGGCTGTAGGAGAACAAAATAAACCTGCAGGGGTGCTGTGACAAACGACAGTGGCGTCGCAAAAAACCCAATAGAAAACTCGTTTTTTTTGTGTAAATCAATCTTATTAAAGGTATCTTTGGGGGACATGTAGGAGATGTAGGACTAGATATAGAAAAACTTGTAGGGCTGCTGTAAAAACAAGAGTGGCGTCGCAAAAAAACAACTTATTTTCTTTAAATAAATTTCAATCAAAAACATATTTTTGAGGGACGTGTAGGTGATGTAGGAGTACCGAAAAAACTGAAAGGGCTGCAGTGACAAACGACGTAGCGTGGCACAAAAAATCCAAAAGAACAAAATTTGTTTTTTTTGTGTAAGTCAATCTTAATGATATTTTTGGGTGGCGTAAAGGAGATGCAGTAGTAAAGAAATACCCATAGGGGTGCCGCGACAAAAAAAATAAAAAACTGTTTTTTTTGTGTAAATCAATTCCAGCCGCAAAGATATTTTCGGGGTTACGTAGGGATGTAGGAGTAGGTATAGAAGAAGCCTGTAGGGGTGCCGCGAGTAACGACAGTGGCGTCGCAAAAAATGCAAGAAAAAAATCTTATTTTTTGTGTGAATCAATCTTAATCTCAAAGATATTTTTGGAGGCCGCGTAGGGTGTAGGAGTATAGAGAAAACCTGTAGGGGTGCTGCCACAAAAAAAATCGCAAAAAAATTGTTTTTGTGGAAATCAATTTCGATTTAAAAGATATTTTGTGGGGTCGCGTAGGAGTATAGAAAAAACCTGTAGGAATGCCGTGTTAAACGAGAGTGGCGTACCAAAAAAAATTCCAAAGAAGAAAATCCTGTTTTTTTTGGAAATCAATCTGAATCTCGAAAATATTTGTGGATAACTCGTAGGGGATATATAGGAGTATAGAAAAAAACCTGTGTGGGTGCCGTAACAAACGACAGTGGCGTCTCAAAAAGATCCCAAATAAGAAAATTCTGAATTTTTTGTACAAATCAATCTCAAAGATTTGCGACGGACATAGGTACAGGCAGGGGATGTAGGAGTCGGCGGAGGTAATTGTGCCACCAAGAATAATATTGTAACGAAAAATGCCTCTAAAGTTGTTATATCAGCTTTCTATGAATATGTCTGCAAGGTTTTCTAACCTACTCAAAGATTTAACAGATAAATTTTAAGTTTGCGTATTCTACTTACAGTTTTATAATTTTTGTAATTAATTTAGAGGCATTTTCCGTCACATCTTTGTTGGCCTGAGGCCCCCAGGGCCCCATTTTTCTTTAGTTTTCATGGTTTTCCCTGTAAAGCTTCCATAACATTCTAGAAAATTTGCTAGAACTTATGATTGGTGAACTATCATTGGCCAGGAATATTCTAGAGTATTCTCCAGTCTTCCTTTTTAGTATATAAGCCCTGGGAATTGGGCCTGGGGGAAGTGGAAAGGTTAGAAACAGATTTTGTGCTAATTTTGGAGCAGAAAGAATATTCTTGGACAGTGACAGTAATCTGACACGTATATTTGTGAGCATTTGTGAGTTTTGAAGGCTAAACAATAAAGTTGCTAACCAAGGCAACGAGTTTGGTCTGTGATTGTTGAGATCTGGTACAATATTGTACTTGCTATGGATTTAGGATTTTAAAATTGCACCGGTATTCGGACCTCTACCTGACAGGGTATAGTATAATTGTTTGGTAGGGCATTATGTGCCTTACAGGTTTTGTTTATTTTATAAATTTGTATCCAAATGAAGTGTTTTAAACTTTGAAAAAGCCATACACATAATAGATAGATAGATAGATAGATAATCACTTTATTTCAATAATTTGTACAAAAAATACATTTGAAACAAGTCCAACAAAATAAGAATTTATTTAACTACGCAGAGAGACAAAAAAATCATCCATGGAGTATGGCTCAATGGTATAAATAAGATCAGCCAAACCCTTCTTCAAAGTGGTAAAGTTATCCTCTGAACGTAAATTTTGTGGTAACGAGTTGTAAAATTTTATACATGAGTAATGTGGGCCATTTTCAGTTAATGTTAATTTGAGAGATGGATATAAATACATGTCTCTATTCCTTGTTTTGTATTTACTTATGCCTATATCAGATTCAAAGTAAGATGGATGCTTTTTCAAGAAGAGGATGCATTCATATATATAAATTCCTACTAATGGCATTAATTTCTTTTTTCGAAAAACCCCTCGACAACTATCCCCAGCACCCATTTTGAAGATGATGCGCATTGCTCTTTTCTGAATTTTAAAAACTTCAGGAACCATTACTGACTGACCCCAAAAGAGAATGCAGTATCTTAATATTGAATGGAAGTTAGCAAAATAAGCTACTTTGCAAGTATTAACATCAGTATTTTGTGTTAAAACTATTAGTGCATAGCATACTGAACATAATTTACGCATCAGTTGCTCTAAGTGTCCTTTCCAATTTAGATGTTGATCTAACGTCAAACCAAGGAGTCTGCTAGACTCAGACAAGAGTTTCCCTCCTACGAGTATGTGTTCTGGAATTCTTAATTGGTTTTGATAAGTTCTAAATATGACGCACTGAGTCTGAGATGTATTAAGTATAAGGCCATTTTCATTGCACCATTTGAGTACTTTGCAGAACTGCTCATCAATATGAATTATTATTAATTCTGTCAAGTTATTTGCCGTAACTAATAAATTAGTGTCATCTGCATAGCTAGCTAGAACACTTGTGTCACTAAATAGAGCATAAGAAATGTCGTTCATAAAAATAATAAAAAGGGGCCCAGAATGCTACCCTGAGGCACTCCCATCAACACTTGGCTCAACTCAGATCTTTCAGAGACAGAACCATCTGTTAGAGAAACTCTCTGATGTCTATCTGACAAATAGGATTTAATCCATTTATGTGCCAGACCCCGGACGCCATAATTAAAGACCTTCTGAAGCAGTAGGCTATGGTCTAAACAGTCGAAGGCCTTTGATAGGTCTAAGAATAGGCCGCAAGATAGCAACCTCTTTTCGAAAGCTTGTAACATATTAGTAATATATTCAAATAATGCTGTATCTATAGACTTGCCTTTGATGAAGCCGTGTTGAAAAGGTTGAATTAAATTATATTTTTGGAAGTAATTTACAAATCTCTCGTAAATAGTCTTTTCGAAAAACTTTGAAAAAGATGGGAGAAGACTTACTGGTCGATAATTACTGTATATATTTGGATTATCTTTCTTGTAGACAGGAATGATGATTGATGTCTTTAATCGAGAGGGGTAGATGCCCTCTCTTAGTGAACAGTTAATAACATTTGCTAAAGGCACAGCAAAATATATAACAGCCTTTTTCAGTAAAAAGGGAGGAATTTCATCATCATTAAAGTGTCTGCGATTTCAATAACTTCTTTTGAGCTGACTGTCTTTAAATAAATAGAATTTAAGCTATCTGGAAATTTAGGTATGTAATTGATGTTGCTGGTGTTAACAGTGCTGTAAGCGTTTGTTGCGAAGAAAGTATTAAAATTGTTTGCCACAATTTTTAGATTACCTTCCGGATATTGTTTGCTATTTACAGTTTTATGTCTCGTTAGCTCATTTATGATGTCCCTGTCTGCGTTTTGTTGTCTGGGTCGTCTAGTCGAGATTTGATGTTGTTGATTTTTGTGTCTTGAAGGAGTTTGTTGTACTCTGTCTTTAAATTTTTGTACAGATTTTGTGCTTCTGGGAAATATTTAGACAAGGTATAAAGTAGATCTAATTTATTTTTACAGGCTTGGATAGTTGGGTTCTCAAAGCAGAACTTTTTCCCTTGGTGTTATTTTTGGTTTTAAGTACCGGGAAATGTATATTAAAATAGTAAATGAAGATATTAATATATGCATTATAATGCATCCCATTTTGAATTTGTTCCTTCTGATTCATAAACCTCCTGCCATACTTCATTACGAAGATCTGCAAGGAATCTTTCAATGTTGGTTTTATTATAACATCGCCTATAACTATAATATTTAGCATCGATTCTTTCTTTAAGTTCTAACAATTGTGCCATATGATCCGAGTTATGTCCTGGCATTACATACGTGTTGCAGATTAAATTTTGTGACACCAAAAAATTATCAATACATGTACCTCTGTTAGTTGCAATGCGTGTTGGTTCCTCAATCAAAGCATGCAAGTCAAAAGCTGCCATAAAATTGAAAAGCTTATATTTGGCAGAATTATTTACTAACAAATCAATGTTGAAATCACCGGCAACAATTAATTGATAATTCGCAAGAGATGTGTCACCACATAGTATATACAACATTTCTATGAAATTGTCGATTTCTTCAATTGAATTTCTTGGCGATCTATATATTACAATAATTGCATACTTTGTCTGATTAACAACAACTTGAGCTGCAGTACACTCAAATAAGGGTGATTGTGATAATCTATTAAAGTGTTCTGGCGGCTTACAGACAATAGTTTTTTTAGCATATATAGCTGCACCTCCATGCTTATTTAAGGCTCTGCAGCTACTTGTTATCAACGAGTAACCACTTGGAACATACAGATGTATATTGTCATTATTTAGCTAATGCTCAGTTATACCTAAAATGTGAGGCTGATGAGTGTTTAAAAGAACATGAAGGGAATTAAAAGCTGTGGTCATGCATTGAACATTTTGATGAAAAATTCGAAATCCATTATTAACTGTACATGTTTTTCTTTGCCTGTAATTCAGATTTCTATGCAATTTATTGTCTATGTGTTGGTCCGCTGGCTCTTCCTTTGCTGTAAAAAAGTAGGCTGAAGGTTGAAATCCCTGAGTGAAACTCCTTCTGGCCAATAATTCGCATTGAAGACTCTATCGTACAATTCCTGACTTGGTAGACCTATACTGAAAGCCGAGTTGTTGCCCCGTGTTTCTAACTTGGACACAGAGATTTTGTCATAATCCCTGTACTGCACTAGATCACTTAAGTGGTCCTTTATGTCTTCCTCTGATACTTCCTTTCCTCTCACTCGACCTATATAGATCCATCTTCGACGTATAACTCCTGAAATTTTAGTGCTTTTATTATTGACCTGCTCTCTGTTGGCAAAAATGGTTTGAGATTTTGGTTTGGTGCTAAATCTCCGTCTTCTGTGGTTGACGACTTCTGTAAAAAAATTTTTCGTTAGTAGCTGGTCCCATTTCCTCTTCAGACGAAGCTTGCATAGTTTTCTCATTTTCTCCCAGATTATTTACTGAGGACATAGTTTCCCTTTGTACTCTTTCGTATTTATTTTCATTAATGTTTACATGATTTTTTTGTCTTGTGTTCAGAGGTTCTTGAACCTTCAAGCCTATTGTCAACAAACGATTCAGAATTATTTTTTGTGCCGGTGCAAGGTTTTCCTTTGTTATCTTTTTTTTCAATCACACTTTTTGTCTCTTGTTGCTTTTTTGTTAGATACGATATTTTGTCCTCTAGCAAACTTATTGTTTTATAAAGTAAATCTTGCTTACTCTTAATTTCAGTTATTATTTGATCCTTTGCCATTAATAGGTGTTAAAAGGTTGTACCTTGAGATGTATCTTCTGTCTGCTCAGTAGTGTTAATAATTGGGGGATTTGCAGATCCCCCTCCACAGCACTTAACCATATTGTCTTTACCCATGATTGTAAGACCAGAAATTCTTAATGCACAGGAATTATGTATCACATATTTGCATGTTACACACTTTACAACTGCATTTGCAGCAGATTTTTTGCAGTAGTTGCAATTAACTGGAGACTCGCGTTCAGAAGGCTTGTCATTGCCAGCCATCTTGCTTATATTACACAATTCACTACAACGTATTTGGACTGAATAACAAATTAATGGGTACCGATTTCATCTTCACCAAGTATGGTACAGAAGAATTAAAACTTTGGGACTAACAGTGCATTATAACGATAAAGATTCAGAAATAGGAAAGTGGTTGAAATGCACTTTTGAACTCACCTATTTAGACCTTCAGTCAACGCCCAAACGATGTTGGAGTTTGGTATTTGACCTAGGTATGTTCAATACGTTTAGAAAATGAACAAGTAGTTAAGTAGGTATAGCGATACATTGTCAAATCATATATTGAGGAAGACTCAGATTTTCCACCATATTTTTATGTGCAGAGTGCGTAGTCCTTCACCAACAAGCACTATAAATGCGTGTGAATCATTCCACTCGAAATTTAACGAATCATTCTACTCTATTCATCCATCAATTTACATATTATTTGTGGAGAAATTGACAGAATTTTAAACTGATACTTATGTTAGAATTCAAAGTATACAAACGCCTGCAAAAATTAAGGACGCCTCTGTTGAAGTAAATTAAAGACAGTGACAGAATTACGTGAGAAAGTAAAAAAATGCAATATCGAAAATTGACTTTGTTAAATTTGCTTCCTTTTTAAGCTTACCGAAATAAAATAAGAAGTAACTGATTTATCTGATGTGTGTTTTAAATATATTTTAGATAAAGCCTGGAATATAATATAAATATTAATAAGTTAAAGTAAAATAAATGCTAACACATTTTCCTTTATTATTGCCAGAATGTCAATCTATTACTGTTAGTGGCACAAATACCTGCGTGTTTTTAATGAACTCTTTTGGCCAGTGGCACGTTTACCTGTACCCTTTTCTGGTCAAGTATATTTGGTGGCACCTTCACCTCCTGCCATAGGAGTATAGAAAATATTTGTAGGGGTGCCGTGAGAAGCGACAGTAGCATCGCAAAAAAAATCCTCGTAGGCGTTTATAAGCCTGCCGCGGTTTTAGCGCAGCGGTCGGTCGGTACTTGTTTACGTATGATTACGTATGATTTGCAAATATCCAGTTAATTTTAGAACTATTGCATATAAGTATGTATAAGTCTTTTAAATTATAGTTTTATTTCTGATAATATTTAAAATTATTTTATGCTGCATTGTGCTGCCCTCATTATCGCCATCATCAACTCTATTCTGAATACATAAAAGAAATACATTTTTTCAGTTAGGAAAATATAAACAAATGACATGACTTTGCCAATCATTTAAAAATATTTATTATTTCCATTTTTAACTCCAATTTGGTTTACAATGGTGTTATAGCTCAATTGCAAAGAAACTGTGAAAAAACTAGTAAAACTTCACATTAAGAAACTCTTGTTCCGTCTAACTTCAACCTTTCTTGTTGTCCTATGGCCGCATAACACCATTTTAAGTGGGTGATATAATAGGGATCATCTTTTAGTAACACAATGTATGTAGGATGAAATTTACTGATACTGATTTATGATAAAAATTTTACTTTGGCATTTCTTCTTAAAAATAGATTTCAGGCACCTTAGGCAACCAATATTTTCTTGTTTGAAAGACCAAATAGCCAAATACCGAAGGCCCCTGCTACTGCTAATCATGCTGGCGAGGCATGACAATACAAGCTATAATAGGAACGAAGAAGCACGCCTAAGTTGCTTTTATAGAAGTAAAAAATACAATAGGAAACGCTATGGATAATGTTCTTACCTGTTTGTAAATCTGCAGTACGTATTTTTACACATCATGCAAAGCATGTCGTTAAAAGTGCAGATTAAGCGTATTTAAAAAACGTAGGAATTTCATTTGCCTACCAAGCACGTTCTTGCAGGCATAAACTTAACACGTGCTTCTAATAATGTTCTAACTTGGCACATAACGTAAACACTCATTGCAGATACTGTAGAGACTGTCCTAGCTCGCCCTTTGAAGGCATATCTTTAGAATATTTGAAGCACTTTTATGCTCCCTGTGAAATGAGACACATACCTTTTGTGCCCATGTATTCCTGAATATTTTGGAAATTGCGGGTTTATTTTTTAAAATTAATGTATTCCCCCCATCTATTTAATTTCATTTAAATTAATATTAATGGAAAACCTATATTCTTCTTCTCATCCTCGGCCTGCGTATTGATTTATTATTAATGCCTGCAGGAAGTGTACAAGTGTTTGGTTAATTTATCAATAGTCTCCAGAGAAAACAAAGAACACAAAAGTAATGAACTAATTTCGCGGCAAAGTATAGGAACACGAAATAAACCCACTTAGGTGCAGTTCTTAGGGGATTCCGTATGTGTTGTAGAGCGCATCTTTTGCATGAAACCCCCACAAGGACTATAAATTTCAGAATAATACCTATGGAATTATTCTTTGAGTTGCAGATTGGCAAATTTGGTTATTATTTGACTAACTTGGACACAAAATACCTGCCTGAACTATAATCAAATATTATCAGAATAGAAGTACCTTCTATAAGTTTATGAATAATTATCCATTGTTCTACCCAAGTAACATTTAAAATTGCATAAAAAAACCTGAAGACGTTGTTGTGACCAATAATACAACTTGTCTATAGACGTATCGTCCTTTTTACAGCTCCTTTATGACTGAATATGGATGGTTGGAAACAGGTTTTCGTGTCTTTTCATACAACTTTTATCTGACTTGATTCGATATGACTTTTATAAGTACATTAGGTCGTGTAAATTCAAAGATACCCTAAGGTCATATAGAAGTAGCTCTAAAGTTGTGAAGATCTCTATTAAGACCTTCATATTACCAATTAGTCGCAAATATGGAACGTAGTGTTATTTATACCAACAATGGCAACGAAGACAAAATAATAGTAATTGCCCCCCTCCCCCGCACAAGCATGTGGTTGCTTCTGGGGTACTCCTAGTTTGGAGTATTGTGAGGGTGAGAATTATTTATTATTATTATTATTATTAATCCAATATGACTAAATACAACGGTCTGTTGTAATTTGACATAATGCGAAGTCATATTGTGCAGTGTTTGCTTGTAATACGAAGACATTTCATTCTGTCTCGGCCGTAGGTGGTAAAAACGAAATTATACATTGGTGATATTATGCAATAAAGCATCTTGGTTTTTCACGATTGTACTCAACGGAATCTATATGGCGAATTTTTATTTACTGTGAAAATTATAAATATAGCTCGAAAATTTACAACGCGTCTTTAAAATAATGGAAATTAAAGGAAATGAGAGAAAAAATGTAAAATATGAACGTGCTTAAAATTTAAAGTGTTACAGTTGTACAAATTTCTATGATTTGTGCCCACAAATTAAATTCGAAGTTTTGCCACTTTCTTAAGACAAACATGGTTGTCCTATTTAACTGAATTTCTGATGGCAAACATGGCCGACGGTGCTTATATGACTTAGTACCTAGTTGTAAAACTTCAATCAAACTACTATATAAGAGGTCACAAATAGTTCTAAAATTGTCAAACGACTATTAAGAGGATATAAAGCGACTAAAACTAAAATCCAAATTATAGAATAACTATTTATATGCGCATGCGCGTGGAGGGCTGTCTTTAGAAATTCCTGCAGTCCGGGGTAGGTGCCTCGTAAAGTTCGTAGTAGTGCTAGTAGTAATAGTAGTAGTATAAAAAAATAAAGATTTGTATGACAAAACTTATTAATTCCAAATTTTTGTAACTGCTCGTCTATAACTTCCCGAGCAAATTTGTATTTTGTCCAGTCTTTTGTAAAACTCATAATATTTTTTAGCAGCTGCTGATATGCTTATTCTATCTTATTACTGCTTTACATTTACTGGCATATCATATGATACAATAAATTACGTCTCTCTTTTACTAATGACCCTATGAAAGTCGTATAAAGGTATTTTATTAAAATTACCATACTTACTGGGGTCATATTGAGGTTGAAATTAATATTAACGCGCATGTGCACTTACTTTCTTACCGTCCTGTTCTCATTTCTATGTCGTATTAAGATCTTGCTTAAAACTGTTCTACAACATCTATGACTTCCACTTACTGATGTTTTATTTATATACAGCGTGTCCATTTAGTATTCCCTTCTTCGATTGTGGCTATACTTTTAAGGATAAAAAAAATCGGTTCGGGGGATCCAAATAAGGGAAGATGGAGCACATTTTAAAATTAGTTTGGTATATACAGGGTGTTCCAAAAAAGTGTGGCGACAAAAAAATAATTTTTTTTAAATGGAATGACCCCATTTTTTATCGCAAATGAAGCATATCAAAGTACAGTATACATCCCTAAATTATTTCCGCTTCCATCTGCGGCGTTGCCAAGTTATAATTTTTTTAATGTATTTTTTGCTAAATATCAACCCTTCATTAATATTGCTATATTTTTCTTTCGGCTTGATTTTTTCTCTTGAAACTTTGGTTGTGGATTTACACTTAACCATTTTATTAATGACTAAGAACCAAGTTGAAAATTTTTGTACAGGATGTTTCACTTTTTTCCGCCAAAACTCCGACATTTTCAAACTTAACTTACTATTTTTTTTTCAAATGGAACACCCTATATCTAACATTTCTATTTTATAGAACATTCATTCAGCTTTAATTTGATACCTAATACAGTACCTCTATCTTTAGCGGTTTTTTCAAAAATCCAGTATAAACAGAAAATTTGCAACTTTTTTACTTATTACATACACGCAAATTACTCGAGAATCAAACTTATTTAAAAAGCTGCATATAAAAAAAGCGTTAGTACCAGTTACAATCTGTAGTTTTCCATATTTTTGTATACCTACTACACCTGCATAAATAGAATATTAAAATAAAAAGTTAAAAGTTTTAGGAGAACTCATAGGTGGCCATGGTTTTGTTTCTAGTTTGACACATTTTATTTGCTGCTTGTATTCTGTGTTCGCTGTTTAATTTAAAACAGCAAAAAGTTGTCACAAAATGAATTATTGTAAACATGACTTGATAAGTATGATTTACGTAATTGGTGAATGTTTTGGAAATTGTTTTTGGCATCTCGAGTTTATGCCCAAAAATTCCCAGGTAGAAGGCATCCTGATACCAGAATGCTGCAGAACTTAAAGGAGCGATTCGATCGCACAGGAAATATTGCCTATGGAAAGCAAACTAGAACAAAACCAGTTTTAAATGATGACAATCAGTTACCTATAACATTGGCTGTTGTGGAACACCCTGAAATAGGTGTAAGACAACTGAGTCGGGATTTAGAAATAAAAAAGTCCTCAGTAGTTTTACCCATACCATGTGCAGTTACACCAGGAACTGAATGGTAACGATTTTCAAAAAAAAAATAAGGATGACCAATTACAAAATTATGGACTAATCCTCCCCAAACATTAATACTCCAGTTGTGTTGAAAATTATTCACAAAAATCTTATGAGGGTTTTGCTTATCATAAAAATGAAAATTATGTCTATTTACAAAACCATTTCTGTGGAATGTAGATTCATCGGTAAATAATACAAATTTAAAAAAAAAATCATCCTCCACTGCTTGACCTTGTGCCCATGTACAAAAAGTTACTCTTTTCTGAAATCGTTATCATTCAGTTCCTGGTGTAACTGCACATGGTATGGGTGAAATTTGTTACGCCTAAGGCATTGTCCTACTGAGGACTTTTTTATTTCTAAATCCCGACTCAGTTGTCTTACACTTATCTTAGGGTGTTCCACAACAGCCAATGTTACAGAAAACTGATTTTCTAGATTCGTTCTAGTTTGTTTTTCATATGCAACATTTCCTGTGCGATCGAATATCGAATCGCTCCTTTAAGTTCTGCAGCATTCTGGTATCAGGATGCCTTCTATCTGGGAATTTTTCAGCATAAACTCGAGATGCCAAAAACAATTTCCAAAACATTCACCAATTACGTAAATCATACTTATCAAGTCATGTTTACAAAATTCATTTTGTGACAACTTTTTGCTGTTTGAAATTAAACAACGAACACAGAATACAAGCAGTAAATGAAATATTTACCAAATGTCAAACTAGAAACAAAACCATGGCCACCTATGAGTTCTCCTAAAACTTTTAACTTTTTGTTTTAATATTTTATTTATGCAGGTGTAGTAGCTATACAAAAATATGGTAAACTACAGATTGTAACTGGTACTAACGCTTTTTTGATATGCAGCTTTTTAAATAAGTACAAGTTTGATTCTCGAGTAATTTGCGTGTATGTGATAAGTAAAAAAGTTGCAAATTTTCTGTTTATACTGGATTTTTGAAAAAACCGCTAGAGATAGAGGTACTGTATTAGGTATCAAATTAAAGCTGAATGAATGCTCTATCCAATAGAAATGTTAGATATAGGGTGTTCCATTTGAAAAAAAAGTAAATTAAGTTTGAAAATGTCGGAGTTTTGGCGGAAAAAAGTGAAACATCCTGTACAAAAATTTTCAACTTGGTTTTTAGTTATTGATAAAATGGTTAAGTGTAAATCCACAACCAAAGTTTCCAGAGAAAAAATCAAGCCGAAAGAAAAATATAGCAATATTAATGAACGGTCGATATTTAGCAAAAAATACATTAAAAAAATTATAACTTGGCAACGCCGCAGATGGAAGCGGAAATAATTTAGGGATGTATACTGTACTTTGATATGCTTCATTTGCAATAAAAAAAATCGGGTCATTCCATTTAAAAAAATTATTTTTTTGTCGCTACACTTTTTTGGAACACCCTGTATATACGAAACTAATTTTAAAATGTGCTCCATCTTCCCTTATTTGGATCCCCCGAACCGATTTTTTTTATCCTTAAAAGTATAGCCACAATCGAAGAAGGGAATACTAAATGGACACGCTGTATATTTAAATCGTCTTTATACGACTATCGCTCCGCAAAGTTATAATGTGGTCAAATTATTTTCTTTACAACCTTCGTACATCTATATTTCTAAAGTCGTAAAAGTTGTTGTATTCTCAACGACGGAGACCTCTTTACAACCTTATAATAACCTTTGAAAGACTACCCAACAAACAGGGCTAGTCAAGTTTACCAATGTTTGGGTGAGAACCTACGGAGGTAAAATATTACCAATTTTTTCCTTTCGAAAATCGTTTAAAGTTTGAAAAACCTAAGAAGAAATTTTTGTTATCTAAAACTACTAATTTCTAACCTAATTAAAAACTACATAAACGCTCAACTTTTAGAAAACTTTATTTGGTCCTAATTTAGTTTATTATTACCTAAAATCAGACTTTGAAGACAAGGAAAATTTTATCATAAATTTTTTGGTCAATATTTACTTATTTTTAACTTTCTAGATGCCCTTATAGTCAAGAGATAATTTAAGAAATGCTGAAGGTCATAAGGAAGTAAATTTTGTCTAAATATTTGTCCCTGTAGGTTAGGTCAAAAATAGGTTGGATAGTAAGTAACCTAATCTCTATATTCGACCTATTATATCCCTATAGGTTTTTGGTCGTTTTTAGGTTTATACAGTAACCTAATAATTACTGTGAAGTTCAAAAAGACTAGTTTTTCGGAGTTGAAAGTAAAAAGGGCTTAAAGAAGGTCAAAATTTCTTATAAAAATTACCATGAAGTAAAATTGGTCCAAAACAGTTTTTAAAGTAGAAAAATCGTTTGCAGTGTGAAAATGAATCGTGAACACAGAACATGTAAAGATTGAAGTGTTGCTTGTTCTGTTAGGTAGGTATACAGTGTCCTCCAAAAAGTTCGCAGCATAGGGGGAAAATTTTTAATTAATGACTTTTTTGAAATTTAAGTTTTAAAAATTTTCAGAAATTTCATAAATATTAAAAAATATCAAAAAACTAAATCTTTTAGTAGGGCGTTCAAATTTGGTACACGTACGTGATATTGAAAAAGAAACAAACTTTTTCAAGTAAAACTTTTTGATATTTTAACAAATAAACTAATTTTCAGCGATATATTTTTTTAAATGTCATTTTTGACAGATAACGAAAGTCACGTGACCACGTTTGAGTGGGTAGTTTTTCATCTTTTTTAAAGCAAAAGGTAACCCCAAAACTTAAATTTCAAAAAAAGTCATTAATTAAAAATTTTCCCCCTATGCTGCGAACTTTTTGGAGGACACTGTATAATCTGTTATTTAAAATTTGGATTTTGCATTATTTTCTATAAAGGATTGTAGGAACGTGCCCAAATAACACAATCGGGCCATAAAGAAGATAAAAAATTAAGCTTGTGAAAATGGCGGGATAGATAAGTCTGTGAGTGTTCCCGAAGTGCAGTTACCAATATGATATTAGAAGCCTCATATTATAATGATACTAATTTGGAAGAGTACGCTGAAGAAATTGATGAATCTCCCCGGGGGCAGCTTGAAATGAAAAACTCTATTTATAGATGAATGGATACCTACCTATTCTTGATATTTATCCAAGAATCTCGTAAAATACCTAATATTATTAGCTATACTATTAAATGCAATAAGTATGTCTCTATTACCTAATCTCGTGTTTACCTGGCAATGTTGTCAACCAAAAGGGTTATAAAATTCACAGGCTCAAACAAAGCAGTAGGTCTGTTTCAGCACAACGAAACGGCTGTCAGAAGCATGCGCGGTTTTGTTTTTGGAACGACAAAATGAAACTGCGCATGCTCCTGGCAATTTCAAACTGGTTTCAAGTTCTGCCTAAACAGACCCAATAATCACCTTATTTATTACCTTTATTACCAAAAATAAACCAAATTGTAACTTTAACTTCTTGGTCGCTTTATCCTTTCATAGGGAAAATGTAACTATATGGTCAAAATCCTTATTTATTACCAAAAATAACCCCAATTGTTACTTTAACTTCTTGGTCGCGTTATCCTTTAATAGGGACAATGTAACTATATAGTCAAAATTGTTTGTTATATTTTCCCTGATTTAAGAAATTATGACTTCAAAGTCTAAAAATAGGTAAAATGGAACTTCACAGTTAAGAATTTATTTGCTATCAAACAAACAAACAACAATGCCCTCCATCTTGAAATCAAAATGATTAAAAGTTTACCGATGCAATTATGTTTCAAAATATGAAAAAGTCACACATTGGGACCGAAATTAACTCCTCAAAAGTTTGTTTAGCATATTTTCTTGCCCTGTTCGAATTTTGTTAATAAACATTTTTGAAGATGAGAAAAAAATATATTATTTTTTTGTAAATACACAATATATCTGAGGCGCACGAGTTTTTCCGAAGTATTTCACCTACAATTTACAGAAATATTTTAAGCGCAAGGAAATTATTGCACAGACAACAAAATCCAAACACCTTTAATAATTCCATACCTCTCCGCATACTTATCTATTAGTTTGGTTATAGGGTCAACGGCAGAGACGACATTTTTATTGCATCGGCCTTTTATAGAATATATTTACCGTATTAATAGAAAGAGAAAACTGCTGTTCTTCATAGTCAGATTTAAGTCCAAGTATAGGCATACATTACCTAATTATTACCTAATTTTTACTACTTCAGAGGTCAATTTTACTAAATCCCATAAAGTTATATTACCTATTTTTAACTTAAAAATTACTTCCAGTTCATTCCCCACTTTCCACTTTTTTACCTCATATAGAGGTAAACTGGTTTGGTCAAAATAAATTTCTGACTAGTTGGGTAGTAAAAATTAGGTAATTTTAACTTTGAATGTTTGTTGGGTATATAATGTTGACGTTAAAGTAACCATATTATGCCTGTTATAAGACTTTTATAGGACAATTACTTTCACGATTGGAGTAAATAATATCACAACAACTACTATAAGACCTATATACCTAGTTATTTTGTTTACCTAAACGACAATTTTATAACCCTAATACAACTATTTGGACATTAAGATAAATAATTATAACTTAAAATGTTACTTGGGTAATTAACTAATTGTTATCTGTGTAACTTATTTATTTTATATGTCTTCGAAAATGCCAATGTCACTTGTTTTGACAACTCTATGGCCAACAGAAAATCCGAGACACAAGCAGCAACGAATATATGGTACTTGACGAAATTTTACAAACTTGCGATAAAACATTTCCTGGACACTTGCATAAGACCCTACGATTATTTATAAAAATAATATTTACGTAATTAGTAACTTTTAGACTTTCTGCATGGTTTGGCATTGCCGCGAAATCCTGGCCTACTGCGATTTTTTAAAGGGGTGCGTTTTTCGAAAAACCATATTAGGCATATTTTTATTTAAAATCTGACACCACAGCGTTAATCAGGACACCCTAAAACCCCCACATACCAAATTTGAACAAAAAATATACGGGAGTTCCATTCTGCAGGGTGTCAAAGTTGAGCAAAATAGGAATTTTAAAGGCATCTGGCGAGTCAAGTGTGCCTTGGAATTACTTCGAAACAGTTGCATGGTGAACAGGGCCACTCAAAATGTTGGTGTGAAAAGATTTACTACAAAAATATACAGGGTATTTTTCTCTGAGCCATCTCAAAATTCTGAAATTTTATGAAACTTTATACTGATCAGGAGTTCTCTGGAATCATTGAAAAAATATTAATAAACCCAAAATTATTTTGATATACTCGATTTTTGACCCGTATAAAGTTACAAAAAATTCAGTAATTTGAGATGGCACAGATAAGAGCACTCTGTATATTTCGTATTGGACCTTTGCACACCAACATTTTGAGTGGTCCTGTTCACCACGCAACTGTTTCGAAGTAATTCCAAGGCACACTTGACTCGCCAGATGCCTTAAAATTCCTATTTTGCTCAACTTTGACACCCTGCAGAATGGAACTCCCTGTATATTTTTTGTTCAAATTTGGTATGTGGGGGTTTTAGGGTGTCCTGATTAACGCTGTGGTGTCAGATTTTAAATAAAAATATGCCTAATATGGTTTTTCGAAAAACGCACCCTTTAAAAAATCGCAGTAGGCCAGGATTTCGCGGCAATGGCAAACCAATACCTCGCAAATGATGACCTTTCAGGGACATATTTATAAAAAAATTGCCCCGTTCAATTCCCCCAGCCTACTTAGATTTTCAGGGGTGTTAACACGAAAAACCAGACACACTGTATATTGTTTTTTATTTTTGGTAAAAAATTTGAAAATCTGGGAGAAAATTTGTGATATTATTCTAGGTTATTATAAACAAAAAAATGGGAGATTTAACGTCAAAAAAATAATTAAGGTTATAGTTGACAGAAAATAAAATTTTGCATTTTTTGACAATAATTATAAATAGGTACAACATTTTTAGGTTACATAATATTATCATTAGGTTAAGAGTTTCAGTGAGTTTAAATTATTTTTTTGTCCAAAAATAAAATATAGGAAAAAATATTACTCAAATCATTAGTATCAGTTCTTTTATTCCTGCTATTGTCATCTCTGTTAATTTCTACCATTTCCAAAAAAAAGTATCTTAGATAAATCTTTTTCTTCATGCAATATTTTGATGTTGGGAAAATTAGCAAAATGGCCTGTACCATTAATATGCTCCGCTAGTGCTTTTTTGTTAAGCATAGCATCTCTTTTATGCCCTGATATTATGGCGTTGATCTGGTCGAGACGTTCCCTCGTAAATTGCTCGGTGATGCACTGCGGCAAAATTGTTTTAAACTCTGCAAATTATAATATCACCATATTGCGTCTTTACTCTTCAGAATGACACCATCTCAAATTTTCGATCCAGCTCCAGCTGTTGAACCCTCGTGAAAATTTTCAACAACAAATTTTCGATCAAATGATTTATGAAGGCTCTCACCCCACCACCAAACGGACTGGCCTGGTGCTCTCTTAGTATAATTGTTAATCTGCCCTCTCGTTTATACGAGGTACTCCCAAAAAAAAACAATATTTTAGAACTTTGGCCCCATTTGGTGAACACCCTGTGTAACAGTAGGCCTTGGAATAGGACCATTTCAAAAATAATTATGACCACGATACACAAACAACGGTATGCTACTCCCGATGTAAAAACACGTCGAGTTGGCGCAGATGACGTCACTGCGAACCACCAAGTCGGTTCAGTATCGTGAGTTTAGTTCAAATTTAGCGTCCATCAAGATGTTTCGGTTGGTATCAATGGAATGTGACTTAGTGTTTTGTGAATGTGACATAAATTATTTTATTATATTTAAATTGTGCTTGTTTTATATTTTGTGCTTGTTGAACATAGACAAAAGACTGCTTTTTCGCGTTAGTGGATGTGGAAATTATAACAGAACAACTAAGGGAACGGAAATTAAATATTTCCGATTTCCAATAAAAGACAAAGAAATCTGCAAGAAATGGGTTATTGCATGCCGTCGAGCGGATGAGATTAATCTGAAAAACGGTAATTATTATTATTGTGTTATTGCAGTAATTATTGTTTTATTAATTATTAAACTTTTCAGCTTGTGTATGTTCAGTCCACTTTGAACCTATTTGTTTTATTGGACCGTCCTTTCAGCAACAGTTAAATTACACACCTAGAAATAAGAGAAACCTTAAGTCAGATGCTGTACCTAGTTTAAATCTACCTGGTAAACGAAAAAAACACTGACAATTCAGGGAGGGCGGCACGATTGGAAAAAAGAAGAAAAACTGAAAACACTTTACCAATAGTACCATCTGAGACCTGAGACAATAGAACAAACAGTTACTACTTTGGACAACAACAATGATGAGCAAAGTACCAGCAATTCACTTGGAAAAACAACAGAAGATTTGTACACGGGTGGGAGGGTGTGTGTGTGTCTGGGTGGGTGGGTGGGTGTGGGTGGGTGTTGATGAGTGTGTGGGTGTGTGGGTGTGTGCCTGTTTGTGTACGTTCACATAACTTTTTTAAATTTTAGGATCGAGCAGCAACGCGAAATTTTGAAATTAAAAGAAAAGTTATCGAGCTTGGAAAAAGAAAATGCAATATTACTGGACAACCAGAAGAACTCTGAAAGAAAGATCGAGCATTTGGAGGCTACGTTGAGAAAATTCTTTACACCTGGTCATGTGAAAAAAATACTCAACCCCGAGAATAAAAGAATACAATGGTCCCCAGAAGATATAGCTTCGGCAATATCCTTAAGGAGTGTTAGCCCAAAAGCCTATCGTTATTTAAGGTCACATAACTATCCTTTGCCTGCACTTTCAACTTTGCGTAAATGGGCTACCAAATTTTCAGTTGAACCGGGACTTTTGAATGATGTCATGACTTTTAATGAGTAAGAAATCATCCCAGTTGAAAGAAATTGAAAAATTATGCATTTTGTCATTTGATGAGATGTATCTGTCAAACAAAATAGATATAGACAAAAATGAACAACAGAGAATAGGTCCCCACGAAAGCTGCTAGACAGTGTTGGCCCGCGGTCTAATTACTAATTTTAGACAACCAGTTTTTTATGATTTTGACCAACCGATGACCAAGGATATAATAAATTATATAATTTCAAAACTCTACGAGGCTGGTTTCACGGTAGTTGGCATTGTAAGCGATATGGGTGCAGGCAATACAGGGCTTTGGTCAAGAATGAATATTGGACATGATAAAAACTGTTTTTTCCCTCATTCCAGGAATGATTCATTGAAAGTGTTTGTATTCGCCGATGTTCCTCATCTACTCAAATCATTTACTAGATAATGGATTTTGGGTGCAAAATACTTTAATTGATAAAACTTGTTTTGAAAAATTACTTGAAATATCTACATCGGAACTAACATTAGCTCACAAAATTGCAAATTTTCATTTTGAAGTACGTGGTTCTGAGCGACAAAAAGTAGACCTGCTGTTCAATTACTTTCAAATTCCGTTTCGAAAGCAATAGAATATTGTGGTGAAAATGGTCTAATGCCCCCAAATACCCGTTGGAAAGAAGTTTCAAAATTTGCTCTTTTAATAAATGATTGGTTTGATTTGTTACATTCCCGAGTGAAATTTGTGGGAAATAGTACAACAAAAAATGCTTTTGGTACAGATATTGAAAACCAGAAAAACTTACTGGAACAAGTCTCTGATGTAATTGGTCACATGACTGTAGGAAAACACAAGTCCCTTATTCCCTTTCAAAAAGGGATGTTATTAACAAACAGATCACTGCAGGAGCTATATGAATATCTTCATTGGAATTATAAGGTAGATTATGTTTTAACTTCAAGGTTAAACCAAGGTATTGTCGAAAATTTCTTCTCCTACATAAGGGATATGGGAGCCGCTAATGATCACCCTCATCCTCTGGATTTCAAGCGATTTTAAGCGGTAGCTTACGATGGTTTATATTGGGTAAAAACTCAGCTGCCGTTTTTACAGAAAATACTAATACGGAAGAACATAACGAACAGTGTTTAGTGACACCTCTACAATCTAGGGAACATGAATCGAATAGTATTTTGGAAGAAGGGAATTGTTTAACTCAAGATTGACCGATAATCTTGAAATTGCTCCGGACATGGCAGAAGAAGAAATTTTAATTCCTCATTCGTTTATCCAGCTGCAATATTCCGAAATAGATTTTCCAGAAACATAGCTGGGTATGCTGCTTATAAGTTTAAAAATAAGTATAATTTAGGATCTGCAACAAGTATAACTGAGGTAGCGTCTGGAAAAGAAGACTGGATATATTTTATTTCCAGAGGTGGCCTCTTAAATCCCAACGATGATCTGGTTAAAGTTACTGAAGTACCTACTAGATTTCGAATTCAGAATTATGCATGGTACCTCGCTGTCTAATGAAAAAAAAATTCAAAACGTTAGCCGACAGAACTGTCTCCAAATTGGGAAAGGATTTTAATATGCCTTATGAAGTTATTTACTGTTTAAGCCGCACACGGACTTACATTAGATTACGGGACCTTAATCGGAAAATTAGTTTCCAAAACTGTAAAAAAATAGAAAAAAAATGTCCAAATTCACAAATTGTAAAAAAAGTTGAAATCAATAAATGTAGAAAAAAAAAAGTATGTAGTAGGGATGCAGTCAGCAGGGCAAAAAAATACTCTTTGTTATATGGTCAAGCTTTCGGAATGAATTTATTCCTTCATCAGGATAATAGCTACAATAAAATATACATTATAAAAATGTTATAATGTTAATGTTAGGACCACTTACAAACTTGAGGTTTAGTTTAAACTTCGCAGAAAAAATACTAACAAAGTATCCTATACAGTAAATGCAGAAATTCTAAAACATATTTTTTGTTAGTATTCTTTCTGCGAAGTTTAAACTAAACCTCAAGTTTGTAAGTGGTCCTAACATTAACATTATGATAATTATTGTAGCTATTGTCCTGATGAAGGAATAAATTCATTCCGAAAGCTTGACCATACAACAAAGAGTATTTTCTTTTTGCCCTGCTGACTGCATCCCTACTACATACTTTTTCTTTTTAACTAAGTCAGTCACGACTTACACCTGCTTATCAATAAATGTATGTAATAAATATAAATACAAATAATGTAGTATGTATACCTATTACTTCTGTTAGATCTGCCCTAATGCATACCTATTGCTTAATTTTATTCAACAACTACACATTCAAATCCAACAAAAACCTACACGAAAATAAAAAAACAAACAGTAAACTTGTTAAACAAGTTGATGGGGTTGAATTCAGGATAGGTTTGGAGGCCTTCAAGGAACACCCTTGTTTGAAAAGTTGAGCTTTCGGAAAGTTTTATTTCCTTTTTCAAGACATCTAAAAGTTGTACAAAAATTAAAGATGCCTTTTAGATGTATTGAAAAAAGAAATAAAACTTTCAGAAAATTTTCAAACAAGAGTGTTGCTTTAAGGCCTCCAAACCTATCCTGACTGCAACCCCAGCAACTTGTTTAACAAATTTACTGTTTGTTTTCAACTAGCCAGTCACGTCTACCCACCTCTATCTAGAAATAAAAAACTTAGATTACTAGCCGGTTCCCACGACTTCTTCCGAGTGAAAAGACCCTTTCCTGTGCGCCCGTCCCGTTCCTTCTTAGGGGTTGAATTTTGGAAAAATCCTTTCTTATCGAATCCTAAGTCGTACAATGGACCTACCTCCAAATTTCAAGTTTGTAGGCTTTATAGTTCCAGAGATTTCGTAACGAGTGCGTGAGTGAGTCAGTGGTATTTGGTATTTCGCTTATATTATATATATATATATATATATATATATATATATATATATATATAGATTTGACCGATTCATATATTAACGATTCTTAAAAATATAAAATATATACAGGGTGTCCTATAAAAAAACATATAAAAAAACTATCCCGAAATGTTACGAAAAAATCAAATTTGCTATGAAACCATGACACATATGAAAAAATGCTAAGAAAACGTTTTTGTTTACAATAAAAATTTACATAAGAATTTGAATACATTTTATTGCTAGACAAGGTGGTTCTATTTTTTTTTCTAAAATAAATTATACTAATTACCCATTTCTACGCCACTGGTTGTTCAAGATGTTTGATATTAACAGGTTTTATGCTAACCCATGCCGTTATAACGTGTACCAAATATGACTTAAATATCTCAACTACTTTGTAAAATATTCAATAAATTCCACATATTTCTTGCAAATTTAACACCCTGTAACTTTTTTATAAGGCCTTAAAATGATATAGTTTATATAAGAAAGTGAGGTTATTTTTTGGTTTTCTATCACCTGTTGAAGTGTTGCAGATTAAAACTGAATCACCCTGTACAAAACAAAACAACTTGTTTGTTTCTTCACACCCGCACAACCAATTATTTTTTAAGTAGACACTTTTGTTGAATTTATGTTATCTCGTTTTTTTGTCCTGCAGTTTTGATTTTTCTCTATAATTAAATCGGGTAACGGCTTGCCCAACTTTTTAATTTGCAGTTTTTGCTCAAATTCTTAATATCTTAATTTGCTACTATTTTGACATCAATTTAGTAACGGAAAATTTTATGCACCTAAGTACATTTATATCCTAAATACTTGAAGATACATCGACTAATTTGCATCCTACGTAGCAGAATTTTAAAGCGTTAGCTAATATTATTTTCTCTTGAAAAATACATATTATTATCCATATTTAGCAAAAAAAGGCTGATATAATGATAAAGCTAGTGGTATAAAATAATAGTTTTTTTGGAGTTACAATGTTTTGAAATTTTCATAAATTTTATAAATACGTAGGTACCTACCTAATATTAAGAAATGCCAAAACTAAATCTTTTAATTGGTATAGTCCCGTATAGTATACTTTTTCACAGACAGCGAAGGTCACGTGACCGTTTGAGTAGATCATTTTTTATTTTTAAAAGCAAAAGGTAAACCAAAAGTTAATTTCAAAATAAGTCATTAATAAAAAAATCCCTTATGATGCGAACTTTTTGCAGGACGCTATAAAACATCAAAGTGTTCTATCTAACAATTATTATGTAAGTAGTAATTCTGTTTGCTACAACTATTGTAAGTATCGCAAAAAAACATTTTTTGCTGGTTTTCTACGTTTGGATCATTATTTTTAACCGCTTTGGTTAATAAAAATGTTTTGAATTAAGTAAAAATTTAATGGCGTACATAACCACAATACAGGAGGAAACAGTGCTTTTATGCTGTGTCATCAAAAATCTAAATGCACAACATTCATTTTTAAAGGGCAATTGAATGCAATATTCTGGCGAATGAAATAGAAAAACGCACAAATCTTTTAACATTTAAAGATAAATTATTGGAACATAGACTGACAATTTAATCTGACATAATTATATTACATACCTATACAGGTACATTTTTGTAAGTATATATTGTAATTTGAAATAATGGATTTTAATTATTATCATCATACACCGGATTAAATTGATGACGTTTTATACCTAAGTAAGATGAAAATGCTACTGCAACTATTAAAATTTCTTGTTGTTGTTGTTGCTATTATTATTATTGTTATTGTTATTACCGATATAATTGGTGACATCCAAGAAAATAAATTACTACCATCGTTGAGCTACCACTTAAATATAATTTCTTCCAATTTCTTCATTTCAGAGACGGAGCTGACTGGTGCGTTGGCCGAACTTTCTTAATTGCAAAGGTAACGTGCGCGCCAAAATTGTCTATAATTTTCGTTGGCCTTTCCGGAATTACTAACGAAGAGCTACCAGTGAATTTAGTGGGCCAAGGGCTATACATGCCGTCCGTGCTGCAAGAGACAGTCATAGTTGTGAATCTATATATATAAGATCTCTCTATTCTATCAAGGTAATTATTTGTAGTTGTTGCGCGAAACAGTTTATACAAGGTAAACAATGAGAGCGGTGCGCTGTAAATTTACGAAGTTTTGCGCGAAATTAAGCCCGTTTTTCGCGAATATTTGCTAGTGATGTTTGTGACCCGGTTGTGATGGTTTTGTGATAAAGTCAATTAAAAATCGTTGTGCCATCTATAGTTCTTTTGTTTGTGGCCCCGAAGATAAGTGCCCGAGATATATTGAGAACGAGAAACCCGGACCAGAGAAGTCATAAATATTATTACTATAATAACAATCCACCATTAAAATAATAATCATAGTTTAGGCACTACTAGATAACCGTCTCAAGTGTTTTCTGAAATATTTGGCATAATCGTTAATAGTGAATTAACAATAATTTTTCCCCATCGGCATTATATGCCAATATTTGGAAATAATAACTAACACTACTGCTAATAAAAAAATATATTGATTTCAACGAAGCGTAAAAGATACGAGTTTGTCCACGGTTGGAGTGGATAAGAGGGAAACTTTTTTGTTTTACATTTTACGGGAAAAAGGACACTTCATAAAAAGTTTTGCCTGTTTTAAAAATGAGGTTGCCATGGAGAAATTTAACATTTAATGTACGGGGTGTCCAGAAAAAGATAATTTAATCCTTGACGTTATTTTGCACTATACCTACTTCACATAGTAAGTGTTCCTTTTCCCAGTAAAATATAAAATATAAAAGGTTTCCCTCTTTGTTCTTATTGTTCTAAAAATCATTGTTTCTGAGATATACGTTGTTTTTTTGGAATAAGATACCTATGATTTCCAGATGCGTAACGTCATTATGGTAAATCTGAAGGAAATGAAAATAGCAAAAACGACTATGGAAAGTCATAACACAATCCAAGACTATAAAAAATTGTCAAAAATTGTTTTTAACAAACACGAAGTGATTTTTAAACTTGGCATTTAACATCCAGTATATTTCCTAAGAAGAAAGCTGCAACCCGCCTGCTTATAAAAACTTTTTTGGCTTGAGTTCTTCCAAAGTCGTTTTTCCTACTTTCGTTTCCTTTAGTATGACCCCATCTGGAAATCTTATTAATTAATCTTATTCTAAAAACCCTGTAATAGTTTTTAAGAAAAATTTAAAAGATACAAAAATGAGAGAAATTAATTTGTTGGAGGGATAAAAGATCATGTCATCCTTGTCACATGATCATGCCAAGTCTTTTTGAGTTACAATAATGAGAACCAAGTGATCGAATTGGGTACAAATAGTTAATTATTTGTACCAAATCTCACCTCGATGTCTCTAAAATTGACAATGTAACCAAATACCGATTTTTGAGATTCGGCTGTAACCCCTCTTCATCTTCTAAGGGGATCATTTTTGAGTATAGGTCAGTGTGGTTAAATCACCACATTTTGATGTCAAGAATCTAGGGTTATTGGGTTGGCCTTCTCTTCTGGGACACCCTCTATAAACCATATTTTTAATAATCTGGGTAGCGTGGACTGAAAGTAATGTCACATTTAATGACAGTTGTATAAAAAAATTGTATATTTTCTTATCGGAGATATTGAATAAATGTAATTTGTAATTGACTCCCTTATTTTTGAGTATTTTCATGAATGGTATTCAAAAAAACTTTTTTTTTAATTTCTGTACGCTGTTAAAAAATCACTACTAAAGAAACACCCTGTATTTTTTTTGATAATCTAACGAAAGTATTTAGAAAATTAAAATATCCATACTTTCTTAAATACATGGAAACATTCCGATATTTTTTCAAGCAGGTTATAAATGCGTTGAGTTCTGCTCCCAAGGATTTTGATAATTTTTTCATGCATTCCATTTCATGTGAACAAGTTTATATAGGTACCTACATAGGAAGTGTTCAACTAGAGTAGTGTATCTAATTGTCATTTTTTATGGCTATTGTGTCTGAGCAAGCTATCCCAAAAGTACTTATCCGCACGTTTGGCATTGGTTGATTTAATATTTAATATTCTATGGGCGACATTATTAATTGTCATGTTTATTATAATACCATCCTACTCTAGATCAGTAGCTACTTTGATATACTTAGATAAGTCAGTATATTCGACTATAAATCTTTAAATGTATGAGTGTAATAAGTAGTGGCCTGTAGTGAGTTCAATCCGACTATATAGAGGAGAATACCGTGGAATAAACATTTATTAGTACATAAACTTGATTGCATATTCCGTAAATGAGCTATCAAGACATGAGACCCCGTTTTGAAAATAATGAATGAAAGGGATTATTGATACATACCTAATATTCCCAACCAAAAGGACCTCCGACATTGACATTTTTTAGATTTTGAAGAAAATTAGCCTTGACAAAAATGTATGTTTTACGAAAGTATTCCAAAATTTCCCACAACTCCTAAAACAATAAACAAGGTGTCCCAGGTTTTTTAATCAGGATTTCGAAATTTTGTAGAAAAACTCATTGTATAAGATGAGTTGCTCATATAAACATAGGCCTTAAAGTTCTTCGTTTCTGAGAGACAAGGCATTGTAGTTCTCTTTTTAAAATTGAATTACCGCAAAATAATCAAGCTGCTGAATTGATTTGGTACTGCAGTGTTTTCGGGGATAGATAATGAGCTGAAAATGTCAATTTCTGCGTATCTCACAGAGGGCGCCACTAGCACTATTTTTCGTGCTCTTATTAATAACTTTTTTGAGGTTATATTTTTCGCCTTGCAGGTCCATCATTTTAGTTCATATTTTCGTTTGCAACAAAAGTGGACTCGTATTTCATATAACGTTAAAATCAACCGTTTGGGTTGAAACTGCCAAAACCTGCCCCAAAACATTCGAAACCAAATTGTTTACCTACCGCTTTCAAATGTTACAGATCAACTGTACATTCAAATTGAAGAAAAAATGCCAAATGGCCATTGGTTAAAACGTCATTGATTTTCTAGGGTGTCCAAATTTTGTCAAATTCAATCCTTATTCCATGTTGACAGCGAATAATTTTGGTTCATTGTTCATATGGATTTTTTGTTCACTTTAAATGGTACAGTTGATCTGTAACATTTGAAAGAGGTAGGTGAAAATTTTATGTTTAGAATGTTGGAGTTAAAGGTGTTTTGGGGCACGTCTTGGCAATTTCAACCCAAACGGTTGATTTTATCGAAACAAAACTATACTTTTGTTGCAAAAAAAGAGATGAGCTAACATAATGGACCTGCAAGACTAGAAAGATAACCTCTCAAAAGTTATGAGTAAAAGGACGATCCAAAAATAGCGCAAGGGGCGCCCTCTTTGAGATACGTAGAAATTTTCAGCTTATTCTCCATCCCCAAGAAAACAGCACACAGCAGTGCCAAATATCAGGCCAGCAGCTTGATTATTTTCGGAGATATTGACATAATCCGATTTTAAACAGAGAAATTCAACGACTGTGTCTCAGAATCCAGGAACTTTAGGACCTATGTTTATATGAGCAACCCACATTACAATGAGTTTTTCTACAAAATGCAAAGTCCTGATCAAAAAACCTTGGACACTCTGTATACCTAACGTAGAAACTGACAAATTGCCACAACCATTCTCAGTCCCTAGTAATGCTAACACCCTCCACTTTGTTTTCCGATGTAATAGAACATTTTAAATTTTAAACCGTTTTTATATTTGAAATTAGTTTGCCTAAACATTTTTTAACTTTTTAAAGACAAATATTTTGGTGTAGCTACAATTTTACAAAAATATAGATTTTACTATTTTAAATTAAATAACTAATATATTTTTGGAGATAAGATCAAATTATACAGGGTGTGCCCGGTTGTTTTAGACAAACTTTGACATTTTGTAGAAAACGTTATTGTAGGAAAAAAGTTCCTATAAACATGGATGCATAATCAATAAGTACATAGTTACGTGGAAGAACGCCCGTTCAAATTTACCAGTGGCGTGCGTGCCAAAAGGTACAAAACCGTCAACAGACCACCTGCTAATTTTTGCGTGCTGCTACCAGCTACCATGCATAAATAATGTTTTTTTCAAAATTTGTGAGAAGTCTCTTGCTCTTAGAAATAGGTATTAGAAATGAGAAAAATTACGGGATTTGTTTAAAAACCACTGGCTTAGAAATTATATTTTAAAAGGCTGCTATATTTACACCCACGCACGCACTAAGTAGGCACTGTAGGCAGCCCTGCAGCACCTACCTGTAAATCTTGAAGACCTATTACGTCGTATCCAGTTTGAAGTCGATATCACTTTCAGTTATTGAGATAAAAAATAAACTATGAAAAATAATGACTTTTTAAACACTCTGTATCTCGAAACCTAACGGTTTACACCACCATATTTATATGATTTTTTCTTATAAAACGACTTCGTTTCTACAAAGTTACAGTTTGTCTACAAAAACCGAGGACACATCCTCTTTTTAAAAGTATTCGGGAAATGTGTAGGTATAGATCGAGCCCTACGACTTTTCTTTAAAACAGTTTTTAGAAGCAAAAAAAATATTTAAAATTAAAAAACTGTGGGCGTTTTATATTTCAATAAACTAGATATTATACAAACAACTACTGTTTATACAATCAACGCAAAATTATTAATAATGCATTTAGGTAACTAATTTCTGACTAATTAGTAGTAGAATACTTAGTAAATATGAGGACTTTCTTTTTGCAACAAATGAAGAGTAATTAGTTTTACATATTTGACCATAAATATACAAATTCCTAACTTATTTGAAACTGAAATCAATAACTATACTGTCAATTCACAACCTAATATGCTATAGTTATCTTTGTCTGGTGGGGTCCGTCTAACAATAATTGAATTTAATTATTACATATAAAAAATACAATGTTAACAATGTAATGTTAACAATCATTATTTAATTCTAGTCTTCTAAAGGTGTTTCCGTACAATTATTTCCAGCATTTGTTTTTTTATGTGGCTATTCTCTGACAAATTACCTATCTTTATTCATGCGGTCATTTGCGGACAGTACCTACTAGAAGTCCTTAATAGTCGGTTTAAATTAATCAATCTCCAATAGAAGTGACACATAATTTTTGCCAGTGACACCTACCGACGAATATGCTAATACAATTAGTCTAATCACATTCCATTGTTTGGTGGTGTACTTATTTGCATTATAAAGCTAACCTGTATTATTGCTCTATATATTTTTTTTCATAAGGAAAATTCCGACCTGAGCGTAATATGGATATTAATATTTATTACATGGATTTTACATTTTTTACTGATAATAATAATTAATATACCACATTCCATGCAAATATGACAATGTTTCTGTATGCATGTCCTGAATTTTAAGTTTGTACACACCCCGAAGAATTTGGGAGCGCACTTTCTATCATCTTCATGATAAATTTGAACCCTACTCGTATTTTTATTCTCGATAATTTTTTCCACGACTATTAAAAAACACTATAAATTTGCAAATTAATTGATTGAATTGCACCTACTGTCCGTAATTAGGTACAAAAACTGTGTAGCTATGAAATAATAAAACACACAACTCTTGCCCAATCAACAAACTGAATTTTCATAACAGTACAAACTAAATAGGATGTTTTTCGTGCAATAACTTATAAAATTTCGTTTTGGTCAGCTATGCTAACGTAGGTGAAAGCCTTATGACGTATGTCATTATTCGATAGATACCACGTTGTACTATTGTCAACATAGGTCTCGACGACGTTTATAAAGATGGTTATAGTTTGGTGAGTTTGTTTTGTGATACTTCGGTAATCTCAACATTTTTATCGTGTATCAGTTGTTCATAATTTAATCTGTGTTCAAACTCTTCCCACAACCAACCTGTTTGATAACCTATGGTTAAACATTTATAAAAAGTGGGGATAAAAACTACTATCAAAAATAAGTTAACATGAATACTCTGGAAAAATATCCTAATCCGTCAATTTATGATTTAATAATTGTAGAGAAGGGCTTTAAGAATATTCCAAATAATTATACAGTTTATAGAGCCTCTCTAAATATGTTGCATGGTTTTTTAACTATGAAAAGATTATCTTATTAATTGGTTATCTTGACTGAAATCACAGGAAGAATTCGATATTTCAAGGTAGCCATTATATTATCATAAATTTGGGAAATGGGGATAAACGAAGTCACAGAAGTTTTATATGACAAAAGAGACATAAAACTGTGTTTTCCTTGTAAACATTTCTGGCTAATTATACATATAAATTTATTATTATGCTATTGTTGGTCACTGTAGACCTTTTGTCAGTTTTAAATAATGAGCTCCCTGTATTCTGGCTTCTATGTGATAGTACTTAAGTACTTCTAATTTTTTGGTTAGAGAAGAAATATTTGGTAGAAGTTAATAATTTTATAAAAGCTTGGTTTTTATTTCGTATTATTGCCATTCCTGTATCAATAAAGAAATACATAATTAAATTCTACCCACCTCTTTAAATGAAGAAAAATACAACTTCGAAAATTAATTAAACGAATCGAAGGGCGCGAAGTAAAATCAAGATTATGAGAAAGTGACCAATCTCTTTTTGGCTTACCTAATTTTTCGATATTGTATCCAGGATATTGTAGGCACTTTACCTAAACCAAAAGGAAGTTTTTATCATCTGTCAAAATATGCTTGATAGATATATCTTAAAAATAAAAATTCCGCAAAAATTATTTTCTATAGGTAACATAGCAAATTCCAAAATACCAAAACATCAAATTTCAATCCTTCAATTTTTTTGCTATTCACACCTCTATATAATAATAATTATTATTAGGTACAGTCAATCAGGAGACACCCTAATATTATTTTAAAAATACTTAAACACATTGCCGATTGTACAGGGTGTCCCATTTTTGGTGTTTTTGGGTGTTTTTCTCAAAAATCTCGGTTATTATTAAAGCTAGAGGGTTGCGGTTTTCACGTCACTGTACTACTTTTTTGAGAGGAATTTGGTGGACCAATCAGATTTCAGATAAGTTTTATAGTTTCCGCGCATTGGCGCAGGACTGAAATTTTCGTAAATCTCTCTCCTGGCTACAACTTATATATATCGACAAATTTAATCAACTATTTTTATAGATTTTTTGGCGTAGAATCGAATGGAATAATTAGTTTTTTTTGGTAGCGTTAATAGTTTTTCAGATATGAACTATGGTTTCCATTTAAAAAAATATATAACTTTGGTTTATATCTCAAAAACTATTCACGCTACCAAAAAAACTAATTATTCCATTCGATTCTACGCCAAAAAATTTAAAAAAATAGTTGATTAAATTTTTCGATATATACAGTTTGAGTCACATCTAAAGGCAGAGCCGAACACACAAGGTAGAACTCGCTAAAATAAGCACATATGCTTAATAAACATTAGCCCAAAAAAGCTTGGTTCTCCATATACAGCGTGTTGAAAATTTTCCAAAAATAACATATTTTTTTAATTTTTTCGACCCCATTTAGGAATTCCAACCAAATTTGGTACACATTATACACTGGACGGTTGTCATTTTGTGGAATAATTTGACCCCGTTCCGATCACCAGCGGCGTAGGTACTGTAAATAATTGTAGAAAAAAAGTAGTACGGCCCTGTGCAAAACCAAAAATTTTGCCTTTTTTGGATAGCCCATTTAATTTGGAACAAAAAGTGCCTCTTGGTATTTTTTTATTTCTGGTACAGTTTCTTCTTCGTAATTTCGGATTTTTTAAACTAGTGTCAAGGTAATTATGCTGGCATTTAAAATAAAATTATTTGTATCTACGCCGCTGCTCATCTGAACAGGGCCAAATTATTGCACAAAATGACAACCCATAATATGTATAAAATAATTCCTAAACGGGCTACAAAAAAAATAAAAAATATTTGGGAAAGTTTCAACACTCTGTATATGGAGAACCAAGCGTTTTTGAGCTAATGTTTATTAAGCATAATATGTGCTTATTTTAGCGAATTCTACCTTGTGTTTTCGGCTCTGCCTTTAGATGTGACTCACCCTGTATAAGTTGTAGCCAGGAGAGAGGTTTCCAATAAAAATCGAAAATTTCAGTCCTGCGACAATGCGGGGAAACTATAAAATTTATCTAAAATCTGATTGGTTCACCAAATTTCTCTCAAAAAAGTCGTACAGTGACGTGAAAACCGCAACCCTCTAGCTTTAATATTAACCGAGATTTTTGAGAAAAACACACAAAAACACCCAAAATGGGACACCCTGTACACTGATCAATGCATACAAAAGTAATAAAAACTTTTGATCTTGACATTGTGGAAATCGAGTTATTGGTAAAATGGATCGTCGAATGTATTTGAAGTTCATTTCAATATAAATATGGTTTTCTTGAAATCGGCATTAATATGTCCCAAAATCGTCATTAAAAGCACAGAAATCGTACAATAATGTAGCCCATTATTGTACGATTTTTTCAATAAGTAGGCCTTGGCGAGATGTAAACATCAAACGTCAGACGCGGAGAATTCGCCCGTCAAATGTGACCAAATATTCAAAACCCGGCCGATAAAGGCTCATTTAACTTTTCGTACACATTGCGAAATTGTTTCCTATAGAAGCGCAATCCTTCAGTATACATATTTTAGTAAATTTGAATATCAATAGATTTGTTGTGTATAGGCTGCACAAGAAGCAGCAGTTTGGTTTTTCAGTCAGAAGGTGCCGTCAGAAGGTGCCGGTCATTATACTTGTCCTAGGTAGAGCGATCGGTAAAGTCAAGCAACGCCGCGTGTAGTCGGTTCGGGGACGGGTGATCCCTTATTATTATTTTCTTGCCTAATAAAGCATTTTTTTCCGATTTCAAAAAAAAATATAATATGTACCTCGGCACTGAAGTTCTTTTTATGACTCATGTGGTTTATTTGCCTCGGCCAGAGGCCTCAGCAACTAAACTCCACATGAGTCATAAAAAGTTGAACTTCAGTGCTTTGGTACATAAATAACTATTAAAGTATGCTTTCTTTATTTCAAGCTCAAGTACTTAGGAGTTATTTCTATCTCTAGAATGTGGATCTGATCTATGTATGCGTGGACACACATTATATTCCGTTACTCAATGATTGTATATGTATACAGTGACAGTGTGTCAGGTTTTTTTATTAACACCCCTGAAAATCTAAGTATACTGCGAGAATTAAACGTGACAATATTTTTTTATACAGGGTGTTTCGTTAAGGGTGAAGAGGTACCATATCTCAGAAATTAATAGTCCTGGAGCTTTGGGAAAAAATCTTCTTAAGTAATGTGGTCGCGAAAAATTGCTGGAAATTATTTTTAAGTTCGTAGGTCGGTGTTTGAAACAGTAAATTTGAAAAATGTGTTTTCTCAAAAAAAAAAAGACTTTTAAAGTATATCAAAAATAATGTTATTGCACTGTTCAGCAAATTCTGAACAATTTTCGTTAAGAGTTTTTTGCTCTAGATCTTCAAATATTTGAAACCAATGAAATCTTTTCCTTACTAAATTAATATACTTATTTAAATTTTCCCTGTATCATACGCAAGTTAGTAAGTATCCGAAACTACCATTTGTTAACCGTAAATAAACTTTAATTAATGTCAATAAACGTTTCTCTGTGTGAAAAGCACCTCTTCAGAATATCGCAGAAGGCCAGGCTTTCGTGGAGATGCCAAACCAATACTTCGAAAACGATGACCTTTCAGGGACATATTTACAAAAAAACCTTTATAAAGACAAAGTTTTATTTAAGCCATGTACCAAAACGGATAAAATAAGTTTAGGTTTTCGATAAGATAATTCAATGCCAAATTGCGACAATTTTTTATAAATCAAAAAGCTTGTCGTGCGAATTGTAAAGAAAATACATATTTTGGCAAGTAGGTACTTGCTTATCAACCAATCACTGTCCAATAAAATTAATTGGTACCTACTTTTTTGAACATTTCGAGCGACAAGCTTTTTGGTTGGTCGCTATTTAATTGAATTATCTTAACGGAAACACCTAAGCCTATTTGTTTTAGTACATGGCTTAAATGGAAGCTTGTTTTTAAAAAGGTTTTTATCTTTTATTTTATTTCCTCCTTTTTAGTACATATTCGATTCCCATGTCAGGAGGGTTGTAAAGAAAGTTAGTCCACCATCTTGGGGCATCTGTCATATTGGATTTAGTATGACGTCACTTACCTTATCTTTTTGTACTGGTCAAAGGCTTTCATATGATAGGTACCCACGTGAAGTAGGTTGTGAAAAAATAGATAATTGGCCATCTTGGGGCGGCCACATATTGGATTTAGTATGACGCCACTTAACTTATTGTCTTAAACCCGTCAAACACTTTCATTTGACACCTGTGTCAAGGAAGTTGTGAAGAAATAGGTAATAAGCCATATTGGGCGAACGCCATCTTGGATTTCGTGTGAAGTCACTCTCCTTATCGTTTTCTACTCCTAAAATCCTTTCATTTGATACCCATATCGAGGAGGTTGTGAAGAAATAGGTAATCCGCTATTTTGGAGTTGCGGCCATTTTGAAAAAATCACAATACTAGATTGCATTGTCACCAAAAACCAAAAGAGCAAAATTTCAGCTCAATCGGTTGGGTGGAAGTAAATAAAGTAAAGTAAAAAGTAAATTCAATTAGCAGGACACGTACATATACCTACTCTTTTTTTTCTGTCTATAGGTAGCCGTATCTTAATTAGAACTTGTTTTTTTACTAATCAGAAGGGCACTATGAACTTAACTTAAACTATTAATATGTTTCTAAATAATAAAGCAGAAAGTTCAACTTACTGCTCCCTTTTGTAGTATTTTGCTAACTCATATATTAATTATTATAGGAAACCAGCTTGTTTTTACAGCTCTTTTAATTAGCTTTTACTTCTTTTTAAGTACGGGGCATTTAGGGAAATAAACAGTAATAATTATTGTGATAACAAGGTGCCACTTGGTATAGGGTGGCCCATCCAAGTCGAAAAAGTGTGTTACGAGGAGGCAGGTTAACATGAAATCGTCATTCAAAGAATTATATTGTAGTAAAAATTAAGGGGAATTTGATGGTGTACTCAGATTTTATATACGGGGGTCGGTAAATAAGTTATCGCGAAAAATAATATTTTGCTAAATAAAAAAAAATACATTTTTTTACCTACACAACCATTATAAAACCTTCAAGTAGTATTCCTAAATATTTAGTGTTTTGAAATAACTTCTGTAGGTATTAGCGAAAATGAAAGTGATTTTCTCTATTTTACAACTTACACATTCCTTTTAATAGGATTCCTTATAGGATTCCTTTTTTAATTCTGATTCCAACGATATTTAATTTGACTAAGTTATCTCCAACCGTTTCCGATATATTTATCAGAGAAGCTCCATTAAACTAGATACCTACATAGTCTCATGGTCAGTGTCTGATGTTCGATCCGATTAGGCCAAACACTGACACCAAATTTATGACAAATCAAGTCAGCCATGATAATAAAACTGACGATCAAGTATAGGATGGTAATTCAATATTTCTATTTACCAGTCAGATTAGTCTAAAATTTTGTTGCTGAAGCTGTTATCAGTTACAGTTTAAATAAATCTCTCGCTGCATCTCTTTGCGATTTTTCGTTATTTATTCCGAAATAATTATTTAAAATTCGTTCTTTCTCGTTCTCCCCAATTCTAAACCCAATTTTTCTCTTGCTAATCACACTTCCTGTCGATCTTAATCAATACAGTTTACATATAAATGAATCACTCGGTACATTTCTATTCGGATATTTGCGAGAATACTTCCTCAAAGTTTATATGTGTCTTTTATCATTTTTGATAAAGACTTTTAAAATATCACAGCATTCTTCTTTCAAAAACATTTTTTAAAACTGTAACTAGTAACAGCTTCAGTAACAAAATTTTAAGACTAATCTGACAGGTTAGTATTGAACTTATACAGCCTACTTGATTGTCAGTTTTATTATCATGGCTGACTCGATTGTCATAAATTTGGTTTTAGTGTTTGGCCTACTCGGATTGAACATCAGACACTGGCCATAATACCATGTTTCTATTTTACTGGATCTTCTCTGATAATTAATTATATCCGAAACGGTGGGAGATAAATAGGTCAAATTATATATCGTTGGAATCAGAATTAAAATAGGATTCCTATAGTGGTTAAATAGAATGTGTAAGTTGTAAAATAGAGAAAATAACTTTCATTTCCGCTATAATCAGAAGTTATTTCAAAAAACTAAATATTCAGGAATGCTACTTGAAGGTTATCTAATGGTTGTGTACCTAGGTAAAAAAATAAACTTTCGTGCATTTCTTACCATAGAGAGGAAAACGCGAAAAATCTTAACATTTTGCAAATAAAGTATTTAAAAATACAACCATTCCTAACCCTTTCCGAAGAAATTGTCCAAGGGGGACAACCGACAACCGATGAGAGGAAAAAATTATAGAGAAATTATGTCGATTAATACCACCAAACCGAAGGTTGTTCTGGGAAAACTTATACATCAATAAGGCAGCTCTAAATCTTTTAACAGACGACGAAGAAAACACCAGTGAAGACTGTTAACACAACTAATGTTTTTTATATTTATACCAAAGATTTATGTGCAGGTACCTAATTTATTTAGAAAATATTTGTTTCTCTTCATACTCGAAAAAATAATGTTTTATTTGTTTTTATTTTTTATGTTTTATAAGTAAAGTTAATTTTTTAATTACACGTTTCAATATTTATGATGTATTTTTGTTGATAGTTTCTTGTAAATATGATTGCGAGACTCTTTCTGGCATATATATTTCTAGAAAAAGGGCAGTATGCAGTACCTATGTCATCTTTTAATTTTCTTTAATTATTATTAGAAATACAAAAACTTACTAAGCAAAAGCGCAGTAGTTATAACTAGTATTTGCTGCCCTTATTTGTATCATACGGATATAGGGTTTAACAAGAATATCACATTTTCCAAAATGTTCTTCAAACTACGCGTTGAGACGACGTTTTCAGAATCCGGCGTTTCTCGATTATTCTCAGTGGCCATAGATCTCGCGGTCCTGAGAGTTAGAGGCATTCCTTATTCTACAGTTGGGGAGAAACTAGATTTATAGACATTAGAATGTATATAACAGAATAATTGGCCCATTCATAACTGGCATATTTTCTATATTTTCTACATTTATAGTAAAATAATGGAAACCCAAGGTCGCGTGTTGAAAAAGCTGTGCTTATAAGGAAGGGAAGTCATCGTCACCCCATTGCCTATCCATTTTTCGAAAATTAAAAATGTATATATATCATGTATCATGTACAGGAGAGAGGTTAATATAAAATCGTCATTCAAAAATGAATTTGTAGTAAAAATTAAGGGGAATTCGAGCGTGTACTTGGATTTTTTCATTTTTTACAACATAATAAAATCTAACCATAAGATCTAACCAGATTTGTGAAAAATCAAGTCAGCCATGACGATAGTGCTGACAATTCAACATTTCTACTTACCTCTCAGATTAACTTAAAATTTTGTTGCCGAAGCTATAGTTCGGTACTAATTACAGTGTGCTTCATTTATATGTAAGCTGTATCGAAGATTTAGATCGACAGGAAGTGAACTTAATCTGACAGGTAAGTAGAAATATTGAATTGACAGCCTATTTGATTGTCCGTTTTATTATGTCGTGGGTTACTCAGTTTGTCATAAATTTGGTTTTATTATTTGCCCTACTTCTGGATCGAACATCAGAGACTGATAAGATTGGCACTGACAAACTTCCTAAGAAATGGTCTCTTAGGAATTTTATGTGAAATCTGACAGATAATTCTAAATCCAAGTACACGCTCGAATTTCCCTTAATTTTTACTACAAATTCATTTTTGAATGACGATTTTATGTTATCCTCTCTCCTGTATATGATACATGATATATACATTTATAATTTTTGAAAAATTGATAGGCAATGGGGTGACGATGATTTCCCTTCCTTATAAGCACAGTTTGTTCCACACGCGACCTTTGGTTTCCATTATTTTACTATAAATGTAGAAAACGTGCCGAATATGGGAAATATAGAAAATATGCGAGTTACGAATGGGTCAATCTGTGACACTTGAAAGCTGTAGGTGAAAATTTTATGTTTCGAATATTAAAGTCAACAGGTGCATTGGGGCACATTTTGCCGATTTCAACGCAAACGGTTGATTTGATGGATATGAAACTAGAGTATCTTTTTCTTGCAGGACGAAAAAGAAGTTACGAGTAAAAGCACGATCCAAAAACAGCGCAAGTGGCGCTCTCTATGAGGTACCTACGGCAAAATTGACATTTTCAGCTTATTCTCCATTCCCAAAAACATAGTAGTGCCAAATTTCAGTTTAGCAGCGTGATTAGTTTGGGAGTTGTATATAGTCATAATTATTCTATTTCCAAAAATGAACTTTAACGCCCTATATCTCTTAAACAACGTTTATATAAGGCATATTGGCCTCAATCGTCATATTTTGGCCCAAAATATATGCAGTTGCTCTATGTCCCATTACTTTTGCGGCACCCTGTATAACGTTGGATTCAGAATTAAAAAAGGAATCCTATAATGGTTAAATGACATGGGTAAGTTGTAAACTACAGAAATTTACTTTCATTTTCGCTAAAGCCGGAAGTGATTCAAAAAACTAAATAATTAGGAATACTAGGTACTTAAAGGTTCTCTCATAGTCGTGTAGGGCCGATACTTGATCCTTATTCGTAGCATACGTTTTTGCTAATCGAATTTTAGCGCCCTGACTTAACGCGTTTAAATTTAGCACGCTTTACCCAATTTTTTTTACCAATATCTTGATGAATTTATTGATCAATTTTTTTGTCAATTTATTCACATCGCGTTCCTTCTTAAACTTGTCAAGAAATTCATGAATTGTTCTGACCAAAATGTCAATTTTTGGCTGCTACCAACAGAACAAAAGTTATGTTGATTTCTGAGGTTATGTTATATCTATTGTGCTTGTGCTGCTGAGATGTGTTTTTACGGTTTATTTTACTATAAATATTATGGATAAAATGCTGTGGAAAAAAAAAACTGTATGCCTGTATAAATAAAGCCTATGAAGAAAAAGTCTAAAAGGAAAAATCTACAGCTCTGGTTTTTCTAATTGCAACTCACATTTTTACCCTTGCCACCCTTGAAATTGATGCAAAAATTGACGAAAAATGGAACCTGTTCTAAGCCGAGTTTTAAGCCGTTAATAAATACGCAGAGAAATCCATCAATTTATTTATGTCAATTTTTGTGTTACACTTATCAAGTGTAATGACGGCTCGACTTGATGAATAAATTGACGAGAAAATTGACAAATGTAAAACAGGCTTTTAATAAATATTTATGTACCTAGTTAACGTTTTTTACCTTCGTCATCCAATAACTCACCGTATACCTAACTCTATACTACCTACCTATTAACTGTTTGGTGACATTCTCGGTACCATCCACGACTGGAAGCAAACTTCCTGCTGTGTATAGACCGAAATTTTCCGCCATTTTGGTTACTTTTCAAACTAGTATTAATATTGGTCAATATCGAGTTAGTTCTCGCTAACCTATTAGTTACATGTTTCCGCCATTTTGGTTACCTTACAAACTAGTATTAATATTGGTCGAACTCGCTAACCTATCAATTAATTTTTTTATATTGCGTCAAAGTATGTACTTATTGATCTAAAGGTTGTTTATCTTTTATAACAATTTTTAGATTGGAATGTGGAGCATTTCGATTTCATTTAATTTTGATCTATGTGTCACTAAATCTAATTTTTAAATCCCTCTATTTTTTTAAATTTAGGGTTTGTTACCTCAACATTCTTTCAATTATTTTTCTCTATAACTTTTTTATCGACCCCCGTATACAAAATTCGAGTACACCCTCGAATTCCCCTTAATATTTACTACAAATTCGCTTTTTGAATGATGATTTTATGATAACCTGTTTCCACCCAACACATTTATTCCGCTTGGATGGGGGGTTCTCGTATAATTTCACGAAGGGTTTATCAGTAGGACCACCACTATTTTCTCTGTTACGTTGCTGATATTTCTTTTGGTTCGCTTAAGATGAAACAGGCCCTTATGTGAGTGTTCAGGGAATGATCACTGAAAGTTTAATATTTTTGTTTTGACCGCCAGACAAAAAATCATGTATATCAAGCCGCGTCCAGACCTGGCAAGCAGAGCTCGAGCGAGCCTACCGCGAGCGCAAGTCAAGTCTGTTCGTCTTGCATCGTCCATTGAGAATCACGAGGTTACCACGAGCATACAGCGATCCATCGGGTGAGGCGAACAGGCCTCAACGCCTCAAGCAGACTGCGAATTTCAGTCCAAGGTCGGCTTTGATAAAGAACGGGTGCATGATAAAAGATGCATGTTTCCTGTGTTTTATCACGCCCCCAGTATACAGGCGAATTCGTTACACGTATCTAACTTTGTATGTTCTATGATAATAATTATATTATAATAATAAGAATTATGTAATCCTAATTCTTACAATACCACAGATTAATCTGTGACAATACTCCAAACTAAGAGGTCGCAGAAGCAACCAAATGTTTGTACGAGGAAAGGGGGCAAATTACTATTAGTTCGTCTTCATTGCCATTTTCAGATCGAACTGGGATAGCATTGGCTCAAATTCGCTCAAATACTGCGACAAACCCTAGAAAACCGTAGTAATTCCTGTGAGTGTGTAGACGATGCAAATAATTTGGATCTCAGAGCACAGGATGCCGTATAATGATGTGCTAAAAGGTGTGTTCACTAATTTAAAATTCTAACTAAAATCGAAGGATGTAAGCCTGTAGAAACATGCATCAATCATAAAACAACTTTAAATAAATGCAAACAAAAGCGAATTTGGCGCGGCTATAAAACGTCTCGGGCGAGTGCACGTCTCTGCCACCAACGAAAGGACCTCGTAAATAAAGCTGGACTGCTATTGGTGCTTTCCCCCTCCACCAAGTTTGGCCAACCGCCAGAGGGCGCTGAAGGCTGGTTTTTGCCCGCCATCATGTGCTGATTTCTAGGGCTGTTGGCACCATTTAGGTTCAAGTCTTCTTCTTCCTCTTTTTCAGTTCATTCCAAATAACCCGTCAAAAAAACGCAGCTTTCTTATTGGCTTCCCCTCTGCTGTCAGCACAACAGGGCGGCAGCCTGTTTCGGACAGCCTGTTTCGGACATTTTTAACATATAGGAATAGCAGTCCAGCTTTATTTAGGAGGTCCGTTCGCCAACGACAGGCTTCATACAGCCACTATTATCGGCAGTTTTACAGTGGAGACACAAACAATATAGCCTATTTACGTTGCAATAGTTAAGTTGCTACTGTGGTAATATGCACAAAGGACAAGGACGAGCGTGCTTCTCAATTGTTCCAGTGACGTCAAGGTTGCTATTTATTTCCTAACTTTCAGCGAGCCTACGATGAGCGTGTCCAAGTGTTTACTGCGAGTTCCTTTGTGATCGTCGAAAAATAGAGAGAAGTTGGGTAAATAATAATAACGGCGAGCGCGAGCCGAGTGGTTCGCGAGCCGCTCGTCGGCGCCGTCCACACCTGGCGAATCGCGCTCGAGGTAGGCTCGGTGCGCGCTCTGCTCGCGTCTGGACATATATATATATATATACAGGGTGGCCCACCACGAACTGCATCGATCTATTTATGGAAAACTAAAAGTAGGAAAATTCTGAAAATTTGGTACCTCACCACTGAAGATGGGCGCTGCTCAACTAAAATATTTCGGTGAATCTGGCACTTCCGATTATACCGGAAGCCGATATCAACTTTCTTATCTCAAATGGAACACCCTGTATATTATTGCATTTTTGGATTCTAGGCATCATTTTGGAACAAAAACATGCAACATGTCCTATGTTTAAATCCAACCGTTTTTGAGATATTTGCATTTTTCCGAAAAAAATGACAGGTGCAGACCTAAAGCCAATTAGCAATTTATACGAGGAAACCGCGAAATTTCAAAACGAATTTTTGGCATCGTGTAACAGAAGCCCTGACCTAGTGATCTCTGCTGAGAAGTAAATCCGTTCTTATACAGGGTGTTCACAAAATATGAATAAAAATTGCATTCAAAATGTGCTTAAATCTCGAAATTTTCAAATGGAAACCCCCCATTTTTTTAAATGCGATCTTATTCACCACTAAAAATGATGACAACTTTGTGTAAGGTTTCCTATACCTAAATGCAGTAATTTGCGATTAATTTAGGAAAAACCCACTTTTCGCCCATAAAATGCGGGGTTTGCTTAACGCTTGGAAAATCATATTAGCCGTGGACTTTGAAAAGACAATCGCGGCTGAGGAAATGTCACTTGGTTTATAAATTATAATTGTCAACAATAATGTCGGCGCGCTTAAATTACACATACGAAGATTATTTAAATTTGTTTATTATCTACGGAGAATGCAACAAAGTAATATCAAGAACGTGCGGATACATAATCTTCGTTTGTGTAATTTAAGCGCGCCGGCAATATTGTTGACAATAATTTATAAACCAAGTGACATTTCCTCAGCCGCGATTGTCTTTTCAACGTCCACGGCTAATATGATTTTCCAAGCGTTAAACAAACCCCGCATTTTATGGGCGAAAAGTGGGTTTTTCCTAAATTAATCGCAAATTACTGCATTTTGGTATAGGAAACCTTACACAAAGTTCATCATTTTTAGTGGTGAATAAGATCGCATTAAAAAAAATGAGGGTTTCCATTTGAAAATTTCGAGATTTAAGCACATTTTGAATGTAATTTTTATTCATATTTTGTGAACACCCTGTATAAGAACGGATTTATTTCTCAGCAGAGATTACTAGGTCAGGGCTTCTGTTACACGATGCCAAAAATTCGTTTTGAAATTTCGCGGTTTCCTCGTATAAATTGCTAATTGACTTTAGGTCTGCACCTGTCATTTTTTTCGGAAAAATGCAAATATCTCAAAAACGGTTGGATTTAGACATAGGACATGTTGCATGTTTTTGTTCCAAAATGATGCCTAGAATTCAAAAATGCAATAATGTACAGGGTGTTCCATTTGAAATAAGAAAGTTGATATCGACTTCCGGTATAACCGAAAGTGCCAGATTCACCAAAATATTTTATATGAGCAGCGCCTATCGGCATTGGTGAGGTGCCAAATTTTCAGAATTTTCCCACTTTTAGTTTTCCATATATAGATCGATGCAGTTCGTGGTGGGCCACCCTGTATATGAACTCAGTGGCGTGCCCGCGGGTTGGGGGGTTAACCCCCCCAGGGACCAGGGAACAAAAAACTAAACAGCCTTGGACATTTGGACATCGACGCCGCTCCGTACAGTCTGGCAAATAGCCACACCGCCCGATTTTCCGTTAAAATAGTATCCAATATTCTTCCCAAAAACAATTATGAGCATTGAGTACACCAAATTGACGCACGACCTTTGAATAAAGAATCCCAGGAAGGAGTCAAAGCTCTATGTGTATTATAAAATACGTTAGACGGAAATCACCCTGAGTAGTAATTAAGTTTTGACACAATATTTTGGTATCTGACACGATGATAGGTGTCAGTATGTGGTACTTAGATACTTTTTCGAGTTATTATGCTTAGCTGTGTGGCTTGTGGCACTTTCCTGACCGCCAAAACTAAAATGTTTGAAGGTAATCCATCAGTAAGAAATTTTGTCATTTATTAACTTTTGAGGCTATGCACTAAAGTGGCATATTCGTTTGTGTAGGTACCTACTTCTTCATAATTGGAAATTTAATATTAGAATTGCTGTATTATCAAGAATTCCTAAACTTAAAGACATAAACGTGCCTCATAATTTTTTGCCTGTATTGTAGGTACCGATTTCACGAAAAATGAGGATTTCTGCCTAGTTTAGTTTGTCGAAACTACTCAAAGGTGCGCGCCACTATAAAAACAGAAACGGCATCCGGCCATTTGCAGAGACTGTCCCGGTCGAGCGTTAAGCTCAAATTTGCTGCTTCCTGGAATTATTTATTCACAGCCCACGACACTAAAGATTATTATACCATGTAGCCGCGGCCGGCAAGGTATAATTAATAATTTATTATTAATAGGGCGGGGTGAAGCGTTCGGGGTAGAACCTGATGTTGAATTTGAAGTTTAATCTGAAATAGCATAACATAACGCATTCCTAAGAAGCACTTAAAAATACATTTAATAGAAAAAAAAAAGCGTTTCTATTACAACTTGTAATGTATTATATATTATTTACTGATTTTAAAATTAAAATTAAACAATAGCAGATTCGGCGACCAACAATCATGCGAGTTACCTATACATATTATCACTAATACAAAGAATTTGACATTTCAGATGATGGGTGACTAGTAGTAAGAGGCGAATCAAAACTTATGCTTTCCTAATAAAAAAAACAAAAGAGAGAACTATACATTTGCAATACATTTAAGGACTTTTTTATCCATTTCTCAGTACAAGTGTAGTCAACCCACCCCATACAAAATTTCTGGGCATGCCACTGTATGAACTTTTATTACATTTATTGTTATTGTGCTTGTGCTTGTACTATACAGGGTGATTCAATCATGGTGTAAATATGTTTAACCACATTTGGGAAAAAATAGCTTAATACAAATTCGAAATTAAAAAAACTCAAAAGTCAATAAAAAAATATATTTTCAGAAGTGTATTAAAACTCCTTGTTAACGGCGTTTACCAGATTAGCAGTTAAGTTCCCGCGGTCGACTATACCGACCCCGGGGCGAGGAGTTTTTAAATTTGAGTAAATTTATTTTTTTTTGTATCTTTTCCCAGATATTTAAAAAAATGTATGCATAGTCTAAGTGAATTTATTACCTTTTTGATTTTTTAATGTCATTCAACAGTAATTAGTGGGTGTGTAGGAGTATAGTGAGCTCTCAGTTTCCCACAACAGATGCACGTTGTTTGCAGTCGCAGACAAAACACAAAACTAAGCACAAAATGTGCAAATATGCACCAAAATTAAAACAATCTATCACTTTTCAATTTCGACTTCAATAGGTACAAGTTCATGGCCACGCGAATCAGGGAACTTTCTACACGCCACGGTCCACACGCCTGTACTCAAAATATTGACAAGACTGAGTCGCCTAGTCGCCGCAGTCGCTAGAGTGCTACAGTCGGTACTGTTCCTTCCTATTGCATGCTACCGCCACCGACCATTGCTTTTGTTCTGGCAGTAGTGATTCAACTTCATAAATTATCTGTAATAATTGAACTACTGGCGCATCTGATGCGCCTAGTCATTGACAGCCAACGCCGCCAGTGTCTAGTGGCCGCCCAGTCAGTAAACTAAACAATCATGCCAGAATATCCACCGGCGGGCTGTTTTGTTGCTCAGAAAAAAAAAAACAATAAAAAAATGAAAACGTGCAATATATTAATCGCGATAGGCGTCGTTACGCGTTGCCGCTAGCAATATTCTCGTGCAATTTAAAAATTGTGATGCAATTGTGTGTCGCGAAAAGACTTTAGGCAAATACTGGTGCTTATGATGTAAATGCTACATTTTTTTAAGATATTTGAAAGTGTTATAACCCTTGCCCTTTTATAGAATGAAGACTGAATACACCAAAAATGCAGATGACAGGTAGTTATAAGCTCTCCAGTTCCAACCTCGACGGTTGACATTGAAGCAGAAGCGTCGAGTTATTCGGGTATTAAGGTTCATTTGTCCCACGTTTTAAACTTCGAGAAAAAAAATTCTTTCACGTTTTCCTTTTCAGTAGACCTCCCCCACCGTGTGGTTAAAATTGGTTACACCATGACTGATCCACCCTGTACAAAACAAAACGTTTCTTACATGAGGCGTTGCTGGCGTAAGTTCCGTAAGTAATGAGTGTTGTAAATAACTCCACCCATTGCTTTTAAAATGTCTATGGTTAAAACCACAAGAACCAATTACATTCCTTTTTATATTTAAGGTGAGATGCGTATGTTGAAATAGCAAGTTTTTATTATCTAAGCAAACTATCTATAAAGGGTGAGCCATTGTGCGACCCGACATTATATGACAGAAATTTTGAAAGTAAATGGGGTTTTTGGTATAACGTTTTCTCCACAAAGACCTCGTTTCCCAGTTTTAGAGGGTGTTAATTTTTTTAGAAGTTATTGTTTTATTTCATAATTTCTAAATCAGTAGGTAAAGGTATTTTAACCAAATTTGATACTTGGTACACAATATACCTGATTAGATTCAGAAGGTGTAAGTCCGTTATGCAATCAGTGGTGGAGATAGGGGTAGTCGATTCAGTAAAATTTCAAACAATAAATTAGAAGGGTCCCCTGTGCCTGAATTACTTTTATCGCGTTTTCCGGTAGAGCATGTATTTGTAAACAAAAATTCTCTCGAGACATTTGTTATTATCTGTTACTGTAATTTACACCGGATTGTACTATTTTATTTTTTGAAATTTAGTGAATCGACTACAAACACCTATCTCCATCACTGTTTGCATAACGGACTTAATCTTGTATCATTACAAGTCAATCGATCCAGGTCTACGCCGTCTACGGTGTACCAAATTTACTTAAAACGCCTTCACTAATTTCGAAATTATGAAATAAAACGAAATATTTTTTTAAAAATTAACACTCTGCAACTTGGAATCGAAGACTTTGTGGAGAAAACGTTATGCCAAAAATCTTATTTATTTTCAAAAACACTATCATATATTGTCAGGTCGAACGATAGAAATCGTTCTGGATAATGGAATATTGAGATCTCTTCAAATATGCTCACATATCAAAAGTAATATTATCTCTCCTTTAAATTACTGTCGTTCTTGTTGTTAATAAGAAATTATAGACGATTTATAATTTTTATATTTTTTCTAGGTATTACTTTTGTGCTATTTTAAACGAATTGTTATCATTAATGGAACTATTATACCTAAAGGCTGAATAAGTTGTTGTTTGGGACAAATATCGTCTGTAATGCTAAGTTAAATATTTTATAAGAATTAACAGTAAAACCGAAAGCACCGGCTTCCGTATAAACTTTATTGCTTGAAATATTGCCGTTTTCGGTCTTGATAAATCCTTCAGTTATTCCACGAACCGCGATCGACAGGTCATTTTCATTTCTCCGGTTGAAGGTAAAGCATCCAAGGTTGTCTTGAGAAAAGGGACGAAATATTTAACTTCGATTTAAGAAGCAGACTCATGCGTTGAAATCAAAATAAGATACTGAAATTATTAAGAATATTAGGTTCCCTTCCATTGAAGGAATACAAAGACATTCTCTACTCAGTGCCTTAATGCCATTTTGACAGGAAGTCTCTAGTGAGGTTAAAAGAGCTACAGAGGTACAGTGACATACAAATTCAGAAGATAAAGGAGCTTTAAGCGTTAATGCTAAAGCTATAAATCCAAACACCATGTATATTTCACCCGTGAATGCGGAAGAGGTACGTGCTGTATCGTTGTCGTTGAAAAATAAAACCTCAATCGAAATTGACGACATTTCCACCAAGTTGGTTAAAGAATGTTCCCAGGAATTAGCGATAATATTAGCTTATCTATTAAACAAATCATTATCGTGGGGTATGGGGTATATTTCCGCAATGCTTTAAAACAGCTATTGTGGTTCCTGTCTTTAAAAAGGGCAGCTCTAATAATATGGAAAACATTACACGAATTTCTCTTATTAGCAATGTTGCAAAGGTTATTGAAAAGATCGTGGGCAATAATAGTTATTTACAGGGTGTTTCATTTTGATCTGGAACACCCCTGTAAAATTTGAACTGGCTTACGGATTTTTACGAATTTTTTTTGTATACAGGGTACGTACCTCCTAGACGTAGGTACTTATCAAACACTTTTCAATGACCATACGATTATTCCAGGGCCGGATTAAAAAATTTTTTTTGAACAAAATTTTCGAGTTAAGGTATCAGCGATTTTTCTATCGGAAATCTGATAACGTGGCGTTAATCAGCGCCCCTGAAAACCCCCAGATTCCAAATTTCAAGAAATTATTCCTACAAATTATACTTTTTACACTGCATCACAATTGCAAAAAATCAAAATTTCAATATGAATTCAGCTATTAAGGTGGCTATGGAAACAAGTGAAAATGGTAAAAAGAGGCCCACAGGGGACAATAGTAATAAACCTGATCGGAAACTGTACTCGGTTTCTCTTTTCATTATTGATGTACAGTACAAATTTTATGCCATTTGAGACGCAAGAGAGCTCGCTGCCGTCGCAGGCAGCCATGGAAAAACAATGGCTTGCAGAAATGTCAGTTTATGCATTTACAACAAATGTTATTCAGGATTCAGGGGCTGATGTTACTAAAATAATTTAGTCATAAAAAGAACTTTGACGATCGCTCTACCTATACTAAAATCGAGCAACTCTTACGCCTGGCGTAAACAAAAGCATATGAGTTGAGATATTCGCCAGGGCCGCACTAAGGCACGACCTTTATTTAATTTTAGTTGTACAATTGTTTACATCAAAATATTTTGGAAAAAATTATTGGCTTAATTAAAGTGGTTCAAAACATCGATAAAATTATATGTGGCAGTGCCTAAATAGCTGAAAACAACTAGACAAAATCGCGTAACTACACTTTTGCGATCGAGTACGCCCCTGTTGCCGAGTCGGGTGAAATTTTCTAGCCTACCGACCAATCGCGGAGCGTCATTGAACACGTGGTTTTATTTACGCCAGGCGTAAGGATTGCTCGATTTTAGTATAGGTCAAGTATAATGACGTACGGCGCCTTCGAACAGAAAAACCAAACTACTGCTTGTTGTGCAGCCTCCAGAACAAATCTATTGATATTCAAACCTACTAAAATATTTATCCTGAAAGATTGCGTTGCTATAGATAACAATTTCGCGATGTGTACGAAAAGTTAAATGGGCCTTTATTGGCCGGGTATTGAATATTTGGTCACTTTTGACGGGCGATGGCTCCGCGTCTTACGTTTGATGTTTACATCTCGCCAAGGCCTACTTATTGAAAAAATCGTACAATAATGGTCTACTTCAGTGCCGATTTCTGAGCTTTTAATGACGATTTCGGGACACTGCCGATTTCAAGAAAAATAACTTATCTTATAAATTTCGAAAATATTCTTATAGACTGTCAGCACGGCTTTCGAACAGGTTTTTCGACTGAGACTGGAATCACACGTCTTGTGCAGCATATCAATGGCAAACTGTAGACCGAAATGAACATGTTATCGGCCTATCTTTTGATCTCACAAGGGCGTTTGACAACTGGACGGCCGGTTTTTACTAAAAAAATACAATTTAATGGGACTGAGGGGTGAACATCAATGTCACAGTGTCGTCACGTCACGTCACTTTCCCGTCTGTGTCATTTTGGTACCTTGCAGGGCGGTGTAATCGGGCCATTGCTGTTCATTCTATATTTTGTGAATGATGTATATGTGCAGGATTGTGATATTTTTATGTATGCGGACGACATAATTATGTTTCTTTCGGATTCAAGCAGAGCAACGCTGGAAAGCAGACTGGCAACTGTGGTGTCGGTTTTCATTTCTTGGTGTCAGAGAAATAAATTAATAATTAACAAAGGTAACACTGCAATAGTAACTATGATCATTTCTATGTTGGGAATTCGAGGGTACAGGTGTCAGAGTGTATAAAACATCTATAGGGACCGTAGTACACCGAAATATGAGCTTTAATGTAAAGCTGAAGGAAGTATGTAAAAAAATAATAAAGCGTATTATGTGTTAGCTAGTCTAAAGGAGTTGCCTGGAGATAGACGCTGTTATAAAGAGCTGTTTTAAAGAGTGAACTTAAATAAATTTTTAAAATCCTTCACATTCACTCTTTATAAAATATTTTTTACCCGCCTATGACAATTTTGATTTCAGTTTTAAATCTCGCGCGCTTTTCGACTGACATCCAGTTCCTTCATCGGTATGTCCAACAGGTTATGTTTCAAATTCCACTTCCACCTTCCAAGATGCATTTGGCACTTCTGCTGGTCTTTTATTTAAATAATTTGGGTAGCTTGGCTGCCCACAGTTGTATAATTTGTTAATATCTTAAAGTTTTAAAATGTGACTTGGTGTGACCTTCGATTTTGTGGGTTTTTACTATTGTATAGTATAGCTCCAATTTCCTGTACACACTTGACATGTGAGTATGACATAACGTTAAAATAATTTAGTTTTTTTCATAGTTAACTATTTTTCCAACCCCTATTTTATGTCATACTCTCTTTTAGGTGGTACTGAGGATGGCGTAATAGCCGAAAACGCTTTACCATGATTTTTAATTAAATTATTTGCACGGAAATACACTTCGTTCTCTTTTTCACTCAGTTTTCTCGAAACAGATGCAATTTTTTTGTTTGGCGACATAAAAATTTAGTTGGCCGAAATTGACGGGCGTGAAAAAAATTCCCTCCTACTTGATTTAGAAAAAACACAGAAAACTTTTTGTTTTCAGTGATAGAAAAAAATCGGAAAACTGTACGCTCAATTTTTGAAACAGTCTGTATATTTTAATAGAAAATAAACTTTCTTCGGCCTGTTCGATTTTCGAGAAACCTTGGTTCCTTCGGAGATGTAAAGAGCACACGAAAGTAAAAAAGTTACTTGAAAAAATTTGTTCCCAGCCCACTTGATTTCAAAATAAATTCACGGGTCAGCCGTTTTTTGAGCAGATGTTTTTTAGAGCTCTCAGGTTTAAAGGACTTTTACACTTTCATCAAATTACTGTTAAAATGATGGATAATCTATTTTCAGGTAATGTTCTGCGTACCTGGTGTCGAATTTTTGCACTTTGAAACTGGACGATGGGGAGGTTAGAATAATTAGCCATCACGTCACTGCCAAATAGAAAACACCTTTGTGGTTATAGAGATCCTTAAGAATGCGTACCGGGTGACTCTTTCTGGAAAATATGAAACTGGTAATTTTACGACACATAACCTCGAAATTATTTAAGCGGCCGTAACTTTCTTGCTATTCGAGATACAGGGTTGCCGTTTGTTTTGACTATAAACAGATTGGGAGAGTAAAAAATTGAGAAAATTGTTGCACGGCACCATCGATTTTTCTCGAAACGGGTGCAACTTTTTTGTTTCGAAGATAAAAATTTTGTTCTTGCGGCCATTTTAATTGGTACGGGAAGAGAAAGAAAACGACTTTAAAAAACTTTCCCCGCCCACTTGATTTCAGAGGAAACATTTTAATCTTTTTAGTTTTCAGAGATAGAAAAAGTCGGAAAATTGCAAGTTCACTACTCGAAACACCCTGTATATATTACCCGAAAAGATTGGTCCTCGGCCCACTGGATTTTCGAGAAAACGCGTGCAACTTTTTCGTTTTCAGAGAGATAAACTTGGTTTCTTCGGGGATGTAGAGAGCAAAAAGTTGCCTGCAATTTTTTTCTCAACCGCCTGGATCACTTAGAAACAAATACTTTTGACAAATGCGACTAGCCAAGCATAGGGCAACGGCCGGCAGAGCCCGTCAATTCCAAGCACTGTCCGAGCAGAAAATAGTTCTTATTAAATAAGTACACTCATTAGAAATTCCCACAATACTATGGCTGCAAAATTTTCATTATATTGGACGCAGATATACCCAATACAAGGAGTGTAGGTATCAAGTTTTAAAACAAACTAAAAAAATATGTATTAACGAAGGAGGTTTTTACTCAAACACTGTACGTTTTAATGTGCAACAAATGGGCCAGAAACTAATATTTTTAGCATACACTAAATTACACATTTTTATCGACGTTTCTATACATAGCGTGTCTTTTTATGTTTATGTGGTTTTGTTTGACTATGTATGGTATAGAATCATTAGCGGTATACTTAGCATACTGTTATTAGTTATTATATGTATAGGTACAGGAGGATCACTAGACCTATTGACGTGTTCATCTTTGTGATAATAGCCTACGAAAAAATAAAATCTATCTATCTTCTATCTATGTATCTTCTATATTTCCATCTGTCTCTCTGTATCTATTTATGTATCTATCTAATTTATTTGTAAAATCTGGAAAAGTGGAATTACAATGGAAGTACAATTTAAAATGTGTTTCAGTATGTACTGCTTTTTATAAAAAGAATGTGCAAAAGAAATAAAATGTGTCTATTACTTCTAAATATATTTGAACATACACAGTTTTATACATCAAGTAGGTACCTACATTACTTATTAATGTCAAAAATTATGAAATTAAGTTGGTAAACGACGCAATTATTAAAATTTAATCTTTATATTTTCGAAGAAATCTACCTACCAGTGGTTCCATCTAACATCGAGATGATAGTACCTAACAGAGCCGAAACATACCGTACTTTCACCGTTTTAGTAGACATAGCCATGGCTGGGCGGCGCGCCGCCGTGTATTCGGCTAGGTTCGTCAGTCGTTGGCGGGGGGCGGGGCGTGTTTTTTGCTTGCAAAACTCGACTGATAAGCGGTGCGGGACTACTGTGTACTCCCCCCGCCAACGACTGACAAACCTAGGTGGACGCTCGGCGACGCGCGGCCTATTCACCTATGTCTACTAAAACGGTGAAAGTACGGTATACAAATCTTAGTAAACGACAACCAGAATAGTTGGTTTTGAATACCTTAAACAAAACAAAGTTAGGATGAAGTGATACAGGAAACTGACTCACTTGGCTATTCGCCACGTTAGGTATCTTCCAAATTTGTGGAAATAGCCAAGGATTTCGACTCTGGTATGGTAGATGTCACCACTGGTAGGTTTTCTTCTTATCTTCAACCGCAAGTAACATTGTTATAAAAGCTACCTTTTCGGTTTGAATTATTCTAGGAGTGATATGGCTGTCTTGGTCAAAGTTTACAGAATAAAATAATTCTGTAAACTTTGCCTTGGTAAACCTAATAGCATAAGATGAAACCTAATACGATGAAACAGCTGTCGCAGTCTACTGTTATTGCTCAAATTTTGGCTGTCGACGCTTTATTAGACTATTGTAAACTGTAGCGAATAACATTTCTTTGAATGGTAATTCTTCCCTAAAGAGTACTTAAATAATACTTACCTATGTAATTATTAAATATCGAATGAACGATAATTAACTGCTAGGTAATCTAATTTCTAAAAACATAAAGTTCTTCTTCTGTGAATTTGTACACACAACTGCCTAGTATGTAGGATTACCTACCTATACTACCTACATAAATATTGCTAAATAACCTATGAAATAGTCACGTTCTGACGTACTGTATGTTTCAAATTTGGTAGTATACAACGAGAGTATTGTCTTTCCTTTTGTGTAAGTCCTGACCTTAACTGCGATTGCATCGACCTGGGAAATAATAGCCGTGTAATTGTAGCTCGTATAAGGTGCAAAGATTTCGCGGAAACATAAATTCGACGTTAACCTACACCTTACTGGTTCCCACTCGAGCAGAACACATCTGGGAGCGGTCCCACTATGGGCACGTAAAAGGTTGCAGTCGGATATAACAGCCAATAAGATAATATGCGAGAGCATTATTAAATACAACAACAATAATTAAGATCTCGGGTATGACCTTAGCCTTTCAAGTGCATTACTCTAAATTCGTATGGATTTCGCAAAGTTGATTTTCACGCTTTCGTGCGGGGTCAGAAGAAACAAGAAGAAATAACAGAAAAACAAATGAATAAATAATACGGAACATTATTATTCCAGCCAGATGCGCTTGACCTCTACTGTGGAGAGACGTGCATTGCACGCGGAGGAACAGCTGAATACAACCGGATTGGCGGATTGTATCGTGGAGCACGCGTTCTTTCGCATTAAAATTACTGACAAATTTGTTGGTGAAACGTGATCGTACTTGTATAACTCTGACATATATTTTACCTTCACATTTTCGCCAAAATTGTCGAATTTTCGATTTTATGTGAAATTAGTTATCTTTATTAATTTTCTTACATGGTAATAAAATCTTCCGCGGTGGCGTCGCTCGTACCGGCGCTGACTTTTTAGACTGCATGTTTTTCTGCCTTCGATCGACCTCGGTTCGAGGCAGGCACATGCATAGGTATGTCTTTAAAGAAAAACACCGCTATGGCCAAGAGCGCTGGACAAATGTGGGTTCACGGTATTGCTCCTAAATAGGCTTTACCCGCGTGATTCACTAATTGTCCTACACTCACTGGGATTACTACGGTTTTCTAGGGTTTTCCGTAGTACTTGAGCGAATGCTATCCTAGTTCTATCGGGAAAAAGTCGGCCCTAGCCGCAAATGGCAACGAAGACAAAACAATAGTAATTGCCCCCCTCCCCCGCACAAGCATGTGGTTGCTTCTGGGGTACTCCTAGTTTGGAGTATTGTGAGGGTGAGAATTATTATATTATTATTATTATTATAATTACATATAGTAACATCCCTATATTTGTACATGTAGCTAAAGATAACATTACGCTGAGTCTGCTTCTCTGAATTTATAAATATAACCCATGTAATTTCAACAGACACTTCTTGTTCGCTGCTCGTCATTAAACATTGTTTTTAAAAACGGTTTCTTTCATTGACAGCCCTTAACTGGCGCAGTCGTTCGGACTTTTAGCGAAACGAAAAACCAAAAATCGGTACCTTTCGGTCTCTTTCAAGAGTTCATTCGCAAAAGAACCAATCGGTCGGCGATTCGCGCGCGCGGAATCCAAAAATCGGCACTTTCGCCACGTGAACGTCGATACCAAGGGCCAACGGTCAGTGAAGCAGCCGTCGAGACGACAGGAGCAAGATAGTCAGCAAGGGTGGTCTAGCATCGATCCAACCCTCCTCTGCAGCAGAACAAGCATCGTCTGTGAGCAGAACCCTAGGTTAAGAAGCCTGGGAGGAGACACACATCGCTCGTCCTAGAGGCACCGTAGTTTAAGAAGAAAAAAGAAGAGTGAAAATGAGAATCATCGTTTTTCTACTAGTGTAAGTGTAAATTGTGCTTTTTGTTTTAACTTTTTGTGCGTGTTTTACCCAAACTGGAAGATTTAGAAAATTTAATATCCTCTGTAGAAAACTTAACTTTAAATTTAAATTCGGAACTTGGAAATCCAATAATCATGCCAAACGGTAATGCAATCAATTATAACCTTTTAAAATATCAAGCTGATAATATACCCCCTTTCGATGGTAACCCAAAACTCTTGCAAAGATTTGTAAACGCTTGTGAAAATTTTCTGAAAGCCTTCCAAAATGTCCAAAATGCAGCAGACCCGATTAATATATGTTTATTTGACACAATTTTGAGTAAGTTAAGAGATAGAGCGGCAGACCTTATTGCATCACGTTCAGAATTAAATAATTGGATTTTAATAAAAAACGCACTAATAGCTACTTTTGCCGATCAACGAAGTATTGATTGTCTTATTCAGGACCTAATTTCGTTAAGACCATTTCGTAATGAAACACCCTTACAGTTCGGAATGCGAATCCAAGATACGCGTAGCCTCCTTTTTGCAAAACTTAATGGCACTAACGAGGACCGCAATATAAAAATTGTTGAAATTAATCATTATGAAGAATTTGCTCTGAAAACCTTCATTAACGGTTTACCTTACAATATGCAGCTTGTAGTTAGGCTTAAACAACCTGATTCTCTTGAACAGGCAATGTCGTTTGTGACAGAAGAAGAAAATTTTGTTTATTTCAAGACAGGCCAAAATCAAAATTTTAGACAACCAGTACATAATAGTATTCCATACAGACCAAAACCAACAAATTTACCGAGACCTAACAATCCTAATTTTAAACCACCACCATTTCCACAACCAAACTTTAATTTTCCACAATATATTCCCCCAACATTTAACCAACCACCTACATTTGGACGTTCTCCCACATTTGGAACACCTTTTAATCATTTTAATCAACCAAGACCAAGTTTCCCAAACTTTATGCAACAAAGACCGAATTTTCAAAATTTTACTCAACAAAGACCAACTTTCACACAAAACTTCCAAAGACCTTTCCAACCCCAATTTAGACCAAACTTTCCCCAAAAAACTAATGTTACTAACATGTCTAGAACGAAACCAGAACCAATGGATACCTCAACAAGTACACTTGTAAAACAACCCCAACGTACATTTCAAAGTCAGGAACTTTTTAACCAAGACGTAATCGAAAATTTCCCCAAAACTGACTCAGTTCAATATCCGGAATATACTGATTATTCTCAGCCAAATTATTATCCCGATTATGACTATTATTACAATGACGCTTACGAAAACTATTGCTACCCTCAATACGGTATATGTGAATTCCCGAACCAAGAAGAAACCCAACCAGAAATTACTGAAAATCAGGATTTTCCAGATACTGGTCAGGATTCCAATACGAAATAATACACCTAAATAATTTGTCAATAAAACTTACTTATATTTATATACCCGAATTAGACGCTACATTTTTAATCGATTCTGGAAGCACACGTTCCTTTTTAAGCCCAAAATTAGCCTTTAAATATTTCCCAAATTATGTCAAAAGTGAACTTTTCTTAGTACAAACAGCGCACGCGACATCTTTCCATGACAAAATTGCTATTTTGCCACTATTTCCAATTTTCAATACAGAAGGTATACATAAATACTACATATTTGATTTTTCAGAAAAATTTGATGGACTTATAGGTTTAGATTTAATACTTCAATTAGGCGCAGATATTTGTTATAGTAATAACACTTTAGTTAGCCCAAATTCAATTATACCAATTTATAGGCAAAACGAAAATGATTTAGAACCACAAAATTCGACACAATTTGAAACAATAACTGAAATAATTCCTCCGAGAATGGTACAAAAAATTAAAATACCTGTTAGTTTACGTAACGGCACAGGAATCTTAAATTACACAAAACTAGGAAAAGCTGAAATTCCCGAATGTTTAGTTAATGTTGAAAATAATTTTGCTCTTACCACTATTTTAAACCCAACGGAAAACCCCATTAAAATCGATATTTTTGAACCATTTTCTATAGAATCAGTAAACCCAAGTAATAAACCCATAAATCTATCGATAATCAATTAAAAGCTAATCTCAGAAATTTAAGACTAGAACATTGTAACAGCGAAGAACGCGAACAAATCAGAAAGCTTTGCTTAGAATTCAGAGATATCTTTCATTGTGAAGATATTCCCTTGAGTTTTACCAATCAGGTCAAACACGAAATTAAATTAACTAATGAGTCCCCAATTTTCACTAAAAGCTACAGATATCCAAAAGTTCACCGACAAGAGGTAAAAGATCAAATTTCAAAATTACTATCACAAAATATAATTCAAAATTCCAATTCACCTTGGTCATCCCCGATATGGGTTGTCCCAAAAAAAATGGACGCCTCTGGAAAACAAAAATGGCGCATGGTAATTGACTACAGGAAACTCAACGAACGAACAATAGATGACAAATACCCACTACCGAACATAACTGACATTCTAGACAAATTAGGACGCAGTCAGTATTTCACTACATTAGACCTCGCGAACGGATTCCACCAAATTGAAATGCAATCAACCGATATCCCAAAAACAGCTTTCAGCACAGACACAGGGCATTACGAATTTTTGAGAATGCCCTTCGGCCTTAAGAACGCGCCAGCAACTTTTCAGCGAGTTATAAATAATATTTTACGTGGACTACAAAACGAAACCTGCTTTATTTATTTGGACGATATCATTATATTTAGCACATCCCTTCAGGAACATATTCAACGACTAAAAGACATTTTTGTAAGACTTCGTAATTCTAAATTAAAAATACAGCTCGATAAGTCAGAATTTCTCCGAAAGGAAGTACAGTATCTCGGACACATAGTAACACCTGATGGAATTAAACCCGATCCTAGTAAAATCTCCGCAGTTAAGAATTTCCCGGTACCTACCACTTCTAAAGAAATTAAATCTTATCTAGGCTTATTAGGTTACTACCGTCGCTTCGTGAAGGATTTTGCAAAGATAACAAAACCTCTAACACAATGTCTTAAAAAAGACGCTAAAATCCAACATAATAAAGAATTTTTAAACGCATTTGAACATAGCAAAAATTTATTAATTAATTATCCGATTTTAATTTATCCCGATTATTCCAAGCCATTTATATTAACCACGGATGCAAGTAACTTTGCTTTAGGAGCAGTTCTTTCACAGGGCCAAGTACCTAACGACAAACCCGTAGCATTCGCTTCGCGCACCCTAAATGAATCGGAAATAAAATACTCGACTATTGAGAAAGAACTACTAGCAATCGTTTATGCCTGCAAGTACTTTCGGCCATATTTGTTTGGACGAAAATTTTATATTTACACGGATCATAGACCACTTGTTTGGTTATTTAACTTAAAAGAGCCAAATTCAAAATTAGTCAGATGGAGATTACGTTTAGAAGAGTTTGATTATCAAATTATTTATAAAAAAGGTTGTCAAAATAAAAATGCGGACGCACTATCACGAATTCAACTTAACATATACGAAAATCAATCTACTGTAAATAATCCCGGTGAAGTAGATAAAGACATTTTAGATTACCTTCAAAATTTATGCGAAAACACTGAAACTTTCGAAGAGCCAACAACGAGCGAACAGGAACCCAAAATTAAAATATTGTCGGATATACAAATTAAACCCCCACATGACACAATTACTGACACGGTACATACTTCGAACACGGACACTAGAAATGACGGAATCAGCGTTCTTGACGAAATTATAAACAATAAATCCCATCAATATTTAATAAAAAGAAATCTACACGACCAAATAAAAGTAACCTTTGAAATCCTCGACAAAAACGTCATTATCCATTGCCAAATTCCCAAAAACCCAGAAATAATAAATAAATTCATAAAAGAATATATTTCAGGTGACAAAAACTCGTATTTATATTTTTTCGAAGAAGATCTATTTCCCCTTTTCAATAAAGTTTACATGAATAATTTTAAAGATTTAAAATTAATTCGTTGTACTAAACTAGTAAATAACGTTACAAATGAAGAAGACAGAAAAATGTTTATTATGCATCAACATGAAAATAAAACTAATCACAGAGGCATTTCTGAGACATATGAAAGATTAAAACAAAATTATTATTGGCCAAAAATGAAAGACGATGTTACCCAATTTATCAATGATTGTGTAAAATGCCAGACCCAAAAATATAGTCGACAAAAATCATACATCCCTTTAGTTAGAACTGAAACGCCAACAAAACCATTTCAAATTTTACATATGGACACATTTATATTCGAAAATCAAAACTTTTTAACAATATTTGACAAGTTCTCAAAATTCGGGCAAGCCTTTCCCTACGATAAAAATGCAAAGTCGGTATGCGACAAGTTAATAATATTTTTCTCATTTTTTGGATGCCCAGAAACAATTGTGTCTGATAGCGGAACAGAGTTTAAAAATGAACTTCTCAAAGAACTACTAAAAACTCAAAAAATTAACATTCATTTTACCACTCCGGGCCATCACGAGTCTAATTCCCCAGTAGAGCGCTTTCACTCAACTTTAATAGAGCACTTGAGATTATTAAGGCAAAAAGATAAGTCCAGAACAATTTCTGAGTTAATCCCCTACGCAATAATAGCATATAACAGTACCACCCATAGTACGACAAATTTCTCCCCTCATGAACTCGTGCTAGGTCATACTAACTCTAGAGATCCTTTCGACCTTATATCAACCACTTTTTACACAGATTACGTCGACTCACATAACGAAAAATTAAGTACCCTATACGAAACAGCGTTGGAAAATACAGAAAAGGTAAAAACTAAAATGCTAGAAAGAACAAATGTTAAAGGCGAACAAACTGAATTTAAGTTGAACCAAAAAGTGTATAAAAAATCTTCCGCTCGAAATAAAAGTAAACAAAAATACATCGGCCCTTTTGAGATCATTGAAATTCTTGAAAACAACAAAGTCAAAATTAAAAACTTAAAAATTCCCCAAAAAACGGAAGTAATACACATAAAGGAATTAAAACGCCCACTTGTTACAGATGGTCCGCCCGCAGAATCTCAGTAGAATCAGCTGCCGGATCAAATTTCCACAACATGAACGATAGCCCAGGCATACTGCCTTATAAACTAGGTAACGCGCATAAGGTTAGGTTAGGTTGGACATTCATACAGATATTTAATATATCCAGTATCGTTACTGAATTTAAGGCTTTATCATTAAAATATAATATGATTATATCTCACATAAAAAACAACACGGACTATGACAGGGAATTCTATAATTCGTACATACTTATCAACAATCTAGAAAATAAAATAGAGGAACAAATTTCACAAATAACTCCTTCCACGAACTTATCTAGAAAAAAACGCGGCTTAATTAACGGTTTAGGGAATATAATCAAGAGTTTAACAGGAAATTTAGATCAAGAAGATGCAGCTAAATACGATAGTGAAATCTCAGTTTTAAAAGAAAACCAAAATAATCTGAAATTATCAATGGATAAACAATTAACAATACTATCAAGCTCTATTATAACATTCCAAGAAATCGTAGCAAATGTATCTCACAACCAACAAATTTTGGAATCAAAGATATCTGAAATGATAAGGGTAATCCATAACTATGAACTAGAAACTTTAGATATTTCTATCCAGACAAGGATGCAAATGGTTTTAACGCAAATTTTAATGATGTATCAGAACATTTATGATATTTTAGACAAAATTGAAGTCGCTTTATCTTTCGCAAAAATTAATAATTTCCATAATGCAATAATACATCCTATTGAACTACTAAAACAAATAAAGTCTGTTGCCTCTTCTTTACAAAATGAAAAATTACCGTTTGACCCGGTTATGGAAAATATTTTAAACTTTGAAGAAATATTGGAAATAAAATGCTATTCTAAATTTGAAGAAATAATTTTTATTATAGAAATACCGTTAGTTGAAAATGAGTCTTACAATCTTTTTCACATGTTTCCACTACCAACCCCTAATCAAAATTTCTACAAGGTAATATTTCCCAGTTCAAATTATTTAATGTACAATCAAAAAAGATATGGATTTTCGGACAAACCCTGTAAGAAAATTATAAATGATGAATTTCTTTGTTTTGATAATATACACACAGAAGATGTTAACGATGACTTACCCTGTGAGATCGGATTATTAAAATATAAACATAAGAATAATTGTAACCAAATCGCCATCAATATATCTGAGATTCAAGTACAAAAAATTGACGAAAGTAAATGGATAGTCATTATTCCCAGTGAGACCTTAGCTGTCAAAAATTGTTACAATACTAAAGAAACTGTTCTGCTTAGCGGAACCTACTTAATAGAACTGGAATTCCCTTGTTCCCTAAAAATCAACGAGACAATTATTAAATCTCTTAAAAATGTACAATGTTTAAAAAAATACCATTACCAAAAATGCAAATCAATGTATCAGATAATTATATTTTACAGAAGATGTCTCCAGTAAATTTAAATGTAATTCATACTGACAGACTAAATAACTTGTTGAATGAAATCAATACACAAAAGTTAGAAAATTCTAAGTTACTTAATTATCCAGTTTATTATAACAAAATAAGTTTATGGACAATATTATTGTATGTGTTAATCATAATTGCAGTTTTATATTTTATGTGCAAGTATCTAAGACCTAGTTTTTCAAAATTATCTATTTCCAAAAATAAAAATAATACAAAAGAAATTATTGTCTAGGTCATAGAAACTTATAAAGTTTATATGTCCCTCTAAGGGTGGAGGAGTAACATCCCTATATTTGTACATGTAGCTAAAGATAACATTACGCTGAGTCTGCTTCTCTGAATTTATAAATATAACCCATGTAATTTCAACAGACACTTCTTGTTCGCTGCTCGTCATTAAACATTGTTTTTAAAAACGGTTTCTTTCATTGACAGCCCTTAACTATATATGTACCTATAATAAGCTGTGGTACGTTCTCATTTTTATTTTGTATTTTAATAATTATTATTGTTTTAGTTTACATGTAATTTTTAATTTTAGAAGAATATATTATATAGCTTATTGACTTGTAATACATAAATCTGACGAAAAGACGGTAGGAGCTAATTTATACTTGTATAATTTATACTATTTGGGGAAAAATCAATTCATACTCTGTTAATTGTACCTAGTTTGAATTACTTAAAAATCTTTTTTGTGTTGTTATTACAACATGGTGTTTTTCGGGTGGAAATACAAAAATGGCTATTGGAGTAGTTTTAAGTCAAGAAGTCGATAGTTCTGGATGAAATTTCATTGAAAAATGCGTGTATCGTACGGGCTTCGGAACGTGATAGATCGAATCAAACAGAAAATTTACGTACGAAAATATCTAAAATTTACATACAAATTGAGAATAAGCAAACATGGGAAACTGTTGATAAATGTCATTAATTTAGTTGCGATTGAGACAAATATGTCTTACTTCAAATTGTTAATTGTGACAAGACATAACTTTTGAATTTCAATTGCATGAATTCTGAACTTCAATTGCTAAAATTTTTAAATTGATTGTGAACAAAATGGACAAGAGGAAAGTACCCTAATATGAGACAGTTCCCAATATGAGACCCCGTATTAACTCCTAAAGTAAGAGTCTCCATCTCGCGGGCAATGTCCCAAACAATTACTAATTGTATAAGTCGCCACATGTAGTGCAGCTTCCAGCTCATCTATATTTATAGGTTAAGAACGGCATTGTTTACGTCGACCGTACGTTCACAAACTTTTAAAGGGCTCCGGTTATAGTAAATTTCTAAATAACGAGGTAAGTGTTTAATATGTTTTTGTAGCTTGTTGTGTTGAATAGAAGTTATATTATAATTAGGGTAGTTATTGACGCATTTAATAACGTTTGTTAACGGTTACGGTGTCTTTTACTCTACCATACAAATTTTCGAGCCTTTCTTGAACGAAATAATCATTCTCCATTATTCGTACCCACGCGACTAAAATGGTCTCCTCTGTAAATGTGCAAGAGTTGCACACATTCGAATATGGTCTCTTACTTCTTGGATAGTGTGTCCAGTTTTCAGTATTACTTTGTATAAGATATAACTATTTGAAAATTGTAAAAAGTGATTGAAAAAATTATGCCCGATTAAAAGCGTCAGCATTCTGCCTCATAGCAAAGGTTGTATATAATATCTTTGCTCATAGGTAGTCTAGCTTTAGTTCTGGATTTAGTTGCTGGATCTTGTTGATGACAGTAGCGCCGCCGAAATATTTGGACTGCATGTTTTTCTGCCTTCGATCGACCTTGGTTCGAATCGAGGTCGAGGCACCGCTGATGGCCAAGAGAGCTCGACAAGTTGTGGATTCACAGTGCTCCTTAATAGCTTTATCTATGTGATTTACTAATTGTGCTACACTCACTGATATTACTACGGTTTTCTAGAGTTTTCCGTAGTATTTGAGCGAATGCTATCCTAGTTATATCAGGAAAAGTCGGCCCTCGGCGCAAATGACAACGAAGACACAATAAGAGTAATTGCCCCCTCCACCGCACAAGCATTCAGTTGCTTCTGGGGTAGTCCTAGTTTGGAGTATTGTGAGGGTGAGAATTATTATTATTATCTTAAAAGATATAGAGTCTGGCAGTTCTGCAGCACTCATTTCGCTGGATTAGGCGAAAGCATTCGATACCATGAATCATAAGCTTTTATATTTGCAGTATTCCACTATAGGTATAAGTTTTTCCCAACGTGCAATAAATTTGATTAAAAGTTGGAAGACAGGTTTCAGTATGTCCATACAGTTCAGGATGACTCCTCTATGAGTAAACTCAGCTGCGGTATCCCCTAGGGGTCTATTTTGGGACTATTGATATAGATACTGGGACTATTGATATATACTGCACAGGATACCCCGCTTAGATACACTCATTTCATCTTGAAAATCAGTCTGAGTTAAAAAAATTAGTGGAGGCTTCATGGCCACATACGCTGACTATTAATCCAATAAAATAGAGTGTTATGATCTTTGGCAAGCGTAGACACATTGTGGAGGAGAGCATGGATATTACAGTTGGTGACAATACATTGCAGTGTACGAGAAGCATCATAAGCCTTATGATTTTCATTTCATCTCATGTATCTAAATGCATAAAAAAGCTTATGCAAATTTCGGAAGGTTGATCTTCATAGACATGTCCTGTCGCCTCTAAAAATTGGCCCGACTAACTCTTTAGTTTGTCGCATTTTAACTTTTGTGACGTGGTGTGTGGTCCTTGCATTACAAAATATGATACAAATCGCATACAGAAGGTTAAAAAATGTTGCCTCAGATACATCATATATATGGTATAAAAATATGAACCGATTACTTACAAACTGCTTGAAGCGATTTACATTCCTGCCACCATATATTTATAATAATAGTTATTTATGTACATACCAAGGCACTAAAGTTCGACTTTTTATGACTCATGTGGAATAATAAGTATAAAATAAACCACATGAGTTATAAAAAGAACTTCAGTGCCGAGGTACATATTATCATTGAGTAAAGGAATAATAGGGATATTATATATTTTTTTAAATCGAAAAAAAAAGTATTAGTCAAGAAAATAATCATACGGCATCACCCGTCCATGAAACAACTGCGCGCGGCGTTGCTTGACTTTGACGATCGCTCTACCTAGGTCAAGTATGACAAGACACGGCGCCTTAGAGCAGAAAACCAAACTGCTGCTTGTTGTTTAGCCTCCATTACAAATCTATTAATATTCAAAGCTACTAAAATATGTATACTGAAAGATTGCGGTGCTATAGGCAACAATTTCGCAATGTGTACGAAAAGTTAAATGGGCCTTTATTGGCCAGGTTTTGAATATTTGGTCACTTTTGACTGACGATGGCTCCTCATCTGACGTTTGATGTTTACATCTCGCCAAAGCCTACCTACTTATTGAAAAAATCGTACAATAATGGGCTACTTCAGTGCCGATTTCTGAGCTTTTAATGACGATTTTGGGACACTTCACTGCCGATTTCAAGAAAAATAAGGTTTCGTACTGATGTCCACAACCTCAGTCTAAGATTTGGTGGGCTCATTTCTCCTCGAACCCATCATGCCTAGTTTTAAACGTTCCTTTTCTTCTTGTATACCACAATTTGTGGTATACAAGTTTATACTCTTTCACACTTTTCTAGTTATTATAATATCGCCTTTGTTTCAGGAATTATGTATAGGCTTTTCTTGGTGGCAGCTACGATGATTTCCCTATGTGCCGGAGAGCCCAGGACCCCCCGGATCTACAACGTTCTGATCAGCACAAAAAAGAATTTGTCACCCAGCCATGCGGTGCCTATCTACGAGCCGGTAATAAGGGCCACTTCTTTCGGGTATGCCTTACCGCCGCTGGTATATCACACGCAGATCGATCAGAATGTCCCCCAGACTGATGGATATGTAAGTATTATACAGGATATAATAATAATTTAAATACAAAAAATGTTGAATCGCTTTATTAACAAATAAATATATATTTTTATACCTGTTATTATAAATCAAACCCGGTAGTTCTACTAAGGCCGTGAGCACTTTGTTAACCAATTAAGCTACCGGAGCATGGGTTCCATCGGCTAGTTGTTCATCATCAGTACCACCTAAAAAAAAGTATGACACAACTTAGAGAAAAACCAACGATTTATATGAACATAGAGGAAATTAATTTCTTTTTGGTTACGTGATACTCACATGTCAGGTGTGTACAGAAAAAAATTAGCCAATGAGTCTATACAGGTATAAAAAGACAATGGATAACCCATGTCACACATTAAAATGATAAGTTAACATAACAGCCATAAGCTCAACAAATAGGTACTATGTAAATTATTTTAAACAGACAATCTTCATGGTAAAATCGAACGACCGATTGCGATGCAATGTGGAAGGCGATGGAGACAGTGACTTTCGAGAAGTAACCAACTCGGGCAGAAGACCCCAAACAGTGCCAAAAAGACCGCGAAGTATTATGAAATTGGGCATGAGCGAAACGAATGCCATAATATTTTATATCGTTTTTAAAAAAACATTCCTAAAATTAATGCCCATATTTCCACGTCTTTTTCAAAATCATTGAAAAAAATAAAAATGAAAATCGCCAATCTCAATTTAATAATCTCTAAAGTGGATAAAGGTAACTTTCAGGTTATCTTGAATAAAGTAAATTATGTAGACAAGGTTGAAAGTTTTTTACATGACAATAATTTCTCCTTATTGAATTCCAATCCTTTTAACACCTTCGTTGGTAAAACTATTAATATTATTAAATATTTTAAAAAAAAATTCTTAGATCACCCTAGAGCTTTGATATCTAGTAATCCCTCAATGCCTCGCTTATACGGACTACCTAAAATTCACAAAGGCAATATACCAATCAGACCTGTTGTAAGTTTTTCTGACACTCCAGTCTCGGTAATTTCCAAATTTTTTCTGCAATTGATCAAAGAACTTACTACATTTTCGCCCATTTTTTGTTTAAACAACACACTTGATCTGGTTGAAAAACTAAAACACATCATTTTACCTGAAGGTTGTTTGTTGGTTTCTTTTGTCGTAACTAATTTATTTACGACAGTCCCCAGAACTGAAGTCGTGAGCCTAGTTGGCGATTTACTTAGGGAAAAGAATGTTGAAGATGAGACTATCATCAACATCCTGTCGTTAGTTAATTTTTGCTTGTCTCAATTTTTTTTTGTCTTCAACAATAAAACTTACAAGCAACCCGATGGATTGGCAATGGGTAGCTGTCTTTCTCCTTCTTTAGCATACGTCTTTATGGACTCACTCGAAAGGAAACACATCGTACACAACAATAATGAGGTTTTTCACTGGTTCAGGTACGATGACGATTGTCTATGTTTTTTGAATTGTAGTGAAGTCGATGCTCATTCACTCTTGTTGAAACTTAATAATGTACACTCCAACATTTCATTCACCTTAGAAATTGAAAAGAATTCCTCCTTAAATTTTCTTGATATTTCCATCAATAAAAATCAACAGATTTTAGAATATTCCATATATAGAAAACCAACGCAAACTGACCACACTATCTCCATTTTCTCTAATCACCCTTATCAACATAAAATGGCAGCCTTCCATTGTTACATCCATCGTCTTCTTAATATACCAATGTCCAAAGAAAATTATAAAAAAAAAGCAAACAAATTGCCTTTACAATTTTTATGACCCTTCTATTATCGACTTTCTTATAAGTAAAATCAAATACAAAAAATTGAAACTCGATAATGTTCCTTTTCTCAAAAAATAATAACATCAAGTAGGTATTATTCTTCTTACGCTTAAATCCACATAAAAATAACGTTGTTTTTGCACTCGACGCGGGTTTCGCTAACCAAGTTAGCGTCATCAGGAGATTATTAAAACTAACCCCTTATTACTAACTTACTCTATTTATACTAAAACTACCTACTTTATTAATTCTCTACCTGTCATTTTATTAACATATACAGCCTCTCCATTTACTATTCCCTTCTTCGATTGTGGCTATACTTTTAAGGATAAAAAAATCGGTTCGGGGGATCCAAATAAAGGAAGATGGAGCACATTTTAAAATTAGTTTGGTAATACAGGGTGTTCCAAAAAAGTGTGGCGACAAAAAAATATATTTTTTAAAAGGAATGACCCGATTTTTTTTATCGCAAATGAAGCCTATCAAAGTATAGTATACATCCCTAAATTATTTCCGCTTCCATCTGCGACGTTGCCAAGTTATAATTTTTTTAATGTATTTTTTGCTAAATACCAACCCTTCATTAATATTGCTATATTTTTCTTGCGGCTTGATTTTTTCTCTCGAAATTTTGGTTGTGGATTTACACTTAACGATTTTATTAATGACTAAGAACCAAATTGAAAATTTTTGTACAAGATGTTTCACTTTTTCCGCCAAAACTCCGACATTTTCAAACTTAATTTACTATTTTTTCAAAACGAACACCCTATATCGAACTATTGGATAGAGAATTCATTCAGCTTTAATTTGATACCTAATACAGTACCTCTATCGCTAGCAGCTTTTTCAAAAATCCAGTATAAACAGAAAATTTGCAACTTTTTTACTTATTACGTACATACAAATTACTCGGGAATCAAACTTGTACTTATTTAAAAAGCTGCATATCAAAAACGCGTTAGTACCAGTAACAATCTGTAGTTTACTATATTTTTGTATACCCTACTACACCTGCAATTGTTGATTGTTGATATTTCCGTATGCTATATCAAATATTTGCCTAAAATTGTATAGTATAGTCCTGAGAATTGTAAGATATTACAATAATTTATCTGTTTAATTTGTTTTCGCTCCAAAATTGAAGTTTGAAAGTTGGTGTAGCAGGATTTTTTGTGGTCGGTTTCAACAATGCTTTTGACTATCTATGGCTCCTTTAATCTATGCCTGTTGGTACTAAGAAAAAAGATGCTTAGTTCATTAATCTAAATAATTAAATATTTGAGGAATTTGAGTACTGCGTCTACTACTTCTACTGCCCTTTGAACAACTATCATTGGTCCACCACCAGCCTTTTCTGAATTAGCAAAATCTGCTCAAATAAATATTATATACTACAAATTTTGCCAGTTTTTTCAGTTATTAATCCCAACAACTTTATAATATTAAGACACATACCCACCAAATATATATAGCGGATCAACAAATTAAGGCAGTGTCTTATTCTGATCCTAATTAGTAGTGAACTCACCTGTGTAAATAGAGAGGCTGATCTTTTTAATTTTAATTAAAAAAAGTTCAAAGTTTTAGGAGAACTCATAGGTGGCCATGGTTTTGTTTCTAGTTTGACATTTGGTAAATATTTCATTTGCTGCTTGTATTCTATGTTCGTTGTTTAATTTCAAACAGCAAAAAGTTGTCACAAAATGAATTATTGTAAACAAGACTTGATAAGTATGATTTACGTAATTGGTGAATGTTTTGGAAATTGTTTTTTGGCATCTCGAGTTTATGCCCAAAAATTACCAGATAGAAGGCATCTTGATACTAGAATGTTGCAGAACTTAAAGGAGCGATTCGATCGCACAGGAAATGTTGCCTATGAAAAGCAAACTAGAACAAAACCAGTTTTAAATGAAGAAAATCAGTTAGCTATAACATTGGCTGTTTGTGGAACACCCTGAAATAAGTGTAAGACAACTGAGTCGGGATTTAGAAATAAAAAAGTCCTCAGTAGGACAATGCCTTAAGCGTAACAAATTTCACCCATACCATGTGCAGTTATACCAGGAGTTTTGGCGGAAAAAGTGACACATCCTGTACAAAAATTTTCAACTTGGTTCTTAGTCATTAATAAAATGGTTAAGTGTAAATCCACAACCAAAGTTTCAAGAGAAAAAATCAAGCCGCAAGAAAAATATAGTAATATTAATGAAGGGTTGGTATTTAGCAAAAAATACTTTTAAAAAATTATAACTTGGCAACGTCGCAGATGGAAGCGGAAATAATTTAGGGATGTATACTATACTTTGATAGGCTTTATTTGCGATAAAAAAATCGGGTCATTCCATTTAAAAAAATATATTTTCTTGTCGCTACACTTTTTTGGAACACCCTGTATATACCAAACTAATTTTAAAATGTGCTCCATCTTCCCTTATTTGGATCCCCCGAACCGATTATTTTTATCCTGAAAAGTATAGCCACAATCTAAGAAGGGAATAGTAAATTGACACGCTGTATAATGGACTGTAGGGGATCGGGCCCTTATTATCCTTATTTAAACTAAATTTACATCTGTAAATTTCCAGGCTTTCATAGGCATCTAATAATCTCCTGTCAGGTAGATATTTAATTAATCTTAAATTGTCTATAGTTATCCTAAGATTATTTTCAAAATCATGTTCGGCAATGGTAGATTTTTCTAAATGGCCGTCTTTTAAATGTCTCGTGTGCTTATTGAATCTGGTTTTTATGGAACGTCTAGTTTGCCCAACATACTTTTTAGTACAATCAGAACAACTAACTTCATATATTCCACTTCTTTCTAGGACATCAGTCTTGTCCTTGGGATTTCCTAATAGATTTTTAATATTATCGGAAGATTTATATACCAATTTAAGTCCTGCATGATTAAATATTTTTTCTAAACCTCTCGTAAGTCGCGGATTGTATGGAATGGAAATATACTTCGTACTATCAGGTTTTATTCTAAAAGCAGTGGAATATTAAACGTATTAGAAGAAAACCTGATATAGTACTAAGTATATTTCCATTCCGTACAATCCGCGACTTACGAGATAGCTAAAGTTATTTATTTTTAAACTTATTGGCAAGACTACAAAATGCTTAGAAATCTTGTGCTACTTTGAAATACGAAAAAACAATCCTATCTGAATTATTATTTATAAGTTTACAAGTGACCCGGCGAATTTTTGGCGTAGGTACCCTAAAATAGGTCAACGCAAACCCTGATATCGCTTGTCTTGTGATGCTAGGAGGATTGCGATCCCTGGTGATTTTACCTCCTATTTTAGATACTCTGTTCTCCAGGTGGGTCCTTCCAGTACATCGACCACTGATCTGCTTCAAAAAGTAAAGAAATCCTTTGTCCTCTTCGGTTCCCTTGCGTTTTAGTAAATTTCCGTACCTAGATGCCTTCTCTTGTGATACCTCACTTACACCTACATTTTTAATTAATTCTTGCATTAGACAAAATGTTTTTCCTTCTTCATGGAAAATTGCAAATTCTAATACCAGTTGCAAAGCGAGGTAATCCATCTGAAGTTTAACATTTTTTAGACCTATTAGTATTCTTCCTATACCTTGTCCAAAATTCTCGATAAAATTATATGTGAGCAACTTAGTGATATTCTTGCACTATAGGTACAGCCTTATTCCTAACACTCATAAATTCACTAGAGCTTCTGACAATTACAAAAATACCTCATCCTCATCTTGCTGCCCTTTAGTCCCGTAAAAGGGGGAGTACAGTGATCACTTTAGTACCTGCGGTGCAAAAAATACTTTTTGTTGCCGGAAATCTAAGAAATGAAATGAAAATAAATATAAATAAAAAGAATGTTTTAGTGGCATATCAGGTAAAGGATATCAATTGAAAAAAAATGCACTCCAACCGGGACTCGTACCCGGGACTCCTACTGGAGCCGTAAGCACTTAACCAACTAAGCTACCGGAGATACGGGTTCCATCGGCTAGGTGTTATTTATTCCAATTGATATTAGTCAATAGCGGTGAGATGTAGGAGACTTCGGCGTCTTCTACAGCTACTAGCTACTAGAAGGGGTTAGAGGGTGCTCTTAACTTAACTATTTCAGACTGAATTCAGATTCGCTCGTTTTTGTTAAGAGTTATCTTGGTAACAGGCATTAAAGAGTTGTTCTTAATGAAAAAGGATATCTACTGGAGCCTCTCCTATTTACTATATACACCGCTGACTTTTACGAATATTTGAATTGTGTTAAGTCCCATCAATATGCCGACGATTTTAAACGTTATTAGCGCTTCAATATATCTGCTACTACTTGCGTCCATGACGACCTAGACGACAAAATATAGCCAATTTCTCAAGCACACGGGTTAATGTTAAATGGGTCTAAAACCTAGGTATTTAATAGTCTTTGGCAGGGGTAGGGAATTGATTGCTGATTACGGGAATTATGACATTGTTATCAATTATGTGTTTTTTAAAGTTTCAGCGTCCTGTGACAATCTTGGTGTTTTCTTTGATACTGATATGCTATTTCAGAGCCGCGTATCTTATATTTTAAAGAATAGCTTCTCGAAATTGAGAACCCTACATACTACATATTTTTGCAGACATCCTTGGCACTGATGTTAAAGTAAGATTATGCGAATCTCTCATTTTGTCGTTGATGGTTTATTAAGATTTCGTATTCTGGCCGGCTTTATTACAGCGGGATAGGGATACCTACCCTTTAAATCCTGCAAAATGCCTGTCTCAAGTTCTATTTCGGCGCCCCTAAATTCACCCTCTCTATGCCAAATCAGAGTGGATCAAACTTGAGAGCAGATTTATTATCTGCATATGTTTTTGCTTATTGTTTTAAAAATTAATGCTTCCAATGAATCCTTTGCTAAAACTTCGGACAGTAATAATTGTGTCAGGGATTGAAACATGAAAATAGGACCCCTTATCCAATACATTCTTCGTAGATTCGTCAATACATTATATCGCAGTATTCTGAATAAAGCATAAGCTACGTTAAAAAATTGTATAAGTAACTACATCGAGCAGCCTTCACCGGATGATCTACTAACAAATTTATCGATATGTGTTCTCATTTGCTTTTTCCGTTTGTGGGTTCTAGAAGCATTTTTCAAAAAAGCGCTCAGCTTACTAAATTGCGAAATATCGACCTTTTCATGTACTCTCAAGCATTGTCAATGTCAGCATTGAAAGAGAAAGCTTTTTTTTTCATATTAAGAAAAGAAGCCAGCGCCCTGTCCAGGATACAATTTTCACCATGTAATATGTGGATTATGGATAAAATTTTGTGTTGGTTTAAAATGAAATAAAACCTCTGGAAAATTGCGTTTCCGAGTGTTTTGTTAGCTGCTTAATCATACGTCCGTGCACTAAACAGCTGTGATGCTTGCAGATTCGGGGCAATCCTGCAATCCAGGAATTGACCCAGGAAATAATAAAAAGCCCCAAGGCAATACCAGGCACACTGGACGGTGGAATTAGACAAATAAGTAACGGAGATCTCGCACCCGAACCGAGAAGATACGTGAGTATACCAGTATATCCCATTATAATGATCTTGGCGATGTTGATTTAGGTCGTGGCAGCGACGCTTACATTACATTGTAGCTATTAAAAGACGTACGAGTTTGTCATTTTCTATCATATAAACGGTTAGAGCCCAAATGAAGGCAAATTTAAACGACGTAGTTTTTTTGTATCAGGTATCTCGAGAATATGCTTATCCGATGTAAGTAGACCCGTAGAAAAAACACCTCAACACTATTTTTGGTTGTGTCTGAATAACCGGTCGGGTATATTATTTTAAAAACAAAAAAATGACTACTCTGAAAATATACTCTGTAACGAATACAAAGTTATAATAGAAGTTTGATTTCTCTAATCATATTTATCTCCCCATATAGATAGCACAAGCACCAGGCCTGCACTCTATTCAACCTGGTCAATTGTCAGATTCGCTTCAACCAGGACAGGCGGCCCAATCTCCAGTAAAACTCCAGCCAGTGCCACTATCACCAACTCAACTGCAATTGGATAATGAGAGAATAACCAAAAATCTGCAAGACCCTGTTCAGCCATTACCCGTGGAGCACTTTGTGTCATATTATAACCCTTATACGATACCAAACTACTCTCAGTATTTACCGAAGGAAGCAGAAATTACCAAAAAACAGGAACCAAAGCTGTTAAATTTCCCTCCGCTGTTTAACAAACCGGATGATCCCAAGCAAGTTGTCGCGAATTTTAAGAAAAGCTCTGATATTCCAGATGTACCGCCACCGCCGTTACCAGTCAAAACTTCTTAATTAAAAATGTCCAGTTTAGATACTGTTAGTTTTTTAATTTGCAAATTTGCAAGCTCCTTTGCTAAATTTTAAACAATGTCCACTATAGTTGCTTTCTATATAAAGCAATATATGTATTTTTTTTTTAACTTTTAGTATAGTCCGTTACCGTTATGTTGTTATGGACCATGGACCCCAAATGAATAGTCCTAATGATATGTTAGATGAAACTCCTGATACCTTCGACAAGAAGCACCTCGTCAAAAACCCCCTGAACTTATATTCAGCCACAGCTCCAGAGTTAAAGTATCTATTACCTCACACATTGCCGCTATTATCATTTTTAGGAAGATATTTCAGTACCGTTGAACATTTCAGATTCCGCTTTACAACTAAGAATTTGTCTGCTAGTATAATCTATTTTGTCGTTTCATGTCGTTTATTAAGAATTATTTTTTCATTTGGCACCTAAGCCTACTTTGATATTTTAAGATTTTCAGCATTTAAGCACATAGTGGTCTCCAGATCGACTTAGCAATAGGCGAGACAAAAAAAAAACGTCGAGTTGAAATTTGAGCTTCTGAGAATCTGCCCTGCTTATAATATGTAGTTTAATAATTCTAGGTTCGAAAAATCACGTGTGGCTTGGAAATTTTCAAAAAAATAATTTTTCACACAGGTAAAGTGATTTTTTGAAGGTTTTACGAATTTTATTAAGGAAAATGTCGACTTTCTTACCCGACCACTGGCGGAGGTGTGGGTATTTAGGTAAATTATTTGATAAGAAATATGTTAGAACCCCGTATAACATAAACTAAAACATCTTTTTCGGATAGATAGAGTTATTTAATTTTATGCAAAAAAGCTGCTCTTGACATTTCTCCTATCTGCTGCCATTTCAGGACAACTTTGATTTTTTTCTAATTTATTCTCCGAGTCCCAATTTTTTATCAAGTTTTCAATAATAACGATATGAAAAAACTTAAAAATTAATATGTACTTTATATTTTTTAAAAATTTTGTCACCCGGTATCCTGGAAACGAAGGCAACGTATAAAAAAGTGTATACTGCAAAACGACATCTTGCAAGCTTTAAAGTCCTAAACATAACAAGAGAATCACTCTGTATACCTCAAGCTGTTTCTTATTGCAAGTAACAGCTAACTTTAAAGTCTATTTAAATACCTAAATATCTAGAGAAATGGAAGAACCAAAGTTTGAATATGATATTTTTATACAGGGTGGCCGATCGAAAACAGTCCGCCCTTAAAAATTCCGCAGGTGTTCATTAAAAAAAAACGCATTTTTATGAACAAAAGATAACTCCAACAAACTCTAAATTGAAGTTTATGACTGAGCACAGGCTACTAAATTTGCGCCTAAAAGCAATCAGGTTTTTATAATTGCATACATTCCAAAAAATAATTGTTTTTCTGGGTGTGCAGCTATTTTTTCCTTTAAGGTGGCATAAACATACATGGCATTAAATACTACCAACCCAAGTGAGTTTTTTGTGTTTATTTTGAAAATCATTTTGTTTTTCAAAAACCCAATGCCCTACTCAAATACTGCATTATATTGGACATGTTTTGACAAAAAATCAGCCAAATCTGATGTCTCGTTTGGAAAAACAATATACCTAAAGTTTCTGGTAATTTTTTATTAGAGAAGAAGAAGAAAATATATTTCAGGTATATTGTTTTCGCAAACGGATATAAATATATCCTTTACTCAATGGTAATAGGACAACCCGGTGCTTTCGCCATAATTTGGACAACGCTTTCGTATCATTGGAGAGTAAAAAAGCTTGTAACAAACTATGTTAATTCTAAGGACAGCATAGATATTCTTGATAAAAGGGGAACATATAGGCTAAATTGTGGATCTTGCAATAGTTCGTACATTGGCAGAACATGTCGACCCCTCCGAACCCGCATAAACGAGCACTTACGTAGGGGGAATTCTGCTTTTGGTGAACATCTTCGCATGCCCGAACATAATTTTAGCCCTCATTCTAATTATTCAAAAATTATTCATAATATTCACTCCAAAAATTTTAACAGAATTGACTTTCAAGAGGATATTGAGATCAGAAAGCAGATAGAAAACAACACAAAGTGCTTAAATGTAAAGGTTAATCTGAACAGATCTTTCATATTCATCCTTTTACATACATATGTTGATAAACAGTGGGGTTTTACGTTTCGGCTCTGGCCTTACTAAATAATTTTTTAACATATTTCTCCTCCCAATACAAAGTTACTCATCCAAATGAACTTTAAAAATATAAAAAATATATTTTAATAAATTGATTGTTATCTTGTTAATTTATTTCAACTACCATTTTTATAATATAATATTTATACTTTGTGTCGAATAATTCTCTACAAAAATTTTAAAAGTTGAAGCCAATACTTTTATTTTTTATACTTTCCCTCTGCTTGGGCCACCTGTTAGGAGGATTTGAATTTTGAATTTGGCACCGTTTCTGCCCGGAATCCCATCCTGCGCATTTTCCGTTAAAATTATAAATTTCATTGCTTCCTCCAGAATGTTCAAACACGAAACTCGGCCACCGACTTCATAAAGAAATATGATAATTGATTTAATTGTTGATAATCTACGTAAACGTGTTTCCACTGGACTGAAGTTCTCTGTGCACATCTAACATGATAATGTCCCATAAAATTATGAGCATAACCTCAAAAAAAATTGTTTTTAATTCTCATTTTCACATATCTTCAACATAATACTCACTTTCAGGTGGCACCTTTCTACCTAGGGTAGAAAGGGCTTTGCTACGATTTTTTAAATAAATTTTGCACGGAATGCACATTTTCATTCATTTATCCTTTCTATGTGCACGTGCACAAAGCCATTTCTTTAAATTTATAACTGCGGTTTGGCAGACTGGGCTGAAAAATACACAAGACTTTTAGTTAAGAGAGCTTAACCTGAAGGTGGACGTTTGGTTTTTAAAAAACTGACTAAAGGATAAAGACGTTCCAACCTTTGCAGGAATAAGAACAGCTAAGAACATTCCTCACCGACAAGAGAACTTTTATATACAAAATCATTAAATCTGAGACATGTTAACAGTATTATATAAATCTGATTCAATTAACTGCGAAATGAGAAAATGTTATAACCATTTGTCAAATGAGGTCTGTGGAGAGCTTTTTGATAATCTTCTTAACTACATAAATGTCGATGTGTCCTTTAACAAAAATATTAAATTTCAGAGGGTGAAATCCAAGCTAGAGGGTCTGATAAAGCAGAATAAGTTACTTGAGGGGAGCAGGCGAGATCGGGTTGGCAGGTTTTCAAATTTTTCATTTCATAACAGAATTGAGAATCTGTCGAATGTCAATTTTGATGAAGACGAATTGGACATCCTTAATTTCAGCTTAAAGCATTGCTTCGAGACCCCACTTTATGAGAACGACTTTCTACAATATACAGTAGAACTTGATGTCCTTATCGAACAACTTCAAGTTGCTTCTCAAAAGAAAAAGTTTTTACGCAATGATTTTCACAACATTCTTTATAAATAACTTAAGAATAATCATAAAATTATTTTGCAGATTCCCATTTATTTTTATAAAACTTAAAAAAAAAACTTAAAAATAAAATTTCTCAATATAATCTTATTATTTCTAAAGCTCATAAGGGCAGTTGCCTAGTTATTTTGAATCGAGTAGATTACATCAATAAGCAGAGTCTTTTCTAACAAATAATGATTTCACCACTTGAATAAATTCTAACGCCTTTCGTGCTTTTTAACACACCAACTACCTGCACTGTCATCTAGCAATCCAAGTATGCCTCGGTTATACGGACTTTTGAAGTTCATAAGGTAGGAGCTCCTATCAGACCGGTCATGAGCTTTACGAACACTCCAGGATCCTTTTTATATTCGTTTGTCCTTAAGCTGATCAACGATCTCAGGTCGTTTTGCTGTAAATATGGAGTGTCTAATACTCTGGATCTGGTTCACAAGCTATAAAATATTAATAACCTGAATACAGCTTTGAGAGGAGCATGAGAGAGGGGACTGGCAGGTTTTCAAATTTTTCATTAAATAACAGGATTGAGAATCTGTCAAATGTCACTTTTGATGATGACGAATTGGACATCCTTAATTTTGGCTTAAAGAATTGTTTAGAGACCCTAATTTCTGAGAACCACTTTGTTCTTAAACAGCTGGGTGTAAACAAAAACTATGATCCTAACATCGTGCATTTTTTCATCGAGAAGACTAAGTTAAAAAAGCATAAAAAAGAGCTATATCCAAATCAAGAACATACCAACAAAAAATATACCTTATATCGAATTCACTCAACGCTTATATCAATAATTCTCTAAATAACAAGATAACCCGGTGCTTTCGCCAAAATTTGGACAAGCGGAATATATATATAGGCTAAATTGCGGATCTTGTAATAGTTCGTACATTGGCAGAACATGTCTACCCCTCCGAACCCGTATAAACGAGCACTTACGTAGAGAGAATAATTCTGCTTTTGGTGAACATCTTCGCATCCCAAATATAATTTTAGCTCTCATTCTAATTTAAAAATTATTAATAACATTCACTCCAATAATTTTAACAGACTTTACATTCTGGAGGATATTGAGATCAGAAAGGAGATAGAAAGCAACACAAATTGCTTAAATGTACAGGGATCGCATTTTCGGCACTTTTGGGTATCTCCCCAATTTAAAGATAAAGGGTTGCGGTTTTCGCAACAGTTTGCTACTTTTTTGTGAAATTAAAGATGGCGTCAGCCGAATTTGCATAGCCCTTTTGATTTTTGAGATACAGGGTGAAATTGAAAAGTAACACTTTTTATTCACCCCCCGTATCTCAGTTACCTGTAAACTTATCGAAGAAGTGAAAACGTATCCTTATAGAATTTTTTCTGTACAATCCAGTAGCATAGTCAGTTTTTTCTACCACCTTCCGTTTTTAGTTATGAAGCAAACATGTTTTTTTAATAGAACATTATTTTTTATATTTATTAAGCCTAATGTGGGCTTTCCAAAAATATATACTTGTATACAATTATTTTCAAAAACAAGCTCAGAATTTAAGATTTTCTACAATTTTCTTTTGTGTGCAATTAGTGGGTAGTAGCGTTGAGTGAAGGAATAACTCACTCAACGGTAGTAGGCTATGGCTAATTTGTTCGGAACAAAAAGCAACATGTCAAAAACTTTGCGGATTTGTCAGTTTTTGATTGTTAATAAGATATTTTTGTTGTTTTGGTGTTATTTTTACTATATTTAATTTATTTCGATTTCGAATTTTGTGCCTCTTGACATTTTTTCATGTGTCACATCACTGGAAACACTTTTTTCAAAAACCAAGCAATTTGTACGGCAAAAACACATTAGTCACAAAAATTGATACAAAAAATTGTGGTGAAATGGTGACATATGAAAAAATGCCGAGAGTCACTTTTTGTGATATAATTCTTATATTATTAGTAGCTGGACTGTCGTCTGGAACCAGCAGTTAAGTGGCTGTATTGTTTGTACTGTGTCGTCCCAAGGGGTGTGCTATCCCATTTTTATAAATTATACACATTTCAGTGTAGTGAAAAGTAAATTGTACTATACAACATAATATTTTAGAATTAATTCATTTTTTTGTGCACCCAAGTCACAATGGAAATCCTGATTACCAAATTAATAATAATTTTAGATTCGTGCAGGTAAGGGTGTAATAAATTCAATTCATTATAGAGTTTGGTTTTCTAACTTTATTAGGTATATGATTGTTGTAGATTTTCGAGGTTTTTAATCTGCCTACGTAATTAGAGTACCTACCACACCAAAGTATTAAATCGCGTGGCGCCCATATCCAGGTAATACGGTTATATTATACTTGTAGGTGTCCATTTCAAAAATAAATACCAATCATTTGAAATAATGGTCTACATTTTAATGCCGAACCTGAGAAATATTTAGCCAAACACCAACTGAATAATAACGTGGAATTAATTTGGCGCCCAACGTAAATATTACAATAATTATTATCTCATAGTCTTTTTATGTACAATTAATATTGTAGGGAAGAATTGGGGACATATAGCACACGTAAGGGTACCTACATGTTCTTGTTGTTCTAGTGGTGTTTTGTGTTGCCTTCTTGGGTGGAATGCATAAAAAGTAGTAGGTGCTAATGCTTCACCAAAAAGTATATAATTTGTAGCATTTGCTTTTACATAGAAGCATCTGCTTCACTTGAGAAGAACATACTACACTGTACGGCAGACGTATCTACTACTGAGCTGAAGGCTGAAGTATTTACTTCGTGCGGCGCGCGCATGACGTGTCAGACATTTTCTAAATTTTACAATTACCTTACTAGAATCACATAAACTTCTTAAAAATACCTCAATTTTTCTAGTGGGCGACAAGGCTCCACCTCTTATTTCTATAGGATTATCACAATTATTAAGAAAATAATGTACAAGCCACTCTACATTCTCTCTATCCAACCTGAAATACCAAATTGTGAAATTAACTTAATTTTATACAAATTAGGATATAATAAAACTGCACAATTTTCGATAATTACCTAAATAATTTACGATATATGTCATCATTGTATCTTCTCGTTTGATTGTATACTTTTCTGCGACGCACATTCATAAAAGCTGCAATTTAAATAAATTAAAAGTAAAAAAATATTTTTAAAAAAAGCTTTTATTTAAATGCGCTAAAAAGAATAAAATAATCTTTTCTTTTAAAACTTTTACTATCAACTTATAACGTCATTCCACAATTTATATGATATAAAAGCTTGTCGCGAGATTTAAGTAGTGGTATTTACTTAGTTTGAAAACTTAAATCTCGCGACAAGCATATCATATAAATTGTGGAATGACGTTATAAGTTGATAGTAAAAGTTTTAAAAGAAAAGATTATTTTATTCTTTTTAGCGCATTTAAATAAAAGCTTTTTTTAAAAATATTTTTTTACTTTTAATTTATTTTGTAATTTTTAGTTTGGCCAGGTGTCTGAGTCTATTCATCTCAGTTAACGCATCATTGTTGCAAGGTCGTTTGCCGGTTAGTTTAGAACAGTCTAGATCTTCAATGAGGAGACCTTCTAATGATCTAACCCTACTTAAGGCCACGTATGCTTGACCAGGCGCGAAGAGCTTGGAGCCTAAATATACAACGAGACAGGTTGCAGACCAATGCTGTTGACGCCTATCTCACCAAACTACACAAGTCAAAGTTAACTAGTCCGCCATCTTGGGTGTTCCGCCATGTTGGATTTAGAATGACGTCACACATATAATCATGCATTGTCATCCAAATTAAACGTGTGTACAAAATTTCAGCTCGATCGGTTGAAATTTAACTAGTCCGCCATCTTGAGTGTTCCGCCATGTTGGATTTAGAATGACGTCACACATATAATCATGCATTGTCATCCAAATTAAACGTGTTTACAAAATTTCAGCTCGATCGGTTGAAATTTAACTAGTCCGCCATCTTGGGTGATCCGCCATGTTGGATTTAGAATGACGTCACACATATAATCATGCATTGTCATCCAAATTAAACGTGTGTACAAAATTTCAGCTCGATCGGTTGAAGATATCTGCTTCAAAATTGAGTTGCAAGATTCCACCCGAACAAATTACATACATACATACATACATACATACATACATTGCAAGTTAAATAAAAGCTTTTAAAAAAGCACTTAATTTGCCGTGGCCGAAGTTTCTGAAACACCAACTTCGCTTAGACTGGAGTAAATACTACTGAACTAGTAGATACTTCTAAAGCATAGTACCTACCTTCTTCTATATACCACGTACATAGTAGCATGTACTACGAAGAGTAGTATATGCTTCGTACTTCGTATAGTAGAAACTTCATAAATGTAGTACTTACTTGAAGCATTAGCATCTACTACTTTTTATGCATTCCACCCATTGTTTCGTGGTAGAAATCTAGGCACACTTAAATAGTTCGTAATATCATAGAAGTAGATTTTTCTATTTTTCTAAATAAACTCGTGGTACCGAGCCTCGCTCGACGCGACGACCGTGAATATACGGTGAGCTAAATAAGTGTGAATAGATTTTTGGGAGTTGTGTGTTGTCTGCTTGGAGTGAAGTTAAATGAATACGTAGTGTTATTTTATTTATTATATTACTCTACATGGTAATTTATCATAGCTGCTGATTGGTTTTGTGTAAACACCCGTTTGAATATTAATTTTCACAGCTACAATTCATATGACGCATTTTGAGAAGACTAAATCAGTAGAGGTTCTATTAGGGGTTGAAAATTTACAAATTAAATACTATTATATTTTCATCTATGCATACATTGTAAATAAATAAAGGTGGTATTTTCTTAAAGTTTTATTTCTCACAGCTCTTTAATTTTTATTTGGAGACCGGTTTCGTAATTTTTCGTTACAATTACATCATCAGGCCTAGACTAAAAATAGGAAAAGTAGATGTCAAAGTTTCAACTATAGTTGAAGCAAGTACTTACGCGATAATTATAATCTTGTCATCTTTATATCCTGCGACTCACATTAGGGTGAAAAAACCAATTCAGTAAATAAATAAAGCTATAATTGATTTTTTTATATATATTGTTGCTGGTTTTAGTTGTTTAAGGTAAGTGTGATATTTTCTTTATGCGTATTTTTTGTTCGAGTTAAGGTTTCATCTGTTGCACATCCCGTCTTTAAATATTCGGATAGGTAATATCTAACTTTTTTTGGTTCCCTGTTGACAAATCTCTAAGGAATTTTTTTCCTCGCCGATTTTAAGGTTTTAGTAAATTATACTTTTTATACCTTGGACCAGATAGTTTTTTGTTATTACCAGATAGGTAGCCGTCCAGTATATTTGATTCATCGTACCGATTTACCTTTCGTGAAGATTTGTATTGCATTTAAGACTAATTGTTGTAGCGGCATTTAACATAGTGATTTAATACTGAATATCGATTAGGTACCTGCATAGCGGTGAGCTCTCATATGAGTTAAGCGTAATAAGAGGTTAGCCAACAAATGGTAGGTACCGTCGCAGAAAAACGGAAAAGGTTACGTCAGGTGTTGCGTTTAGAAAAATGTGAAGGGTTTGTACCAGGCCATTGTAATATCACTCTTGAATGTCCTCTTTTAACTATGCAAATGCACGAAACGAATATAAACGATTAAATTCACGTTTAATTCATGTGATTAACAGGATAAATAAAATCAATGATACGAATGTAGCGGAGGAACGGGGGAAGCTATTGGTAATTTGCGGGGAGATTAGCGACTTTTTGGAGGAGAGATGCATCTAGTCCAACCAATAAACATCCCAAACATGCAATTCGGGAATATAGATGCAGAAAGAGAAACGTCGGTTCCGGTGTCGAATTCAAGTATAGTAGCGCCGCTGGTATTGATATGCCGTCGCAATTAACTAGTATTTCTCAGTTAGATAGAGATCTTCAAAATAATTATTCAGTATTGAATTATTGAAGTCGTGGGTTTTGCAACACCGGGAATAGGGGTTCAAAATATGACTTGGTGCTAGTAGACCGATTCCTTCCCTAACTATTGAAAATAACCATCATACTGCTACCAATAATCCGTCGACTTTGAGTTTTAGTATAGATAGACTGATGACGCAATCTTCTGGTCAGAGCTTTCCTCAAGTGCAGTCAGTACCCAGGAATGTCGGATCCCCTCTTTTTTTCATTAGAAAAAAATAGAGGTAGGTACTGCGGGAAGAGTTGACTTCCCAAGTTCGACATTTTTGGGTGGGGAAAATCAGTCATGCCGGAGAGTTAGTTTTGCAGAACCTCTTATCGACTTTGATGAACCGGTTAGGAATTCTTTCAACGACTGTGCGGATCGCTCGAGGGTATTTAAGGTTGTTACGCAGTGGAACATTAAATTTGACGGTATTTCCGGAATAAATTCCTTCTTGCAGAGGGTGGAGAAGTTGCGAATTGCTTGCAGGATCTCGAGGGAACAATTAATTTTAGTCGCGATTGTTTTGTTTAGTGGAGTGGCACTGGAATGGTTCAGGGCGAATATAAAGTTCAACCACACCTGGGGATGAGGTGGTGCATATGTTACGAGTAGTAAGACTATGAGAGCATGACGCCAAACCTGTCTCAACAAGTTTGGCGTCATACTCTCATAGGGGTTTTCGGTTGGCGTCATACTCTCATAGGGGTTGTGGCGTCATGCTCTCATAGGGTTTGGGGGAGGGTGGGGTCCACCCCTACTCTGGGGTGGGGAGGTCCCAACATTATATAGGCAAGGTTCAGCGAATATTGTCAACAAACTCAACATGTCCTTCATAAACAATTTAAATAAGAACTTGCTGCAGAAAAATCTGGTGAACGTTCGAGATTTGGAAGTAAATGAAAAGTTTGAGATTCAGAGTTTTAAGAGAATAAATACTAAGTATGGTGAAAAGGTGGTTGTGGAATTTGAAGACTTCAAGATGATTCTACCGCAGAGGTTTACGGATAAATTAACTCAAGAACGTATAGATGAGTTGAATGATGATAACAAAAGGTACTTTTTAACAAGCTTGGGGTCTGTTGGTATAACGACTAATATTATATTTTCTGAAGAATGAACGTGAGTCTACGTCGCCATATCGAAGAATTGGAAAAGCTGAAAAACATGATTATTATGTATGAGTTAAATAAAAAGTTTAAAAGTGTAAAATTGTGAAAATAAAATATTATTTGTTTGTATGTTTTTTATTGTTTGTGGTCGAGGCCTATAAAAGTGGTAGTTGTGGAGAAGATTCGTCAATCATGTCGCTGCTGTTCACCCTGCATGGATTTACTTCAACACTATCTATTGACTTTAATATTCCTATACATTTAGAACCAGATGTTGAGTATGGTTTGGCACTCCTAGGATTACACACATATAACAGCATACCCAATATAGATGTTGGTGTCAACAAATTTTATTATATAAACGCTGATGGATATCGCAATTGTTTAGTGATTCCCACAGGGTCGTATGAAATTGAGGCTCTAGAAGCGTACATAGTTCGCGCTTTAAGAAAAGAGGAATCTGATCAGAAAAATCCAATTTCAATAAAGGCTAATAATAGCACCTTACAGTGCGAAATTTACAGTGATAAATATACAGTAGATTTTCGACCAACAGATTCTATTGCTCATGTGTTAGGGTTTTCTCCTAGTCTATTAGAGTCTGGTCAATTGCATACTTCTGATATATCTGTAAACATCGTGAAGGTCAGAACTATACATATAGATTGTAACGTAACATCTGGAGCATACTATAAAAATCAACCAACTCATACGATTTACGAGTTTGCAGTTAGCAGTGATCCTGGTTACGCCATAGACGAGTCTCCGAAAAATTTGGTGTATATGCCAGTTGCAAATCGTGAGATTCATAATTTAACGTTAACTATTCTCGATCAGAACTTTCACCCTGTAAATTTTAGAGGTGAGGAAATAATTGTGCGGTTGGAGTTGAAGCGTGTATAAAATTTTTTGAGTTCGATCAGAAACAAAATGGTTTTGGTTTTTGGTGACAGATATCAAACTATAATCGACGTAAATAATGCAAAAAAGCTGATGGCAAATCGAAAGCAAGCTATGGAGTCCGTTGGTTCAGGACTTTATTTGCGTAAAAACAAGCGTGGCGGTCTGAGATTATTTTTAAAGAAAAAAAACTTTTGAAGCTACCCAATAGACCTTTAACCAATCTAGACCTTTTAAAATTCGCTAAAGACATTCCATTCTTTAGAGGTGTATATATGAGAGATACCCTACCTAAAAAGCCTCGAAAAAACGAGACGGCCATTTTGAATTTGGATATTCAGCGAAATTCTGGATCTCATTGGGTAGCCTACCGGAAAACAGGAAAAATATGTGAATATTTTGACAGCTTTGGCAATTTGAAACCACCAAGAGAACTCATTAGATACTTGGGGAGAGACATTGAAGTAGTATACAATAACGATTCATATCAAAACTTTAACCAAGTAAACTGTGGTCAGCTTTGTTTGATGTTTTTACTAGAGAAACAAAATTTCTCGCAAAGAAATAAAATCTGAAAATATGAAGTGTGTTTTTCTTTCCCCAATAATCCTCTCCTCATTTATTATCTTTACTATGTATTTAAAGTAACTCACAATTATTGTATTCATATTTAAACGAGATGTTTCAAATTTTACTGTTCCCAGGTAGTAGTGCTATTATGTTGTTTTCAGTCACGAAATATTTAACTCAAGGATACACCAGACAGTATAACTGCTTTTATATTTGGCTCCTACAAACATTGTTTATGGAATATTTTATTCTTGTCGGATAAGCAGGTATTTTATGAATAAAATTAAAAGAGAAAAATGTATATGCTTTATATTCAACTAAAAATATGATAAACAAAAAAATACAGAGAAATACATATATACAGAGAAATGTATGTTTTATGTTCCACTAAAAATATGATATAAAAAATTCATACAGAGAAATATATACAGACAAATATATAAAAAATAAAAATACTTATACCTATTATAAAAAAAATACTTTTTCCTATTATATACATTTCTAAACACATCTAAATATATACAGGATGTTTCTTAATAACATGCTAATACTTATGGGGGTTATTCTTGGATCCATTTGAGAAAAAACTTTATATGAACTATATATCAACATATGTCCTAAAAGTCCTAACTTTTGAGATACAGGGTTGTAAAATTGGAAGCATGATAATGGTAATGTTAATGACTTAAATACGTCTACAACTATGTAGACAACTGTTTATGTGTTTACAAACAAAATCTGCTTCTTGACAACTAGATCGTTTGAAAATTGTTAATATATAATTTTATACCATGGTGCAAATGACTATTTTTTATGCGAAAACCGTACATTTGCTCAGAAAGGAATGAGGATTTCAAAAGAATTTTAAGAAAAAGCAGTGACGTAACATTTTTTTTTAATATTCAAAACCCATACAAACGCCACTGGTAAAAGTAGTAAAATTGTTTGGACGTCAAAAAATGTATCCTGCATAGAAAGCGTGTACCAAATTTCACAAAATATCTAGGGTAATACCGATGTTATAATAAAAAAGATTTTTTCTTAAAATTTTAACCCTCTGTAGTTCAAAAGTTAAGACTCAAAATGGATTCAAGAATAACCCCCTTAAGTACTAGCATCTTATTAAGAAATACCCTGTATATACAACCACCCGCGACTCCGCTCGCGCCTCCACCTGCGTCCTAGAGTGTGACGCCCTCGAGGACGACTCCGCTCGCGGCGCCAAACGAGGGTCGATCCTTGACGGGGTGGCGCAGGGCAAAAAGTCGTCGGCGGTCATATCGCCCAACTGTGATAGAGAAAGACGCATTATTTGAAAAACATAGATTGCTAAAGTTAGCTTACAGCCATCGGCACGTAGGGGTCAGACTCCAAATCAGCTAGAAGGCTTGCATTTGGCTCTGGGATCTTTAAAAGAAATGAAAATGTTATTTGACGAATTATCGACCAATGCAAACTTACGGAATGGTCATTTATAATTGAAATGACAGCATTCGCAGTCTCCTCGCCAGTTGGCTGAAAGTAAATTTGACATGTAAAAAAATAGGAATACAAATGGATGTACTTTATAGATTAAGTTTGTATGTAAGTCAGTGAAATCTAAAAATAGTTTATAAGACTATAATTTGCGAAAATCCATTTTTTTTGTATTATTTTATATTTAAAAAGATGATAAAGATCGTTTGCAAATTTTACAAAACAAACCAATGATATTAGGGTAAAACAAGTCAAAATTTTAAATAAATTAAAATGGTTTCATATAGAAAATTATTGAGAATATAGAATTTTAGTACTCATAAAATTAAAACACTTTAACCTCCAGACGCATTACCGGAAATCTTGAATAATAAATTTTACTACAATAATAAACCCAACCTGTATTGGGGTATGAAATACCATCTAGAATAATAAATGTTATTGCTTTGGGATTTTTTCATACAATGGACTGGTCAAATATTACTTTATAACCTAAGGTAAAATTTACAATTTGGAAAGGTTCCTTGAAATTTTTATGCAGAATAATAAAGTTTACAATTTTGAAATTTCAATACAACTGGTCAAATATTACTTTACAATCTTTACGAGCTAAATTTACAATTGTGGTACCCCTAAACTGGATACTTTAACAACTAAGCAAATGAAAATTTTAAGCAGAATAATTGTCTATTTTGAAATTTCAATAATATTCGAGGGGTCAAACTGGTTTCTTTGGAAATTTTAAAAATATTGAACGAAATACAGATATACAGGGTGGGCAAAACAATTCATAGGTAACTTGTCGGAGGATATAGGAAATGTGGTTTTAAGACCTTTTGAATAAAAATTTGTGGGATGACGGTTTTTAATATACAGAATGTTACAATTTATCTATATACTTCTTGAAAAGATTTTCTTTTTAATTATGAAACTACAAAATATGAGGATAAATTTGCTAGGGAACATAACATCTTACGTTAATAAACAAGTAAGGATATTTTAAAGCGTCAGTGGTATGCGTAAAGGGACAGCTTTCCGTTTTAAAAGAAAGACAATTACAGATTTTTTAAATGATTCCACATGCAATTCTAAACAGAAAATATTTCTTTCAAATTTGCTACAAAGTGACTTGTAAAAATGAAATTTTTTAACTGAAAAAACATGAAAAATACATTTTTTCATATTGAAAACAAAGCTCCCATATTTTTATTCAAAAGTTCTTGAATCACATTTCTGGCAAGTGTTGTAATTGACGAGGAAAGTAAAAAAAATTAAAATTGATTCAATATTCGATTTTTAAAAGATTAATATGTTAACGATATTTAAATCAGTTCAGATGTTTAAATTTGCTACAAAGTGACTTGTAAAAATGAAGTTTTTTAACTGAAAAAACATGAAAAATACGTTTTTTCATATTGAAAACAAAGCTCACATATTTTTATTCAAAAAGTTCTTGAATAACATTTCTGACAAGTGTTGTAATTGACGAGGAAAGTAAAAAAAATCAAAATCCATTCATAATTCGATTTTTAAAAGATTAATATGTTAACGATAATTAAATCAGTTCAGATGTTTAAATTTGCTACAAAGTGCCTTGTAAAAATGAAATTTTTTAACTGGAAAAACATGAAAAAGACATTTTTTGTAAAAAAAAACAAAAGTCGTTCAAAATTCGTTTTTTAAAAGATTAATATGTTAACGTTAATTAAATCAGTTCAGATGTTTAAATTTGCTACAAAGTGACTTGTAAAAATGAAGTTTTTTAACTGAAAAAACATGAAACATACATTTTTTCATATTAAAAACAAACCTCACATATTTTTATTCCAAAAGTTCATGAATAACATTTCTGACAAGTGTTGTAATTGACGAGGAAAGTAAAAAAAAATCAAAATTCATTCATAATTCGATTTTTAAAAGATTAATATGTTAACGATAATTAAATCAGTTCAGATGTTTAAATTTGCTACAAAGTGCCTTGTAAAAATGAAATTTTTTAACTGAAAAAACATGAAAAATACTTTTTTTGTAAAAAATCAAAAGTCGTTCAAAATTCGATTTTTAAAAGATTAATATGTTAACGATAATTAAATCAGTTCAGATGCTTAAATTTGCTACAAAGTGACTTGTAAAAATAAATTTTTTTAACTGAAAAAACATGAAAAATACATTTTTTCATATTAAAAACAAAGCTCACATATTTTTATTCAAAAAGTTCTTGAATAACATTTCTGACAAGTGTTGTAATTGACGAGGAAAGTAAAAAAAAAATCAAAATTCATTCATAATTCGATTTTTAAAAGATTAATATGTTAACGATAATTAAATCAGTTCAGATGTTTAAATTTGCTACAAAGTGCCTTATAAAATGAAATTTTTTAACTGAAAAAACATGAAAAAGACATTTTTTGTAAAAAAAACAAAAGTCGTTCAAAATACGATTTTTAAAAGATTAATATGTTAACGATAATTAAATCAGTTCAGGTGTTTTTATAAAACTTATTTTAGTAATAAACATTGAACATAAGCTATAAATTTCGTTTTAATATTAATTTAGTCATAACAATAAAATTTATATTATTACATTTGACATAAAATAATTCTCTTAAAAGTTTCATCCACTGCTCTCATTAGTCTAAAAAGAAAATTCAAAGAAAAAAACAACTGATTCTGGATACATACATTTTAACAAAAATTAAGTTGAATTTTATTTAATTTTGCTTCTATGACTTCAATTATGCTGTTCTGAAACTGAAACTATTGATTTTTTGTGCTTATGTATATCTTAATGCCTATTACTAAAACATTCTGTATAAACTAATCTTTCAAGTCAAATTAATGCGTAATTATTTATTAGAATATAGAATCGATATTAAGATAGTAAGTTTTATTTATTAATGTCGAATTTTGCTAAATTTGTTTATTAAAAATAAGTTTTAAATGAGGGTTTGGAAAAATATAAGTACTTACCGGCAGCAGGGTGTTGGTTTTCAAATGACGCATCTTGAAGCACTAAAATCACAGTTATTAAGCACAGTTGTCAATCGAAGTTATCAAGCTCAAGCAGCGGACTGAGGTGAAACTGAACAAGCAAACTATCGTCTGTAGATATGCACCACCCTCCGCCACTATCATCCACCCACATTAAACGAACCACCCCTTTGCCAACACGCCCACCAACGTTGACGGTACTGCACATGGGTACCACCAGTCTCTCACCATCCAATCAACGAGACACCCCCGACGCAAGCACCAATCAAACACCCCCGTACGACTGAGCACAACGTTGTCAGATCTCAGGCATTATCCTGGAACGAGACACCCCCGTACGACTGAGCACAACGTTGTCAGATCTCAGGCATTATCCTGGATGTTAGAAATGAGCCACACCGCCTTCTCCCACCATCCTCACCGTTCACCTATTGAATATAACGGGTGCCCCAGTAGGTTCATCGTCAGTTCTGAAAATAATTTTTCCATACAATTCAAGAATGGTGTTTGTGAAGTACATAGTGGATGCCGACGGTTTTCAAGTCAATGGCAAATTCTTAATTAAAGAATTGGGAATTTTCAATATGGAGACCGGAGATGTCACCTCAAAATATTTCCGCGTTGGTGACTTCAGGAATCTAAGCGCCAAGGATGCCTGCAGTGCGAGATGGGTTATGATGAACATTCACGGCCTCAAATTTTATGATAGGCCAATGGATCAAGCACAGGACAGCGTTGTGGCAGAGTTCCAACTTCTGGGTTCGCTTTCCGGGGTTCAGAAGATTGCTTTTAAAGGAGGACGTGTGGAGAAGGACCTGTTGCATGCGGCTGGATATGGACATCTTGGATACAATATCGAGAATATGGGGTGTCCAAAGTTTGACGTTCTGGTAAAAAAGCATCCCGTTTTTTACGAAAGGGTGCGAGGAAGGCAGTGCGACAGACACATCGAGAGGAATGGAAAACCGCTACACTGCCCTCGGGTGGAGCTGACGTTTTTTGCCGAGTATGTGCGAAGGTATGGTTATTGTGAAGCTTTGTAAATACTATGTAGGTTTTTAGTGAATTTTATTGTCATTTCTGTATCAGTAATAATTGTATTAAGACATTTTTTAGTAACAAAACTTTAAGAACGTTAAAGTAGATTTTTTCTTACAAATATGTCTAACAGTTTTCAATATACAGCGAATCAATTTTTCAAGTATTTTTAGAAAATCACTTACGCACCGGCCTATTGAGTTTCAAACTGTACAAAAAGGTTTTCTAGATTAAAAAAAAATCACGTCCTGGGAATTAAAACTATTTTTTTATGTTGGTTTACGTCAAAATGTCATTATTAGAAAGCCTAGAACTACTTTGATTTTCTTCTGCTAAAAATAAAAATTCAGGAAACTGAATTTTTCAAAACTGTACATTTCTCGAAAGAGTCAAGAATGTTTTTTAGAATTTATTGAGAAATTTAGCGAAAACAAAAAAATATTAATTTTTCAGCAGGTACTTTGATTTTTTCTTGCTAAAAAATTGCACCTATTGAGTTTTTAAACTTTCCTTAATAACATTTTGCCGTGTGTACAAAAAGGTTTTCTAGATTCAAAAAATCACGTCCTGGGAATTAAAACTATTTTTTATGTAGGTTTACTTCAAAATGTCATTATCTAAAGCCTAGAACTACTTTGATTTTCTTCTGCTAAAAATAAAAATTCAGGAAACTGAATTTTTCAAAACTGTACATTTTTCAAAAAAGTCAAGAATGTTTTTTAGAATTTATTGAGAAATTTAGCGTAAACAAAAAATATTAATTTTCCAGCAGGTACTTTGATTTTCCCTTGCTAAAAAATTAATCGCACGAAATGAACTTTTCGAAAAAAGTCAAGAATGTTTTTTTAGAATTTATTGAGAAATTTTGAAGACAAAAAATATTATTTTTGAAGACAAAAAAAAATATATCATTTTTCCAGCAGGCACCATTTTGTTATTAAAAAATATGATTGTTGATCTCAGTCTTAAGAAAAGTTGTTAGGAATTAAAAACTGCTGTGCAAAATGTCTAAAGCCTAGACCCACTTTGAGTTTCATCTGCTAAAAATTAAAACGCACTGAATGTTTTTCAAAACGGTACATTTTCAAAAGAGTAAAGAATGTTTTTTTAGTGAAGCCAAAAAATATTACTTTTCCAGCGGGTATTATTTTGTTATTAAAAAATATAATCCTACTCTCTACGGCACTGGTATAAGTAGATGGATATTTTTATAGTATTGTATGAGCGTCTAAACTGGCTTCCTTTAGGAAAAGAAAACTTGAAGCAATTGTCGCTCTACGTCTCTACTTTTACGTTTTCTATTGTTTTGTTACTAAATGTTGGACCACCCTGTATAAATCAGTACAATCGATGTAAAATTAATGTAAAAATTATTACCTATTTGCATTCTCGTTTTAAATTGTATATAAGTGTAGATAAATAATTATGTTTTATAAGAAAAATCTACTTATTTTAAGTTTTGGTAATAAAAGTTGAATCATGCTATACATTATATTCAAATAAATATAAAAATTGCTACAATTACCTTTATGTCTTGTATTTACAACGTTGTTTTAAATTGTATAAATTTGAAAAATCAAATAAAACATATGAACTTTTGTTGTGTTAATTCCTTCTCGCCTCAGTATTGGAGACGGGGAGGAGTCTGATCTGGCAACACCGAGAGGCGTGAAGAGCGTTGGTTGAAGATGCAAAGTGGAAGCCATATTGTATGCCAATACTGCCAACTTAAATTTTTAAACTTAAAACTTTCCCGCCGTTATAAAATCTGATCAATAGTGCAGATATTCTTATGTTGATAACATTTTTGCAATTTGGATAATTACAGTGGTGTAACCTGTGCAAATCAAGTGGAAACCGTATTAGACGTCAATATTACCAACTTAAATTTTAAATTCTCCGAATATCATAGTTTTCCCACTATTTTAAAATCTGTAGTGCAGACAACTTCGAATTCGATCAATTCAAGTGATGGTCAGAAAATGCCGATTATTTAAAAATATCTACAAATACTGGGTGTTCGAAAAATAAACGGAGATATTTTAGAGGGTGATTCCTTGTTAAAAAATATGAAAAAAAAAAAATCTATAAATATGGGTCCGCAAATGTAGAGTTTTCAAGTTACAGGATGTTAAATTTAAAAAATTATTAATATCTTAAAAAATATCAATTCTGTTGAAATTTGGCAATGTTTGTTGTATTAAGAGTCTAATTTAGTCAAATATGTTGATTAAAATTATTAAGTCCAGTGGCGTCCCGGGGAGCACCTTAGCGAATATTATTGGGAGAAAAAAAATGTACGCCACTGCCGTTTTTGTAACTTTAATATTTGTTCATATTTTTAACAAGGAATCACCCTCTAAAATATCTCCGTCTATTTGTCGAACACCAATATCTAGAAATTAACTTAGTGCTGTGCAAATATGAATTATGAAAATGCTAAGACTATTTTTTCAATTCTCGATAATCTATAACAAATCGCAGAAGTCTGCGTTATTACTCTTAATTAGAAAGTTCCCTCAGGTTGACACTTATTCACAGCATTTCTCTGTCGGTGTGCGACGCATCATTGTCGGATTGCTCTTTCTTATAGCAGAACATATAAAACAACCAGCAGTTGATCATATTGGGGGAACAGAAGTCCGCCATATTGGGGGAATAGAAGTCGGCCATATTGGGGAGATAGAAGTCAGAGGCGTATCCGAGAAAATCAATTCAGAAATACAGAGTAGTATTAGTAAATAGTGTGTGGTAAGCACAAGCAGCTTTGACTCCTTCCTGAGATTCTTTATTTAAGATACTAGCACAATTTACAAAAATGCACATTCCACGGCACGGTAATATCTCTCATACAACCAAATAAGAACTGCTCAAACGCTCCGACACTGCATCCATTTGACAGAATCTATTCCCAAATGGCGGCTGCGCGAACAGGTGCGCAGAATTTTCCCGCCATGGGAAGTAATACTGCTGGTTGTTTTATATACTCTGCTTATAGTATATAGGTTGCGGTGCCGCAGATGCTTGACATACTGCTTCAGTGCTTCGCTGCAAGATGGTTGTAGAAAGTGAAATATCTGCAGTCAGTGACAAAACTGTCAAAGTTTGTGAGAAAGCGTTTAATACGCTAAATGGTGGTAGTTCAGCTGTACATTCACAAGTATCGCAACGTTGGCAACAACATTTAAAATTGACAATACGACAACATTACTCAGCGCAGGATTTGAGTGGGTGTCTGATATCGATGTCACAAAGGTTGCTGATGATGCTGATGATGGATATATTTTAGAAGTTGATTTGTCATATCCTGATCATCTTCATAACCTCCATAAAGACCTTCCGTTCGCACCTGAACACTGCAAACCTCCAGGTTCCAAAATAAAAAAGCTCATGACCACTTTCTATGATAAGAACAATTATGTGATTCATTATAGAGCGCTTAAGCAAGCTTTACAACATGGCTTAATTTTGAAAAAAGTTAATAGAGTTTTGAAATTTAAACAGTCTACCTGGTTAGCTCCCTATATACAGCTCAATACTCATTTAAGAACTGTGACAACGTTGGATTTTGAAAAAACTATAATGAAGCTCATGAATAATGCAATCTACGGTAAAACAATGCAGAACGTTAGAAAGCATAGAATTGTTAAACTATTAAGGAAATGGGATGGTAGATATGGTGCGAAAAATTTTATTTCTAGCCCGCGTTTTAGACGTAGTGTAATTTTTGATGAGAACTTAATAAGTGTTGAATTAAATAAGACTAATATTATGTTTGATAAACCTCTGTACGTTGGAATGTCTATCCTAGACATATCCAAAACCTGTGTATACGAATTCCACTATGATTTTATGTTGAAAACATTTTCTGATAACTGCTTATTATTATATACTGATACTGATAGTCTAGTGTACGAAATACGTTGTGAAAATATGTTCGAAGACGTAATTAAGAAACATATCCATCGGTTTGATACCAGTGACTACCCCGCAGATAATCCATATGGAATTCCACTCGTAAATAAGAAAGTGCCCGGCTTAATGAAGGATGAATTAAACGGCAGTATCTTGACACATTTCATTGGTCTTAGATCTAAAATGTATACTTATAAAGTTCAAGGAAAAAATATGTGTGTTAAAAAATCAAAAGGTGTCAGGGGTTCCGTTATAGCGAAGCAAATAACATATCAAGACTATTTCGATTGTTTATTTAATAAGAGCGAAAAAATTGTAAATCAGCGTTCTATACGTTCATTTGCTCATAATGTTTTTAGCATAAGTCAGACTAGGATTGGTTTAAATCCATTTGATGATAAGCGTTTTCTAGTTGATAGTATTTCAACTATCCCTTGGGGTCATAAAGATGTGTGTAAAGTTGATGAATAAAAAAATATATATTTTGCAAATAGTGTTTTACTCCCCCTTCAACTGAAAATGTATCCACCCCTACTAACGTCCTAGCCACACCCTATCCCCCACTAGCCGCCTCCTTGCGGACGCACCCCTACCATCCCTAGATTGTATATAACTGAGAAATCCCCATCATTCTTCAGTCTGACAACCCGCAACATCGACAACAGCATCATCATGAACAACCAACCAATCCAGTTTGTGTCAGATTTGGTTCCCTGCCCATACGTTGCCAACCACATGGTGAAGCGAACTCGACTCCAGAATCACTTGGTGAAGTGCCGCCTCCAGTTGAGTACTGTGCCTGAAATAAATTGGGGCGAATATTTCAAGACAATCGACAACCAGCCGCCAATTGTCATTGCGAATCCAAGGGTTAGACCAGAATAAAAGTATATTTAAATAAAAAACACAATTTGTAATCATTGTTTTATTCCAACCTTCTTCTATACAAGTCTGCTAACAGAAATTGATTATAATAACAGTACAGCTCAAAAATGCAATGTGTTTCCATGCTAAACACAGCATTACACATTAAGAATACAATTTCCATTACATTTATGGCATAGTTGCTACGTACTAATAGTTCATTAGCCTTATCTAAAAAATTGAGGTAAAAATCATATAGTTTAAAATTAAGCAAAAAGTTTATCCTTAAGGTTATATATGGTTCGATATTTAATAGCTCGAAAACCTGCGATATTGAAAACCATTGGCAAACACCATTTTTTGCAAGCAACACTCGTTGATTTCCATCTGCAGTCAACATTGTTCTTAACATTATATTAGAATCAAATCTGATGAACATAGGTGTACCCAGATTGCTGGTGAAGTTGCTCAAATGATTCACTAATTCTTTCCATTCCAAATGATCCAGTGAAATCACATTTCGACGCACTGTTGATTGGATATTTACTTGAGGTTTGAAATATCTCATAATACTCAATCCATTAGCAATACTATATGTAGGCAATGTGAAACAAGATGATAAAAGCATAGAATCTTCGTCCACATTGTTTACTTCTTCATAATCGCTACCACTATCAGTTTCATAGCCGCTGTCAACCATGTTATCGTTTGTAGCACTACACAACGTTTGACTCGTCTATCCAAGAATCGTGGGTCTTATCAAACCCTAGCCATCGCACCAATACTCTCCCTCTTTTTCTACGAAGCACTTTTTCAACCAGATAAATATCAGAATTTGCAGTTTTTTGCAATTCTTCACGGTAAAACCCACCCTTTATAGATCTCCCACTTAAATCTTCTAGAAGATATGTGGGAGGATTGGTTATTTGTACTTTACTTATTTTAAACAATTCTGTAGTCCAATTAGGTGTATATCCTTTAGCAAATATGTGTTTCATTTTACTTATTCTCACAATATCGCCAACCTTCAATTTACTACCTTTGAAAATCTTCACGTGACTATACACTTTTTTAAGCAGATATTGTTCATTGGTTTTATTAACTTGGTTGGGTTTCATTTGAATCACTCTATGTTTTCTATTATTATAATCGACAACTAGCGTAGGCAAATAATCATCCCATTTAAATTTACCATTTAGACTAAAATACTTAAATAATCGCTCTTTTAGAGTTCGTATTACTCTCTCAGCCATGGAGGCTTTCGTGCTGCTAAAGGTGCTGTAATGATTAATTTTGAATTTTCGCATCAAATTTTGAAATCTTGAGTTATAAAACTCTTTGCCCTGATCAGTTTGCAGGTTGCGAGGCTTTCGACTTCCCGATAGGATGTCAGCGAAGGTGTTGGTAACATCTTCCGCAGACTTGGATTTGAGCGGTCGACACCAAACAAATTTAGAGAAGCAGTCGATTACGACAAGTATGAATTTGAAACCATGATTGTGACTAGCATACTGATCCAGCTGAGCGAGATCGGCTTGCCACAAATCGTCTAAACCTTTAATAATAGTTCGACGACGTGGATAATTTTTTCGAGCTGGTTTATGTAATTCCTTAACTACTTGAATTTTTTCTTTACTGTGCATGACTATGCATCACCATTAAGGATCTCTGCCAGTCTGAGAGACAGTAACGATTGCATACGCTTACCAGTTAATTTTAAATAATAATCTTCTATAGTTTTAGTCAATTCTCTCAATTCATCAATCTTATCTTGAAAATTTTCGATCATTGTGTTGCGAATATGTAGATCACATTCATCAGTATGCTGTTTAAGATTTGTGTAAAAATATTGTAATGCATGAATTATCCCTTCATCGATATATTGTTTTGTGCTGGCATCACTACCATCGATCGGGGTCTTAACGTTGCTCAGTCTACGATTGTTACAATCATAGTTTCCCTCTAGATTCAAATTTAATGTGTAAATAGGTGGACAAGACCTGCCCTTCGGTCTCGAAGCACGTCCGAACTTGTTTAAGGACATATTTTAACTAACTTGAATGAACTATAAATTATGAGACTTCTCTAAATGTATCTAACAATTTGGGGTTTGGCTGGGCCTGTTCACCAACTATTTTCAAATAACACTCTTCAACGATTTTAGCAAATTTTCGTATTTCATCAATCTCCTTTTCCAAAGCATCTTTAACCGTACTCTCAATATAATTATTATGTTGTTCGAGAGTCGCGTTAAACGTTTTCAATGTTGCATTGATATTTTCATCGGCATATTGCTTTGTGACGACATCATTGCTGCTAATCGGATAACTAACTTTGCACAGTCTGCGGGTTTTGAAATCCCCCTCATAATTCAATGAGTAAGGACTAATCCTAGATCTTGAAACACGTCCGAACTTGTTTAAAGACATCTTGTAAATAACGTTAGAGAATAATTTTCGCTTCCTTCATCTCATTAATTATGGCGATGATTTCGTTTTCGTGTGAAGTATTTCCGGCATCTTTTGATGCTATTAGTAACCTTAACCTGTCTACAAGTTCATTAGGATTATCCCAGAAAACATATTCCACAGGTTTTGTGTTATACTTAAGATGCATGCCAGAACCCTTCGCAGGCGTGGAGGTAGCCACCGGCCCCTTCATAAGAGGTTTAATAATATTAGAGTACTTAATTTTGTTGCTAGATTTTAATCGTCCCTTTGAAGTAAGGTGAGCACCAGTGAGATTTAAAATATCTTTGTAACTTTTCAAATCATCCTCAGTACTTTTTGGATTATCATAGAAAATTAGCTGGTAGAGACCATCAGTGCCTGCGAATCGAGTTTTGTTGATGATTATATCGCCAGACACTTTTTCAAAATCGATTTGTTTATTTCCTAGACTCCATACTGATTTGGTTTTGTCATACTTAGGACCATATTTCCAATCGATTTTAGGCGATTTATCCATAAATTCAGTTACGCATGATATAGCCACTTTAGGATATACGTTATCAAAATGGCCGTACACTTTGTCAATTCCTTTCTCAACATCATTTAAAGTTTCATTCATTTCTCCTAAAAGTGCAATTGGACTTTTCAAAGTGTTGCGCCACTTTTCCATAAATGATTCGACTTTCGGTTTTAGTTCCGGTTTTACTTCCGGTTTTAATTCATCCTTAACTTGTAGACTTGCTAGAGAGTTTGTCACAGGTTTGAAAATTTTTTGTAATGTTTCATCCTCCTCAAATTTACCTATTTTTAAGGCTGTATATTTTTTTCTAATCGTTCGAGCTAGTTCACTGATTTTCTTTGCGCGCTGCGCTTCTTGAATCTGTTCTTGCATCAACATCTCGATTAATAATAAGCGTATTGTGCTTATCATAACTTTATATACCTATCAAACCCTATTCTATATCGACCCTCATTCATATTGAAATCTTTAACAATAACCAGAGTTCCAAAATTGGTATCATTCCAGCAGAGTGAGCATAGATTCTTGAAACCTCCGTATGAGATGTCTGGTGACACGTGTTCGTCATAAATATGTTTAAGGTTTACCTCATCTTGTTTAAATAAAACGATTACATTACAATTGTCTCGTATTAATTGTTTAGGTATTTTTGAATATGTCTGGCACAGATATGCAACATCTATACTTTTATGGCGACCCATGGAATAAAATTCTCTAATTTTATCCTGTTTGTCACAAGACACGTCATCAAAAATAAAGACTGAATTTTCTCTAGCCTCCGACGGTGCAATGACGTCATCGTTTGAACTAAATGGAAAATAACCAACACATTTAGCTTTTTTAAGAACATCTTGTAGTAACTGATATTTAGGTTGGTAAAGGGATTTACTGTAAAGGTAGATGTTCTTAAATTTCAACCCATTCTCGTTGAATATTAAACTAAGTAGACTGTTTGTTTTGCCACAACCGCTAGGACCGCAAAATATAGCTCTAATAGAGTTTGGCAAGAGTACTCCATGTTTAGATTTCTCACTCCGAACAAAATCTAAATTTTCGATTGGTAGAGATAACTGATGTGGTTCGATGCGCATCTTGTAAACATCTAATAATATATCACGTGCTTGCCTCATATATACATATCAGGATGTAAATAATAAACAGTTTTTCAATTAAGAATATTTATTTCCTACAGTGATATAGATTAATACATTTTCAAGGGAGGTAAGCTCGAATCTTCTGCTGCACAAGACTTCTGCACAGTGGACATTTCTCCATGAAGTCTGCACAACTCATACAGCACACCAAATGTCCACATGGAACCATCAAGGCTTCTATGTCTTTGCAGTAGCAAACTTTACATGAAAACTCGATTGTAGTTTGGGGATTCGTGCTCCGAATGGCTTTTTCGGGTGGAATGTCCACAGGTTTGATTTCCCCCTTAATGAATGAACAATTAGGACTCCAGCTAGCATGATCTTGCCATGGATCATCATCCTTTTCCCATTTATATCCTTCGATATTGCAAAATGGACACTGGACAACGTCTTCATAATTCGTATAAAAAAATCCCGCTCGGGCAAGCTTTTCTGGGGATAGGAGGCTTGACCAGTTTTCAAACGTTCTTAGAAGACTCTCGTAATTATACTCCATCTCTCACTCAGTAATATTCTTACTATTTCAATAAATAATTTTGCTACTAGCAATGAAGAACATATAGTAATGTAGTAAATTAGTGGTACAAATGTGAGGTCTTTTATATGTTGTTCTTGACTGAGTTCTCTGGGTGTGACCATTGTGGGCGTGGTGGAAGGTGGGATCTCCCTCCACACACTTTCAGCAATCGTATGATTTTGTACGGCTCGAAGTTTAAATTGTGTAGCATTTTTAGGTAGGCTTGCTACCAAAATTTTTTCAACTACCGTCTTAAATGGGAAACATTTTTTATCCTGGTCGCAAATAGATACCTTAGCATCTTCAGGGTTGTAAATATAGAACACATTATTTATTAGTGAGAACAATATAATGTGACCCAATCTCAGCAACATCTTGATTATAACTGAAATGTCTCGATAAATGTTCTTTTATATATGAGGAACTACATTAAATCTCGTACAGTTTCACTTAAAGGTAAATATTCCATTGCGCAGTCATGAATAATTATGCAGTAGGCTCGAGTTCTATCAGGAAACCCACTGCTGTTTTCTATGTCCAGCTTAACGTCAACTGTGTTTAATTTTATAGATTCACTCCGGCGAGAACAGTCAATGACAAACAAGGTTGCATTATCTTTGTAATCTGCATAGCTAAGTAGCGGTCGACTCTCCCCCACATTCATATAACTTGAATAAAATTCCACATAACTGTGATAGGCCTCCAGAAAGTCGTTACCATCAAAATTCAACCTCTGACGTTCGAATGGAAAATATTCACCGTTTACAATTAATCTCACATCTGTCGTATCTATGTGATCAAATGCCGTGGGATTTTTTTTTGAATTCTCATTGCGATTAGTCTGAAATCCCACGATGACGTACCGAGGAGTTGACACTGCTGCAGATGACTTTACAGCCCATATTTCTCTTCGGGAGTTTACAGTAAGATTTGGCAATTCGTGTAACTCCCACTTACGGAACGCAATTATAATTGGACGATCAACTTTTATAGATTTAAGGAGATCCAATCTAATCATATCATTCGGCTGAATATGTTTAACTTTTAATTCAATGTTGGAAATTGTTATTTCTGCAGTTATGGCAGGAAGCGGGGTTGCAGCGTCTTGGGTTAGTAATAAAGCATTGTTATCATTTCGAGCTCGTATTAATCTCACTGTTTGTTTGCCGCAAATTGCCATCTGATAATCGTTGAATATTCCAAACAGATGTTTTAGCGGTATTCTTACATTGAATGTTCCATCATTGTTGACAGCGAAAGATTTATCGACCCCAGCCCAGCTCGCTGTTGACATATATTTTTCGTCACTAGTAGTATAGCAAAGATACGATCTGATTGTGCTTACAATTCCCGGGTTTCTCACTACCTCCACTTCTTTACCATTTAGTTCGTAAGAAATAGAATCGAAGAGAAATGCCCCCGCATTGTTGGATAGTTTACAATCTCCGGCACCAGTTTTCTTAGTCACTGCACCTTTGACAAAAATTGAAGCATCGTACATCAATAACCATGCATCACCCTGATTAATGGTTATTTCCACAATATCATTATTCCTGAATGACTTTACAAATGGGTAATAGGTGCGCTTCTCTAAACGTTGGATAGATTCATCATATTTGGGAGTGCGATGCACATTAAACACTTGAGGTGTTAGGGACATAGCCAAGTGCTTTTAGAAATTGCTGATTTTCCAACGAGAGCCGACCTGCACCCTTCCGTGAAATCTTTACTAGTGAGTTTTTACAGCGTTGTGATTGTCTTTTATACGGTTGATATCTGTCACCAAAAACCAAAACCATTTTGTTTCTGATCGAACTCAAAAAATTTTATACACGCTTCAACTCCAACCGCACAATTATTTCCTCACCTCTAAAATTTACAGGGTGAAAGTTCTGATCGAGAATAGTTAACGTTAAATTATGAATCTCACGATTTGCAACTGGCATATACACCAAATTTTTCGGAGACTCGTCTATGGCGTAACCAGGATCACTGCTAACTGCAAACTCGTAAATCGTATGAGTTGGTTGATTTTTATAGTATGCTCCAGATGTTACGTTACAATCTATATGTATAGTTCTGACCTTCACGATGTTTACAGATATATCAGAAGTATGCAATTGACCAGACTCTAATAGACTAGGAGAAAACCCTAACACATGAGCAATAGAATCTGTTGGTCGAAAATCTACTGTATATTTATCACTGTAAATTTCGCACTGTAAGGTGCTATTATTAGCCTTTATTGAAATTGGATTTTTCTGATCAGATTCCTCTTTTCTTAAAGCGCGAACTATGTACGCTTCTAGAGCCTCAATTTCATACGACCCTGTGGGAATCACTAAACAATTGCGATATCCATCAGCGTTTATATAATAAAATTTGTTGACACCAACATCTATATTGGGTATGCTGTTATATGTGTGTAATCCTAGGAGTGCCAAACCATACTCAACATCTGGTTCTAAATGTATAGGAATATTAAAGTCAATAGATAGTGTTGAAGTAAATCCATGCAGGGTGAACAGCAGCGACATGATTGACGAATCTTCTCCACAACTACCACTTTTATAGGCCTCGACCACAAACAATAAAAAACATACAAACAAATAATATTTTATTTTCACAATTTTACACTTTTAAACTTTTTATTTAACTCATACATAATAATCATGTTTTTCAGCTTTTCCAATTCTTCGATATGGCGACGTAGACTCACGTTCATTCTTCAGAAAATATAATATTAGTCGTTATACCAACAGGTCCCAAGCTTGTTAAAAAGTACCTTTTGTTATCATCATTCAACTCATCTATACGTTCTTGAGTTAATTTATCCGTAAACCTCTGCGGTAGAATCATCTTGAAGTCTTCAAATTCCACAACCACCTTTTCACCATACTTAGTATTTATTCTCTTAAAACTCTGAATCTCAAACTTTTCATTTACTTCCAAATCTCGAACGTTCACCAGATTTTTCTGCAGCAAGTTCTTATTTAAATTGTTTAAGAAGGACATGTTGAGTTTGTTGACAATATTCGCTGAACCTTGCCTATATAATGTAGGGACCTCCCCACCCCAGAGTAGGGGTGGACCCCACCCTCCCCCAAACCCTATGAGAGCATGACGCCACAACCCCTATGAGAGTATGACGCCAACCGAAAACCCCTATGAGAGTATGACGCCAAACTTGTTGAGACAGGTTTGGCGTCATGCTCTCATAGTCTTACTACTGTTACGCTTAACTTTTTTGCCCGGGGAACGTTCTTTTGTATACATTTCGATAATGCTAAATTTGTTTAAGAAATTGTGTGACCCTCCCAGTGAGCAGACTCGCGTTAGAATCATAAGAAGAAATTTACTTCCTCATTTACAGGGACAATTAGCGCTACATAGTTGTAACACTGTCGCAGATTTGACAACTGCTTGTCAAATAGTGGAAAACGCACATTCTAGAATGTAAAGGTATAAACCTCCTCCGACAAATCCTAATGTAGTTACTGAAACTGAGATTATGTACCAACCAAGAAGGTATAATAGACAAATTTCGGCTATGGCGGTACCTGATAATAATTATTTCCAAAGAGTACGTGAAAATACAACTATTTCCGTACCTGCCTCGGTGAATTTGATCTTTTGCTGGAATTGTCGTCAGCCTGGACACATCAAACGAGAATATGTACAACCCCCCACCAAACATTGTTTCCGTTGTGGTAATCCTAATTTCACAACAAAAACCGGTCCTAAATGTTCGGGAAACGCCAATCCACCTCACAGTACTGCCGCACAGTGAGGAGTAGAGATCGGGCGGCACTTATCGACGAGGATCTCCAGGTTAAGTTGGATTTTGTTTTGGCTCACAGTGGATGATATTTTCTGGGTGGAATTTTTAGATTTGTTGGATTGTAGCGCTTCGCGGACTGTGGTTGGATTTAATAAATTAACACGCCTCAATTTAAATCTATTTCCTTCTAAAGTTGACGGTTGTGTCGTGGCAAATAGAACACTCTGTGGTGTTATTGAAAGCTACCAGGTACCTTTTCGCATCGAGGATAGAGTTATAGTGATGGAAGTCTTGGTGACTCCCTGCCTTCCTCTTGGTCTAATTTTAGGAGTGGATTTCTGGAAAAAGTTTGGAATTGTTCCCGACTTGAGATGAGGGCTTTGGCACTTGACGGATTCCGAGAATGCTCACATACTTTCATTGGTAGAGACACCACATTTGACTACGCACCAAGCTAAGGAGCTTGAAGCGGTGATAGGTGGGATTTTTGCCGATATGCCATTAGAATTAAGATGTACCAGTTATGTCTAACATAAAATTAAAACCATTTATGCTATCGAGTTGAAAATTGGTACTTTTATGTTTTCTGGGACGGCGATTATGAATTTTCTATCAACTTTCTTCTAGCCGCTAGAGGGCGTTGGCTACGTCGTTACTTTCGAACAAAAGTGTTCTAAACTTTTTTGTCGTTGAAAAATCTGCATTTTAGACAGCGGAATATTAAATTACATTCGATTTTGAACAAAAAATTTCTCTTGTAAAAATACGAAAACCTTAACCGTTTTCATGAAAAACGCAATTTTGTGTCGCGGTGCGCGTGAATTCGAAAAAATTAAAATTTCGTAGTAGGCTGAGAAATGGGATTTATTCATTTGGAATTCTTTATTTACAGTAGGTATTGTTCTAAATTAACAATTTTTGTGAAATTAGTAATAAAAAGAACTTTAACCAAGACAACTTTATTAGCAAAAACAGAGAAAAAGCGCTTCAACGTTTAGTAGGCTTTGAAAACAATTGTGGGTTACTAATTTCACAACAATTGTTAATAATCGCCGTCCCAGAAAACATAAAAGTACCAATTTTCAACTCGATAGCATAAATGGAACCGAAAATACTAATTTTTTTCTGTTTTTAAAAGAAAACTTTGACGCCCTGTATCTCGAAAACGAAGCGTTTTTGGACAAAATGTTATATGAAGAACCCCATTTATTTTTAAAAATACTACTCAAATTTTGAGTATGGCGGTTTAACTTTGACTCACCCTGTATAATACTTACTTATTGGCTAGAAGTACAGGGTGGCCCATCCAAGCGAAAAAAATGTGCTACGTGGAGACACGTTAACATAAAATTGTCATTCAAAAAATGAGATTGTAGTAAAAACTAAGGGGAATTCGAGGGTGTACCCTAATTTTATATACGGGGGTCGGTAAAAAAGTTATCGCGAAAAAACATTTTTTGCAAAATAAAAAAATATATTTTTTTACCTACACATCCATTAGAGAACCTTTAAGTAGTATTCCCGAATATTCAGTTTTTTAATATAACTTCCGGTTATAGCGGAAATGAAAGTGGTTTTCTCTATTTTACAACTTACAGATTTCTCTTAACCATCACAGGATTCCTTTTTTAATTCTAAATCCAACGATATATAATTTGATCTATTTATCTCCAACCGTTTCCGAGATATTTATCAGAGAAGCTCCATAAAACTAGATACATGGTCTCATGGTCGGTGTCTGATGTTCGATCTGAGTAGGCCAAACAATAAAACCAAATTTATGACAAATCAAGTCAGCCATGATAATAAAACTGACAAGCGAGTAGGCTGAATGTTAAAGTGGCAACTGCATTCAACTTAATTAAAAATCTCGTGGAAATTATGAAACATTTATTATTTTTACTACTGTCATATTTATTATGACAACAACAATATGATTAGTTATTAAAAATTATTTAGAAGTTCATTTACATTAAATGTTCAAAATGGTTTCCATTATTATTTACACATAACCTAAGTCTTTTTAAGAAATTTTTTCGGACATTTTCAAAGATTAAGGGACGATTGTTTAAACTATCAATTTCTAATTTTACTCGTCTTTTAATCTCCTCAACATTTTCGGGGCGGTTCTTAAAAACTTTATTTTTTAAATGCCCCCACAAGAAAAAATCCAAGGGGGTTAAACCTGGACTACGTGGCGGCCACCTTATCGTTCCATGTTTACCAATCCAATTTTCAAACGAATTGTTCAAAAATTCTGTTATGGGCCCACAGTTATGGAAGGAAGCGCCATCTTGCTCCCATATTAACTGTCTTTCTTGGAGTTGGTTAAGAAAAATTAATGGCAACTGGTCAAAGTATTGTTCCAATTCGTTCTGGATTAAATGTAGGTATTTCCTACCTGTCATACTTCCTGAATAAAATAGAGGGCCCATTATAAAATTTTTCACAATTTCGCACCAAATACCCACGGAATTTCTGCCGGATTTCACAACTTCACGAAATGCCCGTGGATTGTCAACAGACCAAAATATACTATTTTTCCGGTTGTATATTCCCGCCGTTGTAAATGTAGCTTCATCGGACCAAATAATTTGTTCAAAAAATCCAGCTCCACCTCTTGCAAAATAAAAGTTTAACATTGTTTGACAATATTCCAGTCTTCTTGCAGCATCTCCAGGGAACAGGTAATATTTTGAAGGCTTTAAATTTGCTTAATTTCATTACCCTTTGTATTGTAGACCGGGAAATTTGTAAGTCTCGGTGCATCTCTCTGAGATTTTTCGTTATTTCTTCTGAAATAATTTAAAATTCGTTCTGTCTCGTCCTCACTAATTCTAAATCCTTTTTTTCTCTTGCTAATCACACTTCCTGTCGATCTGAATCTTCGATACAGCTTACATATAAATAAAGCACTCGGAACATTTCTATTTGGATATTTACGAGAATACTCCCTCAAAGTTTCTACGTATCTTTTATCATTTTTGATGAAGATCTCTAAAATAGCACAGCATTCTTCTTTCAAAAACATTTTTTTAACTGCAACTACTAACAGCTTCAGCAACAAAATTTTAGACTAATCTGACACGTAAATAGAAATATTGAATTGACAGCCTACTCGATTGTCAGTTTTATTATCATGGCTGACTTGATTTGTCATAAATTTGGTTTTATTGTTTGGCCTACTCAGATCGAACATCAGACACCGACCATGAGACCATGTATCTAGTTTGCTGGAGCTTCTCTGATAAATATCTCGGAAACGGTTGGAGATAAATAGGTCAAATTTATATCGTTGGATTCAGAATTAAAAAAGGAATCCTGTGATGGTTAAGAGAAATGTGTAAGTTGTAAAATAGAGAAAACCACTTTCATTTCCGCTATAACCGGAAGTTATATTAAAAAACTGAATATTCGGGAATACTACTTAAAGGTTCTCTAATGGATGTGTAGGTAAAACAATATTTTTTTTATTTTGCAAAAAATGTTTTTTTGCGATAACTTTTTTACCGACCCCCGTATACAAAATTAGGGTACACCCTCGAATTCCCCTTAATTTTTACTACAATCTCATTTTTTGAATGATGATTTTATGTTAACGTGTCTACACGTAGCACACTTTTTCCGCTTGGATGGGCCACCCTGTACGGTAGTGGCTTATTTTACATGGGATGTTTATGTTATAGCTTACATAATTCCTCCCTCCTTAGATTCGCAGACGTCCTCGTTTTTCTCGACTGATTATTTTCACACTCTTTTAATAACAATGGGATGTCTAGGTTTGAACAATAAAATTTATCAGACGTTTCCGTTTTCTTACAATAAACTGAGGCGTTTATTTGAAAAACAACACATGTCAAAAAAAAAAGAATTTTCGGAAAATCAAGAAAAACTGCTTGTCTTTATACTGTTAACGATTTTGGTTTTATTAAGGTGTTTTTATAATTAAATGTGAAATAAAGAAACAACTTTTGACTTTAAGTTTTGTTTATTTCGCACACAAAACCAAAAAATATTAAAAAAATAAAAAATATTGGAAAAGTAACACTTGTCCCAATGTCAATTTTAGCTAAATTTTTGGCTTGGGATTTTTTAAAAATAAGTCTTTAAAACTTTCATCCATTACAAACCATTCGGAGTCTATTCCAGCATTTACTACATTAAATGGAGATGGTTTGGACCTTGCCTGCCGAATTAGTTCATTCCATTCTTCTGGAAAGTCCAGAACTACTTTTTTTGCAGTCGAAATTAGACTAAATTCACTATCACAGGGTAAGTATGAATGTTCCCGAGCATAGGATATACGTGTGTCACTTTAGATGCCAACTTTAGTACATGCACAAGGATATAATGAAAAGCGAATAAACACATAGTTCTTGTTTTGGCCTGGGCAACCATCAGAAAAGAACGAGATTTAATCAGTTTGGCTTGGTAAATGTTCTTTAAGATACTGAAATATCATGGAAGTGACTTCATTTTGGCCACGTTTGGCCATTCCCTCATGATAAGTATAGATATTGAAACCATTGCTTCCGATCTCATGTGTATTTCCAAACACATAATGCCAAAGATGTTTACTATAAAACACTTTGTTGGGAGTTAAATTAGGTAGAGGAAGATTTTGCATAAAATCGAACGCAATGGCCGTTACTTTAGGAGAACTTTGGCATTTAGCTTTAACCTTCCGTTTTATATCGTAAAATGCTTTTGCCACTATTAGGCAAGCTGTCAGACTGAACCGCCATTGAAGTGAACACGTGGAATATGTGGACAACTGTTGTTTTTACAACAATGCGCACATACACTATTTGATGTTTGGAACGTGTGTATATGATATTTTGCTATATAAATCTGCATAAAGTCGATTTTCGGTTCAAATGGACATGTGTTGTTTTTCAAATAAATGCCTCAACTATAAAATGATAAAGGTAATAAGAACTAATAAGAACATAAAGGCAAATGAAACGTATGAAATTTCTTCAGTTTGGTGAAAATGTGTTAATGGTTTGATTTCATGGAAATGCTCTGGTATCTCTAGGTTTTGCAGAGATATTTCGTTCGAGGTCTTCAGTAGGAGCTGTATAATGTGCGGCGGCTTGATAACGATGTTGTTGCTGGGTCGATTATAGGTGACTTGATTTATTTGTAGGGTACAGTGTGATGTTATAAGATTGTTTCCTATAATGCCTCTCTTGTGTGAAGTTTTCATGAAATTTTCTTGAAATGACACTTCTAGAAAAGTTCCTAGGAGTATTGTTCCATCTTCTAGTAGTTCTTGAATGATACCTTTTAGTTTGGTGGTTGTGCAATTTTCGAGTGTGGATAGTTTAGGTACACCACGTGTTGGAAGGTTGTTGATAAATGGACTTGGAGTTGGTTTGCTTATATTTTTGTTGTACCAGTGTTGATAGTAGTAGTGTAGATAGTACAGAGCCGGTGGTAATAATATGATTCTCTCTTAATTAGGTAAAGGATGTATTTTGGACAGAACAAAGGTTTCTCTCGATTTAATTAGCAAGTCCTGTTCGATGTGTAAAATCTCGTTTAAGGAAGACACTTCTACATTAGGTTGACACAATTGTGCTAAATTTGGCGATTGTAAAAGTTTTTTTAAGGAAATTATTTCGATTATTCATATTGTTGTTTATATTAGTTTTGAAAACGAACGCTGTGTCGATACTTTTATTATGGCTTGTGTATTCTTGTTTATGATATTTAGTTGTTCTTCGTATCTATTGCTATTGTCAGTATTTGAGGCGAAACTTGTGAATTGATTAAGTTTGGTGATTATCTCGTATTGTTTGTTTTGGAGAGCGTGGAGGTTATTCTCTAAGAATATCTATCTTATCATGTGAAAAAATTATGAGAGTTGACTGTTTTGACGAAACTCAAAAGACTAACAATCTTTTATTAAATGTTTTTTATGCTTAAAAGTGAAGGATACTTACAAGTTGATTTTCCTATTTTATAATTTTATAATTGACTATCAACAGTTGTTTATTTGTATAAGTACCTATTTATTTTCAATAACATTTTTCCACGTTTGGTTTCTTATTTTAAAAGGAATTGGATGATTGGATTTATTGTTAGTATGAGTCTGTGGTAATGCGTGCATGATCGTCTGCCCAGTTCCTAAGTTTTCTTCATAGTATCCGTTACTGGGTACCTGGGTCACCTGAAGTCCCACACTGAGGGTCCTGAAAGGTATTTGTCTTTCTTAGTCTTTTTATGTCTTATGTGAGTATTGGATGTTCTATCGGGGGTGGTCTTACCAGAGATTTTGCTTTTAGAAGTGGTACCTAGTTACTTTGAGGTGTTTGAATGGGCTTTTGGTTTTGTTTCTAATGATTCTCTTGGCATACACAACTTGTTCTGGTTGAATTTGCCGTACTTCATCAGTTAATTGTTTGTTTCGCGTGTCTAGTATTTGTTGTTATTTTCTATAAGTTTTGTTGTATATATCTTGTAAAAAGGGGGCGAGTTCGTCTTTTCGTTTTTGATTAAATTGTTCGTAAATGGTTAGATCATTAATCTCTTGTTCGTAAGGACCGTAGAGAAGGAAAAAGGTGGACTATCCAGTGGCGGAATGTATAGATGGTTGTAAATAAAAACGCTTTAGGTAATATGGTTACAGTGGGAGTCTTGGGGATTTTGTTCTTTCATTACTCTTAATTTTTCTATGAGAGTTGAGTGGAATCATTCTATAGGGCTATTTGAGTTGGGGTTACCTACAGTTGTAAAGTGTAAATCTATGGAATGCATTTGATAATATTCTTGGAATACTTTGTTTGAGAATTCAGTACCTTGGTCGCAGATTATTTTCTTTGGGAAGTTATGGTGACTGAAAGAGTGCCGTAATTTTCTTAGAATTGTTGTGTTTAGTTTATCTTCGATTTCGTATACTTGAGCGTACTTTGAGAAAGAGTCGATTAAGTAAGATAGTTGTTTTTATTGCAGCTAAAGGTGTCGATGTGAAGAGTGTCAAATGGTTTTTTAACTAGTAGGGGACCGTTGAATGGTGTTTTATGGGGGTGCCTTTCGTATTTATTTTTCAGAGAGATTTCGCACCTGTTAATGATGCCAATCATTGCATTTTTCATGTTGGGCCGATAATATTGTTGTTGAAGGTATTTACAAGTCTCGGTGATTCCGTTTAAGGACGGAAATAAAACGTCATCACCTCGCGACGACCTTCATTTGACCGTGTTCCTAACTAGGATAAATGTTGCTAAAACAGAAATTGGATACTGGAGCGCAAAAATTGCGCAAGTGTCTGTAAGATGGCGCTGGAGTTGGAGAGCGGCCATTGGTACAGAGCGAGAATAAAAAGTAATGTTTCGCCTTGCTAAAATAAGTTTCCGTTCCTTATAAGTTGTTTTGTTGCCCGGCAAGGTCGTTTGTCGGAACCAGGGGTCTAGGGGGAGGCAGGCGGACCGACCCCCTTTTTTATACAAATAACAGCACATCGCTTTCATCCTGGCGTATTTTGGGATTGAAACTGTGAATTGTTAAACACAAAATAATAATATGAATATTTACGCTCCTTTATTTTTCTATATTTTTTCATAGTTATTAAGAATATTGTTGAGTAAAATATTAAGTAAGAGGACTACCGGCTGTCAAATCTACTGTCATGACATAATAATTCTCCCTCAAAACCGCATGAATGATCACAATACTTACCCTAACTGACATTTAGAATTTATGTCAATATAATTTTATCTTTTATCATTCTATTAACTTTTCATTAAGTACTTAATATTGATAAACCGAAAGAAATTAAAATTCTGTTGTATTTGATCCAAAGTTGACGAAAAGTTGTGAATTTTGTTAGATACGTGAAATACCTACTATTTGCTGATATCTTAATATATGTATTATTTTGGCATACATTTAGAGTAATGGAAAATGTAATGTAAATAAATTTATAGGTACTACCATAGAAGAATTTACGTAGTAGATTCCTCTATGGTACTACCTAAATGCTTGCCGGTACATCAACTTTGTGTCAAACAGAATTTTAAAGCGTTAATATAATTTTCTTTTGAAAAAGACATATTCTTATCGATATTTTTTAGTAATAATAAAAAGTTAATAAAATTATAGAATGATACTCGTATATTATGTTGTATAGCTAGTGATATAAAATAGTTTTTACGAAGTAATGACTTTTTAAAATTTTAAGAAATTTTATAAATAGGAAATAGGCGCTTATGTAACATTAAAATAGAAACGACTTTTTCAAGTTAAACGTTTTGAAATTGTGACAAATAAGCCAATTTTTAGGGATTTTATTTTTTAAATATAATTTTTGACAGATAGCGAAAGTCACGTGACCACGTTTGAGTCGGTTATTTTTCCTAGTTTTTAATCGAAAGGTAACCCCAAAGTTAACTGCATATGTGTTCTATTATTATCCGTTAATAAAAAAAATATGTTTAAATTAATAAAAAGATACATTTTGCACCATATCTTCATTTTTTACAAAAAGGTTTTTTGGTTATAACTTTTGTTTGACGTTCGATTGTTTTTTTCCAAACGACATTACATTGTTTGGAAAAAACTGCAACAAACTGGTTTTTAAATCATTAATTTGTCTCAAAAAATACGGAATGGTTAAAGTGAATGTTCCTATCACCTTCAGGCGGACACCCTGTACCTAATAAAAATATTATTAAACAAATAATAGTACTTTTTGAAATTGAGCCCATGTGTTGACAGGTGGCCGTGATTACAGCCCAAAAGTAAAGTTACACACATTGTTTAATGTGCTTTTTGAACCTAACAAAAAAAAGTTTATCAAAATCGGTAAACAAATAAAGATATTTTACCAGGGTGGTAACTCCTTAACGGAGGTCACACTGTAGATGTTTAACATATAGGTACAGAAGATGTTCTTTCGCATCAATATATCGTTTTCTTTTTTCATTTTTTATTTTCGAGATATGTATTTATCTTAATTATTGCGTTACTTAAAATGTGTGTTTGAATGTAGTGTTAATGCAAACGAAGAAACACCTTATGTACACATAAAAGACCATGTTTCATTTCATTGAAAAAACTAAACATAATTTTGTAGAACTTTTAAGCCAGCAATACTATACCTACAGAAAACGTGCCGAATAACATTCTTTAACTAAAGATATGCCTTTAACAGTAAAAAACACAGTTGACATTCAAGTGACCTTGAAAACGTCGTCTGCCTACAAGTGAAAACGTGCATCTTACATTGCACCTATATGCTTCAACTTTTATGTGATTTTTTGCGATTTTCGTTTTTGAGATATTTATAATAGCTGCATTTATTAAAATGGAACACCCGGTATAGATAATTTTCGACATACCTATACATAGGTATAGAGACATAGACATATGAATTCTCCCCTAATGTCAGTTTATATGCTAACGATTGTGTTTTCCTCACGAAAAATACATAACGGCGACATAGGGGAGCGACGGCTAATGGCGCTCACCTAAGAAAAAACTAACATTCTTAGGAAAAAAAACCTACTTTTTTCATTCTGTCTTCGCGAAACATTTCACTTGCATGTATAGTAACTATATTTATTTATGAATTGGTATTTAAAACAGAACGTAAATGAGAAATTATATTTTTTTGAGAGTATCAAAAGAACGCCATTGCCTGACCCGGTAGGGTAATGCCGCTCAGGCGAGAGAATAACAACAAATCATAAAAACAGATTAATTAAATAGAAAATGAAATTGTATTATTTAAAATATACATAGGTAAGTAGGAAAGTTAACAACAAACATAAACAAAGCCATTTTGGTACTTTGCTTTAACTAAATATTTTAGTATTTTTTTCAAAATTCAAGGCTTGCAAAAATCGTACATATATCCATGTGGTCGATATACTCCTGTGCAGCTGGCATGGGCCCACTGCCCACATGAAGAACATCTGTACCAAAGCTCATTCTTCCTAAATTCATTGCAAATGATGCTCAGTCTGAGCGCAATTACCCGAATCGTCAAAAAAATATAAAGATATTGACATAACCTCAAAAAGTTAATCGTGTGAAAAATAGCTTTGAACATTTCAAGCTGAAAGCCTGACATACACTATTGCTAGTTAAGTAATTGAGAAATAATATAAAATGATTTTACAAACCTTTATTGAAATAGCAGGCCAAATTATAACAGCGCTATACAATACCCGTTTATTCTCACCACTCGAATATCTCGTCTGAAAACAACATGGAGCGTTCACAACATGCTTACGCTACTTTAATATAGATAGCGCTCTATAGACAAACCCGATTAAAGGAAGGATTCTGTTTGAAATGAGAGAGCGCAATTGTCCGCTGAGCGCCATTAGCCGTCGCTCCCCTACGTATAAATAATGCAAAGTCAACTAAAGCAGTTTTTAGTGCCGCCGTGTACCTTTCACGCTAAAAATCAATGAACCATTGCTAAAAAGAGAGGGGTTAAAATCACAAATCGGAGTCTTTGAGCTACGGGGGTCTCCCGAATATACCTTTTGAAGTTTTATATTATTTTAATATTAAAAATTCGCAATTCATAGTATATAATAATATGGAAGTAATACAAAAACATAAAAAAATAATCAGACAGCTTAGTTGCTTAAATATTATATCGCCAAAACGTAAAATTGATCATATGAACATAATATATGTAATTATTAAACTGGACCTGTAACAACAGCGTCAACCGTTCATCGATCGTCTGTTTTTCGCGCCATCTGATAAACAATAGCTACACTTTTGGTATTCCCGCTGCATAATTTAAGGGTATTTTGCCTATGTTTTTTATTTACAACAAGACTGGATAATTACAATGTTTACTACCGGGTTTTCGTTCCGAGCATATTCGGAAACCTCTGCCCATCTTAACGAAGGTAAAATTCCGGCTCAAGAGACAAAATAGACGAATTTATGCCGGCATAAAGTTTGAAATTAAAAAAAAAATCTCGCCCATAACTTTTAAACTAGTGTCATTAGTATCTATGGATATTTTAAAAATACCCGTGTTTTTTGTAATCCTTTGAAATTCGCTACTTTTTCCAGCTAGTTGGAAATAAAAATACATTGATACAGGCAACCAAACATACAATGGCGAGGCCCCCCCTTAAGTTTGATTTATGATAGTTAGCGTAAGCTCTTTTTGTGTTTCCGGGTGAGCGATATCTTTTAAATATTTTGAACAGAAATATAATTTAATGTTGTCGTTAAAGTTCTTTTGTATTATTTGAATGATTTTATTCTGAATACTTTTGTGTTTGTGAATATGTAAAATGTATCGTAAGGGTTAAGAATTCCTTTAAGGGATTTCATTAAGTCTTGATCAACATTGTCCCTTGTAGTAACTTTCCAAAATAAATCTTGTAGACTTGATTTTGCTTTTGTTTTAGTTAGTTTTTGACCTACTCTTAGTTTTGACCTAAAATAAAACCCGAATTTGAACTAAAATAAATCGTAGTGAGGAGTGGTAAATAAACTAAGTGGCGTAAAAATTTTTTTAGCAATATTTTACCCATGCCCGTCTCCACTGTATAAGCTGGCGGCCACCATATTCTGACTCACAAAAACATTGAGCAAACAAATATAAACGAAAACCAATGGTAAATATTTTTATTTTTAAATAAACAAGTTGGTCTACAAATATTTTTTTTAAAGTGGTTTTACTAATATGTCATAAACGATAAATGATACTAAAAATTTGGTACAGATTAGAAGAGAACCAGATTTCGGTTTTTGTATTCTCCATCAAAGTTCGCATCGGCACAAAAAGCCTTCTGTTATCTGTCATATCCAGGAACGGATCTGAGCCCTAATTTGGCGTTGTAAAATTTAGAATACAAAATTTGGGTCCTCGGTTATGTTTATGTCAACTCTATTTTGTTCTTTTAAGATGTACCGTTGATTGATTAATAATTGATAATTATGTTGGCATACTTACTACATAACTGATTCTAATCCATTCTAATATTGTTTAATTCGTGTACAGGATAGTAATAATTTTCTGTTTTGTTTTGTGCACACCAAATAATATTGCCAACAGATGTGAGGAATTGTATGCAATTCTACCTCATCTGTCTGGGACTAAAACTATATTCTTTGCTTTTCTCGAGAGGAAATAGGATCAAATAAAACGTTATTATAATGTTAACTGTATATTTATTCTCAGCTTCCCATAGCAAAGGGTGATTCCTCATTCGTGCTTAAGTAGAAATTTCCAGCGGCCCTAAAATAAAAAAAAGTATACGTATGATTTACTTTATTAAAAGTGGTTCTTTGTAAAGGTGTTTAATGGGAAATAATAAAGATAATACTTAGTTATCCCAATTTTTATACATGTTGTTTCAATCTTGTTTTAACTCTCATATCTTATTCATCTATCTATCTATATATCTCTCTATCTACCTTCTTTATTTTTCGAGTTAAAGAAAAAATGTAGAGACAGCGGTTTTAGGATTTTTGTGGGATTTTCCATGGTCTTATTGAAATTAAAACAGGGAATTCGGAAAAAGCTGGACGAACCAAACTTTTTTTTAACGAAATGCCCTGTATGTTATTGAATTTCATTTCATTCTGATTACGAATTCTGATTTTGGATAAATCTTCCAGAAAATGAAAACGACACTGGCATTTTAACTGACAGCATTTAAATATTTAATCTAATCTAATCTGACACGCGAAAACCTCAGTCTAAGCGCCAGCGATCCATAAGCAGCTTATTGTACGACGCTTAGACTGAGGTTCTCGTGTATCAACTTAGAGTGCACGGACGGTGGTACTTAATTATTTCTCTCATATAAAATAAAAACTGAGTTTCTGTAACTGTACTTTTACTATCCTAGTAGACCCTATTGTATTTCTTGAATTATAGGAAACGATTTCTATACAAGGTACCCCAGAATTAGTCCAACAGGCCATAGCTTATGTATTTGAAAAGATAAAAAATTGAACCAAAAAAGGTTTTACATTTATAGACCGTCAGATAGTGACAGATTTAGGTGCTCCATTTTCGCATACAAACCTCAAAGAGGGTTGAAAAGTACATCGATGTTGAGCAGAGTGAAGGGAAATTTACGATTGGCCCCTGGGGATAACATGGAAAATTCGATTTTCCTTAACAGAAATAAAAGGTGTCTGTTGCCCATATTTTCAAGCAAGCCGTGTTCACTAAATGAGTAATTAATAGAACCTGGCTTCGGAAAACCAAACGCTTGAGTGTTGCAGGTGGCTAAAGGGTTGAAATAAGGGCGTAGGCCTAATCTTGTAAGGAAAAATCTAGATTTTGACCGTTTTCACACAAGCCCATCGAAAATATGAAAATGTGCATCGTGGTGATAAAAATGTACATCGTAGTGACGAAAAACATAAAAGAGAACATATACATAATTAACATATTATATATAGGAAAATCAAATTTTCCATATGTTATCCCCAGGGCCACTCGTAAATTTCCCTTCATTTTATTCAACATCGATGTACTTTTCAACCATCTTCGAGGCTTGCATGCAAAAATGTGGCACCTAAAACTGTCACTATCTGACGGTCTAATAGGACAGAAATGCCTTTTTGGGGATATATACAGGCACCCTTCATATGGAAACAATGGAAACATCCCTAAGGTAAAACTCTCAATTTTTTTTTTAATAGCACATACCTATTTTCGCGAGGCATTTAAATGCACTGGTCATTCTGAAACAATGATGTGTAATACTTGACGTTTTAACAATAATTAGTAGTGCATTTTAAGTGATTTGCTCTTGTAAAAATAGGACAATAAATAGTATTTTTAGTGTTATCATCAACAAAAATAATGTTACTAAAATCATATTATCAACGTTACATTTCTTTATAAATGTTATTCCGGCCAACAATCTCGGAGCCTCTATGCATAAAAATTTTTTATGCTTAATATATTTTGCAAAAAAGGAAACTGATAAGTCTTTGTAGTATCTACCTCTACATTTTATTTTTGCAAAAACAATGGTGAGTAGGTAGAAAAAGTAGGTTTTTTGTTGTGCGAAAAGCATAAATGCGCTGAGATTGTTGGCTACAATAGCATTGTAAAGAAATGAAACGTTGACAATATAACCTTGACAACACTATTTTGTGAATATAACACTAACAAGTACCGATCTCGGAGCGCCACCAACTTGAGGGGTGCCAAGTTGTCGCCGCGCCGAAACCGCGGCAGGCTTATAAAGGCCTACACGCCACATTCCCTCTATTAATAGAGTGCTTCATCTAATGAACCAACTTTTTAAAAAATATCAAAGGACAGATGAAACGTCTAAAACAAACAACTTCAACAGTTACGAGTAGAAGCATAATCCAAAAACAGCGCAAGTGGCGCCCTCTGTGAGATACATAGAAATTTACTTCTTCAGCTTAGTCTCCATCCCCAAGCGGTGTCATATTTCAGTTATTTAGCTTACATATTTTGGGAGCCATAATTCAATTGAAAAAATTAGAAATTCAACGCCCTGTATTATCAGTAAATGTTGAGATTTGACCCATGGGCGTCATTTGAAAAAAAAAAAAGTACGGCCCAAATTTTTAAACAATATTTTAATTTTTGACAAAATATTATGTAGGTACAGCGTCTTCATGCGAAAACTCCAACCCCCTCTATTATTTCCCTAATTTTTGCAGATAGAAAAAAGTTTTATGTAAAAGTTGCAAAGTAAGTATCCGGCTTTAGAAAGGTAGACCAACGGCTTTTAACCCTTATTTATTTATGATAATTAAAGACGAAATTGCACAATTTTGATCGGGCTGAAATCTACAGTTTCCCCGTTCTATTGTCCAGAACGCCAAACGTGGCAACTCTGTGCCTTTCAGGAGAAACGAAACTGCAACGCTGCTAGTGCCCGTTTGCAATAATTCGTGGAGCAAGGGCAAATTGTACTTTTCTATTCAAATATCTCCAGCTTGCTTATGAATAACTCTGTTTTTTTTATTACGAATATGTTCTGTATGTTCCTCTATAGCAAAATGGTGTCTGTTTGTGCTGCACACGCTGGAAACTATATTCTTTATCTCTGTCACCTAACACTTTGGTTAAAATGTCTGTAGCCGTGGTTTATACAGGGTGTATCGTAAAAGTGGGACAAAATATATTTTTTTGTTTTTAATAATAAACATCCTGTATATTTTTGGATATTTTAAAAACGCTAATGTTTCTGATTGCAACGATATATAACATGTTCATTTTGCGTTTCCCTTTAGCAAGTTATGTGGACCTAAATTTAGAAAAAAATCATTTCTGAGATCGCAGTTAGCCATGAAATTATGTCGGACTTTTGATAGTTATGCTAGATTATCTCTTATTTACTTTAGTAAATCAAAATAACAACAAAATGGCAATAAATATGCAATATCCATAATTTTTACTTTTTCGTCTATCCAGGATGTAGGTATACTTAAAAAACTTGCGGATTTTTTTTTAATTTATTGCCATTTTGTTGTTATTTTGATTTACTAAAGTAAGTAAGAGATAATCTAGCATAACTATCAAAAATCCGACTTAATTTCATGGCTAACTGCGATCTCCGAAATGAGTTTTTTGTAAATTTAGGTACACATAACTTGCTAAAGGGAAATGCAAATATCAACATGTTATATATCGTTGCAATCAGAAACATTAGCTCTTTTAAAATTTCCAAAAATATACAGGATGTTTTTTATTAAAAACAAAAAGTATGTTGTATCTCCTTTTTTACGATACACCCTGTATAAACCACAAGTCTACCTTTCTAAAGCCCGATACTTACTTTGCAACTTTTATATAAAACTTTTTTCTCTCCAAAAATTAGGGAAATAAAAGGGGGGTCGGAGTTTTCGCGTGAAGACACTGTACCTACATAGAAATAAAAAGTCTTTTGTACAATATAAAATAAATAAAATAAAAATGCTGCTGAACCAAAAAAACTAGTCAAAAATAAATTTCAGTTTTCATCTATCTGGCCCGTAAATATCTTTTGTTTGTTCTATATAATGTGCTGCTTATTTTTATTAACCTTTTCCCTGTGCAGACTTAATATGCACAATCCAGAGAGTCTTTCTTCTGTAATAGTACCTACTCCTCAACCAAGTTTTAACGCGTCTAAGGAACGCTCTATAGTCTATTGTATTTACATGTTGTCCGAGGCATGGATAAATTTTTTTATGCCTTTCGATACTGCTGGAAAAAAATCGCAGTGCTTTTGCAAAAGACATTCAAAACTTAATTCATCTTCGAGGTCGCGATATTCTTATGCAGATATCCATGATCCATGTATGCCCATTTGTATTTATTACTTATTTTTTCTTGCTAAACGCAAGTACGGGCCATTGCCCGGCCCGGCCATTGCCGGGCCCGTACTTGCCCCCCCCCTCCAAATGACGCCCATGATTTGACCGGTAGTCGTTAACCTCAATTGTATATATTTTGATTGTAAACAAAAATATCCTGTTGGCATTTTTTCAAATGTGTCATTGTTTCATGTAAATTTTGTTTTTTCTATTATTTACTAAAAAAATTGCTCCACAAGTTATTAGACTCAAAGAAGAAAAAACGTATTTCTTACTTTAAATAAAGTGACTTTCTCCAATGAAAAAACTGCGCAAGTGGCGCCCTCTGTGAGTTAGGTGAAAACTGTCACTCACGCCGTAAATAGAATTTGAGCCATATACAGGGTGAGTTTTTTTTTATGATCAGTATGGGGATCTCGGAAACTAGCGGAAATAGAAGAAAGGTTAAATGGGGAAATAATTGCAGTTTTGTAGGCCCAATTTAATGCACCTTGTGGATTTTTCGAAATTTTGACAATTTATTCTAATCCGTCTAGCTTCGGTGTATCTGATTTTAGACAAAAAGTGTAAATACAAAAGTTGGAGGTAATTGTATCCCCAATGCGGCGTAATCGATATGGTTATTCGGAAAAATAACGGAAATAACTATGATTTACATTTAAAAAAACACAAGTTTGTGTCCTCTCGAAAATGGCAGCTGTCACGGAAAGTAAGACATGTTAATCGCATTGGGGACACAATTGCCTCCAAGTTTTGTATTTACACTTTTTATCTAAAATCAGAAACAACGAAGCTATATGGATTAGAATAAATCGCCAAAATTTCGTTTTTTCAAAATATCTAGTAAGCCAATTCTTTCCTCATTTAACCTTCCTTTTGTCTCCGCTAGTTTCCGAGATCCCTATACTGATCATAAAAAAACACCCTGTAGGTATTTATACGTATATTAGGGTTTCGACAAACTAGGCAGGCCTAACCGCAGTTTTATTTTTTATAATTTAATTTCGTCTGAAGTACCTACATTTCTGAACTGTGCAGTAGGCATATTCGCGGAAATTTATCAATTCCTGACCAGCTTCGAATCACACATGCACATATTGGTTTGGGATTACTTATTTTGTACCAGTTACATACTAGTAACAGAATATTATCTCCTCGAACAATGCTATTGTTTTTGAAAAAAATGCTAATATTTAATATGATATCAAATTTCGGGGCTATTCCCCTAAGTTGGCAGCAATGCATACTTGCGCCACTGGAGATTATGTTTTAAGGCGGGGCTGTAGGGACAGAGTTTCTCTGTTCCTCCGCGAGACGCGCGAAAAGTGCTGAAATAAGTATTTTTCGATTATTTTCCCTGGACTTTGCCCCGAATTCTCAGAGCCTTCACTGTTGCCAGGTTTCGAGATTTGTCGTTAATATAGCAGAATACAATGCAATAAAAGCGTAATATATATATATATATATATATATATATAAGGATGTAAGATTAGCGAGTGTAAATGTAATAATTACAAGAAAAGGTGATAATGGGCAAACACTCAAAGTTAACAAAAAGAAAATCTAGTAACCGCATACACGTGTTTCATGCTATTTGGCAATCATCAGTACGGTGTAACATTAACCAAATCAAAAGATAGGCATGATTTGGGAAGCAACAAATGAAGTCCAGGCAGGAGCCAACAGCACATTTGCAGCTTCAGTCAGCACATCCCCTATTTTGGGGCTTGTACTAACATCGCCACGGAGGCTGCTAAAGCGACCTGTGTGGAAATCTTAATAACCCAAGATACAATGACAATAAGGATGTAAGATTAGCGAGTGTAAATGTAATAATTACAAGAAAAGGTGATAATGGGCAAACACTCAAAGTTCTTGTAATTATTACATTTACACTCGCTAATCTTACATCCTTATTGTCATTGTATCTTGGGTTATTAAGATTTCCACACAGGTCGCTTTAGCAGCCTCCGTGGCGATGTTAGTACAAGCCCCAAAATAGGGGATGTGCTGACTGAAGCTGCAAATGTGCTGTTGGCTCCTGCCTGGACTTCATTTGTTGCTTCCCAAATCATGCCTATCTTTTGATTTGGTTAATGTTACACCGTACTGATGATTGCCAAATAGCATGAAACACGTGTATGCGGTTACTAGATTTTCTTTTTGTTAACTTTGAGTGTTTGCCCATTATCACCTTTTCTTGTAATTATTACATTTACACTCGCTAATCTTACATCCTTATTGTCATTGTATCTTGGGTTATTAAGATTTCCACACAGGTCGCTTTAGCAGCCTCCGTGGCGATGTTAGTACAAGCCCCAAAATAGGGGATGTGCTGACTGAAGCTGCAAATGTGCTGTTGGCTCCTGCCTGGACTTCATTTGTTGCTTCCCAAATCATGCCTATCTTTTGATGTGGTTAATGTTACACCGTACTGATGATTGCCAAATAGCATGAAACACGTGTATGCGGTTACTAGATTTTCTTTTTGTTAACTTTGAGTGTTTGCCCATTATCACCTTTTCTTGTAATTATATATATATATATATATATATATATATATATATATATATATATATACATACACACATCCCCACAACAATTTTCGGATTTTAGAAAAGTAACTAATAAAATCAAATATATATATATATATATATATATATATATATATATATATATATATATATATATATATATACTTTAAATATAATTCCGTTTCAACACCCTATACTTTAAATATAATTCCGTTTCAACACCCTTTGATTTTATTAGTTACTTTTCTAAAATCCGAAAATTGTTAAGTAATTAGGGTAAAAAGCGCTGTTTTCTACTTGCGAGGAATACCTAGTTCCCTGGAAGCTTGGCAATCCGAAAATCCCAAACAAAACAAAAGTCTCCTTGGCGACCTCGGCGTAACGGCTTTTATCAGCGTGTTTCTGTCAGAGTTTTCTGAAGAGCTTTTTTGGGTTCTCGAGTTTTTCCGCTTGTTTTTTGTGTTTGTGTACGTGAGTGTTTGACAATATTTAGTTTTAGTAGTGCCAGTGTGATAAGTATAAGTGGTAAGTACAATATACAGTGTGACCCATTTGTTTTGGGGTCAGTCTGTAAAAAGTGTATCAATCGTGCGATTTGGCTGATTTTTTTTTTAAATTGTAGAGCTCGATGAACTGCACATTTTGAACAAAAATTGCCTGGTTCGCATAAAATCCAAAGCCTACTATGACCGTTTTTATGAGCAAAATTTTAAGAAACCATATTAGCGTCTTTTTTTGAAAAAATCTGTGTGCGCCAATGGATTGAGCACCCCTCGAAATGGGTATGTACAAAATTTCATCAAAATATTTCAAGTAATAACGATTTTGTAGAAAAATTAAAAATGCAGCCAAGGTACGTCTTTATTTTCAAAAATTCAAAGTTGGCCATGGAAAATAATTGAATTGTAATAATACAACCTTATGCTTATAAACACAAAACATAAAAACAATTAAAATTATAACATTTTTGTAACTTCTACCAAGCCTCCATTTTCTACAATGCATTTGTCGTTCCTCTTGCGTACATTCAAAATTACATTTCGTATTTGCTGTGGAGTAATTTCCTCACAACTACGGTTTATCCTAGCTTGCAGTTCTTGTAAATTATGGGGTCTTGACTTATAAACATTTTGCTTAAGTGTACCCCAAAGAAAAAAATCTAAAGGAGTTAAGTCCGGAGATCTCGGTGGCCACTCACAGAAAGGACTATTTCGCCCTATCCGAGCATTATGAATAGGACTGCCATCTAACTGTAACTTTAAATTTAAACGGTATCTTAATGGTAACTCATCTAAAGCATTTCTAAATTCAATTTCTAGAAAATTCAAGAAGCCAGCCGCATTCAAATTCCCTTCAAAGAAAAATGGGCCAATTATTCTGTCGCGTAGTATTCCACACCAAACGTTAATTTTTTGTGAATATTGTCTCCTTGCATTTATTATAAACTCTGGATTTTCAGCTGACCAGTGACGGCAGTTTTGACTTGATACTACACCATTTGTAGTAAACGTGGCTTCGTCGGTGAATAAAATTTCATTTAAAAAGTTGCCATTATGGAGATATTCACCTTGCAGCCAATAGCAAAATTCTAATTTTCTCTCCTCATCTCCTGGTTCCAGGGTGTGCAAAAATTTTGGCTTAAACGGTTTTATTTTGTTTTGTCTCAAACATCTCCTTATACTCTCTCTGGGTATATGAAGGTCTAAACTAGCCGTTCGAACACTATTTCGAGGATTGTCACTAAAGTATTGCAGAATTTGATTGTTATTTTCAACAAGTCCACGGCGTCCATTTTGCCTAGTTTTTAATAAATTTTTAGAAATCGATCCAGTTTCATCAAAAATATTGTTTATACGTTGTACAGTACTTCGACTCACTGATCTACCTGGGTGTCTATTGTTAAATTCGGCCGCAGCTTCTGCTGCCGAGCGCTCGTTGTCGCCCACGAGTCGAACAATTTCTATTTTGTCTCTTATGCTTAAATATTCCATAATTATGATAATTAATTGTATTGAGCACAAACAATTTCTGAACTCAATTTAGACAGTTTGATACTTAATAAAAGTAAACAATTCAATTATTTTCCATGGCCAACTTTGAATTTTTGAAAATAAAGACGTACCTTGGCTGCATTTTTAATTTTTCTACAAAATCGTTATTACTTGAAATATTTTGATGAAATTTTGTACATACCCATTTCGAGGGGTGCTCAATCCATTGGCGCACACAGATTTTTTCAAAAAAAAAACGCTAATATGGTTTCTTAAAATTTTGCTCATAAAAACGGTCATAGTAGGCTTTGGATTTTATGCGAACCAGGCAATTTTTGTTCAAAATGTGCAGTTCATCGAGCTCTACAATTTAAAAAAAAATCAGCCAAATCGCACGATTGATACACTTTTTACAGACTGACCCCAAAACAAATGGGTCACACTGTATAAATACGTATTTCAAACATTTCTAATAATTTTGTTATTCGCTATTCCTTCGCGACATGTGTCAAAAGGAGACTCGTTTTTAGCGAAATATCTTCTAAAGACATGAATATTGTGCATTTTATTTAATTTTACGTTAATCTACATAGCAAAGAGATTGTATTAGAATCAAGTTTTTGCTTAAAGTACTGTCGGTGTCTTTTGTAAATCGAAATGGAAACTCGCTTAATTTTGACACATGTCCGTAAGGACGCTTCTGTTGTAAAGCTATTTATTCTGTAAAAACCGTGGTTCAACAGGGGACAGGGACTATCGTAGCCGCAAAAACGAACAAAAATATAAAAAATAGGAAAAATATAATCTGGGCTATTCGTAATAATCATTATCCAAAAATTTTTCAGGCATTGCAGCATTTTAACATGTTTTTTTTACTAATAAACAGAATGAAAACGAATTTGTCCACGCGAATCGAGCGGACCGGCGGCGGTACAGTCCCATTAAAAAGTTGAACGGCCGGCCGCTGGCCGCTAGTTTCAGCCTCATAAAATCGACGACGTTTTGAAACATTTTTGTTACTTTGATAATTGGCTTCTTTGTTTACATCTCTGTTGAGTAAAGGGCTTTGTTATGTAAGTAAATAAGTTTGTTGTATTATTATAGGTTTTTGTGTGCTATAAAACACCCATTATGGGTAACCAGCAAAGGGCCAAGCAACGTGGAAAAAGGGGGCGAAAAGCCAAAGCTATAAAAGCTTCCCATTTGCGAAGGAAACTTATCAGGTGAGTACAGTATAAATTGACGAATCATACCTACCTTTAGAGATGTGTTGCTACGAGGCAGTAAAACAAATTAGAAGATTTAAAAAAGTCTAATTTTTTTATAAGAATAACCAATATAGTATAGCAGAAAATGAACATTGTCACGGCGCTATTGGTTATTCTTATGACCTATTTTGAATAATATTAGAAATGATTTATGTACACTATACTATATATAGATGTGATAATTATGTTGATAAGTGGCTTTTATCCCCACTAACGATAATAATTCTCTATATAGGTTTGTAGGTACCTATAAAATAATATATATTTTTTACAGTATGTCAAATGTTGGCTCAGATCACTCATATAGTTCCATAGATTTTACTACTAGATCTCAGATGTACATAATAAGTGTCATAAGTGTTTATTTATTATAAAGATACTTAATATTTTACGAAACATTTAATCATTTTGAATGCTTTGAATTGAACGATTTTATGAAGAGTTTATAAAAACTAGGTACTTATTCATTTTATTTTTTCTTTCATAAACATCTGACTGAATATGCCTAAGTTACGGTCAAAATGTTTTTTTTTGTGATATTTAGGTACATATTTGATATTTTTGGGTTGAAACGGTTTGAAATATACAGTATGTGCGGCGATGTGGTAGACAAGAGGGCAAATGGACCAAAAATTTCATTTTTCGACGAAAAGTCATTCTTGCTTCTCGAAAAAATATAGTCTACTAAGAGAATTTTTGATTTTTTTTATACAGGGTGCCCCTAAAATACAAAAAATGAAATGCGATCAAGATTAAACCACCTTTATTTTTAAAAATATAAAAAACTTTTACTAAAAATTTTTTTTAGAATTGTGTGTGTTTATTGTCACCTTTTTAAGCAAATCGGCCGAGTTTGATATAAATAGGTAAAAAAGAAAAAATCAAAGTCGACTGATTTGCTTGAAAAGTGACAATCGGGCACGTATTTTAGTTCTAAAAAAATTTCTGAGTAAAAGTTTTTTATATTTTTAAAAATAAAGGTGGTTTATTCTTGATGGTATTTCATGTTTTTGTATTTTAGGGGCACCCTGTATAAAAAAATGAAAAATTCTCTTCGTAGACTATATTTTTTCGAGAAGCAAAAACTTTTATCAAGAACGACTTTTCGTCGAAAAATGAAATTTTTGGTCCATTTGTCCTCTTGTCTACCACATTGCCGGACATACTGTAATATATCTAGGTAGGTAATTTTTTTCTTAAATCCTCTTCCCCTCTACGTTACACCTCACCATAAAGTGTCTGATGAAAAATAATTTTTTATTTATTTTCTCCACTCTGAAAATAGTTAAAATTTCATAAGGAAAAAATCCGATTCAGAAAAAAAAATTTTCGTCCCACAAAAAAATTAAATGTTGACGTCTATTTCCAAGTAAATTTTCATATACCTAGGGATTATTTTTGTTTAATAGTAACAGTACGTCAACATTTTATCTGTTTTGTGAGAAACCTATTGATTTAAAAAAAATACAAGAAACAAAGTGTTTTTAAACATTATTTGTTTATTTCTTTATCGGATTTTTTACTTATGAAATTTTAACCCGTTTAAATATATTATTACATTGATATAAATTATTTTAAGGGTTGTCTAGTGGGTTGCTACAAATCGTCCACCAAATTTCCAGAGTGGAGAAAATAAGAGAAGTGTAACGTGGAGGGGAAAAATTATATGAAAAACACCCCTAAATTTTAACAGGAGAATCACTCTGTAGAATATTTTGAAGCAATTCAGAAACACCTTGTATAATGAAATGAACATCCTAGAAAACCGTATTTTTATTGTAGGCTTGTGGAGCATTCTTACGGAATGAAGAATAATAAGGATTCTACTCAAAGCAATTCGAACGCATCTAAACCAAGTTTAATGTGAGTAAAAAAATTCAATTTTCACTTTATTTCTGGTCTTAGTATCGGGAACAAAATAGTAATGAAATTACTAACTGGATATTTTTTGGCATTTTTTTAGGTCGTGTATTTCCTCCGAAGTCGCCTGTCTAGAAGACAGTCGCCCAGATAATTTTCTATGTGACGCGCTTCCAACCCCTAATGACATTAAAAGTGTCGAATATGATATCGAATTGTTTCCAAACGAACTGGACCAGACGGTTTTAGAGCCAAAAGTTGTGGATTTAGATAACGCTTGGGGATCACAAGAAGAATATGACAGGTATATTTGTATAATGAAAACAGGGGATTTTTACAATTTTTATCTTATTTTTTAGTATTATGAACTTCCCACTTACTATAGAACCTGATAAAAGTACAGATCCCATAATTGTAGAAGGGAATAGGATTGTCGATTTAAATCATGTTTTGAAATGGGCCTTGCGTTTGCAAGTTGATCATTCCAGAATATGTACATGTGGCAGATTGTACTTATGGAAGGAGGAAAGAGACGGTTTTGTTTCTAAACTATTTTTTAAGTGCACAATGTGCAATCGTATAATAAAAAAAAGCACCCAGAAGCAACCACAACAATCAGAACCACATGAAACCAAAAAGGAGAAACTCGATAACATTGCGGCTGTTTGGGGTACTCTTTCTACTGGACATAGTTTCACTCACTTGGAAGAAATAATGAGTCTCCTAGAAATTCCCTGTTTCCCTTTTAAAAAATTCCAAAAAATTGAACAAACTTTAGGAGATGTAAGTATTTTTTTAACTATCAAAATAATAATAATTCATTCCATAATTTTTTAGGCATGGCATGACCAATTGATTGAGGAGTTTGATGCTGCTGGAAGGGAAGAAGCAGAAATAGCAAAGCAGAAAGGGCATGTAGATAAAGATGGAGTTCCATTTGTAACTGTTTATGTTGATGGAGGCTGGAGTAAACGCAGCTATGGCCATAATTACAATGCTTTATCTGGAACTGTAATTTTTTATATATTTGATTTTATATACATATAAGTCATGTATAAAGTTATTTTTTCAGGCTATCATTATTGGAAAAACACTGTTTATGGGAGTACGTAACAAATTTTGTTATGTATGTACTGTAGCTGCTAATAAGAAAGTTTCTGCTGGTGCTCATACGTGTTTCAAAAATTGGGAAGGGTCTTCAACTGCTCTGGAAACAGATATATTGGTGGAGGGCTTTTGTAAAAGCGAAGCTATGCATGGACTCCGTTATAAATTTTTTATTGAAGATGGCGACTCGAGCGTTTTTGCAAACTTAAAAATTAAGGTTCCATATGGTCATCAAATTCAGAAAATAGCATGCACAAATCATATTTTGAAAAATTACACAAAATATCTTTATAATATAAGAAATGAGAAAGATGCAGGAGTAAAAAAATATTTGACTGTTTCGAAAATAAAAGAAATGGGAGATCTTGCAAAACACCACATAAAGCATAATCACATGCATGGGACACTTGACGAACTGAGAGTAGACCTTAATAACATAAATAAACACAGTTTTGGAAATCACGATATATGTAAACCATACTACTGTTCAAATAATCGAATTGCAAGAGATTATACGACTGAAATGAAGGCACATGGAATGTTTCAAAAACTTGAAGGTAATGGAACGCACTTTTTCATTTTGATTTTTTGTCACCCGTCCATATTTATCATTTGAATACCACCGCTACGGAATATCCATGTCTACTAAATATTCTATACCATAATATTATTTATACGTAGGTACATATATTTTTATTTTAGTTTGCAGTGACCATTTACTGTCAAAAGCACACCAGCTTCTCAATGACGAAACAAATAATAGAGCTAAACAATTTATGAGTTTAGTAGCAAAATATAATCAAGGGAAACGATTGAATTTGGTCATGAAGGGGTCTTTTCAAAATAGATGCACCATAGCCACTCTTCAATATAATCAAGGACTGAACTGGTATCTAAATAGTTGGCAAAAAATAGCAAAAGACACCCCCCCAAAAAAAATAAAAAGACTAGTACAATCACGGACACAAAAATTAAGGTACAAAAGATGTAATCCACCATGCCGAAAATCTTTATTGAAACAAAATAATAAAAAGAAAGATAATGATTATGGAATACACGCATTAGAACCAGAAATGGACGCGCAAGAAATGATGAAAGGATCGGATAGAATCTTAGCAAGGATGCAGGTTTGACTAATACAATTTTTAAAATTTGAAATGTGTAAATTTTTATGCAGGTTACCGAAGATGAAAGAGACCAATTGGAGAGGAATACTACAGTTGGTCAATTTGGCAACCCCACGTATGAAGAAGAGAGGAGAAATCGGCTAACAGCTTCTATGTTTGGCAAAATTATTAAAAGAAAAACTACAACAAATTGCCATAATGATGTCAAAGCCATTCTCTATACTTCAAACTTTTCCAATGACGCTATAGAATATGGGAAAATAAATGAAAAGCATGCAATCCAAAAATTTTCGTCCAAGTATGGGTACCAAATTGAGCCGTCAGGTTTATTCGTGGACTTAGATCATGGATTTCTTGGTGCTAGCCCTGATGGTCCGTAATGACACTTCTAAAGATATAATTAAATTTATGTTGAATCGAAAGAACAACTGACAAATTTTGTAGTAAAGGCACAGCAGATAATATAATTTCATAACTATTTTATCTGTGTTAAAAAGGATTTGCAAATATTAGTACCACTTGGTTATAATATCAAAAGAAGTTATACTATTGAGAAAAAGAGTATGAAAAGACCAACAACGGACGTCAACCTTGATATTATTTTTACTGGCAACCCTGCCACCATCTATATTTGGAAAAATTTCAACTCGACAATTTATTTTATTATTGCATACTCATTAATTTTTGTAGCAATAGATGATAAGAGGTAATTTCAGGAAACATTAAACAAAAAAAATTTGTTATAATATATTCTTTTAATCAATTAATATTTAATTAATATATATAATTAAAATTAATTATACTCATCAAATCTGTCAGATGTTATCGCAATAACATGTCATTCTAACTAATTCCTCGGAATCGTCTTATTTTTTAGCTATATGCAAGAAACAGTAGATATTTAACTTCACTTCACTTCACTTTGACGTGACATGATCTTTGAGAAAGAGGAAGATTTATTCTCCGATAGCTCAGAAAACAAATTTGTTGAAGTTATTTTTTGAGTTACACGTTTAAAGTTTCGTTCATTCAGTGTTAAGAATTTATGAATTTTCGAGGCAACTTGAAAAAGTCGTCTTTCAATCAGTTTGGTGGCGAAAAACCCAATTAAAAATTAAACGAATCTGTTTGCGCCACAAATAAATTACTACATTACATACTTCGTAGTAAAACCTGAAATTCCAGAGTGGTTTTAGAAATTTTAGGTATATCGTATTAAAAAATAAACAACATTGATATACATTTTACATTTTTTAATATAATATAAATGGTTTCTATGATACAGCTAAAAAATACTATTATATATGAATTAGTACATTCCACGGAATCAGATATAAGAAAAAATGGTATTTACTAAATATTTTTATTTAATATTATTAGGTTTAGTTGGTATAGACGCCATAGTTGAAGTGAAATGTTTATATTCTGCTGCAAAAGCTGGAATGCCATTAAAAGAAGCTGTCAAAAAAATTCGAAATATTTGTTTAGAATTTGACTGCAGTAACTATAAATTAAAACGAAAGCACAATTATTATTATCAGGTACCCATATAGACGGGCGGATGTGTATATTATATAAATGTAGATTTTTTGTTTTCGTCTTATTTTTTGATTGCTTTAAAATTTTTTTGGCTGAAAAAAATTGTAATTTCAATTTCAAATTATTTTCATTAAATTGCCAGTGATTACAACGTTGAGTAAGATACCCAGCCAAAATCGTTGTTACAAGTACCTAAAATGATGAGAAACTTCATTTAGGTACGTGTGACAAACACTATTTTTTGTCATACGCTCCCAAAATTTTGTTATAGGTACGGCTTTCCAAAATTTTTGAAATCATAGCAACAAGTTTATTTGATAATTTTGTCATATCATTCGAAATTTGTCAGAAAGTGACATAATTTTAAAATGTTTCAAAATCCCGAATATATTGCTAATAAGGCCAAAGAAATATATTGCTAATAAGGCCAAAAAAATCGTGTTAGATTTACTTCCTGTGAAGTCTTACCATAAAGAATATTCTAAGGAATTTTGGAATAGTCTGTAAAGGTTGCCATGACGACTTTTAGGGACTGGGCCGAAAAAGAAGCATTTTACGGACTTAAATGAGTCCGTAAAATAGCTATTTTTGGGAGCGTATGACAAAAATAAACTTTTACGCTTGCATGGGATTTGGGTGTCTTACTCAAAACCGTAATCACCTTTATAGCGTTATATTATTACTATTTTGTTTTTTAGGTTCAGGGGCAGCTGAATATTACTAAAAGAAGTTTTTGTTATTTTATTGTTAATATTGATGAGAGCACCGATATATTCGTCGAAAAAATACAAAGAGATCCAGTCATGTGGCAAAAACAGATGCTGCCAAAATTAATAGAATTTTATAAGAAAAAGTTGCTGCCAGAAATTATAATGAGAAGAATTCCAAAAGGCATCAAAATTTAGAATAAAAAGCAGAACGGTGTTGATTCCCTAGCGCTTATAAATTGGAACATTTTAATTATTTTTTCAGATATGAGCTTTTACAGGGGCCCAGACACTACATTTTGAAATTATTCACATTTATACCAGTGTTTCCAACAGTGTAATACTCAGACAAAAATATTGCATAATTTTATTTTAAATAATTATTTTCAAAATTATTTTCATTTAATTTTGTCCTACAAATCTGTTGCAAAGCTTCAATGTAATTTATTCGACTATAATTTACGTATAAAGTGCAAGGCACTGGCAAAAAAACATACTGTTGATGGATATTTTTTTAGATGATCCAACCTTAAATTTGCAATATTTTTGTCGGCTAGTGTATTTATGTGACTATGAACTGTTTATTGCTAATTGTATGCAGAAAAATGTTTATGTTTTAGACTTTAAAGTTCTGTGATTTTTTAAAAGTTATTTCAAAGGAACTTATTTCATTCTGTTATATATTTATTTTATTATTCTGAAACGATTATTTTTTTAAATAATATTTTCTACCTACTACTCGGTAATGTTTGCTTTTTATTTATAAGTTTCACGTTTTTTCATAAATGCACCTGCTTTGGATTTATTCAGATATTTGTACTTTTTATTTCAAGTTCGCACAAAAAAATATCGAAGATGGTCCCTTTTCATACTTTTTTTCTATGTATACATTATGATATAAGTAGATAATCTTGGGTATTAGATCAATTTTACTTTTTCTTTATTGTGTAAAATTGTCGATGAAAAGGTGAAATGTCTGAAATATTTTACCATACAGCTATGGTTTTACCTATAAATATGTACTCCTATTATTATTTTGACCGATTTTCACCCGAAGGTGATTTCGCACTCCCTCTAAGGGCACGACTGGACCCATTATTATTTCACTTGCATGCATAAAAAAATTTGATACATTTTTTTTCTTCGCTTTTTCATAAGTTGTATAAAATTAATTTTAAACAATCACTAAACACCATAACCGAATCAAACTCTGCTATTCTAATGTTGTTTATTATACAGGGTGTTCGAAAAATAGACGGAGATATTTTAGAGGGTGATTCCCTGTTAAGAAATATGAAAAAAAAGTTTCTATAAACATGGGTCCGGAAATGCAGAGTTTTCAAGATACAGGATGTTAAATAAAAAAAAAATAAAACATGAAATTATTAATGTCTTAAAAATTATTTACTCGATTCTGTTGAAATTTGGCAATGTTATTTGTTGTATTAAGAGGCTAATTTCGCCCTAACTAGATTAAATTTATTAAGTCCAGTGGCGTCCCGGGGGGCACCTTAGCGAATATTATTATCAAAAAAATGTACGCCACTACCTTTTTTGTAACTTTAATATTTTTTGTTTGATTAAGCATCTAAAAATACAACTTCTTTCCCTCTTGTATTGTTTTCCTATCTCACTTCGTTTTCGAGAAAAAAAAATAAAAACCGTTTTATTGCATGTCACTGGACAAAATTGGTTGTAGTGTACTTTATGTTATGATATTGGAAAAGTTGCAATAACACTCTTTCCTAGAAATGCTTTTGATTATTTGTTTTCCAAGGCACTTGTGATTTTTTTTGCAAAAATTGATAAACCAATTTTGTCCAGTGACATGCAATATATTTAACATCCTGTATCTTGAAAACTCTGCATTTCCGGACCCATGTTTATAGAAACTTTTTTTCATATTTCTTAACAGGGAATCATCCTCTAAAATATCTCCGTCTATTTTTCGAACACCCTGTATATGGGGACTAAGGTATTTTCCAAAATATTTATTTTTAACTACGATATCAGTTTAAATTTACCGCTAAAACAGTGCCCCTCGCGGAAAGTAGATGAACTAAAATATGAAGTTTTGCTTTCAAAATTGGCGCCAAAATGTTATAAATTGTTTAAGTTGTATAAAGAAAAAAATAGGCTATTTAGTATAATCTGCTTTGTTAAATATGTTTTCTTACTATCTCTTTAATCATATGATGGTAATTATATTAACCTACTTGTATGATTTTGTTAGTGATTGTCCAAAATTGTGTTTCTTTTATAGGTTATTAAAAATTCGGGAAAAAAATAATAATCCAATGCATATTTCGGTAAGCTCTTATGATTAAAATGATAATAGGAATGATTGTAGTAAATTTTTACCAGGTAAAATGTTGTTAGATTGCATGTTATACAACTTAAAAGATTTAGGACAAATAACCTCACTTTTTCCCTTGACAACCCCCTCTTAACAGATCACATGATCACCTGAGACATGACAATCGACAAATACCTCTGTCAAACCCATAAGCCAGGGTTATGTGGTCAAATTAACCCTTATATTTTGTGGGTCAAACCACATGTTTGTTTTGTTCTGTGTGGTTGTTATTTATTTAGTCTACATGTGGAAAGTATCGACAGTTCTTCCTATACACAGTTTTGATATATTTTGAAAAAACTATCGATAGTATCGTTAGTACTATCTGAACGTTCGTAGCCTTTTTTATAATAATTATAAAAAACAATAAAAACTAAAATAGTTATTTATGTAGGTACCAAGGCACTAAAGTTCAACTTTTTATGACTCATGTGGAATTTAGTTGCCGAGGCCTCTGGCCGAGGCAAATAAACCACAAGTGCGTCGATGGTTCAGTTGAGCAGAGCATCGTACTTGTAAATCGATGGTCCTAGGTTTGAACCGTGGTGTTGGCGTCAACAGATTTTTTATTTACAGAATATTGAATTTGCCGCCATAACGACAGAACTGCGTGCCTGGTCGCGCGTCATAGGTCAGAGCGCTACGATTGGCCGCGAGGAAATGAGCGGGGCTTAGGAGTAAAGTGGAGTTATTTTACTGGCGGCCGTGTTGTGCTCGTAGATCAAGGAGGTAGCGAACTGCAGCTCTTGGGAATCTTCGAGGTATATTCTACATTATCTGTTTATTTCTTTGGTATTGTGTTTTTTTAAACGCCACACCCGAAGCCTACCAAATCGGAAAATGACCCACACGGCCGAACGCCTTTTCCGCTTCTGACGCCCTTCAGTAGCGATGTGGCACTTTTTTTGTTGCTCCAGGCGAAATTTAGACTTTAAATATCGAAAACTGCGCCCGCTAGCTAATCTGAAAGACAAGCTTAAGCACATACTAAAGTCTTCAGAAAGGAGAGCGATTATAAACACCTAGGAGGTCCGACAGGGTCGATCTAGGCGTTTATAAATGCCTAAAGGTATAGAAAATCACTTAAAATCCACTACTATCGTTAAAACGTCAAGGGCTACACATCATTGTGTTCACAATGAGAAGTAGGTACATCTCAACGCTCAAGAAGAATAGGACCCTGTATATAAGAAAATCGATTCAAAATCAAATGTAATACTTACGTCGGGTTGATTTCAAATCCTCCCATTAATGACTTGGGATTAGCGTTGCACAGTCCTTGTGTGTAGTCGTCGTAGTTATCACACTCTTCCGCGACAAAGTTATCCGAAAGAAGCGATTCTGCGAAATATTCGTAAGATCTATCATGCGAACAGCTGCCAGTCAAATCCAATCCGCATCCTGGCTGGGACTCCCCTCCGTTGGGGAAGTAGTCAACGTGTCCAAGGGGATCTTTGAAACCAAGAAACCCTCCACATGTATGGATAAATTCAACTCGTTTTGCGTCACTGATGTCGAGGCGTGTGTCTGTATCGCCAACGCTGAAGAGAGGCCAGGCAGCGTCGAGTCCTACGATTTTTTCGATTTGACCATTTAGGGTTGCACCAACGCTTCCAGCAACATGAGCTCCAAGAGAGTGGCCAATCAACACCACATCGGATATTGCCAGTCCTCTCTTGGCCACCAAGTTCGAAAGAAGGGTAGCGAGGAAGCTACCAACTGGAACAACTGCTAAACTGGCAGTTATATAGTTCCTTTGCGCTAATGCGCCCCAGTCTGTCACAATGATGTTCACGTCATATGCAGGTAATAAAGCTTCTCTGATTAGGGTATTTACTGGCGAAGTATAATCATTTGTCCAACCATGAATAATCCCATAAGTTTTTTTACTGGGGTCAAATGCGTTCGAGTCGACAGCATCTAGGTCATCACAGTTCTGCAGCTTTAATCCATTAAGGTTGTTCCTGGTATAAAGATAAAACAGAACATCATCGCGTTCTGCTCTAGCTTCTATTGGGGCATTAACGAGATCTTCAATTTCTATTTTTCCATTTCGCTCCACAAGCAGAAACTTTACATTGGTTCCATCTTCGCCCTTTGATGAGTGGTTTCGATTCTGAGCAACTAAAACAGAAATTATGCATTTAAATTCTAATTTAGGAATATGAGTGATATCGAATTATATCAAGATTTATTTCCCGATTTTCAAGTGCATGTTTTGAAGATAGAACCAGCAGGTGTTTTTTTAACAATTGCAGATATTGTTTTAAATTAATAATTAATTTGAAGTCACTACAAGCCAGTCGTATGGAAACTGTGCCGAACAGAAAAGAAGTGTGAAAACTCTGTACAAACTACTATACAAAATTTGAATTTACGTTGTGTTTTAATAATTTGCAGACACGCATCAGAGATTTACATGACTTTTTTTAATGATTGGCACGACAGGTAGGAGAAATCTGGGTTGGTTTTCCTTCACTAACGGCCTTGGTACTCATTACCAAGGGTAAGTAGACTTATTTAGGAAGTAAATAGCCATGCCAACGCTATACGTTTTGTTTATGTTATTCATGACCTACATATTTTTGAAATGATGTCAAGGTAATAATAATAATTAACGTACTTTGGATAACTCATTATTTTAATAAAAATTCAAAGGATGGATTCCATTCTAGGGAGTTATAACCGTATTGCTAGGTTTGCTTTGCAAGTCCCAGATTCAATTACTACTCTGGTATTAGTTCTACTAAGTAGGAGGGGGAAGTAGGGGGACAGACGGTGGGGGTGACGCGGCGCTCGCAGTGGGCGAGATCATCCGCTTGATGAATCCGATTGGTTCCTACGCTTCAAAATCCCCACTCCTAGTCCCACGCCGCGCGCCCCGGCGGGCCTCTTCCCCTACTTTCTCCCTACTTATTAGTAATATTATAGCCGGACTTGCAAAGAAAACCTGTTTATACGGTATACCATTTTAATTATACCATGTTGCTTTGTGTAATTTGTGTCGTCCACATATATACTTAGATACCCCTTTTGTGTTTCTGAAAAAAAAAAAAGTAAATGGTGGCTAAAGTATAAAAACATGCCTTCTGTACAGGGTAAACCATTGGTTGGTTTTAGGGGATATCTTCCATTTGTACACAAAAAGTAGCTAAGGTGTCTAGAGCACGATTTTCTAGAAAACTTGAATGCCGTAAACTTCATCTCGATATCTTGATTAGTTTAAGAGATACAAGGTGTTTGTCAAAATGTGGCATTTTCTCGAAAGTCTGATATTGTAGACAGACGTCGAGTTTCTAAATATTTCCGTTTTCGAGTTATAACAAAAAAAATTGTTTAATGGCGAATCTTAATTAAAATGATATAATTTCTGTATACAGGTTGTCCCAATAAGGACTCCCGTCGCCGATATCTCCGGAACAAAAAGAGATATTTTAATTCTGCAAACTCCGTTCGCTAGGACGTGAAGAGGGCTTTATTTTAATTTGCTAAGCGTTTATTTTGGCGTAAGTATAGAATACGCTGCGGTGCAAAGAAACTTTTCGATCCTAGGAACGATGGAATGTAGCGCATCTGAAAGACTGGGTAATTTGGAGAAACTTTTGTTCTATGCACGATTTTCTTATTGTTACTAGTTTCTGAGATAACCGCTCCTCAATGTCATTGTCAAAAAATGAGCTAACTCGCTTAAAATTAACTTTAGAGCAAAAAGTTATTAAAAATATCTTTGTAGTTCACTAGGACGAAGAAAATAGCTGCACTTGTCAAATTATTACACTTCCGGTTTGACCGGAAGTACCGGAAGTGAACTATTTTTCAGTTCAAAATGAACATACTGTTTAATTTTCCCTCAAAGTTGGAAAAAAATATACCTAATAACAATAACATCTTGTAGGTACATGTAGACAACTACAATTTGGCTGAATTTAATTTTATTAACCGAAGGTGACACTAATATAGAAATTAAAAGTGTATATATGTTTACAATAAATGTTCAAAATTATTTCCATACCTAAATACGAGCGGCTACAGCACTGTTTTTACGGCATTATTACAAAAATTAATAAACTAATTAGGCAAGAAACAAATTGACAACGATAGGGAACCTGGGCGTTTGAAGCCAAGCATCATATTGAAACAATGGACAGAGCCACCTTGGGTTAATAAAAATAAATTCAGCCAAATTGTCGTAGTCTAGGTGTCGTTGTCATGGCGTTATTGTTGTTATATGATATGACACTGGAAATTACCTTTTTTTTCACTTTTGAGAGATATATTATACAGTATGTTCATTTTAAACTGAAAAATGGGTAACTTCCGGCACTTCCGCTCATACCGGATGTGTAATAATTTGACACGTTCCGCTATTTTCTTCGTCCTAGTGCTCTACAAAGATGATTTTAATAAATTTTTCCTCTAAAGTCAATTTTAAGCACGTTAGCTCATTTTTTGTAAATTACATTGTAAAGCGGTTATCTCAGAAACAAGTAATAGCAAGAAAATAGTCCATAGAACAAAAGTTTCTCTATATTACCCAGTCTTTCAAATGCGCTGTGCTCCAATGGTCCTAATAGCATCGAAAAGTTTCTTTGCATCGCAGAGCCATCTACCGTATTGATAGGTTTGCTTTGCAAGTCCCAGATTCAATGTACTACCAAAGTCTAGAGAATACTATAAGTCAGATCACTTCTTTATTCTCTCGGAGAAAACAACAATTTTTTGCGACTGGTCGTAAATCAGCCTCGAACCGCTCTCAGCTACATGTAGACCGGGAGATAGTGACAGATTTTTGGACGTGATTTTACTCAGTATGCCTTGCAAAGGGCATTATGTGGCACATATTCTCACAATGATAATGTATGAACCAGAGAGTCATCCTGGGTTCTTCATATGAAAAACTGAGTTTTCAATTATTCGAAAAATATGCGTTTTGATATGATTTTAGTCAGGCTGTCATGTGTTTTATAATGAAGTACAAAATAGAAAATTCCTCGGAAAACCATAGGCATACCGTTAGCGTGGGTCCAAAGGGCTATTATTGTCACGTGAACTTGTATTTTAATAATTAGTTTTTCCACGTTTCTGAACAGGCTGCCAAGGGGAAGTATGCAAGTGCTTGTTATGAAAATGCTGAAAAAAGGATGGCATACCTTTTACGCTTGTCCAAGTACTGTTTAAATTGAATGTTATTTAATAATTTAAACGATTTATTCGATGTAAAGTGTATTTGGATATGCGCAAACGGTATGCCATCTTTTCTTCAGCAGTTTCATAACAAGAACTTGCATACTTCTCATTGGCAGCCTGTTTAGAAACGTGGAAAAATTAATTATTAAAATACAAGTTCACATGGCATTAATAGCCCTTTGGACCCACGCTAAAGGTATGCCTATGGTTTTGGAGGAATTTTCTATTTTGAACTTCATTATAAAACACATGGCAGCCTGACTAAAATCATATCAAAACGCATATTTTTCGAATAAATGAAAACTAATTTTTCCATATGAAGAACCCAAGATGACTCTCTGATTCATACCTTATTATTGTGAGAATATACGCAACATAATGCCCCATGAAAGGCATACTGAGTAAAATCACGTCCAAAAATCTGTCACTATCTCCCGGTCTATAAGCTTATTTTCTTATCAAATAAGATATCGATCGCCGTACTCAGATGACGGCGGGCCGAGGCAGCGTGAGACGGCAGGGGGGAAACGTTTGTTTACACAAGGCCGAGTGCGCCGACTTATAGTATTCTCTAGACTTTGGTACTACTCTGGTATTAGTTCTACTAAGTAGGAGGGGGAAGTAGGGAGACAGACGGTGGGAATGACGCGGCGCCGGACTTGCAAAGAAAACCTGTTTATACGGTTTAGGTACGCCAATATCACAATGAACGCCGAGCAGTTGCGAATAAAGACCTCTTCACGTCCTAGCGAACGGCGCTTGCAGAATTAACATATCACTTTTTATTCCGGAGATATCGGCGTCGGGAGTCCTTATTGGGACACCGTTATAGGTCTATCGTCAGTTAGGTCAATTTTATTTTTGATTTTATCTGTGAAGATCAGTGGTGTAACTTCAAAATAAAAAATGTCACGAAATTCAAAGCAAAGTTTTCTTATAGCATAGTATTCTTCCGAGATACAATAATTTAGTCCCATTTTTTTAAAATTGGCTTTTAATAGATTATCGTCAATTTCATGAGGTTCGTTGTCTGTTTCTATTTTATCTAAACAATAGTGTTCATCTTCTTGTAATGTTTCAATATAAAGGGGTTCATAAAACGTGATTTTAACAGGCGTTTCGTTCGAGTTGATATAGGCAATACAGTCTATTTGCAATTAAAATTGAGTTTTCTTCGATAATATAAGAGGTTGTGATTTCCAAACATTTAATTTTAACTGGTGTGTGAGTAACCGTAATTATTAACCAGATATTTGTATTTAATTCTTGAACTTTATATCCTTTCATATTTATAAATAGTTTATCACAATTTTGAGGTAAACTTATTTGAAATTTCACGAGTTGTGCTTCACAAGCTGAAGTAGTATCTGTGTATACTCGCATCCCTCAAAAATATCTGATTGAGGTTGATCTACACAGAAGGAATCAGATTTTTCCTTTTGGGTTTTTTTGCGATGAAATAAAAATCGAAAAATGTTCAAGAAATTTTCCGAAATTTTTTGAAATGTCCAGATTTAAAAAAAAAACAACATAATTGTGAAAGTAATACTCACTTCCAGTCAAATCGGAAAATGGAAATAATAACTGACCATTTTTGCTACTTGGGAGACTTGTGAGACTACAAATCTCTGTGATAAATATAGGTGAGGCGTATTTAACCGTAGCTTCATTAATGTTAATAACAGCTGATCAATTTTCTGTATTTTTTCTACCTTCCATCTCAAATAATAATTGATCTCTATATCCTTCACCAAATTAAATAGTGCCTCAAAAATGGCACTATTTGAAAGACCAGCATACAAAGTTATGAGTTTGTCGTTACCCTGAATTTGAATATTTTTCATATAGACCGGCGTTACACGACCAGTCAGATGAAACATTTTTCAAATGCTTGCCAATCATAATATAAGAATATAAATGCCATGAATGTTCCAAAGAAGCGAATTTTAAGCGCCGCTCGCGTGCATAAGTGTGAGTAACTCAATTTTCCGTTTGCATGAAAAGGCAATATGTCTCCAAAGATTATTTTTATCAACAAAAATGCAGATTGTATTGTTTACTATTATAAGTTTAGATCATAGTATACAATAAAAATAAAAAATAAAATTTGAATTTTGGTTGATAACTAAAAAAGAAAAAGAATTGTGTGGGATTTGAACCAGCGATGAAATAAATAAAGATTCCTTAGGTACGCGCCTTTACCCACTCGGCTATATCCACTTCGGTAAAGTCTTTCCATGAAATTGCTCATATCTAAAATAACCTGAAATGTTTTGCACTTTTCGCATTACCTTTTGACAATGTTCTGCACCACAGGGCCTGCATCGTCAAGGGAAAAAGCCTTCTTAAATTTCTCATGGTCTGATTTTAAAGCTTTTCTGGCCTAACTTTCCCGAATAAAAAAAGGAAATAGAAGACGTCGAGAGCATTGTATTCAATCAAGTTAGGTTAAATACAGTAAAAGCAATAACCCATGGCCATCGCGCATATATACCTGTTCGCTGCGTGAATACTCACTAAGTAAAAGCTCAAACTGTCAGGAAATTGAAGAAATTATCGGAAAAGCGAACAAAACAAAACTAACCCATTTTCTTTTGCGAATACCTCGATCGATTTCTATAACTAAAATCGTGGCGTACATAAAAACACGTGTTCTGCGAGCCTGGCAACAGGGACGTACTCGATTGTAAAAGTATATTTACGCGGTTTTATCTTGTTGTTTTCAGCTATTTAGACACTGCCACAAATAATTTTATCTATGTTTTGAACCATTTTAATTAAGGCAATAATTTTTTTTGAAATATTTTTATGTAAACAATTATTATAAAACTAAAATTAAATACAGGTCGTGCCTCAGTGCGGCACTGGCGAATATCTCAGCCCACGTGCTCTTGTTTACGACAGAGTTGCTCGATTTTAATATAGGGACTTTACTTTTACTTGTTCGGCGCGGTGCGCCAAATTCGACTCCCTCCCCGGCGCGTACCAAATCGGAAAATGGCTCAAACGGCCGAACGGCTTTCCCGCTTCTGGCGCTCTTCAATAGCGATATGGCACTTATTTTTTTGCGGCCCCAGGCGAAATTTGGACTTAAAATTTCGAAAACTGCGCCTGCTTGCCGTGACCAAAGGAAAGCGTTACATACATACTACATTTTTTTGAGAAGCGAGGGCGACTATAAACACCTAGGAGGTCCGGCAGGATCGGACTAGGCGTTTATAACAAGTAATACTATACGGAGGGGTCAAAAATTTATATACAGGGTGCATTAAAACATAGGAAGGCCAAAAAAGACCTTAATCGTCTCCTCGCGTGACGTCACAGAGTTGATAAAATACGGGGCGTCTCAAAATTCACGTACTTACAGTATATGGCAAAAAGAAAACAAAGCCCAAAGGCCTTAACAGTTTCATCACGTGATGTCTTAGAATTACGAACAATACTATATAGAGTCAATAAAATATATAGCTATACAGGGTATGCATCAAAACATAGAAAGCCAAAAAGGAGTTTCTCGTAGCATTACGTGACGTTAAAGAACTGTGAATTTTTAGTTTTAGCTTTTAGTTTAAACTGCGAATTAGCTCTAAATCACATATAAGGTAAGATCACTTGTGGACCGAATTTTGAAGCGATTCGCGCATTCAGTCATTGTGTGACAAAATGTATATCGACAATCAAAGTTGCCATCTCTTTTTGCGTTATAATTAAATCGAGAATTATCATCGCCGATCCTCTGGACTGCCGTACTTGCTCCTTTTTTTATCTTTCTTTTAGGCGCCGCGAGCGCGCGGGGCCGGCATACCGTATTGCTAGGTTTGCTTTGCAAGTCCCAGATTCAATGTACTACTCTAGTATTAGTTCCAATAAGTAGAAGGGGGAAGTAGGGAGACAGACGATGGGGGTGACGCGGCGCGCGCAGTGGGCTAGATCATCCCCTTGATGATTCCGATTGGCTCCTACGCTTCAAAATCCGCACTCCGTACGTTGGTCTGTGATTCCCACTATGACGCCACGGCGTGCAACGGAAGCCAGAAATTGTTTTACCTTCATTGTTCATTATTTGTGCAGCTGGCCTGGAGAGCACATAATAAAACATTTTTGTGAGAAAATGCCGGTAATACACGACGAAAGAAAAAATAGCTATTATAAAATGGTATTACATGTCCGAAAGTGTCAATGAAGTTGTTGGGCGTTTACCTTCCCGGATAGACCAGTGCCTGATTGTAGCACGATATCACGCATTGTTCCCGGTTTGGAGAAATCGGGTGTGCACCTGGCTGTAGAAAATGTAGATCCGACGTTGAAAATCGTCAATGTTTGCGCCGTAGTGGAAACAATGAACCGTGTTCGAGCCGCCATATTTCCGATGAAGTCGGCATTCCGAGTAGTACCGTGAGGGCAATATTGAAAATAAATCGGTACAAATGCTTCAGGGTTCAAGAAACCCAAGAAATGTTTCCAGATGACCATGACTGGAATTTCGCGAGCCTCCCCTCCTAGTCCCACGCCCCCCCCCCCCCCGGCGGGCCTCTTCCCCTGCTTTCTGCCTACTTATTAGTAATATTATAGCCGGACTTGCAAAGAAAACCTGTTTATACGGTATGTTAGATATGATAGATGATAATGAGAAAGAAGAAATGTGTGCCTTTTCTAGAAGGTATAATTGAACAGCCCATAAATGCACAACAAACCATATTAAAAATTTTCTGTTTTGATCTAAAAAACTGCAAAAAACGACTTTGAATGGAATTATAAAACTACAATTGACGATTTTTATTCGATTATTTTTAACGTATGTCAGAGTTCTATAATGAAAAATATTCAATGCCAATAATAATTAAAAAATATTCTCAAAGTGGTTTCAAGTTTCAAATCAAGTGAACAGGGACGGCATGCTGTGGTCTACAAAATCAAATTTTATTACGAAGGGGGCTGGATAGGAATAGATAGTGGAAGGGGGAACTGGTGGGAGAGCGCACGTCTGGGAAATGTAAAATTTACGAACACATCTGGAGTACACTGAGAGTACATCAGAATTGTATCGGAGTACCTGTACTCGAATACATAAGCAAAAATTACTCGTGAGTACAGTACTCGAATACAATGATGGCTCGAGTACTATTTTAGAGTAAATGTACTCGAGTATTGCTCAAGCCTGAGTACACCTACTTTATAAATACAGGGTGATTCGGTGCCATTTGCGATAATATTGAAAAATAAATAATACTTTCTTATTGCAATTTTTTCTGGACTACGTCATGGTATTTTTAGATTTTCGGTGCGACGTTTCGTTTTTGAGATAGAGGGATCAGATTCATTTTTTTAAATACGAACCTGGATAATTATTGCATATTTTGAAATGAATCGTTGTCCTGAGTACAACGATGTATGGCACAATACATATTTTTGTTCATTTTGGTCTCTAAGAGGCACATTCACTAAGAAAAAAAAACGGTCCTGGACTATGCATCTTTTAATTTTTTTTTTCAAAGCTATTCCAATTATAACAGGTGATCACTATTTTAATACTGGATTAATTAAACTCCATGTTTGTCATATTTAGAAATTATTTTTTTATAAATACTTGATGTAAATAACAACAATAATTATTATAGTGGGATACATTTTACCTAAAGTATAAAAAATAATTTCAAAATATGGCAAACATGGAGTTTAATTAATGCAGTAGGTATTAAAATAACGATCACCTGTGATAATTGGAACAGCGTTGAAAAAAAAAAAGAGAAAAATGCATAGTCCACGACCGTATTAATTTTGTTCGTAGTAAATGTGCATTTTAGCGGCCAAAACTAGAAAAAATATGTATGTATCATACATTGTTGTACTCAGGACAATAATCCATTTCGAAATATGGAATAAAAAAATCCAGGTCCGTATTTCAAAAAATTAAGATGATCCCTCTATGATCTCAAAAACGAAACGTCGCCCCGAAAATCTAAAAATAACATGACGTAGTACAGAAAAAGTTGCAATGGAAAGGTATAATTTATTTTTCAATATTATCGCAAATGGCGCCAGAAAAAAATAAAATCTAATTTTAAAAAATTCGGTTTTTCTAAAATATCTCAGCAACCCATGAAAATATTTTAAGTTTCTCAACGGCATATTGTTAGGCGACCAAAGGCGCAAGTTTGCCTCCATTCGACCGACTTCGTATCTGGTACGGTTTCTGAGATACCCCTGTTGAGCACCGGAACTGAATCACCGTGGTATATCATATGAACAAATACCAGGTACCATCAATAGAGTACAGCAATGAAAAAATCTAAATCTAAATGATACAGCATTTTCTTAAAATCAAATTACTAAGTACTCAAAACTTCGATCTCACTATATGAAATCTATGAACCTACGAAATCCAATTAAATATGTCATCCACATAATATGTATTATCGAGTTATGAAAAACAATTATATAGTTACAAACAACTTCTTAGGAAAAGATTGGTTGTACATATTTTTGATTTAAGTACACAAAACATTTAAAATATTATTTGACGAATTTGTTCGAGTAAACAAGACCATTATCTCGTAATTTCTGTATTTAATCTTGGCTACAGGTTTCGTAACCTTGACATTACATCATCAGGCCACATATTTCTGTGGCCACATATCTCTGTGGCCTGATGATGTAACTAATGTTAAGGTTACGAAACCTATAGCCAAGATTAAATACAGAAATTACGAGATAATGGTCTTATTTACTTGAAAAAATTCGTCAAAATATGGAAAACTCGTATGGGTTGCCTCTTTCAACAATTTAAAATATATGTTTGTGTAATGCAGTCGCCGTTACTGACTAAAATAATAATTAACTGTTTTAATACCTACCTGGACCTGCTAGAGTATGTACAAACACACAAAGAATCAAAGCAAATACTGTCTTCATATTGTCTAAAAGTAGCAGCTTCCACCTACTGACCGTCATCAATATCCTTCGCAATTTATATCCACCAATAGGTATATTGGTCGATCCAAAGGAATGATTATGCCTATAGCTATAGATAAGATTAAAAATATACGCATATGTAGGTATGGCGAAATTTTGATCGCAAATATACATACATAGATATACAATCAATTGAATCATTGAGAAATTTGTTTTGTTTTCGTATTTTAAATTTGGAATGGATTAGGAATTTAATACTGCGATTACCAGTATCTGGTCTCATCAATTTCTGCCTTAAATATCAGAAAGCAAACAGATTTCTTTTGAAAAATTATGAATTCGCCAAAGTTGAAAAGATAAATGTCCAAACTTGTGTTTAGCAGTGGCGGCTCGTGAGTGTTTAAACGGGTGGGGCCAAATATCGGACATTTTAAAAATCAATGTGCCTAACTAAACCGGTGTGAAGATAGCAGCCGATTTTCTGGCAGCAAAAAATTTTCCTCGCCCTTCCTTTTCCTATTTATATCTATAGATTTATTTTGATAAAACCTTCTAGGCAGATTAAACTGGAAAGTAAAGAAATATTAACCAAAAAATAAACATTGACATTTTTTGGCTGCAAGAAAATTGGCTGCTAAGATCACACCGCCCCTAACTAATACGGGAAAAAAAATTATAAAAATTTTCCAGTGGCATTTATTTCCATGGGCATCTGACGTCTCAGAAAAATGAACATCAGACACCATTACAAAATGTAGACTATTAAAGTTAGATTTAAACGAGTTTTTGGACAAATAACTCGAGATACTCGTATAACACAAACTGAGACACAATTTTAAAAGTTCACCTCGGTTGCCAAAAATGTTTGAATAAATGTTATTAAAAAAGTATATTCGCACTTCACACGTCTAATTTTACATTTTTTTATAAACAAAATCCATTTCCATTTCATTTTGAATAGTTTTAGTTTTCGAGGTCCCCTTAAAAACTGTAGACTTCTGTAGGTATGTGTTCTTTAAGATTTTTATCTAATTTAAATTTAAATCTAAAGTTCACCAATTCTCGAAAAATGCCCTTATTTTCGGAAGCCTCTGCCTCATTGTGTCCCTCTAAGTGCCAACTGGAAAGCCCCACAAAAACGAACACAGTTAGGTACTTAATTATTTGATTTAAAACGTACCGATTTTTATCAACCTGCTCATTATGTTTAAGCAGTGTATCGCGATATGCTGAATTTAACTGCGTTTTTATATTTATTTTACCCAGCATACTATAATTAAAAATGTTATTCATGTGTAGGTACCTTCGATTTTTCGTGTGTCTTCATTTTATCCCAAACGTGCACAACATCGTTTGTTTTTTTTTTGACCAAGTTTCACCGCCGAACAAAACACATACAAGACAAAACAAGTTGTTTGTTTGTTCACATCCGCACAACCAATTATTTTTTAAGTAGACAATTTTGTTGAATTTACGTGATCGTGTTTTTTGTCCTGCCTTTTAATTTTTCTCTATATTTAAATGGGGTAACGGCCTGGCCAACTCTTTAATTTGCAGTTTTTGCTCAAATTCCACTGACAAAAATGAATTTCTTAATAAAAAACTTATGCTGTTCATTTTGAAAACGTTACAAACACACTATACTAAACAGCACGGTCTGTCAGCTCGCGAAAGCAACAAAACATATGATCTGTGCCTGGCGCGGGAGAATTGCTGTTTATGGGCATTTAATAACTCAATGTTCATTCCCAGTTATTGTCGATCTCACTTCAACATTCGCCAGACCGCATTCGTTCTCTCTCTAAAGAATTCGCAATGGCTCTCAAAATGTGCCTCGGCACAAAACTTTTCATCTGCCAGCGCGGCGCGCGCCGCCGCACGGTGGCGATCTAGACTATATCTCTGGCTGGAGGTTGGCGCGCTGCGTTGCCTCTTCCTCGCCGTTTCCAGTTCGCACGGTAAGTAAATATCAGGAAGTTTAAGAATTTGTGTGAACTAGGGTCGATGACGGGGCATGGTCGGTGGTAGGGCCATTGCACCGTGGCTCCACCGCACGAGCCGCCCCTGGTGTTTAGCGGGGTAAGTATTCATAAAGACGCAAACAAACTCCCAAAGCTCATGCAACTTACCACTTTGAGACAACTGCAGTCGAACCAGGCCTCCGGCAAAGTACCATACAACTGGGTCACCATTAGGGCTGGGAAAAATGTCGGTAATCTATTGAAAAAATAAACGATGTGCCGACTGAAGCTGCAAATGTGCTGTTGACTCCTGCCTGAGCTTCATTTTTTGCTTCCTAAATCATGCCTATCTTTTTGATTTGGTTAACGTTACACCGTACTGATGATTGCCAAATAGCATGAAACAAGTGTACGTGGTTACTAATTTTTGCTGTTGTTTTGAGTGATTGCCCATTATCGGTTTTTCTTGTAAATATATTTTACACTCACTAATCTTACGTCCATATCGATATTTTTAGCAAATATAATATAACGATATTCGATATTCCTCTATGTCTGCAGAGTTTTTCTGCGATTAAAGTGTAGTTTTATAATTTCATACAATCTCTAAAAATATTCCGATCCATCTATCGAAGCGTTTAGAAATGTTTTTAAAACGCTTTGCTTTTCAATACTTATAAAAGTTCAAATTTGGTATTTTATTTTATGTTACTCCCATAGTCCCACAAGAAAAAGGCCAAGCAGCGCCATTTTGAAAAATTCCGCCATTTTGAATTTGGCGTCACCCCTGATAAAGTGCTGCGGGCCAAATAAACCTATTATATGTAAGTAAACTTTCTGCCAAGGGGCTTGCTTCTATCATGATTTGAAACTTTTTTGCGAGAAGACAATCTAAACTCTATTCAAACTAAACGGAAGTGAAACATAAACACAAGTTGTTGCATGGCTAGAGCGTGATACGCACGTGATCGGCTTGCTATTGGCTAGCCGGCAATAAAATCTGACCCGGCGGGCAAGTGCAGCAGTCGGTATTTCTTACAGAGGTGTATTGAGTTGCAAGTGGACCTTTATTTTTTCCGATATAATTCATTCGCTGTATATTAATTGTTGGAGCTACGATTTGTATTAATGATAGAAAATAAGTGAATGACTAGGTGTGCCATAAAAGTTTGTTTTTAAAGTTCTTAATACTGGGGCATATTATTTTAATATTTTGTATTATAAAATTCATACAGATCGTCCTTAATGCGGCCCTGCCTCGTATTAGCTCTCAGAATTGTTCACGTGCTTCCATCATGTAAATGTTTACGCGCCACTTGCATTTAGTTTGAATAGAGTGTAGATGGGATTCTCTTTGGCAGTAGGTACAGCCTGTACATCCAGGCGCGCGAACTGATTTCAAATTGTTGGATAGGTACCTACCGGGTCTGTTACGAAAATAATAATAATAATAATTCTCACCCTCGGAATACTCCAAACTAGGAGTACCCCAGAAGCAACCACATGCTTGTGCGGGAGAGTGGGGCAATTACTATTATTTTGTCTTTGTTGCCACTTGCGGCTAGGGCCGATTTTTTTCCCGTTAGAACTAGGATCACATTCTCTCAAGTACTACGGAAAACCCTAGAAAACCGTAGTAATCCTAGAGAGTGTAGGACAATTAGTAAATCACACAGATAAAGCTGTTTAGGAGCAATACCGTGAATCCACATTTGTCCAACGCTCTTGGCCATAGCGTTGTTTTTCTTTAAAGATATGTGCATGCTCCTGTCTCGACATCAGTTCGAACCAACGCCGATAGAAGGCAGAAAAACATCCAGTTAGCGCCGATACGAGCAACGCCACGCGGCCCCATGCAAATAATAATGCTTTTAAATAGCTTCAATATCATACTTTGAACTTTGGCAAATAATAAGGAGGCCCATTGCGATCTCACGTATTCACAGAAAACTGTCAAGTTTTTGCTAAATTAAGTTCCTCTCCTCTATCAAATCGCTGTTCAGGAGTTCTAGCGACCAATAATATGTGTGTTCCCTCTTTCGAACGATTGACTTCAAATTTCGTATTCGTTACCTACAATAGAAAGGTTTGGATTTCTTTTGTGCCAAATTTTTCCACAGAAAGGGGTGGAAATAAAGGGATGAGAGTATTTTATTTATATCTTCTGTGATACAGTGAATATGATATGTCGTTTTAGTATTAGTTTGAAGTAAGAATGTGATAGAGACTGATTACGAGGGGACGAAAGTCCAAAAAAAGTGCGTCAGTTTATACTTTCTATTTCTTCTATACTTATTATTCTTTTAAATTTTTATGCGGAACCAATGCTTCCACTAAGATGGTGGTGTGGAAGTAAATAAGTGGTCTCTACTGGTAGTTATGTTCTAATTTTTAGTTTAATTTTCACAATGGATTTTAAAAAAGCGTTGTGGAATAAGTTAGTTACTGACTCCGTTGGCAGAGGGACTTTTTGTTGAAACTTTTTGACATTTTAGAACAATAATTTAGACCGATTTGGCAAATCAGTTTTTAAAATGTTTCTGGCGAAACAATATTTCCACTAACAATGGTGATGCGGAAGTAAATTGGCCTCTACTGGTTCTAATTTACACTAAACAACTATTATATCTATATAGTTAGAAAAAAATTCAAAGTAGCGAGTGATATCATTTTCTGTTTTTGTTTCCAGGTTTGCAAGAGGTTTCTACATTATAATATAGCTTTAGGATTTATAGGAAATGCCTATTGGAATTATGATTAGGAAAATTAATTGCATAATATTCAAAACAATACCTATTCGCTTTAAAATTATAATTTTTTTAATTCGAACATTTCGAATATTTCGACAAAGCGGGTTGTGCAAGTTGACTGGCAACTTTTATTACATTAAATCTGCAATGTTGTGTGCTAAGGAATTGTTCGACCAATTTGGTGCGAGCGATTTTTTAAAACCACGCATGCGCTGAATTAGAAACGGTGGGCAGTTTTAGCTGTTTTTGACAGCAGATTTAAAAAAAAATGAAATTTCATGCATTTGTTCATAACGTGATTTTTTCATTGTAGAACTTCTTAAAAATGTAGGTAATTAAAATTGAATAAAAATATAGTTTCTATACAAATTACATAGGCACTAAAAATAAAATTTACTTGGCTGCGGTACGAACACCTGTTTAGTATTTAATCTAGTGTATTAAAAGGAATTTATAAATAAAAGTGGAGAGGCTAATCAATCAATGATTTTCTGATTTTATTGCAGGTTCACTGGATATAGGAGTATTTTTAACTAGGTATTTTTTTGGCGTGGGAGCATACAAAATAATACTAGTTGGAATGCTGATCTTCAACAAAAATTTTATCATGGCAAAACGTATTTAAATAATGAATAGACCCCTTTTAAATATGGATAGCTGAGCACAGTTGATGTCCCGCTCAGGTATTTCCTGAGAGCTTCGTAGTCTTCCTCGATATCAAATATATAACAATCTAAAACAAAATATAAATGTTAGGGAAATAATAGCAGTATGCATTATTTTTCTTCCAACAAATGCAACAACATAACGTAATTTAGGTTTGGTTAAACTGCGGATGGAGACAGTTTAAAGGAAGATAAATTATGTCAAAACTAAGTGTAAAACAGTTAGCCCTTAAGAATAAACTGAATGGCGAAATGTCAGGGGGTTTACTAGTGCAGAAACATCCTAGTCTAACCAGATCTTCGAAACTACTTCAGGCTTAACTGGAAGTGGCATTACTTTCTTATTTGAAATGTTTGGACATTTGAATTTTGCTCTAAATTTACCTTCCGGTGACGTCACACATGAGCATTTTTTTTAAATGATCTCTTAAATCAATTGCCCAAGATGGCCATGAAATCGCAAAATAATACACCAGGTAATGGAAACCATGGAAATGTAAAATTGTTTATTTCGGACTGCTTGATTAAATCAACTTTGCTAGTTTCTGAAACATAACTAGGTATATGAATTTAACAAGTTTTGATTTCATAAAAGAATAAAGAGAAATTTCACGATTTTGAAATGTTTGGACATTTGAATTTTGCTCTAAATTTACCTTCCGGTGACGTCACACATGAGCATTTTTTTAAATGACCTCTTAAATCAATTGCCCAAGATGGCCATGAAATCGCAAAATAATACACCAGGTAATGGAAACCATGGAAATGTAAAATTGTTTATTTCGGACTGCTTGATTAAATCAAGTTTGCTAGTTTCTGAAACATAACTAGGTATATGAATTTAACAAGTTTTGATTTCATAAAATATTATTATCATTGAATTCGCCAATAAATTTGCTTTTATTGATGTATCACAAGTCGATAAAAAATGTGTTTAAAACAGAAGTGAGTATGAAAAAATATCATTTACCTATTAAGTGTTGGAATTTAAACACTTCCATTGGTTACTATTCACATAGTGTCTTTTTTCAATTTCATACGACCATCTTAGGAAATTAATACAAAGAAGGCAATTTTTGAAACGAATGCTATAGGTACTAATAATAACAATAACATTCACAATTCCCATACCTACTCCAAACTAAGAGTACCTTGGAAGCAACCATATACTTTTGCAGGTGAGAGTGGCAGTCACTGTTATTTCGGGTTCTTTGCAATTTGCGGTTAGGGCCTACTTTTCTCGATTACGTTTATCCAAGTACTACGGAAGAACCAGTATTCCCAGTGATACAGCCGTTGCAAGGGACATTTTGAGCATATAATTCAAATATGTAATCAAAATTTGGAGACTATAGTATACATTTAAATAAGAAACTAAGAAAGTTATTGTGACTGGTCTGCTTAGACTAGAAGGCGGTATGTATATCCGCACAAGTGATCCTCGGAAAATTTCTTATTTTTGAACTGCGAAAAAAATTAGGGTCACCCGGCATATTTTATTGTCATACCTGCTTCTTCTGGTCCGATACAAATTTTGAAATAAGTTGTGTCAAAACAATCAGTTACCCATTCGTAGAAATCATTCAACACTCGATAAATCCCAGGAACATCATCAAGAATCTTTTGGTATGGCGCCAGTGTTTTGACCAAAGAAACTACATGAAATGGTAAAATGTCCTTCTCAACAAATGTTATTGTAGAGTGTAGAGTTCCCGGATTGTGAGAGTTAGGAAAATAATGTCAATTTTTAACAGAAAAAGTAGGAATCTACTAAACAAATTTCGGGTTAGTTGAAAAGCTCCTCCAATTCATTTAATTACTATTATTACTGTTACTAAACATTATTTGTTGTCAAAATCCACAGTTTAGTTGTACCTACTGTAAGTTTTACCAACAAATACGACTTAGTAATAAAATTGGAAATGAAAATGCAAATATATTAAAATAATTAAAGAAAGATGATTTTTGCACCTGTAATAAATAAAGAAGGATGTTTCTGTGGCATATAAGGTTTTCGATAATTAATTGAAAAAAAAAAGCACTCCAGCCGGGTCTCAAACCCGGGACTCCTACTGTAGCCGTAGGCAAACCCCTTCTAATAGTTGTAGAAGACGCTGAAGTCATAGTAAGAGTCCCGGGTTCGAGTCCCGGCTGTAGTGCATTTTTTTCAATTGATTATCGTTTACCTGATATGCCACATAAACATCCTTCCTTATTAAAATTAATGTATTCAATTTACATACAATAATATAATCTAGAACACATCCCAACAACGTCTTCTAATGTAGGTAAACTCTGCCCTAGTTTATGTCCAGTGCCAATAATTTTATCAGCTGTTGAAGATTGTATGGTCTGAGCAAATTACTACTGCTTTTTGAATACAATCCAAAATACATAGTTTATTGGCGGTCGTGGTTGAGCACTAGGATTTAATCTAAAATACAAGATAAAATACATCTTATTCTATTATGCAGATACTTAATTATCATTATCCATTTGTTCTAAAGGACATCTTCTTTGCTCTTTTGAGAATATTTTTGAGAATATTTTGAGATACAGAGCTTTTACTAGCATGCGCGCTAAACGAGCTAAACCATAAGTATTATTTTCGCCAAACCAAATATTTGGTTATTTCTAATAATCGGGGCTGCAACTAATGCTTGAAAACTTATGTGCAATATTTTACATTTTTCTATTAAATTATTTTAAAGTTGAAATGACAATGTCATTCTTTTAGTGTCATATTTTCATGCTGCTATTTTTGTCAACTCAAAACTTAGATAGAAAATAATCTAGCTATCTCTATAATGCCCAAAATCGACGAATAATGACACTAATGACTTTATTGTCCCAACTCTCCCTATCCAGGACCCTAGTAGAGTGCAACTGTTAACATACCCTTTTCGGCACTACACACTAAAATAAGGAATGCTGCAGCTAATACCAAAACAAACTTCATTTTGAATAGTGAAGAAAGTACTTTATTTAATATCAGCTGGTAAATTTATACCATGTATTTGGGACATTAATTTTAAAAATTCTCACGAATCTTGATAAATTCGCTTTATGTCAAAATCCTGACCAAGCAATAACTTGCGATTTTACAATTGTGGTACAAAGTCTTTTAAAGCATAAACGCCTACATAATCGATAATAGATAGTTAAAAACACATAATAATAATTAATATAAATAATACTTTAACACTATATTACCAGAATTTGATGAAATCCAAGTAGGAGCAGTAAACTACGAAACCCTCGAAAATGGAGGGTATTGAAAGCCCTTAATAGGGTAAAGTTGCCTATATCTCACCAGCGCCTAAATCGCACCATGGTTGATTTACAGAAAACTATTTGGTAAATACGCCATCTAACCAGTAATTTGAGAAGTAGGCAGTAGTTTAAACTTCTGCCACAAAATTCATTAGAGTGGTGCTAACCGTTTGGATGACATATCGCTGGAAACGTTGAAGTCTATTTGCTTGTAATATCTTGTCATCCAATGTAAGGGATTAGCCATAAGGTAAGTGATAATACTAATTGAATGCACATTTTTTATGGGAACCGAATTTGTATTTTATTGAGTTGATAGGCTAAAATAAATGTTTGATCAATATTTGAAGGTTAGAATTGCTTTCATATAATAAAATGTCAACTTTAAGAACTAAAAGTTGTTACAGTGTTGTTTTATTCGTAGATATACACAATGGCAAAGAGACAGTATGGCAAATGGAACCCGCAAGACATGAAAAATGCCATAGAGGAGTACAAGAAAGGAAGTATTGGTCTCAATAAATGTTGCGAAAAATATGATATTCCAAAAAAAACATTCCTGAGGCATATGAAAGGCCAGGTAAAAAGACGGATAGTACCCATAGGTCCAGGTTCACTTAATGGAAGATTATCAGCTCTCCCTTCCGAATTTGAAGAGGAGTTAGTTTCTCATATTCTAAAAATGGAGGAATTGATGTTTGGAATGACAATAAGTGATATACGAAAACTTGCTTATGACATTGTAGAAAGCAATCCGAACTTGAAAAATCCATTTAACAAAGAAGTTAAAAGAGCTGGAAAGAAGTGGTACTATTGCTTCATGAAACGACATCCCAATCTCAGTCTACGCCAACCAGAGAGTATTTCAATGGCTCGTTGCAAGGGATTTAACAAAACCAACGTTCACCATTTTTTTGACCTGCTGGAAAAAATCGTTGATGATAATAAAATAGACGCTTTATCCATTTACAATGTCGATGAATCGGGGTTTTCAACTGTCCTGAAAAGATGCTAAAAAGTCGTCGCTAAAAAAGGAAAACATCAAATCGGTGCTTTGTCCAGTGGAGAAAGGGGAGTTAATACAACATTTGTTGCTTGCACCAGTGCTTCTGGCAATTTCGTTCCGCCAATGATTATTTTTAAGAGAAAAAGGATGCACCCTGCCCTTACCAACGATGCTTCAGCTGGAAGTCTAATAGAAGTGTCCGATTCTGGGTACATTAATTCAGAACTTTTTGTTAAGTGGTTAAAACATTTCGTAAGTTAAGTTAAACCAAGTAAAGAGAACAAAGTTTTGTTAGTATTTGACGGTCATACGATGCATTCAAAAAACTTGGAAGCCATTAACTTGGCACGCGAAAATGGTGTACTCATGCTGCAACTACCTGGTCATACCACTCATAGGCTACAACCTCTAGATGTTGCCATCTTTAAGCCACTAGAGACCTATTATGACCAAGCAATTATGAAGTGGATGCGCAGTAACCCGGGGCGGCAGGTTACACAGCTTGAGGTTGCTGGACTGATGTCCGAAGCTTATGAAAAAGCTGCAACGTTGGGCAATGCCGCGAGTGGTTTTAGAGCCACGGGAATTTAGCCAGTTGATCGGTCAGTATTTTCGGAATCTGACTTCATAGCAAGTGAAAACTTGAATCCTCCAAACCTCCCCATTGACATTGAAAAAAATGAGGAAAACGAAGAAAATGAAGAACAGGAAGAAAATGAAGAACACGAAGAAAATGAGGAACACGGAGAAAATGAATTCAATAAAGAAAATGAAGAAAACTTTTCTGAGATTTGTCATGTCGTTAAAGTGATCTCAGAAACAGAGTTAGAAGATGCTGGAAATCCTGCTGCAAGCACTAGTTTTGCTTTAACAGGCGATACAAGCACTTCCTTGAATACAGAAGATGCATTAGACTCTAGTTATTTGTCCAGCAGTTGTTCCAGATTGCTAGTTCCCATAGCGACATTGAGTCCAGTGCCAATAAGGACAAAAAAAATACCAACAAAGGAAGAGTAGGGGAGCTCAAAAAGCAATGGTCTTAACTTCCAGTCCCTATAAAAATGACTTGGAAGAATTGAAACAGAAACAAACAGAGAGAGAAATGAGGAAAAAAACTAAAACTGCAACAAGCAACAACGAAACTGTTCTCAAAGGATAAGGAGCTTAAACGTACAAAAATTGAAAAACTGGGAAAGGCAGGGCCCAGTGGACTATGCGGGAAAAAGAAAAAATCTGAGGTTTCAGCAGGAACTGAAAAGGTAGAAATTGGTTTTAATAAGGAAGAATGGTATTGTTTTCTTTGTAATGAAGCAAATATTGAAGACATGGTATGTTGCCTAAAGTGCAATCAATGGGCACATGAGAAGTGTGCATGATGTGAGGACGATATATCCAGACAAAAATTCGTTTGCGATTTTTGTTCATGTTGAAGTACTTTATTTTTTTTTGTTAAGAAATATATGCTTCGTTCTGTATTTTGTCTTTAGTGGTACCTTTTGTTTTCATGTTTTTCAAAGTTTATGAATGAAACAGGTATTTTTAAACAACAAAGTAGAATTTTGATACACAGTGCGATTTAGGCAACCCATGGTGCGATTTAGACAATTAGCTCCCTAAATCGCAGCACTTGCAGGCTCTAACAAATGTTCTCAAAAATTATATTTGCAATAATCGTAACGAGTTTCAACTTTGGAATTATCTCCCTGAGATATCAAGTAAAATGTAAGTAGTGTCAAGTAGATATAAAATGTTGTCCCTTATACTAAATCGAGGAAAATCCAAAAGATGGTGCGATATAGGCAACCTTACCCTACTGATTATGATATATCTAATAGGTAGATAAAGATGAAAACAATTGAATGGCATTATATTAAGAATGCTTACAAATTCATATTTATCTAAAAATTCTCAGAAAAGTTGATAAATTTCATTTTATTTGAAAGTCCTGACCATGCAATAACTTTTGCCTTATCATTTGCAAAAAGTGGTCTTTTCAACATAAATACCTATTGCCACAGTATAGAACAACAACAACATTAATAATAATAGCTCATTTAAATAAACTGCATTCACAGTTAAAAATATTATTGAGATAGTTGTCAGATGAAAAAGACCTTGAAAAACACCCTTTAAAAATATATCCAACCTACAATTTAGAGTATCCCAATGTTGATTATTTTATATTTCCTATACCCTCATACTGTTACTTTAAGCACGGAATCGGTTAGGTTATCATCTGGGCTCCCAGTAACGTTCTTGCCTTCAATTTCAGTTATTTGTTATTTCGAAGGTCACGTCTTGATCTGCCAGCTCCACAGAATTTTATACATGATGCTTAAAAAGAATGCAAAATTTTGTTTTGCTTATGCATATGCAATAAAATGGAGATATGGTATCAAGATAATGAAAATATAAAGATAATTTATTGTCAATAATCTCAGCTTAGATAAATTCTCTCAGGCTTAAAATATTGACTACATTCACACCAGCATTGACATAAAATTATTTTCATAACCTGGAGAATAAAAGCAGCAGGAATATTATTTGGTGTTAAGTGTTTAGTATAGCACCTATATAATTGTAACCAGCAAGTTGATAAAAAAAGTCTCTAGAGGGCGCCTTTTACTCCTTTAGAATTATTTATAAATACGAACAACTTGTTTGTCCGGCAAAAATCGAGATTTTTGATCCAACATTTATTGAACTACGTTACCTTTTGAACAAAAAAGTATTCTTGGCAAAAGTCGAAAAACCTTACCGTTTTCACGATAAGCCCGATTTTAACTATGGAAGTCAAAAATAAATTCAAATAAATTTTTCAAGAAAAAACAAGTAGGCTGCTGTCAGAGAAACAAGAGTACTGTATTAATAGTATATTATACACTTAGGTTGAGAAGTGAGCCATTATCTACCGAGCATTTTTATATCTTGAGGCGCGTAGCGCTGAAGGATATAATATGCGAGAAATATTACTTCTCGTTAGAGGAATGAGGTAAATAATGGTGATTTCTCAGGTAGTAAAAAAACAATTTTAAGAGGGGTTGCCGACAGCGAAAGTGACGTTAGATTTCGTATTTTTTTAAGTTGTACCTATAGCATAAAATCTAATAACATTTTACCTGGCAAAAATTTAGTACAAACATCTCTGTCTATATTTTAATCATAAGATCTTAAAAGCAGTGTTTTGTTTTATAGGTTATGAAAACCTTGGGAAAAATAATAATTCCAGTGCATATGCTTTTAAGATCTTATGATTAAAATGAAGACAGAGATGTTTGTACTAAATTTTAAGCGCCGCTCGCGTGCAGAAAGTTGTGCAATTCATTTTTCCGTTTGCATGAAAAAGCGATGTCTCCAAACGATTATTATTATTATCAACAAAAATGCAGATTGTATAAAAATAAAAATTAAAATCTGAAATTTCGTTGATAATTAAAAAAAAAAGAAAAAGTATTGTGTGAGATTTGAACCTACGATGAAATAAATGAAGTTTTCTAGGTACGCGTCTTTATCCAATCGGCTATATCCATTTATGTAAATTCTTTCCACGATGTTGCTCGTATCTAAAATAATCTGAAATTTGTTGCACTTTTCGCATTAACTTTTGACAATGTTCTGCACCACAGAACTGCATGCCAATCGGTAAATCGTCATTTGGTAGTTCAAACTATGAACACCTTGGAGATCCGGCAGGGCCGGACTAGTCGTTTATAACAAGATATAGAGAACAATCAATATATTTTAACAATACAACGCAAACTAAGCAAATTTGTGGTGTGTCATCCTTTAGAAAATAAAGAAGCTGTAACGGTAGCAAAATCTTTTGTGGGGAAATTTTATTCTTAAATTTGGCATTTGCAATGCTATAGGGACTGATCAAGGATCTGAATTTATGGCAGATGTTTTAAGGAAATATATGTAATATTTTTAAAATCAAAAAGTTACAGTCTACACCATATCATCATGAATCAATCGGTTCACTTGAAAATTCACATAAATGTTTAGGAAACTATGTAAGAATCCAAATTGCCAAACATGCAAATACATGGAGCTCATGAATTCAGTTCTGGTGTTTTTCGTTTAAGACGACTGTACATACAGAAACTAAATACATCCCATTCGAGTTAGTTTTCGGAAGGCTTGTAGAATTCCTTCTAATATACAAAATACAGTTGATCCTCTTTATACATTCGATGATTACCCAAAGGAATTAAAATATCGTTTGCAACAGTCATGCCAAGACGAAAACACAATATAATCAAGTAAACAATTAATAGGAAAAATCATATTGATGATGACTCCAAAAATATGGTATTAGAAAAGGGCGACCAGGTGTTATTGAGGATTGAAGCAGGTACAAAATATGACGCTCTGTATACTGGCCCTTCTTCTTTCATCCACAATGACTCACCAAATGTGTTAATTAATGTTAAAAATAAACCTACCTATCTCAACAGGTATTTATGTTTACTTATAATTTATTTGGTGTATATTTGTATTTTATTTTAGTATTTTGGTATTATCTACTTAATAATGATTTTAACTTACTAATTATATGGTATGCTTATATGCTTTACTAGGTACCAACCTATTTTATATTATGATGTCTTAAATAAGTTAAGAATAAAGGGAAATGTTAGGATAGTTTTAAAAATTGAGCGAAAAAAAATATTCGCAAACCTACTTTATATATTTTTTTCTCCAAGAGGGAAAGTGTGATAAGTGATAAGGGTACACACTGTACCTATGGACAGTATGTATAATTGTTATTTGTATCACTCACACAATTACTCAGAATGCATACTCGTCAATATTGACACATACATTTTGTAAACCTTAATAAGTTGAATAATTCACTTCCTTCACACACCTGTAATTATTACAGGTGTGTGAAGAAAGAGCATATTTTTCTGATCCCCACGAAGAAAACCTTTTTATTACATGCGGGGTTGGAATTTTTAAAGCTTCTCTCAAATCTTCTGGTGAGTTTGGAATGCTTCCAGCGCCCCCGAAAAATCGAGACATAATAAAAACACGCAAGTTCCAAGAGAGGTTCCGGAAAATTGTCCGTCGATTTTGCTAATATACAGCCGTCCCGTTTGTCGGAAGAAGAAAATCGAGGATGGAGAAATTATCTTAGATATCGGATTTTCGAAGTATCCTCCGGTATTGGAGAAAGTATAATAGACCCAATTATGAGATATACCACCTCCTCCGATTTTAAATGGGCTCATTTCGGGGTTATCAAAACACTTTTGCCAAAAATATGGCCAATGTTCGTGGGGCGGGTTATAGGACTACACACAATTAGACAAGCAACCTAACAGCGCCGAATTAACTGCCAACGCGCTGACAACTTTTTATTACATGCGGGGTTGGAATTTTTAAAGCTTCTCTCAAATCTTCTGGTGAGTTTGGAATGCTTCCAGCGCCCCCGAAAAATCGAGACATAATAAAAACACGCAAGTTCCAAGAGAGGTTCCGGAAAATTGTCCGTCGATTTTGCTAATATACAGCCGTCCCGTTTGTCGGAAGAAGAAAATCGAGTATGGAGAAATTATCTTAGATATCGGATTTTCGAAGTATCCTCCGGTATTGGAGAAAGTATAATAGACCCAATTATGAGATATACCACCTCCTCCGATTTTAAATGGGCTCATTTCAGGGTTATCAAAACACTTTTGCCAAAAATATGGCCAATGTTCGTGGGGCGGGTTATAGGACTACACACAATTAGACAAGCAACCTAACAGCGCCGAATTAACTGCCAACGCGCTGACAACTTGGACTGGCCATGCCGCGCAAAAGGTTAGATTCTCCGTAATTTGCGCCTAATAGAGTTTATGACGGAACTTAAAACCGCGACCTAACGGAGTAAAAAAATTTCCATTGCACGGTCAGTTTTCCCAGAAGAAATACAATTTTTGTGTTTGGATAGATAAAAATTTTATTTCTGCTGCTCATTTTCTCGAAACACTCTGTAATTTGGCCTGAAAAAATGTTTCCTCGGGATACTGGATTTTTGCGAGAACGCGTCCGTTAAAAAAAAGGAAAAACGTATTCTGACTTTCTCGAAACACCCTGTACATTTTACCCGCAAAGCGCTCTGACTCGCACCTCGTAGAAAATATTTTCCCCGCCCACTTAATTTTAGAGAAAACACTTAAAACTTTTTAATTTTCAGAGATAGAAAAAATCGGAAAATTGCAAGCTCATTATCTCGAAACACCCTTTATAATTTAGCCGAAAAGATTTTTCCCCGGCCTACTGGATTTTTGAGAAATAGCGTGAAATTTTTTCGTTGTGAAAGAAAGGAATTTGCTTGCTTTCGACAGCCTACCTGATTATCGAGAGAACGTTAAAATAAATTTACACATAAATTCCAGTGGCGGCGATAAGGATTCGCCCCCCCCCCGCCAAATTTTGCCAGGATGCATACATGTGGTAATAAAATATGGAAATACCGACATTTTGGCTAAGATGCTAAATTATAAGAAAAAAGCTAGGATATATAAATTTTATTTTAAGTTTTTCTACCCACCTGGGAAATGTTCTGTATATAGCGAGTAGTATATAGTAGTATAACAAAAACTGGGCATGTCTAATGTCTCACATTTTGTTTTATAAATGGGACATGATTTAATATTACATAATAATATATATTTACCATTTATCTTGATATTTAGATATATTACAAAATATTTCCCAAAGAAAAATATTTATTAAGTATATTAAAAAAGGCTCCGCTACTCCGAATAATACAAATACCTTTATCTAATAATTGCCAAATATAAAATCTTACCAGTGCTAAAATCTGTCTGGTGCTTAGTAAAAAAACAACATACGTGACGTCACAGAATTGATGTATTAGTCGTATAAAAATTGAAAATTCCGCTATTTGTCCTTATAATACGCCAATTTTTAAGCTAAAACGGAGCTAACAAAGCAGGGACGGACGGCACACTAAACCCCCTAATCACACAATGGCCCGTAACTTGGAAGAAAAAAATAATCGAAAATTTGATTTAAAAAAAAAATAGCTCTTTTACTAGTGTCGAATTAAGTATAAATTAATTTCAGAAAAATTGATCCAAAGTCAATGCTATCTGCTACAAACACACAACCGGCCTGTAAAAGCCGTAAAAATTGGTCAAAATATGCAGGGAAGATAAAAAATATGGCATAGGTTAATAAAAAAAATCACAAATCTTAATTCGCAGTAACAGAGTCTACAAAAGTACTGAACAATAGAAGTGAATATTTTTCATAATAATTACCTCTATACGAGTTTAAGAGAGAAACTAAAGGCACTTCAAATAAACGCACAAAATTTGACAAAATTTTGCATTTTTTTCGTGTTTTTCGGGGTGTTTATTATTTTGAAAAAAGTAATATTAGTGGATAGATCCGTTTTTAGGGGCCCCTTCTGGAGCTGGGGCCCCCCCGCACGGCGGGCTCTGCGGGCGCCTTATCGCCGCCAGAGATAAATTCTACTTTTTCTTATTACTATTATTATTATTATTATTAATTTTTTACTACTCACTTATATATATTAAATTAAATTGGTATAATGAAAATTGTTTAATAACAAATAATGTTCTTATAAAAAATTATTTTATTTTGAATTTATCTGGTTTTGTCACGGACAAAAGAAAAATTATAAGGGCGGAAAATCCATTTATGTTTGCCTCGCAGGTACGTATTTTATTAAAAAATCTGGTATTCAGGTGAAAGAGCTTTTATGTGTTTACAATAATTCTTGTTTGAACTACTTATTAAGCTTTCAAAAGTTATTATTACGCTTGAGATGGTACTCGCTGAATTAAATTATAAAAATTAGATTCGATAAAGGGAAATGACAAAAGAAAACGTTTACAAAGGGGAGTAAAATTAAAGTTTAATTAGCCAGGTTTTGCAAAACGTGGTGAGAGAAGGTACGCGGTACGCGTACATTTTCTGTTTAAACTTTGACGTTTGAATAGGAAAGTAAATTCGCGCCCACAACAATCAAAACCAAAACAACTGTGGCCTATCCACAGAAATAAATTGTTTTCAGAGGATATAACAATGTCACCCCGTGACATTTTTAAAATTTACCATCCCCTGTATTTCAGAAAGGGATAGAGATATACAAAAACGATGAAAACCGTTTCGGTATTAAAATTCGGGATCAAAATTGTGTAATTGATATCTCACCCTCCTTTATCCCCTACGCACCCCCTACCCCAACTTCAAAACCTTAAATAACAACCCTTTGTGTGTGATTACATCGTTGGAAAGCCCGAATAAAAAGCTTTGCAGCGATCCTAAAGTAGGTATGGCGTCGCTTGCTAGCAGCCTCTCCACTTTCCTCCTGGGCCCCGCCCCCTTTCCTCGCGGCAAGTCACAGCGCTCTAACCCGCGCGCTCTGACGTCATCCCATGGCGCCAAATTAAACTTCTGAAAATAAAAAAAAATACCTCGGTTGGAACCAGTGGCGACGCGTGACAATCACTCTGGGAGGGGTAATAAAGGGTTGGGCTAAGTTATAGCTATATGAAAAAATAAAAAAGATTAAAACAAAAAAAAAAAATCATTTTTAATCAAAACTCTGAACATTTTCAAACACTTAAGACTACAGTCTAGTTTACACACAAGACAATCTGCAACTATTTGTTATTGTTAATATCAAACATTTTTGAAGAAAAAAAACAAAACTTATTAAATATTTACAAGACAAATTTTTGAAAATCTATCGATAACTTTTTCGGGATCGATTTTAATATCTCTATTTATATACATAAGCCCCAATCCAACTAATCTTTCTTGGTGAGTAGTTGACCTAAGCCAGATCTTTATATAGTCTATTTAAATAAGAAAAACTACGCTCTGCACTAGCAACGCTTACTGGCAATACCACCAACAAAGACAGAGCTACGTTAATTGTAGGGTAAATAAGTTTTCTTGAAATCGGCAAAGAAGTGTCCCAAAATCGTCATTAAAAGCTCAGAAATCGGCACTGAAGTAACCCATTATTGTAGGATTTTTTCAATAAGTAGGCCTTGGAGAGATGTAAACATCAAACGTCAGACGCGGAGCCATCGTCCGTCAAAAGTGACCAAATATTCTAAACCCAGTTAACTATTCGTACACATTGCGAAATTGTTACCTATAGCAGCGCAATCTATCAGTATAAATATTTTAGTAGGTTTGAATATCGACAGATTTATTATGGAGGCTGAACAACAAGCAGCAGTTTGGTTTTTCTGTTCGAAGCCGCCGTGTCTTTGTCATACTTGACCTAGGTAGAGCTATCGTCAAAGTCAAGCAACACCGCGCGTAGTCGGTTCATGGACGGGTGATCCCTTATTATTATTTTCTTGCCTAATAAAACTTTTTTCCGATTAAAAAAAAAAATAATATGTACCTCGGCACTGAAGTTCTTTTTATGACTCATGTGGTTTATTTGCCTCGGCCAGAGGCCTCGGCAACTAAATTCCACATGAGTCATAAAAAGTTGAACTTCAGTGCCTTGGTACATAAATAACTATTGCTATGCAAAGCGCTTATGGCTGAATTTGGGACACTTTCGATAGGAATGCCTTTCCATTTTTCCATCCATAAATAAATTGTTGGGGTAATTATAATTCCTGGGGGGGGGGTAATTACCCCCATTACCCCCCCCCCCCCGACCCGTCGCCCCTGGTTGGAACCTGAGACCATCGGGTCGACGCTATAAACAACTGAGCCATCTACACAGTTGAAAATATTACCTTAAAACGGTGTAAACAAGAACCCCGGCACAGAATTAAGAATACGTGAAATATAGGGTGTCTCAAAAGCAACAGACAAAAATGTATACAGGGTAAATAAAAAACTAAAGCCAAATGACCTTATTCGCCGCATCACATGACGTCACAGATTTTTCCAACTAGCATAGGTACACGGTAGACAACAAAAAATCATATACAGGTTGTGACAAAAAGCCAAAAGAACCTTAATAGTTTCAACATTTGACCTCGTAGAACTAAGAATACCGAGTCTCTCAAAATTTATGTAGGTACAGAGTGGGACAAAAGCCAAAAGGGCCTTAATAGTTTCATCATGTGACCTTATAGAACTAAAAATACGAGGTGTTTCAAAATTCATATACAAAATTCATTATATCATATATCAAATAATGTCTTATAATTACGAAAAATACCATACGAGTAAAAAATTTGTATATATACAGGGTGTGACAAAATCCTAAGCCAAAAGAGCCTAATTTCATCACGTGATGTCACAGAATTTTTCTCAGATGACGTACAGACTGAGCAAATGGATCGCACGAGTGTCAAAACTTGTAAAAATTTTGAGCTATCTATTTATTTGTCTTAATGATAAGAATCAAAAAATTTTAAGTTAAAACTACCATAAGGTAAGACATTCGAAATCTACCAACCCCAAAACGGCCTTATTCTCGCGTCGCCGACGATTTTCAGCTTAATAACGTGAAAGAGAATAAAAAATTCGTTGTAGGTACAGCGTGAATAAAAAACAAAACCAAAAAAAGACGTTCCTACTCTCTCACCACGCAGAATCCCGCAGATCCCAAAAACGAAAAAATATTTTCGAGCATGAATAATACACTCAGATCAGTAAAGTAGGTACTTCTTATTTCTTATACTTATACACTTCACAAGACTTTTTACCCATAATGAACCACAATAAATTTAAACAATATTCAGTTTTTATTTTCAGATGAGGTTCTCTGTTTTTTTTAAGGATTTTTTGAAAGTTTCATTTCTGTGAAAAGCTGCTAAATTCCTTTTCAAATTGTTTTTGTTTTCCTGGTTGTACCATTTTTATTTAATTTTTTTTCCAGTAATTTGTTGTAATTGATCGAAACATAATATGTATAAGCAATTATTACAACAAATTACTGGAAAAAAATTTAAATAAAAATTTATTATTATTTATTAGTTATAAATTTATTCAAATTTTTTTCTAGTAATTTGTTATTATTAATCGAAACATAATATGTCAGCATTTACAACAAATTACTGGAAAAAAATTAAATAAAAATTTATTGTGATAACACACAGTTAAATTATTTTATTTCGATGGTTTATACCCAGGACAAGTAATTTTGAAAAAGAAAACAATCCTTTTCAAGTTTTATAATAAATATTATTATAAAATTTTGTCAGTTTTGCTTATTATCCAAAACGATTTTAAATTTTAAGGTTTTCTCTCTATGAATAAATATAAACTCCTGGACAAAATTAACCCACCAACATAATAAACCCCACAAAAATTAAATTTTTTTAAAGTAGAAATTAATGGAATGATAATTTAATGGAAACTATATGAAAAGCAACAAATTGCTTTATTTAATTAATTAAACAGTAGTAAATGTCCAAAGCCTACTATTTATATTCTTGGTAGACACAAAAATAATTTAAAATATGATTTGAAATATTGTTGGTGCGTTAATTTTGTCCAGGAGTATATCTTTACGTATCCTGATTTTAATAATGATTTTATTTTATATTACGATTTTAAACAACTGATTTAAAACATCTCCACCCTATGATTTTAACCATAGCGACTTTTTTTAATAAAATTTAGCAGCTTTTCACAAAAATTAAGCTTTAAAAAAATCCTTCTAAAAAAAAAAACAGAGAACCTAATCTGAAAATGAAAACTGAATATCGTGTAATATTATTGTGGGTAAAATGACTTGTGAAGTGTATAAGAAATAAGAAGTAATTTACTGATCTGAATAAATTATTCATGCTTGAAAATATTTTTTCGTTTGAAGAAACAAAATATAAAAAGGAAAAAATATGCATGTCAATAAAAACTAGCCAACATTAATTAAAAAAAAAATCAAAAAATCCTGATGTATTTATCGCTTTTTTGACTTCAAAAAATCATGATTTTTTTAATCAACCCTGGTGAAGTCGTTTCCGATAATTTCGTATTCAATGTCTAAAAACTACAAAATCGAGGGGTCGAATTTTCAAAAAAAAAAAAATTGCTCGAATCCCGTGTGTCCAATGTCTCCTGGACCATGCTATATCGATTCGGCTGGTCGATTTAAGTAGGAGAAGTTCCACATCACGGTAGAATTTTTTTAATTCGGACGCAGCAACTTTGTAGAAAATCGTGAAAATTTTCTACGCATATCTACTCCTTGGCATAATCAAAATGATCAAAAATCGGTCTATAGGCATCTGAACAAGCGCTGATCCCGAAAATCCACGCCTTTAAAAAGTAGCTGGATGGGCAGGAGGTAGCGCCGCAACGGTTAGAACTACAACATCCTACCTAGCGCCAATCGGCGCAGCGACTCGATTAACTGCGCACGTAGCAAATATTTTCCCGAGATTTTCGGGGGGCCAACCCCTATGCAAACCGAAATGTTACCATTTCGCCGAAAAAATAAAGTTGGCCGGAAACAGGCTTAGCCGAAGCAGTTTGGCCCGTAGAAACCGAAAATCCGGTCGAAATTGAACCTGGACGCTTCTAAATGCCCGGCCAGCGCACATTTTTGAAAATCGCCACTTTTTAAACGACCTCAGGACGACTCCAAAACCAGCCTATCCGACGTAAATTGACCCGCAGAACACGGATCCGGCCTCCAAATTGCTCAAAAAATTTGTAAATATCCCGAAAATAGGTCTCTCCGACCTAGTTCGGCCCGTAGATGTCTGAAATAAAGGTTAAATTCTATTTCGGCCAGTCGTTTCCGAGAATTTCGTATTCAATGTCCAAAATTGTCTAAAAGATCCAAAATCGAGGGGGTCTGATTTTCAAAAAAAATATTTGCTCGATGCCGGTCTCCGGGACTATGATAAATCGATTCGGCTGGTCGATTTGATTAAAATCGTGATTAAAATCGTGATTAAAATCGTGATTAAAATCATGATTTTAATCATAGCGATTTTTTTAATAAAATCCTTAATAAAATCAGGATACTCAAAAATATATTTATTCCTAGATAGAAAAACTTTAAAACCGTTTTGGACACAAAAACCAAAACTGACAACTTTTTATAATAATATTTGTTATAATAGATATATCTACTTGAAAAGGAATTTAGCAGCTTTTCACAAAAATGAAACTGTCAAAAATCCTTCTAAAAAAACAGAGAACCTAATCTGAAAATAAGAACTGGATATTGTTTAACTTTATTGTGGGTAAAATGGGTTGTGAAGTGTATAAGAAATAAGAAGTACTTGACTGAGCTGAATAAATTATTCATGCTTGAAAATATTTTTTCGTTTAAAGAAACAAGATATAAGAATTTTAAAAATAATTTTATCAACCCTGGTCCAGTCGTTTCCGATAATTTCGTATTAAATGTCCAAAATTGCCCAATAGCTACTAAATCGAGGGGTCGAATTTTCAAAAAAAAAAATTTTACTCGAAACCGGTGTGCGGGACCATGCTAAATCGATTCGGCTGTTTTTTTTTTAATGGAAACCATAGTTATTTCTGTTATTTTTTCGAATAACCGTATCGAGTATTATATCGTTGGAAAGCTCTAAAAATGCCTGATTTTTAGAGACCATGGCCAACTATGGTTTCCATTAAAAAAAAACACAAGTTTGTGTCTTATCTCGAAAATGGCAGCTGTGACGGATAGTAGGACGTGGCAACCGCATTGGGGACACAAATCCCTCCGACTTTTGTATTTACACATTTTATCTAAAATCAGAAACAACGAAGCTAGATGGATTAGAATAAATTGCCAGAATTTCGTTTTTTCAAAATATTTAGTAAGCCTTGACTTTTTACAAAAATCCACTAGGTGCGTTAAATTGGGCCTACAAACTGCAATTTTCACCATTTAACCTTCCTTCTATCTCCGCTAGTTTCCGAGATCCCCGCATACTGATCATCAAAAAAAAACTCACCCTCTATTATACGAGCCCTGTCTCCGTGAAATTGGCCCAAACTAATAAAAATATGTTTTTTAAAGAAATTTATTGTGTTAACAGAAAATTTATTAAAATCAACACATTTTTCTAATTACATAGAAACGTTTATTCACTTTTGGCATATAATTAAACTCTATTTTAATTAACAAAGAAATTTTTTAAAGAAATTCCTAATATTGTCAGTAAACAGAAAATCGACAAAAATTAAAAAATTACGTCTCAACCTAGTGTTAACTGATGTTTAGCAATCATCTGGAGTGAAACTAATAGCCGAGATATTTTGATTTGGAGTGAGCCACTTATACAGGGTGTCCCGTTAATGATGGTCCATAGAGCAACTGCACATATTTGGGGCCAAAATATGACGATTGAGGCTAATATGTCTTACAGAAATGTTGTTTGTTTAAGAGATACAGGGCGTTGAAGTCCATTTTTTGAAATTGAATTATATCCACATCTCCCAAAATAATCAATGATGGAGAATAAGCTGAAAATTACAATTTTTACGTAACTCACAGAGGGCGCCACTTGCGCTGTTTTTGGATCAAGCTTTTACTCTTAACTTTTTTAGGTTATCTTTTTGGTCTTTCAGGACCATCACTTTAGAGCATCTTTTCATTCTGTAACAAAAAGGTACTCTTGTTTCATAACGATAAAATTAACCGTTTGCGTTGAAATTGGCAAAATGTACCCCAAAACACCTGTTAACACCCATATTCAAAACATAAAAGTTTCAGCTACCACTTTCAAATGTTACAAATCGACTGTACATTCAAAATGAAGAAAAAAATGCCAGATGGGCATTGGTCGAAACACCAAACAAAACATTCTTGGTAAATTGTTCATGGCAATTTTTTTCTCACTTTAAATGGTACACTGAATCTGTAATATTTGAAAGTAGCAGGTAAAAATTTTATTTTTCGAATGTTACAGGTGTTTCGGGGCACATTTTGCCAATTTCAACGCAAACGGTTGATTTTATCGTTATGAAACAAGAGTACCTTTTTGTTACAGAATGAAAAGATGCTCTAAAGTGATGGCCCTGAAAGACCAAAAAGATAACCTCAAAAAAGTTAAGAGTAAAAGCTTGATCCAAAAACAGCGCAAGTGGCGCCTTCTGTGAGTTAGGTAAAAATTGTAATTTTCAGCTTATTCTCCATCCCAAAAAACACAGCAGTGCCAAATTTAAGCTCAGCAGCTTGATTATTTTGGGAGATGTGGCTATAATTCATTTTCAAAAAATGAACTCTTAAACAAACAACATTTCTGTAAGACATATTAGCTTCAATCGTCATATTTTGGCCCCAAATATCTGCAGTTGCTCTATGGACCATTATTAACGGGATACCCTGTATAAGCCACCACCAAAAAAAGAAGATATGTTTTTTGAATGGCCTCCTACGATTACGGCTCCCTTCAGCGTCCTTTCAAAGGGAGCCGTAATCGAAGAAGGCCATGATTCTTTTTCAAGCATTACTAACGCGGCCAACGAAATGTTTCGTTGGCCGTGATTACTAATTACTATACTAAAATCAAATAACTCTTGAGCCTGATGTAAACAAGAACGTGTGCGTTGAGATTTTCGCCAGAGCCGCACTGAGGCACGACCTTTATTTAATTTTACTTTTACATTTGTTTACGTCAAAATATTTCGGAAAAAATTATTGGCTTAATTAAAGTGAGTCAAAACATCGATGAAATTATTTGTGGCAGTGTATAAATAGCTGAAAACAACAAGATAAAACCGCATAAATACGCTTTTGCGATCGACTACATCCCTGTTGCCAGACGCGCTGATATTTTATGGCCTATTGACCAATCGCCTTATTTCGGGGAACATCATGGATCACGTGCTTTTATTTACGCCAGGCCTATGAGTTACTTCATTTTAGTATAGGTATAATATGAATAATATTAACAAAATTTACCACAACAACAATAATTATAAAACTCACGCCTGTTAGAAAACAAAACGATGACAGCTGACATCAGCCATCCGGGTATAACGGATACCATAGGGATCTGGCTCAGACGAGACCCTGCCATGTTATCGGGACTTAGGTGACATTGACGTTGTTGGACGATTCTGCATTCCCCATGAATTTCCTGACGGTTCGGGCTGTCGCAAGTAGTACCGCTTTCTGCATGGACCTGTAAAGACTATCAGTTAGACCCAGCTCTTTTATGTTTCTCAGCAAACTTTTTGGTATAGTACCAGTTGTTGACACGATAATTGGAATCGTCTTGATGTTTTCCATTTCCCATTGCCTTCTAATTCGTTCTTCTAAGTCTCTGTACTTCGCGATCTTCTCGACTTGCTTCACACGCAGGTTGTTGTTCTTCGGGATGGCCACATCAATCAGAGTTGTCTTCCTAGAAATTTTATCAACTATTATAAGGTCCGGTCTGTTATGGGCAACTCGTTGATCTGTCAGAACTGTACGATCCCAGTACATCTTGTAGTTGCTGTTCTCAAGAACAGGCTCCGGTGTGTAGGTGTAATATGGTACCCTCTCTGCCTGCACAAGCAGCAGTTTTTCCGGCAGTTCCTGGTGCAAGATCTTGGCAACCGAATCGTGTCGTTCCTTATATTCCGTTGATGCGAACATCTCACATCCTCCTGTTATGTGCTGGATTGTTTCTGAAGTTGGGCATCCGTATCTGCATCTGTCATCCACTACCGATGCATCTCCTACAATGAATTTTAGGTAGTTGCGAGTTGGTATAACCTGATCTTGTATGGCCAGTAAGAAGCCTTCCGTCTCGGGGAACATTCTTCCCGAGGTCAGCCAGTAGTTCGACGCTAACTTGTCGACATGTTCCTGGTTAACCTCATTAGGATGCCTCCCGTGCAGCGGCTTCTCCAACCACCTCTGTAGTGTATCGTTGTGATTTTGATGCTCGTGTTCCGTCAGACGTAGCGGTGTTGAGACGTCTGCTCCGCATATAGCTTTATGTAGTGTGGAGCTGTTGGCCTGTCTCTGGAAATAATTACGCAGATTTATTATTTGTTGGTCCAATTGCTTGCTGAGGTCTGCCAATCCTCTTCATCCTAGTTGACGTGGCAGAGTAGTTCTTTCTACGGCGCTACGGGGATGATGTTTATGAGCTTTTGTCAGTAGTGTCCTAACTTTTCGCTGCAGGTTGTTGATGTCCGTGTTGGTCCAATTCACTATTCCAAACAAATAGCTGAGTACAGAGCACGCATACGTGTTCAGGGCCTTAAACAAATTCCTGCTGTTAAGATCAGTTCGCACTACTTGTCTTACTCTCTTGATGAATTCATTCGTTAAATCGATCTTCATTGTTCGATGGTCTATCCTTTGAGCTTGTTTCATCCCGAGATACTTGTATGTATCTCCCATGCTCATTGCTTCGATCTCCTGGCCGTCCTGCATCTCGTGTGCGCCTTGTTCGAGCTTTCCCCGGACGAAGTTAAGGGTGCGGCACTTGTCCAGTCCAAACTGCATTCCGATGTCCCTGGAGAACTCCTCTACAATTTTAAGCATTTGCGTTAGTTGGTTTTTTGTTGCGGCCATCAGTTTTAAATCGTCCATATAATATAATAGGTGATTCAACTTGATCGCTTCTGCGTTGTTGCTTTTGATAGCGAAGCCGTATTTTGTAGAGTTCAACCGATGTAATAGAGGGTTCATCGCCATGCAGAACCACAGTGGACTGAGTGAATCTCCTTGGAAAATCCCTCTTCGGATGTTGATTGTGTCGGTCTCGATTTTGCTGCTTGCAGTTCTGAGTTGTATCTTAGTGCGCCAGGTTGTCATAACGTGTTCTAAAAAGGAAACTGTATGATGATCTACTTTATACAGCTTTAAGATACCTGTTAGCCAGTCGTGAGGTACGGAATCAAATGCTTTTTTGTAGTCCACATAAGCCATGTAGAGGTTTCGTTGCTTGGAATGAGCCTGGTTGCAGATGACAGAGTCTATGATGAGTTGCTCTTTGCTTCCCATTGCGCCCTTCGCGCAGCCCTTCTGCTGCATTGCCATGATGTTGTTCCGCTCGCAGTGAGCATATATTCGCTGCGTAAGACAAGAAGTGATTATCTTGTACAGCGTAGGCAAGCAGGTTATTGGGCGGTACTTGGCAGGGTTATCCGTATTCCGCTGGTCTTTTGGTAACAAGTAGGTGGCACCCTGTGTAAGAAACAATGGCATTTTCAGAGGATCGAGCAAGACTTCATTAATTAAGGTAGTTATTTGTTCATGCGTGCACCACAATTTCTTAATCTAATAATTTTGGAGCCTTCCAGTTGTGGGAATTCTTGATGACATTGGAGACCTCATCGGTTGTGAATTGCTCGTGTTGCATCTGGCTTTAGTTCCGGCCCATCTCGCGTTCTTCACTGATCCAGAAAATAAAATTACCCCAAGGACCGTAAGTCAAGCAGAATTATAATAGTGTTATTAAAAAATAACTTTTGGCTTTTCTCAATAAATGATCCTGGCAGTAGGTTACCACGTTGGCGACTTAAATTAGAAGAATATAATTACCACATAATTTAAAAACCTGGAGAAAATTAACCGAAGCGCTGACGTTTTGTCCAGAATCAAAATTAATAATATGAAAGGAGCTGTTTCCATACTTCCCTAGACGAACCATCCAACTCTTATATAATTCTCAAGAAATTGACCCGCCTAGTATTGACAATAACGACACTGACGATATTGCTGTAATCTCAAATGATTTAACAGATTTAATGATCTATACAGGGTTAACTATCACTTAGAACAAAAAATTTTATGGTAGATAAAGAAAAATTAGACTTGACAAAATAAATTTTAAAAAATTTTCTAACATTTGTCTTAAGCCCAAATTTTTTTTTTCCTAAATTGTTTAAAACCCCTCAAAAAACGCCGCCTATGGACGCCCGCCCTGATCTGTCTTAAAATTTCGCCTATGTCAATGGTAGTGACCGGTAGTGAAATAGCGCGTCTATCAATTTATCCGAGGATTCCCCACTAAATTTCGATTTCCTGTTGGAAACGATTACCTACCTTACTGACATTTCCAGGATTGAATATTGTCCCATTTTCTGTTTTCTTGCTTTTTTACATTAAAAGTCACACAGCACTACACAACACATTAACATTTTCTAAATCTGTTGGGAACCTCTTGGTTGCCCTCAGCTATTCCTTTTGTTTCAAGCGAAGTACTCAGCCTGACGACCATGACGAGGTGGATCCCCACCGCCAGGTAAACCCCGAAGGGTAACCAAAAAACGCAACTGCACTAGCACACATATGCAAAGCACTACAGTAGTTGTTCAAAGAGGCCGTCGTTAACCTTGATGCACAAATTCACTCGGTTAATTAAAGAAGTCCGGATACGTGCAAAAAGTCCAAGATTATTCCGGATTTGATTAGCTGTACCTTCAATTCGTTCACGTAACTGCGGCTCGTTGTCGATTTCCCGTTCGTACACAATCGCCTTCATGTATCCCCAAATACAAAAATCCAGTGGATTCAAGTCTGGTGTGCCAGGCCCTAACTGAGCGCAGGTTCTGTGACGTCAACGGTGACGCTTATTCGACAAAATCATGGCTACCTTTATTTTTTAAACCGAAATTTGACTCGTTTACATTGAGCCAGGCAACCACATACACAACGGTGTCTCAAAGGTGCCTACATACTATTTTGGGATTTAACTTGACATGAAATTGATACCTGACGTATGTCAGTGAGACTAATTTCAGGACTATTTTTGGTAAGTTGGCCGCGCTTTTGTCGAAGTGACGTAGGTGCGCAGAACAGTTTAATTTTTATTCTCCTAGCTGGCATACTGTTTTTTGTGTATCGTGTGCTGATTTTGAAATTCAGGTGAACGCACTTGGATGGGACACCTTTTTTTAATTTAGGCGATAGGGGAAGTTCGTCTCGTGACTTGCGCGGGAGAGCCAAGAGAGGAGGATAGTAATGGAGTTATAACGGTACGCGTGCACGCGTGTAGTAGCTCGCTTGCGCGCGTCCCGTGGTTTTTGGGACTAAAAAGGCGGACAAAAAGGGAAGCTGGAGTGTAGTGAGAAGCCTCGAGCATCGCCCGAGGCAGGAGAAGGAAAATTATGGAGAATTTGGAGATGCCCTGTGCCCCGGATACAGGAAATCAAGAGGTGTTGCCACGGCGGACCGACCGGTACCTACTCGACGCCAAGAGCCTCGGAGTGCTCTGTACGACGAGGGAGCGGCACGATTAGTGAACATCCAAGCCAGGGAATCAACTGCACCAAATTTGTTGATGCATGGTGGGTGAGTGCATACAGTAAGTCGACTACCCGTTGCACAATATGGAAGGACATTGACTCGGAGATTGGGTGAGCTTTTAATTGAAAATAAACTGTTGTTTCGGGTTCTGCATTGCGCGCTAAAAGAACGAACTATCAAAACGGGGTTTACGCCTTTATCTAGAGCTTAAGAAGTGAGGTGAATTTAGGTTAGTTAAATTTCAAAGTAAGGTAAAGGCGAATCCGGGAGAATCTCGGGTAAATCTAACAGCGCTGCGGCTGTACAGATTTAAATCGATTATTATTTATGTATTTTTTGATTTGTTTGAGTAAAAAGGTATTTTCGTCCTTCCTAAAACAACGGCAACACCGCGAAAATAACTTCAAGCTGACAGTACGTTCCGAAGCCATATTATACGTGGTACAATTTTTTGTACTAAGTGATAGTTAAACCTCTATAAGACAACTTCAGTGATTGACTATTTCAAAATCCAATATAAAAACAATCCAGAAACTACAGACTATGCAAAAATATCCTATTAATTTTTCAACAAGACAAACTAAGCGACCTTCAAGAAAAAATATTGATGACTTACTTGAACTAAATCCTGATTTTAACTACAATAAAGCAAATGTTCTTTACGGTCAAACTGAAAAGAAAATATTACATAATTATATCATGTTCATTTCAATTTTGAAAATGTTATTTATACAAGTACCCTTGGCAATAGCTGAAAAAAAGGTAATTTTATTTTCCATTAGGTCCAAATCGAGATTTTGCAAATTCGCATCATCTATAATGCGGACAAATGTGACAAGTCTACGAACTGGAGCTGAAACTCCATAAGAGTGTTACTATTTTTCTAAGAAAACACTGTCTTGACATCTTTATCTTTTTATACAGAATGCCCGAAAAACGTACATGGCGCGAGCACCTACGCAGTAATGAACGGTTTTCATTGGTCAGCGCCGAGCAACAGTACGGATTTTGCTCTCAATGCTCTCAATTGAAATCCATATATCTCCATATTTAAAAACATATGTGTACTAATTAAACTAGTTTGCATAAAAAATATCGGTTATCGATAAAATCTCCAAGCTCAATCAACGAGGCTTTAAATTGTCTGGTTATTTCATTTTTGCATTAAGAATGACGATAAACTGAAGTGAGCAACTTTTTAAATTGTCCGCGTTATTATCTTTGCCAAACGATGCATACGAAGGTTTAGGCGACGAGGAACTACCCGAATTTCGTTGTTGCAGGCTATGATCGGCGGAAAAAAGGTCGCAATTTTAAAAAATGTCGAAAACAGAAAAGGCCGAATCATCAAAAGATCGAAAAACGAAAGGTCGAAGCACAAAAGACCGAAACTGCAAATGACCGAAGCACAAAAGACAGAAACTACAAATGACCGAATCACAAAAGGTAGAATCACAAAAGTCGAAATAATTAAAATATTAATTCTAATTTATGGGCAGGAAAAAGGTCGAAACACAAAAGGCGGAAATTTTAAAAATAGTCAAAAACAGAAAAGGTTGAATAATCAAAAGATTGCAAAATATACAGGGTGTCTCAAAAAACCCTGGCGCTCACTTCTGGTATGTTCTTTTTCTGCCGATCATTATTTTCAAGGGATGGGATACTACAATTTGTTATTTACTTCGACGAGGCCTTCATATAATCAAGATCGAACATCACTTGGTAAGTTCGTTTGATCTTGTAATTATTCCATAAAAATTGGGGCTAATTTCTTAATCAGTTAGAGCTTTTGTGATTCGACCTTTTTCGATCTTTTGATTATTCGACCTTTCTGTTTTTGTCATTTTCTAAAATTTCGACCTTTTGTATTTCGACCATTTTTCCGACCGTCAAAAATTAGAATTCGACCTAATGTGATTCGGTCTTTTGAAGTTTCGATCTTTTTTGAATCGACCGTTTGTTTTTCGACCTGTTGATTATTTGACCTTGAAAAATTCGTTGATTTAGCTTTGAGATTTTATCGGTAATCGGTATTTTTGATGCACTAGTTTAATTAATATAAATATGTTTTAAAATATGAAGTTACATGGATTTAATTAAAAGCACTGAGAGAAAAACGTACGCGCGATCAGTACCTTATCGGAAATCCGTACTGTTATTCGGCGCTGAAAAATGAAAACTATTCACTACTGCGTAGGTGCTCCCGCCATGACGTTTTGCTAAAATGCTGCCAGCATACCAAATTCAGGCATATCTATTCTATATAGCCTTCAAATTGTCGTTTCTCTAAAAGTTCTGACCAGAAACCCGAACATATGTACACACCACTGGAATTGCAGTGACAGTGAGATTTTAAAATAGTAAAATAAAAAAATAGTTATTTATGTACCAAGGCACTGAAGTTCAACTTTTTCTGACTCATGTGGAATTTAGTTTCCGAGGCCTCTGGCCGAGGCAAATAAACCACGAGTCAAAAAGAACTTCAGTGCCGAGGTACATATTATGTTTTTTTTTTGACATCGGAAAAAAATGTTTTATTAGGCGAAAAATAATAATAAGGGATCACCCGCCCATGAACCGACTACGCACGGCGTTGCTTGACTTTGACGATCGCTCTACCTAGGTCAAGTATGATAAGACCTTCGAACAAATAAACCAAACTTCTGCTTGTTGTGCAGCCTCCATAACAAATCTATTGATATTCAAACCTACTAAAATATTTATACTGAAAGATTGCGCTGCTATAGGTAACAATTTCGCAATGTGTACTAAAAGTTAAATGGGTCTTTTGTGGCTAGGTTTTGAATATTTGGTCACTTTTGACGGGGGATGGCTTCGCGTCTGAAGTTTGATGTTTACATCTCGCCAAGGCCTACTTATTGAAAAAATCGTACAATAATGGGCTACTTCAGTGCCAATTTCTGAGCTTTTAATGACGATTTGGGGACACTTCACTGCCGATTTGAAGAAAAACAATTTGTTATCTAAGTATTGTAGAAAACATTTTTTCTTGGATCACAAATATAAAGTTAGACTGAGTGCAAATTTTCAAAGGATAACCCTGTATACGCAACCTAAACTATTTACTGTTATCATCAATACTCCAATTTTATTAGTTATTTCTAGAACAAATGAAGTGCAAAAAATATGAGCAGTAGCACATCGTTCGTTTTAAAATTTTAATTGCTATAGTATAATAGCTAGTCGTCTTATCTCCGCAAAAATTACTTTCCTGGTAACATTATACAAACGACTTTCCTACATTCGGGTATTAAAAACGTGAATGTAAGATGTGGATTTTAGCTCTACTAACAATCTTATTCATACAGTTCTATTTCAAAATAAGAGAGTCCAACCGGAAGAAGAATCTATTAAAAATGGTACCAGGGCCACCTGCCAAATTTATCTTCGGCAATACACTTGACTTTGTGGATCCAAAAAGTAAGCCATCTCATGTAAAATTACTATTGCTATCATTAGTACTTTGTAGCACGTCAGGTGATGGTAAAAAAATACATCGAAACGTATGGAGGCATTTGTAAAATTTACGATGGACCATTTTCGGTTGCACTTTTAGTTACAGACCACAAATTCATCGAATTTATATTGAATGCTCCAACTAAGTTAATTGATAAAGCCTATCAATATCAGTATTTCGAAAGTTGGCTAGGAAATGGATTGTTCACCAGCAGAGGTATATCCAGATTCTATATGTCTAAGTAGATATGGTATAAGGTAAACTCGTTTTATCGTAAACGGTTCGAGTAAATTAATTTCCCTGCGAAAATATAATTAAACCACGTTTGGAGTCTCGAGCCATGCGCTTTTTTCAGACATGTTGAAAAATCTGTTCATTTAAAGCATTTTTTATTCCGTCCATAAGCATTCAAAAATTACATACTACTTTTCCTGTTAAACATTTCTGAAACCATTCTAACAAGAAAGCAGCGTTTTATTTTATTTGTTTTATAAAATATAAAATAAAAACCTTCTTAAAAACAAGGTTTTATTTAACCCATGTACTAAAATAAATAAAATAAGTTTAGAGAGAAGCTTGTTTATAAAAAGGTTTTACTTTTTATTTGATTCCCATGTCACGTGGGTTGCAAACAAATTTAGTCCGACATCTTGGGGTATCACATTGGATTTAGTATGACGTCACTCGCTTTATTGTGTTCTACTTGTCAAACCGATTTTATGACGTGATTTTATGACGTGACTCACCTTATTGCTTTACACTCATCAAACCCTTTCATTGTATATCCATATCAAGAGGGTTGTAACGAAAAAGGTAATCCGCCATCTCGGAGCGGCAAATTACAATATTGAGTATACATTATACTATACTAGATTGTCAGCAGTAAGTACAGAAAGCGTGTACAAAGTTTCAGCTCCTCCGGTTGGGTGTGGAACTGGTTTAAAATCCATTTGCAAGATTTGACCGGCACATTAACACCCACCCACCCACACATCCTCACTAACTACCGGGTGAAGTTAAATAAAAGCTTCTAACATTCTAAGAGGCCTTAGAAACTTGTTTCTTTTAATCGCCTTCTTTGTCCAGTTTGGTTTTAAGGAGACGAAATTAGAAATTGTGAAGCTACCTGTGAAGCTATTTAGAAATAACACATTGACTTTTTAAGGTATTAAATGGAGGACGATGAGAAAAATCCTGACACCTTCATTTCATTTTTCCATATTAAATCAATTTGTCGATGTCTTTGAATCTGTGGTTGATGTTCTTATAGCAGAACTAGGAAAACAGGTGGACAAAGAAAGTGTAGATATCTACCCCTTCATAACTTTGTGCATGCTGGATATGGTTTGTGGTAAGTAAAAAATTTAAGAAATAGTAATTTCTCGCCATTTTAAAGATGCAGATCTCCTGTCGGATACCTATTAGTAATAGTATTATACTATATTAATATTCTTTGAACGTGTATTTTTCTAAAAACGGGAGAAAAAGGGGAGACCGCGAAGCGGGCGACGCCCTTTTTTTAAGAGTTCTTTGGAATATGATAGCCGTATTTTCAACGCTACGAAAATGTTACCCACTTAAATACTGAAGCAAAAATCGATGGTAAATTTCGTTCCTCGAGGTGTGCGGTAAAGAGGCAACGATATTTTTGTGTGGTATACAGTGGCCCCTGAAAAATGTCCCTATACAGAGACCACCACGAAAAAAAAAACTTTAAATATAGGGTCGTGGCGTGAGGAAAATCGCAATGGGATGCAAAAGAAAGGCTTTCCTAAGAGATATAACACATTTTTCGGATTTTTAAAGACGTAAATGCAGGATATATTAAGCTTATTTCCCGAGAGAAATCGTATCGGTTTTATGTCGTTATCTACCTAAAAATTATTATTCCTCCAAGTTTTCGGGAGACGTTCGGATGATTCCGGGACTTTCGAAAAATGCAGAAATAATAAAAAAACACGCAATTTCCAAGAGTGGTTCCCGAGGATTTCCCGTAAATTTCGCTAATTCTACAGCCGTCCCATTTCTCGTAAGAAAATCGGAAGTCGGGAAATATTCTTAGATATCTGATTTTCGAGATTTCTTTCGATACTTGAGGAAAGTACAAGACTCAATGAAGAGATCTACCACCTCATTCGATTTTTAAAAAAGGTGGCCAATGTTTTTGGGACGGGTTGCAAGATTAGACACTACAAGACAAACAACCTAAGGACAACCTACCGGCGCCGAATTTACCGCCAACACCCTTTGACAACTTCAACTTTGACTGGCAATGTGGCCCAAGAGGTTACATTCCCCGTCACTTGCGCCTTTATGGCGGGCCTTCAAACCGCGACTTGGATACCGGGTATCGAAGTGTAGGTTTTTTAACGGTCTAATAAGTCACACCTGTTGAGTATTTATAATTTCGAACTGGACGGACACCGGGATGAGAATTTGGGGTTACAAAACTGAGAGCATGCACACCTGTTGAATATTTGCACTTTTTCGAACCGATCGTCGACGCTGAAAGTTGGCCTTTTTGCCTCCAAAAAAAGGCTTTTCGGTTAGAGAGAACTTTTACACTGCGAATGCTTACCGGGTGTCTCTTTCTCGAAAATGTGATGGGCGAAACAAGTTGGAAATTTACCATAAAACCTTACCTCGAAATTCTTTAAGCGGTCGTAACTCCTCTGCCATTAGAGATACAGGGTTAACGTTTGTTTTGATTGTACGCAGATAGGAAGAGGGAAAAATGAACGACTTTCATGGCTACCTCGATTTTCTCACAACAAGTGCAACTTATTTGTCTTTAGACATAGACATTTTTTTGTTGCGTTGCCAGGGAAAATGATTGAGAAATGTGAAAAAAAAATGTTCTTAGCGTACTCGATTACGCGGGAAAACACAACTTTTTTATGGGTGAAGATAGAAAGATGAGACGAGGGGACTTGGCCGTATTTGAGTGGATATTGATTTGAGAACCCTCAGGTAAACAAGACTTTTACACTCTCAAACTTTAGAAATGATGGCTAACCATAACCATATAGGTACAAATAAATGCATATACCGCTAATGGACCTACTTATTTACTTAATTTAAGTAAATAGTACTCGAATTTTTGTATCTATGAGCAACTAACTTCATAAAATCATAATCTGACAATTTCTTATTTGCCTAGCTCTAAAATCTTCTGATTGAAAAAACTCTGCTCATCTCTGACTTTTTCGTTTTTACAACAACGGGGTTACTAATGCTTTTAATTAATTTTAATATAAACTAAGCATTGAAATTCAATGGATTGTGTACGGGGAATGAAGGAAAATTACGTGAAAAAATTATTCTCTGTCTACTTGGTTTCCGGAAAAATAGAAAAATAGCTATAAAGTGCTCCCTCACTTTCTTGAGACACCCAGAGACAGTAGACGATTGCAATTTTTCTATTTTCAAAGATAGAAAAAAAGTGGAAAAGTGCATGCATATTTTCTCAAAACACCCTGTATATTTTCTCTTTGTCACTTTTTTGTTTTAAAAGATAGAATCTTGGTACCTTTAGGGATGTAAATAGCAAACGAAAGTTAAAAAGTTACTTCAAATATGTTTTCCTATCCTACCCCATTTTCGAGAACCTGTTAAAATAAATTCACGGGTTGTAGCCTTTTTTGCGGTTTTTTAAGCATTAGAAATGACGGCTAACCTATTTTCAGGTTAGGTTCGTTTGTCGGAGTTTTCTCTGCCAAGGGAATGATCTACCTGACGTTGATATGAGAATTTTTGCATTTTGAAACTAGAAGATGGGGAGGTCAAGGTTAGTTTATAGGAAGGACGTTCCCCACTCTTAAAGAAAACCATAGGTAGCCCCCCCACCACCGGAAACTTCGTGCGAATGTGCCGCCTCCATTACGTGCTCTTCTTCTCACAGCTTGCTGCCAGTGCCGTTTCAGAAGGGGTAACGCAGTTACCGGAAGCAGAAAACAAAAAAATACAGGGATATAATATTTCGACAGGGAAAATAGCCAACGCAATATAAGAATTTACGCGTAAACCAAAGTAAACAAGAGACAGGCCATTGACTGCAAACGTGAAATGAATATGTCAAAAACATCTGTGTGCGCGTATCTGGAAGCATTAATTGTTACTAAACCGCCAATCCACGTCTAAACGCTACCAACTTAAATTAATTTTTTCTATTCCCCTTGCCTCTCTCACCCCCCCCCCCCTTCCCTTCCAAGTCGTCGAATGTCCTAACCTTTCTATAAACTAACCTTGGGGGAGGTTAAAAGGTTAGTTAAAACGCCTCTGAGTTTATCGAGGACCTTTAAACTAAGAATGCGTACCGGGTGGCTCTTTTTGTAAATTGTGAGACGAAAAACCTTTAAATTCTTTAAGTGGCCGTATCTTACTTGCTATTCGAGATGCAGGTTTGCCGTCTGTTTTGATTGTAAGCAGATTGGGATAGGGAAAAAAGAGGTGCAAATTTTCCGTTTGGTGAGATAAAAAATTTGTTCTTGCGGCGATTGAATTGGTACGGAAATGGAAAGAAAACGACTTAGAAAAATTTCCCCGACTACTTGATTTTAGAGGAAACAATGATTTTTTATTTTCAGAGATAACAAAAATCGGAAAAGCGCACGCTAACTTTCTCGGAATACTCTGTAAATTTTACCTGAAAGAAGTACTTAAGTCTCCCATATAGCACAATCACATTGCATCAACCTGCATTGTGCAATATTGCTCTAAATGGCGTAATGTATACTAAGTCCATATTTAACGGACTTTATATGTTTCTGAACAATACTATGTCCATATAGTACAGTTTACTTCTCACTGCCTTTGGGACTAAATATTATTTAAGATTTGCAAAATGCGTAACTGGTTGCATAACAACAGTGGAAATAATTTTTAATAGTAGTACTAAGCGCCATATGTGACTTAATACAAAAAAAAACATTTTCTTAAAAAATGAACTTAGTAGGTACACATTACCTCTGAGGTACCGATTTGTAGGTAAATATTTATAGAACCACTATAAGTAAGGAATATGTTACACAAGGTATTGTGGAAATACCCCTTCTTATGCAACACAAACATATACATCATTTGTACATTCATCTAACATATTATATTTGCATTTGCGATCAACAAATATCTTGGTTATATGCAGTTACTGAACATATTTTGCATAAAATATTGTAACAATGTTTTATAAATATGGGGGAATAGTTTTTGCACATTAGGAACTTATTTTGCATATACAGTGTGTTTCACTTTAAAACGGACAATTCCGTATTTTTCGAAATTTTGGTCCATCTTCAAAATTATTTTTTTAACATATCGTATTTAAAGAGCTCTATCCTTTGGGCTACGGTTTTTTGATATACGATCATTCCATGGCCTACTGCAATCAAACGAAGACGCCAAAAATCACGAAATCGTGTTAGGCATTTTTTGTTTAAAAAAATAATTGGTTCCATCGAATTCAGCTTAGCTCAGATCCATATTTATGCAGTTTCAATATTCTAGCACTTACAGGGTGTTCAGAAAATAGGGCAAAATTCAAAAAAATGGCACTTTTAGGAGTGCCCTGTATAAAACACGGGCCTTATTTTGGGAATGTTTTTCACAAATCGAAGAGGGTCTTGCCCAAGGTACTATTACAAATGATTTCGTATGTCGACCTCATACAGAGTGTTCGGAAAGAAAAAGCCAATTTTTTTTTAAATTCTTGTCGTAAATTTTTTTAAAATTTTGGTAGCTTCTACTAATGCTCCTTACAACCTGCATACATTTCTCCAACTTTTTTTGCAATTAGCAGTAACCCTCTGCAGCTGTTCTTCTGAAATAGAACGACACACATTCCAATCAATTTTTAAGGGGAAGAACAGCAAGCTGCAGAGGGTTACCCCTAATTGCAAAAAAAAAATGTTGGACGAGTTATAACGAGGATTAGTAAAAGCTACAAAATTTAAAAAAAGGTTTGAATTTACGACAAGAAATTAAAAAAATTTTAGGCCAAAAATTTTACCAAATCATTTGTAATAGTACCTTGGGCAAGACCTTTTCGATTTGTGAAAAAACATTCACAAAATAAGGCCCGTGTTTTATACAGGGCACTCCTAAAAGTGCCATTTTTTCTAAATTTTGCCCTATTTTTTGAACACCCTGTAAGTGCTAGGATATTGAAACTGCGGCAATAGGGATCTGAGCTAAGCTGAATTCGATGGCACTAATCATTTTTTAATAGTAGGTCATGGAATGATCGTATATAAAAAAACTGCAGCCCAAAGGATAGAGCTCTTTGAATACAATATGTTAAAAAAATAATTTTGAAGATCGGCCAAAATTTCGAAAAATACGGAATTGTCCGTTTTAAAGTGAAACACACTGTATATAGTATAACATTATGGGATTCAACGAAAGACATGTAAAGCAAGGTGATATAACAAAACACTGAGTCTGCTGGAAAGTAACACTCGTCGCCACCAGGGTACCTCCCATTTATAAAAGTTCAGCTATCCCTGGAGGATCGATTTTTTTTTAATTCTTAAATTTCCAATAGACTAAATATACAGGGTTTCCCAACGAAAACTTGACCCCCGGTTTTTGTTTTTTGGGGGAGCTTTTTTGACAGTCCAGCCAACCCGATATGTTCATCCCCCTAATCCGTAGCAACCCCAACTTTAAAATTTCAACTAGAATTACCTCCTTGTGGAGCATCATTTTAAAGCCCTTTTTATTACGAATACAGTGATGTATCGTTTTTAGAATTCTGTTGAGATTTGACAGAATTATTGGCTAAAAACGGAAAGTTGATAATCTACTGTACGCGTAGTAATTTTTACACAAATGCCCGCCACTAATAAGTTTTTTATCTACTACACACGAGAAAATTACCTAGTTTTTATTGACGTGTCAATCAGTTTACAGAAAAGTCACAAAACAAAAAAGTTCATACGAATTCAAACCTTATATCTTTTTAAAATATGTAACAAAAAGTCACGAAAAAAGTTCCCGTTTTTTGCTTGTAACCACGAAATCGTTAGTTTCAGCCTGACGTTGAAAGTGGAAACGTATTTTCGAAATGGTTTATTCTATCGCGGAAAGGGTAGAAATTGTTACAATTCGTGCTGTAGCTTTAGGGCAATCATGATTTCGATAACCAATTAAAAAAATGTAATTATGCCCGAACAACACGGCTTTTTCGCAAATATATCGAGAGCAATCTTATAGCCTACACAGAATACATCTCAAAATGTTTAGATGATCGCAATCAGGTGGATTCCGTCTATGCCGATTTTAGCAAAGCCTTCGATAAGGTAAATCCCCATATTCTGATAAAAAAGCTCCAACATGTGGGTGTGGATGGATCTGCCTTGGTTTGGCTAAAGTCCTACTTATAATCCACAGAGAATTTTGTGTATTTTGTGGATTCACATCTGTTGTTCACCCAGTATCTTCTGGAGTACCTCAAGGGTCTCATCTAGGACCTTTGTTGTTTGTCATCTACATAAATGATAATATCTGAATGTTTCAGTTCATCTAATTTTTTACTATACGCGGATGACTTGAAGGTATACAAACATTAACTCTATAAACGATTGCCTAGAATTACAACAAGAACTGAGCTGTTTGGAAGAGTATTGCAAGAAAAATGACCTGTATCTAAATTTAGAAAAGTGCAATGTTTTTCAAAAATTAAATTTTGCGTCAACTATTTGGAATTGTCAATATCAAGTTTATATCAAAAGAATCGAAAGTGTCCAAAATAAGTTCTTAAAAAAATTGTCTTTCATGGAAAATTATAATATTGTAACTAAAAATATACCTAGTTGATCTTCGGACACATTTTAAAATACTAACATTGGAGAATAGGCGGAAGGTGTCAGATATGCTTACTATTCACAAAGTAATAAATAATAAGATGGACTCTTCTCAACTGTTGTCACAAATATCATTTAATGCTCAATGTAATAGAAATCTCAGAAACCATTCTTTATTTCGCATCCCCATAAGACACACAAACTGTTCTCAAAATTCCCCATTATATAGCATGATGAAATCAACCAATGATTGTTGCTCGGAATTTAATGTTTTCACTATTGCACTGTTAACTTTCAAAAACAAGTTGAAAAATAAATTTTTAATATAATTAGTAAGTATATGTTTATGTATACCGTACTTTTACCGTTTTGGTAGACATAGGGGAATAGGCCGCGCGTCCAGCTAGGTTTGTCAGTCGTTGGCGGGGGGAGTACACAGTAGTCCCGCACCGCTTATCAGTCGAGTTTTGCGAGCAAAAAACACGCCCCGCCCCCCGCCAACGACTGACGAACCTAGCCGAATACACGGCGGCTCCGCCCTATGTATACTAAAACGGTGAAAGTACGGTATAATCTCTTTGTGTTCAGCTTGTAGCTATTATTAGACATTAGGTTATCTACTGTTCATTACTAATTAGCGGATACTGTAATGGGCCTTATGCCTGTATGTACCCTAAATCGAATAAATAAATAAATAACTAACAAAAGGGCTTTAAAACGATGCTCCACAAGGGGAGTAGTTCCATTTGAAATTTTAAAGTGGGGGTTGCTAGGGATTAGGGGGATAAACATATCGGGTTGGCTGGACTGTCAAAAAAGCTCCTTCAAAAAACAAAAATCGACGGGTCTAGGTGAATTTTCAAATATTTTTCGGTTTTCTAATTTTTAGGGGGTCAAGTTTTCGTTGGAAAACCATGTATAGTAGCAATAAGCAGGGCAATAGATATACAGCAGGATCGTCCATAAACTTGGAATGTAATAATCTTCTAATTCGGGATCAATCGTTGGGATTATTGGTTGCATCGGTATTTCTTTAAAGTTGAGTGTCTCTAGTTCAATTTGGAATTTCGGGAGTTGCGACTTTCTAAATTTTAAACTTATAGGTTCTATTAATAATGGTTGTCGAAAACTAACATCTTCAAATGTAAGCAATTGGTTTCCAAATATTATTTTACAATCACTGTTTTGTTGAATTAAGAAGATACCATTCAGGGATTTCGCTCTGGCTTTACTTTTATTGAAGTTATAAATTTGGTATGTGTACTTGAGCTTTCTGTCTCGTATTATACGTGTGCGCATTATGGCGGAAATTGACTTGACCTAACAGGTGTTCTGGTAATAGTCCATTAATCAGCTTATGTATAAATATCATAGTTTTATAGATTATATGTATTTTTACTGGTAACCAATGTAGACTATCGCTCATCCTAAGTATACTTTACAATCTATCAACACCCAGGAGGAATCTCATGCATCGGTTTTGTAGCAGTTGTAATTTTGGTATATCGCAGTATCACTACACACAAACAATATAGTTGAACAGTAATTGAAATGCGGCTTTATGATTGTGTTGTAAATTAAATATTTACTGTAAGTATTGAGGTCACGACTTACTCTGTAAGAAAATCCCAACGTCTTCTAATTGAAATGCGGCTTTATGATTGTGTTGTAAATTAAATATTTACTGTAAGTATTGTATCTTACTCTGTAAGAAAATCCCAACTTCTTCTAAAATGGAATACACTCTTTCCAATCTGACTTTGGCCGGAATAGTTTCTGTTTCCGATTATCATATCTATATTTGGACTTAGCTGCATTTACTATTAATCTATTATGCTCCAACCGCAGTCTTGAACCTTTTTCAATATAACGTTTACTTTACTAACAGCTACATCTACATTGATCTCCTTCAAATAGGTTATTGTGTCATCAGCAAATATATATGGATTTCAAAATCGAGATCAAAATCCTCTTGAATTTGTAATATAATATCGTTAATAAATAGTACGAAAAGTATTGGACCTAACACACTGCAGTGGGTCACGCCCTTGTCCACTATTATTCTATTAGATTTATTTAGTTCGATTTTTGTTCTTTGGTGCCTGTCACAAAGAAAAGATTTAAACCACTGATGAAGCATCCTGTACAATACCATAACAATTTAATAATTTAATCAACAATATTTCTCAATCAACGACTTCAAACTCACGCTTTAGATCTAAGAACACAGCCACAACACATTGGCCCTGATCAACCATATATTTAAAGTCACAAATCTATTACCCACTTTTTGTCGCGCGGTTTCACATTATTGATCTTTGCGAAATCTCGATTGATTAATATTTACCAATTTATTATTATGAATATGTTGAATTGGCTGCTTAATATTACTTACTTTATCTAAAATTGATTTTTGGGTAAATCTAACAATCTTATAATTATCTAATTCTTTAGGTAGGTAAAAACCCAACTAATATTAGATATAACTAAGTTTAAGATTATTATATTGATTATTTAGGTTATCATATTCGTTAAAAAGTCCTTGTAGGCTGAAATCTTAAGAAAAGGAAAGAGAGTGGACCATGGGCGCCGGGAGGGGGGTGCAAGGGGGTGCACTTGCACCCCCCTGCCATGAAAGAAAATACCCCCTCCACGCGAGACACCCAGCAACAGCCGCGGTCATATCCATTTCCGAAGGGGGGGGCATACCTGGGTATGTACTACTTTAGGCGGTTTTAGGTACCTACTATAACAATGGAACTTCAAAAAGGCAACATAAAAATAACAAAAATAAAAAATATTTTAAATAAAAATTATGTAAACAAAATTTTTTGCATGTGCGATGGTGTAATACCGTGCATCCACGAACTGAATTCACATGAGGTGTAAATAACAACAAATTTTCGAGTTGAAATTTGAGCTTCTGGGGATCAGCCCTGCTTGGTTTGAAACCAGGGACTCTTTAAAATAAGGGGACCCGGCATTTCACATTCTATCACATAGGAAAAGTGAAGCCTTGAGGGGAAGTTTGTTTCCTGTAGACTCCAAGGAGACCACAAGGGGGCTGGCACGGGGCTGATACAAGGTTATGTTATATGTCAGTGTGTCCAACTGTCATCAGGTTTTATGTGATAAGATAGTGCCATAGATTCTAAAGGAGGCAAAAATTTCCCATCATAATTCACAATTTTTAAGTTTTCTAACTTCCAGATACTCAGATGTGACAATTAAAGAATTTCAACTATACAATAAATTTATTTCATTTGACAGTTGCCATATTCTGTATTTGTAGACACAACATTGTCAAGTCTAATTTTTATAAATCATGGAAACCATTATTAATTTTTACTAACAATCAAAGTACCTGTTTAATTCATAGATTCTCCAATAAAATGGCATACTTGGCATCACTGATACCATTAGAATGAGGAAAGAATAGGCCTCACTCTGGAAAGTATAATGCTGGGTCCCCTTATTTTGAAACTAATTTGTGACAGGTAAAAAATTAGGCCTATAGACTTTCGAAATTTCGCAAACCTACTCAGTTTTTAATTGTGAACAACTTAATAACATTTTGTTGTGGACAATTAGTTTCTTCATAATTCCCAAGTGATTGTTCGAAAGTAAAATTATGTTACAAATTAGTTTCAAACCAAGCAGCGCTGGTCCCCAGAAACTCAAATTTCAACTGGAATTTCTTTTGTTATTTACACACTATGATAACTCAATCCATGGACACTGTAGGGGGGGGGGGGGGCTGGCCCCCATGCCCCGCCCCCCCTAAGGCCGCGCCTGTCCAGCAAAGATGCGTTCCACGTTCCAGAGACGCATATTCAAATACCCGCGCGATTTTAATTTTACTTAAATTTTGTATACCTACCTATAATTATAAGGATGCACTGTTATACATTATAATATCTTATTAGTTAATAGTAAAATGTGTAGATGCAGATGATGCACCTCCCTGAAAGTAATCCTGCCGGCGCCCATGGAGTGGACGACTAACAGCGCTCGCGGCCATGTTACCGACTGCCATATCGCACGACAGACCAGGCGTAGCATAAAACGCGTTCTTAGACAATGTCACAAAAATGTTAAAAATTAAAAGGTAGTTAATTTTGACTTGTAATTTGAAATATTGGTATTTATTTGCAGATAATTTCCCAAATGGAAAACTAGTGTGAAATGCTGAAATATATTTATTTGCGGCGATTTCGAATCAATCGAAATAAAATAAATAATGCACGCCCATGGAAACCAGGCCATATTTTATGAAACTATCATAATCAATTAAGAAATTTTGAATAAAAACGATGTTAAAAAATAATTATGTTGGTCCTATTTACAAACAAAACAATGTGTGAAACGAAATCCCGGACTCTTGCTTTTCACTTCTGCGTTTGCAACAAAACGCTGAACAATTCACCATCGTAAGAGTATTAACTCACAACGGATTCGCTTTCTTTGCCACATATAAAATCACAAAAAAAATCTATACACGGCGGGGTAAGCAAGCGCGGTGTCCCCTCTCTTTCCTTGTCTAAGGTTGAAAAAATGTAAAAGTGTGTGATCAGCCCGTTGCAATTTGGCTGGTCTTAAGTTTATTGGTAATATTCCTACGTTGCGTGTGATGTCGATGTCTTTTATGTCTGTTGCATCCCCGAGGATGAAGAACCTGAAACGGGTTTCCTTTTAGCCTTTTTTCGAGGTCTTTTGACTTCGGTAATGTGTATTTTATTAGAAGTATTACCATGTTTTGGGTTTATTTTAGTGGTTTTTAAAGATATGTCCACCTTTGTGACAGTTTGTTTTTTATACTTATTAAGCGTTTTGTTTTGTTTCTAAACTTGTTCTGGAATTTCCACGGGAACAGGTTCTCTACTTAGCTTAACTTATTATTTTTCCTTTTCTTTGTTCTAAATCTTTATTTAATTTTTCGTATAAAATTTTCAATTATTCCTTGTGGTTTGAAACATAATTATTTACTAGACTAGTTGCTTTTCTATATTAAGATTTAATTGAGATCCTGTGCCTACATGACCTGTAGTTATTTCGTAAGGCGTAAGGCTTTAAATTTTTCGCAGAATGGATTGTATTATTGTAATCTAACATTGCATAGTTTACTTTAGTTTCGATTGGCTCGATTATATATTATTTTTGGTTATTAAAATATCTAACGTGTTCAGTTAATGTAGAGTGAAACCCTTCTATCATACCGTTCGATTCAGGTTGCTGTCAATTAATAAAATGTAACTTAACTTTATGAGTTTCCAATAACTCTTTGATAATTAAAATTTTAAATTCCAGCCCATTGCCTGAAATTACTTGTTCAGGAATGTAGTGGTAAAAAATAATATTTTATTATTTCCGTTATTTTTCCGAATAACCATATGGAGTATTATATCGTTGGAAAGCTCTAAAAATGCCTGATTTTTAGAGACCATGGCCAACTATGGTTTCCATTAAAAAAAAACAAAAGTTTGTGTCATATCTCGAAAATGGCAGCTGTCAGGGAAAGTATGACATGACAGTCGCATTGAAGACACAATTCAATCCAATTTTTGTATTTACACTTTTTATCTAAAACCAGAAACAACGAAGCTAAATCGCTAAATCGCCAAAATTTCGTTTTTTCAAAATAATGCAGTAAGCCATGACTTTTTTCTACAAGGTGCATTAAATTGGGCTTGCTTAAAATTCACGCATTATTTTCCTATTCACCGCTCTCTATTTCTAATTCCCTAAAGAATGTTTTGCACCTTGTTTTGGTGCAAATATAATCAATATAATCAACAATTACTTTCACTACCAGAGCACAATGGCCAGAGAATTAATCTCGTGCACAGCCTTATAAAAGGCTTCTGTGACATAGACACGATCTAGTCTAGATGCATATTGTTACTATGTGAATTTTACTTTATTTGTATGTATTATTTCCTATCCATCATTTATTTTTAACGTTTGCTTTAAGCAATGCATTACATTAGGCCTAAGTGCATCTTTCTTCTTTATCACGCAATTATTAGTATTACCCTTTACCTCTAAATATGATGACTGATAACATTTCCTGTTGGAAGAATTTTGTTCTCTCTGAGTAATTTTGCGAGCCAGATAGAGTATAAATATTTATTACAGCGAAGTTATTAATTTTCATGCTCAAAATTCTTCCATCCATACTAGGGAACACATTGGACACTGTCATTTTTTTTCTAAAAATAATCGCCGTTCCTCTATTATTATACCCTACATAATTTACATTATTTATCTTTAAATTTTCTATATTCACGTCTTTTAAACACAGGATGTTCAAATCATAGTCCTTGATATATCCATTTAATACCCATTTGATGTTGCTAGTGTGAAATTTTTTAGGCATACTTATTTTGAGGATTAATATGAGAAAAACTGTCAAAATATACCTAACAAATACAAAAAGAGACAATTGAGATTAAACTATTACCTTCACCTATCTATTCTTTATGTAAATAATTTTTGAGATTCCCTTTCCCCTATATTAACTTCAGATTGTCCTCTTTTCTTCACTGAAACTTGTCAATTTTGCGATTTTTCTTGTTCTTTTCGTTTTCTCTTCTTTTCTTTTTGTGGCTGAATGTCATCTATAATATTTTCCTCCGATGTATACTGTCGTTAATTTGTTCTTTTTCTATACTTATTTCTTCTTATTCTTCTCCTGATATTATGCTGGATTCAAATTCATTGATAATTCTTTGTTGTTTATTTTCTTCCGTTAGTTGATGCGACAATTAGGGGAAAGTGGCCCAAAATGGTCCCCCTAAGGCAAAAACTCAATGATCGTTTACAATAAGTGTGGTGGCGAAATATATAATTATCTCTTGCATTATTTAGTGCTTATGCCAGTAAATTAATATCAGTTTTTTTGTTTCAGAACTAATGTGTACCGTTTTTTTTCAAAATGTAAAATTGTGTGCCTTCACAAGATCATTTTGCTGCCTCGATTGTACAATATTTGCGTATGTAATTTGATCTTCTCCTGTCGGAACATGAGGCCGATCATACCCTTGTTTTTTATTTAGGGGGCATTCCTTTCTCTTATGACATGTTCGTTGTTATCCATTGCATGATACAATTGACGTGTATCCCTCGATCGTTACATATGATGGAACTTGTGTTTTACGATCTCTTATTATTCGACGAAAGGGGTAAAACTTTTAGTTTGAGCTCCACACACACAGTTTATTTCCCTGAAGACCTGTACATTTGTTTCATCCCCAACTAGGGGGTCATATTCAGCAGCAGAAACATTTTAGTAATCCAACAAAGCTAGAAAAGAATTAGAAAAATTCAAATATAATATTACACCCAACTATAGAACATGAAAGGAGCAATTAAAAAAGGAAAAAGTTACTTTCCCAGATTTGGTGTAACCTCAATAAATGAATGTGGAAAAATATATAATTTTAATCTTTAAAATTTTTGGTCAAAAATTCATCTAACTCGACAAATAAAATTGGTTATGAAATGGTGTTATATCTACAAGAAAGGAGGAACGTGGTAAAAACAAGACCAAAATGAAAATGTTAAATAAACTATTAACATGGAAATCGCAAGCCAAAATCGAAATACGTAGATAAGTCAAAAATATTAAAAAACACATTTATAACGTTTTCTTTGGGGTTCCTAAGAACCAAAATTTCACGTTATAAGATTTTTGCAAAAATAGGATGTTGTGGTCGGAAGACACACATAAATATGTAAATAAAAATATTAGCTAATAAGTACGTGGGTTCAAGTCTATTAGAAGTGACGGCAACGTCGCACCACCACATCGGGAGAAAGCGCGACCACGCAGAATCGAGATAAGTCGGCCATTAGAAACGAAAACACCAACAACGCGAAAAGGTACGCGGAAAAGATTCTACAATTCCCCTCGGACCCAGGGCGAGTTGAGGTCTAAATTCCGTCGGTGGACGCCGTGGAGATCCGCAGTACCATATCGTCCGGGCGCTGTCATGTCGTGCCGCGGAACATACTTTTCGAAATCGGGAGCCTCTGGGCGCGAGTGCCGGGCGAAACATGTGAATCGCGCCGTGCGTTTGGACAAAGCCGCCGCGATTCGTTCAAAAGACTCCAACCGTGGAATCCATATGCAGGCTACTCATTTTAATACCATTAGACATTAAACTCTAGACAAAGGTAGACTAGGTTAGCCTCGAGGTTAGCTGTTAGGTTGGATATTTAGGTGAAGGACGGGATAGGTTCCCGCCAGCCGCGATACCCACGGAATCATCAAAGGTAAAAAGCTTTTAAAGTGTTAAATATTTTTCTTTCTCAGTGACTTCGATGCGGGTTACGCCCCGAGATCAATTTATTGAGGCCAAAACCTTTACCATAAATCCCGAAATAAAACCCAATCGAAGGCAATGTCAAGTCACCAAGGCCGTTATAAAAATTCAAATATATTAATTGTCAGGTTCAGTCGATCAAAAAGAGGATGAAGGCAAGAGCGGTAGTCTACTGTTCTTGGGATGAAGGAACGTCAGCTACACCGCTGCATTTACCAGGAATTTAAAAGGTCGACAGAATTATTAATCCGTATGAAGGAACTGTAGAGATCTATAAAAATTCAAATTAGAAAACTCTAGCTGATCATTGACAATATAATTGTGTGGACAACACTTGGCTCGAAAAATCTCACGGTTCTCTAGGAGGTTCCAGGTAGCGCCATTTTTATAAAAATGTAGAAAAGAAACATTATCTGAAATATCAAACACATGATTGTCATTAACAATGTGTTCTGCAAACGTAGATTTGAAAAAAGGAGGAGAATTTAAGAAACCTTTTGTAATATCTCGTGTTCATTGAATCTAGTTGAAAAACTCCTACCCGTCTGACCAACATAAATAATGTTTACATTTATCTGTGCCACAAGCGGTAAGCACCAGACTTATCTGAAGCAGGGAGGACTACAAGTTTTACCCTTTTTGTCGTATTCTCCTACTCCACTTTAAGATATGCAGTACTTCCTTCGTTTATATTATTATTGCTCTTACTCTATTATCAACTTGGTATAAATCCTCTCCCGATAATTTTTATTGCTTCACAAACTTCACCACACCATATTTTACAAAGGCTTCTCTGATTTTTTTATTACTCAATTCTATTGGGTAATCAAAAGCTCTGGTTATAATTTTTCGAATTCATATTTTTGCAAAATCTTTGTAATCAGTTGTTCGCCTGTTACTTTTATGTAGAAGTGTCTACGTAACATGATCTTATTGTATCGCCATTACCTCTGGTTGACGGTGAAACATAGCTTTTCCTTTATCCATCTATGGAATTGTATGTTCGGTGGTTTCTCTTTTGCGTTTTTAAAATCCAAATTTATAGTATTTTCGCGACGTCTCGGCATATTGGCATAGAGTTTTGTAAGAACTGATGAAACTGATGAAGATTTTTAGTACCTGTAATTATAAACAATAAAGGATGTTTTAGTGGCATATCAGGTAAAGGAAAATAATTGAAAAAAATGCACTCTAGCCGGGACTCGAACCGGGGACTCCTACTTTAGCCGTAGGCACTTAACTAACTAAGCTACCGGAGATACGGGTTCCATCGGCTAGAGGTGTTATTTATTCCAATTGATATTAGTTAGTAGTAGACTTCGGCGTCTTCTACAGCTACTAGAAGGGTTTAGAGAGTGTAGGGTAGCTATTCATGATTGCTGGTTATGTGAAATTTCTTTTATGTTCATCAACCCACAAAATTCGACATTTAGCGACATAATGCAAGTATCAAACGTGAAATTCTAACCTAAAATGTCAAGCCAAGAATATTAACAAAGAAAGATTTTTAGTGCCTGTAATTATAAATTTTAAAGGATGTTTTAGTGGCATATCAGGTAAAGGATATTAACCGAAACAAATGCACTCCAGGCGGGACTCGAACACGGGACTCCTACTGTGGCCATAGGCGAGTAATTCATCAGTTCTTATAAAACTCTTTGCCAATATGCCGACACGTCGCGAAAATACTATAAATTTGGATTTTACAAACGTAAAAGAGAAACCACCGAATATACAATACGATCATCAACAAAGATTTTGCAAAAATATGAATCCGAAAAATTATAACGTATGAAGATGAAGAAGGTAATAGATGTAAAATTGAGATTAGCAAGGATGGAAACGAAACAGTGGTCAGAGCTTTTGATTACCCAATAGAATTGAGTAATACAAAAATCAGAGAAGCCTTTGTAAAATATGGTGTAGTGAAGTTTGTGAAGCAATAAAAGTGGTCGGGAGAGGATTTATACAAAGTTGATAATGGAGTAAGAACAATAATAATATAAACAAAGAAAGTACTGCATATCTTGAAGTGGAGTAGGAGAATATACGACGAAAAAGTAAAACTTGTAGTCTTCCCTGCTTCAGATAAGTCTGGTGTTTGCGGCTTGAGTTGTGGCACAGATAAATGTAAACACTATTTATGTTGGTCAGACGGGTAGGAGTTTTTCAACTAGATTCAATGAATACCAGATATTACAAAGGGTTTCTTAAATTCCCTTCCTTTTTTCAAAATTACGTTTGCAGAACACATTGTTAATAACAATCATGTGTTTCATATTTCAGATAATGTTTCTTTTCTACATTTTTATAAAAATGGCGCCACCTGGAACCGCCTAGAGAACCTTGAGACTTTTTGAACCAAGTGTTGTCCACACAATCATATTGTCAATGATCCACTAGAGTTTTCTAATTTGAATTTTTATGGATCTCTAAAGTTCCTTCATACGGATTAATAATTCTGTCGACCTTTTAAATTCCTGGTGAATGCAGCGGTGTAGCTGACGTTCCTTCGTCCCAAGACTACCGATCTTTTCAACGGCCATGGTGACTTAGTTCTTAGGAACCCCAAAGAAATCACCTATCAATGTGTTTTTTAACATTTTTGACTTACTTACGTATCTCGATTTTGGCTTGCGATTTCCATGTTGGTAAGTGTATTTAACATTTTCATTTTTTGTCTTGTTTTTACCACGTTTCTCCTTTCTTGTAGATATAACGCCATTTCATAATAAATTTTATTTGTTGAGTTAGATGAACTTTTTGACCAAAAATTATAAAGATTAAAATTCTATATTTTTCCACATCCATTTACTGAGGTGACACCAAATCTGGAAAGGTAACTTTTTTCTTTTTTAACTGCTCCTTTCATTTATGTTCTATAGTTGGGTGTAATATTATATTTGAATATTTCTAATTCTTTTCTAGCTTTGTTGGCTTACTAAAATGTGATAAGAAGCGTCCGAAAAAGGTAAGCCATTTTCATAGATTGGCACTGCTTTTGAAGTAACTGGTTTATTTTTATTTTTATAATTGCAGTCCATTTATCAACCAAAATTGCATCCCCATTAAAACATCGCGTCTTTCCAGATATTGACATACCTACCCATTTAAATAAGCAATCTCAAACCCCATATAGTAAGGGTATTTACCCAAATTAAAACAAGATGCTATCTGTATTCCATTCAAAAGCCACTTAGTTATACTCTAAAAGTATAGGTATACCTATGCAAAACAGGTTTCTGCCAAGGGAAAAACTGGATCAACCTGAGATTATTAAGAAGCATAAAGAAAATTTAGGCAATTATAAAGGTGGTGGTGTGTGGCGAAAGAAAAAAAATCGCTGCCAATGGAATCACTACTTCTACGTTACTCTCTTTGAAGCCGACGTCTTTATCCGTTCAAAAATATATAACTCAAAAAAATTCTAACCCTATAAAAAGTTCATGAATAGTAAACATCCACCAACAATGTTTTGTAAGTTGTTAACCTAAGTCGCTCTAAAGTAGGTAATTAAACACAAAGTTTCATTCTGCAACTTGTGAATAATGTGCTCCAAAAATGTTGGAACTCGTAGGCAATAATAAGACTAATTTCCAATTTTGTAAACAAAATCTAATCAAGATTGTAATCAAGATCCAATTCTATAGAAACATGTATCAATCACGAAACCGCCTAAAAAGTTTTGTGCCGAAATAAATAAAAATGGAACCGCGAATTTAACCGCTATAAAACGCTCTGCTAGTCGAGGCTAGCGCGGTGACATCATTGCCGTTCCGAGTGCAGTGCCAGTCAGTGCTCGGCCCGCGAGCTGTTGTCATTGTGTTATTGTTGTTGTTGTATAAAGCTATTTTAGAATTTTTTGTTAACTCGGGCATAGCCAATAGTCGTGTCTCCGTAGCTTTCCCAAGCAGAACTGAAATATGCTTATATGAGTATAATGTACTTATCCAGAATGAGATTCTTCTGCTAACTATTCAAGAGTTAAAAAATAAAACTATGTGAAATACAACCATTTGCGTATCTTGTTCTCTAAAAACTACTATAATTAGGTATCGTGGATAATTTTGTGAACAGAAAATTTTAGCCTTTTTTTAGAGTCCCCAAAAGTACGGCAGTTGAGAGGAGTGAAATTTTCGCATGGCCACCCTTTACGTACTGCTTGCAGCATGCTTCATGTACTTTTGTTCCTAACAATACATATATGGATAGGGCGTACCGAATTGAAACGGCCATACGTTAACCACGTGTAGAAAATTCAATAAAATTAAAAATTATATTTTTTTCTAAGACGAATCTGTGCCATTATAAAAATAAATTATTGTTCAAAGACCATAAAAGGGACCTAAATAGACTCTAAATTAAATATGACGAATACTAAAAAAATCAGACAACGTTTTTTATTTAAAAAAATTGCGAAAAGTGCATTTTTTTGACTAGAAGGAAACATTCAACCAAATACGGCTCCGTACGCATTGAGGTATACGGCGATCCGTCAAATTATGGGCAGCAACGCACCGGACATTGGCATTCCCTTCCTACGTTGGTCATCAATACGTCACAGGGCGTATACAAAAATCTAGACCGTATATTATTCCCTAGCTTTCATTCGTAAAATGACATTATCGCGAGCTGGTAGACGAGCTTTGTATTTAATAATAATACTAAAAAGAAGACAATGTTCTGCAAAATATTGGATTCATTCAATAAATACGTGGAGGAGCACATTAGAGAAATACCTATCATCGTTTATTCCAAGAACTGGTTAGTTTTCCAGAAAAGTTTTACCAATACTTTAGGATGGCGAAAGAAAATCTCGATTAGCTGCATAAGGTGATCAAAGGATGTAATAAAGGAGAATATCAATTATCCAAATAGTTTACGGCCCGGTAGACAGGTTTCAACTGATATATATTTTAAAGTGCGCGGGGTGCTAAGCACTGTGTGAATTTCCAAAAACGACAGTAGAAGGCCGATTAGAGGCTTACCTACTACTCAGGTAGGGTTTTAAATATCGTGTCTTGATTGTTTTCCAAAATGGAAGAAGGTTTTCAGAAGGTTGATTCACGCAATTTACCAACTGGTGATGTTGTAATGGTGTCCGAGCTTTTGGTAACATGCACTCATTTAAATCAGCGCCAATCTTGTGGTGTAACGGCAAGTCAGTGAGTAGTATAAGGTAAGCTTCTTCAAAAGTTTTTCTTAGAATCCTGTTTACATAATTCGAATGACACCTATTCAAATATTCAAATATATGTTGTAAATATAAACGAAAAAACTAATGGTACCGTAAAACATGCCTATTTTGCCTACGTTTTTTCGATTTTTTATATATCCTTTTCAGCATGCAAGTAATGTTAAAAATAAAAATAGGACGACACATGCCGGTACATGATGGTGTAACTAACTCGATTAAAAAAATATTAAAGATGGCAGAGAAAAAATGTAATAAGGGGTGGGCAAAGTACACTTAGTACAAAAAATATTTTTAGATTTTATTACGATCTTTAAAAAAAGTGTAAAAAACCCTATTTTCCCTTTAAATCTCCGCCTCTAATTACGTCATCCAATATGGCTTCCGAACGTACTGTCAACTTGAAGTTATTTTCGCGGTGTTGCTGTTGTTTTAGGAAGGATGAAAATACCTTTTTACTCAAACAAATCAAAAAATACATTAATAACAATCGATTTGAATCTGTACAGCCGCAGCGCTGTTAGATTTACCCGAGGTTCTCCCATATTCGCCTTACCTTACTTTGAAATTTAACTAACCTAAATTCACCTGACCTCTTGAGCCTTACATACAGGCGTAAACCCCATTTTGATAGTTCGTTCTTTTAGCGCGCAGTGCAGAACCCGAAACAACAGTTTATTTTCAATTAAAAGCTCACCCAATGTCCGAGTCAATGACCTTCCATATTGTGCAACGGCTGCTTAGGGGTAGTCGACTTACTGTATGCACCCACCCACCATGCATAAATAACTTTGGTGCAGTTGATTCCCTGGCTTGGATGTTCACTAATCGTGCCGCTCCCTTGTCGTATACAGCACTCCGGGCTCTTGGCGTCGAGTACCGGTGGCCTGGTCGGTCCGCCGTGGCGACACCTCTTGATTTCCTGTATCCTGGGCACAGGGCGTGTCCAAATTCTCCACAATTTTCCTTCTCGTGCCTCGGGCGATGCTCGAGGCTTCTCACTACACTCCAGCTTCCCTTTTTCTCCGCCTTTTTAGTCCCAAAAACCACGGGACCCGCGAAGTATGGCGAAAGGGTGGCTATGAAATTTGCAGACTTCAGGACCATTCTACCTCAGCAGCTTATGGATGAATTAACTCAAGAACGAATAGATGAGTTGAATAAGGATATAAGTAAGAAAAAAAGGAGTTTTTAGGTAGCTTGGGTGCCGTGGGAAAAGCAACTAATATTATTTTTACTGAGAATGAGCTGCAACGAGAGATTACGGCGCATATGGAAGCATTGGAAAAGTTTATAAGCATCATTATTATGTGCAAGTGTACATTTTTGCTACTAGTGTAAGAACTTTGAGTCAGAATATCAAAATTCCGAACCTGAAAAATTCTTAAAAGTAACTTAGTATTACTTGTTGCGTAAAATCTGAATTTCCTATTTGTTTTTATGATGTTTTGAGTTTTTCTATAAAAGCCCGAGGGATTCACATCTGCACCAGATCAACGCGGAGGCTGGTCACATTTTCTTGGGACCGGCGTCAGTTTTCGGTTAATCTTTAAAAATATTGAAATTTTGGGGTATCTGGGGGTTTAGAGACCCTCACGACCCTCCGAGAGAGGGTGGAAATAATAAAAAATATTTATTTTATCCATCTGTAATTTTAGCGAAAAATACCACAGAAAATCCGAAAAATTACCGAATTACGATGCCGGAGTGACGTAATAAATTTTTTATACGATCGTTATAAAAACTTTACTTTTTTTTACCTTTTTATTTAAAGTATATCTTTTTTTTTTATTTAAAGTATATCTTTTTTTAACAAGTTAAAAAAACTTACTTTTTTTCACTCTGAGCAGTTTAGAGTGAAAAAAGTTAACTTTTTTTCACTCTAAATTTCCTTACTACGTTTACATGGAGTTTGGAATCGAATTCAGTGTAATGCAGTTTTGGTGTTTTCATAAATGGTAAATGTGGCGTTAAATCCCGAAAATAAGAAAATTTATTTTGAGATTCAAATCAATCTCAAAATCTCTTCATGCGGTTTTCAATAATTCTAGAAACATATTCAAATCGATTTCAATACTATGTGTAAACGTAGTGAGACCGCGATCTAAATATTATAATCCTCGTAATTTAAAACCATAGTGCATTTATATGCCCTTTAGTATATAACACAAAAATCCCATCCCAAATATTTCAATGTATAAGCACGATCGTATAAAAAATAATGTATGAAACTCATGCATAAAGTGTCTTTTTTTCATTCATGGGATTGCGCGCACTCACCTGCGGAAACTTTCCCATTCATGAAAAAAAGTACTACTTTATGCCCTTGTTGCATAAATAACTATTTAAGAATTCGACCGACAACTTTATTAGGCAAGATAAAACCTTGTAAAAACAAAGAACAACTTGTATTTATAATTTTGAAGATGCTGATGCAGCGGCGCTGAGGTGGCGCTGAACATTCTAGTTGGACGCTGACTAAGATGCTGATTCTGCTTGGTGTACGGACGTAACTACCGAATTGGTTTCAAAGTTTCAAAGTTCGTCCAAAACTAGGGGTGGCCGCAGATAGTTCTGTGATTGAAGTATAATAATACTTACGAATTTCTCAAAAAAAAAAAACTACTTCTAGTAAGTTAAAAAATATACTGAACTTCAAAAAGCTCAGGAAAATATCCAACGTAAAAACAACCCCCCTAGTGCCGCCAACCTGTTGTGCATTGGTCCCATCCCGAAACAAATTTCTATATAGGTGTACCAATCTACATCTCAGTAAACCGAGTTAGTAGTAGGACAAAGCGGATTCTAGGCCACAATGGCCGTTTGGCGCGCTTTATTTCAAATTTCTAGGTCCCCGCTTAAACGTCGAGGTCGGAGGGGAGGTTCAAGGTCAACCCGCATTGATTTCTGGGAAGGATTCAAGGTCTCCGCTTGCAGGATTTCTTGCAAAGTTCAAGGTTACTCGCTTGACGGATTTCTGGGAATGTTCAAGGTTACCCGCGGATTTCTGGGGAGGTTGAAGAACCCGCATAGATTTGAAGGTCGATTTCGGGGAAGGATCAATGTCACCCGCTTGAAGGTCGATTTCCGCATAGATTTGAGGGCCCCCTCTCCTGAGCTTTGGTTAATAAAAGATCATTTGCTACGGTGGAGTTCACTAATAGCGGCGGTGAAGATGGCTTGCGGCCAAGAATTTCGAATGGATTTGGAAACCATCAACAAATTTACTTGCTTGTCTCAGAAACCAACGGTTAAGTTGGCGGAATTGGCAGATAGACATGCCGATGAAAATTTTCGCGGGGAAGTTGGTGAAAACGAAGTTTGGAGAGACCATTTTGTTGGAATTGGAGGAGAGTGTTGTTTTCTTGCCGGGCTCAGTGACGAACTTATTCAAACCGTGCCTCGCGGATTTTTCCAGTGAAAAATACTCGCTGAAAGAAAATTAACGTGTAGGATATAATCGAACCCCGCCCGTATTTATTTTTAATGATACATCAGGAAGTTTTTTAAACAAAGATGGTGTGTGAATGTGTTTACGTTTACAAGCCCCGAATATGCGACCTGCAAAGGTCCACAACGATGCCGGGTCAACCGTCCAAAAGATGCACAAAATTGCCTGCGGCACCAAAACCCCCATCTCGGCATGGGGGCCGGACCTCAATCCAAGCATTGTAATTACACGTAACCAATAACCGGGCTGGGGTCCTACCGTTACGTCATATTTTCAATCCCTGGGACTTAGTACCTACTGCTCGGATTTGCCGAAAACTGGTGTTGTTTATATGAACAGTATGTATAAACACACGTACACGCTTTCAGTCGGCGGGTCCAATTGAATTCAAAAAACACCGACAACGAAAACTGACGCCGGCCCCAAGAAAATATGACCAGCCTCCACGTAGATCTGTGCAAATGTGAATTCCTCGCGCTTTTATAGAAAAACTCGAAACAGCATAAAAACAAATACAAAATTAAGATTTTACAATTATGGCCCTATGAAAAATGGCTGCCCTGTTGTAACTGTCGGATAAATTGTTTTAAAAACGTATTCTTTGAAGTCGTTAATTTAACTTTACACAACTATATAGTTACTTTTAAGAATTTTTCATCTTCATAATTTTGATATTCTGACGCAAATTTCCTACACTAGTAGCACAAATTTACACACAAACCAAACACTTTTATACAGATCCGAGGTCTCAAATATTGACGCCAGTTTATTCAATCACTCTCTCTTATATGGTTTTTGTATTATACATAAAAAAGACACAAACAAATAATATTTTCATTTTCACTCTTTTTGCATTTCTGAACTTTTTATTTAACTCATACATAATAATCATGCTTTTCAACTTTTCCAATTCCTCCATATGTCGCCATAATATTTGTAGCTCATTCTTCAGTAAATATAATATTAGTATGTTTTTATAACGGGAACCAAGCTACTTAAAAAGTTCCCTTTTATATTCATCTATTCGTTCTTGAATTAATTCATCCGTAAACCGCTGGAATAGAATGGTCTTGAAATCAGCAAATTCCACAGCCACCTTTTCGCAAGTATTTATTCTTTATTCGCAGTATTTATTCTTTTAAAACACTGAATCTCAAATTTTTGATTTAATTGCAAATCTCGAACATTCACCAGATTTTTCAGCAGCAAATTCTTATTTAAATTGTTAAAGAAGGACATGTTTGTTGCCCAGAAATGCTAATGATCTTAGTTGAACCTCACAATACCTATATCACAGCTTACCCTAACATAGGTAAGCTGTGCCTATATAGCTAGTTGGGATGTGGTAGGGGACCTTGCCCCACCACCAACCCTAATCGATAACCCAACAACCGACTATGAGAGCACCAGGTCAAAGCACCAGGCCAAATCGATATCCCCCCAACCCCCTATGAGTGCACCAGGCCAGAGGAGTTTCGACAGATTTGGCCTAGTGTTCTCATAATCTTACTACTAAAGCGTAACTTAGACGAGAGTCGTATTTTTTTGGGAAGCACATCAGAGTGTTCGTCTCACAGAAAATATACGCTAGGCGTAGCATATATTTTCTCTGATTCGTCTCAAATCCCCAGACTCGCTTGATCGTCACCGTACTGTGTTATTTTTCTTCTAAGCTAAATGATGCCGCAACGAAAAAACGAAAAAACACTACTAATTATAGTCACTCGTTTTAAAAATATAATCCCGTATTCAGAATTAAACGGTCTACGATCTATCGGAAAAATATTGTAAGATTTTACTATTTCACCTCATATATAGGGTGTCCCAGGATTTTTGAGCAGGACTTTGACATTTAATACGGTGGGTTGCTCATATAAACATAAGTCCTAAACTTCCCTCGTTTCTTGGTTTCTGAGATATAATAGGACGTTGCATTTCGCCTTTTGAAATTTAGCTTTGTCAATATATCCCAAAATATAAAAATATAAAAAATAGTCAAGCTGCTGAACTGAAATTTGGCGCTGCTGTGTTTTTGGGAATGGAAAATAAGCCGAAAATGTCAATTTTTATGTAGGTATCTCACAGAGGGCACCACTTGCGCTATTTGACGAAAACCTAGCATTATGACCCATTCAATTTGAAATTGCGTTTAGTGGTAACTTTTTTGAAGTTATATTTTTGGTTTTGCAGGTCCATCATTTTAGTGCATCTCTTCATTCTCAAAGTGAACTTTTGTTTCATAACGATAAAATCAACCGTTTGAGTTAAAATTGCCAAAACGTGCACCAAAACAAATGAACATTGGTTAAAACATCATGGGTTTTCTTGAAATTGGGTGTCAACATTTTGTCAAATTGAATATCTATTCCACTTTGAAAGCGAAAAATTTTTGGTTCACTGTTCACAGGAATTTTTTCTCACTTTAGATAGTACACTTGATCTGCAATATTTAAAAGCGGTAGGTGAAAATTTTATGTTTAAAATGTTGGAGTTAACAGGTGTTTTGGGGCACGTCTGGGTCATTTCAACCCAAAAGGTTGATTTGATCATTATGAAAAAAAAGTACACTATTTATTTTCTAAAATTTATTTGTGGCGCAAACAGATCCATTTAATTTTTAATTGGGTTTTTCGCCACCAAACTGATTGAAAGACAACTTTTTCAAGTTGCCTCGAAAATTCATAAATTATTAACACTGAACGAACGAAACTTTAAACGTGTAACTCAAAAAATAACTTCAACAAATTTGTTTTCTGAGCTTTCGGAGGATAAATCTTCCTCCTTTCTCAAAGATCATGTCACGTCAAAGTGAAGTGACAGATTAATAAATTTCAGGTTAAAATGTCATGACAACAGAAACAATAGCCTAGCCACCTGCCTGATATTGTACCCTGTGTTTTATCTAATTATCTATACTAACTTCTCTTTGAATAAGTGGCAATAATATTTTACTGAATTCCACTGAACATTCAGCAACACAGTTGCCCGTATTTCCTAGAATAAATGCAGATTCTTTAATTTTTCGTCTATTTCCTACTTCTTCTTTTAGAATTGGTTTGGAACTATCCCACAATATCCTATGATTGTTATTAAAGGAATGTTCACATATTTTTGACTTCGAAATTTGATTTTGCCTGATATAATTTTTATGTTCTTTTAAACGAACGTACACTATTGTTGTAAGTGAAAAGATGCACTAAAATTAACGTTTGACCCGCAAGACCAAAAAGATAACATAAAAAATTTATGAGTAAAAGCACTCTGTGAGATAGGTACGCGAAAATGCGCACCCCCTCTAACTATTTTATTTTTATCTAGAAAAAAAAATTAAAGACAAAAGTTACAAAAAAATGTCTTGCGAATTTGATGCATTTATCAAGAAAACAATCGAATATCGCGTTTTTGACATATAGACCAAACTGATGTATTTTTAAATGGAACACCCTGTATATTTATGTATTTTCGAAATCTATGAATTTTTCTTATTTCAGCCATATAAACGTGTTGCACATTCCGTTTATAAATACGCGAAATATTGAGTTGCAAAGTTGCTAATAGCGCCAATACAAGAGTGCCATGGTAAGTAATTATTTTCGTCAGTATCATAGAAAGTCATGAAATAAAATAAATAAGAAATGTCAAAATAAATTAATATAGTAATACCAATCTTTTTTATACCAACCAACAACAGTATTAAAACACATGTCGTGGTAAAAAACAATTTTAAATTTATCTAAAATCAAACAAAGTTGAATAATACGATAGGTAGATATACACTGATTAACTCCAAAATAGGAAGCGGCGAACTATACAACGTGTAGAAGGATATCTGGAAATGTTATTATTTTTGGAAGAAAATCCGAGTTCATCAATTAAACAAGCAGAAAGGTAGTTCGGATATTCTGTTGGTTTAATCCAGAAGGTTTTAAAACGTAGAAAATACTTGAAATACACAGACAGTGCAGCTCAAATTGAAAACTGATTAAATTACACATCATAATATATGACAAACCGATTGAGACATGATCCAAATTTTTTTAGTAAGGTTTTGTGGACGGATGAGTCAACATTCACCACTGCTGGGTATTATAATAGACATAATGCAAGACACTGGTCGCTTCCTAATCCACACAAAATACATGAAATAAAATTCCAAGGTAGACGATCGATAAATGTCTGGTGTGGTATTTTAAATAATCAAATCCTGGCACCAATTTTCTGTGAACAAAATTTAAACAGTAATTTGTATAGTGCAATGCTTAGAAATGAAATTGAAAATTTATTAGACGAGATTCCAATTCATTCATTGTGTTATTTTTTATTAGGAACTAATTAAATGAAACTTGTCGCGAATGGATAGGAAGAAGAGGAGTTATACCATGGACAGCCAATAGTCCAAATTTAACACCACTTGACACATTTTTGTGGGGTTATTTGAAAGACCAATGCTTCGCCAATAGAATAGTAACTGTAGATGGAATTAAAATTAAGATAAGAGAATTGATCAAAATAATGAAATGATAGGAAATAGTTTATATAATTTAAAGAGATATTATGCTTGTGTTGCAAATGCGGGAGGTCATTTTGAACAATATTTTAATTAGAATTAAATATTATTTGTTAGGTTTACTACTGCTTAATTAATACATTTACACTTTTAATGTTTTTACTGTAATTTATTTGTTTTATTCCATGGCTTTCTGTGACCCCCAAATAATTGCTGTATTGGCGCTATTAGCAACTTTGCAACTCAATATTTCGCGTATTTATGAACGGAATGTGCAACATATTTATATGGCTGAAATCAGAAAAATTCATACATTTTGAAAATGCAAAAATATTCAGGATGTTTCGATTAAGAAAACATCACTTTGGTCTATATCTCAAAAACGCGATATTCGATTATTTTCCTGATAAATGCATCAAATTCGCAAGAAAATTTTGTGTAACTTTGGTCTTTATTTTTTTTTCTATAGGTAAAAAAAATAAAATAGGGGGAGTGCGCATTTTCGCGTAACACGTAGAAATTGATATTTTAAGATTATTCTCCAACCCAAAAACCAAAGCAGTGCCAAATTTCAGTTCAGCAGCTTGATTGTTTTGGGAGATATTGCCATAATTAAATTTCAAGAGGAAATTAAAATGTCCTCTATATCATAAACGAAGAACGTTACAAAATGGCAAAGTTCTGATCAAAAACCTTGGACACTCTGTATAGATGAGCCTGAAGTGACCAGAAGTGCAATATTATAGGCAGAAATTGTGTCAAAATTTGACGAAGCCTCCCATTATCACCCATCCAATTTGAAATTAATATAACAAACAATGAAAAATATAGGGTGTGTACAATTATCCTGGGTCACCTTGGCAGATCTTTTCCCGATCTTTTTCCCGATTTGGTATTAATTCCCTCAATAACATTTTGTCTCAGAACCAAAAAGTTGTTTTTCTATGGAACCTTAAAATAACCTTATAAAAAATATATTGAAAATCAAAAATTATTTTCTTGAACAAATTCAAACTTTGTATAAGCATATCTTAAGTGGCCCGTAGTTTATTCTAAAAAAATCCCTAAAAGCACTTCTTAAATTTTAGATTCTTAAAGGTTGTCCAGTTGGCCATGAATTTTGTTTTCAATATAATAATCGCACCTAAGATAAAAATTATTGGTAACGATATCCGCTCTGTGTAAAACCATTAGATCCCAGAGCCCCCAGACCTACGTCACTTTAGTAAAGCTGAGATTTTTTCTATAAACGTGTACCACTCAGGTATGAATGTATTGTGTATTATTTGCTAGCTTGGATCAGGGGGCATTTGACAGGTAACAGTGAGAGCACAAGATGGTTTTATTAGACACTTCCATCAAACTGAAGTTGTTTAATTCTTTTAACGATTTTTTAAAAAATGTTGTAGCTTGGGGCTTGGGCTCTGGAATCTTACTTTAATATAAGAAACTACTACGACAGGTTCTTCTATGGTAAAACTAGACTAAAATAATAAGCATAATAATCAGTAAGCTTTTATTAAAATTTGTTTATGTTGTTTTTGCTTTATGTAGAAGCAGCAATGGGAACGTCAGTCAATGCACAAGAAAATAAATACTCCGATTATGTCAAAAGCGTAAAAACAATGTTGAGGGTTATTACGGATAGAATATCTTTTCCTCTGCCATCCATACTATATCGCTTGACCCCGAACTACTACAAAGAAAGGAAAGCATTGAAGATACTGCACTCTTACACGGACTCCGTCATCAACAAGAAAATCGAAGAACTGAAAACCAAATCAGTGTCAGACAACATTGACAAAGAGTATGGTATTAAAAAACGCATGGCGTTTTTGGATACTCTCCTACAGTACAGGGTAGATGGAAAGCCGCTCTCTAGGAGAGAGTTAAGAGAGGAAGTAGACACTTTCATGTTTGCGGTAATCATATGTTTTTAAGATAACTTTAGTATATTAGATTTAAAAGTAATTCAGAATTTTTCAGGGACATGATACAGTAGGATCGTCTATTTCTTTTATCTTGTTCTGCCTGGCGACACACCCTGAAATTCAGGTAATTATATTTTCTGGACCTATTTGAATAATAATCCATCTGTAGATTCAGAAATATTGTTTACATATCATATTTTGCTGGCATTACAAGACTCTGAAGTTATACCACTTGAATATACGCGACAAGTTGCTGATTTATGTATTGCAACATTTTAGAAAGAATATGATAGATGCTTCGAGGCCGAATAACTCTCAGGAATTGTCAAACCCAGTGCAAATTTTAGTCGGCCCGTTTTCCTCATAGTACAATCTGCAGCTTTTTAACAGAAAACGTCATCCTTCATCAATATGGTAATAATAGGCTTGTTAATGATTTAAAAAATAATTATTTCATCAATTGCGGAGAAATTTTCGTTTACTTCTCGAGAAAATTTGAGGTTTTCGTATTTTTTGAACATGCTGCACAGATATACAGTATGTCCACAGAAAAGTTGTTGAATAGGAAAAACTTTCCTATTTTTCATTTTATCGAAAAAAGTTATTGTTGATAAAAAGTTTTGCTGGTTCTTAAAGTAAGATTGGGATAGAGAAATTTAACATTTCTTGTACGGGGTGTTCAAAAAATTGAAAAAACTTTAAGTGGTACAAGAGTAAAGTGCACTTATTTGTGAAGATGTGAAAATAAGTTACTAGGAAAAGTTGTTCAAAAGTAAAAGGCAGTCTCTAAAAAATGGGAAAGTTTTTTCTATTCAACAACTTTTCTGTGGACATACTGTATAGCTTTTTCAAAGTTTTAAGGCAAGCAAAAAAGCTCAAACATTTAATAAATTTCTGAGCTCTTGCCGATTTTTTCTCTCATTTCGTTTTTTGATGACAAGTTGCTTATTTGCGTGCTAATTTATTCTGTGAATTGTGTATCATCTTTTCTTCTAATTCGCTAGTAGTCTGTTAGTTTCATAGAAATCATTGGATAATGGATTTATCAAGCGTTTTATCAACTTGGATGTTGCCTCCAGGGGCTCTTAAATAGTCTAGTCAAAGATTCTAAAAAGTCCCCCCATTAAAGTTTGAGGAGCATTTCATATTGCTTTTTGCAACCCGTCTTTCCCCCCCCCCCCATTTCGACCCCGCTAAGTCCAAAAATGCCTGTTGCTGAAGTGAGATATTCAAGATGGCGGCCAATTGGCGTTTTTTTTAAATTGGGCGTTTTTATGGCCCCCCGTGACATAGAAACGCAACCAGTATGCCCAACTACACATTTTCAAGCATGCTGGATCTAAAAATACACCCTAAAATTATGTAGGTTGTGTATTTTCCAAGGTGGCGGCCAAGATGGCGGCCAAACATAGCTTTATATTTCGCTTGTCACTCAGAAACTAGTGTGACAGGTCTACACATTGAAGAATTAAAAAATACGTAAAAAAATACTTTTGGGCTAAACTTAAAAATAAGGAAATGTTTTGATGTTTGTCGTACTTTTAAATTTATTTGTTTAGAGCAGGACGACTTACTTGGTAGTGGCACCGTTTGATGTGCAGCCGAAGAGCGTCCGTCGTTGGCGACAGATTCTCCAGCTTCTTCACAGCACCAAATAAAAGGCTACGAGCATCATCAGCACATTCAACTCCGGGGTCCACCTGAAAGGAAAAAATAAGATGCTTACATTATTCAAAAAAAAAAGAAAGGCGATGAGAAAGCAAGCCAACTTTAGTCTGCGTACTTTGTACAAGTGGGTGAAAAACTTCTCGACGTCCTTGAGTACATCCTCATTGAGTGGCCAGCATCCAAGGTAACTCACAAGCCTGCAGTTTTCACCAGAGAATAATTTCCTGCAGTCTTCTACTTTTGTGACAGATGCTAGTTTTGACGTAGAGTCACATCCGGTAATAGCATGGAAAGCCAGCAGGTGAGTGGCTCTGGCGCAAGCTTTTTGCAAATGTCGTGCACTGGAATAAACTTGATGTCTCCCGTTGCGCCACTCATTACCCGTAAGTGGGAACACTTCATTTTGGCAAAGTGGTAAGCTAGGAGGAGCACAACATCATTGTCTCTAGTCATTACAACAACGTTTTCCGCCGCACTGTGAGCAGCATGAAGAATCATGCGGGTGTCTGCTTCAAGGTGTAAGGCTTTTGGGCAATCAACATTGTGAGATGGATCAGTGGACTGGGCCGACAGCACCAATTCAAAGTCAGGAAAGTGGTGTTGTAGCATTCGGTCAGACAAAAATCCACATAGATCTGATTTTCTAGAAGTAACAGAAAATTAATCCAGTTCTTGGTCAATGGTACATTGCAGTCGATGATATAATTTTTTGCTAGAAAGCTTGCGTCAGAGCAAGTCACTCACCTGCTGGCTTTTCATGCTATTACCGGATGTGACTCCACTCAAAACTAGCATCTGTCACAAAAGTAGGAGACTGGAGGTTATTCTCTGGTAAAAACTGCAGGCTTCTGAGTGGCCTTGGATGCTGGCCACTCATGAGGATGTACTCAAGAACGTCGAGAAGTTTGTCATCTATTTGTACAAAGTACGCAGACTAAAGTTGGCTTGCTTTCTTATCGCCTTTCTTTTGCTTGAATAATGTAAGCATCTTATTTTTTCCTTCCAGGTGGATCCCGGAGTTGAATGTGCTGATGATACTCGTAGCCTTTTATTTGGTGCTGTGAAGAAGCCGGAGAATCTGCCGCCAACGACGGACGCTCTTCGCATATTAAACGGTGCCCCTACCAAGTAAGTTGTCCTGCTCTAAATAAATAAATTTAAATTAGGACAAAGATCAAAGCATTTCATTATTTTCAAAATTTTACAGGTACGTGTGTGGGAAAATGCTCACATTTTGTTGTAGGAAGTAAATGTGCTGTGCAAAAAGTTGTGTAATCCTTGTAAAAGTATCTGCCTGAACTCGGTTTGAAAGTTTCCTTTATTTTCCTACCTAATTTGCAGTAAAGTTTAGCCCAAAAGTAATTTTTCAACATATTTTTGGATTCTTCTTCTTCACTAGTTTTTGAGTGACAAGCGGAATATTAAGCTATGTTTAGCCGCCACCTTGGCCACCATCTTGGAAAATACACAACCTACATAATTTTAGAGTATATTTTTAGATCCAGCATGCTTGAAAACTTGTATTCAAACTTTGCTTGAACTTTTGCTTGAAACTTTTTGAACTTTGCTTGAAAACGTGTCACTGGAGGCCATAATAACGCCCAATTTAAAAAAACAACACTAAATTGGTCACCATCTTGAATATGTCACTTCCGGTCGAGATTTCGCTTTGGCAACAGGCATTTTCGGACTCAGCGGGGTCGAAATAAGGGGAAAAGACTGGTTGCCAAAAAGTATTAAATGCCCCTTGTTATGTATCTAAACTTTGAATCAAATACAATTAAGAAAACTTGACATGACTTCTTTATTTGTTATTTTTGAACATTTGTCAAACGATAGTAACTACTTAAATAATTAATGTGGCACAGTATTCAAATATATCACCCCTCAAATTTCGATTTTTCGAAATATTGACTGGTCTAAAATAGGGACCCCAAATTTATTTTTTTGGCGATAACTTTTGAACGGATATCGATTTCATTCAGCTTCGGCAAGGATTGGTAGAAAATTGTCATGCATGGTCATGCATGGTCAGCATAGTCGCTAGGGGGCGCCTCTGGCGCACATGCCACGTGAGTTTTTAAATAAATGTCGCTTTTCCACAATAAGTTTAAACATTCTATAATAAACAGTAAATGCATAATTTATTTCTACATAAAACGTATTCCTATGTTTATTTTTAGGTAGCGAACCATTTTAGAGAAAATCGTGACAACACACATATACAAGGTGTCTATGTTAACGTGATAAACCTGATCGTCGCGGTAATTCTAAAGATAAATGGTTGAAAAACTGAACTTGTGTAGAATTTTCCGAGGAATTTCAATATGATCTTAAAAAACAACATGATAATAGCTTGTGACTTCTTAGCTGGAACAAAAAGTGATTCTTTTGTCATAACTTTTTTATTTTCTTTCTTCGAAGAAACTACACAAGTGTAGTTTTTGAACCATCAATTTATCTTAAAAATTACCGAGATAATCCTTCGTAACGTCTTAACTGGGACACTCGGTACAGTGTACAGGATGTCCCTCTTAACCCGATTTTCCCGATAATGTTAAGGATAAATTTATGGTTTGAAACCAAAATTATGTATAATTTTCCGAGAAACTCGAATATGATGTCTAACTCAATATACAGGATGATGTAAAAAAGTTATTTAAAAAAGCACCCTTTTCAAAAAATTTCGAAGACGAAATATTAGTAATTCGTATACGGCGAGCAACAAAATTTTGTCGGTTTTCATTTGTGATTTCCGATTTGACCGGAAGTAAGCATACCTTATTTATATTTTTCAAACGCCCCCAATATTTTTTTGAGTTTTTAGGTTCTTTTTCTTCTCCCAATTCCAACCATGTATAGTTTTATATAGTTATCTCTAATAATATATTTTTAGTATTCCATGCAAAGATGTGAATTTACGAAATTTATCAAGAAATGAAAATTCGCTGCTTGGCCATTTTTAGAGATAACTATATAAAACTATACAGGGTGATTCAGTCATCATGTAATTTTTTTACCACAAGTGGATAAAACTTAGCGTAATAAAAATCCGAAATTAAAAAATTCCAAATTTTAAAAAATATATAAAAAACTTTTTAGTGTATTTGAACCCCTACTTAACGGTACTTCTGGCTGTAAAAGGTGGTAAACATCGCGTGGACGCCTGTAACTACCGGCGTACTGTTGCCAGTTGCACCAACATACCGTAAATTTATTTCTTTTTTATTTATTCCCAGACAATCTCAAAGAATATCGAAATATTGAGAAAAAACCTAAATAGTGAATAATTTTTCCGGGGTTTTAAAATTTTTCGGGAAACAGTTTTTTGATGTAACGATAAATACATCATGGTCTCAGTTAATTTATTACCTTTTGATTTCAATCAATTTTTTTTATATCCAAAAATGCATAGTGCGTTGCATTTCCCTCGGCCGACATAAATTGTTTGCGGCGAGGTACTCAGTCCGACGACCACGACCAAGTGGATAACCTTCCACCGAGAATCGGGAATACTGCGAAGTACTGTGCAGTAGCAAACAAAACACAAAACTAACTACAAAAAGTGCAAACACGCACCAAAACGCACTATCACTATCACTATTCTGAAAATGCCACCATTAACTTGAATAACAAATTATTAATTATGTTCGTAAGCGATCCACGCACAGGCGCAAATAATCCGGAATTATTGCGAATTCGAACGGCAGCATCTTCAATTCGCGCACGTAACTCTTGCTCAATGTCAACTTCAGTTTTTTCGTACACGATGGATATCATGTAGGTACCCAATGACTATAGAGAGAATATAGTCACTGATGTACCCCAAACACACAAGATATAGTCACGGATATACCCTTAAACACACGGGGATCGCACTGGTCATGGTACGTACAGGCCCTTCTCTACCAATTCCGCAATTCGGGAAGTGTTGTTCCAAATATCCACGGACTGGCCGTGCAAAATGTATTGGGGCCCATCATGCATAAACCACATGTCACAGGTCTCCATACACACCGTCCCACACGTTAACTGCACATGCTCACGACATTGGAAATATGTAAATTGAAGCGACGAACTGCATGGAGATTTTCGTCTAATCACATGTTCGGGCAGTGCCCAACTGCCATCTAGCGATAATGTCATCAGAACTTGCCGGCCCTCTGCTGTATACGAAATCTGTAATCCTCCTAGCGTGTAAGAAACTGACAAATACCTACAGAATGTGATGGTGTTGTTATTGCTGCTTTTAGCACTAGATTTCGCTGTCATAGTATTCTGTTCTCTGCTATTGCGGAGATCGGATCTCGTAAACACAATGAAATAATAATAGGTTAATTGTTAATTATACTATACTAATAGCCCTTGAGCGTGTCTAAAAAGCGGCAAAAAGGTGAAAAAGTTTCCAAGTTAGAGCGGGCGCTGTGGCCGGCGAAGCACATATTATGTTTAGGCCCCTAAATGTGATTTTCAGGTCTTGATTTTTTCTGCCACCAGCTAGCACTAGTATCTAGTTCCATTTTCTCAGGGGCTGTCAGGTGGTGATGTTTCTGGAGCTAAGCGTCTACCATGCCCAATGACACTGTGATCTTATACTCAAGAATGTCCCTTCTGATACCGGTGGCGACGATTATCAAGTCGGCTTTTTTGATCGTCTTTGTAAGGGTTTTTTGGCCTCCTTGTAAGTTAGTACCGCAGGTAGGGTTGTTTGCTCATCTTCGTGCTCTCAGGCGTGACAGTTGTCGCCGAGCCAGTAGCACACCCCTCCGCAGATCCCCAATTTCGGTAGACCACCAGTAGGGTATCGTCCGATCTTAGGTCCTGATCTTTGGCGTCGATTTTTTGTATGCTTCTTCTAGCACATTTTTTACAGTCGTGGTCTGATGCCAGGAGATCGTCCAATATAGCGGTGACGTCTATCGTTGATCCATATTCCCCTCTGACATAAATATATGTGTGTCTCCGATCCTCAAAGTAGCTGCACCAAGCAGAAGATTTGGAGTTAAAACCCCCCGTCACAATCACTCTAGGGCCACGTTTTCGTATATCCGCTTCCAGGCCAGCTATGTATTCCAGGAAGTCCGTATAGAACACGTTTGGCTATGAAATTCAAATTTTGCTGAATGCGACGGGATAGATGTCCTCCAAAAAATTCCTGGTTCTCTTCTATGCGGAAGCACAACTAACACAGATGACAAGTTACAATCCTATTAAAATTATTTTGCCCTGCTTTACAAGGTCCATTTGTAGGTATACTTTGAGGTAGCTTTTTTTAATAAAACAACTACATATTTGGCTTTTTTGAAATCTGCTAATTTATTATGGTTAAGATGAAATAAAACTTTATATTATTAACCGTTGCCGTTTTTTATATACAGGGTGATTCAGTTTTAATCTTTAAATATCTCGACTAGTTTGTAAAATATTCAATAAATTCCACATATTTCTTGCAACTTTAACACCTTTTTTGTAAGGCCTTAAAATGATATAGTTTATAGAAGAAAGTGCGGTTATTTTTTGGTTTTCTATCACCTGTTGAAGTGTTGCAGATTAAAACTGAATCACCCTGTATATTATTGTAAAATTGTATACAAAATGTATAATGTATAAAACTTTAATTTGTGGATCTCCTGCTAAAGAGAGGATCGACGCAGCGACAATAATTATTTGTGTACCAAGGCACTGAAGTTGACCTTATTATAACGAATCTAGAATTTAGTTGCCGAAGCCTATAAGGCCGACGCAAATAAAGCAAATGAGTTATAAAAATAAACTTCAGTGCCGGGAACACATTTTTTAAAAGAGGCAAAATGATTTTAAAAAGGTCACCCTCTCTACCTAAATCAAACACGATGCGGTATGGTGCAACCGACTTGCAGGAATCCTGTGGCCCGTCTCTTGCAGTCCTCATAGAAAATCGCGGGTGAGCTGGCAATATCTGCAGTTTTTAGGGAAAATTACTTTTTGGTGCCTATGGAATCTTCAGCGTCTTGCGCATGTTTTGTAAAAAGCTCCTAACTGTAAAAAAATCCCAAGTATTTAAAAATGCGAGTTGAAATTTCTCCCACTTAAATGACCGTAATAAAATTGAGGCAATATATCCTATCTCGCTAGTATACTTCCTAACTTCTTTGCCTTTTACTGTTTAAATAAACAGATTTTTGGTAAATTTTTGACATAATATTTAGTTTAATTATAATATTAACAATATAAACAGAGCAATAAGCAAGTTTAAATTGCCTAAGTGTTGTTCTTTTTCAGAAAGGAACTTTTGCATTTGACTACTGTGGACGTTAAAATTCAGAGAAAATGATGTAAATTTGTTCTTTGTGTCTCCTCTAAATTTTAAGTGACATGACTTAGGAGATATTGCCAGCTCACCCGCGAAATATTATCGATGTTCGAACCGACCAAAATACTGATTGCGTTGTAATAGGTAACAATTAAGCAATGAGGTTGAAAAGTTAAATGATACTTTAATTGTTCAATGACGACTTACTTTAGCGACGATTTTTGAGCCTTTAATGCCTATTAAAAAATGGTTGTTTGAACCGAAGGAATAAGAGAAAATTACAAAATAAAATATAAAATATTAGGAGCATTTGACTGAAGTTCTTACCTAAGATACAAAAATAATAATTCTCTCTGGGTGCAATCAATAATAAAATGGAATGTTTATACACTCTTCCAGGAAAAAGTCATTAAAGAACAAATCGATATTTTTGGCGAAGATTGGAGAAAGTCCAAAATACTGCCAAATCATTTACAAGACATGAAATACTTGGAGCTTGTGGTAAAAGAAACACTTCGACTATATCCTTCGGCGATAGGTATAGGGAAAACATTTTTGAAAGATGTAGAATATGGTAAAATACATTATTAATTTTTAATGTCTTTGAACCACACAAACAATAATTTTAGATGGTGTTACCTATCCGAAAGGCTTAAATGTTTTGATCTTGACACTCGGGTGTCACAGGAATCCAAAATATTTTACAAATCCTGAAAAATTTATTCCGGAGCGATTCGAAGAAAAGGATTACCATGTGTTCTCATATTTACCCTTTGGCGCTGGATCAAGGAATTGTATAGGTAGGTATAACTTATTTATTTATTTAGATATTGAACGAATGTCGGTAATTTTAGGACAAAAGTTTGCTATGATGATAATGAAGACCACAGTTTCCAAAGTGATAAGAAATTTTGTTCTGTTACCATCAAATCCTCAACACAACCTACAATTGGTACCAGCGATAATTTTATTATCAAAAAATGGAGTGAAAATATCTTTACGGAAAAGGACATAATATCCTAGGTACAATTTGCAAAACTTTTTTATTTATAGCGTGCTGACATTATTAGACTTTAAATTAATTAAAAATAATTTTAAATGAAAATTTCAAAATGCTTCAGTCTATCATATTTTTCTAGCGACTTAAAAAATATGAATAAGTGTTAAATATTCAGTGATCCTATTTTTACTTAACTTTTCTGCGTTGCTGTTTTTTTCCAAAATTGAAATACATTCGAAAGACGATTCTTTTGAATTATTTTTATATGTTGCAAAAGGGAAAAAACCTACCTAAATAACACTGACGTGGGACAGCTACAAAATATTTAATAATTAAAAATGAGTTGTTTATGAACTTCACATTTGACACGTTTTAATTTTAAAAACACTGAACTATACCAAAACCAAATAACTCTGACGCCTGATGTAAACAAGAGCACGTGGTGATGAAATATTCGCCAGAGCCATACTCAGGCACAACCTTACTTTAATTTTACTTTTACAATTGTTTACGTCAAAATATTTCGGAAAAAATTATTGGCTTCATTAAAATAGTTCAAAACATCGATACAATAATAATTATTTGTGACAGTGTCTAAATAGCTTAGACGCATGTGAAAACAACAATATAAAACCGCATAAATACACTTGCGATCGAGTATATACCTGTTGTCAGGTGCGCGTGATATTTTGTGGCCTATAGACCAATTGCCTTATTTCGCGGAACGTCATTGAACACGTGCTTTTATTTACGCCAGGCGTCAGAATTACTTGATTCGAGTATCGTTTGAAGACTGTTTTTGTCTGATTGGATAGTTCAGTGGTGGCTCGTCAAGGGCGGCATGGTTGGCCCGGCCGATTCTATCAAAAATTATCAGAAATAATTTGAAAGGAAACGTAGCTATACCCAAATTCATGTATCCCTGTTGCAAAAACAATATTTCAAAAATTTTCATTTATACAAAAATTTAAATATATAAGATTATAAGGCATTAAGACTCGAATTTAAATTCGTCCCTAGAGAGACTGAAATCTAAAGGCGAACGCCTATGGCTGTTCCCATTTATACGTAAGCAACTTTTATTATTTCCGGGCAAGGCACTAGCACAAGCCTCTATACATGGGTCTAAGATAGGCCAGTTAGGCCTGATTTCCCGGACACAAACTGTTTGAGCAAATCAGTATATGCCCTAGAAGTGAAATGTATTTCAATTAACGCAAACTTATGCTTGCGTTGATTTTTTTTTCATTTTCCTTGATGTGATGTAAAGTCGTATTATTATTATTAATATATGTTGGGACTATCATTATTCATTATTTTGTATCACTAAGTTCAGTGTCATAATATCGCTATACAATAGTGCGTAACTCACATTGGGAGCATTCGAGCATGCGCGGACAAGTTATTAAACTTATGCGACTCGAATGCTTCATCACATGTGTTAGAGTACCTATAAATGTAGTTACGAGTTTAAGTTCACTCCAATATTTATTTAGTAGATTAATAATATTGCAAAAATGTATTTTTTGTAACTTTCTTTAATAAATATTGTTTATTATTATTATATTCTAATATACCTACTTTTCCCATATTTCCAGATTCAACTTAATTTAATTCAAATAGATAAGTCGCATAGCCTAATAGATTACTTTTCGACAACAAATAAATAATATTCTGCTGGTTTTCTTAGCTTATTAGTGTTACTTCCACATTAGGCAAGGAAAAATGCGGGATGACTTTGAATATACAGGGTGAGTCACATCTAAAAGCAGAGCCGAAAACACAAGGTAGAATTCGCTAAAATAAGCACGTATTTATGCTTAATAAACATTATTTCAAAAACGATTGGTTCTCCATATACAGCGTGTTGAAATTTTTCCAAAAATGACATATATTTTTTAAACTTCTTCCGAGCCCGTTTGGGAATTCCAACCACATTTGATACATATTATGTGTTGTCATTTTGTGCAATAATTTGGCCCTGTTCAGGTGACCAGCGGAGTAGATACAAATAAATTTACTTGTATCCGAAATTAAGAAGAAACTGTACCAGATATAAAAAAATATCAAGAGGCACTTTTTGTTCAAAATTGAATGGGTTATCCAAAATTTTTTATTTACAGTAACTATTTGTATCTACGCCGCTGGTAATCTGAACGGGGTCAAATTATTGCACAAAACGGCAACCCTCCAGTGTATAATGTGTACCAAATTTGGTTAGAATTCCTAAATGGGCTCGAAAGAAATTAAAAAATATGTTATTTTTGGAAAAATTTTAACACGCTGTATATGGAGAACCAAGCGTTTTTGAGCGAATGTTTATTAAGCATATGTGCTTTATTTTAGCGAGTTCTACCTTGTATATTCGGCTCTGCCTTTAGATGTGACCGATGGGACTCACCCTGTATATTGCAGTTTTTTTTAAATATTTATATTTTTGCAATTTACAAAGACGTATTTAATTAAAATTTAGCATTTCTGTAAAGCGAAAATATCTACAATTAGAAAAATTATACCTATATATTTATTATAAATTTCGAGACAAAAACGATAACTTGTTTTTTAGCTTCATATTTAAAAAAATATGTACATACAACGATATCGTAAGTAATTAAACATTTGTTGAAATTGCAAATATTTCAGATTGGCATAACGCAATAAATGCAGTTCTTCAATATCTTGTGTAACAGCATTTTAATTACCTATGTTTTTCCGAGTGAATTTGAATGATAGCATACCGTAGACCACTTAGAAAATTAAATATTTCTTTATGAAGCATCATGGTTGTCAGCATATTTAATTATTTGAGCTAAACCAAACTAATCGATTTCTGTTTCACTTTTGTTTTGGAGTTGCAGAGAAAAGAAATATTAACAATTAAAACAAATACTGAAAGCATCCATTTTTATTGAAAGTAAAATAAGTAACAATAATAAAGACTAGCGAGTTAAAAGTATTTACAAGAAAAAGCGATAATGGGCAAGTCACTTATATCTTGGGTTATGGAGACTTCCACGCAGCCCAGGTGGCCAAGTTAGTACAAGCCCCAAATCGAGTACCTACTGACTGAAGCTCTAAATGTGCAAGGACTTCATTTGTTGCTTCTCAAATCATGCCTAAATTTTTGATTTGGTTTACGTTACACCAGGGACTCTTTAAAGCAAGAGGACACAGCATTATACTTTCCAAAATGAGGCCTATTTTTAAAAGCTTTTATTTAACTTGCAATGTATGTATGTATGTATGTATGTATGTAATTTGTTCGGGTGGAATCTTGCAACTCAATTTTGAAGCAGATATCTTCAACCGATCGAGCTGAAATTTTGTACACACGTTTAATTTGGATGACAATGCATGATTATATGTGTGACGTCATTCTAAATCCAACATGGCGGATCACCCAAGATGGCGGACTAGTTAAATTTCAACCGATCGAGCTGAAATTTTGTACACACGTTTAATTTGGATGACAATGCATGATTATATGTGTGACGTCATTGTAAATCCAACATGGCGGAACACTCAAGATGGCGGACTAGTTAAATTTCAACCGATCGAGCTGAAATTTTGTACACACGTTTAATTTGGATGACAATGCATGATTATATGTGTGACGTCATTCTAAATCCAACATGGCGGAACACTCAAGATGGCGGACTAGTTAAATTTCAACCGATCGAGCTGAAATTTTGTACACACGTTTAATTTGGATGACAATGCATGATTATATGTGTGACGTCATTCTAAATCCAACATGGCGGAACACCCAAGATGGTCATTAGAAGGTCTCCTCATTGAAGAGCTAGACTGTTCTAAACTAACCGGCAAACGACCTTGCAACAATGATGCGTTAACTGAGATGAATAGACTCAGACACCTGGCCAAACTAAAAATTACAAAATAAATTAAAAGTAAAAAAATATTTTTAAAAAAAGCTTTTATTTAAATGCGCTAAAAAGAATAAAATAATCTTTTCTTTTAAAACTTTTACTATCAACTTATAACGTCATTCCACAATTTATATGATATAAAAGCTTGTCGCGAGATTTAAGTTTTCAAACTAAGTAAATACCACTACTTAAATCTCGCGACAAGCTTTTATATCATATAAATTGTGGAATGACGTTATAAGTTGATAGTAAAAGTTTTAAAAGAAAAGATTATTTTATTCTTTTTAGCGCATTTAAATAAAAGCTTTTTTTAAAAATATTTTTTTACTTTTAATTTATTTACACATTCTAATGGCAACAGTGATGCCAAGTACACCATTTTATTAGGTAGGTATGGTATAAATAAAGTTACTTGGAACAGCATAAAAACTTTTGAATTTTATAGGGTGATTTCTGCTGATAAGTCTGGTATTTTTACCAGTAGCAGAGCGTGGTAAATGCTATGAAATAGATTGCGCACCGTATATCACTGTATTCCAAGTGGGTTCATTTATATTTTACCAGGGTAGGTTGAGAACAGGCGACTCGGCAATAAAATACGAGATAAAACACTTTATTAACCATATTAAACCGCACCTGGTATCAGTAGTGAAAAGAGATGAAGTAGACAGAGAAGATAGATATTGTAGTAAAAAGAATACTTGCATGGGTTACACTGTTCGACGGCTGGCCACTTGTGCATCGAAATGCGGTGGATAGGCGTGCCATAATTTCACAGATCTTAGGACATACTTGCGTAAATAGTTATAATCGATATGGCTTTTTAGAGACCTTTTGACAATATTATATGGTGCATTAAACTTTACGTTGTGTTTGACGACAACCTTACAAAAACTTTAAAAGTGAAATATTATGTTGCTTGTAGAATATGTATATTTTTGAAAACTGCGTGACGCTTATGTCCTATATTCTTTTTGTGACGCCAATTACAGTTTTTATGCTGTTTCAAGTGACTTTAGAAACCTTGAGTGTTGGTAAAAATAATAACGGTTTCCATAATTTCTAAAAATTAGACACCATATTTCTAAAAATAGACGCAATGTTGTGCCAACAAGTTCAGAATATGCCAACTACTGCCAAATGAAATTGATTTCCAGTAATTATTTCCACGAATTTAAGTAGTAAGTATGGTAAGTCAGTGTCGATTTTGCAAAAAGTTAAATAATAAGCACCCACACTTAACTTTCCACAGACAAGAACCGAGTAGTTCTAGATTATAGTTTACAAATATATTCAGTCGCGAGTTTCTAGCCAGGAGAGTACGGTTAATCAGGCCGTAAAATAAACTTTAAAGACTTATTTAAAATTTGTCACTATTGCACCTTGTTACCAGGTTCCGCAATCCATTTTCAATATGTATACTTGAACTTTCTTCCCTTGTTGAAGTATCTACCCAATGAACTCACACAATTTTCAGGATGGACTAATAAAATTAGGTCGAGTAGTTCTAATCATGTAGTTTTTCTCGGTGTTCATTTAAATCCTTATAAATTTGTTGTAATTTCATTTCTCTCTCAAACTTAAAATAAACTCGCAGATAAACTCTTTAAAAATACCTAACTGAACCTACCTGATTAATAATTTAATATTTACGAAATACGATTTTTGTTTTGAACTACCTATACGTAATGCTCACGGAATGGGAACTGTAGGATTCCTAAAGGTGATACAGGAAAATCTGGTTGGAATTATTGGGACTACAGGAGGCCTCTTCAAAATTCCAGTGTCCGTTCAGCTTTGTGTAAGGTAGTAGTTCAAAATTCCATGTTTTCTCTTCACCCATCCCGAGATGTCCGGGATAAGAGTCCTGGTCCACTCTCACATGGACAACGACTCATTGATATGGCGAGGAAAGTTATGGGAAAGACAATCACTGAGAGATGAGAATTCACTGATAGAAACCCAAAAGATTGTTAACACAAAACCTTTAACAAAAGTATCTGATGAAGCAGACATTCTTGAAGCCTTAACACCCTATATAGTAACTTCTTAATTGGGTGTTCAAACTAAGTTATAAGTCCTACAAATTGTGAAGGTGTGAACCAGAAGTTGGTAAGGCAAGAATCGCAGAAGTGCCACATGCTAACAATTATCTTTTGGTACCGTGAAAGGGTATATTCCAAGCGAAGAACAAAATTCACAAATGACCAAAAGCTATTGTTTCAATATAAATTCAATATATCACGTCTGATTGAATTTCGAAATGACATGTCAATACTGGATGTAGTATGGCCAAATTACACTACCACCATATACCTACGGGGTGCCCGAGTTGTAAATGTCATAAATAAAAATGATTGTAGAAAATCCCATTTTAAGCAAAAAGTTTATATAAATAAGCTGTCAGAATTTATCTAAAAAAGAAAAAAAATCTGTTTTCCTGGATATTTAGGAAACGACAAAAGGTACCGGTGCACCGGTGGCGTGCATTGTATGTCATTTTCACTAAAATTACGCACGCCTATGGCATATTTGAATTATGTGTTAAATTCCCGATGATTCCCATTCAATTTCAAATAAAAAATCTTTCTTGCTTTATCGTACAATGCTTAGAGGTTTTGTAAAACAAGAAATTGTATAGGTTGCACGAGAAAAATATACTGCCTGGGTAATTTTCAACGACTTATACTTTTCTTATTAAGCATTTTAGACTCGTCCTAATGAAATTTTTTCTTTAAAATTACTTCCTTCAATGCTATAAGTTTAGTTATGGAATTTTAAAACTTTTTTTTGTCATGTGTAATAAGACTCTCATTTGCAACGCCTATCAGCTATTATAGTTATGACGTTTGCAACTGGGACATCCTATATAGCTTTCTTAAAATGAATTGGAATTTCAAAATTATACAGTGCCCGCCAAAAAGTCTGCACCATATGGGAAAAATTTTTAGTAAATAACTTACGGAAAATTTGTTTGCGGCATCAGGTTTTGCTTGCTCTAGAACCAAAATTGACATAATCAAATGTTCTGACGTAGTCTTTTTTATATGTCAAATTTGACATTAATGAAAATAATGTCCGAAAAATGGGCTTATTTAACCGAATTTCGAAGAAAGTCATAAGAAAAATATGTTTCTTTCGCAATTTTATACCCCTGTGCAAAATTTCAAGAGCCTACTACGATTTTCATATTTTGCCCTTTGTTGCCCTTTTCCGTATTTGTTAGTCCATAAAACTCGATCCTATGTAATTTAAAACACTCATTGACTGAATACATACTGCATAATACTTAGTTTACAGTCTAAATATCCTTCTTTTCCTTTTTTTTGCAAAAAAATTAAAATGAGGGCTTGTTGAAGGAGCACGCTTGGTGCAAAACTGATCTCATTTTTACAGATAAACACATAAATTCGATTTACAAACTTCTTTCTGTAGTAAATGGTTGTAAAAACACACAAATATTTCTGTCATGCTGATCTGATCAGAAATATCTAGAAAATTTAAAATATTATGTCCAATAATATCCAACAAAGGGCAAAATATGAAAATCGTAGTAGGCTCTTGAAATTTTGTACAGGGGTATAAAATTTCGAAAGAAACATATTTTTCTTATGACTTTTTTCGAAATTCGGTTAAATAAGCCCATTTTTCGGACATTTTTTTCAGTAATGTCAAATTAGACATATAAAAGAGACTACGTCACAACATTTGATTATGTCAATTTTGGTTCTAGAGCAAGCAAAACCTGATGCCGCAAACAAATTTTCCGTAAGTTATTTACTAAAAATTTTTCCCATATGGTGCAGACTTTTTGGCGGGCACTGTATATAGATTTTTTTAAACTTCATTCGTTTAGTCCAGGATAATTTCAACTTCGCAATAGTATCCGAAAGTTGCCGAATACTTGGCCAAGAAGTCATAAAAATACAATGTATACTATCCTTCAGTAGATATCGTAACCGAATTCTCATGCTTTTTGACAGTGTTTCACATTACGTTAGGTTAAGTCACTGCCAAGCTTAGTTGTCAGATTTAATCAAGGCATCACTAATCTCAAACCATGGCCGACTTTAATGTAGCCACAAATCTGAAAGCGCTTTAAGCCCTATTGAATATTTGACGTTGACAAATAGCGCTTGAAAGCCCCTTCCGGGAAAAGGAAGCGCTTTCTATTAGTGCTAACTTTTAGTAACGGGACTTTTCATCTTTCTTTGTTTATGTTTCTTTTCTTTCCAGTAGCGTTCAAGACACGCATTTCTAGGACCATATACATTTCCAACAGAGGAGGCTTTACTATTTTTGCAATAATTTATTTCTTAAAAAATTATACTTTTAAATTTTTTTAGTTCTCGACTTTTGAATTTGTCAGTTAGAATATTAGCGTTAGGCTAATGCCAGACAGCGAAGGAAACTGGGAGGCTATTCGCCAAACATGCAGGCAGATTCTTATAACAAAAGAGGAATAAGAAAGAACGAGGATATGCGATCTACCGCGAGTAGTATGTATCGGGCCTGAAATAATGCACCACCAGTGCCGGGCCCACGCCTTCCCGATCAAGGGGGCATAAAGAGAGGAAAGTCTGGATAGCAAAGGGCTGGGGGGAAGGCTGTAGAGCTTTGCCTAAACCTCGAAAAAAAAATAGGAGAAGACTGGGCCACATTAATTGTTAGTGCCATCTGTGGCTTGTATCCAATATTTACTCTCATATCGACTTTATTGTGGGGAAGTGCAGTGAGAGAAAACGAGTGCACGACGCGTGGACGCTGAACTGGAATTCCTTTAGTTTATAAATATAGGTTTAAGTCTTTGTATATTCAGTATTACTTTAGTGTGGTTGTAAAAATAAAGTTTTTTAAAAATAAACATTTTGAAATTAAAAACTTAACTGGCGCCGTCGTGCGGATTTTTGCGTGCAGTTCCCGCGGCAGGTTTTAGATCGATTTCCATAATAGGCAATGTTCCTAATGTGTCGCGAGGAGCCGAAGGATTTCAATCCTAAAGACGTAGAACCTCACCCACAACAGCAACAAGGAAAGCATTACTCCTCGAAGGACTTTGGCCGGCGATCAGAAACAAACAATTGGTAAGAGTCAAGTTGTTCCTTTGAGTTCCCTTTGGTTTTGCCTTTTACCCTATATTTTGAACTATTTTATGTTATTTTATACTATTTTTATGTTATACGATATTTTAACGAAGAATCGAATTTATGAATGAAACTGATATCAAATACGGATTTATGGCTAGACCGTTCAAAAATGAGTCCCCCATTGGACTTCGCGAAAAGGTTTCAAGTTGTGCGGAGTAATTTAAGGCAGAACATGAATTCTGACGCTTAGCTGCAAAATATATTTATTATACAGCCAATACTAAGAGTTATGTCTAAGAAATTCTGTCAGAGGTTTAACAGGGCCTATTCGTTTAAAAGAAACAAAATATTTTTCGCTTAAGGGGGCAATCGGTATATACATGATTTGATTGTCGGCAATTCCAGCAGACAACACTCTTAGGGACTTTCGGAGATATTGAGTTATTGTTCTCAACTCGAGAAATAAAATAAACTTAACTGACGTAACTTTTTATGCTTCTAAACCAAGCAAATCTTGTTCAGATACTTTACGCAACTGTGCCAGCTCCGTAACACGCTCTATGAAATCATGCACCTTCATCGGGTTTCCATTAAATTTGACTGGCCAATCAGAAATATTTGGTCTATTTACATAAGTAACAACCGGAGATAGCTTAGGAGATAAAGGTGGTTCACGAGTATGCTTAAGAGAATATTTGGCTTCATCTCGTTTAGGTAATTTCTCATAGTCCGCCCTAATTGAAGAACAGTCGCGTAAGATTCCATTTTATACGTTTCCGCCACCTCTTTGAAATCCTCAGGTACTTGTACACTTGTAATGCGCTCCGTAATATGCATTATCATAGATTTAATGTAGGTACCTACTTAAAAGCCGAGTCTGTTTCATCACCCTCAAACTCGACTATAACGGATGTAATCGCTTCTAAACTAGAGTTAATTTCCGCAGTTTCTTTCGCGTATGATTTTTTTATATTTCGAGAGATCTACATTTTTCGTTTATCGGTAAGGTTCTTCTTTGTTACAACCCACCGTATAGCTAACTCATAATCTACTTCTTCGCTAACAAAATTTGGAATGATTCGGTCATATTGAAAAAAAATCTTACTAAAATTGATTACGTTAGATTAGAAAAACTGCCAAATTTTTGTTACTTAAAATTTAACAAACAACGACGTACGCTAAAGTCACATCGAACGCAAAACTAAGAAATCATCTGCCTGTATATCCAAATAGTTCCTTCCAAATCACAGATAAATTCGCCTTAACGCAGCTAGGAATAAAAAGTAGCAAACAACTTCAATAGAGACGGTATTTCAAAGGAATAAATTCAAGGTCAAGGTAAAAAAAATCATAGATATGTTCGGATAGAAATCCAAATTCGTTTTAGATACTTGAGAGATAAACGTATAAAAATCCTTTCAGGTAAAGAAGTAAGTTTTTTTCTACAAAATTTCTTAGACAAAAAAATTACTTTCGAATATTTTTTTTCAAAGGTAAAGTTAGTTTCTGACTTATAAATATATAAATTTCGTAATTCATTACAGTTAAGGCAACTTAAAATTTCAAGGTATATTGTGTAATTTATTAAAGAAACAAGTTAGGTAAGAGATATAGGTAATTTCTCCCAGAAACGTTGAACCAGATAAGTAGAAAGATATTTTCCTATAATAATAAGTATATCCGATGTCAAAAAAATGATAACTGCCAAGGTATCGAAAAAAAAAAGTTAAGATAAAACCTCAAAAACCTCGGAACCCAGACGTTGCAATTTCATTTGAGTGTAACGCCCCACACGTTGCGGCGCTATTTGTGTGTATCACATTTTGTAGTTGCACTACAGAAAATATGTATATTTTCTGTGGTTGCACTCCATGCGAACGGCAGCTTTGGATTGGATGGAGAACAGGGTTCGTGGGTAAGTACGTTTGTTGTTAATTGTTATGAGGCTTAGTTGAAGAAAGATATTTTGGACGCCACCTAGCTCTTTTTTTACCTTTAACAGCGATCTTGGAGTACTGGAAAACCAAGAAAATGGGATAGTAAACTGTTATTTGTGTTTACCTGGCAATATTGCAAACAATGAAACACTGACGACACTTATACCTAATGTATTTACACTATATACACATCATCTGGTTCTAGGAGTGCTTGTCAGGATTGCCAACAAAATAACAATGCTAATAGAATTAGAGAAATAAATCTGGTGGACCGACCAGTACATTTAATTATTCCTTATATTCCTGGACTATCAGATAAGCTGAAACGCATAGGCAATCGTTTTAATGTCAGAACAGTATTTGAAACCAGAAATACATTAAGATCGATGCTAGTTAAAACGAAACCATTTAATGAGGTACAAAGTTCAAAAAATTGCATTTATAAAATTCCTTGTGAATGTGGAAAGTTGTATGTTGGGGAGACTTGTAGACCATTTAACGTTCGTTTAAAAGAACATAAAAATTATATCAGGCAAAATCAAATTTCTAAGTCAAAAATATGTGAACATTCTTTTAATAACAATCATAGGATATTGTGGGATAGGTCCAAACCAATTCTCAAAGAAGAAGTAGGAAATAGACGAAAAATTAAAGAATCTGCATTTATTCTAGGAAATACGGACAACTGTGTTGCTGAATGTTCAGTGGAATCCAGTAAAATATTATTGCCACTTATTCAAAGAGAAGTTAGTATAGATAATTAGATAGAACACAGGGTACAATATCAGGCAGGTGGCTAGGCTATTGTTTCTGTTGTCATGACATTTTAACCTGAAATTTATTAATCTGTCACTTCACTTTGACGTGGCATGATCTTTGAGAAAGGAGGAAGATTTATTCTCCGAAAGCTCAGAAAACAAATTTGTTGAAGTTATTTTTTGAGTTACACGTTTAAAGTTTCGTTCATTCACTGTTAAGAATTTATGAATTTTCCAGGCAACTTGAAAAAGTTGTCTTTCGATCAGTTTGGTGGCGAAAAACCGAATTAAAAATTAAATGGATCTGTTTGCCCCACAAATAAATTTTATAAAATATCTTGTCCAGTGTGTTAGAATTTTATTAATTTATTTTAAAACGAGGCGGATGCGCCGGTTTAGCTGTTGAGGGCCTGAAGCCAGAATTTTCCTTGCTTTTATTCGTCTGCTTTGGGGAAAATAACTGTAACAGTCAATGCCACACTTTACTGAATTAATCTATTGTTACTATTTTAAACAGTTCTGCAAATATAGAATAACATTTAATGATAGAACGTACAAGATGAGGTTGTCCTGCTGGAAGCTCCTCCGGGACTAGGTCCTGCTAGAAGGAATTAGTTCCGCAAATGCATTTGTCCTTCAACGAGGACGACAGAGTCCTGCTAGCAGTACCATAGTAAAAGGTATATTGATTCCAATATCTCAAAAATTTATTACAGGAGTGCAGTGGCGTGGTTTAATATAACGTGGAACATTAAAAAACAAATATTTATTTATTTATTTGGTAAATAAAATATGAAAAACAAAACTCTTCCAATGATCAACCTATACATATAGCTATACTTTTAAAATACAGGGTGATTCAGTTTTATCCTGCGACACTTCAACAGGTGATAGAAAACTAAAAATAATCGCACTTTCCTTTATAAACTATATCTTTTTAAGGCCTTATTAAAAAGTTACAAGGTGTTAAAGTTTTAAGAAACATGTGGTCTTTATTGAATATTTACCAAACTAGTTGAGATATTTAAGTCATATTTGGTATACGTTATAACGGCATGGGTTAGCATAAAACATGTTAATATCAAACACCTTGAACAACCAGTGGCGTAGAAGTAGGTAATTAGTATAATTGTTTTTAGAAAAAAAGAACCACTTTGTATAGCAATAAAATATATTCAATTTCTTATGTATATTTTAATTTTAAACAAAAATGCCCTCTTGGTAATTTTTTGTATGTGTCATGGTTTCGTGGCAAATTTGATTTTTTGTATTATTTATTAATATAATTCAAGTTCTTGTTTTTTTAGGTAAGTCTACAACGAAAGAAAAAAAGGATACATTTTATCATGAAATGATAAATTCAAAAATTACCTTGTTCACAGTCTTCCACTCGTAGGGCATCAAGTGAAATTTTGACTACCTTTTTATCAATATCCCAAAGCACTAGAGCCAAATTCTTTGATTTAATAATTTTTCTAATTGTACCTTTACACCGTGCCGACCGCCACTGGTCACCAAACTGAGAAAAGCTCCACGAATTGTCATATTTCGCGTCAAAACAACTAGCCAAAGCGGAAACACGCTGCCCCACTGGCATCATTTTGGCGACTAAAATACGGGATATTCGACAGGTCATAACTTCTCTGTGATTTGATGTACAGTCCTGATCAAAAGTTGCGCTGGTAGCTTGAATTTTGACGAATTTTTTGATACTACTTTCAGTCCTGCCAGAAGGATGGAAAAGCCTTAAATATTACGATTTTGCAAGTCCTCAAATGAGTGGTTTTCGTCCTGCCGGCAGTACGTTGTACATTCTATCAATAAATGGTCATTGGATACCGGAAAATGTTATAAATGCGGTGAGGAATTAATTGGCCTAATACTTATACAATTATTTATTCATCCCATTATGGAATTTTGCTTGGTCTCTGTTCCTTATGCAACTGGTGTACTGGGTGGACCCTTTTGTTCAGCCTTCTCTAAGGAAAAATATGATCACTGTTATTTATTGGAAATAGTGTAAAAATCTATTTACTTACCATTAGGTGATTTCCCTTGAAGTTTTGCAGGGTTGTTGGCTCTCGGCCGATTACTGAGTGTCCTTTAGGTGTTTTGAGGGAGTGTGGCTGAATTTAGGATCGTTTTACCTGAAATGATGCTGAAATTATGGTCGGGATTCGTGGGGCGATTTGTTTAACACAATTGAAATTTCGAGCTAGTCTTGAAATGCACAACTATCAGGGAAATGGGTTGGTTATACCGAATATACATAACACATAACCCGTTTCCGGTATCGTGTCGTGGTACTCCATACTCCGACCGTTCTGGTTTTGCCATTCCAAGTCCGGTACTTCTTGAAGTGAGAGCAATTTTTTTGAGAGCGGCCAATAGTTACGGCGCTACTGTGTAGGATATTACTCAAATAATTGCAAAATAATCACACGTAGGTATTACTGTTTGATGCAGCCCGTGTGTATGGGCGCGTGACTGCGGCGTTTTCCGGATTTCTTTTTTAATTTTATCTTCAGTTGTACTGAGCTCGATGAGAATAATCCATGGCACGATTCCCGTGAACAATCGGATGCTATAAAGCCACCCATCAACTGAGGCTTTTTTCTTCCTTCCTCCTGTCTGCGAGGTTTCACCTGATTTCCGCACCTCTCATATCAGGTCTGCTGGACAGCAAACTTAACTGGTTTGGGACTACTGTGGGCTTCATCTGTGGGAACCAGAGATGCTGGGCGATTGTCTAGGGTTGCGCTGGAGACTCCACTGATGGTGGTTCAGCTACTGAACGCCGTTACAACGTGGCGATCCAGATGAGTTTAGCAAATAAGGGGTTCACGGACTCGTGTTGGCTTCCCAAGTAAATGATTTTAGGGATTCTGCATTTATAGCTACATCTGTAGCTGCATTCGGCTTCCCAATTTTTTTAATGTGTTAATTATTGTTGTCAAGACCTAGGCACCACGGCACTCAGTAGCTTACTCAGTCAGTATTTTTTTTAACATTAAGCACTCCTATTATAGTTGAGGAGCATAATGCACATTTACCTACTTCGTGGGTGTTTTTGTGAAGGGAAGTTGAAACTATGTGGAATCTCTTTATTGTATGCTACGTAAAGGCGTAGTACCGGGTGTTTACCTCCGAGTTGTGGCGTTTGGTTTTTATGGCGTCATAAATCCAATATGGCCGCCATACAAGATATTTATTCGTTCCATCAAGAATAATTCCTTCCAGAGGGCTCATACGCAAAATGTGCACAGAATATATTCTATTCTGCAAAGAATAGAATAGATCTTATCAATTTTACCATATCTTCTACCGTTTAAGAGTTATGATCTATTATATATGTCACTATCGGTTTAGAACCATCGGTTATTTATTAAGGGTAAAAAATAATTGCGCTTGTATTTACTCACAATAACTTTAATATTACACTTATATGCAACAAACATTACAAGTAGAGTCATTACAATGGTATGCAACACACTTTAATAATACATAGAGGGTGTCCGGTTAATAGTTGTCCATATAGCAACTACACTACACATATTTCGGACCAAAGTATAACGATTGAGGCCAATACACCTTAATAGAAATGTTGTTTTTTTTAAGAGATACAGGGCGTTGAAGTTCATTTTTTGAAATTGAATTATGGTTACATCTCCCAAATTAATCAAGCTGCTGAACTGAAATTTGGCACTATTGTATTTTTGGGGACGAAGAATAATAATAACAATAATAATAATAATTCTCACCCTCACAATACTCCAAACTAGGAGTACCCCAGAAGCAACCACATGCTTGTGCGGGAGAGGGGAGCAATTACTATTATTTTGTCTTCGTTGCCATTTGCGGTTAAGCTGAAGATGCCAATTTCTATGTATCTCACAGAGGGCGTCACTTGCGCTGTTTTTGAATGGAGCTTTTATTCGTAACTTTTTTGTGGTTTCCTTTCTGTTGTTGCAGATCCATCATTTTAGTGCATCTTTTCAATCTGCAACAAGAAGGTACTTTTGTTACGTTAAATTCATCTGTTTGCGTTGAAATTGGCAAAATGTGCCCCAGAACACCTACAGTGTGACCCATTTGTTTTGGGGTCAGTCTGTAAAAAGTGTATCAATCGTGCGATTTGGCTAATTTTTTTTTTAAATTGTAGAGCTCGATGAACTGCACATTTTGAACAAAAATTGCCTGGTTCGCATAAAATCCAAAGCCTACTATGACCGTTTTTATGAGCAAAATTTTAAGAAACCATATTAGCGTTTTTTTTTGAAAAAATCTGTGTGCGCCAATGGATTGAGCACCCCTCGAAATGGGTATGTACAAAATTTCATCAAAATATTTCAAGTCATAACGATTTTGTAGAAAAATTAAAAATGCAGCCAAGGTACGTCTTTATTTTCAAAAATTCAAAGTTGGCCATGGAAAATAATTGAATTGTAATAATACAACCTTATGCTTATAAACACAAAACATAAAAACAATTAAAATTATAAAATTTTTGTAACTTCTACCAAGCCTCCATTTTCTACAATGCATTTGTCGTTCCTCTTGCGTACATTCAAAATTACATTTCGTATTTGCTGTGGAGTAATTTCCTCACAACTACGGTTTATCCTAGCTTGCAGTTCTTGTAAATTATGGGGTCTTGACTTATAAACATTTTGCTTAAGTGTACCCCAAAGAAAAAAATCTAAAGGAGTTAAGTCCGGAGATCTCGGTGGCCACTCACAGAAAGGACTATTTCGCCCTATCCAACAGTTTTCAAAATTATTATCTAGCCAGTTTCTGATTAAACGAGCATTATGAATAGGACTGCCATCTAACTGTAACTTTAAATTTAAACGGTATCTTAATGGTAACTCATCTAAAGCATTTCTAAATTCAATTTCTAGAAAATTCAAGAAGCCAGCCGCATTCAAATTCCCTTCAAAGAAAAATGGGCCAATTATTCTGTCGCGTAGTATTCCACACCAAACGTTAATTTTTTGTGAATATTGTCTCCTTGCATTTATTATAAACTCTGGATTTTCAGCTGACCAGTGACGGCAGTTTTGACTTGATACTACACCATTTGTAGTAAACGTGGCTTCGTCGGTGAATAAAATTTCATTTAAAAAGTTGCCATTATGGAGATATTCACCTTGCAGCCAATAGCAAAATTCTAATCTTCTCTCCTCATCTCCTGGTTCCAGGGTGTGCAAAAATTTTGGCTTAAACGGTTTTATTTTGTTTTGTCTCAAACATCTCCTTATACTCTCTCTGGGTATATGAAGGTCTAAACTAGCCGTTCGAACACTATTTCGAGGATTGTCACTAAAGTATTGCAGATCTACCTGGGTGTCTATTGTTAAATTCGGCCGCAGCTTCTGCTGCCGAGCGCTCGTTGTCGCCCACGAGTCGAACAATTTATATTTTGTCTCTTATGCTTAAATATTCCTTAATTATGATAATTAATTGTATTGAGCACAAACAATTTCTGAACTCAATTTAGACAGTTTGACACTTAATAAAAGTAAACAATTCAATTATTTTCCATGGCCAACTTTGAATTTTTGAAAATAAAGACGTACCTTGGCTGCATTTTTAATTTTTCTACAAAATCGTTATTACTTGAAATATTTTGATGAAATTTTGTACATACCCATTTCGAGGGGTGCTCAATCCATTGGCGCACACAGATTTTTTCAAAAAAAAACGCTAATATGGTTTCTTAAAATTTTGCTCATAAAAACGGTCATAGTAGGCTTTGGATTTTATGCGAACCAGGCAATTTTTGTTCAAAATGTGCAGTTCATCGAGCTCTACAATTTAAAAAAAAAATCAGCCAAATCGCACGATTGATACACTTTTTACAGACTGACCCCAAAACAAATGGGTCACACTGTATGTTAACTCCAACATTCGGAACATAAAATTTTCAGCTACCGCTTTTAAATGTTTCAGACCAACTGTACATTCAAAATAAACAAAAAAAAGCAAAGTGAGCATTGGTCAAAACACCATTTATTTGTTTTCTTGAAATAGTGTTCAAACTTTGCCGAGTTTCAATCCGTTCCATTTTGAAAGCGAAACATTTTTGGTACATTCTTCATAAGGACTTTTTTGTCAAATGGTACAGTTGATCTGTAATATTTAAAAGTGCTAGTTAAAAATTTTATTTTTCGAATGTTGGAGTCAACAGGTGTTTTGGTGCACATTTTGCAAATTTCAACGCAAAGGGTTGATTTTATTGTTATGAAACAAGAGTACCTTTTTATTACAGAATGAACAGATGCACTAAAATGATTGACCTGTAAGACCAAAAAGGTAACCTCAAAAAAGTTGCCAGTAAAAGCGCGATTCAAAATGCAAGTGACGCCTTCTGTGAGATACATAGAAATTGACATCTTCAGCTTATTCTTCGTCCCCAAAAATACAGCAGTGCCAAATTTCAGTTCAGCAGCTTCATTACTTTGGGAGATCTAGTCATAATTCAATTTTAAAAAATGAACTTCTCTTAAACAAACAACATTTCTATGAAGGCGTATTGGCCTAAATCGTTATATTTTGGTCCGAAATATATGTAGTGTAGTTGCTATATGGACAATTATTAACCGGCCACCCTGTATGTATTATTAAAGTGTATTGTAATGTATTGTTGCATTTTTTTTTAAAGCTTTATTTCAATAAATTTTTTACAATAATATAAATCTTTTACATACATTCTCTAAGCCGTGCTCGAGGCATGGGTATCGAAAATATACAAGTTATATAATCAGTGTATGGTTATTTTGACAATTGTAACAACGATTTAATATTATTTGAAAAAGTTGCTAAATTTTTGATTGATTTTATGGATTGAGGCAGCAGGTTGAAGGTTTTTGAAGCCTTTACGAGAGGGTTATTTAAGCCTATCTCAGTTCTGGGGGTGGTTAAATAGATATGAGTTTGTGCTCTCGTATCGTATGAATGAATTTCGCTGCAGGCCCGAAAGCGGGTATTTGACTTCTGCAGTTTATCCACGATTTTAAATATTAGTTTACACTGCTCTAGTTCTAATAACTTTTTCAAATCGAACAATTCTAAATGTGAGTAAAGAAGAGTAGTGTCGGTACGTGCTCTGAAATTAAATAAAATCTTTAAAACTTTGTTTTGTATTACCTGCGTCTTCTCAAAGATCGTCACCCCACCGGTTCCCCATAATGGAATTAAATATTGGAAATGGGGCAAAAAATAAGCATTGTAAACGTTCATCCTACTTTTTGCAGAAAGATAGGCCCTACACTTAAGTATCGCTGAAATCATCGGGGAGACTTTATTAAGTATATGATTAGAGTGTCCTTTCCAGTTAAGGTTTTCGTCAATTACCAGCCCTAAATACTTTATTTCAGAGACCCTGTCGATCTGTTCGTTGTTTATTTGTACGTTTAAGTTGGTTATACGTTTATTTTTTTGCTTGAATAATATATACTTTGTTTTTTCGATGTTGATTTTCAATCTATTGCAGAGCAACCAATTAAAGTATAAATGCAGATCATTATTGATAATATAATTCAACTCGGTATCGACATCCCCCGTGTAAACAAGAACCGTGTCGTCAGCAAACGTAAAATACCTAGCCCTCAGACCTACATTCTGCAGAGATAAAACATATAGGGTATAAAGTAAGGGTCCAAGGACCGATCCCTGTGGCACCCCAAATTTGTTTGATGTCAATGTGCTTTTGAACTCATTTAACTTGACGTACTGTCGTCTATCGGTTAAATAAGTCTCTATTAAGTTAAACATGGTCCCTCTGAAACCCATCTGGTTCAATTTTTGCAATAAGATATTAACGCTTACAACATCGAAAGCCTTCCTAAGATCGATGAATACGGTGACAACAATTTTCCCAGCGTCCAAGGCTGTTGATATCTCATTTACAAGATCCGCAGTTGCACCAAGCGTACCACTGCCCTTGATGAAGCCATACTGATATCTATCTACTGGCAAGAATTTATTTATAAAAGTTGTCATTCTATTTTTGATGATTGTCTCAATTAACTTTGAGAATACGCTAATAACAGAAATGGGTCTATAGTTGTTAGTTAAATCTTTTTTGCCACTTTTAAAAATAGGTGAAATTCTACTTATTTTTAACTCTTCTGGAAAGATACCCGTAGTAAGGACCTTGTTAACCAATTTTGTTAAGTTTGTCAGCAAAGAGTCTTTGAGGTTAAGAAGATCATATACAGATATCCCATCGTGCCCTGGTGCAGAATTTTTTTTAAGATTTAGAATGACCTCACCAATTTCACTTTCGGTAGTCAAGCTAACAAACATAGAGTTTTCACATTTGACCTCATCAAAATTTAAGTCCAAATTATTAGTCGCAATTTCTCGTTCAATTTCGCCTACAATATATTCGCCTACAGTTGAAAAATAGTTGTTAAAGTGTTCAGCTATTTGTGACTGTACACTCGTTGATTTATTGTTTATGTTTAGTTTGTGGATGGCTGTCTTTTGTATTTTGTTTTTTACTAATTTATTAATGAATTTCCACTGTTTCTTTGTATTTGTGCCAGCTTTTTCCCACTCTTCTCTAAAATACTGATTTTTTAAAGATTTTATTTTATTATTAACTTTATTTTTCAGATATTTAAATTCAGTTTGCAGTTTTACACTTGATTTATTTTTTATTTTTTCTTTGTACAATTTGTCACGCTCTTTGATGAGACTCAAGAGATCGGGAGTTACCCAGCTATTATCACCACGATATTTGATTACCCTTATGTACTCACATTCTTTTTTGCATTTGCTTATAATGTCAATCAAGTCTCCAAAAGTCTCAACCAGTTCTCCGTTTAGTTTATGCGCGAATATTTTTTTAAATTTTTTATGATCAACAGCCAAACATTTGGGAACGATTTTTTGTTTGTAAATTTTAGCCTTTATACTTATTTGGAATGACAATAGGTTATGATCCGATAAGGGATTCGGTATCACGTTCAAAGGGCTTATTTTACTATTATTACTAAAACTATAACTACATATTACATGGTCTATGATACTCTTTGAGCTATCTGTAACACGCGTAGCCTGCAACTCGGACACCGAATTTCTTATGTAAAAATTGTTAAGTCTTAACATATTTATATACTTACTAGTGACATTCTTGGATTTATCCAGCAAATTAATGTTGAAATCTCCTATCAATAAATGATTCTTAGGATGTTTAATTAGGATGTTTTCGAGAAAAGACAAGAAATAGTTATTATTGTAAGATGGCGGTTTGTACATTGCACTGAGTGTTATATTATAGTCTTTTAGTATTACACAGAGCCAGTCACTCATTTCTGTCGCACTTGACACGTCTACTTCGTACATTTCAATAGAGTTTTTTACGTAGATTGACACTCCACCTCCTCTTCCATTTCTACATGAATGTACCGCTTCATAGCCATCTAGATGATATAGGAAAATTTCATTTTGGTTCAGCCAGGTTTCTGCCAAGACTAGGACATCGCAGTTGGTATTTATTACAAAACACTTCACATCATCTAACTTATTTCTTAAACTTTGTATATTCATATAGCTAATATTTAGTTGGGAGCTGGAATTCAGTTTTTTAAATCATTTAGCTCCTCTACTAGAATGATTTTAGAGTCGTCATCTTTCCTAAGCATTATGTTTCCATTATTAATCCAGACGTATTTATAGTTATGCTTGTTTTTAAATTCTCGGGCTTCCCTGTGCAGCTGCAGATTCATTTTAGTTAGATCGTGATTAAGGAATATTTTACTATTAGTACGGTATCCCAGATCCTTACTTTTTAGTTTGGCTTGTCCATTGGATTTCAGCAATTGCTTTTTAATCAATATGTTATTGAGTATAACTTTTATCGGAATACCTTTTGTGTTATCTGTGTCTTTTCCCATTCGAAATGCAGAAACTATGCTTTCGTCAATTGGTACTTGAAGCTTGTTTGCAATTTTTTGCACTATGTTATTAGTATTTTCATTTTTGTCAGCCGGAATGCCATAAATTATTAGGTTATTATTTAATTCTTTTTGTTCCTGTTTGTTTATCTGTTTTTTTATCGCATTTAGTTCGGCTTCCAATTTTTGATTTATTCGTGTTTGTTCCTTAAATTTGGTAAACAAATTATCGTACTTCTGATCCATATCATCTAATTTGTGCATTATATCTGTCAATGTATATTCTTTAGCTGTTTTGTTATTCTTATCTGATGATTTACATTGCCCACAGTACCAGGGATCTGGTGACTTACTGATCTTGAAATAAGTTCTTTGTGCCATAGAAACACACTCTCTGTGGAACCAAGTGTTGCACCCATTACACCATATTGCCTCGTCCTCATCCAAAACGTCTTTCTTGCAAACAGTACAAGTCTCCGACATATTGGCAACGTCGCGCGCCGATTAACTTCCACCAGCGTGCACAATACAACCGAATCTTCTAAATATAGCGCGAAAAGCACTTCTCCCAGTCTCACACAAGATTATCAACCTTTAATAATTACAGTTGGATGGAATTCTACTTTTAATTTGCTTTATTTTACACTTTTTTTGTCGATATTGGACGACTAACCGTACGATAAGACCACACACTGTTGCACGATCTTTCAAATCATATAAGTGTAATATTAAAGTTATTGTGAGTAAATAGAAGCACAATCATTATTTTTTACCCTTAATAAATAACCGATGGTGACATATATAGGGTGTTTTTTTATATTGGGTCAAACTGGAAAAATGTAGCATGAAAAAAAAGTTTTCGAAAACAGATGTTCTGCATATTACTAAATTATCCTTGTTTTGTATTTTAACATTTTCATAAAGGGTTCAATATCCGGGGCAGCGTTTTTTTATAACTTGTAATTTTCTATACCAAACACTTTGTTCTTGTCCTGTCTGCAACATTCACTTTATTGACACACAGGTGATTTTTCCAAACATTTCTCTTGCTAATAAGTTTAGAAAGAACATCTATTACAACCATCCTTTCAAGAATACCAAAATATTTTATGTTGAATATCAAAATCAGAATATTTTTCTCAAAGGAATAGTTGAACTTAAAGAAGAAATGAAGTTATAAGCAATTAATTATAGTTATTGTTACTACATATGATTCAATTAAGCGGGAGAATATTGGCAATTAGTCATAGTTCCCTTAAGATTGCATATAACGTTAAAATTATATGAAAAGTATCTCGTTTACATTTTTTTATCAGCAAAAACTTTCGTGTTGCAGACAGGACAAATTCGTTTCGGACGGGACATAAACAGCTTAAAATAGGAAAATAACAAGTTACGAGGCGGGTTGACGCAAAGTCCTTTTTAAAAAGAACTGATCTTTATTGAATACAAGTAGGAAGTGTTTGCTCTTAGTCTATGGCCCGTATATAATACCTCTGCTGGGCTTACATTGTATTTCCTTATCTTATGCTGCATATACAAGTTTCTATGCTACCTAAACAATATACAGCACATAACTCCTCCCCTCTTAGAAGGGCGTAAAACCCTAAAGGTTTTCACGACCTAAATTATTATTTCGTTTTCATTTTCTTTGATAATGTTTTTTGGTTTAAAATATTTTATTTGAATAATAGCTCGTAAATACCTGTACAAAAGGAGTAGTGGGTTATGGATGGTGCTGGCCTGATCCGTGACCTAGATATCTCATTGGCCCCCCACTCCTCAAGCCACGCCTCCTTCAGATGTTTATTGGTCCCCCACCCCCGAAACCACATCTCCCTAATATTTTCATTGGTTTCCCCCATTTATTAAACCACGCCCTCATCCGTGACCTACAAATTCTATTGATCCCCCACTTTTTAAGCCACTCCCTCTTCCTTAACCTATAAATCTGATTGTTTCCCATTCCACTTGCTATGCATTAAATTAAAATCCCCACTTTTCAATTGCCAGATATAAACTCTCAATTTTCTGCTAATAAAACATAATTCAGTTGGTTCAGTTTATATTGCAAGATGTGGATGGCATACAGAACATATCCCGAAGCGCGAGATCTTGAAAGTGGAGTGGAACGTTTGCGACAAATATATGCAGATTTGGAATTTGAAGCCGACCACGAAGGAATATATGGAATGGGAAAAATTTTATCGGAAGAAGAGTGTCGCACCCGAGCAAAAAGGTATTCAGACGCTGTTGATGTTTGTGATAAATTTCTAGAAGATAAAGATCTGAAGAATTTTGCAACTGGGCTGAAGGCGTTGGATTTGGATTCAAACTTGAAGCAAATTAAAGATTTCATCAATATGCAGGACCTCCTCGGTGTTTTGGACATCAATACATTGGTTTATATATTCTCGAAAAACACAACTGAAAGTGATTGTTTTGAAGAAGAAATATGCGATTGTTTAGATTGTAACCCTAAAAATGAATAAATAAAGAAAACAAAAATATATATAAAATTGTTTTATTTCAAAAAAAGAAGATACACAATAAACATACAAACAAAATTATGTCAACTGGTTTTTGTTTATCCAAGAATTATTACTACTATCCATACCTAACCATTTAACATACACTTTATTTCCTTTTTTTCTAAGAACTTTTTCAATTAAATATACATCTGGATATTTGACTTTTTGAAGTTCTTCACCGTAAAATGCACCTTGTATTTTATTTCCTTTTTCATCTTCTAACATATATGTTGGTGGGTTAGTGGGGTTTATTTTTATAATTTTAAATATCTCATTTGACCAATTGGGAGTGTAACCTTTTGCAAAAACCTCTCTATTTTTGCTGATACGAACATGGTTACCGCTAGTAAATTTAACGTTTTTAAGATTAAATACTTTTGGAAAGGTGTACGTTGTTCTTAATATGCTTTTTTCATTGGTTTCATTTATGTCTATTGGTTTCAATCTTATGGTTTTATGTTTAGTATTATTGTATTTATCAACAATATCTTGTAATAAAGATAACCACTTATAGTTACCTTGCAAGCTAAATTGTTTCCACATGGCGTTTTTTAAAGTACGGTTAACTCTCTCTACAACACTTGCTTTCAAGTTTGAAAAAGAACTGTAGTGGTTAATATTATAATCTTGCATCAATTTGTAAAAATCTTTGTTATAAAATTCTTTTCCCAAATCTGTCTGGAGATTGTTGGGAGGTATTTTTACTTTCAGAAGTATGCACTAGTAACATCTTTTGCGTTTTTTGTCTTAACGGGCAGTGCCCAGACGAATTTAGAAAACACATTAATTACAACCAAGATATAGCGGTACCCTTTATTAAATCGGGCATAAGGGAGCATTTCAACTAAATCAGCTTGCCAAAGATCGTCGAGACTTTTAACAATTACTCTCAGTCTTCGATAATTTTTCCTCGCAGGCTTATGAAGTTCATCAACGACTTGTCTTTTTGCATCTGTAATTATTTTACTCATAATTTAATTTCCTTGTTCTACAGGACACTTCACCAATAATTCACCGTAAAAGTCATTTAAAGTTCCAGTCTTGGCTTTCTTAAATGCAATTTTATCATTTTTCATTAAACGGATACCAATGGGAGTTGGGACTTCAACATCATTTATTAACAAAACAACAGAAGAAGGGAACTCGGCACGCACAATTTCACATTCAGTTAGGGGACATGAATAAGTCTCTCTTTGATCCTGCAGCAAATGATATTTTCCAGAAGTTTTATTTAGTTTTCCAATAAATGGGAATACTAAATTATAATAAAGCTTTACGTTCTTGAATTCTACTATATTGTATAGTTTATTGTCTTGAGCTGATAAAGACTGATTAGTCTTTTTAAATATATGTGCTCCAAATTTATCAATAGTCATTATGTCTTAAATGCCATGAACTCACTAACGTATTCCTTGACAATTATGTATATTTATATACTACTGAATAATTTTTGCTTCCCGCAGTTCCTCGACGATAGACATAATTTCGTTGTGGTGACCAGTATTACCTGCGATTTGAGATGCCAGAAGTAATTTTAGTCTTTCAACAATTTCATTGGGATCATTATAATATACGTAATCTAACTTTTTGTTAGACAGACTCATGATGCCACCTCCTTTCTTTGATCGTGTAACCGATCTTGTAGTTGGTCGCGGCAGCTGTGAACTAACCGACATTGATCTTTCTCTGAGTACAGATGGTTCTACTAATGTTCGTAATACTTCATTTTTTAAAATATTCTTTTTAACGAGCCATGGTCGCACAATTGTTATATATTTGGAATTCAAAGAGCCCTGTACTTGTTCGGCAGGATCATTGTTTCGTCTATATGTCGAAGTTTTATCCAAAATATCCATGTAATTGTCCAAGTCTGCATTTGTATACCCTAGAGGGTGTTGCTTAAACAATAACTCGTACAGTCCAGGTGTACCTTCATACAATCGTTTCATATCAGGTTGAAGTGTATTTTTCCTAAATATTTGAATATCTTTTCCAATAAAATCAACTAAAGCGTTTCCTATCGAAAATTTACCTGTAGGTATATCATGTTTTATACCATATACGTAATCATAATCTGTAGAGGTTCCTCGTGTCTGTCCATCAATATAGGTTCGTGGAAGAGGATTAAATTCTTCAAGCCATAATTGGTAACCAGGTTGCCTCGATAAATCCTCTAAATATTGTCGGCTTTGTTCAACAGCATCATTAATAGTATTATCAGTCACGGTATCTTGACCAGTTGATTCAAAGGGGTCTCCTTGTTCAGGGACAAAACTATCTTCTAAAAACGTGAGTCCACCAAAAGGCAATAATGGTGGTAAAGGCTTGTGGGCATATATCGATGAACGCGGCGAGGAAGCGGCAATTTTACCATAACTATATTTAATATCCTTAGGAACTTTTTCTTGGCTCGAACTTTCAATTTTAACGTCTGGTTTTATATTCGACAGAAGTTTTTCCAACGGTTGGGTTATTGGTTTATATTCTTCTTCTAGACGTCTTAGCGTTTTAGATTTATCCAATCTTAAGGATCGATATTTTTGTTTAACAATTTTTCTAGCTTTTATTAATTCCTTAGTCAATTGTTCATTCATCTTCAAAGAATGTAAATATACTAAACTAAAATGTAGTTTCTAAATTATATATATTTATAGTAAAATAAACTGATCAAAATGTTTCCTATATCTACCGTTATTTAAAGAACTATCTTTATCTATAACTAGAAACCCAAATTTCTCTAACCAACAAAAGGAACATATATCTTTAAACTGTTGAAAGGTCATATCCACGTTCACGTGATCATCATATATGTGTTTTAAATTTGTGCTGTCTTGTTGAAATATAATTAATAAATTTGAATTATCCCGTATTAATTGTTTTGGAATCGAGGAATAAGTTTGACATACATAAAAACAATCGGTCGATTTATGGCGTCCAAAACAAAAATATTCTCTGATAACACTCTGATTGCAACACACCATATCGTCAAATATAATAACAGAGTTTGGTCTTATATCACAGGGTGGTATTACATCCTCCTCATTTTCGCATTCTAAGTATCCAATTTCCTTAATAGGTTCAAAAAGCTGACGTAGGTATTGATATTTAAGTTGATTTAAGGATTTGGAGCATACATAGACGTTTTCAAACCTCAATCCATGAGATTCGGTCAAAAGGCCAAAAACAACATTAGTTTTTCCACACCCCGAAGGTCCTACAACCAAAGCCCTTTTACAGTCACCAGGAAATAAATCAGCATGTTTACGAAAAATATCTGTTTCCACATCATGATTTTTTATAGGCAGAGAGAAATTTTGTTTAACGATCTTCATCGTATCCTATTCTATACTAACCAAGAGTAATTGACACGTTAATATTTAAAGCAGTGAAAGCAGTATATATAACAATGCTTGTATATAAAAAGAGATTTAGTTGTCCAAAGTCATCCATGAAGAAAGGTTCAGGACTATTTAATAAATTTATTAATAAGTTACCGGTTGAATTACATATACCATCCTATAATTTTTGTGGGCCAGGAACAAAACTACGTGAGCGATTAGCTAGAGGAGATCAGGGTATTAATCCCTTGGATAATTCGTGCAAGAAACACGATATTGCATATTCCAGGTTTAGTGATTTAGAAAATCGACATATAGCTGATAAAATATTGGAACAAGAGGCCAGAAAGCGGGTTCGAGCTCCTAATTCAAAAATTGGTGAAAGAATAGCAGCTTTAGGGGTAACGACTGCAATGAAAGCAAAGCGAAGTTTAGGAATGGGTTAAAAAAAACGTAGTAAAAAGAAAAGCAGGAGCGGAAAAGCCAGTGGCAGGGGTATATCGTTTAACAATGCTATTAAAACTGCTAGAAATGCAATTATTGGTTCTAGACACACAAATTTGCAAAAAGCAGTTCAATCTGCAATTTCTGTTCTAAAACGCAAAAAAGTACAACAACCCAGAAATCGAATAATTCAAGTGCCAAAGGTGGGGGGTTTATTACCCTTAATCCCTTTGTTTGCGGGTCTATCAGCTCTAGGAGCTTTGAGCGGAGGAGCAGCTGGAATAGCTAAAGCGGTTAATGATGCTAAAGCTGCCAGAGATAAATTGGAAGAGCAAAAAAGACATAATAAAGTAATGGAGCAGGTATCTTTGGGAAAGGGTCTATATTTGAAACCCTACAAAAAAGGATGCGGTTTATACCTCAAAACTTATCAAAAAAACTGTTAAAACGACTACCACACCGTGCGCTTACAAACTTAGACTTGAAAAAGTATGTGAAGGTTCTTAATATTCCATATTTTAGAGGTGTGTTTATGCGAGACAAATTACCAGAAAAAATAAGAAATACGAGGCGGGAATTATAAATTTAGATAATTCTCAAGGAGAAGGCACCCACTGGACTGGATATGTCAAAAAAGGGCCAAATATAACATACTTTGATAGCTATGGTAATTTGAGACCACCTCTTGAAGTCATAAATTATTTTTTTAGTGATGGTAGTCCAAACAAAGTATCATATAACTACAACCAGTTTCAAAAATATGATTCTGTGAATTGCGGACACTTGGTTTTGAAATTTCTTTATAAAGGTCTCTGAAATATAATAGTAATTTCATTATTTCTTTAACTACAAGGGGGTCAACATGTCTTTTACATTGGTTTTATCAGGAACCTCAAACGTGTTATCAGCCGACTTTAACCCTCCAATTTATCTAGATGACGACGAATATGTAATCGGTTTAACAAACTTTGAAACATTTAACGCTATACCTAATATCGATGAGAGAAACAATAAATTTACGTGTGGGAATGTACCGTCAGGCGCATACGAATTAGACGACATAGATAAATTTGTACGCGGGGAATTAGAGACTGTGGATTCTGTCTTGAAAATTTCATCTAATAACAACACGTTGCATAGCATTATTGAAAATGGGAAACAAATTAAATTTTATGACGGATCAATCGGAAAAATTTTAGGTTTTAAAAATGGTATTTTAGAGCCAGGCACACATGTGTCTGATTATCCGGCAGAAATAATTAAAGTTAATGCGATATGTATCGACTGTAGCATTGCCGCGGGTTCATATTATAATGGTAGACCTGTTCATATCGTTCACCAGTTTTTTCCTAGTGTAGGACCCGGTTTTAAAATTATAGAGTCACCTCAGAACATTATTTACTTTCCGGTCCATGTAAAAATTATAAATAGGGTTACCGTTCAAGTATTAGATCAAGACGGAGATTTAGTTAATTTCAGTGGAGAAACAGTCACAGTAAGACTGCACGTGAAAAAAATTCCGAATAATGGTTCTTAGATATAATAGTCTTCACTAGTAAGAAGGTTTATAAGAAAAAGTATAAATCAAAACGACTCAGTGCAAAAGTTGCTGCCAAACGACTAACAAGCAAAAATCGAATCTTTTTGAAATCTCTCGGTTTTCTTGTGCTTAAATAATGGAATATTTGGATGTTAACAAAAGCCCACTGATTGATAATTCTATCTGGAGAAAAGAGTTTCATACCTATGACTCCCAATCATCAAAAAAGTTCGAGTACAACGATGAAATTATCATATCTATTCAAGAAATCGGAAAGTATACTTTACCATGTGAAAGCTTTTTGTATATTGAAGGTAGCTTAAAAGATCAGAATGATAAGGTTTCTACAACACTACAGTTTGTAAATAACGCACTTGCTTTTCTATTCAAAGAAATCCGATACCAATTGAATGGAGTCACCATAGATTCCGTCAGAGATGTTGGTATAACGTCCACATTAAAAGGATACTTATCATACACCCAAAATGAAAGTAAAAAGCTTTTAAACGCCGGTTGGTTTTCGAAATCAGAAAAAATTGTTGATTCAAGTGGTAACTTTAATGTTTGTATTCCTCTAAATACATTAATGGGTTTTTTTCGAAGACTTTAAAACAATACTTTTAAATGCTAGGCAAGAATTAATATTGGTTAGGACAAATGCTGATAAAAATGCAGTTTATAGCACTGATGCAAACGAAATCCCGCGAATAAATATTTCAAAATTGGAGTGGGTTGTACCTCATGTTATAGTGGATATAGAAAAAGAACTATATTTCACAAAATTAATAAACAAAGGACAGGAACTTTTAATTTCGTTTAGATCTTGGGAGCTGGTAGAATATCCAGAACTTTTAAAAACAACCAGACATAATTGGCCGGTTAAAACATCTACCAAAGTAGAAACACCACGTCACGTAATTGTAGCTTTTCAAACAAATAAAAGAGGAAACGTCTCTGCTAATATGAGCGAATTTGATCACTGTAATCTCAGAAATATCAGACTGTTTTTGAACTCTGATAAATATCCTTACTCTGATTTGTATTTAGATTTTGATAATAACAGATTTGCATATCTTTATGAAATGTTTTCGTCTTTCCGAAAATCATATTATGAAACCTCCCTTGAACCTATCTCCCCACCAAAGGAATTTAAGGATATGGCTCCAATTACATACATTAATTGCATGTATCAAAAGGAAGCTGTTGAAACGGGGCCGATTGTATTGAGAGTAGAGTTTGAAACAAGCAAAGATGTTCCCGCTAAAACCTCCGCTTACTGTTTAGTTCTTCACGATAAAATGTTTGCTTACAATCCATTGACAAAAACTGTTCGACAAATCTAAAGGGCGCATGCGCAAGAATTGTCTTAAAAGCGAACCGGTGTGCCATTTCTTCTCATTAGCAATGTCTGATCATCTGACACAACGTATTGATCAGCTTCTGAGAGAACTGAAACAACTTAAAACTGCAATCGCAAATTATAAAAAGAAAGTTGAAGTGTTTAGAAAGTTTCGCAATTTAAAAATATGAGTGTAGTAATTGACGTTCAAGGCTTTAAAACCGAAAACAATAAGTTTATTGTGAAAGAGTTTGCTGCGTACGATGGAAGCAAAACATGTCACTGCGTGTTTAAACCACCCTTCCGTATGAATTTATTGCCATCAAAACTTGATACGCGAGCAGTTTGGCTTACGGAAAACTATCACTGCGTTGATTGGGAAGATGGTTTCGTGCCAGTGCACAAGTTTCCAGGGATTCTGCAACACATTGTTACAAAATATGATAGAGTGTTTGTTGAAGGAAAGGAAAAGAGCGATTACATAAGAAAATATTCCACCAACACAGTTATTGAACTCGAAGAGCAACCACCGTTGAGACGTCAAGAATCAAAATGTTTTTTTCATAAAAAGGATCCGTGTGTATGTGCATTATCAAACGTGTTTTACTTGTATGAGACATTTTGCATGAATGAATAAAAAATATATTTTTTAATTATGTATTTTCTTTCAACCCAATTGTAAATAAAACAATGATTAGTTTAAAACTATTTATTTTTATACCATAAAGCGAGATTCATATATTTTACTTCTATTATTTGGACATAATACATTTTTCAAAATTAATTCACATTGCTGGATTCTTTCGTAAAACCGTAGACGATCAAGTACAATAGTCTGATAACTACTCTCCCTAGCTTTTCTGTAAGCAAAATTCCATGTAACCATTACATGAACCTCGTTTTTTTCTTCGTTAAACGTTACTTTTTTCATGTCTTATTTTTTCTTCTATCAGGTTAGGATACAACAACACCATCTCCATCATAGTTGAATCATTTTCACTGCACTGATCAATTCTAGACAATAAAACTTCATATATAGTATCCAAAGGGTTACTATTACTTCTGTTGAGCGAAGTTTTAAACGAATTAAAATATTTCTCAAACTGTTGTTTCTTTAGCATATTAATCCTGTTGGAAATAAGAGGTTTCAGCTGGAAAAGGTTGGTGACTGTTTCACATCCCAAATACACAAAGTATCCATTCTTGAATAGTTTTGTTAATCGGACAGTTTCCCCAATTTTCTCAAAGAATATTTTCGCACGTTCTATATCAATTGGATGCGTGTAGCTGTGTTCTTGCGAATAAAAGTAGTTTAAAACACACCCTTGGCAATCTAAAAACATTTTCCATTCCGTTTCTGAGAGCACTATAAATCCTTTGTTTCCTCCAATTTTCACGCAAGGATCAAAGTTACTGTCTAAGCCAACACCAACATATTTGCTTGATGACCTATTTAAATACCACACGTGTGTATTTATAACGCATTTTTCACTGACACAATTATTATTTTCACTGATACTGTTAATTTCAGGAATTTGAATAAATTCGTTTAGAAAGGAGAAATCAGACATTTTTTCTCAAAGTATGTATACTTAATAACAGCATAATGTTGCTTCTACACCTTATATCCAAAAATCTCCATCCCCACTCATCTGCTAATAATAGTCACTGCGTTTGTATGCCTTCCAAACTATGCGTGTTAAAAATCTAGTATTTAATATTTGCTAATATACTTATTGTTACATAACAAAATGTGTAATTGCATATTTTTTGGTTCGTAGGTATTGCGATCCAATCTGAATAGAGTGTTGTATTATTAAAGAATTCATACTTAATTTTGAAATCACTGTTTGAAGTTAGTCTCAATTTATCCATCATATGTGTGAAAACTGGGTAACCATAATGTGAATTCATCATTGTCATAGGTATATAACACTCTGGTGCATTTTCAGTTTTATTAAGACTTAGACACACATATGCCTCTTTTACCTTTGGTATATAGTTTACATATAGAATATTACCAACCAGAGCGGTTAAAACTATAAGAGAGCTCATGATTGCACTGTAAAATCTAATGCGAAACTGATTTTGTTATGAAGCAATTTTTGTCTTTTATGTGGAAACAAAAGTGTGACTGCAAAAATAAATCCCCTCCTTTTCCCCTCCTTTATATAAGACTAACTGAACAGATCTTCAACAGTACCCCACAAATAAACTAATAATAATGTGGCTTGCTCACGCAACGTATCCAGAAGTGCATGATTTAAAAAGTGGTGCAGAATGCTTAAGAAAACAGTTTTACGATTTAGCATTCCATGCCGAAATTGAAGCTATAGATGGAAGAGGAAGAATTTTACCAATTGAGCAATGTTACAAGAGAGCAAAAATGTACGAAGATGCCGCCGAGGCCTGCGACAAATTTTTATCAGACAGAAATGTGAGGACTTTGGCAGCAGCTCTCGATTCATTAGGTTTGGAGAAATATTTAGTGCAAATAAAAGATTATATAAACATTGATCAAGTTTGTGAAGTTTTAGACATCAATACACTATTGTTTATATTTTATGATAATGAAGATAATGAAAACTGTGATAGTGAATGTGACTATCAGTAACAAAAATGTTAATTTTAATGTTTGCTTTATTATTGAAAATTAAATGAATTTGAATAATTTGTATTTGTTAATGTGCATTTGGCAATATTTGGGAAATAAAACACATAAGCATATTCATTACTTGTTTATTATTAGTATTTGCAATAAATATGTGAAATACAATAAAGGTGTTAGTATGCAAGAGATTAAAGTATAATAATTACCAGTTATAAAATGTTTTTACTAAAACTAAAAAGAGAATTACAGAATATACAATATTTAAAACAGTCCATTTTCTATTGCTACACCTTGTCGAACCAATTTTCTTATATCGACTAGACATATCGAAAGTTTGTGCTAATGGACAACTCCTGCTGTATTTTAAATGTTCAGTTTGTGGGCAATCGTCTGCTGCCCAATTATAAATATTTATATGGCAAAAGACACAACAACATTCATCTTTATCACCAGTATAAAAAAATCCATTTTTTGCCAGTTTTACCGGATTTATTTTACCGGTCCAGTTGTGGAAACTTAAAAGCCTGTTGTAAAAAAGTTTGAAATTTTTTTTCGGAGGTGTTTCATCGTCCAGACACATTGTGGATATGTGAAATTATTATGTTTTAAGAATTCTTTTATACCAAAGTTTAAAGATTTTTATATTTTATTTCGAAACAAAAACTGGTGGGGTATAAATTATTCTGTCTTTGGTTTTTTGGATACTGGTTCATAATCTTCATTTAGAAGATTTAAAAAAATATCAAGTTTTTCTCTCCAATTTTCTTCGTCCTCGTACTTGGAAATATCTTTGTGACCCCACGCCAATGTTTTTGTGGTTCCAGGAATTTGATATCGCTTGTCATCTTCCGATGACAAAGCTACTTTATTTATTAGCTCTGTAAACATATTATGTAAATAAGATTTAAAAACATACATGTTACAATATATTTTTGAATTTTTTTCTACAACTCCTTTATAATGAGAAAGATCTAATTGTTTCCTAACAGTTTTCTTTTTAATACCTTTAGCTTTCTTTTGTATACTTTCGTTAGTTTTTACGCAATACGCTTTAGCACCTGTTCCATAAAAACATTGGATTGGTTCACCAGCAAACTCGTCCTTAAACTTACCAACAATTGATATATTTTGGGGAATGTTATAAACGTTATTTATTTATTTTATTTATTTATTTATTTATTTATTTAACTTACTTCACCCTACAGCCAAGGCCATTTAAAGGGTGGAATAACATGTAGATAACAAACATAACATGGATCATTAATAATTACTCCTAACTAAGTATTAACAAGAAACAACTTAACACTAGAAATAACTTAACACTATGCTGTTGCTTGAGATAAGAACTAGCGAAAAGTTGAGGTGCTCATATAATAAAACACACATTCAACCACTTCAACTCTTAATTGACCTCAATTAACTTCACCTTACTCCTGCATTCGAATAGAGGAAGTGACCCAATTTATGTGTGATTTGAATATGTCGACACTCGAACAAATGGCGTTATAGTTGTTGCAGATATTGTGCATTGGCGAGAACTTCAGCACATTCAGCCTCGGCCTACCTGGGTAGAAGGTCTGGTCCTTGCGAGCTGAGATTCGAGGCACGAGAAAATTTAAGTTTGCCAGCAACTGAGGGCTGTCCACGACATTTGATATTAATTTATGAAGAAACACAACCGAGTAACCAGACCTTCTCACCTGCAAGCTTGTTAACTTGTGTCTAGACAACAGTTCGTCGCTCGGCGTACCTATCTCCGGGTACCTGTTATCTAACCTGTAAGACAGATATTTGAGAAATCTCCTTTGGACTTTTTCCAAATTATTGACAAATACTTGATGGTAAGGGCACCATACTAGGGACGCATATTCTAGTTTCGACCTTACAAAAGCAAAGTATAATAATTTCATAGTGGAAATGTCACGAAAATCGCGTGAGTTCCTAATAATAAACCCATAGGCCTTTAGGGCACGGGTGATTACCGATTCAATATGATTAGAAAAACTAAGTTTTTGATCAAAAATTACACCTAAATCGGCGATTATGTGAGGACGTGAAAGTGTAATTGAATCTAGTTCATAATTGAAAACAAGGGTCTCGGTCTTTAAAGAGTATGACATAACACTGCACTTCTGTGGATTGAGCGGGAGACGATTTTCATGACACCAAGCACTGACATTGGAAATATTTCTCTGCAGGGAGGTACAATCACGCACGTTCGAGATGGAAGAAAAGATTTTGAGGTCATCCGCGTAAATCAAGTAATCAGTATCTAGGACCGTGGAAATGTCATTAAGAAACATGTTAAACAGAAGTGGCCCCAAATTAGATCCTTGGGGAACTCCGGATGTAGCAGTGTAGACCTCAGATCTAGATCCATTGCAGACGACAAACTGTTGCCTATCAGTAAGGTAGGACCTAAAGAATTCAACTAATGAATGTGATAAACCAAACTCAGATAGTTTCCTAAGCAGGATGGTATGGTCTAATCTGTCGAAGGCTTTACTAAAATCTGTGTAAATAACATCGGTTTGTTCCTGATTATCCATAGATTCAGCTATATATTGGGTAATCTGAATTAGATTGGTAGTAGTAGAACGTCCCTTCATAAACCCATGTTGGTGAATCGTAATGTATCGTTTCACATGGAAATACAGGTGTTCGTGAAGCAGAATTTCAAATAACTTTGCAAAGTTACAAATAATAGTTATAGGTCTGTAATTGATGACATTGCTGCGATCGGATTTTTTAAATACCGGTGTCACCTTGGAAAGTTTCCAGGTATTAGGAAATCTTCCTGATTGCAGACTGAGATTAAACAGTTTGGCCAAAGGGCTAGCAAGAACACAGGCACAGTCACGCACCAGAAAAGCAGGAATTTGATCAGGCCCTGATGTAATTTTGGGTTTGAGTTTTTTAGACGCACTGAGAATATCCGACTCAGTAAAAACAGGAATCAGAAGGTTAGGGTTGACTGACAAATCAATATTACTAGCAGTCATAGATGGTAAAACATATGAATCACTAAAAAACTCTGCGAAAGCATTACTAATTTTATCGCTAGTGGTTAGTGTTTCACCATTATATGTCATTTGCAGAGGGATGGCGGGCTTACTTTTTTTAGAGTTTACAAAACTCCAAAATTTGTTTGCATTACCAGCCACAGTCTCCTCACAGTTTCTAACGTAGCGCCTATATGAAATGTCAGTATCAACTTTAACACGCAACCTTAGTCTTTTATAATCAGCTAGTGCACCGCCGTCATCATACTTTTTGTACCTGCGAAATGCCTTACCTTTTAATTTTAAGTTGCTAATAATATTCTTGTCATACCAAGGAGGATAATTTCGCTTAAAAGTACGAGTACATTTGGGAACGCAGCAATCAAACACTTCGGTTAATTTACCATAGAAATAATTACATGCATCTTCGATGCTATCCAATCGGTATAGCGGGTCCCACGATATATTTGAGAGAATTTCGTAAAGTAACGGAAAGTTTGCACGACGAAAATTATATAAACCAATAATACTATTACCAGGGACATCTCTTCTTTTAACTCGATCTGATCTAAACATTATATCAAGGGCAGGGTGAGGGGTGTCCTCGGGCACGAGTGGACCCACCGACTGCTCAACCGAGCAAATGAGATTGCTCCACACCAGATCCAATAACCTTAGATAACTATTGAAAACATAGTTGTACTGATTTAAAATAAAAACGTCAGCAAGTTGCGCTAGAGCACCCAATTGTCCACTCATATCGCCAGTTTCAATGTATCGGCTATATTCTGGTAGGTTAAAATCTCCGACAATTATAATATCGTGGTCGTACAAGCATGAAAGTGATTCGAGTGCGTCAGTCAATTGAACGTATTCCACCATCGGTGTCTGAGGCCGAATGTACACACACACAATACAGAACCTGCAAAAACCAAACCGCAATGTTACAACTATAACGTCAATATTAGGAGACAACTGATTAAACATAGTATTATCGTCAGTTTTTACTATTTTAGGAGAATATTTAGTTTGAACTCCAAGAGCAACTCCACCCCCCTTGCTCCAGTTCAACGCCTGATAATCACGATCAGCACGGAAAACCTCATAATTTGAAGGAAATATTTCCCCACTCAGGATAGAGACATCCAGTGACGTTTCCGAGAGAGCTATTGCGTCATACTCGCTACAGGATATAGAATTGAATATGGCTGTAGTTTTCTTTGGGGTAATTAGAAGTATCAAACTGATCCAAATTATTTTTTATATCTTCGTAGAAATTTTCGGTAGTTACCTCCAATATAAAAGAATCTGTATCCATATATAATAAACTAATATTGTCACCATACTTAGGTTTAAGATACTCATAGTAAAAATTATACATAACAACTTTTGAAATATCTAAAATCGAGAAACCTACATATATCGGTTTATTGTACAATACAGAAACTGTCTGCAATTGAACTGCTATTAAATTTTCAGAAAATACCGCGAGATCTTTAAAATGAGGTTTCGCTATTAACTTTTCCGCAGAATGTGCATTTCCATGTGATTTCCAATGGGAAACAAGTTTAACATTTACGCGTTTTTCTACATTTTCTAGTGTTTTTCCGTAAACGCTATTTGTTAACAATTTAACTTGATTTTTTTCAAACTTAGATTTTGCAACATTTCTAATTTGTGTATTTGTGTCTACATATTTGCGAAGCCATGGCGATTGTTTAAACTTAATGGCTCTGTGGATTTTGGTTAATTTTAGACCGAATTTCAGACATTGTTTTAGATACATATAATGGATAATATAATTGGATTTGTTTTTTAAATTTGGTATCAATTTGGAACATTTAGAATTCGGCGGTTGAAAATTTTCAGGGCAAAACGGCAATTCATTGTGATATGCATGCAAATTTTCAGGGTACTCTATATCTACTTCAAAAACATAACCTATAGGCGAGGTGTCGGAAAGAGCTGATATATCTAGTTTATCAATTTCGTCCCTAGAAACCCAAACTAAGTCTCCTTCTGGCAAGTACTGACGCATGGCGTATCCGTAGAGGTTTGTGGCGTCCAGATACATTATGTAACTATTTTCTTTTGTAGGATTAAAGTTGTCTAAAAATTGATTATTGGCTTCTGACTTTCTAGAAACACAGGTACTTATACCACCTCTAATGCCCTTTTTAAAAAAATGTATAGCATCTGGATCAGTGAGTAACTCCAAATTAACATCTGTTAATTTAAGCATCGCGTCCCAGCTTAGGCTAGGAGAAGTCAGATACTGACAAGGGTCTAATTTGTAAATTTTAATACTATTTTCTCTAAAGTTTTCGAAAATGTCCGATAGGATCAATACATCCGATTTCAAATAAATGTCACTATAGTCGCCTAGAGTTTTACAGTTAAATAAGTTCCATACTTCTTCAGCTCGTACATAATCTTCCTGAGAGATATTTTCAGCAGTCAGCTCATTATAGAATTTATCAATTGTTGGTAATGATTTTTCTGTTAATTTTTCAAACGAATCTACATAAGAATAAGGAAATACCCCCTTTTGTCTAATATACTGAAATTTAAGGTCATCAGGAAAAGCTTTTCTGATTTCCTTACACTGCCCATCCTCTAATACCCCAGATATAACTTCCAGGGACTCTGGTAAAAATTGCAGAGAATCTATGAACCTAAGTTTTAGTCTTAATTTACTTTTCTTATCCATCAGAATTTGTTTACTAAATGAAATATATTTTTCTTTAGTTTGTGCTACTACATCAATGCTTTCTTTATTGTAGCATAATGATTTCACAAACAAATGGCAATCATAGTTTTTTAAATTGTGTAAAATTACAGGAATAAATTCTGGAGGTTTAAAATGCAAATTACAAATGAAGTGGCAGGGACCGCGGTAATCTCCACTCCAATGGCAATGATCTCTACACTTTTTTAAGTTCTGAGTATCCCCAAATGGTTTTTCGCAAATATAACATTCTGTGGCATTATCATACCGGCTTTGTTGGGATAAAGTTAAAGGTTTCATAGGAGTGTTTCGATTAGAAAATTTTAAATATAAATCTTTAACATCTTCTTCTATCCACTCAATAAACCTACGAGCACAGTTCTCGCCTCTATAGATTTTGAATTTGGATAAAGTATCATCAAATGAACATTTCACGTAATATGCAAAAGAGTGTGGAATATGCTCGGAAGTTTTAATTGTGTAGCTAGAATTAGGTTCTAAGGAATCTTTATCATTTGCAATAGGCTTTAAGATACTTTCGAAATCTGCATAAACTACTATGGGGACTTTAAATTGTTTTTGAATATTTTCGAATTTGGATATGTTTGCGGGACAATAATTTCCAAATTTATCTAATATCATATTATTTGAAGGGAAGTCAATCCTTACAAAATTACAGTCATTTTCGGAATGTCTTTGCAATTTGTCGAAAGTTCGAAAATTTTGTAAACAGCCGTCGCAAAGGTGTTTTTTATTCGCATGTTTGGATATTTGTGAGAATACTAATTTACCAAGATCTTTTATACAACAATAGTGATAATTTCCGAGACCATCCTCCACTAGTAATAAATTGACATGCAAATTTTTCTTTTGCTTTGAATAATATAGGGGTCCGACAATCTCCAAAATCCGTTTGTTTAATTTATAAAAAGTTTCTATACCGTATACATTTACAGATACATTATTTTGCCCCTCAAATTTTTGAATATCTCGTAAGTTGACAGGAAATTTTATGTCCATAAAATTAAAAATATTTCTAAAGTTTGGATAAGAACCTGGTTTGTTGGGTTTTCCTGAGGGTTGACACACTGCCGATACCATCGCATATCCAAAACAATATTGGTCGTTATTTTGTACGTTGATGACTGATTTCGTGTTTTGAATTTCTCTGGGTAGAGGAATGTATGAAGATCCACGCAAAGGAGAGTATTTGTTTATGTTTATCTCCAGATGTAGGATTTCTATTAGAATCCAACCTGAAATAATAATTAAAATAATTAAAAATAATTCTGTCGTCGCTGGAAAATAATTTAAAACCCTTACCAGATTCTCGCTCCGCTAGCGAGTCAGATTTCTCCTTAATTATGACAAACAAGTTATCATACAATTCACTAAGGTCAGTAGCCCTGACAACAATCTCAAAAGGTGTGCCAAATGATTTCACTTCGGTCACATCCAGTGATTTTGAATAGTATACACCATATAACTCTATATTAACTTTCAGGCTGGAATGTTTCAATTGTTGTTGGGTAATAAGTCTGATAACAGAACTCTTAATTTCATCCTCAAATTCTTTTAAATCTATAGTATACTGTCGAGGGGTGATTTTGTAGCTTGCGATTCTACATTTGAACGCACTCCGTAAAATTTCTATTCTATCTTCTAGCGGATGAAAACTTTTTGCCTTATGAGAATTTGTTCGCAAATGTTTAGCCCACAGGTTTGTTGGAATATTTATTTTACAGAATGTGCAGTATGATTCTAAAAGAAATATTTTATTAGTGAAATGATACTACAATTTAAAAATATTTTACCTTGAGGCGTTCCATATATCAATGGATCAACTAAAAATAAACAAAAAAAAAATTTTAAATCAACTAACAAACCCTATTTAAAATAACTTACGTGCTATAATGTAGTTTTCTATTTCATTTGTGGATGGCAGTAAATTTTTGTTCGTACAGTTGTTAATAATGTGTTTCTTGGTGTTCGATTTAGTTGTAAATTCTTGCAAACAAAGCGAGCATAAAAAAGCCATTCTGCTAGAAACAAACAAACTAAACAGCATAGAAAAAATACTTATAAAAAGCAAAATAAGCATATATATTAGTCTAAGCATCTACTCTAATACAAAAGCATATACACTAATCTAAAAGGATCTACTCTAATCCAAAAGCATATTTGATAATTCTAAAAGCAATTTTTGTTGTCGCAATATATAATCAAATAAATGTTTGTTTAAATTTTGAGTATTGATATTTTCTATTAAATTTATAAAATTAAAAAGCAGAGATTTTGTTAAGGCAGCACTTCTTATAAATGTTTTTTTTATTGAAGTTTGTTACTTTTCCTACTTGTAATTTTATTTTTAATATATTTATTTTGTCACTGATAGAATTTAAATTTAAAGGTTCAGCCGCATTCCAAGCATTCACGTCAAAATCTGTATATTGTGATATTGAATTTGAGAAATTAAATTGTTCTATTTTCTTCTCGGATTCCTGTAAAATTTCCATTAATTTCGTTACTGCTTCATTTAGTTCTAAATTTTCGGAATTTATATCTGAAGAACTTGAGCCAGACTGTTCTAAAGAATTTGGTTCAGATTCTTCTAATGAATTTTGTGCAGGAATGTAATTATCCAAAAAATCAGATATTTCATCATGAAGAAATTTCTCTACTCTTCTTCAAACTTAAGTATAATTTCAGTACAAATATGACAATTTGGCAGATCGTGGATTAAGCATATGTTTGAAAAACTGTTCATTTTTAAGAAAAAAAAAACCGTTGTTTTCAGAAAAGTAACAAAATTTAAAAAAACTATTATTAGCAAAAGTAAGAAAATTATTAGTACTAAAGAAAATTACCTCTAAACACCTATACGCACTCACTAATAGTAATAGTACTATTAAGCACACTAACTAATAGAAATAATACTTTTAAGCACACTAACTAAAATAGATATATGCATACGGCAAACATGCGTTAAAAGCAATCGAATGATAATGGTTGGTCATGTGTAGGGTCCATCTATATATATAAAAACCCGTACTTTTCAAAATACAGAGACTTGCAAAAGTTCGTGCCCAGTATCATTGCAATGGCAGAATATAACAACAGTTATTATTTAAATGATATTTTTGTTGTGTATAATCTAAATCAACTTAAGTATCTATATAGATATTAATAATCACAGAATCGATAGAGAAAAATAGATTTTATACAGATATATTGTTACTGTAAATATTTCTAAAAATGTATTTTGTCTCTTGTATTATTAAACTGATTTTTCAATTTTTAACCACAAATAAGTATTTTTTAATATAGTTCTTTTATTTTCTAAAGGTTATCCTTTCCTACTAATTATTTCCACAAATTTTTGGTTCTGCATTTTTGTTAATCCCAATATTATATACAATGTTGTAAAACTTTCGCTGTGACTGACATTAATACAGTGAAACTTTCTGAAAAGAGAATAAAAAAGAGAATATAAAGTTTGCATACTCTGCATCAACTTTCATCCAAAGAAAAACAAAACAGAGCTTTCTCGATTAAAAGACATTCATCGGAGATCATATGCGTAGGTTTTTTTTGTTTCATTTATGCTCTTGAAACGTGGATCTTATAATATTATTTCGAGCAGAAATCATAGTTACCTCGCAGCTTCCAGCAAAAATGTTTAATATAATTTATATCAACCTTTTAATCCCATTTATATAAACATGTTCAATGCGATTTTATATCTAAGAAGTATATTCGACGCCGCCACTGTATGCAACTATGTTGCATAAATTTTGGATGCATCTGTTATTATAACGGTATTGAACTTTCGCTACCTGCTTACGCTTACCAGCTGCATTTTTATTTCATTCACTTTCTTGCGGGTCGGGTGCGACCTAGTTTCGAAACATACTCGAGTTTCCCGTGATGTCTCATTTCAGTTTTAAACGTTGTCGGTTTATCTTCGTGTCGCGGCGAACTCAGAATATTTTTTGCAAAGATATTTGACAATACGTACAGATTGTGGGACTTTTTTAAATGTCTCTAAACTTATGTACTGTCAGATTTATTTTGTTATCTCAACAAAGATTGTGTTTTGCGATGTGTTGGGGTGAGTTATTCTAATTATTAACCTTTTTTGTTTCTTATTATAATTCAAAACTAAACGGAAACCCAAACAATCGAAATTTGTAGCGTAAAAACTCGTTTGCATAGTAAAGAAATATGTTTGATCCTTCTGTGTAAACTAGATTCATTTCTGTATTCATAGGAACAGGTGTTTGAATATTATTATAATTGTACCTGTTTTTAAAATACCATGAAGCATTATTTTTGCCTTTTCGAGTACAAAGTTAAATGATATGTTGAATGCGATATTCTAGGGGATTTTCTGTCTCCATTATTTCCATGAATAAATCGATAGGGATCCAAAGAATAAATATATATATAGGTAAAAGAGATTGAATTAAATTTTGTTTCTATTTAGGGGATCTATTTTTCTGTTTGATCCTTCTGTGTAAACTAGATTCATTTCTGTATTCATAGGAACAGGTGTTTGAATATTATTACAATTGTACCTGTTTTTTAAAATACCATGAAAAATTATTTTTGCCTTTTCGAGTTCATGATTAAATCGATAGGGATCCAAAGAATGAGGATATATAATAGGGAGTGAATTCAGAATGCTATAAATAATTACATAATTTATTAACTAAATACGTACAATAAAATAAGTACAATAAAAATAAAAATGTATATATTTTTTAATTATGATGTGACAAATTTCGCCATTCGAATGCGTTCCCTCTCACGAAACGCCTTTTTTGCACTTTTGCTCTTTGTCGTAGGAAATCTTATGATGTTTTTGTTATCGAGTTGTGGCACGTACATTTCTTCTCCGTCCTGGCCCCACGCAATCCAATACTCCTGATCTTGTGTTTTCCTATTCTCCATTTCTAATGTTTTTTTGTTCTTGTATTCATCATACATCCACAACCTTGTCTCTTCTTCAATTGCTTGTTGCAATGCAAAATTCATGTTGACTAAATAATATTCGTGTAAATTAGTACCTTTATAAAGTTAATTCCCCTCTTGAATGAAATTGAGATCAAGGAGAAAATTTGAGATTGTAGAAATGGGGATCGCTGAAAATGTCTGGATGTGCCTTACGGAGTGGGGGACCAATAGAATTTCTAGTTATGGAAAAGGACTTGGTTTGAAACGTGGTGGAGGGTGTGGCTTAAAAAGTGGGGGATCAATAGAATTTGTAGGTCACGGATGAGGGCTTGGTTTAAGAAATGGGGGAAACCATTGAAAATATTAGGGAGATGTGGTTTCGGGGGTGGGGGACCAATAAACATCTGAAGGAGGCGTGGCTTGAGGAGTGGGGGGCCAATGAGATATCTAGGTCACGGATCAGGCCAGCACCATCCATAACCCACTACTAAAAGGTAAAATATGACAACTGATATGATTACATAAATTAAAATTGTCCAGACACCAATTTTATGATAATATACAGGGGTTGATAATAAGTTTTCATTTTCTATTTTCTGATTTTCAATTTTCTTTATAATGCTATTAATTTTTTCAGTATGCAAGGTATTTAAACTTATTGGTGGAATGTTTCGTAGCTTAGTAGCGTAGTTATTTCTTTGATTTTTATATGATTTTATAGTGATATCGTCTAGTGTTAATAAACATTGCATTTCTAGTTCTACCAAATATGTTCCTTTCATAAGTATATTATTTTTGTTATTTTCACATTCTTTAAAAGCTAATGTTTCTTTAGGAACTATAATAATCCATTTATTGATTTCAACATATTTAACTTAAATTTCCGTTATATTGACAGGAATCTGATTACAGGTGTTATTGTGTTTATATCTTAGCAATTCAATTTCGCAAGGGAAAATTGAAGAAAAACTTTCTGTATTTATATTAGTACATAAATATTCGTTATTTAATATTTTCTTACAAGGATTTGTTGAGAATCCATAAGATTTTTCATTATACAATAAGTAGTTAGAAGTTGGAAAAATTACTTTAAATAGATTTTCATGTGGCGTGGGTAAAGGGAACATATGGAATAAAATATATAGGCTTTCTTTTCAGCTAAAGGTACTTCGATTATAAATATGATTTCTTCAAATTTTACATAACTTTTAATTTCCAAAATTTCTTCAAATATTAATGTGTTCTCTGCTACAGGCTCAAAGGGCAGTTTTTCATTTTTTATTTTCGAAGCAACATTTTTGATTTCTCTTATTAATAATCTCGGGTGAATAATAGCATTATGAAAGTTATTTAATTTTGCAAAAGATATAGCAACCACAATTTCATCTAGGATATCGTATATGTTCTGATACATTAAATAGATTTGTATTAAAATAGTGTGTGTTTGTATTTTAAAAGACATATCAATTGCATTCAACTGATATTCTCTCATTATACTTATTATTTCATTTATTTTTGTTTCCAGAATTTGTTGGTTATGAGAAATATTTTTGGAGATACTTCGAAAGGTTTTCATATAGTCGGACAATAAAGTTAATTGTTTCTGCATGGCTATTTTCAAGTTATTTTGATTTTGTTTTAACGTTAAAATTTCTGTGTCATATCTTTCGGCGTCTTCTTGATCAAGGTTTCCTGTTATACTTTTAACTATGCTGCCTAAACCATTTATTAAACCGCGTTTATTCCGATGATTTAATGAGATTGAAGGAGTTATTTGAAATATTTGTTGTTCGATTTTTTCTTCTATATTATTTATTAAAACAAAAGAATTATAGTATTCATTATTCAATTCAGAGGTGTTCCGTGATGTAGCGATTAAATTTTTATATTTTAGGGATATATTTTTAAATTCCTTGATTATACTACTAATATTGAATATTTGTACAAAAGTCCAATGATTTATAATTCTTTGAGCATTTACTAACTTGTAGGGTAGTATACCTGGATTTTCATTCAGGATGTGGAACTGGGAATCGACTCGGGTGGAGCATCCAAGGATGAAGTAGGTCCATCTGTAATAAGTGGCCTTTTAAGTTCTTGTATATGTATAATTTCATGTTTAGTGGGATCGCCTATTTTCTAGATTTTTACTTTATTATTTTCTATCATTTCGATTATTTTATAGGGACCACAAAATTTCTTTTTACTTTTGTTTCTAGAACTTGGAGAAAACTTTTTATAGACGGTTTGATTGAGTTTAAATTCGGTTTCATCACCTTTTTTATTATGTTTCTCAAGCATTCTTATTTTTTGTGTTTCAGTATTTTGTAAAGCGGTTTCATATAATGTATCCAATTTTTCTTTATGGGAACTGACATAGTCTGTATAGAAAGTTGTAGATATTAAGTCAAAAGGATCTCGGGAGTTCGTATGACCTAAAACTAGTTCATGTGGAGAAAATTTGGTTGTGTTATGAGTAGTGCTATTATAAGCAATTATTGCATATGGGATTATTTCTGAGATTGGTTTTGATTTTTCTTTTTGTCTTAGAATTCGCAAATGTTCAATTAAAGTAGAATGAAACCTTTCTACGGGAGAGTTAGATTCATGGTGACCTGTTGTCGTAAAGTGGATATTAATTTTTTGTGTTTTTAGAAGCTCTTTTAAAAGATCGTTATTAAATTCTGTCCCTTTATCTGTAACTATATTTTCGGGACAGCCGAAAAATGAAAAGAATAATATTAATTTATCGCATACAGATTTAGCGTTTTTGTCGTAAGGAAAAGCTTGTCCAAATTTGAAAAATTTATCAAATATAGTGAGAAAATTTTGATTCTCAAAAATAAAAGTATCCATATGTAGGATTTGAGAAGGTTTTGTAGGCGTTTCTGTTTTTACTAGAGGTACATACGATTTTTGTCTACTATATTTTAAAGTTTGACACGTTACACAGTCATTAATAAATTTTGTTACATTATCCTTTAAATGGGGCCAATAATAATTTGACTTTACTCTTTCATAAGTTTCTGAAATACCACGATGGTTTGTTTTACTTTCATGTTGGTGTAATAAAAGTAATTTTTTATCTTCTTCACTGGATACATTATTTAGTAATTTTGTACAGCGTATTAATTTTAACTTTCTAAAATTTTTTAGATATACGTTATTGAATACATTAAATAAATCTTCTTCATAAAAATATAGATATGCTTGTTGTTTTCCTGAAAAATATTCTTTAATAAAATTTGAGATAATTTGTGGATTTTTAGGCATTTCGCAATGATTTATATTATGACTTTCAAATTTTTCAAAAGTTACTTTAATTGTTTCAAGGGGATTCTTTTTAATTAAATATTGATATGTTTTATTATTAATCATTTCGTCTAGTATAGGGATTCCGTCATTTTCAGTTTCGGTGTTAGTTGTATGAACAGTATAAGATTTTTGTATGTTAGGAGGTTTTATTTGGATGTCAGAAATTATTTTTATTTTTCGTGAAGTCTCTGGAATAGGGTTTTCAGGTGGTTTGTCTTCGTCTAGTTCTGGATTTTCACAAATATTTTTTAAATAGTCAAAAATTTCTTTATTTACTTCGCCAGGGTTATTAATTGTTGATTGATTTTCGTAAATATGGAGTTGTATTCGCGATAGTGCATCTGCGTTTAAATTTTGAGAGCCTTTTTTATATATGATTTCAAAGTCAAATTCTTCTAAGCGTAGTCGCCAGCGTACTAATTTCGGATTGGGTTCTTTTAGGTTGAAAAGCCATACGAGGGGTCTGTGATCAGTATAGATATAAAATTTACGTCCGAATAGGTAAGGTCGAAAATATTTACATGCATAGACTATACTAAATAATTCTTTCTCGATAGTCGAGTATTTTATTTCGGATTCATTTAGGGTCCTAGATGCATAAGCTATTGGATTATCATGGGGAACTTGTCCTTGGGAAAGTACGGCTCCTAGGGCGTAATTACTCGCGTCTGTAGTCAAAATAAAAGGTTTTGAAAAGTCGGGGTAAATTAATATAGGGTGATTAATTAATATTTAATTAATTCTTACTGTGTTCAAAAGCTTGCATAAATTCAGGTGTGTGCTCTATTTTCGCGTCTTTCTTTAAACACTTAGTCATGGGTTTTGTAATCTTAGCGAAGTCTTTGATAAAGCGTCTGTAGTAACCGAGTAAGCCGAGAAAGGATCTAATTTCTTTACACGTTCGTGGAACGGGAAAATTTTTTACTGCTGCTATTTTGCTTGGATCGGGTTTAATACCATCTGTTGTAACCAGGTGACCTAAATATTGGACTTCCTTTCGTAGGAATTCTGATTTGTCGAGTTGAATTTTGAATCTTGCATTTCGAAGTCTGGTAAAAATTTCGCGGAGTCTAGAGATGTGTTCTTGGAGGGATGTACTAAAAATAATAATATCGTCTAAATAGACAAAGCATATTTCATTTTGTAAGCCTCTTAATATGTTATTCATAACTCTTTGGAAGGTACTAGGGCTATTTTTAAGACCAAAAGGCATTCGTAGAAACTCATAGTGCCCGGTATCAGTACTAAATGCAGTTTTTGGAATATCGGACGGGTTCATTTCGATTTGGTGAAATCCATTCGCTAAATCAAGTGTAGTAAAATATCAACTGCGTCCTAGTTTATCTAAAATTTCAGTAATATTCGGGAGAGGGTATTTATCGTCAATTGTTTTTTGATTTAATTTTCTATAATCAATAACCATACGCCATTTGGTTTTTCCAGATGCGTCTTGCTTTTTAGGAACTATCCAGATTGGTGATGACCACGGGGCGTTTGAGTCTCGAATAATATTTTGAGCTAATAGTTTTGAAATTTGGGATTTAACTTCCTCACGATGTACTTCTGGGTATCGATAACTTTTTGTAAAAATAGGAGAATCATTAGTTAAATTTATATGGTGTTTAATTTGGTTTGTAAAAGTTAAAGGAATGTCCTCGCAATAAAAAATATCTTTGAATTCTAGGCAAAGTTTTCGAATTTGGTTGCGCTCTTCAGAATTGCAGTGTTGTAAACGTAAGTTTTTTAGATTTTCTTTTAATTTGTTCTCCAAGTGTATTTCTAAATTTTGGTAACTATCAGATTCATAATCGGAATTTTCTATAAAATTTACTTCGTTAGCGTTGACAGGTTCGACTTCAAAGGGTTCAAAAATATCAAGTTGAATTGGGTTATCCGTAGGGTTTAAAATTGTAGTTAAAGCAAAATTATCTTCTATATTTACTAAACAATGGGGAATTTCCATTTCATATAATTGTGTGTAATTTAGAATACCTATGCCAGATTGTATATTAACAGGGATTTTAATTTTTTGTGTTGTTCTTGGCGGTATAACTTCTGTTGTGGGTTTTAAAATTGGGTTCGGTTGTGGTAAATTCTCTTCGGTGATTTGCGAATATATCGGCATTTTCGCGTTTGGGGATTCTAAAGCTTTTTGACTAAATCGAATATCAGCATTTAATTGTTTTATTAGGTCTAGTCTAATTAATCCGTCAAATTTATCTAAAAAGTCGAAAATAAAATATTTATGATATCCTTCAGTGTTGAAAGTTGGAAATAAGGGTAAAATTGCTATTTGATCATGAAAAGAAGTAGCATGTGCGGTTTGCACCAAAAATATCTCATTTTGAATGTAATTTTGAAAATATGTATGCGCTAATTTTTGATTAATAAATGAACGTGTACTACCAGTATCTATTAGAAATTTTGCATCGAGTTCGGGTAAATATATATATATACAACGGTTATTGAAAGATTGTTTAAAACTATCACTTCGTATTGTTGGTCTGTCCAATATTGGGAAAATCCAAAGGGATATCGGGATTAGTCTGGATATTAGTTTCAAAATTTTGAATTTCTTCGTTTTGGGTGTCGGGTTGTAAATAGTATAAATTATTGTAAAATTCGCTCATGTCAAAAGAAGTATCTTCTTCGGGAGTTTGTTCATAAGGGTTGTTATAAGTTTGTTCATAAGGGTTGTTATAAGTTTGTTCATTAGGTTGGTTTATGTTTTCGGTAGGGAATGATTCCATGAAATTGCTAAATAATCGAGTTTGATAAGGTTTTTTCTGTTGAGTTACATAAGTGGTTGTGTCCATTGGTTCGGGCTTAAAAGTATTTTTTGTTACAGTACTTTGCTGTGGAATTTTTTGATTTTGGAACATTGAAGGTCTCATTTGAAAGGTTGGTTTTTGGAAATTAGGTTGACTATTTTGAAAGGGTGGTCTTTGAAAATTTGCCTTGCAAGACTCTTGCTACCAAGACTCTTGTTGTCAAGACTCTTGCATTATTTATTGCGTACAAAGCTTGTCCAGACAAGTTGATGCAGCGCTGCAGAGCCGCCGTGCGGCGGGTCGATGATTAATTTTTTGAAATTATTGACATAGTTTTTCTTTTTTTGTATTTTAGTAATAATTTTGTTTTAATGTTTTCATGATTTTCAATTCGAAATACCTCTTAAGTCGAAGACTTTCCTGGACGAAAACGGCGAAATCCACTCTCCAAAAATGACCCGATCTAACACTATGCCACACTAATATGAAACGAAACAAAGCATTAGAAAGTCCAATAGACCCGAGAAACAGCTAGTCTATCGTTAAAGAAAACACACTGTAGCGGATTAATTCAAGAGTACATACCTACCTACTAATTTGTTGAATTTATATGAATTCAAATTAGAATGATTTTGTTTGTCGGGAATCGGGAAGTATGCATTTCCAGCCGCGAAAGCGGCGTAATACGTTAACTTTCAATTTCTTTTTGGGTATACCTGTAATGGCTGGAAACATGGATTAGTATTTATTACTTACTAGGAGTATAGTAAATTAAATATATTTACTAAATAATATACTAGACAGTATACACTAATTATTCTTAAATAACCGTGTATATATGCTTATTTTTTAAAAATCAATATTATCGTCAGCTACATTCATTGATCTTATTAAAGTTTTACAGAAATTATAATTACAGATATCTAGTAATCTTTGCAAGATTTCTTGCTTTTAGCAAGATTTCTTGCAAAATTGCAAGAGTCTTGTAGAATAATTTCTTGTTTTGTCTTGCAAAGCAAGACAAGAAATTTAAAAGAGGCTTGTCTTGTTCTTGCAGCAAGAACAAGACAAGCACAAGAAATTTGCAAGAGTCTTGTGAAACACTAATCTTTGGCAACATTTCTGGTAAATTTTCTTTGGCTCTACGAATTGCTTCGCTTTCAATGTTAAAGAGAAGAATTTTTGAAAACTTTTTAACAGTATCAACAAAACCATTTGCACAAGTAACATCACATCCTTGTGCAACTTTTCGGTCCGCAATTCTTTTAATGGTTCCCCCGATACCATCCATCGGGCCTTTTCCGTGGCCTGGAGCACTGAAATTCCACAAGAGTATTAGGGAAAAACTTGTTTAAAGTTTTAGCAGCGAGGTACAGATTATATCGGTTTCTGTACTGTGACGTAGGTCCATCGGAAAATTCTATGATGCGATTGATTGCTTCAGATGTTGTAATTTTGGTCAAGTGTTCCAAAATTGGTTCCATGTGACACCAAATAGGATGAGCCTGGTGATCCAGATTATCAGAAGAAGTAGCAAACGATAAGATCTCTTGGACATCGGCATTGTTTTTAAAATAAGCTACCCCTGTATGAATTGATATTTGCTTTTTGTTTGCACCAAAATGCATCGTCTGAATCTCACTGCTGAGTTTGGTGACAAAGTTTTCCGAGAAATCTATTTGCAGAATGATTTCACGAGGTTGTAAATTTTCCTTACAAAATCGTAGATAGTTCAATTGGTGTAGCATCAAATCAACATGACTTTTAAATGCAGGCATTTCATGTAGCAGTAGTTCGACTAAATTCTTCTTAGTTATATCAGTGGCAACTTTCGATGTTATTCTAATTTTTTTTGTTTCATTTTTAATCATTCTTGATTCTATTTGTGTTTTCCACTGATGTACTTTTGTGCTGTCTTGTTCATTTACTTTTTCCAAACTTATCTCAAAATCATTCTTAGCTACTTTATCTAAATCTCTTTTATTTATTATTCTTTCGGAAAAGCATTTATCTACAATAAACTTGAAATTCTCATGTCTAATGCAGGCACAGGTTTCCCTGTCTTTTAATTTTGCCTGAACCACCCAAAACGGCTTGTATTTATAAAAAGTTGTAAAAGATATTAGAATCTCAGGATGTTTATTTTTGAATAACTTGAAGCAGGATTTCAAGTTGTGAAGAAGTATTTTTTTTTGTTTCTTAATTTTGTTCCTTGTGATAAAATCTTGTTTTCCTGGGCATTGCTTTGAAATTTGATCGTCTTGAAAAAAATTTCTAATCTTCAATATTTCTGTTTGGTTAAATTTGCAGCTCTTCTTTTTCTTGTCATAAACTGACCACGTTTTCTTCTTTCCCGTAAATTTATTGTTTTGCTTATATGGCACTATTTTTTGAATTCTACTGTGCAATCTGTTTTTCTTTAGTACGCTTCCAGATAAAACTTTTTGAAAAACTTGTTTCTCCTGTCTATTTATTTCATTATTGGATGTAAAGTTCATTTCTCTTTGAGTTCTTAATGCCTCGCCAAAAATTAACTCTTTTTTATGTCATGTGGCACTTCTCTGCCATTTAACATTATTTCGACTTTTGTTTTTGGTGCTCGGTAATTGAGCTGCTAGTGGTAGGTGCACTTTCTTCTTTTATGTCTTCTTGATGGATTTAACTTTATTATTTTTCCTTTGGTACCTTGTCTTATATTTATTTTTTTCTCTATGTAGGTGTTTAATTTGTGTGTTCTGTTCAAAGATTTGTTGTTTTAATGTTTCAGTTCCTCGGTACAATCTTTTGAGTTTAGTTTTTGAGCGTTTTTGTGCAGCAATTTTTTTATTTGGTGTGCTTTTCGGTGTGGTCTCAGGGATATCAATTTTTTCCAGCTGCTGATTTTTACCTTCCATGACACAATCGTTATGTACTACTTCGTCGTATGACTCCACGTCTGAGCCAGGTGGCGTGTTCGTAGTTATGGCTTTTAAGGCTTTGGTCTTCACTCTATAATTTCTTTTCGTGATTCTCCAATATTCTTGCTGGCGTTTTTGTTCTTTTTTGGGCATATTTCCTATTTTCAAAATTTTTCCTTCGGCTCTTTGTTTTCGTTTCCTTTCTCGATCTCTCTCTCTCTCTCAATAAATCCTTTTTTTCTTCAGTCATGCTTTTTCTGCACTTTCTAGACCTTTCTGCAGATGTCAGACTATGTGATTTTTTATTCTGTTTTCCAGAAGGTATATATTTTTTAATTTTAGATGCGATGATGGAAACTTTTTGCTTAGTCGTAGCAGTCCTGTCAGATCTTTCACTCCGGATAGAATCAGCATCGATCTCTATATTTTCCTTGTCCATAATGCTTTTATTGGATGGAAGAGAAAGGATTGAACCTACATCATTTGTTAACTCTCTCTCCTCTCGGGATATCTGTTCTTCATAGTTAAACTTTTGATACACAAAAGGCGATTCGGAGAATTGTCAGTTACTTCCAAATTATGATTAGAGAGTTTCCTAGAAGCTATTTTTTCCTTTCTTTCTTTCAACTTACTATTTTTCTTTTCACTTTTCTCATTTTGGTTTCGTATATATGCTGCCTCTTTATCCCTCCTTAATTTTTCCTTAAACTCATCCATCATAGCCCTGTTTAAAAAATATATTCACTGTAATTCCAAAACAGTTCCTTCAAAACGATAATAGTTTTTCAGTTTTCCAGCTACCTATATGAAAGACAAACGGATTGTTTCCACGTGAATCTCAAATCTCTTAAATAATAGCTAGTTACCTATTTAGACTAGTATAATAAGATTGTCTGGTCCGCAACATAAATGTCCCATCTGCAACAAATTAAAATTGTTGCAGACTGGACGTTGCAGACCGGACAATATAAAACATTTGAATTTTTTATAACATTATCTTTAATCTTATCCACCTAATTTTAAGGTTATGTACCTACTACTGGCCAGTTAACATACACCTAATCTAAATAAAGTGGGAAGTGTTGCAGACAAGACAACTAATTCTGTGACATACCCGTATTTTACCCAAAAACATGAAAATAAAAGACTTACCGCCACTTGCTATCAACACAACCACACACTGCACTTGTCTAGAAAGATGGGGAACACAGTGTTGCCAAATTCGAGCTTCTGAAAGTCCAACATTGTTGGCGTTGCAGAAAGGACAACTGATTAAGGGACATTGCATTTTCTTTTATATGTACATTTTAAAGTTAAGTTAAAGAATAAATGAAAACTGTATATTTATAGCTATTAACAAATATTTGAGAAATATTTATACCCATCTTACAGAAGAAAGAATGTAAAAGCTTCTTTATATTAGTCATAAATGGTGAAGAATATACCAGGGGACAGTTGCAGACGCGGACATTTCAATGCTGTTACGATGCATGTTACATCCAGAATATTCCTGACGTTTCACGAAAACTACGCATTACTTTACTTATCATGTTTACCACTTTTAAGAACTGCTGACTCTTTCCTGTATTCAGATTTCTGCAGACAATAGTTCCTTAATCAAATTACACTTGTAGATGTTTTTCTCTAGAAAAGATCCAGAAGCTTGCCTAAGCATTTTGTCTCCCTATAAATACTTCGAAACCCAGAAACCGAGAGTTCTCCGTAATAGTTCTCCGTTAGTAATAGTTCTCAGTCGTAGTTGTTCTCCGTAATAAGTCATAATAATAGTTCCTAGTTCTTAGTCGAGTTAGTTTCTACTACTTCAAGTTACGTTGTGTGCCATTCGATGAGCTAATATCGCAAACCAGTGTACAAAGTTAAAACAAATAAATATTCCTTTTTTTAAAAAGTCATTTTCACTGGCACCGGCGTAACAATTTGGTGGCAGCGGTGGGATCCACTAGAAGAGGGGTTAAGAAGACACCCAGTGGATCCCAATCTACACTTCGAAGATACTACAGTTCCTGAGCAACGAGTTCCTGAAGCAACGAGTTCCTGAGCAACACAGATGAAACTACAGATTTTGTGAGTGGCAATTTTGACTTTTAAAACTTTTATTTTTTGTTGCATTGTTTATTTTTGTGTATTTGTTTATTTTATTTATTTCGAATCATCATTTTTTCAAAATGGTTAACGAACAAGAAGAGGTAGTAGGAACTAACGAACCACAATACAATTTAAGAGACATTTTCGCTTTAATACCGGAATACGACGGAGATCCGATATCCTTAAACACATTTATTAGCGCATGTAAAACCGCATTTCAAATATGCGATGAGGAACAGAAATTATTTGTAACAATTAGAATTAAAAATCAACTCCGTGGAAAGGCAGCGCAACTTATTAATAGTAGAGATTTAGACAAGTGGGATGATATTAATAATTTATTACAAACACATTTCGGAGATCCGCGAGATTTAAATGTTTGATTTCAGACCTTCAGAGATTACGTCAAATGCCAAATAAAAATCCATTAACGTTCTGCAATCGTCTAATAAATGTAAATTCTAGAATGCAAAGCGCAATTACTAAACAAAATTTAACTAATGCTCAAAAGCAAGCGCAATCACAACTTATCGAAGATATGACTCTCAATACTCTTTTAACAGGTCTTGAACCAAAAATTGGTCAAATAATTAGAGCAAGTAATCCAGATACCGTACTAGAAGCTGTAAACCGAATAAAAAGAGAACTTCAACTTACATATTTCGAAAATCAAAGACTTCCAAGACAAAATTATGCAAATAATACCTTTAATAATCAAAATAAAAAATTTTCTAAACCAAAATTTTGTTCATATTGCAAAAAGCAAGGGCATAACATTCAAGAATGCAGAAGTAAAAATAAAAGACATAATGCACCCAGTAATCATTTCCAAAATTCTTATGGAAATCAAAATGAAAGATACAGTTCTAATTTCCAAAGAAATAATAATAATAATTTCTCTAGATCGAATAATTTTTCTCGACCAAATAATAATTTTAATAGACCGAATAATTTTCCATCTCAAAATTCAAACTCTAGTTTCCCTCGTAACAATTTCCAAAATTTTTCAAATCAGAGGCAATTTCCCCAACAAAATTCTAGACCTAATTTTCAAAATAACTCCCCTAGAACTCATCACATAAATGCAAAACCAACTTTCCCTTGGAACTCAAATCCAACTCCTTCAACTTCGAGAGCACCCTCTATAACTCCAAATTCTTCCCCTAACGTAAATTTTACTCAACCAGCCTCGGACATTACTTCACAAATGAGGAATCTGAACATGTCCTCAAAATAGAACCTGTATACAAAGTAAACTTGCATTGCGAACCAAACGAAGAACTTTACTATATCAAAAATTCAGATAATTTTAATTTTTTAATTGATACTGGTGCATCTATTTCATTAATAAAACCTCATGTAATTCGGCATTTAAATAAAGTTATAACTCCAGAGAATATAAAAATCAAAGGTATTTCAGACGAAGTATACACTGTCACAGAATCTTGTTTTCTTTTTCTTGGAAAGGATGAACTTCCACAAAAAGTTTTTATTTTTAACCTTCCTATAGCTTTTGACGGAATTTTTGGAACGGATTTTATAAAATTATTTCATGCTTCTATTGACATCCCTGGAAGTCAATTAATAACTTATGAAGGAATAGTATCACTGCATTGTACCTTAGATGATTATCCACAAAATGTAGAAAATATAATTTCGATAGAACCTCGAGTAGAAAAGATATGTAAGCTTAGAACTTTAAAACATAAAAATACTGATGCTATTGTTTCAGCAAAAAATGTTGAAAATGTTTATTTACCTAATGCCTTAGTTCATATAGATAATAATGGAGAATTTATTACAACAATTTTAAATAATAACGAGTCTAATAAGGTAGTTAATTTTAAGGAATTAGAAATAGAATCATATAATGAAAATAATTACAATGATCCTACTAATAAAGTAGATGAAAACGGAGTATATAAAAATGTTTATCCTACAATAAATGTAGATGATTTTGATCCTACTATAAAAGTAGATGAAAATGAAAGTTGTAATTTTAATAATCCTAATAATAAAGTAGATGAAGACGAAGTAAGTATTTCTGAGATTTATGTTGATCCTACTGAAAAGGTAGATGAAAATAATACTTATCCTACTATGAGAGTAGATGAATATAATAATAATTATGAAGTTAGTAAAGTTGATGAAAATAAAGTCTATGAAGATATTGATGACGATGATGTTTTTATTGCTGATAATGTTACTAAGTTTTGTATTATTGATATAAAAAATGATAATGAATATAAAGAATTTAAGAAAAGTAAAAGTTTAGATTGTCCTAAGATAATTGAAGTTAACAATAATTTATTTGATATGCCAGAAAGATATTCGCTAGCGCATTGTGTTTCTTTAGACTTAAAAATGAGCGCAGGAATCGCGGCTAGTTTTAAAGAAAAATATAATCAAATTAAGTATTTAAAGGAGCAAGTTAATAATGTAGGACAAATTGCAATTCTTAAAAATCCAAATAGTTTTGTGTATTATCTGGTAACAAAAAGATATTTTTGGCAGAAACCAACGTATAGTTCTTTATGGGTTTGTTTAAAGGAATTACGGGAACATATTATAAGAAATAATGTCAAACACTTAGCTATGCCTATGATTGGTTGTGGAATTGATAAACTAAAATGGTCCAAAGTCCAAATTGAAATTGATCAAAAAGATATGGAAAAAACTGCATTTTCGGTAGAAAACGGACATTGGGAATTTTTAAGGATGCCATTTGGGTTAAAAAATGCGCCCAGTACTTTTCAGCGTGTTATGGATAACATACTTGCAGGTATTCAGAATGAGCGATGTCTTGTATATATGGACGACATAATTATTTACTCTCAATCTATAGAAGAACACGTTTCTCGACTTTCTGAAGTCTTCGATCGATTAAGAAACTCAAATTTGAAAATTCAACCTGATAAGTGTGAATTCCTTAGAAAAGAAGTAGCTTACCTTGGTCATGTTATTACTAAAGACGGAGTAAAACCAAATCCCGAAAAAGTAGAAGCTGTAATTAAATTTCTTACTCCCAAAAATCCGAAAGATATTAAATCACTTCTAGGCTTGGCAGGATATTACAGAAGATTTATCCCAAATTTTGCGAAAATAACAAAACCATTAACTACCCTACTAAAAAAGGATGTTCCATTTAATTTTATTGATGATTGTGAAAATGCTTTTAATCAATTAAAAGTAGCTTTAACTACCAGTCCAATTTTGAAGTACCCAGATTTTGAAGAACCTTTTGTAATAACTACTGATGCATCTGCCTTCGCAATCGGTGCTGTTTTATCGCAAGGACCAATCGGTAAAGATCTTCCAATAGCATACGCATCAAGGACACTAAATACAGCTGAATCAAAATATAGCGTAATAGAAAAAGAATTACTCTCAATTGTATGCGCCTGTAAGACCTTTCGTTCTTACATTTATGGTAGGAGTTTTAAATTAGTTACCGACCATCGTCCCCTAACATACCTTTTTTCAATCAAAGACCCAGGAAGTAGACTTGCAAGGTGGCGTTTAAAATTAGAAGACTATAATTACGAAATAACTTATAAACCAGGCAAAATAAACAAAAACGCTGATGCATTATCAAGAATCAAAATCAACCCTATTGAAGAAGCTGTAATTTGTCATACTAATCTAAATAATGAACCTTCAACCTCTAAAGAACCTGAATTAACTGATGAAGATATAAATGAACTAGACAACGAATTTGCTAGATTTATGAACTTATACAAGACTCAAGCTTTAATTGACTACTCTAAAGTACAAATCTCTAATACACAGTTACTTGACAAAGATCATAAGGATATAATCGTATTTATTCAACAAGACAAAATTAGCGAAATGCATGACAAAATAGTTGATGACATTTTTGAAATGGAACCCAAATTCGATTATAATAAAATAAGTATAATGACAAGTCAACCCGTCCCAAGAAGAACATATTATATTATTGTTTTACCTTATAATCTCGAAATGGCTACACAATTACTTTTCGTTTATTTGTATAGAGATAAAGATGTTCTAACCAGCTCTAAAACTTATTGTGTTGAAAATAATACAGATTTCCCAATGTTAGAGATGTTAAGTTTTATTTATTCAGATAAAGAAATGAGGTTTATAATTTGCCAAAATATTGTCGAAATCCCGGATGCAGACCAAATCCCAATAGTGATAGATAATTACCATTCAGGCAAATCAAATTTTCACAGAGGAATTAATGAAACAATCAGACGAATAAGACAAAAATATAATTGGTCCGGACTGACAAAAGACGTCGAAAATTTTATAAAACAATGTGAGATATGCCAAAAAGCTAAAATTTGCAGGAAAAACTTATCAAATCCTTTGGTCATTACTGAAACACCTTTTGAACGAATAAATTTAGACATTTTAGAAATTCCAACAAAACATTTAGTTCTAACAGTTCGCGATGAATTGACTAAATTTACACAAGCATATCCTGTTGAAAATAAAACTGCAAAAAATGTAGTTAACGTCTTAATTTCATATTTTTAACATTACGGTACACCCTTAAGAATTCATTGTGACAGCGGACGAGAATTTAATAATCAATTAATGAAAGATTTATGTACACTATATAATATTAAATTAACATTTTCTAGTATCAATCACCCTCAATCTAACGGCTCGTTAGAAAGATTTCACGCGACATTACTTGAAATGATAAGAACAATGACTTTAGAACAACCTGGAGAACACCCTTTACAATTATTACCTTATGCTTGTATTTGTTATAATAATTCTATCAATCATACAACAGGTTATTCCCCATATGAACTAGTTTTTGGACATACGGCTAGTCGCCCCGCCGAAACGTTATATAATGAAGAACAATTAATTTCAAAATACGTCAGAGATCTAAATGCCAAAATAAAACATTATTATGAAATGAAATTGCTAGAAAACGTACTGATCTAAGAAAACAAAAAGCCAAAGAAAGATTTGACAAACAGAATCCAACCCAACATGAATTTAAGATAGGAGATAAAGTCTGGTTAAAGGAATCAAAAACAAATTAGCAAACAAGTTTAATGGACCTTACGAAGTTAGAGAAATTTATAAAAATTCTTGTCTAATCTATAATCCAATAACTGATCAAACAACTAAAGTCAATTTTGATATGTTGAAAGAATGCTATAGCAAAGAACAAAATTTGAATCAAACAAACTTAAATGAAACGGACAATATAGAAGAAACTAGGTCAGTAGGTTCAGAAGATGATTAGTCAACACAACAGCATTGGCTGACTAAAGTATTTTGTTTCAGGTTTGTGTACCTCGGCATTGGTACACTCATCTCAGCAGAATATGCAGAAAATCCGACACATTACTCTCTTAAAACGATTTATAACCCTGTAGGGCTTTATTTTCACCAAACTTCTAATGTAGAAATTTCTAATGATAAGTGGACTATTTTGGTATATAAAGACATATACTCTCTTAAAAATGCTTACTTTTATAACGAACAAATTTTAATAGATCTCGATAACTTTTTATATACCACGAATCCACGTATGGAAAGATTCAGAACATAAATAAAAACTCATTTAAGCTTACTTCACCAAATTTCGAAGGACATTAATTCAAAATTTAGAGATTTAAAATACGATGTTAATAAAAGTTCGAAACGTGGTTTAATAAATGGCATAGGTTCAATTTTTAAATTTATAACCGGAAATCTTGATTCTTCTGATGGTGAATACTATACTATAATTGTATCAATAAATTAGCTAGAGACGAACACGAACTAGAAAATCTTATGAAAAAACAAATCTCGGTTACAACTTCAGTTATTAAAAATTTCAATGAAACCTTACGAAAATTACAAGTCGATGAATAAACATTTAATGATGATATAAAACAAATTGAAGAGTCTATTTACGATATTACTGATAACCTAAAATTTTATGATGCTAAATTACAAATATTGGAGATTGCTGAGCAACTGATGGAATCATACTCTTTTATCGAAACGTCTTTAAGTGACATGCTAAATTCAATTACTTTTGCTAGACTAAACACAATACATACTTCAATAATTTCTCCTATGGACCTTCACAGCGAACTAAAACGAATTTCTGAAAATTTGAGTAGAAATCAATTACCTTTTACAGTACAACTAGAAACTATAGGATATTATCTCGATATCTCTGAATTAAAAGCATTTGAAACTGAAAGAAATTTAGTTTTTGCAATAGAAATACCACTTGTTGAACCTCAAACTTATACAATCTTTCGTATCTATCCAATTCCAATTAAAGACCAAAGAACGCATTTAGTTCATACTCTATTTCCCAGTTCGAATAAACCATATATTGGCAGAAATGATGATTCAAGCCTTTATATATCAATCCAAAATTATGAAAATTGTAAACACATGCAACAAAATATGAAACTGTGTAAAGACTTAGTGCCCGTGCCTATAAACAATGATGCTGTCTGCGAAGCACAACTTTTAAAATTCCAAATCCAGATGCCACAAACTTGTGAAAGTGTAGTAGTGAACATGAAAGGATACAATATCTACGTTTTAACCACAAACACATGGTTAATAGTGACTGTCGAAAACTTACCAACGACCATTAAGTGCGACGACAAGACGAGTTCCCTCGTAATAAAAGAAAACTCAATCTTAACAATGGAGAAAAATTGTTTCGCTTATATAGGAAACATTTATATAAAAGCTCAAAATGAAAAAACTACGAACATTACCTATCCCTACGAACCAATAAGGATACCATATGATTGTTGTCACAATTTACCTGAAGACATTAAGTTACCAGAACTAAAACCATTAAAAATGAATAATATTAATTACGAAAATCTTGAAGTGGCCAAACATCAATTAGATCAATTTTCCAAAGATATCGACGATTTAATGAATCAAACCTTTGTTGACAAATATTATCCTTGGTTTACTTATTTAACTATTACATTAATTATATCCTTAATAATTCTTTATATATTTTGTAAATGTCGTAAGAAACCTATACCTAGACTAAAGATAGGTATTGCGAACGAAAACTCAGGTGACGACTATCCACCTTTTCCTCCAGACAAAACTGTAATCCAAAAATTAAAAAGGTTTATACCTACTAAGAGGAAGCCTATTCCTAGATCAGTTCGTATTGGCGAACCCATCGAGGAAGGCGAAGATATCGAATTAAATTTAAATAAATCCACTGTATACTAATCATATTAGATATTAATTGTATTTACTCTCATTATTACTTAACTATTGTTTATTATTATACCTATTGCTTATTGTAACTAATCTGTATACCTATTATTACTTAATTATATTATATTATTATTATTTTATATTGTAATCTCGAACCTTACTAATTGATAATTTTATATTGTTATATTTTACCATAAGCTTTGAAAAGCTGTTGCATGGCACCAACTTTTTTAAATAGGGGAAAGTAATTGTTACATCCAGAATATTCCTGACGTTTCACGAAAACTACGCATTACTTTACTTATCATGTTTACCACTTTTAAGAACTGCTGACTCTTTCCTGTATTCAGATTTCTGCAGACAATAGTTCCTTAATCAAATTACACTTGTAGATGTTTTTCTCTAGAAAAGATCCAGAAGCTTGCCTAAGCATTTTGTCTCCCTATAAATACTTCGAAACCCAGAAACCGAGAGTTCTCCGTAATAGTTCTCCGTTAGTAATAGTTCTCAGTCGTAGTTGTTCTCCGTAATAAGTCATAATAATAGTTCCTAGTTCTTAGTCGAGTTAGTTTCTACTACTTCAAGTTACGTTGTGTGCCATTCGATGAGCTAATATCGCAAACCAGTGTACAAAGTTAAAACAAATAAATATTCCTTTTTTTAAAAAGTCATTTTCACTGGCACCGGCGTAACAATTTGGTGGCAGCGGTGGGATCCACTAGAAGAGGGGTTAAGAAGACACCCAGTGGATCCCAATCTACACTTCGAAGATACTACAGTTCCTGAGCAACGAGTTCCTGAAGCAACGAGTTCCTGAGCAACACAGATGAAACTACAGATTTTGTGAGTGGCAATTTTGACTTTTAAAACTTTTATTTTTTGTTGCATTGTTTATTTTTGTGTATTTGTTTATTTTATTTATTTCGAATCATCATTTTTTCAAAATGGTTAACGAACAAGAAGAGGTAGTAGGAACTAACGAACCACAATACAATTTAAGAGACATTTTCGCTTTAATACCGGAATACGACGGAGATCCGATATCCTTAAACACATTTATTAGCGCATGTAAAACCGCATTTCAAATATGCGATGAGGAACAGAAATTATTTGTAACAATTAGAATTAAAAATCAACTCCGTGGAAAGGCAGCGCAACTTATTAATAGTAGAGATTTAGACAAGTGGGATGATATTAATAATTTATTACAAACACATTTCGGAGATCCGCGAGATTTAAATGTTTGATTTCAGACCTTCAGAGATTACGTCAAATGCCAAATAAAAATCCATTAACGTTCTGCAATCGTCTAATAAATGTAAATTCTAGAATGCAAAGCGCAATTACTAAACAAAATTTAACTAATGCTCAAAAGCAAGCGCAATCACAACTTATCGAAGATATGACTCTCAATACTCTTTTAACAGGTCTTGAACCAAAAATTGGTCAAATAATTAGAGCAAGTAATCCAGATACCGTACTAGAAGCTGTAAACCGAATAAAAAGAGAACTTCAACTTACATATTTCGAAAATCAAAGACTTCCAAGACAAAATTATGCAAATAATACCTTTAATAATCAAAATAAAAAATTTTCTAAACCAAAATTTTGTTCATATTGCAAAAAGCAAGGGCATAACATTCAAGAATGCAGAAGTAAAAATAAAAGACATAATGCACCCAGTAATCATTTCCAAAATTCTTATGGAAATCAAAATGAAAGATACAGTTCTAATTTCCAAAGAAATAATAATAATAATTTCTCTAGATCGAATAATTTTTCTCGACCAAATAATAATTTTAATAGACCGAATAATTTTCCATCTCAAAATTCAAACTCTAGTTTCCCTCGTAACAATTTCCAAAATTTTTCAAATCAGAGGCAATTTCCCCAACAAAATTCTAGACCTAATTTTCAAAATAACTCCCCTAGAACTCATCACATAAATGCAAAACCAACTTTCCCTTGGAACTCAAATCCAACTCCTTCAACTTCGAGAGCACCCTCTATAACTCCAAATTCTTCCCCTAACGTAAATTTTACTCAACCAGCCTCGGACATTACTTCACAAATGAGGAATCTGAACATGTCCTCAAAATAGAACCTGTATACAAAGTAAACTTGCATTGCGAACCAAACGAAGAACTTTACTATATCAAAAATTCAGATAATTTTAATTTTTTAATTGATACTGGTGCATCTATTTCATTAATAAAACCTCATGTAATTCGGCATTTAAATAAAGTTATAACTCCAGAGAATATAAAAATCAAAGGTATTTCAGACGAAGTATACACTGTCACAGAATCTTGTTTTCTTTTTCTTGGAAAGGATGAACTTCCACAAAAAGTTTTTATTTTTAACCTTCCTATAGCTTTTGACGGAATTTTTGGAACGGATTTTATAAAATTATTTCATGCTTCTATTGACATCCCTGGAAGTCAATTAATAACTTATGAAGGAATAGTATCACTGCATTGTACCTTAGATGATTATCCACAAAATGTAGAAAATATAATTTCGATAGAACCTCGAGTAGAAAAGATATGTAAGCTTAGAACTTTAAAACATAAAAATACTGATGCTATTGTTTCAGCAAAAAATGTTGAAAATGTTTATTTACCTAATGCCTTAGTTCATATAGATAATAATGGAGAATTTATTACAACAATTTTAAATAATAACGAGTCTAATAAGGTAGTTAATTTTAAGGAATTAGAAATAGAATCATATAATGAAAATAATTACAATGATCCTACTAATAAAGTAGATGAAAACGGAGTATATAAAAATGTTTATCCTACAATAAATGTAGATGATTTTGATCCTACTATAAAAGTAGATGAAAATGAAAGTTGTAATTTTAATAATCCTAATAATAAAGTAGATGAAGACGAAGTAAGTATTTCTGAGATTTATGTTGATCCTACTGAAAAGGTAGATGAAAATAATACTTATCCTACTATGAGAGTAGATGAATATAATAATAATTATGAAGTTAGTAAAGTTGATGAAAATAAAGTCTATGAAGATATTGATGACGATGATGTTTTTATTGCTGATAATGTTACTAAGTTTTGTATTATTGATATAAAAAATGATAATGAATATAAAGAATTTAAGAAAAGTAAAAGTTTAGATTGTCCTAAGATAATTGAAGTTAACAATAATTTATTTGATATGCCAGAAAGATATTCGCTAGCGCATTGTGTTTCTTTAGACTTAAAAATGAGCGCAGGAATCGCGGCTAGTTTTAAAGAAAAATATAATCAAATTAAGTATTTAAAGGAGCAAGTTAATAATGTAGGACAAATTGCAATTCTTAAAAATCCAAATAGTTTTGTGTATTATCTGGTAACAAAAAGATATTTTTGGCAGAAACCAACGTATAGTTCTTTATGGGTTTGTTTAAAGGAATTACGGGAACATATTATAAGAAATAATGTCAAACACTTAGCTATGCCTATGATTGGTTGTGGAATTGATAAACTAAAATGGTCCAAAGTCCAAATTGAAATTGATCAAAAAGATATGGAAAAAACTGCATTTTCGGTAGAAAACGGACATTGGGAATTTTTAAGGATGCCATTTGGGTTAAAAAATGCGCCCAGTACTTTTCAGCGTGTTATGGATAACATACTTGCAGGTATTCAGAATGAGCGATGTCTTGTATATATGGACGACATAATTATTTACTCTCAATCTATAGAAGAACACGTTTCTCGACTTTCTGAAGTCTTCGATCGATTAAGAAACTCAAATTTGAAAATTCAACCTGATAAGTGTGAATTCCTTAGAAAAGAAGTAGCTTACCTTGGTCATGTTATTACTAAAGACGGAGTAAAACCAAATCCCGAAAAAGTAGAAGCTGTAATTAAATTTCTTACTCCCAAAAATCCGAAAGATATTAAATCACTTCTAGGCTTGGCAGGATATTACAGAAGATTTATCCCAAATTTTGCGAAAATAACAAAACCATTAACTACCCTACTAAAAAAGGATGTTCCATTTAATTTTATTGATGATTGTGAAAATGCTTTTAATCAATTAAAAGTAGCTTTAACTACCAGTCCAATTTTGAAGTACCCAGATTTTGAAGAACCTTTTGTAATAACTACTGATGCATCTGCCTTCGCAATCGGTGCTGTTTTATCGCAAGGACCAATCGGTAAAGATCTTCCAATAGCATACGCATCAAGGACACTAAATACAGCTGAATCAAAATATAGCGTAATAGAAAAAGAATTACTCTCAATTGTATGCGCCTGTAAGACCTTTCGTTCTTACATTTATGGTAGGAGTTTTAAATTAGTTACCGACCATCGTCCCCTAACATACCTTTTTTCAATCAAAGACCCAGGAAGTAGACTTGCAAGGTGGCGTTTAAAATTAGAAGACTATAATTACGAAATAACTTATAAACCAGGCAAAATAAACAAAAACGCTGATGCATTATCAAGAATCAAAATCAACCCTATTGAAGAAGCTGTAATTTGTCATACTAATCTAAATAATGAACCTTCAACCTCTAAAGAACCTGAATTAACTGATGAAGATATAAATGAACTAGACAACGAATTTGCTAGATTTATGAACTTATACAAGACTCAAGCTTTAATTGACTACTCTAAAGTACAAATCTCTAATACACAGTTACTTGACAAAGATCATAAGGATATAATCGTATTTATTCAACAAGACAAAATTAGCGAAATGCATGACAAAATAGTTGATGACATTTTTGAAATGGAACCCAAATTCGATTATAATAAAATAAGTATAATGACAAGTCAACCCGTCCCAAGAAGAACATATTATATTATTGTTTTACCTTATAATCTCGAAATGGCTACACAATTACTTTTCGTTTATTTGTATAGAGATAAAGATGTTCTAACCAGCTCTAAAACTTATTGTGTTGAAAATAATACAGATTTCCCAATGTTAGAGATGTTAAGTTTTATTTATTCAGATAAAGAAATGAGGTTTATAATTTGCCAAAATATTGTCGAAATCCCGGATGCAGACCAAATCCCAATAGTGATAGATAATTACCATTCAGGCAAATCAAATTTTCACAGAGGAATTAATGAAACAATCAGACGAATAAGACAAAAATATAATTGGTCCGGACTGACAAAAGACGTCGAAAATTTTATAAAACAATGTGAGATATGCCAAAAAGCTAAAATTTGCAGGAAAAACTTATCAAATCCTTTGGTCATTACTGAAACACCTTTTGAACGAATAAATTTAGACATTTTAGAAATTCCAACAAAACATTTAGTTCTAACAGTTCGCGATGAATTGACTAAATTTACACAAGCATATCCTGTTGAAAATAAAACTGCAAAAAATGTAGTTAACGTCTTAATTTCATATTTTTAACATTACGGTACACCCTTAAGAATTCATTGTGACAGCGGACGAGAATTTAATAATCAATTAATGAAAGATTTATGTACACTATATAATATTAAATTAACATTTTCTAGTATCAATCACCCTCAATCTAACGGCTCGTTAGAAAGATTTCACGCGACATTACTTGAAATGATAAGAACAATGACTTTAGAACAACCTGGAGAACACCCTTTACAATTATTACCTTATGCTTGTATTTGTTATAATAATTCTATCAATCATACAACAGGTTATTCCCCATATGAACTAGTTTTTGGACATACGGCTAGTCGCCCCGCCGAAACGTTATATAATGAAGAACAATTAATTTCAAAATACGTCAGAGATCTAAATGCCAAAATAAAACATTATTATGAAATGAAATTGCTAGAAAACGTACTGATCTAAGAAAACAAAAAGCCAAAGAAAGATTTGACAAACAGAATCCAACCCAACATGAATTTAAGATAGGAGATAAAGTCTGGTTAAAGGAATCAAAAACAAATTAGCAAACAAGTTTAATGGACCTTACGAAGTTAGAGAAATTTATAAAAATTCTTGTCTAATCTATAATCCAATAACTGATCAAACAACTAAAGTCAATTTTGATATGTTGAAAGAATGCTATAGCAAAGAACAAAATTTGAATCAAACAAACTTAAATGAAACGGACAATATAGAAGAAACTAGGTCAGTAGGTTCAGAAGATGATTAGTCAACACAACAGCATTGGCTGACTAAAGTATTTTGTTTCAGGTTTGTGTACCTCGGCATTGGTGGTACACTCATCTCAGCAGAATATGCAGAAAATCCGACACATTACTCTCTTAAAACGATTTATAACCCTGTAGGGCTTTATTTTCACCAAACTTCTAATGTAGAAATTTCTAATGATAAGTGGACTATTTTGGTATATAAAGACATATACTCTCTTAAAAATGCTTACTTTTATAACGAACAAATTTTAATAGATCTCGATAACTTTTTATATACCACGAATCCACGTATGGAAAGATTCAGAACATAAATAAAAACTCATTTAAGCTTACTTCACCAAATTTCGAAGGACATTAATTCAAAATTTAGAGATTTAAAATACGATGTTAATAAAAGTTCGAAACGTGGTTTAATAAATGGCATAGGTTCAATTTTTAAATTTATAACCGGAAATCTTGATTCTTCTGATGGTGAATACTATACTATAATTGTATCAATAAATTAGCTAGAGACGAACACGAACTAGAAAATCTTATGAAAAAACAAATCTCGGTTACAACTTCAGTTATTAAAAATTTCAATGAAACCTTACGAAAATTACAAGTCGATGAATAAACATTTAATGATGATATAAAACAAATTGAAGAGTCTATTTACGATATTACTGATAACCTAAAATTTTATGATGCTAAATTACAAATATTGGAGATTGCTGAGCAACTGATGGAATCATACTCTTTTATCGAAACGTCTTTAAGTGACATGCTAAATTCAATTACTTTTGCTAGACTAAACACAATACATACTTCAATAATTTCTCCTATGGACCTTCACAGCGAACTAAAACGAATTTCTGAAAATTTGAGTAGAAATCAATTACCTTTTACAGTACAACTAGAAACTATAGGATATTATCTCGATATCTCTGAATTAAAAGCATTTGAAACTGAAAGAAATTTAGTTTTTGCAATAGAAATACCACTTGTTGAACCTCAAACTTATACAATCTTTCGTATCTATCCAATTCCAATTAAAGACCAAAGAACGCATTTAGTTCATACTCTATTTCCCAGTTCGAATAAACCATATATTGGCAGAAATGATGATTCAAGCCTTTATATATCAATCCAAAATTATGAAAATTGTAAACACATGCAACAAAATATGAAACTGTGTAAAGACTTAGTGCCCGTGCCTATAAACAATGATGCTGTCTGCGAAGCACAACTTTTAAAATTCCAAATCCAGATGCCACAAACTTGTGAAAGTGTAGTAGTGAACATGAAAGGATACAATATCTACGTTTTAACCACAAACACATGGTTAATAGTGACTGTCGAAAACTTACCAACGACCATTAAGTGCGACGACAAGACGAGTTCCCTCGTAATAAAAGAAAACTCAATCTTAACAATGGAGAAAAATTGTTTCGCTTATATAGGAAACATTTATATAAAAGCTCAAAATGAAAAAACTACGAACATTACCTATCCCTACGAACCAATAAGGATACCATATGATTGTTGTCACAATTTACCTGAAGACATTAAGTTACCAGAACTAAAACCATTAAAAATGAATAATATTAATTACGAAAATCTTGAAGTGGCCAAACATCAATTAGATCAATTTTCCAAAGATATCGACGATTTAATGAATCAAACCTTTGTTGACAAATATTATCCTTGGTTTACTTATTTAACTATTACATTAATTATATCCTTAATAATTCTTTATATATTTTGTAAATGTCGTAAGAAACCTATACCTAGACTAAAGATAGGTATTGCGAACGAAAACTCAGGTGACGACTATCCACCTTTTCCTCCAGACAAAACTGTAATCCAAAAATTAAAAAGGTTTATACCTACTAAGAGGAAGCCTATTCCTAGATCAGTTCGTATTGGCGAACCCATCGAGGAAGGCGAAGATATCGAATTAAATTTAAATAAATCCACTGTATACTAATCATATTAGATATTAATTGTATTTACTCTCATTATTACTTAACTATTGTTTATTATTATACCTATTGCTTATTGTAACTAATCTGTATACCTATTATTACTTAATTATATTATATTATTATTATTTTATATTGTAATCTCGAACCTTACTAATTGATAATTTTATATTGTTATATTTTACCATAAGCTTTGAAAAGCTGTTGCATGGCACCAACTTTTTTAAATAGGGGAAAGTAATTGTTACATCCAGAATATTCCTGACGTTTCACGAAAACTACGCATTACTTTACTTATCATGTTTACCACTTTTAAGAACTGCTGACTCTTTCCTGTATTCAGATTTCTGCAGACAATAGTTCCTTAATCAAATTACACTTGTAGATGTTTTTCTCTAGAAAAGATCCAGAAGCTTGCCTAAGCATTTTGTCTCCCTATAAATACTTCGAAACCCAGAAACCGAGAGTTCTCCGTAATAGTTCTCCGTTAGTAATAGTTCTCAGTCGTAGTTGTTCTCCGTAATAAGTCATAATAATAGTTCCTAGTTCTTAGTCGAGTTAGTTTCTTTCAAGTTACGTTGTGTGCCATTCGACGAGCTAATATCGCAAACCAGTGTACAAAGTTAAAACAAATAAATATTCCTTTTTTTAAAAAGTCATTTTCACTGGCACCGGCGTAACATCTGAAGATTTCATTCTACCCTACTATAAAAAAAATGGTAAATGCTGATGTAACTTGAAGATACATTTCTGTTGCTCAGGGACATACAAAAAATATATTTGACACAAAATAAAAAAAATCACCATAATAGATCATAACTCTTAAACGGTAGAAGATATGGAAAAATTGATAAGATCTAAATTTGTTCATCTGCTCATGCACATTTTGAGTATGAGCCCTCTGGAAAAGGAGTTTTCTTGATGAAACGAATAAATATCTTGTATGGCGGCCATATTGGATTTATGACACCATAAAAACCAAACGCCACAACTCGGAGGTAAACACCCGGTACTACGCCATTACGTAGCATACAATAAAGAGATTCCACATAGTCGCAACTTCCCTTCACAAAAGGTCCCACGGAATACATTATGCTCCTGTACTATTTATTACCTCTGAGATTTTAGTTTTTTTGTTAATGCCAGTAATTAATACTTGTGGTATAGTTGATATATTGTACAGTTTGTAAACCGTGCTCACGTGAGAACTAGTAGTACCCACCTGCAACGTCCTAAGGTATTAAAAAACATTTGAGAAATCTGTGATATCAAGAACGAATATAATTATTATTGTATAATTGCGATGTGTGGTGTCTTCCAACTAGATCCGGCACCAACCACCAAGATAAGCAACATAGCTAAAAAAAAACACTTCCTGTGGGTTTTTCCCATAAGAAAGAAACGGCAATCGGTAGAAATTCGGCAGAAGATACGTCTAGAGGTTTTCTGTTTAGAGGAAAACAGATATACGTCAGTATTCCAAAGGTATGAGGAGTATCTACGTTGAGAAAATGACCATGCTGCGAAGTGCACCGGCGAGAAATATGCGATAAAGACGGCACTGAGGGAGGCTAGTAGGAGAAGGTTGCGTGGTGCTATGAAAATAGCTTCATTGCCGAGATTCACTCACTTCTGATTCGCGTTTTTATTCACCTTTTGCTCCGGAAATTCCAGTACGACGATTCACAGTCGAACGAGAGCTTTGGCACTCTCCTTGTCTCGAACACATGGTCCTCTTAAGGCCTCTATTAACGACTAATCGAAATTGCCTAGGTAACTACCAGTTGGAATAATTTTCCGTGTCAATCTCTTCGAATAAAATACAAACTTGGACGGAAACACAACTGACATACACAACTAGCCAAATGGAAAAGAAATAAAAGAGTTACTTTTCTAAGGATGACTAAGGATGACGATCTAATAATAAATCAAAATAAACGACCTGACCTGATGCGTTAGGCGATAGGGATTAGCTACCTTAGACGCGGCACGTGGACTGGATTAAGAAAGTGAGGAAACATTATCGCTTTCAGAACACGCGGCCATAGGCTAGGTAACTTATGCATAGATGGCGCTGAGTACCCTATCTTTCAAATAAAAATAAAAAAACCGATTATAGATGTAGCGGGATTTTCAAACGCTACGGGGTCGCAGCTAGGACTGGCGAGGAGGCTGGCTTTACGCAACCGTTCGGACCTATGGCGAGCGGGCCGCGGATCTGGGGAATCCTGTTTCTCGGGGAAAGCCTCCTGACCACCAACTCCAACGGTACTGGACGGTACCGTGTTCCAGCGCAACAAGGGAGACGAACACGCCGATTCCCTTGCAACTAACTAGAGTGGACCCCACCTGTTTAGGACAAGGTGACGAACACGAGGATTCCTTGGTTTCTGCAGGGGAGCAGCTGAGGATCGAGTGGTTGCCAAGAAGCGGGTTCCACTCCAGCTCTGGGGCTGCGAATTTATACCCGTCGATTTTGCTGAATCGGCGGGTGGACTTTGGTTTGTTGCTTCCCTTACTTATGAACGGTGTCCTCTATTTTCGTTATTGACTGCCCCTTGTATGTTTTGATAAAAAATGATTTCTAAGCATTTGGTTAATTGAGGTCGCCAGCCAGGTGTAAGTAAATTTAATTTGGCTAGCAAAATATAGACGGTTAAAAGTCACTTTCATGACTATAAGATATTCATTCATTGAAGCGATTCATAATTCAAGACATTCTTTAAATTTTGGAAAAATTAAAACGGGTTGAAGCTTATTTTTTCCTGATGTCTTAATTTCTTCACTTATTTTTATTTCAGTTTTTTCATTTGATATTATTACGTTCGCACTAAAGAGATTTTTTATATTGGTTGTACTGTGTGCCCTGAAGTTAATGATAATAGCATAACTATTTTTTCTGTCAGTAATACGAAGGTTATAGATTCGTGAGAATAAAGCCCTTTAAATATGGTTGTGGATCCCAGGTTGATTAATATTTGGGTTTTGGAGGACAGCCCTTCAAAAAAACTCTTTACCGTGTTTTCTTTACTCGAATCTGGTGGATTTATTAGATTTGATCCAGACCTATAGAAATTCAGACTTGAATAAGACAAACCATTTGTCATTTGTTCTTGGAAAAATATAAGCAAATGCTGTATGTTAAATTCTACTGGCGTATGATTATGCATCTTAAAATATTTCCACCACTTTCGGCAACGTACATCATACTTAGCGAAGCTATACAGGGTGTAACTGAACTGATGGTCAAAAATGAAACCGCGTATTCTTGGAGTCAAAATAAGGGCACTTCTTCATATACTTTTTTCTCTTACGGGTTATAGTTTTTTTTATACAGAGCGTAGAAATGTAGAGAAAAATACACATATTTCTTGGTATCTCTAGAAGTATACGAGATATTTTCTTCAAACTTGGCGTGTCACATGTCACATGAGCGGATGAGCTGTCAAATTTAAGCTTAATATGAAGCTTCTGAGGTCCCCAGTTGCGGAGATACAGGGTGTTATTAAAAGTAATTAGTTCAGAAAAATATGAATACCCTGTATAATCGCATTTTTTAAGTTTGTTTTGAATGGTAAATTCAATGGTTAACAAAAAGTATCTCTTAGTATTTTTTCATATTCTCAGCCGTTTCTTCAATCAAGTCTACAAATGTTTGTTTTATTTGTAATAATAGACCCCCGGTTTTAAGCCGAATTTCTGCTAAAGCAAGAGTGCAGATATATATTGATACAAACATTTATTTTCCAAATTCCCTTCGACTATGTCATCACCACTTGGATGATAATCAATTTCTTCCAAGGTTGTATTACGAAGGCTTTAACTATTTAAATAGACCTGTAAGACTACAAGGGGCAGACGTTTCCAGCTTTTTTACTGAACTTCGCAATAAGGCATTAATTAAGAGAGAGGAGCAAATGGCTGATCCGAATACGTTTTCAGATGAAGAATTGAAAACAATAACTTCTTTGACAAAACCACAATTTGAAGATCTTTATAGTCACTATGATTCTGTGAATGAGGGAAATAATCGACAACGACGTGTTAAAAAACGGGATCTTATGGCGTGTAAATTAAGGCAAGGTATCTCAGATGATTTTCTAAAAATAATGTTCGCTTATTCCACTCGTCAAAGTGCCAGCATGGCTATTAGTGTTGTAAGAAAATCTTTAATAGTGCGTTTTGTCCGTGAAAATATTGGACTTACTGCTTTAACTCGTGAACAGTTTATTAATAGACATTTAACAGATTTCGCTAATATTTTGTATAATGATGATCATAATAATCGTAAAGCTGTTGTCATTGTTGATGGAACATATAGTTACATTGAGAAATCAGGCAACTGTCGAACCCTGCGGCAATCATATTCCTGACATAAGGGCCGGCACTTAGTGAAACCTGCATTATTAGTTGCACCGAATGGATATATTTTAGACATTCAAGGGCCTTACTTCGCTGATGGTCAAAAAATGATGCAGCAATGCTTAGGTGTGAACTAGAGGCAAATATTGGCGGTATCAGGAATTAGTTTCAAGATGGGGATATATTTCTTGTTGATTGAGGGTATCGTGATATTGTGCCTTTTCTTGACGATTTACATTTTGATTGTCACATGCCAGAAAGTCTGCAACGAGGGCAGCGCCAGTTAACAACAGAACAAGCAAATAAAACAAGACTTATAACCATCCAAAGGTGGATTGTCCAAGCACGAAATGGACATATCAAGTCACTGTTTCGTTTTCTGGATGGTGTTATTCCAAGAGCTCACGTTCTTCATCTAAGAGCTGGCGCAATGATTAATAAATATCACGAACTTATTGTCATGGACGGAAAAACTGCCGAGTTAGCTCAAATACTTAAAGAAAAAATACACGATGTAAAGGTACTTCAAGCATACATAGAATTTGAAAACTTAGAACGAAGACGTGCAGCTTGGACCAGACTTGATGAATATCAATTGCAAGGCTTCCCACAGTTAGATTTAGACTACCTGAAACGTTTATAAACAGGAATTTATCAGCAAAGTTTAGCACCGTCTTATGTTCAAGACAAATTAGATCACAATGGAACCGAACTATTTGAATTTGATGAAAGTAGGAATGATCCAGGACTGCTTCGAATAAGAGTATACTCCCGATATAGAAATGCTACGAAGTACCAACTGTGGATCTCCTTTCTTAATGATGACAACGACGAAATGGACGAGGACCAAGAAGGCCCAATCAAAGGATATTATTCTACTTGTAAGTCCGGAGCAAGAACTCTGGGGTGTTGCGCCCATATAGCCAGTGTTTTATGGTACTTGGGATATGCTAGACACCAAGAAGTAATAAAATATCCCGACCACGCCTTCTTGAATTATATCAAGGATGCAGCTAACAGATGGGATCCGAACAACGACCAGTTAGTTGTTAACCTTGAAGACTAGGGCCTCATATAACATAACACAACACAACACAACACAACACAACACAACACAACACAACACAACACAACACAACACAACACAACACAACACAACACAACACAACACAACACAACATAAGATAACATAACATAACATACACATACACATACACTCACACCCACACATACAAGCTGCACACGGGATCAGATAACCGCCACGTCCTCGTCGTTGGTCCTGGGTAAAGCAAAGAGCGGCGCACACCTTTATAAACTCAATATTCATAAAAAATCATTAACTAATACACAAAACCCACTACAAAACACCACAATATGGTGTTTAAGTTGATGTGGGAGCATGGGGAGCAAATAGATCGCGCCGCATCGGAACCCGAAAATTTCCGATTTTGCCAACTTTGTTGTGTCGCAGTATAGAAATGGGAGCTTTTTGGGGGCTAATTTTGCTAATTTTTTTTTACCATTTTTTTCCATTCCGGGAGGCATATTCGTATCGGACCTAGCTTATTGCACGCCGAAGATTGCCGAACTAAGCCTCATAATATCGGACTCGCGTAATAGGACAGGAGTATGCAATCAAGAGCGACCGATACGTGACCATTTAAGAAAGTAAACTGCCATGGAGAAACTAGGCGAATTATAATTTGAGAATTGCCTTTGTTTAAACTATTTGGAGAATTTGTTATCACCTAAGCTAACATTTAATTCCACACACATATTATATAGTGAATGCACTGCTTTTATATTCTTCTTTGTCTTCCTTCCTGCCTGCAATCGCCTTTTACCAGTTTTTTTTGTGGCCACTGATAACGGTTGCACACTTATTTTGTTTACCCGTCCTTTTTGTCTTTTTACTAAATCTTACAGGATCAGCTTGTTGAAACTTTAACATTTTTAACATTCATAACGATGCACTCGATAAAGTTGTCGTAGAGTTTGCGTTTTGCAATAGGCTGTAACGCAGGAATTAATAGCAGCCGAGAAGTATTTACATCTGTGTAAATCTTTTTAACAAATTGCGACCAAGTTTCTCTGTTTCTGAGATAGTAACTTCATTCGCATTTGAATAATTTTCTTTACAGTCTTTTTTATTTTCTTCACATGGTAATGGACACAAAAGTCCTTCTGATGTACCCTGTACCTACAATCTTCCGTGTATATCAGTAAATATAATTTCTAAGAGAAAATATAATATGATATAATCCAGTTTGTGGAAAATCCCAATCAGACTAAATTTCTGCCTTCCCGATTTCGTCTTTGCGGATTACACAAAGCTTGTTCTTGTTTAAATAGGTACGCTAACTTAACTTGAGTATACCATATACAGAATGCCCTGTTGTTATAACACAAATTCATAATGCTAAGCAAACACAATTTCTAAGCATACTACCGTATTATGTAAAAAAGCAGGTATAAATGAAGAGTGAATATTACTTCTAGTTTCCAAATATGGTGCATCGGGCGGCTACTTAACACAAAGGTTCAACAAATTTTCAGTATTCACGTTACATGGCAGATGAGTTCCCACGTACTGGCACATCCCCACATTCAAACAAAGGTGCGGTGATGATTCATAACAGACGTGCAGCAGAAATATGAAATTTTTACGACTTGTTATTAGGAATGAAGCGGACGTAAAATCTGGTTATTAATTTGGTTGCCAATATTTTCTTATTTGAAACTGAAATTTCCATTCTTTTTTTCTTTTCAATTCGGGCTCAATTCCAGGTGATAATTTACTAAGATTTACATTCCATTTTGAAACCTTCGTGAGCAAACAATTGAACATACAGGTTTTTCAGAAAATACATTAAAAGGCCTCTTTGAGGCAAGATATTATAGACGAAGAAGTTGATTTACGATTTTCTTTCACTAATTTCTTTGTACATTTTATTGAAAAAACTTACTGGGACAATCCAAATCCAGCTAGTGATAAAACTCTGAATACTACATATTTATTTTTTCTGCTCAATGCTCAATTAGGACTAGATTTTAACACTATTTAAAAGTAAATTATAAATATTGCTGTACAAGTGGTACAGTGTGTTTTAAATATAAGTTTATGGATTTATTCTTTCTATTTAGACTTCTTTGAAATTACTTGATTGGGTTATAAAATAAAATTTGTTTGCTGTAATACAGTGGGACAAAATTTAGGTGGAGTAAAATATTGGGATGGGGCAAGTTACCTGGAAACTAAATAAAATAGCGATGGTAATCAAGAATATTGCCAAATTAATTATTTACCAAATTATTATTCATTTGTGAAGCAAATGGAAAACAAAGGCGTATTGATAGAAAATGTTTCCTCAAAAGCCCATAATCAATAACTGATAAACGATTTGGCAACAAGTTACTTCTCCTTCTCATAACTTTACATATGCAAGCTGAGTTTTCTTCATATAATATACAATGGCAAACTTGTTCTATTAAGCAAATATGTGTGTTACCTTAATTAGGTATGTACTTACTATATATTACGTAGGTATATTCAAAGTGTCCTAGATAATAAGAAGTTACGAGCGATTATCTAGGTTATTTTTAAAATCCACCGATGTTTCTAAAACGAAACTTGTGTAGGAAAAAAAACAATAATCGCCAAATATTTTTTTGAACAATTTAAGATGGCTATTATGTTGCATTTCATTTGCAGCATTTACAACTACGTACGTTTTAGCTGGGACAAAAACATCACATTCGACAAAACTGGAAACGATATTCAAGTGTCCGGTGCAGATTCTATTCACTTTACTAGTCTAGCTAGAAAAGTGGTACAAAATCGCCATATTGATTTTTTTTCTAAGAAGTTGGTTATTTGGCGATTACTTGTTTGAAATTCAATTGTTTTTTCTTGGTGACGAATCAGTTACTTAGAAACAAACTACACAAGTTGGGTTTTGAAGTTCAATATATCTCAAAAATTACCGAGATAATCGCTCTAACGTCTTATAGCTGGGATATCCTGTGTAATACTCTCCGTATATGAATAAATGCCTAATTTATATATTAATGATATATTCTCTTTTTTTCGTATTTGTTTAGTACCTACAATGTACAACTATTTAACCACTTAAGTAGTGAAAGTACTTAGGTTGATCCTATTTGTCCAGAAATAAAAACATGTTTTTTTCAATCTAATTAACAACGCAAACCTTGAATTTTTCTATACTCAAAATAAGAAATCTTACAACACTATTAAAATCAATAGTAGGCCTACCTATTATAAACAAAATTATGCAGTGCGATAAGTATTATCACTGAAGTAGTAGTTATTAGGTAATAGCAAAATAATTAGTGCAAGTCTTATTTATAAATCCAGTGGTCATGGTACATGTAAGGTTTGTCACAGGAGTAGTAGAAATAAGTATTTATTTCCTCGTTTTGGAAGTGTACTGGGTGCCCGGCTGTAAGTGATACACTCGATTGATTCCGAAAATTTTAAAAGCCTCTGGTCCCTTTTTTCCAAGAAATCTAATGTCGTTTAGGAAAAATAATAAAAAAATTATAACCGAAAAAACATTTTTTTTTTCAAAAAAATCAACACAATTAAAAATATACTCGTACATGCTTTTGTATTTCATTATACCTTCGTTTTATACAACTTATCCAACAAATTTTAATCACGTTGCAGTGTTACATAATAATACGAATCGTCAAAAAAATGTAGGTAATAAAAGTCCAACAGAAATCGAGATAAAAGTAATAAAATTTATAACACACCACTTTTTCTACAGAAGCTGTTAGAAATTGTCTATTGACTTGAACGCAGGCGTGGGCTCGTCGAATCTACTTTCGGGGCACTAGTTGAAACTTTGAACAGTTTTGTAAAAAGACGCCCATGATCTGTCTTAAACTTTGTTATTTTGTAACTCGTTTTCTCTTGGACTTTTATTAATTTTTTTTGACAAATCGACTTCTCATAATATGTGGTTAAAATTTGTCGTGAACCACCCTGTACTATAAGACTCTTTGTAGTCATATCTTAGTCAATGCAATAATATAACGTGCTATTATATAGTTTATAAGCGGAATCTGTCGTCGATTCTTGCATTTGTTATTATTTATACCTTACTTCGTTTATAAATTTATTATCTTTTGGTTTTTATTGAACTGAAGTGTAAAAGGTACCTGACGAGTGGTTAACCAGAGCTGCTGCTTTTAAATTTTAAAACTTCTTTTCCAAATATGATCACAGTCGTCTTCTTTTAATAAAAATATCCCAGAAAAGGTTTTTGTTTTTGCTTGATTTTTACATCGTATTTCTAAACTTTCTTCTTCCGTGAAAACGGCTATAAGTATCGATCAATTTCGGGAATTATTTCTAACTGATTTTCTTTTATTTCTAATTTCGTAAATTGACAGGATTTTGGATTTTTTTATAGAATTTCTTTTTCACAGGACGTATTATAGTTTGTTTGCAGCTCAATGAAACAATGGTATAATTTGCTTTGTGTGCATATGACACTCAATTTTTGATTTTAAAATAAAATTTGTATATGGAATGATAGTTACAAACTCGGACTCACGCTTTGTAGGTATTGGTGTTAAATGATAAAGGTCAAACTGATTTCCAAAGTCGATTGGTATTGATAGGAAATAGATTATTTGATTATTAGTTATTTTACCGGGAATTTTGGTAGGTAACTGATTCAAAATCTAAAATATTTTCTAATGTGAGATCGAAGGGAAATTCATTTTTGTGGTGATTTGAGATTTTTAAAAGTTCTTTAAAAAGTTCGTTTGGTTTTATTATACTTAGGTGTATAACTCCCATTTATAATTATTAAATAACTGTTTAAATATATCCTTACCAAAAAGAATATCTTGGTGTGTGATAGTTAGTTTGGTAATTTCATTTAATTGCATAATTTTTTATTTCGATATTTTTCCATTGTGCTGTATCGATTGAACTGTGCCATTAAAATGTTTGACTAATGTATGACTTACAGAATATTGCATTTTGAGTTGAGCCTGAATGCTTTTCTCGTTGTTTTTCATGTGATTTAAAATCTTCTATATTTTTTCACCATCATTACCATCTAAATTTCCAGTAATATACTTAACTACGGTTCCTAGAGGAATAAATACTTGCAAGCACTTAGGTACCTAGGGACTTCTTGTGGGATCACGGTCGGATCTTCTATATGTATACCTTAGGCTCGTAAAAGAGACTGAATTGATTCAGATAATATCAAAACTAAAAATCCATAGTGTTCCGGGCCCAGATGGTATACAGAGTAAATTTTTGAAACAGATGCATCCCTATCTAACAAAGCCGCTAGCGCACATAATAAATTTAGTGGTAACCTACCGATCCAGTGAAAGGAATCGGTCGTTTCGCCGATTTTCAAATCGGGAGCGCCTGAACAACTATTGTTATATCTCAGTTATAAATTAATAATGTCGCAAAGATTTTTGAACACATCAGCACCATGAAAAACAGATTGTTGGATTTATTTGGTCACAACAATGTCATTACTGATAAGCAGCACGGTTTCATAAGCGGTTCTAGCACTGAAAGAGCACTTCTAAATCTTTCTCATACCGTGCTGGGCACCTTGGACAGGTCGGAAAGATGTTTAGCTGTCTTCCTATACTAAAATCGAGCAACTCTTACGCCTGGCGTAAACAAGAGCACGTGCGTTGAAATATCCGCCATAGCCGCACGGAGGTACGACCTTTATTTAATTTTAGTCTTACAATTGTGTACATCAAAATATTTCAGACAATTGGCCTAATTAAAATGGTTCAAAACATCGATAAAATTATTTGTGGCAGTGTTTAAATAGCTGAAAACAAAAGATAAAACCGAATATCTACACTTTTGCGATCGAGCACGCGTCCCTTGCCGAATCGGGTGAAATTTTATAGCCTACGTGGAACACGTGGTTTTATGTACGCCAGGCGTACGGATTGCTCGATTTTACTATAGACCTGGCCAAGGCATTCGACACGGTGTCACACGATCTTCTCCTCACAAAACTATACAGGCATGGCATTAGAGGACCAGTATATATATATATATATATATATATATATAGACTACCTCTCTCATCGGAGACAACGAGTAAAGGTGGGTGACAGCGTTAGCCAAGTTTGCAATGTGAGCATTGGCATCCGACAGGGTACAGTACTCGGACCGATTATGTTCCTTGTTTACATAAGCCGCATTGCTTTCATCTCTAACCTTAAAGGTTATATTATCTCATACGCAAACGAGACCGCTATTATTTTCTTCACGAAGATATGGGACGAGGTTTATTGCGTTGCGGAGGGTGGCTTAAAAGATATTCAACTCTGGTTGAACTATATAATATGCTCAGTTTAAATATACCTAAAACTAAATTTTTACCTTTCACACTGCTGGATCTAATGAGCCTCCCAAAAATAAATTATTCAATATGACTGTAAAGAAAAAAGTTCTTGTCAGTGCTGGAGTATTGAGATGGTAGCTAAGATGAAATAATCTTGGCATAGTATTAGACCAACGTCTTATATGGGAGGAACACAGGACTCAGGAAATTGTTTCACGAATTTTATTGCCTCCGCGAAATCCTATTCCATAAAACACTAAAGTTAATTTATAACTCACTGGTGGAGTCCGCGTTATTAAGATATAGGATTACCGTGTGGGGTGGTTGCTTCGGATATGTGCTGGGTCCCCTTCACATCACACAAAATACTACCTTAAATATATTATTTAAAAAATCTAAGATGTCGGCCACTTTACTATACAGGGATTTGAATGTTATGGATATAAGTGGTCTTTATGCTTGTGGTTGTCTTTTGTAGTATCATTGTGGTGGGAGGAAGAAGGTTATCTCCGGGCACAATCCCACACGTCTTGCAACTGTCAGCTTGCCTCTTTTTAGAAAATCTCAAAAATCTCAAATATAAATAACTGTGACTTTCTCTGATGGATAAGTTTGTATGAGTTGCCAGGTTATTGTCCGAAGGCATGTTCCCTCTTCTCAGTTAGATACTTAGCATGGTTCTTCTCTCTTTTTAATTTTTTATTTTGTTAATTGTTACTGTTAGGTATTTTCCCTCCTCCAGGTTTGGTTGGGTACTAAGCATCTCGCACTGTTCGTAGGTAATATGGTATCTACAGATCACCTTTCAGGAATGCTAGATTCAAGGTAAATGAATCAAGGTGGTTCGACCCCACTACATGGAGACTTTTTGCACAGCACAAGCAATCCTAGTGCTTAGGTGTAAATCCCCATGTAGAGGAGGAGGTGGCTTTTCACTGTGTTTCTTTGTGTCATTTCTGTTCTCTACATAATAATGTATTAATTTTAATATAAGTATTTTCACACAGACAACAATGGTGTAAATTTTAAATGTGACAAATGTAATCTGAAATGTAATAATAATAATGATAATAATAATAATAGGTACCATTAAATATTCTTCTTTTAATTCTATTATTTATGTACCTTAATTATTATCTATTTTATTATCTATCTATTTTTGCTTAATTGCCAATTCTTATTTTTATATTTGTTAATATGAATTCGTCGTATAGTCCTTGTAGTTTGTAGTAATGTACAAGTATATGGTCGGTTTTTTGAAGTCGTAAGTTTATAGGTAGTATGCCTACATTTTGGGTTATGTCCTTTACCTGGATGCATGCCCCAAGGACGAGGAGGGAGCTGAAATAATTTTCTTTTTACTTTCTTTTCCCGGTATTTTAATATTCGACAAGTTTTTTGATTTTTGATTGAGTGTTTCCGTGTCTAGTTTTATTTTTGCGGTTTTTAAATATTTATTTGTGTTTCCTATAATTTCTTTGTTATATTTATTGCTCATTTTGCTTTGTTTTTTTTTCTGTTCTTTACATACACGATACTTATTCTGGTAATGATTCCCTATTTTCGTTGACTTTTCCTATAGACCTTTGTTTTCATTTTGTAAATCTTGATTTAACTTCAGATATAAAATTTTTAGTTTTTCTTGGTGAATGTAAATGTAGGTAGTTGTTAACTAATTGGTTTTAGATTTCGATATCGACTGGATTTTCGGCACTGAAATGACCCGTAATTACGCGAAGACAAGATGCCTTTTCTGGTAAGTTTCAGTTTTCCCCTTTTTTCCTCCATGTTTTGGCATTCTGTTTTTTTATTGTGTACCTATATATGTGTGTGATATGTGTATGTATGTATTTTATATGTTTATGTGTATGCATATGTATACATAATTATTTTTATTACTATTTATTTTTCTTAAATGTTCAAATGTTTACAACAAAATATTAATTGTCTTCTTTGTATCCATATTTTAGAGCCCTGAAGAAGGTTTTAAATAAACCGAAACGTTGGCGTAAAGAATATAAATTCTTTTCCTGAGATACTTTAGCCCCTATTCCAATTAGCAACACCTTTATAAAATGTAATTTTATTTTATGTGTTGCTTGTAGTTCTTTTATATTAAAATTTTTTAATTCGAGATAATTGTCACATATAATTTGTCCGGGAAAACAGTGATGAGAAAATATTTTAATAAATTATCTGCATCTTCTATAGCCTGCGCACAATTAAGTGTGTACGCTTGTACGTATTTAGTAAAAGAATCAATATAGGGCAAAATTTACAATTTTCTAGTATTATGCTACCTATGTACAAAATTTGAAAAGGGCGTGTAGCTGTGGGGATACATTGTATTTTAGATTAAGAGGATGTCTCTCATATTTAATCAGGCAAGTTTCACATTTGTTAATATAGTCTTGTATAGTTTTTTGTTGTTGAGGCCAATAAACGATTTGTTTTATTCGTTTTTCTGTCTCGTGTATACCTCTGTGGTTTGTCTTACCTTCCTGGTAATTTTTTATTTTGTTTAATATTTCGTCTTATTATAGTAAATAGTTTGGTCAGATTCGTCAACTAATTCGTCATCACATTGTATATCACCGGCTTCTGCTATTAGAGATTGTACAATGTACCTACATCATTTTCATTTTCTGCGGTTTCAGTTATGTTGGGATTATAATAAATTACAAACTACTATTTAGCTTGCAACATTTCTGAGAAAAAAATTAATAATTTGTTTAACTCTAGGCCAGTGTAACTTATCCAGTCCACAAGCTATTCTCGGTATAGCAAGAAACTTAATATTATTTTTTATTACAACTTCACGTAAACTCTCTAAACATTGTCATACAGTGTGGTACGTATGGCCATTTCGCTTACGTTTTTATTTTGGGATTTTAAATATTCTACATTTAATTTTTTGAATGTATTTTTAAAAGATACTGCAATTCCTGCACTCATAACTAGATCTGCCGATACGCAATGTGACAGCGAGGGAATACTTTTTTGACATTGGAAATAAATATTTAGATATTAATTTCGGAAATTGTCATAGAACATTGTATATTATTTTGAAACTCGTGAAATTTTCAATGGCTTGTTAGGTCGTCATTATTGCTATCATTTTAGGTTACTACTTTGATTAAAACTATCATTTTAATCAGTACCAGTAGAAGCTATATTTTCATTAAAATTTTCCATGTATTGAAAAATTGGGGTTCCGAATATTTCGGCACAATTTCATCGGCGACAAAGCATCTCAGTTTTTATTTGAGCTACCTTTTTGATAAATGATTCCGTAGTCATACTCTTCCAAGTTAAGTCGCCATCTAACCAATTTGGAATTAGGTTCCTTTAAACTAAACAACCACTGTATAGGGGTCGTGGTCAGTGACAATTTTAAACTTAGGGCCAAAAAGATATGGGCGAAAATATTTTACTTCGAAAATTATTGCGAGAACTTCTTTTTCAGTGGTACTGTAATTTGTTTCAGAAGAATTTATCGTTCCACTCTTCTACGCTACTGGAAGTTCGGATCGGATTTTACCTTGAGATAAAACGACGCTCAGGGCGAAGTTGCTGGCGTCGGTGGTTAACACAAATGGTTCATCAAAATTTGACTATTTCAAAACATTGATTAATAGATTTTTACACATTTCAAAACATTTAATATACTCTTGGTCGTGTGGATTTATTTTGGAATTTTTATTTAAGCAGCGGGCTAGTGGTTTCGTCAACTTGGCGAAATCTTTTTTAAACTTACGGTAATAGCCTAATAACCCTAAAAATCCCTTTATTTACTTTGCATTTTTTGGTAGCGGAAAATTTTGAATTGCCTTTATTTTATCTGGGTTTGGTTTGACCCGTTTTGCGTAACAATATGCCCTAAATATGAAACTGCCTTTCTAAGCAACTCTGACTTATCTAATTGAATTTTAAAATTCACTAGACCTTTCTAATATTGCGCATATTCTATATGTTCTTGAAAACTTACTACACATAAGCGATCCTACAGGTTCTCTTAAACCTCTAACTAAAACTCTTAGTGCAAAATTTCTGCAATATTGTGCTACAACTACACCTTCATTTGCAGCAATATGTGAAGAAATACAGGAAATTTGGAAATTCAAATTTTGTTTTAATTTATTACAAAAATCAAATGGACTTTCATTGATATTTTGTTTTAACTCAGTTAACTCTATATTCGAAGTGTAGATATCTCTTTTATCGGAATAAGCATTAAGAAGAGCATTTTTCAAATCATTCCAAGTATCTAAGAATGCAACATCTCGAAATATTTAGGGCAGATATTCAATCTGCACTCTGAAAGTCATTTAAATCAACAGTCTTGTAGAATTTATTTACTAACTTTTCAGAAACTTCTAAAAATCTCGCTTAAAGTTCAATTTCTCCACGAAAATCAGCTAACATATTCAAGAATTCAGATTTTAAAATAGGAACAGCGTTTTGTCGGTCTTGAGCCATTTTGTTATTTATTTTGTCAATTATACCGTCAAGTTCAATTTCAAGATTATTATTATCTACAGTCAAAGTTTTATTTCTTGAATTTTGGGGTCGGAATGTAATGCTTTCTGAAGGAAGATCAAAATTGTTGTCTCGAAACGGCATAAAGCAGTTCCAGCAATACCACGACTATTTTCATACGTCCTGTCGTTCTGTTCTCTCGTCGATCTGTAGGCAGCTTGGATGTTGAGAATTCTCCGATATCCTCTCGGGTTCTTCTCGTTAGGCTACCTAATCACCTAACAGGGAACCTTGAAGGGATGATCGCGAAACCGATATGTGATTAGCGATATTTCCAGTAGATTCTAGGACACTCAGTAAATCGTTAACATGAACCGATACTATATACGCTAAAAAGACTGAGTGTCCTACCGACTGCGCCACGTAAATTTCGTGGCACGGATAATTATGCTTTTCTAAAAAAACAATTGAAATGCTTATTGCTAAATAATGATAAGCCACAAAGTGTTGAATTGGAGTAAATCAATGTTAAATATTAAATAAAAATTATAAAACAACCAAAATATTTATTCTAAATTGAGTGTCGCTAACTTACACAAGTATGTTACAATATATAATTATAACTGAAAATAAACATAAACTTTGCAGTAGTATTAAATAGAAAACACAATATACATATATCATATTTACTGTGGCTTGTCACGTCATGACAAAAATAAAAACTACTTTTTCTTTAATATGCAATAACCAAACTAGAATATATTACTCTAGTAATTCGCCTTCATCCTCATTTGCATTTTGATCGGGCTCAAGAGATTCATAAAAACGGTGATATACCGGCGGTATATATGGCAGTTAAGTCTTTATGTTATCGATCTTCTTCTTTGAAATTTTGACAGGTTCTTTGTATTTAAGTGGTAATGAATCGAGTCTTCGAAGTGCTGGTCTGCCTTTTTTGACAAATTAACTTCCTGGAATCCATCATTAACAAAAACAACATTGGAAATGTTGCTATCAAACCTAAATTAAAACACTCCTGCAAAATCAAGTTTGTTACTTTCATCAGTTTTGATCGCTCTATTACATTCTGCTGTAATGTACTAATGTCCAAAAACTCATTTTGCTTCATTACTCTAAGTTCGAAAGGATTTTTTATATTAGATTTTTTTATAATGTCATGCCATTCTGATTGTGAAAATATTAATGGAGCATATTTCCGATGATGTTTTTCTATGACGGCAAAGTCCCTGTCTAATGGCAAGTGCATGTGGCCGCTAACCAGGAAGTGGTGGGTAATTTTTTAAATTTTTCTTCTGTTGCCATTTGCAACCACAGGGCCATTAACGTCCAGTTTTTATTCTGTCCGGGACAATTGTCAGTTCGTCTACGCCCGACTTGTTTCCTAAGAATTTCAACAAAGCGCTTCCAATTTCATCACTTCCTCTCCTGTCCAGTCCAAACAAACATGTGACCCCAAACCACAGTCGTGAATTCCAAGATAAGATAAGATTATTATGCTCCATATTTTTGTCAGAGGGCCGCCTGATGCTAGCTGAGACACAATGTTGTTTATTCTACCTCGAGATCGTTGAAGACCATGAACAGACATAAATTCATATTTGCATATTTTTACGGGTTCTGCATTGACATTGACATGGTATTCCACACTGTATTTTCTGATAGACACTGCCTTTTTGTTGTTTTTTGGATAATGTCGTTTTTTATTAATAATTTTGATGCATATAAATAAGTATGAATTTTGAACATCAAAAATGATCCAAGATTCCAAAATTTCTGAAAAATTTTTTCTCGATGGCCGTCGAGTTTTGTTGGACATTTCTTTAAATAAAGACAAAGATGGTCGAGCCTTGACCACTTTTTTTGCTTTTTCACTATAATATTCCAGTACTTTATTACGTTTTGATTTTCTTTGGTTTCTTGAGTATTCAGATGATCTTCGTTTTCGCCAACGGGATGACCTAGTTGCATTCTCCTCTATTATGTTTTCCCGTATATTTCTTCTAAACTGCCAGCACTCGAAACATTTGCCGATTCTTCCTGAAAAAAAAAACACATTTTTTTGCACCGTGCTACATAATGACAAGCCACACTAATTTTTATGAAAACGTTTAGCATATCAAATTTTAATAAAAACATAACTAAGAATCATAAGAATAAATTATTGTGATAAATGTTATTGTCATTTTAAGTCTGTGCACACATGCGCACAATAAGAAAGAAAATTATTGACCTAGTTCATGAAAATGTTTAAAAGGTAAAATATGATAAGCCACAATTTAAATAAAATTCGCTTACCCGTGAATGTGGATGATAATTAGCATCTTGATCACTATCATAGAATGATGAATCGCTATGTTCATCATTAGTGCTATTTGTGTCACTTAATTGCTCCATATTTTCACACAAAATGCCGATTTTGTCGCCACAGCTCGCGGAACTCCAGTTAAGTAGCGGCCATATTGGAGAGGCTTGTCACTGTCTGGGTAAAACATTCCACAGAAACAAGGCAGAGCAATATAATGACACAGTGCGTATGGCGCCATCTGTGATCTAATATCTGAATTAGTTACGAATGTGGCTTGGCATTATCACAGACCTATATAGTATAGGTCTGTGGCATTATATTACACAACAAGTTGACACAAAAATCCAAAAAATGACAATATGTTGCATGTCACTATACAGGGTGAGTTTTTTCGATGCCCACTATGGGGATCTCGGAAACTAGCAGAGCTAGAACGAAGGTTAAATGGGGAAAGAATTGCAGTTTTGAATGCTCAAACTAACGCCCCTTTTGGATTTTTAAAAAAGTTCATAGCTCACTAGATATTTTGGAAAGAGTGATTTTTTGCTATTTCATCAGATCTCTGTAGCTCCGTTATTTCTGATTATACAGAAAAACTGTAGAGACAAAAATTGTAGATAATTTTGGGCTTAATAAGATAATCTTATCCAATTTTTTATGTTGTTTGTGATTTTTGAGATATGACATAAACTTGTTTTTTTTAAATGTAAATCATAGTTGGCTGTGGCGTTATAAAATCGGCCATTTTCTGAGCTTTCCAAAGATATAATACTCGGCATAGTTATTATAAAAAATAAAAGAGCTATGGCTAATTTTCTGATTTTTTTTTAGTTTTCAGTCAGCCATGGAATATTTTCATAATTACGTTCTATTTTATAATTAGGTATACTTCAAACTTTCAAATATTTTATTTTTAGCTGGTAACAAAATGTAACAAAATAAAACAAAAATTAAAAAAATCAAATTCAAATTATTTTAAAAGGTCACCTTTTAAAATAAAAAAGGTGTTCAAACAATCCACCATTATTAGATATTTATGCAAATATTGCATCTTTTTAAAACTGAATTTGTTGCCTTTCTTAGAGAGCGCCTGTCAAAAATCGCACTAAAATCGCGTTATAGCCTTCAACTTCCCTCAGGCCCAGTTCCCAGGGCTTATATATATTCAAATGGAAGCCTGGAGACTACTCTAGAATATTCCTGGCCAATGACAGATGCGCAAATCATAAAGTTCTACACCAACAAAGATGTGACGGAAAATGCCTCTAAACTAATCATAAAAATTATAAAACTGTAAGTGGAATACCAAAACTTAAAATTTATCTGCTAAATCTTTGAGTAGGTTACAAAACAGTGCAAACATGTTCATTTAGTTCATTGAAAGCTGATATAACAACTTCAGAGGCATTTTTCGTTACAATACAAAAGATAAACCACCATAAACATCAGAACCAGAATTCAAAACTAACTACCTAGGATAATAAAATCACCACATGAAAGAACTATTACACAAAAAATTCCCATTTTACCAAATTTGAAGCTATTAGCTGATAAAAATACATATAACCAAAAAAAGAACTTGTAAAACTTCTCAAATACTTATCTGGAAAGTTGCCACAGGCAGCAGTGTGAGAGACCTTCAATACTAAAACAGTTGTCAAATTGTTAGTGTGAATGGTATCACTTCTACACTAGCAGTGAGCATCTATGACTGAAGACTTACCTTTACTGAGTTTGTATAATTATTCGATAAGAAATATTTCTTGGTTTGTTAAAACGGTACCTTGAGTTTGAGTATATAGGTAGGTGTTGGCCCACTGGGATTGAAACTATGGAGGTTTCTCGGTTTGTGAGAGTATGGCTAATAATATGGCTATGTGAGTAACCCTACACCTTTAATTGGCCAAGTGAAGGGTGCTGTTCAAATGCAGTTTTAGAATGCAATTTCGGATTATTAATGAAATAGAATGTCAGTTGGCAAACACGCAGCTGGAGAATATTGAGACGTCAGCTGTGAGTGCTCTAGTATTTTATCTACTATAATGTTAGCCATAACCCCTCGAATTAATGCAAATGGGTTGCCCCGTGGGGGCAACAATCAATATTCAATGACTGATGAGGATGACGGATCAGTGCAAATTATCGCTATGGGTCCAAGCTATATTCTTAAGAACTATAGAGATGGAAGCGATTCTGCGTCGAGAATGCATGATTTAATTTGAGTTAAATATTTATACACTTCCTGTCTTTTATTTAAAGTGGTAAGATTATTCATTTAGCTATAATAATAATAAATAATAATAATAATAATAATAAGAGCGAGAGTCTCCGTAAAGACATAGGACAAGTGACGGAATATACCAGAGGAGTTAGAACTAGAAGGATCCAGAGGGCGGTGCAGGCAGTAATGAGCCGCACCCAAATGCATTCTCGGCATGACCCCGCGAACATCACTGCTCAACAATGTCTTGACACATTAAAACAAAAACTTTCTGTTTTCGCAGGGCGTCTGAGGAGATACAAGGCTAGTAACAACAGGAAACGAGACAATAAACTCTTTGAACGATCAGAAAAGGGTTTCTACCGTGCTTTTAATTCTAGCGCCGATGCCACAAATGCGAGTTACCCTAGCAGAGAACAGGTCGACGGTTTCTGGAGAAATCAACTTGCCACACCAGGTCCATACAATGTCAGTGCAAGCTGGATCAGCGAAGAACGCGAGATGGGCCGGAACTATAGCCAGATGCAACACGAGCAATTCACAACCGCTGAGGTCTCCGATGTCATCAAGAATTCCCACAACTGGAAGGCACCAGGTCCAGATCATCTCCAAAATTATTGGATTAAGAAGTTGTGGTGCACGCATGAACAAATAACTACCTTAATTAATGAAGTCTTGCTCGATCCTCTGAAAATGCCATTGTTTCTTACACAGGGTGCAACTTACCTGTTACCAAAAGACCAGCGGAATACGGATAACCCTGCCAAGTACCGCCCAATAACCTGCTTGCCTACGCTTTACAAGATAATCACATCTTGCCTTACGCAGCGAATATATGCTCACTGCGAGCGGAACAACATCATTGCAATGCAGCAGAAGGGCTGCTCGAAGGGCGCAATGGGATGCAAAGAGCAACTCATCATAGACTCTGTCATCTGCAACCAGGCTCATTCCAAGCAACGAAACCTCCACATGGCTTATGTGGACTACAAAAAAGCATTTGATTCCGTACCTCACGACTGGCTCACAGGTATCTTAAAGCTGTATAAAATAGATCATCATACAGTTTCCTTTTTAGAACACGTTATGACAACCTGGCGCACTAAGATACAACTCAGAACCGCAGACAGTAACATCGAGACCGACACAATCAACATCCGAAGAGGGATTTTCCAAGGAGATTCACTCAGTCCACTGTGGTTCTGCATGGCGATGAACCCTCTATCACATCGGTTGAACTCTACAAAATATGGCTTCGCTATCAAAAGCAACAACGCAGAAGCGATCAAGTTGAATCACCTATTATATATGGATGATTTAAAACTGATCGCCGCAACCAAAAACCAACTAACGCAAATGCTTAAAATTGTAGAGGAGTTCTCCAGGGACATCGGAATGCTGTTTGGACTGGACAAGTGCCGCACCCTTAATATCATCCGGGGAAAGCTCGAACAAAGCGCACACGAGATGCAGGACGGCCAGGAGATCGAAGCAATGAGCAAGGGAGATACATACAAGTATCTCGGGATGAAACAAGCTCAAAGGATAGACCATCGAACAATGAAGACTGATTTAACGAATGAATTCATCAAGAGAGTAAGACAAGTAGTGCGAACTGATCTTAACAGCAGGAATTTGTTTAAGGCCCTGAACACGTATGCGTGCTCTGTACTCAGCTATTCGTTCGGAATAGTGAATTGGACCAACACGGACATCAACAACCTGCAACGAAAAGTTAGGACACTACTGACAAAAGCTCATAAACATCATCCCCGTAGCGCCGTAGAAAGAACAACTCTGCCACGTCAACTAGGAGGAAGAGGATTGGCAGATCTCAGCAAGCAATTGGACCAACAAATATTAAATCTGCGTAATTATTTCTACAGGCAGGCCAACAGCTCCACACTACATAGGGCTATATGCGGAGCAGACGTCTCAACACCGCTACGTCTGACGGAACACGAGCGTCAAAATCACCACCGAACCGACAACGATAAACTACAGAGGTGGTTGGGGAAGCCGCTGCACGGGAGACATCCTAATGAGGTTAACCAGGAACATGTCGACAAGTTAGCGTCGAACTATTGGCTGACCTCGGGACGAATGTTCCCCGAGACGGAAGGCTTCCTACTGGCCATACAAGATCAGGTTATACCAACTCGCAACTACCTAAAATTCATTGTAGGAGATGCATCGGTAGTGGATGACAGATGCAGATACGGGTGCCCAACTTCAGAAACAATCCAGCACATAACAGGAGGATGTCAGATGTTCGCATCAACGGAATATAAGGAACGACACGATTCGGTTGCCAAGATCTTGCACCGGGAACTGGCGGAAAAGCTGCTGCTTGTGCAGACAGAAAGGGTCCCATATTACAACTACACACCTGAGCCTGTTCTTGAGAACAGCAACTACAAGATGTACTGGGATCGTACAGTTCTGACTGATCAACGAGTTGCCCATAACAGACCGGACCTTATAATAGTTGATAAAATTTCTAGGAAGACAACTCTGATTGATGTGGCCATCCCGAACAACAACAACCTGCGTGTGAAGCAAGTCGAGAAGATCGCGAAGTACAGAGACTTAGAAGAACGAATTAGAAGGCAATGGGAAATGGAGAACGTCCAAACGATTCCAATCATCATGTCAACAACTGGTGTTATACCAAAAAGTTTGCTGAGAAACATCAAGGAGCTGAATCTAACTGATAGTCTTTACAGGTCCATGCAGAAAGCGGTACTACTTGCGACAGCCCGAACCGTCAGGAAATTCATGGGGAATGCAGGATCGTCCAAGAACATCAATGTCACCTAGGGCCCGATAACATGGCAAGGGTCTCGTCCGAGCCAGATCCTTTTGGTATCCGGGATGCCCGGGATCTGAGTGAATGTTCCCCGTAGAGGGAGTGCGAATGCCTTTTGGCTAAGTCGATATAATAATAATAATAATAATAATTCTCACCCTCACAATACTCCAAACTAGGAGTACCCCAGAAGCAACCACATGCTTGTGCGGGGGAGGGGGGCAATTACTATTATTTTGTCTTCGTTGCCATTTGCGTCTAAGGCCGACTTTTTTCCGATAGAACTAGGATAGCATTCGCTCAAGTACTACGGAAAACCCTAGAAAACCGTAGTAATCCCAGTGAGTGTGGGACAATTAGTAGGTAAATCACACGGATAAAGCTATTTAGCAGCAATACCGTGAACCCACATTTGTCCAGCGCTCTTGGCCATAGCGGTGTTTTTCTTTAAAGACAATGTGCATGCACCTGCCTCGAACCAAGGTCGATCGAAGGCAGAAAAACATGCAGTCTAAAAAGTCAGCGCCGGTACGAGCGACGCCACCGCGGCCCCCCCAAGAAGAATGTTTATGTGGAACACTTTACAAGTTTTTTGTGGTAAATATTTAGTTTATTTCTAGTCTATTTTCTTAAAATTTCGACTTTATTCTCAAACTTTGACTTTATTCCTAAAATTAGCCATTATCTATACATTGTCATTCGGTCATGATATAAAAAAATTACCCGCACAGTAGTGAAGGCCCAATAAGAAGCAACATGAGAAAAACCTAGTTTTGATATGTAAAGGGCATTTTCCAAAACATTAGCAAACGTTGAAAAGTAAACTACTACGTAACTGGTTATCTGTGGGATATGTTCGTTACTTAAATAGTTATACAAAGTTCGTTACGTCACTTTTTAAAAATAAAACAATTAAGTGGTATTCCGTTCTGGAAATTAAGGTTACAGCGATACACCAAAAGTTACTGTTTTCGTTTTCCGAAGAAAAACTTAAAAAATAAATGGCTCCGTGCGATTCCACGCGCTAATTTTACACCACCTAAATTTAGTATGGTATGTGAGTTACATTTTCAAAATGAATACATCATTCGCGAAGTTACTAAATTTGATAAAACTTCTTGTAAATACTTCTTGTAACTGAACTGATAGTCAAAAATGAAACAACGTATTCTTGGAGTACAAATAAGGGCACTTCATAGTTTTTTTTATACAGAGCGTAGAAGTTTAGAGAAAAATACACATATTTCTTAGTATCTCTAGAAGTATACGAGATATTTTCTTCAAACTGGCGTGTCACATCAGCGGATGAGCCGTCAAACTTAAGGTTGATATGAAGCTTCTGAAGCCCCCAGTTGCGGAGAGACAGGGAGTTATTAAAATTAATTAGTTTAGAAAAATATCAATACCCTGTATAGTCGAATTTTTTAAAATTGTTTTGAGTGGTGAATCCAGTGGTTAACAAAAAGTATCTCCTAGTATTTTTTCATATTCGCAGCCGTTTCTTAATTATTTTCAAAGAACGGCAATGCTGCAATAAACAAGTCATTTTAAGAATAAATCTAGCAATCTGTGGATGTCAATTATACTTTATTTAACAAAATTATTAAATTATTGAATGTTCGAAATGACCGCCGTCTCTTTCAATACACGCAACTATGCGTTTCCGCGTATTTATTATTGCAGTCCATAGCAAAAGTGCATGTCAGTCAATTCTTCAAATGAAAATATTGATACTAAAGTGCAAAGTTGACAGCCAAATGATTCAAATAATGCCAAGTTTAATTGACATCCATTATACATTGCTAGATTTATTCTTAAATGACTTGTTTATCGCAGCATTGCCGTTCTTTGAAAATAATTAAGAAATGGCTGAGAATATGGAAAAATACCAAGAGATACTTTTTTTTAACCATTGGATTTACCACTCAAAACAAATTTAAAAAATGCGATTATAGAGAGTATTCGTATTTTTCTGTACTAATTACTTTTAATAACACCCTGTATCTCCGCAACTGGGGGGTCTCAGAAGCTTCATATTAACCTTAAGTTTGACAGTTCATCCGCTCATGTGACACGCCAAGTTTGAAGAAAATATCTCCTATACTTCTAGAGATACTAAGAAATATATGTATATTTCTCTCTAAATTTCTACGCTCTGTATAAAAAAAAACTATCATATCATGAAAAACTATGGCCCGTAGGAGAAAAAAATATATGAAGAAGTTCCCTTATTTTGACTCCAAGAATACGTGGTTTCATTTTTGACCATCAGTTCAGTGTATTTGTAAGTATTTCTTTGAAACGGTCGTGTTTGAAAATAGATGCTATGCCAAACATATTTTCCCAACTGTCCTAAATATCTCTCGACGCCCTGTTCTAGTGTTCGTAAAAGTAGAGAAGATAAAATTAGAGAAATCGCAATTGAAAATGAAAATTTGTAAAAATTTGGCCAGAGCAGTAAAAGTTTCTATTCAAAATTTTGAGAAATTGCAAAACATTCTTGTTTCTTTCGATAAAAAAAATACTGATGATAATTTTCAACAAATTAAAAATTACCTATTTAACAGATATTTTGGAGAGTTTAAGTTGTGATGACCCTGTTAAACGAGACGCTTTCAATTTTTTCTCCGAACAATAATAATTAAAGTTTCAAAGAAAAGGTGTCGTTATTCTACAATTATAATGATTTTGTCATCAATTTTGCATAAGATAAGTCCACATGCCTAATTAGAAAATAAATTTTTAACAGATCCTACCGACGAGGATAGAAAGTTGTTTTTGGTTTACGCCCGTAATATTTTTAAACCCTTGGAAGATCATGAAAGAAATGTTATACTTCTAATGGACGAAATTCACTTTCAACCTTATTTGGACTTTAAAGAAGGAAATATTGTGGGCACTTCATATATACAGTGCCCGCCAAAAAGTCTGCACCATATGGGAAAAATTTTTAGTAAATAACTTACGGAAAATTTGTTTGCGGTATCAGGTTTTGCTTGCTCTAGAACCAAAATTGACATAATCAAAAGTTGTGACGTAGTCTTTTTTATATGTCAAATTTGACATTAATGAAAAAAAATTCCGAAAAATGGGCTTATTTAACCGAATTTCGAAAAAAGTCATAAGAAAAATATGTTTCCTTCGCAATTTTATACCCCTATGCAAAATTTCAAGAGCCTACTACGATTTTTATATTTTGCCCTTTGTTGCCCTTTTCCGTATTTGTTAATCCATAAAAGTCGATCCTATGCAATTTAAAACACTCATTGACTGAATACATACTGCATAATACTTAGTTTACGGTCTAAATATCCTTCTTTTCCTTTTTTTTGCAAAAAAATTAAAATGAGGGCTTGTTGAAGAAGCACGCTTGGTGCAAAACTGATCTCATTTTTACAGATAAACACATAAATTCGATTTACAAACTTCTTTCTATAGTTAATGGTTGTAAAAACACACAAATATTTCTGTTATGCTGATCTGATCAGAAATATCTAGAAAATTTAAAATATGTCCAATAATATCCAACAAAGGGCAAAATATGGAAATCGTAGTAGGCTCTTGAAATTTTGCGTAGGGATATAAAATTGCCAAAGAAACATATTTTTCTTATGACTTTTTTCGAAATTCGGTTAAATAAGCCCATTTTTCGGACATTTTTTTCATTAATGTCAAATTTGACATATAAAGGAGACTACGTCACAACATTTGATTATGTCAATTTTGGTTCTAGAGCAAGCAAAACCTGATGCCGCAAACAAATTTTCCGTAAATTATTTATTAAAATTTTTTCCCATATGGTGCAGACTTTTTGGCGGGCACTGTATAATAATTCATTTTTGGCCACATCTGCTTATACGTTTATGATATTTAGTATTACTTCAAAATTAAAGGAAGTTGTCCACATATTTCCTACATCTACCTTCAAAAATGAAACTCTATTTGAATATATTAGAACTGTTATTCTGAAATTGGAAGAAATAGGCTATAAAGTATTTTGTGTTATAAGTGACAACAACGCACTCAATAGCAAGTCAATGAACAAAAATAACAAAAATAACAAAAGTTCCACCTTCACAATACTCCAAACTAGGAGTACCCCACAAACAAATGAATGCTTGTGCAGGAGAGGGGGGCAATTACTATTATTTTGTCTTCGTTGCCATTTGCGCCTAGGGCCGACTTTTTCCCGATAGAACTAGGATAGCATTCGCTCAAATAATACGGAAAACCCTAGAAAACCATAGTACCTAATCCCAGTGAGTGTAGGACAATTAGTAAATCACACTGATAAGCTATTAAGGAGCAATACCGTGAACCCACATCAATTGGAGCATGACAAATTATTAAAATTCGGATACTCCTTGTCCCTAAAAGTTTTATTTCCTACCACTTTTGAACGCCAGAATGTCACTTAGGCTTTAAAAATTTTCAATCCGTTTGTTAGAGAATCCCTCTTAAAATTTGGAACGAACATTACCTATATGAATCTGAGAAAAAACTAAGAATTCAATCTTTATGTTGACAGTGTCTTCGCGAGAAGCTTCGGAACTCTACCTATAACAAGTTTTTCCTAAAACTTGGATGACTGTCGTGGAGAACAAAAACAACTAGACGTTTCATTTAAACTTAATATACAGGGTGGACCCAGATGGACTATACGATAGGTGGAAAAGACAAAAAAATTTCAAGTTGAAACTTGAGCTTTGGGGGATCAGCTTTGCATGATTAGAAATTAATTTGCACCGTATTTTTATATTTAAAAAATCAAGCAGGCCTTGACAGGGACAATTTATTCATTTTCAGTTCAGGTATACTACCTTTTCCTTAAAAGATATAGAAAAATTTTATTAGAAAAAGTTGTTCAGAATGAAAATCCAAGTCCCAGTACCAATTTTAAAACAATCGGCACACTTTGGTTTTTCAAATTTATCCATTTTTGCGGTTTTCGCGCAAATCAAGTACATTTATCGAAAATTTTTATCAGAAAAAAATTTTCAGAATGCAAATTTAAGACCTTGTATTAAATTACTAAAAACAATCGGCATACTTTGATTTTCATCCAAAAAATCAAGTTGAAATTTGGCACGGGGACTTAAATTTTCATTTTCGACAACTTTTTCCAATAAATTGCCGCTGTCAGGGCCTGCTTGATTTTTAAAATATAAAAATACGGTGCGAATTAGTTTCTAATCAAGCAAGGCTGATCCCCCAAAAGTCAAGTTTCAACTCGAAATTTTTTTGTCTTTTACACCCATCTGGGTGTAGACATTGAAAATGGCGATTTTGAAAAAGGACGGCATGAAATGCCAGATAAACTTATTTAGCCGGCTATTGCTGTTATAGGATTTTAAGAAAAATACAATTTGAATCGGGACTGGCTTAGGACGTCCACGAAAAATTAGTTGTTGAGGAAGATTATAATTTCGTGAACAATCATAATCGTGGTGGTTTATCATTCCCTTAAGATACTGATGTACGCGTGGTTTTAATAAGTTACCTGTTATTTAACAAAGTAATTACTGGCAGTTGAAAGAATTAGAAAATTACCAAATTAAAATTTGCAAAAATCATAATCAGCAAGCCATTTTAAAACTAATAATAATTACCAGTATAACGAATACTCTTATCAAAAACTATTGCGGAAAATCTAATGATAGTGTCGGCAAAAATAAAAGAAGGAAATTGGTTATTGTTTGCAATAAATAACAATGTACGTAATCAGTTCACGACTGGCAGCCCCGTTTTACCAAGAAACCCTCATTTATTAATTTACAACGTTGTAAACTATCTAAAAAGCCGGTCTCTGCACTGCGCCATCATTACTACTAGCAAAGATATATACAACCTATATCTTTGCTACTAGCGAATAGGTGACGTCAGGGCGCGCGGGCTTTATATTATCTGTGGTGTGGTGTGATATAACACGTTAATAAATATGATTCCGCCTAATTCGAGTGACGTTTCGGGAGCTTGCTTCGCTTGACCGGTAAATGCCCCACTCTTTACGCAAAATTGCGCGCACTTTTCCCAACTAGTTACGGAAATAGGTATTTTCTTGTAGAAATTTAAAACGTGGGACAAACGACCTTAGCACCCGAGTAACTCGACGCTACTGGTTGAAAGCAAACGACCAAAGTGAAACTTGGAGGGCCTTGGTACAGGGGTGGCCCATGCAAGCGGAAAAAGTGCGTTACGAAAAGTTATCGCGAAAAATTTTTTTTTTAATTAAATCAAAAAGATAATAAAGGAAAAAGGATAACTGTTTCTATAAAGAATTATAAACTGCAGAAAAATGTACACTAACTCTTAGTTCGTTCCCAGAATATTTCGGCATATTTTTTAATTGAAAGGTCGTCACCGGTTAGCCACAAGTGCCTATAATCAAGGATTTTAATAAATAGCTGGTTTACGGCTGTGTAGTTATACTTGGTAGATAAAATAACGAGTCTTTTAGCCAGAAAGGTATACAGGGTGTTATTTAAGTACGTAGCCAAACTTCAAGGGGTGATTTTTTGAGTGATTTTAAGAGGAAAAGTTTATATAAACATAGGTCCGTTATCGCTTCGTTTTCAAGATACAGAGTGTCAAACTTTTTAAAAAATATATTTTTTTCAACAACATCTTAATAATCCTTTAGCCGATTTTGCTGAAATCTGGCAGTGTTATTTACGGTAGAGAGGGGTTAATTTAGCCCTAAGTAGATTCAAATTATTAAATCCAGTGGTGTCCCGGGGGGCACCGTGACCAATATTTTTGAAGAAAAAATGTACGCCACTTACTTTTTTAAAACTTTTATATGTTTTTCGCATTAAAGAACTAAGAATACAACTTTTTGGTACCTTGATTTTTTTTCGTATCTGGCTTCTTTTCGAGAGAAAAAAATAAAAACCACTTTATTGCCTGTCATTGCTTTGTTGTTGCATTGCTGCTTTCTCGAAAACGAAGCAAGATACGAACAAAATTTAAGAGACAAAAAAGTTGTATTCTTGGTTGTTTAATGCGAAAAAAATATAAAGTTTTAAAAAAGTCAGTGGCGCACATTCTCTTTTTCTCAAAAATATTGGTTAAGGGACGCCACTGGACTTGATAATAATTGTAATCGACTTTTATATTTTTTTCACATTAAGCAACTAAGAATACAACTTTTTTGTCTCTTGAATTTTTTTCGTGTCTTCGTTAGTTTTCGAGAAAAAAATAAAAACCACTTTATTGCATGTCATTGCTTTGTTGTTGCATTGCTGCTTTCTCGAAAACGAAGCAAGATACGAACATGATTCAAGAGGCCAAAAAGTTGTATTCTTAGTTGCTTAATGTGAAAAAAATATAAAAGTAGATTACAATTATTATCAAGTCTGAAGTGGAACAATCCCACCGGGTCCACCAAAATTAACAATGCCCAGAGAACTAGGTAACTGGGGTTACGGGTGTTGTTTATTTCATTTTGATTTTGGAAAACAAAAACGTCATTTGCTTTTATTACTCTTTCGTAAACTAAACAGGCTGGGATGCAACCCTACGGGCTTTTTATCCATTATTTGCAAGTATAAATGAGCTTACCCCGGTGTGTCCCTAGGTAAGACCATAATGGCTGAAATTCTTAGTCAGTTTAACAATATTGTGTCCCTAGTTCTGTTTTAGCTCTAAATTAAGAAACCGCTGTAACCAATGTGATTAGAGTATCTCATCCAAATTTAATAAACTTGGTTTTGGATTTCATTTGGTTTAATGAATATGGAGTCACCTCGATCGACTGAACCATAACCCTGACAGAATCTCGCTTGGAAAACAAACGTTCCAGCTCAAGTCTAGTGGCGTCCCTTAACCAAAATTTTTGAGAAAAAGAAAATGTGCGCCATTGGCTTTTTTAAAACTTTTATATTTTTTTTTGCATTAAGCAACTAAAAATGCAACTTTTTGATCTCTTGACCATAACCCTGACAGAATCTCGCTTGGAAAACAAACGTTCCAGCTCAAGTCTAGTGGCGTCCCTTAACCAAAATTTTTGAGAAAAAGAAAATGTGCGCCATTGGCTTTTTTAAAACTTTTATATTTTTTTTGCATTAAGCAACTAAAAATGCAACTTTTTGATCTCTTGAATCTTGTTCGTATCTTGCTTCGTTTTCGAGAAAGCAGCAATGCAACAAAAAAGCAATGACGTGCAATAAAGTGGTTTTTATTTTTTCTGTGGAAAACGAAGCCAGATACGAAAAAAATTCAAGAGACCAAAAAGTTGAATTCTTAGTTCCTTACTGCGGAAAACATATAAAAGTTTTACAAAAGTCAGTGTCGTACATTTTTTTTTCAAAAATATTGGTCACGGTGCCCCCGGGACGCCACTGGACTTAATAATTTGAATCTACTTAGGGCTAAATTAACCCCTCTCTACCGTAAATAACACTGCCAGATTTCAGCAAAATCGGCTAAAGAATTATTAAGATGTTGAAAACAAGATTTTTTAAAAAAAGTTTGACACCCTGTATCTTGCAAACGAAGCGATAACGGACCTATGTTTATATAAACTTTTCATCTTAAAATCACTCAAAGAATCATCCCTTGAAGTTTGGCTACGTACTTAAATAACACCCTGTATTATTATATTAAACTTCTTTCTTTCCTTCTTCGTGACCTTCATCAGGGCTAGACAAATTTAAGTAAATTTAATTAATTAACGAAAAAATTTAATTAACTTAAGTAAATTTTCCGCCTTTTTTCAATATTTTTCTTATAATTTAAAATTTTTCTAGCCTTGATAGGTCACGAAGTAGACCAAAGCTTGGTATTATAAAAAGAAGTTTAATATGTACCTATCTGGCTGAAAGATTCGTTATTTTATCTACCAAGGGTTTTAATACCAGTTTTGCAAGTACGTATGTGTTTATTTTTTTGTTGATTTTAGAATTTCTTAAATTTCATTTGTATTCTGCTTTTTTTTTATATCATTACTCAATCACCCTGTACGTTTTAGTATGAGAAAATGCCAATTGTTTTCCACGATTCCTTGTTTTATTTGACAATAATTGAGGCATTTTTAAAATCACCTAACATAGGTACTCGGAGGTATATTCTTAACTACAGGGTGAATCAAATGAAATGAATTGCACTATCAAGTAAATTCAAAAACTCTAAAATTACACAGAATTTCGCCAGAAAGGCAATCGACTGAATTTATATTCCGACTATAGATAAAACCCACAGCTGTTATCGACAGGTATCATACACCGCTAAAATCTAACAGTGTTGGTATTTCGACAAATTCTTCCCCACCCGGCTTGATATACCTTTCAAGGACATTTAGGTCCATAGATTCATCAACCCTTGCGTGCCCGATTTTGACAGTTTTAAAGGAAATTTTAGGTTTGTTTTTTTAACTTTGACGGTATGTGAAACAGTTAATGTAAGGCTTCTTTTTATTGTAATCCACATGTGATACCGTTAATATAGGTACGGATTCTTTTTTAATATAATTCAATAATATGCACATAAACAGTTTATTTTTATACATTTATATTATCAAGAACTATGCCAAAATGCGCCCAAATGCTCCCAAAATGCGCCCAAATCTTAATTTTGAAGAATAAGATCTCATAAGTGATAATTATAAGGGTTTATGTAGGTAAAATTCATGTTAATAATATATGTTTCATTGTTTTGTATTATGATCTAGTTTCTCTTTAATAAAAATTAAGTTTTTTTCTTCTTAAAAAAAAATACGATAAAATCTATAGAGCTACCACATACCTGCACAGATTTTGTAACGGTAGCAGTTGAGGGTTAAAAAAAATACAAGGAAAAAATATCAGATAAAGTTAAAATTTCGCATGACCTTCGATCAAAATAATATATTTGGAAAAAGATCGGAGGCATTATGGTTCGGCACCTGGGGTAATATATTTTAACAGCATTTAAAATGTAATGGATGTACTGGTTTTTCAAATTTAAATTGTTCGATGAGGTATACTAAGACATAATATTTCTCCTTATTAGGTTTATGTATCAGGACCAAGACAGCCATGTTATAAATATCCTCGAACAACAGTACCTAATTTAAAACGAATTGGTATTCGTTGTTGTTCCAAATGCCAAGTAAAACAAAAGGATGCCGTAAAACAATTGACATTTGGTATTAGGAAGTAGATAATACCTAATGCTTGTAAACGTAGTGTTTGTCTTAATACTTATTTCACATAGTTAGGGGTATATACCAATTCAGAATACTAGAACCTCGACTAGAAAACTGTTACTAAAAGACTACTAAAACATCGAGTCAAAATTTTGAGAAAACAGTCCTAGTTCTAAAATTTGCTAAAAAAGTCAAAATGTTAAGAATAATGTCAAGATTTTAACCAGAGGTTTGGGGTGGTACGGTTACATCATATGACAGACCACACCACACTACCTGTATATATGTGACTCTACTCGACCAAGATTTGCAGTTCTGTTGCTTGCCTGGTTTTTTCGTTATTTGTTTTTTTCTGTATTGGCACTAATATATCATAAGTAGGTAATACCTAAAAGAAAAATGACAAGTTTTCAGCCGTTGTATCCCATTCTGATAAAACGGTAGCTAACTATGTACTTGGGTTCAATTAAACAAATATTGTTGTTATCATCAACATGGGTATCTGCAATCGGCCTAAGGCTTAACATCGGCTTTAATATTTTCTATTTAGGTCCAACTATTGAGAGAAGTTTGCTGCTATTTTGTTTCAGATGTCGGTATGTCTTGTAGGAGGCGATTCTAGTATTCGCTTTGCCCAACAACAACTCTGCTGTATTCTCATCACAATACCCTACGCAACGATTATATCTTTGAGATCGTGGTGTAGTTTGCAAAAACTGACCTTGAAGGTTTGTTGGGGTATGGTGCACTGTGTCACAAGCCAGATCAGGTAACTAACATAATGACAGTCCCAGTGAGAGGTAATATGCTCAGCTCACCCCTAATAGATGCATACTGCGATTAGGGATGTAAGAGTTGAACTTCTGTTGTGTGGTTGTTTGCCCATGATAGTCCGGGAGCTGGCGACACTAAATTTCGTAAGATTTCCTAATGATTGATTTTATTTTATTTTTTGTAATATCGGAGCTAAGAATACCTGAAATCGACTCTTGCAGGGGTAACAGCGAGACAGCGATTGACAGCGCCGTACCAATTATGTTTTAAAAAAAGGCCAATGTTGAGAATTCTAAAAGTTGAAATTTTTTGTAATTTCAAGAAACGTATCCTTCCAGCTATTTGATGGGACTCGGATTCAGCAGGAGCTAGTGAAGTAGTAAGGTAGTATATATGAAGATAATATAGTGTGACTTAACGCACAAAATTATTTTATATTTATTGATACATAAAAAATATGTAGCATTAAAAAGTTTAAAGACACAAATATTCGTCGATATGATCATGAACTGTTTCCACAAAAATAGTTATTGTTATAAACCCCTAGTCCGGTCCTACCGGTCCTCCTAGGTGTTTATAGTCGCCCTCGCTTCTCAAAAAATGTAGTATGTATGTAACGCTTTTGTTTTGTCACGGCTATCGGGCGCAGTTTTCGATATTTAAAGTCCAAATTTCGCCTGGGGCCGCAAAAAAATAAGTGCCACATCGCTATTGAAGCGCGCCAGAAGCGGAAAAGCCGTTCCGCCGTCTGAGCCATTTTCCGATTTGGTACGCGTCGGGGAGGGAGTCGAATTTGGCGCGCTTAGCTTGTACACAGCAACTACAGACACAAATAAATCGAAATTAAATTTACTAATAAACATAAAAAAACTCACAGAAGCTTGTACGTGAGGAAATTAATTTAAGCTATGTTAACATTACCTTAACTTAAATATACCTACAATATATAGTGAAGTATGAATTGTGAATTATTAAGAACAAATTATAGAAAATGACCTATTAAGATTATTCATTATTGCTACTCGAAGGTGGAAAAACAAATGAGCAGATAAATCCACAGAGGTGTATCCTGTACGTGGATAGAATCTTAAAAATGCTTAGGTATGTTGGGCTTCTGAATCTGGCAAGGACGCCAAAATTAGTACACATTATTCGGGCAGGTACACTACTACTGCCATAGAGGTTTTTATTATACTATACAATGAATAATAAGGCAATACTTTACACCAAGAACATACCCTATAGTACACTCATTTCAAATTAAGAGGCTACGATACTTATGAAATCCGCCTCAAGTGCCCGACTCAATTCAGGACAAACGTCGCTCGATTAGATATGCCTATCCTTTTCCTTCCTCTAGTCCCCACTCCAGCCTGCCCCTTCATAGTGCTACGATTGAGGGGCAGCCGGCCGTAGTTACTACACTGAGAAAAATCTGTCACTTTGTAAAAAAACCCTGTTTAATTCAATATGAGATATTATTCCTCAAACTCAAGCAAAAGCTTTTTTGCAACTAACAATAATCAATTCAATGACAATTGATATTGAATTCTAATGAATAATTTAAATGTAATATTTTATTTCAATAAATAGCATGTTCTGGAATTGATTCTATAATACTTCTTTTCTAAGCACATTCTTTTGTCAGAACAACATAACATAACGTTTCATGGTGTTGAATTGAATAGGGGTACATTTAACTGTTCATTATACTGAAATTACAACTACTGTCACTGAATTTTTGCTGGATTTGTAATAATAAGCAAATGATGTGTAAAATGCAAATCAAGTTGCTAGTGTAGCAACTTATAATTGACAAAACAGAAATGTTGCAGATGAGATCAATAAATTAATAACATTTAATTTTAGTGGATACAAGTTCTAGTAACCCCCAGTTTGTTAATAGCCATTCACTTGCACAGTATTCATTATGACTACGAACGATATAAAATCTATGGTTGATTCAAAACCTTTGCGATCATTAATTTGCGATCATTGATTTTGGTAAATTACTCAGTCAACGTCACAGCTTTTTTTACTAACGTGTTTGTAATAGGATATTAGTTCAGTCGAGTAAAAAGTACTTGATTCAATCTAACTTGTATTGGACATGAATTCTAATATGAAAATTCTAAGAATTTCTTGAATACCATAAAAATTGAAAAACATGATTTACTAATTATATTGATGAATAGGTACCTATAAAAGTTGCAATTAAGTTGTTTTGTTCATCCAATGAATTATAATGTTTTTTCAGTTGCTTCTGGGGTACTCTTAGATAGTTTGGAGTAGTCTGAGGGTGAGATCATTATTTAAATAAAATAAATTTAATTGTTTAAATAAAACATGAGACATTTTAAAACCGAGGTTATGCTTTCATTGGTATGCCAATTTTAGTATCGAAGTGACAATACGTCTTCTTAACGGAAATTTAAACTATTTTAAACTTATTGGTTCATCTGCAATTAAGTCAAAAGTATAGATTAGATTAGAAAAGTGACTATATACACGAACTCACTAAAATCACAACAGTCTTTTTTTCCTGTGTAGATAATATGAAATAATAAGTCAGGTGCCGGCCGCCGCCGACGGGTCACACGAGTCTCGCCGATGCCGACGAAGAAGCGCGAATATTTAAAAAACGGCGGTGGCCTGTTTGCTTTATTGCAAAAATGATATTTTTGGGAGTTATAGAGGGCGTTCACTTTTCGTTGACAACACACTGCAAAGCTTATTTTGTGTAAATCAAATCTTAATCTCAAAGATATTTTTGGGAGACGCATAGGAGATGAAGTAATATAGAAAAACCTGTACGAAGTGCCGTGACAAACGACAGTGACGTCGCAAAAAAATCCCAAAAATCTTATTTTCGTGTAAATTAATGTTAATCTCAAAGATATTTTTGGAAGACGCATAGGGAATGTAGTAATATAGAGAAAAACCTGTAGGGGGTGCCGTGACAAATGACAGTGGCGTCGCAAAAAAATACCAAAAATCTTATTTTTGTGTAAATCAATCTTAATCTCAAAGATATTTTTGGGAAACGCATAGGGGATGTAGTAATATAGAAAAACCCTGTAAGAGGTGCCGTGACAAGCGACATTGGCATCGCTAAAAGTCCCAAAAATCTTATTTTTGTGTAAACCATTCTTAACCTCAAAAATATTTTTGGAAGACACATAGGGGATGTTGTAATATAGAAAAAACCTGTAGGGGTGATGTGACAAACAACCGTGGCGTCGCAAAGAAGTCCCAAAAATCTTATATTTGTGTAAATCAATCTCAGTCTCAAATATATTTTTGGGAGACGCATAGGGGATGTAGTAATATAGAAAAACCTGTAGGAGGTGTCGTGACAAACGACATTGGCGTCGCAAAAAAATCTCAAAAATCTTATTTTTGTGTAAATCAATCTTAATCCCAAAGGCATTTTTGGAAGACGCATAGGGGATGCAGTAATGTAGAAAAAAAACTGTAGGGTTGCTGTGACAAACAACAGTGGCGTCGCAAAAAATCCTAAAGACAACTTTTTTGTGTAAATCAATCTCAATTTGAAATTTATTTTGTGGGGACGCGTAGGAATATTGAAAAAAAAGTCTGTAGGGATGCCGTGGTAAACGACAGTGGCGTGACAAAAAATTGTAAAGAAATTCTGTTTTTTTTAATCTTAATCTCAAAGATATATGTGGTAAACTCGTAGGGGATGTAGGTGTATCTAAAAAACCTGTATGGGTGACGTAACAAACGACGGTGGCTTCGCAAAAAAATCCCAAAGAAGAAAATTCTGAAATTGTTTTGCAAATATATCTCAAAGATTTGTGGGGGACAGGTAGGGGATATAGGAGTATAGAAAAAACTTGTAGGATTGCTGTGAGAAGCGACAGTGGCATCGCAAAAAAAAATCCGCGTAGGCGTTTATAAGCCTGCCGCGGTTTCAGCGCGACGACTACTTGGCACCCCTCAAGTTGGTGGCGTTCCGAGGTTCGTACTTGTTACTAACTTTTTTGCTACTGTTGTTTATTACAATTTTTTAAGAAAATTTAAAAAATAATCCTGTTGAATAAATTTAAAGGTGCACTAGGTACCCTATCATACTCTTAAATAATTTCGGATTATCAATTGTTTCCATGGCTAGCTACATTTCGGAAAACTGACCCTGTTGCATCCATGTTTTTTTTATATATATATGACCCTGTAGATTTTGAACAATAACAGATACAGAAAATATTTTCCTATAAACGTTGTTGAGAATGATAAGGAATTTCAATATATAGAGAAAAAATGGTATGTTTCTGGGAAAATAATATCGATGACGTCACAACCGCCATTTTCCCAAACATCAAAAAAGCTAATTTTTGGTCATAATAGAACCTTAGTATGTCCCATTTAAGAACTCCTTTTGGTTTTGGTTTTCGCAATACTGTATCGGTGATTTTGGTGAACTGGAATGCGGGTCGGGCCATCCGCGACTAAAGCCTATTCGTTGTGCCGTCAGGAGTGAATGATTGCGGTGCGCCGCGCATCCTTCGGTTTATTATCACCTGGGCGAGTGGCGCCTCTCGGCCCACGCAGTCTCTTTCTCTCGGCCCCGACGAAGCAATTTTACAACTGCCCTGGCGTTTTACTTATTATAATTACCGACGAGCACAATTTTATATTACCGGAGGCATGTACTGTTCCCTGGCATTAACGCAAATGGCTTGCCCGTTGAATGCCAACATTTTTAAACTGTAACATACACAAATCGTAATCCATTGATACAGCACTGGTTTTCCATTTTTACCTCGAACGAGACAAATGATGCATAAACTTCCAAGTATGCGTGTGAATTATCTACAAACTGTTTTCAAGAAGAATTTCTACGGTTATGCTTTCTTGCTATAACATGAAGATAGGAAGAAGCTACATGATTATCTTTGTTAAAGGGAACAGTTAGGGTTATACGGGTTGACCGTATTTGGAGTGTATGCATGGGTTACCTTTTATCTTAAGACATACGAGGTCGGTTAAATTGGTGCAAAAGTTGCGGAATTTGACGCCGAGCAACATGGTAAAAAAAATTTGGCTGGCCCTTCTCGTTTTGAAAATAATGCGAAAAAACTGAAAATTGTCGTTTTCGTTTTTATTTTCTTAAACAAAAATTAAGGGGGCTGGACATTTCTAAGTTAAACATTATTAAGGCACCTTTTTACAAGGAATCCAAATATGACCTCGCATTTTTTGTCGCCTCCCTGAACAAAAATATAACGATCAACTTTATTTTTTCTTATGGGCGCCATACCGTATTTTTGCATTTTTGAATAGAGGATTTTTCTCTGGTTAAAACGATATGTCACACATTACGCTTTACTTTGTTTTTCTTGACGTAATATCAAATTAATCGTTTTTGCATAGAGTTCCTTGGAAACATAAGCCCCATAATCTTTGACGTTTTTACATAGAGTGCCTTGGAAACATAACCCTAGTTAACCATTGTTGCGAAATGTTCTTTGGAATATTGTTTCAGAAAAAATTCAGTTAATGTTAAATTTATTGATTAAATAAATCATAAACATACTACGAGAGTATGATCTGAGACCTTGTTATTTATTCATCTTTGCCATATAACACATTAACACTAAAAAAGTCAAACTGGAAACACAAGAACAACAAAAACCTAGGCAAGTAGACAATCCTATTTTACAATAAATGTTCAATTTGGCCTCCTTGTTCCTCAAGGCACGATGCAGCATGTTTCCTTAAATTGTTTATGGCTCGTCTAATATCCCTTCGTTGTCATTTATATTTGAGGAATAATAAATTTGAATTATGTCACGCTTTTCTTCATGGGAAAATGACATTTTTTCATTAAAATAAAGTATGCGAGACACTAAGAATTGTATTAAACTATCAAACGTTATGGGATTTATCTTTCCAAGGCATTCTATGCAAAAACGTCAAACATTATGGGGCTTATGTTTCCAAGGAACTCTATTCAAAAACGCTTAATTTGATATGACAGCAAGAAAAACAAAGTAGAGCATAATGTGTGACATATCATTTGAACCAGAAAAAATCCTCTTTTTAAAAATGCAAAAATCCAATATGGCGCCCATAAGAAAAATCAAAGTTGATCGTCATATCTTTGTCCAGGGAGGCGACAAAAAAATGCGAGGTCATATTTAGATACTTTGTAAAAAAGTGTCTTAATAATGTTTAACTTAGAAATGTACAGCCCTACGTTTTCGTTTAAAAAAATAAAAACGAAAACGACAATTTTCAGTTTTTCGCATTATTTTCAAAACGAGAAGAGCCGACCAAAATTTTCTTTACGCATGTTACTCGGCATCAAATTCCGCAACTTTGCCCCAATTTAACCGACCTCGTATCTCTTAAGATAACCAAGATCCCCATGCATAGACTCGAAATACGGTCACCCTGTATAATGATAGTACATTTTTTGAAATCGGACGAAACTAAATGATGTAAAGCCATCTTCTTGAGAATTTTTGGATTCTGTTCTGACGTATTTTTTAGTTTACTTTGTGGTTTTTAGCCATGACCAAAAGCAAAGTTTAATTGAATTCGGGATATCAACGCAGAAGATATAACTTAAAAAAAATACTTTTTTCTTTTTTAAGTATAAATCACGTACGACCGAAGATATGGGGATTTCATAAAAGAGTATTGCAACTATTATAAAATTTAATTTATTGATTTTTCAAGAAGGAAAATATGTATAAAAACAAAAATATCGCGATGCTTACCATCACAATATAATATTCACTAAAATATGTCTTTTTTCTTTTCGGCTTGCAAGGCAAAAAATTAAATTAAAAAATTTGCTACGCAGAAGGTAGGTATCGATCAGTTTAAGAACGTTATTTTTGGTGTGTGGTTATTGCAAACAAAGTTTGTTGGTTGAGAATTCTCGGCTACGACTTACCTACTTGACTTTACATGCATACCAACAAATGTTTTATTCAAAACCTAACAATAAATTCTTCTTTTCATCCCTAACCGGATTTAGCATTCGTTGAATAATTGGTTTGTGAAAAAAATAAATACCTGTAACTATACGCTGGCCTGACAAGTTTGTTATCAAAAACCACGTTTTTAGAATCGTGTTAATAATTTTAATAATAATTTCTGCCTCACCATGAAGACGATATTTATCTGTCTCGTAAGAACGACAATATGACGATGTCAGAAATCAAAGTTGGTAACAAAGACTACAGGAGGGAGCCCCAAATGAAAGTTGTCTCTGGCCAAATGTTTGAATGCCTGCTTATTTACTTTTTTTTTTAAGATCTTTGGATCTGAAAAATGTTACGTTAGTATACTATAAATGAAATCACTTGGAACACAATGATATATGGGGCTATTTCATAGCATTACCACGCTCTGCTACTGGTAAAAATACCAGACTTGTCATCAGAGATCACCCGTATAAAATTCAATGGTATTTATGCGGTCGACGTCGACCTAGTCAAGGAGGCAGCCAATAAGAAAGCGAGCGTAGCGATTTGATTGGTCGGCGCTTCGGAGATCCATGGAGCAGGTGTCGACGTGGGCCAGTTAGGCCAGTATAACCAGTGCCGTGCACGGAAATAAGGTTTGCGCTTTTTTTACGGATTTTGGTTTTGTGTATAGATTTTTGTGTGGTGTAACAAAATTATTGGTTTGCTTTGGTTTGAATTATTTCAAAGTTTATTTCATTATTTTTTAGAGCATTTAAATAAAATTTTTATAATGTTATTAAGGGCCGCGCGCCGCCTATGACTCGGTCTTATTTTACAAAGCAAACGCCAAGTTCATTTATACTATAATTACTTATATTTTTGTAAATGTCATACGTTGGGAACGTAGTTCTGTCTTTCAGGTAGCTTGTATGAAAATGTTAGCCGTTGTAATTTATGAGGATGAATGTTTATTATTATTTATTATTTCTTTCACTATATGGGCATATTTCAATTTGGTTTATATGTACCTAGTGAAAGTATTGTTTATGCAATAAAAATTAAAATAAATCGCTATAATAAATTGTTTAAAAGAGGTTTCGAAAACGCATCAAAAATAAAATTTGCCAAAATATAATATACATAGGTATTTATAGAATACAAAAATATCTATATATTTTGTCTATTAATATTCCTAATAATATATATAATATTCCAGGTGGTTGCTGCTACCCCCTACAATCCAGTTAGTTTTATAGATAAATTTTTATTTAATAGCTTGGCCATTAATAACAACTTAGCACAATAAATCTGTCAAAAATATACAGGCGTTTTATTTTATTTGTATATTATTTTAACCTAAATCTACAGCTTTACAGGCTGAACAAATATTTGTGTACCCCTCGGGATAGAATATCCTGTTCTCTAATAATACATTTTCCTTCCCCCATAAAAATAAATTAGAGAATACCCTAGGTGGAAATCATTGTATTCCCAATTTAAAAGCAATGAAATATTTTAGGCTCAATTTATACCTCACATGAACAACTGTAAATCAGTTACTCTATCTGTTCGGAGACAGGCTAGGGTAACACTAAGTGACTAATGGTGTCACAATCTGCTTTAATTAATTCACCACATCGATGGTGATAACAAAGATAAAACCTTCTTGTCGGATCGAAGCAGAGGCGTATCTTGGCACTTCCTGAGTTAAGGGAATTACTGAAATATAGAAAATATAAATATCGGTAAGCTAATGAAAAATGCACATACCCAGAGATTAACTCCAATGGTTGTCCAGGATATTGCTAAATACAGCTCAATGTTTATTGTATTCACCTTACTTAAATTAGCAAATATTTCTGCAAAAGTATTTGCAAAACCCGTACTTTTAGGAGCCTACCTATAGCAGAGCCAGATTAGAAGATTGTCGGACTTTAATAACATAAACTTCACAAAATATTTTGATGTTAAAGAAGAAAATTTTATTTAAACGTAAGTGCACAAAAGCATGAAAAAGTTGTTCTTTTAACAACAATTACTAATTTTGGTAAAAAAATGTGCGCAAATAGCTTAGATGTCAGAAGCCTGGTTTAAATTCGATTTGAAGGGACATATTCTAATTGTGCTGAGTTTTTTGAAAGTTAGGCAGGTTCTTGTTTTTCTGGAATTTTTGGCCCACTTATCCGAAAGCAGGCCTAGGCCTAGACCTAGGGAAAATACTTTTTGATACCTATACTAAAGCTGATCTCCATCCAATGTGGAAGTGCGTGAAATATGAAGTATTTTAAAACCATCCAAACCTTGTAGTAGGTTAGATAGATAGTAGTTCATTTAACAACAATATAAAGTGTGGGTATGTGTTGCAGGTCAATAGCACAAAACAAAAAAAAGTAAATGTTAAAATAATTGAAAGTTAGTGAGTATAAAATTACAAGAACACTGAAAGGCTGAAATACTTAGTTTTCCATCACAATACAGGGACTAACACGTTCAAATAGTTTAAAGTTGTAGGTTATGTCGGAACGAAAGTAAAATTTTTTAAAATTATCTATCTTTAACTAATACCTGACGATTTCTTGTTCTTAGTTAATAATTCTGTTTTTGGTTTTCTGGTAATGTAATCTAGAGAAGAAAGAACTGATGCCAATTCAATAGAAAACAAAAATTTCCTGTCAAAATTTCGGACAAATATCACCCTAAAAGATATACAGGGTGATTTATTCATAAATACATTAATTTTAACCACGTCATCAGGGAGGTACATATATACTGAAAACGCAAAAAAAAAATTTTTTGCTGCATGTTTAAATAATGGGGCAATTTATCTCAAATCCCGCGTAACGAGGCGCACCTGAACGCATGTGGCTACGACGTTATGCTGCAGCACATGGCACCGGCCGCGACGTTGCCATTATTTAAGACAAAAGTTTTATTAAAAAGAACGCAGGCGTCCCATCCGCATTCCACAACTATTATTTATTACGTCAAACTTGTCATTGTCAAGGATCTGCTGCCGGTTTCTATTGTATGTGGCGCCATCTCGTTGGTATTAACGTCGCCGAATCTGTGGTTGAGCTCTCAGTCACCCTCTGTGTGTTCAAAACCGAAAGTCTACAGCGCGCTTTATGACACGGTAACTAGCGAACCTTTCTAATAGATGGCAGCACGTACTACAGAAACCAGAGTTGCCTACATTCTGTAGGTATATTCGGTACCCTTTGTGCAACATTTTTGCTTTTTTACCAAAACGGTTCTCTAGACAAATGCGGAAATGATAGACATAATAATGATCCTTCATGGAGAATGCCTGCAGAATGTCAGTCAAGCTACCGCGGAACTATTTAGAAGCGCGCCACCTATCGGCAGGTAGCGAAACTAAGTACGAAACCACAACGACGTTTCATTACGGGAATGCTTTCTACGAACGAAGTAGTGTCAATGAATGCGACATGGGACATAACCTTTAAAAATATCCAAACCAAAATACGGAGAATGTGCACTGTGAAATACGGGAAACAATAACATCACATTTGCGATTAGTGAGGCGGAGTGCGAGAAACGAAAGGAAATTCACAATGCACTCTGCAGAAACTTGGCAAGGATCAATGCCGCAAACACCAACGCGCCGCGTGCCGGAAATTCTCGGCCACGGGCAATCGCCAAGCTCCTTTTGCGGAGTTCGGGCTACACACATCCTCCTACTCCTACTAACGACTGCACGACAAGGGTTGTGACAAACAGAAGTCAAGAAAGCTAAGGACTTTTAGCAACCCATCATCCCTAACTCGCCCAGAAATAATACTAAGACTCGGCAGGTTACACATCAGGCTATACCCGGTAACATACCTAACGGCAGGAAAAGAAACTAGAAAAAGCTGTAAAGATCGAAAGGTGGAAATTAGAAAGATTCAAGTACTTACGACTGAACCAATGTCACAGAGGAGGACCACCCCCACGGAAACGATTCTATTGCAAATATGGATCCCTAGTAACAATGAAAAGCAAACATAACGAGAAATAAAGGAATGAGAAGTGTATCGTTGGTGATGGTAACCAACTTAAGCGGAAAGTAAGGTAATTTTAAGCAACTGTATCCCAGAGATGTTGGCTAATTTTGACGTTCTTATTTCAGAGGAAGCAGAACAATCACAGAACACAACTACTTACTCTAGGAGCGTCTTGGTGTAGTAAAAAGGATTAACAGTGAACTAGTGAGCGGAAATATTAGTGCCCCAAGCGAAAGTGAGTGAAGTTCGTTTTATCGAGAAAAAATCGTCTTCAGTGGTGTCGAGGTCCACGAAATCATGTAAGCCCCCTAGTTGAATAGGTACCTACTTAATAAAGCATCCAAAAATCAAAAGGTCACGTAAGCAGTCGTTTCATTTATTTTTCTCGTTGGCATTTATCCCTTAAGGCTCGCCTTAAGGTGTCTCAGGGCAAAACTAACCGTTACAAGAGGTAAGCGTTAACATTTGTCCATAATTTCCGCAAGCATTTGGCGGAACATTCGCCTACAATACAAATAATTATGTACTGAAAACATTCCTTTAAATTTACGAAAGTTGCGTACATCTGGCAACAATGTTGACGCGCGCAACGGCAAGCGTCGTCCGATGCCTCATGCGCCCTGAAAGCAATCCAGTGGCAGCCGTAAATAGAGGGCCAAATAGGTAAAAATGCGGTTTAGAAAAAAAATAATTCCGGCTTTAAAAAAAAGTTTGAATTTTTTTAATTGCGATTTCGCATTCATAGCATTTTTCCCTACCCACTGTTAAAATTAATGTAGTTATGAATAAATCACCCTGTATTAAAAAACTTACGAGCTATCCTCCGTCCACACAGTTATAATTGGGCATCCTGTATATATTTATCTATGTATGGAGAGATAGATGGATGGATGGATGGATGGATGGATGGTTGGTTGGATGGATGGATGGATGGATGGATGGATGGATGGATGGATGGATGGTTGGATGGATGGATGGATGGATGGATGGATGGATGGATGGAAGGACGGACGGACGGACGGACGGACGGACGGACGGACGGACGGACGGACGGACGGACGGACGGACGGACAGACAGACAGACAGACAGACAGACAGACAGACAGACAGACAGACAGACAGACAGACAGACAGACAGACAGACAGACAGACAGACAGACAGACAGACAGACAGACAGACAGACAGACAGACAGACAGACAGACAGACAGACAGACAGACAGACAGACAGACAGACAGACAGACAGACAGACAGACAGACAGACAGACAGACAGACAGACAGACAGACAGACAGACAGACAGATAGATAGATAGATAGATAGATAGATAGATAGATAGATAGATAGGCAGACAGACAGATAGATACAACATTTATTTTCATATCCTAAGTTACACAGTGTTCCTCATTACACGAACTACCAAACCACGCTGAACATCGACTTTGTCGCGATATTCTTTAATAAAAGTTTTCCCTACGGCACTGGCGAGCACAACCGAGCTTGGCAACAGCCGTTTTGAAAAGATTTAAGCAATCTCTATTCTGTTCTTATCTTCGCGTACCTTCTAAATTAAATTTAACGTTTTAACAATCACCTGGAACGTTTAGACCAAATTATTGAACCGTTGTAATTCAAATTCTTATCGAAGTCACATACATACGTATTCGGGTTGAATCTCCAGGTTTTCCCTTGTACCTAGATAGCAAACGGGGCAATAATTTCTCGATTTGCTTGGGGTAAAGCAAAATAATGTGACCATTAATAATTACATACGTATTTTCGACTAAGTATTTGGTTAGTAAATCTAAATTCAAAATGACAATAATTTATGGTACATTTGTAATACTAACACACGACGGGTGCTGTACAAAATGTTATCCAACGCGACTTAAATAAAACAATGGTGAAAGAATAAGACAACGTGAGTGGCGGTCCCACGCGGGAGCTAGAGAGGTTGCAGCCGAATTTTCAAGAAAGTGGCTATTTAAATTTGCACTGGGGCCGTATTTGCCGGTTGATTTTAGAAAAATTAAATACGACAAAATATTCTTTGATTAACACGTTAGGAGCCACAGAGGTCCTATTCGAAAAAAGTGGGCAGTTTTCAAAAGTTGAATCTCTGCATGTAAATGCAAATATATTAAAAACAATTTTTTGTTAAAATTTATATTTTTCTGTGGTTACGAATGGCAAATTAGGCATATTTAGTCAGTTCATGGACTTCTAGATGCAAAAATAAAATTGTATATAAAAATTTACAGCTGTCAAAATTTTATAGAAATATTGTGGGATACATAATAATTTTATGCTGAATCCGAATATGGAAAAATATATAGGGCGTTCCTTTTAAAAATTCAAGGTTGATGATATTTCCGGTAAAACCGGAAGAAGAAAGAAATGTTACTATACAGGGTGAGTCATTAGTATGGAAAAGCTCAAGTGCTCTTATACCGTTCAACATATCGAAATGCAACAAGTTCCGTTAAATTTAGTACCCTAAAGAGTATCTTATAAAATTATTTTGGACTAAACAGGTCGCCCCATTTTTGCAGGACCGTACTCAACTTATTTTTTTTTAAATGGCACCCTATTAAAATTTTTACATATTTAAATTCGCCGTTTTATAGGCTTTATACCGCCGTATGTATGGAAAAAAATGAGTTTGCAGGTATAGCTATCGAAAATGTTGCTGTATACTTATTTTTTTCTTTAATTGCACTGAGATTAGGTGCGTTTGTAGAGAACACTTTTCCGTATCTTTTGCTACTAAAAACGTTTCTTTATTTCATTCCGTTATTTTTTTGTGGCGATTCAAAATTTTCGAATTTCTAACGACCATAACTTTTTTTTCCAAATGCATTGCGCTATTTTTTTATCAATTTATCGTATTCAGGAGATCATTTTGCACCTTTTTTATTAAGTAACGAATTTTGCACAAAATTTAGGATACTTACTATCTCAGGGTGCGATGGAAGTTAAAAACAAGTTCCCCACTGAGAAGTGACAGGTAACTGTCAGTATTATAGCAGTGAAAAAATTAATTCTTAGAAAGTAAACATTACGAAACATAACATAAGATATTTCAAAACAAAGAATTTATTTATCCCAAAGGTCATCATAAAACATGTCCAAATTGACGACGGAATAAAGAAACGTTTTTAGTAGCAAAAGATACGGAAAAGTGTTCTCTACAAACGCACCAAATCTCAGTGCAATTAAACAAAAAATAAGTCTTCAGCAACATTCTCAATAGCTACCTGCAAACTCATTTTTTTCCATACAAATTTCCATAACATTTGATTGGCTAGAGCAAATTTCAAAAACAAAACGGCGTTATAAAGCCTATAAAACGGCGAATTTAAATATCTAAAATTTTTTATAGGGTGCCATTTAAAAAAATTAAGTTGAAGACGGTCCTGCAAAAATGAGGCGACCTGTTTAGTCTGGGTGCTAAGAAACTAAAACATCGTTGGCCGATTGTTTTTCTGCAGGCGGTTAGAACAACCTTACTGTCATTATTCCTTGTGTGGTAAGTATGTTTAATCTTCTTTAGGGTATATTTTACTTTCATCACATGTATTAGGATCTTTAAACAATAGATTTGCCTTAAATCGTAAGCTTTACTGATTTCATAAATTCTGTCTGTTGGGCATATTAGAGGTTCGCTATAGATAACTTTTAATATCCACTTCTGTATTACTTCCAATCTATTCATGTGACAGTTATGAACACCTCCCCAGGCTATTATTCCGTAGGACAGGTGAGGTTGGACTAAGGCCATGTACAATGTTGTCACACCGGGCTGGGAATGCCCTGTGTGTGCCGCGAGAGAACCCTGTTGTCCCTCGCGACTTGCCGGGGATCTTTGAGGGGGACGACTGGCAGTGGATGCTGGACGTAGGTAATCCCAGGAGAACACACACGTTACTAACGACACGAGGTAATTAGGACACGCATCCTGGCGATTAGGGCGGCGATTCGGACGGGCGAGGGAGGCAGGCTTTTCGCGACCGTTCGGACCTACGGCAAGCGGGCCGCGGATCCGGGGAACCGGACTTCTCGGAACACCTTTCGACCCTCAACTACCCCAGCGCTCCAAGAGTGGCGAACACGCCGATGCCCTTGCAGCTAACTAGGGGGAACTCCACCTGTTTCGACCCCGGTGGCGAACACGACGATGCCTTGGGCTCCACAGGGGAGTAGTCGAGGATCTAGTGGTGACTAAGAAGCCGATGCCACTGATGTCCAGCTCTTGGCTGGCGCCGAATTTATACCCGTCAATTCTGCCGAATCAGCGGTGGACTTTGATTTGTTACTGTTACTACCTATAAATTGTTCCTCGTATTTACATTATCGACTTCCCCTTGTATACATTGATGAGGATGTTTTCTAAACATTTTAGTAATTAGGGTCACCCGCCTCCAGGTGTAAAAATAATTAGTTTGACTATTTGAACATAGATGGTTCTTAATGTCACTTTTGTGACAATATTTTCAAATGTTTTTTGTCCAAAAACACTTTTATATGTGCAAAACTAAAGATTCAATGTCTGATTTTTAAACAGTATTTTCTATTTGCAGGTTCCACCGTACATATTTATAAACAATGATCCCTGGATATTTTACGGAACTGGCTTCTGATATTGACAGTGTCTCGCTGACGTGAAGTGTGCCCAAGTCTGGTAAACCGCTGCAATATGATGCAAAAGGCATATATATAGTCTTTTCCTTATTTAGTGTCAGTTCATTTATACTCAGCCATTTATCTATTTGGGAAAAGTCAATCTCAGCTTTTCTTTTCACCGATTCCCATATTGAGCCCTTGTAAACAACTGTTATATCATCAAACCCAATTATTTGCCTATTCTTGGAATCTGTCACCATTAGGTTATTTATGTACAACAAAAATAACAAGGGTCCAAGAACTGTTCCCTGAGGTACCCCATAGTTAATTTTTTTGATATCACTTTTTGAGTCACCAATGTTAACACACTGTGTTCTTTCCGATAAGTAGTCTCTTAATAGCATGTGTACTTTACCTCTTAATCCATAACAAGTCAGTTTTTCCAAAAGCAATGTATGGTTAACAGTATCAAAAGCTTTTGACAAGTCGAGGAATATTGCTACTGTTGGCACCTTGTTGTCAAGCGCCTCATATATCTTTGCTGATAAAAGTTTAAGGGCATCTTCTGTCGACTTGCCTTCTCTAAAACCAAATTGAACATTAGATATTATTCACAGAAAGATTTTTAGTACCTGTGATAATTATAAATAATAAATGATGTTTAGTGGCATATCAGGTAAAGGATATCAATTGAAAAAAATGCACTCCAGCCGGGACTTGAACCCGGGACTCCTACTTTGGCCGTAGGCACTTTAACCAACTAAGCTACCGGAGATATGGGGTCCATCGGCTAGGTGTTATTTATTCCAATTGATATATAGTTAGTAGCGGTGAGATGTAGAAGACTTCGGCGTCTTCTACAGCTACTAGAAGGGGTTAGAGGGTGTAGGGAAACCATTCATTATTGTTGGTTATGTAAACTTCCTATTTGTTCTTCCACCCACAATATTCGACATATAGCGACTTATTGCAAGTATCGAACGTGGAAATTCTAACCTACAATGTCAAAGCCAGAATATGAAACACAGAAAGATTTTTAGTACCTGTGATAATTATAAATAATAAATGATGTTTAGTGGCATATCAGGTAAAGGATATCAATTGAAAAAAATGCACTCCAGCCGGGACTTGAACCCTGGACTCCTACTTTGGCCGTAGGCACTTTAACCAACTAAGCTACCGGAGATATGGGTTCCATCGGCTAGGTGTTATTTATTCCAATTGATATATAGTTAGTAGCGGTGAGATGTAGAAGACTTCGGCGTCTTCTACAGCTACTAGAAGGGGTTAGAGGGTGTAGGGAAACCATTCATTATTGTTGGTTATGTAAACTTCCTATTTGTTCTTCCACCCACAATATTCGACATATAGCGACTTATTGCAAGTATCGAACGTGGAAATTCTAACCTACAATGTCAAAGCCAGAATATAAAACACAGAAAGATTTTTAGTACCTGTGATAATTATAAATAATAAATGATGTTTAGTGGCATATCAGGTAAAGGATATCAATTGAAAAAAATTCACTCCAGCCGGGACTTGAACCCGGGACTCCTACTTTGGCCGTAGGCACTTTAACCAACTAAGCTACCGGAGATATGGGTTCCATCGGCTAGGTGCTATTTATTCCAATTGATATATAGTTAGTAGCGGTGAGATGTAGAAGACTTCGGCGTCTTCTACAGCTACTAGAAGGGGTTAGAGGGTGTAGGGAAACCATTCATTATTGTTGGTTATGTAAACTTCCTATTTGTTCTTCCACCCACAATATTCGACATATAGCGACTTATTGCAAGTATCGAACGTGGAAATTCTAACCTACAATGTCAAAGCCAGAATATGAAACACAGAAAGATTTTTAGTACCTGTGATAATTATAAATAATAAATTATGTTTAGTGGCATATCAGGTAAAGGATATCAATTGAAAAAAATGCACTCCAGCCGGGACTTGAACCCGGGACTCCTACTTTGGCCGTAAGCACTTTAACCAACTAAGCTACCGGAGATATGGGTTCCATCGGCTAGGTGTTATTTATTCCAATTGATATATAGTTAGTAGCGGTGAGATGTAGAAGACTTCGGCGTCTTCTACAGCTGCTAGAAGGGGTTAGAGGGTGTAGGGAAACCATTCATTATTGTTGGTTATGTAAACTTCCTATTTAACTATATATCAATTGGAATAAATAACACCTAGCCGATGGAACCCATATCTCCGGTAGCTTAGTTGGTTAAAGTGCCTACGGCCAAAGTAGGTGTCCCGGGTTCAAGTCCCGGCTGGAGTGCATTTTTTTCAATTGATATCCTTTACCTGATATGCCACTAAACATCATTTATTATTTAGATATTATTTGTTGGTTTTTTTTTAAGAAAGCGTTAATTCTATATTTAATAACCTTTTCAATTATCTTTGATATGTGCGATATTAATGTAACCGGTCTATAATTTTCTTTCTTTAGTTTATCACCACTTTTAAACAAAGGCTTGATTATGCCTAATTTTAGGCATGTTGGAAAAGACCCTGTATCAAAGCATTTATTTATAATTTGCACTAAGGGTTCCGCTATTTCACTTGGGAAGTAAGACGAAGTAAGACACGGCCTTGCTTCATATTTTTAATAAAATTAACCTTAGCTTTCGCCAAAAAGTTAAATATTTCTGTTACACTTGAAGTTAGGGAGAATTTTAACAACAGATGGAATATCTCAAAAACTATGAGGTTTAAGTATGCAGTTTATTAGATAAACTGACATTAAAATTTAGCAAGGAATCCGAATATATAGTTAATAATATAAAGGGTATTCTATTTGAAATAAGGAAGTTGCCGTCAACTCCCGGTATTAGCAGAAGTTGCAGAAAGTTGAAAATATTTTATTTATGTGGCCCGGTCTGATAACCTAAGTATACAAATTTTCAGATTTTTATTCCGTTTGGTTCTCAAGATACTTTTAATGCACAGACTTCGCGCCGCACCCGGTACATTATTGGGGTCATTACAGCAGTTTTGTAGTTCTGGGAAAGAATGAATAAAAACTGTTTGAACATTGATTCTACATTGTTACTATATACATTTGTAGTAATCCGTTGTAGGTAGTTAAAATAGCAATATAAAGTGTTTTCTGCCATGTGGTATGTTTTTTACGTAATTTCCCCGTTTAAGGACGGAAATAAAACGTCATCACCTCGCGACGACCTTCATTTGACCGTGTTCCTAACTAGGATAAATGTTGCTAAAACAGAAGTTGGATACTGGAGTGCAAAAATTGCGCAAGTGTCTGTAAGATGGCGCTGGAGTTGGAGAGCGGCCATTGGTACAGAGCGAGAATAAAAAGTAATGTTTCGCATTGCTAAAATAAGTTTCCGTTCCTTATAAGTTGTTTTGTTGCCCGGCAAGGTCGTTGGTCGGAACCAGGGGTCTAGGGGGACGCAGGCGGACCGACCCCCTTTTTTATACAAATAACAGCACATCGCTTCCATCCTGGCGTATTTTGGGATTGAAACTGTGAATTGTTAAACACAAAATAATAATATGAATATTTACGCTCCTTTATTTTTATATATTTTTTCATAGTTATTAAGAATATTGTTGAGTAAAATATTAAGTAAGAGGACTACCTACCGGCTGTCAAATATACTGTCATGACATAATAATTCTCCCTCAAAACCGCATGAATGATCACAATACTTACCCTAACTGACATTTGGAATTTATGTCACTATAGTTTTATCTTTTATCATTCTATTAATTTTTCATTAAGTACTTAATATTGATAAACCGAAAGAAATTAAAATTCTGTTGTATTTGATCCAAAGTTGACGTAAAGTTGTGAATTTTGTTAGATACGTGTAATACCTACTATTTGCTGATATCTTAGTATGTAATATGTATTATTTTGGCATACATTTAGAGTAATGGAAAATGTAATGTAAATAAATTTATAGGTACTACCATAGAAGAATTTACGTAGTAGATTCTTCTATGGTACTACCTACATGCTTGCCGGTACATCAACTTTGTGTCAAAAGAATTTTAAAGCGTTTATATAATTTTCTTTTGAAAAAGACACATTCTTATCGATATTTTTTAGTAATAATAAAAAGTTAATAAAATTATAGAATGACCTACTCGTATATTATGTTGTATAGCTAGTGATATAAAATAGTTTTTACGAAGTAATGACTTTTTAAAATTTTAAGAAATTTTATAAATAGGAAATAGACGCTTATGTAACATTAAAATAGAAACGACTTTTTCAAGATAAACGTTTTGAAATTGTAACAAATAAGCCAATTTTTAGGGATTTTATTTTTTAAATATAATTTTTGACAGATAACGAAAGTCACGTGACCACGTTTGAGTCGGTTATTTTTCCTCGTTTTTAATCGAAAGGTAACCCCAAAGTTAACTGCATATGTGTTCTATTATTATCCGTTAATAAAAAAAATATGTTTAAATTAATAAAAAGATACATTTTGCACCATCTTCATTTTTTCCAAAAAGGTTTTTTGGTTATAACTTTTGTTTGACGTTCGATTGTTTTTTTCCAAACGACATTACATTGTTTGGAAAAAACTGCAACAACCTGGTTTTTAAATCATTAATTTGTCTCAAAAAATACGGAATGGTTAAAGTGAATGTTCCTATCACCTTCAGGCGGACACCCTGTACCTAATAAAAATATTATTAAACAAATAATAGTACTTTTTGAAATTGAGCCCATGTGTTGACAGGTGGCCGTGATTACAGCCCAAAAGTAAAGTTACACACATTGTTTAATGTGCTTTTTGAACCTAACAAAAAAAAAGTTTATCAAAATCGGTAAACAAATAAAGATATTTTACCAGGGTGGTAACTCCTTAACGGAGGTCACACTGTAGATGTTCAACATATAGGTACAGAAGATGTTCTTTCGCATCAATATATCGTTTTCTTTTTTCATTTTTTATTTTCGAGATATGTATTTATCTTAATTATTGCGTTACTTAAAATGTGTGTTTGAATGTAGTGTTAATGCAAACGAAGAAACACAACGAAGACCATGTTTCATTTCATTGAAAAAACTAAACATAATTTTGTAGAACTTTTAAGCCAGCAATACCAGCGCAATACTATACCTACAGAAAATGTGCAGAATCACATTCTTTAACTAAAGATATGCCTTTAACAGTACAAAACACAGCAGACATTCAAGTGACCTTGAAAACGTCGTCTGCCTACAAGTGAAAACGTGCGTCTTACATTGCACCTCATAATATGATTCAACTTTTATGTGACTTTTTTTTGTGATTTTCGTTTTTGAGATATTTATAATAGCTGCATTTATTAAAATGGAACACCCGGTATAGATAATTTTCGACATACCTATACATATAGAGACATAGACATGAATCCTTCCCTAATGTCAGTTTATATGCTAACGATTGTGTTTTCCTCACGAAAAGTACATAACGGCGACATAACTATAAGAACATAACAGTACCCAACCCACACGTATGTATAAATAATGCAAAATCAACTAAAGCAGTTTTTAGTGCCGCCGTGTACCTTTCAAGCTATAAATCAATGAACCATTGCTAAAAAGAGAGGGGTTAAAATCACAGATCGGAGTCTTTGAGCTACGAGGGTCTCCCGAATATACCTTTTGAAGTTTTATATTATTTTAATATTAAAAATTCGCAATTCATAGTATATAATAATATGGAAGTAATACAAAAACATAAAAAAGTAATCAGACAGCTTAGTTGATTGAATATTATATCGCCAAAACGTAAAATTGATCATATGAACATAATATATGTAATTATTAAACTGGACCTGTAGCAACAGCGTCAACCGTTCACCGATCGTCTGTTTTTCGCGCCATCTGATAAATAATAGCCACACTTTTGCATTCCCGCTGCATAATTTAAGGAGTATTTTGCCTATGTTTTTTATTTACAACAAGACTGGATAATTACAATGTTTATTACCGTGTTTTCGTTCCGAGCATATTCCGAAACCTATGCCAATCTTAACGAAGGTAAAATGGACTAATACACCACTTTTTTTTTATTTGCTCATCGGATAGTATTGGGTGAGATATACTTGCTGTATTTTTTTTAATTTTTTTTTCGCCCCCGTTTTGCCGCAATTAATTTTTAAAGTTCAATATACGTAACTACCTGTTGGATTTTATTTTTCCCTAAATTTACCGCCGTGGCACCAGGTTTGGCAACGCCGCACCTCAATGCCAAGCTGTCAGCCTGCGAGAACATAAACATAACCTATTTTGTGGCGTCACAAATCGGAACATCGGATCCCGCGGCCCGCGTGTTTTACAAGCTTTTATTTTGTACGATTTGAACTATTTTCACCATTCATTCTAATAATCCATGACGGAAATGAACCATTCTATTTTGCTGAGGAAAATGCTGGGAGCACTAGGTATTGGTATTGATGATTCGGACGTTATGCTGGTTGGTTTACAAAACTTTTTTTTTATTGGAAACAAGTCGATTTTATCTATAAAACGACACAATTCGTAAGTACCTAACTGAACTTGCACAAATTAGATATCTAGACTTGCTAATATATTAAAGACAATAAAGAACCAACCAGGTGTAACATTTTAGCTGACGATTTTAGATTAGTGGCTCTGCCAAACGATTTTTTACTTGTTATCAAGTATATTCCAGCGACTGCTAGTTGTTTGAAGAAACTGATGATATTTTAGCCTCAATACCTAGTGTCACAGAATAAATAGCTTCACAACAGAAGCGTCCATAAGGACGTGTCAAAAGGATGCTCGCTTTGACGCGAAATATCTTCTAAAGGGATAAACATTGTGCATTTTGTTTCATTTTACATTAATCCACATTGCAAAGAGATTGTATTAGGACCAAATTTATGTACAAGTTATTGGTTATTTTCCTGTAAATTGAAATGGAGGCTCGCTTATTTTTGACACGTCTTTATGGACGCTTCTGTTGTGAAGCTATTTATTCTGTGCTAGTGTTAATCAACAGCATTGATTGGTTATAAACTAAACTGAGAAAAGTCAATCCTCTAGACGTCAAGCACATACCTGGTCCGAATATAAAAAATTTATTACTTTAATTTTATTACTAACAAGAATGAATTAAGACTCATCACAGGTCTCCTGACTGGACACTGCCCTTTAAGATATCATCTTAAAAAAATGGGCAAAACAGACAATGGACTATGCAGATTTTGCAACGAACGGGATGAGACTAGCGAGCACATACTGAGTGAGTGTCCCCTCTTAATTCGAAACAGACTTAAATACTTCGAAAGGATCAATATAAATCCAAATGAAATTGGCAACTTAGCCCCAAGGAAAATACTAAGCTTCGTCAAAAGCCTAGGTGACCTTGGAATTTATTAGAGCAGGGTCATTCACAAAAGATCTAATTAGGTCGCAGTGAAGAAAGGCCGTAAGGGCAAAAAAAACGACCCCTAAGAAATCTACAATCTACAATCTACTTTAATTTCATGAGCCCTTACTTACAGAATTAAGTTAGTAGTTAGACCTGCATCGGTTCAAAAATGTAACGCTAGAATATTGGAGAAGGTGCCAGTTCTTGGTGATGTTAGAAACATAACATGTAAAACGCAATAAAGCCAAGTTTTCAGTCGAAAAACTTTATTGTCATAGCTTGAACTATTTTAGACCCATTTAGGTAAATTATATTGTGATTGCCGAAGCATCCTCATAAAAAATGACATAATTCTTTAGGATTTTTTCACTATACATATTATATACCTATTTTTTCTGGAAAATAAATTTTCATAAGCATATTTTGTGATTGTGGTTAATGGAAGTTAAAAATAAAAAAATATAATGCAGCAGCCGGCCAAAAATTAAGATTTCTTTAATTTGCAAGAAAAAAAACACATTATTTTGCATTCTATGGCAAAACCCCAAATAAGTTATCTATTAAATTTAGTGAAAATATTCCAAAATCAAATAATAGTTTTCATGTCGCATGCACAGAGTGCAACAAACTGGATGTTTTTTTGGGGGTTTCTTCTATTCTGCGAAGAGATAGACAAAGAGTAGGTAGGTGTACTTTGCTCGATTTTTGAGGGCAGTGGAAAGCAGTTGAATCTCAAAATCTTGATTCGTTTTGGAGATACAGGGCATTTTTCGTTTTTTAACATGTCAGACAGTCCCTCCTTGTAATATGTTTTGATTTTTGCCAAAAATCTTCTGTCATACTAGTCCAATGTATAATAATTATTGAGGTATGTCGGTATGTCTTTGTCAACTAAATCCTGTAAGGTAGACCTTCATATTTTTTTATTGCACTTGTGTTGACTTTTTCCAATATAACAATCTACTGATGTTGTCCATGATTCTTCGCTATTTCCAGGAAGTCAGCTTACATTCATCTAAAATAAGTTTCCCATTAATATGTGCAAAAATTTTACAAGCGTGCTTAGTTCTATTAGTTGACAAAGTTAATGTCACTAGTGCAGAAAAGTACAACTTTCCGCATCAAAATGGATGCGACAAAGTGTACTACTACGGACTTAATTAATTAAATACTTCATTAGATCATACAAGAAAAAAATACCCGCAAAAAGTCATTGACGGTCAAGCACTTGATATCGAATGAAACTCTGCTGTCGAACTTGCATTGACTTTAGATTATTTAAATTAGTTCTGAATCATGGTTTTCACATGTAGATATCAACGATCGTTTTTACAAACGCATGATTTCTTGTTTTGATAATCGATTTCAACATTGGTCTGTGCGACACCCCCACGCCCCCTCCCCCATTTCTTGACTATAGGTATATACACAATAAGTATTTCTTTACTGTACTAGCAACTAAACTAGAAGCACAAAAAGCTGTATCTACGTATGTGCCACGATGTATGATCCTCGTACATCGTGGTATGTGCATAATTTAGGACTAATCTGCTTATGTTGGGTAATTACAACATAATATACCTACTTCCACAACTATTCAGTTGAATTTCTTCATTTTTAACCACAGTATCATTAACGTTTTTCTTATTAATTTTGTGCTCGGGGGTAATTTTTGCCTTAACCGGGCATTATGCATTCATTGCTATGTTCTTTCCTCTGCGTGTCTCCAATAACATTGTTACCATAATATTTATTCTCTAGTCTACCTAAAACCAGAATTTAAGCTATATCATCATCATTAAGCAATATTAAAACAATATACAAATCAAATAACAAACATACCTCTTCATTTCTCCATGTTTTGCTCCCCGTTTTTATTGATAAAATTGACACACCATATCAAAATCTATGCAAGGCAAGTTATCAGGACAAGCTTTAACAAATCTTGTCTTCATTATAAACCGAAAAAATAAAGTATTCACAGCAAGATTCTTTTAAAACTGAGAATAGAATTTATTTAGTTTTCACTAAGGTTATTAACCTTGGTTTCGGCGTTCCGCGGGCGAAAGTGAGGTTATATGCAAAGTGCGGCGTTGCCGACGATTTTCTTTAAAGCATTGAGTAATATGTCATCTGTCATATTTTATAGGGGGCATCTAATAAGTTCAGAATGGGATCAGTAAAATCCAAATATTTCATTGAAATACGAAATTTGATTATTTCTCATCAGGCGCATACAAACTGAATCTAATAATTTGCCTGGGAATGCTTGGTTATATAAAAAAAGACGAAATAAGTACTAAGAAAATAGCAGGTACTTATTGAAATTAGGGATCGTGACGTCACATTCCCTACTTTTGCGACCGTCTTTTTCAATTTTTGAGCAAACTAATGGGAAAAAAAATCTGTTGGTTGGGTTTCGTGATTATCTAGACATTTTTTACAAATTCCAAGGCAAAAAATTATTTTTCATTCCTAAGTATACTTGTCCATTCCGGCTCAAGAGACAAAATAGACGAATTTATGCTGGCATAAAGTTTGAAATTCAAAAAAAAATCTCGCCCATAACTTTTAAACTAGTGTCATTAGTATCTATGGATATTTTAAAGATACCCGTGTTTTTTGTAATCCTTTGAAATTCGCTACTTTTTCCAGCTAGTTGGAAATAAAAATACATTGATACAGGCAACCAAACATACAATGGCGAGGCCCCCCTTAATAAATGGCCGGATGGCAGGCTGGTCGCCGGAAGGAAGGGTTGGTAGCCGGGTTTGGTATTTAGAGTTCCCGAGGGGCCGGAAGTGGCTCGGACACTACCCGCGCTTGAGCTGTCTCAAGGGTGGTTCGGTGGGTATTCACATTACTGTTTTTCGCTAATATAAGCTTCAATAAAAAGCACGACTATCTCGTTTTATCTTACTTTTATTAATGGATAAATTATTAGTGCCTCAAATGGCCACAACACTTGGCTTCGAAAAACTTACGAGTAAAAAGCTGCCTAAAGGGTAAGCATGGTAAACAACCGTTATTTTACTGTAACTCAAAAACATGCAATAAAAAATCCTAACAATATGGTCACGCCCGATGCGCGAGCAGAGACATTTGTAAGGTTAGCCTGCTATATTACCCCTCTTTCATACCCTCGAGCAACAATTAATTTATTAAATTGAGGAATGTTCTACTATAAAGTAAGACTAAAATAGACTTTACACAGTGCGCTTAAATCTACAGCAATTGGGTGGACAACGAGATTAATATTATGTGACTTATCTGAATCCTTTCGGTGGCGATCTCTGAGTGGTACGTCACGATTCAAGTGATCTCTAAAAGCTCGGAGTAGTTCCAACAACTCTGCTGGGTGGCTGGCTAGCTAACCGAGGTCCCCCGAATGGTTCGTGGGGTACCCTGATGAAGGCACCCTAGCCTACACCGTAGTGGACTCCAAAAGTCTGCAGGTCCAATCTGTGGGCTGACCTGATCGGCAGACCTGGTCTTGAACTTCACCTATCTGTGACTGCTTGACCTCTCATGCTCATCCTGTTCAAACGTCTGACGGGGAAAACTTGAATGCCCCACAGAATAGCCCTAAAGAAAGAGACATATAGGTCCACCTCGAGTCCCAGACAATTTCCAGTAGCGCCGACTTCATCACGCATTCTCGCGCTCCAACTTCTTGCCTAAAATCCACTCAAGAGTAACGAAACTCTCAAATAAACATCCCGCACAAGACGACGGATCAACCCTTCACCCGACAACCTATCATGATGTAATAAGAAAAATGACACCCGAAAACGAACGTACCCGGGCTCAGATCGTTGAAAAGCGCACGCCACTGTGCGTTCTGACCGCGCATGCCTCTCAACAGCCCTGTGACGACCGACAGCTACCGACGTCACCGCCAAAATGGCAGTATGGCGGACAAAAATGCCAGCTATGATCGTACACAAAACAAACGCCTTCGAAATACCATTACGCACACGACGATCGAGTATCTAGGCACCTAAACTCAAGGCGAAACCTACGTCGGGTCGGATATGTAAGTATTCCTCGCAAAAATGCGTGACTTGGGAGTGCCAATACTGTTTACATCTGAGCGTTTTCTAGAGTGTCAACAATGGGTCGAAATAAGGCCGAAAACCCACAATCTCGCAGTCCAAACGGTAAAACTGGAGGCAGAAATGAACGCAAGACATCAGACCACGAAATAGAACTCAAATCAGGCCAAAACATAAGCCACTGGAAACACAACAAAAAAACAAAGCAACCCCCCACATAACGCAACAAAACATGACAAAATAGAGTTCCACAACAAAGAAACGAACGAGGACAACTCTCCAGAGTGAAACAGGGACGACAATATAACCCCAGTAAAACAGGTAACCCAGTTATTTCCGTGTAAATCTCGCAATTAATCGTTTACCACTTTGCAGGCTCGCCACGTCTCGATAGAGTGCAGCAACTATGTTCAAAGGTGGCCCAAACGTCGTTTACCAAGGCAGTGTGACCCACCCCACTCTACAAGCGAGAGAAAACTGAAAAAATACTGTTACGACAAAAATAATTATATGAATAATTTCTAATAAAGGTCAGTTTCTCACTACCATTGGCCCACTACTTATTTTACTAATTAAAGAATGTTAATGATCGAGATTTACCTATCTTTAATATTTGGGCTTAAACAATTTTTTTAAATGTTTAATTGAATTATTCAGATGCAAAAGTTTTCAGAGTTTCATAGATAATAATTATACTATTTCAAACGAATCTGGATTCAAACCGAATTTGGACACAATACACTCACAAAATTATGTGCCGTAGAATAACAAATCAATAAAAGTTTCGCCAAAAACCAGTGGCGGAGGTAAGGATAGTAACATTAATTGCCGTAAAAAAATCATACACACTGTACAAAATTGTCTTACCCTAGATGACCTATTAGGAATTTTTTCCTAAAAATATAGTAGTATAGTAAAAATAAGTATAATTACTATTTATGGTCCTAGGCTACTCTGTATGAGCTCGCGCGTCATTCCTATCAACTGGTAACCACAGTGTCATACTATTTGCTCCTCATCCTCCTTAAGTAGCAGCACTTAACATTTAATTATTGGAGGTGTTAAACCCATACTACCTGAAATTGCCTTGCGTGCAGTTTACAGCACGATTCCAAGATATTGAGGATGTACTTTATACACGCCAATCAACACATAGTACTGAAATATAAACAGCGGGTATCTTTAATAATGGGACCAACGCTGTGATGTTACCACAGTATAACCAGTAGCCTGACTGTATACGCCAATCCTTTGTTATCTATTCAGCAAAGTATTAATAAGGTAACCGGCCCTTTTGGCGCCCTTTCTTAGAATAAAATAGAAATAACTCCCTAAAAGAATCTACTCCTTAAAGGCTTTCCAAAAATGTAATAAAATATATGGTGTTTCATTAATTAAATAACGAGCTGGCGCAAAGTTCATTTTAAAAACTTAATTTTAAAGATATAAGAGCAAAGATGAGGCTTAATGCTCACATAGAGACGTGTATCATATGCAATAAAAAGTTCTTAGGTCTACAAATGCCTATTCAGGGAATTTTTTGGTAACAGTAAGGTGTTTTGTCCATATAACTCCTCCCTCAGTTAGACGGCGATTACAGGGTCGAAAAGAGCCGCAAGAGCCGATTGAAATTGATCGATGTTCTTTCTTTGCAGTTCGATGAATCTTCTGTTAAATTTATATAGTCACTATTTGCCTGCGAGACAAACTATGTTGCAACTTTGTTATTTCAAATAGAACACCCCATATATTATTACACCATTTGGTTCCCTATTAAATTCCAAATCTTTTTTCTGAATATAATGTGTACCCTATTCATAACCCTTTTCGAGATATTCGCAAATTTTTTATTTTTTTTAGTGTTGCAGCCATCGACCATAGTGATGATAACTTTGAAATACTACAAAATTAAATAATATTAACAATTACATAATAATAGGTAGGTACTAGAGTGTAAAACATATTCAAAATATCTTCGTTAGAATAGTTAATTTGAGCCATTCTTGCCAACAGTTAATATTTTATTGTTTGGAACACAATAAATGAAAAATCCATGGCCGCCTATTAGAAAAGGTCCGTTGTTTCTTGATATGGAGCAGCAAAAATACGTATTTTGCGTAATAACGAAGCAACCGCTTCAGTTAGACATATAGTGTGTTATATCGTTTTGAACTGTTCTTTTCACAAGCATTTCAACGGTGCAATAAAAAAATATGGGTTCCGTTTGAAAAAAAAATAGATTTTTCAATTTTTCGATGTTGATATTGGGAATTTTTTCCCGAACAATATTTTGAAATGGCATATAGACCATTTAATAAAGTCGACTTTCGCCTACGATAGTCCAAAATTTCAGTTTTCCAGATTCATAAATTTCAAAGTTATCACTATGGTCGATGGCTGCAACACTCAAAAAAATCAAATATTTGCGAATATCTCGAAAAGGGTTAGGAATAGGGTACACATTATATTCAGAAAAAAGATTTTGAATTTAATAGGGAACCAAATGGTATAATAATATATAGGGTGTTCTATTTAAAATAACAAAGTTGCTATTAACTTGGATGATCGGAAGTTGAAAATATTTTAGAAAGAAAGTTTACAACCTGTTATATAAGCAACCTGTTATATAAGCAACCAAAATTTCAAATCAAATTCGCACTCCTTCCCCGTAAACTTCCATGATTTTGAAAGTGGTAGGTAAAAATTTTATGTTTCGAATGTTGAAGTTATCAGGTGTTTTGGGGCACGTTTTGCCAATTTCAACGCAAACGGTTGATTTTATCGTTATGAAACAAGAGTACACTTTTGTTGCAAAATGAAAAGATACACTGAAATGATGGACCTGCAAGACCAAAAAGATAACCTCAAAAAAGTTTGAGCAAAAAAATTAAAAGGGGTTGTTAGTTTTTACCCTTTTTTAGGGCACTGTGTAAATGAATATACTACCCTAAGGTGTCTTCCAGTAAGTAGATAACACATACCAAATTTCAAATTTTTAAGTAGCGCCGTTATTAAGATGTAAATAAAAAAATATTTTTGGGTCACCCCTTAGACCCCAATAACTTGGCAAGGAAAGCCCAAATAAAAAAAATATATAAAGACCCCTCTTAAAACCACCTGCCGAACACCCCTTTAAAGTATTTACTCTACATTCAGACTCATCCTGTATATATAGGTGGGTACGGTTCCATCTTAGTGACCTCCGTGATAAAGGACATAAGCACCCTGGGCTACACCCTTTCTAAGTACATATATATGACTATATATTTGCTTATAATATATGAGGGGAAGGTAAGGAATGGGAAATTCAAGAAAGGGGTAAACTATTCTAATTGTTTCTTTAGACCTCTATATATTGAATTGCCAATATGAAGTTAACTCCATTTTATATATGATAAGGGGTACTATCACATCTTAGTGCCTTCCAAAACGTTACCAAACTCCCGGAGGACATTTACTGTATGTAAAATGATGGAGAAATGATAAATATAATCGAGGTAAATGAATTATGCTCAGCTCATTTTATCTACTGAAATCTTGCAACTGAATTTTAAACCACTTCCACTCAACCGATTGAGCTGAAATTTTGCACACACTTGTGGTTCTGGCGACAATGTGATCTAGTATACTTAGTATTGTGATTTTTTAAAATGGCCTTCGCTCCAAGATGGCGGATTACCTACTCGTCATATCCTTTCTTTGATACCCATCTTAAGGAGGTTGTGAAAAAATCGGTAATTCGCCATCTTGGGGTGGCCGCCATTTAGATCGAATTACAATATTGAGTATACTAGATTGTACTGTCACCAGCACCAACAGTGTATTCAAAATTTCAGCTCCATTAGTTAAGTGGAAGTGGTTTAAAATTCAGTTGAAAGATTTGACCCATTTACTTACTATATATAAGCACTAACAGATGAAGTTAAATAAAAGCATGTAAAATGGCAATTTTTTCTTTTGAATGAAGTTCTACGAAAAATGCTATTTCTCTAAATCTCCAAATTAATTTTGACAAAAATAATAATATTTTACTTAGGTACCTAACTTTAGAAAAACAGCGGTAGCACAGAAGTAAACAGTGTGATCCTTTGACAAGTTTAAATGGTGTATATAGGGTTTTCAAACTTAAGTCGGCACTATTGTTGAATTGTTGAATGAGGTGGCTTCCACAGCCTACTGGCTTGGCGTAGTGCACCAAAACGATATTGACTCCAAATTAGGTTATTTTTGTCAGACTGTGGAGTGGAGTCTGTACTTGATGTGTGTGCTCCTTACAGGATGAAGAAGGTTACAAAATCTATGATGAGACTTCGTAACAATGCTTACTCTAAATTTAAAAAATCTTTAACAGCTGTAGATAGGGATGACGGTGTTGTTCAGAGCAGATGGGGGTACTACAAACAGTTAAGAAACCTAGTCACTGCTTCCGTAAGGCGTGAAAAAAAGGCATACGTTCAAGATCAGCTTAGACGAGGGACTAGTTCTAGCAATTGGTGGAAGGCTATCAAGCTGCTGGGGGTTTGCGGTTTGGATGCTGTTGGAAAAGATTCAGGGATTGATGCCGATGATGTTAATCATTATTTCATGAACTCAGTGCCATCTAATTGTGTAGAAAATGAGGTGATTTATAATTATGCAAACGGTATCCACTCTAACATAGATACACAATTAAACTTTCGGTTTGTTTCTAATATTGACATCATGAATGCTTTCCGTAAGATAAAATCCAATGCTTCTGGTCTGGATAATATGAGTCTGAAAATTGTGAGTTTGCTTTTGCCTTACTGTTTGGAGGCCGTAACTCACCTAGTAAACTACTCATTAGAGTCGAATACTGTTCCCATCGTGTGGAAATCAGCTCTTGTTAAACCGCTTCCTAAAAACGATAATCCTCAGGGCTTGGCTGACTACAGACCAATAAGTATTCTTCCTCTGCTTTCAAAAATTTTGGAGAGAATTGTGAATGAGCAATTATACTGCAACACATTAATAGGTATAACTTGGTGCCAGACACTCAGTCGGGTTTTAGAAGTGGACATAGTACTGTAACAACGTTAACCAATATATGTGACGATTACCTGAGAGCAATTGATAATTCGTGTGTCACTACAGCAGTGATGCTTGATCTAACCAAGGCTTTTGACTGTTTAAGCCATGAGCTACTTCTTTGTTCGGATTCAGTTACAACCTGGTTTGCAAATTTCTTATCTGATAGATCGCAGATCGTTAAGATGGGGGATACCTTCTCTCAAAAGTTGTCCGTTTCGAGAGGCGTTCCACAGGGATCAATTTTGGGACCGATATGTTTACTTTGTATATATTTGATTTAAAGACGGCTGTCAGGTATTGTTCTGTACATTCCTACGAAGATGATACGCAATTGTATCTGGCATTCCATCCCGATGATGCAGCTGATGCTGAGGCCATGTTATCTTCATGGTTGGTTTAAGTCGCATGGGCTGCAAGTCAATCCAAAAAAATCAGCTGTGATAACTTTTGCATCGAAAAACAGACCATTTGACACCAGTGCGTTGAAAATTGAATTAGATATAGTCATGTTACGAAAGTCGTTCAAAGTGCCTACGCCAAATTGAAGGCTATATATAGTTTCAGATCTATTCTCTCCCGGGAGACTAATAGTTTGATTTTGAGCAGAATTGAATATGCTGACTTAGTGTTTGGCCCGTTTAAATCAGTTGGAGGCTTATAGACTTCAAAAAGTGCAGAATTCTTGTGTTCGTTATGCTACGGGAATCCCTAGAAGGGAACATGTGAGTCCTCATATTAGGAGTATCGGTTGGTTAACTGTGCGACAGAGATGGTTGCTCCACCTAGCTTGTCTGTTCCATTCTGTACTTCATAATAAGATTCCGATCTATCTTAGCAATAAACTTGATTTGCGATCAAATTTGCATAATTCCAATTTGCGTTTTGTGGGTCATACTATTAGCCTACCGGGTCACAAAACTGCCCAGTTTAAAAAATCTTTCTCATATATGGCCTCTTATATATATAATTAGGTTCCCGTCTCTCTCAAATCATCTTCATTTATATTGCTTAGGAAGCAGCTTAAGAAACTTATTCTAAATAACTCAATTGTCTAGTATGAATGGAGCGTTATACTTGTATTTTTATATCCCTTTTGTCTGTGTCTCTGTCTCATTCCTTCACTGTACAGAGTGCTTATATATTATTAGTTAACATATAAATTTCAGTGTCTAGTAATGTTTGTACATATTTCTTGCTATAATTGTATTTTTCATGCCCTGGTTGGACCTAATAGCAGCCATGGCTGAACTCCCGCCAGGTAAAATAAAGGCTATTTATTATTATTATTATCTCGACTTAGCCAAAAGGCATTCGCACTCCCTCTACGGGGAACATTCACTCAGATCCCGGGCATCCCGGATACCAAAAGGATCTGGCTGGGACGAGACCCTTGCCATGTTATCGGGCCTTAGGTGACATTGATGTTGTTGGACGATCCTGCATTCCCCATGAATTTCCTGACGGTTCGGGCTGTCGCAAGTAGTACGGCTTTCTGCATGGACCTGTAAAGACTATCAGTTAGATTCAGCTCCTTGATGTTTCTCAGCAAACTTTTTGGTATAACACCAGTTGTTGACATGATGATTGGAATCGTCTGGACGTTCTTCATTTCCCATTGCCTTCTAATTCGTTCTTCTAAGTCTCTGTACTTCGCGATCTTCTCGACTTGCTTCACACGCAGGTTGTTGTTGTTCGGGATGGCCACATCAATCAGAGTTGTCTTCCTAGAAATTTTATCAACTATTATAAGGTCCGGTCTGTTATGGGCAACTCGTTGATCAGTCAGAACTGTACGATCCCAGTACAGCTTGTAGTTGCTGTTCTCAAGAACAGGCTCAGGTGTGTAGTTGTAATATGGGACCCTCTCTGTCTGCACAAGCAGGAGCTTTTCCGCCAGTTCCTGGTGCAAGATCTTGGCAACCGAATCGTGTCGCTCCTTATATTCCGTTGATGCGAACATCTGACATCCTCCTGTTATGTGCTGGATTGTTTCTGAAGTTGGGCACCCGTATCTGCATCTGTCATCCACTACCGATGCATCTCCTACAATGAATTCTAGGTAGTTGCGAGTTGGTATAACCTGATCTTGTATGGCCAGTAAGAAGCCTTCTGTCTCGGGGAACATTCGTCCCGAGGTCAGCCAATAGTACGACGCTAACTTGTCTACATGTTCCTGGTTAACCTCATTAGGATGCCTCCCGTGCAGCGGCTTCTCTAACCACCTCTGTAGTTTATCGTTGTCGGTTCGGTGGTGATTTTGATGATCGTGTTCCGTCAGACGTAGCGGTGTTGAGACGTCTGCTCCGCATATAGCTTTATGTAGTGTGGAGCTGTTGGCCTGTCTGTGGAAATAATTACGCAGATTTAATATTTGTTGGTCCAATTGCTTGCTGAGGTCTGCCAATCCTCTTCCTCCTTGTTGACGTGGCAGAGTTGTTCTGTCTACGGCGCTACGGGGATGATGTTTATGAGCTTTTGTCAGTAGTGTCCTAACTTTTCGTTGCAAGTTGTTGATGCCCGTGTTGGTCCAATTCACTATTCCGAAGGAATAGCTTAGTACAGAGCACGCATACGTGTTTAGGGCCCTAAACAAATTCCTGCTGTTAAGATCAGTTCGCACTACCTGTCTTACTCTCTTGATGAATTCATTAGTTAAATCGGTTATTATTATTATTATCTCGACTTAGCCAAAAGGCATTCGCACTCCCTCTACGGGGAACATTCACTCAGATCAGGGTATCCCGGATACCAAAAGGATCTGGCTCGGACGAGACCCTTGCCATGTTATCGGGCCTTAGGTGACATTGATGTTGTTGGATGATCCTGCATTCCCCATGAATTTCCTGACGGTTCGGGCTGTCGCAAGTAGTACCGCTTTCTGCATGGACCTGTAAAGACTATCAGTTAGACCCAGCTCCTTGATGTTTCTCAGCAAACTTTTTGGTATAACACCAGTTGTTGACATGATGATTGGAATCGTCTGGACGTTCTTCATTTCCCATTGCCTTCTAATTCGTTCTTCTAAATCTCTGTACTTCGCGATCTTCTCGACTTGCTTCACACGCAGGTTGTTGTTGTTCGGGATGGCCACATCAATCAGAGTTGCCTGCCTAGAAATTTTATCAACTATTATAAGGTCCGGTCTGTTATGGGCAACTCGTTGATCTGTCAGAACTGTACGATCCCAGTACATCTTGTAGTTGCTGTTCTCAAGAACAGGCTCAGGTGTGTAGTTGCAATATGGGACCCTCTCTGCCTGCACAAGCAGCAGCTTTTCCGCCAGTTCCTGGTGCAAGATCTTGGCAACCGAATCGTGTCGTTCCTTATATTCCGTTGATGCGAACATCTGACATCCTCCTGTTATGTGCTGGATTGTTTCTGAAGTTGGGCACCCGTATCTGCATCTGTCATCCACTACCGATGCATCTCCTACAATAAATTTTAGGTAGTTGCGAGTTGGTATAACCTGATCTTGTATGGCCAGTAGGAAGCCTTCCGTCTCGGGGAACATTCGTCCCGAGGTCAGCCAATAGTTCGACGCTAACTTGTCGACATGTTCCTGGTTAACCTCATTAGGATGCCTCCCGTGCAGCGGCTTCTCCAACCACCTCTGTAGTTTATCGTTGTCGGTTCGGTGGTGATTTTGACGCTCGTGTTCCGTCAGACGTAGCGGTGTTGAGACGTCTGCTCCGCATATAGCCCTATGTAGTGTGGAGCTGTTGGCCTGCCTGTAAAAATAATTACGCAGATTTAATATTTGTTGGTCCAATTGCTTGCTGAGATCTGCCAATCCTCTTCCTCCTAGTTGACGTGGCAGAGTTGTTCTTTCTACGGCGCTACGGGGATGATGTTTATGAGCTTTTGTCAGTAGTGTCCTAACTTTTCGTTGCAGGTTGTTGATGTCCGTGTTGGTCCAATTCACTATTCCGAACGAATAGCTGAGTACAGAGCACGCATACGTGTTCAGGGCCTTAAACAAATTCCTGCTGTTAAGATCAGTTCGCACTACTTGTCTTACTCTCTTGATGAATTCATTCGTTAAATCAGTCTTCATTGTTCGATGGTCTATCCTTTGAGCTTGTTTCATCCCGAGATACTTGTATGTATCTCCCTTGCTCATTGCTTCGATCTCCTGGCCGTCCTGCATCTCGTGTGCGCTTTGTTCGAGCTTTCCCCGGATGATATTAAGGGTGCGGCACTTGTCCAGTCCAAACAGCATTCCGATGTCCCTGGAGAACTCCTCTACAATTTTAAGCATTTGCGTTAGTTGGTTTTTGGTTGCTGCGATCAGTTTTAAATCATCCATATATAATAGGTGATTCAACTTGATCGCTTCTGCGTTGTTGCTTTTGATAGCGAAGCCATATTTTGTAGAGTTCAACCGATGTGATAGAGGGTTCATCGCCATGCAGAACCACAGTGGACTGAGTGAATCTCCTTGGAAAATCCCTCTTCGGATGTTGATTGTGTCGGTCTCGATGTTACTGTCTGCGGTTCTGAGTTGTATCTTAGTGCGCCAGGTTGTCATAACGTGTTCTAAAAAGGAAACTGTATGATGATCTATTTTATACAGCTTTAAGATACCTGTTAGCCAGTCGTGAGGTACGGAATCAAATGCTTTTTTGTAGTCCACATAAGCCATGTAGAGGTTTCGTTGCTTGGAATGAGCCTGGTTGCAAATGACAGAGTCTATAATGAGTTGCTCTTTGCATCCCATTGCGCCCTTCGCGCAGCCCTTCTGCTGCATTGCCATGATGTTGTTCCGCTCGCAATGAGCATATATTCGCTGCGTAAGGCAAGAGGTGATTATCTTGTACAGCGTAGGCAAGCAGGTTATTGGGCGGTACTTGGCAGGGTTATCCGTATTCCGCTGGTCTTTTGGTAACAAGTAGGTGGCACCCTGTGTAAGAAACAATGGCATTTTCAGAGGATCGAGCTAGACTTCATTAATTAAGGTAGTTATTTGTTCATGCGTGCACCACAGCTTCTTAATCCAATAGTTTTGGAGATGATCTGGACCTGGTGCCTTCCAGTTGTGGGAATTCTTGATGACATCGGAGACCTCAGCGGTTGTGAATTGCTCGTGTTGCATATGGCTATAGTTCCGGCCCATCTCGCGTTCTTCGCTGATCCAGCTTGCACTGACATTGCATGGACCTGGTGTGGCAAGCTGATTTCTCCAGAAACCGTAGACCTGTTCTCTGCTAGGGTAACTCGTATTTGTGGCATCGACGCTAGAATTCAAAGTACGGTAGAAAACTTTTTCTGATCGGTCAAAAAGTTTGTTGTCTCGTTTCCTGTTGTTATTAGCCTTGTATCTCCTCAGACGCCCTGCGAAAACAGAAAGTTTTTGTTTTAATGTGTCAAGACATTGTTGAGCAGTGATGTTCGCGGGGTCATGCCGAGAATGCATTTGGGTGCGGCTCATTATTGCCTGCACCGCCCTCTGGATCTTTCTAGTTCTAACTCCTCTGATATATTCCGTTACTTGTCCTATGTCTTTACGGAGACTCTCGATCTTCCGATTTAGTCGCATCTCCCATTGAGCCATTCGTGGTTCTGGTCTTGCACGATTTAACTCTTGAGCCGTCCGGATCTTGGCTCCCATTGCAGTGATGATGGCCGTTGCGGCACAGTAGATTACCATGTGCATATGTTCTAATGTTGGTGTTACTGAAACATAGTTGGGTAAAATTCTGGTGTTCATAATATCGAGCATGATTGCAAGCTTCCTGGAAGAATTCAATCTTGGTAGCGGTGGTCTGCTCAGTGGGTCTGTGCCTTCGTATCGCAATACCGCCCTTCTCAGCTGTGTGTCCAGGCTTTCAAAGTGTTCTCCGTTAACTGATTCCCGATTCTCAGTTGTTCGTCCCGCCGTCTCGGCTTCTTGTTGCGGTCCAGGTACTTGAATTTCCCGATTCTCAGTTGTTCGCTCTGCCGTTCCGGCTTCTTGTTGTGGTCCAGGCACTTGTATTTCCCCGTTGTTGTTGTCTATGTCTATGTGTTCGCCTTGGATCTCTAGCTCAACTTCCCGTTTGATAGCGTTAAGTCGCGTTTCTGGAATTCGGTTATTTCTTAGAATAGTTCGATACTGATCTGACACTCTTTGTTCAGACACTTGCATGTGTGGAAACTCCCTGCAGAACTCGGCATGCAGTTGTTGTCGGTAGCCGATCATCTCTTGTCCTAAGTTTGTCACCCTGTAAAAAATACGCATTATCGATTCATTCATGGACCCAATCCATTTCATGCGTCGTCGTTGTAATCCCGCCTGAGTGAACGCTGGCTGGAGTTCCCGCGCAGCACCTTCGGTGGGTGGAACCCTAGTTCTCGTTTGGCTCCCATGTTGTAGATGTTCGTGTTGCTGGGCTGTAGCTGTTTGTGCAACAGGGGCCCGCCTCATCAGCGCCCTGTCACCGACGTCCCGCTCACTGTCATGCCCAGCGCCGGCTCCAGACATGCCCTAGCGATCCCCAGGCAGCGGCCCTATGACAATTATCCTATCATTCTCCATTCCATAGTTTTCTCCCGTAACGTGGGAGTGACGGCCCTCGGTCGCCTTTTACGACTCGCGGAGCCACGATAGGAGTATTCTAACCCGTTACCCATACGGGTCAACTAGGATAACGCGGGATCGTTACTCCCGAGGATCTGCCCCTGTCACCGGCCAAACCCCTCTTTGCGTTAACTGGGAAACACGGGATCGTTACACCCGAGGATCTGCCCCTCTCACAGGCTAGACTCATCCCTGTGTAACTGGGAGTCGCGGGATTGTCACACCCGAGGATCAGCCCCCGTCACCGGCTAGACCCCTCCCTGCGCAACTGGATATCGCGGGATTGTCACACCCGTAGGTCTGCCCCTGTCACAGGCCAAGCCTCTCCATGCGTAACTGGGAATCGCGGGATCGTTACACCCGTGAATCTGCCCCTCTCACAGGCCAGACCCATCCCTGCGTAACTGGAGAGCGCGGGATTGTCACACCCGTGGATCTGCCTCTCTCACAAGTCAGATCCCCCCTGCGTTTTTATTATTATTATTATTATTATTATTATATCGACTTAGAAAAAAGGCATTCGCACTCCCTCTACGGGGAACATTCACTAAGATCCCGGGTATCCCGGATACCATAAGGATCTGGCTCGGACGAGACCCTTGCCATGTTATCGGGCCTTAGGTGACATTGATGTTGTCGGACGTTCCTGCATTCCCCATGAATTTCCTGACGGTTCGGGCTGTCGCAAGTAGTACCGCTTTCTGCATGGACCTGTAAAGACTATCAGTTAGACCCAGCTCTTTTATGTTTCTCAGCAAACTTTTTGGTATAACACCAGTTGTTGACACGATAATTGGAATCGTCTTGACGTTTTCCATTTCCCATTGCCTTCTAATTCGTTCTTCTAAGTCTCTGTACTTCGCGATCTTCTCGACTTGCTTCACACGCAGGTTGTTGTTGTTCGGGATGGCCACATCAATCAGAGTTGTCGTCCTAGAAATTTTATCAACTATTATAAGGTCCGGTCTGTTATGGGCAACTCGTTGATCTGTCAGAACTGTACGATCCCAGTACATCTTGTAGTTGCTGTTCTCAAGAACAGGCTCCGGTGTGTAGCTGTAATATGGGACCCTCTCTGCCTGCACAAGCAGCAGTTTTTCCCCCAGTTCCTGTTGCAAGATCTTGGCAACCGAATCGTGTCGTTCCTTATATTCCGTTGATGCGAACATCTGACATCCTCCTGTAATGTGCTGGATTGTTTCTGAAGTTGGGCACCCGTATCTGCATCTGTCATCCACTACCGATGCATCTCCTACAATGAATTTTAGGTAGTTGCGAGTTGGTATAACCTGATCTTGTATGGCCAGTAAGAAGCCTTCCGTCTCGGGGAACATTCTTCCCGAGGTCAGCCAGTAGTTCGACGCTAACTTGTAGACATGTTCCTGGTTAACCTCATTAGGATGCCTCCCGTGCAGCGGCTTCTCCAACCACCTCTGTAGTGTATCGTTGTGATTTTGATGCTCGTGTTCCGTCAGACGTAGCGGTGTTGAGACGTCTGCTCCGCATACAGCTTTATGTAGTGTGGAGCTGTTGGCCTGTCTCTGTAAATAATTACGCAGATTTATTATTTGTTGGTCCAATTGCTTGCTGAGGTCTGCCAATCCTCTTCCTCCTAGTTGACGTGGCAGAGTAGTTCTTTCTACGGCGCTACGGGGATGATGTTTATGAGCTTTTGTCAGTAGTGTCCTAACTTTTCGCTGCAGGTTGTTGATGTCCGTGTTGGTCCAATTCACTATTCCAAACGAATAGCTGAGTACAGAGCACGCATACGTGTTCAGGGCCTTAAAAAAATTCCTGCTGTTAAGATCAGTTCGCACTACTTGTCTTACTCTCTTGATGAATTCATTCCTTAAATCGATCTTCATTGTTCGATGGTCTATCCTTTGAGCTTGTTTCATCCCGAGATACTTGTATGTATCTCCCATGCTCATTGCTTCGATCTCCTGGCCGTCCTGCATCTCGTGTGCGCCCTGTTCGAGCCTTCCCCGGACAATGTTAAGGGTGCGGCACTTGTCCAGTCCAAACTGCATTCCGATGTCCCTGGAGAACTCCTCTACAATTTTAAGCATTTGCGTTAGTTGGTTTTTTGTTGCGGCCATCAGTTTTAAATCATCCATATATAATAGGTGATTCAACTTGATCGCTTCTGCGTTGTTGCTTTTGATAGCGAAGCCGTATTTTGTAGAGTTCAACCGATGTGATAGAGGGTTCATCGCCATGCAGAACCACAGTGGACTGAGTGAATCTCCTTGGAAAATCCCACTTCGGATGTTGATTGTGTCGGTCTCGATGTTGCTGCTTGCGGTTCTGAGTTGTATCTTAGTGCGCCAGGTTGTCATAACGTGTTCTAAAAAGGAAACTGTATGATGATCTATTTTATACAGCTTTAAGATACCTGTTAGCCAGTCGTGAGGTACGGAATCAAATGCTTTTTTGTAGTCCACATAAGCCATGTAGAGGTTTCGTTGCTTGGAATGAGCCTGGTTGCAAATGACAGAGTCTATAATGAGTTGCTCTTTGCATCCCATTGCGCCCTTCGCGCAGCCCTTCTGCTGCATTGCCATGATGTTGTTCCGCTCGCAATGAGCATATATTCGCTGCGTAAGGCAAGAGGTGATTATCTTGTACAGCGTAGGCAAGCAGGTTATTGGGCGGTACTTGGCAGGGTTATCCGTATTCCGCTGGTCTTTTGGTAACAAGTAGGTGGCACCCTGTGTAAGAAACAATGGCATTTTCAGAGGATCGAGCAAGACTTCATTAATTAAGGTAGTTATTTGTTCATGCGTGCACCACAACTTCTTAATCCAATAATTTTGGAGATGATCTGGACCTGGTGCCTTCCAGTTGTGGGAATTCTTCATGACATTGGAGACCTCATCGGTTGTGAATTGCTCGTGTTGCATCTGGCTATAGTTCCGGCCCATCTCGCGTTCTTCACTGATCCAGCTTGCACTGACATTGCATGGACCTGGGGTGGCAAGCTGATTTCTCCAGAAACCGTCGACCTGTTCTCTGCTAGGGTAACTCGTATTTGTGGCATCGGCGCTAGAATTCAAAGTACGGTAGAAAACTTTTTCTGATCGGTCAAAAAGTTTGTTGTCTCGTTTCCTGTTGTTACTAGCCTTGTATCTCCTCAGACGCCCTGCGAAAACAGAAAGTTTTTGTTTTAATGTGTCAAGACATTGTTGAGCAGTGATGTTCGCCGGGTCATGCCGAGAATGCATTTGGGAGCGGCTCATTATTGCCTGCACCGCCCTCTGGATCTTTCTAGTTCTAACTCCTCTGATATATTCCGTTACTTGTCCTATGTCTTTACGGAGACTCTCGATCTTCCGATTTAGTCGCATCTCCCATTGAGCCATTCGTGGTTCTGGTCTTGCACGATTAAACTCTTGAGCCGTCCGGATCTTGGCTCCCATTGCAGTGATGATGACCGTTGCGGCACAGTAGATTACCATGTGCATATGTTCTAATGTTGGTGTTACTGAAACATAGTTGGGTAAAATTCTGGTGTTCATAATATCGAGCATGATTGCAAGCTTCCTGGAAGAATTCAATCTTGGTAGCGGTGGTCTGCTCAGTGGGTCTGTGCCTTCGTATCGCAATACCGCCCTTCTCAGCTGTGTGTCTAGGCTTATTATTATTATTATTATCGACTTAGCCAAAAGGCATTCGCACTCCCTCTCTGGGGAACATTCACTCAGGTCCCGGGTATCCCGGATACCATAAGGATCTGGCTCGGACGAGACCCTTGCCATGTTATCGGGCCTTAGGTGACATTGATGTTGTTGGACGTTCCTGCACTCCCCATGAATTTCCTGACGGTTCGGGCTGTCGCAAGTAGTACCGTTTTCTGCATGGACCTGTAAAGATTATCAGTTAGACCCAGCTCTTTGATGTTTCTCAGCAAACTTTTTGGTATGACACCAGTTGTTGACACGATGATTGGAATCGTCTGAACGTTGTCCATTTCCCATTGCCTTCTAATTCGTTCTTCTAAGTCTCTGTCCTTCGCGATCTTCTCGACTTGCTTCACACGCAGGTTGTTGTTGTTCGGGATGGCCACATCAATCAGAGTTGTCTTTCTAGAAATTTTATCAACTATTATAAGGTCCGGTCTGTTATGGGCGACTCGTTGATCTGTCAGAACTGTACGATCCCAGTACATCTTGTAGTTGCTGTTCTCAAGAACAGGCTCCGGTGTGTAGCTGTAATATGGGATCCTCTCTGCCTGCACAAGCAGAAGTTTTTCCGCCAGTTCCTGGTGCAAGATCTTAGCAACCGAATCATGCCGTTCCTTATATTCCGTTGATGCGAACATCTGACATCCTCCTGTTATGTGCTGGATTGTTTCTGAAGTTGGGCACCCGTATCTGCATCTGTCATCCACTACCAATGCATCTCCTACAATGAATTTTAGGTAGTTGCGAGTTGGTATAACCTGATCTTGTATGGCCAGTAGGAAGCCTTCTGTCTCGGGGAACATCCTTCCCGAGGTCAGCCAGTAGTTCGACGCTAACTTGTCGACATGTTCCTGGTTAACCTCATTAGGATGCCTCCCGTGCAGCGGCTTCCCCAACCACCTCTGTAGTTTATCGTTGTCGGTTCGGTGGTGATTTTGACGCTCGTGTTCCGTCAGACGTAGCGGTGTTGAGACGTCTGCTCCGCATATAGCCCTATGTAGTGTGGAGCTGTTGGCCTGCCTGTAGAAATAATTACGCAGATTTAATATTTGTTGGTCCAATTGCTTGCTGAGATCTGCCAATCCTCTTCCTCCTAGTTGACGTGGCAGAGTTGTTCTTTCTACGGCGCTACGGGGATGATGTTTATGAGCTTTTGTCAGTAGTGTCCTAACTTTTCGTTGCAGGTTGTTGATGTCCGTGTTGGTCCAATTCACTATTCCGAACGAATAGCTGAGTACAGAGCACGCATACGTGTTCAGGGCGTTAAACAAATTCCTGCTGTTATGATCAGTTCGCACTACTTGTCTTACTCTCTTGATGAATTCATTCGTTAAATCAGTCTTCATTGTTCGATGGTCTATCCTTTGAGCTTGTTTCATCCCGAGATACTTGTATGTATCTCCCTTGCTCATTGCTTCGATCTCCTGGCCGTCCTGCATCTCGTGTGCGCTTTGTTCGAGCTTTCCCCGGATGATATTAAGGGTGCGGCACTTGTCCAGTCCAAACAGCATTCCGATGTCCCTGGAGAACTCCTCTACAATTTTAAGCATTTGCGTTAGTTGGTTTTTTGCGTTAGTTGGTTTATTGTTATCTCGACTTAGCCAAAAGGCATTCGCACTCCCTCTACGGGGAACATTCACTCAGATCCCGGGTATCCCGGATACCAAAAGGATCTGGCTCGGACGAGACCCTTGCCATGTTATCGGGCCTTAGGTGACATTGATGTTGTTGGATGATCCTGCATTCCCCATGAATTTCCTGACGGTTCGGGCTGTCGCAAGTAGTACCGCTTTCTGCATGGACCTGTAAAAACTATCAGTTAGACCCAGCTCCTTGATGTTTCTCAGCAAACTTTTTGTTATAACACCAGTTGTTGACATGATGATTGGAATCGTCTGGACGTTCTCCATTTCCCATTGCCTTCTAATTCGTTCTTCTAAATCTCTGTACTTCGCGATCTTCTCGACTTGCTTCACACGCAGGTTGTTGTTGTTCGGGATGGCCACATCAATCAGAGTTGTCTGCCTAGAAATTTTATCAACTATTATAAGGTCCGGTCTGTTATGGGCAACTCGTTGATCTGTCAGAACTGTACGATCCCAGTACATCTTGTAGTTGCTGTTCTCAAGAACAGGCTCAGGTGTGTAGTTGTAATATGGGACCCTCTCTGCCTGCACAAGCAGCAGCTTTTCCGCCAGTTCCTGGTGCAAGATCTTGGCAACCGAATCGTGTCGTTCCTTATATTCCGTTGATGCGAACATCTGACATCCTCCTGTTATGTGCTGGATTGTTTCTGAAGTTGGGCACCCGTATCTGCATCTGTCATCCACTACCGATGCATCTCCTACAATGAATTTTAGGTAGTTGCGAGTTGGTATAACCTGATCTTGTATGGCCAGTAGGAAGCCTTCCGTCTCGGGGAACATTCGTCCCGAGGTCAGCCAATAGTTCGACGCTAACTTGTCGACATGTTCCTGGTTAACCTCATTAGGATGCCTCCCGTGCAGCGGCTTCCCCAACCACCTCTGTAGTTTATCGTTGTCGGTTCGGTGGTGATTTTGACGCTCGTGTTCCGTCAGACGTAGCGGTGTTGAGACGTCTGCTCCGCATATAGCCCTATGTAGTGTGGAGCTGTTGGCCTGCCTGTAGAAATAATTACGCAGATTTAATATTTGTTGGTCCAATTGCTTGCTGAGATCTGCCAATCCTCTTCCTCCTAGTTGACGTGGCAGAGTTGTTCTTTCTACGGCGCTACGGGGATGATGTTTATGAGCTTTTGTCAGTAGTGTCCAAACTTTTCGTTGCAGGTTGTTGATGTCCGTGTTGGTCCAATTCACTATTCCGAACGAATAGCTGAGTACAGAGCACGCATACGTGTTCAGGGCCTTAAAAAAATTCCTGCTGTTAAGATCAGTTCGCAATACTTGTCTTACTCTCTTGATGAATTCATTCGTTAAATCAGTCATCATTGTTCGATGGTCTATCCTTGTTTCATCCCGAGATACTTGTATGTATCTCCCTTGCTCATTGCTTCGATCTCCTGGCCGTCCTGCATCTCGTGTGCGCTTTGTTCTAGCCTTCCCCGGATGATATTAAGGGTGCGGCACTTGTCCAGTCCAAACAGCATTCCGATGTCCCTGGAGAACTCCTCTACAATTTTAAGCATTTGCGTTAGTTGGTTTTTGGTTGCTGCGATCAGTTTTAAATCATCCATATATAATAGGTGATTCAACTTGATCGCTTCTGCGTTGTTGCTTTTGATAGCGAAGCCATATTTTGTAGAGTTCAACCGATGTGATAGAGGGTTCATCGCCATGCAGAACCACACTGGACTGAGTGAATCTCCTTGGAAAATCCCTCTTCGGATGTTGATTGTGTCGGTCTCGATGTTACTGTCTACGATTCTGAGTTGTATCTTAGTGCGCCAGGTTGTCATAACGTGTTCTAAAAAGGAAACTGTATGATGATCTATTTTATACAGCTTTAAGATACCTGTGAGCCAGTCGTGAGGTACGGAATCAAATGCTTTTTTGTAGTCCACATAAGCCATGTGGAGGTTTCGTTGCTTGGAATGAGCCTGGTTGCAGATGACAGAGTCTATGATGAGTTGCTCTTTGCATCCCATTGCGCCCTTCGAGCAGCCCTTCTGCTGCATTGCAATGATGTTGTTCCGCTCGCAGTGAGCATATATTCGCTGCGTAAGGCAAGATGTGATTATCTTGTACAGCGTAGGCAAGCAGGTTATTGGGCGGTACTTGGCAGGGTTATCCGTATTCCGCTGGTCTTTTGGTAACAGGTAGGTTGCACCCTGTGTAAGAAACAATGGCATTTTCAGAGGATCGAGCAAGACTTCATTAATTAAGGTAGTTATCTGTTCATGCGTGCACCACAACTTCTTAATCCAATAGTTTTGGAGATGATCTGGACCTGGTGCCTTCCAGTTGTGGGAATTCTTGATGACATCGGAGACCTCAGCGGTTGTGAATTGCTCGTGTTGCATCTGGCTATAGTTCCGGCCCATCTCGCGTTCTTCGCTGATCCAGCTTGCACTGACATTGTATGGACCTGGTGTGGCAAGTTGATTTCTCCAGAAACCGTCGACCTGTTCTCTGCTAGGGTAACTCGCATTTGTGGCATCGGCGCTAGAATTAAAAGCACGGTAGAAACCCTTTTCTAATCGTTCAAAGAGTTTTTTGTCTCGTTTCCTGTTGTTACTAGCCTTGTATCTCCTCAGACGCCCTGCGAAAACAGAAAGTTTTTGTTTTAATGTGTCAAGACATTGTTGAGCAGTGATGTTCGCGGGGTCATGCCGAGAATGCATTTGGGTGCGGCTCATTATTGCCTGCACCGCCCTCTGGATCTTTCTAGTTCTAACTCCTCTGATATATTCCGTTACTTGTCCTATGTCTTTACGGAGACTCTCGATCTTCCGATTTAGTCGCATCTCCCATTGAGCCATTCGTGGTTCTGGTCTTGCACGATTTAACTCTTGAGCCGTCCGGATCTTGGCTCCCATTGCAGTGATGATGGCCGTTGCGGCACAGTAGATTACCATGTGCATATGTTCTAATGTTGGTGTTACTGAAACATAGTTGGGTAAAATTCTGGTGTTCATAATATCGAGCATGATTGCAAGCTTCCTGGAAGAATTCAATCTTGGTAGCGGTGGTCTGCTCAGTGGGTCTGTGCCTTCGTATCGCAATACCGCCCTTCTCAGCTGTGTGTCCAGGCTTTCAAAGTGTTCTCCGTTAACTGATTCCCGATTCTCAGTTGTTCGTCCCGCCGTCTCGGCTTCTTGTTGCGGTCCAGGTACTTGAATTTCCCGATTCTCAGTTGTTCGCTCTGCCGTTCCGGCTTCTTGTTGTGGTCCAGGCACTTGTATTTCCCCGTTGTTGTTGTCTATGTCTATGTGTTCGCCTTGGATCTCTAGCTCAACTTCCCGTTTGATAGCGTTAAGTCGCGTTTCTGGAATTCGGTTATTTCTTAGAATAGTTCGATACTGATCTGACACTCTTTGTTCAGACACTTGCATGTGTGGAAACTCCCTGCAGAACTCGGCATGCAGTTGTTGTCGGTAGCCGATCATCTCTTGTCCTAAGTTTGTCACCCTGTAAAAAATACGCATTATCGATTCATTCATGGACCCAATCCATTTCATGCGTCGTCGTTGTAATCCCGCCTGAGTGAACGCTGGCTGGAGTTCCCGCGCAGCACCTTCGGTGGGTGGAACCCTAGTTCTCGTTTGGCTCCCATGTTGTAGATGTTCGTGTTGCTGGGCTGTAGCTGTTTGTGCAACAGAGGCCCGCCTCATCAGCGCCCTGTCACCGACGTCCCGCTCACTGTCATGCCCAGCGCCGGCTCCAGACATGCCCTAGCGATCCCCAGGCAGCGGCCCTATGACAATTATCCTATCATTCTCCATTCCATAGTTTTCTCCCGTAACGTGGGAGTGACGGCCCTCGGTCGCCTTTTACGACTCGCGGAGCCACGATAGGAGTATTCTAACCCGTTACCCATACGGGTCAACTAGGATAACGCGGGATCGTTACTCCCGAGGATCTGCCCCTGTCACCGGCCAAACCCCTCTTTGCGTTAACTGGGAAACACGGGATCGTTACACCCGAGGATCTGCCCCTCTCACAGGCTAGACTCATCCCTGTGTAACTGGGAGTCGCGGGATTGTCACACCCGAGGATCAGCCCCCGTCACCGGCTAGACCCCTCCCTGCGCAACTGGATATCGCGGGATTGTCACACCCGTAGGTCTGCCCCTGTCACAGGCCAAGCCTCTCCATGCGTAACTGGGAATCGCGGGATCGTTACACCCGTGAATCTGCCCCTCTCACAGGCCAGACCCATCCCTGCGTAACTGGAGAGCGCGGGATTGTCACACCCGTGGATCTGCCTCTCTCACAAGTCAGATCCCCCCTGCGTTTTTATTATTATTATTATTATTATTATTATTATTATATCGACTTAGAAAAAAGGCATTCGCACTCCCTCTACGGGGAACATTCACTAAGATCCCGGGTATCCCGGATACCATAAGGATCTGGCTCGGACGAGACCCTTGCCATGTTATCGGGCCTTAGGTGACATTGATGTTGTCGGACGTTCCTGCATTCCCCATGAATTTCCTGACGGTTCGGGCTGTCGCAAGTAGTACCGCTTTCTGCATGGACCTGTAAAGACTATCAGTTAGACCCAGCTCTTTTATGTTTCTCAGCAAACTTTTTGGTATAACACCAGTTGTTGACACGATAATTGGAATCGTCTTGACGTTTTCCATTTCCCATTGCCTTCTAATTCGTTCTTCTAAGTCTCTGTACTTCGCGATCTTCTCGACTTGCTTCACACGCAGGTTGTTGTTGTTCGGGATGGCCACATCAATCAGAGTTGTCGTCCTAGAAATTTTATCAACTATTATAAGGTCCGGTCTGTTATGGGCAACTCGTTGATCTGTCAGAACTGTACGATCCCAGTACATCTTGTAGTTGCTGTTCTCAAGAACAGGCTCCGGTGTGTAGCTGTAATATGGGACCCTCTCTGCCTGCACAAGCAGCAGTTTTTCCCCCAGTTCCTGTTGCAAGATCTTGGCAACCGAATCGTGTCGTTCCTTATATTCCGTTGATGCGAACATCTGACATCCTCCTGTAATGTGCTGGATTGTTTCTGAAGTTGGGCACCCGTATCTGCATCTGTCATCCACTACCGATGCATCTCCTACAATGAATTTTAGGTAGTTGCGAGTTGGTATAACCTGATCTTGTATGGCCAGTAAGAAGCCTTCCGTCTCGGGGAACATTCTTCCCGAGGTCAGCCAGTAGTTCGACGCTAACTTGTAGACATGTTCCTGGTTAACCTCATTAGGATGCCTCCCGTGCAGCGGCTTCTCCAACCACCTCTGTAGTGTATCGTTGTGATTTTGATGCTCGTGTTCCGTCAGACGTAGCGGTGTTGAGACGTCTGCTCCGCATACAGCTTTATGTAGTGTGGAGCTGTTGGCCTGTCTCTGTAAATAATTACGCAGATTTATTATTTGTTGGTCCAATTGCTTGCTGAGGTCTGCCAATCCTCTTCCTCCTAGTTGACGTGGCAGAGTAGTTCTTTCTACGGCGCTACGGGGATGATGTTTATGAGCTTTTGTCAGTAGTGTCCTAACTTTTCGCTGCAGGTTGTTGATGTCCGTGTTGGTCCAATTCACTATTCCAAACGAATAGCTGAGTACAGAGCACGCATACGTGTTCAGGGCCTTAAAAAAATTCCTGCTGTTAAGATCAGTTCGCACTACTTGTCTTACTCTCTTGATGAATTCATTCCTTAAATCGATCTTCATTGTTCGATGGTCTATCCTTTGAGCTTGTTTCATCCCGAGATACTTGTATGTATCTCCCATGCTCATTGCTTCGATCTCCTGGCCGTCCTGCATCTCGTGTGCGCCCTGTTCGAGCCTTCCCCGGACAATGTTAAGGGTGCGGCACTTGTCCAGTCCAAACTGCATTCCGATGTCCCTGGAGAACTCCTCTACAATTTTAAGCATTTGCGTTAGTTGGTTTTTTGTTGCGGCCATCAGTTTTAAATCATCCATATATAATAGGTGATTCAACTTGATCGCTTCTGCGTTGTTGCTTTTGATAGCGAAGCCGTATTTTGTAGAGTTCAACCGATGTGATAGAGGGTTCATCGCCATGCAGAACCACAGTGGACTGAGTGAATCTCCTTGGAAAATCCCACTTCGGATGTTGATTGTGTCGGTCTCGATGTTGCTGCTTGCGGTTCTGAGTTGTATCTTAGTGCGCCAGGTTGTCATAACGTGTTCTAAAAAGGAAACTGTATGATGATCTATTTTATACAGCTTTAAGATACCTGTTAGCCAGTCGTGAGGTACGGAATCAAATGCTTTTTTGTAGTCCACATAAGCCATGTAGAGGTTTCGTTGCTTGGAATGAGCCTGGTTGCAAATGACAGAGTCTATAATGAGTTGCTCTTTGCATCCCATTGCGCCCTTCGCGCAGCCCTTCTGCTGCATTGCCATGATGTTGTTCCGCTCGCAATGAGCATATATTCGCTGCGTAAGGCAAGAGGTGATTATCTTGTACAGCGTAGGCAAGCAGGTTATTGGGCGGTACTTGGCAGGGTTATCCGTATTCCGCTGGTCTTTTGGTAACAAGTAGGTGGCACCCTGTGTAAGAAACAATGGCATTTTCAGAGGATCGAGCAAGACTTCATTAATTAAGGTAGTTATTTGTTCATGCGTGCACCACAACTTCTTAATCCAATAATTTTGGAGATGATCTGGACCTGGTGCCTTCCAGTTGTGGGAATTCTTCATGACATTGGAGACCTCATCGGTTGTGAATTGCTCGTGTTGCATCTGGCTATAGTTCCGGCCCATCTCGCGTTCTTCACTGATCCAGCTTGCACTGACATTGCATGGACCTGGGGTGGCAAGCTGATTTCTCCAGAAACCGTCGACCTGTTCTCTGCTAGGGTAACTCGTATTTGTGGCATCGGCGCTAGAATTCAAAGTACGGTAGAAAACTTTTTCTGATCGGTCAAAAAGTTTGTTGTCTCGTTTCCTGTTGTTACTAGCCTTGTATCTCCTCAGACGCCCTGCGAAAACAGAAAGTTTTTGTTTTAATGTGTCAAGACATTGTTGAGCAGTGATGTTCGCCGGGTCATGCCGAGAATGCATTTGGGAGCGGCTCATTATTGCCTGCACCGCCCTCTGGATCTTTCTAGTTCTAACTCCTCTGATATATTCCGTTACTTGTCCTATGTCTTTACGGAGACTCTCGATCTTCCGATTTAGTCGCATCTCCCATTGAGCCATTCGTGGTTCTGGTCTTGCACGATTAAACTCTTGAGCCGTCCGGATCTTGGCTCCCATTGCAGTGATGATGACCGTTGCGGCACAGTAGATTACCATGTGCATATGTTCTAATGTTGGTGTTACTGAAACATAGTTGGGTAAAATTCTGGTGTTCATAATATCGAGCATGATTGCAAGCTTCCTGGAAGAATTCAATCTTGGTAGCGGTGGTCTGCTCAGTGGGTCTGTGCCTTCGTATCGCAATACCGCCCTTCTCAGCTGTGTGTCTAGGCTTATTATTATTATTATTATCGACTTAGCCAAAAGGCATTCGCACTCCCTCTCTGGGGAACATTCACTCAGGTCCCGGGTATCCCGGATACCATAAGGATCTGGCTCGGACGAGACCCTTGCCATGTTATCGGGCCTTAGGTGACATTGATGTTGTTGGACGTTCCTGCACTCCCCATGAATTTCCTGACGGTTCGGGCTGTCGCAAGTAGTACCGTTTTCTGCATGGACCTGTAAAGATTATCAGTTAGACCCAGCTCTTTGATGTTTCTCAGCAAACTTTTTGGTATGACACCAGTTGTTGACACGATGATTGGAATCGTCTGAACGTTGTCCATTTCCCATTGCCTTCTAATTCGTTCTTCTAAGTCTCTGTCCTTCGCGATCTTCTCGACTTGCTTCACACGCAGGTTGTTGTTGTTCGGGATGGCCACATCAATCAGAGTTGTCTTTCTAGAAATTTTATCAACTATTATAAGGTCCGGTCTGTTATGGGCGACTCGTTGATCTGTCAGAACTGTACGATCCCAGTACATCTTGTAGTTGCTGTTCTCAAGAACAGGCTCCGGTGTGTAGCTGTAATATGGGATCCTCTCTGCCTGCACAAGCAGAAGTTTTTCCGCCAGTTCCTGGTGCAAGATCTTAGCAACCGAATCATGCCGTTCCTTATATTCCGTTGATGCGAACATCTGACATCCTCCTGTTATGTGCTGGATTGTTTCTGAAGTTGGGCACCCGTATCTGCATCTGTCATCCACTACCAATGCATCTCCTACAATGAATTTTAGGTAGTTGCGAGTTGGTATAACCTGATCTTGTATGGCCAGTAGGAAGCCTTCTGTCTCGGGGAACATCCTTCCCGAGGTCAGCCAGTAGTTCGACGCTAACTTGTCGACATGTTCCTGGTTAACCTCATTAGGATGCCTCCCGTGCAGCGGCTTCCCCAACCACCTCTGTAGTTTATCGTTGTCGGTTCGGTGGTGATTTTGACGCTCGTGTTCCGTCAGACGTAGCGGTGTTGAGACGTCTGCTCCGCATATAGCCCTATGTAGTGTGGAGCTGTTGGCCTGCCTGTAGAAATAATTACGCAGATTTAATATTTGTTGGTCCAATTGCTTGCTGAGATCTGCCAATCCTCTTCCTCCTAGTTGACGTGGCAGAGTTGTTCTTTCTACGGCGCTACGGGGATGATGTTTATGAGCTTTTGTCAGTAGTGTCCTAACTTTTCGTTGCAGGTTGTTGATGTCCGTGTTGGTCCAATTCACTATTCCGAACGAATAGCTGAGTACAGAGCACGCATACGTGTTCAGGGCGTTAAACAAATTCCTGCTGTTATGATCAGTTCGCACTACTTGTCTTACTCTCTTGATGAATTCATTCGTTAAATCAGTCTTCATTGTTCGATGGTCTATCCTTTGAGCTTGTTTCATCCCGAGATACTTGTATGTATCTCCCTTGCTCATTGCTTCGATCTCCTGGCCGTCCTGCATCTCGTGTGCGCTTTGTTCGAGCTTTCCCCGGATGATATTAAGGGTGCGGCACTTGTCCAGTCCAAACAGCATTCCGATGTCCCTGGAGAACTCCTCTACAATTTTAAGCATTTGCGTTAGTTGGTTTTTTGCGTTAGTTGGTTTATTGTTATCTCGACTTAGCCAAAAGGCATTCGCACTCCCTCTACGGGGAACATTCACTCAGATCCCGGGTATCCCGGATACCAAAAGGATCTGGCTCGGACGAGACCCTTGCCATGTTATCGGGCCTTAGGTGACATTGATGTTGTTGGATGATCCTGCATTCCCCATGAATTTCCTGACGGTTCGGGCTGTCGCAAGTAGTACCGCTTTCTGCATGGACCTGTAAAAACTATCAGTTAGACCCAGCTCCTTGATGTTTCTCAGCAAACTTTTTGTTATAACACCAGTTGTTGACATGATGATTGGAATCGTCTGGACGTTCTCCATTTCCCATTGCCTTCTAATTCGTTCTTCTAAATCTCTGTACTTCGCGATCTTCTCGACTTGCTTCACACGCAGGTTGTTGTTGTTCGGGATGGCCACATCAATCAGAGTTGTCTGCCTAGAAATTTTATCAACTATTATAAGGTCCGGTCTGTTATGGGCAACTCGTTGATCTGTCAGAACTGTACGATCCCAGTACATCTTGTAGTTGCTGTTCTCAAGAACAGGCTCAGGTGTGTAGTTGTAATATGGGACCCTCTCTGCCTGCACAAGCAGCAGCTTTTCCGCCAGTTCCTGGTGCAAGATCTTGGCAACCGAATCGTGTCGTTCCTTATATTCCGTTGATGCGAACATCTGACATCCTCCTGTTATGTGCTGGATTGTTTCTGAAGTTGGGCACCCGTATCTGCATCTGTCATCCACTACCGATGCATCTCCTACAATGAATTTTAGGTAGTTGCGAGTTGGTATAACCTGATCTTGTATGGCCAGTAGGAAGCCTTCCGTCTCGGGGAACATTCGTCCCGAGGTCAGCCAATAGTTCGACGCTAACTTGTCGACATGTTCCTGGTTAACCTCATTAGGATGCCTCCCGTGCAGCGGCTTCCCCAACCACCTCTGTAGTTTATCGTTGTCGGTTCGGTGGTGATTTTGACGCTCGTGTTCCGTCAGACGTAGCGGTGTTGAGACGTCTGCTCCGCATATAGCCCTATGTAGTGTGGAGCTGTTGGCCTGCCTGTAGAAATAATTACGCAGATTTAATATTTGTTGGTCCAATTGCTTGCTGAGATCTGCCAATCCTCTTCCTCCTAGTTGACGTGGCAGAGTTGTTCTTTCTACGGCGCTACGGGGATGATGTTTATGAGCTTTTGTCAGTAGTGTCCTAACTTTTCGTTGCAGGTTGTTGATGTCCGTGTTGGTCCAATTCACTATTCCGAACGAATAGCTGAGTACAGAGCACGCATACGTGTTCAGGGCCTTAAAAAAATTCCTGCTGTTAAGATCAGTTCGCAATACTTGTCTTACTCTCTTGATGAATTCATTCGTTAAATCAGTCATCATTGTTCGATGGTCTATCCTTGTTTCATCCCGAGATACTTGTATGTATCTCCCTTGCTCATTGCTTCGATCTCCTGGCCGTCCTGCATCTCGTGTGCGCTTTGTTCTAGCCTTCCCCGGATGATATTAAGGGTGCGGCACTTGTCCAGTCCAAACAGCATTCCGATGTCCCTGGAGAACTCCTCTACAATTTTAAGCATTTGCGTTAGTTGGTTTTTGGTTGCTGCGATCAGTTTTAAATCATCCATATATAATAGGTGATTCAACTTGATCGCTTCTGCGTTGTTGCTTTTGATAGCGAAGCCATATTTTGTAGAGTTCAACCGATGTGATAGAGGGTTCATCGCCATGCAGAACCACACTGGACTGAGTGAATCTCCTTGGAAAATCCCTCTTCGGATGTTGATTGTGTCGGTCTCGATGTTACTGTCTACGATTCTGAGTTGTATCTTAGTGCGCCAGGTTGTCATAACGTGTTCTAAAAAGGAAACTGTATGATGATCTATTTTATACAGCTTTAAGATACCTGTGAGCCAGTCGTGAGGTACGGAATCAAATGCTTTTTTGTAGTCCACATAAGCCATGTGGAGGTTTCGTTGCTTGGAATGAGCCTGGTTGCAGATGACAGAGTCTATGATGAGTTGCTCTTTGCATCCCATTGCGCCCTTCGAGCAGCCCTTCTGCTGCATTGCAATGATGTTGTTCCGCTCGCAGTGAGCATATATTCGCTGCGTAAGGCAAGATGTGATTATCTTGTACAGCGTAGGCAAGCAGGTTATTGGGCGGTACTTGGCAGGGTTATCCGTATTCCGCTGGTCTTTTGGTAACAGGTAGGTTGCACCCTGTGTAAGAAACAATGGCATTTTCAGAGGATCGAGCAAGACTTCATTAATTAAGGTAGTTATCTGTTCATGCGTGCACCACAACTTCTTAATCCAATAGTTTTGGAGATGATCTGGACCTGGTGCCTTCCAGTTGTGGGAATTCTTGATGACATCGGAGACCTCAGCGGTTGTGAATTGCTCGTGTTGCATCTGGCTATAGTTCCGGCCCATCTCGCGTTCTTCGCTGATCCAGCTTGCACTGACATTGTATGGACCTGGTGTGGCAAGTTGATTTCTCCAGAAACCGTCGACCTGTTCTCTGCTAGGGTAACTCGCATTTGTGGCATCGGCGCTAGAATTAAAAGCACGGTAGAAACCCTTTTCTAATCGTTCAAAGAGTTTTTTGTCTCGTTTCCTGTTGTTACTAGCCTTGTATCTCCTCAGACGCCCTGCGAAAACAGAAAGTTTTTGTTTTAATGTGTCAAGACATTGTTGAGCAGTGATGTTCGCGGGGTCATGCCGAGAATGCATTTGGGTGCGGCTCATTATTGCCTGCACCGCCCTCTGGATCTTTCTAGTTCTAACTCCTCTGATATATTCCGTTACTTGTCCTATGTCTTTACGGAGACTCTCGATCTTCCGATTTAGTCGCATTTCCCATTGAGCCATTCGTGGTTCTGGTCTTGCACGATTCAACTCTTGGGCCGTTCGGATCTTGGCACCCATTACAGTGGTGACTGCCGTTGCGGCACAGTAGATTAACATGTGCATACGTTCTAATGTTGGTGTCACTGAAACATAGTTTGGTAAAATTCGTGTGTTCATAAGATCGAGCACGATCGCAAGTTTCCTGGAAGAATTTAATCTTGGTAGCGGTGGCCTGCTCAGTGCGTCTGTGCCTTCGTATCGCAATACTGCCTGTCTCATAAGTGCGTTTAAGCCTTCAAAATGTTCTTCGTTAACGGATTCCAGATTCTCGGTTGTTGGTTCTACCGTTTCGGCTTCTAGTTGTTGTCCAGGCGCTTGAAGTTCCCCATTGTTGTTGTTGTCATCTATGTCTATGTGTTCGCCGTGGATCTCTAGCTCTACTTCCCGTTTGATAGCGTTAAGTCGCGTTTCTGGAATTCGGTTATTTCTTAGAATAGTTCGATACGGATCTGACACTCTTTGTTCAGACACTTGCATGTGTGGAAACTCCCTGCAGAACTCGGCATGCAGTTGTTGTCGGTAGCCGATCATCTCTTGTCCTAAGTTTGTCACCCTGTAAAAAAAAATACGCATTATCGATTCATTCATGGACCCAGTCCATTTCATGCGTCGTCGTTGTAATCCCGCCTGTGTGAACGCTAGCTGAAGTTCCCGCGCAGCACCTTCGGTGGGTGGAACCCTAGTTCTCGTTTGGCTCCCATGTTGTAGATGTTCGTGTTGTTGTTGGGCTGTAGCTGTTTGTGCAACAGGGGCCCGCCTCATCAGCGCCCTGTCACCGACGTCCCGCTCGCTGTCATATCCAGCGCCGGCTCCAGACATGCCCTGGCGATCCCCAGGCAGCGGCCCTATGACAAAACTCCTATTAATCTCCATTCCATGGGTTTCTCCCGTAACGTGGGAGTGACGGCCCTCGGTCGCCTCTTACGACTCGCGGAGCCACGATAGGAGTATTCTAACCCGCTACCCACACAGGTCAACTAGGATAACGCGGGATCGTTACACCCGAGGATCTGCCCCTCTCACAGGTCAAACCCCTCCTTGCCTTAACTGGGAAACACGGGATCGTTACACCCGAAGATCCGCCTCTCTCACAGGCTAGATCCATCCCTGTGTAACCGAGAGTCGCGGGATTGTCACACCCGAGGATCAGCCCCCGTCACCAGCTAGACCCCTCCCTGCGCAACTGGAGATCGCGGGATTGTCACACCCGTAGGTCTGCCCCTGTCACAGGCCAAACCTCTCCATGCGTAACTGGGAATCGCGGGATCGTCACACCCTTGAATCTGCCCCTCTCACAGGTCAGACCCATCCCTGCGTAATTGGGGAGCGCGGGATCGTCACACCCGTGGGTCTGCCTCTCTCACAGGTCAGACCCCCCCTGCGCATTTATTATTATTATTATATCGACTTAGCCAAAAGGCATTCGCACTCCCTCTACGGGGAACATTCACTCAGATCCCGGGCATCCCGGATACCAAAAGGATCTGGCTCGGACGAGACCCTTGCCATGTTATCGGGCCCTAGGTGACATTGATGTTCTTGGACGATCCTGCATTCCCCATGAATTTCCTGACGGTTCGGGCTGTCGCAAGTAGTACCGCTTTCTGCATGGACCTGTAAAGACTATCAGTTAGATTCAGCTCCTTGATGTTTCTCAGCAAACTTTTTGGTATAACACCAGTTGTTGACATGATGATTGGAATCGTCTGGACGTTCTCCATTTCCCATTGCCTTCTAATTCGTTCTTCTAAGTCTCTGTACTTCGCGATCTTCTCGACTTGCTTCACACGCAGGTTGTTGTTGTTCGGGATGGCCACATCAATCAGAGTTGTCTTCCTAGAAATTTTATCAACTATTATAAGGTCCGGTCTGTTATGGGCAACTTGTTGATCAGTCAGAACTGTACGATCCCAGTACATCTTGTAGTTGCTGTTCTCAAGAACAGGCTCAGGTGTGTAGTTGTAATATGGGACCCTTTCTGTCTGCACAAGCAGCAGCTTTTCCGCCAGTTCCCGGTGCAAGATCTTGGCAACCGAATCGTGTCGTTCCTTATATTCCGTTGATGCGAACATCTGACATCCTCCTGTTATGTGCTGGATTGTCTCTGAAGTTGGGCACCCGTATCTGCATCTGTCATCCACTACCGATGCATCTCCTACAATGAATTTTAGGTAGTTGCGAGTTGGTATAACCTGATCTTGTATGGCCAGTAGGAAGCCTTCCGTCTCGGGGAACATTCGTCCCGAGGTCAGCCAATAGTTCGACGCTAACTTGTCGACATGTTCCTGGTTAACCTCATTAGGATGTCTCCCGTGCAGCGGCTTCCCCAACCACCTCTGTAGTTTATCGTTGTCGGTTCGGTGGTGATTTTGACGCTCGTGTTCCGTCAGACGTAGCGGTGTTGAGACGTCTGCTCCGCATATAGCCCTATGTAGTGTGGAGCTGTTGGCCTGCCTGTAGAAATAATTACGCAGATTTAATATTTGTTGGTCCAATTGCTTGCTGAGATCTGCCAATCCTCTTCCTCCTAGTTGACGTGGCAGAGTTGTTCTTTCTACGGCGTTACGGGGATGATGTTTATGAGCTTTTGTCAGTAGTGTCCTAACTTTTCGTTGTAGGTTGTTGATGTCCGTGTTGGTCCAATTCACTATTCCGAACGAATAGCTGAGTACAGAGCACGCATACGTGTTCAGGGCCTTAAACAAATTCCTGCTGTTAAGATCAGTTCGCACTACTTGTCTTACTCTCTTGATGAATTCATTCGTTAAATCAGTTTTCATTGTTCGATGGTCTATCCTTTGAGCTTGTTTCATCCCGAGATACTTGTATGTATCTCCCTTGCTCATTGCTTCGATCTCCTGGCCGTCCTGCATCTCGTGTGCGCTTTGTTCGAGCTTTCCCCGGATGATATTAAGGGTGCGGCACTTGTCCAGTCCAAACAGCATTCCGATGTCCCTGGAGAACTCCTCTACAATTTTAAGCATTTAATAATTTTTTAAATTATTATTATTATTATTATTATTATTACTATTACTATTGCTAACTTCGTTGTTATTGGAGCTACAAAGTCAGTTAAATAGGCAAACTAGTAGTAATTTTACCGCTGATTACGATGGTAAAAACGGAATAAAAATCACGAATTATGTCAAAAAGTTCCATTTTTTCAAATGAGACACCCAATATACAATATTTTTAATTGATAGCTTGAATTCTGAACAAAAATTGTTCTAAGAAATTGTATCCTAAAGTCAAAAATTAAAAAGCAGTAGCGGACAAAAATATGTATTCTTTTTTCCTATTTTAATAACAATTCGAAATACAAAATCTTTATATTTGAATTTTTCGACGAATGCAATGACACCAGAAGATTCTGACACATATATGCACCTAATATCAGTATCAAAGTAAAATTTTACAAAACATCATTGCTGTCAACCTAACAAAAGAAAATTTTCCTACAAGTTCTCACATCCTATTGAAACACTTTTAGCTTTGAAATTTGAATGGATTCTAACCTTAATTTCTGCCCTTCCGACTCGGTCTTAAATTAAATGGTAAAACGGTGGGGTAAGTGATAAATGTAGAGTAAATGAGGGGCAGGTGTGAACAACTAAAAGAACTCTTTATGAGCGCGAGGACCATTCACTCCATGTCACTTTGAGCCTAAGCTCTTGTCTCATTAGGTATTTTATTGAGAAAATTTAAACGGCACTAATAATTTGGAGCAGTTAATAGATATTATCAGAAGCTGTTCGGTCACTTAGAAGGTCAACGGGCGAATTTTGAAGAGTTTGAAAGAAGACTTCTTTTTTGTCTCGATTATTTCCAGTGGCGTCGCGTGACTTCAGAAACAGGGGGCACATTCAATTTTTTTTCTCAAGAGTGAACAGTATTTCATTATTTTTTACCGCAATTTTATTTTACCGGAACAAAAATGGTAAAAAGAAAAGAATTAAGTACTCTTTTATTTTCATATTTTTAATAAACAAACGAAAAAATACTTCCGAAATAAATCAACTTGTACTGTCACTGCCAGGGGGGGGGGCGTGCCCCCCTGGCCCCTTCAACGCGACGCCACTGATTATTTCAATTGAACAAGCTTCGATTAAGTAGAATTTTTTATCACCAGTATTATTGTGATTTAGTTAGGTTACTTAATAATTTATTTTGTACCTATTATTTTAATCAGTGCCCATTCCCCATTTCCATTGAACTATTTACTATACGATTCAATACGTGGCCGCATACCTAATTGCCGATATGATAAAAGTGTCGCTTGGCTAGCGTAAAATCTGGCCCGAGGACCAGCAACTTGGCCAATCTTTCGAAGAATATGGGATCGTCTCGATTCTGTAGAATTTCCTACCTGATCCCAGACAACAATGTTTTGAACGTAACATTTTAGGCCATTTGTATCGATCCCTACCCTGTTTAATAAGTTCCCGCGTTTTCCGTAATTTAGAAAGCGAGGAAGAACGGAATTGATCACGAAATAAATTCTTTTAGACCTTTTTGACCATTCGAATGGTTGTGTGCGGAAGAGTATTAATAAAAAGTAAAGACATAGGTCCTTATTAAGGGCTTTCGGGCTTTGTTTTTAACGCAAACTAATATAACGTTAAAAATAATTGGTGAATGTTTTTAATGTAATACAAATGAATCTTTTAAGCTAAAAATTGTTTGCCCCTTTTGCGAGTGGCGTGCACAAGGGTAACTCCCGAATTAAAAAAAATCAAACAATAAAAATGCATTATTAAGAGTTTTGCGAAAAAAATATTTTTATAAAAAGTTTGACACCCGGTATCTTGAAAACTAGACATTATCGGATCTACCATTATATATAATTTTTCGTCTTAGAATCACTAAAAGAATTACCCCTTGAAGTTTGGCCACGTATTTAAATAACACCCTGTATAAATACAGGGTGATTCAGTTCCGGTGCTCAACATGGGGATCTCGGAAACCGTAACAGATACGAAGTCGGTCAAATGGAGGAAAACTTGGGCCTTTGGGCGCCTAACAATATGCCGTTGAGAAAGTTAAAATATTTTCATAGGTTGTTGAGATATTTCAGAAAAACCGAAAATTAGATTTTATTTTTTTCTGGCGCTATTTGCGACAATATTGGAAAATAAATTATACTTTTTCGTTGCAACTTTTTCTGGACTACGTCATGGTATTTTTAGATTTTCGAGGCGACGTTTCGTTTTTGAGATAGAGGGATCATCTTCATTTTTTTAAATACGGACCTAGATTTTTTATTCCATATTTCGAAATAAATCGTTGTCCTGAGTACACCGAGGTATGACACATACGTATTTTTTCCCGTTTTAGCTGCTAAAATGCACATTTACTAAGAAAAAAATTAATACTGTCCTGGACTATGCATTTTTAACTTTTTTTTCCAAAGCTATTTCAATTATAACAGGTGATCATTTTTATACCTACTGGATTAATTAAACTCTATGTTTGTCATATTTTGAAATTATTTTTTATACTTTAGGTAAAATGCACTATTGTTAATAATAATTATTGTTGTTATTTTCCTAAAGTATAAAAAAGAATTTCAAAATACGACAAACATGGAGTATAATTAATTCAGTAGGTATTAAAATAAAATAATGATCACCTGTTATAATTGAAATAGCTTTGGAAAAAAAAAAGATAAAAATGCATAGTCCAGGACAGTATTAATTTTTTTCTTAGTAAATGTGCATTTTAGCATCTAAAACGGGAAAAAATATGTATGTGTCATACCTCGGTGTACTCAGGACAACGATTTATTTCCAAATATGTAATAAAAAATCCAGGTCCGTATTTAAAAAAATGAAGATGATCCCTCTATCTCAAAAACGAAACCTTGCCCCAAAAATCTAAAAATACCATGACGTAGTTCACAAATAGTTGCAATGATAAAGTATAATTTATTTTTCAATATTATTGCAAATGGCGCCAGAAAAAAATAAAATCTAATTTTCAAAAATTCGGTTTTTCTTAAATATTTCAGCAACCCATGAAAATATTTTAACTTTCTCACCGGAATATTGTTAGGCGCCCAAAGGCGCAAGTTTTCCTCCCTTTGACCGACTTCGTATCTGGTGCAGTTTCCGAGATCTGTATAGTATCAGGAAAGGTTTGTCATATAAATTGTAATTAATTGAAAAGTCAATTTAGAACTTTTCATACATACAGTTTTACTCGATTTAGTAAGTACCTATTATGAGAACCTTACACTATACACTTCCTCAGTGCAATGCTAGAGAGTGAGTTAATGTTTTGATTTTACCTTTATACAGGGTGATTCAGGAGGAAATGTCAATATTTTAGGTACGTATTCGGGGACCCAAAATAAACATAAAAGTTCCTATAAACATGGGTCCTATTCCCGGCCGTTACCGAAATACAGAGGTAAACAACATTCAATTTAAGGTTTTTATTACATTATTTATAACAGGTAGGCTAGGTTTTATAGTTTTCAAAAATGCCACCGTTTACTTCTAAACATAAGTCAGCTCTCTGGTGAATAGCTCGGGTCGCTCTATGAATGGATACGGGCCTGTTTCTTATAGTTGCTGCTGCATTTATTATTCGATCGAGTAATGCATCTCTAGTGTTTACTTTACTTGAATATACCAATGATTTAAACCACCCCCAAAGACAATAATCCAGAGGATTAAGGTCTACTATTGCTAAGCAACAGGAATTTCCGCCTGAATCACCCAAAACCTAGCCTACCTGTTATAAATAATGTAATAAAAACCTTAAATTGAATGTTGTTTACCCCTGTATTTCGGTAACGGCCGGGAATAGGACCCATGTTTATAGGAACTTTTATGTTTATTTTGGGTCCCCGAATACGTACCTAAAATATTGACATTTCCTCCTGAATCACCCTGTATAATAGTCCAGTCGGAATAACTGATATTTGGACCGACTTCCCAGCGCAGCGTCAATTTTTTTGTAGGTTTTTGCGACCTACATGAACATGCCCTCAAGTTTTCGTAAAAATCCTACCTGCATTTTGCATTTTAGCAATCATTTAAAAAAAGTCGATTTTTTCGCGATACCTTTTTTGGAATGCATTTTGTCGAGAAAATGCATTTGGTGAAAGTTGTCCGTCTCGATCTCCTCTACAAAAAAGGTTGTATACAAAAATCTCTTAAAATTGTTATTTAAGGAGTTATTTGCATTTTTTCGAATTTTGCATTTTGCATCCGTGAGCGGTAATTAATCAACATATTATTTCAAATCATATATATGTTACGGCTAATACGAGAAAAATTCGCGTTTCAGCCGGCTAATTCGCGAATTTACCAATACAGCCGGTTAAAATGGGAAGAAATCAATATATTTTAAAAATTGTCGCAAATCATTCGGTTAGAACGCGAATTATACGCTGGATGATACGCGAAACTAAGACACATTCGGGTTTTACCCTCGGCATCTAATCTGGTTAATTCGCGATTTAGCCGGCTGAAACGCGAATTAACTAATTTCTCGTATTAGCCGTAACATATACACCATCTAGGGAAAATCCTCCCCAAGAGATCAGTGCAAGATTTATTCGATAGATAGTTAATCAACAAAGTCCGATCTACGAAAATCCGGAGTTTTCAAATTCCCAACTCCGAGGAAAGTCCAAAGAGTAGAAACAAATTCAGGAGCTTCGCTTTATCATGTATATTCTCGATTAAGAAAAAATGTCATTTTCGTTAAAAAGAAACACTGTTTTTGCAATTTACCATTGTTGTAACCAAGATTTTTAAAAAACTCAAATTCGTAGGCCTTCTGCACACTTTTGGGCATTAGATTCAATATATTACTAACCCTTTGGAGCGTTCATCTCATTGCGGGTGTATAATATATTTCGACCGCCCGTTCAATAGCTTCCTTAAAAATAGTCGTAGAGAGTTAATTTTTTTCATTTCGTATGTTTTTTTCGCGAATACGATCATGGCTTTGAAAATTCATTTTTCGCAATATTTAACCTAATAATTATCATTTCTTCCTCAATTTAAATATGCTTGTAAGTAATTTTTTGGATGAATAGGGATGGGTATGATATTTAAATTGCATTTTGTACAAAATTTTGTTATATACCTCCTAAAAAGAACAATTCCGAGTTACAATCAGTCAGGGCCGTAGCTAGGGGTTTTCCATGGGGGGGGGGGTTAGGTTAAAAAAGGTTAACTTTTTGAGCATTATCCTCAAATATATATTGCCAAACGCAAACGCTTGACCTTGATGGCATGTTACAATCGTCCAAGCAGTACAATCGACCACCACGATTATTTATTTTTCCATTTTGGCGGGCGCCAAAATGGGGGGGGGGGGGATTGAACCCTCTAACCCTTATATACGGCCTTGCAATCAGTGTTTTTCATTTCTTTTCTTTGAGCCAAAATTGCTGAAAAGAGCAAGTATTTACCATTTTTTGAAAATAATAATCTAAAATGAACAATACTGTGTAAGAAATGTAACGGCAGCAATTGTAAAAATGCTCTTGAACCCGAAATAGTTTTAAGTGACAATAATATTGACGACGGATTTTCTAAATTTTCTGATGCAGCCGACGATGCTACTGATGTTACGTTTGCGATAACCGAAGGTTTAAATGATATAAATAGGAATAAAGAGTATGAGCCTGACGAGAAAAGAATTAAAAAAAGAGCGATTGTAACTCGGAATTCTCCTTTTTAGTATATAACAAACGTATTGTGTCGAATAAAATTTTGTACAAAATGCAATTTATTTATCATATCCATCCCTATTCACCGAAAAATTACTTATAAGCACGGCCATATTTAAATAATTGAGGAAAAACTATAATATTATTGAGTTAAGTATTGAGAAAAGTGAATTTTCAAGGGCAATATCGTATTCGCGAGAAAAAAACACGCAGAATGAAAAAGTCAACTCTCTACCACCATTTTTAAGGAAGTTATTGAATTTGTTTATAAATCCGAGGGGAGCATCTAGGTGGGACGAGGTACCCCACCAGTCCCATCACACTGGCCAGGCGACCGGCCTGGCTCATTACTATAGTGTAAGATAAGTTCAGACCGGGTTTGAAAATAAGTTTTACCGCACTTTGTGCACAACCACATATTTTTACAAAGGAGTTCTTTAAATTAGTATTACAGTATATTCAAATTGAAACAAAACAATAGCAAACTGCAACCGACTGGTTACAAGACATACCTAACCTAAAAATATATCCACGGAGGAAAAACGACAAACATATGTTACAGACGTAATACAGTGAGACAAGGATATATGATCAGAACAGATCAGTGTGCAATAGGAATGCGGGGCAATATGGGGTACTTAATTTCATAGCCCCATATTTCTGGGATATATAAATGAAATAATTATATATTTATATTTACAGGTAGTTAGATACGTTTAGTAACATTAGCAACATTTTGTATAACGGAATCAGTAACTGAGTTTTAACTTTTTTGGACTTTTATGAAAATTGCGCTTTGCCCCGTTTTGCCCCGTATGAGGGGTATAATGGGGTAGTACAATAATGCTTTAAAATAGTGAGTTTTTCGTGAATTAAAGAGACGTTTCTCCAAAATGTTTTATTAAGCAAACAGTAATCTTTAAATTAAAAAAAATATAAAAACGTAAAAACATGAAGGTGTTAGTTTTTCATTTATATCGTTTCGCCATCTAAACAAATTAAACAATATTCAGGTTGATTCAGTTTTATTCTGCGACACTGACAGTTTGGAGTATGAAGCCTTTCAAACATCAAGTTTGTTGTCGCTTATCTATAGAAACTAATGCTCGGCTGTAGTGAATGGAGTAGCTAAAATAATAGCGATGGTTTGCTTTTGTAAAGCAGGTGTTGGTGGACTTTGCAAGCACATACATCAGCAATATTATAGCATTTCTAGTTTTGCTGAGAGGGATGCAAGGGTGTGAATTTGTAATTAGCGAGTGATATGCCGTTTTTATGTTTTTCGAGTCAAGGAATCAAAAATTCAATTTGAGCTTAAGAAAACAAAGTGTTATAGACCTTGCTGTGTATGTGTTCCCTAGCAACCACTTAGGCACCTAGCAACCAATGAGTACGTAAAGTACTTAGGGCTATGGCTCAATGTGAACCGTATATACAGGATTAACTATCACTTAGTACAAAAAATTTTACCACGTGCGCAGGGTGGCTTAAGAAAACATAGAAAAATATTTTTAGATTTTTTTTTACGATCTTTAAAAAAAGGGTAAAAATCCCTATTTTCATGTAAATCTCCGCCTCTAATTACGTCAACCAATATGGCTTCGGCGACCCACTTATTTGGCCTGGCCCAGAATAAGTAGAAGAGAAGATCCTGAAGTAAAAATGCAAACATTTTTAATTTAATTAACCGAGTGAATTTGTGCATCGAGGTTAAAGGCGGCCTCTTTGAACAGCTACTGTAGTTCTCTGCATGTGCAATGTGTGCTAGTGCAGTTGTGTTTTTTGGTTACCCTTCAGCGTTTTCCTGGCGGAGGGGATCCTCCTCCGTGGTCGTCAGGCTGAGTACCTCGCTTCAAACAAAAGGAATGGCGGAGGGAAATAAGAGGCCCCCAACAAATTTAGAAAATGTGAATATTCAATCTTGGAAATGTCAGTAAGGTAGGTGTTTTATGTGTTTTACATGTTCCTTAGAAAGTAATCGTTTCCAACAGGAAATCGAAATTTTGTGGTGAATCCTCGGATAAATTGATGTACGTGGCAACGCTGCGCTATTTCACTACCTGTCCTACCATTGACATAGGCAAAATTTTAAGACACGTCACGCGGGCGTCCATAGGCGGCGTTTTTTGAGGGGTTTTATACAATTTGAAAAAAAAAATTAGGCTTAAGACAAATGTTAGAAAATTTTTGAAAATTTATTTTGGCAAGTCTAATTTTTCTTTACCTGCCATAAAATTTTTTATATAATATAGATTTGAAGCTCTAGGGGGTGCGAAAGTAGGAGTACCCCCGATCTAACTATGAGCAACTGATCGAAACTGCAAGAATCCACCTTGTCTTCAATGTCAGCAGTTGATACGGCCAGTACAAAACTTTTTGACAAGATCACTTTTGTATAGCAAAGGTTGCAGAAAAGCGGTACAGTCGTCTGTCAGGGAGTTGTTGGTAAGCAGCAAAGGTAAGCGCAAAGGTATATATTGAGATCCAAAAAGATATTCAATGTCTCTATAAAAGCGGTATTATATCTCGGTGGACATTGATTTGATTTTTTGAGTAGACTGTTTCATCGTTTTGTCATGGTTATCGATATCAGATACATCATAGTGCATAATTTTAGATTTTATTTTGCTCCTCAGTGCGAGCGATTTTCAAAAAATACGCATGCGCTGAATTAGAATGGGCAAATAGTTTTAGCTGGGACACAAAAATAGAGAGGGTGGCTCTGGAGGGGAGGGGATGAACTTTACAAAAATGAAATGTGATTCATACCAAAATCGGCGGGTGCGAGCGATTCTTAAAAAAATTGTACCTAGGTCCCACATTCTTTTGAAAACAAATTCCTTATTTTCCATGATTTCCTACCCTCTAAGGAAACTACTTTTATTGTTCCTCTCGATTGATCTTAATAATTCCGAAAATATTGCAAAAAACGAAAATGTTCTCAATTTTCCGTCTCTATATGTATGGAAAATGAGAAATATTTTGGAAAGCCATCCCAAGCAGCATTAAAGTTGCGGTAACTGAGATGGGAACTTTGAATAAGTAGTTATTACGTAATTATTACTTAAAAATCGACTTATTAGTTAGTAGTATAGTAATTATTACTACAAGTTGGAACTTTATGGTTTCAGTACTTCTAAGTAGTTTTTGAAGTATCTGGAACGGGATTGTTACGTTGTCACGTTAACTCTAAAGTTATATTCAATGGTCACAATTACTTTGTTGTGTTACTTGTTTATCACTTTAAAGTTTTCATTACTTTATGGTAACGGTGAAAGTAACTTCTACATCTTAGCGACTTTAGAAATACCTCCAAAGTTACGGAACTATATAGTCATATCAATTAAAGTGAAATTAACTTTCCCGCTACTCGAGAAAACTACTGTATGGTAAGTTTTACTTCTCACTCCATTTTAAAATTACTAGAAAGTTCCAATTATTACAAAAAAATACTTTAAAGTAACTGTCACTTCTATAGGGACCAGAATGAAAACTACATTTAGCTCCTCACAATCGTTTGAAGGATTGGGTCGTTTTTGCGAAGTGATGAAAATGTCAGCCATTAGAAAGAAGAAAAATTATAGACACACATTCTCATTTTATAGAAAATTAAAGCTGCAGTTGGATGAAACGAATCGAAACACGAGCACTTCAATACAAAATTACAAAACGCTTCTCTTGAGCGGCTACAATTTTAAATATCAACATTTCGAATTATAGCACGAAACACACACCGGCTGAAAACAACACTCACATATAAAAATTATAGGTTAAAGTTCCAAATGGCTTCCAAATGGCTTCTGCAACTTTGAAGTTCACTTGTAGTAATTGGGACTTTAGAGTTTAAAATATCTAAAACTAATTTTCGTCTCAAAGGTAGGAATTACCTTAAAGCACAGAACCGTTATCTGTGCTTAAAGTGAAAAAAGTCTAGTTGCCGTAACTACCAGTTAAGTGGCAAAGCCTTCAAACCCTCATTTTAAGGTAAATAATACTTCGAAGTAATTACTGAAAATTACGCCATATTTTCTTATAAAATGATAGACGCCATTAATATCAAATGCCAATTTCCTTTGGTACTGAAATATTTATTTCTTCAAGATTGTCCCAATAAAGAGAAAATTGAGCAAAAATGAACTCGTCTAACTTATAGAAATATTAAAAAAGCATTTTTCAGCATTTTTAGGTAATTTCGCACATTTTCGTAATTTATCCTCCCGATAAAAAAGTGTTAAAACATGCATTTTGAGAGGGCGCGTTGTTACTTTTCAATCTATCAACATCATATTTGACAGAAAATTTTCAATCGTTTTAGTTTCTTGAATCTAGCAACGAGAAATAAATCAGCAAATTAATACCTTTCTTATACCTACCATTATTCATAGATATAAGTTAAAAATAAATATTAGGTACTTCCATTTTCCACGGTTATTGAAAAATGACGGAAGATGCTGGGCTAGAATACTTTTTAATTATTTAGACAAAGACAGCGAGGACGCGAATGTAAAGAAGCAAACAAATCCAACAAAGTAGCGGTGACCACGCCGCTACGTCTCCACCACGTTGCCGGAACGTAAGCGCGTCGTAGCGGTGTAAGTTGCTAGGTGGTCGCCGTTACGTATCTATCACCCTCAAAATGTTCCCCATTTTGGTCGCAGGGACGTAATAGGAACGTAGTAATTACGTTCCTATCAGTAGTAATCACAACTTTAAAGTGCAAACAAAAGTCGCCGGAACGTAACGGCGACTAAAAATGCTGCTTGGGTGTTTGGCCAAATTGAAAATCTTCCATTAATTAAGAAATGTCCTATTAATAATGTCCGAAAACATGTTTGTTGCATTTTCTGCTCATTTTAGATCGTATATAAAGACTAGTTCACTGTTTCTGACCAGGACAATTTGTCAATGTTTTCTGTTATGTTTTGGCTGACAGGTATATTTTTCTGAGAATTCAACGCCTGCCAATATGAACCAATGAAATGACGCGATTTTTGAAATATTAACCAATCAGGTGATGATTTTTATTTTTTAAATTACATTTTTTGAAGAGGGGTAATATTTATAATTCTTGTAGTTAATTTATTCCTAAGAAGTTGGGTTGTCAAATTATAGCTATACAAACACACGCAGTCGTGGTATTTTCAGCTTTGGGATTATAATTCGAAAAATTAACGAAATGTATTATCGATAATAATATAGGCACACTACTTGTTATATTACCCCTGAAAATGAATGAGTTGGGCGATAATGATCACCAGATAGGAAGAAGAAGGAAAGTCAGGGATGTGCACTGTGCACTGAGCAAACTGGAGAGGGGCGAGCAGGCGCGCGGCGGCCCAACAAGTGTCATATACGCCATGACGGCCATATTCATATTGAAGGTAGCTTATTGCACATCGGACGCGAGTGGTCGCACAGTGCACAGTGTTTTGGTATCGGAGGCGCGTAGTCACACAGAACTGAAAGTATCACGGTGTTACTGTTATGACTTTCTCAAGATCCTTCTTTGAGCTTTGCGATGCGGCGATGGTTTTAAAATCACTGAAATATTTCGCATTTATTTATTTTTAAATCGAAAGAAAAAGTTTCATTAAAATATGTGCATAATCCATAAATAAGGGTACCGTAGCGGGCACTCTTGATCGCAGAGTACTGAGCGATCAGGCGCGACCTATAATAAACTTGCTCGGCAATAGGTGTCTTCAATGCCCTAACCTAGAAAAGTAGATGGTTGCCGTTTGTTTGTATTGCGAACTACAATTTTATTGACAGGTTGGTGTAGCTTTAAGAATATGTTTGGAAAGTTTTTCGCATCTCTACTCTATTTAAAGGAATTATAAGCGGTGCTGCATGAAAACAAAGCGGTGCTGAATGAAAACAAAGATAATAGCGTGGACTCAAGTCAAATATAAAATAGAAGGATTTTTTAAAGTGCTGTAGATTTTCCACCATATTAACTAACATCGGCACTGTTAGCTATTTAGTGTTAACGACGAACTTCTAAACCGGACAACAAATGAAGGCTTTTAAAAGTTTGCAAGCTCACAACAGTTGTTTGTATAATAAGAGTATAGAGTTGAGCACGACGCCGCAGGCGGAGTGCTCATTCGTTCGAGAGCGAAATGGACATTCCACTCGAGTTTTAGGTGTATTTTTATGTCATATCTGCTAAACAGATATTTATAGAAACGGTGAAAATAATTTGACAGATCACAACGGCGTTTTGGAAAAAAATAAATTCAAAAGTGTTGCTGGATTTACTAACAGGTCAACACGTGCCGTATAAATCGTATAACCTGTGGTTGGTTGAGTCATATCTCATATCCTGCCTAGGATGGGTGAAATTATCTCCGTTTATTTAACTGGATTAGACTACTAACCCATTTTTAGACTGCGAAGAAAACTAAAAATTTCTATGCAGAGTGAGTTTTTTTTTATGATCAGTATGGGGATCTCGGGAACTAGCGGAGAGAAGGTTAAATTGGGAAGGAATTGCAGTTCTGTAGGCCCAATTTAATGCACTTACTAGATATTTTGAAATAACGAATTTTGACGATTTATTCTAATTCATCTAGCTTCGTTGTTTAAATATGATAAAAATTGCAAATACCAATGTCGGAGGGAATTGTGTAGCTAGTGTGATTATCATGTGTCCTACTTTCCATGACTGCTGTCATTTTTGAGATATGACACAAACTTGTGTTTTTTTAAATGGAAACTATAATTATTTTCGTTATTTTTTGGAATTACCATATCAAGTATAATATCGTTGGAAAGCTGCCTGATTTTTCGAGACCATGGCCAACTATGGTTTCCATATAAAAAAAATTTACACTTTTTATCTAAAATCAGAAAAAAACGAAGCTATATGGATTAGAATAAATCGCCAAAATTTAGTTTTTTCAAAATATCTAGTAAGCCATGATGCAATTCTTTCCCCATTCAACCTTCCTTCTATCTCCGCTAGCCTTATTGGATTTTGAATGACAGCGCATTGGACAGGCCCTCAGAGAAATATACAAGGATAGAGGGAGCAACAGCATCAAAATACACACGTTTGTAGTCAACCAACATCTTATGCAAATTTACCGAAATAAACAAACATTAGGCCCGTGTGTACAACGTTTACCTGTGATAGGTTATATCCTGAGAAATATCAATTTGGGCACACACCACACCCTTTTCTGCATCCCATTGCATACAAAATCAGTCACTATATCCTAAATACTAATAAATAGCCTATAAATTAACAGAAAACAATTGAAAACACGAAAAACGCATACGTAAACAATCGGAAAACTTGACTTACTGGGCATAAATAAAACAAATACCGCCGAGTAACGAACGGGGCGCCCGCGGCGGCAACGGCGGCGTTGACATGTCGGGCGGTTTGATGTATCTGTTGACGATTTTATTAAAGAGATAATTAGCTACTATAATTACAGCGCAATTTAATTTTAGTTTAAAATTGTTACATACAAGAAATTAGTAACTACATCGATACATCAAAGCTAAAGTGAGATATTTTGGAATTCTTTAAAATGAGATATTGTACGTTAAAGATTTTGATGTACGAGTATTGCCTTCTCCTCCACGATTATTAAATGCCTCACACACAGAACACTGATCCTTCTTGGGTTTATGGAAACCTATATTAAATCTGTTATTAAAAAGTTGTTCATATATTGGTTTCTTTACATAGTTTTTTCCCTCATTTACACATTTACCTTTATATAAACGGTACATCATTGTTAAGTTAAGGGAGCCCTCCAAATATTCTTTTTTAGTGCGGGAACGGCAATAGTGTGACTCGATTCGAGGAAAAGAGTTTATATGTGCCACAACCTTAGCAATTTGTTGTTCTCTGGTTTTATTAACATGATTGTTGTGTTTTCCTCTTTTCTCTCCTTCTATGTACCTTGCGTCATTTGTTTTTGATATGACTGTTGCTATTTCATTATTGGAAATGTCCAAAGTCGACAAAAAAAATTTTTGCACACTTCTCATTTAATATAAAGTGGTATGCATTATTAATTAGGCGTTTTCTTCCACGGTCCTTTTCTTTAGGTGAGATGGGTGTCATACATTTGGATATAAAATCTCTTTGACGAGTTTTTTCTTCCAGCGAATAGAAACTAAAAAATATTTGCTCTCTATGTTCCTGGCTAATTTTTTCAGTGCATTGGAAGGTGCAGTTATTGCATGGAGATTTAATTTTTTTTTGCTGAGTGAAGTTTTCCTAATCTAGAAACATATTCTTTTCCCGAAACAATCTTTATCTTTTTTATATTCTTTTTCCATTTGTGCTCATTTCTTGTTCTTTTTTTTGTTGTAATTTTATCTTCTAACTCTGTTTCAACTATCATTTTTTCGGCTGATTCAATAGCTGTTTGACTAGGAACAATATTTTCCTGTTCTGTTTCAATGTCACTAAAATCTTCGGCTTCAGTATAGGAAACTCAACAGTTTTAAGCAAAAAATATTTCTTCTTGGGGCCACCTTCTTCTGGCAAATAATCAGGGTCGGCATCCGAATCATCTACGTCGCTTATTATATCCGAGTCTTTCTCCGATAAATGTATCGTGTTATAATATTCCCTAAGAGTTAAAGAATCTGACTCTGAAGACGAAGTTTTAATGTGACCGTTGAACGTAACATTTGCTTCTAAAACAGTATTTTATTATTTCCTTCTTCCTACTCGAAAAATATTGAAACTTAACTTTTGAGACACTACATCCTCCTTGTGTCGAAGTAGAAGGATATAGGTATGCACTTTGTTGTTGGCCCTCTTCTAAAAAACAGGAAATCAAGTGAAACTATCTTTTAATAATCAATTTATTTCGACGTACCTGACAATATCTTTTTTTTTTCTGCGGTAAAGCCATTAACAAATTTCCTCTACTGTTCATGTTTAATTGTTCTTTTTGCAGGAACAACAGACCACATATAATAATAATATTATTATGATAAATCACAGAACATAACCTATACAAATCATATTGGATTCACAAGAAATGTCAACTTAATTAACCGTCATCTAGGAGCCCCATTGAGATATCTCAGTATTGTTCCTTACGGTAATATGTGCTACACTGAGATATCTCGCTGTTGCCGGAAGTATAAGGAAAATATTTTGAAAAGTTAACACTGGTTTATTTAACGTTGCGCATGCTCATTAAATCGAAAGGATATCCCAGTGTTATCATGACATACCTACCTCGTAAAATGCCGCATGTTATAGGCTAGATATCACAAAACATGATTTTTGGGAGATATCTCACTGTTACTTTGATGTATCGACATTTGTTAATTTAACGTTATGGGAGCAGGGCCGTGTTAAGGGGGGGGGGGCGAAGGGGGTGTTCGCCCCGGGCGCCCTATTCAAGGGGGCGCCAAAATCAACAAAGACGCTAGTAAGTACTAATAATTTACTGCTTCAAAAAACATTTAAACATCTTTGTAAATTGTGAATTCGGAACTTTTCTACGTCTATACCGATGTCTATGTCGTTGTGGAATATTTTAACTGATTTTGCTATTCTCCCCGAGATGACGCGGTGGCGGCCGGCGCTTGACGTTTTGACGTTGACGCTAATCGTTGTAAAATAATTGTTCTGTAAATAAAGAACCCAACTTTCGCAAACGAGCAACGTGTTAGTTAAATAAAGGTATCGATATCGACATAGATTTTTGGATCTGGATACTAATCGTAAATTAGTTGGCAAGTACAATAAGTACTTGTATATTCATATTAGCTGAATCCTGAATCTGTAGCATCTAAGGAAACCCTGTTTTAATGAAGACTTGGTTTTGTTGAACTTGAATTTTAATATTATCGCTCAATTCTTGATATGGCAAATGGCAAATGGCAAACGTACTAAACAATTACACACTGTGTTTAGAATAACGTAGCAACCTGGTGGTTTGTATTGTGGCAAATTTTCGTATCTTGTAAATTGTAAAAATGTTCTTTCTGGTATATGAGGTTCTGCTTTCTGGTGCAAAATAAAATGTAAAAATTAAAAGTTATTTGTTCTTGTGAAGTATAAATGAAAAATATGTAACTAAACTAAAATCGTTCTTTAACTGTACACTAGATTGTGACAAAGGTAAATATTTATTGTCCCTATAATTCTGTAAGCGGCAGCCATATGGATATTATTGATAGGTACCTAACAGAGGAAAGGACCGCAATCAACAGAATTTACGTTTGACGCGCACGAATTCTAAATTTGAGTAGATAGAAATTAACATTAAACTCTGTTCTTTGAAGTACATAAGAAGGCTATAGTAATAGTTTCTGTATTCTAAGTTAGGTTAAAACCATATGATATCAAGGTTAAGGTTAGGCCTCTGTAACAAGAATTTACATTTCTGCCAGACATGCTAAATACGCACCTGGAGGCGCCCAAAACAATTATGCCAAATTAAGAAAAGTAATTTCTGGTGTACAGTTAAAGAGAGATTTTAGTATACATATTTTATTTAATTTAATTAATATAATTTTGATTTGGGGTGGGGGCGCCAAAAAAGAACTTTGCCCCGGGCAAATTTTTATCTTAACATGGCCCTGTATGGGAGGTGTGCCTTCAGTTAATCCCATTATTAAACCCTTCTATTTTGAAATGAAATGTTGTAAACAATGGGGCACCTACGTATGGCATCACTCAAAAAGATGTTGGCTCTGTTTACTTTTTGTTCTTACTCCCTCTATCCTTGGTTATTTCTCTGAGGTGTTCAATAAGCTACGTCCGATACGAATATGCGGCCGGGCACAGCTCGCCCGCAGCCGCACCGGCGCGCGGCGGCGCGTAGGCGGACCGGATCCGGACGACTTATTGGCAGCGGCGCGGCGGTTCCAACGTGCAGGTCTCCTCCGAAGCCAACTGAAGAACCGAACACGGGCCGGCACGGCGATAAAAAGGGGTTTTTTAATTTCAACACATTTTAATTAGGTCTATACACACATGGGCGAGGCATTTTTATACACATACCTGTTGTCACTTATAGTTTACAGTATGATAGTTTTAATATGTAGGTATATTTCATAGCCAGGCGCTCGCGAACGATTTTCTGTCCATCTGTCGTGCGCCGATTTAATACCCAGAATGAAACACATTGATTTAAGGGCGGACCTAAAACGTCATTAAAAGTGTGTTTTGTTCTATCAAAAGAATTTTATTTACAAGTTGTTGGACAAATTAGTACTATAGATATATTGATTACTATTGACGTATTGAATACTTTCGGTCCGTATATTTAATATGTTTACAGATTGCAACTAAGCAATAACTACTAACGATACTTGCTACGCAAATGAGCTGCCTTGGATATTTTCCAATAATTATTATAATATAATAAATTTAGTTTATTTATGTAATCTAATGCAATAGGGATAGGGGTATTAGTATAGAGCGACACTACGTCTAATGAAATGAATTTTTTGTCTTGAAAATTTATATTACGGTTTTTTATTTTTTTTTAATAAGTTCGAAAGAATTATTAATTGAGAACTATGTGAGTTTTGTACTAAAGGATTTAATAATTTAGAAATATAGCTGGCTAGTTGATATAATGAGAAGCCAGAAGTAGATACTACCGGTCTGAGGGGTAGATTAGAATTTTAATTAGTTTGTAGATTTGACAAGACACACCCAGGGCCCCTGGGGCGGGCGTGCAACGCGTTTTTTATTGTTTTGGTTTTTTCTTGTATTAGAATCTGTTTTTGTAATCAACTTTTATATAACTGATCAACATATTTTTTATATACAGGGTGATTTTTTTAGAACTACCACCGCGATTTTCTCGCTTATTTTGCGCCCTACAAAAAAAAAACGTAAAGAAACAAAAATGTGGCAATTTTGGTGCTGCAAAAGAAATCGGCATCAATGGCCAATTGGCCAACTTGACGCGCAATATCAAAACCACCTCAAATTGAGCAAATTAATAGCCGTAGCATGTTTATTTTAAGAGATAGAGGAAAACTTTCATATTGAAAATTGATGGCACTAAGAAGCTTTATGCAACTGGATACTCAGATAGTTTAAATATGGCAATGTTGGCCAGCCAGGTGACGTTAAAAAAGAAATGGGCCCCCATGCCCAATTTTTCGCGCTGTGCTAAAAAAACTTCAAATCGACTAAAATTTTCATGCCCTCAAGAGAGCCGAAGACCCGTGTAATTTGTTGAAACTATCTGAGTGCATGGATGGAGAAAGCTTCTCAGTGCCATCAATTTTCAATATAAAAGTTTTCCTGTGTCTCTTAAAATAAACATTCGCTGTCCAAAATTGCCACATTTTTTTCCTTATGTTTTTTTATAAGGTGCAAAATAAGGGAGGAAATCGCACTTTATTTTTTGTTGGAGTAGAAGTATTTATTTGTTTTTTATTTTATAAAATAAATGTTTTTACTTGAATGATCAACATTATTTTAATTTTTCTATTCGGAGGGGTGCCAATTTTATTTCGCAGACGGGCGGACAACTGCCTTGCAGGGGCCCTGGACACACCATTGTGGCAGATTAATTTTTATATTCTTGATTTTCAATATATTTGTTCTAGAGCCACTCTTTAACACGAGTATTGCTGTTATTTTGAATTCTGTTGTAGAAAACGTGCGATACATTTTGGTGTTTTTTAATGTTACTTAAAATATGAGAAATGTCATATCTCACTTTGTTTAACTGTGGACAATCTTCATCTTTATTGAATTCAAGAGAACTAATAAATTTGAATTGAAGATAAGTAGACAGAGCCTATATATTATCAGACGAGAAATTTAGAGATGATAATTTAAATCTTATTTACAATACACTAAAGAATTCATGTCCACCACATTTTATACAAGCAATAATAAATAATAGACTACGTGTTCTCCGTTTACGCCAATCATCCCATGTTACAAGCACAATTTTAAGAGTGGACAATCAGAATCCTAAAAATTATGTGAGCTTACCTTACTTTCGAGAAATTGAAATCAAATCTTGGTAAATTCCTTTTGTAGGGAATTCGATCTTATTCTTGCTTGGTCCCCAGATAACTAGTTTTCGAATCTTCTCACAACACTTAAAGATAAAGACCATATTACAATGAAAAGCAACTTATAGTCTATAGGGTCATGTGCAAGGATTGTCCAACCCAAACCTCATATATTGGAGAAACATCACAATCTTCATCGCCAAGTGGCTAGGGTCGACTTTCCCCAATAGAACTGGGATAGCATTCGTTGAAGTATGACCACAATTTCCCGCAACCAGGGTTTTGAATTTTCCATTTTTCAGCACAGTTGTGGAAAAGCATGAACCATTCCACTTCGTCCAAGCCGGCGAACAAGTTCTGACCTGCGTTGGCAAGGCCTATTGGATGTTTCGAGGCTTTTTGACCTGGGCGGGCTACTTATAGATATTTTCAATAGGATAGGAATATTCAAGGTTCTTGCTCGTAGGTGGAAGACATAAAAGTTAGTTATACTGGGGGATCATTTGTGGCCATAATTCCCACGCAACGTTTAATTTTTTAGATTTTCATTCTAGGTAACCTTGCGATTGCGCCAAGTACTTCAGGTGATCTTTTAATCAAGGTTCTTGCTCGTAGGTAGAAGACATAAAAGTCGATTAAACTGGGAACCATTTTTCGGTGGCGAACATTTCTAGGCGACTTTTCATTTTGCAGATTTTCATTCTCGGTATAACCTACTAGGAATATATGAGACCCGTATGGGGACATCAAAGACATAAGTACACAAATGTTACTGAGGGACGTTGAGATTTGATTAGTGAAAATAAATACATTTTCCGAATACGATTTGATTAGATTATGTGAGAAATTTTAACTTATGTACAGGTAGAAGATTGTATAAGGATAACCCATGGCCAGAGATAGTGAAAATGTTAGGAAAAACAAAAATGTTATATGATTCTAGTAAAATGCAATAACAGTTGCTAAAAGACTACAGATTTACTACAGATTTTTATATCAGCCAGCCAGCCTAGCCGTGACGTTAAGTTAATGAGAGCATTTCAATAATACAAAATACTATTCGCTATTTCCTGCAAAAATATTTATTGTATTTCAGTCTTAATTTGAAGACAGCATTTTATGACATTTAAACATCTCTATTGAATAAGTTTCATTAAAGTATTAATCCATAACCTCATAGAAAAATATAACATTTTATTAAATACAATAAGTATTATTTTTACACGGTAAATTATTCAACCAGCTGGAACTTGAATAATAACTTTGCTTTGGTTCCCGGGAACGGCTTTTGCCCTATAGGTACACGAGAGCATGCTTTAGCTTCGAGTCATTCATTTCAATTTCAGTTAAGAATTGTAGGCTTCATTTCGGCAACCACACCAGTACTTTTTTCTCGATAGTCACACAGTTCGACCGGTATTGCTTGCCCGTACTTTGTAGTACAATTGGTTATACGCTTTATTTTGTAGGGTATGTTTCGATAGTCAGACCTCAGACGTCCCAGCGTTCCGCCTCGAGACATCAGCTGGACCCTTTCCTGGCATCTAGAGTCAACCACGTCTCAATTTCTGTATGACATGGCAATTGTTTCCATACGTATTTTGCGTAATAACGAAGCAACCGCTTCATTTAGACATACACTGTGTTATATCTTTTTGAATTGTCTTTTCACAAGCATTTCAATGTTGCAATAAAAAAATATGGGTTCCCTTTGAAAAAATGAGATATTTCAATTTTTCGATGTTGATATTGGGAATTTTTTCCCGAACACCCTGTAAAATATTTTGAAATGGCATATAGACCATTTAATAAAGTTGACTTTCGCCTACGACAGTCCAAAATTTCAGTTTCCCAGATTCATAAATTTCAAAGTTATCATCACTAAGGTCGAAGGCTGCAACACTCAAAAAAATAAAAAAATTGCGAATATCTCGAAAAGGGTTAGGAATAGGGTACCCATTACATCTAGAAAAAAGATTTGGAATTTAATAGGCAACAAAATGGTGTAATAATATATAGGGTGTTCTATTTGAAATAACAAAGTTGCTATCGACTTCCGGTATAACCGGAAGTGATCGGAAGTTGAAAATATTTTAGAAAGAAAGCTTACAACCTGTTATATAAGTAGCCAAAATTTCAAATCAAAATTCGCACTCCTTCCCCGTAAACTTCTAATCAACCACTTACGTGAATCACCCTGTATATGCTTTGAGATACTTATACAGGGTGAAACTGAATCATGGTACACCCCACTTTTTTCCCTTGTTTTTTGAGATACAATTTTGAAATTTGGCATGTCGATGTTACTTTATAAATGTCACCTTTTGACGTGTAAATTCATTTATTCCCGCTTCCGGTTTAACCGGAAGTGACATTCACTTTTGTTTTTTAAATGGAACATACTGTATATTATTTAAGTTTCGGATTCTCCTCGATGTACTGAAACCAACGATGCCTCACAAGTGACATTTTGGCTGACAGAAAGTGTTTTTTTTTTAACTTATTTGGATTTGCAATAATAAACTAAAGGTGGCTATGAAACAAATGAACTTCGACAAACTGAACATCTTTAATGAACTGTTAAACCGTCTGTCTACGGAAAAGTACTTCTCTTATAATAAACTACGGTATCAATGTGTTGTCAATTAAAACAACTGCAAAAATAGTGTTTGCAAAATGCCGCAAACTTACACAAAAAGTGGATATGCTGAATCCAAAAATGCATTCAAGTGAATGGCGGGCATTTCGAACACTTACTATAAAATCGGTGCAGAGTTGCCATTTGTTTGTATTGACATTGTTTTCAATAAATATTTGATGTTAAAATTTCATAGCCACCTTTATAGTTTATTATTGCAAATCCAAATAAGTTAAAGAAAAACCACTTTCTGTCAGCCAAAATGTCACTTGTGAGGCATCGTTGGTTTTAGTACATCGAGGAGAATCCGAAACTTAAATAATATACCGGGTGTTCCATCTAAAAAACAAAAGTGAATGTCACTTCCGGTAAAACCGGAAGCGGAAATAAATGAATTTACACGTCGAAAAGTGAAATTTAAAAACTAACATCGACATGCCAAATTTCAAAATTGTATCTCAAAAAACAAGGGAAAAAAGTGGGGTGTACCATGATTCAGTTCCACCCTGTATTTACGAAATAACCTAAATCGTATAAAAAAACTGGATACATTGAATGTGTAATTTTAAATGTCGGTTAGGGTAAGTGTTTTGTGCAGTTTTGAGGGTGAATTATAATATGTTAGTAGTTAGAAATAAAACTAAAGTAGCCTAAATATCCATATTATTATTTTATGTTTAACAATTCACCAGTTGAATCTCAAAATATGCCAGGACGCTTATTTTAGTAAGATAATAATAATAATAATAATAATAATACATTTATTATTCCAAAGAGAAAGTACATAAGCGATTGTTATTATATCGTATGTAGGAATAAAAGGCCCACTTAGCAGCATCCTTCACGATGGAAGGCGCTGTTGGAGCCGAAAGCAAAAACTTGCTATTATTGCAGCGAAGTTAGCTTTCCACCTAGATTCAACATAACAAGTATGTAGTGCAACTAATCTAATTAAAAAACTCATAATACAATATGGAATGTTCAGAGTGAGATGAGCATCGATTGGTCGAGAAATTCAATTGGATAGCAAAACAAGTGAAGATAGGAATATAAGAAGAAATAAGAGAACGAAAGAAATACACACAAAAACGCTTCGATTTAAGTGATATACTGGAAACAGCTTGAAATATATATATACTTCATAAATACCCAAAGAACAATATTAAGAAAAAAAAATTATTAGAATTACTGAAACTATTGGCTCTCAAGTAGTTTAAGCTTCATTTTCCTTTTGAAAGATGTAACACATAGCGAGAAATCTGTAATATGGTGTTTGTTTATAAGGTGGGCTGCATTGTATGAAAATGTTTTTTTAAACATTTCCTTTTTATGGGAAGGTATTGTCAAAAAGTTTTTCCTGCGAATATTTAGATTATGTACATCGGTTCGAAACTTAAGTTTATCGTAAAGGTAAGGAGGGCTCTTGAATTTAATTATCTTATAGTAAAGACATAGTGAGTGGAGCGTTCGTCTATTAAACATATTCAACCAAGTCAGTTCACGCAACTTATGGGATACCCTTTGTCTACGCCTGATTCCACAAATCAGTCTAATGCGAGAGTTCTGCAGCTTCTGAATCCTCCTGGCGTTAGCCGAATCCAGAAAGGGGCCATAAACGTTATCAGAAAAGTTGCAATGTGATAAAACTAGTGAATCGCATAACTCCCTTTTAGTTTTTTGAGAGAGGTAGTGCCTATGGGAGTAAATCATTTTTAACATTGAGAATCCTCTTTTTAGACATTGACTTATGTGTTCTCTAAATCTTAGTCGTGTGTCAACTATAAGCTAGATTTTTTATATATTCTTTAAAGAAGATTACATCAGTGCCCATTTCCAGTTTTAATGTATCTAGCAGGGAATTTCTGTTTATCTCACTACAAAATAGTAGAGCTACCGATTTGACGGGATTCATTTTGAGCAGATGATTATTGGATGTTTCAAGCAAGCTATTTAAGTCTTGATTGATTTGGGCGTTCGCTCTCTGGGCTTCGCTAGCTTTAAAAGACAAATAAATTTGCGTATCATCAGCATATAAATGGTATTGAGAATATTTTAGAGATTTAGTAAAATTTGATGTAAAAATACTAAAGAGAAGGGGGCCCAGTACGCTACCTTGTGGGACACCAGTGCTAATATTCGTAGGGTTTGATTTGCATCCATCGAGAACAACATTTTGGGTCCTGTCAGAGAGGAATGAGGAGACCAAAGAAGCCGAGTGGTCAGTGAAACCAATATAACTCAAAATCGCAATCAAAACAGCGTGGTTAAGCATATCGAAGGCCTTCGTGTAATCAAGGAGAACTAGGATTGTTGCTTTATTTCTATCATGCGCTGCCACTACATCATCTATAATATCAGACAGTGCCGTTGCACAACTGAAACCCTCCCTAAACCCAGATGATGCATTACTTTTTATTCTCACTCTGCACCAATGGGCGCATTCCAACACCAACATCATCTTACAGACACTTGGGTAATTTTTGCACTCAAGTACCCAATTTGCTTTAGCAACATTTACCCTAGTTAAGAAGACGGTCAACTGAAAGCGATCGCGAGGTGATGACGTTTTAATTCCGTCCTTAATAATCCGGTGCGTAGCAAGTGGAGACCAGAATCGTATTTCGTACTGAATCAACCCCGTCCCGCAGAATCTTGCAAACGCGGGCCGACAGCGACGGCTTGCGGGCACGAGAATTCGGACGGGGCCAGAGAATTTATAGGGGTGTAGTGACCATCCCTTGTAAATATCAAGGAACTAGGGTAGCAGTAGCAGACCTTCGCTGGAAAGCAAGCCGACAATAAAATTGCATTTCTCGGGCATTCTGACATCAGCAAGGGAGTAGGGTAAAACACTGGAATACAAAACGCATCGACAAATTGTTTTTACTGAAGATAAAAACCTGTCTAGAGTTGCCCTAAACACATACAGGGTGTTCACTTTTAAGTGGACACAAATCAATAAAAAATTGATTTGTTAGGATATTTTCAAAATTTTTTTTTGATACAAAGGTCTTCAAATTGCGCAACTCTCTAATTGAACACATTTGTCAAATTGCAATTCCAGGGCCGGCTAAGATTTTTTTAAACCCCGATTTTCACAAATTCTATTTAGGCATTTTTTATTTAAAATCTAACCATACAGCGTCAATCAGAACACCCCAAAACCCCTATATGCCAAATTTGAATAAAAAATATACAGGGAGTTCCATTCTGCAGGGTGTCAAAGTTGAGCAAAATAGGAATTTTAAAGACATCTGGCGTGTCAAGTGTGCCATGGAATCCCCTCAAAACAGTTGAATGGTCAATAGGACCACTCAAGGTGTTGGTGTGCAAAGGTCCAATACAAAATATACAGACTGTTCTTATCTTTTGCCATCTCAAAATGGTGAATTTTTACGAAACTTTATACGGGTCATGAGTGCTGTGGAATCATTGAAAAAATATTGATAAACGCAAAAGTAATGTATTTCTTTACCAAATGCCAACCAACAAATAAAAACAATTTAAATTATTGAACCTATCTCAACAAAGTCACTGTCTAAGATGATACATTTTCTGTGCGTTTCCTGTTGTGGCACACCAGCCATCTTAACTGATATGGACTTACTGACTGGCAGACTTCTGTATTTTTTACATTTAGTTCATTTATAGTGTGTGGAGCGGTTTTGATATACTCGATTTTCGACCAGTATAAAGTTCCAAAAATTCAGTAATTTGAGATGGCACACTGTATATTTTGTATTGGATCTTTGCACACCAACACCTTGAGTGGTCCTATTGACCATTAAACTGTTTTGAGGGGATTCCATGGCACTCTTGACTGGGCAGATGCCTTTAAAACTCATATTTTGCTCAACTTTGACACCCTGCAGAATGGAACTCCTTGCATATTTTTTACTCAAATTTGGTATATCGGGGTTTCGGGGTGTTCTGATTAACGCTGTGGGGTCAGATTTTAAATAAAAAAATCGCTAAATGGTTTTCGTAAAAATCGGGGGTATAAAAAAATCGCAGCCGGCCCTGCATTTGCATTTTGAAAATGACAGAAAGGTCAAAATAAGCGGTTTTTGAATGCCTTTCGAACAAAAAAAAGGTTTTTGAAAATATCTCACAAAATACATTTTTTATCGATTTGTGTCCACTTAAAAGTGAACACCTTGTATATTTCTTCTACACCTAATCGCCCGTATTGTTCAAGAGAAATATGAGCATTTTTTCATTTTTTGATTCTTCAACGATGACAAGAAAATCAGTGATCAACAATTACTAGTGAAGATAGTGACTTCGAATTTTTAGTTGTAAAGTTTCTTCTAGTGTTGAAGTTACAAAAATCTATTCTTTGAAATTTTTTCGAAAGGAAATACGAAAGTCGTTAAATTAGTCCGTGGTGCCTATACGCGAAAATAAATATTATTACTCTAATAATTTTTGAGTGATTTCAGCTATTAAAAAATTTTGCTAAATTGGGAGTGTCAGGGAGTTTTGGAACTTTCGATAATTATCAGAACGTGTCAAGTCTACGATCAACAGAGAACAAGTTCTATAGCACCGTGGTGTTTTTGAGTTTAACTATTGAGTAAAGGAATAATAGGGGAAGAGGAATTATTGCTCACGTGTTGTGAGTTGCTAACAGTTAAATTTGTAGAAAGTAGCCTGCAAAATTATTAAAATATCATCGTCTCATCCCTCGGACCATCTAGTAGGCTGCAAAATTATTAAAAATAGATTGTTTCGACTAACGCGGCATAATTTTTTGCAGATCCCTATTCCGGGTGGCGCTGGACGTTGCCGGATCTTTCACCTCAAATATTCGATAGAACGTGCACCTGCCGGATCAGGGCCGGCTCAAGCTTCTGCGGGGCTGGGTGCCGCTTGAGAATGCGGAGAGCTGACAACCGAAAAGGAATAAATAGTTTGAGCTCCACGTAGGGAACATTTTCTGTGGTTTTAAGCTATTACATTACAAGTAAATTTTTGAAAATGGAGGGTTAAAAGCAATATTTCGTTAAGATTTGTCTTAAGTTTAATACCTAATTACATGTATCAACCCAGCAGTAGGCTTTTTAAAAAACTTTATTTGGGTAAACGCGTTACAATGAGTACGGCTTTAACCTGGCGTCGCGAATGTTACACAAAGTTTTTATAAAATCGTTTTTGCTGATGTGGCAGCTGTTCTTGCACTTCTTCTTTTGATGTATCAGGAACTTCTATGTACGTAACTCCTCCATCCTCAAGAGGCTACTTCAGGGATGATAAGGACTGAAGTAGGCACCTTTTCTTCTTGTTCTTCTTTCTTCTTTTTTGAGCTCGTTGAACGTATCCAAAGCTTTCGGCATTGGTAGATTCCATACCCAATCAATATTATTATTATGGTTGTTATAATTATCCATACAATCCACTTATTGTTTGTTTCTTGAAATTGTTCCATAACAACTGGGCTGATTGAGTCGATGTGTTTTCGGAGAGTATGCAGTTCGTTGAGATATATATTTTTTATATGTAGTTTTCCAAAATGTTGGCTTTCCTTTGTCATACTAGTCTTGATTGCGGGCAGTATCAAGGAGTGCGTCTTGCTGTTGGATTTTTCGTTGCTTTATATAATTCCATTGATTTCAATTTTACAATTTGTTGGTAACCAGATAAGGTGTGGAGTTTGTAATACGTTGTACTAAGTATCCTTGCAGGTTGATTTTATTTTCATGTTGTCTTTTGGGATTACAATTATGAACTCGTCGTTAACTTTCTCTACTATTTGGTTATGAATTTGTATTTTGACCATATTGCAGCTTGGTTCTTCTAAAGTGATCAGAGCAGTAACGCAGTCTTCTTTGGGCTTGGAAATCAGGCATTCTTGAAGGCAAATGTAAGTTCCGTTGACTCCTTCGCTATCCATATATTGATAGTTGGTGTTGCTCAGAGCCAAGTAGGGTTTTAGGGGTAAAATTATGGAATTTTCCGATGAGGGGATAGGATATAGGTGATAATATTTGAATTTATTCGGGTGGACCAAGGGAACATCTAAGGAGAACATTATTAATATTTGATTATTTGAGATAAAACTGCTTGTTTTTATAACCGAGTACCAGTCGTACAGATTTAAGTCAACAATTTCGTCAGAAGAATAGTGTGTATTTAGCTCCCTTAGTATTTATTTTAAATCGTCAATACTTAGAATGTCCGGATGAATCGTATGCAAATGAGACAATGTTATAGCATTTTCTAAATTAACGATTAAAGTAATAATGATATTTGCATTGATGAAAATTTGATTTAGTATACTGAGGTATACTGTATACTTATAGAAAATGTCTGTTCCATGTTGAACTCGTTCATAGAAGCGTTCCATATACTCTGAAATCTTTTGTTGATTATTGATTATTGTCTCTATTGAATTGATGTATTGGTCAATCAACCTTTTAAATAGCGAAATTTGATTATTAGTTTGAGCTAAAATTTTCTGTCGGTTCTTTTCGTATTTTACTCCATCATTCGCATCGAGAGACCCTGTAAACCACTTGTTTATGGTACCAATGATATTAAAAAGGCCGCGTTTACTACGTTTATTAAAGCTTATAACAATTTATTTATTTTCTACTTCTAAAATTAGGGGTTTTAAATTTTCGTGATATATTTTGTCTGGGAAATATTTTTCTGCGAAATATGGGGATAGAATAGATTTTGACTCACCTGTATCAATTAAAAGTATGAATTTGGGTTTATTTGTCTTTATATAGGGTAAGGTATTGTCACTGTCATAGTTGTTTATTTCGATTGTCGTCATTTTTCGAGTTTTTGGAGCCATAATTGGTGAAAATTTGGGCCATTTGGAACAGTAGTTTCCTGTTCAACAGGAATTTCTGAGTTTCCCTGATTTTATTGATAATTTTCCGTGAAATTATACTGATTTTCGTATTCAGCAGCTTCCGGATAAAGCATCTGTTCAGAATTTTCGTAATAATTGTTATAAAAATATGAGTTGTCTATATCGGAATAATAGTTCGAGGGATATGCCTGTTCATCATAATAATTTTGAAAATTGATATTTTGACATTCTTACTCGATACTATGTAGTTCTTCTGATGCAAAATTTCGTGGGCCTGTACTACGGAAAAAGTCTTGGTAAGGTTTGAGGTGGCAAGGTGGGAACTCTGGAAGTTGTCGACATCTGTGTTGGTACTTCATTAGGAGTTCGTCCTGTTGGTTTAAAACGTTTGTCTGGGGTGGTCTCGTACCAAGGACTTGATTGTTTGTGGGGAATTTTTGTTGTGTCATTTTAAAGTTTGGTAGTTATTGGGCCTCTGGGAAATTGTTGCGATTGAAAATTTGGGAATCTTTGGGGTGGAATATTTGGCAATTGTTGGTTGTACTGGAAAGATGTGGTCGGAATTTGGAAGTTTTGTTGAATTGGCATTCTAGGACCTTGAAAATTGGGCATAAAATTTTGTGAAAAGTTTGGGTTTCTTACTTGTGGTAGTCTCTGAGGTTTAGGAAAATTACCAGATGGACCTGATGGTTGTGGAATATTAGAAAGTAAGCGATTTTGGGCATAAAAGAAATTTTGTTCCTCGATTACAAGCGCTATAGCATTTTCTAAGGTATCTGGATTGCGGATTCTAATAATATCTTGCAATCTTCCCGTTAGTCCTCTAAAAAAAGTTTTTAGAGCTAACTGTTTGTAGTTATTTAAATGCAAAATTTTCTCATTCATGGTTAAATTACTGGAATTTATTTTAGAAATTATAACACTGTGCGCGTCTTGGATTCGGGCTCCAAATTGCACGGGGGGTTCATTTTTGAACGGTCTTAAGATTATTAAATCTTGCACAAGGCAGTCTATGTTTCTGTTGTCGCCAAAAGTTAGGCGGAGAGCGTCACGAATTTCTTCCCATGTTTGGAACTCAGTTCTAGTTCCTATTAAAACTAGAGCCCTACCTGCTAATTTTCCTATTACAGCTTTTAACAAAAATTTATTTAGTGGGTCATTTAGGATACCTCGATTCGAATATGTTTCAATAAGATAAGAGCAACTATGAATAGAAATTTCAAGAGTATGTTGGTCGCCTGAAAATTGGGGAATACTTTCTATATACATTCTAAGCAATTGATAATTTATCTGTCCATTTTGTGGTTGTTGTTGCCTTTGTTGTTGTTTTTGTTGCTGTTGTTGATGCATGTTTGGTCTAATATCAACTTGTGCAAAAAGAGTACTTAGAATAGCAAGGTCTGTGTCGTGGTCAATACCAAGCCTTCCTACGTTTTCGTTTTCTGATTCGCTATCAGACATAAATTTGGTTAATTTTTAGAAACAAAATAAAAGTGAAGTGAAAAACTTAAATGGAAATAAGAGAAAAGTAAAGTTGTAAAAATTTGTTTTGAAAATGGTTTTCATCGATTTTCTTTTCTTAAATTAACTTACACTAATGAGATTAAATACTCCTTGTTCCGGCAGGAAGTTTTCAGGACAGTTCGGACAAAAGGAATGGCTCTTACCCTGCTCTTCGGCGTTGGTCTCTAGCCCTTCAGCTCTTGGAACTCAGCCCTGCTTCGTTGTCGGTGTTGCCGGACTGTTGGTAACCGTTCATCTTCAACGGTGACGACTTGTTTCGGACCGATCGCTTAACGTAACTTTCCGAAGGAAAACGCGAGTTTCGGCGACAGAAAGTCTTTTTCGTATCACAAACGTCAGCGATTTCCGCGACCCGTCCTACCGACTGCGTCAATTACATGTATCAACGCAGTAGTAGGCTTTTTAAAAACGTTTATTTGGGTAAAACGCGTTACAAGGCGTACGGCTTTAATCTGGCGTGGCGAATGTTATACAAAGTTTTTATAAAATCGTTTTTGATGATGTGGCAGCTGTTCTTGCACTTCTTCTTTTGATGTATCAGGAACTTCGATGTACGTAACTACCTATTAGTTATCCAATGTACCTAGGTAATACTAATTTTCTCCTTTTGTAATCCGTTCACTTGGAGGCATGAGCGATATCTCTTTTTCAAATTATTAATACTTGTTAATATTATATCTTGATTGTTATTTAAAAAATGTATCCGTTCGACAATTTTCCCTTGCAGTTCTTCTATATTTTCATTCGGATATTTGTGATTTCTAATTTTTCCTCTTGGAACAAATCAAAAATATTCTTAAATGTGTTAGTTCTAGTTTCATGCCCACCTTAGTTTTTGTGTAATCCTGTCTTAAAATGAAATTTTCTACCACAAAAGTTATATAAAACGTATTAAATATATATATCGTTGTAATCCGAATGAAGGGTAGAATCTAAAAATTCAATAACATACAGGGTGTTGCATTTAAAAAAACATAAGTTAGTTCTCTATCTTGAAAACTCGACGTTCGATTTTCTTTCTGAAAACAGCGTTCGAAAGTTGAGAAAATTTTCTACAACTTTCGTATAAAACACTTTTTCCTCTGGTCAAAAATAAGAAAGTTAAGGGGGGTCTCCAGTATTTCGTGAACACATTGTACAACGCTACCAGTGTATTATTATGAATAGATTGGTACCTACTACTTGAAAATCAATAACAACAGAGTAAACTAATTATTACAAAATCATATACTATAACTAAAGTTTAACTGTGACACAACGAGAAAAATAAAGCATTTTTTAAGCAAATGAAACCTAAATTTGTTGTTGAGGCAAAATAAAAATATACATACACCTGTGAACAAATATGATTAATTTTTGTATTGGCGGCAACGGAAAGTCTATTCTGTATGAGACGGTACTAGGCGTAGAAAATGCGACGGAGACAACTAAATAATCTAACTAGTACAGAAACGGTGGTATAACATCAGGGCGCGTAATAATGACATGTTTGATAATAAGAGGAAATTGAAAAATTGTAAAATCTACGGTTATAAGCAAGAAACTCTATCAGTATCAAGCGTGGCACATAAAATTTTACTATATGCCTTAGGTGACGGCGGCAGATCATAGAAAAGAAAAATAGATAAAACGGATTCAGTTTTGCTCTCTGACAATCGCGGTTTATTATTTCTTTAACTCCCAGGGTTACTAGAAGGATCAGGCCTCTTGCCTAGCAGCACCAAAAGTTGATACTCAACGGACAATGGCCGGCAGTTATACCTGACGTCAAGTACAAACTATTTATCTTTTGATCTCGGGTTTTGCAATGTTCCAGGCCTCTTTCCTGGCAGTACAAGTACTCAACAAGCAATGGCCGGCAGTTAAACCTGATATCACCTTTTATAAATAATAAACTTCAGTCGAAAGAAAATACCTTGGGCACTATAGCCAAATGAAATGGTTACCATACAATTGTTTCTTACCTATACTGCTAAATCGGCGTTTGATCAAAATCTAATAAATTCGTATTTTTCGATTCCCTTTTATACCCGAGTCCGGCTGGGCTGGTGGGGTCGACAAAAAGAGCCCGGTTGTTAAGGGGGGCCTCGCCATTGTATGTTTGGTTGCCTGTATCAATGTATTTTTGTTTCCAACTAGCTGGAAAAAGTAGCGAATTTCAAAGGATTACAAAAAACACGGGTATTTTTAAAATATCCATAGATACTAATGACACTAGTTTAAAAGCTATGGGCGAGAATTTTTTTTGAATTGCAAACTTTATGCCGGCATAAATTCGTCTATTTTGTCTCTTGAGCAGGAATTTTACCTTCGTTAAGATGAGCAGAGGTTTCGGAATATGCTCGGAACGAAAACCCGGTAATAAACATTGTAATTATCCAGTCTTGTTGTAAATAAAAAACATAGGCAAAATACCCTTAAATTATGCAGCGGGAATACCAAAAGTGTAGCTATTGTTTATCAGATGGCGCGAAAAACAGACGATCGATGAACGGTTGACGCTGATGTTACAGGTCCAGTTTAATAATTACATATATTATGTTCATATGATCAATTTTACGTTTTGGCGATATAATATTTAATCAACTAAGCTGTCTGATTACTTTTTTATGTTTTTGTATTACTTCCATATTATTATATACTATGAATTGCGAATTTTTAATATTAAAATAATATAAAACTTCAAAAGGTATATTCGGGAGACCCCCGTAGCTCAAAGACTCCGAATTGTGATTTTAACCCCTCTCTTTTTAGCAATGGTTCATTGATTTTTAGCTTGAAGGGTACACGGCGGCACTAAAAACTGCTTTAGTTGACTTTGCATTATTTATACGTATGTCGCCGTTATGTATTTTTCGTGAGGAAAATACAATCGTTAGCACAAAACTGACATTAGGGGAGGATTCATATGTATATGTCTCTATATGTATAGGTATGTCGAAAATTATCTATACCGGGTGTTTCATTTTAATAAATGCAGCTATTATAAATATCTCAAAAACGAAAATCGCAAAAAATCACATAAAAGTTGAAGCATATGAGGTGCAATGTAAGACGCACGTTTTCACTTGTAGGCAGACGACGTTTTCAAGGTCACTTGAATGTCAACTGTGTTTTTTTACTGTTAAAGGCATATCTTTAGTTAAAGAATGTTATTCGGCACGTTTGTTGTAGGTATAGTATTGCTGGCTTAAAAGTTCTACAAAATTATGTTTAGTTTTTTCAATGAAATGAGACATGGTCTTTTATGTGTACATAAGGTGTTTCTTCGTTTGAATTAACACTACATTCAAACACACATTTTAAGTAACGCAATAATTAAGATAAATACATATCTCGAAAATAAAAAATGAAAAAAGAAAACGATATATTGATGCGAAAGAACATCTTCTGTACCTATATGTTAAACATCTACAGTGTGACCTCCATTAAGGAGTTACCACCCTGGTAAAATATCTTTATTTGTTTACCGATTTTGATAAACTTTTTTTTGTTAGGTTCAAAAAGCACATTAAACAATGTGTGTAACTTTACTTTTGGGCTGTAATCACGGCCACCTGTCAACACATGGGCTCAATTTCAAAAAGTACTATTATTTGTTTAATAATATTTTTATTAGGTACAGGGTGTCCGCCTGAAGGTGATAGGAACATTCACTTTAACCATTCCGTATTTTTTGAGACAAATTAATGATTTAAAAACCAGTTTGTTGCAGTTTTTTCCAAACAATGTATGTCGTTTGGAAAAAAACAATCGAACGTCAAACAGAAGTTATAACCAAAAAACCTTGTGACGGGATTTTTGTAGGTTCAGAGAGGGCTGAGGGCCGTTGACAAAAAACAGATTCGTTCGGGCAAATGGGAGGTTTTACTAGTATTCTTGGACAGGTTTAAAAACTGGCACCAGACTACTAGTAAAACCTCCCATTTGCCCGAACGAATCTGTTTTTTGTCAACGGCCCTCAGCCCTCTCTGAACCTACAAAAATCCCATCACAGCTTGGCGCTCAACATAAGGGGCTTAGTCGCATGACATGATGGCGACCAAAGATTTGGCGGGGGCCCTGGAAAATGCAAAAATGGGAAATGGTGAAAACTTAGTAAAAACACCGGCCACACATGATTACAACCTCAGAAGGGACATTCGTGAGAGACATCCATTTCTGCGGCGCTCGCTGGGTGTCACGAGGACCCCATTTCAGCATGATGAAAATTCGCTGGAAAATCAAGGTAGGATCAATCCTATTTTTTCTACTGCGTTGCCACTGGGGGGCAACGATTCTACAAATATCCAAGGTTCGGACCCTGTGGAGGGTATAGGTACAGATTCAGGAGCGAACAGTGAACTGCTCGAAGGAATGCGTGCCCAAATCAACCCAATCTATGGGACGTTTGGGGGCAGCGTCAACCAATCCTTGTCGAGGGCGGCTATGGGGCTACCACCGCCACCATGTTGTTCCCAGCCTCAAAAATACACACTTTCGCAGAGTGATATTGCCAGAGTGGTTGCACAAGTTGTATCGGAAATGCAAAATGTAAACGTAAATTTGAATAATCAGAATAGGGAGAGTATGGTAAATCAAAATAGTGTAAAGCTTAAACTAATAAAGCCTAGGCTGGAGTTGCCATGTTTTGATGGCGAGGGTGCGCTTCACCCGGTAGATTTTCTTAAACAGATCGAAAGTATTTTCGTTTGTGTTTTTGAAAAAAATGCTAGAGCGTGGGCAGTTGCTTTTTTATCAACTTTTGATGATTTTAAACAGTTCAAGTGTAATTTTTTGGAGCATTTCTGGAATCACACTCACCAATTGAAGATCAAATTGAGGCTGGAATCCACCATTTATCAAGAATCAAATAGGCGTAGTTTCTCTGAGCATTTTACCTATTATGTTTCAATCGCGAAATATTTAGAACCTCCATTTGAGTCCCCCCAGTTAATTCAAATAGTGGCGCGACACTTTTCGCCAAGTGTCTCGTCGACCCTCATTGGGGTAAACACTTTTTCCGAAGTTTTGGAACGTCTCAGGCAGGCGGAATATTATTTTCGGCAGGGTGTGTCGGCATCTTGGCCGACCGGTGAAAAAACCCAATAAATAATCCACTGGATGGTTTGTTTGAAGAGGTTTGTGAGTTTGAGCACCCTGTATATAAAGATAGATGTCCTATTTTTGAAGTTTGTTTGTATAGTTTTTCGTTTCCCGCGCTGATTGATTCTGGAAGTCAAATCTGTGCGATCTCAGAGTCGGTGTGGTTGTAGTTAGATATGGGAAATAATCAAGTGCCTTCTTTTCCTGTAGTTGGCATCAAGATTGTTGGTGTTTTTAAGACAAAGCAATGTCGTGTTCAGCGGCAAGCATTACTTATTTTTTCTGTAAACGAGAACGAATTTTTCGCATGAATTTTGAGTCGTGCCAGATCTTATTTACCTTGTGATTATCGGTATTGATTTTTTGCTTACTCATAAAGCGGTCATTGACCTTTAAAGGAATGAAGTGAGGTGTATGAACAAAGATCTATGTGGTTTTACCGGAAAGGGAGACTGTGTACGAATTTGGGGCTTCGGTCCGTCCGAAACTGCGATGCATAGCGAGCTGCGACATCTTCATAGATGTGCATATGTGTGCAATATCCACCAGAGATATAGATCTCAAAGTGACTTGTTCTGCCTTGCCCGTGAATAAATGTATTTTGTTGAGAGAGGTTTTGGAACGATTTTCTGACGTTCTTTCGATTATTCCAGGGTTGTTTAAAACTTATGAGGCTCTTTGAGGACCCCTACAAAATTAAAAAGACCATAGGCATGCATACTTTTCTTCTTAAATGTCCTGAGACACAAAGGGAGCAAGGGTTGTTCCCTATTAAGTCATTTGAAACCTTACCAAATGGCAGCGATTTCACAACCATATAATCCTCGTTGTATTGGGTAGTGACGTCGCCATAGGTTCAGGATATCTTTACACAAAGGTGGCTTTGTCTGATTTCGTTTTTCGGTTTGATTGTTTCCAAATCAGACTTTCCTGTACAGGTTAATGGGCTCCAGTTTGAAGGTTAACTTTTCATTTGAGCATGCGCGTTGGTTCTCCGGGAAACATTTTTGTTCCTATTTTTTGTAATTTGTGTATATAGTTTAATTCACGTCGTATGTTATTATTAGGTTTAGATGTGGCTGAATTAGCTTTATAATAAGTAAAAAGAGTGAAAAGCTATTCATTCACATGGGGGGCAGATGTGGAGGAATATATTTTGGAAAAGATTTTGAATTAACTCAGGATAGTAACCGTTGCGGTGCTTCCTTTTATTTTATATGCTTAGAACCCTGTAAAGCCAAATCAAATAACTAATAAATATTAGGCTAGCTTGTCTGCAAATTTCCTCTATCCCTTTGGAGTATATTTGGCTATTGGCCAGTAGGTGGCGCTGTGAGTACTGAAACCAGAGATATTCAAGGCAATTTGAATGTGTTCCCAGAATATGTTTTTTCTATTGCCTATAAAAAACTGTCCACCTCCAGCAAACGTTACAATACCAAAGTTGAAGACGTTAAGAGGCCATTTTGTGGCCTGACTTAGGTACAAGCTGGCAGCCTTAGGGCAATTGGTTAAAGCTATTTCTTTTTAGTCTGAATACCTAGTCTGGTGCCAGGTAATCTTAGAATTATTATATGATGTTTGTGTGCATTTTAATTTGTATATTTTCCAGTTTTTAAACCTGTCCAAGAATACTAGTAAAACCTCCCATTTGCCCGAACGAATCTGTTTTTTGTCAACGGCCCTCAGCCCTCTCTGAACCTACAAAAATTCCGCCACAACCTTTTTGGAAAAAATGAAGATGGTGCAAAATGTATCTTTTTATTAATTTAAACATATTTTTATTAACGGATAATAATAGAACACATATGCAGTTAACTTTGGGGTTACCTTTCGACTAAAAACGAGGAAAAATAACCGACTCAAACGTGGTCACGTGACTTTCGCTATCTGTCAAAAATTATATTTAAAAAATAAAATCCCTAAAAATTGGCTTACCTATTTCTTACAATTTCAAAACATTTAACTTGAAAAAGTCGTTTCTATTTTAATGTTACATAAGCGCCTATTTCCTATTTATAAAATTTCTTAAAATTTCAAAAAGTCATTACTTCGTAAAAACTATTTTATATCACTAGCTATACAACATAATATACGAGTATCATTCTATAATTTTATTAACTTTTTATTATTACTAAAAAATATCGATAAGAATATGTCTTTTTCAAAAGAAAATTATATTAACGCTTTAAAATTCTGTTTGACACAAAGTTGATGTACCGGCAAGCATTTAGGTAGTACCATAGAAGAATCTACTACGTAAATTCTTCTATGGTAGTACCTATAAATTTATTTACATTACATTTTCCATTACTCTAAATGTATGCCAAAATAATACATATATTAAGATAACAGCAAATGGTAGGTATTTCACGTATCTAACAAAATTCACAACTTTACGTCAACTTTGGATCAAATACAACAGAATTTTAATTTCTTTCGGTTTATCAATATTAAGTACTTAATGAAAAGTTAATAGAATGATAAAAGATAAAACTATAGTGACATAAATTCTAAATGTCAGTTAGGGTAAGTATTGTGATCATTCATGCGGTTTTGAGGGAGAATTATTATGTCATGACAGTAGATTTGACAGCCGGTAGGTAGTCCTCTTACTTAATATTTTACTCAATAATATTCTTAATAACTATGAAAAAATATAGAAAAATAAAGGAGCGTAAATATTCATATTATTATTTTGTGTTTAACAATTCACAGTTTCAATCCCAAAATACGCCAGGATGGAAGCGATGTGCTGTTATTTTTATTTGTATAAAAAAGGGGGTCGGTCCGCCTGCCTCCCCCTAGACCCCTGGTTCCAACGACCTTGCCGGGCAACAAAACAACTTATAAGGAACGGAAACTTATTTTAGCAAGGCGAAACATTACTTTTTATTCTCGCTCTGTACCAATGGCCGCTCTCCAACTCCAGCGCCATCTTACAGACACTTGCGCAATTTTTGCACTCCAGTGCCCAATTTCTGTTTTAGCAACATTTATCCTAGTTAGGAACATGGTCAAATGAAGGTCGTCGCGAGGTGATGACGTTTTATTTCCGTCCTTAAGCCGGCATCGAGGCTTGATGCGGTGCGAAATACATAAAAAAACTAGAAAAATCTCATACACCAATAGCCGGCGATGTGACGCAGCTTCCGGTACTAAAACTAAATGGTACGATTAAATTCAATCGGTTTTCCAAAAATAAACGCGTCTCTAGCCCTAGAAATAACGATTATTTCCTACTAAATATGTTTTACAAAAGTATTGCCCGCCTAAAATCAATAGCAACTTTCAAAACACTGTGTATTAAATACGGAAATACGGAAGATTTCGTTCAAATTAAAATGTTTTACTTGCTTATTATGCATTCACCTAGCCGGTGAAAATATGGTATGTTCCTAGAGTCTTATTGAACCGTTCCAGCATAACATCAAACTTAGGGTGCAGAGATGTTACCCCTTAAAATTGCGGCCCTGATAAGAGTGTAGTTCCCTTAGGACACCAAAACGACATATCCAAATTTAAAACAGAACCTCTGCGACTGTGGTGGCGTCTTGGTTGGAGATTGGGTAAACATCTGGTCATTTGCGGAAGTAGTCCAATAAGACAAATAACACATAACAGTTTCCAGATTCGCTGGTTGAACCTGCAGTGATGGCAATCCCTTCAAAGGGAGCTCCGACCAGGTATTGCATCATTTTACCCTTGTTCCTAGTTTCTGGTCCTTTCGCTGAAGAACATTCTTCACATCGGCGGAACCAATCTACGACATCTTCTCGAGAGTTTCCCCAGTAAAACCTCTCTTTAACTTTATTCAAGGTCTTACTAATTTCAACAATAACACTCCAAATTCGTTGCTTTGGTTACTACCTTTATTGTTTAGCCTTCACAAATAAACTTGCCAGATACTACTGTCACTGACCAAGAATATTCTTCAGCTTCAAAATTCGTACAAAATCGCTACTCGAATGGAAGACTGGAGACTACTCTTGAATATTCCTGACCAACAAAGCTGCAGTTTTTCTAACCTACTCAAAGATTTGGCAAATACATTTTAGGTTTTGGTATTCTACTTACACTTTTATAATTTATGATTAGTTTGGAGGCATTATCCGTTACATTTCTTTAAACTAGGCGCTATGACGACGGTTTTCATTGGGCAGGCACTGCTGATTAGGAATTTAAACATAATGTCTACACGTGGCACATGTGCAGATGATGAAATTCTTTTTGGCTTTTAGGTGCTCTTATTAATAGATCCAATAGTGCGGGGTGTCTTTATGGCAGTTATGGCTTCGGCTTTGACATTAGTTTCACTCTTATGGGCGCAATTATTGGCCAGTGTCCTATTGTTTAAACTTTGGAGGTGCTCGTGGCCTTGTAAACTTTTGATTTTGTTCAAATTAATATAATTCTGAATGAAAATTCTGTTGAGTATCGCTCAGCATTAAATGCATTTCCTTGCGATGATTCTAGTAAAAAACAATTTGTGAAAATTCAGAAGATGTCTATAACGAGAAGTAATTTTTTTGATTGAAAGTTTGAATTTGCGGGAAAAAGGTGAACTGAACTTACACATTTATTAGAACATGTGCTACCACAATTCCCTTGTTTAAATCAATAAAGTAATAGTACATTTAAAAATAGGTATTTCCACAAATCCCAAAACAATTCAATCATATTAACAAACGGTTCCTGGTGTTGTGTTAAAATCCATTCGCAAAAATTAGTTGTTCTCGATGTCAATGCGAAAAGTTGGTGAGATAATAAGAAGATAATTGTGTAAAGACTAATTAGGGAAGTAATGAAGTCGCAGAGTGGAAATGTTTAGGAACTCCGAAATTCCCCAAATTTCTTGGCTCTCGCCACCTAGGTCATCCAATAAATCAAGTGCTCCGGCTGCCTTAGAATGTGCGAACGAAAGAGATAACAAAGCTGGAGATTTAAAATTATGATAGATGGCCGTGCTTATCACTTCTAAAAATATATCGCTACTACTTATTTATTTGCTTGTATTTGCAATACTAAATTGCCAAGAAAAGCCTGTAAGAATATTGGTATATTGATTTGTAAAAAATGCGGTCTTAGCAGTTTGGATTTTATTTTTGGCACAGGATTGGGTTAAAATTGTGACCTTTATTTATATTGGTTGAAGTTTTATAAACAACCTGACGAATGAAAGTGGTTATACAGTTTGTCCGACATAATATATTACTATTATTTTATTTTCATTTTTATTTTTCCAACCGTTAAAGATATTTAAACGAAATTTGGTACAACACATGCATTTATCCCGTGTCACAAAATGTGTAATTTGGCAAATGCGAAGTGGGCGGTGTAAAATAGTCCCGGCAATTGCTACCGATACTATCCTACCAACGCCGAGCGGACAGCAGACTGTCGGTTTTCGTAAATTTCGGGACGAGTTACGGCTTGATCGACTCAGTCCGATCTCCCTTGGGGAAATTACTAGGTACACGATGCGAGATACCAGCTTTATCGGGAAGGCTTACTCCCAGTATAGGTCTGGCCTACCTAATCGGTCATCGGCGGAAGACACCAGACTGACCGGACGGCCGATGTCTTATTACCAGAGAACTAGGGCCCGGCGGCGGTTAGATGTAGTCCGCGGTGCCATCTATCGGCGGTCGGACGGATTGGGCGGACCCGTAAGTGGTGACAAGGAGTAACGATTGCCGACTTGGCTTAGAGGAAAGATGTACGGCGGGTATATTAAAAGAAAAGTTAGGTCACTTCGTTACAGTTTAGAGAATCAGATTCAACTGTAAAAATTCTAGGTTTGCAATGGAACTCTTCTTCTGACTGGTTTAGCTATAACATTAATTCGACTGACAAGCCTTGCACGAATTTTTGACCCGCTAGGATTTTTAACTATCACTCTCTTCTTGAAATGCCTGATACAGCATTTATGGATGCAAAAACTCGATTGAGACAGTGCTCCTTTAGAATATATCACTATGGTGCCAGTTAAAATATGAACTGTATAACCGAAAAAGAAAGTTGGAAAGTGCTAAGTGTGTAGGTATAGCTGCTTTTTCGTTTTTATTTAGGTGGGTTCGGATCCTTTGGTAACCTGTTGCCCCGACAAACTATTCTCCCCTCCTAAATCAAACACCTAAAAAAAAAAGTACAATATTTATTACCTATAAGGTGTACAAGCGATAACCTGTTACAAGTTTATGACAACTTAGAACTTACATCAGTTGTTGAAAACTTAAAGTTAAAAGTTAAGTTTTTATGATACAGCATTTATGGATGCAAAAACTCGATTGAGACAGTGCTCCTTTAGAATATATCACTATGGTGCCAGTTAAAATATGAACTGTATAACCGAAAAAGAAAGTTGGAAAGTGCTAAGTGTGTAGGTATAGCTGCTTTTTCGTTTTTATTTAGGTGGGTTCGGATCCTTTGGTAACCTGTTGCCCCGACAAACTATTCTCCCCTCCTAAATCAAACACCTAAAAAAAAAGTACAATATTTATTACCTATAAGGTGTACAAGCGATAACCTGTTACAAGTTTATGACAACTTAGAACTTACATCAGTTGTTAAAAACTTAAAGTTAAAAGTTAAGTTTTTATAAAAAGCAAAAGAAGTTAATTTTAAATGAATTTTTAAAAGGTAGAATTGAAAACGTCTTGTGTTTTTGAAAGTCTCTTTTAACTACTAGCACTTGAGGTTTGAACAAAGTTTAGACTTGCGATTGAGACACTTGACCGGAGAATATTCTGAGTGTTCGATGTGACGACTTTCCTGCTACGAGGCTTGCAGTAGGCGCTTGTGGTGACTAGCACAGAGCAGAGCCAATCTCAGGGTTTTTGTGCAGATGTTGTCGTACCGTTTCAGTGCCTAGCGCAGCAACGTACTGGTCGACTGTAGGTGTCCTTTTGCTGTCCACAGTGTCCACGTCTCCGTGTCTCTGTTGAAAATCTAGGGTAAAAAGTAATTTATTTTAAACTATGAAAAAACCGTTTTTTACCCATAACTTCTCCAAACATCATGGGATTTTAAAAAATAAAAATGAGTTGTATTCGCAATAATATCAGCTATAAAATGATGTATCACAAAGGGGGTATTCCAATTTGAAATTTTAAAGTTAGGGGTGGTGGGAGTTACAGGGGTGAATTTGTCAACATGACCTGTACGTCAAAGAAGTTCCCCCTCCGAACAAAAATTGACGGGTCCCGGCGATTTCTGATTTTTTTCGTAGTTTTAAAAATATTAAGGGTGGACTGTTTTCAAATGAACACAGTGTATAACAAACAACAAGAGCAGCAGTTAGTTCAAAAATGCTAATATTTGTGACATAAAATGCTAAGATACACAATGGTTTATAAAGTAGGTATACAAAATTCAACTTAAACTATAACCACTTATATTATGACTTAATTAGTAAGAATGTAAAATTCAGCTGAATTTAAACTTGCAATAAATTGCTAGTCGTTTAACTTTAGTTAAACTATGAAATTTGATTCGAAATTATTGATTGAAATTTGGAAATTATTAATAAATTTATGCCTTGAATATTAATATTTTAGTTAAGTGGAGCTCTCTGGATTTAATGCGAATTTATTAAGAATTTATTGAGAATGTATTGACAATTAAATTTGATCGGGTAATATTTTGCTAGGGGTAAAAATGACGTTCCAAAATTATAATAATAATAAAAAAGGAAATCCACTGGTCAGGAGAACGAAGGTTTTAGGTAGCTGTCTTTTTTGTATAGGTTCCAAAAAAGATATAACTGTTAAGATATAAAAAAACAGCCACCTCAAGAGAAAATGGCCGCAGGTGAGGTGGTACTGAATAAAAAAAATTACAATTTACGAAAATATGAAATATATGATAGAAAAAACCACACTCACCTAGGCGATTTTACTCCTCTGGTACCTCTAGTAGGCTTCGCTCTTATTCCTGGTCACCGGAATTCCGATCCTAGATCCTAGTCAGCTTGTGGCTACGTCAGTTTGCAATGGCGGCGTCCACTCCGCCGTGAAACAGAAAGGAAAACCAATTTAGTCACCCCCAACCAGGCACTACAATAAAAATACTCCACCAAAAACAATTAACCCATATTACCGATCAAATTCGCGAATATTCTAGACCAAAATGCTAATAGCAAACGAGAAAAAATTTAGAAACGGCGACTGCCACTGGACAGTGCCTATCAGTTCCGAAAGCGAAATTAAAAAAAGGGAAAAGGCTCGCTACGCTGTTCGATTCATTCTATACAACCGAGGTACATAAAAAAGTGCAGCCAATAAGAATCGAGCTGCCGGAGTCAATTGACGGTCTATGTCAAATGATTCTCTTTACTTGTATATTAAATAATAACAAAACAAATGCTATTATATTTAAAGCAATTTAACATACATACTTCCACTTCAATCTGTTCGTAAATACCTACACAATAAATTCCACTGTCTGTTTTAATACGTAAATAATAATACGTAAATAACGTAAACAAATCGATAGTTTTTGTGCGTTGCGCTACCTACCACAGGAGGTCGCTAGCGGTACGCTCGCGAAGTTAATTCATTTACAAATTAAAATATCAACAATTTAACAAGAACATGTAAGCTGTACCATCCTATAATAGGTGTGCAATTCTTAGTTTATGCCTGTCTGGATTGAAATAAAAACTTTGTAACGGGTTTCTTTCAATTTAGAAAAAAATCCGTTACAACTGACTAAACTTCGAATCCCCGACAGAATTTTTCATCTGGTGCCCTCTCATGTGAGTTAAATGGTTTCTGTGATGCCAGCGGGAAAGGATATGCTTGTGTTATGCTTGCCTCCGAGTTTTATATCCAGACAAGTTTCATGTTAGCCGAACTTATTCTAAATCTAAAGTAGCCCCAACAGAGAAACTGTCAATACCTCGCCTGGAATTATGTGCCGCACTTCTCTTGTGCGACATCTTAATTTTTTTAAAAACTCCTATACAAATAGAGTTCTAATCTCAATAATATGTGATTAAACGGTAACTCGTTCGAGGATTAAATCATCTCCTCATATAAATGGGCCACATTTGTGTAAAATCGAGTCAAATCGAGTCAAATTCAGGCAAAAATACCTGCTTCTCCTTGGCACCATATAAACTCTCTTGAAAACCCGGCTGATCCCGCTTCTCGTAATCTCTTACCGCTCGAATTAGTCCGCAAAGATATTCCACAAAACGATGAAGAAATGAAACGAATAGTTTTTCTTTCTGATGCTACAACTCACCCATTTTTTGATTTGCTAGATCGCTTCTCTTCGCTATCTACAATACAGCATAATATACTGGCCTATGTCCTACGATTTGTTCATAACACTAGACACCGCCACTCTCCTCGCTCTGGAAATCTCGCTTATTTTGAAGTAGAAGAGGCGTTTCTCGCATTGATCAAGCTAATTCAACATCAAGCTTTCTCTTTCGAAATTACCGTCATGAAAAATCGAAAACCTCTCTCTAAAATGTTTATAAAACTCTCTCGGGGGTTTGTCAGGGTGGGCGGACGTTTGATAAATTTCTCTGTCGATTATGATATAAAAAAACACCCATTGTTATTGCCTGGCTCTCATAGACTCACTGAACTAATAATTATTGAACACACTCATTCTCGTTAATTACATCCACGAATGCAATGAATGAAATGGCTGCTCCTTGATTTTATCCCAGAAGCGTATATACCATACGTCGAGTAGTCGCTAAATACATTAAGTGTTTTAGAGCTAACCCCTCTTATGGTCATTGACCTGCTTCAACAGTTCTACAAATTAAACCATTGTTGGTGTAGACTTTGCAGGTCCATTTTCGGTTACCATGGGAAAATCCGTAGTGCAAAAACTTATAAAAGTTACATCTGCGTTTTTGTTTGTATGGAGACCAAGTCTATTCACTTGGAGCTGGTATCTTTTCAGACTATGGCACAAACTTTGTTGGAGCTTCCAAACAAATTAGTACGTAAAATGGCATTTTAAACATCCTGGCTTCTCCAAATTTTGGAGGTTTATGGGAGGCTGGAGTAAAGGCTATTAAATCTCATTTTATCCGTGTTATTGGAGAACACCTATGAGAAATTTGATACCACATTAGTACAAAACTAATTTGCTCCGATTTACGGCGGTCCAAAAAAATGAAAAAAGTTCCTGTAAACATGGCCTGAAAAATGCTATAGTTCCCGAAATGGATACATGGGCAAACGGTTTTTCTAAATATTTCCAGAACGAGCAAACATAAAATTCTGAAATTTGATACGTGATATACCTGTGAGATTTGACATTTACCGAGGTAGAGATAGTTTGACATTCTTCACCATGTGAGTCCCACATTGGGGCTCAAGGGGTTAAAAAAACCCTAAATTGTTTGTGTGTGATTTTTTCCCAGATTTCTTGTAAAACTTGTAGAGAAAATTCTGTCTAATTTCCGTTACAACGTTTAAATGCATTATTCCATTCCAGTTCATAAAATACACTCAGTATATTACCATGCGTTTTAAGAATATTGCCATACTATATGCAACCCCATATACAAGCTGATGTATAATATTGCCTGTTTGATGCAAGGCTTGTTATTTCAAAATCAAAATACGGGACCGTATAAAAAGGTATGTGCCTCTTGCAAAAGTGTTTGATTTTCACTCATCAGTTGAAGGTATGTAGGGGAATGCGGGGCAATATGGGGTACTTAATTTCATAGCCCCATATTCCTGGGATATATAAATGAAATAATTATACCTGGCATATTTACAGGTAAGGTATTTAGTAACATTAGCAACGTTTTGTATAACGGAATCAGTAACTGAGTTTTCACTTTTTTGGACTTTTATGAAAATTGTGCTTTGCCCCGTTTTGCCCCGTATGCGGGGTATAATGGGGTACCAAGAGGGGTAAAATGGGGTAGTACAATAATGCTTTAAAATAGTGAGTTTTTGGTGAATTAAAGAGACATTTCTCCAAAATGTTTTATTAAGCAATCTTTAAATTAAAAAAATAAAAACTTAAAAACATGAAAATGTTATTTTTTCGTTTATATCGTTTCGCCATCTAAACAAATTAAAAAACAAATGAAACAATATTCAGGTTGATTCAGTTTTATTCTGGGACACTTCAACGGGGGTGATAGAAAATTAAAAAATATTATTTTGTGGTACAACTTTTTATCTTCATCCGCTACGTTTTTGAGATATAGAATATTTAAATTCTCAAAAATTTTAACGTTTTATTTTTATTTTTTCAACCGGTAACGATATTAAAACCAAATTTATTACATGCATTGATCAAGTGTCACAAAATGTGATAATACCAAGTTCCTAAAATACAGGTAGCCAGTGGTTGAGATATGGGTACCTATACACTACATTTGTTTTATCAAGAAAAATACTGACACGGCCCTGTAGAGCTTTTTTTTCTTCTAACCAAAAACCGTCTCTTGGCATTTTTTGTATCTGCCATCGTTTCACGGTAAATTTGATTTTTCTGTCATTTTTTGAAATGCCAGAAAAAATATGTAATTTGAAAAAATCACTCCTTCTGCTCTCCATTTGGCCAGAGGATATTAAACAAAGTGTTACAGCTTAGAAAATCAAAATTTGCCTGTTAAAAATAAAAAATAGAGAACAAAACAATAGTTGGCCACGAATGGCATTATTGGTTTGTTGAATTAATATGACATTTTTAGTCAGTACTGGCCAAAGATAAATCTAAAATGACTTTTTTTTTCAAATTAAATAATTTATTTTTTGCATTCCATAAAGCAATAAAAGATAAATTAATTTTCGCGTAGAACTGCGGCAGATACAAAAAAAGTCAAGAGACAGTAGTTTTTGCTTAGAATAAGGAAAGTTATTCAAAGGTATTGTATACCCATATCTCCGCCACTGGCTACATTGGGAACTTGGTATTACCGTATTTTGTGACACTGAATCAATGCATGTTGTGTACCAAATTTTGTTTAATTATCTTTAACGGTTGGAAAAATAAAAAATAAAACGTTACAATTTTTGAGAATTTAAACATCCTGTATTTCGAAAACGAGGCGGCTGTGTATAAAAAGTTATTCACAAAATAGTAATATATTTTTTCCAAGAATAAAACTAAATTGCCCTGTAGGTATTTCAATAGGACATCCGGGTACCCCATTTGCCCCATCTCTAATACCCCATTTTGCCCCGACGCACGTTTTACAATAAAATATAGATAAAATTTACGACGACAATAATTATTTTCGGATAAAATGATTTAAATTAATCATACTTAATAATAAGTGTAATTAAGCAATAAAACTCACATCGAAAATAGTATAAAAACTGTATTTATCTTGGATAAACGTAAACACAAGTTTTAAAACACGGGAGCTGTTGTACACCCAACAATGGCTATGTACTCACGGAATTGACTTGACTGAGGGTGTGATCTTGCATCGAAAAGAGGTGGGAGGGGGACATGTAGATTTGAAATTTGGCTCCTTCAGTTGGGCTGTATCTACTAAAAATACCCCGTTATACCCCGGTACCCCATATTGCCCCGCATTCCCCTACTGTTAGAACAATTACATTGTTGTAAACACTGTCGGATGTAAATTACATATTATTCACTTCATTCAGATTTCGTAATAGATTAGCGCATTAGGTGCTAACTTCATGTACGTTCAGTCTTTATTTTCGATAGCTTATTTTTAGTCTGGCTATCCGTGTTAGGAGTTTGGAGAAATTGACAGTTGATACACGAGCCTGTTCTTTTGATTTTTCGATTATCTATTTAAAGTTTTTTATACATAATTTCAGCTTTTAAAAAACCTACTATAACATTCTGGAAACGGAAGTCGCCCATATTGTGGGAAAACCTATAAAAGTAGGACCGGTGGCAAAAATCGTGGCACTCCCCTATCGAACACTTATGGTGAAGTCACGTCAGGCTTTGAATTTTCTGTCTCGGAAATTTCCAGGCGAAAATCTCCTTACAATTTCCGCTTTAGGGTCGGCTTAAGCGGTTTTGTATAGTGTGTGCATTTATTTTCGCTGTGCTAATTTAGGTTTTCTGTTTTCCTTGTGTGGACGATTTTCACGCATTTTCCGAGTTCCGCCAGGGACCTGCAGCTGGTGGAACGGAGAGGATCCCGGGAACACAGTCTGGGTGAGTTAGCTACTAAAATTTTTAATAATTTTCTTATTAAAAAACGTCATTTGACGACAATTGAAGCTGCTCTAACCTAGGTCTTTTCACCCCTTTTTTCTGTAAGCTTCACGCTGCGAGCTGTGGCCATAATTTGGTTATAGTTTATTTTATTAGCACAGACTTATTGAAACGAACCCTTAATTTGCCCTATTAGATAGACATGGACTTCGCAGAGTTTTATTTTGGTTGTCTAGCCTTCGTGGTTGTTATATTTTCGTCTTGTGTTTTAAGATTGAACGGGGAAGTCGCCAATCATTTTGTATTTTGTCAATGTTACCTTTTATCTTGTAAATTCGTACAGTTTTCATTTATTAAGTCAGGTTAAGTCAAGATAATTGATCATATCGCCGTTGTTTCTTTTCTAATAATTATTTCATAGTCAATTTAATATATTTTAGAGTTCATTAAGTCAACGTTAGATGCTTTAATCCATCGTAAGGTTATAAGTTAAAGTTTGTCAATTTAAATTCCAAAAATCTGTACAGATTTCTTTATTTATTAAAAAAAACCTTTTACGTTTAAGTAATTTAAATAGACCTTGTAAAAGCGTAGACGTTTCGACTGCAATAGGTTCTTAACAGAGACTGTTTTGTGTCATTTCCTTTACATATGAGCACCCAAAGCACGTGAGCGAGCGAGCAACGGACTAAGTAGTTACAAGCACATCAACCTTACCACCCGGCTCTGGAGTACTAAGCACACCATCCAGCACGAGCTCGGAAGACCCTGGACCCAGCACGAGTCTCGAGGTCTAGCCGAGGTCGTATCAACGAGGAGCTTGGAGCTGTGTTGGCATATACTCAGCTTTTCCTTGGGAGGGTTTCGAGGTACTCTGTAAAGTAGTCAAAATTTTCTAAGTGCTCGTAAACGAACTTTAACGTCTCGTTTGAACTTTCAAAAACACAGTGCTCTCCGTATTAACGAACGTCTCTGATTTTGTATTTCTTTTAGTCGAATATAACCATTCTATTGTCAATAGAAAACTTTAAGTTAGTATTATTGTACTTTTCACCTTATTGTAACCACTTTTATGTACAAATTTCACCTTGTATTCTACGAAAAAAAGGTGCGGTTGTTGATCTTCGATAGCATGCACCGTTTTCGAGTAAAATCGTTTTGAACGTTTTTTGCAATGTGCCATGAAAATGCGTATTAGCAATAAAACTTTCTTTTTTGTCCCAAAATATAAAAGCTGAATATTTAGTCAGGTAGGTATACATTCTGTTGGTTTACGTTAAACATTTTAATATTTAGGGTGTTTATAAGCGCATAAAACCTATTACTAGTAGCATAAGATATTGACTAAAGCGATATACATTAACTTAGTACCAAAGCTCCGAAATTGACATTAATTTATCAAAGCCTTACCCACTTTATTAATATCGAAACATCGTGTGTGTGCTAAAATCTTAATACGATACGAATAACTAAATCAGCCTTTAGAGATCGTTTAATTTAACACCTGACATACTCAATAATCACATGCTATTTAGCTAAAGACATCTACTTGATAAAATAATTTACATACTCACAGCATGTTTAGATATTTTCAACTATACTAAAATCGAGAAATCCGTACGCCTGGAGTAAATAAAACCACGTGTTCAATGACGTTCCGCGATTGGTCGGTAGGCTATAAAACTTCACCCGACTCTGCAACAGGGACGTACTCGATCGCAAAAGTATAGTTATGCGGTTTTATCTTGTTGTTTTCAGCTATTTAGACAATGCCACAAATAATTTTATCGATGTTTTGAGCCATTTTAATTCAGCCAATCATTTTTTTCCGAAATATTTTTATGTAAACAGTTATAAAACTAAAATTAAATAAAGGTCGTGCTTCAGTGCGGCCTTGGCCAATATCTCGACGCACGTGCTCTTGTTTACGCCAGGCTAAGAGTTGTTCGATATAGTATAGCTGAAATTGTTTAAGAAATATTCTAAAATAACGGCATTACCAGCCATGTTAGGGCATGATATTACCTTTTAAATTGCTGAATATAAGTACACCGCGCTGAAAAATTAAAGCGTTATTAGAAAACTCAGTTTAAATATTTTCACTAAGCGATACATATCTCATGTTTTTCACATTCATTCATTTAGATTATAATTTGGAATATAGGGATGGCGCTATTAATAATATATACAGCATCTGCCCATATTTTGTGCCAAATCATTCTTGAGCCCAACAACTATCGGTCAAATATACAGGGTCTTGAATTTCCTCTTTTGAAATTGAATTATGGCTATTTCTCCAAGTCTCCAAGAATAATCAAGTTGCTGAACTGAATTGTGTTACTGCTAGTGCTAGCAAGCCAAGGTGCCACTTAGTACAGTTGTTCCTTAGACTCATTTGGTCTATTTGAACCGAGCAACACTTGACATTTTTTCTGTACCTATGGAGAGAGTGAGAAAATTTAATGTTATCATTTTGAAAAAATAAACAATCGCCCGGAGCCGCGGGCTGGTTGTCCATTCCGCATGATTTCGACTCGAGGAATCTAACCGTAGCCCCAGAAATGCGATCCGAGAACCGAAAGTTGGTCAAAACCGCCATTTTAAAAAATGGCAGATCCGCGGCCGATTCATGTTTCTAACGCACACAGGATCATCTTTATACTTATGTTTTTGAGATCGGCGAGTTCATTTATGGACCTACGGTCACCGTAAGTGGGCTCTAGGCACCGGAAGAAGCTCCCATGCTGTACTTCCTGAAGAAGGGGGGCCACATTAATACACAGGATAATCAATGCGACACGTTTCAGGTAATTCGGGTTGAATAATTTACGGAACGACTCTAACAAGTACAGACCTCGGAGCTCCACTAACTTGAGGGGTGACAAGTTGTCGCCGCGCTGAAACCGCGGCAGGCTTATAAACGCCTACGCGAATCTTTGCGATGCCACTGTCACTGGGCACAGCACCCCTAAAAGTTTTTCTATACTCCTATACGCCCTACCCGTCCCCCACAAATCTTTAAGATAGATTTGCACAACAATTCCAGAATTTTCTTCTTTGGGATTTTTTGCCAAGCCACCGTCATTTGTTACTGCGCATCCATAAAGGTTTTTTGATACTCCTACATCCCCTACGAGATTATCACAAATATCTTTGAGATTCAGATTTACACAAAAAAAATTCAATCTTCGGATTTTTTGTCACGCCACTGTCGTTTACCACGGCATTCCTACAGATTTTTTGAATATACTCCTACATCTCCTAGGTATGCGTCCGCACAAAATATATTTCAAATTGAGATTTATTTACACAAAAAAGTTTTCTTTGGGATTTTTTACGACGCCACTGTTGTTTGTCACAGCACCCATACAGGTTTCTTCTATACTACTACCAGAGCATATAAAACAACCAGCAGAATATCTCCCCATGGCGGGAAAATTCTGCGCACCTGTTCCCGCAGCCGCCATTTGGTAATAGATTCTGTCAAATGGATGCAGTGTCGGGGCGATTGGGCAGTTCTTTTTTGGCTGTATGAGAGATATTACAGTGCCGTGGAGTGTGCTTTTTTGTAAATTGTGCTGCTATCTTTAAATAAAGAATTCCAGGAAGGAGTCAATCTATGTGTATTACAATTCCGAACTAATTTCACCTGCTTGTGCTTACCACACATACTTTACTAATACTACTCTGTATTTCTGATTTGATTTTCCCGAATAGACCTCTGACTTCTATCTATTCTAACAGTCCTGCAACAAAAGATACATTAAAAATACCCTGAAAAAACATATGTATCAAGTCAAACATACTTGCAATAAGGTGACATCTTTGAAATTCCCACAGAAGTTGGCAACTATTTTTCTGTATTTTCAGTCACTCACTTATTGACAAGTCACATAGCACCCTAGAATGATTAATAATGCAATATTCATAATTAACAATCGTATTTGTCAGAAGGAGGTTACCTTGCAAAGTGATGTCCTTTAGTTAGGCCGACTTCAATCTTCCTTCGCTTTCTTTATTGACGTTAATACACAGAAAGAAATTCTTGGCATGATATTAATCACCACTAGTGATTAACTTCAGAGCCATTGTCACAATGCCTTTTTCATCGACACAATGACCAAAAATGATTGTAACAATGAATGTTGGTGATTAGGTAATTAACATGTTCATTAACATAATGATCCAATGAACATTATCATAATGTACTAAAGACGTTAACTCAATGTAAAAAGTGATGTCTACAGTGAATAATACGTTGTGTGAATGCAAATTCGTTCATCACTGTATGTTGTTGCTATGATGTATAACGTAATTGTCTAATGTTTAGTGGTGATTATGTCAACGTACAGTTTTGTAGTTTAATACAACTGTATCATCATAGTAATGTTCAAAAACATCAGCCAATGTACCCAAGCATAAATATAAGGAACAATCTCATTAGTTAATATATTAATGCGTGCTGTCAATGTCCTTGTGCCTTGCGACAATGTCCTAAGTTATCAATACTGGTCTTTTTTATTTATTGTGGACCTGCCACGTCCCAACGCCATCACGCTGTACTCTAGTATGAAACTTTCTGCCGGTGTGTTAACTTGTCAAGTTATCCTGTGTCTGTGCGTATAATACTAATACGATCTGTTAGTGTGACGATTCTGTTAGAGTTTTGCTAAGGTAAGTCATCTGGTATTAAATATGCAAATTTCCGATATTATGGTTAAAGCAAAGTCTAGAAAATACTCTATAGACTTTGGTTAAAGTAACAGAAAATACAGTGATTTACAGTGGTCCCCACCGCTCGCCGCGTATATTTTCGGTTTAAACGCATCTTTAAAAAAGGTTAACCTTTAAGTTATGATAAGTCACGATCAAACGCCCTCGAACAATTTTGTTGATCCAAAGAAATTGAATGAATTTTTGATTGTGTGTGTGCACAACTAGCGAAATTAAACTCTGAAAACTAATATGAAAACTTTCATTCACTTTCTTCAAAATGTATTAGTTTTTATCAACATCTAATCATAATTGTTTTAGTATGTACCACTCAGAAGATACAGACGAAACACTATAAGGTCATTGAAATCTGATAACTTGTCACAAGAAAAAGTTGACCATTGCTGGACAGCAGGTATCGTCTAAACGAAATTAGTGCGATAGACTCAACTCAGCTGTTATAGAAAAATTATCATTTTACAAACAACCGTCAAGATTTAGGCTGAAAGTTTATACTTCAAATTTTGATATACCTATACCTACATAATGTTGGAGATTTGGAAGACTCAAGGGTGTCAAATCGTCCTAATTAGGAAAAGTAAGAGACTTTTTCCTAACTCGTTACATAAACAGAATTTTTAAGGCTATTTTTAATTTAATTTGTTGTATTTTTAGAAATATGGATTTTACTATGGGCATAGGACCGGATAATGGGGTCGAACTTCTAATAAGCTCGGAAAAGGAAGTACTACAATAAAAGTTATACACATACGAGTATATGAATGATGAATGGTAAGGCAAGACTATCATCAGAACTCTACTAGAGAGATTGCAACAGGAAAAAAATAGACAAAGTAGTACGTCCATTAAGGTACAGTGTGATGATGTAAGTACCTATAGTCACGAGTAATGACAAAATTAAACCTCATAAAAATGTTGCTTATATAAAAATATAAAATAACATGCCATTTCATAAATAATTACTTTAACTACCTGCAATTTTCCAATAGCGTTATGTTTCAAACCTTTTTAGACAATTTTTTTATGTAGAATACAGTCTACAAATTGGGAATATTTAAAAAATGTTTAATAAATGGTTCTATAAGAATTTCGCTGTTGTGTTCTTAGTTCTTTTGACCTAGATTTTACCTATCCATTGTAAATTTTATATAAGAAATTGGTTTCTAAATAAAATTACAGGGGAGAGTTTTTAAAATATCCTTTATTATTTTCTGTTCAAAAAACGTTGGCACTCAATGGTAAAAACTACTGAAAAAATCCAACGTCCAAAATCAAAAAGTAAAAATTGGGCACTTAGATCAGAATTACATCGAATATTAAACCAAAGGTCCGAAGTGATAAAAGTATGTGTACAGGGTGTGTCATTACTCGTTTTTTATTGATTATATTGCTAAATGTTAACAGATTTAACCATTTATAAAAAATAATATGGTTTAGAAAAAATACGAACCATTGTATAAGTTATCATGAATATACCAGGAAGTATGATAAAAATGTCAGTTGTCATTTTCGATTTCTCATTCAGCCTGAAGTGGCGGCCTTGAGCCACCTGGTATATATGTATATTCCAGCGATTCCAGTAATGTAATGTACACAACATGACTATAAATATTTAAAAATAACCAACATATTGGTTTTTACATGTTCATTACAGTACATCCAGAAGGTAATATTCAAGTATAGATCAAGATGCTGTCTAAGTGGCCGCTACTTCCTAAACCAGAAGTCGGAAATGGGAACTGACCTACCGTACCTACTCAGTATATGCTCGGTATATATTCATTAGCAAAAGCTGTTAGCAGAATTTGACTTAATTTTTTCGTACAATCTGTTTTTGATACCTTTTATAGCAACGTATGAACAGCCATTTGGTTCCATTTTTTCTGAATCGAATAATTTGTCGAATAAAACAAAATCCGTTCATTTTTAGCAGAATAATCCATAAAAAAGAGTTCTGACACACCCTGTATAATAAATCATCATGACGAATCCTAATATTAATGTCGTCGAACATTAAGCCAATGCCCTGAAGTGATTGACCAATGATAATAGATCATCATGAAAATGTCTGTGATATCATAACATTAATGTCCTCGAACATTAAGCCAATGCCCTGAGCTGATAGACCAATGTACAGGAAATCACTACGAGCATGACCGTTTCGACATAATAATAATGACTTGTAACATTGAGCCAATGTTCTGAAGTGATAAAGCCAATGTAAAAAAACATTACGAGGAAGACCGTATTGACATAGTGATGATGCCTTCGAACATTAAACCATCACCCTGAAATGATAATCACAATCACCTTAAGTTCAAGCAATGACCAATAAAACATCATATTGATCAAACCGGACATCGGTTGAAATTTAATGTACAAATTCATTACCACAATGTCTTTTTTAATTATATTTACGTAGGTTTTTCGTTCTGTGTATGTCAATATTGTCAGTTAAGTATTATCTTTTTTATCACTTCAGTACCCTTGTAGATTCTAAAAAGAAACATGCTAAAGTAGCAATGATTCTTCGTTTGCCATAATGTATAAAAGTATAAAATGTGATATTCTATTTACAACGTGTATAATACAATATCAAACAACCCGATTTCTGAAGCTGCTGGAGTCTTGGCCACATTCCTGACTCGAAATGTAAGCAAAGAAAAGCATAGGTACCGAAGCTAGAGTTAGCTATGATGTTAGAAAACCTTACCTATCATCACTTAATCCCCATCCAATGTGGTCAAAAGTAAAAAAAAACAATTCTGTAAAAACAGTAGGTATTCATATGAAGTTAAATTAACGAATTCGAAAAAGGAGTTTTTAAAAGATTTTATTCGACAGTTACAACAGGGCAGCGATTCACGCTACAAGACAAGACAAGACAAGACTAATATACATGGAACAGAGCTCTTATTTATAAGTTTACAAAAAGCAAGCTTAGCCTACAGGTGCGCGCGCACTCAGCACTTTGGCCGCACTTTTACACAAAGGGGTCCATTATTCTTAGGGCCGTAACTCCTCCCCCCTTAAGAGGAAAATAGCAACCTGGAGGGTTGCTTTGCCGTTTCTTCCTTCTTCTCCACCATTTCAAACTTGTCTTTTCTTCTTCTTAAACGGAGTATCCAATTCATAATAATACTTGCAGCAAATCCATAACTTAGGGCGTGAATTTTCTGAACGTCGGGAACTTGCAGAAGTGTAGACTTTTCTTGCAATTTATGAATATGTTCTAAATCAATTGTTTGTAGTTGAAGTGGTTTTACTCGTAGATAATTAAAGTTGACATCGTTGACTTGTATTTCGGGTAAATTAAATGGTTTTCCTTTAATTTCCTCATTTTTATTATTAAATTGGAAATCTTTGACTTTGATTTTACAATTTTCTGGCAGATGGATCAAATTTGGTTCGTTAATAATTTTGATTCCTTGAATGGCGATGACGTGCTCGCTGTTGGTGGCTTGTATTATTGGGTTAATTATGTTGATTGATAAACCATGACAATATGTTCCTTCAGCTTATTTTATCATGGAGATGATACGTTCGTTTGAGTGAGGCGTGAGTAAATTTTGACAAATATATAAGTTTTATATCTTCGGGCATTCTTCATTTTCGAATTGTTATTGGTTTGAGCCAAGTACAAAGTAGGGATGACTCGGGATAATAATTGACTTTTTTATAGGAATTGGGAATAATTGATAAGTTTGGAAACTTTCGTGTTAGAAAATTGGAAAGTAAAATTGCAAATATAATTTTGTCATTTTTAAAATTTACTTGAAATTCCAGCAATTTGGTAGTAAAAGATAACATTTTTTAATTTTAAAATATAGTCAGTAGGATATCAATTTTTTAATGATTCAATCATAGAGCGTAATTGTGAAGAGGGGATAATAAAACAATGTAAGGCATTTAGTTTTCCGAACATTATCGCTTTTTCCAAGTTATCTAGAGAAAAGTCACCAAATTTTGACAATTAAGAATAGTTTGATCTAAAATAATTTGTGCTTTCAAGTATGCTGAAATGTCATTAATTATTTTATTCATATTAAACTCAATATATTCTAATCTTTCTTTTATTAAATTTTGGTTTGATGGTAATATAGTTATAAGTGGAATTATAGTTATTAATAAGCTGTTTAGTCAACGAAATTTGTAAAGAAACTTCCTTTGTAAATTTCTTAGTGTTTTCCTGGTTTTGTTTCAAGTAGAAAATCCTTTGTAAAGGATTGTTGATTGTTTTGAAGGGCGTAAATTGTTTTATCAGATTTTTCACCGTCGTCGTCGGAATCTAGCGTTCCAAATAGCCATTTTGAAACTTTACCTATTATGTTTACTAAACCTCTTTTATTCCTACTATGTGGAGTTATGGCTTATAACTTCCTTTCTACTTCCATTATGAAAAAATACTCTATATGCTGTAGTAAATTATATAGACATTAGAGTATGAATTAGTAGTAATTTCTGATCTATTACTCTTATTTAAGGATAATTTTATTATAATGTAAAATTTTCGAATATTTTTATTAAGTTGCTTAATTATAGGTTTAAATCTAATATAATCTCCTAGCTGAAAGAGTGGCAAAGGAGTTTTTATCGGAGTAAATGTCATTTCAGTCGTTGTCAGTGTCATTACTGGAGTCAAAAATATCGTCGTTGTAAGGAATAGCATGACTGCATGAAGGTTCATTTTCATTGTCCAAACATGGATTCAAATTAGGCTTTGGCCTTTTTAGTTGTGATTTATGAATTATTTTATCATCTGAAGTTTTAATTTTTGTTCCTAAATCTTCCTTAATTTGAATTTTTGTGTGTTTTGGTTTAGTTTATCTCTTAACGATGCTTTATTTTTCTGAAATTGAATAGTGGAAGGTTGATAATTTTGTGGTTCTTCCCTATCTTTATTGTGCCTTGTATTTTGTTTGTATTTTTCGCTTAATTATACCTCATGAATTTTGTTAAACATTATTTATAATTTATTCCTACGTTCGTCTATGTACTGATTTAAAATTATTTCATCTGTGATATCAAAGGGTCAAGTGCATTTGTATGCCCTGTATGGATATCAAAAGGCTTTTGTTTTGGTACGCTATGAGTGGAATTGTTGTATTCTAATTATATAGCATATTGCATTAATTGCTTTATATTCGAATCAGCACGAGTAAGTTTAAGTACGCGTATACTATCAAGTAGTGTATTATGTAATCTTTCTACGGGGCTATTACTAGTCGAGTTACCAGGGGTAGTGAAATATAATTTAACATTATGAAGTTTACAAAAATCTGATAAAAGAGTTGTTTTAAATTCGGTACCATTGTCACTTGTTATTGACTTGGGTATGCCAGAATGAGAAACAAAAGTAAAGATTCCATCAATCACATCAGTAGAATTACAAGATTCTAAGTAATGAGCTTGTGCATATTGCGACAAAACATCAATTATGGTTAAAAATTTATTTCCTAAAACTTGAAAAGTATCCATATGAACAGATTCAAAAAGTTGTGACGGAGTAGGGGTAAATGCAAATTAAATTGTAGGTGGGTTAGTTATGTTCATCGACCCCACAGCACACCGACCTGGACGAAAACCCCGAATCAGCGGAATCAGCTTTTTATTTTTCGTACACCGCATTTCCAATTTATATAAATATCGCGACCGCAATTAATCGATCAGTAATAGTTTATACCCTACGTTCAATAAACCTTTTTAAAAACGAAGATTTTCGACCCCGGAACATAACTGGCGCTGCGAACAGGATAGCTGCACGGAATCCAAAGGAGGATCATCGGTTCGTCTCAACGATTTGGCAGTTATCAACGACCTGGGAGAAGAAACCTGTGCAGAGATTGGAGAACCATACGGCAGGGATGTCCAGAGCGATTCTTCTTGTCCTGTAAGTTCACTTCCTTTTTCTCATGAGTTCTGATTACCCTGAAGGTTCATTATTAGAAGATTTAGCTCATTTTTCTATTACTCCAAAAGCTCCTAAACAAAAACCTCGTTTTAAACCATATTCTAAAAATTTACCTGAAGATTTAAAAAACCCTCAAATTTTAATTTCTCAGCCCTCAACTTCAAAAACTCAAGAAATGGCTTTAACAAATACCGACATTAATAATTTGTGCAACACTCTTCCAGAATATAAACCGGGAGATAACCTCTCCACATTTATAAATTCAGTTGATAATTTAATTGCTTTTTTCACTCAACAAGGTGCTAATGCCACTCAACTATATATAATTAACACTCATATCGTTTCCAAAATTAAAAATGAGGCTCGTGATTTCTTAAATTTACACAATAAAACTTCTTGGGCAGAAATAAAGCCCCTTTTACTCCAAAAATATGGCGACCGTCGCACAGAAGAAATTTTATTAACACAATTAACCACCACAGTTCAAAAGCGTTCTGAATCTTATGATGACTATTACAACCGAATAACTTTAGCACTTAATGATCTTTTACAGCATGTTTCTTTACATGAAAATAACGCTCAGGCAATCGAGTTTAAAGCTTCGTTTTTCAGAAAACAAGCCCTTAGAACATTTTGTACTGGCATAAACAATCCCTATTGCGATCATTTATCTCATTTTGAATTAAACTCTCTCGACGAAGCACTTCAAAAATGCATAGCTTTAGATAACCACAAACAGCAACAGCAATATATGTCTTATCTTAAATCTACCACCTATCCCCGCGATTATCAAAGAAACAGTCAACCTACCACTACCAATCGCCCTACTAATCAAAATCCTCAACCACCTCGCAACCCACAACCTAATCATAATACGAATATGAACCCAAATTTTAATCAACAATTCCCTCAAAACTTTAATCAAGGTCCTTCAAACTCACCTAGAAATTTTGGCAACACAAATAGGCCCATTCCTCAAAGACAAAACCCTCCACCTAATAGACAAGTATTCAGCCCACCATCTAATAGACCCAACAATAATTACTTCCAAAATCAATATCGTCCAACTCCAACTCCTATGTCCATAACTTCAAAATTGCCGTCACAGCAAACTTACAAACCAACCCCAATGTCCACACGTACTTTCCATAATAATATAGAATGCGATTCCAATTTAGAAACCGAAGAATACTTTTCCGAAAATTTTCGAGAACAAGCCTCGGAATCTCCTCCCAATCCCGAATTATCGAATTAAATAATATTTCAAAAGCCACCAAACTTCCATTTTTCTATCTCCCTTATTCTAATCTTAAAGTATTAATAGATTCTGGTGGATCCGATACTGTAATAACTCCCGAAGCTGCACAAAATTTCGATCCAAAATATCAATTTTTTGAACCCTTTACTCTTATTTCTATGAAAACTCCTAAAACCTACTCCGAAAACCTTTATTTTCCCGTTTTTAACGAAATTGGCATTGATCAACCGTTTATAGTTAGAATTGCCGACTGGCACAACGATTTTGATATTCTTTTAGGTACTGGTGAACTCGACCAATTAGGTGCAAATATAGATTATGAAACTCATATATTTTCTATTCGTAAATTAGGCGTTTCCGTTCCATTTGAAGTTATATATCGTTCGAATAATCGACTCCGTATCCCAGTAAATATCAATAATGGTGAAGTTGTACTCCCAGAAATTACCCTTGATAACCAAACTGTACTCCCAATTTCAATACACCATGCCAATGATGGGTTTGTAGAAATACCACAACCAGAAAATTTAAATATTGACTTCCCTGAACCAATATCTGTTTATCCACTATCCGATTTTGAAGAATTATCACCTCCCTTCTCCAATAACTCATTTGATCCCAACTCTATTCGAACAAAACATCTGAATTCCGAAGAAAAGCAAAAAATTCTTGATCTATGTCATAAATTTAAAGATATTTTTTACAATGAATCATCTGATCTGTCATTTACTAGTTCTGTCAAACACGAAATCCGCACAAAAGACGAAACTCCTATTTTTTCCCGTTCTTTCCGACATCCTAAAGTCATGCAAAGCGAAATTTCTTCCCAAATTGATAAACTCTTAGAACAAAATATAATCCGACCTTCAATTTCCCCTTATTCTTCGCCCGTTTGGATCGTTCCAAAGAAAATGGATGCATCCGGTAAACGCAAGTTTCGCATGGTTATAGACTATCGCAAACTAAACGATAATACGGTTGAAGACAAATATCCCCTTCCCCGCATCGACGAAATACTTGACAATTTAGGCAAATGCACATACTTCACAACCCTCGACTTAGCCCAAGGTTTTCACCAAATTGAAGTACACCCCAACTCCGTTGAAAAAACCGCCTTCACAGTTCCCAATGGCCACTTCGAATATACAAGAATGCCGTTTGGTCTAAAAAACGCCCCAGCGACCTTCCAACGCATGATGGACGAAATGCTAAGAGAATACCTTTACAAATCATGTTTTGTCTATATGGATGACGTCATTATATTTTCCAAATCTTTACAAGAACATCTTATACATATAAAATCCATTTTTCAAAAATTCCGTGAAGTAAACCTAAAAATTCAACTCGACAAATCTGAATTCCTAAACAAAGAAGTAGCTTTCCTTGGCCACGTGATTACTCCCGAAGGCATTAAACCCAATCCAAACAAAATATCCGCAATCCAAAACTTCCCCATTCCTAAAACTACTAAGGAAATTAAAAGTTTCTTGGGACTAATAGGCTATTATCGCCGCTTCATTCCTAATTTCTCAAAAATGACAACACCCATGACACGTTGTTTACGAAAAGACACCAAAATTGAAATTGACCACCCTCAATATATAGATTGTTTTGAAAAATGTAAATCCGCTCTAAGTAACTCCCCAATTCTCCAATACCCTGACTTTTCTCTACCTTTTACACTAACTACTGACGCCTCTAACGTTGCTATTGGCTCTGTCCTATCCCAAAAAGGAAAACCAATCGCTTACTACTCCCGCACCCTTATTACCGCAGAACGAAACTACTCCACAATCGAGAAAGAACTCCTTGCAATCATAGAATCCTGTAAACATTTCCGGCCCTATCTTTTTGGTGTAAAATTCACCATAGAAACCGATCACAACCCCTTAGTCTGGCTCTATAAAATTAAGGAACCCCATTCTCGTCTCGCCCGGTGGAAACTCAAATTAGAAGAATATAATTTTGAAATTGTATATCGCAAAGGTAAAGAAAATTTTGTAGCCGACGCTCTTTCCCGTATCGAACTCAATATGCATGAATTAGACTCGATCTGTGTAAATCCTCCCTCACATGACGATGACTTTAATATTGACGACTTTATTAACGAAACTTATGAAAAACAAACTGGACTATCCACACAACACTCCACACACGAAAACCCTATTGCAACTATTCCATTTTCCGAAGAACCCATTAATTATTTTCCTAATCAAATTATCTTAAAATTCGGAAACAAACATGACGTTCAATACATCCTTAAATTCAAAAGTAAACACCAATATTACGTAACTCTTACTGAAAAAGATTGGAAAACTGACATTAAAAACACTCTCCATTCTATAATATCTCCTAATCAACGCTACCATATCCTCACAGAACAAACGGATATCCAAAAATTTATATCTGAATATGTCCGCAATACTTTTAATGAAACCGTTCGTATCTCTTTCTGCTCTAAACAAACTCAAGACATAGAGAATCCCGATAAACAACTTCAATGTGTTCAAGATTACCACAAGCAAAATCATAATGGCATACTCGAAACTCTCAATCACTTAAAACTCCATTATTATTGGCCAAATATGCGCACTACGATTTCCGATTATATTAATAAATGCGATATATGCCTCCGAAATAAATATGAAAGACACCCTTATAAACTTCCCTTCAAAGGCCCCCTATTAGGACAAAAACCTTTTGATATTATCCACATAGACACCTTTTGCTGTAATCGTCAAAGTTTTCTAACAATCATAGATTCATTTTCCAAATACGCTCAAGTTTACAATATACAAGACAAAATGAATATATCCATTCTCAGCAAATTACGTCATTACTTTTCTCATCACAATTATCCGCGCAAAATTGTCTGTGACGAAGGAACTGAATTTTCCAATAATCTCTTTAAAGAATTTTGTAAACTCCACAAAATAGAACTCCATTTTACCACAGTTAATAATCCTAACTCTAACAGTCCTATCGAACGATTCCATTCCACATTTACAGAAAAACTGCGCGTTATGCAAGATGAACGACCTAGAGAATATTTCCAAGACCTAATCACCCACTGTGTCCTTATTTATAACCAATCCATCCACTCAGCTACTGGCTACTCCCCTTTCTCAATCCTCTACGGCCCCTATATCGAAGAAATACAATTCGACGACGACTTACCTATTTATGAAAAATATAATCAACGACATAAAGATGAACTCCGCCCTTTTATTGATTCCCTTTACACTAAACTTCACGAAAAAGAAACCCGCATTTTAGAAAACCGCAACAAAAATCTACCAGATCCCACTCCTACTCCAGAACAAGGACAAACCGTGTACCTTTCCAAAAACACTCGTAACAAACTCGACGCACCCTATATACCCGCTACTGTTACCTCTACTGACAATACAAAAATTAAAGTCTTAACTACTAAGAATAAACCCACTAACTCTCATCCTAGAAAAATCAAACGCTTACGCAAACCTCCCTTGTTACAGAAACACCCTCCTAATAACCAACTGCCTGGCCCTTCAAGTGCACCCGATCCCTAATAATGGATACTATCAAGAATTGGTAGGCCAAGCACAATTATTTGACCACTTTCACCGTCACATACTTACTTTCAACTTAAGCACTATAGATAATACCCTTAAACTTTACCCCGTTAATTTAGTTCTTTTTAATACTTCAACGACTTCGTCTTATTACAAAATGTTTAATCAATATCAACTGCTTTATCATGAAACTCTTGACAATTTTCATAAACTAATTCGCCCTAGACAGAAACGTGGAATTATGAACTATATAGGTACTTTCATTAAATCAATCACAGGTAATCTCGACGAGAATGATCGTATATTTTTGGAAAAACATATTCAAGCTATCGAAAACAAGCAATCTCAAATTATTGGCACCCTCAATAACTCTACAACTTATGCCTCACAAACAATAAAACGATATAACATGTTAGTTGAAACTATTAATAATAACACAGTTAAAATTGCACAAGATATTAATCTCCTCAGCGACGAATTTGACAAATATCTCTCACTTCATAGCGAAATACTTAATCTCGATCGTTTAAATCAATTCCTTCAAAAATTACTTCGAACTATTAATTTAGCTGCATTGCAACAGTCGAACATTGAACTCTTTTCTCTCTCTGAAATTATTAAACTAGAAAATCAACTCAAATCAATCTATAATAAAGCCTCTCTCTTATCCGATAACATGCACCCTTTTGAACTAATCGAAACTGCTCAAAGTACAATAATCTCTACAGAAAGTCAGATACTCATTATCCTAAAAATTCCTATCCTTGATGAACTTGTATTCCCACTCTACCAAGTTTACCCAATCCATAACAAAGAAGATATCGTTTTGGTACCCCCTGCTGTTTACTATGGGAATAATCGTTGGTATTCCACATGCACACCTACAGAAAGAAAAATCACCTGTCAAACTATGTCAACAACCAGATGTCAACTGCCCACATTAGAAAACTGCACCACTGCCATTCTCCTGCAACCGATCATACATCAAACTAAGAGAAGCCTCATTGCCAGCACAAATCACCCACTCCGTATCACCGAAAAATGTTCAAAAACAGAAAAAATCATAAAGCAACCAGCAATCATCCAATCACCCTGTCCAATTCAAATTGAAAATCAATGGTATACCGCCACGCAAGAAGAAGCCGAAATCCCAGCCATCGTTCCTGTCAAAATTAATCCCAAGTATCGTCTACAACTAAATCATTTACAGTCTCTTCAAGAAACACCGCAATTGTCGGCTATCCAACCCATACACCTAGATCCAGTCGTCATCTCCACAACAACCTGGTCAGCCACACTTCTTATCATCACTCTAATGTGTGTCATCATCTACTTCATCCTAAGAAAACGAAAAAGACTCCAAACACTCTTTTTCAAACCAAGAATATCACTCTCAGAACTCCAAGAACTTCAACAACTCAACAAGAAGCCCGAGGACGAACTTCCATCCTAAGGGGGGAAGAGTTATGTTCATCGACCCCACAGCACACCGACCTGGACGAAAACCCCGAATCAGCGGAATCAGCTTTTTATTTTTCGTACACCGCATTTCCAATTTATATAAATATCGCGACCGCAATTAATCGATCAGTAATAGTTTATACCCTACGTTCAATAAACCTTTTTAAAAACGAAGATTTTCGACCCCGGAACATAACTGGTTTCTGTCATATTTAGCGTTACAATATTCGCATTTATTAATATATTCAGTTTTATCAGTTTTCATGTTGAGCCAATAATATAATTTTTTCAAGGCTAATAAGGTTTCATTTATGCCTCTATGACATGTTTTTGTTTCGTGGTGATATTGTAGTAATTCTTGTTGTCTATCTCTTTCAGTAATGTCAGTTAAGAAAATGTTAGAGAAATTTAGTTTATATATATGTGAAAATGACATTTTTTCAGTAAAATAAAGTATCCGTGACACTTAAAATTGTACTAAACTATCAAACGGTATAAGGGGCTTATGTTTCCAAGGCATTCTATGCAGAAATGTCAAACATTATAGCAAGAAAAACAAAGTAAAGCATAATGTGTGACATATCATTTTACCAGAAAAAAATCCTCTTTTCAAAAATGCAAAAATTCCAATAGGGCGCCCATAAGAAAAATAAAAGTTGATCGTCAAATCTTTGTCTAGGGAGGCGAGAAAAAAAATGCGAGGTCATATTTTTCGATTACTTGTAAAAAGTTTCTTAATAATGTTTAACTTAGAAATGTCCAGCACCATTGGTTTTCGTTTAAAAAAATAAAAACGAAAACGACAATTTTCGGTGTTTTCGCATTATTTTCAAAACGAAAAGGGCCAGCCAAAATTTCTTTGTACCGTGTTACTCGTCATCAAATTCTGCAACTTTGCCCCAATTCAACCGACCTCGTATCTCTTAAGATAACCAAGATCCCCATGCATAGACTCGAAATACGGTCACTCTATATAGGTTCAGGTGGATTTTCATTTGTTGAAAATAGTGGATAAATTTCCGAAGTATCATTATTTATAAAACAATTATTTCTACTGGTATAAATTCAAAAATAAAATTAATCATTCTTTTAATTACGTTCCAATTTGAGTGATCGAGTGCGCATCCGATTTTTGGCATTGCTAAATGTTCTATATTATTTTTAACTATATGACTTCTTAAATTTCTAAGACAATTGAACACGTTATATTATGTAGGTTTCTCGTAGAAATATTTTTTGGTTATTAAATAATAAATAAAGCGTTTTTTATGATTTAAAATAGCTATCTCGCCTACTACTTTTCTATTTTGATTCTTTAAATATTGGATATTATTATACTTTTCCTTAAATTGTAGGGCTATCCCTGCACCTAACTTAAAATCTTCTGATACACAGTGAGCTAACGAATATATTTCAGGCATTTCAAATAAATTTTTTCTAACTTCTTATAATTTTATCACTATTATTATTATCGGTATTTTTCCTAAATTCGCGATATTCCCTGTCGATACTTGCATACTGTATTTTTTTCCTAATATTTCTTCAGCCCTCTTCTTTACAATTTCAATCTCTTCTTTGGATTTACATTGCAATTTGATGCCACCCTCATTAACATTATAAGTATTTAAAAAGCTACTTTTAATTGCTCTGGTTTTACAAATGTTCTAATATTTTCTTTTGTTTTATTATCTTCTTGGTATTTATCAACTGGCTTAATTAAAACTATATTTAAATTTGCAACATCTACCTTTATTTTACCGTGAAGCAGATTTACTATTTCATTATATTTTAGTTTGACATTTTCTTCAGATAAGTTTAAATTACTGCTTACAAATGATTCTCCATTTAGTGATTTTATTGATTTCTTTAGAAATTGCATATTTTCAGACAGATTTCCTAGTAATATTTTAAAACTCGCCACAAAATCACCCATTTTACAAATTATTCCATCTTTTTCACTTATTATTTCATATTTTTGTTTAATTACATCAACATATAAATCTTCAATCTTCTTCATACAGATAAGACTTCTTTAGAGGAATACACACTGGCATAAGATTCCCTAAAATGGCGTTGTGGAGACCGAAGGTGTGTATACAGGGTGATTGACTTTTAAATACCGAAAATTTGAGAATCGATAGAGCATGAAAAAATAATATGAGTTTCCTATATAAACTTTGTTCGTTTGGGCCTTAGTTTTCTAGATACAGGGTGATCAAGTTTTGAAAAAAAAACTGGTTTTAGTTTTTTTTTCTTCGTAAATATTAGAGATATCAAAACTAAATTTAGTACACAAGATACATGAATATAGGACTATAAAAGTACAAAATATCACGTTTCAAAATTTACCAGTGGCGGAGATATGGGTAATCGGTATCAATAATCCGACAAAAAAAAAAGTACGGCCCTGCATAAAATAAAAAAGAAACCTATTTTTGGATAGGACATTCAATTCTAAGCAAAAAATGTCTCTCACCATTTTTTCGTAACTCTGGTCGTTTCGGCATAATGCAATGTTTGTGATTTATTATACATTTTATATTATATTATTATAGGGTAAACCACTCAGTTATGGGACAGTTTAGATTTTCCCAGAATTGTCAAAGCTGTCAAAGTCATATTAAGGTTGTTACGGGTGTGTTTGTTACACAACATTTGGTATGAGGGTTTATTTTATCATTGTATACTTTATTTTTTTATATATATTCTGAATTAATTCATAGAAAAATTTTAACAAAAAAATAACTAAAAAAAACTAGTTATTGGACATTTTATTTAGTAATCGGACACACAAAATTTAGTTATTGGACATTAAGAATTTGCTGATTATGCGGTTGTTCATCCAGAACCATCTAGTTTATCCAGTCCAGAATCGTATTAGTAAATTAAAATTTGGCACTCTCGGTCATATACAGGTTATATAGGTCGTTAATTTCCTCTTCTTCATTTGCGTAAGTCTTTTGAAGGTATTGGTTATCGATAGTTTGTCTGCAGTTATTATTGGCCATGTTTTCTTCTAGTTCTTCTAATTTGTCTTCAGTTTCATTTTCTGAGTCGGTCAAGTCACCTTTATTTTCAATGGCTATTTCTTCCCTTTCGCCTTCTTTATCAGTTTGGTCATTAGTCTCACTTTCTTCTTTATACCTAGTTTGTCTGCATTTATTATTCGCCATGTTTTTTTCTAGTTCTACTTTGCCTTCAGTTTCATTTTCTGAGTCGGTCAAATCACCTTTATTTTCAATGGCCATTTCTTCCTTTTCACCTTCTTTATCAGTTTGGTCACTAGTCTCACTTTCTTCGTTATACTCCTCTTCACTTTCTTCTTTGTAACAAACATGGCACATAAACAAATCATCCTCAACGTCGTCCAAATCAGGAATATGTCTTTTATGTGCTTTTGGCACACAACCACGGTGAATAATTTGTTTGCATCCATCGCAGGTCAGATAGGCTTTCTTTACGACCTTTTGACACACAAAGCAAATTGTATCCTTTCCTTTGTCTTTACACAATTTTTTTTTATTTTCCCGGTTAAGCTTCGCTGTGGCCGCTTCCTCCCTTTTCCGTTTTCTATCTAGTTTCTTTCGTTCTTCCTCTAATTTAAGAGCTCTCTTGGCTTCAAATGTTTGTTGGTAAAGTCGTGAAGTTATTGCATATGAAACACGTTCTATATTTCGTTTGTTTTTACGTTGAGGTTGATCTGGCAGATTCAAGTAATCGTTAATATTTTTGCGTTTTATTGGTTCAGTAACTAGTGACAGATTCTTAGAGGCATCTGTAAGATTTCCTTCATTGATATGGACATCACTAAGGACAATAACTTTGGTTGAATTTTCAACTTTAGCTTCTGAGTGTACATTATCTTCTAAATCACCATTTCTAAATTCTAAATCAATTGTATCACCAACTACTAGGTTTTCATCTTCCTGAATATTTGTTTGTTGCACAATTTTAGGATCTTTGATATAAGCTGCTTGGTCTGTTTCGTTAACAGTATGGTTGTTTTCGAATTCGTTAGTATGGAAAAACTTCCACATATTGTAAAGAGCCACAAATTCCGCGTTTAATTCATCATCGTTAAGGAGTGCTCCCAACGATTTAAATTTCTCAACACGTTCATTCCCCACAAACTGAAGATACGTATTATAATCCATGGTAGTTTCAGGGAGAGCTTCCACCTGAAACAGAAGTTAATATTGAATAAAAAAAACTTAAATGATAACCTAGCTGAAATCTACTTTTTCACGTTTGTTGTCCTTTCCCAAACACTTGGAATAATCTATCGCATCGGCATTAAACGGAAATAATCCACATGCTCTAAATCCATTGATCAATGTTTGTGGCTTTACAACTTCTGTTACCACCTTCTCTAAAAGTGGCGCAAATGATATTTTATTTAGAACTTCTCCTGGATTATTTGCATAAAATTCTCTAAGACCCTTTTTCCATCCAATTTTTATTGGTCGAAATACAGCGACATCGCATGGCTGGAGAATTCTGGTTGCATTCGGATACAATGCAATTACTTCAATATTTAACTCACTGCATAGTAAGCTTAAATCATAAGTTAGATGAGACTTATGACCATCTAGGAATAGTACAACTGGGAACTGAATATTTTTCTCTATTAAAAATGGCTGAAATATGTTTTTAATATAATCGTAAAATGTGTCTGCCGTCATCCAGCCATTGTCCGATCTGCCTATACCCCAGGCAGCATTTACGGTAACACTTATTTTCTCTGGAATCCTTTTGTAAGGATAAACTATCATGGGTGGACACGTCATTCCCGATGCAGAAAAAGTAAACATCACGGTTATACTTTCTTTTTGTGATCCTTTGTCTACCGTGTAGACATTCTTTGATCCTTTTGAGGCAAAAACTTTTCCCGTGCTCGGGCAAATTTGAAAACCAGTTTCATCCCCATTAAATATTCTAGAAGGATCATTATAATCGATATTTTTCAATTTCAAATAATCTTCAATTTCTATAAACCATTTTTTTATATCAGACTCTGACACACACGCACTAGCTGCGCTTACTGCTTCACTGGTTCTTTGCACAATTGTTGGGTGCCTTCTTAAAAAAGCCTGAAAACATATTTGTAAGTAAAAGAAAGAGATGTTTCCTAATGTTACCTTAAACCAGCATTCGCCTGGCCTATTATTCTTGAAGGGATTGGGACGAGGATTTTCTGTTAAAAAATTTTGGACACTATTCAAAATGTCTTCTTTTTTTCGTGGAAATCCTCGTTGCGCTAATTCTTCAATCCATCTAATAAAAAATATGTTTGTTCAGTAAATAAGTGTGTAGACCTGATAACATCAAGTTTCAGTATATTAAAAACTCACTTGACAAGTTCAGACTCCTCTCGTGCAGTCAGTATAGGTGAAGGGCCGCAAGTGTCTTTATGTCCAGGGTTTTTAATTTTAAAATTTAAGGTAGATTTCGGAACGCCATATTTTTTTGCTGCTGCTCTTAGGGACATATTATTCGATTGTATTTCCCTTATAGCCAATTCGATGCACATAATGTCGTAGGGGTTCTTTTTAGGCATTGTGTAGAGCTAAAATGACCTGTTCTAGTTATTGGACATCCAGTATCTAGCTATTGTACACGTGTCCAATAACTGCACAAAATGTAAATATAGCTTAAATTTAAATATGGTATGAATCACGAAATCAAGGCCTACACAATGGTGTATACATCATAAAAAGCAGCATAAAACCAGTTATGGGACACGTTTCCAATAATTAAATGAAATGTTAAATATTTAACCAGTTATTGGACACCCAGCTAGAACTTAACCTAACAAAAATATATTGCCGTTAAATTTAAAAAGCGCGAGCTTTCAATACTAGTTTTCCATATTTCATGAGAATTTTAGTCAGGACTTATATTTAAATCAATTTTTCGATAAATATTTTAGCCACCTACCTTACGAAAATAACAGCAGGGAGACAAGCACTGCACACACTAAAACAACAAATGGATTCGCGCCAAAACATGACCTTCGACGCATGTGGCTGCGCACTAAAGTAATGTGGGAATGATTGGTGGCACCATCTATGATCAAACAACAGCAGAAATACACACAGAGTCCTTCTTATACACTATTAATTTGTAACTGTCCAATTACTCCCATTTGTCCAATAACTAGGTTGTTTACCCTACATTCCATAAAAAAAAATCAAAACCATTTTTTTTAAAAAACTTGATCGCCCTGTATCTAGAAAACTAAGGCCCAAACGAACAAAGTTTATATAGGAAACTCATAATATTTTTTCATACTCTATCGATTTTTAAATTTTCGGTATTTAAAAGTGAATCACCCTGTATTATTATAGAAAGTCCTCACTACAGGGTGTAAGGGAAATAACTTTTCAAAAAGCAACCAACGATTAAGGATATCATTTTAAACAAAAAAGTTTATATAAACATGTGTCCGGAAATGTTTCGTTTCCGAGATACAGGGTGTTAAAAATGAAATTTTATTTTCTTTTTTTTTATAAATTTGTTATTAAAACTTTGGCACAAAATTTAATAATCCGGGTTTTTAGAGGTGAACATTATTCGTTTTCGAGATACAGGATGTTCAGCGTATCTCGTACCAGTGAGGTGATTTTAACACCGTGTATCTCGGAAACGAAACATTTGCGGACACGTTTATATAAACTTTTTTGTTTCAAATGATGTTCTTAATCGTTGGTTGCATTTACGAAAGTTATTTCCCTTACACCCCGAATACAAATGAAATTATACCGTTTACACAATATGTGTATATTAAAATTTATTGAAGAGCCATCTACTATTTTAGTGATACTGCTGTCCGTCAGAAAGGGGTCTTATGAAAACCGAGCGAAAAATATGCATCATCATCCTTTGCCATCCTATATCATCGCTGTGAGCTCCAAACGTTGTGAGGACCAGACGCGGGTCCTCACAATGTTGTGTGACCTCCACAGCGTCGGTGAGTAGTGGCCATAAGGTATCTTATATCCATGCACATCATAACACGTCACACACATACACACGCACACAGCACGACCACCCTCTCACACGTACACAAAACAAATCACTAAAGAAACAATTTCAATGAAAAGTCCGTGTCAAAAGCCGAGTGCCTTCAAGTGCACGAGCATGTAAATTAATATATTCCTTAATTGATGTATGTTAAGTACTGTATTCCTTCAATTTCTTCCTAATGGCATAAACCTGCATTTAAATCAAGTTGGGAAGGAACCATTTTATTAATGAACTCTACAAACTAAATATCTGAATTTTTTGCAATCTACTTAACTTTCTGTTCAAGACGCGTCTGAACTAAACCTGAATTTATATCTAAAGGGCTGCAGAGAGAAGCATTTTCCAGTACAAAACAATGATTTGCATGCAAGGCAAAGGGCTCTGAATAAAAAATTAAGAAGTTTCGAGCCATACGATGGGCATGTGACAAAGGTCCCCAGGGTCATATGTGTCAGCAGGAAATGTGTGGGCAAAGTACATGTTTACATACATCGTCCATGAGTATTGAATGCGAGATATGTTCTTTTAAACTTATATGTCGTATAGCACCTAAAAAGGAATATAATACGGAGATACAGATAAGTAATTATTGCCGACTCCAGAGCCTGAATTTAATTAAATATCACTTATGGGGAAAACTAATAAAAATGATAATATGTGACAGCGAGACTCGTACCGGGTGGTCGACTGTCGCTAAAAGGGGCCTTTCTAAATAAATAATGAAGACGTTTAAATCTTAATCTGGACAAATACGCTTTTATCGTAAACATATCTGTCAGGTTTACCCAAAAACGTTTTAATTTAGTAATCTCCACGATATCTATTTTATTTCCTTTTATTCCGATACTAAACAACGGGCGTTAGTCCACATATTTGATACTGGAATCAAGAAAGCAACAAAAGATTAAGTCATAAAATTATTATTTATCAGTTTAGAACGAATAAACCGGGCAATATTTAAAATAAACAAAAAATAAAGGCATGTTAAAGATTTTGTAGTATATATTTTATGATTTAGGCGAAAATGGTTTCCATTTAAAAAAAATATAACTTTGGTTCATATCTCAAAAACTATTAATGCTACCAAAAAACTAATTATTCCCCTCGATTCTACGCCGAAAAATCTATAAAAATAGTTGATTAAAATTGTCGATATATATAAGTTGTAGCCAGGAGAGAGGTTTCCAAAAAATCGAAAATTTCAGTCCTGCGCCAATGCGCGGAAACTATAAAACTTATCTAAAATCTGATTGGTCCACCAAATTCCTCTCAAAAAAGTAGTACGGTGACGTGAAAACCGCAACCCTCTAGCTTTAATAATAACCGAGATTTTTGAGACACCCTATACTAATAGCTAAAAACAGTACAAAGGTTAATAGGCATTTATCTAAAAAAAAATTAAAAATCCTTAATACTGTGTAAATATACGGAAAAAATGTTCTACAGAGGGTTTTAAAGGTGGTCGTTCATGTAAAATTTTTGGACTAGTAACTTGAATTTGGGGACAGGTTACCAGCAAATTTATGCATCCTAAGAGTAGAAACCCGAAACAACTATTCGTCTCTTTTACAAAACAATTTTGTAGCTCGTTTATTTGTTCTGTAGCCTAATTAATTAACAAACTTTTTTTACTCCAGTTTGGTATTTTTTCATTAACCTAATAGTTTGTCTGGAAAAAATAAAATTACTTTATTGTTCCATTTTTAACTAGTTATCGACACTCACGATTAGGTGCGTAAAAACATAGTAGGCGGGTGTCATTTTTGTCACTTTCATGTTTTACGAGCGCGGCAAGGAATACTTTTTCCTACTCTCAGAGACATCAAGTAAATAAAAAATGGAACACCTGCCTAACATTTTCATTTATTTAATTTGCCCGAAACCTTTCACACCTCTAGGGAACTTTATATTAGCCGCTGGCTATTTTATATGTTTTTCGTTTCTAAGTGCCTTTTCAAGGTGACTTTCCGTATGCTATAAGGTTTGGCACATGCGTTTAAACCTAACTCACTATTTCGAACAGGGTTTATCGCCAAATTTAGTTCTTCGGTCGTCCATTTACAGTATTTTGTTTTTGGTGGTCTAAAAAATTAATTTACGAACAATATCTGGTAAATTTGTCTCTATGTTTTGCAAATCTACAAGTGTTTAGGTATAAATGAAATTCATCCAGAAATTCATAGCCCAAGAAATAACTTACTTGCAACTTTTATATTTCCTTTCGCAACATAAAGAAAATTTACATTGTAATCATGCACAGACAAAAACAAGAGCACAACCATAGATGATAACAAACGCGCAGGAAGGGGGGCTCGGTCGGTAATACGAGTTATGCCACTGTTTCGGAGTCACCTATTGTCATTTTAGCGAACCAAAATCATTACTGTGTCCTGTACCTACATGTTTTCGTCGAATCGATGACCAGGTTCAATTGTGGCATCTTTCTCCTATATCTTTGCTTTAACTACTAATCAAAACGAAACTGGTTATATGGCATCTATACACATACTAAATATAGGTGCCGAAACACAAAACGCCTAAAGCTGCTTTCTTATTAAATCTCGGTGCCCTTTGAGTTATACAGTGTGACCCATTTGTTTTGGGGTCAGTCTGTAAAAAGTGTATCAATCGTGCGATTTGGCTGATTTTCTTTTTAAATTGTAGAGCTCGATGAACTGCACATTTTGAACAAAAATTGCCTGGTTCGCATAAAATCCAAAGCCTACTATGACCGTTTTTATGAGCAAAATTTTAAGAAACCATATTAGCGTTTTTTTTTGAAAGAATCTGTGTGCGCCAATGGATTGAGCACCCCTCGAAATGGGTATGTACAAAATTTCATCAAAATATTTCAAGTAATAACGATTTTGTAGAAAAATTAAAAATGCAGCCAAGGTACGTCTTTATTTTCGAAAATTCAAAGTTGGCCATGGAAAATAATTGAATTGTTTACTTTTATTAAGTGTCAAACTGTCTAAATTGAGTTCAGAAATTGTTTGTGCTCAATACAATTAATTATCATAATTATGGAATATTTAAGCATAAGAGACAAAATAGAAATTGTTCGACTCGTGGGCGACAACGAGCGCTCGGCAGCAGAAGCTGCGGCCGAATTTAACAATAGACACCTGAGTCGAAGTACTGTACAACGTATAAACAATATTTTTGATGAAACTGGATCGATTTCTAAAAATTTATTAAAAACTAGGCAAAATGGACGCCGTGGACTTGTTGAAAATAACAATCAAATTCTGCAATACTTTAGTGACAATCCTCGAAATAGTGTTCGAACGGCTAGTTTAGACCTTCATATACCCAGAGAGAGTATAAGGAGATGTTTGAGACAAAACAAAATAAAACCGTTTAAGCCAAAATTTTTGCACACCCTGGAACCAGGAGATGAGGAGAGAAGATTAGAATTTTGCTATTGGCTGCAAGGTGAATATCTCCATAATGGCAACTTTTTAAATGAAATTTTATTCACCGACGAAGCCACGTTTACTACAAATGGTGTAGTATCAAGTCAAAACTGCCGTCACTGGTCAGCTGAAAATCCAGAGTTTATAATAAATGCAAGGAGACAATATTCACAAAAAATTAACGTTTGGTGTGGAATACTACGCGACAGAATAATTGGCCCATTTTTCTTTGAAGGGAATTTGAATGCGGCTGGCTTCTTGAATTTTCTAGAAATTGAATTTAGAAATGCTTTAGATGAGTTACCATTAAGATACCGTTTAAATTTAAAGTTACAGTTAGATGGCAGTCCTATTCATAATGCTCGTTTAATCAGAAACTGGCTAGATAATAATTTTGAAAACTGTTGGATAGGGCGAAATAGTCCTTTCTGTGAGTGGCCACCGAGATCTCCGGACTTAACTCCTTTAGATTTTTTTCTTTGGGGTACACTTAAGCAAAATGTTTATAAGTCAAGACCCCATAATTTACAAGAACTGCAAGCTAGGATAAACCGTAGTTGTGAGGAAATTACTCCACAGCAAATACGAAATGTAATTTTGAATGTACGCAAGAGGAACGACAAATGCATTGTAGAAAATGGAGGCTTGGTAGAAGTTACAAAAATTTTATAATTTTAATTGTTTTTATGTTTTGTGTTTATAAGCATAAGGTTGTATTATTACAATTCAATTATTTTCCATGGCCAACTTTGAATTTTTGAAAATAAAGACGTACCTTGGCTGCATTTTTAATTTTTCTACAAAATCGTTATTACTTGAAATATTTTGATGAAATTTTGTACATACCCATTTCGAGGGGTGCTCAATCCATTGGCGCACACAGATTTTTTCAAAAAAAAACGCTAATATGGTTTCTTAAAATTTTGCTCATAAAAACGATCATAGTAGGCTTTGGATTTTATGCGAACCAGGCAATTTTTGTTCAAAATGTGCAGTTCATCGAGCTCTACAATTTAAAAAAAAAATCAGCCAAATCGCACGATTGATACACTTTTTACAGACTGACCCCAAAACAAATGGGTCACACTGTATAAATATGTGTAAATTAAATATCGGAAATTGGCGCTCTAGTTAAGCGCAACCAATCGATAAATGGTAATCGAACTGGAAAAATTCACCTCCTCTGCCGTGAATAGATATAACTAAGGCGATATAGAAAACTGGAGATTTTTCAAGGATGAACGGGTGGGATCCCTGGAAAAGTGCCATTAATTACTTCCATATTATTACAGTGATTTGACGGCAAAACGATAGGGCGCGGCGCCTAATTTAAGAGCATGAACACTTCTATTTTCACACTATGTATAATGTTATAGTTTATCTTGAACATTAAATAAGTGCCCATTAGGCATTTTCTTGCTGCGTGAGTTTGCGCCACCTTCTAACCAAAGGAACCGATCTGACGCTCGGCTCGCATAGATAGATAATTCTTTATTTTTAAATAATATACAGGGTGTCTCAAAATAAATGAGACAAGAGGTGTAAAAGAATTTTGAGTTGAAATTTGACCATATTTAGGGTACCGCAACGCTTAGTTTGAAAGTAATTTCATTAATTAATTCATCCATTCATTCGTTTATTCATTCATGTGGTAAACAAATGGGTCACACTGTAAATGTATCTACAGTGCCATACATAAACTTCTCATCATATGGAAAAAATATTATTCGATTTAAGAGAATTTTGGTGTACTTGTAGCCAATTGATGAAATGATGTCAAATGACGTGCTAAAAAGCAAACCAGGTGATTTTCCTTATCTGTCAAATTTGAAATTTTGTAAGGAAAATTGCTGAAAATGGCATATTTCTCAAAATTTCGAAAAATTATAAAAGTTTCAGACCTCTATGAAATAGTTTTTTTCTAAATACCTACAGATTTCCTTCAAATGGATTTTAGTAAACCTACATGAAATTATACAATTTTACTGCGTTTTCTGTCTACATAAATTTTCACCGTTAAATGTTTTTAAACCCACTGGTTTTACGACAAAGAAAAATTCCCGTCTTAAAATTCGTCAATGTGATATAGTTGCGATAGTTCTCATCAAAACTCGCCTTACTTCAATATTTCGTGAAGTAAGTAAACTCATGACTAATACATTCATACCTAACAGAAGATTGCATGAAACAATTACTTTTAAAAAAATATGTCTTACCTTCATTTTGATTTCAATAGCTACTGACGCTAATACAGAAAAACTAAGTGGGAAGAGGACCATCTGCAACTGGATAGTGGGTTTTAAACGACATTTAATAATCTTTTATGTAAAAAAATTAAATACTTTTCTAGAGGTGTGAATTCTTGATTAGCCGTATCAAATTGAAAGGCGAACATATTATCTATTCAACATTTTTCTAAATAGATGATAAAATTTCACGTCCCCAATAGATTTTTACAAAAGAAAGTTAGCGGCTTTATGGAACTATAAATTTTGGCAACTAGTAATATCATACCAACATCCAAGTTCTAATGGATGTGCCGGTGTTTTCATATTTGAATCGTTCGAGAAGGTAGACTGTTTCCTGTGTCGCTTCTCCTTCACATTATTTTGTAGTTTTCTGGATTCAACACCAACCTAACTTTTTCTTGTTGGTGTTTACTATGTTTTGTGAAATTTCGGCTCTGGTACTATCAGCTTGATGCTAGATGGCGCCACTGGTTGGTTTCTCTCCTCCAAGTGCAAGTTACACTATTATAAGTGGTACCGTTTCGGTTCGAGTCATTCGGGAAGGTTATGGCTGCCTTGATGAACCTAATAAGGGGAAACAGCTGTCGTAGTCTACCTTCTCGAACGATTCAAATATGAAAACACCGGCACATCCATTAGAACTTGGATGTTGGTATGATATTACCAGTTGCCAAAATTTATAGTCCCATAAAGCCGCTAACTTTATTTTTCTAAATTCTGAGAAATAATGCCATATTCAGAAAAAAAATAAAAAAATTAATATTTGACAGATAAAGAAAATAACGTGATTGTTTTTGAGCTAGTCAACTGGCAACATAATAATTTACTTAAATCGAATAATAAAAAATCCCATATGATGCGGACTTTTAGATGTGACACTGTACATTGTGTCCGCGTTTGCGTTTGTGAACACGATTGGGCGGTATTTCTATGACTAGCTGTGATTTTCTTAAATGACCAATTTTCAGAATATCATATTAGGCATTCTTTTAAGAACAAAATGGATGGTGCCATCAAATTGGATATAGCTCAAAAATGTTTGTACAAAATATCAATAGTTTAAGTTACACAATGTGGGGCCAAAGTTAAAAAAATTTGATTTTCCGAAGTACCCTGTGTTAACCACGGGGAACATTTGCAAATTAATTAAGCCTAAGGTTATATTGTACGTAGTACAGCCACTCTAGCTCATACAGGGTATTCGTAAAAAATCAAGTTCAACGAAAAAATTATTTATATTAGGTAACTGTCAAATATGTAGATGCCATGGTTTTTATTTTTATATCTTTGATAGCACACCTGATTTGATTGATATGTTGATAAATAAAGCGTAATTTAAGGATTGTAATTGTAATTCTGTGGTTAAAACCCAAAATGGTATAATTCAATACCTGCCAATAACCAATAACTTATCAAGAGAGCAGTTGAAAGGTTGAGTTTCATTATTTACAGACTACGTGCAATGTCTAAGAGTTTTATCACCGAGAATGACGGAAGGCAAGTCTTTGATATAAATTTTCTTATGATATTTGCAAGGAAAATTAAAAAAAAATATATTTTTAAATAACTTTTTATTATATTCATACTACATAATAATGCAAAGCAATATCTCTTTATTCGGACTGCAAATTCAAATTATATCCTGAAAACAGGTATACCTTCACTTATATCTTTTTGCCGTCTCCATCATGTAGTTTTTGGGAGAAGTTTTTGCGCACTTAGGCACAACGCATGTGAGCGGTTTGTTCAGAAAACTGTGCACAGCGGTTTGTTCAGAACTGTGCAGTTCTGAACCAGTTCTCAGCTATCTAATTGGTTGAACATAGTTCTGGAATTACTTTTCTGCATTCTGATACGCTAGAACTGGTTGAGAACTTTTGCTGGAACAAATCTAAAAACGCGTAAATTCGTAATGTTAATTTAATATTTTTATTTTGTTACCAACCCTTATCATTTAATTTTTTAGGTTCTGCTAAGCGGTTATAAGATTCTTATTGCCACCCATTTAAATTTAATGTAGGTATGCAATAATCCCTACACTACGAGAATTTTCTGCGCCTTGCATACAGCGGTGATGCGTGATGAAAACAATAAAGAGAATAGGTACATACGTTAGTATCTATCGTTAACTTAGTTTAATAAAAATAATATTCATTAATTTGGTTTAGGTCGTGCAGTTTGTACTAATCAGCAGTAAGTTTTTAGGTATTAGATACAGTTTGTTAAATAAGTCATTTTATTATTTTATTATTATTGTATACATATGAGCAAATTATATACTTTTCATATCTACACACGCTCTTTTATTGCCTTCAGAAGGGTTTAAGAAAAAAAGAAAAGAGAAGATTGTTTTAAAAATAGTATTTATACAGTGTGGTCATTTAAGTGTGCAACATATGGGATTTCTTTTATTAATTGCACAACGAACATACAAATATTCCCGAAAGTTGGCGCATGCTCGATGATCGTATTAGGCGCACTTAGAATGGTTGCAAGTCAAACAGCATACAGGGTAGGTCAAAAAATATAAAAAATTTACAAGAGTAAAGTACCCTTATTTCAAAAAATTCAGCAAACTGTTATTAAGAAAAGTTGTCTAAACTCTATTCAAACTAAACGCAAGTGAAAGATAAACAAAAGTTGTTGCATGGCTATAGCACGTGATCGGCTTGCTATTGGCCGGCAGGCGAGTTCAGCGAGTGGTTATTTATTACAGAGATGTATTGAGTTGCAAGTGGACTTTTAATTTTTTCCGATATAATTCTTTCGCTGTTTATTAATTGTTGGAGCTACGATTTGTGTTAATAGTAGAAATTTGCAGGTAAGTGAATGACTAGGTGTGCCATAAAAGTTTGTTTTTAAAGTTCTTAATACTGGGGCATAATATTTTAATATTTTATATTATAAAATTCATAGAGATCGTCCTTAATGCGGCCCTGCCCCGTATTAGTCCTCAGAATTGTTCACGTGTTTCCATCGTGTAAATGTTTACGCCCAACTTTCATTTTGATTGAATAGAGTGTAGAATTAAACGTTATGCATAAATACCAAAACATGGCCTCCTAAGAAAAAGAATATATTTTTTTGAAAACAATTTCCTAAAAAAAATTGTTTTACCTAAACAATTTCATAAATCAATCAAAATTATATCAATTTCGCATAACTTTGTTCAAATTCAAGCATATTTGTAAAATTAACTTAGATTTTTAATTTTTTAGGGAATCACAAATTTCATGTTTGTTGCAACGATATTAAATAAAACTTTTAAATTTTGTAAAAATTCCGAACAAGGTAAAACATTAGTAATGATAATGTGTGTTATACAGGGTGTCCGGTAAGTTCGGGGAAATCTCTCGCCAGCGTGTTGGTGACGTCAAAATATACCTGGTGTTTCATATATTTTTTTCCCCTAAAGTACTCCGTAACAGAACTACAGGGTCCCAAAGGGGTACTCACTGCTTTACATTTTTTGATTTAACTTTTGAACGCCCTTGTATATTTTGATGAAATTTTGGAATTTTGCATAGACGGTAAAAACCAATTACCTCATATTTGAATCATGCTTGGACAATGCCGTGGAAGTCAGGAACGGACTTCACTCAATACCCATGGGCTCAAAATTTTGACTGGTATAAATTTAAAAAGCCGAAAACAAATTTTTTTAAAGCCTTGAACATTTCTCTTCAAAAAAGGTACTCTTTATTCGTTTCGAAAAAGTCAACCGTTTTCATGGAAAAATCGCTTTTTTGAAATCCGTAACTTAAGATGCAATAATGGAAACTACCAGAATTTAGTGTTTTCACCTGACGGATAACAACAATTACGTGTGACAAGATTTGTCAATAATTTTTATTAGCAATGGAGCATTTTTATACTTATGCCGAATATGCAGACATGCATTTAATTTATGGACAAGCACACTGCAATTCTCTGGAGGCAAGCAGAATTTATGCTCAAAGATTTCCAAATCGCAATTTGCCAAATCGAAAAACATTTGTGAGAGTTGATCGTCGTTTAAGAGAAACAGGTAGTAAACAAACCGAGTTTAGAATGTCTTAAATCAGTCTCCTAAAATTTACATTAGGTAGTTTTTTACCTCGTCGTGGTGGGGAAGGGCCGCAAAGGAGAGCAAGAAATCAAAACTTAGAAGAGCACATATTGGATGAAATATCCGAAAACCCTTCTAATAGCGTTCGTAAGCTTGCAGCTCAGTTAAATACCACAAAGGGGGTTGTTCATGAAACATTGCGAGAACAGCTACTTTATCCTTATCACGTCCAAAAAGTGCATGCAATGTCTCCGAATGATTATCGTCCACGGCTTAACTATGCAAACTGGTTTTTGCAACAATTTATAGGCGATCCGAGTTTCACAGAAATTGTTTTATTTAGCGACGAAGCTGGCTTCACGAGAGACGGTATTACCAACAGTCGAAATCTGCACATTTGGCATGACGAAAACCCTCACGCCATAGTTCAGATCAAGCACCAACAAAGATTTCTGGTTAATGTTTGGGCAGGGATAATTGGGAATAATTTGATTGGTCCTTTTGTTTTGGATGAACGTTTGAATGGAGCTCTGTATTTACATTTTTTACAAAATAATTTAAATGATTTACTGGAAAATGTGCCCTTACAAATAAGGAATCAAATGTGGTTTATGCACGATGGCGCTCCCCCACATTATTCCCGGGAGGTACGTCTCTACTTAACCCAGCACTTTGACAATCGTTGGATAGGCCGAGGAGGACCTGTTTTGTGGCCACCTAGGTCTCCTGACCTCAATCCGTTAGATTTTTTTTTCTGGGGTCATCTCAAGGGACTAGTATATTCAACTCCTGTAAATACCAGGGAAGAGTTATTGGAAAGAATATTTCACTATTCTGATCAAATTCGAAATGATCCTGAAATGCTGTTTAGGGTGCAGCAAGAAAAAATTCGCAGGATAAGCAAATGTATTCGGGTAGAAGGAGCTCACTTTGAACATTTGCCCGACTAAACGAAACATTTTCTTTATAACCAAACTTTATTAAACTATTTTTAAACAGTTTCATTGTTTTTTTTCATTTTCTCGATATTAATGCCTACTGAAAATTGCAGTGTGCTAATAAAAATTATTGACAAATCTTGTCACACGTAATTGTTGTTATCCGTCAGGTGAAAACACTAAATTCTGGTAGTTTCCATTATTGCATCTTAAGTTACGGATTTCAAAAAAGCGATTTTTCCATGAAAACGGTTGACTTTTTCGAAACGAATAAAGAGTACCTTTTTTGAAGAGAAATGTTCAAGGCTTTAAAAAAAATTGTTTTCGGCTTTTTAAATTTATACCAGTCAAAATTTTGAGCCCATGGGTATTGCGTGAAGTCCGTTCCTGACTTCCACGGCATTGTCCAAGCATGATTCAAATATGAGGTAATTGGTTTTTACCGTCTATGCAAAATTCCAAAATTTCATCAAAATATACAAGGGCGTTCAAAAGTTAAATCAAAAAATGTAAAGCAGTGAGTACCCCTTTGGGACCCTGTAGTTCTGTTACGGAGTACTTTAGGGGAAAAAAATATATGAAACACCAGGTATATTTTGACGTCACCAACACGCTGGCGAGAGATTTCCCCGAACTTACCGGACACCCTGTATTAAAAAACTATCATCTCAGGCGGAAATTTATATCTTAAATGTTTAAGAAACTGGAAATTAATTGTGCTGAATTTTTTTTTCTTAGGAGGCTATGTTTTGGTATTTAGGCATATCTTTTAATTATAAACAACTGTTCTTAATAATCTTTGGCTGAATATTTTGAAATAAGGGTACTTTACTCTTGTGCAATTTTTATATTTTTTGACCTACCCTGTATGCTGTTTAGTTTTCAACTATTCTGTGCACCTAATATGATTACTAAACATGCATCAACTTTCGGCAATGTCTGTATTTTGGTTGTGCAATTAATAAAAAAAAGTCCCATATGTTGCACACTTAAATGACCACACTGTATATCTTTGATAAATAGCTAGTAGATAAAATAATGAGTTTTTCAGCCAGAAAGGTATACATTAAACTTCTTTTTATAATACCAAGCTTTCGGTGTACTTCGTGACCTTCATCAGGGCTAGAAAAATATTGGAAAAATGGTGGAAAATTTACTTACAATAATTAGTTGAAGTTTAAGTATGTTTTGCTGTAATTGAAGGTGGGTGCGAAAAGTGAGGGAAATACACCTAAAATTCCTTAGTTGTTTACGTCCGCAAGTTCCGAGCAGTGTACATTGTTGCCAAGATGCCTGAAAATTAGGCATGCGATGTGCGCAACAAAATTGTATCTGGTAATGATGAAGGACTGTTGTGCGAAAAATGCTTGATATGGAAACACCGAACTTGTCTGTCTATGGCAATCAAGACTTATCAAAAATATAGTAAATCACCCGAGGCGTGGCATTGTAGTGATTGTCAACAAAAAGCCCAAAAACAAAAGAATTGCACTATTAATGATGTAATGGCTAAGTTAGATTAAAGTGAACGAGGAGCTGAGAGGGGAACTGCAGCAAATAAAAGACCAACTAAACAAAGATGAACAAAAACAACTTAATAACAATATTATAGTGCACGGAATTCCTTACACAGATAAAGAAGATCTGATAAGAACGGTGAATAAAATTGGAAGCGAACTATAAGTAAATCTAACAGACCAAAAATTCACTGCGATAAGGCTTGGTATCAAAAGTGAGGCAAAAACAAGCACTATTAGAATGAATTTTAAAAATCTAGAAATAAAAAATAAGCTATTGAAGTCTCCCGGTAAGTTTCCTTTGAATGCCACCAGCCTTGGTTTTAGAGAAAACAATAAGATATTCCCAAATCACGACCTGACTAAACGAAACTTAAAAGTTATTTAAAAAAAGCGCAAGCTTTTAAAAAGGACAACGATTATAAGTATATGTGGATAAATAATGGCCGCATACTTCTTAGAAAATAGGAAAATAGTAAAGTGATACTAGTTAACAGTGAAGAAGACCTAAAAGGTACATGAACATTCAAAGTATTAGAAATAAAATAGATGAATTACAATGTTTTGTTCCTAACAATTATTGTGATGTCTTAATGTTAGCGGAGACTTGGCTATCGGAAGGAGAGATAATTTGTTTGTATGAAATTAATGGTTACAATTCAATTCATGCCTGTCGAGAAAAAAGAGGTGGGGGTGGCAATATATATAAGAAATAAATAATGAATTATATAATAATATAATAATAAATTTAAGGTACTTGGAAAGTCAGGGAACGAGGATCTCATTAGTTGGGTGTGTATACGTTTACATAATAATGGTTTGAGGCTGACTGTGGTGTATCGCCCACCCACATATTCATATGAAAAAATGGCAGAGTGTATGGAAAATTTAATGACCCTACACTCAATATGATATAACACAATAGTTACCTCTTTTTGAAATTCAAAAAAGGACGAGTCGACCATTCGATGCTTATTTGGCAAGAATTCCTTTGGAATAGCAGTCTTGTTTTTCTCATTGTTCCTACGAACGTAAGATTTCTTTTTCTCAGTTCGGAAACTAAGGGCATTGACGAGAACCAGTTGTCTGTGGTTATATTTCTGTTGGTTTCATGTATTGGTTTACTGAGTCTGATTACAGACTGGCATGGTATTGGCAGTCGCCTTTCTTCCTGGTTTAACGTTTTCCCATCGCTGTCTTTGCCAGTGTACATGTAGGCGTTAAAAGATAATCTGTTCGAGCATCAGTGATCCCAACAATTTTTATGCCATACTTGGCAGGTTTCTTAGGCATATATATGCGGAAGCTGCAGCACCCACGAAAGGGAACCAACATCTCATCGACACATGTATATTCTCCGACTGTGTAAACCTTCTGACAATTCTCGAAAAATTTCTCAAATATTGCCGAAATTGCTGCTGCAGGATCATTTACCTTTCTAAAATCCCTGGTAGTCGGATCATCGAATCTTAGGCTGGATAATATAATTTCGAAACGCTTTCTGTTCATCGTGGCACGAAAAATTTCCCTTCCGGTCCCATCAGTTGCATAAAAACTATCCAGAGATTCTTTTGAACTTTTGAATAATTCTGTATAAAAAAGTAGGCTCAAAAACGCATGAAGTTCAGTGATAGTTATATATCGCAATTGCTGTTATCCGCGTATTTATTTGTCGCTCTTGTTTTCCCTAGGTTCACGTTGGACCATTTCAAAACTTCCTGTAATATTTCTTTACAAAATAGTAGTCGCCATACTTCTTCTGGCTCAGGCTTGGTGCCCAATTGTTTTGCAGCAGGTTTTAATCCTGGCAGATTTCTTATTAGATTGTAAGCCCGAGTTCTTGTATTCCGGGGCGGTTCACGTTTAGACCTAAAAACAAAAGAAACATGATTATACTAACGTAAAACCATAATGAGTAAATAATAAGACTTGAACTAACTACGCGACCGTAAAAGAAAGTCGCCATCGGCGCTGCCTGGATCAGAAATTTCATCTCGCGTGGTGCAATGATTTTCGAATTCCTCTTCACTCATTTCTGACTCGGAGTCATGGTCACTCACAATAAATTCATCCCCACTCTCTTCACCTCCGCTCCAGTCATCATCGTCGCTATTCGTCATCATTTCCTGGGCAATTTGCTCTAATTCTGCCTGGGTTAAAGGCCGACGTACAGTCCGAGATTGGCTAGCCATTATGCTGTTGTATAACTGACACTAAACTGTTGAATTTGCGTAACAATACGGAAAAATAATTTTCAAAAAATGTATCGCAAAGCGACACGCAGACTCCTCACTCCGCGACGGTTGAGCATCGAGCGTTGGTCCATTAATGAGTAATATAACGGCCGAAAGGTACCTAAAAGCGAGTCATTTAAATTTAAATATTTGTAGAAATATTTGTGACTAAAAAGGCTGAGGAGTCTGGCAGACTCCGCATGTCGGTTTAGGGGTTAATAAATAGCACAGAATAGCCACCGTAACCAATATGTAAAACTAGGTTGCTATAGTGGCGACATTGAGACCAGTGAATGTGGAGTGCCTCAGAGTTCAGTCCTTGGACCTCTATCGTATTCTTGTATGTTCTTAGTCTGAAACGTGCTGGACTAACAGCTCAATATTTTGCCTACGCTGATGATACAGTGCTACTGCGTACACTGATGTTGATGAATTCAATCTCGAACAGTGTAGGTATAAATGTTGATCTTCAAATATATTCTAGGTGGTTATTGTGTAATAAACTTAAAATTAACGTCTTAAAAACTAAATATATGCTATTTAAACAAAAAAACAAACAAACTGGTTCAGGAAACTACAATTAAACTGAACCAGTGGCGTATCCAGGATTAACGTCTGAGGGGCACTCAGTTATAAATAACAAAACTCTGTCGATAATTTTAATGAATAAAAACAGAACAAAAACATATTTTCTAAAATAAATACAGGGTGTGCGGAAATAAATGCACCAACTTGAAAAATTAAAAAGAAAATGGAAAATATGGCGAAAAGTTCATATGAACATGGGCCCGCAGATATTTGGTTTTCGAGATGCAGGGTGTTGAAATTAAAATTTTACTTTCGATTTTTAAGTAACTTTTTGAGACGACAAAATTTTCTTGAAAAATTTTGTAGCTGGGTTTTTTGTTAAGAGAAGTCATAATTTGGTATTATTTTTGGCGCAATCCGTAGAGGGCGCTGCGTACGCTATCATTATTTAATTTAATTTGCTCTAACTTTTTTGGCAGTAAACTCTTCCCACACGTTTGCAAAAAAGCAAAAAAGGTATACTTGGTGAATAACGCCAAAGATGACCGTTTTCGAGAAATTTTCACATTTTTGCATCGATGCAAGTGCATATCGAACTTGTATGCAATTAAATTCAAAATAAAATTTAAATAAACAAGCACATTTATTTTTTGACAGTTTAATTAACTTGTTTTGTCCCTCAAAAAGTTACTTAAAAAAATCCCCCCCCCCCCCGAATACTCCACTGAACTGAACAATACTAATATTGATAAGGTGTCGCCAATAAAATACATGAGATTGATTCTATTAGATGAAAACTAAAACTGGAAAGAGCATATTAATCATATTGTTAAGAAAATTACTCCTATGGTCAGCGCCCTATATCGATGTAGAGATGACCTATCACAAAAAATTAAAATGAATATACAGGGTGAGTTTCTTTCGATGCCCACTATGGGGATCTCGGAAACTAGCAGAGCTAGAACAAAGATTAAATGGGGAAAGAATTGCAGTTTTGAATGCTCAATCTAATGCCCCTTTTGGATTTTTAAAAAAGTTCATGACTCACTAGATATTTTGAAAAGAGTGATTTTTTTCTATTTCATCAGATCTCTGTAGCTCCGTTATTTCTGATTATACCGAAAAACTGTAGAGACAAAAATTGTAGATAATTTCGGGCTTAATAAGATAACCGTTTTTTATGTTGTTTGTGCTTTTTGAGATATGACATAAACTTGTGTTTTTTTTAAACGTAAATCATAGTTGGCTGTGGCCTTATAAAATCGGCCATTTTTTGAGCTTTCCAAAGATATAATACTCGGCATAGTTATTATAAAAAATAAGAGCTATGGCTAATTTTCTGATTTTTTTTTAAATTTTCACATAGTCAGCCATGGAATATTTTCATAATTACGTTCTATTTTAAGTGAGACATACTTCAAACTTTCCAATATTTTGTTTTTAGCTGGTAACAAAATGAAACAAAAACAAAAAACTCTTATTATTTTAAAAGGTCACCTTTTAAAATGAAAAGGTGTTCAAACAATCCACCATTATTATTTACGCAAATATTGCATCTTTTTAAAAATGAATTTGTCACCTTTCTTAGAGAGCGCCTGTCAATACTGGCAATTGCTTGTAAAACAGCTGCTCTTAATTCAACAATTGCCTCATACTTTATTTTGTACTGTTCCCCACAAAAAGAAATCCAAAACAGACTGCCAGGAAATAGGTCTATTTCTCCCTATCCAACTATTTGGATAGAGCTGATCTAGGTAATTTCTTACGGGCAAAAAATTATGTGGTGGAGCTCCATCATGATAATTTTTGTTTTATTTTGTTACATTTTGTTACCAGCTTAAAATAAAATATTTGAAAGTTTGAAGTATGTCTTGAATTATGAAAATATTCTATGGCAGACTAGGTATGTGAAAATTTTAAAAAGTCAGAAAATTAGCCGTAGCTATTTTATTTTTTATAATAACTATGCCGAGTATTATATTTTTGGAAAGCTCAAAAAATGGCCGATTTGATACGGCCACAGCCAACTATGAATTACATTTAAAAAAAAAAACACAAGTTTATGTCATATCTCAAAAAGCACAAACAACATAAAAAACGGTTATCTTATTAAGCCCGAAATTATCTACAATTTTTGTCTCTACAGTTTTTCGGTATAATCAGAAATAACGGAGCTACAGAGATCTGATGAAATAGCAAAAAATCACTCTTTTCAAAATAATATCTAGTGAGCCATGAACTTTTTTAAAAATACAAAAGGGGCATTGGATTGGGCATTCAAAACTGCCATTCTTTCCCCATTTAACCTTTGTTCTAGCTCTGCTAGTTTCCGAGATCCCCAGTGGGCATTGAAAAAACTCACCCTCTATATAATGCCTATTTCCTGTGGCACCTTAGATACTTAATTCCTGTATGGGGCAACTGTGGTGTTGAGTTTAAAAAGATACAAATATTGCAAAATAAAATACTAAAGGTAAGGTGTTTTACCGTTATGATCGACTAACGCACACAGAGGTCCTATATAGGGAGTTGGGTGTTAGACAGCTGGATAAATTGAAGGAATTAGAGCAGTGTAAATACATGTATAAAGTCATCAATAATAGGCACAAAAGAAATATAAATATTATATTCTTAAAAAATATTCATGACTATTGTTCTAGATCACAGGGGAATGTGTATCAAGAAAATGTTCGGACAAACAAGGGATTATTATTTAATCCCATATATCAGGCGGCAAATGTATATAATATGTTACCTGATAGTATCAAATCTGTTAACCAATTTACAAGATATAAAAAATTGTTGAATGGATATATATATAACTTAAATGTTCGATGTATATACTTAAACGTTGTTATTTAATTAGTTAATTATGCACTGTTGTTTAGTTTTAAGTGTTATCCTTGTTACCAGTGTCTTTGAACAATGATTAAAGGATTTAGTAAATAAAAAAAACTATCTGAAATATTTGTGGGGGACAGGGAGGGGATATAGGAGTATAGACAGTGTCATCGCAGTAAACAAATCCGCGTAGGCGTTTATAAGCCTGCCGCCCATGATCTGTATACCTAGATCCACAATACAATACACAACTTCGTCCTCAATATTTTGGTATTTATTTACAAACTTTTCTGCAGAGTTGCAACTTCCCTAATGTGACAAATAATGAAAGCACTTATTTCTTACAATGTATTTATAGCAAAGTCATCAGAGATATATAATTATGTTAATATTATCTTTTTATTATATAATATTATAATTAGTAATATTAAAATGTGCATGTTGAAAATATATTAAATTATGTACTAAGCCTGGTTGCATAGAAGGAAAACTGGGGGAAGCCCAAGAGATTTGGCAACGACGCGGCAAGGCCAAGCGTATGTTTCTTTACGGTTTGTCCAGCGGACGCCTTGTTATTGTGGGCCGGGTAGAGGTTATAAACGCTAATAAACTCTTAGGATTTGTTTAACTATCAAACTATTATAGTGAATAGTGATGGGGCGCTTAAAATGCGTCATGTGTGGTTCCAGAAATACTGGATCAAACCGAACTTTCCACTGGTGGGCGATATATTTACTGGTCAGCTGTGCAACATTACAGGGCAAAGTGTTGTATTTGTTTTGATATTTTATTGTATATCAAGGTGGATTACAATGCCATTTAAATGGGTCATCTAGGTCTACAGATCATTGCCTGCCGCGGTTTCAGCGCGCCGACAACTGGCACCCCTCAATTTGGTGGCGCTCCAAGGTCGGTACTTGTTTACATTAGGCGTCAGAGTTATTTTATTTTACTATAGGCCTTTAGATAAATACCTTACGCCTTTCCAAGTTTCGTCAAAGATAATGTCCGCAAGCAGTATCTGTTGACTGTCGTGATTTATGACAAGATTACCTAAATAAAAGTATTAAACGCGGACTGTCTTACAGTCCACAGCAAAAGCCTATGTCAAAACGAGTTTATGCGCGCTTTGTTTCGTTCTATTGGCAGTAATTTGACTTTGATTAACTGCAAAACTAGCTTCATATGCAATATGCATGCTCTCGAAATACACACCGTTTCGGTTAGCGTTCTAAGCCAACGATTACATATGAATTTTTTGCTGTCGTGGACAGGTAGATTTATCAACGCCTTAATGAGTATTCTAATGGCAATTCACACTGAGAAATCGACCAGCAAAGAATTTTTTGCTATACTTTTTTAGCTGTTATAGAACAAATTTCTTTTGTTGGTGCAAATTCGCATTGCTGTAGCAACAAAAACCATTTTACTGAACGCTTTTTACAACGGTTAAAAAGTGTTCTGCTATAGTAACAAATGTCATTTTACTGTGATTAGAATGTATAATTCACTTTACAGCTGATATTAAATATATTGCTACCATAGCACACAACTTTGCTGTGAGAAAACAATATTTTTTATAAAAAAAAATCAACAGAAACAGAAGGAAATCTTTATTTCCGCAAAAAACATCTTTTCTGTCCCAGCAAGCCAATATTTTGTACAGGCCGGCACTCTTTAGGAGTTTAGCGTTTGCACGTGCGCATATGATTTTCCGGAGCGCTCGGACGGTCTTGTGTGGGCATTTGTAGGAAGCAAAGGGTGCGGAGGTGCGTAACGCGTAACGTACTGTGTGCGGGTAAGCTGAATGTAAAATGACGTCGCCGGTTTCCTCGCCTGCGCCGAGGGCGTTGACGCCAATATTTATATATAAAAAGGACCACTGGTCGAGTGGGGCCTGGACGCTTTCCTGGAAAATTTTGAAAGTAAGTACCATGATTCAGTTCCACCCTGTATATTTTTAAAGAGAGAATAAATATAACCTTAAGTTTTTTCTATTTATATTGTAACTACTAAGACAACTTTTATTTTGCCATTATATAAGTATATATATTTAAAGAGTTATATTATTATGACCTTAATTTTTTTTTATTCATATTGTAACTACGAAGACAACGTTTATTTTGCCATTATATATTTTTAAAGATTTATATTTATTAAACAATAAAAAAATTACAATACATATTTGGTATCTGTTCGCCTCCCTTATTGCTGCTATAATTTACAACTTAGAAAATAATTTCAATAATTCAATTCTTTCAATAAGGATAAGTGGAGTCTCGAATCTAATAATCCGACAATTAATTTATTCGAGAAAAGGTTTCATGATTTTAACAAGACATCAGGACAGACCGTTTACTCATGAGTTGTCTTTCTGTTTGGTTTATTCTTTGACCTGCCTTCGCAGTGTGCATCGATGTTCTCTGCTCTCTCTAATACGGAATACTTGAAGGAAGAAGTGAAATACCTGAATAATTTTATCAATAAATCTATGCTTACCATTTAGTGTCTCTAAATGTTGGTAACTATCTGCGATGGTCTTGTGCCACGGTCCACAGTGCATCAAAATTCTTCCTTATATAGGTATATTATACTACTGTTTTTCTCGGTTCGGTTTTTTCATAATAGTCATTTTAATGCTATTGTATTGTATTCAAAAAGAAAGAACACTTATTTTTTGTTGACCTTACCAGCAGCATTTCAAATAAAACTACGTATGGCCTGTTTTAGGTATGTATGGGATATAGGTACCTACTTATATTTTTTACTATTGATTTGTTAAAAATAAATATTCTACATATACTTTTTCATTCTTTTTGGTAGATTATTTGAGATTGTTTGGAAAAACGATGCAAAGAAGGACGCCAACTCAAAAATTCTAATTTCTAAAATATTTTTTATATAACAACAATATTTTTTCTGTAACAACTTTTATGTATAGAATTTTTATTTGAGAAAGCAATAATAAATTCTCCATATGTTGAAAATACTATTTATTATTGCTTTCTCAAAAAAAAAATCTATACATAAAACTCGTTGCAATGGATTTTACAGTAACATTTTTCTATAGTAACGGTAAAGCTACTTTTCAATAACAGCAAAGCTATTTTTCAGTGACAGCAAGGCTACTTTCAGTGACGGTAAACAGAGGTAATAAAAGTTTATTAGTTGTAGCAAAGTCACTTTGCATCGGTAGTAAAGTTACTCTTTATTAGGTGCAAATAGTTTCATAGATGCAGTAGGTCTACTTTTCAGAAGCCACAATCTAGTGTACAGTGACAGCAAAGTCTGAATGGTGGTTGTAAAGTAACTTCTTAGTATCTGCAAGTATGTTTATAAAGGTAGGATAGTTACTCTACACTGGCAATAAATTGGTATCTTACCTTAGTAAAGTTAATTTGTGGAGCTAGCAAAATTATTTATAACGGCGGAAAAGACCCTTTTTAGTATTTGTAGGTAGCTTTAGAGCAGCAGCAAATTGGTTTTATAAAGGCAGAAAAAAATAGCTTTGCCATAGCAATATCCGCTTTACAGTCATAGCTGTGATATCTTGAAGGGGAGCGGGGACTATCACATTCGTAAATAAAGACACAATGGCTTTCGGGCAACAACTGACTTTTATTTTAATATATCACCTATATGTATTTACAACGTAGCAAGTAGGCAACCATTCATACATGACATATGTTATACTGGTTTCATACTTTAATATTCTATTAGATATTATCACATCTCCCTTTTTCAAAAAAAAAACTTACATTTTTCTTTTTTACCTAATACATTCTAAAATATGGCATTTGTGTTATGTTTAAACATTACGTCATTGTTCAAATATCATGCCATTACCCTTATTTTTACTTTACAACAACTTATAACTACTAAATGCTAATGTTTACATTTTACTTAGGAGTTAAGTGTAATTAAAAACTAGAACCTTATAATTAATATCTTAGCCTATGTGGTTTAGATACTTTCCTACCACTTCTGGTTCTCACAGTTAAGGAAATTCTCTTTTTGGATGTTTTTGGTATGTTCCTTTTGTGTTCGTGAGAAGAAGAAGAAGAAGATACTGTTTGGATACTATCGTTACCTGAAATACTGTTTTTCTGTTTTTGTTTCATGTGTTATGTTATCCTTCTTAATAAAATTACTATAATTATCGTCAGAATAATATAAGTCAGAGCTTTCATAATAAGGTTTTAAAAATGATATGTTTCTTCGTTTAGTTGCGCCTGATTAATTTTCTTTAATAATGTAAGAATGTGAATTTAATTTTATACATATTATACCAGGTACCCAAATTTTATTAGATTTTACATATACTTTTTCTCCATGCCTAAATTCTTTTAATTCTTTTGCATTAACATCGTGATATTTTTTCTGATTTTTTTGCCTTTTCTGTAGATTGCATTTTTGTTTTTTATAGTCTATTTTTTGAGGTTCTAGTAACGATTGTTCTAAAGGTAAGAACCCTCTAATTTTTCTACCCATTAAAAGTTCAGCTGGAGATTTTATTTCATGGGATATTGGTGTATTTCTATATTCTAAAAGAGCTTTATTAATTTCTGTTTTGTCAAAATCACATTTTTTTATTATTTGCTTGATACTTTGCACTGCTCTTTCAACCATGGCATTAGATTGTGGATATAGAGGACTTGATGTATTGTGCTTTATATCCCATTCTTTACAGAAAAGTTCAAATTGTGTATTATTAAAACACGGACCATTATCAGAAAACAATATAATAGGAATACCATGAACAGAAAAAATATGTTTTAAATTATTAATTACATTATTACACTATTAAGAAATATTTTTTGTTAAATTCAAAAATGTCCACACCTATTTTTTGCCAAGGAAAATCTGGTACTTTATGCATTTTAAGTGGCAATTTTATATTGTTTCTAGAGAATCTAGAACATGCTGAACAAGCTAAAACCATGTTTTCAATATCTCGATTTATCCCGGGCCAATAAATTATTTCCGCAGCTCGTAATTTTGTTTTTGTAATTCCCATGTGGTTTAGATGCAATAGATTAAGCATTTCCCTTCTTAGTGAGTATGGAACTATAGGAAAGTTTTCGGTTACAAAATGAATTTGAGTTTCATATTCTGAAGAAAAACTTATTTCGTTATCATCGTTGATATTTTTTGGAAGCACAATTCTTGAAAGTGCATCGGCTATGTACATTTCTTTTCCAGGTTTGTATACCACTTCTAAATTGTATAGCTGTAGATCAAGAAGCATTCTTTGAATTCTTAACGGATATTTTGTTAATGCTTTTTTAAAAATATGAACTAATGGTTTGTGATCTGTCTCGACTGTGACTTGTTTTGCATAGATATATTGATGAAATTTTTTGCAACCATAGACTATTGCTAACATTTCTTTTTCAATCTGAGCATATATCTTTTGAGTTTCACACAGTGATTTCGATGCATATGCTATTGGACCCGAATTCTGCAATAGACAAGCACCTAAGGCATTCTGTGATGCATCTACTCTGCCGTCACAAGGAAAAAACACGTAATCAACAATATACTAAAATGGAGGTAAGAAGGTTAGAAAGTTTTTCATGAGGTAAAATGCATACAAAAAACTGAAACCTATTAAAACTTGTTTCAGCTTGACTAATGGCAAATAAGTTACCAATTATAATCACATGAGACTAAAATAGTCAAAGTTGTTCATTTCACAATTAAATATAGGAAAATACACCTTACTTGGCACTAAAAAGTTGTTTATATTACTTAAGAAAAAATACGTATTTGTTTATTTCTAATAAAAAACTACGTATTTAGTCACCAAATTATTGATATACACGTTTTTTGCTTAGCACGTTTCAAATACGTGTTTCTTATTAAGCAAACTATGTAAAATTGTTGTGTTGGTTATTTTATTTTACGGGTTTTCTTAATATATTTACGGCTAGTGCTTTCTGGAAATTTGAAAATCATGGGTACCTACCTACACCAAGCCAAAACAAAGGATATTTTATTGTAATAACTTATTTTATTAAAACAAAATATAATTGGTTTTTAGTATTTTCTAGAGATATTTAAATATATTAAGTACCTATTTAAATTCTATTACAAATTTACCAATTTCTTGGTATTATCACAACAAAAATGAAAATTGTACGCATATTTTAACAAAAGATGGGTAACTTCAGCAAAACATGTTTTAGACTTCTTTTGGATCCGTCTCAATATTTTCCCAAAAAGCAAGTCTTGTGTTAGGCATTAACGGCCCCAAATTTTGTATAATGGATTTTTTTTTCTCCTCACTTATTCCGCATGGTAAGTTTCTAAAAGTGGGTTGCATAAGTTTAATTTTTTTCTTATACTTGTCTTGAAGTATATCAATATCTGTCAAAAATTTGTCATTTTCAAAAGTTCTATAGCTGAGTAGTAAACTTCCTTTTTCAAAAATCATTTCTGAAATGTTTCTTAAATATGGTCTAGGTTCCAATTTGTTAATCTTTGTAATGGAAGAACAGTTTTTCCAGTCAGCTATTTGATTTATATTCATACATTCAACCGCCACTTTGCCATTATTGGCAGTTTTAACAGCTTGAGTAAAATCATTAAAGTCATAGGTTTTTTTTTGCCTTTTTAAACTTAGTTCTACCTGATGGTGAAAACTGTCTGCGCTCATGTAACTATGACCAGGTTCGAAATATTTCAAATGGAGTTTACTTATGCCAATTTCATCAGTGTTAATCAGGTACATTAAGGAACTTATTAAGGCCCAGTTCTTGTTTTGGCTTGTGCAATTGTCTGTCCATATTATTATTTCTTTTTTGTCCCTATTAGCTTTTAAAAACTGGTGAAAGCTGCTTATTATTTCTTCTTGTTTTCTACCGGCAATCCCTTCATGCCATAAAATGGCCAATGGAAGGTGTTTCTTTTGATTTCCCAAGGGCACGAAACTCTCATTATAAACACTAATTCTTTTTGTAAAAAGTACTTTTTTAAACATGTCTATACGAGGTAACATAATAACCTTTTGCAGGTCAGCCGACACAGCTAAAGAATCATTATTAGTTGACTTTTTATTGTTAGCATCTTCAGCATCCTTTTTATACGCAGTTCTTGTATATTCAACATAGCTCAAATGCTCTTTCCAGACTTTACATATTTCGCAATTGTCACCTAACGACTCTTTAGTGTGACCCTGGTCATGGAAGGAGTATTCCTCACACTTTTCACACTCCTCATTTCCAAGTTTGGTAAAAGCAATGTTTAATTTTTTTACTTCTTGTCTGTACAAGTCATAAGAACATAATACATTTGGAAATTTTTCTTTAAAATCTGTATACATTAAAGATATATTTATATCACTTGGAAGATAAAGTCTTAAAGGTGCGTGTTCCCTTCGATAGTGTGAGCTAGTGGGATTAAAACTCATAATGTGATTTTTGATATCTTGTCGCGGTACTTTTTTAAGACATGGGTGGCGTCCTCTTCCGTCTTTTATTTTTAGAGTATCAGATGAATTTTTGTTATATAAGCTGCTGACAATCCAATCGCAATTTTTCTTAAATCCTAATGTTGTTAGGAAAAATGTTTTACATACTGGTAGATTCTTATCGTCTTTATCTTTAAAAAAATACCGGTATGTGGACATTTTTCGATAGCCCTCTCCCATATCGAGTTTATTATACCGCCTTCTGACTTCATTCTTAGACGTGTTGTGTAATACAAACATTTTTTTCTCGTGCCAGGATAGTTTCCAATAATAGTTATTTATTTCCTGCCTTCTCTCTTCGTTTATTAGTTCCACACATTTTCGAAAACATGGCTTGCATCCAGGTAGAACAGAATGCTTTTGAATACGCAGTTCTTCTTTTTTCTTTTTGCGATCAGTTGGTGTACCTAAACGCATTTTTCGTTTTCGAATTGTGCCCCGTTTGGTAAGTGTGTTTTCTAAAGAAATATTGTGTTCTGAACTATCATCGGAACCTGCAAATAAGAAAGAAAACAAAGTAAATTAGAGAAAATATTGAACAAAGTTCTTTAGCATACCGGATTCCACACTGTAATCAGGATTATTCTCGTCAAAATTAGTATGCTCAGAAATTATTTCATTATTTTCTTCCATTGGTATTATTTCTCCTTGTGGTGATTCCGATGTTGGTGATACATCTATATAAAAAGGCGATTCAATTTTAAGTATTAAAATCCAAAATCCTAAAGACTATCACATATTTTATTTGAAAAAGTGCAAATTACCATTTTGTGTAACTCCGAGGTCATCTGGATTATTACTATTATTGATGTCATTGTTAATGTTGTCAAACTTTACAGGATTTAAATTAACATAGTCTTTTGACTGCTGCAGCACTGAAATAGTATCTAGAAAATTATTATAGTTTGAAAACTTTACAGAGACAAAAGAAAAAGTGTTTACCATATTTATTTTCATCCAAGGTAATTTTGTCAGTATTAGAATTATCTTTCAAAAGTAAAGATACTGCAAAAAATCAATTTTATTTATAAAAACTAAAACCCAACACAAGTGTAAACTTACCTTCGTCCAAAGGCGAAATAGTAAAGCTCTCTGTCATTTTAATAAAACCTACATTGGGAGATTCACTAACTAATGTATTTGTTGCATTTTGAGGAAGCTGTAAATCTGTATTTATTGCAGAAATGAATGATTGAGAATCAATGATGCCTAAAACATGTTTTATTGTCGCGCATGTCTAAGGTACTCCACGACCAATGAAAAGTTTTTAACTCACCCAGTTCAATGTTATCTTCGGTAAAAATCGGCAAATCATCAATGCGAAAATCACTTTCACTTCTCTCACCTTCATTGTTCATATTAACATTTTCATTGGAAATATTTTTTTTAACTAAATTTACCATCAAACGCCCTCGAGATAAAGACATGTTGTAGTTTTGATGAACGGCAAAAAACTGAATAAAATGCTTTAAAATAGCGCGAGACCTGCAAAATCCGATCTGATACGAAGCAATAAACACGTACTAACCTGTTGCTAGGAAAGAACCACGTATGCGCTTCCTATTTACGCGGGTGTTTCTAAGGAGCTACCATGTACGTTGATTTTGCTTAGTATTATCATTTGATATGAAGCAAGTACGTGGAAATATTTTTTAAAATTATAAGAAATACACGCAAATACGCGTTTTTTTCTTCATAACCCTGTTCCAAAACCATCTAAGGATCATATGCATATAATAACTAAAGTTTTTAAAAAATGTTGAATACGTGTTTTTTCCTTATGAGGGCAGTACTGTCAGTGTCAAATGTTGTTTTGAATCGTAATATTGTAAAACAGGTGGAGATGTTAAAATATTTTTTAATGTTTCAAAAACTTTTTGATGGGTGCTTTCCCCTTTGAAAATCGTATTTTTCTTTAATAATTCTCTCAAAGGTGCCGTTATTTCAGCTAAATTAGGAATGAATTTATGTAGATAATTTAAAATTCCCAAAAAAACTCTGCAATTCTTTTAGACATGTAGGTTCTGGATAATTTTTTATAACTTTTATTTTGTTTTCATCTGGTTCTATACCATTTTGACTGATAACATGCCCTAAATACTTTACTTTGTTTACTTTGATTTTGCATTTCTCTTTATTAAATTTAATATTCTTTTCTCTAGCTCTTTGCAAAACACGTCGAAGTCGATCGTTGTGTTCTTTTTCAGTTTTACCCCAAACTATGATGTCATCTATGTATACATCGACACCATCGATATTCTCAAACCATTCTGACATTTTTCTTTGGAATACCTCACTTGCACTTTTTATGCCATATGGTAACCTAAGGAATCTGTACCTTCCAAACGGAGTATTAAATGTACATAGCCTGGAACTCATTTCATCGAGTTGTACATTCCAAAACCCATGTGCTGCATCTAAAAGAGAAAAATATTTTGCGTTTTCTAACTTACGAGTAATATCTTCAAATGTAGGAATCTGATAATGTTCTCTTAAAATTGCTTTATTTAACTGAGAAGGGTCTATGCAAATTCTAAAATCACCATTGGGTTTCGTTACAATAACTAAAGAGTTCACCCAATCTGTTGGTTCTACACCTTTTTTGATTATATTTTGTTGACACATTTTATTAAGCTTACCCATTAATTTATCCTTTATGCCCTGGGGAACTTTACGAGCTGCGTGGATTACTGGAGTCACACTGGGATCTATTTTAATACTGCATTGTCCAGGTATGCAACCAATTCCTTTAAAAACATCTTCGTAATCATTCAACACATCTTCATTAATGTTATGAATGATTTTTGCAATACCCATTTGATTGATTGTTCTGCGCCCTATAATGCATGGACCATTTTCTTTAACCACATAAAATGTTACTTGATAAATATTATTTTTATAATTACATTTCAGTTTTACGTGTCCCAAAACACCAATAGTCTTTGTTTCCCCAGAATAAGTGGCTAGTTTATTTTTAGTTTGTTGTATTTTAACCTTCTTAAAATATTTTTTGTATACATTTAAAGGTATCAGATTAGCCCTTGCCCCATAATCTACATCAACTTCAATGTTTACATTATTTAGATTTAATTGAATACACCAATCTTCATCATCATTACTCTTATCATTAATTTCGTTTATATCATTTATCATTCCAATAAACAAATCTTCACTTTCATTTTCACTATGTTCATTTACGATATTTATTTGATTTCTATTCCTACATACCTTCGCGAAATGATTCATGTAGCCACAAATGTCGCATCGTTTTCCATATGCACCGCACCTTCCTGGAGCATGCACGTATCCACACCTGCTGCATCCCTGTCGTCCTCTTGCCCCTTCATTGTTGTTGTTGTGAGTTGCCGCCATATTCGCCCGTCTTCTGCTGGTGGCCGCTACTGCGCCGCCTGTTGGCGCTGACCCTGCTGCCGTCTGCCGCGACGTCGACGCACCGCTATTGCGCCATCTATGCATCGATGCCGATGGTCCTGAAGGTCTCTGTGGTTGATAGCCTTGTTCACGGACATTATTTTGAAAAGCGCGCGAAAACCTACAGTTGCTGCTGCCATTGTTGTCGACACTAAACTTCTTTGGTTTGTTTTTTCTGCTGTTTTTTAAAGTGTTCACTTCACTCACACCGGAACAAATATCTTCTAATTGTGTTTTTGTAGTTTCTGCTGCTTTGCAAATTTGTATTGCTTGCTGGAGGTCGAGGTTTTTTGTTCTTAGGAGACGGTCAGATTTGTCTCTGATTCCCTGCACTAGTTTGTCTTTCATTAGACTGTCTGTGAGGCTTTCAAATTCACAACTGAAACTAAGCTCTCTTAAAGCTGTTACATAATCATCAACACTTTCATCAACTCTCATTTCTCTTGTGAAGAATATGTGCCGTTCGTAGGTGACATTTTTCGCTGGTATGAAACAATCTTCAAATTTTTGCACTACAGTACTATATTTTTTCTCGTCGCCCTTCTTTTCAAATATGAACGTGTTGTATATTTTTAAAGCTCTGTCGCCTACGTGATTCAACAGAAGAGCGCACTTATATTCTTCAGTTTCGTCATCGCTTTTCGACGCCATCATGAACAGTTTGAATTTCTGTAGAAATAACCTCCAAGCCTCTCCTGCATTTTTATCCAAGTCAATCTCACCTGGCGATTTAACCTTTTCTGTAGCCATTGCGATATTTGCTTGAGCGTACCTTGTATTTTCTTCAGGAACGTATATTTTTGTATTTCTTGATTTTTTCCGACTGCGCCATGTGATATCTTGAAGGGGAGCGGGGACTATCACATTCGTAAATAAATACACAATGGCTCTCGGGCAACAACTGACTTTTATTTTAATATATCACCTATATGTATTTACAACATAGCAAGTAGGCAACCATTCATACATGACATATGTTATACTGGTTTCATACTTTAATATTCTATTAGATATTATCACAAAATGCATTTTGTTACTGCAAAAAGTATTTCTCTATAAAAACACTTTGCTGTGGTTGAAATGTCAATGCAGCAGAGCTGACTTTACTACCATAGTACAAAATAGTACACTGGCGCCTATGTGATTATAGTTTTTTGCTGCTACAGCATATTTTTTTGCTTTGATGATGAAGAAAGTTTCTCAGTGCATTTATACTGATTAACAAAATCGAGATTCTGGAAAATTTGATGGAATCTAAGGCATACTATGTGAATATAACTTTAATTCCGTAGCTCTTCCTGAGTAGGTATTTTGAAAACATTCCTGCTACCTCAACGTATCCATAACGCACGTTCTACCTGCCACGAAAAATCCAATCCCAAGAGACATGTTTGGTTCCATCTTTTTATCTTGACATATACTGCTTAAAAAAACAACTACGAAGCGATTAGGGTGAACCACATTGTATATTGACTATTTAAAGCTGATGACTGTTATTGGCTGAGAAATTTTCTGATGTCGTAGGAACGTAGTTCGAACTATTATTCTCAGTGATCGAGGGAAACTGATTCAACGAACCGACATGCAGCTCGACCAAGATAACAAAGCAAATTTCTGGGGATCAAGCAAGCGTAACATAATCCGCATTTTCCACTTGTGCAGAAGCTTCAAGAAGTGCCTAACAAACCGAAAATCTCTGTTAATAAGAAGCTTACAAAATCAAAGGTCTCATGTTGCTTGACTAGACGACATCTGAAATATGAGCTGAACTATAATATACAGGTCAAAAAACCGTATCTACGGTATCGCTTTGAAAGAAGAAATACAGAGTCAAAACAAAATAAATAATTATAAAAAATGAAATATCGGAGAAACTGTGCTTTTGTAATATTGCACAAAAATTCTTTATCAAAACTATAATTATTGGAAAAATTTAACTATTTAAAATAAATTAGTTCTAAGAAAACATCAAGATTTTTCCTATTAACCCATATTATTATACTGAATGTGAATTATTGAAAATCGATAAAAGCATATCAAATTCCAACAGTATCTAATAATTATAATGACATTGATAGCAACTCTGCCAAATTAATCAAAAACGAGCTTATAACTCCTTTCGCAAATACTTATTTCTTAAACGACTGGCGACAGAGTTTGGTGAAGTATACTATTGGTGAAGTATACTATTGTCGTGTTGCGTACGAAGTAATTCCAAGCTGCTGCGTTCTTCGACAATTTGTTCCAAGCAAGTGTATTAGTTGCCTGCTGGGAACTATGATAAGGAAATAAAAGGGGGTGTTAAAGTTAAATGGTAGAAGGTTTACTGGATTAGAATAGGGTACAGACGTTGCTTTACAAATAGTTTTGCTCAGAGTTTAGTTACTTTTATTTTTAAATAAAAATGCTTAGTGCTTTTTTTACTTTTTTTGTTTAACGGTAGCTAGGTCTAATCGTTTAGATAATGTGAGTTTTCATTTTGGCGCCCAACGTGGGACCGACTCCACTACTGTCTTTTGTTTTTATTCGGCGAAAAGCAGCGAAAACGACATGTAGGGGACAGCTTGTGAGAAAAAGCAAAAAACTTAAACTCTATTCAAATTAAACGCAAGTGAAACATAAACAGAAGTTGTTGCCTGGCTAGAGCGTGATTCGCACGTGATCGGCTTGCTATTGGCTAGCCGGCAATAAAGTCTGACCCGGCGGGCGAGTGCAGCGAGTCGGCGTTTCTTACAGAGGAGGTGTTATTGAGTTGCAAGTATACCTTTTTTTTCCGATATAATTCTTTCTCTGTTTATTAATTGTTGGAGCTACGATTTGTGTTAATAGTAGAAATTTGCAGGTAAGTGAATACTAAAGGTGGTTGGTGGTTTATATTATTCACCCAATGAAAGTCATGTCCCATTTTTAATTTTTTTTTGAAAATTTGTTTGATGCTAATCAAGAAATATTTGAAAATAATATGCTAATTATGGCAGATTTTAATATAAGATGGGAGAAAAAAGATGAATGTTATTATGCAAAAAGGTTGAATAAAATTATCAACGACAATGGGCCTGTTCAAATTGTTAAAACAAGAAAAAATATAAATGTGAAATAGTAAAATCACCCAGAATATCCGATCATTTTATTATACAGGGTGTTCGAAAAATAGACGGAGATATTTTAGAGGGTGATTCCCTGTTAAGAAATATGAAAAAAGTTTCTATAAACATGGGTCCGGAAATGCAGAGTTTTCAAGATACAGGATGTTAAATATATTGCATGTCACTGGACAAAATTGGTTTATCAATTTTTGCAAAAAAAATCACAAGTGCCTTGGAAAACAAATAATCAAAAGCATTTCTAGGAAAGAGTGTTATTGCAACTTTTCCAATATCATAACATAAAGTACACTACAACCAATTTTGTCCAGTGACATGCAATAAAACGGTTTTTATTTTTTTTTCTCGAAAACGAAGTGAGATAGGAAAACAATACAAGAGGGAAAGAAGTTGTATTTTTAGATGCTTAATCAAACAAAAAATATTAAAGTTACAAAAAAGGTAGTGGCGTACATTTTTTTGATAATAATATTCGCTAAGGTGCCCCCCGGGACGCCACTGGACTTAATAAATTTAATCTAGTTAGGGCGAAATTAGCCTCTTAATACAACAAATAACATTGCCAAATTTCAACAGAATCGAGTAAATAATTTTTAAGACATTAATAATTTCATGTTTTATTTTTTTTTATTTAACATCCTGTATCTTGAAAACTCTGCATTTCCGGACCCATGTTTATAGAAACTTTTTTTCATATTTCTTAACAGGGAATCACCCTCTAAAATATCTCCGTCTATTTTTCGAACACCCTGTAAAAATTTGTTTATATGAAAATAAATTTACTAGTTATAAAAGTATTAGAGGGAAATTATCTGATGAGCAAGAATTTAAACATGCATTCAAACAAATTGATATAAGATATGAAAATAACATAAATACTTAATAAGTGTGACATTTTCATAAATACTATTAGTTCAATACTTAGGTAACTTTTATAGACCAAAAATTTCTGCTAAAGTAAGAGAAAATAATGAATGGTTTGATAGGAACATATTAGAGTGTATAAAATATAGAGAATCATGTTTTAAAATTTTACATTTAACTAATAATCAAAAAGATTGGGAAACTTATAAACGTGCTAGAAATATAGTAATTTCAAAAATCAGAATGTCTAAAAAAGCATATTTTGAAAATAAAATAGATGGATGCAAAAATAATGTGGAAGACATTAAAGTCCCTTAGGTATATCAAATAAAAAAAAGAGGAATATATGGAAATTTTGTTTGGGGATGAATATGTGAGAAATGAGAAAGAAATGGCTGAAAAGTTTAATGAATATTATATTACCAGTATTAATCAAATTGTGAGTAGTATACCTAAATCAAATTATAATTTTGATTTTGAACAAAATACATCAAAATTAGAAAATTTTTCAATAATAGACAAAGATAAATTAAGTGAAATTGTTTTAAAATTACCTAATAAAGGAAGTCCTGATGAAATTGATGCACCTTTCCAAAAAATATTTTTTTGAAATAGGGGATTTACTATTAGATTTGATAAATTTATATTTAAATGAAGGTATTTTTCCAGAAACTTTAAACACTTCTACAATAGTACCAGTTAGAAAAATAGTCAATTCTCGAAATTCGTGTGATTTTAGGCCAATTAACATGTTACCAACTATTGACATTTTTTTGGAAAAAGTAGTTTATGAACAGTTACTAAATTACTTACAAGAGAACCATATACTCTCAATTTTTCAATCGGGGTTCAGAAAAAATTAGCACTACAGCAAGCAGTACAGTATGTTCTGAATGATTGAAAAAAAGGATTAGATGAAGCTCAAATTATTGGTGTACTTTTTTGGATTTGAAGAGGGCATTTGAAACAGTAGAACAAGTCACTAACTAAATTAAATTTGTATGGTATATGTGGCAACGTATTAAAATGGTTTGAAAATTATTTATATTTTAGAAAACAAACTGTGAAATGTGGGAAAAGCATATCAAAAGAAAAATACATAAATGAATTATCATATATTTTTGTTTCATGTAAATATTTTTTTTTGCTGATGATACTGTTATTTATTGTTTTGAAAGAGATATAAGCAAAAAATAAATTTGGAATTGAGTAATGTTAGCGAATGGATGAAAGTTACTTATGTTACTTGCAAAACAAAAGGTATGGTATTAGGAAATGATTTTCTATACAATAGTTTTATTGAAAATTGCAGTTTTGAAATTGACAATTCTAAAATTGAGGTAGTAAAAATTTTTAAATATTTAGGGGTATTAGTAGATAGAAAATGAAAATTTAAAGAACATGTTGACTATATTTGTAAAAAGATTTAAAAAAATGGTGTGTTAGCAAAGGTGAGTATATATTATGTGAGTGAGTGGACAAGAAAATTAATTTATAATTCTGTTTACAATTTACTTATTGTGGTACTATTTTGTCTATATCTAATAAATCTGATGTCATTAGAATGCAGGTATTACAAAATAGGGCTATGAGGATAATTTTAGGATGGGGTCGGTATAGTAGAACTGTAGATATGATGGATAAATTAAATTGGATGAGTGTTGAAAAATTTTTAGAATATAGAACTTTATTATTTTTTATAATATGTCTGCCCCTTACTTGAGAAGTCTGGTAGTAAAATTCAATGAAATTCATGTACATAATCCTAGAGGTAATTTAAATTTTCCTCTGGAACGTAAAAACAAAAAAGATTCTCAAAATTCCATTTTTTAAAGGTATACAATTGTTTAATAATTTAGAAAATGGTTTAAAAAATATTCCATTCAAAAAATTTGAATTGGAGTTGAAAGAAAAAATTTTGAGTAATTTAATTGTTAATGAAAATGGTTAACTGTTGATGTTTAAAATAGATATGTAGGTTTTATGTTACATGTAATTTATTATAAAAATGTATATTGTATAGCATCTTGCTAAATAAAGTTATGTTAACATAACTTAATTTTGTTATTCCGAGTTCTAGTTAGCCTTATAGTATGTTTACCTGAAATGGCGTGCTGGAAATCGTTAAAGATGTTAAACAGGTGTTTAAGTGATGAATCGCCATTCAAAAAAGTTTCAGAGTACAATCAACTTGAGGTACAGACAGGGCCGTATCTGAGGGGGGTTTTGGGGGTTCACCCCCCCCCCTCCGGAAATCCACCATATTATATGCTTTTGCACCACCACTAGAACGAGCTCCCCGAGCATCAGTGAGGGTAATAATTTATTAAACTGGCATGGAAACCCGCCCCAAAAACTGCCAACAAAACGTAATTTTTGGATTATTGCAGTACCGAGTTTTATCATCAGGAACACTGGACAACAGTAAACGGTAAACGGTGGTGCATGGGTTAGGAGTATCTTTTATGAATAGAGTAGTAGGAATTAATTTGTATTTGAAGATTTATTTATTATTTTTATGAAAGTTTCAGTTAGGCAAGTGGCGCGAAGAAATCTTTTACCATACCTACTGGCAATTCTAAAGGTGTCGTCAGGCCAGGCCAAGAATGTGTAGGAATATATCCGTAATAATGAGAAATCAAATAAGTAGAAAAGGGATATGTATAAATGCGAGAAGGAATATTCACCTATTATTATAATTACTATTTATTATTTTTAAAGTTTTAATATTATACTTGTTTGACTTAAACCTGTTTCAGTTTTTTACTAACCATTTAAACCATTTAAAAATAGTAGGTTTTTTAAAACCATTAAAGCTATTTCAACTTCAACAGCCACTGTTCTAACCCCTCCAGGGCCGGCTCTAGGCGCGTGTCCCGTATACAGGGTTATCCAGTCAGTAGCGTATTTAAAAAGGAGGGGCCGAAACCATTTCAGAATTTGTAAATTTCACTGCAGCTTGAAGATCTGAAGCTATTGGGATTTCCTAAGACTAATTTTAACTAATTTTCCTCAACATCTTTAAAAAAAATTGGTCTGCGGAGACCAAAGAGAATTATTTTGAATGAACTTGTTTGAAAGAAATTAACAAAAATTGTACCTCCCCACACGAAGTTAATTTCTATATACGTCACTGAAGTGATCTAAACCCGTCGCCCCGGCCTACTTTTTTAAAAAGTGACGTGCAAAAAAATATACCATTCTATAGAGGCGTATAAATTTTCAAAAATTCGTTCTTAATGGATTAAGTAATTCCTTGCCGGGGCCGCGCACTTTCATCCGGCATCCCAGTGTGGCGTTTTAAAAAAACAATATACAAAATAAATAAACAAATAATGTAGAATAAACCTCGAAGACTCACGAGAGATGTTTGCTACCTCCCTGAGCAGATTTTACGAGCACAACACGGCCGCCAGCTTTTATACAGTGGAGACGGGCTGGGTTAGAAGTATAGCAAACTGCAAAAAATACGGGCGCCACTTGTTTTGTTTAACGTGCCGATACTCGTACTAAGCCAAAACAAGAAAAGCTAGGTCTTCCTAGATTTACATCGTTTATTCTACTAAGTGGTTTGCGACAACAGTTTATATTCATTTCACTTGCCTACTATATTTTTACTTGATAAACAAATTTAAAGTTACGCACCGTACATGCCCTTACTAAAACATAAGTATATAGTTCTTACAAGCCGGTTTAGATCCCCAAACGTGTACACGTACGGTTCACACGGCATTCGCTACAAGTCACAACGTACGCAAAATATAGTAGCACAACGTCCGCAATAACAGTAGTACAGCGTAATAATGTGTGACAACAGTGTACGCTCTCAAATGTACACGTACTGAATTTAGCTATACTAATTACAGCATAATAAAAAGTACAAGTAAAATATAGGAAGACTTAGCTGTCGTTGGGTCTTCCAAACCACGATGTCCTCCAGTAATCTTAGATGACAGTTCAGAATGGTCAGATGGCAGGATACGACGTCCCCGAGAAGATAAATACATGTGGGTCTCAGTTGCCAATGACCACACTCCAGATTCCAAAAGAAAATAACGTAATCTGGCTTTAGGTGTTGGCATCGAAGCTCCAAAAGATAACACAGGTCCCAAGCAAACGCATATGTCCATCACAAAAAACTGGTCCACAAACAAAAATGTCCTGTCAAACACCTCACAAGGTCGTCCAAGAAAACTTACCTCTGGTTGAGGGTTTTCCTTCCAAAAAAAGAACCAATCAACCCCTTCGTGGCCGAATCCAATTATCCTTTGCGGTTACTACGCAACATCTCCAAGATGACCCAATAAAATAACCCTGAGGCTGTGGTGGACGCTCAAAAACCTGGTTCTATTTCAGATAAAGTGATGCAGTCAGATGGAAAAATAAAACGGCACAGTAACAAGTCGTGGGTGGCTCTCTATATGCCAGAAACTGGCGGAACCCCGAAGAACCAAAACTGCAACAATTGCCAGTATTCCCAATGTCTTCAATTTGGGTGCTCCTTTAGTGGATCTAGTGATTCAAATCCCTCCTTCTGAGGTTCTCCAACAATTCCAAATGGCGAATTACTAAAAATCACTTCCACTTACAAGCCACCAACAAACGACCTTTTCAATTCAACTGCCGACGACCGAATGAATTGGAATCCAACACCCACGCGGTCACTCCCCTCTCATGTCGACGGAAACGGAAATAGTTGACACCACAAATCATCAAAAACTGCGTCAACAATATCGAATCTCAAAATAGTGTCAATTCTGCCAGAATGTCAAAACAACGTCAACAGTGTCAAACGACAATCATAACCTCAACAGTCAGACCAAAACAATACGAGAAATAACTTCGAACAACATTCAGACCAGGACCTCCGGAAAATGAACAGCGACGGCTAAAAGTGAAAACATGTATGCTCCCAAGCGGCAGCGATCAATCTCGCGTCACCTGTGAGCGCTTTCTGCGCGAGTTACAAACAAAACCGGGGTGCAACAAAGCGAATGCCGAGTAAAGTGGGCAAACTATTCCCTGTCCTTCCAACAACTTAAAATCGCCCTTGTGACACCGTCACACCAGCCCCACAAAAGCTTGAGCCGATCCTGAACCCCCCCAAATTTTCGCTAGATACGGCCCTGCGTACAGATCTGACGTGTTTCATCGGTAGAACTGTTGCAAATATATGCTCTGACGGTGCTTAAAATTCCGAATATCAGAATTTTAGAAATTACAGAAGAACTAATAGAATCCTATACCTTTATTGAAAATACATTAATAAATGATATAATAATTATATTGCCTTTTCACGACTAAAAGCAATTCACACTTGAATACTTTCGCCAGGTGAATTAATAAAACAACTACGTTATATTTCAGGAAACATAAAAAGAAATAAACTTCCTCTTGCTGTCGACCCTGAAAACATTGGTACTTATCTTGACATTTCCAAACTTAAGGCATTCCAAATACAACTTCCTCTAACATGGGAAAATATAGTGACGGACATAAAAGGTTACAATATTCAATCTTTGAATAAAAACATTTGGTTAATAGTGACAGCCGAAGACGTACCAGTGACGATAAAATGTGATGATACAACTACGACTTTAGTAGTTAAGGAAAACTCTATTTTAACACTTCAACGAAACTGCCTTGCATATGTCGGAGAAATTTATGTTAGAGCCCAAAATGTGCAAACTTCGAATATAACTCATTATATTAATCCAATTCGTATACCTTACGATTGTTGTGAAGACATGCCTACGAACATTAAGGTTCCAGAATAATTAAAACCTTTAAAAATGAGCTACATAAACTATGAAAGTTTAGAAATTGCTAAACATAAACTTGACCATTATTCAGAAGATATCAACAAACTATTAACTAAGAGTTTTACCGAAAAACACTATTCATGATTTACATACTTTAATATTGTACCTACTTTTATAAAGTCTTTTGTACATATTTTGTAAATGTCGAAGAAAGGCGTTACACCTATACAAATAGGTATAGCTAATAGTCCAGGTGATGATCCACCATCTCCTGCAAGAAATGCTTTACGAAAACTAATCTTAAAAAGTGTCGGAGAACAACGAAAGAAGAAGAAGGAATTGAATTGAATTATAATCAATCAAATGCTTAAGGCACTATGTTATTATTTTATCATCACAAATCTGTATTCTATCTGTGCTGTACATAGGTACACTATTATTATTATTACTTATTTATATAATTCTATTGTTCTATAACGAAAACTATTAATTATCACCATTATTTTATCTTATTGATAATAATTAACCTTCTTATTATTTTTAATCCAATTTTTGTAACATTTTGTACCATTTTAATTTTGTAAAAAGACGTTGCATGGTACCACTTTTTGAAAAATGAGGAGAGCAATTGTTACATTTAGAAAACTCCAGGTGTTTCACGTAAACTACGCATTACTTTTACTATCATATTTACCATCTTTCAACATTCAAATGAATATGGAGTCCATGTGGCCTCCAGAGGGGATGATACTGTGCCTGCTCCCCTCCCCCTTTGTTACCATATAATAATCTGTAAACCAGGGTGTTTACTGTGTGTTTACTATATAATAGTATTTTTCTGGCCATGTTATTATGTATTGTGTGAATGTGGAGTCCATGTGGGGGAAATTTGGACGTGCAGTCATGTGCCTGCTCCCCCCTTTGCTGCCGTGTTATCATTGGAAAAATGTGGAGTCCATGTGACCTCCAGAGGCGATAGTGCAGCCTTTTTACCATATAATAATTTAATTAACGACTGGCAGAGGGTGTTTACTATATAACAGTATTATAATTTATAATGCTTTACCAACTTATTGAAAAAAATATATAAATGCCATTTATAAATTGAAAAAGTTCTGCAAATAACTACTTACAGATGCATATGACATAGCTGAATATAGGTAACATACAAAATATTATCATTAAGCAATTGTAGCGTCATTGTGTTCTCCACTAAAATGTCCCAAAATCGTCATTAAAAGCACAGAAATCGTACAATAATGTAGCCCATTATTGTACGATTTTTTCAATAAGTAGGCCTTGGCGAGATGTAAACATCAAACGTCAGACGCGGAGAAATTGCCCGTCAAAAGTGACCAAATATTCAAAACCCGGCCGATAAAGGCTCATTTAACTTTTCGTACACATTGCGAAATTGTTTCCTATAGAAGCGCAGTCCTTCAGTATACATATTTTAGTAGATTTGAATATCAATAGATTTGTTGTATAGGCTGCACAAGAAGCAGCAGTTTGGTTTTTCTGTCAGAAGGTGCCGTACGTCATTATACTTGTCCCAGGTAGAGCGATCGGTAAAGTCAAGCAACGCCGCGCGTAGTCGGTTCGTGGACGGGTGATCCCTTATTATTATTTTCTTGCCTAATAAAACATTTTTTTTTTCGATTTCAAAAAAAATATAATATGTACCTCGGCACTGAAGTTCTTTTTATGACTCATGTGGTTTATTTGCCTCGGCCAGAGGCCTCAGCAACTAAACTCCACATGAGTCATAAAAAGTTGAACTTCAGTGCCTTGGTACATAAATAACTATTTCTTTTAACGTTTGTAGGCAGTTTGTACAGAGTGAAGCAACTACGTTTGTTCATTGTAATTGAGGATGAGACTGAGGTATAATGGCTATTATTAACTCTGTCGTGTTTGCTGAATCGAATACTTTACACCCTTTTATCATGACACCTTAACAGTTAATAAATGAACTCTGTAAAACTAGCATTTATCTTCTGACCTTAGTTTCACATATTTTACCCTTAGATGAACAACTTAAGCGCATTACCGATAATCAAAGACATCATCAATTTTCTTTTTGTCCTACCTTCAACAATTATTTACTAATATCCGAAAATAAAAACACCTACACCAGGTCAAAATATCACAACCATTGTAAACAAATCGATAATAACACATTAGCCTGCACTACCAATTAACCATATTTTAACACGCATATTAGGACCTTTATGCGAATTATTAAAAATAAAAACCATTTTTCTTGCGATAGGTACGAGAATAGCAACTGTAAATACCATAAAAATTTGACACAAGCTAGAAAATTCAAGCAGTTGGCTCTTTTTTTATAAAACCGTTTATTATTACTAATAAAATACATTCTGTCTTTATACATAGGTATAACTTCTAGTCTAGTATATCTTGTGACTTTTTAGCATTATCTTATTCTAAAAGCAGAATATTTGTTTGGAAAATTTGTTAATTTTCTCTATTCTAATCAACTTATTTCTATAATATCTTAAATTATCTTTAACTTCTCCTACATCCCCCGATTGCACTTCAATATTGAAAAACACCATTGCCGACACAAAAAGGAACCATGCATTTTTTTCCTTTACCGACTTAAATTTTTCCTCAAAAAACTTATTTACTGAACTGTACGTATTTATATTTTTCACAATTTTTTTTCATGATAATGTTCAACCAATCCCAAATTGGTTTCGCTGTCTCATCCTGGCGAAACCAACGGCTATCACAATATCATGTACAAGAAAACTATTAGTTAATATGATTTCAAACTCCACAGGAATAGTATCAATAGATAAAAATTGCAAAATGTATACAAGTGCGTTGACAATGATATCAGAAATAGTTCCCCAAGATTGTTGCAAAGAAAATAAAAATAAAAGGAATTCTTCACTTGACAAATTACATTTGAATCCATTTAAAATTAACAGGTCAGAAACTCGAAAACATTCAAACAACAATTGACGAAATGGATCAACCACAAGCCTCTTTTGCAAATTCTGTGTTATCGAATTCTTATTTCATATAATTTGTTCGGTTTTTAAGGTGTTAATATGTTATTTTATATATTTAATAATTAGAAAATGTTGTAATAAATTTAACAAAATATCGTCAATCTCAAATTCAGATAATAATTCTCATGGTTGTCAGAAAATCATAAATATTTTGACTTTAAATATTTGTAAAAAATCACAAAACCCCAAAATCTCACTAAGTACAATTCGAACCTCAAAACTCCTCTAGAATTAGAAGACCTCAAATCACATGACGAAAACACTTCCTTTAGAATAAATAAAAGAATAGTGGCTAAATTAAAAGAAAAAGTTTGAAAAAAATATCTCTTTCACATATTATTTTTATTCTAAGAGAGGAAGTGTAATGTACCCATCCCTGAATGTTATATTTTACTCATTTATTTTATCTTTTTTGCTATTTTGAGTATTTAAATAACCATTAAGATAGAATAGGATAAATATTTGGGTTGTTACTCTGTGAGATCTAGCCGAACCAGCGCTTTCTCCTTCTGCATTATACCCAACAGTTTCTCCATTACAATTGAAATAAACAATTCAGATATTAGCAAAAAGGGCGTGCAGATGAGCACAAGTAAAGAGTTTACAGTACCAATTTCTACATCATGACTCCGGCCTACTATTAACCCTCAAAAATGTGTATTAAAGGTGCCAGCCCATCTGCAAATGGAGCTAGAATAGAAACCCGCCTTATAATTCGAAAAAATAGCGTGGGCATGACAGATTAATTAAATAGTCATATATATGTCCTGTAAGTTTGTATATGCATAAACCCTTCAAATTTATGTACTGTTCTTGAATAATGCCAAAATCGTAATAAAACTGATTATTTAGAAAAATATTTAGAAAATATTGTAAAATTAATATACAGGGTGACCGTGTTTCGAGTCTATGCATGGGGATCTTGGTTATCTTAAGAGATACGAGGTCGGTTAAATTGGGGCAATGTTGCGGAATTTGATGCCAAGTAACATGGTAAAAAGAAATTTTGGTTGGCCTTTTTCGTTTTGAAAATAATGCGAAAAAACTGAAAATTGTCGTTTTCGTTTTAATTTTTTTAAACGAAAACGAATGGCGCTGGACATTTCTAAGTTAAACATTATTTTACAAGGTTAAACAACACTTTTTTACAAGGAATCTAAATATGACCTTGCATTTTTTTTCTCGTCTCCCTGGACAAAGATATGACGATCAACTTTTATTTTTCTTATAGGCGCCATATTGGATTTTTGCATTTTTGAAAAGAGGATTTTTTTCTGGTTAAAATGATATGTCACACATTATGCTTTACTTTGTTTTTCTTGCCGTAATATCAAATTAATTTGTGCCTTGAGGAACAAGGAGGACAAATTGAACATTTATTGTAAAACAGGATTGTCTACTCGTCTAAGTTTTTGTTGTTCTTGTGTTTCCAGTTTGACTCTTTTAGTGTTAATGTGTTATATGGCAAATGAAGAATAAATAACAAGGTCTCAGATCATACTCTCTTGGTACGTTTATGATTTATTTAATCAATAAATTTAACATTAACTGAATTTTTACTGAACCGTTAAACAATATTCCAAAGCACACTTCGCATCAATGGGTAATCAGGCTTATATTTCCAAGGCACTCTATGCAAAAACGTCAAACTTGATGGGGCTTACGTTTCCAAGGCACTCTATGCAAAAACGATTAATTTGATATTACGGCAAGAAAAACAAAGTAAAGCATAATGTGTGACATATCATTTTAACCAGAAAAAATCCTCCTCGCGAGAAAAAAAATGCGAGGTCATATTTAGATTCCTTGTAAAAAAGTGCCTTAATAATGTTTAACTTAGAAATGTCCAGCGCCATTCATTTTCGTTTAAAAAAATAAAAACGAAAACGACAAATTTTCAGTTTTTTCACATTATTTTCAAAACGAAAAGGGCCAGCCAAAATTTCTTTTTACCATGTTACTCGGCATCAAATTTTGCAACTTTGCCCTAATTTAACCGACCTCGTATCTCTTAAGATAACCAAGATCCCCATGCAGAGACTCGAAATACGGTCACCCTGTATAAAAAAAACCTACTTCTTATAGTATTAACAAATAAGTATCGATTTTTGTGCATGTAACTATAAATCAGGAGAGATGTTTTTTCGGCATAGTAGATAAAGGATAATAAGTTGAAAAAAAAATGCACTACACGTACCTCAATCAATCAGAACATACGGGTTCCATCGGCTAGGTGGTATTTTACTCAACTGCAGCCGTGAGATGTAGGAGACTCCGCCGTTTCCTATACATCTACTAGAAAGAGTTATTCATTATTGTTGGTGATGTGCCACAAAACATCCCTCTTGACCTATTATTATATTATTATTACTTTTCAATCTAACCTCCCCATTATGAATTCTGGAATTCCATAATTTTCTTTTGTCTGTAAAATTATTTTTGATTTCTGTACTGTGCTTTCTTATTAACTTACTTTTTGTTATTAGGTTAGGTAAGAAAGTGAACTTAGTGCGCATGTATTGATTTCTAATCTTTAACAGATACTGAATCCAAACCTCGTTTTGGCAACTAACTTTTTTCTTTGTATTACCAATTAAACTTAATTGAAAAACTCTCGGTCGGAAACTATCTAAGAAATTTGTATTACCAGTAAAGGCGATAATAAATAAATTAAAATAAATATAATATACATTCCTCGTTTAAAATTTAATGGTTTTATTAGGGCATTTGTAAGATTTTAGAATAATATTTAACGTTTTTTACCGACGTATGCACTTTTACAACATTATGTTTGTTTCTTATAACATTTACTAATTTTAAGGTGACCACTTGAAACTAAAGACTATTGGGTATATTTATGAATACTAAATGAACTTATTTCGTAAAGTCATACTTTCTTAGATCGTATATATGTTGCCAGGCGAACTGTAAAAGCTGACATATAAATCAAATTTAAAGAGTAGCATTCTCGTACATGATTTGTTCTGGTCGCTTCATTTAAAAGTATGTGGCCTGTTTTCTGTCTTCTGATTATCTACAGAAGCCGCTATATAGTTGCCAGATCCGCAACGTGCATATTGCAATATAGTAATTTGGTAGTATTAGGGCCAAAATGAAGACATTCAGTTGTTTCAACAATGTTTTCTGCAAGGACATGTTTTGCGCGCTATCGCTCCGAATGGACCTGAAGATCAAATTTCGTAGGAATCGCATGCAGTCCACCGCCTCTTAAGTCACCACCGCGATCCCACTAACAAATACACAAATCGAAGGCAAGAATTGAATTAGTACTGTCATGCACTCCGGGGTAATGTTAAATGGAACTGAAGAAGTGATAACCTCTAGATGCTCTTTTCTTTGCCACATTCTAGTTCATTCTTTTACATTAGCTTTTTTTTCTGTATACGCAGCAGCTTGATGGCTGTTTTGTTCAAATAAGAAATAAGAGATATTTTAATTTGCATATATAGCGGTGCCGCCTTACACATACCCTAAGTTAAAAATAAAATTACTTATAAATTATGCAAGTCAATTACCATAATTTCTTGTATATACTGTCAACAATTTCATTGTAATATATTATTAGAGTATATTATATTTACATAAATGCAGGTGAGTAAAAAGGAATGAAATGTTACCAAAATAATTGGTGCAACCCTGGCTTTTGTTTTGGATGTTGTTTAGCCAAAGTAAGAAATTTTGTAGATATTATATTCTTTATCCTATTATATTCCTTGGTATATCCCTATATACAGTTGTATCTGCCTTTCCTTCTAAAAATTCCATGCAAATGAAGCAAATAAACTGTTATATGAACATTAGCAATAATTATTAGACATAACAAAATAATAACACTAGTTTACACGGTTTATATAATTTCGACAAAATGTGTATTTCCTTATAGATTCTGGTGCGTTGAGTAAGGGAAAAATAGTGCAAGAAATCTGTCACGTCTAGTTTAAAAAATATTTATTAAATACAACAAATATAACAATAACATAAAATGTAAAGAGAAAAAATTAGAAATGATTGATTTTACTTTTCTTTTTATAATTTTCTTGATCTGTTTCTCTTAAAATAGACCAGTAGTAGTCCCCTAACATACATTCGTCTCTAAAACCTTTGTGTCCGTTTTCAAAAATTTTAAGGTCTTGGTGAAAACGCTCGCCTTGCTCGTCATTCACGTCGCCCAAGTTTTCAGGAAAAAAAGTCCAGGTGTGAATGAAGAAGATCTTGAGAGACATATTCACACCCAATGCATGAAAGTTTTTTTAACAAATCGGCAATATTTTTTTGATGTAATGATGTTCTTTAGCTCGACTGTACCACAGGCACAAAAAACATGAATATTTTGTATACCCGCCCTGTAAGCCCAGTGACATAGGTACCAACTAATTTTAAATCGCCACATATTTTCCACAAATTATCCTTTTTGCTGAAATATCTGCTGAAAATTTGACTTCTTTTTCGATAATAAGTTATTTTGGTATTTGGTGTCAATAAGTTCCACTAATGCAGAGGAGAGGCAAGAATCTCTGCCTTAAATCTAGGTAGTTGCAAGTCTCGTACAAGGTCGTTCAATTCATTTTGGTTTATTAAATATGGCGTTTTTTCATCTTCGATTACGAATTCGTCATTTTTTTCATTCTCCATAAACAAATCTTTACTATCATACAGGGTGTGGCAGGGTTTCCGAATGTGATATTGGTTTTGAGGCTGATGGAATGTCAAGATATTCAATTCTATGTATATTTTTTTAATTAAAAACTGCAGTTTTTGTCATACAAATATAACAGTCATTTTCGTGATTTGACGGTTCTCTCCGTACAAGCGTAAGCCTACAGCTTTTACAAAAAGAATGTGGGGCCCACTTTTTATCTTTTCTCATCTCAGTTGCCTGTAAGGGTCTATGTGTACGTTTGGTTGGCTGTATCAATGTAATTTTATTTCCAACTAGCAGGAAAAAATAGCGAATTTGAAAGGATTACAAAAAATACGGGTATTTTTAAAATATCCATAGATACTAATGACACTAGTTTAAAAGTTATAAGTAGGCGATATAATTTTTTTTTTGAATTTCAAACTTTATGCCGGCATAAATTCGTCTCTTTTTTCTCTTGAGCCGGAATTTTACCTTCGTTAAGATGGGCATTGGTTTCGGAATATGCTCGGAACGAAAACACGGTAATAAAGAATGTATAAAAGTCCAACGCAGGAAAGAAAATGTTTTTAAAGAATGCGGGCAGCGTTGCCAGATTTCCTATACGAGTAGTCGTTATTTGTTGGCGAATACAAGTTTGTGCATATTGAAGCCCAATTTCTGAACTCTGTAATACCGAAAAAATAAAGCTCGCATCACACGACCACTTACTCACTTTTGTTTATCATTTATTTTTAACGCCTTTGAAATATGGCAACAAAGCACTTCTGCCAGCGAGGCGCCGACAAAACCAGTTAGCCAACGCGTTTTGTGCCTGTTTCTATAGTACGTAAAGTTCGCTGCGTATTTGGGCTACCACACAGCGCTCACTTTTTCGGCCGCCGGCAAGCTTGGCCGCCGGCGCAGAGACCTCAGTGGCGTTTCTTATGTTCGGGAGTTAACGTGCGCAAAATGAGTAAACAGGGAAGAACGTTGCATTCTCAAGCACGATAAATAATTGTCAATGTTATGAGGGTTTGCCTTCCTCCATAGTCTACGGCATCACCGTTATTAACTCTAAATTAAATAACAATTATATGAAAACTAAGTCAGTGAGTTACACAAAATTTAGCTACGCCCCTAAACTGTGACTAATTCTATAATATTTACGAGTTCTTCCCCCTTGCGTCGCACCCATTCTGCCGTAAGGGGGACTATCTTGTTGTAAATAAAAACCATAGGCAAAATACTCCTTAAATTATGCAGCCGGAATAGAAAAGTATAGCTATTATTTATCAGATGGCGCCGAAAACAGACGATCCATGAACTGTTGTCGCTGCTGTTACAGGGCAGTTTAAATTTTACGTTTTGGCGATATACTCAACTAAGCTGGAGTATTATAACGATAGCACACCCTAAGTTATAATACTCCATGATCAATTGATTGCTTCGGCAATTGATTGATTCCTTATTGAATTGATCGTCTAGGCAACGTTTGTCTATATCACTTTATAGTCGGGTGAGCCATACTGATGACGGATTACCCTCCCGAAACAGTACTGTATATGGTCGACTATCTCTCTGTTTGTTCAATCATTTTCGGTTAGTTAACCGACGCCGTGGAGACGGTATAGATGGCGGGTCTCGGTAAATGTGACGTGAGTCTTTTGCCGATCAAGACCGGTGACTTTGTCCCGCACCTTAGGCTGTGCTATCGTTATAATACTCCATGATCAATTGATTGTTTCGGCAATTGATTGATTCCTTATTGAATGGCTCGTCTAGGCAACGTTTGTCTATATTACTTTATAGTCGGGTGCAGTACTCGAAGAGCTCTAGAATACACTAGTTTTCACATTAAAAACATGTTATGTTGGGTAGAAAAAAGGAAAGTCAGTTGAAAAAATGCGCTCTAGCCGGGATTCTAACTCGGAACTCATACTGGAGCCATATAAACTAAGCAACGGGTGTTTCATCGGTTAGGTGGCACTTGGTCCAACTGACTATTTAGAGTAGTTGTAGAAATCTCCTATATCTCACCGCTACTCGTTAAAATAGTCAGTTGGAACAAATGCCACCTAGCCGATGGAACCCCTAGATATAGTCTACCGGAACACTTAGCCAACTAAACTAAGTATGTAGCATTCTTAAGTGAATTTTTATAATCCCTGGTCAGCAAATTCCAACAATGTAAACAATTCCTCCTCCGCAAAGTTTCCAAACAAATAATTACATTTAACACACTATATCTCCAAAACGAAGCTTTAACATACAAGTTCATATGAACTTTTCTTTATATTGTCACACTTATCGTGTGTGCCGGAGGGTTGGACTGACCCCCACGGCTTGCTGGGATCACTGGGAGGGGTTGCTGGCACTAATGAAGCGCAATGCGAAGAGACACAGGTATGAACGAAAACAACTTGTATTGTCCAAAACTCACAAGCACATGCTCAACAGCATCCTGACCATTTCTAGCGGCGCCCTTGCACCGGCGGCGCGATGCCGCTGCTGACCAGCTGACGACTTCAACAGTACCCGGGGGGTGCTGTCATCTGCCCCTCGGAGCCCGACCTGGACAAGGAGGCTAATAAGCGGGATCCGTTGCCAGGCCAGACCACCGAGAGTGGTCAGTGATCGAGTAGCTGCTAATAAGCGGGATCTACTAATGCCCAGCTTGTGGCTGGCGCCAACTTTATACCCGCAGATTTTGCTGAATCAGCGATTGGACTTCGATCTATCTAGTGTTTATCTTATTGAATAATCCTCGTATACAGGGCAAATCGTATACAGGGTTTCGATGCCCACTATGGGGATCTCGGAAACTAGCAGAGCTAGAACAAAGGTTAAATGGGGAAAGAATTGCGGTTTTGAATGCTCAATCTAATGCCCATTTTGGATTTTAAAAAAAGTTCATGGCTCACTAGATATTTTGAAAAGAGTGATTTTTTCTATTTCATCAGATCTCTGTAGCTCCGTTATTTCTGATTATACAGAAAAACTGTAGAGACAAAAATTGTAGATAATTTTGGACTTAATAAGATAATCTTATCCAATTTTTTATGTTGTTTGTGATTTTTGAGATATGGCATAAACTTGTTATTTAAACGTAAATCATAGTTGGCTGTGGCCTTCTAAAATCGGCCATTTTTTTATCTTTCCAAAGATATAATACTCGGCATAGTTATTATAAAAAATAAAAGAGCTATGGCTAATTTTCTGATTTTTTTTTAAATTTTCGTGGACGATGTGTCTTCCGCCTGCGAGAGGCCCCGTTGATCGGAAAAACCGTTCGGCCGTGTGAGATATTTTTCCGATTTTGGGGTTTGCGCCGTGATTCGAATTTGGCTAGAGCGGGGTCCGGGAAATTAGAGACCTGCCCAGAAAAAGAGCGACGAGGCAAATCGGGCCGCGCCGTCAGATCTAGCGATTTTGTCGTAGATCTACTGGTTTCGTTCTTTGTCTACGGATCTAACAAATTTGTATAGTAAATCTCCTAAATTCTTACGTCTTATAAAGTAACTAAGAAATATAGCCTAAAAATTAATATCATTGACAAAAACAACTTGTAAGTTTATGTCGATATATCGCCATTGACGACATTATAGTTCCATCTAGCAACAAAATACAGAATGTGTACACGTCGCAAATGTTTCTCTGCTGACTTTTCGAAAAACTTGACAATTCCAATAAAAATATGACCTCCTGTATTCGGTTGCATTTTTTCTTAGGTTCTTAGGTACGAGCACCTCATCTATTATGATTATCTGATTTGTCATATGATTTGAGAAATAATTGTTTGTCAAGTTTTATTTGTTTTCTTTTAAAATTTATAGAAAAATACCTTCTTCGAGTTGCTGTCGTGTTTATATGTATAGCCTGCCGTTTTTGACACTTTTGAATTTTTACGACTGTAATCGCGTTGCGCGGAGACGTGGTCACGATATCGATGTTTTGAAAGTTAGGTTAGGACCACCTGGAAATAAAAACCGTATTTTTTCCTTAAAATTCGACGATTTACCAATTTCCCAGCGTTTTGGAAGCCCGGATGCCAATTTGCCTCCGTTCTTTCGAACAGGTACCCGAACGCTGAAGGTTTTGTTTTGTTTGTTTTGTGAAATATGGTATTTTAGAAATGTTTCACGGACGTCTCCTTATTCTATTTCCCCGAAAACTGAGCATGAAAAAGTCGATAAAATGGGATGGAGATGGAAGGAACTACGTGACCCGGACAAAGATACAGGTTAGGCGTGAGTATGTTTAGATGAGATTGGGTAACTTTAAGAATTTAAGGTCCCCCCTAATACCCGGTGAGGCTTTTGAGAAGTCCTCTTCAAAAATTATATATGCGACAAGGGAAAATATTCCTTCACATCGGGAGCACCGCAGGTCAATCGATGACATAGAGGATCATTTGAATATGATTGTTTGTTCGTAGGATAAAAGACTTCTTAAGACCAGCAGCAGGCAGTGCCGTGTTTTACTTATCTGGATGGTATATGTCAACCCTTAGTCTCGGGTACCTAGTTACGTGGGCGAGCGTAACAAATTTGTTTTTAAAAAGATGTTTATTGGCAAAAGTTACAAGAGAGACTGTCGTAATAGAACATGTTTTAGTATATATAATATTAAAAGTGTCTTCTCAGCATGTAGCGTCTTCTTTCCAGAAACATGGCATATGTGTTCATGTAACTCCTCCGGCCCTACTGGGAAGCATATTCTTTAGGATGTGGTTCCCAAAAGTTAAATGATGATTTCTTCTCGGGTTTCCTTTTGTTTTGGGTTAATAGAAAATTTTTGAAAATGTTTTTTAATTAATTTGAGCAAGAGTAGTAATAAAACAATTAATATTATAATGAAAATAAAAATTGTAAAAATGTTAATTTTCTTTGTTTCAAGTGGTGACGACATGTCTTCTAAAATCTTCTTCTGTTCTTCAAGGGTGTCTTGAATACTTCTTGTTTCTTCTAAGTTGATTTTGTTGAGGCTGAGTTCTGGCAGACCTAGCTTCTTCGGGATGCTAGTGAGGTTTTTACTCGAAAAGTTTATAGAGGGTAAAGATACTTTTATAAAGGGTAGTTTGCTAGTTTTATAGCTTTGTAATATTGTCGAATTTAATTTTAAAGTGCAATCGGAAAACAGTTCAACTAAGTAACTTCCTTGTAGTGGTGTATTATTTGGTACTGAGTTTTTACAGGAACTAACAGCTATTCGCTTTGACGGAACAGTTATTAGCCATTTATTTTTGACAACTTTGGCTATCTCAACTTTTTGGATAGTAGTCTTGAAGGGAGAACAGTTCGTTAAATTTTTGAATGATATTAATTGCACCTCGCAAGGAGCGTCATCATCAACATGCGTAGGACTAACTTCTTCACAAATGTACTTGGTTTCTTCAATTTTCTTGCAGATTTTGTCCATGGAAACATACTTTTCATTGTTAAGTGCAAGGAATGGTTTATAAGGTAGGCAAAAGTAAAAATCGGGTTCATTATTTTTTGGGATTGGTAATGGTAGGATTTTGTAATATTGGTATAACTCTGATTCAACCAAGGGTATTTCTAAAATAAATGTGATACTGAACTCTTTTGAGTAGCTTTTAATTTCAATAAGTTTTTCGAAATTCAAAATATTATCAATAGTTGGTGAAAGAGGTACTTTGCCTAACTTTAAATATTTTTCAGATTCTTTTATTTCTAATAACAAGTCTATAGGATTTATGATTGAGTTATGTAAAGTATTCAATTTTGCAAAAGAAACTGCTACTTCCATTCTATCAAATATATTGTAGATATTTTGGTATATATTAGTAAGTTGATGAATCAAAATATGAATTTGAAAATAATTGAAGTCATCTAGTTGGGCTTGAGCGAATTTCTCGAGAGCTTCTCGTATTTGATTAATTTTAAATTCTATTTGTTTTTGGTTGTGAGTTATGTTTGTCACTGTTTCCTCAAATTTCTTAATGGTAGATTTTAATAACGTAATTTGACTGAAGGCAACACCCTTTAATTTGTTTTGATTTTCTTGTAAGTTTTTTATCTGCATGTCATATTTTTGGCTATCTTCTTGATCTAAATTTCCTGTAATACATTTAATGAGAGATCCCAAAGGATTAAGTAAGCCTCTTTTCTGTCTAGTTACATTTTGAATAGGATTTATTTGATTTATTTGTAAATCGATCTGCTTTTCTAATGCAAACAAATATGAAAATGAATTATTGTATTCGTCACCATAGTGTCCAATTTTACTTTTAATGTCATTATTAAGTTTATACACTTGATTTTTTATTTCTAAATATCTTGAAACTACTGGGGCTAAGTCGTATACTTGAACAAGTGGCCAGTGATTAGATACAATTTGTGTTGTTCCTAACTTGTATGGGAAGAGTCCGGGATAGGAGTTGAGGTTATGGAAGTTTGTGTCGGTTGCGTCGATGGTCCAGGTCCATCTGTAACAACGTGTTTTATTTTAGTCTCGTTTTTGTGTGTAATCTCTGTCTTGTTTGTTTTTGGGTTTTGTATTTCAATTTTTCCGTTTTCGAGAATTTTTGTAACCAAATAGGGGCCTGTAAATTTGGATTTTAATTTCGCTGACCTCGGATCCACTTGTTTAAAAACCTGAGTGCCTACTGTAATTTCAGCGGCTGTCTTACTACTGTTTCGCTTGTTAATTATATTTTCCTTTTTGTCAACACATTCGGAATGAATTTTATCATAAAGCGCTTTCGTGTTATTCTGATGATTGTTAACATATTCCGTGAAAACTTGAGCGGGTATAAGTGACATCGGATCGCGAGAGTCTGTATGACCTGAGATTATTTCAAAAGGCGTGTGATTAGTATGAGAATGAATTGTGCTATTGTAAGCTATTATTGCGTATGTCATTAAGGTCGGTATATCAGATGTTTTGTCCTTTTCTCTAAGAATTCGAAGGTGCTCAATTAGGGTTGAATGTAGTATTTCTATTGGGGAGTTTGACTCATGATGACGGGGGGTGGTGAAATGTACTTTTATATTATGAGTTTTCAATAAGTCATCTAAAACGTCGTTTTTAAATTCTGAGCCGTTATCACAAACAATTAGCTTTGGAATTCCGTGGAATGAAAAGAAATGAACTAGTTGTTGGCAGGCCGATATTGCTGTTCCAAAGTATGGTAAAGCTTGAGCAAATTTCGAAAATTTGTCTATTAAAGTTAGAAATTTATATTTTCCTGTAATAAATGTGTCAATATGTAATATTTCGAAAGGCCTAGAAGGGGTTTGAGTCAAAACTAGGGGTTCATTAGGAGGTCTTCTATTGTATTTTGACCGTTGACATATTTCGCATTGATTTATGTACTTAGAAATATCGGATTTTTGAGATTTCCAATAGTAATTTTGTTTTAAAAATTTATAAGTTTCGTCGATTCCACGATGATTTGTCTTGCCTTCGTGTTTGTATTTTATAAGCATCTGTCTCTCTTCCGGTTTAACATTATTAATAAGTTTGGTACATTCGATAAGTTTGCAATTTTGAAAATGTGTATTAAGTGATTCTTGGAAGTAAGGCCGTAATTCTTTAGAATGAAAGTAAATATACATGGTTTTGTTACTTATGTATTCTCTTAAAAATTTTGTTATCTCATTAATATTGGTAGGTAAGGTTGCATAAATGATATGGAGGTCGTCAAAATTTTCTTGTTCAATTTTTGAGTATAACTCGTAGGGTGATTTTTTGATAATCATCTGGTTTGGTCGATTGTTAATAATTTCGTCTAATATTGGGATATTGGTCGTAGTTTCGGGGGCATTGATACTATGCGCAGTGGCATCAGTAGTCGGTGGTCGTATTTGTATATTTTGCAAAATTCTTATTTTTTGTTTGGGGTTTTCAGGTAAGGTAAATTTTTGTAAATCATTCATTATTTCGTTAATTTCTTGCTTGTCAATATCATTCTGTTTTAAAGATTCGTCTAAGTCAGTAGTTAAGTCTGAAGTTGGGGAAGGATTAGGTAAAAATTTTGATTCTTGGCGCAAAAATTCATCTATGTCAAAGTCTATTATTATTAAAGGTAGATTGGGTTTCTATTGCATTTAACTGAATTCTAGAAAGGGCATCTGCATTGGAATTTTGTTTTCCTTTTTTATATATAATTTGGTAATCGAACTCTTCAAGTTTGAGGCGCCATCTGACTAATTTGGAGTTAGGTTCTTTCAGATTAAAGAGCCAAACGAGAGGGCGATGATCTGTGTATATAAAGAATTTTCTACCGTATAGATAAGGCCTAAAATACTTGCATGACCATAAAATTCCGAGTAATTCACGCTCAATAGTCGAATATTTTTGTTCCGTATTGTTGAGGGTGCGTGATGCGTATGCGATTGGCGAATCGTTAGGCGGGGTTCCTTGTGACAGGACTGCTCCTAATGCTACACTAGAGGCATCTGTTGTTAGAACGAAGGGTTTGTCAAATTCTGGATATTTTAAAATAGGGGCATTTATCAGCAAATCTTTTAAATGATTAAAAGCTTCGATAAATTTCGGAGAGTGATCTACTTTACGGTTTTTCTTGAGGCATTCAGTTAAGGGTTTACTAATTTTGGAAAAATCTTTGATAAACTTACGGTAGTAACCAGCTAAACCTAAAAATGACTTAATTTCTTTTTGCGTACGGGGTATAGGAAAATCTTTAACTGCCTTAATGTTATCCGGGTTGGGCTTAACTCCGTCAGTGGTAATTTGGTGTCCTAAATAAGCTACTTCTTTATGTAAAAATTCCGATTTGTCCAGTTGGACTTTAAAGTTTGATTCTCTAAGGCGTTGGAAAACTGATTTTAGTCTGTCTATATGTTCTTGTAAAGATGTCGAGAAAATTATAATGTCGTCGAGGTACACTAAACATGTTTCGTTTTGTAATCCGCGCAGAACATTATTTATAACCCTTTGGAACGTAGAGGGTGAGTTTTTAAGTCCAAATGGCATTCTTTTGAATTCAAAATGACCGGTGTCTGTAGAAAATGCTGTTTTTGGGATGTCGTCCGGTGACATTTCTATTTGGTGAAAGCCGTTCGCCAAATCGAGTGTCGAGAAGTATTGGGCTTTTCCGAGTTTGTCTAGAATGTCCGAAATGTTTGGTAATGGAAATTTGTCGTCAATTGTCTTGTCATTAAGTTTGCGATAGTCAATCACAATCCTCCATTTTCGTTTTCCTGATGACCCAAATGGGGCTACTCCACGGGGAATTTGAATGTTGGATTATGCCGTTAGATAACATTTTGCTAATTTGCGTTTTGACTTCTTGTCTGTGAATTTCGGGGTATCGATATGTTTTTGTGAAAATGGGAGATTCGTCAGTCAATTTAATTTTGTGTTTTATTTGGTTCGTGAATGTCAAAGGAGTATTTTCTACATAAAAAATATCTCGGTATTCGAAACATAATTTTCGAATTGCGTCATATTCTTCTTGATTACAGTGACTTAAGCGTAAATTTTTTAAATTCTGTTTTTGTAGTTGTTCAATATGGTCGTCTAGATCTTGGTCAGTTTCCATTTTTTCGAAAAAATTTATTTCAGCTTCATTGATTAGTACAATATCAAAGGGCTTAAGAAATTTAATTTTGATTGGATTTTCCGAAATATTAGTAACAAAGGTAGTAGCGAATGAATCTACAATATTGCAAACTGCCTCAGGCATTTCTGCTTTTCCAAAATTTGTGTAAGGTAAGATACAAGTGCCAGAAATTTTATTTACGGGTACTTTTATTTTTTGTACGCTTCGGGGCTGTATAATTATTTCTAATGTCGTGAAATTTGCATTTATGAAATTTGAAACGATATATTCAGTGTTATTTAAGGGAATAGCTACATAAGGCGTAACTAGATAGTCACAACGTAAATCGATATTTGACATAATTTTATGTTTTAAGAAATCGGTGCCAAATAATCCTGCATAATTTTTTGAAAAATCAAATAAATAAAATTTATGGTTTCCATTCATTTGAAATGAGGGAAAAACTGGAATTTCCATCGCTTCGTTATGTATGGATCTAGCGTGGGCTGTTTTTACACAAAAACGTTCTTCGAAAATAAAATCTGTAAAGTATTGATGAGCTAATTCGGGATTAATAAAACTTCTTGAACTACCTGTGTCTATTAAAAAATTTGCATTTAGTTCGGGGAGATAAACGTAAGGTAAGGTGGTTTCGTCGGTATTATTTAGATAAATTACGTTGTAGGGTTTTGGTTCGGAGTTATCTGAAAATTTTCGTTTTCAGTTGTTTTGTCTGAGGGTTGGGAAAAGTTGGTATATTCGTCAAAATTCGGGTGTTCGGGGTAATATAGAAATTGGGATAATTCGTCATTTTCGTGGTAGTTTCCGTCAGGAATTTGAGGTTCAATTTGTAGGGTTGTTTCGGTACTCTCTACGGGGTCAATAACCTGGTTATAGCATTCTTCAGAAATAAAATTTTGATGTAAAACTGTATTTCCTGTTGTAGTGTCCATTGGTTCGTTTTTAGTTATTCGAGTAATTTTAGAGAAAGGTTTTGGAAAATTTTGAGGGGATCTTTGAAATTGATTCGGTTGATACTGATTTGATTGGTATTGATTTGGTTGATACTGAGGTCTAAAATTGGGATTTTGAAATCTTTGCATAGTGGATGGTGAATTAAAATTTCTATATTGGTTATTATAAGATGGTGAAGGGATATTTTTTGGTGGAAATTGAGGTTGTACGTTAGGTCGGGGATAATTAGAAAAAGTCGTTGGTTGGTACGTTGGTGGTCTTGGATAAGATTGGGTACTTGTAGAAGGTTGTAATCTCATGTTAGGTCGTGAATTTTGAAAATTAGGAACTATTTTAGTTTGTGGAATTTGTGAACGATTTTTGTAATATAAAAAGTTTTCTTCTTCTCGGACGAATGCCATAGCTTGCTCCAAGGAATCGGGATTTTTTAATCTTACTATAAGCTGTAAATGATAATTGAGTCCATTGATAAAAGTTTTGAGAATAAGAGCTTCATACTGAGTTATTTTCAAAAGTTTTACGTTTGCTGTATAGTTAGAAGCATTAATTTTAGAGACCAGTAGACTTCTAGCGTCTTGTAATTTTAAGCCAAAATTATGATTGTTTTCATTTTTATCGGGTCTTAAAGATATAATATCTTGTATAATACAGTCCTCTGTTCTTTGATCAGAAAAAGTGACAATTAGGGCATTTTTAATAAGTTCCCAAGAATTAAGTTCTACTCGAGAAGCTATTAAGTCAGCTGCTCTTCCAACTAGCTTACTTATGACAGTATCAAACAGACAAACATTTATCGGTGCGAGAGGGGTTGTAGCATTTTGATGGTTGGTGAGAAAGTTTTCAACGCAACGAATAAATCTGTTAATTTGTTTAGGGTTTCCGTCGAATCGAGGAATGTTGTCGGCTTGGTACCTTATCATTTGATAGTCTGGGTTTGCCATAGTACTTGAAATTGTTGAATTTACTGGGTTAGAAGTAGGAATATTTTCAATTTCCGAAAGTTGGAGAGTGTTAAACAAATTTGCTAAATCTAAAAGTTCGTCCAGATTGGCGAAACAGAAATATAAACAATATATACAAAAAGGGGTTAATATGAATTTTGTTTTAGGATTCACTTACAATGCTAAGATGAAGATGTTTTTCTTCATGGAAATCTTCTTTTTCTTCTTAACCTACGGGTGCAATAGGAAAAACGATGCTGTCTTCTCCCTGCGGTGACCAAAAGGGTTGTACGACGATGCTGTTCCTGGGGTCCCCTGATCTGTTGAGCCGTCTTGTAAGAGCCAAGTCCACACCTTTCGGTTTCACACTGTTTTTAACCGAAGATTCGGAACCGATCGCGAGTCGATATCTATCGATAGGTCGAAAAAGGCAACAGTGATCCGCACGACTGCGCCAGTTACGTGGGCGAGCGTAACAAATTTGTTTTTAAAAAGATGTTTATTGGCAAAAGTTACAAGAGAGACTGTCGTAATAGTAATAGTATATATAATATTAAAAGTGTCTTCTCAGCATGTAGCGTCTTCTTTCCAGAAACATGGCATATGTGTTCATGTAACTACCTACGCTGTGAGCGGTGAGTTACTTAGTCATACGGCTACGAATCACCACCGTCAGCTTCTATTTTCTATTAAAAACCGTAAAGTACAGCGGGCAAACCGGCAAGTCGCGTGGAGTAGGTTACGCAAACCTCTACAAAGAGGCATGAACAATAATTATTGCTTAGTTAGTTTTTGTTTTTATGTATTAAAAGTGAACGCAAATATTGAATGCCAGAAATGGCAGCTAGACAGAAAAAATAAATAAAATGGAAAAAATAATAAGAACTAAGCAGGTGACTGCGACTGTGAAATGACAGGCCTCAAAAATAAAATGTGTTAAGAAAGCTATAAAGTGAGTTGTTTCGCTCGGTACCTGTGAGTAAATCAGCTGAATACGATTTCCCTTTACAGTGAGATATGGCAGTAGTATCTACTTACCCTCGAACAGATCATCGGATGAGCTATCGAGCTTCTGAATTGATCAAATGTGTACTTTATTGAAAATAAACTATGGCGACGAAGTCCCGGAAGTGTTATTTACTAACAAAAACATTCAGCACTAACGATGGAATGTAATACAACCGCTGATGAAATTACACAAAAAAGTAAGAATAGATATCGTTCATATAATTAATTGCTTATAATAGGTATGAGCTGCGAAACAGCTAAAGTTAAGGAATGATCAAAGTTCAAATATTTTAGTTTTAATTAACCTTTGGCTGAATAAAATTCTAAACTTATTATTATTTTCTAAGTATAATAGAACTGTGTTTTTTGCATTGCAAAAAGAGAATACTTTTCGGGCTATTATATGGGGTGTCTCAAATAAAGTCCGATTATATCCTTAGTTTTTGATATAAAAAAGACCAGCTTAAAACCAGAATGATGCAGTTTTTTCTGGGGAATCCGAATCTAGCTTCAGAATTGATATACAGGGTGCTATCGAATAGTTACGGACCAAAATACTGGGTGTCTATTTAAGAAGGGCCACTCGAGACATTCTTGACAGATATGCATTTTTCAGAGAACTTTATTTGAAAGAAAAAAATGCATTTTTGATGAGCTCACTTCTCGTAAAACACACATGAGATCCATGGCCTACTTTCCGAAATATTTTTCAAAATCCCGAAATTTACCGAAATTATTATTACCGAAAAAATTTCTTAATGAAATTTCTGAGCAAAATAGATGGCTTTAAACCTAGTTTATAAGAATTTGGGAAAATACCATGGTTTGTTGTGTGCTCTGAAACACTAAAAAAATATATACAGGGTGTTTCCTTAACGGTGAAGAAGTACCATATCTCAGGAATTAATAGTCCTGGAGCTTTGGGAAAAAAATCTTCTTAAGTAATGTGGTCACGAAATTATTTTTCGTAGGTCGGCCGCTAGGGGGCATATTCGCAACAGTAAATTTGAAAAATGGCTTTTCTCAAAAAATTACTAATAAAGGTATATCAAAAATAATTTTATTGCAAATTCTTAGGAATTTTTGCTTTAGCACTTCAAATAGAGGTGAAACGTGCGGGTAAACTTTGACTTGAATATCTGCTGCTAACTCCGGTTTGGCTTAATCGAATATCGAATTGGTCGAATTTGGGCTTGTTGAAGAGAGCTTCCTTCTTCTATCAAAAATGATTGTCCGGTAAGGTCATTTCGAATTTCGTGGTCACCGCTAGAGGGCGCAATTTGAAAAATTTCCCTTTTATTACAATTTTCTCTGATATTTTAAATGCAATGACATATTTTATTCTGTTATAATCAAAAAGTAGATTTACAACAAAAAATACCCAAGATTCAAATCGATATCTTCATTAGTTTCGGAGTTATCGCCAAAAGAGTAATCATTATTAACAGGTTATTTGGAAGAAGGTAGGTATTTGTTGTTGTCAAAGATTTCCATGGTCAAGCTTGCCATGAAATAAATAAAAATCTGCTTGAGCTTTTCGTAAATACCTTACAGCGTATTCACGTTCCGCAAGTGGAGCATGATCAAAATATTGAAAATATACGGCAAGCATATCCTAAGCCCCTCGGCATTCGTATAAGACATTTTTTTAATAAATGCAACACACAACTTTAACTCAAAATTTACAAAAATTCAAGATTTGACACAATACTAATATTAAATCTTGATTGATGTGACGTTTACTTTTTGCTTCCCTAGAGACCAAACGATTTTGTTTCTTTGCTTACTAGATGATTTACAAGATAATTTTATATCGATAGGTAAGGTAAGTAAATTAGAAATACGTTTAACGGAATAAAAAGTGAGAAAAATAGCAATTTACGAAAAGCTCAAGCAGATTTTTATTTATTTCATGGCATGCTTGACCACGGAAATCTTTGACAACAAATGCCTACCTTCTTTCAAATAACATGTTAATAATTATTCTTTTGGCGATAACTCCGAAACTAATGAATATATCGATTTGAACCTTGGGCATTTTTTATTGCACATTTAATCTACTTTTCGATTACAACAGAATAAATATGTCATTGTATTTAAAATTCCGGAGAACATAGTAATAAAAATTCGAAATGACCTTACTGGACAATCATTTTATAGAAGAAGGAACGCTGTCTTCAACAAGCCCAAATTCGACCAATTCGATTAAGCCAAACCGGAGTTAGCAGCAGTTTTTCAAGTCAAGGTTTATCCGATCGTTTCACCTCTATTTCAAGACCTAGAGCAAAAAATCCTTAACGAAAATTGTTCAGAATTTGCTGTAGAATGCAATAAAGTTATTTTTGATATACCTTTATTAGTCACTTCTTTTTGAGAAAACTCATTTTTAAAATTTACTGTTACGAATACGCCCCCTAGCGGTCGACGTACGAACTTAAAAATAATTTCCAGCGATTTTTCGTGAGCACATTACTAAGGAATATTTTTTCCCAAAGCTCCAGGACTATTAATTAGTGAGATAAGGTACCTCTTCACTCTTATTTAGAAAATTTTAAAAATGTGTAGATATCAGTATACCTCGCAAGAAATTTCCAAGATTTGCAATATAGTATGTTGATTAAGATTAAGATTAAGATTAAGTACAGCATTCGAGGCCACGTCTCGCTACAATAAAATGCGGGCACATTTTTTTGGTTGGGTATTTGGAGAACACCCATTAAACCGTGGCATTGTTTCAAACTCAAAATCAAAATCAAAGGCTTAAAGCAATTATTATTTTTGCCCAAAAATGTCTTTTTTTTTTCGGTAACGCTTGAAACTAAAAACTTACAAACCTAAGAAGTTTAGGCAGTTTTCGGGTTTTTCAAAAATATCTATGAAAGTAAGCCATAATGGGTCTCAAATGTTACACAAAGTTAACCTATCAAAAAAGCAATCATTTCTTTCAAATAAAGTTATATGAAAATTAAATTGTAAGATTTGTTGGGGGATTTGTTGGGCGAAAATTGTTATTTGTAAAACAGGCTTTAATAAATGGAGTATTGTGTGTAGGCGTTTGTAAGCCTGCCGTGGTTTCAGCACGGCCACAACTGGGCACTCCTCAAGTTGGTGGCGCTCCGAGGTCGGTACTTGTTTCATTGGTGAATAGACCGAACTTCCTCAGTTGACTTTGGTGTTGCGGTATTATTTCTTTTGGAGCGCTTGAGTTTAGGTTAATGGGTTTCGTATTTATTTGTCCTGACTATCTTATTAGACTTGCAATAATTTGGCCATTTCCGGATCAGTATTTGCCTTTGATATGTGTGTCTTAAGCCACAACGACCGCAGCTAGTATATTTTTTAAAATTGCATTGTGTCACGTTAAGTTTACCTATTTATCTCAGATGATGTCGATATTGATTTTGCCCTGGATATCTTCAGTTCGTACCTTCATGCCATTTATTTTCCTCGGCCTTGTAGGGCTGGGCAACTAAATGCAACTAAATTCCACATTCGTTATAAACTATTATTTAAAAAAAAATAGACAACAACCTTAATACTTGTGAGGCGCTTATTGTTGCTAGGTAATATCACTTCGAAATAATTGGGCCTTTAGGATACCAACCTACAGAATGAAACTGTCACCCGAACACTGCGAACCAATTATAGAAATACATGGATTGTTTCCACCGTGTTCATGGCGCCAGAAAATAAAGTGTCGATAATATTGGGGAAAATTTGGGAAACTCTTTAAACGATTTTTGATCGCATAGGATGACGGATATAAAAATAATGGGGATGCTTTACGAAGAGATTGGAGACAGAATAAATATAATGTTTTGCAGAGGTTTCCAGGAAAATTTCACTGTATTCGTTTAAAACGGGAGCTGTTGAGTAATAGAGCAATTGATTTTCATTATGATTCCAGATCAACGGGCTTAGAAAAATTTAAGATTAACAGTATAATTATTATTGCTACGGTAACGATAGAACCAGTGACTATAGAAATAATTATAGTCACTGATAGAACGTACAAGGAGCTGTCCTGGTAGAATCTCCTGTGGAAGTAGGTACTTTGGTACATGAGCCTAGGTCTAGCTGGAAGGACATAGTTCCGCATATTATGTATTTGTCCTTCAGGTCGGACGACAGCGCCCTGCTAGTAGGTACCGTTGTAAAAGTTAACATCAAACCAATAAAGCTTTATCATATACATACATAAAACAAGATTAGTTTCGTCCAACAACTTATAAAATGAACAAAATATACTTAGTACTGTTCTGAAAATTCATTATTCCAACTAAATAATTACATGAAAAAACGTTTATTGGGTGAAATGCGTTATAAGGAGTGCTCGATTTAATTTGACGCCCGAATGTTATACTGATTCATGGAGTTATTCTTTTGATGTCTCAGGAAATTCTGTAAAAATAAATCCTCCATCCTAAAGAGGCTACTTCGGGGATGAAAAGGAACGAAGTAGGTACCTTCCCTTCCTGTTCTTCTTTCTTGTTTCTTAAAGTCGTTGAGCCTATCCAAAGCTTTCTGCAATAGTAGATTCCATATCCGATCAATACTATTATTATCGCTATTGTAAATATCCGTCTAAACCAATCATCCATAGTAACTGTTTCTCGAAATTCTTCCATGACAACTGGGTTGATTATTGAGTCGATGTGTTTTCGGAGGGTATCTAGTCCGTTAAGAGATATATTTTTTACAGGCAGTTTTCCAAAATCCCGGCTTTCTTTTGTTGCAATAGTTTTAATGGGGGGAAGTATCAAGGAATGCCTCTTGCTGTTGGATTTTTCATTACCATGGATCACAATTCATCGTTAACCCTCTCTACTATTTGGTTATGAATTTGGAGTTTGACCATATTGCAGCTCGATTCTTCTCCAACGATCAGAGCAGTAACGCAGTGTTGTTTGGGGGCCGAAATCAGAGTTGACTCCTTCGCAGGCGCTATCCATGTACTGATAGTTGGTATTGCTCAGAGCCAAGTAGGATTTTAGAGGGAAAATTATGGAATTTTCCGATGAGGGGATGGGATATAAGCGATAATATTCGAATTTATTCTGGTGCACGAAAGGGACATCTAAGGAGAATATTATTTGATTATTTGAAACAAAGCTGCTTGTTTTGATGATAGAGTGAGTACCAGTCGTTCAGATATAAGTCGACAATTTCGTCAGAAGAATAGTGTGCAGTTAGATTCCTTATAATTTGTGCAGATTGCAGATGAGAAAATGTTATGTCGTTTTCTAAGTTATCAACGAATGATACTTTCATTGATGAAAATTTGATTTAATACAGTGTGTCCCCAGATGGGGTACCGCACTCTTGCAAAGTTTCTTAGATTTGATTTTTAGAGAAGAAGTCATTCTTGCTAAAAAGTTTTGCTTGGCAGGGAAAAAGTTAACGTTACTTATACTGGGTGACTACAAAATTGAAAAAACGTTAATTAACATAAGTGTAAACTGCCTCTATTTGTAGAGATACTGAAAAAAGTGATTAGGAAAATTTGTTCAGCGTGTTAAGCTACTTAGGTGTACAACATTTCAATGTGTAAGGCCTACTTTGATATTTTGATTTTTTTCTTGTTTTTCTTTGGTTAAATATTTTTCTGTAAATAGTATGACAAAACTGTACTATCAAAAGTTACTCAGAGTAGGAAACTATGTACGATGAAAAAATTTTGACAATCCTGGCCTACTTTGAGTTTCTTCCAGTATTTTCCAAAATACAAAGTAGACATAGAATTGTTAAATTTTGTCATCAGGCGCAGTTTTCTATTCGGGGTAACTTTTGTTAATACAGTTTTGTCATACTATTTACAGAAAACCATTTAATCAAAGAAAAACAAGAAAAAAAAAAAAACTCAAAGTATGCCTTACACATTGAAATGTTGTACACATAAGTAGCTTAACACGCTGAACAAATTTTCTTAATAACTTTTTTCAGTATCTCTACAAATACAGGCAGTTTACTCTTATGTTAATTAACGTCTTTTCAATTTTCTGGTCACCCAGTATAAGTAATGTTAACTTTTTCATGCCAATCTTATTAAATAGGGCTATGAGGATAATTTTAGGATGGGGTCGGTATAGTAGAATTGTAGATATGATGAATAAATTAAATTGGATGAGTGTTGAAAAATTTTTAGAATACAGATATACAAAATTAAATCTCATATGTCTGCCCCTTATTTGAGAAGTTTGGTAGTAAAATTCAATGAAATTCATGTACATAATAAGTACTAGAGGTAATTTAAATTTTTCTCTGGAACATACAAACAAAAAAGATTCTCAAAATTCAATTTTTTTAAAGGTATAAAATTGTATAATAATTTAGAAAATGGTTTAGAAAATATTTAGATATAGAAAAAATTTAAATTGGATTTGAAAGAAAAAAATTTGAGTAATTTAATTACTGAAAATGGTTAACTGTTGATGTTTAAAATATATATGTAAATTTTATGTGTTGTGTAATTTATTATAAAAATGTATATTGTATAGCATCGTGCTAAATAAAGTTATGCTATTATATATTATTATCTGGGGACACACTGTATACTTTAAAAAAATTCTGTCTCATGTTGAACTCTTTCGTAAAAGCATTTCATATACCCTGAAATGTTTTGTAATTGTTGACTATTGTTTGAATTGCTATAATGGTCAATACATTTTTAAATAGTGAAATTTGGTTATTAGTTTCCGATAATATTTTCTGTTGATTCTTTTCAAGAGTATGCGTATAGCGTTGTCGTATTTTACTCCATCATGTATCGAGAGTCACTGCAAACCACTTATTATGGTTAAAAAAGTCGCGTTTACTGCATATATTAAAACTTATACATTTTATCTTATTTTCTACTTCTAAGAGAAGAGGTTTTAAATTTTCGTAATTATTTCTTAGGCTAGATTTAAAAACACACTCTGTTTCCTTAAAAATAGATTGATTGAAATTATTATATTATACCGAATTTCAACTATAACAGTCCAAGCACGTTTCCTTGGTTACCACCTTTATTTCAGAATTCACAAATGAACTTGTTAGGCACTGTCACTGACCAGAAATATTATTTTGTTCTCAAACTAGAAGCAAAACATTCTAACCTTTTACTTCCTTCCACGCTCAAGTCTCAGGGCCTATTTATACTCAAATGAAAGACTGTAGACTACTTTGATTTTCTTCTGCTAAAAAAATTAAAACACAAAAATTAATTTTCCAAAAATGGTACATTTTTAGAAAATAAGTCAAGAATGGTTTTTTCTTATAATTGATTGTGAAATAACTTAGTGAAGGCAAGAAAAGATTACCTACTTTTCCAATGGCATACCATTTTTTAAATATTGTGGTTGACCCCGACAGTTCAAATTATTTTTAATTTACAGAAATTAATGTATGTCTAAACTGTACCAAATATGTTTGCCTTAGCTGTCTTCCTTTAGGAAAAATAATAGGAAATTTGAAAAAAAAAACTTTGGCACCCTGTATACCGAAACCCGTTAGGATTTTGATACATGTTAATATGAAAAAATCTACTTATTTTGACGTTTTCTATCGATTCTCTAAGTTATGCAGGTAAAGGTAGGACCACCCTGTATACGTGGCTATTAGGCAAGGCGCGATTGCGGGTTATTCTGAAATAAATGGTTCAGCCATTTTATGCACAGTTAATAACCTTAAAACCTCAAAAAATACATTTTATATTTGGCTTCATTATACTTTCGCATAAGCAATCGTTTTGTCCAAAAAATAAAACCTCCTCGGCAAAAATTGCCTCGTCACTTTAATTTATACCTACTCTGAAGTGGTTCTCGAATGCATATATCATATTAATTATATGCTATTGAGAGAGATTGTGAATTAATGTGTATACATTTTCCCAGACACGTGGGCAGTAGCCGGACTGGCCAATCAGGATGAAGACTGATAGAAACTCAAAGGTGTAGTACTAACCTATCCTCAGGAGGAGCGGTACCTCTTGCTCTTGCACCCAAACACTAGAGCCGCAGTCATGCGGCGCGACTCGAAGCGCGCTGGTTATACTCGTACTTCGGCGTAGCTTTACCTCGCGTCGTTGCCCACGTGCGAACATAATATACGCGATGCCGCGTTTGTTGATTTTGATTTTTCTCGCTGTAGCGGCCGCGAAGAGCAACGTCTCGCGACGAAATGTCTTCCGAAACCACGTCTTCCTCCCGAGGTGTCAGTTCGACGAGGCCACCCTAAAAGACACCGGAAAGTTGTTAAAACAGATCGACGTGTCGGATTTGGTTTTCACGGGGAAAGTAACGAGCGAAGTGGCGCGGGTGAACAATTCTTTGCGGTTTTCGGTGAACATAAGGCGATTTTTTAGAAATAGAGTGAATTTCGAGAAAGGTCGGTTGCTCGAAGTGGTGAAGGTACTGCATGAAGGGGAGGTGGTCAAGTGCAAACTGCCGATAAGGCCGAGGTATACGGCTATCTTCGCGGGAAGGGTTGAAGGCAGACATCAGCAGCTCGTGCTGAAATTGGGACCGGTGCCAGTGACGCTGGAGAATCTTGACATCATCAACTTTGCGACGAGAGGTAACGATTCGATTTGCATTATGCAAGTTGTAATGAGCAAACATCAGGAGTTTTGTCAAGTTGTCGAAGTAAATATAGGGGGGCTCCAAAATTTTTCCCATCACTCTAGGATAGATTCTACTATGAAAACAAAGTATATACCCACTTTTGTATAAAAACAAAATTTACAAGTTGCTTCAATTCATTCGATATTTTGCGTTGGTACTCTCAAAACGAAATTCAATTTAACAACCGTATTGCTAATATAATATTTTATGAATAACGGGTCATATTATTATATCCTTTGAAATATAAAAAATAAATGTAAGTAACAATCGTTTTAAGGAGCGGAATGGCATTTTTTTTAGCAAAATATTTGTATAGTAGGAATCATTCTTGGGACCAAGTGCCTAAGTCCTGCACAAGACGAATGTACAGTGTAATAACTACCAATGGAATAACGAACTATATACTTTCATATAACTTTTTTTTATTTCATTGTAACCCGTAGCTCCTAAAAAATTATAATGTAGAAACTGACATTATATTGAGACGCCTTTTTCAGTAGGTAACCCTTAACAAACATTTTCTTTCACTTTCTTTCTTCAAGATACTGAATTCCAAAAACATAGAAAACGACATATCTCGCTCTTTCTAAATTCAATCCTCTTCGACAATCCCGTTATCACAATAGTGTAAAATAGGGCAGAGGAACTTGTATTTTTTATTGCTTCGTTTTCGAGATATAATGAATTAAAACTCGTAGTTTTAGCCGGTTTTTTTCTAAAGATAAAACTCTTACTTTGATGCACAATGTCAGGTTAATCTCAATTTTCAAGGCCTACTACGAATTTTTTTCCAATAAAAAAAAATCAAAATCATTTAGCGTTTTTTTTTATTTAAGATATGACAACACAGCGTTAATCGGGATACCCCAAAACCCCCACATATCAAATTTGAACAAAAAATATACAGGGAGTTTCATTCTGCCGGTTGTCAAAGTTGAGCAAAATAGGAATTTTTAAGGCATCTGGCAAGTCAACTGTGCCATCGAATCCCCTCAGAACAGTTGAAGTGTCGACAGAAAAAATTGGTGTGCGAAGATTCAGTACAAAAATACACAGAATGTCTTTCTCTCTGTCATCTCAAAATACAGAATTTTTGGAACTTTATACGGGTCAAAAATCGAGTAAATCAAAACTGCACCAGACACTATAAACCAACTAGATCTAAAATTACAAAATCCTGCCAGTCAGTAAGTCCATAATACAATACATACGAGTTAAGACGGCTGGTGTGCCACAACAGTAAACGCACAGAAAATCTTAGACGGTGATTTTATCGACAAAGGACCAATTATTTAAATTGTTTTTTATTTGTTGGTTGGTATTTTGTAAAGAAATAAATTACTTTTCTGTTTATTAATGTTTTTTCAATAATTCCAGAGCACTCTTGACCCGTATGAAGTTTCAAAAACATTTAGATTTTTGATATGGCTCAGAAAAAAATACCCTGTATTTTTAGCATTGAATCTTTGCACACCAACACTTTGAGTGGCCCTGTTGATCATTCAACTGTTTCAAATGGATTCCATGACACACTTGACTCGTCAGATGCTTTTAAAATTTCTATTTTGCTCATCTTTGGAACCCTGTAAAATGGAACTCCCGTATATTTTTTGATCAAATTTGGTATGTGGGGATTTTGGGGTGTTCTGACTAACGCTAGTTTGTCAGACTTTAAATAAAAAAATCGCTAAATGATTTTCGTCATTCTTTACTCGAAAAAAAAAATCATAGTAGGCCTTGAAAACTGAGATTAAGACCTGAAATTTTACACCAAAGTGGAGTTTTTTTTGTGACAATCGGGTATGTATTTGTTTTATAATATCCCATTTTCAAAATTCCCTTTCCGCTTCATTTTTAGCAAAAATTAAATGACTAATACCTAATTGCAATCAATCTCAGTAAAACAATTTTGTCATTAATTTTAGTGTAATTGAATAATTTTGATTTTAAAGTGTAAAAAATGCTGATTTAGCAATGTCCTGTGATCTTTTTAATGTCCTGTGAACATTTTAATATGTATACAACGATTACCAACACTAGGATGTGCGATTTTATTGCGAAATATTCTTGTGCTCGCCTTACGAGTAAGTAGTCTTATAATTTCTATATGTTCATTGTATCCGAGTGACATCAAAAATTTTTAAAGGCTTAACCCGGTTACAATCACTTACTTGCAGGTACGCACTGAGGATGGCGTAAGCCGAAAGCGCTTTGCGACAAAAAAATTATAAAGAAATATACACTTAATACAAAACTTTATTCTAATCATTAATTTAAGTCTTATTGACTAAATATGTTGGCATACATATTATTATGTATGCTAAATTGGAAATCTAATCCTACATAGATTCTAAACGATATGAGTAAATTGTTAGTGACAAATTATCAAGCTTGGATTGTAAATAGCATTTGGTCAACTAATATTCATATTATATTATTTGGTTAGGGGTTTGAAACGAAAACAGATGTGTATAATAGTATCTGCATATCTCGTTATACTTATACATACATGTATTATGTATGCTAAATTGGAAATTGTCAACTATCTAATCCTACATGGATTCTAAGCGATATGAGTAAATGGTTAGTGACAAATTATTAACCTTTGATTGTAAATAGCATTTGGTCAACTGATATTTATATTATATTATTTGGTTTCGGGTTTGAAACAGATGTGTATTATAATATGGTCTATAAAAGTTGCTCTTTGTAATAGAACGACTAGCTTTGAAGTCATACTTAGTTGCTTGAAAACTAAAAGGATTTTTAAAATTAATTATAATTCCTACTTAATTTTATTGACTAGCCGGTAGATTTAGAGTGTTTGAGAACGTAGAATCGTATTAACATACCGAATATATCTTATGAAAAGTACGATTCTGGATACTAGGTCCTTTTCATATCATCGAAATAACATATTTTCTATCAGTAAAAAACAAATAAACATCCATAATCTACGAAATGACTATTGCGTTGACTGAAGGTCTATTGTTTACGAAAAAGAAACATTTTAAATTTTTTATTTTATTACGTTAGTTTATTCAGTTTTTTTCATTAAGTAAACTGTTTGTAGTAGGTACCTCTACATTAAATATACCGCGAAATTTGTATCCCATAAAATTAACAGCCCATGTCAATGTTATTTCCGAGGTTATTTCTCTACAATGTCGGCCATTCGCAGATATATGCATTTAGGCGGGGAATTTACACGTTAAAACCACAGACATTGTATCCATGGCTAGCTATGATTTTTTTAAATGACCAATTTTCAGAATATTAGGCATTTTTTGAGAATAAAATGGATAGTACTATGGAATTGGATATAGCTTTCCTTTCCTAGAACGCCATTGAATTCTATACTGAAAGAATATATAAGGATGGAGTTTTACCCTTTCAACAAGTTAGCATATAAAAACGTAGAGCAGTGTCTCGAAAACCGCAATTCCTGGCTCTAAAAATAACCGAGATACCTTGCAAAAGTATCGAAAATGGGAAACCCTGTGATTTTTGTCTTTTCAGCTTATTTTGGCTATAATCGTTGTATTGAACATACAGTCTGAATGGCATAATAGTCCATAATATGTTAAGGGTCTAGCCCGTATATGAAATACCATGTCATTTACATACGGTCACCATATACCTACATAAGTTTGTGTCGTATCACTTTTATGGGAAGACCTGTATAATTTCTAAAAACATCATGAAATTTGGAAAATAAATAGTTATGGGGTGGCCTAATTTTGTGCGATCACCCTGTACCGAGCCCTGTACACAAAAATATTATAATGATTTAGTAAAAATACGAGCACATAACAATATAAGTATATAAAAATAGGAGTACATACAAAATTAATACTAGGTCCCAGCATTTACGTTTTAATATACAGGGTGGTTTTTTTCTTATGATCAGTATGAGGATCTCGGAAACTAGCGGAGCTAGAAGGAAGGTTAAACGGGGAAAGAATTGCAGTATTCTGGGCCCAATTTAATGCACCTTGTGGATTTTTGAAAAAAGTCATGGCTTACTAGATATTTTCAAAAAACGAAATTTTGGCGATTTATTCTAATCCATCCAGCTTCGTTGTTTCTGATTTTAGATAGAAAGTGTAAATACAAACGTTGGAGGGAATTCTGTCTCCAATGCGGTTATCATGTCCTACTTTCCATGGCAGCTGCCATTTTCGAGATATGACACAAACCTGTGTTTTTTTAAATGGAAACCATAGTTGGCCATGGTCTCGAAAAATCAGTCATTTTTAGAGCTATTCAACGACATAATACTTGATATTCGGAAAAATAGCGGAAAAAACTATGGTTTCTATTTAAGAAAACACAAGTTTGTGTCATATCTCGAAAATGACAGCTGCCATGGAAAGTAGGACATGATAACCGCATTGGAGACAGAATTCCCTCCAACGTTTGTATTTACACTTTTTATCTAAATTCAGAAACGAAGAAGCTAGATGGATTAGATTAAATCGCCAAAATTTCGTTTTTTCCAAAATATTTATTAAGCCATGACTTTTTCAAAAACCCACAATACGCGTTAAATTGGGCCCACAAAACTGCAATTATTTCCCCATTTAACCTTCCTTCCATGTCCGCTAGTTTCCGAGATCCCCATAAAAAAACGAAATTTTGGCGATTTATTCTAATCCATCTAGCTTCGTTGTTTCTGATTTTAGATAAAAAGTGTAAATACCAAAGTCAGGGGGAATTGTGTCCCTAATGCGGTAATCATGTCCTACCTGTATATATTGTCTGTAACATTCAGAGTGTCCCAGGTTTTTTGATCAGGACTTTGACATTTTGTATAAAAACTCATTATAAAGTTCTTCGTTTCTGAGATACAGGGGGTTGTAATTCTATTTGTGGAATTGAATTATATGGCAATATCTCCCAAAATAAGCTGAAAATGGCAATCTTTATAATACGTATCTCACAGAGACTTGAGCTATTTTTGGTTGCTGCTTTTACTCGTAACTTTTTTGATGTTATCGTTTTGGTCTTGCAGGTCCATCATTTAAGTTTAGTGCATTCTTTTATTCTGCAACAAAAAGGTAATCTTGTTTCATAACCATAAAGTCAACCGTTTGCGTTGAATTTAACCACAGGTAAAAAAAGTTTAATACGAATATGAAATTTAAAAAAATGAAAGTCAACCAAAATAACAACAAAATATATTTTCCGAAGTGCATTAAAATCCCTACCTAACGGCGCATACCTCGTCAGCTGGTAAAGTCGTTCTTAAAAGCTGGTGCGCAGTTGCCAGTTGCACAACATATTGTAAATGTTATAGGTTTTTACGTTTCAACAGAAAACTCAAATATGCCGAAATATTCTGCTGGGACGATAAAAACATCTCGCTTTTTGGTTTCCAATGTTAATCCTTTTTGTATTTTGTAAATATCACTGTAAGTACCGAATGCCTAAAAATGTTGATCATCAATTAAAACTGTGCAGAAAACGAACAAACACACTACCTGTCAGTACTGTTTAGACGAGTTCTTCAAAAATACCACCGCCAACTTAACACACTCAAGTTTATTCTGTTCGTGTGTTATAATACGTAGGGTTATAATACGGTAGTAAGCCCATGCACTGGCGAGTGCATATTGTTTGAGTGCATATTGTGCTGCTAGTAATTTTCTCGTGTAGTAAGCCGATTCTACTTATACTATCGTACACCAAGTGACAAGGTATACGAGAGCTGTGAGTAGAATTCGGCAACAACGCCTTTCTCGGCCAACAGCGCGAAACGAGAAGCTTAGTTCTCCACTCTGTCTTCGACTTGGCATTACTGGCGACTGGCGATAGTGGCGATTGCGCCTCGCAGCGCGCCGGCCGCCCGGGACGCTCCGCCGGGTCGTTCACCCGAACAGCTGTCGGCGGCGAGTGGGCTGGTTATTGTTATGCCGTAACTGCGCGATGCGCACAAGCGGCAACATAGCATACCGAAGCACCGAATTACTGGGGTACTAAGGTTGATTTGCCCTATGTTTTAGCCTTCGACATAAAAAAAAATTCTCAATTTTCTTTTTAGTAGGCCTCCCACCGCCCGTATTTACGATATCTGTAATTGAAAAAAAAAAACGAAAAAAAAAATCATGAAAATCATCAAATCAAATCTTACTTAGCGTTGTGGGAAAATAGGTACCTACACTCGGTACCTACACTATGAATCCTAAACAGGTATGTATGTTAGCTGAAACTTCTGTATGGCGAAAAACTAAAATTATAACAGTTCATATAATTATAAATCCAAATAATAAATAAATTTCCCTGTTAAAATCTATGCGGCAACGGAACAAATACACTATTGACGCCTGCACAATTTTTGAAGGTTAATTATCTTATTACAATTACAATTCATTTGTACCTACTCTTTACAGCCGTGTGGGAGAGATCCCGTGAAAATGCTCTTGTATCTTCTACAAATCATAAATCAGAACATTTATAAAATTTCGCCCTAAAAGGATTTACGGCAAAATAAAGGCGATTTCCCAATCTAAGCCATAACTTTTAAGATATCATTAATTTTAATGTTCCAGTATTTTTTGATGCAGTGGTGTAGCATGTTTGTGACACTATAAATCTATTCAAAATAGCCTATAAACGTATAGATATGTGTCCCATTTTTAGCATAAATTAGCATATACAGGGTGGTTCTCTGATTAGTCTGTACGAACTAACTGTTTAGGTGTAATTTCTGTAAATTATCCATTAATCAGGGGAAAAGTTGAACATGTAAGGCACGACGCGTATGAAGTTAAAAAACTCATAAACAAAATTTCTGTTTTTCCGTTAACAGGCAAATTTCAAAAGTTTTAAGACTGCTCACGTTGTTTCTTGCTAAATTGCGGCATCCACTATCCCAATTTGAAGTATGCAAGGTTGTCACACTTAATAAACATCTGCAAATAAAAGATTTTACGGTTTATAACAGTCAACAAGCTTTGGAATACTATGTGTTCTTCATCATTAAAATAAAATAAAAATAAGTAAAACACAAGCTCCTAGAGCCTATTAAAATGACTCTAATTTGAAAATTTCAAGTTTGAAAGAAATTTTTATATCTTGCAACCTTTGTACATATATCTTGTAACCATCATGTCCGAATTGAAAATTTTGTCAATTTTGACAAAAATATAAAGATACTAATACAATATATAATAATAAAATAATTCTCACCCTCACAATACTCCAAACTAGGAGTACCCCAGAAGCAACTATACATGCTTGTGCGGGGGAGGGGGGCAATTACTATTGTTTTGTCTTCGTTGCCATTTGCGGCTAGGGCAGACTTTTTTCCAGATATAGAACTAGGGTAGCATTTGCTCAAGTACTACGGAAAACCCTAGAAAACCGTAGTAATCCCAGTGAGTGTAGGACAATTAGTAAATCACACGGATGAAGCTATTTAGGAGCAATACCGTGAATCCACATTTGTCCAGCGCTCTTGGCCATAGCGGTGTTTTTCTTTAAAGACATATTATTATATGCTTGCACCTACCTCGAACGAAGGTCGATCGAAGGCAGAAAAACATGCAGTCTAAAAAGTCAGCGCCGGTACGAGCGACGCCACCGTGGAATTACGAATTAATTGTTTTTATTACTAAAAACTTAACATATCTATATACTCAAAAAAAGCTTTATATTATTATTCGAATAAATAGTACTCAGGTTGTTAATATGAATCCTAAAATTTATAGAATTTTCATCAATATTAATAAAAATAGGCACGGTAAACAAATTAAAGGTAAAATATAGTAAGCCGACGTTAAATCTTATAAACCACGATGTCATCGAGTAGTGGTCAATGATCCCTCATGTAGGTCTCAGCGGTTGGTAGGTAACCATACTCCAGATTCCAAGCTTCACGGGTCAAAGTAGGTACAACACAAACAAAAGGAAAAACACAGGTCTTCAATGTCAGCGACTACACTCCAAGAAAATCACAGGTCCCCAGAAAAAACTGGCCCCACAAAGAAAACTCTAAAACAAAAATGTCGTGTCAAACATCTTATAAGGTCGATCAGGGAAACTTTCCTCTGGATTGACGGTTTTCTTTCCAATACAAAAACAACCAATCAATCACTTCGTGGTTGGCTCCAAATAACTATGCAAAACATCCAAAATGGCCCAATCAAACAACCATGTGATCGAAAGCGAGCTAGGACGGTGTATGACGTAATGAATGAGAAAACGGCATAACAATGTTCTTCCTCATCTTCAAATAATATTTCCTGGTAGCCCTCAACTAGGGATAATACGGATGCGCATTGGCTTATCTGGATCCTTCTGGTGGTGAATTCCGAGTGGTACGTCACGATTAAAGTGATCTCCAAAAGCTCGAAGTAGTTCCAACTACTCTGCTGGCTGGCTGGCTAGCTACCGAGGGCCCCCGAATGGTTCATGAGGTACCCTGATGAAGGCACCCTAGCCTACACCGTAATGGACTCCAAAATGACCTGATCGGCAGACCTGGTCTTGAACTGCACCTGTCTGTGACTGCTTGATCTGTCACTCTCCTCCTGTTCCAACGTCTGACGGGGAAACTTGAAGTCCCCCACAGAATAGCCCTAAAGAAAAAGACTTAGGTCCACCTCGAGTCCCAAGTTGATTCCCACTAAATTACTCACAATGTTATGGAGTGGCTAAAAGGTAGCTCCTTGATATAGGAGACCGCTACAGACGCCCAGAATCGATGCTATAAAGGAGAAAATCCCATTAGAACACTTCCTCAACCACAAAATGGCGTCTCACCTGACACGGGAAAATCGCTAACGAATCCGAAAAACTCGCAATGACCGACGAACGCAAACTCCAAAAACGTACGCAAAAACTCCACAACGAACGCTAGACGGCAATGTTTACTGCACATTAAATCCCGAAACTTCGGATAAATTATTTCACGGCAGAAACTCCAAAACTGCGATGTCCCAAAAACGTGTACGGCACAAGACGACCCTTTCAATCGGAATAGAAAACGAGATTCCCTCCTATTATTAATCATATAAAAAGACAATCGTGTTGTCAACCCACAAAACAACAAAACACAATAGTACCAGACAATTTTCCAGTAGCGTCGACTTCATCATGCATTCTCGCGCTCCAACTTATTGCCTAAAACCCACTCAAGAGTAACAAAACTCTCAAATAAACATCCCGCACAAGACTACGGATCATCAGCCCTTCACCCGACAACCTATCATGATGTAATAACAAAAATTACACCCGAAAACAAACGCACCCACGCGCAGGTCACTGAAAAGCGCACGCCACTGTGCGTACCGGCCGTGCAGGTCTCTCGACAGCCCTCTGACGGCCGACAGTTACCGACGGCGACGTCAAAACGGCAATAGTATGGCGGACAAAAGAAACGCCAGCCACGGTGGTACACAGAACAAACTCCGTCGAAATACCATTTAGTACACGACAATCGAGTACCTAGGCGCCTAAACTCAAGGCGAAACCTACGCCGGGTCGGACACGTAAGTATTCCTCGGCAAAATGCGAGATTCGCGTGTGTCAGTTTTGTTCACATCTGAGTGTTTCTAGAGTGTCAATAACGGGGCAAAAGAGGCCGAAAACTCACAATCTCGCAGTACAAACGGCAAAACTGGAGGCAGAAATGAACACACGACAACCGGCCACGAAACAGAACACAATTCAGGCCAAAACATTAGCTACTGGAAACACAACAAAAATCCAAAAACAATCCCCCACATAACGCAACAAAACACGACAAAATAGGCTTCCGCAACCAACAAACAAACCAGGGCAAGTCTTCAAAGTGAACAGGGACGACAATACAACCCCAGTAAAAGAGGTAACCCAGTTATTTCCGTGCAAATCTCGCAAATAATCGTTTACAACTTTGTAGGCTCACTACGACTCGATAGAGTGCAGTAGCTATGTTTAAAGGTGTCCCAAACGTTGTTTACCAAGGCAGTGGGACCCACCCCACTCTACAAGCGAGAGAAAACTAACTCAATACTGTTACGACAAAAATTATATGAATAATTTCTAATAAAGGTCAGTTTCTCACTACAATTGGCCTACCACTTATTTTTAAGGAAACTTCAAGCACGATTTAACTAATAAAAGAACGACAATAATCGAGATTTGCCTATTTTTAATATTTGGGCTTAAAAGTCAATTCTGAACGTAACAACATTTTTAGTTAGGTGCGCATAGCTATAACAATAAATAAATTATAATTTTTTTTAAGACTTTGACACCCTGTATATATATCGGAAACGAAGCATTTGCGGACCTTCGTTTATATAGCAAACTGTCATTATTTTTTCATGTAGAATCACCCTTTAAAGTTTATAGATAGAAAATAGTTCGTAAATGTCTTTATTTCCCTTTATAGGAAAATAAAGACATTTACGAACTATTTTCTATCTATTATCTACTTCCTATAATGGACACCCCTATCAACTATTCCTTTAAAGTTTGTCGCACTTATTTACTAACACCCTGTATACGCATTTCTTTCGTCATTATCACGATATATTATACAGAGTGTTCAGAAAATAGGTATAAACAATAAAATTATGTCATCTTCGACGGATTTTGTGTTTTTTTTTTATATAAAAAATTTCGATCCAACGCCTCCTTAAATATTGAAATTTTGCAAAATATAGAATAGTTTCTAAATGAAAATTTCTAAAATGTATTCGCTCATATCTTCCTAACGGATCTAACCCCTATTACCTTTTTAGTTCGTTTAGTTTATTCCAATAATTGTTTTCTGAGTGCTGGTTTGAAAAATTTAGGAAAAATTACATGGGAATATATTTTGTCTGGGTAAAAAATATGATAAACCTAAATAAATAAGGAGGGTGTTACTTTTGGATGGATCACCTTGTACAAGGAAAAGTTTTTTCGAATTAATAGATAGGTTACCCTAGACCTTAATTTTCATGTAACTGCCTTACTCTGAATTTTTCCTAGTACTTACCATTTTCCGGGTACTTACCATTTTGGTTCATGCGTAAAAATTGCATATTCATTTTTTTAAAAGACTGTTTCCACCGCAGTCTGTGTATTTAGCTAACTTCCAAAATATCTGAAAAAAAAGTGATCAAAGTAGGATAACAATCTGAAAACTGTGGTTCCAACCTTATTTAAAAAGCACTTATACTAGTTGAATTTTAACAAAAACTCATTTGGGACCAAACAAGGTTTGTCCTAGAATATCAAGATGAATCTGGCCTTTTTGTCATTTATTTTACATTTACATGAATCTGAACGATCTGGACTGGTATAAAATTGCACAGTTGCATTGGAAGCTAACTTAACATGAAAGTTTCGTGGAAAGTCAAACAAAGATATAATAAATGTACCTGTTTGTTCGGGGACTGGTAAAAAAGCTTTAAAGCTCTTTTATTGTTCATATTGTTTGCTGTTCACTGTTTAGACCTAAACATTATTGGATTTTAAAAAACACACAAATTAAACACCTTTATCAACACAGCATGCAACAAAAAGGTACTGGAGGCAATAATAGTAGTTAATCTTTATTAGTCGACTCGCTATTGTTTGGGCACGATAATTTAAAAAAATATACTCACTCAATGTTTACGGTAAACGAACAAGTGGAAATCGCTCCGGTAATAAGTAATTATCAAAAATCAAATACGCCAAGTTCGCCAAGGCACAATACTCGGCCCTATTATTTTTATATCTCCATTAACAACCTATTTAAACTTATGAAGATTAAGAGTAATCATTAATCTATAGGGAACAATAATTAATAGTTATGGCACAACAATATTATTTAACTTTTTTAAAACGCTTTGACATAAGCAAACTGCTAACTATTAATTATTATTTATAAAATTTACTAAATCTATTAATATTTCTATTTGAACTTTTCTGTCAATAATCTCTCCTTTCTACAAGCAACGGTGCAACGTTCATTTAAATGGGTTGATAAATAAAAAAAAATATGAGCAAAAGAACGAAGGTAGTTTCATAGCACTACAGCATAACAATGATAAAAATGACGTTTCAATTAATGCGTATAGATCTAGAAATGACCAATGTGAAAACGGCCACGGTCTACCCAGCCACGGTTTGCAATCTGGCAACACTGTAAAATTTCTAGCCACACACAGCCATCGTTTTATTATATTTCAGCCGTGGTATGTAATTCCGCCATCCCTCCCAAGTCAGTGTCGCGGACTTCAATTTGTGTCAGGGGTTATGAATATAAAAAAAAAAAATCTACAGGAGAGACCATTTGATGGCATGGGATACCAAGTAGTGGAATGTATCGAGGGTGATCTGAGGAACATCCCTCTACCTCCCAAGTCAGTCTCTCGGACTTCAATTTTTGTTACGGGGTATGAATAATAAAAAAATCTACAAGAGAGACCTCCAAGTCAGTGTCGTGGACTTCAATTTTTGTCACGGGGTATGAATATAATAAAAAAATACTACAAGAGAGACCTGTTGACGGCCTGGGATACCAAGTAGTGGAATATATCGAGGGTGATCTGAGGAGCATCCCTCTACCTTCCAAGTCAGTGTCGCGGACTTCAATTTTTGTCACGGGGATGAATATATTAAAAAATTCTACAAGAGAGACCTGTTGACGGCCTGGGATACTAAGTAGTGGAATATATCTAGGGTGATCTGAGGAGCATCCCTCTACCTTCCAAGTCAGTGTCGCGGACTTCAATTTGTGTCAGGGGTTATGAATATAATAAAAAAAAATCTACAGGAGAGACCATTCGATGGCCCGGGATACCAAGTAGTGGAATGTATCGAGGGTGATCTGAGGAACATCCCTCTACCTCCCAAGTTAGTCTCTCGGACTTCAATTTTTGTCACGGGGTATGAATATAATAAAAAAATCTACAAGAGAGACCTCCAAGTCAGTGTCGTGGACTTCAATTTTTGTCACGGGGTATGAATATAATAAAAAAATACTACAAGAGAGACCTGTTGACGGCCTGGGATACCAAGTAGTGGAATATATCGAGGGTGATCTGAGGAGCATCCCTCTACCTTCCAAGTCAGTGTCGCGGACTTCAATTTTTGTCACAGGGATGAATATAATAAAAAATTCTACAAGAGAGACCTGTTGACGGCCTGGGATACTAAGTAGTGGAATATATCGAGGGTGATCTGAGGAGCATCCCTCTACCTTCCAAGTCAGTGTCGCGGACTTCAATTTTTGTCACGGGGTATAAATATAATAAAAAAATACTACAAGAGAGACCTGTTGACGGCCTGGGATACCAAGTAGTGGAATATATCGAGGGTGATCTGAGGAGCATCCCTCTAACATTTGACCAATGCCCATTTGGCATTTTTTTCATCATTTTGAATGTACAACTGATCTGTAACACTTGAAAGCAGTAGGTGAAAATTTTATGTTTCGAATTTGGAATCAACAGGTGTTTTGGGGCACGTTTTGGTAATTTCAGCCTTCGAGACACACGATTCTCCTTAATACTGGAGGCTACCCGCACCCAAGGGAGCTTATCTGCTATAGGGCATCCCAAGAAAGTGTAGAAAAATTAAAATCCGAAATAAACCCAAAGGACAAAGAGACCCTTCTCCTTCGAGATCCACGATTTTCCGTAAAACGGGAAACTATATCTATCCCCAAAAGAGCTAGTGTCAGGAATGGTATTCCCAAAAAATGTCCAGAACACCCTTAGAAAAATAAAAACGGAAGACGCCATTTTAATTATGACCGTTGGTGGAACGGGCTAGTGGACGCAAAATCGATGACGCTGTCTTCTTTTCGGCGTCGACGCTGGCGCCAAGGCGCTAGCGTCAGTGACGCCAACTTCACCTAAGTCTGACCACGCAGGTTTGACGTTTGACTAAAAGAGCAGCCATGATCGTATATACAGAAGAAACTCCTTCGAAATACCATGCCACACACGCCGATCGAGTATCCCGGGTCCTAAACTCAAGGCGAAACCCACGTCAGTTCGGACACGTAAGTATTCCTCGGAAAAATACGTGACTCGGGATTGCAAGCACCGTTTATATCTGAGTGTTTTCGAGAGGCAACAAAGGGGCGAAATAAGGCCGAAAAACCACAATCTCGCAGTCCAAATGGCTAATACCGGAGGCAGAACTGAACATAAGACTCCTGGCCACGAAGTAGGACACAATTCATGCCAAAACATTGGCCACTGGAAACACAACAAAAATTAAAAAAAAAACACATAACGAATCAAAATACGACAAAATAGGGTTCCACAAAGAGGCCCAAACGTCGTTTACCAAGGCAGTGCGGCCCACCCCACTCTACAAGCGAGGGAAAACCAAAACAATACTATTATGCAAAAATTGTACGAAGAATTTCCAAAAAAGATCAGTTTCTTGCTACCATTGGCCTACTTATTTTTAGGGAGCCTTCAAGCACGATTTAACTAATAAAAGAATGAAAATGATCGAAATTTACCTATTTTTAATATTTGGGTTTAAACGTCAATAATTATGAACGTAACATAATTTTAGACATAACATTATTATGCTAACTACGAAGACTAAGTCTGTATGAAACATCTATTTCTATTTTGATAATTTTCTCATTGGATAAGTAGGCATAGCCTACCTAGTCATATAGACGAGAGGTATACTAGATGAGCCTGCTCTCATACGTGTACATACATTGTCATAAGGACTCCTGCCTGAACTTAAGTCGGCTATAATATTTATATGAATATTAAGCGAAAATGTAAGGTAACATAAGCTACATCGGCAGAAGCAAATCACAAAAGAGGGGTTTAGTTTTAGCCTGTGCTTCACCTCAACATGTTGGAACCCTCATTGGAACCTCCTTTTAGGGTATGTGAACCCACCTTTTTGCAGAAAACTAGGACTTGTATCGAAGTGCTTTAAACGACAAAGGAGAATATAGGTAATGCTTTTGCTGCTCGCTTTCGTTTAAACGGGGGCTTCACCCCTAGGTATTAGGGCTAAAAATAGCAAAGAATCTACAAGAACACATGGAAATTTAAATGTAAAGACACAAAATATCTAAAGAATATCTTGGGTAAACAAACCTTTCGTATGACAAAATGCAGGGCAGGGACTGCATCGTCAAAGGCAAAAGCCTACTTAAGTTTCTCATGGCTTGGTTTAAAAGCTTTTCTGGCCTAGCTTTCCCGAAAAAAGAAGGAAATAGAAGACGTCGGGATCATTGTTTACAATCAGGTTAGATACAGTAAAATCAATAACCCACCGCCATCGTGCAATTACCTGTTCGCCCAAACTGCCAGAAAATTAAAGAAATTCTCGGAAAAGCAAACAAAACAAAACTAACCTATTTTTTTGCCGATACTTCGTCGATTTCTAGGGACTTTACTTTTATTTGATCGGCGCGGCGCGCCAAATTCGAGTCTCTCCCACCAAATCGGAAAATGGCTCAAACGGCGGAACGGCTTTTCCGATTCTGGCGCGCTTCAATAGCGATGCGGCACTCATTTTTTGCGGATCCAGGCGAAATTTGGACTTATAATATCGAAACGCCCGCTAGCCGTGACCAATTATTCGTGTGTAATTCTATCGCGCAATTGTGCGATTGGGTAATTGCTCGATTGTATTGCGTAGTGGCATGATCGGATTACTTAATTTCTCAATTGGATTGGGTAATTGCTCGATTGTATTGCGTAATTGCGTGATCGGATTGCCCAATTGCTCGACTAAATTGCGTAATTGCGCGATTGTATTGCGTAATTGCATGATCGGATTGCGCAATTGTGTAAGGAATCCATTCCTGGTACCCCATAACAATAAAAAATTCTCGAAACCAAACATCTAAAAATCTTCCTCATAATAGTCTTATTCCATGTGGTCAAATTGATATGTTATAGTCTAGCTACCTTAATTATTAATATTTAACCTATAACCCGATGTTATCACAAATGCAGGTATCCAGTCTTAATATATTATACTTGTATTTTTATGTATTCTTATTTTAAGTAGGTACTCTTATTTTTAATTTTTTAAATAGATTATACACCACGCTATATACCACAACGTCTATACCTAACTACCTATATGGCATCAAAGTACTAATATAGGTACGTATTACTACAGTGACTATAGATTATAGAATATTTTCTTATTCGACAAATAATCTATTTCATTTCGGAACTTCCATATTAAACAGTAATAACATTAATAGTGGTAGATCAGGGGGTTAATCTGAGATTAAGTTTAAAATGGTTATAAAACCAATAAAAAATATTACTAAGAACAAATTATTGTTGACCTTCCTTATTCTAATTGGCAAACCTACCAGTGCAAAAAACTCTTGGATATCAAAATGATATTTGGAAGGTATCTATAAGTCCCCAAAGAACACATGTACTGTTCATATTTAACCTATAACACGATGGTAATGTGTAAATTCTGGTATCTGGTAGGTATTATTTTTTTCATATATTTGTATGTATTCGCATTTTTTATGTACTTGTATTTTTATGTATACATATTTTTAACCAATAAATAATTATAATATTTTTGTATGTATTATTTTTTAATTCAAATCCCCAAACAAACATTTAAATCATAATTCTATTTAATATACAATAAGTTTGCATATTTTACAAAAATTCGTATAGATAACATTTAAACTTGACGCTCCGCGTCACAACACTATCTACTTAATTCATTCCGAGCGTGCCAGCCCCCCTATAGCCTTCCATGCACGTGGCCGCAGACCAAAAACGCTCACATCGTTTCATTCCCTGGATATATATTTATGATTTGTCGATATTAGAAGCACGTTTCTCGACCCCTCGCAATCAATGTAAACAAAATATAGAGACATTAAACATATATTAACACAAGCTTATCACATGAATTTATTGTATCGTTTTTATTGTAGGTATTGAAACAAAAACTTTGTACCGGGGTGTGTCTGATTTTTGTTCTAGGTAAACGAGTGTGTACTTTACTGACTTGTTCGTGTTCATATGATTTAGGTTCCTTTCAGTTAGGTACTGCAGGGTTCTTTTCGGCTTCTATGCCCTAAATACCATTCCTTTTTCACTGCAGTCATACACTTGGACCGCTATAGCTTGCCCATACTTTGTATAGTGCAACTGGTTATACGTTTTATTTCGTTTATTATTTATTATTTATTTTGTTTAGAGCGAGAGTTGGTTTGAACCTCCATATTTAATTGGTTGTTTAACCTCTGGAGTTAACAGGTGCTTTGGGGTACATTTTGCCGATTTCAATGCAAACGGTTGATTTTATCGCTATAGAACAAGAGTACCATTTTGTTGCAAAAACATGCACTAAAATGATGAACCTGCAAAACCAAAAAGACAACAGCAACAAAGCTATATGAGTATGAAACCCATTGTGCTACCTCGTCCCTCCGCCTCTGGGCGAGGATAGTAAATTGTTTTTACAAGAAATTATTGCACTTCAGCCAAAAAAGAACTGGCTCCAAATTTCATTTAAACTGCCTAATTTCTGTGGAAGTTTTTGCGAACTTTATGTAATAAAATAACACGCCCTACCTGTCATATTACGCCGAGACAAAAATTTAGAAACACCCTGTATATTTATCACCGTATTGTTAAAGAAAGTACGTTGGTCGTCAAAACTGATTCCTTAAATTTGCCACATTTAACAAATTATTACCTTTTAAAGATAAATGCAGGGGATTGGATTGGAGCAAAACAACCCCTCATTCTTCCTAAAATATTTTGGTCGTTAAAACTGATTTTTAAAACTGCCATAGGTACTTAATGAATTATGACTTCTTAAAGATAATGGGAAGGGATTGAAGCAAAACGGCCCCTCATTCTTCCTATTCAATTAAAAATAAATAAACTGAGGGTTAGCCGGACCACAGACTTTATCTTAATCTTCTTAAATGCACTCTAACGACTGACGCACAGCACAGGTAGAATCGGGTCCATGGCATGTAAACCAAAACAATTAAAGCAAAGAAGTTTGACCCAATTTCGGCAGTCGTATTTTCTGCGCCCACACTGAGCGAAATGCGCTTTATTCTTTGTAAAAAAATAAATCCTTTAGAATACCATTATATATGATTTGGGACAGCAACTCGTGCCATAACAGGTTTAATAATTATTTATACCGCTTACTAACTTAGTGTATATCTCTCATAATTTAATCATATTTTGATTCATTTCATTACACAAGCATTATAAAACGAATTATTAGAAATCTAAAACTGTTGCATTGGTATAATAATAATTATCCTTTCCGATAGCCTCTATAATCTTGCAAATATTTTGATAATTTTTTGTTTTTTCTTCTATAAAACCAATAACCAAGAAAATATCAGAACAAAGAACGTTGTTAACCCTTATTTGCCGAATTCTAAAATATTAAGACACGTTTAAGAAACCGGAAAAACGAAAAACGCGCTCGAGCTCTTAAATTCATCAAGACATCGAGATGCGGTTTGCGGCATCAGACTTTTTCGAAAAGCGAGCTTTAGACAGCCCTCCACATTTTGCCTATTACTTAGGGAAATAAGAGAAACCCCCAAAAGTGTCCAATTTGGGACACCTTGTTCAAGATGGGCGACAATCGATCTTTAAACAAAAAGGATTGAAATTTAGGTATATATTTTTAGTTTACAGAATAACGATAAATTATTTTAAAGAGTCGGAGGGGCGTTTTATTTATTACAATTTTTTTTTGTAAAAATTGATCCTCAGTCTCAAAAACTAATTTTATGGATGAAAAAATTATAAATATTGGCTTGAACTTCTGCGCCTAAGCGTGTAAATGGGTAAACAGTGAAGAAAAAGCTTACATTTGAGAGCTAAATAAAAGACCCGAATGTAGGAATAGTAAAGAACAGTTTTATTTAACAAAATACACTGGTGACATGAAACCCATCATATAAAATCACGGGGCAAGCTTGGCCATTTGAAACGTGATTATAATATTATATACAGGGCGAGTTTTTTTCGATGCCCACTATGGGGATCTCGGAAACTAGCAGAGCTAGAACAAAGGTAAAATGGGGAAAGAATTGCAGTTTTTAATGCTCAATCTAATGCCCCTTTTGGATTTTTAAAAAAGTTCATGGCTCCCTAGATATTCTGAAAAGAGTGATTTTTTGCTATTTAATCAGATCACTGTAGCTCTGTTATTTCTGATTATACAGAAAAACTGTAGAGACAAAAGTTGTATAGATAATTTTGGGCTTAATAAGATAATCTAATCAATTTTTTTTATGTTGTTTGTGATTTTTGAGATATGACATAAACTTGTGTTTTATTACATTTTGTTACCAGCTAAAACCAAAATATCAGAAAGTTTGAAGTATGTCTAATTATAAAACAGAACGTAATTATCAAAATATTCCATGGCTGACTATGTGAAAATTTAAAAAAATAAGAAAATTGGCCCTAGCTCCTTTATTTTTTATAATAACTATGCTGAGTATTATATCTTCGGGAAGCTCAAAAAATGGCCGATTTTATAAGGCCACAGACAACTGTGATTTACATTTAAAAAACACAAGTTTATGTCATATCTCAAAAATCACAAACAACAACAACAACAAAAAATTGGATCAGATTGTCTTATTAAGCCCAGAATTATCTACAATTTTTGTCTCTACAGTCTTTCTGTATAATCAGAAATAATGGAGCTACAGAGATCTGATGAAATAGCAAAAAATCACTCTCTTCAAAATATCTAGTGAGCCATGAACTTTTTTAAAAATCCAAAAGGTGGATTAGAATGAGCATTCAAAACTGCAATTCTTTCCCCATTTAACCTTTGTTCTAACTCTGCTAGTTTCCGAGATCCCCATAGTGGGCACCGAAAAAAACTCACCCTGTACGTTGTCAGAAGTACTTGAAATTAGAAACAATTGAATCACCAAAACTCATGCCAAACCCTCGAAAATGTCCTTGGGTAACCTGAAGGTTTCAGTAAAAAATAACAGTTTACAATTTACCTACCTACAATTTAAAAAATAGACCAATATTTCAAAATTTAATAAATTTCAATGATCAATCGAAAGCTTAACGGTAACGGTCTTACCGATTGAAAATTAATTAACTATGTATCTTCTATGCACAATCAATTAATTACCTACTTCTTAAATATACGCAGTATCTTGGAACTCTTGCACAGCACAGTTGTCACAGAGCCTACAGGGTGGTCCAATTTGTAGCTGCATAACTTCCAGAACCGATATAAAAAGTGAAAATAAGTAGATTCTTTCAAATAAACATGTATCGGAATCCTAACGGTTTTCGTTATACAGGGTTTCAAGTTTCCATTTATTTTTCCTAAAGGACGACAGCTAAGGCAAACATATTTGGTACAATTTAGACATACATTAAATGCTGTAAATTAAAAATAATTTAACTTGTCTACTTCTACAAATGTCGGAGAGGCGGGGGTTAACCATTATATTCTAGTAAAAAAATGGTACGCCACTGGAAAAAAAATCTTTTCTTGCCTTCACTAAGTTTCACAATCAATTATAAGAAAAAAGTATCCTTGACTTACTTTAGAAAAATTTACCATTTTTGAAAAATTCATTTTTGTGACTTAATTTTTTTTAGCAGAAGAAAATCAAAGTAGGGCTAGGCTTTTGAAATTTTGCACATCATAAAGTTCGTTAACTATTAACTTATCGAACTTTACGTACAGTAGGACGTTTCAACTTCAAAACTTGCTTGAGTTTTAAACAGGGGCGTGCGGTGACATTTGAAGTAAGGGAAGCAATGTTTAAAAACTTACCCATTTGTAATGTAATTCGATTCTTCTATCACTTTTTGCGAATTCGTCAACGACGTCATCATAAAAACGTCGATGCTCTAACATGTTCTGGAGAAGTATATTCTCAATAAACAACAGCGAAAACTATGAAAGTCATTCATTCATTTTTGTGGTTAAATTTCTTAAGGGGGTTTTGCCCTTGCCCTACCGTTAGTAATTAATTCACACACACTCTTACTTAATTGTCCAAGTTTAACATTTTCAACGACAGCCGAAGTTGACGGTATTTGCATGTCCATGTCCGTATTGTCTTCCATATCGCCCGAGATACGACGCGCGCGACGCACCAACGCAGATATAAAAACCAACTAAACTACATAAAGAACCTACTGCAACGATAGCTTCCACGCACACTTTAAGGCTGAATGTACACCACGTGCGTGGTGATTCAACATTTTGACCCATAATCTGTAGCGAGCAACACGCATAATTTTAAATTTTTGGTCAATACAAATTTTAATCTAAGTAATTACTCACATTTTGAGACAAAAATTATTTAGAAATATTTATCACAATGGCAGTTATTAGGCTTATTGCGCAAATGCTAATAACGGCCATTGTGATCAATCTTTTTCTCTCTCTACAGATCGAAAAAAGCCATTTTATGGGTCAAAATATTGAATCACCACGCACGTGCTGTACATTGAGCCTTAAACACGCGTTCTCATTCGCGTCAACCAGTGCGGTGGAGGTGGAAAGTTCAATAACCTCTCGACTCTCGAACGCTACAGAAAAGCTAGCGGCCGGCGTAGCTTACATTGTGCTGTGGCTCGGTAGGATGGGCGGATGGGCGCAGTCGGAGAATTACATTTTGTCATTTTACATTGTTTTGGTTTAGGGGAAGCACTGCTTCCCTTGCTTCCATGGACTGCACGCCCCTGGTTTTAAAATATGTAGGTACCTAACTTTAGATGTCAAAATTAGGAAAATGAAATTGTATTGCCAGAAGCACAGACTAACGAGTAATACAGACAATTCCTTAGCGACATCTGTCAAAAGGAGACTCCCTTTTCAGCGAAATATCTTCTAAAGACATTAATAATGTGCATTTTATTTGATTTTACGTTAATCTACATGGCAAAGAGATTGCATTAGAACCAAATTTATGTATAAAATACTGTCCGTCTTTTGTCTTTCGGTAAACTGAAATGGAGACTCGCTTATTTTTGTCACATGTCCGTAAGGAGGCTTCTGTTGCAAAGCTATTTATTATGTGCCAGAAGCAATCAAATAAACAAACATATAGGTACACTTTGTTTTCAGCCTTACAAATCAGGGGTGGCATTCTAACGTAAACTTGCGACGTGCAGCCAGAGTAAAAAATATTCTCCAAACGAGTAGTACTTCCACAATTTCCACGTTTCGATCCGCCCACGCCCATGCTGAATGGGCGCGTTTGCGTTCTTCGGTCCGCTTGACGGTTCGCACCATAGAAAAAAAGAAAAATACCTACTGCGACACAACTGGTTCAGAGACTAAACTGTTTTGCAACCTACCTTTTTTCAGATGGTATAGCGATCAAATATTTACAGTTAATCTCCAAGTAATTGCCTTCTTTCGATTTGTTCTAATCCCTTTAATAGAAATCGTATAGGTAATTTTATATTTTTTCTCGTATCTTGTCGGTCATTTTGAAAATTTACCGCAGGGAAATTTTCAATTTTTCATCAAAATCTGGACACCCAGTCAGAAAAAATAACATACGTACATAACAAAACCTTTCCATGACAGAGTTGGGCCATACGAGTCCGTGCACCGCATGGGTATTATTTGTTGTGTTATTTCACAGTTCAAAGTAATAAATAGTGTAATTTAAAAACCTGATATTTCTGCGTTACACTCAAATATATTTCCAGTAATTTCCTTCACCTAAGCAGATATCGTAACTGCCTCGTAAATATTTTGCTATAAAATACTGCGAACGGATTCGAGATATTAGATAAAGGTTGACACAGAAATCTCCTGCGGCGTCCACCTTTTCATTATTATAGGACGAAACTTGTACAGTAATGTACAGCGATCAATACGTATCAATGGCATCATTAAAATTCTAAATAAAATTTAATAAACTTATATCACAAAAATAGAAAATGGAGCAATCTGAACCCTCACAGAATAATTTTTTGCCCCTTTGGAAGATAATTATTATTTTATCACTCCCAACTATAAAAGCCACAGGTGAAAATCTGGGAGGGCTTTTGCCAGCAAGAAAGTTAAGCCTGTGCTAAGAGCAATCAGAATGTATAAAATAGTGGGGAGTACCTCAACAAGTACCAACCTTGGAGTGCCACCAACTTGCAACCACGCTGAAACCGAGGCAGGCTTATAAACGCCTACGCTCCATACTCCATTTATTAATAGAATGCTTTTTCCCATACGAACCAAATTTCAAGCTCCTAAATTGATCAAAATAACAAATTGACAGGTTTAATTCCTCTACTTTAAAATTAAATTGTAAAAAACAAATTGAAAACTTTTGAGAAATAAAATTACCGCCCAAATATACATTGTGACCAACTTCAAACCGGAACACTGGCATACAATTTGCATTTTATCATCCGATTTTGCTCTAGTTCTTTTTAACGATAGGGCATCAAAAACTGCACTTTAGGGCAAAACGTCACATTTTATTTTAAAAAACCAAGGCCTACTGCGACATATTTTTTGGGTAAAAATTTGACAAATCATATTATACTAAAATCTCTCTTTAACTAGACACCAGAAATGGCATTTTTTAAATTTAGTTAACAAAAGTTGACATCATTTAGACCGGGGGCACATTAAGCTACTTTGTATATTTAAACTTGATTTTCTGCGCCACATTTAAATCAAAATGAAAGAGAATTCTTTGTTATGATGACCACTTATACAGAAAATGTAAATGATACTGATATTAAAACAAAATAATGCCAATATCCTAACCAAACATAAAATTTTCTGAGTACGGCTCTGTCGTCACCTGCCATTCTACGGGGCTTCAGAAATTCTAGGGATATGCAACATAAATCTACTGTCTAGTTAAAGAGAGATTTTAGTATAGGAACATTTTTATAAAAATTATGACTACGCTACTGGATTGGGCATCCCCTAAAACGAATTTGTACCAAATTTTATATAAAAATATCGAACAACAAAAATTCTAGAAATAAATGAAAATCACGATTTAACTACCTATTACCTGCCTACTCGCTTAAATCAACTTGCATGTAGCAAAGTTTTATGGGCGTGACGTCACGACCCTAGAAAATTGTCCACGATTGTTATTATGGGTTGCCTACCCTTTAGCATCTTATTGAACTGTCTTGCAACCCAGCCCAAAGAAAGGTAGAAGCAGCAGATGAAGAAGATGCCTTATTCTGTTGTTTTATGGGTAGTTGAAAGTTGAATGTTGAACCTAACCTAACTAAAACCAAATTGCAACAAAATATTTATCATAAACAACGCCCAATTTTGAAATTGTACTTCTGGAATAATAAAAATTGTGCGCTTAAAACAGTCGGGAATGAATTTATTAGGTATGCCCAGCTATGCTGCGATGGCACCTAGTGAACACTAATTATATTAGCCTAATTTGGTCTGGCACTTTTTGCAAAGGACACTATTTATGATTGTTATGCATAACTTGGAAATAGACCCCAGAAATAATTCTGGAAATAGCTAATGTTTTTTCGAATTTATTGACGGAAATTTCTCGTATTGATATGGTATATAATACATTAGTGCAACATCATCTGCAAAATGTTGGCATAGTGAAATTCCTATACATGAAATCACATGCATTTCTAAAACGTCGGTATGATAGGTATGAATAGATATTACACTGCGAAACAATCAAAACTGCCGCTTAGCGCTCCACGGAATAGAGGATTTTTATTAGAAGTACCTGACCATAAAATATTTACTCACAGAAGTAAGTTTTCTGAAAAAGATTCTACTTAAAGTCTTAATCATTTTAGGTGGCGTCAGTTTTTGGAATTACCTAGGCGAGACGAATTGTGTAATTATAGAGTTACCAGTTACGGGTGTCTGGTAACCTAAACATTTGCATAGCACCGGAACCCACTACCACAGTGGACGTGTTAATATAAGCGACTTAAAATTTAGTGTAATATGTAATCTTGAAGTGCTTCTGGACAAAATTGCTCTACGCAAGGTGAAAGTGAGATGAAAATAATTAACAGTATTTAATTTGTGGCCAAGGACATTAGTATCTGTACATAATCGTTACTAGAGAGCATTTTTATACGTTTTTATAAAGTGGGTTGTGACCGGTAGAGACGAATCTGAAAATAGCAAGTGATATGTCGTTTTCTCTATTTTAGGGGGCAAAGGAATTCAGTTTTGGCATTCTTTCTAAAATTCTAAAAAGTGAAAAATATGTTGATATATTATAGGATTTATGTGCAGTGTTGAAGTTTACTCTGAAATAATGGATTTAAAAAGTGATTAATTGATTTTAGACATAAGATTATTACGCTAACTAGGAAGACTAAGTCTGTATGAAACATCCATTTCCATTTTGATAATTCTCTCACTGTATAAGTAGGCATGGCCTACGACTGAAGCCTATAGATAAATGCCATATTCAATTCAACCTAACCTATATCTTTGACCTAGTCATATAAGCGAGAGGTATACTAGATGAGCATGCTCCCGTACGTGTACATACATTGTTATAAGGACTCCTGCCTGAACTCAAAAGTTTATGCAGTCGGCTATAATATTTATATGAATATTAAGCGAAAAAATAAGGCAACATAAGCTACGTCGGCAGAAGCAAATCACAGAAGAATATCTAGGGTAAACAACCCGTTCCTATGACAAAGTGCAGGGGTAGGGACTGCATCGTCAAGGGCAAAAGCCTACTTAAGTTCCTCATGGCCTGGTTTTAAAGCTTTCCTGGCCTAGCTTTTCCGAATAAAAGAAGTAAATAGAAGACGACGGGAGCATTGTATAAAATCAAGTTAGGTTAGGTACAGTAAAAGCATTAACTCATCGCCATCGCGCAATTACCTGTTTACAACAACGGGGGTAAAACTTACAGTCTCTGCTCCACAAACACAGCTTCTTTAATCAAAAGATCAACTGTACGTATGTTTCGGCCCTCCTAGGGGTCATCTTCAGCAGTAAAGCAATACAGAGAAAATTATTTATATTAAAGCTAGAAAAAATATTTTGAATTAGATCAATATCTACTTATAAGTAATAATAAAATTATATAATAAAATAGACTAAAAATATAGATGCTCACCTTTCCAGACATAGTCAACTACAGTGAGTGTGGAAAATTAATAATGTAATAAATTATTATGCGAATTAGATTTTGTCAAAAACATTAAAACGTAGAAATAAGTAGATTTTGACAAAATCTAATTCGCATAATAATTTATTACATTATTAATTTTCCACACTTACTGTAGTTGACTATGTCTGGAAAGGTGAGCATCTTTTTAGTCTATTTTATTATATAATTTTATTATTACTTATAAGTAGATATTGATCTAATGCAAAATATTTTTTCTAGCTTTAATATAAATAATTTTCTCTGTATTGCTTTACTGCTGAAGATGACCCCTAGGAGGGCCGAAACATATGTACAGTTGATCTTTTGATTAAAGAAGCTGTGTTTGTGGAGCAGAGACTGTAAGTTTTACCCCCGTTGTTGTATTCTCCTACTCCACTTCAAGATATGGACTATTTCCTCAAGTTGCAATTACCTGTTTGTTGCGTGAATACTCAAAACCTAACGAAAAGCTCCAAGAAAATTAAAGAAATTCTCGGCAAAGCAAACGAAACAAAACTAACCCATTTTCTTTTGCAGATACCTCGATCGATTTCTAGGGACTTTACTTATACTTGATCGGCGCGGCGCGCCAAATTCGACTCTCCCCGACGCCTACCAAATCGGATAATGGCTCAAACGGCGGAACGGCATTTCCGCTTCTAGCGCGCTTCGATAGCAATGTGGCACTTATTGTCTTGCGGCCTCTGGCGAAGTTTGGACTTTAAATATCGAAAGTTGCGCCCGTTAGCCGTGACGAAACAAAAACGTTACATACATACTATATTTTTTAGACGCGATGGCGACTATAAACACCTAGGAGGTCCGGCAGGGCAGGACTTGGCGTTTATAACAAGAAGCTTTTTTAAATAATACAAAATGATTACAAATTCTTCTAACCACTAAGTAAATCTGGTCCCAAAATTTACAATGTGCCTCCCATTCGCAAAATGACACAACGCGAAGTATGATTATCACAGCTGGGCCATACTTTGCAGATATTTACTGAGGTATACGCAACAATAACGTTCAAATTCGTTGCCTATTATATGGCAAGCAATAAAATAGTGAGAAAAATGGATCCCCACGGGCCTCAGGTCAACAAGTTGTGACGGAAAATGCCTCCAAACTTATATTAAATTATAAAACAGTGCAACTATGTTCACTAAAAGCGCGATAATACAAGTTGGAAGCGTTTTTCGTTATAATATTTTTTTTCCTATCAAAGATTCGTGGCGAATCAATTTTTTGGTTTTATTTTATTTGCTTAATAAGGTCCAACGTAGATAAATAGTATTCCTGGTCTAAACAAAGTAACCTCTGGCCATATTAAATGTATTAAGTTGCAAAACAAAATGCTCCAAACGCGTAGAACACGCCTCGCGCGCTGCGCAGAATGCAACAAACATTTTAGCGCAAAGTTCGTGCTGTTTGGAGTGTTCTCTGTGTTCGCCGCGTTCCCGGTAGCCATTGTAGTAGTAAATGTGATGGTACGCGCGTTCTTCAGAGAGATGGACGCAGATGATAACGTGGTAGTGGCTGCCGGCGCTCTTTTGATTATAGATGCTTTAACTAGCAATAAAAAAAGAGATAAAAGAAAAAGCCAGAGACAAGACAATACGTATTTTTTACAACATAAAAATATGGCACTGCTCCGGGGTACACTTGCAGAATTGTACGAGGATGGCTGCAGAAGATTGTGAGAAGTTGATGTGTTTAGTTGTATGTTTTGAAACAACAAACGCTGCGAACAGGGCAAACGCTGCGAACAGGGCAAACGCTGCGAACAGAGCAAACGCTGCAAACACCCGTACCCACCGCGCACCAGCGAACAACTAATTACTAATTCCCTTTGTGCAAACCGGTTTACCGACAAGCCTCGGAAAATGTTTTGCCCGTTCGTGCACGTTTGGCGCGGCGTAATCACTAGCTAATTTCGCGCAGCGCGCGCTTCGCGTTCTGCGCGTTCGGAGGAAATTGTTGCAAGTGAATACGCGCCTCAACAGGCTGTACCTAGAAATACCCGGTTTACATCAATATTAAAACTAGCACTTGAAATGAATGAAAAATGATTTAGACCGAATAATATGAATTGTTGAATAAAATTTCCATAGGAATTTTTGTGTCGGCAACTCTAAAGCACTCGAAACTACTCCGCCACTGGACATCAGCCATAATGGAATAAAAAGCTGGATTTATTATAGATTGACGTAACGTAACCGTAACGCAACCATAATTTGAAGTTGAAATATATAGACGGGCAATTTTTACATTATAACGTAACGTATTCCGGAACATACGTTTACCACTTTTTTGGCCATTTTTACATCTATAAATTGGAGAGTATATATTAATGACACTTCCATTAGTTAATTCCCTGAAGAAGCTCTCAATCCAGAGCGAAAGCTTGGAAATAACAAATTTGGCAATGATATTATAAATAAACGACTCTCTGGCTGGAAAACCTGTTAATTAGCACCACCTATAAAAAAAGTTCTAAATAACTACCAAAAAAATAGAAACAGCATAACCGATTTCCAAAATGAAAGGGGACTTTATTTCTGCCAAACTATCTTCAAAATGAGGTACCACAAGGATGTTAGTCCCGTCTAAGATTTTATAGTTGCAGGGTTAGGGTGAGTGGATTGCCATTACATAAGCAGAGGTAAATTTAAAACGTTATCCATTGCAATCAAAATAGTCGGGTCTTCACAATTTTTCAATTTCTATTTTATTTGGAAATTATGGCGCATGCGGCTAGTTTTCAAACTAACACAGTGTGTACCTATCGCTGTATCATTAAGAGAATTCAACGCCTGCCTATATGAACCAATGAAATGACATAATTTTTGAAATATTTACCAGGTAGTTATTTTAGCGATTATTTCCCTCATACTGCTTGCATCCAATAAGGTAGCTCCTTCCATAAAAATATGCCTCTCACTTCGCTGCTTAGCAACCGCGAATCCGTTGGATACAAACACGTACCTACTTCTTAAAGTTTGTGTGTTTCACACTGTTCTAAATTATGCAGCTTATAAATTATGTTGCGGTATTATTAAGCATTATATCAATGAATATATATAACTTTTAAATCGCTAAATTCTTGTTATTTAGACCTCCGCCTCCGCAAGGGCGTATCCAGGATTTGGCCTTGGGAGGGGTAATATAAAATATTTTTTTAGCATTAGGGGTTTGGTGCGTTCGTAAAAGCAATTTCAACTGAATATGGTGGTATTTTACTACCTACCTAAAAAAAGACAAAACATAGGCATAAAAATATTTAAATAAATAATAAAAAAAATTAAAAGAATATAAAACTCTTAAAAATCACATCCATAATATAATGGATTATAGGAATAGGAATATAGTTATCTATTATAATATGAAATCAATTTTTCTTTATGTTTTTTTTTTGGCGTATCGCTCAATTACTCGAGAAACATCTACATTGATTTCTCTGTGGGTAAATAGCAGTGCCAATCCTACTAATCGCTCTTCGCCCATAGTGGAGCATAACCAGGTTTTCAGTCTTTTCAATGAAGAAAAGCTTCGTTCTGCTGACGCAACACTTATTGGCAGAGCAATTAATATGTGTAGAATTTTTTTATAGTAGGAAATATGTCTTCATCACAGTCTTTATAACTTGTAAAGGATATCACAAATATTATTGTCGACTCTACATGTTTTTTGCCATAAATCTCATAAATCTAACTCTCCTCGCAGATTAATTTTTATTATTTCGTCAGACTCTTGACTAAATTTACCTAAATATAGAGTTGAGAAATTGGATATTTGATGGGCTTGGGGGGGGGGGTAATTACCCCCTGTACCCCCCCTTGAATACGCCCTTGCGCCTCCGTTTAAATTTATGACACATTCAGAAAATAAACCAACGCCGACAGGGTGTAGGTATAATCGCATTTGCCTTGGATACCCAAGCGTCATGTTTGTTTACTCGAACGCTACAGTCGAAGCTGTCCATAAACTCGTTCAAAATGAGTCGTTTTGGAAATGTAAACAAAATTAATACAGAAATTATTAAATCGTATTCGTGAAATAATCTCGACAAATACCACTCGTGCCGGAAATTTTTCTAGATAATTTTATTATCAAGCCCTATTTTGCCCATTAGCAAAACCATTCGTACAAATTGGGCTTTTATTTTCAGAGATAAAAGCCCAATTTAAACTCGTGATCTTTCTAGGCAAAATAGCGCTTTCGAAAAAATTATCTATAAAATTTCCGGCACTAGTGATATTACATATAATAATACCACTAGTGGTATTTTCGCTGAAACCCTAGTCTCTTAGTTACGCCCTAGTTACACTAAACCAATATTGTGGGAGCTAAAACTGATAACCCGATTACTTCTTCACATTAGCACAAAAATATATATTCAGTACCGAAAGCTCAACCTAAATGACAGCTGTCAAATGGACTTTAACTTTTAAGCATGGTAATTAGATTTGTATACGGGTAGTCGGCTAGTTAATTAAAACATTCATCTGACCTCATTGGGCTGGGGCCATGATTCTCGTTTGCGTGCGAGAGGTCCTGAGTTCAAATACCGGCTGTAGCTGCTTTTTATATTTTTATTTTTAAATTAAAAAAAAATAAATAAAAACATTTTCGAAGAGGGAAATATTTATAATTGTTGTAGTTAATTTATTCCTAAGAAGTTGGGTTGATAAACTATGGCTACATACACACTGAATAATTATTAAACTATTTGCAGTTGTTAAATTCTCTTTTTAAATACAACTCGTGGTATGCCTAATGATAGATAATACCTTTCGTTAATTTATCATTCATTATAATCCCAATGCTAAGAAAATACCACACCTGCTGCGCAGTCGTGGTATTTTCAGTTTTGGGATTATAATTAGTAAAATTAACAAAAGATAGAGATAATAGGCACACCGCTTGTTATATTACCCCTGAAGATAGCACCAAGATCTTGAAGATGTTCGGAGGATGGCTAAGTCGAAACATCGGACGATCGTTGATGGTGTGGTCAAGTTAGAATTGAGTTTTTTACGTACGTGACATCATGATTTACTTATCTCCAAAATGGGCATGCAATTGCCTAAGTATGAGACCAATGTAACGTCCACGGCAATTTAATTAACTATGATGTTGTATGGCGAAAAATCGTGTCATCTATTTCCAGATGATTCATTCTCACATAATAATTTACTACTGACGCATTCTCTAGTAAATTTATTGCTCAAGTTGTCACCTGGTTTTGAAAAATTACACTCGGTAATGCAGACATCAAAGCATGCTTGACCGTAACTATAAGAACGTATTGTTTAAAGGACACGTGTTTAGTTTTCGAATATACCATTTAGAAACAAATAATAAATAGATCATTGAGGTTCAAGGCGTCTCAAATAAAAATTGTTATATTTGTTTACGGAAGCAGGAAACATCGGGGACTGCACCCTGAAATATAGTTATAAAATAATCGGACTACTTTAATATTTTCTCATTTTCGGCATTTTCTTTCTTTTTTCTCGATGAAAACTTCTTTCGTGAAAGGTACGAAAATAGTTGTTTGTCTACCAAGGCACACTTTTTGTGACGAATGTGTAACTTAGAATTTAGTTGCTGGAGCCTGCAAAGCCGAGGCAAATAAACGTCGTGGGGTTATAAAAAGGAACTTCAGTGCCAAGGGGTTACATTACATATACAGCGTGCCCATTTAGTATTCCCTTCTTCGATTGTGGCTATACTTTTAAGGATAAAAAAAAATCGGTTCGGGGGATCCAAATAAGGGAAGATGGAGCACATTTTAAAATTAGTTTGGTATATACAGGGTGTTCCAAAAAAGTGTGGCGACAAAAAAAAATATTTTTTTTTAAATGGAATGACCCGATTTTTTTATCGCAAATGAAGCATATCAAAGTACAGTATACATCCCTAAATTATTTCAGCTTCCATCTGCGGCGTTGCCAAGTTATAATTTTTTTAATGTATTTTTTGCTAAATATCAACCCTTCATTAATATTGCTATATTTTTCTTTCGGCTTGATTTTTTCTCTTGAAACTTTGGTTGTGGATTTACACTTAACCATTTTATTAATAACTAAGAACCAAGTTGAAAATTTTTGTACAGGATGTTTCACTTTTTTCCGCCAAAACTCCGACATTTTCAAACTTAATTTACTTTTTTTTTTCAAATGGAACACCCTATATCTAACATTTCTATTGGATAGAGCATTCATTCAGCTTTAATTTGATACTTAATACAGTACCTCTATCTCTAGCGGTTTTTCAAAAACAAAACCATGGCCACCTATGAGTTCTCCTAAAACTTTTAACTTTTTGTTTTAATATTTTATTTATGCAGGTGTAGTAGGTATACAAAAATATGGTAAACTACAGATTGTAACTGGTACTAACGCTTTTTTGATATGCAGCTTTTTAAATAAGTACAAGTTTGATTCTCGAGTAATTTGCGTGTATGTAATAAGTAAAAAAGTTTCAAATTTTCTGTTTATACTGGATTTTTGAAAAAAACCGCTAGAGATAGAGGTACTGTATTAGGTATCAAATTAAAGCTGAATGAATGCTCTATCCAATAGAAATGTTAGATATAGGGTGTTCCATTTTAAAAAAAAGTAAATTAAGTTTGAAAATGTCGGAGTTTTGGAGGAAAAAAGTGAAACATCCTGTACAAAAATTTTCAACTTGGTTCTTAGTTATTAATAAAATGGTTAAGTGTAAATCCACAACCAAAGTTTCAAGAGAAAAAATCAAGCCGAAAGAAAAATATAGCAATAAAAATAAAGGGTTGATATTTAGCAAAAAATACATTTAAAAAATTATAACTTGGGCACGCCGCAGATGGAAGCGGAAATAATTTAGGGATGTATACTGTACTTTGATATGCTTCATTTGCGATAAAAAAAATCGGGTCATTCCATTTAAAAAAAAAGATTTTTTTGTCGCCACACTTTTCTGGAACACCCTGTATATACCAAACTAATTTTAAAATGTGCTCCATCTTCCCTTAGTTAGATCCCCCGAACCGATTTTTTTTATCCTTAAAAGTATAGCCACAATCGAAAAAGGGAATACTAAATGGACACGCTGTATACAGTGTCCTCCAAAAAGTTCGCAGCATAGGGGGGAATTTTTAATTAACGTTTTATTTTAAAATTTAATATTCGGCGGGTTACTTTTTGCTTGAAAAAAGACGAAAAATGACCCACTCAAACGTGGTCAAGTGACTTTCGTTACCTGTCAAAAATGACGTTTAAGATATATATCGCCAAACATTGGTTTATTTTTTAAAATATCAAAAACTTTTACTTGAAAAAGTTGTTTCTTCTTCAATTCTACGTAAGTGTACCAAATTTGATCGCTCTAATAAAAGATTTAGTTTTTTGCCAATTTTTAATAATAATTATGGAATTTCTGAAATATTTAAAAATTTGTAACTTCGTAAAAACTTTTTTATATCACTAGCTTTATCATTCTATTAACTTTTTATTACTAATTAACGATAAGAATAGGTATTTTTCAAAAGTAAATGATATTAACGCTTTAAAATTCTGTTATGTTTGCTGCGGTTGATGTACCGTCTAGCATTTAAGGCATAAATTTAGTTACATTACGTTTTCCAGTTCTAAATTGATTCCAAAATAATAATAAATTAAATTATCATCAAACTATTTTACGTATCTAAGCAAAATTAAGTTTAAGTTTAATTTCGCATTAATGGATATTGATGAGTAAGCCATGAAGAGAATTGAAGCAATTGCTCCGTTTCGAGAGTATTATTAATTAAACTGCCAAATAAAAACAATTGCTTCAATTCTCGCCATGGCCTACTCATCAATATCGATTAATGCGAAATTAAACTGAAAAGTATAATAATTATTTGTTCCATAAAAGTCAAGAATTTTGCTTAGATACGTAAAATAGTTTGATGATATTTTAATTTATTATTATTTTGGCATCAATTTAGAACTGAAAAACGTAATGTAACTAAATTATACCCTAAATGCTAGACGGTACATTAACTTTGCAGCAAACATAACAGAATTTTAAAGCGTCAATATCATTTTCTTTTGAAAAATACCTTACCTTATCGGTAAGTAGTAATAAAAAGTTAATAGAATGATAAAGCTAGTGATATAAAAAAAGTTCTTCGGAAGTTACAAGATTTTAAAATTGAAAAAGAAACAACTTTTTCAAGTAAAACTTTTTGATATTTTAACAAATAAACTCATTTTCCCAGATAACGAAAGTCACATGACCACGTTTGAGTGGGTCATTTTTCATCTTTTTTCAAGCAAAAAGTAACCCCAAAATTAAATTTCAAAATATAACATTAATTAAAAATTTCCTTCCTATGGCGAACTTTTTGGAGGACACTGTATAACGTTTGACGGGCGTCGGGCCCGTTTGACGTTTGGTTCCCATATATCGCATTACTTTAATGCCAATTTATTCTAAAAACGATTTTGAGTCCCTAGTTACAGCTTAATTTGCAAAATGCAAACAATTTCATCTTTATATGGTGAATTTGACCCCTATCGGTTTAAGTATACAGTTTTATATATACCTATTTACGGAAAGCATATAAGTATAGAGTGACCCTTTGAAATGTTTAAGTGAGGTGTATCTCAGAAATTAATAAATATGTATATCATCATAAATTGTCCGAACTTTTTCGGTAGTAGGGAGGAATAATCAAAATGGCGTAGTAAATGACGTACTTCCTCCAGTCGGAGGGAGTTTCCTATGCCCTATCCATCCCCACTTCAAAATGTTTAATGGAACTTCCCACTTGTGCTTCATGCTTTACAGTGGTACCAAATAGCTCTTCCAAATCCACGTATGTTTCCCATGGAGGCATAATATATTTACATTTCATACAATATTCCAACGATATAAATTGCACTGAGACACCGTCTACAGTTTCACAATAAGCAATATTTAACAATAAAATTAATAGGCATTTTAAACGGCGGTAAAAGAGCGTAACGCAGCCAGCCAGTGAGAACACTGGCTTCTTTAAATAATTGGCAACTGAACTAACCATTCTCAGGCAACGCCATTAACGACATGAAAGGAACTGTCCGAGACAAAACACAAACATGAAAAAGAACCCCCGCTATGCATACAGGTACCTACTCTATAACATGAATATTAATAGGTAGGTATGCGATATTTTCGTATAAAAAATCGGTGTTAGCAAAATCACTACATCCACTTTTCACATTTCCCACTTGAAACCAAACCTTTATCACTCCCTAACTAAATAATAGTATTACTTATTAAAGAAAGGTAAACAATAACAAAATAGGGCATAAAGACCCTATTTAATACTTGGTCCTAAACAACTCAATAATCTTTTGTTAATAACAACAGTAAATTATTATCTGAACTCCTGTATTTTATAAAATGTTCGAAGAGGTCACCATTAGTACCAAGACAATAATAAAGCCTATTTTTAAATTCTGCTTTCACTTTTACAAAAGTTTGCCTCATTAGTGCCCTACATTTTTTAGTTATTCTGCCTTTCACAAACAAACTTATCGAGTTGTTTAGGACCAAATGCTGAAAGTACTCTTATTCCCTTTATTTTTCAACCGATTTCATAGGTATATGAAATAATGAATCCCTGACAAAATTTCCTTTGAAATGAGGTATCACAAGCGATGGTCCCATTTGAAATTGAGGGTGGTGGGGATAGACCAGTTAGTGAATTGTCATTACATAATGACTAAAAGAGATCCCCGTCTCGGAGATTTCCACGTTCGATACTTACATTAAGTCGCTATATGTCGAATTTTGTGGGTTGATGAACAAATAGGAAGTTCACATAACCAACAATCATGAATGGTTACCCTACACCCTCTAACCGCTTCTAGTAGCTGTAGAAGGCGCCGTAGTCTTCTACATCTCACCGCTACTAACTATATATCAATTGGAATAAATAACACCTAGCCATGGAACCCGTATCTCCGGTAGCTTAGTTGGTTAAAGTGCCTACGGCCACAGTAGGAGTCCCGGGTGCGAGTCCCGGCTGGAGTGCATTTTTTTTTCAATTGATATCCTTTACCTGACATGCCACTAAAACATCCTTTTTTATTTACATTGCCGAAATATTAGTTTTCAAATGAACACGCTAATATCAAACTTGGAAGAGAATAATCTTGCATATTAGAGGGAATATTTGTACACCGAGATCTTATTTGTACCAAGCTGAAACTGAAACAGGTGTACACTGTTCAGCTCAATTTTGAAACATTCGATTAGATATTGATGAAACACATTGCACTGTAACATTTATTATCATATTATAGGTACAGCATTACGAAAATTTAACAATCTTTGAAAACGCCTTTAAAATATAAATTTTCATAAAACTTCAGAAAATCCGATTTCTTTTACATGAAAGCTGCCCACCTAGATATATATTCGAGGCAACTCTCAAGCGGTGACGTGGAAAATGGCCTGCGCACCTATTATAATTATTGATCTTTTATTTGCGGAACTCACGGGATCAGTAAATAAAGGTTGTAATTGCCTGCAAACGATTAATTATCAATTAAATGGTGGTAATAAATAAATACCCGGCAACGTCTTTTAGATTGGCGCCACATGTTTTCCATATCGAGGCAACTAACGCGTTGTAACGCCGTGCGCCGCGGAGATTGCAAGACGTGGCGGCTGGGATTCAAATTAATATTCATAAAACGGAAAATTAGTGGTACTGGGACAAGACAATAATATTTGGGAATAGCGTCTGAAATTGCTGTTATTTTTCAATGATATATAAAAAGTTTATGTACCTAATATAAAGGAATTGAAAAAAGTAAAGCATTACAACAGCACAGAGCAAAATGCAGAAAACCAGAGCAGTAGAACAGAACATAGTAGCGTGGACTGAAGAGTGAATTTCTCATCAGAAAATATGATTATGAAATAAGATGCAAATTGTACCAGAAATAAAGAGGAATGGAAACATTTTTAATTTTAAAATAAATCGGTACCTGTGATCTCATCCGGATCGTACTTCTATGAAATTGGTTATATTTTCCAGCATAGGCCGTTATAGAAGAAAAACCAAGAGTGAAAATTAATGGACTGATATTTTAGATAAATTTAGTAATTTGATTATTGTTTTGTTGATTAAAAATATATATTTAGTTTTATGAGCATGCCATCTTACCAGTCATAGCGAGGGTATTTATATTCCAAATTTCTTGTAGTGCAGAGTTATGCACATAAAGCTCTCACCATCACCACCAGTAAAATTTTATTTTTTGATAGATTTTTTGCTAAAAGCTACTGCAATGAATGAGCGCTGAAAACGACTTGTAAAAGGCATTTTCACTGATTTGCACCATTGAACTGTTCCAGTGTAAACTATTAAAACTAGTTATCCATTAATAATTATTCCTCTAGTCACAAGGAAAAAACGAATAAACCACATAATCTAGCAAAAACGATTTTGTTTTACCTCCAGGTCTGTTAGGCATTTAGAGACCTATATATAATTGAAAAGGATGGAGGCATAAAGATGAGGTAAGTCCAAACTTTACCTTCTTAGTATTGGCAGCCAAACATACAAGGAAGTATCAATCAAGGCATACTCTCATCAGTCTGTCACTGCCAAATTTATAACAAATTAAATGGGTTACGGCTGCGTGCACGTAAATGTTAATAACGAAGAAGAGGTGTATTTTCGTGCAAATTATATTTGTAAAATTAGCATGGTAAAGCGCTTTCGGCTACTTAGCCATCATCAGTACCACCTAGAAGAGAGCATGACATAACTTTTGGAGAAGAGTCAACGATTTTAATATGAAAAATGAATTAAATTTCTTTTGTTATGTGATACTCACATGTCAGGTGTGTACAGAAAATTGGAGCAACTGAGTTTAATACAGGTGTAAAAAGACGATGGAAATCTCATGTCACACATTAAAATGTTATTAACATCACAGCCATAAGCTTAACACATGTTATATAAAATTATTTTAAACAAAATTCATCGTAGTAAAATTGAAAGGCCGATAGCCATGCAGTGCAGTGTGGAAGGAAATGAAGACAGTGATTTCCGAAAAGTAACTAAATCTGGCGGAAGACACCAGACAGTGTCAACAAAGACCGCGAAGTATGAAATTGAGCATAGGCGTGCCAAAATTATTCATATATTAAATTATTCATATTAAAATCATTGACTCTTCTCCAAAAGTTATGTCATGGTCTCTTCTAGGTGGTACTGATAATGGCTATGTAGCCGAAAGCGCTTTACCATGCTAATTTTACAAATATAATTTGCACGAAAATACACCTCTTCTTCGTTATTAAATTTATAACAATTTCTGAAGTTTGTTTTTACAATATTGAATAAATTGACATTGTCTAAGAAGATTTTATAATAGCTGATCCAGAAGTGATAGAAACTGCAAATGTGGCATCCTTGTTAACTATCAGAAAAAGGTGCAACATGTAACTATACATATGCTACACTACTACTACTATTCCTAATATCGTGTATTAAATCAAATTTAAAAACCGGATTTTCTCCATTAGATTAAAAATACAGTCGAAAATTCGTATATTCAAAATGTATTATAGATGCTCATCAAAATAGGTATGTCAATAATTATTAATCCCTTGTACTTATACGCTTGTTCATTCAATAACTATTACCGCACTAGTGGAAATGCACAACATTCCGCACTAAAAAGTATATGGGCAGTACAGGGTTAACCAATCAATTCGATATCCCAGGCCTATTGTGATCAAAAGAAAAGAGACAAAATTATATTTGCGTGGGGCCTCGAGTTTGACTGACCCTGTACACTTTCCGCATATTCGTAGGGAAATTTCATTTTATCGCCGCTACATAGTTCGTTACAATCTAAAGAAAATCTTCTTTGGAAAGAACGTAGCTACGGTTTACAAGCCAGAAGTCTCATAATATGTAAATTCGCGTGTTTCAGGGCACCTCTTGTACCCATTCGCGACAATCATCCCATCACTCGTGCACTCAACTGCTAAACATACCCTAAAAGTGGCATTATTAATTGCCTTAAGTAGGTGTTGCAGTATACGTTCTTCAGCATAATATATCATGAGGATTCGCAGAAGATCTGAGAGGGCCCTTAGGCTAGGTTGTAGCTCAATATTTCGGTATCAAAATGTATAACATACCTATTAAGAATGTTCCTTAAAGCGCTTCGCTCTGTACAAGCTGCTTTTAATCGAAGAGGAGATGTTGTAATATTTGCTCAAATACTAATATAGTTAATTGCTTTGACATTGACTTGTCGAATGAGTATTTCTTGAACATCAAGTATATGCGATATTCAGGGTGACCTGTAATTTTAAATACGTTTAGTTACAGAGTAGACTTCAATTGAAATGGTGATGACTGAATTTTAAAAACTCTATTTTTTGCATGAGAAAAAATATATTTATTACAAATAAAATTTGTTGCGTTTTTTCTGAACCATCAAAATCTGTCACCACTTGAAACAAAAGAGTATCGCAAAGTTGAGAAAACTTAGTTTCTTTTAATCGGGGTGGGGGGGGGGCACCAAATATATACAGGAACACCCCGTTCAGGTTTTCTTGAAACAGCTTGTATTGGTATGCAAAAGATTCCCACACTTCTTGACTAGCGATATAAATTGCCGTAAGGAGTAATTTTTATGTATCGATGTGTGGGACGGACCGAAATTATCTAGAAGAATTGTCTTAAGCGTTAACGCTAAGGTAATAAAACGACTCTTCACATGTAATTGTAAAATTTGCATTTTTATCTCCTGCGGGCGGACTTTGGCGGCAACTCTGGTTATATTAAAGCCATGACCGTGTTCCTTTTAGAACGTAGCCAGGAGACAAAAATGTTGTTTTACACATTTTGTGTACACTTCAATTTTCTTCAACACAAAATTAATAGCCTGACATGCACAAAACGTCTGTTTTTTACGGCATTATAAATAATCTGAGAAATGCGCAGAGGCGTACAAGATTACACTCCCTCGAGAATTTACACAAATATCAGAGAGCAAGCAAAATAGTTATCTAGTCGTGTGAACACTATCCACGTTATGATTTATTTCTTAAACTCTAGGCAATTTTCGCCGAGTTAACTTTCTATTTATCTCCCGTAATAAATTCGTTCCAGTAAAGAGCATTCTACATCATTCCCACTACCTGGCTCCAATTAAGCAATTTAAAACAACAACTCCCTGTTGTATCTATTTCGATTCGCTACTGTTATAGTCCGGGTGCTGAGTGACAGAAAAATGCAACAGTTTTAGGAAGGCTGGTTTTTTGATACAGTGTAGTATTTAGGGTGTATAAGAATAGGCTGCCGTCAGTCAGCGAGTTTCGTTAGTGTTTGGCGCAGGGGCGGCTTCAAAGTTGTAAAAAAACCAAGTATGTCGCAACTGTTTTAGAAAATCTAAAACTTGGTTTATTTAGTAGCAAAACAACTAAACAAGGATGTGGATGTAGTCGGCCTTGGAAATATTGCAACGGGCCGCGTCAGCAGCGCTCCAAACTTATAAAAAAATATATAGTTCGTGAAACTGTTTTAGAAAATCTGAAATTCGGTCTACTTATAGGTAATATTATAAAAAATAAAAAAAAACACAGTCAGCCAGAATCTTTATTTAACAAACGCCGTCAGCTGCGGATATAAGAGCGGGGGAGCTTTTTTCGAAACCAGCGGAGCTAGAAGGAAGGTTAAATGGGGAAAGATTTGCAGTCTTGTGGGCCCAATTTAAAAAAAAATTCGAAAAAAAACCTGAATTTTCCCTATTCCTTCAAATCCCGCTAGCTCCGTTATTTTCGACTTTGCAAAAAAAAGTGTAAGTACAAAAGTTGTAGGGAATTATGTTCCTAATAAGAAGGTCTAATCCTATTTTGTACGTGAGCTGTCGTTTTAGAGATTTGGCATAAACTTTTTTTAATGCAAACCATAGCTGGCTGTGATTTCATAAAGTCGACCGTTTTTTAAGCTTTCCAACAATATATTACTCGATATAATTATTTTGAAAAATATGGGAGTTATGGCGGTTTCTCTGTTTAATTCTTATTTTAACGGAGTTAGCCATGGAAACAATGTAATGCCGCGCGCCTCATTTATACAACGAACTCGATGGCGCGGGCGTACGTATTATATTATATCCAATAGCTGACTAACAAATATATTTATATTTTATAAAAAATTCATCAAAACAAGCCCCATCAGACATATCTAAAGTCTCTAAAACTGAAGCCGCATTACCTGTTTGGATAGCCAAACTGATCCTTTGCGAAAAAAATGAAAAAAAATTTTCTAAATTTGATGGACAAACAAAGGTCTTGATTCCTTGAGGCCGCAGCACCTCAAAGATCTGGTTGGCGAGGAGCTCGGTATATTTTCGTCAAATTTGCATTTATCTCTTTCATCTTTTTCTAATCTTATTTTAAGGTCGTATCCCTTCAGCTATATGCCCAATTTTTTATGGAGCCTTTCTTTGTGCTTTTAACAAGAAAGATGGCGGACTTTAGGTTTTTCTGATGGGGCTGGTTTTGATGAAATTTTTATAAAATATAAATATATTTGTTACTCAGCTATTGGATATAATATAATGCCTACGCCCGCGCCATCGGGCGCGTTGTATAAATGAGGCGCCCGGCATTACATTGTTTTCAATGGCTAACTCCGTTAAAATAAGAATTAAACAGAGAAACCGCCATAACTCCCATATTTTTCAAAATAATTATATCGAGTAATATATTGTTGGAAAGCTTAAAAAACGCTAGCCAACACTGAAAAAAGGATTTTGCAATTGTACAATAATTTGACTGCTTTTAGTGCGACCAATAGATATCTTGTAAATTCCCAAAAGTAATGTGAGGATCAATTAAATTACATTTAGTTTGTAAAATTAATTTACAAAGAATCTGTGAAATTAGTTATATGTTGTAATTAATATTTACAAGTTATTTGTAATTTTCCTGAATAATAATACACCGATTTTGCGACATTACTTTGTAAAATTACTTTGCAAAATTACTTTTTAAAACTACTTTGTGAAATTACTTTCAAATTATAATACAGTGTGGATACAAATTGTGCAATATTCCTTATATTTCTTAAAATATTCCTCATCTCAAAAACATGTTTTAATAAAAGTGTTAGGGCAAATTATTATTATTATTATGTATTATTATTACTAAACGGGAAATAATTACCCCTAACATGTTTTTGATATGAGGAATATTTTAAGAAATAATAAGCAATATTCCACAATTTGTATCCACACTGTATATTGGGTATAAAAAATTATTAAAACGCTTACTACATTTCAAAAAAACTATATTCATAAACTAAAACATTTATAGTATAAAATATATTGGTATTCCTACTATTAAACAAAGTTTTACATTTAAATAAACGAAAATATTTATTACATAAAAAAGGTATACTTATTAATATGAATATACGAGGTAAGAACTATATTTATATCTAACACAAAATATTTACATTCTTAAGCAAAAACCTCCTTAAAAACAAATCAATTTATACATTTAAATAAACGAAAACATCTACATAAAAAGACATGTTGTTAAATATGAACAAAAGGAAAGAAGTATATTTATACCTAATACAAAATATTTACTTTCTTAACCAAATGTATCCTTAAAAAACAAACCAATTTATACATTTGAATTAGCGAAAACATTTACATAAAAAAGACACAGTTATTAAATATGAACAGGAGGAAAGAACTATACCAAACACAAAACATTTACTTCTTAACCAAATGCTTCCTTAAAAAACAAATCTTTTTTAAACAAAATATAGGTACACTATGTTATCTAAAAGAATATTAAACTTCAGGTTTTAAAAATTGTTTTGTAGCTTTCAGAAAATGGATACATATCACCTTTTCGCAAATGGTAAAACATATATTTTTTTATTTCAATTTTAAACTTACATTTAAAATTGCAATTTGATAGAGACAGTTGATTGTTTTGGCAATCGTAGTAATATGTTTTTCACTTAAGTGTTTTTTAAATTTAATCATTGAGTAAATTATTCCTTTACTCAATGATTTAATGTAATTTTTAAAAGGTGAAAAACAGTACACATGTTTGCAGGTGAAAATTATTCCAGGGAGATGCCGTTGATAGCTCAGATGAATATGATACTAATAAATTAACAGAACAAACGTCGCAAATAATCATGTTGTATTTCTTAAATATCTTACCTTTTACTTCAAACACAGTAATAGTTGTACTTATACGCGTATATGGGTCTTCGTAAAGTAACAAACTATATAAAGATTGCACCACCTTTGACTTTGCACCTGTCGATCTGTCACCAATGCCGTAAATGCCGTGCGCGTGGTTAGAACAGCAAGGCCACGAAATGCGGCTGGCGTCGCACGTGATCTCGTCTTGAAATACTATTGGCGAACGATTACAAAACTTCTGTGAATTCACAATCGCCAGTGTGAATATTAGTTTTAACGTGACATTGCTTCATATCTTTGTGAATTCACATTTTGAACTTACACTTATACGTGAAATTACATAAAGGAAAGGAAATGTACAGATAAATATACATAAGTTAGGTTTTTCCACAAAACAATTTTGTATATTCACCATTTTTGGGCAAATTAACATAAAATTGTATTTAAACATTACAATTCATGTATACTTACCGTAGTTTAATTAATTCCTTTTTTCAGTGAACAGCCAACTATGGTTTGCTTTAAAAAAAGTTTATGCCCTATCTCTAAAACGGCAGCTCACGTTCAAAATAAGATTGGACCTTAGGAACATAATTCCCTACAACTTTTGTATTTACACTTTTTTTTTGTAAAGTCGAAAATAACGGAGCTAGCGGGATTTGAAGGAATAGGGAAAATTCTTTTTTTTTTTCGAAATATATAGTAAGCCATGAACTCTTTCAAAAATGCAAAATGCGCATTAAATTGGACCCACAAAACTGCAAGTTTTCCCCATTTAACCTTCCTTCTAGCTCCGCTGGTTTCCGAGATCCTCATGCTAAACATCGAAAAAAACTCACCCGCTCTTATATCCGCAGCTGACGGCGTTTGTTAAATAAAGATTCTGGCTGACTACGTTTTTTTGATTTTTTATAATATTACCTATAAGTAGACCGAATTTCAGATTTTCTAAAACGTAGTTTCACGAACTATATTTTTTTATGAGTTTGAAGCGCTGCTGACGCGGCCCGTTGCAATATTTTCAAGGCTGACTACATCCACATCCTTGTTTAGTTGTTTTGCTACTAAATGAATTGAACCAAGTTTTAGGTTTTCTAGAACAGTTGGGACATACTTGCGTTTTTTTACAACTTTGAAGCCACCCCTGCGCCAAACGCTGACGAAACTGGCTGACTGACGGCAGGCTATTCTTATACACCCGAAATATTACACTGTATCAAAAAAACAGCCTTCCTAAAACTGTTGCATTTTTTTGGCACTCACCTCTCGGACTATTATGTCTGGCTATATTTCGTGTCGTAACGATATAATCTTACCAAACAAATCTTCTTGTTATAACAGATGTTATAGGTCAAATTATCTGTATTGTATTGGTGCAGGTATATATAGGTTTAAATTATTCGTAATAATTAAGCGTTAATCCTTCTTGACTTTAATGAATCTTAGCGTCAGCTTTGCGGAGCAGCCTGATGCAGAGACACACGCATATCGCTTTGATCAAATTGCCGCGTAGGTATTAAAGGTTTAAACATCGTCTTCTTTCCCTATCTTTTCAAATCTAGACAAGGGTAATATTTCTGTTTTCACCTGATCGACATTTCCACCTGAAGACACAAAAGTGGGAAAGCCATAAAAATATTTAAGAAAAAATGTAACAGTCGACCATATTTATATGGTATTATGTCGGGACGGTGATCCCTCATCAGGATGGCTCACCCGACTATCAAGTGGTTTGGACAACGAGTCTATAATGTTGAATTTACTAAGGAATAAATTAATCACTGCAGCAATCAATGATCATGGAGTATTATAACGATAGCACACCTGAAGGTGCGGGACAAAGTCACTGGTCTTGATTAATTGATTCCTTAGTCTATACCACTTGATAGTCGTGTGAGCCATATACTGATGAGGGACCACCGTCCCGAAACAATGCTGTATATGATCGACTGTCACCTTTTTCTTGACGAATGTTTTCGGTTAGTTGTTAATCGCTGCCGTGGAGACGGTTGATAGCGGGCCTCGGTAGTTGTGACGGGAGTCTTTGACGATCACGACCAGTGGCTTTGACCCGCACCTTCGGGTGTGCTATCGTTATAATAATCCATGATCAATAGATTGATTCGGTGATTAATTGATTCTTTAGCTCATTAAAAGTATTTCTTTAAACATACCTAACATACATACCTAATAATTTTGTTAGGTAGGTATGTAGGAAAATCCTAAACATTGGCCGAATAGAAACGCTAAGGTGTATATTGAACGGCAAATAAATTTTCGATATTTGAACCGTAGACACTATATTCTAACATGTAAATTCATATGTTCGTGGATAAAAAAATTTTTTTCAACAAGTAAATTGCAAGAAGCCTTTTCTGTTGGAAATGTATGGTCCCGGAAATGCCACGCTATTGGAATGAGAACGAAACACAAACAAAACTTAGCTCACTTTATATCTTACCTTTTACCAAGATTTTTTCCTGTGATAAATTAGCAAAGCTATGTAGGTTATTTTCAATAGACACCGAATTTAGACAATATGAGATAAATTATCTCAATAAGTACAAAAAAAAAGAACTTCCTTATATTTATTATTCCAGAACTAGGTTATGCATTGTGATAAATGAATTTCATCTTTATCGTTTGTAACAAATTCCCCACAGTTCGTTTTCCCAAAGTTGACATATCATGTTTTATTTCTTTAAATCATCCATATTTGCTATTTTGATCATAGTAAAAGAAGACTAGAGATCTCAGGAGAACAGTAAATTCACGTACAACTCTTTCTGAATCGGGTGAAATTAGATTCTAGCTCCAGAAAATTCAAGGGCTCTGCAAATATGATGTGTTAACAAATTTGTTATTGAATTAGTAATTTTCGATTTTTATTTATTTTCATTAAACAGCAATAAATATGATACATAATAATAATGTTTAATTCATAAGTTTATATCGAAAAAAGTAAGGAAATATACGTATCATAAAATAATAACCTTGTAGTTAATTTTCTTTGATGAATTTACACCTAACCTATAACAGTCAAAAGCTTAAAATGGCAACCATTAACCTTTGGTAATATTGTAATATATTTCACCATGTTTTATAATGTATACCCCACGACTGTTATAAAAATGTGGTTGCTGAAAGTTACGTAGTAATAACTTTAGGTAACTCTAATCACCAATTTTAGTGACACCTGGAAACCTAAGAGTTCGAGTGATACTTTACCTAATAAAACTAAAAGTAAATTTTGCAACTACCTATTGATAATACAAGTAGTAACCTTTATATCAACCCAGAGTAGCACGGGCACGCGCATATTCTGTAAAAACGAATATATGACATAACCTCTAATTAAGTTTTACTACCTGCATCAGAAATATTATTAATAATTGTTATTATGTATTGTGTGTGTTTTATGAGCAAAATGTCATTTAAAATTGTACAACCACAAGAACCTGACAAAAATACTTCTAGTTTATCAGTTGTACCAAGCGTATGGGCAAATTGCAGAAAGAAATGGACATTCAGACAAAGATACCGCAGTAATAAAAGCGAAGTAGGGAAGAAAATATAAGTAACAGTGAATAAAATGAATAAGAATTATTATTCAATGCCTGTTTTGTGTTTTTATTTACTTATTGTTATTTTGTTTTACCATATAAGTTTGTGAAGTTCTGTTATATTATTTTATGGTCTTATTATAAGAGACTAGGACTACAGATGAATAATTTATGTAATGTAGATGTATAACAAGAGAATAGTTAGAATGTATTAATAAGCCATAAATAAACCTCATGTTATGGACATGCGTAGATCGAAATCATTTTTTTCAGTTGCATAAGGGAGTTGATATTACTTGAGGTTTTTAATTGATTTGGAGAAGACCAGTACATAACTATAGCTCTCGGAAGTTATATAGCAGCCTCTTAATTTCGCAGAAAGAACAAAGACGTGTTTAGAATTACCTATATACAAAACCTAGCCCTACAGGTTTTATAAAGTAGTTCCAAGACCATTATATAACTCGGTTATAAAACTTTTGGTAACAGGAATTCGAGGTTTTATTAAAAAGGTTACAAACACTAGATCGTGACCTTATTATAAATCTATCAGTAACCGGTCATCTAGAAGACGCTTATAAAACTTTATAAACCTTTAGTTGCTTTTATTACTATTAAAAAGCTGTTTTAAAACTAATGGTTACTAAAGATAAGCGAAAATATTACGCATTGTAACTTGGGGACGTCTATACCACACTGTGTCAAAACACTATTTTAAAAATAATTTTCAAAAAGAGTCGTTTGTATCATAGAGCACTTTTATACAAAAATGGTGGCGTATTGGGCGTGAGAAACCTCTATGTCCTCAATGCTGTCAATTTTATTAGTAAGATGAAAAATGTATATGGCCGTCTGTCTACCATATTATGTATCAGACAGTATCAAACGTTACTCAACTTTTAACAACACCTTTAACCGTTGAATGAACGACACTCAACGCTTTAACGCATAGTTCCTTTACACAATGCTTTGTCACATATTATGCTCCAAAATTATACTCGTATAACAAGCCTTCGTCCTCCTTAAGAATGTTATGTACTGTAGATGTAGAAATTTATGTAATAATTTTAATATTATATATTATAGTGTCATCATGATAAACAATGTAGAGACAGGGTGGAGTGTAATTTAGAAATGTTAGAATTTACGCATAATCGGCTTGTCCTTTTTTATAATTAATATAAAAATTATCTCTTATATGACAATATAAAAAAAGAATTTTTACAATAGTCTATAAAGGAAAGTTGAATTTATATTTCCAAGTTATTAAATTAGATCATTACAGACATAAAATCTTAATAGAATTGATATGAGGATAAAGAAAGTCCAAGGTATAACTTAGTACTGGTACGAGACCTATTTAAAGTTGAAAAAACTTAAAATTACAAAGTTCTGTACGTAATATTTTAAAGATTAAAACGCTTTGTATGAAAAACACACTTACATGAACCTCAAGGGTACTCAGGAGTGACTCGCCGTCCTCGACTGGGTTTCGTTGATTTCTTCGATGAAGTTGCTGAACAGGTTTCCGATCAAGTCACGATTGGAACTACGACCAGGCGTGACTGTCCAATAGCTGCAGTAGTGGCGGTCAGATATTACCAGCTCGTACTCTCAGGGCATAGCCAAGTCAGCTGCTACTGTACTAGCGTGTGGTCGGTAGGTTGCCAAGGGGTGGTATGACGTGTGGATTGACTTGGTGTCCGTTGAACGTGCAAAAAAACTTAACACGTTCAACGATACAGAACTTACATTTTACAACCCAAAACTATATTAGTTAAATCTCGACAATATGCTACTTAAACCCCAACGAATATTCATGAATATACCCCCGGTATATAATTGAATTACAAACTTGACTTCACAAATTATTGGTAGCCAAGAATAAATCGAACGATATTAAACTAAATATTCCGAAGAAATTAAAGATAAAGAAATTCAAAAATAGAGGTGACGGTCCCCTCAGAAATTACTCGAATTTGCAACATTAAAAATTAACTGTACACAGCCAGTCAGCTGTGAAAGAAAGCTTTGCTCCTCGAAAGACAAAAAATACGATATTAAATTTTCCTACAAAGTATTTAACAACGATCAAAGGTAGTGCGACAAAATAAAGATAAAATAATAATCTCCCCTCAGGTATGAAAAATGAAAATATTGTGCTCCCCAAAACATGTTAATCCACCTACAATATACAATGTTCCGATAAGAAAAAAACAATCGAAAATTACTCGAAACCAAGAAAAAAAAACGGTTAAAAGGAAGTAAAGTAAAGAATAAATTAAAATAACTCACCTGCCACCTGTGCTCCTGGTCTGATCCTCACTCCTTGCTGCGGAAAACGTAGTTTTTCAACTGAAGCGTCCCCTTGACCTTCAAAATGACTACCCTTAAATCAGTTAACGTAATGAAATTTTGTTACTATAGCAATAGTGCAAAAGTGCTCTAAATGTTAGCCCAATATTTTATATACAGGTTGTCCCACTATTAACTGCCGCGATCAATTTCTTGGAAAATTTGGCAGCACTTTGGAAGTCGCCCGTATTTTAAATGACAAATAAAATAAAATTTTAAAAATAGGGGTTTCCATTTAAAAAAAATGACTTTTAACGATTTTTTCAATTTAAGTTGTAATGTTAGGTTTTGATCACCCTGTATTTATTTATTATCAAAATGCCAACAGAGTCCACTTAAGTAGATCCCCTCCTACAAGGAAACCAATCTCAATTAAATAATAAACACTTTCATATAGGAGACATTGATAGTTATGTTTAGGCCTGCAAATGTCATTTTTGATATAAAATTTTAAATATATGTCAAAAAAGGCTACACTTATATAGGATATATAGGATATATAGGATGTCCTATTTAAAATAAGCCAGCTGGAATCAACTTACGATATAACCGTAAGTGCCACCATCTTGAAAATATTGTAGCCGAATTGCCTTCATTGACTTTAGTAAACTGCCAAAAAATTCCAAAGTATGTATATCTTAAAGTAAATGGCATCATTTACCCATTATCTACGTTCTAACATATCTAACTACATGTAATTATTTCAATAATTTCACAATAAAAAATCAATAATTTGATTCAAATAAGAATATTTCCAAATTGGGGCGCATCTAGTAGAAAGCACACTCTTAAACTGACAGTTCACTTTACAATCAATATTGTGCCATTAAGTTATAACAATTAAGAAACGAGGAAACCTCCATTTATAATTTTAATTGTTATATTAATTAAATAATTAAATTGTTAGGGGGAGTATACGACTGCCCTGCATATTTACTATGAGCAATATTATGCAGGTATAATTTATATGTTGCGTTTAGACCATCTACGACAACATGTTTTTTCTGTTTAAATCAAATAATTCAGAAAGATTACAGTTTCTAAGCATAAGTTTTCATTTGTGTTGAGGGAGTTATATGTACAGGAGGTTAGAATGAAACGAGTATAAAAGGCTCGGTAATTTGTAATCAATAATGGTTCACCACTAGCCATAGAGGATGAGTTATGTAGATGGAAGAGTTAAACGACTATAAAAAGCTCGGTCATTTGTAATCAATAATGATGGTTCACCACTAGTCATAGGCCAGGATTTCTCTTGCGGCGTTTAATGTTATAAGTTAACCGCAACAGTATAGGTATACTGTATAAGAGTGAACAAAAACACGAGGCTTAAAATACACTAATACAGACAAGATCATGAAAATTTCATCACAACTTTTAAACAAAATGAATATTTTGTTATTCTTGCCGCAAATGGCAGCGATGACAAAATAATAGTAATTGCCCCCCTCCTTCGCACAAGGCTTTAGTTGCTTCTGGGTTACTCCTAGTTTCGAGTATTGTGAAGGTGTGAATTATCATTAATATTATTATTATTTCTTGGCATTTTCTATAATGCATATTAAATAAATATAATATAATAATATCTTCAAGCTTCTTGGGTGAAGTGAAGAGTGTCAAATGGTAAGGGACACCACAGGTGCATGATAATATCCTTTACCGGAAAGGGATTTTAGAATAATTAAACAAGCCGTCATATTTAATTGCCCTGATTATTCATATTAATAATCTATACCTTCGCGTTCAAGAGATGCTATACAGTTTCATGTTGGAAACGACGCTTAGATTAAATGCCACCTAAATTAATTGCTACTTTTACGCTATACTACCAACTACGTAAGATAGATAATTAAAAAAAAATAAAAAAAGTGAGTCGAGGGTGGCAATCCGTTATTGAATATACATAAATATGGAGATTGCTTTAAAAGGATGGCTTTAATGATATAATCTACAGCGTACTGCCGGCAGGACGAAAACCACTCATTTGAGGACTTACAAAATCGTAATATTTAAGGCTTTTCCGTCTTTCTGGCAGGATTGAAAGTAGTATCAAAAAATTCTTTAAAATTCAAGCTACCAGCGCAACTTTTGATCAGGACTGTACGTCAAATCGCAGAGAAGTTATGACCTGTCGAATCTCCCGTATTTTAGTCGCAAAAATGATGCGAGTGGGGCAGCGTGTTTCCGCTTTGGCTAGTTGTTTTGACGCGAAATATGACAATTCGTGGAGCTTTTCTCAGTTTGGTGACCAGTGGCGGTCGGCACGGTGTTATGGTACAATTAGAAAAAATATTAAATCGAAGAATTTGGCTCTAGTGCTTTGGGATATTGATAAAAAGGTAGTCAAAATTTCACTTGATGCCCTATGAGTGGAAGACTGTGAACAAGGTAACAAGGAAAACATTCTCTTAGCATTTTTTCATATGTGTCATGGGTTCATAGCAAATTTGATTTTTTCGTATTATTTCGGGGTACCTACCTACTTCTGAAAAATTAGCTTAAAACATCGCTCCACAAGTTACACTCAAAGCAGAAAAAAAACTTTTTCTTACTTTAAATATAGTAACTTTTACCAATAAACTTACCCATTCAAGGTTTTACTTTTCAAGATACAGAGCGTAGGTAACATTAATTGTATCTTCCTTAAATGTATTAGAACCTGTATCTTCAAAAGTACCTAAAGCCTTAAATAGGTAAGTTTATTGGAGAAAGCTACTTTATTTTAAGTAGCAAACACATTATTTCCACTTTAAGTGATACTTATGGAGCAATTTTTTAGATAATTTTTCAGAAATACCCTGAAATAATACAAAAAATCAAATTTGCCACGAAACCATGACACATACAAAAAATTACCAGGAGGGCATTTTTGTTTAAAATTAAAATAGACATAAGAAATTGAATACATTTTATTGCTATACTAGGTGTTTTTTTTTTCTAAAAACAATTATACTAATTACCTACTTCCACGCCACTGGTTGTTCAAGATGCTTGATATTAACAGGTTTTATGCTAACCTATGCGGTTATAACGTGTACCAAATATAACTTAAATATCTCAACTAGTTTGGTAAATATTCAATAAAGACCACATGTTTCTTAAAACATTAACACCCTGTAACTTTTTAATAAGGCTTTACAATGATATAGTTTATAAAAGAAAGTGCGGTTATTTTTTGCTTTTCTATCACCTGTTGAAGTGTCGCAGAATAAAACTGAATCACCCTGTATTTTAAAAGTATAGCTATATAGGTTGATTGTTTGAAGAGATTTTTTTTTGTTTTTCATATTTTATTTATCAAATAAATAAATAAATATTTGTTTTTTAATGTTCCACTTTATACAGTGACCGGCAGAAAGTTGGGCACAAATGGAAAACTTTTTTATTATTAATTTCTCAGAAAATTTTATTCTTGATAAAAGTTGGTGCATCATTTCAAACTCAAAACGCACATATCAAAATTTAAATATCTCTTTTTGGATACGAGGTAGATTTAAAAATGTCAAAATAACTCAAGAGTAAAGTACCCTTATTTTTTAAAATGCGGTAAAAAGTTACTTACAAAAGTTGTTTGGAATCAAATGTGAATGTCAGATTTAAAGTCACAGCCAACTAGTCGGAAAAAAAAGGAAATTTAACTTTTTTTATATTTTTTCGACTACCCTGTGTATTACAAAAAAAAAAAAACAAAATACCGCAAGCGCAACTTATCGGATAACACATGAATTTGCTACTAAACTTTGATTTTGTTCGATTAGCAGGTAGAAATTTAAATTGATCGAAATCAGAGTTAAAAAATATTAAATTTTTGTGTCCAACTTTCTGCCGGTCCCTGTATTAGGTACACACACCACGCCACTGGACTCCTGTAATAAATTTCTGAGAGGTCGGAATCAATATACCTTTTACTATGGTACTGCTAGCAGGACTCTGTCGTCCTCTTTGAAGGACAAATGCATTTGCGGAACTAAGTCCTTCTAGCAGGATCTAGTCCCGGTAAAAAAGTACTTCCGGAGGAGCTTCCAGCAGGACAACCTTTTGGATCTCCAAATATCGAGGTTAGTATTATGTACAGAGTGTTCCAACGAAAACTGCAAGCCCCCTTAACTTTTACGTGATTTCTTTCCTTAGAAAACAAGTTTTATGTGGAAATTGTAGATGCATACCAAACTGAACGAATTTCCAAATATTAAATTGTATTATTTATTGGATTAACATAAATTTGTGTCTTTTCTGAAAGAGAGAGAGGTCGGTGCTATGGAAAAAAAGACCAAATATGCACCTGTGTGTAAGCTAATCTCCTACAACTATAGAAGATTCCGTACCGTGTACAATTTTTATTTGAACATCGAAACTAAGTGTCACATGAAGCAGATTTCCAGGTAGTTTGCTTTTATTTTCCTTTGCAGCTGAATAATTCATAAATGGTGAGTCAGAGAGCAACATTAGATCAAACAAAATTATTAATTTCTAATTTTCAGACTATTTCAAGAATGTACAAAATACAAGTCTAGTGTCAAGCTGTATACAGGGTGATTCACGTAAGTGGATCATTAGAAGTTTACGGGGAAGGAGTATGAATTTTGATTTCAAATTTTGGTTACTTATATAACAGGCTGTATATTTTCAACTTCCGATCACTTCCGGTTATACCGGAAGTCAATAACAACTTTGTTATTTCAAATAGAACACCCCATATATTATTGCACCATTTGGTTCCCTATTAAATTCCAAATTTTTTTTCTGAATATAATGTGTACCCTATTCCTAACCCTTTTCGAGATATTCGCAAATTTTTGATTTTTTTTAGTGTTGCAGCCATCGACCATAGTGATGATAACTTTGAAATTTATGAATCTGGAAAACTGAAATTTTGGACTGTCGTAGGCGGATGTCAACTTTATTAAGTGGTCTGTATGCCATTTCAAAATATTGTACAGGGTGTTCGGGAAAAAATTCCCAATATCAACATCGAAAAATTTTAAAATCTCATCTTTTTCAAATGGAACCCATATTTTTTTATTGTACCATTGAAATGCTTGTGAAAAGACAGTTCAAAAAGATACAACACACTATATGTCTAAATGAAGCGGTTGCTTCGTTATTACGCAAAATACGTATTTTTTCTGATGCTCTGTATCAACAAAGATGTCATTTCTCAAGGGGCGTCACGTTATAGGGGGCCATGGAAAATGAAATAACGCAATTATATGACAAGGTTAAGGGCTATTTAATTATATTTTTTCCCTGAGAAGCAACAATACAAAATTAAATAATATTAACAATTACATAATAATAGGTAGGTACTAGAATGTAAAACATATTCAAAATATCTTCGTTAGAATAGTTAATTTGAGCCATTCTTGCCAACAGTTAATATTTTATTGTTTGGAACACAATAAATGAAAAATCCATGGCCGCCTATTAGAAAAGGTCCGTTGTTTCTTGATATGGAGCAGCAAAAATACGTATTTTGCGTAATAACGAAGCAACCGCTTCATTTAGACATATAGTGTATTATATTAAAAAATATGGGTTCCATTTGAAAAAAATTAGATTTTTCAATTTTTCGATGTTGATATTGCGAATTTTTTCCCGAACACCCTGTACAATATTTTGAAATGGCGTACATACTATTTAATAAAGTTGACTTTCGCCTATGACAGTCCAAAATTTCAGTTTTCCAGATTAATAAATTTCAAAGTTATCTTCACTATGGTCCATGGCTGCAACACTCAAAAAAATCAAATATTTGCGAATATCTCGAGAAGGGTTAGGAATAGGGTACACAGTATATTCAGAAAAAAGATTTGGAATTTAATAGGGAACCAAATGGTGTAATAATATATAGGGTGTTCTATTTGAAATAACAAAGTTGCTATTGACTTCCGGTATAACCGGAAGTGATCGGAAGTTGATGAAAATCATGTTAAGTGGGACACCCAGTATATTAATAGTAAGTTCGCATTTGTAAAATCTTGACTTTCCTAGAAGATCGCACTATCCGGCAAGGCCTCGGCCCAGCGAGCAACTGTTTGATATATATGCTTCGATTTGACTGTGTGCACATGCGTGCTCATATTATACTCTTTCCTAGCAAGTGCGAAGTGAGTGCAAACCGGTTGTTTCAACTCTAAAAATTTAAAAGTTTCTATTAGTTGTGTATCAGCATTGACTGAAATATTCGAATATTGCAGTAACGTTATTAGTGCAATATCTAATTTTGAACAATGGGACACGAAACGTATGCGTGGCGTTTAAGAAAAACGTAATCAGCCCGTACACATAAAAAATATTTGTTTTGATTTGTATGTATTTGTATTGATTCGGTATTTGTATTTGGTCTGGGCTCTCATATGTTTTATAACGCAAAAGTCGAACTCAGTCTAGTGGTTCACGAATCGCATCCACTTTGATCCAGTTTGGATCTCATGATTTTTAAATATTTTTATTTTAACATATATTCAGTATCTCTCATTTGCGTCATAAAAGCTCTAAAAGCCAAAAGTACTCCATACTTATAAATGAACTCTAACCGCGAAGCTACCTAGTTCAAATTTTTGAGAGGCTTAACACTGACGACTAGCCGTTTTAAACAGTTGTACATAATTAAAAGGATTGAGGAAATAACAGCGGCATTTCTCTAGAATTTTAAGAAAAAACACTCGGCAAAAGTTAAGATGGCTAGGTTTGTTTATAAAACTACAGTTATATATGTGATACCTATACATACATATTTATAAATGTCGATGTTCTTAAATACCAACGTGTTTTCCTAAATACATCTGTACCAGCAGTGTGGGCATGAGCGTAATGATGAAATATGATGCATGCAATCCTGGTGACTTGTCTTGAGGCAAAAGGGAATATATGGCTCGATTAACTAAAGTTTGCGGCACTTTTCTCTGATCGAATAAATCAAAGTGATCCAAATAAATTTTTCTCATTAAAATCCGCTCAGCCGCCCACCAACTGAATTTGACAAGTGTTTTTTCAGCTTTTTCTATTAAAGGCTGCTCCTGCGTAAGGGACTGGAGCGCGTTACCTGCCCCGCTGAATACCCCCAGTGTAAATTTATCAATGTCGAGATGTAAAAAGATTTTAGATTTGCGTTTTAGGTTTGAGTAAAATAATTTATAAACAGAGTCACCTATAGGTTCGCGCAAACGGGAATAAAATCGTGTTCGTTATTTCGTTCGTTATTGTCTTAATATGGAACGATCTATAATCAACCCACGGCTCAGACAAACACACAATGCACACAAAGGGACTCCTTTATCTATTGCCACGTTTGATTTTCATGCAAATGAGTAGACCTGCATGGTGCATTGGGCTGGACCACGACAAATTTCTTGGCGAAAAACTTCCAGAATACACATTTTTATGCTAATGTCAATAACAAGACCTTTACGGATACATTTTTCTCCAGGTTCCTACCTATTTTAATATTAATGAAGTGAGCATAACAAGGATGGTTTAGGCTGAAGAACAAGTCTATACTATCATCAAGTACTTCACGTCATTTACTTTTGGGATTATTTTATTTCATTATTTGACTTGAATCAATAATTCTAATATAGGTATCCAGTCTTCAGTGTAACATTAGAAAAGCATTATGATGCATAAGGTTTCAGCTTAATCGGGTGTTCTAATTCAGCTTGGAAGATTTGACCTAAAACAAGCTAACATACATACATTGCAAGTTAAATAAAAGCGTGTAATTAAACATATTTTAAAACATGCTCTTAACAAGAATAACTATCCTACTGAATTTGTTGAGCAAGTTTTTCAGGATTGCCAACACAATAAATTGCAATTTTTAAAATTCCTTGTGAATATGGAAAGTTCTGTCTTGGGGAAGGCCATTTAACGTTTAACTTTTAAAAGAACATATATATTATAAATTATATCATGCAAAATCAAATTTCAAAAATATATGAACACTCTTTTAATAATTATCATAGAATTTTGTGGGATAGGTCACAATTCTCAAAGAATAAGTAGGAAATAGGCGAAAAATTAAGGAACCTGCATTCATTCTAGGAAATACGGACAATTGTACTGCTGTTAAGTGGAATTCAGTAAAATATTATTGCCACTTAGTAGAGCAGTTAGTAGGTAATTAGATAGAATACAGGGTACAATATCAGACAGGTGGTTAGGCTATTGTTTTTGTTGTCATGACACTTTAACTTGACATTCATTACTCTGTCACTTCACTTTGACGTGACATTATCTTTGAGAAAGGCGAAGATTTGTTCTCTGAAAGGACAGAAAACAAAGTTGTTGAAGTTACTTTTTTAGTTAAACGTTCATGTTTTGTTCATTTACTGGTAAGCATTTATGAATTTTCCTGGCAACTTGAAAAAGTTGTGTTTTAATAAGTTTGTTTCATATTATATAATTTATATAATTTCATAAGAAAAGGTAGGTACTATGTTTTGATACAGGAAGATAACAAGTCTTTTTAGTTAAAATTACATTCTACACGAAAAAAAGGATGTAAAAAATTGGGGAAGACCTAGTCAATTTATATTTGTTATATAGCTAGGTATTTTATAGTATCCTGCATCCGATTTGAGCAAAGTCGGAAGAGCCACCCAATAATTAATTATAGGCAACTGCCCTAGCTGCAAATGGCAACGAAGACAAAATAATAGTAATTGCCCTCCTCCCCCGCACAAGCATGTGGTTGCTTCTGGGGTACTCCTAGTTTGGAGTATTGTGAGGGTGAGAATTATTATTATTATTCGAGTACATCCTAATTTAGCCCCACTTTTAAGAACCTATCTCCTTAATACAGGCCTTTTATGAGTACAGGGTTTTTCGTTACTTTGGAAGGTTACATTTATATTCATATTTTGAAATTCTTAGCTCCTAGAAAAAGAGTCCGTGTACGCCACTGAATTCTACGAATTCTATAATGCCTAGCACGCTAGCACATAGTGGAGCGGGGAGCAAAGCAGCGAGCAACGCGGAGACCAAAGTGTCAAATGAGCAGATAGTGGATGAAGGAATTGCTTGCACATAGTGGAGCTGTGAGTGATACTCTAGTGAAAAGTATAGTCCATAAATCCCTGTATACCTATGTCTATCAACATATTTTTAAATATCTCAGTAACATATTTTTTTTATTAGAAATCTCCAAGCAAAATGATTTTGTTTTATTTATGCGAACATTTATTCCATTCTTAATATTTTATAGTTGCGGGGGAATGTTTCTGATTTTGAATAATCCAATATACCTAAAACATTTTAAAAAAGGTTTTGGTGATGTTTCCGCTTCATATTTACTAGATTATTAATAATGATTACATGCATATTTGTCCTTACTTGTTTACTTCATTTCTCCTGGGACAGCATCTTACAACTTATCTAATACGTATCGGTTATGACCGTTTTCAATATCTCAGTAAAATATCCCACAATGGACTTTTAACAGAAATACTACTTATTAATTTTTCAACGTCCAATTTTTATTACACTGCAGAATCACGCAAGCAGAGCGAACAAATACCAATAGGACATTTTTGTCTGCAATTAAAATTGACATAAAAAATTCAATACCTTTTATTACAATACAAGGGGATTCATTTTTTTTCTAAAAATTATTTTACCAATTACCCACTTCTCCGGTTGTGCAAGATGTTCGATATTAACAGGTTTTTATTCTAATCCATGCCGTTATAACGTATACCAAATATGACTTAAATATCTCAACTAGTTTGGTAAATATTCATTTAAGACTACATATTTTTTCCAACTTTAACACCCCTATGAAGCCTTATACAGGGTGAGTCATTAGTAATGGCACATAGTGTAACCGTACATATTTTGCGCCAAAATATTACCATTGAGGCTAATATGCCTTATAGAAATGTTGTTTGTTTATGAGATACGGGGCGTTAAAGTTCATTTTTTGAAATTGAATTATGGCTACATCTCCCAAACTAATCAAGCTGCTGAACTGAAATTTGGCTCTGCAATTTTTTTGAGGATGGAGAATAAGTTGAGAATGTCAATTTCTACGTATCTCATAGAGGGAGCCAGTTGCGCTGTTTTTGAATCGTGCTTTTACTCGAAACTTTTTCGAGGTTATCTTTTTGATCCTGCAGGTCCATCATTTTAGCATCTTTTCATTCTACAACAAAAAGGTACTTTTGTTTCATAACGACCAAATCAGCAGACCAAGTGGCGCCCTCTGTAAGATACGTAGAAATTGGCATATTCTCCATACCCAAAAACATAGCAGTGCCAAATTTCAGTTCAACAGCTTGATTAGTTTGGGAGATGTAGCCATAATTAAATTTAAAAAAATTAGCTTTAACCACCTGTATCTCTTAAACAAACAACAATTCTATATAACCCATATTAGCATCAATCGTAATATTTTGGCCCAAAATATATACGGTTGCACTGTGTGCCTAATGACTCACCCTGTATACATATTTGCATCTGCTTGAATTAGGTCACGCTCTTGCTTGAAGGATTCATTCTTTTTCGTTCTTGAATAACACGGATACAATGAGCATATACATAAATACAGCGTTTTACAGCTTCTTGAGAACAAGTTGAACACTTAGAGTGGCGGCTAATCTGGAATGTCAATGCGCGAATTAATGCAACAACAATGGTGCAGATCGCAAGTATTCAAATTTGCATTTTAAAATACACTTAATAAGAGCAAGAAACATAGCAGCTTGCGTGTAAAAACCCGAGTTTAATAAATAATTAATGCGGCTTATTACAATCTCCGAGGAAATTGGAGAGTCTGCTACACGCTATAGGCTCTTAAGACCGCTCTTGTTCAATAAGGCTACATTGCAAAACAAACCAGGAATGCGCCTTTGCTGCAACTATTGCTATTCACCTCTGCTAATTTTCCTGGTATACCTACGAGATCAGGTTATTCTGAAGTTGTAACGAATGAAAAATAGAACACCATTGACCTTCCTTCCACTACATAACGGCGGTAAGGAGGGTTCATATTAAGCATTGCACATGCTCTGTTTTTCACCATATCACATGGCGGGTGTTTACGCATGTAGGTAAGTATCTTTGTTTTGTTACTAGCAAGTTGTTAATAAAAAAATATTAATCGCGATGACAAGGCTCGTACCAAAAAAAAAACATTGTAAACCACTATATAAAATAAATTCATTCAAAACAAGAAAAACTTGTGTTAATACCTATTAAATTCAATGAATGGTCCTTCATGAGCCCGATTTGCAACGTAAGAAGTTGCGTCGAAACTGAATAATAATAAGGAAAAGCGCGGTAATTTGAAAAATTCTGACATTTCAAAAATTCCGCCGCCTGTTAAAAAAACACTTCAATAAACGACTAAGCAGCTTCAGCAGATCCAGACTAAACCAGCATGCAGCGAACCCTAAGCACGTGTGGTGCCCCGTAGATACCAATGTGGTGCCCCGTAGATACCAATGAGGTACCCCGTATATACCAACCAAAATTCTCATTTTTATTTTACCAAATAACACGAGGCAATGTTAGCTAAAGCCTTGAAATTCTTCAGCGAGGAATCATCGGGTTATGAGTCAAACCACCGGAAACTAGGAACATTAAGTTAAACGAAAAACCATGTTGTTTACATCTTGTAATTACCAAAACGCCAGAAAAGTGCGCTACGGTTATTAGTATTCTTGGAAAAACTTACGCTAAAATCATGTTGTTATACATTCCATCCGCCCACAAAAGCACACGTGCAAATCCTGGAATCGAGGCGAGAACAAAGAACGTAGCTGCTATAAAAGGGGGGTTTCTCCCAAGAGTCGGGGAAGTCGCCGAACATCACTTGTAGGGCTAAGTCCTGCCCGAGAGACCAGCGAGTGTCCGATGCAGAACCAACTATGAGAGGAAGTCTCCGACCACCAATGGTTGGGCGAAGTACTGCCCGAGAAGTCAACTAGAGTCTGCCGCCTTGCCTGCCATAGATCCCGCACTAGAGCCTCAGTACAGTATGCTGCCCGTTGAACTGACCACAGAGTAAGCGATTGAATTTTGTTTTGTTGGGTTTTGTCGACTGAGTTGCCTTTCTATTTCTAGTTAAGTAATTTATTTGATTTTATTTTATTTTGAGTGCTATTAGTGTTTATTTGAGGTGTAGTAAAGGATTGTTATATTTTGTCATATTTTAAAGCAGTGTCGTACAGTTCTGAATATTTTACGTTGAATTATGGGTATTTAAAAAGCTGTTAGCATAGCAGTGCCGTATTAAGTTCAATATTAATATTTTACGCTAAATTTTGGGTATTTTTAAATACGTTTTTGTGCCAATTTCAAGATATTTAATAATTGTGTGTCTCTATTATCAATTTCGAATCATTTTTAAGAATTTACATATTTTTATTATCGTTTGTGCGATCAGGCTAACTAACTTGTGTGCCAATAATTTTGGTATTATTTCTTGGAATAATTTGAGTTAAATTCACGTACTATTTCCGCAGGTTTTGTTATTAGTTTATGCTATAAGCTAGTATTGTTCGCCACTTAGGTTTGAAACCAGTTACTAAAATTTAAAGATAATTATTTTGCGCTAAATTCTTTATTGTCGATTCTTTTCTGTTATATATACTTAGCACCATTTTTTAATAATTCAATTGTTCACGTTTGTGCATCCTCAAGTCATTTTTCTGTGTAATTCGTAACCTTTATATTTTCTGCGCCATAGGCATACCATTTACTTTTTAAATATATGTATTAAAATTCCCCTGTTGTTTCCGTTAATCCTTAGGCCCACACCAAAAATAAATTAACTTAGGGACCACCTTTAAAGGTACCGCTCGACCAACTAACATCTAAAACAAAGGTGCGCGCAATACACGCAACTCCAGAAGCGCCGTCTCTTGATAGAAGAAGCGTGCAGTACTCGATCAACTCTAGATCAAGCGGTACCAGCGGAGCTTCTTGAGCCAGTGAAAGCGTCATCGCAAATCTGTCCACGGCAGCTCCTCCCCGCAGTCGTTGTGCAGAGCAGAACTGAGCGTATTTCAGAGGAGTAGGGAGCGCCCTGCGAGTCCATTCTTATTCTGACAAAACCATAAACAAACATAACCTACACAACATACTTATAGCAACAGCATCTAATAAGCATGCCAGAATTTAAGTCCCTCAAGCATAAACGAGGCATTATTAAAACTCAAATTACCAAATTCAATCATACTTCAACAATGTAAACAATATTTCCCTCACTGAACTAATGCATACTCAACTAAAACTAAGACTAGACAAAGCGAATTATTTTCATGATGAATTTCAGAGGTAATTTAAACAAAAGTCGAACTTAAATATTGCAATCTAAAAGCCCCCGAAGGAGGGAATCAACCATACATATAGAGATTCACGGCTTGACTTGATATTCAAGCTACTTGACTTGACTTTACTTGAAATCAAGTCAAGTTCAAGTCAAGTAGTAATTTTCCAATATCAAGTCAAGTCAAGTATTTATTTTTCAAGTACTTGAAAAATCAAGTTTTTCTTGAAGCTACTTGATTACTTGATTTTTTATCAATTTAAAATTTTATTATCAGTTAGGTCAGTTACAAGTAAATAATAATAATAAACCTTTGCATTGTACACTTTTATGCAAAACTAGGAAAGGACTAGGAAAGAACAAAAACTAGGAAAGAACAAAAATAAACTATTTCAAGTCCACTTTTTAATGTTATCATTTTCCATCCACGACTTAAGGCACCTTAGGCATCTAGTGGATTTGGCGCTTAACCGATTTCGCGTTTTTGTAACTGTCAAAGCAGCCCTGGAAAACTGTCTTTCAATAGGAGCTGAAGACGCTGGAGTTGACAAGAATAAAGATTCATGGCTTGACTTGATATTCAAGGTACTTGACTTGACTTGATGAAACACTAACCATACATTGAAGAACAAAACTTAAAGGAACGAGAATTAGAAAATGTCGAACGTTGGACATAAAAGTTGTACAGGGTGAGTTTTTTATTTTATGATCAGTATAGGGATCTCGAAAACTAGCGGAGATAAAAGGAAGGTTAAATGGGGAAAGAATTGCAGTTTTGAGGGCTCAATTTAATGCGCCTTGTGGATTTTTGAAAAAGTCATGGCTTACTAGATATTTTGAAAAAAAAAACGACATTTTGGCGATTTATTCTAATGCATCTAGATTCGTTGTTTCTGATTTTAGATAAAAAGTGTAAACACAAAAGTTTGAGGGAATTGTGTCCCCAATGCGGTTGTCGTGTCCTACTTTCCGTGACAGCTGCAATTTTCGAGATATGACACAAATTTGTATTTTTTTAAATATGGAAACCATAGTTGACCATGCTCTCAAAAAATCAGGCAAATTTGTAGCTTTCCAACGATATAATACTTGATATGATATTTTTACCAAGGCACTGACAATGGGTATAGAGACGCGTGGTCGTCAGTATGCTGGCCAAAATACTGGTTTCAACGAAGAATAATTCTTTTAAGCCAGATCAAGATAACAAAGGACCTCTAAGCATTAACATTATGTATTTAAATATTTGTAGCGCTAGTGTTCCAGGTATTTTTTTAAATGGAACAACCAACAGAGATGATCCCCGACAGGGCGTGTAGGTGTGGCTGATATCAATGACTGACTGACAAGTAATCTGCAGGCAAGTATCGGGATAACTCCACATGTGAGCATATCATACACGCCTGATTCCACTTGAAATCAACCCTTTCGACGTTTTGACATTTGATTAAGCTGTTAATACAAAGGCGAGTTTTTTTTTCTAATATTGAGGATGAGTGGTCAGACGGATGAGAAAGAAATCGGTAGTGAAGTTTTCACGGGCGTAGCCAGGATTTAGTTTTGGGGGGGGGGGTTTAGTTTGAGAAGTAAATAAAACAACAAAAATATACTTACATGAAATTTAATATCTATATATTCATCCGAAAAACTACGACATATTTATAAAGTTCTTAACTTTAAATGAAATGGATAAATTAATTTCGTTCCTCTGCGCTAAATCTAAAACGATTAAAGAAGAAATCTTCGGCTTTTTCTTTTAAATATATCCACTACTTCATCTGCATGAATTTCTGTTCCATAGTGAATGTTCATTAGAGCCAAACCATTAAGTCTGTTTTCACTTGTAGTGTTTCGTAAATAGTTTTTCAGTCTCCTTAGGCTCGAGAAAGACCTTTCTGGGGTAGCAGTGGATACAGGAATGGTAGCCAAGATTTGTAGTAATGTGTAAATATTAGGATGAAGGTTTTTATCGCACATATCTAGGCATTCCAAACTAGATTTCGGGGTAGGCAGTCTTCTTATCAGCATGCAAGATAGCTGAAGCTTTGATAGCTAAATCCAAATTTGTTTCTTTATTAGAAACCCCTTGACCTTGACTACACCACTTTTTCCAGTAGTCCATACCTTTAAGTTTATCACCCTTCCTTTTTTTCCCCTCCATTTTTCGACAGTAATAATGATTCACGTATCTATCCTTAACAAGGTCATCGAATAACAGCGCACTAAAATTACTCACTTACACGGTACACTTAATTCTCTTCACTATTCTTTCACCACTTTTTACTTTTATTCGCTTCGAGTTCGCATGAAACAATACTGCCGTAAGCGCGGTCACGCGCCGCGGCGCTGCTTATATAGCAGCCCAGTAGCCGTCCAGAAACTTCCACGAACTTCCACAAAGTTCCGCTCATTTCGACCGAGGGGCGTGGCGAATAATCGAGAAACAACGCAAAGTGTCCCTACAATACAAAATAGTTCGGCTGCAACTGCGTCTGCCTCTCGTCAAAAGATGGCGCTAGGCGCTACTATTACTACATATATTCAAACGGAGGTATTTTTCAAATGCGGAAAGAACTAACTAATCCAAGTCCATTTGAACTGACCTTTTAAGATACTTTCGTCTTCCTTCGGAAAATCGTCTCCGAGGAACATTTTGCTTTCTTCTGTTTCTGGGACACACTGTACAATATCTGATGAATTGATTTCAGTATTGCTTGCCCTCTGGTCTTCATAAAGAAATAGGTGCCATTAGTTTGGTGTGTTCAATACCTATAAACATTCACTATTATACCATATATTTCTCATAATAGAAGATCTGTTTCTAATGTTTGCTCTTCGTTTTGACTGCTTGTGTTCTGTAGTACATGAATGAAATGCAACTGTATTTTTCGGTACACTTTCTGAGGAGGCAGAACAGGTGAGAATGGATTATGTAAATTACTTATTTTTTCAAAATATTAGCCGTTTTTGAAACCTCTATATCAACTTGACAGATAACAATTTGCAGCGTTTATTGAAACTTTACATATAGGTGTAATATTTTACAGAGTGCACGAGTAGGTACGATTACCTACACTTTTAGGATATGAAATGCTATAGAGCGTAAATATGTATCTCAGGATGCTTTTGACGTCTAAAAAACTAGTTATAAGAGTAAAGTGTTGTTATAAGAAAAGCTCTTTTGAATGAAAAGTTGTGGTGGGATGCGCATTTTACTTTCGACTTTATTTTTTTATTTCATACCATAGACTGTAATGCTGCTCCAGGATGCCTTTGGAGTTAAAAAGTAGTTAAGAGTAAAATTCTGCTGTGAAAATTTATTCAGAATTACGGAACTCAGTTTTCCTTTAACGATCTACATACACTTTGACTTTGTTTTGATTGAAACGAATTTCGGGTAAATTAAATACGAGCATAGAAGAACAACAAGACAAGAATGACAACGACAAGAAAATAAATTACTTGTTCAATTTCTGGCCTCCGAAAATGAGCCCCGCCCGGTTAGCCTGGTTCCAATGGCTCCATCGAGACCGACTCGTGCTTTTACCACAGTCGGGCCGGGCCGGTCGGCAATCCGCATCTGAACATTTGAGATTCGATGGGAGCTTGACCAGAGCTATTTTTTGTCTTTATATCTTCATATAACTTCATTAATAATTAGTCATGTATTTTTAAGGCGTGGATAGGCCAGATTAATAACTCCTTTAACCTTGCTTAAATTTACTTTTGGCGCAGAACTCCATGCGCCGATATAGGTATTCGAAAAATCCATATTTTAATTATTCGGTAAACAACGCATGCTAAATCGCTTGAAGAGCTTCATGTTTGACCGATAATTGTTTCTTATTACAGTTTACCCTAATATTGTTTCCAACAATTCACCACATTGAGATGGCTCACAGAAAATCATCCAAAAATAATGGATTGACAGGAATGGTCTTGTCTAAGTTGAAATGTTTTTCCATGGCAACCTTGATTAAATATGAAGATCATATTTATCTGCAATTTGGAATATTATGCGAATGCTTAGAGCAAACATATAACATATTTATATTATTGGAATCGGAAAAATGTTTGCAATTCAAAAATCCACAAATATACAGGGCGTTCCATTAAAAAAAAAGGTTTATATTTTTTCATAAATTTGCGACGCTCATTTGTTTTATCTAGTAACAGATCCTAGCGGTTCAGAAAAAACCCTACAACTTTCATTTAAGTAATTTTTTTCTAACTCGAAAAATAAAGGGTCTAGGTATGGGTCAAAATATACGGGAACACCCTGTACCTAATTCCATGGCACACTTGACTCGCCTTTCAACTTCTTATTTTTCTCAACTAACTTTGACACCCTGTCTAATGGGAGTCCCTGTATAATCTATTTTAATTAAAATTTGTTATATGGAGGTTTTGGGGTGTTGTTTCAGATTTTTATATAAAATTGCTAAATGGATAGTCAAAAGGAGCAGTTTTGAACACCACAAACAAAAAAGTTCAGGCGAATCAATGTTGCTTCTTCTATTTTATTTTATTATAGTAATAGATTACTTACTTACATTCTTTTTGCGGGAAAAGTAAATTCCATTTTGACCAAATCAGGCATTTTCCCACTTTCAGCAGCATTTTCAAGCAAATATTTTAGCCGCGAACAATTGACGCAAATACAGTAACAGATACCTTCAAAAAATGTTAAGAGGATATTTTTTTGCAATGGAAAGCTATACATTAGAAGACGAGTAAGTTTTTAGGGTAAACAGGGCAGGAAGGATTGTTTTTATTTATGAATTTTTGATACCGTACAATGGTTAATTCCGGACCTGGATATTATGTCATTTTAAGTCACATTCCTATACTGTGTTCCAAATTTACTTGGAATGTGCGTTGTCTTTCGGATATAAAAAAATAAACATGGAAACGCCCTGTATCTTAGAAACGAAAATCTTGCAGAATTTTGTATTTCTAGTGTGATTTTTTTGCTTAAAAATTATTGAAAAATCACCAATGTGATAATTTTGATTATATGTATAATAATTTTGTAAATTTTGATTTTGACTTATATCTTAGAAAGGAATAGAGATTTCGAAAAACGCCAAAACTATTTCAGCATAACAGACGAGGGCCCAAAATGACGTAACTGATATCCCATCCCATCTATATTATTCCCCTACGCACTCCCCGCCTCCTATAGTATTTTTAAGTGCAAACGATTTTCCTAATAAAGTTTTTGGCATATCTTATTTAGGAAAAAAGTTTTGATTTATCAACAATATGAAAAACGCTAGAAATTGGAAAAATCAACGTAGAGGGATTTGGTACACTTACTTAGGTACGTGTATTGAGGCGTAGATTGCGAAAATCAAAACGAAATTTGGGGCTGAGGCTTAGTTTTCGAGTTACACCTTTGTAAAAACAATGGTTTCGGGGTACTTGTTTTACAAATCGCCTGTGTTGTTTTCATGTCAGTGTCACCATAAAACACATCTATAAAATTTTATCAAAAAGTTGGGTTATATTTTGGTTTAGTTTTTAAAAAATAATAAAAAACACATTTAGTTTTTCCATACGGCAGCGCCCAACGGTGTCGACTGCTACCGTAAACGGCGCATGCCCCCTTCTTTTTTCATACGGCAGCGCGCCAATTGGTGCCGACTGCCACCATCAAGGGAGTATAACTCTTTTTTTCAGGTGGCAGCGCCCATCGTTTCGAATACAAATAATCGATGATTGTCAACGAAGTATTCGAATATTAAAAAGAATCGAAGCGCGAGGGATCCTCGAATACTGAATCGGAATGAATCGACACACTTCGCGTTCATTCGGAATATTCGGAGGCCGCGAGCGCCTGTCGATTATTGATTATGCACATCTGCTCCAGCGGAGAGCAAAAAACGGCGGAATTTGTATTTATGTATCTGGTCTCTTGTCATTTAAAAATATGAGTACAAACCACTGTCCTATATCGACAAATTCGCCAATGAATCAAGATTTTCAAGATAAAACAAACCAGAGAACAGAGAACCAATTTGAAACGAGCCTCCTCCGAGATCGAGAACCGAGACGTCTGCGTCCGAGACTGAAAAACTCGAGAGGTTGAATCGAATCGCAATCGCAACATTTGCGGTACTACTATTGCGACCTCGAAACTTGAATAATTCGATTCTTTGCATTAGGATAATCATTCGATTCTCAAAAGTATTCGAATGCAAGATATTCGATTCTGAAGATCATCCGATTCTCCCTTCACTAGGGGTAGGTATATATCCCTTACAGTGGAATTCGGCAATAATGTGCGCTGCCGTATAAAAAAAAGAAGGCATACACCCTTTATGGTGGCAGTCGATACCAATGGGCGCTGCCGTATGAAAAAAGAAGGGGGCATATGCCCCTTATGGTGGCAGTCGACAACGATGGGCAGTGCCACTTGAAACAAAGAGGTACCATACTCCCCTTATGGTGGAAGTTGGCAACGATAGGTTCTGCCGTGCTGAAAACGAAGGGGGAATACGCCTCTTACGGTGGCATCCAGCAGCAAAGGGTGCTGCCGTATGAAAAAAAAAGAGGGCATATTCCCCTTTTGGTAGCAGTCGACAATACTGGGCACTGCCTTTTTCCAAAAGGCCCTTAACGTTGAAAATAGAAAAATAGTTAACTTTCAAAACAATTTTAATCAATATTAACATTATTGACATATCTTTTTCTCAATTTAAATATATTTAAGTCTTTGATTCTACCAAAATTACTATTAGGAGATAGAGCTAAATTTCATAAGGCCACAATTAAAATCTTCGGTAATTTTGTGTTATACGCACGTATAGCTACAGTACGGAAATCAAAACGAAAATTGGGACTAAAGCTTCGTTTTTGAGATATTGTTGCAAATATGGGGTTATTGGCGATTACAAAAAATATGTTGATATATTTTTCAGTGATATATGCTTTTTACTACTAATTAATTTTTTTAATACATACACAAAGTTTGTTTTGATAAACCAACATCTAAAATGTGTCAAATAATCCTCTAAAAATCTCTCAACAAATTGTTGAAATTACACAGAAATATATTTAAATGAATATTTTTGAGAAGCTTTTGTTTGCGATAAATTTCCTGCCATGCCACTGGATATCTAGGCTCGTCGGATCTTGGTTATGCCTCCTAATACATTAATATTGTTATATTTGTAGCTGACGGTAGACCCACTAATCATTCCTGACAAATGAAAATGTCGACCGTCTTCAACAATAATGTTCTTCTTTAAGCCCGTATCGATTTATAGTTCAGCGAAATTTTCGTTATATGGCCCATATAAGGAACGAATTAAAATGTCTATTTTATAGCCGCACGCCGTATTTTTGTTTTAATTAGGAGGGGTCGTATAAGACCAGGTGTTAAAATAGTTTTTACAGCCATTCGGTGACACTTTCAAAGTAATCGAGGGGATTAGTTGACATTGATGGAAAATAAATTAAGAAAAATCCTGGCACATTAAAACACAAAAATCGATATATCATGATGATATCAACACAAGGAACTATTTCAAAAAGCAGCGTCTATAGGCTGCGTAGAGTGTAGATGCGAATTTTATCTTGTATAATAATAGGTATCACGATTTATTGTTAAGAACTTGATAATGAATAATTATTATTATTCTGTATTGAATAATAGTTATTTATGTACCAAGGCACTGAAGTTAAACTTTTTATGACTCATGTGGAATTTAGTTGCCGAGGCCTCTGGCTGACACAAATAAACCACATGAGTCATAAAAAGAACTTCAGGGCCGAGGTAGATATTATATATATTTTTTTGAAATCGGAAAAAATGTTTTATTAGGCAAGAAAATAATCATAAGGGATCACCCGTCCATGAACCAACTGCGCGCGGCGTTGCTTGACTTTGACGATCGCTCTACCTAGGTCAAGTATGATAAGGAACCTTCGAACAGACAAACCAAACTGCTGCTTGTTGTGCAATGTGCAGCCTCCATAACAAATCTATTGATATTCAAACATACTAAAATATTTATACTGAAAGATTGCGCTGCTATATAAGTAAAAATTTCGCAATGTGTACGAAAAGTTAAATGGGTCTTTTGTGGCCGGGTTTTGAATATTTGGTCACTTTTGACGGGCGATGGCTACGCGTCTGATGTTTGATGTTTACATATCTCGCCAAGGCCTACTTATTGAAAAAATCGTACAATAATGGGCTACTGTATTAACCGTTTGACATATTTTGGTGTTTTTTTAAATCGATTAAGCTTTGCCCATTTTACATAGTACAGCAATATTCAGTGCTTATTTTGTAACCGGTTGATAGATCGTTAAGGGTGGGTCTTCAGGGTGGGTTTGTAATGTCAGATGAGACTGAGGTATAATTCAGCTCAAACCTCCTTACAGGTAAGTCAGTTGATCTTATAATTATACCTCAGTCCCATCCTCAATTACAAACACACGTAGATGTTTAAAGAATAACAACGATCTATCAACATGAGTACACGTCTAGGCTAGCGTGAAGGTAGATACGTATATATATGTCCACCTGTCCACGGGTTGAGCTAATAGGTTCATTGAAAAAACATCTTCAACCCTAATGTTGATCTGCAAGTATGCATATTATATCTAACCTGATTGTCATGTGGGAAACATGCACGTCTGTGATTATTAATACGCTTTCTGCGGGTTTCTAGAAAAAACTGTTAGGAGGTACCTAAGTATTCAATATTACGACCATTAAAAATAAAATTCCCTCATTAAACTTGAAGAAATTCTATGTTGCAAGCAAGGGTTACAGGTTACAGCTGCGACGAGCTACAGTTATCATTAACAAATATTACTCTCCCAAAAGAACTAAGGCTCGTTCAGAAACCTAACTCTTAGCGTTACAACTAAAACCACAGTCAATTACACGGAGAAAAAATATATTTAAAGCTAAAATAATAATACGTATTAGGATATTTAATACTATTTGGCACAGCAATACTATATTTTATAAAGTAAAATATTTTTATAATATCGGCTGTATATTATAAGAGAAGAGCAAATATACCGGTATTTCGTTTAACAACTTGTGTGCGATTTAAATCTAAAAACTAAGATGATAACACATATAATATTAATGCTTTTAATATGACTATTTGTTACATTCATTATTAATAAAGTGTATAATAATTTCCAGCGTGCAATATTTCTTATTATAAAATTTAATAAATATATATGCTGGAAATATTCCGGAAAAAATATATATGCATATAAGTAGTGAACATATTGAGTTGTTACTTTAAATATATTTTATAGTAATTGGTAATATTTATATATAATATAAATTAATATAAGAGAACAAATTTGCAGGCTGTCCCACCGCGGTCAATGGACATCTTCCAGACTTTTTGTCGATCGTACCCGTAAGCATCTTTAGTAACGACTCGTCCTATGTTGGATCGCAACTTATTATCAGTAAGATCGCCACTAGATATTACGTAGTACCATTTTCTTTGATATTACTAAGGCATCTGATGATCCGTTACAATCCCTCAATGGACGAGTCCCATGAAAGATGCTCTCAGTTAAGACTAGCGAAATGTCTAGAAAATTTCCATCGACCACGGCGCAACAGCCCAGAAATTCATTCTAACACGGACAACAGCCGTGAAAGCCTAAAAATAAGAGAAATAAAAAGTGCATAGAGGTTTTGAATATAATAAAAAATATTTATGTATTTATTTAACACTTGGATCGAAGGGAATAAAAAAAATTCACATTTAACAAACGCCCATTTATTTTAACGTTTTTAAACAAATATAAATAATTCTAGTTCTTATTGTTGAAATACATAACTGCTCAAACGAACATATTTATTCATTAACTTACAAAATTTGCTATAAAAACTGATGGTAAAAAAATATAAACAAACTTTAAAAAAATAACGATTTTTATCAGTATACTATCGAATAAATAAAAAACGCACTTTTAATAATATGCACACCTACATTAATAAATCTCTATTCTCTACAATCTACTAAGTATTGGCTATTGGATATAATAAGCCCATTGGCACTGGCCCATTATATCCAAGTAAACATAAAAGGAATGCGCACCATCAAGAAACAGTCCAAGAAGGTCAACTCAATTTACCACATCTTCTTGAGTCCATATAGAGCACAATAAATGAATTAACAATAATGCCGATAACATTATGATATTTTCACTTACTATTCGAAAATTGGGTGTCATATATTTAGCTACTTCACACGCACCTGCTCTAACTGATCATAATATAGCTGTTTACGCAACGGATTAGTTCTAGGAAGCCTTTTAGTTACCCCTATACGGGATGATTTTTTTAGGTCTACCACCGCGATTTTCTCGCTCATTTTGCGGCCTACAAAAAAACGCAAGGAACAAAAATGTGGCAATTTTGGACAGCTAAGTGGTGCTGCAAAAGAAATCGGCATCCATGGCCAACTTGTCGCGCAATATTAAAAAAACCTCAAATTGAGCAAAACTATTAATGGCCGTGGAATGTTTATTTTAATAGACAGAGGAAAACTTTTAGATTGAAAATTGATGGCACTGAGAAGCTTTATCCACTCAGGTGCTCAGATAGTTTCAGCAAATTACACAGGGTCTTCGGCTCTCTTGAGACCATGAAAATGTTTGTCGATTTTAGGTTTTTTTAGTACACCGCGAAAAGTTGGGTATGGAGTATGGAGGTATGTCGCCTCGCTGACCAAAATTGCCATATTTTGTTTTCTTACATATTTTCTGTGCGGCCCAAAATAAGCGAGAAAATCGCTTAATAAGAAATAAACAAAAAAATATTCCTATTAATTTTTTTTGCTCAAACTTTTTTCAGGTTATCTTTTTGGTCTTGCAGATCCATCATTTCAGTGTATCTTTTCATTTTGCAAAAAAGTGTACTCTTGTTTCATAACGATAAAATCAACCGTTTGCGTTGAAATTGGCAAAACGTGCCCCAAAAACCTGTTAACTTCAACATTCGAAACATAAAATTTTTACCTACCGCTTTCAAACGTTACAGATCGACTGTACATTCAAAATAAGGAAAAAAATACCAATTGGACATTGGTCAAAACAGCATTGGTTTTCTTGAAATAGGGTGTTCTAATTTAGTTCAATTCAATCCTTTCCCTTTTGAAACATAATAAGTTTTGGTACATTGTTAATAGGAATTTTTTTCTCAGTTTTAATGGTACAGTCGATGTGTAACGTTTGAAAGCGGTAGGTAAAAATTTTATAAATAACAAATGATGTTTAGTGGCATATCAGGTAAAGGATATCAATTGAAAAAAAATGCACTCCAGCCGGGACTTGAACCCGGGACTCCTACTGTGGCCGTAGGCACTTTAACCAACTAAGCTACCGGAGATACGGGTTCCATCGGCTAGGTGTTATTTATTCCAATTGATATATAGTTAGTAGCGGTGAGATGTAGAAGACTTCGGCGTCTTCTACAGCTACTAGAAGGGGTTACAGGGTGTAGGGAAACTATTCATTATTGTTGGTTATGTATACTTCCTATTTGTTCTTCCACCCACAATATTCGACATATAGCGACTTATTGCAAGTATCGAACGTGGAAATTCTAACCTACAATGTCAAAGCCAGAATATGAAACACAGAAAGATTTTTAGTACCTGTAATAATTATAAATAACAAATGATGTTTAGTGGCATATCAGGTAAAGGATATCAATTGAAAAAAATGCACTCCAGCCGGGACTTGAACCCGGGACTCCTACTGTGGCCGTAGGCACTTTAACCAATTAAGCTACCGGAGATACGGGTTCCATCGGCTAGGTGTTATTTATTCCAATTGATATATAGTTAGTAGCGGTGAGATGTAGAAGACGCCGAAGTCCCGGGTTCAAGTCCCGGCTGGAGTGCATTTTTTTCAATTGATATCCTTTACCTGATATGCCACTAAACATCATTTGTTATTTATAATTATTACAGGTACTAAAAATCTTTCTGTGTTTCATATTCTGGCTTTGACATTGTAGGTTAGAATTTCCACGTTCGATACTTGCAATAAGTCGCTATATGTCGAATATTGTGGGTGGAAGAACAAATAGGAAGTTTACATAACCAACAATAATGAATGGTTTCCCTACACCCTCTAACCCCTTCTAGTAGCTGTAGAAGACGCCGAAGTCTTCTACATCTCACCGCTACTAACTATATATCAATTGGAATAAAAACACCTAGCCATGGAACCCGTATCTCCGGTAGCTTAGTTGGTTAAAGTGCCTACGGCCACAGTAGGAGTCCCGGGTTCAAGTCCCGGCTGGAGTGCATTTTTTTCAATTGATATCCTTTACCTGATATGCCACTAAACATCATTTGTTATTTATAATTATTACAGGTACTAAAAATCTTTCTGTAAAAATTTTATGTTTCGAATGTTGAAATTAACAGGTGTTTTGGGGCACGTTTTGCCAATTTCAACGCAAACGGTTGATTTTATCGTTATGGAACAAGAGCACACTTTTGTTGCAAAATAAAAAGATACACTGAAATGATGGACCTGCACGACCAAAAAGATAACCTCAACAAAGTTTGAGCAAAAAAATTAATAGGGGTTGTTAGTTTTCCTCTTTTTTAGAGCACTGCGTAAATGAATAAACTACCCTAACTATCTTCCAGTAAGTAGATAACACATACCGAATTTCAAATTTTTAAGTAGCGCCGTTACTGAGATATAAATAAAAAAATACTTTTGGGTTACCCTCTAGACCAGAATAACTTGGCAAGGAAAGCCCCAATCAAAAAAAGTTTATATGAAAGACCCCCTCAAAACCACCTGCCGAACACCCCTTTAAAGTATTTCTAAACATTCTGACTCACCCTGTATATGAATTTATTGTTCAGTAGTGAAAATTATCGGTAATATTATAATCTTAGTATAATTATATTATACATGCGCGCATAAATATATTTAATTAATACATGCTCTCAATTGCTGCCTTATATCAGTTAGGCCACATTTTTTTGCCTCCTTAATACATTATTATCACTACAGTGACATTAATAACAATCGGCAATAGTAATAATTGAAAACCAGTTTTTGTTTAAGTACCTACTATAGACACCCAACTCATACAAGATGATCAATCTGAATATTTAATGACAAATAAGGTAACCAATATGTTTTAGGTTTTAGTTACTTCTATCTACAGTGCAATCGGCTGAAACTAAAGCAAACCTGTTATACTAAACCATAGAAGAATCTACTACGCAAATTCTGCTATGACTAAACGTATAAAAATTACATGGTTCCAACAATGTTTGTATATATTCAGACTATAAGAATTATTGTATTAAATTTATTCCAAGTTTGGCATGTTTACCGATTGTATTTATTAATATGCAAGAATTTCACTCGCAATTTTGAAGATTACATTTCAATAACAACTTGAAATTGTACAGTTAAAATCAAGATATACAAATTCCGTTTCTCGAATCGAATGGATCATATTTAAATCGAGTAAGCGATTCTGTTCGAAAAGACTCGACTGTGAATTCGATCACTTTATTCGGTAGACCCATCCAGAATTCCAAAAATTTGCATTCAACAACTTAACAGCTTTTAAACTAATAAATGTTATAAACTAGACGCATACAACATACATTACATCCATGTTGTACTGCTGTAATAGAGCCGGAAAACTTTTTGGATAATGGTTTTTTTTAAGGCTTGGAGGAAAACTTATATAATATCTATTTAGATACCTATATCTATTAGTATGTATTTTAACATAGGTTAGGTATACATGAAAAATAAGGCATTTCGCTATTATTTCCCTACCACATGGAAACTATGCCCTGAAAGGACGGTTTTTGGTCTTACTTGCCTCCCTTCACTCCCTTGTTGCATATTATTATAGGTCCTAATTATTAGTGTATGGAGTTCATGTGTTCCCAAGGAAAAATTTTGGAATTGCACGTAAATTTGGTCGTGTAGTCATGTATTAGTAGTTGTAGTAGAAAATTTATTTTCCTGTTTTTACAGGCTAAAATACAAAATTATGGTAGGTACAATATGATTTGCTGTTTTTCTTCATTTCTCATGTTTTTATGTCTTCTAAATTATTCTTATTTTGGTAGTTAAAATCACAAAGGAAATAAGATTATTATCCAGCCTGTAGTGCAAATAAATGTTTTTGCAATTCACATTTGAAACTTTGAATTATTGTTTCATTTTTGAATTTTGATTTGTGTAAAAATAGAATCAATCCGTCATGTTATATAGGGAGGTAAATCTTACCAGTTCCTTCACTTGTTGTCTCACTACTGACCTTGGCAAGTTGTAAAACAAATATAGGTATTTAAAAAAAAATCTTGAGTCCGGGGACGAGATTTGGCCGTGCATTCATATGCCTGCCCCCTCGCCTTTGTTGTCATTATTATTATTGGATAAATATGGAGTCTATGTGTCCTCCATGGGGGGAAATTTGGACACTCAGCCACGTGCCTGCTTCCCTCGCCCTTTTACCACAAAATAATATTCTACAAAACAATATTAAATTAAAAATAATATATTATGTATAAATGGCACTTATAAAGTTAAAGAGGTCTGCAAAAACTAGTGATGCCGCGAGAGGAGACGAGAGAATTGCTTCTCTCGTCTCCTCTCGTAACGCGAGAGAGAATGAATCTCTCGTCTCGACGATAATGGCCTCTCGGGTTGAAGACAGGTATTTCTCTCGTATCGTCTCGTCTCGTCACCTCTCGTTTCTCTCGAGAAACTCTATTTTTTTAACAATATTTAACTTTGTTTAACCGTCCCCCCAAAAAAACTAGTTTCTGGTTACGCCACTGCTGTCAGAGTTAGCCACATGATCAAATGAGCACATTCAACTCTTGCACAGTCTAAGCGCTTAGTATATGTTGGTTTAAATAGACATTTGGTGCTTAGACTGTATTGCTACCCTGATTTTTACATGGAAAGATACTAAACTTTACCTAATAAATTTTAAAAAATCCATAACTATTACTACTACTACTACTACTATTATCATTATATAGCTTCGCTTATATAGGTCTGTGCTATTATAAAAATATCTCTCAAGATTCTTTAGAGTATATGAAGCAACATTAGAACATTCTTTGTTTTCGTTTAAGTAAGAATTTCGAACCTTTTTTATACTTCTAAGCCAAAGGCAACTTGTTTTGTTTCATGATATTGGAAAGATGTTTTTGTTGGGCACATTCAAGTACTAGGTCGATTTTGAAAACGGCCCATAGGTGGATTCATTTTAAACCTAGTTTACATCCCTAACTATCATTGTTTCGAGAATCGTTGTTAAGGAAAGGTTTAAAATTAAACCACTTTTATGCAACCTGCCATAGGTACCTAGTTAAACTAGATAGATATATATATAGACCCACCGGATTTTGAAGGTTTTGTTGTTTATCAATGAAGTAAAATAACGGGTATTTCAGCCAAATTTATGTATTATTTATTCTTTACAATGAACCAAGCTTTCGGCCATATTTTTGGCCTTCGTCAGGGCTAAAATAGTGTTAGGTAAAATATATTATTGAATAAGAATTATTTATATACTTACTATGTAGTAAGTGAGATGCCAGCATTACTAGCATTTTGCATCTCTATCTTAATTAAATAAAGAAAATCAATAAAAATACAATAAATTCAGTAAACACTACAGAGGTAGGTAGTTATTTGATTCTATTAATTATTTAAAAATTGATTGATTTTATTAATTATTTAAAAATTAATATATACAGTGCGTCCCAATTAAAGATAAGCCATCTTTCTAAATTTTTTATTAGTGCGCCGATTTTTAAAAACAACAATTTTTTTTGAAAGCCAAACACATGGCCAACTATGATTCGTTTCAGGGTTCAAATTTGGAAAAGTCCTAATATCGATTTTTTAGGACTAAACTGATGACGGATTCTTGTTTAGGACCACTTAAAACATAACTATAAAGTTTTATATTGTTCCTATATTTTTTTAATTTCGAAAAATCAATTAGGTACCTAGGTCTTGGAAATTTTAAAAAACCATTTTTCTCCCAAGTAAACTGCCCTTTCTGTAGCTTTTACGACAAAATGTTATTAATAAAAGTTGTTTATTTTGTCAAATTTCAAAATCCTAAGCCTACTTTGATTCTTTGATTGTTTGCTCCTTTTTCTCTTTTTTTCTTGTTAAAGAGCCTTTTTGGTAGGAGATACTACGAAATGTTATTGAGAAGTTGTTCAGAAGTTCAGACTTCAAATTTTTGCCCATATTCCATGTGTCAAATTTAGATACAATCAAAACACTTTTATTAAATTTTTATGTTATCCGTGAGAAGTCAAGTCAAGGTGTGTTCATTGTCTCCAAACTTAAATTTGTCATATGGGCATACATTGCTATTCTGAATAACTTTTCTCAATAACACTTTGTAGTATCAGTATCTTCTACCATAAAGACACTTTTCCAAGAAACAGAGAGATAAAACAGCAAAAAACTAATGTAGTCCTAGGATTTTGAAATTTGACAAAATTACTATTTCATTCCGAACAACTTTCTTTAAGAACATTTTATCATAAAGCTACAGAAGAAAGGATAAGGTGAGTTGGGGTAAGTGCGCCCCCAAATTATGTTAGTTCAATCATGGGTACGTTTAATAAGCAAAAGTTTTAAGTTTATCCTACATACACAATTTTGTATAGCGCATGCCACATGTCGTGTTTGCATTTACATTTAATATACATAAATGTGAACAATGGGTGTAAAACAATCTAGTTGATATAAATTATTATTATTATTTTTATAATTTTTGTCAGTGAGGCGCTCTTACCCCCGCTTTTAAATGAGACTATCATTACTGATTCATATCTTCATTTGTAGAGAAAATACAAGCTTAACGATTATTATGTAATAATGTAATTGAGTATCCGTAAAAAAATAGGTTTTCTCTTAAAATAAAAATGTTTACCCTATATCATCCTAAAATAGTCTGAGTAAGACCACTGACCACTACTGCACATAATATCCACAAAAGTTGTCATTAAAGTTTATATCCCCTTCTTGCTATTTCATGTTTAGGAAAAACTTCAATAACATCATCATCACTTGCCTGGGTAGGTATACAGGGTGTCCCTGGAGGAAACGGACATATTGCTACTACTGCGGATAAGCCTAGCTCAGATTAATCGAAAATGGCTATTAAAAGCCATCAGTAATCCTTTTTTACAGACGTACAGGGTGATTTATCAATTTTGACCAATATTTTCGCAGGTAATAAAAACTATTGGGCGGCTTGATTCTTATAATATTTTAGGGGTTTATTACACTAGTAATAATGTAATGTACGTACACTAGTAATAATAGTAATGTACGTATACGTGAAATAAAAATTCAAAAATTCCAGAGCCGGATTTAGCACATTTAATTTTTTGGGCTCTTTAAGAAAAGTTCACCCTCTATTCGATTTTTTGACAATCGAATAGGGTGATATAAAACTAACATACCATAGTGTTGAATGCCACGTATTTGGGTTTTTTGCCACACAGGCATCAAATTTGACCTAAGCAATACCATAGTCATATAATTTGCTGATGAAATACAGGTCGTTTAATGTCTTTGGGGCTCCTCCAGAGGGGAAATTTGGACATGCAGTTATCTGCCTACTCCCCCCCCCCCTTTGTTACCATATAATAATCTAATAAACCACTGGCAGAGGGTGTTTACTATATATGATAGTATTTTAATTTATAATGCGTTGCCAAATTATTGAAAAAATATAAAAAAATGTCATTTATAAATTGAAAAAGTTCTATAATATGTTTCACTTACTAAGTTGAAGAAATAAACTATCCTCCATTCCAGAATCCTGCTTGTATTATCATTTATGCTTCGTTTTCGGCGTTTCTCGCGGCGAAAATCCGACGAAAATCGTGAACGGGATACGAAACGTCCGTCGCGTCGGCAAAATCGATCACTGAATATTGTAGCGTGGTTAGATAATGCGGCGGTTGGATACAAAAACACCTTTTATTTTTACGTTTGTAGGCAGTTTGTACCAAGTGAAGCAACTACGTGTGTTCTTTGCAGTTGAGGATGAGACTGAGGTATAATAAGTTTCAACTTGTTGAATAAAGCAAAATTATTAAGGGATGGAAGATGATGCCTACAATTGTAAGAAAATACTAAGATGAAATATATTTTTCCAAGGGAGACTAATAGAATACGGTATATTTCATATTAAAACATTAAATAGATCAAACTTTTTTAAAATAGGTGATTTTTTTATCAAATTTTATTTTTTCTACGCAGTGCCCTATAATTATGATCTAGGCTGGCAATACTCTGTAAAATAATACATTGGAAAAGGCTTAATCGATTCACGATAAAGATCACCACAATTATTTGTCCTGTGGTTTATACAAGGTGCTTCGGAAAACCCAATTGTTCAGAACTTTGGCCCCCATTTGGTGAATACCCTGTATAACTTATTGTATTGTTTTGTACAAAGTATTTTATTCTCAATTTTTTTTCCATGTTTTGAACAACTCTGTATAATATAAATTATATAAACTATTACCTACTTAATAAATAATACAAATAAAAAAAATTAAATGTAAAAAATTTCATCCACACCCTTGCCATCCAGAGAAGCAAGAGTCCCCAACACAGAAGCAGCATTGCCCCTTTGAATTGCCAATCCGATAATTAGGGTAATAAAGCTTTTAGATTTTTAATTGTTTAAATTTAGAACATAAATCTGAAATAAAATGTTTAGCTTCACAACCCCAAGGACCGAAAGTTTCAACAGCAAAAGGAACAAAAATAAAGCGATCTTCCAACTCCTCATATTTTTTTATGTTTTTGGTCTTCTGCTAAACGTGCAGCCTCCCCTGCTTTCTTAGATGTTAATTTAATGTATGATTCAGCAAGGGTATCACGGCAAGTAGCATCCCATATTAAAGCCCTTCCTCCTCTCCAGGGCATCAAGGTCATTCCATCTATTCGCTTTCCATCATTTCGACATACTCCAGACGGCTCAAGTAGGTACAGCAGGAAAATCTGCTGTCACCAGGAAACGCCGGATGATGTCATTTATCAAACGGTGTCTTGAAAACCTTCCTGCACTTTTAACGCAGCTAAGCTCATGAAGGCCAAAAGTATCTAAATATTACAATTTGTAATATCTGAAATTGAGCGTTTCAAAAGAAAATCAAAATGTTCCAAAAATTCAAAATTATTCCAACAAGGGGCACATCTAAGAATATAAGCAATACGTGGGATTGCGAAGTAATGTCTTAACAAAAAATATGCAGTATGGGAACTTAACTGCTTTAAATTTTCAGTTAGACGTTTTAAAATATAAATGTTTTTATTTATAGTAATTTCTTTACTTGAAAATGGGCAGCCTAATAAACTAAACGAATCTAGATTAACTAAACAAATTTCAGGAGCTGTTTTGAAAAAAAAACTGCAATAAATGAGGATTCAGACTTTTTTGCAAAATCAGAAGTTCACATTTTTTGAAATTTAGTTCTAGACCAATAGCTGAACTCATCGAAATGATATTTTTAAAATCATTTAAAACAGTTTCTGGGTCTCCTGCAATAATTCCATCATCTAAATACCAAAGGTTAATTTCAGAATTAAGGCTTTGTATTAAAGAATTAAGAACAATACAGTAAAGAGGGGGACCTAAAAGGTCTCCTTGTTGAACACCTCTTTTAGACAAAAGCAGATATTCCCCATATGACAAAAAAGAGGGCTCTTTATATTGGTTAATTAATTAATTAATTAATTGGTTAATATTGTGCAAAATTACGTCTCTATTAATCATATTGAAAGCATTTTTGAAATCAATTTTAGGAACCACTTTGTCTCAAGAATGCGGAAATTTTAAAAAAGGCCGAACTGAATGAGTACTATGAGTAGCTGCTTCGGCACCACACTTTGTGTCAAAACCTAGTTGATGTGGTCTAAAGGAAGCACCCAAGGAATCATAAATCCGAAAATACATTACTTCGGCAACTAGGCGGCGAAGGCATAAACCTATAGCAATAGGTCTAATTCCTCCAACTTTTTTGTTAAAAGCACACAATGAGGCACCATAAAATATTTGACAAATTTCTTGTGGAATAAGACCTTTAAAAATATGAACAGAGAAATCTGCCAAATAATTTAATAGATTCAAAGATGCTGTACCAAGTTTTTGAAAATCGGCGGATCTTCAGAAAAACACGGAATTGTGTGAAACAAACTGTATACAGTGACCGGCAGAAAGTTGGACACAAAAATGTAATATTTTTCAACTCTGATTTCGATTCATTTAAATTTCTAGCTGCTAATCGAACAAAATTAAAGTTTAGTAGCAAATTAATGTGTTATCCGATGATAAGTTGCGCTTGCGGTATTTTTTTTTGTAATACACAGAGTGGTCGAAAAAAATACAAAAAAAAGTTAAATTTCTCTTTTTTGACTAGGTGGCTGTGACTTTAAATCTGACATCCACCTTTGATTAAAAACAACTTTTGTAAGTAACTTTTTACCGTATTTTAAAAAATAAGGGTACTTTACTCTTGTGTTATTTTGACATTTTTGAATCTACCTCGTATCCAAAAAGAAATATTTAAATTTTGGTATGTGCGTTTTGAGTTTGAAATGATGAGAAATTATTAATAAAAAAGTTTTCCATTTGTGTCCAACTTTCTGCCGGTCACTGTATAATTTTAGCCCTGATGATGACACAAATTAATGTCAGAGCGTTGGCGATTTGATTTTTAATAAAGTAAATTTTTATTACTGTCCATTAAAAGCTGCAATTATTAATTTGAACTGTAATTTGCTAAACGTAGGTATGATACCTAGTGTGAAACAGCCGCATCAAGTTCCAAAATAACATTTAGATTTTCCCACCTTTGATTTGCAGTGAAGTATTTATAGTTCATCAATCCACAGAAACAGGAAATAAAACACAAAATTTCAAATGAATTCGTTATGGTTCTGTTTGAAAAGTTACATTCAATCTTTGCCACTTATTAATTATTGGGGAACTTGATTTTAAGATATCACATTTATCAAATTTATAAACGCAATGTGCAGGAAATTTGGTACACCTAATCGAGTCTACAAAAGGAAATAATTATTTTGATCCATTTTTTAGTGGTTCCATTGTCTGTATTATTTATACTTAGTTTATGCTCGTCAACAATGCGCATGTCCACACTTTTTTATATTATTATTCAACTCAATTATAAAATAAAATCGTCTCTATTTTTTTTTCAAATATTTTTGCTCGTGGATTTTTCAAAATTTGTTTATAGCACCCAATTTGCTTCAAATTGAAGGACAAAGTGACATTTTTACTATGTTTCAGTTTTACATAAATACATACATATATATGAGACTCGTTTCTCTCGCTCCGGTGACTGAGTGACAATTTTTATTTCCTTCAAGACATACAAATCGAGTGGCTATGATGACATAACAAACCACATACTAAAACAGGTTAAACATCACTTGGTCTACTCAATTAATTTTTCCCTAACTCACGGTGTATTCACCAAACAACTAAAATTTGCTTTAGTGAAACCAGTTTTCTAAAAAAGAAAACCCTCATTAGCCCTCTCGACTTTTTCCAGTATTTTTGAGTCTGTTCTATATAACTTAACCACTTTTTGATCAATAAAAAGATTATTAACCGTAGCCAACATGGATTCACTCGAAACCGTGTACTCCCAACGATATACAGTGTGGATACAAATTGTGGAATATTGCTTATATTTCTTAAAATATTCCTCATATCAAAAACATGTTTTAGTAAAAGTGTTAGGGGAAATTATTTCCCCTTGTGATATCAAGCAATCTTTCGTAGCACAAAAAATGTGGTTGCCATGGTAACCGACTTAATTTTTTTTAAATGGCACCATGTACGTTTTTTGGTGAAAATTAATACAATGGAACTTTCTGAATACAATACAATACAACTATTTTAATGGGGTCGCATAAGAAAAAAATACAAAAAAAAAAGTTTTCTATTATGCTATTGACAATAATGTTTATCAATGAAGTCAGTCATGCCAAAATCAGAACAATGGGAAACTGGCACTAGCTGTCAGTTGCTTGCAATTGTGTGCATTGTTACAGTAAACGTACTTTTTTACTCAATTTTCTGTGTACTTAAGTACTTAGTAAGTTATAATGGCGCTTGAGTTAAGTGAAACGGAAAGAATACAGGTTGACATACTAAGTATACTAACTATACATACATACTAGTGACAGTTTCGCATTGTTCTGATTTTGGCATGGCTAACTTGATGTTAATAATTATTTTGATAAACATTGTCAATAGCATATACTCGTAATAGAAAACTTAATTTTTTTGATTTTTTTTTATTCGACCCCATTAAAATTGTATTGTATCGTATTCAGAAAGTTCCAATGTATCAATTTTCACCAAAAAACGTATATGGTGCCATTTAAAAAAATCAAGTCGGTTACCATGGCAACCACATTTTTTGTGCTACGAAAGATTGCTTGATATCACTAACGCTTTTATTTAAACAAGTTTTTGATATGAGGAATAATTTAAGAAATATAAGAAATATTCCACAATTTCTATCCACACTGTATAGGAATAGATACATTACCAAAGGTAACTTGTTTTGTTTCATGATTTTAAGAAGATGTTATAGGTGGCACATTCAATGTTTCCTATTTTCCATTAAACTCCTGGGAATCGACCATATATTTATTTATTTAAATTATACATAAATCATATTTTACGAGTTTCGGCTGGTACCCATCATCAGAATATAATTTTATACTTTGGTAAAAACAGATAAAAGACAAAAACAATAAAACCTTTCAAATGTTGCAAAGCCAGAAAATAGAAAATACTTACAATCACGTAATCACGGCTTTGCAACATTTGAAAGGTTTTATTGTTTATTTGTCTTTTATCTGTTTTTAGCAATGTATAATTATATTCTGATGACGGCTACCAGCCGAAACGCGTAAATATGATTGATGTATAATTTAAATAAATAAATACAGGGTGTTTCAGACCTAAATACAATACCTTTAACCACATGCGGAGAAAATTGAGCTTAATACGAATCCGCAATTAAAAAAATTAAAAGTCAATAATAAAGCCAGAATTTTTTTTTAAGGAAGCTATTTTTTACAGGCAATAACGACGCCACTGGCGAGGTAACGACCGCGAAGTGGGCCGGCCAGAAGCTACATTTATTGGGCGACGTGCAATGTTGCCGGTTTTAGCTGGTATTCCCCGATTTTAAATACTTTTAAGTAATTTTACCATTTATGCATTTATGAAAGGCCAATTCAATTAAACTAATGAAATCAGGCCGTGGAGGCTGCCCTTCCGCGCGGCAGGAGAGGGGGCGATCATGTATCTATCTGCCGTATGCCAGTTTAGTTTTTAGTTGTTATCGTGTCGCCTTTTAAACCATAAAACCTTATCTAAGCGCCGTGTTTTGTGCTTTTATTTTTTGTTTGCTAAATATTATCCCTGTTGTCGGAGGACACTCACTGTACATAGTAATAAATACATAAATAATAAATCTAGTTAGTAGTAAAAATCAGACAATGAACTGTATCGGCAACATCGCACCGCGAGCAAAACGACAGTAGCCACATCGAGCGGAAGCGCAGAGCGCAACCGCGCAGGAGCAGGAGAGTGGGCCATTAGAAACCAAGAAACCAACAACGCGAAAAGGTACGCGGAGGAGGTATATCTAAAGGTGCATCCAGACCGGCTGCGCCGCGCCGCGCCGCGCATTCGCGAACGTTGCAGCGCGGTCGGCGTGGACGAAAAGGCGCGCGCGAACACGCTGCGCTGCGCGTGTTCGCTGTTGTTCCGACTGTTGTCGGTACATCAAAGGAATTCGTAGGTGCGCGCGCGCGCCAGGCACATTTGGTTTGGACGGCAAATGCTCTTTTTATTGTTGCGCAGGGTGCGCCTTCAAATCTAAATCAGTTGAAAAATTTGAAAAAAGGCATTTATTCAAATACTGCTGACGCCACTGCAAGGTCCGTGTAGGCCATATCTGCGCTTTATGGAACACTGACAAACAGGATTTGTTCCGGCGCGGCGCGGAAAAACCTATGTGACATTAAAAATGTTTACGAACGATACTGCAACGTTCTCGAATGCGCGGAGCGGCGCGGCGCGGTCCTGCGCGATCGGTCTGGATGCACCTTAATACAATTCCCCTCGGACGCAGGGCGAGTTGAGGTCTAAATTCCGAGTTTTGTGATAATATGGCAAGTGCGAATGTGAGTGCGTGTCTTACCGAGGGGTTACCATTCAACTTACCAGAGGAGGATAGTTTTTAAACCACCTTTCATTTGCTGTCAGCGATTATTATCCTAAAGGATAATAAAAGGTAGGCACATTTAGATAAATCAGTAGATACCTTGAAAAGATAAAAAAAATATTGAGTGTAAGGAAGACCTGAAACGAATTTGCCTCTCCCTCGCGCCTTGGGTAAGCGTCTACCCGAGAATAAAACTGAGCGGCTCGTTAGGGAAAATTATTTAATTATTATTTCTAAAATATTTCCGAAAAAAAAATTTTTTTTCGATTTTCCGCATTTAGACACCTTTCTGAGTGTGTGGTTAAAATTGTTGCATTTAGCTCTGAAACACCCTGTATATGGTCGATTCCCAGAAGTTTAATGGAAAATGATAAATTGAACTACGACCAGGACAAACCAAACTAATTCAATGTTTCCTGTTTTTTTTTATACGATTTAGGTTATTTTGTAAATATAAGTATCTCAAAGCATATTATACGATATACAAGTCACAAGTCTATCAAAAAACTATTTATTATGCATTACAAAATAGGAAAGACTGAATTTAGGAAATTCCAATGTAAACAAATTACCTGGTCTTCTTCCCCCCGGCCTGCTAATGTAGAAGCAAAACAAAACCCTGTTATTTGTATTAGCGTGAGTCATATACAGTGACCGGCAGAAAGTTGGACACAAAAATTTAATATTTTTAAACTCTGATTTCGATTAATTTAAATTGGTAGCTGCTAATCGAACAAAATTAAAGTTAGGTAAAAAATTCAAGTGTTATCCGATGATAAGTTGCGCTTGCGGTATTTTGTTTTTTTGTAATACACAGGGTCGTCGAAAAAAATACGAAAAACGTTAAAAAAAATTTTACTAGGTAGGTGTGACTTTAAATCTGACATCCACCTTTGATTCCAAACAACTTTTTTAAGTAACTTTTTACCGTATTTTAAAAAATAAGGGTAATTTACTCTTCAGTTATTTTGACATTGTTGAATATACCTCGTATCCAAAAAGAGATATTTAAATTTTGATATGTGCGTTTTGAGTTTGAAATGATGCACCAACTTTTATCAAGAATAAAATTTTCTGAGAAATTAATAATAAAAAAGTTTTCCATTTGTGTCCAACTTTCTGCCGGTCACTGTATATCGTTGGTGTACTCCATACTTCTCTTTACAGTTTTGTCTCAGTGGTTATTGGCGCAATTGATAATAAATCAGCTATGCAGTTGCTCTTTTTGTAGATTTGAGCAACGCTTTCGACAGCATAAATCACAATCTACTATCATATAAACTAGGGAGATACGGTTTTCGCGGCCCTGCTCTTGACTGGTTCAGGTCATATCTTGAGGGATGCTCTCAACAACTTAAGCTTGTCTCCGCCCCTGAAGATGTTTACTCCGATGTTTCTAGCGTGCCTTTCAGTGTTCCATAAAGCTCAATTCTTGGTCTCCAATTGTTTATTTTATTTACAAACGACCTTGGCAAAGGACTATCTCCTGTCAAGGTTCGCTCTTGTCATATTATTATGCGGATGACACAAATATCATTCCAGAACTGCGGAGACTACAGCATACACTGCTTTCTATGCCGGACAGCCCCATTCCACATAATATAATCTGAAGGGAATTCTTTGAATCATCTCGTTGACGTCCGGTATGCAATTTGTTAAGCACATAAGTAATTTTTCAAGCTGAGTGTTTAAAAGTGCTACCGAACAGGGTGCAATAGAAGTGCTTTTCGAATTTATAATTGTGTACTTGAAAGTAATTAACTTCGAGCGCCTACTTAACAAAATAAATTAGTAAATGAGACTGTTCAGTTATTTCAATCATTTGTGTATATAGCGTCTTGAAAAGTATCATGCATGATATTGCGTGGGATGCACTTTTGGAACTGTTTATTGCTATGTTCTTAGAAAAAATTATCTAATTATAAGCCGGACCAAATTGGTTACAAAGGCTACCGAGCTTAAGGCCTAAGGAATTCTAGATGGGAGATAAAGATTCATTAACATAGTCGAAGTTAATAATAATGCCTTTTGGTAGCTGGAGAAGAGTATATGACTTTAGAGGGAATTTAATAAATAAATAATTTCATTTAGTACCTATTTACTGAATCAAAACTATTAAAATTAAACTGTTAATTTAAAAGGGATAATAATTAGTGAGGACATATCATGATGCACAGAAAGGTCAGTTAAGAAGTATAATGTGTTTGTAATTTTTAATTATATCAGTATTATAATAAATGTAGACAAAGCAATTTAAATTTTTAACCAAAAGAATTCCAAAACCTTTAATATTTGAAATAAGCTAGTTAGTCTCCAACAATGTGTAAAACTTTCATTTTTAGAGATAATCATAAATTTTTCCCAACATTTAATTTAAATTTATTGTTGCATAAAACTATGTCCAAATTATTTAAATCTTGTAAGTTATATTCAATTTCATTTAATGTATATCCCTACACAAAAAAATATCCGCAAGAAGCTATACAAACCTTGCTAATAATAAATAAAAAGGGCACCAAAACAGAATCTCTGGCACGAACACTATGTTTGTATAAAACCAAAACCAAGAGCTGTAGGTACCTACTTATATAGAATTTTAACAAAATAGCGTAAGCAGTTTAACTGCAAAAAAACCTCGAAAACCGTAGTATTCCCAGTATGTGTAGGGCAATTAGTAAACCACACAGGTGAAGCTATTAAGAAGCAGTACCGTCAATCGGCATTATAACCAGCGCTCTTGGCCATCAGTGGTGTTTTTCTAAAGACATGCTGCATACGCTCTACCTCGACCGCAAATCAAACTAAGGTCGATCCAAGGCAGAAAAACATGCAGTCTAAAGAGTTCGCGATGCTACGTTATTATAAAAGTGTCATTTGCTAAATTACGAAGTTACAAGGTATTTTTAAAAATGCAGAAAATAAGGGCCTTGTCAATATCTCAAAAACTAAAAGGAAATTTGAAAGCACAACAGGTAAAAAGGCCGTTTAATTGACCACACCTTTTCTCCTGGACATCTTTTTTGGTTTTAGAGGTACTGACACTGACACAACATTGATATTCGGCATTTTAACAAATATATTATATCCTTGTAATTTGGCAGATGGCAAGTTTATAATGAATATTATAATATAGAGCACTTTTTCAAGACGTATAATAGGCTATGACGTAGTAAAATGAAATGTTTCGCTTTAATTTTATAATATTCACACGAGGATAGAAATTTTATAATATGACATGTATATTTGAACCTTGCTTTTTCAATTGAAAATATTATGGCAGAACCCTGCCAGGACATTTCTATTCAGTTAATGGGTCAATGTAACCAGTCCGGGATAATTAATTTTAGTATTCAGACGTAGCCCCAAAAAGGTATTGACGTATTTAATTGGAATTGGGCATAAAATAGGCAAATAACAGCAGGTTCTTATTGATGATATCAACATTAAGGAGAAATGAAGCTCCAAGTGCGCGGCAAAATCAATCTCCCGCTCTCAGGCAGTCCAACTACTACCCACACAGAAATTCAGTGTAGGCTGATTAGTCTTACGTGCTATGAACCGCTATAAGCTACGTCTATAGCAGTGGCGGTCATATTTCTCCGAACATATGGCTTGTTTTTCGATCATAACCTCGCTGCAAATAGTAAAAATGGGACAAATATGCAAACATACTAAAAGGTAGCTGATTAGTTTACGAGTGTGAAACCAGTTCAAATTTTCGTCGATTTCAAAGTAATTTCGTGTGTAATTTCACACTAAAATGTTAATTTAATAATTAGCTGATTGCATTTATAATTTATACCGTTTTAGACGAATTATAATCTATACTCATATCAAAGTCTAGAGAAAGATTTGTGCTTTTGTATTTTTGTTTGTAATGAATAAACTCAAAAACTACTGGACCAATTTTAAAAATTCTTTCACTAATAGAATGATACATTATCACTAAGTAACATAGGCTATATTGTTAATCGTGTTAAATTAGCTATATAAATAAATAGGTGCTGGTCTGTTGTGCGCTCTACAGTACCTTGAACTGGTCTGCCCTGCGATCTACGGGAATTCTGTGATCTGCATCCTGTTGAATCGCTATGAACATATTTGTTGTACATATTATTTAATAAATTATTAAAGACGCATAACTGTGTAACATTGTTTGAATATAATTATTTCTTAAATCATTGTCAATTGATATAAATTGCGAACATATTTGTTGTACATACTTACTAAATTAAAGACGCATAACTGTGTAAAATTGTTTGAATACAGTCATTCACCATACACATGGTTTTCGTGGTTTCGGTTGCCCTCTGCATCAGAATCTTCGGATTCGGCTGGCTGATTCCCCCGTAAAAGTTGACCCCTGTTGTATTTTCTGCGACCTGAAAATTTGGATTCATCGATTTGGACTGGATCATCGGCGGTTCCTCTCAGCTGGCCTTGCATGTCGACTGACACAATCTTGCTGCATACCTCTCGGTACATATTGAACCAGTCAACAACTGCCTCGCGACACCTTCCTGTATCTTCTATAGATGCATCCAAAACGAAGTAATACTAAACGTTTACCTTTTATTTTATTTACTTTTTTCTTTTGGGGCTAATCCGATCGCGACTCAAAAATGTTTTTCAAAAGAGATGAAGAACTTGCATATACAGGGTGATTTATTCATAAATAAATTAATTTTAATGGTGGGTAGGGAAAACTCCCTGAACACGAAATCGCAATTCCAACTTTTTTTAATGCCGGAATAATTTTTTTTTCTAAATTGTTTACCTATTTGGCTCCCTATTTACGACTGCCACTAACTTGCTTCCAGCGCGTACAACGCATGGGACGACGCCTGCCGTCTTGCGCGTTAGAAATGTTGCCAGATGTACGAAACTTTCTTAATAAAGCCGGAATTATGTTTTTATAAATCGAATTTTTACCTATTTGGCCCCCTGTTTACGGCTGCCACTGACTTTCTTCCAGCGCGTATGACGCATGGGACGACGCTTGCCATCGTGTGCCTTAGCATTGTTGCCAGATGTACGAAAATTTAAAGGAATATTTTCAATACATGCTTATTTGTATTGTAATAGGCGAATGTTCTGCAAAATGCATGCGGAAATTATGGACAAATGTTAACGCTTACCTCTTATGATGGTTAGTTTTGGCCCTACACCCTCAAGGGATAAATTCCAACGAGAAAAATTAATTAAACGACTACTTACGTGACCTATTGATTTTTGGATGCTTTATTAAGTAGGTACCAATTAGTAGTGTAGGCAAGTTAGACTTTCTAGAAGAAAAAATTTATAAAGTTTTGAAATTTTGGTTGTGAACTCCCAGTAGGAACCCGAATACAGATCCGAAGAGTTCCCACCACCCCGGGGGAGCTTCATCACCTTTTGCCCAAAAAACCACCCCCAAACGTGACCATGACGGTGTTTTTTGCGTTTTGCACGTAAACCGTAACTCTGACGAGAAAAAGTTATAGGACTTTTTAGGTTTTCCATTAAATTCTCCACAAAAATGGTCATCTATTGTTTTTGCGTATCTCCCACCCAACGCTAACAAATGACCTTGGAAAATAAGCATAGTTTTCAGGGCGAAAAAAAGCCTTGCGCCGTCTTTTGCGTCGATTATCCCGAAAAGTAGTAGCGCGAGTAAAAAATGTATAGAAGCAAAATTGTAGAGCAGTTCTTTCTCTACAAGGTCCATATTGGAAAAATATTTTTAAGGAAGTATTTGTGGAGATATGATGTTTTTTTTTAGATCTGTTTATTCCACACCACCCATGAGGTAACGCTCTCGGTGCGTTTTTTAAGTGGTTTCCCCTATAGGCCCATTCCACTAATGAAATATAAATATTTAATCAATTGTAGAGCAGTGCAGGCCAACCTTTACACATGTACAGGGTGTTCCCGTATATTTTCTTTAACTTTCCTTTAAGTAATTTTTTTCTACCTCGAAAAATAAAGGCTCTAGGGGTGGGTCAATATATACGGGAACACCCTGTACAGCGCTTTCCACAGCCCTTTTTACAGCCGCAAGATATGAGCTGCAGAATTGAGGCTGGAGCTGGTGCTTGAGTCGTGAGTTAGAATGTTGTTAGTTTTTCTCCAGCCCCATTCAGTTGCTCTGAAATTTCTTCCTTTCCACAAATGAATTTGATGAAAAACGCTATAGGAATGTTGTCTTACTGCATCAGATGTAGGTGATAGGCTAGACAAAATGACTGCGTTACTCGACAGGACTTACAAAACTCGACAGTTTTAAAATATTGCAAAGATAATATTTTATTTGCTCATGCGTTTAGTGGCTGCGACACCACGTCTTCTTTCTCTGGCAAAGGAAAATCACAGACCGTAAGCTTAATAAATACAGGAAAGGATGGTGTGTTTTCGGCCTTTTCCTTGTCAAGTTTCTGGAGAGTGCACGGTGGTTTTCCTTTCATGTCTCGCTCTCCGCCTCACTAATCGCACATATTGGTTGCGTTTAAGACCCCCAATAATACCAAGCGCTTTGATTGCAGCGCTTTCTACTTTCGTTTGCTGGCGCTAGCATTTCATTAAACGGTTATTTTATGACAGTAAAGCTAGCGCCCGAAATATCGAGATGTAACAATAAATTAAGCTCAAACACAGCATCAAAAAAGTAAATCTCGAAATCGAAATTTTACAATGGTTCATCACACTGAAATTACATAAATAAAGTCAATAACGGGAACTGAGAGAACAAAGTAAGGTTAGAACAAACCCCTTATTATAGCAATCACAAGCGATCAAGCATAAAATTTTTACGCTCGCTAATTTCTCAATCCGCTGAAAGCATCAAACCGCTTGCAAGCGATTGCAATCGCTTTGTCGTCTTAAACGCACCCATTGTAAATATTTTGTGGTTTCCTGGGACTTTTCGGGATATTTGTTTCCCGTATCTCGCACAGAACATTTGTGTGCAGAACATCCTCTTCGTATTTTGGTATGGATATTTGAAGGTTATGTCGCATTGACACTAGTTGGCCTTCGTAGAAACCATTATTGTAATATAACGGGGCAATGTTTTCGCACGAGACCCGCTCTCATAGTTTCCCTTTTTTAATAAAACTTTTGTCTTAAATCCCCAAAATCTATTTTGAAGTCATTTTGGAATGACCTTAAGTACTTAAATGGCAATCGTTACGAGGCGATGAAAGTCCAAAAAAAGTTACAATATGTCGGTAAGTTGTCGGATTGTAAACAAAACCCCAGGTCCGCCCGCCATTATTGTTCTCGACTGTCTCGATTTCAGGTATCAGAGATTTTTCCGGTCGCTCGACCGGCATGCTAAAGTCGAATCGCAGGATTCTAAATTTGCGCAACATTTAATCATAGAATTTTGTGTGACAACCAATTCCCAGAGAAGAAGTAGGAAATTGGCGAAAAAATTTAAGGAATCGGCATTATTTATTCTAAGAAATACGGACAATTGTGTTGCTGAATGTTCAGTGGAATTCAGTAAAATTTTATTTCCAGTTATTCAAAGAGAAGCTGGTATAGATAATTATATAGAATTAGATACAACACAGGGTACAACATCAGACAGGTGGCTAGGTTATTGTTTCTGTTTTCATGACACTTTAACTTGACATTTATTATTCAGTCATTTCACTTTGACGTGACATTATCTTTAAGAAAGGAGGAAGATTTATTCTCCGAAAACTCAGAAAACAAAGTGGTTGAAATTATTTTTTGAGTTATACGTTGAACGTTTCGTTCATTTACTGTTAAGCATTTATGAACTTTCCTAGCAACTTGAAAAACTGGCCTTTTAATCAGTTTGATTCAGGTTTCTGTGGCGAAAAACTACATTTAGAATTAAATGACCCTGTAGTAGCGTTCCAGTCGCCTCTTCCGATTCCTCATTTTTCTTTTCATAATCGCACTTGGCAAACATCCTTTCAGACCATAAGATATATTTTACACATAATTCTTTCTTTTGAAGTATATTTTCCCAATTAAATAAATAATCCTTTTTACCATGCCATCGAGAGCCAAAGGGTGAAATCCTCTTAATGTAAACCTCAAAAGAGTAAAATTGAAAAATTTTTGGAGGCCTTTGTTCTTGTTACACGGAGAGGTAAAATGCTAGGGGCGAGGCAAAATAAACTGATAAAAAATTTGGGATTCGCAATTAAAGGACCGCAGTCTCCTTAAGTAGGTACGAAAATAAAATAAATACATATATTATGTATAAAGCAACATTTTGCTGCAGGTATTTCCAGCTTCAGATTGGACTCTATCAGTGATTAGTAAGAATATTTCTTACTTTTGACGTATCGACATATTTATTGTGCGTTTAGGAGGTTTTTTCAATACTTGTGTAGTATATACCTATGTACCTATATGCTAGAATCGTTTAATTTTTTTTGTTTACGAACTGATGCACTTATGTCATGCGTCATGCATTCAGTGTGTCCACCTGTCATTTTTTGTATGGAGCAAACACTTTCAAGGAAATTTCAAATTTCATTTTCAGAACTCACTATCACACCCATCACCTGATTTTATCATTAATTAAGACCAAACCGTTTGTGTCTCTGGAAAGAGATTTAAATTAAAATTTGCCACAAAAAATCTATAAAGCTACAGTATCCCCATCTAGTAGGTAACCCACACTTCACATGGTATGAGAGATGATTCGCTTCTATACGAAATAGAGAAGTAAATTTTCTTTTAATAACTTTGTTAATCACTCTTTTCAATATTAGAATACCTATGGCTACCAAACATATAAATCGTAAACATTGTTATTTTGATAAGGTCAACTTTATGAGTTTCCAACAATACGCCCTTTATTTCTAGTCTCCGAGACAGAGTTTATTTCCCTGTGCGTATACTATAGTTATCCGCGAAAACGATCTTTGCCTCCGTCTATGACCAATCTTCGGGGAAGATACTCAAAACATTTTTTGCGAAGAAAACCTTCGGCGCCAAAATACCTATGGAGAAACCGTCGTAAAACTTGGTTTACGTGCGTTTTATGTACCGAAACGTACTTACTTATAAAGCATTACGTTCATTAGAGAAGTGGCACATCTGTGCAAACAATGCCAGTATAATTTCTTAGTTAGTTTTATGTATGTGTTATTTTTATCTGGCCGCTTAGCGATTGTAAAAGCTGCTTCTTTTTAAATTTGGAATTTTAATTTCACCATTAGCAATGCTTTTAGCTCCTGGGAATCCGCTCGACTGAACAAAGACATACCAAACCATACAAACCAAACAAGACATACCATACCATATACTGCTGGTCGCCGAGCCGTGCGGACGTATGTTTTAGAGTTGTTTCCATTAAAACCCTAAATAATTAATCAGTGTATGGTGTGACACAAATCTAAATACGCCAGCATTGTCATCGTTACTACTAAGGTGAGCCTCATTTACTGTACTTCGAATGAAGCATTGTTTTGTCGTGATATATGGCAATGTAAAATGTCTCGATGCGGCGTATGCGAATCCACAGTCAGTCGGCGTCAGGGAATTTTTTGCTCCGGGGCCTGCAAGAAACCGTTCCACATTGAATGCGTGAAAGTACCGTGTGAGATTGGTGCATTATTGTCTACAGTTGCTGGTCTTCAATGGAGATGTCATGAATGCAGACATATAGACTCTCAGTTAATTGCGGAAGAATTTAAGGAAATCTTTGATGATAGCTACACTAGACTTTTGTCGGAATTTACTGCAAAATTCAATTTCCTCAAAACTGAATGTCTTGAGCTCTTTACTGATAAAGTCGCTAACTTGCAAGCAATTAACACTAGTGTAGCCTCCTCATTTCCTGCTATTGATAGTTTCGCATCCAAACTTAAGAAAAACCCAGTGGAAACAGTCATCATTAAACCGAAAGATCCAAATCAAGATAACGTCCGTACAAAGTCCGACTTACTCCAAGTTGCCAATCCTGCAGATCTTAACATAAACATTCATAAAGTTAAACACACAAGAAATGGCGGAATTCTCGTTGGTTGTGAGAACAAAGAAGATATCGCAAAGATCATGGATGCAGCCGAAAGTAGTCTATCGGAGAAATATGATGTTCATATGCTGAAGACTCCTCAGCCTATGCTTCGCCTGGTTGGTTTCAATCAAAACTATGACGATATTTCTCTACTTCACTTCCTTGTAAAGCAGAATCCATCGATATTCAATGAAGACTCGGTATGCAAAGTTGTTGGAATTGCCCCTACTAAGAAGAAACCGGACATATTTCAGGCTACGCTTCAGTTAGATGTACTAACTTATAATAAGGCCTTAGGAGAGGGTCAAATGCTTGTTGGCTTTGACCCATGTAAAATCTTTGATCATGTAAATGTTCCTCGTTGTTTTAGATGTAATAGTTACTTTCATTCTAGCAGCTCTTGCAAAAGTAGAATGACTTGCCCAATCTGCTCCAAAAACCATGCGCTTAAAGATTGTCCTACGGGTAGCCCAAGAAAATGTATTAACTGTGTGAATTTAAATATGTCTCTGAAATTAAATGTTGAAATAGATCATGCTGTATGGGATCACAATAACTGTACTGCTTATAAACGTGCATGTGACAAAATGAAATCCGATGTCTTTGGTGTATCTCCTACTGCAGTGTAGCAATTAATGGACAGCATATCTCCGTCGGATTCGTTGTATGAATTTTTAATCTATTACCAAAATTCCCGCGGACTCAATACTAAAACAAGGCAATTATTCAATAACAGTTGCTCAAGTGACTATTCCTGTATTGCACTGACTGAGACGTGGCTGGATGACTCGGTTTTTAGCGCTGAACTATTCGATCTTAAAAAATATAGTGTATTTCATTGTTATAGAGACTTTGTAACTACTGGTAGGTCCAGAGGGGGGGGTGTGGCTCTTGCTGTGGATGTTCACCTATCACCTGTCGATCTAAAACTAAAGGATGAGCCGCTGCTAAATGACTTTAAATTGATTGACTTTTTGGCTGTCAAAATTACGGCTAATTTTTGTAGCTTCAATATCTTTGTTATCTATATTCCACCTGAAGTGTTTTCAATGTTTTTTGAAAACCTATCGTTAATTAGGAGTTTAGGTGAGCGACGCACAGTGTTTATTGGAGATTTCAACATCCCAGAATATGATGAAAATCAAGTGTCTAACCGCTTTTCTAATCGCACATCGGTGATCTCAAACTTTTGTAATTTCTTCGGTTTAATTCAACATAATCTTATTCTTAACAGCAAGAACAGACTACTTGATTTGGTGTTGGATAACATGAACTGCCTTGTTCAAAATGCCCGTGACCCTCTTTTAAATATCGATATCCATCATCCCCCACTTGACGTTAGCTTCAACGTTCGCAATAGAGATAAACCTATGAAAAATCCTTCCAGTTTCTACAACTTTAAAAGGGGTAATTATCAATCGCTGTATGCCTCCCTCGCAGAAGTTGACTGGACAGTACTTGACAGTATAAATGACATCGATTCTGCCTTTTCTCAATTCTATGAAATTATTTATACATTACTTGATCAGCATGTACCTAAAGTCAAAATCAACAACCGCACATACCCGCCGTGGTTTTCCATTGAAATTATCAAGAGTATAAGGCAAAAGCATATCTACTGGAAAAAATGGAAAAGGCATAATGTATGGGATGATTACTCTAAATTCTCGCGGCTTAGGGAAAAAATCAAGCGGGACATTGAGCTGAGTCATGAGAACTATTGTGTAACAGTGGAGAGTAAAATAAAATCTAATGCTGGTGGTTTCTGGAAGTATGTCAAGGGACAAAGAATCACGTCAGGCCTCCCAACAACTATGGAATATAAAAATGTCACATACGACACACCATTAAAAGTCGCTAATGCGTTTGCTTGCTTTTTTCAGGACTCTTTTTCAAACGTTACTATCAATACAACTCACATGGCAAACGTTCCCTATTGCACCGACATACTGAATATTAATAGCTTCACACAAACCGATGTATACAAAGCTTTGAAAAAAATAAAACCGAAAAACACAGCAGGTCCTGACAAAATTCCTGCGTTTATTTTTAATGATTGTGCAAGCATTATCTCTCATCCACTGTGCAGGTTGTTTAACCTATGTATAAAGTTAAATACATTCCCGCAAATTCTAAAGGAAGCTAAAGTGGTGCCAGTATACAAAAAAAATGATAAGCATATAATATCTAATTACAGACCCATTACCATAATAAATAACATATCAAAAGTATTTGAATTTTGCCTATATAAACCATTATATATGCACTTTAGTCCTGTCCTAGTAAATCAACAGCATGGATTCGTAAAAAATCGCTCTACTGTTACTAATTTATTTACTGCGACCCAGGTGATTGCTGATGGCATTGATTCTGGACATCAAGTTGACATTGTATATACAGATTTTACAAAAGCATTTGATCAGATTAATCATGACATACTTCTTCATAAATTGCAGAATTTAAATATATCGCCCAATTTATTATCTCTCCTAAAGACATACCTTTTAAACAGAGTATGTCATGTTGAGTGCTCTGGGCAAAAATCTGACCAATTCTCCCCTACATCAGGAGTTCCTCAGGGCTTGGTTCTCGGGCCTCTGTTTTTTATCATTTTTATCAATGATATAGGTGAAGACCTCAATGTATCCTACCTCTTATATGCAGATGATCTCAAGCTTTACTCCACAGTTTGTGATTATTCAGATTGTATCAACTTGCAAGAAAATATCGAATGCTTGAACAGATGGTGTAAAGATAATTCCTTGACAATGAATGTCCAGAAGTGTAACGTTGTTAGTTATACACTGAAGCAAAATTCTTTATTATTCAATTATGAATTTAATAACAGTGTACTATCTAGAGTTGAAATTGGTCTTTACTTCGATTCAAAGCTATCTTTTTCTTTTCATATACATAAAGTTTGTAGTGAATCCTATAAGGTGCTGGGGTTTGTCATTCGTAACACCAGAGAATTTGCAAATCTTGAATCGCTATTTACACTTTTCAATGCATATGTACGATCTAAAGTAGAATACGCCTCACCTGTTTGGACCCCCCACCACACCACATACATATCTGAAATTGAGTCAATCCAGCGCCGCTTCTTGAAGTATGCTGCTTTCAAGCAGGATGGTGTATACCCTCATTTTGGCTATCCACATGAACTGTTACTTGAGCGCTTCTCTATAAAAAGTCTTGCGCAAAGAAGATTACAAAGTCAACAAATTTTGCTTTTTAAAATTGTTCATGGAAAAATTGACTGCCCGGATATACTGCACCGACTTGACTTTCATGTTCCACGTGTCTTGTCCAGAAACTGCAACCTGTTCTACTTGCCGACTGCTAGAGTGAATGTTCAAAAATATTCTCCCTTATATAATATGTGTGACAACTATAACAATATAGTAAGTCCTCAGGTTGACATACTTAGTTGTAAAATTTCATGTTTAAAAAGTTTGAGCTAGAATGTGTATGTTTTGTAATAATGTTTCTGTAACTATTGTTATTGTATTTTCCTACCCCATAAATGGGTTCGCCTGTTGGGTAGTGTATAAATAAAAAAAAAAATACCTACACCAAAACAAAATTTATAATTTTAAAGTAATTTCTACCATATTATCAGTTTCGAAGAAAATCATGGCATTATCCTTGACGGGGGGGGGGGGCGATTTATTTATTACCTCTGTGTTACCGTTTAAAAATTGTGATGCGCTGCATGACTTTGATGATTGTGTGTGTGTGAGGGTGCGTGCGCGCGGGTGCACTTGTTTGACATATCGTCATGGTGGTATCACTATTCCACGGCCAACTATGATTTTTCGATGCGACTTTTTGGAAAATACTATTGCATGTTTAAGTATTATTTTAAATATATGGTGTACTTTTTCTGTTTTATTTTTTACTGATGGGACACTTATGGGATGTTTCGATGAAGTTTATCTAACTTTCAAATATTTCCACAGCGTTCCTAATTTATAATTGAAAATAACACGGAAAAATTTTCCAACTACTCGTATAAAGTCCTGTAGAAATGTTAGCTGGCGATGTGAATTCATAATACTTGGAATATTTGGGTTTCAGGGGGTGCTGATCAAAGCTAAGTTGCCAGATTCTCTATAAACAAATCGCTAATAGCATTTTTCAAAATATCGCACATCACCGTACCTCTACGTTTTGTTGGTCATTTACATATAATGTTATGTTCTAAATAATGGAATTCCGGTGAATATGAAGTTATGAAGCTTGCCCCGATTTAAGACTTCTTATAAATGCTTTCTCCTTAAGAACACTCAGTTAGGTACGTAACTCTAATGCAAGTATACATTGTCCTGTTTTATAATAAATTTTAACTAGATTTAGGTTAGGAGCTGAAATGCGAAACCAGTTTAACTGCTTTTCAGTCCTTTTTGTATCACTGTTTAAGTAGGTATTGGCTTTTTAGTGTTATTCATGGTTTCCACTCGAGTTGGTAGTATCCAAATTCCCCTGTCACCTTCCACAATGCCTCCAGGCCGTCCGGCCTCTCGGTTGTTCAACAAAATGGCTATCGTTTATAATTAATATTAAAATAAAATATGTCCAATTATTTAACTTATAAGCTGTGATATTTTTGAATGATTTAATGTTTTTAACATGTGACAAAGCTGTTCTAGCGTCCTCTATGGTTTTATATGTATAACATATGTACACCTCTGACAAGTGAGTATAACGCAAATTGCAAAAAAAAAACAGTTTTCCCAACATTATTATACGTTTTCCATCCTCTAGAGTCATGCTCTCTGCCAGGTGGTACTTATTATTATAAGGCATTCGCACTCCCTCTACGGGGAACATTCACTCAGATCCCGGGTATCCCGGATACCATACGGATCTGGCTCGGACGAGACCCTTGCCATGTTATCGCGTCTTAGGTGACATTGATTTTGTTGAATGATCCTGCATTTCCCATGAATTTCCAGACGGTTTGGGCTGTCGCAAGTAGTAGATACCGCTTTCTGCATGGACATGTAAAGATTATCAGTTAGACCCAGCTCTTTGATGTTTCTCAGCAAACTTTTTGGTATAACACCAGTTGTTGACACGATGATTGGAGCCGTCTGAACGTTCTCCATTTCCCATTGCATTCTAATTCGTTCTTCTAAGTCTCTGTACTTCGTGGACTTCTCGGCCTGCTTCACACGCAGGTTGTTGTTGTTTGGGATGACCACATCAATCAGAGTTGTCATCCTAGAAATTTTCTCAACTATTATAAGGTCCGGCCTGTTATGGGCAAATCGTTGATCTGTCAGAACTGTACGATCCCAGTACATCTTGTAGTTGCTGTTTTCAAAAGCATGCTCCGGTGTGTAGCTGTAATATGGGACACTCTCTGCCTGCACAAGCAGCAGTTTTTCCGCCAGTTCCTGGTACAAGATCTTGGCAACCGAATCGTGTCGTTCCTTATATTCCGTTGATGCGAACATCTGACATCCTCCTGTTATGTGCTGGACTCTTTCTGAAGTTTGACATTCACATCTGCATCTGTCATCCACTACCGATGCATCTCCTACCATGAATTTTAGGTAGTTGCGAGTTGGTATAACCTGATCTTGTATGGCCAGTAAGAAGCCTTCCGTTTCGGGGGACATTCGTCCCGAGGTCAGCCAATAGTTCGACGCTAACTTTTCGACATGTTCCTGGTTAACCTCATTAGGATGCCTCCGGTGCAGCGGCTTCTCCAACTACATCTGTAGTTTATTATTGTCGGTTCGGTGGTGATTTTGATACTCATGTTGAGACGCCTGCTCCGCATATAGCCTTATGTAGTGTGGAGCTGTTGGCCTGCCGCTGTAAATAATTACGCAGATTTAATATTTGTTGGTTCAATTGCTTGTTGAGATCTGTCAATCCTCTTCCTCCTAGTTGACGTGGCAGAGTTGTGCTTTCTACAGCGCTACGGGGATGATGTTTATGAGCTTTTGTCAGTAGTGTCCTAACTTTTCGTTGCAGGTTGTTGATGTCCGTGTTGGTCTAATTCACTATTCCGAACGAATAACTGAATACAGAGCACGCATACGTGTAGAGGGCCTTAAACAAATTCCTGCTGTTATGATAAGTTCGCACTACTTTTCTTACTCTCTCGATGAATTTATTCGTTAAATCGGTTTTCGTTGTTCGATGGTCTATCCTTTGAGCTTGTTTCATCCAGAGATACTTGGTTGCGGCCATTAGTTTTAAATCATCCATATATAGCATGTGATTCAACTTGATCGCTTCTGCGTTGTTGCTTTTGATAGCAAAGCCGTATTTCGTAGATTTCAACCGATGCGATAGGGAGTTCATCGCCATGCAGAACCACAGTGGGGTGAGTGAATCTCCTTGGAAAATCCCTCTTCGGATGTTGATTGTGTCGGTCTCGATGTTACTGCTTGCGGTTGCCTCGATGCAGATGACAGAGTCTATGATGAGTTGCTCTTTGCATCTCATTGCGAACTTCGCGCAGCCCTTATGCCGCATTGCCATGATGTTGTTCCTCTCGCAGTGAGCATATTATTCGCTGCGTAAGGCAAGATGTAATTATTTTGTACAGCGTAGGCAGGCAGGTTATTGGGCGGTACTTGGTAGGGTTATCTGTATTCCGCTGGTTTTTGGTACCAGGTACGTTGCACCCTGCGTAAGAAACAATGGCATTTTCAGAGGATCGAGCAAGACTTCCTTAATTAAGGTAGTTAGTTGTTCATGCGTGCACCACAACTTCTTAATCCAATAATTTTGGAGATGATCTGGACCTGGGGACCAGGTGCCTTCCAGTTGTGGGAATTCTTGATGATATTGGAGACCTCATCGGTTGTGAATTGCTCATGTTGCATCTGGCTATAGTTACGGCCTACTTCGCGTTCTTCACTGACCCAGCTTGCATTGACACTGCATGGACCTGGTGAGGCAAGTTGATTTCTCCAGGAACCATCAGCCTTATTATTATTATTATTATTATTATCGACTTAGCCAAAAGGCTTTCGCACTCCCTCTCTGGGGAACATTCACTCAGATCCCGGGTATCCCGGATACCGTAAGGATCTGGCTCGGACGAGACCCTTGCCATGTTATTGGGCCTTAGGTGACATTGATGTTGTCGGACGTTCCTGCATTCCCCATGAATTTCCTGACGGTTCGGGCTGTCGCAAGTAGTACCGCTTTCTGCATGGACCTGTAAAGACTATCAGTTAGACCCAGCTCTTTTATGTTTCTCAGCAAACTTTTTGGTTTAACACCAGTTGTTGACACGTTAATTGGAATCGTCTTGAGGTTTTCCATTTCCCATTGCCTTCTAATTTGTTCTTCTAAGTCTCTGTACTTCGCGATCTTCTCGACTTGTTGTTGTTCGGGATAGCCACATCAAACAGAGTTGTCTTCCTAGAAATTTTATCAACTATTATAAGGTCCGGTCTGTTATGGGCAACTCGTTGATCTGTCAGAACTGTACGATCCCAGTACATCTTGTAGTTGCTGTTTTCAAGAACAGGCTCCGGTGTGTAGCTGTAATATGGGACCCTCTCTGCCTGCACAAGCAGCAGTTTTTCCGCCAGTTCCTGGTGCAAGATCTTGGCAACCGAATCGTGTCGTTCCTTATATTCCGTTGATGCGAACATCTGACATCCTCCTGTTATGTGCTGGATTGTTTCTGAAGTTGGGCACCCGTATCTGCATCTGTCATCCACTACCGATGCATCTCCTACAATGAATTTTAGGTAGTTGCGAGTTGGTATAACCTGATCTTGTATGGCCAGTAAGAAGCCTTCCGTCTCGGGGAACATTCTTCCCGAGGTCAGCCAGTAGTTCGACGCTAACTTGTCGACATGTTCCTGGTTAACCTCATTAGGATGCCTCCCGTGCAGCGGCTTCTCCAACCACCTCTGTAGTGTATCGTTCTCGGTTCGGTGGTGATTTTGATGCTCGTGTTCCGTCAGACGTAGCGGTGTTGAGACGTCTGCTCCGCATATAGCTTTATGTAGTGTGGAGCTGTTGGCCTGTCTCTGGAAATAATTACGCAGATTTAATATTTGTTGGTCCAATTGCTTGCTGAGGTCTGCCAGTCCTCTTCCTCCTAGTTGACGTGGCAGAGTAGTTCTTACGGCGCTACGGGGATGATGTTTATGAGCTTTTGTCAGTAGTGTCCTAACTTTTCGCTGCAGGTTGTTGATGTCCGTGTTGGTCCAATTCACTATTCCAAACGAATAGCTGAGTACAGAGCACGCATACGTGTTCAGGGCCTTAAACAAATTCTTGCTGTTAAGATCAGTTCGCACTACTTGTCTTACTCTCTTGATGAATTCATTCGTTAAATCGATCTTTATTGTTCGATGGTCTATCCTTTGAGCTTGTTTCATCCCGAGATACTTGTATGTATCTCCCATGCTCATTGCTTCGATCTCCTGGCCGTCCTGCATCTCGTGTGCGCCTTGTTTGAGCTTTCCCCGGACGATGTTAAGGGTGCGGCACTTGTCCAGTCCAAACTGCATTCCGATGTCCCTGGAGAACTCCTCTACAATTTTAAGCATTTGCGTTAGTTGGTTTTTGGTTACGGCCATCAGTTTTAAATCATCCATATATAATAGGTGATTCAATTGATCGCTTCTGCGTTGTTGCTTTTGATAGCGAAGCCGTATTTTGTAGAGTTCAACCGATGTGATAGAGGGTTCATCGCCATGCAGAACCACAGTGGACTGAGTGAATCTCCTTGGAAAATCCCTCTTCGGATGTTGATTGTGTCGGTCTCGATGTTGCTGCTTGCGGTTCTGAGTTGTATCTTAGTGCGCCAAGTTGTCATAACGTGTTCTAAAAACGAAACTGTATGATGATCTATTTTATACAGCTTTAAGATACCTGTTAGCCAGTCGTGAGGTACGGAATCAAATGCTTTTTTGTAGTCCACATAAGCCATGCAGAGGTTTCGTTGCTTGGAATGAGCCTGGTTGCAGATGACAGAGTCTATGATGAGTTGCTCTTTGCATCCCATTGCGCCCTTCGCGCAGCCCTTCTGCTGCATTGCAATGATGTTGTTCCGCTCGCAGTGAGCATATATTCGCTGCGTAAGGCAAGAAGTGATTATCTTGTACAGCGTAGGCAAGCAGGTTATTGGGCGGTACTTGGCAGGGTTATCCGTATTCCGCTGGTCTTTTGGTAACAAGTAGGTGGCACCCTGTGTAAGAAACAATGGCATTTTCAGAGGATCGAGCAAGACTTCATTAATTAAGGTAGTTATTTGTTCATGCGTGCACCACAACTTCTTACTCCAATAATTTTGGAGATGATCTGGACCTGGTGCCTTCCAGTTGTGGGAATTGGAGACCTCATCGGTTGTGAATTGCTCGTGTTGCATCTGGCTGTAGTTCCGGCCCATCTCGCGTTCTTCACTGATCCAGCTTGCACTGACATTGCATGGACCTGGTGTGGCAAGCTGATTTCTCCAGAAACCGTCGACCTGTTCTCTGCTAGGGGAACTCGTATTTGTGGCATCGGCGCTAGAATTCAAAGTACGGTAGAAAACTTTTTCTGATCGTTCCAAAAGTTTGTTGTCTCGTTTCCTGTTGTTACTAGCTTTGTACCTCCTCAGACGCCCTGCGAAAACAGAAAGTTTTTGTTTTAATGTATCAAGACATTGTTGAGCAGTGATGTTCGCGGGGTCACGCTGAGAATGCATTTGGGTGCGGCTCATTATTGCCTGCACCGCCCTCTGGATCTTTCTAGTTCTAACTCCTCTGATATATTCCGTTACTTGTCCTATGTCTTTACGGAGACTCTCGATCTTCCGATTTAGTCGCATCTCCCATAGAGCCATTCGTGGTTCTGGTCTTGCACGATTTAACTCTTGAGCCGTCCGGATCTTGGCTCCCATTGCAGTGATGATGGCCGTTGCGGCACAGTAGATTAACATGTGCATATATTCTAATGTTGGTGTTACTGAAACATAGTTCGGTAAAATTCTGGTGTTCATAATATCGAGCATGATTGCAAGCTTCCTGGAAGAATTTAATCTTGGTAGCGGTGGTCTGCTCAGTGGGTCTGTGCCTTCGTATCGCAATACCGCCCTTCTCAGCTGTGTGTCTAGGCTTTCAAAGTGTTCTCCGTTAACTGATTCCCGATTCTCAGTTGTTCGTCCCGCCGTCTCGGCTTCTTGTTGTGGTCCAGGCACTTGAATTTCCCGATTCTCAGTTGTTCGCTCTGCCGTTCCGGCTTCTTGCTGTGGTCCAGGCACTTGAATTTCCCCATTTTTGTTGTCTATGTCTATGTGTTCGCCATGGATCTCTAGCTCAACTTCCCGTTTTATAGCGCTAAGTCGCGTTTCTGGAATTCGGTTATATCTTAGAATAGTTCGATACTGATCTGACACTCTTTGTTCGGACACTTGCATGTGTGGAAACTCCCTGCAGAACTCGGCATGCAGTTGTTGTCGGTAGCCGATCATCTCTTGTCCTAAGTTTGTCACTCTGTAAAAAATACGCATTATCGATTCATTCATGGACCCAGTCCATTTCATGCGTCGTCGTTGTAATCCCGCCTGAGTGAACGCTGGCTGAAGTTCCCGCGCAGCACCTTCGGTGGGTGGAACCCTAGTTCTCGTTTGGCTCCCATGTTGTAGATGTTCGTGTTGCTGGGCTGTAGCTGTTTGTGCAACAGGGGCCCGCCTCATCAGCGCCCTGTCACCGACGTCCCGCTCACTGTCATGCCCAGCGCCGGCTCCAGACATGCCCTGGCGATCCCCAGGCAGCGGCCCTATGACAATTATCCTATTATTCTCCATTCCATAGTTTTCTCCCGTAACGTGGGAGTGACGGCCCTCGGTCGCCTTTTACGACTCGCGGAGCCACGATAGGAGTATTCTAACCCGCTACCCATACGGGTCAACTAGGATAGCGCGGGATCGTTACTCCCGAGGATCTGCCCCTGTCACAGGCCAAACCCCTCCTTGCGTTAACTGGGAAACACGGGATCGTTACACCCGAGGATCTGCCCCTCTCACAGGCTAGACCCATCCCTGTGTAACTGGGAGTCGCGGGATTGTCACACCCGAGGATCAGCCCCCGTCACCGGCTAGACCCCTCCCTGCGCAACTGGATATCGCGGGATTGTCACACCCGTAGGTCTGCCCCTGTCACAGGCCAAGCCTCTCCATGCGTAACTGCGTAAATCGCGGGATCGTTGCACCCGTGAATCTGCCCCTCTCACAGGCCAGACCCATCCCTGCGTAACTGGGGAGCGCGGGATTGTCACACCCGTGGATCTGCCTCTCTCACAGGTCAGATCCCCCCTGCGTAATTATTATTATTATTATTAATATTTTTATATTATTATTATTATTATTATTCATACTTGAGAAGCCATGGGAAGCCACGAAAAATTTCGAAGTTCTCCTCTCTTTAAAAGATAGATACCAATTCGGTGAGGAAGGGGCAGTGGGGGGCGGCCTCGAGGTCGGCGGTACACTCCCAGCGAGAAGCTTATGTGCGGTGGCGATTTCGCCTTAGGTATGATTTGCATCAATTATGTTGTAAATATAGTATGCTCCAATTATGTTACACTTGGTTAATTATTAGGATCAAAGTAAGATAAAAAAAAACGTTTTACGTGAGACAGACAAACCGTTTTTAACCGTAAGGGGATAATCCCTTGAGGCTATCCCCTAACTTTCTTCATTCAAACAGTATCTCCTCTTTATTTTCTCAAATATAAAAAGCTCTCTTAATTTTGTATACAATAATGACAAATAACATGAATTTGTAATATCCGAGGTAATATCTAATTAATAATATAAACTCCCGGACAAAATTAACGCCCCACTCATATTTTTCTGGGTATTTTTATATTTTCTCTATTTCTTTTTCTCGACAAGTAGGACATGGAGCTTGTTTGACAGTTGCAGTTGTCATTTAAGCTTATTATAGCATCACATAACCTTACTTTGACAGTAATTTTTATTAAACCTCGTTTTAGACTAAAACTGTGTTAAAATTTTCCTAAAAAGTGCTGATTAAAGCAAAGTGTCTCTGAAAAGCAAGCTATAGATTGTGATTGCAGGAGAGAAATTTATCTGGCTGTACTTCACTCCCCTTTGGGAAAAAGAATAGATGTTTAGCACCCGTGAAAGTATTTTGTACAAAAATCCGACGATTTCTTTTAGGCCACCTACCAACCCCCTATCACCATCACGACGGTTACTTTATTGCTTTTCCAATAATGTCTATGCATTTGTCTGTTTGCCTATTACCTGCCTAGAACATGCCAAATTTTTGAAGGCCTTTTTCTTGTTCGTTCTAACTTCCACCTCTGAAACCATCTGAGGTTCCATAAGTTGCAAGAAAGCTCCCCCCGTGTGTGGGCAACCCTACAATACTACACCTGAAGACTTGGAGGCCTGCTGCTTTCCATCTGGACAGTACTGGTCCAAACAGACTGGTTTGGTGGTTATATAAGACTGCAGTTGATGCATAAGGCTGCTTTGGAAGGACCCTGCACAGACAGCATGTAATCGCCTATTAGCTATTTTGCATCTCATCATTTTGCTGGAACCTGCATGTGAGCGCACGTTTTTTTATCTGCAACCAGCACTGTTCTCTTTGGGGATGGTTAGCATTATTTTACACTTTAAGTTGCCTCTTTATTACCAAACTATCACCCCTTATGTATGCTTTTGTAAACAAGGTACCTTGGATTTCGCATGTCTCTTTATTTTTTTCTTAATATAAAACAGGATATTTAATGGCGGCACTATTTTATATGCTTATATTATTTCGACCTTTGGGAAATATAATATTATTTCATATCACCGGATTTTCCCGTTTTATTGGGTGATCGATATATCATCTAATACAGTGATTAAAACGGGTGGCGCAATAATTAATCTATTTTGTAGAACCAAAAGTTTACCCACTTCCCCTCTCCGCGATCTGAGTTTGCTTGGCCTCTCTAGAGGTTAAATAAAATCTATTCCCGATACCACGGTTGGATACCATAGCTGAGTAGTTTCCTATAGTTTTGTTTTGTAGAACGGTTTGCTCAAAAATAGGAGTAAATAATAGACAGAAATAAAAAAACTTAGTTTCAACAACAAATTTAAGTTAGGTTACACATTTTATAAAAGATACATAACTTGGTTCCGTCTAATGATAGACAACAAGACCCGTCGCAGTATACACTTGTTCAAATATGATAAACCCTATTAGATAATATGATGAAAACTAAATATTTAGTTGTCGTATGGTTGCCCTTAGGACTTTCGTTTTAGGACTGCGTGTCTATAACGTCCAATAATTATAGGGTAATACACTGCACGAAAATAATGTTAATGGTAGCATAATCTAATTCACGCAGTTGTAATTAAAACGAAAATTTACAACCCTAAACTCTACTACGAGGATGTTGTAACTAAATGTACAATTAACATTGCGTATAAACTGACGATAAATTTGACCAACAGCCGCATATAAAGCACGATTTTTACTTTCTGGGTATATGGCCAGAAACCGAAACCAACACATTTACTCGCAGGCGGACATTTCTCATACGCATGGAACATTATTTTTGTACATAAAAAATAATATATAACATAAACGTATCTAACATAAAGGAATATAGATATTTCGGTCACTAGGTGTTTTGGTTCTATAACCTACCTAACTATTTTTCAATTTTTTAAAAGTTTTGTCAACACACAAAATACCTAACTAGAGACAACCTGGAACACTCCCTTTTCCGGTGTTGTAGCTACGGGTAGACTCCAAAAATTAAATTATTCTCTACAGAAAGATGCGTGAATTTTTTCGAGGGGGTGGTGATTATATCGGTAACAATGTGAAATAACAATCCTTGAGTGAGGAAAGAAAATTTGGTTTTCGAAATCTTTGATACCATGAAACCTATTATTGAGAACTTGATCTTTTTGATGGGTATAATAGGTCTAAAAAGTTCTGATTCAGTACAGGCTACCAGAAAACCAGAATGAAAACACGTTATTACAAGCTTTTACTTAACTTGCCCTGTTAGTATGTATGTATGTGTGGGTCAAATCTTGTAAGCTGAGTTATAACCACTTCTTGACAATATTGTAATACTTTCAAAATGGCCGCCGCTCCAAGATGGGGGATGATGTATTTTTTGTCAACCCCTTAATATGGGCATCAAGTGAAAGGGCTTGAAGAGTAGAAAACGAAGTTCTACGAAGTAGAACCAATTTGGTAGCCGCTCCAAGATAGCTTATTACCTATTTCTTCACAACCTACTTCACATGGGTATGAAAGGGTTTACGAGTACAAAATAATAAGGTAAGTGATGTCATACTAAATCCAATATAGCGGATGGCCCAAGATGGCGGAGTAAATTTCTTTACCACCCTCCTCCTCCTCCTCAAATAAGCACAAAAGCACGAAATAAAATGAAAGATAAAAAAACGTTTTTAAAACATGTTTTTTTATTTAAGCCATGTATTAAAACAAATAAAATAAGTTTAGGTTTTCGTTAAAATAATTCAATGCTAAATTGCGACAAGTTTTTGCGAGTCAAAATGCTTGTCGCGCGAATTGTAAAGAAAATAAATACTTTGGCAAGTAGGTACTTGCTTATCCTTATCAACCAATCACTGGCCAATGGAATTAATTGGTACATACTTTTATGAACAATTCGCGCGACAAGATTTTTGATTTACAATAACTTGTTGCAATTTGGCATTGAATGATCTTAACGAAAACCTAAACTTATTTTATTCGTTTTAGTATATGGCTTAAATAAAAGCTTGTTTTTAAAAAGGTTTTTTAACTTTTATTTTGTTATTTCCTGAAAACATTAAGAAGCCAACTACTGCAGAGACGTTTAATTAAATTAAAAAAAGTGACAAGGAGGAAATTTTCGTTTACAACCTTAGCCTATTATTAAAAGTCTTTGTGGACAATGAAATAGTTATTTATGTACCAAGGCACTGAAGTTCAACTTTTTATGACTCATGTGGAATTTAGATGCCGAGGCCTCTGGAACTTCAGTGCCGCGGTGCATATTATATTTTTTTTGAAATCGGAAAAAAATGTTTATTAGGCAAGAAAATAATAATAAGGGATCACCCGATCGCTCTACCTAGGTCAAGTATGACAAAGACACGGCGGCTTCGAACAGAAAAACCAAACTGCTGCTTGTTGTGCAGCCTCCATAATAAATCTATTCATATTCAAACCTACTAAAATATTTATTTATACTGATAGATTGCTCTGCTGTAGCTAACAATTTCGCAATGTGTACGAATAGTTAAATGGTCCTTTATTGGCCGGGTTTTGAATATATGGTTACTTTTGACGGTCGTGGCTCCGCGTCTGACGTTTGATGTTTAGAATCTCACCAAGGCCTACTTATTGAAAAAATCGTACAATAATGGGTTACTTCAGTGCCAATTTCTGAGCTTTTAATGGCGATTTTGGGACACTTCACTGCCGATTTCAAGAAATAGTTATTTATGAATCCAAGGCACTGAAGTTCAACTTTTTATGACTCATGTGGAATTTAGTTGCCGAGGCCTCTGGCCGAGGCAAATAAACCACATGAGTCATAAAAAGAACTTCAGTGCCGAGGTACATATTATATATTTTTTTTAAATCGGCAAAAAAAGTTTTATTAGGCAAGAAAATAATAATAAAGGATCACCCCTCCATGAACCGACTACGCGCGGCGTTGCTTGACTTTGACGATCGCTCTACCTAGGTCAAGTAAGACAAGACACGGCATCTTCGTACAGAAAAACCAAACTGCTGCTTCTTGTGCAGCCTACACAACAAATCTATTGATGTTCAAATTTACTAAAATATGTATACTGAAGGATTGTGCTTCTATAGGAAACAATTTCGCAATGTGTACGAAAAGTTAAATGTGCTTTATCGGCCGGGTTTTGAATATTTGGTCACTTTTGACGGGCGATTTCTCCGCGTCTGACGTTTGATGTTTACATCTCGCCAAGGCCTACTTATTGAAAAAATCGTACAATAATGTAGCCCATTATTGTACGATTTCTGTGCTTTTAATGACGATTTTGGGACACTTTACTGCCGATTTCAAGAAAAAATATATATTACTACATACACCGTAAAAAAATTTTCATTCGTATAATTTTAAATAAAAAATACTCTACGTAATACTCTATTCTATAAATAAACAGCCCTTATTGATTAACTAAATAGTTAATGATATAAATAATTATATATGTTTAAAATAATTCCACAAAATGGCATGGTGTCAAATGTAGGTTAATACACTTGCCCCAAAAATTAACGCACCACCAAAAAATACCCAAAAGTTTAAAATAAATTTTTGTCAAAACCATAATAGTCCGATTTGGACGAATTTTTTTTTTAATGATAGTCTCTTCCAGAACGTTGGTGTACTAACTGTATTTGCATAGAAACCTCTTTTTTATAAATACCGGGTGTCTCAATCTTTTGGGTATTTTTTGGTGGTGCGTTAATTTTTGGGGGAAGTGTATTTACTTCCAATGTACATTCCAATTACCTACCTCGGAGCGCCACGAACTTGAGGAGTGCCAAGTTGTGGCTGCGCTAAAACCGCGGCAGGCTTATAAACGCCTATGCGCTACACCCCATTTTATTATTGGATTGCTATTTTAGCTTCCGCGACCCGCGAGTCGTAGGTCCGTACGGTGGCGTAAAGCCCGTCGTAGCTGCGACCCTAAGCTGCCGAGATGTGTACTCTACAAATGATCTTGCGAGCCTACGAAATAAACACGTTTTTTAAATATCTCGAGTCGTTCGTGGTCAGTGTTCTCCCGGAGTACCTGCACCTACACCCAGGGCCAGTTATCCTCCTCAAATGATCCCCAGCGAGTTGCGAGAGGCAACCGGCAACTCTCGCGGCACACATAGGGCATTCCCAGCCCGGTGTAACAATATGTCACATACTTGGGTACATACATTTTAAGATTAGATATATCACCTCACATATAACTCACCTAGCGGCATTCAGAAATCTGTAAAAATTTGGAGTAAGTTTTTGACATCTTGTAGGCCAACTGGGTACAATTAAAATTCCTCAAATTTGCGAGAAACGTCCCTAGATATTTTAGCTTCAATATTGTCTCTCGAATTTTAATAAAGTCTCTAGATTTAAACAGAAAATTGAATCTTAAGTTTTTACTAATGCTTCTTTTTCTTTATTAAACAGAAAACGAAAACGAAACCATAAAAAAACTCTTTAAAAAACAAACAATTCATTTAAAAATAAATAAAACAGTCTTAAACAAAAACAAATACCTTAAAAATTCTTTAAAAATAACTGGAACAGGCAGCAACTATTAGAAAAAGAAGAAATCCCTAAAAATAACTTAAATTCCCCATTTCCTTAAATGGGACAAATATCCCTAGAACTAGGGAGAAATTCCCTAATTTGGCATAACTAATTCTCGCTCACTAGCCTTTCCCTCTACCAAAAAGGTCACTCCATGTATATTTGAACGCACTCCAGCAGTTGAGAGAATATAAAAATCCCCAGCAATCGATCCGTTTTTTGACGGATCGCCTTTGTCAATCGAATTCGTCAATTGTCATAAAAATAAAAATGGTGTCAGTCCAAGTCACGTATTCCGTGATTTCCGAGCTAGCTGGCTGGAAAAGAAAAATAATAGAGAACCCAAACCGTGATGCACGATTCACGGCATGAACATCAAATATTCGACGATAGCGTAACCAGCAGAAATTATTGAAGCCTCAACATAGTCGAGTTCAAGAAAATCGGCCAAACCATAAGCAACTATTTTCCTCTAAGAACAGAGGCTGTGAAAATGCAGTGGCAAGTGTCGTCGCCGATGTTTTTACGGAAAAATGAAAAGTTTAATGTAACGTCACCTCTAGATAAAGAAAATCGACACGGGGGTCCTACAGTAGCAACTGCAAGATTAATCATCCGAATTAAAGTAGCCGGAAGTACAGGGTGTCCCATTTTGGGTGTTTTTGGGTGTTTTTCTCAAAAATCTCGGTTATTATTAAAGCTAGAGGGTTGCGGTTTTCACGTCACTGTACTATTTTTTGAGAGGAATTTGGTGGACCAATCAGATTTTAGATAAGTTTTATAGTTTCCGCGCATTGGCGCAGGACTGCAATTTTCGATTTCTTGGAAACCTCTCTCCTGGCTACAACTTATATATATCGACAAATTTAATCAACTGCTTTTATAGATTTTTTGGCGTAGAATCGAATGGAACAACTAGTTTTTTGGTAGCGTTAATAGTTTTTGAGATGTGAACCAAAGTTATATTTTTTTTTAAATGGAAACCATAGTTCATATCTCAAAAACTATTAACGCTACCAAGAAACGAATCATTCCATTCGATTCTACGTAAAAAAATCTATAAAATAGTTGATTAAATTTGTCGATATATACAGGGTGTTCACTTTCAAAATGCCCACCATTGGTATTTTTGAAACGGTAAGAGCTACAAGGTTGGTTAAATTAGACAAAAGTTGCGCATTTTGATGTGTTTCAAGAATCTGTAAAGAAATTTGACATGGCTCACGTGGTTACTAAAATAACCTGAAAAAACTGAAAACTTCCACTTTTTATTTTGTCCGTAACTTTTTTAATATCAAACGGAATTGAATGAAATTTGGTGGAATTACGTAATTAGGTACGGGCTTTCGAATGCACTATTCAGAAAAATTCTCTGCCTACTGGATCTTTAGGTGTTCATAACCAAATTTCGATTTTCTTATGGCGGCCATATTGGATTTTACCATCATTGGATAGAGCAAAAAATTACGAATACAACCATGTATCACAACACCTAATTAAACCCACTTAAATGTCAAATTTCTAATATTTTAAATATTTTGAAGCCAGGCAGTAGGCCATGATACCGAAAACAATATCAATAACTGTCACCTAATAAACTGAAACGTCAGTTAGTTCCCATAACCTTTGTTAACTACTTAAAATTGTGTGTTAACCGTCTTAAGTGACTAAAGCTTATTGAATCATGCCCCAACAATATCCAATAAATGAAATGGATATGTACAATGTTTATATTCGAAACTACCGTAATTCTAGCCAGTATCAAGAATTATACCCCGAACGAAGGCAGCCTAACAGAACTATTTTCCGAAGGTTGTGTAGGCGTATGGAAGCGGATGCGACGTTACAAAACAAAAGAAGAAATGATTTTGTAAGAGCTAGAGGAACTGTAAGTGAAATCAATGTTTTGGCTCAAATTCATTTAAATTCAGAGACATCGCAAAGGAAAATTGCTAGGGAATGTGGTTTGTCGTTAGGGGCAGTTAACAAGATTTTAAAAAAGCACAGATACCATGACTTTAAAATTCAACCCGTACAAAAGTTACTTATTTATTGCCGGGGGACTAAGGCCTGCCGGTTAGATACTGACCATCTACCTATTTATTAGTATTTAGTTTCTTGTTCCTATTAAAATAACGTTAAATAAATAAACTTTTGACATCAAATTTGACGTTTCTGTTTAATAGGTGACAGTTATTGATATTGTTTTCGGAATCATGGCCTACTGCCTGGCTTCAAAATATTTAAAATATTAGAAATTTGACATTTAAGTGGGTTTAATTAGGTTTTGTGATACATGGTTCTATTCGTAATTTTTTGCTCTATCCAATGGTGGTAAAATCTAATATGGCCGCCATAAGAAAATCAAAATTTGGCTATGAACACCTAAAGATCCAGTAGGCAGAGAATTTTTCTGAAGAGTGCATTCGAAAGCCCGTACCTAATTACGTAATTCCACAAAATAAAAAAGTGGAAATTTTCAGTTTTTTCCGGTTATTTTAGTAACCACGTGAACTATGTCAAATTTCTTTACAGATTCTTGAAACACATAAAAATGCGCAACTTTTGTCTAATTTAACCAACCTTGTAGCTCTTACCGTTTCAAAAATACCAATGGTGGGCATTTTATATAACTATAAGTATAAGTTGTAGCCAGGAGAGAGGTTTCCAAAAAATTGAAAATTGCAGTCCTGCGCCAATGCGCGGAAACTATAAAACTTATCTAAAATCCGATTGGTCCACCAAATTCCTCTCAAAAAAGTAGTACAGTGACGTGAAAATCGCAACCCTCTAGCTTTAATAATAACAGAGATTTTTTAGAAAAACACCCAAAAACACCCAAAATGGGACACCCTGTACATACCAACACATACCATATAGAAGGTATCACTGAATTTAACACCATAGTGTTACTTAACGACTCCCTTATTCTAGGTTCGATTTGAAGGCGCGACAATAATTGAAAGAAATATTGATCATTTTATTTTGTTATTAACCTACCATGTAAGTGATATACACGGCTGATTAAAGTTCCTTCCGAAAATTCTTGTTGCCTCGTTACTCGAACTAAAAATATACCTACTCTTATTTTTTTACTATTGATTAGAAACTGTTTCAAGAGATAAATTAGCTCCACAAAGGTAAAAAAACATTTATTACTGTCGACTATTAATTAAATTCAGTTTACTACCAATTTTAAAAGTACCTGGACTTTTTAAAGTACCCACTAGAGTATATTTGGCAGAAGAAAGTACTTTTAGATACGTACGGAGTACAGCTGGCGTCAGACGTAACCGAACGATGTAAAGCAATTTTTTTTTGAGACTTTTCGATTCTGTTCTGACGTTTGGCAAAGTTGTGTTCGTCGGTCACGTGTTCCGTCGCCCGGTGTTTGACGCTTTGTTTGATGGCTCTCGTTGTCAGAAATTTGAAATAAAAAAATGGATAGATACATTACCTTCCGCGAAAGTAGTTCCACATGCCCCGCCTTATTGCGAGCAGAAGTATAGAATAATTGCGAAATTAGAAGATGGTTGGCCCATCTGCAGGTTAGCCGAAATGGTTGGTGTGCCGAAAAGCACCATATGTGAACTGAAAAGGAAATGGGATCAGAACAGATCATATGAAAGATTTTCTCCTTGTGGGAATCAAATCCTTCATCGTTGTCCTGCCCAGCCACAGGAATGACCTACTACTATAGAAGAATCCACCCACGGTTTCGCAGTACTTGAGCTAATGCTATCCCAGTTCGATTGGAAAAAGTCGGTCTTAGCTGAAAATAGCAATGAAGACGAACTAATGCCACCCTTCCCCAGCACAAGTATTTGGTTGCTTCTGGGATAATCTTGGTATGGAGAATTGTCATGCGTGTAATGAAGTCGCTTCTATACTGAGGGGAAATAAGATACAGGAAATATGCATTAAGCACCCGTTCTTTATCAGAGCCAACTCTGGACGAAAATTCGCAGTCTGCTCGAGGCGTGTTCGCCTCGCCCGATGAAAATCTGTACGCTCACTGTAGGCTCGTCCTTCACAATGGACGCGGCAAATAATGACGAGGGGCGAACAGACTGGGCTCGCGCTCGCTTCGTCTTCTTTTCGTCTCGCGCTCTGCTCGCCATGTCAGGACCCGGCTTAAGAATACACCTTCCAGAAAACAAGGCAAACTAATTTTCTGATTTTAGTCTTCTATATAATTTGCAATATTTCAGACTTTGCAATTTTTCTCGAAAGAGGTGCACATTTTTAAATGTTTTAAAAAAGTATTTTTCATGCCGATGAATGTAAAACTGTAAGAATTCAGTTTACACTACAATAACTTTAACATTTTTAGTAAAATATGTATGGCTCGACCGTCTTATTTTGATCTCCAGTACTCCAGATTCGCTTTCTAATTCTTAATGAATCACTCTGAATATAGACCAACCTTTTTGAGAGAAATTACCTTTATGCGATTGTTTAATTTACCATACATATTATATGTACTGAGTTTAAAATTGTAGACCGTGAAAATATTGGCAGTGAAGTACAGAGACGAGAGGAAGTGGATTCTAAACATAAAATTTGAAAACGCATTGTCAGGATGTAATGTAGATTTTATGGATTCAGTAATGCGGTATACTGAAAATGCATACGTTTCAATGTATTAAATTTCACCAGCTACTTTTTATCAGTTTCACATTTCCTTATGGAACTAGCACATTTCGGAGATGTGCATTCCCTAACTTGAGATCGCATTTGAGATTATTGAGGTAATTTTAAATTCGCCCTGGATAAAGATAAGTTTGACAAAGTAGGTAGGTAAATAATAAATAACGTACACCTATTTCCCCAGAGAATCGGGAATCATTTCAATTTTTCATAAGAACCCCCAACCTCAATATCGGCCTGCAATGTTGCCAGACCCATTATTACACTTCGGAAAAAGTTAACTGTCGACTATGAACTAATGTGGAATAATTTAATGACGGAAACGAAAAATTTTATAAAATTATTCTTATAATGTTTGAAACCATTATTACTTTTTTTACGATATAGGTGTTTTCGCCAATAAAGTTCAATAATTTCGAAAGAGTCACTGATGATTCTGAGCTTAATATACAGGGCGTTTCTGAAAAGCCTGGCATAAATTCTGGAGCATACATAACTTCAAAAAATAAAAAATAAAATTCTTTTTGACCATGTGTCTATCGTCTTTAGTTTCTTAGATACAGGGCGTCCAATTTTATTTTTTAAAATTGAATATTTATCGTATCTTCTACTGTATACTAGGTATATTATTGAAATTTGGCACTACTATGTTTTTGGGGATGGAAAATTAGCCGAAAATGTCAATTTCTACGTATCTCACAGAGGACCCCACTTGCGCTGTTTTTGGACCGTGTTTTTATGTTTTTGTCTTGTAGGTACAATATTTTAGTGCACTTTCTCGTTCTGCAACAAAAAGGTACTCTTGTTTCCTAACGAGAAAATCGTTGAAATTTGTAACACGTGCTCCAAAACAGCTGTTAACTCCAACATTCTAGACATTAAATTTTTAACCTACCGATTTCAAATGTTACCGATCAACTGTACCATTTAAAGTGGGAACAAAATCCCTATGTACCAAAAATTATTCGTTTTCAAAATGGAAAGGATTGAATTTGACAAAATTTTTTCTCCCTATTTCAAGAAAACCAATAGTGTTTTGACCAATGTCTATTGGGCATTTTTTCATTTTTCAGACAATAGACACATGGTCAATAAGAATTTTATTTATATTTTTTTAAGTTCTGTATGACGTACGAAAAACATGGCAACCAGGCGTATATAGGGTTTGGTATTCTTGCCGTAGTTCAAGATCATCTGGGCGCTCTATAGGCGCACACTGGCATTACACTTCTTAAAATCCTTAGATATATATTAAAAATAACAACAATAAACATTTTGGACCAGTAAAGCCATATTCTTTATTAACTATTTGACAAAAATAAAATACATCAATTCTTAGCAAGAAAAATAACGATTTTTTTAAACGTGGTAAATTGACGATATTTCTGCCCGTTGCTGAAATTTCGCCTACTTGGTTTGAAATATCGCTCGTAATATAAATACCATTATGCGGCGAACATTCTGGACATTCAAAGACCTCTAGCTAAGCCTTCTTCTGTGAGTCAACACAACGATATATAGGTATAGATTACCAAATGCAACTTGTTTTGTTATATTATATTGAAAAGATGTTATTGTTGGCATATTTAAGTTTTCCAGTTTTTTTTATATGATTTAGGTTATTTTGTAAATATAAGTATCTCAAAGCATATATACGATATACAAGTCTATCAAAAAACTATTTATTATGCATTACAAAATAGGAAAGACTGAATTTAAGAAATGCCAATGTAAACAAATTACCTCATCTTCTTCCCCCCGACCCACTAATGTAGAAGCAAAATAATAGTTATTTATGTACCAAGGCACTGAAGTTCAACTTTTTATCACTCATGTGAAGTTTCGTTGCTGAGGCCTCTGGCCGAGGCAAATAAACCACATGAGTCATAAAAAGAACTTCAGTGCCGAGGTATATATTATATTTTTTTTTAAATCGGAAAAAAAACATGTTTTATTAGGCAAGAAAATAATAATAAGGGATCACCCGTCCACGAACCGACTACGCGCGGCGTTGCTTGACTTTACCGATCGCTCTACCTAGGACAAGTATAATGACGTACGGCACCTTCTGACAGACAAACCAAACTGCTGCTTCTTGTGCAGCCTACACAACAAATCCATTGATATTCAAATTTACTAAAATATGTATACTGAAGGATTGCGCTTCTATAGGAAACAATTTCGCAATGTGTACGAAAAGTTAAATGAGCCTTTATCGGCCGGGTTTTGAATATTTGGTCACTTTTGACGGGCGATTTCTCCGCGTCTGACGTTTGATGTTTACATCTCGCCAAGGCCTACTTATTGAAAAAATCGTACAATAATGGGCTACATTATTGTACGATTTCTGTGCTTTTAATGACGATTTTGGGACATTTTAATGCCGATTTCAAGAAAAACCGATTTATTTGTATTAGAGTGAGTCATCTATTCCTTTATATCGTTGGTCCGACACAATTTTCATGGACCCAATTTTTGCATTTCACACATTGTCTCATATTATATTGTAGGTACGTATTAAAATATAAAAAGCTGAAATATCGCCCATCCTCTTTGTGTGGGCGATATATGTCTCGACAGTGTTCCAGTGCATTTATAGGTTATGTATTTCATCGGCCCGACATTCTAACACAAAAAAACTTCGTAAATACTTTAAGCCGATATTTTTTAACATTCTATAGTAAATAATTTACCGTTTAAATGACGGTACTTTGCTGGAAACGTTATTATATGATCTACCAATCTTATAAAAAATGTTCGTCGTGCCCACTCACGCAGTTTATTGCAGACTGTGGCGGTTGGCCATTTAGATTTAAATGCGCGGTTGCTATTGGCTGTTCAAAACACGCTATTAAAAAGGACTAACCTCACTGGTTAGTAGAAAAACTTCGACAAGGCGCCAAATTTAAAAGTGGGCGATATTTCAGACTGGGCGATATTACCCGAAGGCACCTTATAGAAATTTGTTTCGGGGCGAGCCAATTATTTTGAATGAGATTTTAAGCATTTTAAGTGGGAATTAAAAAAATAGTCCATGGCTTACTAAACCCATTATAATCATTTACTTGCATTAAAATCAATGGTAAACTAAAGGGGTGAATCTAGTCATTTTCAAAGTTTTCTTTAATTAAAATTTTTCACATATCTGCTACCCAAAGTTCGCACCAACCTGGATCATAATTAATATATATAGGGCGTTCGTTTCATAAAAACTAGTATGTTAAGGTATTGTAGTTTCAGACCGTGATTAAATTCCACCAATGACAGCGAGAAGTACTTGCATTCATTTTAATTCGAGAAATGCCCCCAGTAGCTTTATATCACTGCCACAATTGGGAAATGCGCCCGTCCTTTGTGTAGTGTAGTGGATATTATGCAGAGTGTCATGAGCGACAGTGACGTGCACTCACCCTAGCCGTTTTATAGCCGCGCCAAATTCTCTGTTTCTATCTTGCCTTCATTTCGGTAAGAATTTTATATAAAGGGGTTTTATCATTGATGCATGTTTCCACAGGCTTAAAGATGCACATTTCAACTAAAATTTTAGAAATATTTTTCTCTTTCTAAATTGAGTTATCTTTGGAATTGGTGACAATCAAGGCAAGGAATTTAAATCTATTAAGATATGAATACATCAAATCCTACATACATCATAACTTACTGTCACCGACTCCAAAGATAACTCAATTTAGAAAGAGAAAAATATTTCTAAAATTTTAGTTGAAATGTTCATATGGGGAAATTTGTGAAGTCGGTATTATTTGTTACTTTTTTTTAGTTTTTAGTGGAGTGTGCATACGGGCAAATTGTTGAAGTCGGTTTTAATTTTTTTGTTAAAAATTTTTTATTTCTTATTTTTTTAGTGAATTATTAAGAATTTTCGAAATCGGTCCAATATTAAATTCCATCCCCTATTTGTCCACCCTTAGGATTGAAATGTTTCTCTTCAAATTTAATTTCTCTTCAAATTTAAATGTGACCACCCCTAAGGTACCAAATCGGTCCAATATGAACTGCCATCCCGTATTTATCTACCCTTAGTGGTAGAATTTTTTCTTTAAATTTAAATGGGACCACACCTACGGTACCCCCTTTCCAATAAAGAAAGAATCATCGAAATCGGTCCAATACGAAAATTCATACCCTATTTTCTACCCTTACGGGTGGAATTATTTCATCAAATTTAAACGGGGCCACTCCTAAAATAATCCCTTTCTAATAAAAAGAATCTTCGAAATCGGCCCAATATGAATGTTTGAAATCGGTTCAATATGAAATTTCATCCTCTATTTGTCCACCCTTAGGGGTGGAATTTGTTCTCCAAATTTAAATGGGACCATTCTGTAGGTACCTATATCCTATATCCTTTCAAATAAAAAAATAATTGTCCAAATCGGTTTATAAATGACGGGGTTCTGAGGTAACAAACATAAAAAAAACATACAACCGAATTGATAACCTTCTTCTTTTTTGAAGTCGGTTAAAAACATAGGAAATGTGCATCTTGTTCGCCTCGCCTATTGCTGTACCCTCGCGGTAGGTTCGTCATTCACAATGGACGCGGCAAATAGTGAAGAGAGACGTTTTCCTTCGTTCGTTCGTTCGACTTGGTTCGCGCTCACTTACGCGCTCTGCTCCCCATGTCTGGACGCGGCGTTAGACCTGAAAGAGACACTCCCAATGTATACGAATAAAATTTGCCTCTCTTAAATACTATTTTATTTATTTTTGAATCTCTCCGATAGATAAATTAATTTCGAATTTTCAAACAATCGACAGAAACGATCGAAAATGTGAAAGACATTATTTTCATTGCATTTTAATAAAATAATTCAATTTGCCTATAGAATTTTGAATATTTCTAAACGGAGTGTTTCCTAAACGACCAAATAAAATCAAGATTATTTTCAAGGAAATTATTTTTTATGTTACAACTATTTTGCAATGGAACAATTATTTTAAAGTTCATAAAAATATGCTCCTGGAAGTTGGCATTTTCGCCCCTTTTGTTTTTGTCCTGCATACACCGTAAATATACAAAAGAACGTAAAGAAGCAATATTAAATAGGTATAATTTTCATGGGAACATAACATGCGAATGGCCCAGTATTTTAGAGCACTCCTGTGTTCTAAGCGGAAAACATCACACACGGATGTTTGAACAACAACTGCATCTTCGTTAGGTGCCATTTGTTCCCTCGGTCGTTAAAAAGGTGTGTTCGTATTTATATTTAGTCAACCTAACCTAGACGTATTTATATGGGCGCAGGGTGCAGGCCCCAATATATATCATTACCACTTCCAAACAATGTAAAAACATGACAATTTGGTTTTCGTAGAGGTATCGCCCGCCAACGCCATCCGACAATTTACATAGGAGGCCTTGCTCGGACGTGTTATCACAGTTGCCAGAGTCGGCCGTTGTTCGTTCGTAGAGGAGTGGTTTAAGCCACGGAACGCACCCAAAAAAAATAAATAAATCTTTCCTATTTCAATGGAAAATAGATAAATAAATAAATGGATATAACTAGTTTTATTTATACGGTACCTACACATGTTGGGGATTAAGAAAAGCAATCAGCCATCATTGTACCGGCGCGGCGGTTAAATAGCCACCGGAAAATTTCCTTGGCTGTAGCCAAGTGTGTAACTTAATTCACATTATTAAAAGTCCGGATATACAACAAGGGCGTAGGTATATACTGTATATATTTCATTATATGACTGGACAGCTGGTGCCTACCAATTTTCACATAGGTGTACTAAAATATGGAATTCATTTCTTTACCTTATCATATTTATCATATTCAACCAGTATTTTGAATTAATTATTTTATTACAAATTTCAAAAATTGCATTGCATTATTAGGGAGGTACAATCAGCCTTTCTTGTTACTGGGCTGAAGCCGGCATTTGTTTAATAGGGTACTTGACACTCTTTTTAATTGCACTAAAATCATACTCAGTTTACAGTAGATGCACCAACATTACACGTGATAAATGAAACAACGGCTTATAACCTTTATTTATTTATGATAATTAAAGACGAAGTTGTACAATTTTCGACAGTCTCAAATCTACAGTTTCGTTGTTTTATTGTCTAGAACGCCAAACGTGGCAACCCCTGTGCCTGTCAGGAGAAACGGCATTGCAATGTTGCCGGTGCTAGTTTGCAATAATTTTTAGTGGAACAAAGGCAAATTTTACATTTCTATTCAAATGTCTCCAGCTTGCTATGAATATATATATTATTTAATGTAAGTATTGAAAACCTTTGAGCTTTAACTAATGCAGTTGCACACAAAAATGTTGTCACATAAATACTTTTTTTGTTACAAAAATGTGTTCCGTGTATGACTCATCTATATCAAAATAGTGTTTATTCTGCACATGTAGGAAACCATATCCTTTATCTCTTTCACGTGACACTTTGGTTAAAGTATTTGTATATGGAATATACACGATAAATATGCAGACTTCAATAATGCGGAAATATTCGCATATGTGGCAACGCCACCCGCCCAACCAAGCCGCCACACCCGACGTTCCTGTCATACTAACCGTCATTCCGTATGCTTCTCATTTAAAACATTAGTAGATATATGTACGATTTATTATAGTTTTACTCTTATTTATTATTATATTGTTTGTGTCGTTATCGTGTTATTAGTTATGTAGTGTAGGTAAATTATCATGACAAGGATTACGTGGAAAGGCAATCCGATAATTTGCCGAAATTGGATGTTTCCATGGATCTAATAATCCGATGTTCACGTCTACTGAAATTCGTGGGATAAAACTGCAAAGGTTTGTATGTTGTAGCAATAGTAAAGTATTGTGAGTTATTAATAAATGGAGAACTTTGGGCTAGGGACTATCTTGAAGGCGCTATAGTGCTCAGAAGGCGCCATAGTGCTCAGAAGTACTGACCCCGTATTTCCTACCTAGGCCCAAACTTGGCAAACAAATTTGCAGATAAACGCGACTGAATATTTACGAAAACTTTCACCGCATAATAAGGTTATGTATCAGAACACTTCAATGGTATCGCCATCTTGCCAAATTGCCTTTTTAAAACACTTGTGACTTCATAAGTGCTTTCCCTCCAACTTTCAAAGAAGGTCTAAAAACTTGCTAATTACGCAAATATTATTTTTAGAAATAATCGTATGGTTTTAGCGAGTGTTCAGGAATTCTTTATCAAGTTTGTAAAATTTTGTCAAGTAACTACTGATTCCCTGGTGCCGCAACTAAGAAGCTTTGGACTATCCTGCAATTCGATTTGTACCTTAAAACTAACTGAGCCTATAAGAAAACTGCTAACTCTCCATTATAGTTATAACACTGCAAACTAGGGCTAACCCACATGTTATATAAACTTTGATAACATTTTTAAAAAAGGGTCTGTTAAATGAAGGACCATTATTTACTACATTCCAATTGCCCACCGTCAAGCTTGTTAAATAGAGTTATCTTTTAACTCGGCAAAATGTTCAGGTATTTTTAGTTACCTAGTTATTGCCGGACTAAGACTTCACTTAACCAAGTTATACACTTGTGCAACTAAATTATTGTAAACAACCGTGATTACACATGTTTTTTGTGCGATCTAAGATTACCAAAATGATGACTTCTAGAAGAAAAATAATATCAAATTAAAAGTATGTTCATTTAAACTCTCTGTTTACATCGGTTCCTCCAGCAATAAGTTTGGAATAAAACCCATTTTATGAAAATATCCCTGACAAAGAAGAAACCAACAACAGAAAAACTAAGAAATCACGCGACTCCTAAGAATCTGGATCTGGGAATGGTTGGTTATATTATTTTTTTAATACAAAATATTTGTCTTCTTTATACATTTAATTTTTAATTGTTTTTTTTTGCCAGAGAACCTGAACCAAACTGATTAAATGACAACATTTTCAAGTTGCCAGGGAAATTCATACATGTCTAACATAAATAGACCAAACTTTGAACCAACCACTAAATTTAATTATTCCTTATATTCCTAGACTATCATATAAGAAAAAACGCATAGGCAATCTCTTTTATATCAGAACAGTATTTAAAACCAAAAATACATTAAGATCCATGCTAATTAAAACGAAACCATTTAATGAGGTATAAAGTTAAAAAAATTGCATTTATAAATTTTCTTGTGGCTGTGGACACTTCTATGTTGGGGAGACATGTAGGCCATTTGACGTTCGTTTTATACTGACAACATAAAAATTATATCAGGGAAAATCAAATATATGTGAACACTCTTTTAAGAATAATCATAGAATTTTGTGGAATAGGTCCCAACCAATTATCAAATTGGCGAAAAATTAAGATATTAATTCTAGGAAATACAGACAACTGTGTTGCTCAATGTTCAGTATTATTGCCAGCTATTCAAAGAGAAGTTAGTATAGATAGTTAGATTTGTTTTGCTGTTGATACACCATAATAAAATAATATTTTCAGGCATTTACCTTTTTTTGTTCTTGTACTAATAAAATTAATATTATTAACAGTATTAATAAATATACATATATCGCAAGTAAATAATGCATTGTTATTATTAACTAGGTAACTAGCTAAAATATTAATTAAGTTGCTAATATCACAAATCGATATCGTATTTTGTCTTAAAAACAAAAGAAGAATCTGGAAAGAAATCATTATCAATCGAAAATTTACATATTATTCAATATCCAATAATAGGTACCTATTAATGATTTAAAACCACACAAAATTAATTATCATGAAAAATACGAAATATTTTCAACTGCGATTTCCCAAAAATTACTTCTAGATACCTAGTTGTTGTACTAAGCTCACAAAATAAAAGATTTTCGAAATAAGACTATTTCCCAATAAAATCCTCATGACATTGAGAAGGAACAAATCAGTGACTGACTATTTAATTGCGATTTTTGTTGTTGTATTTACCTGTGGTCATATTTTGTTCAATTGAATGCCACCCGGGCACTTAAATGCGAGAGAAAAAAAATAATCGTCTTCGTTTATAAAAATAAAAGGCTTGAAAGGCGTGAGGCGTGAACTACACACGAGACACGAGATACTTATCAGATGTAGTAGGAATATAGAGACAAGGTCGTATGTATTATTATAATTTACCTGTCTTGGTACATTGCCTTGGGACGAAAATAAATACAAACCTATTCTTGGTGGGTACTGTGAATATTCCAAAATTGCTTGTTGGTAAAACTTATTAACACACATTGAATTGTCCAATAAATTACTGTTTGAAGTAAGAGAAATAATTAACTCGATTTATGGGAATGGATTTTCTGAAATAATTACAGAGGCAAACATTTATGGTCTGATTTAAACCAATTGAAAATAATGTGTAATTACAAGGCATCTTTTTACCGTTATTTATCAGTCTTGGTCTATTAGGTGCAAAAGTAGTTATAAGTAGGTAGTAGGTATAATACTTATGTTAGTTTATATGCATGTGCTTAAAATGTATGTCACTTATTTAAAATTTAGAGAACAGAAAATATTTTCTTATTTTGACGATTAGAAGCAATTTCTAGTAGTTTGTCGTGTCCTCAGTCAAACGCTCTGTATAACTTCAAAGGCAAAACTATTAAATTTATTGTTCGTAGTGGTGGCGTCAGTAAATGTTAATGAAACGGAATCGTCATCTTCAGGACAAGGTAAAATTTAGAAATCCTTTGTTTAAACTAGATATAGTTGATACCCCAAATTTTAAAGAAATTGCATTGTTGGCCTTTGTTGCGTAGGCGTCAAAGTCTGGGGTATTAACTATACCTATCTATTTCCATTTTTTGCATGATTTTTTCAATATACCTACCTACTTATAATATGTAGGATTATAAATCCAATTAAGTAGGTACCTACTATTCAAAAATGAAGGCATATGGCAATAAAGTTAATAGAAACTATTAGGCATGTGGTTGCAGGAACATATATCAAGTAACCAAATCCAAGCCAAATCGAAGGGCTAACGAAACTATATTAAAATCGAGCAATCCGTACGCCTGGCGTAAATAAAACCACGTGTTCAATAACGATCCGCGATTGGTCGGTAGGCTATAAAATTTCACCCGACTCGGCAACAGGGACGTACTCGATCGCAAAAGTGTAGCTATTCGGTTTTATCTTGTTTTCAGCTATTTAGACACTGCCACACATAATTTTATAGATGTTATTTTGAACCATTTTAATTGAGCCAATAATTCTTTTCCGAAATATTTGGATTTAAACAATTGTAAAACTAAAAGTAAATAAAGGTCGTGCCTCAGTGAATATTTCAACGCACGTGCTCTTGTTTACGCCAGGCGTAAAGAGTTGCTCGATTTTAGTATAGGTCGGTTTATTACGAAGGCGTAGAGGGGCCACAACAAGTTTCGCAAATTTCGACCAAAAATTTACTTTGATTTTTGTAATTTTAGTAACTAGTGTCGGTTTGATCGACAATTGTTGATCGTTAAAATTTACTTTGATTTTTGTCATTTTAACTAACTATTGTCGGTTCGATCGACAATGGACTAGTATACTTAGGAATGAAAAATATTTTTTTTGCATTGGAATTTGTAAAACATGTCTAGATAATCACGGAACCCCACCAACAGATTTTTTTGTCCATTAGTTTGCTCAAAAATTGAAAAAAAAAAACGGTAGCAAACGTAGGGAACATGACGTCATGATCCCTAATTTCTCTAAGAACCTGCTATTTTATTAGTAGTTATTTTGTCTTTTTTATATAACCAAGCATTCCCAGATAAATTATTGGATACATCTTTTATAAAACATGACAGATGGCATACGATTCGATTGTTTAAGGACAATCTGCGGCAACACCGCATATTGCCGTCGAAACATGTTTTGTGCCTTTATAACCTCACTTTCGTAGACGGGAACTAAATAATTTCTGTGCTTAGTTTGTTATAAGAATCTCGCTGTGCTGTGAACACTTTATTTTTCGGATTATAATGAAGTATTGATAAAGCTTGTTCTGATAACTACTTGCCTTTGTGTGTCAAGTTATTAATACAAACTGCGAGCAAAACCCCGAAAAATTAAGAGGGAGGTATGTTTATCCATTGAATTTTAATTGGGTTTTTCGCCAACAAACTGGTTAAAATACAACTTTTTCAAGTTGCCTGGAAAATTAATAAATTCTTAACAGTAAATGAACTAAACTTTGAACTTGTAACTCAAAAAATATCTTCAACAAATTTGTTTCCTGAGCTTTCGGAGAATAAATCTTCCTTCTTTCTCAAAGATCATTTCACTTTGACGTGACATGATCTTTGAGAAATAAATTTTAGAAAATAAGTAGGTATGTTTGTTGTTTATTTGATTATTGTTGGAATATTTGCTTAAATATGATTATAATATGCCTAGCTGTAAATTATTCTTTTAGGTCAACTAAAGAATAGCTTATGGATATGTGCAGAAGAAAGGACAAAATAATAATGCATGCAAAAATTACCCCGAGCCCGTTAACAAGAAAAATAATTATAATTGTCATTGTCGTTACCAATGCATAAAGACATTCGGTTGTGGAATGTATAATATGTGTTGTGATTGCCCAACGTAAGTAGGTTATTCCGAAATTATGCACATGCAGCTTTACGTTTCTGGAGACGACAACGAAATCAGAATCAAGAATCTCGTTTTTACAGCGCACCAGTTAAGTACTGGTCCTACGCGTAGTGCACTAATGTCTACCACAAATTGGGAAAATACTAAGTATTTTCCCAATTTGACTAAGTCTTAGTCTTAGTCTAAGTCAAAAATTGAATAATTAAACGGGATGTGTACTTGTATAGCACAGTAATAATTATTGAGAATTAAATAAATTGCATAAAATTCTTATTTCCAGAGATGTTTTCGTATCTTGCAGTTTATTACCAAAAAATGATGCCAGCAGCAAAATTGATATATGGGGCAACCTCAAACGAATTTTTATGATTAATTTAGAGGCATTTTACGTCGCAACTTTGTTGGCTTAAGGCCCCCAGGGTCCCATTTTCTTTTAATTTTCATTGTTTTCTCTGTAGAGCTTCCATCAGTTTCTAGAAATTTGCTAGAACTTTGATTTGTGATTGGCCAAGAATATTCTAGAGTAGACTCCAGGCTTCCATTTGAATATATAAGCCCTGGGAATCGGGCCTGAGACAAGTAGAAGGTTAACGCGATTTTAGTGCGATTTTTGGAGCTGAGAGAATATTCATGGTCAGTGACAGCATCTGACAAGTTTATTTGTGATTTGTGAAGGCTAAACAATAAAGGTGGTAACCAAGGCAACGAGTTTGGGCTGTGATTGTTGAAATACAGTATACTTGGTGTCAGAAGCGCGATTTTAAGAGGGCCCCGAGGTGAATGCCCACAACCAGAAAACAAACCGCAATGGAGATGGAAAAGTTGATGGAAATGTTTACAAAGAAATTCGACGAAATGGACAAGAAACATCAAGAAAGAGAAAAGAAACAAGAAGAACTGATGAATATTCAAGAAGAAATAAAGAAAAACGAAGAAGAAATGAAGAACGAATTTAAAAATATTGAAGAACAAATGCGCAAGAATGAAGAAGAAAAAGAAGAAGAAAGGGACATGAAGCAAGAAAAACTGATGAGACGAAAAACTAAGAAGAAAAAATTTGACGAAACCAGCAGGAAGTTTGAAGAAACAACAACAGGACTAGAAACCCAAATGAAAACCATTCAGTTGGAGATGCAGGAAGATCTAAAAATAGAGTTACAAAAGAAGATTACCGAGTTCGAAGTAGTTGTCGAAGAAGAAGTAACACAAATGAAGAAGGAAGTACAAACGGAAGTCGGAGAAATGAAAAATGAGCTACAAAGTGAACTTGGTAAAATAAAAACGAAATTTAAGACCACGGAAGAAAGAATGGAACAGCTGGAGGTTAGAATGATGCAGCTACAGAGAGTTACAAAATCAGAAGCCACCATGACCATGGCCACTTTGAAAATGAAGCCTCCCAAGTTTGATAGAAAAGTGGCATGGAGCACTTACCTTAACCAGTTCGAGTCTGCTGCAGCAGGCAATGCTGGCTGCACCATCCGACGAGCGTTGTACAAATTTCTTCTTATGCATGACACGTTACTTTTGGTGATCATTGAAGGCAGAATATTTTGAAGTACACGGCGAATAATTTTCTGGTACATATTCAACAGCCTTGCGTTTGAAAGAAGAGTTCAAAATTTGGCGATTTAGGCTTGTACATTTGCTTTATGGCAATGCTCCTTGATATGTTTTCTCACAGTTAGATTTTCCATTTCACCCAAACTTAGAATGAATGATTTACACTTTTTATTTGTGCATGTCCACCGCCATTCGCCACTTTTTAAGCAAAAATATTCTTAAAATTATTTACCGCTAATAACCTTTTTCACTCAGAATAATGTTAGGTTAGTTAAATCGATGCACAAAACTTCTCTTAGATGCTTGTATAACTTTACTCGTCAAAACGAAAATAACAAATAATGCTTGGCACAAATAATGTAACATTATAAAAAAAAACATGTAAGGGATGTTTTGGAGGGAATTTACCTGTCGATAGGGAGGCTTTAAATTTACTTATTTTATTTATTACCTCCCGGGACCCAATTTACCAACACCGTACTGTGGGCCAAGTAAAAAAGTAGTAAACACTTGAAAACATTTACTGTTTAGTAAAGTAGAATCTGGATAGTAGAAGCAAGTACTTAATTTTGAGAGAATTACTGTTTAGTTTTACTAAGTAGTATTTGCTGGCAGATTTTAAGTAATTAATTATAAATAAATAAGTATATAATATGCTTAGAAGAAAATATGGATTCTGGACTGAAACATTGTTTGGCTCCACTGTAAAGAGAATTTTGACTTGCTTTTATTTAATACATTTCTTAGTCGTGCAAACATGTCTAGTAGTGAAGAAGAAAGTAGTAAATGCATTGAAAGTCGTAAACATGAGACAAGTAATGCACACAGTAAGATGCTATTTGTGAGTTGTATTGAACAAATCTACCTATGTTGCCGAAAATGGTAGAAAATTTTCAAGATAATCCTGCTTTCTGAAAAGGTCCCGGTGGCGTTTCAGTTGGAGTAAACCATATCGTGGACAAGTCATCAGATGCATCACCTGTAGGAAACAGAACTGCATCATTCCGTAAATAGATTGATGTGGAGAAAGAAACAAAACGATGAAAGCATCATCTGGAACAAGAAACAGAAGAAACTTGCAAAATGACAACTCCTGAATTGCAATGCCTTGTACTATTAGAACAATTATTGAAAGCATCCAGGTTGCAACAGCAAAAAGATAAGTTAATCTTTGAACTAATACAACAGCGCTTAGGTCGAAATGAAACTGTAAAAAACCCAGTTTCTGAAGAGAGCATTTTAACACAGCTCGGGCAATATTTAATGTTTGACGAATAAATATATTTTATCTGTATATTTTGAAAATTTGAAAATATTTTTTAAAACTAACAATATCTTCGTGTTTTCTCTCGCCTATTCGTCGCAAACGTCGCACATCATCATCTTCTTCGATATCTTCATACCGTAGCTCTTCTAAAGAATCATCTTCAAAGGCTTATTCTGGGTCCAAGTCATCGTTTAAATATTTGGGAATATTGTGCAGTACTGCACAAGACAATATTATTTGCGGTACCTTTCTATTCGACACTCTTACAGTATATCACCCAGCAGATAAAATGAATCATTACGCTGTGATATTGTTTGATTTGCTGTACTTTGCCTCCAAATGTTGCTGTCATGTAAACTTTCCGGCCACTGTGCATCTATCTATACTTGTAAATTTCTCGCTGGCATCGCAGGTAGCTTGTACATTTATACTTGTTTTCCGATTTACCTACTCATCAGTAAATCTTCCCGGTCTTTTTATGTTGACATGACAACTAATGCAACGATCACAATAGGAATTATTGTAAATCGTGATTGCCACTTTACTGTTCTATCATTCAGTTCGATAACACTTGTTGGAAATTTAAAACACTGATCCGATTTTTGGCACATTTTATTAAGAACCTTTATTTAGGTAGAAGGCAGGTCTAGGTAATTTATTTAGGTAATTATCTTTTACCTACGTAAATTACAATGTAGGTACACAAGTATCTACAGTTATATAGGGTACCTGAGATAAACCTAAAATTACCTACTTATTTTTTAAAACCAAATCGAAGGGCAACAAAACTAGGTATTTTTCGATCGCCACATATTTGTAGTCCTTGAAATCGACAATTATCGTAAGTTTTGTCCCAGAATTTTACAATCTGTAGTTCTATTTTATATTTTGAATTGTTCATAGTACAGTATAGTATAGGACGAATGCTTACTATTACACAAATAAACGTTTATACTTAATAGGTTAATAGGTATCTAATCAATAAAATGTTAGGAATGGAATAATAATTTTATGTTTAAAATATATTTTATGTCCATTTTATATTCTTCTGATTACATTGTGGATGTTCTATTTTTTGTCTGCATACTTTTCGTAAAATACGCTTCTACTGATTTGCACCAGCTCAGCCTACATTTTTGTAAACCCGTATCTACTAGTATATACAGGGCGAGTTTTTTTTTTTTTTTGATGATCAGATAGGGGATCTCGGAAACTAGCGGAGATAAAAGGAAGATAAATGGGGAAAGAATTGCAGGTTTGTGGGGGGGGGGGCCAATTTAACACGCCTTATGGATTTTTGAAAAAGGCATGGCTTACTAGATATTTTGAAAAAACGAAATTTTGGCGATTTATTCTAATCCATCTAGCTTCGTTGTTTCTGATTTTAGACAAAAAGTGTAAATACCAAAGTTGGAGGGATTTATATCCCCAATGCGGATATCATGTCCTACTTTCCGTGACAGCTGTCATTTTCGAGATATGACACAAACTTTTGTTTTTTTTTTACGGAAACTATAGTTGGCCATTGTATCAAAAAAGCAGGCATGTTTAGAGCTTTCCAACGATAGAATACTCGATATGGTTATTCAGAAAATTAAAGAAAATAACTATGGTTTTCATTTATAAAACACAAGTTTGCGTCATTTCTCGAAAATGGTAACTGTCACGGAAATTAGGATATGACGATCATTGGGTATACGAGTACCTGATTTCCAGATGCCGCAACGTCTCAAAAATCTGACCGGTCAAAGTGGTAGTTAAATATGGGAAACGACAATTTTTTGTTGCTCCCCGTACACTCATTACAGTCATTAATAATATTCCGTGTTAAAACCCAAATTAATAATTTGTGAATATTTTTAAATTACTTTTTAACAACCCCTGTATATTACCTTTTATGTCATATTCGGATCCCTCGGAAAATGTTATACAAGTTTAATGTTTCAATCACCGATTTATCTTTAAAATTACGGAGCAAATCGGGTTTATCGGTTTATCTTGGACACCCTGTACCACTTAACATCTAATATTATTGTATACATCTACTAAAATAAAAAATATCTTGCACAATAAAAAAACCAGGTTTTAATAATTAATAGGAAAAAATTTCTCCGTGAAGGTTTCCATCTACATACGCACAGTTCTTGATAAAATATGCTATCAATCTAAAAAATGGCTGTCAATTACCAACCATCATATATCTTAATTGGCAACGAATAATTACAATCTTGGACAAGAAATGTCGGTATCTGTATTCAATACAGGGATGTATAGACAACACTCCATATTTATGACCACTTCAGTTTTATAGAGAGATTAATTAGTAAATTCCTTCCTATGGGTATATAATTGGACAATCCATATTAAAAGAAAATAGGTTTCCACTGATGGACCAACTTAAGTTTTTATTTGTCATTAAGCGTTATTGTTGCTATGGGTACAGCGAATTCCATTTGTGTTTTCAGTTTTTAAAGCTACCAATAGTCCGCCATAAAATGGAAAAATTTCAGTTGAATCTATACGAATTTCTGAATCCAGGAAATAAGCGCACAGGAAAAAAGCGCACAGGAATAAAGGGCACAGTCACATCAGCGCACGGGAAATAACCGCACATGGAAAAAAGCGCAAACGAAAAAAAGCGCACAAGGAAAAATGCGCACATGGACAAGTGCGCGCACAATGAAAAATGCGCACAAGGAAAAATGTGCACACAATAAGTGTGTGTTTCACATTTTGGGGTATAATTCTTTGAAATAGGCTTATTCCATGGCCCATTGTTATTAAAAGAACACCCCAAAAATCACAAAACCGTATTGGGCACTTGCAAATAAACAGGCAAACAACAAAAACCATTTAGGTAAATAGTATTCGGATTATTACATATACATTGATTTAATCCCTATTATTATCTTAATCTACATAACGAGTTTACCTGTCACCTAATTTGATATGGGAATAAGGGCCGGCTTATATAAAAGCCAGGCAGTTACAGTTGTCTTTAATCTTCCAAAACTTTCGAACAAGGCAGTTTACATTTTCTTTGAATTAGCAAAATGGGGTTTTCGACCAGTCAGAAAGGCAAACAAATTCTCGGTTACAAGGGATTTGAATATCGGCTCTTTCGCACAACAAACGAAATATATACGTGGAGGTGTCGGGAGGATCGACCTACGAAGTGCCATTCCTTGATGAAAACGAAGAACGGAAACATAGTACAAGAGTCAACCAGTCATTGCCATGACTCCTGTCCTCAGAAAACGGAAGCAAACAACGCCCGTAGCCGAATGCGTCAAGCCATGGCAGCTGTGAAGGCTACTCCTCGCAATGTTATTGGAGACACCTTATTACAAGTAAGCAATGATGCACTGGCTTATATTCCGAAGCAATCGTCTGTTGCCAGAACTCTTCGAAACCACCGAGCAGAGAAGCATTTGCCGAATCCAACGACGATCTATTTCGCAATTCCTGAGAATTCCTGAGTTAGTTTCAAACATGGCGCCTCAGAAAATTCTTTTAAATTTCGAAAAAGCCTGCATGAATGCTGCCAGAAAATCTTTTCCAGAAGCCGAAATAAAGGGTTGTTATTTCCATTTGTGCCAAAGCCTTATAAGGAAAATTCATGCAGTTGGATTAAAATCGGAATTCGAATCCGATGTCAACACAAAATTATTGCTGAAATCCATTGCTGCATTAAGTTTCGTTCCGGAAGAAGATGTAAGAAATATATTTACAAGACTAGCAGAAAATTTTCCTGACGACGACAAGTTTAACGACGCCCTTACACATTTTTTTCCACGTACATAGCAGGAGCCACAGGGAGAAGTGCTCAGTTTCCTCCTAGAACATGGAACCACTATGATGCCGCCCTTGACGAATCATCAAGAACTACCAATTGTTGCGAAGGCACAATGCTTTAAATTCACTATTTCATTGTAGCCATCCTAGCATATGGATGCTGTTCGACGGATTGGAGCCTACAAAAAGGAAGTACAAACAACTTTGCTCGCTTGTTGCCAGCTCGGTAGAAAAATACAGCGAAACTGAAGATAAATTAGCTTACTTAAGGAGATTAATTCTAATATAGTTTCCCGGAGATTAGCTAATTTACAGTAATGATTATTAATTTATATTTGTATAATGCAGTAAACGCCCAATTTTTTCGTTGAATATATTTTTTTAATAAATTATTTATTTGTCAAATGTGATTGTTTTTACAAACACTCTATAGACTGCTAGACATAGTTATATTATGTAAAACATTACCTTAGCAAAGCTTCATTGATCTGAGAAAAAATATCGTCAAAATATGCCCTGTGGTTTATACCCCTTTTGTGAACAGCCTGTATAACTTAGAGTATTGAAATTTTGTACGAAGAGTTTTAAGCTATGCAATATTTGCATAAATAATAATGGTGGATTGAACACCTTTTTTATTTTAAAAGGTGACCTTTTAAAATAATACCTAATAATTTGAATTTGAGTTTTTTAATTTTTTATTTATTTTGTTACATTTTCTTACCAATATTTGAAAGTTTTAAGTATGTCTTATTATAAAATAGAATGTAATTATGAAAATATTCCATGGCTGACTATGTGAAAATTTTAAAAAAGTCAGAAAATTAGCCGTAGCTCTTTTATTTTTTATAATAACTATGCCGAGTATTATATCTTTGGAAAGCTCAAAAAATGGCCGATTTTATAAGGCCACAGCCAACTATGATTTACATTTAGAAAAATACAAGTTTATGTCATATCACAAAAATCACAAACAACATAAAAAATTGGATAAGATTATCTTATTAAGCCCAAAATTATCTACAATTTTTGTCTCTACAGTTTTTCTGTATAATCAGAAATAACGGAGCTACAGAGATCTGATTAACAACTGCAGTTCTTTCCCCATTTAACCTTTGTTCTAGCTCTGCTAGTTTCCGAGATCCCCATAGTGGGCATCGAAAAAAACTCACAAAAAACCTAGTTTATTGATTTTTTCTAATAATCCACCATTTATTTAGATCAATTTTTCATACCTCATAATTTTTAGGGTTTTTGTATTTAGGTATACATATTGATATTATTATTACTGGTAATATATAAGTTACAGTTGTATACAGGGTGGTCACTTTTTCGATGCTCACCACCATTGGCATCTCGTAAACGGTAACTCAAATTCTAGCAGCCCTAGAAACAAATTTTTGAGTCAACTAGTGAAAAGAGTGTCTGGAAACACAAGAATACAAAATTTCATAAAGTTGGGTGTTCTAATAAAAAAAGATGTGAGCTATTTCCGGAATCGGCGGTTTTCAGTTTTTCAGAATATTTCAGAGATGGTTTGAGCTATCTTGGATTTCTTTTCAGATAATGAATAAGGACTAAAATGCGCAACTTTTCTCTAAATCAACTACCCCTCTATCTTTTACCGTTTCCGAAATCCCAATGGTGAGCATTGAAAAAGTGACCACTCGTATACAGGTGCGAAAATCCATTATTACACTGTATATTGTAGGCTATTAACAAAAATATGTTAAAAAATGTGCAATAGTAATAAATAATAAAGGATGTTTTAGTGGCATATGGAGTCCCGGATAGAGTGCATTTCTTCAACTGATATGCCACTAAAACATCCTTTATTGTTCATAATTACAGGTACTAAAAATCTTTCTTAGTTTATATTTTTGGCTTGACATTGTAGGTTAGAATGTCCACGTTCGATATACTTGCATTTTGTCGCTAAATGTGGAATTTTGTGGGTTGATGAACATGTAACAAACTTGCATAACCAACAGACATGAATGGTTACCCTACACCCTCTGAGCTGGATGTTATTCTAGTAGCTGTAGAAGATGCCGAAGTCTCCTAAATCTCACCACTACTAACTAATATCAATTGGAATAAATAACACCCAGCCGATGGAACCCGTATCTCCGGTAGCTTAGTTGGTTAAGTGCCCACGGGTACAGTAGGAGTCCCAGGTTCGAGACTCGGCTGGAGTGCATTTTTTCAATTGATATTCTTTACCTGATATGCCAATAAAACATCCTTTATTATTTATAATTACAGGTACTAAAAATATTTCTTTGTGTAATAAAGAGTTTGCTATGATATAGGTTCTCTTCGATGTATAGCACCTTACGTAGAATTCCGTAGGTGTGTACCTACCTACGGAATTCTTTGGTGACATCGAGAACATCTGAATTTTAAATTCTGAAATATTTTAAAAATAGCTCTGAAGAGCTAAGATTCTAAAATACAGATAAAATATCTGGCATCGGAGGCTACCTGTATCTGATAATCCCCATAATTGCATTGAATGCGATTTGTAAGCTAAATATTTCCCAGATCTGTAAGTAGGTAGTTTAATTAATGCCTTTTGGATAAGTTCAACAATTTAAATGTTAACACTATATTTTATGCCGACAGATACGGTGGTATATTTACACATATTGATTTTATTGTTGTCATTTATTTCCTTAAATATTATTCAATTTTATTTGGCTGTTTGCGCTAAAGCTATACCTAGCTTAAGAGATGATAAAATGTTGGTAAAGCGACTAGCAAAATCGATGTATAAGTAACGAAACCAGTAGTTACTCCCTTATAGCGTTTGTACCGTTAACAGGGTGACTCAGCCATGATCTAATCCGAAACTTTTAATCACTTTGAAAAAAAAACCCTTCACAGGTGTATTACAATTCTTAATTAACAGCGTTTTGCTCGTTAGCTGACAAACTCGCGTGTCGAGGCTGGTAATCCCCAGCGCCAAATTGCCAGTTGCACATCATATCGTAATTTTACTTCTTTTCTAGAAATCTGAAAATATGATAAAGTTCGAAAATTTTTCTGGAATTTTTAAATTTTGGAGGAGTTTATGCTGTGGCAAAATACAACATGGTCTACGTTGATTGATTTATTCATTATTTGCAAAGATCTCACTCCTACTTCCTTTATGAGGAGCAACCTATCTATCAACGTGGTTGCTATGGAGCAGCCAAATCTGAGCCACTCGCCTTGTCTGGCAACAGCAGAATAACATGCTATCTGTCCACAAATTCAGCCATGTGATGACGGCCGAAAACGGATCGCCCGTAGAGTCGCGTAAAACGAGATAAGGACGAAAAACGCCCGAGGAGCCGAATATTGCAGGGCATCCCGCCCGAGTTAAAGAATCCAAATCGGAAAATTGCTTTTTAAAAACAACTTTTAGGTATACCGAGGAACAACAGGTTACATGCTATTTGCGATGAATTTATACAAACTATCGAACTTGGTCTTAGAGTGCTAGTGGGTTTTATTCTAATCCTTATCTTAATTGTTTGTTTACATAGATAGTGGATTTAGGGTTGATGATGGTAGTGCAATAATTGATTACTGATGAGATGATCTTTTGAATTATTTAAGAGTGCGAAGTTTACTAGTAAGTTTTTAGAGAAAGGTCTATAGTTGTCAGGTTAAGGGTTCCAATGAATTTGTGGTGATGGTTGATAGTTTGGAATTTACCAATATCCTCTTGATAAAAACCATTATTCGTCAATGTATGTTTTTGAAGTGCTATTGTGTCCTCTTAGTGCTAATTGGAAAGCCCCACAAAAACGAACACAGTTAATTATTTGATTTAAAACGTACCGATTTTTATCAACCTGCTCATTATGTTTAAGCAGTGTATCGCGATATGCTGAATTTAACTGCATTTAACCTTAAAAAAAACCTTAAAAATGAAATATTATGTTGCTTGTAGAATATGTATATTTTTGAAAACTGCGTGACGCTTATTTCCTATATCCTTTTTGTGACGCCAATTAGAGATTTTTATGCTGTTTAGAAATACCATGTACCTAGAGTGACAGATCAGTAATTTTTAATTTGCAAAATTTTTGCAGACCTATAGTATTTACACTTGGTAATATATTTTATTTGTCGGAAGGTAACGGAGGTAAGCAACACAATTTGTGAGAAGTACCGAAATTGTTTATTGTAAATACAGTAAGTCGAGTGAACTACTAACTGACAAGATGCGAACCTCTAATATTCTTTTCTTGAGGTTCTTAGTTAATAAGGGAATAAATAAGATATTCATATATCAAGTAGTGAAAAAATAGGCGTGTTCGATGTCCTTTCTTCCAAGCTTAATACTTATTTTCACCTTTCTTACTCAGCTGAAAGAAAACAGAATAAAACCGCATCGAACTTTGTTCAGATTCTTTAAGACAGTTATAATAAATACGAGCCTATTGTTAAAGACAGCCAAGGGCAGCTTATTACGAACATAAGGCACATAAACTTGAAATGTATGCGTTCGGGAGTGCTGTATGCAGGCCGGTGGCAGAGTGTAGGTTGGCATTTTTCTTCGAGCAATGAAAGTAGAAACGTATCTACCGTAAGTGTCCCTTAAAATAACGAAGCGTATGCGAATACCTACAACTCCTGAGAATACAAAAATGTTTTTCAAACAGAATTAAAAACAATTTTAAGCACTTTAATTTCTTCTTTATATCGTTGAACAGTTATTGTCCTATTAAGGAAGGTTTGGACAAAACAGTTTTCTGTTTTTTCAGAACTCCACATTCGCATGTATTGAGAATTAACATAGCCGGTGAAATGAAACCAAGCTCCGTTGGGGAAGAAAATCATGTCTAGACTGCCGTCAAAGTTATTTATGAACCACTCGCAAAACTCGAATAATCAACATCACGAATTTCTTAAGAACAAGTTAAGAGGTAGGTATGCCGATGTATTTTTTAAAAACACAATGACATGTACCAACAGCAGCCCACCTAGCTGCTCACTTCGTTCTACCTACACTCCCAGTTTCTCGAAAAAGCTGCACAATACGACGAAGAGAAAACTTAAACGTGTGCCCACGAATCTGTTCTTGAAATTCCTGATAGCAGTCTGATAGCAGAATACGTCCACTGTCCGACAAACTTCCCGTACGTTTCTAAAAGACCATAAATGCTTTTTGTTATTTTGTAATAAAACGTTATATCAACGCAGTTTTTAAAAGTTTGCAAATCATCGAAATGGAAATAAATTTTTATACGCAAATTGCAATTTTTAAAATAGAAGAACAATTATTTAATTGGACCATGTGTATCAGAAAGGGACCATGCGCCAATTATAAAAGTGGTGGAAATTCTGCCTTAAAGTTGGAGGCTTGTGGAGACTCTCGAAACTATCAAAAGTCGAAAAGAAAGAGAACCAAGCGTCATCATGTGATAGAAAAACCTAACCTCAAACTGTAAAAACAATAGAGAACCAAGCGCCGTCATGTTACAGCTTGAGTATCTGAAGATAAGTAGGCACTTGGTTCTTTTCAGAAAAATAACAATTGCTCTATATCGGTTATGGCACCTGGTTCAACTATATATTTCAGGCATAGTTTAGAAATTGGCTTTTGGTTCTTTCCAGAGTAACATTATATGGATGCAAATGCGTCGTTTGGCAACTTCAACTAATTTTTTTTAAATGTCACTTGGTCCCTTTCTGATAAACATGGTCCAATTAAAGTAGTGAGTTTAACCTTTTTTCCTTCCAATAATTTCGTAGTAAATTATTTTAAATTTAAATTTAAATTAATTATACTAAAAAAACATTCCAACACTGTATTGTAGATTTATTTATAAATATTTATTTACTTTATTTTATTATTTATTTATATTTTTATTATTATTACCACCTTTCAAATCAAAAATAATTTGTAATATTTTGTGATTTTTTATAAAAGTCACATGAACATTTTTATGTTTACCAATACAAAACTTTGTTGTATTGCCGCTTACTCTATATGGAATTCATTGGAACATTTAAAAACATATTATATAGAATAGAATGTAGAAGAATAGAACGATTAGCTTCCCTACGTTGCAATTTTGATTACGTTACATAATAATGGGATATTTAAATAAAAATTAGTGAATACGATTACACTTTGTTTTATATATTTTGTGAAAAACATAACGAAAACTTGTAAGTTGCACCGAATCGCACAATGCGGAAATGCCGCTATCGATGCCGCCGTGTTGCAGACGGTGTTTGTAAGCCTTGTGCGTTTGTTATCGTGGCGTTTCATATAGTTTCGTGCGAATGTTTCCTTTTGTGTCGTTTTCTGTGATCGATAGATTGTTTATTAAGTTGAACTATACAAGGAAGATTCAAAATGGGATACATAAAGTACTTTGTGTGTGGTATGCGTAATTTACAGAACCGTATCGCCTTTCACATATAAGTGAAACTACAATGAGTTCAGAAGCGTTGCATCTAGCACCTAGGAAGGAAAACATGAATTAAACGTCAGAATCCGTATTACCCGAGATAATAGGGTGCAAATGACACACTGACCGTGAAAAAATTCATTCAAATTAATCAACCATAAACATCTAGGCCCCAATGATATAAATTTTCCTAGTTCTATTTATTGCTATAATACTAACTATAAAATTATTTTTTGCATACGCCACTGGTGAGCTTTGTCCAACCAACTGCTCCACTATCACGAGATGTTTTTTTTTTCGTATTGTATATGCTGGTTGATTACAATGCCATAAGAAAGGGGTGTCTATATTATCTTTAGTCTGAGTCACATGACCCCAAAGAATATAAAACTATTAGTTTATTGCAACAAATTAATGGCTACTTTATTATCAGAATGATAGGTAGCATTTTCCCTTTTATTTTTATTTTTGATTTTTTATTTTTTGTCTAAAATAATACAGAATTATTGCGCTGTGGAGTTATTTTTGCTCCTTGTTTTGGTTGTTCTTTGGTGAATAAGGAATCTTTTGTTGTTTTGCTTTCTTGTATGGCTTGTAGAGTCGGCTCAATAGAAGCCATTAATTTCTTGAAAGCTCTAAAATCGAAAACAGTTCTGACATTACTTCTCAGATTGGAAATAGATTTTTCTAAATCTAAGATGGGTACAGCATATTCTTCATTTAGCTCATGAGGATTGCTGATAGATTCAATGATTCTACATTCTTCTTCATCAATGGGCTTTATGTTAATAACTAGGTTATTATTTCCATCATCTACAAAAATCATTACATACCAAAACTAACTCGGTAGATATCAAAAAATTATCACACTAGTTAATTTTAAAAGCACCAGATTTTTTATTACATAGCTGGGTGTCCTACTTTAAATTACTAAATGGATATCTTTGCTGCTATTATTAGGTTTACAATAAAGTTAAATTAGAGATGTTGGAGTATTTAGAAAACCGTAGTACATGAATATTATCTACCAAATATGCAGGGTTAATTACATTACATCTACCAAATATGCAGGGTTAATTACAAAAAATGCTAAATGACTTACATGGATTTCTGGTGTTGATATTTTATTGAGATTTTTCCTCCACGCCTTATCAATGTGCCACGTGCAAAAAAGTTTAAAACAAGAAGTAAGTAATTATACCTATGTACCGATAGATTTATAGGTTTTGTTAGATCTGTTCTCTGACAAACATTATAATATACTGGAGCCAAGTCAAACTTTTGGTTATAGGTTATAGTTTGGTGTCTAATCGTCTTGATAGTAGTGAGAAAAAAATTGTTAACAATTCGTCATCATTCCGGTTAGTAATTAAAAAAGCACAAGGGAACCCTTTCATCATCGTCTTACTAAAACTGTGTGCAATTCAATGTTATGAGGGTTAATCCCATGTGTGCCCTTAACACAAATGCAGTCATTACCATATTTATTTAACATTTCTTGTTGACCTTCTGTCATAATTACTAGACCTTCTGTCATAATTACTAGAACACAAACAACATATTGTGCCTTATATAAAATAATAAAGAGTTTTTATTTTGCATTTCATTGGCCATGCTTCTATACTAATGGCATCATTTTTGTGTCGTATAGCAGAACTTGTCAGATTAAAGCAAGTTTCAATATTATATAAATCTCTTCTGGTTAGTAAATGCATTCTTTAAATTTTCAGTTAGTCACAATATCTCTTACCTCATTCAAGATATCTTACAAAGGTATTTTGGCAGCAATCTTAACAGCAACATTCTTGCTTTCCCCTTCACTTAAATAAACATGTCCTACATCTATGTCATGGCCAACATGAGTTTTTGTGTACTCAACTGTACATTTATTATTATGTATATATTCATACACTTTTAAAGAAGCAGGACATAGGCCATTAATTTTAGAGCCACCTTGTATTTTTCGATGCGGTAAATGTGATCCACTGTTTTGGTAATTTCAAGATCGATGGTAGGAGTATATAATTTTTGTAAATTATTTACTTCTTTTAACATCACGGTTTGTTACAAACTTTAAACGATTCTCTTTTTCAATTATTTTAGTTTTAAAAATTTACAAAATTCTTGAATATTTTGAAAATTGAATTTTTCGACTTGCATCAAAATATCATGTACTGTACTAAAATGGTTAAAAAGTGTTTATTTTGTAGTATCTTTAAAATCACAAATTGGACAATCAATATCAGATACTTTATAGGAATAATATTATTCATGTTTTTAGATGAATCATAAAATTCCTTTCACTTCCATATTTAAAATTGATGGCACTAAGAAGCTTTATGCAACTGGGTACTCAGATAGTTTCAGAAAATTACACAGGCTCTTCGGCTCTCTTGAGACTATGCAATTTTTTTTGTTTATTTCTTGTTAAGCCATTTTCTTGCTTATTTTGGGCCGCACAGAAAATAAGTAAGAAAACAAAATATGACAATTTTGGTCAGCGAGGCAACGTTAAAAAAGAAATGGGCCTCCATGCCCAACTTTCCGCGCTGTAATTTGCTGAAATTATCTGAGCACCTGGATGGATAAAGCTTCTCATTGCCATTATTATCAATATAAAAGTTTTCTCTTAAAATAAACATTATACGGCTAATAATAGTTTTGCTCAATTTGAGTTTTTTATATTCCGCGACAAGTTGGCCATGGATGCCGATTTCTTTGCAGCACCACTTAGCTCTTCAAAATTGACACATTTTTGTTTCCTACGTTTTTTTAGTGCGCAAAATAAGCGATAAAATCGTGGTGGAAGTCCTAAAAATTTCATCTTGTATATTTGTAGTTTATATTCCACCCTCCGTGTCTTTGTATATGACCTTGAAGGTTCCATTGATCTTTTTATGTCCCTTGATTTTGTACTTGATTGTAATGTGTCCGAATTTTTTAATAACAACTTCTTCGATTCTAAATGTAATCTAATTAAACAATTCGCTGATATGTGTACTAATCTGTTGCAATTTAATGATGTCCTAAACTGTAATAATCGTTCGTTGGATTTAGTTGTTTCTTATATTGATTGTAAAGTAACTAAGTCTATAGTCCCAGAAGATCTATCATCCTTGTTTAATGGTGGAGTTCAATACTGCTGTTAGCCATATAAATAACTTTCCGGTTCATATCACCGATACCAAAGATTTTAATTTTCGTAAAGCTAACTATAGTAAAATCGAGCAATCCGTACGCCTGGAGTAAATAAAACCACGTGTTCAATGACGATCCGCGATTGGTCGGTAGGCTATAAAATTTTCCCCGAGTCGGCAACAGGAGCGTACTCGATCGCAAAAGTGTAGTTATGCGGTTTTATTTTGTCGTTTTCAGCTATTTAGACACTGCCACAAATAATTTTATCGATGTTTTGAACCATTTTAATTAAGCCAATAATTCTTTTACGAAATATTTTCATGTAAACAATTGTAAAACTAAAATTAAATAAAGATCGTGCTTCAGTGCGGCCCTGGCGAATATCCCAAGTCACGTGGTTTTATTTATGCCAGGCGTACGGATTGCTCGATTTTACTATAAATATGTTTTATTATACGATTTATTGGCCAATGCAGATTGGTCACATGTATCTGTTCATGAGAATGTTAACTCGTGTTGTGATTCATTTTATGAGATGTTAAATAATATCTTTAGTGCTTGTGTGCCTACAAAAACAAAAACACGCCGTCGCTTTCTCTACTGGTTTACCGAAGAAATTATATCAAACAAGAAAAGGCTCTCAGAATGTACAAATCATATAAAACCCACTACTATACCTAATAGGCAGAGAGTTGAAGATTTGAGACCGTCAATTAAGGCTCGTATTAGTATTGCATATAAAACCCATATACGGAATTCTGAGCAACACATTAAAGCTGGATTTATAGATTGACGTAACGTAACCGTAACGCAACCGTAAGAAGTTGAAATATACAAAAATAGACCGGGCAATTTATAGATTTACGTAACGTATTCCGTAACGTAACGTTTTCGTAAGAAGTTCGTCAACTTTTAACTTCTTACGTTACGTTCTTATGTTCGACCAATGAAAACATTGGATTTTATCGATAAGACAGAATACTGATATATTTTTTTACCTTTTAACTGTTTTTTCCTAATGCTTCTTAGTACTTTGGATAAGTATTTTTTGTTTGTTTTATATTTTGTGATTTAGTTTAAAATATATTTATATTAATATATAAAAGGAATATTATAGTTTTGTGTACCTAATAAACCAAAGTTTACCAAAGTGCTGATCCAACTCATTTTTGGTCATTTGTTAGAGAAGAGAGAGGTAATTCGAGAATCCCGTGCTCTATGTCTGATGGTAATAATTTTTACATGAATGCTCAAGATATCGTGGAAGTATTTGGTTCGTATTTTAATAAAGTTTACAAACCGTCCGTTAGGTTTAGAAGATGCCATTGAAGCAAGCAGAAAACTTAAGAACAAATTAATTGCCGGTATAGATGCTGTTCCGAGCTTTTTGGTTAAGGATTGTAAACACGTACTTGCTGAGCGGCTAGCGTTCATATTCCGTCTTGCCTTAGATACTGGCAGGTTTCCCGAAAAACGGAAGGTTGCTCGAGTTTGTCCAATGTTAATGAAGGGCGATTCTAATTTGTTTTCCAATTAACGTCCGGTCTCGACTCTCTGCAATTTTTCTAAACTATTTGAAGTTGTTATACAGGAAGTAATTTTTTACAGCATTAGAAATCTTATATCTACTAAGCAACGCGGTTTTATAGATAAGAGATCTTGCATAACTAACCTGTGCTCATTCTCTGAAAATATATGTGAATCCTTAGATAGACGGGGCCAGACTGACGTGGTATATATGGATTTCAGGAAAGCTTTTGATTAGATTGACCATTACATACTGCTGTTTAAAATACGTCAATTTGGTGGCACAACCCGTCTGCCGAACCTATTGGATTCTTTTTTAATTAAGCGTCAACGTCTCGTAAATGTTTGTTCCATAATCCGTTATGCCACAAGGTTCAAATCTTGGGCCACTTTGGTTCTTAATATTTATTGATGATCTTCTGGGACAGCTGACCTGTAATAGATTGGTATATGCTGATGATGTTAAAATATTTCTAGATATTGCATCTCCCAGTGACTGTATCATCCTGCAAAATAACATGGATATAATTATTGTAAACTGGTGTAAAGAAAATAAGTTGTACCTTAACCTTGATAAATGCAATATTATGAGTTACTGTAGGATATCCGATCCTATAGTTTTTGATTACACCATAGATGGCACTCCTCTGAACAGAGTAAACTGCATCAGTGATCTGGGCATTTATTTTGATAGTCAATTTACTTTTGTTTATCATGTTGAGAAGCTTGTGGCTAGTGCTTCCAAAATTCTTGGATTTATTATACGGAACAGTAACAATTTCGAAGATTTAAATACGATCAAGCTGCTCTATTACACGTTTGGTCGCTCCAAGTTGGATTTTGGTGCCATCATTTGGAACCCTATACAGGGTGGCCCACCACGAACTTCATCGATCATATATGGAAAACTAAAAGTAGGAAAATTCTGAACATAATGCACCTCACCAATGCCGATGGGCGCTGCTCAACTAAAATATTTTGGTGAATCTGGCACTTCCGGTTATACCGGAAGTCGACATCAACTTTCTTATCGCAAATGGAATACCCTGTATATTATTACATTTTTGGATTCTAAGCATCATTTTGGAACAAAAACACGCAACATGTTCTATGTCTAAATCCAACCGTTTTTGATATATTTGCAATTTTCCGAAAAAAAAATACAGGAGCAGACCTAAAGTCAATTAGCAATTTATACGAGGAAACCGCGAAATTTCAAAACGAATTTTTGGCATCGTGTAACAGAAGCCCTGACCTAGTGATCTCTGCTGAGAAATAAGTCTGTTCTTATACAGGGTGTTCACAAAATATGATTAAAAATTACATTCAAAATGTGCTTAAATCTCGAAATTTTCAAATGGAAACCCCCTTTTTTTTAAGCGCTCTTATTCGCCACTAAAAATGGTGACAACTTTGTGTTAGGGTAAGGTTTCCTATACCTAAATGCGATTAATTTACGAAAAACCCACTTTTCGTCCATAAAATTCGGGGTTTGCTTCACGCTTGGAAAATCATATTAGCTGTGGACGTTGAAAAGACAATCTCGGCTGAGGAAATGTCACTTGGTTTATAAATTATTGTCAACAATAATGCCGGCGCGCTTAAATTACACAAAGGAAGATTATTTAAATTTGTTTATTATCTACGGAGAATGCAACAAAGTAATATCAAGAACGTGCGATACATTTGGGGCTCGCTATCCAAAAAAAAAAACCATCCCCAAACACAGTTAAAAAAATAATACAAAATTTTAAACAGTATGGATGTGTCAGAGAAAAATCACTTTTGTGGATAGCGAGCCCCAAATGTATCGCGCACGTTCTTGAAATTACTTTGTTGCATTCTCCGTAGATAATAAACAAATTTAAATAATATTGGTTTGTGTAAATTAAATTAAGGTACTTTGTCGGTGGGGAGAGGGGGGGGGGGTAAAAAAGGAATGTAACTTCCGATATTACAAATCGCGCCGCAGGCGAAAATTTGTGAAAATTTCAAGGTCAAATATAATATGAACATACAATTTGACGTCAAAGGTAATTTTTTGTTGCTAATTATGCATAATCATTTGTGCAGTAAGCAAGAATAGTTTTTAACTGACAAAAATCCAATAATTATCAATAACAACACCGAACACCCTTTTGTGATTATCATATTGTTTCAAAGGGCCACAATATGTCTATAATTTTTGCAAACATTTTCTGGTCAGTGTAGTAGGCATAGGTAAATTGAAATTTGTTTGAAAGTCGGACAATGAAGATTATTGTTTTTTAAGCGGGCAATAAAAAGTGTACTTAGAGGTGTCTGGTGTCTGCACACTAAAATGCGCCGCAGGCAATTTTTTTTAGTAAATTTAAGGGCAAATTCAGTTTAAATGAAGTATAATAAATAAAAAATCAACAAGATATATTTTTTTCCTCGGTTTTTTCTCAATGAAGCAGCGCCTTATCTAAGGCTCAGGGTGAGGTGAGGTGAACTATTGTGGCTCAGGCAGGGCAAACATTCTGCGTTGCGTTGCACTGCCTGCCTTAACTTAAAAAGTTTGACGTATTACATAAAAAATATTTTATGATTCAAAGAAATTTCCATTTTTTTTATAAAGGCATAGGCACCTATATTACAAAATAAGAAAAAAGATCAGATATTGGCCAGTAAGTGCGCAATAATTGCCGAGGGTCGCACAGCGGACAGGACATCTACGATACCACCCTCGAGAATTTTTAAAGTATTTAAGGTCTGGGGGGGGGCGAGGCCCCCTGCCCCCCCCCCCCCTGGGTGCGCCACTGGGCTAATATGATCTACAAGCGTCAAGCAAACCACGCATTTTATGGGCGAAAAGTGGGTTTTTCGTAAATTAATCAAAAATTACTGCATTTAGGTATAGGAAACCTTACACAAAGTTGTCATCATTTTTAGTGGTGAATAAGATTGCATTAAAAAAATGGGGGTTTCCATTTGAAAATTTTGAGATTTAAGCACATTCTGAATGTAATTTTTATTCATATTTTGTATAAGAACGGATTTATTTCTCAGCAGAGATCACTAGGTCAGGGCCTCTGTTACACGATGCCAGAAATTCGTTTTTAAATTTCGCGGTTTCCTCGTATAAATTGCTAATTGACTTTAGGTCTGCACCTGTATTTTTTTTTTTTTCGGAAAAATGCAAATAAGTATCTTAAAAACGGTTGGATTTAGACATAGGACATGTTGCATGTTTTTGTTCCAAAATGATGCCTAGAATACAAAAATGCAATAATATACAGGGTGTTCCATTTGAGATAAGGAAGTTTATGTCGACTTCCGGTATAACCGGAAGTGCCAGATTCACTAAAATATTTTAGTTGAGCAGCGCCCATCGGCACTGGTAAGGTGCCAAATTTTCAGAATTTTCCTACTTTTAGTTTTTCATATATAGATCCATGCAGTTCGTGGTGGGCCACCCCGTATACAACTGCCATGCCATTAATATTGAATCTATACAGAGGAGATACTTTGTAACGGAAATTTTGTCTCATTCCGTTACAGCATTTTAATTTCTTTAAATTTATCAATTCATTATTGAACCACCCCTATAACCGAAAGATAATGCTACGCCTATCGCGCATACGATCAGACTCTTCTTCTTCTGACGTGGATTTGTATTTTGTGGTTGTGTGAATATTGGTCGGCGAGCCAGATTCCAAAGTTCAGGTATGTAACTAAATAATTCCCTTTGATTGCTTGTTAAAGTAAAATACCTTTTAATTCGTTGTGCTTACTTTTGGCAATAAATACCTGATATTATTCCGATCATATCAAATTTATCTAACTAAAGTGATTTGTGATTAGTCGATTCCCCGGTCAAGTGTCGATTTTGTCGTTCATCTACCTAACCTTTTTTGTGGTACGAATCACAAACACAAACGGAAATTATATTCAAAAAATGTTAGTTTTTCATAGTGCCTTTCTATTAAGAATTTTCGCGGGTTATCTATAGAATTCGATAGAACATTCCATAATCTCGAAACCGGATATCGTACCACAAAAGGTTCTGATTAAGTTCTTGTTCCGAAGACACTTTCCGTTGCGTTCTCGAGGTGCTCGCATCGTATTTTTGGCTTGGCCACTTTTTTCAATTTTTCATCCCTAATTTAGCGGTGTGATCAAGAGTGTATCGTTGAAATTTTACTATTCATTAATTAATATTTGTTATCTTTCAATTTCATGTGAAACTTATCTACTGGAGCCCTGGTTTTCTGGTGTAGTCAACCACGTGTACTACCCCAAGAGTTCAACTTCATTTCAGCCAGCACAGAAGGGGTCCACAGGGGCTCGAGCGCCGTGGAAGTCCGTGGAAACCCTGGTGAGTAGATTTTATCTCATTTATCTTTTTCTTATCGTATTTTTTGTACCGTTTTCTCGAGATATCTACTCACCTAGGTTCTACGAACTCGAGCTGTCCTCTGGATTTCGGCCTGTGTTCTGCACCTGATTATATTGCCGTATCTTAAACTTTTTTAACCTTATTAATTTTCAACGATACCTCTCCAGGTCTGATCCCGAAGGCACGTAACGCAAAGTCACCTCAGTTTATTTTTATGCTATTTTCATTATATCATTGAATTTTCTCTTTTACGAACTAAATTTGTTTTACCTACCCAGAGAACATATAAGCGTGTGTTAATATAACTTTTAATCAAAGACAAAAATCATTCTCTTGTCCTAGTCTGAGGTTCAGATTTCTTTTAAATATCAAGTTTCAAATTGTATATCTCATTTTTACTAGTAAATATTTTGCATTATTTTCGCTATCTCTGTGCACAGTGTTTTTTTAAATAATTATAAAAATATCCTAATTAAATTAGTCATACATTGTTGTAATTAAGATAGTTTTACTGACTAAAAGTTTAAAATTATAAGTAACATAAACAACATCGCCTATTAGTTGTCTGAATATTTTCTCGACTTAAGAGATTGGGTACTGCTTGGTTTTCGACTTCACAGATACTTCGAAGCTGTTACAACACACCTCCTCCTACGGCATCACAAGCTCTGGTTTGGTCACGTGCAGCTAAGCGACAGACCCACCAGCCACAACAAACACCCACGTCCCAGCTAGTCGTCACTGCAGCGTTGCAGCTAAAAGTGGTCTGGTTTGGTTCTCGCATGTTGGGCACAGGCTTATATGAATGTGGAGTTGAGGTATTGTGTTGGACTAATCACTTTTACCCAAGTCGAAAGGACAAAATCGAGCCGCAGTGAAAATCTCAGTCAGTGTGTAACTTAAGGCGATAGCTTAATCTCAACTTTTATATTACTTCGGTTTAAATTTCAAATTTACTTCTGTTAAAGCTTTCAAAATTATTTTTAAATTGTAAGGCAATTTAATGCAAGTTTCCTACTTCCAATTATTGTAATAAACTTGTTTTTAGAATATAGTGTTTTATTTGATCGCCTCATAACTAGCTCCAAAAGAAAAACTTGCTCTCCGCATCTCGCTATCTCAATACATTTTTCTTTGTAGTTCTTTTAAGTAACACCTAGTTGTTACAACTTAAAATATGTTATATTCGAAATGAAGGTGTTTAGCCTCCCAAGGGATCCAGTCATGATGTGCTTTTGCATAAATGTGGAGAGATTTCATTAGATAATAGAAGGAAGGTAATTTTTGTCAAATTCTTATTTAACCTGTTAAACGGTAATATTGACTGTTCTTTTATTTTGTCTAGAATTAATTTTTATGGTTCCGCGGTTAAGTGCTAGACAATGTTCAATATTTTATAATATCTGCACTAGATCAAACATAATGTTTCAATGTCCTACGTTTCGGATGTGTAATATTTATGATAATATGTGTCATACGTGCGACATAAATGTTGACTCCATACATACAACAGTTCAATGCCGAGAGGGAATTACTAAGATAAAGTTAAAGTTAAAGTTGTATTGTCATTATTTATATATTTGTGTATTATTGTTTCCTGTAATTTGGTCTCCCTACCTGTTGGAAATAAATGCTTTCTTTGTTTCTTTGTTTGTTTGAATAAAATGGATTCAGTTTCAACAAAAACGTCATCTTGAAATTTTTTATGTGTCACGGTTTCTGGGAAATTTGATTTTTTTATTATTTCGACGTATTTCTGAAAAATTATATAAAAAATTTGCTCCATAAGTAAGACTTAAAGTAGATGTGGTTACTACTTTAAATAAAGTAACTTTTCCTATAAACTTAGCTATTTAAGACTATACTTTTGAAGATACAGGCTGTAAAACATTTAAGGAAGATAAAATTAATGTTAGGCTCTGTATATTGAAAAGTAAAACCTTAAATGGGTGAGTTTAATGGTAAAAGTTACTGTATTTAAAGTAATTTTTAAGTAAATTTTTCAGCTAACCCATGCCGTTCCCTCTACTGCATTAATAATCATAATGATAATGATAATGACAACGATAATGATGATGACAATAGTCTGACCAAAGAGTCAGGTCAGATCAGTATCGAACTATTCTAAGAAATAACTAAATCCCAGAAACCCGACTTAAAGCTATCAAACGAGAAGAGCCTGGATCATAACCAGAAGCCGAAACTTAGAATTATGAATCGGTTAACGAATAACACTTTGAAAGCTTAGATGAGATACAGATACAGAGATACGGATGAGAAAGGTATTACCATACGAGTTAGAACTAGAAAGACCCAGAGGGCGGAGCAGGCAATAATGAGCCGCATCCAAATGCATTATCAGCATGACTCCGCGCACATCACTGCTCAACAATGTCTTCATACACGGAAACAAAAACTTTCTGTTTCCGCAGGGCATCTGAAGAGATACAAGGCTAGTAACTACAGGAAACGAGACATCAAACTCTTTTAACAATCAGAAAAAGGTTTGTACCGTACTTTCCAGCGCCGATGCCACAATACGAGTTACCCTAGCAGAGAACAGGTTGACGGTTTCTGGAGAAATCAAGTTGCCACACCAGGTCCATGCAATGTCAGTGCAAGCTGGATCAGTGAAAAACGCGAAATATAGGCCGGAACTATAGCCTGATGCAACATGAGCATTTCACAACCGATGAGGAATTCATCAGGAATTCCCACACCTGGATGGCACCAGGTTCAGATCATCTCCAAAATTATTGGATAATGAAGTTGTGGTGCACGCATCAACAACTATCTTAATTAATGAAACCTTGCTCGTGAAAATGCCATTGTTTCTTACGCAGGACGCAATGTACCTGTTTCCAAAAGACCACCGGAATACAGATGACCCTGCCATGTACCACCCAATAACCTGCTTGCCTACGCTGTTCATAATAATCACATCTTGCCTTATGCAGTGTATATAATATGCTCACTGTGAGCGGAACAATATCATGGCAATATTGCACAAGGGTGCAATGGGATGCAAAGAGCAACTAATCATAGACTCTGTCAGCTGCAACGAGGCTCATTCCAAGCAGCGAAACCTCTACATGGCATATGTGGACTACAAAAAAGCATTTGACTCCGCATCTCACGAGTGGCTCACAGGTATCTTAAAACTGTATAAAATAATATAATATTTATAATTAATAATTCACACCTCTCACAATACTCCAAAATAGGAGTACCCTAGAAGTAACTGAACGCTTTTGCAGAGGAGGAGGACAATTAATGTTATTATTTTCATTGCGATTTTCGGCTAGGGCCAACTTTTCCCTATAGAACTAGGGCTCAAGTACTACGGAAAACCGTAGAAAGACGTAGTAATCCAAGTGAGTGTAAGACAATTAGTAAATAACACTGATGGAGCTATTAAAAAGCAATACCCCGAATCCAAAATTTGTCTAGCTCTCTTGGCCACCAGCGGTATTTTTATATAGACATTTGCATGCATCTGCCTCAACCTCGATTCGAACAAAGGTCGATCGAAGGCAGAAAAACATTAAGTCCTAATAGTTCGGCGACGCTACAAACATCGCCACCGCGGCCCCAAGCAAAAAGAAATAATAATCCCGTACCATTGTTATTGCTATATTTTCGTGTAACTTTTCTCCCAAAATATTTTGTCAAAATAATAATAAAATTAAATTATCTTAAACAACAACAACAAAATTAAGAAACGCGAGATATCATCGGTCATTTTGAAATTCGTCCCAAATCATATAACAAACCACCTATATTAAAAAATATATATAAGAAATTGAGTTGGAAGTTCGGAACTGAACTAAAATTTAAAATTAGGTATATAATGTTTATCAAATTGATCATAAATTGCATTTGACAATTTCCAAAACGAAGAATGGGTTTACAATATTTGCAATAAGAAATATCTAATGGTAGGTTTCAAAATTTTATTAGAAATTTTATACCAACTACCACTTCCTAACAAGGTAGGTACAGTCCGACAAAAGAGAGAAGGCCAATGAAAAACTCAGTCTAACCGCCCATGCCCACATTAATAACATACGGATGGCGCTTAGACTGAGTTTTTCATTAAACTTCTTTCGTTTGTCAGACTTTACTTCAGATTTATCCTCCTCGAGCGGTTATCCACCAATTAGCCACCCGTCTTTTGGGTGGTATCCTGGTATGGTATACAGTGTGTCCCAGTATTAGCGAATTTATAGGTGTAAATGACGAAAAAAATCCTAGATGAAAATTGATCTTCTGTGGCTCCGCCCTGCTTAGTTTGAAACTAATTTTTGACATAATTTTACTTTCTAAAAATCAAGTACGCCTTGGAAATTTTGAAAATACTGATTTTGTACACTAGTAAAAAACTTCCTTTAATAATATTTTGTCGTAAAAGCTACAGAGGGGAGCTTTTACGACAAAATATTATTAAAGAAAGTTGTTCAGAATAAAAAACCGAGTGTTTGTGCAAAAGTTCAAAATCCCAGGCCTCCTTTGATTTTTGTCCCTTTTGTATTGGAAAAGTGGGAAAAAGTGACCTATTGGTAAAAGATATTACAAAATATTATTAAAGAAAGTTGTTTAGAACTGAAAATTGTGTACCTATGCATTAAAATAACTTTGACAGTAACTCTACCTACACAGACAATAGAAAAACCAAGCACACCTAATGATAAAATAGGTAACAGTCAAAAGATTAATGTAGCAGATTATTACTAAAATTAGCATACGTAAGTATACAGTATGACAAATAAAGTCAACATCACAAAGGGAAATTCTTGTTTATAGAATTATTTAAAATTTTACTTTCCCGACAGTTGTGCTTGTACAGGGATATAAATGACGGTCACGTGACTGCCTAGTTTGACATTTAACAAAATAACGCTAAAAAACGTAACTTATTTGTCGAAATATCGAAAAAAGTAAATTCTCGTGCTTAAGACTCACCTATAAGTGCGATCGCTGCAAATGGTCGTTAGTCAACCATTAGTCTTGTTCCCCATTAAGAACACAACTATTGCCTTTATTCACGAAACCTATTACCTATATTATCTTTAAAGCAATTCCTATAAATATGTCGTAAATGCATTAAAATTTTATTCTAATTTGTCACTTTACTTGTACCTATAAGTGCCACCTATACTAACTGTCGATACAGTTACTGTGACTTTTCTATGCATAAAGGATTGCTAATGCTTGGAGATAAAATTTATTTCCAGAAATAGTTTTCATATCACCGCGTTATTCAAAGAACAGTTTATTTAGGTAGCTATATGAATAATTTTATTTTGTATGTTTTTTCTACAGGGTGATTCAGTCATGATGTAAATTTTAACCACAGGTGGATAAAAATTAGCGTACTACGAATCCGAAATTAAAAAATTCTAAAATAAAACAAAAAAATAAGAAAATATTCTCAGAAGTGCATTCGAACCCCTAATTAACGGCGCTAGTCAACATCGCGCGGAGGCCCGTTTCTCCTGGCGAGCAGTTGCTACTTGCACCAACATATCGTAAATTTACTTTTTTTTTTTACTTTTTCCCAGAAATCTGAAAAATTCGTTCCACACAATGAGACTATTGTGGCTGTTAAAAAACATGATCTTTTTTCAATTAAAAGTTAAATAATTTTTTAAATAGCAACATTTTGTTAGATATATTGTTTTTCATTTTTGGAAAACTTATAGTTTCCATGTTTTGAGTTAAGTAGAGTTAACTGAGTATAGTAAAGTTAAGTGAAAGTAGTGAATGTATTTTTACGCTTGCAGCTATTGGAACATAAACCTCTAATAATAATACTAATATTTTCAACTTGTAATTTCATTACTTTTTGTTGTAATTAATGTATTTTTTACAAATTGACTGAATAAGCATGTTCCTCTATTTCAAAATTTGTCAGCCTCTGTGCTTAGGATTTCCTGTCTTTTGTTATCCTTTTTTAAACTTTTTTAACTTTCAATCGGGCGTGAATTTTTTTGTCTAAGTAATTTTTTTGGTTTCATTTTTGGAAAAAAATAACAATAGGCTATACCTTCCCATTTTTAAAAAAGTTTTAACTGTACCTAGCTTAAATAGGTAGGTACCTACTTGTTTGCCCTCATCTTTTCATATTTAGCTAGGTATACTTAAATGTTAAATGTAATTAAGATTATACTTACTTACACGCTAATAATTTTGGATTCGACAGACTTTCACACTTTAGTGTGTTGAATTTAAATTATTTTTGCAATTTACAATTTTTCAAAATAATCAAATTAGATGCTTTCAAACTTACATGTTAAAGATTATACTACGTGTAAAACAGCACTCATCAGTCGATAAGACATTATACAGAAAGTTGGGATCAGCTGCAATTTGGCCATAGAAACATAAGCAAAAATTACTACTGGATAGAAAGTCGGCACCTCTTAAAGATGGTAATGATGCAGCCTGGTTTCTTTAAGAATTTGCCATGCCGTACTCTGCGATATTCTTAGCCTTCAAGCAATGGATGGAGTAATAATGACAGGTTCCTCTTCGACTATGTTTAAAACATTTTCGACAACATTTAAGTAATCTAGACGTCCTCAACAACTGTGAGGAACTGCGAAAAATCCCGTGTCACGAAGGCTGCAACCTTATTTTAGTTGACTTAAAAATTTACCTACCAAATATACCAACATTATTCGTGGTGGCATGAACTTTTGCCACTGTACAGGGTGTATAAAACAGACTATCCTATCCCATTTTTCATAACTTTCAAATTCCATTATAAGGTATGTTATAAAGTCTATAAATTACACAAAAATAGAAAAATCTTTACACTGCATAAACAGCTTAACTGAAAATTTGACAGGTAACAGTAAACAAAGCCTACTTGTTGAAAGTGCGCGCTTCCAATAATTATACACATGAAATCATAAAAGCTATTAGTAATTGATAACTACTTAAGTAAATCATTAAGTGTTATGTATTTTTGGAATTGTAATTTTTTGCTCTATTAAAAAATGCAAGAATATACAGGGTGTTCCATTTAAAAAATATGTTTTTTATCAGTAACTCTTAAACCATTTACTAGAAAAAAAATGTAGTAGCAGCATTGGATTCTACGTAAAAAAGTGCTTCAGGAATTTTTTTACAGAAACACAAAATTTTCAACCCGAAAAAAGTTACTGCCACTTTCCGAAAACGCACATTTTCGAAAAACACCCTGTAACTCAAGAACGGTGACAGATGTCGATTTGAGGTTTTCGCCATTAAATTTATCATAAAAAAATAAGCCTCAGACACCGATATCAGTTTTCGTCTATCTCCGTCAAAAATAGGAGTTTCCCTTTAAAAGTGTCCAATTTCGCCCACCCTGTACAATAGGTGGTTTACAAAAGTTACAAGACATGCCAGTGTCAATCCACTTTGGCAGATTGTTTCGCAACAAAACTGGACAATGCTACCCACAAACAATAGGAGTAAAAGCAAAGCATTAAGCATTGGGCACTCGGCAGAACTTTGACTACAGTCGCACAAGGTAAGTTCACAAAAAGACTAGCGTTGACTGAACAGTGAACCCAACGCTTCTAGCACAACGACTCATCCATGCTAGAAGGCACCTAAACGCATCATTAACTAGCTATTTTCTAGGAAACAATCACTAACAAAACCAAGAAAAATCATTACAGAAACAGCGTAACCAATTTCTGAAAGTTACGAGGGTCAATAATTTAGTCTATGGAACAAAATCTCTTCAAAGAAGTGAGATTACCAGCAGACATGGTACTGTAAATAAAGTAAATAAACTATACAAAGTTTCTACCCTTTAATTTACTTCAACCACTACAAAACAAGGTTTCTAAAGTAATCCCAGATATTCCACCAATTTTTTAAATAATTTCTACATTTTTAAATTAAAGCTAGATTTTTGAATAAGCACTGCATTTTGAACGTAACAAGGCGCTAAGCAATCCTGACAAAAGTTGCAGGACTTTGCATATTTTGCCTATTCGAAATCTACCTTCGATATTCCGCCGCGACCTGATGAGTCCTCCTCTTTACGGCAGAATGCGTGCGACGTAAGGGGGAAGAACTCGCAAATATTATAGAATTAGTCACAGTTCAGGGGCGTAGCTCAATTTTGTGTAACTCACTGACTTAATTTTCATATAATTGTTATTTAATTTATTGTTAATATTATTCTTAACGGTGATGCCTTAGACTATGGAGGAAGGCAAACCCTTATAACATTGGCAATTATTTCTCGTGCTTGAGAATGCAACGTTCATCCCTGTTTACTCATTTTGCACACGTTAACTCCCGAACATACGAAACGCCACTGAGCTCTCTGAGCCGGCGGAAAAAACTTGCCAGCGGCCTAAAAAATGAGGTCTGTATGGTAGCCCAAATACGCAGTTAACTTTACGTACTATAGAAACAGGCACAAAACGCGTTGGCTAACTGCTTTTGTCAGCCGACTCCTTCGCAGAAGTGCTGTGTTGCCGTATTTCAAAGGCGATGGTAGACGCGACGATGTTGAAAAAAATATAATAGGTGTTTTATCACACCGCGATAAAAATAAATGATAAACAAAAATGGGTAAGTGGTCCCGTGATGCGAGCTTTATTCTTTCGCTATAACAGAGTTCAGAAATTCGGCTTCAATATGATAAAACTTGTATTCGCCAATAAATAACGACTACTCGTATAGGAAATCTCGCAACGCTGCCCGCATTCTTTAGAAACGTTTTCTTTCATGCTTTGGACTATAGTAGGTATGTCTCCGAGAAACATTATTTACTTAAAGGTTAATTTTTTGAAATCCACTCTCGGACGAAACCCACATGTCATATTAGTGCCATGCACTATTCTGATGGTGCCATCGCCATCTGGGTGGCGTCATACTAATTTGCTCCCTCTAATGGATACTATACAGGGTGGTCCAACTTTTTTGGATAAAACTTCAGAAATCTTTAGAAAAAGTCAAAATAAGTAGATTTTTTATACAAACATGTATCGAAATCTTAACAGTTTCCGTTATACGTACCTAGTTCGTTTATGTGGTCGTTTTGATACACACGATTTTTATCGCTCTTGCCCCGTATAAAGTTAGTTTCAGCAACTTAAGATGTCACAGAGAAAAACAACTTGTATATTTTACTGGCTCTTTGCACACCAACACTTTGAGTGTTGAGAATAAAAACCCTGTAGGTGTACAGGGCGATCACGCAAAATTAGGCCACCCCATCACGTTTTTATTTTTCAACTTAGAAAAAAATATCAAACACAAAAGTTGTAGGGCTGCAACCTGTCGACTTCATAATGTTTTCAGAAATTATACAGGCCTTCCCATAAAAGTGACACAAACTTTCATTTCTCGGAAACGAAACGTTTTTGGATAAATTGAATATATATAAAAAAAATATTCATGACATGACAATGGTCATTTTGTAATCATCCGCACAAAAAACTTATGGTTGATATTTTTCTAATGTAGGGAAAATATGAAAAAAAAAAGATCATATTTTCTTTTGCTCAATTTATCCGCAAATGTTTCGTTTCCGAGATACAGGATGTGAAAACATGAAAAAAATGAAATTCGAACGCCCTGTATTGTAAAAACGGCTGGAGCAATCATATGACATATATATGTCGTTGGAATCGGAACGAAGCGTAGATTCCAAAAATTCAATAATATACAGGATGCTATTTTCAAAAAAATTCAAGTTTGTTTGTGTCTTATCACTTTTATGGGAAGACCTGTATAATTTCTGAAAACATCATGCAGTAGACAGGTTACAGCCCTACAACTTTTGTATTTGATATTTTTTTCTAAGTTAAAAAATAAAAAGTTATGGAGTGGCCTAATTTCACGCGATCACCCTGTACATGTTAATTCCGAACTACCACCATAGAGTAATAGGTTCTTCTATGCTACCACTCTCAACAGGTACAAGTATATCGGCTGTCCCATGTAAAAACACAGTTACTGACATTTTCGTAAAAATCATTTTTTTCCCATTTTTGTAGTTACTGGGTATCGACCTATCTTATCGCAGTGCAATATTGACGAAATCAGCTTTAGTTTAAAAGATTTTGTTAGGTCCAAACACAGTAACTACCTACACCGCACTCGATATCCCAATGAAAAACGCCAGTAAGTGCAATAATTGCCCATTAAGTAACGTCTTGTTACTTTGTTTTTTAATGGTAAACTAGCATACTGTGTTTTGTTCAATGAGATTTTTTCTAATAACCTTAGCAAAAACACAGTAAGTGACACCGACTTTCATTTACTGTGATTTATGTCAGAAAATTGAATTAAATGTACCCATGTGAAAACACAGTATTTGATGTTACTGTGTTTTTACTTGGGTAGATTGATAGTTTTGCATGATACATTAACACAGTAACTATATTGACTGCCTTCTATTTAAGAAAGTGCTAATGATTATCCCAAGCAAAAACACAGTACCTAAATGCATTTACTGTGTATTTTTCTAGAAAAAAGATATCTAGAAGTTATTTTCGACCAATAGTATAATCTAACAATGCATAGAGATACTGGGTAGTGGGGATATGGTTATACGGCCAAGCTGATTGCGGATTCGTCGTGAAATATTTTTATTTAGTGTTAGTGTCAGAGAGAAAATAACTATATACTGGTTAGTGTGCCGCTGGCTGTCGAACGGGAAAAAATGGAAAAGTAAAATTTTAAAGCATGGAGGGGATAAGAAAGGGGTGCCTAGAATGGTCGTAAAATTTTTATGTCAATTTATTGGCATGGATTTTGAAAAGATCTGAAGAGTATTTAGGAGGAAAGCGTATAGAGCTAAAGTTTAAATACCTATGACTGAAATGCAATTACTTACTAGAATTTTTGCGCAAAAAAGTGGAAATTACTCTATAAACTGTTGTTGACAATTTGGTCGTTTAAATATTTCATTTCAGAAAGTGGACGAGTGGACTTTTCCCACATGTTAAATATGGAGTTCCACAAATTTCTTCTGATTTATTAACGTCGGAGCAAAAGAGCGATACTGAGTAGAGAATGAAATATTGCTTCATGTTACAGAAATGCGCACGCGTCGTTTTGTCAAATTACTAATTAGAGGTTAAGAAATACAAAATTGTTTGCAAAATAAAAGCTATATTGTTAACTACAATCACCAAGAAGATCTCCACCACATAAAAACTCTATTTAGCAGTAAAAAAGTTCGTATAGATTCAAATTGCGCATGTGCAAATAATTTTTAAAAAGCAAGCTGCCTGAACGTATATGCTTCATTTTTTTAAAACATAAAGCAAAGGCATAAAAATAAAGCATAAAGTTACTGCATGAACCAGGCTTTACATTCACTAATCTTACATCCTTGTTATCTTTATTATGTTCAATAGAAGCTCTTACTTAATATGCCATAAATTTTAATACAACGTTTGAACACTATATCTATTTGTTTTTTACTACTAAATGTAGCAGGTACTACTCTCAATAAACATATTATTGTTTCCTTAATAGCGCGTGAGTTCCCACAAAATATAAAATGAAGTAGTAACTCCAATCCCAATTGTTGGATATCATGTTTTTTTAGAAAAAAGGTTTGGTATTCGTTGCTGCCCCGCTGCCCGTATTAATATCTCACGCGGCGAAAGAACTATTTCATTTAGTAGCCTGTTAACTACTCATGCTTTGTTGGGAAACCCAGTAACAGCGAATCATTTTATATTATTCTAAAATTTTTACCACGGACAAACCCACCGAATGCATTTACCGTATTTCTCATTTGAAATATTCTACTCCCACAAATTTAGCAAGTTCAGTTACTGTGTTTTTATTGAATTTTAGACACAAAGAATAAAATAAACTCTATGGTAAAGTTTCGGATGCCCTACTCGAGTTTTTAAAATTATTTTATTTTTGAAGATAAGGAGTAATAAATACAGGGTGTTCAGATTTAATTATTAACACCCCTGTAAAATTGTGATTCTATGCACAATTTTGATGATTTGTGTGTGTATAAAGTGTCCTTACGCACTTGTGGCACATATCGTCATAGTAGTATCACTATTCCATGGCCTGCTATGATTTTTTTTTCCGATGAGATTTTTTGGAAAATGCTATTAGGGATATTTTTATCGGAAATATGGCAACATAGCTTTATTCAACACCCCGCGTAACCCGAATATACCAAATTTTATTTATTTACTTCGCGAGTAATATTCCTACAGGGCCTTTAAGTTGTGAAAATTGTTTTTTTATATTCAATTAAAAATCAGGAATGCTTTGGAAATATCTGGCATTAGAATAAACTTATTTAAAACTGCCCAAATATGTCTCGTATGAATAAAGAAAACGGCATAGAAAATCGTTTTATCTTTTTAAAATAATGATTAAATATGCCACATTTTTTAAATATGATTTTTTCGATTCGGCATGTTAAAAATGCTATTGGCAATTTCAGCACTCCCTGGAACCCAAATATTCCAAATTTTATGAATTTCAAAAGCCTATATCTACTTTGATTTTTGTGCGTTTTAATTTTTAGCAGAAGAAAATGAAAGTCACACCTAGGTATGTAGTTTTTCATTGTGAACAAGTTTTCTTAATAACATTTTGCCGTAAAACCTACAAAAAGGCACTTTTCTAAAAAAAAGTGAGAAAATCCTAAAAAATTAAAGTAGGCCTAGACCTTCGCAAACGTAGGTACTCAGTTTTTCATTCTGAACACGTTTCCTTATTAACATTTTGTCGTAAAACCTACAAAAAGGGCACAAATTAGTTTTAAACCAGGCAGGGCTGATCGCCAGAAGCTCAAATTTCAACTCGATTTTTTTTATTATTTACACCTTATGTGAACTCAATTAGGGGACACACTGAATATATTAAATTTTCGGTCGTAGGTGCATACCCTTATCGAAAATGGCTTCATATTATATACACTATGTTTGCTTTTCCCCCAAATGGATCGTGATTTCTCTTAATAGTCTTAATACCGAATCTATATTTGTCCCAAATACGCTACAGAGTTTAAATTAAATTGAATGTATTTAATATGGGTCCGAGCCCAATTGTCACAAACATAACATGTTTCTAACAAATCAAATATGCTAGGTTTTGCATCATAGCTTTGTATATTCCTCGGTGCAAAATGATCATGGGCCAATTTTGTAGTTTTTCGTAAGAGTACCTATGTCGGAAAGTAACGTGTTTTCACTCTCGTTTTCTGGTAGCCTTTACTGAATCAGAACTTTCTAGACCTATTATACCCATCAACAAGATCAAGTTCTTAATAAAAGATTTCATGGTATCAAATATTTCGAATACCAGACTTTAACTCCAGACAATTCAGGGCTTGTTATTTTACATTGTTTAGGTACTTATATCATCACCACCCCCTAGAAAAAGTCCACGCATCTTTCTTTACAGAATATTTTAATATTTTAATTTTTTGGGTCTACCCCTAGCTACAACTCTGGAAAAAGGAATGTTCCAGGTGGTCTCTAGTTAGGTATTAAGAAAATTTTAGCAATGCATTTTGTTAAATGCATTAGTTTCACAGAATATATAAACAATATTTCCCTCACGTACGTGTGATATGCAGAAATGATAACTGTGTCACCACAAACATTGTTGGAGCCTTGGGAAAAATAAAGAATACATTACGAAACAGTATATGTATTGCGTTTGTTAAAAACTCTTGAATATGATAATTGCTGTTCAAGAAGCGGCATATAGGGAATTGAGATAAAATTCTGGAAAACCTGCCTTTAAAATACAGTAAATTATGAACCGTCCTTGCACTGAAATCAGATTGTAGGTACAGAACTGTCGACGTTTTAATGTTAATTATATTTTAACGCAAATCCCGGTGACATTTTTGATGAAGGGTCGAGATTATACACGTTGTAAATAATTTAAGACCGTTTCACACAGTCTAATTTTATGCAACCACCCAGGTCGAAAAATAGCCGCAAAATTGAATGAGCCGACCCATGGGCAAATTCCTGAGACTCAAATGGCCCCATGATTTATGAAAGATGTAGTAGGTACCGAACAATTAGAAAAATAAAAAATGTGCATACTGACGTGGACATTTCATATATATATACAGGGTGATTCAGTTCCGGTGCTCAAAATGGGGATCTCGGAAACCGTACCAGATACAAAGTCGGTCAAATGGAGGCAAACTTGCGCCTTTGAGCGCCTAACAATATGCCGTTGAGAAAGTTAAAATATTTTCATGGGTTGCTGAGATATATTTAAGAAAAACCGAATTTTTGAAAATTAGATTTTATTTTTTTCTGGCGCCATTTGCGATAATATTCAAAAATAAATTATACCTTTCCATTGCAACTTTTTTTGTACTACGTTATGGTATTTTTTAGATTTTCGGCGCGACGTGTCGTTTTTGTTAGAGGAATCATCTTACCTAATATTTTTAAATATGGACCTGGATATTTTATTCCATATTTCAAAATGAATCGTTGTCCTGAGTACAACGATGTATGACATATACATATTTTTTCTCGTTTTGGCCGCTAAAATGCGGATTAATAAAACTCCATGTCATATTTTGAAATTCTTTTTTATACTTTAGGTAAAATGTATCCCACTATTGTTAATAATTATTGTTAAACATTTATAAAAAAAAGAATATTAAAATATGACAAACATAGAGTTTAATTAATCCAATAGGTATTAAAATAATGGTCACCTGTTATAATTGGAATACCATTGAAAAAAAGAGAAAATGCATAGTCCAGGACCGTAGTAATTGTTAGTGAATGTGCATTTTAGCGGCCGAAACGAAGAAAAACATGTCATACATCGTTGTACTCAGAACTACGATTCAGTTCAAAATATGCAATAAAAAATTCAGGTTCGTATTTAAAAAAATGAAACTAAAAAGTATAAATTATTTTTCAATATTATCACAAATGGCGTCAGAAAAAAAATAAAATCTAATGTTAAAAAATTCGCTTTTTCTTAAATATCTCAGCAACCCATCAAAATATATATAGGGTAATTCAGTTATATTCATCATGTGATTTGAAGAATAAACATGAAGGTTTTAAGAACGAGTTGGTCACCTAGTTGTCCCAGAACTGGGGAGGATTGAGTCAGCAAAACCGAGAAACCCTTCTTAAAATTGGCCACAAAGTACACCATTTCATTTTTTATTACTATTGGAATTTTCACCAGGAACATGAAATATTTTGCATTAAATTTTATAAAAACTAATAATTTCAAAACAAAAATACCTATACCTGAACTTAGTATCGAGTCCTACGAATAATAATAATTTCCTTTTATATAGGGTGCTCATTTGAAAACTAGTCATCCTTAATATTTCGGTAATGAAAATAAGTTTTAAAAATCGCCGTGATCCGTAGATTGTTATTGGAAGTGGGACCTCTTTTAGTTAAGTAATGACAATTATTCACTCACTCCTCTATCCCCCACTCTCAACTTTAAAATATTGAATTGGACAACCGTGCTTGTGATCTCGCATTAAAATTAATAATATTATTAGGAACATAGGACCCTTTCATGTTTTGATATCGGTGGAAAAATAAAAAAATACGACTTAAAGACTAGTTTTAGCACTTGGTGCTAAACAACTCAATAATCTTATTGTTGGTAGCAAGAAAACAAGGTAAATTAATATCTGAACTTCTTTATTTTATAATAAACTTTTCGAAGCGAGCACCATTAGTTCCAAGACGATAATAATGTCTATTTTCACATTCTACTTTCACTTTTGGAAAAGTTTGCCTCATTAATATTGAGTTATTAAGTATGCCTTTTAGATCGTCCAGATTTGCAGGAAGTGTTTTTTCCGTTGCCAGAAACAAACTTATTTCAAAACAATTTCAAAAAGTTAGATGATTCTGCATTCTTTAAAAAAAATTACCTTTGGGGTGGTGGGGGATAGAGGAATGAGTGAAATGTCATTACATAATGACTAAAAGAGGCCTCCCTTCCCAATAAAAATCGAGGGAGTTTCGGCGATTTTTTCAAATTTATTGTCACTATCGAAATATTAATGGTGACTAAGTTCAAAATAAACATACACTGTATGATGTAATTGGTTTTCATTCCAAAATTAAAATTTGAAAGTTGGTGTTTCAGGATTTTTCCGAACGACTCAACAATGCTTCCGACTATGTCTCCGTTATTCTATGCTGGCTGCTACTATATTTTACGAAAGAATAAAATGGGCGCTGTATAATATTCTTCGAATTATTGGCTTACATTGGACGAAGTCCTATTGATCACCTTTATTCCAGAAACACCCATCGCTCAGAAAACACCAGTTCCTTACTATACCACTATATAAAGAATATCATGTTTCTAATCTAGAAATTGGACACGCCTACAAATAATTCAACGACTATGTAAATATCTCTCCCTTATCAAAACTTGTTTTTCTTTAAGAAGTGACGAACACAATAATTATTAATGAAACGCAATAAAGGAAGATTGGATTTAAACAAACAAAAAAAAATACACAAAGCATTAATCGCTTGTGGACTGCGACAGTCCATGCATGGGCGCGCTAATTTGAAAATTTAATTGTACGTAAATAGGACCAAGTAAAGGTGCGCGATGAGTTTTTTAAAATTGTATATATAGCTTTCGTAGTATCGCGATATGACTGCTCCATATCTGTCGCTAGAAGCAGCCTAAGGCTGTCACTCGGACACCTCTCGTATAGATTATAGATATAAGACAATGTATAGTCCAAAGCACGAAAGAAAACGTTTCTAAAGAATGCGGGCGGCGTTGCGAGATTTCCTATACGAGTAGTCGTTATTTATTGGCGAATACAAGTTTTATCATATTGAAGCCGAATTTCTGAACTCTGTTATACCGAAAAAATAAAGCTCGCATCATTGTTTATCATTTATTTTTATCGCGGTGTGATAAAACACCTATTATATTTTTTCAACATCGTCGCGTCTACCATCGCCTTTGAAATACGGCAACACAGCACTTCTGCGAAGGAGTCGGCTGACAAAAGCAGTTAGCCAACGCGTTTTGTGCATGTTTCTATAGTACGTAAAGTTAACTGCGTATTTGGGCTACCATACAGACCTCATTTTTTAGGCCGCTGGCAAGTTTTTTCCGCCGGCACGGAGAGCTCAGTGGCGTTTCGTATGTTCGGGAGTTAACGTGTGCAAAATGAGTAAACAGGGAAGAACATTGCATTCTCAAGCACGAGAAATAATTGCCAATGTTATAAGGGTTTGCCTTCTTCCATAGACTAAGGCATCACCGTTAAGAATAATATTAACAATAAATTAAATAACAATTATATGAAAATTAAGTCAGTGAGTTACACAAAATTGAGCTACGCCCCTGAACTGTGACTAATTCTATAATATTTGCGAGTTCTTCCCCCTTACGTCGCAAGCATTCTGCCGTAAGGAGGACTATAATAAAATGCTGCTACATAAATAAATTAAACAGTGAATAAAATTATCAAAAATTACTATAAAATCAAGTGATTCAAGTCGTCCTGTTATTAATATGTTAAAATCGCAGTCGTTCAGATATTAATAGCTTTCAAATTTGCTACGCACCAAGTTTTCATATAAATATTATGACTACATCAAAATGCATTATAATTGTCAAAATTGTGCGGGTGAGGGTTACAATTACTATTATTTTGTCGTCGTTGCGATCTGCGGCTAAGGCCGATATTTTCTAATAGAACTATCATCGGTGGCGGCTCGTCCATAGGGGTTGTGGTTCTAGAGCCCCTAGTAGAAAATGGGAAAAAAATATTTAGTTGCGCGACTGCTATATTTTATATTTTACCTCCTTTTTCCTTCCTAATTAAGTTTACGCAACGCCCTCCGCCGATAATGTTCTAAGTAATACTTAAACGCCCGAAGCGGATCGTCGCTTGGCGGCTACGAATATTATTTGAGCCGCGATTCCGCGAGGAAAGGGGCGCGATCGGGTCGAATCGGCTGCTTCCCCTATACACGATTGTAGTGTACGGGAATTATTGTTTTAAGCACTTTTTACATTACTTATGTAAAAAACGTAATTTTTACTATAAAAATGAAAAAGCCCATGCCGAAAGAAGGTACCCACCTCGGTACCCACCTATTTTATTTTAATTGACTATAGAGTGTGTTTTTCCAAACCGTAGTCCCCCCTGTGCATTCACTCACGAGCCGCCACTGACTACCATAGCATTAGCTCAAGTACTACGGAAGACCCTAGAAAACGGAGTAATTCCAGCGAGTGTAGGACAATGAGTAAATCACACAGATAAAGCTGTTAACATTAATAATAATAATTATTACCCACACAAAATACTCATATACCTACCCCAGGTGCAACTCAATGCTTGAGCGAGGAAGCAATAATACGAATCCATATTTGGTGTAGCGCTCTTGGCCATTAGCGATGTTTTTCTATAAAGGCGTGTGCATGTAATCTACCTCGACCTCGATTCGAACTAAGGTCGATCGAAGGCAGAAAAACATGCAGTCTAAATGGTAAGCAACGCAGAACATTCTGAGTTTGATTTCGATTTGCCGACACGAGCGCTCGGAGACGTTGAGTCTCTATCTGATGTAAACAATCTACAAATTTGGATATAAGGAAGTAAAATGATCCGTAGGAACCAGAAGGGAAATGTTTAAATTGGTTATGGACACTACTTAGGTAGTATATGTATCTACCGAGCCATCACGAATTTTTGCCATCCAGAATTTTACCGGAAGCCGAGTCAGAAAATTAAACCAAGAAATGTTAATTTTTGTTTGCATTACATGACTAACAAATCTGGCAGCTTTGGATGAATTAAAGATAAAAACTACCAATATCCCATACGTCGCAAAAAGATCTACCACGTCTATTTTTTTAATGGGACCATACATTATAAAAGGTCGATGTAAACTTATCGTTTGCAAACTGGTAAAGTTTTACATACTTTTATAGGTAATTCTTATTTTACAAGACTATAGAGGTAAAATTGAGCAAAAAATGTAAATAAAATGAAAAATACATTATTTTACCATAAATTATGTAATTTAATGTAAATTTACAATATATTACGAACAATCGCCACACGTGGTATACCACGTGTCGCGTCATTGAAAAGCCCTTTCAGCTAGCAATTCGCTGGTAAAAGGCATTTTGAAATCGGATAAAAAATTAGCATGTGGTTTTATATTGCGAATAATATAACCCGAGAATTGTTTACTAACCTAAGGTATCTGCTTCTACGGCACTGGTATTTGGCAACGCCGAGTGCGGGTTGTAAAAAAACAATCTATTAAATTCGCGCGTTATCGCATTACAGCTAAATAATTATTCCACCTATTACTCAGTAGACTCGGCTCATTAACAGCTTATGATGAAGTGGTGTATTTAATTTAGCTGGCGACCAGAGGCGTCGCCGATTTTTTCTATTTTTATTAACACACGTAAAGGAACGTAAACCGGCCCGCCCCTTTCTCAGTCAATTTCACGGCCGTTAGCGTTCAGGGAATTGGTTTTAAAATCTCAATTACTGACCGGGAATGATTGGCTATATATATATTATGTTTGGACTTGTAAGTAATGATGTTCGTGATCCGACTGACAAAATCTGTTGAGACAAATTTAATTTCGGACATTTCTTCTAGGATATTAAATAATATTACGAGTGAGAGTGCGACTGAGGGGCAGCCAATAGCGTTAGTTATACCTACATATTTTTCTGTTGCAGTTTTGTATATTTTTTCAATTTATTTATTTTAAAAAACGAAGATACTTTGGTCCCGTGGTACATACGCTATTTTTGGATTTGCAGAAACTAAAAACCAAGAAAAAAGATGGTGCTCCAATTTTATACATCCTGTGTCAATTATTTAGAATATTAGAACTGCAGTGGTACCCTGTATATTCTTTTGAGATGACATAATGATTTCTGTCTTGTTGTAAACGGTACCCAAGCCTCCTACCTGTAACGTTATAGGAAGTAATTTTGTGTGTAAAAAAACTATAGCCTTAAGCTTTATAGGAATTTTACTTGTTCTTATGAAGCCCTAAACATTAAACTTCTTGGACAATTATTTAATTTATAGCAGGTTTTAAATAGGATACGTAGGTAAATCTCTCTGGGTTTTGATACAAATCTATAACTTATACATACACCTACAGGGTGTTCCTGAATTAGTGAAAATTTGAGGTATTGCAATGGAGCATTCTTCCAGCGATTTTTCGTATAAATATAGTAGTTAATTAACTGACAGAAACTGAGTGCTATTGCATTTCAAGGCATACTACAATTTTTTAAAAATAATCGAGATGTAGATTCCTTAAATCGACAAATTAATGTAGTTTATTTAAAGGAACTTTCAAAGCACGTTGCCAATTCTTTTTTTAAATCATGAATCAAGATAGCGCAAGGTCCGCAAGGAATATGTAGCGCTAAGTGCTAAAAGAGCTTCTACTAAACCACGGCCGGCAATTTTTCCAAATTCCGATAAAGCACTATTAAAGAAATCAATTTTGCCCACTGGTTTCATCGAGAAACTTTTTCGCTAGCTCTTGGAATAAAGAAGTTACAAGCTGAAGAAATTTCTAGGAAGGTAGGCCATGCATCTCCAACGTGTTTTTACACAAAGCTAGTCCATGAAAAAGGCAATTTCTTCTTTCAAATAATATTCTCCAAAAAATGCATAATTGTCAAGATATTTCCAAGTGGGTGTAAGAGGGGATTAATCTGGCCAGCATACCCAGTCATTAGAGTTGAGTAAATTTGTGCATTTAAAACCTAGAAATAATAATTATGTGTTATTCTATTATCGTGTTCTGCATGAATTCCGCAAATTTTGTTTGTTTCTTTTTCAGCTCCAATAATTAAACTGTCTTTGCAACAATGACTCCGTGTTCTAATACACCCACACTTGATCTCGTGCACACCTACACATTAGGAAAGAACCATTATCTATTTCTATTTGACTATCTATATTTCAGTAAGTAGAAAGCCGCTGCCGTGTACTTGCTGGCACTAGAAGCACTTAGTTCTTTTCACTGAGCACACATTTATTTCTAAAATTTACATCATGATATAGTCGAGTTTTGCTTATACAATGTAGATTTTAATAAGAGCATATTTTATAAATAGGCATGCATTGGTTGGGTGTACTGTATGTTATTAATAAATATAATATGCAGATGGAGGTTGTTGCCTTTTCAGGTACTCCAGAAGAATCCCATCCTGTATTGTTTACGTGGGCTTATTCGAAGACATGTTCAGCTTCTCCGAGTTTTATGCTCAAGTGAACTAGATCGGTTAACAACTGACTGAATGTACCCACTTTATTATTACTTCAACAATGGAAGTATAATGGTCTGGAGAAAATTCTAATAACACATAAAAAAGTGCTTCAAATACAAAATATCAATGCAAGGGAAGATTATCAGTTAAACCCAGCTCTTTGATGTTTCTCAGCAAACTTTTTATTGTCAAGACGTGTTCTAAAAAGAAAACTGTATGATGATCTATTTTATATAGTTTTAAGATACCTGTGAGCCACTCGTTAGGTACGGAATTAAATGCTTTTTTGTAGTCCACATAAGCCATGTAGAACCGTCCTACTCTAGACAAGATTACATAAGTAGGTAGGTATACCAAATTTGAAGCCGATGTCTTAGTCCGTTCGTAAGTTATTGTGGGAACACACACACGCACAGAGACACATTTTGTTGCTGAATATATTTTTTTTTGCCGTAACAATCCTGTCACTTATGTGGCGATGTGGAAGTAATTATGTATAAATAGAAATAATTCAACAAATTCCATGTAATAAAGAACAATAATTATTCTTGCTTCTCGTTATAGGTATCCAAAAAATAGGAGAAATTTATGTGATCATAATTTCCATTATTTCAAAATTACACTTCCAGAGAAATAGTTGTTTTTCTTCCATTCTAACCATTCTAACAAGTCTTGTGTGCAAAACATTTTTTTAATTTTTAATGTTTCTTAGAAATTCTGTTCTTGCCGCAAATGCGAAAATCTCCATTTCTTTCTCAGATATTTCGTTGAGCGGCAGAGACTAAAATCAATGAACTAGCAAATTGAAGTTTCAGAAACGTGAATATTTACGGATATTTCTCTTTTATTCAAGCATCTGTTACTGGCAAAGTAAATTAAATTCTGCAGTAGGGTTTAATAAATAAATGGTAAATCATTCCTGCCTGATTAAATTAACTTTTATAATCGCCCACAATTTATGAATATTAGGCGCCAAATAAGAGTAGGCAGGAAAGAGAACGACGTAAATCTGGCTTCATTATACAATTTAGCCTATTATAAAAAGTATAAATTTCCCGGTATAAATACGAAAATGCTGTTCGGATAGGAACATAGATCACAGCCCTTCTTTATACTGATTGGAGATTTGTTGAGCCTCGTAAATAACGTAGCTATATACCCTATTCAGGGACGGAACTATTTATAAAATATAGGAAGAATTATTAAAAATCCTTGTAGTAATAAGAAAATCCTAGTACATACCTAAATGTGTGGTGAGAACGTAAGAGAATTTATGGCAGATATTTTTTACACTTGAGAATGATTTCATCCGGAAGTATTTGTCTTGATAAAAATATGTACACTGTTTTCTAGTCTAAAATTTAGACAGTACAATTTTTCCAATTTTGGATGTTCTATTTGCAATGGGGAACTTGAACATTTTTTGTAGTTCTTTAATATATTTGCCTATCTATAGAAAGAGCACATACCAAATATTAGCCCTCAAATCGCAATATTTAGTTTGCAATAAATGATTAAAGTTGTGACCGCGAGCTATTCGCTGGGAAACGATACGAAAAGCGCGGGAATGGTCGTGACGTCAAATAACTTGATCGATCAGAAGGCAGTGACAGGAATGACAGCTACACAGAATTATACCCCGATTACTGTAAGAAGTCCCGATTTTGTCAGATGACAGTCTCGACAAAATCCCTAGAAATTTTATGTTAACGATGGGTATAACAATGGTATATGTGTCTTAACCAGTTAATGACGTCACTCATTGATTTATGATGTGAAAAGTTACCCAAGTGATACGAAAAAAGAACATAATAAAATAAAAACCCTATTGCCAATCACGATTATACCGCTACAAATAAAAATAACTATGACTACAACTCATTTTAAGAATAATTTCAAACGTCATGGAAACACTTTCATTTTGGTATTTTCTTAAAATCAGCCACTTGCGCCAGCGTCTGTGGGGCGGACTCAGGCAAATTTGGTTTCGGTGTTGTGAAAGTGACAGTGAAGGTTTTCCGGATCGTTCAAAAGGGTTCAAACTTTGGTCAGTGAAAATATTCGCGGGTATTGTACGTTTCATGAGTTTTACCGTTATCTGTGTTGTTCTTGTTAACAAACGCCTGAAAGGCGCTTGTTATGGCCCTTGCCTCTAGCTAGTCCGGGCTGTCTTGGCAACACTCTACAGGACGCAGTTTTCGATTTTTCGAGCCCAAATTTCGCGTACGTCCGCGGGAGTACATGAGGAAGAAGACTATTGAAAAGCGTCCGGATTAAAAGAGCCGTTCGGCCCCCCGGAATTTTTTTTCCGACTTTTTTAGACTATTTTGGAAAGGGCCCGAGAACACCCTGTATATTCATCGTGGCCGAGGCGCACGCGCTGGATAATATATCGATTAGTTAGAATTCAGAAACAAAATGGTGGTAATCAGCTGTCGTTTGGTTTTGGTGTGGACAATTTCCAAATTTCCAACATTCGTAGTGGTTTGGGAGTTTGGGAGCTCAGAAACCCATCTGTTATTCCATGGGTAAGTTTTCCAGGTACGGGCGCACTGTAGGTTAGGTATGTATGTATGTAGGTTTTTATGTAAAATTTCGGTTTTAGAAAACGCCACGGGAGAGATCCACTTATTACTTTGCCTTTCTTGGAAAATCAGGTTTGAGAAACTCAGAAACCCGTGTTAGAACGAACTTATGGCCGTGCCCTTGTCCCTCTAGTGGTGATCTGGCGCTTTCCGGCTTAACAGGAATAATGGAAAACTGAGTTGTACAGAAAGGTATGGAGAGCATTTTTAGATACGATTTGCTTTACCTATTTCAGATTTTTAGGTACTCTGGGGTCTTTGTTGCCGTCTAATAATCCTGCGAAACGAAGCGAGGACAATGCACCGTTAAAAGAATATATGCGGAAGACTGAGGGGTATCAATTTGCCGTTTAAACTTGATCGATGCTTGTGCCGAAGAAAGGGTTTCTTAGACAATGTCCTTTTACATGGGTTTTGGCAAGTCTAACCCGACGGAAAACTTTGTCGTAAGTAGATATTTCTAGATATGTTTTTGCCGTTTAAAAAAGCACATATACATATTTCGAACCTGTTTCTGTCGATATGGGTTATGTTACGTTAAATATCTGCTTAATTGTCGCAGAATTATATCTCAATACATAAATTTTGTTTCAGGTGTGAAGAACGCTCGCACTAGCCCTCTTCCTGCTTTGGAAGTCTTCGCCTATAATACAGTCAATGTGTGCTCAAAAGAACCCCTGGCGGGAAAGTTGTGGGGTAGTTTTGATTAGTTAGTCTTAGGGCTACGAAACACCACCGTCAGTTTCTATCTTATTTTAAGGACCTCAAACGTTTAACCGTAAAGTACAGCGGCCGCTGGGTCATGTACATCTCCCGAAGTAGCGACAGAGATTGACGAGACATGGAGACAATTTCTTAGTTTCTGTTTTTCTGTATTAAAAGTGAACGCAAATATTGAATGCCAGAAATGACAGCTAGACGGAACTGCCAGAAATGACAGGCCTCAATCCTTCGGCCAACCAACCATAACCTCAAAGTTTGTTATTGTTGTCTATACGTGTTTACACGAAAAACTGAAAGCACCTTATCGGCGGGAAAGCTACAAGGTTAGTCTCTTGGCTCAGTAGTTGTGAATAATCACCTAAATATAATTTCCTTTTTAGTACACTCAGATATGGACCACAGCTGCAGGAGTATTTACCCTATGATTGTCGAGAAGTTATCGAACTGATGCAATGTGTACTTTATTTAAAATAAACTGCAGTGAAGAGGTCCTGGAAGTATTATTTATTTACGAAAAATTTAACACTAATGATGGAATATACAAAATACTCCAAATGAAATTACACAGAAAAGTAAGACTAGATATCGTTCACGTAATTAATTTAATGTTTCTTTTAACTATCCCAGCGCATTCGCCATAGATACAAAAAATAAGTATTCAATTCAATTTTCTATTTGAAATTATGTGTAATTCACATTGCCTCAATGGAAATTTAATGGTCACAGAAGAACAAGCACAGACCTCGGAGCGCCACCAAATTGAGGGGCGCCGAGTAGTCGCCTCGCTGAAACCGCGCCAGACTTACAAACGCCTACGCGCAATACTCCATTTATCTCCAATTATAAAATATTTATTCAACTCAAAACAAGCACAGACCTCGGAGTGCCACCAACTTGAGGGGCGCCGAGTAGTCGCCTCGCTGAAACCGCGGCAGACTTACAAACCCCTACCCGCAATACTCCATTTATTAAATATACAGGGTGTAAATCAATAGTATAAAATAAATAAAATTTTTCGATTTGGGCTTTCCTTGCTTTCCTTGCCAAGTTATTCTTGTCTACAAGATCTCAAAATAATCAAGTTGCAGAACTGAAATGGAGAATAAGCTGAAGGTGTCAGTTTTTACGTATCTCACAGAGGGCGCCACTTGTGCTGTTCTTTGATCGTGCTTTTACTCGCAACTTTTTTGAGGTTATGTTTTTGGTCTTGGAGATTCGTCATTTTAGTGCACCTTTTCATTTTGCAACTAAATTGTACTCTTGTTTCATAACAATAAAATCAATCCTTTGCGTTGAAATTGGCAAAATGTGCCCCAAAACACCTGTTAACTTCAACATTAAAAACATAAAATTTTTACCTACCGCTTTCAAACGTTACAGATAGACTGTACCATTTAAACTGAGAAAAAAATTCCTATGAACAATGTACCAAAAGTTATTAGCCTTCAAAATGGAAAGGATTGAATTTAACAAAATTTGAACACCCTATTTCAAGAAAACCAATGGTGTTTTGCCCAATCTGTAACGTTTGAAAGCGGTAGATAAAAATTTTATGTTTCGAATGATGAAGTTAACGGGTGTTTTGGGGCACGTTTTGCCAATTTCAACGCAAACGGTTGATTCTATCGTTATGAAAAAGAGTACATTTTAGTTGCAAAATGAAAAGTTGCACTAAAATGACGAACCTTCAAGACGAAAAACATAACCTCAAAAAAGTTAGGAGTAAAAGCACGATCACAGAACAGCACAAGCGGCGCCCTCTATGAGATACATAAAAACTGACACCTTCAGCTTATTCTCCATCGCCAAAAACATAACAGTGCAAAGTTTCAGTTGTGCAACTTGATTATTTAGAGATATAAATAAAAAAAAATTCTTTTGGGTCACCCTGTAACCCGAATAACTTTGCATTTTTAAAAAGGCAATAACCTCCTGCATTTTTTCGCACTTATTCATTTACATATATCCCCAATTATAAAAAAATTATTCAACTCAAAACAAGTCTGAAATAAAAACATAGTTTAAAAAACTAAAAAAACACGTTTACGCTTAGCAAACCGAACTAAAAAGTAAAAAATAATAATAGCAAACCGAATTTTATTGTAAAAAAGAAGCGTGCGGGGTGCTTTTTTTATTATATATATTTTTTTATGATAACTCTACTTTTATCAATAGCTACTAATGAAATATTTATAACAATTGATATCATGCACCCCACGCTTCTTTTTTTTACAATAAAATTCGGTTTGCTATTATTATTTTTTACTTTTTAGTTCAGTTTGCTAAGCGTAAGCGTGTTTTTTTTTTAGTTTTTTAAACTATATTTTTATTTCAGACTTGTTTGATATAAGTACCGCTAATCTCCAATTTTCCGATTTTTAAATGTCGATCAACAAAACATCCCATGACATTACAAAAAATCTAACTTATTTTTATTAGTGAAGATAGAAATTAAGACAATAACTTGCGTTGTGTTGAGAATCTGAAGAGGGATTGAACCAAATTTTTTTCATGGCCACCAAGGATTTTTTAGAAGTGAATCACTTTTTTATTATTAGAGCAGGTAGAGACATGGGATTTTTTTTTGTTTGACCCCACATATCAAAAGGAAGAAAACGGCCATAAAAAGAATAGTTTTTGAAAAATATTTTTTATTTCATCGATGGTAAGCGCAAAAATTCTGAAGTTAGTGTATTATTATAGACAGAAAGCAATCCGAACGGTCAATATTTCAATTATTTTTTGAAAGAGGCGTAACTTTTTTTTATCATTAAAGATAAAAATTTGGAACAACTTGCATTGTCTTTGGAATGTATAAGGGAATTTAACAATTTTTTATTTTCAGAATTGCTTGGAGGTTAACAAGTTTATTATTATTAGCGATATACAAACGACTTGGGTTTTCCATGGCACTCATCTTAGTTCTATCGAAACTGATACAACATTTGAATTAAGATAAGCCCCGTCAAAGAAAAATAAATGATAAAAAATTCCCTCCCAGTAGAAATTCAAAATTTAATATCAAAATTCGTTAAAAAAAACCTCTATACAGTAAAATAGAAAAATCTCGAAATTAGCCACAAGTTGCCGCAAACAGCAGAATGCTTTGTGTTGACAGCTCTGGAATTTTGGAATAATTTAATCTGTACATCGTCATCTCAATATTTTAATTTCTTCGCCAATTTTGTAATTTATACCTACCATTAAATTGAAAACAAAAAATTCTATGATTTATACCAATAAACTGTACGATTTATTGGGGGATTTGTTGGGGGAAAATTGTTATTTGTGAAACAACTTTAATAAATGGAGTATTGCGCGTAGGCGTTTGTAAGTCTGCCGCGGTTTCAGCGAGGCGACAACTCAGCACCCCTCAAGATGGTGGCGCGAGGTGTATCCAAGCTTGTTCGTGTTATTAGTAGTTATTCATTGTGCAAATGGGCTCGTTACTGACCTGGACGTATGGCCCGGTTGAATTTTTTGCTGCACTGATGCCAACTTAGGATAGCGAAATTACCATTTGACAGTCCCAGTAAGGACTTCTTAAAATAATTTTACTATAGAGTGGAAATTGAACGTTAAAATAAACAGTTCGGCGACCCATTTACAGAGGGCTCTGATGTAGGTCTCGGTACGTGGGATTTCATTTGCTGTCAGAAACGTGACACTTGCTGCTCAGACAAAAAATTAGTACGCTTACGCATCTCGCAATGTAAATAACTATTTAATTCAGCACACACTTTTCAAACGTTATCAACAATATCAAGACGGACAGTAGGATAGGACGTTCTCGTTTGGTCTTTCCAAACAAAGCTTGCGTGGTGCTGTAGTTTGTTTACATGTGCCGCCCATATTAGTTCATACATGGTGGTGGCGCCTCGAGCTACTTGACGTCACAACCAAGGAGGGCGCGTTACAAGAATGATTTGAATTATGCAGTTTTTAATTGCTTATATTTATTGCATAAAAATAAAAAATGATTTTTTTTGTGAACTGTGGTTCATTTAATGGCAATAAATTACGTTTGAAAGTAATATTTTTCAAATTTAATTTTTGTGCAAGTTCCCCATTTTTTTATCATGTTTAGATTGGTTTGATAAACACTTTCATCGTAATTTTGCTGTCCTGGGCTTCCCATAGCCAAGTTTTCAGGTTTTGCACGAAAAGAAGAAAATACGGTTTGTCGAGTAGAACGCGCTATGCGCTCTATAATGATAATAATAATTTATGGGTGTTACTGACTTTTGAAATATGTCATTTTTGATAATAGATGTTTTTCTTGTCTGCAGGTAATGGACAAATTTTAAACATATCCAAAAATTCTCAATGCGTTAGCGTGTAAAGTGTATATGTGTAACGAGTACACGTTAGCCTATTGCGTGTAAACTAATTTGACCTTCCTGTAAGACTTATTATAGTTTAATTATTAGAAAAAGTTAGAAATTAGAAACTACACCCTGCCACTAGATTTCAAAATAATATCTGTGTATTTTAATGTGTTCCCATGTCTTGCTTCCCTTAATTTTCAGATATAAGGATCAAATAAAACAGCTACAGAAGGTGTCAATTTTATTGTTAATTTTATAAGTATATACGTCCAGAACCCTGTATCATCCGCCCACATCACTTCACTTGACTTTCGATCTACAATCTATCCGTATCCCCCACCCTCTGATCCATCAAATCTCAAACAACACCCACGTTATGCAGGGTTACTCGCAATCAAAATAAAAATTATCTTACAATAATCCATTTAATTTTTAATTGGGTTTTTCGCCGGAGAAACCTGAATCAAACTGATTAAAAGAACGAAGCATTGAACGTTAACTCAAAAAATAACATCAGCAACTTTGTTTTTCTAAGCTTTCGGAGAATAAATCTTCCTCCTTTCTCAAAAATATTGTTGAGTCAAAGTGAAATGACAGATTGATAAATGTCAACTCAGAGTGGCATGACAACAACAGAGCAAATAACCTAGCCACCAGCCACACTCTCTGATATTGTACCCTTTGTTATATCTAATCATCAGAACTAACTTCTCTTTGAATAACTGGTAACAATATTTTACTGAATTCCACTGATGAACATTCAGCAACAAAATTATTGTCCGTATTTTTTAGAATAAAAGCCTATTCCTTAGTTTTTCGCGCATTTCATACTTCTTTGAGAATAAGCAAAGAATTTTGTGGGATAGATTCCAACCAATTCTGTTTGAGCCACAAATAATTTTCCGACAATATCTTACAATATTACACCTTCTACTTCAACTATACCTACATTTCTCAGTGTAACATTTCATATTAATCTTTTAAAACATTATATTTGAACCAATACTATTTTTTACGCTAACATTTAGTTTATTTTATGTAATTTCCTCTCATAATAAGGCCGGTTTTAGGTCTGATGATGGCTGTTCGCCGAAACCAGTAACCAACAAAAAATATTTTACTATTTTTAATAAGTAGTATAGCTATGTGCGTACGAGCACAATTTCCCCATGTATTTCTTATGGGAGCAAAATCCTGCACTTTTTTGACCAAACTTACCCCCTCCACTCCCAAACCACGCCCCCCAGCCAATCGCACCGACTCTGAACCCTGCCGAAGATGTCCGAGTTCGTTGACCTTCGCCCCTGCTCCCAACCCTGCCGAAGGTGCCGCTGCCGAAGTGCCCGTCATTATCCCTCCGACCGTTGACCCAGCCGCGACGTCGAAAGCAGGCCGCGACATGTCACAACTCGCAACTAATAAAAACCCTGTTATAGAAAATCGTAATTAAGACAAGCCATGACGTCCCCCTGTCGACCTTTAGCCGCGGCCATGCAAGTCTTGGATTTTGCTACCACCTCTGCCTGCGTATTTTTGCGTCCGCGACGCCGAGACATGTCGAGACTCGCAACTAATAAAAACCTAACACCTATAGAAAGTAGTAAAATACCAGCTTGCAATTTGAATATGTACGTAAACTAATGCCATCGAAAAAAGTGCTTTCACTCAATCGTCGAAATAAGCGTGATGTAGTTTCGAAAGCACGCGCGCTGATCTCATCAGTACATACTGGCGATATAAAAAACAAAAATATGTCGGAGCAAACGTTATTCGTAAGGTCGAACGACTTGAATTCTGAGATATATAGGCCAGATTTTTCATACTTTTAGTTGACTAAAAATAAAAAACTATTGAGTGCAAAGTTCACCAGTTTTAAAAAATAGGCTGACGTCACATTATCATACCCACCAACAAGTTGAACATCTGAAAGACTAGTACCACTAGCTGCAATTAAACCCTAATTTTTGTGCGCATGCGTTTCCTGTTGTTTAAGTTTAGCTGCCCGAATTCTGAGATATATAGACCCCACGTTTTAACTTACTTTTCGTGGCTAAAATACAAATATTGAGGCACAAAGTTCACTAGTTTTAAAAAATACGCTTTCGTCACAATTATCAACAAGTTAACAAAACACCTGAAAGGATAGATATTTAACACCACTAGAGAGATAGCGACCGCAACTAAAAACTACATAATCGAAAGCATTTTGAGCCCGCAAATAAAGTACCCGTAGGTTTCTTGTTAAGCAGGTGTCAGAAATGAAAAGAAATATTTCAAACTTCGCCCAGTATCAATTTGCAGCAAATAATTTCTAGTTACTAGAAAAAACGGTGAAAGCAAAACATAAAAAAAATATGCTGGAGATATTAAAACATACAAAGCAAGATTCTTGAAAAAGAAATTGGGGAACATAATGACAGAAAAAAATAAAAACGCATGAGTGTTTGATATAATTAACCATCATTTTCCAAAGGCATATTTTCATTAAAAAACAACCAATAACCGTTTAAATTCCAGGTACTGCTGCAATATTTTCCCTAAGACCACATGGAAATTTCACTTTTCGCTAAACTACGAGTATCAATATACAACCTACGTTGTACTATACCACAATTTCCATAAAAGACGCTATAAAACTGAGACTTTTCACATCACCTACGCCACAGACGAGTACATAAGACGGATGGAACGAGCTAGGTTGGTGTTATAAACAATGAAATAATTTAAAAAATAAAAATATGCTACAGAGATATGAAGCCTTAATTACATCAGAAGTTTGAGGAACAAAACTATTGGAATTTATTAGTAAAATGTGATTAAAACATGTCTAGTCTACCAACTATTATTTTGTAACAACTTAATATTTTGGTAAGAAAATTTTTCCTTTTTTTTCAAACAAAAGTTCTTGATTAATTTGTGCTAAAATTTAATGTCCACTTTTCCTTTTGAGAAGCAGTGCTACTATTCTCTAAATATGTGAAGATACTTCTATTTTGTCTATAATTTTACTATTGTTGAGAAATTGTCTTTCAGAAATTCCCATCAGAAATATTAAAAAATATACCTCTCCTGATGGCGGATAATGCTCAAAACATGATGTCATAAAAAATTTCAACAGAGTTACCCACTAGGGACAATTCAATAATTATTTCTTATAATAATAATACCTTTATTAGCCCAACAGAAATTACATTCCAATTATAGAGCTACTTAGCACGATATATATTATAGATATACTAGTGTGTTTGTAAATCCTATATTATGCAAATTGCAAATCAACCAAACAAGAAAGATTATTAATACAAATTACTGTATAAATTATTAACAAAGATTCTCAATGCAATTAGTCAAAATTTCAGTCGAAGTAGAAAAAAGATCACAGACATCATTCAGCTTATTTGCATTGCTATACATGAAATACAAGGGAGATTTCCACAACAAATTTGTGTTGGCAGTTTTCAAATAAAACATTTTGTTCCGTCTTCAATTCGAGGTACCTACATAGAAGTTAAGTTGAGACAATATGTAGGAGTAAATAGGTACCTAGATCACTTTATCATGTAAGTATTATTGTCTGTATAAATAATAAATAGTATGCAAAACTACAATCTTCTTTTAAATAAAAAAATTCAAATGATCCGCATACAAATGTATTAAAATCACTAAACATTTTACCTAATTTTTATAACCTTTCAAAATAGGTTGAAGTTTGAACTTACATTTGGAAATTTTTTCTCAGACGTATTTGCGACTTCAAACTAATAAATAGCGTCCAAAACAATATATCTGTAACAGAAAACAATATTTTCAAGTCCAAAGCTCTTATGGTTTTAATTCAAGTAAAAAAACATTACCCATTTTCTGTTTGAGCCCAAAAGCAAATACAAATTTTCTAATTGTTCTTAGAAGTTATAAACAATGAGACTCATATTTAAAAATATAAAAATATGCTACAGAGATGTGATACCTTATTATGTATTGGATTTTTTTAGTAAATGTACGTCTAATTTACCAATTATTATTTTGTAACAACTTAATATTTTGGAAAGGAAAAATTTGTTTCGATTTTTTTCAAATAAAATTTGTAGTGTATCGGAGAGCAATCATATGCATCCCAGGGGGTGAGATAGAGATGGGTTTTTTTTTCACTTAAAGCTAACAAATATCTGGAACAATCCTAAAATTTTTTCTCATGTCCTAAATTGTAACTTCTAGGTTTTTTAAACTTATTTTCTATTTTTAGTTACAGTTCTTCACCGCTACAAAAATCAACGCAACTGATGAAATCATATACTCGTATGCTTTAGGTTAAGGGGTTCTTTATTTATAGAGGTTAAGACATTTACTTTATAGAATCATATGTCAAGAATTTTTGATATTTATGGATCAAACGTAACAAACTATACAATATAGCAACTTTTACAAAAAATAAGGTAGAACTATAAATTATTGTCAGTACAGTTAATGTTAAATATACGAGTTAATTCGACTAGGAACTATTTTTGATAGGTACTTTCTGGACGCATGTACAATTTTAAGAAATTCAACTTGATATTTATACAATAGATTGCTGAAATAATTATATTGCATTGGGTTTCTCTAACTATTGCTTTTACTTACGACGTACGTGAATAGATTTTAGTGTATACGACTTTGAAAACATCTAAATATAGAGGTTGTGTAGAAGTTTGATTAAAATTTTTAAAAGATATAATTTTCAAACCAACAAAAAAAACCGATTTATTAACTGAAAAATAATTTTTAATGGCACATAATAATATATAGACACATGATAATAGCTTTTTGTTGACATCAATGAACATTTTAAGGTATTAATAAGACTTTCTCTTAGATATGAATACTTAAAAAGAAAAAACAGTCTCTGTGACAACTTAAGGCTATATAATACTGGCTAGACTAGAAAAAAACCTTCACGCTTGAGGTATAAATTATAAATTATACTATAGTAAACCTGAAAGAAAAAAAAAATAAAAGATTGAAATAATATCTGAGAAACAAGAAACGACTTTTTATTATATTGTAAGTAAAATAATGTTAAATATCAAAGCGTTTAAAAAAAAAATGAAATGTTGCAATAAAGCAAGAGGCGTTAAGAAATCGTCAGTTTCTACTAAAACGTTAAGAACAAAAAGGTCGAAATTAACAGTGCATGGGTTGAGAATAGTTCAGAAATATAGTTAAAACATGGGAGTGCCACAAAAGACCAAAAAGGCATTAATAAATCGATAATTAAAGAAAAGCCACGCTTGAGGTATATATTATACTAAAAAAAAAATCAAAATTAAAATAAGATCTGAGAAACAAGAAACGACTTTTTATTATATTATAAGAAAATAAGGTTAAATAAACATCAAAGCGTTTTGGTAGTGCCAGAAAAAGAAAAGTCACGCTTGAGGAATACGTTATACCTACTATGGCAACCCTAATAAAAAAATTAAAAAAAGGTCTGACACACTTGAACTTGTTTCATTACAAGTAAAATATATAATAATGTTAGAAAAAATATGTATACAGTAAAAACATGTTCCTAAAAATAGAATGCTCAACAAGGGAAATGAATCACACTTTCTTGATATGCAATAATTCTGTATAATTTATAATAAAGTTTTTGAATTAATAATTAAAACTTCATAGGGGCATCAGACAAATCATATCAAATTTTCGAAGTAGCACCTCCGAAAGCATTGTTTGTCATCTATATGAGAGACGAAAACTGGTTTGGTGTTGACCAATATTATTTTTCATATTTAAAAACATTTGTGGTAAACCTTGCCAGGATTGCTAAGGTTTTATATATTTTTCTATAGTATTTGAACAATATTGGTAAAATAGTGGAGTCGACCCCTATTTTTTTTCCACACCACACAATATAGTAGCTTCTGGAGATATATCAACAAACCCCATGTACGCAGTAGCATGACAGTACTGGATATATGAGTATATCTAAACATCCATTCTTTATGATTTTCATTATGTGGCTAGCACGACTTTGGAGTTTATTCATAGTTTTGGAGAATTGTGATGGTGGGATTTATTGCAAAATAAAGTGATTTTTTAGTATTGATATGGCTTTAGGAATTAGGTGAAGGGATCAAATTATAGCGTGTGTTTAAACCCCTCCAAGGAAATAGCATGTGTATTGTATATACAAATAATTGTTCTACTTTTTATTGTGAATTTTACGATTTCCGTTAGTTACATGAGGCTTCAATTTGGACTACATAGTTTAATATATTGACAGATTATAAACATTTACGCGGATATGCAGCGTGACTGTTAGGTAACTACACCTTAGATAAGCGGTTAAACAATGGCATACCAATAATTATTATTAATAAACGAAGTCCACGGAATGATGAAATATGAAACAAAGTGTGTATATGACTAATATGAATAATGTAATAAATAATAAAGTCAAAATGTTGTCACTAAAGTATTAATAGCAAATACAAATACAACGGATAAAATTAGCAAGAGATGGACCAACTTGCCACCTGTCTGATATTGTAGGTACCCTGTGTTCTAATTTTCTATACTAACTTCTCTTTGAATAACTGGCAATAATATTTTACCAGTGACTTTATATAGTCACTGATTTTACTAAATTACACTGAACATTCAGCAACACAGTTGTCCGTATTTCCTAGAGAGTATTTCCTAAAGTGCTGATTCTTCAATTTTCTAGTCTACTTATTCTTTGAGAATTGGTTTGGAAATATCCCACAAAATCCTATGATGGTTATTAAAAAGAGTGTTCGCATATCTTGACTTCGAAATTTGAATTTGTCTGATATAATTTTTATGTAATATTTTAAACTTTGTACCTCATTAAATATTTACAATATGGCAAATGCGTTAAAAATCAGTAATTAAGATAAAAAATCACTTTAAATATACTAGATATATACTGGTAGGTACTGGTACTGATAGGTACTGGTGGAAACCCTGAATGAAAAAAGAGTTATCTCAAAATTACGTAATGTCTGAGAAACTTATTGTATAATCCACACAAGAAAAAACCGTTATCAGTCATCATTTCAACGAACGACAATAAAATATGTAAACAATGAACGAAAAATTGATGATTTTTTTGGTGTTAAGGTTAAAATATATGCCTCTAAAGTGTTAAAACAAAGAATAAGAAGAAACATAGAGGTAGAAATTTGCAGGGGATGGGACTCGACGAGAAATTCAGAATGCAGGCTACATAATAGGTATTGTATAGAAAACTAAAAGAAAAAAGTATACTTACATTGAACATAATGTAACCCGAAACAAAAGAAAAATCACTTTCAGTCCACATGACAATAAACTGCTATGAAATATGGAAAAAGTGATAACCAAGTAATGACACATTTTCTTGGGTTCAGATCAAAATTCATGAGCATTAAAATCAAAACTATTTAGGAAACCTGAAAGAAAAAGTATATATCGGAATTAAAACAAGGTCAGAGAGACAAGAATTGACTTTTTATCTACTACAAGTAAAATAATGTTAAATAAACACCAAAGCGTTTTCTAAAATGAAATGATACAATAAAATATTATGGCCTAAAGGTTGGAATTAGCAATAGATGGGTTGAGAATAATTCAGAATATAGTTAAAAATGTCAAAAAGCGTTAAGAAATCGTCAATTATGACAAAAAAAGAACGCGTTGGAAGACGTCAAAGTGTTACATTCAGTTGTTAAGCGTTTACAGTATCATCTAAATTACTTAACGGTTGATAGAACAAGTGTCGATAATCGTCTCATAGGCCTGTTAAAAACATTAATGTTCTCATAGGTGTTAATTAAAAACGCGAGAAATCAGAAATAAACTTTATTTTTTGTTGTGAAGACATATAATTGTAATGTTTAAATTTTATAGCTAAATGTTATCCACTGGTTACATATCAAATCCATGTCTTTCCATATCTTTTCACCAACATTTTTTAAAATTATATAAATAAGGCAACAAAATAGGTGAAACTTGCGCAAGTCAACAAAGGAAGTATTTCTTGAAATTGAAATATACAAAATAAACTCATTGCACGTGGTAGTGGGGAAGCGTTTTCATACATTTATTTATCCAAGCATACCACTGGCAAATGAGGGATCAATAAATGATTTAGTCAACCCTAAAGAAGATTGTAATTTTCAACGAATACCCACCGAAGACGAACGTCGATGAAACGTCAACGAAACGTCGACAAAGCGTCAACGAAACGTCGACGAAACGTCAATGAAACGTCGACGAACGTCGACGAAACGTCAACGAAACGTCAACGAACGTCGACGAAACGTCAACGAAACGTCAACGAAACGTCAACGAACGTCGACGAAACGTCAACGAAACGTCGACGACCGTCGACGAAACGTCGACGAAACGTCGATGAAACGTCGACGAAACGTCAGCGAAACGTTAACGAAAAGTCAACATTATTCATATTAGTCATATACACACTTTGTTTCATATTTCATCATTCCGTGGACTTCGTTTATTAATAATAATTATTGGTATGCCATTGTTTAACCGCTTATCTAAGGTGTAGTTACCTAACAGTCACGCTGCATATCCGCGTAAATGTTTATAATCTGTCAATATATTAAACTATGTAGTCCAAATTGAAGCCTCATGTAACTAACGGAAATCGTAAAATTCACAATAAAAAGTAGAACAATTATTTGTATATACAATACACATGCTATTTCCTTGGAGGGGTTTAAACACACGCTATAATTTGATCCCTTCACCTAATTCCTAAAGCCATATCAATACTAAAAAATCACTTTATTTTGCAATAAATCCCACCATCACAATTCTCCAAAACTATGAATAAACTCCAAAGTCGTGCTAGCCACATAATGAAAATCATAAAGAATGGATGTTTAGATATACTCATATATCCAGTACTGTCATGCTACTGCGTACATGGGGTTTGTTGATATATCTCCAGAAGCTACTATATTGTGTGGTGTGGAAAAAAAATAGGGGTCGACTCCACTATTTTACCAATATTGTTCAAATACTATAGAAAAATATATAAAACCTTAGCAATCCTGGCAAGGTTTACCACAAATGTTTTTAAATATGAAAAATAATATTGGTCAACACCAAACCAGTTTTCGTCTCTCATATAGATGACAAACAATGCTTTCGGAGGTGCTACTTCGAAAATTTGATATGATTTGTCTGATGCCCCTATGAAGTTTTAATTATTAATTCAAAAACTTTATTATAAATTATACAGAATTATTGCATATCAAGAAAGTGTGATTCATTTCCCTTGTTGAGCATTCTATTTTTAGGAACATGTTTTTACTGTATACATATTTTTTCTAACATTATTATATATTTTACTTGTAATGAAACAAGTTCAAGTGTGTCAGACCTTTTTTTAATTTTTTTATTAGGGTTGCCATAGTAGGTATAACGTATTCCTCAAGCGTGACTTTTCTTTTTCTGGCACTACCAAAACGCTTTGATGTTTATTTAACCTTATTTTCTTATAATATAATAAAAAGTCGTTTCTTGTTTCTCAGATCTTATTTTAATTTTGATTTTTTTTTAGTATAATATATACCTCAAGCGTGGCTTTTCTTTAATTATCGATTTATTAATGCCTTTTTGGTCTTTTGTGGCACTCCCATGTTTTAACTATATTTCTGAACTATTCTCAACCCATGCACTGTTAATTTCGACCTTTTTGTTCTTAACGTTTTAGTAGAAACTGACGATTTCTTAACGCCTCTTGCTTTATTGCAACATTTCATTTTTTTTTTAAACGCTTTGATATTTAACATTATTTTACTTACAATATAATAAAAAGTCGTTTCTCGTTTCTCAGATATTATTTCAATCTTTTTTTTTTTTTTTCTATCAGGTTTACTATAGTATAATTTATAATTTATACCTCAAGCGTGAAGGTTTTTTTCTAGTCTAGCCAGTATTATATAGCCTTAAGTTGTCACAGAGACTGTTTTTTCTTTTTAAGTATTCATATCTAATAGAAAGTCTTATTAATACCTTAAAATGTTCATTGATGTCAACAAAAAGCTATTATCATGTGTCTATATATTATTATGTGCCATTAAAAATTATTTTTCAGTTAATAAATCGGTTTTTTTTTGTTGGTTTGAAAATTATATCTTTTAAAAATTTTAATCAAACTTCTACACAACCTCTATATTTAGATGTTTTCAAAGTCGTATACACTAAAATCTATTCACGTACGTCGTAAGTAAAAGTAATAGTTAGAGAAACCCAATGCAATATAATTATTTCAGCAATCTATTGTATAAATATCAAGTTGAATTTCTTAAAATTGTACATGCGTCCAGAAAGTACCTATCAAAAATAGTTCCTAGTCGAATTAACTCGTATATTTAACATTAACTGTACTGACAATAATTTATAGTTCTACCTTATTTTTTGTAAAAGTTGCTATATTGTATAGTTTGTTACGTTTGATCCATAAATATCAAAAATTCTTGACATATGATTCTATAAAGTAAATGTCTTAACCTCTATAAATAAAGAACCCCTTAACCTAAAGCATACGAGTATATGATTTCATCAGTTGCGTTGATTTTTGTAGCGGTGAAGAACTGTAACTAAAAATAGAAAACAAGTTTAAAAAACCTAGAAGTTACAATTTAGGACATGAGAAAAAATTTTAGGATTGTTCCAGATATTTGTTAGCTTTAAGTGAAAAAAAACCATCTCTATCTCACCCCCTGGGATGCATATGATTGCTCTCCGATACACTACAAATTTTATTTGAAAAAAATCGAAACAAATTTTTCCTTTCCAAAATATTAAGTTGTTACAAAATAATAATTGGTAAATTATACGTACATTTACTAAAAAAATCCAATAGTTTTTGATCCTCAAACTTGTGACATAATAAGGTATCACATCTCTGTAGCATATTTTTATATTTTTAAATATGAGTCTCATTGTTTATAACTTCTAAGAACAATTAGAAAATTTGTATTTGCTTTTGGGCTCAAACAGAAAATGGGTAATGTTTTTTTACTTGAATTAAAACCATAAGAGCTTTGGACTTGAAAATATTGTTTTCTGTTACAGATATATTGTTTTGGACGCTATTTATTAGTTTGAAGTCGCAAATACGTCTGAGAAAAAATTTCCAAATATAAGTTCAAACTTCAACCTATTTTGAAAGGTTATAAAAATTAGGTAAAATGTTTAGTGATTTTAATACATTTGTATGCGGATCATTTGAATTTTTTTATTTAAAAGAAGATTGTAGTTTTGCATACTATTTATTATTTATACAGACAATAATACTTACATGATAAAGTGATCTAGGTACCTATTTACTCCTACATATTGTCTCAACTTAACTTCTATGTAGGTACCTCGAATTGAAGACGGAACAAAATGTTTTATTTAAAAACTGCCAACACAAATTTGTTGTGGAAATCTCCCTTGTATTTCATGTATAGCAATGCAAATAAGCTGAATGATGTCTGTGATCTTTTTAATACTTCGACTGAAATTTTGACTAATTGCATTGAGAATCTTTGTTAATAATTTATACAGTAATTTGTATTAATAATCTTTCTTGTTTGGTTGATTTGCAATTTGCATAATATAGGATTTACAAACACACTAGTATATCTATAATATATATCGTGCTAAGTAGCTCTATAATTGGAATGTAATTTCTGTTGGGCTAATAAAGGTATTATTATTATAAGAAATAATTATTGAATTGTCCCTAGTGGGTAACTCTGTTGAAATTTTTTATGACATCATGTTTTGAGCATTATCCGCCATCAGGAGAGGTATATTTTTTAATATTTCTGATGGGAATTTCTGAAAGACAATTTCTCAACAATAGTAAAATTATAGACAAAATAGAAGTATCTTCACATATTTAGAGAATAGTAGCACTGCTTCTCAAAAGGAAAAGTGGACATTAAATTTTAGCACAAATTAATCAAGAACTTTTGTTTGAAAAAAAAGGAAAAATTTTCTTACCAAAATATTAAGTTGTTACAAAATAATAGTTGGTAGACTAGACATGTTTTAATCACATTTTACTAATAAATTCCAATAGTTTTGTTCCTCAAACTTCTGATGTAATTAAGGCTTCATATCTCTGTAGCATATTTTTATTTTTTAAATTATTTCATTGTTTATAACACCAACCTAGCTCGTTCCATCCGTCTTATGTACTCGTCTGTGGCGTAGGTGATGTGAAAAGTCTCAGTTTTATAGCGTCTTTTATGGAAATTGTGGTATAGTACAACGTAGGTTGTATATTGATACTCGTAGTACCTGGAATTTAAACGGTTATTGGTTGTTGTTTAATGAAAATATGCCTTTGGAAAATGATGGTTAATTATATCTAACACTCATGCGTTTTTATTTTTTTCTGTCATTATGTTCCCCAATTTCTTTTTCAAGAATCTTGCTTTGTATGTTTTAATATCTCCAGCATATTTTTTTTATGTTTTGCTTTCACCGTTTTTTCTAGTAACTAGAAATTATTTGCTGCAAATTGATACTGGGCGAAGTTTGAAATATTTCTTTTCATTTCTGACACCTGCTTAACAAGAAACCTACGGGTACTTTATTTGCGGGCTCAAAATGCTTTCGATTATGTAGTTTTTAGTTGCGGTCGCTATCTCTCTAGTGGTGTTAAATATCTATCCTTTCAGGTGTTTTGTTAACTTGTTGATAATTGTGACGAAAGCGTATTTTTTAAAACTAGTGAACTTTGTGCCTCAATATTTGTATTTTAGCCACGAAAAGTAAGTTAAAACGGGGGGTCTATATATCTCAGAATTCGGGCAGCTAAACTTAAACAACAGGAAACGCATGCGCACAAAAATTAGGGTTTAATTGCAGCTAGTGGTACTAGTCTTTCAGATGTTCAACTTGTTGGTGGGTATGATAATGTGACGTCAGCCTATTTTTTAAAACTGGTGAACTTTGCACTCAATAGTTTTTTATTTTTAGTCAACTAAAAGTATGAAAAATCTGGCCTATATATCTCAGAATTCAAGTCGTTCGACCTTACGAATAACGTTTGCTCCGACATATTTTTGTTTTTTATATCGCCAGTATGTACTGATGAGATCAGCGCGCGTGCTTTCGAAACTACATCACGCTTATTTCGACGATTGAGTGAAAGCACTTTTTTCGATGGCATTAGTTTACGTACATATTCAAATTGCAAGCTGGTATTTTACTACTTTCTATAGGTGTTAGGTTTTTATTAGTTGCGAGTCTCGACATGTCTCGGCGTCGCGGACGCAAAAATACGCAGGCAGAGGTGGTAGCAAAATCCAAGACTTGCATGGCCGCGGCTAAAGGTCGACAGGGGGACGTCATGGCTTGTCTTAATTACGATTTTCTATAACAGGGTTTTTATTAGTTGCGAGTTGTGACATGTCGCGGCCTGCTTTCGACGTCGCGGCTGGGTCAACGGTCGGAGGGATAATGACGGGCACTTCGGCAGCGGCACCTTCGGCAGGGTTGGGAGCAGGGGCGAAGGTCAACGAACTCGGACATCTTCGGCAGGGTTCAGAGTCGGTGCGATTGGCTGGGGGGCGTGGTTTGGGAGTGGAGGGGGTAAGTTTGGTCAAAAAAGTGCAGGATTTTGCTCCCATAAGAAATACATGGGGAAATTGTGCTCGTACGCACATAGCTATACTACAAATAATATAATAAGTTTTGAGGGCAGAAAACGTAGACTCAACCTAAATATCAAGCGCAATAATAAGAAGTGTGAATGTTGTGCTTCCAATGGTAACTAGATTATTTCGCATGAAGTTTGATATGCGTGGGTACATGTATGGTGGCTGAATTTTGGGCGCTATCCAGCAAACTATTAATCTATGAAGAAAGTAGTTTTTTGTAGAGAACTAAACTTTCTACAAAGTGGCTTAAGTTAATTTAAAAAAACAAATGTATGAAAAAAGTTCTGCTCATACTAAAATAGATTGGTAGACATTAGTGGCGCCCTCTAGTGGTTACGGACATTGCACTATAATATATTGTGGGAGATAATAATTATTTATGGGTGCTAAATATCAATTACCACGCCATCTAAAGGTGTAAGTAGATACACTAAGAGAGTTCCCAGCCACTTGCCCCTTGTTAATCTTCAATAAGACCAGAAATGCCTGTATTTTTGCTACAGGGTAAAATGGAAGCGCATAGAGGTACGTGTCACCCTAGTTGACTGCTAGAGAGTTTTGGACCACGATCTCCCTATAAATTTCCATGGAATCAATAAGCTGCATTCTGGCAGGTGTCATGCAAGATATTCTCAAAATATGTAATTTTAAAGTGACAGGTGCAAGAATCGTCGTCTTTGGGCCATGGATTTCTGGTTAGCCGCTCACTTGGCCGCCGCCTTTCGACGAGAGCGTGATTACGCTTCCGTTGAATTTATTTCGACATGTTTTAGAATTGCTAAGAAATCCAGCCGCCGCGTTTCTAAACCACTTGCGCCATGTAAAATATCCGAGCGAACGAACATGAATCACTCAAGTTTTTGCTCACGTTTGCTTTATGCAAATACAGTGGGTCCCCCATACATCGATATTCCCAAATTTCTTGATAGGTTGACTGGAAAAAATCACCGAATAGCGCAAATGATTTCCCCTAGGGATGCCGTGGTCAAGCCAACTGCATGGCTACTCCATGGCCAAATTTTTAAATATTTCCAACGGATTTTGTTCCTTTACTGCCGTTAATTTATATAATTGATTTTTTAATAAACGTTTGAAAGTGTTTACTTTTATGTATGCTTCCTATACAATTCGTGTGCCTGTTATTGAACGGAAATGCATATTCTAACCTCAAAATAGGTCGCCTATGAAATACCTGTTCATGGTAAAACTCTTGAGCATCTCTCCCGCATATATATTTAATGGGAGAGATGGTGAAGAGTTTTAAACAGCCAGCTGCTAAGAGGTAAGTGCACTGAGGACGATTTTAAAAAAGTTCTCAGGTTGTCAAAAATGGAAGGTCAATTAATGGAACCTACAAATCATTTGAAGTTCCTGGGTCAACTTTAAAAAGGAGCATGTCCAAAACGATTTAGTAAAAAGGAATCTAATTGGGTACTATAATTATCTATATCACCATTTCACCTTTAAGGTGGTCACCATCCGATAAGGAGATAGGGGAGATATGGTAAACAAGGTAATTTTTTTAAAGCCAATTTTTTTTTATTTTTGTGATAGAGAAACTGATTTTTCTTAGTATACCTATGTTCTTTATGTTGTGTAGGACAGCTTGTAAAGTTTTTTTTATCTTGAATTAAACTTTAATTTCCATATTATATAGGTACCTAGTGATTTTAAATTTGATTCACCATCTATCCCTTGTTTACCCTATATACAAGGTGAGTCAAAATGTATAGTAAATACTTTAAAGGGTGTTCGGCAGGTGGTTTTAAGGGGGGTCTTTCATATAAAATTTTTTGATTTGGGCTTTCCTTGCCAAGTTATTCGGGTCTACAGGGTGACCCAAAAGTATTTTTTATTAATTTAACAAAATTAGAACACCCTATTTCAAGAAAACCAATGCTGTTTTCACCAATGTCCAATTGGTATTTTTTCCCTTATTTTGAATGTACAGTCAATCTGTAACGTTTGAAAGCGGTAGGTAAAAATTTTATGTTTCGAATGTTGAAGCCTTGTTTTGGGGCACGTTTTGCCAATTTCAACGCAAACGGTTGATTTTATCGTTATGAAACAAGAGTACACTTTTTGCAAAATGAAAAGATACACTGAAATGATGGATCTGCAAGACCAAAAAGATAACCTGAAAAAAGTTTGAGCAAAAAAAATTAATAGGGGTTGTTAGTTTTTATCCTTTTTTAGGGCACTGTGTAAATGAATAAACTACCCTAAGGCGTCTTCCAGTAAGTAGATAACACACTCCAAATTTCAAATTTTTAAGTAGCGCCATTATTGAGATTTAAATAAAAAAAATACTTTTGGGTCTCCCTGTAGACCCGAATAACTTGGCAAGGAAAGCCCAAATCGAAAAATTTTAACCCCCTTAAAACCACCTGCCGAATATCCCTTTAAAGTATTTACTATACATTCTAACTCACTCTGTATAACTTTGTGACTCTGGAAAATGTACTTATAGGTACTTAGGTATCCTCATTTAAGAATACATTGTTCTACCACGATTAATATCTTTCACTGGATTCCTCTTGATGTTCTGAGAGTCATTTGCTTTTGAGTGCATTGATTCCTATAAAAGCGCCCGAGGAGGCGTCTTACGATACTAAAATTTTCACTTTTATAAAGTTTACACACTCCTAGGAATATCACTACCTTATGGATGTTTGTTCACTAAAATTTGATCACAAAGATTTTGAGGGATGCAGTGAAACCCTACGGTGTTATTTTCTGATAAAATAGTAAAAAAGTAAAATTAGTTTTTAATATTCAACTTTAGCACCCTGTATTTTGAAACAGACGCGTCTAAATGACATAAGAAAAGTCTTATTATTTCGGTCCAAAAAATCTGTAGACCTTGTATATTAACATTCTATCCCACATTGTAAATGGATTGTGCCGTTCGGTGTTGATCCATTTGGACACAACTCAGGCTTAATTCAGATCATAGGTAGATAGTTGATTTCTACACATTTGATTGGAAGACGCTAGGGGAATAACCAAACGAATTGTTTTCCCATGTGCGCTTATTCTTTTTGTTTTGTGGTTGGTACCCAGATATACCTGTAATTTCTGTACCTCGATCATTCTTGGCTGTGTTCTTAAGTTTTTAGTGTTTTCGGTTCCTGACAGAGTTAACAAGACGACGCTGTATTATATACATTTTCCCTTCCCTACCATTATTTGAAGATTAACTAAAGCCTTGTCGTCCTGTGTATTTTGTATATAATAAAAAGCTAGAAACAGTCGAGTGTCTCGGTCTACAAACCCACCTTTGAACGATTTAGCATGTAACCATGCAGTCTATCTGATATTGGATGCTGGTTCACTCTGCTAGTTAACGAAAGTAATTTTGTTCCATAATCCATTAAATTATTTTTGTTATATATTTGGGGACGTTAACTGTCATATCATTAAATAAGTTAGAGTTTCCCCAGTTTATCCGTATAGCTTAGAATCACCCTGTATACGTAAAACCATGATTTTGAAATTAGCAAAAACCTGGTTTTAAGGCTTTATTTGAATTAGTGACATTTACTTGAATATATTAGGGCAATTGACTTTTTATAAAATCTTGGTAGTGTGTACACCTTACGTGCTGAGACAAAATCAACAGAAAATTTAATAGCAAGAATTTTGTTTTAAGAAGCCGGCATAGTTTATAAATATGCTTAACTCTACTTTGTTAAAGTGTACCTACCTGTACACACATATTTATAGACTTTATTGATAATAAAACTTCTCTTATCGAAACTATGTTAAAAAAAAACTCGGCATATTTTGCGTTTCAGTTATATTGGAGCTTCTAGGAAATGAACGTAGGTGCAGTAGTGGCTGATGAAAATATGTAAATAAATGAAAGATAATTCGACTGTAAATGAGATGTGAGATGTGGAAATTGATGCAGGCCAACTATTTTTCAAGCAGGTCTGAATTCTAGAATAATACTAACGCTTTGACTTTGAGTTTTTACTGAAATTCTCACCAAGCTAAATATTTTTAAATTATAGGTTAAATTACGGTTCTTCAGCCAATCATATATTAATTAGTATAATTTATTTTCATAAACGAAGCTTCCGGTCACCAATGTGACCTTCGTCAGGGCTGAAATTTAATTTTATTATGTTAAATTTGTAATAAATATTAATAAAAATACCCAAAAAATTTTATAAATTGAATTATTTTTAATACTAGGAATAATGATGTTGACCAACACCCTGGAAAATATCAAGTGTATGCTACACCGTTGTACTGAGAACAAAGAGTGTTCGGAAAAATGACGTTCGAGTGGTAGATAATCATTTAGGGAATTAACCCATTAGCCCCCATTGTACTTAAATGAGTACAGCCGAAACTAGGCTAGTGGTGCCATCTATCATTAAGTAGATGAAGTAACCAATAGTCATACAATGTTAAGAAGACCTCTACAATTATTCTTTCTTCTCTCCATTTCTTAAAAGTTCATAGATGACATCATATATATGAAGTTTGAAATTTGACAGTTCATGTGTACACTCACATTTTCGGGTTGCATGTTGTTCTATTTTCAGATATTTGATATAATTTGAGTATTGTTATTATTTTTGCTGGTGATTACTATTTGTTATACATCAAAAAAGGGTAAGTTATATATAGTTTGGCATTATTTTATCTGTTATGTTTGTAGTATCACTATAAACATAGCTGTACTCAGTTGAGTACACTGGACAATAGTATAAGCTTTTGATTTCTTTTCAGATTTCTAGAAACCGCGTATAATGGAAATGGGTTTTGACTCGAATAGCCCGGCAATTTCACTTGGAGCTTTCTATGGCCGTAAGAAGCTACCGAATTTGGATGCCGCAGCAAATTTTGTTGCTTCATGCAGCAGCCAAAATGTTGATGTAGTCATTCTACCTCCAAATCCTGACCCACTGACAGTCGAAGAAGATCTGGATGAGGATAATCTAGATCCCGCGGATTTACCTACTGATGTTCCTGGTATGTTAGAAGTTTTCGTACATCCTGCAGACAACGGATGAGAAACTGGATCAGATTCGGAATGGGACGATAGTGACGATGAGCTACTAAGTACTAAAATAATAAAACTGTTGTCTGAAAGTAAGTCCAAGAGTAGAGAATCCTGTAAAAAGGATCCAAATTTTTTGATACCAGAATGGAAAAAACTCGACCGTACATATACTCGTTGGCAACCGATGTCCAATGGTGCATCTGAGAAAGCTGAACTTGTTATTGAAGAACTCAAGACCTTTAAAAGTCTAAAAGCTATATTCGAAAAATTGATTGACGCCAAAATTATACAACATATTGTGGATCAATCAGTACTTTATGCCCGCCAAAAAAATAACCATATGTTCTCACTAATGACTGATGAACACAAACACTTTTTTGGGATAGTCATTTTTACCGGCTATATCACAAATTGCCCAGAGAACGTCTCTATTGGTCACTTGATGAGGATCTTCATGTGGATATTGTTTCGAAGTGCATGTCCAGAAACAGGTATTTGGAAATAAAGAAATATTTACATATAAATGATAACACACAAATAAATGATGACCATATGTATAAAATAAGGCCTCTTAAGGATATGCTGAATGCTAATTTCCAGCAATGGGGCGTATTTCATCAAACTTTATCCATAGACGAAACAATGGCCAAATGCTATGGCCACGATTCAGCTAAACAATTTATTAGAGGCAAACCTTGTCGATTTGGCTTCAAAAATTGGTCACTTTGTAGTTCAAATGGGTATTGTTACGCCATTGGTACCTATTGTGGAAAATCAAAAACTAAGGAAGATGAAATTCGGCTTCCTCTTGGCTCTAAAGTTGTGCTATCATTATTGAAGTGTGTCACAGTACCTAATGAAGTGTGTCACAGTACCTAATGATCACATTATATTTTTTGATAACTATTTGACTGGCTTACCTTTACTAAGTAACTTGAGGGAGCAAGGGTTCAGAGCAACGGGCACTTTGAAGCAAAACAGGACAGAAAAATGTCCATTGTTGTATGTAAAAGAGATGGAAAAAAGAAAAAGGGCCACTTATGACAGCTTATTTGATACCAAAAATAAGATTCTTTTGGTACGTTGGAATGGCAGTAGCAATAGCAACAAATTATGATACGGTGGTGCCACAGTGCCACTACAAAAAGTAAAACGATGGTGCAAGGAGACAAAATAGAAAACCGATGTAGAGCAACCAAATGTTTTCAAAGCGTATATCCGAGGAATGGGCGGTGTAGACTCGAATGACCAGGGAGTGAAGCGGATTTATTACTGTTTACAAGAAATGTTACTCGGCATTACCTTAGATTTGCAACAAAATAAAACAGAAAATCTAGGAATAGTACCGGCGTTCTCAAAAGTATTGTTCAAGATCCTTTTGGTCACTATCCTCAAAAGATTCCTAATCAACTTCGTTGTCACATTTGTCATGCGCGAGTAAGATGGCAGTGTAAAAAGTGTGTTATCACTTTGTGTATTGAAAGCGGGCCCGTAGCTAGGGGGGGGGGGGCAGAGGGGGCGATGCCCCCTCTGGAAAAAATTGTTGCCCCCTCTAGTGATATTCAATGAGTCATGATAAAATGGCAAACTTGGTATATTTAGCGTTTGAAAGCAAACAGACCCGTCAAATTAATTTTGATTTATTTGTACAAAAATTTAATAATAATAAAAAAAAAGTTACAAATTATTTTAATTCGCATAATATAGGGTGTTCTTATATGAATTATCTTGTATGGCAGTAGGTTTTTCTTTAAATAAGTAGATTATGTGGTAGTAACATACCTACTTAATACTTTGTTATTTTTTGTATTTTTTATATTATATAACTGGTTATGAGGCTGAGTTAAGTTTGTGATACCACAGAAAATATATTCATAACAGAGAGCTCCTTAATGACAGTTGTCAAAAGGACTCCAACTTTGAAGCTTAATAATTTCAAAATGCATTGATATTGAGGTCCACTATTAAATGTTGGCTCATCTACGAAAGATTACCTATATTTTGGGAAAATATCATTTCATAAGAAATGCAACCTGCTTGTTTTATTTGGAGTCTGTAGTTGGAGTCCATTTGACAGGTATCGTTAAGGAGCTTTCTGTTGTGGAACTACATTTTCTGTGGTGATACCTACGAATACATTTAGTATTCGCGCATTAGATTTTTTTTTTTTGTTATGAAGAAGAAAAATATACAGTGTGGTCATTTAAGTGTGCAACATATGGGATTTTTTTTTATTAATTGCACAACGAAAATACAAATATTCCAGAAAGTTGGTGCATGTTCGACAATCATATTAGGCGCACTTAGCATACATAGGGTAGGTCAAAAAATATAAAAATTGTACAAGAGTAAAGTATCCTATTTCAGAAAATTCAGCAAAATCTTATTAAGAAAAGTTGTCTAGAATTAAAAGTTATGTCTAAATACCAAAACATGGCCTCCTAAGAAAAATAAATATATGTTTTTTTTAAAAACATTAATAATTTCCTAAAAAAAATTGTTTTAATATTCACCCTAAACAGTTTCATAAATCAATCAAAATTATATCAATTTCACATAACTTTGTTTAAATTCAAGCATATTTGTAAAATTAACTTAGATTTTCATTTTTTTAGAGAATCACAAACTTCATGTTTGTTGCAACGATATTAAACAAAACTTTAAAATTTCGCAAAAATTCTTCCGAACAAGGTAAAACATTAGTAATGATAATGTGTAATTAAAAAACTCTCATTTGAGGTGCAAAATTTTTATTTTAAATGTTTATTAAAAAACTGGAAATTAATTGACAAACAATTTTTTTCTTAGGAGACTATTTTTTGGTATTTAGGCATAGCTTTTAATTCTAAACGACTTTTTTTAATAACCTTTTGCTAATTTTTTTTTAATAAGGGTACTTTACTCTTGTGCAATTTTTATATTTTTTTACCTACCCTGTACCCTGTACTGTATGCTGTTTAACTTGCAACGATTCTAAGTGGAGCTAATATGATTATTGAACATGCATCATTTTTTGGTAATGTCTGTATTTTAGTTGTGCAATTAATAAAAAAGTCCCATATGTTGCACACTTAAATGACCACACTGGGTGGAATGCATAAAAAGTAGTACCTAGGTGCTAATGCTTCACCAAAAAGTATCTACTTTGTAGCATTTGCTTTTACATTTGCTTTTACATAGAAGCATCTGCTTCACTCAAGTGAAGTAAATGCTTCTATGTAAAAGCAAATGCTACAAAGTAGATACTTTTTGGTGAAGCATTAGCACCTACTACTTTTTATGCATTCCACCCACTGTATTAAATTTTTTTGTTAACAATTTGTTTCTTTTAAATAAACATAAAAATTGCTACTTTCCCTTTTTCTGTATTTTGAAATTATGGTCAAATCTCGCCCCGCCCCCTCAAAAAATATTGTTGCCCCCCTAAATATCGAACCTGGCTACGGGCCTGCTTGAAAGACAGTGTTTTGAAAATTTCTACCCACAATAGTCACAGATTATCCTGTAATCTGTGCAATAGTCTCATATTTGCCCAGTGTACTCATTGAATTTTTGTAATTGTAATTTTTTTCCAAAATATTTTTTTTTTCGTAAATATGTATTTAAAATATGGAAATAAACTATTCCTGAATAAAAGTAATAAGAATGTGAAGTGCGCTAATGGGTTAAATTTTCCGATAGTGGATTCCTATTTATTTAACGAAGACAACTTTAAATCATTTACAACGGTTTTGTGTTTTCCTTTTACCTTCAAAAATAACATTATTTTTACTCGCGAACGGTCAAAGGTTTGTAATGACCGAAACATAAATTAAATAGTATTTAGTCAACAATCTACTTTGTCTACAAACTTCAAAATAAAAAATAAAAAACAACCTTTTTAAAAACAAGCTTTTATTTAAGCCATGTACTAAAACGAATAAAACAAGTTTAGGTTTTTGCTAAGATAATTCAATGCCAAATTGCGACAAGTTTTTGTAAATCAAAAACCTTGTCGCGCGAATTGTAAAGAAAATACATACTTTGGCTAGTAGGTACTTGCTTATCAACCAATCACTGTTCAATAACATTAATTATTGGTACCTACTTTTTTATGCAGATTTGGTTTAAAATTCAGCTGCAAAATTTCAGTAACTAAACTTAAACCTAAGCTTGTTTTAAGAAGATTTTTTTATTTCTTATTTTGTTTTGTGTTTTTTAGTACCTATTTGATTCCCTTGCCAGGAGGGTGGTAAAGAAAGTTAGTCCGCCATCTTGGGGCACCCGCCATATTTGATTTAGTATTATCTCACTTATCTTATCATTTTGTACGCGTTAAACCCTTTCATTTGATACTCATGTCAAGTAGCTTATGAAGAAATAGGTAATCCGCCATCTTGGGGCGGCCGCCATACCTATTGGCTTTCGTATGATGTCACTCACCTTATTGTTTTCTACTTGTCAAATCCTATTGGTACCCATGTCGAGAGGTTGTGAAGAAATAGATAATACGCCATCTTGGAGTGGCGGCCATCTTAAAAAATCACAATACTGAGTATACTAGATTGCATTGTCACCAGAAAAAAAATGTACGCAAAATTTCTGCTCAATCGGTTGGGTGGAAGTGGTTTAAAATTCAGGTGCAATATTTCAATACCTACACACACAAAGAAAGTTAATTAAAAGCTTGTAAAAAAAGAATATATTCCCTAGGACACTCTGTCTGTATAGTATATATCAACACTTTTTTATTAAATTTGTACTTTTTCACTAATGACATAATGTCATTTTAAACATATATCTAAACCATAGTTGTATGTGGATCTATTTGATATATCTCAGGTCCGTAGCTAGGGAGGCCAGGCAGGGCCTGCTCCATTGAGAAAAAAAGCATCATCATGATGTCTTTTTTAATTTATTATACCTCATTTAAAGTGAATTCGTCTTTAAAATTTCTAAATATACTGCCTGCGGTGCATTTTAGTGAGCAGACAGCAGACAGCTATACGATAATCTTTATTGCCCCACCTTCGAACTAATTTCAAGTTACCTATACCTACTACACTGGCCAGAAAAATGTTTGCACAAATTATAGACAAAATATGGTCCACTGAATGAATATGATAATTCATAGGGCACTATGAGCACTAACTTTTATTTTTACTTCCATCATATCACGAAATAGTGTTCAGTGTTGTTACTGATAATAACAAGAACTGAATTTTTGTCAGTTAAAAAGCATTCTTGATAAAAGTTGATGCATCATTTCAAACTCAAAACGCATATATCAAAATTTAAATATATCTTTTTGGATACGAGGTAGATTCAAAAATATCAAAATATATAGTTCAAGAGTAAAGTACCCTTATTTTTTAAATTACGGTAAAAAGTTTCTTACAAAAGTTGTTTGAAATCAAAAGTGGATGTCAGATTTAAAGTCACAGCCACCTATTAAAAAAACTTAACTTTTTTTGTATTTTTTTTTTCGATTACCCTGTGTCTTACAAAGAAACAAAAACCGTCAGCGCAACTTATCATCGGATAACACATGAATTTGCTACCAAACTTTAATTTTGTTCGATTAGCAGCTAGAAATTTAAATTAATCGAAATCAGAGTTTAAAAATATTATATTTTTGTGTCAAACTTTCTGCCGGTCACTGTATATTATATACAAATACCTACAGGGAAATGCCTATTACTTCGAAAATTGGCACTTACTATGTAAGTATGATCCCTAAACTGTGGTTTGGGGAGCATCCATACGATACTATAACAGTAAATCACTTGCAGAACGAGTTTTGAACCGAACTGCGCATGTCGTCACCGGGTGACAAAATGTATGTCGATAATCAAACGTCCCATCGCTCTTCATTTAAGCCGCGAAAGATCGCCTTTCCTATAATCTGTAATCTAACAGACCATAAATGCGCAACAAACCATATTAAAAATTATGTGTTTTGATCTCAAAGCCCACAAAATTGATTTTGAATGGAATTACAACTAACCTTCCGGAACTTTAAATATCCTCGTGAGCTTATCTTGTTATAGGTAAGTTTTATAGTATCATGGGGAGCATCTAATGATGGTATTTTAATCGAATATAATGCACTCAGTGTACACTTTCTGAAGACAACATTTCTCGCATGGATGTACATACCTTCAAAAAGTTTAGTACTTCGTACGCTACTTCCGATATATCGAAAAAACACTCAAACGGTAACCAAGAAATTAGCAAGCCACCAAACAATTATATCTCCTTTTTCCAAGTTAACAATACGCCAGGATGGAAGTGATAGGCGCCACAGTAGGTATTTATGTTGGGTATACCATCATTTTGCATTCCTAGCGCTTTGTTCTTGTAAGAAATAAAGACTGAAGGCGGTAATAAACGTTATCCATATAAGGTGTTACACAGATAAGATCCAAAAATCAGTATGAGCACGACTTTCATCGTATATAAGATTAGTTGTATCGCACGAATCATTGTGGGAATGAAAGGTGCCGGCGTTTTATTTATATTATTTTATAGTCGTTTTATTTTATAGCCCCATTTTTTAGTTGTGGCGGTACGTGGGACAGAAACAAAATTTAAGTCAGCGCTTCGTATATTTACCTAACTCTTCGTCCAAGTCGTCAAAACTTTTGGTTATCTCCGCACCCTCCAGCACTCACGCTATGACATTTATCTTATATACTTTTTTTAAGAATCGTTATATTTTCCGAAGTAAACAATTTGTCATGCCTCTCTATCGGACTTTATGCGTATGTTACATACCTGGCCCATTTGTAATTATTACATCTCCATAAAGTGGTTATTTTTTACCGACTTTGACGAACTTTTGTAGCCCTTGAAAAACTGCATTTTCTGGCAGGTTGAGGGATTCCTATTACACAAACCAATTCCTATTTTGCATTTTTCCTGTTCAAACTGAGTAGGTACGCCATTGTATATTCAGCGTCTCCAAAAACGGGTCTGTACCAAAGTCTAAAAGTATAGGACATAATAACAATCTGCTATTTTACATTTCAAAATTAAATTTTGAATATAAGTGTATTGTGCGGATCAAGTTATCCATGAAACAAAAAGTAAAGATAATCCAAAGCAAATGAATTTGTTAGGAAAAGTATGCTACAGAATATAAACTAAACCTAAACTAAATATTTTGCGCTTTTACTGATCCTCTAGTTAACTGATCCAATCCAAGAATTGTTATTAAAATTCTAGTTTAGCCACTCCGTTACTATTGGTACATTGCGGACCTCGGATCCATCTAATTGCAACTTAAGAGCATCTAAGTCAATGCATCGTGTATTGCCTTCCAAAATTGTATGGCGCTGAATACTCCAGAACAGAAATATTATTGGGAATCTTTTCTTGGAAATATATTTAAATGGAAATTTATTTTGAAATTTTTGAGAAAAGAATTTTGGGAAGGAATAATACACGATGTACCCACCGTTTCAGATGAGCAAGTACCTACACATATATGAATGCAGAATTATTGGCAACCATTGACAATTGCCCGATTACTAATGCACACAAGGTGGTGCACCCTTCACCTAACTCATACAAACTGATTTTACTGATTTTAGTAAATTGGCTCAGAGATATTTTGAAAAGAGTAATGTTTTGCTATTTCATCAGATCTCTGTAGCTCCGTTATTTCTGATTATACAGAAAAACTGTAGAGACAAAAATTGTAGATAATTTTGGGCTTAACAAGATCAAATGAATCAAAAGATGATCAAATTCTTTACGTTGTTTGTGATTTTTGAGATATGACATAAACTTGTGTGTGTTTTTTAATGTAAATCATAGTTGGCTATGGCCTTATCAAATCGGCCATTTTTTGAGATTTCGAATAATATAATACTCGGCATAGTTATTATAAAAAATAAAATAGCTACGGCTAATTTTCTGATTTTTTTAAATTTTCACATACCTAGTCAGCAATGGAATATTTTCATAATTACGTCATATTTTATAGTAAGACATACTTCAAACTTTCAAATATTTTATTTTAAGCTGGTAACAAAATGTAACAAAATAAAACAAAAATTATCATGATGGAGCTCCACCACATAATTATTTGCCAGTAAGAAATTACCTAAATCAGCTCTATCCAAATAGTTGGATAGGGAGAAATAGACCTATTTTCTGGCAGCCCCGATCCCCCGATTTGTCTGTTTTGGATTTCTTTTTGTGGGGAACAGTACAAAATAAAGTATGAAACAATTGTTGAATTAAGAGCAGCTGTTTTAGAAGCAATTGCCAGTATTGACAGGCGCTCTCTAAAAAAGGCGACAAATTCAGCTTAAAAAAGATGCAATATTTGCATAAATAATAATGGTGGATTGTTTGAACACCTTTTTTATTTTCAAAGGTGACCTTTTAAAATAATAATAATTTGAATTTGAGTTTTTTAATTTTTGTTTTATTTTGTTACATTTTGTTACCAGCTAAAAACAAAATATTAGAAAGTTTGAAGTATGTCTAATTATAAAATAGAACGTACTTATGAAAATATTCCATGGCTATGTGAAAATTTTAAAAAAATCAAAGAATTAGCCATAGCTCTTTTATTTTTTATAATAACTATGCCGAGTATTATATCTTTGGAAAGCTCAAAAATATGGCCGATTTTATAAGGCCACAGCCGACTATGATTTACATTAAAAAAAAAAACACAAGTTTATGTCATATCTCAAAAATCACAAACAACATAAATATTTGGATCAGATTATCTTATTAAGCCCAAAATTATCTACAATTTTTGTTTCAACAGTTTTTGAGTATAATAAGAAATAACGGAGCTACAGAGATCTGATGAAATAGCAAAAAATCACTCTTTTTAAAATATCTACTGAGCCATGAACTTTTGTAAAAATCCAAAAGGGGCATTAGATTGAGCCTTCAAAACTGCAATCCTTTCCCCTTTAACTTTTGTTCTAGCTCTGCTAGTTTCCGAGATCCCCATAGTGGGCATCGAAAAAAACTCACCCTGTATGTAATATTTGTCAAAACAATGCAACCGATTTGTCAAATAATTCTCAAAAAAGCATTACCGCAGCTTAATTTTCATATTTAAGCTGTGGCATTACTCCCAGCAACATAAGACAAAAGCTGGTACGCTGACCTTGAATCGCTGTTTGTGACAGTGTAAGTATAATAAGACTAATAAGAGCTACAGTAACATATAAGGGTTTTTCCAACAGAGTTTTGAACAATTCTCAAACCAGCTATCGATCAACTGATTCGACAAATACTTCTGGAATATTATTTTCTTGTGTTTTGATTGGTTAAAGCCAGTTCTGGAACGGTTCAGAACTGCATTTGTAATAAGCCCATGGTGTTATTTGTGAACTGAACTAAGTTAGAGACCTTAATGTAAAAAAAAGGCGGAGTTCAGTGATAGTCAACCAATGTTGTCTATCCTGCTCTACTCAACCGCAATACATGATTTTAAGAAATACATTTTTGGCGTAACATACTAAAAATAATGTACCTAATATATTGTTTTAGTTTAGTATATAGGTAATTAATTGTTTTTATCAACAATCCAAAGGAAAGAGAAGACTAAAAAAAAGGAAAAAAAATCCTATATAGATTGTTTTGCCTGTTAAGGTACCTAGTATTTAGAAATATCATGAGAAAATTTTGTAGGAGACATTGATTTTAAGTTTTATGGAAGAGAATTACATAGGCTTACTATGTTGTAAGTGAAACTTCTCTCAAAAAACGTGGTTTTATGGACAGGTGGTGTCAGCAAACCCTTATAACGAACATTTAGATTATGCACGTGAGAACGAAAGACAATTTTATTATCTATATAAGTAAGGCGGTGTTTTATAGTTAATAATTCTATGGTAAAAACAGGCTGAGTGAACCCATCGCCTACCTTCCATATTCAACCATTTTGATTCCAACACTTATGAGAGATTTTCTCAAATTTTCGTATTCCATATATTAAATGGAGGCAAGAATTTTGCACTTTTTGAATTCTATACTTTTGAGTTTGAGTTAAACAATTACCATAAACAACATCCGCATGGTTGAACACGGACAGAACGAGAGAATCACACAACAACCTTTTGAGTTTCACCGACAAGTCATGACGACTGGAATAAACCAATTTTAACCCGACGTATGCACGTTGAATACAATCTGAGACATGCCGCTCAAACCGTAGAGAATTGTCAAACATAAGGCCAAGATTCCGGACATTATTTTTTACTTCTAGTGCATTGTTATCTATTGTTACATCAACCTGATCCTTCACCAAATTAACGTCATTTTTTGGACCAAACAGCATTAGGCAACATTATTTTGGGTTCAGATGTAAAGAATGTTTCAAAGAGAGAGACCTTAGGTTCTCTAAATCACTATTTAAGTTGTCGATGCCTTCCAAGACATTTTCCTTTTAAAAATATCTGAGTATCATCTGCATAGTATTGGGCTTTACTATGTTTTAGAGCAGTTTGTATATTGCAAGTATAAATGGCATACAGCAGAGGACTAATAACTGATCCCTGGGGCACACCACATGTTACAGATAATTCTGTTGACACAACACCCCCAACTTTAACACATTGGGTCCTGCCAGCTAGATATGGCGGATGCGACTGTCTTGCATTTTTATATTATCATTTCATAGTGCGCTTGTGTCTGCATCTTGTCAATGTAGCGCCGATGATGAAAGTAATACTTAATAATGAGTAATGAGTGAGAGTGAGGGTCTAAGACTCGTGCTGGGCCGTCGCAGCAAATATGGAGATGGAGACGGGTGCCACGGTACTGTACTGCAGTGCCACATAGTTGTCAAAAATAATTGCGACATTTTCAAATTCTTAAAATTTTGCCACACGTTCCTTTCATGCTCGAGCATATTCAGCTTTTCCTAGGGAACGTTCCTTTTTATAACCTTTTCTGTTCATGAGAGTTTTATTTCATCATTTAAGAGACTCGGAACTAGTTTTAAATACCTACGCCTTGTGCGTTTGCAGTGTATTTAGATTCTAACTATCTTAAGAAATGCTGTATGAAAATTAGCTACTAGGCTCAAGCCGATTTTGCATCTCATAACTCATATGTATTTGTTCTAATGGGAACTACCTACCTTTTCCCTGAAGCGCATAATTATAATTAAAGTGTTATAACGTTTAAAACGCAAGCAGGGACTGTAGGATACCGGTACTAATAACAGCCATAAAATATTATTATGGTAATTCGAATGCCATATATTCTCCCATAATGCGATAGACGCTAATGTGATCAGACCTAATTACTTCCAATATTTTAATATAAATTTTTCATTATTTATACTCACGGTTATAATAATCTGATGGACTTTAAAGAGGAGGGCCAATACTCCATAAAGATTACCAAGAGTTAGTCCTTAATTGCAGGATGAACAGGTATAGGTATAGTGTATACAAGTTGTTCCAAATCAATATTCACATATTTTAAGTGGTGGCTGTTGAGGAGATTTTATGAAAAAAAAAACCTTCATATAAACATGTGGCCCAAAACACTTAGTTCTTGATGTACAGAGAGTTAAAAGTTGAACTCCAAAGTCTTTAATATTTTCGAAACGTTTAAAGATAAGTACACAAATGAAGTTTTAATGAATTTAAATTGTATTTCAAACAAAACAAAATGTCAAATTAAATTCACAGATTTCTATATTTAATTAAAATAATCCATAGAAAAAGTACAAAATGCAATGCGTGCTAAAATAGTTATTTATGTACCAAGGCACTGAAGTTCAACTTTTTATGACTCATGTGGAATTTAGTTGCCGAGGCCTCTGGCAAATAAAATATTATGCTCAATTTTTTTTACGAAGTGAATGTCTTATTATTTCGACTTGTATGTAATAACAGTTTAGTATTATATTTATCTTGCAAAAGCCTGTATTAATTGTTATATTCGGTCAATCCTCGGAACTTTTCAAAATGGACGATTTTCTAAAATCAATATGTGCACTGTCTAATTGCTGCACGGAATTTTATTTGGCAGGACAAATTCCTTGATATTCTTATTTATCTGTCCTTATTCCCCAACAAGTGTCCAATCAGAAAAAAGAATGAGCTGCGGCCCTCTCGCATTGGAACTATATGCAAATTTTGATCGAAAGATAGTTAATATCATATTTATTTTTTAAAAGTACGGAATATTTACTCTAAACATATGTATATTTCTGTTAAGTATACTATTCCTTGAAACTAATATTTTCTTTGTTAAATTATTATATTTAAATTTTCTCTGGAACATACATAAGTTAGGCAGCATCCGAAACTACCATTTGTTAATCGTATATTAACTTTAATTAATGTCAATAAACGTTTCTCCCAGTGTAAAATGCGAGCATTGTTGAAAATTTTTTGGTGGCACAAATAGCTCGATTTATTTTCAATTGGATTGTTATTTAATTTTTATTAGTGTTGTAAGCATATAAAATGAAAACTTCACCAGTTGTATGTTGAAAAAAGTAATAAAATATTTGGTAAAAAGGGAGTATTAAATAAAAATTATTCCGTTAAAATCGGTTTACTGTTGTTTGTGTTAGTCAAAACCTGCTCGGAATGAATGCGAGCTTTGATAGAAAAATTACTGCCGGTTACAGGGCCATTTTAAAGTGCAAATATCCCAAAAACGGTTGCTCGTAGAGATATCTACAAAGTACGTTTATTCGCATTACAACCTCATATTTATGTCATAGAAACAATGCACTTAAAGCTAAAAAAGTTCTTACGTTTTAAAACATGTAAAGTACCGTAGGTGGCGACCCCTCTAAATCACATAAGATCTATGCTATTATTTGAATTCCTAGCCCCCGTCACCAAATTTCTTGCTGATATTTCTGACACCCTGCTCCATCTTAGGTATGGGTATTTCTCTCTTAATTTTAAAAAACCATGTCCCAGCGTGTAATAACTTTGAAAAGTTGTTTTAGATAAACATTTTTTTTTTTCAGAAATGTTATACTTACATATTGTTTAGCTAACAGAAAAGGGATAATTTAATGGAAATGATTTCTTTCTTCTTTTTTCAGAAAACGTCAAATATGCAAAATGTCACTTCTGTCCCTGTCCCCAGTACTAAAATTATGACCTTGACCCTCAAAGAAATAACCAAGGATAGAGGGAGTAAAAACAAAAAGTAAACAAAGCCAACATCTTTTTGAGTGATGTCGCGTACTTCATTGTTTACAGCATTTCCATTTCAAAATAGAAGAGTTTAATAATGAGATTCAATGAAGGCACACCTCCCATAACGCTAAATTAACAAATGTAGTTATTAATTTCATGTATGTAACAATTTTAAACTAAAACTAAATTGCGCTGTAATTATAGTATCTAATTATCACTTTAATAAAATCGCCACAGATACCTCAAACCGCCCGACATGGCAACGCTGCTTTTGCTGCCGCGGGCGCCGCGTCCGTTAACTCAGGGGTATTTGTTTTGTGTATGCCCAGCATGTCAAGTTTTCCGATTGTTTACGTATGCATTTTTCCCGTTTTTAAGTGTTTTTCTGTTAATTTATAGGCTATTTATTAGTATTTAGGATATAGTGACTGATTTTGTATAGAATGGGACGAAGAAAGTGTGTGGTATGTGGCTAAATTGGGATTTCTCAGGATATAACCTTTCTCAGGTAAACGTTGTACACACGGGCCTCCTGTTTGTTTACTTCGGTAAATTTGCATAAGATGTTGGTTGACTACAAACGTATGTATTTTAAGGCTGTTGCTCCCTCTATCCTTGGTTATTTCTCTGAGCCTTGACCATATTTTGCTGGTTAAAATACTATCATTAAAAGACGCATTTATTTAAAAAATGAGTGTTGGATATGTACTAAAAATGAAACTTCCCCACGAAAATACAAAAAATAAGTTCCACTTCTCAGCAAATTTAAGTTGTCCCCAAAGTTTCTAGGTTAGTGCTGTCCCGCTTGAATATTCTTACCCTATAGATGGGTCTGTCATGCAACAAATCATTTCCTGATCGTCTTCAAATGTGACATGTTTTTTCATACAATTCTTAGAAGATTTTGGTGAAAAAACGTGACAAACACTGAAAAGGTATTTAAAATAAACTTTTAGTCTTTACTGTCCCTTGGCAGAAATGTCTTTAACATCTAAATTTGATATTTATCGAGATTTTCGGCGTAAAAACAGATGAAATTACAAGTCTATGCAATCATAATAGAACGGTAAACATAACTTACAATTTTTTAGTGCAATAAAACGTGAATAATGTCACATCTGTCCCGTGTCACTGTTTTCCCCATTTTTATTATTTTAAAAGGGGACAGATGTGACTCAAGAGGACAGAAGTGACATCAATATTGAACTGCTATTGGCTTGGCTATTAATCCGATTTAAATCGGTGTCAAAGCAAGGCGGCAAGCCTTTAAAATAAATATGTCAAGTAATAGAAACTGAAAATAAATTTGAAGAAACCTTTTTACAGAAAAAGGTAACCAGAGATTTTCAAGGGTTCGTTTATGTATTTCCGGACATTATAGATATTTACGAATTTACCTACGAAGATGTTATAGGAAAACTAGAAGAACCCACAAATTATGGCCGTGGATTACTAAAATTTAACACCATACCTATACCGATTAAAATAAGTTTTAAATACTTTACTAGTTGTTGTTCCCCACAATGCGTGTTCATTTTGTAGAATGTTAATTTTTTGATCAAATTTTCTCAGTTTTAAATATATTTGACAAGTTAACCTAATAATATATTATTGTGTCACTGCTGTCCTTCCTTTCGTCGCTACTGTCCCCTCGTGTTTTTTACAAAAAAAAAAATTATATCATTATTCGCGTTCTGGCTTTTAAAGCTTCATCATGTACCACTAACTAAACCATAAAAACGATACCATAACCAAATTAAGAACTTCCCTTTTCAGTAGTATAACGTTCTTTTTTACTTCGGAATTAAACTTTTTACAAAAGTACTTTTTCTTTGCAGTCGGTCTGATTTTTGAATATTAAATATTTGACAAACGGAAATTTATACTGTTTAGCGTATTTCCCGTTCTGATTTCCCTTTCTAGATGCGGGGCTTCCTTATAGCCTGTTTTATTAAGACAGGGAAAACCAGAACCTTGGCGGAACGGAATGCTCAGGCGTCAGTTTTTTAGAGCGGTATGCTCCGCTTTTACCCAGGATAGCTTTCGTCAGAGAAAAATAATTCCAGAGTGCAAATGTGGTGTGTTTGAGGGATAGGAGCAAAATTAAACAATATTTCAAGACATCGTATATTGATTAAACAAAGTAGGTAATAAATTCTTTAATAAATAATACAAAATAAGTCCGGCAAGTCGCGATCGGGGGGGCCCACGGGAGTTCTGGAATTGAGCGGGCAAAAGACCCGGTGGAAACAGCGGCAGGCTGTCTTATAGCCGGCAACCACGTGACCAAACGGCGTGCGGCGGCAGCCCATTGGTCGGCGTCGCCGACGTGAATTCGCAAGCGATCCCCTCCACATCGGTCTCGCTGCGGCGGCTGACGGCCGGGCAGAGCGCCTAAGGGATGAACCACCCCTGGCGCGTCCTCAGCGGCGGCTCCCTTGGATCGGCGATGTCCTAAATACCCGGTTTCCCAAAAAGAACGGCGATTCTAGCCCCAGTTTAAGTTAGTAACCCGGTTCTACCCTTATCCGGTATCCCTCTACCCTTATGGTAACATAAGAATTTATTATTAAGCGGCGGAAAGCCGGAAAATAAGCAAAACCAGGATTTAATTATATGCAATGAAATTCTCGAATATCGGCCTACTATGTAGAAAAAGTCATCGGTGTGAATATATAAACTACTACGGCGGATAGCCGGCCGCTGAAACTAGCGCGGCGAGGAATTAAGTGGGTGTTAAAATAAAAATGAAAGCTGGAAATTAGTAACTTCGTTACAGTAGAGAAAAAATTAGACAATTTTTTTTTGGTTTTTGCTGCCGCGAATTTTTAAATACTTTTTACCTTTGTTCTAATGAAGTCAACAAGGAGTTAAATGACAATAACTTCTTTCGAAATTATTTTAGCTCAACGCTTTTTGTTGCCTTCGTTTTAAATTATTATCTAAGAAAGCCAAGGGGACAGAAGTGAGTTTTATAGGAAAGTAAACATTTTGCCGGTCCCTTGCCAATGGATATCATTACTTGTTTTACATATATGGGCGTCCATTTTACAAAATTTAAATTCTAAAAAAATGTTTTGAGGTCATTATTATTTAATACTGTTAAAAAAAATTTTTTTTCAACAATTTCTGCTTTTTTTTTAAGTTAAGGGAGAAATACCCGAATGTTTTTTTGACCCCACCTGCAAATTAAACATTTTTCTGGACACCTAAATCAAGAAATTTGGAAATGGCATGCCAAGCATTTTTCACTTTTCAGAAATTAGATAACATCATCCATATCATTCCAATACGGTGAACAAGCAGATTTGTGCCTTGAGAAATGTTAATAGGGTTGAGGACCGATCCCATCGGGAAGCCGTTGTGCGCAGGTAAAACTGCCTCCTTATTAATGCCTGTTGTCCGGCTTTTTTAACACCTGATTTAATTAGATTTATTCAAACACGCGAAACACCTCTGTCCTATAAATATGTTGCCATTACTTACATACTAATTAAAAGCCCTGTGTTCTAGACCTAATCTTTACTACAATAATAAAAATGACCATAATTTTGCATTCATTCGTTATCAACGTCAAATACAGGCAGCTTTTTATATGTTTAATATTAATCATCCTTTGCCTACGGGTCCCGGCCATAAACTTTGGGAAAAACAGACAAAAAAACGGCAATGTAAAAAGGCCTTCGCCCTGATGGTGATGCGGTCGTGTCTTTTGCTTTTTAAAATCTGGGTCGCCCCAAGACTCAATATTTCTTTTGCTCTCGGAAAAATATGCAGATGTTAATGACATCTCTCAAAAAATTCTTTTTATTTAATCTCCGTGTTTGTCATTCTGGCGCGCATTTATTTTACTGTATTGCTTTATTGTTCTTTGTGAGGGTGAGGGTGTGTGTGTGTGTGTTCCATCGATAGATTTCGAACGTGAGGTGTTGACGAATTTGGTACACGTAAGTTTGCCTACAATAGGGCAGTTCGGATTGCTTTGGGGCAAAACCGGTTAACGGGAAAGGGTATAAATAGAGGGATACAAATTGTTACTATTTAGTTTGTCGTAATAAAATAATTTTTAGAGTGAGTGATATGTCGTTTCCAAGGTTTTTGGAGCTAAGATATTAAACTTTTTTCAATAAAAAATAAATTACTGAGAATGTTTGTATTTTGCCAGGGGGCGAAGGCTCGATGAAAGTAAAGAACGTGCCGATATCTAGGTTTGTATATTATTGTTTTAGGATTTGCGTTTCTGAGAAATATTGCCAATTAGTCAACCACCGATAATTGTTACTTATTATAATACCTACAAAAATATTAATTTCGTTTTGGTCGAAACCCGAATATCGATGGCAACGTATCATTTTTTATACATGCCTTATACAAAGAGTTTTCTTTCTCCTCATTCTTAATGGCTGTAAACATCATTGTTACACGTTTTTTCATAAATTGCCTCCCAAAGTAAGAATGTAGGTAATTAATCATTCGCGCGCATATTATATGACGTTCGAGAGCTCGAGTGGCAAGATGCTTTAAAAATCTGTGTAATCTCCTATAGTACGCAAAAAGTAGGTGTCATTGCCATCTCAAATTACCTCAACTTAAAAAAATGCTACCAATAAAATCATTGCTTCCACGTAATTTTTAAAAATAAGTAAAATGTATTATTTTGAAGAAGTTTGACTTGGAAAGGGTTTCTTTTCAATTTTACCTACCTATACTAAAATCGAGCAACTCTTGCGCCTGGCGTAAACAAGAGCACGTGCGTAGAAATATTCGCCAGGGCCGCACTGAGGCAGGACCTTTATTTAATTTTAGTTTTACAATTGTTTAAGTACATCAAAATATTTAGGAAAAGAATTATTTGTGGCAGTGTCTAAATAGCTGGAAACAAGAAAATAAAACCGAAGAACTACACTTTTGCGATCGAGTACGTCCCTGCTGCCGAGTCGGGTGAAATTTTATAGCCGACCGACCAATCGCGGATCGTCATTGAACACGTGGTTTTATTTACGCCAGGCGTACGGATTGCTCGATTTTAGTATAAGTGTACAAAACTTGAACGATCTATTTTTTTGCTATTTTTTAATGTTTATGAAATTTGTGAAAATTTTAGAAACATTATAGCTTCTTAAAAAATATATTTTATATAACTATATTATTTATCATTATATTCTAAGTTTTTATCACTAAATATTGATAACAAAATATTTAAAAAAAAAATTATATTAATTAATGATAAAAGAAAAATTAAATAGGACATGATTTTGTATTTGTATATACTTTTTTATCGCGAACAACTTTCTCTTAAACCATTTTTCTCTACAACGCAAAATAAGTATACATTACCTACTCTTGTGCCGCGTTTAAATTTTTGACTCCGCCCCGTATACCTCGATGTCTGCATGACATTTTTGGGGCCCTGTTTTGGTTCCAGACCCATAGTCAGTTTTTCATTTCGGCACAAAAAATCCCATTTCGGCACAAAAAAATCCCATTCTGCTGGCTCCTGTATTGAAAATAAAATACTTTTTGGGAGTTAAGATTAAGGGTGAATAATTGTAAAGAATTGTACAACCCTGCAATTATTACCATTCACAATGATAATGAAAATGACAATAGCAATGGCAATGGAAGTGACAATGACAATGGTAATGACAATTACAATGACAATGACAATGATAATGAAAAATGACAATGACAACCCAATAAACATTTTTGGTTACCACAAGTGATACCTAGTTATATAAATGTCATATAAAGGTTGCGGAGTTTTATATGAAAGGAACCGCTTATCATCTCCAGTAATTGGAGTTTATAAGGGTTATATAATATCAATATAGGTTATAACAATCCTAGGTTTGCTATACTTGGGTCTGTCCAATAAAATCCTGTTACCTTCGTTAAATATACAAGATTTATTTATTACAATTTTTGAGACATTACTATTTTGATCGTACAACTTTAAAATGATAACAGTGTAAAATAAATTTTTTATAATGAAGTTAAATTTGAGCAATTACAATAAACTAGGAGAGTTAAATTTAGTTAATAATTGGTTTGAGAACAATAAAAAGGTCGAATTGTCTTTACAAATACTCTGACTGTTCAGCTATAAGTTCTTTGAACCTTGATCCTTAAGTTGGAACTGAGTGTATCGTTTCTTACGCTCAAACGAGGCTCGTAGAAGTGTGGGGCGTGGCTAGGGCTTCCTCCGGTCCTTGTCTGCTCAAATAGGCGTTGCAGATGTTGAGGCTAGCAGATATCTCAGGGCGTCGCCGAAGTAGAGCTGACCAGGAGTCAACACCTATGCCAACGCAACTTCACTCGATGCCTACGCAACTCTCGTCACGTTGTTCCTTCGTCAGAGGGCTGTGATCGTAGCGTCCTCAGAGATGGTGTGCAAGCATGAACAGATCAGAAAGAAAGTAGCATTAGACAAGGTCTAAGCCTTTTACAGAAATTTATAAACCAATAGGTTACGATTAATATTTAAAATTGAATTATGATACTAAAGTTATTAAATATTGACAAATGATGAAAATTAAACGATTAGAACTATACTAAATTAAGGGGAACTATGCATAGTTTTTTTTTAAATTTTATAGATAATATTATTGAACTGTCCGGAATAGCAAAGTGCTTAATATTTAATAAGAAAAAAATTTTGAGAATGCTCCAGCCCGAATTCTTGAAATTTAAGATATTTTAATACTTATTTAACGCGAAAAGTTTATTTGAGACCTGAACGGTAAAATAGAGAAACTAAGAAAGCTGATAAACTAAAGGCAATATGAATTTATTAGGAAAGTGAAAATATCGGTATCAGATTTACTTGAGTGGCCCGGTACCACAGAATCGAGACCTAACTCGAAAAATAAGAAAGTAACGTGTGACCAATGTGACCAAAACTTGAAAATATTCAACAAGATAACAGCCGCAAGATGGTGGGTATTCAAAAAAAGGACAATGCTATGTTTCTGAGTTAAAGATGGCCGGGGCCTTGGACGAAATGAGTCCTTCAAAAAAATAGCACGTCTAACAAAAAACGCCACAGGTGAGTAGTAAAGTTGCTGAACTAAGCAAAAATCAAAAGAAATTACTCACCTGTGGGGTTTTCCAGGAGAAACAGCCACCACCTGCTTGCTGTGTCCCGCGCTTCCTCAGCTACGCAGCCAAAAAGGAAATGCCTCGGGCAAGCGTCGCTGCCTCACGACGCCGTGGACATAGAAAAGAGAAAAACGCAAAAATATTAGTCACACGAAGTCAATCCCCGATATTAAGACACAAAACCACTCAAATAAATCACCGATGGCAAAAATTAACTAGATAAAAGCCGAAAATGCCGAAAATTTGGCGGGAAATGGGCAGATGCCTCTGCGCGACTCGACACACACGAAGACGGGAGCAAACTCTCCCAGGTCGGACCCTACCGGCCGATCGCTGGCAGGACCTACGTCATCCGACCAATCAGGTTTTAGCAAGACACGCATTTAATCAACTAAACAGTATTTATGTTCACATTATGCATCAACAGAACCGAAAAATCGAGTAATTCATAATACAGATCTTTAACTACATACCTGCTGAAATGTAAACACACACTTGAATTTTTGCATTTTGAATATGCCAGGGTTCGAGGCTAGTACACGGCCATTTCCGTATATAGCGCGCGAAAATTTGAATTAGTTGAAATTTTAAAATTTGAAAAAGTGGTAATAAAATTGAATACAATGTTATAAATGAATTGAAACTGTACGAAGAATAAATTAGTTATTTAGTATAAGATATTATGAGATATGTTCGAAAATAATGACTTTATGTTAATAACAAAATATAAAAAACGAGTAACGGATTTTGAAATGGAAAAATCCGTTACAAGGTACTAGGGTTATAATTAAGTGGTGTAAATGTTTCCAACACCATTTTATAGCACTTGGAGTGACCGTTACTATAAGATATATAACATGTTTGTATAAGAGTTTCCAATACCTATATTATAAAACTATGATTTCCCGAGTTATATAACAGGATTCCTAATTACTTCTATAAAACCCTGGAGCTAATTGTGTTTTACTGAACACATTATATACCTCTTGGTTGCCAATTTCGTACCAAAATAACCTTTATAGGCTTTTACAACTTTTAGTGATATAAATTACTCTTATACAAATATGTTTTCATTTTAAAGATGGCTGATTAAACACTTATTATTGTTGATGTAGAGCATTATATTAAAAAGCGAATGAAAAATGTATAACAGGAGGAGAGTAAAAAAAAGTGAAGTATGTGTTGTTAATGAGACGAAATTGTTTGAAACTGTGTAAAAGTGAAACGGGTTAAAATAAATTGAAAATCATTGTCGATCTATCCACCGGTATAAATGAGCCCCACGCAAACTCAAATTTAGTTCAGAACGTGAAAATTAGTGTTTAACGGGTTATCTACCGAAGGTTATGAAATTATTGCAGCCCTTATACATCTCCGAGAAGTCTTTAAAATAGCTTTGGTTTTATTGTAACACTACTGGTAGCACTATATTACCTTTGGTTTTATAGTAACACTACTGGTAGCGTTATATTACCTTTGGTTTTATAGTAACAATACTGGTAGCGTTATATTACCTAAGGATATATAGGAAACTTATAGTTTTATAAAAAAGTACTAAAGAAGGTTTATAGCATTGTTTCAATTTATGTAACGTTACTCTAAGCCAAGATATATACAACTATATCTTTGCTCTAAGTGATATTATTGTCGCCAAAGCTTTTAAGGGTATATAATCTACTAAGAGACGCCATGATGCAAATATAGAACAGAATCGACATGACCCACAATTCGAATTTATTAGCATATTTTATTTTATTCCGGGGAAATTTTAACAAAATATACTTTTACACGGGCATATTATTTAAACTTTTTTTCTCGTAATTTTTGAAAATTAAAAAAAAACTTTTTTTAATGCAAACAAAATTGCTTATTTAGGAGTATTTCGAAGGCCCGTGAATTTGTTGAAGGTATCTTGTTCATATTTGCGGAAAAATTTTCTTGCCACACACAATTTCAAGTATGCATAGGGAAACATCTATTATTATACTTAGCAAAAATATTCACATGACCTTTGACATCCCCAACCATAACATTTTGAAGTGAGTGGAAAGGATAGGCGCTCAACAATAGTTAAACAGAGATTGAAGTAGGCGTCCGATATCTAAATCCCATGAAATATTACTAACACCATTATAGGCAAAGTTTATATGGGTAACTGCCAACCTTATAGAACCAAATTTAACACTGAAAGGAGCCGGGTTGTATAAGTAGGTTATATAAAGGTGATGGAAACATTTACTCTACTATTGGTTATATACCTACTTTAAAGTCGTATAACGGTACTAAAATAGGTGCTGGTGACCTTTATAAATTGCTCCATTTAAGTGTTTTAATGGGTTTATAAAGGTAACCGAAATATTTCCGCAACTATATTAAATTACTAACAGTGGTTTAAGTTAGGTACCTAATCTAATAGTTGTGGTTACTCTTATAAAACCAAAAATGTTTATTGGAAATTACAGTAATAATGATAAATGCGCAGGGGGGTCTGACCTGTGAGAGCCACGGGTGTGACAATCCTGCGCTCCCCAGTTACGCAGGGATAGGTCTGGCCTGTGAGAGGGGCAGATTTGTGCCGACCGATCACAGGCTTCGTGAGGGGTCGTTGCCACGGCGTTAAAATTAATAATACTAATTGACATGTTTTTCTGTCAGACGTTAATCTGAACATTGTTCTTTAAAAATAAAGACTGGGTGAATTTTAAAAGTGATTTGGTTTATAGTTCAGAACCAAATTTGGTGACCCCGACGTGATACCATGCCTTACATCAACGAGCAGCAGCAGCAGTCAGGGCCGCCGCTGCCTCAGGACCACCAAGTGAAAGTGTCGTTTTCATCCGAAATGACACAGCAGCCAGTTACTAATGTGGAGGCTACAGCCAGTACCGTCTGTAAGCTGGCCAAACTTGTAAATGAATCATTACAAGAGGTTCTGGACGTGATTCGCTCTCCACCAGTGACAGGGAAGTACGATCACCTTAAAATGCAAATCCATAGCCGTCTTTCTGAATTCGCAGACCAACAGCTGCATAAACTGCTTACGCGACTTGAGTTATGAGACAAGAAACCGTCGCAACTGTTGCGGAAGATGCGGGTCCCGGCAGGAGATCGCGCTCCTGGATATGTTCTGCGGTTAAATGGTTGGACTTGCTGCCGCTCAGTGTGCCGGAAGCCCCTCGGTCTTGGCGACAAGATTTCATCAACTTGGACGCGCTACTCCACCGCGGCCACCATAGGCCGTTTCAGCAAGCCACAGTTCCGATCTAGCGCCGCTCACTGCCGAACTGGCTGCCATGCGAGCTTCCATGGCCGAATTGGGTCACTCCATCGCAGCGTACTCGATGCTCTTATGTCATCGTCATCATTTCCTGTCAGTGCTGGGGGCCATCATCGCCATGGCCGTAGTCAGAGCCGCAGATCCTCCCGTTCACCAGTATCCCCTAGTCTCAATGGCGTATGCATCTACCATCAGCGTTGGGGAGCAGCCGCGCGGCGTTGCCTGTTGCCGTGCACTTTCAGTTCCAATACACAGCCACCCGCTGGTTCAAAAAGTTAGCACTGCTGTCGTCTGCAGAGGTGGGCAACGATGGTGAGATGCTTTGTGAGAACCGCCTACATGTCTACGATCGGAAGACCGGCATGAAACTTCTGGAGGACTCCGGTTTCATGGTTACTAATTCAACGGCTAAAACAATACGCAGCAAATACATCGTCGATCACCAACTACGGACAACGTTTTCTCACCCTTAACCTGGCGCTCAGAAGAGATTTCGATTGGTCTCTCATCGTAGCCGACGTTCCAACAGCTTGACTAGGCGCCAATTTTTTGGCCCACTCTGGTCTCCTGATCGACATCAAGGGCCGTCGTCTTTTAAATCCACTGACGTTACTCTCTGCGCAAGGAGAGATCGGCAAAGCTGCCATTCACAGTGTGTCCCTGATCGAGCACCGGCCAAGGTTGAATTTAATACGTTGCTTAAGCGCGGCGTCATTCAGCCGTCTTTCAGCCCCTGGGCTAGTGCTTTGTACCTAGTGGAGAAGAAGAACGAGGGCTGGAGTGCTACAGGTGACTATCGCCAACTGAATGCTTGCACTCTGCCGGATCATTATCCACTGCCACTTGTCGAAGATCTTCTGCAGAACTGCCACGGTAACGAGGTTTCTTCCATTGTTGACTTAGAGCGAGCTTATTATCAGATACCCATGGCAGCGGAAGTTGCGAAACTCGTCCCAGACTTTTCAGAGATACGTCGACTCTTTACTACGTGACCTACTGTTTGTGCTCTGACGACATGCTGGTGGCTTCTGGCTCTCAAGAGGAACACATTCGTCACCTGCGCGAGCTTTTCCAAACATAACATAACATAAGCTCATCTCTGGAACAGTTAGAAGATGGTGAACTGAAGCCAATTGGATTCTCTAGTGACACAGAATGCCGCTACAGCACCTACTATAGAGAATTGCTCGCAATTTTTGCTGCAAGCAAGTTTTTCTGTAGGATCCTGGAAGGTCGTTCGTTCATAGTTCGCACTTACCACCGTCCGCTCATCTATGCTGCCCGGCAATGGTCCGACAAGGCATCGCCTAGACAGCAACGGCAACTGGACTACATCTTTCAGTTTCAGTAACTTTCGAATACCTAAAAGGCATCAATAATGTTGTAGATGGACCCTTAAACTATCGCCGCTGCCCAACGTTTAGACCAACGGCTTCCTCAACCTGCAGAATATAACCGTGGACGATTGCAAGCGGGCCTGTGACATCTCTTCCGGACGTGTTCGACCTTACATGCCTGTTTCACTCCGTCGACAGGCCTTCGACATTGTGCATAGCCTGTCACATCGCAGCGGAAGAACTACAGCACGTCAGCTCGCCGAGAAGTTTGTTTGGCCTGGAATAAAGAAAGACGCTCTTCAGTGGTGCTCTTCATCGCCACAATCGTGCGGCCATTGACAGCTTTCGGGTGCCTGACAACCGATTTGACCACGTGCACATAGACCTCATCCAGCTTCCGGAAGTTAACGGTTTCAAATTCTGCCTCACTGTTATAACCAGGTTCTCCAAATGGCCCGTAGCAGTTCCACTGAAGAACATTCAAGCCAGCACTGTTCTCACAGCCTTTTTCAACCATTGGATAGCAAACTTTGGCACACCGCTAACCCTCACCTTAGTTCAAGGTGCACAGTTTGAATCTGCGCTCTTCTTATCACTCTCACGTCTTGTTGACAGAAGAAAATCAGAACTACACCCTACCATCCTCACGCCAACGGACTCATTGAACGTTTCCATAGAACGTTAAAAACTGCGCTAATGTGTCACGCCGTGACCAGAATGCTTACTTACTCCTTCTCGGTCTGCGCACCTGCTTCAAAGAAGATCTCCAGGCTTCGCCCGCTGAAACGATTTTTGGTAGAGCAATCCAAATCTCCGGCGAATTTTTCGCCGTTGAGAACACCTCGGCCGACCTAGACGACTTCCTAAACAAGTCTCGCCAGCTCATATTCACTCCATCAAGCCGGTGCCCACTTCCAACCACTCCAATTGTAAACCATTTATCTTCAAAGACCTTCACTTGTGCACGAATGTATTCAGGCGTGTTGATGCCATCCGAAAACCCTAAGAGCCTCCACATACAGGACCGCACGAGGTAGTAAGAAGACTCAACGATGAGGTCTACATCATCAAGATCAATGAGGTTGAGAAGTCTGTTTCCACTGATAGTCTCAAACCAGCCTACATTGAAGCCACTGACTCCACTCGAGTCCTCAGTTCTTCAAAGGTGGATTCCGATCGTGCTTCGACGTGACCGGTTTCAGCTGCCAGTTTTGTACCTACGTCCAGATAAGAAGAAGAAATAAAGATTCACGAATGTGACGATCCCGCGATTCCCAGTAACGCATGGAGAGGCTTGGCATGTGACAGGGGCTGACCTACGGGTGTAACAATCCCGCGATCTCCAGTTGGGCAGGGATGGATCTAGCCGGTGGCAAAGGCTGATCCTCGAGTGTAACGATCCTAGTTGACCCGTGTGGGTAGCGAGTTAGAATGCTCCTACCGTAGCTCCGCGAGTCGTAAAAGGCGACCAAGGGCCATCACTCCCACGTTACGGGAGAAACCCATGGATATGGAGAATTATAGAGAATTTGTCATAGGATCGCTGCCCGGAGATCGTCAAGGCATGTCTGGAGCAGATGCTGGGCATGACAGCGAGCGGGACGTCGGTGACAGGGCGCTGATGAGGCGGGCCCCTGTCGCACAAAAAGCTACAGCCCAACAACAACAATAACAACACCAATACAAACATCAACAACAGGGGAGCCAAACAAGAACTCTGGTTCCACCGACCGAAGGTGCTGCGCGGGAATTTCAGCCAGCAGTTAACTCAGGCGGGATTACAATGACGACGCACGAAATGAACTGGATCCATGAATGAATCGATTATGCGTATTTCTTACAGGATGACAAAACAGATGATCGGCTACCGACAACAACTGCATGCCGAGTTGTGCAGAGAGTTTCCATACATACAGGTGTCTGAATAAAGAGTGTCAGAACAGTATCGAACTATTCTAAGAAATAACCGAATCCCAGAAACGCGACTTAACGCTATCAAAAGGGAAGTTGAGCTAGAGATGCATGGCGAACACATTGACATAGACAACAACAACGGGGAAATTCAAGAGCCTGGACAACAACCAAAAGCCGAAACGGCAGAACAAACAACTGAGAATCGGGAATCGAATAACGAAGAACACTTTAAAAGCTTATAAACGCAGATTCGAAAGGCAGTGTTACGATACGAAGGCACAGACCCACTGAGCAGACCACCACTATCAAGATTGAATCGTGCAAGATCAGAACCACGGGATGGGATGGGGATGGGATGGGAAATGGGAGATGCGACTACATCGGAAGATCGAGAGTCTCCGTAAAGACATAGGACAAGCAACGGAATATATCAAAGGGGTTCAGGCAATAATGAGCCGCACCCAAATGCATTCTCAGCATGACTCCGCGAACATCACTGCTCAACAATGTCTTGATACATTAAAACAAAAACTTCCTATTTTCGCAGAGCGTCTGAGGAGATACAAGGCTAGTAACAACAGGAAACGAAGCAACAAACTCTTTGAACTATCAGAAAAAGCTTTCTATCATTCTTTGAATTCTAGCGCCGATGCCAAAATACGAGTGACCCTAGCAGAGAACAGGTTGACGGGTTTCTGGAGAAATCAACTTGCCACACCAGGTCCATGCAAAGTCAGTGCATGCTGGATCAGTGAAGAACGCGAGATAGGCCGGAACTATAGCCAGATGCAACATGAGCAATTCACAACCGATGAGGTCTCTAATGCCATCAAGAATTCCCAAAACTGGAAGGCACCAGGTCCAGATCATCTCCAAAATTAATGGATTAAGAAGCTGTGGTGCACGCATGAACAACTAACTACCTTAATTAGTGAAGTCTTGCCCGCTATTCTGAAAATGCCATTGTTTCTTACACAGGGTGCAACATACCTGTTACCAAAAGACCAGCGGAATACAGATAACCCTGCCAAGTACCGCCCAATAACCTGCCTGCCTACGCTGTACAAAATAATCACATCTTACCTTACGCAGCGAATATATATATATGCTCACTGCGAGCGGAACAACATCGTGGAAATGCAGCAGAACGGCTGCGCGAAGGGCGCAGTGCGGGGTGCAAAGAGCAACTCATCATAGACTCTGTCATCTGCAACGATGCTCATTCCAAGCAACGAAACCTCTACATGGCTTATGTGAACTACAAAAAAGCATTTGATTCCGTACCTCACGAGTGGCTCACAGGTATCTTAAAGCTGTATAAAATAGATCATTTTAGAACACGTTTTGACAACCTAGCGCACTAAGATACAACTCAGAACCGCAAGCAGTAACGTCGAGACCGACACAATCAACATCCTAAGAGGGATTTTCCAAACAGATCCCCTATCACTAGGAAATACCGCTTCGCTGTCAAAAGCAACAACGCAGAATCGATCAAGTTGAATCACCTGCTATATATGGATGACTTAAAACTGATGGCCGCAACCAAGAACCAACTAACGCAAATGCTTAAAATTGTAGAGGAGTTCTCATATCGGAATGCAGTTTGGACTGGACAAGTGCCGCACCCCCTTAACATCGTCGGGGGAACAAGGCGTACCCGAGATGCAGGACGGCCAGGAGATCGAAGCAATGAGCATGGGAGATACATACAAGTATCTCCAGATGAAACAGGCTCAAAGGATAGACCATCTAACAATGAAGACCGATTGAACGAATGAATTCATCAAGAGAGTAAGACAAGTAGTGCGAACTAATCTTGACAGCAGGAATTTGTTTACTCAGTTATTCGTTCGGAATAGTGAATTGAACCGACACGGACACCAACAACCTGCAGCGAAAAGTTAGGACCCTACTGACAAAAGCTTATAAACATCATCCCCGTAGCGCCGTAGAAAGAACAACTCTTCCACGTTAACTAGGAAGAAGAAGATTGGGAAACATCAACAAGCAACTGGACCAACAAGTATTAAATCTGCGTAATTATTTCCACAGGCAGGCCAACAGCTCCACACTACATGAAGCTATATGGGGAGTAGAAGTCTCAACACCGCTACGTCTGAGGGAACACGTGCATCAAAATCACCACCGAACCGACAATGATAAACTACAGATGGGGTTGGAGAAGCCGCTGCATGGGAGGCATCCTAATGAGGTTAACAAGTTAGCGTCGAACTATTGGCTGACCTCGGGACGAATGTTCCGCGAGACCGAAGGCCTCTTACTGGCCATACAAGATCAGGTTATACCAACTCGCAACTACCTAAAATTCATTGTAGGAGATGCATCGGTTGTGGATGACAGATGCAGATTCGGGTGCCAAACTTCAGAAACAATCCACCACATAACAGGAGGATGTCAGATGTTCGCATCAACGGTATATAAGGAACGACATGATTCGGTTGCCAAGATCTTGCACCAGGAACTGGCGGAAAAACTGCTGCTTGTGCAGGCCGAGAGGGTAACATATTACAGCTATACACCGGAGCCTGCTCTTAAAAACAACAACTACAAGATGTACTGGGATCGTAGAGTTCTGACAAATCAACGAGTTGCCCATAACAGACCGGACCTTATAATAGTTGATAAAACTTCTAAGAAGACAACTCTGATTGATCTGGCCATCCAAAACAACAACAGCAACCTGCGTGTGAAGCGGTAAAGCGAGAAGATCGCGAAGTGCAGAGACTTATAAGAACGAATTAGAAGGCAATGGGAAATTGAGAACGTTCAGACGGTTCCAATCGTCGTGTCAAGAACTGGTGTTATACCAAAAACTTTGCTGAGAAACATCAAAGAGCTGGTTCTAACTGATAATCTTTATAGGCCCATGCAGAAAGGGCGACAGCCCGAACCATCAGGAAATTACAGGGGGATGCCATCACTAGCATCCGTATTCTATCGCAGCACAGTTTTTGCTTTAATGTATCAAGACATTGTTGAGCAGTGATGTTCGCGGAGTCATGCTGAGAATGCATTTGGGTGCAGCTCATTATTTCCTGCACCGCTCTCTTCCGAGTACCCTTCCATGTAATTTCTGAGGAAGGACTGTCCTTCCTCAGAAATTACATGGCCCAGATATCGGACTTCCTTCTTGAAGAAACAACATTTATTTACACTCAGTATTAGGTTAGCTTCTATTAACTACTAAAATACCTCTTGGAGGTTCTTCTCAAGATAACATCATCAATATACTAGGCAAGTCTTACATGTCATTCCCCTTAGTACAGACTCCATGAGCCTTTCAAAGGTCCGCTGGTCAAAATCCGGACGGCCCAAGAGTTGAATCGTGCAAGACCAGAACCACGAGTGCCTCAATGGGAGATACGGGGTACACGGGAAAAACAGGCCAAGTCAACTTTTGTAGGAAATTATATGGTAAATTATGTGCTCTTTCAAACCAGCGTAATAGTCAGGGGAAAACACGCTAAGTCACAATATACGTGTTACTTTAAAATGCCCATATACGAGAAGAATAGGCTCAGTCAGCGAAGAACAGGGTTCAACAAGCTAAGATCCTCCAGACGAGATTTACACATTTTTTATGACTCTTGCGGGAGTCAAAACAAAAACTATACATTTTTCCGCTTTCTACACCACGTTGTATATGAACAAAAACGTTTGGATTATGTTCAGGTCACCTTACCTATAAAGGGTAATTTCTACAGGAAAAAAAAAAAATGGGCATCCTCAATCATAAAGCTAGATTCAAAACTCCAATATTTTGTGTAGGTTATATTGAAATTTTTTTCATTATCTGTTTTAAACTGTTTTACCTAGAAAATTTGCCAAACTTTTGCCTGGGCGCAATTTTTGACCATGAAAATTATATTTCGACTTTTTTTAAAATTGTGAATCGACAAACACTAGCGACGACCCTGGTAGGTATAGGTATTATAAAAAAAGTCCGTGTACGTACTTACTTATCTTAAATTCAGTTCCATAATTATACTATATTTAATACTGCAGCACATTGATTACGCTCTATTATGGACAATTTTCCCCTGTGTTTTAACATAATATGGATCTACCTAAAATGCATATATTAAAACAAACATGTAAAAATAATCCTAAGGTATTATTTGTTTGTATTAATAAATAATCGATAACTAGCGCATAGTTATATTCTGATTGTACCTAACTAATAGATTATTTCCTTTTCGTATGTTAAGTGCATTTCCTAAAAAACTCGGGAGATCTTAATTATGATATTTAAAGCTACTCGACTATTTTTGTTGTTGCAAATTGATATGCTAGCAAGATTCGTGTTCGTATTTTTCTGTCCCAATGGACGTACATTTTTCATTAAGACCATACTGGATAAGCCTTATTAAACCGTGCTTCTTTTATATTTCCTTTCTCTATCCTGACTTCAGACTTCTTTCAAAAATACAAAGTAAAATTAGTCGACAATGGAAGGCAAACGTGGATAGTTCCCTACCGTGACAGTCTTCAACAGAGTGAACAAAAACGGTTCCACATAATAGCTTCACTTTAGCTTGTTTTAGTTTAGATTACAGAAGGTGTCACGCGTTTTATTGCAGTTATTACCGATAAATCTGAATATACAGGAATCTTAAAAAACATCAGGACATAATATCAGTTGTATTTTGGTTGATGATAACCAACGATATAAAGGAATAGATGACTCAATCTAATACAAATAAATCGGTTTCATTTTGCTTCTACATTAGCGGGTTGGGGGGAAGAGGACGAGGTCATTTGTTTACATTGGCATTTCTTAAATTCAGTCTTTCCTATTTTGTAATGCATAATAAATAGTTTTTTGATAGACTTGTATATCGTATAATATATGCTATGAGATACTTATAAATAATCTAAATCGTATAAAAAAACTGCAAAACTTGAATGTGCCAACAATAACATTTTTTCAATATCATGGAACAAAACAAGTTGCCTTTGGTAACGTATCTATATATCGTTGATGATAACCATTATTTATAGGTAAAGGCCTTTCTTTAAAAAATCAGTATGGATACCTGCAGATGTCATACGGTACATTAGAAGTGAGTTTTATCACAGAGTGGCGTTTAGTCAAGATGTAAATAGTGCACATTTCACATTTATTTTAAAATTTCATTAACCTGTATGACTTGGATATGTATATACAAGGTGTCCCAATAAGGACTAACGTCGCCGATATCTCCGGAACAAAAAGAGATATTTTAATTTTGCAAACGCGGTTCGCGAGGACGTGAAGAAGGCTTTATTGGCAAGTGCTAAACATTCATTTTGATATTGGCGTATAGATGGCGCTGCTTTGCAAAGAAATTTTTCGATCCTAGGAACGTTGAAGCGCAGCTCATTTGAAAGACTGGGTAATTTGGAAAAACTTTTGTTCTATGGATGATGACAAACTTTTGTTCTATGGACTATTTTCCTGCTGTTACTGATTTCTGAGATAACCGCTCTACAATGTCATTTACAAAAAATGAGCTAACTTGCTTAAAATTAACTTTAGAGGAAAAAGTTATTATAAATATTTTTGTACTTCACTAGGACGAAGAAAACTGCGGTACGTGTCAAATGATTACACATCCGGTTTGACCGGAAGTACCGGAAGTGTCTCATTTTTCAGTTTAAAACGACCATACTGTATAATTTAGCCCTCAAAACCGAAAAAAGATAATTTCCAGTGTCATATAATAACAATAACACCATGTATATACATACATATAGACAACAACAATTTGGCTGAATTTATTTTTATTAACCGAAGGTGGCTCTGTCCATTGTTTCAATACGATATTTAGCTTCGAACGCCCAGGTAATTCTCTATCGTTGTCAATTTGTTTCTTGCCTAATTAGTTTATTTTTGTAATAATGGTTAAATAAGGATAAATTAAATATGTTATTAATTTATGGAGAATGCGGTAAAAACAGTGCTGTAGCCGCTCGTATTTAGGAGGCATGGAAATAATTTTGAAAATTTTTATTGTAAATATACATGTTTAATTCCTATAATGTCACCTTCGGTTAATAAAAATAAATTCAGCCATATTTTTGTTGCCTACAGGTACCAACAATTTGTTACTGTTATTAGGTGTATTTTTTCCAATTTCAAGGGAAAATTGTACAGTATGTTCATTTTGAACTGAAAAATGGGTCACTTGCGGTACTTCCGGTCAAACCGGATGTGTAATAATTTGACTCGTGCCGCTATTTTCTTCGTCCTAGTGCACTCACTATAAAGATATTTTTAATAGCTTTTTTCTCTAAAGTTAATTTTAAGCGAGTTAGCTCATTTTTTGTAAATGACATTTTAGAGCGGTTACCTCAGAAACTAGTAACAATAGGAAAATCGTCCATAGAACAAAAGTTCCTCCAAATTACCCAATCTTTCAGATGCGTTACGTTTCAACGTTCCTAGGATCGAAAAGTTTCTTTGCACCGCAGCGCCATCTATACGCTAATGTCCAAATGAAAGTTTAGCACTTGCGAATAAAGCCCTCGTCACGTCTTAGCGAACGGCGTTTGCAGAATTAAAATATCTCTTTTTGTTCCGGAGATATCGGCGACGGGAGTCCTTATTGGGACACCCTGTATATTAAATAAAATATATTTAATTTATATTAGGTAAATTTATTTTACTTGTATTTTTGTGTCTCCTGATAAATACATGATGATCGATGCAATAACAAAAAATGTCTGTTTTAACCAAGAACATATCACATGCAAATTCTAAATGATGCGAGATTTCTGAAATATTACTGACATTTTTTCGTTAATATTTTATTTTGATAATTAATAATTGTAGTGAGGAATAAAAAGTTCCGAGTAGAGTTGCTTTTCTCAACTCTAAAAACTTTTGTAATTAACTTGTTTAGATCTCGAAAATAAGTGTACTAATATTTCTGAACGTCTCTGGCACATGAAAAGAGATATTTAAATTTTGTTTTTCAGTTTGAAGTGATGCAGAAACTACTACTAAGATTGAAATTATTTTTTAGGCATATAAAAAACCACTGCCAATAGAATCACTACTTCCACACCAATTAGGTATTTTGAAAAGTAAACATTTTAGACAAATCCTAAAGCAATATAATATTAGAAACTGGATATTTTATTCTTATTTTTATATTATATTAAACAAACGTACAGTCCGACACACGAGAGAAGTCCAATGAAAAACTCAGTCTAATCGCCCATGCCCATACATTAATAACATACGGATGATGCCGCTTAGACTGAGTTTTTCATTGGACTTCTTTCGTTTGTCGGACTATACATAGGTACACACACATACAATACACCATATTTCTTACTAAACCTTTGGTTTTCGACGCTAATAACATTTTAAACCGATTAATAGAAGACATCTTTTCCCGAAACAGTACTTCCACTCGGTATCAAGTAAATTTGGTAAATTCTTCGAAAACAATTTTCGAATACAATTTTTCGAAAAGAATTCTTCGATAGTTTAGTTATTTGAAAATCAACTCTTCGAAGGATATTCATTATTATAACCCTTGGGCTAAAAGGTTTTTCGGGCTTCAAGGTACAGACTTAAATGGTTTTTGAACGGGTCCTTCACGTGGAGATGTGGAAGTAATAAAACAGTTATTCTTTTGTGTCCAAATCTATTTAATTTTCCTCAGAAAAATGGAGCGTATTTGTATGATCACTATTTTTCTAAAGAAACGTCGACTAAACTTAGGTGCCACAAATTTACATAGGCGAACCAAACTGTGATCTCAGATTTCCTCTAAAATAAAACATATTTCAAGATTATATTAGTTTTCCGGATTAAGTAAATCGATACGTTTCCACTGGTATATAGTATGTAGGTATATATTGTACAACTAGCGTGGAATGGCATTCATTTCCCACGAGCATGACAGTTTGCGGCACGATCTGTAGGCGAGTGCTGCAAGTCATATGAGTGGGAAATGCACATACCGTGCGTGTATACTTTACTTTTTCTAGGACTCTTATAAGTGTCCGAGTTTAAATTTTGGCTTTTTAGTTTTTTTATAGTTTAATTATATCGAACATGACCAAGTATTAAATTAAGGACAAATATTCACAAAATATTACTTACCTATGATTATTTAAAATGTTAAAATGGTATATTATTACTTACTGTTATAAAAAATCTTTGGAAAATTTTCTGGAGTTAAATTTCTGCAGTCACATTCGCACATATATGCGAAGTGTCAATTCTATCTTATTGTTGCTATAAGTATAACTAACTAATTTAATTTTTCACTTTAAAAGTATATACGAAAATAGACACAAATCAACAAAGCTGAACTTTCATATTTGCACCAGAGCGTTGCTTCAGAAATCATGCCTACACACAAAAAAATCTAGGATCAGATTTGAAAATAATATTAGTATCACAATAATAGATTTCATTTAAATCTAAGTAGAAATATTTTAACCTCAGTGATTATTTGGACTGAGCTTATTTTAAAATGAGAAACTAATATTACTTTGAAAATAGTTATGTACTTTGAGGATATAGCCTAGCAATAAACTAAAACTAACACTAACGGTTTAATATAATCTTATTTTGAAAATACGTTAGACTAATATTCAATTCAGATTTATAGTCAAATGTAAACTCAGTGTAACATCACTGCTCATTGCGGTCAAAATAAATCTAAAAGTTATCTAAAAGTTATCTTAAAGCTTCATATTGATATTACGAGATTGTCAGTTGACTTCTAACAAAAATCATTAGTGTCATTTTGACTATTATACCTTGCAAAACTCCTCCACAGTAGACTGCGGTGCCATTTGCGATCGAACAGTGGCCATTACTAGACGTAGCCGCGTATTATTAGTTCCTACATTTTGAATACCTACGTGCCGATACTGTGGACGCTGCAACCGTTGACGTTTATTTTTTAAGTGAAGTGTACGTACAAGATTGGGGATTTGTTACGTGGATGGGGCTTCTCTGAAGAGGCATGTCAAAAATTGACAAAAATTTATTGGTATGTTGCTATTATATCATTTAAGTACTTATAATAAGTACATGTGTACCTTAATGTACCGTACTCCCCATTGAAAGTCGATTCATAATGGTTTTAATTGTCGTTAGGGAATTTCCGTTAATACTTAATAATTGTAACAAAACTTAGTTTTCATTCTTCTACAGCACATAATTTAAATGAATTCATTTATAGTTATCCAAAACCGCTGTCAATATATAAAACCAAAACCAATATAGATTTCAGATGAGCAAACTTCAGATATTCAAAAAAGATCCAGGACATTTTTTGTATTTTTTTTGTCACAAGTTCTCTAATTGTTATAATTTTTTCAGAACGATATGGAGCAAAGAAAACATATCATTAAGTAATTTTATTGAAGTGTCGCTTTACACGCAATAAATGAGCTATGGTTGTAAGAAGAACTGAAGGAGATTTTCATCATTTCAGTTTTTTGAAGCTATGCTGCCTAATAGGTTGTATGTAGAATTATTAAATTTGTGGAAAAAGGTGCCTCACTACCAAATGAAACTGGGTCTTTGGGTTTTCAGAAAAAAATATCTTCCCAGTTGTTATATTATGATCTGTTACATTTTCGTTGGGCCACCCTGTACCTACTTGTTTATACATATACTTACAAGCTAGGTCCAGAACTGTATGTATAAATTTATTCTTTAATAAAATATTAGCCACTTAAAATATGATTTTTAATTCACAAACCTGTACTTAGTCTTATACAACTTACTATAAAAAACAGGAATATTTTTTTTGAGACCATACCATATATTTGGAAAAAAAATATATTAATTAACCTGAGACTTGGAGAATTTGAGGCTGGTTGCATTTTATTCCAAAAATTTCGCAATCTGTACATATTCAGTATAATGCATCAAAATTTAAAAACGAAGTTAAAAGCGTGTATATACCTATATTTTGAATAAAATACAAAAACTTCATATTTAGTGACTTTAACGTACAGGGTGATCCACATAACATTGTAACCCCCTTAACTTCTTTATTTTTCGAGTTAAAGAAAACATCGAAGAAGAAGTTAAGGGCGGGGGTAAAATGTTATGTGGATCACCCTGCTAGACATTTGATACCATCTTGTAGCCATATTATAGTCAAATTGATTCATGTGTAGCGTTTACGTGTGATATTTTAGGTTTATTTCAAAATGTGGGAAGTAGGAAGTTTTATAATAATATTAAAAATAAATCATTTCATTCTTTTCTATAGACAAAATAAACAAAAATTCAGATTCGTTTGAAATTATCATAGTTTCACACTAACCCCATACATTATTTAACTGATTACTTCTAAATAGAGTAAAATCAACAATAAGCAATCACAGATTTGAAGCTAAATTTGTTTCATTTGACTAAATTTTATAGTTATTTAGAATGCAAATTGTGTGTTAAACGCCTCTTTGTTAGATTCGTCTAGATAATACTCTAGGATGGAAATGATCCTTAGCAATATACTTTGATGGAATCTAATTTCTTTTCGTTTTAATCATATTATTTGATAAACTGTGAACACAAAGTTATTATTTAATTGATATTTAACTGGTCATACATATGAATTAAAATAAGTATGCAGTATATTCAAAAATACCCTATATAGTGATACTAATAATAAAATCGTTCTGTGCCGAAATTCGTGTAGGTTGTATAGGGTGACTAAGATATGGTTAAAGCCATATATATTATATTCGGTTTAAACCTAGATTTTTTTGTGTGTATCTCTTTGATTTGGTTATGTTACACCGTACTGATGATTTACAAATAGCATGAAGCACGTGTATGCGGTTACTAGGTATTATTTGTTAATTTTGAGTGCTTGCCCATTATCACTTTTTCTTGTAAATATTTTTACACTTTTACAACCTTATTGTTTTTAATAATCTACGAAAAAAAGATGGAAAGATTATTCCTGTTCTGATAAAGCGTAACTAGCTGCGTGATCTTAAAATCCAACAGAACTGAACGCATCGTTGCTCATATTCTGATTTCTGAGTGTTGTAGCTCCGTTTTCTGCCTTCTTTCCGGGAATATTTAATTAGGCTTTTGTACAATGGTTCTTCTAAATCGCAGCGATCTGAGCGAAGTCACAGATTACTAATCTGTGGCGAAGTAGCGATTTCAACAAGTTCTCGCGTGGAGATGCGGCTCTCGGGCGAATCTCATAAAGTGAAATAAGAAATACAGTCTCATGCCGACGGTACGTGTCAGGAATGTCGAGATTTCGCCCACATTTCACCTTGATGAATATCGCATGCCATATGCGACAATTATAATGCCTATAAGAGCCGGGCGCCGCCAATAAAAAAGGCCTCCATGGCCGAGAGTTACTGCGATGTTTGAAATATCACGAGCATCGACGAAATTAGGATCTAGTCGAAGCCGTTGGATTTACCTGCAAAATGGACCCATATGGCATAATTTTATGTGACAACGCTTATTCTACGACTCCGATAAGGCACATCAATTAATAATTATCTGAGATACACACGAAGTGGTGTTTTTGAGCGATGCGTCTTCGTTCGTTATCAATAAGAAGAAAAATATGCAGGAATGTAGGATGCGCACTAGTATCTCGTTCTTTTCCTCAACCTAAATGTATTTTGAGACTCTAAAATGTATACGTGCATCCTAATTAAAACGATGCTCATGAACAATCAGCAATCGAAATAGATTCGACATTTAAATCATGCAAGAGAAAGATATTATTTTGTACAGTTTTTTTTTTCTGCTAAAAAATTAAAACGCAGAAAAATCAAAGTATACCTAGGCTTTCGAAAATTTTCAAGCCTATATAGTTTTTCATTGTGAACAAGTTTTCTTAATAACATTTTACCGTAAAACCTACAAAAAGGGCACTTTTCTAAAAAAATTGGAAAAAATGCCAAAAAATCAAAGTAGGCCTAAACTTGCAAACTTACTCAGTTTTTCGTTCTGAACAAGTTTCCTTAATAACATTTTGACGTAAAAACCTACAAAAAGAGCACTGTACTGATGAGGAAAATTAGTTTCTTCATAATTTCCAAGACATACGTGATTTTTCGAAAAGATTTAATAATAATAATAATAACGTCTTTATTAATAATGTACATGTCGCTGTTCCGGTGGAATATCAACTGCAACGTTGCAACGTTTGCAAAAATGAGTTATTTGCGTAAACCAATATAGAATAATGTGAATTATTTGCTAAAACAAAGCCGGAAATGTAGTTCCAATATTGGCCGCTAGATGGTATAGGTACGTCCTTGTAGCATTCGGAAAAATCGATAGTATCGTTCCGCGACAACACAATTGATCAGTTGCCTGACAGTTAATAGAGACTGACGTGTTTTTCGTGCAACATTAGCGTATCTGCAATGTTGAACTGTTGTTAAAATTTTCAAAGACGTAAGTACACTTTACGCCTATATTTTATGAGACATGGGCCATTTTAGAAGTCACAATTATAAAAACGATTTGATTCGGTGGAACAAAGCCATACCTAATTGTACTTTACGTCTGTGTTTTTCTAAAAATTGTGATATTGCAAGGACATAATCATATTTTATGTCTCTGTATCTCCAAACGCGTGTAGTTTTTTAATGGCAAAAATACATTTTGTGACTTTTTACTTCCAAAATATAATTATGTTTGTCGTCTCTTCAGTTCAAATTCCATTGTGCATATTGGACACAATGAAGTCGTAATTTACAAAACTAACAGCTGTCTTTCTGTATACGTGTTTTTCTTCTATATTTCACATGCAATTTTTTGAAGAGATTTATTTTTTTTGTTGCAGAGAAATGTGTTGAAGAAACTTGCAAAATATTTAATCTACTAAAGACTCGAGCAGTAGATAACGCTGATATTAATTCATCTCTTGACGTATTATCAAAAGTAAATGATATACCATTTAACACATTTTCTCGAGCAACCTCTAAAACATCACTAGAAAACCATAATGAAGAACTTGAATGATTTTTGGTCATCATCATGCATCAAGTAATACTGAAATTTCCATTTCTCTGTAATGTATACCTAGAAATAATATATTCGTGCTAGATCCAAATGATGAGAATTGACATTCTAACTAAGTAGATCAAATAATTCAAAGTACTTCTAGTAAAAGCCCCCTTAAGCAACAAGTTCTCAATAGCCCTACTACTAATGTCGATGACATTATTTCTAATAATATTCCTTCTACAAGCAAAGCTTTAAATAAATTACACTATCTGGTCGAAAATCCATAAGTTGGACAAAAGTAAGACTTGGGAAAGTATACCAGAGTTACACAGATTACCGCGATTCAGATGAAACACCTTTTTTCTGCTGGATCAAGTGACGAGTACCAACCTGATGAAAGTGATTCTTTATCTTCAAGTGAAACATCAGAATCCATCGAGAATATTCCTATTAACAATGATGACAATCAGAATGCAGAACCTTTAAATACCCCATTAAGAAAAGGAAAAAAAGAGTTAGAACTCAAAACAACTAGAAACAAGAGAAAGCAAAGCAACTTATTATCAAAGCTAGAAACAAGAAACCTGCGTGCACGGAAAAATGGATTCTTTCTTGTTCGAAAAAATTTTCCGACGAACGTCGCAGCCTTTCACTGAAACTTAGGAAGCTTACAACGCCAGCCGGATGACCTCGGTTCATGTGTGGGCAAGCATCAGCTTTTTTTTCTATAAGTCGCGTCTAAACTGCTATAATTTTACTGCGAGTTATAATTTAGCAAATTTCTTGGTATACATATTTAGGTAATTGTTATTTCTTCTTTTTAGATAACGGAAATAACAGAATGTTCAACAAGGAACAAAAGCATTTTTTTGGCATGCAGTTTTTGCTAATAGAGGTGCTATTGAAATAGGGACCTGCGTTTTGATTTACCTATATGGAAGAACTATCGAAAATACAGCCAGGATTAGATGTAGTTTTGCTTTCTGATAATTGTATGGGCCAACAAAATACCAGGTGAATTCGTTAAAATGCCATATTAGTAAACCTATTCTATTCATCATCACTTAATTTGTTTTTAGGTTTCTGGTTGCAGCGTATCTGTATGCAGTAGAGCACTTTGAAATTTGTTCAATCACACACAAATTTTGGATACGTGGACATACTCAGAATGAAGCTGATGCAGTTTACAACCTTATCGAGAAAAAAATTTAATTGGGGAAGAAGTCTGAAAGAACCAATTTATGTTCCCGACCAGTATGTTTCTATTATCCGGGAAGCCGAGAAAAATATAAAGAAAATAGAAATTAAAGAGATGAGTTTTGAAAATTTCTTTGACCTTAAGGCATTGGCTGATGATATGGGTCTCGCCATAAATAAAAATACTGCTGAAAATGACTTTAAAATTAATGAAGTTAAAATTTTACAATTCATAAAACGAAAAGGAGAATTTTATTACAAAACAAGTTACAAACAGAAAGAATGGCTTCGAGTGAATTTTAGACAAAGAAGAAGATCAAAAAAGGAATTGAAAGACCTAAATATCAAAAACGCCTACAGTAGGCGATTCCAGTTATCTAAAAATAAGAAAAGAGATTTACTGAGTTTGGACAACACTAAACATATTCCATCGTTCTATAAAAACTATTATGAAGGTATTTTACATTAATTAAGAACAATGGATTTACTTTACGTTTTGTTAGTTATTATTACTAGTTTAACTGATTTACTCGCTTATGCCATTGATCGAATATTGACCGCTGAAATTACCTGTAAAATAATAAATATGGAGTATTTTCTATTATGTTGTGTTTTTTATGTTATCAATATTGATCTTACAATTTCATTTTAATTTAATTTGTGGTAATCTTAATTAGTGTTGATTAATAATTTCAATAAATGAAAAAGGCAGAAATGTAATTTAGATTTTTTTTCACTATAACATAGGCATAATTTCAAAATTCACCTATGATTACAATCACAGGAAAAACATATTTAACTTATGTTGTGTTTTTCATCTCATATTGTGTATTCTTATACAAATCATAATATATAAGAAATTAGGCTCTTTGGAACAAATCTATGTAAAAACAACGTGATCGTTTTTCACCTCTCCTATAAAATTTAGTGGTTTGCAATTACGTCGATATTCCACCGGAACGGCGATATACAGAAAAGTGCATTTTACATTATTCAGCAAAAAGGAAGAACCAATTGGCGAAGTTGACCATTGGCTAATCCTACACTCAACCATTTGGTTCATCTGCATTTTGATTTGATTCTACTCACAAATTAATAACGATACAATAAATTCTAAGCAGTTAAGTAATTTAGATCAGCAAGCAAAAGTCTCTTAATGCTTTGTCGAAAACGTGATAAGGATATGTCTTTGTATCTATTGTCAAGTGAATTATACGAAATTGCCACATTATATGAAAAACTTCACTGGAACAAAGTCATACTGTGCTGCGGAACACTCATAATGTTTCGGTCCCTAATTGCTCTATCATGAATAGGGGTTTTTGAATAGGGGTTTTTCTTTTAGGAAATGATATTTTACTAGGCTTTAACCACTTCAGCATGGCATACTTCTCTGAAACATGATCAATTTCTTTAGACCGAACACCAAGCGTAAATAATTATTTTGTATAATTTGAAGTCTATTTTTGCTTGCCAGTCTAGAGACGGGAAATAATAACTTAATAACTGGCACAACCAGTGATTAACATAATGTTTTCTGGAGCTTAAAGTTCAGTTAGTAGCGACTTGCACTGTATACAGAACCCGTAATTTTAAATAAGTTTTTGCGCCAGCTGAGCCACATGACTCAACTTTGCATCCACTTTTACACCTAACATCTTTGCAGCTCGTTTCAAACTTGTCTAACCTTATTACGGTTTTACATTTATAAAGGCGACGATCCGACATAAGCGATCGTACATCTAAGTGACCCAACTTAGAAACTAGTTCTAATCTATTTGCCACAACCTATTCTATTTTTAAATTTGGGTATAGTATACAGAGACGGAATAATTCATTTTTTCTTTAGGTAGTCTGTTTTTAAAGCAAATTATAGTAAAAATAAGACTGGAACCCAGCCTATCTGCGTAGGTGTATTATTGTGCGACCGAATACGTTCACCAGGGCCCTAATGAGGCGAACTGAATTATTCAAATTAACCCAGAATTAAGGTGCAAGCAAAGCATGCAGATATTTGTTCTCCTCGAATAAATAACTTAGATTTTATTTTTATTGTCTGTTTATTAATTTGTCAAAAGTAGTTATTATTTCTGTATGATGGGACAGCAAATACAACAACAAAGTCTTTCCGAATCAACCAGTGGCGGAGATACGGGGGTTTACTTCAAAAAATCGGTCAAAATATATCAGCTCCCTGTACAACATGGAAGCGATATAATAAGCTTCAATTTTGGATGTAAAAATCAATTTCCGACAAAAAAGTATTCTCCAGATTTTTTCGTATCTACCATATTGTGATTTTTGTGATTTGACTGCATAATAAAAATAATGTAATCAAAAATTAATATCACAATCACAATAAAATGTATACAGTGTACAACAAACAAATATTGAAAATGATGTCCTTGTACTTCCACACACATTTCTACTGACCCTTTACCATAACATGCAGAATTTCAGTTGATTTCTTTCGGTAGCTAAAATAAAAAAATATACCTGACAACGATGGATTTTCGCACCTGTAAATATAAATCAAGAGTTCGAGTAGGTACCGGTTTGAGTTGCCTGCTGGGCCGATACAATACCCCTCTTGAGAAATATACCTCTTTACACCTGGCTGCCAAGAGGTTGCGGCCGAGGGAGAGATGGCTGACAACCCAAACTTTTTAGGATCTGTGATGCGTATTTCTCTTTGAAATGAATCATAATTTTTGTAAAAACAAATAACAGATACTTGCGGCCATATTTATAAAGACAACCGGGCGGAAAAGTATTTCTCTATTAATAATTTTCTATAAAAGTTGCATTTTCACAAAAAGAAAACAGATGGACGTAGTACTCACACTGTTGGATTTTACACTATTGGAAGATGGCATTAAATTTTCCATCTTGAACGTTTCGTTTCTGCAAACATAACTTTTTTAAATATGAGCCTGCATTTATTAGAGGTTTCTGAAGGACAAATGCTTTCCAAATTCACTGGTGTATCTGACATAGCGCTCTAACTATGTTTTGTAGTAGTTTTACCTATCATTTTAATATGTTTGTTAAGTACAGTCCACTTCTACGAAAATTCTAAATAAATGTTTGCGATTTTTGCTGTAATTTTTCGGGAAATGATCTTGCAATATGTAGCTTATGACAGCAGTCAGGAAGAACTTTCTCTTAATAGAATTAATAATAATATTTAGCTATATCTAAGTATAAGTTATTTCAATTTAACGAATTCAATAAATAAAATAGTAGATTTAAATGTATTTAGATGTCGCGATATATATTATTTTTCCTGCTTTTTTAGTTTTCATTGCTGTATCACATTCATAATAATTTTCGTATAACACAGAACCGTAACAAAAAAAATCAAAACGAGTGCTGAAATTACTTCACAGCATAATCAGACCGCTATGTGCAATACACCTTTGAATTTAAAATGTAAAAGCATTCCAAAATAAAAAAACTACATTGTCGTATTAAAACAAAAGTTAATGGCCATGCAAAAACAAAACACCCAAAAGAAAAAACAATAATGACATCTTCTAAGCCATTAAAAAATTCAATAAAGCAGTGCTTTCAGTTTTTCTCTACCGGCAAAAATAAGGGGAAAATATTAAAACAAAAACCTGAAAATTATTTATTTTAAATTAATAAAAAAAATACATATTATATTTAGGTATATTAATGACCCCCAAATTATTGCTTAACTTTTTCCTCATTTATGCGAATCTGTAGGTTTTGATATTTCCAATATCCCTATGCTGTTGGTTCTTATTCGGGACACCAGTATGTTGCAAGAATTTTTAGGAGAAAGATGATTTTAATACAATACATAACAATATTGTTGTAAATATCGTATTGTCAAAAATTGTTTTCAAAACAAAATACCATGAAATATTTAGTTGGTGTTTATCACTTGTCTGACTGACATTAACGCTTAAAGACTAGAAACACAATTGTAGAAACTACGCACCGTATGGGATTTTATTCTTGATAAAAGTTTGTGCATTCCTGCAAACCAAAAACGCAGTTTTCAAAATTTGAATATCTCATTTCGTATACGGGGAGGTTCGAAAACATGAAAAGGGCTCAAGTATCATGAAAAATTGTTTATAATTGAAAGGTACGCCCAATAATGAAGCTAGTTTATATTCCATAAAACAGCTTTTCGGATTTTTTATGATTTTCATTCATTTAATATGGAATATTAAATAAATTTTCATTTATTTAATATTCCAGTTTCGTTTCGGAGAGGATTTATCATTTATTTATGGCTCCTGCAAAATAAAAACAAAAAAAAATACTAATTTTTTGGTGTAAACTTTCTGCCGGTCACTTTATATCTAAATTGTGTTAAACACAGAATTTCAAATGTCTTCAAGAAATCATTTCATGAGATTCAACAAATGGTTTTTATTACAAAACATTTCGTTTAGAAAATTTCGTAAAGTCCACTGAAGCCATCAATTGGCCATGGAGTATTATAACGATAGCACACCAGAAGGTGCAGAAGAAAGCCACTGGTCTCGATCGGTAAAAACCAATGACGTCAGAACCTATAGACAGGTTTGTTTTGATAAACGCTTGACGCCCAGAACTAATCACAATCTAAGCGCCCCATTAAATTATTCCGAAAATGTCGCGAGATTGTTAGAAATTGCCCCTTTTTGTCGAGCCGTAGCGAACTTGTTTCGACTCTGGGCTCGGAGGCTGGCGTCGTTAGACCATCCTCCGAGTCTTCAGGTGAGGTTCCGATGCTTCCGGCGCCCCCAAACAAGAAAAAACATGCGATATATAAGTGTGATTCTGGAGGAACTATAACTGGGAATCGCCGGGTGTATAGTTGGTTGATGGTTGACTTTCTGTCTTTGTTTGTAGCATGTTTTTAGAGTAGTATGGATATATTTAATCTTGGAGTCAAAATAAAGGGCATTTTAACAATGGGGCACCACGTCTATAGGTTTTGACGTCATTGGTAAAAACCCACGCCACAATTACCGAGACCCGCTATCATCCCATTGGTCAAGGGCTCACCCGACTATCAAGTGGCATAGATAACGAGAATAACGAGTCTAAAGATAAATTTATATAATTGATATAATTATTAATCACCTCAGCAATCAATTGATCATGGGGTATTATAACGATAGCACACCCGAAGGAGCGGGACAAAGTCACTAGTCAAGATAGCGGGTATCGGTAATTGTGGCGTGAATCTTTGCCCTCCTACCCTTTTTTAGTTTTTCAAGTAGCCTAAAAAGCCACTGTTAGTAGAATAAACTGGCACTTTTTCAATTTTCCTTTTTACGAAATAAAATAAATGCCGATTCTTAATCTTATAAAATTGGATTCTAGGAGCTTTCCAAGGAAATATCTTGCAATGCTCCCAAGTTGATGTTATACCCTGTAGGTATTTACTTTATTTCGTCAAAAGGCCATTGAAAAAGTGCCAGAATATTCTGCTTTTCTAGAAAACTCGAAGAAGCTCCGCTCCCCTTTTGAGTGTATTTTAGATTTTCTACTTAGATATTCAGTGGAGAAATATCCAAAATATCATTCGTAGATAACAAGTACCGACCTCGGAGCGCCACCAACTTGAGGGGTGCCAAGTTGTTGCCGCGCTGAAACCGCGGCAGGCTTATAAACGCCTACGCGGATTTTATTTTTGTTTGCGATGCCACTGTCGCTTGCCACAGCACCCCTACAAGTTTTTTCTATACTCCTGTTATATCCCCTACCTGTCCCCCACAAATCTTTGAGATAGATTTGCACAACAATTTCAGAATTTTCTACTTTGGGATTTTTTTTGCGAAGCCACCGTCGTTTGTTACGGGACCCATACAGGTTTTTTCGATACTCCTACATCCCCTACGAGTTTCCCACAAATATCTTTGAGATTCTGATTAATTTACAAAAAAAAAACAGAATTTCTTTACATTTTTTTGTGACGTGACTGTCGTTTACCACGGCATCCCTACAGATTTTTTCAATGCTCCTACGCGTCCAAACCAAAGATATTTCAAATTGAGATTGATTTACACAAAAAAGTTTTTTTAGGATTTTTTTGCGACGCCACTGTTGTTTGTCACAGCACCCCTACAGGTTTTTTAAATATTACTACATCCCCTATGCGTCTTTCAAAAATATTTTTGAGATTAAGATTGATTTACACAAAAATATGATTTTTGGGATTTTTTTGCAACGCCATTGTCGTTTGTCACGGCACCTTCTACAGGTTTTTTCTATATTACTACATCCCCTATGCGTCTTCCAAAAATATCTTTGAGATTGAGATTGATTTACACAAAAATAAGATTTCTGGGATATCTTTGCGACGCCACTGTTGTTTGTCACAGCACCCATACAGGTTTTTTTCTATATTACTACATCCCCTATGCGTCTTCCAAAAATATCTTTGAGATTAAGACTGATCTACACAAAAATTAGATTTTTTTTATTTTTTTCTCACGCCAATGTCATTTGTCCCTCGATTTGTCCCGGCACCTCCTTATATTATAACATTAGATCATAGTATACAATAAAAAACAAAAAAATTAAATCTGAATTTTAGTTGCTAATTAAAAAAAGAAAAAGCCTTGTGTGGGATTTGAACCTATGATGAAATAAATGAAGTTTTCACAGGAACGCGCCTTTACCCACACGGCTATATCCACTTCTATAAATTATTTCCATGAGGCTGCTCATATCTAAAATATCCTGAAATTTTTTGCACTTTTCGCATTAACTTTTGACAATGTTCTGCACCACAAAACTGCATGCCAATCGGTAAATCGTTATTTGGTATTTAAAATTTATCGTACAATATATTGGCATGCATTTAAAATCGTTCGGAGACATCGCTTTTTCATGTCAGAAGCAAATCACAAAAGAGGGGTCTAGCTTTAGCCTGTGCTTCACCTCAACATGTTGGAACCTCCTTTCGCAGATAAATAGGACTCTTATGGATGTGCTTTAAACGGCAAAGGATAATATAGGTAATGCTTTGCTGCACGCTTTCATTTAAACGGAGCTTCACCAAAGGCACCCCTGGGTATTAGGGCTAAAAATAGCGAAGAATCTGCAAGAACACTTGGAAATTTAAATGTAAAGACACAAAATATATAAAGAATATCTAGGGTAAACAAACCTTTCCTACGATAAAGTGCAGGGGCAGGGGCTGCATCGTCTAGGGCAAAAGCCTACTTAAGTTTCTCTTGGACTGATTCTAAAGCTTTTCTAGCCTATCTTTCCCGAATAAAAGAAGGAAATAGAAGACGTCGGGATCATTGTTTACAATCAAGTTAGGTTAGGTACAGTAAAAGCAATAACCCATCACCATCGCGCAATTACCTGTTCGCCTCGTGAATACTCAATTCTCGGAAAAGCAAACAAAACAAACTAACCCATTTTCTTTCGCGAATACGTCGATCGATTTCTATAACTAAAATCGAGCAATTCTTACGTCTGGCGTAAATAAAAACACGTGTTCAGCGCGCCCGGCAACAGGGACGTACGCGTATCAGCTATTTAGGTACTGCCACAAATAATTTTATCGATGTTTTCAACCATTTTAATTAAGCCAATAATTTTTTCCGAAATATTTTTATGTAAACAATTGTAAAACTAAAATTAAATAAAGGTCGTGCCTCAGTGCGGTTGCGGCGAATATCTCAACGCACCTGCTCTTGTTTACGCCAGACTTGCTCGATTTTAGTATAGGGACTTTACTTTTATTTGATCGGCGCGGCGCGCCAAATTCGAGTCCCTCGCCGACGCGTACCAAATCGGAAAATGGCTCAAAACGGCGGAACTGCTTTTCCGCTTCTGGCGCGCTTCAATAGCGATGTGGAGTTTGCGACACAGGAACCTGAAACAATCTAGCTAAAGGGCAAGTGTTGTTGTATGATTCTTATAACGTTCAAAAAAAATGATCAAAAAAAATGATCAAAATACCTTTCCAAATCTCTCAGCCAGTTCGTGTGTAAATAACAGAAATGATACTCCGGTAGCTTAGTTGGTTCAAAGCGCCTACGGCCCCAGTAGGTGTGCCGAGTTCAAGTCCCGGTTGGAGTGCGTTCTTTTTTTTAAACTGATTATCCTTTGCCTGATGTGCCGATACAACATTCCTCTTGTTATATCTACATGTGCGAAAATCCATCCTTATGTGATATTTTTCAGTTATGGACCCTTTTTTTGGGTAGGCACTTAGTAATCGTCTAGTTTCAAGAAAACTCAACTAACAAGTACGAACCTCGGAGCGCCACCAACTTGAGGGGTTCCAAGTAGTCGTCGCGCTGAAACCGCGGCAGGCTTATAAACGCCTACGCGGATTTTTTTTTGCGATGCCACTGTCACTGTCGCTTGCTACAGCACTCCTACAAGTTTTTTCTATATCCCCTACCTGTCCCCCACAAATTTTTTAGATATATTTGCACAACAATTTCAGAATTTTCTTCTTTGGGATTTTTTGCGAAGCCACCGTCGTTTGGTACGACACCCAGCCAGGTTTTTTAGATACACCTACATCCCCTACGAGTTTCCCAAAAATATCTTTGAGATTCAGATTAATTTACAAAAAAAATCAGAATTTCTTTACAATTTTTTGTGACGCCACTGTCGTTTACCACGACATCCCTATACAGATTTTTTCAATACTCCTACCCGTCCCCACAAAATATGTATATTTCAAATTGAGATTGATTTACACAAAAAAAGTTTTCTTTAGGCTTTTTTGCGACGCCACTGTTGTTTGTCATAGCAACCCTACAGTTTTTTTCTATAGTACTACATCCCCTATGCCTCTTCCAAAAATACCTTTGAGATTAAGATTGATTTCCACAAAAATAAGATTTTTGAGATTTTTTGCGACGCCAATGTCGTTTGTCACGACATCGCCTACAGGTTTTTCTATATTACTACATCCCCTATGCGTCTCCCAAAAATATCTTTGAGATTAAGATCGATTTACACAAAACTAAGATTTTTGGTATTTTTTTTGCGACGCCACTGTCGTTTGTCACGTCACCCCCTACAGGTTTTTCTCTATATTACTACATTTCCTATGCGTCTTCCAAAAAATATCTTTGAGATTAACATTGATTTACACGAAAATAAGATTTTTGGGATTTTTTTTTGCGACGCCACTGTCGTTTGTCACGGCACTTCCTACAGGTTTTTCTATATTACTACATCCCCTATGCGTCTCCCAAAAATATCTTTGAGATTGAGATTGATTTACACAAAATAAGATTTTTGGAACTACTTTGCAACGCATATGTCGTTTGTCACGGCACCTCCTACAGGTTTTTTCTATACCTACTCCTACATCCCCTATGTGTCATCCAAAAATATATTTGAGACGGACATTGATTTACACAAACAAATCAGTATACACTGTGTCCCGGATAAGAATGAACAGCATGGGGATATTGCAAACGGTGAGAGATAGGGCAACGGTTAAATGGGGAAAAAGTTGCGCAATTTTGAGGTCAATAAAATGGCACAAACAGATTTTTAATATCTTTTTTCGTTTTTGAGTTATTTTGAAAAAAGTAAAATTTTGCGCTTTCGATTTTATTTTTTTCTGAACTTGTTATCACAGATAGGGAAAAAAGAAAAACATTTTCTTATGGCACTTTTTAACGGGCCTTAAGATGGCGTTTTTAGATTTGTTCTACAACGTTTCGTTTTTGAGAAACCATCTTCAACTTTATTTTTTTAAATACGGACCTGGATTTTTTTTGTAGATTTTGAAAGCACTTTTCATTGCAAATACCATGATGTATGACACGAAATATTTTTAAAATGTTTTGAGACAGTAATACTGAAACTTCCTTTTTTTCCATTCATTTTTGTCTAATGCGGCCCTGTATTTAATAATAAGGAGTCTAAATCTAAATATTAATCAGTATTGACAACAATTTAACTTACAGTTTATTTTTACTTCGAAAACTTAATAGTTTTAAATTTTACGGCCCTGCGTCTGGTAAAGTGTTTTCCTCTGTTGTTGTACAGCAACAGTGTCACATTGTGTTTTGCACCCTCCATTTGTAATGAAATAAATTGTTAACTAAATGATACAGTGGGAGTTATGACAAATAACAAGGGATTGGTTTCGTTGTTTCAAAGCCTTCTAGGTGGAGGATTTTTATTTATTTTTTATTATCGTATGTGCGTCCTTTTTTTAGTTCTCCAATGAAAGATAAGTTGTAAGTTAAATTGTTGACAATACTGATTAATATTTAGACTTCTTATTATTAAATACAGGGCCGCATTAGAAGAAAAATTAATGGAAAAAAAGGAATTTTCAGTATAATTGTCTCAAAACATTTTAAAAATATTTCTTGTCATACATCATGGTATTTGCAATGAAAAGTGCTTTCAAAATCTGCAATGAAAAATCCAGGTCCGTATTTAAAAAAATTAAGTTGAAGATGGTTTCTCAAAAACGAAACGTTGTAGAACAAATCTAAAAACGCCACCTTAAGGCCCGTTAAAAAGTGCCACAAGAAAGTGCTTTTCTTTTTTCTCTATCTGTGCTATCAACTTCGGAAAAAAATAAAATCGAAAACGCAAAATTTTACTTTTTTCAAAATAACTCAAAAACGAAAAAAGATATTAGAAATCTGTTTGTGCCATTTTATTGACCTCGAAATTGCGCAACTTTTTCCCCATTTAACCCTTGCCCTATATCTCACCGTTTGCAATATCCCCATGCTGTTCATTCTTATCCGGGACACAGTGTATACTCATACATCCCTTACGCGTCCCTCAAAAATATCTGATTGAGATTGATCTACACAAAAAGAATCAGATTTTTTTGCGACGAAATAAAAATCGAAAAATGTTGAAGAACTTTTCCGTAAAATTTTTGAAATGTCCAGATTTAAAAAAAAAACATAATTGTCAAAGTAATACTCACTTCCAGTCAAATCGGAAGATGGGAATAAGAACTGACCATTTTTTGCTACTCCCTGTATAGTCATTACTAACATTTCTTGATACAAGTATTGTTTTTTAATAACTTTTTGACAATCCTCCATATAAAAAACCTGAAACTTGGAGACTGCAAATCTCTGTGCTAAATATAGGTGAGGCGTATTTAATCGTAACTTATTTAATGGTAATAACAGCTGATCAATTTTCTGTATTTTTTCTACCTTCCATCCTAAATAATAATTAGGTATTAATCTCTAAATGCCATGAATGTGCTAAAGAAGCGAATTTTAAGCGCCGCTCTCGTGCAGAAGGGTGTGCAATTCAATTTTCCGTTTACATGAAAAAGCGATGTCTACAAACGATTATCATTATTATCAACAAAAATGCAGATTGTATCGTTTACTATTATAACATTACATAATAAAAATAAAAATTAAAAGCTGTATTTTCGTTGCTAATTAAAAAAAAGAAAAAGCACTGTGTGGGATTTGAACCTACGATGAAATAAATGAAGTTTATCCTTTACCCGCTGGGCTATATCCACTTCTGTAATTTCTTTCCATGAGGTTGCTCATATCTAAAATAACTTAAAATTTGCTGCACTTTTCGCATTAACTTTTTACAATTTCTGCACCACAGAACTGCATGCCAATCGGTAAATCGTCATTTGGTAGTTCAAATTTATCGTGTACAATATATTGGCATGCATTTGAAAATCGTTCGGAAACAGGGGCGTACTCGATCGCAAAAGTATATTTACGGTTTTATCTTGTTGTTCTCAGCTATTTAGACACTGTCACAAATAATTTTATCGATGTTCTGAACCATTTTAATTAAGCCAATAATTTTTTTCTGTAATATTTTTATGTAAACAATTGTAAAACTAAAATTAAATAAAGGTCGTGCCTCAGTGCGGCTCTGGCGTGCTCTTGTTTACGCCAGGCGTAAGAGTTGTTCGATTTTAGTATAGGGACTTTTTACTTTTACATGTTAGGAAAAAACAAATAGGAAAATGCTCAAACGGCGAAACGGCTTTTTCGCTTCTAGCGCGCTTCAAAAGCAATGGGGCACTTATTTTTTTGCGGCCCCAGGCAAAATTTGGACTTTAAATATCGAAAACTGCGCCCGATAGCCGTGACCAAACAAAAGCGTTACATACATACTAAATTTTTTGAGAAGCGAGGGCGACTATAAACACCTAGGAGGTCAGGCAGGACCGGACTAGGCGTTTATAACAAGTACAGACCTCGAAGCGCCACCAACTTGAGGAGTGCCTAGTTGTGGCCGTGCTGAAACCACGGCAGGCTTACAAGCGCCTATACACAATACTCCATTTATTAAAGCCTGTTTTACAAATAACAATTTTCGTCCAACAAATCCCCCAATAAATCTTACCATTTATTTTTGTGTCATTTGTGGGCAAAACTAATTGCTACTTTATCAGAATTTAAAACAATGCCACGGTTTAATGGATGTTCTCTTAGTACCCACCGAAAAATTTACATACCTACTACATTGTAAATCTTGGAAATTTCTTGCGGTATCTTGCATATTTTTCACATTTTTTAAATTTTCTAGTATGTATGACAGCTATAAATAAAACAAAAATAAGTGTTAAGAGATCACACAACAAACCATGTTTTTTTCCCAATTCTGATAAACTAGGTTCAAAGCAATCAGTTTTGCCCACAAATTTCATTAAGAATTTTTTCGGTAACTCTTGAAACAAAAAAGTTACATGATGAAGAAATTTCGGCGTTTTCGGGAATTTTGAAAAACATCTCGGAAAGTAGGCCATGGATCTCAAGTGTGTTTTTACGCAAAGTTAGCTCATCAAAAAAGCAATTTTTTTTTTCAAATAAAGTTCTCAGAAAAATGCATATTTGTCAAGATTTTCTCCCCTGTATATAAATTCTGAAGTTAGATTCGGATTCTACAGAGAAAACTGCATCATTCTGGTTTTAAGCTGGTCTTTTCATTTCAAAAACTAAGGATATGATCGGACTTTATTTGAGACACCTAATATCCTGAAAAATTTTCTCTTTTGCTATGCGAAAAACACGATTCTATTATACATAGAAAAATAGTTATTTGTGTAACTAGTGCAAAAAGTGCAGCTCGAGACTCAGTCGAGGTAACTGATGAACAAACATGAACAACAACAAACTTTCAGTATTTTTTTTAAATTCTGTTTTCTTCGTTGCCGTCACTTAAAACTCTTTTTCGAATTGTTGTGAAGTTTCCGGTACTGGTAGGTACTTTGTTCACCTTCCAGAATTTGAGCAGCTACCTATTTCAGTTTTTTTATAAATTGAAATTTTACTAAAAGTATTTACACCAAGAGGTTGAACAGATCATTTTCCGTTATAATATAAAGAATCTAGTGTGACTGGTATAGACTGGGGACGAAGGGATGCATTTTTGCGATACATTTCAACAAAATTAAAACTTCTAATTTTACCGCTTATTACAAATAATGATCGAGGTTTGTTTGTCTTGCTATATCGGGCATTTTCACAGTTATGATAGAATCCATGTCGTTAGTATCATTTAACGGTAATTTCTGTAACTCGCCTCTGCGGCATGCTCCTGGAATGCCAAATACAATGAAACTATAGCAATACACAAGTAAGTAGGTATAAAGTTAAAACTCGGCCAAGTGCGAGTCGAACTCGCACACGAAGGGTTCCGTACCACCGTACAATATCTAACACTACATATTTTTAAAAAATACTTTAGTCAAAAATAAGAAAAGAAATAAAAAAGTTTGCCCCAGAGCGTGGTTTCGAACGCCGGACCTCTGGGTTATGAGCCCAGCTTCCACTGAGCTACTTCGCTTGTTGAGAAATATCAATTAGTTAGCATTGTTCACAAAAATCGAAACAAGTATTACATAACCTTTATTTTACTTTTATTATTATTTGTTGTTATAGTGGCCATACACACTCTGTGAGAATTTCAAGTGTCTACCTATTACGATTCAAAAGATACAGCCGTATAAGGCATAGTTGGAGTCCCGTGGGGTTTTCTAAAAAGATTTTACATAAAAATACAGCGCGCCCGTAGGTACCTGAAAAAGTCACATATGGAATAACAGATGGGCCTCTGAGCCCCCAAAGTCCAAAATCGGTACGAAATTTGGAAATTATCCACACCAGAACAATACCAAATGTCAATCGATGTTTGCGAATAAGTATCGGGGGGCGGGGCTTGTGCGTCGGCCACGATGTGTACAGTATGATCTCGCGAACCTCGCCAAATCGCGAAAAAAAGGCGGCCTAAACGGCCGAACGGCTTTTTCGATCGGGGTGCCCTCTGGCAGGCGAAAGGCCCGTATCCCACGCGAAAATTGAACTCGACCGGCGCTCTCCCTTCCGATCGCTAGTCATTTAATGCGATAAATCAAACAGGGTCCACTTTAAATAAGTCCATTTGATGCTTGCCTATGGACATTCAGTACACAATCATAACATTATATTATTAAAGGGGCTGATAACGTTGTATGTTACCCACATTGTAATATGTTCGTTTTTGACATAAATGTTTTAAAGACAGAAGATATACATAAAACTTTATCTGAATACTCATTGTGCTAATTCTACAGTAATAAGTGCATATTACCATACGCTATAAATCAACTGGTTAAGTTGCTGTCACTTTGTGTAGAATACAAGGTGTCCCAGAATTTTTTCTCTCAGAATTTCTTTCATCTTGTTCCTCTCATCGGGGAAGTCGGTCTGTTCAAAGAATTTTCTAAAATCATTAAGTAAGCTCTTATTAATATTCACGGAGTCACAATCAAAAGCAATAATGACCATGACCGAGAAATATTATCCCAATTGTAGATTTACAAAGCTTATGGGCGTGTACTGCAGACCATAGCTCGTATTTTAAAAATGATAGCCCCGAATGAGTTCATTATACTTTTTATAATGATACAAAAGGCATGCGTCTTCATTCCATATTACATGGCGCAGTGTGATGTCTTTTATATTAAACAAGTCTACTGTCATTGGGATCCAGTACAATAATAAATGTTATCTATCACAGACGTAGTTATATTTTTCATAAGGTGGGGGGGAAAGTGTATGAAGTAAAATATTTTATAATGCGTGACGACCTCACGCAAGGAAATCGTATCAATCATCTTTTAGATAAAATATTTCACCAAACATTGGTCAATGGTACTGGAGAACTAAGATTTAAGAAGTGTTCTTTTCCTGCTACCTGCTCCGTACGTACATTTTACGGACTCGCCAGCTCGCCCGTAAGCGCAAGTCAAAAATGTTCGAAGTGCCTGGTTGCTTGGATGCCCATCAAAGCTTTATTTATTAGATCTTGGTGTACGACAGCGCATACAGAATCGTCCTACTAACTCCGGCGTATTTACTTATACGAATATGTCCCATATTTTTAAATTGCTACCAGTAAGACTATAATTTTCTGGAAATATCTCATTGCGGATTCGCTGCTTCATACTCTATACGCTAGTGTGAGTATTAATAGTGCAGGAGCATAATGTATTCCGTGGGACCTTTTGTGAAGGGAAGTTGAGACTATGCGAAATCTGTTTATTGTAGATATGCTATGTAATGGCGCAGTGCCGGATGTTTACCTTCGAGTTGCGCTGTTTGGTTTTTATGACATCATGAATCCAAGATGGCCGCCATACAAAACATTTATTCATTACATAGAGAATAAATCCTTCCAGAGGGCTCTTACGCAAAATGTGCATAGAACATTTTCTATTCTGCATGGGGAGGCCAACAAATTTATTAATTATAAATTTTTCCATATCTTCTACCATCGTAATAACTCTACTTGTAATGTTTGTTGCATATAAGTGTAATATTAAAGTTATTGTGAGTAAATAGCAGCACAATCATTATTTTTTTACCCTTAATAAATAACCGATGGTTCTAAACTGATGGTGACATATACAGTGACCGGCAGAAAGTTGGACACAAATGGAAAACTTTTTTATTATTAATTTATCAGAAAATTTTATTCTTGATAAAAGTTGGTGCTCAAGAGTAAAGTACCCTTATTTTTTAAAATACGGTAAAAAGTTACTTACAAAAGTTGTTTGGAATCAAAAGTGGATGTCAGATTTAAAGTCACAGCCACCTAGTCAAAAAAAAAAAGAAATTTAACTTTTTTGTATTTTTTTCGATCACCTATTACAAAAAAAAAAACAAATACCGCAAGCGCAACTTATCATCGGATAACACATGAATTTGTTACTTAACTTTAATTTTGTTCGATTGTTCGATTGTGCCCATTGAATAAAATAAGTAGTTTTTTTGACAAATTTTAATAATAAGTAATTTAAATGAAAACAGTAACTAAAAATAAATTTGCTTAGAGGTACCTATCGAACAAAATACGAGATTAATAGGATAATCCATGCTATGGCCAATAATAACTCTTGCAAAGTTGGCTTTGAAAACAATAATTGTCGGCGAAGAATTATTTTACATGTAAAACTCCGTTATTGTCATTCTGCAACTATGCCTGCACTTAGTGTTCAAGATAAAGTTGAAATTGTTTTAATACACGGTGATAATTATCATACTTGTCGAGAAACATCAGATATTTTCAATGAACGACATCCAGACAAAAACATCAACTACTCAACTGTGGCAAAAATTCTTAGGAGTTTTAAGCAGTTCGGTTCAGTGCAAAATAAATGTCAAGTACCACATAGAAAAAATTTAACAGGTAACGAAGATAATGAAATGGATAATGTCCTCTCCGTTATTGAGAATCCTAAAATGCTGCTGTCCCAAAGGCAAACAGAGTTGAACAAATTTTTTGATCGAAAAAAATACAAAAAAGTTAAATTTATTTTTTTTTGACTAGGTGGCTGTGAGTTTAAATCTGACATCCACTTTTGATTCCAAACAACTTTTGTAAGTAACTTTTTACCGTATTTTAAAAAATAAGGGTAGTTTACTCTTGAGCTATTTTGACATTTTTGAATCTACCTCGTATCCAAAAAGAGATATTTAAATTTTTGTATATGCGTTTTGAGTTTGAAATGGTGCACCAACTTTTATCAATAATAAAATTTTCTGAGAAATTAATAATAAAAAAGTTGGTGCCACTGTAGTATGCGCTCTACCTTCGTTATTCTACTGTAGTGTGCGCTCTACCTGCAATATTTTAGCATATGTTTTAAAAAAGCAATAAAAGACAATGCAAGTTTGAATGATTTATTGCATACAATTACATTACATTACAATTATTGCTGCAAAAAACCTATCTATATACATTTCGAATATCGTTTGAGAAACTTAGGAATATGTCAGGTTCGTTTTTCCGCAATTTCTTCCAAGAGAAATAGTCTAAATGAGACTGTAAATGATGCGATGGTACGCCTCTCATCTTTTTTAAAATATGAGTTTTTATATCAAGCCATAATCTCTCTATACGTTGAGTGTTGGCTAGAGTGTGTGGGTCCACATAATTCACTTGATGGTTGACAGTGTGATGAATAAAACCCCTTTGATTTAAAATGCTATATGCGGGCCATTCGTCCGAATGTATCGTCGATCCAGGTTGTACTTCTCTTGTAATAATTGGCAACAATGTTGCTCGATCTCGCCGAAGTACCAGAAAATACCGCGCTTCGGTTTTGGTAGCCAAACCAAACACCCATTTTCCGTCAACTCTTGCTCCATGATTTCTATGATTCTCTATTTCGGCGTCATAATCTGTCTTCAGATTCAGGAGGTATATCACCTTGTAGCATCCGCCCTCGGTGGTATTTTCTTCTACCAGAAAAATATGCTTCGTCTATCTGGGCCGGGTCATCTGGCGTACCAATTAGCTGTCCTCGTCGGTTTACTGATACAATCTCAGTGCACACTTCTCGACACATATTGTACCAATCATTTATGGTGTGTTCTGTCCTGCCAGTCAAACTAGCGGCGGTTGCGAAAGGCACTTCCATGATAAACATATAGACCAACTCTAGGATTTGACACAAAGTCAGGTTGCAATTTACTCTATTGTTTAAATTTGTGTAGTGAAAAAATTCGTTTCCTGCTCGGATGCTTCTTGTGGTTTGACATCCTTTTCTCGGACAGCGAAACACTGGTGTAGATTAAAAGATTGGATTTGATTTATAATGTTAATAATGGGCAGGTAGAGCACACATTACAGTACAATACGATTCAGGTAGATCACCGCTTGAGGTAGAACGCACACTACAGTGGCACCAAAAAGTGTTCCATTTGTGTCCAACTTTCTGCCGGTCACTGTATAATAGATCATCGATCGGTAGAAGATATGGAAAAATTGATAAGATCTAAATTTGTTTACCTACTCAAGGAGAATAGAAAATATTATATGCATATTTTGCGTATGAGCCCTCTGGAAGGAGTTATTCTTGATGAAAGGAATAAATATCTGTATCGTGGCCATATTGGGTTTATGACGTCATAAAAACCAAACGGCGCAACTCGAAGGCAAACACCAAGTACTACGCCATTACGTAGCATACAATAAAGAGATTGCACATAGACGCAACTTCCCTTCACAAAAAAACCCACGGAGTAGTTAAATGTGTATTATGCTCCTCAACTATAAAGAATAAACTTGTGTGTGTAGTCAAGTTGATTTTGGCATTTTGGAATAGCTCTTCTAAACAGCGGAGACAGGTGCGCTTTGGTGCATGTTTGCACATTTTGTGCGTAGTTTTGTGTTGTACGCACAAACGCATTTTTGAATACTGTTTCCCTATTATAATAATATTGTTAGACATATTATTGTGTTTAAAAAGTCCAGAAAACATTCTCGAACTTTTAAGTTTTTCATAATATTTCGTCATTTTTGAGAATTCTGGAGAATGGAAAAAATAAGTAAATTTACGACATTTCTACCACCTAGCGTTACAATTCACAGTGTATATAGGTACTTTAAGAAAAATATTAATATCAATATGTCCCTATAGAGTGAAATAAGAGTGGCGTATACAGTGTGTTTCAAAAAACAGTGTACAGGTTTCTAGGACTGAAAGAACCTAAAAAGATACAGGGTGTCGAAATTTAAATTTTATTTTATATTTTTCCCATTAACTTTTAAACGAATCAACAGCTTGGCACGAAATAATATGTTAACTGGGGTAACCTACTACGAATTCTAACTTTGATAGAAATGTTATAACATGAAAATTTTAAAGAGCAAATATCCCGTTCAGAGGATAACATATTTACTATTAATATTTTTATTGATAAAACAAATTAAGTGTATATCCGTATCTCCGCCACTGGCTATTTAAGGAACTTGGTAATCCCATTTTGTGATACTTGATCAGTGCATATTGTGTACCAAATTTCGTTTGAACATCTTTAACAGTTAGAAAAGTAAAAAGTAAGACGTAAAAAATGAGAGTTTAGGTAAACCTCTATCTCGAAAATGAGGCGGATGTGGCTAAAAACTTATATCACAAAATAGTAATATTTTATGGTTTTCTATAACCTGTCCTAGAATAAAACTGAATCACCCTGTATAAAAATGTCAACAAATGTTTTCTCCTGGACCTTATTTACTAATTTTGTTTAATAAGCATGTAGTTGCTTCTGGGATCTTCTAGTTTGGAGTATTGTGAGGGTGAGAATTATTATTATTATTAAGTGCCAAGACATAAAAGAACTAAATAACTAACATTGTGATCACTCACTTCCACCTTTTCCCATCGACCGATCGAGTTGATCATTCGAAGTAATTCCATGGCACCCTTGACTCGCCAGATGCCTTTAAAATTCCTATTTTGCTCAACTTTGACATCTCCCAGAATGGAATGGATTTGTTCAAATTTGGTATGTGGGGGTTTTGGTCTGTCCTGATTAACGCTGTGGTTTATTAAAGTAGACGTTTGATTATTATTCCCAAAAGTTATACCATTATTCCCAATTTTATGTCCCTAAAGATAAAATTACCTGTGCTTTGAAATTGCGAAAATCGTCATTTGTTTTGTCTACTGTTATATATAATATTTGAAAATAACTATAATTTGATGCTTATCATTTCTCAAATAATATCAACAATTTACTTAAATGGTCTACCTATATTGAACCACAGATAACGTAACCTAGATTGGCAGGGCGGGTTGTTCCTTCAATCACCGCCAAATATATAAAAATTCTGGGTGATTCTTGTTTACGCCGAAAAGGTCTCCGCCCCCCGATCGATACGGATGTTGTCATAGCAACCGAACACGCTAGTCCGGGCAGAATATTAAAATAATTCCGGTTTCTTGGTAATTAATACGAGGTGGGTATTTTATGACATGCAATAAAACTGAGTATAATCAGAGAACAAGGAAGGGTGTTCTCTGGTATAATCCTACGGCTACTTCTCCCCATTTACAAATATTGCTAGGGGCTAAATAGTATTATTCATTCGATCTCTGCTCTTTCGGAATCGGAAGTGTACCTACCTATATTGTTATTCTGATGAAGCGAATCGTAGTTTGGTTTGAATAATGGTAATATAGAGTGCCAGGAACCTAATCAAAGGAAACCGAAGAAAAGAAGAAAGGGTAACAAGTGTGTTTTTATGAATTGCAAGAATATTGCAGGCCATGCTGTCATGCATAGATTCCCCCCGAACGAAACAATACCTCTCCAGAGAGTGGATTGTAAGATCAGGTATAATAAGCATATTTCGCACTATTGTTATTTACTTAAATGGCGGATAAACTATCAATTTTTTTTAAATAGGTAGTAGCATAATTAGAGGGTGCGTTATCTTTACGCTACCTCACAATTTGTAAGTTGTGAAATACAGTGTGTCCCCGGGCAAAGATGTACCCTATAGATCAACATACAGCGTCTCCTGCTCTGATGTCCGGAAGAGAGAAAAGTTTTTTATTCGTGGGTTTACGACAAAAAGTCACTCTTTGTAAAAACTCCTGCTTGTTCCAAAAAGTCCAAAACTGTTAAAATATTTTTGATTTTTTATACAAGTTGTTCAGTATTTCGAAGAAGTTAGAAAAATATTGTTAGTCACCAATAATAAAGTAGTACCGTTGTTTTTGACAATATCGAAAAATATTATCAGGGATGTCATTTAGAATTCACAGGTGGTTAAAAATTCGAGTTTCCAGCATTTTATGATGATTTTTTTAACAAGGCCTGATTCTTGCCTGTATAATAGAAATTGAAATTTATTTTTGTACATTTAAATAACATTATTCTTTGTTCATGAAATTATCCATATTGTTGGCAATAAATTGACGTAATAATATTAAAGAAATTGATTATTGTACAAATTCTGCAAATATCAAATAAAGTGGCACGGTTAAATTAGCTGCCCGACTTGTTAAAAAAAATTAAACATAAATTGCTGAAACCTCAACATTTTTACACCTTATGGATTCTAAATGACGTCCCTGATAGTATTTTTCGATATCGTCAAAAACAACGGTACTCTCTACTTTACCTACTCTTGGTGACTAACAACATTTTTCTAAATTCTAAATAGTGACTTCTTGTCATAAACCCCATCAATAAAAAACTTTTCTCTTTTCCGGACATCAGAGCGGGACACGCTGTATGTTCTTCTTAATGAAACTTTACATCCAGAATTCCTTTGCGCTATTTCAAACTGCAAAAGCATAATATAGAATATAGGAATTTTTTATGTGGTTTCGATATTTCGATAAATAACTGACGTTTTTTTCTTGTCAAATGTCAAATTTGACAGTTACCACGTAACGACGAGACCACTTTTGCGAACGTAATTTTTATCCTTGTACAAGCACAAACTGCTGGCAAAGTCAAATTTTAAATAGTTCTGCAAAAAATTCCCTTATTATACAGACCTTATTTTTTGTCACATTGTATATTATCTAAAGGAGAAAAATGGTCATTATAACTTATATTATATAATCCTACATTGTCCTTCCCTCGCATTCATCTATAAAACGTTAAAATAACACTCCTACCACCTACCACATAAATGTGTAACCTAAATAGGTACTTCCACACTAGAGTTCAAGAAATTTCCTAGTTGTGATAACTTAGGTATCGTGGTTGTTATAGAACTGCAACGCTGTCTGCCTTATTATTATTTTTTTTCTGTATCTACCTACCTCTACCTATTCATAAATACAAAATCGCCTGTGCGGGTTCGCAGTATTTTTTTACACAATACTCTCATAATGAGCGCCCCTGGTAGAATTGCCTATGAGCCTTCCATTTTGAGAGAGGAGGGGCCACCGGCAGAGGGAATGGATTTATTGCACTTCTTGACTGCCGTCGACAGTTTTTGAGACTATAAAGTAGGGTATTTTCTAAAATTTATTTGTGGCGCAAACAGATCCATTTAATTTTTAATTGGGTTTTTCGCCACCAAACTGATTGAAAGACAACTTTTTCAAGTTGCCTCGAAAATTCATAAATTATTAACACTGAACGAACGAAACTTTAAACGTGTAACTCAAAAAATAACTTCAACAAATTTGTTTTCTGAGCTTTCGGAGGATAAATCTTCCTCCTTTCTCAAAGATTATGTCAATGATTATGTTATGAAAAACCCAATTAAAAATTAAATATAAAGTAGGGTTTTGGAATATTTTCTAATAGGTGACTCTGAGGCGAATCCGAATTCGGAGAACAAAGGATCTGCCAATCTAGGTTACGTTATCTGTGATTGAACTGACGCGAGGTGTATGTACATACTGCACACTGTGTACACATAAAAACACACGGTTTTTTACATAGCAAAAAACTTATACTGAACGTCTTTAGTTGACGTAGTATACCTACAGATGTCCTAAGTAACATATTTAACATCTATCTACTTATATGTAGAGCTGAATACCTCGTGAGCTATAACCTTGATTGAGCAAGTTGAAGACGATAACAGCGATACCCAGTCTAAAAGTATTCGAGATATGCCTGTGCATAGTGTGCATATCAATAACGAAGACAAAATATATTATGTCCAATATTTTTAGTCTTGCTAGTACCTAATGCCTCGCCATTATATCGTCGTTTTGGTAAATTGCTCAGTCAAGTTCGTGACGTTTTGAATGAGCTCTACCTACCCACGTTGTCTTTATTGAAAAATATTAATAACGTATTTTATATTAGAGGATTTTGGCCAGAGGTAAAGAAAATCACTTTCTCAAGTTAAAAATCAGTCAATAATGACTGTTTCTAAAGTTAGTAGGAAAAAGTAAAGCTAAGAAAAGTTTATGATGCAGATATGCACCAGAAAATTGATCGCTTCAGTTATTTTTTAAACTTTGTGGTGTTCTTGAGAAATAAATATTTTCACCTTCAGTAGCGTCAAAATAATGTAGTCGATATTATATCCTTATTCCCTTTTGTGTAGATATAAGTAATAAAAATTACGGTATTTAGGCGTACGACTATAAAACCAGTGATCAATTGAGTTTGAAAGCTGGATGAATTACTCGTAAGTCACCGACACTCCTACTTCGTTTTTTATAACCGGTAATGTATAAAACCACCAATATAAGGCATTAAGTTACTTCTATTGAGGACAACAATGGGCTATGTGTCTCCCGCTTGAATAGAATCTTTAAGGGTGGTCTTATAAATGGCCCCTACGTCTCACGTGAATACAAACTCGGTGGATAGCGTTTTATTGCATTTTCCTCTTTATTTTTAAAGGAAATAACCTTCATTAATCCAATTTTCGCTCTGTAGGTTTCTCTACGTTCAAATACGGAAAAGGGCATTGAAAAACTTCTGTAAGATTGCCAACTGAAAACTATATCTAGATATTAAATGGACTTTTATTTCCAAGGAATTAGCTGGTATAATACCAATAGGTACATATTTTTTGTCCTTCGGCGTTTTAAATGTATGGCGCGTTATCGGTAAAGGTACGTTTTGCTAAAGTCATTTTATACTTCGTTCTATATGAATCGAACAACGCAGAGGGTGTTCAAGTATAAACTACCATATCTGCCTTACCTATAATACAGTATGATTAACTGTAAATAAAATCCTGGATTTCGACCAAAAGTTATATATTATTTATTTTTTTCTGTTGTTTATACGACGCGTTTCGGCATGTTTGCCATCATAATATATAACTTTTGTTCGAAACCTATGAGGCGCCATTTCGGTCTAAATTATTATTTTTGAATATATAAATTTCTCGCGCTAATATATTTTTTTAATATGATATTTATAGAAATTTGCGTGAATAATCTTTTTGTAGTCAAATTTATATATTACGCATTGCCCAAAAGTATATATTACAGTAAACGCAAAAAAATATATCAAAACACGATATATTAATTTGGTGCGCCAATATATAATAATTTAGGGTACCACCGGTCGTCACCAGAGGTCGCGCCGCGCATCCCTAAAGTGCACCGGCAACGCTGCAGCAGAAAGGGCAGAAGCCCGAAGTCGAAATATTTTTTTTTATATGATATTTATAGAAATTTGCGTGAATAATCTTTTTTTAGTCAAATTTATATATTACGCATCGCCCAAAAGTATATATTATAGTAAACGCAAAAAAATATATCAAAACACGATATATTAATTTGGTGCGCCAATATATAATAATTTAGGGTACCACCGGTCGTCACCAGAGGTCGCGCCGCGCATCCCTAAAGTGCACCGGTAACGCTGCAGCAGAAAGCGCAGAAGCCCGAAGTCGAAGTGATTATGATTACCGACGTACTGGATGTTCTTTTTCTGTGTCAGGTTTGGCATTTGATGTTTTGTGGTGTATAACCCCACAATCATCTTACATATTAGTTTCCCGCCCGCATGATCATTTTCGTTTCGCCTTCGTTTTGTTGTAGGAAGTGGATATTTATACGTCCGACGTATATAAAAGTCGGTATACGTCTTGCACTCTCATTGGTGGATTGAGTCACGTGACCTCTTTGGACGTACATTTAACTCCGTACACGTTCGAAGCCGAAGTAAACATTTGATACGTTCTACGTCGGAAGCCGTCGGAAGTGCATTTTTCTCAAGCATATTTGCAATAAGGAGCGTATTCCCTCCTTTTTGAGGGATAAGCGCTGCCGTATGAAAAAAGAAGGGGACATTCGCATCATATTGTGGCAGTCGGCAGCGATGCGCGCTGCCGTATAAAAGAAGAAGTGGTAATTTTTCCAATGGTGTAACGTCGGGCGAAAATAGGGGATAGGAACCTATCTAGCCAAAATTTCAAGAAAATCGGGGGTGGGTTTTACACAGGGACCCTTTTTATTTCAAAGAGTTCCTGGTTTTACACCATTCTGCGCTTTCTGCTGCGGCGTTACCGGTGCACTTTAGGGATGCGCGGCGCGACCTCTGGTGACGACCGGTGGTACCCTAAATATATCGTGTTTTGATATATTTTTTGCGTTTACTGTAATATATACTTTTGGGTGATGCGTAATATATAAATTTGACTAAAAAAAGATTATTCACGCAAATTTCTATAAATATCATATAAAAAAATATATTTCGACTTCGGGCTTCTGCACTTTCTGCTGCAGCGTTGTCGGTGCACTTTAGGAATGCGCGGCGCGACCTCTGGTGACGACCAGTGGTACCCTAAATTATTATAATTTGGCGCACCAAATTAATATATGGTGTTTTGATATATTTTTTTGCGTTTACTGTAATATATACTTTTGGGCGATGCGTAATATATAAATTTGACTAAAAAAAGATTATTCACGCAAATTTCTATAAATATCATATTAAAAAAATATATTAGCCCGAGAAATTTATATATTCAAAAATAATAATTTAGTCCGAAATGGCGCCTCATAGAAACCCACGATTTTATTTACAATAACAAGAACGACCAGGAAAATTTTAAAATTTGGAGTATGATTAACGGCACATAGGGGTATCAAAATATTACCATAATATAATCTTATACAGCGTGTGTCCCGCTCTGATGTCCGGAAGAGGGAAAAGTTTTTTATTAATAAGTTTACGACAACAAGTCACTCTTTATAAAAACTCCTGCTTGTTCCAAAACGCCCAAAACTATTAAAATATTTTTGATTTTTTGTACAGGGTATTCAGTGTTTCAAAAAAATTTTGAAAAAAATTGTTAGTCACCAAGAGTAAAGGACCGTTGTTTTTGACAATATCGAAAAATATTATCAAGGATGTTATTTAGAATCCACAGGGGGTTACAAATTTGAGGTTTCATCTATTTATGTTGATTTTTTTAACAAGGCGGGCACCTGATTCGTGCGTGTATAATAGAGCAGTTTAAAATCACGGGTGGCTGTGGCTATGACAACCAAATAATGTTTACCATCTTTGCAAATATTCGTCTACACGAAATACAAAATGTGTATATAGAGAACTTATTAGAAGAATTTTAATAACATTATTCCTTGTTTAAGTAAATTTTCCATATTGTTAGCAATAAAGTGACGTATAGCATTGTTAAAAAAATTCAACATAAATTGCTGAAACCTCAAATTTGCAACCCCCTGTGGATTATAAATGACATCCTTGATAATAGTTTTCGATATTGTTAAAAACAACGGTTCTTTACTCCTGGTGACTAACAAAATTTTTCTACATTTTCCGAAACATCCTGTATAAAAAAAAACAAATATATTTTAATAGTTTTGGGCGTTTTGGAATAAGCAGGAGTTTTTATAAAGAGTGACTTTTTGTCGTAAACCCACCAATAAAAAACTTTTCCCTCTTCCGAACATTAGACCGGGACCCGCTGTATATATATATATATATAATCTTTAGGATGACCATCCGTACTCTTTTAAGAGTACAGGTACTTGTAGCAACAACAATGTTTTGATATCCCGTAGTTTATGATTATCATAGCAACACATAAAAAAATTATCAGAATTGAGATATCAAAAAAGATTGTGAATTGAATCAAAGAATTTTAATGTCAATTGACCAGAATCAACATTTAATTGATACAACTTTGGTGAATCCCCACGAAGAATACCTATAAAAGTTTTATTTTTTATTTATAGTAAGAAATAATCTGGAGATAATATTTTAGACAACATTTCCAAGTTCTGGACAGAGCAGATCAGATTTTTTGGAATTTAAAAGTTTGCCAAATCCAAAAAAAAATTAAATTTAAACGTGTACCTACAATCTACTAGTTACTAATATGATTTTGAAAATTCATCATAGCTAAAGGTGCTGTCAAGTTTGACATCGATTTGCAACCCAACCAAGAGAAGAAATTCAAGTTGAGAACAAAGAATATTTATTAATTATATCCTGTTAACCACATTTACTCCTTTTTCAGTAAGTATTGAATGAAAATAATCAAAACTATGAATGGTAGTACAACAAATTTAGTAGAACAACAATCTGTATCTGTTAAACTTCTCCAGTTTTTGACACAATGTTCTGAAGCTTAGCTTCTGCAAGCTGAAAGTCAATTCAATCTTAAAGGCATTGATAATAATTCTACAAAATATGAATTCGTACTTGCATATTTGCCTCAAGATGTTATTTTGACAGTTTGGGACAAAATTAGAAATCAAAATTATGAACAACTTAAAATAGTTCTTATTCAACGCCATTCTATAAGCGAAGAAAATAAATTAGAGGAACTACTTTCAAATACTGGGTTGGGTGACCGTAGACCCTCTGAATTGTAGCATTCCATGGAATTATTAGCTGGTGTTTCATCCACTGTAAATAGTGATTTATTAAAACAACTATGGCTTAAAAAACTGCCAAAAGTAATAAATATCGCTCTTGTTGCTTGTGGAAAAACAGATCTTCAAGATCTAACAAATATTGTTGACAAAATCTAAGATGTTTCCCAACCTGAAAGTATAAATGTTTTAAATAAAAAACCTTAGTGTACCAGCATGTCATCAGAATTCTTAAACTCATTTCCGACTTAAATTTTAAATATGCTGAAATAAAAAATGAAATTTCTGAAATTAAAAAGTTATTATCCACAGAAAATAGTAACAGATCTCGTTCTCCTACACGAATCTGTTTTGGGTGTATAAGTAGCAGCACGAGCAGATCATCGACAATGGAAGATTTTGTTGGTACCATTATACTTACGGACTTAGAGCTAATAAATGTAACCCTCCTTGCCAATTTAAACCCAATTCCGAATCAAAAAACTAATAATTTCCCCTACAGTTTCAGCAATAGGTAATAAATCTAAGTCATATAGACTTTTTATTTTTGAGAAGGAAAATAAACTTAATTTTCTTATTGATACTGGTGCTGATGTATCAGTAATACCTAACAATATTTTTAAAATATACAGGGTGATTCAGTTTTATTCTGCGACACTTCAACAGGTGATAGAAAACCAAAAAATAGCTGCACTTTCTTTTATAAACTATATCATTTTAAGGCCTTATTAAAAAGTTACAGGGTGTTAAAGTTTTAAGAACATGTGGTCTTAGAAATCAAAATTATGAACAACTTAAAATAGTTGAGATATTTAAGTCATATTTTTTACACGTTATAACGGCATGGGTTGGCATAAAACCTGTTAATATCAAACACCTTGAACGATCAGTGGCGTAGAAGTAGGTAATTAGTATAATATTGTTTTTAGAAAAAAAAAGAACCACCTTGTACAGAAATAAAATGTATTCAATTTCTTATGTAAATTTTAATTTTAAACAAAAATGCCCTCTTGGTAATTTTTTGTATGTGTCATGGTTTCGTGGCAAATTTGGTTTTTTGTATTATTTCTGGGGGTTTCTGAAAAATTATCTAATAAATTTGCTCCATAAGTATCACTTAAAGTGGAAATAATGTGTTTGCTACTTGAAATAAAGTAACTTTTTCCAATAAACTTACCTATTTAAGGCTATACTTTTGAAGATACAGGGTCTAATGCATTTAAGGAAAATACAATTAATGTTACGCTCTGTATCTTGAAAAGTAAAACCTTGAATGGGTAAGTTTATTGGGAAAAGTTACTGTATTTAAAGTAAGAAACACATTTTTTCTGCTTTGAGTTTACGTATGGAGCGAAGTTTTAAGTAAATTTTTCAGAAGTACCCCGAAATAATACGAAAAAATCAAATTTGCTATGAAACCTTGACACATATGAAAAAATGCTAAGACAACGTTTTTGTTTACAATTAAAATTTACATAAGAAATTGAATACCTTTTATTGCTATACAAGGTGGTTCATTTTTTTTCTAAAAACAACTATAGATACTAATTACCCACTTCTACACCACTGGTTGTTCATGGTGTTTGATATTAACAGGTTTTATGCCAACCCATGCCGTTATAACGTGTACCAAATATGACTGAAATATCTCAACTAGTTTGGTAAATATCAATAAATTCCACATATTTCTTACAGCTTTAACACCCTGTACATTTTTTATAAGGCCTTAAAATGATATAGTTTATAGAATAAAGTGCGGTTATTTCTTGGTTTTCTATCACCTGTTGAAGTGTCGCAGAATAAAACTGAATCACCCTGTATATACCAGATGATACATATAGTTTTTCTGCTGTAAATGCTTCAACAATTCCAACATTTGGAAAAAAACTAGTAAAGTTGATCTAAATCTACGTAGAGATTTTACATATCTGTTCATATTAGCTACCTAATATTGACAAACCTGTTTTAGGTGCTGATTTTATTGCAAAATTTGGTTTATTAGTAGATCTCAAAAACCCTAAACTTTTTGTAATAAACAACAAATATACAGAACTTCTACAAAAAAATCCATATTTAACTTTACCACCCGATTATACTTTAGTTGTTAAACACAGTACTCAACATCATAGAGTCAAACCTTTTAGCAAACCTCGAAGACTAGATCCCACAAAATATAAAATAGCAAAAACGGAATTTGAATATATGATTCAGCTAGGTATATGTCGACCATCATCATCTCTTGTTTCATTGCCATTGCATAGAGTTCCAACGAAAGACATGTGGTTGTGGTGACTATAGGCGCCTCAACACTGTAACAATACCTGACAGATATCGTTTACCACATATCCAAAATTTTAATTATCTTATATACGAATGTACGGTATTTTCTAAAATCGACTTAGAGCATATCACCAAATTCCAATTGCCGAAAAAGATATTTACAAAACTACCATAACAACTCCTTTTGGACTCTTTGAGTTTACTAGAATGCCTTTGAATTCAGCTCAAACTTTTCAACGTTTTATAAATGAAGTGACATTTGATCTCATTTTTGTATTAGTATACATTGACGATATTTTAGTTAGCGGCAAGTAAGAACGAAAATGAACACATGGAGCACCTTAATTTTTTTTAAAAAAACTTGAAAATGTTGCTATAAATATAAAATTCAATAAATGTGAATTGGGGGCAACATCAATAAATTTCTTAAGTCATACAATTTCTAGTGTTATAATTGTACCTTCAGAAGACCGAATTAAGGTTATAAAGAAATTCCCTGCACCTAGTTCTTTACGTCAGTTACAAGGGTTTATGGGAATGGTTAAATATTATCACAGATTTATTACAAATATTGCAGAATTAATTGCACCAATCCATAATTGTGTTACCAGTTTTCAAAATAATAAATCTTCGAGTTCTTTTCAATGGTCAGAAGAATATGATACCGTATTTAAAAAAGTAAAAATCGCTTTATCAAAAGTCACATTACTTGCACATCCTAATGAAAGTAAGTACAACATATAATTTTACAGTCGATGTACCTATCTAATGTTGCTGTTGGTGGTGTTTTGGAACAATTCTGCCACAAAAATTCACGTTGAGAACCAGTTGCATTTTTCTCAAAGAAACTTTCTAATGCAGAATCCAAATATTCAAGTTTCTATGTCCACCCTGGTGTTCAATCTACCCGAAAATTAATTAATTCGAGATATTTTTGGCCTCACATGAATATGATATAAATAAATGGACAAAAACACGTCAAAATTGTCAAAAATCAAAAATACAAGGCCATACGAAATCACCGCTTGGAAAATTTGAAATATCTAAATCTAGATTTGAGCATATCCGTATGTATTTGGTTGGACCATTTCCTCCATCAAATGGATTTATTCATATTTTAACAATAGTAGAATGTTTTACAAGGTGGCCTGAAGTTTACACATTAAAAAACATACCAGTACAAACAGTTGCTCAGTCATTTTTTCTCAATACATTTCACGTTTTGGTCTACCACTTCAAATCACAACAGATCAAGATACCCAATTCGAGTCGAAAGCTTTTAAAGAATTAACAAAATTACTAGGTTCTCATAAAATAAGAAACGCATTTTCGTTAATTTAATCATCTAAATTCTCGCTCTAATAGTTATTGTAAAGCTTTTGTTCGCGAAGATTTAAAAACATGTCAGTACTAGCAGTTTACAACAACCATATGAAGGACCATATTGTGTAATAAAAAAACATGAGAAGAATTTTTCTGTCAAAACTTAAGTGAATAAGTCTCTGTTTCGATAGACAACCAAAAAATTTACTTTTTTAATTAATTAAATGATAATTTGTCAGATTTGAGACATTAAAAAAGATTGTAAATTGAATCCAAGAATTTTAATGTAAATTGACCAGAATCAACATTTTTGATTGATACAACAGTTCTCTTTTTAGACTATATTTATTGTACTCTTACTTTTTAAAAATGACAAAGACAAATGTACTCTTTTCCGGGACCTTTGCGACGCCGACGGAGATTTGCAAAAACGAGTGTAGCCATAATTAATTTACTTACTTAGTATCGATAGCTGCTAATAGATGGCGTGAGAGAACTCTTATTACCATAATATTACGTCTACCGTCCACTAGATGACACTAGAAAACTAGGAACTGGGCAACACTCATCGCTGCTATTAAGTAACAACAATAGGTACCACATACCACATGTTTCCGAAAAATTTGCATTTTGAAAATAGTACAAAGGTCGAAAGAAGCTGTTTTTGAAGGCAAACGTTTAGGCGATTATCTCCAAAAGTGAAGATTTTACAGATTTGTTCAGTTTTAAAGTTGGATACCCTGTATGTAGTGTATTTAATGTACAATAATAATTTTCGTGTATGTTTCTATCATTCAGATATGTTCCTATTACCTTTGCCTTAGTTTGTTTAAAAGTAAATATAAATTTCAAACAGTAGGTATTATCAGGGGTACCTAATATGACAAGTGGTGTGCCTACAATCTATTATTAGGCACACCACGAGTTCTATTTAGGAAGAGAATTTAACAACTGTAGATAATTTAATAATTCAGTGTAACCATCATTAAACAACAAACCTTAAGGCTGAATTAACTACTAAATTATAAATTTTTCACATATAGTAAGTACCTAATGTAATAATTATGAGAAAAGGTGATAATGGGCAAACACTCAAAGTTAACAAAAAGAAAAACTAGTAACCGCATACACGTTTTTCATGCTATCATCAGTACGGTGTAACATTAACCAAATCAAAAGATAGGCATGATTTGGGAAGCGACAAATGAAGTCCAGGCAGGAGCCAACAGCACATTTGCAGCTTCAGTCAGCACATCTCCTATTTTGGGGCTTGTACTAACATCGCCACGGAGGCTGCTAAAGCGACCTGCGTGGAAATCTTCATAACCCAAAGTAGTAATACAAAGAGAGTACGGGCTCACTTTGACCTCAGTTGACCCCTTGATCCAGAGAGTCCCCTACGGCCCGAGGTCACGGGAGCAAAGTGGCTACGTCATGCCCGAGGTCACGTGACGTCACCGGATGACCCCAGTTGACCCCTAGATCCTGATAGGTTAACCTTTGACCTTTGGGCCACGTGTGACCCCCAGTTGACCCCCCCCCCCACTCCAACGACGGGGCAACCCCCACTCCAACGGCTTGGTGGGGTGAGGTCTATATATTCGTGCGCAAGAGCAGTTTTCCCGTTATATACACTTACAATTTCCCACAGTCTGATTTGCCGAGTTCAAAATGCAGTCGTTCCTGAATCACCTGAACAAGAATTTGATCGTCAAGAAATTCGAAAGCGTTCAAAATATGGACGTGGATGAAAATTTTCAAATCACGAGCGTGGACAAAGTGAACACGCAATACGGAGAGAAGGTCTACGTAGAGTTCGAAGAATTTAAGACGGTGCTGCCGCAACGATACACGGCCGAGTTTACGCCCCAACGGATCGAAGAAATTAATAGGGATATCGGTAACGGAAGGAGGTATTACATGAAGAGTCTTGGACCCGTCGGCCGATCTACAAATATCGAATTTATTGTAGAATGAGAAAACTGGACATTTGAAAAATTTGAATGTGATATGCTGTAGTTAATAGGAAAATATAACAAATATGTATAATAATTGATTTTTAATAAACGCTTAAAAGCCATTTGTTTTTTTTTTCAAATCTTGGAAAAAGGTATAAATAAAACTCATCGTTGTTCGTTCAGCTCAGTGTGATGTCGTCTTTCGCTGGAAGTGGATTGGTTAATAGCGTCATCAATAGGTTGCCAGTCGAATTACACCTTCCCGGCTACCAGTACTGCGGTCCAGGAACAAAGTTGGAGAAACGTCTTGCTCGTGGAGATCCCGGCATCAATAAGCTAGACGCCGCTTGCAAAGATCACGACATCGCATATTCCAAAAATAAGTCTCTGGAAGAGAGACATAAAGCAGACAAAGAATTGGAAAATCGAGCGTGGGAGCGAGTGGTATCGAGGGACGCTAAATTCGACGAAAAAGCTGCCGCGTGGTTCGTTACAAATACGATGAAGGTCAAACGCAAGGTCGGTATGGGCATAAATAAGCGCCCGGTTTCGTTTAAAAGAGACATCGTCAAGAAAGTTGAAAGATCTCTGAAAAAAACTTTGAGCAACAGTCAGTTGAATGACATGAAGCACTTGAAGAAAGCGTCGTTGGTTGCTTTAAAAGCGGCACGAATAGCCGTTAAGAAGGCGGGTGGAAAGAGGAACGTGAAAATTCCTCGCACAATTCCGTTCCAGCATACCGGCGGATTTCTTCCTTTACTGCCCCTCCTAGGTGCCTTGGGCGCCCTTGGTTCGGTGGCAGGCGGTGCCGGTGCTGTAGCCAAGACAATTATCGACGCAAATAATGCGAAGAAGCTTTTGGAAGAACAAAAACGGCATAATCGGTCGATGGAAGCCATCGGAAAGGAAGGCTCCGGCTTATATTTACGTAAAAATAAGAATGGATTAGGACTGTTCCTTAAGAAACAAAAAAACTCCCAATGAAGCTACCCAATAGACCGCTGTCCGACGAAGATATATTGAATTACGTCGAAATTTTAAAAATACCATATTTCAGAGGCGTCTTTATGAGAGATACACTTCCGTCGACGCCGAAAAATTACGAAGCGGCCATTTTAAATTTAGACGTGCAACGCAACAAAGGAACGCATTGGGTAGCTTACAAAAAAAGAGGCTGTGCCGTAGAATATTTCGATAGCTTTGGCGCTTTGAAACCGCCCAAAGAACTGATTCGATATTTTGGAAAGGGTGTCAAGGTCACGTACAATAACGACGCCTATCAAAATTTTAACGAAATAAATTGCGGTCATTTGTGCATTGAATTTCTCTATAAAAGGTGGGGGACAACTTAAAAGTCGCCAGTCATGTCATTGTTGTTTACTCTACACGGACGCACATCCACGCTCTCCATCGATTTTGACAGTCCGATAGTTTTGGACCCAAACGCCGAGTACGGTTTAGCTTTGCTGGGATTCCACACGTTCAACAGCATACCGAATATCGAAGAGGAGAGCGGCTTATATTTACGTAAAAATAAGAATGGATTAGGACTGTTCCTTAAGAAACAAAAAAACTCCCAATGAAGCTACCCAATAGACCGCTGTCCGACGAAGATATATTGAATTACGTCGAAATTTTAAAAATACCATATTTCAGAGGCGTCTTTATGAGAGATACACTTCCGTCGACGCCGAAAAATTACGAAGCGGCCATTTTAAATTTAGACGTGCAACGCAACAAAGGAACGCATTGGGTAGCTTACAAAAAAAGAGGCTGTGCCGTAGAATATTTCGATAGCTTTGGCGCTTTGAAACCGCCCAAAGAACTGATTCGATATTTTGGAAAGGGTGTCAAGGTCACGTACAATAACGACGCCTATCAAAATTTTAACGAAATAAATTGCGGTCATTTGTGCATTGAATTTCTCTATAAAAGGTGGGGGACAACTTAAAAGTCGCCAGTCATGTCATTGTTGTTTACTCTACACGGACGCACATCCACGCTCTCCATCGATTTTGACAGTCCGATAGTTTTGGACCCAAACGCCGAGTACGGTTTAGCTTTGCTGGGATTCCACACGTTCAACAGCATACCGAATATCGAAGAGGAGAGCGGCGACAACAATTTTCGTTATCTAACCGGTAGTTTCGGTGCTAGCAAAGAAATATCACTTCCCACCGGTTCATACGAGATAAAGAATATAGAAGAGCACATACGGAAAAATTTGAAAAAATCGGAAGACGAAAACGATAGCGGTAGCATATCGATACAAGCGAACAAGAGCACTCTGCAGTGTGAGATCTACAGCGATCAATATACCATAGATTTTGTTACAGCCGGGTATATTGGAAGACTTTTGGGGTTTTCCGAACGATACTTAGATAAAGGGAAAGTGCACGTTTCAGATTTGCCGGTAAATATCATTAAAGTTAGAACGATACATATAGATTGTAACATCACAGCCGGTGCTTATTACGTAAACCGACCTACGCACACGATTTACGAATTCGCCGTTGGGGTCGACCCCGGTTACGCCATAGACGAAACCCCTAAAAATTTACTCTACGTGCCTGTCACGAAACGTGAAATAAACAACCTGACCATAAACATCCTCGATCAGAATTTCAAGCCTGTCAATTTCAGAGGTGAAGAAATTATCGTTAGATTGGAAGTGAAACGACTGTCTATGTGAAATGCGTTTGGTTTTTGGAGGCAACTACCAACCGTATAAAAGGCGGTTTAGTGACCTCCGACCCTCATTGACGAAGACGTCATCGAAGTGGAAACACCATTGCAACTTTAATCTAACGCCGGAAAACCGTCGATTTCTAGAAGCACTCGGCTACCATGTCGTTAACGCCGCAAGTATTCGACGTGCACCGCACTCCAACCTTCGATGAGTCCATTCAGCGATTAGAGCAACGAACATATTACCCGTTTATGAAATCTTTTCTGAATAATGACATTGTGGAGATAACGATTAACCAAGGAGACACTTGGTTATTGATGTATGACGCTGCAATTTATATCAAAGGTAAAATAGAGAAGAAAACGGGAACCGGGAAATGTAGTTTTGCTAATAATGGAGGTGCGTTTCTCTTCGATTCGATTTCATATGAACTGAATGGAAAGGAATTGGAAACAGTTCGAAATCCTGGAATTGTGAGTGCTATCAGAACATATCTATGCTACGCCCCCAGCGATGAAAAATTCCTGGTAACTGCAAGTTGGTCTGGTCCAACCAAGCCTTTGACCGTAAATTTGGATGGAACATTTAGCTTGAGAATACCTCTGAAACATTTGTTTGGAATATTTAACGATTATCAGTTGGCCACTTGCGGAAAACAAACTTTAAGATTAACACGAGCTAGAAACGATAACAACTCTTTACTTCTGGAAGATGATCCTGCATCTGCTGCTGAATTGACGGCAGAAATAACAGTTTCCAATGTCGAGTTAAAAGTGAAACATATTCAACCTAGCGATTTCATTAGATTGGATCTGCTTCAGTCTATTAAACGTGATCGCCCTATAATTATACCGTATCGTAAATGGGAACTTCACGAACTGCCAAGTCTTACGGTCAATGCCAACAGAGAAATTTGGTCAGTCAAAACTTCAATGTCCGTGTCGAGTCCTCGATACGTTATAGTGGGATTTCAAAGGAGTCGCAATGAAAATGCTAGAAAGGACCCTTCCGTATTCGATAATATAAATATAGCGGATGTCAGATTGATTTTAAATGGTGAATATTTTCCTTTTGAACGGCTGAGATTGGATTTTAATGGCAATGACTATCTGGAGGCCTACCATAATTACGTAGACTTTTGCTCTAGTTATATGAATGAGAGGCACCCCTTGCTTAGCTACACCGAATACAAAAATAACGCAGCTCTCTTTGTCATCGACTGTTCCCGACGAATAGAGTCCATGAAAAGCACCACGGTTGACGTAAAGCTGGACATCGAGAGTAACGAAGGATTTCCAGCCTCAACCCGAGCTTATTGTATTATTATACATGATAGTACCATCGAATATTTACCATTAAGTGAAGTAGTTAGGGAACTTATGTAGTTTAATTTTACGGAGAGTTTTTTTAGGTGTAAGGTATTATTGTACTTGTACTTGACCTAATAAAATAATAAAAAATAAAATATCGGTGTTTCCTTTCCCTCCCATTACCATACATTTTCCGAAATCGATAAATAAAGTGGTTGGGGTAGACAGATCCCCATTAAGATGAAAGTCGCCGTAGTGGACGCACAGGGATTTATGATAGACGGACGTTTCTGTCCTAAAGAGCTGACAATAAAAGTTAACGATGAAACTTTACATATTCTTATAAGACCTCCGAAAACCTTTAGTGATCTCAACGAACGCGACAAAAGACAAGTGCGGTATTTGGAGAAAAATCATTTGGGGATCGCATACACTAGCGGCCATGTGGACTACGTCGAGGTGGATGGTCTCCTAAAAAAATAGCTCAGTGTCGAGCGCGTCTACGTCAAGGGCCAACAGAAAGAACGCTTCCTACGAGAAACCATCAATGCCGAAGTAATTAACCTGGAACGTCATTCAGGCGTACCTAAATTTGAAAAAAGCATTTCGATGTGTGCACACCACAACCAAGAGTCAATGTGGATGTGCAGTTTCATAAATTGCGAGAAATTATTTGCCTGGCTCGGTAGTGGGAGGCAGGCGCCTCCCATTAAGATTCCCCCCACCACAAACGCCTCCCACTTCTGTTTCATACCTATTTAAACACAGCGAGCATGTCCCTACTGTGTATAAAATGGAAGAAGTGTGTGACTATACAAACCGAAATGATAGATTGAAATCTTTCGCGAAGTGGTCAAATCCGTCGATTTCCCCAATACAATTGGCTGAAGCGGGATTCCATTACACAGATTATGAAGACGTAGTCAAGTGTCCATTTTGCTTCATAGAAGGCTACCGGTGGGAAGAAGGCGACGATCCATTGCAAGACCACGCAAGTTGGAACCCCAGTTGCCCTTTCATCCAAGCAAGTAATGCGGGACTTAATACGACGTTCGCGGATATTAAACCCTTGCCAGTGGTCGCAATACTACCAAACTCCGTCGTCGAAGATACCGTAGTTCGTCAACCTCAAACCGCATCAAAAAGTAATTTATGTAAAATTTGCTACAACAACGATATACAGGTTGTGATGATTCCCTGCGGACACGTAATGCTTTGCATAGAATGCGCACTTCAAATCTCCTCATGTCCTTTGTGCAGAACGATGATACGTGAAAAAGTGCGTGTCTATCTACCATAAGCTTTTTATGTAGTAAATGTATAAAACAAATAAAATTTTAAAACAAAAACTTGTTTTTATTTTGGGGTCAGTCGCCTATATATTGAGAAGTAGCACGCAGAATTTCTCAGTTGACAAGATGCAAGTTCAGCAACAGCAAGTTTGTCTCCCTATCGAAAATCTAGATGTCATACAAGGGGGTACGGTAAAATCAAAACACGGTACCCTACTACCAGACTCGTTTAGGGCAATCTTGTGTGGACCTAGCGGGTGTGGTAAAACGAACGCACTCTTAGTTTGATTTTCAACGAAAACGGTCTGAAATTCGAAAATATCTACTTATATACGAAATCGTTGTACCAACCGAAATATCAATTATTGCAGGATGTAGTAAAAAAAGTCGGTTGCATCGGCTTCTTTCCGTATACGATAAACGAGGACGTCATCGATCCGTCGGAAGCTCTAGAAAATTCGATATTCATATTTGATGATGTGGCCTGTGATAGACAAAATAAAATCAGGGAATTTTATTCCATGGGGCGCCACAAAGCGGTGGACGTCGCTTATCTATGTCAAACGTATTCGAAAATTCCGAAGCAGCTCATACGCGATAATTGCAACGTGATCGTGTTATTTAAACAAGACGACGTAAATCTGAAACACGTTTACGAGGAACATGTGTCGCCAGACGTCACGTACGAAGATTTCAAAAAGCTGTGCTATCAATGTTGGGACGACAGCTATGGCACTCTGGTCATAGTTAAGGATTTTAGTCTGAAAAACGGGCGGTATAGGAAAGGTTTCGATAAGTATATAAGGCTGTGAGTACTTCTCTGACGTTAGTGGTCAACATGCCGCTGACGTCAGAGGATCAAATTCTAAAAGCGCACCGCGCAAGGAAAATCAGTGAACTTGCACGAGCGATTAGAAAAAACACACGGCTTTGAAGTTGGGGAAATTCGATGAAGACGAGACGCTGGAAAAAATATTCAAACCAGTGACGCAATCTATCAAAACGTTACAAATAAAAAAAGACATTCTAGACATCGAACCGAAGAAAGAAAAAACTAAGGTGGAAACTAAAAAAGAAGAAGAAATTGGGGAAAGCAGTGATACAAGAATACAGAAAAAAGTAGAAACATTAAAGCAACGGATTGAAAAGTTAAAAGGAGATTTTACCCCGAAACTTCCACCACACGCCGAAAAGGCAACGGCAGATTTTAGTCCGACACTGCCATCAGTCGAAGAGAAAAATGAAGAGGAAGAGGAGATTTTTGAAGATGTATCTCAGTATTCTCCTACCGTTGTAAAGGACTACCTAGAAGCATATCCGGAAATAGCTCGACCGTATATTCAAAAATATAACGCAAAGGCACCCCAAATCGATTTTGTATACGGACCCAAGTATAGCGCAAGCGAATCAAAATGGACCTTGGGAAAAGAAACTTTAGATTTCGATAGAAAAACGTCGGATATAATAGTGGGTAGGAAGAGGTATAAAGGTACCAAAGGACTTTTCCAATTGATTTTTTATAACGATCCTCGAGCCAATTTGGTGGAGATGAAAAATTATAGTAAAATTCTAACTGAAACGTCGGTACATCTGAATAGCGCGGGTAAATTTAGAGGTTCATCTCGATATAAGTACACGAATGTTATTAAACCGTTACTAAAACGCGGAGAAGATGAGGGGGCAAGCGGTAAAGGTATGCGTCTCACTTATAACGAAAAACCGGTGGAGTACATGTTTTGGGACGACGTCAACGAATTAGTTGACAGATTGCGATTACTGGTGGCATCCAAAAACGCCGGCAACACTTCTCACGACAACGAAATCGTAGCCATTATAAACGAACTGAAGGAAGCTAAAGTCATCAGATAACTTAGTCGCGCTGAAGAAAGCGGGTCACAAATTTCGATATGAACTCTAAGTATACCAAGGAAAAAATTCAACTGATTAGGGAATTGCATAAACCGATACGAAAAAAATACCCTAGGCGTAGAACTATTATTAAAGGTTTGGATGATCTTTGGCAAGCCGACCTAGGACAGCTGGATCAGTACGCCAGCCGCAATAGAAACTTTAAATTTATACTAGTCGTGATCGACTGCTTTTCCAAATTTGTCTGGTGCAAACCGTTAAAATCCAAGTCGGGAGAAGAAGTCACGAAGGCTTTCGCCGATATTCTCAAAAATTCCTCGGGGCGTCGACCTCGAAATCTCCAGACCGATCAAGGCAAGGAATTTTACAACTGTCATTTTAAGAAGTTATTGAATACTTTTAACGTCAACCACTATAGCACGTTTAGCGACACGAAAGCGGCGATAGTAGAGAGAGTGATCCGCACCTTGAAAGAACAACTGTTCAAGTATTTCAGTTTAAGTGGCACGTACAAGTGGATCGATATTTTACCGACGCTAGTTGACGAATATAATGATAGGAGACATAGAATCATACGTATGAAACCCAAAGATGTGAACAAAACAAACGAACGGAACGTTCTTAATGCCTCTTTCAGTCACGTAAAGACTTTCGATAAACAAAAGTTTAAACTAGGCGACATAGTTAGGATCAGCAAAGTCAAGCACGTCTTTCAGAAGGGATACACGCCCAACTGGACGACTGAATTGTTTAAAATCTCAAAGGTTCAAATTACGAACCCTCCCACATATCTCTTGGAAGACTTGAACGGAAGACCTATCCAGGGGGGTTTCTACACCGAGGAATTGCAAAAAACGTCCGATCCAGACGTCTTCTTGGTAGAAAAGGTGTTGCGTAGAAAAGGAAAGAAGATTTTGGTCCGTTGGCTGGGGTTCGATAAAAGCCACGACTCCTGGATAGACGCAACAGACGTCTTGTAGTAGTGGCGGAGCATGGGTGACAGTAGTGGCTACGAATCTGACGCAGCCGGCGATGTCGATGACGTTCCACAGCAAACGACTCAAAGAGATAGACTTCTTCTGTTGAAAACATGTTTTCATTTGGCACCTGGTCACGTATATACCGTACATTGTGGGTTGAGTCCACTACGATTTTTTACACCTGCTGTAAATATCGTCTGCGGACAAGGTACCCGAGAAGAATGCGTTATGACCATGGACCACGTGGAGTGGAAAGAACTTATCTTGCACCTGTATAAGTTTTTCGAACACGGTGATGGTCTGCCTGTGAAATTTGGTTGCGACATGGAATTGGACACGATTAATTCGGACGGACTAGAAATCGTGTCGCTCGGCAGAAACGGCGTATACTTTTACTTCAGCGAGGCATGTTGTATCGAACTGCTACGCATAGATAAGGATGTTTCTTTTAAAATCGCTTTATTGCACAGTTTTAAGTTAGTTGATTTCTATTTTAATTTTTTAGATACGGTAAATGATATGTTGATAAAAAGTAATTTTAGAATAAGTATTAGAGATACTATTAAGTTACTTTGTAATCCAATGTGTAACATAGAAAAGTATTGTATTTATGAACTCTTTTATCTTGATAGGGAGTTTTTGTTAGCTGACTTGTATAGGAGAAGGTTTTCTTAAATAAAACGACATTTTAAAAATATTTTTTTATTCACACACCCACACATTCTCACATTTCAATCTACATCTATGATATCCTTATGACCCCAAGGCAGGGTGACTATATTGTCGACGATATATCTCTTATTATCGAAAGGGTTGAGGCCGACTTTGCTTTGTTCGATACTAAACACCGTATGGGCGTAAGAACGTATGGTGCACTGGCTGGCGATTTTTTCCCTCTTTTCGAACAAGCAATCGACGTAATCCTAGTACGTGATTTTATTTTTTACCACGCTGTATTTGACTCCCTTGGCTTTTTTCACGCACTTCTTTCCCCCGTCCACCAGATAAGTATACATTTTCGATCGGAGTCCGACGAAATGGGTTAAGATCCTACCGTTTAACTCGTCCTTCATCAGTCCCGGCACTTTTTTATTTACTAGCGGAATTTCGTAACCATTATTAGGTGGGAAGTCGGAGGTGTCGAAACGAGCTAAATTCTTAAGTATGACATCGCGGTAAACGTCATCGCAAGAAATTTCATAGATGAGACTGTCCGTGTCCGTGTACAATAATTGACAGTCGGAAGGCGAAGAGTTTTTTAGCATAAAATCGTAATGAAATTCGTAGACGCAGGTTTTGGATATGTCTAGAATCGCCATTCCTATATACAGCGGCTTATTAAAGTTAATACGCGTCTTATTCAATTCGACGCTAATTAGGTTTTCGTCGAATATCGATCTGGATCTAAAAGCCGGACACGAAATTAAATGTTTCGCTCCGTACCTGCCCTCCCACTTATTCACCAACTTAACGATTCTGTGTTTCCTAATATTTTCCATGGTTTTTCCGTAGATAGCGTTGTTCATAAGTTTAATGATGGTCTTTTCGAAATCAAACTTTGCCTGCGCCCTCAATCGCGTGTTGAACTTTATGTATGGCGCCAAAAAAGCGGACTGTTTAAATTTTAAAATTCTGTGCGTCTTTTTTAAAATCAGACCGTGATTCAGGGCCTGCTTGAGCGCCCTGTAATGTATCACGTATTTTTCTTTAGGATAAAGGGTGGTCATGAGTTTAGACGATTTCGCTTCCGGCGGTATGCGATGTTCGGCCGCGAAAGGTAGATCTTTGTGCGAGTCATGTAGTCCCTCCCGATATTCTAAGTCCACCTCTAACACGTATCCCTCTTTAGCGTCGTCGGGAATTTTAGTGACGTCGATGGCGTCGATATTGTCGACCCAACGAAAATCGCCCTGTGGCAGACACTCGCACATCGCCCAGCCGTACAGATTAGCGCGAAGCGCTTACAACACTGACTCAGTCCGCCCCTAACGCCCCTCTCGAAAAATAGCAAAATATCTATATCTTGAAACGTCTCCAGTCGACAGCCGGTGAATTTTAACATACAATCATAAGTATACCCTGACATGGTGTAATACCAAGCGGGATCCAATCCGTAATTAGCGTGACATGACTTTCTGAACGTTTCGAAGATGTCGGTCAGCAGCAAACACCTAGCAAGCCCAGTAAAGATTCATCCTGCGATCAGTATCCCAAGCTAAAAAAATTGGCAAAAAAAAATTCGACAAAAAAAAATTTGGCAAAAAAAAATTTTGACAAAAAAAATTTTGACAAAAAAAAAATTTGGCAAAAAAAAATTTGGCAAACAAAAATTTTGGCAAAAAAATTGTCAAAAAAAAAATTTGACAAAAAAAAATTTTTACAAAAAAAAAATTGACAAAAAAAAATTTTGGCAAAAAACTTCTACAAAAAATCACAAAAAATTTTCACCTGTCTGAATGACAGTCGGTCCTCCGCCTATTAAGATATAGCTTTTACTTCCTTTATATAAGTTTTCGTTTCCAAGATATCAAGCGGTTTATAAATGGGACAGCTGGTATATTTACATTTTTTTTCTTTCTTTTGCTCATGTAATCCTTGGGAATTTTTTTACGAAAGGTTTCCAAATATCTAGCTGTTTAAAAATGGGACAGCTGGTATATACTTACTTGCATCTTGGAGCACTCGAACTGATACGTGGAATCACGCACCCTTCTTATAGGCCATTATTTGTCGACTAAGGTTTTTTTTTGTCTGGTCAGCAGAGCCGCGTTTGCCTACCAAGGTTTTTTCCTAACCTTATATATTTTTTGAATCCACCGGTATAAAATATCGTCATTATTTCCTTCTGTGGGGAACTAAAAAATATTTACTTTCAAATAAGGTTGAGGAAACCGGTATTTAAAAAAGTAATAACCCCTACAATTTTTCCAAACGAGATGAACTGAAACAGCTAGGGTGTATAAAATGGGACAGCCGCGCAATTACCTTTTTCGGTCTTGTGTATATTTTACTGGAATAAATAATTATTTCCAATTTTTTTTGGTACAACCTCTACATCGTATTTTTTTTACTGAAATTTTTTCATCATTTTTTTCCAAGTGAAACTGACGTTATTTTTACCTTTACATATATTTTTACCGGTATACAAAACTTATTCGAAAATTCTACCTACATTTTCACGTCTTGGATTTTTTTTACAGATTTTGTTCAAACAAAATTTCCTATGTTATCTGGGGCCTTCCGACTAACTATTATAATAACTGTTTTTATCAGTCATTCTATCTGCACTTGTATATAAAACATTCGTCTTGTCTTGTACATTTCACCGTCAAAAAATGAAAATTTCCCAAAATGTTATCGGGATTATAGGATCAGGACCTTTTTAAAATTACATTTTTTGAATAAAAAATTTTCAAATTTTTTCGATTTTTCATAGGTATCAAAAGTGCGGAACTGCGCATGCGCGAAACGCGTGCAAGGGGGAAGGGTGGATTTTGTTCGGGCAACTACATGTCAGTCGGACGGAGGCCTTCGGCCTCCGTTCCTCCTGGCACGTAGTTGCCCACCCGCCACCCCCCACCCACCCCGGGGTAGACTAAGTCCACCCCCCCCAAGGGGTGGCCCCAAAATCGATTGCGCTATATGAGGATTTTTTCCGATCAGCCGATCAGAAGATATATTTGGAAATCACGATACACCTGCATCAGCAGAAAATCCGAGCCCCTGACGTACTAATTGTTTACGTTGTACATCGCATCATATACGGTTCCACGTGGTTTCTTATTTACCATAATGTATCACATTTCCTGATACCAAGGAGTCTACCTCGGATTTCCACGTGTCTAGTTGAAGATTCCGGCCTAAATCGTTTGCGTTACATGCTGATTTTCCCAAATTTTCCGTTTATTATTCTATCTGCAATTTTTTCAGATTTTTTTATTTAGAAGATAATTGGGTGAAATTTGTAGCCTATTGTTCTATATGCGGTTTCAGCAAAATTGCTGAGTGCTCGACCAAACAAAGCAGGCGTCTGTCGTGAACTATTCCACGTGTTTTCTCTTACTATATATTTACTATGCGGTCACGCGTTCGCAGCGAGTAACCCGATGCGACGCAACAGCTGAGTTATATTTTTGTGTACTTGAACAATTCGGGGTTTATTTGCACAAATAAATTAAAAATTATGGTTCATAAGATCACAAACGCAGACCTTATCGATAACAATTTTATTAGACTTTTTTTTTCATTATTAGCCATTACTTGACATAACCTACAATTTTCCAAATTTATGTGTATAAGTTAAGAATCACCCTGTATACACATAACAGTGGAATAGAGTGATATTATTGCTTAGAGTGAGAGTTTTATTATAATATGATGCTTCAGGTGTTTTCCCTTCAACACAAAGATTCTTATAAAAAAACACAACAAAAGATTTTTAAACGTTTATTAAAAATTAATTGTGTAAGTCAATATGTTTTATCTTCATTTTAATTTCATATAACATAAGTTCATATTTCAATGCTTCTAAATTCTTCAAATATTGTTGCAGTTTTCTTCTGTACTCCAGCTTCGTCATGGTTCTACAATAAATTCGATATTTGTAGATCGGCCGACGGGTCCAAGACTCTTCATGTAATACCTCCTTCCGTTACTGATATCCCTATTAATTTCTTCGATCCGTTGGGGCGTAAACTCGGCCGTGTATCGTTGCGGCAGCACCGTCTTAAATTCTTCGAACTCTACGTAGACCTTCTCTCCGTATTGCGTGTTCACTTTGTCCACGCTCGTGATTTGAAAATTTTCATCCACGTCCATATTTTGAATGCTTTCGAATTTCTTGACGATCAAATTCTTGTTCAGGTGATTCAGGAACGACTGCATTTTGAACTCGGCAAATCAGACTGGGGGGGGGGGTCAACTGGGGGTCACACGTGGCCCAAAGGTCAAAGGTTAACCTATCAGGATCTAGGGGTCAACTGGGGTCATCCGGTGACGTCACGTGACCTCGGGCATGACGTAGCCACTTTGCTCCCGTGACCTCGGGCCGTAGGGGACTCTCAGGATCAAGGGGTCAACTGAGGTCAAAGTGAGCCCGTACTCTCTTTGTATTACTACTACCCAAGATACCATGACAATAAGGATTACATTATTGTCACGATTGAAGCACGTGAACAATTCTGAGGGCTAATACGAGGCAGGGCCGCATTAAGGACGATCTCTATGAATTTTGTAATATAACAAATAAAATAATATGCCCCAGTAATTAGAACTTTAAAAACAAACTTTTGTGGCACACCTGGACTTCTTCGCTCCAGCGATTAATAAAGAGCGAAATAATTATATCGGAAAAAAATAAAGGTCCACTTGCAACTCAATACACCTCCGTAAGAAACACGGACTCGCTGCACTCGCCCGTCGGGCAACACTTTATTGCCGTCTAGCCAATAGCAAGCCGATCACGTGCGTATCACGCTCTAGCCATGCAACAACTTGTGTTTATGTTTTACTTGCGTTTAGTTTGAATAGAGTGTAGTAAAACTTCAGACTTCGGATGCTATCTCTCTCGCACACTTTGTATTACCGACGGACGGACTGATTCGAGCGGCTCGCTGTGTCACCTATCCTCATACATCGTGGCATAGTGGCACCTACGTCATAGTATAGTCTAAAGCACGAAAGAAAACGTTTCTAAAGAATGCGGGCAGCGTTGCGAGATTTCCTATACGAGTAGTCGTTATTTATTGGCGAATACAAGTTTTATCATATTGAAGCCGAATTTCTGAACTCTGTTATGACGAAAAAATAAAGCTCGCATCACGGGACCACTTTCTCATTTTTGTTTATCATTTATTTTTAACGCGGTGTGATAAAACACCAACATCGTCGCGTCTACCATCGCCTTTGAAATACGACAACACAGCACTTCTGTGAAGGAGTCTGCTGACAAAATCAGTTAGCCAACGCGTTTTGTGCCTGTTTCTATAGTACGTAAAGTTAACTGCCTATTTGGGCTACCATACAGACCTCATTTTTTAGGCTGCTGGCAAGTGGCTCAGAGAGCTCAGTGGCGTTTCGTATGTTCGGGAGTTAACGTGTGCAAAATGAGTAAACAGGGAAGAACGTTGCATTCTCAAGCACGAGAAATAATTGGCAGTCGTATAAGAGTTTGCCTTCCACCATAATCTAAGGCATCACCGTTAAGAATAATATTAACAATAAATTAAATACCGTAAGTGGCCGTGACTTGCAACATTTTTCAAATGAAAACATGATTTTTGACCAGAAGTCTTAATTATTTTATCTTTTAAAAAATAGCATGATGTTGGTCTGTACCTGTACTCTAACTTTGAAGTATGTTTGCTTCATTTCAGACATAATTTCATACAAAAAAAAAATAAAAGATTGGTGTTGCAAGTTAGGATCAAGGTACTCCCTACTTGCAACGACGTACGTTTTCGGTCTAAAATCAAGTTGTGCTCACTGGAATCGAGCTTGCAACAGCAAAAATATATATAAACAAATTATTGTCTTTTTTTGCTATAAAAAACACCTCTTTATCAAAAAAATAAGCTATATTCGAACAAAGATCATACAAATAATTAAAACGAGCCTTTAAAAGGGTTACAAAATCTAAACTAAAACCGTTAACAAACGTTTTCACAAAAAAATAAAAAACAACTCTAAAGTAAGAAATACATATTTACGTAGGTATAAAAAACAACTTGAAATAAAACATATTTAAAAATAAACACAACTCTGAGAAATAAATCTAAAGTTGGGAATTTTACCATAAAAGCTATTTGAGATTATAATTATTAAAGTCTTTAATAGTTAGATGCCACCAATATCCCAGCGACCATTTTTTTTTCTTCTTCGGCGGTTAAGATTGTTTGGTCCCCAAATTTATTAGAAAATAAACCCCTATTTTTACGAGGAAGGGTGGATGCCGGTATGTTGTACTCCCTACTAGCTTCCCTGATACTGTTTTGCCCACTTTGTATTGAATCCAGTGCTTTCTCTAATGTTTCATCGCTAAAATTATGCGATATTGCCTGGCGCCTAGCGTTGTTCTGTGGGTTTTCGGCATGTTGCAAGTCAGGCACAAAATGCAATTTTCTACAAAAAAAATCCCATTTTATTCAACTTTCAACAAATTGTATGCGGTACCGCGTGAGGAAAACCTAGGGTTATCGCAATGTAATATTCGCCAAAATATAAAATAGCAATAGTTTTGCCTCTACAGGAGAAGTTTTCAAGGCATATTTCAAGCAACCTTACTACGCGCAAAGAAAATGGCGGGAAAATCTTGTAAAAATACCGTTTTCACTGCCGAAATAACGCCACCACCTACTCTAACTACAGCCAGCGCCAGACTAACCCGGCACGCGTGTCTTTTTCAAGATCTTGCTAAAGTACATGTCCGGCTCTGAACCATTGCATATTGTTGCAAGTTATGGTCGCCTTGCAAGTCACAGCCACTTACGGTAACAATTATATGAAAATTAAGTCAGTGAGTTACACTAAATTGAGCTACGCCCCTGAACTGTGACTAATTCTATAATATTTTGAGAGTTCTTCCCCCTTACATCGCACGCACTCTGCCGTAAGGAGGACTGTACGTGTGTCCTGGTGCTACATTTCGCCGTATCAACGGAGCATTTAGATCGCGGTAGAATAAAATCTAACTGTCAATTTATTAGGTAATTATAAGATTAGTTATTATTTTCTATCGGGAACTAAAACTGAAAAATTCGGGAATAACTAAGAAATTACAGGCGGATACGAAGTAAGACACGGCCTTGCTTCACATTTTTAATCAAATTAAGCTAATGGAAAATAACTAGGAAACTTTTTATTTACAGTGATACCTTAGCTTTCGCCAAAAGTTATATATTTCTGTTACAAAGTGCATAAATAGCCGGGTAATGCATAATAAATAGTCTTTTGATAGACTTGTATATCGTATTGTATATGCTTTGAGATACTTATGTTTACAAAATAATCAAAAACTGGAAAACTTCAATGTTCCAACAATAACATCTTTTCAAAATCATGAAACAAAACAAGTTGCCTTTGGTAATGTATCTATACCTATATATCGTTGGGCCATACCTAGCCTCCACATTAAATCTGTGAAGTACAAAAAAAAAACACAATATTTTCTGTAGAAGAAAATAGCAAGAAGTAGGTACCCGCATTCATTTGAATTCGCAGAACGCTGCCTCGTTAGCCTGACATCGCTGCCCCAGTTGGGCAAGCGCGCGCGCGCGTTCCTCAATCTGCTGTCCTTTATTCGTATTACCACAGTAGGGACTAGGCTATCGCAGCATAAACATAAGCAATATTTTCAGCGTCCCACAACAGGCTCCGTAAAACTGACTATGATAACGGCTGTAATGCAGTGTGTCGTATGTGGCAGTGAAGTCTCGCTCGCCCTGGTCGTGCCAAATGGTCTGTTTCTATTTTGCATTTATTTTAGTGAGAATTTTCTTTAAAGAGGTTTTAAGATTGATACATGTTTCTAGACTTGGATTTGTCGATTTTGGCTATAATTAAAAACTAGTATACATACACACCTTTTCATATATTATATACTGTTTGCTGTTCCGGATTTGCATAGTAGGTATTTCGTTGATAGAGTTCTTGCCCTTCACTGCGAATCTCATTATTTGATTTTTATCTCTATTTTAAACCCAGTCATATTTCACTTAAATGTCTTGGACTAAATCGTCGTTTTTAATTTTAAGATAACAGCTGCAATGTCTGCTTATATTATGTAGTTATATTAGAAGGAGGATTAAATCCTTATTTCTTTCGTAAATTCTGGCTTCTAGAATTACGCAATGAGTTTGTTGTTCCGTTTGTTAAAGTTCGTGTTGCTACTACTGTTCTGAAGTAGGTAGACAGGCCACACCAAATTACTACGGTAGGTAACTATTGCTTATTGTTACTGGAAATAGCGGTTAGGTCGATATCAAACCAAAATTGTTCATTTCGGTCTCCAGATATTCCCAAAAGTGTCATATTTTGTGTAGAATATCTAATATATGTGTGTATGTGTGTAGTTTAATTTTATAAAAGTTTTATGGCGCTATAAACCACCTAAAACAAAAAAAAACTGAGAGATATTTTAAACTCATAATATCAAAAATGTAACAAAGAAAGTCTACTACACAGAAATATAAACTATTATAAGGACTAAGAACCTATTACAAGGGAAAGATTACGCTAGGCCCTATGTTACACCTGTTACACCAAATAACCCAAATTTGATGAATAAATGAACATCTAATTTAGTTTATGCCTCGATGTTATATGTTCCAGTAACTAATATTAAACCAGTTTTTAAAAATATCAAATCATATACATATACAGTACTTAAGGACTGACCACCCCTGTAAAATTTTTATTTATGGCTCGATTTCCATAAATTTTTTTTGTTGGATAGAGCTTCAAAAATGGCATTAAATGTATAATTCAGGTACCTCATGCCTAGAATTCATGGCCTACTGAGACGGTGTTTTAGTGCTGAAATTTCGAAAAGTACTATTAGGGATTTTTTTAGAGGAAAATCAATGCCGGATTCTTATTCAGCGTTGTTCGAAACCCAAACGTACCAATTTGCATTACCATAGCTCTACAGAGTGTTTCAAAATTTGTAGTGCCCCACCATTGAGTAAATTCCTTTACTCAATGGTCCCACTTAATTAGTGACCACCCCTGTAAAATTTTTATTTTTAGCACGATTTCATAAACTTTTTTTTGTTGGATAGAGATTCAATAAAGGCATTAAATGCATAATTATTCAGGTGCCTCGTGCGTTACATTCATGGCCCACTGAGATGAAGTTTTAGTGCTGAAATTTCGAGAAGTACTATTAGGGACTTTTTTAGAGAAAAATTAATGCTAGATTTTTATTCAACGTTGTTGGAAACCCAAACGTACCAATTTGCATTAGAAAATTGAAGACTAACTGAAATGACTGAAATTTGAGTTTATGTTATGTTGTGTTGTTTATTCATGTATTTGATGATATTAAATTAAATAAAAAATGTGTTCGCTAATAAATTTTTTTAAAGAATATGAGTTCCTCATGAATATTTTAGTGACCAACTTACCAGAAATTACGAAAATTAATTACAAATTAGTACGTTTTTGTTTGGAACCTCTCACTCTATATAAGAATCCGGCCTTACTTTTCCTTTTTTAATTTTTTTGGAACACCCTGTGGAGCTATGGTAATGCAAATTGGTACGTTTGGGTTTCCAACAACGCTGAACAAGAAACCGGCATTAATTTTCCACTAAAAAAATCCCTAATAGTACTTCTCGAAATTTCAGCACTAAAACACCGTCTCAGTGGGCCATGACTTTAACGCAGGAGGCACCTGAATTATGTGTTTGATGCCATTTTTGAAGCTCTATCTAACAAAAAAAAAGTTTATGAAAATCGAGCTATAAATAAAAATTTTACAGGGGTGGTCAGTCCTTAAGTGGGACACACTGTATGTATATAAGGATGTAAGATTAGCGAGTGTAAATGTAATAATTACAAGAAAAGGTGATATATATATAATATATATGTATATATATGTCATTAATGTGTAGCATATCCAGAACTAGGCGTTTTGTCACATTTCTCTCGGTGCAGAATATTTTAACATCATTGTAATTCATGGTATGATCGATAACATGTTCTGAAAGTGCGCAAGAAAGTACAGCTCTACGACAGTCACTTCTATGAGAGACGTTCTCATCTAACGTTGTAACGGGTGAAAAAAGTGGAAACGGTTTTATCTAAGTAAGGAATATTGTTGTTCGCCTCCAATTCACAAGTTAACTGTAAGTGCTGGTTGTAAGAATTAATAGTTATTTATGTACCAAGGCACTGAAGTTCAACTTTTTGTGACTCGTGTGGAATTTAGTTGCCGAGGCCTCTGGCTGAGGCAAATAAACCACATGAGTGATATTCAAACCTACTAAAATATTTATACTGAAAGATTGCGCTGGTATAGGTAACAATTTCGTAATGTGTACGAAAAGTTAAATGGGCCTTTTGGGGCCGGGTTTTGAATATTTGGTCACTTTTGACGAGCGATGGATCCGCGTCTGACGTTTGATGTTTACATCTCGCCAAAGCCTACTTATTGAAAAAATCGTACAATAATGGGCTACTTTAATGCCGATTTCTGAGCTTTTAATGACGATTTTGGGACACTTTACTGCCGATTTCAAGAAAACAAATTTAGTCTACTTTCTATGCTCACGAGGCCATCAACGTATCTTTTGACGAACGGGATATTAAAGAGTATCTGGGTCAAACAAAATTAGCAAGAATAGGTGAAATTGTGGAGCCCATATCGGTGTACCAAAAACCTGTTTGTAATATACATATATCATTAAAAAAATTATAGACGAAGATGTACCTGAATATCTTAATGAACATATCCAGGTCACAACTACTGCACTTAGCTAGATATATAATTCCAGAGCCTAGAGATACTAAGTTCGGCGACGTGCAAAGGTAAGTTAGTAAAAAGTGAAACTACATCAAAGCTCAATAGAACGTAAGTGGGAGGTAGTTGGAATTCATTAATAAAGAGCAAAAGGCAAAATCATCTTTTAAATTATAGTTGTTATAAAAATTGTATAATCTAGTTGAATATCCGTTAAAAAATGTGACAAGTTTACCTACATTGGGAGAATCAATAGAAGAATTTATCTCATTGACGGAGTACTCTTGTGTACCTTCTGTAGCGCGTAGAAACGATGAGCCACAGAGCTGTAATTCTTAATCTTTTTCGCCTCGACATCAGAAACAAAAGATAAATTATTTTAAAGTTCTATGACTAACTTATTAGCTTTTGTAATATGTTGTAGTGATGACCTCATTGTGTCTTGTTTGACCCAGATACCCTTTAATATCCCGTTCCTCAAAAGATACGTTGATGACTTAATACTTGCCCTACCTCGTGAGCACAGAAACTAGACTAAATTTGTTTAATTAATCCAACCAGATATTTTCTAAAATTTATTTGTGCCGCAAACAGATCCATTTAATTTTTAATTGGGTTTTTCGCCACCAAACTGATCGAAAGACAACTTTTTCAAGTTGCCTGGAAAATTCATAAATTCTTAATAGTGAATGAACGAAACTTTAAACATGTAACTCAAAAAAAAACTTCAACAAATTTGTTTTCTGAGCTTTCGGAGAATAAATCTTCCTCCTTTCTCAAAGATCATGCCACGTCAAAGTGAAGTGACAGATTAATAAATTTCAGGTTAAAATGTCATGACAATAGAAACAATAGCCTAGCCACCTGCCTGATATTGTACCCTGTGTTCTATCTAATTATCTATACTAACTTCTCTTTGAATAAGTGGCAATAATATTTTACTGAATTCCACTGAACATTCAGCAAAACAGTTGCCCGTATTTCCTAGAATAAATGCAGATTCTTTAATTTTTCGTATATTTCCTACTTCTTCTTTGAGAATTGGTTTGGACCTATCCCACAATATCCTATGATTGTTATTAAAAGAATGTTCACATATTTTTGACTTCGAAATTTGATTTTGCCTGATATAATTTTTATGTTCTTTTAAACGAACGTTAAATGGCCTACAAGTCTCCCCAACATAGAACTTTCCACATTCACAAGGAATTTTATAAATGCAATTTTTTGAACTTTGTACCTCATTAAATGGTTTCGTTTTAACTAGCATCGATCTTAATGTATTTTTGGTTTTAAATACTGTTCTGACATTAAAACGATTGCCTATGCGTTTTAGATTATCTGATAGTCCAGGAATATAAGGAATTATTAAATTTACTGGTCGGTCCACCAGATTTATTTCTCTAATTCTATTAGCATTGTTATTTTGTTGGCAATCCTGAAAAACTTGCTCAACAAATTCAAAAGGATAACTATTCTTCTCAAGAACATGTTTTATATGTTTAATTTCCTCCTCAAATTTTGTGTTATTAGAACAAATCGTTCTAGCCCTGTCATACAAACTTTTAATTACTCCTTTTTTAACACTAATATGATGATTGTTCATTCAGTGTTAAGAATTTATGAATTTTCGAGGCAACTTGAAAAAGTTGTCTTTCAATCAGTTTGGTGGCGAAAAACCCTTCCAACCAGCACTTACAGTTCACTTACTATGCCTAAGTCTTTTGTAATACTGATCATCACTCAACAACTCACTGCACTTCTCAACATATTCCTGCCTTTACATAGCAACCGTAACATTTCCCTTTTCACTTCTAACAATATAAATATCTGGTTGTTGGCGTAAAAAACTTTTACATTAATTAAATATGTAATTTAAATAGTAATTTTTAATGGGAGGTTTTTGAAGAAAGTTGGTGATAATATTAGTACATTGTGACGTCAGACGATTGCGATTGTTCTCATAACAGGAGGATATTATGTGTTCAACGTCTGAGAATTAAGAGAACGGGTTGAGGTCACGTATACCAGGCATAACACTAAACCTGGGACCCAAAGAGAGAAGTTTTGACACATTTGAAGGAAACTTATAATAATTAGCGAGATTCTTAAACCACTTATCCTTAGTCCTAATGTTCTTGAATTTATCGTATTTCAATTTATTGAATTTATTAGCAGTAACAAGGGAGACCCTATGGTAAATTTTATTATATTGGACTTGTTGTCTAGCTTTGGAAAACAGCCTGATCTTCTGCTTTGTAACAAAAAGTACTTCCTGTTTCTAACGCTTGCTAGTTTGTTGTTGATTTTGGCCCATTGTTTAAACGAGACAAACGTCTTGCATCTTCATAAAACCCCATAAGTATCTATGAATAGAACGAGGTGGGTAGACTTCACTGACTAGTTGAAAACAAACAGTAAACTTGTCGAAGAAGTTATTGGGGTTGCAGTCAGGTTAGGTTTAAGGCCTTAGAAGAACACTCTTGTTGAAAAGTCGATCTTTCGGAAAGTTTTATTTCCTTTTTCAAGACATCTAAAAAGTTGAACAGATATTGAAAATAAAGTTGGGTAAAAAAGTGAGGTTATCTTACCAAAATTGAGATTTATAAATGAAATCAGAGAAACACAGAGGATAAAAAATTATCAATATATTTTATAAACGGAATCTGTTATAAATATACCTAAATCGATTTCCTTTCAATGCTTGTGGATATTCAAAGACAAAACTAAAAATATAAAAAAAATAAGAAGAAACAATATAATATTGACAAGACATTCAACAAAAATATATTAAGAAATCCGTTCAAAAAACTTCGTTAATAATTTGTCCCCTAATTTAAATAAAACTGCTGAGCCTGCTTAGTGCTTACACACTGAAAAAAGAGGTGCAAGTGCACATTGTACTTGGCACTATTTTAATTACAACAGGTAAGGTTTTATTTACTGCCATATGGTGATGCGGCTTGTTGTTAATAAAAGCTTTTACTTGGAACGTAGTTTCATATGCCAGTAACGGATTGACTTGCTATAAATAAAAATATTCTCAAAATCTATGTAGCATTAATAGCAAATAATAGAAATATTAACTGTTGGTGTCGTTATATTTGTGCAGAACAGTGCAAAAAAAATAGTAACAAGCTAATAAATACAAATATGGCATTAAGTTGTCACTATTAATAAGTCACTCTAAATGCTAGAGTACTTGCGAAGAACTCCGAGTTAGGCCGAAGGTTGTCGAAAGGCGCAGACATAAGTATGGTTCGTACAACACAAATTCCGTTGCACGTCATCAATAACAATTAATGACGAAAATTGTGTTACCAACGTTTTATATGAAAACATATGTGATTTTGTGTGTTGATATTTGAATTTGGCCTAGTATTATGTTAGTACCGCTGTTAACGCTACGGGCGACGTTGCCGAATTTACAACCTCCAGAGTCCGAGTTATAAGTTATAACCTCGTGGACGCGCACGTGAACGTTTCCACGTGTTTTGCATTGGAATAAACAATTCCGAAAGCTTGGCAATTAACCAATAGTTTTCTTTAAAGACCAACTTGACTGCAAACCCACTAAAAGTTCAATCTTTTATAATATAAAATACATTTTATGCTTGTGGTTTAAAAATATGGTGAATGCGACGGTTATTGTTTATATCTTTATTTATCACGATACGGCAACGCTGCGTCCCTATGACGAGTCTTTTCCAATGCCGTTTACGATGACGTGCATCGGAATTTGTTTTGTACAAACCATATATATACCCGCGCGGAGGACGCGTCGTCACAGTCCGGAAGTTAATGCCGAAGCGTGAAGGTGTGTGAAGTCATGGAATGCAGGGTTATTGAAATACTGTAACAAACTTTGACAGGTGGTAGAACTGTTAATTTTTTTTAAGTTTCTATATTATAAACATACCTCTTAAAATGCTTTCCAAGAAAGATAAAGAGCGTTGAATTGTTCGCAAAATAAGGCAGCAAAAACTATACATATGTGACCATATATACTTTAATTATTATTTATAATAACTTTATTTTTTCCAATCATTCAACGCCCTGTATCTTTCTTGGAAAGCATTTTAGGGGTTTGTTTAGGAACTTTTTAAATTTTTTGGTTAGTTCTACCACCATGTCAAAGTTTGTTACAGAATTTCAATACCCTGTATAGTTTCAAGTAATGCATTTAATTGTAACAACTAATACTGTGAGATTTGTCACAAGTGGTATATTTAGTCATAGCAGTTAAACCCACCTTTTGTCATAAAAGTTTGCATTGATAGAGGAAAACAAAATTCATATTAATACAAAAAAAAAACGAACACTTGGTACAAGTTACTATCATTTGGTATGATTAACTGGTTCAATAGACCCAATTAACCAAGTCAACTGTCATCAATAAAATGGCACTTACAGGAATCAGAAGGTGGTGCTTTTGTTAAATACTGGGCACATTTACTATAAATAACTGGTGTACTACTGGAAATTACACCTTGGTATTAGGGCCAACTACCACAATTTAGTAAGAAACTTTACCTACTACAAGTGTTCGGTTCCAAGTTACTCGTTTTACTAAGAACAAATACATGGTTCATTTCTCCTCTATTTAGCTTGCCATTTTAATCGTGGCATTTAAAATAATTTTAATTGTCAGAAGTAAACTTTTTTCTCCGTGCATGAACCAGTTATGAAAATGTTCCTGATGTGCCACAGATGGATGTAATGCTGATTTCCGCTTATGAGAGAATGTCGTCGATTCTTGCATCTTTGGTAAGATTTATTATTATTTTATACCTGTATTTCATTTATAAATTTATTATATTTTGTAAATCATATTACCAACAAGTCTTTTATATCACATTTTTTGAAAGGAGCATTTGGAACAGCCCATGCATTCTCTCCATATTTATATAAAAAGCTACAATCGATCTTTGAATCTAAATAGGTTTTGTGATCATTATTCGTTATTAAAAAAAATGAATTATTTCATAAACCCTAAATAAGATCCTCCACTAGGAATTAAGATAAATTAGGTAGGTACCTATATTTTAGACTGCCAATAACTGCAATATAAAGTGCCAATAACTCTAAAATAAGTGCCAATAACTACGAATTTCTGAAAATTTACTTGTTCATGGCAAAATTGTTATCACGCCTCGAAAATTAACTATTTCCAGGGGGTCTATGGAATCTTTGACTCTTTTACAATTATTACATACTACTTATAATTTTCACAGAAAATTTAATATTTAATTATTACCTATTAAAATTAAAATCTTACCCTACACCTGTTGTGCACTCAATCGCCAGACACACTGTATATCAAAAAACATTTAGAATCACGCAAATCAGGATAAGCCAGAAGCGGAAAATGTACAAAATAAAATGTGACGTTGGGAAATGTATTCATTCCTTCACTCAACGCCTAAAGTGCTACGGGTAAGAATCTTACCACATTCTCTAGCAAAATATTTTACACCCGCATTGCGCCTAACGTAACGCCACACCAGTATGGTCTATTAAAAATGCATGCTCTAAATCCAGATGAAAGAAGGTCCAATGAGCATAAATTTAATTCTGCTCTAAAATTAAAATTTCCCAGAAGCTCCAAAGGCCAGGATGTATTATTTTATTTTGTTTGGGGAATAGTGTCCTACTCCGACTCCTAAAAAACATTTTACGATGTATGGGGCAACGTACCGGAAAATCGTCTGAACTACGGCGCGGAGAAGTTATTTAAATAATTTAATGTTGAGAAGGCAAGGCGCCTATGAGTCTACGGCCCACGCATATATTTTTAAAGGCATTATTATATAATGCAACATTCCACAATAAATAATGTATGTATTTGAAACCGGTTTTTAAATCGGCGCCTGGAATATTAATTGAATTATTATTACTAGATTAGGATAGATTTAAATATGATTCATCTCTGTTCGGGTCGCCTGCGCAGCATGCTTTTCGATTTGTTTGTTTATTATCTTGGAAACTTTATCTACAATCTAACGAGGAAATTTATATTTTTGACATATTCGTGCGAAATTGTAAGGGCGATTTGTTCTGTTTCGTGCTATCGCGTTTCGTTCTGATAATGAAATATACTTGTTTCAGTACACACGACGACCTGGGATCCTCCTCATTCGTACACTGCTCTAGTCATAGACATAGTAAAATAAGTAAGCAAAATTTGAATAAATTATTCTGATTAGGTACCTACCTACTGAGATATTCAGCCAGCATTTTATAAGCTATGATTTACTGTCATGTTATCACTCATACTTTGGTACAATTTTTAATTTTTGTTTATGGGCTAGACATCGGCGGCCATTGACCCAGATCCGAGGCTTATTTCGTCCTCCTTCTTACGCTGGCAGAAGTTGTCTGGCTCTAAGCCATCTCCTTGCCAGCTATGTATTGTATACACTTAAACCTAAAGACAAACACAAACACCCAGGGCACTTACTGTGGTGGGAATCGAACCCACGACGTACGCTGCCAAAGCGTGGGTACTACCGAGTATCCCACTCGTGCACCGCCGTCTCGGTACAATTTTTAATATCTGCCAAATTTGACCCGATACGCCAAGTCTGTTTCGTCTGTGGTTTCTAGCGTATGTTTATATAAAAACAACTTCAAAATATTTCTCCTAACGTCTGCGGAAATAAGTACTAAGTTAGAAAGTGAAACTGCTTAACACTCCGGAGAGTTTTTGTCGAACCACCACGTGAAATGTTTAAATGTTACGATAAAATTGTTTCCTTTTTTTTTCAAAAAGCTGTCTCAATTAAATTGAATTACCTTAACGAAAACCTAAACATATTTTATTCGTTTTAGTACCTACATGATCTACATGGCTTAAATAAAACGTCGTTTTTAAAATGCGGTTTTTTATTTTTTAATTTATTTTGAGATTTTTATAGAATTTGATTTCCATGTCACGATGGTGGTAAAGAAATTTATTCCACCATCTTCGGGCATCCGCCATATTGGGTATGATAAATCTCTTATACGTACGAAAGTTTAAAGGATTAATTTTTTTAAAACGCAACCTAAAGCGAAATTTGAGGCATCGTTAGTGAGAATGAAAGTTTTTTGAAAATCTGGGTACTGCAGAAGAGGCCGTTCAATAAGTTTTTGTTTTAAGTTTATAAAATAGTTGTTGCAATCAGATGATCAAACAAACGGTTTTTTTTTAAACTGGTTCAGTGGGTATGCTGTGCTATGTTTGGATTATCCTACATTAATAGTTCATGAATACAATCCAATAAAAAGTCTTGCGGTAATTTTGTTTCCATGGGGACTGTAATTTGAGCATAGTTTGCATGTATTGTGAATGATCAGGTAATATAGTCAATACATTAATATAATAATATTATATTTAATACATTATACTTATAATGTATTAAAAAATCTCTACCTATTATGCCATCTGTTAGAATGGGAAAGTTGTCGTCTACCAAATGAAATTCTTGCGAGAAAACTTGATTTCATACGACTAAATTTGTTGCAGTAAGGCCAAGTCCCAAGTTTGTGACATGTGCTCCTGAGTCTATTAACAAAGATGTGATTCTACCTGTTCTTTCACAATAAATATCCACATAGTTTTTGTGGTTATAAAAATTTACCAACTCTCCTATAGTTGCCGACTCATGTAGTGGGAGTTGGCTCATTTAGTTTCCCGGATTTCCCGAAATCACTCCTTTCACATAAATTAATATTTTAAAATTAAATAATATCTGAAATTACGTTTTCCGCGATAATAATTATTAAAATTACCTATAAAATTATTAAAAATATTTCTACCACGGCTTATGTTACCGTTGTATCCACCACTAGATAAGCTATTTTGTCTTCTAAAGTGCACTGAAAGAATTCCACCAAGATATTTTTTTTGTGCGGTAGGTAAGTAGATATTTTTCTATCATAGCAAAAAAAAATGCTGTGCAAGTAAACATGTTTTGCTAAAACTTCTTTGCTGTCACAGCAAAATTTTTACTTGCCGTCAGTGGCGGGCTCGTAAGTATTTAAACGGGTGGGGCCAAATATCAGAAGACCAAAGTTTTCCAGTAGAATTTATTTCCATGGGCATCTGCTTAGGAAAAATGAACATCAGACAATGTCACAAAATGTAGACTATTAAAGTTAGATTTAAATGAGTTATTGACTTGAACCACTTTGTTTTTGAATAAATAACTCGATAATTTTTTTAAAAAATCTTTACTTACATATTATACAGGGTGTTCCAGCAGAAACGTAACAGGCACTATAACGGCCGGGAAAATTTTTTCTTGGAAAAACGCAAAAATAGGTCAATTTTGTTTGGCAGGGGGACATCTTTTGGCATAAAATTGATAGATCTATCTGCAACCCCCCGAGCAGGGGCTGAACCCCTTCAAAAAATTTAAATGGGAAGGGGGTTCATGGTGCACATGGAAAGGTCTCTCAATTCTCTATACGCCTGCATCAGATTTTCGAAAATCGATCGACTTTTCAAAAAGATACGGCGTGTAAAATGCAAAACATTCATTCTCAATTATTGCCTTGTACTGTTAAACAATAGAAGATCTGAGTCTCCGTATTATAAAGGAATATCGACAAATCACCCCTGAAATGTTGCACAATGGTCGGCAGCGTTTTGAACAAAATCTTTATTATTGCATGGAAGTGAATGGGCATTTATTACAATAAAGTTTTAATTTCCTCCCCGTTTAACAAATTTTCGTTAAAGTAATGTTGCTGAACATGCTTTCTATAACTTAAGGCCCCCGACCACCACTTTCGGCTTAATTGTTTAACAATACCAGGCAATAATTGAAAATGAATGTTTTCATTTTACACGCTGTATCTTTTTGAAAAGTCTATCGATTTTCGAAAATCTGATGCAGGTGTATAGAGAATTGAGAGACGTTTCCAAAGGTGTGCGACATGAACCCCCTTCCCATTAAAATTTTTTGAAGGGGTTTGAAGGTCACGAAGTAGACCGAAAGCTTGGTATTATAAAAAGAAGTTAATATATACCTTTCTGGCTGCAAAACTCGTTATTTTATCTACTAAGTCACTTGGAACAGCATAAAAACCTTTGAATTTTATACGGGTGATTTCTGCTGATAAGTCTGGTATTTTTACCAGTAGCAGAGCGTGTGCTATAAAATAGATCGCGCTCGTATATCACTGTGTTCCAAGTGAGTTTTTTTTTATATTTTACCAGGGTAGCTCGAGAACGGGCGCTTCCGGTTTCACAGATTTTAGGATACCTATACTTGCGTAAATAGTTATAATCGATATGGCTTTTTAGAGACCTTTTGACAATATTATATGGTGCATTAACCTTTACGTTGTGTTTGAGGACAACCTTAAAAACCTTAAATGTGAAATATTATGTTGCTTGGAAAATATGTATATTTTTAAAAACTGCGTGACGCTTATGTCCTATATATATATATATATCCTTTTTTGTGACGCCAATTACAGTTTTTTATGCTGTTTGAAGTGACTTTAGAAATACTATACCTTTCGATTTTTCGTGTGTAGCTCTGCTACGCTGTACCCCGTGCCACCCTCCGATTGGACAACATTGCAGAGAGAGACCGAAAGCGGTCCGGCGAATGTGGAAGTGAGATCGACAATAATTATTGGGAATGCTGCGCATAAACAGCGATTCTCCGGGCCAGGCTCCGATTATAATAATAATAATAATAATAATAATAATAACGTTTATTGTTTACTTATGATAAATGCAAATACAATACATATTATAATATAATATATAAATATTAGTAAACAATGGTCAACATTTCAGACTGCTGCTAGCAAGCAGCTTCTGTTCTTCCAATGTGACTCTCCTAATACTAATAACAATTATTATTTAATGCATTTGTGCAACGTGTTACAGGCGAAGGAGAAAAAAAAAGAAAAAGAAAAGGAAAATGCATGCATTCATATTTATATCTACTATTACTACCTACTGAGAATTAAGTAAATGTTTTGCCATCCTTTCCTTGAAGGCATGACACGATAGAGTACATTGTCTAAGATCTAAGAATGATGAGTTCATATGCGAGACAACATTATAGGATTAACATCTTTTGAACATTTCTGTTTTGTGCCTAGGAATATTTAAAGTATTTCTTCGTAAGTGTAAATGGTGCACATCCGTTCGAAAGGTTATTTTATTATAAAGGTAATGCGGTGATTTAAATTTAAGTATTTTGTAGTAAAAGCAATAAGCATGCAATTTCCTTCTATTATACATATTAAGCCATAAAATATCTTTGAGTTTGTGTGAAACCCTATTTCTCCTTCTGATGCCGAAAATAAATCTTATGCAGTGATTTTGCATTTTTTGTACCCTGCGAGAGTAAAAACTGTCTAAGCATGGCCCATAAACACTATCACAATGATCAAAGTTAGACAGGATTAGTGAATTACAGAGTTCTTTTTTAATACTTTGTTCAAGATAATGTCTGTGGGGATAAATCGACTTTAACGAACAATATGCTTTTTTAAGTATATGCGAGATGTGATGAGAGAAGCGCAGCTGAGAATCTAGAATAAGCCCGAGGTTTTTTGCATTTTCTACAATAGTAAGATGTTGATTATTTATTGTAATGTTAAGTAAGGGCATAAGTTCACTAACAGTATTTTTATTACCAAAGAGAACAACAAGGGATTTAGTAGGGTTTAGTTTTAGCATATGGTTTGTTGATGTCTCTAACAAAGCTTTAAGATCAGAATTAATTTTATTCTTAGCATCAGTATAAGCGGCGGGAAAGAATGAATAATACACCTGAGTGTCATCAGCATATAGATGATAATTGCAGTATTTAAGACAGGTATGAAATGTGCTGGTATATATGCTGAATAAAAGAGGTCCCAAGATACTACCTTGGGGTACACCAGTTAACATCTCAAGTGTATCTGCGACATGTTATTGCCAATTTTAACACGTTGCGTTCGATTGGTTATGAACGATTTTATAATGTTTATAGCATGAGTGGAAAGTCCTATATAATGTAGCATGGAAACTAATATAGTGTGATTGAGGTAATCAAACGCTTTCGTGAAATCTAATAAAATTAACGCAGTTACTCTGCCGCTATCTCTAGCAAGAAAAATATCATCAGTTATATCAGACATAGCCGTTGAACAACTGTAACCTGGCCGAAATCCCGATTGTTTTGGAGGCAGTATGTTATAAAGATTAATGTGTGCACGCAGTTGACCTTGACAACGTTGGAAGTATACTTATTGAACGAAATTGGCTTAACTCTTGAGGTTCACTTGCTTTAGGAAGGGGAGTTACGGTGGCTTCTTTCCAAACCTGCGGAAAGTACTCTTGCAGGATGCATTCATTGATTATATATGTAATAAATTCTATGATATAAGGACAGCATAGAATAATTAATGTTATATTGATGTGATCCGAGCCAATGGCTTTAGATTTAATTTTTTGAATTATACGAGCTACCTCCTGGTTTGATACAGGTTGAAATGTTAGCAAAGAATCTATGTCGTTTTTTATCTTATTACCATAAAAATTTATAAGTTCATTGTTAGGTAGATTATTTGACTGTGTTGAGTTCACAAAAAACAGGTTAAATTTGTCTGGACTATTAAAACCATCTGGAATTTTCTTTAACTTTGACGGTCTTAGTTTATTAAGTTATTTCCATTTCTCCTTTGCACTGCAGTTCTGAAATTTATGTTTATAATAAGCTTTTCTCTCCATTCTAATAGCTGAATTCGTTAAATTTCTCACTTACTCGGTAACTTATATCGCTTGAATTCTCTGAGGGCTTTAGCTCTAAGCGATTGCATTCTCTTAATATTCTCTGTAATCCAAGGCTGAAATGGTTTTTTACGCTCGGCAAAGTATCTTACAGGGGCGTGGAGATCAAATAGATTTAGAATATTTCTGTTTAAGAATGCGATTTTGTCTTCCACATTATCTATTAGGTAAATTGAATGAAAAGGAATTTTTTCTAGGTCATTTTGAAATGAGTTTAAATCTATGTTATTTAAGGATCGGTATGCTATTTTATCTGGAGTTTTATTTGGAAGAGAATCGCATTTTACTTCACAGAAAATATAATGGTGGTCTGAAAAATTACAGTCACACACGCCCTTTTTTATTATCCGATCCACATTATTTGTAAAAATAAGATCAATTAGTGTTTGATTTGTATTCGTAATTCTTGTTGCATCAGTGATAATTTGCTCTAAATTGAAAGGTTCTACAGTTAGTAACAGTTTGTTTGTTAAGTCACCATCGCTTTTCATAAGATCAATATTAAAATCGCCAAGGCATAAAATATTATCATGGGAAGAAAATATGTTGGCTAAGGTATCCTCAAACGTATTCAGGAAAGCGATACTATCCGAATTTGGTGGTCTATAAAGCACACCTACAATAAAATGATGTTTTTTAGTGGTTACCTTAACCCAAGGTAACCACTAAAAAACATCATTTCATTGTAGGTGTGCTTTATAGACCACCAAATTATATATATATAATAAACCTTAACCCAAGGTAACTAAAAAACATCATTTCATTGTAGGTGTGCTTTATAGACCACCAAATTATATATATATATATATATATATATATATATATATATATATATATATATATATATATATATATATATATATATAATAAACTTCTTTTTTTTTGGGGTGACCGTCTCAAATAGGGCTATAAGATTAAAACTCTTGTTTACTGCACCAAGCTTTCGGAAATATTTATTCCCTTTATCAAGGCTATAACAATTAGAAACTCTTATTATGATGGTATACAATGAATAGTATTACTTACTTTGTAAGGTGAGTTAATAAATGGAGAAATGCATCTTTCTGATTGACATACAAAAATTTTTTTGGAAATTTCAAAAGACATTTTTTATAATTTAGTGATTGTTAATAATACAATAAACCTTTAAGGTGGAAAATATAAAGGATGGAATTTTTTATCTGGGAGGTAACAACAATTTTTTATATTGCATACAAACTATTAATTCCTTATGAAGAAATAATGCCAGTATTTTGTAAAGGACGCAGAAGTAAATATGAATATGAATTAATAAAATGTTGTAAATCTTTCTTTTTATTGATTGTATCTTTTTTAATAATTTCGAAAGTTTCTAAAAATATTCTTTTATTATTATTATTTTCATTTTGTAAAATTTTCAGATTTAAAAAATCAGGATTATGTCCAAGGTCTATTGTATGTTGTGCTAAACCACAGGAAGGTTTTCCAAGCCTTATATCACTTTTATGTTGTGTAATTCTATCTTTTAGTACTCTAGAAGTTTGACCAACATATACTTTGTTACAATTTTGACAAGGAATGCTATAAACAACTCCCGAGTTTTTTAAAATAGGATCTCTATCTTTAACTTTAGAGAATATATTTTTAATAGTTTTAGTGTATCTTGTTGTTATTTTGATGTTATTTTCTTGTTTAAAAACATTAATAATTTTATTAGAAATTTCATTAATATATGGTATAGCAGAAAAGGAAAAAGATGTAACTATCTCGTTTGAATTATTATTATTATTACGATTACTGTGGTTTGTTATGTTAGAATTTGTATTATATAATAATTTTTTTTAATAATTTATCAGGATATGAATTTGTTTTTAAAATATCAAAAAGTTTTTTTAAATTGTTATATTTTAATGAGTGATGACTAATTTTTTCTATCCTATGTTTCATTGCTAAGATCATATTTATCTTAATTTTCTTTGAATGTTCAGAGAAGAAATTTATGTATCTCCCTGAATTAGTTGGTTTTATGTACCAATCTAATATAATAGTGTCATCCTCTCTTCTCACACAAGTTTTGTATCAAGAAAAGCAACACTATTTTCAATTTCTTCTTCCGCTGTGAATTGTATGTATTGATCATAGCTATTGAATATTTGCAAAACTTGTTGTAAAGTATTTTTTGGTATAGCACAGATTAGATCATCAACATATTTTTTCATAAATGGTATATTGAAATTTAATTTGGGTATTACTGTATCTAACAAATCGTCCATCACATATTGCGCTATGATCGGAGAAATGGTAGCTCCCATCGGACAACCAAATATTTGTTTATAAAAAATACAATTAAAGGAAAAATAATTTGTATCAAAAATAAATTTTGTGATTTCTAAAAACTTTCCTTTTGGTATATTAGTACATAATTTGATATCTCCCCATCTTTTTTCTATACTATTTTTTAACAAGTAAAAAGGAATGTTTGAAAACAAGGAAACAACATCTAAACTAATTATTACATAGTTATTAAGTAACTTTTTTTCATTCATGAATTCTGCAAATTTAAATGAATCAGTTATATAATATCCATTCTCAAAATTGTAAGCTTTAGTTAAAATATCTGTTAAATGTTGAGCGAGTTTACTATTAGGAGCATTAATAGATGAAATTATTGGTCTAAGTGATAATGTGGGTTTATTTATTTTTGGTAAACCGTAAAATTTAGGTGATACCTGATTGTATATTGTTAATTTTTTTTGTATATTTTTTCTTTTTTAAATCTGAAATAATTTTATTAGATTTTTGTTGAATAGTAGATGTTGGATCATTAACAATTTTAACATAATAATTTTCATTTGAAAGTATGTCATTAGATTTATCTAAATATTGTTGCTTATTCATAATTACTGTAACGTTACCTTTATCTGACTTAGTTAAAACAAGATCTTGGTGATCTCTAAAATTTTTTTTGTTTTTCTAAAGAGACTGTCTAAATATGAAATTCGTTTAGGTTTATGAGAAAAATTCGTAAGGATATTAATAATTTGTGCTCTGTAAATATTTCTGTGAGAGTTTTGACACTCTTCAAGTATCATTTCTATATCAGACAATAGTTTTTGAATATTTATTTCTTCATAACTAGGTGATAAACAGAATTTTTCTCCCATGGCTAGAAATGTTTTAATATCAATAGGGATGTCAACATTTGATAGGTTTTTAAGCCAATTATTTTGAACTTTTATGCGATTCATATAATATTTTCTTAAGTTATTAATTTTATTTAAATTAGTTTTTTTGATTCTCTGAAAATTAATATTAAAGGAAATTGTTTGTCGTCTTTTAAATTCTTGCCAAATATTATTTGGTAAATTCTGAATAATTTCATTTTCTATATAATGTAATGTTTTTTCAATCAAATTAACTTTCTTATGAGTTTCAGAAATTTCTAAATTAAGAATTTTACTATCTAACCTTATAAAAAAGTTGTTTAGTTGGTTCATTGGTCCATTATCGAATGTGAATAAGTTCGATATACTTTTGGTGTTGTTCATGATGTGTGTCGGTATTATTCCCTCCTTTCTGCATGTCAAAAGAAAAATTTTTCTGTTCTTCATTGATGCTAACTTCTCGTTGTTATTTGTCCAAAGTTTTAACTTCCTAACAAGTTGAGCTCCAAATTGTTGCTGTATTCTAAGGTAGAACCCCATCCCAATAATTAGTTGAATTGTATTCTTGACGGATAGTTGGATAATAAACTTCTTTTTTTGGGGTGACCGTCTCAAATAGGGCTATAAGATTAAAACTCTTGTTTACTGCACCAAGCTTTCGGAAATATTTATTCCCTTTATCAAGGCTATAACAATTAGAAACTCTTATTATGATGGTATTCAATGAATAGTATTACTTACTTTGTAGATCTTGTTTTAACAATATTTAGATAAATCTAATGACATACTTTCAAATGAAAATTATTATGTTAAAATTGTTAATGATCCAACATCTACTATTCAACAAAAATCTAATAAAATTATTTCAGATTTAAAAAAGAAAAAATATATTTCAGAAACAGAAAGTAAAAAATTAGCAATATACAATCAGGTATCACCTAAATTTTACGGTTTACCAAAAATACATAAACCCACATTATCACTTAGACCAATAATTTCATCTATTAATGCTCCTAATAGTAAACTCGCTCAACATTTAACAGATATTTTAACTAAAGCTTACAATTTTGAGAATGGATATTATATAACTGATTCATTTAAATTTGCAGAATTCATTAATGAAAAAAAGTTACCTAGTAACTATGTAATAATTAGTTTAGATGTTGTTTCCTTGTATTCAAACATTCCTTTTTACTTGTTAAAAAATAGTATAGAAAAAAGATGGGAAGATATCAAATTATGTACTAATATACCAAAAGGAAAGTTTTTAGAAATCACAAAATTTATTTTTGATACAAATTATTTTTCCTTTAATTTTATTTTTTATAAACAAATATTTGGTTGTCCGATGGGAGCTACCATTTCTCCGATCATAGCGCAATATGAGATGGACGATTTGTTAGATACAGTAATACCCAAATTAAATTTCAATATACCATTTATGAAAAAATATGTTGATGATCTAATCTGTGCTATACCAAAAAATACTTTACAACAAGTTTTGCAAATATTCAATAGCTATGATCAATACATACAATTCACAGCGGAAGAAGAAATTGAAAATAGTGTTGCTTTTCTTGATACAAAACTTATAAGAAGAGAGGATAACACTATTATATTAGATTGGTACATAAAACCAACTAATTCTGGGAGATACATAAATTTCTTCTCTGAACATTCAAAGAAAATTAAGATAAATATGATCTTAGCAATGAAACATAGGATAGAAAAAATTAGTCATCACTCATTAAAATATAACAATTTAAAAAAACTTTTTGATATTTTAAAAACAAATTCATATCCTGATAAATTATTAAAAAAATTATTATATAATACAAATTCTAACATAACAGACCACAGTAATCGTAATAATAATAATAATTCAAACGAGATAGTTACATCTTTTTCCTTTTCTGCTATAATATATATTAATGAAATTTCTAATAAAATTATTAATGTTTTTAAACAAGAAAATAACATCAAAATAACAACAAGATACACTAAAACTATTAAAAATATATTCTCTAAAGTTAAAGATAGAGATCCTATTTTAAAAAACTCTGGAGTTGTTTATAGCATTCCTTGTCAAAATTGTAACAAAGCATATGTTGGTCAAACTTCTAGAGTACTAAAAGATAGAATTACACAACATAAAAGTGATATAAGGCTTGGAAAACCTTCCTGTGGTTTAGCACAACATACAATAGACCTTGGACATAATCCTGATTTTTTAAATCTGAAAATTTTACAAAAGGAAAATAATAATAATAAAAAAATATTTTTACAAACTTTCGAAATTATTAAAAAAGATACAATCAATAGAAAGAAAGATTTACAACATTTTATTAATTCATATTCATATTTACTTTTGCGTCCTTTACAAAATACTGACATTATTTCTTCATAAGGAATTAATAGTTTGTATACAATATAAAAATTGTTGGTACCTCCCAGATAAAAAATTCCATCCTTTATATTTTCCACCTTAAAGGTTTATTGTATTATTAACAATCACTAAATTATAAAAAATGTCTTTTGAAATTTCAAAAAAAATTTTTGTATGTCAATCAGAAAGATGCATTTCTCCATTTATTAACTCACCTTACAAAGTAAGTAATACTATTCATTGTATACCATTATAATAAGAGTTTCTAATTGTTATAGCCTTGATAAAGGGAATAAATATTTCCGAAAGCTTGGTGCAGTAAACAAGAGTTTTAATCTTATAGCCCTATTTGAGTCACCCCAAAAAAAGAAGTTTATTTATCCGTCAAGAATACAATTCAACTATATATATATATATATATATATATATATATATATATATATATATATATATATATAATATACCCAATTTAATTATAGAGAAAAATCAAAAGGCAGGACAAAAAACGCGATCACGGAAATTCACGAAAGTGTCTACACTCTATTCACACTAAATGCAAATGGCGCGTAAATATTTACACGATGGAAGCACGTGAACAATTCTGAGGGCTAATACGAGGCAGGGCCGCATTGCAGACGATCTCTATATGAATTTTATAATATACAATATCAAAATAATATGCCCCAGTATTAAGAACTTTAAAAACAAACTTTTATGGCACACCTAGTCATTCACTTACCTGCAAATTTCTACTATTAATACAAATCGTAGCTCCAACAATTAATAAACAGCGAAAGAATTATATCGGAAAAAATGAAGGTCCACTTGCAACTAAATACACCTCTGTAAGAAATACCGAGTCGCTGCACTCGCCCGCCGGGACAGACTTTATTGCCGAATAGCCAATAGCAAGCCGATCACGTGCGTACCACGCTCTAGCCATGCAACAACTTGTTTTTATGTTTCACTTGCGTTTAGTTTGAATAGAATTTAGGTACCTACTTAAAAAGTAATTGGTTGTGCGGGTGTGTCGTTTTGTTTTGTATGTGTTTTGTTCGGCATTCGGCGGTGAAGAAACTTGGTCAAAAAAGGGAACCAATAATGGTGTGCACATTTAGGATAAAATGAATACACACGAAAAATCGAAGGTATACATGAATATCATTTTTAATTTTAGTATGCTGGGTAAAATAAATATAAAAACTCAGTTAAATTCAGCATATCGCGATACACTGCTTAAAAATACTGAGCAGGTTGATAAAAATCAGTACGTTTTAAATCAAATAGGTACCTAATTAACTGTGATCGTTTTTGTCGGGGCTTCCGAAAATAAGGGCATGTTTCGCGAATTGGTAAACTTTAGCGCTGAATTAGATAAAAATCTTTTAGCAGCCAATCTTCTTGCAGCGAAAAACTTCAACGTTTATTTCTTGATTAATAGTTCTTCATTTTCCAATTTAATCTGCTTAGAAGGTTTTAAAAAATGATAATAACTACCCTTTACACCGTATTTTTGTCAAAATAAATCTATAGAAATAAAAACGAGAGAGGAAATTTTTTTGCTGCCAGAAAGTCGGCTGCTAACTTCACACCGGTTTAGTGTAGTACATTGATTTTTGAAATGACCCCACCTGTTTAAATACTCACGAGCCGCCACTGGTGCAGTCGGCTAAAATGCACTCAGCTGTGGTAATTCAACTACTCATTTGCGGATAGCGAGCCCTCGCTTACAACACGTAAATTGCTTTGCCGAAACTAACGGTAAGTTGTAAGTGCGCTTGCGCTAGCCGGCACGCCAGTGGCCGCTAGGTGGCTCCGCCGCAGTGATCGCACAGTCGTTGGTCCGTGTTAATCTAGTGATCGTCTAGACCTAGACGGCCGTGGCTTTATTGTTTTCCGTGATGAAAGTCGAGAGTGGCGGAAAATGTCCGAATTTAAATTACTATTAATAGAATTGTGGAGGTTGGGACATTACATTGCTGTCTTTGAAGATAAGCAGAAATTAAGATTTGAATACTTAATGTCCGCTTGGTATAGCACATTATCATTATATTATACATAATCTGCACCCAACTCAATTGCGACAGCTAGAAAACGGGATCTTGTATTGTAGCACAGATTGCTTGCAGTGATGAATGTAAAATTTGAAATTGATGGATATAATAAATAATAAATATTATCTACACTTGTATACAAAGTAGGTATATCTAGAAGATACAGGTTTTATTTTATTTTATTTTGTCGTCTTTGCAATTATATTTTCGTATTTTAGTTATTTGGGTTAATATTTTTTCCACAACTTAGAATAGAATCTAGATTAGATTAGGTTAAGTTCTAAGTTGCTCTTTATGATAATTTCTATAGGTGGTTGTATATGAGCAGCCAATGATTGGATACCGCCACCTTTTTGTATATGCATGCTTATAATGTAACTTGAAATGATTTAAATAAAGGCATCATTATTATTATAAAACTCATTAGTAATAGCTAATATATTTGCTGGAGGAATAGGTAAGTAATTCAATTACCATTACTGACTGGACTCATTTACAGCAACAAAAATTAATACAACCACAAATAAATTATTTGCTATGGTAGGTAAGCAACTCACTTTTGGCTAGTGAGCAGCTTAATTATCATTAATGAGCTGCTTCAATTACAGAAACAAAACCTACATAACCACAATCAAATTATTTGCTATGATAGTTAAGCAACTCACTTGTGGTTAGTGAACTGACTCACTTGCCTTAATACAAGAGTCGAATTGTTGACTGCATTTTTGATTAGACTCGCTCCATACTTTGTGATACCTCTCTTATAATTTTTTGTGTGGTGAATTTGGTGAAATACTCCGTTTCTACTGAAGTGCCGCCGCTGTTCTCTGACTTCATTACAATAGTTTCTTCTGGTCCTTTCCCATTTTATTCCGTTGTTAGTTCAAGTTGCTGCCGAAAAGGCTCTTCTCTTCTTATAAAAGATACATCTTTATTGTAATACCACTTCAAAACGTCGGCCCAAATTATATCCATGTTACAAATACCTAATTATGTGTCCTACATTCTAAACTGCTACCTTGCTATGCTCATTTTTAATTTAATAAATAAAATAATGATAGTAATAATGATAATAATAATTATAACTATAGGCACCACAGGCGCCACGAAACACTTCAAGGCTCACCAACTTCACTAGCGTATGGAAGTCAACCCGACTCCCTGTTTTACGCATGCGCAAAAGACGAGTCCTATGTGTTAACCGACTCCCTATGTTTTACGCATGCGCTAGCTAGTCTAGTCGTAGGAATAAATGAGGAGCTAAATGGGCGCTGCCCTATGAAAAAAGAAGGGGGCAAGGGAGCATACGCCGACTGCCACCATTAGGGTCATATGCCCCCTTCTTTTTTTATACGGCAGCGCCCATCGCTGTAAAAGGTGGCGTATGCTCGCTCACCGTGTCGGCTACTCATTTATTCCTACGACTAGACTCGTCTTTTGCGCATGCGTAAAACAGGGAGTCGGGTTGACTTCCATACGCTAGTCACCAACTTCAGCCATCAGATTAGATCGCCAATTTCAACTGGAAGATCTCTCATGAAATCGATTAAGTTCAAGACAAAGGTTGCGAACTTCAGTTTATAGAATATTAAAAACGGCATTTTAACAATAATTTTTATTGATGGTTTTTACGTTTTATTCCTATTTAGGTATTTCATCTGATGTTTCATGCAGAAAGTGTCTCGGCGGAGGTCCACAATTAGCTTTTAAAGTGACGTGTTAAATCACGAAATCCCCATTTTAGTTACGAGCTTTACCAGTCAGCAAGACGAGAGAAAATTAGTTCTCTGTATCCCAAACTAACTTTTTCGGCTAAATCGGCCGCATTACTCCTTCACCCATAAGTATGATTTTAATTGAAACCGAGATACAAACCGCCATTTTGTCTAATCCCTTTATTTCCTGCGTTATTCCCTAAAACGATCCCGCCGTCCTTTGCTTAAGTTAATAATCTGGGGAATTTAGATATCACATGCCGAGGCAACCACCCTAGATTTAGTCTTAATAGACCTGTTCACAAAAAAAATATAAAAGGATAATTGTGTATTTTTTGTTCTGTTTACTTCTGCGTTTATTTTTGATATCGTTAGAAGTTGTTAATATAAACAAGAAGTTTTTGTTGAGAATAGTGCCAAAAGTTTTCACTTATTTAAAATTTACCTTCAATAGCAGAATAATTTTTTAAATAGAGCAAGTTGCAGAACAGGCAAGCGTTTCTTTCGTTTGTTTTACATCATGAAGTTTTGGTTTTAAGCCACTGTCATGTCCAATACATACAGGGTGACTCTTTAAAAAGTTTCAACGAGCAATGAAATATAAGAGACATAAAAAATATCGGTAGTATAGACAGGGGGAATCAAAATAAAATTAAAATCAATGCACTCTTAAATGAAAATATTAGTTTTCTAATTCTTGGCTTTTTTATATTATTTACATATTATTACAGTTTCATTTTCTTTTAAAAAAAGGTACCTAAATCAAGTAACATGTAATCCATCGAAATTAATAACGTTAAACAGATACCTACAACCCTCTAACTCTAACTGGAAAAGTAGAAGGAATAGAAAGAACTCTAATCTGAGCCCCAAATTTTTAACGCCTTACGTCTTGAAAACGAAGCGTCTGTGGACCTGAATTGATATTAAATTTTCGTTTTAAAATGTTATTTTCTATCCTATGTGCTGCTACAAGAAACTGGCTCACCCTGTATATGGAATCTAAGATTTACTTAGGATTGATTTGGGGGAGTCACTTATAAGAGCTATTTTGGTTCCCCCTCCCTATACTACCAAAATGAGTTTGAGTGATGCCCATGGAAAGAGAGTTTCTCAAAGAGTCACCATGTATAGTACTATATAAAACAGTAACTAGGTATATGTTCTTGGTATTAAAGTAAGTATCTATGAAACTACTTGCAAGAGTACGTGGAGCACACCCTGTATTGGTACAGGCAAATCCAATATTTTCTGCAATTTCCAACGAAAAACATTCGACAGTTACATTTTGGGGAGGCTGAGAATTCATTACCTTAAGCTCAAGACCGTCAAGTATATGACATGGACGATATCGAGCTTTCTATTTTCACCCTATTACGTAGTGATGATTGTGAATGGTTTGAATTAAATTTGCTCAAAATATTCTATGTAATCTGTAATGGACTAATCCACCAATTTGTTAGTTGCTCACTGCTGGGTGAGATATACATGCTAATTTTTTTTAATTTCCGCTCCTGTTTTGCCGCAATTAATTTTTAAAGATCAATATACTCAACCATCTGTTGTAAATGTACCTAAACTTACTACCGTGACGTCATGTTTGGCAACGCCGCGTGTCAATGTCAAGTCTGTGAGATCCTAAGTCTTTATATTTTGTGACTTAACCTATAAATCTACACTGACAGCTGATTAGCTCCCGCGTATTTTTATAACGATTCTGTATAATTTGAACAATTTCTACTGTATTTTCCCCATCCTTTATTATTCATACAATTTCATGATGGAAATGGTTGAGAAAAAGACTTGTTTTGTACCTGCTTGTTCAAAATGTATTCGTGGGTGAAGTTCTGGTAGCCGCCAGCTTTTAGACAGTGAAGACGGGCATGGGTATAAAGACGACGAGAAAAGGCGCCATTTAGTTTGTTACCACTCCTCACTTCTATGTAAGTGAGAATCAAACTAAGAAAGTTCTCAGTAGGTACTTTCTGAACTCTAATACTACGTTACTACTTACTCTAATTACTAATACTAATAAAAAAAATAGGAATGGCTAAGTCCTTCTAGCTTCACTAACAATTTATTTTTACTTTTCTCATACTTCTGAGAATGCATGTACCTAAAAAAAAATAAAAATAGTAATAAGTGTACCAAATCCTCCAAGTTCTTAAACCAGCCACAAATAACTGAAGTAAAAGCAAAGCACCGGGCACTTGACAGAACTTTGACTACAATCGCACAAGCTAAGTTCACAAAAAGACTTTTAGATCTACCACTCATCCATGCTAGAAAGCATCACTAACTAGCTATTTTCCAGGAAACAATAACTACAAAGCCAAGAAAAATCCATACAGGAACAGCGTAACCAATTTCCGAAAGTTACGAGGATCAATTACACGATGGAAAAAAATTTCTTCAAAGAAGTGAGATTACCAGCAGATATGGTACCGTAAATAAACTAATCCAAAGTTTCTATTGGTTTCGATGCACATTTATTTTACAAATAGTAACCCCAGATCTTCTACCATATTTTTAATAAGAACCCAAATTTTTAAATGAAACCTAGATTTTCGAATAATCGCTACATTTTTAACTTAACACGTTTTCATCGTGGTCAATTGTTCGATGCAGTTAACATTATCAATGAAAAGAGTCAGTTATTTTATTGCAAAGGTCATTTCACTGTAACTAATACTCTTATTGTATTATTAGGAATTAGAGAAAAAATGTGCCTGTCAAGGTGCCTACTATGCAATAAAATAAAACGAAATCATTCTTCAGCTTAAAGATGACTTTGAAAACTTTATATATTTTAAGATTTCTGGTACAAAACCTACTTTAAAAATGGATGTGCTGCCACGGTTTAATGTCAATAAAATGGCTTTATTTGATCAGACGTGTCTGCAACCACAAAAATATACAAGCAGTATGAAACATCAACCAGCCAAACCTGCAATATTATAAATGACAATTATTGCAATATAAAATTGTAAGTAAATGAAGTTTCACAAATTAGATAACTAGACGTGCTGGTAATATTAACGATAATAAGAACCAACCGCAGGTTTCTAACATTTTAGCTGATGATTTTGAATTAAATTAGTCTGCCGTACAAAAGATTTTTGTTAAGTCTGTTCCTAAGATTGCTATGTGCATAAAGGAACTGATATTTTGGCCTGAATCTAGTATTATTCAAAAAGCATTACCAGTGCCTTTTAGATCAATATATAAGCAAGTGGAGTTGATAATTGATAGTTTAAAGATTGCGAAAGAAAATCTATCAAATCCTGTACGTCAAGCACTAACCTGGTCATCGACGTGTGGCTATGGAGGAAGGGTATCCAATAAGAAGATTGTGGTTAAACGAAGTTACCTTATAATAAGTACATGGGTTATGGTAGATCACGATCTGGGATCTGGCATAACCCATGTATCCCATAAGACATGGATTTAAACATGTCAATCATTTACTTACAGAATGTAGTTTAGTTAGACCTGAATCTGTTCAATAAATGGCACCTAAGTAGCTTTGCATGCTATCTAGGAAGCCAACCAGATATCTTTCTCGCATGTGCCAAACATATACCGAACTTCAGAAGTGGGAACCTATTAATGCTTCACAAAAATTCTTGTCCCCATGTCCAGCAAAGTTCTGCTTTACAAATCAGTTATTTGCCCCTCCAGGTCATATGACTGTGCAGCTTGGCAATACGTGGCAAATTGTCACCATCAAAACTTACAAGCAGTGGCGGTTTTTATGTAAGAGCACAGGAGCACGTGCCCCCCCTCTCTAAAACCGAGAAAATATTTTTTGTTAGGTATTTAATTATCTATAAGGCAAGTCAATCAGTCTCAAACAGGTTTTATCCTGGCTGGCGGAACCGTTGGTGAAAATAGCTGGCGGAACCGTTGGTGAAAATATGAATAACCATAATAACTAATGTCATGAGCACTTGCTCCTAAAAAGTGCCAGATCCGATAAAATAGCGCCCGTCTCTGTCTAATATCGCATGGAGCGAAACTGCCAAAATATGTATGATAAACAAGGACCGCTATATAGCCGAGGAGCACACTAGAATCGTGATCCAGCAGTGGGTTTCGTCGCGGCATTGCCAGTTGTCTCGATTGATAGGAATAGCAAAGGCAATATCTACCGAATTTTGAGTGACGCATTTCTTTATGACACTAAAACCAAATTGTTTATACTTTATACTATGGCCCATGCCTGCAGGCTGCAGGGCAAAAGGCAACTAACAAAACAGTGTTACTCAAATTTTTGCAAGCAAGACAGTAAATAACCGACAACGCCGCGGGCCCAGCTGGGCCGCCTCGTCCGCCTCTCAGTCTACGTCGTCTGCGAAAAAATGTAAACAAATGCCGGTACATCTACAGGCACGTCGCGGCCGTCGCGGGTTGTTTTAAAATAATAAATTATACAACACGAAGACGCGTTAAAAAAATAGTCGTAGCAGTGTCAGTGCCAAAGTCATGGACGTAACTATTGGTAATAGTGGCGGACGTGGCGGTTTAAGTGCGGCAGCTACTTTTGTCGCTAATAAATATATAAATGTGGACTATTTCAAATGTTCATTACTCGGTTCTTTATGGAGTGTGTATGGGTGTTGTGTACCTGGACCAGACTATTTACGCTACTGTCGCTATCTATTTTTATGCTGTCGCTTCCAAGGACTACTACCCTAGAACCCCAGGCAGGTTAGTAAACTCGTTAGTAGGTTTGATATTTTTTATTTGATCTTTTGGGTAAAAAGTGGGCATAACACCCCAAAAAAATTTCGCCCCCCCCCCCCCTATAAAGATTTATTATCGATGTCACATGTGAACCCCCGATATATTCGCCCAGGAGCCGCCACTGCTTACAAGTCGTTCAAAGCAAAGTCCTCAGACCAATCACAGTTGCTGATTGGTACCTACATTGCAAATTATTACATTTATTGTGACCGCATTTATTGTGACTGCAAATTGTCACCATCAAAACTTACAAGTCGTTCAAAACAAAGTCCTCAGACCAATCACAGGTGCTGATTGGTACCTACATTGCAAATTAAAAATATCCCTTTCCTGAACGACTTTATCAAGGAACTGTCTTGGAAAAACTACACAAAGATAAAAATACATCCTAACCCTCTTCCCCAGACTTGCAACATATTACGACCACAACCTTCCTTACAAATGATCCGCTTCAATCTTTGACTTCAGTACCTAGCCAATAGTTTCAAATCGACTCGACCTCCTAGGCAAAGTTCACATTTTACTGTCCATGTCATAACTTCAAGGCCAAGACTTCTTCAAACAGCCAACAGGTCACCCCTCCCCCATTTTTTCTGCAAAGAAGTGGATGGAGACTTGCTCTATTCCTCAGTTTAATAAAAAAATGCAACAAAATCGTCACCTTGATTTTTCCAAAAAATAGGTAATTTTGCGATAACTCTTTTGTTTGAAAATCAATTGTTTTTCCTTGGCGGTATTCAATTCCTTGGAAATAACTACACAAATTTAATTTTTGAACCATCAGTTTACCTTAAAAATTACCGAGATAATTGCTCGTAATGTCTTAACTGGGGCACCCTGTACTAATAATTTTTGCTTTCAAAATGGAACGGATTGTAGAAAATTTTGACACCCTATTTTAAGAAAACCAATGATACCCAATATCCATTTGTCATTTTTTTCTTAATCTTGAACGTATAATCATCATCATTTTTTGAATTTTGGAGTTATATGTGTACATTTTGCCGATTTCAACGCAAATGGTTGATTTTATCCTTATGAAACAAGTATACACTTTTAATTCAAAATGAAAAGATTCTCTAAAATGATTAACCTGCAAGACCAAAAAGATAACCTCAACAAAGTTATAAGTATAAAATCAATTGTGCTACCCCGCTCGTCCGCCTCTGGGCGAAGGGAATAAATTGTTTTTACAAGAAATTGTTACACTTCTGCGACTAAAGGACTGGACCAATTTATTGTGAGAAATATGTCTTTCATAATTTTCACCATAATTCAGAGACACCCTGTATATTAAGCGAAATTATGAAGAAAGACTCTTTTTTAATAAATAATTAATTTTTTTCATGTATAATGGGCCCTTCACATTAAGTAATTTTTATCTCGATTTTTTTCACATATTTCATGTATAATACTTCCAAAGTCGTGATTATAAGAAAAAACTTTTAACAAAAAAAATAAAATCGACTTCAAAAATTTGCCCGTATGCACATTTTAAATATTAGAAATATTTTTCTCTTTCTAAATTGAGTTATCTTTGGATTTGGTGACAGTCAACTCAAGGAATTTAAATCTACATAATATGAATACATCATATCGTACATACATCATAATTTACTGTCGCCGACTCCAAAAAGAACTCAATTTGGAAAGAGAAAATATTTCTAAAATTTTAGTTGAAATGTGCATACGGGCAAATTTTTGAAGTCGCATTTAATTTTTTTGTTAAAATTTCTTATTTTTTAGTGAATTATTAAAATCAGTCCAATATTAAATTCCATCCCCTATTTGTCCACCCTTGAGATTGAAATTTTTCCACCCTTAGGATTGAAATTTTTCCCCGAAGGTAACCCCTTTCTAATAAAATAAGAATCATCCAAATCGGTCCAATATGAACTTTCATCCCCTATTTATCTACCCTTAGGGGTAGAATTTTTTCTTCAAATTTAAATGGGGCCACCTCTTGGTACTCCCTTTCTAATAAAAAAAAAGAATCATCGAAATCGGTTCAATATGAAATTTCATTTGGGACTGGAGCTTTGAAAAAAAGTTCTGATTTGTATTTAACGGTTTTCCATAGCTTCAAAATATTTGAAAAAGAAACGCGAGTATATATTTTACCCAAGGCTCACATGAGCTAATCAGCCAAAAATGTGGTATGGACACACTATATTGCTAATACTCCATTTATGTTAATATTTTATGTATCAAACTTGTCATTTACTAGATGCACTGAAAAAATAAATGTTAGTAAATATTAAATATATTTCAAATTGCCCAGCAAATTACAAGATTGATTGACTTACCTGTAAGGAAGGTCAATCCCAATTTTTCGAGCTTGTCCTCCGAAAATAATTACACCCTGTAATATCGGTATTTTACACCTATCGGTAAATTTTTTAGAATATATAGAAAAAAATATTTTGATACGCGCGGCGCTCGCTTAGTCATTCGTCGTTTTGTGTCTTTTTTGTTAGATTATACTGGGCCTTTTTGAGGATGGTGGGGGGTAATTATTTTCGGAGGACAAGCTCGAAGAATTGGGACTGACCTTCCTTTACAGGTAAGTCGATCGATCTTTTAATTTTTCTTCGCTGTCGTCCTCAATAGTTACACCCTGTAGATGTTCAGCGGATGCGAAGTACGATCTAACAAATCCTTTATCATTGATCTATTGTAGTGATGATGTGATTAATGACTATATGATGAGTTATATATATGTAAAAGAAATATTGTTTAGTATATAGTAATATAATATTTACAGAATAAATTTAATAATACCTATAATTTACAGAATTACATATAATATGTATAAATGGACAAGTATACTTAGGAATGAAAAATAATTTTTTGCCTTGGAATTTGTAAAACATGTCTAGATAATCACGAAACCCAACCAACAGATTTTTTTTCCCATTAGTTTGCTCAAAAATTGAAAAAAAACGGTCGCAAAAGTAGGGAATGTGACGTCACGATCCCTAATTTCAATAAGTACCTGCTATTTTCTTAGTACTTATTTCGTCTTTTTTTATATAACCAAGCATTCCCAGGCAAATTATTAGATTCAGTTTGTATGCGCCTGATGAGAAATAATCAAATTTCGTAGCATTTCAATGAAATATTTGGATTTTACTGATCCCATTCTGAACTTATTAGATGCCCCCTATAAAATATGACAGATGACATATTACTCAATGCTTTAAAGAAAATCGTCGGCAACGCCGCACTTTGCATATAACCTCACTTTCGCCCGCGGAACGCCGAAACCAAGGTTAATAACCTTAGTGAAAACTAAATAAATTCTATTCTCAGTTTTAAAAGAATCTTGCTGTGAATACTTTATTTTTTCGGTTTATAATGAAGACAAGATTTGTTAAAGCTTGTCCTGATAACTTGCCTTGCATAGATTTTGATATGGTGTGTCAATTTTATCAATAAAAACGGGGAGCAAAACATGGAGAAATGAAGAGGTATGTTTGTTATTTGATTTGTATATTGTTTTAATATTGCTTAATGATGATGATATAGCTTAAATTCTGGTTTTAGGTAGACTAGAGAATAAATATTATGGTAACAATGTTATTGGAGACACGCAGAGGAAAGAACATAGCAATGAATGCATAATGCCCGGTTAAGTCAAAAATTACCCCCGAGCACAAAATTAATAAGAAAAATGTTAATGATACTGTGGTTAAAAATGAAGAAATTCAACTGAATAGTTGTGGAAGTAGGTATATTATGTTGTAATTACCCAACATAAGCAGATTAGTCCTAAATTATGCACATACCACGATGTACGAGGATCATACATCGTGGCACATACGTAGATACAGCTTTTTGTGCTTCTAGTTTAGTTGCTAGTACAGTAAAGAAATACTTATTGTGTATATACCTATAGTTAAGATATGGGGGAGGGGGCGTGGGGGTGTCGCACAGCCCAATGTTGAAATCGATTATCAAAACAAGAAATCATGCGTTTGTAAAAACGATCGTTGATATCTACATGTGAAAACCATGATTCAGAACTAATTTAAATAATCTAAAGTCAATGCAAGTTCGACAGCAGAGTTTCATTCGATATCAAGTGCTTGACCGTCAATGACTTTTTGCGGGTATTTTTTTCTTGTATGATCTAATGAAGTATTTAATTAATTAAGTCCGTAGTAGTACACTTTGTCGCATCCATTTTGATGCGGAAAGTTGTACTTTTCTGCACTAGTGACATTAACTTTGTCAACTAATAGAACTAAGCACGCTTGTAAAATTTTTGCACATATTAATGGGAAACTTATTTTAGATGAATGGTAAGCTGACTTCCTGGAAATAGCGAAGAATCATGGACAACATCAGTAGATTGTTATATTGGAAAAAGTCAACACAAGTGCAATAAAAAAATATGAAGGTCTACCTTACAGGATTTAGTTGACAAAGACATACCGACATACCTCAATAATTATTATACATTGGAGTAGTATGACAGAAGATTTTTGGCAAAAATCAAAACATATCACAAGGAGGGACTGTCTGACATGTTAAAAAACGAAAAATGCCCTGTATCTCCAAAACGAATCAAGATTTTGAGATTCAACTGCTTTCCACTGCCCTCAAAAATCGAGCACAGTACACGTACCTACTCTTTGTCTATCTCTTCGCAGAATAGAAGAAACCCCCCAAAAAACATCCAGTTTGTTGCACTCTGTGCATGCGACATGAAAACTATTATTTGATTTTGGAATATTTTCACTAAATTTAATAGATAACTTATTTGGGGTTTTGCCATAGAATGCAAAATAATGTTTTTTTTTTCTTGCAAATTAAAGAAATCTTAATTTTTGGCCGGCTGCTGCATTATATATTTTTATTTTTAACTTCCATTAACCACAATCACAAAATATGCTTATGAAAATTTATTTTCCAGAAAAAATAGGTATATAATATGTATAGTGAAAAAATCCTAAAGAATTATGTCATTTTTTATGAGGATGCTTCGGCAATCACAATATAATTTACCTAAATGGGTCTAAAATAGTTCAAGCTATGACAATAAAGTTTTTCGACTGAAAACTTGGCTTTATTGCGTTTTACATGTTATGTTTCTAACATCACCAAGAACTGGCACCTTCTCCAATATTCTAGCGTTACATTTTTGAACCGATGCAGGTCTAACTACTAACTTAATTCTGTAAGTAAGGGCTCATGAAATTAAAGTAATAATTTTTTTATATTCGGACCAGGTATGTGCTTGACGTCTAGAGGATTGACTTTTCTCAGTTTAGTTTATAACCAATCAATGCTGTTGATTAACACTAGCACAGAATAAATAGCTTCACAACAGAAGCGTCCATAAAGATGTGTCAAAAATAAGCGAGCCTCCATTTCAATTTGCAGGAAAATAACCAATAACTTGTACATAAATTTGGTCCTAATACAATCTCTTTGCAATGTGGATTAATGGAAAATCAAACAAAATGCACAATGTTTATCCCTTTAGAAGATATTTCGCGTCAAAGCGAGCATCCTTTTGACACATGTCCTTATGGACGCTTCTGTTGTGAAGCTATTTATTCTGTGACACTAGGTATTGAGGCTAAAATATCATCAGTTTCTTCAAACAACTAGCAGTCGCTGGAATATACTTGATAACAAGTAAAAAATCGTTTGGCAGAGCCACTAATCTAAAATCATCAGCTAAAATGTTACCTCTGGTTGGTTCTTTATTGTCTTTAATATATCAGCAAGTCTAGATATCTAATTTGTGCAAGTTCAGTTAGGTACTTACGAATTGTGTCGTTTTATAGATAAAATCGACTTGTTTCCAATAAAAAAAAAAGTTTTGTAAACCAACCAGCATAACGTCCGAATCATCAATACCAATACCTAGTGCTCCCAGCATTTTCCTCAGCAAAATAGAATGGTTCATTTCCGTCATGGATTATTAGAATGAATGGTGAAAATAGTTCAAATCATAAAAAATAAAAGCTTGTAAAACACGCGGGCCGCGGGATCCGATGTTCCGATTTGTGACGCCACAAAATAGGTTATGTTTATGTTCTCGCAGGCTGACAGCTTGGCATTGAGGTGCGGCGTTGCCAAACCTGGTGCCACGGCGGTAAATTTAGGGAAAAATAAAATCCAACAGGTAGTTACGTATATTGAACTTTAAAAATTAATTGCGGCAAAACGGGGGCGAAAAAAAAATTAAAAAAAAATACAGCAAGTATATCTCACCCAATACTATCCGATGAGCAAATAAAAAAAAAGTGGTGTATTAGTCCATTATACATGTATCAAAAATGTGTACGAGACAATATTTTACTAAGCTAACAATAACATATAGTAACTAATAAGTGTAAATTAATATGCAACGTAACATGCATGAAATTAATATATTTTATAGGTAAGTAGGTATGATTATATTCGGCCTCGTCTCGTAAATAGGTAAGTGTAGTACCCTCGCTTCTGTCCGTCTGACCACAAATTTTAAAGGAAACTAGGTTTCTCCCGCCATCCGCTTGCCCCTCTCTTCGCGCCAACTGCCGTCGGACCACTCAGTCTTCGTTTTTGTGTTGTACTGACCGCATCGCTGCGCTAGCGTTTAGGGAATCGTGCGGCGCAGATATGCCAAAACCTTTCAAAAAGCGTCGAAGCCCCTCGCCGGATAGTGAGTATATTATCACTAAGATAATAAAACGGATGGAGCGTCACCTGGGGAAGGTTGAAAAAACACAACTAGAGAAGCGACGTCGTTCCGGCGGTTCTCGATTGCAGTCGAGTTCTCTGAAGTCACACGCCGCCGCCTCAACGTAGATCGTAGAGGATTTACGAAGTATTAGGTCGAATTCGCTGCACAAGAGCCGCGGTGTGAAGATTGTTGATTTGATTACGGGGAAGTGACCTCGAAGGTGCCTAGGGTGGCACTGAGTGTTACTGTTAGTAGCCACGTTCTGCCTAGGGTGGTAGTGGTGGTAGACGGATCTCTATGACCTAGGGTGGTTATATACTATTAAAAAATGTACTTGATTACAGGGAAGTGACCTCGGAGGTGCCTTGGGTAGCACTGAGTGTTACTGTTAGCAGCAACGTTCTGCCTAGGGTGGTAGACGTATCTCTACGACCTAGGATACAGGGTGTTAGCAAATAAGTGCGACAAACTTTAAGGTGTGATTCTACATGAAAAAATAATGACAGTTTGCTATATAAACGTAGGTCCGCAAATGCTTCGTTTCCGATATACAGGGAGTCAAAGTTTTAAAAAAATTAGTTACATTTTTGATAAAATAAATACTTATATAGCCTAGGGAGTGGATGTTGTTGCAGGTTTCTTTAAACATCTAAACTTAGTTATTTACGAGACGAGGCCGAATATAATCATAAGATCAAACGAACTTACCTAAGTGATGTTCGATCTTGATTATATCGTCGAAGTAAATAAGTCCCCAGACCCCACCCGTATTTCCATACCTATTCCCCAGGACATTAGCCCTTGCAACAACAGCTTTAAATATGACTGAGTGGTCCGACGGCAGTTGGCACGAAGATAGGAGCAAGCGGATGTTCTTCTACATCTCACCGCTGCTAACTAATATCAATTAATTGGAACAAATAACACCTAACACATGGAAACCGTATCTCCGGTAGCTTAGTTGGTTAATGTACCTACGGCTACAGTAGGAGTCCCGGGTTCGAGTCCCGGCTGGAGTGCATTTTTTTAAATTGATATCCTTTATCTGACATGCCACTAAAACATTCTTTATTATTTATAATTACAGGTACTAAAAATCTTTCTGTGTTTAATATTTTTGTTTTTTACGTTTCCATCGTCATATCTTTGAGAGTAGTGGAGCTATCGACTTGATTTTTTTTTAAATTGAAGCTAACATATGAGCGCTTACAACGAATGCCATCATTTTTGTCCAATATTGTGTATTAACTACTTTAAATAGCAACAAATTTGCAAGGTTATAAAAAGTGTAATGAAATTTTCACTAAGCGAGAAACTTTTTTATTTGTGGGAATTTTTATATACATGCTGGGATGGAAATGTGCCCAAAACATAAAAGAAGTTTTTAGTAAAAAAAAAATACCTTTGAGCCTAGAGTTTTTGAACGGCGAATTTTTTTGTATCGCGCGCTACCCACGTGGAACGCAAAATTAATCCCTTGCGAGAGAATATCTACGCATGGCAGGCATGTCTCAACAAGTCGTATAAATATCTTAGAGTACTTCCTAATAGTTTACCAATGTAAACCCTCTCAGGGAGAACTCTCTGCCATTGTAAACGATCTCTAAAAGAGTAGATTCGTGTCTGGGAGCATTTACATTAACTATTTGGAAGTACTCTCAGATATATGACTTGTGGTAGTTTTACCTCTCCGTGTAAAGTATCCTATAACAGATCGCTGGTAAAATAAATTAATAATTTTAGACCAAATAATGTGGGTTCAAGCAGACCAATAAAATAAGGAATAAAATAACCAAATGGTTGATTTTTGGCAATTTTTGAGCAGTAATTACAGTTTCCAGATGAACAAACTACCATACCTGCTTATTTTATTTAGCTGTTTAGAGTCACCATTTATTTAATGAACTGCAAAATAAACATTTACTTTTGTATTGATTTTTTATAATAATTAAATATAATAGTCACTAATAATAGGTGCAGCATGCACAAAGATTTAATTATTATAAAAAATCAATATAAAAATAAATGGTGACTTTAAACAGATAAATAAAATAAGCAGGTGGTTGGTTGTTCATCTGGCAACTGTAATTACTGCTCAAAAAATACCAAAAATCAACCATTTGGTTATTTTTTATCTTATTTTACTTTATCGGTCTGCTTGAACCCACTCTATTTGGTCTAAAATTATTAATTTATTTTACCAGCGATCTGTTACAGCATAGTTTACACGGGCAGGTAAAACTATCACAAGTCGTGTATCTGAGAGAACTTCCAAATAGTTTATGTAAACGCTCCCAGAGAGGTACCTACTCTTTTAGAGATCGTTTAAAATGGCAGAGAGTTCTCTCTGAGAGGGTTTACATTGGAATATACTATTAGGAAATACTCTAAGATATTTATACGACTTGTGATAGTTTCACTTGCGCAATTAAACTACGCATTAGTTGTTGAGATATGCTTACCACTCGTGTATATTCTCACGCAAGGAATTAAACTTGCGTTCCAAGTGACTAGCACGCGCCACAAAAAAATTCACAGTTCAAAAACTATAGACAGATAGATAGATAAACACTTTATTTCACAATATCATACAAGCACAGTAATGTGAAACATGTCGTACAGAGAAACACCTAGATTACAATGTAATTACACCAGTGTTAACATTGCAATCATGTTGCTTCATATAAATTCTGCCAAGGTATAAGGCTCAATACTGCACAGATATTTATATAGACGATTTTTAAAATTATTGATGTTTTTAAGAATTTTCAACTCTCTTGGTAAACAATTATACAGTTTAATGCAGGCATAATGCGGACCCTTTTCAGTACTAGTTAGCTTGTGTACTGGAAAATTATAGGTGGTGTGCTCTCCGTTTCTATATCTGTGGTTAGCAATTTCGGAGTGGAAATAATTTGGGTATCGTTTTATGAATAGGATGCATTCGTAAATATAGCAAGCCGTAACAGTTAGAAATTGATTCTTTGTGAACACTCCTCTGCAAGATTGTCTAAATTTCATTTTTAGCATAATTCGTAGAGCCCTCTTCTGTATCTTGAAAATTTGGTCAATTGTAGAAGACTCGCCCCAGAAAATTATACCATACCTTATTAAAGAAAGAAAGTTACTGAAGTCAACAGCAACTTTAAAGTTAGCATACTTCACAAGTACTCGTAATATGAAACAACAAGTTGACAATTTTTTGCTCAAGTGCATTATATGTGGTTTCCAGTTTAGGTTTGAGTCTATATATATTCCTAGGAACTTGGTGTGTTCCGCAATATTTATTTTCGTGTTTTGTAGGTAAACTACATCAGGAAAGTTAGGTATATTATTATTACGAGTTTTATGTAAAAGACATTGTGTTTTCTCTTTATTTAGATGAAGCTGATTGCTTTTAAACCAATTTGACAATTCATTAAATTGACAGTTTCTAATATCCGTAATTCCTTCAAGATTATTTGCTTTCAATATTATATTTGTATCATCTGCGTAGTTGATTAGCGTACTTTGAGATCCAAGTAATGTCGATGGTAAATCATTGAGGAATATTATAAATAGAAGAGGACCCAAAATACTGCCCTGGGGTACTCCTATAGACATTTTTCGTTTTTCCGAAAGTATGGAAACATTGGAAACGACAAGCTTCACTCTCTGTTGTCTGTCTTTCAGATAACTTGAAAACCACAAATGAGCAGGGCCCCGTATTCCATATTGGTATAGCTTGTGCAGTAGAGCTGTATGGCTGAGACAGTCAAAGGCCTTACTCAGGTCTAAGAAAATGCCTTCCACTATCTCCCCCTTTTCAAAGCCTATTAGTACTTCATTTAGACTTAGACTTATTTTGACAGAAACCATGTTGGAAATTTGCGAACAAGTGACTGGCTTTGAAGAACCTGATAACTCTGTTATGGATTACTTTTTCGAAAAATTTGGAAAAAGCAGACAATAAACTTATGGGTCGATAATTTTGAATTACATTAGAATCACCCTTTTTATATATTGGGACAATTTTAGCCTCCTTTAGATCTTCCGGGTAAATACCATCTCTTAGCGAACAATTTAATATATTGGTTAGAGGAGTGACTATTTGATGAATGCACTTTTTTAATAGAAAAATTGGCACTTCATTTATTTCTGAGGATTTTTTGCTTTTGAGATTCTTTGCAATTTCTAAGATTTCATTTTCCGATATAGGATTTAAGTAGATTGATTTAGTGTTGCTCGAAATGTTGTTGTTATGAATATGATTTCGTCGAGATTCCGTATCTTCAGAATGAGACATATCACTAAAAAACTTATTAAAATTTTCAGCGATTAGTCTTGTATTACCCATACCCATAGGCAGTGTTTTGTTAGAGTTGGTTTTATTGGTTAACTCATTTATAATTTGCCATGTCACTTTACTCTTATTATCAGACTCTTGTATGCGATTTAATAAACATTTTGATTTTGCTTCACGTAAAAATTTGTCATAATCTTTTTTTATTTGTTTATATAAATTGTTTGCTTCTGGAAAGTACTTACCCAAAACAAAAAATAAATCTAATTTTGACTTCCACTCTTTGATTTCATCTGACTTCCAATAAGAATCTAATTTCCTTCCGAAGTACATCTTAGTGTATGGGAAATATAGCTCAAAATAATACCCAAATATATCCTTAAATGCCAACCATTTCTCATAACAATTTTCGCTATCGTATACAGGGAGCCAATTTTCTAGGCGCTAGGTAATTTTTTTTACCAAAAACTTCTTTCATGTCGTCAAACGTATTACGCCGCTTTCACGGCAGGAAATTCAAATTCAACAAATTAATATGTATGTACTCTTGAATTAATCCACCACAGTGGATTAATGTATTTTTATAAGTTTGCTTTAACTGTGTTTTTGCTACAACACTTCAATACATATAGACTAGCGGTATCTCGGGTCTATTGGATTTCCTAAATGCTTTGTTTCGTTTCATATTATAGTGTGACATAGTGTGGATCGGGTCATTTTGGGAGAGTGGGTTTCGCGGTTTTTGTCCACACATTCACACATATATCGAAAGCCACATACGTCAAAATAACTTTAAGAGAAAGGAAAGTCTTCGACTTAAAGGGTATCTCGAATTGAAAATCATGGAAACATTAAAACAAAATTATTATTAAAATGCAAAAAAAAATAATAAAAATAATAACAAAAAAATAACGGTCAATAATTAAAAAATAAATCATCGACCCGCAGCATCGCGGCTCTGCAGCGCTACGCCAACTTGTCTCGGCAGTTTTGCACGTAATAAATAATGCAAGAGTCTTGCTAACAAGAATCTTGGTAGCAAGCTTCTTGCTGCGATGACATCACTAAACAAAAAAAAAATCAAGAACAAGAAGTTGCAAGAAGTCTTGCTTGCAAGACAAGATTGTTTCCAGCAAGAGTCGCGCAAGACAAGAATGCATTTAATTTCTTGTCTTGCTTTGTAAGACAAAACAAGAATATTCCTAGCAAGACAAGAAACCTTGCTTTAAGTAACAAAACCGCAATGCAGTTCAAAAGTTAAATGATAGTTTATTGGCCAGGTTTTGAATATCTATGTGGCCACATTTGAGGCCAAGTTATAGTTAAGAAAAAAATTACAATAATGACTTACTTTAGTGACAAATTCTGAGCTTTAAATGACGATTTTGAGACTGTTAGTGCCGATTCAAAAAAATTGTTAGGAACGGCACCAGTTCAGAAAAAAAATCAAAATTGGAAGCGCCAAACACCAATAGTTATTATCCCTATTACTTTACCCCTTTTTAACTTTAACAGGTGATAGAAAACCAAAAAATAACCGCACTTTCTTCTATAAACTACTATATCATTTTAAGGCCTTATAAAAAAGTTAGTGTGTTAAAGTTGCAAGAAATATGTGGAATTTATTGAATATTTTACAAACTAGTTGAGATATTTAAGTGATATTTGGTACACGTTATAACGACATGGGTTAGCATAAAACCTGTTAATATCAAACATCTTGAACAACCAGTGGCGTAGAAATGGGTAATTAGTATAATTTATTTTAGAAAAAAAAATAGAACCACCTTGTATAGCAATAAAATGTATTCAAATTCTTATGTAAATTTTTATTGTAAACAAAAACGTTCTCTTAGCATTTTTTCATATGTGTCATGGTTTCATAGCAAATTTGATTTTTTCGGGGTACATCTGAAAAATTAACTTAAAACTTTTCTCCATAAGTAACACTCAAAGTAGAGAAAATGTGTTTTTTACTTTAAATACAGTAACTTTTCCCAATAAACTTACCCATTCAAAGTTTTACTTTTCAAGATACAGAGCCTAACATTAATTGTATCTTCCAGACCGTGTATCTTCAAAAGTATAGCCTTAAATAGGTGAGTTTATTGGAAAAAGTTACTTTAAGTGTTACTTATGGAGCAAATTTTTTAGATAATTTTTCAGAAATACCCCGAAATAATAAAAAAATCAAATTTGCCACGAAACCATGACACATACGAAAAATTACCAAGAGGGCATTTTTGTTTAAAATTACAATCTTACAGAAGAAATTGAATACATTTTATTGCTATACAAGGTGGTTCTATTTTTTTTTTTCTAAAATAAATTATACTAATTACCCATTTCTACGCCACTGGTTGTTCAAGATGTTTGATATTAACAGGTTTTATGCTAACCCATGCCGTTATAACGTGTACCAAATATGACTTAAATATCTCAACTAGTTTGTAAAATATTCAATAAATTCCACATATTTCTTGCAACTTTAACACCCTGTAACTTTTTTATAAGGCCTTAAAATGATATAGTTTATAGAAAAAAGTGCGGTTATTTTTTGATTTTCTATCACCTGTTGAAGTGTCGCAGATTAAAACTGAATCACCCTGTATATAGAATGTATTATTGAAACTTTGGGCAGATAATAAAAATATGTCCAAAATGTGACCTCGATACCTACCAGTTCCATCACTAATGTTCTTTCATTTGTTCTAGGTAAGAATCAAGGCGTATAGAGCAAAACCCCACTAATTATATGGATAACTTTACATTAAGGTAAGATTCTATAGGTTTTAATGCATACATACAACACTTGGAATTATAAGTAGCAATGGCATCCTGCTATTAAAACATTCTCCATAACTTCTTGCCTTTAAATAGCATAAAAAGCTCTAATTGGCGTCACAAAAAGAATATACGACATAAGCGTCACGCACTTTTCAAAAATATACAGATTCTACAAGCAACATAATATTTCACTTCAAGGTTTTTTTAAGGTTGTCGGCAAACACAACATAAAGGTTAATGCACCATATAATATTGCCAAAAGGTCTCTAAAAAGCCATATCGATTATAACTATTCACGCAAGTATATCCTAAGATCTGTGAAGTTATGGCACGCCTATTCACCGCATTTCGCTGCACATGTGGCCAGCCGTCGAACAGTGTAACCCATGCAAGTATTGGTGATATTATATTAGACGAGCATTAGTCACTTGTTTTTACTACAGTAGAGCGCTACAGTAAAACACTACAGTAAATCACTACAGTAAAACACTACAGTAAAACACTGTCTCCTTCATCTCTTTTTACTGCCAATACCAGGTGCGATTTAATATGGTTAAAAAAGTATTTTGTCTCTTATTTTATTGCCGAGGCGCCTGTTCTCGAGCTACTCTGGTATAATATAACTGAACTCACTTGGAACACAGTAATATACGGGGCGCGATCTATTTCATAGCATTTACCATACGCACTGCTACTGGTAAAAATACCAGACTTATCAGCAGAAATCACCCGTATAAAATTCTAAGGTTTTTATGCTGTTCCAAGTGACTTCATTTAAACCATACTTCCAAATTACACTATCTTTTGATATCTGTGAAATATTGGTATAGTAAATTCCTTGGCACCAAATTCATAGACAAGGCGAGTCACAGCTGACACATTCCACTCTCGTGATGTAGAAGCAATAATTCTCTAGTCCACATGGAGAATAATAGTAGTAGCATACAAAAATGTTTTATGTAACCTAGTATGGATACTAAATACAATCTAAATTACAAGTTAAATTAAATAAATAAATTTCTTCTCGACATAAAAACATAAAAGATTGTCCATCATGTCTATCATACTAAAGAAATACATTGTCGCGTTCTTAATCTTTACGAGTTATTGGATTTTACTAGCGCTACAGTGGCTTTATCGCCGGCAAACCAACGTTTTGTTAAAATTATAACGGTAAAGTAAAAATGTAGCACTTTTATGATGGGAGCCATTGATCTGATATACTATAAATATAAGCCCGCTCTTGCTATTTTTATGACCCATAAAAGATAGATCGTTTGTATTGTGCTAATATTTTTAAACTTAGATTGCACGGGTACACACACATTAGTAGGTATTGAACTATATAACTTATATACTGTTCTTATTACAGGGGTATTCACGAAAGATTAGCCACCTCCTAAATTTTGTAATTTTGTAATTTTGTTTTTCGGCTTCATTGAATAAATTAATTAATTTTTAATAGAAGCAGGAACTATACTGTCAAATAGTCGAAATAATGATGTCCTTGGCAATCTCTGTTTCTAAAATTTTAAATATTATTTCACAAAATTAGCTTCCATGTCAATACAATTGGAACAAATATATATGACATATATAGCTTGACTTATTCATAAATATATTAATTTTAATCACGTCATCAAGGAGGTACATAATATGCAACGCGCAATAAAAAAATTTACTGCATGTTTAAATATGGGGCAATTTATCATAAATCCCACGTAACGTGACGCACCTGAACGCACACGTAAGTGCAATGTTATGGTGGGGCACCCATGACGCCTGCCGCGACGTTGCGGTTGAGTTTTAATAATTTAAATACGAAGAAATATTGAATTTATAAATTTACCTTGTTGATGGGACAATAATTACAGGTTATTAGCGCACCTTGGACTTTTCTCGTTCAGCATCTAACTGACACATAATATTCCTCCAGAGAACCTTATCGCTATATACACTTTTCACAGCACGCATTTTTTCCTTCACAATCATACGCAGACAGGCATTATAGTGTCAACAAACAGCGACTGGAAAATACTAAAACTGAAACTGTTTTCGAAATTCGATAGGCTTTGGAGATTTAAGACAAAAGTTTTAGAAACAACACGTTCGCCGCTTCCTCAGCTATTATTACTGTCAAACTTGTCAAGGAGCCTCCGGTTTCTATGTGGCGCCATCTCTCCTATTGTTGCTAACGTCACCGAATTTGCGTAATTAGACTAAAGATCTCTGTAGACCTCTCAGCCACTCTGGTATATGTTCAAAACCAAACGTTTACAGCGCGCTTTATGACACGATAACTAGCTAACCTTTCTAACAAATGGCACCACATACTACAAAAATGCCAGTTCTCTATTTTTTACAAAAATGGTTCGCTAGAACCATGCAGAAATGGTAGATATGGATGCTCCTTTATGGGGAATGACTGCAGAATGCCAATCAAGGTAACGCTGAACTACTAATTAGAAGAAAGTCCACGGTCTCAGCACGTAGTGAAACTAAAAGAGCGGGTCTCGTGAGAAAACTTCGTCCTTTTTATTGGCGAAATGGTTTATACGAAGGTCAACTAGTGTCAATGCATAACCTTCAATCAACTATCCAAACCAAACACGGAGAGAGTGTTCTATGAAATACATGAAAGAAATATACCGAAACGTCCCAATAAAGCCAAACATATTTGTAAAGCATTTACAATGAGTAACTAGCATGTACGACCAGTGGCGGATTACCCTATAGGCAGAGTAGGCTATAGCCTAGGGGCCCAAGGCTTTCGGGGGCCCGTTCTTATTTCGATGTTTTGATCGGAATTCGGAATTGGAAAAGGTTTTACATTTTGCATTTTGCAATTGCAAATTTCAGACAAAAAAACATCACTCCTTATTTTTTCATCTAGGCTGTTGGGTACTCTATTTAGTCCACTCACATCAGTAACAACAAAGCAATTAAAAATAATAAAACGATGAGTGGTGTTCCTCAGACGAGCTCGGTTCCAAGTGGTGCAAAAAAGAAAGAAAAATTGCAAAATTGTTCCAAAAATAAATGTTTTTTTTTTCAAAAAAGGCATTAATACTCGTACCTACCACTGATATTGATTCTGAATGTCAAAATGCGTGTGAATTATCGACAAGTTGATAGGTTGATCTTTTTCTGCTGAAATTTTAAAAATTAAACTTAGGGGATTTGCTTTCTTCCTATATTTTTGGTTTTTGTTCTCTAGAGGTATATGCATTTTATTTGTTTTTTTTAGCTTCTTCAGATTTTTTTTTGCTCTTTAGGTCTCGCTTTAGGTAGATACATAATTCGCAATATTATTTTTTCCTTTGTTTTAGAAGTATTTGTTGAGAACAAAAATCTGAATCCTTAATACCTAATATAGAAACAAAAAAAAAATTATGGCAAGCTTTGCAAATATAAAAGCCAGGAAAAAAGGTTTTAATGAATAATAAGTAGGTACCTATGTATCTACTCTGTTCTTAGTACATAAAGTTAAATGTTAAATTATAATACTTTTTTCAATGTCCTTTTCTAAAATAAATAAAATTGTTGATAAAAATCTATGGGAAATTAAAATTTTACCTAAATTTTACCTAATTTGTGTATTGCGACGGCTCAAGGGGTCCTTAAATAAATTTAGCCTAGGGCCCAACATAGCTCTAATCCGCCCCTGTGTACGACTAGTGAGGAGGAGAGCGAGAAACGAAAGGAAAGCCATTCAGAAACTTGATAAGGACAAGGCACACTAACGCGGCGCTTTGCGGAAACTCACATACTCACATACACTGCTAAATTAAAAACTAAATTAACCGTAATTTACGACAGAGATGAATTTCATGAAAACGATGGGGCTTCAGCTCTCCTAAAGCTATTTCTTAATCTAAATTTAAACAAATCTTTTTCCGAAACCATTACTCTCCTTAACATTTTGTGCACGCTACCAATGACCACCGTGGAAAGTGAGCGTTGCTTCTCAACATTAAAAAGAATAAAAAATATTTTGAGGAACGCCATGGGACAAGATAGATTATGCGCCCTTACGATGTTAAGCATAGAAAAAAAAAGATTAATAATATTGCAAATTTTAACGAATTAGTTATGGAAATTCGCAAATTCGAAAGATCGGAAAATTGCTTTGAAGTTTAAAAAACTGTAATAAATAACCTTGTAAATAACAACTTAAAATATAAACTGAAAGTGTATAAAACCCTATTTACATTACATTATATAATACAGTGTCCTCCAAAAAGTTCGCACCATAGGGGGAAAATTTGTAATTAATGATTTATTTTAAAATTTAATTTTGACGTTACCTTTTGCTTGAAAAAAGATGAGAAATGACCCACTTAAACGTGGTCATGTGACTTTCAATATCTGTGAAAAATGACATTTAAAAAAATATATCGCTAAAAATGGGTTTTATTAGTTAAAATATCAAAAAGTTTTACTTGAAAAAGTTGTTTCTTTTTCAGTTATACGTAAGTGTGCCAAATTTGAACGCTCTAGTAAAAGATTCAGTTTTTTGCCAATTTTTAAAATTTATGAAATTTCTGAAAATGTTAGAAACTTGTAACTTCGTAAAAACTATTTTGTATCACTAGCTTTATCCTTATATTAACTTTTTATTACGAATTATAGGTATAGGTATTTTTCAAAGGAAAATGATATTAACCCTTTAAAATTCTGTTATGTTTGCTGCAAAGTTGATGTAGCGTCTAGCATTTAGGAGATAAATTTAGTTACATTACATTTTTTGGTTCTAAACTGATGCAAAAACAATAAGAAATTAAATTATCATCAAACTATTTTACATGTCTAAGTAAAATTCGTGACTTTTGTGGCACAAATAATTATTACCTTTCAGTTTAATTTCACATTAATCGATATTGATGAGTAGGCCATGGAGAGAATTGAAGCAATTGTTTTTATTTGACAGATTAATAAGAAAGGTAAAAATGTTTACAAGACAAAATTGAATTTTTTTTTAATATCAACAAGTCGCTAAAATTTTTAATGCACGACATCCGGAAAAAGATGTATATCACTTGACTGTGAGTAGAATTTTAGTAAAATTTAAAAGTACGGGTTCAGTTTTAAATAATTTTAAAAAACGTCACAACCCATGGAAAAATACTGAAGAAGTGCGACATAATGTTTGTTTAGACGTAAGACAACATGGAGAATCCAGTATTTCCCAAATTAGCCAAAGAACGAACGTTAGTAAAAGCAGCGTAGGGTACAGGCACCAGTCGTTGAACACCACCCAATGAATGAACATAAACAGGGATTTTCTGTATTAATAAGAATTTGGCCCACTTTACAAGACGGCGCGTGCGCTAATTGTTCCACGATTCTCAATATTATCCGTGCTATTGGTTCTATTAGTCACGTGACTTTAAGCTATACAATGGCCGAAAGTGAGACAATACTGCTACGTGTCGTGTAGTTGAACGTGGTAATAAGGGTGAGTAGTAAACACTCATAAGAATACTGTAGAGTAACAGACACATTAGAAGACTATTTAATACTCTTTATGCTTTTTCTTAACAATGAAGGCTTTCTTTTAATAAATATAAATTAATTATTAACCGCTTTCATTCCGTATATTTAAATTTTTGGTGTTCATTCACTGGGTTGCAAAATAACTCGAAATCCAATGTATGAACAAAATGTTCATTTACTGGTAAAATCTTCATAAACGACGAAGACAAACGATTGATACGTCAAAATGATGCGTTTTTTGTCCTTTTTTTAACCAAAAATAAAACTGACCATATCACTTTTTGCTCCAGTAAATGAACGGGGTTAATTTACGTAAGAGACCACTGTGTTCATTTACTGGAACAATGAACATTACGCTATATAAATGAAAAAATGGTGTATTTTTCATTAATTTCCAGATGGCTGACCCTAAAAAGTCCTATTGCAGATTTAAATATACTCAAGAGCAAGTAATATCTGCAGTTGAGGATGTAAGAAATGGTGTACTTAGTCAAAATGCAGCCTCAAAAAAATATGGCATTCCCAAGGGTACCTACTCTAAATAACAAAATTCACAATAAAGTACCCATTGAGAGGGAGATGGGACCAACTTTGATACTTAGTAATAAGGAAGAATTGTTATTAGAAAACTGAATAATTGGTAAAGCAAAACTTGGATTTCCAATGCATCCAAATGATGTACAAGAAGCCGTACAAAAAGTTTTAAAAGAGAGTAGGCGTGAAAATCCATTTACAGACGACAAGCCAGGAAATAAAGTGGCTATCATTATTTTTAAAACGCAGGCCAGACATAGCGAAACGAAATACTGATATTATATCTAAGGCTAGGGCTTCCGTTACTGAAATAGCTATTCTGGAATGGTTTGCAAATTTGGAGACTTATTTTAAGAATTGAGGCTATTTTATTTTCTAAAATTTATTTGTGGAGCAAACAGATCCATTTAATTTTTAATTGGGTTTTTCGCCACCAAACTGATCGAAAGACAAATTTTTCAAGTTGCCTGGAAAATTCATAAAGTCTTAACAGTGAATGAACGAAGCTTTAAACGTGTAACTCGAAAAATAACTTCAACAAATTTGAAATTTGAAGTGAAGTGACAGATTAATAAATTTCAGGTTAAAATGTCATGACAACAGAAACAATAGCCTAGCTACCTGCCTGATATTGTACCCTGTGTTCTATCTAATTATCCATACTAACTTCTCTTTGAATAAGTGGCAATAATATTTTACTGAATTCCACTGAACATTCAGTTGTCCATATTTCCTAGATAAAATGCAGATTCTTTAATTTTTCGTCTATTTCCTACTTTTTCTTTGAGAATTGGTTTTGACCTATCCCACAATATCCTATGATTGTTATTAAAAGAATGTTCACATATTTTTGACTTAGAAATTTGATTTTACCTGATATAATTTTATGTTCTTTTAAACGAACGTTAAATGGCCTACAAGTCTCCCCAACATAGAACTTTCCACATTCACAAAGAATTTTATAAATGCAATTTTTTGAACTTTGTACCTCATTAAATGGTTTCGTTTTAACTAGCATCGATCTTAATGTAATTTTGGTTTTAAATACTGTTCTGACATTAAAATGATTGCCTATGCGTTTTAGCTTATCTGATAGTCCAGGAATATAAGGAATAATTAAATTTACTGGTCGGTCCACCAGATTTATTTCTCTAATTCTATTAGCATTGTTATTTTGTTGGCAATCCTGAAAAACTTGCTCAACAAATTCAATAGGATAACCATTCTTCTCAAGAACATATTTTATATGTTTAATTTCCTCCTCAAATTTAATGTTATTAGAACAAATCGTTCTAGCCCTGTCATACAAACTTTTAATTAAGTACTCCTTTTTTAACACTAATATGATGATTGGAGTTGAAATGAAGATATCTATGAGTATGTGTTGGTTTTCTATAGACACTAGTTTCTATACTGTCTGATTTCAGTATAGAAACATCTAAGAAAGGTAATTGATTATTATTTTCAATTTCTAAGGTAAACTTAATAGAAGGTTCTTGTGAGTTTAGAAAATTTAATAATGAATTTAAATCATCTACTCCATGTTCCCATATAATAAATATGTCATCTACATATCTCCACCAAACATTAGGTTGGTGAACAATGTGAACATATCTAGTCAATTCATTTTGTTCAAAATCTTCCATAAATAAATTGGTTATAAATGGTCATAAAGGAGACCCCAACTAACATTCCTCTTCGCCCCATTGTAAGTTCAATAAATTCGCCATGTCATTCGTTAGCAAAATATTTACTTAAAATTGTTAATCCGTTAGTGGGAAATTCAAATTTATTTATCAGAAACAGTAATCATTTTCTAGAAAAAATTAGGGAACATCAATTTCCGGATAATTATATGTTAGCTAGCTTTGATGTGGTTAGTCTTTTTACAAATATCCCTGTTGACAAATCATTGAATATTTTACGCAGAAAGTTAGAAAATGATCAGACTTTAGTAGAAAGGACGAATTTGAATATAGATGCAATATTAGAACTAACAACACTCTGTGTTAAAACCACTTATTTTCAACTAGGAAATGAATTTTACCAGCAGGAATTTGGAATGGCTATGGGGTCTCCAACAATCATAGGATGTTGTGGGATAGGTCCAAACAACGTTCAGTGGAATTCAGTAAAATATTATTGCCACTTATTCAAAGAGAAGTTAGGATAGATAATTAGATAGAACACAGGGTACAATATCAGGCAGGTGGCTAGGCTATTGTTTCTGTTGTCATGACATTTTAACCTGAAATTTATTAATCTGTCACTTCACTTTGACGTGGCATGACCTTTGAGAAAGGAGGAAGATTTATTCTCCGAAAGCTCAGAAAACAAATTTGTTGAAGTTATTTTTCGAGTTACACGTTTAAAGTTTCGTTCATTCACTGTTAAGAATTTATGAATTTCCCAGGCAACTTGAAAAAGTTGTCTTACGATAAGTTTGGTGGCGAAAAACCCAATTAAAAATTAAATGAGGCTATTTTGATATATACCCAGATCCCAATAGAATATTTAATGCCGATGGGCTTGGAATGCAGTTTTGCCCGAAAACTGGAAAGAAAGTATAAAGATTTCTACATGATAAGTAGTGCGGCCCAGAGAAAGAAAGCATAACTGTTTTATGCAACTTCGCGGCATCAGGATTGTCTGTTCCCCTATGATAGTACTTCCATACAAGAGAATACATAGAGATGTGGCAGGATTCATACCTGACTCGTACTTTGTTGGATGTTCCGAGTCAGGTTTATAACCAAAATGGTTATGTTTGAGCGCCAGAAGCTTGAACCATTTAGTGGTTAAATAAAAAGCACATTTTTCTAATTACAATATATTTACAATTTGGAATTGTACATTTAGTGGTTCACACAAAGTACAGTAGGTAAACTGAGTAGTTAAATTTGATACTTACAATTTATAATTTGTTAAAAAACTTGGAAAAGGTTAAAGTTTAAAATATAACATTGGAGATGTTCGTGAGCTTAAAAGCAAAACACAAGTAGCACGAAAGGTTCACGTGAGCATTTAAAGTCTTGTTTACGGGCACTTCGAAAATTTGGACGACAGTTCTACAGAGTACCTTAAAGCCTTCTCAAATTAAAGCTGAGTAGAGGCCACCTTCGCTCCAAGCTCCTTGTTCGTGGATTAGGACCTCGGCTAGGCCTCGAGACTCGAGCGGGTCGTGGGATGTCCGAGCTGGTGCCGGAAGGTGTGCTCACTACTCTAAGCCGGTTGTAACGTTGGTGTGCTGGTACTCAGTCCGTCCCTGTCTCGCTTACATGCTTCGCTCACGTACCGGAGTGCATGTAACAGAAAACACAACGAACAGTTTCCGAAAACCAGCAGTCGATGTTTCGACGCTTTTACAATTACTAGTTAAATTTATTACGTAAAAAGGGGTTAAAAAAGAATTGAATCTGTACAGATTTTGCAACTAAATGTGGCAAACCTTAATTAACAACCTCAAGATAGATTAAAGCATGTAACTTTGAATTATAGAACCTTGAAATTGGCTGTGAAATAGATTAAAAATGACTATACAAAACGATCAATTATCTCGACTACACTTGACTTATAAATTTACTATACAATATTTACAAAATAAAAGGTAACATTAAGAAAATACAAAAGTTCTAGCGACTTTCCCAATTTCACCCCTTGGCAAAATACCAAAAACGATAGCCCTGTAAGCTATGTAAAATAAGAAAACGTGTCGTGAAGTCTACACCACGTCGAACAACTTAAGTGTGGGGCATAGAGTGATTCTGTGCAAAAACGTGACCTAATATAAACCTAATATAATTTAAATAACCAAAAGTTGGCTACGACCCATCACGTGAAGTCCACAGAACAAGGGAAACAGATTCCGAATGAGATGGCTACAGCGAAGTCGACAAGTGTCGGATACAGATAAAATCAGTAATCTAAGTAGCTAACTAAAGAATACTGCCTTCTGTAACTCCCTGTGGTCCTCACGCTGTTGGTCGCTGATTGAACCTGATAGATGTGGGAAAAAACCCTCCACGACTTGTCCACGAGGTTCGAAGAAACGTGGTGATCACACATGAAAAAAAAAACCAGAAAACTTATTAGCACAGTAAACCCAAAAACACACGATACACCAAACCACTTAAGCTGCTCGCAAAGATGAGTATTAAATTCCGAAAATAGATTTCCCAGAGGAAAATTCGAATGAATAATTTGGAACTTAACCTCACGTGATGCACACCTGACAAGTGGTAAAATGGGAAGCCGCCCGATTCTTTTCGCCGGGTTTATTTATAAACTTTTTTGAAATATGGACGACGGATGACTTCCGTTTCCTTTCCAGAACACTTTGGAAGGTTTTAAAAGTGAAACATATTGATAAAAAAATTTAAAATATGTCGAGACAAACAGGCGACGGTATCAACTGTCAATTCTGCCAAATTCTAGCACTGATATCCGACCAGTAGAAACGTCGAAAACAAAGAGTGACATTAGTACACGGAACAACCGTGGCGCGCGAGTCAATCGTAAACTGAATAAAGTGAATATTATCTCTATAATTAAAGTCAGACAGTGATTACAACAATGTAATTGTTTTAGTAATACATACCTTCAATCGACTAATAAAATTTAAACATTTTTGCAACCGCACATACCCTTTAATAAACAATTTGTTTGGTAACAACAAAGTAGGCAACTTGTTATGCATCCGCTTGTATAGGTGGTTGCAGATAGCAGGGCAAAATGTTTTTTAAATCGGTAGGTGTATACGGGGTGTGATGAATTAATAAGAATTAAATAATGCATTTAAACGCTGTAACGGAAATTAGATAAAATTTTCGTTACACACCACCAAAACCCGGTAAGAAAAAATACGAAAACTCAAGTTTGAGTATTTTTTCTTATGCAAACCATATACAAGGTGATCAATAATTGACATTAAACAAAATAAAAGGTATGACCCAGTATGCAAAACTGTCTGAGGTCATTAACGTTATCATAAAGTGATTTGGCAGAACCTGTTCAGCTTGAAACAACCTTATTTAAATACAAAATTGAAACTTTAAATTTAATACAAAAAATTAAAAATTGGGCGCCAGTATACAGCTAGTGTATACAATAAGTACAAGGAGTCAAGATAATTCAACCAATAAAAAAAGTTAAATCCCAAAGCTTAAATAAATCCCCAAGTTAAATCCCAAACTTAACCTAACTTACAAACTAAATGGAGGGGGAAAGAATGAGAAAGAAACCTCCAGAAACATGGAAGCCACATGACAGTCTGAGACGCACCTGCAAAGAGCTACAGATCACCTAGTGCTGGGCACAAATGAGTTCCGACGTCGCAGATAAACAAGCATGCACCATCCCAACACCCAAGGATACAACAGATCCTGACAAACACCTCCCAGAAAAATCACACGATCATTCCATGGGCCGTCAGAACAGAAGAGATACTGCAGTTTGACCAACACTACAGCACCCGCCATCTATACAGATAGGCTCACCGGTTATCCAACTGGAAAATCACCTGAATTAGCGGAAAAGAAACAAACAAGAAGAAAACCTGATAATATAACCTATTGCAAAAATAGAAGAGAAAAAAAATGATTACCAGAAATAGTTCAACTCTGAGTCCTATGATTTAACATTGTCAAAATTAACCAATTCAAGGTAAAAGTTACAAACTCGAATAGAGTAATTACTTGCAAAAAATGAAAAAATTACGAAACATTTTGAAATATACAGGATAACATGTGAATAACCGTAGGTCAGTCATAAATAACTGCACTTCATAGGCCTACGCGAGATTCGTTAGGTTACTTATTTCGGACACTCTAGAGTCTAGGTGCTATCTAAACCGAATCAAAATATTCTCTGTATATTCCAAATAAGATAATGTTATTTTGACAACGTTAACCCAAAAAAATTTAACCTATAAAAGGTACAACTAATTACTATACTGAAAAATCTAATTAAATAACCTAGGAACTCAGAGAGACTCATGTGTGATACTACGATACTATGATTAACCAAAAATGTATGTAAGAGGGTTTCATCCTGTCACATACGTCAGATGTGTAGAGAGTGGGTCTGGATCCACGAAGAAATGGAACTCCAGAAGGGATTTTACGAACGCTATGAAAATTAAACTGAGACTTATTGTTTCCATTTTAACCGATTTTAAGGACGGGAATAAAAGGGAAAAAGGAAGTTATAACCCCACTAACCAGAAAGAATTATTTGTCTGGGCTACGGCCGATCACCCGGAGGCTCGTGTGCTCTATTATCATCTCCCAGAGATACAAAGATCAATCAAAGAACCGTTCAGATTAGCTTCGAAATCAAAGATAAACAACTAAAAAAGATTTGGGATAAAAGGATAACCTGCGCCAATTTCGCAAAAGCCTCAGGAGGAAAAAAAATAAATCACAAGCTATAATTGACTAATATTTGACCTTATGTTCAAAATCGAAAAATTTACTGACATTAAAAAAATTCAAAGGTAATCAATTATTACTGACCAAAAAAATTGATTGAGATACAACCAAATGGTAATCTGACAAGAGATCAAGCTATTGACCAAACATCTCTACAATAATTTTAACAAAACCTGATAGCAAAATTTAAAGACCCAACAAGATACAAATATCTAATACAAAAACCCAAAGATACGATAAAGACAATACGATAACTTTGTATTAGATAACCAAAAAACAAAACGTTATGTCTGCAAAATTACAAGATATTCAATATATGGTACACACCAAAACAGTAAAAATTATACTAAAGATAAAAGGTAAAAATACAAGATCTTAGTTGCTTGAGATGCGTAATCAAAGCTTGAACTCAAAAATATAGCTTGTTTTGTTAGACTTGATGTTCGACTAACCTCACTGGATAGACAATTGGCTAAAGTGCGTATGCCAAAAATCTAGAGCGGAAAAAAATTAAAGAACCCACCGCAGCCCTTGATGCCGTAATCTGAATAGTTGAAAAGTCCAGTATTACGTCACCACCAAAAAAAATCTTTTTTTTAAATAGCTATATTTTTTTACAAAGCGATATTATCAGATTCCGGTTCCGACAGATCGTCCGAATCCAGATAAGAATGGTAGTCTTCCACAAAATTTGGCTTTAAATCCTTAATATGAAAATTACCAAGGTTGTTTCCCTGCGAATCTTTTAAACGATAAACTAATGGAGATAGAACCTTATCGACAACACAAGGGATGTATTTTGGACTTAGTTTAGCTGAAAAGTCGTTAGGAGCACTAGAAAGACTGAAATTTCGACGCCATACCTTATCACCAACATGAAACTGTAATGGACGTTTTCGCAAGTTGTAATACTTGGCATTTTTCTGATAAGCTAACTTCAAATTTTTCCTAATATTCTCATGTAATTTTGGTAATTGTTGTAAATCATCGATAAGCTGATTTTTCTCTGAAATAGCTGGAATATTGTTTTCGTTGTCAGAAATCTTGCCATAATAATCTCCAGTGAGTGGTATATTGCGTCCAAACATTAAACATGCAGGCGAGTAGCCTGTGACATCGTGCTTCGCTAACCTAATAGCTTGTGCTATTTTAAAGATATCGACATCCCATGTTTTGTGATTTTCGTGAATAAAAGAACGAATTGCAGTTACAATAACTCTATTAACTCTTTCAGTGTGGTTGATCTCAGCATGATATCGAGCATTGTACCATATTTTCTGTACGCGATAATTTTCCATTAGTTTTTTTTTAATCTTTGCTGGTAAATTGACTACCATTATCGCAACAAAAGATTTGGGGAACACCATAAACTAAAAAGACCTGATTTTCAATAAATTTGGTAATTGTCTTGGTAGTTGCTTTAGATAAAGGATGAATTAAAACAAATTTAGTAAACCAATCAACAATAACTAGAAGATACTGATTACCATTCTTAGATCTAGGATAAGGACCTAATAAATCTGCCGAAATCATTTGAAACGGAAAATTTATATTTTTATATGAACCAATCAAACCAGCGCGCGGAAGATTTGAACTTTTACTCGCGGCACAAATAGAGCACTTTTTTACATATCTAACGACATCTTGTCGCACCTTAGGCCAATAATATAATTCGGTAATTCTAGATAATGTCTTAGAAACTCCAAAGTGACCGCCGGTAGGATGGTCGTGATACATAGCTAAAACTTCCTTGCGATTTGCTGTAGGTACAACAATTTTCCATTCGGAACAATTACTAATAAGAGGTATTTTTGAAAAGATATGTTTATATAAAATATTTTCCTTTACTTGAAACGTAGGATACCTGTCAGGATTTTCTTGAACTTTTTGGATAAGAGATTGATAGCATTTACAAGGCTTAAAATTTGAAACATTAAGAACAGCTATTTTCTAAAATTTATTTGTGGCGCAAACAGATCCATTTAATTTTTAATTGGGTTTTTCGCCACCAAACTGATTGAAAGACAACTTTTTCAAGTTGCCTCGAAAATTCATAAATTCTTAACACTAAATGAACGAAACTTTAAACGTGTAACTCAAAAAATAACTTCAACAAATTTGTTTTCTGAGCTTTCGGAGGATAAGTCTTCCTCCTTTCTCAAAGATCATGTCACGTCAAAGTGAAGTGACAGATTAATAAATTTCAGGTTAAAATGTCATGACAACAGAAACAATAGCCTAGCCACCTGCCTGATATTGTACCCTGTGTTTTATCTAATTATCTATACTAACTTCTCTTTGAATAAGTGGCAATAATATTTTACTGAATTCCACTGAACATTCAGCAACACAGTTGCCCGTATTTCCTAGAATAAATTTGTTGAAGTTATTTTTTGAGTTACACGTTTAAAGTTTCGTTCATTTAGTGTTAAGAATTTATGAATTTTCGAGGCAACTTGAAAAAGTTGTCTTTCAATCAGTTTGGTGGCGAAAAACCCAATTAAAAATTAAATGGATTAAGAACAGCTATTTCTGAATTAGATCGAGATAATGCGTCAGCAACAACCATGGTTGAACCTTTTCGGTGGATGATAGTAAAATCAAACTGTGAAATTTTGACTGCCCATCGAGCTAGTCTTCCTGCTGGATTAGATAAATTTTTGAGCCAAATTAATGAAGCGTGATCAGTTTCCACAGTAAAGTTAGTTCCTTCAACATAATGACGAAAACGTTCTATGCCAAATATCACACCCAAACATCCCTTCTCTGTTACTGTGTACCTTCGTTCACATTTGTTCAAAGTGCGGCTAGCATAAGCTACAGGATGTTCGATTCCATCAGTTCTTTGATATAAAACCGCACCTAATCCGGTGTCACTTGCATCAGTTTGGATAATAAAAGGTTCCTTAAAATTAGGGGCTGCTAAAACTGGACTTGTGGTAAGACGATTCTTTATTTCAAGAAAAGCTTTTTCTGCTTTATCAGTCCACTGAATAGGTTGACCTTTTTTTCGACCATGTAATAAATCAGTTATTGCTGAAGTTATACTACTAAAATCTTTTACAAATCTGCGATAATAGCTGACTAAACCGATAAATCTCTTAATTTGTGTGGTTGTTTTTGGTGTAGGATAATTTACTATAGCCTCAATTTTTTCTGGACTCGTTCGCAAGCCATCTTTATCAACCACAAAACCCAGATAGGTAAGAGAAGAACGACAAAATTCACATTTTTCTAAATTAACTGTTAAATTTGCATATTTTAACCGATGATAAATTTTATTTAAAACTTCAAGATGGGTATAAAAATCAGGAGTAGCAACAATTATGTCGTCAAGATAAACAAAACCAAATGGTTCAAGACTTGGATCGATAATTTGATTCATTAACCTCATCAACCTTAAATTGAAAAACGCCTCGTCCATAAACTATGAAAGCTGTTTTAGGTCGAGAACTTTCCTCCAATGGTATCTGATAAAAAGCCTTTCGCAAGTCTATTGAAGTCAAGTATTTAGCATCCCTAAGTTTACTTAAAATACCGTCTATTAATGGCAACGGATAGGAATCCTTAACCGTAACTTCATTCAGCTTGCGCCCGTCAAAACATACACGGTACTCTCCAGACTTTTTAGTAACGAGCCATAAAGGACTCGACCATGGTGACTGTGAGGGTTCGATAATACCTAGCTTCAGCATTTCATCAATCTCTTTTTCTAGATGTTCTTGCATTGCCAGTGTCAATTTGATGTGAAATTAAATTCGTTAAACCAAGTTTGTTCGTAGGAGATATACTTTCGAAAAGATTAATGACATTTTTTAGAGATTTTTGTTCCACCGTTGTTAAATCAGAAAAAGAAGTTATGGCATTTACTGCACAAATATCCTGACGTTTTTGTTCAAGCAAGGAATATGACGACCTAACGTAATCAATAGTAAATCCAAATAATTTTAAGGTATCCATACCAAGAATTAATTCATGTAATAAAGAAGGTATCACTAAAACTTTTACTTCTCTGGTTTGATTGTTCAACGTTAAGGGTAAATAAACCCAACCGATCATGTCGGAAGGATGTCCGTCGGCCAAAGAAACACTTATTGAACTGTCAGTATATAGCTTGAGATTATATTTTTCGATAATGGAAAAAGCACCGGAACCTAACGCAGAACTATTAGCTCCATCGTCAATCAAAGCAAGGAACATATGATCGTACATAGAAATAGGAAGGTAGTTGCGATTATCTTGAGCCTTCTTTGCAAATAATGGACTTAAGTTTTTACGAGGCTTTAATGTGACGACAGGAGTTCGATAAAATTGGCGAACTGCTTCCAACCATTTCTTCCACTCGTGAGGAGGCAATCTCACTGTCTTTGCTGATTGCTGGAATTTTTGGGAGTTCGTGAAGTATCGGGAGTTGAATTTAGTTTTTCTTTTGAATTTTGTTTTCCACCAGTGGGTGTCTCGCGACTTCCACTGGTGCTTGCCACGTTTTTTTGGCTTGCACTTAGGGCAATTTAATTTAGTTTTGTTTTTAAAACCGCAAGAAAAACAAAATATTGTCCTTGGACTTCTACAGTCCGTAAAAGAATGTCCTACCCGATCACAATTCCAACAGCAAACAGTATTTGACATGACATTGACATTTCTATGGTAACGAACATCACTCTCACGAGTAGATAGACAACTTAAGTCCGGCTCCAATAATCCTGAATTCCGAGTAGGCGGAGGCTTGTATCGATCAGACCAAGATAATGATTCTTCCAAGCGTTTACAAAGTGTAGAGAGTTCAGAAATAGTCTTTATATCATGTAAAGCTAACTGAGACACATAATGCGGTACTAGATTCCTTCGAATTTGATTTACAATAGTTAACTCCTCTGGAGGATTACTCAATCGCTTGAATAAACCTTCCATGGTAGCTATATAAAGTGAAACTCTCTCTTTCGAGCTCTGAGTTCGGTTCCTAATTTCCTCAAGTAAATCATGGTTGTACTGGTAAGGAAGAAAATCTTCTTTTAATTTCTGAACTAACTCGTCCCAACTATGAATGCTACTTTTATTATTGACAAACCAGGTCCACGCTTGACCTTTAAATAAATCACAAGCTGATGAAAATAAGTCTGTTTTCGATACACCTCTAGCCTCTCGCAAAAGTTCAACTTTTTCAAGAAAAGAAACTAATGACTCTTTACTTAAGCCAGAAAAATAAACATTCCATTTGTACGGAGCTACAGACTTAGAAACAGTAGGCAAAGTCATTTGAATTTGTTCCGTAGGTGTCGACGTTACAGGTAATGGATCGGAAAATTTAGAAGCAAACTCGCCTTCTAACTCAATTAAATTTAACTTTATTGTTTAAGCCTGTGACTCATCGTCTTCAGACACAATATTAAAACGAGAGATACGATTCGATAAATGGTTAAGTCTCGGCTCTATTCTACGACAAGCTGCATCGCCCTTAATACCAACAAATTTATTAATGACACTTGTGACGTCATTAAATGACTCTAAAAATTGCTTAACATCGTCAGCAAAAATAATTGGGTTAGCAATCGTAATAAAACTTCGGTTAGAAGCTTCCTGACTTAATGCACCTCTCAATCGTTTACGTTTTGCCTCTACATTACCAGACACGTCTAAACCGCGAACCTTAAGTTCATACGATAGATAACTCATGTTCCTTCAAGCTTTTAGGATCCATATTAAAAAATTGCCAAATCTACAAAAAATTAAAAGACAAAAATTGGGCAGAATTGACGACAACAAATATTCGAGCAAATATTTTAGGCAAGATAATTGAATCAACAAAAAAATAAAATAGTCCAAATTTTCAAAGTTCAAAAAGTCAAAGTTACTTTAATTTTATTTAACCACAATAGAGCAAGCTTCGACAAAAAATTAACCTCAAGGCCCCAAGTTGGGTCACGCCAAAAATGTATAACCAAAATGGTTATGTTTGAGCGCCAGAAGCTTGAACCATTTAGTGGTTAAATAAAAAGCACATTTTTCTAATTACAATATATTTACAATTTGGAATTGTACATTTAGTGGTTCACACAAAGTACAGTAGGTAAACTGAGTAGTTAAATTTGATACTTACAATTTATAATTTGTTAAAAAAACTTGGAAAAGGTTAAAGTTTACAATATAACATTGGAGATGTTCGTGAGCTTAAAAGCAAAACACAAGTAACACGAAAAGTTCACGTGAGCATTTAAAGTCTTGTTTACGAGCACTTCGAAAATTTGGACGACAGTTCTACAGAGTACCTTAAAGCCTTCTCAAATTAAAGCTGAGTAGAGGCCACCTTCGCTCCAAGCTCCTTGTTCGTGGATTAGGACCTCGGCTAGGCCTCGAGACTCGAGCGGGTCGTGGGATGTCCGAGCTGGTGCCGGAAGGTGTGCTCACTACTCTAAGCCGGTTGTAACGTTGGTGTGCTGGTACTCAGTCCGTCCCTGTCTCGCTTACATGCTTCGCTCACGTACCGGAGTGCATGTAACAGAAAACACAACGAACAGTTTCCGAAAACCAGCAGTCGATGTTTCGACGCTTTTACAATTACTAGTTAAATTTATTACGTAAAAAGGGGTTAAAAAAGAATTGAATCTGTACAGATTTTGCAACTAAATGTGGCAAACCTTAATTAACAACCTCAAGATAGATTAAAGCATGTAACTTTGAATTATAGAACCTTGAAATTGGCTGTGAAATAGATTAAAAATGACTATACAAAACGATCAATTATCTCGACTACACTTGACTTATAAATTTACTATACAATATTTACAAAATAAAAGGTAACATTAAGAAAATACAAAAGTTCTAGCGACTTTCCCAATTTCACCCCTTGGCAAAATACCAAAAACGATAGCCCTGTAAGCTATGTAAAATAAGAAAACGTGTCGTGAAGTCTACACCACGTCGAACAACTTAAGTGTGGGGCATAGAGTGATTCTGTGCAAAAACGTGACCTAATATAAACCTAATATAATTTAAATAACCAAAAGTTGGCTACGACCCATCACGTGAAGTCCACAGAACAAGGGAAACAGATTCCGAATGAGATGGCTACAGCGAAGTCGACAAGTGTCGGATACAGATAAAATCAGTAATCTAAGTAGCTAACTAAAGAATACTGCCTTCTGTAACTCCCTGTGGTCCTCACGCTGTTGGTCGCTGATTGAACCTGATAGATGTGGGAAAAAACCCTCCACGACTTGTCCACGAGGTTCGAAGAAACGTGGTGATCACACATGAAAAAAAAAACCAGAAAACTTATTAGCACAGTAAACCCAAAAACACACGATACACCAAACCACTTAAGCTGCTCGCAAAGATGAGTATTAAATTCCGAAAATAGATTTCCCAGAGGAAAATTCGAATGAATAATTTGGAACTTAACCTCACGTGATGCACACCTGACAAGTGGTAAAATGGGAAGCCGCCCGATTCTTTTCGCCGGGTTTATTTATAAACTTTTTTGAAATATGGACGACGGATGACTTCCGTTTCCTTTCCAGAACACTTTGGAAGGTTTTAAAAGTGAAACATATTGATAAAAAAATTTAAAATATGTCGAGACAAACAGGCGACGGTATCAACTGTCAATTCTGCCAAATTCTAGCACTGATATCCGACCAGTAGAAACGTCGAAAACAAAGAGTGACATTAGTACACGGAACAACCGTGGCGCGCGAGTCAATCGTAAACTGAATAAAGTGAATATTATCTCTATAATTAAAGTCAGACAGTGATTACAACAATGTAATTGTTTTAGTAATACATACCTTCAATCGACTAATAAAATTTAAACATTTTTGCAACCGCACATACCCTTTAATAAACAATTTGTTTGGTAACAACAAAGTAGGCAACTTGTTATGCATCCGCTTGTATAGGTGGTTGCAGATAGGAAAAGAAAATAAAACTGCCGATTATACTGTTTTTGGATGGCCATAAATCGCACATCAGTTTTGTAAAGAGAAAGGAATATTGTTATACTGCTTATTACCAAATGCCACTCATATTCCCCAACCGTGCGACGTTGGGATCTTCAAACCACCAAAAACCGCCTGGAAAAAGGTTGTTTTGGAACATAAGCAACAAACATCCGCACAGTTAAACAAAGTTAACTTTGCTACTTTATTTAAAAAATCATTCAATGTATCTATGAATGAATCCATGATTCAAACTGCTTTTAAATGTTGTGGTCTGTACCCATTGGGCAAAAATGCAGTTGATTTAAATAAATGTATATCTTATAGAAGAAAATGTTTATTTTCCGAGCCAGTGAAATCTGAGGAAGGGAACAATCCAGCTTCTGAAAACTATGCAAGCGCTCTGGTAGTATTGAATTATTACAAAAAAAGTCTTGGGCCTCAGTATTCGGAGACTGCAATCGACGACTTTGAAAAATTCTGCCAATTAAATACTCGTATTGAGAATGGTACCGTTCAGTGTTCCAGAATCAATGTTGAACAATATGCCCATGAAATTTGAAGATTTCACATTATTTCCAACAGAACAGGAAGAAAAACTTAACGCAATAGTTGAATTAAGCACAGAAAAATATATTTCTACATCTGCAGGGCTAAAAACATAGTTATGTACAGTGTCGGTAAACTGACCAAAGGCAAAGCCAGTGTAAACACATTTAACCAACAGAAAACATTAAAAATATTAAAATTATGAAAAACAGTTAACCATGTATAAAAACTTAAAAACAGAAAAACAAACATCCACTACAAGTCACAGAACTAAATCATACACAAGACTCACTCAAAAAGGACTTAGTACCTAACTAAACAGCTATTCAGATACAGAGTGGTCACTTTTTCGGTGCTCACCATTGGGATCTCATAAACTCAAAATCTAGCAGCCCTAGAAAATTTTTGAGTCAACTAGTGAAAAGAGCGTGTCTGAAAACATAACAATAAAAAATTTCGTAAAGTTGGGTGTTCTACTACCCGAATAGGCGGTTTTCAGTTTCTTCAGAATATTTCAGAAACGGACTGAGCTATTTTAGATTTCTTTTCAGTTAATGAATGAGGACTAAAATAGACAACTTTTCTCTAAATCAACTACTACCCCTCTATCTTTTACCGTTTCCGAAATACCAATGGTGAGCTTTGAAAAAGTGACCACCCCGTATATAAATATAAAATAACTTACCCAGTTAAAGATTTACAAATTCTATAAAACATACATATGGTTTGAAGCAACACTTGTCAATTAGATATCCGTGGAACATTAACAAAAAATCAATAATTAAAAATTAGAAAGTATAAAATGGGAGGCAACGATATGCCTCTTAAACTTTAACCGTAATATTGGGTATTTACGAAAGCGTAGAAGGGCCACCTTGTAAATATTTTTTCCCGAACTAAATTCCGACTTATAAGTCGGAATTCTGACTTACATCTCGGAATTCCGACTTACATCTCGGAATTCCGACTTATAAGTCGGAATAAGGTCATTCCGACTTACAACTCGGAATTCCGACTTACAAGTCGGAATTCTGACTTATAAGTCGGAATTCCGACTTACATCTCGGAATTCCGACTTATAAGTCGGAATAAGGTCATTCCGACTTACAAGTCGGAATTCCGACTTATAAGTCGGAATTCGACAGTTAGTACCTAATAGGTTAGGTTAAATTATTCTAGACGCACCAATCCGCGTTTGAAAAAATTTGGCGGACAAAACTACCCCCTGCACCCCTTTAAGGAAAAAAATTGATAACTCCATTGTTTCTGCTCAGAATTTCGCCGTTTTCACAAGAACATTCAAAAGAGTCTCAGAAGTGAAAAAATTGCCAGGAAAAAAACTACCCCTTCCCAGCCCCGAAGTTGTTTTTGGTCGAGTCCTGGCCAGATGCATCAATCCGCGGTTGAAAAAATTTGCCGGACAAAACTACCCCCTACACCCCTTTAGGGAAACATTTGATAACTGTACTTTTTCTGGCCAGATTGTCACCTTTTCACCAGGTGATTCTAAAGTATCAGAATTCAACAACAAATTTTTGGGGGATGCAGGGGTAGATTTTATCCGGCAAATTTTTTCAACCACTGATTGGTGCGTTTGGAATAATTTTGAACGTTCTACCCCAGAAAAGGACCAATCAGAAGTGGCACTTGCTTTCGGCGCCTTTGATGTCGCGGTTCCAATTTCCCCTCTCGCGCATAGGAAATGAACTCTCCGCAGTTGACATCTGCGCATTGGCCACGCCCACCGTATTTTGGACAGAGTAGAACTTGCCCATTGCGTTGGCACGATCAGGTCCGGGCTATAGAAAATTTTGTGTTTTATATAGCAAAATTAATTTTTAGAATAGTAAAGTTTTTTTCTGGGATTAGATCTAGTTAAATTTGAATCTCCAGAAGTGATTTTAAGTAGGTATTTTACTGACGAAAAAAATATAAATATTAATATTTTACTACAGAGAAAAATACATTTTTTTATTGTACATGGAAATTTCACAATATTTCCTCTTTATTATTTTATACTTACCTATATTAATTAGAAACAACTATGATCTAGGTTCAAGTGAACTATTCTACTTGGGTGGTTGAAATATTACAATATTTCAATCGACTTGCGTCCAAACTCATAGCTTGGCAATTAATTTGTTTTTTTATATAGATCCATAACAATTATTATTTGCAAAATTGGTTGACCTTCGTATCACTGGTAGTAAAAAAGGTTATTTATCAAAAATGTTTATTACTAAAATCTATAAAAAAAATTCAAAAACAATAGCACATATGAAATATAATACCTGTAAATACAAAAGATATTATAAACTACTTACGTACATATTATGCACATGCACACTATACATTATCAACTTAGCCAAATTTTTTAAAATAATGATCCCTGGCAGCACTTATAAATGTAAATTTCGAAGTTTATAATTTTTATTAGTTTTATTAGAAACAATATCACGATTTAAAAATTTTAAAGAAGAATAGATTCTAAATCTTACATAAAGGGATAATAAATAGGCATGATTAAAACTAGGGCATGGATGTTGATATGAAATGTTTTGCAGCTTATTTTTTAATTTCACACCAACATTTTCTTCTAAAGCAAACTTTGGAAAGAGGGTACAAAAATTAACTTCGAGAGTTTTAATATAATTTAGGAAATTATCAGGAGGTGAAAATAAATGTCCAAAGGTTTCGTTACCACTTGATTTGTATGCTTTAAAATAAGTAAACAAATCAGTATCCCCTAATGTATGACGTTTACAATATTTAATACAAACTTCACATGAATGTTGTTCCAAGCACTTTCTTAATAAATATCCACAAACATATGATATACTATTTGATTCATGTAGTTCGAAATCAATATAATCTGGTGCCACCGAACTTAAATCAGAAAAAATAGATCTTGCATTTCCCACAACAACTTTGTTGTAAATTTGTGTATGTTCGGTGGTTACGTATGACAATAATGAATCAAAATCCTCAATACAATTAGCCCCATCCGCGTGTTGGAAATAATTTAAACAAAATGATTTTTTGAAAGCCCTTTCGCATTGGATGGGGGTTGGATTCAAGCAATTTCCCCCTTGCTGCCTAATAGTACCGAAAAAATTTTCGAGACAATCTTGATTTAAGCGTCGAGTGTATAAGGAACTAAACTCTAAACAATGAAATTTTTCCCAAAGACCTAAAAATGAATTTATTGTGATTTGCCACCCTTTCAAAAATTTAACTTTATTGGTAACCTCTATATTTTGTTTTAAAATTTTAATATTCTCAAAATATGTAAACATTTCCTTTAAAAAATCGACTTGGTAATCTGCTCCTTTGAAAAGTCTATTGTACTTGTATTACTGCCTGATATTTTTGAGGAATTTAAGATATTAAATAACTTATCAATTTTTTCTACAAATGACACTGTAGCGTTTGCCGAAGGGGGGAATTGTCCGAATTCAATAAAGGAATTAAGTGCCGCAGCTACCATTGCGCTGAAAACTTGGACGGCTAAACTAACCTTCAGTTTTTTAAAAGGATTCGAACTAATGTGTTCATCTGTAAATTTTGGACACAGCCGAAGAGCCAAAGGCTTATGTTTTTGTTTATTATAAATTTGGTCAATACCTATACGTTTTATTTGTACATCCTTCAGAGGTTTCGAATGTGTAATTGAAAAAATTATTTCGTGTTGATTTTAAGAGATGCGGCACATCAAAAATATAAAATATTTTTTCGCTATCGACATAAAAATGTGAAGAGTTTGGAGAGATACCAACTGATTTTGAAAATTGTACAAAATTTGATCCTTGATCAGACACTAACGCACTTACTAGTAATCCTACAGATTTAAGTTTCCTTATTGCTTCAAAAATAATACATTTTAATTCCTCCCCTGAACAAGTATCAATAAAGAAATAAGCAACTGGTTGCTTCCACTTAGCAAATATTGCTCTAGCCATAATAGCCAAAACATATTTAGCAGGAGCATATCTTTTTTCCTTCAATGTATTATGAAAGCCAACAATGGTATCGGAAGATCTATTGTAAAATAAAAACATTTTTAATGACATTTCATCAATACAAAGAATGCACTGTTTTGAAGAACCCTCTAAATTTGTAGCTTTTGATTTATTAACCTCAAAAATGAAACTGTTAAGACCTGCAGGTATATGCCATTTGCTAGTTATTCTTTGAAGAGTGCTTTTAGATGGCAAATAAAGTGGTTTCATTAAAAATCTATAAGCATTTGGGCTTAGAAAATAAATTGTTAAGGAAAATTGTTTCATATCTGAAGAGTAACGATATCCCTGTGGATCTTTTTTGGGATTTTCTAAATAATGCCTTACAAATAGTAGCATTGAAGCAGACAGTTTTTTCTCACAAATGGCAAGAAATTGTTCGTCATTTATTTCAGTGTCGGCACTGTCGACAGCTTGCTCCAACTTCGGATGCAACTTTCTTTGGAGTTTTTTTATTTGTAACTCTAATGAATGCTTTCTCGGACTATGTGCACTCAAACTAAGAGAAGTTTGTTGACTAGCATCTAAAAATAGAATTATTCAATAACAAAATAAGTAATACAAAAAATTACAATATATGTACACACACCCAAACTTATAATATGGAATCACTTAATATTTATTACAATTTATATTGTCGGGTTTTTCACATTTAACTGTTTTTGTTAGTAAACACTTTTGACTTTCCATGACATATAATTTTTTTGACAAAAAAAATTATCGCAAATAATGCGTGATGTCATATAAGTTTGGGTGTGTATACTATAATAACAGTTTGAGAATATACCTATATCATTACCTTTTGATGCAACTGAAAATTCGGTAATGCTGTGGAGATCGCCTATAGGTGACTGTGACAGGTGGGGTGTACTTGGTTGATCCAAAGGTTGAGCGATCGAGACTGGTTGATCAAGTTCTCGTTGAGGTTCTAACAAAGTCAAATTGCTGCATACAGACACAGAAGGACTCTGTGAAGAAGCCTCATCGATATAACCTAGTAAAAAAAATTAAATGCAGCAAAATTACAAGTATCAGCAAAAAATACATATTATTATCTAATAATGAAGGGGTAATTATGGGGTCAAAATGTCAAGAAAATCGGGCGGTGCATACACTAATTTCCATCATTACCAATGAAGGTACTTACATGATGAGAACACAGTTGGTATTGCTGTTTTCATTAGCCCAGACTTCGACTGGTTTGCAAACATACTATTTTCAAAGTGCATTGAACAAACTTTATAATTAATAAAAAGCTGTGTGGGTGTTTTTTCTAACAAATCCTGCCTTCCACACTTTCTCGTCCATGCATAACACCTTAAAAAAAATTAAAAACCATAGTTAGGTAGGTATTATCAGTAGGAAACCATTTGTGGGTTTTCTGGGGTAGGTAATACTCGAGTAAAAGGGGTAGTACCTACGTAGGACATAAAATTTATAATACCTAAGGATATAATAATGTGGTAACAAGGTAGGGACAAACTACACATAGGTACCTACCTGTTTTCATCAGCATGTATTTTGAAAAAACTTATCCCAACATTCCTCGTGTTGTTAGAACATCCACGAACACAGCAATAATTGCGGGGCCATTTCGTCACAAAACCTAAGCACAAAGTGGGTTTTCTGGGGCACAATGCACTAGTGTAAATACAGCAACGAAGTATTCGAAGTAACAACACAAGCAGTCAAGTTGAGCTGAATACATATTGTACACCTTATCTGGTCCCTGTTTTGGATACTTTTATCACAGTCATGATAATAATACTGGGCTTTTTTACTTAGAAATTGGTAATCGTTTTTCGTTTTATTGTTTACGTTTTATAAGGAGTTTAACCTCAATTGAACAAACTGACGCTGTCTGGCGTCTGGCGTTAGGTGGCGCGTCAGTCGTAGGCCACGAACGACGTTGCCGGACTTCGTCAGCTTTTATGCCTGACAATTTCCTTAAATTCATTTAGCTATTTTTATCGCCTTCAATTTAATATCAACCAAAATACTATCAAGGACTAACATTTTTATAAGTAAATTATAATCGATTTCATTTTATACTAAATTAATTTGCATTATATTTTTGTGGGTTGCCTTGGTTACCGGCTCCCGACTGGACGATCTGGCAGTACCGCAAGAACGGAATCTGTGGCGCCACGCCGCGCTGTTGTCAAGCATTCCGCTTTCATAATCAAGTCCCAGAAAACAGGGGTCAGGTTGTGGGTTTTCTGGGCTCAGATAAATAGAATAAATGGTTCGTAAAACATTATAATTTTACTACCGGCACACATTAGATAATATTAATTGCTTTCATATTAATTTTATTGGTATACCTACCCAAAATGAATAAATGATAGTGAAAAATATGTTGACATGTTTTAACCTTTCTAAGGATCTGGCGGCCTAGCAATACTCTCCGTCCCCACCACCTCATAAAAATACCCCTCTGCCCTCTTAAATTAGCCAAGTGCCACTTCTGATTCGTCCTTTTCTGGGGTTCTACTGTAACTGGCGAACATGGCGAACAACTTGGGGGGTGGGAAGGGGTAGTTTTTTCCGGCAATATATTTTTACTTCTGAGACTTTTTTTAACTTCCTTGTGAAAACGGCGAAAATCGGACCAGAAACAATAGAGTTATCATTTTTTTCTTAAAGGGATGCAGGGGTAGTTTTGTCCGGCAAATTTTTTCAACCGCGGATTGGCGCATCTGTAATAATTTTGAACGTCCTTGCTGAAAATGGCGAAGATCCGACTAAAAACAACTTCGGCGGTGGGAAAGGGTAGTTTTTTACTTATGAGACTTTTTCAACGTCCTTGTGAAAACGGCGAAAATCGGACCAGAAAAAATGTAGTTATCATTTTTTTTTCCTAAAGGGATGCAGGGGGTAGTTTTGTCCGGCAAATTTTTTTAACCGCGGATTGATGAGTGCGTCTGGAATAATTTTGAAGGTCCCTGCTAAAAATGGCGAATGCATTTTGAATTTCTGAAATATTGTTTCGAAACGGTGATGCATACGCACGGCACATTGTACAGGGTGTTTCAAAACTATGCGGCACCCTTTTAAGGGTCTATTTTACTCATTAAAATAAGACGAAAAGTTCATATTAACATGGGTCCAAAAACTCTTCGTTACGAAGATACAGGGTGATTAAACTTCCAAAAAATATCGATTTTTCTTTATATAACCAAATTTGGTACACAATAAAACCATCATAGGGTGACATAATAAATGATAATATCAGGTCTCTAAAGTACCCAGTGGCTGAGCTAAGGGTAATCGGTACCATAAATTAAACAAAAAAAAAATAGTATGGCCCTGTACAATACAACAATTTATTATGTTGTTGAATAAACAATACAGCTTGGAATTTATTTTTTTTTCATATCTCTCTCCCTTTTGCGGAAAATTTGAGTTTTCGGTATTTTTGGACGCTTTTTCGGATTGAAGAATTATAGTCAAATTTTGTTAAGAGTCCTTACTGGGACTGTCAATTGGTAATTTCGACATCCTAAGTTGGCATCAATGGAGCAAAAAAATGCAACCGGGTCATAAGTTTAGGTCAGTAACGAGCCCATTTGCACAATGAATATAACTACTAATAACACGCGCGAAAAGAAACAAAACAAGAACAACACAGATAACGGTAAAACTCACGAAACGTACAAAACCCGCGATTATTTTCACTGCCCAAAGTGTGAATCACTTTGAACGATCCGGAAAACCTTCATTGTCACTTTCACAACGAAACAAAATTTGCCTGAGTCCGGCCCGCACCAGACGCTGCCGCAAGCAGATTATACCAAAATACCAAAATGACGTTTGAAATTACTATTGAAATGAGTTGTAGTCATAGTTATTTTTATTTGTAGCGGTATAATCGTGATTGCAATAGGGTTTTTATTTTATTATGCTCCTTTTTCGTATCACTTGGGTAACTTTTCAGATCATAAATCAATTAGTGAAACACATATTATACCCGTGGTTAACAGAAAATTCCTATGGATTTTGTGGAGAATGTCATCTAACAAAATCGGGACTTCTTACAGTAATCGGGGTATATTATGTAACAATGATTATTTTAACTAAACGAAATGATTTTCAAATGGAATGGCAGTAGGAGTATGTAATTTTTGTTACTAATAAGGCGCTAAGGCATAAAAATAATAGCATTAAAGCTTGTTAATTGTTTTTTTTTAATGTTTAATCACCCTGCATCTTCGTAACGAATAGTTTTTAAACCCATGTTAATATGAACTTTCCGTCTTATTTTAACGAGTAAAGTACGCCCCTGAAAGGGTGCTGCATGGTTTTGAAACACCGTGTATAATTCCATAAACGCGTGGCTATACATACGTTTTGTTTTATAAGGCATACTTAAGACAGGGTGCGGGCCCGGCCGACCCTGCCGCCCTTGTAGAGCCGCCACTATATTCTACCACCACAAAATATGCAGATACTACAGTATTCTGCTCCGGAAAAAGAAAAAGGTACCTAGATCCAATAATGATATAATATTTTTATCGATGGTTCTCTCCTTAGCAGTATTACCAAAGTCTAGAGAATACTATAAGTCGGGGCACTCGGCCTTGTATAAACAAACGTTTCCCCCTTGCCCTCTCCCGCTCCCTCTGCCCGCCGTCATCGGAGTACGGCGATCGATATCTTATTTAATAAGAAAATAAGCTTACACAGTATAGCCCAGAGCGGTTCGAGGCTTATTTACGACCAGCCGCAAAAAATTTTGTTTTTTCCGAGAGAACAAAGAAGTGAGCCGACTTATAGTATTCTCTAGACTTTGGTATTACCACTGTCAGTACGTTCGTACTAGAATCTAGTACTATTTTTTAAAATTTAATACGCTTGTACGCCGCTCTAAAATCTAGCACTTTTTTTTTCCATCCTTCCTTGAGCCAAGATGGCCCTGGATTACAAAAAAAGAAAAGAAAATAGATCTCTGTTTCCATTAGATCTGTGTTCTAAGTTAGAAAGTTTGTTCGCATTTCGTTCCCAAATATCAAAATACACACCCTCTGTCTAGCGAAATGAACCCTAGGGCACGTTCACTGCTGTAAATAATATGTGCTGACGGACGAGGTCCAGTTTTGTAGATCTTTTGAAGGCGAAAAAAAACTTTACTTTTTTATTGTGGACAACCTGGTTTTTCGTTAAAATATAAAATAGTAGTTTTTATGGGCCTGTAAACAATAATTTTACCCTCCGACTTTAGGCTACGGGTAGTAGCAAAGATTAGGTAGTAGGTAATTGCTATCTTGTTATGTCACCCTATATTTTTATTTTTGACTTCAGAAACCAAAGTTCAATATAAAAGTTGTAAAGGGCGGTCCACTGCACTGGTTGTTATTTTTGAGCTAAAAGTAAAATTTAAAGGAGAATTTTATGGCGAATCCGAATATTATTTCAGGTTTTTTGTTATGGAGTTATCAAATGTTTCCCTAAAGGGGTGTAGGGGGTAGTTTTGTCCGGCAAATTTTTTCAACCGCGGATTGATGCATCTGGGATAATTTTGAACGTCCTTGCTGGAAATGGCCAGGACTCGACCAAAAACAACTTTGGGGCTGGGAAGGGGTAGTTTTTTGCCTGGCATTTTTTTCACTTCTGAGACTCTTTTGAACGTTCTTGTGAAAACGGCGAAATTCGGAGCAGAAACAATGGAGTTATCAATTTTTTTCCTTAAAGGGATGCAGGGGGTAGTTTTGTCCGCCAAATTTTTTCAAACGCGGATTGGTGCGTCTAGAATAATTTAACCTAACCCATTAGGTACTAACTGTCGAATTCCGACTTATAAGTCGGAATTCCGACTTGTAAGTCGGAATGACCTTATTCCGACTTATAAGTCGGAATTCCGAGATGTAAGTCGGAATTCCGAGATGTAAGTCGGAATTCCGACTTATAAGTCAGAATTCCGACTTGTAAGTCGGAATTCCGAGTTGTAAGTCGGAATGACCTTATTCCGACTTATAAGTCGGAATTCCGAGATGTAAGTCGGAATTCCGAGATGTAAGTCGGAATTCCGACTTATAAGTCGGAATTTAGTTCGGGAAAAAATATTTACAAGGTGGCCCTTCTACGCTTTCGTAAGTATTCGTGTCTGGGCCAGTTGAAACAAAAATAATGAAGGCAACTTTTTACTGGTTTTCAAAGAAACCCACAAAAACTAACAAAAAAAATACTCGGGAATGTACGGTGTGGGCAATAAATAATTTTAAAATGTAAATTAATTGTTATATGTAATTTTAAAATGTACCTACTATTAAAAGTACCTATAGCTTTCTGAGATTTTACTGAAATTCTTATCTAAATATTTTATTTTGAGAATCAACGGCCTAACATAAAGTTTTTGTTGAATTGCCTTGAATAACTCAAATATTCAGTGTCTACAACCGTAAATCTTAGATAATATCTAATATAAATAGCCATTTATGTCATAAGATCTGAATGTTAGGACAGAATGATCTGTTTACTAATATTTCTGAAACGCTTGTCTGGGAATATGGTTAGGTTAGGTTCACCATAACTTAACATTATACATTTGTATTATCATTTGCCCACCTTGGCAATAAAGATTCCCCGTGGATTAAAACGACTAGGTGTAAAGGATATTTCGGCGTTCTAAAAGGCATGAGTGATTTCAACAAAAGAAACAATCGTACTTCAAATTGAATACCCCTATAAATACATAGTTTTTATTGCCCATCATAGCAAATAAAAGACTTTATTATTTCCATAAACTAAAAAATTAACCCGCCGTATTCACGGTATTAAAATATATTTTTTATTGGGACGGTTAGGGCCACAAACCTCTTAAGTGGTTTTTAAACTCGCCTTAGAGAATAAAATATTTGGCTTCCCGACACCCGCAAATGCCCTTTTGTTATTGATTTCACGATTGGTAAATGTAAACGAGTCGCTATAAAAGAATCCTCATCTTGACAGGGGTCGCATTTATGCATAAGTGTAACGAAATTCGAGTTTTGAAAAAGAATTAAAAAATACAAAAGTTCCTTAAAAACGTAACTTTAATCAAACAACATTACAAAACTATTGCAGTTTGAAGAATTTGCAGCTAACTATATACAGGGTGTTTCTAAATTATGGTGCCAACGTAATATGACAGATAGAAAATGTCATTTTGAACAAAAAGTTTCCTATAAACATTTTAGCTATATTTATGTTAATTGCCTTGTTTAAATACCAAGCACATCAGAATTCAAATATTTATATGAGAAGGATTGCATTTTCCGACAGTTTCTTTTTAATGAAAAAAACAACTTTTTGTCTAACATTTGGTAATGCGTCCGGAGCCTGCCAACTTTCTGTTCGGCTGATCCAGACAATACACTGTATATACTTATTACAAAAATGTGGGCAATTAATTTTCGACAAAATCGATAACGCTATCAGTTCTTTGGCTCCTGCCGTATATATTTTTAATTGACCTTTTAAGTAAATTGCCATCCATTCCACCATCAAAGTCGTATCCTAATTTAATTACACTCAGAACAGAAACCACAGCTCTATATAATTTAGGTGCAGACTAGATGAAATTGAGATGTAATACCTACTACTATTGGTAAGTGTAATAGTATTTAAGACCATCTTAATTACGATATGCGGAATATTAACAACTAGATCATCATAGAGTGCTTATTATCATGCTGAAGTGAAGTGAAATTTGGCTACGAGAGTTTTATATTGTAAACAAGCCACAACGAACACAAATGCTCTATTTTCTGATCGTTTCAAAATTAATGTATTGACAACAAGAAGGGCTTTCATGTATCTTGACCTAGCATTAGGTACGTTAAGTTTTACCTATTCCAATCTCTCGTCAGATTACCTTATTGGCGACGTTACAGATACATGATCATATCTATCCAGTATAATCGCAGGAAAATACATCATTATTAATCTAATTACAGGACAAAGAAAGACAAATTTAATAGAGTGTGTTATGCCTAATATGGTGAAAGTACCAAATTATTACAATAATAATACAGGCATTTGACGGGCAAGAAGCAGGAGCAAAACATTACCATAAGTTTTCGAGATAAGACCTTTTCACCGAACATTATACGCGGAACTCACTCTTGTAACGAAAATTCTCACGATTTTTCGTTCGAGACTTTTTTTTTAGTTTTATATTTAACTCATTGTATATTCCCTGTATTTATCGATTTCTATGATTGCCAGAAAAAAAAAACTGAAGTGAAGCTATAGGAAAGTGCAGTTAGATAAAAATAATATAATAAAAAAAACATAAAAATATATTTTCCACCAATAGAAAATCGATAAGCAACGTATGTAATATGTGGTTTTTATTGAATGGAGTATGAAATTAGTTTCTGTATATTTCGGATTTTACGAGTGATAAAATTGGGAAGCCACCGATTCTTTTCGCCGCGGGCCTATATGTATATAGCCTTTTTCATAAATATGGACGACATCCGTTTCCTAAATGTTATATTAGGTAAAAAATTTGAAACTAGATATAAATGAAAGAGAGCAGGCGGAGGTGTCAACTGTCAATTCTGCCAAACTCTTACCACTGATACTAGACTAGACAGAAATGTTGAAAATATAGACTGATCGTACATGAAGTGAATATTGTCTTTCTGATTTACGTCAGACAGTGTTTACAACAATGTAGTTGTTTCAATAATACATACCTTCAATTGATCAATAAAATTTAAAGACTTTTGCAATTGTATAAGTGGTTGCAGATAGTAGGGCAACGTTCATAAAAATGGTACGTTTATACAGGGTGCGACGAATGAATCGGAATTAAATAATGCACTTAAAACGTCACGTCGTAACGAAAACTAGACCGAATTTTCGTTGCAATATACAATGTGTCTACTTTTAAGTGTATACAAATCGATAAAAAATGTATTTTGTGAGATATTTTCAAAAACCTTTTTTTGTTCGAAAGGTCTTCAAAAAAACGCTTCTTTTAACGTTTTTACTTTTGTCAAAATGCAAATCCAGGGACGGCTATGATTTTTTTTATACCCCGATTTTCACAAAAACCATTTAGCGATTTTTTTATTTAAAATATGACACAACAGCGTTAATCAGGACACCCCAAAACCCCCATATACTAAATTTGAACAAAAAATGTAGAGGGTGTTCGGTTCTACACCGTGTTAAAGTTGAGCAAAATAGGGACTTCAAAGGCACCTGGCGAGTCAAGCGTGCCATGATTTTTTTCGAATTTTATGCTGGTCAAGTTTGCCTTGGATGGTGGTCCTGTTAATTCTTCCACTGTTTTGAAAGGTTTGAATACTTGTTTAGAATGTGGTGGCGTAAAATTTAGCTTGTGGACAAATACGAAAACTGCAATTAATGATAATAAAATTAATTTTTACTCGAAGGCCATTATTTTGCATTTATGTATATTTTTTCATTGCAAACAACTTTCTCTTATACAATTTTGGGCTACGACGCAAAATAAGAGTATTTTACTCTTGTGCCGCGTTTAAGTTTTTGACTACCCCTTGTATACCGCGATATCTGCATGGCGTTTTTGGGGCCCTATTTTGATTTCAGGGCATAGATAATGCAGCCTAAAGTCAGTTTTTATTTCAGGGCAAAATAAAAAAAATATTTGCACCTGTAATAAATAACCTGATATATGCCACAAAAATATCCTTACTTATTTATATGATATTTTTTAATTTTTTTTATAAAAGGGGGCTCTTGAAGAAGATAAAAGCTAACTACAAATCTAAAAATCAGAATTTCTATAAAAAATATCTAATATATATATCGCAATATAAAAGTTTATTTCGTCAAAAAATCAAATTCTGAGTAGGACCTGTATTATAGGTCCCATCTAAATTTAATATTATTTTTGAGAAGTTACTCATGTAGATATGGCTCCACGCGTTTTGAGGAATTAAACCAATAACTGGGACGTTTTACTGTGGGGTTACATTTCTTTCCAATAGTTGGACAAACATTTTGGTAAGGCGTATTTGGACAAATCGACTTTGACCTGGAGAATCCCCCAATAAAACATACCTCCGTCATTATTAATTAACACCCTGCGCCTATAAATAAAATTTATTTGATGACTTTGTTGCATACAAATACAGAAATAAACACATAAATAAAAATAAAACATTTAGCAGCATGCAGATTAAGGAATATAACTTTAGCGTAAACATAATTCTGCAAGGTACCAAGCCCATGTGTAATATAGGCCTTTCTTATGGAAGCAAATATTATCATACATGAATAATATATTTTTGTTGAATATCAAGTTTAAAAACCATAAAATGCTTGGACATATACGACTGAATATCTTTACTGATTTTAATGCAAAACCAGTTATCATGAAATACTAATAATCGAAATATATGTGGAAAGGTTAAAATAACTTTTTTTCGAGTTTGAATGGAAAATGTCTTGTACGTGTAGCAAGGCAAGTGTATGCAAATATATAGAGAAATTTTGATTTAATGGCAATCTTTTCATAGATATCCCAAACGTGGTGATGTTAATAGAGTCTAATTTTGTGAGCAACGTTTGATCTCTAGAAACACTATGAAATGAAAAATTTAATACAATGGACATTCGTATTAGAAACATTTATTCCTTGGCAAAAACGTATAAAGCATAGTTTTTAAAAACACACATAAATTTACTGCGTTGTCACTGTTAGTAAAAATATAGATAATTTGAAAATAACGCAGCGAGTGAAGTGACGTTTTCTATATTATTGAAATCAAAGAATTCAATGTTGGCTTTATTTTACGAGGGGATGGAAGTATAAAAAAGTAAAAAAATATGTCTCGTATTATAGTGTGAGATACGTGTGCCATTTTGGAATTTACTAGTAAATAATGGATTTAAAAAGAGTGATGTGGAATTAGTGATTCCATTAGCAGCGGTTTTTCTTCTTATAACATTTATAAGGTCGATGCACATTTTGAATTACCACTAATCTTTGTAGTTCTTTGCTGACACATTTCCATTAGCGCGTTTCAAAAAAACGCAATCCTTGTAGCGGAATTTTGTTATTTTTTCATACTTTTCGGTATCTAGAAATATCGAACATTGAACTTTCCTTTGATTTTTTATGTCTACTCCATGAAGCGGGTGGGATGTAATATTTACGGAAACCTTTTTTCTCAAATAATATCACCTGAAGTTTGGCACGTCACTTATATATTTTATTAACTGGAGAGGGACCCTATGTGGGTTAATCATATTTTCAAAAATGAGGCAAGAAAAAAGCAACCTTTGTCCCACAATTTAAATCTAAATTTATTTAGACGCAAAATCTAAAATAATGGCTTGTATGATTGCAATGGTCCATTCTGTACATTCTTAGAAGGTGGAGTGCAGTCAGTCGTGACTTATTGAAATATTTCGGGTAGAGATTTACTGTATATCTGTGGTATGCGATGTGATATGCGGTATGTGTTCCATATATACCATTCCAATATTATGTGTTATTCTGATATTGATTTTAAAGCGAAAATATACTTCTGGAAACACGAAACTCTAGGATTGCACCAGTCGTGCCATCTAATTAGGTTTTTGTTTTAATTTCAAGAAGGAAGAAATTGAATGAAAGAAAAGGCATATTTTCAGAAAGCGTGCCCTTAAGATTTACCTAATTATATACTGCAGATGTAGATGGTACAGTGTGACTGGCACATCGAGGTATTCCTTCGAGGACGAGCTTATTTTACATTGTTAATTGTTTTTGGTCTATTTGGATTAACGTGTTTTCTAATATTTCGGTTTCCCTCTTTAGTTTATACACTGAGACACCGTATGTAACAAAAAATATGTTAAATAGAAAAAAGAATCTTACTTTCACGTAATCATCGAAATTGCCACATTCTTCACCTACCAGCTTTTAAAACCATTGTTACGCTGTACAACACTGTTCCAAACGATGGAAAACTGAAGCGGGTTGCAAACATTCAAAAGTATATTCAAATTAGCCTTGTTACAAAGTCAGTAAGCCTTATTGTAGCTATTAGTTTGTTAATTGTTACGTATTACTTAAGGCTCTTGCACTCTATATGTGGATTGTAAAGTAGGTATATTATTTAATCCTGTATTCGTATGTATATTAACTAATTCCGTTTTTGTTATAAAAATACTGTTTTTTTTGTAAAGTAATGTGCAATGATAGCTTAAAGCTGAACTTTGCCTCATGTCTGTCCTGTTATTTAGGCAAAATAAAGATTAATCATTATTACTGTAATCATTATTATTTTTGTAAGAAGATAATGGGCAAAGGTCATTCAAGCTCGTAGGAAAATTTTATTGCATAACCAACTTTTCGGTTCATTTAAAATCGTCTTCAGGGTTCTACCTACAATATAAAAAGAATTTTTGGTAATGTATGTTAAAACAAAATATTATTATAGATAAAAAAATTGTGGATCCTCCAATCTAGTCCAGATGAAAAACGTAGTGTATGAATTTTCTTGAAATTCTTTAAAACAATCCATCAATAATTTCAGGAAGGTTCTCCAATCTACAATTTGTCAAATGGTTGTGTGAAATATTGAATAGCGGGTTTTGAAAAACATGCGTGTGCGGGAGCGGGAACGGAGGCGGATGAGGAATACTGGCATCCCGGCTATAGGTTCATACCATGATACAAAAACTAATAAGATATGATCACTATACTATAACTGAGTGGGTCAGAGCCAAACTTGCCTAACCCACGAAAATTTGAATTTAGCGCTTTAGTGTTTAACATACTTTAAAGTGAAGTGAATTTCAGTGCCAAAGATGCCCATCCCATTATTCTGAATATTACAAGCCTGACATCTATGAGCAATTTTAGCAATTACCATATTACAAAGAAAACTTTGTGCCAGTGTTGCCTAAACCACCAAACATGGCGGGTGTGAATGACCTGCAATTTTCACTTTCTGGTTTATCAGGTGATGATAGTGATAAAGATAAAAGATTATGTGCCGGAACAAGAAACCTCAGGTAAGACCTTCCTTTTTATATAATTATTAGTATCGTTTATTCTATTAAAGACGTTGTTTTAATGGGTTAAACATTGTTACTGTTAGGCACTTTTGGTCCTCAGGTGTAGTATGGCATCTCTAGTTTGTATTTTCGCCTACAATTTGATTAGAATGGTGTCTTTTGCTACTCAAATAGCAGATTTTCAAAATTGGGGTTGTAGTTTCTGGTATCTACTGCAGTAAAGTTTATTTTTAATGTTTTAGGTTAGGTTTGGTCATTTTGTGGGATAGGCATATATTGCACTGAATATATTGAAAATTTTTGTTAAATTATGTGGAATAGGCAATAGACATATTTCGCTGTATGTAGTTTGTTTTGCATTTAAGTAGATACATACATACCAACTTTTCAGTGATCCTTTTATTATACAATTTAAAAGACAGTTTCTTTTTTAGGGGAGAGCCAAAATGAAGATAATGGTGAACTTTTGGGCAATACACCGAAACACAAAGGACGAAAACGAATCGGACAGCCTCATAAACATAAGAAAAATATTAGGAAATTAAAACGTGCACGTGGCGAAGAATACTTGTCTGCCACTGGCAAAGTCATTCCAAAAAAGACATTGCGTTTGACACAATGTGAATGTATATTGCAATGTTCTCGTCAAATTTCTGAAGACCGACGAAAGCAGATTTTTGAAGGCTACTACAACATGGATTGGGATATGAAGCATTCGTTTCTTGCAGGCCAAATACAGGTGTCCAGCACAAAAAGAAAATACACCAAAAATGAGAATAGCCGCAGAGCAAATACTAGAACTTATAAGCTACAGGATGAGTATGTGGTAGACAAAACAGTTTGCAAAAAATTTTTTAAGGACACATTGGGAGTATGTGATGGAACTATTACAAATGCATTGAATAGAAAACAAGAATCTGGAACGCCAAGAGCTGACAGAAGAGGGAAACACAAGCCACACAATAAGACTGATTCCGTTGACGAACAAAGAGTTTGTGATCTCATTGAGCAGGTCCCATGTTACGACAGCCATTATTGTCATAGGGATAGTACAAGGAAGTATTTAAATCCAGATCTAAATATGACATTAATGTACAACATGTACAAAAATAAGTGCCTTGAGGCTGGGAACCAACCACTGTCATTGTTCATGTTTCGGCACATTTTTGATACAAAATTCAATTTACATTTTCACCAGCCTCAGAAAGATACGTGCCAAGCATGTGATGAATACAAGGCAAAAATAATAGTCACATTAGAAGATGAAGAAGAAAAACGAAACATCCAAACTGAGCGCGACTTACATTTGCGACGAGTGCAATCTGTTCGGGATATGAAGCAACGAGATGCATCATACATTAAAGTCTCAATTATTACGTAAAGATCCTAAACGATGTTATGTATATTTTCGCATGACTAGCGATTGTTTTGATGAACTTCTAAGTATTATCAAAATCAAAAATGATATAAGAAAAGAAGATAAGAACTATAAAGTGTCAATATCACCCGAGGAACGTCGTATGATCACATTAAGGTAAGTGAGAAATTACTATTAAATAAGTTAATATTTTCGTATATTGAAAGTTATAATAATAATTATACCTAATCTTTGTCAGCATTGGGAATACTAGCATAATTATCAATCGTTTCATCGTTTGAGGAATATTGGATTGGTTCAAGCGGCTCAGCACCAGGTGAAACCATTAGTGTTGGGCAGAATATCCGGTTGCATTAGAAACTGCTCTGGAGGAACTTGCATTCATTGAAGACATTGTCGATGTGGGTCGGTTTTGGCATACCATTTCTTCGTCTAGATGTTCAAACTCCTGGTGTGCCATAATTTGGGCAATTTTTAACTTTGTAGCTACTTGACGTTGCAGGGAAAATTGTTTCACGGTTTGAGCGTAACCCTGAAATATCAAATCTGTGGGATCCACATTAGATTTATTTTTGATGCAAGTATTCGATTACAGTATTTACTGCAGAAGTATTTTCATTAGCTTCAATATTTCGTTTTTTTTATTTGGGCGTTGGGATGGTGTTGTATAAGGTGCAATATTTTTTGTATCTGTGTGTGATGTGGATGGTTGTGGAGCATTTTCTTGAAATGCTAAAGCGTCCCCTTGTCCATTAGTGTCTTCAATGTGTGTAGTATTTTCTACATTTCTATGTCAGTTTGATCCTTTACATTACATTGATTGTTCCGGTGTTAGAAGACGTTTTTGCATATGCAATATAAGGACGAAAGTGTTCCATTTGTTTGGCACACTGCCAATTTTTGTATTTTTTTCTGTTTTTGTTTTAGTACATCTTATATACTTTCCATAAGAGTCTCTTAGGTTCCTCCATTTGTTTTTCACAAATTCCGCTAGAACATAAAATTTTTATATTTAAGAATAATAATAATAATAGTAATTACGCAGGGATGGGTCTGACCTGTGAGAGGGGCAGATTCACGGGTGTGACGATCCCGCGATTCCCAGTTACGCATGGAGAGGTTTGGCCTGTGACAGGGGCAGACCTACGGGTGTGACAATCCCGCGATCTCCAGTTGCGCAGGGAGGGGTCTGACCTGTGAGAGGGGCAGATTCACGGGTGTGACGATCCCGCGATTCCCAGTTACGCATGGAGAGGTTTGGCCTGTGACAGGGGCAGACCTACGGGTGTGACAATCCCGCGATCTCCAGTTGCGCAGGGAGGGGTCTAGCTGGTGACGGGGGCTGATCCTCGGGTGTGACAATCCCGCGACTCTCGGTTACACAGGGATGGATCTAGCCTGTGAGAGAGGCGGATCTTCGGGTGTAACGATCCCGTGTTTCCCAGTTAACGCAAGGAGGGGTTTGACCTGTGAGAGGGGCAGATCCTCGGGTGTAACGATCCCGCGTTATCCTAGTTGACCTGTGTGGGTAGCGGGTTAGAATACTCCTATCGTGGCTCCGCGAGTCGTAAAAGGCGACCGAGGGCCATCACTCCCACGTTACGGGAGAAACCCATGGAATGGAGATTAATAGGAGTTTTGTCATAGGGCCGCTGCCTGGGGATCGCCAGGGCATGTCTGGAGCCGGCGCTGGACATGACAGCGAGCGGGACGTCGGTGACAGGGCACTGATGAGGCGGGCCCCTGTTGCACAAACAGCTACAGCCCAACAACAACACGAACATCTACAACATGGGAGCCAAACGAGAACTAGGGTTCCACCCACCGAAGGTGCTGCGCGGGAACTTCAGCCAGCGTTCACAGAGGCGGGATTACAACGACGACGCATGAAATGGACTGTGTCCATGAATGAATCGATTATAAGTATTTTTTACAGGGTGACAAACTTAGGACAAGAGATGATCGGCTACCGACAACAACTGCATGCCGAGTTCTGCAGGGAGTTTCCACACATGCAAGTGTCTGAACAAAGAGTGTCAGATCAGTATCGAACTATTCTAAGAAATAACCGAATTCCAGAAACGCGACTTAAGCTATCAAACGGGAAGTTGAGCTAGAGATCCACGGCGAACACATAGACATAGATGACAACAACAACAATGGGGAACTTCAAGCGCCTGGACAACAACTAGAAGCCGAAACGGTAGAACCAACAACCGAGAGTCTGGAATCGGTTAACGAAGAACATTTTGAAGGCTTAAACGCACATATGAGACAGGCAGTATTGCGATACGAAGGCACAGACCCACTGAGCAGGCCACCGCTACCAAGATTAAATTCTTCCAGGAAACTTGCGATCGTGCTCGATCTTATGAACACACGAATTTTACCAAACTATGTTTCAGTGACACCAACATTAGAACGTATGCACATGTTAATCTACTGTGCCGCAACGGCAGTCACCACTGTAATGGGTGCCAAGATCCGAACGGCCCAAGAGTTGAATCGTGCAAGACCAGAACCACGAATGGCTCAATGGGAAATGCGACTAAATCGGAAGATCGAGAGTCTCCGTAAAGACATAGGACAAGTGACGGAATATATCAGAGGAGTTAGAACTAGAAGGATCCAGAGGGCGGTGCAGGCAATAATGAGCCGCACCCAAATGCATTCTCGGCATGACCCCGCGAACATCACTGCTCAACAATGTCTTGACACATTAAAACAAAAACTTTCTGTTTTCGCATGGCGTCTGAGGAGATACAAGGCTACTAACAACAGGAAACGAGACAACAAACTCTTTGAACGATCAGAAAAGGGTTTCTACCGTGCTTTTAATTCTAGCGCCGATGCCACAAATGCGAGTTACCCTAGCAGAGAACAGGTCGACGGTTTCTGGAGAAATCAACTTGCCACACCAGGTCCATACAATGTCAGTGCAAGCTGGATCAGCGAAGAACGCGAGATGGGCCGGAACTATAGCCAGATGCAACACGAGCAATTCACAACCGCTGAGGTCTCCGATGTCATCAAGAATTCCCACAACTGAAAGGCACCAGGTCCAGATCATCTCCAAAATTATTGGATTAAGAAGTTGTGGTGCACGCATGAACAGATAACTACCTTAATTAATGAAGTCTTGCTCGATCCTCTGAAAATGCCATTGTTTCTTACACAGGGTGCAACCTACCTGTTACCAAAAGACCAGCGGAATACGGATAACCCTGCCAAGTACCGCCCAATAACCTGCTTGCCTACGCTGTACAAGATAATCACATCTTGCCTTACGCAGCGAATATATGCTCACTGCGAGCGGAACAACATCATTGCAATGCAGCGGAAGGGCTGCTCGAAGGGCGCAATGGGATGCAAAGAGCAACTCATCATAGACTCTGTCATCTGCAACCAGGCTCATTCCAAGCAACGAAACCTCCACATGGCTTATGTGGACTACAAAAAAGCATTTGATTCCGTACATCCCGACTAGCTCACAGGTATCTTAAAGCTGTATAAAATAGATCATCATACAGTTTCCTTTTTAGAACACGTTATGACAACCTGGCGCACTAAGATACAACTCAGAACCGCAGACAGTAACATCGAGACCGACACAATCAACATCCGAAGAGGGATTTTCCAAGGAGATTCACTCAGTCCACTGTGGTTCTGCATGGCGATGAACCCTCTATCACATCGGTTGAAATCTACAAAATATGGCTTCGCTATCAAAAGCAACAACGCAGAAGCGATCAAGTTGAATCACCTATTATATATGGATGATTTAAAACTGATCGCAGCAACCAAAAACCAACTAACGCAAATGCTTAAAATTGTAGAGGAGTTCTCCAGGGACACCCTTAATATCATCCGGGGAAAGCTCGAACAAAGCGCACACGAGATGCAGGACGGCCAGGAGATCGAAGCAATGAGCAAGGGAGATACATACAAGTATCTCGGGATGAAACAAGCTCAAAGGATAGACCATCGAACAATGAAGACTGATTTAACGAATGAATTCATCAAGAGAGTAAGACAACTAGTGCGAACTGATCTTAACAGCAGGAATTTGTTTAAGGCCCTGAACACGTATGCGTGCTCTGTACTCAGCTATTCGTTCGGAATAGTGAATTGGACCAACACGGACATCAACAACCTGCAACGAAAAGTTAGGACACTACTGACAAAAGCTCATAAACATCATCCCCGTAGCGCCGTAGAAAGAACAACTCTGCCACGTCAACTAGGAGGAAGAGGATTGGCAGATCTCAGCAAGCAATTGGACCAACAAATATTAAATCTGCGTAATTATTTCTACAGGCAGGCCAACAGCTCCACACTACATATGCGGAGCAGACGTCTCAACACCGCTACGTCTGACGGACACGACCAACACGGACATCAACAACCTGCAACGAAAAGTTAGGACACTACTGACAAAAGCTCATAAACATCATCCCCGTAGCACCGTAGAAAGAACAACTCTGCCACGTCAACTAGGAGGAAGAGGATTGGCAGATCTCAGCAAGCAATTGGACCAACAAATATTAAATCTGCGTAATTATTTCTACAGGCAGGCCAACAGCTCCACACTATATAGGGCTATATGCGGAGCAGACGTCTCAACACCGCTACGTCTGACGGACACGAGCGTCAAAATCACCACCGAACCGACAACGATAAACTACAGAGGTGGTTGGGGAAGCCGCTGCACGGGAGGCATCCTAATGAGGTTAACCAGGAACATGTCGACAAGTTAGCGTCGAACTATTGGCTGACTTCGGGACGAATGTTCCCCGAGACGGAAGGCTTCCTACTGGCCATACAAGATCAGGTTATACCAACTCGCAACTACCTAAAATTCCTTGTAGGAGATGCATCGGTAGTGGATGACAGATGCAGATACGGGTGCCCAACTTCAGAAACAATCCAGCACATAACAGGAGGATGTCAGATGTTCGCATCAACGGAATATAAGGAACAACACGATTCGGTTGCCAAGATTTTGCACCAGGAACTGGCGGAAAAACTTCTGCTTGTGCAGGCAGAGAGGATCCCATATTACAGCTACACACCGGAGCCTGTTCTTGAGAACAGCAACTACAAGATGTACTGGGATCGTACAGTTCTGACAGATCAACGAGTTGCCCATAACAGACCGGACCATATAATAGTTGATAAAATTTCTAGGAAGACAACTCTGATTGATGTGGCCATCCCGAACAACAACAACCTGCGTGTGAAGCAAGTCGAGAAAAATCGCGAAGTACAGAGACTTAGAAGAACGAATTAGAAGGCAATGGGAAATGGACAACGTTAAACGCGATAAACCCCCTATCACATCGGTTGAACCCTACGAAATACGGCTTCGCTATCCAAAGAAACAACGCAGAAGCGATCAAGTTGAATCATCTGCTATATATGGATGATTTAAAACTGATGGCCGCAACCAAGAACCAACTAACGCAAATGCTTAAAGTTGTACGAACATTGAAGACAGATTTAACGTATGAATTCATCAAGAGAGTAAGACAAGTAGTGCGAACTGATCTTAACAGCAGGAATTTGTTTAAGGCACTAAACACGTATGCGTGTTCTCTAGGTACTCAGTTCTTCGTTCGGAACATTGAATTGGACTAACACGGAAATCAACAACCTGCAGCGAAAAGTTAGGACACTACTGACAAAAGCTCATAAACATCATCCCTGTAGCGCCTTATGAAAAACAACTCTGCCACGTAAACTAGAACAGACCTCAGCAAGCAATTGGACCAACAGATATTAAATCTGCGTAATTATTTCCACAGGCAGGCCAACATCTCCACTACATAAGGCTATATGCGGAGCAGACGTCTCAACACCGCTACATCTGAAGGAACACGAGCATCAGAATAACCACCGAACCGGCAATGATAAACTACAGATGTGGTTGGAGAAGCCCCTGCACGGGAGGCATCCTAATGAGGTTAACCAGGAACATGTCGATAAGTTAGCGTCGAACTATTGGCTGGCCTCGGGACGAATGTTCCCCGAGACGGAAGGCTTCTTACTCGCCATACAAGATCAGGTTATAGTAACTCGCAACTACCTAAAATTCATTGTAGGAAATGCATCGTTGGTGGATTACAGGTGCAGATACGGGTGCCAAACTTCAGAAACAATCCAGCACATGACAGGAGGATGTCACATGTTCGCATCAACGGAATATAAGGAACAACACGATTCGGTTGCCAAGATGTTGCACCAGGAACTGGCCGAAAAACTGCTGCTTGTGCACGCTGAGAGGGTCCCATATTACAGCTACACACCGGAGCCTGTTCTTGAAAACAGCAACTACAAAATGTACTGGGATCGTACAGTTCTGACAGATTAACGAGTTGCCCGTAACAGGACGGACCTTATAACAGTTGATAAAATTTCTAGGAAGACAACTCTGATTGATGTGGCCATCCCAAACAACAACAACCTGCGTGTGAAGCAGGCCGAGAAGATCTCGAATAACAGAGACTTAGAAGAACAATTAAGAGGCAATGGGAAATGGAGAACGTTCAGACGATTCCAATCGTCGTGTTAACAAATGGTGTTATACCAAAAAGTTTGCTGAGAAACATCAAGGAGCTGGGTCTAACTGATAATATTTACAGGGCCATGCAGAAAGCGGTACTACTTGCGTCAGGAAAATCATGGGGAATGCAGGAGCTTTCGACAACATCAATGTCACCTAAGGCCCGATAACATGGCAAGGGTCTCGTCCGAGCCAGATCCTTATGGTATCCGGTATACCCGGGATCTGATTGAATGTAGAGGGAGTCCGAATTTAATAAACTAATAATTTTCAGATTCCTTGGAACTGGCGATTCATATCATACTATGGTCATAGCTTTCGTATTGGATTTGCAACTGTTGGCTGCATAGTGAAAGAAGTCTGTGAAGCTATATGTGCAAGAATGAAAGAAATATATAGATATGTTTGAGCCAACCGAACAAACTTGGAAACAATCAGAAGAAATATATAGATATAATTGGGGGTTTCAAAACTCTGCAGGAAGTATATCTATGGAAAGCACGTCACTATAAAATGCCCCAAAAATAGTGAATCTAATTATTTCTGTTATTTAAAGAAATTTTCTATATTCTAGCTATTGTTGCTGGAGATTACACGTTTATCTGTGTCGATATCGGGGCATTTGGTAAAAACAGTGAGAGCGGAATATTTGAAGCTTCTAATAAGGGTAAACGATTTGAAAGTAATAGTATGAACCTACCTAGTGCACAAAACCTGCCTGGGCAAAATAGTACTTTTCCTTACGTACTAATTGGTGAAGAAGAGTTTGCACTCAAGCCGTATTTAATGAGACCTTTCCCGTACAGACAATCGTGAAGGGATATTCGCAAAGAAACTTATAATACGAGATTATGTAAAGCAAGACGAATAGACGAAAATATTTCGGGATACTAGCTCAAAAATGGAGAATATTTTGTAGGCCTAGTAAAAGCATAGACGATGAGCAGCACGAATATTTAGAACCCCCGAACCTGTAATGGAAGCATTTCAAAATATGAATCCGGATATTAGAAGAGCTACAAATACAGCTTTTGAAGTTCGAGAAAAATTTGTAAGGTATTTTAATAATGAAAATTTAAATAAAATTATTATTGTCTACAAAATATATAACTTACCCTCCTGATTTAATTGTAGTCCAATTTGATCCCTCACTTTATCTTTCTTGCGGCAGTTTTTATAGTCTTCATGGAAACGAATCACAGAGGATGGGGTATTCTTTATTTTTTTAAATTATTCTCTTTGTCAGTGACATTTTCTTCTTTATTATAACCTATAACCTTTATAACAACCTACACGATAGCGTTGAGGTACGCGGGAAAACCCCTGCTTTTTGCGTTCCAAAAAAAAATCGCTGCCTGAGCGGACTTGTCGGTACGAAATGCCGCGGCAATGTAAAAGGTCTGCTCAGACCGACGCGGGACTGCGGGAGCGGGACGAGCGCGGGACATACCTACACACACGGCGGGATACCGTCCCTTTTCTACTCATTTTTTGTAGCCTAAATCTGTGGATGTTTTTGTGTATTTAACTTTTTTGTTTCTCTTCGTTTTTTATTCTCTCCTCTTTTATTGAACCACATTTTTAATACTCTACACCACTTACACCAGTTAACTAAATATAGTCGGTATGTGTCTACTACAAAACCTATTTGATGGTGTTTGATCTTATACATTATACAGATCTATCTAACGAGTTTCTTGTTTTTATTACTAATTATTATATTATATTCTAATTATTTTTATTCAATTTCCTGTTTTTACCCTTCGACTTTTCGTGTATTCTTCATTCTTTATCTAATAATATTTTGTTGTTATAACATACATTAAAAAAATCTTTTTATACAGTGTGTCCCAGGATTAGCGATCTAAACAAGTTTTCTAGTGTATTTGTTGCTGAATTTTGCGGCATACGTATTGAGAAACTGAAAGTCACTATTGTGTGTGTATACAGATCATGTTTATCAGACTTTCATTTATTCCTAGAATATCTAGAGACACTTTTGCATCACCTAGCCAACTTAAATGACGATAAAATTGTGCTAATTGGCGACTTTAATGTAAATTTTTTAGTCCCTTCGACGTGTTTGAACGATTTGACCTGTCTGGTGGAAGAATTTGGTCTTGAGTTGTGTGTCTCGGAGCCCACAAGGGTGACGCTGCAGTCCTGTACATGTCTAGACAATGTTATGACAAACTTCTCCCTCGAACGCTTACGGATTGAAGTCGTCGATCCTTGTTTATCTGACCACAGGGCCCAAATTGTTAATGTTATGAATGTAGATGCCAGGTCCTGTGAGCCTACATTTCGAAGACGGTTTTCTGGCCACAAATTAAATAAGTTCAGGGAATCTCTAGATCTCCTAGACTGGAGCTCCTTTTTTACTTCAAATGACGCGAATGTTCTAAGTAACGTTTTAATTCAGAATTTCTCATTACTTGTTGACAAACATTTTCCATTAAAAAGGGTAAACACTGAAGGTAAACGACCTGTGCATTGGTATACTGATTCGCCACGCAAAAAAAGAGATATTTTGTCTGTGGTCAAGACGGTGTGCGACTCAAAAAAAGATCCATTTTTTGTCGATATATACAAATCTTTGAACGCCGACTATAAAAAAGATGTGCTGCGAACAAAGTCAGCTGCATACAATTCCTTTATTAAAAACTCAGACAACAAAAGCAGGGATAGTTGGAGATTGATCAATTTTGAAAACAATAGACGTGTCGAGCCGTCATCCGCGGGTATTCCCGGTGATGAATTTAATGCTTTCTTCACTTCAATTGCAAGCAAATTAACACAGAGTATTATACCAACTAATTTCACTGATATTTACCCCAAAGCACTTGAACAAGTGTACTTAAATTGCAGAGCCGGGTATCCTAAATTTAATTTTTTTCCTATTGATGAGAAAACCGTCGAAGGGGCAATTGGCTCATTGAGGAGATCTTCAGCATTGGATTTTTACGATCTAAATAGTAAGACTGTATTTGCTTCGGCAGACATTCTGATTCCCCTTTTAACTCATCTATTTAATGTTTGTATTTCTACAGCGGTTTTTCCTGAATCTTTTAAATGTTCGAGGGTATTGCCGCTGTTCAAGAAGGGTGATAAGGAGTTAATTGAAAATTACCGCCCTATTGCTATAATCACTATTTTCGGTAAAATATTCGAAATTATATTGAGGGACATGTTATGTGGATATCTTGAGGAAACACACTTCTTTAATGAAAGCCAATGGGGTTTCCGCCGTGGCCGATCCACATCGGGAGCCGTCCGGGCGGTCGTGGACTGCGTGGTCGGGGGCCTTGAGGGTGGTGAGCGGGTGTCCTTGACGCTCTGCGACCTCGCCAAGGCCTTTGATTGTGTCGACCACGATTTGCTTATGTACAAACTGAGCTTATTGGGCGTGGATCGGCAACCTCTAGCACTTTTTAATTCATATTTTGAAAACCGCCGCCAATCGGTCAGTATAAATAATGAAAACTCAACCGTTTTGCCCATTAAAAATGGTGTAATTCAGGGCTCGGTGCTTGGCCCATTATTTTTTTCTCATTTATATTAATGACTTTCCGGGCTTTGTCTCGCCCTGCAAAGTACAGTTGTTCGCTGATGATGCAACTCTAATTTGCTCGGGCCCTTCGTCTACTATTCTAGAAAAAATTCGTTCTAGTATTGACGCCACCGCCAAAGCCTGGTTTTCCGCAAACAAATTGCTCATGAACGAACGGAAAACGCAGAGATTAATTGCATCATCTAGTAGTGCGAATTCTGGTGGAGACAGCGTCGCCCTTTTGGGTTTCAACATAGACGACAGGTTGATTTGGTCCAAGTACGTCGAAGGTGTGTGCAGGAGTTTAAGTTAAACAATTTATCAAATAAGGAAACTTCGTCCATTAGTGAGTAGAGATATTTTGCGGAATGCCTATTTCGCGCTTTTTTATTAAAAATTGCAATATGGTATTACCCTATGGGGGAACTCATCTAATGCCGTTAGGGCCTTTCGCTTGCAAAAGCGTGCCATAAGAGTCTAAACCTTGGTCCTAGAGAGTCATGTCGATCCCATTTCAGAGCTCTCCAAATCATGATACTCCCTGCGCTCTTTATATACCGTAGCTTGTTGGAGATCCATGACAAAAAGCATGTATACAGCCAACAATCCGATATTCATGGATATCCAACACGAAACAAAGATGTGCTGCGGACTCATCGATACAGACTGGCCAAATCCACAAAAAATTCTCTAGATATTCATTTATACAACCATCTGCCTAGCTTAGTCAGGCAATGCGATAAAAATGAGTTTAAATTAATTATTAAACATATATGTTTAAATAACATTTTTTACAGTGTACAAGAATTTTTAAATTGTGAACTTTAAGTTTGTTTTTTTAATTGTTTGTATTTGAATAGTACCTAATTAAGCACGTAGAGAGGGAGAGTATAGTAATGTATATACTTATGAAAACTCTTTTCTGTCATTCCCAATACGTGTATATTTTAATTGACTTGCTGCACATACTTTTGTATTTAGTGGTCAAATAAACAGCTATCTATCTATCTATCTATCTATAGGTGTAAATGACAAAAAAATTTCGAGTTGAAAATTGAGCTTCTGGGGTTCCACCCTGCTTAGTTTGAAACTAATTTTTGACATAATTTTACTTTCGAAAAATGAAGTACGCCTTGGAAATTTTGAAAATACCGATTTTGTACAGTAGTAAAGTGCTCCCTCTGTAACTTTTACGACAAAATGTTATTAAAGAAAGTTGTTCAGAATGAAAAACTGAGTATCTGTGCAAAATTTCAAAATCCTAGGCCTCCTTTGATTTTTGTCCCTTTTTTATTGGAAAAGTGGGAAAAAGTGACGTTTTGGTAAAAGATATTAAAAAATATTTTTAAAGAAAGTTGTTTAGAATTGAAAATTGTGTACCTGTGCATTGAAATAACTTTGACAGTAACTCTACCTACACAGACAATATAAAAACCAAGCACAAATGATAAAATAACAGTCAAAAAATTAATGTAGCCAATTATTACTAAATTTAGCATACGTACACAATTTTCAATTCTGAACAACTTTCTTTAATAATATTTTGTAATATCTTTTACCAAAACGTCACTTTTTCCCACCTTTCCAATAAAAAATGGACAAAAATCAAAGGAGGCCTAGGATTTTTAAATTTTGCACAGATACTCAGTTTTTCATTCTGAACAACTTTCTTTAATAACATTTTGTCGTAAAAGCTACAGAGGGGGCACTTTACTAGTGTACAAAATCGGAATTTTCAAAATTTCCAAAGCGTACTTGATTTTTCGAAAGTAAAATTATGTCAAAAATTAGTTCCAAACTAAGCAGGGCGGAACCCCAGAAGCTCAATTTTCAACACGAAATTCTTTTGTCATTTATACCTATAAATTCGCTAAACCTGGGACACACAATCGAAACATTGTGTATGCAATAAAAGTTTTCCTTCTTGCGTGAATGACCATTACCCTTTATATTCATTTTTCGAATCAACAAAAAATTCACAAACGAGGCTTATTTAACTTTGCCGGAACAATAAACAAGTACAGACCTCGAAGCGCCACCAACTTGAGGAGTGCCCAGTTGTGGCCGTGCTGAAACCACGGCAGGCTTACAAGCACAATACACAATACACAATACTCCATTTATTAAAGCCTGTTTTACAAATAAAAATTTTCATCCAACAAATCCCCCAATAAATCTTTCCATTTATTGTTGTGTCATTTGTGGGCAAAACTAATTTCTACTTTATCAGAATTTAAAACAATGCCACGGTTTAATGGATGTTATCTTAGTACCCACCGAAAAATATATATATACTTTCATGTTTTAGGTAGTAAGTATGTAAGTAAGTATGTTGGGAAAAACCCAACATACTTACTACATTGTAAAAAATTTAATCTTGGAAATTTCTTGCGAGGTATCGGTATCTTGCATATTTTTCACATTTTTAAAATTTTCTAGTATGCATGACAACTATAAATAAAAAAAATTAAGTGTTAAGAGAGCATACAACAAACCATGGTTTTTTCCCAATTCGGATAAACTAGATTTAAAGCAATCAGTTTTGCCCACAAATTTCATTAAGAATTTTTTTCGGTAACTCTTGAAACAAAAAAGTCACATGCCGAAGAAATTTCGGCGTTTTTCGGAATTTTGAAAAATATCTCGGAAAGTAGGCCATGGATCTCAAGTGTGTTTTTACGCAAAGTTAGCTCATCAAAAAAGCAATTTTTTTTTCAAATAAAGTTCTCAGAAAAATGCATATTTGTCAAGATTTTCTCGAGTGGCCCTTCTTAAATAGACACTCTGTATTTTTGTCCTTAACTTTTCGAGAACATCCTGTATATAAATTCTGAAGCTAGATTCGGATTCTCCAGAGAAAACTGCATCATCCTACTTTTTAGCTGGTCTTTTCATTTCAAAAACTAAGGTTATAATCGGACTTTATTTGAGGCACCTAATATACCCTGAAAAAGTTTCTCTTTTTGCTATGCGAAAAACACAATTAATTCTATTATACTAAGAAAAATAGTTATTTGTGTAACTAGTGCAAAAAGTGCAGCTCGTAGTTTCCGGTACTGGTACTTGGTTCACCTTCCAGAATTTGAGCAGCTACCTATTTCAGTTTTTTTAGAAATTGAATTTTTACTAAAAGTATTTATACCAACAGGTTAAACGGAGCATTTTCCGTTATTATATCTTATAAAGAATCTAGTGTGACTGTTAGACTGGGGACGAAGTGATGCATTTTCACAGTTACCTAATCCATGTCGTTAATATCATTTAATGGTAATTTCTGTAACTCGTCTCTGCGGCATGCTCCTGCAATGCCAAATACAATGCAACTATCTATAACAATACACAAGTAAGTAGGTATAAAGTTAAAAATCGGCCAAGTGCGAGTCGAACTCGCACACGAAGGGTTCAAATACCACTGTACAATATCTAACACTACATATTTTTAAAAAATACTTTAGTCAAAAATAAAAAAAAAGAAATAAAAAAGTTTGCCCCAGAGCGTGGTTTCGAACGCAGGACCTCTGGATTATGAGCCCAACGCGCTTCCACTGAGCTACTTCGCTTGTTGTGAAATATTAGTTAATTAGCCGTGCCATCATTGTTAACAAAAAACAATTAAAAAAACAAATTACATTACCTTTATTTTAATTTTATTATTTATTGTTATAGCGGCCATACACACTCTGTGAAAATTGCAAGTGTCTACCTATTACGATTCAAAAGATATAGCCGTATAAGGCATAGTTGGTGTCCCGTGGGGTTTTATAAAAATATTTTACATAAAAATACAGCGCGCCCGTACCTGAAAAAGTCACACATGGAATAACAGATAGGTCTCTGAGCCCCATAGTCCAAAATCGGTACGAAATTTGGAAATTCTCAACAACAAAACAATACCAAAAAATGTCAGGCGATGTTTACAATTGAGATAGTATAGGGGGGAGACGCTATAACGGTACTTCGCCGTATGTTAGAAATGGGATCAGGGGGTGTGGCTAAGAGTAGTAACGATGTGGCTGACACGCCAGGGCCTGATTAAACAGTATTCTTAGTAAAATTATAAAAAATGTAAAAAAAACGAGAACTAACAACGACGAAATCAAAAGCTGGGTTTAGTCAGTCAGTCAGTCATATACATACCTAGAGTAGTTATAAAGGTAATATTTTTCTTTTCATAAAGTACCAAAGTGGATATTATAATTTATATTAATGCGGCCCTGTCTATTGTTTATGTTACATGTGAAATGTTATTCCTGTAGATTTCTTATTGTCCACATTATTCCTACTCGTACAACTTCGTACAGCGCACGACACCATTGTTTTAATTACTTTTTTTAAACACTTAGTTAAAAATAGAAAATATATCTCACAAAAACTGCACATTTAACACTGAACAACCAACTGACGCCAAAGTAGTAACTACGCGACGTAGGTGCTTCCGTTTGTGGTCACGTGACAGCTTCTCCCCCTTTACTATCTCAATGATGTTTACGAATACGTATCGGGGGGCGGGGCTTGCGCGACGGCAAGGACTGTGAACGCTACGATAAGGCCATTGTAACACTGGAAAATAATCAGCACAAAATCGTGACTGAGGTCAACAATCAAATTATGCTCTTTAAAAAATTAACAGATGGCTATGAGAAAACTATAAATTCTATTGTTAAAAATCAACATATAATTATGGAATATTTCGAAAAATATAACGAAGTTCTTCGGAGCAAAACAGACATAATATTGTACAAATACACAGTTAATTTGAGCTTAATAGACCAACTGTTCGTAAATTCACATATAATCATTACCTTTCTTGACAATCTCTAAAATGCCATAACTTAATAATAATACTAATTAAAACTAATAATAATAATACTAATTTTAAGAGGTTCTTGATATTTTTTTGGTAGATGGTCAATGATACTTATTTCACTTGTGTGCACTCCCCGCTTGCCAATATTGACCTTTTTAAAAGAGATTTCGTTTAGGAAATGCTTAACAAACATTGTATTTGGAAAGTTGCAATCGAATTTAAAACATCGTATTTGATTAAATTTTAAGGGTTCTTTATCATCTGTAACATTTTTCTTTGAGAACGGAATATTTTGAAAAGAAATGAAATCTTCCTGTTTCATTATGATAACGTTAAACGGTTTTACTCGTTTACTTGTAGAAACAGCATCATACCACTGTTGTGGACAATAAATCTGTCTCAGATACTTTTTGTGTTTTTCAATAACTGCGAAGTCCCTATCGCACGGAAGGTATGTGTGTCCGGAAACCAGAAATCGATGCTCTACTGTTTTGTACTTTTTCTCGCGTACCCACTGTAGCCATAGCATCATGAGCAACCAATTTTTATTTTGGCCACCACAGTTGTCTGTAAAAACTATTAGGTCCTCTTGACCTGTGGTAGGACGGGTTGTTAAATATTTTAAAAGGCAACTTGCAATTTAGCGACATCTTCAGTCCACATGTACATCGCTGCCTGTCCATTACCACAGTTGTGCACGCCAAGGTTGTAGGTCCATACTTTACGTAAATAAAATGCTTGACCAACAGTAAGCAAAGGGGTTGGTAGAGTTTGTTGCAAATCGAAAGAAATTACTATTTTGTTATGGTTATGTTTAGCATCTTCATTTCTCGTTTTAGGTCTTCTTGCATGGCTGCCGCTCGTCTTTGGTGAAGTTCAAGTTTTGTTTTTAAGTCTAAGTAAACGATTTGATTGTCCTTATTGGCTTGAATAAGATTATTAAGTTCGTCACAGGTCGCACAAGTATCTACTTTAGGTAATTTAAATCCGATATTGTACTTGGTGCAAAATATGCGTCTGTACCTATCTTCATTAACAGGTTCCAAATTTTTTTCGTGGCACCAAAGTACATAAAAATCTTTGTAAAGGATTGAAATATTAATATCGTGGTCAAGGTACACTTTATTTGGATTTTTTTGTCGGCTGTAATGACTCACATACTTTGGAAAGGACTCTATGTGCTCATATACTGACTGAAGTCTGTCCTCCGATATTTTATTTGGACGGTTATGATGCTTTCAGCGTTCATCTGATTTTACAGTAGATTGTCCTGCAGAAATTTGGGCAGTTATATTACGAAGTCGTTTCTGAGAATTTTGTAGCCCATGCACTGCCAAAAATTCCTTCTTGCATACTTCAACATCAACTCCTTTCACTTTTATTCTGTAAAGAAAGGTTACTTTTCTTGACGATTCTTGCCTTGTAGTCTTCTTCCTGTAGGACCTTTTCTTCGGAATAGAAGTAACAGAAGAAAACAAGTATGCATTTTGTTTTTCATAAGAAGCCAATTCCCAGAAAGAATGGAAGATAGACTCTTCTTTGCCTTGCAGTCTGGCTCTACAGTTTTTTTTGCACCAGCATGGTTCTCCCAAATTTCTTGCCTCTATGTTCTTTCCCCTTGAAGTTGTGTATGAATGTCCTAAATTTCTTTTTATCTGTGATTTGATTTTTTTTTGGCTATTTTTATTGACTTGTCTCCATCTAGAGGGACCCGCCTTGTCAGGAGTTATTAATGTGCCTCTTGAGACATTATTGTCACTAGGCGCCTCCGCCTCCTAGAACAACAAAATGTCTAAAATTATTTTACGCATAAAGGACATAAGCCAAGCAGTTTAAAAATGCGAATTTTTAAAAATGTATAATAATTTTAATAACTTTGTTAGTTTTCCATTTTCTAATAATACCTGCGTATGTATTTATGAAAGAAAAAGAAAATTATTATATGTAGTTATGTGTGTAAAAAATAGATTGCATTTTTTTATATAAAAAGGCATAAGCCACCCTTCATCTGTCTAAAAAGGGCATAAGCCACTACAAAATAAACTTACCGATATATCATCAGTAGATTCACTTTCAGATGAATCACTAGTCACAATATAATCCCTGTCTATGAAGGAATCATCTGAGCTAAAGTCCTCGTCAGAATCACTCGAATTTGATGATACTTCACGCAAAATACGTTTCCGTGTTATTCAGTGTGAGGCGGCCATGATGATTTTTGTGAGGCTTATGACCTGTACATAACCTATGTTTTGTTAAATTTTCAACAAAGGCATGTTTGGTTCTTTGCGCCATCTATTGTCTAATAGCGGAAGTAAAACTTTTATAGCATAGGTAAACGGTACAGAGGGTTGTACATGTCAATAATTTATTTTCAACCAAAATGTGGCTTATGTCCCTTGTTGCCCCGAAGCATTCAATTAGAAGTCGGGTAAGAGTGAAATTTATACCTTCCACTATATTTCTATATCCAGTATCTGCAAGAGTTTTTTTTGGTGTAGAGATTGCTGCTTCTAGCTAATGTAGTCAGCCATTTCTAAAGCATGTCTTCAAATAAACATCAAATAATAACTTGTTTTTAGTCAACAGATGAATCCAAAAGGCAATAGGAAACCCGATTTAAAAAACATGGAACTTTTTGAACTTGTCACAGAGACATTTGTGATTTCTCGGAGGGGTTTTCAAATGTACAAAATAGCCATCAACGAGTTTTTATTTCTTCACCATTAAAACAGAAATGACCTCGAATTCTATCTCTTTTCGTTCCTTGCGCCGGTGTGCAGTAGGGCAACAAGCGCTATAAAATGTTAATATTTTTATAGGTATGTGATTCACGTCCATCTACAGTGTGTCTCGTTTTTGGTGTTGACACCAATAGAAATCTAAGTAGTCTGCGGGAACTGATATGTCCCTGAAGGATCATCATTACCGAACTATTGGTTTGGCATTGCCGCGAAAACCTGGCCTACTGCGATGTTTTAAAGAGGGGAATTTTTCGAAAAACCATGTTAGGAATTTTTTTATCTAAAATCTTTCACCACAGAGTTAATCAGGACACACCAAAACCACCACATACCAAATTTTGAACGAAAAATATACAAGGAGTTCCATTGTCCATGTTGTCAGAATTGAGCAAAATATGAATTTTAAAGACATCTGGCAAGTGAAAAACGGGCACGTACAGGTAAGTGCCCGTTTTCAATTATTTCTGCTTTGTGGTTCTAATAAAAAACTTGTTTGGCAGTATTGCTGCTGCTTCATGTATCCTGTTAATATATTTTCTTCTGTAAAATAAAATATAATAGAAAATATCGATTTTTAATTTCCTATCCTAACATATATTTTCAAATAATAGATACTACTGTAAATTAGTAAACTGAGCTTTATCAACCCTATAATATACAGTGTGTCCCCGGATTGTTTAGGCGACTCTTGTAATTGACAAAAAAATTTCGAGCTACAAATTGATCTTTTGGCCTTTAGCCCTGTTTGGTTTGAAATGCTTCGGAAATTTTTAAAAAACTAATTTTTTGACACCAGTAAGAGGCCTTTTTGTAGGTTTTACGACAACATGTTATGAAGAAATTTTGTTCAGAATGAAAAACTGACTAGGTTTGCAAAATTGCCAAAGTCTAGGCTTACTTCGATTTTTCAGCCTTATTTCCCACTTTTTTTTACAAGTGTAGGTTTTACGTTAAAATATTATTAATAAAAGTTATTCATGATGGAAAACTGGATAGGTGTGAAGATTTTCAAAAGCCTAAGACCGCTATCATTTTTTTTCATAAAAAATTAAAGCGCGCAAAAATGAAAGTTGGCTGAAGCTTTATTCCCGCCTACCCGGCATAAATAAGTTTCCCGCGAAAGGCAGAGAGAAGACATGTCCTAAGAAAAAAATGGTAAAGGGCTACTTAAGTCTAGACTTTTGAAATTTTACAAACCTACTCAGTTTCTCATTCTGAACCTGTGTTTTCCAAGGGATATGACAATGTAGGTACGTGATTTTTTAAAACTAAAATTATATCACAAATTAGTTTCAATCCAAGCAGGCTGAAACCCAAAAGATCAAATTTCAAATCGGTTTTTTTTGTAATTTACATAAGAGTCGTCGAAACAGTCGAGAGACACACGGTATGTAAGCCACGTAAATGCGCCAGTGAAGGGGAAAACCGCATTATATCACCAATTGGTACTACAAATTGACATGCGTTTATATCGTTCACAAACACAATCACTTCATTTCGGTGTATGATTTCAAATCGCATGGTGGTAGCCGTCACACCGAAATTGTAATAAACTAACTATCCTGATGCAGCCAGCCATGCGCGAGACGCTGTTGTTGAATTGAATATTGACGCTGTTCCGTTTGTATGACTTTGCAGCATTCGTCGCTTGCGCTGGGCCATTTCAATGTAGGCGCAATCTTTGGTTTTAGCTGGGCACAGACATCAAACTGTTTAAATAAGAGACTTTCTGACCCACGCCCCCACGCGTTTTATAAATTTTATAAATGTTACCTAGTTGTTTTTGTATCTACTTATTCGAGAATCAACATTTTGCTGATTTTAACAATATTAATTTGGAAATTGGCATAGTGAGTCCGTTTATGCAGGAAAAACACTATACTTCCCGTGAGAATTTCTAAAATCGTCTCAACTTTTTGTTTTAAACGCCTCCAGAAACCGCTTCATTTGACCTTCCTACCATTTCCAAAATGCAAATCCAGGGCCTGCGACGATTTTTTATACCCCCGATTTTCCATTTAGAAACTAGCGTTAGACACGACACCCAATAACCTCAACATTGCGCTAAATTCTGCAGGGTGTCAAACTTGAGAAAACATGGATTTTAAAGGCATTTGGCGGGTCAAGTGTGCCATGAAATCCCCTGAAAATAGTTTAATTGTCAACATGCATTCTCAAAGTGTTGGTATGCGATTCAGTACAAAGATATACAAGGCATTTTTGTCTGAGCCACCTCAAAATGCTGAATTTTTATGAAACTTTATACGGGTTAAGAGTGCTATGGAATTATTGAAAAAATATTAATAAACACAAACGTAACTTATTTTTTTACAGAATGGCAACCACAAACTGTACTTTTTAGACTTAGTTCGTTTATAGTGTATGGGGTGGTTTTGATATACTTGATTTTTGACCTGTATAAAGTTCCAAAAAATTCCACCATCTTAAAGATGGCACAGCGAAAAACACCCTGCATATTTTGTATTGGATCTTTGCACACTAACGCTCTGAGTGATCCTGTTGACTATTCAACTGTTTTGATGGGAATTCATGGCACACACAACTTACCAGATGCCTTCAAAATTCCTATTTTGTTTAACTTTGACAGTCTGCAGAAAGGAACTCCATATATAATATTTTAAGTAAAATATATTTTTTTCAATGGTTTTGCATAGGTTTAAAAGTGGAAGTATGTGAAAAAAATTACGTAAAACACAAATATTTTTTTCTTATTTGTCAATTAAAATTTATGTCTAAGTACAGTGATACAGCTGAAGTTGGCCTCTGGTGCAAAGTTGAGGTAAGGAATAATTCCTTCACTCAACTGTTTAAAGTTGATTTTTAAAGCAATATGACCGCCCATAGATCGTTTAGCATACACCATTCGCTTTGGCCCAAGTTATATCTAATGTAACTACTGATACTTTTTGCTGATTTTTATTTTTTTAATTATTTTTTGGCTGATATTAGCCTTAAACCTAATTGCAGGGACACTTTAGTAAAAAATCTCCATATTAGCTATTACTAATAGTAAAAAGAAACCGGGAATATGAATGCTCGGATTTCATTCCTAAATATATCTTTTAGCCAGAGGATAAATTAATAAAAATGCAAATCTCTCTAACACACTTCGAGGCATTTGTCTAACATTTTGCATACAGGGTATTTTGTTTTAACAATGTATTTTCATAATATTTATTATTAATTTTGTTTTAATAATATATTAGAACATTTTACTTACAAATGAGTCTCGTGCTTACCTGGAAATTATGGCACTTAAATCCTGGCACTAAATTTGTATTCAGAAGACAAAATCAAAACAGTATCATTGTTGCATCAAAGGGTTTCCAGTGCCATATCATGTTAAGTAGATTATAAGGATTGACTAGCGCTTGCCTTTGAAGATCAGTGCTTCGCACCTCTGCACGCAGAAACCGAGACCGATACTAGATTAAGGATCATCGATCGAGGACCGTGTGCATTATGACTTTCTGTCGATGTAATTCGATAGTAAGTTCAGTTACTGGAATCATACATATAAGCCATAACTAGTTTTTTGTAATCATCAGATTATCATGTACCTAATGATAATATGATAATCTAAAGAGGTAAGGCGAACATTTTAATTTTCCATGACTTACCTACTTTTGAGTCTCGTATTGATCAACTGGAAACTCGATGACAGAATGCAGTAAATTTCAATCGAATGTAACCAAATGTAGAGTTTTGAGTCTTACTCGAAGATGCATTTTCTCTATTTATATCACCACTCCAATAAATATATTTATGAAAAGCTTTGCCAATATTCTGGACCAGAAAATGAACCTTAGTGAACATAAAAACCTGACAATATTGGAATTCGAAGGAGTGATAATGGCAATAAGTTTTTTCTTATAAATATACAGGTTGTCCTTAAATGAGTTCCTTGATCCAGAGTTCGTTGAGATTTCGCCGGTTTGTGTTGATGTGTTTCTAGTGTTTACTTTTGCGTTATTCTTGTTTTTTTTTTAGGAGAAAAAAAATGGAATATAGATGCAATATTAAAACCACTTATTTTCAACTAGGAAATGAATTTTACCGGCAGGAATTTGGAATGGCTATGGGTCTCCTTTATCACCATTCATAAGCAATTTATTTATGGAAGATTTTGAGCAAAATGAGTTGACTAGATATGTTCACCAACCTAATGTTTTGTGGAGATATGTAGATGACATATTTGTTATATGGGAACATGGAGTAGATGATTTAAATTCATTATTAAATTTTATAAACTCGCAAGAACCGTCTATTAAGTTTACCTTAGAAATTGAAAATAATAATCAATTACCTTTCTTAGATGTTTCTATACTGAAATCAGATAGTACAGAAACTAGTGTCCATAGAAAACCAACACATACATATATCCATTTTAATTTCAATCATCATATTAGTGTTAAAAAGGAGTCATTAAAAGTTTGTATGACAGGGCTAAAGAGATTTGTTCTAATAACACAAAATTTGAGGAGGAAATTAAACATATAAAACATGTTCTTGAGAAGAATAGTTATCCTACTGAATTTATTGAGCAAGTTTTTCAGGATTGCCAACAAAATAACAATGCTAATAGAATCAGAGAAATAAATCTGGTGGACCGACCAGTAAATTTAATTATTCCTTATATTCCTGGACTATCAGATAAGGTAAAACGCATAGGCAATCGTTTTAATGTCAGAACAGTATTTAAAACCAAAAATAAATTAAGATCGATGCTAGTGAAAACGAAACCATTTAATGAGGTACAAAGTTCAAAAAATTGCATTTATAAAATTCCTTGTGAATGTGGAAAGTTCTATGTTGGGAAGACTTGTAGGCCATTTAACGTTCGTTTAAAAGAACATAAAAATATATCAGGCAAAATCAAATTTCGAAGTCTAAAATATGTGAACACTCTTTTAATAACAATCATAGGATTTTGTGGGATAGTTTCAAACCAATTCTCAAAGAAGAAGTAGGAAATAGACGAAAAATTAAAGAATCAGCATATATTCTAGGAAATACAGACAACTGTGTTGCTGAATGTTCAGTGGAATTCAGTAAAATATTATTGCCACTTATTCAAAGAGAAGTTAGTATAAATAATTAGGTAGAACACAGGGTACAATATCAGACAGGTGGCTAGACTATTGTTTCCGTTGTCATGACATTTTAACCTGAAATTTATTAATGTGTCATTTCACTTTGACGTGACATGATCTTTGAGAAAGGAGGAAGATATATTCTCCGAAAGCTCAGGAAAGAAATTTGTTGAAGATATTTTTTGAGTTACAAGTTCAAAGTTTAGTTCATTTACTGTTAAGAATTTATTAATTTTCCAAGCAACTTGAAAAAGTTGTCTTTTAACCAGTTTGGTGGCGAAAAACCCAATTAAAATTCAACTGTAGGGGTTTGTGGTCAGTGACAATTTTAAACATACGACCAAAAATATATGGGCGAAAATATTTTACTCTGAAAATTATGGCGAGAACTTTTTTTTTCTATGGCACTATAATTTGTTTCAGAAGAATTTAGCGTTCTGCTCGAGTACGCTACTGGAAGGTCAGATCCGATTTTACTTTGAAATAAAATGGCGCCTAGCGAGAAGTTGCTGGCGTCGGTGGTTAATACAAAGAATTCGTCAAAATTTTGATATTTCAAAATAGGTTCATTGATTAATAGATTTTTACACATTTCAAAATATTTAATATACTTTGTATCATGTAAAATTATTTTGTAATTTTTCTTTAAGCAGCGGGTTAGTGGTTTCGTCAACTTGGCGAAATCTTTTTTAAACTTACGGTGCTTTGCATTTTTCGCTAGCGAAAATTTTTGAATTGCCTTTATTTTATCTGATGGGTTTGGTTTGACCCCGTTTGGCGTAACATATCGTGCCCTAAATATGAAACTTCCTTTCTAAGGGACTCTGACTTAAGTTTGTCTAATAATTCGTTGAAATTAGGTAGGGGGTAACGGTCCACTATGGTATTTTCATTTAACTTTCTTTAGTAGACCACAATTCGCCATTTTCTTGTGGATATAATATATACGATTTTGTATACAGGATGCAACTAAATCACGGTACACTGCACATTTTTCCCTTCTTTTTTGTGATACAATTTTGAAATTTGGCATCTTGATGTTATTTTATAAATGTCACTTTTTGCCGTATAAATAGATTTTTGTCCGCTCCCGGTTTTACCGGAAGTGACATTCACTTTTGTTTTTTAAATGGAACACTTTGTATCTTATTTATATTTCGGATTCTCCTCTATTTTCTGAAACCAACGATGCCTCACAAGTGAGATTTTGACTGGCAGAAAGTAGTTTTTCTTTAAGTTATTTGGATTTGTAAAAATAAACTAAAGGTGGCTATGAAACAAATGAACTTCCACAAACGGGACATTTTTAATAACTTTCAAAAAGTCTGTCTACAGAAAAGTATCTTATACTCTGTGGTATAAATGTGTTGTCAACTACAACAATAATTTAAAAAATAGTGCTTACAAAATGGCTTAAAGTTACAAAAGATCGGAAAAAGTGGATATGTTCCTGATTAATGGAGAGTGACAAAAAATTCCGTTGCTGCTAAAAACTTGTACGCCCAACGATATCCTGAAAGACAATAACCTACAAGAAATTATTTCCACCGTCTGGAAACTTTATTTAGAGTAGAGCCAAATTAAGCCGATTTTTTTTTCGATATTGTGTAAGCTTGCGGCATTTTTCAAGCACTATTTTTGAAATTGTTGTAGTTGACAATAATCCATTGATAGCGTAGCACGTAGCAAATTATAAGAGAAGTATTTTTCTGTAGACAGACGGTTTAATAGTTCATCAAAAATGTCCATTGTCCAGTTCATTTGTTTCATAGCCACCTTTAGTTTATTATTTATTACAAATCCAAATAACTTAAAGAAAAGCCCCTTTCTGTCAGTCAAAATGTCACATATGAGGCATCGTTGGTTTCAGTGAATCGAGGAGAATCGGATAATATACAAGGGCTCCATTTGAAAAAAAGGTTAATGTCACTTCCGGTAAAACAGGAAGCTGACAAAAATGCATTTATAGATCAGAATGTGACAATTATGTCCAAGATTCAGTTCCACCCTGTAAACAGGGATCTCACCAGTCGTTCTAATTCTATGTTTAATTGCACTAGTAAAAGTTAATTGATCTCATTCAATAAGAAAAGTGTCTGAAAATTCCCTAATTAATTTTAAGATAGCTTCTTTTTCTTCCAGATCCATATGATTCATTCTTAATTGCGATATATCAAATTACATTTTTTTCAACATTAAAATGATTATTATTGTTACTCTTATCGACTTAGCCAAAAGGCATTCGCACTCCCTCTACGGAGAACATTCACTCAGATCACGGGTATCCCGGATACCATAAGGATCTGGCTCGGACGAGACCCTTGCCATGTTATCGGGCCTTAGGTGACATTGATGGTGTTGGACGTTCCTGCATTCCCCATGAATTTCCTGACGGTTCGGGCTGTCGCAAGTAGTACCGCTTTCTGCATGGACCTGTAAAGATTATCAGTTAGAACCAGCTCTTTGATGTTTCTCAGCAAACTTTTTGATATAACACCAGTTGTTGACACGATGATTGGAACCGTCTGAACGTTCTCGATTTCTCATTGCCTTCTAATTCGTTCTTCTAAGTCTCTGTACTTCGAGATCTTCTCGGCCTGCTTCACACGCAAGTTGTTGTTGTTTGGGATGGCCACATCAATCAGAGTTGTCTTCCTAGAAATTTTATCAACTATTATAAAGTCCGGCCTGTTATGGGAAACTCGTTGTTCTGTCAGAACTGTGCGATCCCAGTACATCTTGTAGTTGCTGTTTTCAAGAACGGGCTCCGGTGTGTATCTGTAATATGGGCCCTCTCTGACTGCACAAGCAGCAGTTTTTCCACCAGTTGCTTGTGCAATATTTTGGCAACCGAATCGTGTCGTTCTTTATATTCCGTTGATGCGAACATCTGACATCCTCTTCGTCCATTGAATTTTAATTGGGTTTTTCGCCACCAAACTTAAAAGACAACTTTTTCAAGTTGCCTGGAAAATTAATAAATTCTTAACATTAAATGAACTAAACTTTGAACTTGTAACTTAAAAAATATCTTCAACAAATTTGTTTCCTGAGCTTTCGGAAAATAAATCTTCCTCCTTTCTCAAAGATCATGTCACGTCAAAGTGAAATGACATCCTCTTGTTATGTGCTGGATTGTTTCTGAAGTTTGGCACTCGTATCTGCATCTACCGATGCATTTAATACAATTAATTTTAGGTAGTTGCGAGTTGGTACAACCTGGTCTTGTATGGCTAGTAAGAAGCCTTCCGTCTCGGAGAACATTCGTCCTGGTAAACCTCATTAGGATGCGTCCCGTGCAGCGGCTTCTCCAACCACATCTGTAGTTTATCATTGTCGGTTCGGTGGTGATTTTGATGCTAGTGTTCCCTCAGACGTAGCGGTGTTGAGACGTCTGCTCCGCATATAGCTCTATGTAGTGTGGAGCCGTTGGCCTTGCTGTGGAAATAATTATAGATTTAACTCAAAGTGGGTAATTATTCGTCTGAGGCTTCTTTCAGAAAATACTGAGTTTTTTTCAACTTCAAGGTGCTCGTTTGGAAGTTCAACTAAAGGTTGGCTTTCAATATTATTTACATCATTTACATCTTCAATAGTATAATAATTTGGCATAAAATTATTTTGGAACTGATTTTGTCCATAGTTTCTACTAGGATAGTACATATTATTTTGCCTTTAATTTGAAAATTTTGTACTTTTTTAGGGCCTTATAGTATTTCGAGTACAAACCGTCATAGGCGTTCGTCTGAGGAAGGTATTATTGGGATTAGGTCTAAAAGCGTTCGTATTTGAAGGTCCTGGATTATTTGGACGGGTAAAATAATTATTGGGTCTCTGGTAAAAATTGATTATAAGGATTATTCGTAACTTATAATTGTTGATTAAATCTAAGATGTCCTATTATGAACATTTTGTCCATTTTGCGGTTTGGGTCGAAATTGTTGTCTAGGAAAATTATCTCTAGTCATTGTTTCAAGTTGAAAGTCGTTAGTTAGCATATGAAGAGCAATATTGAAATCTGCCGGATTTTTGGTGCACATAAGTGATCCAACAGGTTCTCTTAAACCTCTTAGTAAAACTCTTAGTGCTAAATTCAGCAATATTGTGCTACAACTGTGCTACAACTGCACCTTCGTTTGCAGCAATGTGTGAAGAAATATAGGAAATTTCTAAATTCAAATTTTGTTTTGATTTATTATAAAAATTAAATGAACTTTCATTAATATTTTGTTTTAACTAGCTATATTCAAGGTCTTTTATCAGAATAAACATTAAGAAGACCATTTTTTCAAATTATCCCAAGTATTTATGCAACATAGCGAAATATTTAGGGCATCCTTGATTTTCGCAAGTAAACTTGACATCAGATATTCATTCTGAAATTCATTGAAATCAACAGTATTGTAGAATTTAACTAACTAACTAACTTTTCTGAAACTTCTAAAAATCTAGGTAAAAGTTCAGTTTCACCACGAAAAACGGGTAGGTACCATTCAAAATTTCAGATTTTAAGGAACGAACAGCATTTTGTCGGTTTTGAGCCATTTTGTTAATTATTTCGTTAAATTCGATATCAATATTATTATTTTCTAAAGTTAAATTTATATTTTTTGAAGTTTCGGGTGAGAATGTAATCAGTCAGAATCTGATTCGGTATCCTTTACGCTTTCAGAAGAAAAATCACAATTTATGTCTCGAAACGACATAAAGCACTTACAGCAATACCACGAGTGTTTCCTAACTGGAAACCTTGAAGGGATAATCGCGAAATACTATTGAGTACAGCGTTCCTTTACTCAATGATCATACATATATTGGTAAACACATTTGCGTGTCCCAGTAGGGTGAAAACTCTTCGCAGCTGATTCAAGTATATTTATTTCTCCAGATGTGTTTTGCGAAAACAAGGAAAGTGCTAAATTATACCCCATAAAGGATTTAACTACTCAATAAAATCCTAAAGTGTAGAAATAATATGTATAGAGCGCCTTATCTTCACAGTAATAAATTTTTGCAGGTGTTCCGTTACAACTTGCGTGTTAGTGGGCACTTTATTCTTGATTGTGACATGAGTTGCAACATGAAAAATGTCTTTTCTAGAACAACAGGTACGGTTAAAAATATAAAAATATAAAATGTACAATTTAGAAATCTGACAACCTCAGTAACTCAGAAACTTATTCAGTCGGCAACCATATCTACTTTATTCCGTTTTTGTTGCATAGGACGAGAAGAAATAAACTCTACATCTGGCAGAAACACAACGACTCTTACAGTCATTTCATTTTACTATTTTAAATACAAATTCTATACACGGTTTTCTAGTATACTCAAAAACGTAAGGCAGAGATTGTAGTTTAGTCAAGTTGGGATGTTTTACTCATAGTTCTGTCATGATTTGATTTTGATTAGTGGCTTCCCTGTTATAACTTTTTAGCTTCCACATCCCTTTTCTAGAGATCTCCTGGAATTTTATTATTCTAAAAACTCTGATTGGCCAGTAGTAACAATTTATATTTAATTAATAAAATATTCCCTGAAATTTGAAAAAGAAGGTAATTGCACTTATTATAAAAAGTAAGCTGTAAACAAGCCAGGGTAGCATGTTTCGTATTTCTATTAATAGTTTGGTGTTAATTGTCGTCCTATTCAAGCGTTGACAGAAGAGTGATTCGAGGTTTATTGTCATGGTTCTGGCATCAGAGAAATCCTGTGCAAGTCTTTCCCAAATATATCATTCTTAACGTGAAGCCTTTCTACGTGTGGCTCATCAATGTGTGGTAGAGAAACTAGACACATTTTCAATCTACCAGCTTAGTTGGTTAAGTGTCTACGGCCACAGTAGGAGTCCCGGCTGGAGTGCATTTTTTTCGATTGATATCCTTTACCTGTTATGCCACTAAAACATCCTTTATTATGACAACAAAGATGTAAGATTGTAAGTGTAAATGTAAGTACAAGAAAAAGTGATAATGGGCATAATCACTCAGTGATTATGAGTGATTATGCCCATTATCACTTTTTCTTGTATCCTTTATTTCTGTGCTCCTGTAAGAGTTTTGAATATCGACGAGGAGCAGCCTGGCATAAGCACGAAAACAGGTGCAGAACATTTGGAATATCACAAACAACATTTTGACGAATATTATTACTCTATCCATTTCGCGTACAGCGGGTCCAATCCCAATTGTTCTATAGGTACAGTTGTTACAGAAGCGTTAGTTAAACTCACACCTAACAAATGCCCAATTATGTTAGCGATAGGGCAACAGTTGCTATAATGCAGTTTAAATGCATAATATAATGGTTTTAAATTTATTTATTTTTTATTTCAAGTACCTCCGTAAATATAAAACAGTTTTACTACAATAATTATTGTTTCCATTATTAGTTGACACATGTTATAATTTCCCAAGTTTATGTGTATAATTTAAGAATCACCCTGGAAGTTAGCAAGAAGGTTAGAAGCTAATTTATTTGTCTCAGGTGAATTGGTAAAGGTTATTGACAAGACACAGGAAGAAAATGGGAAGAAACAAGAAAATTCAAAATAAATTCAAACATGACGAGACAAAACAAGCAAGGCATTGCAATATACTCAATTTGAAGCTACGGCAAATTTGATCTGCCTGTCAGCTGCATCAGAATTCGTTCAAAGTGGTAAAGTTTTAGTCCTTCCAGACGTCTTTCCCAGAATGTCTACGCATAGCATAAAAACTAAATTCAAATCTAAATACCCTATCGGCTATTGCTATATAAAACCTACACTGATGCCTGACACGGAGCTCTTGGGAGCAAAAACCAATTTGCTAATTACCGTCACAGCCCATTTCGGGGTTTTCCGAAAAAAAGCGCAAGGCAATCGAATATCAATCAAATTGCCACTGTCACAATCGATAATTGCTATTGCGGCATTTCATTAGTCGACCCAGGGACCACAATACAGACATTTTGTATTTAATTTGCATTTATATTTAGTGCAAAATGCTATTCCCTGCTCTTATTTCTATATTCGTGTTTCGCATATAAAAGTGCTCCTCTTCAATGGGGAATAAAGTCGTCAACGTCCCCACAAAGCTGCACAACTCAAAAAGCATAAAGAAAATATGATTCTTTGAAATATACACTATTTTATGCAGTGCGATTATCTTTTGAAAAGCACTTCTGACGAGTTTTTGATGAATTCCATTTTGAGGAAACGAATCTATATTAAATCCTTTCCTCCTCTTCCTCGTTTATGTAGATTGACGAATTTTAGGGTTAAACAATTTTAAAAAACTAATTACCAAAAAAATGCATTTTGCTAAACAGCACTAAAAAGTCCTTATACCGATATCCCCCGAGGGCTTCAGTTTTGAATCATGACTTTTTCTGCTATAGTTCAAGTATACAGTATGTCCCAGGAGTTTTCTCGGGATAGGTGTTAATATAAGACAAAATAATTCAGTTGTATTTGATATTCTCTGAATAATTTTTGGTTACTTTTAAACCAATGTGTTGAGGATACTAATATCCAACTCGAAACTGGTGAACTATGATTGTTCCTACTTATATACTTTTGCATCGAATAGCAAATATTTTAAATGCTATTAAATATTTGAAGAAAACCATCCATATTGCAAAAATTGTCCCAAATTAACCAATCTTTGAGAACTTGGCCACTTTGCAGCTTTCTCATTCAGATCTGGTCAATCAAAAATATAGCCATATAATAAATATAGGCATATTGTAAATATAGCCATATAATAAATATAGGCATATAAAAATAGCCATATAATAAGAAATATAAATGTAAAAGGGATACAAGGAAATGCGATAATGAGAAGCACTCAAAACAACCAAAAACGTATTAACCACATACACGTGTTTCATGGTATTTGGCAATCAACAGTACGATGTAACATTAACCAAATTAGGTAGACGGGTAAGATTTGGGAAGTAACAAATGAAGTCCAGACAGGACCCAGTACACATCGCCGCGTCTGCCGCCAAGATCATGGAAGTAATGTCATCTGATCCATTTAATTTTTAATTGGGTTTTTCGCCACCAAACTGATTGAAAGACAACTTTTTCAAGTTGCCTCGAAAATTCATAAATTCTTAACACTAAATGAACGAAACATTAAACGTGTAACTCAAAAAATAACTTCAACAAATTTGTTTTCTGAGCTTTCGGAGGATAAATCTTCCTCCTTTCTCAAAGATCATGTCACGTCAAAGTGAAGTGAGAAAGGAGGAAGATTTATCCTCCGAGCTCATTCGTGCAGCAGGAACACCACGAAAGACCGCCTGAAGATCCCAAAATCTGAGTTAGATGCTATGCTTCAAGAAGGAACAGCACGCCATTCAGAGAGCCCTAGTCTTCTCCTCTTCACATGGTTTCGAAGAAACCAGACGGTTGGCGACCTTGCCGAGACTACCGCGCTCTAAATGCAAGAGCACTTCCAGACCGGTATTCCATACGTCATAGTCATGACTTCACACAATAATTGCGCGGTTGTACAGTATTCTTCGTCTCAGACTTCGTCAAAGCATACACTCAAATTCCTGTCAACCGAGAGGACATTCCCGAAACGGCCATTGTCACGTCTTTTGGTTTGCTTGAGTTCCCCTATATGGCTTTTGAAAGTCCACGGGTTGCCGGACAAATATTTCAACGTTTCATCGATGAAGTCGTCTGCGGTTTCGATTTCCGTTTTCCATATATAGATGATACTTTGATTTTCTCCATCAGCATTGATAAACACCAAGTTCACTTACGTGCTAAATGCTAAATTTATATCGTCAGTTCCTCCCCTCGGCCGCTAAGCACCAGGATAATCTCCACTCCACCTTCTCCGGTCTACGCGACAACCAGCCCATTCGATGGACACCCGCCCTAGAGGAAGCTTTTGAATCACGCAAAAGAACCTTTGGTACTGACACTCTTTCAGGAGAACGAGGAAAAGCTTCGTGACTTGCTGACCAGAGGCACTTCACTCAATCTACAGCCTGTCAACGTCCCCGGATGCGACTTCAAGCTTTACTGCGATACATCTACACCGCTGACTCGACCGTGCGTTCCTTCGCCACTGCGTCGACAGGTATTCAATTCCCTGCATGGTCTCAACGCGTCCGGTGCCAAGATGGTGTACGGAGAACCAATTCGACTACCTGGTGAACTAATTGCTGCTTCTTTAGACATGAACCATCAAGATGCCGCCACCAACTTCGCCACACGTTTGCATCATCAGATGTCTCAGCTTAGCCCGGCCCCCGCTTTTCGTCATTCCTCTAAAAATTCTTTTGTATTCCAGAACCTCTCCGGTTACCGGGAGAATATTTATTTTGGAATGATCATTATTTTTCACTTTGTCAGTTATGAGATTTGCACAGGAATATCTCAAACAGATTATTATAAACGTATTTCAGAACGTGTCCCCTAGGTACACTGCAATGAATATATTACGCTGGCACAAATTATCTTCGTACTAACAAAATATTTGTTAAAAGCGTAATCTGCATGTCAGCTATTCTCCAGGGATATTACAAAATTTTGGGGTATGTTTCTATTTAAATTTAATGCGCGGTTCGTGTACTAAATCTGGGAACAGTTATTAGATGTAGCAATCAGTTTTGCACACAAATTTCATTATTAAACTTTGTCTTGAAACAAGAAATTACAAGCCGGAGGAGTTTCGGTCATATTCGTGTTTTTGAAAAATATCTCGTAAAGTAGGGTATAATTCTCGAATTTGTTTTTACACAACATTAGCCCATCAAAAAGCGATTTTTTCTTTCAAAAAACTTCTCCGAGTAATGCATATCTTTCAAGATATTCTGGAGTGAACACAAGCAGCAAAAAGCACATACCCTGTACATTTGTAAATTTTACATTTTTCTTTATAAAATAAATTTTCTTAAGATTATCCTGTAATTGGTTATACTTTTGGGCAGTAAAGCTGTTGTTATTATCGTTATCATCATCACCATCGCTATCACCATCACTATCACGATCACCATGACCACGACCATGACCATCACCATCATCATTAATATTATTTTCCCCGGTCGGGAAATGATCAACAGCACTAGCTTCACAGAGTGGTCCCTATAAATCCTGCGGGGGTCAAAGAGCAGATACTGATACTTGCTGGGCCCATAGTGGCTCATAATAATTAAAAAATTAATAATTGACCCATTTCAATGAAAAAACCGTATTTTTTTATATCTCAAATGTGGTATTTTTCTTTGTCTCTGTCCTTCTTTGTCTTTCTTTGACTTTGCCTTGGCCTTGGCTTTGGCCTTGGCCGTCGCAGTCGACATCGTCATCTTCATCGTCACCATCATCACCATCACCATCACCATGACCACGACCATCACCATCGCCATCACCATCATCATCATCATTATTATTATTTTCCCCGGTCGGGAAATGATCAACAGCACTAGCTTCACAGAGTGGTCCCTATACATCCTGCGGGGCTCAAAGAGCAGATCCTGATACTTGGATGGGCCTATAGTGGCTCAAATTAATTAAAAAAAAAATTATAATTGACCCATTTTAATGAAAAAACCGTAATTTTCGAGTAATTTGGGGATTCTGAATTAAAATTCCCCAGACTTTTGCAACGTTTCGTAAATTATTGTGAAAATTTTATTAAGGCTTTTCAAAATTTAAAAAATTTAAACGATCCAATTAATATTTGTATTTTCGACACTATCTTAGGACAACTCAGAGATCGAGCAGCAGATTTGATTGCTTCGCGATCAGAACTAAATACATGGAATTTAGTAAAAATCTCCCTAATTTCGACTTTCGCAGATCAAAGATCTATCGATTGCATCATTCAAGACTTAATCAATTTAAAGCCATTCAAAAATGAAACACCCACTCAATTTGGTATGAGAATTCAAGATGTGAGAAGTCTACTTTTTGCAAAATTGAATGCTTCTGAACGAGACAATAACGTTAAATTTTCCCCACCAAGATTACCTACCTATACACCTAGCTTTTTACCAGCTAATCATAATATAATTCCACCACCACCACAATTTCGATCCTTACCAAGTACATCAAGTTTTGTACAACCATACTCTCCACAAATTATGTATAGGCCCCCTTTTCAAAATAATTTCCAAACAAATCAATCAAGCTTACAAAGTCCAGTTTTCCAAAATAACCAACCAAATTTTCAAAGACCACCCTTTCAAAATAGTCAACCTAATTTCCAAAAACCAACCTTTCAAATGAGACCTTCAATGTTCCAAAATCAAAAAATTCCACAGCAAAGTACTGTAACAAAAAATACTTTTAAGCCCGAACCAATGGACACAACCACTTATGTAACTCAACAGAAAAAACCTTATCAAACTCGATTATTTAGCAATTTCATGGAATCATTCCCTACCGATAACATAAACCAACCTGATGAACAAACTTATAACAACCCTTATGAACAAACTCCCGAAGAAGACACTTCTTTTGACATGAGCGAATTTTACAATAATTTATACTATTTACAACCCGACACCCAAAACGAAGAAATTCAAAATTTTGAAACTAATATCCAGACTAATCCCGATATCCCTTTGGATTTTCTCAATACTGGACAGACCAACAATACGAAGTGATAGTTTTAAACAATATTTCAATAAACCTTGTACATATATATTTACCCGAACTCTATGCAAAATTTCTAATAGATACTGGTAGTACACGTCCATTTATTAATAAAAAATTAGCGCATACATATTTTCAAAATTACATTCAAAATGAGATATTTTTGGTGCAAACCGCACATGCTACTTCTTTTCATGATCAAATAGCAATTTTACCCTTATTTCCAACTTTCAACACTGAAGGATATCATAAATATTTTATTTTCGACTTTTCAGATAAATTTGATGGATTAATTGGACTAGACCTAATAAAACAATTAAATGCTGATATTCGATTTAGTCAAAAAGCTTTAGAATCCCCAAACGCGAAAATACCGATATATTCGCAAATCACCGAAGAGAATTTACCACAACCGAACCCAATTTTAAATCCCACAACAGAAGTTATACCGCCAAGAACATTACAAAAAATTAAAATCCCTGTTAATATACAATCTGGCATAGGTATTCTAAATTACACACAATTGGATGAAATGGAAATTCCCCATTGTTTAGTAAATATAGAAGATAATTTTGCTTTAACTACAATTTTAAACCCTACGGATAACCCAATTCAACTTGATATTTTTGAACCCTTTGAAGTCGAACCTGTCGACGCTAACGAAGTAAATTTTATAGAAAATTCCGATTCCGATAATCTGATAGTTACCAAAATTTAGAAATACACTTGGAGAACAAATTAAAAGAAAATCTAAAAAACTTACGTCTACAACACTGCAATTCTGAAGAACGAAGAAGAAGAACGAAGAACGCAACCAAATTCGAAAACTTTGCCTAGAATTCAAAGATATTTTTTATTGCGAGGACATTCCTTTAACTTTTACAAACCAAATTAAACACCATATAAATTTAACTAATGATTATCCTATTTTTACAAAAAGTTATCGATACCCAGAAGTACATCGTGAGGAAGTTAAATCCCAAATTTCAAAACTATTAGCTCAAAATATTATTCGAGACTCAAACTCCCCGTGGTCATCAAAAATCTGGATAGTTCCTAAAAAGCAAGACGCATCTGGAAAAACCAAATGGCGTATGGTTATTGATTATAGAAAATTAAATCAAAAAACTATTGACGATAAATACCCTCTCCCGAATATTACTGATATTTTAGATAAACTAGGACGCAGTTGTTATTTTACTACACTTGATTTAGCGAATGGATTTCACCAAATCGAAATGAACCCTTCCAATATTCCAAAAACTGCATTTAGTACTGATACCGGGCACTATGAATTTCTACGCATGCCTTTTGGTCTTAAAAATAGCCCTAGTACCTTCCAAAGGGTTATGAATAACATATTAAGAGGCTTACAAAATGAAATATGCTTTGTCTATTTAGACGATATTATTATTTTTAGTACATCCCTTCAAGAACACATCTCTAGACTCCGCGAAACTTTTACCAGACTTCGAAATGCAAGATTCAAAATCCAACTCGACAAATCAGAATTCCTACGATAGGAAGTCCAATATTTAGGTCACCTGGTTACAACAGATGGTATTAAATCCTTTCTCGGCTTACTCGGTTACTACAGACGCTTTATCAAAGACTTTGCTAAGATTACAAAACCCATGACTAAGTGTTTAAAGAAAGACGCGAAAATAGAGCACACACCTGAATTTATACAAGCTTTTAAACACAGTAAGAATTTATTAATTAATCACCCTATATTAATTTACCCCGACTTTTCAAAACCTTTTATTTTGACTACAGACGCGAGTAATTACGCCCTAGGAGCCGTACTTTCCCAAGGACAAGTTCCCCATGATAATCCAATAGCTTATGCATCTAGGACCCTAAATGAATCCGAAATAAAATATTCTACTATCGAGAAAGAATTATTAAGTATAGTCTAGGCATGTAAATATTTTCGGCCTTACCTATTCGGACGTAAATTTTATATCTATACTGATCACAGACCCCTCGTATGGCTTTTCAACCTAAAAGAACCCAATTCGAAATTAGTACGCTGGCGTCTACGCTTAGAAGAATTTGACTTTGAAATCATATATAAAAAAGGCTCTCAAAATTTAAACGCAGATGCACTATCGTGAATACAACTCTATATTTACGAAAATCAATCAACAATTAATAACCCTGGCGAAGTAAATAAAGAAATTTTCGACTATTTAAAAAATATTTGTGAAAATCCAGAACTAGACGAAGACAAACCACCTGAAAACCCTATTCCAGAGACTTCACGAAAAATAAAAATAATTTCTGACATCCAAATAAGACCTCCTAACATACAAAAATCTGATACTGTTCATACAACTAACGCCGAAACTGAAAATGACGGAATCCCTATACTAGACGAAATTATTAATAATAAAACATATCAATATTTAATTAAAAAGAATCCCCTTGAAAGAATTAAAGTTACTTTTGAAAAATTTGAAAGTCATAATATAAATCATTGCGAAATTCCTAAAAATCCACAAATTATCTCAAATTTTAATAAAGAATATTTTTCAGGAAAACAACAAGCATATCTATATTTTTATGAAGAAGATTTATTTAATATATTCAATAACGTATATCTAAAAAAAATTAGAAAGTTAATATTAATACGCTGTACAAAATTACTAAATAATGTATCCAGTGAAGAAGATAAAAAATTACTTTTATTACACCAACATGAAAGTAAAACAAACCATCGTGGTATTTCAGAAACTTATGAAAGAGTAAAGTCAAATTATTACTGGCCCCATTTAAAGGATAATGTAACAAAATTTATTAATGACTGTGTAACGTGTCAAACTTTAAAATATAGTAGACAAAAATCGTATGTACCTCTAGTAAAAACAGAAACGCATACAAAACCTTTTCAAATCCTACATATGGATACTTTTATTTTTGAGAATCAAAATTTTCTCACTATATTTGATAAATTTTCCAAATTTGGACAAGCTTTTCCTTACGACAAAAACGCTAAATCTGTATGCGATAAATTAATATTATTCTTTTCATTTTTCGGCTGTCCCGAAAATATAGTTACGGATAAATTAACAGAATTTAATAACGATCTTTTAAAAGAGCTTCTAAAAACACAAAAAATTAATATCCACTTTACGACAACAGGTCAATACGAATCTAACTCTCCCGTAGAAAGGTTTCATTCTACTTTAATTGAACATTTGCGAATTCTAAGACAAAAGGAAAAATCAAAACCAGTCTCAGAAATAATCCCATATGCAATAATTGCTTATAATAGCACTACTCATAACACAACCAAATTTTCTCCACATGAACTAGTTTTAGGTCATACGAACTCCCGAGATCCTTTTGACTTAATAACTTAACTTTCTATACAGACTATGTCAGTTCCCATAAAGAAAAATTGGATACATTATATAAAACCGCTTTACAAAATACTGAAACACAAAAAATAAGAATGCTTGAGAAACATAATAAAAAAGACGATGAACCCGAATTTAAACTCAATCAAACCGTCTATAAAAAGTTTTCTCCAAGTTCTAGAAACAAAAGTAAAAAGAAATTTTGTGGTCCCTATAAAATAATCGAAATGATAGAAAATAATAAAGTAAAAATCGAGAAAATAGGCGATCCCACTAAACATGAAATTATACATATAAAAGAACTTAAAAGGCCACTTATTACAGATGGACCTACTTCATCCTTGGACGCTCCACCCGAGTCGATTCCCAGTTCCACATCCTGAATGAAAATCCAGGTATATTACCCTACAAGTTAGGAAATGCTCAAAGAATTATAAATCATTGGACTTTTGTACAAATATTCAATATTAGTAGTATAATCAAGGAATTTAAAAATATATCCCTAAAATATAAAAATTTAATCGCTACATTACGGAACACCTTTGAATTGAATAATGAATACTATAATTCTTTTGTTTTAATAAATAATATAGAAGAACAAATTGAACAACAAATATTTCAAATAACTCCTTCAATCTCATTAGATCATCGGAATAAACGCGGTTTAATAAATGGTTTAGGTAGCATAGTTAAAAGTATAACAGGAAACCTTGATCAAGAAGACGCCGAAAGATATGACACAGAAATTTTAACGTTAAAACAAAATCAAAATAACTTGAAAATAGCCATGCAGAAACAATTAACTTTATTGTCCGACTCTATTGAAACCTTTCAAAGTATCTCCAAAAATATTTCTCATAACCAACAAATCCTGGAAACAAAAATAAATGAAATAATAAGTATAATGAGAGAATATCAGTTGGATGCAACTGATATGTCTATTAAGATACAAACACACACTATTTTAACACAAATCTATTTAATGTATCAGAACATATACGATATCCTAGATGAAATTGAGGTTGCTATATCTTTTGCAAAATTAAATAACTTTCATAATGCTATTATTCACCCGAAATTATTAATAAAAGAAATCAAAGATGTTGCTTCGAAAATAAAAAACTGCCCTTTGAGCCTGTAACAGAGAACACATTAATGTTTGAAGAAATTTTGTTAATTAAAAGTTATGTAAAATTTGAAGAAATCATATTTATAATCGAAGTACCTTTAGCTGAAAAGAAAGCCTATAGTTTATTCCATATGTTCCCTTTACCCACGCCATATGAAAACCGATTTAAAGTAATTTTTCCAACTTCTAACTACTTATTGTATAATGAGAAATCTTATGGATTCCCAACAAATCCTTGTAAGAAAATATTAAATAACGAATATTTATGTACTAATATAAATACAGAAAGTTTTTCTTCAAATTTCCCTTGCGAAATTGAATTGCTAAGATATAAACACAATAACACCTCTAATCAGATTCCTGTCAATATAACGGAAATTCAAGTTAAATATGTTGAAATCAATAAATGGATTATTATAGTTCCTAAAGAAACATTAGCTTTTAAAGAATGTGAAAATAACAAAAATAACATACTTATGAAAGGAACATATTTGGTAGAACTAGAAATGCAATGTTTATTAACCCTAGACGATATCACTATAAAATCATATAAAAATCAAAGAAATAACTTTCAAATAATTCCATTACCAAAATTAAAATTTGGCAGTGAAAAAACGCTAAAGCTACGAAACATTCCACCAGTAAGTTTAAATACCTTGCATACTGAAAAAGTTAATAGCATTATAAAGGAAATTGAAAATCAGAAAATAGAAAATGAAAACTTATTATCAACCCCTGTATATTATCATAAAATTAGTGTCTGGAAAATTTTAATTTATGTAATCATATCAGTTGTCATATTTTACCTTTTGTACAGGTATTTACGACCTATTATTCAAATGAAATATTTTAAACCAAAAACCATTATCAAAGAAAATGAAAACGAAATAATAATTTAGGTCGTGAAAACCTTTAGGGTTTTACGCCCTTCTAAGAGGGGAGGAGTTATGTGCTGTATATTGTTTAGGTAGCATAGAAACTTGTATATGCAGCATAAGCCCAGCAGAGGTATTATATACGGGCCATAGACTAAGAGCAAACACTTCCTACTTGTATTCAATAAAGATCAGTTTTTTTTTAAAAACGACTTTGCGTCAACCCGCCTCGTAACTTGTGTAATAAGTTACCACCAAAATATTACTAATATATATCTCGGAGTATAACTTTTTCGGTGTTTTCAAACAAAATATTTATTTAACCTGTAACGAAGTTACTGCGCTTTTCGCTTAATTTTCCGCTTACATCTTACCACTAAATCCTAGTCGGCAACTGCGACTCCTCGTCACCATTTTCGAGTCCACCTAATCCGCTCGAACCGCCGATAGATGGCGTCGCGGACTACATCTAACCGCTGGACCCTAGTTCTCTGGCAATAATACATCGTCCGACCGGTCCGTTTGGTGTCTTCCGCCGGTGACCGATTGGGTAGGCCAGACCGATACTGGGTGTAAGCTTTCCCGATAAAGCTGGTATGTTGCATCGTGTTGTAATTTCCCGAAGTGAGACCAAGCTGAGTCGATTAAGCTGGGAAACGTCTCACAAACCGACAGTCTGCTGCTGGTAGGGCAGTATCAGTAGCAATTAATTATTGGGACTATTTTACACCGCCCTCTTTATCTGGTACTTCTGGCCGCTGTTTGGGGAGTATCGATAGCCAATTATCGGACTATCCAAACACCGCCGTTGAGCTTGCACCAGGTGTAAATAAATACCATTTGACTCCCTAGACTAAAAAACTTGCCGACTCCATAGCTTCCGCCGTGCTGGTGCCATTCCCGTAGGCTGTATATTATTCTGCATTGTTTACCCCATACCTAGTGTTTTCCTGTACTAATACGCACTGATCCTTTCAGAAAGCCGCTGCCCGTCGCCGGAGAAGATTTAATTTGGTTTAGAATTAATTATTTTTCTTCTACAGGGAGTAGCATCATTATGGTACCGTAACATTAGGCACACCTGTCTACCTAGAAAGACTTTTTTAGATAAATTCCGACTGTATTAGGTACTTCCCAGAAAGAAGACCTATTGACCCAGATTAGTTTCCGCCGCCAGCGCCCCGGAGAATCCGCCGTGCACTATTTCATTGAGTTACAGACTCTAATGAGGCGACACGGAAAGCTCATGCCTGAGGAACAAGTGAAATGGTTATACCGCAATCTGCTTCCAGAATACCAGCTCTATATCCGACCGTCTGACCTTATCGACTATTATAAATCACTGCTTTCCGCTGCCAAGTGCTACGAAGCGATCAAAGGAAAACGAGAACCGCCGATTTGTGAGTTCACCGACTGGTAGTGGACTTTCTTGTACTCCAGAGCGACACTACTCCGCTATTATTTAGAACCTGCAGCCATTGTCACCCGTCTACTGTATCGCCTCCCAACCGAGCATATTTACGCCGACTCAAGTATCCCCTGTGACAGCCGTACCGCTGAAACCGATTTCTCAAACTCTTCCATCGTCTACTATGATAACTTCCTTGTCTGTTCCGAAACCTGCTGCGACAGCCGTTCTTTCACCGCCAACTGTTCCCGAACGTTCACCGAGAGTAGTTTCGATACCACCAATACCATTGATTTCCCAACCTGTATCCCCAGTTAGCACTGTCCAACCAGCCATATCGACTGACGATATCACTCCCGCCGCAATCTGCAACATTGCCCAACCTTCCTCCACCCTCTGCTGGAGGTACGGCCAAACCGGACACTTGAAGTGAACTGACATGACAAGATCTTTGAGAAAGGAGGAAGATTTATTCTCCGAAAGCTCAGGAAACAAATTTGTTGAAGATATTTTTTGAGTTACAAGTTCAAAGTTCAGTTCATTTACTGTTAAGAATTTATTAATTTTCCACGCAACTTGAAAAAGTTGTCTTCTAACCAGTTTGTTGGCGAAAAACCCAATTAAAATTCAATGGATCTGTTTACGCCACAAATAAATTTTAGAAAAAGATTTGTATTTTTGTTTGTAACGAATAAACTCGAAAACTACTGGAATTATTTTAAAAAATTCTTTCACTAATAGAATTTATTATCACTGAGTAACATAGGCTATATTGTTAATAGAGTTAAAGAAATGTTTACCGTGCGAAGCCGAGACGAGCTGCTAGTCAGATATGATTTGTTAGGGTATACAGTGAAAAATATTTTAAATTATTACCAACTTCTATAGCCTGCGCAGAATTAAGTTTTTACGCTTGTGGGTATTTATAAAAGGAATCGATATATAAAAATTTACAATTTTCTAGTGTTATGCTATCTATGTGCAAAATTTCAAAAGGGCTTGTAGCTGTAGGGGTTATATTGTATTTTAGATTCAGAGGGTCTTTGTTAATATAGTCTTCTATAGTTCTTTTTGTTTTTGAGGCCAATAATAAATTTGTTTTATTCGTTTTTCCGTTTCGTCTATACGTCTGTGGTTTGTCTTACCTTCGTGGTAATTTTTTATTGTGTTTAATATTTCGCCTTCGTCAGTGACCTCAATTAGTTTTTGGTCCATTTAGTCATGAATTTTTGAAATACATTTGCATAATAGTACAAAATTTTTCGTAAAAGGGGTCATCAAAATAAAGGTAATATTTAATCTTTGGAACCGTACGCGTTCTTTGGCAATTTTTATAATTTCTTGTTCGAACTTATTTTTTAAAAATTGCACTAACATTCTGTGTTTTGTTTTATAAAATTTAATAGTGGATACATCTGCAGATGAACGGCTTACTTGTGAAATTATAATTTGATTTTTACTGTAATTTACAGGGCAGTCTAAAATAGGAATGCATAAAGTTGGGTGTTCTATATTATAAGTGAATAGTTTGGTCAGTTTGGTCGACTAATTCGTCATCACCTTATGTATCTCCGGGTTCTGCGATTAGAGATTGTATATATCGTCTTCATTATCTGCGGTTTCAGTTATGTCGGGATTAAAATTACAAAGTACTATTTCGCATGCAACCTTTCTGAGAACAAAATTAATCATTTGTTTAATTCTAGGCCAGTGTAACTTATCCAGTCCACAAGCTATTCATGGTAGAGCAAGAAACTTAATATTATTTTTAATTACGACTTCGGGTAAACTCTTTAAACATTGCCATACGGAGGCGTACTTGGATATTTGATTATAAAATTCTTTCGTTATTAAATATAAAATAAACCTTTATTTTCCTTTAAGAATGGCGATTTCGCCTACGTTTTAATTTTGAGATTTTAAATATTCTACTTACATTTTTTAATTTATTTTTGAAAGATACTGCAATTCCTGCTCTCATAACTAGATGTGCGGACACGCAATGTGTCAATGGAATACTTCCTTGACATTTATTGAAACAACTCTTTGTTAATTTCAGAAATAGTAATAATAATAATTTTATTTCCAAAGAATATTTAGAAAAAACATTCAAATGAAGATACAAAGATTATATAGTATACAGGGTGATTCAGTTCCGGTGCTCCACATGGGGATCTCGGAAACCGTAACAGATACGAAGTCGGTCAAATGGAGGCAAATTTGCGCCCAAAATTGCATAGGATTATTGAGTAAAGGACTATTATAGTCCACCTTACGAGAGAATACGAGCCTCAAGAATCTTTACTGGGCTTGCTAGGCGTTGTCGGATCGCAAAAACCTGTACAATTCTGGTGCACTAGCGTAATGGCTTTGGTTTATTATATTTCCTAAGGAGAATTATATTTTGAAGTTTGTTAACATTAGAAATTTTTTACTCGCATTCTTGAGGCTCGTATTCTCTCGTAAGGTGGACTATATCACTTTACTCGATGATCAGACATATAAATCCATAGCATAGGTGAAAACATTATTTAAAATGAGACTTCCTGTAGAATAGAAGGAAATAGAGTTCAAATCATCCTGAAGTATTGAGAAGTAAATTAGTGCTAGCCTATGCTATTTTTTATTTCCTTTTTTTAAAACGTCATAAATCCATAGTCTACTGAAAGAAAAAAAGGAAAATTATATTTTCTGGACAATAAAAGAAGATTAAATTCAAATATATTTGAAATATTGAGTGGAAACCAGTTTCATTCAATTCAGATTTCTAATGCTACCAATTATCTTTTCAATCCATATAAGACGTCAAAGTTGAACAATTATTTTTGATTTTTGACATTATTTTCAATTCCGATATAAAAGCGATATTTTCCACTAAAAAATCCACGAAAGTTCCGCATTGTAAATTGGAGGTATAGCGGACGTTATTTTTCATTTCTTCCATGTGCATATAATATGGGCTATAGTTCCCCGGCAAGCTCGAAGGTATATGGGATTTTCGCTGAACCGCCACAATTTCTAATTGTCCTGACGTCACAAGGATCCCATAGGATTAGCTTTACCTGGGGCGGCTTTGCCTAAAGCAAAACAGAACAAACCCTTTGAAGGTAAAGTGTATATGTACAGGGTGTTCCCGTATATTTTGACCCACCCCTAGAGCCTTTATTTTTCGAGTTACAAAAAAATTACTTAAATAAAAGTTGTAGGATTTTTTCTGAACCGCTAGGATCTGTTACTAGATAAAACAAATGAGCGTCGTAAATTTATGAAAAAATATAAACTTACTTTTTTTAACGGAATACCCTGTATATTTGTGGATTTTTGAATTGCACGCATTTTTCCGATTCCAACAATATAAATATGTTAAATGTTTGCTCTAAGCATTCGCATGATATTCCAAATTGCAGATAAATACGATCTTTATTTAATCAAGGTTGCCATGGAAAAACATTTCAACTTAGGCAAGAGCATTCCTGTCAATCCATTATTCTTGGGACAATACACCTTGGTACGCTACAACATTCATTTAAGTAATTTTTTTCTAACTCGAAAAATAGAGGCTCTAGGGGTGGATCAAAATATACGGGAACACCCTGTACGTCTAGAGTTTAAATATAATATGAGAAAAAGTAGGATACATAACACAAATGTAAACAAAATTATAGTCAAACTTCCATTTTATTGATTTTGTTTAAAAACGACTATTACGATAATTCATTCGTTGACGTATACACTATACACTGTGTCCCGGATAAGCATGAACAGCATGGGGATATTGCAAACGGTGAGAGATAGAGCAACGGTTAAATGGGGGAAAAGTTGCGCAATTTTGAGGTCAATAAAATGGCACAAACAGATTTCTAATATTTTTTTTCGTTTTTTAATAATTAAAAATAATTATTAGTTAACAATTTGTATCATTAGAAATGGAGGGTTCTTTTTCAAATGACGACAAATTTAACATGTCAGCAGTGTAGAGGCCGAACGAATTATTGTTGCAATTAAGCGAAGAATTTAGGTACTCCAAAACACAATGTGAAACTGTTTGCTGTACAACAACAGAGGAAAACACTTACCAGACAGGGCCGTATTTAAAAATATTAAGTTCTCGAAGTCAAAATATACTGTATGTTAAATTGTTGTCAATACTGATTAATATTTAGACTTCTTATTATTAAATACAGGGCCGCAATAGAAAAAAATGAATGAGAAAAAAAGAATTTTCAGTATAATTGTCTCAAAGCATTTTAAAAATATTTCGTGTCACACATCATGTTATTTGCAATGAAAAGCGCTTTCAAAATCTGAAAAAAAACTCCAGGTCCGTATTTAAAAAAAATAAAGTTGAAGATGGTTTCTCAAAAACCAAACGTTGTAGAACAAATCTAAAAACGCCATCTTAAAGCCCGTTAAAAAGTGCCATAAGGAAGTGTTTTTCTTTTTTTTTTCTATCTGTGATAACAACTTCAGAAAAAAATAAAATCGAAAACGCAAAATTTTACTTTCTTCAAAATAACTCAAAAAACGAAAAAAGATATTAGAAATCTGTTTATGCCATTTTATTGACCTCAAAATTGCGCAACTTTTTCCCCATTTAACAGTTGCTCTATCTCTCACCGTTTGCAATATCCCCATGCTGTTCATTCTTATCCGGGACACAGTGTATACTTTGAGCTCAGATTGTTGAAGAACGTTGAAGATATGCACATGCTGTAATAGCCGCTGCATTTCCCCAAATATCCCTGCGAGTTGTTTTCAGCATACCATGGCACTCATATGGCAGTTGTGGTAGCATACCGTGTTTAGTGTATCGTGGTAACATATATCATATTGTGTCGTGTTATATTGTAATAGAATACCAAATAATTCCAATTCGGTATAACAAGAAGGTCTTAAAAGGCAGTAAAAACTGATAATTCGTTTCAAACATATCGACGGTATCAAAACGTAAAGGCGTATCTCGAAATAAGCCCAAATTGAGTTAAGTACACCATTGAACGTTATCCTATATCTTCCGTGTTGTGACGAAGGGGCGTATCTTAATTCAGTATCCTTTAAATGTTATAGATCATTAAAGTTCGGGCGTTTCTCAAATATTTGGGTAAAATATTAAAACGAATAGCAGTTTCTCGAGATAGGCCCTAAGGGTCCACAATTGGAAATGAATATGCAGGCCTATCTCGAGATACGCCCACGATTTTGTATTTATAACCTTACGTTTTATGACATTGAATTAAGAGATTGTTACTGTTTTACGTGGAAATGAGTGTGATAGTGAACGAGGTGCCTCAGAAATATCAACAGCCCTCTTTAAAACCTTGCTGAAATATGATGAAAAATATGTTCATATACAGTTGACTTATTACTTATTTGCAGATGGCTGCGGTGGACAGAATCAAAATACCATTGTAGCAATAGCTACATTATTTCGCAGCTCAAAGTAATTGAAAAAATTAGTCTTCGATTTTTTACGACTACCTAACCGTGGGCAGAGTGAAGGAGACTCTGCACACAGTGCAATTTCATACGCCATTACCCTCACAATTTATACCAATTTTTCGACTGGCAAGACCGTCTAAACCTTATGAAGTGTTCACCTTAGCCTTTGATGACTTTCTAGACTTTAAAAAATTGAGTGATGATACTGGACTATGCCTTTTAAATGGACGGACATAGTTGAATTTCAGGTTGGAAAGAATTATATAGGTATCCCAAATATTTTTTAAAACAAGCCATTTGGACCAAAACCATAGATCTCTGACTTTAAAGCGACAAAAGGAATCAGTGCTGTCAAAAAACTTAACAATTTAAACCAAGGTAATCGACTCATATCGACAGAAAAGTTGATGATTTAGTCCTTACCTCACAAAAATAAAACCAAAGAATAGGGCCCTTTTGCATATTCTTGTTTAATTAATAGTTATTTATGTACCAAGGCACTGAAGTTCAACTTTTTATGACTCATGTGGAGTTTAGTTGCTGAGTCCTCTGGCCGAGGCAAATAAACCACATGAGTCATAAAAAGAACTTCAGTGCCGAGGTACATATTATATTTTTCTTGAAATCGGAAAAAAAATGTTTTATTAGGCAAGAAAATAATAATAAGGGATCACCCGTTCACGAACCGACTACGCGCGACGTTGCTTGACTTTACCGATCGCTCTAACTAGGACAAGTATAATGATGTACGGCACCTTCTGACAGGAAAACCAAACTGCTGCTTCTTGTGCAGCCGATACAACAAATCTATTGATTTTCAAATTTACTAAAATATGTATACTGAAGGATTGCGCTTCTATAGGAAATAATTTCGCAATGTGTACGAAAAGTTAAATGAGCCTTTATCGGCCGGGTTTTGAATATTTGGTCACTTTTGACGGGCGATTTCTCCGCGTCTGACGTTTGATGTTTACATCTCGCCAAGGCCTACTTATTGAAAAAATCGTACAATAATGGGCTACATTATTGTACGATTTCTGTGCTTTTAATGACGATTTTGAGACATTTTAATGCCGATTTCAAGAAAAAGTTATTATTTAGTTCCTTAATCAGTTTCTTAATCTGCTATAGCTTATTTTTGTTTATAGGCCCTTGCCTTATAAAAACAATACTAAAGAATAGGACTGTTTTGCATAATAATTATTATTTTTTAAGTAAAAGTTATGTCGCTCTTCAGTCAGTTTCTAATCTGCTATAGTTTTTCTTGTTCGACAGAGTTTTTACTGATTTAGTAATGTCTACCAATGTTTGTTTGAGTTATTAGCCCACGTAGGTATTACTACGTTTTTAGCTTATAATATTGTTGTTTAACCAGATTTTTTTGTTCTTTCTTGATTTTTTATCGTCTACCAAAGATTTTTGTTAATTTTTTATAACCATATATTTTTCCTTTTTGCTGTTTTTCTATTGATATTAGAATAGTTTTGTTTTGCCTTTGTTTTGAAAAGACAGTATCTGTATGTTTATTTTTTGTTTTAAAATAAAAAGTATGTTGTATTGACAATAACATCGAATTTTGCTATTTTTTCCAGACTCAAACCTAAAATTGAATAACCTTATTAGAAGGGCGTATCTCACAAATATTTTTTATTAGCTTGACGTAAAGGCGTTTCTCACACAAAAGTCTAAAAATAGTAAAAATAATTAATTTTTAATAAATTTCAGGTGCTTATAGTGTTAAGTAACTCTTCCGGCTAATAGTAGTCGTAAAATAAAGGTAATATATTTAGAGGTTTTCGAGTTATACATAAAATGACATGTCGAAATTCCTATAATTTGCTATACTGAAAAGTTGCAAAAAATGAGATACGCCTTTACGTCTTTTCAACGACGATATACAGTGTGTTTCACTTCAAGTCGAGACAATTCATTATTTTTTTACGGGTTGACCGATTTTCAAAAACTTTTTTGAAAAAATATAGTACTCCGAAAGATCTACATTTTGACACTAATTTTTTTCAGATTCGTCTTTTCCATGACCTACTACGATCAAAATTATACCCCCAAAAACTGCAAAAGTTCATTAGGCATTTTTTAGGAAAAAAATGAATAGCACAGTCGTATTGACCATATCCGAAAACTCCACATAAAAAGTTTCACGTTCATAACTTCACAAAATAGCTTCAAATATAGCAAAAATACGGTTTTTCAGAGTTCTCTCTACAAACAAAGAGATATTTTAAAATTATTTCTTTGCAGTTTGATTTCTACAATTTTAACTTATGTCTATTAAAAAACATAAACAATATTAAATTTTAGAAAGTATTTGCAATAAAAAGCCTCTTTTTTATTTGAAAAAAATTAAAAATTGATTGGTATTCACGTATCCGTATTGAAAATACTTTCTAAAATTTAATATTGTTTATGTTTTTTAATAGGCATAAGTTAAAATTGTAGAAAAAATGTAAATGTAAAATGAAAAATCGATTTTTTGCGATTTTTGGATTTTTAATGCGAACGCCCTGTCTAAGGCAGGGCAATGAAATCGTGGGAATTGATGGCTTATGGGAGCCCTAATCAAACTGCAAAGAAATAATTTTAAAATATCTCTCGGTGTTTGTACAGAGAACTCCGAAAAACCGTATTTTTGCTATGTTTGAAGCTATTTTGTGAACGCCCTGTATAAGTTATGACCGTGAAACTTGGTATGTGGGGTTTTCAGGTATGGTCAATACGACTGTGCTATTCATTTTTTCCTAGAAAAATGCCTAATGTACTTTTGCAGTTTTTGGGGGTACCTATAATTTTGATCGTAGTTCATGGAAAAGACGAAGCACTATATTTAAAAAAAAGTTTTTGAAAATCGGTCAACCCGTAAAAAAAATAATGAATTGTCTCGACTTGAAGGGAAACACACTGTATACACTACACAGCCATAGAAATTGCTTTCTAAAAATGAGACCATATTTATTATAAAAGAAAAACCACAAGTACTTAACCTTATAAGTGCTACTAACCAAATAAAATAGCGCCACACATAGGTATTTTAAAAAAGATATAATGTAGAAATTAGGGCACAAAAACATTGAAAAAAAAGTAGTCCAAAAAATATATATCCTAATTTAATGTAATCGGGCCAGAAATAAACAGATAGATACAGAAACATTTGTGTATATTTAATTATCAAGCAAATATTTTATTTTTAAATCCATTATGCTGAGGCATTTAAATTCGAAAGGGATGTCAAAGGATCGTTTAAAGATTACTGAGAGATAGCGGGGAGGCGACAGCCACCCGCGAAACCTAGTATTCAGATTATGAACATCAGAGCGAAAAGTCATTTTTTTATAAGGGTACGATGGCGCCCTGCAACAAATTATGAAATGATAGAAATATGCAGAGTGAAACTACCGTCTGCGCTCCATAGTTAACCATTTTTGCATCTTTAAGTTTGTGTGATATAGGTTCAATTTTTTTTATGCCATCAATGAATCTTCGACACGATTTTTGAAGACTCTCAGTTAACTTAATTTTCAAACCTACTGTTAGTGAATGCATGTATTGACACTGTGAGACAAGATTTTTCACAGCGTCAATACATTCACTTCCACCCATATGAATCTTAATCTTCATCTAATTTTTAGGTAACCGGCCCTCTCTAATTATGTTATCATTACGATAATAAATTGTTCATCTTATACAGACCCACTGGGTCCAAGCCATACGTTGACTGCACAATATTTTTATTGTCTATTTAATTCATAATCCCGGCCTTGTAAGCCAAAAATTTTATTACTTATAGTACACCCAATACATTTAATTATTTGGTAGCAGTCAGAAGTCACAATTTCATTTCCTCAATCCTCAATCGGAAAGGGCTAAGAAAAAAGTGAACAAGTCAGTAATTCCAAAACGAGTTCGTAAATTCCTGCGTTCGATAAAAATAACTATAATAACTAATAACACCTTTGAAACAGGAACTTTCTCATATTTCCTTGTAGTAATCAAAGAAAGGCTCAGATACGTCTCGAAGTTTTTAGAAGTTGAAAAATACTTCGAAAGTTAAATAATAGGGCTAATGGACTAACTACTGAGCACCGAAAAATAATTAATTTCTTCAATGTGAAAGCATCCATTCTAGTCATATCCAATATTTATTACAAACGTAGTAAATTTTATTACCGTTATTATATAGAGAGTGTTTTTTTGACATGTGGGGCTCTCTTCGGGAATTGATAGGTTACATGATAAACTAAAAAAGGCTCGTCAATGTTATGCCCTAAAATCGTTAGTTTCCTAGATGCAGCATGCTTTAAAAATATATCGAATAGTTACATTGGACTGTGCAAGTGTACAATGTAACTATTCAACCCAAATTTAACCATCAATAATTTTATGGAAAAATTACACCACTCTTTATACTTTTATAATTTTGTAATAGTTAAAAATTCAGGTGTATATTTGTGCACTAAAACTATTTAATACACATTACTCGTAGTGTAGGAATAACAAGAAGAAGGTTGAACGGTAATAATTCTTTTTTACCATTTATACCTTATACCTCCTACATTATAAATGTGTCATTACCATTTAAAATAATAATAATATAGTGCACAAAAGGATTTATTGAATAATAATAAAAATTGACCGAATTAGACCAAAAAAATACAAAGTTACTTATTATCGGAAAAAATAAGAATCAAGGTCACATCAATGGACTCAGTACCCCAACATCGGGCAGAGTTTAAATAGACACAGTACACTTTCTGGAACCAGCTCAAAAGCTCACAATCCAGAATATATTTCATATTTATGGACGCCCCACAATTAGTTCAACAGGCCAAACTCCGTTATTCTGAAAGATATAAAATTGAACCAGAAAAGGTTTTACATGGGAGTAAAATGTCTTCGATGAGATATTATATTATATTTCCTTAATCACCCACACTCCAACATTTGTTGTTTCAATGGCAACCCTCATTTTCCTTGACTATCGGAATAGTACTCTTAACTATTATTATTTTTAGCATTATCTCCAAAAAATAGCGTTGCTGAAGTCATGTTATCAAAGTTTCAGTTTTTTGACATTAAAAAACCTTTTTTTCTGCATTACTTTTTATAAACATAAATCTAGGAATGACTTATTTAATTTTGTAATATGGTTCGTGAACTTTTTTGCATTGCATTGTTTCCTTTTAGAAAATTTGAAAAATTGTAACCAAAACGTACAAAACAATGTTTTATACGTGTATCACTGCAATATTAATAAAAACTCAAAACATAAAATGTTACACATCGTTGTATTAAAAATAATAAAATGCAGGTATATATACATTTCAATGGCCAAGAAAAATGAGGGGCTGTCATTTGAAAAAAGAAATTATTAGAAACGCATTTTTGTCCGATGTACAACCTTTTTTATTCAAATTTTGTATCTTTGAAATTAACGGTGTTATGGCCTGTTAAACTAATTCTGGGACAACCCCAAACGTCCTGTATACATTTTTGGTTATACAGGGTGTCCCAATAAGGACTCCCGTCGCCGATATCTCCGGAACAAAACAAGATATTTTAATTGTGCAAACGCCGTTCGCTAGGATGTGAAGAGGGCTTTATTGGCGTATAGATGGCGCTGCGGTGGAAATAAACTTTTCGATCCTAGGAACGTTGGAACGTAGCGCATCTGAAATGTTACTAGTTTCTGAGATAACCGCTCTACAATGTCATTTACAAAAAATGAGCTAACTCGCTTGAAATTAACTTTAGAGGAAAAAGTTATTAAAAATATCTTTGTAGTTCACTAGCACAAAGAAACTAGCGGCACGTGTCAAGTTATTACACATCCGGTGTGACCGGAAGTACCGGAAGTGACCCATTTTTTGGTTCAAAATGAACATACTGTACAATTTTCCCTCAAAATTGGAAAAATATACCTAATAACAATAACACCTTGTAGGTACATGTAGACAATGACAATTTGGCTGAATTTATTTTTAATAACCGAAGGTGACATTACAGAAATTAAACATGTATGTTTACAATAAATATGTTCAAAATTATTTCCATACCTAAATACGAGGAGCGGCTACAACACGGTTTTTACCGCATTCTCCATAAACTAATACCATATTTTAATTGATCCTCATTATTATAATTAACCATTATTACAAAAATTAATAAACTAATTAGGTAAGAAACAAATTGACAACGTTAGAGAATTACCTGGGCGTTTGAAGCTAAATATCATATTGAAACGATAGACAAAGACAGAGCCACCTTCGGTTAATAAAAATAAATTCAGCCAAATTGTCGTTGTCTAGATGTATACATGGTATACATGGTGTTATTGTTATTATATGACACTGGAAATTAAGTTTTTTCACTTTTGCGGGATAAATTATACAGTATGTTCATTTTAAACTGAAAAATGGGTCACTTCCGGTACTTCCGGTCAAACCGGATGTGTAATAATTTGACACGTGTGGCTATTTTCTTCGTCCTAGTGAACTAGAATGATATTTTTAATAACTTTTTCCTCTAAAGTTAATTTTAAGCGAGTTAGCTCATTTTTTGCAAATGACATTATAGAGCGGTTATCTCAGAAACTCGTAACAATAGGAAAATTGTCCATAGAACAAAAGTTTCTCCAAATTATACAGTCTTTCAGATGCGCTACGTTTCAACGTTCCTACGATCGAAAAGTTTCTTTCCACCGCAGCGCCATCTATACGCCAATGTCAAAATGAACGCTTAGCGGTTAAGAATAAAGCCCTCTTCACGTCCTAGCGAACAGCGTTTGCAGAATTAAAATATATCTTTTTGTTCCGGAGATATCGGCGACGGGAGTCCTTATTGGGACATCCTGTATTATACAGGGTGAGTCACATCTAAAGGCAGAACCGAAAACACAAGGTAGAACTCGCTAAAATAAGCACATATGCTTAATAAACATTAGCCCAAAAAAGCTTGGTTCTCCATATACAGCGTGTTGAAAATTTTCCAAAAATAACATATTTTTTTAATTTCTTTCGATCCCATTTAGGAATTCCAACCAAATTTGGTACACATTATACACTGGACGGTTGCCATTTTGTGGAATAATTTGACCCCGTTCCAATCACCAGCGGCGTAGGTACAAATAGTTACTGTAAATAATTATTGTAGAAAAAAAGTAGTACGGCCCTGTGCAAAACCAAAAATTTTTTTTTGGATAGCCCATTTAATTTGGAACAAAAAGTGCCTCTTGGTATTTTTTTTTTATTTCTGGTACAGTTTCTTCGTAATTTCGGATTTTTTAAACTAGTGTCAAGGTGATTATGCTGGCATTTAAAATAAAATTATTTGTATCTACGCCGCTGCTCATCTGAACAGGGCCAAATTATTGCACAAAATGACAACCCATAATATGTATAAAATAATTCCTAAACGGGCTAGAAAAAAATTAAAAAATATTTGGAAAAGTTTCAACACTCTGTATATGGAGAACCAAGCGTTTTTGAGCTAATGTGTAGTGCCTTCTTATAATTATCATTATCATTATCCATATCGTTATTTTATTTATTAGTTTAAACATAAATATAGCTATTCAGCAGTTTAGAATGTAGGACACTAAAGTAGGTAACTATAACAATTATTATATATGTGGAGACGAATTGAAGCATTGATAGAATAAAGATGTGACATCGACAACCAACTTGTTTGATTCCACAACATGGCGACCCTGCCTTTTCAACTATACTAGCAAGAATCCAAAAAAACTGAGCAGACAACGACATGAAATGGGAAAAAATCAATCAAAAGAAGAAACTGAAGTATGGAGCACGTCTAAAAGAAGAACAAGAGAGAGCAGTCAACAACTGGCCGTCCCAAAACCGGGAACCAGCAACGCGGGAACGGTCTCTAGTGTGGAGCAAGGCCGCTAGTCCGCAACGTGGGAGCTACTTTGCATGGCCACAACTGAATTCCGGCACCTCCTAGAGGAAATCAGAGTTTTTCACCGCAATTTAAGCAAGGACCCAGTTTCCAGGCGAGGAGCAGCAGCTACGCAAAGAAGACAAAACAAGGTAGATTAATTCAAAGACGAGTTACTAAAAATTAAAAGTAGATTTAACTTAGTTAAAGTTGAGGAAAAGGATATTGTAGAAGCTAAGGGTTATATTGAATCTATAAACAAGTATTTTAATATCTTAGATAAGCTTTTGCAAGAAAGAATTATAATAATTAGTCAACAAGCAAGCAAAGTCCAGCAGGACGACAATTTAGATAGTTTCAGTAGTTCAGATTCAGAAAATTGTCACAACATACCTTTAAGAGTCACTAAAATGGATTTTGATTTTAAAACAGCAACTCAACTCTTAACAGAATTTTCGGGGGAAGCTGACAAAGTTATTGATTTTTTAGACACTGCAGAATATTATCATGATTCCCTTAAGGACGAAACTAACAAAAATTCATTACTCCAATTTATTTTGAAAACCAAACTAAAAGGTAAAGCAAAAAATTCTATTATAACTACACCTAAAAATTTCACAGAACTTAAGACCTACCTCACTGATCGATTTAAGCCACGAAAAACTTTAGCATCAATTCAATCCGAACTAAGTAAAACCAAACAAGCAGAAAAATGTATCTCAATTTATGCCTCCGAAATAGAATCTCTCATTAGTGATTTAAACATAGTTAGTCTGAACTCTCAAAGTAGCAGTGCCCGAGAGCCAATAATTCAACTAAACGATCAACATGCTCTTAATTGTTTCAAAGCAGGTTTGAATAGGGAAATAAAAACAGTCGTGTTGGCCTCTAGACCCCAAAGTTTCACTGAAGCTGTGGAAATCGCCCTAGATGCAGAATGTTCTCAAAGTCCTTCGCAAAATAACGTTTACCGTATAAATCGACAATATAACATAAGGGGAAGAAATAATAGGTACTCAGGAAATTTTAGAGGAAATTATCGCGGACATGGACAGTACCAGTTTAGAGGACAAACCAGCGTACCTAGCGGTTCGTACAATGGTAACATAGGTCGCGGCAGAAGTAATTTTAGAGGTAATTTCAATCACTCTTATCGCGGAAATCGTAATTTCAGATACAACAGGTATAGGGGAAATCAAAATATTCGCTTTATTGAAAGGAACGATTCAAATCCGGGAAACGAGGTGAGCCAACTTCCACTGAATCAGTCGGCAACAGTAGGAGAGTTGCATGGTCACCCGAAACTAATTTGCATAACCACAAATAATTCAAACTATGTGAATATTTACTGTGAAATGACAGGTAAAATCACATCTTTCTTAATAGACTCAGGAGCCGATGTAAGTCTTTGCAAAGTTGGCATAGTAAACAAAGCACAAAAATATTTCCCTGGAGAAAAATGCGAAATAGGTGGTATAACTCCTCACAAACTTTACACTTTAGGTCTCACTGCAACAAATTTAGTCGTAAGAAACAAAGTTTTCTCACAAGAATTTCATTTGATAGACGATAACTTTCCTATTCTTACAGATGGCATAATAGGTAGAGATTTTTTGATAAATTATACGTGTTTTATTGACTATCTTACTACTATACATACGAATCATACTCAAATAACACTCCCCATGAAAACAAAATTACCGCTCGTCGACAAAATAACTATCCCAGCGCGAACCAAATTAATCCAAGCCGTAAATAAACACATTAGCGAAGATAGTATAATTCTTAATAAAGAAATAACCCCAGGTGTATTTTTAAGTAACACTCTAGTACCTAGTAAGGGCATCCCTCATTTTTTCTTGGTAAACACAACCAGTGAAGATGTAATTATCGATAATAATTTTAGCGTAGATATGGAACCCATTGCAAATTATGAATTATGTGTTATTACTGACACAAGTAGTGCGCAAGACGTTGCGCACAGATCAGCAAAACTGCTTAATAACATACGATTACAAGGTGAGGACAATAAGGCTAACAAAACTATTCTAGATATTTGCATGAATTATAACGACATATTTTATTTGGAAGGTGATAAACTTCCGGCAAACAATTTCTACAAACAAAAAATTTCATTGCTTGATGAAAATCCAGTTTTTATAAAAAATTACAGATTGCCCCATTCCCAGAAGGAAGAAATAAAAAATCAAGTTTCACAGTTATTACGCGATGATATTATCGAACCCTCCATAAGTTCATATAATTCACCATTGTTAATAGTAAAAAAGAAATCGGAGGACGAAAATAAAAAATGGAGATTGGTGGTAGATTTTAGACAACTAAACAAAAAAATAGTAACAGATAAATTTCCATTGCCCCGTATAGAAGATATTCTTGATCAATTAGGTAGAGCGAAATATTTCAGTACTTTAGATTTGGCAAGTTCATTCCACCAGATAGAGTTAGAAAAAAAATCTCGCCCTCTCACAGCCTTCTCATCTGACTCAGGTCATTATCATTTTAAAAGACTTCCTTTTGGTCTTAGTATTTCAACAAATAGTTTTTCCAGAATGATTAGCATAGCTATGGCCGGACTGGACGCAGACGCTTTATTATATGTAGATGACATCATCGTTTTCGGATGCAGCCTAATGCATCACAACAATAATTTGACAAAGGCTTTTGAAGGATGTCGAAAATACAATTTAAAACTTAATCCGTTAAAATGTAATTTTTTACAGAAAGAAGTAATATATCTAGGTCATTTAATCTCTGATAAAGGCATTTTGCCTGACCCAAAAAAATACGAAGCCATAAACAATTACCCGACACCGCAAAACGCCGATGATGTAAGACGCTTTATTGCATTCAGGAACTATTACCGTAGGTTCATCCAAGAATTTGCAAGCATAGCATACCCACTGAACCAGTTATTAAAGAAAAACAAACCGTTTGTTTGGTCATCTGATTGCAACAATTCTTTTATAAATTTAAAACAAAAACTGATTGAACCTCCTATTTTACAGTATCCGGATTTTCAAAAAACTTTTATTCTAACTACTGATGCCTCAAATTTCGCTTTAGGTTGCGTTTTATCCCAAGGCATGATTGGCGATGATAGACCCATCGCATATGCTAGCAGATCCTTAACGAAACACGAATTAAATAAACCTGTGATAGAAAAAGAAATTTTAGCAATTTACTGGGGAATCACTTATTTCCGCCCTTATCTTTTTGAAAGAAAATTCATTGTGATAACAGATCACAGACCTTTAGTCGGTTTATTCAGCCACAAAAATCCTTCTTCAAAATTGACGCGAATACGCTTAGAATTACAGGATTATGATTTTGAAATACAGTACAAACCAGGCTCAGCCAATACTAATGCGGATGCTTTATCAAGAATTCGAGTAGATTCAGATATGTTAAAAGCACTAATACCAACAACTGTAGCAGTGACAACTCGCTCTATGGCAAAAAACGATATTATCGGTCCAAATGGCAATCAAAAGTCACTAAACATACCAAGCCAACAGCCTGATCAACTGGGGACTTGGGAAGTGACGTCATTAACCGAAATTACAAAATTAGGGAAACAAAAATTCAATATTATTGACAAGCGCGCTAACTATCAAAATAAATTTAAAAATAATATTGAAATAGAAGAGAAAAATGTTAAAATTACACTACTGAGCGATAATCTGGAACAAAACTTAGGTACTGTTCTGGAGAAACTTGTAGCGATGAATTTTAAAAAGCTAGCACTTTCGTTAAAAGACAATATATTTGCTTATTTAGAAGTCATGACTTTCAAAGAAATGTATAATGAAATATATAAAAAAATACGACTCCGGAATAATTATTTTGTTATATGAACCCCCAATTAAGGTAGAATCAAAAAGATTACAAAATGAGCTCATAGAAAAATACCATAATTCTTTATTGGGAGGACACACCGGTGTGAAGAGAACAATTAATAAATTGAAATAAAAATATATATGAAAGAGTATGTCAAAAATGGTAAAAAAGTTCATATCTAATTGCGAGAAATGTCATAAAAATAAGGTCACTAGACACACAATTGAACCAATGGTCATTACAGAAACTCCGTCGACTAGTTTTGAAAATATCTCAGTAGACACAGTAGGACCATTAAAAATCACAGAAAGCAATAACCGTTACATCTTAACTATAGAATGCAATCTAACTAAATTCATTCAAGCTATACCTTTAGAAAGTAAACACTCTAAAAGCATAGCCAAAGCGTTATTTGAGGACTTTATGTTAAAATTTGGAATTCCAAAAATTTTGAAAACAGATCTAGGCACAGAATACATAAACGAAACTCAAAAATTAATTAATAAGTCACTAGATATAAAGCATAGCACTTCAACTGCTTTTCATCATGAAACTTTAGGTAGCTTAGAGAGAAATCACAGAGTTCTAAACGAATATTTAATCACATACTCAAATGGCTCAAATTGGGACACATTTTTGCAATACTTCGTTTTTGCCTATAACACAACCCCTCATTCGGTAACGAACTACTCTCCTTATGAATTAGTATTTGGAAAAATTCCAAACTTACCAAATGATATTTACAGTACGTCTAACCCTGTATATAACACTGATAATTACGCAGATGAATTAAAATATAAACTAAATGAAGCACATAAGAGAATTCAGGAGCTACACAACAACGCTAAAACAAAGTCTAAGTCAGAGTACGACGAAAAAGTTAATCCTTCAAACTTTCGCATTGGAGATTTGGTGTTATTAAAAAGAGGTTTTCAATATAAATTAGATAGCCCCTATAAAGGTCCATTTAAAATCAGAAAACAAAATGGTGTAAATTCAACTATTCTAAACCAAAACGTAGAACAAACTGTTCACAATAACAGACTGAAATTGTACAAAAAAGGTGATTAATTGTTTGCTTGTTTTCTAAAAAAAAAGAAGAAGAAATTTTTTTTATATAAGTTCTTAGATAAGAAATACTGTATTATGTATTTATACTTGTAATAATAATTATATTTAATTAAGTTATATAATATTACAAACATAGGGTATAATATTCATAACATAATACATTTATTGGGTTAAATATGAATAGATATTAAGCAAACTTTTCGAAAGGGGAAAGGTGTAGTGCCTTCTTATAATTATCATTATCATTATCCATATCGTTATTTTATTTATTAGTTTAAACATAAATATAGCTATTCAGCAGTTTAGAATGTAGGACACTAAAGTAGGTAACTATAACAATTATTATATATGTGGAGACGAATTGAAGCATTGATAGAATAAAGATGTGACATCGACAACCAACCTGTTTGATTCCACAACATATGTGCTTATTTTAGCGAATTCTACCTTGTGTTTTCGGCTCTGCCTTTAGATGTGACTCACCCTGTATATAAATTTTGAAAAGTAGGGAGTTCTATTCATGAAATATAATTTTGGTAACACAACAGAGCTATATGGCATATAAGTGATACTTACCACTTTTATACAGCATCCACTGAAGAAGTCATGACCGGTACAACTTATCCGAATGCCGAAGATGTCGGAGAAAATCTCAATAATTATACCTGTACTTGCGCCTACGACGGTCATTTCAGCGAAGCAAACCATGGTATACCGGCGTGTGCGCCAGAACTGCGAAAGTGGTCTTATTATAAAGAAAACTATCGTCTTTTCTAGTATGAAAGTAGATTTCAAAAGCATTTCTGTTTTTTAATTGGAAACAAAAAAATCTATTTTCCCAAATTCAGGGCTCCATAGAAATATTAGTCCGCAATGTAAATTAATAGAACTTGGAACATTAGGGGTTCAGGGGATGCTGAATAAAGCTAGGTAGCCAGTTTTTCTATAAAAAATCGCTAATAGCATATTCCAAAAAATAACACCGAAAAAAAATATAGCAGGCCGTGGAATAGTGCTGCCACCATCGCGATATGGTTTACGAGTACACAATGACACACACACATCATCAAAATTATGGAGCGCATAACAATTTTACAGGGGTGTTCCGAATCAAATCTGATTAATACAGTAAAAAAGATTAACCTTTTTTGTGTGCATCACGTAGGAAAGGGCTAAGTCCCAAAGAGCCTCTAGCGGTATTAGAAACAACAGCAGAGCAAACTCAACTGCTGTACTGTTGTGCGCAGCGGAATTTCTTGAACGATGTTCACATCTGTATAATGAAATAAGTTATTGGTATTGGTAACATGCGTTTGTAGTATACGCTGAATCTAGCCGTCCGTGATCTTAAAGATACAAAGTTGCTATCTCTTCGTTGAAAATACCAGTTCTGTAGAATTCCTTCATTAACATCTTGGTTGGTGCTTGTCCGAATACTTGGTTCAATTGATAATATTATTTATAAAATTTACCCTTTTCATATGTACAGATAAAAGCAGGTCTGGTTAATGATTAACTATTCTTAAATTACTTTAATAGGTAGCCATAATAAACTTATTCCATTAAAAAAATAAAAATAGGTCACATAATTAAGGGTAGGCCACCTATCACAGGTAGGCCGCACCCTAAAGCATGTTGATCTGTAAGAAATTATTTCATTAATAAATTTATTATATGTAGATATGCACCAACATTATAATCAGCAGATTATAATATAAATAAGTACCTACTGTTTTAAAAACGTTTTAGTCTGGGCCAGCTGAAAATATCATCTGTATTTATGACATGTAAAAGGAACTTACCTCAATAGGATGACACAACACTTTATAATAATTTAGGCATGTATACCTGAACTTTAGGAGGCTATATTTTCACTGATTCCCTTTACTAATTTACCTAAGCACACCGAGATTATCTGATAGTGTGCCATTGGTGGTTTTGTGCGAAGCCAGAAAGTAGATCAGGGCAATTTTATTTGTGATTTTCATAGTAGGTCGTTCCAGTTTGTCAACATGCTATTCCTGGTTTCACCGGTAAAAACTCCACAACTGCAGAGCCCCTATAGTTTGGCTTAAATCTTATCTAGAGTAACAAAAGCGGCTCGTGTCATTAAGGCTGGGGCTTTATTGCAAATTGAATTATCTATCTGATATTTTTAGGTGAGATATGGATACGATCGGTTTGTTGTTGTAACTGAGCAATATAGGTTTCGTTTAATTTTATGAACAGTGTTCTTCGACTGGATTGCGAATAGTAGTGTTAATAAGAATAAATAACAAACATATTTTACATATTCTTATTCTCTTGATTATGGAATTGATGGAAATAAACATGGAAAAGGGGTATTTTTGGAGACATTAATAGCTATTATAAATAGGAACATACTAATTTTGAATTATAAATACTAAAACAAAACTGAATAAGAAACATTTTCATATCCCCATATTCACCCATTCCGATTAATTTAAAGTACTTATTTGCCCATTGAAATCTTATGGTTCAGATCTTTTTAGTAAAAATCAATTCACACGGGAATGAGGTGCAAATGAGGGGATAAAAATGTACATTATTTAATTTTATTAGACAAGGTATATGCACTTTGCTGATGATCCATATACGTTTTCTTACAATTGAACAACCGTGCCGATACGGGGTGTCTTAGAGTCCGTAGTCCAAATTTGTGATTTTTTCGATAAAAAATAAAAAAAAATTATCCCTTTTAAATCAATTTAAATGTTACAAAACGTCGAAAAGCAAAGTTTAATAAAAACACTGTTTGAAGTATGCCTTATTATAAAATAGAACGTAATTATGAAAATATTCCATGGCTGACTGTGAAAATTTTAAAAAAATCAGAAAATTAGCCATAGCTATTTTATTTTTTATAATAACTATGCCGAGTATTATAATTTTTGGAGAGCTCAAGAAATGGCCGATTTGATAAGGCCACAGCCAACTATGATTTACATTTAAAAAAAACAAAAGTTTATGTCATATCTCCAAAATCACAAACAACATAAAAAATTGGATTAGATTATCTTATTAAGCCCAAAATTATCTACAATTTTTGTCTCTACAGTTTTTCTGTATAATCAGAAATAATGGAGCTACAGAGATCTGATGAAATAGCAAAAAATCACTCTTTTCAAAACATCTAGTGAGCCATGAACTTTTTTAAAAATCCAAAAGGGCATTAGATTGAGCATTCAAAACTGCAATTTTTCCCCCATTTAACCCTTGTTCTAGCTCTGCTAGTTTCCGAGATCCCCATAATGGGCATCGAAAAAAACTCACCCTGTATATAATATAGCGTAAAGTTCAGTTACAGATAAATTCAACTATATATATATTGCTGAATTTATCTGTAACTGAACTTTACGCTATATTTTCACTGATAGTCATAACAAGATTATCTTTTGATAGTGTGCAATTCGTGGCTTTGTGCGAAGCCAGAAAGTAGATCAGGGCAATTTTCTCTCTGATTTTCGTTGAAGTAGGTCGTACCAGTTTGTCAACATGTTATTCCTGGGTTCACCGGTAAAAACTCCACAACTGCAGAGCCCGTAGTTTGGCCTAAATCTTATCTAGGGTAACAAAAGCGACTATCTGATATTATTAGGTCATAGATAGGGATACGATGGGTTAGTTGTAACTGGGCAATATATGTTTAGTTTAATTTTATGAACAGTGTTCTTGGACTGGAATGCGAATATGAGTGTTAATAAGAATAAATAACAAACATTTTTTTAGATGTTCTTATTCACTTGAATGTGGGATTGATGAATATAAGCGAGCAAAAGGGATAGGTACCTATATTTGGGGACAATATAATAACTATGAAGAACAGGTACATACTAATTTTGAACTATAAATATTGAAACGAAACTGAGTAAGAAACATTTTCATATCCCCATTAACACAAAGTACAATGAATTTAAAGTACTCATTGAAATCTTATGATTTGGATTTTTTTAGTAAAAATTAATTCACATGGGAATGAGTTGAACTGGGGGGATATACAAATTTGCATTATTTAGTTTTATTAGACAAGGTATATGCGCTATTCTGATGACCCCTATGCGTTTCTTCCCTTTGAACAACCATGCAGATACAGGGTGTCCCAGAGTCAGTATTCCAAACGAAGCCATCGCTAGGATGATCTTGAATATTGAATATAGGGTTTTTCCGAAGTTTGGCGGTTTCTAAGTTATTTGAAGTTGTACGATTTTGTACCATAAAGTATTCAGTTTTCTAAGTTAAAGCGTTATCAGTTATTAAGTTAGATTTTGCCTAGGTATAATGCGGCTTATTAAATATTGTTCATTGCTACAAATCATTATTTGATCTGTTGTATATAATTTTGTAATATATATCGAGTTATCTTTTGCTCAATCTAGTTATCTTTTGCCCAATATTTAAATAACTTCCCTAAAAGTAAAAGAACTCGTGCTCCCTTGTGGCTAGCTAATCTGGGAGAAAAATAATGTAGTAGCGGTTCTTTATGGAACAGAACTCATTATACACTCTATATATCCGAAATTGTTTAGTACAGTTTGAACCGATTTAAGGATTACAAAATTTTTGTTTTTTATGCCCAAACAAATTCTTTTACTCGCCTGGTGATGTGAAAGTTATATACAGAGTGTCTCACTTAAGAGTGAAACAACCTTCTAACTTCTTTAATTAGGTAGATGGCATTGCTGCCACTTATTTCCAAAAAATTAGTTGCCTACTCCAAAGTCAAAGCCGCCTCCGATGACGCAATCGAGGCTAAAAATCCGAAAATCATATTAGACTGGATTTGCATTTTGACCAAGGCGCGAAGGCCTGAAGAAGCGGTTTTGAAGACTTTCTAACAAAACAATTGAGGCGAATATCTCCAAAAATAAAGATTTTATGGATTTGTACATTTATAAAAGTAGACACATTTATATGTACCGCCACACACGAATATCCAATAAATTAATTAAACGTTACCTTGGTTGCGTGACATACATGTTGGGAAACACTTACTCGACCACGCGTACTTAACTCTTAATGTTTCATACTATTATGCCCGTCAGTATTCAGTTACAGGAGAGGTGTTGGCCTGGACGTAAACACGTCAAATAAAATTTGAAACCTAGTGCCATTGGCCTATTAGTTATGTACAAGTTTATGTGTTCCACTGTTTGCGGTTTAAATGGAGCTTAGCTCAGGGCGTCTCAAAATACTCTATTTCTGTTTTCAGTTCATGAAAAAGATCGGATTAATTAAACAACGTTTGTCTCAGCCATAATATGTACACCTGCAGATGTCGGATTAGGGAATACGAAAACTAAAACCAACGCTCGATACGTGTAACTGCATAATTAAGTATATTTCCCTATAGGAAGACTAGGTGCAAAACTGGGTTGAGGTTTCCTAATATACAAATAGTGTCTGGGTACATGTCAACATTGGCAACATCTAGAAATCTATCAATATTAAAACATTGCTTTAAATTATGACTGGCGTCTTTCACCATTCGTACAAATTTTTGTTGTGTGGAGTGAGCAGCGCTCGTCTTGGAGTAGGGGAAAGTTTACCCTTTCCAGGATTTTCTCGAAGAAGACTAATGAGGCGATATGCCTGAAGGAAAGAAGATTACTTTTTTCGGAGAAAGTAGGTATATTGTTTTGTATTGTTTCTTAAATAAACAGTAAAACATTCTTGTGTTAAAATTTCTTTTTCCATATTTACAATATGTTGATAAATGTTTTGTTTAATTTTCTTTACGAATCTGATTAAAAGTATACAGGTATACTGTACAAGTATAAATTTCTGCAAAATTTCGCCTGCGGTGGACTTTAGTAGCCAGTCACACACGTATATTTTGTATTCTTTAATCCTCACTTCAAAATCTCATTAAACATTAGAGATGTTCTTACCCAACCTCTTTAATAAATAATTTTGGATCCAGAAAAGAATGTTAAACACGAAAATTGTAGGACATTTTCTTGCGATCTCAATCTGAAAAACATTATGTTTTTTAATGGATCACCCTGTATAATTTCGGTTATTTGAAATCTACATCAAATTGCGAGTCCAATGATATAATACAGTGTGTCCCCAGAAGGGGTACCGCACTCTTGTAAATGACTAAAAAATTTAGAGTTCAAATTTGACCTTTTGGGGTTCAGCCTGCTTGGTTTGAAACTATTTTGTGACATAATTGGAAATTTTGATAAAAGTATTTTGTACATCAGTAAAGTGCTCTTTTTGTAGGTTTTACGATAAAATGTTATAAAGGAAACTTATTCAGAATGAAAAACTGTGTAGGTTTGCAAAATTTCAAAAGTCCACGAATACTTTGATTTTTTGACCTTTCTTTCATTTTTTTTAGAAAAGTGGCCTTTCTGTTGCTTTCACGTCAAAATGTTATAAAGATAACTTATTCATAATGAAAAGCTGGGTACGTCTGCAAAATTTGAAAAGCCTAGGCCTACTTTGATTTGTTTCTGCCAAAAAATAAAAAAAAATGGGAAAAGGGACAAAAAATCAAAGTAGGCGTACAAACCTACTCAGTTTTTCATTCTGAACAAGTTTCCTTATTAACATTTTCTCGTAAAACCTGCAGAAAGGGCACTTTACTGCTGTGGAAAATTAGTTTTTTGAAAATTCCCAAGGCATACGTGATTTTTCGAAAGTAAAATTATGTCACAAATTTGTTTCAAACCAAGCAGGCCTGAACCCCAAAAGGTCAAATTTGAACTAGAAATTTGTTTTTCGTTTACAAGAGTGTGGCACCCCATCTGTGAACACACTATAATATATATCATTGGATCATACAGAGTGAGTTTTTTTTGATGATCGGTATGGGGATCTCTTAAACTAGCGGAGATAGAAGGAAGGTTAAATTAGGAAATAATTGCAGTTTTGTAGGCCCAATTTAATGCACCTTGTGGATTTTCGAAGAAAGTCATGGCTTACTAGACGACAGCTGTCATTTTCGAGATATGACACAAAATTGTGTTTTTTTTTTAAATGGAAACCATTTTTAGAGACCATGTACAAGTATGGTTTCCATTTAAAAAAACACAAGTTTGTGTCATATCTCGAAAATTGCATCTGTCACGGAAAGTAGGACATGACAACCGCATTGGGGACACAATTCCCTACATCTTTTGTATCTACACTTTTTATCTAAAATCAGAAACAAATAAGTTAGATGGATTAGAATAAATCGCCAAAATTTCGTTTTTTCAAAATATAATAGTAAGCCATGACTTTTTTCCAAAATCCACAAGGTGCATTAAATTGGGTCTACAAAACTGCAATTCTCTCCCCATTTAACCTTCCTTCTATCTCCGCTAGTTTCCGAGATCCCCAAACTGATCATAAAAAAAACTCACCCTGTATATTACATGTGTTATACAGTGTGTTTCTGAATTATGGTGCCAACGTAATATGATAGGTAGAAAATGTCATTTTGAACAAAAAGTTTCCAATAAACATTGGGTTCTAAAATGCATAATAAAAAATTTACCGGGTGATAAGGATACAGTTCCAAAAAAATATTTTTCGCAAAACTTCTACGCAGAAGTTATGCAATTTAAATGAAACTTGGTGCAGTCCTTCGCTGAAGAGCAACATTTTCGTGTAGCTCAATGGGTTTTATACTCATAACTTTTTTGAGGTTATCTTTTTTGGACTTGCAGGTTCATCATTTTAGTGCATCTTTTCATTTTGCAACAAAAGGGTACTCTTTCATTAATACAAAATCTACCGTTTGCGTTGAAATTGGCAAAATGTGCCACAAAACACCTGTCGACTCCGCAAAGTTCGAAAAATAAAATTTTCAACTACCGCTTCAAATTTTACAAAATAATTGTACCATTTAAAGTGACATAAATTCCCTATGTACAATGTAACAAAAATTGTTCGCTTTCAAAATGAAACGGATTGAACTCGACAAAATTTTCACACCATATTTCAAGAAAAGTAATGATGTTTTAGTCAATGCCTATTTGGCACTTTTTCTCAGTTTTGAACGTACATAACCCATTGGGCTACCCCGCCCCTCCGCCTCTGGGCGATGGGAATAAATTGTTTTTACACGAAATTGTTACACTTCAGCTACTAAAGGACTGCACCAAGTTTCATTTAAATTGCACAACTTCTGTAGAAGTTTTTGCGAAAAAATATGTTTTTCCAACTGTACCTTTATCACCCTGTAACTTTCTTATTATGTATTTTCGGGCCCATGTTTTTGTTCAAAATGCCATTTTCTACTAGTCATATTATGTTGGCACCATAATTTAGAAACACCCTGTATGCACATACACTCGAATCGTTTGCTAGTTTGCATCCATATACATTCCCTAATGTAGATATCTTTTTGTAATTGACTGTAATAAATTCTTATTAATAGAAGTATATTGTAATTTGAATTATTAATAATAATCTTTTCTGTAGTTGGAAAAGTTAAAATTATTTCAACAACTAATTTAAATGTGGTGTTCAAATATTATTAAGTAGGTAGACATAGTACTTGTGCTAATTTAAACCTTCCATCAGGTCAATTTCCTTTATTACTATCTCTTGTTTTGAATTCAGGGCAATTTTGCGTTTTGTAGGTATTTATTTGATTTGTCAAATGTGATACTAAAATAGAATATTCAAGAATAAATCGATACTTACTTAACCCAATGTACCTATTATTGGTACCATTGGAAAGCATTTTCAAGGTGCTTTTCAATGATGTATCACAAGTGGCGGGTTGTCATTTGAGATTTTAAAGCTGGGGTGGGCGGGGCTTATGGGGTTGGAGGAGGGGCGTCACTTTATACACCATTTTGTTTTCCCCTCCATACTACAAAAACGGGTTTTGCCGTTTTTTGTTACCTTTTTTATTTTCGGAGATATAGCCCATTGAAATTTTTCAAAATATCACACGGTATAGCACTCAATAATATAACTTTTTTCTTGGATAGTATAGTTATAGTAAACCATTTATAATTACTTATACTGTTCGACTCACATTTTAATGAATAAAGTGCGCAATAAACCCAAAACTGTCAAATAAAAATCGTAACTGTCAAAAACTGTAAAAAAAATCGTAAATATGGCTGTAAACTGGCGAACGATTCGAGTGGACATATAACATATGTATCGCAATTTCATGTCGGTTTAAAATATCCTGTAATATACTGGGTGATCCATTAAAAAAACATATGTTTTGTCTATATCTGAAAAATGCGACTTTCAATTGTTTTTCTGATAATGGCATTGAGATCGCAAGAAAATTTCCTAAAACTTTCGTGTTTATCATTTTCTCTAGGTCAAAAATTTAAAAATTAAGGGGTGGGCTACATTTAAATAATACCCCTGTATATACAAGTCAATATGTTAAAAATAGGGAAAAATGTCGAATCGAGTAAGCTTAAAAATATTATGGGAATTATATGGCTAATTTACAATACAGTTAAAATATTTGTGGGTGTAGGTACCTAAGCTAAATTTTAGTAAGAATGTAGTTGTCGAAGTTGGCAGGCATTGCTCCTCTTCACCAATGATTCCGTTACTATTGTTACTATACCTACTGAGTTAAGCAAAATAATTGACTAATGACTAAAACTTTTTAAATATTTCTTTAATAAAAAAATGGAATAAAAGTTGTAGATATCAATTGTAATTTTTAGGGGACTTTCTATAACACCCAGTGATTTTATTTTTGATAAAACATTTTTACATCTATTATGACAGCTTTTAGAGGTTTTCGTTTGAATTTTGCACTATACACCTATCGCCCTAGCAGAGCAATTAATATTTTCCGGCCTTTTCTATTTGTTTGGACATTTGAACTGAAAGCTGTTCAACTACACCCGACCGCTAGAGTCTAATGTAACCTATTGAAACCTTCCTGGTCCCGTCGACATCTGTTTATTTGCTAGACAAACTTAAGACTGTGCCAACTGGGTTTCCGACCAAGTTTTGCACTTAGTTCGTTTGTACAATAAATATGACAGTGATATGTCGTGAGCACATGTGCCCGAGTAGCTCGTTATAAATTTGTGTGCCGGAAAGTTCGCTCTAATTGTGCGGGTACCCCTGTATGTTACTAAAAATGCCCTTCCTAAAGGCCCATGTTCTAAAATGTGTTTCTCGTTGGCGGAAAATTTGCTGTTTAATTCTCATATAGGATTTGCTTATTGTGTTCGCAGTTCTTTACTTTCTTTGCGGTATATTGTCCTGATAGACCGGGAGCCCACGACCTTTTTGAGTCGGTCATACAATTCCTGCTTGGACCCATATAATTATAAACTTTGTGTCAAACTAAAACTAATAGGAGTGATAGCGAGTTCCAAAGTGGAGGAAATCATTTAAATAAATAATTTTTAATTTGTCACAAAAGTCAGTTTTTTTAAGTAATACAATTCTGTAAAAAAGTTGTAAATTTCAAAAGTTTAGATGATTTAATATGACGCTGGCGCATTCCAAGCGGGTTTGGCGGGGGCAATCAAAGGTCCAAGCGGTTGTGAAGTTGCGCGAGAAAACACACTTTTTCATGTCATTCCATTCCTGCTTGCTTCAAGTATACTCATCAATAACATTATTATAAAGACTAAAAAAATTATCCAAGCGGTTTTGGAGGGGGTAATCCATTTTTTATAACTAAGTAAAGTTGCAATTTTTAATAAATTTTTTAAAGTCATTAAATTCCACTTGATTCCTCAATAGACATTCCAGATATGTTATATGGATAACGAAAAAAATTATCCAAGCGGTTTTGGAGGGGGCAATCTATTTTTTATACTGAAGCAAAGTTGCACAAAAAAACATGTTTTTCTAAGTCAATCCATTCTCGCTTGCTTGAAGTATACTCATTAATAACATCATTGTAATGACAAAAAAAATTATCCAAGCGGTTTTGGAAAATTATCCAAGGGGTCTTAGATAAGGCAATTCATATATAAGTACAGCTGAAATTTTCAAAATTTTAGTTAAAATGATTAAAAAATTAGTTGCATTGTGAAAATTTTATTTTTCACATTTAATTGATTAATAATAATTTGTATTAATAAATATTATACTATTTTAGTCTTCGTCACTGTCTTCGTAGCTTTCGGACTCACTTAATTCCTCACTAAACTCTAATTGATCGTTAACTTCCTCTACAAAAAAAAATACATTTATACATAATGCATTAATATTTTAAATAAGTTTTAACCTAGTATACATACCATGTGGATTATCAATCTCAGACTCAGTAATTAGAGGCGTGGTGATATTGGCAACCTTGCAATCTGTCTCCTACTCGTGCTTTCTCGCTTCCCACCAGATAGAATATTATCTCGGATATATTCCCACTCATTATTTCCTCGACCGCATATCCTTCGTAAGCTTATGGGTATATACACTGTGCATAGTATTCTGTCAGAATATTTCACAAAAGTAAAGATTCACAAATAGAGCAAAAACCATTTTTCAGGCAGCTTTGCTTAGGTATAAAGAAGGGATTGCCCCCTCGAAATCAGCTTGGATAATTTCTTTCGTTTATGAAGTAATGGTATTAATAAGTATCCTTGAAGCAAGCGAGAATGGAATGACTTTAAAAAATTTATTAAAAATTTCAACTTTACTTAGGTATAAAAATGGATCGCCCTCTCCAAAACCGCTTGGATAATTTTTTTTGTCTATAAAGTAATGATATTAATGAGTATCCTTGAAGCAAGCAAGAATGGAATGACTTTAAAAAACTTATTAAAAATTGCAACTTTACTTAGTTATAAAAAATGGATTGCCCCCTCCAAAACCGCTTGGATAATTTTTTTCGTCTTTATAATAATGTTATTGATGAGTATACTTGAAGCAAGCAGCAATGGAATGACTTGAAAAAGTGTGTTTTTTCGCGCAACTTCAAAACCGCTTGGACCTTTGATTGTTCCCGCCAAAATCGCTTGGATAATTTTTTTCGTCTATAAAGTAATGATATTAATGAGTATACTTGAAGCAAGCAGGAATGGAATGACTTGAAAAAGTGTGTTTTCTCGCGCAACTTCACAACCGCTTGGACCTTTGATTGCCCCCGCCAAAACCGCTTGGAATGCGCTAGCGTCATATTAAATCATCTAAACTTTTGAAATTTACAACTTTTTTACAGAATTGTATTACTTAAAAAAACTGACTTTTGTGACAAATTAATAATTATTTATTAAACGATTTCCTCCACTTTGGAACTCGCTATCACTCCTATTAGTTTTAGTTTGACACAAAGTTTATAATTATATGGGTCCAAGCAGGAATTGTATGAGGCTCCCGGTCTATGAAGTGACAATGAAATAGAGATATAGAGTTGTCTTTTACGGCTGAGTGAAATAATGTAATAAGAGTCGGAACCTACGATGAATCTCGCCTTCAGCAACAATCTCAGATTGTTGGCGTCGACATTTGAAAACTCCGTTACTCTTTATATTCCTTCACTCAACGGTTTTACCAAATCTTAGTACATATGCCAATAATTATGGATTTTACTTTACGGTGGACGTTTGAATATATAATTTTCAAAAATCTACATTCTAATAAAATCATTGATTAGCTGCCGTCTTTGTGTAGCCAAACAAAGACGGAGGATAGCCTTTTTAAAAAATATAATAAGAGTAAAGCGATCAGCAAAAAACAGAAGTAAACGTAACTTTAGGTACCGGACTGAAAGATATTGTAACACTTATACAATAATAATTATAAATTACTAAAATATTTTTTGAAAAACAAATCTGGTTTGATATATTTGACCCTACAATCTACTTCTGCATATTTCGGCTTAAGTGGTGAGATCTCTGTTCTCAGGCCGAAAGGAGGGGGTTAAATAATTAGGAATAATCAAAACGAGATTAGTCGGACTTAACAGAATTAATAATTACATCATTAAATCCAATAGGCTTTAAGTTTTGAGAGGGAATAACCGAACTGCCCAAACTCCTTTGGAAGGTGCATTAAACTCGAACACTAAGGGTCAGTATGGGGCTTTGCTTCTCGATAAAGTCGAAGGCAAGAGTGGTTGGAAAGTGCGGCGAATGGCGAAGCTTAAGGAATTCCCAGAAGCTGTCCCATTTATCCTGTTTACACCGTATAGTAGCTAATACCCGTCCCATATTCCACATCTGCTGAGGCAAACTTTCAGAACTTCTGCAGTTCGTTTTTATTGTATCCTCACGGCTCATACAGAAAAAACAGACACAGGAATACAAGTCACACGCCTCATAAATTTCTGTCCTAACTTAATGCTACATATCCGAAGAAAAAGTTTAAAATCAAAGTTTTAGCATTATTTGGAGAAAACATTATGGACAAACATATATATTTTCTTTTTAGTCTCAAAGGCCTTTTAGCGGCAATCGAAGGGCAAGTTACTAAACTTACTCTCCACAACTTTTTTCTAAGAAATATTTTAAAACTTAAAGTGCCCATTAGTTTCCCAGCATAATTTAGTTAAAAAATAATTTTTGGGTATGTCTCTGTGTTATACCACAGATTTATACAGTTGCATTTTCTAGAAAATAGTTTGAATTTTGAGGATTCGTAACAGGGACAGTGAAAAGGGGGAATTTTCGGCATTAATTCGCTTTATATTCGAATTTCCTGGAAAATTCAACATAGGACAAGTATTATTTTTTTCTAGTCCAAAAATAACGAAAATAACGGAAAGAATTTATTTACAATATGCCATTTCACCGTGACTCGGGCGCATTGACGTGAATTTTTTCAACCAAATAGCTTCCAAACTTTCCTAAATACACTCGAATATGGAATTCAATTATTAACCACAAAGTTACATTTTAATTTTGGTATGTGCTACAACGTCAATGCAAACTCAATTTTTCATTTAATATGTCAGAGTTCCTATGAAAAATCCGCTAAGATCTAGACACGACAGTCAAAACTAGAAGACAATAGTGTGACAAATAGTATTTTGGAATATTGAAAAAGCACTTAACTAAATGGCCTCAAAACGGCTGCCTAGTTTCCTTTAGGTATTTAAAAACAATTTGTATTCTGAAAAACTGATCCTAAAGTTTCTCTCGTCGGCTAATTCAAAAAAGGGTATAGCAACAAGTTTGAAATATGACATCGGCACTATGAAAGATTTCTTTTCATTTAAAATTCAATTCCCTACAAACTAAAGGCATTGATTTAAGTTGCGGTTCTCTTTACAGCAATCATTTCCTTTGTAATAACAGAACTAATAAGGCCTCTGCATTCATTCAACGCGAAGTTTTGTTAAAATGTTGCATTGGTTATCTTTACAGTGATAAAATAATATTTTGCAGACATATTTCACCAACTCCAAAAATGAAGAACATATTTAGATATTATAAATAACTAATATCTAAATAAGACAAACAATTTTACCTATATATGTTTTATGCATTAAATAATAGCAAAGATCATACTATAATATTATGATCTTTGATAATAGTATGACACTATTAATACTGTTAACTTTGCGTCTACATTTTTACACCGAAATTCGGTTAATGTTAATATGACATCTTTTTTAGTTTGACCGACAACGCACACTGTTTTTTCTTTATTTTATGATATGAATATGATAATAGATTTGTTGTTAAATAATGAATGTCGTAACATAAGGTAGTATAGATAATGAACATTTTTAACAAAATTTTATAAACCCAACGTCTATCTAGGATAAATATTATAGCTTCATTAACAATATATTTTGTAGTTATTATTTCATTTACAGTATTGTTCATAAAGGGTGTGTCAAAAATAGAAAAATGAAACTATTGACTTTGAAGAGGTTGTTTCATAAAATATACAAAATATACAATACATAATTTTTTGTCCATCAGCCGATTTAAAAACACGGGGCATCGTTGTTTGCAGATACAACATGGAGGCGATTTTTAAAATTTAGCCCTTTGTTTGGGCTAGTTCTTTCCGATTAAAAAATGGCGGAATGATCCAACCAATACAAAAAGTGCATAAAATGGGACAACCAACACATTTTAAAACTATGGCGAGGAAAATTGGTCCATCGGGGGAGGAGCTCTACGCAATAAAAGAAAGCATAATTTTCATCGTTGATATGCTGTAGTGAAACTGCATGCCTTCCTTCTATTGCTGATGATTTTCTTATTCACTAACCGATTTTCAAAAACATGGCAGCATTGTTTGCAGAAAAAAGGACTATTGACAGAAAACTTTAGAATAGCCGACTTTTTAAAAGCCAACATGGTGGCGATGTTTAAATTTAGCCCTTTGATTGGGCCAATCCTTTTTGAACAAAAATGTCGGAATGATACAACCAATACAAAAAGTAAGTAAAATGGACCTTCCTCTACATTTGAAGACACTGGGAAAAAATCGGTCCATCGAGAGCGTAGCGCGTTGCTATACGCAATTAAAGAAAGCGTCATTGTCAAATTGGGAATAAACAATTTGAAGTTGAGAATAGTCAACTTCAAATTGGAAAAATTCAATATTAAATGGAAAATCAACAACTTCATATTAAGCAATATTTTAATTACTTATATATCTAAGTAAATACACAATACCTACTTATTTAATTTAAAATATAATATTTTCCCCATATATTTAATACATGTATCTCTGTATATTTCCTACAAATCTGGTGCAACTTCCTACAGTTAATTTATTATTTATGTTATTTTTCACTACTTATACTTTCATTTCTATAAGCAAAATTTAGCTTGCGATAAATGATTTGGTCGTCGTCTTCCTTCTAAGATTTCTGGTATTTGATTGGCCAAGTCTTTTTAATTTTTTTTTCAATTTTGCCTATAGTAAAATCGAGCAATCCGTGCGCCTGAAGTAAATAAAACCACGTGTTCAATGACGATCCGCGATTGGTCGCTAGGCTATAAAATTTCACCCGACTCGGCAACAGGGACGTGCTCGATCGCAAAAGTGTAGATATTCGGTTTTATCTTGTTGTTTTCAGCTATTTAGACACTGCCACAAGTAATTTTATCGATGTTTTGAACCATTTTAATTAAGCCAATAATTCTTGTCTGAAATATTTTGATGTACACAAATGTAAGACTAAAATTAAATAAAGGTCGTACCTCCGTGCGGCTATGGCGGATATTTCAACGCACGTGCTCTTGTTTACGCGAGGCGTAAGAGTTGCTCGATTTTAGTATAGTATTATAGACTTTAGTTGAGTTGTTCTTGTTGGTAATTATGTTTATAACATGAAGTTGTTGATTTTCAATTTAATATTGAACATTCCTAATTTGAAGTTGTTTAGTCTCAATTTGATATTGACTGTTCCCAATTTGAAGTTGTCTATTCCCAATAATTTGAAATTGATTATTCCCAATTTGATGAAACTGCCTTCCTTATTTTGATCATATTTTTTTATTCAGTAACCGATTTTAAAAACGTGGCATCTTTGTGGAAACGAAGGGACTATTGACAGAAAACTTTAGAATGGCCCACTTTTTAAAATCCAACATGGCGGCGATGTTTAAATTTAGCCAGTTGTTTATGGTATAATTATTATTTTCCAATAAAAAATGTAGGAATAAAGGCAACTATTAAAAAATTTATTAAAATGGACCATCCTCTACATTTTAAGACTACTGCAAGGAAAAGCGATCAATCGGGGGTGGAGCTATAAATATGCAATGAAAGAATGCGTCATTTTCATCGTTGGCATGCTGTAGTACTGAAACTGCCCTCCTGCTTTTGCCCGTAAGTTTTTTTATTTACTAACCGGTTTTAAAAGAGTTGTTGACTCCTTGCGTGTAGAAAATAACGGACTATTGAAAGAAAACTCTACGGACAAAATAAAAAAGTGGGAAATTTTTTGGCTCACTTGAGTACATACATATAGTTGTATTTCCCCTGCAGATACAGCAAGAGCTTTACGGCAAGTGAAAAACAAGTTGGGGGGTAGGCCGGGCCGAAATAACTTTTTCTTTAAATTGACTTTCCGCTACTGTGGAAAAGCCCACGGGCCCCTAAGAAGGCTACCAAAAAAAAGATTGTTTATGCGCTTCTTACACCAAAAATTTCAAGTACCCATTAGCCAGCCCCATATCCTTATTTGCGTATTTACGTATAGGCCGGACCTGCCTAAAAGCATGACAAATTTTTCGTTTAAATTAGTTCAGTTTTAATTTTCAAAATGTTTGTTTTAATTTTTTTTTATATTACAACTGCAGCTACTAATAATGCAAGGCAAATACTGATCATACAAAGACTTAAGCATATATTAATTTATAAATTAATAGAAAATTGAAATGAAAATCCTAAAGTGCCTTCTCTGTATATAATAGGTATGGAAGAATGTTAATAATAAAAGTTGTTCAGAATTAATAATTATGCCCTGTACCAAATTTGAACAGCCCTACTTTGATTTTCCCCGTTTTTTCACTGGAATTTAGAATTTAGTATGTGCGATCGGAAAATTTTGTTGAGAAAAGTTGTGTAGAATTTGGAATAATGATTGCAAACAATATATTAGTTGAATTGACCGTTTTTTATTTATGAGTTTTTGTGAAGTAAATGGTACGTATACGTCAATCTAAAACCGACATGTTTATTGTCAAATATTCTCTACCCCTTTTTTAACAAATAACTTGAAATTCACACCTTTCTTGTTTATTGTTAAACTTTCCGATAACCTTAAAATTTTCATTGACCTAAAAATAATACTTCTGACTGTTTAGTTTCCATAACTTACTTCAAAATTACCTTTTTTTTGTTTTGTTTAAGTATGACAACGATAAATATTTTTAAAATTTTCAGTATTATATTGACAAATATATATACCTAGAAAACATTTATTCCATATTTGGACATTGACATTCACGTGAAATCATATCTTATAATATTCAATTCAAAAGTAAGTATAAAACCAAACCTTACTTATAAATATATTTTAGCCCTGATGAAGGCCATAAACATGACCCAAAGCTTGGTTTATTGTAAAGAATAAATAGTATATGATTTTGGCTGAAATACTGAAATACTGAGACTACTTTCTACTCAAGCACCAGGACTGCTCAAATTACAACTAAGGAATGTTTTGTGATACACCTCTTTTTCACTTCTCTTACAAACATACTGTAGATATAGATATCTATATTTAGCCCCCTATAGGATGTATTAGGTGGTATGTTTTAAATCCGCATAAACGGTTTTTACCTAAGAAGCTAAACTTTTTGGGTCATCCAATATATCACTTTAATGGAAAGGGGTCGAGGAATGACAGAGAAATAAATAACAAAGCAAACCCATAGGCAGATGTCCCTGACACCAGGGGACAATTAATAAGTTTCATTAATTCCCCAATTTTATTTGATATCACAACATGTCACAGTCCTGGAAGAGGGTTCGGAGAGTGAAATTAGAAAACTAATGCAACAGTGTATTGCAAAGCAGTACTTTAAATAATTAGGCCAGGGAAATTACGATAAAAAATAACGAAACCTAGACAAAATTCATAACCGCATTTTTATAATGCCATCACAAAATATTGGTAATAAATGAACGCCAGAATTGTTTTTTTATACAAAATAAATATACGCGCGTGGGCGTTTTTTAGAACAATACATTTTTTCTTTTTGTAATAAAGACGGCATAAATAATTTTAAGCTGCATTTATTAGTAAGTAAGGTATATAAAGTTGAGATTGATAAATTAAACAGATTACGTTTGCGCAAGTATCCGAATGATGTAAAAATGACATTTTGCGTAATATTTTGTTGGGCAAAAATATTAACTGCGTTTTTATTATTTATAATTACCTTAAAAATCAAGTATTAACAGTTTGTTCTGAAATTAAACATATTGTTTCGCCGGAAATCGCATTTTAAAGAAATTTAAAGCTGTCTTTGAAAGCAAAATTATTAACTGGCTGATTTTTGTTAAACTTTGTAAGTGGATACTAAGTCTCGTAAAATTTTTGGAAATTAAACAAAAATTGGTAACGGAAGTATTTTGAAATGACAAATGACAGTTGACCTACATGCGCCGTAAATAAATGTTTAATTTCGCTATATGTGATTTAATATAGTTATATTGTAAAAAATTAAACAAAAGAAAACAGTTAATATTTTTGCTTTCCTAAAGAAATGACAAGTGGCAGTTGACCTATATGCGCCGTAAATAAATGTTTAATTTCGCTATATATGATTGAATATAGTTATATTGTAAAAAGTTAAACAAAAAAAAAGTTAATATTTTTGCCTAGTCTATACCAATGAGAAGTGACAGCTGACGTACATGCGGCTCAGATAAATGTTTACTTTTGTATAAGTTACATTCTATTTGTAAAAGGAAATGCTCATCTGTAATAAAAACGTAGTTAATATTTTTGCTTTTGCTGAAATAGAAAATTATCCGATTTTTATTTCTCTTTGTCGATATAAGTTACTTCCATATTCTTAAAATGTTTAATTTCCTAATATATGTCAGCAAGGGAAGTTTTTTTACCGGAAGAGTCTAAAAAAATCCAGTTAACATTTTTGCTCGAAATTTCTAACGAAAAATAGGTGTTTTTTGAGGAAACTCAAGGTTCCGTTTTTTCAAAATGTTTAATTTTTGGTTTCTACCAACGTATTTACTTATAACTTTGATATGGTAAAACAAAATTGCAGTTAATATTTTTTTAAGTTAAAGCCAAAACTATTTTTTTGCAAAAATTAAAAATATCGTTTATTTGCACTTTTGATATTATGGACAAAAATAACAAAAATTATAATTTGAATTTCATTTCCGGTTTAATGGTAAGTTAAAAAATATTTTTAGAAATTGCTATTTTTCTGTTCGGTATGACAGCCCTTAAAAGTACTTTTTCAGAGATATATAACGTTGTGTTTGCCTATGACTTCCCGGTTTTTACAAGCTTTTATTTTTTAACTTCACCTGTTAGTGTGGGTCGAATCTTGCAAGCTGAATTAGAACCACTTCCTAACATCCGATTGAGCTGAAATTTTGCATACGCCTTTAGTTCCGGTGACAATGCAATATGCAATAGGTACTCAATATTGTTATACTACCAAGACGGCGGATAATGTATTTTTTGTCAACCCCCTTAATATGGTTATCAAATGAAAGGGCTTGAAGAGTAGGAAACGATAAAGTTAGTGACATCACACTAAATTCAATATGGCCGCCGCTCCAAGATGGCGGATTACCTATTTGATACCCAACATGGGTATCAAATGAAAGGGCTGGATGGGCAGAAAACATACGAAATCCAATATGGCGGACTAAATGTCTTTACTACCCTCGTGACATCATGTCAGGAGGGTAGTAAAAAGCACAAAATAAAATCGATAATAATTAAAAAAACAAGCTTATATTATTTAAGCCATCTACTGAAACGAATAAAACAATGTAGCGGTTTGGTTTCATATTTCCAATTTGGGGAAAGGAAAAATCAAACTATGTAGTATAAATAAATAAATTTTAAATCAATTCAATGTGCAGTGTATATATGCTTGCCTATAGTTAGTTGTAATATAAATTCTTAAGAGTGTTAGTCCTAAAATACTTTTGTGTCTTTCTATACTTCCTATATCGGGTGCCGATGTCCCTTTCTGTTTTCTTGTCTAGTATAATGCCAGCAGTTGAAGTAATTAAATATTAATACAATTCCTGATTTTTGGCACCCATTATTACTTCTAAAATGAGATATTTTATAACTATAGGCAAGCAAATTTGAGGTCTCTTTTTATACACGTCATTTTTCATACCCTGTGGAGTGGACATCTTTCCTAAAGTACGGTAAACAACCATTAAATAAAATTTCAAGGGCAAAGGAAGAGATAGATTCTTTTTCGTGAGGTGCAGATTCGAGAAGCATGCATCGGCAAAAATTATAAATTTATTAAATTAAATACAATTTTGGTGTCAGTGGCCTAAGAAGATCTAAGGTAACTACTAAGTTAATCCTACTAATAAATTTCCTGATAAAATCTTCAATTTCCAAAGATCTTGAGATTTTCATTTTTTATCTATTTTTTATCGGGTCCTTGGTATGGAACGCACGTGAAAGTAATTTAAAACACGAATCAATAACGTTATGCCTCCGAAAAATAATAAACTCGCATTAATATGATACCTACCTGTTGTCCACCATAACCTCCCTTATTCTTCTTGAACCTGGTTGAGGAGGAGTTCAGGAGATGAAACCTGTGTTCCTGGTCGCTGAAAGATAGAGTAGGTACCGATACATTAAGTAGCAGAGAGTCCCACAGCATTATTATTTAACCACGGAAAGCATCCAATTTCTTTACATCTCTAAAGACAAGACTTATCTGTCTTGTAGAGTATCAAAAGGGGTCTGGGAAAATTATCCGCCCCCAATTCACCGCGGAAAGTTCACCGCCCACAATTCACCGCTCGCACAATTAGTCGCGCCCGCAATTCACCTCTCACAATTCACCGCTAGGAACGTTCATTAACTTTCGGCAATATCTGTATTTTGGTCGTGCAATTAACAAAAAAAAATCCCATATGTTGCACACTTAAATGACCACACCGAATAAAGAGATTTAGTTTACCCAGTTAGGTACCTGTACCCTCTTACATTCCTTATAGTTCTTTTGAGGCTGTCAATACGTGGAAATTTAGCTGCTGCTTGGCTGCCCGTGCTTGAAGCTTCGGAAATTATTTGGTGTGGTGTACAGGGTGTTCCCGTATATTTTGACCCCCTTAGAGGCTTTATTTTTCAAGTTAGAAAAAAATTATTTAAAATGAAAGTTGTAGGGTATCAATGTGTATTGTCCCAAAAATAATAGATTGACAGGGATGCTCTTGCCTAAGTTGAAATGTTTTTCCATGGCAACCTTGATTAAATATAAAGATCGTAGTTAACTGTAATTTGGAATATCATGCGAGTGATTAGAGCAAACATATAACATATTTATATTGTTGGAATCGGAAAAATGCGTGCCATTCAAAAATCCACAAATATACAGGGTGTTCCATTAAAAAAAGTAAGTTTATATTTTTTCATAAATTTGCGACGCTCATTTGTTTTATCTAGTAACAGATCCTAGCGGTTCAGAAAAAACCCTACAACTTTCATTTAAGGAATTTTTTTCTAACTCGAAAAATAAAGGCTCTAGCGGTGGGTCAAAATATACGGGAACACACTGTACTTTGTGTGCTTCTTGCAGATATGCGAATACGGTGGTAAATTTTGGCAACCTCCAAATCTGCCGCGTCTCCACAGTGATTGTGCTGCTTCCGCGTAGTAACCAATTCGTCATCTCTATAGTTGTTACTCGAGCTGTGCCTTTGGTCTTCTGGTACATTGAACATTTCCAGTGAATTTTATTTTCTATCTTCTTTTCGTCATAACAAATGTGGCCGTCAATAATAAGCTTTCTCCTCCCATTTTCTGAGTCAATAAATTGAAGAGCCATTTTCTTACAACTTCATGCGTCAATGGTCGAACTCCCAATTATTAATGTGGCTTATTTATACCTATTTCTGTTATTTAAATGAGATAGCATTGCAAATAATGCATTTTAGTTAATCATCTACTTCTATTCATTATAGTTATGTTATAACTATAACCCTACCAACATGTTCCTACCTGGCTAGCGTTTTATTTTAAAATTTATAATCCTATAGGTAGGGTAAACTAAATCTGTGTTATGTAAATAGGTAGTGAGGTAGCATTGCTGATAATGTGTTTCAATTGAAAATTTCTTCATTTCAAAAATTAGGGATACTTAATGATACACAGAGTATCAAATTTTCCTAGCAGTGAATTGTGGGAGGTGAATTGCGCGCACGACTAATAATTGTGCGAGCGGTAAATTTGGGGCGGTGAACTTTCCGCGGTGAATTGTGGGCGGTGAATCTTCCTGATCCCGTGCTGAATATGGTGGCAATATGTTTGAGTTAATAATATATTCAAAACTTGTGGATGGGTGATTTGGAATAATTTAATTTGTACTAGGTAATTTAATAATTTCAAATAAATCAAAGTAGGCCAATTTTTTCTAAAATTGGTATTAGAGACTGCCTTTTACTTTTGAACAACTTTTCCTAGCAACTTATTGCCACATCTTCACAAATCAGTAAGTACACATTACTCTTGTACCATTTTACTTTTTTTCAGTTTTTTGAACACCCCGTACAAGAAATGTTATATTTTTCTATCCCAGTAACGAACCAGCAAAACTTTTTATAAGAAGCAACGTTTTCAATAAAATAAAAAATAAGAAAGTTTTTCCTATTCAACACCTTTTCTGTTGACATACTGTATATTTCTGAAAAGGTACTTTTAAGGATATCTATCTAACGACGAATTACATTTTAATCAACAGAAAAAAAAACAATTTCTAAAAATATTTTGGTTTTACTTCCGGTAAAATTTGTTATTTTTGGCCCTAATTTCAAAAATGTATGCATGCCAATAATTCTAAAACTAGATTCGGATTCCCCAGAAAAACTGCATTATCTTGGCCGTTTTATCTTAAGGAAATAACGGACTTAACACATTATTTGAGATACATTTTTTCAATGATAGAAATGACGTATATGCCAAAGCGGCCACGTGACTTGCGGTATAACTGTCAAATTTGATTTTTTTTTGTGGAAAAAGGTTTCAAAAGTTTAGAAATATAGAAAAAAATTCCTTCAAATATTTTTCCATACCTATACCGATTTTCGGGAACTTACAGAAGAAGTTTCAAATTTGACTTGACTTTATAAACGAGACTTATTTGTTGGAATATACAAGAAACTTGTTAGAAAAAGTTGTTTTCTGTGCAATTCTTTATCCATATACCAACTTTCACAAACTTCATGACTGCATGTGTCATGTTCAGTTGTTAACATAGCATACCTATTACCTACGCTTTTCAACTTTTATTTTAAAATGGTGGAAAAACCAAATTGCCACAAACTGCTTTTATTTTATTAAATTAAAAGTAAAGGATATCAACTGAAAAAAATGCACTCCAGCCGTCAATTGGAATAAATAACACATAGCCGATGGAACCCGTATCTCCGGTAGCTTAGTTGGTTAAAGTGCCTACGGCCACAGTAGGAGTCCCGGGTTCGAGTCCCGGCTGGAGTGCATTTTTTTTTCAATTGATATCCTTTACCTGATGTGCCACTAAACATCATTTATTATTTAATTATTACAGGTACTAAAAATCTTTCTGTGTTTCATATTCTGGCTTTGACATTGTAGGTTAGAATTTCCACGTTCGATACTTACATTAAGTCGCTATATGTCGAATTTTGTAGGTTGATGAACAAATAGGAAGTTCACATAATCAACAATCATGAATGGTTACCCTACACCCTCTAACCCCTTCTAGTAGCTGTAGAAGACGCCAAAGTCTCCTACATCTCACCGCTACTAACTATATATCAATTGGAATAAATAACACATAGCCGATGGAACCCGTATCTCCTGTAGCTTAGTTGGTTAAAGTGCCTACGGCCACAGTAGGAGTCCCAGCTGGAGTGCATTTTTTTCAATTGATATCCTTTACTTGATATGCCACTAAACATCATTTATCATTTAATTATTACAGGTACTAAAAATCTTTCTACGATGTAAATGTTTAGTTTCCCTGAATTAATTAAAGTTTATAATTTAATATCGCGAAGGACGAGCACATTTTTTATTCCTTCATTTTCTAATAAAAACTTCCGTTAGAGGGGAAAATTGATTTCTACCCAGTCTTTCTTCATTTATTAGTTTTTCCACAGCCTTAAGATTTGACTCATGCCTAAACACAAAGAGTCGCGGCCCTTGGCAAAATAAAATAACGATGCAGCGCAGCAGGTCCTTATTAATTTTATGTAGTGTACGTGAACAACGTAAAGGCGATGTCGACAGCTTAACCTTGAATTATTTTCAATAGCATTGTCTAATATAAATTATTGATATAGTTAATAGATACTACAAATAAATACCGGGTTATATGAAAAGGAAACTAACAACTATGCCGCTCAAGCTCCTTCCTGGCAGCAAATTTTCAATATTATGAATTTTTTAAACACTTTGCATATATTTTTAATAATAACCCACTGGATCGAACGTTAATACCTATAGGTAACTTTACGGCACTCGCACTCTACGGGAATCATTTACTCAGTTCCCAGGTATTATAATTATGATTATAATTATAATAATAATTCATAAATCATCTATACAATTATTATAAATCATCATCATCATCATTATCATTCCCTTTGTCTTTATCGTTATTACTTCTTTTGACATAGATACAAATTCAGAAATTTGTATGCAAATAAAACATACAACGGAAATAATGCAATCGGGTTTACGTATAGACCAAGGAATGCTAGGCGTTCATATTTCATCACGACCTGATCAAAATAGGCCCATAAATCTGTAAGCAATATTTTATTTTTAATTGTGGGGATATTCTGCCAAATATTTCATTCTCACATTTGAATTCGACAGGCGTAATTGCATTACTTCCAGAGTGCTCGTTTTTAAAATGATGGCAACGTTCATCTAATCACTAATAACTTCTGTGTAGATTATACGCACATAGGTTACCACCGCTTATTAATAAACTGGCATCCTGATAGTTCCTATTCTATTTATGAGAAATAACAAAGTTATAGGTTTGCTTGGCCGTTTTCCTCATTTTTCAGCATATTATGTTTCTTCTTTATTTTAAATGAATCAGCCATTTTAGAGGCAAATGCTAAATTCCCCATTTTGTCACTGGTTTGAGTTTATATTTGGAGGCTCAATATACTCCAATTTATCAACTGAAAAGTAAATATTAATGTAACAATCTGAAGAATTCACTATTGCGATGTTAACAACATCCTTTGATTTTATATTAGAATTTGAAAATGCTACATAACGCTTGTTTTCCAAGATTTTTCTCTAGTTTAAAAATATTGTAAAGTAACATGCCTATAAATAATGTTCTATCATATTTTAATGAACACATTTGTACTGTTCTTTAAGTTACTCGATGATTTGGCAGTTAAACTTGAATAAGTTTCGGTGTACTACGTACAGTTTTGTAATTTTAAGATTAGTTTGAGGCCATTTACCGTTACACCTTTGTTGGCCTGAGGCCCCCAGAGTCCTATTTTTATCAGTGTTTTATTATTTTGCCTGTAAAACTTCCACTGGTTTTCTAGAAATAATCTAGAACTTTTTGATCAGTAGATTTACGAATGATCAGGAATATTCTAGAAAAGTCTCCATTCTTTTAAGCTTATAAGAGCTAGGAATTGTGCCTGCAGGTTAGGGAAAGGTTAGAAGGTAACTTTCATGAGAATTTGGGAGTTGAAGAGTATTCTTGGTCAGTGGCAGTACCTGACAAGCGTATTTTTGACGTCTACAATAAAGTTGGTAACCAAGGCGACGAGTTTGGACTGTAATTGTTAAAAAATCGGAAATCCAGTATATTGAAAATTATGCTAGGAGTTCATTTCGATTGGGATACCCCAACAGTAATGTTATTTACCCAAACTTAAACACATGGCGTACAGCAGATGAAAGATAATCCACGATAAAAATGCACTCTAGTCGGGAATCAAACCCGGGACTTCTACCAGAGTCGCAGCACTTTTTTAACCTCTATTAACCCTTTGTAATGAATGGGTAATGAAGATATTTATTTTATGTAATAGTTTTTTAGTTTTTTTATGTAATAGTTTTCTTAACTGCATAAAGCTTACTGCTGAATGAACTGGATTTGCAATATAAACCAGGAGTATGTTTTAGGTGTGGAAAGATTGCTACTCGCACACAAGAATACAAAAAAGTAATAAGCACGAAATACTCTTTTACATTTAATGATAAATTCAAAACGTAGCTTTACAGGCCTAGACAGGGCAATTTTTTTGCACTATTATGTCGTTATTTTTATTTACGTCCGATTTTCCCTTCGGATAAGGTAATATTTTTATTTTCGGTGGGCTTCCTTATAGCGTCTTTGGCTTTTGGAAGAGAAAATCAGACTCCTGGGGGGAACGGATGCTCAGGCGCCAGTTTGTTAGAGCGGTATGCTCAGCTATGAACAGATAACTTTCAGAGAAAATAAACTCCAGAATCCAATAGAGGTGTTTTGAGTGATGGGAGTGCAAGTAAATAGTCGATAAAATTTTATATACACGTTTGATTGATTTTACAGTAAGTATGTATGTACAGTATGATATTGAAAAATTGTATAACTGGGTCGAAGAGCCGGCCCAGAGAGTTCCACGGATAATCGGGAAGCAGGAAACAAGCAGATAAGTTTATATTCTACAATCTCGGGAATAGATCAAGCTAATAATTACACAGCAGTGTGGTAGGTATATAAAAGCTGAGAGCATGCGGCAAGCGAGCTCAAAATGTTCGGGTTGTAAATTAGCAAGCAAGCAATAACTTACGAAAAATCGAGCAACTAGCTAATACTGTCCTATATATGCTCGGGTTGGAAATACATCAAGCAGTTAATCTTAAAATAAATAGCTAAGCCTATCCTATTTAATTGTGTTTCCCACCTTTGGAAAACTAAATCTAAGGGTCACGTAAGACGGAGATTGGACAAAGTTATCGCATTTTCCAGCAGGTTAACAGAAGATAGGACAGGGAAGGTTGGTGGGAACAGTTCCATCCTAACATTACTGCCAGTAGTAAAACTATGGGAGTACCACTCCATAATGTTGAAATTATTGTTTAATTATTAAAAAACATGAGGATTATAGCATATATAATTAACTTGGAACCTAAAAGTTTTTCTACAAATATTTCTACCACGCTCGGCAAACTAGGCGATCGATATTTTTTATCTGGTCTGCTCGTCAACAAGGGCGTCCGTTTTTCTCGAACCAGACCTCTGTTTAAAATTTGTTTGCCTGATCGGGTGGACCACGACTTTTGCCCTCAATTTTTGAACTTGCCGAGAGATGGCGCCTCTGTTTACATGTAGGTACTAGGGCGATGGTGGGAAGCCTTCACTCTTTTAGAGAGGCGGGGGATTTAGAGAAGGCCCCCTGCCCCGCGCGACCATCGGCCTGGGGTGAAAACAATACAAAATGATAATTACCTGTTTACCTGTGATTTTATAGCGAAGAATTGCATAGAAAATCCGAAAATTTTCATTCAATCGAAGTACACGAATTTCTCAAAATAAAACTACTTACAATAAGTTATAACGTCTAGCGAAGAATTTCACTCAACGGTTATAACAAGTTAAATAAATATTATACTATAGTGCCACCAACAAATTTTTATAGGTATACCTACGTCTGAGTAAAACGAGTTTTATCCAGAAGTAATATACAGGGTTTCCCAACGAAAACTTGAACCCCCAAAAATTAGAAAACCGAAAAATATTTGAAAATTCGCCAAGACCCGTCGATTTTTGTTTTTGGGGGGAGCTTTTTTGACAGTCAAGCCAACCCGATATGTTCATCCCCCTAATCCCTAGCAACTACAACTTTAAAATTTCAAATTGAACTATACCCCCCTTGTGGCCCATCATTTTAAAGCCCTTTTTATTGCGAATACAGTGATGTATCGTTTTTAAAATTCTGTTGAGATTTGACAGAATTGTTGGCTAAAAACGGAAAGTTGACAATCCTCTGTACGCGTAGTAATTTTTACACAAATGCCCGCCACTATAAGTTTTTTATCTACTACACCGAACAAATTACTTAGTTTTTATTGACGTGTCGATCAGTTTACAAAAAAGTCACAAATGAAAAAGCTACAGCAAAACAGAAAAGTTCATACGAATTCGAACCTTATATCTTTTTAACATGTAACAAAAGTCACCTGTCACGAAAAAGTTTCCGTTTTTTTGCTTGTAACCACGAAATCGATAGTTTCAGCCTGCTATTGAAAATTTAAAAGACCACTGTTTCAAGATGCCAGGAAACTTCATAAATGTCTAACATTAAAGGAACTAAACTTTGAAATAACTCGCAAAATAATTTCATCAACTTTGTTTTTCTGAGCTTTCGGAGAATAAATCTACCCCATTTTTCAAGATATTATCAAATCAAAGAAAGAATGATAAATGTCAAACCAAAGTGTCATGACAACAGAACAAATAACCCAACCACCTGCGTTGTATCTAATAATTATCTAAACTAACTTCTCTTTGAATAACTGGTAATAATATTTTACTCAATTCCACTGTATTATTTCTAGGGTAAACTTAATAGAAGGTTCTTGTGACTATAGAATTTAATAATGAATTTAAATTATCTATTCATCTACTCCATTAATGTTATTCAGTTATGAATTTTCCTGACAACTTGAAAAGTTATCTTTTAATTAGTATGATTCAGGATTCTGTGGCGAAAAACCCAAATAAAAATTGAGCAGTACTTCAAAATGTTAAATTTACAGCGATAAATATATAGTCGATTTTCTACTGAAAGACACAATAATTATTGCTCGTATGTTCCAGGGTTTTCTCGAAGCTTATTAAAACCAGGCGTTACATCTGGAGCATACTATAAAAAAAACAACCGGCACACACAATTTGCGAGGTAGAAATTAGCAGCGATTCTGGTTATGTCATAGACGAGACGCCGAACAATTTGGTGTAATTAATGCCAATTACAAAGCGGGAGATTATATAATCTAATCCTAATTATTCTTATTCATTAGTGTAATAATTTTCAACAATGGAACCGAAACGTGCTTGGCACGTAAAAAAAGGAAGTAGCCCGCGCACCTAAACAAATATTATTGGTTTAAATTTGATATTTTATATATGTTGAATGATTACAATACCAAATTGTTTATTATTATGGTCTAGTTTTATTTTGTCTATGGTGACTATGTTTTTCAGTAGAATATAATGCGCACCTCTATGTCTTAATTTTTACACGTGGGGCACATCACGTTTTTGGTTATCAGTAATTTACTAAGAAAAATAAAAAACATAGAAATGGCATCTGTAGATTGAAATGTTTGTAAGGGGTAGCACTTTTTATACTCTATTATTTATTTACTAGTTAAAGTTTAACAGCGTTGCCAATATTCATAATGAAAAACTTATTTCTCTGGTAATAATTAAAATAATCTTCAGGACCAAATTGCAAATAATAATTTTTCAACAGTGGTTTCCATTGTATGTAGGGACTTGGGACATACCCAATCAGTTGCAAATACGTTTGCTTTGAAGTAAATAATAGCAGATAATAGGTAGTAGGTATATGTTATTTATGTATTGATGAGATGCGAAGTCTGCCTGACTAATAGATTAATCTAGTATTTATAATTATCTAGACACTTATTAGGCAGTATTTCTATACTACGTGTAGTACTTTAATCTGTGATACAACTAAGGAAACAATAATATAGGTACTAGGTACCTCCAATTACCAATACCAATCGCACAATCTGACAAAGGCGCAAATCGGCCAAGAGTGTGTCTCAACTTGTGTTTGACACAACTGGTGCTGTCTTTTAGAAGCAATTTTTCGCTGTTTTTAAGTGTTTCTTAAGTATTCGTCGGTTTAAAATGCTTATATATACAATTAAGTTATACGTTATGGGCAAAAAAGTGTATTGTTTGCAAATCAAGCAACTCGCCAAAGGAGGTTACATATCATGCGTAAGTACATAGGCGTACCTAGTTCGGGGCACGGTAAAAGATACCTTTACCACCAGAGGGAAAATTATTCTCAACATGGGTCATAGGTATCAAACGAAAAGGCTCGACGGGTAGAAAACAATAAGGTGAATGACGTCATAATAAATCTAATATGGCGGCCTCCCCAAGACGGCGAATTGCCTAATTCTTCACAACATCCTCGACACGGGTATCAAATGAAAGGATTTGAATAGTAGAAAACGATAAGGTGACTGACGTCATACCAAATCCAATTGGGCGGATGCCCGATGCCCCAAGATGGCGGATTAAATTTCTTTACCACCCTTCTGAGATGGGAATCAAATAGGTACTAAAAAAGCACAAAATAAAATAAATAATAAAAAACCTTTTTAAAAACAAGCTTTTATTTAAGTAAGCCATTTACTAAAACGGATAAAATAAGTTTAGGTTTTCGTTAAGATAATTCAATGCCAAACTGCGACAAGCTTTTTTAAATTGAAAAGCTTGTCGCCCAAACTGTAAAGAAAATATATTCTTTGGCATGTACTTGTTTATCAACTAATCACTCTCCGATAAAATTAATTGGTACCTACTTTTATGAACATCTTGCGCGACGAGCTTTTTGAAGTGTGGCATTGAATTATCTTAACGAAAACCTAAACTAATTTTAACCGTTTTATTTCATGGCTTAAATAAAAGCTTGTTTTTAAAAAGTGTTTATTTTTTATTTTTTTATATTGTGTTCGCCGAACAATCCCCAACTAGTAACTGTCAATAACATTGATAAGTTTGAATTTTAGAATTGACGCGTACTAGTTGTACCTGGGGTTATACTTCAATTTTTATAAAAAAATTGAGATATAAAGGGAAATATATTTTTCCTATTTTTATAACTATTTAAAAAAAATAAGAGGTACGCCACTGCCTTGTAATCGTTAGCACCAGATCTGTCACCCGAACTGTAAACATTATTTTTTTTATTATGGGAACAAACTTGCCAATACAAAGCCAGTTCTACGTTTTTTATTTTTCTGAGGTAATTTAAGATTCTTTAAGGGAAGATCGATTTTCTTGTAACCACTCTCAAATAAGAATAAATGTTTATATTCTAATTCAGTATTAACTTATTTTCATTTCTTTATACCATGTTGTGTACTTCTACGGTCCTTTGTTTTGTAAATAAACATTGTTATTTATGAAGGATCCTGGTGGTTTTATAAACGCCGATTTTTAAAAATACGTTAAAGTGAATTATGTTCGGCAATATAACATTCTGAATATTTTTTTACGGATTTACGACTTCATATTCATAAAAGCATTTGTGGCACATAAAGGTATAAAATTTGATACTGTTTGAACTATAAATTTCGATTCAGCAAAAAATAACCACTAGATTTAGATTATCATGTTTTCATGGCAGTCGTTTCGGGAATAGAGGAGTTATTCAAAAAAGTTAACTACGTTTAGAGCAATCAAAATCAGTTTGTAAAAGTTCATTTCATGTGCTTTTTGAAACGCGTGTTCGCTATTGCTATTGATTCACTATCAAAGAGATTTAATAAACATGTAAACGAGATTCTGTTGGTGAATCTAAGATTAAAAAGTATTTAAAAACCTTTGAAAAGCTTGACTACGTTTACCTCTTTTGCATAGCCTGAAAATTTCACGTTAGTATTGATATTTGCGCCACCTGATATTCAGTGGCGTAGCTAGTATTTAGGAGCGGGGGCGAATCCTAGTTAAAGGCGAACCTCTTCTCCCCTATTAACCTATTTCTTTTGAAATGTTGCCTTCTACTGCGTTTATCTCATTTGAAATGTTCGTTTAAAAAAGGTAAACAGAAATTTCATCATGGCCATCTGTGTGTAAATTTGAATTTGGGCAATTTGGGAAAATTATATAGGTTATTTCTCTTTATTTTTTTTACATTTATGAAAAAAAAAAAGAATCTCCATACCTTCTAATATGAACTTAAAATAATATAGATATTAGATATAATACACAATTTACTCAAGGTGGATATAAAACATGTACCTATTATAGAAAGTATGACCATTTTAATATATATACGTAACTCTATATACATGGCTCTATCCAGGACCCAGGTGTTCCTCACAAAATATTAAGAGGATTTTCTAAATAACATTCTTCACCCCTGCCGTGATTGGGGATTGGGCCCCTTAAAGGGTTTAACCCAGTAATAGTTATCTTGTGATAACTTTTTTGTTTTGTTATTGATGTTAATAAATTTTGCTTCAGTTTCATTCTGTGCGAGGTCCTTTAGTATGAAGATTGAAGATATCAATGTTATAAAAAACAGCTCTTTATGGATCTGGGGGAGGAGCACTCTTAGACTATATATAATCTCAAATTATATGTACCTTAACTAGTATTTGTTCAAAATTTTGAATGTACTTTAAGCATCCACAATTATTTCTAATCTGTGTTCAAAAGGAATTGATAGCAGAGACGAGGTTCCAGGGCCAGAGAACAAGGAAGGGGAGAATATAAACTCGACGGCGGCGCCTTTGACCTTTGGAAGCCGGTGGTCGCCATGTTCTTTGTGTAGAAGACAGGGCCGTATTTAGAATTTACTGAAGGGATAGTGTAGGTCTGTACTCGGATATTTTAAATCATTCATCGATAAACACAAAACAAATCATATATACTGAAGATTGGAACAGGCAAAAATGTTAATAGGATTTTGAAGGAATATTTTTAATTTAAGGTAGTTAGATAACTGAAATATTTAGTAGGTATGGAAAGGCGATTTTTCTTATCTTATTCCAAAAATTTAATATTTTATTGATCTTAAAACTTGATGACTGCCTGAGCAATATTTTTTAAGCAGTCATTTTGTAGAATAGAAATGAAAAACAAAACATAGGTATCTGTATTAGAATATTGTCTTCATCGGATTAATTAATATAGGCTACCCCGTTCTACAGTTTCGTTTTTGTCTCCATTAAAATCAGTAGGTACCTACGACTATGCGAAAAAACTTTGTATGGGAATACTTAGTACAAAAATCAATTTTTCCATAAAATAAACTTTATTGATTTTTCCATATAATAAGCTTATTTTTGTTTGTACATTTTCAATTTCTGTTTATAATTTTTAATGCTATTAGGCACTACGTAGGTACTATATTAGGCGTGTTTGTCGCTATTATGTACTTTAGAAAGGTGCCTAATTTCTTGATAAAAAAAACTAAGCAATTAGTAGGTATTCATAATAGGTACATAGGTATGAACACAGGTAAACGGAGTAAACCCACACAGGTAACAATAACGTATGGCCTGTATATGCAGACTTAATTTAAGGACAGGATTTACGATTTAATTTAACCCATTAAATAAAATTATTATGTATTCTTTATCCACATTTGCTTCATATAAAATTTAGCCCAAAAAATATATTTTTGATTTGAAAGGTTTTTTGTTGTTTTTGTGCCTTTTTGTCTTAAATTACATGTAAGTTCGATAATTTTATATACGAAATCGCCTGAACTACACCATGCATTTTCAGTGTTTTAACTTACGATTTTTAAATTAAATCCTTAAATTAAGTCTGGCTTTAGATACTTAGGTGGAAGGTTATGATAATACAGTAAATTGCAACTGAACAGCAACTAATTCCCAGAGATTTCATAATTAATTACCTACCAATGCTCCTTTGGAAAGGAGAAGAACGATAATCTGCAGTTGTAACTTTTGTTCACCCACGGAGCCTTTCGCTGTGCACATAACGCCCCCGCTTTTGTCTCACTCATGATCATGAGACAAAACACTGAACAACACAACACACTCGCAATAAAGAAAACTTCAAATTAACGCCGCCACTGGAGATCTGTTCGCTGGAAACGCTACACTGAAAGTGACGACTCTGGCTAAACAAAAAACATGGCGCCGCCCAGATGCGCAGGCTAGCTCCGCCCCCTTGAGTTTAAATTCTCCCTTCCTTGGCAATAAAATGATCGTAAACCATAGGCGGCGTTATTCAATGTGTAAAATAGAAAAATTATCTTTAAAAATATGGAAAGATTTTTAGTACCTGTAATTATAAATATAAAGGATGTTTTAGTTTCATGTCAGGTAAAGGATATCAATTGAAAAAAATGCACTCCAGCCGGGACTCGAACCCGGGACTCCTACTGTGGCCGTAGGCACTTAACCAACTAAGCTACCGGAGATACGGGTTCCATCGGCTAGGTGTTATTTATTCCAATTGATATATAGTTATTAGCGGTGAGATGTAGGAGACTTCGGCGTCTTCTACAGCTACTAGAAGGGGTTAGAAGGTGTAGGGTAACCATTCATTATTGTTGGTTATGTGAACTTCCTATTTGTTCATCAACCCACAAAATTCGACATATAGCGACTTAATGTAAGTATCGAACGTGGAAATTCTAACCTACAATGTCAAGCCAGAAAATGAAACACAGAAAGATTTTTAGTACCTGTAATTATGAATATAAAGGATGTTTTAGTGGCATGTCAGGTAAAGGATATCAATAATTGAAAGAGTCCCGGCTGGAGTGCATTTTTATTTCAATTGATATCCTTTACCTGACATGCCACTAAAACATCCTTTATATTTATAATTACAGGTATTACATTATAAGTATCAAATAGTTCGTTCTATATTAGTGTCTCAAAATTTAATATTTTTACAAAATGGCTCGGATGGTTTTAGGAACAGGTAAAAACGATAATAAATGAATAAATTTTTATTTTCATTACCTGTCCCTTATTCCAAACAAACCATTTTGCAGTCGACCCTCCACCTAGGGCTTATAATTTCCTTTATTAGCAGTATAAACAAAAACGCACTCTCCGCTAATCTTGAAAAAATTAACCGTTTTGAGAAAATCCCAAGGTGCCAATTCTTGATATTGTTAGAAAGGTAACAATGCAAAATGACAAAAAGTCAAGTTTTAGTCGAAAAGCTTATACTAGGTCATCGCTCAAATGTAATTATAAACTTATTCCATTAAATGATTATTTTCTTTGCCGAATTTTCCTTAATAGAAAAATTGATTTTTTTTTACCCAGCTAAGACTACAAAAAATTAATATTATATTTCATAAAAAAACGCCACTTGCTGCTAAACCGGGAGTGATATTCAAACGTGCGGTGCAGATTTTTTAGTCAAGTCTAATAAAAAATGCAACAAAATCGCCATCAATTCCTTGGAAAAAACTACATACCTAAGTTTGGTGTCTCAACCATCAATTTATCTTCACCGAGATAAACGCTCGTAACGTCTTAACAGGTGCACCCTGTACAAGATATTGTTGGTCGTTTTTGTGAACGAATAAATTAGTAAAACCGAGAGTAAAATTATGCTGTAGTTTTCTCTTTTTTAATAGCCTTGGATACTCCAAGTTCACACATCAATAATTATTTTTGGCAAGAGGGGGCGCTAACGATGAGAGGGCGGAGGAGGGCGACCGACCGACACCCACTTGGCTACGCTACTGCTGATATCATTTATTTCCTAGAGTGCATAAAAGAATCTTTGGAACAAGATAGATGAAGGAGTTGAATTTTTGTATCATGGTGCTATTATAAATTAGTAATAATTCGGGAATTAATATTTTTGTGCAAAATAACAAAATGTGGATCTTCAGGAGGAAGTATTATAAATATATATTGGTGCAGTTCAAAGTTGTCAATATACCGCAAAACCTACCGTTTTTGAAAATTTCGCACCACCATTTCTCGACCAATCGGAAGGTTTTTCAACGGTTTCTTACATTCTAAATTAATTCTGCATGACTCAATTCTGTTTGTTTAAAATTTAGTGATTGAAATTTGACCCACTTCTAGTTATTCAATCGAGCTAAAATGGTGATCACAGTTTTTTTTATTTCTAATGTAACTGCATACAAGCTATTGTAATTCACTAGCTTTACCATTATATTCACTTTTTATTGCTAAATATCTATAAGCATATGTGCTTTTTAAAAGGAAGTTGGTTAGGTAAATAGGTACCTAAGTATTTAATTTATTATTTTTTAAAAGAATTTTAGACTGCAAAATTTAATGTAAATAAATTTATATCCTAAATGACGGTACATCAACTTTGCAACAAACAACAGAATTTCAAAGCGTTAATATCAACAGCATTTTTGATTCCGTACCTCACGAGTGGTTCACAGGTATCCTAAAGCTGTATAAAATAGATCATCATACAGTTTCCTTCTTAGAACACGTTATGACAACTTGGCGCACTAAGATACAACTCAGAACCGCAGGCAGTAACATCGAGACCGACACAATCAACATCCGAAGAGGGATTTTCCAAGGAGATTTTCCAAGGAGATTCACTCAGTCCACTGTGGTTCTGCATGGCGATGAACCCCCTATCACATCGGTTGAACTCTACGAAATACGGCTTCACTATCAAAAACAACAAAGCAAAAGCGATCAAGTTGAATCATCTGTTATATATGAATGATCTAAAACTGATGGCCGCAACCAAGAACCAACTAACGCAAATGCTTAAAATTGTAGAGAAGTTCTCCAGGGACATCGAAATTCAGTTTGGAATGTACAAGTGCCGCACCCTTAACATCGTCGGAGGAACACTCGAACAAGGCGCAGGACAGCAGGAATTTGTTTAAGGCCCTAAACAAGTCTGCCGGCCGTTAAACCCGATATCCCTTTTTATAAATAACAATGTTCAGTCGAAAGAAAATACCTTCGGCACTACAGCAAAATGAAATGGTTACCATACTAGAGTTTCTTACCTATACTGCTAAATCGGTGGTCGATCAAAATCTGATAAATTCGTATTTTTCTGTTCCCCTTTTATACCCGAGTCCGGCCGGGCTGGTGGGGTCGACAAAAAGAGCCCGGTTGCTATGCCGGTGCGGTGCGAAATAAAAAAAAAAACAACTAGAAAACTCTCATACACCAATAGCCGGAGGTGTGACGCAGCTTCCGGTACTAAAACTAAATATTACAAATAAATTCAATCGGTTTTCCAAACAGAAACGCGTCTCTAACCCTAGAAATAACGATTATTTTCTACTAACTATATTTTACAAATACGGAAAATAAGATTTCGTTCAAATTAAAATGTTTTACTTGCTTTTAATGCATATACCTAGCCGGCGAAAATAATAAAAACTATTCGGCGCGGTGCGGTCGACAGAAAAAATGAAAAATAATAATAATAATGCTCTCTACTCAGTTATTCGATCGGAATAGTGAATTGGATCAACATGGACATCAACAACCTGCAGCGAAAAGTTAGGACACTACTGACAAAATCTCATAAACATCATCGTAGCGCCGTAGAAAGAACAAGTCTGCCACGTAACTAGGAAGTAGGGGATTGGCAGACCTCAACAAGCAATTGGACCAACAAATATTAAATCTGCGTAATTATTTCCACAGGCAGGCCAACAGCTCCACACTACACAAGGCTATATGCGGAGCAGACGTCTCAACACCGCTACGTCTGAGGGAACACGACCATCAGAATCACCACCGAACCGACAATGATAAACTACTGATGTAGTTGGAGAAGCCGCTGCACGGGAGGCATCCTAATGAGGTTAACCAGGAACATGTCGACAAGTTAGCGTCGAACTATTGGCTGACCTCAGGACGAATCTTCCCCGAGATGGAAGGCTTCTTACTGGCCATACCAACTCGCAACTACCTAAAATTCATTGTGAGAAATGCATCGGTAGTGGATGACAGATGCAGATACGGGTGCCAAACTTCAGAAACAATCCAGCATATAACAGGAGGATGTCAGATGTTCGCATCAACGGAATATAAGGAACGACACGATTCGGTTGCCAAGATCTTGCACCATTAACTGGCGGAAAAACTGCTGTTTGTGTAGGCAGAGAGGGTACGATAATACAGCTACACACCCGAAGCCTGTTCTTGAAAACAGAAACTACAAGATGTACTGGGATCGTACAGTTCTGACAGATCAACGAGTTGCCTATAACAGGCCGGAACTTATAATAGTTGATAAAATTTCTAGGAAGAGAACTGGTGTTATACCAAAAAGTTTGCTGAGAAACATCAAAGAACTGGGTCTAAACGAGAACTAGGGTTCCACCCACCTAAGAACAGGTGCTGCGCGGGAACTTCAGCCAGGGTTCACACAGGCGGGATTACAACGACGATGCATGAAATGGACTGGATCCATGAATGAATCGATTATGCATATTTTTTACAGGGTGACAAACTTAGGACAAGAGATGATCGGCTACCGACAACAACTGCATGCCGAGTTCTGCAGGGACTTTCCACACATGCAAGTGTCTGAACAAAGAGTGTCGGATCCGTATCGAACTATTCTAAGAAATATCCAAATTCCAGAAACGCGACTTAACGGGCAGTTGAGCTAGAAATCCACGGCGAACACATAGACATAGACGACAATAACAACAACGGGGAAATTCAAGAGCCTAGACAACAACTAGAAGCCAAAACGGTAAAACGAACAACTGAGAATCGGGAATCGGTTAACGAAAACCACTTTGAAAGCTTAGACACACAGATGAGAAAGGCAGTAATGCGATAAGAAAGCACAAACCCACTGAGCAGACCACCGCTACCAAGATTAAATTCTTCCAGGAAGCTTGCAATCTTGCTCGATCTTATGAACACCAGAATTTTACTAAACTATGTTTCAGTGACACCAACATTAGAACATATGCACATGTTAATCTACTGTGCCACAGCGGCAATCACCACTGTAATGGGAGCCAAGATCCTGACGGCATGGCTCAATGGGAGATGCGACTAAATTGGAAGATCGGTAGTCTTCGTAAAGACATTGAACAATGTATCAGAGGAGTTAGAACTAGAAAGATCCAGAGGGCGATGCAGGCAATAATGACCCGCACCCAAATGCATTCTCAGCTTGACCCCGCGAACATCACTACTCAACAATGTCTTGATACATTAAAACAAAAACTTTTTGTGTTCACAGGGCGTCTGAAGAGATACAAGGCTAGTGACAACAGAAAACGAGACAACAAACTCTTTGAACGATCAGAAAAAGGTTTCTATACCGTGCTTTGAATTCTAGCGGCTATGCCACAAATACGAGTTACCCTAGCAGAGAACAGGTTGACGTTTTCGGGAGAAATCAACTTGCCACACCAGGTCTATGCAATGTCAGTGCAAGCTGAATCAGTGAAGAACGCGAGAAGTGTCGAAACTATAGCCAGATGCAACACGAGCAATTCACGACAGATGAGGTCTCCAATGTCATCCGCTCACTGCGAGCGGAACAACATCATGGCAATGCAGCAGATGGTCTGTCCGAAGGGCGCAATGGGATGCAAACAGCAACTCATCATAGACATGGCTTGTGTGGACTAGATTGATTCCGTACCTCACGACAAGCTCACAGGTATCTTAAAACTGTATAAACGTTATGACAACCTGGCGCACTAAGATACAACTCAGAACCGCAAGCGATAACATCGAGACCGACACAATCAACATTCGAAGAGGGATTTTCCAAGGAGATTCACTCAGTCCACTATGGTTCTGCATGGCGATGAACCCGCTATCACATCGGTTGAACTCTACGAAATACGGCTTCACTATCAAGAACAACAACGCAGAAGCGATCAAGTTGAATCACCTATTAGATATGGATGATTTAAAACTGATGGCCGCAACCAAAATCCATCTAACGCAAATGATTAAAATTGTAGAGGAGTTCTCCAGGGATATCGGAATGCAGTTTGGACTGAACAAGTGCCGCACCCTTAACATCGTCGGGGAAAAGCTCGAACAAGGTGCACACGAGATGCAGCACGGCCAGGAGAATGAAGCAATGAGCATGGGGGATACGTATAAGTATCTTGGGATGAAACAAGCCCAAAGGATAGACCATCGAACAATGAAGATCGATTTAAGGAATGAATTCATCAATAGAGTAAAACAAGTAGTGCGAACTGATCTTAACAGCAGGAATTTGTTTAAGGCCCTAAACACGTATGCGTGCTCTGTACTCAGCTATTCGTTCGGAATAGTGAATTGGACCAACACGGACATCAACAACCTGCAGCCAAAAGTGAGGACACTACTGACAAAAGCTCATAAACATTATCCCCGTAGCGCCGTAGAAAGAACAACTCTGCCACGTAAACTAGGAGGAAGATGATTGGCAGACCTCAACAAGCCATTGGACCAACAAATATTAAATCTGCGTAATTATTTCCACGGGCAGGCTAACAGCTCCACACTACATAAAGCTATATGCGGAGCAGACGTCTCAACACCGCTACGTCTGAGGGAACACGAGCATTAAATTCACCATCGAACCGACAATGATAAACTACAGATATGGTTGGAGAAGCCGCTGCACGGGAGGCATCTTAATGAGGTTAACCAGGAAGGCTTCCTACTGGCGCAGGATCTGGTTATACCAACTCGCAACTACCTAAAATTCATTGTAGGAGATGCATCGGTATTGGACGACAGATGTAGATGCGGTTGTCACATATTCACAATTTATTCATTCATTACTTAGGTACCACGAATTATAATATTATGCCTCATGCCTATCGAAAAACCAGTTTTTCACTCTAACAAGACGATGCATGTAGTTTCATGAAACTTTACGTATTATCAAAGGACGGCAATTGGGCCCACACGTTATCTCCCTTTTAGGAAACATGTTGCAATAACCAGACCGCCATAGGGGTTTTTCACTTTTCCCCGCATTTCCGCTTTGCCCCACCTTCCCCTACAATAAAGGTATTTTGCCTCTTTACACACATTGTTCAATCTACTCGTATCTCTTATTGGGGTACTTACAGCTATTTTGCAATAAAAATAACAACTTCTTACCTGACTTCAAATGAAGTTCCGTTGATGTGAAGTTACCGTGGGGTTCCTGTAGGATGTCGCTCCCAGAAAACTGATTTACAGCTGATAAAATTTCCAAAAATTTTGCATGTCTTCGATCACTCATTATTATTTGTTTGTAAAAGTAGTGACTACTCTGTAAATTCCATTTGCACTACAATCTCATTGTACTATCCATAAATAACAAATTTTCAAAAATATTCTCCTACATAATATTTGTAATAGCACATACATATTACGTTAGTATTAAAACATAGGGTAAGAGATACAGTTATTGGCACTTTAAGCTCTAAGGTAGAATTTGATTGTCCCTAAAATATATACTACCCTTTTTATAATATTAGGAACTGTTAACATCCTAAAGTTTCCAAAATTCATATAGTTTTTAAAATATCACCAATAAAAATAACAAAAGAGTAATTAATTTTGCAAAGTATCAAAAACTACAGAGATTGGCACTCAACTTACAGTTATTGCCACCATAAAATATATAGTGATTGGCACAGTCCATCACCTCTGAGCAGCAATATCCGGTAATAGGTAGGTAATTAGTAATAATAATTATCACACTCAAAGTACCGCAAAATTATTACTTGCGCAAAAGGTAAGTAAATAAAAATTTGAATAGTTAAGTAGGTAAGTAATGTTACTTTTGATTAGCTTTCAAACTATTTAATTAATAACTTTTTTTACAGGTATTACAGTGAAAAGTTTCTGCAGTTGCTGCATCAAAGAGATTATGTTTCTAGATACAACGGCCATGGTAAGTACGGTTACAACTTGAACATTTATAGCCCACATATATTTTAGTTATATTGTGACAACAAATATAACACAATCCAGTTTCTATTTGAATTCCATGTATTAGGGATATCTGTGAAAAATTGGTGGTACCCTCGTTGGTACCATTTTCTTTATTCTCATCAAATTCTGTGTCAAAAAGATTACGTTTTGCACATTCAATTGCACTTTTAACTTGAATATTAGAAATTATATTAATTTTGTCTTTTTTAATTTCTGAGCTTTCTGTACTCTTATCTTTACTTACAGTTATATGTTGAGTATTTAATTTTTCACGGTCTTTCTCCCCTGAAATATTGTAATTTTGTTTTGTTTGGTTGGTTTCATATTTTTCTGGATTTGTGTAAGGAACATTCTTTATTGGTTTTGTCTTCTTTGCAACATTTTCCTTTTTAATATTTTTATTCTCCATTTTGCGTTTTTCGTTCTCTTCCTTTTTTTCAATACGTTTTCGCTTTCTTTCTCCTTTTTGATTTTCCACTAAGTATTTCCTTTTTTTTTGTTTTTTCTCCAATTGCATTCGCTTCCATTTTTCCGACGTCAGTACAAAAGGCATTCTTTCCACATCTCTCTTTCCTTTCCTGAGTGGACTCTCTGGCCAAACCAAGAAGTCGGTGATTGATTGGTTGGATAATGTTGCATTTCCTTCTATGCTTGTTGGTAATGTCTTTATAATTGATGAAACTTCCTGGGTTTTTTCATTATTTTCTTCTTGTTTTGTTTCCACATTTTCAAATATTATTGGCATCTCATCTATATTAAAAAGTTCTTCTGTAATATCGTTCATACTAATATTTTCGTTAATTTCTAAAATAATAGGTTCCGTGGGAGGTTCTTCCATATGACTATTTTCACTTTGTGTTTCTTTCTGATCTTGTGATGCTGTGACTTCGCCGTTTGTAAATTCCTTCCACAACTTATATAGTACCCAAAACTCTTCCGATTTTTGCTCTTGCTCAGTTATTTCGCTTGTCTTTTTAAATTTGTCCAGTAAGTTGTCACCAACAATTTCTGCAAATCTGTGATAACAAAGATCTGCTTTTAAAGAATTTTGAGAATCCTGATTGTCTTTTGTTTTACCAAGACATTTTGAATAATCTATGGCATCGGGATTCCAGGGACACAAGGCAGTGGTTATAAAACCACTTTTTATAACGTCAGGACGTAAGTAGGTTTCAACAACATTTTTTAAAACGAATGCAAATTTGTCCTGTGTCAGTACCTCGGAGTTATGTTCTCTTCTCCAATCTAACACACCTTTTTTCCAATAAGATTTGAGAGGTTTAAACGCTGAAACGTCAGCTGGTTGTAGTATCCGTGTCGAGTTACCATACAAGCAAATTAGAATAATTTTCAGCTCCGAACAAAGTTCACTTAGCTGGTACGAAGTGTGGGTACTGTGACCATCTACAAATAGAATAATAGGAAAGGTTGTATTATTTTAAACCAAATAAGGGTGGAGAACATTTGCTATGTATTCAAAAAAACAGTTCTGTTTTCATCCAACCATTTGGGCTTGTGCCTATCCCCCATTCATCTGGAACTGAACTAGCTATAGATGCTGGTAATCTTTTGTATGGGTAAATAATAAATGGGGGTGTCACTTCTCCTTCAGCGGAAAACGTAAACAAAACCGTTAGATTAGACTTTGCTGGGGCATTATCAATTTCGTAAACGTTACACCAATGTTTGTTCTTCTTCTTTGGAAAGAATTGGTTTTGGTCCCAAACTAGATTTTGAAAATTTCTGACTGAGTCTGAATTGTAGTGTTGAACGTGGTATTCGATATTTTTTTGCTGCTGCCTTTTTTGATAGACCATTGTTACAAATATCTTCTAAAGCACTCTGGATTGTTTGCTCATCATATCTTTTTGAGTATGTAGAACCTTCTCTCACTTTCGGCATATTGATTAGGTACAGATATCTGATTAGCTTACAGGTACTTGTAAATCTGAAAAGAAAAACAGTTATTGGCACCCTATTACATTAGTTATTGTCACTAGTGCCAACAACTGTCTGTATATGTTTTTAAGCAGAAAAAATGTTTTTTTTTTGGCCAAATAAACTATTTTTCATTCAAAATACAAACAATCTTTAATATATTTTTAATTTTGTCAAAATTGCAATGATTGGCACTCCCTGCCAATAACTGTTACTCTATAGCTTTTACCACATAGTGATTGGCACCGACTTAATTTCATAAAACGCTATTAAAATCCGTTAGATAACCTCAAAAATATCAACTGTAAATATGTACAACCATAACTATGTCTAACAATAACTTTTTATTTCAGATTAAACGTAATTAAACAAGCCTACAGATGAGCAAGATTTTAACAAATTTCATACGAACTTACTAGTGAACTGTTGCTAGATAAACACCGGCAATGACGCATTCACCATTTACGTCCGATACTGACATTACACTGTCGTTGTTGTCACCAGACATACTTGATAGATGTCGCTACATGTTCGGAAATAAAGATTGCTTCTATTGCTATAGATATTTTTATTTTTTACAAATTTAGGTAAACAGTGCCAATAACTGTAAGAGTGCCAACGATTGTATCGTTTACCCTACTCGGTTGCGATAATCATTATTTATTCTAGTTTTTTATTGTCAAACTGGACTAAAATTTAAATGGTGTTACCAAAGCAGAATATAATAGAAATCAAAGGTGCGCGATATAAAATTTGACTTTTCTACAAAATAAATATATTTCTATAGTACTCATATTGTCTCCTCAGTATAGAAATGATTTACTCAGAGGTTTCTCTAGATGCACCTTTATTAAATAAGGCAACATCGCCGGACGTCACATTGTTGGTTGTTAAGATACAGCAGTATATCCGGATGCCACACTGGCGGCATTTTACATGTCAGTATACAAATGATCACGCACTGTAGCATTATGAATCAATAATGCCATATGGCGGCGTATATTACATTTTCAACCAGCCGTAATTTCAGTACAAAAAAGTGCGGAATTTGCTGATATATATATATTTACTAGATACTCCGAAATTAGACTCCTTCTAATGGACGCCACATTACTTCAAAATGAACGGATGCCATATTGATAGCGTGATAGCAGCTTTTATCTGTTCGACATATAGGAAGCCAAGGAAGCTCTTCTATTTTATATGCGGCGAAATATAGAAAATTAGTTATTAAGGTTAGGTATAGGTCCTCTAGCCTTCCTAGCAAGACCGGGACGAGTTGCCACTGGCGGTTGCATGTGAAGCACGCTTCCTTGAAGGATAGCACGACAGACGAGTATAATTGCGCTCGAACGTGACCGGAGTTTCACTTCGGGATGGCTGGATCACTCGCCGTTTCTCCGGCAAACTCGATTTTTCAAAAGTGCGCCTCTTTTTTGACCAGGCCGCCTAGCCACAGCTGTATTTACATAACAAGGCCGCTCCAGCACCGAATTTATTAGCTGCAAGTCGACCGAAGAATAACTAAATGAAACATGGGACCCTTTGTGACTATTTAACAGTAAGAAACATTGTCGTTGAAATTTGTAGTGCTTGGCTCATGGGATGCTTAATATGGCAGGTATTAAGAAAGATGCGAACCCATTAGTGCTTGCTCACTTTCCCACTTTCCCTTAGTAAAGATGTTAAAATAACACTAAGGGTTGTGAAAACCCAGAAGGCTATTTCTTAAAGTATTTCATTCGATTGAAGTCATACAAATTTTGATTTTAGAAAAATAATGCCGTTAATTTGTGAAAGCCAAAACCAAATATTACCTATCAAAGGTTTATCAAAGGTTATTATATAACCAAAGAAATTAATGAAACACCCTACAAGGCTGTGGTACTTAATAAGCAACCGATTTAGTGCAAAAGAACAATTATTCGAGACGATAATGTACCTACTCAAAACCAATTAATACTTATACCGTGTGCTAACGAATTCAAAACGGTGAACTTTTTCACTGCAAAATATAATAATGAAAAATAATAAAACGGATCTGATAAGGGGACCGGTAGACAGCTAGTGGTCCCAAAGGCACAGCGACCCAGGGTGGTGAGGTATTTTCCAGAAAGATGGCAAAGTAAACATTCAAAAGAAATAATTTGAAAAATACTCACCCCAGATTGCTGTATAGCCGCAGCCAGAACCAAAAGCCACCAACCCTCGCTGCTCAGCCTCCAAAGTGGTCCCAAGATCGCTTGATCCGTCAAAAATCTAAGACGAACGACGATCCTCTGTCGTGGTAATATGAGAAATTATATGCACAAAGTATTAGCAAAGCACGGTAAACTTAAAGTCTTTTTACACCAAATCAGCTAAGAAAAAATGAATATTATGCACGATGATCGGAGATTTGAACAAATTCACAAGGAATATCAAACGTGCACAAATTCAACAAGTAGAGAAAAAGCAGAGTCAAAATTTCCAGTCAGTCGTATTTATAACCTCGGTATGTCAAAGACAATTAAATATAAAGGTTAGGCTTCTTCTTCAAGCAATCAACAATAAGGCGTTAGGCTGTTGTCCAGATACATACCCCATTTGCACTAAATAGTTTAATATATAAATTTGTTAAAGATATAATTTGAAAGGCAAAAAACAACGTACCTGTATATCAATAAACTATTGCACAATTTGTAAACTTCCAATCACACACAAATCGTCCTCCGTGTATTGCTGGCTGCATATTGTTGATGGTAATTTGTTGGCAGTTAAAAATTAGCGGTATATCGGGAGAGCCAAAAGGTTTTTTACCGTAGTAGTGTAAATTGCATAAATTCCTTTACAATAGTTACGACAATCATAATCAAACTCACGGTTCAATCATTGTTGATTCTTATCGTACGAGTACGCTAAAAATTAAACTCCAGTTTCGAAATATGAAGTTTTAAAGTTTTCGAAAATATATAAAATATTTTTTGACATCTTCCATACCCCCAAGACTATTTAAATCAAATCTGGCACCTGCACCAAAGTTATTTTACACTTGACCGAAGAATGCATTTTCTACATCATAAGTTACTGACATGTGACTATTTCATTAGATAGATTATCCGACATCACAAAGAACACACGTAGATGCTTCACTCTGTACAAACTGCCTACAAACGTTCAAAGAAAAGCTGTTTTTTCTCCAACTGCCTCATTATCTAACCACGATACAACCGTTGACTATCCTCCCTCACCCATCGCTACAACATTCAGTGCTTATTTTGTGACCTATTGATAGATCGTTAAGGCTTAAACTTCCTTACAGGTAAGTCAGTTGATCTTTTAACTATACCTCAGTCTCATCCTCGAATACAAAGAACACACGTAGATGTTTAAAGAATATCAACGATCTATCAACAATCTATCAAAGATATTTTGAACATGGGTACACGTCTAGGCTAGCGTAAAGGTTAATATACGCATTATAGGTAGAGACATATATTTAGGTCCACGGGTTGAGCTAATAGGTACCTACATTTGAAAAACATCTTAGACTCTAGTGTTGATCTGAAAGTAGGGTAGAGGGGGGTAGATGTCTTCTGCAGGAGGAAAGATGAAATGGCCCTTGGAATGCCGTAAGAACTTAACAAGATATTCCCCATACACTTCCGATGACAATTCTATCACTTGGCCGACGCAGTGAAACACATTTCTCTTTGTTGGAAATCTAACCAAAACAAAATCTTCCGGCAATATTTCGTCATCATCTGGAAGAATAAAAAGATATAGCGAATAACATCAAACAAAATAAAGTTTGTAGAATTACCTATGAGCTTGTCAAGGCTGTTGTGGTCAGATACAACATCGATGTCTGAATCAGAAGAGCTAATGGTAAATTTGTTTTTTCTGGACATGGTTTTCATTTCTTCTACATCTGAATCAGAAGATGAGCTGACAGTCAAATGTTTGGGCTTCATACGTGACTTTGATTTTTTTCTTATTCGTAATTGCTCTCTTTTCAAACTTTTTGGCTCCAGGAACCTCCAACTCCTGTGTCAACTTCCTCTTGATTCCTTTTATGTTTGCCCTCATTTGCCTCTCCTTTTCTAATTCTTCAACTCTCTTCTTTTCAGATGATGTCGTGTAAATCCTTGATTTGCCCAGTCGAGACTTCTTATTGGTTTTCCTCTCACCTGCTTTCGGGAATGGTCTAATATCTGAAGGTTTTACAATATCTACGGAAATTATGTTGATGGAAGGTTTGGTGGCAGCATCGAAAATTTCATTTAAAAGCGAATGCACCATCGCCGTTTCGTCAAAAATAATATTGGCCTTTTCTATCACTCGATCATCGTCATACTTTGACTCCCTAGATGTAGAAGGCTGACTTATTTCAAGTGCTGAATCATCATATCGTGTTGAATCCAACACTAGATTGGAACTGATGTTCATAACAGCTGCTTCATTTTCTTGGTTATCAGGCATTGGTCGGTCTGTCACAAATGCTCCAGAATAGTCTTCTTCAGAGAAAATGAGCCGATTTACAGGCCACAATCCAGTGCTTGCGAAACTACTAATGATATTTTTTGGCGTGAATGATTGCAAGAACGGTTCAGTTGTTAGTTTGGCAATTTCATAAATTGTTATCGGCTTTGCTAGATTGTTTAATATATGATCATTGAAAGACGTTTTCAGTTTTTGCTTGAATGGACCATAAACAGCTTTATCGAGCTTTATCGAGCGGTTGCATTTTATGGGTAACGATAATAAAACGATCCCATTCTCACGGGCGTAATTGATGGCATCCACTGATACACGTGTTTCATGGTTGTCGAGTAACAACAAGATAGGATCTGTTGGGGTAATTTTCGTATGATTTTTTATGTGTTCCAATAATTTAACGAAAATTGGTGCGGTCATCCACCCTGACTTTGTACCGTAACCTATAGCTCCAGGTACAGAGCCATGCAAAAAATAGTCCTTTATTCTCACTCGAGGATAAACAAACATAGGAGGAATTGCAGAACCGGTTGCAGAAATAACACCGCAGAAAGTGACTAGTGTGCCTCTTTCTGCAGAGACACATTGACCCACAACTCTTTTTCCGGTTTCAGCGATAACTTTTGGAGCTTGTAACACAGTGGAAACGCCAGTTTCATCAGTATTCCAAATACGACTTGGGTGGAATTTATATTTCTCAAGGACTTCAGCGTAGTTATTGAAAAAGGTGTCCACATTGTGCTTATTGAAAGCTGATGCTCTGCCAAAGCTAGTGTTTTCAGGCTTCCTAAGAGAGAGTCTTGGGTGCCGTTTCATAAAACATTTCATCCACTCTATGCCCGCTTGTTGATTCTCATGCCACTTTTCAGGAAATTTTCTGTTTAATTTCACCGCATATTCATATGCCAATTTCCGAGTAGCAACATAAGTTAACCCATGCAAAATTTGGGACTACTGCTTAAGATATTTTTCAAGTTCAAGCTCTTCTGTTGGCGAAAACACTTGGCGGGTCGCATATTTGGATAATCCGGATTTATCATTCATTTCAGTCCCGGAATCGGAATTATCATCCATATTTCGAGCTTTCAATACTCTATCGTAAAGCGTGGATTTTTTAATGCCATATCGAGCAGCGGCCTGCCGTAACGACATAGTTTTAGACAAAACATCCTTAACAGCAGTTCTTATTATCTCTTCGGGCGTATCTGGCACCTGCCTTTTCCTTACATAAGTTTTGACCATTCTGTAATAAAATGCTGTCATGAGGCAAAAAGGAAACTCTGAGTAAGCCCTTTCAAAAACAAACTGATTTTACTTGGGGCAGTTCCGGACAGTCCGAATGTGCCCCGACCAAAGTGTCCGAATCTGCCCCTTCAGACAAGATTATATTTTCAACAACTCAATCGATATTTCCGAATGCTATAAATAAAAAAATTACAGGGGTGGTCAGTCCTTAAGTGGGACACACTGTATAAAAAAACTGTTAGGAGGTACCTGTATGTATGTATTCATATTGAAGAAATTCTATGTTGCAAGTTTTAAGGTTATAGCTGCGACAAGCTACAGTTAGACAATTAGAAAGCGGTAGGTAAAAATTTTATGAACATTTTATGGACATCATTTCAGAAAAATTAAAAAGGATTTTCTGTCAGCGCCGGGGTTTGGTTTGGTCTACGTCCTATACGTATGAAAGTTCTTCTCCATTTCCATTTTCATTTTAAAAAATTTATGTTTCGAATGTTGGACAGGTGTTTTGGGGCACGTTTTGCCAATTTCAACGCAAACGGTTGATTTTATCGTTATGAAACAAGAGTACACTTTCGTTGCAACATGAAAAGATACACTGAAATGATGGACTTGCAAGACCAAAAAGTTAACCTCAAAAAAGTTTGAGCAAAAAAATTAATAGGGGTTGTTAATTTTTACCCTTTTTAGGGCACTGTGTAAATGAATATACTACCCTAAGGCGTCTTCCAGTAAGTAGATAACACATACCAAATTTCAAATTTTTAAGTAGCGCCGTTATTGAGAAAAATTGTATATATGAAAGGCCCCCCTTAAAACCACCTGCCGAACACCCCTTTAAAGTATTTACTATACTATACTATACTCACCCTATTGGATCTAGGACAATAACCCCCCCAGACAAAATACCCCCGGATATTCCCCCCCCCCCCGTTTTTTAGCCCCTGGTCAAAAACCCACCTGGACATTATCCCCCCTCGGACAATTTACTCCCTCTCCCCCCCCCCCTTCCGCCATATTTGAACACTGGTATATACTGGGTGAGCGAAACTCGACGTCCCATGCCTACAGCGGGAACACGAAAACTCAAAATAAAATTTCGAAAAGGGGTTCTTGGGAAAATGGCCTCTGTGACGTCATCGATATTATTTTACCAGAAACATACCATTTTTCCTCTACATTTCTAAAGTCCTTATCATTCTCAACGACTTTTATACGAAAAGATTTTCTGTATCTTTTATTGTTCAAAATCTAGGGTCAAATATATCAAAAACATGGAATCTTTTTCTAATCACCAGGATCGGTTTTCCTATATCTAGGTAGTCTTGGAAACAATAATTGATAGTAGGAAATTATTTAGCAGTATGTTAGAGTGCCTTGTGCACCCAGAAATTTATTCAACTAAAATTAGATTTTCTTGGAGCAAACAATAATAAATAATAAGTACCTATATAAAATTAATTATAAATTAATTACTAACTAGTCTCAGCTATATTATAAGGAAAGGAAAACAATTGAAAAAAAAACTGAAATGGGATAGAGTAAAGTCTATTTTAAGCCGATTTGCATAATTTTCCAAATTAGAAAACTGAATAATGACAAGAACTTACCTATATTTTCGCATCTTTTAAAAGGGCTAAATTTTCTGAACAAATTTTGTAAGGAAAAGATTTGCTGTCTTCTTTGGTTAAAAAATTATAAGCAACGTTGTAAAAAGTATTATCACAAATTGGCAATCGTTTTAATAATAATAATAATATAATAATTCTCACCCTCACAATACTCCAAACTAGGAGTACCCCAGAAGCAACCACATGCTTGTGCGGGGGAGGGGGGCAATTACTATTATTTTGTATTCGTTGCCATTTGCGGCTAGGGCCGACTTTTTCCCCGATGGATGCGAGATTGGAACTCAATTTACGTGCAAACGACGAGGCATTTTCTGGCGGGGGTAAATATCCGTCATTATTATTATTGGATAAATATGTGGAGTCTGTATGTGTCCTCCATGAGGGGAAATTTGGACATGCAGTCATGTGCCTTGCTTCCCTCGGCAACTAAATTCCACATGAGTCATAAAAAGGACTTCAGTGCCGAGGTACATATTATATTTTTTTTGAAATCGGAAAAAAAATGTTATATTAGGCAAGAAAATAATAATAAGGGATCACCCGTCCATGAACCGACTACGCGCGGCGTTGCTTGACTTTGACGATCGCTCTACCTAGGTCAAGTATGACAAAGACACAGCGGCTTCGAACAGAAAAACCAAACTGCTGCTTGTTGTGCAGCCTCCATAATAAATCTATTGATATTCAAACCTACTAAAATATTTATACTGATAGATTGCACTCCTATAGGTAACAATTTCGCAATGTGTACGAATAGTTAAATGAGCTTTTATTGGCCGGGTTTTGAATATTTGGTCACTTTTGACGGGCGATGGCTCCGCGTCTGACGTTTGATGTACATCTTGCCAAGGCCTACTTATTGAAAAAATCATACAATACAATAATGTAACTTCAGTGCCGATTTCTGAGCTTTTAATGACGATTTTGGGACACTTTACTGCCGATTTCAAGGAAAAGTAATATTATTTATATCTAATTTAACCTAATAAACAAAAAATATATCAATTTAGGTATTACTTATCTTTTATCGATCAGTTAATAATTTTGATATACCGACAGTGTGTACAGAGGTATTCACTAAGGATTCCCCCTGTTAACTTTTTATTTGTTACCCTAGAAAAAATGGTAAAAGAAAAAAGTAAGTTGTAGGAAATATTCTTGCAATTTCAGATGTGTTGAAAATAAATGTTATATGAGTTTACAATTAAGTTATTTTATGGACGAACTGGAAAATTCTAAGATTGAACGTTATGATGTGATAGAGGTCCGAAATTATATTTTTTTCGTAGTAACGACCATTCAAAATAAAGAAAAAGTTCTTAAAAATATGTATGGGAAATTAAACATTTTTTAATCTGCTTTGCTCAAGGCACCTGGAGCACCTACTATGACCTTTGTCATAAATAAAATAATACATAAAAAATGTTGAAACTTATTTTCTTACTCCGTTCTCAACTTTAAAGGAAAATTTCTCGAAATCAGCTGGAGTTTCCGCAATGAAACAGGAGAAATGTATTCATATCAAAAGCTCCTCTATTTCCAATACCAGCATAGCCGCCGGCAGGGGGGTCAAGGGGAGTCGGCCGACCCCCCTGGTTTGAACATTACCTGATTGGATTCAAAATTGACTAAACCGATAACAGATCGATAACGGCTAAACCGATAATCGTTCAACTTAGTCATCTCATCTCCCATACCTAGCTAGCGAAATTCCGGCAACACTGCTATATATCTACTATTACTCTACAATAATGACCGATATACAAAAAATATTAAAGGCATGTCGTTAAGATTATCAATATTTAACACATTATTACAAATCTTTATTTTCCTAAATTTACTAAATAATGTAGGTTAAGCATGTCTATAATGTGTAAAGCCTAAAACGGACTTGGTTGGGCTATGTCAGGGATAGAATGAAAGTGTCTTGTGAACAAAATTTTACATTTTCATATTATAAACCAACTAAACTACCAATGTTCAACATCAAGAAGTATACTATCTTGTAAATATTTTCTAAAATTTATTTGTGGCGTAAACAGATCCATTGAATTTTAATTGGGTTTTTCGCCACCAAACTGGTTAAAAGACAACTTTTTCAAGTTGCCTGGAAAATTAATAAATTCTTAACAGTAAATGAACTAAACTTTGAACTTGTAACTCAAAAAATATCTTCAACAAATTTGTAAGTTAGGAATTCACGAAGATGTTTCGTGCAGTCTATTAAATAAATAATAATATTGTGTTCTATGCAAACGATAATAGTGGTAATACCTAGGAGGTTACAATTTTTATATAATGAATATAGCTTCTTGTCTTTTTTTAACAAAATTTTTATAAGTACGTTTTTTGTCTTTCTACTTTGATTCTAAAGTATTAATAGTTACTAACTTAAACTTTGTTGAAGTTTGATCCCCATATTTTATTCTGGCGGCGGCCCTGAATACTAGTACCATCGCTATTTCTATTACTATAAACTATTACTATTACTATTATCAGTAAAAACTTGCCGTATTTGGGTAAATAATAAATGTCAGTTCATGCAACATCTGCCTCTACGGCATTCTGGCGGTTGTGACAAAATAATAGCGTTTATATTAATCTCAGTAGTTTTCCCTGTTAAATAAATGTCCTTCTCGTAATATTAAGTACATAACAACTAAAGATCCCCGCGAATACCTACAAGATTTTACCCACGTAGTTTGAAAATTTGCATTCTGGGATATGCTACATTTAAATATTCAACGCCCCCACCTTTGAAGCCTGCATCGTCCGATGATGCATTTCCCAGAGTTTTTAATGTATACTCGCTAAATATCATTTAAAGTAAATCTCGCATACGGCTTGAGTTAAGCATGAGGTTTATCCTATTTTAACGGGATTTTTCCCATGTAGGTATAACGGATAATATTAATTCAGTAATTTAGGAGAAAATTTCGCTTCCATAAAAATAGGCGTTAAAAAAACAAAAGTTTTCTAGACACATTTCGGTAGAGCTCTGCTGGGTTTAGAAATAATTTAAATTATCCCCACCCTTAAATTGCTATTAATTATTGGTAGAAATTAAAAAATGGAAGTTTTGTTGTGCAAATATTTTATTTAAAAAAAGTAAACTCCATGATAATGAAAATTGAAGCTACCTTTCCTAAAAATATTGGTATTGTTTATAAAGCACCGAGCCCTTTTATATACAATTTTTTTCCAAATAGTTTTAACTTAACAGACCAACTATTCAGCTCATCAAAGATATAGGAATAAAAAGTTTCGATTTGAATTTTTTTAACCACTTACCCTGTTGTCTGTTATACTTATATCGCAATTATTGTATTGTCGATTTTGTATTCTCCCTGTGAATTTTACTATTTTTTTGTTCTTTAAAAGTTGTCTATACTTCTTTAGACACAATTTACAGGCATAAAATAAATGCTTATTCATTTCTGAATCATCTCGGAATTGAGAGGTGAAGGGCTTATTTTAATAACGCGATATGCCACACAAACAAAATACTGAGTTATTAGTAGGGCTGGGCGATATTGAAAAAAATATCGAAAATATCGATAATCATAAAAATATCGATATAGCCGATATATCGATATTCCGATATATAGATATTAAGATATATCGATATTCCGATATATCGTTATTCCAATATATCGATATCCCGATATATCGATATTCCGATATATCGATATATCGATATATCGTTATTCCGATATATCGATATTCCGAAATTAATGAAACCTGCAATCGTACTTGTACGAAAATGTAAATTACTTACAAATCACACATGGCGAGTTCCCCTAAATTAGGGGGCTCTAATTGCTCAGTGTGTCATTTTTCCATATGTTTGCTATTTGCTACCAACAACTAATGTGAATATGTGAATCTCATATCTGTGGTTTTGAGTACTGTCTTGCTTATTATTGTGGGTGTGGAGGTGGGTAGTATTTGCTCTTGGGTGGGTTGTGTACAAGTAAAACAAAAAAAAGCCATACTGACGGAAAACAATAAACCGTTTTTCATTACTCTTTCATTTTTTTTCAATATCGATGTATCGGTATATTACAATATCGATATATCGCAATATCGATATATTGCAATATCGATATATCGATATATCGATATATCGATATATCGATATATCGCAATATCGATATATCGCAATATCGATATATCGATATATCGCAATATCGATATATTACAATATCGATATATCGCAATATCGATATATCGCAATATCGATATATCGCAATATCGATATATTACAATATCGATATATCGCAATATCGATATATCGATAAAAATATCGATATATCGAAAAAAATCGCAGCCCTAGTTATTAGACTTTGAACTTTTGGAAAAATGTATAAGTTAGCTACTATCAGTATATATCTATTTGAATAATTTTTTGTGAGCTCATTAGGTACATATCCAACAAACTTTTTGGAAAAGAGGACAAAAACAACGGATTGCTAGAAAAACTTTTTTTTCCAAAAATAATGTGGCTTATCATATTACTGCCTATAACAAACACCGTAGGTACCGTAATATTTTCTTTATAAAATATGGAACAAACTCCATGTTGAATTTTTCCACTACATAATTTCAACATCTTCCTCGTCATCTTCTCTGGATATTAGCCCGTTAAAGAAAGCAAGGTATATTGGAGGTACCTATATATGGAAAAATTGATTGTAGAAATGCGTTTTAATTTCTATTCGCTGAAATTTTTATTGGTTCCATGTACTTATTTCTCAGCTCAGATAAGGGTGTATTTACGGGCCTACTTTTTTTGAAATATTTATTCTTTGTATTCACAGTTTACAGAGTGTTTAACAATAAGGGATGTGGTATTTTCGGCTTTAAAATCGATTGAATATACTCCGGAAAACTCTAAATTTTCTTTGTTAGTAATGCGAGCACTCTTTTGTATGTTGGCTAAAATAGGGTCAAAACTGAAAAAATCGTCTTACTCCATAACTGTGACCTTAAAAGGATTCTTGCTGTTAACATCCTTAATGACCTTCTGGAGAATAAACTTCAGGAGCGTATTTCCTATGCCTTTTTTCAATTAACGTGAAATCTTTGTCCCAAGGCAAATGCGTATGTCCAAAAATGAGAAAATGGTGTGTTATTCTTTTAAACCTTTTCTCTTTAACTATAGTTGTAACCAAAAGGCCATAAGAAGCCAATTATTTGTTTCGGCTAGGGCAGTTGTCCGTGAATACAATAAGATATCAAGATCATTTTTGTTATCTTTAAGAAATTTAAAAAGTACAGAAGCAACTACATCTGCTCCACGTTTGGCCTGATTTTCTCTCCATAAATACATGTGACCCTGTCCAGCCGCACAGTCCTGTACTCAGAGGTTATATAATACTATAAGTCGGCGCACTCGGCCCTGTGTAAACAAACGTTTCCCCCTTGTCCTCTCCCGCTCCCTCGGCCCGCCGTCATCGGAGTACGGCGATCGATATCTTATTTGATAAGAAAATAAGCTTATAGACCGGGAGATAGTGACAGATTTTTGGACGTGATTTTACTCAGTATGCCTTTCATAGGGCATTATGTTGCGTATATTCTCACAATAATAAGGTATGAATCAGAGAGTCATTCTGGGTTCTTTTTCCACGTTTCTAAACAGGCTGCCAATGAGAAATATGCAAGTTCTTGTTATGAAACTGCTGAAGAAAAGATGGCATACCGTTTGCGCATATCCAAGTACACTTTACATCGAATAAATCGTTTAAATTATTAAATAACATTCAATTTAAACAGTACTTGGACAAGCGCAAAAGGTATGCCATCCTTTTTTCAGCATTTTCATAACAAGCACTTGCATACTTCTCCTTGGCAGCCTGTTCAGAAACGTGGAAAAACTAATTATTAAAATACAAGTTCACGTGACAATAATAGCCCTTTGGACCCACGCTAACGGTATGCCTATGTTTTTCCGAGGAATTTTCTATTTTGAACTTCATTATAAAACACATGGCAGCCTGACTAAAATCATATCAAAATGCATATTTTTCGAATAATTGAAAACTCAGTTTTTCATATGAAGAACCCAGGATGACTCTCTGATTCATACCTTATTATTGTGAGAATATGTGCCACATAATGCCCTTTGCAAGGCTTACTGAGTAAAATCACGTCCAAAAATCTGTCACATCTCCCAGTCTATATGTAGCTGAGAGCGGTTCGAGGCTGATTTACGACCAGTCGCAAAAAATTTTTGTTTTCTTCGAGAGAACAAAGAAGTGAGCCGACTTATAGTATTCTCTTCTCTAGACTTTGGTTATATAGCTAAACTTTTCTGCAGTAAAATGCGGGGCTACTTGTAAGCTTGGGTATAGGCATTGCCTATTGCAAGTCAAAACTGATTACACTTACGTTTGTAGTATCTTTTGATCGTTTTGTCTGCAATTTTAGCAAATCTTGCATAGCTTTAGCTCTATTTTTGTGTAAATGCAAGGAAGTTGTTAACCGTTGCACCACCGCACGGCATCCTCATCGTATGCTTCTGCAGAGATGGATGCGTCCAAAACTGCGAGTGTCGAATAAGTGGTCTCAATTGTTCAAGTATGTGCAGCAATTGCTTAGGACTTGCATGTCTCAATAGAGATACTGTAATCATCGACGACGATTTAAATGATGATTCTCAAGTGGACGAAGAACACGAAGATTTGTTTCCTCTCACCAGCCCGAGTGAACTATTTGGTGCTGACTGATAACGCAATTAATGATTCACCTAAAACTTATAACCTTTTGTATCATTTTGATTTCCCATTTTTTCAATATAGATTGTTTAATATATTTTCTTGTTTTTCACATGAGCTTCCTATTCATGACTTTCTCATTTTTACAAGCTAAGGACAAATTAGATATGGGAATGATTTGACAAAAAAGAACGAATGGAAATCAGAACGCTATAATGAATTAGGGCAAAAAGTGAGTACAAATTAACTAAGGCTACTAACTTGTATTGGACATATTTACAGTCATATATACATCAGAACGCTATAATGAATTAGAGCAAAAAGTTAGTACAAATTAACTAAGGCTACTAACTTGTATTGGACATATTTACAGTCATATATACTTATGAGGTTATGTTGTGACAAAAAATAACAATCTATGGGTATAATATGTATCTATATATGCATAGATATATCTATATATATTTTACATACATTATTCAGTTACTAATTTATACTGTAATCATTTTAAGTTTTTTCAACAAAAACTATGTGAAATAAAAACAAAGAAATCTTTACCCCTCCATATCATGGAAACCGTTCACTTTACCATAATTCTGTATATAACAATTCTTGTTCGGAATTTAATGTGTATCATTTGCGTATAGGACGACGTTTGCGCTAAACCTCATCGTTTACTAGATATTCACGCAAAACTGAAAAATAAGAATTTCCTGCCCTTTTCACCCCCTCCCCCCGAAACCCGACGCTGGTGGTGGTGTAACTTTTTAGTACTAACTCTTAGGAGGGTATGGAATTATTTCGCGCTAGAAAGAACTTTTTTTTTATGTTTGGGTTTTGGCCCAATTTTACTGTACTAAGGCGGTTTTTGGTTCTCGCTAAGTGCATTTGGACTGTTTTTATGTTTACCACGTGCGTCTTGTGTAGGGATAACGGCTTCGGTTGTTTTCATCTTGACAATATGGTCGATTCTGCCTCGAGAATTCTGAAGCCCATGTACGCGCATAAATTCGTCCTTTCATATTTTGTTTTCCTTACCACCAATATTTACAGTATACTGTGCAGTAAACTGTCGACTAGATTCTTGACGTTTTTGCTTTTTCTTGTACGATATTTTCTTTCTTTCAACTCGAATAACACCAAAAAGATAACTGTTTTGGAGATCATAAGAACCTAGATCCCAGAATTTTGTAAAGATAGTTTAATGGCTATTACTGAGTCTGTCTCTGCAGTTCTTCTGACATCTGCAAGGTAAACCCAATTCACGATGTTTTATAGTTTTCCGGCTTTTTACTTTTAAATATTCTTGTCCTAAATTGCGCCTCCTTTTTCTTTTCATTCGTTCATAGCTTTCAACTCTTCTCTGTCTTCAAGGAGACGGTGCCGGCGGGTTTTTTTTTTCGAGTGTAATTTCAGTTACTCTTGTTAATTTAGTAGGTGCAGGGTGCAGGTGAAGTATATCCCTGAAATTAAATATCTTTAGTAGCAATAACATGATAAGCCACGATAAAATTGGCGACAGATTTGTTTTGGCAAAACATGATATGCCACAAAAACAAAAAAGTACATACCTCACTTCTATCTGAAGTTCCACCATCATCTCATTGCACAAAATTCTTAAAATTGAATCTGTATCGAGAGGTCTAAGAGAGCTTTCACACGACGCGGAAGCGGCGCGGTATTCCGCGCGCGGAGTGTCGCGGCCGCAACCGCGTATAGCTTGCACACGGTGCGACGCGTTTCTGAATCTATCCGATTTAGTAGCTATTGCTCAGGTACAATGTTGTCATTTCTTGTCGGGGCGTGTGTCCAAGCGCCCGTAGACTAGTCGGCCAAGGCGTTCAGGTGCCGTGCGGTTCGAGAAGTTCGAAAATTCTGGCCGCAGATCCGCCACCTGCCGCAACGTTTTTTTGCCGCGAAGCGTCCCGTGTGCAAGCATACCATTTAAAACGATACAATTTAACATCAAGCGGTTCCGCGTGCGGATAACGGCACGCGGCATACCGCGCCACATCCGCGTCGTGCGCAAGCTCTCTAACTGTACCGGTAGCCACAACTTGATTCTAGGCATGGTGGCTCCATCTACTGGACAATAGCCAAACCCTTTCTATTGTAGCTTATCGTATTAATGCTTAATAAAATTAAGGAATAAAACACATTTCTGTGTTTGTGTGTCTTATCATGTTATTACAATAAGCCCTTGAATTACGCCCGTATGTACAGGGTCATTCAAACTCGGCGTCCCAGGCCGGTAGCGGGCAAACGAAAAGAGTAAAAAAAATCTGCATGTGGGATCTTAAATGGGACCAATTGTAGACAAAATTAAGATAAAAAATTTAAAAAAATGACAAACGACGCCAGGCGTCGCGACGCCCGGTATAATTTTTTTCTAACGAACATACTTTTTTTATTGCACACGTGGATACTTCCATTTCTTCTCTACAACTTTTATCTAAGGCGTTTTGTCAGTTTTTGTCCGCTTAAGAAGTTACAGAAAAAAATATCCAGAAAATTAAAGGGGCTAATTGACTCTTTAAACTCTGAGTAGGCCATGACCATTTGTTTTAATCGGAAGATTTAAACAATTAAATTAATTTTTTAACATTCCCCTTGTTATATTATTGCAGACTTCTTTATTTTTTTGTTTCAAGTGTTTGGTTTTTCTTGACTGTGTCTTATAGACCTCATTTGTAATGTTCCCCACAAAAAATAATCTTTTTGGGGGGCCACCTGAAAATTAAAAAAAAAACGGTAAGTAATGAATTATTTATGTTATGTAAAAAATCTATTTAACTACCTTATTGTCCCGTTTGTGCCAATCCATCTATTTTCAAAGGTATTATTTAAAAAGTGTTCTACAATTCTTGCATTGTGCACAGGTGCTCCATCTTGTTGGTACCACATTTTACCCATAAAATAAGGATGCACATTTTCTAATAAATTTGGCAACTCTTCAATTAAAAAATTTAAATACATTTCACCATTAAGAATGCTTTCGAAAAAGTATGGAAAAACCAAACTTTCGTTAATTATACCACACTATACGTTTACGCCAAAATTGCCTTGGTTTTCTATAGGGTGAACAATGTGTGGATTCTCATTGGCCCAGTGGTGATGGTGCATACCGGTCAGTCGGTCAGGATACTTTTGTCGATAAATATTTGCAGCTCTTCTAGCATTTTTCTGGGCTTCTCCATAAATAAGCAGCACAATATTTACTTTATCGTCGTGTGTGGCCATTACAAAACACTACTTTTTACACTGATTTATACTAGTGCTGTAAATTGTAATGCCAAACTGACAAATTCAAACAAATTGTCATGGCCTACTCAGAGTTTAAACAGTCAATTAGCGCCCCTTTAATTTTCTGGATATTTTTTCCTGTAAACTTCTTAAGCGGACAAAAAGTGACAAAATGCCTTAGATAAAAGTTGTAGAGAAGAAATGGAGGTATCCACGTATGCAATAAAAAAGTATGTTCGTTAGAAAAAAATTATACCGGGCGTCGCGACGCCTGGCGTCGTTTGTCATTTTTTTAATTTTAATCTTAATTTGGTCTACAATTGGTCCCATTTAAGATCCCACATGCAGATTTTTTTTTACTCTTTTCGTTTGCCCGCTACCGGCCTGGGACGCCGAGTTTGAATGAATGACCCTGTACAACGTTTACCTGTGATAGCTTATGTCCTGAGAAATATCAATTTGGCCACACAACACACACTTTCTGCATCCCATTGTATGCAAAATCAGTAACTATATCCTAAATACTAATAAATAGTCTATAAATTAACAGAAAAACAATTGAAAACTCCAATAATACATACGAAAACAATTAGAAAACTTGACTTGCTGGGCGAACACAAAACAAATACCGCCGAGTAATGAACCTGGAGGCAACGGCGGCGTTACCATGTTGGGCAATTTAGTTTTAGTTTAAAATTGATACTTACAAGAAATTAATAGCTACATTTGTTAATTTAGCGTTATGGAAGGTTTGCCTTCATTTCATCCCATTATTAAATCCGTCTATTTTGGAATAAAATGATGTAAACAATGAAGTACGTGGCATCACTCAAAAATATGTTGGCTCTGTTTACTTTTTGTTCTTACTCCTTCTATCCTTGGTTATTTCTCTGAGGTCCTTACAAAACTTCTCTCGCGTTCTAAGAAGTAAACAAAATGAAAAATAGTGTGCAGGACATTTTGGAAGGTAACTTTTTAAGACTTTCATTGATAGAAAAAGTTGAAACAAAAACTCTCGGAAAACCCAATCCAGATTTGCAATTTGCAATGAAAATAACTTAATAGTGCTATAAAATTAATATCTCCTCTCGTTTTTCCCTTACTGTGATAAATGGACACTAAATGAAATGCCATTTGTAAAGAAAACAAAAGTAAATAACTTATGGTCAAATATCAGCTTATTACCTATGAACTATCTATGCAAATTAAAAAAATGTTCGAAAAAATGTTTTAATGAACCAGTTAAAATAAGCCACAAGTGAAACTGTAGGCAAGTATTGAAATAATTAAAAATAATTTAAGTAGGTACCTACATGTTAATAATGCCGCATCGTAGGAGGCAGTACTCGTCGCCCCACAGAATTCTGCTATAAAAAGCAGGATCTGCTGCAGACTGATTTAAAAACCAGTTGCAAAATTCTAATCGAGCAGGAAAATTGCCTGATTCCAACGCGTGGGCCTTTTGAATGTGATAAGGGTGAAGGGAATTCTTCCTTCAGTATTCTCCAAGACTTCGTGTGGGTACCTGCTATTAAGTAAAGTCTCCTGGAAATTGTCCGGGTGCTAATTCCGGGAGCGTTTTCCACCAAATTTAGATCAGCCTCGACCTGTGCTAAATCGTATTCGGCACGATGACCCGCTCCATCTCGACGAACTTCCACAGACCCCCTGTTTCGAAGCTTGAAGACGAATGTCGCAAATTTGGGTGACGCCTGTTTGCATACCGTAGCCGATATTCAGCGGCAGCGTTGTTTGCATTACAGAAATACTCTCCGTACAGTAAGACAATGTCAGATAGCTGGATATACCTACGCTGCCATGTTTTGGAAAAATACACAACTATTACTGTTATTATTAAAGCTTGGAGCCGCGCGCTAATTATCAGCTGACAGTAGAGAGTTAAAGGAAAGCTACGCTCGCGCGTTAAAGAGGTTTCGAATGTACGTCCCTTGTGTGGACTTACGATTGACGTAAACTTGCGTGTACGTACGTACACCCGAAACGCAGCGGTACCGAGCCGAAACCTTGGTGCCGAAACTCCCGACTTGTGCCGAAAGATTAGAATATTCTACGTCAACCGGAAAGAAGCAACTAGAATTTGCATTTTAAAAATATGCCAAACGTTTAATAACTTATTTTGAGAGATTTTGAGAGAAAAAAAGTCCAACAAAAGGATATAAATATTAACCTTCAGGAGGCGTCTTGGCGTTACGTTTTAAAACACGCTTTAACTGTACTTTTGAAACTTGACGTAGATATTCGATATTTGCACACTTATACGTCAATGTGTTACGTCTACGTAATAAATACGTATTGGTCATTTCTTTAACTGTTTAATATGCTTTCAATCGTCCAATGCGCCTGCGAGATCCCCATCTTTCGCGGGGTGTTGCCACCCTGAGGGATATATCCTGATTCGAGGTATTTTTAAGTTCGGCTGGGGACAAAGGGATATTCACGTATTTTGGAGGGATTTTTCAAAAATCTGCATTAAATGAATTAAAAATTAATAATGTTTCTTCTTCTTGCCATTTCTCCCCGATTTGTTGTATTTTACTGATCCGCATAGCACCTGAAGCTCCCTGGCATCTTGTGGTTATAAAGACTGTTTTACATTGAAAATTTCTTCATGAATTAAATCATAAATTTCCGCAATTAATTTGTGAAAATTTTCTTTAATTTCTTCACATTAATTTATTCACAAAAAGCATTATCTACGTCTAAGGTTACCAATCTTTTCGAGCGCTTCCAATTGCGCCTCCAAGCGAACGCAACACGGATTTGACGCTTATGCTGGAATAGCTGGTTATAACGTCCAAAGTACGAAGACGGTTGTTTTGACTTGAAATAGTAACAAAAATTGTGTTTCTCAAATCAATCCTCTAGTTTTCGCAATTTTCAATGACGGCGATGACATCATATTATCAGTTGTAAAAAGGTGAAGAAGCGGAAAGCAGCTTGCATGCGCTCGCTTCCGCTTGATAACCTTAGACGCAGCCATTTCGTTATACACTGGTCACGAAATTGGTGAATCTTTTTGACTCTATTGTCGGTTTGTAAGTATGGTCCACATATGGAAAATATAGACTCTTAAAAGTTATTAATTTGGGCAAGGCATAAATAAATAAAAGGTCAGCTACATTAATAACAACATACCGGTTAAAGCTAACCGCATTCTCACTGATACCTATCGGTTGGTATGACTGAAAATCAATCAAAAATTGACGGAAAATAAAACATACTGTAAATCTATCAAAAAATTCATGAAGAAGTTCTTGAATTTACAATTTATTGACATAGAATATATGAATTTCTTCAAGAAGCGACTTCATGACATGAATAAATTTTCAGTGTGAAACAGATGATATTATAATCAACAAAAAACAAATTGGATTCATTCTAGGGGAAATTTGACAAACGCAATACAGGGTGTCTCACCACGAACTGCATCGATCGATATTTAAAAAAGTAAACATAGAATATTTTTTTGAAAATTTGGCAGCTAACCAATGTGATCTAAAATATTTCCAAAATGGCGGCACTTCTGGTTATACCGGAAGTCGATGACAACTTCGTTATTTCAAATGGAACACCCTATATTTTATTGCATTTTTTGGATTCTACAGAAAATTCTAGGTACATTTCATGTATCATGTCCTATATACCTAAATTCAACCGTTTTTGAGATATTTGCCATTTTAGAGACAAAATGAAAGATGCAGACCTGTACTTAATTGACAGTTTCTTCATAACGGCTACATATTTCGCAACGCGCTCTTGGCATTTTGTAGTCAAAGGCTTGGTGCAGAGAAATACCATAAAGAAAGTTTCCGATCTTGTACAGGGTCATAGACGTAACTAGGTCGTATTTTTAGGGGGGGGGGCTGATTGAGGGCACCGATTGAGATAGTATCGGGAGTCGCCTGCCCGCAGCAGGCGCTGCCGGAGTCAAAACAATTTTTTGGGGTGCCAAAATTTCAGTCGAATTTTGAGGGGGCGCAAGCGGCAACGTCGCAATGATAAGGCCGACAGCTGAAGCCGATGAGTCATCCAAGGGAGGTGAGCCTAAGGTGCCAAATTCAAATTTCAACATGTCAACTTGGTAAATTTGGTAAAAAAAACCTTAAAATGATTGTTTACATACATAGCTCATGGTTTTACAACACGGATAATAATCTACGAGAGTGAAAGTCACATTTTCAAGGGCTTTTGGTGCATTTAGATATCTACCGGTAAATTTTCGTAAATGGCAATTATTTCTTATTTGCGTGCCTAGATACAACTAAATTCGAATGAATATACCCATAAAACTTACTAATTTCAAGATGGTTACGTTTAATCACGTAAAATCGTTAGGTATAACACTCTCAAACAGTCAAAACCAATACCCTAGAAGCCTGTGTAGGAACAAATTCTCTTTTGATGGCCTTAACCCACTTTTCCCTTAAAATGGGGTCTTTGAGGAGGAAAAAGCGGACACATTATAAAATACAATCAAGAAAGTCAAGATTTGGACGAAATAACCTACGCAAGTCATCTCAATATCAATATTTTACTAGGACCGCCTTTATAATTTCCCTTGCAGTTGGGAACGGAACACGTCCACGGCATGATTTAAATAAGTCCGAAACTATAGATACAACCAATGATCTATATACCTAGATCCATAATCCAATATACAACTTCGTCCTCAACATTTTGGTATTTATTTACAAAAATTTTCTGCAGAGTTGCAACTTCCCTAATGTGACAAATAATGAAAGCACTTATTTCTTACAATGTAAATATAGCAAAGTCATCAGAGATATATCATTATGTTAATAATATGTCTTCATTATATAATATATCATATTATAATTGGTAATATTAACATACACATGTTGAAAATATATTAAATTATGTACTAAGCCTGGTTGCATAGAAGGAAAATTGGGGCAAGCGTGATAGATTTGGCAACGACGCGGCAGGACCGAACGCCTGTTTCTTGTTGTAGTGCGCGCCGAGTACAGGTTAAAAACGCTAATAAACTCTTTACATTTGTTTAACTATCAACCTATTATAGTGAATAGTGCTGGGGCGCTTAAAATGCGTCGTGTGTGGTGCTAGAAATACTGGATCAAACCGAACTTTCCACTGGTGGGCGATATATTTACGGATCATCTGTGCGCGACTACAGGGTCTTTGTTTTGATATTTTATTGTATATCAACGTGGATTACAATGCCATTTGAATGGGTCATCTAGGTATACAGATCATTGGATACAACCTATTTATAAAACCTATAAACTAAAATTGAACTTTAATCACTTTATTCTGAACCACTGCTGTTTTACCACCTTATAATAAAACTCCACGTCCTGTATTACTATAAAAAAAACACAGTCCAACACACAACAAACGTTCTTTAAAACAGAAAAATCGCCAGACAAGTAAACGTAAACAACTACAAAAAAGCTACCTCCCTGCCTCCCTGTGATGACTTAGTGACGTTTCGCGTCGCCAGCTGGCAGGCGCCTTTATCAATGTGACGGTGTCGGCGTAAGGCCCAAGATTCCGCAAGAGCAAGCGATTCGTCGAAACTAGTGAATTTAAAAAGGCGCGTTCGCCGTGTTGCGTAACGTTGCGTTGTCAGAATGTTTAGATCTATTCTGTTTACGAGAAGCATATCATCGCACATCCTTTACATTATAGGGAGGGCTAATAGAGATGTAGGGGGGGCTAAGCTAACGTCTATGTACAGGGTGCTCACAAAAAATTATTCAAATAATAATTCAAAAAATGCCAAAAATTCTAAATTTTCAAATGGAAACCCCCATTTTTTTGTAGTGTCCGTATTCAACACAAAAAAATTAGGGCATGTTTGTGTACCCATGATTTTCATTTACATACTTTGAGTAGCACAGCAGTGAAATTTTTCACCTTAGATATTTACATTTTATTTTTATTTGGCGTCTTTATGTCGCTTTGTATCTTCAATTCAATTTGGGCATTATTTTCGAGAAAAATTTTATTGAGAGGGGATAAAAGTTAAAAAATAGTTTCTAGTGTGTCCCGGGATAAATGAGGAAAGAAGGTGTGAAAGACAAAACATTTGTGTTCTTTAGGTCTCTTATAGAAACTAATAATTTCTAACATATTATTTTGGGTTTTCAAAAGTCAAGGTGATCTTGACAGGAGCTGTTTATTTATTTTCCGTCTACGTAATGTATCTCTATTCTGTTCAAGATATAAAAAAAAGTTGTTAAAAATGCTGTTGAAATTTAAAAATTACGCCCTCCACCCAAATTTGGGAACTATCTACCTCTGCTTTTTTAGATTTTCCTTAAATTTTACATTTAATAACCTTTTCCGTACATGATAGAGAAAAATTATTGTATTCACAAAAGTTTTTCAGTACTAAGATAACAGTTGTGTAGGTATATGTATCAACTTTGAAATTGACCGGCCTACTTTTTTTTGTTTTCAAAGTAGGCAGAAATATCAGAATTTGCAAAATTTGTTGCTGTCTTGAACAAAATAGGACACAACAAATAATAGTACGGTGATCGTCTCCAAATTTAGTATTGAGGCATAATTTTCATGTATAGGAAATTTAACTCTATATCTACGTTTATGAACTTACTAAACAAACTGTTTTCATTTACAGAATTGGGGGCTCAGAACCTGGAAGTTAAGACGTATAATCAAGGATACCAAGGTAAATAGTTATATCAATCGTCATCTTATGCAGACTTTGCTGAATTTGGAGATATAATTATTTCTGTGCCAACAAGCGTCGCGGGCAAGTTTTTTACCATCTAGGTACTATTTATCAGTTTTATGATTTTATTACTCACATACCAGCCGGCAGTAGGTATGTGTGACACTTTGGAGACCTTTTCAGCATTACTTAATTAATTCACATTTTCAAAAACAAAAAAATATCCCTACTGTTGTTAAATAGTAAAGATTAACCAATCGGATGATTTTACCGTTAGTCCGGGCCTGCTTGTCAAATATTATGTGTGCGATGGTAGCTGTAAAACAAACAAAAACAGGCAATAAAACTGTAATTATTTGCATTTCAAAGGGAAACACGACGACGCTCATTCCCGGCACAGTAGTAAAACGGGGTTACTTCGACAGGTTTTTGGCATATTTGTTGCTCTGCAGAGGAAACTATTCGCTTGAGAACCTTGGCTCATGTGCCATCGTAACAATTGATGCTTTGGTTCTCTTTGCCGAAAAAATTATTTTCCCCCCACCCTCTCTTGGCATAATGTTGAAGTTAGACTACCCCAGGTTAACTTCGACACCAAAAAAGTAAAATTTGTTATAAATAATCAATCAGAAGTCATAGCCAACAGTCTTAGAAGCCTAAATTAGTCGAATGAGACACAAAAAAAATTGTATTCATTTATTTCGAATAATAAAAATAAAAGGCACATTTGGCATATACCTAAAATAACATTCTTTTAACAGTGCAAAACGCCATTGTTACAAAGTAACAATGGATAACCGAACAATGGATAACCGAAAAAACACTAAAAAGACCATTTTTATTGCAAAAACATGTATAATAATATTCGTGTCGAAGTTACCCCCGCTGTCGAAGTTACCCCTTTTTACGGTACTTTACCTACATTGCAAACACTTTGAACCCTAGACAAAATACAAGTAGACAAATATTCTTAAGAAATATATTGTGAAATACATCAACCTGTTTACCAGTTTGGTAAACTTGTTTAGGTTGCCACATGTATGTACAGTGTCATTCAAACTCGGCGTCCCAGGCTAATTATGGGCAAACGAAAAACGAAAAAAAATCTGACCAAATTAAAAATATATCGCAACTAAATTTAAAAGTTTTGACAAACGACATTCGGCGTTGCGACATCCGACATACCTATATATACGTATATACAGTATACTAGCGGCCCGTTCTGGCTTCGCACGGGTAAACATTTATTTATATCCCTAATTTAACTCGATAAACAATATAGCGTTGAAATCGTCACCCAACGAATATAGCCTATGTTACCCAGTGATAATGTAGCATTCTATTAGTGAAAGAATTTTTAAAATCGGTCCAGTAGTTTTTTAGTTTATTCATTACAAAATACAAAAACGCAAATCTTTTCTCTTTATAATATATTTGTACAGTATATAAGTACCTGTTCTTTCTTTCTTTCTAAGCAACTTTTTTCTTGAACGTTTTGTTGGTTTTCTTCCTCAGGCAACGATATACGGAAAATAAAAGAAATTATTTGACTACCTATGCTTTTCCAAAAGATATTTTCCTAAACAACATACTAAATAAGTACTAAAAGGTATACGCAAAAGACGTTTCGCAAAAATTAATTTGTTATAAACATTGGATCCATATTAGTATGTGTTATAGCGACACGCATAATAACTATACGAACACACCAACAAAATATGACAAGTGAATAAAAAAATCGACATATGTACAAACTTTACAACAAAAAAAAAACATAGGAAATCCAAAAGACGTTACTCGTATTATGGGAGGATCTGGTCTTGCAGCGTCTTTGGTTAGTCGCATTGTTATCATTTCGTGCTCAGTAGATGTAGATATACTAAGAGAGTTCCCGGACACCATTTACATGTAAATCTCCATAAGGCTTTAATGCTGCATTTTTAGTGACCACAATAGTTACACGGGATAGTTACATGCGGACACGTGTGACCCTCAGTTGACCCCTAGATCCAGAGAGAGTTCTAACTCAGGTTCCCATGTAAAATCTCTATAAGAGTTTCTAGACCACTCGCAGCCACTTGGCCGCTAGATTTGTCCTATCATGTTCTAGAATTCCAAGAAATTTGGTCACCGCGTTTCTTGACCATTTGCGCCATGTAAAATATCCCAGCCAACATGAAGCCCGCCTTGCGAACTTCCCGTGTTACCGCGATATCATTTGCAATCCGCAGTTGGAAGAGGAAACATTTATTTATTTATTATCCAAACAATACAATATGAGGGACAAAAAAGACAAATCAATAATTCATGAATTTATCAATAAAAAAAATTTAACAAAGAAATTAAAATCGACTTCAAAAATTTGCCCGTATGCACATTTCAACTAAAATTTTAGAAATATTTTTCTCTTTCTAAATTGAGTTCTCTTTGGATTTGGTGACAGTCGAGGCAAGGAATTTAAATCTATTTAGATATGAATACATCATATCCTACATACATCATCACTTACTGTCACCGACTCAATTTGAAAGAAAAAAAATATTTCTAAAATTTTAGTTGAAATGTGCATACGGGCAAATTTGTGAAGTCGGTGTTATTTTTTGTTATTTTTTTTAAATTTTAGTGGAGTGTGCATACGGGCAAATTTTTGAAGTCGGTTTGAATTTTTTTGTTATATTTTTTTATTTCTTATTTTTTAGTGAATTATTAAGAATTATCGAAATCGGTCCAATATTAAATTCCATCCCCTATTTGTCCACCCTTAGGATTGAAATTTTTCTTTTCAAATTTAAATGTGACCACCCCTAAGGTAACCACTTTCTAATAAAATAAGAATCATCCAAATCGGTCCAAAATGAACTTTCATCCCCTATTTATCTACCCTTATAACGACAGTTTCAGCCCAGCTATTGAAACTGGTTATATCTGACTCGATTATTGATACCCCAGGAATAAAACACAGGTTTAAAATTATTTACAAAGGTTGTTTATTAGAACAACTTGTGAATTGTATAACAATAAAAAATTTCAGGACAAGTTGGAATTTGTCAATAATAAAAATGAAATGTTTTACAATAAAAGTGTCAGACAGAATTACAATTAATTTAAATGGAACAACTGTAAGTTATAAAATTAAAGCCAAGTGATTTGCTGCGAGACGATTAAGAAAGTCTAGAACAACTTAGCACTGCACGAGAAGTGTGAAAGTCAAAAGGAAACGCAAGTGTCCAATCTTCTGCACGTAAGATCTTAATAATGGAACGCTTTAACTTTTGAAATACCTTACATGTAAGTCTGATTCGTCCAGGAGTAGCCCACGGCACACCATTGGGTATCGATGAAGTTGTCGAACCAGGTTCCGATAACGTCCCGACCACTCTGCGACCAAGCGTCGACAGTCCCACAGCCACTATACAGGCGTGCGATGGAAGTAGCTCAGTATCTCAGGGTTCCTCGCCAGGCGTAGTTGTGCATGAAAGAACAATTCGGGCAAATTAGACTGTGCTCCGAAATCAAACAAGTGCTGTCAATGTCTCACAGACCATTTGTTTACAAAGAAAAACTTAATACTAAATTAATGACGTTACTTAAAATCTGACAATCTAATGAAATAAAAAAAATTACTTTAAATCCGTTACTGTATATCCATGAATATACTTTCCCCCCGTTATATTAAATGAAAATAGAAAATACAAGCCTCACTTGACTAACTGCGAGCCAAAGAGATATAAAGTTAATGACAAAAAAATATTGCAAAGTAGGTAGCAAACGAAAAAAAAAATATTGCAAGTTTGCAAACGACAAAAAAATTTAACTAATTGAGGTCACGATACTTTCAAAAATGACTTAAATGTGCAAAAAGGTTAATTGAATAAACCCGAAATAATTCTGCCTTGGTACTCGACTAATAAATTTGGTGCTATAAAAATATTACGACAAAACAAAAAAGGTCATATTGAGTGCCACTTTACCATACGCTAAATCTTACTTTTGAGCAAAACAGGACTAACAAACTAACTAAAGAACAAACGTACCTGAGGCAAGCCACAGGTGAGTTTCAATAAATAGGAAAAATTACCAAAATTATAAAAAATAATTTTAAATGAAACTCACCTGGTACTCGTGTCCACTTTCCCGTGCCCTGCTCAAAAATCAACAGGTTTTCCAAAGAACCACGCGTCGCGTTGCCCTTGAACGCCAAGATGGCCACCTTGTTCCAAATTTCCCAAAAACTCCAGGTGGGCCAGATCAGATTTCACATGAAAACAGAAAAATACGGTTTTATTGCGCTGCACAACGATACACTTACCCACGGTACCTACGTCATTGCGCATCTTGTGACGTCAGTTGCTAATCAGAATTTAAATTGCTCCATATGTTTTACACAGCAATAGATACTTTTTTATGGATTTTTGCTTATTTTAAACGTTTTATTTTAAATAAATGTTAAAAATATGTAGATTATATTACTAGATAAACGAATGAATATTCTGTTGATAAAAAAACACATTTAATTTGATAATTTTAATTTTACAAATAATTTGTTTTCTTTGCGTTTTAGCTAATCGTATGCATGCAAATAAAATTGATGTATATTTTGTTAACTTAACAGGATTTTTCTTTTAAAAGACCGTATATTGGTAGACAATAAGTATTAAAATAATATTTGTTTTAAGAAGACCGTATATTGGTAGACAATAGGTATTTAAATAATACATTTATTGTAAGTAAGGTGAATTTCACTGATTTCACTGCAAAGATTTATTTATGTATAATAAATTATTAACCCGTCTTTGTTTCTTGAAACAATTTGTCTTTATTTATAAACATATTGATCATTTTGAAAGAAACCAAACAACTCGTACAACTATTCCACATAACTTTTTATTTAAAAAATCTACAGTTTATAATGGTGTTAAGTTCTAGAAAAATTTACCATATAGTTTAAAATTATATTTCAATTATAACAGTTCCTGCGATAGTTACTATCACGAAAGCCATTATCACATGAACTATCACTATATTATCGGGCTATTTACATGGTGATAGTATATCTCGATAGTAGTGATAGTTTATGTGATAATGGCCTTCAAGGCTCATTTTCACGGTAATAGTTTCTGCGGTAGTTAATGAAAGCCTTCACCACATGAACTATCACTACTATCGGGCTATTTACATAGTGATGGTATAGCCCGATAGTAGAGATAGTTTAAGTGGTACCTAATGCTTTCATGGCAGTAACTATCGCAGGAACTATCACCGTGAAAATCAGCCTTTACATATTTTTGGCATGTTCTGCAAAGTTCTATTTCTGCATCTATTTTAACATTTTTAACCTTATCCTACAGTAAATCACAAAACTAAAATTTCCATGTTCTTAAATTTGTAAATTTGACCATTTTTTAGTTAATTGCTTTTGGGAGTTTGAAAGATTAATTTTCCTGTTGTCTAATGTATGAACGGGTTTTACAAAAATATAAGAATCGTGCTATTTTTTAATCTAGTTTTGTTTTTCTGCCAATTTAGAAAATATATTGTCCACAGAATAGGCAAAGATATTGATAAATAAAATTCAAAGCCTAACCAAAAATATAACTTTTTCCTTCCAGTTTTTATGTCGGTTTATGTCAATTAAAGCCTTATTTACCAATTAATGCACACAAGCCTCGACACAAGCACAACCTGCACAACATAATAAATAGTGAGTAAAATAGGGATAAAATAATGATTCCCTTTAACCCGAGCTTTAGCCATAACAAGGCTAATTTTTTATTGCACATTCTATTTTATTTGCTGTATAAACCAGGCATAAACCCTGTTGAGTACCCTATTTTTAATGCTCTTTTCTATAAATGATCTGTTTCCTTACCATTTTTTAAATTGATTCTGTCTTGTCTGCGGCATGCAGCAATCCATTCGCAACTGACGTAGATGCGCAGAGTTTTTTTTATTAGTAAAATATATAATATAATATACAGGGTGTAACTTTGATAAGTACAGAAATTTTAAGGGCAGGTCGGGAAAAATGCACTTGTTACGCCTATGCAATTAAAATTTTTCTAAAGTGCATATTAACGTCAGAAATATATTTTTTTAAAACGCTATTAAAACCCCTTTTTCCGACGCTACGGCCATGGGTCCTTGACCTTGCCGGGACCAGCTGGAACTGAGGCCGGTTCCGGCGGATCCCCCCCAATTCCGCCGTGCAGCGTTGCCAGACGTATAGCTCTTTCACAGTATTTCAGGAATAGTCTTTCAACTAGTTTTTGAACAAATCTTTAATGGTTCTTTTAGCGAATAGCATGCAAAAAAACTACCTTTCGGATGCCTGGATGATTTTCCTTGCGGGTGTCGTACTCCTTTCTTATGTTATCCAAAAATCCTCTCGAAAATCACAAGAAGCACTAGGTAACTGGTTGCCAGTCGAATCGCTTTTTCCGAGGCTTTTTCGCAGTATTTGAAGAATATTGACGCAACCATGTATCATTTGGTGTATGTGGAGATTAAATAAATAAATAAATAATTTTTGGACAACTCCTTAAAGGTTCTTTTAGCGAATAGCTCGACGAATAGCATGAAAAAGCCTACCTTTGAGATGCATCGATTATTTTTACTATTTTCTTGTGTTTAGATACTATCCAAAAATCTTCACAAAATCACATAAAGCACTAAGTACCTACCTAACTAGTGGCACTGTTTTTATACGATGGTCGCGAAGGTATAACACTTCATAGTCTCTTTTTACGGAAATACGAACAAAACACTTGTTTTTTTTTCACTGCACACTTAAAGCGGCGCGATGCCAAATATTAGGGACGTCTCGGTTTCCCTCAGCTGATTTATTCCAACGGGGACTCGACTAGGTGGATTGTACAATTAGATCCATACCGTATGCGTCTAATAAAACCCGAATTTTCGCGAACCCTTGAAGCTGCTTCTTTTATCCTCGCGCGTAATTGGGGTACCTAGTAGGAACCTATCTAGCACTGTTTTCATACGAAGGCCGCGAACGTTTAACACTGCATTTCTTAACGGAAATATGAAAAAATCACTTGTTATTTCACTGCAAATTCGTAGCGGCAATTGCAACAGGTTTGGACATCACTGCTGGTCCAAAAAAATGGCGAACGGATCTGGAAAAATGTACAGAAGCAGGTTCAGTTCCGACGACAGTTCGTAAAACAAAGCAAAGTAACGGAACAATATCGGTTAGCGAGACGCGACGTTTGCATACGCGTCCACGTTTTGGAAACAGAATTGTTATACCACAGAATAGCCACACGTAAGGCATTCTGTATAATAATAAATTGCTTGTTGAAGCTGGCGCTCCCAAAAATTACAGGCGGACGCGGATCGATATCAATCAGCTGTTAAATCCCAAAATCGGACGGACGATCTTCGACTAGCGCGTCGGCTACGGCGCGGCGGTACGGTGACGGAGACGGCGTACGTGCGGACAAGCTTTCCCCCATACCATTCAATACCACTATTCGGTGTTGCCGTTTATGCCGACATGTCCCCAAACTGACTTAAAGTCCCTTAAATCCGATTTTTGATTTTCGCGGATTTATACGGGGTTTCATTCGTTATAAGTTAATTTACTATCTCGTATAATTATTACGCACAAAAACGGGTAAATCCATGTAAAAATCCACTACACAATTAAATTTATACGGAATTAAATTACTAAATCAGGTAAATTTTCAGCACACTTGGCAACATAGTAGCGCCGCCCCGAGAGAAGTAGGGGCCGCGAGCCGCGATTGGCTAATATCGCGCACTAGTTATGAGTAGTGGGGATCACCTGTAGTGTCGATGTCAAGTGGCGCCCCGCGCTTGCGCTCCTCGCCCAGCTGTAATTTAGTAGGTCGGCCGGACCGGGCGGCGTGGAAATGGAGCAAAATCGAGTGAATCAGTGCCAGTGAATTCATTCGTAATTGTAATTATTGCGCGATTCGGCGCGGCGTCGTTTTTGTTGAAGTTGGCGTCGGACGCCAGCGCCCGACGCCAACGTCATATGCCCGCGCCTGGCGAATCTCGGCGAAGGAATGTCGGGCAGTAGTCAAGGGCACGCAGAAGCTTAAATTCACCAGGAGGAGTCGCTGTTTTTCGGTTTTTGGGGACATTACGCGACATTTCGCCACCAAGTTTTTACGAAAAGTAAGAGGAATGGTAAGGAATTAACTTGAGAGAGTTCCGAAAAGGCAAAGGGTTAAAAAATGCGGAAATGATAAGCACGCCAATTTGACAGTCTTCCCCAACTATTTTCGGAACCGAATAATTTTTTATTTACAACCATGTATGTAATATCGACATTTCTGACTTTTTAGAAGTTTGAAAGTGTAAATTTTTTGACTTTTACTTCCCGCCCTCCCGCCCGGGTGGAAAGTTTACTTTATCTCGAGACACCTCGGTGTGTAATATACTATTAAAAGTAGACAATAGACAGGACAACAACCCTGAGGGGGTTTAAAAGTGGCGCACCATCAGGCAAGGGTAGAAAAATATTAAAAACGATGAACAAATCGGGGCCGCGCGTTAAATTCACATCAAATGACAGTCTTCCCCCACTTTTTTCGGAAACGAATAATTTTTTAAAAGTAGATAATACATAGGACCACAACCCTGAGGGGGTTTAAAGGTGGCGCACTATCGGGCAAGGGTTGAAAAATATTAAAAACTATGAACAAATCGAAGCCGCGCGTTAAATTCACGTCAAATTACAGTCTTCCCCCACTTTTTTCGAGATGATAGGGCTACAGGCGAACACTCGCTAAAAAAAAGTAACGCGCCGCTGCTCTACGCTCTACCCTATGGGTGGTTGTGGAAATTTGCAATTTTTACAGATAATTTGTATTTTAAAACAAATACTTTATTCAGTTGATTGCCGATCAGAAATTTATTATCCCAAGGTGTCCCAAGAGATGGCTAATTATTAGTATAAAAAAATTGCGGCCTGAAAATCAGTTGTAAAATAGGTAGGTAGGTAGATACCTACTCCACAAAAGACTTGTCAAAAAATTATGAGTGTGAAATCAGCAATGAGTTTTCTAGCAATGACTTCTCCGAGCGGCGCTCGGATACATTTCTGCTGCCTAGGGACTTAAAATAACAGTAAAGTGATAAAAACTGACGTGTTTGTTAAATTATTGTGTGCGCCTGTGAAGAAAGCAATAAACAGTTCGTCACAGCAACCGACATCATAAAAAAACGTGGATACCTACCAGCAGTAATTTTCAAAGGTACCTAGGTACCTAATTCTGCAAGCAGATTTATTCCACTCTGACATGCGGCAACGTCGCGGTATTCCCCTTCCTAATCTAACGTTATTCCCCTCCATCTCCTAGGGAGAGGTTAGACCTCCCCTCTAAGCGCTTCTAGTGACGATCCAGCGGCGTGCATTGAGCACGGATAAAGATTGATTTGCCCCATTTTCTAAACATCGATTAAAAAAAATTTTTTTTTCATTTTTCGGTTTTATGAACGTCCCCGATTACGTGGTTAAAATTTCTGTACCTATCAAAGATACACCCTGTATAATAATGTAATAATGTTTATTCATGAAACCACAGTAGGGACATAATGTGTTGCAACCCATGCATACATGTATTTTTTTTACACAAAAATATTTTCTTACCGGTAGGTGACAACACTTAAACTTCTAGGCAGAAAACTACAACAAGGGTGGTTTTCTTAAACAAACATTGAAAGTAATGGACCCACAGAAACCATAAGTTGCGCGTGGGCCATATTAGAATATTATTAGCTTAATATTTTTTGCAACACGGCACAAAATAAATAAGAGTTAATACAAACAAAATCTTCCTTAAATGTAAATAAAACAGAAAAAAATTGCACTTTTGGCACAACTTACAACTTCTTTAAAAATGTACTCGTATAATATATAAAAGATATTTTTTTAACAAAAGACTTCACAATCTCAAGGAAATAGGACATGACTATATGACTATATTTCAATTATACATATTCGGAGCAAATTACTTTCTTAATGCTGCCCCTACTACAGAGCACACACAAGATCTTAAATGGTTTTTTAACGACCCTAATGAGACATGTTTTATAATTAGCTCTTTTAAAGATGTATTCAAAAAATTAAATACGCGCAAAGCTAAGTGCGAATAACTCTTTTGTGTGATTGTTTTTTTAGACATAATTGTTCTTGATTTTCCCTGTGTTTTCTGTCTCGTACAATAAGAGTGGTCAATCCTATCTATCTCGTGTCTATTCTTATAAAAGTTTATACATATCGCTTGAAAATACAACTGCCTGACGTCGAGACATTTAGTCTCAGAGAAGAGGGCATCAGATGGATACAATATCGGTTTTTTGAATATGGTTTTTAGGAAATACTTTTGTAAAACTGCCAGTTGGTTCAGATGCGCATCTGCCACTCCACCCCATCCCAGAATGCCATATTGCAGCCTTGATTGAACTAGGCCACAATATAAGACTCGTAAATGGTAAGTATTCAAAATACTGCTAAACTATTTAAACCGGTGCATTAGTGGTCTTAAATTCATTATAACATGTTTCACACGCTTATCCCATCTCATGTGACTGTCAATTATTAATCCCAAATATTTTATTTTTTCAGAATATTGGATCCTGAATAGGCCACCATCATCTGTATTTTGACACTCCAAATATTTATATGTGGGTAAATGATTTTTGTATGCAGTGAGGGGAACTTTTAGGGAGGTAATCTAAGCTAAACTTATTGGCGGGTGACGGAGAGGTTAGCGAGTCAAACTATGGTGAACCGATAACCTAGCATTATTGGCGGGGTGGTCAACTAATCGTTTTCACTATTAAATTATGACGGGTCAAATACGTATATCATGTAAAGTAAAAATCGCGTTAATTTTAGGAAATGAAATTTGAGAAAAAAAGTTTTTGTGAAAAAAATTCCGAAAAAACATTGAGGAAAGAAAAATTTGGAGAAAAAAGTTTAGAAAAAAAATGCGAAAAAAATTCGGAAAAAAATTTGGAATAATAACTTCGGATATAAAAAATTTGGAAAAAAAGATGGCAAAAATTTATTTCGGAAAAAAAAGTCGGAAAAAAAAATCCGAAACAAATTATATAACCACTAGAATTTTTTCCAAACGAGATGAACTGAAACAGCTAGTGTGTATAAAAATGGGACAGCCGCACCATTACCTTTTGACTTAAACCGATTTTTTTTTTCATTTTATCAACATTATTCTCCAAGTGAAACTTACGTTGAATATTTTTACCGGTATACAAAACTTATTCGAAAATTCTATTTACTATTCACTTGCGTCAAATCTCATTTATTCGCATAAGTCCCGTCTTGGATTTTTTTACAGATTTTTTAGAAACAAAAGACGAAAAATTCGATCTATTTGCATATGCATCAAACATTCGTCTAAGTCTTTTTTTGTATTATATTTCACAGTCAAAAAATTAAAATTTCCTAAAATGTTATCCTGTAACCCCATCGGGACCTTTTTAAAATGACATTTTTTGAAAAAAATTAAAAAGTATTCAAATTTTCATAGGTTGTGCTGCGCATGCGCGGGAAAGCGTGCAATGCGGTGAATTCTTTTCGGGAAACTACATGCCAGGTGGCCGGAGGCTCCCAAAATCGATTGCGCTATATGACGTATTTTTCCAATCAGCCGTTCAAGAGATAATTTTGAAAATTTCGATATATCTAGGTACATCAGCATAAAAGAAGCGCTCCACGTGGCTTCTGATTTACCATATATCACATTTCAAAGGCACCACACAGTCTGCGGATTTTCACGTACCTTTTTACTATTATTTACATTGCACATTACACGACGGTTGGTCTCCACGCGGTTTCTTATATGGAAAAAAGGTTAAGAATAAAACGATAATGTGGTAGCATTCAAGATATATTTAAACATGAAAGGTACAATGGTTTCATTATAAGTAATACAATCAGACATATTCTAAAAAAGTGAATTCATATCATTATCAATTTTCCGAAGTGTTTTCAATAGAAATTTTTGAGTTTCGTCCCCTAAAACACTCTAACTTGTTAATGTTTATTTGCAAATTTACAATAGCCTTAAGAGTCCAATCAGAGCCGCTTTGCTCAAATTCCTCCAGATCGGTACATAATAGGATCCTCCACGTTATCCATGTTCGTATGATGAGAAATAATCTTATTTTTAGAGTAGAAATATTTAAGCTGTTCAACGGTCATCTCTTTTTTACCGCGAGTTACGTTCCCACGAGAGGAAGCAAATCCAGAAATTAAGTGTAATATGATTTTGTATACTCAACACTTCTCTAATGTTATAAAAGATGTAAAAACCCCAGATGTAACCAGTCTTGTACTCCGTTCTCTAATAAATTGTTTTTAAAAAGCAATTGCCGTGGTCTCGTATCGTAATTGGCGCAGTCGGTAGGACGCTGCCAATCGGTCGTTAGTCTGTTGCAGATTCGGTCGCGCTGTATCAACGGTTAAATTGGTATCGATCCGAACACCGGGCCCCACGGATCCAGCAAGGACAGCATCGCCTGCAGGACACCGAGAGACCCACAACCGAGACGAACCACGGAGAGAACGCCTAGGGAGAAGTCCAACTTCGACAACTCTCCTCTTAGGACCTTAGGATACGAAGTCCTAAGTACCTGGACAAGCATCGCCGGGACTTATAGGCACTAGGTATAAGAAGAAACAAATGAAAACACCGAGCTTCATTACACTGCTTTTGTAAGTTGCTTAATCCTTTTTGCCAATTTCCTTTTGTACAGTTGATTTTTTAGTTGTAATTTTCGTATTTTTAAGAAGCCATTTTCCCAATTATTTTTAGTTTATGAGCGATAGTATTATTGAAAGTTTAGCTGATTTCTTTTTAAATTTAAATATTGAGAACGAAATCAATATGCCAGCCGATAATGTTAATGTTCCTCTTCTACGTTACCAAGCAGATAATATTCCCTTGTTTGACGGAAACCCAAATTTGCTTAATAGATTTATCTCTTCTTGCGAAAATCTTCTCAGAAATTTCTTTGACACTAGAAATGCCGAAAATGTTGTAAATAATTGTCTATTAGATACCATTTTAAGTAAACTAAGAGATCGCGCAGCTGATTTAATAGGTTCTAGATCAGAAATAACTTCTTGGGCAGATATAAAAAATGCTTTAATTAATACTTTCTCCGATCAACGTAGTATAGACTGTTTGATACAAGATTTAATTTCAATGAAACCCCAAAGAAATGAAACTCCTTTACAATTTGGAATGAGGATCCAGGATGCACAAAGTTTACTTTTTTCCAAGTTAAATTTAACGAATATTAATGCAAACGAAAAAGTTATTACCATAAAACATTACGATGATTTTGCTTTAAAAACATTTATCAATGGCCTTCCCTATCAAACTCAACTTGTTGTTCGACTTAAATCTCCTGATTCATTAGAAAAAGCCTTATCTTTAGTAGTAGAAGAAGAAAATTTCAAATATCTGAGTACCGGACAAAACCAAAATTTGACTCACCCTGTATATAAACCCCAACCAAGAATTAATCCTTTTCTAGTTAACAAACCTAATTTTTCTAGACCCCAATTTTCCTCCTCACCAATTTTCTATAATAGACCACCAACACAACTTCCTACTTTTCCAAATCAAAGAATATTTCCTAGACCCCCAATATTTCAACCTCAAGTTACACAACCCCAATTTAGACCAACTACACAACCCCAATTTAGACCAACTATTCCTACTAGACCTAATTTTCAACCTCGTTTCACACCTTATTTTCAACCTCAGCAAAGACCCAATTTTTCTAATTTCCAATCTCGATATCCAACACAACAGCACCCCTATTTTGCTAATCAAAGAACAAGCGCAATTTTACGAAACCAACAACAACGAAACCCAAATCAACCCGAAGCTATGGAAACCAGTAGCACTCAATCTCGAACCAATAATCCAAAACACGTGTCTAAATTTGAAGAACTTTTCAATCACGAAATTAATCCCGATCAATCCGAAGCATCAATCACTGAAATTGACGAAAATCAATATCCCGATTATTTCTACGAAAACTTTTACTCGCCTGAGTACGACAGTTATTCTTTTTCCCACGATTATGACACTGATTATTCCCAGAATCCATACGAGACTTACCTACCTCAAATTTCACATTGCGATCCCATGCTTTCCGCTGACTTTTCACAAAGTACCTCGAACTCTGATATGAACTCTGGACAACACGTAAATTTTACCAAGGACAACTTGAAAGACAACCCGTCTTAATCGACTTAAATAACATCCGCCAAGACTTACCTCATATTTACATCCCAGAAATTGACTCATATTTTCTCATAGATACCGGTAGCTCACGTAGCATACTAAATCCTAGAATAGCACAAACGTTTTACAAAGAATTCATTAGAAATGAGATATTTAATATTCAGACAGCACACGCAAGTACTTTCCATGACGAAGTCGCCGTTATTCCAATTTTTAAAATTTTTAATACTCCAGGATATCATAAATTTTATTTATTTAACTTTTCTGAAAAATTTGATGGGCTCATCGGAGCCAATCTAATTGATAGATTAGATGCCAATATTAAACTAAGGCGCAGAAGATTAAAAACTCCAAATTCAGACATTCCAATAATTTACTCAAATAACGACGCCGATAGTACACCTCAACTTTTAGAACCCTTTCAATCCTATCAAATTATTATACCCCCTAGAACAAAACAAATTGTCAAAATACCAGTAGATTGCGATATTCGAAATTCTTTTGGAATATTAGATTATTTTAAATTCGGAAAAGGTACAGAAATGCGTCGCGCTATCGTAAACATAAAAAATAACTTTGCTATCACTACTATTCCCAATATAAACGAAAATCCTGTTAAAATTGTACTAGACGAACCCTTCGAAATTGAACCAATAAACATATGTGATGTTAATTTTTGCGAGAAAATGGAAACTGACGAAATACTTGAACCCGACCAAGACAATATTTTAAAATCAAATTTAAAAGAATTAAGACTCGATCACTGCAACAAAGAAGAACGAGACGCTATTCGAAAACTCTGTTTTGAATTTAGAGATATATTTTACTGCGAAAAAATTCCTTTAACTTTCACAAACAAAATTCGTCATAAAATTAATGTAACTAATGAATCTCCAATTTTTACAAAAAGTTATCGTTATCCCGAAATTCACAGAAATGAAGTAAAAACCCAAATTTCCAAATTACTCGATCAAGGTATCATCCAAGACTCAACTTCTCCATGGTCTAGCCCCATTTGGATAGTTCCAAAAAAAATGGACGCTTCTGGAAAGCGCAAATGGCGAATGGTTATAGACTATAGGAAACTTAACGAACGGACTATTAATGACAAATATCCCTTACCCAATATCTCAGACATTTTAGACAAGTTAGGTAAAAGTCAATATTTTTCGACATTAGATTTGGCTAGTGGTTTTCACCAAATTGAAATGGACCCAGACGACATACCAAAAACTGCTTTTTCCACAGAAAACGGACACTACGAATTCAAACGAATGCCTTTCGGTTTAAAAAACGCGCCCTCCAAACCGAAATTTGCTTAGTTTATCTAGATGATATAGTCATATTTAGTACCTCACTTCAAGAACACATTAGCAGACTTAGACAAGTTTTTACTAGACTCAGAGAATCCAATTTTAAGTTACAACTCGACAAGTCAGAATTTTTACGTACAGAAGTTTTATATTTAGGACATGTAATAATTCCAGACGGAGTAAAACCCAATCCAGACAAAATTTCCGCTGTAAAGAATTTTCCCATTCCCAATACTCAGAAGGACATTAAATCATTTTTAGGCTTACTAGGCTATTACAGACGTTTTATTAAAGACTTTGCAAAAATTGTAAAACCAATGACACTTTGTTTAAAGAAAAATTCTAAAGTAGTCCACTCTCCCGAATTTATGAAATCTTTCGAACATTGCAAAAATTTACTTATCAATGCCCCTATTTTACAGTATCCAAATTTTGAAAAACAATTCATTTTAACGACAGACGCAAGTAACTACGCCATAGGTGCAGTTCTATCACAAGGTGACGTTCCTAATGACAGACCAATTGCATACGCATCCAGAACTCTTAATGACAGTGAAACAAAATACTCCACCATTAAGAAAGAACTTTTGTCAATTGTGTGGAGTTGCAAATATTTTAGACCCTATCTTTTTGGTAGAAAATTCAAAATTTATACTGACCACCGTCCCCTTGTCTGGTTATTTAATCTCAAGGAACCCAATAGTAAATTAGTTAGATGGAGACTAAGACTTGAAGAATTTGACTACGACATAATTTATAAAAAAGGAAAACAAAACACAAATGCTGACTGTTTATCTAGAATCAAAATTAACGCCATAGAAAATGAAAGTGTAATTAATAATCCAGGTGAAATAAACCAAGACATTGAACAATTTTAACAAATTTAAAAGATTTAACAGACGAAGCTTACAAAAAATTCGAAACAATTGACTTAACCGAGGACGAAGACACTTTTACTGACATGAATCCCAATTCTTTAATCGCAGAAAAGCCAAAACCAAGCCCAAAAATTAGAATCTTACAAGACATTCAAATTAAACCCCCAAATTTCCCAAGACGACTTACTCCTGTAGATGATACACTCGCTACACCTCATTCAACTAGTAACCAATCTAGTTTAAATGATGGTATTCCCATAATCGACGATATAATAAATAATAAAAATAAACAGATAATAGTTTATCCAAACCCCTATAATAGATTAGAAGTTGTTCACGAAAATTTTGAACATTTAAAAGTTTTAAATATATCTCTCCCAAAAAATAATAAAAAACTTATCTTTGAATTTTTAAGAGACTATTTAACCTCTGACAAGATATATCACACTTATTTCCACGATGAATCAATGTATAAGGAATTTAATGAAGTATATATCACAAATTTTAATCCCAATACTCTTAAACTTATAAAATGCACCAAAATAGTAAATTCTCTTAAGGAAAAAGACGAACGCTTAATGTTTATCAAATTTCAACACGAAGGTAAATGCAACCACCGCGGAATAACAGAAACTTTAGAGCATCTTAAAAGAAATTACTACTGGCCTACTATGAAACGCGACGTGACTAATTACATAAATGACTGTAAACTTTGTCAAACTGCAAAATATGCAAGAAATAAACCATATGTTCCTATCGTGCTTACCGAGACCGTCGGAAAACCTTTTCAGCTTTTACATGCCGACTTATTCAAATATGATAATCACACCTTCCTTACAGTGATAGACGCATTTTCAAAATTAGGACAAGCTTTCCCAGTTCAAGGAAAAACAGCTATAGAAATTTGCAACGCTTTGATTAAATATTTCTCATTTTACGGCATACCCGAAAAAATTACAATGGACAATGGACGAGAATTTAAAAACGAGAGAGTACAAGAACTTCTAAAATCTCACAAAATTCAAATTCACTTTACTACCCCTAATCACCATGAATCGAACTCTCCTGTTGAACGTTTTCACTCTTCATTAATAGAACATTTACGTTTACTCCAACAAAAACATACAAATGAAAATGTAACAAATTTAATGACTTACGCAATAATTGCCTATAACAATTCTATTCATTCTTCAACAAAGTTCACCCCTTTAGAATTAACATTAGGTCATACAAATTCACGTGACCCCTCACTGCTAATAGAAAGTTCGTTTTATGCAGATTACGTAAGTTCCCATAGAGATAAATTAAAAAATCTTTATGAAACTGTTTCCGAAAATCTTATAGACCACAAAAGAAAAGTTCTTGGAAAACACAACACTCAGGGACCAGACCAGTACCAGTTCAAAGTAGGACAGACTGTATACAAAACTAATATTCAAAGAAATAAAAAAGAAAATAAATTCATTGGACCGTACGAAATTTTAGAAATTCTCGAAAATAATAAAGTAAAAGTAAAAAATAAGAAAAATAAAATTTTAGTAGTTCATATTAAAGAATTAAAAATTCCTGTTTTAGGCTCGTCATCGGAGCAGGAGCTTTAATGCCAAAATTTCACAACCTTAATGAAAATCCAGGACTTCTACCTTTAAAATTAGGAAATGCAAAAGTCACCACTGATAAATGGTCATTTATTCAAACTTTTGATGTAACAAAAATAGTTGAACAATTTTACACTATTCATGGCAAGTTTTCAGAACTCAAGAATAGCTTTAATTACTCATCTACTTATAAAAAAGAATTTCATAACTCTTACAACTTAATTAATGTTTTGGAAAACAAAATTATTTCACAAATTAATCAAATAAACCCAATAATAAGAAAGAAAAGAGGCATACTTGATCCCTTAGGCACTTTAATTAAAACAATAACTGGAAACTTGGATCAAACAGACGCACAAAAATATGATTCAGCTTTATTTACACTTTCACAAAATGAACAAAAATTGAAGACTCTTGTAAAAGAACAAATAACCCTTTTGGAAAGATCTATTACCAAATTTAAGAATACTACAGATTTACTTAGCCATAACGAGGAAGTATTAGATGCTAGATTGAAAAACGTAGAAGAAGTTATTAAAGCAAACAGTATAGAAACTATAGAAGTTTTCAGATATTTTGAAATAGATATGGTAATCTCTCAGATATCACTGGCATATCAGACGATATACGACATTTTAGAAAAACTTGAAGTTGCAATAACATTTTCAAAATTAAATACCTTACACAATTCAATAATTGATCCGCCAGATTTATTAATAGAATTAAAATCAATCAAGAAGCATTTGTACAAATTCAAATTACCTTTTGACACTATAACTGAAAACATATTATTATTTGAAAAAATAGTAAACATAAAAAGTTACAGCAAAGGAAATCAATTAGTCTTTATAATAAAAATTCCATTAGTGCTTCAAGAAAATTACAGCTACTATCGACTTTATCCTATACCAACTCCCTCGAAAAACAATAAATTCAAACTAATCCTTCCTCAAGAGAAATACCTTCTCCTTAATGAGCAATATTATATCTCAACGGACAAGCAATGCCAAGAAATTACCACCGAAGAATACCTGTGCCATGAACATAGTCCAGCCAAAATAGAAACTAACGCTCCATGCGAAGTCAGTCTTTTAAATTTTATCAAAAACTCCACGTCGTGTCAACAAATTCCTGTAGAAGTTCCCGAACTCCGAGTACATAAGATGGAAAACAATCAATGGTTAATTATCGCCCCCAAAGAGACTATAGCTACCCTATTCTGCGGATCCAGTGAACAAAAACTACCCTTAAACGGAACCTTTGTGTTAGAAATGGAAGTGAACTGTGAAGTGCAAGTGAATGACTTTAATATTAGAATTTATCAAAGCTCAAAAATTAATTATAAAAATATTGTTTTACCTAGTTTAAATTTCGAAAATAATGTTCATTCTGATTTGATTGTTAATTTTAGAAATTTTAAATTGAATTCTGTAAACACAAATGAATTTAATAATATCAAAAATGCATTAGATTTGCAAAAAGAAAAATTAGAAAATATTTCTGAAGTACCGATTCATTTTAACAAACTTAGTTTCTGGACTATATTGATTTACCTCATAATAATAATAACCTTACTCTCATTTTTAATTAAATTTTTCTATCAAAAACATATTATAAAAAAACAAAAGGAAAAAGAAAATAACAAAGATATCTTTTGAAATATTTTAACAATTAACAATTTAAAATCACCTCGCACCCTGTGCTCGTTTCTAAGGGATGGAGGAGTTACGTTCCCACGAGAGGAAGCAAATCCAGAAATTAAGTGTAATATGATTTTGTATACTCAACACTTCTCTAATGTTATAAAAGATGTAAAAACCCCAGATGTAACCAGTCTTGTACTCCGTTCTCTAATAAATTGTTTTTAAAAAGCAATTGCCGTGGTCTCGTATCGTAATTCGCGTTCAAACAATCCACAGAACATTGTATTGACCTTGAGCATCTCATTCTTTTTATACTATTTTTAATTCTGCTACTTAAAAGGACTGAGCAATCTTTAAAAAATGCTTTGACGCTTTGACGCTTTGACAATTAATAAGGGATCGGATTTGATCAATTCCGTTGTTAATCGACTCCATTTTCTTTATTATTATTCGAGCTTGACTTCCAAACTGTGTCAAGAAAAATGTAAGAAAGCAGTTAGCGTCACTCTTCTTATATTCGCCAACCTCCTCCCCCCCCCCCCAACATTTTCAAATGTTTCTGTTTTCATTTAGTTACCGAAAACAAATTTTTACACCAGGATAATACACAGAATATCTTAGATTTTTTTTATCGTCGATGAGGTAGTATACAAAGCGTTAAATAAATGTTCGATTTTTCCAAGGCAATGTAGGTTGAATTTGTTGAGACGTTTTTGTACCTGGTTTTATATTTTTTTGCAATTTTACAAACATCTGTCTAATACATTGAAATTTCTCATATTTTTTTATAGCAGTTAAAGCAGTGTACTTTAAATAATCTGTAGAATCCAGATTTTACCCGATAACTTTTACTAGGTAATTCATAAAGAACCTTGATGTGTGTTAATTTGTATTTTTAGTTTACATTTCATATTGTCAAAATTTTATGATGTTGATAAAATTGACACACCATATCAAAATCTATGCAAGGCAAGTTATCAAGACAAGCTTCAACAAATATTATAAACCGAAAGATTTAAGTATTCACAGCAAGATTCTTTTAAAACTGAGAATAGAATTTATTTAGTTTTCCCCAAACCTTGGTTTCCGCGCTCCGCGGGCGAAAGTGAGGTTATAAACGCACAAACTCTGCAAAGTGCGGCGTTGCCGACGATTCTCCTTAAAGAATTGAGTAATATGTCATCGGTCATATTTTATAGGGGGCATCTAATAAGTTCAGAATGGGATCAGTAAAATCCAAATATTTCATTGAAATGCTACGAAATTTGATTAATTCTCATCAGGCGCCTACAAACTGAATCTAATAATTTGCCTGGGAGTGCTTGGTTATGTAAAAAAGGCGAAATAAGTACTAAGAAAATAGCAGGTACTTATTGAAATTAGGGATCGTGACGTCACATTCCCTACTTTTGCGACCGTTTTTTTCAATTTTTGAGCAAACTAATGGGAAACAAATCTGTTGGTGGGGTTCCGTGATTATCTAGACATGTTTTACAAATTCCAAGGCAAAAAATTATTTTTCATTCCTAAGTATACTTGTCCATTATGTTAATCAAAATCTTGCCGAATTGTCAGAATGGCATTCGTAAAAGCCATAGTACAGCTGCTGTTGCATTGTCTACTGTGGTCGATGTCGATATCACTGCAAGAGATAGAGGTAGTGATTGCGTTTTGTTGTTACTTGACTTTGCGAAGGCCTTTGATACCATCCACCACTGATCGCTAAATTAAAATTTTATGGCTATCAGGATGAATCGCTTAATTTGATCAGGTCTTACCTTCGGAAACTTATTCAACGCATACTTTCCGGAGGAAGTTTTTCCGACTCTACTAAAATTCTCGCAGGTGTTCCTCAGGGTTCAATTCTTGGGCTCCCTACTATTTATTATTTATACTGCAGATATTTTGCGTTCGGTTGCCAATTGCAAAGTTCAAGCGTACGCTGATGATACTCAACTTTACCTGGACTACAACTACGATGACTTTGAAGAAGCTACTTCGCTAATTAATAAGATCTTAAATCTTTAAGGCTGTGTGCCAGAGATAATAATCTTAGTTTGAATCCCGGAAAGTCCAAAGTTTTATTTTTTTAAACAGAAATCATGTGAAAGTTCTCAATGAAAACCTTAATTTAAAATTTAATATAGCACCTCTCTCCTGATCGTGAGTTCCTGTAGGAACCTGGTTCTGATTTTAGATACTGATCTTAGATTTAGAGATCACGTTAAGAGGCTTTTTCAGTTATCTTTCTTGTCACTAAAGCTGTTATATGCTAGTCGTCACTTTTTGAATTTTAAGCTCAGGAAAACTTTATGTGATTCGCTGGTCCTATCCAAATTTAACTATTGTGACTTTATTTGTGGCAATTGCCTTGATGAGTTGAATAGGAATCGGATGCAGAAGGTGTAGAATTATTGTTGTCGTTTAATAAATCTTAACTGGTTAAGTATGAGAAACCGCTTGAAATTTAATAATAATAATAATAATATACTTTTCTTGAAATCGGCAGTGAAGTGTCCCAAAATCGTCATTAAAAGCTCAGAAATCGGCACTGAAGTAACCCATTATTCTACGATTTTTTCAATAAGTAGGCCTTGGCGAGATGTAGACATCAAAGGTCAGACGCGGAGCCATCGCCCGTCAAAAGTGACCAAATATTCAAAACCCGGCCAATAAAGGCCCATTTAACTTTTCGTACACATTGCGAAATTGTTACCTACAGCAGCGCAATCCTTCAGTATACATATTTTAGTAGGTTTGAATATCAATAGATTTGTTATGGAGGCTGCACAACAAGCAGCAGTTTGCTTTTTCTGTTCGAAGGCCCCGTGTCTCGTCATACTTGTCCTAGGTAGATCGATCGCCAAAGTCAAGCAAAGCCGCGCGCAGTTGGTTCATGGACCGGTCATCCCGTATGATTATTCTCTTGCCCAATAAAACATTTCAAAAAACATATAATATGTATCTCGGCATTGAAGTTCTTTTTATGACTCATGTGGTTTATTTGCCTCGGCCAGAGGCCTCGGCAACTAAATTCCATAAAAAGTTGAACTTCAGTGCCTTGGTACATAAATAACTATTATTCGATAAAAAAAGAAAGTACATTATATTACTGAGACAACTTACTATACATGAGACAACTTACAATAATTGCTTTCCCTTTATCGAATTGGCGAAGTTCAGCTTGTTGTAGCAAGAAATTACAGAAGCTGTTCTTACACATAACCAAAAAAATATTTTGTCTACATTTGTTCGTTGAAGAAGAGAATATCAATTATAACTATAGGTACATACAGCTATGGCCATAAAAATGAGACCCAGATTTCACTTCGGAACATTCGTTCACAATATTGTCGAGTCAACCCCTCCCTTCGTAAGAACTAAGTTAGTTACAAGGTCTGCCATTCACGATAGAGATGTCAGATTTACTAATAAGTTAACCATGCCTCAACATCGGACTGCCCTTTTTCGGAGAAGTTTCATATATTTATAACGCTGTAACTTTGTATAATTCCATCCCGGTAGATATTTTGACCTGTAATAAAAATTTATTCAAGAGTAAATACAAGAAGTTTTTGTTGGCCCAGCAGCACATTAATAATAATACCAATATTAAGTTGTCCAAATACATTAGATGCAGATGTTAGATTTGGATCTAGGGTGTCAGTTCTGGTTTATGTAAGGATTAAAGTTAATTTGTGTTTTCTCTCAGTGTAGTGGTTTAGTAGAATAGCCCGAAGCTAGACTTCGCCTCTACACTGTTTGTTCATCTGGTGTATCTTAATTGCCACTGTATATTATTCATGAATGAAGACGATATTTATTATTTATTTATTTATTAAAGTTCAAAACGCATATCTGTCATATTTGAATTAATCCTAACAAGAAAAAATTGCAAAATTGCGAAAAATCGTCAACTGTAACACCCTATAAATCGAAAAAGAGCTAGATTCAGATAAGGCATGATTGTCTCATCGCTCTATTTAGGATCTAGGACAGTTTTTCGAAAGACAGTTCTTTGAAAAGATAGTTTTTCGAACAGACAAATATTCGAACGGATAGTTATTTGAGGAGATAATTGTTCCATCGGACTGTTTTATGCAAAGCTATTTATTGTAGATGTTTAAAATGTTTATTATAGTTTTTACAGGCAATGAAAGATAACATACTAAAACACTATTCACACATCTCCAAATTTCTACAGTACAATATTTGGTTTTCCTCTTAACACCCCTACAAATCTAAATTGGCTGCAGGAATCGGATGATCGGACTTTTTTTTATAGATATGTCCACAAAATAAATAGCGCTATACGCCGTAGGCTATATATACAGTGTGACCCATTTGTTTTGGGGTCAGTCTGTAAAAAGTGTATCAATCGTGCGATTTGGCTGATTTTTTTTTTAAATTGTAGAGCTCGATGAACTGCACATTTTGAACAAAAATTGCCTGGTTCGCATAAAATCCAAAGCCTACTATGACCGTTTTTATGAGCAAAATTTTAAGAAACCATATTAGCGTTTTTTTTTGAAAAAATCTGTGTGCGCCAATGGATTGAGCACCCCTCGAAATGGGTATGTACAAAATTTCATCAAAATATTTCAAGTAATAACGATTTCGTAGAAAAATTAAAAATGCAGCCAAGGTACGTCTTTATTTTCAAAAATTCAAAGTTGGCCATGGAAAATAATTGAATTGTAATAATACAACCTTATGCTTATAAACACAAAACATAAAAACAATTAAAATTATAAAATTTTTGTAACTTCTACCAAGCCTCCATTTTCTACAATGCATTTGTCGTTCCTCTTGCGTACATTCAAAATTACATTTCGTATTTGCTGTGGAGTAATTTCCTCACAACTACGGTTTATCCTAGTTTGCAGTTCTTGTAAATTATGGGGTCTTGACTTATAAACATTTTGCTTAAGTGTACCCCAAAGAAAAAAATCTAAAGGAGTTAAGTCCGGAGATCTCGGTGGCCACTCACAGAAAGGACTATTTCGCCCTATCCAACAGTTTTCAAAATTATTATCTAGCCAGTTTCTGATTAAACGAGCATTATGAATAGGACTGCCATCTAACTGTAACTTTAAATTTAAACGGTATCTTAATGGTAACTCATCACTGATCTACCTGGGTGTCTATTGTTAAATTCGGCCGCAGCTTCTGCTGCCGAGCGCTCGTTGTCGCCCACGAGTCGAACAATTTCTATTTTGTCTCTTATGCTTAAATATTCCATAATTATGATAATTAATTGTATTGAGCACAAACAATTTCTGAACTCAATTTAGACAGTTTGACACTTAATAAAAGTAAACAATTCAATTATTTTCCATGGCCAACTTTGAATTTTTGAAAATAAAGACGTACCTTGGCTGCATTTTTAATTTTTCTACAAAATCGTTATTACTTGAAATATTTTGATGAAATTTTGTACATACCCATTTCGAGGGGTGCTCAATCCATTGGCGCACACAGATTTTTTCAAAAAAAAACGCTAATATGTTTTCTTAAAATTTTGCTCATAAAAACGGTCATAGTAGGCTTTGGATTTTATGCGAACCAGGCAATTTTTGTTCAAAATGTGCAGTTCATCGAGCTCTACAATTAAAAAAAAATCAGCCAAATCGCACGATTGATACACTTTTTACAGACTGACCCCAAAACAAATGGGTCACACTGTATATTCTGTGATATGTCGTTTCCGAAGTATTGGTTTGGCATTGCCATGAAATCCTGACCTTCTGCGATTTTTTAAAGGGGCGCGAAATGCAAAACCAATACTTCGCAAACGATGATTTTCAAGGACATATCTAGAAAAAAATTGTCCTGTTCAATTGCCGCTGCCTACTTAGATTTTTAGGAGTGTTAATACGAAAAATCAAACACACTGTATAAATATTATTGTGGCCGGTATGTATGTCCACTTTTGTCACATGCCATTTATTGCGGTATTGGGAATTATTAAAAAAATAATTAAGTACTTTCAATTCTATTTGGTCTTTGGTATCAAAAATATCAAAATTTCTTTGTGCGAAAACAGATCCATTTAATTTTTAATTGGGTTTACCGCCACAGAACCTGAATCAAGCTGATTAAAAGACAACTTTTTCAAGTTTCCAGGAAAATTCATAAATGCTTAACAGTAAATGAGCGAAACTTTGAACCTTTAACTCAAAAAATAACTTCAACAACTTTGGTTTTTGAGCTTTCGGGGAACAAATCTTCCACGTTTTTCAAAGATAATGTCACGTCAAAGTGAAATGACAGAATTATATAAGTTAGAATATAATTTTTACGTTTTTTTAAACGAAAGTTAAATGGCCTACAAGTCTCCCAACATAGAAGTTTCCACATTCACAATAGAATTTTATAAATTATTTTTTTTTAATTGTAGGTACCTCATTGAATGGTTTCGTTTTAACTAGCATCGATCTTAAAGTATTTTTGGTTTAAACACTGTTCTGACATGCGTTTTAGCTTATCTGATAGACCAGGTCCATAAGGAATAACTAAATTTACTGGTCGGTCCACCAGATGTATTTCTCTCATTCTATTAGCGTTGTTATTTTGTTGGCAATCCTAAAAAACTTGCTTAACAAATTCAATATGCTGCATTCTTTAACCTATAATGCCGTTATCTACCAAAATTATGTTTCGAGTTATGCATGAAAAATCATATAAATAATAAAAAACGATGCTTCTCGATAACTAGAAGTCATATTATAGGGACTTTAAAGGTATCAACAAATAGATCTAATCGAGCCCTTTCAAATAGCCATACTTTCAATTCGTAACACAAATTGAACTTAACATATTCAATTGCATTGACATTTACGAGACGTAGTAAAAAATCTCGTCATTTCTAAACTAGAAAGCCGCTAAAGACTGTAACGTTGTTATAGTTTAGCAATGACTTCTGTAACTAACCATACTGCTGTAATTAATATAGGTACGTCTAAAGTCACTTAGCCGCAATTAAGACCAGTAAATTTAGGTAATTTATACAAATATTTTTTTGCACTCATTTTTGGGTTAACTGCAATTCTAAAATGCAGCTAAACAGAAAACCTACAACTGTAACGGCGACTAGAGAAAATAAAGCCAACTACGAGATATATTGTAGTTGTCTGCGTGACAATTTTTCAATTATATCACTTTTTCTTTTAGAATCAATACCTTTTGGTTCTGAACGAAATTCAAGTTTCGTAACATACCGGATAAAACATACCTGAGCAATATTTTTTAGGTACGCTCTGGGATTGGAATTTGGAACTCTTCTCTCAGATACTTAATTTGGTATATTAAAAAAGTTGTATGTTGACATAGATTTCACGATTACTTTCGAATTATTAATTAATGCTGCTGAATCTTCGAAATCAGTAAAAACGTAAAGTTTTCCTTTTTTCTTCCTGGCTACTTGGTGGTGCACTTGATCACTACTCATAAAAGTGTGCCCTGGTTCATAGTAATAAACTATGATTTGTTCTGTAGAAATCTCTTCGCTGTTAACCAGGTGAACGAGCAACGAATACAGTAGCCAATTTTTATTTTGGGCACTGCATTTGTCGAGCCATATGTGTATATTAGTAACGTCTCTGTTGCGTAGGAGAAAATGATAGAACGCACTCATAATATCCTTTTGTTTTCTCCCCGCAATGCCATCATGCCAGATAACCGTGAGTGGCTTAGATTCTGAACTGTTTTTGCCTAGCGGTGCAAAGGTTTGATTGAATGCCACAAGACGTTGACAGAAAATTGCAACTTTAAAAGAGTCCAACCATTTTTCACAGAAATGCTTATGCATGTGAACTACATTAATATCACTTGGTAAATATCGTCTCAGAGGAGCATGTTCGCGATTGTAGTGGGGTCCTAATGGGTTAAACGATTCAACATGTTGGATCAGCAAATTACGATCAAATGCAGGCGTTTTCTGGTGCTTTCCTCGTTTATCAATTTTGGGATCAGTGAAAATGTTATGTAAGATCCTGTCATTAGTTTTTACGTAACCTAAGGTAGTCAAAAAATAAATTTGCATACCTCCACTCTTTAATGTAAATGCCCTTTTTGGTTTCCTCATTGGTTCGCATGTAGTTTTTCTCTTTGGAACTGCTATTGAAGTTTGTGCTTTAACAAACAAATGCTGTTCTCGCCACGTCATATCCCAATATCTTTTGTTAATTGCATCTCGCTCTTCTTGGTTCAATCGAGAAATGAATTTCTTGACAATTTTGATTCCATCCCATTTTGACGTCATGTTCTAACTTTCTTTTATTTTTGGCATCAATTTTTCGCTGGAGTAAAGGACAGTCATACTTTTTACGTTTTGTGATAGTTGTGACCATTCAGGGTATAAACTTTGAGTTACACATCCATGATCATCTGTAGACAATGTTTGATAAGCATCACCATCAATGGTATTTTTCTACGTTTGCGAAAGAATGGCGACACAGGCATAGTTTTCTCATTTCGAACAACATCAACCGAACTTCTTCGGTTTTTTTCCGTAAGTGTTTGCTTTTTTCAATAGAAGGAAAATTGCTGAGCAAATTTGGAGTTAATATCTTTGAGGCCTTAGCTGATGGTGATCCGGTTTTTGAACTATTTCTACTTCCTTTTTCGTGATATTTGGGGCTTCTTGTTATTCGATCGAACTGCTTGGAAATCGTCTTTAGAATCGTCATTTGAATCAGATGGTTGATAATCTTTATCACGCACAGAGTCGTCGGAATCAAAATCACATTGATGCGTTTTCAGCTGTTGGACTGCGATTATTAGATAACATTGGGTTCGATGCCATTACAAAACGATGGTTCTTATGACGGCACGACTTGCAGATTGAATCTATAATAATAGGTATATTATCTGGATTTTGCCAGGCTTTGTGGCTCTGTAAGTCATCGTAATCGAAATCACATAAGAAGTTTGGCTGCAGACTTCTGCACCATGATGCATTTTGAGCTGTTGGGCTACGATTAATATTCGGTTCGCTGCTATTACAAAACGAAGTTCCTTCTAAAGGCATGACTTCGTTGCAGAATAAATCTATAATTGGTATATCATCTGGACTTGGCGAGGCTTTGTGGCTCTGTAAAGTGGATGTTTCAGATTGCTTTGTAATAATAGTTTTATCGAAAGTATATTCTTTGGAAAAAGCTTAATTTAAAATGCTTGTATAATTCTTTAAATTAGACCAGTGATCCGAACTGTATGTTATTTGTGTTTCGCAAAATCTTTAAAAAATACTGGAGGACATAGAATAGGTCCTGGCATATAGAGTGTTAACTAAATCTCTTAATGCGGGCTGAGGACTACTTTGTCTCTTTTTTATAGAAAAAATCTTAATATTTTTTCTTGCAAAGTATTATTTGCGACTATACTGGGTTCCGTCGTAACCATATTTAAAATATTTTTTATAGGTGGTACTAAATAGCAGGTTTTCCAGTCAGATGGTCATTTATTTATAATATTATTGCCAAATTTGTTATTTCCAAGCTTTCGCTCTGGATTGAGAGCTTCTTCAGGGCTATAAGTTCAAATTTATTTTGAAAAGAGGTCAAAAGCGAAAAGAAATATACTTACAATTAACTAATGGAAGTATCATTAATACATACTCTCCAATTTATAGATTTAAAAATGGCCAAAAAAGTGGTAAATATGGTAGAACAGTTCTTTTACACGTCGTTTGTAGAAAAATTGTAAATAAAAAATGACAATAAATGTTTACATAACAACCGATGTGAACACTTGGAAGAAACTAAACATTATTTTTTAGGTTATAAATATGATAAATTTCTTAGGTAATAAATATGAGAGAAAATCAAAAATATATTAAATCCTAAACATACAAGAAAATTTGGAAAAAAAGTTCTATTGTTTATCAAGGTAGAAAACATAAGAGTAAATACAACTTAAATCTTTAATGTCAGTTCGTTTGTTCATTGAATTTGGTTCCTTTTGTATTTCAACCGTTTCTAAAAATAATCTCTTATAATGATAATTACTTTCATATTGCAATATTTTAACTGCATCAAAATTGATATTATGACCAGTGAAAGAAACATGTTCCGAAAGAGCAGAAGAAATTTTATTTAATCTACTATCACTTTTGTGTCCAGAAATTAGATTTTTTAAATTTTGAGAGGTTTGGCCAATATATTTTAATTCACAGTTACGACAAGGAAGACAATAATCTACATGAGATTGATATGAAATAGGTGTTGGGTCCTTTAATTTAGTACAAAGTTTGAATATCGGTTTCACATTTCTTAAAGCAATTTTCACATTTTCATTATTAAAAACTTTATGATTTTAGGAGTTAGTTCTTCAATGTATGAAAAAAATTTATAAAAAATGTTAACCGGTCGAAGATTTTGTGAATTACTATCATTGTTATTAGGATTATTGTTGATAACATTATTTGCTACATTATTTCGTGTATTAAACAAAATTTTATTAATGTATCTTTCAGGATATGAATTGGCAATGATAATAGTTTTAACCTATTAAAATTAATTAATTTCAAAGAAGGGTGGACTAATTTTTCTATTATATTTTTAAGGCTAAGATAAGATTAATTTTCATACTATTATATTATTATTATATTTAAAATGATTTTGGATCTTTCCGAAATAGCTGAGCGTCTGTAACAAGTAAATACATAACATTTAGAAAAAGGTTAACTTATATAAAAACCAACAAAATGCACGTTAGAGCTAGGTAAAATAAAAGGCGCGCTTTAAAATAATATACTCACTTAAAATTACTGTTGTTGTTGTCAGCCATCGTAACGAAATTGGCACGAACTAACACGCGGAGTGTCACACATCCACACTCTTCAAACTCTTGCGCTGTACTAACCTAACCTCACATTCTCACTCACACATAGAATGCGTACTACTACGACTATAACCGGGCCGAGCCGAGGCAGAGGCTCCATGCGGGAGTAGATAACCGTTTTTTAGTGCAGGAATGCGGGATAGCTGCATTTTAGTCTTGACACCGTAGACAAAATATTTATACCGTCATTCAGAAAAAGCCGCTGTTGACGTATTCACCGAAATAAACATATATCAAATACAATGCTACAATGCGGTTAAGTTTCATTTAACGGAATTGTAACATTGGATTAGCATATTATAATTTAAAACGAAACTGAACTACAGAAAAGTACTTTAACCACATTATAGAGTAAAAAATCAGTTAACGGCAACTTAGCTAAGCAACTGAAGTTAAAATTCTAGAGAACATTCAAATATATAAATTCTTAGGGGCATTTTAGGTTACTCTTAACTGCGTTTTAGCTTGTAAACCTATAAATAAAAGTAATTTAACGGCGTCTTTCTTTTTTATCCCGGGAAACTATAGAAGTTAAAGAAGATTTGCTTAGACAGATTGATGGAGAATTTTTTTCTTTCTAAGGTGAATTAAAGAAACAAAATTGTCCAAATGTTGGATAACGGCATTATAGCTTAAGGACGGCAGTATGATGAATATTTTTCTTAAGACCTGTTTATATGTTTAATTTTGTCCACAAATTTTGTGTTATTGGAACAAATAATTTTTGCCCTGTCATACAAACTTTCAATTACTAATTTTCTAGAAAATATTAATAATAATTCCAATCATTGTCTATTCGAATAACTGTTCATTAGAATAACTGTCATTCGAAGAACTGTGGTTCGAAGAATTGTCATCGGAAGGCTTGTCCAGACACGCCCTCTATTTTGATGTCAGCTATATGTACTTGTATTAATGGCTCACCCGGTATAGAGGGCGTTAATAAAATAGATCGCCGAATTCTAAGGTAAATTTTACCTCCAAATAAAAAATTTATTTTGAAATAAACTCGGCTTTTTATATATTCCGATTTTGAATTATTTTTTTGTTTTCCGTGTTAGTTCTGATATTCGAACCAAAGTTGGTAGGTAGACAGTACCTACTTACTTACAACTTCTCGTATAAACAATGTCGGGGTTATGGGGATTTACAACCGTTAAATTAAGAAAAAATTATATTACAGTTCTGCACAGCACTAGATTTAAAGGAATTATAGAATTACCTACTTTTTTTTATACCCACAAAGAAAGCCTCTTGTCACCGTTTAGGTTGTCACAAAATGTGAATTGTCTATCCATGTTATCCATTTCCTAGAAAATTTCAGAAATATTTGTTACCGATAAAAGAACCTACGTTAAAGTCAGAATTTAAACAATAATCATAAGGTTGTCAGCTACGCCCAGGGTCATCAAGTACGTATGCATATACAACCTACATACAGGGTGGCCCACCACGAACTGCATCGATCTATATATGGAAAACGAAAAGTAGGAAAATTCTGAAAATTTGGCACCTCACCAATGCCGATGGGCGCTGCTCAACTAAAATATTTTGGTGAATCTGGCACGGTTATACCGGAAGTCGATATCAACTTTCTTATCTCAAATGGAACACCCTGTATATGATTGCATTTTTGGATTCTAGGCATCATTTTGGAACAAAAACATGCAACATGTCCTATGTCTAAATCCAACCGTTTTTGAGATATTTGCATTTTTCCGAAAAAAAAATACAGGTGCAGACCTAAAGTCCATTAGCAATTTATACGAGGAAACCGCGAAATTTCAAAACGAATTTTTGGCATCGTGTAACAGAAGCCCTGACCTAGTGATCTCTGCTGAGAAATAAATCCGTTTGTTCAATATGCATTCTGTTCTGTAAATTATTCATAGTTAATTTTATGTTTATTTTGGGTATTTTCTTGGGAATAAGGAAATTTGTTATTAGTAGTTATTTCAACTGTTTTCGTTTTCCTATTAAATTTAAATTCAAATAATTAAGCGCTATTGAGTCGCCTTACGTTCGACACACGACGCACGCATGCGTTAAAAAGGGAAGGAGAGGACAGTACTTCAACAACCTTAATACGTTGAACGTCGCGCTCCCGCTGACAGAATCAAAAAACGTCACATTCTGCACTCCCGCTATTTCCGCGTTCGCGAGGAACTTCACAGCCAGCCCTACCGCATCAACACACCTCGATCCCGGCACATCAGGTGGCCACCTAGAAGAAGGAACTTCAGAGGAGGCTTCTGGACCTAGGTAAGGTGCTCAATGTGCGCCGGGTATCTCGCTAGCGAAATTGAAAATCTCAACTACGCGTAAAACCCGTACATGGTCACTTCGAACCTGGGATACGTGTGAATTTCCTCATTCCTACTGAAAATACGTAATATTCAATTACTCTCGCATAAAAATCGCATTTATTGCTCGCTAATAACGTTCTATTTCTATACAGTCCACCGCCATTTCTGTTTTTTTTACGCTTCCAAAAAACGCGCCGATTCCGGCAAATATACAAACGCGACGTCTCGTAAGCAGAGGCGTAGGGATTAATATTTATCCTCTGTCTTGCAGACGGCGACAACACGCTATAACTCTGTAATTTCCGCATTTGTTTAATATGGCTAACAAAATTAAACAGGCTAAGGCTTTGCGCCAAATATGTCAAAACGAAATGTCGCAAATGAAAGAAGTTGGAGAGCATGCTCTACAAGATCGTACGCCTGAATTAAAATTACAATTTAAAATGTTGTTTACAAAATTCGAAGCAGTTCAAGAAAGTTTTAAAGGTAATCATCAAAATGTAATCGCTCTTTCATGTATACTAGATGACTATGATCCAAATCCAGAGGAGGCGGTCAGAAAAGGATTTGATGAATTAGCGTCACTTGTTTATGTAATTCACGAAACATTATTCGAAAGTTCGGTTCCAAAGGTCGAGGTCAAACAGTCTGTTGCCAAGCCGAATGTCAAATTACCCAAAATTGAAATACCGAAATTTTCTGGAGAGATAAAAGCGTTTCGCCCTTTTTTTGACATGTTCAAGACGCTAGTCCACGAAAACACTTCACTTGCAGAAATTGAAAAATTCAATTATCTTGTTTCCTTTCTCGAAGGCCCCCCTTTAAAATTGATTCAGTGCACCCCATTGGTTGCGGAAAATTACCAGACTGCATTTAATTCGCTAACTACGAGGTACGACAAGCCCCGTTTAATTGCCTTTGCGCATCTTCAAGCAATCGACAACGCACCAATTTTGACAGATTCCAAAAATGTAACCTCAGTGCGTACGCTCATAAACGTTTTTAACGAAAATATCGCTGCACTCACTAATATGGGATTCCATACGGACGATTGGGATTTCCTACTTTTTTATATCTTTTGTAAACATTTAGATGATGAATTACTCACTAAATTTGAAACTGAGTGTCAATCCAGAATTCCTGCATTTGATGAACTTAAGAAGTTTGTTACCAATCACTGTAACGCCTTGGAGACAGTCGAATTGTCGTCAAATAATCAAAAAAATGTTTCTGTCAAAATTTTCAATAAAAATAAAAATACGTCCAATTCACGTCCTCGTGCTACGACATCCTTCTTGAGTAATACGCACAGCGTTTGTTGTTTATTCTGTAAATCTAACGATCACCAAATCTACAGATGCGCTAACTTTCAAAATTTGTCTCCATACGAGCGCATGGAAAGGGCAATTTCCAGTAATTGGTGTACAAATTGCTTGAGTAATATCCACGCCAGTAGAAATTGCAACTCGCAATCGTCATGTCGCATATGCAGGAGTAAGCATCATACGCTATTACATAATTCGCGCCCTTCTACAAACTTCGCTTTCCGTCCTAACCACAGCAACTCGCGCTCGTCGAGTCCCCGCCAGTTCGACGCCACTGGTAGTGGTACCGCGCGCTCCTCGATCGGACGTCAGCCCGTCGCTGACGCGGGCTCTTCAAATTCAAAATCGTCGCAACCGAACCAGTCCGACGCCACCGCGCGCCCGGCAGCGGCCGCCGGCCCAGCCAACGCCGGACCAAAAAACGCATATTATACACCGAATTTTAGTACGCCTCAAGGAACGACAACAAGCAACAATTTTTGCGGCCTTACTTCGTCTCTTTCTAGTGTTTTATTGGCAACCGCTCGCGTGCAAATACAAGACTCTCGCGGAACGTATCACACCGCTCGTGCGCTGATAGATTGTGGTTCGCAAACGAATTATATATCCAAAAAATGTTTCCGAAAATTAGGTTTACCGCGATTTGACTTAGCCTTAAGTATTGAGGGGCTTTGTAATATGAGAGAAACCACACAAGGCGGCATAACTTGTCAAATAAGGCCGATAGAAACTACTGGCCCGACATTCACGCTAGATACTTTTATTCTGCCGAAACTTTGCCCAGAAATGCCATCGCATGTCATTCCAAATAAAAACTTATCGCATATCTCGAATATTAAATTGTCCGATCCCGATTATTATCACCCTGGTTCCGTAGATATCATAATCGGTGCAGAATTTTTCCCGTATATCCTCAGAGATGGCCGCATTTTCGGAAAACCAGACGAACCAGTCGCACTCGAAACGATGTTTGGTTGGATTCTTATGGGAAAATGTTCGCTCAAAAATAATACCTCATTCAACGCGTTAGCTGTCACTTCATCCTCAACTGTTTCACTGCTGTCTACGCATGCGCACGCTGATAATGATTTGTTTACTTTAGACAAAACTTTAAGGTCTTTTTGGGAGATAGAAGAAATACCAATTCGCAAAATACTTTCACCCGACGAGGAGAAATGCGAACGGATATTTCGTGAAACGCATTCACGAGACCCTACCGGAAGATACTGTGTTGAGTTACCTTTCAAGGATCACGAGCCGATTTTTGACTCGGAAAATTCGTACGCTATCGCTGTTCGCAGATTTTATTCGCTAGAGAAACGTCTTCAAGCAAATGCACAATTATATAACGCCTATTCAAATGTTATTCGTGAATATCTAGACTCAGATTTTCTCGAACCTGTCCCGCAAAATTTGGAAAATAGTAATTGTTTTTATATCCCGCACCACTGTGTGGTCAAACCAGAAAAAATACGCATTGTTTATGACGCTTCGGTCAAAACCAACTCCGGCACCTCACTGAATGACGCACTCTTGATCGGTGAAAAACTACAACGTGATATAGTCTCTATTTTGTTGAATTTTCGTTTGTTTACTGTTGCATTTACCGCAGACATTAAAAATATGTTTACGCAAATTAAGGTCGCTGAAAAACATTTGGATTTTTTACGAATAATTTGGAGGTTTTCTACAGCTGAACCTGTACAAAAATTCAGACTAAAACGCGTCACCTTTGGTCTTTCATGTTCACCTTTTCTTGCCAATAGGACCATAGTGCAACTTTCCGCAGATGAACAAAAACACTTTCCGCTCGCCGCGCAACTTCTCAAGAACTCCGTGTACGTTGATGACGTAGTCACCAGTTGTGACTCTCTCGAATCTGCTAAAATATTGCGCGATCAATTAATCAGTATTTTATCGCGTGGCGGATTTGAACTTAGAAAATGGTCAAGTAACCAAACAGAGTTACTCGCAGAATTACCGCAAGATCATTTACTATCAAACTCGGTGACTTTTGACGCAGAAGCACAGGTTTCAAAAATTTTAGGACTTCAGTGGTGTCCAAGATCAGACGTTTTTCATTTCAAGGTTACTTCTACTCCGCGTCCCTGTACAAAACGCAACGTTCTATCCGATATCGCGCGAGTTTATGATCCTTTAGGATTTCTGTCCCCTGTGACTTTACTCACGAAAATGCTTATGCAAACGCTGTGGAGTACCGGTCTGGATTGGGATGATGTGGCGCCCCCGAATATTGCCGAATATTGGGAACAACTCAAAACTGAAATGTCCCTATTGTCATCTCTAAAAATTCCCCGGTGTGTACTTCCCTCGATACATTCGCAAATTGAAGTCCACGGGTTTTGCGACGCTTCACAAAAAGGGTATGCGTCTGTCGCGTATTTTAGAGTCGTAACAGGTCAAAGAGTTCGTACATTTTTCATTATGTCAAAAAATAAAATCGCGCCTCTAAAACAGGTTACCATTCCGCGTATGGAGTTAACTGCAGCTGTCCTCTTGGCTGACTTGTTATCGTTCATTTCAAAAACATTTTCCTATAAAATTAAAATTTCCACAATTTTCGCGTATTCAGATTCGTCCATAGCGTTGACGTGGATAAGATCACCGCCGCACAAGTGGAAAACTTTTGTCAGCAATCGAGTGGCAAGAATCCAAGAAAAGATACCCCCCAGTCAATGGTGCCATATCGATACCTCAAATAATATAAGCGACTGCGCTTCGCGCGGGTTACTACCCTCCGCACTTCTAGAAGACGCCTCATGGTGGGCAGGCCCCCGATGGCTCCTAGATCCGCCAGAATTGTGGCCTGTTAATGTAAAATTCAAACCCGCTTCTTCTCAAGAAATATTTTCCGAAGAAAGAAAATTTACCTTTTCCGCATTTACGCAAGAAAACGTCATAGATTGTCTTATAAATAATTTTTCTTCGTTCGCTAAAATTCAACGGATTTTGTCATATGTCTTACGTTTTGTTCACAATGTAAGAAATGCGAAACAACGCAAAACAAATCACTTTGCCATGTTTGAACTACATCAGGCTACGCTGGCTCTGATCAAACATGTGCAAGATACTCATTTTTCCGATGACATCGAAAATATGCAAAATAAAAAACCGCCATCTAAATTTCTAAGAAAGTTAAGCGTTTTTCTTGATGACCAACAAATTTTACGCGTTGGAGGACGCATCCAGAATTCAAATGAACTATCTTATGATCAAAAACATCCCGCTATACTTCCAAGAACTTCACGATTAACTTCTTTAATCATAGAACATTTTCATAAATGTTTTTTACATCCAGGCATTCAGACCTTACACTTCCTGCTTGTACAACATTTCTGGATACTTTCCCCAAGGCGCGCTATCCGAAACGTGGTGTCGAAATGTCTAGCTTGTTGGCGCCAAAACCCGAAAAATTATCAACCGCCAATGGGCTCACTTCCCAAATTGAGAATTTCACAAATCAAAGCCTTTTCGTGCGTAGGAGTTGATTATGCCGGTCCGTTTCTTACTACGCTAGGTAAGATTCGCGGCGCGAAAACATTCAAATCCTATGTGTGTGTATTTGTGTGCTTTGCCACCAAGGCCATTCATCTGGAACTTACATCGAGTCTCTCCAGTGAAATATTTTTGTGTGCCTTTCGCCGATTCCTATCCCGGCGAGGTAGGTGTTCGAAATTATACTCAGACTGTGGTACCAACTTTATTGGCGCGCGTAAACAAATTTTAGCTCTATTTCAAAACGCAGCGGAATCCGAACAAATAGAGTGGCATCTTAATCCTCCTTCTGCCCCACATTTTTCGGGTCTGGTAGAGGCGAGTGTTAAATCATTTAAAACGCACTTAAGTCGAGTCATTGGATCGCAAATCCTAACGTTTGAGGAGCTCTATACGGTGCTAGTCCAAATTGAAGGACTGTTGAATTCACGACCACTTTGTCCATTAAGCGCGGACTCAAAAGACTTGTCTGTTCTTACGCCGGGTCATTTTCTAACACTCGAGCCAATCTCCGCTTTACCCCATTCTGATCTCACCTCTCTCAATATTGGTCGCCTCACACGTTACCAATTAATGCAGAGGATACACCAAGATTTTTGGAATCGCTTTCGAAATGAATATCTCCATCAGTTACAACAAAAAGAAAAGTGGCTGAAACCAACTTCTCCTGAGCCTCAAATAAATACGACAGTTTTAATAAAGGAGGATACCTCCCCTCCTTCAAAATGGCACATTGCTAGAATTGCGGAGTTACACCCTGGAGATGATGGGGTGGCGCGTGTAGCCACCGTCTGTACTGCGGATGGTACATTTTATAAAAGGCCTCTGGTAAAGCTTTGCCCTTTACCGAGCCCTGAATTTCTGCAATAAAAAAAATACCTTTTTTGGTGGGCAGGATGTTCAATATGCATTCTGTTCTGTAAATTATTCATAGTTAATTTTATGTTTATTTTGGGTATTTTCTTGGGAATAAGGAAATTTGTTATTAGTAGTTATTTCAACTGTTTTCGTTTTCCTATTAAATTTAAATTCAAATAATTAAGCGCTATTGAGTCGCCTTACGTTCGACACACGACGCACGCATGCGTTAAAAAGGGAAGGAGAGGACAGTACTTCAACAACCTTAATACGTTGAACGTCGCGCTCCCGCTGACAGAATCAAAAAACGTCACATTCTGCACTCCCGCTATTTCCGCGTTCGCGAGGAACTTCACAGCCAGCCCTACCGCATCAACACACCTCGATCCCGGCACATCAGGTGGCCACCTAGAAGAAGGAACTTCAGAGGAGGCTTCTGGACCTAGGTAAGGTGCTCAATGTGCGCCGGGTATCTCGCTAGCGAAATTGAAAATCTCAACTACGCGTAAAACCCGTACACCGTTCTTGTACAGGGTGTTCACAAAATATGAATAAAAATTACATTCAAAATGTGCTTAAATCTAGAAATTTTCAAATGGAAACCCCCATTTTTTTTAATGCGATCTTATTCACCACTAAAAATGATGACAACTTTGTGTAAGGTTTCCTATACCTAAATGCAGTAATTTTCGATTAATTTACGAAAAACCTACTTTTCGCCCATAAAATGCGGGGTTTGCTTAACGCTTGGAAAATCATATTAGCCCTGGACGTTGAAAAGACAATCGCGGCTGAGGAAATGTCACTTGGTTTATAAATTATTGCCAACAATAATGCTGGCGCGCTTAAATTACACAAACGAAGATTATTTAAATTTGTTTATTACCTACGGAAAATGCATCAAAGTTATATGTACCAAAAGTGATTTTTCTCTGACACATCCATACTGTTTAAAATTTTGTATTCTTTTTTAACTGTGTTTGGCGATGGTTTTGTTTTTTGTGAATAGCGAGCCCCAAATGTATCGCACGTTTTTGATATTACTTTATTGCATTCTCCGTAGATAATAAACAAATTTAAATAATCTTCGTTTGTGTAATTTAAGCGCGCCGGCATTATTGTTGGCAATAATTTATAAACCAAGTGACATTTCCTCAGCCGCGATTGTCTTTTCAACGTCCACGGCTAATATGATTTTCCAAGCGTTAAGCAAACCCCGCATTTTATGGGCGAAAAGTGGGTTTTTCCTAAATTAATCGCAAATTACTGCATTTTGGTATAGGAAACCTTACACAAAGTTTTCATCATTATTAGTGGTGAATAAGATCGCATTAAAAAAATGGGGGTTTCCATTTGAAAATTTCGAGATTTAAGCACATTTTGAATGTAATTTTTATTCATATTTTGTGTGTATAAGAATGGATTTATTTCTCAGCAGAGATCACTAGGTCAGGGCTTCTGTTACACGATGCCAAAAATTAGTTTTGAAAATTCGCGGTTTCCTCGTATAAATTGCTAATTGACTTTAGGCCTTCACCTGTAATTTTTTTCGGAAAAATGCAAATATCTCAAAAACGGTTGGGTTTATACATAGAACATGTTGCATGTTTTTGTTCCAAAATTTTGCCTAGAATCCAAAAATGCAATAATATACAGGGTGTTCCATTTGAGATAAGACGGTTTATATCGTGAGGTGCCAAATTTTCAGAATTTTCCTACTTTTAGTTTTCCATATATAGATCGATGCAGTTCGTGGTGGGCCACACTGTATACATGGGATGAATCAGATACACTGAACTGCTGGGACGATGAAGAACTTCTGATTTAAGGAAGGTTTGCCGTATTATTCACAAATTGATTAATTTCATGATAACTGAATCTTCTGCCGAAGTAATTTATCGTCTTATCGATTTACTGTTATCCCTGATAAGGGGTGAGGAAGATTAGGGGAAATGGCCAAAACGGGGAGTAATTAAAGCAATCACCTCATCCAAATGAACAAGCAGGTGTATAAATTCCAATAAAAATATTCCAGTTCATTTAGTAACGATTCGATTCCTTAATGACGCTAGAGAAATATTTATTTTATTTATTAAATTTTTTACACAGATTCTACTTTCATAAGGAATACATAATTTAAGTACTTTTTCTTAGCTAAATATTATTTCAGGTACATATTAATAGGAAACACATTTTTGAAGATTAACCACTTGACTTCGTCTTGCTTAATGGAAAGTTTTTTAATTTCTGTATTTAATATAAAAATCTAGATCTAGTAAATAGAGTAAATCTAGGTAGGTATGTACAGGGTGTTCCCGTATATTTTGACCCGCCCCTAGAGCCTCTATTTTTCGAGTTAGAAAAAAATTACTTCAATGAAAGTTGTACCGTACCAAGGTGTATTGTCCCAAAAATAATGGATTGACAGGAATGCCCTTGCCTAAGTTGAAATGTTTTTCCATGGCAACCTTGATTAACTATAAAGATAGTATTTATCTGCAATTTGGAATATTATGCGAATGCTTAGAGCAAACATATAACATATTTACATTGTTGGAATCTGAAAAATGCGTGCAATTCAAAAATCCACAAATATACAGGGATGATGTCCACACGCAACGATTTATCTGTAACGATTTACTTGCGCATGCAAATCGTACGATACATCGTTGCGTGTGGACCGGCCTTTACAGATAAATCGTTGCGTGTGGATAGTAGATTTGCACAAAATTTAGAACTGTGCAAAGTTGGACGTCGGAGTTGAATGTCTGAGCCGAAAAGCATAGATTTGGGAGATTTGCGCATGCAAATCGTAACGTGTGTACGCTTGTCCGAGATTTGTACAGTTTTTAGGTGCGACAGTAGCTGACTCCTACCTGTTTTTAGTCCGGAAATTATTAAATTAAATAAAAAAAAAACAATAACTGATTTATTTTAAATTTGTTAAAAAATATGTCGACCATTTCGCATAATTTTATAATAGAATTCAATGGTAAAATAGACTTCGTTTCAATATCCATGCTTTAGACCATGTAGTTCTATTTAAACGTTTCCTGATTTCCCTCTTCCTTTTAACATTTAAACAAAACCGCAAAATACTCCAAAAACCCTTCCTCCATGATTATTGTATCAAGCGAAAATTGCAGCTTTACTACGATAAGTTGTTACAATGTGCACGCACTGAATTTGTAACGATTTATCTGTAACGATTTACTTGCGCATGCAAATCGTACGATACATCGTTGCGTGTGTAGGCCAGGGAAAATAGAATTTGACCTAGACAAAAATATTAACTGCAATTTTGTTTTACCATATCAAAGTTATAAGCAAATACGTTGGTAGAAACCAAAAATTAAACATTTTGAAAAAACGGAACCTTGAGTTATCTCAAAAAACACCTATTTTTCGTTAGAAATTTCGAGCAAAAATGTTAACTGGATTTTTTTAGACTCTTTAGGTAAAAAACTTCCCTTGCTAACATATATTAAGAATTTAAACATTTTAAGAATATGGAAGTAGCTTAGATCGACAAGGAGAAATAAAAATCGGATAATTTTCTATTTCGGCAAAAGAAAAAATATTAACTACGTTTTTATTGCAGATGATCATTAAATTTTACAAATAGAATGTAACTTATACAAAATTAAACATTTATCTGAGCCGCATGTACGTCAGCTGTCACTTCTCATTGGTATAGAATATAGGCAAAAATATTAACTGTTTTTTGTTTGTTTAACTTTTTACGATATAACTATATTGAATCATATAAATCGAAATAAAACATTTATTTACGGCGCATATAGGTCCACTCTCACTTGTCATTTTTTTAGGAAAAGCAAAAATATTAACTGTTTTTTTTTGTTTAACTTTTTACAATATAACTGTATTAAATCACATATAGCGAAATTAAACATTTATTTAGGGCGCATGTAGGTCAACTGTCATTTGTCATTTGATACCTAACTGTATTGAATCATATAGGGCACAATTAAACATTTATTTACGGTGCATATACATATATACTACCTCACTACGTCATCTGTCACTTGCCATTTGTATAGGATCGATTAATATTCATCTTTAAAGAAAAAAATACTTCCGTTACCAATTTTTGTTTAATTTCAACAAATTTAACAAGACTTAGTATCCACTTACAAAGTTTAACAAAAATCAGCCAGTTAATAATTTTGGTCACAAAGACAGCTTCAAATTTCTTTAAAATGCGATTTCCGGCGAAACAATATGTTTAATTTCAGAACAAACTGTTAATACTTGATTTTTAAGGTAATTATAAATAATAAAAACGCAGTTAATATTTTTGCCCAACAAAATATTACGCAAAATGTAATTTTTACATCATTCGGATACTTGCGCAAACGTAATCTGTTTAATTTATCAATCTCAACTTTATATACCTACCTTACTTACTAATAAATGCAGCTTAAAATTCGCAGTTAATATTTATGCCGTCTTTATTACAACAAGAATAGTTATTTATGTACCAATGCACTGAAGTTTAACTTTTTATGACTCATGTGGAATTTAGTTGCCGAGGCCTCTGGCTGAGGCAAATAAACCACATGAGTCATAAAAAGAACTTTAGTGCCGAGGTACATATTATATATTTTTTTTTAAATCGGAAAAAAATGTTTTATTAGGCAAGATAATAATAATAATAAGGGATCACCCGTCCATGAACCGACTACGCGCGGCGTTGCTTGACTTTGACGATCGCTCTACCTAGGTCAAGTAAGACAAGACCCGGCATCTTCGTACAGAAAACCCAAACTGCTGCTTCTTGTGCAGTCTCCACAACAGATCTATTGATATTCAAACCTACTAAAATATGTATACTGAAGGATTGCGTTTCTATAGGAAACAATTTCGCAATGTGTACGAAAAGTTAAATGGGCCTTTATCGGCCGGGTTTTGAATATTTGGTCACTTTTGACAAGCGATTTCTCCGCGTCTGACGTTTGATGTTTACATCTCGCCAAGGCCTACTTATTGAAAAAATCGTACAATAATGTAGCCCATTATTGTACGATTTCTGTGCTTTTAATGACGATTTTGGGACACTTTACTGGCGATTTCAAGAAAAATGTATTTTTCTAAAAAAACGCCCACACGCTATGTTTATTTTGTACAAAAACAATTCTGGCGTTCATTTATTACCAATATTTTGTGATGGCATTATAAAAATGCGGTTATGAATTTTGTCTAGGTTTCGTTATTTTTTACCGTAATTTCCCTGGCCTAGTGGACCGGCCTTTGAATGCGTATTCCTTTTTCTAAGAAAGAAAAAACCAAACGCGGCCAACACCGAGCAAAAACATTCATTCCGACGACGACTACTCCAGTATTTGGTTCGGGCGAGTGCCGTGGTTAGTGAAATCAAAATTACTTCAACAAATTCGCGACATTCCTTCCTTCTCAACCCTTATCCTTCCTATTATCCTACCAGTGCACACAAGGTTTTTGTGTACCACAAAGCGTCCGGGCTAAGGTAAGATTATTATTCCCAATTCTATTCTCGTTGGAAAAAATCTCGCTTCTCTCTTTTCCATAATCAAAATTAAGACGTTGGTCTCAAAACATAGGGTGAGTCTTTTCGTTGGATAAACCTGTACAAACAATTTGGGCTCAATTTAAACCCGGAAACAACAACGTAAAAAAGCAATTCTTATTTGTAACTTTACATTTGTAGAAGCCGCTTGAGAAGGAGTAATTCGGAAAATTCAAACGACTAAAAATCGAGAATTGAGAAGTGGATACCCATATAACAGTGATATTTAAGGTTGGCTATATCCATTCGTCTGCAAGAAGATCGTCTATATAGCAGTGCCTAAATTTATTGTCGTCAGGGTATTGGATATTGCATTTTCCTTTTTGACAGCTGACAAAAAACCTTTGTTGGGAGATATTTTGGGGTCGTAGAGATGCATATATTTTCTATAAAATTAAGACTTTTCCCTCAGTAACGACAAGGTTTTATTGTCCGGGATTTTTAAGAGAAACATAGTTGCTCTTTCTTATAGATCCCGTGCTTTGTGAAAACCTAGCAACTATAGTTACTAGGTTTTAACGTTGTATGTATAAATGATACCCTTGTACAAAGATCTACCTGTAAATAGTATTTTTGTTACCCTAAGATTTATACCTACAACCAGAGATACACATACTTTTAATTCCTAGTAACTGTGGTTTAATCTATTTATTCGTGTAATATGAAAATCAAGCAAGTTGAATTACTATTTCCTGAAACTGTTTGAAACAGGTAACACTATGATGCGAGCCTACACCAAAACCTAGTAAGCCTATTAGTTACTAGGTTTTGCCGAGCTTCTGGGTATCAGTCGTGCTTGGTATAAAACTAAGATGTAAAAAAAATTAGGGCGATTAATTAATATACAGGGTATTTTTAGAGCGAATTTTCAAAAATCTCCAAGAGTAAACTACCATTATTTTTAAAAATATCAAAAATTTTACTTAGAAAAAATGCTTAGATTTAAAAGATGTATTTGATTGTCGCTTTTCAAACATCTCAGCCGACTTCGATTTTTTTATTGTCAAGTGTGAAACTACCTTTTGTTTTTAAAAATATCAAAAACATGTATTTAGAAAAGTTGTATATAGTTAAAAGACATGTCCGATTGTCACTCTTTTCAAGCAAATCTGCCTACTTTGGTTTTTATATTTTTTTACCTATTCAAAATCTAAGCAACTTTTCTAATTAATTTTTTTTATACGAGTGATTTAATGGATGTTATATATAAATCCTCCAATAAAAATATGGCAATTCACTGACAAGTCAAGAATTCATATCATTTGAAGATGGTAGCAAGTAGCGGAAGAAATTAGATCATGGAAACAATATTGTACCATTACTGGAAGACGTAAGAATCGCAGAATTCAGAATTCAAAAAGGATCATAAATGTTTGTTTTACAAAACATCATTTACTCGGGAAGAATTCTCACAAACCTACTTTTTTAAAAAATATATTGCCCCAAGCATTAAAATGAATAGAGGAATCAACCATGACAAAAAGAACTAAATAGAAAATATTTTGTGTCCTTGCATGTCAGCCCGAAAACGACTATTTTGGCAACAATTAGAAGTAAGTAAAGAAAGATGTTGATTTAGGCATAATAAGAGAAAATGATAGTATTATGTAACAAATTTATATAGTAAATAGCTATTTTAATGTTTTGTGCAATGGTTTTATGACATACATATATTATAGTTAGTTACACAATAAATAATATTGTATGCACCTATTATTATTTATATTATTTTCGAACTTTATAAAACAGAAAAATCTGAATTCTGAATATATGGATCATTATTAAATCTGTTGAATATTACCAGAAAAAATGCATATTGCCTATATTTTGTAAATAAAAACAACAGAAAGATGCAGAGAAAATAAAATTTGAAAATTAGTTTTTACAATAATAATTTCAAAACATTCCAGATGCTATGAAAATATTTGTTTTTCTTGAGGAATATACCAATTTCAAATCAGTAACTCTGTTAGTACAAGTATAGTCACGGCTAGGGTAAAATTGATAAATTCGATTTTTCTCAAAAGTGAAAAATCCGAGTTACTTGGTTTTCACAAAGCACGGGAGCGATGGAAGATTAGAAGATAGACGTACGGGAGTACCTATTTGTTTATCAACATGTGCAGGAGTAAAAATATTTTATTTTTTGTCTAAAACTGTATTGTTTTCTCAAGTCAAAGTTTTCTTAGTTGCATTATACATTATTTTTGACAGAAGAAAAGTAACAAAACACATTCATCGCTTTTAGTAATGTTTTTGAGCTAGTGTCTCACTGTGCACAGATGAGCTTATTACATAAAAAAAAACTGTTTATTCTGTGACTGTGCCATTTTTGTTCGGTTCGGTTGATTTTTTTCGACCAAGAAATAGTAATTAAATACTAAGTAGATGCACAAAAAATGGGAATAAGGAAAAATGTAAATTCTCAAATTATTAGACTAATTTAATCCCGTCTTGGTGCAGAAAACTAATACATACATACATACATATTTGGAAGAGCCCAATAGGATGTTACATTCCATTTTTCCTTGTAGAAAACACAGAATTTTATATTATTATTAATATATTACATGTCAAGTTTACATAGATTTCGTTTCCTAAACTGAAAAATAATTAATTTCCTTTGCAAAGATTGCAGTTTTCCAATTCAATGGATATTCTGATCCAAATTTAAGATTTTGGTACGACTAAAAAGTTTAGGACGTATTTACCAATCCTCAAATACCGTATTAGGTACCTGTTCTGGTATTTAGTGTAAACATTTGTGCACTTAATGCGACTTGGCAATTAAAAAGATTGTTGTTTTTCCCAGTTTATGCGAAAGGGCAGAATATTCTATAAAAAGTATATTATTGGAACGAAAACTGAGTTATTGGTTTTTCTAATAACTTTTTTTTTTCAGGATTGCTGACGCATCCGCTTAGTCAAGGTAAGTTAAAAAGTTGTTTCAAAAACGCCAAGTCGCGATAGGCCTTGGCTTAGATGTTTTTAAAAGATCTAGTATGTCTCCAATACATTTTTGGAAGATCTATTTAACAAAAGAATGTTTTTGAAAATTGGCCTATACATTTCATGGGCGTGAATAGTCAGGCTGTAGATGTGTCCATTTAATTGTTGTTTGCAAGTACTGGCTAAACACCGGGTAAAATTAACAACAAATTAAAAATAAAGTTTTTGAAAACTTCGCCATTGAAAATGTGGTTTTATTGAACAAAACAATAATTGTTATTTTTAATTATTATGTACTCGTGCTGATAATTTGTATCAATCAAGTTTTCATTGGAGTATAATATGAAACTTTCCTTAAATAATATTTGAAAACATATCCGAGCCAACCGTAACATTGCTCTAAATTATACAGTCATAATAAAAAATATTGAAATTTTGAGATAAAGGAAATAGAGTGTGTTTAGAAAACCATACTTGCATTAATACAGGATACCTCAGTTGTGCCAAATATTCTGATCTATTTCATTTAGAAGGAAATCCTGTCACAATTACTAATTTGTACAAACACAAACTTCAATTAAAAGATGGCGCATTACCGGTTTGCGTGAAACCTTATAGACTAGGTACCACATGCTCAAAGAGGAAATATACAGAAAGTACGGAAAATGTTGATGGAATTATTGAAGAAGCAAAAGGCGAAGGGTCTTCCCCTCTTTTAATAGTTCCCAGACAAAAGAAGTGGAGAGTACCTACCTAGTTATAGATTATCGGTTGTTAAATAAGCAAATAAAAGACGAATTAGTTAGAATTAGACGAAAATAGTATACCATATGCGGCATTTACCACTAATGAGGGACAATTTCAAATAAAACGTTTACCAGTGGGCTAGAAAGTCAGTCCCAGTGCATTTTCTAGATTAATGACGGTAGCATTATCAGGCTTAAATTACGAATCTTGTTTTATTTATTTTTATGATCTAATAATTTTTGGAAACTCATTGTAACAACATAATATAAACCTCGTTAGAGTGATGCAAAGATTAAGAGAAGTAAATCTGAAATTGAATCCTAGGAAGTGTGGTTTTCAAAAAAATATATATATTTGGGTCATATCGTATCGGCAAAAGGTACTTCACCAGATTCGGAGAAATCTGCGGCTATTTCAAAATATACCACCCCTCAAAGTGCAGATGAAACGAAACGGTTTGTAGCATTCGCAAACTATTATAGGAAATTTGTTAGGGATTTTACACAAATTGCACAACCACTAAATTTCGCGGAAAGGAAGAATTTTTAATTGGAAAAATGAATGTCGATATGCTTTCGATGTTTTAAAACAACCCACCATCTTTACAGTATCCAAATTTTTCAGAAACCAACACTTTTATTCTCAAAACTCATGCTAGTGGCTATGAGCAATTTTGTGTAATGCAAATGACCATCCAGGTGCGTTTGCATCGCGGGTATTGAATAAGGCAGAAATAAATTATTGCACTATAGAGAAGGAGCTGTTAGCAATTGTGTGAAGTGTGCAACATTTCAGGCCCTATTTATATGGTAGGAGGAAGTTCGATATTTTTACGGACCACCGTCCTCTGATTTATTTGTTTAGTATGACCAATCCGTCAAGTAGACTAATTAAATTTAGATTAAAAATTATAAGAGTATGACTTTTGGCAATTTATATCGAAGGCTCAAATAATGTGGCGGCTGATGCTTTGTCGCGTGTACAAAATAAGTTGGGAGAGCTTAAAAATATGTGTGAAAGAGTGAATGTGATAATGCGAGGTCAGTCCAAGAAAGACAATAATGCTCCACAGCAGAATTTAAACACTACAATAGAAAGGCTTTATCACCCTGGACTTGTAGAAGTCTTAAAACGGCCCACGAACAGTGTTGAGTTACGTCCCCATAAACAAAAGTGAATTCACGAGATATAAATGTTATGAAAATAAAGGTGCACATGATAACGGAAATTTTATACATGACGAGTCTACTAAAATTATTTATCGCAACCAAGAGTACCGACCAGCGTTTGACTTAGGTGCATCGTTAAGGGACCTTACGGAAATATGCAAATATTATGAAATAAACGACTTATGTATTATAAAGAATGCGCAAAGAAATAAATTTATTTATAAAAGAACTATCACACAAGAAATCCTAGATACCGGTATCATCAAAATATGTATTGTTCAAGGAGGTAAATGGATAGACAGCAAAGAAGTTAAGCAGTTGATACTTCTACGATTTCCATAACTTCCCCACAGATGGACATACGCGAACTAACCGGATGCATAACAATATAAGAAAGTAATATTATTGGCCAGGCCTCAAAAAGATGTTTATATTTTCGTACGGAACTGTGATGATTGTCAAAGACACAAATATGGAAAGCTTAATAAACAACCAATGACATTAACAACTACAGCTACCTCAGCATTTCAAAAAATATATCTTGATTTGGTAGGACCTATTAAAAACGATATAGATGAAAATTGTTACATATTACTATTCAGTGTGAACTTAGAAAATTCATAAAATGTTATCCATTACTTACAAAAGAAGCACACGTAGTTTCAAAATCTTTTGTTGAAAACTTTATACTGCGCTATGGTATACGAAAAGAAGTTGTTACTGACCAAGGGAAGGAATTTATAGCTAATATACTTCAATAGTCATATAAATTGTTAGGCATAAAAACCTTAAATTCAACTGCTTATCACCACGAAACATTGGGAGCTTTATAAAATTCACATAAGCATTTAGGACCTTACATACGGAACCAAATTTCGAAACACACAAATAATTGGAGCACGTGGTTACTTTATTGGTGTTTTGCTTATAATAATCCAGTGAATACCGAGGCTAAGCATATACCTTACGAACTTGTTTTTGGTAAATTGACTAAATTACCTTCCAACATTTGCGACAATTTAGATCCTTTGTACAATTTTGGAAATTATTCTAAAGAACTAAAGTATAGACTCCAAAAGACTTGCAATGACGCCAGAGGAAATTAAATGACATCAAGGCAAAAGAGGAAAAACAGGCTAAAAAAAGAGACGAGATTGTTTATAAAAAAGGTCTTAAAGTTCCCGTAGTAAACGAAAGAATGAATACAAAATTAGATGCTTTATATGCAGGCCCTTATGCGGTTCTGGAAGACACCAGTCCAAATGTAGTTTTAGATATAAAAAATAAGTCCGTAGAATTAGAGAGAAATAGAGTTAAGTTGTGCTACTTGGGTAATCTGTGCAAGAAGAAGAAAATAATACTGGGTAAACTCGTATTTTTTTCCTCGCCGAGGGAGGGGTACTGGTAAAATATGGGTCGATTGCATTGTTTCATTTAGGTTGTTATACTTATTGCTAAAGGTAGTTAGTATTGTCAAGATGACCAGCATAGCTCTCTCTACGTCAATATATTGTCTAATTACGATGTCCTAGTTTATCATATATTATTGTTAGTAAGTAAGTTTTGTTAACCTGTAGACCCAAAACCCTAATTGAATACAGTCTACTAAAACTTATTGATCTGTTTGGTTGTTCGCCTCCCGTAATAAACTAAAGAACCTAAGGTGATTACAAGCATTTCCCAATTCAGTCAGGAAAGAATCAAACGACTGTCCCTCTTTTTGAACTATGCTATTGAATTTAAACCTCTCAAATATAACTTTTTTCCCAATGAAATATTATTCAAATCTAACTTTTTTTTTATCTCAAGGGTTACTCTGCTCTTTTGGAGAATAGTAAACGTATTATACAAGTGTAGGGCTTTATTTCCAACTAAGTTCAGAAACACAGCAATTTTCATTTCTTCCGTTTTTGTACCAACTTCTGTCAAGTTTTTGTTTAAGCTTTCACCAGTAGTTGTCAGCTACGTTGCCTTCTAATAACTAAGGGCTCCGGAGGTATGAAAACAGACTTCATTCTAGCAGAATTCAAATAGTTGTTGTGCACTCCTCCCCATGCGATAATACCATAATATATAAGATGGGACTGAACCAAAGCATAATATAGTGTTTTTAGGTGAGGTATTTTCAAACAAGTACAGACCTCAGAGCGCCACCAACTTGAGAAGTGCCCAGTTGTGGCCATACTGAAACCACGACAGGCTTACAAGCGCCTATACACAATACTCCATTTATTATAAAGCCTGTTTTCCAAATAACTATTTTCGTCCAACAAATCCTCCAATAAATCTTACCATTTATTTTTGTGTCATTTGTGGGCAAAACTAATTGCCACTTTATCATAATTTAAAACAATACCACGGTTTAATGGATGTTCTCTTAGTACCCACCGAAAAATGTGCCCATTTTATTGTAAGGAGCCGTGGCCTCGAATCCTGTACCTTCATGTCTTAGGTATATTTTTCCCAACATACTATACATTGGAGATCTTGGAAATTTCTTGCGAGGTATAGGTATCTTGCACATTTTTTACATTTCTAAAATTTTCTAGTATGCATGACAGCACACAACAAACCATGGCTTTTTCCAAATTCTGAAACTAGGTTTAAAGCAATCAGTTTTGCCCACAAATTTTTCGGTAGCTCTTGAAACAAAAAAGTTACATGCCGAAGAAATTTCGGCGATTTTCGAGATTTTGAAAAATATCTCGGAAAGTAGGCCAAGGATCTCAAGTGTGTTTTTACGCAAAGTTAGATCATCAAAAAAGCAATTTTTTTTCAAAAAAAGTTTTCAGAAAAATGCATATTTGTCCAGATTTTCTCGAGTGGCCCTTCTTAAATAGACACCCTGTATTTTTGTCCTTAACTTTTCGAGAACACCCTCTATATACATTCTGAAGCTATATTCGGAATCTCCAGAGAAAACTGCATCATCCTGGTTTTAATCTGGTCTTTTCATTTAAAAAACTAAGGATATAATCGGACATTATTTGAGACACCTAATATACCCTCAAAAAGTTTATCTTTTTGTTATTCGAAAAACACAATTCTATTATACTAAATAGTTATTTCTTTCACTAGTACAGAAAATGCATATTTGTTGCACTAGGCATGAATTTTTCAGCTCGAGACGCAGTCCAGGTAACTGATGGACAAACTTCATTTCCAGTATTTTTTTATTTTTTTTTCTTCATTGCCTGTGGCATTGCCAGGTTCTTCACTTAAAACTCTTTTTCGAGTTGCTGTGAAGTTTCCGGTACTGGTACTTGGTTCATCTTCCAGAATTTGAGCAGCTATCTATTTCTTTTTTTTAGAAATTGAAATTTTACTTAAAGTATTTATACCAACAGGTTGAACGGAGCACTTTCCGTTATAATATCTTATAGAGAATCTAGTGTGACTGGTAGACTGGGGACGAAGGGATGCATTTTTGCGATACATTGCAACAAAATTAAAACTTTTAATTTTACCGCTTATTACAAATAATGATCGAGGTTTGTTTGTCTGGCTATCGGGCATTTTCACAGTTATGATAGAATCCATGTCGTTAGTATAATTTAATGGTAATTTTACCTTTATTATTTGTTGTTATAGTGGCCATACACACTCTATGAAAATTTCAAGTGTCTACCTATTACGATTCAAAAGATACAGCCGTATAAGGCATAGTTGGTGTCCCGTGGGGTTTTCTAAAAAAAATTTACATAAAAATACAGCGCGCCCGTACCTGAAAAAGTCACATATGGAATAACAGATGGGCCTCTGAGCCCCCAAAGTCCAAAATCGGTACGAAATTTGGAAATTCTCCACACCAAAACAATACCAAACGTCAATCGATATTTACGAATAAGTATCGGGGGCCGGGGCTTGTGCGTCGGCCAGGATGTATACAGTATGATCCCGGGGACCTCGCCAAATCGCGAAAAAAGGCGGCCCAAACGGCCGAACAGCTTTTTCGATCGGGGTGCTCTCTGGCAGGCGAGAGGCCCGTATTCTTCGGCGGCCCCACGCGAAAATTGAACTCGACCGGCGCTCCCCCTTCCAATCGCTAGCCATTTTTCCCGAAAAAAAAAACGAGAAAAATTCCGGGGGCCCAACGGCTCTCCCGATTCGGACGCCCTTCAATAGGGTTGTTCCCCTTGAGCTCGGACAGCCGTACGCCAAATTTGGGCTCGAAATATCGAAAACTGCGTCCTGTAGACGAGAGCATAGGTACACGTATTACTACACAGAAGCGGGAGACATAACAAGTACCGACCTCGGAGCGCCACCAACTTGAGGGGTGCCAAGTTGCTTATAAACGCCTACGCGGATTTTTTTTTGCGATGCCACTGTCGCTTGTCACAGCACCCCTACAAGTTTTTTCTATACTACCCTACCTGTCTCCCACAAACCTTTGAGATAGATTTGCACAACAATTTCAGAATTTTCTTCTTTGAGCTATAGTCGTTTGTTACGGCACCCATACAAGTTTTTTCGATACTCCTACATCCCCTACGAGTTTCCCCACAAATATTTTTGAGGCTCTGATTAATTTACAAAAAAAAAAACAGAATTTCGTTACATTTTTTTGTGACGCCACTGTCGTTTACCACGGCTTCCCTACAGATTTTTTCAATACTCCTACGCGTCGCCACAAAATATATTTCAAAGGGAGATTGATTTACACAAAAAAGTTTTCTTTAGGATTTTTTGCGACGCCACTGTTGTTTGTCGCCTCACCCCTGCAGTTTTTTTTCTCTATTACTACATCCCCTATGCGTCTTCCAAAAATATCTTTGAGATTAAGATTGATTTACACAAAAATAAGATTTTTGGGATTTATTTTTCGACGCCACAGTTGTTTGTCGCAGCACCACTACAGGTTTTGTTTCTATATTACTTACTACATCCCCAGTGTGTCTTCCAAAAATATTTTTTGATATTAAGATTGGTTTACACAAAAATAAGGTTTTGGGATTTTTTGCGATGCCAATGCCGTTTGTCACGGCACCTCCTACTCTATATTACTACATCCCCTATGCGTCTCCCAAAAATAATATCTTTGAGATTAAGATTGATTTACACAAAAATAAGATTTTTTGAATTTTTTTGCGACGCCAATGACGTTTGTCACGGCACCTCCTACAGGTTTTGTTTCTATATTATTACATCCCCTATGCGTCTCCCAAAAATATCTTTGAGGTTGAGATTGATTTACACAACAAATAAGATTTTTTCTTGAATTTTTGCGACGCCACTGTTGTTACCGACGGCACCCCTACATGTTTTTTCTATACATACTCCTACATCCCCTACGTGTCCTCCAAAAATATATTTGAGATTGACATTGATTTACACAAAAAAATCAGTACTTATACTCTATACTCATACATCTCTTACGCGTCCCCCAAAAATATAAGATTGGGATTGAACTACAAAACAAAAGAAAAAATCGAAAACTGTACAAGAAATTTAACGCACAATTTTTGAAACGGCCAGATAAAAAAAACATAATGGGGAACTTGAACAATTTTTTTTAGTTCTTTAATATATTTGCCTATCTATAGAAAGAGCACATACCAAATATTAGCCATCAAATCGCAATATTTAATTTGCAATAAATGATTAAAGTTGTGACGGCGAGCTATTCATTTGAAACGATACGAAAAGCGCGGGAATGGTCATGACGTCAAATAGCTCGAACGATCAGAAGGCAGTGACAGGAATGACAGCTACAGAGAATTAGAGAAGATGCGAATGGAAATTGAACGTTAAAATAAACAGTTCGGCGACCCATTTACAGAGGGCTCTGATGTAGGTCTCGGTACGGGGGATTTCATTTGCTGTCAGAAACGTGACACTTGCTGCTCAGGACAAAAAATTAGTACGCTTACGCATCTCGCAATGTAAATATCTATTTAATTCAGCTCACACTTTTCAAACGTTATCAACAATATCAAGCCGGACAGACAAGGACAGGACGTTCTCGTTTGGTCGTTCTAAACAAAGCTTGCGTGGTGCTGTAGTTTGTTTACATGTGCATATTAGTTCATACATGGTGGTGGCGTCTCGAGCTACTTGACGTCACAACCAAGGAGGGCGCGTTACAAGAATGATTTGAATTATGCAGTTTTTAATTGCTTATATTTATTACATGAAAATAAAAAATGAGTTTTTTTTTGTGAACTGTAGTGGCTCATTAATGGCAATAAATTACGTTTGAAATTACTATTTTTCAAATTTAAATTTTGTGCAAGTTCCCCATTGTCAAAGTAATACTCAGTTACAGTCAAACCGGAAGACGTAAATAAGAACTGACCATTTTTTGCTACTCCCTGTATACTACTGTATAGTCATTACCAAAGAGATATATCTTTGTCATTACTAATATTCCGTGATAAAATTCTTGTTTTTTAAATAATTTTTTGACAATCCCCATATAAAAAAACCTGAAACTTGTGAGACTGCAAATCTCTGTGCTAAATATAGGTGAAGCCTATTTAATCGTAGCTTCATTAACGTTAATAACAGCTGATCAATTTTCTGTATTTGTTCTACCTTCCATCCTAAACTATAATAATTAATATCTACATCCTTATTCAAATTAAATAGTGCTTCAAAAATTGCACAATTTGGAAGATGAAACGTTTTTCAAATGCATGTCAATATAAGAATAATATAAATGTCATGAATGTGCTAAAGAAGCGAATTTTAAGCGCCGCTCGCGTGCAGAAGAGAGAAAATTTTCCGTTTGCATAAAAAAGCGATGATTATTATTTTTACCAACAAAAATGCAGATTGTATTGTTTACTATTATGACATTAGATCATAGTATACAATAAAAATAAAAAATAAAATCTGAATTTTCGTTGATAATTAAAAAAAGAAAAATAATTGTGTGGGATTTGAACCTACGATGAAATAAATGAATTTTTCTTAGGTACGCACCTTTACCCACTCGGCTATACCCACTTCTGTAATTTTTTCCATGAGTTTGCTCATATCTAAAATAATCTGAAATTGTTTGCACTTTTCGCATTAACTTTTGACAATGTTCTGCACCACAGGGGCTGCATCGTCAAGTGCAAAAGCCTACTTAAGTTTCTCATGGACTGATTCTAAAGCTTTTCTGGCCTAGCTTTCCCGAATGAAAGAAGGAAATAGAAGACGTCGAGAGCATTGTATACAATCAATTCCCATAAGTAAAACAGATTTTTCTAAAAAATAAATATGTCATAAACGTGCCACTGGTGCAATTAAGTGAACTTTAGTACCTCCGTTTTAGTGTCCTTCCATGCTCTTATAAACCGTACCAAATTGCAGATTGATAGATTTTGTCGTTTCAAAAATATTCAGGAAACCTGGGGATTTTAGATTAACTTTGACACCATGTATATTTCCTACTAAGGGTTTTTGGACCCATATATGTTCACATGAACTCTTTGCTTACGTCAAAATATCTCGATTTGACAAAATATACTGTGTCCGAATGTTGCTCGTTTCTAATCACAAGGGGTCCAAGTTGAAAAAAATAAATTCGATTTTTCTCACATTTTCAGAATCCCCCCGGGTAATAATCAAGCTAAAAATCTACACACTGAATTTCTTATTACATCAATTTAGAATTAGCCGCTTTAGGGTTGGAGGGTTGAAGGGAAATTGTGTCGTGCTCGTGGCATAAATTCATTTATAACTTCTTTATCCTTCGAATATTAGTCAATTTGATTAAGAACTAGTACAGTACATTAAATTTTTAAGCAAAAAATATATATCTTCCAAAAATTTAAACATTTAATATTTCAACTTCGACACCCTGTAGGTTAAAAACGAGCAACATTCGGACACTAGGTATTGTATATATATTTTAATCGACTTATTTTCACCTTAACTATATCCCATTAACGTATGTCCCATTATTATTGAGAAAGATGTTATTTTGAAAAATTATCCACATTTACATTCTATTCTCAATATCGGCATATTTTTGTAGTACCAATGTACATCGTGGTTTAAAATTTAGTACGTGGTCAGTGACTTTAATAAAGCTATGTTGTTGCTTACCTTTTATAGAAATGGCACTTTATCTAGAAAAACATTGCAAGAGTTAGAGCAATAGAAGTAAGTAGTAATCAAAGGTTCACGAGAGCAAACTTTAATTCTAAATAATTTTTCCTTAAAATTTGCCAATAAGTATAAGTATAATAAAAAATTTAGAAATGTAAAAGAAATGTATAATATGTTTTTATTATACTATAAAAACTTGTTTTGTGGATTACCGGTTTCGCAAAAAACAATCATTTTGCATCATCGGATCCTCAGAAACTACAATCAACGAGAAAACATACGTGGAAAAAACTTTAACATCATACACATTGTCTATATAGAAGGTTTAAAAAAAAAACAAGAACTTACGTTTAAGACAAAATTAGACAGTTGTCAATCCACGGGGTGAAGGTGTGCATTCTTCGAGTACAAGAACAGCAAAAAAATAAGGAAAACAATATCCATTCAACCACAATAATTATGTAACTTCTAGGGAGGTTAAATATTATCTAAACTCATCTACCTAGTTGAGTTATTTTGTTTGTTGATTGTTGTAGATTTACCTCAAAAAAAAAATTCAACTTGGTTTCAAAAAGATTATATTATCTAGGTCATACATTCGGATCAATGGAAAAAAGGTTGCCTAATAATTAGTTGAAATTAGAACTGCTAAGATTATTAAACTACTTACTGATTATTACAGATTATTCCAAAAATTATTATTTAATTTATTCTTTAACAGGTGACATTTGGGGCGAGGAATTCGACCGACCCTAGCGCCCCCTCATCTATTGACCGCCCTACTAATTCATAGAAGTAAAAACTTTAGTCTAAAAAGATATAGGAAACTGTAACTCAGTAACTCATAGTATACATATTAAATACAGAACTAAAAAGGTAAAAGAGAGTCCTACCTGCAAACAACAGTATCTATAGGCGACGGCTGAACAACCGATGGCATTATTATATTGTAATATTTTTTATTCGATTAAACAAAGCTTCTAAAATTGAGGAATTATCACCTATTTGGACATTCAAAATATTAGCGTTATTATGTTTGTAGCTTTTCAGTACTTCCAACTATTCCCAGCTATTCAGTTGACCGACTGTATGATCTATATGTAGAATCTTATAATTTTTTCCTTATATCAAAATTATTTCCCGTCTCCAGTACATGTTTTGCAAATAGTGATTGGATGTTATTTATGCGAATACATCTATAGTATTCTTGAAAATTACGTTTTGTTCTTCCTATATAATTCGCAGCGCAACTGCTACCTAAAACTGTAAATTCCTGGCTTATGAAGTAGGTATATTTATTCCATCTTTGTTGTTAACGAGCTGTGAGTGTTACTGTTTTTTATAAGATCAACTGACTTACCTGTAAGGAAGTTTGAGCTGAATTATACTGCAGTCTCATCCGATTATTAAAAATACTAATGTAGTTTGCTTCATTCTGTACAAACGCCATACAAACGTTTAAAGAAAGGTGTTTTTTGTCCCAACCGCCGCCAGTCACCCGATCGTCGCTAAAAACTATCTCAGTGCTTATTTTGTGATAGATCGTTAAGGGTGGGGATCAGGGAGGGTTTGTAATAATCGGATGAGACTGCAGTATAATTCAGCTCAAACTTCCTTACAGGTAAGTCAGTTGATCTTATAATTATACTGCAGTCTCATCCTTCATATTACAAATACTAATGTAGATGTTTAAAGAACAAGAACGATCTGTCAACATTGATTCAAATATATTTTGAAAACAGATGCACTTTTACTAACGTACTATAGGTAGGTAGGTATACGTATGTATGTCCACGCCCATTAGTTGAGCAATATGCTGAAAAAATGTATCCAACCTTTAAGTCGGTCTGCAAATATGCATATATTATCTAATAAAAAATATATGACAAGTATAAAACATGCAAATCTGTAACCATTGTGGCTCCTCAGAAACAGGGTCTCTGTTAGGAAGCAGCAATTATCATTAAAATACTGAAAGAAAAACTGTATATTGCAAGTTACAGCCAGTCATAATACATAAATGACATTCTCTACTCTCTCAAGAAGACTAGACTCCCTCGAATACCCAAATCATGGTAGCCAAGATCAATACACGCAAACATGGGTAAACTTCTAGAGACCCCCATATGTAGATTGTAGTTATTTCTGGTATCATACCAAAGAAAATAATACTGCGTAGTATTATTTTCTTTGATCATACTCATATACGTTGGTAACAACGAACCCAAATATATAATATGTATACCATGTTACAAAATTTCGAAGCACCTTCAATTTGCCTTCTTGGTTGAATTTCACCGATATTGTTTGAAATTTCTTTGTGACATTATCACTGAGAAAGGAGGAAGATTTATTCCCCGAAAGTTCAGAAGACAAATTTGTTGAAGTTAATTTTGAGTTATCCTTCAGTTTTTTTTTATTATTATTATTTAATATCAGGCCTTTATGAATTTTGCTGGAAGAAGTTGTCTTTTAATCAGTTTGGTTTAAGTTTACGTGGCAAGAAAAAAAATCAATTAAAAATTAAATGGATTCATATACCGATGATAGCATATAGGTAGCAGGTTTTTTAAATACCCCTATATACATACTATTGTCTATACATGGGTCCTTATATTATGTGAAATGGTCATTAGTATAAAATATAGGAAATATATATTTAAATTTTATTGTTATTATTATTCTTGCCCCTTTTTGACATCGACGTATTATATTTAATTACTCGTATATGCATGCTGCGTTTTTATTTGCATTAACGCAGCTATATGCCATTTGGGGTTGTCTGCTCTAATAATATAGAAATTATTAGGGCAATTCTAGAATAACTGTTGGAAATTGAGAAATTTGGTAGGTACCGTCCTTGTTTGAGTACTATGTAGCCCCCCAAAATCAAGGATATCTGCGGGGTCGCTAAATATGGACGCACCTGATACCCAATTTGCTGTCGTAAGGGTCTTACCAAACATTTTATTTGTTCGTAACCATGGCGATATGATTCCATCCTAGACCTGTGCAATAAAGTCGTGTTCCAAACCTGCCTCATTTGGCGAAAATGGTGGTTCCAAAACTACCAAATCGACCTTTTCGTAACTAAAAAGCGCTATAAATGCTTGAATTTGCATTAACGCACATTGTTCAGGACTCACGAGAAAGTTTTCAAAAATTAGGTTTTAACTTCACTACGCGGAATTGTTTTCTTTTGATTTCTTTTGCACTTCTAGACTATTTAGTTGGTTGATTTCAAATCCGGAGAAGAGAGAAAGCACCATGGGCTTGTTTCAACTGCAGTTCTGAGCCATTCCAGAACTGGCTTGAACCAATCAAACACAAGAAAATAATTCCAGAACTATTTGGCCAATCAGTTAATCGATAGCTGATTTGAGAATTGTTCAAAACTCTGTTGGAACAAACCTTATAATGACACTGTAGCTCTTATACTCACACTTTCACAAACAGCCATTCAAGGTCAGCGCACCAGCCTTTCTCGTATGCTATGCTGGGAGTAATGCCACAGCTTAAATATGAAAATTAAGCTGAGGTAAATGCTTTGTTGAGAATATTTGACAAATCGGTTGAATTGTTTTGATAAATATTACATTTAAAATATACATTACAGCAATGTGTAATATACCTTAATTATTTTGTAATTAATTACTTTCTTACTCTCCTTTGCATTCCCCAATTCACGTATTCCAATTATTATTGCATTATCCTATTGTTGCCATGACGTGTAGGTAAAGCTAAATAGGCGGAACCTCAAACATTACCTTATTGTGACTCCTGTGATTGTGCCAATGTTATATTTTTGACTTTCACCACTACTAAAAAGAAAAATTAAAAATAAGAACGTTAGTCACAGCCTAAGAAAGTTTCTGCGCATTTTCAAGTTTTTAGTTGTCCAAATCCGAGGGTCTTAGAGAGATTTGGAATGATGGGTTGTAACAAAGTATATCAACGCCTATCATAAGACAAAGCTCCATGCCACCTTCAACAGAGAAGGAAGAAATCGATAATAAGATTTCCTACAGTGAGGCAGTTGGGGCTCTCAGGTATCTTTTATGGGACTCCGAAGCCTCAAAATCATACCATCCTTTACTACCCAAAAACCTTGACATGGTGGGCATGAGCGAAACCTGGCTCAATAAAAAACACTACAATATGGAAATTTAGTAATCACCAATTATGTAATGCAAAAACAGCAGATAACACACCTTCCATGCCACATTCCCTCTAGTTAGTTTACCATCGGATCAGCGGATCCGTAAACTGAAGCTAATAAGATTCGCACAGGGAGAAATGTCTGATAATAAAGAAAAAAATGAGATGCATTATCCATAAGGAGCAAGATTTTGTGCATAATATAGAAGTGAAATTTGGTTTCGCAGTTATTTGCCTGCTTCGTCATTACCTTATAACCATTGGAAAATAGGGAAAAAAGGAGAATTTGGTCCCGACGTTATGTCTTCTTTCTACTGTAATCCCAGACTCCTTGAATGCCCCCATTTGCTATGAGGCTGTGGATCTATACATACCCACCAAACAGTGGAGCTTTCGAGAATGTTTAGGTTAGGTTAGGTCATACATTTATAAATTATGCCTCCCTGTTGTATATAATTATTATCTGCGTGTTCTCCATTGGGGAAAATCGGTCGTAGCCGTATACAGTCATGTACTTTCTCCTTTCCTTCTTTGTTCCCATATTCCTTTTGTATGAAAATGTAATTCAGGTGAGGAATAAATAAATTATCGTTATAGTATTGGGTAGAAGTCGGGCCTCTGAATCTGCCAGAGATAAATTTGATCGTGAGGCCTTGTCCATACCTTCTTTTCCCTGTATTGTAATAATATTGTTGGTTAAATGGAGAACGTGGAGTATGTGTGTCCTCCAGGGGGAAAAAATTTGGTCGGCCGTTCAGTTATGTGCTTACTCCTTTATTTTTTACCATATTATTATTATTGGGTAAGTGTGGAGTTCGCACGTGTATCCTACAAGAACAAAATTTAGTCGTGAAGTCATGTGACTGCGCCTCTTTTTGTTGTCATATTATTGGATAAATGTGAGGTCCATGTGTCCTCCAAGGGGTAAATTTGGTTACAACTATGTGTCTGCTCCCCTCATTGTTACCCTGTTATCTTCAAGCAATTCTTAATACATGTGTTCTCAAGAAGGAAATTAGGATGTGCTATTAGTCACTGTTATGGTTATTTTTGCTAATATTGGCAGTTCTGTAATATTGTGAGCAGTAAGTTTGTCTCCCCCCCCCTTTTTTCGGGTTATGCAATCTCCTGGGCAATCCTATACGACTAGCAATCGTATGATTGCGCCCTAATTATTGCATGATTATTTTAAAATACTCTTGGGTGCCCCGGAAAACAGTCTTAATGACCTGCAATCATATGATTATTCTTGTCCCTTTCTATCGTCTTTGTGTGCTAGGATCGATGTGGACCATGAGGCCGAAAAACCTTGCAATCGTGTGATTGCATGCCTCTCTATACAAAATTATTGTAATAAATGTAACATCTCTATAAGTCCAGAACCGAAATGCATTTTGCCTTTTGTCAATTTCGTTTTTCGATTGGATTATGGCATATGTACGCCCGGGGCAGTCGTATGACTAGCAGTCATATGATTTCGCTCCTTTGGAAGCAGTCCCAGGACTTGCAATCGTAAGATTGCGCTTCCTATTATTTATTTGTGTTCGCCTATAAAGGGTCGATGTGGACAGGGACTCACCTGCTAATCTTTTGTGTGCTTGTTTTTCAATGGGGCATATACTCCCCGGGCAGTCCTATGACTAGCAATCGTTTGAGTGCGCCCCACTGGCAGCTGTGGACATGGAGTCATAATCTTGTGTGTGCTTGTTCTTCGATGGGGGCATGTGCTCCCCGGGGCAGTCCTACGACTAGCAATCATTTGATTGCGCCCCACTGGCAGCTGTGGATCCGGAGTCGTAATCTTTTGTTTGCTTGTTTTTCAATGGGGGCATGTGCTCCCCGAGGCAGTCCTACGACTAGCAATCGTTTGATTGCGCCCCAGGAAGCAGTCTTAATGACTTGCAATCGTGTGATTGCGCTTCCTTTATTTACCTTCCTAAGTTTTCCAATATCCTGCGGTTACATTATTACACCTTATTCATTGTCTACACCTCTTTTTACGCGGCGAACCCGAAGAAAATCGCGAAGAGAGACGCGTCTGTAGACGCCGATACAAAATAAAGCACTGAGATAGTTTTTAGCGACGATCGGGTGACTAGCGGCGGTTGGGACAAAAAACACCTTTCTTTAAACGTTTGTATGGCGTTTGTACAGAGTGAAGCAAACTACATTAGTATTTGTAATATGAAGGATGAGACTGATGTATAATAAAGGAAATATTTATGTCAATTTTCTTCAAATTCTTAGCTAATTTATATCTATGAGAACTTATCATTGAATGTTATAGTTCGGAATTTTTTATTAACAATGTTGTTATGTTGACTTGGTACAGTCGCGGACAGTTGGTATCGAACGACCTGAAGAGGTTTCTCGTGGCTATCGTTACAGGGCGCGCGGAGACGGCAACATCGCGCTGGAGTCTGCAGCCGGCCGGTCTGCTAAAAATAGAACCATAAAATGCAAATTACAGCCTCCAGCCTCTCACAGCAAAGGAACAAAATTCGAGGAAAATGCAACTTTGTGCTGGTAATAATTCCAACCCCAGTGTTGGTATTTAATATTTCGTACTATTTTATCATGTTACTATACCGTCTAGTATTTATGATAATGAAATAAAAAAATAATAAATATCAAGGCTGAGATTAGAATCAACACCACAATAAAAGTTGCTTTTTCTCGAGTTTCCTTCCTTTGCTGCCAGCACCCTGTATTAATTAGGAATATGAAATTAGGTAAATCCATAGTCAATTTGAGCCACAATAGAATTCCGAAGAATTTCTCAAAAACAATAATTTAATATACAGGGTGTCTACTTTTAAACATATGCAAATTAATAAAATCTTTATTTTTGGAGATAATCCCTGAACATTCTTTGTGTGAAAGGCCTTCAAAAATCGCTTCTTTTAGCCTTCCTATCATTTTCAAAAGGCAAATCCAGGTCCGGCTACGATTTTTGAGTGTTTTTTTATTTAAAATCTACCAATACAGCGTTAATCAGGATCCCCCTAAAACCCCTTTATATACCAAATTTGAACAAAGAATTTAGAGAGAGATCTATTCTACAGGATGTCAAGGTTCAGCAAAATAGGAAATTTACAGGCATTTGGCGAGTCAAGTGTGCCATGGAATCCCGTCAAAATAGTTTAATTGTCAACAGAACCACTCAAAGTGTTGGTGTGCAAAGATTCAATACAGGGTATTTTTCTCTGCCCCATCTGAAAATGCTGAATTTTTATGACTTGACTCGCCAGAGATGCCTGAAGAGGTTTCTTTAAATTTCCTATTTTGCTCAATTTTGACATCCTGTAGAATAGAACTCTCTCTATATTTTTTGTTCAAATTTGGTATATAAAGGGTTTTCGACTGTCCTGATTGACGCTGTGGTGTCAGATTTTAAATAAAAAAATGGCTAAATGGTTTTTGTGAAAATCGGGGGAATAAAAAAATCGTAGCCGGCCCTGGATTTGCAATTTGAAAATGGCAGGATTGCTAAAATAAGCGGCTTTTGAAGTCCTTTCGGACAAAAAACAGATCAAGCGATTATCTCAAAAATTAAAGATTTCAAGGATTTGTATAATATGTTTAAAAGTAGATATGGGGGCTCTTAATATTAATTAGAAAATGTATGGCACAAAATTAATGGATTATCGGATTACCTGAGTTGAAATATTTTAGCATAGATATTTATATCTTTTTAAATAGGTATTTATTAATTATACCTACCTGCACTTAATATAACTAAATTTAGGGGATTAACTTAATAATTGTAATATTGAATTGGATGTAGATTTTGAAAATATCGATTATACCTGCTCCTAGCCCTTTGTATAAATACTAAGGTGGGTGGGCTAAAATTATTTAGTCAGTATCCTAATTCGAGAGAGTAACTAACAGTGTTCGTTATGCCTCGTTTGAGTGAATCCGTCAAGCACCGTATCATCGCCAAACTAGAAAATGGTTGGGCTATTTCCCGACTGGCCGAAGAATTTGGTGTATCTAAAAGCACCATTTTCAATATAAAGAAGAAATATGACGAAACCGGAAGCGTGGAAAACATACATAGAGGAGGAAATGTGAAAATTACGTCTGACCAACAAGATGAGCAACTAGCTAATTTTTGCCTTGCAAATCCGTTTAAATCCGCCGTTGAAGCAGTATCTGCAACACAATTTCCAGCAAGTGTTAGAACTGCCCGAAGGAGATTAGATGCAGCCAATCTGAAATCTCGCACGGCCAGCAACAAAATTCAGCTGACCGAGGCTAATAAGGAAGTCAGGTTGCAGATATGCCGAGAGTTTCAGCGTTTACCGCCACATTATTGGGAGAAGGTAATATTTAGCGACGAAAAGATCTTTCAAAGCCATTACAATGGCAAAGTGCGAGTATATAGACCTTCGGTGAGTTCAAGATATGACGAAAGATTTGTGTCACCCAGGAAAAGGAGTGGGCATTTTTCCGTCAACATATGGGCCTGGATAAGCTACCGTGGACCTGGCATTTGTTGGAGAATCGACGACCGCTTCACAGCAGCTCGCTATTGCGAGATACTCGAAGGCGGATTGTTACCAACTGCAACGGAAATGTATCCCGATGGCTTCGTTTTCCAGCATGATAACGCTCCTGTGCATACAGCAAGAATAGTTCGCGAATGGTTCACCGAAAACAACGTAGAAAAGTTGCAATGGCCGGCGAAGAGTCCTGACTTGAATCCCATTGAGAATGTGTGGGGCAGAATGGCGCGGACAATGGAGAACTTCGTACCCGAAAATAGGGAGGCACTTTGGCAGAAGATTCAACAAACGTGGGATGAAGTCGTAACCCATGATCTCTGCTGCCAACTCATAGATTCGATGAGCAGGAGAGTTCAGAAAGTCATCCTATCCCAAGGTGGGTATACTAAATATTAATATACATATAATATAATAATGGAAAATGCATTTGATTTCTTGCCTTTATTTAATTATGTTATAGTCATAAAGATTTTAATGGGTTTATAGTTTTTTCGGATTCTTCCTGTGTCGGTGGTTCTAATAAAACTTCGTAATCATTATATCCAGCTTGTGGAAGTCCTCAATCACCTGAAATTATTTTATTTTATCCAGGTAATCACATTGAGGTCCAGGGAGGTGTGTAAAGCTTGACACGTGTCCCTGCTGTGTGTCTTCTGATGTTATTGATAAAGGTATGCAATTTAAATAATAGAGAGTTATTGCAGAAATAAATAACGTCGCGCTCTTTTTTGACGTTATTTTGACATTTGAGCATGCGCAGTCGTAGTTTGACATAAGGTCGTCCATAATAAGGTTATTTTCCTTTATTTTTGTTTATTGTGTATACCATAATATACGTTATTTTTACCTTATTTGTCACAATTCTTAAAATAAATTCTGATTTGTCAGAAAACGCTAGTGTTCTGTGAAAGTAGGACTTAACCTAAAATGTTCGTTGCTTGTTTGCGTTTGCACCTTGTTTGTTTTCATTAGTCTTTCACCTTGGTGTTCCGTGGTTATTTGGCTGTTTTCCCAGTTTTTTCCGGAGCAAAATTATAAAAGCACATAATATTCTAGTGAAAGTGTAGAAATACAAAACAATAAAGTAAACGTAAACAAGCCCTTAATTTGGATACATAAATTACGACTTGCAATAACTATTGTCAGAATCATAAATAACGTATGAGAGTATTCAAATAAGGTCGTCTTAAATACTGCTTAATGCCAAAAACAGTTTCTGCAATAACTCTCTATTAAGTTACAAGGGTAATTTTATGTCTGTGACCCCCTAATCTCATTTATCTGTTGAAGGGCATTTTATGAGAAACAATGGAGCATTGCAGCACCACGAAAACCAATTTATTAAAACTTCTGACCAATTTCTTCAAAAATAAGAAAAAATAAATAAAAGGGACACCCCTTTTATTTCATAATCATTTATGTTTAGGACTACGAGACCTAACAACTAAATGTTGGAACAAATACTTATTTTGCAAAGAAAAGAATAATTTATGAAAATCCTTTTAATTAACTTTTTTAATTCTAGGGTTATTAGCTAAATATATTTTTAGTGTTACTACATATTTTTTTATTATAACATAAAAATACATTTTTGTTGCAACGCAAAATATTTATTAACTTAATGTCTAAAACCGCTGACAACTATACTTAGTGTATTTGGAAATGAAAGGAGGCCATAAATATTGATTGAGAAGGAAAATTCGACCATTTCAGTGGCGTGCTCTTTTGCTAAAAATCTGATGAGGATAAATACGCAAATTACTATTCGGGCGAGTTATGTAGTATTTTATGACGGACTCTCGAGCCTCTGATAAAGAATTTGCATTTATATTTATAATAAGCCATAAACCTTCCTTTCATTTCCAAATACACTATGTATATACAGTATGTCCACAGAAGAGGTGTTGAATAGGAACACTTTCTTATCTTTAATTTTACCGCAAAAAGTTACTCTTGATAAAAACTTTGCTAACATTTCTTATGTGGAAATAAGTTGCTAGGAAAAGTTGTTCAAAAGTAAAGGATACTCCATACTACCAATTTTAGAAACAATTGGCACACTTTGATTTATTTGAAAAACATTTTTCGCTTTGGCCCTATCACTGCATTAAATATATTTTTTTTATGTAAGTAAGCTTATATAAGCATAATAAATATGGCAATTTTAGACGGCTAGGTGATGTTAAAAAATAAATCGGCATCCATAACCAACTTTTCACGCAATACAAAAAAAAACTCAAGTCGACAAAAATGTGAAAACAAAACTATCAATTTATTTAATTTTTTTTTGATCAAACAAGATCTTTAATATGAGAAAATTTGTCTTTAATTTGAATAACTGTTGATGTTTTTAATTGCTATTTCGACTTCACACTTTAAACAAATTAGCGGGAAAACTAGTACAAATTGTACGAAAATTTTCTTTTGTCAATGTTCTTGCGTGATCTAATTGCCGCTAATCTCCAATTAAAATTTTCCCTCGACTTTCAAAATAAATTGATTGTTTTCAGATTCTTGTTGATTTAAGTTTTTTTTGGTATTGCGCGAAAAGTTGGCCATGGATACCGACTTCTTTTTTTAACATTAACCAACTATCTAAAATTTACACGTTTTTGTTTCTTAAGATTTTTCAGTAGGGAGCCAAATAACTACTTTAATAAACTAAAACAATGGCCTTTAATAACTAAAACAATGGCCTCAACAGAGCCGAAGAGCCTGTGTAATTTTCAGAAACTATCTGAGCACCCAGTTGCATAAAGCTTCTCAGTGCCATCAATTTTCAATATAAAAGTTTTCTTCGGTATCTTAAAATAAATAGGTATGTTACGGCTATTTAATAATTTTGCTCAATTGGAGGTTTTTTTATATTGCGCGACAAGTTGACCATGGATGTTGATTACTTTTTCAGGGCCACTTAGCTGTCCAAAATTGTCACCTTTTTGTTTCTCATGTTTTTTTTGTAGGGCGCAAAATAAGCGAGGAAATCGCGGTGGTAGTTTAAAAAATCATACTGTATACTTGTGAACTGTTTTAATAAATAGTTTAATACTGATTCCTTAATTTTTTTTAACCCTTTCGGTGACATCGGCTTAATCGCTTGCAAAGAATTCTCGGAACAAGACACCCGTTCGAACCATCCGATGCCGAAGGCGCGCGCTGTTGCCGTCTCCGCGCGCCCTGTAACGATAGCCACGAGAAACCTCTTCAGGTCGTTCGATACCAACTGTCCGCGACTGTACATATATGCTGTTAGCTGTTGTAACATTAATTCGGTAAACCTTCTTAAAAGTATTAATCTATCCACCAAGGACTCAGGAAAATTTGGATAACTTGATGGATAGAGTAATACTTAACAAGGTTCACCGAATTAATGTTACAACAACAGCATATGTACCAAGTCAACATAACAACATTGTTAATAAAAAATTCCGAAGTTTAACATTCAATGGTAAGTACTCATATAAATTAGCTAAAATTTTGAAGAAAATTGACATAAATATATCCTTTTAAAACAGTAACACTCTGTCACAGCTCGTTAACATTAACAAAGATAGAATAAATACTTCATAAGCCAGGAATTTATAGTTTGGATTGCAGTTGCGGTGCGACTTATAGCAAGAATAAAACTTAATTTTCTATCACGCTTTAAAGAACACTATAGATGTGTTCGCACAAATAACATCCAATCACTATTTGCAAAACATGTACTGGAGACAGGACATAATGTTGAGGTGATTATAAAATTCTACATATATAGATCATACAGGTGGTTCACTGGATAGTTGGGAATCGTTGGAAATAATGAAAAGCTACAAACTTAATAATGCTAATACTTTGAATGTGCAAATAGGTGATAATTCCCCCATTTTAGAAGCTTTGTTTAATTGATTCAATTTAACAATATATAATGCCATCTGTTTTTTACCCATCGTCTACTGTTGTTTGTAGGTTGGTCCTTCTTTTACCTTTTTAGTTCTGTATTTAATATGTGGTATACTATGACTTACAGATTCCTATATTTTTTTACCTGCATGAATTAGTAGTAGTTTATTAATCTTAGCAGTTCTAATTTCAAACCTTTTTTAAGTTGATCCGAATGTATATTGGAGCTAGATAATAGGGTTTTTGAAACCAAGTTTAAAAATTTTTTGTGGTTAATCTACAACAATATTTTTAGATAATATTTAACTTCCCTAGAAGTTACATAATTGTGGTTGAATGAATATTGTGGTCCTTGTTTTTTGTTATTCTTGATTTACAGTACTCGAAGAATGCACACCTTCACCCCATGGATTGACAACTCTCTAATTTTGTCTTTAACGTAAGTTTTTGTTTTTTAAACCTTTTATGTAGACAATGTGTATGATGTTAAGGTTTATTGACGTATGTTTTTTTGTTGATTGTAGTTTCTGAGGATCTGATGATGCAAAACGATTGTTGTTTGCGAAACCGGTAATCCATAAAAAAGTTTTTATAAGATAATAAAGACTTATTTATCAATCTATTGAAGCTAATGACGTTGCTGAACGGTAATCCGTTTTAAACACCCTGCAATAATGAATCACACTCATTGCACACTTATTATCTCCAACAAATTCCATCGTACCACCTTCCTCTTGCCCCGAAGAAGGGATCGCAGCTGCAGATATGTGGCAATTATAAGTTTCATGCTTAATTTAACCCCCAGAGACCTAATTAAGTTCGGCACTGTGATCTAGTGGAAGTTGCATTCAGCTGCGAGAGAGAAAGGGATGGAGTAAAGCCCGCGCCAGCAGGAATTTCTATTATCAGTAACCGACCATCGGTTCACTCACTACAGTGTAGTGTAACTCGGGTGGTTTGGGGAATTCTGAAAGCAAAACTCTATACTTTCCTTCTGAGAAATCATATTAGGTATTTAATTTTCCTGTGAACATATGACAAAACGTACAATGCGCTGTAATGTAGAGATATCGAAGTATAATATGCCTTATTAAAATAAACAAAATATATTTCCTTCATTTTCGTTGCTTGATTCCTCAACTAAGCACTAACATTAAGAACATTTTTGTTTTCAAATGGTGGTTTTAACACTATGTAACTTCTTTATTAAGCATTTCTAGACGCACGCTTCTAGGAACGTTCTTACTTTAAATGGCATTTCCTACTTGCCATATTACTATTTAACAATAATCTACAAAAGGGAGAATTTAGTTTTGAGGAATTGGAAATCCAAGGTAATCTACTAAAAAGACACACAAAGCAGAACGAGTGCACAGAAAAACTTTCTTACTTTGAATGCTGAAGAATGAGTTTGGTTTAAATCATATCAACGATGGATTGAGGTAGGTACATTGGGAGCATTTGAAATAGTTATACTAGTAAAGGTTACAGCAAAACAAACAGTCTCAACCTGCTAACCTTACGTTATTCGACGCAACGACACAAAATGAACAAAATAAGATACTCAGGTTCTAAAAAACATTATTCTGGTCTCAGTAAATTGCTTCTGCGGATTTGTAAATCTTTATTGAGATTTCAGTCACCACTTGACTAGAAAAAAGAGCTACTAACATAAACTCAAAATAAATGAAATAAATCATAGTCAACCTGCACTAAACAAATATTTTTTTTTACTACTAACCTGAGAAATCACCATTATTTACCTCATTCCTCTAATGAGAAGTAATATTTCTCTACCTAGGTAAATAATGATAATAAAAAAATACCTAGGTAAATAATGAAAAATTTTCTATGTGACATTTAAAAATTAGTGTCATTTTATCAGCTTGACAACTGAACTCCCAGGCTACTTGATATTTTGTGAAGTATTTGAAAAGAAAACAAGGAATGACTAAAATATGGCAATATTTCAATGATAGTAGGGTAAGTAGTAAAAAAAATTCTATATACACTTCGGTTGAGAAGGCCATTATTTACCTCGCATATTATATCCTTCGGCGTTACGCGCCTCAGGATATAAAAATGCTCGGCAAGTAATGGCTCACTTCTCAACCTAAGTGTATAATATACTATTATCTAGTGGTCGAAGATTCGTTGTTAGGCACCACATAAGATGTAGCTAAACAAGTTCAGACCACCAAATTTATCATCACTAGAATTTTAAGTCGGAGGGACCATAGTCCTTTATATCATTCAATGCTTGTTGGCAGGACATTTTAATGTATTTTGTATCTGCGGGCAGGTCCCCTGGACGTTCTATCATTAACCTTTGTATATATCCATTGAATTAAACACCTCCTGAAAAGCAGCTGGGAGCTTTAGTTGCCAGTTTAAAACTTATACTATTTGCTCATAACACCATTGCCTAAAAAATAATTTATCCATACAAACTTTGGTAAACCTTAGTTTTTTAGAATTATTAATTGCAATTATTTTGTTATCATGTATCTCGGAGTGAAGTGAAGTCCTATACATTTAGAGCAAAATAAATAATAATTTATGATAGTGGTTCGGCAATGATTATTGTCGTTACCTATGGAGATTTGATGTGAGATTTCCCCTGTTCCATTAAGCATATGAGATACTATCTTGACAGTAGGCGCCTATAGGAATTTAAATAGAATTTATATAAAAAAAAACTTCCTAGATTTCATATGTTCCTTACAGCTTTTCACTCTCTAAGTTTTCTTTCATTTTGCACTGGGTCTTCAAAATATATACCGCTCTTGAAATTTAATACCGGATGTTAATGTCAACGCTAAAATTTGAACTGAACGTAACTTATATTTCTTTGATGCTGCGCGAATAGACAATGACTTGTTCGTATGCAAGCGCATCGACTGATATATCTTTCTATCTATCACTCCATCAAATCTTAAAAGACATTCTGGAGCAATAAAACTTTTATCACACCATCAGAACCAAGAGTTAAATGAATTTAATCGGTGGGGCTCGGTTGTAACGTTACAATCGACCCCGGTTTAAGATAAACGTCCCTGGCCATATTTTTTAACATATCTTTAATGTATGCAATTTATGGAGGCAAAAATTACCAAGTTAGTGTAATGTATGCACAAAAATACATCGTGCGCCAGAAATAAGTGCCAAATATATTTTTTTCGAAAACTCAATTTTTTATCCGGTATTTTTCCTTTCAAAATATCTAGTTGGTTATGGATAAAATACTCGTACACCGAAGTAATAACGCATAAGAATTGATGATTCACTATATTCATATTTCATATTTTTGGCTAGCTTCTGCCGACCAGGCATGAGTTACTTTTAATAGTTTTGTTTACATACGTGAAGAGAGGTGCGGGAGCGGAATCATTTTGTGACAATGCGGGAATTTACAATAATAACGAATTAACTAATATGATACTTGCTTACGGCGAAACCCGTGGGAAATGTCTACAGGACTTCAGGCTCGTAGGAAGTATACAGGATGATTCTCGACTCTTCTCACCCTAAATAGGCGCACATCGTACATTTTTCGTTCCTGTTGTACGTACAAGCACTTCCAGACAATGGATATTTTCTCGCTAGCGGCAGACAACGGCTCACTCTGACTTTTGTTAAGTGTTGCAAATTATTCTGGCATTAACACTCGAGGCATAATGCATCAAAAGTTTTTGCAACTGAGGTCTTGCGGAAACTAAGAGAGTTGATAGTTAAATAATAACAACGCTCATATTTTTGTTAAGTCAAAAATGTGGTGGTTTTAATGATTTTGATCCTTTGAAATGATAAATAGGAATTTGACAACATAATGCTTTCCCATTCTTTGTGCCTTTTTTTATTATTACGTAGGTACCTATAGGTATATCATTACTTAGTATTAGTTTATCCACATCTGCAGGACCCGCCTCTTATAACTTTCTAGGCCCCTTACTTTCACTTTTTGAGAGATTTTATTTATAATTATAGCTCTTTGCAAACTCTTTCTTGTCAAGTTTACATATCCTAAAATCACCTTACAAGTAAAGTTTTGTAAGTCCTTCAGTTTTATTTTTAGTTATTTTTCCTGTACGAGACATTGAAAGCTTGTATAAAATAAAATTATTTATCACAAAATTTCGTAATAATCGACCAACTTTGATCTTTTCGAATTTTTAGCTTTTTTTTTCTGGAACCCAAAATATTTCAGATACGAAAAAATGGAATTAAAATATACCTACTTCCGAGTAGAACATTTCAGTATAGGTTTTTAATCACCACATTCTTTGATTTTCGTAACGACTATATCTAACAAGTACAGACCTCGGAGCGCCACCAACTCGAGGAGTGCCCAGTTGTGGCCGTGCTGAAACCACGGCAAGCTTACAAGCGCCTATACACAATAGTCCATTTATTAAAGCCTGTTTTACAAATAACAATTTTCGTCCAACAAATCCACCAATAAACCTTACAATTTATTTTTCGGAGAACTTTATTTTAAATAAATGATTGCTTTTTTGATCGGGTAACTTTGTGTAACATTTGAAATCCATGGCCTACTTTCAGAGATATTTTTGAAAAACTAGAAAACTGCCGAAATTACTTCGGTTTGTAACTTTTTTGTTACAGCTATAAATAAAAAAAAATTAAGTGAAGAGAGCACACAACAAACCATGGTATTTTTCCAAATTCTAATAAACTAGGTTAAAGCAATCAGTTTTGTACACAAATTTCATTAATAAATTTTTTCGGTAACTCTTGAAACAAAAAAGTTACATACTGAAGAAATTTCGGCGATTTTCGGGATTTTGAAAAATATCTGGGAAAGTAGGCCATGGATCTCAAGTGTGTTTTTACACAAAGTTAGCTCATCAAAAAAGCAATGTTTTTTTCATATAAAGTTCTCAGAAAAATGCATATTTGTCTAGATTTTCTCGAGTGGCCCTTCTTAAATACACACCCTGTACTTTTGTCCTGAACTTTCCTAGAACACCCTGTATATAAATTCTGAAGCTAGATTCGGATTCTCCAGGGAAAACTGCATCATCCTGGTTTTAAGCTGGTATTTTTATTTCAAAACTAAGGATATAATCGGACTTTATTTGAGACACCTTATACCCTGAAAAAGTTTCTCTTTTTGCTATGCGAAAAACACAGTTCCATTATACTTAGAAAAATAGTTATTTGTGTAACTAGTGCAAAAAGTGCATATTTGTTGCACGAGGCATGGAGTTTTCAGCTCGAGACGCAGTCGAGGTAACTGATGGACAAACTTCATTTCCAGTATTTTTTTTTTAATTTTGTTGTCTTTATTGGCTGCGAAGGTCTCAGGTTCTTCACTTAAAACTCTTTTTCGAATTGTTGTGAAGTTTCCGGTACTGGTACTTGGTTCACCTTCCAGAATTTGAGCAGCTATCTATTTCAGTTTTTTTTACGAAAAGTATTTATACCAACAGGTTGAACGGAGCATTTTCCGTAATAATATCTTATAAAGAATCTAGTATGACTGGTAGACTGGGGACGAAGGGATGCATTTTTACGATACATTTCAACAAAATCAAAATTTATAATTTTACCGCTTATTACAAATAATGATCGAGGTTTGTTTGTCTTGCTATCGGGAATTTTCACAGTTATGATAGAATCCATGTCGTTAATATCATTTAATGGTAATTTCTGTAACTCGTCTCTGCGGCATGCTCCTGCAATGCCAAATACTGCAACTATCTATAACAATACACAAGTAAATAGGTATAAAGTTAAAAATCGGCCAAGTGCGAGTCGAACTCGCTCACGAAGGGTTCCGTACCACCGTACAATATTTTTAACACTACATATTTTTAAAAATACTTTAGTAAAAAATAAAAAAATAAATAAAAAAGTTTGCCCCAGAGCGTGGTATCGAACGGCGGACCTTTATGAGCCCAGCACCCTTCCACTGCGCTACTATTCGCTGTTTGAGAAATGTTCGATACTAGTTAGTTATCCGTGTCATCATTGTTAACGTTGTTAACAAACAAACCAAATGTCAGTCGATGTTTACGAATAAGTATCGGGCGTGCCGGGCGTGCGCCTCGGCCACGATGTATACAGTATGATCCCGGGGACCTCGCCAAATCGCGAAAAAAAAAGCGTCCCAAACGGCCGAACGGCTTTTTCGATCGTGGTGCCCTCTCGCAGGCGAGAGCCCCGTATCCGTCGGCGGCCCCACGCGAAAATTGAACTCGACCGGCGCTCCCCCTTTTAATCGATAGCCACTTTTCCCGAAAAAAAAACGGGAAAAAAAAGAATTCCGGTTGCAAAAGTGTTTTTTCACTCATCAATTAATAATTGAAGGTATGTACTGTCAGAACCATTACATTGTAAATACTGTCGGATGTAAATTCACTCAGTATTCACTTCATTCAGATTTCGTAATCGATTTGCGCGACGGTGCTAACTTGTACATGTACGTTCAGTCTTTATTTTGACAGTGTTTTCTAATCCAAGCCATCCATGGTAAGAGTTTGGCAGAATTGACATTTATATCTGTATTTCAAGTTTTTTACACATAAGTAAAACTTCTAAAACCTTCTATAACGTTCTGGAAGGCGGAAGTTGTTCATATTGCGAAAAAGCCTACAAGTAAGACCGGCGACAAAAAATGGAGGGGTTCCCTATCGAATATCTCTGGTAGAGGTCACGTCAGGTGAAATTCGGTTTTGAATTTTCGGTCTCGAAGATTTCCTCGTGAAAACTCTCTTTCAAAGCCTAATTTTCTGCCATACGGACGGCTTAAGTGGTTCTGTATATGATGTGCACTTCTTTTACGCTGTGCTAATTAAGGTTATGTTTTTTCACATGTGACGAGTGGATCACTGATGGGATCCAGATAACACAGTCTGGGTGAGTTAGCTGCTTAATTTTATTGATTTTCTTATTAATAAACGTCATTTGAGGAGTTTTTGAAGCTACTCTCACCTAGGCCTATTCCCCGTTTTCCTGTGGGCTACACGCTGTGAGTTGTGTCCATAATTTGGTTATAAATTTATGTTTTATTAGCACACACTTATGATAACAAACCCTTACGTTTCCCGAGATAGACGTGAGCTTTACAACAGTTCCTTTTGGTTATCTAGCTTTCGTAGCTGTTATTTTTTGTCTTATGTTTTAAGATTGAACTGGGAAGTCGCCATATCGTTGTCTTATTGAATGTTATCTTTTCTGCAATTAAGTACAAGTCGAATTTGTTTCGTTTAAATAATTAAGTCGGGTTTTGCCAAGATAATTGATCATATTTCGGTTTTCATTTGTAAATTATGTTTAATAGTCGGTTTAATATATTTTAAGGTTCATTGAGATCTCATCAAGTCAAAGTTGCATCACTTAAACATCGAAAGATTATAACAATGGGTACCTTATAAGTAAATTTTAGTCACGAAATCTATACAGATTGTTCCTTATTAGCAGTTTTTTTTTTCGGAGACTGTTCTGTAGTTTTTTTTACATGCATTCAAGTACGGACTACGGACCAACGCACCAGCCTTGCGACGCGGTCTGTCAGGGTGTCGCCCATCGTCTAGTCCCAGCTTGAATCGTCCACGACCCAGCCTTGAGTCTCGAGTCTAACCGTGTGGTCATAACTACTGCAACGATAAGAAGCTTGGAGCAACGGTGGCGAATTACCAGTGTCAGTGCCCCGGAAGTTATTAAGGTACTCTGTAGAATTCAGTAGTCCAAATATTCCCAGTGCTTGAAAAGAAATTTTAAATGCTCACGTAAACTTTTTGTGCTAGCAGTGTTCTCGTAATTAGATCTCGAACGTCTCTGAATTTGTATTTTAAAAATTGAACATTTTTCGCATTGGTTTTTTTATTTTCAACAGTCAAGAAATTCTTTATTGTAGTTGAACTTACTCAGTCTACTTCACTTTATTGTAACAACTTATTGATATATAATTTTTACTTGTAAATAAATTGTAAATAGGAAAATGTTATCTTTTATTTAACCATCAAGGTAGATCAAGCTTCTGGCGCTCTAACGAACCATTTTCGTTATAAAACAATAGCGGAAAAACAAAAGTTAAACACTTACAAAACCTTACGGGTAACGCGATTTTAGAATTTTTAAACTCTGTTAGAACAAGTTAAAAAAAGGTTTGTTTTGACACGAGCATAAAAATCGTGCAAAAATTGTTACAGGCCTGGGAAGTTTTAAGTGGCAGACCCTATATAGATGCAACACACCTAATCTGTTTTTAGTTCTTTGAAATCTACATGCTGATAATTTATCATCTTGCTTATTCAAAATTACAGGTCCCTATAAACAGAAAACATTGTAGTAGCTACAAGGTTGGAAATGACTAAGTGTAACATTAATATTTTTTAACATTTTTCTTATGAAATACATATGGTTTTGGAGAATAAGCATTTTTACATATACAGGGTGTCCGGAAATAAATGCACCAACTCGAAAAATTAAAAAGAAAAATGGAAAATATGACGAAAAGTTCATATGAACATGGGTCCGCAGATGTTTGGTTTTCGAGATGCAGGGTGTTGAAATTTAAATTTTATTTTCGATTTTTTTAAATAACTTTTTGAGACGACAAAATTTTCGTGCAAAATTTGGTAGTCGGGGTTTTTTTGGGATAAGAAATCATAATTTGGTATTATTTTTGGTGCAATACGTAGAGGGCGCTGCGTACGCTATCATTATTTAATTTAATTTGCCCTAACTTTTTTGACAGTAAACTTTTACGACATTTTGTGAATGTATCCTCTTCTTACACGTTTTCTAAGCAAAAAAGGTATACTTGGTGCATAACGCCAAAGGGGACCGTTTTCGAGAAATTTTCAAATTTCTGCATCGATGCAGGTGCCATATCGACACTCGTATGCAATTAAATTCTAGGCGTTAATCATAGGTGCCTGGCGTTCACAATAAACAAACACATTTAAACTTACGCCAAAAGGTGAACAAACAAAATTGCTACATTAATTCGGTTAGAATCATCGGAAGATGGCATTATCATACCATGTTTCATGTCCCCAGTCTAAACTCGGAAACTTACCTGCATTTCATAGAAAATTGCAAACAAGAAACCATGAATGTTACAAATTATTTTCATGAAACTTTTATTAAGAGTTCGATTCTTACAATTGAATTTTATTAGGTAAGTGAAATTAACCAATTTCGTAAAACGTGTTCAAAGTGGGAACCGTTTTGTTGAACACAAACCCGCAGACGTTTTACAAAATTTTGACGTATTTTCCAATGAATGTTGGGTATCTGTTTAATATCTTCAGCCGCGGCAAGGATTCGTTGTTGTAAGTGATCGCGATTTCTAATTGGCACGGCATAGACGCGATCCTTCATGGCCCCCCAGAAAGAAAAGTCCATAGCGTTTAAGTCCGGAGAACGGGGAGGCCATGCTGCGTTGGGGGAATTGTTACCAATCCAACGTCTTGGATAATTTTCATTCAGCCATTCGGTTACGATCCGCCCTCGGTGTGGTGGGGCACCATCATGCATAAACCATAAACTCTGTCTAATATCGAGGGGAATATCTTCCATAAGAATTGGTAGTTCATGTTCCAGCCCAGCAATTGACTGAACATCTATCTTGCGAACGAGTCTGCCTTACGACGTGTGGATTTACCATGGCCCAGTAATGAAGGTTGTGTAGATTCAGTACACCATCTTTTGTAAAACAGGCCTCATCAGTAAAGAGCAATCGGTTTACAAAATCCGGATTTTGGTTATAACGTTGAAGAGCCCATAAGCAGAAATTTCTTCTTCGTGGTAAATCCTCTGGTTTAAGTTCCTGTACTTTTTGAACACTAAAAGGATGCAGTAATTGCAGTTTAATAAAACTGTGGACTTGCATTTTAGGAATTCCAAGTTGCAGTGATGCCCGTCTTATGCTTATTTCGGGGTTTTCGTCAAATAAATCCAAAATATTTTCTTCTTGTTGCACTGTTAACAAACGACGTCTTCCTGCATTAGATTTTGTTACATTTACAGAACCCGTTTCCATAAGTTGCCGGTGCACACGTGAAAACATTGAATGATATGGAAGTATTCGTTGGGGAAATCGGTCAGAGCACAGTCTCCGCGCGAGACGTGAATTTCCACGGGCCTCTCCATACATCAGGTGCATTTGAACCTTTTCTTGCATGGATAATATCACCGTTTTTCGAGAAAAAAGTAGAAAAGATAATCTAACAACAACAAATTAATTAAACTGTCAAAAAATAAATGTGTTTGTTTATTGCGAACGCCAGGCACCTATGATTAACGCCTAGAATTTAATTGCATACGAGTGTCGATATGCACCTGCATCGATGCAGAAATTTGAAAATTTCTCGAAAACGGTCACCTTTGGCGTTATGCACCAAGTATACCTTTTTTGCTTAGAAAACGTGTGGGAAGAGGATACTTTCACAAAATGTCGTAAAAGTTTACTGTCAAAAAAGTTAGGGCAAATTAAATTAAATAATGATAGCGTACGCAGCGCCCTCTACGTATTGCACCAAAAATAATACCAAATTATGATTTCTCATCCCAAAAAAACCCCGACTACCAAATTTTGCACGAAAATTTTGTCGTCTCAAAAAGTTATTTAAAAAAATCGAAAATAAAATTTAAATTTCAACACCCTGCATCTCGAAAACCAAACATCTGCGGACCCATGTTCATATGAACTTTTCGTCATATTTTCCATTTTTCTTTTTAATTTTTCGAGTTGGTGCATTTATTTCCGGACACCCTGTATAAGTAAATGTGGTTAAGTCGCCTTATTATGACGTCAAGAGCTTGTGGTTAATAGGTTAACCTCCATTTCAGGGACACCCTGTATAACAGGATGACCAGAAATGCGAAGGATCCAAGCAATTTAGAGAATAATCATATATTACGTTTACAGCTTCAGGTGAAATAATAACACAAATTTAAACTATTGATGCGAAAAACAAGCTCTACAAACACCTATTCAGAAATCGATGGGTTCGATTTTGCTGAAGCCTCAGTTCAGTTAGAAATATTGTTTCTTACAGGTTGATATTGCCCTTTCTTATGTTACGCTCTCATGAATTCTTCTAAACACAAAATAAAATTGTGAGATAGTATTCCAACACAGTTTGTTTCTAAAAGAGTTGATCAGAGATTTACAAAAGACACAGGCAGTGAGAGCTGCCAAGATTGAATAGCAAAATTTAAAAACTTAAAACGTTTATTTTAGTTCTATTGGGGTTTTATAGTGGTCATGTGATAAACTAATGATTTATAACGCAAATTTAATATGTGCCAATTGTGCTTAGGGCTGATTTGGTTTTGTGAGGGGTTTTAATAATGACTTATGAACTTTTTTAAGACCATTTATAGTATTTAAGTTACGATAAAAAGGTTTGACTAACAAAAATAAAAATATTTTGGATATTTTTATTATTCGCTTATGAAGAAATTTTCAGGTGGTTGTAAAAGACTGCCTTTAAATCTGATTTCATGTACAGGGCGTTAAAAAAAATTAAAAATCTAAAAGTTAAATTAATTTTTAAGGGCAAAAACAAATTTTACTAAGAAAAGTTATTTAGAATTAAAAGTTAGGTCAGAATTGCAATTATAGTACTCTGGATTAGATAATTTTTTGGTTATAAAAACAATATTTTAGCAATAGGTACTTATGAATAAGTAGATATCTAAAAAGAAATGGAATAACAAGGTGAAGATGGATATCTACAGTGTCTCCCACAAGCCAACTCTCTACATGTCTTTGATTAGTCTAAGTAGGCCGATTTTTCTATAAATTGGAATTCTGACATAACTTTTAATTCCATTTAACTTTTTTATCGCTCTTTGATAACTCGTTCTAACCAAGTTTGCAAATTCTCCCGGCCGGGTACCCCTGTTTCTTCGGCAAAGATTCCCGACGACAACATCGGAACGCGCAGCTGCATCCTCCCGGTCGGCCGCAGCTTTTTCCCCAAAACAGCCAACGGTGGCTCCGGTGTGCCGGAGTCCCGGAGTCGCCGTCCGCGCCGCCAGTCGTCCGCGAGCCGTCGCCGAGCCTACACTACCCGCGCGCGCAACGCCGCTGCCGCCGCGACCGCGACCACGTGTGCGGCTGCCGCCGCAGCCGCAGCCCCGGAGCACCACGGTAAAAGCGCGTCGACCGGCGAGCCGCCAGCTGGGGCATGGCGCAGATTTTTGTTTTCGTGAAAAAAGTGTAGGGACGTGCCTGTTATATAAATCCCCGGTGGCTCGTGAGATAAGAATATAACAGTCATACCTACTCGTCCTAGTAACGCAAATACGACGAGACCAATAATTATTATACTATACATGGTGGACCAGAATGCATGTACTTTAGGTATAAACACGTTTACTGCTATGATTTTTTTTTCAAAGGAAAAATTTCCTAAGCTTAAAGAATAAATAAATTTTGGATTTAAGTATCTTAAACTGCTACATATTTTCCTATATGAACGTATCTTAGTAGGTTGACATAAAATCATGTAATGATAAGCTGCTGGATGGGCCACTGGAGGGATAGGTAAATAGTACAGAAATCATCCTGAAAATTGTTACGTCCATATACACACTATATACCTACACATCCGTATATGGGATATTTTTTATTCTTCAGTTTAAGTAAATTTGTATGTAGCCAATTGTTTTTACTTAAAAGGGATGTCAAATAACGTGCTTAACAGCAATCACGTGATTTACTTTATGTCAAATTTGACATTTAAAACAAGTTGAAAATGAAATTATTTCTCAAAATTTCTAAAATGTATAGAAAAAATGTTCGCCTTTCAATTCTACATCGCTGTACCAGATTTCAGGCACTTTAAGTTTTTTGATTATTCAGATAGATTTCATTCAAATGGATTTTAGTAAACTTATATAAAAATCATTAATTTTGGTACGTTTAACGTCTACGTGCATTTTCATTATTAAGTCTCGGATTACATTTTGATGCAAAGTTATTGTAGTTTCAAGAGTTTTCTCCAAAACTTCTTGTGTTTGGATATTTCGTGAAGTAAGATAACAAAAGGTAGTAAGGTGAAAATCTTTTCACTAGGTACCTACTACGTTTTCTAAATTTTGAAAAGTACCTACCTAATATAATTAAAAAATGTCAAATTTGACAGATAAAGGAAATTACGTGATTGCTTTTGAGCACGTAATTTAACATAATTTTTTAAGCTTAATCTAGCCTCTAAACACTGTTAATAATTAACCTTATGTTATATTTTATATTTAAGTAAATAGGTTTTATTCAGTCTATTTATTTCACTCGCGAATGTCACGTAGGTACATACTTACGAAAATATGTGATTGCTATTTATAAAACAAGTACCTTAATATGTGACAATCATTACAAATTATGTTTGAAGGTATATTCCTATATAACAACACACATAGAGGAGTAAAAGTAACTTGCTAGAAAGTTCCTTCGACTTAGGAGGTAAGCAAACTATGAATCAGATTCGTATTCTAGTCGGTAATTTATAAAATACATTTTTTTAATTCAAACATGCTCTTACTAATATACCAAAATAAGATACTTTTTAATAAGCAAGCTTTCAACCAGCATTGTGGCCTACACAAGCTACTTACTTACAATTTTTTATAATTAAATTTCCTAATGTTACAATAGCTGTTAGCTGTTATCACTACTAAATAAGATTAAAAGAGAATTTTTACCATAAAATTGGTTGCAGAAAGTTAGAAGTTAGACAGTTTCGTCTTATAAAAAACTGTAAATAGATCAATAATATTGTTTAATTTTTTTAGATTCGTTTGTCTAAATCAATAAATTAACAAACAAATAAAAAACAATTGCCTTCATTTTAGTAGATGTTAGAAAATCTGACTTTGAAACCTGAACGGCAAAATTTTTAAATAATATGATTGATGTTTTTACAATTTTTTTATAAGAAACGGTCTTAACTTTATGCAAGAAAGTTACCATTAACTTAAAGTTACAAGAAACAATAGCCCAACTTTATTTGCAAGAAATTTCAATTAAGTAGGTACCACTTAAAACATCACGAATAAACAGATCAATATTTTTCAAGAAATTCACTTGTAATTTTATTGAATAGTAAATAATAGCAACTATTTTAACATTAAGAAATTTAATTACAAAAATTGTTAGCCGATGAAGGCCAGGATGCTGGTTGAAAACTTGGTTGATATGCAAAGTAATAATATAATATACACAAATATTTTGCATGAATAACCGTTATTTTCGTATATAAATATGAATAAACAAACTTCATGCTATTACCCACAATTTTATTTTTTTATTATTATTTAAATTATCGAAGTACCTAAGTTTAAGTGTCATCTTAATGAGTTATCTGGGCCAACTGTTAAGATGTATAATATTGCTTTTTACTAATAATTATAATTATGTTTCTTATGAAACTTTAATTATTCTGTCTAAAATCTTAGAACAAAAATAATAATTAGGTATATATCAGTACTGACGGTTTTTTCTTTATTCGGTAGAAAGTCCATCTTTTCCGGGCCAGAACTTTTCGTACTGGATAGTAGGAAACTAGTTTAAAAACGAGAGCTTTTACTTATTACTTTATCCTCATCTGCAGGGTCCGTCAGTTAATACTCTCCAACTTCTTCATTTTTTGAGTGATTTTATATATCTCGGTGTCAAAATAAAGCTCTTTGACAATTCTCTCTAAACCTAGGTTTACATAAAATCGCCTTACAAGGCATTTTCGTTTTTATTTATGGCTTTTTCGCCTGTATAAGATATTGAAAAATTGAATAAAATAGAATTGTTAGGAATTAAGAATAATTGTAAAATTTCGTAATAATCGGCCAACTTGATCTTTTCGCATTTCTCAAGGCATTTTCGTTTCTTTCTTATACCAAAAATATTTTTCGTAAGATACGAAAAAAGTTTATCTTAAAAATTAAAAAAAAAATACTTTATTGTCCTAACAACTTTCTCTATTAAAATGTTTCCATATTTCGGACAGAAAAAAAAAACAGAAACATTTAGTTCAGTACTATCAATCTTGTTCAACAATGATCGATTTAAATAGTACCTACAACTTGTTATTATTTTAATAAATCTGCCTAATATACCAAAAGTAGTTTTCTCCGACACTGGTAAAGACAAAGAAAAATGGGCTGTATACTTAACTAGACTATTTAGCTTTAGTGTAGTAATATTTCACGCCCTACTTATTAAAAACTTGTGTTTCTTCCCAAAGTCTGCAACGGTCAATGCGTCAAAGTTTTATATTCCAAACTAATTTTTCCAATAAATTAATTGTTATTCTGTATTTTCTGCATTAGAGTGACTTTTTCTGAAAAGTGCTATATGCTTGGATTCATTACCTGTGCGGAAAGAAGGCACAAGCCTAGTAGCACAGACATATATAGCTTCGCTACTATACAGGGTGAGTCACATCTAAAGGCAGAGCCGAAAACACAAGGTAGAATTCGCTAAAATAAGAACATATGCTTAATAAACATTAGCTCAAAAACGCTTGGTTCTCCATATACAGAGTGTTGAAACTATTCCAAATATTTTTTTATTTTTTTCTAGCTCGTTTAGTAATTATTTTATACATATTATGGGTTGTCATTTTGTGCAATAATTTGGCCCTGTTCAGATGAGCAGCGGCGTAGATACAAATAATTTTATTTTAAATGCCAGCATAATCACCTTGACACTAGTTTAAAAAATCCGAAATTACGAAGAAACTGTACCGGAAATAAAAAAAATACCAAGAGGCACCTTTTGTTCCAAATTAAATGGGCTATCCAAAAAAGGCAAAAGTTTTGGTTTTGCACAGGGCCGTACTACTTTTTTTCTACAATTATTTACAGTAACTATTTGTACCAACGTCGCTGGTGATCGGAACGGGGTCAAATTATTCCACAAAATTCCAACCGTCCAGTGTATAATGTGTACCAAATTTGGTTGGAATTCCTAAATGCGATCGAAAGAAATTAAAAAAATATGTTATTATTGGAAAATTTTCAACACGCTGTATACGGAGAACCAAGCTTTTTGGGTTAATGTTTATTAAGCATATGTGCTTATTTTAGCGAGTTCTACCTTGTGTTTTCGGCTCTGCCTTTAGATGTGACTCACCCTGTATATGTCTGTGCTAGTAGGCTGATTACAGAACAAAAGACCTCGGCAAAACTGTTTACTCACTCGAATTTAGTAGCAAAAGTAAATAAATGTGTCAATTGTTAGTTCCAAGTATAATCATTAAATCCATTAATATAAATTGGAAAACTGTATTTTACCTAGACACAATTTAAAACATTTATAAAGAAAATACCGCTTGCCATCTTAATTAGAAATTCTACAATGACGTGGACATTCTGATAAAAATCTTCGTTGTAATACCCCCAAGAGTTTCCTTGTTTGTATCTGTGGAAAAATATTACTAAACCTACCGTGTAGCCTTAAATGGGGAGGGTCAGGCCGATTGGGGGCAATAAAAAAGCGCCTCGTCTTAACTGGGGTACGGTTTTAATTCGACTTCTGTAATCTGATGAGGAGAGGGGGTTGATTCCGAGGGGATTTTGGATTTTTCCGGCTGGAATTCATGTAAATGTATAGCGATTTGATTTTGACCCGGTCAAACCGTCCCTTTTCGTGTGAAAGAAAAAAGCTCTATAACAGAGGAAATCCTGACAGCTCTCACTGGTACCTGTGTGTTTTTTAGAATGTTAGATCTTTTATAGACAAATTGTGTTGAATTAGTATCGCACAGAACAAATTTAACAATAGGAAGATAATATTATAAGTAATTAAGCGACTCTTACTTTTATTCATATAAACTCATATAAAAGAGCGTAAGAAAAGAAACGGCAATATCAGTCAGAAAAAAAAAACAAATTTTCTAACTGGACTGAAGCCTCAGACAAATCGTGTTCACCTCAATCACACCAATAGGTGTAGGGTTTGTCGTTCTCAATTATAGTTGGTAAAATAATATAATATCCCAGCATCAGTAAGACTTTATATTTGTCTTAGTATTTCACGTGAAGCTGTGAACGGAATAAAGATAAAATCAGCGAAATTTATTTTTAAAACTTTTTAAATTTTCTTGTTTACAGCGTCTAGTTACCTAAATTAAAAAGTTGTGCAAACTTATCTAGTCGAATCGGGAGGAAGCAAAAATACCCTTTTCATCAAACTAATTGGCAATAGTTCTCTCAGACCAGGTTCCCGCAACCTACCATTAATTTTTATATTATTCTCTAAAATACTATGAATCCTTCGTATTTCTGGTCATCAAGTTATACAAGGTGTCCCAATAAAAGAATGCCAACACACTAGCCGTAAGCTCTTGATGTAAGAAGTGACAATGCGGTGATTTACCTACTTGTACATATTAATTACATAATAATTATTAATTATTATTCTATAGTTTAAAAATTAAAGTTTGCTTCAGTTGCACTAAAGATTTACGTGCGAAAACATAAATTGTAGAAAATGTTATATGCTATCAACGCATCTGATGCCTCGTAGCGTGTATTTTCTGTGGGTACAGTATTTCCGTAGCATGGGACCACACAGGACCATACCTACTTAATAAATCGATGGAATAAAAACACTTGCGTTTCTGTTTATGTTGGTTGCAGTCATGTGTCTGAAAATCGGTGTGAAATAACAGTTTTAATTATTCGTTTAGGGAACTACGAAATTGACAAAAATTATGAAAACAACTTATTTTTACACAATATCTACTTTTACATAAAATACTGGATTTTTTATTTATTAGGTAAAACATTCACAGATTTAGCAATTCTTGCAACCACCGGAGACATTGGAAATGATAACGCCATATAGGTATAAAACATAATTAACACAATTTACGAGTTGGTAGAAATAATATACATAATTTTTAATTAAACCAACTTATTATAGTCCAAAGCACGAAAGAAAACGTTTCTAAAGAATGCGGGCAGCGTTGCGAGATTTCCTATACGATCGTTATTTATTGGCGACTACAAGTTTTATCATATTGAAGCCGAATTTCTGAACTCTGTTATACCGAAAAAATAAAGCTCGCATCACGGGACCACTTACCCATTTTTGTTTATCATTTATTTTTAACGCGGTTTGATATTATATTTTTTTCAACGTCGTGGCGTCTACCGTCGCGTTTGAAATACGGCAACACAGCACTTCTGCGAAGGAATCGGCTGACAAAATCAGTTAGCCAACGCGTTTTGGGCCTGTTTCTATAGTGCGTAAAGTTAACTGCGTATTTGGGCTACCATATAGACCTCATTTTTTAGGCCGCTTTCAAGTTTTTTCCGCCGGCTCAGAGAGCTCAGTGGCGTTTCGTATGTTCGGGAGTTAACGTGTGCAAAATGAGTAAACAGAGAAGAACGTTACATCACAGCTTACCCTAAGGTAAGCTGTGGTTGCATTCTCAAGCACGAGAAATAATTGCCAATGTTATAAGGGTTTGCCTTCATCCATAGTCTAAGGCATCACCGTTAAGAATAATATTAACAATAAATTAAATAACAATTATATGAAAATTAAGTCAGTGAGTTACACAAAATTGAGCTACGCCCCTGAACTGTGACTAATAATTCTATAATATTTGCGAGTTCTTCCCCCTTACGTCGCACGCATTCTGCCGTAAGGAGGACTATACATTGGATCTCACTATCTACTGTTCACGACTCACGTCACGACGTGAAAAAAAGAAAACACAAACTTTTCGACAACTGTGACGGTGACGTATCTACTTAAGAGGCTACGATACTTATGAAATCCGCCCGAAGTGCCCGACTCAATTCAGGACAAACGTCGCTCGATTAGATATGCCTATCCTTTTCCTTCCTCTGGTCCCCACGACTCCCCACTCCAGCCTGCCCCTTCATAGTGCTACGATTGAGGGGCAGGCCGGCCGTGGGTACTACACTGAGAAAAATCTGTCACTTTGTAAAAAAACCCTGTTTAATTCAATATGAGATATTATTCCTCAAACTCAAGCAGAAGCTTTTTTGTAACTAACAATAATCAATTCAATTACAATTGATATTGAATTCTAATGAATAATTTAAATGTAATATTTTATTTCAATAAATAGCGTGTTCTGGAATTGACTCTATAATACTTCTTTTCTAAGCACATTCTTTTGTCAGAACAACATAACGTTTCATGGTGTTGAATTGAATAGGGATACATTTAACTGTTCATTATACTGAAATTACAACTATTGTCACTGAATTTTTGCTGGATTTGTAATACTTAATTGTGGGTACTAATATCAATTATAGCCATTTACTTGCAGTGTTCATTATGACTACGAACGATATAGAGTGTAGGGTTGATTCAAAACCTTTAATTTGCGATCACTGTGTGCACTCCTAAGTTAACCCCCAGTTAACCCTGAAAAAATCAGCTTGTTTTAAAGAATTTTTTTTTACCCTTATAAAGCACTTTAGATAGTGGTGATCTTTTACCTATATCTCGTGAAGTATTGAAGTTAAAAAAAAACTTCATGAGGGAAAGTTGTAGAGAACGTAATAATGTATACATAAGAAGAAAAAAAATTGTACACATGAGAAGAAAAAAAATTGCAAAAAAATGTTTGCAAAACCACTCCTATTGCGGGGTTCGTAACACGACTTCGACGGTGATTTTTTGGGGTTATACTCAGGACGCTACCCACAACCAACCCTGAAAATATCTACCTGTTAAGAATCATTTTTTTTTCTATCTCTATAAAAAAATGACAATTTGCTTGGACTATGATTACTTACATTGATGAATATAAAAGTTGCAATTAAGTTATTTTGTTCATAAAATGAATTATAATGTTTTTTCAGTTGCTTCTGGGGTACTCTTATATAGTTTGGAGTAGTCTGAGGGTGAGAATTATTATTATTCAAATAAAATAAATTTAATTGTTTAAATAAAACATAAGATATTTTAAAACCGAGGTTATGCTTTCATTGTAGTATGCCAATTTTAGTATCGAAGTGACAATACGTCTTCTTAACGGAAATTCAAACTATTTTAAACTTATTGGTTCATCTGCAATTACGTCAAAAGTATAGATTATATTGTTGGGACCACATGGATTTGCTTGTATATTTAAAGTAGGTAATGGAAAAGTGACTATATACACGAACTCACTAAAATCACAACAGTCTTTTTTTCCTGTGTAGACGTGTAGATAATATGAAATAATAACTCGTGCCGGCCGCCGCCGACGGCCGCCGGGGTCACACGAGTCTCGCCGATGCCAACGAAGAAGCGCGAATATATATTTAAAAAACGGCGGTGGCCTGTTTGCTTTATTGCAAAAATGATATTTTTCAGGGCGTTCACTTTTCGTTGGCAACACACTGCATAGCTTTTTGGCGTCGAAGCAATTTTACTATTATTTTTCATATCAGCAAAGGTGCATGCTATGAAGGGTTCGTGTATAAAAAAAACTTCTGTAATTGCTCAATTATAAAATCTAAATTAACGATTCGATTACCGAATTCTTCTTGAACCACATTAGGGTCAGTTGAACATCTATTAATGTTTGATTGGATAATTGTTCTGCATAATAGTGTTGCTACGACTAAAAAAGTGCGTCTAAAGTCTACTTCTTCAAAATGTTTTATATAACTAGTAGGTATTCCATATTTATATTTGTGTAATAATAAATAAATCTAACTAAAAACTTTCTACACTGTAAGAGTTCACTTTAGAGGGATTAGAGTGAATAGGCCATATTATATCACAACGGTTTCGTTAATCTATAAAATTACATCCTCAAGGACTAATTTATAGAGTTACGAAACTGGTCTCCCTTTTTAAATAAAGTAATAGTTGTGAGATAATAGGAGCTATTAATTTCTAATCCCTTGTAAATGTTCCATTCAAAGCCCTGTTTTTCCCAGAAAGTTTGTTTCCCAAACCCTATGCACCTGCAGTACTACTTATACCTAAATCCGAATAAGTGTGCAAAATGCAAAATATGTAGGTACCCCTCTCTCAAATTCTGGAAACCATATTAGGTACCTACGGGAATAAAAGCACTCAAGCCCACAAATTACTACTTTTTTCGACAGACTGGAACAATAAAATGTACTATTTTTATTTTGCCCGATTTTCAACTCCAATGACTTTCGAACAATCTTCTAACGAAGAAGTTTCTAAAACTGACTGGATGTCAGAATTATTATCGTTTTCTCTGGAAAGTATATAAATTAGCTTTTATCATGCAGCGATTTACATAGGAATTCGTTTTCAAAAAATGCTTCACATGACCCATTTATTTGGCAAAATTATTACTTGTGCCTATCACATTTTTAAAGTAAAAATCAAGCGCACAATTTGGTCTAGAATTTAAATTTACTCTTTTTGCACGACCAGGCCATTTTATGCCCTAGGGATTAAACCATTTTACACAAAAGCAAAAAGTAGGTACTTTGTGAATAATAATTATTTATTTTCTAAAATTTATTTGTGGCGCAATGGATTAATAATTATTTATTTATAATTCCTGGAGGAATAATAATAATGAGTATTATTATATGCCAGTCGACATACATAATGTCGCGGTAGAAAATATTTTCTTCGGGTACTCGGAAATATAAATATTTGCTAACATACTAACATTCAAAACAAGCGAAACACAAATAAGGGAGACTGAGACTAATAAAATGAAAAATGAACCATCTGATATCGATTGAAAGTTCTCCTGACGTAGTTTCCGAGCCAGGTGAGGTACGCCGAAGTAGGGGGAAGTAGGGGAACCACGAGTTCCAGCGAACGCCCGCCCGCCCGCCTATCTCCGTACGTCTAATTCCTGCTCGAATGGCCAATTCACGGATCATTTTATTGCCGGGCAATGGGTTCGTAGTTTTCAAATCATAGCCAAACGAACAAACGTATCGACTTGAAAGTAGTCTTAAAATAATGTTATAGAATGCCTCAATCGTCGTTGTGTCCTTCGAATTATTTTTGAGCGGTGGAAATACTCGAAATTCTTAACCGAATATAGTCGAATTTCGGGTATGTTTGGCATTTTTTTTCACAGTGTCGCATTAGTCCTGCACAGTTCGTGATACACAACGACGATTCTTGGTAGTTTTATCTAAGCCACAAAAAAAAATCAAGTGAAAATATTAAGAAATGCAAGTAGGAGATGTAAACTACGAAACCCTTGAAAATGGGGGGTATCGTAGCGCCTTAACATCCCTGGGCGCAGCGGTCAAATATACTTGGTGTCCGCCACGTAAAGAACACAGTGTTGTACGCGTTAGTTAAATTATTCACAACATAGTGGAACGCATCAATTAATGATCGCTTTTCAATCTCCATAATGGGCAATTTTTTGGACGTGGCTTAGTTATAAAATGTGGCACCTCCAACTTGTAATCACAAAAGCAAAAAGTAGGTACTTTGTGAATAATAATTATTTATTTTCTAAAATTTATTTGTGGCGCAATGGATTAATAATTATTTATTTATAATTCCTGGAGGAATAATAATAATGAGTATTATTATATGCCAGTCGACATACATAATGTCGCGGTAGAAAATATTTTCTTCGGGTACTCGGAAATATAAATATTTGCTAACATACTAACATTCAAAACAAGCGAAACACAAATAGGGGAGACTGAGACTAATAAAATGAAAAATGAACCATCTGATATCGATTGAAAGTTCTCCTGACGTGGTTTCCGAGCCCGGTGAGGTACGCCGAAGTAGGGGGAAGTAGGGGAACCACGAGTTCCAGCGAACGCCCGCCCGCCCGCCTATCTCCGTACGTCTAATTCCTGCTCGAATGGCCAATTCACGGATCATTTTATTGCCGGGCAATGGGTTCGTAGTTTTCAAATCATAGCCAAACGAACAAACGTATCGACTTGAAAGTAGTCTTAAAATAATGTTATAGAATGCCTCAATCGTCGTTGTGTCCTTCGAATTATTTTTGAGCGGTGGAAATACTCGAAATTCTTAACCGAATACAGTCGAATTTCGGGTATGTTTGGCATTTTTTTTCAGTGTCGCATTAGTCCTGCACAGTTCGTGATACACAACGACGATTCTTGGTAGTTTTATCTAAGCCACAAAAAAAAATCAAGTGAAAATATTAAGAAATGCAAGTAGGAGATGTAAACTACGAAACCCTTGAAAATGGGGGGTATCGTAGCGCCTTAACATCCCTGGGCGCAGCGGTCAAATATACTTGGTGTCCGCCACGTAAAGAACACAGTGTTGTACGCGTTAGTTAAATTATTCACAACATAGTGGAACGCATCAATTAATGATCGCTTTTCAATCTCCATAATGGGCAATTTTTTGGACGTGGCTTAGTTATAAAATGTGGCACCTCCAACTTGTAATCCTTGTTACGCTCCGCGTAACTTTTCATTTAAATGTGCTGATTTGAAAAATTTAGTTCAAAAGTTCCGTTTAAAAATTCGGTGGAAACGCCGGTTTAGGGTTTTGGTTCTAATATTCGTATTTTAGTATAAAAAAGGGGTCTCCTCGCCTCAGCGATACGCACGGGCGAAAAGGAAAAAAGTTCAGTTGCTCGTCGGTGTGTTGGCAGTTAAGTGCAGAAAGAAATTTTCGTGGTTCGACGGATCTAGTCTTAACTGGCCAAAATTTGGTACATTCTCTGTGAGTTTCGAGATAAATCTATTAGCTGATGTACCAGGAATCATGTCATTAGACGGATCTGCACCCGACGAAATCAACAATCACGCCACTGACGTTTTTGCAATAGGGGTTCCGTGCAAAGGTCAGTAGCTTTGTTTTACCCCTTGGGCGAAATTTAAATTATCTTCGTTTCCCGTTTACTAGGCATTTTTCTTTACCCCGGGAAGAAAATCTACAAGTGTAACTTCCCTTGCGGCAGCTAGCGCAGCTCTTGGTGAACGAGGTCCAGTACAAAGGTCGGCCCAGTAGGAGCCATTTTGTTGTTAGAGGTCACCAAACATCGCGGGAACTGTGATAAGTACCCCAGTGCGGGGATTTCCTATTCTACAATTTTTTGTTGCGATTTCTACCCAAACCTAAGTACCTGACTGCACTGGTTATTTGTTATGTAACTAATTATAATATACCTACTTAAGTACCTAGTCCCTTACACTTGCAAGAGTCGCGTTAGTGCCAACAACAACTGTGAAAAGTTGATTTAATATTATTATTTTTAATACATAGTGTATACCCCTGTATTTTGTTGTCTTATTATACTCTGCACTCTCTCCTGGCGCCCAACTTTTATTTTGTTTGTTTTAAAATGTTCAAATCCACGACCAGAGCAAACCGAGGTGAAAACTTTTCGCGCATAGTAAACGTAACATCCTCTACCAGAAAAGAAATCGAAATGGTCATACGCGCCAATCCGCGCGCTCTGAGTTTCCCTAGTGCTACCCTGTACAATTCACCCGTTCGCCTGCATTTGTTTACCCTTACTGTCCCTTTCAAATAAATAGATTATAGAATGAGATCCCGCTTGTCTTCCACTCAACGCTCAAATGGACTCGCCCTTGCCCATACCATTTATACAAGCACAGTTTTGACAAACACTCAACAAAAGCTTTATTCAATAAATTAGTTTTAGCCTGAGTAATATCTTTTTAGAGATAGTTTGACAAGACGGATTCTTTACATTTTTAAATTTAAATAACCCGCGTCCTCTGTCACGCTGTGCAAACGTCGTGTTATAAAATTTCTTCTGTTCTTGCCTTAGCGAGCTTATAGACTCTGGTACATACTTACCGATTGTCTGCCTTCTCCTTCTCAAAATTTTGAAAATTCAACAATTTTTTAGTAACCGCACTATAAAGCTGGTTGCTTGCATGTGGAAATCTGTAGCAGATATTCCAAAACTAAAAACAACAAACTAGTTTTTTGTGGAGTTCTTACAACTGTCTCAATATCTCACAGAGTTGTTTTGTCATCCTAGTCGCGCAATGGTCAAATTTATGGGCGAGGGTGAAGAGTTTGTTAATAAAAAATCATATTCCAGTAGACTTTGCTAAGCAAAAACAAAAGTAACCCATTTTTATAAACTGTCAAAATAGTTGCATTAATTAATTGTGTTTCCCTGTCACCTGTATCAATCAGTTGTACCGTTTTTAATTTAATTGTTCAAGAAAAATTTTATATGTTGCTTATTTTTGGAGAGTACAGGCAAAATAGCAGAGCAGCTGCAGGACTGTAATATCAACGCTCCAGAGAGAAGGCAGCCAGATCGGAAACCCTTCACAGTTTCTAACATTGAGTTACTTTTTCCTAGTAGCAAAGCCCACTAGGAAAAACTTTTTGCCTTAGCCCTTATCTTTGACCATTGTAGGTTTAAAAGGACAAAACAACTCTGTTAAATATTAAGATAGTTGTAAGAACTCTTTAAAAAAATTAGTTTATATTTTTTAGTTTTGGATATAATCTTAGGATTACCTACTATAGATTTTCCACATGCTAATTGCCAACTTCAAAGTGAGATTACTAAAAATTTTTGAGTTTTCTAAATTTGTTTATAGCACATAATTTGGACAATTCGGATTCACCAATTCAGTCACTGGAAACGAGAAATTTCAGCGCCATCTAAGAACAATTCAATTTGAGAAAACGAATAAATTCTTCGACGATCTCTACCAGCCTTTTTTTACGGGACTAAAATATCTAATTTCATTGTTGAGATATAAACCCGGTGAGTTTTAGGTGAATCACCCTGTACAATTTGTTTTCCTTAAATGAAACACCCTATATATATTATCATCTTTTCTGATATAGTATGCCACCCGTAACATAACTTTTGTCAGTTTTTATGGAAAAAAAAAATGCACAAGTTTCGTTGGTTAGCTCTAAAGAATTGTCCACTTCTCAGTTATGTCTCAATTTTTGCAGAATACTAGACACAGTGTCTCTTAACTATATATATAATAATAAACTAAATAACTAATAAACTGCGCAACTTTCAATAGACAATAATTTCTGCTTTTTTTAAATAGAACACCGTTCATATTATAAATTTATTAGAAGGGGCATATTACTAGCTTTAAAATGATACTAATTTGTATGGAGTTAATTTCGATAGTTTTTATGTTTTTACAAGAAAACCAGTTTCTGCGAGAGTTTCTGAGTATACTCGTATATTATGGTAATTTTCAAACATATTTACAAAATGTTGGTATTTAATATCCAAGAAAACTAAAAAATAAAAAAGAGGACCCTATCACCGTTATCTATTTCTTACTTTAACCGTAATGTGATACGGATGGAATTTGTGAACTCTGGATACTGAGGCCCAGAAATAATTCGTGTGCTTATGTGCGAATGTTCTACGGCATTCGCAATTCAGTAAATTTCGTTTATTTAGTCCTCCTGTCCTTTCTTTCACGTTCTTAAGGCACTGATTTTCAAACCATATTATCGCATTGGTTCCGATGTACCTCTAAATTATTGAAAATGTATTCAACAACTAGATATTAAGTACAATTTTTAACATTATCATAGGTGGTGAGTATCAGTGCAGTAGATGTTATGAGACTTCAATTGGCATAACATCGTCGATACTCTATTGTGCAGATTTTAGTTTTCGGCAAGCATTTTAAATACTACGACTTTGTAAATATTATTTGAAAATTACAATAATATAAAAGTAACAAAAACTATCGATACTAACCCGCTATAAATTAGTAGAATTTTAAATTTAGTAATATGTTCATTCTATTAAAGTCATTATATACCGGCTGTTCAATTTGAAAGAAAGCAGTTATCGTATATTGAAAGTTGCACGGTTTATTGTTCTATTGCGAGCACCCTGCATGATAAAATGAAATTTTCTTACAATGATATTATTGAGAGATGCCAGATTTCATCTGATTTTTCCTCATAAAAGTGGACGTAGGTAACTTAGCAACCCAACACACAAATAAAAAAACTTCATATAGTTCTATTCTGGGCGGCAAATATACTTTATTTGAAAAGATAATAACATACAGGGTCTTCCATTTAAGAAAAAAAATTGTTCGAGTAACCTAACTTGGAATGTTTTGCCAAAAATATTTTTAGGTGATGCGCTCATGGTTGTTTTTGTTTTTTTCCCTATTTTCATTTAGGTACATGCTATAGATCGATGACACATTAATGACTCACCCTGTACAATCAATTTCCTATAGTTACTTTAAAATGCACGGTAATTTCTCTTAACGAGTAATACTAGTGACAGGTGCATAAATAAAATATCATAAATTACATGAATTTATGATATCCCTGCTGAAAAAACCTTTGGAATTGGAGGCATTAAACATTGAAATATGACGGTCGATAATTATTACGTCGCGTCGTCGGTATAGGCGTCGCGCGGCGCATTTTTATGGATCTTTACCAATAGTTTTTCAATTAATCGAAGTTAAAACGGCAGCTGCGACGGAAAAATTAAATTAAAGTTATTTTCTTGGTTATTTTACATGTGGAGATACCACGATTTCGGTATTTTACGTTATGCGGTTTAGTTATAAGAATTATGTGGAAATTTCGTGAAAAATATTCTTTTGCCCGATATTTCCAAAATGTTAGTTATTCAGTATATTTGACATTGCAAAAAGGGGGTATGGTTGATAGGACTGAATTTGAAAAAAGCAACTGCCATGTCGTTTTCTGTAATTTTGGTTTCAAGAAATTCAATTTGGAAACTATTTTGAAGAAAATAATCAAGGATGACTACTACGAAGGAACGAAAAATGTCATTATACAGTGTGGTCCGTGGTCCAAAGAGTTCGCAACAAATGAGAAAGATTTGTATTGTTGACATATTAAAATATATATGTATTTTGGGGAATCTTGTCTGCATATCCAAGAACCTAACAATCGATTTTGACAATATGTCAAATCACCATCAATATGGCGGCGATTTAAAAAAACTATTAGATATGAAAAGTTAGGTTAAAATGGCGAGGTATACAAAAAGTTATTTGAAAAAGTTGTTTATAATGTAATTATAAACCTCTGTGCAAAATTTAAGGTACCTAGTTAAAAAAATAAAATTACAGTTTTCAAAAATGTGTTTTTTTTTGTTCGGATTTTTTTTTCAATTGAATTCAACCAGAAGGCTATTCCTAATGTATTTGTCGCAAAAAATATGGTTTTGTTCTGGTTTTCCACAAATAACTGGAGTTAACTGAAAGATTGCCTTTTATTTACGATCCGCCTTGTTCTGTTGAAATTCTATACTAAAATCGAGCAACTCTTACGCCTGGCGTAAAAAATAAACTTACAGTTTTCAAAAATGTGTTTTTTTTGTTCGGATTTTTTTTCAATTGAATTCAACCAGAAGGCTATTCCTAATGTATTTGTCGCAAAAAGTATGGTTTTGTTCTGGTTTTCCACAAATAACTGGAGTTAACTGAAAGATTGCCTTTTATTTACGATCCGCCTTGTTCCAATGATTTCCTGCGTCACTGCTGTATTGAAATTCTATACTAAAATCGAGCAACTCTTACGCCTGGCGTAAACAAAAGCACATCAAAATATTTCAGAAAAGAATTATCGGCTTAATTAAAATGGTTCAAAAAATCGCAAAACAGAATAACTACACTTTTGCGATCGAGTACGTCCTTGTTGCCGAGTCAGGTGAAATTTTATAGTCTACCGACCAATCGCAGATCGTCATTGAACACGTGGTTTTATTTACGCCAGGCGTACGGATTGCTCGATTTTAGTATAGTCTAGTTATTTGTGGAAGGTCAGAAAAAATCCATATTTTTGCAGAAAATACATTAGGAATAGCCTTCTTTAAAAAAACTAAACATTTTCTGAATAAGGAAAAATATTTTTGAAAAATTGTAATTTATAATTTCTTGGAGTAATAATAAAAAAAAATAAAATTTTGCTAAAATTACATTCTAAACAACTTTTTGAAGTACCTCGTCATTTAACCTCACTTTTCTTAACTTAATGGTGTTTTTTTTTAATTGCCGCAATATTATAATAACACCATCTTGATAAGGAATTAAATCGTTTTAAGACTCGTAAAGACAAATTCTGGATAATAATTAATTACAAAACTCTTACACATTATTAGATATATTTATTTTAAAGAGAAAATATGCACTTTTTGCTTTTGGAAAAATTTACTAAAATCCAATGAACCTTTTTATTTTTAATTAAAATTAATTTATTCTATGATCAGTTAGTTATTTAATTTCAAAGTCTATTTCACTTCGCTTATTATTACACATTTCAAGGTTCTCAATTAAAAAATAATAACTGTTTGATATTTTTAAATAAATTTAAGACAAAGGTAGGTAGATCAAGGGGGTCCTGATTGTATAAAAAAACAGCAGCCTGTACCTAATATTTATATAATATGTATGTAATATACAGTTTACAAAGTGTCCGGCTCCTGATTCTTTATCCAGTGTGAACTGATTTGAGAAATGTTGTAACCAAAAATGTATTTGTTTTATTTATACTAACCTATTTAAACTGAATTTAAGGGGAAGTATTTTAAAAATACTTCATTCATATCTGATGAAATTTGACATCGGTCGTGTTAATTTTAGTAATTCCAATAAAAAATGGAGTTGACTAGCACAAATTGACTTATCTTCACCACAGTCTTCGCTATATACTCGGGTTAAACTCCCATTTTAAAGGGGATATGAATATTGATGAAAACAAAAGGTATATACAAAGTTTGAAACAATCCTGTATGGTAAATTAAACATTTCGTGTTTTCGGCGGGAGTGATCTCAAAGCTTTATCATTTATTTACTCATCCGGATAATCATATGTTCAAAAGATTGTACCGACAGGATTTACTTTGTTCTCCAGAATGCCCGCAAACCATTATAAATTCGTTAAATATTTGACAGGGCGAGCAAGATTACCCCAATATTCCATTTTGTAGGGAACCTACAATCCGTCCTACACAACAAAAGTAGCTGCAAAAATTAGAAGAAATAATTAGGAAAGTATATCTCTATAAACTTAGGTTTAAGGAGGGTTCAATAATGCTATTCCACACACATGGACAAAACATGTCACTGACATAATTTGGCTAATAGGATGGGTATGAACCTACGTGTACAATAAATCGCATATAATTGATGAAATTAGATCTCATAATAAGCAAGGAATAAAATTATTATTAGGGCATCTAGATTTGAAACCGACTTTGAATTACGAATATATACGTCCTTTTTATTTTATTGACATCTGACAAAAAGTTAAAATTAGCCTTCTTGATTAGTCTCGGCAGCTCCCGTGAGGCTGGGGAGCTTTAAATCCTATTGTAGCCTACTTTTATTTTTTTACCTATAAACAACGAATTTAGTACGAGTGTTTGCCGTAATAAGAGTGCTTAATAATGATAATTATATTAACACTGATTTTGAATGTTCCTAACTGGTTATGTAAATAGCTAATATTTGGTCAAATAGATTTGTGTGAGATTAATCAAAATTTTGAATATTTCTAACAAATGAAGGTCTTATTTGAATAGACCCCGCAATGTTAATCTTTGTAGCTTTTTGTTCTGCTTTCTTCTTACCAACTTGTGATGATGGCTTGTCGTAACATTGGTTACCTCTTTTGCATAGAGTTTTCTAACCCTGTTTTTATTTAATTACGGAAAATTAACGCTGATTCCAAATAATGATTCACGTGGACACATACACATACCTAAAAAAATACCAAGATAAATTTCGATAAGGAATTCATATCAGCATTTGCAGTAAAGGTAGCGGATATAGTGTCAAAATCACTTGTGGACCATCTAGAAAAATTGGAAAACCGAGTTGTTGAATTACAAAGCCAATAACGGATAATCAAGATGAAATTGTTCAATTAAAGATGAAGGTAGATCAGTTGGAGCAAACAAATAAGTTAAAACAATTAAGATTGTACGGCGTTCCAGAAGATACGAGGGAAAAATTAAAATTAAAAGAAAAGTGGAAGAAACACTAGCGAAAAAATTAAAATTAAGGATATCTGCTTGGAAAGTTGTTATAGAGTAGGAATAAAGAGCAAAAATGATAAAAGATCAATAGTAATTATTACTAAATTTTCCTTCTGTATCGTCAAGAAATGAATCGTTTTACAAGAAAAAGCTATACTGAAGGGATCATCATTAGTTATGGTTGAAGAACTTACAAAAAGCAATAATGAACTGCTGCAGTGAAGAAAAGAAAAAGTCGGCAATAACAGAGATGTTTGGTCCAAAGAAGGAAGAATTTTTGTGAAACGAAATATAATAATAATAATAATAATAATAATAATAATAGGTCTCCGATGTCATCAAGAATTCCCACAACTGGAAGGCACCAGGTCCAGATCATCTCCAAAATTATTGGATTAAGAAGTTGTGGTGCACGCATGAACAGATAACTACTTTAATTAATGAAGTCTTGCTCGATCGTCTGAAAATGCCATTGTTTCTTACACAGGGTGCAACCTACCTGTTACCAAAAGACCAGCGGAATACGGATAACCCTGCCAAGTACCGCCCAATAACCTGCTTGCCTACGCTGTACAAGATAATCACATCTTGCCTTACGCAGCGAATATATGCTCACTGCGAGCGGAACAACATCATTGCAATGCAGCAGAAGGGCTGCTCGAAGGGCGCAATGGGATGCAAAGAGCAACTCATCATAGACTCTGTCATCTGCAACCAGGCTCATTCCAAGCAACGAAACCTCCACATGGCTTATGTGGACTACAAAAAAGCATTTGATTCCGTACCTCACGACTGGCTCACAGGTATCTTAAAGCTGTATAAAATAGATCATCATACAGTTTCCTTTTTAGAACACGTTATGACAACCTGACGCACTAAGATACAACTCAGAACCGCAGACAGTAACATCGAGACCGACACAATCAACATCCGAAGAGGGATTTTCCAAGGAGATTCACTCAGCCCACTGTGGTTCTGCATGGCGATGAACCCTCTATCACATCGGTTGAACTCTACAAAATATGGCTTCGCTATCAAAAGCAACAACGCAGAAGCGATCAAGTTGAATCACCTATTATATATGGATGATTTAAAACTGATCGCAGCAACCAAAAACCAACTAACGCAAATGCTTAAAATTGTAGAGGAGTTCTCCAGGGACATCGGAATGCTGTTTGGACTGGACAAGTGCCGCACCCTTAATATCATCCGGGAAAGCTCGAACAAAGCGCACACGAGATGCAGGACGGCCAGGAGATCGAAGCAATGAGCAAGGGAGATACATACAAGTATCTCGGGATGAAACAAGCTCAAAGGATAGACCATCGAACAATGAAGACTGATTTAACGAATGAATTCATCAAGAGAGTAAGACAAGTAGTGCGAACTGATCTTAACAGCAGGAATTTGTTTAAGGCCCTGAACACGTATGCGTGCTCTGTACTCAGCTATTCGTTCGGAATAGTGAATTGGACCAACACGGACATCAACAACCTGCAACGAAAAGTTAGGACACTACTGACAAAAGCTCATAAACATCATCCCCGTAGCGCCGTAGAAAGAACAACTCTGCCACGTCAACTAGGAGGAAGAGGATGGGCAGATCTCAGCAAGCAATTGGACCAACAAATATTAAATCTGCGTAATTATTTCTACAGGCAGGCCAACAGCTCCACACTACATAGGGCTATATGCGGAGCAGACGTCTCAACACCGCTACGTCTGATGGAACACGAGCGTCAAAATCACCACCGAACCGACAACGATAAACTACAGAGGTGGTTGGGGAAGCCGCTGCACGGGAGGCATCCTAATGAGGTTAACCAGGAACATGTCGACAAGTTAGCGTCGAACTATTGGCTGACCTCGGGACGAATGTTCCCCGAGACGGAAGGCTTCCTACTGGCTATACAGGATCAGGTTATACCAACTCGCAACTACCTAAAATTCATTGTAGGAGATGCATCGGTAGTGGATGACAGATGCAGATACGGGTGCCCAACTTCAGAAACAATCCAGCACATAACAGGAGGATGTCAGATGTTCGCATCAACGGAATATAAGGAACGACACGATTCGGTTGCCAAGATCTTGCACCAGGAACTGGCGGAAAAGCTGCTGCTTGTGCAGGCAGAGAGGGTCCCATATTACAACTACACACCTGAGCCTGTTCTTGAGAACAGCAACTACAAGATGTACTGGGATCGTACAGTTCTGACAGATCAACGAGTTGCCCATAACAGACCGGACCTTATAATAGTTGATAAAATTTCTAGGCAGACAACTCTGATTGATGTGGCCATCCCGAACAACAACAACCTGCGTGTGAAGCAAGTCGAGAAGATCGCGAAGTACAGAGATTTAGAAGAACGAATTAGAAGGCAATGGGAAATGGAGAACGTCCAGACGATTCCAATCATCATGTCAACAACTGGTGTTATACCAAAAAGTTTGCTGAGAAACATCAAGGAGCTGGGTCTAACTGATAGTCTTTACAGGTCCATGCAGAAAGCGGTACTACTTGCGACAGCCCGAACCGTCAGGAAATTCATGGGGAATGCAGGATCATCCAACAACATCAATGTCACCTAGGGCCCGATAACATGGCAAGGGTCTCGTCCGAGCCAGATCCTTTTGGTATCCGGGATACTCGGGATCTGAGTGAATGTTCCCCGTAGAGGGAGTGCGAATGCCTTTTGGCTAAGTCGAGATAATAATATTAATAATAATTATTATTATTATTATATATAAGACTGCAAGTAAATTTACAACAAAAACTGAAGTTTTAGAGTGCGTTGAATTTTTTTTTAATTTTGTCCCCAATAACCAAAAACCACTCCCGAATAAATACATTGAACGCAACTATGGCAAATAATGTTCTCTTTTTAAATCTCTGAACGTTTTTGCGTTTATAAGAAAACCAATACTTACATAATATATTTTATGATATTATTTCTTTCGATCGTAATAATACAAATCAGAAATAAAAGAGGTTAGAGCCTTTACTCAACGCAGCTACTCGAGAAGTTGAAATGTATTTGCAAGAATTATATAACCATTATAAGTATAACACGAACTAGGTACATACTAAGTAACAGTAAATTCCCATTTCCATTTACTACCAATAATTATCTAATATTCTTGATTTATTTGTCCAATAATTGCACACAGGTGTAAATCTTCGTAAGGGTTTCATAATCGAAGCGGATTTTGCGAAGCAAGGGGAAGCCGCCGGAAAGGTTACAATGCACGATTAGGCAGGCAACGATGGAATGAATGAGAAAGGTTAATAACAAGGCGGTTGTGTGGTGCAACCTTTCATCGACCTAACCTGGGATATCCTGCCCTACCGTACACGATATTCTATATAACTGGATCGTCTATAATATCCCACTGGGACAGTAAACTGTAATTTCTGTTAGAATACCCTGTGGAAACTGTAGGTTGTGTTTATAATACTGTGCAGGACCAGGGTATAAAAGAAGAAGGGAAAAGGTGAACTTAATGGTACACTTGCTCACCGTTTCATACTTACTTTTTTTGTCTAGATAATAGGGTGTTCCCTCTGAACATGTTGTAAATTCACTGCCTGATTTGAAGACTATTATATTTATTAGGATTAATTTATTTTAATAATTATTATTAATTATTATTATTGAAAATAAATGTAAAGACATGAGCGCAAACCCACGGCCTTTCGCTCTAGAGATGCAAAATAAAGAAGTTGTCGTAAAGTCCTACGAAATTCAAAGCTTTGAATACATCACGTCGTTTAAAATTAACCGTCTCAGTTTTGATGTGGATACAGGCTGTCCCAGTTCAGACGCTAGGAGCAATTATCTCGGTAATTTTTAAGATAAATTGGTGGTTCAAAATAAAACTTGTGCAGTTTTTTCAAAGAATTGATTGCCGATAAGAAAATAATTGAATTTAAAACAAAAAAGTTATCACAAAATAACAGTTCTTTTTGACAAAATTAAAATGGTGACTTTGTTGAATTTTTCATTAAACTTGTAGCGAAGGAAAACAGTAGGTACACCTAGCTAGGTAGATAGTATATTGAACTTTGTTATAAAAAGGAGTAATTAGTTGAGAGTTGGTAAAATGTGGTGAATTTCAAAATAGTGAATGATATATCGTTTTCTATGTTTTTATGGTCAAGGAATCCAGTTGTTATTTTGGAGGGGAAAAGGTCATTGTAAAGCGTTGAATGTCAAAGAATGTATCACTATTGTTTCTATGTTAGCATACTTTCACATCATTAATTTCAAGATGCAGTGCATTTATAAACACTGGCAGTGCCAGAGCTGCTCTATTGGCTTGTCTTTTCGCCCGTTCGAGCCGACTAGTCAATAGCCACTCTATCACTGGGCGATGACGCGAGTATTGTTTATAGGCACTGTACTTTCAAATTGAACGTACCTTATTTAAGTCATTATTATTTCGGCGAATTTTTTTTATGACCTAAAATATTTCAAAATGTTTGATTAATTCCAATATCCAAGTTCATTCACAACGGTTTAAGTCTCATTTAAATCCGTTTGGATTTAGAAGTTTGTCAAAGAAAACGCCAGTTCAACATTGTTGACCGATTTATCAGAAAAATGTTACTGTGTGTAAATGAAAATATTAAATTGTTTGTAGTCATTTGCTGCCCGATACTGATAACGTTTACAACCAATTTTCATACCGAAATAGATCATTTACAGGCATTTTGTTTCAACCGCATTTCCACATACCTATGTCGTTACATGGCCGCAATGAACTCCATTATTTATAGTGTAATTTTAGCTGTAGATATCCAGAGAAAAAATTAATGGCAAAGGACAATCAATGAAGGCTATTTTTTTGATTGAACATTTTGATTCGATATTCCGTTGTGTCCAATGTGGAAATGTCAATAACTTAATTGATTATAATCCAATATATTTGTTAAATACAGTAATATTATTATGAGGAAAAATATGTACCTACATTATGAGTGAAATATGTACATTTTGAGTGAAAGTAAGAAAAATGTAAATATTTTATTCGTTAAAACAATCCAAAAAACTGCTTGAAATCTCCCACGAAAAGGGGTGGAAATTAATGTGCAATTATTACTAACTTTTTCATGATACAGTATAATTTATGAACGAAATTAGTACAGAACTGGTATATAGTACGAGTAGAAAGTATGTTTGGATTTCTTATAAAAAAGGTATGCAATTGGGATAATTTAAAAACCGCGAGTGACCTCGGTTTTTATATTTTCATCTCGGTTTTCATGTTCGGAGAAACAACCTGATTGAGAATAGTTGCCGGGAAGAGAGAAACAAACATTTAATGCTTCTATATACAGCAATCTATGAATAATCCGAACCCCCTCTAATCTGATCTGTACCTCCTGATTTCCTTCTGAATTCCGTAATCCGAACTGTGACTTTGTAGTGCCCCAGCGGGCGCCCCAAGCCAGAAGTTCAATGTCACGGAATTCTATAGTAACCCTGTGAAAACCCATATCCAGATATGTAATGAATTAAAATTTTTCCACGTCTTAAGGAGGCTCGGCTGGGTATCACCGCAGGTGTTCAATAAAAACCGACCGAAACCAGATTTTTCTGGCAAATAGCCGCGCGAGCCGGCCGGCTGGAATTCCTGGGAGCCCGATGAGGTTTTAGCATCCAAAATAAAGTATAAAAGTCGGCGTGCAGTCGCAGAAATCCCTGGTCAAAATCACCAAGAAATAAATATTCTCCTAAGCACCCAAGTAAGTTTGGACTGGCCAAAGAGTAAGATATTTTTGTTTTGATTCCTTTGTGTTTGAATTGACTTTTTATTTTGAATTTTGAAATTATTTTGAAAACTTTTAGAGAAATTGAATTTATTGTACATTTTATTCGAAATAAAATGATTTTGTAACTTTTATTGGAAATTCGAATGGAATTGGGAATTTATTTTGAATATTATTTTACTATCGATTACAGGAGTTTTGTCTTTTATTTGAACTAGTTTATTTTATAAACTTGAGTAATTTTGAATTACTTTTTAATGCCAATTCTGTACTGGGAGGTTAATCAATGTTATACAGAGTAATCAATTAATCTTTATTCTATTTGGGAATCTTTTGCAATTTTTGTACTTTTAATCTGAATGTTGCCATTTTATGCCATAGTTTGTGCCATTTTGACATATTGTTTTGTGTCCTATTTTAAATTCGATTGTTTAACAGTGTACCTTTTTAAACGTTTGGATTGTGTTAATGAAAAGGGTTCATATTTCGGATATCTTGAGTGTAGCTATGTGCGAAATCATAGATTTGCACAATTATTGCACATTTTTTTAACTTCCTCTTAAACTGTATTTTGGTAAATTATTGTACTGTTTTCGTATTTAATCTTAATACATATGTTAAACTACCCCGTGTTTCCGTTATACATCCACAGGCCCACACTACAAGTAAGTAACTGTGAATCACCCTGTAACATACCGCTCGCCTACTAACATCATATACAGGGTGAGCATCACAACTTTTTATGTTTGTACGTGCTCCCGCATCTACCGAGAAAGCATGCATAATGGGAATATATGTTTGCGTGGTAGTTTATTAAAGTTATTTGGATTTGGATTTGTAGGAAATTGTGGATATGACTATATACCTTCTTATTAATTTTATTTAAGATTAAGAAAGCTGCGATGTGAAAGTGCAGGTTAATTATTAACAAAGTAATTCTAATGAAGTTATTTCCTCGTCTATGATCACCCTGTGGCCTTAATTACCTGGCTGACGGAGCGCAAACAACCTTTTCTACATTGGGACGTAAAAGACCTGCATAGTCAGACCACGACGGGTTATTCCCCTGAACACCATTAAAAAGGTTGAATTTACAACATTATAAATTAAAAGTGTTATTTTCAGGGGAAGTACCACAGGTCCCACGGTTGCCATAAACTGTTTAATTCAATAAGGGAAGCGCTCACTTCGGATGCTTCTAATTATTTTGCTCGGGCAGCCATTTCAGAAAAGGCCGATAATTGCTTACTCCGTAACACATTGTTTTAAAAATTATTTTGGGGTACTACTTGTTCATTTTTAAAATAGTTAAATTATAAAAGCCAACATTTGAAACGAGACTCTTAATAGCAGTCGTGGACAAACTTTAGTCTATAACTCGCACAGAATGTTCATTTTTTACTCATATGACTTACAGCACTCACCTGCGGCTCGTGGCGCAAACTGTCATAATTCTGTGAAATTAATATAAAATTATATACTAGTTCAAAACTACGTATTGGAAAAAGCTGTCGTTATCTCGGCGGGTTCGCCATATTTTATAATTATTATTATACCTCGTATAATTTTGTATACACCTAATTTACATTTCAAAATGTAGTAGGGTGTGTCAACAAATTCTTATATTGACTTATATTGAATATTGACTTATATTGAATATTGACTTAATTTGCACTTCTTTTACTTGAAAAGTTGAAAACTGTTGTTTGTTATTTAAAAAGTATCACATTTTCTGTCACTATTAATTTGTGGAAGGCGAAAATTATTAATACTTGCAGTTGGAATTGAATTATATATTATACATAATAATAGGTACTGTATATCTAATCCTCTCAATGAAATACGTCCTAAATTTTTCAAGAAATACTAACTCGTACCAAAAGAGTGTTACAAGTATACAGTAAAAAATATTTCCCGTTTTGGTCAAATAATTATATATTTTTCTACTTCTAGGAAGCAACTAAAACGTATTATTACAAAGAATAGTCTGTGCATACCTCAATAACAGTTATTTATGTATAGTATTTCTAAAGTCACTTGAAACAGCATAAAAAACGCTAATTGGCGCCACAAAAAAGGATATAGGACATAAGCGTCACGCAGTTTTCAAAAATATACATATTCTACAAGCAACATAATATTTCACTTTTAAGGTTTTTTTAAAGTTGTCCTCAAACACAACGTAAAGGTTAATGCACCATATAATATTGTCAAAAGGTCTCTAAAAAATCATATCGATTACAACTATTTACGCAAGAATATCCTAAAATCTGTGGAATTATCGCACGCCTATCCACCGCATTTCGCTGTACAAGTGGCCGGCCGTCGAACAGTGTAGCCCATCCAAGTATTTTTGATATATTATATTAGGCGAGCATGCAGTCACTTGTTTTTTCTACAATATCTATCGTCTCTGTCTCCTTCATCTCCTTTTACTTCTAATACCAGGTGCGGTGTAATATGGATAAAAAAGTGTTTTGTCTCGTATTTTATTGCCGGAAGCACCTGTTCCCGAGCTACCCTGGTAAAATATAAAAAACTCACTGGAACACGAGATCTATTTCATAGCATTTACTACGCTCTGCTACTGGTAAAAATACCAGACTTATCAGCAGAAATCACCCGTATAAAAAAATACCAAGGCACTGAAGTTCAACTTTTTATGACTCATGTGGAATTTAGTTGCCGAGGCCTCTGTAAAATAATAATTAAAAGACGATTATGTTCAACGTTCAATCATTAAAGTGTTCTACCCTTGATTTGCATCCTTATATAATCCGCAACTTAAATTTATAGCTACTTAATTACCTAGTACAAAATAATGAACCACTAAGAAGGGTATATATTATGGCACAACATACCTATATCAATAGAAATGTGAAAAAACAGAAGTATTTTTATCAAGCGTCTAGCATCACTTCTATGCCGTTATAACATCTTCGAGAAACAGAAAAACGTCACTTCCGGCTAAACCGAAAGTGATATTCAAACATGCAGATTTTTCACGCACTTAACAGTCTAATGAAAAATGCAACAAAATCGCCATCTTGAATTGTTTTCAAAAAAATGGTTGTTTTCCGATAACTTTTTTGTATGAAATTTAACTGTTTTTTCTTGACGGCATTCCATTATTGGAAAAAACTGGACAAGTTAGTTTTGAACCATCAATTTATCTTAGCTATTACCGAGATAATCACTCGTAATATCTTAACTGGTATACCCTGTACCCATTAATAATATAATAGTTATTATAATACTGAAGAAAACCAATTCTATTAAAGTTAGAAATAGGCTGCATTTCCTTGAGAAACATCTTTTGATGAATCGTTTATTTCTGAAATTCAATCGGTTTCTTTTCAGGCGCCCTCTTTGGCTACCTAAGTTGGTTTCTTCTCTCCTTACTGGTAGGCTGCTAATAGTGCTGATGCACAAGAGCATCATGAACGTTTAATTACAGGGTTTTCTCCCTCGGAGAAAATACAGATCTGCTTACCCGGTCAATAATTGGAACTAGGGTAAAATAATAATTAAAAGACGATTATGTCCAACGTTCAATCATTAAAGTGTTCTACCCTTGATTTGTATCCTTATATAATCCGCAACTTAAATTTATAGCTACTTAATTACCTATTACAAAATAATGAACCACTATAAGAAGGGTATATATTATGCACAACAAACATACTGTAAGCAATACTGTCGTGCTAAGCTGAAGCGTCCTGACTGAATAAAAATAGTTTTGAGATATTTACGTTTAACTTTTTTTTATGCCACCTCTTAGATTTTGTTTAAATTATCCAAAATTTTAGGTAGAGTATGTTAATCAGAAAACAATTTTATCATCATTTTAATTAGCTCATTAACTTAAGCAGATATTAGACTTTTGAAAAATAGGACAATTGTCTTTAGTAAACTTTAAATGAATTCGTATCAGGTACAGATAGGACAAAGACGCGCTTTACATGTTTATATAATAATTATTATTTATTCAAATATAAATAAGTATGTATATAAATTCCGAGGAAAAACTACCCACGGCCATCATTATTCTGAAACAAGGCCTACAATTTTTTTTTAAATTCAAATAAAATTCAAAATCTACATATTATACCTACACACAAAAAATATCAGATAAAACTGATTTTTTGTATGCAGGGTGTCCGCAAACTACACTTTATTAAATGTAAACATTTATCTGCTTATGATTTGTTTTTAATATATCTACAGCATGTTAAAATAATTAACTTATTGAAACGATTTTTATAAATTATATCATACAAAATTATTAATAACCTAACAACTTTGTATGACAGCTGAAAAAATCATTTGTTCATGGCCACTAATTGATCATAGTTCCAAAGCCTTCTATGGATTTTTTGTGTTTTTAGGAAATAATGTAGATATACAGGGTGTTCACTTTCAAAATGCCCACCCTTGGTATTTTTGAAACGGTAAGAGCTACAAGGTTGGTTAAATTAGACAAAAGCAGTGGCGGATGACCCTATAGGCAGAGTAGGCTATAGCCTAGGGGCCCAAGGCTTTAGGGGGCCCATTCTTATTTCGATGTTTCGATCGGAATTCGAAATTGGAAAAGGTATTACATTTTGCAATTGCAAATTTCAGACAAAGAAAACATCACTCCTTATTTTTTCATCTGGGCTGTTAGGTACTCTATTTAGTCCACTCACCGCTAGAGGAGGTAATAGGCACAGTGACGCATGAATAATACGATCATATCGCATATTATATCGCCATATAAAATAATTGTTTTTTTTTTTTTCAAAAAGGCATTAATACGAATACCACTGATATTCTGAATGCTAAAATACGTGTGAATTATCGACAAGTTGAAGATACGTTGATGTTTTTCTGCTGAAATTTGAAAAATTAAGCTTAAGTGATTTGCTTTCTTCCTGTTTTTGGTTTTTGTTCTCTATACTAAAATCGAGCAACTCTTAGCCTGGCGAAAACAAAAGCACGTGCGTTGATATTCGCCAGGGCCTCACTGAGGCACGAAATTTATTTAATTTTAGTTTTACAATTCTTTACATATTATATTATTTCGGATAAAAATATTGGCTTCATTAAAATGGTTCAAAACATTGATAAAATTATTTGTGGCAGTGTCTAGATAGCTGAAAACAACAAGATAAAACCGCATAACTACACTTTTGCGATCGTGTTCGTCCCTGTGGCCGAGTCGGGTGAAATCTTATAGCCTACCGACCAATCGCGGAACGTCATTGAACACGTGGTTTTATTTACGCCATGCGTAAGGATTGCTCGATTTTAGTATAGGTACATGCATTTTGTTTTTTTTAGCTTTTTTTAGGATTTTTTTGCTCTTTAGGTCTCGCTTTAGGTAGACACATAATTCTTGATATATTTGTTTCCTTTGTTTTAGAAGTATTTGTTAAGAACAAAAACCCGAATGCTTAATAATATAGAAACAAAAAAAATGTGGCAAGCTTTGCAAGTATAAACGAAAAGCCAGGAAAAAAGGATTTAATTAATAATAAGTACCTATATATCAACTCTGTTCTTATACATATAGTACATAAAGTTAAATGTTAAATTAATATTTTTTCAATATGTCCATTTATAAAATAAATAAGATTGTTGATAAAAAACTATCAGCACTTAAAATTTTACCTAAATTTTACCTAATTTTTTAATTACGACGGGTCAAGGGGTCCTTAAATAAATTTAGCCTAGGGCCCAACATAGCTCTAATCCGCCCCTGGACAAAAGTTGCGCATTTTGATGTGTTTCAAGAATTTGTAAAGAAATTTCACATAGCTCACGTGGTTACTAAAATAACCTGAAAAAACTGAAACCACTTTTTTATTTTGTCCGTAACTTTTTAATATCAAACGGAATTGAATGAAATTTGGTGGAATTACGTAATTAGGTAGGTACGGGCTTTCGAATGCACTATTCAGAAAAATTCTCTGCCTACTGGATCTTTAGGTGTTCATAACCAAATTTCGATTTTCTTATGGTGGCCATATTGGATTTTACCACCATTGGATAGAGAAAAAAATTACGAATACAACCATGTATGTGATATTAGATATTACCGAGATAATTAAACCCACTTAAATGTCAAATTTCTAATATTTTAAATATTTTGAAGCCAGGCAGTAGGCCATGATTCCGAAAACAATATCAATAACTGTCTCCTAATAAACTGAAACGTCAGTTAGTTCCCATAACCTTTGTTAACTACTTAAAATTGTGTGTTAATCGTCTTAAGTGACTAAAGCTTATTGAATCATGCCCCAACAATATCCAATAAATGAAAGATTGGATATGTACAATGTTTATATTCGAAACTACCGTAATTCTAGCCAGTATCAAGAATTATACCCCGAACGACGGCAGCCTAACAGAACTATTTTCCGAAGGTTGTGTAGGCGTATGGAAGCGGATGCGATGTTACAAAACAATAGAAGAAATGATTTTGTAAGAGCTAGAGGAGCTGTAAGTGAAATCAATGTTTTGGCTCAAATTCATTTAAATTCAGAGACATCGCAAAGGAAAATTGCTAGGGAATGTGGTTTGTCGTTAGGGGCAGTTAACAAGATTTTAAAAAAGCACAGATACCATGACTTTAAAATTCAACCCGTACAAAAGTTACTTATTTATTGCCGGGGGACTAAGGCCTGCCGGTTAGATACTGACTCCTGGCGCCATCTATCTATTTATTAGTATTTAGTTTCTTGTTCCTATTAAAATAACGTGAAATAAATAAACTTTTGGCATCAAATTTGACGTTTCTGTTTATTAGGTGACAGTTATTGATATTGTTTTCGGAATCATGGCCTACTGCCTGGCTTCAAAATATTTAAAATATTAGAAATTTGACATTTAAGTGGGTTTAATTAGGTGTTGTGGTACATGGTTGTATTCGTAATTTTTTGCTCTATCCAATGGTGGTAAAATCCAATATGACCGCCATAAGAAAATCTAAATTTGTTTATGAACACGTAAAGATCCAGTAGGCAGAGAATTTTTCTGAATAGTGCATTCGAAAGCCCGTACCTAATTACGTAATTCCACCAAATTTCATTCAATTCCGTTTGATATTAAAAAAGTTACGGACAAAATAAAAAAGTGGAAGTTTTCAGTTTTTTCAGGTTATTTTAGTAACCACGTGAGCTATGTCAATTTTTTTTACAGATTCTTGAAACACATCAAAATGCGCAACTTTTGTCTAATTTAACCAACCTTGTAGCTCTTACCGTTTCAAAAATGCCAATGGTGGGCATTTTGAAAGTGAACACCCTGTATACTTATTGTTTATATTTTTCAGTTAAAATTTCAATTTTAGTGGGAGTCCCTTTTCAGTAAATTTGAGACATTTTCTGTCAGAACAATTTATTGATTGTGGATTGCAGAACTATTTCTGTTTACTTAAAAAATCCATAGCTGTAAACGTTATTTTGAAAAACGGAAACTGGCGCTTTAAAAATTCCTGCATTAAGTACTTTGTTTTAATAGCACTTTACGACATTATGATCCCTACCAAATTTGAAGTCGATATCTTTAGTAGTTCCAGGTATAATTTAAAAAAATCATTTTAATAAGTTAATTTTAACGCGCTGTATGTTAAAAACAAAGCATCAGCGGACAAATTTTTATTTAAAAAAAGTTCTTAACATCACATTTCCTATCATCTGTTAAATGTTGTCGTTGTAATTTGCTGACACCCTGTATAAAAAATAATATTTCCCCCCATAAAAGTAGGGTTCTCACCTCGGTTCTCACTTGTGCATTTCCATGCATCCAACTGAGTTGCTGCAACAAAATGTATGCATTTAGAACTTGTTCTAATTTACGTGCATTTCCTAGCGCATTTCTGGTGATTTTTTATGGACGTTTAGTGTTACCAACATAAGCGATTTTGACACCAAATAAGTATTCCTAAACTGGTTAGTCCAATCTGCCAGATAGATGTAATCGCATTTAAGAATACTTATGTGTACACAAATAAATGTCCTATGTGTGCAGTTACGACAAAAGTAGGTATGGAATATTAGTTAGGACAAAATATCTTAGTATTTAGTATGATTTTGTAGATAGGACAAAACAAATACACATAATTGGCGGTTAATAAAATGAGATAGGACGATTTTGCTTAGTGAATTGGTTAAAGGGGTAGGGTAGGTAACCAAAAATGCATTTAGGACAAAATATCAAATTTGGTCAGTTAAGACGCTTCAGCTTAGCACGGCAGAATAGCAAATGCGCCCACCCCCGCTTTATAAAGTTCACTTCGATTTTTTTGCTAGCATGGTACCTACTTCAACCAAATAGACTATAGGGGTTTGTGTATATTATTTTGAAAATGCTTCATTAAAATCAGTTATTGTCAATTAACAAATACCTAGAGCTGTCCACTATTTTACATCTTTTTTCAAACGTTATTTTAACATGGCACTGCTTGGCAATCTGGTGGGACTTTAAATTTGACGTGAGTTTCAAAATTTGTACTAAGTATACTTTTTTCTTTTTGGCCGAACAGTGAACGAGGATCTGATAAAAATGAAACAGTGTATCCGCGATTGCTTCTGAACACTGTAGAAATCATCGAAGTGCCGAGTAAAATTTACCATTATATATTTTTTAAATTCACCTAAGGTAAGATAACTCACCGACACTACTGTTTCGATTTGGTTATTACCCTATGGCTGTGATTTTTTAAATGACCGAATTTAAAAATATCATATTAGGCATTGTTTTAAGAATAAAATGGATGTTGGTAGAAAATATCAATACTCTAAGTTCACAAAGTAAGACCCAAAAAAATTGATTTTCCAGAGTACCCTGTATAAACCACAAGGCACAGCGTGGTGATCTTTTCTTTGCAAAGCGAATCTGAGGTATTATTTGTAGTATAGCCAGTCTAGATCATGCAGGGTGTTCGTAAAAAATCAAATTTGACAGTTACCTAAGGGTCTAATGTAAAATCCATTTTTCATTGGACACTTTTTTAAATAAATGATGTTTTCCTCAAATTTGATTTTTTTTTAGCCAGACTGGCTACATATACTACTACGTACAATAATAGCCAAATCTTAGTCGATTTGCAAAAAAAGATCACAAACCTATATGCCCTGTGGTTTATGCAGGGTACTCTGGAAAATCCATTTTTTTTTTAAATTTTGGCCTCACTTTTTGTGTATAACTTAGAGTATTGATATTTTGTACAAAAGGTTTTGAACTATGGCCAATTGGATGGCACCTTCCATTTTGTTGTCAAAAGAATGCCTAATATGATATTCTGAAAATTATTGGTCGTTTACAAAATCATAGTTAGCCATGAAATAATCACCCAATGGAAATAGTTAGGGTCTTCCCTTAGGTGAATCTAAAAGACATACCTATAATGCCAAATTTTATTCGGCTCTTCATAGATTTCTAGAGTGTTCACAAGCAAACGCGGACACACTGTATATCCACTAGGTAATTACGTTTAGAAGAACTGGCAGATGAATATGTTATGTTTTTTCTCAAGTATATTACCCTCGCCTCGGCCAATAATGTTCACACATTTAATTTTATTACCTATATTAACAATTTGACGAATTAGAATTAAACTGTTATATCCACAAAAATCAAATTGCCATTTGTTATGGTTCAAATACAGTTAGGTATACATTTTAAACAAATTACCGCGGATCTCAATTACATTACATTTGCAAATTATATACATTCCAAATTAATGCCAATGGGTTACTAAAACTTCCAGCTTTATTTCTAACACTTTATTTAACCCGAAAATGGAAGTTTTAGCCCCAAAAGTCGACTAATTTTGCTGTTCGCGTGATGTTCGAAATATTTATTTCGGATAGACCTATTTTCTCCCAAGTGTAAAACCGACACCGAAGCGAGCAGTTATTTTGTACGAGCCTTTAAAAAATTATTTGGCTGGATTGCTTAAGAGTCCTTCCCACGAACTATGAAGTCGATATCTTTAGTAGTTCCAGGTATAATTTAAAAAAATCATTTTAATAAGTTAATTTTAACGCGCTGTATGTTAAAAACAAAGCATCAGCGGACAAATTTTTATTTAAAAAAAGTTCTTAACATCACATTTCCTATCATCTGTTAAATGTTGTCGTTGTAATTTGCTGACACCCTGTATAAAAAATAATATTTCCCCCCATAAAAGTAGGGTTCTCACCTCGGTTCTCACTTGTGCATTTCCATGCATCCAACTGAGTTGCTGCAACAAAATGTATGCATTTAGAACTTGTTCTAATTTACGTGCATTTCCTAGCGCATTTCTGGTGATTTTTTATGGACGTTTAGTGTTACCAACATAAGCGATTTTGACACCAAATAAGTATTCCTAAACTGGTTAGTCCAATCTGCCAGATAGATGTAATCGCATTTAAGAATACTTATGTGTACACAAATAAATGTCCTATGTGTGCAGTTACGACAAAAGTAGGTATGGAATATTAGTTAGGACAAAATATCTTAGTATTTAGTATGATTTTGTAGATAGGACAAAACAAATACACATAATTGGCGGTTAATAAAATGAGATAGGACGATTTTGCTTAGTGAATTGGTTAAAGGGGTAGGGTAGGTAACCAAAAATGCATTTAGGACAAAATATCAAATTTGGTCAGTTAAGACGCTTCAGCTTAGCACGGCAGAATAGCAAATGCGCCCACCCCCGCTTTATAAAGTTCACTTCGATTTTTTTGCTAGCATGGTACCTACTTCAACCAAATAGACTATAGGGGTTTGTGTATATTATTTTGAAAATGCTTCATTAAAATCAGTTATTGTCAATTAACAAATACCTAGAGCTGTCCACTATTTTACATCTTTTTTCAAACGTTATTTTAACATGGCACTGCTTGGCAATCTGGTGGGACTTTAAATTTGACGTGAGTTTCAAAATTTGTACTAAGTATACTTTTTTCTTTTTGGCCGAACAGTGAACGAGGATCTGATAAAAATGAAACAGTGTATCCGCGATTGCTTCTGAACACTGTAGAAATCATCGAAGTGCCGAGTAAAATTTACCATTATATATTTTTTAAATTCACCTAAGGGAAGATAACTCACCGACACTACTGTTTCGATTTGGTTATTACCCTATGGCTGTGATTTTTTAAATGACCGAATTTAAAAATATCATATTAGGCATTGTTTTAAGAATAAAATGGATGTTGGTAGAAAATATCAATACTCTAAGTTCACAAAGTAAGACCCAAAAAAATTGATTTTCCAGAGTACCCTGTATAAACCACAAGGCACAGCGTGGTGATCTTTTCTTTGCAAAGCGAATCTGAGGTATTATTTGTAGTATAGCCAGTCTAGATCATGCAGGGTGTTCGTAAAAAATCAAATTTGACAGTTACCTAAGGGTCTAATGTAAAATCCATTTTTCATTGGACACTTTTTTAAATAAATGATGTTTTCCTCAAATTTGATTTTTTTTTTAGCCAGACTGGCTACATATACTACTACGTACAATAATAGCCAAATCTTAGTCGATTTGCAAAAAAAGATCACAAACCTATATGCCCTGTGGTTTATGCAGGGTACTCTGGAAAATCCATTTTTTTTTTAAATTTTGGCCTCACTTTTTGTGTATAACTTAGAGTATTGATATTTTGTACAAAAGGTTTTGAACTATGGCCAATTGGATGGCACCTTCCATTTTGTTGTCAAAAGAATGCCTAATATGATATTCTGAAAATTATTGGTCGTTTACAAAATCATAGTTAGCCATGAAATAATCACCCAATGGAAATAGTTAGGGTCTTCCCTTAGGTGAATCTAAAAGACATACCTATAATGCCAAATTTTATTCGGCTCTTCATAGATTTCTAGAGTGTTCACAAGCAAACGCGGACACACTGTATATCCACTAGGTAATTACGTTTAGAAGAACTGGCAGATGAATATGTTATATTTTTTCTCAAGTATATTACCCTCGCCTCGGCCAATAATGTTCACACATTTAATTTTATTACCTATATTAACAATTTGACGAATTAGAATTAAACTGTTATATCCACAAAAATCAAATTGCCATTTGTTATGGTTCAAATACAGTTAGGTATACATTTTAAACAAATTACCGCGGATCTCAATTACATTACATTTGCAAATTATATACATTCCAAATTAATGCCAATGGGTTACTAAAACTTCCAGCTTTATTTCTAACACTTTATTTAACCCGAAAATGGAAGTTTTAGCCCCAAAAGTCGACTAATTTTGCTGTTCGCGTGATGTTCGAAATATTTATTTCGGATAGACCTATTTTCTCCCAAGTGTAAAACCGACACCGAAGCGAGCAGTTATTTTGTACGAGCCTTTAAAAAATTATTTGGCTGGATTGCTTAAGAGTCCTTCCCACGAACTATTTATTAGCATCTCTCCCTCTAAAAATATCGTTTACACCTCAAGTATAATAATGATAAAAAGAAAGGTATGTTGTCACGGTTTAAAATTCAACTTTTCTATATTTCATTTAATGTTCCATTTAACGACGTTTTATTCTATAATTCCCTCACAACGTACCAAAATAATAGCGAAAGACAGTTCACCACTATTTATTCTAATCTTGTTTATTCATATTAAAATAATACATACAGATGTTCTGTATTCGATATTTATTCTCCAATAATAATTATTGTACTATATATACTTTTTAATACATTTAATCCTCCCTCGCCTTTCGGCTAGTTATTCTCGTATCTGAAACAAATCCCAATATTAGTTTAATGTTAATATTATTTATCTTGTCCCTTTGGCTACATGAATTGTGGGTTGCCTGATCTCTGCATGGATTCCTGGTGCACCCATGGTGCAACGCGTCGAGTGGTATGAGATAGTACTCTCGGAATGGAATTTATTTCGGGTTTTTCGTTCTTCAATTTTAATTTCTTGCTATGGATTTAATTTAGTAATTGTGTTTGGGTGTTGAATTACACTGTTTTACCTGATTGGTTTCGTCTAAGAGGCCTGATAGTTCCTACGATAGGATTTGCGCGGTGACTGACGTCACGCGATGGTTCCGATCGCGGTGGAGTGCGCGTGGTTATTTCGGAACGTGCTCTACCGCGGTTGTTGTCGCGTGATTTTACGATCGGCATTCGGATTTTCCGTTTGGGTTTAAATTAGAATTGAACGTCTGGAATGATTGGTTCATGTAGTGCTAAATCGCGCCTCATGTACCATATTTAACTGATGTCGTCTTTTCGTTATTCCTCCGGCTAAATTTCCGAATGATTGATTTGCGGATATCTTGTTGGGTTTGGGTATTGTCAGGGATTTGATTCGTCCTAATTCGGTTAGCGCCTTTTGTTGATGGTTCCTCCCGGCGGCGTTCGGTGGTGTTCGGCTGCTGTCCGGACCTTCTTTTCTTCCGCGGCGGAGCGGCTGGGGAGAGTGTATCAAGCTATCTAAGTGAAGGGTCTGCGACGCTTTTCGCGTTTTCTCCATTGGTTTGTTGGAGTCCGATTTCGGGATTTAGTGAAAAATATCGACGAAATAGTTGATGCTCTTGCGTTTGCCTTACCTTCAATTGCGTTGTCCTGAGTTTCCTGAGCCAACTAACGGTGTATACCGGATTTTTACAGCCAAGTTCTTCACTGAGGTACGCCATTTTGTTTCACATAGCCCAACGGTTTTCCTACATTCCGGTTTAATCGTTTTAGGATGAAATCTTAACAGCTGAAATTAGCTTGATAACTGGAAAGGAATTAATTAGAGCTTACCAGCTGCACTTGTGGAAGTTTTTCACCAATGAGGCCGTCCTACATCTAGAGTGAGTGACTAAAAATTTCTTTTCTGCGTATACCTGTTTTGCCTTCTGCTGCCTTCGTGACCTTTTGCGAGGTTTTCGGTACATACGTTACCTTCTACGAGGCGTTGTGTGCTTCGGATGGTTTGCTTGAGTCATGCGTTGCTGGAACCTACCACTACGACAACGTTTTGCTGTGTTCGCTGCCTGCGATGTCGAGGTGTGGGTGGCGCTGCCATAGGTACCCTGCCTGTTAGTTTGGAGGAGACCGTACGAGGCCCAGCAGTTGTCAGCTGTCCCGCAGTACCAGGTTTTTTTTGCATGTAGATCGTGTCGTCTTAATTTTTATTAACCCTTTTAACATGTTTCTATTACGTGATTGCTATTTTTAAAAATTATTGTTGTCTGTACAAGGGCCAACTGCGCCTATTTTAAATATTACTGTTGCCTGTACAAAGGCCTACTGCCTATTTTTGAATATTACTGTTGCCTGTACAAAGGCCTACTGCCTATTTTTGAATATTATTGTTGTCTGTACAAAGGCCTGCTGCCAATGTGAAACTTATTAAGGCGCTACGATACCCCCCATTTTCAAGGGTTTCGTAGTTTACATCTCCTACTTGCATTTCTTAATATTTTCACTTGATTTTTTTTTTGTGGCTTAGATAAAACTACCAAGAATCGTCGTTGTGTATCACGAACTGTGCAGGACTAATGCGACACTGTGAAAAAAAATGCCAAACATACCCGAAACTCGACTATATTCGGTTAAGAATTTCGAGTATTTCCACCGCTCAAAAATAATTCGAAGGACACAACGACGATTGAGGCATTCTATAACATTATTTTAAGACTACTTTCAAGTCGATACGTTTGTTCGTTTGGCTATGATTTGAAAACTACGAACCCATTGCCCGGCAATAAAATGATCCGTGAATTGGCCATTCGAGCAGGAATTAGACGTACGGAGATAGGCGGGCGGGCGGGCGTTCGCTGGAACTCGTGGTTCCCCTACTTCCCCCTACTTCGGCGTACCTCACCGGGCTCGGAAACCACGTCAGGAGAACTTTCAATCGATATCAGATGGTTCATTTTTCATTTTATTAGTCTCAGTCTCCCCTATTTGTGTTTCGCTTGTTTTGAATGTTAGTATGTTAGCAAATATTTATATTTCCGAGTACCCGAAGAAAATATTTTCTACCGCGACATTATGTATGTCGACTGGCATATAATAATATTCATTATTATTATTCCTCCAGGAATTATAAATAAATAATTATTAATCCATTGCGCCACAAATAAATTTTAGAAAATAAATAATTATTATTCACAAAGTACCTACTTTTTGCTTTTGTGTAAAATGGTTTAATCCCTAGGGCATAAAATGGCCTGGTCGTGCAAAAAGAGTAAATTTAAATTCTAGACCAAATTGTGCGCTTGATTTTTACTTTAAAAATGTGATAGGTACAAGTAATAATTTTGCCAAATAAATGAGTCATGTGAAGCATTTTTTGAAAACGAATTCCTATGTAAATCGCTGCATGATAAAAGCTAATTTATATACTTTCCAGAGGGAACGATAATAATTCTGACATCCAGTCAGTTTTAGAAACTTCTTCGTTAGAAGATTGTTCGAAAGTCATTGGAGTTGAAAATCGGGCAAAATAAAAATAGTACATTTTATTGTTCCAGTCTGTCGAATTTATAACATTTTAATAAATTTTCTAGGATGTTCGATAATTCAGATTTGTCAGAATAAGGTTCTGAAACTGAACCGCAGTCAGGGCAAGAATACCTATAATGTTTGATAATGATGTCACAACAGTCACATGTAGTGAAACCAATAGGAGTAATTTGTGGGCTTGAGTGCTTTTATTCCCGTAGGTACAGTCGCGGACAGTTGGTATCGAACGACCTGAAGAGGTTTCTCGTGGCTATCGTTACAGGGCGCGCGGAGACGGCAACAGCGCGCGCCTTCGGCATCGGATGGTTCGAACGGGTGTCTTGTTCCGAGAATTCTTTGCAAGCGATTAAGCCGATGTCACCGAAAGGGTTAAAAAAAATTAGGGAATCAGTATTAAACTATTTATTAAAACAGTTCACAAGTATACAGTATGATTTTTTAAACTACCACCGCGATTTCCTCGCTTATTTTGCGCCCTACAAAAAAAACATGAGAAACAAAAAGGTGACAATTTTGGACAGCTAAGTGGCCCTGAAAAAGTAATCAACATCCATGGTCAACTTGTCGCGCAATATAAAAAAACCTCCAATTGAGCAAAATTATTAAATAGCCGTAACATACCTATTTATTTTAAGATACCGAAGAAAACTTTTATATTGAAAATTGATGGCACTGAGAAGCTTTATGCAACTGGGTGCTCAGATAGTTTCTGAAAATTACACAGGCTCTTCGGCTCTGTTGAGGCCATTGTTTTAGTTATTAAAGGCCATTGTTTTAGTTTATTAAAGTAGTTATTTGGCTCCCTACTGAAAAATCTTAAGAAACAAAAACGTGTAAATTTTAGATAGTTGGTTAATGTTAAAAAAAGAAGTCGGTATCCATGGCCAACTTTTCGCGCAATACCAAAAAAAACTTAAATCAACAAGAATCTGAAAACAATCAATTTATTTTGAAAGTCGAGGGAAAATTTTAATTGGAGATTAGCGGCAATTAGATCACGCAAGAACATTGACAAAAGAAAATTTTCATACAATTTGTACTAGTTTTCCCGCTAATTTGTTTAAAGTGTGAAGTCGAAATAGCAATTAAAAACATCAACAGTTATTCAAATTAAAGACAAATTTTCTCATATTAAAGATCTTGTTTGATCAAAAAAAAATTAAATAAATTGATAGTTTTGTTTTCACATTTTTGTCGACTTGAGTTTTTTTTTGTATTGCGTGAAAAGTTGGTTATGGATGCCGATTTATTTTTTAACATCACCTAGCCGTCTAAAATTGCCATATTTATTATGCTTATATAAGCTTACTTACATAAAAAAAATATATTTAATGCAGTGATAGGGCCAAAGCGAAAAATGTTTTTCAAATAAATCAAAGTGTGCCAATTGTTTCTAAAATTGGTAGTATGGAGTATCCTTTACTTTTGAACAACTTTTCCTAGCAACTTATTTCCACATAAGAAATGTTAGCAAAGTTTTTATCAAGAGTAACTTTTTGCGGTAAAATTAAAGATAAGAAAGTGTTCCTATTCAACACCTCTTCTGTGGACATACTGTATATACATAGTGTATTTGGAAATGAAAGGAAGGTTTATGGCTTATTATAAATATAAATGCAAATTCTTTATCAGAGGCTCGAGAGTCCGTCATAAAATACTACATAACTCGCCCGAATATTAATTTGCGTATTTATCCTCATCAGATTTTTAGCAAAAGAGCACGCCACTGAAATGGTCGAATTTTCCTTCTCAATCAATATTTATGGCCTCCTTTCATTTCCAAATACACTAAGTATAGTTGTCAGCGGTTTTAGACATTAAGTTAATAAATATTTTGCGTTGCAACAAAAATGTATTTTTATGTTATAATAAAAAAATATGTAGTAACACTAAAAATATATTTAGCTAATAACCCTAGAATTAAAAAAGTTAATTAAAAGGATTTTCATAAATTATTCTTTTCTTTGCAAAATAAGTATTTGTTCCAACATTTAGTTGTTAGGTCTCGTAGTCCTAAACATAAATGATTATAAAATAAAAGGGGTGTCCCTTTTATTTATTTTTTCTTATTTTTGAAGAAATTGGTCAGAAGTTTTAATAAATTGGTTTTCGTGGTGCTGCAATGCTCCATTGTTTCTCATAAAATGCCCTTCAACAGATAAATGAGATTAGGGGGTCACAGACATAAAATTACCCTTGTAACTTAATAGAGAGTTATTGCAGAAACTGTTTTTGGCATTAAGCAGTATTTAAGACGACCTTATTTGAATACTCTCATACGTTATTTATGATTCTGACAATAGTTATTGCAAGTCGTAATTTATGTATCCAAATTAAGGGCTTGTTTACGTTTACTTTATTGTTTTGTATTTCTACACTTTCACTAGAATATTATGTGCTTTTATAATTTTGCTCCGGAAAAAACTGGGAAAACAGCCAAATAACCACGGAACACCAAGGTGAAAGACTAATGAAAACAAACAAGGTGCAAACGCAAACAAGCAACGAACATTTTAGGTTAAGTCCTACTTTCACAGAACACTAGCGTTTTCTGACAAATCAGAATTTATTTTAAGAATTGTGACAAATAAGGTAAAAATAACGTATATTATGGTATACACAATAAACAAAAATAAAGGAAAATAACCTTATTATGGACGACCTTATGTCAAACTACGACTGCGCATGCTCAAATGTCAAAATAACGTCAAAAAAGAGCGCGACGTTATTTATTTCTGCAATAACTCTCTATTATTTAAATTGCATACCTTTATCAATAACATCAGAAGACACACAGCAGGGACACGTGTCAAGCTTTACACACCTCCCTGGACCTCAATGTGATTACCTGGATAAAATAAAATAATTTCAGGTGATTGAGGACTTCCACAAGCTGGATATAATGATTACGAAGTTTTATTAGAACCACCGACACAGGAAGAATCCGAAAAAACTATAAACCCATTAAAATCTTTATGACTATAACATAATTAAATAAAGGCAAGAAATCAAATGCATTTTCCATTATTATATTATATGTATATTAATATTTAGTATACCCACCTTGGGATAGGATGACTTTCTGAACTCTCCTGCTCATCGAATCTATGAGTTGGCAGCAGAGATCATGGGTTACGACTTCATCCCACGTTTGTTGAATCTTCTGCCAAAGTGCCTCCCTATTTTCGGGTACGAAGTTCTCCATTGTCCGCGCCATTCTGCCCCACACATTCTCAATGGGATTCAAGTCAGGACTCTTCGCCGGCCATTGCAACTTTTCTACGTTGTTTTCGGTGAACCATTCGCGAACTATTCTTGCTGTATGCACAGGAGCGTTATCATGCTGGAAAACGAAGCCATCGGGATACATTTCCGTTGCAGTTGGTAACAATCCGCCTTCGAGTATCTCGCAATAGCGAGCTGCTGTGAAGCGGTCGTCGATTCTCCAACAAATGCCAGGTCCACGGTAGCTTATCCAGGCCCATATGTTGACGGAAAAATGCCCACTCCTTTTCCTGGGTGACACAAATCTTTCGTCATATCTTGAACTCACCGAAGGTCTATATACTCGCACTTTGCCATTGTAATGGCTTTGAAAGATCTTTTCGTCGCTAAATATTACCTTCTCCCAATAATGTGGCGGTAAACGCTGAAACTCTCGGCATATCTGCAACCTGACTTCCTTATTAGCCTCGGTCAGCTGAATTTTGTTGCTGGCCGTGCGAGATTTCAGATTGGCTGCATCTAATCTCCTTCGGGCAGTTCTAACACTTGCTGGAAATTGTGTTGCAGATACTGCTTCAACGGCGGATTTAAACGGATTTGCAAGGCAAAAATTAGCTAGTTGCTCATCTTGTTGGTCAGACGTAATTTTCAGATTTCCTCCTCTATGTATGTTTTCCACGCTTCCGGTTTCGTCATATTTCTTCTTTATATTGAAAATGGTGCTTTTAGATACACCAAATTCTTCGGCCAGTCGGGAAATAGCCCAACCATTTTCTAGTTTGGCGATGATACGGTGCTTGACGGATTCACTCAAACGAGGCATAACGAACACTGTTAGTTACTCTCTCGAATTAGGATACTGACTAAATAATTTTAGCCCACCCACCTTAGTATTTATACAAAGGGCTAGGAGCAGGTATAATCGATATTTTCAAAATCTACATCCAATTCAATATTACAATTATTAAGTTAATCCCCTAAATTTAGTTATATTAAGTGCAGGTAGGTATAATTAATAAATACCTATTTAAAAAGATATAAATATCTATGCTAAAATATTTCAACTCAGGTAATCCGATAATCCATTAATTTTGTGCCATACATTTTCTAATTAATATTAAGAGCCCCCATATCTACTTTTAAACATATTATACAAATCCTTGAAATCTTTAATTTTTGAGATAATCGCTTGATCTGTTTTTTGTCCGAAAGGACTTCAAAAGCCGCTTATTTTAGCAATCCTGCCATTTTCAAATTGCAAATCCAGGGCCGGCTACGATTTTTTTATTCCCCCGATTTTCACAAAAACCATTTAGCCATTTTTTTATTTAAAATCTGACACCACAGCGTCAATCAGGACAGTCGAAAACCCTTTATATACCAAATTTGAACAAAAAATATAGAGAGAGTTCTATTCTACAGGATGTCAAAATTGAGCAAAATAGGAAATTTAAAGAAACCTCTTCAGGCATCTCTGGCGAGTCAAGTCATAAAAATTCAGCATTTTCAGATGGGGCAGAGAAAAATACCCTGTATTGAATCTTTGCACACCAACACTTTGAGTGGTTCTGTTGACAATTAAACTATTTTGACGGGATTCCATGGCACACTTGACTCGCCAAATGCCTGTAAATTTCCTATTTTGCTGAACCTTGACATCCTGTAGAATAGATCTCTCTCTAAATTCTTTGTTCAAATTTGGTATATAAAGGGGTTTTAGGGGGATCCTGATTAACGCTGTATTGGTAGATTTTAAATAAAAAAACACTCAAAAATCGTAGCCGGACCTGGATTTGCCTTTTGAAAATGATAGGAAGGCTAAAAGAAGCGATTTTTGAAGGCCTTTCACACAAAGAATGTTCAGGGATTATCTCCAAAAATAAAGATTTTATTAATTTGCATATGTTTAAAAGTAGACACCCTGTATATTAAATTATTGTTTTTGAGAAATTCTTCGGAATTCTATTGTGGCTCAAATTGACTATGGATTTACCTAATTTCATATTCCTAATTAATACAGGGTGCTGGCAGCAAAGGAAGGAAACTCGAGAAAAAGCAACTTTTATTGTGGTGTTGATTCTAATCTCAGCCTTGATATTTATTATTTTTTTATTTCATTATCATAAATACTAGACGGTATAGTAACATGATAAAATAGTACGAAATATTAAATACCAACACTGGGGTTGGAATTATTACCAGCACAAAGTTGCATTTTCCTCGAATTTTGTTCCTTTGCTGTGAGAGGCTGGAGGCTGCAATTTGCATTTTATGGTTCTATTTTTAGCAGACCGGCCGGCTGCAGACTCCAGCGCGATGTTGCCGTCTCCGCGCGCCCTGTAACGATAGCCACGAGAAACCTCTTCAGGTCGTTCGATACCAACTGTCCGCGACTGTACCTAATATGGTTTCCAGAATTTGAGAGAGGGGTACCTACATATTTTGCATTTTGCACACTTATTCGCCGTTTTTTAAATATATATTCGCGCTTCTTCGTCGGCATCGGCGAGATTCGTGTGACCCCGGCGGCCGTCGGCGGCGGCCGGCACGAGTTATTATTTCATATTATCTACACGTCTACACAGGAAAAAAAGACTGTTGTGATTTTAGTGAGTTCGTGTATATAGTCACTTTTCCATTACCTACTTTAAATATACAAGCAAATCCATGTGGTCCCAACAATATAATCTATACTTTTGACGTAATTGCAGATGAAGCAATAAGTTTAAAATAGTTTGAATTTCCGTTAAGAAGACGTATTGTCACTTCGATACTAAAATTGGCATACTACAATGAAAGCATAACCTCGGTTTTAAAATATCTTATGTTTTATTTAAACAATTAAATTTATTTTATTTGAATAATAATAATTCTCACCCTCAGACTACTCCAAACTATATAAGAGTACCCCAGAAGCAACTGAAAAAACATTATAATTCATTTTATGAACAAAATAACTTAATTGCAACTTTTATATTCATCAATGTAAGTAATCATAGTCCAAGCAAATTGTCATTTTTTTATAGAGATAGAAAAAAAAATGATTCTTAACAGGTAGATATTTTCAGGGTTGGTTGTGGGTAGCGTCCTGAGTATAACCCCAAAAAATCACCGTCGAAGTCGTGTTACGAACCCCGCAATAGGAGTGGTTTTGCAAACATTTTTTTGCAATTTTTTCTCATGTGTACAATTTTTTTAGTAGTATAGAGTAAGTAAGTAAGTGAGTATTATAGAGTCAATTCCAGAACACGCTATTTATTGAAATAAAATATTACATTTAAATTATTCATTAGAATTCAATATCAATTGTAATTGAATTGATTATTGTTAGTTACAAAAAAGCTTCTGCTTTAGTTTGAGGAATAATATCTCATATTGAATTAAACAGGGTTTTTTTACAAAGTGACAGATTTTTCTCAGTGTAGTACCCACGGCCTGCCCCTCAATCGTAGCACTATGAAGGGGCAGGCTGGAGTGGGGAGTCGTGGGGACCAGAGGAAGGAAAAGGATAGGCATATCTAATCGAGCGACGTTTGTCCTGAATTGAGTCGGGCAGTTCGGGCGGATTTCATAAGTATCGTAGCCTCTTAAGTTGACTTTAAGTTTTCTACATTTATTATCATATGAAGCTTCGGCCTATTAATGGGAAAGGTTGTTTTGCACCCTCAAGGTGAACATTTAACAAATGTACGCTACGCGTGATCACGTGAGGTAATATCAATTTCATTAAATAATATATATATGTGCCTTTATTATTATATGCATAGAACTTTGAAAGGTACGGCGTGCCCTATATAAGTTTGTCAAAACACCTACACCCCCCTTTTTCTTTAACGGTCGAATAAACGTTGTCAACTAAGATTATTCTCCTTTTATTTATTCATTAGGTTCTCAGATCAATTCAAAAGCGATTCGAACTTGGTGTGGTCAATATAATTTAATCATAACCTTACTTTTTGAGAATTTATTCATTAAATGGTAATACATACTTAATTTTGTTCCATAAATAACTTGGTCAGTCTCATCGTTTGAAAAGAGTATCCGGACCACCGGTAAATTTTCTGATTTAGGTTGCCATAAATCAGTGGCGCACCTTTACCTTGAACTCGCATCCTAACGACTAGCTAGCTGGACATCCCTTGCTACACTCTTCAGCTACTCTTTTCCGAATAGTGAGATTCGCCTTGACCTTTAAACTTTCATCATTACTTATCATCATTATTGGCTATTTATTTATTTATTTTAATTTATAAAGAAAATAATAAAAGCTGAACGAGAGTGTGGCAATGTACCTACCTACTTAATAGCCCGAAATCTAGGTGTTTTCCATGCACAGAGATAAAATAGTCAGAAAGTCGAAACAACTATGGTAGAAAATTCAACGATCAAAAGAACTTACCTGAAGTTTGATCGTAATTATATGAGACGTGCAGTTTGAAGATATCATTGTAAAACCCTTTGTAGTACGTGTCTTCTCCTCCTACCGCGCACAAGTTTAAAAATAGAAGAGAGGGCGGGCGCTAACCACCCTCCTTGCCACTTATTGGCCCCGCTCGCCCGTATTGACTCATTAAGTTCAATGTACCTACCAAGTTTTAGCGACAACCATCAACCCCGGGTATGGGGGGGAGGGAAATGATATCTTCGGACTGCACGCCTCATATAATTACGATCGAACTTCAGGTAAGTTCTTTTGATCGTTGAATTATATTTCGGCGTGCAGTCTTCGATATCATTATAGAACACTATGCAGTTGTTTAAAGGACAGGTTGTCGCGGAACGTAGTAAATGACAATGCCTTACTTGCAATCCTTTATTATTTGAGCCTCTGGTTTTGAGGCAAAATAAAATATAAAGTTCCAAATACAAACCAAAACATAACTTTGCTTACAATGATAAATCTACGAAAGTTGGTATTAGTGACTCATGATGAATCGAACTGAAACAGAGTCTGTAAAAATTGATTTCCTCGGATAGCGGTCTATTGTAAAAACGCGCGAATGTGGATGAGTGCTCCGACCAACCCGCTGACCTTCGGATGACGTCCCAAGACACGCCCTTTCGCAGGGCTGCTAATGTTGAGGCGTGTCGCGTGGAATGAGCGGAGAAAAGAGAGACGTCGATCCCAGCATGTCTCAGTGTGTCCTTTAACCAACGGCTGAGACTCTGCCTCGAAGCTGGACCAAAGGGCTTGCGGTGAGTAATGAAAATATTATCGCAAGTAGTCGGTTGAAGATTAGCTGTTCTGGCTATATACTCAAAAAGAAAGGAGGCTACGCACAAACTTTTATCTTCCTCTAAAAAGGGGAGGCATAACAAGGTGGTTTTCTGCCAAGACCTGACGTTTTCACGAGGTCGGGGATGAAAATTTTTAATTCCGACTCTAATCTTTTTATGTTTGACCTCTTGATCAGAGACAGGGTTTGAGTCTTTTGTCCTGTGGCCAAAGCAAGTAGAGTAACTAACTTATATGAGAGGTTTTTCAAATTATCAGTTCGCAAGTCTTCGAGGTACCGCAAAACTTCTTGGGGGTCCCACGTCGTCTCGTACTTGGGTAAAGGTGGTCTAGTTTTATATATTCCCTTCAAGAAGCGTTTTAGATTGGCATTGTTCGAAATGTCGTGAGAAAAAATAATATTTAAAGCAGACCTATGTGAGTTCAATGAGCCATAGGTATTATTTGTCGTTTCTAATAATTCCTGTAGGAAGGTGAGAATTTGTGGAGTTTATAATTGTGTCCCAGGTTCTAGGAGGGAGACCCCTCAGTGAGAGACTCTCCCTGATTACTGTGCGACAACCAGGGTAAGGTGGGGCGACAGTGGACCGGGGTCCAGGTGCAAGGGCTTGCCTATCATCAGATTTACAAAGAGTGGGTACCAGAGCTGGGCCGGCCAAAGCGGAGCAACTACGATCCCCGTTGCCTGATCGTTGCAAATTTTTTGTAACACCCTCAACATCAGAGAGAAGGGTGGGAATGCATAAAATAGCCAATTTGCCCAATTCAGAGTGAACGCATCCACTGCTTCTGCGCCTGGATCCTTCTGCCATGAGATATATCTCTTGCACTTATGATTATCAATGGAGAATAAATCAATATCCGGTTGTCCGAACACAAGAACTACTTTATCAAAAGCCGTTTGGTTCAATGACCATTCTGTTTCTGGGAGGAGCATTCGCGAAGCCTGGTCCGCTTGGACATTTTTTGAGGAACAGATGTACGAGGCGAACAAGTGTAAGTTTCGGGCTTCACACCATGTCCAAATTTCTCTAGCTAGTTTATCCAAATTCGGAAATCGGACACTGCCTATCCTATTTACGTAGGAAAGGGCGGTAGTATTTTCAGTTCGAATTAAGATTCTACAATTTGTGATATGAGCTGCGGAACATTTTAGGCCGTAGTAAATGGCTTTCAATTCCAATACATTTATATGATTGTCTTTGTCGGGCTCAGTCCACTAACCGTAAGAACGCTCTCCCTGGCAAAATTCACCCCAGCCAGAGAGGCTGGCGTCCGTGAAGATTTCCATGACAAAAGTGTCGACTTTCATTTCATTAAACGTGTGGTTAATATTATTTTTCCACCAATGAAGATCCGAGACTAGAGAAGTCTACGTTCTTGTATCCATTATAATCACCCGCATTTTTCCTCAAGGCTAAATATTTCTTCCTCTCAAAACGTTTGGTGTACAGCCACCCATATTTCACAGCTGGGCAGGCCGAAGTTAAAAGGCCTAAAAACTGTGCAAATTTTCGGATTATACAAAATTTGCATTTTAGAAAGAATTCCAACTTCTTCATAATTTTTTCGCGTTTATCCAGAGGTAATTAATTGACACTCTGACGGAGTCAAAGATAAATCCAAGAAATTTTCACCTAGTGTTCGGAGTGAGGGCGCATTTGTCTTCGCTTATCAAAAACCCTAAAGATTTTCGCAGCGACAAAGTTAGATGGGTGCTCCCACGACATTCTGCCTCTGAATTGCCCAAAATTAAAAAGTCATCCAAATAGTTAATGAGGATTACGCCCCTGGCTCTGAGGTAGTGACAGACTGATTTCATAAGCTTAGTGAAAGCAAATGGCGCTGAAGCTAACCCGAAGGGAAGGCAAGTGAATTCGTATAGAATGTTGCGAAAGAGGAAACGAAGATATTTTCGGTGAGGTTTACTTACAGGAAATAAGTAATAGGCGTCTTTCAAATCGATGAAGGAAGCCCATGAGCGGTTTTGAAACAACCTCATTGCAGTCCTGGCATCCTCCATCTTAAAGTGTGGTGCCTCCACATAAGCATTTAACCGTTTAAGATTTAATATAAATATGAAGCGTTTTTTCCCGTTTTTATTTGTAGCAAGAAATGTACTGGAAATAAATTGCTCATTGACGTCCTCACATTTCTCGATGGCCCCGATTTTCAGGAGATTGCCTATATCCCTCTCCATGTGAAATATCTCCATAGGAGCCAGTATTTTATAAACAGGAGAGCAAAATTGCTCAAAATAACCGGATTAGAAGTAACTAGTTGCCACTCTTTGTAAAACTTCTGCAGACGTCCGGCGTAACCGTCCTGAGTACTTACCAGAGTCCCTATATTCTCTGGCGTCGCTCCTGGTGTGATTGACTAGGACGCGCATAACTGCGTCGTACCGCTCTTGGGAGTTGCTGCCCTTAAGGGTGGCCGCGTCTCGCCCATGCGACGGGCCGGGCGCTGTGGGTTTAAAGTCCCCTGCCCGGGGTTTCTAGCTTGAGTGGTACTCCATTGTGGGACTCGACGGCCTCGAATTGGGGCGGTGGGAAGTTTCTCAATTTTTAGATCCTTGCTCGCATTTACTAGGCTCTTCGCCGACTTAATTTTTCCCCCAAATCCGATCCAAAGAGATATTCTGACGGGCTGGATTTTTCTACCTCTCCTTTGAAATCTTTATTTAAGAGGGGGTATATCAGATTTTTTTCTCGTAAGGGAAATGCGATTAAATAGGTTGGTCATTATTCTCCCAGAATCGGAAAGCGGCATCAGAAGTTGTTTCCTTACGGTTGATGGTAGATTATCAGTCGAGTCTAAAATGATATTTAGGGCTTGACCTAGCGCACAAATTCGCTTGCGCAAATGGTTTTGAAGCTCTAAATAAGAGCTGTCGCGGGCCTGGTTTTGTTTGTCCAAAATTGCTCCAATTTCGGGATTCAATTTCGGTGGATCCAAGGATGGCAAATTTTTTGGTATTGTATATTTGGTTAGGAGTGTGGAATATCGCCCTTCGGTAGCCTCTCTGTAATGTAATGGCGCCATCTGGAGACTAGTTTCTCGTGCAAAGAGAAATTATTCTCCTTTTGTGTTTCCGGATTGTCCCCCAGAATTTCAAGGAGGTCGCCAGGTAGAGATTTGCTAGAAATCTCGAGAACGTCCCCACCGACGCTTCCTGCATCTGAATGTGCGGATACGTGGATACGGCTAGGCGGGAACGAAGAAGATAAAGGGGAATCATGGCCTACTCGACCTCCCCGGCCACTGTGTGCTCCGCCCCCCTCCTTTTCCTCCTCCGCTGCCCGCGGCGGCTGACGCGCTGCTGTAGGGGAATGGCCACGCCCGCAAACCGCCGCCGGCGCCGTCCGGCTGGACGTTGCACGTGGCGCTGGCGTGGTACGCGAGGAAGCGTGAAGCCTTCGATGGTCGCCGAGAAACCGATCGAGACCGGCTGCCCGCGCGGTCCCGACGTTTCTTTGAAACCGACACTGCCCGTGATCGGTTCGAAGGGGATCTGGAAAGGGACCTGTGGCGTCGCTTTTTTAGTTTCTTCTCAAGCTTTCGTAAACGTTTCGCGAGGTACCTCGGGTCCACCCGACCCGGGCACTCGCTTGACGAGCTCCTCTCCCTCTTCGTTTTACCCATTCTAAACCTAAAGAGAGTGCTGGAGTGTTATATTATATCGGATAGATGTAAAGAATAGTTACCCTATGTCTATTTATGGCTAAGTATGAACGCTAGCACAACGGGCCTCCTGCGCAGTCGATATTCCGCGGCGCGGCGGACACTCGTACCATCAAGTGGCACGGAGGGTGGGGAGCGCCCGCCCTCTCTTCTCTCTTTAAACCAGAGAACACTTGTTCTCTGCTTTAAACCTTGTGCGCGGTAGGAGGAGAAGACACGTACTACATAGTGTTCTACAATGATATCGAGGACTGCACGCCAAAATATAATGTGGGGTTTTATAAGGCTAGCAGTCATATTCTCTAATCGACTATAGAGGAATCATCAATATGCTATGTGTCGTCGTTGTGAACCGAAGTGATCGCGAAAACAAAAGTTGGCAAAATGGTTATAATATCTTATTGTCCTGAATCTCAACAATCACAGTCCAAACTCGTTGCCTTGGTTACCACCTTTATTGTTTAGTCTTCGAAAATCACAAATAAATTTGTCAGATTACTGTCGCTGTCCAAGAATATTCTTTCAGCTCCAAAAATCGCACAAAAACGCTTTCTAACATTTCACTTCCCCCAGGGCTTATATATTCAAAAGGAAGACTGGAGAATACTCTAGAATATTCCTGGCCAATGATAGTTCACCAATCATAAAGTTGTAGCAAACTTTCTAGAAATTTATGGAAAATGGGGCCCTGGGGGCCTCAGGCCAACAAAGACGTGACGGAAAATGCCTTTAAATTAATTACAAAAATTATAAAACTGTAAGTAGAATACCCAAACTTAAAATTTATCTGCTAAATCTTTGAGTAGGTTAGCAAACCGTGCGGACATATTCATTGAAAGCTCATATAACAACTTTAGAGGCATTTTTCGTTACATTATATAGCAATATTCGGGTCACCAAAATCAATTCCAACACAAGTACAGACAGAACTCCACAAGAATTATTGTTGACCACGGAGGACGCAAGGCTTGTTTGAAATCAACTCAATGAGTTCTACAAATATTAAATTGGACGTGAACAATATCTACAAGTTTGGGATCAGACTGTATAAGTAATATGTATACTATAGAATAGATGCCGGAACCAATATATCCAGGTTTTGATTGACATTTGTTAGCAAGTAAACCTGCTGTGACCCGCTATTTAAATATAAAATTGACATTACCGTTCGATATCATTTCGTAGAATCGCACTAGTGATGTCTGAGTAACTCCCAAATTCTGAAGTCTGAGAGGAAGGGTGCTCGTGCTAATAGAGCTGATCCAGAACTATTTGTATACTGACCTATTCCAATAAACGGGGATGTTTTCGTCTTTAATTGAGCTTTATGACAATACGAACTGTAAAAACTGAATATAAAATCACATTTTTTGCCGTAGCTAGCGCAGAAGATCTCACTTTCTGAAGTAAAGCATAAGGATTGTCTAAACAATGCATTCACTGTAATCAAAAAATTTATCTATAATTCAGGTAAAATAAAAAATATCTAAATATCGCAACGGATTTTTTGTGTTAAAACTCCGTTACCACGCTTTAAATAATTATTACTAACCTTTGGAAGCATAATTTTGACTATTTGTTTTATTATACTAAAATTCCATCTAGCGGAGACTGAATGTACTGCACGTCAATATTGATTTTAAATTATACGTACAACTGGGTTCATTATCTCATATATACAGTGTCTGCCAGAAAGTTGGATACAAAGGGGAATTTTCTTTATTTGAAGTTTCTCAAAAAAAATTATTCTTGATAAAAGTTGGTGCTTGTGCTTAAACTCAAAATCCACCCGCAAAAATTTTGAAATTTCGATTCGTATACAGGGTAGGTTGAAAAATATGAAAATTCCTCAAGAGTAAAGTACCCCTATTTTCAGAACTACATCAGAGTGGCACTAAGAAAAGTTGTTTGGAATCTCAAGACAATGCCAAATATGAATTCACAGCCACCTACTCAAAAGAAAAAAATTCACACTTTTTGCATTTTTTATTCATCCCGCTGTATATTTTTTATTGTTGAATTCTCATTTATTATAAATAACTCTTAAACTTAACTTTCACTTATTAAGTGTTTTTAAGATGCTAGTTAAATGTAAACAAAAATCATTGGTATCGTACTGTCATGCTCGAAGATGTGCCTCAAAATACATATCTAACATTATGTATTATACAGCGTGATGAGAAAAAATGCGCAAGTGTGATTTTTTTTTATTTTGAGTAGGTGGCTGTGAATTCATATTTAACATTGTCTTGAGATTCCAAACAACTTTTCTTAGTGCCACTCTGATGTAGTTCCAAAAATAAGGATACTTTACTCTTGAGGAATTTTCATATTTTTCAACCTACCCTGTATACGAATCGAAATTTAAAAATTTTTGCGGGTGGATTTTGAGTTTAAGCACAAGCACCAACTTTTATCGAGAATAATTTTTTTTGAGAAACTTCAAATAAAGAAAATTCCCATTTGTATCCAACTTTCTGGCAGACACTGTATAATAAAGATAGAGTGCGTGTATATTGGTTCTAAGTTCTTCTCGCTAAGTTAGCTGGTACGTTCATAGTTTTGATCAAGGTAAGTAATAACCCACCAAGGTACATTTTTGCAAATGCTTGGAAAACTTCGCTTGTTTCACTCCGAGATTTATTGAGTCAGTGCTCAGATTTATGTAATCTGATCGGACACTTGGTTCTAGTTCTTTTCTGGTGAGGACTACAGGTTTGAGCTGCAATATGTTTTCATCTGTACTTTGTATTTGAGCTTGATATTTTCTAATAAAGCTACGTCCAAAATCTTCTTTATTAAGGGTCTTCTATACTTAATGAAAACACTTGCCTTCAACACTTTACGTTTGCAAAAGGTTCCAAGACTATTGTCGGCAACACAATTTTACAATTACAAATTTTTAGCCTGATAATTGAAGCATACCAATTACTAAATGCTAAGTAGTCACATCTCATCAAAGGACGAAGAAGAGTAAATTATATTGTCACCAATGTGACATCTGTGGACCAGTGACCGAATTAGTCAAACCAATTTCTACTCAATCAAAACAAGAATAAACATTCTACAAATTTATAAATACATGGGTAAATCAATAATAAAACATTCGAGGATTATTCAATAAGGTAAACACTAGATAGATTGAAGTCCAATCGCCGATTCAGCAAAATCTGCGGGTATAAATTATTTGTCCCCAGCCACAAGCTGGGCATCAGTAGAGACCGCTTATTAGCAGCTACTCGATCACTGACCACCCTCGGTGGTTTGGCCTGGCAACGGATCCCGCTTATTAGCCTCCTTGTCTAGGTCGGGCTCCGAGGGGCAGACGACAGCACCCCACGGGTAGGTACTGTTGAAGTCGTCAGCTGGTCAGCAGCGGCATCGCGCCGCCGGGTCAAGGGCGCAGCTATTCATAGCGCCCCGGTCACTTACAAGTACTATCGGTGGCGTCGGTCCACAGTCCGCGATACGCCTGACATGGTCAGGATGCTGTTGGGAATGTACGCTTCATCAGTGCCAGCGACCCTCCCAGTGATCCCGGCAAGCCGTGGGGTCAGTCCAACCCTCCGGCACACACGAAAAGTGTGACAATATTATATTGATATAAGCATATATAGTCGCTGAACAATTGCAATAAGCGAGTTCGATCCTGAGTTTAGCAAGCAGCAACTACCGAGGCTAAGAGCGCTTGACCAACAGAAGCGCGGGTGACGAGGTGACTACGCCGTGTGCAATATTATTGTCCACTGACTTTAAAACGTAAATAGCTCCTCTATAATCAGTGACACGTCGCAAGTTATTTTTTATTTCTCAAGCTTTCCTTGAATTAATTGTGTTTTGCGACCATTGAATGATACCAACATATATCAACATATAAGTATTTATAGGTCCTGACAAATTTGATCTCATTTAAATTGATCCAATTGTGTTTTGAACCACATTAATTCGACCAGGAGTTTTTCTTTCCGCTTGCATTTGTATTTTTTTGTATGCCATAGTTGGGTGCACACCATTCGTCCAACAGGAATATGTTTAGTAATAAACTTAGTTAACACACTATAGACGTATTATAGACGTATTTTCGCGAACCAGGCTTAGGCAGGTTTTGTTTTATTTAAGTCATGAAAATATACAAGATTTTGATGGTGTTAACTTTATAATGACGTCACCGTTGCCTTCCCTCTGATACCTTGCCTCGTGAAAACGACAGATTTTGGATAAACCTAAAAAGATTTTGTATAATTTTGCCCGCGAAAACACGCTTTATATTAGATCTGTCAGTATGTATGTGCAGAATAGGTTATTCGCCCCTACAATTCAATGCTCATCGGTACCGAAGAAACATGTTGATCTAGGAGAGATTACCATAAATTCCATACTCATCGAAATTTGTAGGTAGACAGAACTAGGACAACATTAACTTGAGCACCACGTAAACACTCTAATGAAGCGCAATGAAGTCAGTGTTACATTCAGAAGGAATTTCAGTTTCCAATTTTTCTGAAGAGTTTTTTATTTATGCTAAATACGATAATAGGTATTTTGGATAGCTTCGCAAACACTACCTATCACTCCATATAAAATAAAATATTTTTCTTGAAATCGGCAGTAAAGTGTCCCAAAATCGTCATTAAAAGCTCAGAAATCGGCACTGAAGTAACCCATTATTGTATTACGATTTTTTCAATAAGTAGGCCTTGGCGAGATGTAAACATCAAACGTCAGACGCGGAGCAATCGCCCGTCAAAAGTTACCAAATATTCAAAACCCGGCTAATAAAGGCCCATTTAACTATTCGTACACATTGCGAAATTGTTACCTATAGCAGCACAATCTATCAGTATAAATATTTTAGTAGGTTTGAATGTCAACAGATTTATTATGGAGGCTGCACAACAAGCAGCAGTTTGGTTTTTCGGTTCGAAGCTGCCGTGTCTTTGTCATAGTTGACCTAAGTAGAGCGATCGTCAAAGTCAAGCAACGCCGCGCGTAGTCGGTTCATGGACGGGTGATCCCTTATTATTATTATTTTCTTGCCTAATAAAACATTTTTTTCCAGAGGCCTCGGCAACTAAATTCCACATGAGTCATAAAAAGTTGAACTTCAGTGCCTTGGTATATAAATAACTATTTTGCCTCTGGGTGAAGTTACATTCGGTGGATCATGCTGTTGCTTTATTATCAAATATTTTTCAATTCAAAAATTCTTGAATAGAAAAATTATTCAGATTCTTGTAAATTGAAACAGGTTTAAAGTTACAAGAAAGTTTGGTAGAAAGGATTTGTTTGTTTTAAATAGCAAAAAGATTTATTTCACAGTACAGTGAAGTTATATCTCAACCTACAAAATTTTAACAAAATACTGAAATATTGGTAATGTCATAAATGTCATTTATTTCATGTTTCCTCGGCCTACTATACTATAGAAAAAATTTCAAAACCTTGTAAAATCGACCCTGCAATGTACGTAACCATTTTAAAGGATGCTAAATAAGATGGCGGTGTCAACTTTTCGATAAAAGCAATCGATAGAATTAAAATTCTTATGAGAATATGACACGATATTTCTATTATTATAACTTTTAGATACATCCTAATATCCTGAGTCTTAAAAATAAGTTTTAAAAACTTGTGTAAGGAACATATTAATTTTATTGACAGATATTAAAGGCGTCTCCATTTTAATTTATCAACTTAACGACTTTTGTGAAATTCCAGAAACAGATCGAAAACTGGGTTTACAGCTTTAATAAATTTGATATAGAATAATCTCAATTCAGCTAAATAAATTTAATGATTCATTTTGACGATGTATGTTACAGCCATAGTACATCTGGCTTGCAAATTGCTGATGTTATGTTTGATCCAATGTTTCATCTTCGGCTTATTACGTTTCGCACACATTTTCTTAATTAGTCCCTAACGTCTTTGTTTATGTTTCTGAACTCAATTTTCAATAGGACGTTTAGTAGACTGCATTTTCGAATAGAACCTTGTATTTCATCAACAAACATGCGGTAGCACCTTTAAAAAACACCCAATACACGCACAAGGAGTTTCGTGTCTATAGATAGTTTAATAAATTGTATTGGAAGCTAATTTCATTATTGTGTAGAGAAAATCCAGATTCAATTTCAGGCATAGGGGCTCCGAGCTTTGCCTAGCATAATGAATTTTCACGCATATAATGGCGACGTTTCGTGACACGTGACTATAAAGGAACCTAAATGGAGGGCTCGAAGGTAGCCGTACAATTTGCGTTCAGTTCCTGTTTTTTCTATAAAAATAGTGGCGAGGGTACGGACTGACTGATTACGTTTTGACTATCCTTCGATTGCCGTATGTCAGTAGATAGGCACGTTAGATAATGTCTACAGAAAGGCCATTATTTTTATATCACTAATGAAGAGGGAAGATGCGTTAAATAAATATAGTATAAAGGCTTTTAAGTACTTTTTGTATTATTAGAATAATAACAGTTATGTAACAATAGAGATGTTCACAAACTAAGAAATTTATGTTTAAATGCCATAAAAAGTCAGTAAGAAGCTTTCAAATTAAATCTGGGAAATAGAAAAAACTAGTCAGTATTTTATGTAGAAAAAATGGCGGGAAGTATTTGCATTCATTGGAATTCGCGGAATGCTCTATTAGCGTCGCGTCACAGCCGAAATTGGGAAACGCGCCCGTCCCTGTCCTTTGTGCGTTACGACCATTGGAACTTTACTATCGCATCTTAAATATACTGTAACGAAAAATGCAAGTTTGCAATGTTTTCTAACCTACTCAAAGATTTGGCAGATAAATTTTAAGTTTCGGTTTTAGACTTACAGTTTTATAATTTTATGATTAGGTTGGAGGCATTTCCCGTTACATCCTTGTTGGCCTGAGGCCCCCAGGACCCCATTTTCTTTTAATTTTCATCGTTTTCCCTGTAGAGCTTCCATAGGTTTCTAGAAGTATACTAGAAATTTATGATTTTTGCATCTGTCATTGACCAGGAATATGCTAAAGTAGTCTCCAGGCTTCCGTTTGAAAATATAAGCCCTGGGAATTGGGCCTGATTTGGAGTTGAAGGTTAGTGTTATTGTGATTTTTGGAGCTGATAGAATATCCTTGGTCAGTGACAGTATCTGACAAGTTTATTTGTGAAGGCTAAACAATAAAGGTGGTAACCAAGGCAACGAGTTTGCACTGTGATTGTTGAGATTCAGTACAATACTATAATTTCTGTTTCCACAATAGGCGTCCCAATAGGAGGGCAATTTTTCATTTAAATACTGGCAAATGTTTAAATTCAAATCAATAATTACTACATTGTAGATCAAAGTTTTCTCCTTCAACAATGCTGCAGCCACAGGGATCCCAGGCAGCCCATTACCGGATTCATCCCTTTTGGGAATCATCAGATGGACGTAGGCAACAATCCTGGATGGATAACGTTCAAAGGATAGAAACAACACAAACAACTGCTCCGAGGGCAAATACCCCTACCAGTATTGAACTACACTGTCGGTTCTCTATTTTCGTTGGGAATAACATTTCAGATCAAAGTTTTCAACTTCAACTTAAGATATTGCAATCTTCACTGTGACACGTTCTGACGGGCTGTAGACTCAGTGATCGCAGCCAGCCCATTACCGGTTTCATCCCTTTTGGGAATCACCAGAGGGACGTCGGCAACAGTCCCGTTTCAAAGGTTAGAAACAACAGAAACAACTTCAACTTCTTCGAGGGCAAATACCCCTACGGGCATTGAACTGTTGGTTCTCGATTTTCGCTGGCAATAACATTGCCGATCAAACTTATACCCCTGTTTCAACTACTTACGTCATCCTGCTACCATTATATATTTTATATCAATAATCAAATATTTTAATGAGAAATAGAAAGTGTAAAATAAATTAAAAAAAGTTTCATGTTGCTAGACCACTTCTTGTATACAATTAATAACCATTTATGTTCCTTTTATGGTCTGCATAACTTGATCTACATCCACATAGACTAATGTTCCCCTTAAAGTTCGAGAGTCCATTAGTCATTCTACCCATTTTTCGGCAAATCTACCGATTTGGCAGTCCATCTACCGATCTACCGAAAAGACCTTATTTTCTACCGATTTCCATTCTTCGGTAGGTACGATTTTAGTTTCATAATGTTAAGCAAGAAAATATATTTGTGTTTTCAATTTCTGATGGTAAATTATGTTTTTTTTTTTTTGAACTGGCGTTGCAACACTGTCTGGAGCGATCGACAACAGGAAAGGGAAGTCCCGAACTTTCTCTAGAGAGAGCATCTGCGCACTGCGCATTACGTTCGCGGCAGGTAGGGGGCAGGTTACATTGCCGACGTATTAATTCGCAAATCTTCTCGAATACGGCAGATACGGTAGTCAGAATAGTGCATAGGCTAATAATTATTAAACCAATATAACTAAACCAAAATAATTATTTTGGTTTAGTTTGTTCCATATTTTTCGAGTACCTACGCATTTTATAGATATGCCTAAGTGTAACAATGAGTAGTAGTGAAGATAGTAATTCGACTGTAGCCGAGACTCCAAAAAATTAAGAAAATTAAATATTCTCAATTAGTAGATAAAATATTATTATATATATATATATAAATAATACAGGGTCCTACCACTTTTATGTGGTAGGACTTTAACATTAGATAGAAAAAGATAATCTAAAATGAAAATTTTATATCAACATATATCGGGGAAAGCTTAGTTTCCGAGATACAGGGCGTTGAAGTGTTGGAAAAAATATGAAGTATTTTTTACACTGTCCGAACCAGTGGAGATATTTAAACCAAATTTGATGTGTAGTACCACCTTTTTGACTACGATATTTAGTGATAATATGAAGGTCCTGAAATAACCAGTGGTGGAGTTATGGGTTTTCACTATCACTAAATTTAAAAAGTAATTAGTACGGACCTGTCTCACATCAACGTAAATTTTTTTTTCGTAAAGTTCTTTCAATTCTCTACAAAAAGTGTATCTTGACATTTTTTTGTATCTGCCACGGTTGTGTAGTAAATAAATTATTTCGTTTCCATCTCAGCCTTGTTTGCCTAAAAATGTGTTTTCTAAGATTATTGATAAATATCGCAAATAACAGAAATTAATTATGGAACACTTATCGGATTCAGCTATTTTATTTTTAATTTTATGGAAACAATTTTAAAAATAAACTGGCACTTGGTTTGAGGTACATTACTTTATTATCATTTTAACATTTTTATCAAATCTAGAATTATTTCTTAATAATTTTTATAATTCTAAATTTGTACAACATTCAACAATTGTTCAAAATGTGATCCATTCTGTTGCACACATAATTCACTTCGACGCCTAACGGATTGAACAGCATCGATTAAATTGCCATTTCTCAATTCATCGCACGCATTTCTGATACGATCAATAAGTTGTTCCCTTGTTTCTACAGGAGTCGCATAGACTTGTTCTTTTAAAAATCCCCATACGAAGAAGTCCAGAGGTGTTATGTCCGGAGAACGTGGTGGCCAAGCGACCGGTCCCCCTCGTCCGATCCACCTATTTGGAAAGTTATTATTTAACCAGTTCCTCACATTTCGGTGAAAATGTGCAGGACAGCCGTCAAGTTGGAACCAAGCCAACAATCTTAAGTTTAAAGGAATGTCTTCCCACATATTATTATGCTCAGCTACTAAAAACTCCAAAAAATTGTCACCATTCACTCGCTGTGGCAAAAAAAGGGTCCAAACAGATGATGGTTGTACAGTCCAATCCAAACATTGACACTGAAAATTTCTTGGCCGGATTGCATGTGGGTTTTCTTGTGCCCAAATATGCTGATTATGAAAGTTTACTACTCCACGACGAGTAAAACACGACTCGTCCGTCCATAAAATGTTATTTAAAAATTGTCTATTTCCTTCAATTGACTCCAAAATCCATCGGCAAAACACTAATCTTCTTTCTGCATCGCCGGGCCTTAAACCTTGTACGGGTTGTAGATGATACGCATGCCTGTGATCTCTTTTTAAAGCTTGCAAAATTGCAGACTTTGAAACACGTAGGGCCACTGACACTCTTCTGCTACTTGTTGTAGGATTCCTATCGAATTCACGAAGAATCTCATTGTTGCGTCTGACTTGTTGGATATTGTTTTCATTTCCTCGTTCGACGATTCTAGTTCTCAGACCGCGAGTTCTGAATTGCCGGTGCATGTTAACAAACACCGAGGGACGCGGATGGCGCCTATTTGGAAATCGCCTCCGGTATTCTCTGGCTGCTTCCGCAGAGTTCTCATTTGCAACTCCATAGCAGAAATGGATGTCAGCCTGCTCTTCATTTGTAAATTGGAACGGCATTTTAATTATTAACAAAGACAAACTGCGGCGCTGCTACGTTCATCTACTGGATGACAGATTATTGTATTATTAACTGTCAATAAGATTTTCTTTTCCATGGCACACTTATCTTCACCAGTACGGCGATGCAGAAAGGACATTACTATTTTGCCGATGGATTTTGTAGTCAAAGGAAATAAGACAATTTTTAAATAACATTTTATGGGCTGAAGAATCATGTTTTACTCGTCGTGGTATAATTTAGAATTCTACAAATTTAGAATTATAAAAATTATTAAGAAATAATACAGATTTGATAAAAATGTTAAAATGATAATAAAGTAATGTACCTCAAACCAAGTGCCAGTTTATTTTTAAAATTGTTTCCATAAAATTAAAAATAAAATAGCTGAATCCGATAAGTGTTCCATAATTAATTTCTGTTATTTGCGATATTTATCAATAATCTTAGAAAACACATTTTTAGGCAAAAAAGGCTGAGATGGAAACGAAATAATTTATTTACTACACAACCGTGGCAGATACAAAAAAATGTCAAGATACACTTTTTGTAGAGAATTGAAAGAACTTTACGAAAAAAAAATTTACGTTGATGTGAGACAGGTCCGTACTAATTACTTTTTAAATTTAGTGATAATGAACCCATAACTCCACCACTGGTTATTTCAGGACCTTTGGGAAATTTGGTTTAAATATCTCCACTGGTTCGGACAGTGTAAAAAATACTTCATATTTTTTCCAACACTTCAACGCCCTGTATCTCGGAAACTAAGCTTTCCCCGATATATGTTGATATAAAATTTTCATTTTAGATTATCTTTTTCTATCTAATGTTAAAGTCCTACCACAAAAGTGAACCACCCTGTATAATTATTTAAAAAATAATGCGAAGAAAATTGAGAACTTAAAGGTTGGTTGAAAGAAAGTTCAAAAGGAAAATATTATGGTAAGTGCACGTCCTGTCAAAAAGAAATTAATATCAATAGTGGCAAAGGTGCTTTTCTTAAGCATAGAAACTCAAAAGTACATCAAACCAAAATAAAAATAATTAATAATCAACCATTTGTAAATTTACCGTTTCTCAGGGACGAACGAAGAAAACTGACATTATAAAACGGGTATTCGTTAATGAAAATTTTCAAAATATTTGTGAAGATTTAAGAAAAAGAGAATTGTCGCTGACTATTATGTCTTATAATAATATGATAGGGGACCACTTTTTGTCAGATTCCGTTAATAAATGCTGACGCAAACACTCTTTATAAACAAATTAATGATATATTTATATTAAATAAAATTCCATTTAAAAATAATCTTATTGGCTTTGTATCGGATCGTGCAAATGTGATGAAGCCGACCGTCTGACCAGTCTCAGTGTGATCGACGCGCCCTGAGGATGTCCCGTGCAGTCGAGGACGAAAGCTTGGAACGAGAAGTTTCGCTGACGCAGGGTCCATCAGCATGTATTAAATTTACATATTTCAGTCTAGATCTAGTACAGAAACAGCAGAAGTTCTACGAGAAGGTTCGCGTGAATCAGTGCAACCGGCATACCGAGTGACATGGTTAATGTTTTTTTTTCTGAATATGTTAGAAGGTGCAAGCAATAAAAAAAACGAACTGATGGTAAAGTTTCCACTTTCTCTTGCTTTCCCTATATCGGTTGGGACGCTGCAAATGTCTGACACAGTGCTTCGCTTCACTCATTCGTTCGAAGACGGTTGTCGGGAGTGAAATAGCTACAGTGAGTGACAAAACAGACATAACATTTTTTCGAATGTAAGTTCTTCAAATATTTTAAGATAAAAGCCTCGAATTAATTTTTTTTATTTTATCACTTCTAATATATACATATTAAGAATATAAACCTGACATAAACTTTACCAAAATAAAAATAATACAATTTATCACTATCACAATTTTATATGAACATAAAAATGTTAATAAAAGCGAACTCGAGCTGTGGTGTCTGACACCGATACAACATATTTATATTATATTCCTATTTATTATTTTATTTGCAAGCATTAGTCTTAAAACTTTCATTTACAGATTAGTAAACCAGTTTTAAGTAAGATCATAAAGTAATAGGGTGTATACTGTAACTGTCAGACTTTGACTTGACAATTTAATTAGTTATAAATGTATTAAAAATATATATAAATAAACTTATTCAATTCAATTGAATTTAATTTAATTGTTTCAGACATACATAATAATTCAGTGAAAAAGTACCTATGTAATAGTTTGACAATAATTGTGTAGCCAATATTCTCTTTTATTGTTGTAAACCACTTAAAAAAAGAATAATATTACAAGATTTTTAAGCTTAGACTGTTTTGTATTAATCAATAATTAAATACATTAAATCATACAAATTTGTAAAATGTACTAGTGCGCCCAATCTTTTTCATAAATCAACCTTGTATTGCTATTCCTATTATTTATAATAGGTAATTTTAATTAAACGCTATAGAGTGGATTGCAATTCAAAATAACCATTGCTCAATTACTAAAAATTAAAATCAGTAATGAATATAAGAAGCACAAGGCCGCGATAATAATAAAAAAAAATAGTTTAGTTTAGCCACATAATTTGACACTGAGAAATATTTATTCTTAATTTTTCTTTGGTATAATAATTGGTAATTACAAGTCGGCTACTGAATCCCTTATACGCGCTGCCGCTATTACTTGGATTGACATTATACATATTTTTATTCTATCATGTTATATACCCGTCCGTACGATAGACGCTAGTCTACCGCTCCGCTCTCCGCTTTATATCCAGCGTGCACCAGACTACTAGAGCCGCTTTATACCGAACAGGCACCGGACCGTCGGTGTGGGCTCCGTCTCAGGCAAAGGCGCCTTTAAATCGGCGCGGCCGCTTGCTTTCGCATCTGTCCTGTAATCTGTGGTAGAACATTAAACTTGGGGCACCCCAAGTTCTCGTTATTGTAGCCCCGCCGCCTGTACAGGTACATCCCCCCCTTTGTAGGCTACCTTCTGCTCACCGGCAGTCGCAACCAAACGTCGAAACTCTTCAACAACACTTTCCTGAGCTAGATCTGACTGGCAGTCGTAAAACTGCAAGGCATGAAGGTTCCTGGTTACCTACCTCGTAGAGCATGCATCCTTGAAGGTAAGAGCGTTGTAGTCCCCTGCTGTGGTTACGAGTTGAAGGCGAAAGAAGTTGTGATCAGTTCGGTAGTGCTCGGTGTGATCGCCGCGGAACGTACCATTCCCCCCCCCTCCTCCCGTGGGGCCGACGGAGGACGGCTCCGGTCGCGGCCGCCTGCCCGCTGGCGGTGCGCGGGAGTGGCGTTTCGAGAGTCGGGGCGTACACTCGCCATCCGTACGACCTATTTTCGTGACTAGAGTTCCGCGGTCCTGCGTGACCTCACTCGCGGCACTAAGCGCAGTTGTACCGTTGTATCCTGGTTCTGCAATAAATGTGTGACCCTCCAAGTCTTCTCTTTTCGCTACTTAAAAGAACCCATAAAGGTGAATCCGAGAAACAATCAAGAGTCAACCATCGCACCCCACAGAGTAATACTTGGAGGCGAATTCCCAAGACTCCATATCAAATATTCCTAACTCTTTGACTACAAATTTACCGTTGAGTGAAAGCCATCCGTATCGACTATATATATATATCTTAGAGGAGTCATACTTGAAGGATTCACAGAAAAATAATTTGAAAACTATACCTTCCAACTGTGCTAGTTGTAAAGCTAATTCCAAATACAACATTTCTTGTTGATGCTATAGTTCCTTTTTCTTCATTTCCATTTCAATCTTCAAATGTGACTTTTTGGATGCCCCACTAATTTTGCTGGCGATGAGTAGAACTTCTTTGTGTTTCGATGAATATTCTGTGGCTGCTGTCTTGTCTTTTCCAGTCTTGGACGATGATGCACAACCGGTTTCATGTATTGCAAGTTCTTCTTGTTCTTTGTTCTTTAAGTGTTCGCCACGCGTTAAAGATACTTCCTCAATATAATAATTGTTTTCCATAGTGTTCGTCAATTCATTCGAAGAATCAGATGTTCTAGACTTTGCTATTAAACAAAATTTTGTCCTTGTTTTTGTATTTTCTGATATTTGTTAAATTCAAAATTCTATAACATGAACATGTGAACAGGTGTCTTCTTTTATAGTGTTCTTATTTCCTCAACAATAGTACCTATATTGTATAACAATTAGGTATTAAATTTAAAACAAATTTTATCGAAATATCGCTTATCTACATTATTTACAATGCTAAAATAATATATGCATATAAAAGTCTTCCTATTTTATTCATAGGCTCCGTCCGAGAAATGTCAATATTTGATACATTCGAACAAAATATTTATTTATTAATAATTATCATACAATATGAGAAACAATAATAAGTTGACAAAAAATTTACAAATTTGATATAGAACCATAATTTTTAATTCTGAGCAACTTTCCTTTATAAGTGTTTAGCGTATCTCTTATCTACAAAGTGTTCAAGTTTTGAGAATGAAACTTGAAAAATCTATATTAAAATGTCGATAACCATATAAGGACTAGAAAAATGTATCAGAAAGAAAAATCTCACAAAAAATATACAATTATAGTGAGGTCACCGTAGGGATTTAAATGGGAAAAGATAAATTCAACGGCGTTGTTGCGTTGCACGCCATTTTTAAATATTTACTTGTAATGTAATAGCTCTAAACCACACAAAATATACGCTACGCGAAGCTTAAACTATCTATTCCTTTTCGATTGTCGGCGCCCCGCATTCTCAAGTGGCACGTAGCCCCGAACAAGCTTGAGCCGGCCCTGATCCGGCAGGTGCGCGTTGTTTTGAACATTTAGGGTGAGCGATACAGCAACGTCCAGCGCTACGCGGAAGAGGGATCTGCAGGAAATTATGCCGCATAAGATGAAATGATAGTTTTTTAATATTTTTGCAGCCTACTAAATGGCGCGAGGGATGAGACCATGATATTTGAATAATTTTGCAGACTACTAGTCCTGTTTTCTATAAATGTAGCTGTTATCAACTCACAACATGGGAGCAGTTCCTCTTCCCCTATTATTCCTTTACTTAATGGTAGCATGCATGTATCAATATATCTTTTGCTTGGCACCACTGACAAATATTTTTTGAAAATTTGACAGATCTGGATGTTGTACACTTCCCATTCGATTGATATAATAATAAATCTGTGGTGTTGTCCATTCGGAGTAGAATGTTACATTGTTACTAATTCTTTTGTAAAGGACTGAAGTGCGTAAAATGCGGCTTTCAATTCTAATTAATTTATGTGTGTTAATTTACCTCAGGAGTTAATCCAGCCCTGGGTTGATTGGTCTTTACAAAATGCTCCCCACCCTGTATTTGATGCATCGGAATATATTTTCCAAAGAGAATGAATCCTTCCTTACTTGATTTTCGAATTTCCTCACAGACATGTTTCGAAGCTGCTTGTTTTTTCAATAAGTTGCTTTTCGGCATTCCTATGAAAGATATTTCGTAGCCTTGAATCCAAGGTAATACGATATCATTGTTTCGTAGTAGCTTTTGCCACTCTTTAACAGATCTTTTAAGAATACCTGCTTGCATTATACCTACCGTGTTTACTTTTGAAGTAGGTATCTTCCAATATTCTGTTGATTGTTGCTGCTGCTGGTGACTAGAGGTAAAAGCCCTTGTGTCGCGGTTTCCTCTTTGCACTTGATGGCCCCCTCGAGTTTAAATACCTTGAAATTTTCTTTTGTTATTGGTTTCAAGTCCATGACCGACCTTTCAATTGTTTTGGCCGATTTCAGCTTTGTGGTATATCAGGTAAACGATAATCAATTGAAAAATGTACTCCAGCCGGTACTCGAACCCGGGACTCCTACTGTAGCTGTAGGCACTTAACCAATTAAGCTACCATCGGCTAGGTGCTATTTATTCCAATTGATTATAAGTAAGTAGTGGAGAGATCTAGAAGACTTCGGCGTCTTCTACAACTACTAGGTCCTGATCGTAAGGACTTTTTTGTATCATTTCCCACATTTGTTTATCTTTGTTTCAGGTACAAAAATAATTCGGATTTAAACCATAAAATGCATTCAAGAAATTTTGTAACTATTTATAAGTATAAGTTATAGCAAAGTTTACAGAATAAAATATTTTTATTCTGTAAACTTTGGTTATAGTAACCCACTTCTATAGCTAGGTAGTTTTGTTTCGAGCATACATGTCATTTTCTAATAAATATTACATATATATTTAATATAAATTATAAATCAATTGTGATACGTATATCATAAATGAATGGTATCAACTATATGGTGGTTTATAATTTAATACAATTTATTGTTTGTAACATACGATTAACGTATAATGAGTGCATTTAATCGAAAATTTAATTAGAATTTATTGCTTATATATTTGCAGCCAAGATAGGGAAGCGAATTTCTAAATAATTTTAAGTCCCAAAAACATTGTCGTTGGCATTGGGGTTGGTTGGCGCATTTTTTGAATTATTATCATTTTGGAAGAAATTTATATTATCAGCCTTGTCAATACCTATAGTTATTACTATTAGATTATTGGAACTAGATTGACCTAACAACGGGTCATATAAAAACGGTAGGTAAAATCAAAGCAGTAAATTAAAAGAAGCAGTCAAATTAGGCATGTCATATATAAATAGTTATACCTTCCCCCTATGCGGGGTAGGTTGGCGCGTCGTATGGGGTAGGTAGGCGCATGGCATTTCTGTTTGGTTTTTCAATTAGCTCTCAAGTAAAACCAAGACAACTTTTGAATTTTTTTATATAACCATTGAAGTAACATAATATCGTCTTCGAGAACAAAAACTAAACTACAAATATTTTACTGACGTAAGTGCCCGGGGTAGGTTGGCGCAATGCATGACCACGCTGCATTATCTTCGAAAACCTGCCACTATTGAAAATAACTTGGAGATATTTGGTGCAAAAAGGTCAAAGATGCCTCTTATAACTAACAAAAAAATAAGAAAGGTTCAACACTACTTACGTCTGATATATGACCAAAATTATCCAAACTCGAAAAAGTACTAAATCACACCGAAATTACCTAATCGTCGTTGACACTCGCTACATCAATACTGGCTACACCATTTCGAGTAAGAGGCACAGGCAATGTGTACTTATTGGCGAAGGAGGGAAGCGGCTTTCCAAAACGCTTTAAAATCAGGAAAAATAATAGTGCGTCAACCAACCCTTGCGCCAACCTGCCCCGGTCTCCCCTAACAAACTTTACTTATCAATCTTGAAATTTGATTTTGAATATACAATGAATATAGGGAAATTATACAAAAAATACATAAAAACACAACTAAAAGCTTATAAAAATAGGGTAACGTACCCACTCATTGGCCCTTTAAGGAAGTGACTCAAGAAAAATTACTTTGATTTGCACAGCAAAGATGACAGTGTCTGAAATTTATAGTCTGGGGTTGAGTAAAATTTTCTTTTTTCTATGACATAAGTATTTTTACTTATACTTTGAATGTTTTTACACGAAACTGGTTTTAATAAAAAAACAGGGAAACTACTAGTTATTGGCACTTTGCCTGTAGTAATCGGCATTAGCATGGCTGTAGTCATTGGCACTCATTGTCACGGCTCTTGCTACAGTTATTGGCATTCTTCTCACAGTAATGGAATAAATACTCAAAGGTATAGGTAAATGATGGTGAAAATCATTTGAAATAAACGTTTTTATTAAATTAACAAAATGGTAGGTAACATAAATAAAAATTGTTCAAAATAAACATTTTACCTAATGATTAATTTTTATTAAAGCCTGGTTCACGACTTAACTTTATCTTTATCTTTAATTTTTTATTTTATCTTCAACTCTAAGGAAATAAAGTACCTAGGTATACGTTCAAAGAGCAGCTTAGTTTAAGAATCACATACGCATGGGCAATTTCAAGGTACCTAGGAACATTTTTCTGTTGTTTTAATGTTTTTTAACTTCCACAACGTTTACGGCGCTGGCTTTAAATAATTTTTACCTTAAGTTGGCACACAAAGCTAGTTATTTCTGATTTGTGCAACAAAACAGTCACATCTAATTTAAAAAAGAATAACTACACAATGACATGCACAGTTTACACGACTTTAAAAAAAGTAAAGCTAATGTTGAATCTTGCCAACAAATAAATTAAAGTAAAAGTAAAATAAAAGCTAAAAGTTCCGTCTGAACGCTGGCATTATTTACCACGTATTCAAGTTTTTAAAATTAAAGTAAAAGCTAAAGATAAAGACAAAGTAATGTCATGAACCAGGCTTTAGGCGTGTATTAGTGCTGATGCTAATAACTGCATCTTACTAATTAATTGTAAAGTTTTAGTTATTGGCAGCAGTGCCGATCATTGCTCGCAGTACATATCCAGGGCCTAGTAATGGGCACCCTTGTATTTTTAAAAACCGCTGCAACGAATATGTTATAAAGAACAAAAACATTGACTAAACATCATTATTTACCAAGGCAATACAAAAAAGAGGAGGTTTAACGGGAAAATTGCTAGTAACGCACATCAGACTCTTGCTTGCATTCTTAAGAAAATGTTAAGGAACTGGCCTTGAAGGATGCAGTCAACAATCACACGCCAACTTCTGCTGCTATATTCAAAGACAGAACAGACGCCTACATTACCCACAAACAAGATTGCGCCATCTATCAAACAATGTCTGATTTATAACTACAGTTCACTCCTTTGCTACTAAAACATCAAAAATATATTTAAAGTGCCAATAACTCGGCCTGTGCCGAATACTAGGGCATTCACCTATACTGTGTTTATATAAACATAGTGATCGGCATAGAAATTTTTACTTACTGATACTTCTATAAATCATATACCGAACTTCTTCTATCCCAGAAACTATGATAACCAAATAGAAATATTGAACAACAACGTTAGATCGATACACCATATAGAGTCATGTAACTCAAATGAGATACATATTGTGTTCACTTGAAACCTAGCCACCTCAGGTATTTCCCAAAATAAAAATAAATTTAAAAATACCCGAGACCCATCGATTTTTGTTGCAAGGGGGAACTTTTTTAATGTATAATGCTTACTCATCCCACAAAGCCCCACCAATCTCATTTTAAAGATAATTTTGCCAGGAATACAGAACAGTTTCATTTTTTTAAAATCGGTTAAAAAATAATACAGTCTAAAAATCACTTGAAATAATGGTAGTGTTTGAAAATAATAATAACAATAAAAAATTGTTTAATATGTGAATGTTAAGAATGGTAAGCTCGCGCGTCAAGACTTGTGCACAGTTGCCAATTGCACAACATATCGTAAATTTATTTGTTTTTTTACTTGTCCACAGAAATTATTTCAAAAATGTAGAAATTCTGAGAAAATCCTAAAAGGTCGATATTTTTTGTGGTTTTTAAATTTTCAGGGAAACATTTTTCTGTTGGGACTATAAAAACATCATGCTCTAACTTAATTTATTACCTTTTTGACTCGCTTTTTGATTTTCTAATGTAAATCATTTTCTTTTGTGAAAAATATCATTATAATGTCATAAAATGTATTGAGAATTAACACTGTGCACAAAATGCCACCAGCACAAGTTTATTCTGTTCGTGAGCATCAGATCTTAGCATCTCCTAGCCCGTCGGTATAAGAAATTTGTTGTGATACAGTAATAACCTCACTAGGTTATAATAAAACTGCCAATTTATGGTGGGGTACCTACTTCTGTAAGATTGTGGTAATTTTCTCGTGCAGCAGGCGGGTTCTACCTGCGCTGTCGCCTGTCGTACACAGACCGTGAGAGCACGAGCATGGTGTGGATGGTGTCCAAGAATCTGGCGGTTCACAGCGTCGATCCACGGGAAGAGTACAGAGGCACGTGCACGTCGTGCACTTCCCTCTGCCTTCCACTCGACACTGTCGGACGTGGCGGATGGCCGGGGGGCGGTACTGGGTACTGACACTGACGGTGGCGGCCCGGCCTGCCGCGGAGGGGACGTTCACCCTATACGATAGGGTTTAACCACTGGGTTAAAATTTTTTAAATCATGACTGAGTCACTCTGTATAGTCGAAAACATCTATTTAAAATAGGTTTGTAACAACTAGTTTTTAGAACATATTTTTTCAAGTTTCTAAGGATTTAAAAAATAAATTGTTCCTTGTTCCTGGAAAAAAAAAACTTTAAAATGTTATGATATCAAGAGGGATAGTCCCATTTAAGATTTCATAGTTGGGGTTGATTGATTGTAAGGAGGTTAGTAGATTGTCATTACATATAGTTAAGTATTAAAAAGTTTTCCCCTTGCAACATAAATCGATGAGTTTCGGGAATTATCGGTAGTGAATAGTTTTCAAATTAATGAATAGCGTGTATTTTACCTTTCTTAATTTGAATACAGTACGTGTGTACTAAATTTTAAGCTCTTGTAATTGCCTCATGATCAGTGTAAAGTTACCCGTAGAGCTAGACAATTTTTGAATTCAAAAGAAGTTTCCCCTTTTTTCATTTTTGTCCAACAAGTAAGCAAGTATTGGACCTATATCTGTCCGATTTTTGATAATATATAATAAATATTTGGGTTCGTTTTTTGGCTTTGCCGTTGTTATATGCCTTTTGTTTTTATCCTTATTTGGGCCACCCAGTTGAAATGAAGCATTTGAGATTCATCTAATAGATCGATTGAGAGAATTTAGAGAATATATATGCTAACACCATGTGGGCAAGATATGAAGGAGTACAGCCACTCCCTTATTATTATGTAGATATTTGTCTTGCTCCCCGCCATTACAATACAAGAAAATAGCCTGTTTCCAAATTATGTAGCAAGATCTTTTTAGAGCCGTAATATATAAAAAATTCTATTTGGTTAATTACCTGCCAATTTGTAAAACATTCAAGCAGGGAGCAGAAAATAAACTATTAGGCGATTAGTGTAGCCTCGATATAAAGGATAAGACAAAATTCTTTATCCGAGTTGGCGTTACAACAAGGGTAATAATAATAAGATGTCTCCGTGAAATGCAGCTGAAGTTTGCGCATTTGAACGCGAGCCTCAAAGAACAATAATGGAGGTTTATTCTCCTGCTGTTCATTGCGATGTACGTAAAATGAAGAACACACATTAAACTGGAGACACTTGCCTCAACACACATACTGTTCACAATAACAGTAATCTATTATTGTATAAACGGAACCTGGCATCGAAGCACAAAAAATTGCTGGGGATACGATTAAATCTATACTGGGATCAAAATGTTAGGAACTGTTCTTAAATATACCAAAAAACGCAAATAGAATATCAGAAAGATCTGATCCTGAGCAAATACTCAATGTATACAAAAGCCTTAAAAAGCTCTATACCGGGGGAGTGAAAATTATCAGAAGTTCCTTTTGGCGCAATTGGAGTATTACGGGGTTTATAGTGATTCGCGTAAATAGGTGTCTAGTTATTTAACTAATAGGTCCCAATGTGTCGAGATCAATGGTGAACACTCAAATCTGGCTTTACTACCTGCAGGTGTACCACAGGGTTCTATACTTGGGCCATTATTGTTTATCAAAATATACACGTCACAAATTGTTCGATCCTTCAGTAATTGTCATTCACACGCTTATGCTGATGACAAGCAGCTTTTGTATAGCTCACCTTTGTCTGAGTTGGGCAACCTGGTTTACACAATTAATTGAAATTATTGTTCGAATTATCATTTGGCCACAATTTAAAGCTTAATGGTGCCAAATCTTGTGCTATGGTCTTTGGTAATCGCAGAGTTGTAGCAGCCGCATTGCTATCTATAGAGATCAACAATGAAAAGCTTGATATTGTTCCCTTCAAAAAAAAACTTGGGGCTTATTTTTGATGAGAATTTGAAATTTAATAAACATATCTATAACTTAACAAGAAAATCTTTTGCTGCTTTAAAGTTACTATATGCTAATAGATCGCTCTTTGATTTTCGATTGAAGAAACTTTTGGCTGAAACAATGGTAATCTCCTTGCTCAATCATGGTGACTTGGTGTATGGGCCTTGCTTAGATTCCTTGTGCAAAGGACGTATCCAGCGAATCCAGAATGCTTGTTGTCGGTTGATATTTGGCCTGAGGAAGTATGATCATGTGTCTGACAAAATAAATGAACTGAAATGGTTGAGGGTTGACAACCGAGTTAAACAGCATTTGGAAACGTTTGTGCACAAAATTTTGATCACCCATTCACCTCCGTATTTAAGAATTCTTTTTGTTAAACGTGCAGCTGTGTCAAGTACAGCTTTACGCAATTGCGATTACCTTCACATTCCTAGATACAGAACCACATTATTTAGGAAGAGTTTTGTCTATTGTGTATTGTTTTGTCGTGATTGCCTGTTTTTATGCTTTTTTTTGTAATTTATCAATTATTTGTAATTATAAATTATATGTTTGTGAGATTTCTTTTTATTTTTTCTTGTGTGCGGGGGTTAAGTGTAAGAATAGCCTGGTGCTAAACTTCGCCCTTCGACGTACTACTTCTCATTCTGTAATATTATCATGTACTTTCAATAAAGACGATATTATTATTATTATATCGACTTAGCCAAAAGGCATTCGCACTCCCTCTACGGGGAACATTCACTCAGATCCCGGGCATCCCGGATACCAAAAGGATCTGGCTCGGACGGGACCCTTGCCATGTTATCGGGCCCTAGGTGACATTGATGTTCTTGGACGATCCTGCATTCCCCATGAATTTCCTGACGGTTCGGGCTGTCGCAAGTAGTACCGCTTTCTGCATGGACCTGTAAAGACTATCAGTTAGATTCAGCTCCTTGATGTTTCTCAGCAAACTTTTTGGTATAACACCAGTTGTTGACATGATGATTGGAATCGTCTGGACGTTCTCCATTTCCCATTGCCTTCTAATTCGTTCTTCTAAGTCTCTGTACTTCGCGATCTTCTCGACTTGCTTCACACGCAGGTTGTTGTTGTTCGGGATGGCCACATCAATCAGAGTTGTCTTCCTAGAAATTTTATCAACTATTATAAGGTCCGGTCTGTTATGGGCAACTCGTTGATCAGTCAGAACTGTACGATCCCAGTACATCTTGTAGTTGCTGTTCTCAAGAACAGGCTCAGGTGTGTAGTTGTAATATGGGACCCTTTCTGTCTGCACAAGCAGCAGCTTTTCCGCCAGTTCCCGGTGCAAGATCTTGGCAACCGAATCGTGTCGTTCCTTATATTCCGTTGATGCGAACATCTGACATCCTCCTGTTATGTGCTGGATTGTTTCTGAAGTTGGGCACCCGTATCTGCATCTGTCATCCACTACCGATGCATCTCCTACAATGAATTTTAGGTAGTTGCGAGTTGGTATAACCTGATCTTGTATGGCCAGTAGGAAGCCTTCCGTCTCGGGGAACATTCGTCCCGAGGTCAGCCAATAGTTCGACGCTAACTTGTCGACATGTTCCTGGTTAACCTCATTAGGATGTCTCCCGTGCAGCGGCTTCCCCAACCACCTCTGTAGTTTATCGTTGTCGGTTCGGTGGTGATTTTGACGCTCGTGTTCCGTCAGACGTAGCGGTGTTGAGACGTCTGCTCCGCATATAGCTTTATGTAGTGTGGAGCTGTTGGCCTGTCTCTGGAAATAATTACGCAGATTTATTATTTGTTGGTCCAATTGCTTGCTGAGGTCTGCCAATCCTCTTCCTCCTAGTTGACGTGGCAGAGTAGTTCTTTCTACGGCGCTACGGGGATGATGTTTATGAGCTTTTGTCAGTAGTGTCCTAACTTTTCGCTGCAGGTTGTTGATGTCCGTGTTGGTCCAATTCACTATTCCGAACGAATAGCTGAGTACAGAGCACGCATACGTGTTCAGGGCCTTAAACAAATTCCTGCTGTTAAGATCAGTTCGCACTACTTGTCTTACTCTCTTGATGAATTCATTCGTTAAATCAGTCTTCATTGTTCGATGGTCTATCCTTTGAGCTTGTTTCATCCCGAGATACTTGTATGTATCTCCCTTGCTCATTGCTTCGATCTCCTGGCCGTCCTGCATCTCGTGTGCGCTTTGTTCGAGCTTTCCCCGGATGATATTAAGGGTGCGGCACTTGTCCAGTCCAAACAGCATTCCGATGTCCCTGGAGAACTCCTCTACAATTTAAAGCATTTGCGTTAGTTGGTTTTTGGTTGCGGCGATCAGTTTTAAATCATCCATATATAATAGGTGATTCAACTTGATCGCTTCTGCGTTGTTGCTTTTGATAGCGAAGCCATATTTTGTAGAGTTCAACCGATGTGATAGAGGGTTCATCGCCATGCAGAACCACAGTGGACTGAGTGAATCTCCTTGGAAAATCCCTCTTCGGATGTTGATTGTGTCGGTCTCGATGTTACTGTCTGCGGTTCTGAGTTGTATCTTAGTGCGCCAGGTTGTCATAACGTGTTCTAAAAAGGAAACTGTATGATGATCTATTTTATACAGCTTTAAGATACCTGTGAGCCAGTCGTGAGGTACGGAATCAAATGCTTTTTTGTAGTCCACATAAGCCATGTGGAGGTTTCGTTGCTTGGAATGAGCCTGGTTGCAGATGACAGAATCTATGATGAGTTGCTCTTTGCATCCCATTGCGCCCTTCGAGCAGCCCTTCTGCTGCATTGCAATGATGTTGTTCCGCTCGCAGTGAGCATATATTCGCTGCGTAAGGCAAGATGTGATTATCTTGTAAAGCGTAGGCAAGCAGGTTATTGGGCGGTACTTGGCAGGGTTATCCGTATTCCGCTGGTCTTTTGGTAACAGGTAAGTTGCACCCTGTGTAAGAAACAATGGCATTTTCAGAGGATCGAGCAAGACTTCATTAATTAAGGTAGTTATTTGTTCATGCGTGCACCACAACTTCTTAATCCAATAATTTTGGAGATGATCTGGACCTGGTGCCTTCCAGTTGTGGGACTTCTTGATGACATCGGAGACCTCAGCGGTTGTGAATTGCTCGTGTTGCATCTGGCTATAGTTCCGGCCCATCTCGCGTTCTTCGCTGATCCAGCTTGCACTGACATTGTATGGACCTGGTGTGGCAAGTTGATTTCTCCAGAAACCGTCGACCTGTTCTCTGCTAGGGTAACTCGCATTTGTGGCATCGGCGCTAGAATTAAAAGCACGGTAGAAACCCTTTTCTGATCGTTCAAAGAGTTTATTGTCTCGTTTCCTGTTGTTACTAGCCTTGTATCTCCTCAGACGCCCTGCGAAAACAGAAAGTTTTTGTTTTAATGTGTCAAGACATTGTTGAGCAGTGATGTTCGCGGGGTCATGCCGAGAATGCATTTGGGTGCGGCTCATTACTGCCTGCACCGCCCTCTGGATCCTTCTAGTTCTAACTCCTCTGATATATTCCGTCACTTGTCCTATGTCTTTACGGAGACTCTCGATCTTCCGATTTAGTCGCATTTCCCATTGAGCCATTCGTGGTTCTGGTCTTGCACGATTCAACTCTTGGGCCGTTCGGATCTTGGCACCCATTACAGTGATGACTGCCGTTGCGGCACAGTAGATTAACATGTGCATACGTTCTAATGTTGGTGTCACTGAAACATAGCTTGGTAAAATTCTTGTGTTCATAAGATCGAGCACGATCGCAAGTTTCCTGGAAGAATTTAATCTTGGTAGCGGTGGCCTGCTAAGTGGGTCTGTGCCTTCGTATCGCAATACTGCCTGTCTCATATGTGTGTCCAAGCCTTCAAAATGTTCTTCGTTAACCCGTTCCAGACTCTCGGTTGTTGGTTCTACCGTTTCGGCTTCTAGTTGTTGTCCAGGCTCTTGAAGTTCCCCATTGTTGTTGTTGTCATCTATGTCTATGTGTTCGCCGTGGATCTCTAGCTCAACTTCCCGTTTGATAGCGTTAAGTCGCGTTTCTGGAATTCGGTTATTTCTTAGAATAGTTCGATACTGATCTGACACTCTTTGTTCAGACACTTGCATGTGTGGAAACTCCCTGCAGAACTCGGCATGCAGTTGTTGTCGGTAGCCGATAATCTCTTGTCCTAAGTTTGTCACCCTGTAGAAAATACGCATAATCGATTCATTCATGGACACAGTCCATTTCATGCGTCGTCGTTGTAATCCCGCCTCTGTGAACGCTGGCTGAAGTTCCCGCGCAGCACCTTCGGTGGGTGGAACCCTAGTTCTCGTTTGGCTCCCATGTTGTAGATGTTCGTGTTGTTGTTGGGCTGTAGCTGTTTGTGCAACAGGGGCCCGCCTCATCAGCGCCCTGTCACCGACGTCCCGCTCGCTGTCATGCCCAGCGCCGGCTCCAGACATGCCCTGGCGATCCCCAGGCAGCGGCCTTATGACAATCATCCTATCATTCTCCATTCCATAGTTTTCTCCCGTAACGTGGGAGTGACGGCCCTCGGTCGCCTTTTACGACTCGCGGAGCCACGATAGGAGTATTCTAACCCGCTACCCATACGGGTCAACTAGGATAACGCGGGATCGTTACTCCCGAGGATCTGCCCCTGTCACCGGCCAAACCCCTCCTTGCGTTAACTGGGAAACACGGGATCGTTACACCCGAGGATCTGCCCCTCTCACAGGCTAGACCCATCCCTGTGTAACTGGGAGTCGCGGGATTGTCACCCCCGAGGATCAGCCCCCGTCACCGGCTAGACCCCTCCCTGCGCAACTGGATATCGCGGGATTGTCACACCCGTAGGTCTGCCCCTGTCACAGGCCAAGCCTCTCCATGCGTAACTGGGAATCGCGGGATCGTTACACCCGTGAATCTGCCCCTCTCACAGGCCAGACTCATCCCTGCGTAACTGGGGAGCGCGGGATTGTCACACCCGTGGATCTGCCTCTCTCACAAGTCAGATCCCCCCTGCGTATAATTATTTATTATTTAATTATTATTATTAATATTATTATATCGACTTGGCCAAAAGGCATTCGCACTCCCTCTCTGAGGAACATTCACTCAGATCCCGGGTATCCCGGATACCATAAGGATCTGGCTCGGACGAGACCCTTGCCATGTTATCGGGCCTTAGGTGACATTGATGTTGTTGGACGTTCCTGCACTCCCCATGAATTTCCTGACGGTTCGGGCTGTCGCAAGTAGTACCGCTTTCTGCATGGACCTGTAAAGATTATCAGTTAGACCCAGCTCTTTGATGTTTCTCAGCAAACTTTTTGGTATGACACCAGTTGTTGACACGATGATTGGAATCGTCTGAACGTTGTCCATTTCCCATTGCCTTCTAATTCGTTCTTCTAAGTCTCTGTACTTCGCGATCTTCTCGACTTGCTTCACACGCAGGTTGTTGTTGTTCGGGATGGCCACATCAATCAGAGTTGTCTTCCTAGAAATTGTATCAAATATTATAAGGTCCGGTCTGTTATGGGCAACTCGTTGATCTGTCAGAACTGTACGATCACAGTACATCTTGTAGTTGCTGTTCTCAAGAACAGGCTCCGGTGTGTAGCTGTAATATGGGACCCTCTCTGCCTGCACAAGCAGCAGTTTTTCCGCCAGTTCCTGGTGCAAGATCTTGGCAACCGAATCGTGTCGTTCCTTATATTCCGTTGATGCGAACATCTGACATCCTCCTGTTATGTGCTGGATTGTTTCTGAAGTTGGACACCCATATCTGCATCTGTCATCCACCACCGATGCATCTCCTACAATGAATTTTAGGTAGTTGCGAGTTGGTATAACCTGATCTTGTATGGCCAGTAAGAAGCCTTCCGTCTCGGGGAACATTCTTCCCGAGGTCAGCCAGTAGTTCGACGCTAACTTGTCGACAGGTTCCTGGTTGACCTCATTAGGATGCCTCCCGTGCAGCGGCTTCTCCAACCACCTCTGTAGTGTATCGTTGTCGGTTCGGTGGTGATTTTGATGCTCGTGTTCCGTCAGACGTAGCGGTGTTGAGACGTCTGCTCCGCATATAGCTTTATGTAGTGTGGAGCTGTTGGCCTGTCTCTGGAAATAATTACGCAAATTTATTATTTGTTGGTCCAATTGCTTGCTGAGGTCTGCCAATCCTCTTCCTCCTAGTTGACGTGGCAGAGTAGTTCTTTCTACGGCGCTACGGGGATGATGTTTATGAGCTTTTGTCAGTAGTGTCCTAACTTTTCGCTGCAGGTTGTTGATGTCCGTCTTGGTCCAATTCACTATTCCAAACGAATAGCTGAGTACAGAGTACGCATACGTGTTCAGGGCCTTAAACAAATTCCTGCTGTTAAGATCAGTTCGCACTACTTGTCTTACTATCTTGATGAATTCATTCCTTAAATCGATCTTCATTGTTCGATGGTCTATCCTTTGAGCTTGTTTCATCCCGTGATACTTGTATCCAGCTTGCACTGACATTGTATGGACCTGGTGTGGCAAGTTGATTTCTCCAGAAACCGTCGACCTGTTCTCTGCTAGGGTAACTCGCATTTGTGGCATCGGCGCTAGAACTAAAAGCACGGTAGAAACCCTTTTCTGATCGTTCAAAGAGTTTGTTGTCTCGTTTCCTGTTGTTACTAGCCTTGTATCTCCTCAGACGCCCTGCGAAAACAGAAAGTTTTTGTTTTAATGTGTCAAGACATTGTTGAGCAGTGATGTTCGCGGGGTCATGCCGAGAATGCATTTGGGTGCGGCTCATTATTGCCTGCACCGCCCTCTGGATCCTTCTAGTTCTAACTCCTCTGATATATTCCGTCACTTGTCGTATGTCTTTACGGAGACTCTCGATCTTCCGATTTAGTCGCATTTCCCATTGAGCCATTCGTGGTTCTGGTCTTGCACGATTCAACTCTTGAGCGGTCCGGATCTTGGCTCCCATTGCAGTGATGATGGCCGTTGCGGCACAGTAGATTAACATGTGCATATGTTCTAATGTTGGTGTTACTGAAACAGAGTAGGGTAAAATTCTGGTGTTCATAATATCGAGCATGATTGCAAGTTTCCTGGAAGAATTTAATCTTGGTAGCGGTGGCCTGCTCAGTGGGTCTGTGCCTTCGTATCGCAATACTGCCTGTCTCATATGTGCGTTTAAGCCTTTAAAATGTTCTTCGTTAACCGATTCCAGACTCTCGGTTGTTGGTTCTACCGTTTCGGCTTCTTGCATGTGTGGAAACTTCCTGCAGAACTCGGCATGCAGTTGTTGTCGGTAGCCGATCATCTCTTTTCCTAAGTTTGTCACCCTGTAAAAAATACGCATAATCGATTCATTCATGGACACAGTCCATTTCATGCGTCGTCGTTATTATTATTATTATCTCGACTTAGCCAAAAGGCATTCGCACTCCCTCTACGGGGAACAATCACTCAGATCGCGGATATCCCGGATACCAAAAGGATCTGGCTCGGACGAGACCCTTGCCATGTTATCGGGCCTTAGGTGACATTGATGTTGTTGGATGATCCTGCATTCCCCATGAATTTCCTGACGGTTCGGGCTGTCGCAAGTAGTACCGCTTTCTGCATGGACCTGTAAAGACTATCAGTTAGACCCAGCTCCTTGATGTTTCTCAGCAAACTTTTTGGTATAACACCAGTTGTTGACATGGTGATTGGAATCGTCTGGACGTTCTCCATTTCCCATTGCCTTCTAATTCGTTCTTCTAAATCTCTGTACTTCGCGATCTTCTCGACTTGCTTCACACGCAGGTTGTTGTTGTTCGGGATGGCCACATCAATCAGAGTTGTCTGCCTAGAAATTTTATCAACTATTATAAGGTCCGGTCTGTTATGGGCAACTCGTTGATCTGTCAGAACTGTACGATCCCAGTACATCTTGTAGTTGCTGTTCTCAAGAACAGGCTCAGGTGTGTAGTTGTAATATGGGACCCTCTCTGCCTGCACAAGCAGCAGCTTTTCCGCCAGTTCCTGGTGCAAGATCTTGGCAACCGAATCGTGTCGTTCCTTATATTCCATTGATGCGAACATCTGACATCCTCCTGTTATGTGCTGGATTGTTTCTGAAGTTGGGCACCCGTATCTGCATCTGTCATCCACTACCGATGCATCTCCTACAATGAATTTTAGGTAGTTGCGAGTTGGTATAACCTGATCTTGTATGGCCAGTAGGAAGCCTTCCGTCTCGGGGAACATTCGTCCCGAGGTCAGCCAATAGTTCGACGCTAACTTGTCGACATGTTCCTGGTTAACCTCATTAGGATGCCTCCCGTGCAGCGGCTTCCCCAACCACCTCTGTAGTTTATCGTTGTCGGTTCGGTGGTGATTTTGACGATCATGTTCCGTCAGACGTAGCGGTGTTGAGACGTCTGCTCCGCATATAGCCCTATGTAGTGTGGAGCTGTTGGCCTGCCTGTAGAAATAATTACGCAGATTTAATATTTGTTGGTCCAATTGCTTGCTGAGATCTGCCAATCCTCTTCCTCCTAGTTGACGTGGCAGTTGTTCTTTCTACGGCGCTACGGGGATGATGTTTATGAGCTTTTGTCAGTAGTGTTCTAACTTTTCGTTGCAGGTTGTTGATGTCCGTGTTGGTCCAATTCACTATTCCGAACGAATAGCTGAGTACAGAGCACGCATACGTGTTCAGGGCCTTAAACAAATTCCTGCTGTTAAGATCAGTTCGCACTACTTGTCTTACTCTCTTGATGAATTCATTCGTTAAATCAGTCTTCATTGTTCGATGGTCTATCCTTTGAGCTTGTTTTATCCCGAGATACTTGTATGTATCTCCCTTGCTCATTGCTTCGATCTCCTGGCCGTCCTGCATCTCGTGTGCGCTTTGTTCGTGCCTTCCCCGGACGATATTAAGGGTGCGGCACTTGTCCAGTCCAAACAGCATTCCGATGTCCCTGGAGAACTCCTCTACAATTTTAAGCATTTGCGTTAGTTGGTTTTTGGTTGCGGCGATCAGTTTTAAATCATCCATGTATAATAGGTGATTCAACTTGATCGCTTCTGCGTTGTTGCTTTTGATAGCGAAGCCGTATTTTGTAGAGTTCAACCGATGTGAGAGAGGGTTCATCGCCATGCAGAACCACAGTGGACTGAGTGAATCTCGTTGGAAAATCCCTCTTCGGATGTTGATTGTGTCGGTCTCGATGTTACTGTCTGCGGTTCTGAGTTGTATCTTAGTGCGCCAGGTTGTCATAACGTGTTCTAAAAAGGAAACTGTATGATGATCTATTTTATACAGCTTTAAGATACCTGTGAGCCAGTCGTGAGGTACGGAATCAAATGCTTTTTTGTAGTCCACATAAGCCATGTGGAGGTTTCGGTGCTTGGAATGAGCCTGGTTGCAGATGACAGAGTCTATGATGAGTTGCTCTTTGCATCCCATTGCGCCCTTCGAGCAGCCCTTCTGCTGCATTGCAATGATGTTGTTCCGCTCGCAGTGAGCATATATTCGCTGCGTAAGGCAAGAAGTGATTATCTTGTACAGCGTAGGCAAGCAGGTTATTGGGCGGTACTTGGCAGGGTTATCCGTATTCCGCTGGTCTTTTGGTAACAGGTAGGTTGCACCCTGTGTAAGAAACAATGGCATTTTCAGAGGATCGAGCAAGACTTCATTAATTAAGGTAGTTATTTGTTCATGCGTGCACCACAACTTCTTAATCCAATAATTTTGGAGATGATCTGGACCTGGTGCCTTCCAGTTGTGGGAATTCTTGATGACATCGGAGACCTCAGCGGTTGTGAATTGCTCGTGTTGCATCTGGCTATAGTTCTGGCCCATCTCGCGTTCTTCGCTGATCCAGCTTGCACTGACATTGTATGGACCTGGTGTGGCAAGTTGATTTCTCCAGAAACCGTCGACCTGTTCTCTGCTAGGGTAACTCGCATTTGTGGCATCGGCGCTAGAATTAAAAGCACGGTAGAAACCCTTTTCTGATCGTTCAAAAAGTTTGTTGTCTCGTTTCCTGTTGTTACTAGCCTTGTATCTCCTCAGACGCCCTGCGAAAACAGAAAGTTTTTGTTTTAATGTATCAAGACATTGTTGAGCATTGATGTTCGCGGGGTCACGCTGAGAATGCATTTGGGTGCGGCTCATTATTGCCTGCACCGCCCTCTGGATCTTTCTAGTTCTAACTCCTCTGATATATTCCGTTACTTGTCCTATGTCTTTACGGAGACTCTCGATCTTCCGATTTAGTCGTATCTCCCATTGAGCCATTCGTGGTTCTGGTCTTGCACGATTTAACTCTTGAGCCGTCCGGATCTTGGCTCCCATTGCAGTGATGATGGCCGTTGCGGCACAGTAGATTAACATGTGCATATGTTCTAATGTTGGTGTAACTGAAACATAGTTGGGTAAAATTCTGGTGTTCATAATATCGAGCATGATTGCAAGCTTCCTGGAAGAATTCAATCTTGGTAGCGGTGGTCTGCTCAGTGGGTCTGTGCCTTCGTATCGCAATACCGCCCTTCTCAGCTGTGTGTCTAGGCTTTCAAAGTGTTCTCCGTTAACTGATTCCCGATTCTCAGTTGTTCGTCCCACCGTCTCGGCTTCTTGTTGTGGTCCAGGCACTTGAATTTCCCGATTTTCAGTTGTTCGCTCTGCCGTTCCGGCTTCTTGTTGTGGTCCAGGCACTTGAATTTTCCCGTTGTTGTTGTCTATGTCTATGTGTTCGCCATGGATCTCTAGCACAACTTCCCGTTTTATAGCATTAAGTCGCGTTTCTGGAATTCGGTTATTTCTTAGAATAGTTCGATACTGATCTGACACTCTTTGTTCAGACACTTGCATGTGTGGAAACTCCCTGCAGAACTCGGCATGCAGTTGTTGTCGGTAGCCGATCATCTCTTGTCCTAAGTTTGTCACCCTGTAAAAAATACGCATAATCGATTCATTCATGGACACAGTCCATTTCATGCGTCGTCGTTGTAATCCCGCCTCTGTGAACGCTGGCTGAAGTTCCCGCGCAGCACCTTCGGTGGGTGGAACCCTAGTTCTCGTTTGGCTCCCATGTTGTAGATGTTCGTCTAGTTGTTGGGCTGTAGCTGTTTGTGCAACAGGGGCCCGCCTCAGCGCCCTGTCACCGACGTCCCGCTCACTGTCATGCCCAGCGCCGGCTCCAGACATGCCCTGGCGATCCCCAGGAAGCGGCCCTATGACAATAATCCTATTATTCTCCATTCCATAGTTTTCTCCCGTAACGTGGGAGTGACGGCCCTCGGTCGCCTTTTACGACTCGCGGAGCCACGATAGGAGTATTCTAACCCTCTACCCATACGGGTCAACTAGGATAACGCGGGATCGTTACTCCCGAGGATCTGCCCCTGTCACCGGCCAAACCCCTCCTTGCGTTATTATTATTATCTCGACTTAGCCAAAAGGCATTCGCACTCCCTCTACGGGGAACATTATGATATATGTTATATATCTAAATAAAAATTTTTAGGTATATTCTTTGCAACAAACTGGCGATTTTATTTTGTTTTAACGTAAACAACTTCGTTGCTATTTCAATCAAGTTTTTGTAATAGCATATGTGATTTTCTATAGAAGTACTATACAATTTTACTGGGTTTCATAGGAAAAAATAACTTTCCCAAACAATTTATTTACTTATTGAAATCCATGGTGTTCCAACAAATATATCAACAGGATATCCACGACTTGATTTGAACTGTGCCATATTAATATTAATTACCCATTATAGCAGACCAACATTATTAAAAATGTAGGTATCTTTGACAGTTACTTCTTAAACTAAGCAAGAAGGATACGTTTATTACAATAATAATTTTAATTATCACCTTAAAATACTCCAATAACTTGGAGTACCCACAAGTTACCAGTGATACAATATAGTAAGGCTTTTTGGCTTTTTACCATCGTGCATAATGATTGCTTGTAAGGTTATGTTGTTAAACAACCATGTCAGCGTTTGAATCCCCGCTGATTTCGAGAGCCGCAGCTACCTCTTGACCGGCGCAATCAGCCAGAATTTTGTGCAGAAGTCCGCCAAAAGCCGAGAAAATCGTATGGGAGGCCAGTTATTTAAGTTACCTAGATGGATTTTGCTCTTTGGTATGAGGACAGTCTGGCATTGCCTTAGACTTGGCGGCAAATATCGAGCATCAAGATTATACATTAAAGAGTGGCCAATCAATAAGGGCTGACCTGTTTGAGTACCGATAGCTTGAGGCCATCGGAGTCCTAGATTATGTCTTCTATGGGCATGGAAAAAATTTTGGAGGTTGTCACCCTATTTCAAAAATAAAATTTAGATCAGAAATAAAATTGGACACTACCTCGGCTGCTGGCTCACGAAGAGAGGTAGTTCGCCTAGCTCGATTTTTATTTTTTTCTCGTTTCCTTTTATTTTATGTCTAACGGGCGCTACTAGGTTTTAATAAGAAATTGTTTCATTTGCCCAAGTTTTAAACCTAGAAAATAACCCCGGGCACTAAAAAAATAGATATCTGATAAATGGGAGAATATATTGCTATTGCCGGGTATATAGGTATCAGCACATAGCAATTAGGTATACGTGAAATGCGCAATACAGTAACCAATAAAATAAACACATAGAATAGGAACGTCCTCTTTCAGGGCTGAAGATTCAGTTAATATATTTTTCACCTGGGATTTTTATAATACATTTTATTTTCACATAAAACCAATAATAATAGCAACATTCTGATGACCTCTACTCGAACATATTGATAATAATAATTATTTTACCATAATTATTATCATTGCCATAATATACGGTAAAAAGATAATTATTGGTATAGACAAAACTGCTAGGTAGTTAAATAGATAGGTACCTAGGCGAAAACTTGCATGTCTGCTACGGCCTGAAGCTCCGGTGTACCAAACAATCGGCTCCTTAGCTTATTTCAGTCCAGTTGCAGGGGCTCTAGTTATTGCAGGCTGTGGTCTAGGCATCCACGCAGCTTCAATGGTAGGTACTGACCAATAACAAAGTCAAGTAACCCCAGGATAAAACCCTAGCAACAAACGAGCAAACCTTATATAAAAAAACTAAAGTAGTCGTAGTAGTAACAAGTTTATTTAGCACATAAGGCTACATGCAAATACTAAATACTAATCGTACTAATATTACACAATGATTATTTCAGTATAATAGACAATAAAACTTTATTCTTTTACAATAATAACTATATAGCTTAATAACACAAAAAATTAGTAACTATCACCTTGTAAATTTAAAAAATGTTTTCTAAGTTTAGCTTTAAATTTTGTAAGACTGCGTTCATTTTTATGATCACATTTAATCTATTGTAATTAATTATTCCTTTTTGAAATATTGACTTATAAGATATACTTTTACTACAATTTTGCAGATGAAAATCTTCACAAGATCGAGTCGGATAGCTATGATGATTACAATTATATGATATATATGCATTCAAACAATTGGGCAAAAATTTTGTTTTAATTTTAAATATAAAAATGAAGGTTAGATAGCTAATTAAAATTTTAACATTTAACCACTTCAACTTGTTTAACATACCTTTGGAGAAACACTGACACAAGTGCAATATTTTTCAAAAATGAGTTTATATGGTCACATAATTCCTAACGCTCAACTCTATTAGGTAAAACAAAGACAGAATTGTAACTCTTCCCATCTGCGGTAGAGGGCGCATATGTCTTTGTGGCATGGCCGCTCACAGCTGACTTGCCTGGTGCTACAACGTCAGAGTAATCAGTTGCGCTCTAGATTTCGTGCGAAGTGTATGTGCCAGGGGCAACATTGACGTAAAGGTAAATATGACATTTAATTTATCATTTTCTGGGAAACAACAATGACACAATTGCCTTTGTTTCTTTATTGCTAATTTAAAACTGGCATATTTATTATTATAATTGGAGACACAATGACGTAAAATACATTCAGTGGTTGTTGCTCCAATAATGTATTATCTCTTTAAAGTAACAATGGCATAAATGTGTTTTTTGTCGTTGTTATTCTATAATATGTAAAGTATTGTGAACTATTGCTGACTTAAACAATGTCTTCTGTGTAATTATGTCCTTTTATCTCCAATTTGTTTCCCAAATGTAAATTAACTTACATTTATAAGTTCCAAATATGTCTTTGTTGTTCCAACATTACGTCTTATTTATTTTTTTGTAGGCAGTTCTAATTTTTTTTATAAAATATGGAGTCTCGTGGATTACAAATGTTGCGAATGGTATTACAAAACAATAGTTTTGCTACTGAGTCTATGGAAAACAGTGCTTCTAGTAAACAACCTGGTGTACTGTGTGAAATGAATACAACTAGAGAAATAGGTAAAAAGTTAATTGTATCAAAGCTAACCAAACTATAAGAATAAGATTAATATACTTGCTCTTGCCTGGTTCACATGACGGGTTTTAAATTCAGGGTAAGCTGGCGTAGGTGAGTTTCAGTTTTACTATTTTTTGTAGAAAAAAGTTTCGACGATACTCCAAGCTCAGTTAAATGTAGTGACAATACGCTAAATCCGGAAATTGACGTGATTTCTATACCAGGAATAAATAGCACTGGGGAATACTATCAGACAGATTCCAATGACACCTCTCGACAGCAAGGTAAAAACTTTATTGTAAAAATAACTTTAAAATTGCAATAGAGCGTTTTGTGTTTTTAGTTGATTCCCAGTTGGAAACGCGTCCCTTTATCAAACATCTAAGACTTAGACGAACAGGCAAAGAAAATAATTATAAAATTGAGAACTCGGACGCTGAAGATGATCCGTTTGCTGGAAGCGATAGTGATGAGTTTCTACCTTCATCTTCCGATTCGTCGGATAACAGTTCTTTATCATCAGATGATGATAACAAAGACGATTTGCTCAATCCTACTATAAATGATATCTCTCCACCAAAGAGAAAGAAAGGGAAAAAAAGAATAAAGAAACCAGAAGAATGGGAAAAAAATAAAAGAAAATGTTTAAGGAATTCGGGAAAACAATATGTATCGGTACGAGGAAAACTTGTGCAAGAAAGAAAAATGGGTCCCCCCTGCAAATGCAGACTTAATTGTCCAACAAAATTTGAAGATAATGATGTGTCAAGAAAAAAGATATTTGAAGAATATTGGGCCCTTGGATCTCTTCAAAGACAGCGGACCTTTTTATCCTCTTGTATTGAGGTGTTAAACAACAAGTACCGAAGAATAAGGGTAAATGTGCAAAAACCTAGACAACCAAACTGTAGCTTTTCGTTTTTAAAACAAGGGAAGAAGGTTTCAGTTTGCAAGCCTTTTTTCATGAATACACTGGGAATAAAAGAGCGCACTGTACGTACAGTAATTGCAACTAAGTTTTGCGGCATTGGGGCGATTCCAGAAGACAAGAGAGGTAAACATAAAAACCATTCAAAATTAGACCCAGAGATCGAAGAATCAATACGTGCTCACATAAATAGTATACCGAGGGTTGAGAGCCATTATTTGCGTAATCAAACCAGCAGAGAATTTATAGATGGTGGATTGACGATTGCGGAAATGCATAGAAACTATACAAGTATGCGTCAATTGGCCAATAAACCATCAGCCAGTTACGATGCCTACTTTCGTATTTTTAATACACAATTTAATATTGGATTTCACGTGCCAAAAAAAGATCAATGTGATCAATGCGTAATTTATAACAATCTAACCGAAGATGAAAAGTTGGCACAAGAGGCAGATTATAAAAAACACCAGGAAGAAAAAGAGCTGAGCAGAACAGAAAAGGCCAAAGATATCGAAAACTGTAGAAGAGAAAACAATCAAATTGTTGCTATTTATGACTTGCAGTTATGCCCGTACCGATTGGAGATTCTTCCGCCTTTTTTTATTACTCAAAATTAAACTGCTATAATTTCACTGTAAGTTCACAAAATTGTTAATATTTTGATTAATGTTTCTTAAATCAATATTGATCTTGTTATATTACAGACATGAAAACTAAATCTACCAAATGTTTTTTCTGGCATGAAGGATTGGGCAACAGAGGTGCCAATGAAATTGGCTCATGCGTATTTAGATATTTGAGAATGGTGGAAATAAATTATCCCAATTCTAATGTAACATTTTATTCAGATAATTGCTGTGGCCAACAAAAAAATCGGTAAGTTGTAGAAGATTTTTTTTAAATAATCAAATAAGCTGAAGTTATAACCTTTTGTGTGTTTCTTTTAGTTTTCTCTTGGCTATGTATCTACATGCTGTCAATACACTAAATCTAAGCAGTATATCACACAAATTTTTGATAAAGGGCCATACACAGAATGAGGGCGATGTCGCTCATTCTGTCATTGAAAAAAACATAAAGCGTGCTAAGAAATCTGGTCCCATATACGTACCAGATCAGTACGTGTCGTTAATACGTACAGCCAAAAAGACAGGGGAACCATTTGAAGTCCACGAGCTAAGTTTTAATGACTTTTATGATATCAAGGCGCTCTCAGAAGATGCAGGTTTGAACGTTACAAAAAACGAAAGTGGTGACCAAATTAAAATAACTGAAATAAAAATGTTGGAATTTCAAAAAGGCGCTGATACTTACCGTTACAAAACAAGTTATAGTGGTGAATGGATGTCAGCAAAAATAAAAATTGGCCGTTCGACGAATAAGAAAAAAAAACCAAAACTAAAGCAAGCGTACACTTCCAAATTCCCTATTTCTGGAAGAAAAAAGGAAGACTTACTTAAGTTAATTAACACTAACATTGTTCCAAAATATTATGAACCGTTTTATAATACCTTGTTTTGAATTTGTAGGCTAATGTAAAAATTTGTTTTGAGTTTATTTTCTATAAAGTACAAATTCAACAATAAATTTGTCTTTTTATGCCTTTTACTTATATCATAATTAAGAAAAAATATAGAGAAACAATGACACATTTGCAACTTTTTTCAAAATTAAATAGTTTTAAGGGAGGTTGTCTGGCAAGAAAATGGAAATACATCAATTTTTCGTATAATATACATATCAACTAAGAATATGCATAATTAGATTTTAATGTATTATAATTGGTCTTCTATTTTCCGCCAAAAATAAATTTAAAAAAATATAAATGCGTTTGCTGAACAATTAATAAATTTGCATTTGTGCCAGTGTTTCTCCAAAGGTGGTAATTTATAGGTGTATAACGACCTAAATTTAATATTATTCGCATTGCTTTATTTTGCAGAATTTGTAGCTTCCTTGACACATAATCACCAGCATCATATAATAAGGTTGGACAATATAAAAAATGCAGAAGAATTATAATAATTTTTTTAGAATAAAATGACAAATCTGAACTAATTCGTTTAAAATACGATATTTTAGATGCAATTTTGGATATAATTTTTTCAAAATGTAGATCAAATTTCAATTTATCGTCCAAATATATACCCAAATATCTAAATGAATGAATAATTTCTAATTGTTCACCATCTACGTTAATACTTAAATTGATGTCATTAATACTCTCTTCCCAAAAATCATAACTTTTCTGAATTTAATTTCAATTTATTCACCTTCAACCAATTGGATAACAGAGATAATTCAAAATTAATATCATGAACAGCTGCATGAATGCAATTGTTTTTAGTAAATATCAAAGTATCGTCTGCGAACATTTGAACAAAACATTTTTTAACCACATTAGGAATTTCGTTTATATATAATGACAATAAGGATGTGAGATTAGCGAGTGTAAATGTAATAATTACAAGAAAAGGTGATAATGGGCAAACGCTCAAAGTTAACAAAAAGAAAAAACTAGTAACCGCATACACGTGTTTCATGCTATTTGGCAATCATCAGTACGGTGTAACATTAACCAAATCAAAAGATAGGCATGATTTATATATAATATAAAAAGAATAGGCCCCAAAATACTTCCTTGCGGTACTCCTACTGTATTTATGATTTTTCCGAAAAATCTATGTCAACTTTTGTAATTTGAAATCTGTTTTCTAAATAATTTTGAAACTACAATAATACTTTACCTCTTATTCCATACTGATACAATTTAGTTACTAATTTTTGCCTGTTAACTGTCTCAAAAGCGCGTTTAAGGTCAAGAAATACTGAAATTACTCCTTCTTCATTCTCTAAATTCCTTCTCCATTTTTCAACCACCGTTTGTATTGTCACCTCCGTTGAGTACTTTTCACGAAAACCTGCTTGACAATCTACCAAAATTTTACACCTTTCCAAAAAATCTTTAAGTTGTTCATACACAACAGACTCCATTAATTTTTCAATGTCCAAGAGAACATTAATTGGTCGATATTATTAAAGTGGACTGATAAAATATAGTGGAAGGAACTGTGCATACCTCTTAAACAAGAAGGGTTTCCATGTAACTCGCCTTAGCGTCGACTAATGACAGGAAGGAAAATTTAATTAAAACAAAAAAAGACACTCTTTGGAAATTCATGAGGAGAAAATGGATCTAACGAACTTAATTACTTGGTGAATAAAATATCACTGAAATATCTCACTGTTTCACTTGTTACGGCAATTGCATATTTCTTTTTTAAATCAAAGAACTAGTAAGTGACACCTTCACTTCGCTATCAACACAAGCGCTAATCAAGACATTCTCCTGTTCTTAGTCTGTCCGCCAAGCCAACCGCCCACAAAAACCGAAAACAAAAAAAAGAGAAGTACAGACCTCGGAGCGCCACCAACTTGAGGAGTGCCCAGTTGTGTCCGTGCTGAAACCACGGCAGGCTTCCAAGCGCCTATACACAATACTCCATTTATTAAAGCCTGTTTTACAAATAATAATTTCCGTCCAACAAATCCCGCAATAAATCTTACAATTTATTTTTTCGGGAACTTTATTTGAAATAAATGACTGATTTTTTGATAGGGTAACTTTGTGTAACATTTGAGATCCATGACCTACTTTCAGAGATATTTTTGAAGAACCCGAAAACTGCCGAAATTTCTTCGGTTTGTAACTTTTTTGTTTCAAGAGTTACCGAAAAATTTTCCCCAATATCATTTGTGGGCAAAACTAATTGCTTTAAGCCTACATTATCAGAATTTAAAACAATGCCACGGTTTAATGGGTGCTCTCTTAGTACCCACAGAAAATGTGCCCATTTCATTGTAGAGAGCCATGGCCTCGAATCCTGTACCTTCATGTTTTAGGTATTTTTTTCCCTACATACTACATTGGAAATCTTGGAAATTTCTTGCGAGGTATCTGTATCTTGCACATTTTTCACATTCTTAAAATTTTCTAGTATGCATGACAGCTATACCTAATAGCTAAATAAAAAAAATTAAGTGTTAAGAAAGCACACAAGAAACCATGGTATTTTTACAAATTCTGATAAACTAGGTTTAAAGCAATCAGTTTTGCCCACAAATTTCATTAGGAATTTTTTTCTTGAAATAAAAAAGTGAGGTATATTCCGAAGAAATTTCGACGATTTTCGGGATTTTGAAAAATATCTCGGAAAGTAGGCCATGGATCTCAACTGTGTTTTTACGCAAAGTTAGCTCATCAAAAAGCTTTTTTTTTCAAATAAAGTTCTCAGAAAAAATTCATATTTGCGAAGATTTTTCCGGGTGGCCCTTCTTAAATAGAGACCCTGTATTTTTGTCCTTAACTTTTCCAGAACACCCTGTATATAAATTCTGAAGCTTGATTCGGACTCTCCAGAGAAAACTGCATCATCCTGGTTTTAAGCTGGTCTTTTTATTTCAAAAACTAAGGATATAATCGGACTTTATTTGAGACACCTAATATACCCTGAAAAAGTTTCTCTTTTTGCAATGCGAAAAACACAATTATATTATATTTATAAAAATAATTAATTGTATGACTAGTGCAAACAGTGCATATTTGTTGCACGAGGCATGAAGTTTTCAGCTCGAGACGCAGTCGAGGTAACTTCATTTCCAGTATTTTTTTGAATTTTGTTTTCTTTATTGCCTGTGAAGGTCTCAGGTTCTTCACTTAAAACTCTTTTTCGAATTGTTGTGAACTTTCCGGTACTGGTACTTGGTTCACCTTCCAGAATTTGAGCAGCTATTTCAGTTTTTTTTTAGAAATTGACTCCTCAATGTTGCCCTCAGCTACAGTTGAAGATTTCCATCCTCCATGGCGTTTTAATGTTAACAGGTCTGCCCCAGATTCCACAAGCAATGTTGCAGAAGATCTGCGAAAACAGTTCCCTGTGTATTGAATTGGGTTTTCAATCTTTAAGTATTTTGCAATATCACTTGGAATTTTACTAAAAGTATTTACACCAACAGGTTGAACGGAGCATTTTCCGTTATAATATCTTATAAAAATCTAGCGTGACTGGCAGACTGGAGACGAAGGGGTGCATTTTTGCGATACATTTCATCAAAATTAAAACTTCTAATTTTACCGCTAATATGTGGCTAACCTTCTTGGAATCGCTCAATCATCCGTTAGTAGAGTGCGGCAGCAAGGTACAGAGAGACAGGTGACTATGAGAGACAGGCGGGACAAGGGCGAGGAAGGATCACAACTGCCGCGGACGACCGATACTTGCGACTTACGGCACTTAGAACTCGTCACTGCACTGCAAGGATGCTTCAATCAAGTCTTTTTGAGGCCACAAGAGTGCATATTTCTGTTCAAACCTTTAGAGACCGGCTACGTGAAGACAATATTACGGCTAGAGTTCCTGCAACAGCACCTCTACTCACCAGAGAACGTCGGGTGGCCAGGTTGCGTTTTGCTCGACAACATTCTGCATGGGATGTCGACGACTGGGCTAATATTCTTTTTTCTGATGAGTCTAGATTTTGTTTATATGCATCAGACCGCCGTATACCGGTCTATAGACGACCTGGGGAACGTTACATTCAGTGCAATTTTCGTCCAAATATCCCATACGGAGGTAGCTCAATAATGGTTTGGGGTGGTATATCCTTAGAAGACCCAACGGAGTTAATACCACTTTCTGGGGCTCGACTAAATGATCACAGATACATAGTAGACATCTTGCAAGACCATGTTTTGCCATACGGTCCCTTGTTGTAGTTTTTATTTTTCAATAAATTGTGTTAATGTGAATAAAAACCCGTTCTCTTGGCTTTCGACGGTATTTATGGAAGAATTGAATTGAAATAGATACTTTGACATCTTAGTTTTTATCTAAAAATTATTACTTATTTGGAAAAAACAGCTAATGAGTATTACGCTTATGCGATAATTTTCGTGCGGTGTGTATTTCACAAATCTTGTACACATTACACAATTTGCCTCACATTTCATATAAAAGGGTGATATAGTACAGTAAATCTAGATCACATTTATGGATGATTTAAGGACCAAGCGGAAGGGAAAAATCCTCAAAATAATATTCTAAAGAGGAACCCTCTCAGGAATGACCGAAATGTAATTAAAAACTACTAATTATTTGTGTAATTAATGTAGATATCAGATATGAGTGACTTCATGAAAACAATATTTTAAAATTGTTTTCTATGGCAGCATAAAATAGTAAACAATAAAACTTGTATTTTTGTTGATAATTAAAAACAGAAAGAAAATGCATCATGTGGGATTTGAATCTACGATGAAATAAATGACGCTTTCATATGCACGCGCTTTTACCTTTTAGAATACATCCAATTCTGAAAATTATTTTCATGAAGTCGCTCATATCTGAAATTGATATTTGGTGCATAAATAAGTACTAATTAGTAAATACGGCCCCAGTTGATTTTAGAAATCGACCCACCAAATTAAAGAACACAAAATACTCATGAATGCATTAGGAGCCACATAGTGGCCCCATTCGACAAAGTGAGTATTTTGTAAAAATTTACTCTGTACAAATGTAAAGAAACTTAAAAAAAGAAAAATTGGGGGTCAGTCACATCCCGTGGCCACCCGGTATAAAGCAAATAAGGAAGGGAGAATAGCAGAAACAAGAAACCTATGACCAAAACCAACAAAATTATCTATTAAAAAATATTTTCTTGAAATCGGCATTAAAATGTCCCAAAATCGTCATTAAAAGCACAGAAATCGTACAATAATGTAGCCCATTATTGTACGATTTTTTCAATAAGTAGGCCTTGGCGAGATGTAAACATCAAACGTCAGACGCGGAGAAATCGCCCGTCAAAAGTGACCAAATATTCAAAACCCGGCCGATAAAGGCTCATTTAACTTTTCGTACACATTGAGAAATTGTTTCCTATAGAAGCGCAATCCTTCAATATACATATTTTAGTAAATTTGAAAATCAATAGATTTGTTGTGTAGGCTGCACAAGAAGCAGCAGTTTGGTTTTTCTGTCAGAAGGTGCCGTACATCATTATACTTGTCCTAGGTAGAGCGATCGGTAAAGTCAAGCAACGCCGCGCGTAGTCGGTTCGTGGACGGGTGATCCCTTATTATTATTTTCTTGCCTAATAAAACATTTTTTTTCCGATTTCAAGAAAAATATAATATGTACCTCGGCACTGAAGTTCTTTTTATGACTCATGTGGTTTATTTGCCTCGGCCAGAGGCCTCAGCAACTAAACTCCACATGAGTCATAAAAAGTTGAACTTCAGTGCCTTGGTACATAAATAACTATTATAATTAATTGCAAAATTGATATTATTGGAGAGAAACTGGGATGATATTTCTTCCAATTTAATTATATAACTAGAAATATCCACATTGATAGATACGTCTGAAGTTACTTTAGTTCTAAATTCAAAGCTAGTTGAACTTTTATTGAGACTATTTAGGAGAAATGACACTGTGGAGAAAGTATAATCGCATCGATCTTAATTGAATTTAAATGTCTAAACAAGTACGAAATGACTCGGTGACAGGTTAGGTATACACTTTTAATATTTTGTTTCATAAAAGTATGTTAAAGATATTAATTTGACGATTGCGTGCGTTCAAAAATTTAGACAAGCAGTAATTATTCATTCATACATGCGGTAATCCAACAATCGGTATGCTACAAAACTTTAAATATTAGCATCGAAAACATTCCTGCCGTCGCCGTCGTCTTAGAACGCGCGATATTTACATTAAAATTCGGCAAATATTTTATTGCTGTGGAAAAATGTCGCCTGAAAAATTTGCATTCTGACAGAGTAATAGGTCGGTTTTGAGCTGCCACTACCGGGCGAGATTTTCTCGCGCGAAACTTCTAAGTCTCTTTCGTCACGCCCTAACTACTAAAAACTAATTAAGGAAAAATATATGTTCCGAGTTTATAATGCCCGTGAACAATGGCAGCCGCAATAAACATAATTAACGAGTAATTTCACCACACAAGCTCGTTGAAAAGCACTTACAAGGAATATCGCTTCATCAAAAGAAATGCATTAAAAGTTATAAAACCGAGGCAATTACTGTCTTCTCTCTAAGTTTATTGTCATCTGCAGATGACCTGCTTTCGTTAGGCATTTCAAGCTAATATTTTGAGTGCGGATTTCCAAAACCAAGAATGGATTATGAAATTTATCAGATGTCTGAGCAATGTAAGTAGTTTACCACGTCCGGCGTATCCCGCCGTTGGTCATTTCTCTAAAGAAATCAGGTCAGGAAATTTCCCTATTGAAACGAAATACTGATTGAGCCACTTAATTATTCCGTCAAAACTGTCTATGACTTTCAAATCTATTGTAAATTTCAAGCTGGGGAAATCGTCTGGTTCCTTGGAGAGCGCCAACCGCCAACCAACCAACCTCGGTTATGTTATAACTCATTATATATTACACAGGATGTACATTAAGAAAAATAAATTTATTTTCATTGGCAACCTATATATTTGAGGGTGCCATTTGATAGAGCATATTTGTCTGCGTACCGCATGCTAAAGTCTTGTCATGTCAGAAAAGAAAATGTTGAAAAAATGAACAAGAATCTAGTTAAGCTTTCAAATTGGAGTCCTTGCTGAACCTGGCAGTATAAAAGATGGTTAATTTTCTACTAAATGTACTGAGAGTTCTTGGGAAATATTGTTACATTAATTTCAAATCCTGGTTTTTAATTCCTCAGTATTGTCTGGTCTGTTTTTTTTATGCCGCGTTTTTAAGACGGTCACAAAAAAGGAAATCTTATAATAGATTTAAGTCCGGAAACCTTGGGGCCATTCAGTTCCAAAAAAACTGTCTGAGTATTATTTATTAAACGTCTTGGATACTCCTAGGGTTAGGAAGGACTTCAGTTTGAACATTTAAGTAACTATAATGTTGTTCATTATACTAAATAAATTAATTGTAGACCCATATAACATTTATTTTCCCGAAAATTTCCTGATGTAACATGACAAAACTATTAACCTGCTGCTTGCAGAGAAATATGCTCTATATCAAATGGCACTCTCAAAAATATAGGTTGCCGTTTGAAGAAGTTGACGATATCCGGAACAGTGATGATGTTACGTATGCGAGTGCCACTTCAAAAGATATGCGCTTTTCACATCATTTCCTTATTTTATGAACTGTATATTATATCCGTTCTTGTAAATTAATGAAAACGTGACCCTCAAATGAATTACTGCTAAGTTTTCTTTGAAAACCCATGTCAATGGAGCAAGAAAATGGGTATTTACTCGACTTGAGGATTTTAATTCATTTAGTACCCCCCCAAATTTTTATGGTGATGGAAACTGTAATGTATCGGCTATGCCATGCTAATCAATCATAAGGTTTTTACTATAGTTATAAAAAAAATAAATGAACGACTATCGTTTCGCTTGCATGATAAAGGAATATCTACATATACCAGGTAATAAAAACACATTAGCTGATTAAACGTGATGTTATAATGTTATCCTGCTTGACCACGTTTCACTCATCAATTTAGTGTGTACCATTTCCACCACAGAATCGTTTTCTTTACCGAAGCGTTTTTCATACCATTCAAAAGAAAACTACTTGGTAAGAAATTATATTTTTATACTTTAATTTAATATGGAATTGAAACCTTTCATTGTGAGTTACACCTATCCAGATTTTCCTATTATATTGTACCAAATCTCAAAATTGACAGTCCAAACTCGTTTTACAGTTTGGTCACAGCTTCTGACACCAAATGTACCAAATCTCAACAATAACAGTCCAAACTAGCTGCCTTGGTTACCACCTTTATTCTTTAGCCTTCACAAATAAACTTTTCAGCTAGGTACTGTCACTGACCAAGAATATTCTTTCAGCTCCAAAAATCTCACTAAAATCGCTTCCCGCAGGCCTGATTCCCAGGGCTTATATTCAAATGGACGCCTGGAGACTACTCTAGAATATTACTGGCCAATGACAGATGCACACATCATAAATTTCTAGAAACTTATGGAAGCTCTACAGAGAAAACAATAAAAACTAAAGGAAAATGGTTCCCTGGGGGCCCCAGGTCATCAAAGATGTGACGGAAAATGCCTCTAAGCTAATCATAAAAATTATAAAACTGTAAGTAGAATACCGAAACTTAAAATTTATCTGCTAAATCTTTTAGTAGGTGAGAAAGCAGTGCAAACATCTTCAATGAAAGCTGATATAACAAATTTAAAGTACGATTCACGAATTATGGCGTACACGTTATCAATTTTTGTATCAATCAGAGACACAAGATCTATTCTTATAGGCCCAGAACTGATTTACTGCAAACACCCTTTTGTCTTTGATTAGTCGACATACGTTCGGCTGACTTCAATCCATCCGTGCATGTGTCAGACAAAGACGCCAATAGGTCGTATAGCGTAGAGTTCATAACCGCCGACTCGGGAAGGATATGTCACTGTCACAGCATAAATTTAGAAATTTCCTAATAATCTTAAGATGCCTGGCCACAGACTTAATTTGCAAGCCAGAGAAATTGTAGCGAAGTTATTAAATTATTTCAAAGATGAAAAACGCAACGGAGGACCACTTTTACCAGTTCACCAGTCCAAGAGGTAAATTGCAAACATTATGGTAGTAGATAGTGATTAGGGAATCAAATATTTTTCAGCGTGTTTCTCAAGCTTCGGGCATTAGTTTACGCACTGTTTCACGCATTTCCCACGAAGTGCAGAGAGCAGAGGGTCAAGATGGTCCCCAGGAAAATCCAACTACTTCTGCCGCGAAATATGGACCTCGACAAAAAAACAAAACCACGGACTTGCTAAAGGAAACGAAAATGGAAGTAAGAAATGTTATTTATAATACGTATTCAGAAAGTAAGTTTGCATTCTAGTTGAATTCGGTATGTGTGTAGTTAAATGATAAATTTTCTTTACGTTTCTACATTGCTATAACTAGATAGTCAGACTGTCACTTTACAATTTCAAGGCACGGTAAAATGTATAATTATAATATATATAAAAGTAAAACCACACACAGACCTAATATTATAACTTCTCTAAAAAGGTGATGGTAAAACGCATTATTTTACAATAATTGAAATTTGGGTGAATTCACCGGGACGAAAGGTCTGGGTAATCTGGTATATCTGGTTGCGTTTTACAAGTAGAATGTGTTAATGCAAGGAAAAGAGCAGAAAAAATATTCTAAAATACAAAAGATATTTAGGAGTTTTGTATCTGGGTTAATGTTTTAGACACCAACTTTTAAATTAACAAATTACCTTTTTTTCATTCTTGCAAATATAAAAATTTGCTTTCAATGTATTTGTTTTAGGGTTAAGGGTAGCTGGCATGGCTTAGAGTTAAACATATTATATATTTTTTAAATTTTAAATTCATTTATTATTTACAGAAAAGCACATAACTCAGAAGACTTTGAGGGAGTAATTGGCTATTAAAGTACCGCTTGATATTAGTAAGTCATCCTTGGGTCGTTTATTACCACAGATTGGTTTTAAATATAAAAAGGACGACAACCGCAGGGCGTTAATGGAAAAGGGTCAGATTGTGTTGAGACGAGCAGAGTTTCTGCGGAAATATAAAAATAATTAAAACTCTGAGTTGAAGCGGCAAGTTGTTTTCCTTGACGAAACTTGGATATTTGCAAGAGGAAACCAAAAACGATCTTGGCAGGATGAATCCATAAACAGCGTTCGAAGACCTGAGGGATACCAGGGAAAGCGCTTTATAATTTTGCATGCTGGTCATAATAAAGGATTTGTGGACAACGCTTCCCAAAACTAGCTGACTACCACGGAGACATGAATGGCGACATTTTTATAAAATGCGTTAAGGAAAAACTTGTCACTCATAGTCTTGGACAATGCACCTACCACAGCACTTTATTAGAAAGGCAGCCAAACCCATCGTGGAAGAAAGTAGAGATCTTACAATGGTTGCAAGATAACGACATATCTGTGGAGCCTCACCTATTCGAGGCAGAACTATTAGCATTGGCAAAAATACATGCTAAACCTGTTAGGTATGTGGTTGACGAATATTTAAGGGAACATGGCCACGAAGTATTGAGACTGCCTCCGTACCACTGCCAATTTAATGCCATAGAATTAATATGGTCGCAGGCAAAGCGTTTTTATGATGCTCACATAGGTGAACAGGGTTACGGGGATGGTAAAGTTCTTGCTCTATGGAACAGAGCTTTGGAAACGTGTAGGTACTGCAGAATGGTACAACAGAGAACATATCATGGATACTGTGCCAGAATTGGTATTTGAACTTAGACATTCAGATGATGAGAGCGGTTCAGAATGATATCCATCCATCCATCCACCCATCCACCCACCCACCCACCCAGTTGAAGCAGTCAAGAGGTCCGGCTAGTCAAAGCAATCGCGAGGTTCCGCTAGTCACTTCTTTTTCCACAACGTAAATTTTTACAGGAATTCACCCAATCCAATACAGAGTAAGAAGAATGATAATTTCAGGCGTATATAAATACGCCCGCCGCTTTGTTAGTCTCATTGTTAAAAATATACCTAGTTTAAAAATAAACTAAAAAAAACACGCTTTAATAGCAAATCCAACTGATAAGTAAAAAATAATAATAGCAAACCGAATTTTATTGTAAAAAAGAAGCGTGGGGTGCATGACATCAATTGTTATAAATATTTCATTAGTAGCTATTGATAAAAGTAGAGTTATCATAAAAATATAGTAAAAAGCACCCATGCTTTTTTTGCAATAAAATTTGGTTTGCTATTATTATTTTTTACTTTTTAGTTCGGTTTGCTATTAAAGCGCGTTTTTTTTGTTTTTTAAACTATATTTTTTAATTTATTTTTGGTTTGATGTATCTGTTATTATTATACCTATGTACTTTATCTGCGTTCATATATTTATTTCGAATTTTGTTTATTTACCCTATATTCTTTGTGTTTGATAAATTCTTAAAAGATGTGGTCATAATTTTGATTTTGGATTTAGTTGTATCTACTTATCTTTTGTCTTTATAACATCCTTTTAGTTAGCTACGTACATACATAGTTAGCAACATACCCATACCTACCTACATTGCTATAACTGGATAGTCAGACTATCACTTTACAATTTCAAGGCATGGTAAAATGTATATAAAATATAAAAATAAAACCACGGACCTAATATTACAGCTTCTCTAAATAGGTCTGTGATGGTAAAACGTATTATTTTACAATTAAAATTTGGGTGAATTCACCGGGTAAAACGCATTATGTTACAATTAAAATTTGGGTGAAATCTGGTATATCTGGTTGCGTTTACAAATATAAATTTTCCCCATTTAAATCTACGGTACTGGAGGATGCAGCCTCGATTTGCTTGATTCAGTGACGTAAATTGATGACGTGTACGCCATAATTCGTGAATCGTACTTTAAAGGCATTTTCCGTTAAGACATACTTAATAAGAATACAAAGAAGGGCCTATGTGACTCTTTGGTTTTATCCCATTTTACGCTTTGCGATGTTGTTTATGGTCATTGCTTGGATGCATTGACTTCGGGAATAATTTAGAAAATACAAAATAGCTGCGTGACACTAAGTTGTATTATTACGAGGCGGCGTCACGTGTCTCATAAATTAAATGAGTTATCTTGGTTAAATATGGAAAATCGTAGATTAATCCATATATCTGTATTTTTTCATAAAATTGTAGTGACACGGACCCCTCCATATATCTATAATAAAATAAGGTATCGGTCAGATGTGCATAATGTAAATATACGCAGAAAATTAATAATTACCTACACCTCCTGATCATCAGACTGCCATATATGAAAGGTCCTTTTTGTTTAATATAGACAAGATCTATAATAATATTTCGCCCTCAGTGAGAGCATGTAACGTTGAAAAATTTAAGACTTATTTTCAACTTTTTTTTTTAACACAGAAAGATTTTTAGTACCTGTAATAATTATATATAATAAATGATGTTTAGTGGCATATCAGGTAAGGATATCAATATAACACCTAGCCGATGGAACCCATATCTCCGGTAGCTTAGTTGGTTAAAGTGCCTACGGCCACACTAGGAGTCCCGGGTTCAAGTCCCGGCTGGAGTGCATTTTTTTCAATTGATATCCTTACCTGATATGCCACTAAACATAATTTATTATTTATAATTATTGCAGGTACTAAAAATCTTTCTATGTTTCATATTCTGGCTTTGACATTGTAGGTTAGAATTTCCACGTTCGATACTTGCATTAAGTCGCTATATGTCGAATATTGTGGGTGGAAGAACAAATAGGAAGTTTACATAACCAACAATAATGAATGGTTTCCCTACACCCTCTAACCCCTTCTAGTAGCTGTAGACGACGCCGAAGTCTTCTACATCTCACCGCTACTAACTATATATCAATTGGAATAAATAACACCTAGCCGATGGAACCCATATCTCCGGTAGCTTAGTTGGTTAAAGTGCCTAAGGCCACAGTAGGAGTCCCGGGTTCAAGTCCCGGCTGGAGTGCATTTTTTTCAATTGATATCCTTACCTGATATGCCACTAAACATAATTTATTATTATTTTTTTAAATCAGTAGTACAAGTAGTCGGTATTACATATTGTGTTTATATACAGGGTTCCCAACGAAAACTTGACCCCCCCCCCAAAAAAAATTAGAAAACCGAACAATATTTGAAAACTCGCGGAGACCCGTCGATTTTTATTTTTTGGGGGAGCTTTTTTGACAGTCAAGCCAACCCGATATGTCCATCCCCCTAATTCCTAGCAACCCCAACTTTAAAATTTCAAATGGAACTACCCCCCTTGCGGCGCATCATTTTAAAGCCCTTTTTATTGCGAATACAGTGATGTATCGTTTTTAGAATTCTGTTGAGATTTTACAGAATTATTGTCTAAAAACGGAAAGTTGACAATCCACTGTACGCGTAGTAATTTTTACACAAATGCCCGCCACTAATAAGTTTTGTATCTACTACACACGACCAAATTACATAGTTTTTATTGACGTGTCGATCAGTTTACAAAAAAGTCACAAATGAAAAAGCTGAAGCAAAACAAAAAAGTTCATACAAATTCAAACCTTATATATTTTTAAAATATGTACCAAAAAGTCACTGTCACGAAAAAAAGTTCCCGTCTTTTTGCTTGTAACCACGAAATCGTTAGTTTCAGCTTGCTATTGAAAGTGGAAACGTATATTTTCGAAATGGTTTAGTCTGTTGCGGAAAGGGTAAAAATTGTTTCAATTTGTTATCGAAATCATCATTGCGCTATAGCTACAGCACGAATTGCAACAATTTCTAACCTTTCCGTGATAGAATAAACCAGTTCAAAAACACGTTTACATTTTCAATAGCAGGCTGAAACTAACGATTTCGTGGTTACAAGCAAAAAAACAGGATTTTTTTGTGATAGTGACTTTTTGTTACATATTTTAAAAAGGTATAAGGTTTGAATTCGTATGAACTTTTTTGTTTTGCTTCAGCTTTTTCATTTGTGACTTTTTATGTAAACTGATCGACACGTCAATAAAAACTAGGTCATTTGGTCTTGTGTAGTAGATAAAAACTTATTAGTGGCGGGCATTTGTGTAAAAATTACTACGCGTGGATTGTCAACTTTCCGTTTTTAGCCAATAATTCTGTCAAATCTCAACAGATTTCTAAAAACGATACATCACTGTATTGCAATAAAAAAGGGCTTTAAAATGGTGCGCTACAAGAGGGTAGTTCCATTTGAAATTTTAAAGTTGGGGTGGCTAGGGATTAGGGGGATGAACATATCGGGTTGGCTTAACTGTCAAAAAAGCTCCCCCAAAAAATTAAATTCGACGGGTCTCGGCGAATTTTAAAATATTTTTCGGTTTTCTAATTTTTGAGAGGTCAAGTTTTCGTTGGGAAACCCTGTGGGTACATATAATATTATATAATATTATAATATTTTTGTTCTTTCTTTTACTGTGTGTTGGTGCTGTGCGAACTATTATACAGGGTGTAACTTAAGTACGTTAAAATATTTCAGGGTCGTGGTTCTCAGCCAATTTTAAAAACAAATGTTCGTATATAAATATGTGTCCAAAAATTCTTCGTTTTCTACAGTGTGGCCCGTTTGGAATGGAGACACCTCTGTAATATTTTTATTTTTGCTCCGATTTTAAAAAACTTTTTTTTGTTAGATAGGTCTCTGAAAGGACCATTTGACACACCTTCCAATTGTCTTGAAAACCAAACACCTGGCTAACTGCGACGTTTTTAATACCCCCAAAATTCAAGAAATCATATTAGGAATTTTTTTATCAAAAAAATTTACTAAAAAAAGTTTTATCAAAATCAAAAACTAAAAAATTTCCGAAAAAAATAAATTGAAGGTCTAAAAATCATATTTTAATCAATTTTTACGGTTAGCAAAGTTAATTTTTTAACTTCAAATTTCCATAGCACACTTTGCTATCCGTAGAAATTTATTGAAATGTGATTTTTGGACCTTCAATGTATTTTTTTCGGAATTTTTTTATTTTTTGATTTTGATAAAACTTTGGATTTGGGTTTTTTGGTTCAATCTAAACAACTTTTTTTAGTAAATTTTTTTGATAAAAAAATGCCTAATATGATTTCTTGAAATTTGGGGGTATTAAAAACGTCGCAGTTAGCCAGGTGTTTGGTTTTCAAAACAATTGGAAGGTGTGTCAAATGGTCCTTTCAGAGACCTATCTAACAAAAAAAAGTTTTTTAAAATCGGACCAAAAATAAAAATTCTACAGAGGTGTCTCGATTTCAAACGGGCCACACTGTATATACGGGGTGTTACAATTTTCTAAAAAAATCTCCCTTTTCCAAAACTTTTTTATTCTTATTTTGAGTTAAAACTAGTTGTGTTGTCTTGAAACCTCCAAAATTTTGTTTTTAATTGAGAACAAGATCTTGATCTTTTCCCTACGTTTTTTTAAATACCTGACATTTTTTGCAAGCGCGATGAAATAAATTAAAAAGATCTAATTTGCCGTGAAACGGCGATATATAAAAAAATAAGTCAAGAGACACTTTTTGTTCGGAAACAAATGCTCCATACAAAAATGCTATCCACTTTAATTTCGTATAGGGCCGTATTAACTTTTTTCTTGAATTTCTCTTCCGATTTACCCATATCTCCGCCACTGGTTTGATCTATAGAGCTTGTAAGTAACACATTTAAATGGGCCTTAGCCAAGTATGATGTGTACCAAATTTTTACGAAAAAGACGATTTTTTTAGAGGTTATTTGAACTTTTTTCTTAGAATTGGCTGAGGGCCACCACCCTGAAATTTTGTAACCTACTTAAGTTACACCCTGTATTTATATTTAATGAATGTAATATTATTTTAGGGTAGAATTATACTGTTGGGGGTAAGATGGAAGAACAGTCTCTTTTGGTCTAAATTTCGCCTCCATTCGATTGAATTTAATTTTAATATATGCTTAATATACTTAATATTAATATATTTTGGTAGGTATTATATATGTGCTATCGGAAAATAGAGAACATTATCATTATTATTATTATTCTCGACTTGGCCAAAAGGCATTCGCACTCCCTCTACGGGGGACATTCACTCAGGTCCCGAGTATCCCGGATACCATAAGGATCTGGCTCGGACGAGACCCTTGCCATGTTATCGGGCCTTAGGTGACATTGATGCTGTTGGACGTTCCTGCATTCCCCATTAATTTCCTGACGGTTCGGGCTGTCGCAAGTAGTACCGCTTTCTGCATGGAACTGTAAAGATTATCAGTTAGACCCAGCTCTTTGATGTTTCTCAGCAAACTTTTTGGTACAACACCAGTTGTTGACACGATGATTGGAACCGTCCGAACGTTCTCCATTTCCCATTGCCTTCTAATTCGTTCTTCTAAGTCTCTGTATTTCGCGATTTTCTCGGCCTACTTCACACGCAAGTTGTTGTTTGGGATGGCCACATCAATCAGGGTTGTCTTCCTGGAAATTTTATCAACTATTATAAGGTCCGACCTGTTATGGGCAACTCGTTGATCTGTCAGAACTGTACAATCCCAGTACATCTTGTAGTTGCTGTTCTCAAGAACAGGCTCCGGTGTGTAGCTGTAATATGGGACCCTCTCTGCCTGCACAAGCAGTAGTTTTTCCGCCAGTTCCTGGTGCAAGGTCTTGGAAACCGAATCGTGTCGTTCCTTATATTGAATTATTACTATTGTTATTATTATATTACTACTAATCCTGTTTTTCGTACTGTGAACCACGTTCGTATCACTCCATACCGCTTGCCGAAATTTGTAGGATACTTATCCCCTCCGGTCTGTGTCCAATCGATTCGTCAAAAACCGAAAGTTTCGTTCGACCATCAGTTCGCACTCTGCCGGCCCCAAAATAAATACCAGCTAAAACAAAATTTCGCTGCTGGAATATTAACAAATTTGGGAGGAAGCCGAAACCAAATAATCGTGGATATTCAACAGGGCCAAAAGGTCAACTTATTTAGGATCTGTTCATAAATAACAAGCGAATATTTTCGTATAGAAAATTTTGAATTGGAATTATATTAAAATTTCCCGAGGTTTTTGTGGTGGAAACGAATTTTATGTCACGTGTTTTTCGTACACTGCGTGACGTAATTAGGTACTATACTTAATTTACGTTATAGCACCGAATACAGGGTGGCTGGCTACACGAGAACAAAATATACCCAATAACAAGTAGGGAAATTTTTTCTGAGAAAATCTCAAAAATGCTTCAATTTTGTTTGGGAGGGGGACATTTTTGGCATGAACTTAACAGTTTTAGGTGCAACCCCCTAAGGGGGGATGCATCCCTTCAACAATTTAAAATGGGAAGGGGTTGCAGTTGAACAGGGGCATCTAATAAATTGCCCAACTCAATAGAAACATTATTATTTTCATTGGGAACTTTTCTATCTAGATTATAAAAGAAAATTATTTAACCGTGAGTACTTCTTCTTCTAGTTCGTGACATTTGAAACATACAGGGTGTCTACTTTTAAGTGTATACAAATCGATAAAAAATGTATTTTGTTCGAAAGGTCTTCAAAAAACGCTTCTTTTGACGCTTTTACTTTTGTCAAAATGCAAATCCAGGGACGGCTATGATTTTTTTTTATAACCCGATTTTCACAAAAACCATTTAGCGATTTTTTTATTTAAAATCTGACACAACAGCGTTAATCAGGACAACCCAAAACCCCCATAATATACTAAATTTGAACAAAAAATGTAGAGGGTGTTCGGTTCTACACCGTGTTAAAGTTGAGCAAAATAGGGACTTAATTCAAAGGCACCTGGCGAGTCAAGCGTGCCATGGAATTATTTCAAAACAGTGGAAGAATTAACAGGACCACCCAAAGTGTTAATCGAAGAAATTGCAAGAAGAAATATACAGGATGTTTTTCTCTACAGCGTCTCAAATTTCCGATTTTTTTCGAATTTTATGCTGGTCAAGTTTGCCTTGGATTGTTGAAACAATGTTACTAAATGTAAAATAAATCAAATTAAAAAATATATAAAGAGTCATTCAGTCATTTCTCTTGTGTTTACGAACAATATTCTAGTTTTTGTTAGGTAATAAATTCTTAATAAAAATATTCGCAAAAATCAGATCTGCCATGGAAATTAAAAAACAAGTCAATACAATAAATTTGACAGTTCTGTTAATTTTAATTTTTGGCCAACTTGACCAGCATAAAATTCGAAAAAAATCGGAAATTTGAGACGCTGTAGAGAAAACCAAATTGTATATTTATTCTTGCAATCTCTTCCATCAACACTGTGGGTGGTCTTCCACTGTTTTGAAATAATTCCATGGCACGCTTGACTCGCCAGGTGCCTTTGAACCTATTTTGCTCAACTTTAACACGGTGTAGAACCGAACACCCTCTACATTTTTTGTTCAAATTTAGTATATGGGGGTTTTGGGGTGTCCTGAATAACGCTGTTGTGTCAGCTTTTAAATAAAAAAATCGCTAAATGGTTTTTGTGAAAATCGGTGTATAAAAAAATCGTAGCCGTCCCTGGATTTGCATTTTGACAAAAGTAAAAACGTCAAAAGAAGCGTTTTTTGAAGACCTTTCGAACAAAAAAAAGGTTTTTGAAAATATCTCACAAAATACATTTTTTATCGATTTGTATACACTTAAAAGTAGACACCATATATAAAAATTAATTTTTGTAGTTTGATAAGTAATGGGAATGTGTAGTAAAGCTGAATTCGTATAAATTTCTTTAATTTTATAGTGTCCATTAAATTTATTAGCTACTTTATTTTTTATTTGGGACTCTTTCTTGGGAAGTTATTTCAAAGCGAATCGGCAGTAATGTACCTGTATCAAAACCACTATAAAATTAATTTAATCATTATAACCAATAAACACACTCCCGTGTATGTATGGCATCATAGTAGTGACAGTTTTTATTCGCGTTACTAAATACCCCGCCGCATACAGGGCAAGTCAAGTTCAAAAACCGTAGTAACAGAGAATTGACTAATTTTCTGATAAAAGTTTTAGGGCCATGTTATTCCACCAATCATCATAGTTTTTCTACTGACTTCTAGTCAAACTAATAGTTATAGCTACCTTGTACCAATGCTTTAATATGGTATAGTACATTATTGAAACGCTCTCATTAGCTTAACGCCACAGGACGCTGATATAAAAATCTATAGTCTCTTAGGGAGTGTTATTGTATTTTACTATAGAATAATATTAATTTCCTGTTTTCACCAACTGATTTCTAGTCAAACTAATAGTAACAGCTCCCTTGTATCAATACTTTAATACAACTTATTCAATAAAGAGATGTTCGCAAAATCTATTTAAATGGCATAAAAAAATTTTGTAGAACGCTCTCAATAGCTTAACGTCACGGCTTTCTGATATAAAAATCTGTAGTCTTTTAGCGAGTGTTATTGCATTTTTCTATAGAGAAATATTAATTATTGTTTATTAATATTTTTCCACGGATTTATAACATTCCTAGTTCAATTTCATTAATTACATCTAGCGCTACCCATTTCTAGTCAATACATTCCTACTGGAATCTTATTTAATTTCATGTTTTTCCCAACTGACTTATCAGTTTTTTAGATTTCCAATTTCTTAAATTTTATGGTCATGTTATTCTACCATTACAACGCTGCTAGTCCAATTTCATTAATTACATCTAGCACTACCGCATCTAAAATCAAAAGTTTTTATTATCAATTCATTCATACTAGAATCTTATTTAACCCCCATGTTTGTCCTATCATTTTTCGCTGCCTCTGGTCCTGGGTTACAAAACCCCGACTGAAAATATTAGTCTATACTATTCGAGCGTCAATTTACTTAAGTTTTAAGATCATGTTATTCCACCAATCTTAATTATCTAATTATTTTAGTTTCACGTATTTTTCTTAGCATCTGAATTCTCAAACTGTTAGTCCACACATATTTTTATCTTCAAACCTGGGTGATTAAAAGTATGTAGTAGAATTTCACCAAAAATAAATCGGAAAATGATTTTATGAATGCAGTTTGATACCACCTTCGCTATCTCTAGGTTATTCCTTTTTCTCGCAAATATCGAAACACCCCAATAGATCTTACCACCTTAGGTCAGAATTTGTTTGACAGTCCGATCGCTATGCTTGAAATACTAAATAGATCGGGATCTTAACTTTTTTGGTACAATTCTACGTTTAAAATCAAAGGTTAGGTCAATACTTAAATTCCTAATAGGTTAGCATCTAATATTTTTGAAATCTAACGCATCATTTGAGATTTTTCCGCTAAAATAGTTTGACATAGCGATATTCAATGCATAGTTTTTATCTTGAAACCGAGGGTTTCAATCTACTAAAAAAATATTAAATCGGAAAATCCAGAATTTTAGTGTTCAAATCATTTGATATCAAATTCTTACCGCTCAGATCATGACTTTGATATTCTTGGTTGAATTATCTACGTGAATCGGTTATGCTAAGGTCCACGGAAAATTCTAAAATCAATTTTAGCAATACAAAATCAGTTTTAGCAATACCAAATCATTAGGCTTACAAATTGTTTTTGTTACTAATACGGTTTATCTTTCCTACTTGCTATCCCAGTTCTATTGGGTCGACCCTAGCCACTTGTAACAGAAATTGTCTGCACGTGAATCGGTTCAATTCTAGTTTTCCCTGAGGTCGTCGGAAAATCGAAAAACAAGCCAACTGCGGTTTTAGCGACACAAAATCATTATGCATAATGTTTTTTTACTACTATGGTTTATCTTTCCTTATTTGAACGAATGCTATCCCAGTTCTGTCGATCCTAGTCACTTGTAGTAATCGTAATTGTCTCCTCGGCAGAAAAACTTTACTATTAAAAAATTAAACTCTGGGATTTTTCGAATTCTCTCAAAGATAGGATTTTTCGAATTCTCTCAAAGATAGTCCACGCATACTTGTTATCCTATAAACTTATAGATGAGCGTTTGAATTCTCAAACAGATCACAGAGTACATAAAATTATTTTCGGAAAAACTCCAGAATTTTACTGTTCATAATTTTAGTGTCACTTATTTTTCTTAGCACCTATGAATTCTCAAACTGTTATTCCACACATAGTTTTATCTTGAAACCTTGGCAATTAAAAGTGTAGAGTAAAATTTCAACAAAAATAAAAGAAAATTATTTTATGAATAAATTTGATGCCATTTTCACTATTCGAATCTTAGTATAAAACAATATCCTGGACAGCGAGTATCCTTCATTAAAATCGTCACTAAAAAAAAGTCTCTGACCCTCAAATCTGAAAATATGTATATCGAAACCTCAGTTCAGAAGTCGTTTGGTGCCAGAATAAGCCGAGCGTTGATTTCTCAGTATTCTATTTGCTTCCGGCTACAGTCATAAAAAATCTCCTACCTGTACATAAGTTAAAATTTCTCACATAAACTCATCAAAGGGTATTCGGAAAATCTCGATTTTCTCTAATCAAATCTCTGTAAAATTTGTGTCTTTTATGGGTCTCACATATTATTCCTAGTAGGTTATCGAGAATCAAAATCTGAAAAATGAAATGTCGCGTGGAAATTTTGGCCACAAGTGATCCCCTTAGTATAACTATTTTTTATGTCTTCACCAGCAAGAACCTTCAGTATTCTTATCCTATTGAAAATATCTACCAGAACGTATTAATTAATTATTAATAAGCCTTGCCACCTCAGGTCAGAACTTGTTCACCGGCTCGGACGCAGTGGTTCCAGCTTTTCCCCAACTGTCCAGGAAAATTGAAAATTCAAAACCCTGGTGGCAGGAAATTTTGGTTGAACGAATGCTATCTCAGTTCAATTGGGTCGACCCTAGTCACTTGGCGATGAAGTAATAGTAATTGTCACCTGGGCACAATAATTCGATTTTCTCAAACTTGGGAAAATTCTCAGTACTTGCTGGGGGGCTCAGTTTTCCTGTCCTAGAAAATGACCTCTGAAAAAAACGTCGTGGAAATTTTTAGGAAAATTCAAAATCAGGCCAAGTCGCCGGTGGTTGGTTACGTTTTTGCCCATTTATGATGATGATGATTAATTAACAATTGAAAATTGCGCTTGAATCAGCATAGCTTACCTACTAACATGTGTTTGGCGGATTGTCGCAATCCACTCGTCTACTAGGTAATCATTTTTCTCCGTGTACAGCAGGCAAAATAAATCTTTTCCAGTTCTAGTTTACTCATATATTCACATTTTTACTGTTCTAAATTCAACGTATATCTCGCCTCATTTCGACGTGCGTATTTTCGTATTTATTTGTATGATATATCTCGTGTCACGACGGGATGCAGCGGAACCAACTCACATTTCACAGTCAAATGGATGTTATCTGTTTGTCTTACTATGTATCAAAATATTATTGTAAACGCATCATTCCGGGCTTTATGCTGAAAAGCATCACTGCTTCCGCCATTTACCGAACTGTCGGAGTTATCATGCCTACCTAAATTGTTCGTATCGCCGTTATCTCCAATATGATTTTGCTGTTTACAATAATAATTAATCTATAACACTATTATAACAATATGAATTTTTATAGCACTAAGTGTGGAATTTTGGGTATCTGTAATAGTCTACATATAGTGTGTCCAGGAATCACCACCGCTAAGAGCCCATTTATGGTTCTCAACCATTTTGTTGCATAAATTACTTTGTGACAGAGATCAAAATATATAAAAAACAGAAATAAGTCTACTGGAGAGGCAGAAGCAAAATATGTCTACCTATTTGCTATTTGCTAAAGAGTGATGAAAAGATTATACTTAACTCTAAGCAAGAACGAATTAAGATTATTTACGGGTCTCCTTACTAATATAAACATAATATCATCTTCTAAAAAATGGGTAAAATAGATACGGACTATGTACTTACAGTGTGACCCATTTATTTTTGGGTCAGCCAATGAAAAGTGTATCAATTATTATTATTGTTCAATTTGCCCCTGATTTTTTCATTGTAGAAGTTGATAAACTGCATTTTCCGATCAAAAAAATTGCCTCTTTCATACACAATCCAAAATTTTAATAGATTCGATTAGCGATTTTTTTAGGAATTAGTCGGTATCTCCGGTTACTTTGGATGATTGCTGGTATGGGAGCCCTCGTGTAGATTTTCCTTATGTCAAGTAGATGTTAGGTTTTGAAGTTTTTGTTTCCGAGACACGTATGGCAGTATACTCTCGCAGCCTGGTAATTCGACCGATTTTCTTGTGTCATCGAATCGGTGGCTGTCTTCGTCGTGTATTGCATCGCTGTTTGCACTATTGTTTTTTTTTTCTTGAGCTACAGAACATCTTCCATTTCCAGCACAGGATATAATTTATGGAGAAAATAAAAATAAACATGTGGTTTAATCTATATCTGTGGTTTCGTGATTTGACAAATGAAAACGGACCACCCACAAAATATACAAGTTAGGTTTGACAGAGGTCATGTCAATGGTCATGTGATCCGTCAAAAATTTAATCTGCTGAGTGGCGCATATGTGCAGTGCTACCGCTACCAACTTAGGGAAGAAGCCGAGAAATTTGATATCATTAATATTAAGTAGGTATATTAGCTTTTTTATAAAAACAGTACCTAGCTTTTTTCGCGGAGATAATCTGTTAGCTACTATCGGGCGATTCCCATTAAACACTTGAGGCATATCACCAATATAAATTCAGTTTTAATGTATTCTGCATATTGATGATAAATATAATATCGTTTCATGTTTATAATGAAAACTTAACAGCGGGTATTTAAATATTTGAAATCTATCATAAGTGAGTTTCTCCACGATTTACCATTTCAAGACAGATTTACTTCTTGGTACCAGTTAGATGGTGCACGTGCACAATGTGCAGCTATAGTAACAGAAAAATTATAAGAAATGTTTGACAATAGATGAATTTGGGGGCAGCGGTGCACGAGTGGGTCTTTCGTTGTACCCACGCTTTGGCACCGTACGTCTTGGGTTGGATTCCCACCACGGAAGTGCCCTGGGTGTTGTGTGTTTCTCTTTAGATTTAAGTTAGGATAGATTTAGGTTAAAGAAATTGAAATTTGCTAAGTTGGTAGGGGGATGGTTTAGAGCCAGACATACCCCTCCAACCGGAACTGGGTAAAATGGCCGCCGTAGCCAAGCCCATAAAAATAGATGGATTCTATTAAATTGTAACATAAAATGTAAAGGGTACAAGTAACTAGTAAATAGCAAAGAAGAACTGCTGAAACGAGTGCAACAAGCTTTTGCAGAACTTCCGTGTTTTGAAATTCAAAAAGCAATAACTAAATGATGTAAGGGTAAAGAGATGAAAATGATCAACATTTTGAACATTAGGTTTTATACTACTTTAATTTAGTTTTCCATGGACCGTGCATTAATTAGCTATTTGAATAAATGTAAAATCGTTTATTAATAACCCCCATTAATGCATGATTTCTCATTAATAAACGATTTTTCAAATCAAATCGGCCGAGGCACTATGTTTTTATTTTTCAATATATCTATCACTGTCAAGCTTTATAGTTTCGTAGTTCTCAAAGGTGTTGTGGAATAATGGAAGTTGACGAAAACTTTACCTTAACTCCACCAGAAGTGGCAGAAAGTGCAAATATAGCAGCCTCAAGTTTATTACCGGAAAAAATAAAGTCCTCTATCTGAAAATTTACGTCGAATTTATTTCGTGGTGCAGATAGAAGCAAGTAATGCGTTACTCGGAAACAATGTTGTTGGCATAGTTCTCGAACATTACAAAAAAAGACCTAATCGTACCTATATTTATGGCCAAAATATTCAATGCTTAAAGCAACCTTAATCTTGAAGAAAAAAGCGTTGATATAACTTTTTTTTAATTTGTTTTATAAAAAATTACAAATTACGATACAGGGTGTGTCATTAAGGGTAACGAGGTACCATATCTCAGGAATTAATAGTCCTGGAGCTTTGGGAAAAAATCTTCTTAAGTAATGTGATCACGAAAAATCGCTGGAAAAAACAGTAAATTTGAAAAATGAGTTTTTTCAAAAAAATGACTAATACAGGTATATCAAAAATAATTTTATTGCTCTTTTCAGCAAATTCTGAACAATTTTCGTACTTTTTTGCTTCCCTAGAAACCAAACGGTTTTGTTTCATGGCTTACTAGATAATTTCCGAGATAATTTCATATCAATACGACAGGTAAGGTAAGTAAGTTAGAAATACGTTTTACGGAATAAGAAGTGAGAAAAATAGCAATTTACGAAAAACTCAAGCAAATTTTTATTTATTTAATGGCATACTTCACCACGGAAATCTTTGATAACAAATACTTACCTTCTTCTTTCAAATAATATGTTAATAATTATTATTTTGGAGATAACTCCGAAACTAATGAAGATATCGATTTGAACCTTGGGTATTTTTTGTTGTAAATGTAATCTACTTTTCGATTATAACATAATAAATATGTCATTGCATTAAAAAATTTTTGAAAAAATTGTAATAAAAGGGAAATATTTTAAATTGCGCCCTCTAGCGGTGACCACGAAATTCGAAATGACCTTACTGGACAATCATTTGATAGAAGAAGGAATGCTTTCTTCAACAAGCCCAAATTCGACTAATTCGATTAAGCTAAACCGGAGTTAGCAGCATTTTTTCAAGTCAAGGTTTATCTGCCCGTTTCACCTCTATCTGAAGAGCTAGAGCAAAAAATTCTTAATTAAAATTGTTCATAATTTGCTGAGGAGTGCAATAAAATTATTTTTGATATACCTTTATTAGTCATTTTTTTGAGAAAACTCATTTTTCAAATTTACTGTTTCGAATACGCCCCCTAGCGGCCGACCTACGAACTTAGAAATAATTTCCAGCGATTTTTCGCGACCACATTACTTAAGAAGACTTTTTCCCAAAGCTCCAGGACTATTAATTCCTGAGATATGGTACGTCTTCACCCTTAAAGATACACTCTGTACAACCAGTAAACTGGGTAAACGGCTTGGTGGTTGGAAATCCACTGCTCTGGCAGAAGTTTACATTGAGAATTCCCTACAAAATATGCAAATTAATATTAATTAATAAATTTGTTGTTACTTAATACAATTATTAAATAAACAGTGAAAACCATATTTTCCCTATTCTATTTAAAGCACAGTCGACGGAAAAATATTGTTACTAATTCGTCTCTTAAACGGCTATTAATTATCTCGTAAATTAACAAAATATCTTGATCGTTGACAGTCCTTATTAATACACTTGGTTATTGCTATTGCTATTGTTATCTATTTAGTTGTCATGTAAATAAAATGCTTGTTTTCCATGGCCTTCCGTTCCCGTGATGAACTAGGGGAAAACTGGTAGCGTTTTGTCGGAAAATACCAATTTTAATGAAATAATGCGGCAGGCCTTAGTTGTAGACAAAAAAGTTTTATACAATTTTTCATTATTTTTTAAAGGGCAACGCAATGAAAAAATTAATAAAAAATGGTGCGTTCTATTTGAAAAAATAGAGCTTTTTGTTTTTTATGCTGAATTGGAAATATTTTTACGAACACCCTGTACGATATTTTAAAACGAGATATAGAGCATTTAATGCAGTTCGCTTTCACCTAACATTGACAAAAACTACAGTTCTCCATATTCATAAATTTCACAGTTATCATCACTATGATATGAATCTGTCAAAAAGATCTAAAAATAGCGAATATCTCCAAAACGGTTATAAATAGAGTAAAGGTTGTTTAAACGAGGAAGGTTTGGAATTTGATAGGGAATAAAAAAATACAATAAAATACAAGGTGTTCCATTTGAAATATCAAAGTTGCTATCGACTTCCGGTATAATCGGAAGTGACCGGAAGTCGAAAATATTTTAAAAAGATAGTTTCTAACTTGTTATATAAGTCACCAGAATTTAAAATCAAAATTCTTAATCCTTTTATTTTTTTTGTGTCAATCTCAATTTCAAAGATATCTGTGGGGGATTTGCAGGGGATGGTCATAAGAACCGCTTATACCGCCTCCTAAAGTTAATCGCCGGGTACTATTAGTGCCCTAGCCCCGCCCTAAAACCGGAGCTGCAAAACACCTATTAACTCTAAAAATAAAATTTTCACCTACCGCATTTAAATTTTACAGATAAATTGTAGGTTCAAAACTAAGAAAAAAATTCCAAATGGGCATTGGTTTTCCTGAAGTAGTGTGTCAAAATTTTGTAGGGTTCAATCCCTTCCATTTTGGAAGCAAAAAAATTTTTGGTTCATTGTTTATATGGAATTTTTTGTCATTTTAAATGGTTCAATTATTATTCTGTAAAATTTGAAAGCGGGAGTTGAAATTTTATTTATCGCATGTTGGAGTTAACAGGTATTTTGGGGCACAATTTTGCCAAGAGTATACTTTTGTTGCAAAATAAAGATGCACTAAAATGATGAACCTACAAGACCAAAAAGATAACCTCAAACAAGTTACAAGTAAAGGCATGATACAAAAATAGCGTTAGTCGCCCTCTGTGAGATAAATTGACATTTTCAGCTTCTTCCCCATCCCCAAAAACACAGTAGTGCCAAATTTCAGTTCAGCAGATTGACTATTTTGGGAGATATTGCCATAATTCAATTAAAAAAAAAAGAACTCCATCAATCTGTATTTCAGTCAACAAGCGTCTATAATAAAACAACGAGGTACCTACCCGCACACGAGTTTTTTTTAAGCATAAATGGATCACCCTGTATATAGCCGCCACCATTTTTATATAGGAATATTTGGTTAATAATCGGATCAAGCTAGTTAGAGGCGTCACATATGCATACTAAGTGTGAATTTAAATCAAGATTACCTAAGTGTACATTTTTATTCGAAAACCGAAGCACCTACCTATAATTCGCAAATTAAAACCAAAAGTGCACTTTGGATCTCATATCGTTTTGATAGAACATTATTTAAAAGTAGTTTCAGTGAAGGCTTGAATGTATCTATCTGTACAGAACATTCTGTATTATAGGAGTGCTTGGCTCGTGTTGGCAAAACCTTTAATCTTAAAAAGTGCTTACAATTTTTGGCGAAATTTATGCGCACTTATAAAGACAGCGCTCGTCTATTTTTAGGGGAGATCGGACACATTTGAGAAAGGCCCAGGGTAAGAAGATGTGCCTGACAGGCGCTTTGCAGCTGATACTGAGTTCTCGAACTTCCTATTTCATATTCACTATGTGTTCTGATTTCGCGTCTTGAACACTACCAACTTACTAAATATGTTTTCCGACTTTGATATCAGCCAGATGTTGTACTGAGGTGAGGGGGAAGTTAAAAAGTCCCACACCCACGGAATTTATCTTGAAATTGTTTCGGATACGAAAAAGTTTTGTTGGTAGGCTTGCCTTGATAATTGCTTCTCATAAAGTTAACGTGGATGAAAGCTGGAAGATCAAAAATATAAATTAAGATTTTTAATGTAACGTTTTTCGTTCCGTTAAATTATACCAGGGTGCCACGATTTTTATCATAAAAATCGTGGCTTACGCTTAAACGCACAAAAAATTTATCATCTTTGACAGTGTCTTTGTTGAGAAAAGTCCAATAATTTAAATCGTTTTTTCTTGTTGATTTATTTGTAAAAAATAAATTACTTTCGCATTTAAATAGTTTATTTATTGAAAGTCGGGGATATAAAAAAATCATAGCCGGCCCTGGATTTGCATTTTTGCAACGGCGGGAAGTTCAAAAGTAGCGGTTTCTTAAAACTTTTCAAATGAAAAAAAGTTCAGGCGAATATCGCCAAAAAAGATTTTATGTTTTTGTATAAGAATAAAAGTAGACACCCAGAATATAAAAGTAATTTGCCGCAATATGACAGGCCCGAGCAAATTTTGGTTTAATTTCAAATTTTACTATTTTCATGAAAATAAAATATTGACATGCCCTCGACAACTACATCCCCCAAGTTAGAAACTATTATTAAAAATTATAAATAGTATGCGTTCGAAGCTTTCTCTTGAGACTTCTACTCTAAACACGACCTCTTGCTACGTATTACAAGGCTTTTTTTTATCGTAACCACTAGGTAATTAATTTCCAACAAATTCTTGTCTTATTTCTTCTTCAGGTCGGCAAACGTTTTACGTTTGAAAAGCTCTGATAAATTATGCATTTTACATCCCCCAAAATAATGATTATATTAAGAAGGTAGGTGCTTTACCTACTTCGTCGTCGTAGCCGTAGAGTGCAAATACCTACCGCATATGCAAAAAACAACTAAAAAAGGTTCGCCAATAAAACGAAAATTTCGGAAACTGCCCACAATGGGTTTTATCTATGTGAAAAAGAAAGTTTTCTGGCGGAAAATAAATAATTGTTGAAAGTTTAAATGCCGGATATTGGCATCGACTACACAGAGGTGAAAATTGTTTGTTTAAAAAGTTACTATATCTATGTAATCTATACCAGTTTTTAGTTCTTTGAGGAATAACTAGAAAATAGCAGAGATGTGAAGATTACCTCGAGGGGGAAATCACTGAGAAATTTCAGTGTACACGCTCCTGGAATTTTTGGCATTTTTTATGTATTTGTTGGATTTTCCTTTTTTTGTACTTTTGTCATTTTCTGGAATTTTTTGGTATTTTCTTGGACTTTTTGGCATTTTCTTGGATTTTTTGGCATTTTCTTAGAAGTCTTAGCATTATCTGGCATTTTTGGTACTTTCTTGGAATTTTTATTTTTTCTTGGATTTTTTATTTTCTTGGATTTTTTTTGCATTATTTGGAATTCTTTGGCATTTTATTGAATTTTTTTGTTATTGTCATGAAACTTTTGTCATTTTCTCGAATTTTTTTGGGTATTTTCTTGGAATTTTTGGCACTTTCTTTCTTTCTTTTTGGAATTAATTTAATTTTTTCTCCCTTCTATAATAAGGCGCATGCGTAAACACTGTCGCAAAGTCACAGTGTTTACGCCCCTGAAAATCCAAGTAGGCTGGGGGAATTAAACGGGTGATTTTTTTTTATAGATATGTCCCTGAAAGTTCATCACTTGCCAAGTATTGGTTTGACCTTGCCGCGAAATCCTGGCCTACTGTGATTTTTTAAAGGGGGGTGCGTTTTACAAAAAAAAAACCATATTACACATTCTTCTAATATTAAAATCTGACACTACAGCGTTAATCAGGACACACCGAAACCCCAATATACCAAATTTGAACAAAAGAATATACAGAGTGTTCGTTTCTGCAGGATGTCAAAGTTGAGCAAAAAGGAATTTTAAAGGCATCTGGCGAGTCAAGTGTGCCATGGAATTACGTCGAAACAGTAGAACTATCAATAGGACCACTCACAGTGTTGATGTGCAAAGATCCAATAAAAAATATACAAGGTGTTCTTCCCTGTGCCAACTCAAAATGCAAGATTTTTTGAAACTTTATACGGGTCAAAAATAGAGTATATTAAAACCACCCCAGACACTATAAACGAACTAAGTCTAAAAAATACAGAAGTCCGCCATATCAGTTAAGGTGGCTGGTGTGCCACAACAGGAAACTCACAGAAAACGTATCATCTTAGGCAATGACTTTGATGAAAATAATTTAAATGTGTCCAATAATTTAAATAGTTTTTGTATTTTTTGGTTGGCATTTTGTAAAAAAATAAAATTACTCTTATGTTTATTAAGATTTTTCTAAAATTCCACAGCACACCTGACCCGTATAAATGTTAATAAAAATTCACCATTTTCAGATGGTCCAGAGGAAAATACCCTGTATATTCTTGTCTTGAATCTTTGCACACCAATACTTTGAACCCAAGTTCCTGTAATCTGTGCCCAAGTAGCAATTTTAACATAGACGTTATAGCTCGAAATATGAGCACGGCCTCCCGCAATATTCAATATTTTCAAAAAATAAAATAAACACACTTTTTTAAACATATCTAATATCTACCGCAAACATTTTTTTTTATTATTCTTGGTTACGTAAAACCAATAATTACATACTAATATACTATATTTTAATAAAGAACAAGAAGAACTTCTTTTTCTATATGGTACTGTAATTTGTCATAATGGCGGCATAAATCAATTTCCATAACCTCAAAATTTAGGGAACAAAGCATTCGCAACGACTCTTCAAATTCAAATTCTTTATTTCGAGTTAAGATACTTACATTAAGCATAATAAGAGAAACGGGCGCTTACATAGTACATATTTTACATTTAGTTAAAATCTCGAAATAAATTTACAATAATAAATCTACAACAACAAACACTTATTCAGGAATTCGTCCACAGAGTAAAAAGCATTAAGTAGCAAAAATTACTTAATAGTTCTGAAATTTTGGAAGTTTCAGATCCTTATCCCTAAGAAGCTGACACCGCTGTCACACCTCTTCAAGCGACAATATTCTGCTTTCCCTGAGTGTAATATGAATATCACCATGTCATTCATCTTGACTACTCGACTTAAACACTATACTCATATTTAAATCGCATACATCGAATAATTAATTCAAAGAATGAACACTAAATCTCACTGCACTACAATCACCACATTGACACCCCGTTATCAGAAATATGCAAGTGCATGCAGCAAAACAGCAAGAAAGCCGCACTTGATAGTGACGGTCACTAGGTACATATAGTGAATTTTGATGGTAACGATAACTTTGTAGTGGCTTTGGTGTCATATGCAAACGTGAAAAATCTCTTATACAAGTGGCAAAAATTTGGCGATGACCCCTAGTTATCATCAACAAGTTTCGCCACTTTCAAGGTTTAGTAGAGGTGACCAAAACGTGGCCGCCACTATCACGTGCACGCTAAAGTTGTCGCCACTTCTAAGATATATTTTAGTGATAGAGTTTGGTCGCCGCCACTTCCATTTTCCACTTTGAAAGTATAAGAACTTTAAGATGATTTTCAGTAGTAACCAGGATGTTCCAAACATCCTAAGCGCACCAGTAAAAAGTTATAAAACTATATTATGTATAGTGACTCCTAGCGGTGAAATTGACATGATTACCACTATTTGCGTAGAAAATGAAATAAATCATACGTTGATTTAGTGGTGATTACGTAATGGCCACTCGGTAGAAGTGGCGATATAAGTTTTCATCACTAGGATGCTACTTGAAAGTGGCCCTGATTATCATTCTGTTTCGACACCCTGCAGAATGGAACCACCTGTATATTTTTTGTTCAAATTTGGCATATGGGGGTTTCGGTGTGTCCTGATTAACACTGTGGTGTCAGATTATAAACAAAAAAATGCCTAATATGGTCTTTCGAAAAACGCACTCCTTTAAAAAAATCGCAGTAGGCCAGGATTTCGCGGCAAGGTCAAACCAATACTTCTCAAAAGATGACCTTTTAAGGACATATCTATAAAAAAAATCGCCCGTTCAACTCCACAGCCTACTTAGATTTTCAGTGGTGTTAACATGAAAAACGGGACACACTGTATACACCGTCCTATTTTCAAAGTTAATGGTATTATCGACTCGCATTTTTTTAAATTGAAGCTCGAACATGAGCGCCTTTCACTACATCATTGCCATAGTCGAATATTATTCAGGCGTTTTTTGAAATGCAATTACATTCTTAGCACCGTTCAATTTGCATACATATTTTCACTATGCTAGAAACTCTTTTGTTTGGGAATATTTTCATATGCATGCAGTGAAGCAAATGAAGCCTAGGCATTGAAAAAATTCTTTGTAGATCTTAAGCAGATTTTATCGGTTTGGAAATAGATATGATGTTGTTATAGAGGTGCGCGCAAGACATATTAGGTATGCTGCTGTATCTTTATACTAGGAAATGCACCAGTTTTGTAAGTCATTTATATATACATATATATTTTATAATTCAAACACACTGGCAATTTAAATGTTTGAAGAGTTGATGTTGAGTTTGATTGATTGAACCTACGACAATAGTAAAATTCGACATAAATACTTTTCACAAAAGACAATAATTTAAACAAGAAAAATATGCAGAAATAATAACAAAAGTCTATCACCTGTAGTTCTTGTGTGGCTTTTCGGTTTGGCTGGATCTGAATCAACGAATGTTCGTAAACTGCCGGAGTTAAATTCTATTTTTAGGTACAAAAAAATCTCTCAGGACGTCATAAAACAGACCAACAAAAAGGAAGGCAGACAGAAAATTGATATTTTTCGGTTCTGCACTACAGTGTAGCATCAAGTGGTATAAAAATGTTAAAGTAAAGCCTACACTGAATAGAAAAGTGTTAAATGAGTTCTTGAGACAAAACTGAAGCTTGATTAATAGATTTAATGGGAAATATAGGAAAATAATAGAAATAATACATTGTACCGGACAAATTGGATCAGTTCCGAACAGTACTTCAACGCAGCTATCGATAATTTGTGACCAAGTATTAGATATGTGAATGTCAAAGCTATACCAACTGTGAGAAATAAAAATTAACAACGCCCTAGACACGTGCCAAAATAAAATAGAGTAGAAAAACTTCGATAAAGAAATCGGTCTGTGTTGGAGAACGGCGAAATGTACCTGAATTAAACGAAAAATTTAATAAATGTGAAAATATTCGTATTTTTTATATACGCATAAATTAAATCGTTTGAATTTAGAAGTTAATATTTCAAACGACTGACCAAATAGTTGCTTGCTATTATGCTGTAATGGAAATTACAATATTTCCGTAACAATATGAAGAATAATATTTGTGGGAATTGAAGGGAGACATTTGAAATAAATAATAATAATATTAATAATAATAATAATAATTCTCACCCTCACAATACTCCAAACTAGGAGTGCCGCCTTTGACTTTGCACAGGGCCGTTCTACTTTTTTTTCTTAAATCGGCATTACTAATTACCCATATCACCGCCGCTGGTATTTGGATCAGGTGGATACTTCACCATTTTGTGGCAACATATACCAGTAATAACTGTGCCAAATTTTTTTCGAATAGTCTCAGTAGATAGGCTATGGGGCTACGAGCCCACTTTCTCCATGTATTTCTTATGGGGCCTAAAACGTGGTAAAAACGTGACCAAACTTTCTCCGGCGCGACTGCGCGAGACCCCCGACTTTCTCCCACGCCCCCGTCCAATCAGATCGCACCGACTAGGGTCTGCGCTAGCCCGAGGGGTGCCGAAGATGCCCGAGGGGTTCGACCCGAGCGCGAGAAGATGCCCGAGGGGTACGACCCCAGCGCGAGGTCATTATCAAACCGTCCGCCCGCGGCGACGGTTCGAGTGTCCAGCCGCGACCTTCAAGCAGGGGGCGGACAAAAATGGTCGCGATTCCACCCAACTAAATCATCAACCTCGACAATTATTCTGCCGGTAGACCAACGCCCAGAACATTTTTTTTATTACGAGTTATTTTTGCGTTTATAATATGCAGCAAAGTTTTGCTGTGACTTGTCTGGAATACTGAGAAATCACGCGGCAGCCGTGACCTTTGAGATATAATATTACATTGCAGCACAGCGAGCTACGGATATCCCCGACTTTTTTCGCGCTTTCTCTGATGTAGCGAAACACATGCAAATAAAACTATACGCCAACCTATTTGCGCCTGGATAAAAATACCGACTTTATTGTTAGAGAATATTATGTGGCCTGCAGAAATGCAAGCTGTTTAAACATCAACAATGTGGAGAAAGGTGCTTTTTTCACGTCAATAAAATTCCTCGGACAATGCTGAAATAAGAACTGACTGTTAATGCAAGTATGTGTGTTCTAGAACGAAATGCCGAGCTAGAGAAGAAAGTAATGTAAGAAAAAATATACTGATTTATATCTTTTTCATACACTTTAATATTTGAGTGTGTTAACTGATAGGGGACAAGAAAAAACCAGGTGTCAAAAATCAACTAGATACACGTCCGACAGGGGGCAAGAAATGCTACTGATTTCGCTCAAAACCATAAAACACTAGCCCTTTGCACAAACGTGACTAATATTTGCTAAAATCAACGTCCCAGTTCAATCTACTTTGTCCTGGTAAACGACAATATTTTTTATATACCAGGTGTCAAACATTCTATTGCCTACAAAATACGTCATATACCGAAAATTGTTGTAAGTAAAAACCAGATGTCTAACTTTCTATTGTCTACAAAATACGTCATAGCTGAAGACAAGCGATGACCTAGCTTGTCCCCCAAAAATGATTTGCTTCCAACTATAAAATTAAGTAATAGTTACCAAAAATTGGTTAGATGTATCCAGCAAAAAGTATCTCCAGAGGAATATTACCAAACATTTTGAATTACGTTTCACTGAAAAGTTCAACCTATTTTGTTGTAGAATTTGGAATCTGATGATAAGTAAAAAAACCATTATGCAATAAAATACAAAAGTAGTATCAAAGCATGTGTATCCGAAACGGCTTGAACCGCCGACGCTCGAGATCTGCTGGCGCAGCTTCCAGTACAATGGGCTCATTTTCAGTCGAAACACGCAAATATCTCCAAAAAACCTGAGAAAATGGCCATCACAAACAAAATCATGATTTTGTTTTTACCCAGCAGGAATATTATCGAAGGGATATGTGCCAGGAATAGGAAATTCTATTAAAAGTTCAGCCTACTTTGCCCTGAAAAATCGTATATTTTTAACTACTAATGTATTGAAAATATTCTAAACAGATTTCGAAAATAGCTTAATATCAATAAATCACGAATTTTTGATAATATAAGATGTAAACTATAGACTGAAAAATTGTTGCTTAAACAACATTGAAACTACACTGATAATAATATGCATCCATGGTTGAAACTACACTCTGTTACCTTAAGGTATAAAATAAAACGCAAACACATCTCCCAAAAAGTTCAACCTACTTTGCCCTGAAAAGAATCGAACAACAGAGGACATCGCTCACAAACCCAATATCAATAAGGACAAGAACGCCGAGGAAACTACACATATAAATGTTTAAAAAATGTCCACCGCGATCGCTCGACAAAAAATCGTGCAAAGTGGCTACGGCAAAAGGCTTGACCTTTGTCCTTAGGGACACGTGTGACCCGGTTGAAGTAGAATCTAAAAAAAAACCTGTAAACCATACCTACAGTAGAATCTGCTAAAGTAAAATCCAGGTGTCAAAAAATCAATTAGGTACAAGTAAGACAGTAAATCCTTCTGGTATTATTAGAAAATACGTCTACGTCACAGCATACCCGTTGATGGCACCGCTAGCGTGTCCGGTCAAAAATGCATTCTGCTAGGCGTGAAAATTTATGATACTATCGACAGGAGTCTATATACGCAAAATAATTGTTCAGTATCCGTATTCAGCAAATAAAAAAGTTATAGGTACCCGTCACCTGATGAAAAAGTATACAAAACAAAACCGATAAAATGTTCGTGGCATTTTTGTATATTAAAATATTTAATCGCGTATCTAAGTTGTTATTTTATTCATTACCTATCCCACATGTTGGATTTTTAGCTCTTGTAATCGCTCGATGACGATTGAAACTACACTCATAAAAATGTTTAAAAAATGCCCATCCCACGTGATCGCTCGACAAAAACAAAACGTGCAAAGTGGCTACTGCTCGAGGTTTGACCTTTGTCCTTAGGGACACGTGTGACCCAGTTGATGTAGAATCTAAAAAACCCTGTAAATCATACTTCCATAGCATAGAATCTAAAATCCCCGGTACAGTACGGATGAAAATTTCAAACCAGGCATAATCAACATGGATACACGTTCAAAGTAAAAAAAAAACTTGTCGGTCAACTGTTTAACCCCGACATTTTCTTGATTTCTAGGAATAAAAAGAAATACTGCGATTGTAAGTCCAAAGCTATTTACGCTATGAAATTCGTTTAAAATGCGAATGATAATTTGCCGCATTAAAACCAGGCGTGAAAATTCAACATACGTCCCTAAGAAGTTCAACCAATTTTACCCTGGAAATAGAACATTTTTTAATGAATAAAATATCGAACATATTTTAAACACCCTTCTAAATATAGTATAAATCATGTTTTTTTTTGATAATGTGGAAAGCTAAACTGAAAATTGTTGCTAGAGGTTCTATTAAAGTAAAAACCGGGGTGCCAAAAAATCAACTATTATTAGAAAATACGCCGATGTCATAATATAGCCGTCGATGACACCGTTAGCGTGTCCTAACAAAAAAAATGCGTTCTGCTTAATAAGGTGTAAAAAAATCCATGACGGGGCTTAGATGAATAAATAAAGTTTGATGTATGTGAAAAGTATAGACTAAATTTTCGTATAGCCCGCGTGATCGCTCGAGGTGGCGGTATCCTCTGGACTAGAAAATATCATATCGGCTCAATCTCCAAACATTTTCATTTTGAATTATACGTTTTCATTGATGATAGATATAGCAAGAAAATTGGACTGGACTCGATATGAGAGACATTAATCTAACTTTCACTAAACTGCACGTACTACTTAGAGGGTTGTAAGCCGTTTTAATAAAAGCACCAGACTTGCTTAAAATTCATGGCTAAACGTTAACATAATGTCATACAAACATGCGGCATGCAAAATATTTAATAAAGAATAGATATATGAGCTCAAACATGTTGATAAAAAAAATATATATTAATTTCTGGCGATTTAGTTTACCAGTTATCATTTAAAAACAAAACCTGGTCCCAATATTCAGTGAAAATAATAATTAAAAACTTTGAACCTTATAAACCACCACTAAATAGCGAGTCGGAAATAAGTAAAAATTATATATACCTAAATATATTATTTTGATATAAATTATGGCCGAAACTGAATTTATTGGGGTGAAGATGCAAGGAAATATTTTTAGCTAGGAAAAAGTAATGCAATTATCATAGGTACTGGTTGCAGAACCCGTTGTCAGTTTTGCAAGGATTTTTGATACAAATATAATTGCTAACGTTTAATTTGTTTACCCCATTTACGAAAATGATAACAAAATTGGATCAGACAAGATGTTTTTTCGAAGTATAGTTTTTAAACACAGGGTGCCACCACCGGTTTTACGATATAGGTTTCAAAATGCGATGCAAATACATAAAAAAAATACCCTAGAGATAAGAAAACAAAATACAACTCACCGAAAGATTCTTGATGATGTATAAAAAGAAATCAGGTTACATCTAATGCCCCAGACAGTAAAATAAACATCCCCGAGCTATCGGATATAACCAAACATCATTTTTCCAACGGCACAGTCATTTTCACGGGAAAAACAACCAGTAACCGTTCAAATTCTATAGATAGGTACTGCCGTAATCCAAAATTTCACTGAACTACGCGTATCTATTATACTGAAGTAGGTACTGATACACTTCCATCTTTCCAAAGAAAAACAAACACGAAACTCAGACTTTTCATATATTACAACGCCTCGATAGAGTCTTTGTGGCCACGACCGAGAATCTACTGAAGCAAGTGCGACGCATAGGACGTGAAAAGTGCCGAGTTGGTTTTATTAAACAATGAAACTTATACCTACGTATATATATAAAATAAATGAGAAATATGCCAGAGATTTGAAACCTAATTGTGTTGCAAGTTTGAGGTTCAAAAAAATATTGGTTTTAATTTTTAAGGTGAGAAACACATCTAACAGCCAGTTTGGAAATATACAAGGCAAAAAAAAGTAGTGATGTGGCTGCCCCATTTTATGTTTTATACAGGTTGGATTATTTTAGAATAGTTGTTCAATAGACCGAGACAACATCATAAACGCTTCCCGTTAGAACAGAATCTGATGAAAAGAAAAATTCCATCTGGGTCAAGCTACTAGATAACCAAAATAAAAAATACTGAACGTTATAAAATTTAAAAAAATCATATTTTCAACATATTTTTATCCTCTGAAAATGGCGTAAAATTCAGTTTCACTGGGTCAAGCTAGGTGGTAACTATATAACCAAAATAAAAAAATACTCAACGTTATAAAATTAAAAAAATCATATTTTCATGGGATTTTTGTCCTCCGAAAATGACGTAAAATTCAGTTTCAATAAGTTACTAATTGGGGTAATAGGGGAAAAATCTTAAATAGGAATTCTGAGACAACGAGGCTGAGAGTAAATAACATACAAAAAATCTTGTGCGTTGACTTTCAACTCAATTTAATAATTAGGTTTAATAACGACAATTTTCTCGATTATCTAGAATAAAAAATATTGCAAGTGACAATTCACTATTTTCTCGACATTATGTAAAGCCTTATTATTGCGTCGTAAATTAAAAGATCCAAAAATATTGGCATCAATTGTTTAGTAAATGTGATTAAAATATGTCTACTTTATCAACAGTTATTTGTAACAGCTTATTATCTTGGAAGCGTAAACTCTTTGAATTTTTTAGACAAAAAGTTGTAGTTTAATAATGGCCAGTTGGATTCCTTTTTGAATCATGTTTGCGTATTACCTACAAGGATTTACAACCTCCAAACATAGAAATCGCTCATTTTAAACCGATTTAATAAAAATTTCACCAAAAACAATACTTTCACTCATATAATACACTTCTGATTAATAAAAAAGGCACTATAGTAATAATGAGATTTTCAATGGAATTTTTATAGACTGTTTGCCCATTTTGAGCGTCTGTTTGCTAGCTTTTGGGGGTATTCCTTGATATTTTAGACGAATAAAAATGAATAACATTGGGTTTCCTAACTAAAATACAAAACGCACTGTTGACTTTACTTCCGTGGATAGTAAGCCTATAATACGTATCGAAAACAGAGAAATATTCAGGTCAAGAAAAAAGTAGCCTAATTTACAAGTTTGGGAATCAAAAACTACCTTTTGGCTTTTCATTTTGATGAGAAAATACGTCTAATTAGTAAGTCAAATAAATGGGACATCATGAAAGATATACTAATAATTGAACAAATGCTATCTCAGTTCTATAGGCACAAAGGTACTATGGGTAGTAATAGTTTTGGGATCAAAAGACAAGCTTTTAAATTTGTTAAGAAAATACGTCTAATGAAATTGAAAGTAGTAACTAGATTTTGGTTAACATTTCGTTAACGCGTTGATGAATGTTTGATGCAAGTGAAAAGTAGATCGAATTTTCCAAAAAACGGTGACTGACCAAACAAGTTATTATAAAAATTATTAAGTTGATCGGGAGGTTTAACCTAGGAAACGCCTTTCATTCGAATAGAATCTGACAAAAAATCCAAGAAAATTTTAGACGACTGTTTGCAAGTGAAAAGTATACAGATTTTTTTCGAAAACCGGCGACTGATAAAAAAAAATATACTTATTAGAAAATTTTGCTCGGAGACCGAGGAAACCTAGAAAACGCCTCTCGTCCGAATATAATCTGAAATAAAATTCCATGATGGGGACTTAGGCGAATGTTTGATGCAAGTGAATAGTATAGACCGAATTCCCGAAAAACGCCATTCGTTTGAATATAATAAAAAATCGAATAAGGAACGGGACTTATTAGACGAATATTTGATGCAAGTGGAAAAGTATAGATAGATTTTTCGAGTGACTGATAAAAATAGTTAGTCGGAAGGCCCCCAGATAACATTGATATTTTGTTTGAACAAAATCTGTAAAAAAAAATGCCAAGACGTGACTTAGACGAATGTTTGCAAGTGAAAAAAAAACAAAAAAATTATTAGAAAAGTTGATCGGAAGGTTTAACCTAGGAAACGCCTTTCATTCGAATAGAATATGACAAAAAAAATCCGAGACGTGACTTAGACGAATGTTTGCAAGTGAAAAAAAAAAAAATTATTAGAAAAGTTGATCGGAAGGTTTAACCTAGGAAACGCCTTTCATTCGAATAGAATATGACAAAAAAAAATCCGAGACGTGACTTAGACGAATGTTTGCAAGTGAAAAAGAAACAAAAAATTATCAGAAAAGTTGATTGGGAGGCCGAGGTAACCTAGGAAACACCTTTCATTCGAATAGAATGTAACAAAAAAAAAATTCCAAGACGTGACTTAGACGAATGTTTGCAAGTGAAAAGCATACAGATTTTTTTTTTTCGAAAAACGGCGGCTGACCAAAAATTATTAGAAAAGTTGTTCGGGGCCGTGGTACCTAGGAAACGCCTTTCATTCAAAAAAATTTAGACATAGATGAATAAGAATGCAAGGACGATTGGAGTGATCTATAACCCTAAACAGAAGGGAGAAAATGCCCCTCAATAAGTCGAAATTTGTGTGTTTTCCGTATGATTCAATGAGATTTTTGCAAATTATTGGAAACTTAATGACGTGAGAAAAATAAAACATCCATTGTCTGCTCACATTTTAGGAAATTTATCACAATTTATTCTAATTAATAATACCCTTTGTTTATGGAATCCCTATATAATGTATATATTGTAAAGTAAAAATATAGTTAACAAGGCGTTAACGAGCATTGACAACATGTTAACGAACGAGGTGCTAACAACGCGATAACTTAACTTTGACAACGCGTTAACGAAGCGTTGACGAGTGTGGACCCTCCAAATCTTAGGAGATACATTCGCAACCTTACACCGGATCACGCGTCACAAAGATGCTATCTTAAATTAATGCGTTGACAACTCGTTAATCCCAGGAGATACAATCGCAACTTACACCAGATCAAACTCAACTGTGGAATCTTGTAACGTCACAGATATGCTACCTTACATTTCTTTTAGGTAGATAACCTAACCTAACATTATTGTCGCGGTGTCCAAGAGGTTAGCGACTGGTGAACCGATTGCCATTGGTCAAAACTGACTTAATCCGCCTCTGATACACCTCTCCCAAATCCAATGGCAATCGGTTCACCAGTCGCTAACCTCTTGGACACCGCGACAATAATGTTAGGTTAGGTTATCTACCTAAAAGAAATGTAAGGTAGCATCTCTGTGACGTTACAAGATTCCACAGTTGAGTTTGATCTGGTGTAAGTTGCGATTGTATCTCCTGGGATTAACGAGTTGTCAACGCATTAATTTAAGGTAGCATCTTTGTGACGCGTGATCCGGTGTAATGTTGCGAATGTATCTCCTAAGATTTGGAGGGTCCACACTCGTCAACGCTTCGTTAACGCGTTGTCAAAGTTAAGTTATCGCGTTGTTAGCACCTCGTTCGTTAACATGTTGTCAATGCTCGTTAACGCCTTGTTAACTATATTTTTACTTTACAATATATACATTATATAGGGATTCCATAAACAAAGGGTATTATTAATTAGAATAAATTGTGATAAATTTCCTAAAATGTGAGCAGACAATGGACGTTTTATTTTTCTCACGTCATTAAGTTTCCAATAATTTGCAAAAATCTCATTGAATCATACGGAAAACACACAAATTTCGACTTATTGAGGGGCATTTTCTCCCTTCTGTTTAGGGTTATAGATCACTCCAATCGTCCTTGCATTCTTATTCATCTATGTCTAAATTTTTTTGTCGCATTTTGTTTGAATGAAAGGCGTTTCCTAGGTACCACGGCCCCGAACAACTTTTCTAATAATTTTTGGTCAGCCGCCGTTTTTCGAAAAAAAAAATCTGTATGCTTTTCACTTGCAAACATTCGTCTAAGTCACGTCTTGGAATTTTTTTTTTGTTACATTCTATTCGAATGAAAGGTGTTTCCTAGGTTACCTCGGCCTCCCAATCAACTTTTCTGATAATTTTTTGTTTCTTTTTCACTTGCAAACATTCGTCTAAGTCACGTCTCGGATTTTTTTTGTCATATTCTATTCGAATGAAAGGCGTTTCCTGGGTTAAACCTTCCGATCAACTTTTCTAATAATTTTTTTTGTTTTTTTTTCACTTGCAAACATTCGTCTAAGTCACGTCTCGGATTTTTTTTTGTCATATTCTATTCGAATGAAAGGCGTTTCCTAGGTTAAACCTTCCGATCAACTTTTCTAATAATTTTTTTGTTTTTTTTCACTTGCAAACATTCGTCTAAGTCACGTCTTGGCATTTTTTTTTTACAGATTTTGTTCAAACAAAATATCAATGTTATCTGGGGGCCTTCCGACTAACTATTTTTATCAGTCACTCGAAAAATCTATCTATACTTTTCCACTTGCATCAAATATTCGTCTAATAAGTCCCGTTCCTTATTCGATTTTTTATTATATTCAAACGAATGGCGTTTTTCGGGAATTCGGTCTATACTATTCACTTGCATCAAACATTCGCCTAAGTCCCCATCATGGAATTTTATTTCAGATTATATTCGGACGAGAGGCGTTTTCTAGGTTTCCTCGGTCTCCGAGCAAAATTTTCTAATAAGTATATTTTTTTTGTCAGTCGCCGGTTTTCGAAAAAAATCTGTATACTTTTCACTTGCAAACAGTCGTCTAAAATTTTCTTGGATTTTTTGTCAGATTCTATTCGAATGAAAGGCGTTTCCTAGGTTAAACCTCCCGATCAACTTAATAATTTTTATAATAACTTGTTTGGTCAGTCACCGTTTTTTGGAAAATTCGATCTACTTTTCACTTGCATCAAACATTCATCAACGCGTTAACGAAATGTTAACCAAAACCTAGTTACTACTTTCGATTTCATTAGACGTATTTTCTTAACAAATTTAAAAGCTAACAGGTCGTCTTTTGATCCCAAAACTATTACTACCCATAGTACCTTTCTGCCTATAGAACTAAGATAGCATTTGTTCAATTATTAGTATATCTTTCATGATGTCCCATTTATTTGAATTACTAATTAGACGTATTTTCTCATCAAAATGAAAAGCCAAAAGGTAGTTTTTGATTTACAAACTTGTAAATTAGGCCATTTTTTTCTTGACCTGAATATTTCTCTGTTTTCGATACGTATTATAGGCTTACTATTCACGTAAGTAAAGTCAACAGTGCGTTTTGTATTTTAGTTATTCATTTTTATCCGTCTAAAATATCAAGGAATACCCCCAAAAGCTAGCAAAATGGGCAAACAGTCGATAAAAATTCCGTTGAATAACTTATTACTACTACCTATGGTGCCTTTTTTATTAATCAGAAGTGTATTATATGAGTGAAAGTATTGTTTTGGTGAAATTTTTATTATTCATTTTTATCAGTCCAAAATATCAAGGAATACCCCCAAAAGCTAGCAAAATGGGCAAACAGTCGATAAAAATTCCGTTGAATATCTTATTATTACTACCTATGGTGCCTTTTTTATTAATCAGAAGTGTATCATATGAGTGAAAGTATTGTTTTGGTGAAATTTTTATTAAATCGGTTTAAAATGAGCGATTTCTATGTTTTGAGGTTGTAACTCCTTGTAGGTAATATGCAAACATGATTCAAAAGGAATCCAACTGACCATTATTAAACTACAACTTTTTGTCTAAAAATTTTTTTAAAGAGTTTAGCTTCTAAGATTATAAGCTGTTACAATTAACTGTTGATAAACTAAACATATTTTAATCGCATTTACTAAACAATTTAAGCCAATATTTTTGGATCCTCTAACTTACGACGCAAAATTAAGGCTTCACATGATATCTAGAAAATTGTGAATTGCCACTCGCAATATTTTTGATTCTAGATAATCGAGAAAATTTTCATTATTAAACCTAATTATTAAATTGAGTTGAAAGTCAACGCACAAAGATTTTTGTATGATATTTACTCTCAGGGTCGTTGTCTCAGAATTCTATAAGAGATTCTTAAGATTTTTTTCCTATTATCTCAATTAGTAACTTATTGAAACTCAATTTACACAAAACCAATTTTCAGAGGACAAAAATCCCTTGAAAATATGATTTTTTAAATTTTATAACGTTCAGTATTTTTTATTTTGGTTATATAGTTACCACCTAGCTTGACCCAGTGAAACTGAATTTTACACAAGAACAATTTTCAGAGGATAAAAATCCGTTGAAAATATGATTTTTTAAATTTTATAACGTTCAGTATTTTTTATTTTGGTTATGTAGTAGCTTGACCCAGATGGAATTTTTCTTTTCATCAGATTCTGTTCTAACGGGAAGCGTTTATGATGTTGTCTCGGTCTATTGAACAACTATTCTAAAATAACCCAACCTGTATAAAACATAAAATGGGACAGCCACATCACTACTTTTTTTGCCTTGTATATTTCCAAACTGGCTGTTAGATGTGTTTCTCACCTTAAAAAATTAAAGCCAATATTTTTTTTGGACCCTCAAACTTGCAACACAATTAGGTTTCACATCTCTGGCATATTTCTCATTTATTTTATATATACGTAGGTATAAGTTTCATTGTTTAATAAAACCAACTCGGCACTTTTCACGTCTATGGAATTTGAACGGTTACTGGTTGTTTTTCCCGTGAAAATGACTGTGCCGTTAGAAAAATGATGTTTGGTTATATCTGATAGCTCGGGGATGTTTATTTTACTGTCTGGGGCATTAGATGTAACCTGATTTCTTTTTATACATCATCAAGAATCTTTCGGTGAGTTGTATTTTGTTTTCTTATCTCTAGGGTATTTTTTTATGTACTTGCGTCGCATTTTGAAACCTATATCGTAAAACCGGTGGTGGCACCCTGTGTTTAAAAACTATACTTCGAAAAAACATCTTGTCTGATCCAATTTTGTTATCATTTTCGTAAATGGGGTAAACAAATTAAACGTTAGCAATTATATTTGTATCAAAAAAAATTTTTTCGAAAAAGAATTTGGCAAAAAAAAAATTGGCAAAAAAAAATTCGACAAAAAAAAATTTGGCAAAAAAAATGTCAACAAAAATTTTACAAAAAAAAATTTTGACAAAAAATTTTGACAAAAAAAAAATTTGGCAAAAAAAAATTTTGACAAAAAAAATTTTGACAAAAAAAAAAATTTGGCAAAAAAAAATTTGGCAAAAAAAAATTTGGCAAAAAAAAAAATTTGGCAAAAAAAAATTTTGGCAAAAAAAATTGTCAAAAAAAAAATTTGACAAAAAAAAGTTTTGACGAAAAAAAAATTTGGGGAAAAAAATTTTGACGAAAAAAAAATTTGGGGAAAAAAATTTTGACGAAAAAAAAATTTGGGAAAAAAAATTTTGCAAAAAAAAATTTGCCAAAAAAAAATTTTGCAAAAAAAAAATTTTGGTAAAAAAAAATTTTGGTAAAAAAAAAATTTGCCAAAAAAAATTTTGGCAAAAAAAAATTTTGGCAAAAAAAAAAAATTTTGGCAAAAAAAATTGACAAAAAAAATTTTGGCAAAAAACTTCTACAAAAAATCACAAAAAATTTTCACCTGTCTGAATGACAGTCGGTCCTCCGCCTATTAAGATATAGCTTTTACTTCCTTTATATAAGTTTTCGTTTCCAAGATATCAAGCGGTTTATAAATGGGACAGCTGGTATATTTACATTTTTTTCTTTCTTTTGCTCATGTAATCCTTGGGAATTTTTTTACGAAAGGTTTCCAAATATCTAGCTGTTTAAAAATGGGACAGCTGGTATATACTTACTTGCATCTTGGAGCACTCGAACTGATACGTGGAATCACGCACCCTTCTTATAGGCCATTATTTGTCGACTAAGGTTTTTTTTTGTCTGGTCAGCAGAGCCGCGTTTGCCTACCAAGGTTTTTTCCTAACCTTATATATTTTTTGAATCCACCGGTATAAAATATCGTCATTATTTCCTTCTGTGGGGAACTAAAAAATATTTACTTTCAAATAAGGTTGAGGAAACCGGTATTTAAAAAAGTAATAACCCCTAAAATTTTTCCAAACGAGATGAACTGAAACAGCTAGGGTGTATAAAATGGGACAGCCGCGCAATTACCTTTTTCGGTCTTGTGTATACTTTACTGGAATAAATAATTATTTCCAATTTTTTTTTGGTACAACCTCTACATCGTATTTTTTTTACTGAAATTTTTTCATCATTTTTTTCCAAGTGAAACTGACGTTATTTTTACCTTTACATATATTTTTACCGGTATAGAAAACTTATTCGAAAATTCTACCTACATTTTCACGTCTTGGATTTTTTTTACAGATTTTGTTCAAACAAAATTTCCTATGTTATCTGGGGCCTTCCGACTAACTATTATAATAACTGTTTTTATCAGTCACTCGAAAAAATTCTATCTGCACTTGTATATAAAACATTCGTCTGAGTCTTGTCTTGTACATTTCACCGTCAAAAAATGAAAATTTCCCAAAATGTTATCGGGATTATAGGATCAGGACCTTTTTAAAATTACATTTTTTGAATAAAAAATTTTCAAAATTTTTCGAATTTTCATAGGTATCAAAAGTGCGGAACTGCGCATGCGCGAAACGCGTGCAAGGGGGAAGGGTGGATTTTGTTCGGGCAACTACATGCCAGTCGGACGGAGGCATGTAGTTACATGCTGATTTTCCCAAATTTTCCGTTTATTATTCTATCTGCAATTTTTTCAGATTTTTTTATTTAGAAGATAATTGGGTGAAATTTGTAGCCTATTGTTCTATATGCGGTTTCAGCAAAATCGCTGAGTGCTCGACCAAACAAAGCAGGCGTCTGTCGTGAACTATTCCACGTGTTTTCTCTTACTATATATTTACTATGCGGTCACGCGTTCGCAGCGAGTAACCCGATGCGACGCAACAGCTGAGTTATAATTTTGTGTACTTGAACAATTCGGGGTTTATTTGCACAAATAAATTAAAAATTATGGTTCATAAGATCACAAACGCAGACCTTATCGATAACAATTTTATTAGACTTTTTTTTTCATTATTAGCCATTACTTGACATAACCTACAATTTTCCAAATTTATGTGTATAAGTTAAGAATCACCATGTATACACATAACAGTGGAATAGAGTGATATTATTGCTTAGAGTGAGAGTTTTATTATAATATGATGCTTCAGGTGTTTTCCCTTCAACACAAAGATTCTTATAAAAAAACACAACAAAAGATTTTTAAACGTTTATTAAAAATTAATTGTGTAAGTCAATATGTTTTATCTTCATTTTAATTTCATATAACATAAGTTCATATTTCAATGCTTCTAAATTCTTCAAATATTGTTGCAGTTTTCTTCTGTACTCCAGCTTCGTCATGGTTCTACAATAAATTCGATATTTGTAGATCGGCCGACGGGTCCAAGACTCTTCATGTAATACCTCCTTCCGTTACCGATATTACTATTAATTTCTTCGATCCGTTGGGGCGTAAACTCGGCCGTGTATCGTTGCGGCAGCACCGTCTTAAATTCTTCGAACTCGACGTAGACCTTCTCTCCGTATTGCGTGTTGACTTTGTCCACGCTCGTGATTTGAAAATTTTCACCCACCTCCATATTTTGAACGCTTTCGAATTTCTTGAAGATCAAATTCTTGTTCAGGTGATTCAGGAACGACTGCATTTTGAACTCGGCAAATCAGACTGTAGGAAATTGTAAGTGTATATAACGGGAAAACTGCTCTTGCGCACGAATATATAGACCTCACCCCACCAAGCCGTTGGAGTGGGGGTTGCCCCGTCGTTGGAGTGGGGGCTGACACCCGCCGTTGGAGTGGGGGGGGGGTCAACTGGGGGTCACACGTGGCCCAAAGGTCAAAGGTTAATCTATCAGGATCTAGGGGTCAACTGGGGTCATCCGGTGACGTCACGTGACCTCGGGCATGACGTAGCCACTTTGCACGCTTTTTTCAAGGTCGTGGGTTAGAACTCTCTTTGTATTACTACTAGTCTCATTAATTTCAGATATATTAAAAATATCTTTCTTTCTTTGAGAAATTTGACACCCTGTCACTTGCTTATGGAGTGGCATGGTATGTACTTATACCGAGGACGGAGCAGGAAAAAGTTTGTTTTTTATTTCGGTGGGTGTTCTACCTATTCCTGAAAAATGAACTAAATAAATTCCATAGAAGCTTCGAAATTTTTGTTTACCCAATCAACTATGTTAAGTTCTGCGTACGAAAAGTATTTACAGAGCAAATGTAAATAATAGGCCAGCGTTTCACATTGCTTGTTCCCTGCTATCCACTTCGTTAGAATTTTCGTAAATCTGGAGGCCCGGGCATCTATCTGCCTCTGGAACACATTTGCCAGGTGGATTATTTCTGCCGCAGCGCGCACCTGCAATTAAGTACCGGTGAATAAATGAAAGCATGTAGATGATGTGTCTAACGTTCTTGTATTGCATCTCTCCACAGGAGCTACAGCGTCAGTTAGTTTAGAAATAATTGTCCCTTTTTTGAATCTTATACGCCACATCTCTAATATACCGGTACCTAATATTGTACCTAAAGAAATATGTGTTATTGGATATCGATACCAAAAAATTACAAAAAAGAAACTCTTTATCTATTTAATTTTTAATTGGGTTTTTCGCCACCAAACTGATCGAAAGACAAATTTTTCAAGTTGCCTGGAAAATTCCTAAATTTTTAACAGTGAATGAACGAAACTTTAAACGTGTAACTCAAAAAATAACTTCAACAAATTTGTTTTCTGAGCTTTCGGAGAATAAATCTTCCTGCTTTCTCAAAGATCATGCTACGTCAAAGTGAAGTGACAGATTAATAAATTTCAGGTTAAAATGTCATGACAACAGAAACAATAGCCTAGCCACCTGCCCGATATTGTACCCTGTGTTCTATCTAATTATCTATACTAACTTCTCTTTGAATAAGTGGCAATAATATTTTACTGAACTCCACTGAACATTCAGCAACACAGTTGTCCGTATTTCCTAGAATAAATGCAGATTCTTTAATTTTTCGTCAATTTCCTACTTCTTCTTTGAGAATTGTTTTGGACCTATCCCACAATATCCTATGATTGTTAATAAAAGAATGTTCACATGTTTTTGACTTAGAAATTTGATTTTGCCTGATATAATTTTTATGTTCTTTTAAACGAACGTTAAATGGCCTACAAGTCTCCCCAGCATAGAACTTTCCACATTCACAAGGAATGTTATAAATGCAATTTTTTGAACTTTGTACCTCATTAAATGGTTTCGTTTTAACTAGCATCGATGTTAATGTATTTTTGGTTTTAAATACTGTTCTGACATTAAAACGATTGCATATGCGTTTTAGCTTATCTGATAGTCCAGGAATATAAGGAATAATTAAATTTACTGGTTGGTGCAACAGGTTTATTTCTCTAAATCTATTAGCATTGTTATTTTGTTGGCAATCCTGAAAAACTTGCTCAACAAATTCAATAGGATAATTATTCTTCTCAAGAACATATTTTATATGTTTAATTTCTTCCTCAAATTTTCTGTTATTAGAACAAATTGTTCTAGCCCTGTCATACAAACTTTTATTTACTCCTTTTTTAACATTAATATGATGATTGGAGTTGAAATGGAAATATCTATTAGTATGTGTTGGTTTTCTATAGACACTAGTTTCTATACTATCTGATTTCAGTATAGAAACATCTAAGAAAGGTAATTGATTATTATTTTCAATTTCTAAGGTAAACTTAATAGAAGGTTCTTGTGAGTTTAGAAAATTTAATAATTAATTTAAATCATCTACTCCATGTTCCCATATAATAAATATGTCATCTACATATCTCCACCAAACATTAGGTTGGTGAACATATATAGTCAATTCATTTTGTTCAAAATCTTTCATGAATAAATTGCTTATGAATGGTGATAAAGGAGACCCCATAGCCATTCCAAATTCCTGCTGGTAAAATTCATTTCCTACTTGAAAATAAGCGGTTTTAACACATATAGTGTTGTTAGTTCTAATATTGCATATATATTCAAATTCGTCCTTTCTACTAAAGTCTGATCATTTTCTAACTTTCTGCGTAAAATGTTCAATGATTTGTCAACAGGGACATTTGTAAAAAGACTAACCACATCAAAGCTAGCTAATATAAAATAATAGAAAATATCTACAAATTCTTTATATTATAGGTATGCAATTTTTTTGTGAAATGCTAGGTTTCTTTGTTATACATATTATCGAGTATATTATTTATAGGTAAAGATAGCTCTCAGTCAGGGGACCGAACAAATTGACATTGTGAGAGTGAATTATATACCTTCAGGTAGAATAAAATAAATAAAAGCATGGGATTAAAGCATATTATTGTTCTTTTGTAGGTGTGAAAAAGTATTTCCTTTTCATCAGACATTCTTATCAGGTGGGTATTAAATAATTATTAGCAGCTGTATGCGATGATAACATGGCCGTGATTCTAGGATGCTGTATAACGTAATTCATTTTGCTGAACTAATCCCCACTTTAATTAAAACTTTCCCTTATAAAAGAATCCTAATTAAATTTTTACAATAACCAGCTACCACTTCCCGATGACAAATCTTTCTGTTCAATAAGGCAGCTGAATGAATTATGTTAAAACTTATAAATGGTGAGGTTTGAAAAAGTGAACTAGGGCCAGCGTGCAGAAAGAAATTGTCGAATCACGCTGTTACATTTTCAACGCGGGATCCCATTTTTGTCGAGAATTAAATTTAAAATTAAGCGAAGAACAAAGGTGAATTGACGCTTTCTGGTAAAGACTATATCCCGTCTATTGAACATTAATGAAATCGATAATTGGTTAGAACCACATATTAAAACTTAAATTTTTGTCGGTTTGTCATTTTTTTTTTCAAGAGTTTCCCCAATGACATTTGTGGTCAAAGCTAATTGCTTTAAGCCTATTTTATCAGAATTTAAAACAATGCCACGGCCACGGTTTAATGTGTGCTCTCTTAGTACCCATCGAAAAATGTTCCCATTTTATTGTAGCGAGCCGTGGCCTCGAATCCCGTACCTTCATGTTTTGTATTTTTTTCCAACATACTACACTGGAAATCTTGTAAATTTCTTGCAAGGTATCGGTATCTTGCACATTTTTCACATTTTTAAAATTTTCTAGTATGCATGACAGCTATACCTAAGTAAAAAAATATGTGTTAAGAGAGCACACAACAAACCATGGTATTTTTCCAAATTCTAATGAACTAGGTTTAAAGCAATCAATTTTGCCCACAAATTTCATTAAGAAAGTTTTTCGGCAACTCTTCAAACAAAAAAGTTGCATGCCGAAGAAATTTCGGCGATTTTCGGGATTTTGAAAAACGTCTCGGAAAGTAGGCCATGGAGCTCAAGTGTGTTTTTACGCAAAGTTAGCTCATCAAAAAGGCATTTTTTTTTTCAAATAAATTCTCAGAAAATGCATATTTGTCAAGACTTTCGCGAGTGATCCTTCTTTAATACACACCTCTATTTTTGTCCTTAACTTTTCGAGATTCGTATTCCCCAGAGAAAACTGCATCATCCTGGTTTTAAGCTGGTCATTTTATTTAAAAAACTAAGGATATAATCGGAATTTATTTGAGACACCTAATTCCCTGAAAAAGTTTCTCTTTTTGCAATGCGAAAAACACAATTCTATTATACTTAGAAAAATAGTTATTTGTGTAGCTAATGCAAAAAGTGCATATTTGTTGCAAGAGGCATGAAGTTTTCAGCTCGAGACGCAGTCGAGGTAACTGATGGACAAACTTAATTCCTTTTTGAATTTTGTTTTCTTCATTGCCTGTGAAGGTCTCAGGTTCTTTCTCTTTTTAGAATCGTTGTGAGGTTTCCGGTACTGGTACTTGGTTCACCTTCCAGAATTTGAGCAACTGAAAACTGTGATCGTATTTTCTTAGTTGTCATTACTGATTACGTCAGATGGCATTTATAAATGAGGTGGCCCTTTCCATTTCATTTTTTATTCATTTCCTGGTCGTATTGGTTTATTTACTTTTCATTTCAATAATAATTACCTATATAGTTATTTTACTTATCGACATCCATTATGGATATATTTTTATGTATATTGATTAGTGGCGAGTAAAAAGTAAGTGTCCTATATAGGAGGAAAACCAGGATGTGAATTACCTACCTGAATCGCCATATATGAAATTACATATCTATATGTGGAGCCCATGTATACTTCAGGGTTTTGCAGTCACTATGTTTGTCCCCACGATCAAAAAACTTGATTAAAGCCTGTTCTACAAGAGCAAGCAAGACTTGTTACTTGCTCTTGCTCCTGCATTTTACATAATATTGTAACCACCTACTATGTATAGCTCAGGTTTCCTCTAACTGGACTTTGTTTTTGTGGTCATCTGCCTGCCTCGTCCATTTATTATTAATAAAAAAAGGAGAAATTTGGATCCCGGCGATACGTCTTCTTGCTATCATAATAATCGACTCTCCTTAAATGCCATTATAGGGATGAGTTCATGAATTGATACCAAGTTGTGGAGCCTTCGAGAATTTCCACACTATAATTTTTTATATTTCTATTAATTACCTCGGGGATTTATAGGCTAAACCCTTGTGTAAAGAATAAATCCCTATCTCAATGGTTTAACTGGAATTTATATTGTTTTAAATCTCCAGCGTGATACTTCTTAAGAACAACTTAACAGCTTTTATACCAATAAATGTTGTAAACTAGACACATACAACATACACCCATGTTGTACTGCTGTAATAGAGCTGGAAAACTTTTTGGATAAAGGGCCCTTTTTAAGGCCTGGAGGAAAACTCATATATCTATTTAGATATATCAATCTATTAGTATTTTAACATAGGTACTTGCGAAATAAGGCTGTTAGCTATTATTTCTCTACCACATGGAAACTATACCCTGAAAAGACGGTTTCTGGTCTTACCTGCCTCCCTTGTTTCATATTATTAGGTCCTAATCATTGTATAGAGTTCATGTGCTCCCAAGGAAGAATTTGGGCCTTGCACATAAATTTGGGCGTGCAGTCATCTCTCTGAGCTCCTTTATGTTAACATATTACTATTAGTAGTATTAGTAGTAAGTAGTAGTAGTAGCAAATTTATTTAGCTACAATACAAAATTATGGTAGGTACAATATGGTTTGTTTTTCTTCATTTCTCGTTTTTCCCTATCTTCTAAATTATTCTTATTTTGTCAATTGAAATCACAAAGGAAATAAGATTATTATCCAACATGTAAGGCAAATAAATATTTTTGCAATTCACATTTAAAACTTTCAATTTTTGCTTCATTTTAAAATTTTGATTTGTGTAAAATTAAAATCAATATGTGGTATAGAGAGATAAATCTTATCTGTTACTTCTCTTGGTGTCCTAATGTCCTTGGCAAGTTCTAAAATAAATATATTTGAAGAAAAAAATGTGGAGCCCAAATTATGTGTCCTCCTTATGGGCAGTCATATGCCTGCCCCCTCGCCTTTGTTGTCATTATTATTATTGGATAAATGTGGAGTATATGTGTCCATGGGGAGAAATTTGGACATGCAGTCATGTGCCTGATTCCCTCGTCCTTTTAACACATAATAATATTCTACAAAGTATATAAATTAAAAGTAATATATAGTTCACTTTCAAAATGCCCACCATTGGTATTTTTGAAACGGTAAGAGCTACAAGGTTGGTTAAATTAGACAAAAGTTGTGCATTTTGATGTGTTTCAAGAATCTGTAAAGAAATTTGACATAGCTCATGTGGTTACTAAAATAACCTGAAAAAAATTGAAAACTTACACTTTTTTAGTTTGTCCGTAACTTTTTTAATATCAAACGGAATTGAATGAAATTTGGTGTAATTACGTAATTAGGTACGGGCTTTCGAATGCACTATTCAGAAAAATTCTCTGCCTACTGGATCTTTAGGTGTTCATAACCAAATTTCGATTTTCTTATGGTGGCCATATTGGATTTTACCACCATTGGATAGAGCAAAAAATTACGAATACAACCATGTATCACAACACCTAATTAAACCCACTTAAATGTCAAATTTCTAATATTTTAAATATTTTGAAGCCAGGCAGTAGGCCATGATTCCGAAAACAATATCAATAACTGTCACCTAATAAACAGAAACGTCAAATTTGATGTCAAAAGTTTATTTATTTAACGTTATTTTAATAGGAACAAGAAACTAAATATCTAATAATAAAAAATAGTAGGTATTAAAAGTTAACAACAACTCTATTTCAAACCAGCTGCTGAAAATGCTGTCCATTATTTTGAATGCAAAGTAAGGTTCTGCGATCCATATCATACATTGTTCTGTGCTTTTTTAAAATCTTGTTAACTGCCCCTAACGACAAACCACATTCCCTAGCAATTTTCCTTTGCGATGTCTCTGGATTTAAATGAATTTGAGCCAAAACATTGATTTCACTTACAGCTCCTCTAGCTCTTACAAAATCATTTCTTCTATTGTTTTGTAACGTCGCATCCGCTTCCATACGCCTACACAAACTTCGGAAAATAGTTCTGTTAGGCTGCCTTGGTTCGGGGTGTAATTCTTGATACTGGCTAGAATTACGGTAGTTTCGAATATAAACATTGTACATATCCAATCTTTCATTTATTGGATATTGTTGGGGCATGATTCAATAAGCTTTAATCACTTAAGACGGTTAACACACAATTTTAAGTAGTTAACAAAGGTTATGGGAACTAACTGACGTTTCAGTTTATTAGGTGACAGTTATTGATATTGTTTTCGGTATCCTGGCCTACTGCCTGGCTTCAAAATATTTAAAATATTAGAAATTTGACATTTAAGTGGGTTTAATTAGGTGTTGTGATACATGGTTGTATTCGTAATTTTTTTGCTCTATCCAATGGTGGTAAAATCCAATATGGCCGCAATAAGAAAATCGAAATTTGGTTATGAACACCTAAAGATCCAATAGGCAGAGAATTTTTCTGAATAGTGCATTCGAAAGCCCGTACCTAATTACGTAATTCCACCAAATTTCATTCAATTCCGTTTGATATTAAAAAAGTTACGGACAAAATAAAAAAGTGTAAGTTTTCAGTTTTTTCAGGTTATTTTAGTAACCACGTGAGCTATGTCAAATTTCTTTACAGATTCTTGAAACACATCAAAATGCGCAACTTTTGTCTAATTTAACCAACCTTGTAGCTTTTACCGTTTCAAAAATACCAATGGTGGGCATTTTGAAAGTGAACACCCTGTATATGTATATCATTTTAATTTAAATGCTTTGGCAAATTATTTAAAATATATGTTATGTATAAATGAGATTTATAAATTTAGAGAGGTCTGCAAAAACCACTAATTATTGTAGGTATGCATATGAAATGAAGCTACTAATAAATATATTATGGTTAAGTAGATGTGGAGTCCATGTATCCTCCAGAGGGGATGCTATTGCTCCCCCCTTTATTACCATATAATAATATTTTTGTTGCCTTGTTATTATATATTGTGTAAATGTGGAGTCCATGTGTTCGCACGGGAGGCATCCTAATGAGGTTAACCAGGAACATGTCGACAAGTTAGCGTCGAACTACTGGCTGACCTTGGGACGAATGTTCCCCGAGACGGAAGGCTTCTTACTGGCCATACAAGATCAGGTTATACCAACTCGCAACTACCTAAAATTCATTGTAGGAGATGCATCGGTAGTGGATGACAGATGCAGATACGGGTGCCCAACTTCAGAAACAATCCAGCACATAACAGGAGGATGTCAGATGTTCGCATCAACGGAATATAAGGAACGACACGATTCGTTTGCCAAGATCTTGTACCAGGAACTGGCGGAAAAACTGCTGCTTGTGCAGGCATTACAGCTACACACCGGAGCCTGTTCTTACAGATGAACGAGTTGCCCATAACAGGCCGGGCCTTATAATAGTTGATAAAATTTCTAGGAAGACACCTCTGATTGATGTGGCCATCCCAAACAACAACAACCTGCGCGTGAAGCAGGCCGAGAAGATCGCGAAGTACAGAGACTTGGAAGAACGAATTAAAAGGCATTGGGAAATGGAGAACGTTCAGACGGTTCCAATCATCGTGTCAACGACTGGTGTTTTACTGAAAAGTTTGCTCAGAAACATCAAAGAGCTGGGTCTAACTGATAATCTTTACAGGTGCATGCAGAAAGCGGTACTACTTGCGACAGCCCGAACCGTCAGGAAATTCATGTGCAGGAACGTCCAACACCATCAATGTCACCTAAGGCCCGATAACATGACAAGGGTCTCGTCCGAGCCAGATCCTTATGGTATCCGGGATACCCGGGATCTGAGTGAATGTTCCCCGTAGAGGTAGTGCGAATGCCTTTTGGCTAAGTCGATAATAATAATAATAATAATAATAATAATAATAATAATCAAACGTCTCAACACCGCTACGTCTGAGGGAACACGAGCATCAGAATCACCACCGAACCGACAATGATAAACTACAGATGTAGATGGAGATGCCGCTGCACAGGAGGCATCCTAATGAGGTTAACCAGGAATATGTCGACAAGTTAGCCCCGTACTATTGGCTGGCCTCAGGACGAATGTTCCCCGAGACGGAAGGCTTCCTACTGGCCATACAAGATCAGGTTATACCAACTCGCATCTACCTAAAATTCATTGTAGGAGATGCAGCGGTAGTGGATGGCAAATGCAGGTACGGGTGCCAAACTTCAGAAACAATCCAGCACATAACAGGAGGATGTCAGATGTTCGTTTCAACGGAATATAAGGAACGACACGATTCGGTTGCCAAGATCTTACACCAGGAACTGGCGGAAAAACTACTGCTTGTGCAGGCAGAGAGGGTCCCATATTACAGCTACACACCGGAGCCTGTTCTTGAGAACAGCAACTACAAGATGTACTGGGATTGTACATTTCTGACAGATCAACGAGTTGCCCATAACAGGTCGGACCTTATAATAGTTATGAGCGTGAAAGCAGCAACGAATTTTCTAGCAACGGATTTGTTGCGCGTCGCGCGGTGGTCCCCGCGGGCGGGACAATACCGCCTGCATGGATAGTCTAGGCCGCCAGTTCTTTCAAAAAACAAAAAACGTACGTATTTTAATTTGCATGGAAAATTGTCCTGCGGGAAATGGATGATATGTTCTGAGAATCTCAGAATTTGCTTCCCTCAACTTACCCCATTTTCACCCCTCTATCCGAAAACATAAAAAAAACCGTGCAAATGCGCATTTTAACTTGTTTGAAAAAAAAATTTGCGGAAAATGGATGCTAATAGGTCCCTTTGAATGTTCTGAGAATATCAGAATTTGCTTCCCTCAACTTACCCCATTTTCACCTCTCAATCCGAAAAATTAAAAAACCGTGCAAATGCGCATTTTAACTTGCAGGACAAATTTTCCTGCGGGAAATGGATGCTAGTAGGCCACCTCGTACGTTCTGAGAATCTCAGAATTTGCTTCCCTCAACTTACCCCATTTTCACCCCTCTATCCGAAAACATAAAAAAACCGTGCAAATGCGCATTTTAACTTGTATGAAATTTTTTTTTGCGGAAAATGGATGCTAATAGGTCCCTTTGAATGTTCTGAGAAAATCAGAATTTGCTTCCCTCAACTCAATCCGAAAACTTAAAAAACCGTGCAAATGCGCATTTTAACTTGCATTAACAATTTTCCAGCGGGAAATAGATGCTTATAGGCCCCCTCGTATGTTTTGAGAATATCAGAATTTGCTTCCCTCTACTTACCCCATTTTCACCCCTCAATCCGAAAACATAAAAAAACCATGCAAATGCGCATTTTAAATTGCATGAAAAATTTTCCTGCGGGAAATGGATGCTAATAGGCCCCCACGTATGTTCTGAGAATCTCAGAATTTGCTTCCCTCAACTTACCCCATTTTCACCCCTCTATCCGAAAACATAAAAAAACCGTGCAAATGCGCATTTTAACTTGTATGAAAAATTTTTTTGCGGAAAATGGATGCTAATAGGTCCCTTTGAATGTTCTGAGAATATCAGAATTTGCTTCCCTCAACTTACCAACTGTTCACCCCCCAATCCGAAAACATAAAAAAAACGTGCAAATGCGCATTTTAAATTGTTTGAAAAATTTTCCTGCGGGAAATGGATGCTAATAGGCCCCCACGTATGTTCTGAGAATCTCAGAATTTGCTTCCCTCTACTTACCCCATTTTCACCCCTCAATCCGAAAACTTAAAAAACCGTGCAAATGCGCATTTTAACTTGCATTAACAATTTTCCAGCGGGAAATAGATGCTTATAGGCCCCCTCGTATATTTTGAGAATATCAGAATTTGCTTCCCTCTACTTACCCCATTTTCACCCCTCAATCCGAAAACATAAAAAAACCATGCAAATGCGCATTTTAAATTGCAGGAAAAATTTTCCTGCGGGAAATGGATGCTAATAGGCCCCCACGTATGTTCTGAGAATCTCAGAATTTGCTTCCCTCGACTTACCCCATTTTCACCCCTCAATCCGAAAACATAAAAAAACCGTGCAAATGCGCATTTTAAATTGCAGGAAAAATTTTCCTGAGGGAAATGGATGCTAATAGGTTCCTTCGTATGTTCTGAGAATCTCAGAATTTGCTTCCCTCTACTTACCCCATTTTCACCCCTCAATCCGAAAACTTAAAAAACCGTGCAAATGCGCATTTTAACTTGCACGAAAAATTTTCCTGCGGGAAATGGATGATAATAGGCCCCCTCGTATATTCTGAGAATCTCAGAATTTGCTTCCCTCAACTTACCCCCTTTTCATCCCTGAATCCGAAAACATAAAAAAACGTGCAAATGCGCATTTTAACTTGCATGCAAAATTTTCCTGCGGGAAATGGACGCTAATAGGCCACCTCGTATGTTCTGAGAATCTCAGAATTTGCTTCCCTCTACTTACCCCATTTTCACCCCTCTATCCGAAAACATAAAAAAACCGTGCAAATGCGCATTTCAACTTGTATGAATTTTTTTTTGCGGAAAATGGATGCTAATAGGTCCCTTTGAATGTTCTGAGAATATCAGAATTTGCTTCCCTCAACTTACCCCATTTTCACCCCTTAAGCCGAAAACTTAAAAAACCGTGCAAATGCGCATTTTAACTTGCACGAAAAATTTTCCTGCGGGAAATGGATGATAATAGGCCCCCTCGTATATTCTGAGAATCTCAGAATTTGCTTCCCTCAACTTACCCCCTTTTCATCCCTGAATCCGAAAACATAAAAAAACGTGCAAATGCGCATTTTAACTTGCACGAAAAATTTTCCTGCGGGAAATGGATGATAATAGGCCCCCTCGTATATTCTGAGAATCTCAGAATTTGCTTCCCTCTACTTACCCCATTTTCACCCCTCTATCCGAAAACATAAAAAAACCGTGCAAATGCGCATTTTAAATTGCATGAATTTTTTTTTTGCGGAAAATGGATGCTAATAGGTTCCTTCGAATGTTCTGAGAATATCAGAATTTGCTTCCCTAAACTTACCCCATTTTCACCCCTCCATCCGAAAACGTGAAAAAAAAACGTGCAAATGCGCATTATAACTTGCATGAAAAATTTTCCTGCGGGAAATGGATGCTTATAGGCCCCCACGTATGTTCTGAGAATCTCAGAATTTGCTTCCCTCAACTTACCCCATTTTAACCCCTCAATCCGAAAACATATAAAAACCGTGCAAATGCGCATTTTAAATTGCATGAAAAATTTTCCTGCGGGAAATGGATGCTAATAGGCCCCCACGTATGTTCTGAGAATCTCAGAATTTGCTTCCCTCAACTTACCCCATTTTCACCCCTCTATCCGAAAACATAAAAAAAAACCGTGCAAATAATGCGCATTATAACTTGTATGAAAAATTTTCCTGAGGGAAATAGATGCTAATAGGTTCCTTCGAATGTTGTGAGAATATCAGAATTTGCTTCCCTCAACTTACCCCATTTTCACCCATCTATCCGAAAACTTATAAAAAACCGTGCAAATGCGCATTTTAACTTGTATGAAAAATTTTCCTGCGGGAAATGGATGCTAATAGGTCCCTTCGAATGTTCTGAGAATCTCAGAATTTGCTTTCCTCAACTTACCCCATTTTCGCCCCTCAATCCGAAAACATAAAAAAACCGTGCAAATGCGCATTTTAACTTGTATGAAAAATTTTTTTTCGGAAAATGGATGCTAATAGGTTCCTTCGAATGTTCTGAGAATATCAGAATTTGCTTCCCTCAACTTACCCCCTTTTCACCCCCCAATCCTAAAACATAAAAAAAAAACGTGCAAATGCGCATTTTAAGTTTTATGAAAAATTTTCCTGAGGGAAATGGATGCTAATAGGTCCCTTCGAATGTTCTGAGAATATCAGAATTTGCTTCCCCCAACTTACCCCATTTTCACCCCTCCATCCGAAAACTTAAAAAAACCGTGCAAATGCGCATTTTAACTTGCATGAAAAATTTTCCTGCGGGAAATGGATGCTAATAGGTTCCTTCGTATGTTCTGAGAATCTCAGAATTTGCTTCCCTCAACTTACCCCATTTTCACCCCTCTATCCTAAAACATTAAAAAAATGCGCATATGCGCACGGCTTTTTTAGGATTTAGTATAGAAGGGTAAAAAGGGGGGAAGTTAAGGGATGATAATTCTGAGATTGTGCCGAAATAATATGAGGGGGCCTATTAGCATCCATTTCCCGCAGGAAAATTTTTCATGCAATTTAAAATGCGCATTTGCACGGTTTTTTTGTTTTCGGATTGGGGGGTGAAAAGGGGGTAAGTTGAGGGAAGCAAATTTTGATATTCTCAGAACATTCGAAGGAACCTATTAGCATCCATTTTCAGCAAAAAAAATTTCATACAAGTTTAAATGCGCATTTGCACGGTTTTTTTATGTTTTCGGATTGAGGGGTGAAAGTGGGGTAAGTTGAGGGAAGCAAATTCTGAGATTCTCAGAACATACGTGGGGCCTATTAGCATCCATTTCCCGCAGGAAAATTTTTCATGCAATTTAAAATGCGCATTTGCACGGTTTTTTTATGTTTTCGGATTGGGGGGTGAAAAGGGGGTAAGTTGAGGGAAGCAAATTCTGATATTCTCAGAACATTCGAAGGAACCTATTAGCATCCATTTCCCGCAAAAAATTTTTTCATACAAGTTAAAATGCGCATTTGCACGGTTTTTTTATGTTTTCGGATTGAGGAGTGAAAATGGGGTAAGTTGAGGGAAGAAAATTCTGAGATTCTCAGAACATACGTGGGGGCCTATTAGCATCCATTTTCCGCAGGAAAATTTTTCATGCAATTTAAAATGCGCATTTGCACGGTTTTTTTGTTTTCGGATTGGGGGGTGAAAAGGGGGTAAGTTAAGGGAAGCAAATTTTGATATTCTCAGAACATTCGAAGGAACCTATTAGCATAAATTTTCCGCAAAAAAAATTTTTCATACAAGTTTAAATGCGCATTTGCACGGTTTTTTTATGTTTTCGGATTGAGGGGTGAAAGTGGGGTAAGTTGAGGGAAGCAAATTCTGAGATTCTCAGAACATACGTGTGGGCCTATTAGCATCCATTTCCCGCAGGAAAATTTTTCATGCAATTTAAAATGCGCATTTGCACGGTTTTTTTATGTTTTCGGATTGGGGGGTGAAAAGGGGGTAAGTTGAGGGAAGCAAATTCTGATATTCTCAGAACATTCGAAGGAACCTATTAGCATCCATTTCCCGCAAAAAATTTTTTCATACAAGTTTAAATGCGCATTTGCACGGTTTTTTTATGTTTTCGGATTGAGGGGTGAAAGTGGGGTAAGTTGAGGGAAGCAAATTCTGAGATTCTCAGAACATACGTGGGGGCCTATTAGCATCCATTTCCCGCAGGAAAATTTTTCATGCAATTTAAAATGCGCATTTGCACGGTTTTTTCATGTTTTCGGATTGGGGGGTGAAAAGGGGGTAAGTTGAGGGAAGCAAATTCTGATATTCTCAGAACATTCGAAGGAACCTATTAGCATCCATTTCCCGCAGGAAAATTTTTCATGCAATTTAAAATGCGCATTTGCACGGTTTTTTTATGTTTTCGGATTGGGGGGTGAAAAGGTGGTAAGTTGAGGGAAGCAAATTCTGATATTCTCAGAACATTCGAAGGAACCTATTAGCATCCATTTCGCGCAAAAAATTTTTTCATACAAGTTAAAATGCGCATTTGCACGGTTTTTTTATGTTTTCGGATTGAGGAGTGAAAAAGGGGTAAGTTGAGGGAAGCAAATTCTGATATTCTCAGAACATTCGAAGGAACCTATTAGCATCCATTTCCCGCAAAAAATTTTTTCATACAAGTTAAAATGCGCATTTGCACGGTTTTTTTATGTTTTCGGATTGAGGAGTGAAAATGGGGTAAGTTGAGGGAAGCAAATTCTGAGATTCTCAGAACATACGTGGGGGCCTATTAGCATCCATTTCCCGCAGGAAAATTTTTCATGCAATTTAAAATGCGCATTTGCACGGTTTTTTTGTTTTCGGATTGGGGGGTGAAAAGGGGGTAAGTTGAGGGAAGCAAATTTTGATATTCTCAGAACATTCGAAGGAACCTATTAGCATCCATTTTCAGCAAAAAAAAATTTCATACAAGTTTAAATGCGCATTTGCACGGTTTTTTTATGTTTTCGGATTGAGGGGTGAAAGTGGGGTAAGTTGAGGGAAGCAAATTCTGAGATTCTCAGAACATATGTGGGGGCCTATTAGCATCCATTTCCCGCAGGAAAATTTTTCATGCAATTTAAAATGCGCATTTGCACGGTTTTTTTATGTTTTCGGATTGGGGGGTGAAAAGGGGGTAAGTTGAGGGAAGCAAATTCTGATATTCTCAGAACATTCGAAGGAACCTATTAGCATCCATTTCCCGCAAAAAATTTTTCATACAAGTTAAAATGCGCATTTGCACGGTAAAGAACTGGCGGCCTACACTATCCATGCAGGCGGTATTGTCCCGCCCGCGGGGACCACCGCGCGACGCGCAACAAATCCGTTGCTAGAAAATTCGTTGCTGCTTTCACGCTCATATAATAGTTGATAAAATTTCCAGGAAGACAACCCTGATTGATGTGGCCATCCCAAACAACAACTTGCGTGTGAAGTAGGCCGAGAAAATCGCGAAATACAGAGACTTAGAAGAACGAATTAGAAGGCAATGGGAAATAGAAAACGTTCAGACGGTTCCAACTATCGTGTCAACAAATGGTGTTATACCAAAAAGTTTGCTGAGAAACATCGAAGAGCTGGGTCTAACTGATAATCTTTTACAGGTCCATGCAGAAAGCGGTACTATTTGCGACAGACTGAACAGTCAGGGAATTCATGGGGAGTGCAGGAACGTCCAACAACATCAATTTCACCTAAGGCCCGATAACATGGCAAGGGTCTCGTCCGAGCCAGATCCTTTTGGTATCCGGGATACCCGGCATCTGAGTGAATGTTGCCCGTAGAGGGAGTGCGAATGCCTTTTGGCTAAGTCGATAATAATAATAATAATAAAATGATTTATTGTGTAATGTTACAGAAAAGAATAAAAATTGGAATACAAATGCAGAAATTTACAATGTTTATGTCTATGTCTATGTTTATGTTTACACAAAATATTACACGAAAGGTCGGAGATTTGGACGTGCAGTCATGTGCCTGCTCCTCCCCCCTTCGTTACCCAATAATGATCTAATAAATTACTGACAGAGGGTGTTTACTATATTATACAGGGTGATTCAGGAGGAAATGTCAATATTTTAGGTACGTATTCGGGGACCCAAAATAAACATAAAAGTTCCTATAAACATGGGTCCTATTCCCGGCCGTTACCGAAATACAGGGGTAAACAACATTCAATTTAAGGTTTTTATTACATTATTTATAACAGGTAGGCTAGGTTTTGGGTGATTCAGGCGGAAATTCCTGTTGCTTAGCAATAGTAGACCTTAATCCTCTGGATTATTGTCTTTGGGGGTGGTTTAAATCATTGGTATATTCAAGTAAAGTAAACACTAGAGATGCATTACTCGATCGAATAATAAATGCAGCAGCAACTATAAGAAACAGGCCCGTATCCATTCATAGAGCGACCCGAGCTATTCACCAGAGAGCTGACTTATGTTTAGAAGTAAACGGTGGCATTTTTGAAAACTATAAAACCTAGCCTACCTGTTATAAATAATGTAATAAAAACCTTAAATTGAATGTTGTTTACCCCTGTATTTCGGTAACGGCCGGGAATAGGACCCATGTTTATAGGAACTTTTATGTTTATTTTGGGTCCCCGAATACGTACCTAAAATATTGACATTTCATCCTGAATCACCCTGTATATGTATTTTAATTTATAGTGCTTTACCAAATTATTGAAAAAACATATAAATGTCATTTACAAATTGAAAAAGTTCTGCAAAGAACTAATTATAGATGCATATGACATAGCTGAATATATACCTATAAATTATTACCACTTAAGCATTTAGGATAGGTACACATGAAATGGATCTTCTGGTATGAATTAGAATTTCTGTTAATTAAATGTTCTATAATATGTTTCACTTACTAAGTTATGAACTAGACATTCATCTTGCCTTCCTACATTCCTAAATCTGACCAAAAAACCCCGAACGGGATGCGACACGTCCGTCGGCAATCGTACAAAATTAAGCACTGAATGTTGTAGCTTGGTTAGATAATGCGGCGGTTGGAGAAAAAACACCTTTTCTTTTAACGTTTGTAAACAGTTTCTACAGTTGTACAAAGTTGTTATTAAATTTATAGTGTATGAAAAACTTGTAATTAAAATTAAATCCACTATCCACTTTTATGTGGCCCGATTTCCTCTTGGTTTTTCTGAATTAACGTTAGTCGCTATTGGAATAAATATGTAGGTAAAAAATCTTTGTTAAAAAGCCATGTAGTCGTGGGTTTTCTTACTTCACGAAGTCACCAATATCAACAAAAAATAAATAAAGCGATTTATGGAGATAACTATTGGAACTGTATAAACTTTGCATCAAATTTGACTAATTTTAAATCGGCGAACGACTTTTCTCTACAAAAATATCTGATACCATTTTTAGCAATATTTTTCAAAAATGTCATATTTGACAGATAAAGAAAATCGCGTGGTTGCTTTTGAGCACGTCATTTGACATCATTTATAAGCTACATCAAAATTTTCTTAAATCAAATAATAAAAACATTTCCAAATAATAAAAACATTTCGGACTTTATGTGTGACACTACAGCGTCAACTATCTAACAAATCAACTATACATAGTTGATTTTGAAACATTTGGTGTTCGAAGAAATGTCTACATAATTTTACAATAATTCAAATGTGATGCCGTTGAATAAAATATCGTCAGCCATCTTGAGATTAATGTTTCAAGCGGTGCTGCTAGTTGAAACTTTTAAGTATCAACCATATAAATGTGCCAGGAATTTTAAATAGATTACTTCGCAAAAAGTATATGTTTACAGAAAGCAAACTTGACCGCACTTCCGATTAAATAAATCGAGGTCCTATGAAAAAGCCGAGTTACTGGTTACGGTTATGCCCAATTATCCATCAAAAGTTTAAAATTGCTCATTATATCCTACATATGATTTAATATAATAATAATAATAATAATCCAGAAGTACCCCAGAAGCAACTGAATGCTTGTGCTGAGGAGGGAGGCAATTACTATTATACTATTAACTAGTATATATAGCATTCGCTCAAGTACTATGGAAAACCCTATAAAACCGTAGTAATCCCAGTGAGTGTATAGCACAATGAGTAAATCCCACAGTTAAAGCTATTAAGGAGCAATACCGTGAATCCACAATTTGTCCAGCGCTCTTGGCCATTAGCAGTGTCTTTCTATAAAGACATGTGCATGCATTTTCCTCGACCTCGGTTCGAACCAAGGTCAATCGAAGGCAGAAGAACATGTAGTTTAAATAGCGAGGAAATATTGTATAACTACTATGTTTTGCCGAATCAAAATTATTGGAATTTTGGCTCTACAATCTGCGAAATGGATATTAAAAATAGCAGATTGACACAAATCGTGGTTTTATTACTTATTCAAGCACAGCGCAAGCACTCAGAGGGAGTTATTGCATATGTATGTCAATTTTCATGCAAAATAAAATTACTCCTTAACACGCTACCTATCTAATGCTTCTAAATTTCGAATTACACGGTGGGATTATTAAGTAGCAAATCTCTTTGAGTATATACCACTGAAAACTTGGAACGGACTAATAATTAAATTAAAACACTCAGCCTAATATCCATGAAGCTTAGTGTCCATGAAGATGTTTGATACTGTCTTTTAAATTTGTATGATGAAAGAATTTTGATGTTTTAAAAAGCTTACTTCGATTTTAAAATGCAAATTGTCATTTTTGAGAGTTTGAAAAAGTGGAAAGAGTATGCATGACAGAATTTCGTTCATTTTTCTGAAAAACTGCAAATACGCATCAGTTTCATACTTAAATAAACATATTAAAGAATAATACAGGGTATCCCAACGAAAACTTGACCCCCCCCCCCCAAAAATTCGATAACCGAACAATATTTGAAAATTCGCCGAGACCCGTCGATTTTTGTTTTTGGGGGGAGCTTTTTTGACAGTCAAGCCAACCCGATATGTTCATCCCCCTAATCCCTAGCAACCCCAATTTTAAAATTTCAAATGGAACTACCACCCTTGTGGCGCATCATTTTAAAGCCCGATTTATTGCGAATACAGTGATGTATCGTTTTTAGAATTCTGTTGAAATTTGAGAGAATTATTGGCTAAAAACGGAAAGTTGACAATCAACTGTACGCGTAGTAACTTCTACACAAATGCCGGCCACTATTAAGTTTTTTATCTACTACACACCACCAAATTACACAGTTTTTATTGACGTCTCGATCAGTTTACAAAAAAGTCACAAATGAAAAAGCAGAAGCAAAACAAAAAAGTTCATACGAATTCAAACCTTATATCTTTTTAAAATATGTAACAAAAAGTCACTGTCACAAAGAAAGTTCCCGTTTTTTTGCTTCTAACCACGAAATCGTTACTTTCAGACTGCTATTGAAAGTGGAAACGTATTTTCAAAATGGTTTGTTTATTCCATCGCGGAAAGGGTAGAAATTGATAGAATAAACCATTTCAAAAACACGTTTACACTTTCAATAGCAGGCTGAAACTAACGATTTCATAGTTACAAGCAAAAAACGGGGACCTTTTTGTGACAGTGACTTTTTGTTACATATTTTTAAAAGATATAAGGTTTGAATTCGTATGAACTTTTTTTGTTTTGCTTCAGCTTTTTCATTTGTGACTTTTTTGTAAACTGATCGACACGTCAATAAAAACTAGGTAATATGGTGGTGTGTAGTAGATAAAAAACTTAATAGTGGCGGGCATTTGTGTAGAAATTACTAGGCGTACAGTGGATTGTCAACTTTCCGTTTTTAGCCAATAATTCTGTCAAATCTCAACAGAATTCTAAAAACGATACATCACTGTATTCGCAATAAAAAGGGCTTTAAAATGATACGCCACAAGGGGGGTAGTTCCATTAGAATTTTTAAAGTTGGGGTGGCTAAGGATTAGGGGGATGAACATATCGGGTTGGCTTGACTGTCAAAAATGCTCCCCCCAAAAACAAAAATCGACGGGTCTCGGCGAATTTTCAAATATTGTTCAGTTTTCGAATTTTTGGGGGGTCAAGTTTTCGTTGGGATACCCTGTATAAAAGGTTTACCCGAGTGGTGAGGTACTTATCTGGAGAGTTTGTATGTCACCAATGAAGGTGACAATGAGAGACGTTGGATTTGTGTATTTCAGGAAGGCCATACAATTTTGTATTACCGACAACATAAACATGATGATATCAACAAAAAATAAACCACAAGGTAAGTGGAGAAAAACTAGGCATGAATCTGATTATAATTATTACAAAATGCTTAGAAATTTTGTTAATACAGCTACTTTGAGGGACAATCGAGCCTTTTATAAACACCTTTTCGGTAATGGAGACCTAGACTCAGTTTGGCGCAATTTCAAACAGAAAAAAAAACAATTATATCAGCCACCGACAAATCTACAAGACCCAAATAAACTTAATAATTATTTCGTCAATTAAGTTCTCTAAACTGCTGTTGACCCGAACATCTCTAACTTCTACTCTACTGATAGATTAACATATGTGCAAGAATACAGTTTTTCGTTTACCGCATTTTCGGAAATGAAACTCGAAATATTTTATACCATATTAAATCAAACGCAATAGGCTCTGACTCTTTAAATATGAGAATGATTTTACTGTGGTGTCCACGCATAATACCTTACGTAACACAAATATTAAATTTTTGAATTGAAAATAACAGCTTTTCGAATGCCTGGAAAAAGCTTTGGTTTCTCCTATTCCGAAAAGCTCTACACCAACGGAATATAAGGATCTAAGATCAATAAGTGCATTGACAACTTTTTTGAAGGCACTGGAACTAGTTTTGGATATGCAACTAGGTTTTCATGTTAATAAATTCGATATCTCTTCCTTCATGGCAGTCTGGTCTTCCAAAGAATTATAGTTGCGAGGCAGCCCTCCTAAATGTGACCGATGATATCTTGACCGGTATTGACTCAAAATAGATTAAAGTACTTAGGTATACTAGTCGATTTCTCAAAAGCGTTCGACACCATTTATCATTCCTTTTTAATTAATATCTAACAACACAAATTTCTTTATTAGTTATTTCCATAACTGAGTGCAAATCGTTAATATAAATAATGACAATTTGTCAAGACCTTTAACAGTAGCAGGAGTCGATCCTTGGCCCTCTCTTGTATACTCTCCATACGTTTAACTTCCACAATTGTGTAAAAACTTCTACTATACATTTTTACGCCGACGATACACAAATATGCCATTCGTTTACTATGGGTGAAGCAGAAGTTGGGCTTATAAACGACGAGTTACGGGGAACTAAAAAAAGGTTTATGCATCAACGCTAAAAAAAACTAAATAATATTTGGCTCAAAATATATAACCACCGCTCTTACACCACAGCTTAATATTGTTGTGGATCGGCAACTTTGAACTATGACTGACACCGCTAGAAATCTCAATGTGAAAATGGAGAACTCATTTCAGTTTCGTCAGCATATAAATAGTCTCCTGACTCCTGCGTCTCGGGTACGTCCTTCATTTTTCCTGGCAGGAGATTGTCTGGCTCGAGGCCAGATCCATGCCAGAAGATCCATTTCATGTGTACCTATCCTAATTTAAAATCTAAAGACGAACACACAACACCCAGGGCACTACCGTGGTTAGAATTGAAGCCACGATCTACGATGACAAAGCGTGGGTACAACGATAGACCGACCCACTCGTGCACTGCTGCCCCCGACGAGACCCTTGCTATGTCAACGGGCCTTAGACGACACTGATGTTGTTAGATGTCCCTGCATTCCCCATGAATATCCTGACGGTTCGGGCTGTCGCAAGTAGTATCGCTTTGTGCATGGACCAGTAAAGATTATCAGTTATAACCCAGCTCTTTGATGTTTCTCAGGAAAGTTTTTGGTATAACACCAGGGGCGTTCACGATCGTCCCCGGGCGTATGTCGGGCGCATCCCAAGCGCATTCTCGGTCGTGCACGGTTTTACCAGGTAATTTTTACACCGTTCACAAAGGAGGGATAAGTTTGATCCGATTAGTGTCGGAATAGGATAATATTTAACCCAGTGAAGGAGGAAGCTAAACATTGTCGAGCATGCGCTGCAGCGTATTTTTAGCCAAAATTTATGTTTTGTGATTTTTATAGTTGTTCTTTGCTCATTCTAAATATATTCAGAAATTATGTGGAGGTTCTTATTTTGTTACTGTTATATCCGTGCAATGTCGTGCAACAACTAGCCAATCTCAAATTAGCGCATGCGTCTTCTAAATCTGCGTTGGACACGTTCCGAGGCGTTCATTGTTCTATCCCGTTATATTTTATGCGACAAAACGCTCTGGCATAATTTCACCAAGATAACCTTTAACTTCTGGGTGAAATCGTGAACACGCCCTAGTTGTTGACAGATGATTGAAACCTTCTGAACGTTCTCCATTTCCCACTGCCTTCTAATTCATTCTTCTAAGTTTCTGTACTTCGTGAACTTCTCGGCCTGCTTCACAGGCAGGTTGTTGTTTGGGATGGCCACATCGATCAGAATTGTCTTCCTAGAAATTTTATCAACTATTATAAGGTCCGGTCTATTATGGGCAACTCGTTGATCTGTCAGAACTGTACGATTCTAGTACATCTTGTAGTTTCTGTTTTCAAGAACTGGGTTACCTGTAATATGGGATCCTCTCTGGCTGTACAAACAGTAGTTTTCCGCCAGTTCCTGGTGCAAGATCTTGGCAACCGAATCGTGTCGTTCCTTATATTCGGTTGATGCGAACATCTGACTTCCTCGTGTTATGTGCTGGATTGTTTCTGAAGTTTGGCATTCGTATCTGCATCTGTCATTCACCACCGATGCATCTCCTACAATGAATTTTAGGTAGTTGCGAGTTGATATAACCTGATCTTTTATAGCCAATAAGAAGCCTTTTGTTTGGGGGAGATGCGTCCAGAGGTCAGCCAATAGTTCGACGCTAACTTGTCGACATATTCCTGGTTAACCACATTAGGAGGCGTCCCGTACACCGGCTTCTCCAGCCACATCTGCAGCTTATTATTGGTAGGTGGTGATTTTGTTGCTCGTGTTCCCTTAGACGTAGCGGTGTTGAGACGTCTGCTCCACATATAGCTTTATGTAGTGTGGAACTGTTGGCCTGCCTGTGGAAATAATTACGAAGGTTTAATATTTGTTGGTCCAATTGCTTTTTGAGATCTGCCAATTCTCTTCTTCCTAGTGGACGTCTCAAAATTCTTCTTTCTATGGCGCTACGGGAATGATATTTATGAGATTTTGTCAGTAGTGTCCTAACTTTTCGCTGCAGGTTGTTAAATTACGGACTGTGCGTGTTTGTCCAATCCACTATTCCGAACGAATAACTGACTACAGAGCACGCATACGTTTTTAGGGCCTTAAACAAATTCCTGCTGTTAAGATCAGTTCGCACTACTTGTCTTACTCTCTTGATAAATTCATTGGTTAAATCGGCCTTCATTGTTCCATGGTCTATTCTTGCTTGTTTAATCTCGAGATACTTGTAAATATGTATCTCCCATGCTCATTTCTTAGATCTTCTGGCCGTCCCGCATCTCGTGTGCGCCTCGTTCGAGTCTCCCCCGTCGATGTTAAGAGTGCGGCACTTGCCCAGTCCAAACTGCATTCCGATGTCCCTGGAGATCTCCTCTACAATTTTAAGCTGCAATTTCTTGCAGTCTATTTATAGAATATTATCAACCTATACCGAACTGCTCCTGCTCAAACTGAAAGATTTCGTTGTTATAGGTAACAATTCCGCAATGAAGTTGGAAAGTTAAATGATACTTGGCCTGGTTTTTAATATCTGGCCACGTCTGACGGGCGACGGGCCCGTCTATAGTTTGGTCCTCAAAGCCTGCCAAGGTCAACTTGTTTTGACACTTTAGTGCCGACTTCAAAAAAAAGTTTTTTTCTGAACATAATGTATACAGGGTGAGTAAACAATGCGCAACATTTTCAACATTCGCATTGATATTGTAATTTGGGTTTGTACCTATTGAAATTTTGTATGCCTATACGTATTGACAATTCACTTGATTTCCACGGCTAACTTGGTAAGGAAATCCAATGGAATTAGGAACATGTTTTTAAAATACCGAATATTTCAGGGAATATAAGCTACTTCCATACTTTTTACCCACCTTGTATTATATAGATAATATACCTAATTAAATAATTATCCATAGCCATTTTTATAAACAGTCTTCTTTTTGGATTTATTAATTTGGATTTTATAAACCTTAACTTCGCTCTTCTTCGTTGGATTACGTCACTTTTGATGTGATGTGACTCCTTGAAATTTATGATTGGTCTACGCTTCGATTGTCAGGGCATCGAAAGTTTTATAAACGTGAGACATTGTATTGCGGGCAAATCTAGCCTTGGAACCTTTTGCAGACGTAAATCGTTGACGGAAAGTGTGATATGTTTTACTTGACATACCTGCCCCCGTAGCAATATATTTTATCTAATCAAGGTCATTATGTGGGCCTAAGTACACAGGATTACAAAGTCTGCTGCTGAGGCAAACTCATTTTTTTACCCGCAATGGGACATAAAAATGGAAGAAAATTTATGGCAGGCCCCACGTACCTACAGGCCGTTTTATTTCCCAAATTATGATTTACATATCCTTTATTATCTCATGTGTGCCTCCAATTTGTGTAAAAGCCCTATATAGCTCTGATGGAAGGTAGGAGAAAGCTTCCTCCTCCCTGTGTGTTTTACGATGACATGCAACAAGCGCTTTATAACTTTTTTTGGTCTCAAAATGGAAAACGTACAGGGTGTTTCAAAATTCTTGAGATCTTGATCTATGGAAAAAGTACAAGATTCAGATAGAGGAATTTTGCATAACATGATAACATGATCTAGTGAATTGGCTTAAGATTGTTAAAATGCGCTTTCAGCAGTCACAAGGCTTGTTTTTTACTTTTCCTTCAAAAATATATTTGGTCATTGCAGGCAATAGTACGCGTAAAAATAAAAAGAAAACTTCATATGAACTTGCATGTTTTAAAGCTTCGTTTTCAAAATACAGGGTGCTAATAAAGAAAGTTTATTTTTCAGAAATCTCAAAAACTGCTAGGCCGATTTTTATAAAACGACGCGTTTCAGCATTTTCTGCCATCTTCAGGTACAATTTTTTTTCTCGTATTTATGAGCAACAATTTTTGGGAAATTGTGGTCGAAAAACCGATCTATCTAGTCAATTTTTAAAAATACATAACTCATTAAAGATAAATAATTAAATGCTTAATCAATGGAGATATGGTTTACGAAGATAGGAGTTTCATATTATAGGTGTTTGGAACAGCCCAGGATTTTTATTAAAATAAAATAAGTTTTTAGTTATAAGTAAGTAGCTTAATTTGATTTAATTTTATTTAATTCATCTGTTGGAGCATCCTAGCTAGACCTTTTAAGATAAAATTTGAACACACTACTGTTTTTTGATACTATTTTAAGACTGACGAATTAAAAATCCTTTTTCTATCATGCTTACTTTTCGAAGAAAATATTAAATCTGTTTATCCGTCGGCACCCGGTGAAAGAAATGTAATATTATTAATAAAATTAAATAATAAATAAAAAGTAAACATACTTTTGTAAATTACAGTAATTACAATAATTATTGGAATTACTGATAACCTCCCTCATCAACACGTATTCTACAACGATGAACAAGAGATTGTTCTTTTTTATTAACTTTGACACACTGTATCTCGAAAACAAAGTTTAAAATATAAAAATTCTTGAATGTGACGTCAGTAGCACTGGGCTAGGAACTGTCCTAATCCATGATATTGATGGTGTTGAACGCATAATCTCCTATGCTAGCCGTTAGCTTTCCAGAGCAGAACGTAACTATTCTGATTCAGAGTTGCTAGAGGTTTCGTCCATGGATAGAAGGAATCAAATTTACTGTGGTTACAGACAAGTTTTCGTTGTTGTGGTTGAATCTCCTACAAAATGCTTCAGGAAAGTTAGCTCGTTGGGCAGTTCGTCTGCGCCAACATACCTTTAATTTAGTACACAGGAATGGTAGTTCCAATGTCGTTCCTGATTTTCTCAGTCGGATTTCACATCCGATATCCGATTCTATCGCCATCAAGCCCATGCAGTACCGTCCCTGAGTGTCAAATATTAGTTAACACCGATCGTATTGATGGTTGGTATGATGATTTCAGGGAAAAGATTCGAAAATCTCCTCAGAATATATCCCCAATAGAAGGTTGATGACGATTTGTTATTTTTTTGGTCGTTTTGGCTTTTCCAAAACACTCGCAAGAGTACAGGAAATTTATTATTGGCCTAACATGAGGAGTGATATTGTCAAATATGTCCGAAATTGTGGCACGTGTGGTGCGCAAAAATCTTAGAATAACTCTTCTTGGCAAACAAAAAGACGTTAATTATCCGTTTTAAGTGATCGCTCTTGATCTAATGGGACCTTTCCCTGGTTCAAAAAGGGTCATAAATGGTTGTTAGTGGTGGGAGATTCGTTCTCTAAGTACCTACACTATTCTCTTCTCAATGCATTCTGCTAAAGACCATGTTGTCGAGCGCTCCTTAGAGAAACACGTTTTTCTAATCCACGGTTCATAATTGTTGACAATGCGACACAATTCTCTGGTAATGTGTTTAGGAACCTTTCTAAAAAATATGAAGTCTACAAGATTTGGTACAATGCGGTATATTCACCCCAGTGTAATTTTGTGGAAAGGATTAGCAAGACCGTGGGCACAGCTATACGTTGTAATGTGAATGACCATGACCAATGGGACGTGGAGTTGCCGAAAATACAGTTTGCCATCAATACGGAAAAACATGCTATAACCAGGCATACTCCCGCTTGTCTTGTTTTTAGGCGTCATCTTCCAATTTCTGGGAAATTCCACTCTTCCGACATGTCTGCCCATGACTATGTCGAAATTCTTTCGAGAGTCGTATGCCAGTAACTTATCGGACTTTCGCTCCGTTTTCTCTGAAGTACGGAATCGTGTTAGCGCCGCCTATGATCGTAATGCGAGGCAGTACAATCTGCGTCGGCGTGATGTTTCCTTCAATGTAGGAGAAAAAGTATGGACGCGAAAGAAAATTCTTTCTGGTGCAAGTGATAAGTTTTCTGCCAAGTTAGCTCCCCAAGTAGCATCGTAGTGATGAAAACTTATATCGCCACTTCTACCGAGGGGCCATTACGTAAATAAAAGTAAGATATACTTTATTTTCTACAAAAATAGTGGTAATCACGTCAATTTCACCGCTAGTAGTCACTATATAGTTTCATAACTTTTTATTGGTGCTTAAGGTGTTTGGAACGTCGTGATTACTACCGAAAATCACCTTAAAGTTCTTATGCTTTCAAAGTGGAAAATGAAAGTGGCGGCGACCAAACTGTATCACTAAAATATATCTTAGAAGTGGCGACAACTTTAGCGTGCACGTGATAGTGGCGGCCACGTTTTGGTCACCTCTACTAAACCTTGAAAGTGGCGAAACTTGTTGGTGATAACTAGTTTTTTGCTGTATGCAGGACATAATAATATATGTACCTAAATAGGTTGAACGAGAGAGACCGAGTGACATGGAAAAGAAAGAGACAAGTGCAAGTAGCTAAGCCTCACGTAGGTGGCTGCCACTACGTGCCCACGTTTTTGCCACGTAAGTGCCACGTGGCTGGAACGTAACGGTATAAGTTGCAAAAACGTGGTGGCAACGTAGCAGCCACCCAAAAATTGTTCCCCATTTTGGTGGCAGCCACGTTATAGAAAGGTTCCTATAACGTGTCGGCCACTAGTGATAAACGCTTTAAGGTTTCTACTGTAGTGGTCGTTACGTGGCGCCCAATAAAAATGCTACTTGGGCCTGTCTTGTCCTATGCACAGTCCGTAAGAAAATGTCCAAACTAGTGTATGAGCTGGTGAATCCTGATGGTTCCAAAGCCGGTAGATGGCACATTAAAGATTTAAAGCCTTACACTGGAGACTGGAGATGAAGCCCTTAGTTCCGCAGCTTCTGATCCCTCGTATGATAATGATTACACTTAACGCTGACTCATTCCATTAGAAGGCATATCTTTGTATATAATGTAGTATCTTATTTAGTTTAAGTCTATTAGTGTAATTTAGGGCGGTTTGTTTTTTGTTTCTTTATTTAGTGCACTGATGACCGTGGCGTTTAGTCTTCACTGATTATGTCTCATCCCTGATTATGTCCCCACCGATTTAGTCTCCTTTTAGGACGGTTGATACCCGTAGATATCTTGCCACGGACATCTACATTTTCTGTTAGTTTCAGACTTAGAATAACAGTAGTAGTTTGGTTCTTAAATACAAGAAGTAGTCTACTTTGAATCCTATTTTTTCTTTCGGAGGGGGGTAGTGTAGTGTCTGAAAATTCCGTTGCGATTATGAATGCATTTCTTTGATTTTTCTTTTCGAAACAATAAGTTTGACGGATTCAGGACCAGGTCGGGTCGCTTAGTTGTAGTGTAAGTCCATTAAAATGCATCCAGTTGCGGGCTTTTTTTGGAGAGATTTTCTCTGTTGTATCATGCCTATTAAGTGCGGTAAAGAACAAAATATTGATTTCAATTCATAGATACCTACCTACGGAGAAATATTCATTTTTTGTTTCGTCTAGGATCTGATATTTTGTGTTGTCGTGTTGTTTCGTTTAGAAATGATGTTATTTTAACGTTAGTTTTTCTAACGATAAATAGTTACATCGGTTGCTCATCGTCTCGCTACCTTTGACTGGAAGCCCCCCTCTGTGTCGTTTTTCCATCAAGTCTCACCGGAATACCTTGCAGCCAGGGTAAGAATCAATTTTGTCTTTTTTTTTGTTACTGGTCTAAGCAAATATTTCTTTCGACGTAGATCTTGTCATTTATTTTGGATTATGGCTACATTTATATGTTCCCGTCCATCAGAAGAAAACTTTGGAAGTTCTTCTCCCATTTAGAATACTGTATCGCCAAGTTATAGTATCTTACCTATCTAGGGAAAAAAACACGAAAGTGGTAAGTTTTGTTTTTTGTTTAGTGTGACCATTTTGCACAGATTACAATAATTTTTAGCTTTTTTATTATTTCGTTTGCCACACCATTACATCACATTCGCCTACGGGGTGGATAGCAAAAGTCTGCCAGGCGAGAAGTGGCGCTGAGACTTCTCAAAGCGTCGCGGAGTTTCTCTGAACTTATCAGAGCATCGAAGAGCTTCTCACAGCTTCTCCGAGCTTATTCAAGGTTTAACAAGGTTCTCCAAGCTTCTCCTAGATTCTCCAGTATAGCTCTCATCTAGAATGGTATCGCTGGAACAGCGCGCCAACGACAGATAAGTTACCATCTTTGTTGATCTAGGACAACCTAGGTTACTGCGAATAATTTTTTTATAATGTAAGTTTACCAACACTATGCGGTATCTATGATATAGATTTTATTCAGTTTAAAAGAACATCTTACACAATAAGAAGTTACCTAATATGAGGTTACTTTGGTGACGTAACATTTTGATAAGATACCTTTGCTATTTCGACTATAATACTCTATCTTGGGTTTATGTGAGCTTTAAAGTTGTGAAACTTGTAAGTAACTACCACCACAAATTATTTAGTTGAATAACTTATTAGTAATCAAGGTATTTATCTAACATCTTGATCTTTGTCATTGACATTTTCTGTTGCTGGTAGTGTATGTACATAGTGTAAATACAGGGTGCCCCATATGTATGGAATAATGCTTATATTTTTAAAAAATATATATTTAGAAAAAAATGGTTTAAATAAAACTTACAATGTGACCTATTCTGCATAATCCTATCAAGTCGATTTTGTTTTACTTCTCATAATGTGGTTGCTATGGCAACGAACTTTTTTTTTCAAATGGGATCATATCTTTTTTAATCGATTTTTGGAATCAGCTACTTATTCTGCATACAATAGCATACAAAAATCTATAGGTTACATAAGGAAAATTTTCAGAAATAAATTGTTTGTCTAAACAATAATGAAAAAAAAAAATTAACAATATTTTATGGTATCAAATGTTGAAAATGTTCCCCATTAACAGCTAAGCAATAGCCTATTCTGTCGTAGAATCCGCGAAGTACGTTTCGAATCGAATTAGGGGAAATAAGTGCTATTTCATATCTTATCCGCTGTTCCAGTTCTGCAAGATTGTGTTCAGGTGTTTGGTACACTTTTGATTTCAGGTGTCCCCACAGAAAAAAATCGCACGGTGTAAGGTCTGGGGACCCGGGTGGCCATTCTATGGGTCCTCTTCTACCTATCCAACGCTGTGTAAAAACTTGATCTAGATATCTACGGACATTTAATTGATAATGGGGAGGAGCTCCATCTTGCTGAAACCAAACATCCTGTTCATGTATTCCACAAGCTGGAACAATTTGCTGTTGCAATAACCGCCCATACGTTTAGTTTTTGCGGTCTCTGACTATGATGTTCAATCATCCAACGTGGATTTTCTGTATCCCAATACCTACAGTTTTGCTTATTTATGTTTCCATTTAAGTAGAAGGTTGCTTCGTCAGTAAAAATAATATTATACAGAAAATTTTGGTTGTTCATTCGTTCTATCATAATTTCGCAAAATTCAATTCGTCTATCAGAATCATCTTCTTCTAATTCTTGAGTTAGTATGGATTTATATGGGTGTAGTTTTTCTTTTTTCAGAATACGGTGAACTGCACCTTTACTTAGATCATGATTAAGAACTAGTTCGCGAGATGAAACGTTAGGATTTTCAGTGAAATGTAGCAATACATCAAATTTTTTTTCTTCGTCGTAGATGACTGTTGGGCCTGACTTTGAGTGATCTTTTACACACCTTCTTTCTCTGAACCTTTTCACCGTCTTGCTCACAACTGACTGTGTAATTGGTTCTCGATTAGGAAATTCTTCATTAAAAAGATTACAAACTTCTTGTTGGGTTCTTGTTCGATAGCCATAACCAACCATAATTAGAATGGTTCTTTCGAATTCAGTTGAATGTACCTACCATTTTAATTTGCAGGACATAAAATACCTATTGAATAAATTTATCGACCAATGAGAATTTTTTTATAAGAAAAGCAAAAAGAAAAGAAGCAAAACCATAAAACAATTTTAATGTAGCATATTTTTGCCTCCATCGAGTTTACTGACAACGTCCACTATTAAATCGGAAAAAATAAAAATAATTTATTTCTCAAAATTTTCCTTATGAAGCCTATAGATTTTGTATGCTGTTGTATGCAGAATAAATAGATGATATAAGCATTATTCCATACATATGGGGCACCCTAGTAATTAATTTATCTAACAGAGAACTTACCATTTCAGAAAAGTTAGTTTTGGCAAAAGGGTTAAAATTTCTAAGCTTGACATAGTAGCATAGGTAGAGGGAACAGCTCAAGCATTACCTGAGGAATTAGGCCAAGAATTTAGAGTCAGGTCAAAAATTATGTTAGAAAAATATTTTAAACCAAAGTCAAATATTTCAAAGGAAGAAAAAGCAGTAATTAGATCACTTAAATCAGAGAAGACAATTAAAATATTACCAGCAAATATGGGAAATGGAACTGTTATTTTAGAAAAAACTGTGTATAATAATAAATTAAATGATTTATTAAATGAAGGAACTTACAAGAGGATAAACAAAGACCCTACAACTTCGCTAGAAACAAAAATATACAAAACACTGTATAAATATCGCGAACAAATCACACAGAGACAAAGGACACTTAACTCCGCATCACACACACTTTTATGGTTTACCAAAAATACACAAAATTAACATTCCTCTTCGCCCCATTGTAAGTTCAATAAATTCACCATCTCATTCGTTAGGAAAATATTTACTTAAGAGTGTTAATCCGTTAGTAGGAAACTCATTTATAAGAAACAGTAATCATTTTTTAGAAAAAAAATTAGGGAACATCAATTTCCGGATCATTATACAGTTTGTTCAGCAAATGTTCGGCCCTACGTCACAACTCCCGTCCTTGTCTGACTCGTGAATATACGACCGATATCCATCGTATATGAGTAAGACAAGGACGGGAGTTGTGACGTAGGGCAGAACATTCGCTGAACAAACTGTATATTAGCTAGCTTTGATGTAGTTAGTGTTTTTACTAATGTCCCTGTTGACAAATCATTGAATATTTTACACAGAAAGTTAGAAAATGATCAGACTTTCGTAGAAAGGACAAATCTGAATATAGATGATATTGTGATATGATATTAGAACTAACAACACTCTGTGTTAAAACCGCTTATTTTTAACTAGAAAATGAATTTTACCAGCAGGAATATGGAATGGCTAGAGGGTTTTCTTTATCACCATCCATAACCAATTTATTCATGGAAGATTTTGAACAAAATGAGTTGACTAGATATGTTTACCAGCCTAATGTTTGGTGGAGATATGTAGATGACATATTTGTTATATGGGAACATGGAGTAGATGATTTAAATTCATTATTAAATTTTATAAACTTCGCAAGAACCTTCTATTAAGTTTACCTTAAAAATTGAAAATAATCAATTACCTGTCTTTCTCTTAGATGTTTCTATACTGAAATCAGATAGTATAGAAACTAGTATTTAAAGAAAACCAACACATATACTAATAGATATCTCCATTTCAACTCCAATCATCATATTAGTGTTAAAAAGGGAGTACTTAAACGTTTGTATGACAGGGCTAAAACGATTTGTTCTAATAACACAAAATTTGAGCAGGAAATTAAACATAATAATAATAATAATTCTAACCCTCACAATACTCCAAACTATAGGAGTACCCCAGAAGCAACCACATGCTTGTGCGGGGGAGGGGGGCAATTACTATTATTTTGTCTTCGTTGCCATTTGCGGCTATGGTCGACTTTTTTCCCGATAGAACTAGGATAGCATTCGCTCAAGTACTACGGAAAACCCTAGAAAACCATAGTAATCCCAGTGAGTGTAGGACAAACATATAAAATATCTTTTTGAGAATAAAATAGTTATCCTATTGAATTTGTTGAGCAAGTTTTTCAGGATTTTCAACAAAATAACAATGAATTAGAGAAATAAATCTGGTGGACCGACCAGTAAATTTAATTATTCCTTATATTCCTGGACTATCAGATAAGCTAAAACGCATAGGCAATCGTTTTAACGTCAGAACAGTATTTAAAACAAAAGATACTTTAAGATCGATGCTAGAAACCATTTAATAAGGTACAAAGTGTTATTATAAATTTCTGTGTGCGCAAAACCTTGCTTAGCGGAGGTAAGCGTCTCTGGAAAGTAAAGACTTCCTATGATGCACTCGGGAATAATAATATCATTATTGTACTGAGAAACTGGTATTTTTACCGAAACTACCTCATATGCGTTTATCGAAATCTTCCATTGTGTCACGATAAAAGAATGGAATACTTGTTACATTATTTGTTAAAAATTGCCAATCAATGTCTATAATAACAGATTTTAACTTTCTCATCTCACGTAATCCTAAAATTCCGTCAAAAAAACTCATGAAAATCAAAATGAGTACAAATGAAAATTTGGTTTGTTTTAAAGATATCATAATCGTTCTAAATTGAACTTCAGTTTGGCCTAAACTTGTTCGAATTCTTGTCGGACAGGTATTAATGTAATTTGGGTAGGGTAGGGATTGAAAACGACCAGTATCAACTAGTAATTTTAAAGGAGGGTTTTCTACGGCAATATAGGGTAAACTACTGCAAATGTCTGTATGAACTTCAATAATTTCAGATTCTACTTCTTCCGATTCGGGGACAACCTGACTTTCTGAAAATTTCCGGGACCTATTTCATTTTTAGTTTGAATTTGAACTTCATTTTGAGAAGGAGTTTGGTCATATGCATCGCGAATTGAATGTTCTGAAAATTAATTACATTTTCACTACTAATTTGATAAAATTCTTCAGTTCAACCTTGTGGCTGAAAATTATTATTCCTTGGAAAATTATTTTGTCTAGCAGAAAAACTTCTATGAACATTAGAAGGTTCTCGTGAATTCGTAGGCATTGTTTCTGGGTTATTTGTATTATTAGTAAAGGTAATATTTCGATTCGTTTGTGATGCAGTTTGCATCGGTTCATATCGTCTTTGAGCATTTTGTCGTTACGGGGTGGTCCGAAAACCTGTCCATTAGTAGGGAAACGTCTTTGTTCGTTATTATTAAAGGGCGGAATATATGCAAATTGCATATATATGCATTTTTTGCATATTTTATTCGATTTCGCAAAACATTGCATATTTCTGGAAAAACTATGTTTTTGTACATATTTGCATGTTTTTCCTAAACTTATTTATAGATATAAGATATAACCAAGATTATGAGAGCCCAGAGACAACTCGCAGTGTGTAGTGCAAAATCGAGAAATAATGAAAAATGCGGATGTAGCGATGTAGCTAACCAACTTGTTTTTATTAAAGTTAATTTTAGTTTTATACCAGATATAGGTAATTATTTCATTAGAAAGTAGAAATTTAGGTTTAAGCGAATCGGTTGATTTTGTTCAAACATTTTCCGCTAAATGTAGAAAGGTTCCCGGTGACGTAGGTATCAAAAATAGATGCTCTACTGTAGAAAAGAATGAAGGGTTAAAATCTTTAATGGCAGTAAAGAGTATTTTTGATGGTAAATCATCCAACGAAGTTGCACCTTGGCCTCTATTACATCGGCAGATGTTGAGAGAAGCTTTTCTATATATAAACATATTTTTACCGACAGAAGGCAAAGATTTGTATTGGAAAATTTTGAAAAGTACTTAATCATAAATTCCTACTAATACAATTTCAAATTAAAATGTTTTTATAATTCTGCTTTAATATAGGTACTTTACGGGGTATTTTATCTATTCGTTTTCCTTTCATTTCTCTTAAAATAAACCCTTTCTCTAAAATCAGTTTTGGTGTTTTTTAAGGTATTTGTACATGTAATATAAATGCATATTATTGCATATTTGGCCAAATAAATGCATATTATTGCATATTTTAAATAAAAATGATGATGATGGGCATATTTCGATTGAAATTAAATGCATATATTCCGCCCTTTAGTTATTATAATTGGGTTGAATATTAATGGGTTGGCTTGGGAAATTTGGTCTGGTAGAAAAAAATGATTCTAGAAATTATTCTTAGGTTGATTATTGTAACCTTGATAATTTTTCCTCGAGAAGTTATTTTGGAAGTTGTTACGTGGGGAATTATTTTGATAATTAGAACGAGGGAAGTTATTTTGGAAATTAGGACGAGGGAATTTATTTATTTTGATAAGAGTTTTGTGTGTTCGTCCGTGGGTTATTTTGTGATAAGTTCGAAAAATTACTTTGGAAACGATTTCTAAAAATATTCTGGGTATAGTTAAAGTTTTCCTCTTGTACGATTAAAGGCATAGCATGTTCTAAGGATGCGGGTTCCTTCAGACGAATTATCGTCTGTAGGGTACCTGATAAACCTCCAACAAACGTTCTTAAGCATAATGCATTATACTGCCTACCATAAATGTCTTTAGCTGCTTGATTCAAGTAAATATCAGAATTTATTTTTGGTCTTAAATTACTACGCATGACCTGTAAAAGTTTTGCAAAATCTAATGGAGATTCGTTTTTAAAGGGTCTAGCTGTGAACACATCCTGCTCTAGGCACTCTAGATTCCTACGATCACCTTTTATTTTTTGCCAAGTGTCCAATTCCTTACGACAGCCTATCAATAATTCGGCACGTCCAGTCAATTTAATCTGGACTGCTCTGAATAAATAATTCCTCAAAAATTCATCGTTAATTTTGGCGAAGAAGTTGCATTGCCATCAAAACTAAGAATTGTTTCTACGTACATTTTCAACATTGGTAAATTCGTTTACGTTACTTTGTTCCTCAAACTCTAAATTGCTACTTAATAAACTGGAAAGATTCCCAATATCGCTCATCAAAAATATTCAAAACTCAAAAATATATCATAAAAGTAAAAAATATATCAAAATTTCAATAATATCCTTAATAGTAATTATTAAAAAATCGTCAAAAATATCTTATAAATCGAAAATCTTGAAAAATATCTAAAAAATTACAGGGGAATAAGGTAAATTGGGAACCAACGGAGTACTCAACTCTTAACAAATTGATGGTCGCATGCCAAGGTTCTCTGGTGAGTGATGTCTTATATGTAGCTGCTTGCCGTGCTCTCTGCCGGGAGTTGGGTTAATCCAGGGGCTGATCCGCCGCGATGCCACGAAGATCAGGATTGTTTGGACGACGTCTTCAGAATTAAATTTCTTTAGTTTGTCGCGACGCGGTAGAATGCGGTGCCGATACCTTGGGGATTCCAAACTACGTACGAACGTACTACTCTAAAAGTAAAGTGACCCGTGTTTTTTCTTTTTGCTCAAGGCTCTATAATTAAAAACCCTATGGGCCCTTAAATGAGCCCTAAAATTTCGTTTTTATGCTATATCTTTTAAACCGCTTGATCGATTTTATCTTTTGCCCACGTTATATATTATATAGTGCAATATCCGTAACCACCTGGGGGCGCCACTTATGCTCACTAGTCTCATTTATTATGCCCAGAACTGTTTTCACACATCTATTTTTTAAATTAATTTAAACCACTTTGTAGAAAATTATGTATACAAACACTATTCTACACGAAAAAAAAATAGATTTATTAGAATTTGTTTTAAAAAATAAGTAATATCACATATTATAAATTTTGTTAATTTTATTAACACAACCTTGTATTAATTATTATTTTTTTATACTAAAAGAAATATATTGACAATACTTTAACCCGTAAAGAAAATTCTAATAAACAAGAAGCCAGTATAAAAAAGTAATATTTAATAACATAAAATAGTGTACGGGCACTAAATAATATAATTTTATTGTATTATGCTTTTAAAATCAATTTTAAAATAGGCACTTTATATGTGCTATTATGTCTGGTTAATAAAATGTGCATTTTTACTAAGTCTGGTGTTTAACTTAATTATCTTTCGTGTTACTTCTTACAACCTGAAATAATATCAAATACGGCGCTGCCTTAAACCCCTCCGCGAAGACGGAATAGAATACAGTTTATGGGTGGATTTCATAGCGACAGTTTCGCGAGGTGACGCGATGGTGTATTTATCTGCAATTTTTTTTATTAGTTACATTGATCTTGATAATAAAAACTTATGGCAATTGACATTGGGCTTTACTACAGGAAGTTTTGTATTTCTATGTAATGGCGTGCAATTGTGTTTTAAATGTAAGTTTTAATACAGGGAGTATGTAATCAATATTGTGTTTTGTTTCTTGTTCCCTGCATACGAAATAATGCAAAAATGCGACACAAAATTCAGAAAAAAAAGTGCAATCTACGTAAATGAGGTAAGAAAAGTATAAGCAAGATACTTTTGCAAGATATATTTACCTTCTTACCTAAAATAATCAAGCACTTAAGTTTTTTGTGATGCTGAATAGGTCTAATAGGAAATAAGTTTGGTTTCCTTTGGTAACTAACACGAAAAATCTGGAAAATCACTCGCCTGAAAATAAATTCCTTGCCACAACATTCTGAATTAAAATTAAAGGTATATTGAAGGAGTTCAAAAATATTTTTTCTTATGTGGCATAATTATGACCCAGAATAATTCCTTTCAGATAGCGAACCTTTGAACACATAAGTATTTATATGAACCATTTTTTCTTAAAAATGACTCACGTTGATCACCTGATAATATTACATCGTCCTTCAGTAACACCAACGAATTTTTTAAATTATTTTTTTGACAAAAAATTATACCATGAATATTAATTTTTATTATCATTTATGTAATACACCATATAAAATATCTACATCTATTTCAACAAAAATTTTAACTAATTTTTGTAGAGTGTATTATAATGAATTATATTTCTTATTATACTGGCTCATAGAGACTACACGAAAATGTAATTAAAGTTATGGGAAATGATAATAAAGTATATTAAAAGAAATAATAACTATATGAATCTTTTATTATTATTTATTTTAATCCTTAATGATATTGTTAGTAAACAGTATTAAATAGTATAATTAGTGTTTAATATATTTTAACATAAAAAAATTATATACGTTAGTAAATAGGATAGTAATATACATGAGAAACGTAAAATATCAAATATATAGGAATCCTTTAATATATAAAAGAAAAGATAATATATTTTATTAAAAATGGTAAAGCAAAATTATTGTAACTACTATTATACCAGATGTTGGTCCTATAGAGTATTAAAATTTACATTAATTAATATTATTTTTTTAATAACTTTTATTATCAATTTTTTTCCGTGTACTGTTTTTTTTTTTCAAAATTATGTCGTTTGGGAGATAGCGCCAAAAATTCAGCCACCAGATACGTACCCACGCATAATAAACATTATTCACAACAATTTAGTTACCATTGGAAACACAACATTCTCACTTATTAAGATGTGCTATTGTTTGATATTTAGTTGGAGTCTAAGTTTTCTAGCCTTTCCAGCCTCATTCTCACTTATTAAGATGTGCTATTGTTTGATATTTAGTTGGAGTCTAAGTTTTCTAGCCTTTCCAGTCTTTTTTGCAGAAATATCAACTATTGTTACTAAATGATTTTATGATATAAACTTAAATTTACTTAATTGAATTAATTAAAACTCCCTATATGAACACTCAAACAAAAATATGTAGGCATATTAAGTGTGATTGTTTTGTTTCCAAAGGTAATTGGATTTTTTCCACTAATGTTTAATACGCGTGGGTACGTGTATATATGGTGGCTGAATTTTGGGCGCTATCTCCCAAACGACACAATTCATACTTATTATGATGTGCTATTGTTTGATATTTAGAAGATCAACTGACTTACCCGTAAGGAAATTTGAGCTGAGTGATACCTTAGTCTCGGCCGACATTAAAAAGAACACACGTAGTTGCTTCACTCCGTACAAACAGCCAACAAACGTTACAAGAAAAGGAGTTTTTTCTCCAACCGCTGCATTATCTAACCACGCTACAACATTCAGTAATATCGGATGAGACTGAGGTATAATTCAGCTCAAACTTCCTTACAGGTAAGTCAGTTGATCTTATAATTATAACTCAGACTCATCCTTAATTACAAATAACACACGTAGATGTTTAAAGAATAATAACGATCTATGAAAGATACTTTGAACATGGGTACACGTCTAGGCTAGCGTGAATAAGGTTAATATACGCACTGTAGGTAGATATGTATATTTATGTCCACGGGTTGAGCTAATAGGTACATTGAAAAAACATCTTCAACCCTAATGTTGATCTGCAGGTATCCATATTATATCTAACCTCTTTTCCATGTGTAGAACATGCACGTCTGTGATTATTTATATGGTTTCTAGAAAAAAACTGTTAGGAGGTACCTAAGTATTCAATATTTCGACCATTAAAAGTAAAATTCTGTCATTAAGCTACAGTTATCATTAAAGATGTAAGATTGTGAGTGTAAATGTATTTACAAGAAAAACTGATAATGGGCATAAGCACTCAAAGTTAACAAAAAAAATTAGTAACCGCATGCACGTGTTTCATGCCATTTGGCAATCATCAGTACGGTGTGACATCAACCAAATCAAAAAGAGAACAGATACGCATGATTTGAGAAGCAAAAATGAAGTCCAGGCAGGAGCCAACGGCACATTTGCAGCTTCAGTCAGCACATCCCCTGGATTATTTGGGCTTGTACTAATATCGCCACGGAGGCTGCTGAAGCGATTTCCACGCAGGGCGCTTTAGCGGTAATGAAAATAATACGGTTTTGTTTTGCTTCTACATTAGCGGGTGGGGGGAAGACGTCGAAGTAATTTGTTTACGTCGGCCTTTCTTAAATTCAGTCTTTCCTATTTTGTAATGTACAATAAATAGTTTTTTTTTATAAATTTGTATGTTTTATATATGCTTTGAGATACGTATATTTACAAAATAACCTAAATCCTACCAAAATGCTGGATGTGCCAACAATGACATTTTTTAAAATCATGAAACAAAACAAGTTGCCTTTGGTAACGAATCTATTCCTATATGTATATCGTTGATTGAAACTAATGTTTAATATGCGTGGGTACGTGTATGGTGGCTGAATTTTGGACGCTATCTCCAAAACGACATAATTTTTGAAAAAACAGTACCATAGAGAATTGTAGAGAATAAAATTTTCTACAAAGCGGTTTAAATTAGTTTAAAAAATAAATATGTGAAAAAAGTACTGGTCATAATCAATGAGAATGGTTGGCATAAGTGGCTCTCTGTCGGTGGCGGATATTGCACTATAATATAATTATAGGGGATAATTATTATCTACGAACGTGTGCAAAAGATTAAGCCGTTTAAAAGATGTAGCCAAAAAAACTAAATTTTAAGGCCCGCTTTGAGCAAAAATAAAAAACACGTGTCACTTTATTTTTCGAGTTTAGAATACAGGAGACAAATGTTTATGAACAACCCTGTACATAGTATCGATTTATATAAAATTTGTTTTACAATATGTATAGTTTGAATTTGGTTCAGCCGTTTGGACGGTAGTCGTTCTTGAATCTTTAACTTTTGCACTTTTCATGCCCATTCTTCGCTCTTAAAGAAGTATTGATGAACTTTAGAGTGTTTTAAATTGAACGTTATTTATTTGTATATCAAGTTTGGAATAAGTGGAAATACAGTCATATTTTAGGTATGGGCGAATGCTTATCATGATTTTATGATATATTATTCTATATTATAAAGGTTTGATTTTCGAAACAATGGGCATCAAAAGTCCAAAATATTTTCAATCAGCTACCATGCACATGATTTGCGTAGGTACTTCCACTGTATCGGGATATTTTTGACTAAAAATGAAATGGATCCCTTGCCAATACCGTAACTCTGAATTAGAATTTTTTTTATTTCTGTTAACATTTCAATCAATACTAACGAAAAGAGCGGGAAACACGTTACTATTATTATGCTTGCTTCAGAGCTATTAATTAACCAATTTGTGATGGTATGACATTTCACACTTCCTTTTGTGTTTCTATGACTACGTAATACCTCAAACGTAAGCCGATTACTGTCGAACTAGACACAGTGGTCAAGCTTTTCATTTTCATGCTTCAGTTTTTCTAATAAAAGATATCCTCGTACACACTACAGAGCATCCGTTTAAAAAAGATCGTAAAAAGTTAAAAAAGCTAAACTTATTTGACATAAAGACTTGCACAGGGGAATAATTTTTGATTTTGAACAACTTTCTTAATGACATTTTGCTTATCTCGTCTAAAATGGAGTCCTTACTGAGGAACAAACAAATTGATTTTTTTTTAATCATGTCACACATTAGTTTCAATACCTACAAGCAAGACTGAACCCCAAGAGATCAAATTTCAACTCAAATTTGTTTGTCTTTTACAACGATAGACCAAACACTGTTTATTTATTTATTTAACAAATATTGAGGTTTAAAATCTTGTGTAAATACAAAAAAATATGTTCAAGAAAAATAATGCTCAAAGTCAACTCTGCTTTACAACATCTTGTGAACAAATTACCGGAGGTGGCGAAGTGTCTTCATATTAGTCGCATTTGCATAAAATCCTGGAGTCCTGGAGAGCACTAAATCGTTTGGCAATTTTTGGAATAGTTCCCTGGACTACCGTCGTAAAATGTTTTCATTAAAAGCCCTCTCAGCAATAAAGTTAATGTTACGAATAACAAATAAACTGTAAAGTTTATGGTTTTATGTCTTTATCTGAGCAGTCCCGGCAGTAAAATTTTCATTTAGACTAAGTTATTCATTATTCTTCTCCGGTCAAAGTAAATCGAAGTACATCCACCAAAATCTCACAATGCGAAAATGTATACTATGTTGTGCATGGTGGTTTAATTCGTCGTTTGCAGGAGGGGTTCCCTATTTCACGACGAGGCAAGAAGTAGCTAAGGTGCCCAGGGCTCGATTTTTGAGAAAAGTTGAACGCCGCAAACCGCATCCTGATTATCTTGGTTCCTTTGCGTCATTTTTTTTGTGTTTCTTTAACGTGCCAAAACTTTTTTTGTTTGTGCATATACAGGGTGAGTTTTTTTCGATGCCTACTATAGGGATCTCGGAAACTAGCAGAGCTAGAACAAAGGTTACATGGGGAAAGAATAATTGCAGTTTTAAATTCTCAATCTAATGCCCCTTTTGGATTTTTAAAAAAAGTTCATGGCTCACTAGATATTTTGAAAAGAGTGATTTTTTGCTATTTTATCAGATCTCTGTAGATCCGTTATTTCTGATTATACAGAAAAACTGTAGAGGCAAAAATTGTAGATAATTTCGGGCTCGATAAGATAATCTAATCCAATTTTTTATATTGTTTGTGATTTTTGAGATATGACATAAACTTGTGTTTTTTTAAATTTAAATCATAGTTGGCTGAGGCCTGATCAAATCCGCCATTTTTTGAGCTTTCCAAAAATATAATACTCGGCATAGTTATTATAAAAAATAAAATAGCAATGGCTAATTTTCTTTTTTTTTTTCACATAGTCGGCCATGGAATGTTTTCATAATTAGGTACGTTCTATTTTATAATAAGACATAGTCCAAACTTTCAAATATTTGATTTTTAGCTGGTAACAAAATGTAACAAAATAAAACAAAAATTATAAAAATATTTTCTCGGCCCACTGAATTTTCGAGAAAACGCGTGCAACTTTTTTGTTGTCAGGATAGAAAAATCGGAAAAGCGCACTCTCACATTTTCCAAACACTCTGTATATTTTATTTGCAATTTTTTTTTCCTTTATCCAATGTTTTTTTGGGAAAACGCGTGCGACTTTTCTTTTTCAAAGATAGAAACTGGGTTCCTTCGAGGACGTAAAAAGCACATGAAAGTAAAAAGGTACTAAATAGTAGATATTATATTATGTTATGTACCAAGGGACTAAAGTGCGTTTTTTTAATCCCTAGAGTGAAGATCACTCGAGGGATTAAGAGTCACTTTAGTCCAGTGGTACCTACTCTATATTTTGCACCGCAGGCACTAAAATTTAAAAATTCGCAAGACATTACGTAAAAGGAAACATTCGACATTTACCAATTTACTACTTTGCACCGTTGTGGCGAGGAAAGTGTTTTAGAGAGACGAAAATAAATTTCCCATTTCTATCTTAACTTTTCAAGGGTTACTGGTGCTGGTACCAATGGGTACCGGATACCTCTTGAAAAGTTAAGATAAGAATGTAAAATTCATTTATAGCACTTTATGTACTTACTGCGTTTCGTTACTGTTCATTTAATTAATGTTACTGAATAAAGACATAGTTGGTCATAGTTTCTATTGTTTTTGTTCAGTTTGCAACAACATATGCAACTTTTTTGTTTCGCGAGATAAAAATTTCGTTTGATGAAATTGGCAGGGGAGAGGGAAGAAAACGACCTGAAAAAACTTCCCCCTACTTGATTTTGGAGTAAATACTGAACACTTTTTTGTCTTCAGAGATAGAAAAAATTGGAAAAGCTGTACAAGGTGTCTCAAACTCGATGCCCCATGGTCGCTATTGGCAATAAAAAACGCAAATGAAAATTTCACTTGTGGCTTACTTTTGAGCCCAAAATTTTATTTTTGGAACTTTTGAAAATGCCTGTAATGACGTCACGAGATATATTTTTCCCAGAAACATACCTGTTTCTTTTTATATTATGAAAGAGCGTGTTTTTATGATAAACTTTTATTAAGAAACTTTTTTCATGTCTCTCTTCGTTTAAAAGATACAAGCAGAATTATGTAAAAACACGCATATTAAATATATCGGAAAAAATCAAGTTAGCCGTGATTTAATTATTTGGTCTCCATGGAAATATTAGGATATTTAACGGTGAAGACTTACGAACTACTTGTTATGAAAATATAATACTATGAAATATGGCGGTAATACATTTATTTTAAATTTTATAAATAAAAACAAACAAAAATATTGCAAGTAAATATTAATAATAAATGAATAAATAACAATTTTAGCTACAAATTATTTTCTATGTGCCCCCCATCTTCTAAGAAACACATTTCATATCGTCGCCGAACTTCTCTTTGGTTGGCTTTTCTTAAAATTTCCGGGGAAATGTCTTGGCATGCAATTATATCTAATTTTTTCCTTCAAATGGTCAATATTTTGTAAGTGGTCTTATAAACATTATTTTTGAGAAGTCCCCACAAACAAAAGTCTAAAGGGGTCAGCTCTGGAGATTTCCCTGGCCATTTTATTGGACCATTAATCCTTATCCATCTATCCCCATATATTTTGTCTAAATAATCGCGGACAATACGTGCTGCGTGAGGTGGAGCTCATGTTGAAACCACATTGATCGCCTTAATTGAAGAGGCACATCTTCAAGAAGAATTGAAAGTTCATCTCGAAGAAAACTCAGATATCTTTCGCTATTTAAAATTCTTTCATAAAAATAAGGTCCAATTAGATGGCGACCAATGATGTCACACCAGACATTTATACCAAAATGACCTTGATTCCTTATAGTATTGACAAAATGAGGGTTTTCTGTTGACCAATAATATTCATTTCTTCTGTTCGGCATACCATTGCTCACAAAACGGCTTTCGTCTGTCCAAAGAATTTCTGGTCTTGTTATAATTTGGGAAATAAAATTTACTCGCTTCTCTCTATTCAGTTCCCCTAATTGTTCTAAATAGTGTAACTTGTAGTCGTGATATTTACTGTTCTTCATAATTCTTTGAACTGAAGACAAAATTTAATTCCCTGCTAGCTTGCCTAATTGAATGTCTGGGATTGTCTTCAAAATATTGCAATACCTGGGCTGTTGCATCATCACTGCGAGTTCTTTTTCGAATTGGTTTATCTTTTCGGCGGTCTGGATATCTTTCTTGATCATCATCATCACTGCGAGTTCTTTTTCGAATTGGTTTATCTTTTCGGTGGTCTGGATATCTTTCTTGCTAAATTCGCACGGCTTTTCTTGCATTTTTTGGGCTTCCCCGTAAATTAAAATCATATCAACTTTTTCATCGTGCGTGTAGTCATTTTGATTGAAATAAACGATTAAAAATGATTAAAAACCAAGACTAAATATTTCAAAACTGACAAGTTGTTTCACAAACTGTCTGTTGTTTTCCATGGAGACCAAATTAAATCACGGCTAACTTGATTTTTCCGATATACAGAGTGATCAGTTAAGGGCGGCCCTCGGCCATTTCTCGGGAACTATGCAAGCTAGAAAGATGCGGTAATTTTTTTTTTAATAAAAGTGACCCAAATAATTTCAATGAAAATGTTTTGAAGTTCCTTCGTTTGCCACCAGGGGGCGAATTAACCATGTTGTTGTATAAAACTGTCTTTTTCTCCACAAATCGCCTACCTTATCTGGATCTGAAATAGTATTTTTAGAACCTCCCTAAAATTCTCTACAATTTTTGTACAATGTTTTCGTGGTTGCTACGGCAACAGCGCTACGAAGGAAAGCGGACGTCATATCTCGTATATGCCTAAACAGAATTCAGCAAACTATAGCTCATATTAAAGAGTGTTTTAAGGAGAATTTACCGCCCTTTTGACATACCTAGACAAATTAATAAGTATGTTCAACGCTAGGGGGCGCCATTCAAAAAATGACCATATTTGTTCGATTTTCTCAAAAATTTAATTCAAATGGTGAATTCGCCCCCTGGCGGCAAACAAAGAAACTTGAAAACATTTTCATTGAAATTATTTGGGTCACATTTATTAACAATTTTTTTACCGCATCTTTCTAACTTGCATAGCTCCCGAGAAATGGCCGAGGGCCGCCCTTAACTGATCACGCTGTATATTTAATATGCGGTTTTTACATATTTCTGCTTGTATCTTTTAAACGAAGAGAGATCTGAAAAAAGCTTCTTAATGAAAGTTTATCAGAAAAACATAATTTCATAATATAAAAAGAAACATTTAATTTCTGGGAAAAATATATGTCGTGACGTCATTACAGGCATTTTAAAAAGTTCCAAAAATAAAATTTTGGGCTCAAAAGTAAGCCCAAGTAGTCTCATTTGAAACCCTTAAGTGAAATTTTGATTTGCGTTTTTTATTAGCCAATAGCGACCCTGAGGCATCGAGTTTGACACCCTGTACGTTCAATTTTTGCAACACCATCTATAATTTACCCGAAGAGAAATTATCTTCGGCCTATTGGATTTTCGATAAAAAATGGTTGGAAAGAGATGTAAAGAGCACAGAAAAGTAAAAAAAGTTACTTGAAAAATTTGTTCTCAGCATACTTGATTTTCAAGAAAACTTTAAAATAAATTCATGGGGCAGCCGCTTTTTGAGCGGATTTTTTTTTTCAGAGCTCTCAGGTATATAAGACTTTTACACTTTCATCAAATGTTAAAAATGATGCCTAACTTATTTTCATGTTAGTTTCTTATGTCAGGGGTTTTGCCTGCCAAGGAAACGATCTAGAGGTTAGAATTAGTTATTAGACGTTACTATACGTAAGTAAGCAAAATTATATTTCGGGAGATAAAAATTTCGTTCCTGTGGCTATTTAACTGGTACTGGAAGGAAAAAGAAACGACTTAAAAAAACTTACTATACCAGGCGTACCTGGTGTCTATATAAGAATTTTTGCACTTTGAAACTGGACGATGGGGTTACTGCCAAATAGAAAACAGCATTGAGGTTATGGAGAACTTTCAAACTTGGAATGCGTAACGGGTAGCTCTTTCTAGAAAATGTGAAAATAAGGATCTGGCTCGGATGAGACCCTTGCCATGTTATAGGGCCTTAGGTGACATTGGTGTTGTTTTATGTTCCTGCATTCCCCATGAATTTCCTGACGGCTCGGGCTGTGGCAAGTAGTACCGCTTTCTGCATGGAACTGTAAAGATTGTCAGTTAGACCCAGCTCTTTGATGTTTCTCAGCAAGTTTTTGGTATAACACCAGTTGTTGACACGATGATTGAAATCGTCTGAACGTTCTCCATTTCCCATTGCCTTCTAATTCGTTCTTCTAAGTCTCTGTACTTCGCGATCTTCTCGACTTGCTTCACACGCAGGTTGTTGTTGTTCGGGATGGCCACATCAATCAGAGTTGTCTTCCTAGAAATTTTATCAACTATTATAAGGTCCGGTCGGTTATGGGCAATTCGTTGATCTGTAAGAACTGTACGATCCCAGTACAACTTGTAGTTGCTCTTTTCAAGAACAAGCTCCGGTGTATAACTGTAATATGGGACTCTCTCTGCAGCAGTTTCTCCGCCGGTTCCTGGTGCATGATCTTGGCAACCTAATCGTGTCGTTCCTTATATTCCGTTGATGCGAACATCTGACATCCTTCTGTTATGTGCTGGATTTTTTCTGAAGTTTGGCACCCGTATCTTCATCTGTCATCCACCACCGATGCATCTCCTACAATGAAATTTAGGTAGTTGCGAGTTGGTATAATCGGATCTTGTATTGCCAGTAAGAAGCCTTTCGTCCCGAGGTCAGCCAATAGTTCGACGCTAACTTGTCGACATGTTCCTGGTTAACCTCATTAGGATGCCTCCCGTGCAGCGGCTTCTCCAACCACATCTGTAGTTTATCATTGTCGGTTCAGTGGTGATTTTGATGCTCGTGTTTCCTCAGACGTAGCGGTGTTGAGACGTCTGCTCCGCATATAGCCTTAGGTAGTGTGGAGCTGTTGGCCTGCCTGTGGACATAATTACGCAGATTTAATAATTGTTTGTCCAATTGCTTATTGAGGTCTGCCAATCCTCTTCCTACTAGTTGACGTGGCAGAGTTGTTCTTTCTACGGTGCTACGGGGATGATGTTTATGAGCTTTTGTCAGTAGTGTCCTAACTTCTCGCTGCAGGTTGTTGATGTCCGTGTTGGTCCAATTCACTATTCCGAATAAATAACTGAGTACCGAGCACACATACGTGTTTAAGGCCTTACCTAATTCCTGCTGTTAAGATCAGTTCGCACTACTCGTCTTATTCTCTTGATGAATTCATTCGTTAAATCGGTCTTCATCTTTCGATGGTTTATTCTTTGAGCTTGTTTCATCCGGAGATACTTGCATGTATCTCCCATATTCATTTCTTCGATCTCTTGTCCTGACCGTCCTGTCTCGTGTGCGCCTTGTTCGAGTCTTCCTCCGACGATGTTAAGGTTGCGGCACTTGTCCAGTCTAAACTGCATTCCGATGTCCCTGGAGAACTCCTCTACAATTTTAAGCATTTGCGTTAGTTGGTTCTTGGTTGTGGCCATCAGTTTTAAATCATCCATACATACAGTGTTTTTCACTTCAAGTCGAGACAATTCATTATTTTTTCACTTGTTGACCGATTTTCAAAAACTTTTTTTTTAAATATAGTGCTCCGAAAGATCTACATTTTGACACTATTTTTTTTCAGATGCGTCTTTTCTATGACCTACTCGATCAAAATTATACCCCCAAAAACTGCAAAAGTACATTAGGCATTTTTTTAGGAAAAAATGAATAGCACAGTCGTATTGGCCATACCCAAAAACCCCACATACCAAGTTTTACGGTCACAAATTATACGTGGATACCAATAAATTTTTAAATTTTTTCAAATAAAAAAAAAAATATGGCTTATGTGAGCCCTAATCAAACTGCAAAGAAATAATTTTAAAATATCTCTCGGTGTTTGTACAGAGTACTCCGAAAAACCGTATTTTTGCTATGTTTGAAGCTATTTTGTGAACGCCCTGTATAAGTTATGACCGTGAAACTTGGTATGTGGGGTTTTCGTGTATGGCCAATACGACTGTGCTATTTATTTTTTTCCTAAAAAAATGCCTAATGTGCTTTTGCAGTTTTTGGGGGTATAATTTTGATCGTAGTAGGTCATGGAAAAGACGAATCTGAAAAAAATTAGTGTCAAAATGTAGATCTTTCGGTGCACTATATTTTTATAGAAAAGTTTTTGAAAATCGGTCAACCCGTAAAAAAAATAATGAATTGTCTCGACTTGAAGTGAAACACACTGTAGAAGGTGATTCCACTTGATCGCTTCTGCGTTGGTGCTTTTGATAGCGAAGCCGTATTTCATAGAGTTCAACCGATGTGATAGGGAGTTCATCTCCATGCAGAACCACAGTGGACAAAGTGAATCTCCATGGAAAATCCCTCCTCGGATATTGATTGTGTCGGTCTCGATATTACTTCTGGCAGTTCTGAGTTGTATCTTAGTGCGCCAGGTTGTCATGACGTGTTCTAAAAAGGAAACTGTATGATGATTTATTTTATACAGCTTTAAGATACCTGTGAGCCACTCGTGAGGTACGGAATCAAATGCTTTTTTGTAGTTCATATAACCCATGTAGAGGCTTCGTTGCTTGGAATAAGCCTCGTTGCAGATGATTTGCTTTTTGCATGGCATTGCGCCCTTCAGGCAGCCCTTCTGTTGCATTGCCATTATGTTGTTCCGCTCGCAGTGAACATATATTCGCTGCGTAAGCCAAGACGTAATTATTTTGTACAGCGCAGGTTATTGGGCGGTACTTGGCAAGGTTATCTGTATTCCGCTGGTCTTTTGGTAACAGGTACGTTGGACCCTGCGTAAGAAACAATGTCATTTTCACATAATCGAGCAAGATTTCATTAATTAAGGTAATTAGTTGTTCATGCGTGCACCATAATTTCTTAATCCAATAATTTTGGTAATGATCTGGACCTGGTGCCTTCCAGTTGTGAAAATACTAGATGACATTGGAAACTTCATCGGTTGTAAATTGCGCATATCGCATCTGGCTATAGTTCCGGCCTATTTCGCGTTCTTCGTTGATCCAGCTTGCACGGACATTGCATGGACCTGGTGTGGCAAGTTGATTTCTCCAGAAACCGCCAACCTGTTCTCAGCTAGGGTAAGTCGTATTTGTGGCATCGGCGCTAGAATTCAAAGTACGGTAGAAACCTATTTCTGATCTTTCAAAGAGTTTGTTGTTTCGTTTCCTGTTGTTACTAGCCTTGTATCTCCTCAGACGCCCTGCAAAAAACAGAAAGTTTTTGCTTTAATGTATAATATTGTTGAGCAGTGATATTCGCGGGGTCATGCTGAGAATGCATTTGTGCGCGGCTTACTATTGCCTGCACCGCCCTCTGGATCTTTCTAGTTCTAACTCCTCTGATATATTCCGTCACTTGTCCTATGTCTTTACGGAGACTCTGGATCTTCCGATTTAGTCGCATCTCCTATTGAGCCATTCGTGGTTCTGGTCTTGCACGATTTAACTCTTGGGCCGTCCGGATCTTGGCTCCCATTATAGTGATGATTGCCGTTGCGGCACAGTAGATGAACATGTGCATATGTTCCAATGTTTGTGCCACTGAAACATAGTTCCGTAAAATTCTGTTGTTCATAAGCTCGAGCAAGATTGCAAGTTATTTCCTGGAAGAATTTAATGTTGGTAGCAGTGGTCTGCTCCGTGGGTCTGTGCCTTACTGCAATTCTCAGCTGTGTGTCTAAGCTTTCAAAGTGTCCTTCGTTAACCGATTCCCGATTCTCAGTTCTTCGTTCTGCCGTTTCGGCTTCTTACTGTGGTCCAGGCTCTTGAATTTCCCATTGTTGTTGTCTATATCTATGTGTTCGCCATGGATATCTAGCTCAACTATCCGTTTGATAGCGTTAAGTCGCGTTTCTGAGATTCGGTTGTGTCTTAGAATAATTCGATACTGAGTTGACACTCGTTGTTCAGACACTTGTATGGGTGGAAACTTCCTGCAGAACTCGGCATACAGTTGTTGTGGGATCATCTCTTGCCCTATGTTTGTCACCCTGTAAAAATTGCGCATTGTTGATTCATTCATGGACCCAGTCCATTTCATGCGTCGTCGTTGTAATCAATCCTGAATAAAGGCTGGCTAAAGTTTCCGCGCAGCACCTTCGGTGGGTGGAACCCTAGTTCCCGTTTGGCTCCCCTGTTGTAGATGTTCGTGTTGTTAGGCTGTAGCTGTTTGTGCGACAAGGGCCCGCCTCATCAGCGCCTTCCCACGAACGTCCCCCTCGTTGTCTTGCCCAGCGCCGGCTCCAGACAAGCCCTGACGTTCCCCAGGCAGCGTCCCCATGACACATTTACTATTCATCTCCATATCCATGGATCTCCCGTAACGTGGGAGTGATGGCCCTCGGTCGCCTTTTACGACTCGCGGTGCTACGATAGGAGTATTCTGACCCGCTACCCACACGGTTCAACTAGGATAACGCGGGATCGTTACACCCGAGGATCCTGCCCCTCTCACCGGTCAAACCTCTCCTTGCGTTAACTGGGAAACACGGGATCGTTACACCCCAGGATCCACCCCTCTCACAGGTACATCCCTGTGTAGCCGGGGGTCGTGGGATTGTCACACCCGTAGGTCTGCCCCTGTCCATAAAGATCTGGCTCTGACGAGACCCTTGCCATGTTATCGGGCCTTAGGTGACATTGATGTTGTTGGACGTTCCTGCATTCCCCATGAATTTCCTGACGGTTCGGGCTGGACCTGTAAAGATTATCATATTATTATATTATTATTTTCATTATTATTATCATTATTGTTATTATTCTTATATGCTATATTTTCGTTACAAGATTTTGTGGGCTCTGTGTCTGAACAATTGCAAGTCTGCAGTAAAACTTTAGCTGAGTCATGAGTTACATAGGAAAATTACTCTAGTATATACTGTACCCGTCTACCTGTATTTAATTACAATCTATGATTTAATTGTTATTACTTCATTTGCATAACATTAGTTCCCAGAATAATTATAACGTCTTTGAATTCCAGTTGGTACCCCTAATATAATTCTTAATATTTTTTTCTAATCCCTTTAAATTATTAGTTATAGCCTCTAGGTAGAAATTAGACACACTCAAGGGATTGAAAAGTCCTGGTTAGATGCCAAAATTCGTATTTTCAAGAAGATAAGGGTTGAATTCCTCCAATTTCACCTAGACATTAATGTCGGAAAATGTTAAAATGTCACTCGGAGGATTTATTTGACATTTTTGAAAGATATCAGGTACATGTAATGTACTGTAATTAAACTACAATGTTGCCTTAAATACTTTTCTCATTTTCATCTCCTAATATCATAATCGTGAGTAAAACTGCATGCTATAGCAGAAATTTTGTTGCAGAATACTACAGCAGACATCCCACGGTAGACCGCTTACTATGGTGTGGAACTACTATAGTGACACCGGAAAAAACAAATTTAATACAAATTAAGTTCGATACAGTTGTACCCACGGCACTGGCCAAATTGGTCTGAAGCGTATACCGGCCATTCCCCTGTGCAGTGTTGCCAGACGTACCGGTTTTTCGCAGTATTTGAGAAATCGTCTTTCAACTAATTTTTGGAATACTCCTTAATGCAAAAAACTACCTTGTTTATTGTTTCTGTTTATTTATTATAAAAAAGTCCTCTCAAAAATCACAAAAAGTAACTAGTCGCACTGTTACACTTTTTATTTAATCACGCAACGTTTAGAATTTAAAACTAAACATGAGGATAGTGTTGTTTTTAATATTTACATAATACCGTACGTACCTACTTAAATGGACATTGTAATTTGTGATATAGTAAAAATTTTAATATTGCTGTAAAATTATTATTTACTGTCGTTTTTCCCTTACTGTAACAAAAAAATTAACACATAACAAAGCTACACATAGACTGTTAGAACCATTTTTGAAATAATTTGGCCATGATACACTAAATAGTTTGCATAAAATTTTATATAAAAACCAATAACTAAAAAAGTACCTATACCTCAACTTAGTATGGAGTCCGAAGAATTGTAAGACATTACAATGTATCTATGTTTTATTTTGTTTTCGCTCCAAAACTAATGTTTGAAAGTTGGTGTAACACTTATAAGTAAAATGACATTTGTAAAGAAGACAAAAGTCAGTAACTTATTATCAAATATCAAAAGAAAACTTATTGCCTATGCACTACCTATGCAAATTAAATAAATGATCTAAAAAATGTTTAAATGAACCAGTTAAAATAAGCAACAAATAAAACAGTAGGTAAGTATTAAAAAAAATTGAAAATCATTTAAGTAGGTACTTACATGTTAAAAAAGCCTCAACAGCACTCGTTGCTTCACAGAATTTTGCGGGAAAAAGCAGGATCTGCTGCCGACTGATTTAAAAACCAGTCGCAAAATTCTAATCGAGCAAGAATATCTCCTAGTTCCGAGGCGTGGACCTTTGGAATTTGGTAAGGGTGCAGGAATTTTTTTTCCCTTAAGTATTCTTCAAGCCCTCGTGTGAGTAGGTACATAACTGCGATTATACTCTCATGGAAATCGTTCGGGTGCTAATTCCGGGCTCGTTTTCAATCAAATTTAGAACAGCCTCCCACTCCCGCTCCATCTCGACCAACGATATATTATAGGAATAGATACATTATCAAGGGCAACTTGTTTTGTTTCATGATTTTAAAAAGATGTTATTGTTGGCATATTTAAGGTTTCCAGTTTTTCGATAAGATTTAGGTTATTTTGTAAATATAAGTAACTCAAAACATATATAAAGGTGGTATTTTCTTAATAAGTCTTATTTCTCACAGCTCTTTAATTTTTATTTTGGCGACCGGTTTCGTAATGTTTTGATACAATTACATCATCAGGCCTAGAGCGGTTATTATAATCTTGTCATACAATAATAACATTAGCAAACATTTAAAATTGTTGTTAAAAATATTACATTGTTTATATGGTGGTCTCTGAAATGCCTTGCAATGACTTGCAATCTCTAAAAAGTGAAAATATGTCGGATATTCTAAAATTGTGTGCAACATTGGAATGTAATATTATTAATGGATCATGTCATGTTATGTGGAAGTAGTGATTCCATTGGTAGCGGCTTTTGTAGTATTAGGAGAATTATTCAATTTTTGTGTTTCCATTTTATCTTCTTACGGCCCTTCTTTTTCAGAACGTAGGTAACACCTATCTAAGTGATCAGTAGACACTAACTCTTGTCTCCAATTACCCAAAAGCCGACTTGACTTGTTGTTTCGAGGTTATCTTCTTTTTTATCTGAAAACGTTGCGATAATTAGCAACAAAAAACGTCAGTGTGTCCCAATCAAAGTCATTAATAATCAACAGAGCAATTTTTTTCGCAAAATATACTGAATGCAGCTTTTATTCGAAAAGCTTGAGTAAAGTCATTGTACAAAACTGACGTAGATACATCGAACAAGCGTCCTTAGTTTTAATTTAGGTTTAGGTTAAGTAAAAATGCAAAAATAGGCTGGTATGGGGATGGCTACGAGTCAGATTAACCCTGCCAGCCACAAGAAGGAGGGATATTAGGCCCTCGGGACTGGAAAAATGACCAAGCAGTCAAACCCATTATAACAAAGGAAAAAAAGCAAAACAGAAGAATTATAACAGATGTGGAATAATTAATTTTGGAAAAATTAATCAAATTCATTACGTTTATACAAAGATGTATTGATTACGATACGAACTACATTAGACATAGGAGATATTTCTAGTGTTGTAAATATATTGCAAATTACTAAAACGAGCCACAGTATTGGTCTGGACCAACCATATATAGGAATAGATGACTCAGGGTAATACAAAAAATAACACGGTTTTATTTTGCTTCTACATTAGCGGGTCGGGGGAAGAAGATGAGGTAATTTTTTTACATTGGCCTTTCTTAAATTCAGATATTCCTATTGTGTAATGCATAATAAATAGTTTTTTGATAGACATGTATATCATATATTACCTATATGCTTTGAGATAGGTACTTATATTTAGAAAATAACCAAAATCGCATAAAAAAACTGGAAATTTTGAATGTGCCAACAATAACATCTTTTTAAAATCATGAACCAAAACAAGTTACCTTTGGTAATGTATCTATTCCTATCGTTGGTCTGGACACACTAGCAAGGTTTCTAGGTTATCGGCTTGAAATGGCAATGATATTATTTGGAGATTGCACGAACCGGGAATATTCAAATTTAAAAGTAATTTTCTGCTTGTCAGAAAATTCCATTTTTGCGTTTCAAATACAGGTGTCAGCCGAACGGTGTGCCTCTCAGAATATTTTTTCATATCATTTGATTTCTGCTTGGTCCGATTCTGGCTTTCCTTTGCGGCTATTTATAGATAAGTCTGAATAAGAAAAGAGGAAAGCATTTTGTAGAAAACAACGTAGTTATATATATTACGAAAGCCTGGTTTTCGTTTCATATCTGCTGTTTGTTCGTTCATACCTACGAGTAGGTTCCGGTAACTTTAACAGCAAAGCGGTATCGGAAACACGATTCTTATGCCTTTTAATAAAGATACTGAGAGTGGGAAAGCGAGGAATATTCGACTCGATGCAGTCAATAACCTTATAAAACGATTAAGTGTCAAAAAACGATTGTGTCACAGAATGCTATCCAACTCGCAATTACCTCCAGACATATTTATATCGGGTAATTTTTTTATCGAATTTATCAGATGAGGAAACTTTCAAGTTTTATCATGCTTAAATTATTACAATTTTTAGTTTCCGCACATTCGGTCGTATCGAAGGTATCTCTAAACTTAATCGTATCTAAACAAAATTTACGACCTATATCGGATTTCAATGCAAGCTGTTTTATTGTTTCCGTTATTTTTATACGGTCGAACTTCTGCTTACATATCATATGGAACATCAAATTTTGTGTTAACCTTCAGTCCATGACATATTTTTGTTTTTGATTTATGTAATAAGTTCTAACGAAAACGATCCTCCCTTAGTAACTCCAAATTATTTGTTTTTTGAAAAAAGCGAAAACACGGCTAAGGCCTAGTAATAAGGCGGGCATATTTTAACACATCATATATCCGATGAGTAGTAAAATAATAATAATAATGATGCTTGTAGCAAATCCATAACGTAAGGTATGTATCTTCTGAATGTCAGGGACTGTCAGAATGTAGATTTTTCTTGAACTTTGTGAATAATTTCTAAATTAATTGTCTGAAGTTGGAGTGGTAAATGTAAATGATTTTCCTCTAATTTCCTCATTTTTATTAATAAGTTGTAAATCTTTGACTTTAATTTCACAATTTTGTTTAAAATGGATTAAATTTGGTTCATCAATAATTTTGATTTCTTCTTTGTTCTGGCATTTTGTTGAAATTTTTAATGTTTCTTCGGCGGGAATGACGAGGACATACTGGCTGTTGACGGCTTGTATTATTGGGTTAATTATATTTATTGGTAAACCATTGCAAAATTTTCCTTCGGCTTCTTTTATCATGGAAATTATACGTTCATTTGAGCGAGGCGTGAGCAAATTTTGACAAATTTACAAATTTTCTATCTTCGAGCATTCTTCATTCTCGAACTGTTGTTGGCTTGAGCCAAGTATAAGGGAAGGATGACTTGGAATAATAACTGAATTTTTAATTGGAATCGGGGAATAATCGATATGTTTGAAATTTTTCGTGTAAAAATATTGGAAAGGAACAGCAAATATAATTTTATAATTATTAAAGTTAACTTGAATTCCAGCAATTTGGTAATAAGAAATTACATATTTTAGTTTCAAAATAGAGTTAGTAGGATAAAAAATTTTCAAATATTTAATCATAGAACCTAATTGTAAAGCAAAAATTATTGAACTATGTAGGTAAAGTATTAAGTTTTGCGAACATTATCGCGTTTTCCAAATTATCTAGAAAAGTTACAAAATTTTGACAATTGAGAATAGTTTGATCTAAAATATTTTGTGCTTGCGAGTATCCTGAAATATCATTAATTATTTTATTCATATTGAACTCAAAATTTTCTAATCTTTCGTTTATTAAATTTTGATTTGATTGTAAAATAGTTATAGTGGAATTATAGTTATCAATAAGCTGTTTAGTCAACGAAATTTGTAAAGAAATTTCCTTTGTAAAGGACTGTTGATTATTTTGAAAGCCGTAAATTGCTTTATCGTACTTTTCACCGTCGTCTGAATCTAGCGTTCCAAAAAGCCATTTTGAACCTTTACCTACTATGTTGTTTACTAAGCCTCTTTTATTTCTACTATGTGGAGTTATGTTATCTAACTTCCTTTCTACTTCCATTATTAAGTATTCTACATGCTGTAGTAAATTATATAAGACATCTGAATATGAATTACTAGTAATTTCTGTTATATTACTCTTGTTTAAAGATAACATTATTATAATATAAAATTTACGAATATTATTGAGTTGCTTAATTATAGGGTTAAATCTAATATAATGGATAAAAGTATGTTTGGTCTTTATAATTTTCGTATCTCCTAGCTGAAAGGGTAGCAAAGGAGTTTTTATTGGGGGTAAATGTCATTTCAGTCGTCGTTGTCAGTATTAGTACTGGAGTCAATGTTAATAATAGCGTCGTTGTCAGGAATACCAAATAAGTACGGTCTAAAATAATTCGTAAAATAAACAATAGCTAGAATTTTTTTTCTATCGTATACTGTAATTTTGTTCCGCGGGGTTTAAAATTCTAGAGACCAGTGGCGCAATCAGAAATTATTGTCAGGTGGGGCTGGTTGACAAAGTTCATGTTTCATTGTTAAGAATTGCGGCGCAGGCGAAAATTTTCAAATTTTCAAGGTCAAACATTTTTAATGAAATAAAAAAAAAATAAGTCACCTAATATTAGCAAAAAATATTAGGCAACTGATGGTAGTTTTTTCTTTGTTAACTGTAGAACCATAATAATAATTTAACTATGCAGTATAACTGTAAGAAGTAGGTACTCTTTTTTTATTTTACATAAAAGCCCGAGAGAGAATTCCTTGAGTGATGTGGAAGTAAAAATATAAGTTAGTACCTATAAATTGATTCCCACATTCTATAAATTAACATGTCCTCTCAAAGGCTCAAATGTAGAATATATAGAGAGGTAGGTATCTTCCTATAGAAATTTATTTCCTTGTGGATTCATAATTATTATTGATTTTTAAAAGCAGGAATTAAAATAGGCGCATATAACTCAGGTCAGATTAGTTTTAAGTTCGGCGCAGGTTTGGTTAGGTTTTAAGGCCCGCGGCGCGAAGCGCGTGTGCGTGTGACTTGTGTTTCTGTTCTGTGTCGACCGCCGGCCAAGCAACTAATCTTTCATTAAATGTCAACTACTAGTGTGTACCACCGATATCCTATATCCTCAATGTCGTATATTTGATAAATCATAACATAAACTTAAAAAATACAGGTTACACAAAATACAAAGCATTTGGTCTTGTTTTTATTTAGCATTGTTTAGCGCTTTTTCGCTTGGTTGGTACGAGCTCGGGGGGGGGGGGGGCTGCAGCCCGGCAGCACAATTTTTAATAAATCTTCTATAATAACCTAAAAGACCTAAAAATGATTTGATTTCCTTTTGTGTTTTTGGAATTGGCTCTCTTAATGGCTTCAATCATTTTGGGTTTGATATTACTCCATCGGGATTTATCAAGTTGTATCTTAAGTTTAGCTTTTCTCAGTGTATTAAATAAGGACTTTAAATTAGCTATATGTTCTTCAAGGTTTGACGAAAATACTATAATGTCATCCATATAAAGTAAACAAATTTTTCCTTGTACCTAACTCCCTGAATTCTCATGCATTTAAATTTGATGAAAGCTTGACGCGAGGTCAATATAGTCGCGAAATGTTGACAACGGCCTAATTTATCTAAAATGTCATTTATATTGGGTAAGGGATACCTATCGCCAATAGTTTTTTCGTTTACTTTCCGACAATCTGCGACAATTCTCCATTTTTGCATTCCGCTAGCGTCTAACTTTTTTGGGACTATCCAAATTGGGCTACTCCAAGGGCTATGACTATGACGAATAATACCATGGTCTAACATTTTTGAAATTTGTTTTCGGACCTCTTGTTTATGAATAAAAGGGATTTAGTATGAATTGGAATTTCGTCAATAGTTTTAATTTCCTGTTTTGTCTGATTTGTAAACGTTAATTTTGTACCATCTTGGTGGAAAATATCGGAAAATTCGCGACAAATTTTAATTAAAAAAAATAAAAATTATTTTTATCTTCATAAGCAGGGTTATTATTATCATTATTATCATCAACAAAATCCTCTATAAAAGATAAAAATTTTCCTTGTGTAAATCTGGAGCGGTTTGTCAAAGGTATATTGTATAGCGTTGTCTGTATTATTATGAATTTCCGTGTACGCAAAACCTTGTTTAGCTGTAGTAAGGGTTTCTGGAAAATAAAGATTTCCTATGTTGCACCCCGGAATAATGCTATCAGTGTTGTATTGAGAGACCGGTACTTTTACTGAAACTGCTTCATGTGCATTTATCGAGATCCTGTGACAATCTTTTTTTGAGCCACGATAAAAGAATGGGATATTTGTTACATTATTTGTTAAAAATTGTCTGTCGAGGACAATAATAAATTTTAATTTTCTCATCTCACGTAGTCCTAAAATTCCGTCACAAAAACTCATGAAAATCAAAAAGGGTACATATAAATATTTGATCTGTTTTAAAAATATCAGGAGCCGGTATATCAGCTCTAAATTCAACTTCAGTATCAACTAGTAATTTTAAAGGCGGGTTTTCTACAATGATATAAGGTAAACTATTACAAATTTCCAAATTTCAGTATGAACTTCAATAATTTCGGGTTCTATTTCTTCCGTTTTGGGGACAACCTGACTTGTTGAAAATTTCCGGGACTTATATCATTTTTACTTTGAATTTGAATTAAATTTTGAGAAGGAGTTTGATGCATCACGCATTGACTGTGTTGAATCAGTTAAGTTTTAACTATTAATTTGAAAAAATTCTGCAATAGTATTGCCTTGTGGCTGAAAATTATTGTTTGGCTTTTTGCTTTTCCCAATAACTAACGGCTTTTTCTTATCTCCTTCCATGTTTGAGCACATCAGTTTTGTGAGTCTTTCATTTGCAGATTTTCCTCCTGCACACCTATCATTTCGTAATGCACGTGTTTTTGTAGGATGTGCACGGAAAAAAAGTCCCGTTTCATCAGCATTAAAAATATCATTGGGGGCGTAGTCCTTCAATTTTGACTGTAAATTATTAGCTTTCCATTCCTCTACATTTTGCAAGTTGACGTGAGCAGATTCACCACGCACAGTTCTAAAGGAAATGTTATACCTCTGATAAAATTTTTCCAACCAACCATTGGAAGCTTTGAAATTAGTTAGCTGCAAACTTTGGGCTGCTTCTAATGCCTTTTCTTTGAGCATAGGTCCAGATATGGGGATATTCTTATGTCGTATCTTACAGAACCAATTAAAAACAGTTATTTTCGGTATTTGATTTTATCTTGAATAGATAAACGCTTTCTATTTCCGGAATTTATACGGACACTATACAAGACGAATTTAAACTGAGATTGTTACTGCAGTGATTGTAGAGTCGTCCCGGTGGCAAAACCCACCCAAGTAGCACAAATTGTTTTTTAAAAGCTGTAACAGTATCTATACCGCTTTTTTATATAGCCTCAAGCTATATATATAAGAGTTGTAAACCATCTTTCAGCACTAATAAAGTATCAATATATCCAAAAAAGGCCCCCATTTATACAGCTTTTAAGTTCTATAAAGGGTTATAAAACAAGCTGAAATAGTAATTAAATTGCTTCTTTATTTTTACTCTTTTCAGCCCTTATAAAATATGTTATACAGCCACTAAGCAGTTGCTATATTGCTATATTCTTTTAATTGTTATATTAGAGGTATTTACATGATACAAACAAGATTTATAAAACCTTAAAAAGCATATATTGACGAACAAATCTTTTAAAAAATCATTTTTGCAATAAAACGGCTATATTAAAGCATACAATTTCTGTGTTCTCATAATCACAAATAGAAATATGACGACTTTGTTGAATAACGAAGTAGAATCTGGTACCTACCTAATAAGAATCCGCCAGAAGATTCTTTTGCCTGTATATTATTAATTGTATTGCTCACCCCGGACTCGAAATTCATCTGCCAACAAAGTTTTATGGTAAAACCACTTATTTTAGTGCGAAATAACAACTGCGCTTCGAAAATTCCTTGAAATTAATTTAAACAAACCTTCCTTCTAACGTTAAAAAAATTATTGAACATATCAATATGGCCGCTCTATCACCTTCTTTTCCACTATAAAAAATGGCTTCTTTCAAAAAGGTCACCATACGATCACTTATAAATCGTTTAAAGAGCACTATTCTGCATAAAGGTGTCATTATTGTTGTATAGCCGCTTATTAAGCAATTATAAATTATCAGAATTTAAAGAAGTTATAATAAATAATAATGTTTTATTATCTCTTGTAGTCTTCCTTTTTCATTGAATTTATGTCTCCAGTGCCATCTCTCGTTGGACGTTAGATATATTTTCTTTTTTAATTGATTTTTATTAATATAACACACATTTTGCAATAAGTTCATTTTGGGAACTCGCCCAACAGCCGAGTAAATAATAATATGACGTGATTTATTAATCTTATTTTATTTTAACTTTTTCTCTAGATTGTGAATAAATTAAACGCTAACCACAAATAATACTTTATGACTATAAATAAATAGCAGAAATAGGTAGCTACAATAAGGTATTGGTTATAAGAATATTGTAAGGTTTTTTATTTAATAATTATTATTATTTATTTCCAAAAACAGGTAAAGATAAAGACCTTCAACTTGACACTGTCTGTCTCTATGACAGTTTTACCTATCGTTTTAATTTGAACACCGGAAAAAGTACTTTTTACAGTTAAAACATCTGCTGGTATATGGTTCTAAAAGAGCATTTCAACTATATACTTGCTACAGAAAATATTCTCTTGGTGATAGTTACAAAGCTTTTATACATAATCTATACTAAAGCTATATTAGAAGCTATTTGTCTTAAATAACTATATTGCTGAGAAATTATACTTTAATCACGCTTAAAACTCTATAGTATCCAGCCACAATAAAGCAAAAGTTGGAGTATTATTAGATTACTTTATAGAAGCTATATGCAAGTTTATATAACTCTTACAAATCTGTTTTACTTATTCTATATAAAGGCTTCTAATACCGCTTTTACGAAGTAAAAATAATGCTATATAAATGGCGCAATGAAACACCTTTATAAAAATACTGTAAAGTTGTTTTAACAGAAACGTTATTTGGCTAATTTACCGAATAAGCAATTTGGTATCATATATTTCCTTATTAATATAACCAATTGGCCATATTAATTGCTGCAATATACTTTTTATAAAGTTTTAAGCAGAAGAGCGCACCGAATGTGCTACTTGGGCAGGGTATAGGTAGATTTAAGTGTGCAATAAATCAATAAACTAAATTCCAAATCTTCTACACGGGTGGTGCCCTCCCGTCTGTCCGTTATTATCAGGTAATTTTACACACATTTTCATGTATTGGGTGAAAAATAGAGTGTCGGCGTCCGGTTTTTAGAGGGTCGGTTATTAAGAGGTACCTAGTATTATTAAGAAAACCTCATTGCAAAATGCTGTGAAAACAAAATTGTCGGCAATATAGAGGTGCCCCCTCGGGTGCCCCCTATACAGAGGTGTCCGCAAAGAGAGGTTTTACTGTATTTATAAGCCCACTACAATAATTACTTTACATTAAATACCTAGTGTTTCTGTATGTATCCTTATTTGTGTATACTAAATATACAGGGTGTCTACTTTTAAGTGTATACAAATCGATAAAAAATGTATTTTGTGAGATATTTTCAAAAACCTTTTTTGTTCGAAAGGTCTTCAAAAAACGCTTCTTTTGACGTTTTTACTTTTGTCAATATGCAAATCCAGGGACGGCTACGATTTTTTTATACCCAGATTTTCACAAAAACCATCTACCGATTTTTTTATTTATTTATTTATTTACAGCGTTAATCAGAACACCCCGAAACCCCTATATAGGTACCAAATTTGAATAAAAAATATACAGGGAGTTCCATTCTGCAGGGTTTCAAAGTTGAGCAAAATAGGAATTTTAAAGGCACCTGCAAAGTAGTCAAGTGTGCCATGGAATCCCGTCAAAACAGTTAAACGGTTAATAGGACCACTCAAGGTGTTGGTGTGCAAAGGTCGAATTCAAAATATACAGAATGTTCTTATCTGTGCCATCTCAAAATGCTGAATTTTTGTGAAACTTTATACAGGTCATGAGTGCTGTGGAATCATTGAAGAAATATTGATAAACACAAAAGTAATGCATTTCTTTACAAAATGCCATCTAACAAATAAAAACAATTTAAATTATTGGACTTCTCAACAAAGTCGCTGTCTAAGATGATACATGGCACACCAGCCACCTTAACTGATATGGACTTACTGACTGGCAGACTTCTGTATTTTTTAGATTTAGTTCGTTTATAGTGTGTGTAGCGGTTTTAATATACTCGATTTTTGACCAGTATAAAGTTCCAAAAATTCAGTAATTTGGGATGGCACAGATAAGAACACTCTGTATATTTTGTATTGGATCTTTGCACACCAACATCTTGAGTGGTCCTATTGACCATTCAACTGTTTTGAGGGGATTCCATGGCACTCTTGACTTGGCGGATGCCTTTAAAATTCCTATTTTGCTCAATTTTGACACCCTGCAGAATGGAAATCCCTGTATATTTTTTATTCAAATTTGGTATATAGGAGTTTCGGGGTGTTCTGATAAACGCTGTGGGGTCAGATTTTAAATAAAAAAATCGCTAAATGGTTTTCGTAAAAATTGGGGGTATAAAAAAATCGCAGCCGGCCCTGGATTTGCATTTTGAAAATGGAAGAAGGGTCAAAAGAAGCGGTTTTTGATGGCTTTTCGAACAAAAAAAGGTTTTTGAAAATATCTCACAAAATAATTTTTTTATCGATTTGTATACACTTATCTTATCTTATCTTATACACCCTGTAGATATAAACGAGTCACATAAAAAACGCAATTCGAACTAATACGAAATAATTTAATACAAAGGCAAAATTAATAATTTAAAACAATATAAATATAATCATACGAATGCAACTAATATGAATGAAATAAATCTACAGTGTCTCGCCGGTTACTTAGGATTAGAAAATAAGAAGAACTGCTCTATAATAACTATCTTTACCTTTTCTTTATTTATATATTTAATCTGATGTAATTGTAATGGTGAGTTAATTTATAAGAACCGGGAGGAACTAGAATATACCTTATGCATTAGGTATATACTTTATGACTATCTCTTCATAAAAAATATTTTGTTCTTGTTTCCTAAAATATACCTAACTGAATGTTTTATTTTCCAAAACTTTGGAGCGATCTGTGCCGCTTAGAGGGAGAGAGAGTTACTAAATTGTGGAAATTTCGTGTTCCAACATTTCCGCAAAGTTAATTTCCTGCAACTGACAAAGCCGTTCCATGCATAAGCGTTTTCTGATGGATGCCTGTTGTTCCTGTCCCTGATAAAATCTAGCAGGATTGTCCAATGGAAGGAAAAGGGTCCTATTTCGCACAACTATGCATCACAAATTTCGACCATTTCGACGTGGCACGTACTCACATAAATATTATTATCCAATGACACTCGACGTAGCACAGGAAAAACGATAAATTTACATACGCTGTAGCGTGTTCATATTATTTACAAAGGTTGTATTCGAATCCAAACTATTTACATTGCCCATTTACAACAACTGTAATATTGAATAAATTATAACTGGAAAACAAATATATCCAAATCACATTTTTTATTACATCTGTAAAATAATTATACATTTTGACTTTTTCAGCCTACATTTTCATTAGTACTTACCCACTATAATAATACTTAGGTATCTCAAGTAATATTACAAAAAAAAACAACAATAACATAAGCAATTAAAAACAATAAGCCTCATTCATATAAAAATTTCTAGTAGAATTGAAAAGAGATTTCTGTGGAGACCAGTGATATCCGAATCATGACTATTCGACCCAATCACTCTGCAAATAAGTGAATTTTTACCAGAATTTTTTCTAAAAGCAAAAGGCGTAACTGGTTTAACAAGAAGAGATATATCTAATAATTAGTCTTCCTGATCCTTAGAATTTTTGCTTTCTTAATCATTCTTCATCTCAAATAAAGTCTGGGTATTTCCGACACTTTTAGAAACATTTGATTTATTCGATGTATTTTTGAGACATGGATTTTTAATCCATGTTTACTTTTAAAAAATCTTGAATAAGCGCTGCAACAATGACGCTGTGCTTCGATTTTCGACGGTAATGAACTTACTTTTGTTAAAAGATCAAAATGTCCTGCGCATGGATCACCAGAAAATAAGAGATTGATTGAATTTTGAAATTTCTTTGTAGATAAAATTAAAGGAGATTCCATTGGATTAAAAATTTCTTCGGGTATTTGATTCTTTGATATATATACGTTAATATTTATCTTGTAGATTTTTGAAATAGCCAAACATTCCACAGATGTACCAAAAGCTCAATTTTTCTTCATTTTCATACAATAATTGGATTTATTAAGATCGAAATCTATAATATGATATTTTTAAAAAATTTCCCAGTTAGAGTGGATATGGTCGACTGATTCATGTCTAATATTATTATAATTATTCTCTGTTTGGTATAAATATAAACTTACGGCTCTAAACAATTCCCGTCTTCAATAATTTTCGATATTTGAAAGGTAAATTTTTCCATCAAAACTGTCAGATTGCAATTTTAGGATATTATGTCAAAAATCTTCATTATTCTAAATCCATTTTAACAGTCACATTTGTATGTTCGCAATATCCAATAATTTCTTGAGGTCCTGGTATTTCTTACCAACATTAATAGGGTAAGTCCGGGAGAGATGGCTCACCGGGTGCGAGACGGCACATTCAAATATTTTCGCCAGCATTACATTTGCACACACGCTCAATTAGTCACTTCGAGTCTAATGTGCAGCTGACAACCTATTTCGTGTTTAGTGGTGTTAAAGCAAAATACTGGTAATTTATGTTCAATAATATTTTTTTATCCTAGACTTTATTTTTAATAAAAATACTGGTGTCGAAATAGCATCATAGGTGACTGGGATTATGTGGATAGGCCGTTATTGAAATGATTATGACGGGTAAACGGACAAATGGGTGGACCATCTCTCCCGCATTGTTGGGATATATGGCCCACTGACGTCATGGGATAGATGGTCATCTCTCCCTCATGGAGAAAATACATACGGTAAATTATTTAACTGATTACAAATGAAAAGCAACAGTAAGAGGGCAATTGTGCGTCGAAGATATTGAAATGGCTGCACAAGCAGTTAGAAATGGTATACAATAGGAGTCAGAGAAGCTTGTCGCACATTCAATAACATTCCTCCCTCATCATTTAGAAATGGTTCTCTGAGAGTTTTTAGAAATATCTGAATTTATGAAATCTCTGTGGCAAAGTTTTATGCAAAACTAGACAGTAAATAAAAATACTTTTGTCGAACCATCTCACCCGCCTAGCTGGGCCAACTCACCCATATACTACGGGAGAGAAGGATCACTATGCCTAAAGTTATTTTATTTTTTATCGAAAAATCATATTTTGTTTTTGTCAAAATCGTTCCTCTGCTATGACACTGTTTGTATTTACTTTTTAAATAAATTTTCTTACTCAACTATCTCAATGCATTTCACTGTTACAACGATTTTAGAAAAAGTGGGCCAACTCTCCCGGTCTTACCCTATACTTGTAATTATAAAATAATTGTTACTATTTTTCTGGAAAAAGCTTTGTAAAACAGGAGTAAAAGAATAATAGGGTGTTATATACGATGATTATTATATTATTTAAAATAATAATAGCTAATTTGAATTTTAGTTTTTTTAATTTTTATTTTATCTTGTTACATTTTGTTACCAGCTAAAGTTTCAAGTATGTCTAATTATAAAATAGAACGTAATTATGAAAATATTCCATGGCTGACTAGTGACTATATAAAAATTAAAAAATCAGAAATAGCTCTTTTATTTTTTATAATAACTATGCCGAGTATTATATCTTTGGAAAGCTCAAAAAATGGCCAATTCGATAAGGAGTCAACTATGATTTATATATCAATGAAGTAAAATAACGGGTATTTCAGCCAAAATTATGTATTATTTATTCTTTACAATTTTTGGAAGTTTATATCCATTAGAACCATAACTTTTCAATATTCATTTCAATAGTAAGTATATAAATAATTCTTACTCAATAATATATATTACCTAGCACTATTTTAGCCCTGACGAAGGCCAAAAATATGGCCGAAAGCTTGGTTCATTGTAAAGAATAAATAATACATAATTTTGGCTGAAATACCCGTTATTTTACTTCATTGTTTATGTCATATCTCAAAAATCACAAACAACATAAAAAATTGGATTAGTATCTTATTAAGCCCAAAATTATCTCCCATTTTTGTCTCTACAGTTTTTCTGTATAATCAGAAATAACGGAGCTATAGAGATCTGATGAAATAGCAAAAAATCACTCCTTTCAAAATATCTAGTGAGCTTTTTGAATTTTGAACTTTTTTAAAAATGCAAAAGGGGCATTACATTGAGCATTTAAAACCGCAATTCTTTCCCCATTTAATCTCTGTTCTAGCTCTGCTAGTTTCCGAGATCCCCATAGTGGTCACCGAAAAAAACTCACCCTGTATATTACCGCTTTCTCCCCTAATTAATATTTTCCGGATATATAGGTACCTATACATGTACTATACAGTACACATCTATTGAGGATTGCTATTTTTCAGTTAGATGGAAAGCGAGAAGCGCAAAAATAACCAAGGAGATAAAACCTACGGCGTGAATTTGGACCAAACGCCATTTAAAAATACGCTAACGCCTCTGTCAGCCAGTATCATGGCTGTTTTCTGAACACGAATAAGCGAAATATATCACAAAACTCCAAGGGGTTCGGGAAAGAAATAGCGATAAGGGATGAAATTAATTAGAATGTCGCAATCTCGAGTGCCCAACTAAATATTTATCGTCAGCAATATTTTTTCCGTAAAAATCCCAATGTTGGGGTTTGGGTTTCTCACGAAAAGGGTGATGTGAATTAAAGAAGAATTGATAAAGTTTTTAACTACACTTTAACCGGGACCATTGAGAAAAGTTTTTCATATGTAAACTTTTAAAATGCTTAATATCTTTCTTAACAGTGTAACTTCCCAACCCCCGGCTCCTTACGGTGCCGAAGAAAGGAAGCTTTAATTGGCATGATCGTCTAGTTTAATTGGTTAGGACCTTGTTCTACGTTGTGTTTTGTTTATTTGTAAATGGGGTAATTTTTAAAGTATTGATTGCATAATTTGTTAAACTAACTGTAGGGTGCAGCCATAAACACTTGTTCACTGGTTATTTTATGATAGTATTAGCTATACGAGGCTACCGCAATAAAATTTGTTTTGACCTAGTTTGTATAGTCAGCTGTGAGGGAAAATAGTAAATAAGACAAAGATTTGTTGGTTGCATAATTAATAGGTCTCGTTTATTAATTATGTTGCGGTTTAGGACCCGACTTCGTATTACATTGTGTTGGTAGGGCATTAGCCCGGACACCGCCGATTGGTTCAGTTAACACCCGTAGGTAGATAGATACCTATAATATAGGTACACATTTATATTATAGATATGTAGGCACCTATAGAATCGTGGCCATCGTTACCAGGTCACTTAGGACCTTCGGCCTCTCTCGGACCAGGATAGCCAGCTGTAGCCACAGGGGTTCTCCTTTCTTCCGGTAACGACGGATCGCAGGGATTCAGGTGTGTGTGCAGGTAGGGGGAAACGAAACCCGTCCAGTCGTGGACCGGGTTTGACATTCCTCGGTCGGGGAGTCTCCCCCGGAACCTTAACCGGTCGGGTTATGTTCGGTAACAAAGGTGTAAACTGACAACCAATCGGACAGGGCGTCCTCCAACACACGCCACGCTTGGTCGAGCGTTTAACCACACGGCTGGTTTGCTGAATTAATTAATTCTCACAAGAATAAATCGTGTAGTACTGGAACATATTTAGGAATGGTGTACTTCAAAAACAGCTCCCTAATTAAATGCTCTCGGCGAGAGCGACACGTACAGCGGAGAACAGCTAAATTTGAATATATAGTACACATATGTACAAGAGCGTCTAAGAATGAATGGTTATTTTTGTTTAGCCTGTAGCCTATGGTAATTGCATTAACATAGTTATGGTATCCATGACCATGGTCCCCCCTGACGTTGGCAAGGCGTGTGTGTGTACAACACGCGGCGCGTGCGCCGTGCTAAACATGTAAATGAAAAATTGAGTGAGTGGTGGCAGTATACAGATCTCGTCGGTATTGAACTAAAAATCAGATTAAGGTTGTCTCGACAATGTTCTGCCGTTTGGTTGACAGTTCGCTACTGGGCGAAGTGTTTTTAGTACCATGTTGACTTCGGAAAAAGTAATGTTTTCAGTGAAAATAAACAAGACAAAAATACGTGTACGCAGACATTGTTACGCTGGAATGAGAGGTAATTTGTAGTCTTGTAGGTATCTGATCAAAAATATAAGAGAGCATATTATAAATTGAATTGCATGACAGCTGTGTGGCGCACTGCGGTCAAAGAACAAATGCAAATGGTTTGTTTACTCGACGAGATCCATACTCCCGCAATAGATAGAATACAAAAATATATCTCCCTCAAAAACCCTTTTTATAAGAGACTCGTCCATGCTATGCATACATTAAAGGTGACGGGAATGAATTAAAGAAGTCGTGAATAAATTAGAGATGCCGTGAATGAATTGGGCAAGCTGTGAATGAATTGGGCAAGCTGTAATCATACCAGAGAAGCCGGGATGATAAAGGAAATTAAGGAAGCTGCGCCTAAATTAGAGCTCTGTGAATAAATTAGAGAAGCCGTGAGTATATGAAAGATGCCGTGACCAGAGAACAGGAGAAAAAAGGAAATTCGTGATTTATACTCACCTAGCTCCTGGTTCTGGTTCTGGCGGGGCAACTCGCGAACACTCCGCGTATTAGGTCCGACTTTCATCGTGAATTCCGCACTGACGCGACTGAATACGCGATGATTCTTTAGAACGTTCCACCCAGGCCGATACGACTTTTAAGAGAAATTAATGAAATATAACAGCGGTCATCTGCCGGCACTTCCCGAAGGAATTGCATAGATGCAGAGACGTGAATTTAAATATTGCTGCCGGCACTCTCCGGAAGGAATTGCATAGATGCAGAATATTATGCTACAAGTTCGACCTCCGGCACTCTACCCGAAGGAGTTGCATAGATGCAGAAGAATAGTGTAGGCCAAGGTGGATCAGAATCAACAACTGTCCTCAAGTGGAGGATATCCTTCTCTATTTATATAGGTCTGAACAAAGGAGAGGCAAGGGTGCGGCATCACCGTTTTTTGGGTGGTTTCCCTGAAACGCCGAAGTTCGTAGAAAAGGTTAGATGCGGCCGGGCGTTATTCCATCGGCTAGATAACAGATGTGATTGTTGACTAAAAAACAGACAGCATTTCACTTTTCGAAAGAAAGCCGAAGGACCGCCTTGACAGTGGCATAGGTCGAAAACAAAGGGGTTCTGGAGACTAGGTACGAGTGGCGACCAGATGTGGCGGAGGGCCCGAACGCAGGTTGGCCTGCCCGCCCAGCTGCTCTCGGGCGGTCGTTTGGAAATGCTTTTTATCGTGAAAGAAATATTTAAAATATTTACAAGAAATATTTATAATTTAAAGAAGACAACATCGTAAATATCAAATAAGAATAACCAGATATTACCAGAAAAAATCTATGAACCAACGGCCCTGGGGCTTCAACAGAAAAGTAATTATAACGTGGAAATGTGGACTACAAAGTTTCCTTTTCGCATAAAATAAAAAGCATAACATTTTTTAACTTGCAACCCCCTCGACTTTCTCATTTTTTACCTACCAAAAATGAGATGCAATATTATTATATGATGTACAAGGTGAGTCATTTTTAATGTTGGATGCGACCAACGGTATAAATATACCTAGGTATAGATACATTACCAAGGACAACTTGTTTTGTTTCATAATATAGAAAAGATGTTATTGTTGGCACATTCAAGATTTCCATTTTTTATACGATTTACGTTATTTTGTAAATAAAAGTATCTTAGAGCATATATACGATATACAAGTCTATCAAAAAACGATTTATTATGCATTACAAAATAGAAAAGACTGAATATAAGAAATGCCAATGTAAACAAATTACCTTGTCTTCTTCCCCCTGTAACAACTAGGTGTTACTCAAAAATATATAGAGAGAGCGAGATGCGGAGAGCAAGTTTTTCTCTTGGAACTAGTTATGAGGCGATCAAATAAAACACAATATTCTAAAAACAAATTTTTCTTGAAATCGGCATTAAAATGTCCCAAAATCGTCATTAAAAGCACAGAAATCGTACAATAATGTAGCCCATTATTGTACGATTTTTTCAATAAGTAGGCCTTGGCGAGATGTAAACATTAAACGTCAGACGCGGAGAAATCGCCCGTCAAAAGTGACCAAATATTCAAAACCCGGCCGATAAAGGCTCATTTAACTGTTCGTACACATTGCGAAATTGTTTCCTATAGAAGCGCAATCCTTCAGTATACATATTTTAGTAAATTTGAAAATCAATAGATTTGTTGTGTAGGCTGCACAAGAAGCAGCAGTTTGGTCTTCCTGTCAGAAGGTGCCGTACGTCATTATGCTTGTCCTAGGAGAGCGATCGGTGAAGTCAAGCAACGCCGCGCGTAGTCGGTTTGTGGACGGGTGATCCCTTGTTGTTATTTTCTTGCTTAATAAAACTTTTTTTTTTCCGATTTAAAAAAAAAATAATATGTACCTCGGCACTGAAGTTCTTTTTATGACTCATGTAGTTTATTTGCCTCGGCCAGAGGCCTCAGCAACTAAACTCAGTGCCTTGGTACATAAATAACTATTATTACAATGGGAAAGTAACTTGCATTAAATTGCCTTACAATTTAAAAATTTAAACAGAAATAAATTTGAAAGCTTTAACAGAAGTAAATTTGAAATTTAAACAGAAGTAATATGAAAGTTGAGATTAAGCTATCGCCTTAAGTTACACACCGACTGAGATTTTTACTGCGGCTCGATTCTGTCCTTTCGACTTGGGTAAAAGTGATATAGTCCAACACCATACCTCAACTCCACACTTGTGTAAGTCTGTGCCCAATGTGCGAGAACCAAACCAGACCACTTATAGCTGCAACGCTGCAGTGCCGACTATATAGCTGGGACGTGGGTCTTTGTGGTGGCTGGTGTATCTGTCGCTTAGCTGCACGTGACCAAACCAGAGCTTGTGACGTGGTAGGAGGTGATGTGGTGTAACCGCTTCGCCGTATCTGTGAAGTCGAAAACCAAGCAGTACCCAATCTCGTAAGTCGAGAGAAAAATTTGAACAACTAATAGGCGATGCTGTTTATATTTACTTATAATTTTAACTTGTATAGCTAGTAAAACTATCTTAATTACAACAAAGAGTATGACTAATTTAATAATGCGATATTTATAATTATTTAAAAAAAAACAAATCTGTGCACAGAGATAGCGAAACTAATGCAAAATATTTACTTGTAAAAATGTTATATACAATTTGACTTGATATTTAAAAGAAATCTGAACCGCAGACCAGGACAAGAGAATTTTTGTTTTTGATTAAAAGTTGTATTAATACACTTATATGTTCTCTGGGTAAGAAAAACAGGTTTAGTTCATAAAAGGGAAAATTCAATGATATAATGATAATAGCATAAAAAAAAATCTGAGGTGACTCTGCGTTACGTTCCTTCGGGATCAGACCTAGAGAGGTATCGTTGAAAATTAAGAAGGTTAAAAAACTTTAAGATAGACAAATACAACCGAGCGCAATACCCAGGCTGAAATCCAGAGAACAGCTCGAGTTCGTAGAACCTAGGTGAGTAGATATCTCGAGAAAACGGTACAAGAAAGACGACAAGAGATAAAATCTACTCACCAGGGCTTCCACGGACTTCCACGGCGCTCGAGCCTCCTGTGGACCTCTCCTGTACTGGCTGAATTGCAGCTGAACTCCTGGTTGGCACACGTGGTTGACTACACGCCAGAAAACCAGGGCTCCAGTAGATAAGTTCACATGAAATTGAAAGATAACAAATATTAATTAATGAATAGTAAAATTTCAACGATACACTCTTGATCACACCGCTAAATTAGGGTTGAAAAGTCGAAAAAGTGGCCAAGCCAAAAACACGATGCGAACACCGCAAGAACGCAACGAAAACTGTCTTCGGAACGAAAACTTAATCAGAACTCTTTGTGGTACGATATCCGGGTTCGAGATTATGGAATGTTCTATCGAATTCTATAGACAACCCGCGAAAATTCTTAATAAAAAGGCACGATGAAAAAACTAACATTTTGAATCAATTTCCGTTTGTGTTTGTGATTCGTACCATAAAAAGGTTAGGTGTTAGCACAGTAAACAATATCCAGTAGGAAAAGTCGACGCCATTACTGGTAGAATGCTTTTATCGCGCAGACCAGAATCACTAAAGAATGGAATGCCAAGAATGCATCAGGGATGTACTCAAATATATTGGGAATTCCACCAGATTTGGGATTTCCCAGAATTCTTTAGCTGTACTCTGCCATCAGTGCACCCACAGGTATAAACAATTATTCCTTCAACTGTGCACAGACGTTATAACAATATCCAAACCATTAATGTAAGAAAATAATTTAATCCCGGTCCTGTGTCCCATCGATTTTTATAGGTGGTCTAAAATAACGAAGTAACGTGACTTCAAAGTGAGATTCTATTGGAGAATGAGTTTGTATAAAAAACGAAAGTCACTACCGCCGAGAACAAAGGGGCCGACAGGAAGATTTACAACTGGGTATTCCCTAAACTGTGGTGTTAGGTAGATGAACGACAAAATTGACACTTGACCGGGGAATCGACTGTAATCACAAATCACTTTAGTTATATAAGTTTGATATGATCGAAATAGTATCAGGTATTTATTCTCCAAAAGTAAGCACAGCAAATTAAAAGGTATTTTACTTTAACAAGCAATCAAAGGGAATTATTTAGTTACATACCTGAACTTTGGAATCTGGCTCGCCGACCAATATTCACACAACCACAAAATACAAATCTACGTCAGAAGAAGAAGAGTCTGATCGTATGCGCGATAGGCGTAGCATTATCTTTCGATTACAGGGGTGGTTCAATAATGAATTGATAAATTTAATGAAATTAAAACGCTGTAACGGAATGAGACAAAATTTCCGTTACACCCCCGACCCGCTAATATAGAAGCAAAATAAAATTGATTTGTTTGTATTAGAGTGAGTCATCGCTATTCCTTTATATCGTTGGACCCGACAATATGTGATAGTACTTTTGAAAATAATTATGGCTTTTGGCAAAATCGAGGGGTCAACAGATGACTAACATCTGTACTCCAGAAATCCATTTTTGCGAAATAAATCCGCGGAAATCCAAGAAATCTACAGAAATCCACGGAAATCTAAGGACATCTACATACATCTACGGAAATCCAAGGACATCCACGGACATCCAGAGAAATTCGCCGAAACTGCATAGCGCGCCATTTAAAATTAAACATGGATTTTTTAATCGTTACGGTTAAAAAAAGTTATATTACAGGGTGAGTCTAAAATAACTGGCATCCTTTTTTCTGGCTAAGAGAGATGGTCATTTTGAACAACTTTTCCTAATAAATTTTTTCCTATCGCCGAAATTTTTCTCTAATTTACCCACCTAAAATGCCCCCTCTATGAAGACACGGCACTGACGAATAGCGTAAATTCGGTCTCAAAATACTATACTAGTTGATGATTTACCATTTTCTACTCGGTTGTTGGCAGGGCGCCAGTGCCGTGTTTTCATAGAGGGGGGATTTTGAGGGGATGAATCATAGAAAAATCTCGGCGCTAGGAAAAAAAATATAAAGAAAAGTGGTTGTGAATGACCATCTGTATTACCCAAAAAAAGGATGCCAGTTATTTCAGACTCACCCTGTATAGCTAATAAAGAATATGCATAAGTATCCTCTGTGCATTTCCTTAGGTAGGTTTACCTATCTAAATACATACAGTACCTATATACGCACCTACATAGTGTGTCTTCTCCCAAGGTGTTTAGCTGGATACACACGTAAAGATTTATCGAACGATTTGGCAGATTTCTCGTTGAATTTCCGAAATTGTAAAGAACAACTTTTATGAACAGTGAGATAAATTTTGTACGATAATTTGCTTCAATAAAACTGACAGATTTTTCTTAACGATTTATCTGACAACTATTTGGTACAATTTATCGTTCCCAATAAATCTTTACGTGTGTATCCAGCTTTTCATAACCCATAAAGTTTAGTTTTTGATGCAGTCAGTCAGACCTGGACCAACACTTTAAAGACCTGTGCATAGCGCTGTTTCACTCGATCGCCACTGGCGCCACACGACGAAAAGAATCGACAGGATGGATTAATGTTAAAAACACAATTGTTGTAGAATTTTTTATAAAATAAAAGCATGCCAATGAGTGTTACAACGAGTTTAAAATAAAATAAAATGCTTGTTTGTTATGTTCCTTTAATTTGCGACAAGCTTACACATGCTTACAAGCTTACATTCATAGATTTTAAGTACAGAATGCATTCGATTTTTCAGTTTCTTCTTATACAGGATGATTCAGTTCCGGTGCTCAACATGGGGATCTCGGAAACCAAATTGAGGCTAACTTGCACCTTTGGGCGCCTAACAATATGCCGTAGAAATATTTTCATGGGTTGCTGAGATATAAGAAAAACCGAATTTTTGCAATTTAGATTTAATTTTTTTCTGGCGCTATTTGCAATAATATTGAAAAATAAATTTCCTTTTTTATTGCAACTTTTTCTGGACTACCTACGTCATAGTATTTTTAGATTTTCGGGGCGACGTTTAGTTTTTGAGAGAGAGGGATCATGTTCATTTTTTTAAATACGAACCTGGATTTTTTATTGCATATTTTGAATCGTTGTCCTGAGTACAACGATGTATGACACATACATATTTTTTCTCGTTTTAGCTGCTAAAATGCACATTCACTAAGAAAAGAATTAATACGGCCCTGGACTATGCATTTTTCTCTCTCTTTTTTTTAATGCTATTCCAATTTTAACAGGTGATCATTGTTTAATTAATGAAGTAGGTATAAAAAAATGATTACTTGATATAATTGGAATAGCTTTGAAAAAAGAGAGAAAAATGCATAGCCCAGGACCGTATTAATTTTTTTCGTAGTAAATGTGCATTTTGGCAGCCAAAACGGGAAAAAATATGTATGTTTCATACATCGTTGTACTCAGAACAACGATTTATTTCGAAATATGGAATAAAAAATTCAGGCCCGTATTAAAAAAAATTAAGATGATCCCTCTACTCAAAAACGAAACGTCGCCCCGAAAATCTAAAAATACCAGGACGTAGTCCAGAAAAAGTTGCAATGAAAAAATATAATTTATTTTTCAATATTATCGCAAATGGCGCCAGAAAAAAATAAAATCTAATTTTAAAAAATTCGGTTTTTCTTAAATATCTCAGCAACCCATGAAAATAGTTCAACATTCTCAACGGCATATTGTTAAGCTCCCAAAGGTGCAAGTTTGCCTCCATTCGACCGACTTCGTATCTGTTACGGTTTCCGAGATCCCCATATTGAGCACCGGAACTGAATCACCCTGTATAGTGGACCTTTGGTTCGCTTTGGGGCTATAAACAAAATTTTCTATTTTCATTCTTTCATACGTTACAAAATACTGTTCCAAAATATAATATCCAGAATTATAGCTTCTTCAACAGATCTTCCCTTAATTCCAAAATAGTTTTTATTCTTCTGCAATTCATGTGCATAAGATTTTCTTCATAAGCATGGAAATTTCATGTTATCACAAACAAATCTACATATAAAAGCTGTGATAATATGATAAAACTAATAAAAATATTCAATGCAATGAGAATTCGTGACCGTAAAAAGGACGGAAATGCTAATAAAGCTGGTTATTTAAAATATTGGACATTCAAAACCCAGAAACTGACATACATATAGGCTCGGATCTTTAAAATAGTGTCGGTCCAGGTCAGACAGTTTTTTTACTGTAAAAAAGCACGACAATGAGAAGTAACGCACTTTAGATGATCTATTCAAACCCGGTCTCACACACATGGCAAACATTCGCAAAAAATCGTGTTTGGTCATTGTCCACCTGCATAAAAGCGGCCACACTCACGAATATTTGCAGTGTGCGTGAAACCGGTTTAATGAGAAAATAAAACATTAAATAAAAAAATTTGAATAAAAAAGTAAAAGGCAGTAAAGTAAAAAAATCTGACTCGTTTACGCCAATTTTCAGGCAGTTTACTTTTATGCTAATTAACGTTTTTTTTTCTGGTCACCCAGTAAAAGTAATCTTAGATTGTTCCATGCCAATCTTATTTTAAGAACAAGCAAATTTTTTTTCTAAAAATTGAAAATGAAAATAATTACTTATTCATTTCATATGCCTGCTTTTTTCGTTCCTTCAACTTCATTCCTTATTTATTTCTACCGAACTAATTTTACTAATTTAACAAAATTTGACAAATTTTACATAGTAAACTGTATCTTACTACCACATTTTATAAATTACAAAATTCCGTGATACTACTCTGTATTTCTGAATTATTGATATGTTGAATACATCTCTGATTTATATTCCCCCAAATAAGGCGTCAAGGCATTGAATTTGCTCCTGTTTTCTCAAGAGTAATTTAATTGCTCGCTGTTTTATATGCTCTGCCTATACTGTGCTAGCACCATATTCGTTTAACATACCTAATTTTGCATTATAACGCAAGTATCTAAGTAAACTAGTCATTATTTTCGTTGCTTTTATGTTTCCGTTATTACAACTGAACATCAACTTGCCAATCCAAACGTCATTCCCCAGCTGGCGGCGCCGCAGGCCTCGTGCCATCTACAACCCCACTAACCACTTCTTTGCAGGTACCGTCCGCCCCGCTAAAATGTAATGCTAGTGCGCGGCGCGAGGCATGGCGTACCCCGCCCACCCGAACGTAGAGTAACCGCTTGGCACGTAGTAGGGTCCGCCGTAGCCTTCCGCCAGCATGCGGCAGCACTACGGCCCGCGCGACTACGAGCCGAAGCTGGCAACGTCGCGTGTCGTCGCCTCGTATGGTGTGTATCACGAGCCGAGAACGTACCAGAACGAGGACGGTTTCGCGCATGTGCAGGCGCAGGCGCAGCGCGTGCCCGCCTACCTCGGAGTGGTGGTGAACTCTGACGGAAACAGCGCGATCCTGCGCAACACAAGTCAGGCCCCGCAACCGCAGCCGCAGCCGGCGCAGAGGGCTGCGGCGCGACGTGAGCCTCCGGCGAAAAAACGGTTTGTATGGGGTGGGGTTTGTAGAGATCTTCAATTAAGGGGTGTTGTTTTAAAGTAACGATGCAAAATAGCTAGTTCCTGTAGGTATATTCCAAATCAAAGTACCTACCTACAAACTGCATACGATCAACTTTGAATCGCGATATTCTGTCAACTGCTGCTTATGCTTCTTGTATAGGTACAGGGTTGTCCAGACCTTACCCATCTCCTTACTTTTATTTTGTGGCCTATTATATAAATCTTGGTGCCAAAATACCGCTCTTTGGAAACCCTCTTTCTTTGAAGATATCGAAAAATTGCATTAGAAAAAGTTATTGGGAATTACAAAGTATACCCAAATGTAAAATTATCGGGCGATTGGGCTTGGTTTTGAATGTTTTTCTGTAATGCATTTTTGAAGAATTTCTATATCATGCACGTTTGCGCACAATCGAGTTTCTGTGCTACAAATTTCAGAGTTTAAAGTATTTAAGTATGTGTTAGGATACTTATTTCAAAAACCAACTTACATGCCATTATTTTTTGTGACTTAGGTACATTAAGCGAGATGGATCGAAACAATGACTTTTGCCTGCAATATCGTTCCAGCCTCTTAAAATGCATACAATTTACTCACTGGACCACTACTGAGAAATCACAGCTATGGGTATATTTGACGTTTGTTTGAGAAATTTAAAATGAATCTCTTTAAATCTTCTTCATTTATTTTTAACAGACAAAGAAAGCTATATTTATAGTCTAAAACAATTAGTTAAGCATCAGAAGTTCTTGTCACGTCACCATTAGGAAGATTCTACTGTCATTTTGCCAGTTTCGTATACCTACCACCTACATGTTTACATATAGCATTAACAATTTATTTTTAAGAGTAGATATACCCTGTATTCTAATCTAAAAAAGTTATTACATTTTGGTTTGAGGCCGTGCAACATAACAATTCGTTATCGATTTTTGCCTAAAAAGTCGCCAATCACAGAGGTACTTCTCGACTGTTCGACTCAAACTTCGGTAACACTTCCCAAGGTGTATGCAGCCCCTTTTTTTTGAAATTTTGGCTACCCCCCTATTTTCGAGGTTCGTGAACACGAATCTGACCTTAGATTTTGGTGCTCGGACATAGTTTCCAAGAAAGTGAATTTTCAAATTTTCTTTTGACACCTCACTTTTCACGGCATTATTTGCGGTTATAATCCTATGCCTATGCAAAATGTTTATTGTTCTACTACTACTACTAAGGTCATAAGCAATTTCATTTGTTATTTTTGGCCCAAGAAAAAATATTCATATAAAAGTAGACACGTTGTAATACTTTTTAGAGTGATACCATAAGTTTTGTACAGGGTTTCACAAAATCGTGTTAAATTAAAGGTAGCTACGTTTTTTAATGGAACACCCTCTATATTTTTCAATTTTTGAAGCTAATCGCCACGGCGGTAAAAAATATATAAAACATTATATCATGATTTTTTGCCTTCGAAATATTTCGTTTTCATAGTAGATATCGCGGTTCAACCCAAGATCTATAAAGAAAACAGTTTGCCTCTTAACTTAACTATAAATTCAAATACTAACTTAAAGCATATGGAATTTTTTTATTAAAATTAGCCAAAGGCAGGTACAGCCATGATTTTTAGTTAACGGTATTTACAAAACAAAACAAAACAGTATGATATTGAAGTTAATAATATATGGATGGCTCACTATTTTATTATGGCCAATAGATTTTTAAATGTAATACCTATGTAGTACAAATCGCTTATTATAGCCACAATACAGGGTGATTATTGGCCGAGGCAAACTTGGAAATATCTCGATAAATATGCATTTTCGTAGTACTTTAATTGAAAGAAAAAAATGCCTTTTTGATGGGTTAGGTTTGTATAAAAGCCTACATTCTAAGATATTTTAGAAAAACGCGAAAATTGCTGAAACTTCTTCGGCTGGTAACTTTCTTTATCTCAAGAATTACCGAAAAAGTGTCTTCGGGAAATCTGTGGGCAAGACTGATTGCTCTAATCCTACTGTATCAGAATTTGGAAAAATACCACGGTTTAGTGATAGCTTCCTTAGAATTTAAAAAAGTTAGGTAGGTACTCAATTATAGCAGACCATAGCGTCAAAAAATTACCTGTTTTATTCACTTTCAATCGATATATCACAAATGCCACATATCCCGGGCGCTAGCTTGATTTATCATTTTTTGAGAAAAAAAATCACATTTAGAATAAATAAGAAAATGAAAAAATAATTTTTAAACCTTTTTTATTGTAACACACTCTTTCTTATAAGGCCTCTAAACAAACAAGTTTGTAGATCAAACTGGCAATATTGTCCATTACTCTACTGATCCTAGGAGTTTGTGTTTAAAACTGAATCGCCTTGTATACGGTGCCACTCAGTTCTGATACAATAAGGGTATGGCTTTCCCGCTTTCCTTTGTCACGACACTGATACAAAACTTAAGGGATCAGGGATCCAGGCCTGTTTAATTAGGAAGTAATTTGAGTCACATTTTTATTTTTCAGAAATTAAGTAGAATTGGCATGAGCCAAAAACTTATTTTTTGTTAAGTAAAGTGCCTTTACTGTAAAAATAACAATAGATTTCTATTAGGAAAAATTGTCCAAAATATCAAATGACGTCCATGTGTGAGATTTGATAATAATTTGCCTATTTGGATTTTTTTTAATTAGTTTGGGTAGTGTCTTTTGCGAAAAGTATATCAAAATATTTTATAAATATTTACAATGTTATTCTGGATTTATGTCCCTATATACCTAAAATTTCGAAATAATCGTCCTACTTTCATTTTTTTGGTTTTGGTCCTAATAAAAGTATATTTTTGACTCCTGCCAAGGCTTAGTTCTGAAAAATAAAAATATGCCTCAAATTACTTTCTGTAAAAGCAGACCTGGATCCTCAAGCGTCAAATTTCAACTCTTATATTTTTTTATCATTATTACAATTACAGTTGGGTCCATCCGGGGACACACTGTATACATATTTCTATTGCATTTGTTAAATCATTCTCTCTATTCGAGACTGTTATCGAAATCAAATTTAAAAAATACTTTGTGTCCGCAAGTTCTTCGTATTCGCTATGGAGTGCTTTGAAGTTCAGAGAAGAAAATCCTAAATATAACTAGTAAATTTTGAAAACAAATTGGCATCCATAGATGCACGTTTCACAATGATAAAATCAAGGGTATCTATCTGTTTATTGCCCAAGGAAGATAGGGAATTTTTGAGAAACCATATTAACAATATCTTTATACAAAAAATATTATGCCAAAATGCTCAAAATCTCCATAAATAACAATTTGTTGAAAAACGAGCCAGAAGTTTCAATATTATAACGATTGACTTCCTACATCAGGAAACATTCCGCATCAAGTGTGCCATGGAACATGACCAAAAAAAATTATTTCTACAAGCAATAATTTCAATCAAGATGAAAAACATTTGAAAAAACGTGATATTTTTGATATTTAGTAAAAAATATTAATGTATTTAGTTACATACTTATTTCTTTTGTTGAATATTTTAATCTTCTATAAAATATGGAATAGACTTACAGGCTAATGAAAACATATTAGTCAAAATTGAAGAGTGGCGAAAAATAATAGATATCCTACGGAATCCCACAAAGAAAAGTCCATGGCCCTATTCACATTCACCCCTTTAAAAAATCGCAGTAGGCCAGGATCTAGAGGCAAAGTCAAACCAATACTTCGCAAATGATGACCTTTCAGGGACATATCTATAAAAAAAATCACCCGTTCAATTCCTCCAGCCTACTTAAAGTTTCAAGGGTGTATACATGAAAAACGGGTCATAGTATATCTACATAATATGTATATCTACATTATATATACAGTGTCCTCCAAAAAGTTCGCACCATAGGCGGGAAATTTTTAATTAATGTTTTATTGTAAAATTTAATTTTGGGGTTACATTTTGCATGAAAGAAGATGAAAAATTGCCCGATCAAACATGGTCATGTGACTTTCTTTATCTGTCAAAAATGACATTTAAAAATATATCCCAAAAATGGGTTTATTTGTTCAAATATCAAAAAGCTTTTCTTGAAAAAGTAGTTTCTTTTCGATTTTATGTAAGTGTACCAAATTTGAATGCTCTAATAGAAAATTTAGTTTTTTTGCTAATTTTTTATATTTATGAAATTTCTGAAAATTTTAAAAACATTTAACTTCCCCCCCTATGATGCGAACTTTTTGGAGGACACTATATATACAGTGCTATTCATAAAGTTTGTACCAAATGGGAAAATTTTGTATTATTCTATTTTTTGAAATTTCGACTTTCTGATATGTTGGACGTTGGTGCATGTTTTGTTTACACTATTGCGTCTAAAGAGGGTCGTGACGTCACAGCCCATGCCTGTCAAATTTGAAATTTAAAATAACGAATTGGGACAAACCAGGTTTGCCTTGAAAATACCAGAAAAGGTTATTAAGAAAATGTGTTTGTATTGTTTTTGCCCATATTCAAATTTTCAGAAGGATATTAGAATATTGGTGTTTCTTACTTGGATATTCCTGGAATTGAAACTGAATCCATAAAATTCGATACAAAATTTTACCTTATAATTCAGTTTCACTGAATTTGAAAAAATTGATAGTTTTTTTATGTAAAAATATTACAACACTGGCCCAGGGAACAAACTTATCTTAAAATGAAAGAGTCTTTGCCCCAAGATTGCATTCTTACACAATAGCTATTTTCAAAAATCTCACCTTTCTCCTTAACTTTGCATTGAAATTTATTTGTATCGTTTTGATTTAGTAACAGGGCAACGTGCAACCATTAAATAAGTTTCTTCGGCTATTTGCGGGAAAAAATATCGTGTACCGATTTGAAGAGAAATAATTAAGAACAAACGAACATCGCGATATCCTTCTGAAAAGTTGCATAGGGGCAATATAAACACATTTTCTTTATAACTGTTTCCGATATTTTCAGGGAAAACCTGATTTTTTCCAATTTTTTATTTTAAAATTTGACAGGCATGGGTTGTGACGTCATGACCCTCTTTAGGCGCAATAGTGTAAACAATCAATAAAAATAAATACCCTTGATTTTATGGGCTCATCCTAGATATATTTGTGGGAGATCCATAAAAAAATATTTACCTCAGTAACATCTGTTTACTTTTAATTTGTAATTAATTTTTTTTTACCCTCCAACATATTATTTATTTTATTGGGGTAAATCAAACTAAAAAGTTTTTGTGTACTTAGATGACAATGGTAAAAAATTGATGGAACTGTGTTACTTACAATTAGTTTCAATGGAATATTTTTCTGTGTGCGCATTTCCAATATCACTTTCCATCCTTGGTCAGTGAACATCTGACGTGACAATCGTATTTTATAACTGTTCGCTTGACATGACCGTGTTGCCTCTCACTTTCCCATTAGTCTTCACAAGTCACAGCGGGAACACATCAAATTTCCAGCGTAAAGTCGTTTGTGTCCACTATGGCTTGATGGAGTTGGCAACTAGAAGCTAAACAGGGTGAATACTCCACCAAGCTAAGTGTCAAAATAACAAAAAAGGTTGATTGGATGGTTGGATTCTGCCTATAAAGGTAGCAAAATGAACTGTTTAAATTGCTTTTAAGGACGACCATCAAATCAATGAATATAGTGGCAGGTATGAAAACAACTTTTATGTAGATTAAAGCCTTGCGTTTAAATGTGCTGAAATCTCTGATCTTGTACACAGGAAAATTGCCATATATCTTTTTTTAAATATTTGTCACTGAAAAAAGAGTACAAGTAGGTTAGGTACTTTACTCCTACTTTATTTTCATATGTTCCTGGTGTTAAATCGCCCTGTATATTATATCAAAAGTTTGACTATTTAAGTTTGTTTATTATCTACGGAGAATGCAACAAAGTAATATCAAGAACGTGCGATACATAATCTTCGTTTGTGTAATTTAAGCGCGCCGGCATTATTGTTGACAATAATTTATAAACCAAGTGACATTTCTTCATCCGCGATTGTCTTTTCAACGTCCAAGGCTAATATGATTTTCCTAGCGTTAAGCAAACCCCGCATTTTATGGGCGAAAAGTGGGTTTTTCGTAAATTAATCGAAAATTACTGCATTTAGGTATGGAAACCTTACACAAAGTTGTCATCATTTTTAGTGGTGAATAAGATCGCATTAAAAAAATGGGGGTTTCCATTTGAAAATTTCAAGATTTAAGCACATTTTGAATGTAATTTTTATTCATATTTTGTGAACACCCTGTATAAGAACGGATTTATTTCTCAGCAGAGATCACTAGGCCAGGGCTTCTGTTACACGATGCCAAAAATTCGTTTTGAAATTTCGGGTTTCCTCGTATAAATTGCTAATTGACTTTAGGTCTGTACCTGTAATTTTTTTCGGAAAAATGCAAATATCTCAAAAACGGTTGGATTTAGACATAGGACATGTTGCATATTTTTGTTCCAAAATGATGCCTAGAATCCAAAAATGCAATAATATACAGGGTGTTCCATTTGAGATAAGAAAGTTGATATCGACTTCCGGTATAACCGGAAGTGCCAGATTCACCAAAATATTTTAGTTCAGCAGCGCCCATCGGCATTGGTGAGGTGCCAAATTTTCAGAATTTTCCTAGTTTTAGTTTTCCATATATAGACCGATGCAGTTCGTGGTGGGCCACCCTGTATAGGACGCCACTAGATATATTCATAAAAGGCCGATCATACCTACATGCGATTATTTCAAAACAATTTATTGAAGCACCAGTGCAGAAAAGTAACTTAACTGCACTAGTGCGGAAAAGTAACTTTGTAGCACTAGTGTGGAAAAGTACAGCTTTCCTCATGAAAATGCGGAAATGTACATTTTGTGCACGCTCTTAGAAAAATATTCTATTGGAACTTACTATCCTACTGACTAATTCCCAAAAATGACCCCCCCTCATCATGTGCTAGGTGGTATTGTGGGGCCAGTCCCAGGAAGTCGTCTGCATCGACGAGCAGCGACCCCACTCTGTGGCAGACGTGGTGCCGCCCGACAATCCTCCTGCTCTTGCTGGTGCTCGTCGCATCAGTCTTCGTGTTAGCGTCCGGGATCATCTTATACTACCACTGTATGTTATTAACCCACTAACTTTTCTTTGCATGCCAAGATAGTACATCCGGTTTTGAACCGGAAGTGCACGAGACAAGATTTTATATAGTTGGTAAATTTCATCAATTTTTAATTTCGCTCCAACGTGAGACGTAAGGTCATTTGCATTTCCGATTAGCCGATGCATGATGTGGTAGTTGCGGTAGATTAGAATTAGAATTCAATAAAATATATACTTACATTGGATAGGAAACTATGAAGCTACTTATTCGTAGTCATTTCATAAAAGCCCAACAACTTCAGCATATTTTTAATTCAGCTAAAAACGATTGTATCTACAGGATGTCCGGCTGAAGGTGATACACCCTATTTATTCCGTAATTTTGTAAATAAATTCATGATTAAAAAAACAGTCTGATGCAGTTTTTTTCCAAGGAATTTAATTTTGTTTAGAAAAATAACAATTGAAAGTCAAATAAATGTTATAACCAGAAAAACTTTTTTTCCGAAAAAATCAATTTGACGAAAATATAATATACCGGGTGGGTCAAAAATTTTTACTTTTTTGCTTTGGCCATAATTTTTTTGTTTATCAACCGATTTTAAAAACAAGGGTTGGTTCCTTTCCGAAAAAAAAGGGACTATTGACAGAAAATGTGACGGATTTTTAAAATCTAACATAATGTCGGTTGTGTCTAAATTTAGCCCTTTGTTTCGGCCAATTATTTTTGTCGAAAAATGTCGGAATGATGCAACTAATACAAAAAAAAGTAAATAAAATGAGCCTTCCTTGTAAGACCACTGCGAAGAAAATCGGTCCATTAGGGGCGGAGCTATAGGCAATAATAGAAAGTTCTTTTCGTCATTGCTATCTGTAGTACTGAAACTGCCTTCTTTCTTTTGCCCCTAGTTTGCACCGTTGCTTGAAGAATGAACGGATTATTGACAAAAGTTCAAAATGGATGATTTTCTGAATTCCAAGATAGCCATGCTTGAAAATTGTCCTTCCTTTCCTGGGCTAATTCGTTTTTAAGCAAACATATTGTATTGCAACAGATACAAAAAAACATCAATAAAATAGGCCTTGCTTTACATTTTAAGGTCTATTTGGGAAAAATACGCAAATAATAGACAGCCATTTTTGTCAATATTATGCTATAGTATCTGCTGAAACTGCCTTCGTTCTTTTGTCCATAATTTTTTTTATTTACTAACCGATTTCGATGAACTTTGAAAGAACAGTGTTACAGCTTAACAACGATGTAAATGCGGCTTTTTATTATTGCGTATAGGTTCGCCCCAGATGAACCGATTTTTCTCGCATTGGTCCCAAAATGTATAGGAAGGCCTCTTTTAGTTATTTTTTGTATTTTTGCTTAAAAATAATTATTCCAAATAAAGGACGACCATTTTTTGAAGCTGAAGACATGAGACCATGGTATACAGGTTGTCCCAATAAGGACTCCCGTCGCCGATATCTCCGGAACAAAAAGAGATATTTTAATTCTGCAAACGCCGTTCGTTATAGCGTGACGAGGGCTTTATTCAAAACTGATAAGCGTTCATTTTGATATTGGCGTATAGATGGCGCTGCGGAGCAAAGAAACTTTTCGATCCTAGGAACGTTGGAGCGTAGCGCATTTGAAAGACTGGGTAATTTGGAGAAACTTTTGTTCTATGGACTATTTCCCTACTGTTACTAGTTTCTGAGATAACCGCTCTACAATGTCACTTAGACAAAATGAGCTAACTCGCTTAGAATTAACTTTAGAGGAAAAGTTATTAAAAATATCTTTATAGTTCACTAGGACGAAGAAAATAGCTTCACGTGTCAATTTATTACACATCCGGTTTGACCGGAAGTACCGGAAGTGACCCACTTTTCAGTTTAAAATGAACATACTGTATAATTTATCCCGCAAAATTGAAAAAAGGTAATTTCCAGTGTCATATAATAACAATAAAAACATGTATGGAAAAAGTTATTAAAAATATCTCTGTAGTGCACTAAGACGAAGAAAATAGCGGCATGTGTCAAATTATTACACATCCGGTTGAACCAGAAGTACCGGAAGTGACCAATGTTTCAGTGAAATATGAACATACTGTACAATTTTCCCTCAAAATTGGAAAAAATCATAGCTAATAACAATAACACTTTGTAGGTAAATGTAAACAACGACAATTTGGCTGAATTTATTTTTATTAACCGAAGGTCGTGGCTCTGTCTCTGTCCATTGTTTCAATATGACATTTAGCTTCAAACGCTTAGATAATTATTCTCGTTGTCAATTTGTTTCTTTCTTAATTAGTTTATTAATTTTTGTAATAATGGTTAATCATAATAATGAGGATAAATTAAAATATGGTAGGTATTGGATTATGGAGAATGCGGTAAAAATAGTGCTGTAGCCGCTCGTATTTAGGTATGGAAATAATTTTGAATATAATTATTGTAGACATACATGTTTAATTTCTATAATGTCACCTTGGGTTAATAAACATAAATTCAACCAAATTGTCGTTGTTTACATGTAGGTACCTACAAGCTGTTATTGTTATTAGGTATGATTTTTCCCAATTTTAAGGGGAAATTGTACAGTATGTACATTTTGAACTGAAAAATTGGTCACTTCCGGTCGAACCGGATGTGTAATAATTTGACACGTGCCGCTATTTTTTTCGTCTTAGATATCTACAGAGATATTTTTAATACCTTTTTCCTCTAAAGTTAATTTTAAGCGAGTTAGCTCATTTTTTGTAAATGACATTGTAGAGCGGTTATTTCAGAAACTAGTAACATAGGAAAATAGTCCATAGAACAAAACTTTCTCCAAATTACCCAGTCTTTCAGATGCGCTACGTTCCAACGTTCCTAGGATCGAACAGTTTCTTTGCACCGCAGCGCCATCTATACGACAATGTCAAAATGAACGCTTAGCAGTTGCAAATAAAGCTCTCTTCACGTCCTAGCGAACGGCGTTTGCAGAATTAAAATATCTCTTTTTGTTCCGGAGATATCGGCGACGGGAGTCCTTATTGGGACACCCTGTAGATCTCATTTCTATACATTGTTCCTTGTTCGAACACTTAAAGCCTATGACTGTAATTCCGAGAATATTTACATACGTAGTAGTAAAAAGTGTCGAATACAATTATCGTATGAAGGTTTCCGATTTCCGGTGTGAAATATCCTCTTACGACTGCCACCAAATTCTTTAAATAGCACCTGAAATTTGGCTCTGGAGAGGGGTTATTGAGGTGGTTTAGCTGGGACAATAAAGAAACGTCATTTCTAATGCTTCACAGATAATGGCGTAATTTTGTTGTCAATACATTCCGCAGTTTCCATGTTAAATATCGACGTTTATGCAGATCGCCCCACTGAAATTAAACCCTTTGTTTTTCGGATCCAGAAAGAAATTAAGGGAGGCATTGTGTGTATGTGTGCTCTCCGTTGGCATGAGTAACATGTTCAACTTACAGGAAGGACTGCGCACTATAATATGCATGCAAAAAGAGAAAGACAGTTTGCTATGTTTAAGTTTATGGAGATTTATGGCTTGCGAGACGCGCAATTTTTTTTGTTGGTGTAATTTGTTGAGCCTGGAAATACCTACAGCAGAATATAATATTTCGAATAAACTTTTGTTTTAGAGGTTGATGTCAAACTTAGAAGTGAAAATATACACTAAAGGAAACTTGCAATAAAATAGGGCTGCTTATAAATATTACATACGTCTCATAAATGCTTTTCCGGGAGTTATGTCAAAAATAAGCCAACTTTCAAACTCCGAAATGTAGTAGCAAGATATACAATATTGTATCCATGGTTTTTTAACAAGTTTTGACAATTTGTTTTGACAATGACAATGTGTTAAAACAAAACGTTCCTATAAACATGTATAAGCCGTTAGGGTTCAAGATGACAGAGCGTTCAAGAAGGCAATTATTTTCATAATTTATTATACAGGGTGAGTTTTTTTCGATGCTCACTATGGGGATTTCGAAAACTAGCAGAGCTAGAACAAAGGGTAAATGGGGAAAGAATTGCAGTTTTGAATGCTCAATCTAACGCCCCTTTTGGATTTTTAAAAAAGTTCATGGCTCACTAGATATTTTGAAAAGAGTGATTTTTTGCTATTTCATCAGATCTCTGTAGCTCCGTTATTTATGATTATACAGAAAAACTGTAGAAACAAAAATTGTAGATAATTTTGGGCTTAATAAGATAATCTGATCCAATTTTATATGTTGTTTGTGTTTTTTTTAAATCTAAATCATAGTTGGCTGTGGCCTTATCAAATCGGCCATTTTTTGAGCTTTCCAAAAATATAATACTCGGCATAGTTATTTTAAAAAATAAAATAGCTATGGCTAATTTTCTGATTTTTTTTTTAAATTTTCACATTGTCAGCCATGGAATATTTTCATAATTACGTTCTATTTTATAATAAGACATACTTCAAACTTTCAAATATTTTATTTTTAGCTGGTAACAAAATGTAACAAAATAAAACAAAAATTATCACGATGGAGCTCCACCACATAATTATTTGCCCATAAAAAATTACCTAGATCAGCTCTATCCAAATAGTTGGAACTTTTTTGAAAATCCAAAAGGGGCAGTAGATTGAGCATTCAAAACTCCAATTCTTTCCCCATTTAACCTTTGTTCTAGCTCTGCTAGTTTCCGAGATCCCCATAGTGGGCATCGAAAAAACTCAGCCTGTATATTCACTGTAAAAAAAGATATATCGAATTCAAACTTGGTATGTGGTAATAGGTTATCAAGGCCGACAGGTAAGTATGCTGAAGAAGTAGGCATTTAGATTCATCAGTGACGTGTGTCAGGCAAACTAGCACCCTTTTTAAACACAACTTCTAAGCCAATGGCTTTTGAAAAAAATGGGTTCATTTTTTAATTTATAATTTGTAAAATTTTAGTGGGTGTGTTAACTTTTGAGGGAATAATCATTTTCATGCATGGTAGCTGCTAAGGGAATCCCAAAATTATCCAGATGGCCTGTTCAACCTTTTTATACCTCTTGTCACATGGTGAATCTAAATGATCGGGTCTTCTACGTACTTGTGTACCCTGAAGACCTTTTACTATTATTCTTATCAAGTTTGAACTCGATATCTCTTTTCGTTTTAGAAACAAAAAACTAAATATAGAAATAATTATTTTCTTAAATGCTCCTTATCTTGAAAACTAAGGCTTATAGGAATTTTTGTTCTAAAGTTCGTCAAATTTGTCTACAATAAACCCCGGACATCCTCTTTATAGCCAGGATTATATTTCGATATTTAAGAGGTCGCATGGAAATTTTAGGAGATTACAATTTGTCAGTACAAATGAATGTGGACGTGTAGAAGAAATGGACTACCCCAAGGATCAGTACTTGGCCCGATCATTTTATTACCTATACTGCACTCGTTAAAGAGAATTTGAGGACCTGGTTCTTACAGATGTATGCCGATGACACCCAACTCTATTACTTGTTTATGCCAACATCCATCCAACAGGCTTGTCAAATTGTTAATGGAGACTTGGCATTGTTTCAATGGAACACTCAGTGATTTTAAATCCTCCTAAATGCCTAAAAAGCCTAAAAAAATTAGGCAGCTGACCCGGACTCACTCTAAAATTAACGATGTCCATTTAAAACCTGTCAAGGAAGTAACAAACTTAGGTCTGTGGGTAGATACAGACCTAAGGTAATCGACGCACGTGATGGAATGTAGGAGAAAGTGGGGCAAAGCGGAAAGGATTTTCGTTTTTTGCTTGAAATTCTTATATAAGTAAAAATATTTTGAGAAATGCATGCACTAGAAGTTTATAATTATGCAAAAAAATGACCTTAATTTCTAATCTCCACCGTCAAGGATTTTTTCTAAACGCCATTCGGAAAAAATGCTACATGTGTTTCACTTTGCCCCACAGAGGGGGCAAATTGGAAAGTGTAGTGGGCCAAAGTGAAAAATGTAGTATATTGCCTTATAATAGAAAAAAGTTACTGTTGACATAGATGAGTTATACTATTTCGTACACCAAATTGGTAGGCTAGGTAGCGGAGATCCTTGATCGTTAAACCAAAGTATCTATTTTCCAGAAAAGACAATGATCGACAAGCTCTTTTTCTCGTTGCCTTGTAAAAAACTTAGGTAGCGAATCTTCCTAACTGTTTCTTGGAAGCCTCTTCAACATCACAAACTTTTTTTGCCCTTCGAAATAGTGTAGTTTGAGGCATATTGTAAATGTGGGCTGCATCTGCGTAACTTAAACGATTAGTTCTAACAGCTGTGCTTGCATTAGCCATATTGTCACAAAAGTGACACTGAGAACCATCTATGTTCAAATAGTCTAACTAATTATTTTTACACCTGGAGGCGGGTGACCCTAATTACTAAAATGTTTAGAAAACATCCTCATCAATGTATACAAGGGGCAGTCGATAATGTAAATACGAGGAACAATTAATAAGTAATAGCAATAACAAATCAAAGTCCACCGCTGATTCGACAGAATCGACGGGTATAAATTCGGCGCCAGCCAAGAGCTGGACATCAGTGGCATCGGCTTCTTAGTCGCCACTAATCCTCGACTACTCCCCTGTGGAGACCAAGGCATCGGCGTGTCCGCCACCGGGGTCGAGACACGTGGAATTCCCCCTAGTTAGCTGCAAGGGCATCGGCGTTTTCGTCACCCTTGGAGCGCTGGGGTAGTTGAGGGTCGAAAGGTGTTCCGAGAAGTCTGGTACTCCGGATCCGCGGCCCGCTCGCCGTTGATCCGAACGGTCGCGAAAAGCCTGCCTCCCTCGCCCGTCCGAGTCGCTGCCCTGATCGCCAGGATGCGTGTCCTAAGAGTCATACTGTGAGTCGTCTGAATAAAACCAAGTTTTTATAATTACGTTAGTAACGCGTGTGTTCTCCTGGGATTACCTACGTCCAGAATCCACTGCCAGTCGTCCCCCTCAAAGATCCCCGGCAAGTCGCGAGGGACAACAGGGTTCTCCCACGGCACACACAGGGCATTCCCAGCCCGGTGTAACAATATCATCGGCATGCCAAGAACGCTGCTTTTATTTTCGTTTATAGTTCCTGACCATTTTTACCCAAAGCCCACAAGCCGACACCATCGTTTTTATATAGTACATTACAAAAAAAGTAGCAGGTGGGGCAAACTGGAATGCAACATTATGTGCCATTCGACTTTGCCCCAATCTTCGTTTTTTAGGAACATTTGATATGTGACATAAATCCGATAAATGGCTGACTTCTGATATTTTTCAAAATATAGTCATATTGCCTAAACCGTTATAGGAACGAGTCTGCACTTTCTAGAATATAACTAGCGTGCTCTAGGGCACATATGTTTGCTACTGCCTTGTAGATGGCCTTACACGATACACACTATTCCCCTTTGCCCCACTTTCCCCTACTAAGAAGGGTTTTAATATACTGTAGATGCTTTACAGTTCCAGACGTTTCTTGAGTTCCGAACTGAAACGTCATCTTGCTGTCTCTTTAGTACTTTCTATATTTGATTATTGTGTTGTTGTTTATGGACCTTGTTTAACTGCTGCTACATCTCAAAACCCAAAGTTATCAGAACTACTGTATTGGCTTTATATGTGGGATTAGGAGGCGTAATTTAGTTTCTCATAAGTCATAAAATTCTATTTAGAGGAGACATCCATGATGACACTATATCGCAGCCCCTGCATCGAAGAGCACTATTTGAACGCAGTTTTACATGACGTTATGATATCAGTCGTCATATAACTCGATACCCTTAGAATTTTTTAATAAATCTATATTCCGTAAAAATGTCCGTCTTATATTAAAAGCGTGTACACCGAGAAAAACCGGCCAGTACAACAGTTGTACTACGAAAAATTCAACAGAGTCAGAACACTGCTTATTATAATCTAGATATACCTGTTAACTTGGTGTGGAATAAAAAAGATTTCTGTTTAATAATTTCTAGATTTGTTTTACACAGTAGCTAGAAGTTTTACACTGTAGACCTAAAACAGGTGTAGTGCTTGTACAGGTTAATGTTGTTCTGAATCTGTAGTACAGAACTTGATGTTAGATTACCTTGGTATAGTAAAACAGATCAACTGTACTCTATTTTGGTTAAGGTCTTTTTAAAAAAAATGGTACGAAATATGCCGAATACCTTCCGAATAGATACGAACGTACGGACGAAGACAACTTTCGGGATGCCGGTATCCATTTTGTTTGTTTGCGTCTTTGGGATCGGACCATGCGGTATTGTGTACCTAAGTATTGTGTTTGCCAACATGCCATGCACAGAATGTCAGAATATAAACAACTGCTCGAGGACTGGTGCCTGCGTGAATCAATAGAAAGATTGGTAATTATGGAACGTTCTGTATGCACCGCCCGATTTTCTTGAAATTTTGGCTACCACCCTATTTTCGAGGTCCCTGAACACGAATCTGACCTCAGTTTTTTGAGGTCGGCCGTAGTTTCCGAGAAAATGAATTTTCAAATTTCGTTTTGACCCCACTTTTCACGGCGATATTTGTGGTTATAATCCGCGCCGAATATCAGGCGAAAACAGCGGCCGGGCCGGACGTAAACACGGCATAATTAATTTGTCAAAATTTCGGTTTTTCCGCGGGTTTTCGCGAAGTTTCGAAGTTGCAGAAGGTGCAAAATAGAGTAGTGATTGGTGATTAGTTTGAGCTGCCTACAGTAAAAATTTATACGGATTATAACCACAAATAGTAGAAGGTGGGGCAAAGTGGAATGCAACATTATGTGCCATTCGATTTTTCCCCAAACCTTCGTTTTTTACGAGCATTTGATATGTGATAAAAATCCGATAAATGACTGACTTCTGATATTTTGCAAAATATAGCCATATTGCCTACACCGTTATAGGAACGAGTCTGCACTTTCTAGAATATAACTAGCGTGCTCTAGGGCACATATGTTTGCTACTGTCTTGTAGATGACCTTACACGATACACACTATTCCGCTTTGCCCCTGAGTCCCCTTTGCCCCACTTTCCCCTACTAAGAAGGGTTTTAGTATACTGTAGATGCTTTACAGTTCCAGACGTTTCTTGAGTTCGGAACTGAAACGTCATCTTTCTGTCTCTTTAGTACTTTCTATATTTGATTATTGTGATGTTGTTTATGGACCTTGTTTAACTGCTGCTACATCTCAAAACCCAATGTAATCAGAACTACTGTATTGGCTTTATACTATGTGGGATTAGGAGGCGTAATTTAGTTTCTCATAAGTCATAAAATTCTATTTAGAGGAGACATCCATGATGACACTATATCGCAGCCCCTGCATCGAAGAGCACTATTTGAACGCAGTTTTATACATGACATTATGATATAAGTCGTCATATAACTCGATACCCTTAGAATTTTTGAATAAATCTATATTCCGTAAAAATGTCCGTCTCATGTTAAAAGCGTAGGTATCCGTAAATTTGTTTTATTAGGTAAACATATATGATGTAGAAAATTGTGTTCAGTGTACTTTCGTACTTAGTTCTTGTTTTTTTTTTTCTTGTGCCCTATACCTTGTTAGGATATATATTTGTAATGTTAAGTATATAATACCTGCTGTTGCTAATCCATGTATTTATATAACTATACTCTTGCAAATTAACATGGCTATGTTGCTTATTCTGCTTATTGCATAGTAGATGTAATAATTTGCTGGCTATTGGCTACTTATCACTGTATTACTTATTAGTTTTTTCTCGAGGTTAAGTGGAGGACCATTCTTGCATATTTGCACGGAATGAACATCGCCTTTTAAACGTTTTTTTAATCTGTCAATGAATACTCAAAATACAGACTTTTGTGCGCACTTTTTTTGACACATTGGCTGTGTCCGGAGGTGTTTGGAGACGAACATACCAGAAGTCCCGGGTCTGGGAGGGGAGCTAACTCCAGGGGTTCCCAAACTGTGTCTCTGTTTTTGGTGTTTCGCTTATATCTCGATAATGATTGGTCCCAGTGAGAACAATATATTATATACAAATTTAAATCTGATAAATATTTTCGGAAATTTCTTTGTGGCACAAACAGATCCATTTCATTTTTAATTGGGTTTTCGCCACAGAATTTGAACTAAACTGATTAAAAGATAATTTCTCAAGCTACCAGGAAAAATCATAAATGTTTAAGAGTAAACGAATATAACTTTGAACGTATAACTCAAAGAATAACTTAGTAGATAAAATAACGAGTTTTGCAGCCAGAAAGGTGTATATTAACTTCTTTTTATAATACCAAGCTTTCGGTCTACTTCGTGACCTTCATCAGGGCTAGAATTTTTTTTAAATTATTAGAAAATATTGAGAAAAGGTTGAAATATTGAGAAAAGGTTGAAATATTTTCTAATAATTTAAAAAAAATTCTAGCCTTGATGAAGGTCACGAAGTAGACCGAAAGCTTGGTATTATAAAAAGAAGTTAATATATACCTTTCTGGCTGCAAAACTCGTTATTTTATCTACTAAATAAAACTACACAGCCGTAAACTAGCTATTTATCAAAGAATAACTTTAACAACTTTGTTTTCTGAGCTTTCGGAGAATGAATCTTCCTCCTTTCTCAAAGATAATATAATGACACATCATACCTGTCTGGTATTGTACCCTGTGTTCTATCCAACGATATATATATGAATAGATGACTCACGCTAATGCAAATAAAACGGTTTTATTTTGCTTCTACATTAGCAGGTCGGGGGGAAGAAGACGAGGTAATTTGTTTACACTGGCATTTCTTAAATTTAGTCTTTACTGTTTTCTAATGCATAATAAATAGTTTTTCGATAGACTTGTATATGTTTTAAGATACTCATATTTACAAAAAAAGTAAATTATATAAAAAAACTGGAAATCTTGAATGTGCCAACAATAACATATTTTTAATATCATGAAACAAAACAAGTTGCCTCTGGTAATGTGTCTATTCTTATATATCGTTGGTTCTATCTAATTATCTATACGAAGTTCTCTTTGAACAACTGGCAATAATATTTTACTGAATTCCACTGAACATTCAGCAACACAGTTGTCCGTATTTCCTAGAATAAATGCAGATTCCTTAAGTTGTCGGCTATTTCCTAATTCTTCTTTGAGAATTGGTTGGGACCTATCGCACAGAATTCTATGATTGTTATTAAAAGAGTGTTTACATGTTTTGACTTTGAAATTTGATTTTGCCTGATATAATTTTTATGTTCTTTTAAACGAACGATCATTGGCCTACAAGCCTCCCCAACATAGAACTTTCCACATTTACAAGGAATTTTATAAATGTAATTCTTTGAACTTTGTACCTCATTAAATGGTTTCATTTAAACTAGCATCGATCTTCATATGTTTTCGGTTTTAATTATGTTTCTCACATTAAAAAGTTTGCCTATGCGTTTTAGCTTATCTGATAGTCCAAGAATATAAGGAATAAATAAATTTACTGGTCGGTCCACTCTAATTCTATTAGCATTGTTATTTATTGTTATCTTCGCTAAACATTAATAGGTTGGTGGATAATGAACATATCTAGTCAACTCATTTTGTTTAAAATCTTTCATGAATAAATTGCTTATAAATGATGATAAAGGAGACATGCCCATTTCAAATTCCTGCTGGTAAAAATCATTTCCTAACTTACCTCCTTAAATCCATCCACTTTCATTACTGAACGCCCTGTGTACAGAGAGCATACAAAAAGCATTGCGAGCAGCAGGATTCAATCCCCTACGATCGGTTTCACATCCCGACTCGCTAACCATTGTGTCATCTGCACGCTATTCTTATAAGGAAGCGTCTTACGTTTTCTATCACTGTAACCGACCATTATTGAACTAATTATTTCGATCCTCTGCTTCTCTCTTAACTCGGTCATACTAAATTCAGACAATTCAGACAAACCACCGATGTTACTAATAGTAAAACTATAGATGAAATAGTCATAGTGTGTTTTATCTGTACTAGCTACTTTATAATAATTGGATTATCAATTTATTTTTAGGACTAGAGAAATACTGTGTTGTTTCAAACGTAATGGAGGCTTTGCTGGATATCGTCGTGTAAGTCTGTTTTTATTCTCAGTTTTAACTGACTACAGCACAACTCCGTTCACTATCAGAATATGTCGTCAAACTACTGTAGAAATTTCGAGACGGTTTTCCTAGTTAAAATAAATTTATAAAAAACATTATTTCCTCGACCAAAATTAAGCGGAGCATTGTTAGTATGTAGGTATGTTCTACGTTGGCATACATAACATTTTCAACCTATAGAACTGCACATATAGCGATCTGTATGCAAAACTAGAAAGTTATTTTGCTACGTTTAAGTGCATGTAGATTTATGACCCCCGAAATTTGTTGAGGTGGCAAATATTGGGAAAGTGATAGATAGCTAGATATTTTATATTTAAATGTAGTTAGAAGTAGGCTTTTGTATATCCTTCAACTGAACAACTCCTCTGTGTGTTTTCTTTCATTCTTTGTGATTATATTAGCTAAATAATATTGTGGTCTTTTGTCTCTTTGTGTGAACTACATAAATTAAATTACGAAAAGGGGATACGGGCGCTTTCATTATACCTACTTTACCATCATTTATTGTTTTCAGACTAGAGTAAAATCGAGGAATCCTTACGCCTGGCGTAAAGAAAACCACGTGTTCAATGACGTTCTGCGATTGGTCGGTAGGCTATAAAATTTCACCCGACTCGGCAACAGGGACGTACTCGATCGCAAAAGTGTAGTTATGCGGTTTTATCTTGTTATTTTCAGCTATTTAGACACTGCCACAAATAATTTTATCGATGTTTTGAACCATTTTAATTAAGCCAATATTTTTTTTCCGAAATATTTTGACGTAATCAATTGTAAAACTAAATAAAGGTCGTGCCTCAGTGCGGCCCTGGCGAATATCTCAACGCACGTGCTCTTGTTTACGCCAGGCGTACGAGTTGCTCGATTTTAGTATAGTTCAGTATTGCAAAGCAATGCTTAGTTTACATAGCACCAATTTTTGCTTCAAGTGACTAGCACATTTCTATACTATTACCAGTGAGCCCTGAGTTTATCATTGTGAACAATAAATCATATATAAGATGAGTCTTGGAACACAAAGTGAAGTAAATTTTCCGGATTTGTCAAAAAATTTGGAAAAAAAAATTAACCACATGTAGGTAGTTCCTAAATGTCGCTGATTATGTAAGTGAAGTATGCCTACCCGAGCATACCCCCACTTAAACACGAAGAAAGTATGTGGTGGTGGAAGTTTGTATTTTATTTCTCAATGTTTTAACTGACCTATGGTAAAACTTCGTTATCTATATCAGGGCATATTTAGTTTCCATGAAATCCTACAATTTCCATGTTGACGTTGTTATCCACGTCGCCCCACTACTATAAAAGTTGGAGGCATTCCCTATAGGATGCGGCTCTTTGTTTTCGCAGCCGAGAAAGAAATATTAAGCGGGACAATTGTTAGTATGTATGTTCGGCGTCGGCATGAATACCATTTCCAACCTATAGAATTACGTACCGCAATGTGCATGCGAAACGAGAAAGACATTCTGCTACGCTAAGTGGATGTAGATTTGTGGCTATTGATTCAGATAAACTTTTATTTTAGAGTTAGGAGCTCAATCAAAAAAAGAGACGAAGACATGCTTTAGGGCATTGGCAAGTGCACCTGAGAAGAAATATTGTAAATAGGAAGCATATGGTTTCACAGCAAGCAAAGGAAAATCCGACCAACGTTTTTCTCCTCATAAGATGATCGAATCCACAACTGTTATTCATATCACGATGTTGTTACTACTACTGCATTTGTTTGTATGCAATATCGCCATGCTAAGAAAAGTCGCAAATTTCGGAGCTTAAATATTAAAACAAAGAAAAAGCTAGGTTTCCATTTTAGATCCTATACTAAACACGAACAAATCGTGACCCTTTAATTTGATTATTTAACCATCACTAATTAATGAGAGTTTTTAAAATTATATTAATTGGCGATATTGTCAACCTCTGTTGTCAATATCGCCAGTTATTTTTTAACATAAGTTTATTTTAAATATGGAACATACATAATTATACACATTTTATACCAAACATGTTTTATTAAAGACAATTATGAAAATGTATCTTTCAAATTTTTCTTCTTTTGTTAGTCCCAGACATTCATCATGCAGGTAGCAAAGACGCATGTCGGCAAATCGATCTACTTTTCAAATAATACCAACTATCGCCCTTGCTTTTGTTTTCTTAGAATACTGTAATACTTACTTACACTTTTGATGTCGAAGTTTTTTCTGGCAACAAGTCAGATTTATTAAAAAGGTCTTTTGTGACAACCTGTGCGCGACTGTTTATTGCTGCTTTCCTCTGTCTTGTGCGATATTTGTGTGCCAGTTCAGGTGTTTCAAGCATATCACTAAAGGATACTTGTTTAGTTCTTCATCATTATCATCGTTCTCTAAATCACTGTCACTTAACTCAGTTACCTGATGATGTTGAATAATATTTGATGGCCCTGGTGTTGGAGTGATGACTTTAATTGGTTGCACTGGATTATTTGGGGAAGTATTATGTATCCGTGGATTATCCGTGTTTTTTGTTACGCTACTTGGGGAAAATGATTCTGGAGGTAGAATGTCAGAGTTATATGGATAAATGCCCATAGCAGAGAAATCAGATTTTATGTTAGATGGAGTAATAAATTTGTCCCAATCTATAGACAAAAATTATACCGAAACATTGTTTCGTGATGGAGCGTTCCTTGTACCTTGCCCAATATCTTAAAACATCTTCATCTCAGTAGTGTTCAAAGCTACGAAACGCATCATTATCTAATTAAAACAAGTATATCCAGATGTAAATTTCTGCAAGACATCTTCTGATTTTGTAACAACCTCCTTTTCAGTTGTCAAAAAATATAGTATCGATTTATATTATGTTGCACATATAAGTAGAACCTTCCATTATACCTTCAAGCTAAGGTTATTAGTTATAAAGCTATACACTACATGGATTAATGTATCTCTAAACGTTTCTTATGTCTTTCTGAGAACGTCACAGTATCTTAATAATATGGTGAGGGTGTTTAGGGTACCTAAAAAGGAAACTGCAGGCGAGAGACCATATCCGTGCAAGTTTGCAAGCGTATGGTCCACTAATTCCGGGATTGTTAGGAGAACGGCACCCTTTCGCATAGCCCGTCACGAGCAGGTTAATAAAGGAGAAGATAAATGGCTTGAGGGGGTATATTTCAAACCGCCACTAACTTATTTGCTTAAAATAATATGCAATCCCACTAGCCACAGCCCTGTAGTTAGATACAAGATTCATCCCCATAAGGTACACACTTCATTTCGTTCGAAATATCCATGACGTTTTTTAAGCGTGTTTTCGAGTTGGTATTTCGACATTAATAGATCCAACCATGATCTGAAACCTCGTTGTTCAATCATATATCTAGTGAAATTCGTATATGCAATTCGTTAGTACAATACATCGCAATATAAACTTAAAATATCAATACTTACTTCGTTAAAAATTTAAAAAAGAGGATCTTATTCTTTAATATGTCAGAACAACAACAATAATATACCGTGTAGATAACAAGATAACCTGTACTGCGGTATGCCCAGAAAATATAGGGCTCCTCGCCTTCTAGATTGAAATTTAGAGGAAGAGTCACACGAGGGCTAACCCGGGCTGTTTGCCCCTTATCTTTTTATATTGCCGTAGATAACGCGGTCGTCTGGAGAGGGGGGCCTTAAGGGCCTCCAGTTCTGGCTAAGAAATATATCCCTTGGATGTTTAGCTCCTAAAGCAATTAAGCGATAATAAAGTTTATGAATCTTTCAATCTCCTGTTATATAATAATAATTATTATTATTTCGGCTGCTAGGGATTTGCCTAGTCTGGAGGTCATTTGGGACCTGCCCCCCTGGCAAGTGCAAGTAATGTAAAAATGTGCTCGAGTTACTTTCGGAGGCATTTGTCTGAATTCCGCTAACTTCGGTCTATATGATAGCGGTCGGATCGTTGGGAACGGGGACATATAGATTCCAAGCAACAAAAAAGTTCCTTGAACAATGCGAGAATAAGAAAAGTAATATATTTAGTACGGGTGTTTCTGTAGGTCTAAACAACTTTGATAATAATTAGTTTTGACACGCATCTAACAGTAGTCATTCTATACAGCGCTGTACATATTAAGATGTAGTGAATTTATTGAGAATAATACTTTTCCAGTTCAAATAATTATAAAAAAAATCTTCAAATATAATTTATTATCGTAATAATACTTACCTTACAAAGCTGCTATAAGTACTCTGAATTGAAAATTTCTCATATATTCCACAGCCTTTTCGATGCTTTTGGAGTAAATAATTATATAACAATTAAAGATATGTATATACCTAAAACACATCTCTTGCACCTATACTAGAATATAATGAGACAGGCATGTAAATACTAAATTATTACAAGTGACTTATGTTTCGTAGTCATCAGTAGATTCTGGATTTTGTGGTCGGCCGATTATGATATCGATGGGGAAATGTAGCTCGTATTGGAAAATAATATTTCCTGGAGATTTCGCTGTGGCTTCATACACAGTGGAAAGGTATGGCTACAGAAAAAATGAAAGGTGGGGTGCATGTATCCCAATTACTTTGTCTCTGATTCACTACCATCTTCAGATTTCTAGAGTCTTATTGAACAATTCCACCATACCGTCTGATATTTCTAGGAAGCGGCAGACATTTTTAAAAACCTCTTTTTCAAAATTGAGTTTATTATCAGAAGCAGTTCTTTTGGTACATCCAAATGACATATCCAATTTCGAAACATGATCTCTGCGACTGTGGTGGCCTCTTGGTATAACGACAGTTATATGACTTGATTATTGACACACCAGGAATAAAACACGTTTAAAATTATTTACAAAGGTGGTTTATTTCAAAATTGAGTTTATTATCAGAGGCAGTTCTTTTGGTACATTCAAATGACATATCCAATTTCGAAACATGATCTCTGCGACTGTGGTGGCCTCTTGGTATAACGATGTTCTGCCTTTATTTAAATCTGGTGACAGGGAACATTTAGATAATTATAGACCGATATCACGATTACCTTCGCTTGGCAAGCTTATCGAAAAATTAGTCTACAGTCGTCTTATAAACTTCTGTTGTAAGTTTGATATCTTAAGTCCAGCTCAGTTTGGTTTCCTTAAAGGAAGAAATACTACACTTGCGGTTTCAAATGCATTAGTTGGTATCTTTCATAACATTGATAAAGGGTTACATGTAACTGGTATTTCTAGTGACTTCAGTAAGGCTTTTGATAGTGTTGACATTGATATTCTGCTATGCAAACTGGAAAGGTATGGTGTACGCGGAGTGGTATTGAAATGGTTTACATCATACTTGAAGGGGAGGAAGCAGCGTGTTTTACTAAGAAGTGAAGACAGCGTAAACATTTACTCCTCCTCTCGGAAACTCTTAATTGTGGTGTACCTCAGGGGTCCATACTCGGGCCTTTGTTATTTCTTCTCTACATAAATGATCTCCCTTTGCATTTGTCAGCAAAATCAACACTTTTTGCAGATGATGCTTTTTTGTGTTAAGCGATTTAAATTTAGAAGCCTTAGAGAATCTGGTAAATAACACATTGAACACTGTAAATACTTGGTGCACTGCAAACAAAATCAAAATAAATTTTGATAAAACACACTGCATAAATTTTCGCATAAGAGATTCAGATGAATTCAGTACTAAACTAGCCAACTTTGATGTGAAATATGTCCCTTCTTTAAAATTGTTAGGTTTTCACATTGATTTTCAAATTAATTGGAAGTTTCACATAGGTAATCTTACAAAAAAGTTATCCAAGGAGTGTTACCTGTTGAGGGCTTTAAAATCGAAGCATATATCTTACGATTTATGTAAGTTAGTGTACTACAGTAATTTTGAGTCTAAGTTACGGTATGGCATAGTACACTGGGGTCATTCGTTCAACTGGCAGAGCGTTTTTATTATACAAAAACGGGCAATTCGAATTTTAAGTGGTGCCAAATACCAAGAACATTGCCGACCATTATTTAAGAGGTTGGGGATTTTGACTTTTCCCTCTTTGTTAATTTTGGAAGCAGCTCTGTTTGTATCAAGAAACAGAAACCTGTTTGCGTTCTCAGGTGCAAACACTCGTCAGATGTCAAACACTGTAATCTTTGATTTACATAGTACCACGTTTTTTGAGAGATCTTGTTTATATTTCTGCAGTAAAATCTATAATATCTTACCACTTCGTCTCAAACTTTTATCTACAAGAGCACTAAATTTTCAACTTAAAAAAAGATTGTTATATAAGGCGTTTTACAATCTAAACATGTTTTTAGATTAACGCTTGGAGTAAGCATTTAGAAAGTATAAAAAGTAAAATAAACCTAGAATTAAAATTAACATTATACCTAAAATACATTATATTAGATAGAATATTATATAGATATGTTCTCTATTTCTTATTTCTTTTTTTTATTGTGATTGGATATGGTGGATGGTATGTTATCTACTATAAATGTATATTTGTATAAAATATTTTCTCTGTGTGTTTCCTACGATTGCATTGTACTTTCTTTGGAAATAAATTGTTCTATTCTATTCTATTCTATTTTATTCTATTCTATTCTATTCTATGGCTTGATTATTGACACGCCAGGAATAAAACACGTTTAAAATTATTTACAAAGGTGGTTTATTTTGAACAACCTAAAGTCGTTTACAATGAGAAAAGTTACAATTAAAAGTTTGGTTAATAAAGATACAAGGTTATGTTAAATACAAATTTAAGGTTAACTAAAGTGAATTGAATACGAGTAATAAATTGAAAGTCCAAAGCAGCTAAGCACTGATACGTTAAAGTTCGATAAACTCAAAATCGACAAAGTTCTGCACGTCTGATCTTACTTTGGGAACATTTAAACAATTTAAATGGATGTTTGAAGCTCTTGGGAGTGATTAGCAGTCCTCGACCTAACTTCCGTTGTCGTTTTCAACCAAGTCCTGTTTCGACGGCGACCCAGCATAACAGTCTGACAGCTGCCACGGTAGCGTAGATCTTACTAGCTCAGGTTCTCAGGGGTTTTGCCAAGGTCAGCCTCTACTGTGTCAGCTTGTGGTCTGCCAAGCATTCTCGGGATTTAATGACTCGTCAATCGTTCAGGTATTCCGTGTTCCGTGTGCAGTTAGCATGAAAAAATGTCAGACGAATTAGACAGTGCTAAAACCTTCTACGTATACAGTCAGAGACACGGTCACTGCTTATTTGCAAAATAAATTTAGAGAATAATAATTATGACTTAATATAAAAAACTATATAAATCCAAAAATACAAGTTAAATTAAATACCATAGATACCTACTATAAAGTGCAGTCCGACAAACGAGAGAAGTCCAATGAAAAACTTAGTCTAACCGCCCATGCCGACATTAATAACATACGTATAGCGCTTATAGACTGAGTTTTTCATTGGACTTCTTTCGTTTGTCAGACTGTATATTTATGAATACACTCTCCTTTATATTTATTTATCACAACTTGGAATTGAGCGAGTCCCAAAGTTTGAGATATATAATTAATGAAATCACGATACTCTCAAAAGGACTTAAATTTGCAAAAATATTAATTGAATAAACCAGAAATAGCCCCCGTTTGGTCTTAGACTAACAAATTTGGATCTATAAAAATATTACGACAAACCGAAAAAACGCGGTCAGGTAATCGAACCTTGTATGCATCCGGACACCCGAGTGATCACCGACAAAATAGGTAGGTACCTCAGAGAAATAACCAAGGATAGAGGGAGCAATAGCATCAAAACACATACGTTTGTAGTCAACCAACATCTTATGCAAATTTACCGAAGTAAACAAACATTCGGCCCTTGTGTACAACGTTTACCTGTTATAGGTTATATCCTGAGAAATATCAATTTAGCTACATACTACACACTTACTGCGTCCCATTGTATACAAAATCAGTCACTATATCCTAAATACTAATAAATAGCCTATAAATTAACAGAAAAACAATTAAAAACGGGAAAAATGCATAAGTAAACAATCGGAAAACTTGACTTGTTGGGCATACACAAAACAAATACCGCCCAGTTAACCCACGCGGAGCCCGCGGCAGCAACAACAGCGTTGCCATGTCGGGCGGTTTGAGGTATCTGTGACGATTTTATTAAAGTGATAATTAGATACTATAATTACAGCGCAATTTAGTTTTAGTTTAAAATTGTTACATACAAGAAATTAATAACTACATTTGTTAATTTAGTGTTATGGGAGGTATGCCTTCATTTAATCCCATTATTAAACCCTTCTATTTTGAAATGAAATGCTGTAAACAATGGAGTACGTAGCATCACTCAAAAAGATGTTGGCTTTGTTTACTTTTTGTTCTTACTCCCTCTATCCTTGGATATTTCTCTGAGGTAGGTACCCAAACTTAATAGAGCAGCACAGATCAGGACAAGGCAGACACGCTTATTTCTTGATCGAGATCAAGAAAGAGGCGTGCAAAAAAACAGGCACAGGTGAGTTATACAAATATGGATTTACCAAAAATTATAAAGAAATAATTTCACAATAACTCACCTGTCCTTTTGTTCCAGTTCTGTCCGGTGTCTTTGCTCCCAAAATACCGAAAAACGCAGTCGGCCGTACCCGCTACACGCGTCCCTTAACCTACAAAATGACCGTCGTTCGACGTCCTCAAAAATCTCAATAGCCTTAAATGCCGGTGATCCACATGAAAAGAGGAAAATATACCATAAATTGTTTACACTAAAACAAGATACTGCAAATAAGCACACAAGATTACGAAAAGATATATAATCAGGGCGGTGATAAAGATGGATTAAACTCCGAAAACCAATGATTCATGTCTGTTTCGGGCGTCTTGTTTCGTGCGTTACAAAAATGGTACCTAAAAATGTCCTGTTTCGGGCGTAGTGCGGAAGAATGAGATAAGCAGTTCCCGTTTTGGGCGTTCTCATTTTCGTTCTTTAATAAATCAAGTATAAATCATTTTAAATACCTCAGCTTACGCATCATATCTATCTAAATTTAACATAAACCACATAATTACAGGTAAATGACCTTATTTTATATTATAATCTAATAAATAATAAATTAACATAAGGGTATATATGCAAGGACGAATTCAAAATTTTTCATTATTTGTATTGCTTCTCTAGATTTTGTGACCCAAGTTCTAGAACCCTCATCTCTGAAAAATTCTCTATACAAACAGAGACATAATTTACTTGGTATTGAGGTGCTACCGAAGACTAGGACAGAAGTGGTTGTTCTTGAGGTAATGAAGGAATACCTATTAATTGACGATTGACGATGGCACCGAAGAACGGATATTAGTTTTAGGATACAACCTTAACAACTTATCATTAACTAATAATACAACGTTTTTCTTGGATGGAACATTCAAAAGTTGCAGTGCACTGTTTCACCAATTATATAGCATACATGTGGATATTGGCAGCACCGAAAAAAGAACGTGCGTAATGCCAGCAATTTATGCCCTGCTACCGATTAAGAAGAAGGAAACCTACAAAAGATTATTTAGTAAACTAAGAAATCTGCTAAATAATTTTCGTCCATTGAAAATCCATATTGTCTTTGAGGTAGCAGCAATTAGTGCTTTCAAAGAGGAGTTTCCAGAAACGGATATAAGAGGATGAAACTTTCATTTCAATCAGTCAGTTTGGCGAAAAATTCAAGAACTTGGACTGTCGACTGCCTACAGAACTAACATGGTTATCAGAGACCATATAAGGATGGTTGCTGCTTTTGCACATGTTCCAATAGAATATGTCGACGATGGATGGCTGCACATTATGGAAACTTCCCCTTGTGATGAGGCACTCACAAAATTTTGTGATTGCTTTGTGGACACTTGGATGGAACGAAAAGAGCTGTGGGTCTGCTGTAGAGAACGACATCGAACTACATATGCTGTCGAAGGTTGGCATAACAGGCTTAACAAGAAGATCGGGAAAGCCCACCCCAACATATATGAACTGCTGAAATCATTACAGGATGAGATGTTATTTTATGACACAATATTTATAAGAAACGAAATGTACATACAAACTCCCAAACGATCTAAAAAATATATAGATATAGATGATCGTTTAAAACGAATCGTTAACGACTTAGTTGATGGTAGGGTAAATCTTTTAGAAACCCTTAAAAAATTGATTTATGCGGTTCAATTAAAATAACATTAACACTTAGGAATATTTTTAAATGTATTATTATTATGTAGAATAAAGTTTATAAGCGCATTTGCATTAAAATTCACACCGCCCCTTCTCATAATCACCTGTCTATTGTTACTAAGTATAGGGACCTAATTTTACCTGTTTTAATGAAGGCAGAGGCAACGCCCGAAACAGGAAATTTTTTTTTTCCTACGATCTTACTGAGGGAAGGCCGCACGAAACGGGAAGGATTTATGATTACGCCCCAAACAGTATGCCCGAAAAAGGAAAATGCCAAACCAATGCACCCGATGCTATACTTTTACCTGAACCTCTCGTTCTTGAAGACCAAATCAGACAGAAGGGAAGGCGACATCGTCGACATTCCTTTTTATCGGTGTTTTAGCAGAAAACAGAATATGTTGTTACGGTTAGGATTCCTGAACCAATCTTTCTGCGTGCACGGAAGAATACCACTAGTTAGTGGAACAAACCCAGCCAGTGTACCCGAACAGATTACTAGAATCCGTGCACTGACCGCAATAAATCCAAACTGATTTTACCAAGTGTGAATCAGTGTACCCTATTGAACCGGCACGTACCTTGAATCATTAGAGATGGGTTCGTATTTACTACGCCACACTAAACATCGATATGAAAATAGAGTTGAGAGCACCGATATTCGACTGAATTAAGGTTCGAATTTGCGATTTCAGAATAAATACCCAAAACTGTGTGTTCAAATGTTGATAATAATTATCTAAAAACGTGGTAATGGAGTTTTATCAAAAAATCTGTTACATTGGTTAATGACTATACAGCTTTTTTCTAATCCTGGCTTTCCCGCACTCTCTGTTATAGGTGTTGACAATCCTGTGTATTGTGCAGTGCGCCGCTCTTGAAAGTTGCCTGAGGTGTTGACCCTCCCTTCTCCTCGAGCCGAGGTGCTCGCACTGCCGCCGCTCGTTCGATGTTAGAGCTCAGTCAGTAGTAGCAAGACAGAGATTTACACGGGGAAGCTACGCGCATATCCCAGCGATTAGAACAGCCAGCGTTGCGATACATTCTTGCAAATTCGTTATTTGTACCTACTAGTGAACTCTGTTCAGAGTTCAGAATTGTAATACAAGAAACATGACAGTTATTTCACGTCCAGCTCGGACATAAAACTGGACCTTTCGAGCCACATTGAACCAGCGGCGACGATTCAAGGTATTTAAGATCGCGAACCCGGACAACGCAGTCGTTCGTTATCTACGCAGTCTCGACGATTCAAGACATTCAAGATAGCGGAGTCAGACAACAGTCATTAATAATTGTCTACGAAGTCTCGACGATTCAAGACTTCAAGAAATTAAACGGCTAAAAATCCATAGGGGTGTTTTTAAGTCACAGTTAACACGTTTTAGCGCATTCGTTGATGGCTTTAATCGAGACTAATTAACTGATCAGAGTGATCAGTCCTTACAAGAATTGCAAGCACGTACTGAAATAAATTGTTGAATTTTTATTGTACTTGATTCAGTTTAAACACTGTCAGAGCTTAAAGATGCCGAGAAAGCTTCTGACCACTTGGCAGAACGCCAGTCATTTGAAAATTCAGTTTTAGGATCATACCTATCAAGGGCTAAATCTTATGCTGCAATAAACAACTTCTCTCAAAATCAAATTTGTAGAATTGTATTGTAATTTGTAGAAAAATTAAAAAGCAATTTAAAAAGATAACAGTTTTGAATTTAGTAGTTTTGAAACACTTCAACCTGTTATTCTCACTAAATAAGCCCTTGCATAAAATCACGCGCTATTCGGGCATGTTACATAATATGTCACATAATAATTATGTCAAATAATATGTCACATAATATATCACATAAAACGCAACAAACTCGTTGGAAGCAAGACATAGTTTGGAGTTGGTACACCAGTGGCGTAACTATGGAAGAGTAGGCCCGTGATCAAAATTTCAGGTGAGCCCTGTGTTTTTTTATGTTTGAAAGTGGTGACAAACATTGTACAGGATGTCCCATTTTCGATACTTTTGCAAGGTATATTTATATTTTGAAATTCTTACCTCCTAGAAAAAACCCGTGTTCGCCACTGAATTTTACGTGAAAAAATCTATAACGGTCGATTTTTACCATTCCAACGAGTTAGCGTATAACGGATATAGGGGGTGCCTGAAAATGGCAAATTTTGAAAATGACCTTGTGTTTAAAAAACTAGGGAGGTCGCATGAAAATTCTGTATACGAACCTTTCTTTTTATAAAAGAGTAGGTCAGTGTTCCAAAAACCGCAACTCCCTATTTTTAAAAATAACCGAAATACCTTCCAAAACTAGAGAAAATAGGACACCCTGTAGGTGCATAGAGAATAATCAAACTTAAACTTTGTATTGACCAACAGTTAAAAATAATGCACATTGCTCACTACAGGTCGAAAAACGCCATTTTATAGGTCAAAATGTTGACTCACCATGTACGTTCTGTACAGGGTGATCCAAACTCGACTCCCTAGGCCTACTGCAGGAACACGAAAACTGAAAATAAAATTTCGAACAGGGGCTATTAATGGAATGGAATGAAAAACATGGAATTTTTTCTATTCACTAGGATCGGTTTTCCGAAATCTAGCTAGCCATGAAAACAATAATTGCGATAGTCAGAAATAGGCTATGTCAAAATAGGTGGTTGAGGTAGAAAAAATTAGTAACAAAGTGATCTCTGCGGAAATGAGTAGTCAATGGGGTCCTTATTAACCCCTCAAAAGTCTCTCCTTGTCGCATAGGTGGAACTTGGAAAAAAATGACCGCCATCTTGAATTTTTTTTGAATTTACTGAATATCTCGTAAAGTATGCATTTTGTCAAAAAAACTCAAGATATCATTTTTATAGAGAATCAAAAGCGACCTATGATGGAGACATTTTCAAGACTATTGGCCAAAAAACAAAACAGTTATGGAAATTTATATGATTTATATGGCACTTTTTAAAATTCGGTTAATATTTGGAATAGTATGCATTTTATGAAAAAATCGAAAAAATCTGAAAGAACCTTTTTTGTGCAGAATAAACTACAGTACACAAAATAAAAACATAATAAGAAAAATCTAAATATTTTTTGTAAGGGTAGAAAAACAAATAAATATAATAAGAACAATATTTTACATTTGGGCAGGAACCAGGACACTAAGTAATCAAAATAAATTTAATTTTTCTTTATAAATCGTCTTCTTCATCATCATGCACTATGACGTGTTGTGGTAGGTAATAGGTATACACTAGATCTCCATTTTCGTCAGTTCTCCAACCATATTTAAGGGGGTCGAGGCAGTTCTCCAGCCATTCTTGAATTTTGAAATATATACAACGTAAGCATAATAAGAAATGTACCTTATTCTTTAAAAAAATTACCTGAAAATACGTCCTAAGAATGTGCTGTTTGGCAGATTCTTCGGTTGGTGGCAGTGAAGCTAAACATAATTCTAAATTTAAGCAGGATGGCGGCCATTTTTTTCCAAGTTCCACCAATGCGACAAAGTGCGATTTTTGAGGGATTAATAAGGACTCCATTGACTACTCATTACCGCAGAGATCATTTTGTTACTAATTTTTTCTACCTCGCCTGTATAAACCTGCCTAGATTGACTAGGCTAAAATTATTTAAGAGTATGTTACGGTACCTTGTGCACCATCAAATTTGTTCGACTGGAGTATTTTTTAAATTTTTTAATTGTGCTATTATTACGGACTTATTTGCTATTATAGTTTGTTACAAAAATTGTTTATTAATATTACAGTTGAAAAAATTTAGGGGTGCACAAGACAACCTATAACATTCTCTTAAATAATTTCTGACTATCAATTGTAAATTTTGAACAATAAAAGATACAGAAAATCTTTTCCTATAAAAGTTGTTGAGAATGATAAGGACTTTCGATATTTAGGAAAAAAATGGTATGTTCTGCGGAAAAATATTATTGATGACGTCACAGTGGCCATTTCCCGCAAATAACAAAAAAGCAAATTTTCGGTCATAATTGGGCCTTATAGTACGTCCAATTTAAAAACCCCTGTTCAAAATTTTATTTCCAATTTTCGTGTTCCCGCAATAGGCCTGGGGCGTCGAGTTTGGATCATCCTGTAGGTACATTTACTCTTAAGTTATTTCTTAAGAATTTTTATTGTTGCGAAATTTCAATGGCCCTCTATGTAACCGATTAGAGATTCTGACTCGGTTATTACGCAGCACCACATCAATCGGCTGGCATCGGAAAAACCGAAATTTATGCGCCCTGCATGAATCTTGGTGGCGGTGGGCCCCTAGCAGCTCTGGGCCCGTGTTCACCGCACACTCTGAACACCCTGTAGTTACGCCACTGTGGTACACACAAAAAGATCTTTACTTTATTGAAGTTTATCTCTTTATTAATCGAACATCAAGGTGAAGCTTATCTACTTGTACAATAATCTAACGTCTAAATTAATTAACCTTTGGCTTTTTAAACAAAAAGGAGATACACAATTAGTATTACTATGTCTACTGCAGCAGCTTACTCCTCCATATTAAAACAACTAATGATCTTGGCTTTATCCTTTATCCAAATCTTTACTAATTTCACAACTCACATCTGCGGGAAACGACTTATGCCAGTAATAAATTTAATTAAATCGAGTTCAGTTTCCATCGCCTTATCTATTTCAAAGTTATCAAGCTTCATTTTCGTGTCCCTAATTGCTATTAGCTGAACAGTGTGTTGGATGGCCAGACACCCCTGTGTGTTGCACATTATTTAACCTCGTCACTCCGTGTATACAGGGTGTTCCTTAATGACATGCTAATACTTAAGAGGGTTATTCTTGGGCCCATTTTAAGAAAAAAACTTCATATGAACGTATGTCGTAAACGTCCTAACTTTTGAGATACAGGGCGTTAAAGTTCATTTTTTTAAATTGAATTTTGGCTACATCTCCCGAAATAATCAAGCTGCTGAACTGTAATTTGGCACTGCTATGTTTTTGGGGATGGAGAATAAGCTGAAAATGTCAATTTCACCGTACCTCACAGAGGGCGCCACTTGCGCTGTTTTTTGATCACGCTTTTACGCGTAACTTTTTTGAGGTTATCTTTTTGGTCCCGCAGGTCCATCATTTTAGTGCATCTTTTCATTCTGCAAGAAAAAGGTACTCTTGTTTCATAACGATTAAATCAACCGTTTGCATTGAAATTATCAAAACGTGCCCCAAAACACCTGTTGATTCCAATATTCGAAACATAAAATTTTCACCTACTGCTTTCAAATGTTACAGATCAACTGTACATTCAAAATGATGAAAAAAATGCCAAATGGGCATTGGTCAAAACACCATTGGTTTTCTTGAAATAAAGTGTCCAAATTTTGTCAAATTCAGTCCTTTCCATTTTGAAAGCGAATAACTTTTGGTACATTGTTCATAGGGATTTTTTTCTCAGTTTAAATGGTACAGTTGATCTGTAACACTTAAAGGTGGTAGGTGAAAATTTTATGTTATATTTCAAATCAAACGGTCGATTTAATCGTTATGAAACAAGAGTACCTTTTTCTTGCAGAATGAAAAGATACACTAAAATGATGGACCTGCAGGACCAAAAAGATAACCTCAAAAAAGTTACGAGTAAAAGTGTGATCAAAAAAACAGCGCAAGTGGCGCCCTCTGTGAGATACGCTGAAATTGACATATTCAGCTTATTCTTCATCCCCAAAAACATAGAAGTGCCAAATTTCAGTTCAGCAGCTTGATTATTTCGGGAGATGTAGCCAAAATCCAATTTAAAAAAATGAACTTTAACGCCCTATATCTCAAAAGTTAGGACGTTTACGACATTCGTTCATATGAAGTTTTTTCTTAAAATGAACCCAAGAATAACCCCCTTAAGTATTAGCATGTCATTAAGGAACACCCTGTATATGTGAAAATAATGTTACTTTTTCATATAAAGCAATATCGAAAACTCAATGGTTTTTGGCTGGTGAAAGTTGAAAAAGTCGTATCTATCTATTGCACAAAGACAAACCGCACTTTGCTTAAATCTCACATTGGGTGTTCATGTTTAATCAGTAATGCGCTAAGTAAATTCGTTGACAAAAGCTTCCGATTAGGCGACTTTATGCGGTGGACTTTAGGTATGTGTTTGAAATTAGGTGTCTAATTGAATTGTTCTCCTAACTTTGTTAAAACTCACATAAAACTGTCCTGCGGTATATTGGGTGCAATTCGATTTATCTACACTACACCGTACCATACTAGTTAATTTTGTGTTGAGAATAAGTACTTGGTTTTATAACAAATATTACCAAATGTTACAAATATGTTGAAATTTCACACTACAGTTTTGTATGTATGTAGTGGAAAGTGAACTGCAGATATTGAGGTTAGGCTAATGGGTTGATTTTTTAGGGAGAATTTCTTAATATACTTAGTCCTAAAGGAATTGAACACCGAGATCACAATGATGATGAATGACGATTTACCAATTTGAACCTTTGATGGCGTTATGATAGCATATTGCCATGTGACCAGGCTGCACAGACATACATGCTGAGGCGAATGACTGATTGACTGATTTGATACTTAGCAGAAGCTTATTGGATATGGAAGAGAAGAATAATTTTTGCGATTCGTGAAGAAGAGAGCTTTAAAAAGATTAATATATTTTTGCTTTTGGAGTACTGTATGTTAGGCATATATGTAAAAGAGCTATCTAGTTGGTCGTGTTTTCCATACATTTGTTTTTAAAAACAGCAATTATCAACCCTCCATCAAAGTTTTTTAAATTTTCCCAGCAGAAATGTTTAAATTTCCCCTCATAAAATAGAACCATCATCTTGAGATAATAATAATTCAATTTTTCATTACTAACACAATCCGTGTCCACAACGCCACGACAGTCTAGGATTTGTATGGAGCGCAACATTCCAAGGGAATTAGTCTTAATTCAAAATGTTCAATGTATTAAAAGTTCAGGGACATTATTGACCGACGCTGATATAAGTTCAAACTTTAATAATTTATTTTTATGCCAAGTTTAGTGGACGAGGGCCAGTAATAAAACTTTGATACACCATGAAAGATACGAGAAACAAATCAAGTTCATAATGTAGCAGTAATGATTTTTTGCACAAGTCAAGAAGCAAAGTGATCAAAACCTGTTGCTGCAACTTAAAAAAAATGAATTTGTCATATTTACCAGATACCATGGAGGCATATAGACTACTTTTAATGTTATATTTTTCAAACAATTTTGAATCGTGTTGGTTAAAATTGCGCCCTGCAAGACCAATTAATCTACCTATTTAAAAAATTAAATTAATTTAATTTACCTACTTTATAAAACTTTTTCTACTCCTATAGATACTGGTATAGTATTTCTAAAGTCACTTGGAACAGCATAAAAACCTTTGAATTTTATACGGGTGATTTCTGCTGATAAGTCTGGTATTTTTACCTGTAGCAGAGCGTGGTAAATGCTATCAAATAGATCGCGCTCGTATTTCACTGTGTTCCAAGTGAGTTTTTTTTATATTCTATCAGGGTAGCTCGAGAACAGGCGCTTCCGGCAATATAATACGAGACAAAACACTTTTTTAACCATATTCAACCGCACCTGGTATTAGAAATAAAAGGAGATGAAGGAGACAGAGACAATAGATATTGTAGTAAAAACAAGTGACTGCATGCTCGCCTGATATATCACCAATACTTGCATGGGCTACAGTGGCTACACTGTTCGACGACCGGCCACTTGTACAGCGAAATGCGGTGGATATAGGCGTGCGATAATTTCACAGATTTTAGGATATACTTGCGTAAATAGTTGTAATCGATATGGCTTTTTAGAGACCTTTTGACAATATTATATGGTGCATTAACCTTTACGTTGTGTTTGAGGACAACCTTAAAAAACCTTAAAAGGGAAATATTATGTTGCTTGTAAAATATGTATATTTTTAAAAACTGCGTTACACTTATGTCCTATAATATTCTTTTTTGTGACACGAATTAGAATTTTTTTATGCTGTTTCAAGTGACTTTATAAATACTATAACATACCTATTAGCATAAGGGTTTACGTTTTAAGTAGGTAAATATATAGTTATATTCTGAACACCCTCTTAAGGAAGGCAATCAGTATGAGATATTGTCATGTATTACGACGTATTACAATGCATTTAGGTTTATTTATAGTTATCTTTATTAAATACTCTTTAAAGATAAAAGTTTAACTAGATACGTAAAAAGTTACTAACAAATTAAAAAATAATCAGGTTAAATATTTAAAACGTCTAACGCTTAAAATGAGCAAGATAATACTTAAATTATTTTGGCATTATTTAATAAGTGGGGAGTAATTAACCCGATTCAAATCTTCAATGTTATTAGGTCAGTTGAGAAAAACTTTAGATTTACCACAAAACTCGTGGTCGGGCAGAAAAACGTGCTCTATCAAAAATTGGGGTTGCTATTTGAAAAAGAAGAGGCGACGTCATATCTGCGACAATGATGACGTCACAAAACAGGTTTGCATGTCTAAATTTTTCCGTTTAAAAATCGAAGTTAAAGTGGCCGAAAAATTTTTTTGCTTGCCCTCTATTAAAATTTCGAGTTTAATATGAAATTTTAAGCTTTATTTTACCTTTTTTACCCCGGCCTTCGTATTTACGTCTTCACTATACACTGTGTCCCGGATAAGAATGAACAGCATGGGGATATTGCAAACGGTGAGAGATAGAGCAACGGTTAAATGGGGAAAAAGTTGCGCAATTTCGAGGTCAATAAAATGGCACAAACAGATTTCTAATATCTTTTTTCGTTTTTTAGTTATTTTGAAAAAAGTAAAGTTTTGCGTTTTCGATTTTATTTTTTTCTGAAGTTGTTATCACAGATAGAAAAAAAAGAAAAACACTTTCTTATGGCACTTTTTAACGGGCTTTAATATGGCGTTTTTAGATTTGTTCTACAACGTTTCGTTTTTGAGAAGCCATCTTCAAGTTTATTTTTTTACATACGGACCTGGATTTTTTTTTGCAGATTTTGAAAGCACTTTTCATTGCAAATACCATGATGTATGACACGAAATATTTTTAAATTGTTTTGAGACAATTATTCTGAAAATTCCCTTTTTTCCATTCATTTTTCTCTAATGCGGCCCTGTATTTAATAATAAGATGTCTAAATATTAATCAGTATTGTCAACAATTTAACTTACAACTTATCTTTCGATTATTGGAGAACCAAAAAAAGGACGGCAAAGACTAATAACAGTCACATGCGATAATAAAAAATAAATAAAAACCCCCACCTAGAAGGCTTTGAAACAACGAAACCAACCCCTTGTCATTTGTCATAACTCCCACTGTATCATTTAGTTAACAATTTGTATCATTAGAAATGGAGGGTGCTTTTTCAAATGGGGACAAATTTAACATGTTAGCATGTTATATCTTGCGTCACAGAAATAGTGTAGAGGCCGAACGAATGTATTGTTGCAATTAATAAATAGCAAAAGTTATTGATTTCGTTGGCTTAACGCTTTCTTCTGACAATTAGAAAAAGCTAAGAATTTACTCCAAAACACAATGCGACACTGTTTGCTGTAAAACAACAGAGGAAAGCACTTACCAGACAGGGCCGTATTTAAAAATATTAAGTTTTCGAAGTAAAAATAAACTGTTAATAAATTGTTGTCAATACTGATTAATAATTAGACTTCTTATTATTAAATACAGGGCCGCAATAGAAAAAAATGAATGAAAAAAAGGAATAATCAGTAAATTGTCTCAAAACATTTTACAACAAATCTAAAAACTCCATCTTAAAGCCCGTTAAAAAGTACCATAAGAAAGTGTTTTTCTTTTTTTTCTATCTGTCATAACAACTTCAGAAAAAAATAAAATCGTAAACGCAAAATTTTACTTTTTTCAAAATAACTCAAAAACAAAAAAAAGATATTAGAAATCTGTTTGTGCCATTTTATTGACCTCGAAATTGCGCAACTTTTTCCCCATTTAACCGTTGCTCTATCTCTCACCGTTTGCAATATCCCCATGCTGTTCATTCTTATCCGGGACACAGTGTATATTCCGATAAATATAATTCCCTTACCTGAGATCTAAATTTAGAAATCACTGTTTGTTGTTGTTCTCTGAAAAGTGAACAAAGAAACTCTACATATCTGTATAATTTGCCCGTTCCAGCACATTTAGTAAGAACTTAAAGGAGTCAGATAAAGGAGCTACAACTAGCGTGCGGGATAGACACACACAATTATTTTGGAGAAAGATAGGATTAAAAATGAAGTGATTAAAAAGATTTATTTTTGAGAACTTCCGGATTAGACGGTTTTATGTGACAATATGGTAGAGCATTTTCGGAGATAATGGATACGTAGACAGTAAATTTTAAGATCTGCTCAACTACGAATTAATTGCACCAGGCGAACCAAACTTAAATGTCACCGTCCATTTCATTGAAGTCTGCCCCTTCTTTGTGAAATGTGAATAATTAATGGAATTTAATAGACTTTACTTTGATATGATTGTTTCATTATGTCGTTCAAATGATAAATGTTCCAATCTAAAACATCTCCAAACGGAAATGGGATAGTTGCGGCTTACTTTATTATGGGTACGTATATAATTTAGTGTTGGTAAAACGGCGAATAGTAATTGCGCTCATTGTAGAACGAATTAGCACCTTATTTTTAGGTTAAGTTTTAAGCGATAACCACATTTTAATAACTTCGTATTTTGATGGTTGCGTTTTCCACCACTCAGCGAAACACGCCTGGGTCGAGTGGATATAATTATTTGAAGTGCTCCCTTTAAAGATAATCTCATAAGTTCCAGAACAGAATATAATATACGTACCAGTAGTCCTACAAAAATCGCCGACCCAGCAAAATATCTATCGGCCGTTGCAGCCTTACTCTACTCAAGACGATCTGACGCAGCAAAATAATAAGTTACAGGAGAGCCCTCTGCAGCTGAAAGTAAGCCGAGTAGAAATTAGTGAACGCGTGGGAGTCTGATATTTAAGAGAGTTGGGCTACTGGTTATACCAGAGCATAATAAAACAACCAGCAGTATAACTTACTCTTAAGAAATCATCCCCAAATTCAATGACCTTGTCGCCATATTGGGGGAATATAAGTCAGAGGTGTATTCGGGAAAATCAATTTAGAAATACAGAGTAGCATTAGTAAAGTATGTGTGGTAAGCACAAGCAGGAGAAATTGTGTCGGAATTTTAATACACATAGAGCTTTAACTCCTTCCTGGGATTCTTTATTTAAAGATACTATCACAAAGCACAATTTACAAAACAGCCCACTCGACGGCACCGTAATAATATCTCTCATACAGCCAAAAAAGAACTACCCAATCGCCCCGACACTGCATCCATTTGATAGAATCTATTCCCAAATGGCGACTGCGCGAACAGGTGCGCAGAATTTTCCCGCCAAGAGAAGTTATATTGCTGGTTGATTTATATGCTCTGGTTATACTATACCTATAGTGTAAATTGCAATGCTAGTTGAAATAAATTTTATAATCGGAATCAATATTGTTCAAAATATGGAAATTGTCAACTTTGGACTGAAGTTGAAATTGCATATATTGGTATAATAAGATGTCGTGTTATTTGTGTATAATATACATGATTTAAGTTCATGTTTAAACCTTTCAAGGTTCCTATTCGATCTTAAATTAGTTCCGGGAAGAGGGAGTACCTATGCCTTATACGCAAATATTGTGATCATCTCTGTTTTGGAATGACCTGTAAAAATAAAGAAACAATAATTTTATCTAATATACTGGTTTGCAGGGAAGAATATTACACAATACTTGTCATCAAACAGGTTAGAAATTACCAGCAAATAACTTTTGTAAACAAAAAATACAGCTTTGGGCAACAATCCAACTAACGTAAAGACATGGCTTGCTTCGACGCTGCCAAAAGAGAGAAATACACAATCATGTAAATAAATGTAGAAAATTACCTGTTTTTAATAGTAAAAAGAAATCTAAATATAAAAACCAAAAATTCGTGCTAGTAGTATAGAACATGCACCTACTTGATCAAGTAGAGAGAGAGAGCAAAATATTTTACCAAATTGGATTTATGTATCTACTTTCGTCAAACGACGAAATTTCTCTTGAAATTTGAGTGTATTGTTAGTATTGACAACCAGTATTAAATCTGATTTATTTTCCTAAATCTCTGTTACATAATAGGTGCACGTTCTCGCATTTACAAGGTCTAACACGGCAGACATTTTATAGTTAACGAACCCTCATGTTGTTAGGGTTATTATGCATATGATAGCACCGGAGCCATAATAGTGTAAAAGACAACGGTTTACGTCATGTGGGGGTGTATCGAACGAGATACCTAATTAATTTTACAGGTCATGAACAAGGGACTGCTATTCAAATATTTTCAAGGCGAGAGTGTTGCGAACGTGTGCATTTTGTTTACATTGTCCTTACGTATAATAATTGTGTACACCAATAAAAATATATCATAATTGATCGGTACAGTTGGTTTACTTGGTAACCGGACAAGAACCCCCCAGTTAAAAGCCCCCCGGACATTTACCCTCCCCCCCCCCCGATTTATACCCCCTGGACAAAAACCCACTCGGACATTAACCCCCCGGATATTCACCCCCGCCAGTACGAAAAACGCCCTGTATGAATACAATAAAAGAGCAAAAGAAAAAAGATGATCTGAATAGTGGCACATGGTGCATAATCTTAAAACACGGACTCGCTAGGATGCATGGAGGTAGCGCATCTTATTATTAGTTCACACAACGGTTTTATCCTTTGATTATAAAAATCTGTTATTTTTATTGTTTATTTTATATAGAGTAACTATAGTTTTTATATTTTTAAAGCTTTCCCGGAGTCTTCGGGTAAGGTTCTGATGCTTCCCGGGTCCTCGAAAAATCGATAAGTTGGTTTTTACGCCTGATTGCAGAAAAATTCTTTTTTACAATTTGTCGACGTTTCGACTGCTTTATTCAGTCTTCTACAGGACACTACAATAATACACTGAAAACCATTCAAAATAAATTAAACAAATTAAAAGATAAACTCATTAAAAACAATATTTTGGACAAACCCACCAGCTAAGTAACATTAAATGTAAAAATGGAATTAGTAAAGGTTATACATTAATCGAAACGTTGGCGAAGAAATAGTGTTTTAATAGCGTTTTGACCCTTATCCCAACTAAACTAAACCAAAAAGTAAAAATGGAATTTTTCCAAAAATGTATCTTCTCCCAAAAATACATAAAGCTAACAATCCTTTACGTCCTATAGTTAGCTTTGTAGGATCTCCAATTTATAAATTAACCAAATATTTAAGTAACTTTCTCCAATTAATTTTTAACAAAAATCAATAGTACACTCAGGACTCTTTTGATGTTGTAGACTCACTAAAAGATGTCGTTATCCCAGAAGGTTACATTTTGATATCACTGGATGTCGTTTCTTTGTTTACCAATATTCCAACTGATTTTGTGATAGAGTTAGTAAAATAAAAATGGGACTTAATTAGGGACAATTGTAAACTGTCTTTAGAACAATTCATTGAACTCCTAGAATTTTATTTCAACAATAACTATTTTAATTTTGACGGTCAGTTTTATAAACAAGTATATGGACTTCGGATATAGTTATGTCCAGTTTGGAAACAGTATGTATGCTCAAACTTCCATTTTCACTGCCTTTTTTAAACGTTACGTTGATGACGATGACATTGTTACATGTGTACCAAAAGATCAAGTACAAACTATACTTAATATTTTTAATAACTTTCATTCTAAGCTACAATTCACGGTTGAAGTTAATAATATAATAATAATAAGATTGCATTTTTAGATATTGAGTTAATCAGAACTAATAACAACAATATAATAACAGACTGGTACCACAAACCGACCTTTTCAGAACGACTTTTAAATTACAATTCGGAACACTCATATAGGCAAAAGATCAATATTATAAACAATTTAAAATCAAGAGCCATTAGATTATCTCACAAAAAATTTCATAATAAAAATTTACTATACAGGGTGACCGTATTTCGAGTCTTTGCATGGGGATCTTGGTTGTCTTAAGAGATAGGAGGTCGGTTAAATTGGGGCAAAGTTGCGGAATTTGATGCCGAGTAACATGGTAAAAAAATTTTGGCTGGCCCTTCTCGTTTTGAAAATAATGGGAAAAAACTGAAAATCGTCGTTTTCGTTTTAATTTTTTTAAACGAAAACGGATGGGGCTGGACATTTCTAAGTTAAACATTATTAAGGCACTTTTTTACAGGGTGTCTAAATGTGACATCACTCTGTAGTAATATTTTCTGCCTGATAAGGGTTGTTTTTTAAAACGGGTAAGGGTTGGTAATTATTTATTTCGACAAGGCCGAATATAATCAAGATCGAACTTCACTTAAGGTAAGTTAATTTTGGTAGATATAATAACGAGTTTTGCAGCCAGAAAACCTAAAAAACATTTTTCTTATTATAAATTTATCTTTTGTTTTTTGAAACTAAATTACCTTATTAACAAAAAAACAATTGCAAACAAAATTGACGGTATAAATTTTCACACGAAATTATGTAAAAACCTTTTTCTGGCCCTTTTAAACCTAAAATCTATCTGCTTTTTAATATTGGTAAAAAACTTCAACATAATTGTGAGTAAAATTTCAAACTTTTCTCAATATTTTCTCATAATTTAAAAAAAATTCTAGACCTGATGAAGGTCACGAAGTAGACCGAAAGCTTGGTATTATAAAAAGAAGTTAATATATAACTTTCTGGCTGCAAAACTCGTTATTTTATCTACTAAGTAAAACGACACAGCCGTAAACTAGCTATTTAGTAAGTTAATTTTCGTGAGCGTTAGCCAACTTCTATATAGATTTTGACTCCGGTTGCCCACCTGGTACCTGCTATCGTTTTCTTTTTACCGTCGCTGTACGCGAACGGCAGTCCGTGTGTAATTTAAAAACCACAAAAAAATATCGACCTTTTAGGATTTTCTCAGAATTTCTACATTTTTTAAATAATTTCTGTGGACAAGCAAAAAACAAGTAAATTTACGATATGTTGTGCAATTGGCAGCTGCGCACAAGTCTTGACCCGCGAGCTTACCAGCTGACTAGGAAAGCGCCGTTAAGAAGGGGTTTTAATGCAATTCGGAAAATAATTTTTTTTGTTGACAAAAATTTTTTAATTTCAGATTCATGTTAAGCAGTTTTTTTCTACCTATGGTTAAAATTTTTTACTTCATGACTGAATCACCCTGTATAGTCAGCACAATCCTATATATTGCTAAAATATAGTTACGATTATCGCCCAGTTTGAAAAAAAAAACAAATTACTTCTTACAAAACAGACGATTATTTATTTATTTCGTATTTTTATATTTTTCTTTGCAAAGCGTAAAGAGCTACTTGTTCCCTTTTTATGAAGGGAAATTTATGCAAGCAAGCTTCATGTAATAGGCCAGGGAAAATATAATTTGACCTAGAAAAAAATATTAACTGCAATTTTGTTTTATCATATCAAAGTTATAAGTAAATACGTTGGTAGAAACCAAAGATTAAACATTTTGAAAAAACGGAACCTTGAGTTACCTCAAAAAACACCTATTTTTCGTTAGAAATTTCGAGCAAAAATGTTATCTGGATTTTTTAGACTCTTTAGGTAAAAAAACTTCCCTTGCTAACATATATTAAGAAATTAAACATTTTAAGAATATGGAAGTAACATGGAAGTAACATGGAAGTAACAATCGGATAATTTTCTATTTCGGCAAAAGGCAAAAAGTTGTTATTGCAGATTATCATTCCCTTTTACCAGTGACTATAGAAGGAATCTATAGTCACTGCTTTTACAAATACAATGTAACTTATACAAAATTAAACATTTATCTGAGCCGCATGTACGTCAGCTTTCACTTCTCATTGGTATAGACTAGGTAAAAATATTAACTGTTTTTTTTGTTTAACTTTTTACAATATAACTATATTAAATCATATATAGCGAAACTAAACATTTATTTACGGCGCATATAGGTCAACTGTCACTTGTCATTTCTTTAGGAAAGCAAAAATATTAACTGTTTTTTTTGTTTAACTTTTTACAGTATCTATAACTAGGTATATTAAATCACATATAGCGAAATTAAACATTTATTTACGGCGCATGTAGGTCAACTGTCATTTGTCATTTGAAAATACTTCCGTTACCAATTTCTGTTTAATTTCAAAAAATTTAACAAGACTTAGTATCCACTTACAAAGTTTAACAAAAATCAGCCAGTTAATAATTTTGCTCTCAAAGACAGCTTCAAATTTCTTTAAAATGCGATTTCCGACGAAACAATATGTTTAATTTCAGAACAAACTGTTAATACTTGATTTTTAAGGTATTTATGAATAATAAAAACGCAGTTAATATTTTTGCCCAAAAAAAATATTACGCAAAATGTCATTTATACATCATTCGGATACTTGCGCACACGTAATCTGTTTAATTTATCAATCCCAACTTTATATACTTTACTTACTAATAAATTCAGCTTAAAATTCGCAGTTAATATTTATGCCGTCTTTAGTACAACAAGAAAATGTATTTTTCTAAAAAACGCCCACACGATTATGTTTATTTTGTATAAAAAACAATTCTGGCGTTCATTTATTACCAATATTTTGTGATGGCATTATAAAAATGCGGTTATGAATTTTGTCTAGGTTTCGTTATTTTTTACCTTAATTTCCCTGGCCTATAAAACATTATTTATAAGCAATTCACCTTCGTTTAAATTCATGTTTTATTATTATTATTGTAAATTAAGTTATGTAGCATTACCGATTCTTGGCATCCACAATTAGCGCTTATGGTATTAAAAATCATCGTTCAAGGTCGTACATAAGAGAATATTATTGATAGTCAAAATGTAATGAGCAAAATTCTGTATATTGCAAACCGATACTTAAGTCGTGAATTTAAATTTCTAGCTAAACCGCCATTCCGCCGTTAGTTCTGTATACATCCACTGCAGGCGCTGCAAACAGTGTTCAGCTAGCCCATACATGAGAGTTTCCTTTATAAGTGTGTGTTATGTGACAATATCTAAGCTCTAGCTCTAATATCTAACTAATTTAACTAAACGATATTTGCACAGAAAACTTCTAGTAAAGGGTTATTATAGTGGTTAATTGATAATTGAGGTTTAACATGCATTATTCAAATGCACAATGGTAATTAGGATCATCAGTACAAACACGCCTTTAACAGATGCGTTAATTTCAGTCGAATAAACCGGATATGTTTTTAAAATGACAGATGAAATATTGACGCATCATTTGCTACCGGAATATGGGGAAAATAAATGGTTAAATTAGATTATCTCTTGGAACTGTTTTCGCGTTGATTTAGTCAAATAAATCTTCTTCGGATTAACGTTATTCACATTTTATTACATCTAATTTTTACGGAAAACACTTTCATGTTATGATTTATATGGTTTATTCTACATTTATTTTTTCGTGATTTATATTGAAAAGCCCAATTGAAATTATGTACCGAAATATTTTGGAAATGCCCACTTTGAGTAATTAAGCCTATTAGATAAAAATGGTTCCTATAATTTTTATTTCCAAGTTACTAGAAAACATAATATTTCGCCAACATATCCGTCAGCTTTCCATAACTATTGTTCCATTAAAAATGCACAGATGGTTCGAAATGGAATTACATTGTTTTAGTTTAATTAGTTTTTACAATACGGTGAGATATTTATATATATTAACTAATAACAGTATTCTTATTTAATGAATAATTATTATTCTGTTGTTTTCCAACCCATCCAATCATATTTAATAAAACTAGTAGAAACCTTCAGAGTGCGCAATGAGATTGATCGATATTCGGGTTGCATAAACGCTTGTTTTAACAGTCAGGTCTCATTTTGTATATTTATATCGAATTACAAAAGTCAGAAAACCATGTTCTGGAAAGTCGGGCACACGGGTAAAATTTATGTGACTTGAGTAAAATTGCTGAACGGCTTATTTGAAACAAAGAGAATTATGACACTTTGCGAGTTTTCAAAAGAAACTGGCAAATTTATCGACGCAGGTGATACACAGTTAAATTTCGTTTTAAGTGAAAAGTCGTTTTCCAGAGACTTAGGGATACTAGATAACTAGAAACTTTTTGGTCTATATTCAAACTTCTCAAATTACTGGTACTTTTAACTTTTTCTGAGAGCAAGAAACTTCTAACTATACCATGGCTCTTATTAATTCGAATTAATTAAAATGTCTTTTAAGTAACTCAGTGTTGAGCTTCATTGATAGAATTGTATAACTTACATTAGCCAACGGAAAACTCTATAACTGTAACATAATATGTATGTTGCAGTAGTGCTTTACAAGAGTTCCTTCTTTTGCAGCTCCACTAAAAAATAATTAATCAATATATTTTCTTCTTTTCTTTACCTCGCAATAGATAATATGTAATGTTATTTGCGTGTCCTTTGCGATAGAAACAAAAAATTGCGTGTGTTTCTATGTGCCTTGCCAGGTTAGATTATTGGAAACCTGTCGATATTGGGCCCTGCTACCCTTTATGTCCGAATTTTATTTCGGTATTTAGCGGTTTCCCACCGGAGTTTCGTATAATCCCCGAGAAGTGCGAGAAGCCCTATAATAAGCCCGGCATTTCTTTTATCAAATCAATATTTCACTGGATTTACCTACTAATATACACAAGTATTATAGGAATCATCCGAAAATATTATACAATGCTTCCTTATATTTCCTAAGAACCTACTTACCAGTTTTCTACCGAAAAACTTCACGTTCCAAGTGGTCACGGGACTACGCTTTGACCGTTGTTAAACTATGTATAATATAATTTATCCCGGAAGTTCGAAGTTTTAAAGTACAAGTACATTATAGAAGCAGCTTGAAAGTTTTCATTTGCCGGTCTAGGACCCCCGCTCAGTATTTAATTGAGAGAAAAATTACCTCTTCGCTTACTTACTTGTTAATTGCTATTACTGTTTAACTTGTTTTCATCTTCCTAGTAAATTTACCTCGCAGCGCAACATACAGTGTGTCCGAGTTTTAAGTTTAAATATGGAGATATTGGAGATCTTGGAAATTATAAGAGATAGATAGATAGATAAATGAGGGAAATGTTGCGCCTTTTGGAGCCTAATACCAAAGTCTAGAGATAGTATTCTCTAGACTTTGCTAATACTATCGACTTTCTTCGCCGGGAAGGTAAACAAAATAAAGTGTGATGGTGACAATTGCAGCAAAATGCTTATACAGGAACAAATACCAGGATTAGAAGAAATATATAAAGGAAGAAAAATAAATACATAATATAAAAATATACACACACAGACACATTTATTTAGACTATTGCTTAAAATATAGGTAGGTATTAGCGTTGAGTGAAGGAATAACAAGAGGCGCATCTAATGCGCAGATTTCGAGCCAGATTCCTACGCTCCGGCCAACTGCTTTAGGGCGACTTAATCAACGAGAAACCGCATCGAGTCGTCTTAAAGTAGTTGACCGGGATCTATCGGCACTGACATTTGTGTCCCGGGCGACGCCTTAGAACGACACGATCGATGAGAAACCGCTTCAATTCGTTCTAAAACAATTGATCGGGATCTATCGGCATTGAGATTGTGGACTCGCTATTATACGTGACGGTAGCCCCTCTTATTATTCTTCACTCAACGGCATTAGGTATTTTGTATAATTGGGTCGATAGATTTTTACTACGTTGTAAACAACCCTTGGTCACATAGTCTTAATTACTTAATAAATTTAACTTTTCGTTACAAGAGTGACGATTATTTTATTTATTTCTTATATATATATATACATCTTTCTATCAAACCTGAAGCATCATATAATTCGCACCATCCTGAAGCACCTACTTATAGTATACGTAGGGGAATCCTGATGATGTATTTAGGAGTATATATGGTATGGCAGTACGGATTATGACAGATATACAACGATATTTTGAAAATTAAAATGTAGTATATATTTTACATACGAAACACACTATCCTGAAGCATGCATATCTTTGGTACTATCCTGAAGCATGCAATGTTGCCATAGTTAACGCTGATTTGTTGCCGTTTCGTCAGTGTTGCACCACATGGTTTATTATTTTCTTGCTTGGCAATTCAAAGAAGAGGGCCATCAATAAAATAGGAGTAATTTTTTGTATTGATATAATTTTATATTTAATTGTAAACAGGAATGAATGAATGCTTTCATAATTTCACAATTGCTTATTAACTGTCAACTACCTGTCCAGTCTTAACCACCCAGAACGTCGGGGTTTAAATGGACAAACTACCTGTCTTTTAAGATGAATAAGCAGTATTAGTGCTTTTTTAGGTGTTTGGATAGGTTTTACATGAACAAAAGTAATATATCTTTGGCTTTTGGTATTTTTATACTGAAAACTTGACCAAACATTTTTAAAAATTTATGCTTTTTTTAATATTCCATGGTTCGGATGTGGGTTGAAATTCGGCAATAAAAAATAAAACCATAGGTCATTCCACCGAGAGCAAAACAAGAATGACTATTCCCTATTTTAAAATAATCCAGGTAAACTTTAACGACGTATCTGTAAGACTCGGAATTTCCAGGGGTCTCGGTTTATGACAGAACTGTATAATTTATTAAGCACATACAAATTCACACTTCTCTTTTGTGGGGTTATAATAGTAACTTATGCAAAATACAAATCATACTAAGAAATTTGTATGATAGATAAGCAAGAAGATAAAACTAAAAACCGAATTTCCGAAAGTATGGTCACATTACACCAAACACATACTCACTCAATCACTGAACTGGCTAATGATTGATTCATTGTTGCAGTTTCATTTTCTCGCATTTATTTATAAATTACTATCATTTCAAACTCCAAACTACCTACCTATTTATGCCACACTACTCGAATGATCTTTCACATAATGTACTGCTTTAACATATTACAATAATATCAGGCTATTATATTAGATTTCAAACAATTTTAATAAATTTCGCCGATTACTCAATAATCATTTTATGGAACCCTGTTCATGTCATGATTAGCTGCATAATAATTATTATAGCGTTTTCATAAAAAGCATTTTGGCCATTAATTTTAATTATCTATACCGGGTGTCCTATAATTAAAGGAACATACTTAGAGAAGTGATAGAAAATGAAAAAAAAAAAAAAGAAAACATATGCCATAAGCCTTCTCGTTTTCAAAATACATGGCTGGCCCTCAAAGATTTTTTTTTAACAAATTTTGGTTCTTGATTTTGTAGATACTATTTGAAATAACGAGTTCAAATTTGACAAAATTAAATTTTAGATGGTGGGGAATACATAATAATATTTTGTCTACCGCCTAGACGACACCGGTGGCACCAGTTTGCCGTTTTTTGCCTTTCTGAACCAATCGCATTCGCGGGGCACATTATTTTGAATAAAAAAGGTGCTCTAATGCACCTGTTGGTCACGTTTTTTTTTTCTCAAAAACGTGCAGCTCAATTCTACCCTTTAAGATAAGAACAAAAGCTCGCATGCTTTATTTTGTCGAAGAAAATAATCTCCTAGAAAAAGTCAATTTTTTTAGATTTAACATTGGCACCCGTTTCTAAAAAAGTAAAATTTTATCGGGAATGCTCACATAAAAGTTCTTAGAACTTTTCTTATTTTTTTCATGAGTTCCATCACTTTTCAAAATATGTGCCTTTGATTATGGGACACCTGGTACATTAAGTTTTATACAATTTTATTTTATACAAAAAACAATTTACGTGAAAATAATTTGTGAAATAATTCCAAAACTGCTGTTTTTATTGACTTTAAAATTTCCGAATACTAACGACTATTTGATGTGAAAATTCGAAATTTACTATTTTGATTAATTCACATACGTTTTCGATCGAAAAAAGCTACGAGTTAACCAACGGATTTGTTTTTCGGCAAAAATTACATGCCTGACAGTGATTTCCAGCAGCAACGTCGAACGTGTGACTAGGTATAACCAGCGTCCAGAGAATAGTATTCTCTAGACTTTGGTATAACCAAAACATCGGGTTCGAGAGGCGATGAGTCATGGTCTGTTTCTTTAGAGCACGTGTTATTAGATCTTTCTGAAATCTAGGTGTCCATAGTGAGGATTCCCGCCTTTTTGAACGACCGGAAGGATAGTTGATTTTGTTTAGGTATTAATTATTATGCTGTTGTTTTCAAACGGTTTGCAAAATAGTTTCGTTTTAGTTTGAAAATTTCTATTTCTATTCCTTACCTTCTGTTAGAAATAGGGAATTTCTATTATTAGGGTTGTTTTATTTTGTTTATACTTCTTCGAAAATATTATGAGCCATTACGTACCTAATGTTCAATGTTTACTATTTCGGCACCTACTAAGATGAAATGTGTCCCGAATATACATACAAGGTGTAACTGAACTGATGGTCAAAAATGAAACCACGTATTCTTGGAGTCAAAATAAGGACACATCTTTATATATTTTTTTCTCCTACGGGCCATAGTTTTTTTTATACAGAGCGTAGTAATTTAGAGAAAAATACCCATATTTCTTAGTATCTCTAGAAGTATACGAGATATTTTCTTCAAACTCGGCGTGTCACATGAGCGGATGAGCTGTCAAACTTAACGTTGACATGAAGCTTCCGAGGCCCCCAGTTGCGGAGATACAGGGTATTACTAAAATTAATTAGTTCCAAAAAATATGAATACCCTGAATAATCGCATTTTTTAAATTTGTTTTGAGTGGTGAATCCAATGGTTAACACAAAGTATTTCTTAGTATTTTTCATATTCGCAGCCGTTTTTTAATTATTTTCAAAGAACGGCAATGCTGCAATAAGCAAGTCATTTTAAGAATAAATCTAGCAAACTGTGGATGTCATCTAAACTTTATTTAGGTACTAAATAAGTACGAAAGCAAAAATGATAATAAAAGAAACGCAATGCTATTAGAAAATTATTAAATGTTCGAAATGACCGCTGTCTATTTCAATACACTCAACTATGCGTTTCCGCATGTTTATTATTGCCATTGGCAAGTCCATAGCAAAAGTGCATGCCATTCAGTTCTTCGAATGAAAATATAATTTTTCACAGTATTGATACTAAAGTGCAAAGTTGACAGCCAAATGATTCAAATACTGCCAAGTTTAATTGACATCCACAGATTGCTAGATTTATTCTTAAAATGACTTGTTTATTGCAGCATTGCCGTCCTTTGAAAATAATTAAGAAACGGCTGAGAATATGAAAAAATACTAGAAGATACTTTTTGTTAACCATTGGATTTACCACTCAAAACAAATTTAAAAAATGTGATTATACAGGGTATTCATATTTTTCTGAAGTAATTAATTTAAATAATACCCTGTATCTCCGCAACTGGGGGCCTCAGGCGCTCCATATTAACCTAAAGTTTGACAGCTCATCCGCTCATGTGACACGCCAAGTTTGAATAAAATATAGTTCTAGAGATACTAAGAAATATGTGTATTTTTCTCTAAACTTCTACGCTCTGTATAAAAAAACTATGGCCCATAGGAGAAAAAAGTATATAAAGAAGTGCCTTTATTTTGACTCCAAGAATACGTGGTTTCATTTTTGAGCATAAGTTCAGTTACACCCTGTACAATGTACATATTATACAGTGCGAGTCTCTAACTTGGAATAAATTCAGTAAATCGAAGACAGTTTTTTTCGGAACCAGCTTTCTAAAATGATGGGTCTGTGCCACTGTGTGGTGAAACATATAGGTTTTTTTACAAAAAATACGTGATACCAACTCACTTAATCAAAATGATCTGGTCTGTACATTTTTAGATTTTTGGAAAGCTTAGAAAATCTTAGCATAGATTTATAAAATACATCATACCGCTACCGTGTCTAGTTTCCGTATTATTAGCCATGTTCCGTCAGTTCCATAATAAAACCCTCTTATTCTTATACCTAAACGCACCAGCAATTTAAATTGACCCAACACAGTAACAGAGTTGCCAAAATTACGCGTGCTTCAACTTAGTGCAGAATACCTTCAAATATATACAGGCATTCATAAAATACTACAAACAGCGCCACACGACCTAAGGGCCAATCCTTGAACTAAAACGACCGACCTGAAGCACTATACAGCATACAATAGCTTGAACGCTATCTAGCATCAAGGCCTAATATTGATTTATTCCCCTTCCTAAAACCCAAAGATGACAAAATAACTTTCGACCCGACAGCAAATAACATGGCAAGACCAACCTGAAGCATATATACGCTTCAGGTTGGTAGTGCCGCTTCAGGATTGTGCATACAAATACCTACTTCTGCTTCAGGTTTGTACGATTTCCATATATATATATATATATATATATATATATATATATATATATATATATATATATTTCTTTACGGCATCACCGAGCGTCCGCAATGAAAAATCTTAGGTTCACTCGGCGTCCGACGTCACCCGGCGTCCGATATACGGGCGCCGGGTGACCAACACCTGAAAATGTGCTAATCTACTTCTCTTCAAGGTTTTATATCGTTTGGACATAAATTTGGGAGGACGCTGAATGACGCCGAAATTGAAAAAATGTATAAACCACAGTTCAGGACTTGACCGCTATGCGGCGCTTTAAAATTCTCCTATATACATGGTGAATATAAAAATCACGGCTTAGGTCCTCCTGGCGCTGTATAAAATAATCGTAGTAGCGGCCTAACGAGCGTATTATATTACGTAGAATAACAGCAGGTGTTCATTCGGCACCGTATTTTTTATTTCACATCCCATTTCTCTATTTCCAATGTGACTGCGATGTGACCACGTGATTTGTAGTTTGATATTGCTGCAAATTCATACAAATTCGGACAACTGTGTTGCTGAATATTGAGTGGAATTCGGTAAAATATTATTGCCACTTGAAGTTAGTATAGATAATTAAATAGAACACGGGGTACAATATCAGACAGGTGGGTAGGCTACTGTTTCTGTTGTCATGGCATTTTAACCAGAAATTTATTAATCTGTAATTTCACTTTGACGTAACATGACCTTTGAGAAAGTAGGAAGATTTATTCTCCGAAAGCTCAGAAAACAAATTTGTTGAAGTTATTTTTTGAGTTACACGTTCAAAGTTTCGTTCAATTACTGTTAAGAAAATATTAATTTTCGAGGCAACTTGAAAAGGGTATCTTTTAACCAGTTTGGTGGCAAAAAAACAAATTAAAAAATTCAATGGATATTTCATTTGTGTTACTTAGGGCAATGTTGTCAAGCAATAATGGAATATATTTTTTATTAATTTTCTTGTTTTTTAGATATAATTAACCAACCAACCACTGTAATGTGGTTATCGGCGTTATTATAAAAACATTCATTTCTAAGGTATATTTTGGCGAAATATTTCATCCGCACTGTTTAAATTTTCAAAATTTGTTTGTCTCCTTTACTTCATGAATGCTTATTGGCATGCTGTATAAAAAATGTATTATATTTTAATGAGGCAACATTGATCTACAGGATGTGCCAAAAAATATACCGACAATTTGTAAGGGGTGGTAGAGGACATGAAAGCATTTTTTTTTGTTTAATAACCCGGTTACTTAACGATAGCTTTTATTGTGATTTTCTTGATAAACTGCAAGCCCAAAGGGGTGTAGTATATGAGAAATGAATCAGACAAAGCGGTGAGGAATAAACAATAAAATTGCAGGAACAGTGACATTAAAAAGGTACCGCTTACGTAATATAGCTGGTTGGTTTTCTTGGCTGGAATGGAAGCTCTTCTTGAGATACACCTCACCCTGCTCGAACTGGACGACTTCCTCTCTTGTACAACAGTCCCGTTGCAGCACGGCGCGTTATGATGGCCATAAATATTCTTACAACGTACTTTTTTTGTTTTTAAATGGAATGATGAAACAGCGTTTATCAAAAATAAATACGCATACGTTTCCTTCTTCCAATCGAGGAAACCAGTCTATTTTATTAAACGAAAACGTAACAAAACCTATGAACCGTTAGGGCTATAGAACAATAAAATGTTTTAGATCACACTCATATAACTAAATTAATTATCGATTTAGTTGGACACCAGTGTATTTCGTTCAACATTTTTTGTTTCAACTACGCTTTTTGCTCAGAGAAAAAAATTATCGCAATAAACATTCCAAAGCTGCCAATTTTAAGACCGTAGTATTATGACTTATTTACCTAGTTGGCATCAGAACATTGATTTTATTGATTTTTAATTCAAAATTTGTATTGAAAATGGATGATTATTTCTCATTTGAAGAACTTACCGATATCCACGTTGCTTATGGTACAGCAAATTGTAACGTATGAAAAGCTGCACCATCATTTATTTTTATTTATCAATGAAACAAAGTCCTCATGAACATTTTTTTGTAAATTAAATTAATTATTTATGATTGAAATGAACAAAATCCACCAAAACAATTTTTCTTTTTTTCCGTCGAAACGGCTCATTTTCGTGTTAATTAAACAAAAAAGGTTTGTTTTCATGTCCCCTATTTCCATCCCTTAAAGTTTGTCGATATATTTTTGGGACACCCTGTACAGTTGCAGTGAAGAACCATGATAAATGTTTCAAGCATAAATAACAAGCAATAACTTGATAACTGCTAGTTTTACAGGGTGTTCCGTAAATATGTTTAAAAAATTGAACCGTGTATTGCTTGGAGTATTTTAGGAAGGTTGTTTCAGAAAAAAATCCAATTTGCCTAACCTTAACCCTTTTGTTCTTTCTATCACAACTTTTTTATCTGTAGTAAAGTTTTAGAGTTCCACTTGGATTTTGCACAAAATTTAAAATCTCTCAACATAGTTTACGGCAACATTAATGCAGAGAAAAAATTAAAACCTGAGATTTTTTGAGCTTCTGGGGATCACCCCTGCCCTGCTTAATTTGAAACTAATTTGTGAGATAATTTTACTTTTCCAAAAATCCCGTATGCCTTGAAAATGATGAAAAAACGAATTTTCCACATCAGTAAAATGCCCTTTTTGTAGGTTTTACGACAATGTTATTAAGGAAACTTGTTCATTTTTCCCATTTTTTTAGAAAAGTGCGCTTTGTGGAGCTTTCACATCAAAATGTTATTAAGAAACTGAATAGGTGTGAAAAAATTCAAAAGCCAAGGTCGACTTTGATTTTTTCTGCTAAAAAATTAAAACGCACAAAAATCAAAGTAGGCCTAGGCTTTTGAATTTTTTCACACCTATCCAGTTTTTCATTGTGAACAAGTTTTCTCAGTAACATTTTGATGTGAAAGCTACACAAAGTGCACTTTTCTAAAAAAGTGGGAAAATGCCAAAAAAAAACAAAGTAGGCCTAGACTTTCGAAATTTCGCAAACCTACTCAGTTTTTCATTCTGGACAAGTTTTCTTAATAACATTTTGTCGTAAAACCTACAAAAAGGTATTTTAATGATGTGGAAAATAAGTTTTTTCATCCAAGGCATACGTGATTTTTCGTAAGTAAAATTAAGTCACAAATTAGTTTCAAACCAAGCAGGGCTGATCCCAGATGCTCAAATTTCAACTAGAATTTTTTTTGTTATTTACACCTTATATTTTGAACTCAATCTGTGGAAACACTGTATACAGGATGAGTTTTTTCGATGCCCACTATGGGGATCTCTGAAACTAGCAGAGCTAGAACAAAGGTTAAATGGGGAAAGAATTGCAGTTTTGAATGTTCAATCTAATGCCCCTTTTGGATTTTTAAAAAGTTCGTGGCTCGCTAGTTATTTTGAAAAGAGTGATTTTTTGATATTTCATCAGGTCTTTGTAGCTCCGTTATTTCTGATTGTACAGAAAAACTATATAGACAAAAATTGTAGATAAATTTGGGCTTAATAAGATAATATAATCCAATTTTTTATGTTGTTTGTGCTTTTTGAGATATGACATAAATTTGTGTTTTTTTAAATGTAAATCATAATTGGCTGTGGCCTTATCAAATCGGCCATTTTTTGAGCTTTCCAAAAATATAATACTCGGCATAGTTAGAATAACTGTGGCTAATTTTCTGATTTTTTTTTAAATTTTTACATAGTCAGCCATGGAATATTTTCATAATTACGTTCTATTTTATAATAAGACATACTTCAAACTTTCAAATATTTTGTTTTAGGCTGGTATCAAAATGTAACAAAATAAAACAAAAAATATCATGATGGAGCTCCACCACATAATTATTTGTCAGTAAGAAATTACCCAGATCAGCTCTATCCAAATAGTTGGAGAGGGAGAAATAGACCTATTTCCTGGCAGCCCCGATCCCCCGATCTGTCTGTTTTGGAATTTTTTCTGTGGGGAACAGTACAAAATAAAGTATGAGGCAATTGTTGAACTAAGAGCAGCTGTTTTAGAAGCAATTGCCAGTATTGACAGGCGCTCTCTAAGAAAGGCGACAAATTCAGTTTTAAAAAGATGCAATATTTGCAAAAATGATAATGGTGGATTGTTTGAACACCTTTTTTATTTTAAAAGGTGACCTTTAAAATAATAATAATTTGAACTTGAATTTTTTTATTTTTGTTTTATTTTGTTACATTTTGTTACCAGCTGAAAACAAAATATTAGAAAGTTTGAAGTATGTCTAATTATGACATAGAACGTAATTATGAAAATATTCCAGGCTGACTATGTGAAAATTAAAAAAAAAATAGAAAATTAGCCATAGCTCTTTTATTTTTTATAATAACTATGCCCAGTATTATATCTTTGGAAAGCTCAAAAAATGGCCGATTTGATAAGGCCACAGCCAACTATGATTTACATTTAAAAAAACACAAGTTTATGTCATATCTCAAAAATCACATACAACATAAAATATTATTAAGCCCAAAATTATCTACAATTTTTGTCTCTACAGTTTTTCTTTATAATCGGAAATAACGGAGCTACAGAAATCTGATTAAATAGAAAAAAATATTTTTTTCCAAAATATCTAGTGAGCCATGAACTTTTTTAAAAATCCAAAAGGGGCATTTATCTTTGTTCTGGCTCTGCTAGTTTCCGAGATCCCCATAGTGGGCATCAAAAAACTCACCTTGTATAAAAAAAAACAAAAAATAATAAATTTTTTAATAGGTATAACGTTTTTAATAAACGCATTGAAAAAACGTGGGGCGCATGCAATAGATAATAATAATAATAATTTGATGCACGCACGTAAGTCACTAACAGTTTATTGTAGGTATCTATTGCATTGCAAATACCTAATGTTTTCCAATGTCAGCTAGTCAGCTATTTTACTACACTCCTTACTATTATCTATAGCACGCGCCCCACGTTTGTCGAATATACGGAAGCGTGGAAGGGCCACGTAGATTTTTTTAAATTCAGATTTTTTCTCAAAATGTGTACTTTATTCTCAAAATATTTAGATTTTTCTTAAAATTAAAAGTTTTTTTTTACTTTTTTCTCGGAATTTTAAAATTCAGAGAATGACATTTTTCTCAACATTTTGACTTTAGTCTCAGAATGTTGAGATTTTTTGAGAAAAAAGACTGAATTTTAAAATTCAGAGAAAAAGTCTGACTTTTAAAATTCGGAGAAAAAAGTCAAAACTTTGAGAAAAATCAACCAAAATTTTGAGAATAAATTAAACATTTTAAGAAAAAAAACCTGAATTAAAAAAAAAATACTACGCGGCTCTTCTACGTTTCAGTACGAATCTTTATGGGGGCTAGGATTATTTCATATTTGTGTTATAAAAAGCATTATCGTGGGGACTGCCGGGAGCGGGGCAGCAGGCAGTGGGCCAAATCGGCACAGGCGGTAGGCCGGGGGGCGCTCAGGCTAAGAGGGCGGGGGGGGGGGAAAGGGCATCGCTCCCCCGCCCCCACCTAGCTACGCCACTGAGTAAATATGTAGAATATAATATGGCAATTGTTTTTGTTGTTGAAAGTCCTAAAATGCACCAAACAATACGTGGTTCAATTTTTAGACCTAGTCCAGTAGCACCCTGTAGAGCAACGCAAATATTTGACTTGCTCAGACTTTTGCGGTATCCCAACTCAAAAACGATCGAGCAGCGCTTTTTCTGGATATTAAAAAACTAGTTTTTGAATATGGAGCTCTCTGTCTATTAATGGATCCATTTAATCACATTATACGAGTATCTGTTACAGTCAGGAATGTAAAACATACCAAATTTTTTGTATATGCAGAGATTTTCTATAGAAGCGACTTTGCCACGAAACCATGTCAGATTGTAGCAAACCTCGGTCGTGTAGGTTTTAAATAGCTTCAATTGTTTATTATTTGTTGACTAGCGAGAATAAATAACGGGTGTTGATATTTCTGATATAGTGGAGCGAAATCGGGCTAAAAAGTCGCTCCGTTCTCGAAACATTTTTTTGAGGGTAGAACTAAGAGTCCTTTTTTATTTCGGAAAAACTGTCAAAATTGGCAATTTACGGAAATTGTGTTTTTTACGTTTCCATCGTCATATCTTTGAGAATAGTGGAGCTATCGACTCGATTTTCTTTAAAATTGATTTTTTTAACATATGAGCGCTTACAACGAATGCCATATTGTTGTTGTCCAATATTGTTTATTAACCACTTTAAATAGCAGCAAAATTGCAAGGTTATTTGTAATGAAATTTTCACTAAGCGAGAAACTTGTTAATTTGTGGAAGTTTTTATATACCTACATGCTGCTAGGGAAATGTGCCCAAAACATGAAACAAGTTTTTCGTAAAAAAAATTACCTATAGCGCCTATAGTTTTTGAACTGTCATTTTTTTTGTGGCGGGCGCTACTCACGTGGAACGCAAAATTAATCCCTTGCGTGAGAATATCCACGCGTGGCAGGCGTGTGTCAACAACTAACAACTAATGCGTAGTTTACATGCGCAAGTGAAACTATTACAAGTATAAAAATATCTTAGAGTACTTCCTAATAGTTTGCCAATGTAAACCCTCTCAGGGAGAACTCTCTGCTATAAAAGAGTAGGTACGTCTCTGGGAGCATTTACATAAACTATTTGGAACTACTCTTAGATATACGGCTTGTGATAATTTTACCTCTCCGTGTAGCATGTAGACTATTCTATAACAGATCGCTGGTAAAATAAATTGATAATTTTAGACCAAATAATGTGGGTTCAAGCAGACCAATAAAATAAAATAAGAAATAAAATAACCAAAATGGTTAATTTTTGGCAATTTTTGAGCAGTAATTACAGTTGCCGCAGGTGAACAAACAACCACCTGCTTATTTTATTTATCATACAGATACAGTTGCAATTTTTAGTATTACAGTTTTTGTCGAAACAAAAACGCTTAAACAACGCTTAACAACAAAAAATGCAAAGTTCAAAAACTATAGGCGCTATAGGTAATTTTTTTACCAAGAACTTCTTTCATGTTGTGGGCACATTTCTCTCGCAGCATGTAGATAAAAAATTCCACAAACAAAAAAGTTTCTCGCTTAGTGAACATTTCATTACACTTTTTATAACCTTGCAATTTTGTTGCTATTTAAAGTGGTTAATAAACAATATTGGACAACAACAATGGCATTCGTTGTAAGCGCTCATATTATGTTAGCTTCAATTTAAAAAAAAATATATAGCTCCACTACTCTTAAAGATATGACGATGGAAACGTAAAAAAACACAATTTCCGTAAATTGCCAATTTTGACAGTTTTTCCGAAATAAAAATGGTCTCGACCACAAAAAAATTTCGTAAATCGCCATTTCGTATACAGAGTGATGTACTTAACAACACCTATAGGGTCTGATCTAGTTCTACCTTGAAAAAAATTTTTGACGACTTTTTAGCTCGATTTCGCTCCACTAATAGGTTCTTTTGCAATTTAATTTTTCGGTTTCGGTTTGCTCGGATACCAGATTTTTTTATGCGGTTTACTCACACAACCGTCCGCCTAGGGTACCCAAGTAACATTTAAAGTTGCATAAAACACGTGAAGACGTTGTTGCGACCAAAAATACAACTTGTCTATAGACGTATCGTCCTTTTTACAACTCCTTTATGACTGAATATGGACGGTTGAAAACGAGTTTTCATGACTTTTCATACAACTTTTATCTGACTTAATTGGATATGACTTTTATAAGTCCATTAGGTCGTGTAAATTCAAAGATACCTTAACGTCATAAAGAAGTAGCTCTAAAGTTGTGAAGATCTCTATTATAATACCTTCCTATTACCAATTGGTCGTAAATATGGAACGTAGTGTTATATTGTGCAGTGTTTGCTTGTAATACAAAGACATTTCATTCTGTCTCGGCCGTAAGTGGCAAAAACGAAATTATACGTTGGTGATATTATGCAATAAAATATCTCGGTTTTTGACAATTGTACTCAACAGAACCTATTGAGAATTTTTATTTACTGTGGAAATTATAATATAGCTCGAAAATTTACAACGCGCCTTTAAAATAATGAAAATTAAAGGAAATGAAAGAAAAAATGTAAAATATGAACGTGCTTTCAATTAAAATTTAAAGTGCTTCAGTTGTACAGGATAGTTCGATATGTCGAAAATACATGTTTTCCACTCAAATTTCTATGATTTGTGCCCACAAATTAAATTCGAAGTTTTGCCACTTTCGTAAGACAAACATGGTTGTCCTATTTAACTGAATTTCTGATGGTAAACATGGCCGACGGTGCTTATATGCATTAAAATATTGGGAGCGCCACATGAACCCTAAAATGGTTTCTGAAAATACATGGCGTTTAAAAAAACTTCTTTAATCGTTGTGAAGCGGATATAATATGCAATGGTTTTCATTTTTTTACGTTGGACGCTCAGTGAACCTACAAATAAATTATGTGCCACGTGGACTCTTAAATAAATTCTCGAAATACAGGGCGTATATGGCCGGACGCCGCGTGAGAACGTTTTTAGACTGGACGCCCAGTGATGCTCTATATAAATATATATATATATATATATTGCAAAACAAAGAGCTGCTTATTTCCTTTTTATGAAGGGAGATGTATCCAAGCCAGCTTAATATAAAACATTATTTATAAGGAATTAATATTCTTTTAAATTATTTTATTATTAATATAAATTAAGTTATATTATCCGATTCTTGTGTTCTACAACCAGTACTTTCGTTATTAGAAATCATCGTTCAAGGACGCACACAAGACTTTCCTTTATAGAGTGTGTATTATGTGGGTACTATGTATTCGCATATATTTTGTTCAGTGTTTTTGGCTTTCAGAGGTGGTCTCTTATCAACATCGGTTGTGTAGGTGGCACCAATATGAGGATACAAGATAGCACGATATGACCAAGAGTTCTTTACCACGTTGTAAAAATCTGGGGCCCAATTCTACAACATCCCTACTACCCATATTTTGATAAATAGTCTAAATAAGTCTCTGATCTCCCACTGTATTTTATAGCTTTTTGATATAATCTACGAATTATTTATATTGCTCCAATTCTTATCCTGGTGTTTCCAATGCCTTTATAGGTTTTCGCGCAAATTTAATATAAGAGAGATATGATTGTTTAAAATTTTTTACTAAATTAAGAACATGTCAACTTATTGATTGTTAGTGCGATGAGCCAACATTTTTTGATTTCCTTACTAAAATTCATTGAAAATTATTAAACAACTGTATGTTAATGCAGTGTCAGTTGATGGAATAAGAAAACAAATGCTCAAGGTTTGTTTACATAGAGTGAAACTCTGTTTACCAACAGGCTAATAACAATTTTTAAATATAAAATGGTAAACAATTTAAACAATCACATCTCTCTTATTATTTGACTTTTATTAAGGTGTTTTAGAGTTACAAGACCTTAAACACCCTGTATAATTTTCATTTGGGATGTATTTGCTTTATCGACGTTTCCGCCAATAGCATTTTTATTTCAACTTAAAATAGGAGCTCGCGGGCATATTTTTGTATAAGACTGCCGAAATGTAAAGATGAAACACTAAATTCCGAGACATAGATGCACCCTCATGTTCAACTAGGGCATGAAGCAATAGATGGACGTATTGTTCGATTAAATCAGAAATCCATTAAGTTAGAATGCCGCTGAATTGTACCCGGTGAATCAACCTACATTCTATTTGATACGTCAACATCAAGCATGGCACATGGGTGTCCCATTGATATTGGTACAAAGAGCAACTGCCAAAATATTATGATTGAGCTTACGAGATACCGGTAAAATCTCATTGGTTACTGACATACAGATGAATTTTTTTTTAATAATTGGATTATGGCTACATCTCCTAAGTTAATCAAGCCCCTGAACTCAAATATGACACTATTGTGTCTCTGGGGATGGAGAATAAGCTGAAGATGTCACTTTCTAGATATCTCACAGAGGGCGCCACTTGCGCTCTCTTTGGCTATTACTCGTAACCTTTTTAAGGTTGTCTTTTTGATCTTGCAGGATAATCAGTTTAGTCCATATTTTCATTTTACAATTAATTAAAGTGTTATCAAGATAAAATCAACTGTGTGCCCCAAACACCCGTTAACTCCAAAATTCGAAAAATAAAATTTTCGCCTACCGCATTTAGATGTTACAGATAATTGTACATACAAAGTGAAGGGAAAAAACACTAAATGGGCGTTGTGTAAAACATCATTAGTGTTTTTGAAAGAAGGAGTCAAAATTTTGTCGAGTTCAATCCGTTTCAGTTCTTCCGCAGTGTCATATTTCAGTTCAGGAGCTTGCTTATTTTGGGGTATGTGTACCTACCCATAATAATTCAAAACAGGAAGTTTGACCGGTAGTTGTTAAACTCAATCCTAATATTTAGCAAAAAATATATGCAGTTGCTCTATATACCATTGTTAATGGGACACCCTGAATATAGTCTTGACCTGGCAAGTTTTTTTCACAATTGTTCGACACATGCGCCTTACCCAAATGTTTGACACGTGCTCTACTGAAAAAGAGTTGGTCAAGAAAATTTTCGGATGGATCAAAATAGTTAATCGATTTGTGTCCGTAAAAAGACTTCCTAAAATTCAATTTACGCGCCACTGTAAAAGTAAGAGTAAATGTACTTAAATTATATAAAATTAAAGCGGTATGAAGAAGATTACAAAAAGAAGAGTCAGCAAGCACTTAAAAAAAGTAACATGATACACGTGTTCCGTGCTAATAATTGGGAAACATATCAGTTGCTAATTATTTAGACTGCATGTTTTTCTCGAGGTCGAGGCAGACCGCACGCACATAGTCTTTTAGAAAAACACCGCTGATTGCCAAGAGCGTTGGACAAATTGTGGATTCACGGTATTGCTCCGTAATAGCTTTATCTGCGTGATTTACTAATTGTCCTACACTTGATGGGATTACTACGGTTTTCTAGAGTTTTACGTAGTACTTAAGCGAATGCTATCCTAGTTCTATCGGGAAAAGTCAAGTCGACCCTAGCCGCAAATGGCAACGAAGACAAAATAATAGTAATTGCCCCTTGGCCCCCTCCCCCGCTGAAACATTCAGATACTTCTGGGGTACTCCTAGTTTGGAGTATTGTGAGGGTAAGACTTATTATTATTATCATCGTTATCATTATCGTTATCTTTATCGCTATCGTTATCGTAATCTTTATCTTTATCATCATCATCATCATTATTATCGACTTAGCCAAAAGGCATTCGCACTTCCTCTACGGGAAACATTCACTCAGATCCCGGGTATCAGGGATACCACAAGGATATGTTTTGGACGAGACCCTTGTCGAGACTAGCGGAAAACTACCCGTTAGCCCTTTCTCAGCGGTTCGAAAAAATTATGGGGTAAATACAACGAAATGACGCGAAGATTCTAACTTTTTGAAAACCATTATATTATCTGACAAAAGACAATAGGTAATAATATTAGTAGTAATGAAAATCTTTCTATGTCTTCAACATTCTCCCACCTGAGAAACGTGTTACAAACACGATTTTCACTAATTATTAAAGATACATTCCGGAGATTGAAGCATAAGAAAATATAAAATTATGACTCTTCCGACTTCTTGACTTTCTTTTAACTATACGGTCGTCGATGAAACTCTTGAACTTGGTCCACTTACTCCCGCACAACCACTATCACAAAGTTTGTTGTGGTAGCCGACGACACCCTCACCGCGATGTTCATTCTGCTTGCTGAAATCAACACCCTCCAACGGGTAGAGCCGTTGAACTGGCGTCAACAGCTGCCCACGCCATGTAATCAGTCACACCAGTCGAACCTCGTTATGTCGCCCAGGTAAAACTCGACGACTCGTCCAAGTGGTCAATTCAAACGCTTGTCATTGTCGTTACCAAGAAGAACCCAGGGAGATTTTTCTCCGCGGTTTCTTGTTAGACCATGACTTTAGCTGCCCCAGGTACTCACTGCGGAAGCGTCGACATAGATCTTCTCTCCTCTTCTGTTTGTGACGTAATTTACGACAGAGATATTTTCTGTCAACTTCATCGCAGTCAGGTAGACCAGATTCCACCTGATCTCGCAGGAACATAGATGGTGTCAAGGGAACTACCTCAGTTGTATCTTCTGACATATAACAGCCTCGCAGTCACGCAACAATGTTTGAAGATCTTCATAGCTGAGTAAAGCTCGACCCAGCATCTTCCGTAACAACTGCTTCAGAACACCAACTAGGCGTTCCCAAAATCCTCCCCACCATGGAGAATTAGGAGGGTTGAATCGCCAGATAATACGATCCACAGTAGTCTCTCGAACGATTTCGTCCCAATTCAAAGAATGTAACGCGTTCGCGGTTCCCCGAAAATTACTACCGTTATCACTATAGATAGTTCGCGGTCTCCCCCGTCTTGCCACAAATCTCCATAACGCCCGCATAAACGCATGCGTGGTTAAAGCCGCTGTCAATTCAAAATGGACTGCTCGACAAATAGCCCACGTACTTGAAAAAAAAAACATTAATAAAATTAAAAAAATTCACTTTCAGTTAAAAAAATACGATGTAGAGGTTGTACCAAAAAATTGGAAATAATTATTTTATACCAGCAAAATGTATACAAGACCAAAAAATGTAATGGGTACGGCTGTTCTATTTTATACACACTAGCTGTTTCAGTTCTCCTTGTTTGGAAAAAATTCTAGGGGTTGTTATTTTTTTTAAGTACCGGTTGCCTCAACCTTATTCCAAAGAAAATATTTTTTAGTCTCCCCAGAAGAAAGCAGATAATGACGATATTTTTTATACCGATTGATCCAAAAATATATAAGGTTAAGAATAAACATTGGTAGGCAAACGCGGCTCTACTGACAAGACAAAAACACCTTAGTCGACAAATAATGGTCAATAAGAAGGGCGCGTGATTCCACTGCGATATCAGTTCGAGTGCTCCAAAATGCAAGAGAAGATGGAAACCGACGAACATCATGGCTGCAGCGATCTCCGCAGTGAGTGACGACATAGTCGAAGTTTGTGAACAGGCTTTTCGCTTGCTAACAAGCGGTATGGACATGACGACGCAAGAGCACTGGCTGAAGCTAATCAGCAGAAATATTAGACTGGTTGACCCCGTAGATAAGCATTGATATCGCACTAGTGCGTGTCCCCATTTCACGCAAGTTTTGAACCTGGATGGGTTGACTTTCGAATGACTTCCTAAAATCGATAAGTTCGAAAAGTTAAACGAAATATCCGTAAACGTGTACGCCCTAGAGTTAATATGTGAAGATTCGCGTATATTTCATACTGGTCAGGTACGGTTAACTAAAAATAAGATGGATCGACGCGTCGTTCAGGATCAATATTTCCCGAATATGAACGATTACTAGTCGCCTCCCGCGAGAGACGTCGCAATGACAGATATAAAATATCATTTCTGTTGGATTAAAAATTTATCGCGTCGAATTTCCAGGCATACGAATAAACACAATGGCAAAATGTTCATATGTGACAGATGTCTGAATTATTTTCAAACTAAAAGAAAATTAGACGACCGGGCGGTTTACTGCCGAGAACGGAATAATTACCAGGTAACGTTTGCCCAAAGAAAAATGTAACCACTTTAAAAACTACGTACATAAGGAACGTACTCCTATCGTCGTGTACTCGGATTTCGAGTCCACACTAAAACCTTATCACGACTCCGAGCCGATGGAACAGATTTCCAAGTATCGGAAACAGGAGGCCTTCAGCGCTGGCTTATATTTTAAATGCTCCTACGACGACTTTCTACAGAAGCTATCGACAGCCGGATTGCATGTCTTCGTTTGCGGATCAGATGGAGGAAATCGCGAAATTCGTCGAGTCGAAACCTACAAACGTTGAACCAATGAAGGAAAATAGAAGTTTGAAAAATTACTCGGCGAATTCTCATATTTGTGGGATGTCACAGGATGTTCAACATTGGCTGACCATATCGAAACATCGCGAAGTTAAGACCACTAAAGCTTACGTGTGTCTGTTTGTCTGTCTATCAACAAAGACTTTACATCTAGTATTAGCAAGCCAGCTAACTGATGACTCTGTAGTCACTTATACAGCGACCAGGAACAAATTTTATAAGCGCCAATAAAAAACTTCTTTCATTTGAGCCAACACACCCGATTAAATGGCATTTTATCCCTCCAGGAAGTCCGCACTTTGGTGGATTGTGGGAAGCAGGGATCAAATCCGTAAAAGGTCATTTAGCGCATGCTGTCGGTAAGAAAATTCTTACTTATGAAGAATTTTCTACTGTTATATGTCAAATAGAAGCTGTTTTGAACTCATGACTATTCACCCCTCTTAGTTCGGATCCTAATGATTTATCAGTTTTAACTAATTTTACGAATATTATTAACATTTACTTTGTCATACACAAACATTTTAGTAGTATCAAATACCATTATTAATCTCATACAGTTTATATACTAAGGTTCACCCAGAAACAACGTCATTTGTTGTTCCAATTTCAGTTACTCCACAACGGAGTGACAGCTTGTAACTTGTCACTCGTTCTTACAATTTGACACCCTCCACACGGGAGCGTCAATCGTTATTGTAATCTACTTGCAACAATATATTCTCGTATATTGTCTTCGAAGCTGCTCTTTATTTGCCATTCGCGTAACCAGTTCCCCACTTCGCAAGAATTGTGGCATCTGGAGAAGACAGCCAACCTAGGAGAAATATCAGCAGAAGACAACATCCTGGAGGACATACACGTGGCCAGTAATAAAATTGCAACAATTCACCTATCCTGAACCCCCAAGCGCGCGGCTTTATAGGACAATAGAAATCAGAACACAAACGCCACTATAAGTAGTAAGTATTTTCTTTGTATTGTTGGGTTTCGCTGATTTCTATATTTCCAAACTTCGTAAGCCTTATTCTCTTTTTACAAAAATCTACACCCATTTAGTTCTACCACAAATAGCCATCAAACCATCAACCTGCTCATTAAAAAACATTGGTTCTTCGATCCGAATTTACTCCTATTCTATTTTTGAAGTTTAAGTTTCTATTTAACAAACGTATCTACTGTACCAGTTAATCACGGTATTAGATTTATTAACCAATAAATCATTTAATTACTACCGCTCGATTTAATGTCAACACATACATTTAGAAACGGTTCTCTTTCTTTTTATATTTAGTTCTACCACAAGTAGCTATCAAATCAACCTACTCGTTAAAGATCACGTGGTTTTGAACGAGATTTTGGCTAGGTAGATAGAGGAAGACATATTATGGAGCAGAAGAGAAAACTTTGTACAGTACTTAGAACAGCTGTTTCAAGAGCAACCAATGACTAGTACGAATTTAAAGTTTCCTCTGCGGCTGGCGTACTGATCCAGCTGCCCTAGATCGGCTCGCCAAAGATCATCCAAACCTTTAGTAATAGTTCTACGCCTAGGGTAAGTTTTTCGTATCGGTTTATGTAATTCCCTAATCAGTTGAATGCTTTCCACGGTATACTTGGAGTTCATATCGAAAATTGCTGACTAAGTTATCTGATAACTTTAGCTGCTGTCAGTTCATTTAGAATGGCTACGATTTCGTTGTCCCGAGACGTGTTCCCGGCGTTTTTGATTGCCATCAGGAATCGCAATCTGTCAACTAATTCGTTGCCGTTATCCCAAAATATGTACTCCACCAGTTTTTCGCTATAAGTGCATACTTTTACCGCTCACCCCTTCTTGTAAACGCGTTCTGCTCGTAGATTCTTCGGGTTTTATCAGTGGTCTAATAATATGCACGTACTTGAATCGACTATTAATTTACCAGCGCTGTTCAGATGTTCTGATGTTTGAATCAGATCGTTACGATTGGAAAAGTCCTTTGGTATCTTTATATCTTCTGTCACCCACGACTATCTCCGCCGTTTTCTGTCGAAATCTAAAGCTTCTTTATTTTGAATCGATTTCGCCATACTTGGGCCTATCAATTTGGGGCCAATTTGGCGCATTAAATTTTTTAATGTTCGATCGATCTATTGGCGGATATGCTTTTAAGTAGTCTTTAAGAACGGTAGGAGAATACTGAGATGCGTCTTCGAAAATATCTTTTTTATTCTCGTCGGGTGGAAATATTCGGGTAAAATCTGTTTTTTGTTTCTATATTTTTCTCTGGAAATCTGCTTTTACCTTTTAGATGCGATGTTGCAATGTTTCCACCTTTTTCTATACTCTTGTATCGCTGCTTTCTCCATTTCAACTTAATTTTTGATTTCATTGGTTCGATCATTGGTTCGATCTCTAGAATGTCTTTTTTATTTGCAACGTCACCGTCACCGTCACGTCACCGATTTGAACATTTTTTCACAGCCTCATTTTGAATTTTCCTAAGTTTAAAGCCGTGTGTTTTTTCTAATCGCTCGTGCATGTTCACAGCTTTTCTTTGCGCGGTGCGCTTTTTGAATCTGGTCCTCTGACGTCAGCGGCATGTTGACCACTAACGTCAGAGAAGTACTCACAGCCTTATATATTTATCGAAACCTTTCCTATGCCGTCCGTTTCTCAGGCTAAAATCCTTTACGATGACCAGAGTGCCATAGCTGTCGTTCCAACATTGACAGGACAATTTTTGAAATCTTCGTACGTGACGTCTAGCGACACTTGTTCCTCGTAAACGTGATTCAGATTTTCGTCGTCACGACCAACGTTACAATTATCGCGTTCTATATAGTTTCTTCGCAATTTTCGAATACGTTTGGCTTAGATAAGCAACGTCCACCGCCTTGTGTCGCCCCCTAGAATAAAATTCGCTGATTTTATTCTATCTATCAAATACGAATATTTTTTGTCAGAGCATCCGACGGATCGATGACGTCATCGTTTATCGTATTCGGAAAGAAGTCGATGCAACCGACTTTTTTACTAAATCTTGCAGTAATTGATATTTCGGTTGGTACAACGATTTGCTATACAACTAGATATATTAAAATTCCAAACCGTTTTCGCTGACTAAAGAGTGCGTTTGTTTTACCACACCCGCTAGGTCCACACAAGATTGCCCTAAACGAATCTGATAGTAAGGTACAGTGTTTTGATTTTACCGTGCACCATTTTATGACATCTACATTTTCGATAGAGAGACAAACTTGCTGTTGCTGAACTTGTATGTTGCTGACTGAATAATTCGGCGTGCGACTTTTCAATAAAGGTAGGTGATCGACCCCCCCCCCCAAATGAAACAATTTTATTTTTTTTGGTGGAAACGTCTGCCATAAATCCCTGTACGTCCACTACGGCGATCTTCATTTTAATAAGGACCTTTCTACCTCAACCACCTTATATACGATTTCGATATTCACAATCTACGTTGGGTTCGAGAGGAGGAAATGTATAAAAAAAACAACGATTATACTTTATTATTTTATTAGGTCAAGTACAATACCTTAAACCTATTTTTTATTAAAAAAGATACTTATGTTAAAACTAGTCATCTACATAAGGTCCCCCCTACTTCGCTTAATGGTAAATATTCCATAGTACTATCGTGTATTATAATACAATAGTAGAGTAGGATAGGGGTTTCTAAATCACATTTGCCCTTGAACTCTAGAGTTCAAACTTTCAAAGTCAAATTCCAAGGTGGTGGCATATAGGTAAACAACGTCTAGACGTCCGGCCCAAGTGACCATGTACCTGTAGGGTAATTTGCATAATTTATTTGTTATCTGAATTTAGAACCCAATTTAGATACCAGGTAGATTAATTTTTGACATCCCATTAATTTTAATTAAATGCAATAACAACTAAAACGTGCATTCCTATACATTTTTGTAATAAACATAGCTCCAGCAATCCACTTTTATTTACATATATGAGAAAGAGAGAGATAGCGATGTCGGCCTCAAGTGTCCCATAATCTGGGTACATTCCATATGAATCTGATTAATTAATTTAATAAAAATACCTAATGCAATTAGGAGTTCACCCCACCCCACCATTAATCCCCACCAACAAAATTGAATTTTTAAATAAAATAATACCGAGCTTCCTCAGTTTTGTATACGATGTGTAACAGTATAGACTAACATGTGGATGTGTTATACGAAATATCCTGCAGTACATGATCTACAAAGTGGTGTTGAAAAGTTAAGACAATTTTTTTCCAATTTAAAATTTGATGCTGAACATGAGGCGATATATGGAGGTGGTAAATTTGTACCAGAAGAAGAGTGTATCGAGCGTGCAGAAAGGTATGTAAGTGCTCTGGAATTGTGTGAACAATTTTTGGAAGATAAGGATATAAAAAGTTTTGCTTTGGGGCTCAAAAAATTGGATTTGGATAGTAATTTAAAGGAAATAGGAAGATATATATCAATTGAAGACATAGCCAGCGTTTTGGACATTAACACGCTTATAGATATATTTTATGACAGTGATAGTGATAGTGACTAGTGTAACAGATACTCTCATTCATTGTATTTTTATGAAATCTACAAATTTTCTAGTTTTAAAACTAAGTAGATAATAAAGTGTAAAATGTCTGAATGCGCAAACATTGATTATTCATCAGGAAGAAAGAGAAAATGTTTGGTTAAGTTCGAAGACAATTACTCACAATTTATAAAAAAATACAAAAGTAGAGAAGCAGCTTATCTTTATGATTTATATCAAGCTCAACCCCAGTTGGATGAGAAATATCAAGCCTTAGAAAAACGCTTTGCAGATTTAGATGAAGAAACCTCTATATTCAATGCAATTATTTTTGAATACAACTATAGAATTTTTAGAGAAAATTTATATTATCAAATTACGCACTTAGATATTGGATTATTATTTTATACCTGTAAAATAAAATAAAATATATGATGTAATAAAAGATTTAGTCTAAAAGAAAATTATTTTTATTTTTCATAATAAGTATAATTATATTATGCAAGTTGATTCTTGCCAATCCATGTGTTATTAGTACTATCCATCCCCAACCATTTAACATAGAGTTTACTTCCTTTTTTTCTTACAATTTTTTCAATTAAATATACATCAGGATATTTCACTTTTTGAAGTTCTTTTTCATAAAATCCTCCTTTTATTTCAACACCTTTTTCATCTTCTAACAAATATGTAGTTGGATTGGTGAGATTTATCCTTTTCACTTTAAATATTTTGACCAGTTTGGTGTATATCCCTTTTTAAAAGCTTCCCTATGTTTACTGATGCGCACATAGTCACCAGGTGAAAATAATGTTCTGATATTAAAGGTTTTTGGGTAAGTATATACCTCTTTCAATATTGATTTTTCATTGTTTTTATTAACGCTCTTAGGTTTAAATGATGTTGTTTTATGTTTTGTATTATTATATTTATCGACGATTTCTTGTAATATGGGTATCCATTTATAGTTCCCTTGTAAACTAAATTGTTTCCACATTGAATTTTTCAGAGTACGATTAACCCGTTCTACAACACTAGCTTTCATATTCGAAAATGAACTGTAATGGTTTATTTGAAATTCCGTCATAAGTTTGCCAAATTCTTTATTTTAAAATTCTTTTCCCATATCAGTTTGAAGATTTTTAGGTGATTTAGAGAATACATTGATTACAACTAAAATATATCTATTACCTTTATTAAATTTAGAATAAGGAAGCATTTCAACCAAATCAGCTTGCCAAAGATCATTAAGACCTTTAACAATTACACGCCTTCTCTGATAATGTACTCGTGCTGGTTTATGAAGTTCTTCAACAACTTGCTTTTTAAGGTCCGACATTATTCTATATCTATTGAACACTTTATCAATAATTCACCATAAAAGCTCTTCAAAGGTTTTGTACCCACTGATTGGAATGAAATTTTATCTTTTAGATGTAATTGTGTTCCGACAGGATTTGAAATTTTCTGATCATTTATTAACAAAATTATGCTGCTGGGAAATTCAGCACTTATAATATTACATTCCTTAAGAGGAAAAATATAGCTCTCCCTCTGATCTTGCAACAAAGCGTAGTTTTTAGTGTTTTTGTTAAAATCACCGATAAATGGTAAAACTAAATTATAGTACAATTTAACGTTCTTTATATCTACTACATTGTAAAGTTTGTTAGAAGATGTTGATGATTCATCCAAAGATTGATATCCTTTTTTAAATATGTGCGCTCCAAATTTATCGATTGTCATTATCACTTGAATGTTCAATACATACTAAGAAGATTTAGATTTAACATTACACTTATTGAATAATTTTTGCCTCGCGAAGTTCCTCGACAATAGACATCATTTCATTATGGTGACCAGTATGACCAGCGATTTGAGATGCCAGAAGTAATTTTAGTCTTTCGACAATTTCATTGGGATCATTATAATATACATAATCTAGCTTTTTGTTAGATAGACTCATCATACCTCCTCCTTTCTTTGATCGTGTAACCGATCTTGTAGTTGGTCGCGGCAGTGAACTAGCAGACATTGATCTCTCTCTGAGCACAGATGGTTCTACTAATGTTCGTAATACTTCATTTTTTAAAATATTCTTTTTAACGAGCCACGGTCGCACAATTGTTATATATTTGGAATTCAAAGAGCCCTGTACTTGTTCGGCAGGATCATTGTTTCGTCTATATGTCGAAGTTTTATCCAAAATATCCATATAATTGTCCAAGTCTGCATTTGTATACCCCAGAGGGTTTTGTTTAAACAATAACTCGTAAAGTCCAGGTGTACCTTCATACAATCGTTTCATATCAGGTTGAAGTGTATTTTTCCTAAATATTTGAATATCTTTTCCAACAAAATCAACTAAAGCGTTTCCTATCAAAAATTTGCCTGTAGGTATATCATGTTTTATACCATATAGGTAATCATAATCTGTAGAGGTTCCTCGTGTCTGTCCATCAATGTAGGTTCGTGGAAGAGGATTAAATTCTTCAAGCCATAATTGATAACCAGGTTGTCTCGATAAATCCTCAAAATATTGTTCCAAAAACGACAATCCACCGAAAGGTAATAATGGTTGTAACCGTTTATCAACCAGTAAAGAGCTTCGTGGAGATGAAGAAGGGATTCCTCTAAAACTTTCCCCCTGTTGTTCAACTTTGGGTTCAATTTTAGGTCTAATTTTAGGTTCTTGTTTGATATTCGAAAGCAACTTCTCTAAAGGCTGGGTTATTGGTTTATACTCTTCTTCCAAACGCCTCTGAGTTTGTGACTTATCTGAACGTAAAGAACGATATTTCTGCTTTAAAATTTCACGAGTTTTTACCAAATCTTTTGCTAGTTGTTCATCCATCTTCGAAGTGATTATAATGTACTGTTTACTACTACAGATTAATGGGATTATATATGAGAAAAAAATTGATCGAAGCCTTTTCTATAGCGCCCATTATTTAATGCACTATCTTTATCAATCACAATAAATCCATATTCATCGTTCCAACACAAGGAACATAAATCCTTAAACTGATGAAATGTCATATCTACATTAACATGATCATCATATATATGTTTTAAATTCGTATTATCTTGTCGAAATATTATTAATAAATTTGCATTATCTCTTATTAGTTGTTTGGGAATTGCAGTATAAGTCTGGCATAAATAAAAACAATCAGTACATTTATGACGCCCAAAACAAAAGTAATTTCTTATAACGCTTTGACTACAACACACCACATCATCAAATATTATTAGAGAATTTAATTTTATATCGTTTGGCGACACTATTTCATCTTCCTTTTCACTTTCAAAGTATCCAATTTTTCTAAGAGGTTTGAAGACTTCACGTAGGTATTGATATTTTGACTGATTTAGAGATTTTGAATAAATATATATTTTTTCAAAGCGTAAACCGTGAGGTTCTTCTATTAGACTAATCATAACATTTGTCTTGCCACAACCGGAGGGTCCGATAATTAAAGCTCGCTTACAATTTCCTGGGAATAAATTTCCGTGTTTCCGGAATGTAGCTATTTCCAAATCATGGTTTTTAACAGGAAGAGAAAAATTTTGTTTAACGATCTTCATGCTCACACTTTATATACTAATCAAAACACAACCCATGTTTACATATTTAAGCGATTTCATATAAAATATTCATCAGTTATATAAGTATGTCCTCCTACGATGGTTTGGTTAGTTCCAAAAGATTATTCGGTAAGAAAGGTTCCGGACTTCTTAATAAATTCATAAATAAGTTGCCGGTGGAACTACACTTGCCGTCATACAATTTTTGCGGTCCTGGGACCAAACTCAAAAAGAGGTTATTAAGGGGGGATCGCGGTATTAACCCTTTAGACGAAGCTTGTAAAGAACACGATATAGCATACTCAAAGTTTGAAGATTTAGAAAATCGACATTAAGCAGACAAACTATTAGAACAAAAAGCTATAGAAAGAATTAAATCAGGTAAAATAGGAGAGCGGATAGCTGCTGTAGGTGTTGCGGGTGCAATGAAGGTAAAAAGAAAATTAGGAATGGGTTTACGAAATAAAAAGAGGAAAACTAAAATAGGAAAAGCTATATCATTTAATGATGCTGTAAAAACAGCAAGAAATGCAATTATTGGAACAAAACATACAGACATTAAAAAAGTTGCAACATCAGCTTTAACAGCATTAAAGCGAAAACGAATTAAGAAACCTAGAGGACGTATAATAAAATTCCCAACATATCAAGGGGGCTTACTACCCCAAATTCCTCTGTTCGCGGGTCTGTCAGCATTAGGAGCACTAACTGGAGGAGCGGCTGGAATTGCAAAAGCAGTCAACGATGCAAAAGCAGCAAGGGATACGCTAGAAGAAGCAAAGAGACATAACAGAGCCATTGAACAATTAAAAGTTGGAAAAGGACTTTATTTAAAACCTTACAAACAAGGTTACGGTCTTTACTTAAAACCATATCAAAAAAACTGCTAAAAAGACTACCACACCGCCCACTCACCAATATTGATTTGTTAAAATATGTAGAAATAATAAAAATTCCCTATTTTCGAAATGTGTTTATGCGTAACCAATTACCGAAAAAAATAAAAAATACGAATCAGGCATTATAAATTTAGATGATGATCGGGGAGACGGTACTCACTGGACATGTTATATAAAAAAAGGAAAAGATATTAATTATTTCGATAGTTACGGGAATTTGAGACCCCCTCTAGAAGTTATAAAATATTTCTTTAGCGATGGTAATAATAATATAACAATACAATTATGACCGATTTCAAAAATATAATTCTAATAATTGCGGACATTTGGTTTTAAAATTTCTTTATAAGAATTCGACACGGTGCTAAGTAAGTTAGAAAAGAGTTGGTTGTACAAGTAGTATCATGTCTTTCACATTAGTCTTATCAGGTACGACAAATGTATTGTCAGCTAATTTCAACCCACCAATTTATTTAGATGATGGTGAGTACGTTGTTGGTTTAATAAATTTTGAAACATTTAACGCAATTCCTAATATCGACGAAAGAAATAATAAATTTACTTGTGGACATGTAACAATAACTATACCCTCCGGTGCATATGAGTTAGATGATATAAATAAATTTGTACGTGAGGAATTAGAAACTATTGATTCTGTTCTGAGAATTTCATCTAATAATAACACACTCCATACCATTATTGAAAATGGGAAACCGATTCAATTTGATGATGGATCAATCGGAAAAATTTTAGGTTTTAAGAACGGTATTCTAGAACCAGGAAAACATGTGTCGGATTATCCAGCAGAAATAATTAAAGTGAACGCTATATGTATCGACTGCAGCATAGCGGCAGGTTCATACTATAATGGTACACCGGTCCATATTGTTCATCAATTTTTTCCTAGCGTAGGACCAGGTTTTAAAATTATAGAAACACCTCAGAATATTATTTATTTTCCTGTCAATGTAAAAATTATAAGTAATGTCAATATTCAAATACTCGATCAAGACGGAGATTTAGTTAATTTCAGTGGGGAAACAGTTACGATAAGACTGCACGTGAAAAAAAATTCAGAATAATGGTTGTAAGATATAATCTACATACTAAACAAGCTAAAGTTTATAAGAAAACGCGGCATCCTCGTCAAGTCAGTACTAAAGTTTATAAGAAAAAGCGACAACCTCGTCAACTTAGTACTAAAGTTAATACCAAGCGGTTAACACGTAAAAATAAACTTTTTGAAATCTCTAGGGTTTGCGTTAGTTAAATAATGGAATACCTAAATATAAATAAAAACTATCTTGTGGACAATTCTGTTTGGCGAAAAGAATTACATACTTATGATTCACAGTCTTCGAAAAAATTTGAATACAATGATGAAATTATTATTTCTATACAGGAAATTGGTAAATATACTTTACCCTGTGAAAGTTTTCCATACATCGAGGGAAAATTAACAGATCAGAATGATGAAGTTTCAGCAAAATTAGAGTTTGTAAATAATGGAATTGCTTTCCTATTCAAGGAAATCCGGTATCAATTAAATGGTGTTACTATCGATTCCGTTAGGGATGTTGGTATAAGTTCTACAATTAAGGGTTATCTGTCTCACACAGAAAATGAAGTAAAAAAATTACACAATGCCGGTTGGTTGTTAAATCAAGAAAACACATTGGTTGACTCCAAAGGACACTTTAATGTGTGCATTCCTATGAACACAATAATGGGATTTTTTGAGGATTTTAAAACGGTTCTTTTAAATGCTAGGCAAGAATTAATTTAAGTTAGAACAAACGATCATAAAAATACGGTCATCAGCACAGACCCAAACGAAATTCCAAAGATAACGGTGTCGAAAATAGAGTGGGTTGTACCTCACGTCATCGTTGATATAGAAAGGGAATTATATTTTACAAAGCTAATTAATAAAGGAGATGAAATTTTTATTGCATTTAGAAGTTGGGAACTTATAGAATATCCGGAGTTACTGAAAACTACCAGACATAATTGGCCTGTAAAAACTTCAACAAAAGTTGAAACACCGCGTCACGTGATTGTTGCATTTCAAACAAACAAAAGGGGAAATGTTACTGCCGATATGAGTAAATTTGATAATTGTAACCTTAGAAATATTAGAGTGTTTTTGAATTCAGATAAATATCCATACTCTCATGTACTTGGATTTCAAAAATAATAAGTATGCCTATCTCTATGAAATGTTCACGTCATTCAGAAAATCTTATTACGATGGATCGGTGAAACCTGTTTTCTCGCCTAAAACATTTAAAGAAATTGCACCTATTGCATACATAAATTGTATGTATCAGAAAGATGCTGTCGAATGAGAGTAGAATTTGAAACAAGTTAAGATATACCTGACAAAACATCAGCTTATTGTTTAATACTACATGATAAACTATTTGCTTACAACCCACTGACAAAAATTGTGCGACAAATTTGAAGTGCGCATGTGTCAAATTTAATAATAAAAAGTTAGTTATCTAAAATTTTCCATTAGTTTACAATGCTCCTTCAAGAGAGGATTGAACAATTTCAGAGAGATTTAAAAAAATTAAAAAGTTATATTGACTATTATCAAAAGAAAAAAGAAGTTTTTAAGGAATTTTCTAATTTAAAAATATGAGTGTGGTAGTCGATGTGCAAGGATTTAAAGTTGAAAACAATAAATTTATTGTTAAAGAATTTGCTGCCTATGATGGTAAAAAAATTTAACATTATGTGTTTAAACCGCCATTTCAAATAAACCTCTTACCTACTTACCTTCATAAACAAGCAGTTTGGCTCACAGAAAACCATCATGGAATTAGGTGGATGGATGGTTTTATTCCTCTACACAAATTTTCCAACATTGTTCAACACATTACCGACAAGAGTGATCGAGTATACATTAAAGGAAGCGAGAAAGCTGAATATATTAGAAAATACTCATCAAGACCCGTCATCGAGCTTGATGAACAACCACCCTTAAAACATCAAGAACCAACCTGTTTTTTCCATTCGAAAGAAAAATGTATGTGCGCATTATCAAATGTTTTTTACTTGTATGATATTTTTTTAATGAAAGAATAAAAAAAAATTAATAATCAGTTCTAGTATATTATTTACCACCCCTGAAATCAAATACAACATATCTATAAAACTATTTATTTGCAATACATGTTTTTAAAACGAGTTTCATATATTCTACATCTATAATTATGACTTAATACATTACTTAATAAAATTTCACTAAATTGAATTCTTCTTTCAAATCGAAGACGATCGAGTACTGCAGATTCATAGTTGTTCTTTCTAGCTTTATTGTATGCGAAACTCCATTTTACCATAACATGAATCTTAATGCTTCCAAATGTCACCTTCTTCATACTTCTAGTTTGTGTTCCAGCAAGTTTGGGTGAAGTAGTACTAATTCCATCATAATTAAATCATTTTCGATAGCTTGATCTTTTCTTGCCAACAAAACATTATAAATAGTACTAACAACATCCTTATAGTTTCGGTTGAGTGATGATTGAAACGTGTCGAAATATTGTCCAAACTGCTGCTTCTTTACTGCATCTATTCGATTGTTAAGGAGAGGTACTAACTGCCACAAATTGGAAACTGTTTCACATCCCAAGTACACGTAATATCCATTTTTTAAACATTTTATTACACGTACATTATCTCCAAGCTTTTCGAAATATATTTTGAGTTGTTTAAGTTCGATAGGAGATATATCATCATCTTGGGAATAAAAATAGTTTAATATGTATCCCTGATTTTTTAAAAGCAAGCTCCATTCTTCTTCAGTAAGCAAAATCGATATGCCACCATAGCCACCAATTTTCACACAGCATTCGAAATTACTATTTAAGCCGATTTCGATGTACTTGGTACCACATTTGTTCAAGTTGAATATTCGAGTATTCAAGATCACATTATCATGTTTAGAATCACTACTCTTACACTTTAGATTATTACTGGGGGGTAACTGAAGATACTCGTTTAGGAAAGAGTACTGATTTTCGTTAGTCGACATTTTAACAAAATCACAGTCTTTACACTAATAATACTCACATAAATACGGGGTGAATATATACCTATCTCCCCCACCACTTTTCTTGTAAAGTTAATACGTGCGTCTGTATATTATCCATGAGATAAATAATATAATAAATAGTGCTAATAAACTGATTGAAACATAACTCGCAACATAACAAGAAGTGTAGTTACAAATACTAGTATCTCGATTTGTTTGTAAAGCGATCCACTCGGATGTCTGAATTGTGTTATTGTTAAAGATATATTTCAGTTTATAATAATTATTATAAGTCTATTTTATAAGTAAGCACTGGATATCCGGTATTATTAAAATTTGTCACTTTCATAGGATGATAACAATCACTTTTTTCAGTTTTGTTGTCACTCAAGCATAAATATCCTTCTTTAACTCGAGGCAAATAGTTTATAAACAGATTGCTGCCCACTAAGGCTGTTAATATTATTAATGACGTCATTTTCAACTTTATCACTTGAAAGCTTAGGATCAACTAAATTCTAGAACGATTTAGAGGTGGTTTTATGTCAGAAATAAAACAACTCACGAGTTAAATATTTTATTAATATAGTAGTATATAAAGTAGTAGTATATAAAGTAGTAGTATATAAAGTAGTAGTATATAAAAGTATAAAGTGGTACATTTAAAAATATACAAACACAATATTAATAAAATCCCTTAAATAGAGCAAAAAATACAAGCAGTATAATAAAACATACACAAATAGTAGAAAAATTAGTTTTACTGGGTGCAGGGTTTGTATTACTCCTATACATGCTGGCTAAACGAAGTGCTTGTATAAAATCACAAGATTTATTATATTTGAAATGCTCCATCAATGGAGAATCTTCCATTTCCCACTTGTATATTTCCACATCACAATAAACACATTGACATGAATCTAAGCATCCTGTAAAATGAAAACCAGCTTCGGCTAAATCTATCGGATTTACTTTTCCTTTCCAGTTTTTGAAAGTTAACAATCTCTCTTCGAAATATTTCAAATTACTAGACTGACTTACAGGCTCCCCATCGAACTGTATTCGGTTTGCCATGTTGAAATCAACTAAGCGATAAGCTGATCCTACCTTTATATAAGAATTGCTATTTTTTTACTTTTCTTGGGTTTTGGTTTATGGTAGTCTTCTAAAAACTCACCAATTTTTATCAAGTTATCTAAATTAGTATCGGGGTCTTCAAGAGTTAAATCACAACTGTTTTTAATTAACATATATATTATTTTTTCAACTTTAGGGTTTTCATAATCAGAAATATCTCTATGCCCCCATGCTAGAGTTTTTAGAGTACTAGGGATATGATACCGTTTATCATCATCAGATGATAGTGCTAACTTATTTATAACTTCAGTAAACATATTGTGTAAATGCGATTTAAAAATATACATGTTGCAATACACTTTAGAATTTTTTTCGACAACTTCCTTGTAATGGGAAAAATCCAGTTGTTTTCTAACCGTATTTTTCTTAATACCTTTAGCTTTTTTCAGAATATCATCTTTCGTTTTTACACAATATGATTTAGCTGCAGTACCATAAAAAGATTCTATTGGTTCGCCAGCCATTTCATCCTTAAATTTACCTACAACTGATAAGTTTTGAGGAATATTATAAACATTGTTTAGAGCATAATTCGAGGTATCGAAAATATCTAAATTTTCTCTTATATCATTGTAAAAGTTTTCTGTTGTTACTTCTAAAATGAAAGAGTCGGTGTCCATATACAATAGAGCAACATTGTCTCCATACTTTGGTTTAAGGTAGTTGTAGTAGAAATTATACATCACCATTTTAGAAAGATCTAGAATGGCGAAACCAACATAAATTGGTTTATCATACATTATACATACTTTTTTGTAATTGAACAGCGATTAAATTTTCAGAAAATATAGATAAATCTTTAAACTGTGGTTTTGCTATCAACTTTTCTGCACAATTACTATTTTTATTAGGCTCCCAATGAGACACGAGGCGAATATCAACCCTTTTGTCCAAATTTTCCATGGTTTTTCCATAAATACTATCTGTTAATAATTTTACTTGTTTTTTTTTCGAACTTAGATTTTGCAGCATTTCTTATGTTTGTATTATTATCGATATATTTTCTTAACCATGGTGATTGAGTAAATTTAATAGCTCTATGAATTTTGGTTAATTTGAGACCGAATTTTAGACATTGCTGCAAATATAAATAGTGTATAATATAATTATACTTATTATTTAAATTTGGTATTAGTTTCGAACATTTGGAATTTGGGGGTATAAAGTTTTAAGGACAAAAGGGGAGCTCGTTATGCAAATTGTGAAGATTTTCAGGATATTCTAAATCTACTTCGAAAACATAACCTATAGGTGATGTATCGGAAAGTGAAAAAATATCGATTTGTTCAATTTCATCTTGGGAAAGACAAACAAAATCTTTCTCGGGCAGATATTGTCTCATAGCAAAACCATATAAGTTTGTCGCATCTAAATACATTATAAATTTGTTTTCTTTTGATGGATTAAAATTCTGTAAAAAAAATATTGTTCGCTTCGGATTTTCTCGAAATGCAAGTGCTCACTCCGCCTCTTATGGCCTTTTTGAAAAAATGAATCATATCAGGTTCTATCAATAATTCTAATTTTATATCTGTCATTTTTAACATGGCGTCGAAAGATAAACTCGGAGAAGTGAGATACTGTGCCGGATCTAGCTGGTAGGTTCTAATTGAATTACTTCTAAAGCTTTCAAACACGTCACGTAAAATCATGACGTCAGAGCGGAGATAGCAATCTGAATCACCTAAAGTTTTACAGTTAAATATGTCCCATACCTCTTTAGCTCGTTTATAATCATCTTGTGAGATATTTTCATCTTTTAACTCATTATAAAACTTATCAATTGCAGGAAAAGCTTCTTCCAACAACTTATCATAGGAATTAACGTATGAATATGGAAATACACCTTTTTGTCTAATGTAATGAAATTGTAAATCATTTGGAAAACACTTACGAATTTCTATACATTGGTTGTCTTCTAATATATCCGCCATAGATTCAAGAGATGCTGGTAGAAATTGAAAAGAGTCTATGAATTTCAACTTTAGTCTAACATTTTCTTCCATCAAAATTTGTTTACTAAAGGATATATATTTTTCTTTTGTATGAGCTATCACGTCAATTTTCTCTTTATTGAAGCATAAAGACTTAATAAACAAATGCGAGTCGTAATTTTTTAAATTATGTAAAATAATCGGAACAAATGTTGGTGGTTGAAAATGTAAATTACAAATGGAATGCGCCGCTCCTCTAAAAGCACCATTAAGATGATTATGGTCCTTACATTTTTTAAAATTTGGACTATCTTGAAAGACTTTTCCACAAATGTGACAATTCGTAGAGTCTTCATACTGTTTTTGTTGAATTAATGATAAAGGTATCATGGGAAGGTTCTTACTTAAATAATTATTATAAATTCTTTTTACGTCATTTTCTATCCAATCTATAAATGTTTGAGCACAATTCTCTCCTCTATAAATTTTTAATTTTGATAAATTATCATTAAATGAACATTTTATAAAGTAAGCGAAAGAATGGGGTATATGTTCAGCTGTTTTGACTGTATAACTAGAAAGTGGGTCTAAAGCTTGATTATCGCGATTTACTGGTTTTAAAATGCATTCAAAATCAGCGTACATTACGAAGGGAACTTTGTATTGTTTTTGAATATTTTCAAATTTTAAAATATTTTCAGGAACCATATTACCAAATTTATCTGTAATTAAATTATCTGATGGAAAATCAATTCTTACAAAGTTGCAGTCAAATTTCATATGCCTTTTCAATTTTTCAGCAGAAGGGAAATTCTGTAAACATCCGTCGCATAGATATTTTTTACATTTATGTTTGGATATTTGAGAAGAAACCAATCTACCTAAATCTTTTATATAGCAATAGTGTTGATTACCTGTACCGTCCTCAATCAATAACAAATTTATATGTAGATTTTTCTTTTGTTTAGTGTAGTACAAAGGACCGACAATTTCATACATTGTTTTGTTTTCCTTATAATAAGGTTCACATCCGAAAACGTTTATTGAGATATTGTTTTGACTCTCAAATTTTGACACATCTTTTATTGAGACAGGAAAGTTTATACCGCTAAAATCAAACCTTCCCTTAAAACAAGGGTATGATGATGTCCTCTCTGCATTTGCTAGCGGTTGGTGCACAGCAGCCATTAAACTCCATCCAAAACAGCACTCATCATTGTTCCGAACGTTGATTACAGCTCTCTTTTTCTGGATTTCTTTAGGTAGCGAAATATATGATGAAATTCGTAGAGAATTATATTTATTGACGTCAATTTCTAGGTGAAGAATCTGTATCAAGATCCATCCTAAAAATAATAGAAAAAAATCAAAATTATTATATCGAAAATGAAAATAATTAGACAACAAATGAAAATAATTATACAAGGTTTATATTGATTCTTACCAGAGTCACGTTCAGCAAATTCATCCGATTTCTTCGCAAGTACCACAAACAAGTGTCCATATAAAGATTCAATGTCCGTAGAATCCACAATTATTTCGAATTTGGTGTTGAAAGACTTAACATCCATAAGATCTAGTGGTTTCGAATAATAAATACCATATAATTCAAAGTTGATTTTAATAGCTGTATGCCTGAGCTGTTCTTCCTTGAGTAAAGTTAACACTTTATTCCTAATCTCCTCTTGAAATGTTTTAATATCGATAGTGTAATTTTTCGGTGACACTTTGTAAGTAACAATTCGATATTTGAAGGCACTTCGCAAAATTTCAATACCCTCCTCCAAGAAAGTAAAACATTTTGCTTTGTGGTCATTGGTTCGTACGTGAGCTACCCATTGTTTCTTGTCCACATTTATTTTACATTTACAGCAATATTTACTATCTGCAACAAAATCGCCTGAAATTATTTATAAAGTTATATAGTAATATTATAGTTGCGGTTAAAATAATTCAAGTTTTTAATAAATTACCCGTACTAGATCCTGGTTCCGTATTAATTGTTTTAGATGTTGAAGGGCTAATTCTCTCTGCAACAAAATCGCCTGAAATTATTTATAAAGTTATATAGCAATATTATAATTGCGGTTAAAATAATTCAAGTTTTTTAATAAATTACCCGTACTAGATCCTGTTCCCGCTTTTGAAGGGTTAATTTCATCTGCTGGCTGAACATTATCGACTGAAATTTGTTTAAAACATATAAAGTTGTGTAACAATACATTAGTTTATGAACACTTACGGTTTATAATATAATCCTCTATATTTGTCTGTATATGTTTTCTGTTACAGCAATTTTTGCGTAGGTGCTGTTTAACGGTTTGTATATTTTTGAATTCTTTAAGACAAAGGGTGCATAACACTACCATGGCGGGTTAATAGAAGCAAACTATTAAAAAAAGCAAAACTATAAACTAGGAACTAAGGTATTATGAAAAAAAATTAAACATTATTTTTTTAATAATAACTTGGATAAATCTAATAATAACTCGGCTTGTCGATTTATAATAGTTGATAGCTTTTCTTTATTATCCTTCATTTCATTGATTTGAAGAAAGTTATATATTAAAGCCTTTGTCTTAGCGGCACTACATTTTACCTTTTGTTTATTAATTGATTTCAAAGATCGGCTAGAAAACAAATATTTTTCTAGTTCAGTAATTTTCTGATCAAATAATTTCGGTTCAGCATTTTCCCAATCTGTGCTACTAAAATCCAAAAGGTCTGTAGAAGAAGTATGTTCCTTAAAATCAGACATTACCTGGTCGACTTCATTCAGAAATTCTTCATCTGACATTGTTAATTGCTTATCTGATATGTTTTGTTCAACCAGACAACATTCCGAACTGGATGAGTCGGCGTTTAAAAACGTTTCGAAATCATATTTTAAAAATTTTTCTAACGCAGGTATACCGCCTGCTTTCAATTTGTTTTCCATTTCAAAACATATAGAGCAATTTTCACGATCGTGGATTCGACACATATTGATTACTGACATTTTGGATTTTGTTCACTATTAAATTGGGAAATGCCTTTACTAATAATTAAAAAAAGAAAATACCTTTACTATTAAATTAAAATAGAAAATACCTTTAATAACAAAGCACTGTAAGCAAATACACGCAAAACACTAAAAACGAGCAAGTTATTAGGTTAGTTATTTTCAGAAAACTGTAGGCACTGAAACAGTTAAAGCCGGGCAGAGAATGTTAGTAGCTGAGAAATCTTTTGCAACTGAAGCGCTCTGTATACTTTTATACTCTATATCCCTCTCCCCACCATGTTAAGTTTGATTAAAAAAATATATGTATTTTATATGTTATATTAATCAACTACCTACATTATATACTACCTACATTATATACTACCTACTAACTACTATTTTCTTCTAAAACAAAATTATTTTTCCAACTTGTGTCTCCTAAAAATTAAAAAAAAAACTGAAATTAAATATAAATAAATGTATTTTATATGTTATATTAATCAACTACCTACATTATATACTACCTACTAACTACTATTTTCTTTTAAAACAAAATTATTTTTCCAACTTGTGTCTCCTAAAAATTAAAAAAAAAAAACTGAAATTAAATGTTATTAAAGATAATTTTATATTTTTACCGCATCCTGTAGACTACGAACGGCGGCGGATTACTATCGAAAACCGCCGTTAAATACCCCCCCTCCATGGGGTAATTTTTATACAGCAATATGGATGTCCCTCTCTCGAGGGACATTTAGGGGCCATTTGCCTCCAATTCAATAATTGGAATCTATAAAATTTTGAAAAGTTAAAAACATTGCTTGCTTTCAGTGCAGACTAAATTTTTTGTAATCGTTATCTATCAAATAACCGTTGCTGAGAAATATTGTATCATTGATATCTCAGCTGTGATTGCTCGAAATTTGGAGGCTAGAAAATTTCTGAAACTGTCATCGAATTGACTATGACCAATAACTTAAAATGACAAAGTTTTATGAGTATAAATTATGAATAATAATAATAATAATTCTCACCCTTACAATACCACAAACTAGGAGTATCCCAGAAGCAGCGACATGCTTGTGTGGGGGGTAGGGCAATTACTATTATTTTATCTTCGTTGCCATTTTCGGCTAGTGTTGATTTTTTTCCCGATAGAACTAGGATAACATTCGCTCAAGTACTACGGAAAACACTAGAAAACCGTAGTAATCCCAGTGAGTGTAGGACAATTAGTAAATCACACATATAACGCTATTAATTAGCAATATCGTGTCCAGCTCTCTTGGTCATAGCGGTGTTTTCCTTTAAAGACATGTGCATGCCCCTGCCTCAATATCGGTTCGAACCAAGGTTAAGGCAGAAAAACATGCAGTCTAAAAAGTCAGCGTCGGTACTAGCGACGCCACCGCGGCACAATGAATTAAGATATCTGACATTTAATAACAGAATATTGTACAGGGCATGATAGAGCAACTTTAGCCTAATTTGACCGACGTTGCATCTTTCCGAGATACCAATGCTAAGAATCCAAATTTTCATCACCCTGTATATATTTGTAGTAAGCTAGGTAATAATGAATAATTATTATATGTGCCAAATACTGCAGGATTACTTTTAATTACTAAATATTAATTGCTAACTTTGAAGGGAAAAGAGTTTCAAAAAATAATACCGCTAATGTCTAACCGAAAGCGGCGCTAACTAGAGAATGCATACAGACAACGATTACAAAAATTTGGTTTGCATTGAACGCAACCAATAAAATTCACTTACATTGATCGGCAAATCCATCTCCCTCATTTTATTTTTAATTATTTTTTCGATTTCTGCAAGATAATTCGAACTATAGTAAAATTCAAGAGTACTTACCAATTTACACTTACTGTAACACATTTTAAGTTGCACTGAACAGAGATGATAGTAACTTAATGAATGGTAGAATAAAACAGCGCTTATACAGGGTGTTCCTTAATGACATGCTAATACTTAAGGGGGTTATTCTTGGGCCCATTTTAAGAAAAAAACTTCATATGAACGTATGTCGTAAACGTCCTAACTTTTGAGATACAGGGCGTTGAAGTTCATTTTTTTAAATTGAATTTTGGCTACATCTCCCGAAATAATCAAGCTGCTGAACTGAAATTTGGCACTGCTATGTTTTTGGGGATGGAGAATAAGCTGAAAATGTTAATTTCACCGTATCTTACAGAGGGCGCCACTTGCGTTGTTTTTTGATCACGCTTTTACGCGTAACTTTTTTGAGGTTATCTTTTTGGTCCTGCAGGTCCATCATTTTAGTGCATCTTTTCATTCTGCAAGAAAAAGGTACTCTTGTTTCATAACGATTAAATCAACCGTTTGCTTTGAAATTGTCAAAACATTCTCCAAAACACCTGTTGACTTCAATATTCGAAACATAAAATTTTCAACTACCACCTTCAAGTGTTACAGATCAACTGTACCATTTAAACTGAGAAAAAATGCCAAATGGGCATTGGTCAAAACACCATTGGTTTTCTTGAAATAGAGTGTCAAAATTTTGTCAAATTCAATCCTTTCCATTTTGGAAGCAAATAATTTTTGGTATATTATTCATAGGGATTTTTTTCTCAGTTTAAATGGTACAGTTGATCTGTAACACTTGAAGGTGGTAGTTGAAAATTTTATGTTTCGAATATTGAAGTCAACAGGTGTTTTGGAGAACGTTTTGGCAATTTCAAAGCAAACGGTTGATTTGATCGTTATGAAGCAAGAGTACCTTTTTCTTGCAGGACCAAAAAGATAACCTCAAAAATGTTACGCGTAAAAGCGTGATAAAAAAACAGCGTAAGTGGCGCCATCTGTGAGATACGGTGAAATTGACATTTTCAGCTTATTCTCCATTCCCAAAAACATAGCAGTGCCAAATTTCAGTTCAGCGGCTTGATTATTTAGGGAGATGTAGCCAAAATTCAATTTAAAAAAATGAACTTCAACGCCCTGTATCTCAAAAGTTAGGACGTTTACGACATACGTTCATATGAAGTTTTTTTCTTAAAATGGGCCCAAGAATAACCCCCTTAAGTATTAGCATGTCATTAAGGAACACCCTGTATACTATGCAGCCTTTCCTTCTTGCAGCTGAACAGAGGTGGGTATATGAAATTTTTGTCTCTTCATGTATGACTTCAATAACTATTTTTGGTTAATTATTCGTTTGGGCGTAAGGTCCATAAACGCTTATGTGTTTTCAAATTTTAAAATTTACATTTATCCCTATTTGAGCTGTGCAATCCTTAAATTGATGAATAAATCCGTTCTTAAAAAATATCTGTCGCGCGCCTGTGTTGAAAATTTTCCATCCATGATTATGTTGCAGTTTTTTTTTCGTTGCTGACCTTTAAGTAAATTAATGGATTAATCTGTCTGGAATTTAAATTGGGTTTTAAATTCAGGTATAAAAATAAGATGCATAACAATATGCTAATAATCGTCTCGGAATATCAATATGCTAATCGCCGTCTCGGAATTTTGTTTTCGCTTTCATAGGCCATGGTCGAATGTATTTTTAAATATATCTATATGGGATTGATTTTAGTCTATATTTTCTAAGTTTTTAGAAAAGTAATTTACACCCTGATAATTCATTTTGGAATGCCCCCCAGGTATATAATCTGTTGAGTTAGACGTCTAGACATTGTTTACCTATATGCCACCACCTTGGAATTTGTCTTTGAAAGTTTGAACTCTAGAGTTCAAGGGCAAATGTGATTTAGAAACCCCTGTCCTACTCTACTTACAATAAACTCGGGTTGCGTTTGGAAATCTTGCGTTACCCTCGATGTCCAGCTTTACGTCAACCGTGGTGCTTTTCATGGACTCAATTCGTCGGGAACAGGCGACGACAAACATAGCTGCATTAATTTTGTATTCTGCGTAACTGAGCAACGGGTACCTCTCGTTCATATAACTCGTAATTATGGTAGGCCTCCAAATAGTCGTTACCATTGGAATCCAATCGCAGACGTTCAAAAAATTAATCCTACATCCGTTATATTCGTAGGATCGATGATGGAAGGATTCATTCTAGCATTTTTGTTGCGACTACTTTAAAATCCCACTATACCGTATACGGAACTCGACATGGCCATCGAAGTTTTAACGGACCAAATTTCCCTATTGGAATTTACCGTAAGACTTGGCAGCTCGTGAAGTTCCCAATTACGATATGCTATAATTATTATAGGGTGATCGCGTTTAATCGATTGAAGCACATCCAATCTAATGAAATCGCTCGGCTGAATATGTTTGACTATTAACTCTATATTGGAAATTGTTATTTCTATTAATTGTTAATTCGGCAACTGATCCAAGATCTTCCTCCAGAAATAAAGAGTTGTTTTCGTCTCTAGCTCGTATTAATCTTAAAGTCTGTTTACCGCAAGTGGCCAACTGATAATCGATAAATATTCCAAACAAATGTTTCAGAGATATTCTCAAGCTAAACGTTCCATGGACATTTTCGTTTAACGGCTTGGTGGGACAAGCCCAACTTGCGGTTACCAGGAATTTTTTATCTCTGGGGGAGTAGCACAGATATGTTCTAATCGCACCTACTATTCCCAGATGTCTAACTGGTTTTGAGTTCATTTCCATTGAGTACATAAAAATGGAAGAGAAATGAGGTACCATTATTGACAAACCTGCATTCCCCGATTCCGGTTTTCCTCTCTATTTTACCTTTGATATAAATTGCAGCGCCATACATCAATAACGAGGTGCCTCTTTAGTTAATCGTTATCTCCACAATTTCAGTATTCAGAAAATATTTCACAAACGGGTAATATGTACGTTGTTCTAATCGATGAATGGACTCATCGAAGATTGGAGTGCGGTGCACATCGAATACTTCCGGCGTTAACGACTTGATAGCCAAGTGCTTTTAAAAATCGATGGTTTTCCGGCGTTAGATTCAAGTTGAGGTGGTGTACATAGAAGATAGTCGTTTCACTTCCAACCTAACGATAATTTCTTCACCCCTGAAATTTACAGGCTTGAAATTCTGAGAGAGGATGTTTTTGGTCAGGTTGATTATTCCACGTTACGTGACAGGCACGTAGAGTAAATTTTTAGGGGTTTCGTCTATGGCGTAACCGGGGTCGACCCCAACGGCGAATTCGTAAATCGTGTGCGTAGGTCGGTTTACGTAATAAGCACCGGCGGTGATGTTACAATCTATATGTATCGTTCTAACTTTAACGACATTTACCGGTAAATCTGAAACGTGCACTTTGTCTTTATCTAAATATCGTTCGGAAAAACCAAAAAGTCTACCTATAGAACCGGGCGTAATAAAATCTAGGGTATATAGTCCAAGAAAATTAAACATGTTAAAAAAAATTCTTATCAGGTAGATATTTTCAGAGTTAGTTGTGGGTAGCGTCCTGAGTATAACCCCAAAAAATCACCATCGAAGTCGTGTTACGAACCCCGCAATAGGGGTGGTTTTGAAAATATTTTTTTGCAATTTGTTTTATCTTATCTGTACATTATTACATTCTCTACAACTTTCCCTTATGAAGTTTTTTTTAACTTCAGTACTTCACGAGATATAGGTAAAAGATCACCACTAGCTAAAGTGCTTTATAAGGGTGAAAAAAAATTCTTTAAAACAAGCTGATTTATTCGGGGTTAACTGGGGGTACTTAGGAGTGCACTCATAGTTAACCCTGAAAAAATCAGCTTGTTTTAAAGAAATTTGTTTTTTCACCCTTATAAACCACTTTAGCTAGTGGTGATCTTTTACCTATATCTCGTGAAGTATTGAAGTTCAAAAAAACTTCATAAGGGAAAGTTGTAGAGAATGTAATAATGTACGGGTGTTCCCGTATATTTTGACCCGCCCCTAGAGCCTTTATTTTTCAAGTTAGAAAAAAATTACTTAAATGAAAGTTGTAGGGTACCAAGGTGTATTGTCCCAAAAATAATGGATTGACAGGAATGCTCTTGCCTAAGTTGAATGTTTTTCCATGGCAACCTTGATTAAATATAAAGGTCGTATTTATCTGCAATGGACTAATACACCACTTTTTTTTATTTGCTCATCGGATAGTATTGGGTGAGATATACTTGCTGTATTTTTTTTTATTTTTTTTCGCCCCCGTTTTGCCGCAATTAATTTTTAAAGTTCAATATACGTAACTACCTGTTGGATTTTATTTTTCCCTAAATTTACCGCCATAACACCAGGTTTGGCAACGCCGCACCTCAATGCCAAGCTGTCAGCCTGCGAAAACATAAACATAACCTATTTTGTGGCGTCACAAATCGGAATATCGGATCTCGGATCCCGCGGCCCCGCGTATTTTACAAGCTTTTATTTTTTATGATTTGAACTATTTTCACCATTCATTCTAATAATCCATGACGGAAATGAACCATTCTATTTTGCTGAGGAAAATGCTGGGAACACTAGGTATTGGTATTGATGATTCGGACATTATGCTGGTTGGTTTACAAAACTTTTTTTATTGGAAACAAGTCGATTTTATCTATAAAACGACACAATTCGTAAGTACCTAACTGAACTTGCATAAATTAGATATCTAGACTTGCTGATATATTAAAGACAATAAAGAACCAACCAGGTGTAACATTTTAGCTGACGATTTTAGATTAGTGGCTCTGCCAAACGATTTTTTACTTGTTATCAAGCATATTCCACCGACTGCTAGTTGTTTGAAGAAACTGATGATATTTTAGCCTCAATACCTAGTGTCACAGAATAAATAGCTTCACCTATTTATTCTGTGCTAGTGTTAATCAACAGCATTGATTGGTTATAAACTAAACTGAGAAAAGTTAATCCTATAGACGTCAAGCACTTACCTGGTCCGAATATAAAAAATTTATTACTTTAATTTCATGAGCCCTTACTTACAAGAAGTAGTTAGACCTGCATCGGTTCAAAAATGTAACGCTAGAATATTGGAGAAGGTGCCAGTTCTTGGTGATGTTAGAAATATAACATGTAAAACGCAATAAAGCCAAGTTTTCAGTCGAAAAACTTTATTGTCATAGCTTGAACTATTTTAGACCCATTTAGGTAAATTATATTGTGATTGCCGAAGCATCCTCATAAAAAATGACATAATTCTTTAGAATTTTTTCACTATACATATTATACCTATATTCATTCTGGAAAATAAATTTTCATAAGCATATTTTGTGATTGTGGTTAATAGAAGTTAAAAATAAAAAAATATAATGCAGCAGCCAGAAAAAAATTAAGATTTCTTTAATTTGCAAGAAAAAAAAACATTATTTTGCATTCTATGGCAAAACCTCAAATAAGTTATCTATTAAATTTAGTGAAAATATTCCAAAATCAAATAATACAGTTTTCATGTCGCATGCACAGAGTGTAACAAACTGGATGTTTTTTTTGGGGGGTTTCTTCTATTCTGCGAAGAGATGGACAAAGAGTAGGTAGGTGTACTGTGCTCGATTTTTGAGGGCAATGGAAAGCAGTTGAATCTCAAAATCTCGATTCGTTTCGGAGATACAGGGCATTTTTCGTTTTTTAACATGTCAGACAATCCCTCCTTGTAATACGTTTTGATTTTTGCCAAAAATCTTCCTATAATAATTATTGAGGTATGTCGGTATGTCTTTGTCAACTATCCTGTAAGGTAGACTTTCATATTTTCTTATTGCACTTGTGTTGACTTTTTCCAATATAACAATCTACTGATGTTGTCCATGATTCTTCGCTATTTCCAGGAAGTCAGCAAAGAAAAGCAATACCTTGCTTACATTCATCTAAAATAAGTTTTCCATTAATATGTACCTACCTGCAAAAATTTTACAAGCGTACTTAGTTCTATTATTAGTTGACAAAGTTAATGTCACTAGTGCAGAAAAGTACAACTTTCCGCATCAAAATGGATGCGACAAAGTGTACTACTACGGACTTAATTACTTAAATACTTCATTAGATCATACAAGAAAAAAATACCCGCAAAAACTAGTCATTGACGGTCAAGCACTTGATATCGAATGAAACTCTGCTGTCGAACTTGCACTAGATTATTTAAATTAGTTCTTAATCATGGTTCTCACATGTAGATATCAACGATCGTTTTTACAAACGCATGATTTCTTGTTTTGATAATCGATTTCAACATTGGGGTGTGCGACACCCCCATGCCCCCTCCCCCATATCTTAACTATAGGTATATACACAATAAGTATTTCTTTACTGTACTAGCAACTAAACTAGAAGCACAAAAAGCTGTATCTACGTATGTGCCACGATGTATGATCCTCGTACATCGTGGTATGTGCATAATTTTAGGACTAATCTGCTTATGTTGGGTAATTACAACATAATATACCTACTTCCACAACTATTCAGTTGAATTTCTTCATTTTTAACCACAGTGTCATTAACATTTTTCTTATTAATTTTGTGCTGGGGGGTAATTTTTGCCTTAACCGGGCATTATGCATTCATTGCTATGTTCTTTCCTCTGCGTGTCTCCAATAACATTGTTACCATAATATTTATTCTCTAGTCTACCTAAAACCAGAATTTAAGCTATATCATCATCATTAAGCAATATTAAAACAATATACAAATCAAATAACAAACATACCTCTTCATTTCTCCATGTTTTGCTCCCCGTTTTTATTGATAAAATTGACACACCATATCAAAATCTATGCAAAGCAAGTTATCAGGACAAGATTTAACAAATCTTGTCTTCATTATAAACCGAAAAAATAAAGTATTCACAGCAAGATTCTTTTAAAACTGAGAATAGAATTTATTTAGTTTTCACTAAGGTTATTAACCTTGGTTTCCGCGTTCCGCCGGCGAAAGTGAGGTTATATGCAAAGTGCGGCATTGCCGACGATTTTCTTTAAAGCATTGAGTAATATGTCATCTGTCATATTTTATAGGGGGCATCTAATAAGTTCAGAATGGGATCAGTAAAATCCAAATATTTCATTGAAATGCTACGAAATTTGATTATTTCTCATCAGGCGCATACAAACTGAATCTAATAATTTGCCTGGGAATGCTTGGTTATATAAAAAAAGACGAAATAAGTACTAAGAAAATAGCAGGTACTTATTGAAATTAGGGATCGTGACGTCACATTCCCTACTTTTGCGACCGTTTTTTTTTTCAATTTTTGAGCAAACTAATGGGAAAAAAAATCTGTTGGTTGGGTTTCGTGATTATCTAGACATGTTTTACAAATTCCAAGGCAAAAAATTATTTTTCATTCCTAAGTATACTTGTCCATTTGGAATATCATGCGAGTGCTTAGAGCAAACATATATTGTTGGAATCGGAAAAATGCGTGCAATTCAAAAATCCACAAATATACAGGGTGTCCCATTAAAAAAAGTAAGTTTATATTTTTTTCATAAATTTGCAATGCTCATTTGTTTTATCTAGTAACAGATCCTAGCGGTTCAGAAAAAAACCTACAACTTTCATTTAAGTAATTTTTTTCTAACTCGAAAAATAAAGGCTCTAGGGGTAGGTCAAAATATACGGGAACACCCTGTGCACATAAGAAACAAAATTGCAAAAAAATGTTTGCAAAACCACCCCTATTGCGGGGTTCGTAACACGCCTTCGATGGTGATTTTTTGGGGTTATACTTAGGACGCTACCCACAAGCGGTGTCGTCTTACTTGCGTACGTATCATTTGCGTACATCTACCTGTTTAGTGTTACTTGCGTACAGCGGGGATCTTTAGGCAAACTACAGGTAAAAGGATTATTGTCCAGGGTGGCATTTGCGTACAAGGGATATTATGATACCTTTGGAAGTATCTCTCAGTGGCGTACCTACATTTGGAAAAAATAATTGCAAAATTGTAGGGCAAAACTTGCGACTGTATTTTTCTGAAGGTATAGTTTATCTAAATATTCGTTGGGTGCTATTATACATAGTATGCAACTTAACTGTGTTTGTGTGGCATACGGTCATCATTAAAGGCGTGTTCCGATTTAAAAGAATCTGACTTCTGACATAGAGATGGCATGATTACTTATGATACGTTAGAAATTGAATTCAAAACGGAACGGAACTTCTAATATATCAAATTACTACTAGTATTCTAAGATAGAATGCTTTTCGGAACACGCCTTTTATTACATGCAGCTGACTTACAAAATTAAAAGAAGAAGCTGAGTACAGCGATTTCATGGTAAGGCGCAGCCAGTTAAACCTGGAGGGGAAGAGAAGACGAACCACTTATGTAAAACTGGACTTACGGATTCAAAAAATATTACATCAGTACGCTGAGTCTAAAAATATTGCACAATGTTTAAGAGCTCTAGCTTATGTGACGAAACTAGAATAGTACCTACATAGTGAATATATTATTGTATGTGTATTTAATTTATTATGTATTGTGTAACACAATACTACTAGTATTCTAAGATAGAATGCTTTTCGGAACACGCCTTTTATTACATGCAGCTAACTTACATACGGGAACAATTAGTATTTTTTGGAAACGTCAGGTAAAAAAAGTAAAAATGCATGGTTGTCATTTTCACTACACTCAGTGCATTTGGAGGAAAATCCAAGAATTGGGATTGGTAGCGGACTACAAGAACAACGACGAAATAAGACTTCACATCCGCATGTGCACTGTTCTAGCTTACTTGCCTTTAGAAGATATAGATGACGGATGGCTCACAATACAAGAAACATCTCCGAGAGTCACGAAACTTGAAGAATTCTACGACTATTTTGTGAAGCAGTGGCTGGAAAATCCTAGCATTTTACGTACAATGTGGAATTCTCATGGAAGAATGCATCGTACAAACAATGCTGTCGAAGGCTGGAATAATCGCTTGAGCCATATTATTGGAAAGAACCACCCAGGAATTATCGAGCTAGTTACAAAATTAAAAGAAGAAGCTGAGTACAGCGATTTCATGGTAAGGCGCAGCCAGTTAAACCTGGAGGGGAAGAGAAGACGAACCACTTATGTAAAACTGGACTTACGGATTCAAAAAATATTACATCAGTACGCTGAGTCTAAAAATATTGCACAATGTTTAAGAGCTCTAGCTTATGTGACGAAACTAGAATAGTACCTACATAGTGAATATATTATTGTATGTGTATTTAATTTATTATGTATTGTGTAACACAAATACACAAGGGTGTATGTAAATAAACATAAGTAGGTATGTGGTAAATTAAAACTGGAGAGTTTATTTCAATTATCATTATCAAAAGTCTAAACATTATTTTATATACGTAGGTATATCCTTAAAATTGCCCTAAAAAATGGATAAGTCCGCCACTGAGAGAATTTGTCGACCATACAAGGGTTGTACGCAAATGCTACTCTTGGGCTATAATTGTTTTACCTGAATTTTCGTACCGAGCCCCGTTGTACGCAAGAAACACTGATCAGGTAGCTGTACACAAATGATACGTACGCAAATAATACGGATTCCCCACAAGCAACCCTGAAAATATCTACCTGATAAGAACTAATTTTTTCTACCTCTATAAAAAAAATGACAATTTTCTTGGACTAATATGGATCGCTGTTGATCTCACACTGCAGAGTGCTTTTTTTCGGATATGGTACCGATATTGTTTTCGTATCCGATTTTTTCAGATTTTGCCGTATGTGCTCTTCTATATTCTTTATCTCGTACGATCAGGTGGAAAGTGTTATTTCTTTGCTACCATCGAAACTACGGGTTAGGTAACAAAAATTTTTGTCACCGCTCTCCTCTTCGATATTCGGTATGCAGTTGAACGTATGGAATCCCAGCAAAGCTAAACCGTATTCGGCGTTTGGGTCCAAAACTTTTGGACTGTCAAAATCGATAGAGAGCGTGGATGTGCGTCCGTGTAGGGTAAACAACAATGACATAACTGACGACTTTTAAGATGTCCCCCACCTTTTATATAGAAATTTTAGACACAAATGACCACAATTTATTTCGATAACATTTTGATAGGCGTCGTTATTGTACGTGACCTTGACACCCTTTCCAAAATATCGAATCAGTTCTTTGGGCGGTTTTAAAGCTCCAAAGCTGTCGACATATTCTACGGCACCGCCTCTTTTTTGTAAGCAACCCAATGCGTTCCTTTGTTGCGTTGCATGTCTAAATTTAAAATGGCCGCTTTGTTATTTCTCGGCGTCGACGGAATGGTATCTCTCATCTTCGTAGAAGAGCGGTATATTGGGTAACTTCATTGGGAGTTATTTTGTTTCTCGAGAAACAGTCCTAATCCATTCTTATTTTTACCGAACCGAGGACCCCAAGGCACCTAGAAGGGTCCCCATCTTCACGACTATTCGTGCCGCTTTTAAAGCAGCCAGCGACGCTTTCTTCAAGTGCTTCATGTCATTCAGCTGACTGTTGCTTAATTTTTTTCAGAGATCTTTTTTGACGATATCTCTTTTAAACAAAACCGGGCGCTTATTTATGCCCATACCGATCTTGCGTTTGACCGTCATTGTATTTACACTCGCTCCCATGTCCAATTCTTTGTCTGCTTTTCCAAAGACTTATTTTTGGAATATGCGATGTCGTGATCCTTGCAGGCTGCGTCCAGCTTATTAATGCTGGGATCTCCCCGAGAAAGGCGTTTCTCCAACTTTGTAACTGGACCGCACTGGTAGCCGTGAAGGTGTAATTTGACTAGCAACCTATTGATGGTCCTATTAACCAATCAACTTCCAGCGAAAGACGACATCACACTGAGCTGAACGAAAAATTACGATTTATATGTATACCATTCTCCAAGATTTGAGAAAAAACAAAGGTCTTTTAAACGTTTATTAAAAATCAATTATACAGATGTGTATTATATTCCTATAATATCGCATTTCAGGGTATTCTACAATAAATTCGATATTTGTGGATCGGCCGAAAGGTCCAAGACTCCTCACGTAATACCTCCTTCCCTTACCGATGTCCCTGTTCATTTCATCACTCGGGCGTAAACTTAGCTGTGTATCGTTGCGGAGCTAGCACCGCCTTAAATTCCTGGAACTCGACGTAGATCTTCTTGCCGTATTGCGTGTTCTCTTTATCCACGTTCGTGATTTGAAATTTTTCACCTACCTCCATATTTTGAACGATTTCGAATATCTTGAAGATCAAATTCGTATTCAGATAATTCAGGAACGACTGCATTTTGAAACGGGAAACTGCTATTGCAAGGAATTGTGCTAATATATAGACCTCTCCCCACCAAGCCGTTGGAGTGGTGGCTGATCCCCGCCGTTGTGGGGGCTGAGGGGTCAACTAGGGAGGTGTCAAACGTGTCCCAAAGGTCAAAGGTTAACCTCTAAGGATTTAGGGGTCAACTGGGGTCATCCAGTGACGTCACGTGACCTCGGGCATAACGTAGCCACTTTAAACGTTGTTCTGGCCTTATGGAGATTAATATGGGGCAAGTGGCCCAGAAATCTCTTTGCCTTGCTACTTTTGGATTTACTTTAATATTTTTACAGTACCGTTTTATTGTTTTCTATGACAACCTAAATATTTATTAGAAAATTATCAGTAGACAAATATTTAGAAAACAATTTATTCCATTTTTGGAAGTTTATATCCATTAGGATAATAACTTTTCAATAGTAATAGTATAATAAATAAATCTTACTTAATAATATATATTAACTAATACAATTTTAGCCCAGACGAAGGCCAAAAATATGGCTGAAAGCTTGGTTTATTGTAAAGAATAAATAACACATGATTTTGGCTGAAATATCCGTTATTTTACGTCATTAATTTCTAAGTACAGCCGTTTTTAAAGAAGATCTACAGTGAATAATCTTACTTGGAGAAATAAATGAAATTATTTTTCGTTTAACTGGTGGAAATGTGCCCTATCGTGAAGTCGCAAGAATATTTAATGCGAGTCATGAACGTAACGTACAGGGTTTTTCCGTATATTTTTCAACCCACCCTAGAACCTCCATTTTTGATTCTAGAAAAAAACTTTTTATATTAAAGTTATAGGATTTTTTACGAGCCATTTGAATCTGTTAACAGATGAAACAAACGAACGTCGGAAAATTGAGAAAAATATATAAACTTTTGGATTTTTGAAATCTACTGGTTCTTCTGATTCCAACGATATATATATGTTACATATTTGCTCCACCCGCCTGCTCAGTATTTCACGTTGCATAATTTGACTATATAGTGTAAGGATCAAGAGACCCATGGAAAAACAAATTTGTATTTATTCATAGATATTTTAATAACTTTATTAGAACTTTACTAACAACAATAAAAATAAAATAATAAAGGGTTATATCTCGACGTATCCACCATTAACTTCGTAACATCTTGTGATATTGTTTTTCCATTTATTTAAGGCATTTCTAACGAATTGAGAGTCTTCCGTATTTAGTTAAAAAATCTCTACTTCTAATTTATTTCGAAGGCTATTGATATTTTCCGGTCTGTCATAATATATTTTGTTTTTTAAATATCCCCACAGAACACAGATATATATCCAAGGAAGGCAGGTCCGGGCTGTTTGCCGGCCATCTAATTGAACCATGTTTTCCTATCCATGAATCATATTTGTCATTCAAATAATTTGTTACCGACCTGATGTTATGTGGGGCTGCCCCATCTTGTTGCCAAATTAATTGTTGGCGGTTCGGAAGATGTTGCAGTAAGACTTCAATTTCGTCCTCAAGGTAATTTTTGTCTCTTTCTCCGGTTAAACTGCCGTCAAAAATAATCGGCCCCAAAACTCTATTTTCTAATATCCCACACCAAACGTTCAGTGATTGTCGCCCTTGGATTTTAACAGCTTGGTACTTATGTAGATTTTCTGTGTTCCAGTATCTTTTATTTTGCCTGTTACACATTCCGGCTGTTGTGAACGTAGCTTCGTCCGTAAAAATTATTTTATTTAGTAAGTCGGTAACAAATTATTTGAATGACAAATATAATTAATTGATAGGAAGACATGGTTCAATTAGATGGCTGGCAAACAGCCCGGACCAGCCTTCCTTGGATATGTGGAGATATTTAAAAAATAAAATATATTTTGAAAGACCGGGAAATATCAATACCCTTCGAAATAAATTAGAAGTAGGGATTTTTGAGCTAAATAGGGAAGACTCTCAATTCGTTAGAAATGCCTTAAATAAATGGAAAAACAATATCACAAGATGTTACGAAGTTAATGGTGGATACGTCGAGATATAACCCTTTATTATTTTATTTTTCTTGTTGTCTTGATCTTGTTGTCTTGATCCTTACACTATATATTCTAATTATGCAACGTGAAATACTGAGCAGGCGGGTGGAGCAAATATGTAACATATATATATATCGTTGGAATCAGAAGAACCAGTAGATTTCAAAAATCCAAAAATATACAGGGTGTTCCGTTTAAAAAACAAAAGTTTATATATTTTTCTCAATTTTCCGACGTTCGTTTGTTTCATCTGTTAACAGATTCAAATGGCTCGTAAAAAATCCTATAACTTTCACATAAAAAGTTTTTTTCTAGGATCAAAAATGGAGGTTCTAGGGTGGGTTGAAAAATATACGGAAAAACCCTGTACATTTCACAACTGTGGCAATAAATAAACAGGAAATTTGATGAAAAATTTTGGCAAGTATGTAATGTCTATAAACTGCTATGTTTTGTAGGAAATGTATCTAAGACAAACCAACACCACATCATGTTTGAAAGCAAATAAAATACAGCCATTTAAGGCAATGTTTTTGCGTACATTAAAAGACGGTGATATGGATAAAAGATTAGAGCATTGTTTGTGGGAACAAGAGGGATATTTAAATGATGACGGTTTCCTAAAAAATATATAATATTTACGGATGAAGCCACTTTTACTACAAATATAGATTTTTTATATATATTTTTTCGTTTATGTGCTGTAGACCGAGGACACAGAAACATTCAAGAAAACCCTTTAGGTTTTCGATATAATTTGTCAAGAAAAAGCCATCTTGTTTTTACATTTTCTATCGATTCTATAAGTTTTGCTGATAAAGGGTGACCCCGTATATTCCTTCTTGAAATGTAGCACTACATTCCAATTTTCAATATCTTACTCTTGTTATTTTCGAATTATTATAGCATTAAGCCAATATAGGTACGGTAGACCGAGGCCAAAAGTAACCTTCAGGGAAAGTAACATCCCAAATATCTGTAAACAAACATAGATAACGGCGCATACATTGACCATGTTAGACTGGACACCGTTTAAAATAACTTAAGAGTGTTAAAGAAGGCGAATATGAAATCTATGAATGGATTTTTCATACAATCGTATGCTAAACGAGTTTTTGGCATTTCACTCTCAGTCGTCTGGATTCCCTACTATATCGGAGTGGATAGTAACGATAAAACAAAAGGCATACCAAGAAGAGAAGCGACTCTCTACTTGCGATGAGATCAGACTTTATAGGTAGATCCAGGGCTCTATAGAAGTATAATTTCTTTCTTTATTACGAGAATAATATGAAGTTACATAATAGCCTTGATGGCAGTTATACAATTAATAAAAAAATCTATGATAGAACACGTGATAAGTGTCACCTTACACGAATTTTATGCGATATCAAATTTGGCGTACGGCCGACCGATCTCATGGGCAAGAAGGCTTTTGATGGACGTCTGAATTCGAAGAGCCGTTGGCTCGGGATTCGAACGCGGAGCGCCGGTCGAGTTCAACTTTCGTGTGGGGCCGCTAAGGGATATGGGACTCTCTATTTTAAAAAACGCCACGGGAGAAAAAACTTATTGGTGCGCCCATGCCCCTATAGTGATCTGCCCCGTTCCGGCTTAACAGGAAGAACGGAAAACTGAGTCCGTATAGAAAGGTATGGCGAGCCTTTTTTAAATACGATTACCTTCATCGTAAGATTTTTAGGTAGGTACTCTGAGAGAACTGTCGTAATATTCATAAATTTATATATTTTGCCGTTCTTAACATTTAAAGTTTAAGTAAACCATTTATTTTCTTAAATACACCATTATATTGTTTTGCCACAAACTTTATATCTCTATATTTACAACCACATCTCTATTATAAACACTTGTTATTATTAAATAACTTGTAAACAGACATGGGTATATCCTCAGACTAATGAATAAAGGAGACGAATTTGTTTACAAATTTAAGTGAATTGTTGACATGCATAGTTGTTTATTACTATCCCCATGTTTACAAATATTGGTCTTACTGACCTGCCCCAAACATGTTGTCACATTTAAGAGTAACAATAACTAGGAATATCATAAATAAAACCGGCAATTTCTTTAGTAGATGCATTGAACGTAAAATTGCCCCCACTTATAAAATTCAGGCGGAACAGTAAAGTAAAGTAAAACGGTATTTGCTTAGTTTTACCAGAGAACAAACGCTAAAATCGAGTTTTTCGTGCGGTTCCAAGTTTAAAATATTTAAAAAATGGTAAAAATGTGCATAAAGTGCAAGTTTCTTTCCTCTAAAGTGAATAAAGAGAATATTTCGTTCCATAGGTAGTGTTTGTAAATACATTTATCTCTTTCATAAAGTGAGAGGGTTCAGCTTACTGTTTACATCTGTATAACGACGCTATAATGCGGTGTCCCTTTTATTCATTAGTCTGAGGGTATATCAGGTACACGTCGCAGTACATTGTTGATACATTATTATTATTACATTTATTTAGACCATGTCTTCAATAAAGTATCTGTGAAATCTGTGATAACAACTTGTGATAAACTTACTGTTTGATAATAATTATTTCATGTAGGTATGTTTTAAAAATGCATGTTTCCACAAACACAAACAAAAACTAGTATTATAAACTTATAATATTATGCTATATTATTGAATAATTAAATTTGGTCAATTTTTTCCTTAGTGTTTTCTTTTGTAGTCTGCACTAATTTTTTTTCAATCACTCTGATTTTTAGACTACGTGGCGCTCAGTTTTTTTTTTCACCTCGAATCCACCCCTGTAGAACCGAGTAGCCAGAGTGGGGTTTTTCTTTTTGTTTATAACCAAGGAGAAGGAGCGTCACATGTAATAAACTTTATTTTAAAACACGAAACATTTTTGCGGTAAATACTTCAATCGTCAATAAATTCTACAATTTATACCAATAAATTGTACGACTTATTGGGGGAAAATTGGTATTTGTCAAACAGGCTTTAATAAATGGAGTATTATGCGTAGGGCTCTTGTAAATCTGCCGTAGTTTCAGCATTGCTACAACTGGGCCTTCCTCAAGTTGGTGGCACTCCGAGGTCGGTACTTGTTATAGAAAAACTCTTTGTGCACGAAAAACATATTCCCTTAACAATATTTGTTTAAGTTAGGGGACAATCCAACATCTAGCATAATATTGTCCCTATGATCAATTTTGACTGGTTGCCGAAGAACAGAAACCGAAAATACGTTAACTTTCTTAGATTCATTTGTTTCCTCGTTGCCAAATAAGTTTTAAGTTACTTTTTTTTTATTTTTCCAAACTCAGCTGTCTGTGTTTGAAAGTTCGTAGATTCTCTGACAGAAGGAGAATTTGTTTGAGGCACAACATTTTCCCTTTCTTTATCCTTGCGCGCTGTTGTCTTTTTGTTCCCAGATAACGCCTTCTATATTAAAAACAAGAACAAGAACAAAAATTATGTATTTAAATACAAAATAAATACAAATAAACAATTTTAGCTTACAGTAATTTTCCTTGCTGTTTTAAACTTAGCTTCTGGCAAACTTGACACATTTCTTGATTCTTGCTTATCGAGTTTTGATTCTTAATCAACGCTTTTTGACTAACTGGCTTCCTTACTGTTACTTTCAACTTATTTTAATCGGTTTGAGACAGGGATTTTTTCTTCCGTTTTTATTTTCTTTCCTTTTCTTTTTCTTCTTATTGACTTTTTTTCATTTTTCTCCATTGTGTCCCGGTTAAAACATATGGCATTATTTTGACATCACTAGTGCCTTTTCCTTTAGGAGCTTTTGGCCAAACCAAAATATTTTTGATATTCTCTTTATCACTATTATTTAATACATTATTATTATCTGAGGTAGGATTTTCTGCTATTACAACGTAGGGAATATCTTGCTTTTTAAGAGTTCTTTCTCAGAAAGTAACTGGGCATCTATATAAAATCTCATAATCTCATCACATATATTATAGTCCGTTTCATCATCTTTGGTTATAACATCATGATTTTCTTTGGTTCCATTTAATTCGATATCTTCAATTGTCAGTCCATTTCCATGCAAACCACTATTTATTTCTTTGGCACCTTCAAAAACTGTAATATCTTCCCTCCCAACTTTATGTAGTAATGCCAGATCTTCACAGTTTAACCGTTTTTCTTCGTCCATCATTTCTGGTGGTTTACGTTTACACCCAGTTTTTTGAAACTGTTCTAAAGATATTGTTTTTGTATTCTCTATCTCCATGTTATTAAGCTCAGCTTCTCTTTCAGTTCCAAGCAAGGTTCCATGGCATTGGGTATAATCTATATTATCAGGATTGAATGGGAATAATCCTGTCACTTTAAATCTATCTATTATGGTGTTTGATTTTGCATATTCATCAGTCACTCTCTTGAGAATAGGAGTTATTTTTTCTTTTATTAATGTATCGATAATAATATGATCTCTCCTCCGTTCCAGGGCAGCTTTTTTCCAATCAACTTTTATGAGCTTCAAAGCTTTTTTAACTTTATTAACTTTTAACACCACGTATATCGAAAAACGAAGAATATTTGGTCACATGTTTATATGGCCTTTTGTTATTAGAAGTTGCTGAGTATCACCACCCCGAAATATTTTATCGTACTTACAGTTTGTTCAGCGAATGTTCGGCCCCACGTCACAACTCCCGTCCTTGTCTGACTCGTGAATATACCACCAATATCCATCGTATATTCACGAGTAAGACAAGGACGGGAGTTGTGACGTAGGGCCGAACATTCGCTGAACAAATTGTAAGTTACGCTCTGTACAATACTAAATCATAACAAATATTTTTCTATGTGCACTGGATGATGCCGTTTCCAGTGCCGGTTCTGCCACACAAGTTTTGTTCAAAATTAATATTGTATAGTAAAAGATAAAACGATCGTACTCACTTCGTACTTCCTTGGGAAAAATACAATTTTGAAGTTGCACATGACGGCGCGGCGGCCGCGGCGTTGCCGGATAACGAGATCGTCTGCGTTAAGGGGGCATTATCACACATAGTGCCAACCCAAGTGTGTTTTTAGTGTTTGTTTTTAAAATTAGTAGGTCTTCCAAAAAACCAATGCTCAACTCAAATTCTACATTATATTGCGCATATTTAGACAAAAAATCAGCAAAATCTGATGTTTCGTTTGCGAAAACAATATACCTGAAATGTATTTTCTTCTTCTTCTCTAATAAAAAATTACCAGAACCTTTAGGTATATTGTTTTTCCAAACGAGCCATCAGATTTGGCTGATTTTTTGTCCAAATATGCCCAATATAATGCAGTATTTGAGTTGGGCATTGGTTTTTTTGAAAAATATAATGATTTTCAAAATAAACACAAAAAACTCACTTGGGTTGGTAGTATTTAATGCCATGTGTGTTTATGCCACCTTAATTGATATTTTACGAACTTCCACTATTAATATACAGGGTGAGTTTTATTCTTTGCCCACTATGGGAAACTAGCAGAGCTAGAACAAAGGTTAAATGGGGAAAGAATTGCAGTTTTGAATGCTCAATCTAATGCCCCTTTTGGATTTTAAAAAAGTTCATGGCTCACTAGATATTTCGAAAAGAGTTATTTGTTGCTATTTCATCAGATCTCTACTGTAGCTCCGTTATTTCTGATTATACAGAAAAACTGTAGAGTCAAAAATTGTAGATAATTTTGGGCATAATAAGATAATCTAATCTAATCCAGTTTTTTTATGTTGTTTGTGATTTTTGAGATATGACATAAACTTGTGTTTTTTTAAATGTAAATCATAGTTGGCTGTGGCGTTATAAAATCGCCCATTTTTTTAACTTTCCAAAGATATAATACTCGGCATAGTTAATATAAAAAATAAAAGAGCTATGGCTAATTTTCTGATTTTTTTTTTAATTTTCACATAGTCAGCCATGGAATATTTTCATAATTACGTTCTATTTCATAATTAGACATACTTTCCAATATTTTGTTTTTAGCTGGTAACAAAATAAAACAAAAATTTAAAAATTCAAATTAATATTATTTTAAAAGGCCTCCTTTTAAAATAAAAAAGGTGTTCAAACAATCCACCATTGTTATTTATGCAAATATTGCATCTTTTAAAACTAAATTTGTCACATTTCTTAGAGAGCGTCTGTCAATACTGGCAATTGCTTCTAAAACAGCTGCTCTTAATTCAACAATTGTCTCATACTTTATTTTGTACTGTTCCCCACAAAAAGAAATCCAAAACAGACAAATCGGGGGATCGGGGCTGCAGGAAATAGGTCTATTTCTCCCTATCCAACTATTTGGATAGAGCTGATCTAGGTAATTTATTACGGGCAAATAATTATGAAGTGGAGCTCCATCATGATAATTTTTGTTTTATTTTGTTCCATTTTGTTACCAGCTAAAAATAAAATATTTGAAAGTTTGAAGTATGTCTTATAAAATAGAACGTAATTCATGGCTGACTATGTGAAAATTAAAAAAAAAAAACAGAAAATTAGCCATAGCTATTTTATTTTTTATAATAACTATGCCGAGTATTATATTTTTGGAAAGCTCAAAAAATGGCCGATTTGATAAGGCCACAGACAACTATGATTTACATTTAAAAAAACGCAAGTTTATATCATATCTCAAAAATCACAAACAACATAAAAAATTGGATCTGATTATCTTATTAAGCCCCAAAATTATCTACAATTTTTGTCTCTACATTTTCTCTGTATAATCAGAAATAACGGAGCTACAGAGATCTGATGAAATAGCAAAAAATCACTCTTTTCAAAATATCTAGTGAGCCATGAACTTTTTTAAAAATCCAAAAGGGGCATTAGATTGAGCATTCAAAACTGTAATTCTTTCCCCATTTTACCTTTGTTTTAGCTCTGATAGTTTCCGTGATCCCCATAGTGGGCATCGAAAAAAACTCACCCTGTATATAAAAGATGAAGACACAAGTCGCATAGGCAATCATTTTAATGTCAGAACAATATTTAAAACCAAAAATACATTAATATCGATGCTAGTTAAAACGAAACCCTTTAATGAGGTACGAAGTTAAAAAAATTGCAGTTTTAAAATTTCTTGTGAATGTGGAAACTTCCATGTTAGGGAGGCTTGCAGGCCATTTAAGGTTCGTTTAAAAGAACATAAAAATTATATCAGACAAATTTCAAAGTTAAAAATATGTGAGCACTCAATAATAATCATAGAATTTTGTGGGATAGGTCCCAACCAATTCTCAAAGAAGGAGTAGCAAATAGGCGAATAATTAAGAAATCAGCATTTATTTTAGGAAACACGGACAACTGTGTTGCTGAATGTTCAGTGTCATTTGTTATTCTGTCACTTCATTTTGACCTGACCTTATCTTGGAGAAAGGAAGAAGATTAATTCTCCCAAAGATCAGAAAACAAGGTTGTTGAAGTTATTTTTTCAGTTATACTTGGAAAGTTTCGTTGATTTACTGTTAAGCATTAATGAATTTTCCTGGCAACTTGAAAAAGTTGTCTTTTAATCAGTTTAGTTCAGGTTCTGTGGCGAAAAACCTAATTAAAAATTAAATGGATCTGTTTGCGCCACAAAGAAATTTCCGGCGATTTATTTCTTAAGAAAATTTTGCCAATAATATATTTTGTGTGGGGTTTAGATGTTTGGCCGCGAATTGATTGGACAAAGACACACCCTTTTTCGTATAAATAAGTACTTAATTTCTGATGCACATTTTCTTTGTTGCAGATGTACAGCAACACCACAAGCCCCGCATTAATCCTATTCCAGGTAAGTAAATTAAGTAATAACACTTCCAAGGCAATTTGTAATAGCCTGTCGTGTTTCCCTGGTTATTAGTCGAATTGATTAATAATAGAAAATAAAAATACTAGGTAACTGGCCCCGAACACGGCATGTGGACATCAGTTTCGGCATAAATTAAACGCCTCGTATTCATTACGTTTTGTTTCGGTCACACACAATGAGATTCCTACAAAGATTTTCACCAGGAGAATTTAAAATCTCTTATTTGCTAAATGTAACCTAGTAGATGGTGGCTTCTTTTCCCGTGCCTAATAAGAGTGTTTTAAGCCTGTCAGTTGTCAAAATAGCGTCTAGTCTAACTTTCACATAAATGTGGGTGGGGAAATACTACTCAATTTAGAATATACAGGGTATCACAGTTGTAAACCACAATTTTGACATAAACGATAGAAATTTGATTTTTAACAAAAAAGTTGTGAACATGGGTCCGGAAACGCTTAATAAAAAATATACCGAGTGTTAAAGTTTATTTTTTTAAGGACTTTTTTTAATATTATTTCAAAAATGAAAAATTATGTTGACTTAAAATTTGGTATACAGTCTGAGGATCTAAAATACAAGAAACTGAACAAACAGTTACACAGTGACAAATTAATAATATAAACTTATAAATATTAACTATACATTGCCTTTAGACATGTCTGAAGTACATTTTTCTTTATTACAAAAAATCGTTTTCTTCATTACACGGACGAAGGCAATCAAACAGCAGGAACGATAATATTTTTTTCTTGAAATCGGCATTAAAATGTCCCAAAATCGTCATTAAAAGCACAGAAATCGTACAATAATGTAGCCCATTATTGTACGATTTTTTCAATAAGTAGGCCTTGGCGAGATGTAAACATCAAACGTCAGACGCGGAGAAATCGCCCGTCAAAAGTGACCAAATATTCAAAACCCGGCCGATAAAGGCTCATTTAACTTTTCGTACACATTGTGAAATTGTTTCCTATAGAAGCGCAATCCTTCAGTATACATATTTTAGTAAGTTTGAAAATCAATAGATTTGTTGTGTAGGCTGCACAAGAAGCAGCAGTTTGGTTTTTCTGTCAGAAGGTGCCGTACATCATTATACTTGTCCTAGGTAGAGCGATCGGTAAAGTCAAGCAACGCCGCGCGTAGTCGGTTCGTGGACGGGTGATCCCTTATTATTATTTTCTTGCCTAATAAAACATTTTTTTTCCGATTTCAAGAAAAATATAATATGTACCTCGGCACTGAAGTTCTTTTTATGACTCATGTGGTTTATTTGCCTCGGCCAGAGGCCTCAGCAACTAAACTCCACATGAGTCATAAAAAGTTGAACTTCAGTGCCTTGGTACATAAATAACTATTATACGAGAGAGCAGCACAGGTGCATCATACATGTTATTAAATATGTTGTGAATTATGAGTATTTTTGCAATATTTTTCTTCGTGGGTAACGTCTTTGTTTTAAATTCTTTTTGCTGACATTCATAATGTACAGTGTGTTCACGGATTGAGTTGACAAGAGGAGAAGCTTTTTTATTTTTACTTTATCGAAAAATGTCACTCTTTTTAGAAAAAGTTCCGCTTCCAGAAAAAACATTATATAAAAATCTTAGATCAGATGCACATAAATTAAGAAAACACGAAAATATTCAAAAGAGAAGTACCACTATTTATTATTATACACTTTTTTATAAAACTAATCTATTTACAACCTTACATAAAGCCCGAACACAAATTGCCAATACAAAATTAAACATTTTCGAATACTTTTCGAATGATTTGTGGCTCAGTCAGTTCATGTATTGCTTCCCGTATACGCTCTTTTAATACTTTTATACCATGCGGCTGATTATTCAAATAAACCTTTTGTTTTACTGTACCCCAAAGAAAAAACGCTAGGGGTGTTAAGGTCCGGTGACCTAGCAGGATAATGGGTGAGGCCAAATCTTCCCACCCACCTGTCATCAAAATGATTTGTTAACCATTGTTTTTATTATTTATTTTTTATTTGATTTTTTATTTATTGGCTTTTTTAACATTTTTTAGAATATTAAAAACAAATTTATTTATTTATTTATTTATTTATTTACTTTCATAACTATTACAAAGGTGTAAATAGAATCCAGGTCTCTCTCTATCAATAAGCAGTCCTCCAGACATGTAACCTTACGAAACAATAGTTTCAAATCATCTGCATACAATAGGAATTGTGAATGAAACACAAATATCACATACAAAAGTCGGCCAAGTATAGAACCTTGAGTCACCCTCGAAGTGACAGCAAATTTCTTCGATAAGCGGCAGTGCTCGTCTCAAATTGAGAGCCTCTTCACGCCACGGCACAATATTCATGGCAAATTGAGGACGGAAGCCACAGTCTTGGGCCCTTGAGTCTATTCAAGCCCCGACACAAGATCCGTGGCAAATGAAGAGCGGCACAAAGTAGGCCTGCATCCTCGAGGCTCTTCAACCTCTGACATACGATCCGTGGCAAATTGAGGGTGGCAAGCCGTTGACAAAGATGAAAAATGCCTCTAAAGTTGTTTTATCGCGCCTTTAATGAACACATTTACACGGTTTCCTGACCCACTCTACTTGGCAGTTAAACTTTATGTCTAGCGGTTCTACCTTTGTACAGTTTTGTAATTTAATATTAGTTTGGAAACATTTTTCGTCACAACCTTTCCCTGGTCCCAATTTTTTTCACTCTTTTATTGTGTTCCCTATAATGTTTCCATAGGACATCTAGAAATACCTCTAGAATATTTTGACTTTGTAGATATCTGATTGGACAGGACCATTCTAGAAAAATCTCTAGTCTTCTATTTGAATATACAGGGTGTCCCAATAAGGACTCCCGTCGCCGATATCTCCGGAACAAAAAGAGATATTTTAATTCTGCAAACGCCGTTCGCTAGGACGTGAAGAGGGCTTTATTCGTAACTGCTAAGCGTTCATTTTGACATTGGCGTATAGATGGCGCTGCGGTGCAAAGAAATTTTTCGATCCTAGGAACGTTAGAACGTAGCGCATCTGAGAGACTGGGTAATTTGGAGAAACTTTTGTTCTATGGATAATTTTCCTATTGTTACTAGTTTCTGAGATAACCGCTCTACAATGGCATTTACAAAAACTGAGCTAACTCACTTAAAATTAACTTTAGAGGAAAAAGTTATTAAACATATCTTTGTAGTGCACTAAGACGAAGAGATTAGCGGCACGTGTCAAATTATTACACATCCGGTTTGACCGGAAGTACCGGAAGTGAACCATTTTTCAGTTCAAAATGAACATACTGTACAGTAGGAAAATAGTCCATAGGACAAAAGTTTCTCCAAATTACCCAGTCTCTCAAATGCGCTACGCTCCAACGTTCCTAGGATCGAAAAGTTTCTTTGCACCGCAGCGCCATCTATACGCCAATAACAAAATGAACGCTTATCAGTTTCGAATAAAGCCCTCTTCACGTCCTAGCGAACGGCGTTTGGAGAATTAAAATATCTCTTTTTGTTCCGGAGATATCGGCGACGGGAGTCCTTATTGGGACACCCTGTATATAAGCTGTGGGAATTGGGCCTAGAAGTAAGTTAAAAGTGGGAACGCGATTTTGTAGCGAATTTGGAAGCTGAAGAATATTCTTGGTCAGGGACAATAACTGACAAGTATATTATTGTGAAGGCCATAGCAAAGGTATTAACCAAAGAAACAAGTTTGGACTGTGATTGTTGAAATTTGGTACATTTAACGTCAAACGTGAGAGTTGAAGAGGACCCGAGGTGAACGCCCGTAGCCAGAAAACAAAAATGGAGATGAAAAAGTTGATGGAAATGTTTATAAAGAAGTTTGATGAAATGGATAGGAAACACGAAGAAAGATATAAGAAACAAGAAGACCTAATGAAAAATCTTCAGGAAAGGATGGACAAGAAACAAGAACAAAAAGAAAATAAACAAGCAGTTTTAATGAAAAATCAACACGGGGAAATGAAGAAGAAGAGGAAAGAAATAAGAAAGAAGAAGAAGGGACATGAAACAAGAAAACTTATGAGTGACCTCAAAGAAGATTTTAACTCCAACCAAGAATGAATGAGGAAGGAAATTGAGACCATCCAGTCCGCGATAAACCAATGTCTGAAAGAAATAAAAGAAGGCCTGAAGATAGAGCTACAGAAGTCGTTGAAGAAGAAATGAATCAAGTGAAGACACAAATTGGTAATGTAAAGACTGCACCAAGCGAGATCAAACGCGAATTCCACAACAAAATGAAACGAATGAAGAGTGAGTTTGAAGGAATGGTACGAGAATTTGAAGTTAGAATCAAGTAGCTGTCAATATAAAGTATTCCAAAAACTGAAGCCGCCATGAGAATGAAAATGACGACTCCAAAATTTGATGAAAAAGTAGCCTAGAGCACATACCTCAACCAATTCAAAGCTGCTGATAATAATAAAAATAATAAAAAAATAAAAATAATAAAAGTAACAAAAATAATAAAGATAATAAAGAGATAATAAAGATAATAATAAAAATAACCTAATGGGGTTTACCAGGAACATGTCGACAAGTTAGCGTCAAACTATTGGCTGACCGAGACGAATGTTCCCCAAAACGGAAGGCCTCTTACTGGCCATACAAAAGCATAGTAATCCCATTGAGTGCAGGAGCAATACCGTGAATCCACATTTTGTCCAGTGCTCTTGGCCATCAGCGGTCTTTTTCTATAAAGAGATGTGGTCGATCGAAGGCAGAAAAACATGCAGTCGAAATAGTTCGCAAAATGCTCCGAACAACGCCTCCGCAGCCCCAAGATTCAAAACTCACATATCATATTTCTATAATGGGGTGTTTAATTAGTCATTTTAATTTTGAAAAATTAGGATTTCCTCTCATGTCTATTTGTGTTTCGCTTCTGGTTTAACCAGATACATTCTTTGTGTAAGGTGGAAATTAATCTTAATTGGCGTATATTCCTTCATCAGGACTTGTGGATTCAGATATTGTCTTTTAGAAACATAAACTTAAGAGAAATAAACAATACAACCTTAAAACCAAACTCGTTTTAAAGGTCAAAGTTCTCATCATTAAGTAACTATTTAAAATCTGGATACTCTTGCCTACGACTCGAGATAATTTTCAAAACATTGGTTAGATCGGAAAAATTCCTGGTATTAATTAATCAAGCACTGAGAAAATGGTTTTGCAAAGTGGAAATTATTATAATACCTACCAACAAGAATAGCTTTTTCAGAGATTTCTCTTTATTTCGTATTCAGAATATAAATACTTATTATTATAACGCAAATAATAATTATTGAAGTCACTTACAAAAATACAAGCGTTTATTGTTCTGAAATTTTAGGGTAAGCGAGATGCTCTAAATTCAGTTTTAATAAAGATAAATAAATACTGTAAATAATAACAGTCCTTTAACAGTTGTTTAAAGGAACCATTCCCAAACCGACCTTCGTATCTTAAATACTTAAAAGGAATGTCTATTTTCATTCAATAAGTAGCTGCTGGAACCGACATAAATAATTCAAGTGTTAATATTGGAAAAGTTTTAGCCCTACTAGGAGGGGTGACGGAATGGCTATAATAAATTAAAAATAAATTTTACGTCCTATTGTGGTGCTTGAAAATGAACTGTGGTGTGTGTTTGGCATTGTGCATGCGAGGAAATAATAAAGTATTAGTGCGAATAAAATCGATAGTGGCTGCATTCGTTTTTCTTTTTCGCGGGCTTTTCTCTTAAGAGGGTTTTTCGCCCCCCCGATATATTGTTCAAGTATCGTTGTAAATGCCGTCCTTGCCACTAACTTCGTAATAAAAACCAAAGCGTCGCCAGTGTCGCCACTATCGCCAAAATTTATCGCTATAGGGTATAATCAAAGCACCCGACATGTTCTCTATATTTTCCCAGGCCCTTGGGTTTTATAAATAATTACGTTCAATAGATTAACTAAATGCGGAAGCTTATTATTCTCTTCCAAAGTTTTCGTGTCGATTTTTTTGACGAAAAATGGCTACTGATGTAAAAAATACACGCGCGGGTGTACAAAATACACGGTGTGTGTTTTCATAAGCACATATCACGAAGTGTAATTTCGTTGCAAACCATAGGTTCTTTTTTTAACACGACTCGTGTTTTTTTACACCGCGCGTGTTTTTTAAAAACACCGGCCGTGTGATCAAGGTCAAAATAACCGCCAATTGGGCCCTGTTCCCTTCCTCCGTATCAGCAGTGAGTAAAAAAATATTATATTATTCTTTTACTCAATGGTATCAGTATCAGTCAATAGTTGAATTTCGTTTAGCGAGCATACATTCGTGTCGCGTCCTGTCGTAACTGCGGGGAAAATGTTGGTTCTAACCAAATTTAAATATAATAAAATTTTAAAATATGTGCTCTGTGATACTAGTGAAAGTTTTGCAGATGTTCTGACTAAAGGTAAGTAATTATTTACTCTATTTAGGTACCTACCTGCTTTCAGAAGTATATATAGAAGTAACTATAATTGCATTCTATACGTATTTTGTTCGCTATTTTGTATGGAAAGCTTATTTTTTTGCTTTTATCAAACGTAACACTCTCGGTTTGTATAACAAATAAAATAATAGGGCTACGTGAAATTTCTCATTATTAAAATCTACCTACTTAAAAGAAAAAAGTCAAAAAATTATTATTACGCTTCTCTCAAATAACCAAGCTTTCGTTCAAGGTTTTGAACTTCTAATTTAAGAAAATTTTAAGAAAATTATTAAGGAATACCTGCTTTAAGAAATTGTTCACTTATGTGCTACATAACGATAAATTTAGATTTTTTCAACTTAAAATTAATATTTCATTCTAATACCCAGATGGAGTTCAAAAACCTTGAACGAAAGCTTGGGCATTTGAGAGAAGTGTAATAAAAAATTTTTTGCTGCAAACCCGTTAGGTATTATCAATTCTATAAGTAGGTACTTAAATACTTACCTAGCTACTTTTTTGCTAAATTTGAGCAATTTTGAATTTTTTCTGTATGTGATGACAAAACCCGGGTGCTATGATAGCTAATTTTGTTTTTTAAAATAGAATTATATTAGGCCCATTTTCGATAATTTCTGTTGTTTTTATAAATAAAGGAGTACCTAATTAAAATTAAAATAGACTGTTGGACTCAATCTTGCACGAGAAAACAATTGACAAACTGTATACAGTCGTAGGTATATGCTAAAAATATATTGATTTTGAAAATAAACAAAAATAAACTGGTCTTATTTTAACAATTAAAATTAGTTGTCAGAGATAATGATGACATGGATTGCCACAAACCATGTTGATAAACCAATGACGGAGAAGTGGGCATTTAGCACATTTATTGTAAAACAAAAATGAATCACTTTGCATAGTACTTAGTACTTATAGGTCTAATAAAATTTAATGTTTTTTAAGTAGATTTTTTTTGGTATGGTTCGATGGGAAATGTTTTAAACAATTTAAGTATATTTCCTCGGATATTTCTGAAAAATAAAAACTGAAGTATTTGTGTTATATGAAGACTCGAAGTATAGATAGGAATGTTTTTGTTTAGTTTACTTTAGTACCTACTATCCAATAATCAGTGGCAAAAAAATTCTTAATTAGGCACCTACCTAACTGGGATACAGAATGCCAATTTTCCAAAGAGGCTGTTTAAAAGTAGGTGCAAAAAATAATTCTAAAGTAAAGTGTCTTTCAACTTGCTGGTAATGTAGGCCTATCCTAACCGAAAATTCAAGTTTATACCGTTTCTGAAAAAAAAAAATTCCTCTTAAGACTGGAATAACCGAGGGAATAACTTTGCAGGGAAGGATTAAATCCGAACAATTTTGCATTAAAAAAGTCCCCTTAAAACCACCTCTTGACACTTCATCCAAATATTTGCACCCATTATCATTACGTAACTACACAGTAATAAAATTTGGTAAAATTAAAACACTAAAAGTGGTCACATTAAGGCCACACGGATTCTGGTTAAATTAACCAATTTCGTTTTGGTACATTTTAAATATTTGCACAAACATTTACACGGAGATGTGTAGCATATTTACTCGCCCATGGTGTAAAATTAACCACGTTTTAGTGTCGATTTTCTACACGAATCACAGTAAAAAATATACACGGAAAGTGGTTAATTTTACACCATGGGCGAGTAAATATGCTACACATCTCCGTGTAAATGTTTGTGCAAACATTTAAATTTTACCAAAACGAAAGTGGTTAATTTAACCAGAATCCGTGTGGCCTTAATGTGACCACTTTTAGTGTTTTAATTTTACCAAATTTTATTACTGTGCGATATTATTATAAGATCAACTGACTTACCTGTAAGGAAGTTTGAGCTGAATTATACTGCAGTCTCATCCGATTATTACAAATACTAATGTAGTTTGCTTCACTCTGTACAAACGCCATACAAACGTTTAAAGAAAGGTGTTTTTTGTCCCAACCGCCGCCAGTCACCTGATCGTCGCTAAAATATATTTCAGTGCTTATTTTGTGATAGATCGTTAAGGGTGGGGATCAGGGAGGGTAAGTCGGTTGATCTTATAATTATTATACTGCAGTCTCATCCTTCATATTACAAATACTAATGTAGATGTTTAAAGAACAAGAACGATCTGTCAACATTGATTCAAATATATTTTGAAAACAGATGCACTTTTACTAACGTACTATAGGTAGGTAGGTATACGTATGTATGTCCACGCCCATTAGTTGAGCAATATGCTGAAAAAATGTATCCAACCTTTAAGTCGGTCTGCAAATATGCATATATTATCTAATAAAAAATATATGACAAGTATAAAACATGCAAATCTGTAACCATTGTGGCTCCTCAGAAACAGGGTCTCTGTTAGGAAGCAGCAATTATCATTAAAATACTGAAAGAAAAACTGTATATTGCAAGTTACAGCCAGTCATAATACATAAATGACATTCTCTACTCTCTCAAGAAGACTAGACTCCCTCGAATACCCAAATCATGGTAGCCAAGATCAATACACGCAAACATGGGTAAACTTCTAGAGACCCCCATATGTAGATTGTAGTTATTTCTGGTATCATACCAAAGAAAATAATACTGCGTAGTATTATTTTCTTTGATCATACTCATATACGTTGGTAACAACGAACCCAAATATATAATATGTATACCATGTTACAAAATTTCGAAGCACCTTCAATTTGCCTTCTTGGTTGAATTTCACCGATATTGTCTGAAATTTCTTTGTGACATTATCACTGAGAAAGGAGGAAGATTTATTCCCCGAAAGTTCAGAAGACAAATTTGTTGAAGTTAATTTTGAGTTATCCTTCAGTTTTTTTTTAATATCCGGCCTTTATGAATTTTGCTGGAAGAAGTTGTCTTTTAATCAGTTTGGTTTAAGTTTACGTGGCGAGAAAAAAAATCAATTAAGAATTAAATGAATCCATATACCGATGATAGCATATAGGTAGCAGGTTTTTAAATACCCCTATATATATATATACTATATTCTATACATGGGTCCTTATATTATGTGAAATGGTCATTAGTATAAATATAGGAAATATATATTTAAATTCTATTGTTATTATTATTCTTGCCCCTTTTTGATATCGACATATTATATTTATAATTACTCGTATATGCATGCTGCGTTTTTTTTGCATTAACGCAGCTATATGCCGTTTGGGGTTCTCTCCTCTAATAATATAATAATTATCAGGGCAATTGTAGAATAACTATTGGAAATTGAGAAATTTGGTAGGTACCGTCCTTGTTTGAGTACTATGTAGCCCCCCAAAATCAAGGATATCGGCGGGGTCGCTAAATATGGACGCACCTGATACCCAATTTTGCTGTCGTAAGGGTCTTACCAATCATTTTATTTGTAGGTATAGTTCGTAAACATGGCGATATGATTCCATCCTATAGACCTGTGCAATAAAGTCGTGTTCCAAACCTGCCTCATTTGGCGAAAATGGCGGTTCCAAAGCTACCAAATCGACCTTTTCGTAACTAAAAAGGCGCTATGAATGCTTGAATTTGCATTAACGCACATTGTTCAGGAGTCACGAGAAAGTTTTCAAAAGTTAGGTTTTAACTTCACTACGCGGAATTGTTTTCTTTTGATTTCTTTTGCACTTCTAGACTATTTAGTTGGTTGATTTCAAATCCGGAGAAGAGAGGAAGCACCATGGGCTTGTTTCAACTGCAGTTCTGAGCCATTCCAGAACTGGCTTGAACCAACCAAACACAAGAAAATAATTCCAGAACTATTTGGCCAATCAGTTAATCGATAGCTGGTTTGAGAATTGTTCAAAACTCTGTTGGAACAAACCTTATATGACACTGTAGCTCTCATACTCACACTGTCACAAACAGCCATTCAAGGTCAGCGTACCAGCTTTTCTCGTATGCTATGCTGGGAGTACCTAATGCCACAGCTTAAATATGAAAATTAAGCTGAGGTAAATGCTTTGTTGAGAATATTTGACAAATCGGTTGAATTGTTTTGATAAATATTACATTTAAAATATACATTACAGCAATGTGTAGACATATACCTTAATTATTTTGTAATTAATTACTTTCTTACTCCCCAATTCACGTATTCCAATTATTATTGCATTATCCTATTGTCGTCATGACGTGTAGGTAAAGCTAAGTAGGCGGAACCTCAAACATTACCTTATTGTGACTCCTGTGATTGTGCCAATGTTATATTTTTGACTTTCGCCACTACTAAAAAGAAAAATTAATTTTAAGAACGTTAGTCACAGCCTAAGAAAGATTCTGCGCATTTTCATGTTTTTAGTTGTCCAAATCCGAGGGTCTTAGAGAGATTTGGAATGATGGGTTGTAACAAAGTATATCAACGCCTATCATAAGACAAAGCTCCATGCCAAATTCAACAGAGAAGGAGTTCTCCGAGGGTAGGCGCCGAGACATCGTCAAGGTGGAGGACCCAGTAGCTCCGGTGAAGAAGATCTACCCAGGACGAGACGGACTGACAGACAGGACAATGGAGCGAAGCGAAGGCGGACATGGAAGATGCGTCGTGGTTGAACGTCTACCGAGGAGTCGCGAACCGAGGAGGACTAGTAGCAGGCATGTGAAGGCAGGGACGAATACGAGGACGGGACACGCGCACCGACGGAGGTCCGTAGCGGGGTGGGACCTGTAGGACCCGAGTACAGGGCGGCGTCACAACGGACGGCGACACGACGGACTGACGAAAAGTAAGGACGGCCCATACCTAAAGGGCAAAAAATATAAAGAACATCAGAAACGTAAAGAATACAAGGAAAATTAATGACAACATCGATCGATTGAACGATCCTCGGCATTTTTAAAGCACCCATGCCAAAATAGGGGGCTTTCAAACTAATATAGAAGAAAGAAAAGGCTACTAAGAAATTACATCTAAATACCTGGTGCTACTGCGGAACAGGTAGAAATAAGGACCATAGTGCAAACAAGAACATAATGGTACAATGGCAACCAATAATAATAATAATAATAATAATAATAATAATAATAATAATAATAATAATAAATACGCAGGGGGGATCTGACTTGTGAGAGAGGCAGATCCACGGGTGTGACAATCCCGCGCTCCCCAGTTACGCAGGGATGAGTCTGGCCTGTGAGAGGGGCAGATTCACGGGTGTAACGATCCCGCGATTCCCAGTTACGCATGGAGAGGCTTGGCCTGTGACAGGGGCAGACCTACGGGTGTGACAATCCCGCGATATCCAGTTGCGCAGGGAGGGGTCTAGCCGGTGACGGGGGCTGATCCTCGGGGGTGACAATCCCGCGACTCCCAGTTACACAGGGATGGGTCTAGCCTGTGAGAGGGGCAGATCCTCGGGTGTAACGATCCCGTGTTTCCCAGTTAACGCAAGGAGGGGTTTGGCCGGTGACAGGGGCAGATCCTCGGGAGTAACGATCCCGCGTTATCCTAGTTGACCCGTATGGGTAGCGGGTTAGAATACTCCTATCGTGGCTCCGCGAGTCGTAAAAGGCGACCGAGGGCCGTCACTCCCACGTTACGGGAGAAAACTATGGAATGGAGAATGATAGGATGATTGTCATAGGGCCGCTGCCTGGGGATCGCCAGGGCATGTCTGGAGCCGGCGCTGGGCATGACAGCGAGCGGGACGTCGGTGACAGGGCGCTGATGAGGCGGGCCCCTGTTGCACAAACAGCTACAGCCCAACAACAACACGAACATCTACAACATGGGAGCCAAACGAGAACTAGGGTTCCACCCACCGAAGGTGCTGCGCGGGAACTTCAGCCAGCGTTCACAGAGGCGGGATTACAACGACGACGCATGAAATGGACTGTGTCCATGAATGAATCGATTATGCGTATTTTCTACAGGGTGACAAACTTAGGACAAGAGATTATCGGCTACCGACAACAACTGCATGCCGAGTTCTGCAGGGAGTTTCCACACATGCAAGTGTCTGAACAAAGAGTGTCAGATCAGTATCGAACTATTCTAAGAAATAACCGAATTCCAGAAACGCGACTTAACGCTATCAAACGGGAAGTTGAGCTAGAGATCCACGGCGAACACATAGACATAGATGACAACAACAACAATGGGGAACTTCAAGAGCCTGGACAACAACTAGAAGCCGAAACGGTAGAACCAACAACCGAGAGTCTGGAACGGGTTAACGAAGAACATTTTGAAGGCTTGGACACACATATGAGACAGGCAGTATTGCGATACGAAGGCACAGACCCACTTAGCAGGCCACCGCTACCAAGATTAAATTCTTCCAGGAAACTTGCGATCGTGCTCGATCTTATGAACACAAGAATTTTACCAAGCTATGTTTCAGTGACACCAACATTAGAACGTATGCACATGTTAATCTACTGTGCCGCAACGGCAGTCATCACTGTAATGGGTGCCAAGATCCGAACGGCCCAAGAGTTGAATCGTGCAAGACCAGAACCACGAATGGCTCAATGGGAAATGCGACTAAATCGGAAGATCGAGAGTCTCCGTAAAGACATAGGACAAGTGACGGAATATATCAGAGGAGTTAGAACTAGAAGGATCCAGAGGGCGGTGCAGGCAGTAATGAGCCGCACCCAAATGCATTCTCGGCATGACCCCGCGAACATCACTGCTCAACAATGTCTTGACACATTAAAACAAAAACTTTCTGTTTTCGCAGGGCGTCTGAGGAGATACAAGGCTAGTAACAACAGGAAACGAGACAATAAACTCTTTGAACGATCAGAAAAGGGTTTCTACCGTGCTTTTAATTCTAGCGCCGATGCCACAAATGCGAGTTACCCTAGCAGAGAACAGGTCGACGGTTTCTGGAGAAATCAACTTGCCACACCAGGTCCATACAATGTCAGTGCAAGCTGGATCAGCGAAGAACGCGAGATGGGCCGGAACTATAGCCAGATGCAACACGAGCAATTCACAACCGCTGAGGTCTCCGATGTCATCAAGAATTCCCACAACTGGAAGGCACCAGGTCCAGATCATCTCCAAAATTATTGGATTAAGAAGTTGTGGTGCACGCATGAACAAATAACTACCTTAATTAATGAAGTCTTGCTCGATCCTCTGAAAATGCCATTGTTTCTTACACAGGGTGCAACTTACCTGTTACCAAAAGACCAGCGGAATACGGATAACCCTGCCAAGTACCGCCCAATAACCTGCTTGCCTACGCTTTACAAGATAATCACATCTTGCCTTACGCAGCGAATATATGCTCACTGCGAGCGGAACAACATCATTGCAATGCAGCAGAAGGGCTGCTCGAAGGGCGCAATGGGATGCAAAGAGCAACTCATCATAGACTCTGTCATCTGCAACCAGGCTCATTCCAAGCAACGAAACCTCCACATGGCTTATGTGGACTACAAAAAAGCATTTGATTCCGTACCTCACGACTGGCTCACAGGTATCTTAAAGCTGTATAAAATAGATCATCATACAGTTTCCTTTTTAGAACACGTTATGACAACCTGGCGCACTAAGATACAACTCAGAACCGCAGACAGTAACATCGAGACCGACACAATCAACATCCGAAGAGGGATTTTCCAAGGAGATTCACTCAGTCCACTGTGGTTCTGCATGGCGATGAACCCTCTATCACATCGGTTGAACTCTACAAAATATGGCTTCGCTATCAAAAGCAACAACGCAGAAGCGATCAAGTTGAATCACCTATTATATATGGATGATTTAAAACTGATCGCCGCAACCAAAAACCAACTAACGCAAATGCTTAAAATTGTAGAGGAGTTCTCCAGGGACATCGGAATGCTGTTTGGACTGGACAAGTGCCGCACCCTTAATATCATCCGGGGAAAGCTCGAACAAAGCGCACACGAGATGCAGGACGGCCAGGAGATCGAAGCAATGAGCAAGGGAGATACATACAAGTATCTCGGGATGAAACAAGCTCAAAGGATAGACCATCGAACAATGAAGACTGATTTAACGAATGAATTCATCAAGAGAGTAAGACAAGTAGTGCGAACTGATCTTAACAGCAGGAATTTGTTTAAGGCCCTGAACACGTATGCGTGCTCTGTACTCAGCTATTCGTTCGGAATAGTGAATTGGACCAACACGGACATCAACAACCTGCAACGAAAAGTTAGGACACTACTGACAAAAGCTCATAAACATCATCCCCGTAGCGCCGTAGAAAGAACAACTCTGCCACGTCAACTAGGAGGAAGAGGATTGGCAGATCTCAGCAAGCAATTGGACCAACAAATATTAAATCTGCGTAATTATTTCTACAGGCAGGCCAACAGCTCCACACTACATAGGGCTATATGCGGAGCAGACGTCTCAACACCGCTACGTCTGACGGAACACGAGCGTCAAAATTACCACCGAACCGACAACGATAAACTACAGAGGTGGTTGGGGAAGCCGCTGCACGGGAGATATCCTAATGAGGTTAACCAGGAACATGTCGACAAGTTAGCGTCGAACTATTGGCTGACCTCGGGACGAATGTTCCCCGAGACGGAAGGCTTCCTACTGGCCATACAAGATCAGGTTATACCAACTCGCAACTACCTAAAATTCATTGTAGGAGATGCATCGGTAGTGGATGACAGATGCAGATACGGGTGCCCAACTTCAGAAACAATCCAGCACATAACAGGAGGATGTCAGATGTTCGCATCAACGGAATATAAGGAACGACACGATTCGGTTGCCAAGATCTTGCACCGGGAACTGGCGGAAAAGCTGCTGCTTGTGCAGACAGAAAGGGTCCCATATTACAACTACACACCTGAGCCTGTTCTTGAGAACAGCAACTACAAGATGTACTGGGATCGTACAGTTCTGACTGATCAACGAGTTGCCCATAACAGACCGGACCTTATAATAGTTGATAAAATTTCTAGGAAGACAACTCTGATTGATGTGGCCATCCCGAACAACAACAACCTGCGTGTGAAGCAAGTCGAGAAGATCGCGAAGTACAGAGACTTAGAAGAACGAATTAGAAGGCAATGGGAAATGGAGAACGTCCAGACGATTCCAATCATCATGTCAACAACTGGTGTTATACCAAAAAGTTTGCTGAGAAACATCAAGGAGCTGAATCTAACTGATAGTCTTTACAGGTCCATGCAGAAAGCGGTACTACTTGCGACAGCCCGAACCGTCAGGAAATTCATGGGGAATGCAGGATCGTCCAAGAACATCAATGTCACCTAGGGCCCGATAACATGGCAAGGGTCTCGTCCGAGCCAGATCCTTTTGGTATCCGGGATGCCCGGGATCTGAGTGAATGTTCCCCGTAGAGGGAGTGCGAATGCCTTTTGGCTAAGTCGATATAATAATAATAATAATAGGTTGAATCACCTGTTATATATGGATGATTTAAAACTGATGGCCGCAACCAAGAACCAACTAACGCAAATGCTTAAAATTGTAGAGGAGTTCTCCAGGGACATCGGAATGCAGTTTGGACTGGACAAGTGCCGCACCCTTAATATCGTCCGGGGAAAGCTCGAACAAGGCGCACACGAGATGCAGGACGGACAGGAGATCGAAGCAATGAGCGTGGGAGATACATACAAGTACCTCGGGATGAAGCAAGCTCAAAGGATAGATCATCGAACAATGAAGACCGATTTAACTAATGAATTCATCAAGAGAGTAAGACAAGTAGTGCGAACTGATCTTAACAGCAGGAATTTGTTTAAGGCCCTAAACACGTATGCGTGCTATGTACTAAGCTATTCCTTCGGAATAGTGAATTGGACCAACACGGACATCAACAACTTGCAACGAAAAGTTAGGACACTACTGACAAAAGCTCATAAACATCATCCCCGTAGCGCCGTAGAAAGAACAACCCTGCCACGTCAACAAGGAGGAAGAGGATTGGCAGACCTCAGCAAGCAATTGGACCAACAAATACTAAATCTGCGTAATTATTTCCACAGACAGGCCAACAGCTCCACACTACATAAAGCTATATGCGGAGCAGACGTCTCAACACCGCTACGTCTGACGGAACACGAGCATCACAATCACCACCGAACCGACAACGATAAACTACAGAGGTGGTTAGAGAAGCCGCTGCACGGGAGGCATCCTAATGAGGTTAACCAGGAACATGTCGACAAGTTAGCGTCGTACTATTGGCTGACCTCGGGACGAATGTTCCCAGAGACAGAAGGCTTCTTACTGGCCATACAAGATCAGGTTATACCAACTCGCAACTACCTAAAATTCATTGTAGGAGATGCATCGGTAGTGGATGACAGATGCAGATACGGGTGCCCAACTTCAGAAACAATCCAGCACATAACAGGAGGATGTCAGATGTTTGCATCAACGGAATATAAGGAACGACACGATTCGGTTGCCAAGATCTTGCACCAGGAACTGGCGGAAAAGCTGCTGCTTGTGCAGACAGAGAGGGTCCCATATTACAACTACACACCTGAGCCTGTTCTTGAGAACAGAAACTACAAGATGTACTGGGATCGTACAGTTCTGACTGATCAACGAGTTGCCCATAACAGACCGGACCTTATAATAGTTGATAAAATTTCTAGGAAGACAACTCTGATTGATGTGGCCATCCCGAACAACAACAACCTGCGTGTGAAGCAAGTCGAGAAGATCGCGAAGTACAGAGACTTAGAAGAACGAATTAGAAGGCAATGGGAAATGGAGAACGTCCAGACGATTCCAATCATCATGTCAACAACTGGTGTTATACCAAAAAGTTTGCTGAGAAACATCAAGGAGCTGAATCTAACTGATAGTCTTTACAGGTCCATGCAGAAAGCGGTACTACTTGCGACAGCCCGAACCGTCAGGAAATTCATGGGGAATGCAGGATCGTCCAACAACACCAATGTCACCTAAGGCCCGATTACATGGCAAGGGTCTCGTCCGAGCCAGATCCTTTTGGTATCCGGGATGCCCGGGATCTGAGTGAATGTTCCCCGTAGAGGGAGTGCGAATGCCTTTTGGCTAAGTCGAGATAATAATAATAATAATAATAATAATAATAATAATAATATAAGGAAGGAATATAAGGAACGACACGATTCGGTTGCCAAGATCTTGCACCGGGAACTGGCGGAAAAGCTGCTGCTTGTGCAGACAGAAAGGGTCCCATATTACAACTACACACCTGAGCCTGTTCTTGAGAACAGCAACTACAAGATGTACTGGGATCGTACAGTTCTGACTGATCAACGAGTTGCCCATAACAGACCGGACCTTATAATAGTTGATAAAATTTCTAGGAAGACAACTCTGATTGATGTGGCCATCCCGAACAACAACAACCTGCGTGTGAAGCAAGTCGAGAAGATCGCGAAGTACAGAGACTTAGAAGGCAATGGGAAATGGAGAACGTCCAGACGATTCCAATCATCGTGTCAACAACTGGTGTTATACCAAAAAGTTTGCTGAGAAACATCAAGGAGCTGAATCTAACTGATAGTCTTTACAGGTCCATGCAGAAAGCGGTACTACTTGCGACAGCCCGAACCGTCAGGAAATTCATGGGGAATGCAGGATCGTCCAACAACATCAATGTCACCTAGGGCCCGATAACATGGCAAGGGTCTCGTCCGAGCCAGATCCTTTTGGTATCCGGGATGCCCGGGATCTGAGTGAATGTTCCCCGTAGAGGGAGTGCGAATGCCTTTTGGCTAAGTCGAGATAATAATAATAATGCCCGGGATCTGAGTGAATGTTCCCCGTAGAGGGAGTGCGAATGCCTTTTGGCTAAGTCGATATAATAATAATAATAATATCCTGGGGATCGCCAGGGCATGTCTGGAGCCGGCGCTGGACATGACAGCGAGCGGGACGTCGGTGACAGGGCGCTGATGAGGCGGGCCCCTGTTGCACAAACAGCTACAGCCCATCAACAACACGAACATCTACAACATGGGAGCCAAACGAGAACTAGGGTTCCACCCACCGAAGGTGCTGCGCGGGAACTTCAGCCAGCGTTCACAGAGGCGGGATTACCACGACGACGCATGAAATGGACTGTGTCCATGAATGAATCGATTATGCGTATTTTTTACAGGGTGACAAACTTAGGACAAGAGATGATCGGCTACCGACAACAACTGCATGCCGAGTTCTGCAGGGAGTTTCCACACATGCAAGTGTCTGAACAAAGAGTGTCAGATCAGTATCGAACTATTCTAAGAAATAACCGAATTCCAGAAACGCGACTTAACGCTATCAAACGGGAAGTTGAGCTAGAGATCCACGGCGAACACATAGACATAGATGACAACAACAACAATGGGGAACTTCAAGCGCCTGGACAACAACTAGAAGCCGAAACGGTAGAACCAACAACCGAGAGTCTGGAATCGGTTAACGAAGAACATTGTGAAGGCTTAAACACACATATGAGACAGGCAGTAGTGCGATACGAAGGCACAGACCCACTGAGCAGGCCACCGCTACCAAGATTAAATTCTTCCAGGAAACTTGCGATCGTGCTAGATCTTATGAACACACGAATTTTACCAAACTATGTTTCAGTGACACCAACATTAGAACGTATGCACATGTTAATCTACTGTGCCGCAACGGCAGTCACCACTGTAATGGGTGCCAAGATCCGAACGGTCCAAGAGTTGAATCGTGCAAGACCAGAACCACGAATGGCTCAATGGGAAATGCGACTAAATCGGAAGATCGAGAGTCTCCGTAAAGACATAGGACAAGTGACGGAATATATCAGAGGAGTAAGAACTAGAAGGATCCAGAGGGCGGTGCAGGCAATAATGAGCCGCACCCAAATGCATTCTCGGCATGACCCCGCGAACATCACTGCTCAACAATGTCTTGACACATTAAAACAAAAACTTTCTGTTTTCGCAGGGCGTCTGAGGAGATACAAGGCTAGTAACAACAGGAAACGAGACAACAAACTCTTTGAACGATCAGAAAAGGGTTTCTACCGTGCTTTTAATTCTAGCGCCGATGCCACAAATGCGAGTTACCCTAGCAGAGAACAGGTCGACGGTTTCTGGAGAAATCAACTTGCCACACCAGGCCCATACAATGTCAGTGCAAGCTGGATCAGCGAAGAACGCGAGATGGGCCGGAACTATAGCCAGATGCAACACGAGCAATTCACAACCGCTGAGGTCTCCGATGTCATCAAGAATTCCCACAACTGGAAGGCACCAGGTCCAGATCATCTCCAAAATTATTGGATTAAGAAGTTGTGGTGCACGCATGAACAGATAACTACCTTAATTAATGAAGTCTTCTCTGAAAATGCCATTGTTTCTTACACAGGGTGCAACCTACCTGTTACCAAAAGACCAGCGGAATACGGATAACCCTGCCAAGTACCGCCCAATAACCTGCTTGCCTACGCTTTACAAGATAATCACATCTTGCCTTACGCAGCGAATATATGCTCACTGCGAGCGGAACAACATCATTGCAATGCAGCAGAAGGGCTGCTCGAAGGGCGCAATGGGATGCAAAGAGCAACTCATCATAGACTCTGTCATCTGCAACCAGGCTCATTCCAAGCAACGAAACCTCCACATGGCTTATGTGGACTACAAAAAAGCATTTGATTCCGTACCTCACGACTGGCTCACAGGTATCTTAAAGCTGTATAAAATAGATCATCATACAGTTTCCTTTTTAGAACACGTTATGACAACCTGGCGCACTAAGATACAACTCAGAACCGCAGACAGTAACATCGAGACCGACACAATCAACATCCGAAGAGGGATTTTCCAAGGAGATTCACTCAGTCCACTGTGGTTCTGCATAGCGATGAACCCTCTATCACATCGGTTGAACTCTACAAAATATGGCTTCGCTATCAAAAGCAACAACGCAGAAGCGATCAAATTGAATCACCTATTATATATGGATGATTTAAAACTGATCGCAGCAACCAAAAACCAACTAACGCAAATGCTTAAAATTGTAGAGGAGTTCTCCAGGGACATCGGAGTGCTGTTTGGACTGGACAAGTGCCGCACCCTTAATATCATCCGGGGAAAGCTCGAACAAAGCGCACACGAGATGCAGGACGGCCAGGAGATCGAAGCAATGAGCAAGGGAGATACATACAAGTATCTCGGGATGAAACAAGCTCAAAGGATAGACCATCGAACAATGAAGACTGATTTAACGAATGAATTCATCAAGAGAGTAAGACAAGTAGTGCGAACTGATCTTAACAGCAGGAATTTGTTTAAGGCCCTGAACACGTATGCGTGCTCTGTACTCAGCTATTCGTTCGGAATAGTGAATTGGACCAACACGGACATCAACAACCTGCAACGAAAAGTTAGGACACTACTGACAAAAGCTCATAAACATCATCCCCGTAGCGCCGTAGAAAGAACAACTCTGCCACGTCAACTAGGAGGAAGAGGATTGGCAGATCTCAGCAAGCAATTGGACCAACAAATATTAAATCTGCGTAATTATTTCTACAGGCAGGCCAACAGCTCCACCCTATATAGGGCTATATGCGGAGCAGGCGTCTCAACACCGCTACGTCTGACGGAACACGAGCGTCAAAATCACCACCGAACCGACAACGATAAACTACAGAGGTGGTTGGGGAAGCCGCTGCACGGGAGGCATCCTAATGAGGTTAACCAGGAACATGTCGACAAGTTAGCGTCGAACTATTGGCTGACCTCGGGACGAATGTTCCCCGAGACGGAAGGCTTCCTACTGGCCATACAAGATCAGGTTATACCAACTCGCAACTACCTAAAATTCATTGTAGGAGATGCATCGGTAGTGGATGACAGATGCAGATACGGGTGCCCAACTTCAGAAACAATCCAGCACATAACAGGAGGATGTCAGATGTTCGCATCAACGGAATATAAGGAACGACACGATTCGGTTGCCAAGATCTTGCACCAGGAACTGGCGGAAAAGCTGCTGCTTGTGCAGGCAGAGAGGGTCCCATATTACAACTACACACCTGAGCCTGTTCTTGAGAACAGCAACTACAAGATGTACTGGGATCGTACAGTTCTGACAGATCAACGAGTTGCTCATAACAGACCGGACCTTATAATAGTTGATAAAATTTCTAGGCAGACAACTCTGATTGATGTGGCCATCCCGAACAACAACAACCTGCGTGTGAAGCAAGTCGAGAAGATCGCGAAGTACAGAGATTTAGAAGAACGAATTAGAAGGCAATGGGAAATGGAGAACGTCCAGACGATTCCAATCATCATGTCAACAACTGGTGTTATACCAAAAAGTTTGCTGAGAAACATCAAGGAGCTGGGTCTAACTGATAGTCTTTACAGGTCCATGCAGAAAGCGGTACTACTTGCGACAGCCCGAACCGTCAGGAAATTCATGGGGAATGCAGGATCATCCAACAACATCAATGTCACCTAAGGCCCGATAACATGGCAAGGGTCTCGTCCGAGCCAGATCCTTTTGGTATCCGGGATACCCGGGATCTGAGTGAATGTTCCCCGTAGAGGGAGTGCGAATGCCTTTTGGCTAAGTCGAGATAATAATAATAATAATAATAATAATAATAAACGCGCAGGGGGGTCTGACCTGTGAGAGAGGCAGACCCACGGGTGTGACGATCCCGCGCTCCCCAGTTACGCAGGGATGGGTCTGACCTGTGAGAGGGGCAGATTCACGGGTGTGACGATCCCGCGATTCCCAGTTACGCATGGAGAGGTTTGGCCTGTGACAGGGGCAGACCTACGGGTGTGACAATCCCGCGGTCTCCAGTTGCGCAGGGAGGGGTCTAGCTGGTGACGGGGGCTGATCCTCGGGTGTGACAATCCCGCGACTCTCGGTTACACAGGGATGGATCTGGCCTGTGAGAGGGGCGGATCTTCGGGTGTAACGATCCCGTGTTTCCCAGTTAACGCAAGGAGAGGTTTGACCTGTGAGAGGGGCAGATCCTCGGGTGTAACGATCCCGCGTTATCCTAGTTGACCTGTGTGGGTAGCGGGTTAGAATACTCTTATCGTGGCTCCGCGAGTCGTAAAAGGCGACCGAGGGCCGTCACTCCCACGTTACGGGAGAAACCCATGGAATGGAGATTAATAGGAGTTTTGTCATAGGGCCGCTGCCTGGGGATCGCCAGGGCATGTCTGGAGCCGGCGCTGGACATGACAGCGAGCGGGACGTCGGTGACAGGGCGCTGATGAGGCGGGCCCCTGTTGCACAAACAGCTACAGCCCAACAACTACACGAACATCTACAACATGGGAGCCAAACGAGAACTAGGGTTCCACCCACCGAAGGTGCTGCGCGGGAACTTCAGCCAGCGTTCACAGAGGCGGGATTACAACGACGACGCATGAAATGGACTGTGTCCATGAATGAATCGATTATGCGTATTTTTTACAGGGTGACAAACTTAGGACAAGAGATGATCGGCTACCGACAACAACTGCATGCCGAGTTCTGCAGGGAGTTTCCACACATGCAAGTGTCTGAACAAAGAGTGTCAGATCAGTATCGAACTATTCTAAGAAATAACCGAATTCCAGAAACGCGACTTTACGCTATCAAACGGGATGTTGAGCTAGAGATCCACGGCGAACACATAGACATAGATGACAACAACAACAATGGGGAACTTCAAGCGCCTGGACAACAACTAGAAGCCGAAACGGTAGAACCAACAACCGAGAGTCTGGAATCGGTTAACGAAGAACATTTTGAAGGCTTAAACGCACATATGAGACAGGCAATATTGCGATACGAAGGCACAGACCCACTGAGCAGGCCACCGCTACCAAGATTAAATTCTTCCAGGAAACTTGCGATCGTGCTCGATCTTATGAACACACGAATTTTACCAAACTATGTTTCAGTGACACCAACATTAGAACGTATGCACATGTTAATCTACTGTGCCGCAACGGCAGTCACCACTGTAATGGGTGCCAAGATCCGAACGGCCCAAGAGTTGAATCGTGCAAGACCAGAACCACGAATGGCTCAATGGGAAATGCGACTAAATCGGAAGATCGAGAGTCTCCGTAAAGACATAGGACAAGTGACGGAATATATCAGAGGAGTTAGAACTAGAAGGATCCAGAGGGCGGTGCAGGCAATAATGAGCCGCACCCAAATGCATTCTCGGCATGACCCCGCGAACATCACTGCTCAGCAATGTCTTGACACATTAAAACAAAAACTTTCTGTTTTCGCAGGGCGTCTGAGGAGATACAAGGCTAGTAACAACAGGAAACGAGACAACAAACTCTTTGAACGATCAGAAAAGGGTTTCTACCGTGCTTTTAATTCTAGCGCCGATGCCACAAATGCGAGTTACCCTAGCAGAGAACAGGTCGACGGTTTCTGGAGAAATCAACTTGCCACACCAGGTCCATACAATGTCAGTGCAAGCTGGATCAGCGAAGAACGCGAGATGGGCCGGAACTATAGCCAGATGCAACACGAGCAATTCACAACCGCTGAGGTCTCCGATGTCATCAAGAATTCCCACAACTGGAAGGCACCAGGTCCAGATCATCTCCAAAATTATTGGATTAAGAAGTTGTGGTGCACGCATGAACAAATAACTACCTTAATTAATGAAGTCTTGCTCGATCCTCTGAAAATGCCATTGTTTCTTACACAGGGTGCAACTTACCTGTTACCAAAAGACCAGCGGAATACGGATAACCCTGCCAAGTACCGCCCAATAACCTGCTTGCCTACGCTGTACAAGATAATCACATCTTGCCTTACGCAGCGAATATATGCTCACTGCGAGCGGAACAACATCATTGCAATGCAGCAGAAGGGCTGCTCGAAGGGCGCAATGGGATGCAAAGAGCAACTCATCATAGACTCTGTCATCTGCAACCAGGCTCATTCCAAGCAACGAAACCTCCACATGGCTTATGTGGACTACAAAAAAGCATTTGATTCCGTACCTCACGACTGGCTCACAGGTATCTTAAAGCTGTATAAAATAGATCATCATACAGTTTCCTTTTTAGAACACGTTATGACAACCTGGCGCACTAAGATACAACTCAGAACCGCAGACAGTAACATCGAGACCGACACAATCAACATCCGAAGAGGGATTTTCCAAGGAGATTCACTCAGTCCACTGTGGTTCTGCATGGCGATGAACCCTCTATCACATCGGTTGAACTCTACAAAATATGGCTTCGCTATCAAAAGCAACAACGCAGAAGCGATCAAGTTGAATCACCTATTATATATGGATGATTTAAAACTGATCGCCGCAACCAAAAACCAACTAACGCAAATGCTTAAAATTGTAGAGGAGTTCTCCAGGGACATCGGAATGCTGTTTGGACTGGACAAGTGCCGCACCCTTAATATCATCCGGGGAAAGCTCGAACAAAGCGCACACGAGATGCAGGACGGCCAGGAGATCGAAGCAATGAGCAAGGGAGATACATACAAGTATCTCGGGATGAAACAAGCTCAAAGGATAGACCATCGAACAATGAAGACTGATTTAACGAATGAATTCATCAAGAGAGTAAGACAAGTAGTGCGAACTGATCTTAACAGCAGGAATTTGTTTAAGGCCCTGAACACGTATGCGTGCTCTGTACTCAGCTATTCGTTCGGAATAGTGAATTGGACCAACACGGACATCAACAACCTGCAACGAAAAGTTAGGACACTACTGACAAAAGCTCATAAACATCATCCCCGTAGCGCCGTAGAAAGAACAACTCTGCCACGTCAACTAGGAGGAAGAGGATTGGCAGATCTCAGCAAGCAATTGGACCAACAAATATTAAATCTGCGTAATTATTTCTACAGGCAGGCCAACAGCTCCACACTACATAGGGCTATATGCGGAGCAGACGTCTCAACACCGCTACGTCTGACGGAACACGAGCGTCAAAATCACCACCGAACCGACAACGATAAACTACAGAGGTGGTTGGGGAAGCCGCTGCACGGGAGACATCCTAATGAGGTTAACCAGGAACATGTCGACAAGTTAGCGTCGAACTATTGGCTGACCTCGGGACGAATGTTCCCCGAGACGGAAGGCTTCCTACTGGCCATACAAGATCAGGTTATACCAACTCGCAACTACCTAAAATTCATTGTAGGAGATGCATCGGTAGTGGATGACAGATGCAGATACGGGTGCCCAACTTCAGAAACAATCCAGCACATAACAGGAGGATGTCAGATGTTCGCATCAACGGAATATAAGGAACGACACGATTCGGTTGCCAAGATCTTGCACCGGGAACTGGCGGAAAAGCTGCTACTTGTGCAGACAGAAAGGGTCCCATATTACAACTACACACCTGAGCCTGTTCTTGAGAACAGCAACTACAAGATGTACTGGGATCGTACAGTTCTGACTGATCAACGAGTTGCCCATAACAGACCGGACCTTATAATAGTTGATAAAATTTCTAGGAAGACAACTCTGATTGATGTGGCCATCCCGAACAACAACAACCTGCGTGTGAAGCAAGTCGAGAAGATCGCGAAGTACAGAGACTTAGAAGAACGAATTAGAAGGCAATGGGAAATGGAGAACGTCCAGACGATTCCAATCATCATGTCAACAACTGGTGTTATACCAAAAAGTTTGCTGAGAAACATCAAGGAGCTGAATCTAACTGATAGTCTTTACAGGTCCATGCAGAAAGCGGTACTACTTGCGACAGCCCGAACCGTCAGGAAATTCATGGGGAATGCAGGATCGTCCAAGAACATCAATGTCACCTAGGGCCCGATAACATGGCAAGGGTCTCGTCCGAGCCAGATCCTTTTGGTATCCGGGATGCCCGGGATCTGAGTGAATGTTCCCCGTAGAGGGAGTGCGAATGCCTTTTGGCTAAGTCGATATAATAATAATAATAATGCCGCAACGGCAGTCATCACTGTAATGGGTGCCAAGATCCGAACGGCCCAAGAGTTGAATCGTGCAAGACCAGAACCACGAATGGCTCAATGGGAAATGCGACTAAATCGGAAGATCGAGAGTCTCCGTAAAGACATAGGACAAGTGACGGAATATATCAGAGGAGTTAGAACTAGAAGGATCCAGAGGGCGGTGCAGGCAGTAATGAGCCGCACCCAAATGCATTCTCGGCATGACCCCGCGAACATCACTGCTCAACAATGTCTTGACACATTAAAACAAAAACTTTCTGTTTTCGCAGGGCGTCTGAGGAGATACAAGGCTAGTAACAGCAGGAAACGAGACAACAAACTCTTTGAACGATCAGAAAAGGGTTTCTACCGTGCTTTTAATTCTAGCGCCGATGCCACAAATGCGAGTTACCCTAGCAGAGAACAGGTCGACGGTTTCTGGAGAAATCAACTTGCCACACCAGGTCCATACAATGTCAGTGCAAGCTGGATCAGCGAAGAACGCGAGATGGGCCGGAACTATAGCCAGATGCAACACGAGCAATTCACAACCGCTGAGGTCTCCGATGTCATCAAGAATTCCCACAACTGGAAGGCACCAGGTCCAGATCATCTCCAAAATTATTGGATTAAGAAGTTGTGGTGCACGCATGAACAAATAACTACCTTAATTAATGAAGTCTTGCTCGATCCTCTGAAAATGCCATTGTTTCTTACACAGGGTGCAACTTACCTGTTACCAAAAGACCAGCGGAATACGGATAACCCTGCCAAGTACCGCCCAATAACCTGCTTGCCTACGCTTTACAAGATAATCACATCTTGCCTTACGCAGCGAATATATGCTCACTGCGAGCGGAACAACATCATTGCAATGCAGCAGAAGGGCTGCTCGAAGGGCGCAATGGGATGCAAAGAGCAACTCATCATAGACTCTGTCATCTGCAACCAGGCTCATTCCAAGCAACGAAACCTCCACATGGCTTATGTGGACTACAAAAAAGCATTTGATTCCGTACCTCACGACTGGCTCACAGGTATCTTAAAGCTGTATAAAATAGATCATCATACAGTTTCCTTTTTAGAACACGTTATGACAACCTGGCGCACTAAGATACAACTCAGAACCGCAGACAGTAACATCGAGACCGACACAATCAACATCCGAAGAGGGATTTTCCAAGGAGATTCACTCAGTCCACTGTGGTTCTGCATGGCGATGAACCCTCTATCACATCGGTTGAACTCTACAAAATACGGCTTCGCTATCAAAAGCAACAACGCAGAAGCGATCAAGTTGAATCACCTATTATATATGGATGATTTAAAACTGATGGCCGCAACCAAAAACCAACTAACGCAAATGCTTAAAATTGTAGAGGAGTTCTCCAGGGACATCGGAATGCTGTTTGGACTGGACAAGTGCCGCACCCTTAATATCATCCGGGGAAAGCTCGAACAAAGCGCACACGAGATGCATGACGGCCAGGAGATCGAAGCAATGAGCAAGGGAGATACATACAAGTATCTCGGGATGAAACAAGCTCAAAGGATAGACCATCGAACAATGAAGACTGATTTAACGAATGAATTCATCAAGAGAGTAAGACAAGTAGTGCGAACTGATCTTAACAGCAGGAATTTGTTTAAGGCCCTGAACACGTATGCGTGCTCTGTACTCAGCTATTCGTTCGGAATAGTGAATTGGACCAACACGGACATCAACAACCTGCAACGAAAAGTTAGGACACTACTGACAAAAGCTCATAAACATCATCCCCGTAGCGCCGTAGAAAGAACAACTCTGCCACGTCAACTAGGAGGAAGAGGATTGGCAGATCTCAGCAAGCAATTGGACCAACAAATATTAAATCTGCGTAATTATTTCTACAGGCAGGCCAACAGCTCCACACTACATAGGGCTATATGCGGAGCAGACGTCTCAACACCGCTACGTCTGACGGAACACGAGCGTCAAAATCACCACCGAACCGACAACGATAAACTACAGAGGTGGTTGGGGAAGCCGCTGCACGGGAGACATCCTAATGAGGTTAACCAGGAACATGTCGACAAGTTAGCGTCGAACTATTGGCTGACCTCGGGACGAATGTTCCCCGAGACGGAAGGCTTCCTACTGGCCATACAAGATCAGGTTATACCAACTCGCAACTACCTAAAATTCATTGTAGGAGATGCATCGGTAGTGGATGACAGATGCAGATACGGGTTCCCAACTTCAGAAACAATCCAGCACATAACAGGAGGATGTCAGATGTTCGCATCAACGGAATATAAGGAACGACACGATTCGGTTGCCAAGATCTTGCACCGGGAACTGGCGGAAAAGCTGCTGCTTGTGCAGACAGAAAGGGTCCCATATTACAACTACACACCTGAGCCTGTTCTTGAGAACAGCAACTACAAGATGTACTGGGATCGTACAGTTCTGACTGATCAACGAGTTGCCCATAACAGACCGGACCTTATAATAGTTGATAAAATTTCTAGGAAGACAACTCTGATTGATGTGGCCATCCCGAACAACAACAACCTGCGTGTGAAGCAAGTCGAGAAGATCGCGAAGTACAGAGACTTAGAAGAACGAATTAGAAGGCAATGGGAAATGGAGAACGTCCAGACGATTCCAATCATCGTGTCAACAACTGGTGTTATACCAAAAAGTTTGCTGAGAAACATCAAGGAGCTGAATCTAACTGATAGTCTTTACAGGTCCATGCAGAAAGCGGTACTACTTGCGACAGCCCGAACCGTCAGGAAATTCATGGGGAATGCAGGATCGTCCAACAACATCAATGTCACCTAGGGCCCGATAACATGGCAAGGGTCTCGTCCGAGCCAGATCCTTTTGGTATCCGGGATGCCCGGGATCTGAGTGAATGTTCCCCGTAGAGGGAGTGCGAATGCCTTTTGGCTAAGTCGAGATAATAATAATAATAATAATAAACTCGCAGGGGGGATCTGACTTGTGAGAGAGGCAGATCCACGGGTGTGACAATCCCGCGCTCCCCAGTTACGCAGGGATGGGTCTGGCCTGTGAGAGGGGCAGATTCACGGGTGTAACGATCCCGCGATTCCCAGTTACGCATGGAGAGGCTTGGCCTGTGACAGGGGCAGACCTACGGGTGTGACAATCCCGCGATATCCAGTTGCGCAGGGAGGGGTCTAGCCGGTGACGGAGGCTGATCCTCGGGTGTGACAATCCCGCGACTCCCAGTTACACAGGGATGGGTCTAGCCTGTGAGAGGATCAGATCCTCGGGTGTAACGATCCCGTGTTTCCCAGTTAACGCAAGGAGGGGTTTGGCCGGTGACAGGGACAGATCCTCGGGAGTAACGATCCCGCGTTATCCTAGTTGACCCGTATGGGTAGCGGGTTAGAATACTCCTATCGTGGCTCCGCGAGTCGTAAAAGGCTTCCGAGGGCCGTCACTCCCACGTTACGGGAGAAACCCATGGAATGGAGATTAATAGGAGTATTGTCATAGGGCCGCTGCCTGGGGATCGCCAGGGCATGTCTGGAGCCGGCGCTGGGCATGACAGCGAGCGGGACGTCGGTGACAGGGCGCTGATGAGGCGGGCCCCTGTTGCACAAACAGCTACAGCCCAACAACACGAACATCTACAACATGGGAGCCAAACGAGAACTAGGGTTCCACCCACCGAAGGTGCTGCGCGGGAACTTCAGCCAGAGTTCACTCAGGCGGGATTACAACGACGACGCATGAAATGGACTGGGTCCATGAATGAATCGATAATGCGTATTTTTTACAGGGTGACAAACTTAGGACAAGAGATGTTCGGCTACCGACAACAACTGCATGCCGAGTTCTGCAGGGAGTTTCCACACATGCAAGTGTCTGAACAAAGAGTGTCAGATCAGTATCGAACTATTCTAAGAAATAACCGAATTCCAGAAACGCGACTTAACGCTATAAAACGGGAAGTTGAGCTAGAGATCCATGGCGAACACATAGACATAGACAACAACAATGGGGAAATTCAACTGCCTGGACCACAACAAGAAGCCGGAACGGCAGAGCGAACAACTGAGAATCGGGAAATTCAAGTGCCTGGACCACAACAAAAAGCCCAGACGACGAGACGAACAACTGAGAATCGGGAATCAGTTAACGGAGAACACTTTGAAAGCCTAGACACACAGCTGAAAAGGGCGGTATTGCGATACGAAGGCACAGACCCACTGAGCAGACCACCGCTACCAAGATTGAACTCTTCCAGGAAGCTTGCAATCATGCTCGATATTATGAACACCAGAATTTTACCCAACTATGTTTCAGTAACACCAACATTAGAACATATGCACATGTTAATCTACTGTGCCGCAACGGCCATCATCACTGCAATGGGAGCCAAGATCCGGACGGCTCAAGAGTTAAATCGTGCAAGACCAGAACCACGAATGGCTCAATGGGAGATGCGACTGAACCGGAAGATCGAGAGTCTCCGTAAAGACATAGGACAAGTAACGGAATATATCAGAGGAGTTAGAACTAGAAAGATCCAGAGGGCGGTGCAGGCAATAATGAGCCGCACCCAAATGCATTCTCAGCGTGACCCCGCGAACATCACTGCTCAACAATGTCTTGACACATTAAAACAAAAACTTTCTGTTTTCGCAGGGCGTCTGAGGAGATACAAGGCTAGTAACAACAGGAAACGAGACAACAAACTTTTTGAACGATCAGAAAAAGTTTTCTACCGTACTTTGAATTCTAGCGCCGATGCCACAAATGCGACTTACCCTACCAGAGAACAGGTCGACGGTTTCTGGAGAAATCAACTTGCCACACCAGGTCCATACAATGTCAGTGCAAGCTGGATCAGTGAAGAACGCGAGATGGGCCGGAACTATAGCCAGATGCAACATGAGCAATTCACAACCGATGAGGTCTCCAATGTCATAAAGAATTCCCACAACTGGAAGGCACCAGGTCCAGATCATCTCCAAAATTACTGGATTAAGAAGTTGTGGTGCACGCATGAACAAATAACTGCCTTAATTAATGAAGTCTTGCTCGATCCTCTGAAAATGCCATTGTTTCTTACACAGGGTGCAACCTACTTGTTACCAAAAGACCAGCGGAATACGGATAATCCTACCAAGTACCGCCCAATAACCTGCTTGCCTACGCTGTACAAGATAATCACATCTTGCCTTACGCAGCGAATATATGCTCACTGTGAGCGGAACAACATCATTGCAATGCAGCAGAAGGGCTGCGCGAAGGGCGCAATGGGATGCAAAGAGCAACTCATCATAGACTCTTGCATCTGCAACCAGGCTCATTCCAGGCAACGAAACCTCTACATGGCTTATGTGGACTACAAAAAAGCATTTGATTCCGTACCTCACGACTGGCTCACAGGTATCTTAAAGCTGTACAAAATAGATCATCATACAGTTTCCTTTTTAGAACACGTTATGACAACCTGGCGCACTAAGATACAACTCAGAACCGCAAGCAGTAACATCGAGACCGACACAATCAACATCCGAAGAGGGATTTTCCAAGGAGATTCACTCAGTCCACTGTGGTTCTGCATGGCGATGAACCCTCTATCACACCGGTTGAACTCTACGAAATATGGCTTCGCTATCAAAAGCAACAGATCAGAAGCGTTCAGGTTGAATCACCTGTTATATATGGATGATTTAAAACTGATGGCCGCAACCAAGAACCAACTAACGCAAATGCTTAAAATTGTAGAGGAGTTCTCCAGGGACATCGGAATGCAGTTTGGACTAGACAAGTGCCGCACCCTTAATATCGTCCGGGGAAAGCTCGAACAAGGCGCACACGAGATGCAGGACGGACAGGAGATCGAAGCAATGAGCGTGGGAGATACATACAAGTACCTCGGGATGAAGCAAGCTCAAAGGATAGATCATCGAACAATGAAGACCGATTTAACTAATGAATTCATCAAGAGAGTAAGACAAGTAGTGCGAACTGATCTTAACAGCAGGAATTTGTTTAAGGCCCTAAACACGTATGCGTGCTCTGTACTAAGCTATTCCTTCGGAATAGTGAATTGGACCAACACGGACATCAACAACTTGCAACGAAAAGTTAGGACACTACTGACAAAAGCTCATAAACATCATCCCCGTAGCGCCGTAGAAAGAACAACCCTGCCACGTCAACAAGGAGGAAGAGGATTGGCAGACCTCAGCAAGCAATTGGACCAACAAATACTAAATCTGCTTAATTATTTCCACAGACAGGCCAACAGCTCCACACTACATAAAGCTATATGCGGAGCAGACGTCTCAACACCGCTACGTCTGACGGAACACGAGCATCACAATCACCACCGAACCGACAACGATAAACTACAGAGGTGGTTAGAGAAGCCGCTGCACGGGAGACATCCTAATGAGGTTAACCAGGAACATGTCGACAAGTTAGCGTCGTACTATTGGCTGACCTCGGGACGAATGTTCCCAGAGACAGAAGGCTTCTTACTGGCCATACAAGATCAGGTTATACCAACTCGCAACTACCTAAAATTCATTGTAGGAGATGCATCGGTAGTGGATGACAGATGCAGATACGGGTGCCCAACTTCAGAAACAATCCAGCACATAACAGGAGGATGTCAGATGTTTGCATCAACGGAATATAAGGAACGACACGATTCGGTTGCCAAGATCTTGCACCAGGAACTGGCGGAAAAGCTGCTGCTTGTGCAGACAGAGAGGGTCCCATATTACAACTACACACCTGAGCCTGTTCTTGAGAACAGAAACTACAAGATGTACTGGGATCGTACAGTTCTGACTGATCAACGAGTTGCCCATAACAGACCGGACCTTATAATAGTTGATAAAATTTCTAGGAAGACAACTCTGATTGATGTGGCCATCCCGAACAACAACAACCTGCTTGTGAAGCAAGTCGAGAAGATCGCGAAGTACAGAGACTTAGAAGAACGAATTAGAAGGCAATGGGAAATGGAGAACGTCCAGACGATTCCAATCATCATGTCAACAACTGGTGTTATACCAAAAAGTTTGCTGAGAAACATCAAGGAGCTGAATCTAACTGATAGTCTTTACAGGTCCAAGCAGAAAGCGGTACTGCTTGCGACAGCCCGAACCGTCAGGAAATTCATGGGGAATGCAGGATCGTCCAACAACATCAATGTCACCTAAGGCCCGATTACATGGCAAGGGTCTCGTCCGAGCCAGATCCTTTTGGTATCCGGGATGCCCGGGATCTGAGTAAATGTTCCCCGTAGAGGGAGTGCGAATGCCTTTTGGCTAAGTCGAGATAATAATAATAATAATAATAAAATAAATAATAAAACGGGAGGCATCCTAATGAGGTTAACCAGGAACATGTCGACAAGTTAGCGTCGAACTATTGGCTGACCTCGGGACGAATGTTCCCCGAGACGGAAGGCTTCCTACTGGCCATACAAGATCAGGTTATACCAACTCGCAACTACCTAAAATTCATTGTAGGAGATGCATCGGTAGTGGATGACAGATGCAGATACGGGTGCCCAACTTCAGAAACAATCCAGCACATAACAGGAGGATGTCAGATGTTCGCATCAACGGAATATAAGGAACGACACGATTCGGTTGCCAAGATCTTGCACCAGGAACTGGCGGAAAAGCTGCTGCTTGTGCAGGCAGAGAGGGTCCAATATTACAACTACACACCGGAGCCTGTTCTTGAGAACAGCAACTACAAGATGTACTGGGATCGTACAGTTCTGACAGATCAACGAGTTGCCCATAACAGACCGGACCTTATAATAGTTGATAAAATTTCTAGGAAGACAACTCTGATTGATGTGGCCATCCCGAACAACAACAACCTGCGTGTGAAGCAAGTCGAGAAGATCGCGAAGTACAGAGACTTAGAAGAACGAATTAGAAGGCAATGGGAAATGGACAACGTTCAGACGATTCCAATCATCGTGTCAACAACTGGTGTGATACCAAAAAGTTTGCTGAGAAACATCAAGGAGCTGAATCTAACTGATAATCTTTACAGGTCCATGCAGAAAGCGGTACTACTTGCGACAGCCCGAACCGTCAGGAAATTCATGGGGAGTGCAGGAACGTCCAACAACATCAATGTCACCTAAGGCCCGATAACATGGCAAGGGTCTCGTCCGAGCCAGATCCTTTTGGTATCCGGGATACCCGGGATCTGAGTGAATGTTCCCCGTAGAGGGAGTGCGAATGCCTTTTGGCTAAGTCGAGATAATAATAATAAGGCAATGGGAAATGGAGAACGTCCAGACGATTCCAATCATCATGTCAACAACTGGTGTTATACCAAAAAGTTTGCTGAGAAACATCAAGGAGCTGGGTCTAACTGATAGTCTTTACAGGTCCATGCAGAAAGCGGTACTACTTGCGACAGCCCGAACCGTCAGGAAATTCATGGGGAATGCAGGATCATCCAACAACATCGGTGTCACCTAGGGCCCGATAACATGGCAAGGGTCTCGTCCGAGCCAGATCCTTTGGTATCCGGGATACCCGGGATCTGAGTGAATGTTCCCCGTAGAGGGAGTGCGAATGCCTTTTGGCTAAGTCGAGATAATAATAATACAGCCCAGCAACACGAACATCTACAACATGGGAGCCAAACGAGAACTAGGGTTCCACCCACCGAAGGTGCTGCGCGGGAACTTCAGCCAGCGTTCACTCAGGCGGGATTACAACGACGACGCATGAAATGGACTGGGTCCATGAATGAATCGATAATGCGTATTTTTTACAGGGTGACAAACACAAGAGATGATCGGCTACCGACAACAACTGCATGCCGAGTTCTGCAGGGAGTTTCCACACATGCAAGTGTCTGAACAAAGAGTGTCAGATCAGTATCGAACTATTCTAAGAAATAACCGAATTCCAGAAACGCGACTTAACGCTATAAAACGGGAAGTTGAGCTAGAGATCCATGGCGAACACATAGACATAGACAACAACAACGGGGAAATTCAAGTGCCTGGACCACAACAAGAAGCCGAGACGGCGGGACGAACAACTGAGAATCGGGAATCAGTTAACGGAGAACACTTTGAAAGCCTGGACACACAGCTGAGAAGGGCGGTATTGCGATACGAAGGCACAGACCCACTGAGCAGACCACCGCTACCAAGATTGAATTCTTCCAGGAAGCTTGCAATCATGCTCGATATTATGAACACCAGAATTTTACCCAACTATGTTTCAGTAACACCCACATTAGAACATATGCACATGTTAATCTACTGTGCCGCAACGGCCATCATCACTGCAATGGGAGCCAAGATCCGGACGGCTCAAGAGTTAAATCGTGCAAAACCAGAACCACGAATGGCTCAATGGGAGATGCGACTAAATCGGAAGATCGAGAGTCTCCGTAAAGACATAGGACAAGTAACGGAATATATCAGAGGAGTTAGAACTAGGAAGATCCAGAGGGCGGTGCAGGCAATAATGAGCCGCACCCAAATGCATTCTCAGCGTGACCCCGCGAACATCACTGCTCAACAATGTCTTGATACATTAAAACAAAAACTTCCTGTTTTCGCAGGGCGTCTGAGGAGATACAAGGCTATTAACAACAGGAAACGAGACAACAAACTTTTTGACCGATCAGAAAAAGTTTTATACCGTACTTTGAATTCTAGCGCCGATGCCACAAATACGAGTTACCCTAGCAGAGAACAGGTCGACGGTTTCTGGAGAAATCAGCTTGCCACACCAGGTCCATGCAATGTCAGTGCAAGCTGGATCAGTGAAGAACGCGAGATGGGCCGGAACTATAGCCAGATGCAACACGAGCAATTCACAACCCATGAGGTCTCCAATGTCATCAAGAATTCCCACAACTGGAAGGCACCAGGTCCAGATCATCTCCAAAATTATTGGATTAAGAAGTTGTTTTGCACGCATGAACAAATAACTACCTTAATTAATTTAGTCTTGCTCGATCCTCTGAAAATGCCATTGTTTCTTACACAGGGTGCCACCTACTTGTTACCAAAAGACCAGCGGAATACGGATAACCCTGCCAAGTACCGCCCAATAACCTGCTTGCCTACGCTGTACAAGATAATCACTTCTTGCCTTACGCAGCGAATATATGCTCACTGCGAGCGGAACAACATCATGGCAATGCAGCAGAAGGGCTGCGCGAAGGGCGCAATGGGATGCAAAGAGCAACTCATCATAGACTCTGTCATCTGCAACCAGGCTCATTCCAAGCAACGAAACCTCTACATGGCTTATGTGGACTACAAAAAAGCATTTGATTCCGTACCTCACGACTGGCTAAGAGGTATCTTAAAGCTGTATAAAATAGATCATCATACAGTTTCCTTTTTAGAACACGTTATGACAACCTGGCGCACTAAGATACAACTCAGAACCGCAAGCAGCAACATCGAGACCGACACAATCAACATCCGAAGAGGGATTTTCCAAGGAGATTCACTCAGTCCACTGTGGTTCTGCATGGCGATGAACCCTCTATCACATCGGTTGAACTCTACAAAATACGGCTTCGCTATCAAAAGCAACAACGCAGAAGCGATCAAGTTGAATCACCTATTATATATGGATGATTTAAAACTGATGGCCGCAACCAAAAACCAACTAACGCAAATGCTTAAAATTGTAGAGGAGTTCACCAGTTTTATATAGATAGAATTTTTTCGAGTGACTGATAAAAACATTTATTATAATAGTTAATCGGAAGGCCCCAGGTAACATAGGAAATTCTGTTTAAACAAAATCTGTAAAAAAATCCAAGACGTGAAAATGTAGGTAGAATTTTCGAATAAGTTTTGTATACCGGTAAAAATATAAAGGTAAAAATAACGTCAGTTTCACTTGGAAAAAAAATTATGAAAAAATTTCAGTTTCAGTAAAGAAAATACGATGTAGAGGTTGTAGCAAAAAAAAATTGGAAATAATTATTTATTCCAGTAAAATATACACAAGACCGAAAAAGGTAATTGCGCGGCTGTCCCATTTTATACACCCTAGCTCTTTCAGTTCATCTCGTTTGCAAAAAATTCTAGGGGTTATTACTTTTTTAAATACGGTTGCCTCAACCTTATTTGAAAGTAAATATTTTTTAGTTCTCCACAGAAGGAAATAATGACATTTTATACCGGTTGATTCAAAAATATATAAGGTTAGGAGAAAACCTTGGTAGGCAAACGCGGCTCTGCTGACCAGACAAGAAAAAACCTTAGTCGACAAATAATGGCCTATAAGAAGGGCGCGTGATTCCACTGCGGTATCAGTTCGAGTGCTCCAAGATGCAAGAGATGATGGAAACCGATCTGGTTCCGTGGTGCCAGTGTCCACTACCCACACCGACAACAATGCCAGAAGAAGAAGACTGGTCACTGCAGTGCGATTGCAATCGACACTACAAACCTCCACAACAACAACAGCAAGCAATCAGCAACCAGGTGATGTGGCATGGTGTGCCATGGCAAGAACCTGCAGAGGGGCAAGAAAACCAACAACCAACAGAATGTCAAGAAGACCAGCAACTGACAGAATGGCAAGAAGACACCCCGGAATGGCAAGAAGGCGCCCCGGAATGGCAAGAAAGCGTCCCAGAATGGCAAGGCTCCCAGCAGTCCGAAGAATGGCAAGGCACCCACCAATCGGAAGAATGGCTAGAAGACATCGAGCAGTGGCCTCCCGCTGAACACTGGGTGGAGGATGATACTTACGTTCCAGATTTGGAAGACAGGAACGTGCTCCGTCCATATCCACCTGGTCTTAGCAAGGCCGCCCGAAGGGTTTTCCGTCAGGCTGAGAGGCTGCGCCTACAGCGTCTGGAAGGAGTGGAGGACCGGGAACGCATCTTCAAGGAAACGTGGGATGTGTTATAATTATTTTGGAAAAATAAAATTAATCAAAAAATTGTCTTTTATTTTTCCCTTGCAATAATTAAAAAAACTTAGAGGAACAGAAAAAAAGTGTATATACCAGCTGTCCAATTTTTAACAGCTCGATATTTTGGAAACCTTTCGTAAAAAAAATCCCCAAGGATTACATGAGCAAAAGAAAGAAAAAAATGTAAATATACCAGCTGTCCCATTTATAAACCGCTTGATATCTTGGTAACGAAAACCTGTATAAAGGAAGTAAAAGCCATATCCTAATAGGCGGAGGACCGACTGTCATTCAGAAAGGTGAAAAATTTTTCTTTCCATTTTTTCTGAAATTTTTTTATGATTTCTTTGTAGAAGTTTTTTTTCCAAAATTTTTTTTGCCAAATTTTTTTTGTTAAAATTTTTTTTTGTCAAAATTTTTTACCAAAATTTTTTTTGCCAAATTTTTTTTGTCAAATTTTTTTTTGGCGAAATTTTTTTTGCCAAAAATTTTTTTATCAAATTTTGTTTTGCCAAATTTTTATTTTTGCCAATTTTTTTTTGCCAAAATTTTTTTTGCCGAATTTTTTTTTTGCCAAATTTTTTTTTTGTCAAATTTTTTTTTGCCAATTTTTTTTTGCCAAAATTTTTTTTTTGACAAAATTCTTTTTTACCAAAAATTTTTTTTGCCAAATTTTTTTTTGCCAAAAATTTTTTTTCTGCCAAAATTTTTTTTTGCCAAAATTTTTTTACCAAATTTTTTTTGTTAAATTTTTTTTTGCCAAATTTTTTTACCAAAATTTTTTTTGGCAGAATTTTTATTTACAAAAGTTTTTTTTTGTCAAATTTTTTTTACCAAAATTGTTTTTGTCAAAATTTTTTTTTGCCAAAATTTTTTCTATAATATGTAAATTTATATCTTCCCAATGTTTTTTTTTATCTTTTTCACTTTTTTTCTATTTTTTTAGTGTAGCAAATGTGCCGTCCGATAGGTATATAAAGAGGTCTCGCATCGAACGGCACCAGTCTGCGACCGCACGACGAACATCATGGCTGCGGAGATCTCCGCAGTGAGTGACGACATCGTCGAAGTTTGCGAACGGGCTTTTCGATTACTAACTAACAAACGGTATGGACATGATGACGCGAGAGCGCTGGCTGAAGCTAATCAACAGAAATATTAGACTGGTTTACGCCGCCATAAAAGTATACGATTGCAATCCCGATACGATGACTAAACTTCAAACGAATTTGGGGCATTTAAAAAGATTCAGAGCTTACTTAAAAACGAGACACAGGGGGAGCGGTTTGACGAGACGCGATCGGGTGAAATGGGAGGAAACTAAGTCGGCATTTAAACGTAGAATTCGTTCTGGCATAATTATAAATCTGAGTCATAAAGACGTTACGGAATTTTTGAATGACGCTTTTCTCCTTCTAAAACGTCGCGTACCTACGATTGTGAGAGAATATAGGATGATCAAGATCAACACCGTTTTCTGCGGTGAATTTATAAAAAAAATCGGAGACGAAGAAATTTTGGAAAATAAATATTTCAGCACGAAAAATGTCACTATCGACGGGGGGACGGACCTAAAACGATGGTTCGCCGACCACGTTACCGATAGCATCCTAAAGAGCCTGGAGGAGTTCCAGGAGCGCGATTCCGGTTGGGCGCTACATCGAATTTTAAGTTTGGAAGTTAACATAAGCAAAGTCGAAATGGGAAACGGCGGCGGGATGTACGTGAGGCTACCGGATGAGATTTCGAAGAAGAAAGCTTGCGTTAACGTTAAAAACGACGACGACGCCTGCTTCGCGTGGGCCGTCGTTTCCGCGCTATACCCCGTAGACCGTCATTCGGAACGCATGAGTGCTTACCACCACTACGCGGAGGTTTTGCACTTGGATGGGTTAGAATTTCCCATGACGCTAGCTAAAATCGATAGGTTCGAAAAGTTAAACGAAATATCCGTCAACGTGTACGCCCTAGAGTTAGTATGTGAAGATCCGCGTAAATTTCATACCGGTCCGGTGCGGTTAACAAAAAAGAAGATGGATAGGCACGTGAACTTACTCATCGTTCAGGATCAATATTTCCCGAATATGAACGATTACGAGACGCCTCCCGCGGAAGACGTCCCAATAACAGATATAAAATATCATTTCTGTTGGATTAAAAATTTATCGCGTCTAATTTCAACGCAAATGAATAAACACAACGGCAAAATGTTCATATGTGACAGATGTCTGAATTATTTTCAAACCCAAGCGAAATTAGACGAGCACGCGGTTTACTGTCGAGAACGGAATAATTACCAGGTAACGTTCCCCAAAGAAAAATTTATATACTTTAAAAACTACGTACATAAGGAACGTACTCCTTTCGTCGTGTACTCGGATTTCGAGTCTATTCTAAAACCTTATCACGACTCTGAGCCGATGTCCCAGACTTCCAAGTATCAGAAACACGAGGCGTTCAGCGCCGGCTTTTATTTTAAATGCTCCTACGATAACTCTGTGTCTTTCTACAAAAGCTATCGAGGGCCGGATTGCATGTCTTGGTTCGCGGATCAGATGGAGGAAATCGCGAAATTTGTCGCGTCGAAACTGACAAACGTCGAACCGATGAAGGAAAACATAAGTTTGAAAAATGCCACGGCGAATTGCCATATTTGCGAGAAAAGATTCACTCCCGATGACATCATAGTTCGCGATCATTGTCATTTGACTTCGCGGTTTCGTGGGTACGCCCATCAGAGCTGTAATCTAAATTATAGAAATTCGTTCATGATCCCCGTGGTATTTCACAATTTCAGCGGTTACGACAGTCATTTCATAATCAGGGATCTCGCCAAACGCAATCATATCACCCTGCTTCCCATAAATAAAGAAAAATACATAAGTTTTACGATTTTCGACGCCGACACCAACGTAAAATTCCGCTTTATCGATTCCCTCAGATTCATGGGGTTTTCACTCGACATGCTAGCTTCCTCTCTTACAAAAGCGGATTTCGTCAATACCGGAAAGGAATTTCGTGACGTTCCTTCCGACGATTTGACATTGTTAACTAGAAAATGCGTTTTTTGTTACGACTACATCGATGACTTGGAGAAATTACGAGAAAATTCGCTTCCGCCCATCGATAAATTCTATAACAAATTAAACGACACCGATATTGCCTAAAGTGACTACGCGCACGCGCAACTGGTTTGGGAAAAATTCCACATACAGACTATCGGCGAGTACTCGGATTTGTACTTAAAAACCGACATAATGCTGCTGACCGACATCTTCGAAACGTTCAGAAAGTCGTGTCACGCTAATTACGGATTGGATCCCGCTTGGTATTACACCATGCCAGGGTATACTTATGATTGTATGTTAAAATTCACCGGCTGTCGACTGGAGACGTTTCAAGATATAGATATTTTGCTATTTTTCGAGAAGGGCATTAGGGGCGGACTGAGTCAGTGTTGTAAGCGCTTCGCGCGAGCTAATAACAAGTACATGGAAGAGTACGATCCGAGCGATCCCTCCAAATATATCTTGTATCTAGACGTTAATAATCTGTACGGCTGGGCGATGTGCGAGTGTCTGCCGCAGGGCGATTTTCGTTGGGTCGACGATATCGATGCTATCGACGTCACTAAAATTCCCGACGACGCTAAAGAGGGATACGTGTTAGAGGTGGACTTAGAATATCCGGAGGGACTACATGACTCGCACAAAGATCTACCTTTCGCGAACATCGCATACCGCCGGAAGCGAAATCGTCGAAACTCATGACCACCCTTTATCCTAAGAAAAAATACGTGATGCATTACAGGGCGCTCAAGCAGGCCTTGAATCACGGTCTGTTTTTGAAAAAGACGCACAGAATTTTAAAATTTAAACAGTCCGCTTTTTTGGCGCCATACATAAAGTTCAACACGAGATTGAGGGCGCAGGCAAAGTTTGATTTCGAAAAGACCATCATTAAACTTATGAACAACGCTATCTACGGAAAAACCATGGAAAATATTAGGAAACACAGAATCGTTAAGTTGGTGAATAAGTGGGAGGGCAGGTACGGAGCGAAACATTTAATTTCGTGTCCGGCTTTTAGATCCAGATCGATATTCGACGAAAACCTAATTAGCGTCGAATTTAATAAGACGCGTATTAACTTTAATAAACCGCTGTATATAGGAATGTCGATTCTAGACATTTCCAAAACCTGCGTCTACGAATTTCATTACGATTTTATGCTAAAAAACTCCTCGCCTTCCGACTGTCAATTATTGTACACGGACACGGACAGTCTCATTTATGAAATTTCTTGCGATGACGTTTACCGCGATGTCATACTTAAAAATTTAGCTCGTTTCGACACCTCCGACTTCCCACCTAATAATGGTTACGAAATTCCGCTAGTAAATAAAAAAGTGCCGGGACTGATGAAGGACGAGTTAAACGGTAGGATCTTAACCCATTTCGTCGGACTCCGATCGAAAATGTATACTTATCTGGTGGACGGGGAAAGAAGTGCGTGAAAAAAGCCAAGGGAGTCAAATACAGCGTGGTAAAAAATAAAATCACGTACCAGGATTACGTCGATTGCTTGTTCGAAAAGAGGGAAAAAATCGCCAGCCAGTGCACCATACGTTCGTACGCCCATACGGTGTTTAGTATCGAACAAAGCAAAGTCGGCCTCAACCCTTTCGATAATAAGAGATATATCGTCGACAATATCGTAACCCTGCCTTGGGGTCATAAGGATATCATAGACGTAGATTGAAATGTGACAATGTGTGAGTATGTGAATAAAAAAAAATTAAATGTCGTTTTATTTAAGAAAACCTCCTCCTATACAAGTCAGCTAACAAAAACTCCCTATCAAGATAAAAGAGTTCATAAATACAATACTTTTCTATGTTACACATTGGATTACAAAGTAACTTAATAGTGTCTCTAATACTTATTCTAAAATTACTTTTTATCAACATCTCATTTACCGTATCTAAAAAATTAAAATAGAAATCAACTAACTTAAAACTATGCAATAAAGCGATTTCAAAAGAAACATCCTTATCTATGCCTCGCTGAAGTAAAAGTATACGCCGTTTCTGCCGAGCGACACGATTTCTAGTCCGTCCGAATTAATCGTGTCCAATTCCATGTCGCAACCAAATTTCACAGGCAGACCATCACCGTGTTCGAAAAACTTATACAGGTGCAAGATAAGTTCTTTCCACTCCACGTGGTCCATGGTCATAACGCATTCTTCTCGGGTACCTTGTCCGCAGACGATATTTACACAGCAGGTGTAAAAAATCGTAGTGGACTCAACCCACAATGTACGGTATATACGTGACCAGGTGCCAAATGAAAACATGTTTTCAACAGAAGGAGTCTCTCTCTTTGAGTCGTTTGCTGTGGAACGTCGTCGACATCGCCGGCTGCGTCAGATTCGTAGCCACTACTGTCACCCATGCTCCGCCACTACTACAAGACGTCTGTTGCGTCTATCCAGGAGTCGTGGGTTTTATCGAACCCCAGCCAACGGACCAAAATCTTCTTTCCTTTTCTACGCAACACCTTTTCTACCAAGAAGACGTCTGGATCGGACGTTTTTTGCAATTCTTCGGTGTAGAAACCCCCCTGGATAGGTCTTCCGTTCAAGTCTTCCAAGAGATATGTGGGAGGGTTCGTAATTTGAACCTTTGAGATTTTAAACAATTCAGTCGTCCAGTTGGGCGTGTATCCCTTCTGAAAGAGGTGCTTGACTTTGCTGATCCTAACTATGTCACCTAGTTTAAACTTTTGTTTATCGAAAGTCTTTACGTGACTGAAAGAGGCATTAAGAACGTTCCGTTCGTTTGTTTTGTTCACATCTTTGGGTTTCATACTTATGATTCTATGTCTGCTATCATTATATTCGTCAACTAGCGTCGGTAAAATATCGATCCACTTGTACGTGCCACTTAAACTGAAATACTTGAACAGTTGTTCTTTCAAGGTGCGGATCACTCTCTCTACTATCGCCGCTTTCGTGTCGCTAAACGTGCTATAGTGGTTGACGTTAAAAGTATTCAATAACTTCTTAAAATGACAGTTGTAAAATTCCTTGCCTTGATCGCTCTGGAGATTTCGAGGTCGACGCCCCGAGGAATTTTTGAGAATATCGGCGAAAGCCTTCGTGACTTCTTTTCCCGACTTGGATTTTAACGGTTTGCACCAGACAAATTTGGAAAAGCAGTCGATCACGACTAGTATGAATTTAAAGTTTCTATTGCGGCTGGCGTACTGATCCAGCTGTCCTAGGTCGGCTTGCCAAAGATCATCCAAACCTTTAATAATAGTTCTACGCCTAGGGTATTTTTTTCGTATCGGTTTATGCAATTCCCTAATCAGTTGAATTTTTTCCTTGGTATACTTAGAGTTCATATCGAAATTTGTGACCCGCTTTCTTCAGCGCGACTAAGTTATCTGATGACTTTAGCTTCCTTCAATTCGTTTATAATGGCTACGATTTCGTTGTCGTGAGAAGTGTTGCCGGCGTTTTTGGATGCCACCAGTAATCGCAATCTGTCAACTAATTCGTTGACGTCGTCCCAAAACATGTACTCCACCGGTTTTTCGTTATAAGTGAGACGCATACCTTTACCGCTTGCCCCCTCATCATCTCCGCGTTTTAGTAACGGTTTAATAACATTCGTGTACTTATATCGAGATGAACCTCTAAATTTACCCGCGCTATTCAGATGTACCGACGTTTCAGTTAGAATTTTACTATAATTTTTCATCTCCACCAAATTGGCTCGAGGATCGTTATAAAAAATCAATTGGAAAAGTCCTTTGGTACCTTTATACCTCTTCCTACCCACGATTATCTCCGACGTTTTTCTATCGAAATCTAAAGTTTCTTTTCCCAAGGTCCATTTTGATTCGCTTGCGCTATACTTGGGTCCGTATACAAAATCGATTTGGGGTGACTTTGCGTTATATTTTTGAATATACGGTCCAGCTGTTTCCGGATATGCTTCTAGGTAGTCCTTTACAACGGTAGGAGAATACTGAGATACATCTTCAAAAATCTCCTCTTCCTCTTCATTTTTCTCTTCGACTGATGGCAGTGTCGGACTAAAATCTGCCGTTGCCTTTTCGGCGTGTGGTGGAAGTTTCGGGGTAAAATCTTCTTTTAACTTTTCAATCCGTTGCTTTAATGTTTCTACTTTTTTCTGTATTCTTGTATCACTGCTTTCCCCAATTTCTTCTTCTTTTTTAGGTTCCATCTTAGTTTTTTTTTGATAGATTGCGTCACTGGTTTGAATATTTTTTCCAGCGTCTCGTCTTCCTCGAATTTCCCCAACTTCAAAGCCGTGTGTTTTTTTCTAATCGCCCGTGCAAGTTCACTGATTTTCTTCGCGCGGTGCGCTTTTAGAATTTGATCCTCTGACGTCAGCGGCATGTTGACCACTAACGTCAGAGAAGTACTCACAGCCTTATATACTTATCGAAACCTTTCCTATACCGCCCGTTTTTCAGACTAAAATCCTTAACTATGACCAGAGTGCCATAGCTGTCGTCCCAACATTGATAGCACAGCTTTTTGAAATCTTCGTACGTGACGTCTGGCGACACATGTTCCTCGTAAACGTGTTTCAGATTTACGTCGTCTTGTTTAAATAACACGATCACGTTGCAATTATCGCGTATGAGCTGCTTCGGAATTTTCGAATACGTTTGACATAGATAAGCGACGTCCACCGCTTTGTGGCGCCCATCGAATAAAATTCCCTGATTTTATTTTGTCTATCACAGGCCACATTATCAAATATGAATATCGAATTTTCTAGAGCTTCCGACGGATCGATAACGTCCTCGTTTATCGTATACGGAAAGAAGCCGATGCAACCGACTTTTTTTACTACATCCTGCAATAATTGATATTTCGGTTGGTACAACGATTTCGTATATAAGTAGATATTTTCGAATTTCAGACCGTTTTCGTTGAAAATCAAACTAAGGAGTGCGTTCGTTTTACCACACCCGCTAGGTCCACATAAGATTGCCCTAAACGAGTCTGGTAGTAGGGTACCGTGTTTTGATTTTACCGTACCCCTTGTATGACATCTAGATTTTCGATAGGGAGACAAACTTGCTGTTGCTGAACTTGCATCTTGTCAACTGAGAAATTCTGCGTGCTACTTCTCAATATATAGGCGACTGACCCCAAAATAAAAACAAGTTTTTGTTTTAAAATTTTATTTGTTTTATACATTTACTACATAAATAGCTTATGGTGACACGCACTTTTTCACGTATCATCGTTCTGCACAAAGGACATGAGGAGATTTGAAGTGCGCATTCTATGCAAAGCATTACGTGTCCGCAGGGAATCATCACAACCTGTATATCGTTGTTGTAGCAAATTTTACATAAATTACTTTTTGATGCGGTTTGAGGTTGACGAACTACGGTATCTTCGACGACGGAGTTTGGTAGTATTGCGACCACTGGCAAGGGTTTAATATCCGCGAACGTCGTATTAAGTCCCGCATTACTTGCTTGGATGAAAGGGCAACTGGGGCTCCAACTTGCGTGGTCTTGCAATAGATCGTCGCCTTCTTCCCACCGGTAGCCTTCTATGAAGCAAAATGGACACTTTACTACGTCTTCATAATCTGTGTAATGGAATCCCGCTTCAGCCAATTGTATTGGGGAAATCGACGGATTTGACCACTTCGCGAAAGATTTCAATCTATCATTTCGGTTTGTATAGTCACACACTTCTTCCATTTTATGCACAGTAGGGACATGCTCGCTGTGTTTAAATAGGTATGAAACAGAAGTGGGAGGCGTTTGTGGTAGGGGGAATCTTAATGGGAGGCGTCTGCCTCCCACTACCGAGCCAGGCAAATAATTTCTCGCAATTTATGAAACTGCACATCCACATTGACTCTTGGTTGTGGTGTGCACACATCGAAATGCTTTTTTCAAATTTAGGTACGCCTGAATGACGTTCCAGGTTAATTACTTCGGCATTGATGGTTTCTCGTAGGAAGCGTTCTTTCTGTTGGCCCTTGACGTAGACGCGCTCGACACTGAAATATTTTTTTAGGAGACCTTCCATCTCGACGTAGTCCACATGGCCGCTAGTGTATGCGATCCCCAAATGATTTTTCTCCAAATAACGCACTTGTCTTTTGTCGCGTTCATTGAGATCACTAAAGGTTTTCGGAGGTCTTATAAGAATATGTAAAGTTTCATCGTTAACTTTTATTGTCAGCTCTTTAGGACAGAAACGTCCGTCTATCATAAATCCCTGTGCGTCCACTACGGCGACTTTCATCTTAATGGGGATCTGTCTACCCCAACCACTTTATTTATCGATTTCGGAAAATGTATGGTAATGGGAGGGAAAGGAAACACCGATATTTTATTTTTTATTATTTTATTAGGTCAAGTACAAGTACAATAATACCTTACACCTAAAAAACTCTCCGTAAAATTAAACTACATAAGTTCCCTAACTATTTCACTTAATGGTAAATATTCGATGGTACTATCATGTATAATAATACAATAAGCTCGGGTTGAGGCTGGAAATCCTTCGTTACTCTCGATGTCCAGCTTTACGTCAACCGTGGTGCTTTTCATGGACTCTATTCGTCGGGAACAGTCGATGACAAAGAGAGCTGCGTTATTTTTGTATACGGTGTAGCTAAGCAAGGGGTGCCTCTCATTAATATAACTAGAGCAAAAGTCTACGTAATTATGGTAGGCAGATAGTCATTGCCATTAAAATCCAATCTCAGCCGTTCAAAAGGAAAATATTCACCATTTAAAATCAATCTGACATCCGCTATATTTATATTATCGAATACGGAAGGGTCCTTTCTAGCATTTTCATTGCGACTCCTTTGAAATCCCACTATAACGTATCGAGGACTCGACACGGACATTGAAGTTTTGACTGACCAAATTTCTCTGTTGGCATTGACCGTAAGACTTGGCAGTTCGTGAAGTTCCCATTTACGATACGGTATAATTATAGGGCGATCACGTTTAATAGACTGAAGCAGATCCAATCTAATGAAATCGCTAGGTTGAATATGTTTCACTTTTAACTCGACATTGGAAACTGTTATTTCTGCCGTCAATTCAGCAGCAGATGCAGGATCATCTTCCAGAAGTAAAGAGTTGTTATTGTTTCTAGCTCGTGTTAATCTTAAAGTTTGTTTTCCGCAAGTGGCCAACTGATAATCGTTAAATATTCCAAACAAATGTTTCAGAGGTATTCTCAAGCTAAATGTTCCATCCAAATTTACGGTCAAAGGCTTGGTTGGACCAGACCAACTTGCAGTTACCAGGAATTTTTCATCGCTGGGGGCGTAGCATAGATATGTTCTGATAGCACTCACAATTCCAGGATTTCGAACTGTTTCCAATTCCTTTCCATTCAGTTCATATGAAATCGAATCGAAGAGAAACGCACCTCCATTATTAGCAAAACTACATTTCCCGGTTCCCGTTTTCTTCTCTATTTTACCTTTGATATAAATTGCAGCGTCATACATCAATAACCAAGTGTCTCCTTGGTTAATCGTTATCTCCACAATGTCATTATTCAGAAAAGATTTCACAAACGGGTAATATGTTCGTTGCTCTAATCGCTGAATGGACTCATCGAAGGTTGGAGTGCGGTGCACGTCGAATACTTGCGGCGTTAACGACATGGTAGCCGAGTGCTTCTAGAAATCGACGGTTTTCCGGCGTTAGATTCAAGTTGCAATGGTGTTTCCACTTCGATGACGTCTTCGTCAATGAAGGTCGGAGGTCACTAAACCGCCTTTTATACGGTTGGTAGTTGCCTCCAAAAACCAAACGCATTTCACATAGACAGTCGTTTCACTTCCAATCTAACGATAATTTCTTCACCTCTGAAATTGACAGGCTTGAAATTCTGATCGAGGATGTTTATGGTCAGGTTGTTTATTTCACGTTTCGTGACAGGCACGTAGAGTAAATTTTTAGGGGTTTCGTCTATGGCGTAACCGGGGTCGACCCCAACGGCGAATTCGTAAATCGTGTGCGTAGGTCGGTTTACGTAATAAGCACCGGCTGTGATGTTACAATCTATATGTATCGTTCTAACTTTAATGATATTTACCGGCAAATCTGAAACGTGCACTTTCCCTTTATCTAAGTATCGTTCGGAAAACCCCAAAAGTCTTCCAATAGACCCGGCTGTAACAAAATCTATGGTATATTGATCGCTGTAGATCTCACACTGCAGAGTGCTCTTGTTCGCTTGTATCGATATGCTACCGCTATCGTTTTCGTCTTCCGATTTTTTCAAATTTTTCCGTATGTGCTCTTCTATATTCTTTATCTCGTATGAACCAGTGGGAAGTGATATTTCTTTGCTAGCACCGAAATTACCGGTTAGATAACGAAAATTGTTGTCGCCGCTCTCCTCTTCGATATTCGGTATGCTGTTGAACGTGTGGAATCCCAGCAAAGCTAAACCGTACTCGGCGTTTGGGTCCAAAACTATCGGACTGTCAAAATCGATGGAGAGCGTGGATGTGCGTCCGTGTAGAGTAAACAACAATGACATGACTGGCGACTTTTAAGTTGTCCCCCACCTTTTATAGAGAAATTCAATGCACAAATGACCGCAATTTATTTCGTTAAAATTTTGATAGGCGTCGTTATTGTACGTGACCTTGACACCCTTTCCAAAATATCGAATCAGTTCTTTGGGCGGTTTCAAAGCGCCAAAGCTATCGAAATATTCTACGGCACAGCCTCTTTTTTTGTAAGCTACCCAATGCGTTCCTTTGTTGCGTTGCACGTCTAAATTTAAAATGGTCGCTTCGTAATTTTTCGGGGTCGACGGAAGTGTATCTCTCATAAAGACGCCTCTGAAATATAGTATTTTTAAAATTTCGACGTAATTCAATATATCTTCGTCGGACAGCGGTCTATTGGGTAGCTTCATTGGGAGTTTTTTTGTTTCTTAAGGAACAGTCCTAATCCATTCTTATTTTTACGTAAATATAAGCCGGAGCCTTCCTTTCCGATGGCTTCCATCGACCGATTATGCCGTTTTTGTTCTTCCAAAAGCTTCTTCGCATTATTTGCGTCGATAATTGTCTTGGCTACAGCACCGGCACCGCCTGCCACCGAACCAAGGGCGCCCAAGGCACCTAGGAGGGGCAGTAAAGGAAGAAATCCGCCGGTATGCTGGAACGGAATTGTGCGAGGAAGTTTCACGTTCCTCTTTCCACCCGCCTTCTTAACGGCTATTCGTGCCGCTTTTAAAGCAACCAACGACGCTTTCTTCAAGTGCTTCATGTCATTCAACTGACTGTTGCTCAAAGTTTTTTTCAGAGATCTTTCAACTTTTTTGACGATGTCTCTTTTAAACGAAACCGGGTGCTTATTTATGCCCATACCGACCTTGCGTTTGACCTTCATCGTATTTGTAACGAACCACGCGGCAGCTTTTTCGTCGGATTTAGCGTCCCTCGATACCACTCGCTCCCACGCTCGATTTTCCAATTCTTTGTCTGCTTTATGTCTCTCTTCCAGAGACTTATTTTTGGAATATGCGATGTCGTGATCTTTGCAAGCGGCGTCTAGCTTATTGATGCCGGGATCTCCACGAGCAAGGCGTTTCTCCAACTTTGTTCCTGGACCGCAGTACTGGTAGCCGGGAAGGTGTAATTCGACCGGCAACCTATTGATGACGCTATTAACCAATCCACTTCCAGCGAAAGACGACATCACACTGAGCTGAACGAACAACGATGAGTTTTATTTATACCTTTTTCCAAGATTTGAAAAAACAAACAAATGGCTTTTAAACGTTTATTAGAAATCAATTATTATACATATTTGTTATATTTTCCTATTAACTACAGCATATCACATTCAAATTTTTCAAATGTCCAGTTTTCTCATTCTACAATAAATTCGATATTTGTAGATAGGCCGACGGGCCCAAGACTCTTCACCTCCTTCCGTTACCGATATCCCTGTTAATTTCTTCGATCCGTTGGGGCGTAAACTCGGCCGTGTATCGTTGCGGCAGCACCGTCTTAAATTCTTCGAACTCGACGTAGACCTTCTCTCCGTATTGCGTGTTCACTTTGTCCACGCTCGTGATTTGAAAATTTTCATCCACCTCCATATTTTGAACGCTTTCGAATTTCTTGACGATCAAATTCTTGTTCAGGTGATTCAGGAACGACTGCATTTTGAACTCGGCAAATCAGACTGTGGGAAATTGTAAGTGTATATAACGAGAAAACTGCTCTTGCGCACGAATATATAGACCTCACCCCACCAAGCCGTTGGAGTGGGGGTTGCCCCGTCGTTGGAGTGGGGGGTCAACTGGGGGTCACACGTGACCCAAAGGTCAAAGGTTAACCTATCAGGATCTAGGAGTCAACTGGGGTCATCCGGTGACGTCACGTGACCTCGGGCATGACGTAGCCACTTTGCACGCTTTTTTCAAGGTCGTGGGTTAGAACTCTCTTTGTATTACTACTGACGTCTCAACACCGCTACGTCTGACGGAACACGAGCATCAAAATCACCACCGAACCGACAACGATACACTACAGAGGTGGTTGGAGAAGCCGCTGCACGAGAGGCATCCTAATGAGGTCAACCAGGAACATGTCGACAAGTTAGCGTCGAACTACTGGCTGACCTCGGGAAGAATGTTCCCCGAGACGGAAGGCTTCTTACTGGCCATACAAGATCAGGTTATACCAACTCGCAACTACCTAAAATTCATTGTAGGAGATGCATCGGTAGTGGATGACAGATGCAGATACGGGTGCCCAACTTCAGAAACAATCCAGCACATAACAGGAGGATGTCCAATGTTCGCATCAACGGAATATAAGGAACGACACGATTCGGTTGCCAAGATCTTGCACCAGGAACTGGGGGAAAAACTGCTGCTTGTGCAGGCAGAGAGGGTCCCATATTACAGCTACACACCTGAGCCTGTTCTTGAGAACAGCAACTAAAAGATGTACTGGGATCGTACAGTTCTGACAGATCAACGAGTTGCCCATAACAGACCGGACCTTATAATAGTTGATAAAATTTCTAGGAAGACAACTCTGATTGATGTGGCCATCCCGAACAACAACAACCTGCGTGTGAAGCAAGTCGAGAAGATCGCGAAGTACAGAGACTTAGAAGAACGAATTAGAAGGCAATGGGAAATGGAAAACGTCAAGACGATTCCAATTATCGTGTCAACAACTGGTGTTATACCAAAAAGTTTGCTGAGAAACATAAAAGAGCTGGGTCTAACTGATAGTCTTTACAGGTCCATGCAGAAAGCGGTACTACTTGCGTCAGCCCGAACCGTCAGGAAATTCATGGGGAATGCAGGAACGTCCGACAACATCAATGTCACCTAAGGCCCGATAACATGGCAAGGGTCTCGTCCGAGCCAGATCCTTATGGTATCCGGGATACCCGGGATCTGAGTGAATGTTCCCCGTAGAGGGAGTGCGAATGCCTTTTGGCTAAGTCGATAATAATAATAACAGAGAAGGAATAAATCGATAATAAGATTTCCTACAGTGAGGCAGTTGGAGCTCTCATGTATCTTTTATGGGACTCCGAAGCCTCAAAATCATACCATCCTTTACTACACCAAAAACCTTGACATGGTGGGCATGAGCGAAACCTGGCTCAATAAAAAAACACTACAATATGGAAATTTAGTAATCCCCAATTATGTAATGCAAAAATAGCAGATAACACACCATGTCACATTCCCTCTATTTAGTTTACCATCGTATCAGCGGATCCGTAAACTGAAGCCAATAAGATTCGCACAGGGAGAAATGTCTGATAATAAAGAAAAAATGAGATGCAAGATTTTGTGCATAATATAGATCATTTTTCTAAGGAGAACTTATGTGTCCTCTAAGTGAAATTTGGTTTTGCAGTTATTTGCCTGCTTCGTCATTACCTTATTACCATTGGAAAATAGGAAAAAGGAGAATTTGGTCCCGACGTTATGTCTTCTTTCTACTGTAATCCCAGACTCCTTGAATGCCCCCATTTGCTATGAGGCTGTGGATCTATACATACCCACCAAACAGTGAGCTTTCGAGAATGTTTAGATTAGGTTAGGTCATACATTTATAAATTATGCCTCCCTGTTGTATATAATTATCTGCGTGTTCTCCATTGGGGAAAATCGGTCGTAGCCGTATACAGTCATGTACTTGTCTCCTTTCCTTCTTTGTTCCCATATTCCTTTTGTGTGAAAATGTAATCCAAGTAAGGAATTTGATGTTTCAGTAATGTCTTGCAATTACTTATAAAAAATTATCGTTTTATTATTGGGTAGAAGTAGGGCCTCTGAATCTGTCAGAGATAAATTTGATCGTGAGGCCTTGTCCATACCTGATTTTCCCTGTAATGTAATAATATTGTTGGTTAAATGGAGAACGTGGAGTACGTGTGTCCTCCAGGGGAAAAAATTTGGTCGACCGTGCAGTTATGTGCTTACTCCTTTATTTTTTTACCATATTATTATTATTGGGTAAGTGTGGAGTTCGCACGTGTATCCTACAAGAACAAAATTTAGTCGTGAAGTCATGTGACTGCGCCCCTTTTTGTTGTCATATTATTGGATAAATGTGAGGTCCATGTGTCCTCCAAGGGGTAAATTTGGTTACAACTATGTGTCTGCTCCCCTCATTGTTACCCTGTTATCTTTAAGCAATTGTGAATACATGTGTCCTCAAGAAGGAAATTAGGATGTGCTATTAATCACTGTTATGGTTATTTTTGCTAATATTGGCAGTTTTGTAATATTGTGAGCAGTAAGTTTGTCTCCCTTTTTTTTGCGGGTTATGCATAATTATTGCATGATTATTTTAAAATACCCTTGTGTGCCCCGGAAAACATGTTAATGACCTGCAATCATATGATTACCCTTTCTATCGTCTTTGTGTGCTAGGATCGATGTGGACCCTGAGGCCGAAAAACCTTGCAATCGTGTGATTGCATGCGTCTCTATACAAAAATATTGTAATAAATGTAACGTCTCTATAAGTCCAGAACCGAAATTCATTTCGCTTTTTGTCAATTTCGTTTTTCGATTGGATTATGGCATATGTACGCCCGGGGCAGTCGTATGACTAGCAATCGTATGATTGCGTTCCTTTGGAAGCAGTCCTAGGACTTGCAATCGTAAGATTGCGCTTTCTATTATTTATTTGTGTTCGCGTATAAAGGGTCGATGTGAACACGGACTCACCTGCTAATCTTTTGTGTGCTTGTTTTTCAATGGGGCATATACTCCCCGGGGCAGTCCTATGACTAGCAATCGTTTGATTGCGCCCCACTGGCAGCTGTGGACACGGAGTTATAATCTTTTTTGTGCTTGTTCTTCAATGGGGGCATATACTCCCCGGGGCAGTCCTACGACTAGCAATCATTTGATTTCGCCCCAGGAAGCAGTTTTAATGACTTGCAATCGTGTGATTGCGCTTCCTTTGTATCGCGAAGTGAGACACGTCTGTAGACGTCGATACAAAATAAAGCACTGAAATAGATTTTAGCGACGATCAGGTGACTGGCGGCGGTTGGGACAAGAAACCCCTTTCTTTAAACGTTTGTATGGCGTTTGTACAGAGTGAAGCAAACTACATTAGTATTTGCAATATGAAGGATGAGACTGCAGTATAATTATTATGAAGTGAAGTTTTGCAATTATATAAAATTTTGTCGAGTTAAGAAGCATGTTATTTTGCACTCATTTTGGGCCATTATACTTCAAATACAAATTGAAAAGTAACATCATCATTTGTAGTCACATAAACCAATATGTTGTGGACAAAAAAGTTTAAAACGGATTTATACCTACGACAAATAACTTGCGTTATCTTCTGGCAAGTTAAAAACTGATACTATATTTAGACTTTTCCTCTAAGGAAACTAACTACCTACGCAATTTTTTAGCACCTATGGTTCCGGAAATAATAAAAAAATTCCAAATATTTTTCAACTTTAATGAAAAGGAGAAACTTTAGGTAAGACGTGTTTGGCCAAATTGACCTATTTTGACCTCTACGATGTCTCCTTAACGAATGTATAAACAGAAACATATTTTTCAAATCTCTTTGAGAACTTAAAATTTAACATAATTTATTTTGGCTATAAGATGCAAGCATAAGCCTTCCCAACTGATCTTCTCTCCACGTATTTGGGAAAACAAGCATGTTGTACTCTACATCCTCCCTCAATTCAAATCGGAAGAAACGGTACATCCATTGGATATTGGAATGATATTGCCAAGTGCTAAAATCTTTAGTACATAAGAGAAACTAACTGTTATTTTTGTACATTTATTTTGGGACGTGAAAGTTATCAACTTTTATATTTTCTGGGCCTTCGGATCTGTTATGATTTTAAAATATGTTGATGAAATTTGCGAAAATATATTTATGCTTCTAGACATAGTTAATTAGCTGCACTAAGAAACTACAATTATTAGGGCTCTGCTTACCAAAGATAAAATGGGGGTAACCCCGCAGGCTTTTAAAGTATTAGGGTGGTCTTTTACTAAATTTATATTTACTGTCTGCAGATGCTGCGGTTCCCACATTAAGATTTCAAAGATACTTAATAAAAATGCTCTTTTGCCCTGGAAAGGGAGAATTTCTGTGGCAATATTTCTCGGAAAATATTACACCGATTTTAACCCAATGAATTAGTATTTTGTTTTAAGCTGTTAAAGAATTTGGTAATGCATTGCAATGAAAAATGCTTCTATAATTTGTTATGTCAATGTTCAATGATAATATATTTATTTGGTCTTGCCTGGAAAGTAGTTAAAGGTTAGAAGGCGATATTAGTTATAATTTTGCAGCTGGAGAATATTTTTGAAGGTAACAATAAATTTGGAAACCAAGGTAACGAGTTTCGATTGTTTTGTAGAAAAGTCTATTAATTTTGTGTTTGAAGAGAGAGACGTGGATCCCCAGGTGAATAGAGACATAGACATAGGTATGAATCCTCTGCTAATGTCAGTTTATATTCTAGGGTGTGTTTTCCTAGCGGAAAATACAAATACAACATAACATATGAACATAACTGTACCTAATCTGCACATAAATGCAGCCAAATAAAGCAGTTTTTAATGCCACCGTGTACCTTTCAATGTAAAAGCTAAAAATAGAATCTGGAATAGTCGAGTAGAGTAAGGATCGAGACATCACCCTTATATGAGTTAGCAATAATTTTGTTAGAAACATCACATAATGCCGCAGTTGTAGTTACTATAGCTCTTGCGGAAGCCTGACTGTCTAACCGGAAGTATATTATAGGCAGTAATATAATTAAATATCTGTCTGTACATAATCTTTTCAATAATAAATAACTTTAGAAAGTGCAGGTAGTATACTTATAGGCCGTAGGTACACCAAGTTGCTGGTTTGCTTACTTTAGGCAGAGGATTGACAATGGCTATTTTCCAAGATGAAGGAAAGTAAATTTTTTTCAGAACATGAATTAATTATATTGTTGATAGAGATAAGATAAGTCAATGAATGGACTGCAGTACTTGAGCATTACACTAGAAATATTGTCAATGCCATAGGCTTTAGACTTTATACTTCGAAGTATCTCAGTAACCTCATTAACGTGCACCATAGAGAAAGAAAAAGTGTATTTTTCATTGAATTTTAAGTTTTTATAGAAATTAATAGTGTTCAAGCAAGATGTATCATTAGGTATCATATTTCGGCCAAAAAAGTTGTTAATAAGTTGAGCGTTAGATAAATGATTGGGAATTGGCAAGTTTTTAGTACCTACTTGTAATGTTCATATTCTCAAGAGCTCTCCAGGTTTTCCTGGAATCTCTTTCACCCTCCACTGACCTCTCAATATAATCCTTCTTGACCCTACGAACGGACTGCAAAGTAAGATTACGAATAGGTACTTTTATAGACAATCCAGTCCTCAGGTCTTTTTGAATTTTTAAACTTAGTTAATGCTTTTTCCTTATCCCTAATCAGATCACGAATTTCATTAGTAATCCATAATGCTTTAGGCCTGGTAACTCTTACTTTTCTAAGCGGCGCATGCCTGTTAAAGAGGTCTAAAAGAATCTGCTGGAGAATGCTTAACTTGCTGTCTACATCCGGCTCCAAGACAATATGAAACCATGGCAACGCAAGGAGATCTGCTTGAAATCGTTCATTATCAAAGTTTTTAAAATTCCTATAAGTCACGAACCTGGGTGAGAACTTTATTATTTTGCAACTAAGAACGCAATAGACAAGGTGATGATCCGAGATTAGGTCGGCATTGACAACCTTGGAACTTAAAACCCGGTTGCTATCCAACAGAAATATTGGATCTAGGAGCGACATTGTGTTGCTATACTAATTCTTGTTATCACTTATAAATTTAAAGAGGTCTACAAAAACAACTAATTATTGTAGGTATGCAGTATGCATATTAAATTGTTTTTTTTTTTCTGTTTTTGTTCTTACATTCGTAAATAACTTTAAGATTGCAGATCGAAGTTTTCTCTTTCTGTCTGGGATGTGCAGTCATGTACCTGTTCCCCCTTTGTTGCGAGTCATTATGTATTATGTAAATGTTTAGTACATGTGTCGTCCAGGGGGAAATTTGGACCTGCAGTCATGCGCAGGCATTTGCCTGCTCACGCCTTTGATGCCATGTTATTATGTATTGGGTAAATGTGGAGTACATGTGTCGCCCAGGGGAATTTGTACGTGCGAGTGGGATGTTATCATTGGGTAAATGTGGAGTCCATGTCGTGACCTCCAGAGAGGAAGTTTGTGCGTGAAGTCATGTGCCTGCCCCCCCCCCCCCTTGTTACCTTATAATAATCTATAAACCACTGACAGAGGGTGTTTACTATAATATGTTAGTATTTTAATTTACAATGCTTTACCAAATCATTGACAAAATATATAAATGTCAATTATAAATTGAAAAATTTCTATAAAGAGTTAATTTTAGAGGCATATATGTCATAGCTGAATATACCTACAAAATATTATCATTAAGAAAATGTTCCTCGGTGCGATGCAGCTAGAATTTGTGTTAATTAGATGTTCTGTAATATGGGGCCGCCGTGGCGTCGCTTGTACCGGCGCTGACTTTTTAGACTGCATGTTCTTCTGCCTTCGATCGACCTTGGTTCGAACCGATGTCGAGGCAGGCCATGTCTTTAAAGAAAAACACCGTTATGGCCAAGAGCGCTGGACAAATGTGGGTTCACGGTATTGCTCCGAAATAGATTTATCCGTATGATTTACTAATTGTCCTACACTCACTGAGTTGCATCTAGACATCAGATAGACAGACATAGGTTCCAATTATTTTTTCGCAAGAATTTTCCATATATTTGTAATTTATGGTACTGAGAGCCATATGTAGGATTTGAAAGAAATAATTATGATATTTTTGGAGGAGGGTATAGGATACAAATGATAATAATCAAAATTATTTGAATATACTAAAGGAACGTTTTGGGCAAAAACAATTTGATGTTTTGATATAGCTAGTTACGAAGGAAGATTGAGCGAAGAACTTTTTAAAAAAGACAAACCTTTATTTGGCAACGTACAAACGGTGAAAAAATGTGTATGACATGGGAACAAGTGTTTGTATATAATTAAAAGCAAGCAATGCAAAATAAAAGCTGATCGTGAGAACTGGTGGTAGAGGTGCGGTCTCTAGGAACATAACTTCTCCCCTGTTAGTTTGAGGTTCCAGCAGGAAATCCGATCTCTTTCTTCTTTATTGATAAAACTATTAAAATCTTCTTTAAATTTAGGCTAATTAATATAATGCATATAACAGAAATAACAGTCCAAATTGGCCAATTGATTGCAGAGTTTTCGGTGATGGCTTCTAAATTGATTGGATTGATGTAGTTTTTCTAATGGGACGTGGTCGATACGAAGTGGTTTTCTTAAGGGTTTTGTTAATTTTCCTGAATCTTCTTCGGCTCTTGGTAAGAATATGGCGTTTTCTGGTTTAGTTTCTGCTGTATTTCCAACTTTCAGTGACTTATACTCGAAGCTGCAGTTTTGTGGAATTTGGATTAAAACTTTCTCTTGAATAGATTTGAATATTTCGTCTGGACATTTTGTTTGTAATTGTTATTGATGCATTGCTGATTATTATTAGGAACTCTTCGTTAATTTTATTGAGAATCATTGATGGTTGCTCAATAGGAATCGGAGAACAAGAATTTCTTCTACCGTGGATTAAATATGAAATGCAGTCTTCTTTCGGGTCCCGATTAAGTTGTTCTTCTTGGTTGCAAATATACAGTGTGTCTTGAAGGGGTGTGCAAGGGTATTCCATATATTGCAAAGATGTTTCTTCCAGAGCAAAATAGGGTTTATTATAGGAATGACTATGGAGTTTTCGTTATTAGGAATAGGGAATAAATGAAAATATTGGTCGATTTTGGGAAACATAATTGGAAATTCTATGACAAATAATAATTTATTATTTGAAAAGTACCAGTTTTTTACTAGTGAGTACCACAAGTGCACATTTATTTTCAAAATTTCGTTTTTAAGATAATGGTTTTCTATTCGTTCAACATTTCTTGGATATTCTATGACAAATATTAATTTATTATTTGAAAAGTAGCAGTTTGTTTTTACTATTGAGTACCAGGAGTGAACATTTATTTTGAAAATTTGGTTTTTTTAGATAATGGTTTTCTAATTCATTCAACATTTCTTTAAAGTTGTCTACTGTTAAGTATGAGTTCATAATAATATTAATGTTTAAAGAGATTTGATCTAAAATACTGGATATTGATACATAATAAACTATTAGATTTGAAATACTTTCATTATGGATTTGATTTATATGTTCAGTAATTTTCTGCTGGTTTTTGATAATTGCAGAAAGTGTTGATTCGTATTTTCCAATTAAATTTTTCGATAAGAAATTCGAAAATTAGCATTTTTTACTATTTTAGCTTGATTCTTTTTTAATTGTATAATTGCGTTGTTGTATTTTACGTGAGAATAATCTAAAGTTCCAAAAATCAATTTTTGTATCGTTCCACCAAGATTGAATAATCCACGTTTTGCCTATTATTAGTGTTAGAGAGATTTATATTTTTAAATTTTCCAGATATTTCCGTTATGAGTGGTTCGATAGTTTTGTAAATATTTATTAGGATTAAATTATAAAGTAATTGATTTGATGCGAGAGAATGATTTAAGTTTTGATAAGTTGCTTCTAAATAATCGATTTGCGATTTTAAAACAACGGCAACACCGCGAAAATCACTTCTAGTTGAGAGTATGTTTCGAAGCCATATTGGATGACGTCAATAGGGGGAGATTTACAGGGAAAATTGGGGTTTTTACCCTTTTTTAAAAATCTTAAAAAACCTATAAATAATTTTCTATGTTTTCTTAAGCCCTCCTGCGCACGTGGTAAAATTTTTTGTACTAAGTGATAGTTAACCCTGTATAATAGTATTTTTCTTGAAATCGGCAGTAAAGTGTCCCAAAATCGTCATTAAAAGCACAGAAATCGTACAATAATGGGCTACATTATTGTACGATTTTTTCAATAAGTAGGCCTTGGCGAGATGTAAACATCAAACGTCAGACGCGGAGAAATCGCCCGTCAAAAGTGACCAAGTATTCAAAACCCGGCCGATAAAGGCCCATTTAACTATTCGTACACGAAATTGTTTTCTATAGAAGCGCAATCCTTCAGTATACATATTTTAGTAAATTTGAATATCAATAGATTTGTTGTGTAGGCTACACAAGAAGCAGCAGTTTGGTTTTTCTGTACGAAGATGCTGTGTCTTGCTTTACTTGACCTAGGTAGAGCGATCGTCAAAGTCAAGCAACGCCGCGCGTAGTCGGTTCATGGACGGGTGATCCCTTATTATTATTTTCTTGCCTTATAAAACATTTTTTTCCGATTTAAAAAAAAAATATATGTACCTCGGCACTGAAGTTCGTTTTATGACTCATGTGGTTTATTTGCCTCGGCCAGAGGCCTCGGCAACTAACTTCCACATGAGTCATAAAAAGTTGAACTTCAGTGCCTTGGTACATAAATAACTATTAATTTGCAATGCTTTACCAAATTTTTGAAAAAATATATAAATGCATAATAAAAATGATGTTTAGTGGCATATCAGGTAAAGGATATCAATTGAAAAAATGCACTCCAGCCGGGACTCGAACCGTCGACTATGGCCGTAGGCACTCAACCAACTAAGCTACCGGAGATACGGGTTCCATCGGCTAGGTGTTATTTCTTCCAACTGATATTAGTTAGTAGAGGTGAGATGTAGGAGACTTCGGCGTCTTCTACAGATACTAGAAGGGGTAAGAGGGTAACCATTCATTATTGTTGGTTATGTGAACTTCCTATTTGTTCTTCTACCCACAATATTCGACATATAGCGACTTAATGCAAGTATCGAACGTGGAAATTCTAACCTACAATGTCTAGCCAAGAAAATGAAACATAGAAAGATTTTTAGTACCTGTAATTATAAATAATAAATGATGTTTAGTGGCATATCAGGTAAAGGATATCAATTGAAAAAAATGCACTCCAGCCGGGACTCGAACCCGGGACTCCTACTGTAGCCGTAGGCACTCAACCAACTAATCTACCGGAGATACGGGTTCCATATCGGCTACGGCCAAATAAAGTAGTTTATAAGTCGAATAGCTAATTGTTATTTTAAATAATAAAAAAATACTAAACTCGAACGCATTCTTCACTTTTATCAAAATAAATTAAAAATATTAATTAATTAAATTGTAAAGCCTACTATGTCTACTTCAATTAATGGAACGTCATAATGGATTATTTATTTCCACATGTAACTAGTGTGAAAGTGTGACACATCAAATTAAATGGGAATATTTTGTTTTATAAAAATGCGTCATTAAAATGTTCTCCAGATAATTTAATTTTTCGGCTAAGACCAAACATACAATTCGCAGGCATATTTTATAAGCTTGTTAAAATTTACCATTGTTGTCGAATTTATGCATTCATTCAATTTAATTAATGATTTTAATACCTATCTCCGTTATACTTACATGCATTCTTATTAAGGGTATATTCTTAGTCATTGTTCGCCAGACGACACTTTTAGGGTTTTCAGCCCAGTATAGAGTAATACTGGCTAATGGTACGTCCATTCATTTTCCTGTATTAAAGATAAAATTTTCAAATTATGTCACGACGGCTTTAAAATATTAGAACAATTCCTCAAAATTTTACATTTTTATCTAAATCCACTTTTAAAAACTATTTTTGGCAACGAAAAATTGTTTGTGTAATATAGTTGTATTCAGAATGCACCGAATCTAAAAATGCTATTAAGTCAATGACACTTCCGTCAACAAATTTCAGGAGATATTATCATGAACCAGTACGGCCCTGTACTATTTCGATTGGGTGATTATTCCATGGCTTGCTATGATTTTTTTTTAAATAACCAATTTTCAGAATACCATATTAGACATTCTTTTAAGAATAAAATGGATGATGACATCAAATTGTTCATAGCTCTAAACCTTCACAAAGTGTTAAAAAAATGATTTTCCGAGGTGCCCTGTATAAACCACAGGTCAGATATTTTTCTGCAATTCAATTAAGCTGTGGATAAGTTATTATTGTACGTAGTAAAGCCAGTGTAGCTCATACAGGGTGTTCGTAAAAAAAAAACAGTCTAGCTCATACAGGGTGTTCGTAAAAAGATCATATTTCATATCTTAATCATATTATACTTCAAAGTAATTAAAAAATTATTTTAAAAAATTGGGATTTCAGTGCATTCTGTTGGTCCCCCTTGGAAAAATATACTTCATTTTAAAATTTCCTTACAATTTGAGGCATCATCCTCCGTCCTTAATTAATTATGCTTTATTCATCACGTTGGAACATATCAATCAAATCAGGCGTACCATGAATGCCTTGAAAACAAACACGATAGCGTCTACATATTTAACATAATGTTAAAATTCTTCAGCAAAAATTTACTCTTATATTTTATTTTTGGATAAAAATAAAATAAACATAGGACAATTACTTCACCTATAACTTCAACGTAATTTCATTGTTTTAATTGATATTTTTATAACCTATATTTAAATCACCTGTTGATTACAACCTGTTAGTAGTTTTCTCGAAGCTTTCATGTCTAATGTCTAGTATGCCATTGAAACAAACAAACAACTAATCAAACATGCCAAATAATTAAAAAAAATATGTATTGGAAAATCTTACAAATATTTATGAATTTATACTATAAAATGTAACTATACTTTGTATATAATATTTTTACATTTTTCAAAATTAACTTCACTATTATATAAATGTAAGTATTGAACAGAATAATGAATAGAAAATATAATTACAATTTTACTCTCTCTAGCCCTGATGAGGTTCTAAAACTAAGAACGAAAGGTTGAATTTACTAAGAATGGTATAGTTTTTGAATTATATATCTGCTGAAAGGATCCTTTATTTTCATTTACAAAGTTTGTATTAATAGTATGAATTCTGTACTTCGAATTGATGAATGCGATTATTACATTATGAATTTATGAACACTTTTACATTAAATTAATTAACTTACTCATTAATACTACGAACACTGAGCATTGAATTAATGAATATATTTATTAATATTATTAAAACTGAACATTTTTAAAATTAAAAAAAACTTATTCATTAAGTTGTTTTTAATTTTACACCACTTTACGTTGAAACAATGAATGTGTCCATTAATTTACTATGAACACTGTGCATTTAATGAACGAATGTATTTGTTAATACTATAAAAACAATAAATTAAAAATTGATTTTGAACAAAATGTTGCAATAACACAAATGACATTACGTTCTATTATTACTTACCGAAATATAACTATCTCCATCTGACAGGAACTCTTTTTTGCTTTTAATATTTATATAATAAGTATTGATATTTTAAAATTCATTATTACAGAAAGTATAGCATTCTTTTCGCATTGCGTTTAATAGAAAGGTACAGTGGATTTCCCAAAAGTAAACAATAATCATATACATTCAATTTCTGCAAAAAAATCGGTATACTTAGTGCCAAAGCATATCTTATTTAAATGTTAATTCTCATTTGTTTACTTTTAAAAAATCCTCAAATAACTGTTAATATTGTATTTCAATGTTACTAAAATATGTATTTTATATTTTAATTTTTAATTCATACAATCATATTTAAAATAAACCAGTAATTTTTGCACTTTTGAAAATGAGTAATTTACACAGAAATACGATTTCCTGAAATTCCAGAGCATTAAGCGTTTTACTTCTTTGTGTAAGTCAAAACCTACTCTTAATGGATCCAACCTTACTAAAACAGCAGGACCATAAAAGTTAGATTTTACATTTTAATTAATTATTACCATTCACAAATTTTATAAATTTAGGCATTCCGTAAAAAAATACATCGAGAGAGACAAGATGGACAAGGACCGTCAAACTGAAAGTTGCTGAATGTTTGCTAAAAGAGCTTGTTCGAAGTCTGTTGGTATACAAATAATAAACTAAAACATGATAATAAATCAATTACCTTGTTAAAGAGATATTATTACATTATATTTCAACACCTAAATACGCCTGAATAAAATGCTTCGAGAAAGCAATATTTAATCATATAGGTATATTCAAAATTAGAAACTTTACTGAATACATGCATGCGAGACAACTGTTTAAGTGACCTTTTAAATTTTGGATGATTTATTAAGTAGGTACCTGCTGTATTAAGGGTATACATGCTTTCGTGGACCTCGACACCATTGAGAACGGCCAATTCCTCGTTAAAACAAACTTTAGGAACTTTCCCTTGGGGCACTAATTTTTCCACTCGCTAGTTCACTGATAATCCGATTTTACTGCACCGAGTCACATCAATTATTAGAGTAGCTGGTTGTGTTCTGTGGGTGTTAGGACTGTTAGGCCCTAATAACGTCAACCTTACCTAGTCAACACCTCTGAGGTAAAAGTCGCTTAACCTTACCGTACGATACACTGAGGTCATTTCCAACACCAATGGCACACTCTTTTCTTGGACTATCTTCTTTTCGTCGTTAGGGATCCATATGGGCAATAGAATCGTCGCTGTGGGGGTGTTCCTCCCCTGTGTCAATAATTAAAACAAACAATTTACATATACCATTATGTATGATGTAGTCCTTACCTAAATATTGCTTATTTACAGGCCTCGGCCTGATTCTCTTAGGTTTTCTTAATGAAGACGTTATTTCCCCTGAATTTTTTTTTTAAACTGGTGTCTGCCCGTGTGCATTTTTCGGCGATAGGCGATACAAATCTCGGTGGTGAGGAGGTTAAAAAATGGATAGAGAATATTAACAACTGAAGACATTAAGTATCCAGTTATTGAATCAAGTACCTGTACATTGAATTGATGTGTGGACTGAACAATTATCTTTTGTCGAATCAACAAATACGTTTAAAATCAATCTACCGTTCTTTGAATGGATACACCATATTAACAACGGAAGACATTGATTTAATGTATGCAATCGTTAAATTAATGTGCGGAAGAAGAAGTCTATGTAAGGTTTTGTTGAATTAAGGAAACAACTTGTTAAATCAATAAAACGTAGGTATTGTTCGTTTATATGATATACCTACTTAGGTACATTTTATTTCTGTGCTGAAACTATCAGTTCCTGGTTTTTATGAACTATACGTTAAATTCAGGAACATTTACATTAAATGAACTAATCATTAAAATAATGTAATTTGATGTTGATTCAACGAAAAACATTATTGGGTTAATGTTTTCATTTATTCTATTGACGAACAACATTTAATAAACATAAACAATTGTACCTCACCATATTATGCTACAGAGCCACTTGGACTTTGTGGCATGGAGAAATTTAAGGAAAGACTCTCCATGTAGATTCCTATCATTTTTGGAAGACATTAGAAGAGTCTATTTGTGATTAATTATATAGTATTCCATTATTTTTCATTTTAATAAAAAAAAAAAAGTACATACCAATATCTATTATTTCTTATTAATATTAATCTAAACAATCAATAAAAAATGTAAACTTATACTGTAGATCACATAATTACTGTAGATCGCAAGCCAGACCAGTTCGTCATACTGTACAGCGCATACCGGACTAGCACCTGAGTTTGCTATATTAACGTACAGTATTTTTCTTACCATGAATTTAACAAATCCTATTCATGATATTAATATTTTATACATTGCAATGAAAAATTGCTCAACAATCGGTGTACATTAATATTATGTTGCTGTTTTTGTTGACAAAAAGAGACCATGTCTGAGTGTTCTTGTTGAATTGAGGAAGGCGTTTGATTCGGCGGACCACCAGGAACTTTTAAATTCACTTGAAAGGATAGGATTCAGGGAGACTTCTCACAAATTATTAACTAGCTATTTAAGTGAACGCGAACAGTGTGTAAAACTAAATCAAACTTATAGCTCAACTAAATCAAAGATATATATATATATATATATGTGACCAATAAAATATGGAGTGCCTCGGGAGACCGCCCTGGGACCGCTTCTTTTCAATGTCTACTTGAATGATATGTATTTGATTTTATCCGAAGGAGAGGTGGTGAGCTTTGCAGATGATACTGCAATAATATACTATAACGCAGACACGTAAAAACTGCGGAAACTACTGTATCGAGACATAAAATTATGTGATAATAAGCTGTTGACCATCAATTAGGACAAAACTTACTATCTCCCTCTCACATAATATTCAAGGTGTTTACCTGATTACGGTGATTCTATACAGATTATGCATAACGAGACTTTAATATCCATAAAAGAAAAAAACGTCAAGTATCTGGGCATTTATCTGGATTCACATTTGAGGTGGGAGAGTCATATTACATATTACGTAGTTACGAAGATTAGATACATGTTATATATAATAAAATCCTTTGTCGAAACACTTACCTTACCACAAATGAGAATCTTCTACAGCTCACGGTCAAGGGTTACCTCTTTGTGAATGTGGATACTCTTATATGACGTGATACAAAACCTTCATTACAATCGGTCAAGACAGGATAGAAATAATTTACAATGTTAGTTTTTGTTAATGCTAATTCTGGAGGTTTTCTTATATTTCCCAAAAAGTAGTTTAGGTTGCCGCAAACCGCATCCTGATATATGGATTCGACATAGGAGAAACCTCACAAAAGTTTACAATTTGCGACGGTTGTATAATAAATAGGAATATGTCTGCATGTAGAATGTGACATTATATGAAAACAGCAGCAAACAAATGCATTATTTAAGTTACAGGTTACAGCCAAACCTAATTGATGCACACCGTGCGCTAAAATTTAATAACAATAATTATTGTCAATATTTTTTATGCTATGATTAATATAAAAATTCTTGTCTAAGAAGAACGTAGGTATATTGCTGCCGCTTGCCAGAAGATCCTGCTAGTACTATTAAGAAATCCCGAATTTCCGTGTGCGATTAAAAGAAAATTGAATCCGTCTACTTTGTGAGAAAAATGAGAGTTTTATCTGATACTAATGTGAAAAGGCACAGAAATTTAATTTTAAAGTTCTTTAAACTTCTTGCCTTTGTGATTAAGAAGCGGCTGCTTAATAAAAACCTTTATCTTACTTTGTAAATAGAGCTGGCAAGTTTTACTATGGAAGCGAACTTTTATTGGAAACGACAAATTTAACCAAATACATCTCATCAAATGTGTATCTCACAAGCAAGCACATAGGCCAACTATTTTCACAGTTGTTATCTGGCTAACAAGCTGAGGAACAACAATTTACAAGTTCTTCTTGTGGAATTTAATGGGTACTATATTATATTTAGATTCTGGTTAGACGTATATACAGGGTGTTTCTAAATTATGGTGCCAATAACGTATTGTGACAGGTTCAAATTTTGGAGTCAACAGGTGTCTTGGGGCACATTTTACTGATTTTAACGCAAACGGTTGATTTTGTCGTTATGAAACAAGAGTACCATTTTGTTGCAAAATAAAAAGATGCACTAAAATGATAAACCTGCGAGACCAAAAAGATAACCTCAAAAAAGGTATGAGTATAAAACCCATTGTGCTACCCCGCCCCTCCGCCTCTGGTTGATGGGAATAAATCGTTTTTAAACAATATTGTTGCACTTCAGTTACTAAACGTCTGCGCCAAGTTTCATTTCAATTGTACCACTTCTGTAGAAGTTATTGCCAAAAATATGTTATTCAAACGGTACTTTTATCACCCTGTAACTTTCTTATTATGCATTTTAGGACTCATGTTTATAGGAAACTTGTTGTTCAAAATGACATTTTCTATTTGTCATATTACGTTGGCACCATAATTTAGAAACACCCTCATTTAATAAGCTTTTTGGCGATACACGGAAATATTCCTCTTGAAAATACAAAGAAAATATTTCACGTTTGGGTTAAATCTTCTAAAAAATATTCCTGTCCCGTCGGCTGTGTCCACACGCCTCCGAAACGACTTATTTATGACACCAAGGTAATGCAATGCAGATATGCGGATATACCTACCAAAAATAATATGGCGTCTCTGAAATACAAAAATGGTTGAGTTAAAATCCCGAGCAGGGGCAACATGCACACTAGACAACATACGCGCCCCTAGTTTATGTCAATTTTATGCATTAAATTTTAAAATGGAGATTTGCAGGTAGAGTATTAAGCTTAAGTTAAATAAGCTATAACTAAAAACCCTTTTTGTTGCATTATTAACCTTTGTTGCATTCTTATGGATCAAGATAAACACAAATAAACGTATTTAACTGGTTCTCCAGATAATTTATCTTAAGTATGCAGTCAGTACCCCTCCTTAAAACATATCTAATGCAAAATAATTTTTAAACTAATTTAGACATAAGTTATACCAAACCCCGATGGTACCAAAAAGTGAAATTACCTTTCTCGACGATTTTTTTATAATTTACTGGTTGCTCGGTTACTACAAGACCAAAAAAATAACCTCACAAAAGTTATGGGTAAAAACACGAAAAATAATAGCGAAAGTGGCGCCCTCTGTGAGATATGTAGAAATTATCATCTTCAGCTTCTTCTGCATCCCCAAAAACATAACTATGGTAAGTTTCGGTTCAGCAGCTTGATTATTTTGGGAGATATTGTCATAAATCAATTTCAAAAAGAGAACTACAAAGCCGTGTATCTCAGAAAAGCAGAATTTTAGGAGATATTTTTATATGACCAACCCACCTTACAATGAGTTTTTCTAGAAAATGTCAAAGTTCTGATCAAAAACCCTGGGACACCCTAGTAGGTAAGGCCTTACTTGTTGCATCCCCTCCATTTCCTCCTAGGCCCCGCCCCTTCCCCCTAAGCCACGCCCACTTTCCCACTTCCACTGGCCACGCCCATTTTTCTCAACCAATCATGACGAGGCCACACCCACTTCCCCCTCCTCCATCGTGCGCCGTTGACCTATGGCACGCTCTGACGTCAGGCTGTGACAAATAAACACAAGGACCTTAATCATCGCACCACGTGACATCAAAGTTTTTCTCTCAGATAGTGTACGTACAGGCTGGACAAAACAAAGTATATACAGGGTAGGCATAATAGGTACAGATATCAGAAAATTCATGTTCTTACAGAGCCTGACAAAAGAACCAAATGGGCCTTAATATTTTCAAGACGTGACCTCGTAGAACTAAGAATACAAGGGTGCGTCAAAAATTCCTGTACAGAGTGCGACAAAAGCCAAAAGCGCCTTACTAGTTTCATCACGTGGCGTCGCAGAATTAATATACCGAGTGTCTCAACATTTATATACAGAGGAAGGGGGGAAACTATGCCGGAAGGGTCTCAATAGTTTCATCACGTGGCGTCGCAGAATTAATATACATGTTGTGTCAAAAAGTCATATTTATACTAAGAATACAAGGGTGCATCAAAAATTCATGTACAGAGTGTGACAAAAGGCAAAAGCGCCTTACTAGTTTCATCACGTGGCGGCGCAGAATTAATATACAGGTTGTATCAAAAAGTCGTATAAGTTGGATCAAAACATAGGAAAAAGGAAAGCCAAAATGGCCTTAATAGTTTTATCACGTAGCGTCGCAGACTTAATAAAATAAGAATATTAATCACGTAACGTCACAGATTTTTCTTAGATGACGTACAGACTAGGGCAAAAAGTCTTACCTACGCGTCTCAACACCTGTAAAAATTTCGCATCCGGCGCGCAGAATTCCATAGATCTAGAGATTTTTCTTACCAGTCTTTTTTGTTTGTTAAAAATTTGATCCACATTATAAGCCAAAGCGAAACGCATTATAAATGAGGTCTCGGCTATTGACCAGGGACGGTCGCTGGTCAGTCGACAGGTCTAATTTTGTAGAAACCCTTCGTCAGGACTTTTCGCAAACATTTCAATAGCACAAATAATATATTAAAAACAACTAAAGTTAAAGATTAGGTCGCAGGCAGTGGCGTACGAACGGGAGTGGTATCAACGCCGGTCAAAATATATCTGGGCGACTTTAAATTCCTCACTTCTCAAGAAAATAACTTTAAACAGACTTTGCAACGGTATACAACCTGGGCAGACAGACTTAGTTACTAAGGCAAACACCGATTTATTGAGATTTGTTCCTTTTAGAATTTAAAAATAATTTTTGTAATTTTAAGGCGATATTTCGACGTTTAGGTGATGTTTTGGCGTTTCCTCGGCATTTACGATAAAGTTATTGAATTCCGCAAAGCAAAATTAATATTCAGGTTTAATTAACTTAATTAAGTGTTTAATTAAAAAAATCGTACAGAATTAAATAATTTAAAAATATGACAAACATAGAGTTTAATTAATCCAGTAGGTATTAAAATAATGATCACCTGTTACAATCGGAATAGCTTCGAAAAAATAAAAAGAGAAAAATGCATAGTCCAGGACCGTATTAATTTTTTTCTTAGTAAATGTGCATTTTAGGAGCTAAAACGAGAAAAAATATGTATGTGTCATACATCGTTGTACTCAGGACAACTATTCATTTCGAAATATGCAATAAAAAATCCAGGTCCGTATTTAAAAAAATGATGATCCCTCTATCTCAAAAACGAAACGTCGCCCCGAAAATCTAAAAATACTATGACGTAGTCCAGAAAAAGTTGCAATGAAAAAGTATAATTTATTTTTCAATATTATCGCAAATGATGCCAGAAAAAAATAAAATTTAATTTTCAAAAATTCGGTTTTTCTTAAATATCTCAGCAACCCATGAAAATATTTTAACTTTCTCAACAGCATATTGTTGGGCGCCCAAAGGCGCAAGTTTGCCTCCGTTTGACCGACTTCGTATCTGTTACGGTTTCCGAGATCCCCATGTTGAGCACCGGAACTGAATCACCCTGTATATCTTCATTCCTGGTATTATAGGAAAGTATTATTACGAATATATACAATTAATTTCAATGATGTTACTTATACCTACAGTAATTTGCATTTGTATGAAATCTATCAAACAATTCACATACCTAACTTATAAAATTGAACGCACAGAATGTAAGAAAGACTCTAAAATGTAATAGTGAAAACTGTGACAGTGTTGCACACAGTTCTTGTCTGCCTTCGATTTCTACTGGAAACTGGAAATGTAGAAAATGTCAAGAGCCTACATTACAAGACCTTTTAAATCGTATGAACACTATCATGACCACTAACGAAGAATTGATGAAATCATTGAACATTTGCCACGAGAAAATAGACGAAAACAATCAGTTACTAAGGTCTCAAGAAAACCGTTTACTATGGATTGAAAATCTCGAAACTAGATGTGATAGACTGGAGAGAGAGAACTCAGATCTCAGGACTACACTCGACAATCAAGAACAGCTCACACGGTTGAACAGTGTCGAGATACATGGTGTCCCAGATATAACGAATGAAAATGTGTTATCTACTGTAGCAACGGTTCATAGGGCCCTCGATGTAGAATTCTTGGCATCCAGTATAGATTGCTGTTATCGTATCAATTGAAAGCAGCAATCCAACGAACCACGTGTGATTTTTCTCAAATTTATGTCCAGAATCATCAAGGACAAATTCATGCAAGCTAGAAAGACTAGACGTACGTTGTGTCTCGGGGACATCGGAGCGACAATCCAGGTTCCAACTCAGTGGCGTCGCGTGGGGGGGTGGGGGCAGGGGGGGCACGGCCCCCCCCAGATTTTTTTAGGTGGGAATTTTATAATACTACCTAAGGTAAAATGGAAATAATTCACAGCAATCACTTAATTAATTACATGAGCGGTGATAGTGCCTAGTTTTGGCCTCATGGGCTGCGGTAGGCACCGCATGGCCGCGCGCGCATAGATTTGTCTTAACATGACTCGCCTCGCACTTGATAGAATGTTTTGCCCAAAAAAGCAGTCGAAGAATGATGTTTTATTGAGTAAATATGGTGTGCCTGTCCTGTAAAAAATGTGATATTTTTACAAGCTTTTATTTAACTTGTCCTGTTAGTAGGTAGGTATGTAGGTATGTATGTATACATATCACGAACGATGATCCCCGCGTCACAATGGTCGATAATGTAGTTTCCATTGTCGACCATTGTGAAGCAGAAATCATCGTTCGTGATATCCACTATAATATGTGTGCGTAAGCTGAATTAGAACCATTTCTTGACATCCGATTGAGCTGAAATTTTACATACACCTTTAGTTCTGGTGATAATACAATATACAATACTCAATATTGTAATACTTTCAAAATGGCCGTCGCCACTATGTGGCGGATGATGTGTTTTTTGCCAACCCCCTTAATATGGGTATTAAATGAACGGGCTTGAAGAGTAAAAAATGATAAAGTTAGTGACATCACACTAAATTCAATATGGCCGCCGCTCCATGATGGCCGATTACATTTTCTCTTCAACCCCCTTAATATGGGTAACAAATGAAAGGGCTTGAACAGTAGAAAACGATAGTTCGTGACATCACACTAAATTCATTATGGCGGCCACCCGAAGATGGCGGATTACCTATTTCTGTACAACCTACTTGACATGGGTATGAAATGAAAGGGTTTGATGAATACAAAAAAATAAGGTAAGTGACGTCATACTAAATACAATATAGCGGATGTCCCACGATGGTGGACTAAATTTCTTTACCACCCTCCTGATATGGGAATCAAATAAGTACTAAAAAGAACAAAATAAAATAAAATGTAAAAAGCTTTTTAAAAACAAGCTTTTTATTTAAACCATGTACTAAAACGAATAAAGTAATATAAAATAAGTCTAGGTTTTTGTTAAGATAATTCAATGCCAAATTGCGACAAGTTTTTGTAAATCAAAAAGCATGTCGCGCGAGATTTTCATAAAAGTAGGTACCAATTAATTTTATTGGACAGTGATTGGTTGATAAGCAAGTACCTATTTGCCAAAGTATGTATTTTCTTTACAATTCGCACGAAAAGCATTTAGATTTATAAAAACTTGTCGCAATTTGGCATTGAATTATCTTAACGAAAACCCAGACTTAGGTATTTTATTCATTTTACTTAGTACCTACAAGGCTTTAATAAAAGCTTGTTTTAAAAAGTTTTTTTTTATTTTATTTTTAGATGTTAATTATTTTTTTCCTTTTTATTAATGGTAGGACAGTACATACAAGTTGTTTTATTTTGGAAGTGTTTTTTGACAGTGACGGTACAAGTTTTTTATTTCGGAAGTATTTTTTTTGTTTTTGTTTCATGTATTATTTGTCTCGTTGGTTTATTAAAAATATGAAAATAAAAGTATAATTGTTTTCTTTTTCCATTTTTGTTTCAGGTAAACTAAAATTGCGATAAAAATATTGAAATATGTTGTTCATTGTCTTGAGAAAACAATTTAAGGTGCCCCCCCCCCCCTGCTTCTGAAGTCACGCGACGCCACTGTTCCAACTCAAGATGCTAAGAAGCCCCTTTATATCAACGAATCACTGACATCTGAGAAGAAGCTACTCCTCGCGAAGTGTCGTGAGTACCGAAAAAAAGCAAATATCAAATTTTTGTGGGTCAAAAATGGTAGAATTTTTATGAGAAAGAGTGAAAAAGGGAAAGTATTTCAGATTGAGTCTGTAAAAAATTTAAATGACGTACATTAATGTTAAAAGTAAACAATTAAATATTTATTAGCAAAATGTTCAAGGATTAAACACAAAATTAAATTATTTCAAACTAGCTCTTTCGGCATCGGACTACGATGTAATTATTCTTACGGAAACATGGCTTATATTCTCCGTTTATGACCTAGAGTTTTTCGACTCCCGATATAAAATTTTTAGAAGAGATCGAGACCTGGAAGGTACCGCAAAAAGCATGTAAAAAGGAATTCCGATCAGTCTTCGGAAGTTATGACGTACAGGGGAAGCGAAATAGTCGGGAACAAGGATATCTCGGAGGCATTTGCTGCTTTCTTCAAAAGTGTCTATGCAATCGTCCCTGCCTTCATACAATATCAGATTTGAGCACAATGTTAACATAGTTTCAAACCGTCCTTTAATTTTAGATAACATTAGTGACTCGGATATTAAGCTAGCAATAAAGAAACTGAAACCTAAAAGATCGGTAGGGCCTGACCAGATTCCCCCATATATTTTCAAAGGTTGTGCTGAAGTTCTTATCAAGCCACTTACATACTTATTCAATCTTATATTAAAGACAAATACTTATCCTGATAAATGGAAAGTCAGTAAGATTTGCCCTTTGCACAAAAGCGGCCAAAGAAACGAAATTTCAAATTATAGACCTGTAGCACTTATCTGTGCTCCGAGTAAAATTTTAGAAATCATTCTTCATAGTAAATGATTAGCACATGTTGGACCATGTATAGCGGATCATCAACACGGCTTTATGAAGAGCAGATCAGCTGTTACGGGTCTGTTATGTTTTTCGGAATATTTGCATAATTGTCTAGATAGCAACTACCAAGTAGATGCTATATTTACGGATTTTCAAAAGGCCTTTGATAAGGTAAATCATGATGTACTACTGGAAAGACTGTATGAGTTTGGAATCTCTGGAGATCTGTTGCAGCTGTGTGCATCCTACTTACATAATCGCAAGCAATATGTTGTTTATAGGGGAGGGTAGTCTGGTCGGTTTTCTGCACTTTCAGGGGTACCACAGGGGTCTAATTTGGGGCCTCTATTCTTTGTTGGCTTAATAAACAGCCTATCAAGAGTAATACGCTACTCTGAACATAAATTGTTTGCAGACGATTTCAAGATATATAAACGGATATCCAATGCGCTTGATTGTCTTTTGCTCCAAGAAGATTTAAATAAGGTTGTACAATGGTCACAACAAAACTGTTTATGTTTTAATGTTGATAAATGTTTTACAATAACGTACTCAAGGAAAAATAATAATATTAATTTTGAGTATGTAATAAACGGAAATACACTAATACAAAGAAATGAGGTAAAGGACCTCGGAGTAATTTTCGACAGCAAGTTGTTGTTCAATAGGCATATTGAGACCGTTTCTGGAAGGGCCTTGAAAATGTTAGGATTTATTATAAGAAACTCTTGTCTTCAGTAATATGGAAGCTCTCACACGGTTGTATAATGCTTACGTAAGATCTATACTGGAATATGCCTCGATTATTTGGTCCCCTATGTATTCAGTACATATAAATGAAATAGAGAAGGTGCAGAAACGGTTCATTAGATATCTATACTACAAAAAATATGGAGTCTATTACATGGATTTGCCATACCAAACTTTGTTGACCGAATTTAATTACATTACTCTAGAAAAACGTCGAATGAGCATGTATTACGTCACTTTATATAAGATTCTACACAACTTGTTAGATTGTGCTCAGTTGCTTGATGGGATCCGCTTCTTGGTTCCGCAATATAATAGTAGAGGGGCACACACCTTTTTTGTTTCCAAGCCAAATACTAATTTAGGTAAAAAATCGCCAATTTATATGATGTGTCACCTGGGGAATGTGATGGATTGTGATGTGTTTTCTGAATCACTGAGCAGCTACAGACGTAGAAGCTATTTACTGTAAAATCTGAATCGTCTGGAGCGTTGATTGCTCCCCGAGTTTTGTTTTGCTTTTCTTTCATTTTGGTCATATTCTTTCTTGTATGCATTTTGTATTATTATTTTGTATTTTGTATTTTCTATTTTGTATTATTATTATTAATTTCATGTATATTCTTGCGGCGAGCGGGATATCTTGCGGTCGGCACCTATCTATATAAATATTGCATTTGATTGTAATCGATAATTAGGATTTATCCTGTACTTGTTTCAATAAATAAATAAATAAATATATTAGGGAACAGGTTTTGTCGATGTTTCAATAATAGTCGAATACAAACTAAATTAAACGCCTTTTAGGCAGTCGTGGCCCAATTTCAACTTAAATCAATATTCTTAAATCTGTACCTGTAATCACTGTTGCAGGTACTTGCGAAATGCTATAAAAAAACAAGGCACCTATACAAAAAAATGTAATTTGAAATCTCGACTGGAATTAAAAATAAACTCTGCAACACCAAAGCATACGTTTGTGCGAAACTGGAAAGAGTTTCCATGTTCATAAACGAATTATTACGCCGCGCTGCGACAAAATATTCATAAAATGTTGGGAAAAAGTGTGGACTATTACTTTCCACAGCGTAACTACAACCGAACGTAAATATTCATTACAAGCAGTTTCAACCGAAAACTAGAATTTGTTGTCTTTATATACGAAAATTTGAACTGTAAGTATTAGTTTTTAAAAAGTTCAGGACACATAAAAAATTCAAGAATATTGTTGTGGATTTAAGGACTTTCCTCATCCCATAGGTATACATAATATTATTTTTATACCTGCTTACCTATAATTCTTGTTATTAATAATGTAATTAATTAATTTCGCATCACGACCACTACGATTTAAAATACACATATACAGTTTGTTTCTTAGGTGCTAGTCCGAGATTGGTACAAAATTTTCTGAAATATTTCATGATTTCATTATTCCACATTCATAATAATTTTTGAAACATTTTTTTATATCTTTCGATATTTTGAGTGTAAACGAGGTTGAGAGACACATATATCTTTTATGAAAAAGAAACAACTAAAGAAACAACTAATTTTAAGTTTTAACCAGTCGGGCTGCAATTGATATTACCTTGAACATGTCAAAAATAATACGCCACTGCTTTTTTCAATTTTTTTTTCTCAATGATGCTTTGTTTCTTGATCTCTTGACTTTTTTTGTATCTTTAACTGTTAATGTTCCCCCCGAGGTATGCATACCATTTTATTCACAATCATTTTTATTTAAAATTTTTAACTAAAATTTTCATTACTAATATAATATGATATAAAAACTCGAGTTGTCTTGTTGAGAAAACTGTCACAATAATAGCAAAATTTACAAAATTAACTAGCCTACCTCTTAAGAACCCTGTAGAAGGTGGGACTAAGATATCAGGCAGGAAGTAAAAAGAGGCATTTAATTTAATTAATTAATTAATTCCCAATTTTTGTGAGTACAAGTAATTAATGTAATTAATGTTTCGCGGATAGCAGTGACATTTTCAAACATAAATAGATAGGTAAGTAGTTTTAAGCCAAACAATTAATTAAATTACATGGGAATTTGCGTGCGCAATTCGTCACCTGACCTGGAGTTGGTTCGATCGGTGTTTTTTCGAGAGATATTATTTTTCTATAACTTTTCTTCTTTCTATAGAGGGTAAATCTTACCCTGTACCAAAGAGGCTATATTATCACTCTCAAGTAAACCTTCGCCTATACCTACAACACAAAGTTTTCCAAAGTTCCTTTTTTCGCACACACATTTCAACAAGCAAACCAGAAAATTTGAAACAAACCCGGCAAACTATTCCCGAACTTCGTAACTCCCCTTCCAACTTTTGTATGATCCCTGCGGTGCCATGACGCCCAAACGTTTATATGGTTCGTAGTAAAACATGTTTGTGGGTTATTAATCGTAGGTAACGATGTGTAACGTCAGCGGATCACACGAAAGAAACCCCAGCACTCTGGGGTGCTGTAATATGGGAGGAATGGGGAGGGGGATTCTCCCCTCTACGGGAACGAATGCCGCCGATGTTATCGGACATAACCCCAGTGCCAATTCAGGCGGGCTTCATAGACGGGGGGGGGGGACTATAGAATCCGGATCTCGAATTTTGCTCAAATCTGGGCCTTGTTCAAAATATATGGGTAGAATTATCCTCTCTATACAGGTTTACCAAGGTTACCCTAAAATAGGATAGACAATTTTGTATAAACTTAAATCAAAAAGTGTTCATATACAGTATTTCCCCAGATGGGGTTTACATAAGAGGAAAAACTTTTTCAGTATCAGTTATTATTATCCATTTAATTTTTAATTGGGTTTTTCGCCACCAAACATAGTGAGGAATTCAATCAAATAGACAATGATTTTGTCAACAGAACAGTAATTAATTTATCTGACAGAGAACTTACCATTTCAGAAAAGTTAGTTTTGGCAAAAGGGTTAAATTTTTCTGTTGGTGACAACAAAATTTCTAAGCTTGACATAGTAGCATCGGTAGAGGAAACAGCTCAAGCATTACCTGGGGAATTAGGTCAAGAATTTAGAGTCAGGTCAAAAATAATCTTAGAAAAAGATTTTAAACCAAAGCTAAATATTTCAGAGGAAGAAAAAGTAGCAATTAGATCACTTAAATCAGATAGGATAATTAAAATATTACCAGCAGATAAGGGAAATGCAACTGTTATTTTAGAAAAAACTGTGTATGATAATAAATTAAATGATTTATTAAATGAGGGAACTTACAAGAGGATAAACAAAGACCCTACAACTTCGATAGAAACTAAAATATACAAAACACTGTATAAATACCGTGAACAAATGACACAGAGACAAAGGACACTCTTAACTCCGCATCATTCAAAACCTCCACACTTATACGGATTACCAGAAATACACAAAACTAACATTCCTCTTCGCCCCATTGTAAGTTCAATAAATTCGCCATGTCATTCGTTAGCAAAATATTTACTTAAAATTGTTAATCCGTTAGTGGGAAATTCAAATTAATTTATCAGAAACAGTAATCATTTTCTAGAAAAAATTAGGGAACATCAATTTCCGTATAATTATATATTAGCTAGCTTTGATGTGGTTAGTTTTTTTATAAAAATGTCTCTGTTGACAAATCATTGAATATTTTACGCAGAAAGTTAGAAAATGATCAAACTTTAGTAGAAAGGACGAATTTGAATATAGATGCAATATTATAACTAACAACACTATGTCTTAAAACCACTTATTTTCAACTGGGAAATGAATTTTTTACCAGCAGGAATTTGGAATGGCTATGGGGTCTCCTTGATCACCATTCATAAGCAATTTATTCATGGAAGATTTTGAACAAAATGAATTGACTAGATATGTTCACCAACCTAATGTTTGGTGGAGATATGTAGATGACATATTTGTTATATGGGAACACGGAGTAGATGATTTAAATTCATTATTAAATTTTATAAACTCACAAGAACCATCTATTAAGTTTACCTTAGAAATTGAAAATAATAATCAATTACCTTTCTTATGTTTCTATACTGAAATCAGATAGTATAGAAATTTGTGTCTATAGAAAACCAACACGTACTAATAGATATCTCGATTTCAACTACAATCATCATATTAGTGTTAAAAAAGGAGTAATTAAAAGTTTGTATGACAGGGCTAGAACGATTTGTTCTAATAAGAAAAAATTTGAGGAGGAAATTAAACATATAAAATATGTTCTTGAGAAGAATAGTTATCCTATTGAAATTGTCGAGCAAGTTTTTCAGGATTGCCAACAAAATAACAATGCTAATAGAACTAGAGAAATAAATCTGGTGCACCGACCAGTAAATTTAATTATTCCTTATATTCCTGGACTATCAGATAAGCTAAAACGCATAGGCAATCGTTTTAATGTCAGAACAGTATTTAAAACCAAAAATACACTAAGATCGATGCTAGTTAAAACGAAACCATTTAATGAGGTACAAAGTTAAAAAAATTGCATTTATAAAATTCCTTGTGAATGAGGAAAGTCCTATGTTGGGGAGACTTGTAGGCCATTTAACGTTCGTTTAAAAGAACATAAAAATTATATCAGGCAAAATCAAATTTCGAAGTCAAAAATATGTGAACATTCTTTTAATAAGAATCATAGGATATTGTAGGTTAAGTCCAAACCAATGGACAAGTATACTTAGGAATGAAAAATAATTTTTTGCCTTGGAATTTGTAAAACATGTCTAGATAATCACGAAACCCAACTAACAGATTTTTTTTCCATTAGTTTGCTCAAAAATTGAAAAAAACTGTCGCAAAAGTAGGGAATGTGACGTCACGATCCCTAATTTCTTTATTTTCTTAGTACTTATTTCGTCTTTTTTTTATATAACCAAGCATTCCCAGGCAAATTATTAGATTCAGTTTGTATGCGCCTAATGATAAATAATAAAATTTCGTAGCATTTCAATGAAATATTTGGATTTTACTGATCCCATTCTGAACTTATTAGATGCCCCCTATAAAATATGACAGATGACATATTACTCAATTCTTTAAAAAAAATCGTCGGCAACGCCGCACTTTGCATAACCTCACTTTCGCCCGCGGAACGCGGAAACCAAGGTTAATAACCTTAGAGAAAACTAAATAAATTCTATTCTCAGTTTTAAAAGAATCTTGCTGTGAATTCTTTATTTTTTCGGTTTATAATGAAGACAAGATTTGTTAAAGCTTGTCCTGATAACTTGCCTTGCATTGATTTTGATATGGTATGGTGTGTCAATTTTATCAATAAAAACGGGGAGCAAAACATGGAGAAATGAAGAGGTATGTTCGTTATTTGATTTGTATATTGTTTTAATATTGCTTAATGATGATGATATAGCTTAAATTCTGGTTTTAGGTAGGCTAGAGAATAAATATTATGGTAACAATGTTATTGGAGACACGCAGAGGAAAGAACATAGCAATAAAAGCATATGCCCGGTTAAGGCAAAAATTACCCCCGAGCACAAAATTAATAAGAAACATGTTAATGATACTGTGGTTAAAAATGAAGAAATTCAACTGAATAGTTGTGGAAGTAGGTATATTATGTTGTAATTACCCAACATAAGCAGATTAGTCCTAAATTATGCACATACTACGATGTACGAGGATCATACATCGTGGCACATACGTAGTAGATACAGCTTTTTGTGCTTCTAGTTTAGTTGCTAGTACAGTAAAGAAATACTTATTGTGTATATTCCATATACCTATAGTTAAGATATGGGGGAGGGGGCGTGGGGGTGTCGCACACCCCAATGTTGAAATCGATTATCAAAACAAGAGATCATGCGTTTGTAAAAACGATCATTGATATCTACATGTGAAAACCATGATTCAGAACTAATTTAAATAATCTAAAGACAATGCAAGTTCGACAGCAGAGTTTCATTCGATATCAAGTGCTTGACCGTCAATGACTACTTTTTGCGGGTATTTTTTTCTTGTATGATCTAATGAAGTATTTAAGTAATTAAGTCCGTAGTAGTACACTTTGTCGCATCCATTTTGACGCGGAAAGTTGTACTTTTCTGCACTAGTGACATTAACTTTGTCAACTAATAATAGAACTAAGTACGCTTGTAAAATTTTTGCAGGTAGGTACATATCAATGGAAAACTTATTTTAGATGAATGTAAGCAAGGTATTGCTTTTCTAACTTCCTGAAAATAGCGAAGAATCATGGACAACATCAGTAGATTGTTATATTGGAAAAAGTCAACACAAGTGCAATAAAAAAATATGAAAGTCTACCTTACAGGATTTAGTTGACAAAGACATACCGACATACTTGGAGTAGTATGAAGGAAGATTTTTGGCAAAAATCGAAACGTATTACAAGGAGGGACTGTCTGACATGTTAAAAAACGAAAAATGCCCTGAACCTCCAAAACGAATCGAGATTTTGAGATTCAACTGCACTGTCCTCAAAAATCGAGCACAGTACACCCACCTACTCTTTGTCTATCTCTTCGCAGAATAGAAGAAACCCCCCCCAAAAAACATCCAGTTTGTTACACTCTGTGCATGCGACATGAAAGCTGTATTATTTGATTTTGGAATATTTGCACTAAATTTAATAGATAACTTATTTGGAGTTTTGCCATAGAATGCAAAATAATGTTTTTTTTTTCTTGCAAATTAAACAATTTTTTTTGGCCGGCTGCTGCATTATATTTTTTTATTTTTAACTTCCATTAACCACACACAAATCACAAAATATGCTTATATTTATTTTCCAGAAAAAATATATGAAAAAATTCTAAAGAATTATGTAATTTTTTATGAGGATGCTTCGGCAATCACAATATAATTTACCTAAATGGGTCTAAAATAGTTCAAGCTATGACAATAAAGTTTTTCGACTGAAAACTTGGCTTTATTGCGTTTTACATGTTATATTTCTAACATCACCAAGAACTGGCACCTTCTCCAATATTCTAGCGTTACATTTTCGAACCGATGCAGGTCTAACTACTAACTTAATTCTGTAAGTAAGGGCTCATGAAATTAAAGTAATAATTTTTTTATATTCGGACCAGGTAAGTGCTTGACGTCTATTGGGTTGACTTTTCTCAGTTTAATTTATAATCAATCAATGCTGTTAATTAACACTAGCACAGAATAAATAGCTTCACAACAGAAGCGTCCATAGAGACATAATAAATACCCAATAACTTGTACATAAATTTGGTCCTAATACAATCTCTTGGCAATGTGGATTAATGTAAAATCAAACAAAATGCACAATGTTTATCCCTTAAGAAGATATTTCGCGTCAAAGCGAGCATCCTTTTGACACGTCCTTATGGACGCTTCTGCTGTGAAGCTATTTATTCTGTGACACTAGGTATTGAGGCTAAAATATCATCAGTTTCTTCAAACAACTAGCAGTCGGTGGAATATACTTGATAACAAGTAAAAAATCGTTTGGCAGAGCCACTAATCTAAAATCATCAGCTAAAATGTTACACCTGGTTGGTTCTTTATTGTCTTTAATATATCAGCAAGTCTAGATATCTTTTCGTGCAAGTTCAGTTAAGGTACTTACGAATTGTGTCGTTTTATAGATAAAATCGACTTGTTTCCAATAAAAAAAAGTTTTGTAAACGAACCAGCATAACGTCCGAATCATCAATACCAATACCTAGTGTTCCCAGCATTTTCCTCGGCAAAATAGAATGGTTCATTTCCGTCATGGATTATTAGAATAAATGGTGAAAATAGTTCAAATCATAAAAAATAAAAGCTTGTAAAACACGCGGGGCCGCGGGATCCGATATTCCGGTTTGTGACGCCACAAAACAGGTTATGTTTATGTTCTCGCAGGCTGACAGCTTGGCATTGAGGTGCGGCGTTGCCAAACCTGGTGCCATGGCGGTAAATTTAGGGAAAAATAAAATCCAACAGGTAGTTACGTATATTGAACTTTAAAAATTAATTGCGGCAAGACGGGGGCGAAATTTTTTTTTTTAAATACAGCAAGTATATCTCACCCAATACTATCCGATGAGCAAATAAAAAAAGTGGTGTATTAGTCCATTCTCAAAGAAGAAGTAGGAAATGGACGAAAAATTAAAGAATCTGCATTTATTCTAGGAAATACGGACAACTGTGTTGCTGAATGTTCAGTGGAATTCAGTAAAATATTATTACCACTTATTCAAAGAGAAATTAGTAGTATAGATAATTAGATAGAACACAGGGTACAATATCAGGCAGATGGCTAGGCTATTGTTTCTGTTGTCATGACATTTTAACCTGAAATTTATTAATCTGTCACGTCACTTCACTTTGACGTGGCATGATCTTTGAGAAAGGAGGAAGATTTATTCTCCGAAAGCTCAGAAAACAAATTTGTTGAAGTTATTTTTTGAGTTACACGTTTAAAGTTTCGTTCATTCACTGTTAAGAATTTATGAATTTTCCAGGCAACTTGAAAAAGTTGTCTTTCGATCAGTTTGGTGGCGAAAAACCCAATTAAAAATTAAATGGATCTATTTGCGCCACAAATAAATTTTAGAAAATAACAATTATTATTATATTACACAGAAAGTCATTCTCAAAAAAAAGTTTGCCTGCCATGGAATACAGGGTGTCGCAAGAAAAGAATAATTCAAAAGGGAACAAGAGTAACAGGGCTCGTCCTAGATTTTGCGGGGACGGGTGCCGCATAAAGTGCGGGGCACCGGCAAGAAATTATATTGAAAATGGCGTGTGACGTCACCGCGCTGCTGGAGCGACTAGTTTGGATCACTCCAGTGACGTATATAGAAATAAATTTCGGATGGGGAGGGACAATTTTGGTGCATTTTTTAAACAAGTGTATTTAAAATACTTCAGCAAAATGCAACGTAGGCGAAGTTTTTAGACATTTTTAGGAGAATTACTTAAAATTAGCCTTAATAAATCCCAATATCTTCAGATTTACAAGCTGCAGTGAATATTTCCAATTTCCGAAATGCTTTCGTCCCCGCCCCTAAATACGCTACTGGACGAACTCATAGGCGCGGTGCCGGTCTGAAATAACTTAAGGCCCCGGCAATTTGGCTTTACCAGGGGGCGCAGTACAATACTCCAAGTTGCGAGAGTGGCGGACTTGGCCAAACAAAATATTAACACCAATAAAATAACGACCATGGTTACCCTTGACCTGGAAAAGGCGTACGACGCTGTTTGGATTGATGGACTTATATATAAACTCATGAACGCGAACATCCCAAACTGGCTGACTAAAATATTAGATTCCTTTTTAAGACACGGCACAATCCAATATAAATACAGAACCACAAAATCACCTCGACTCGAGCTAACAGCAGGACTACCTTAGGGTAGCATACTTTCTCCCATTCTCTTGAATCTCTATATAAACGATATCCCCAAAAATAATGAAGTCAAATTAGCCATGTTTGCGGATGCCACCGCTATTATAGCTGAGTCCCTAAATCGTAGAGTTGTAATCAGAAAAATTAACGACTATGCCTCAAGCACTCGATTATTACAATAAAAGGAAACTTCGGGTTAATAGGGGTAAAAACACAAGCAATTACATTTACAATGTTAAACAAATAACGAAATCCGGAAATCAAGATACGAATAGATGACCATATAATTGAAAAACAAGACGAACTTAAGTATCTGGGTATATGGCTCGATAAAAAACTCATATTCAATAAGCAAATCAAACATATCAAGAAAAAATGCATGCTCGCAAAAAGGCTAATAGGGCCATATATCCAGAAAACTAACCCCCTCTCTCGGAAATTAAAGATTCAATTATATAATTCGTATATACGACCACTAATACTATACGGCGCCTCTGTCTGAAGTTGTTGTTCGATGACTAATAGGAAAGCAATAGGAATAATCGAGACCTCTTGTCTGCGCATGATTTTAGGCAAATCAAGGAGGGAGATCACAAATAATGAAATATATGAAGAACTAGAACTAACGCCTATCATGACAACCGTCAAGCAACAAACCGATAACTTTTTCAATGACAAAGTACAACGTGTCGACCTCACTAGAAACGTAGGATAGATCCGGGAACACAGCGCCCCATATAGGGTAAAAATAGACTATTGACGAACGTTCTGATTGATTAAAATAACACCGCCTCTCGGCTGAAGTTTGGACCGGGGTATTAAATACCTCCAAATGCCATTTTCCCACAAGCGAAATATCACATCTCACCCCCCTTAGGATAACAGCGATTTGCCGAAAAGACGCTGTTCAAAATTTTGACCAAGAAAAATTAAGGTAAAAAGAAAATCTTAGGCTACCCGGGTAAAAGGGACCATTTTAAATCTTACCGTTTGTTTCTGTCTGCTACAAAAAGAATATCTTATATCGTAAAGGCGATCTCCAAATAATAACAATAATAATGCTGCGCCGCGCCGTTCGCACCCGCTTATAGTAAACGCAACCAGTGAGTCAGTGGCTGGATAGAAAATGACATTTTGAAACGAAAATTTCATATGAATATTAGAGGTCCACAAACGCCTCATTTTTAATATACTTACCTACAGCGCGTTAAAAAATATATGTAATATTTTTTGCCTTCCAAAACTAACGAGATATTGAAGTGAATATTTGATATAGAATATGTCAACATTAAGTGTCAATTTAGTTATTTCCATGCAACGACTGGCGGAGGCATGGAGTTCAGAGATATTAATTCAACAAAAAAATATGATACGGTCCTGTACAAAATTAGAATTCCATACAATCTTAAATGTAAAATTCAATTTGTTAATTATTTGAAACAGACCCCACAACGCTCTAACTCTAATTGGAAAGGAACAAGAAATAAAAAACCTGTAATACAAGTCCCAAAATTATAACGCCCTGTATCCTAAAATAAAGAGTTTGTAGATCTATATTGATATAAAATGTTCATTTTAAAATATCATTTTCTATCCAAAAGTCCAGCTACAAAAAACCGACTCGCACCGTATAAAAATTAGATTAAGGTATTTAGATATTTGTTGATAATAAACTACGATGATGTTTTAAGTCCATATTGATAGCGCTTCTAAATAAACGTATTAACCAACATTAAACACATCAAGATAACTAAAAGAAGAAAATATTAGAGGACTATCCTAGAAATTACTATTTTTAATAATATATGACAATGGCACTTTCTGATCTATATGTATAATGACTTAATTCTCAATATAAACTATTAGAACTATGTACGCACTTTGATCACAGTACAGTATACCAGTAGCACAACGGGTACTAGCAGCTAAATATCTGTCTTGCTCAGTTAGCATAAGACCGAACAGCTCCGTATTTAATAATATTATGTCTGGAAAAACCCTTCAAAACGAATTTTTGGCATCGTGTAACAGAAGCCCTGACCTAGTGATCCCTGCTCAGAAATAAATCCGTTCTTATACAGGGTGTTCACAAAATATGAATAAAAATTACATTCAAAATGTGCTTAAATCTCGAAATTTTCAAATGGAAACCCCCAATTTTTTTATTAATGCGATCTTATTCACCACTAAAAATGATGACAACTTTGTGTAAGGTTTCCTATACCTAAATGCAGTAATTTTCGAATAATTTACGAAAAACACACTTTTCGCCCATAAAATGCGGGGTTTGCTTAACGCTTAGAAAATCATATTAGCCGTGGACGTTGAAAAGACAATCGCGGCTAAGGAAATGTCACTTGGTTTATAAATTATTGTCAACAATAATGCCGGCGCGCTTAAATTACACAAACGAAGATTATTTAAATTTGTTTATTATCTACGGAGAATGCAACAAAGTAATATCAAGAACGTGCGAAACATAATCTTCGTTTGTGTAATGGCATTATTGTTGACAATAATTTATAAACCAAGTGACATTTCCTCAGCCGCGATTGTCTTTTCAACGTCCACGGCTAATATGATTTTCCAAGCGTTAAGCAAACCCCGCATTTTATGGGCGAAAAGGGGGTTTTTCGTAAATTATTCGAAAATTACTGCATTTAGGTATAGGAAACCTTACACAAAGTTGTCATCATTTTTAGTGGCGAATAAGATCGCATTAAAAAAAATGGGGGTTTCCATTTGAAAATTTCGAGATTTAAGCACAATTTGAATGTAATTTTTATTCATATTTTGTGAACACCCTGTATAAGAACGGACTTATTTCTCAGCAGAGATCACTAGGTCAGGGCTTCTGTTATACGATGCCAAAAATTCGTTTTGAAATTTCGCGGTTTCCTCGTATAAATTGCTAATTGACTTTAGGTCTGCACCTGTAATTTTTTTCGGAAAAATGCAAATATCTCAAAAACGGTTGAATTTAGGCATAGGACATGTTGCATGTTTTTGTTCCATTTGAGATAAGAAAGTTGATATCGACTTCCGGTATAACCGGAAGTGCCAGATTCACCAAAATATTTTAGTTGAGCAGCGCCCATCGGCATTGGTGAGGTGCCAAATTTTCAGAATTTTCCTACTTTTAGTTTTCCATATATAGATCGATGCAGTTCGTGGTGGGCCACCCTGTATACTTAACAATTTTTCCACTTTTTCAATATCCGTTGTAAATCGAAAAGCTATTAATTGAATTGTTTATTCAGTTTTTTGGCTGCGCAACGTCCCGTTACACTTTCATGTTGCGAATACGTATTACTAAAGCTGGTACGGCTCTGTCTCCATCAGAGACGGTCTGAACTAGCAAAACAATCGCTTACAACAGAGCCCTCTGCGAGCTGAAAGTAAGCCGTAAGTTTGTCGGGCTACTAACTGCTTATACTGTGCTTTAATAATAGCAACATCCGGGTTATAGGTGTACAAAATGCTTATTTTTTATATGATGACTTAGACAATAGGAATCTGAAAAGAGGGATAAAAAATCATTTTGAAATTTTGTTATTACCAACAAAACATTGTGGCATCCGGTATATACAGGGTGAGTTTTGTTTGATGATCAGTAGATATGGGGATCTCGGAAACTAGCGGAGATAGAAGGAAGGTTAAATGTGGAGAAAATTGCAGTTTTGTAGACCCAATTTAATGCACCTTGTGGATTTTTGAAAAAATTCATGGCTTTCTGGATATTTTCAAAAAACGAAATTTTGGCGATTTATTCTAATCCATCTAGCTTCGTTGTTTCTGATTTCAGATAAAAAGTGTAAACACAAAAGTTGGAGGGAAATGTGTCCCCAATGCGGCTATCATGTCACACTTTCCATGACAGCTGTCATTTTCGAGATGTGACACAAACTTTTTTTTTATGGAAACCGTAGTTATTTCCGTTATTTTTCCCAATAACCATATCGAATATTATATCGTTGGAAAGCTCTAAAAATACCTGATTTTTTGAGATCATGGCTTCCATTTAAAAAACATAAATTTGTGGCATATCTCGACATTAAAAATCCCAAGACCTCCTCTTCTGCATTTTTATTTTTCCTCTAAATCCTGGATTCTTGTCTACATAATTTACTTTTCATTGCCCGCACTCCTATGGAAGAAGTAAGGACGGTTTTCGTCAGAGTGTACATCAGAACGTATATGATAAGAATTTTGTTTTACCCTAAGAAAGAATGTTAACCCATTTTAGAATTATGCGACGTATTTAGATCCTTCACAAAGGAAACCAAACAAAAAGCGAAAAATGTATAGTTCACATATCAAGTCGACAACATGTTTATTCCCCTAATTGAAAAGTTTCACTTTTAATTCCTCGACTCTATTATTGTAGCGGACAGTTTCTGATTTTAATTGAATTCAGGGGCTTTGCATTTTATGTGGCTTCAATAATACTTTAAATACAAGTCTTATGCATCTCACGGTCAGCTAACTAAATGTTTCCTTTATGTAGTCGCGAACAACGAATTTATATACTTTGTGGTGTCTTATAAAATGAGGTAAATTATCTTTATTTTAGCAAAATACATAATAAATAAAAAAAAAATTAAGGACAAGCTTTTATTTCAGCCATACAAAAAAATAGGGTTAGATTATCAAAATTTGCTTCAAAAGAGCTTGTCGCGCGAATTGTAAAGAAAATGCATGTCATACTTCGGCAAGTACTTGCTTATCAACTAATCCCAATGAAATTAATACTTTTATGAACATTTCTCCCTTTCTCAAGCTTTTTGAGAACAAACTTAAACTTTGTTTATTCGCTTTAATGCATAGCTTAAATAAAAGTTTGTTTTTAAAAAGGTTTTTATTTATTATTTTTTGGTTAGCATGTCTTAATATATGTATTTCATAATTATTACAAGGCCTTTTTCCAGTGAGTTTTGATCTATGCTCGAGACTCCCATCTCACAGAGCCATGCAGTCATGGACCGCTTTTGACACCCATGGCGCAATACTTTCACTATCAGAGTAACCCTACCACACTGAATTCGGAATAACGTTAATTTGCACCCCTCAGTGAGCCCGGATTTGGCTGCCATCTCGAATAGAGTGGCTAAGAAATAGCGTTTTTGCATTATTTGTCAATAACTCGAATCCTATAAACTTTAGAGCAAAGTATGTAGTAACCAAAATTAAAGAAAAATAAAAACTCTATATAAAATGCTCTATGTGGTTTTTCCAGACGACTACCCGTGTCTAAGTTATATCGGTTTAAAAAAGTTGAATATATTATAGGCATTTATTATTTTCTCTATTCTAGACATATTTGTTTTCTACCAGAGAATCCTACCCCTGTTGTCTGCGGAATGTATAACTCAAGGTCATGTACGATCGCTGCTCGACTACTCGAGACATAGAAGCGAGTAAGAAAGCAGCGCGGTAGGAGAAATTGGAGAATAGTGGGAGAGCGCTCGAGTGGGTTCGTGCGAAACTCGAAGGCTACTCTTTCGTCAGTACGACTATTTAAATATTCCCATGTTATTTCTTTGCTAGGATCCCCAGACTTTATCGTTTTTTTTCCTTGTTGAAACGATCCCTCAAATTCAAATTCAAAGCGAGGCAAGAGAAAGTCGCAAAGTAGAACTTATGTACCCCATAACATGAATCTAGATGCATCAGTTATGGACAACATTTCAAAGCTGAGCAAACGTTTAAAGACCCAAACGCATCCCCAGAAGATATCGATAAAGTTGGAGAACAATTACTTCTTTAGCTATATGGATCCAAAAAATGCGACTCATTAAATAAATACAGATACCCGTGTCTCGTAAAATCTATTAAAAAGCTTACCAAACCTAGCATCATTACCGCCGAACAAAGACGCAGCTCGCTTGCACTCCTTCCATACTTACAATCAGGTACAGCTATGGTATGGAAATGAAAAATCAGCTCTGGATTGGAAATGAAAAAATTCAAAGAATGGGTTGATGCCTATTGCTACTTCAGAAGATGCAGCTCCCCAAGAATTACTAAAATTTATTTCTTGTAAATATGCCAAAAGTTGGTATGCATCTTGTAGTTGCCGCAAAGCACGTTTGCATTGCTCGGTAATATTATTATGTGCACGTTGCCACGTTACTAATTAGACGAAAAAGACTACGAGGAGAATTTTCGGTTCCTCGTTCAGCTGTCGGCTCTTCGGCAGACGGCAATGCCGGCATGCACAGTGTAAACAATACAACTAACTCGACGCCGTTACCTACTACTGGTAGAATGTTTTTATCGGACAAACCGGAATGATTATATAGATAATGGCATTTATTTTTATAACAGATTGGAAGGGCGTCGTCCAAAATGAGGAAATAAAATGACTGTAAAGTGAGATTCTATTGGAGAATGCGTTTGTATAAAAATCGAAGTCGCTTCCCCCGAGATCAAAGGCCAGTATTTAAGCTAAACAACTGGGTATTACGTAGACTGTGGTAGTGACAAGTGTTTCAGAAATTCAGGTTATTTAATATTTTTGTTTGAAATTCCTCCGTTTAACAATAATTTTCCAGCCATTTGGGAGCCAGGTAGCCCATTTATTTTGCCTTCTTGAGTAATCACTATATTTTTTAACTGTGCAGGATGCAGGTAGGTACGCGCGCTGTAGCTTTTGCTTTTATTTTGATAATATTTATATCATTATTTTATTTTAGGTGCACTGCAAGCTGGAAGTTACGTATAATGTTTGTCGCCCTAATATCTGTTAGCTTCTTTTGACGAAATTAATGCCGTACAGTACAGGGACAAACTTATTTGTTTACCGGTTAAACCTGCTCTACAGACTAGAGAGGACAGGATTTCAAGCCGAACAGCTTGGGGGTAATCTGTAGCAGCGACTGAGATCCCACCCCTAAGTAAATCGTTACCTTTACGTTTTGGGCACAGAACACCCACAGTTATGTGGCGATCAGCTGTTCGATCGATTCTTTTGTGGGTAATGATCTGTAAGATTGTGAGTAAAATGGATATTATCTAGGTATGACCGTCAACTTATTTTTTAGAAACCAAATACAAGAACCACGCAAACGGGTAATGAACGGAAAATGTGTTAATCGAAAGGTGTGTTAATCGAAATCTTGGTAAATATTTGACAGCGAAAATGTCTGTTAAATGTTACCTAAATATTTTCTCGCTAGAAAAACTATAAAGTGTGAAAACAAAGTCACCGAAAAAAAAACCGGGAGAACACCGTATGTACAGGGTTATCCAACGAAATTTTTATTTTTGATTCCAGAAACAAAAGTTCAATATAAAAGTTGTAAAGGGTGGTCCAATTTAAATGTGCACTGACTGTTATTTTTGAGCTAAAAATAAAATTTAATGTAGTATTTTATGGGGAATCTGAATATTATTTCAGGTTTTTTATATAGGGGATCGTCAAAAATTTATAAAAAAAAATTTTTTGGGAAATATTTTAAGGCGACCTTTATCACGGAATGTTAGTACTGAGTCATTACTAATGACTAATGACTATACAGGGAGTAGCAAAAAATTGTCGGTTCTTATTTCTTTCTTTCGGTTTGACATTACTTTGACAATTATGTGATTTCAAAACATATTTAAAATTTTGCGGAAAATTTCTCCACAATTTTTCGATTTTTATTTCGACGCAAAAAACCCAAAAGGAAAAATCTGATTCTTTTTGTGTAGATCAATCTCAATAAAATATTTTTGAGGGGCCCATAAGGGATGTATAGGAGTATAGAGTATAACTGCAGATTGGCGAGACAAACGACAGGGCCGTCGCAAAAAAATCAATAGAAAAATCTTTTTTTTTTGTTTAAATTAATCTTATTAAATATATGTTTGGGAGGCACGTAGGAGATGTAGGACTAGGTATAGAAAAACCTGTAGGGGTGCCGTAGAAACGACAGTTTCGTCTAAAAAAATCCCAAAAATCTGTTTTTTTCTGTAGATCAATCTCAGTCTCAAAAATATTTTCGGGGACACGTAGGGAATATAGCAGTAGATATGGAACAAGCGTGTAGAGGTGCTGTGAATAACAGTGGCGTTGCAAAAAATAAAAAAAAAGTCTTATTTTTTCAATCTTAATCTCAAAGACATATTTGGGAGACGCATAGGGGATGTAGTAGTATAGAAAAAATCTCTAGGGGCTGCCGTGACAAACAACATTTATTTGTATAAAAGCTATTAACTTGTTGTGAAGAAGTATGACGACGGAGATTAAAAACAATAGAAATCCCAGTTAAACTATTGAGGGAGGGATTTATTCTTTACCAAACGATTAAACCTATAAATCTCTTTCGAGGTAAATAATAGAATTAATACAAATTATAGTGTGGCAATTCTCGAAGGCTCCACAATTTGGTATCAATCCATGAACTCTGCTAGCCTCATCTCCATAGAGGTATTCAAGAAGAGTCGATTATTATGATAGCAAGAAGACGTAATGCCTGTACTAAAATTCCTCTTTTCTTTTCCTTATTTTCCAGTAAGAATAAGAATATGGTAATAAAGGGACTAGGCAGGCAGATGACCGCGAAAACAAAGTTCACTTAAAGATTGAATTTTTGTCACTTGGTGGGCCAGAATAGTTGTTTGGTATTGCTCGAAAATTTTGCGGGATTTGGCACTTAGTGGGCTTAGAAGATCCGCCTCGAATGGATTGAAAATAAATATCGAATAACCAAAAATGTTGCGAATATAGATAGGGCAAACCCGCAACGACGTCTCGGATCAGAGGCCTAGTGTTGAATGATGGCTTGACGAGCCCAAATAATATGCCTGGATATGAGTGGACTCATATATTATGAATGAAATTATTGCATTTCAATAATTTCCCTTTAATCTGAAGCATATTAAACATGGGCATTCAAAGCGAGGGCATTACCTACAACTTCTAACAAAATTACAGATATTGTTCTTTTGAATGGGAGACGCACAATACCACCTTTTTTACGGACTCTTTATTCGTATTCTGACATTTTCAAATACACAGTCATGTATAGCGCGGTTAACGTTCCGTCTCTATTTTGCAGTGTGAGGCAAAACCTATACCATTACAATAGAATTTAAACTGATATAACACAGTCCTTAGCATATTATAGGCCGCATCCAAAATTATTATTGAACTCTGCTGTATGGAGGTTTCGGTATTGCGAATGCAATTTTTTTATTCACACATTTACATAGCCCTGGTTTGCGGTATTATTATCCAATACAGGTAGGGTCAAAGATTACATAATTTTCTACAGTTTATGCGCTGCCTCACTGCCTGAAGAGCAATCTGACCCGTGTTTAACTGTATTTCCTAATAGTTTTTATAAAGCGCATTCAAGCGTGGGTGTGTATACGGATCTCAATGGAATATCGAGAGAAAGCAAAATAAACAAAACATAAGTCTCATTGAATAACAAGAAACATTTGAGACTGCATAGAAGTGACCGAGGAGACGCTAGCTAAAAATAAACAAGTATTATAGGCTGGCTCAAATAAAATATTAGGATCAAAAAGACTTTTTTCGGAAAAAAGTAACTTTTATTTTGATGACCTAAAATGACCAAAATTAAATCTGTTCAGTTCGATTACTTCAAACTAGTTAGATTTAATCGGACCTACTATTCTTTTACTAACTGCCCAGATAACTAAGGGACCATTGTTTTCAAGATGAGAAAAATTATCTTGATTAACATTTTCTTGTTTGGATGTATGCTTGCATAAATCGGAAAGATCAGCATCATTGTCACAACAATCGCAGTATGCTTCACAATCTACAGAGTTCAGAATATTCTTGGGATACTAGATGTACACATTTATTTTTGGTTCACATTTTTTATAGTGACCTCGTTGCTTACAACCAGAACAAATACTGAAGGATTACATGCATTTAACCTTCTCTTGTCTTAATCCACATCTAGAACACGAAAAACCACTACCTTGTGTTACGGACTCGTTTGTTGGATAATTCTTAGAACAACAGGATTTTGACGAATTCCAAGAAGAATATAGAAGATTAGCTTATTTGGACTAAATTTTCTTGAATACGTGAGTCTCTGGTTGCAAGAACGATTCTATCTAATATTAAAACATAATTTTCTTTAAACTCGCAAGTCCCAATATTTCATTAAATATTTTGCCTGACAACTGGTCTTATTAAAAACATTTAAAATGTTCATAAAAAAATATTTTTAAAATGGCTGCAATAAGGATAATATTTTCTGAGTATTGTGTTAAGCTTCGTTTTGTCTTCGGCCTTTGGTTATAAATTTACAAACCTCCTTCACCCAATAGATTTAGCAAAAGAGCAATTTTCACATAATCTTGTTTTAAAAATTTCCCACTGGCCAACATAAAAACTCAAACTACTGTTTCCACAAACTCTGGCATTTAAATCCGCCATCTTCTCTTGTACACTGTATAGGCAGAGTATGTAGGTGTATGATCACTGGTTCTACATAATTTTCATCCATTAAGATATTCACCAGTTTGATATTATAGAGTAGCAAAATACCTCCTAGCTTGGGCAGTGAATTAGTGTGGTAGGTATACATTTTCATCGCATGAATTCACTGATTATGTCCAAAATATTGAATTCGCTTTTCCGTGTCACAATGTGAAGTATGAGTTTTCGAAATAATAGACTGGCTTTTAAATTCAGTTGGTTCTATTACAAGATGTTGACAAAAGGACGATGGTATTGTCATGCTACAACAATCACACCATAACACCAAGCACCACGTGTATTGTAACAGTATTTATTTATGAACCTATAACTGACTGATCTATTCAATTACGTACCTACCATGTTTTGTAGTAATTAGTAATTCATTGCTGCTGTAAAAATATTAAAAAGGATGCCTACTTGGTACAATTTAAATATTTATTGCATATATTCGATATTAATAAATAAAACTCAATTCGTCCCATAATGCATCAACTGTGAATCACAATACAGTTATTTCCAAACATTGAGACACTTGCATAACGTGAGGACTAGCTTATTGTCCCAAACTTTCTTATTTGATAAATAGTTTCTGTCAGAAAATTATCGATGGAAAAATCAAAAATGAAATATGTTGTAACGTAAAAGGGTGTCTCCACGGAATTTTTTGAGAAGGGTAAGTGTGGAGAATATAAAACGATTAGAAGCTTTCATCAATATCGGCATGCCATATATTGGAGATCAACTAACATAAGAAATTCGTCACAATTTATTTACCGAAAATAGTTTTTGAGGTAAGATTTGCCTCATTTTATAACCGAAATCTAGTCACCTTGAGAGTTTCTTTAATAAAACTTGAAACTTCTTAACATCTCCAATAATAATATTATTAATGATAATGATAATGATAACGATAATGATAAATATAACGATAGGGGTAATGATAAGGATGAGGGATCACAATGACTATGGCGCTAAGGACAATAATAATAATAATAATAATAATAATAATAATAAATATGCAGGGGGGATCTGACCTGTGAGAGAGGCAGACCCACGGGTGTGACGATCCCGCGCTCCCCAGTTACGCAGGGATGGGTCTGACCTGTGAGAGGGGCAGATTCACGGGTGTGACGATCCCGCGATTCCCAGTTACGCATGGAGAGGTTTGGCCTGTGACAGGGGCAGACCTACGGGTGTGACAATCCCGCGATCTCCAGTTGCGCAGGGAGGGGTCTAGCTGGTGACGGGGGCTGATCCTCGGGTGTGACAATCCCGCGACTCTCGGTTACACAGGGATGGATCTAGCCTGTGAGAGAGGCGGATCTTCGGGTGTAACGATCCCGTGTTTCCCAGTTAACGCAAGGAGGGGTTTGACCTGTGAGAGGGGCAGATCCTCGGGTGTAACGATCCCGCGTTATCCTAGTTGACCTGTGTGGGTAGCGGGTTAGAATACTCCTATCGTGGCTCCGCGAGTCGTAAAAGGCGACCGAGGGCCGTCACTCCCACGTTACGGGAGAAACATATGGAATGGAGATTAATAGGAGTTTTGTCATAGGGCCGCTGCCTGGGGATCGCCAGGGCATGTCTGGAGCCGGCGCTGGACATGACAGCGAGCGGGACGTCGGTGACAGGGCGCTGATGAGGCGGGCCCCTGTTGCACAAACAGCTACAGCCCAACAACAACACGAACATCTACAACATGGGAGCCAAACGAGAACTAGGGTTCCACCCACCGAAGGTGCTGCGCGGGAACTTCAGCCAGCGTTCACAGAGGCGGGATTACAACGACGACGCATGAAATGGACTGTGTCCATGAATGAATCGATTATGCGTATTTTTTACAGGGTGACAAACTTAGGACAAGAGATGATCGGCTACCGACAACAACTGCATGCCGAGTTCTGCAGGGAGTTTCCACACATGCAAGTGTCTGAACAAAGAGTGTCAGATCAGTATCGAACTATTCTAAGAAATAACCGAATTCCAGAAACGCGACTTAACGCTATCAAACGGGAAGTTGAGCTAGAGATCCACGGCGAACACATAGACATAGATGACAACAACAACAATGGGGAACTTCAAGCGCCTGGACAACAACTAGAAGCCGAAACGGTAGAACCAACAACCGAGAGTCTGGAATCGGTTAACGAAGAACATTTTGAAGGCTTAAACGCACATATGAGACAGGCAGTATTGCGATACGAAGGCACAGACCCACTGAGCAGGCCACCGCTACCAAGATTAAATTCTTCCAGGAAACTTGCGATCGTGCTCGATCTTATGAACACACGAATTTTACCAAACTATGTTTCAGTGACACCAACATTAGAACGTATGCACATGTTAATCTACTGTGCCGCAACGGCAGTCACCACTGTAATGGGTGCCAAGATCCGAACGGCCCAAGAGTTGAATCGTGCAAGACCAGAACCACGAATGGCTCAATGGGAAATGCGACTAAATAGGAAGATCGAGAGTCTCCGTAAAGACATAGGACAAGTGACGGAATATATCAGAGGAGTTAGAACTAGAAGGATCCAGAGGGCGGTGCAGGCAATAATGAGCCGCACCCAAATGCATTCTCGGCATGACCCCGCGAACATCACTGCTCAACAATGTCTTGACACATTAAAACAAAAACTTTCTGTTTTCGCAGGGCGTCTGAGGAGGTACAAGGCTGGTAACAACAGGAAACGAGACAACAAACTCTTTGAACGATCAGAAAAGGGTTTCTACCGTGCTTTTAATTCTAGCGCCGATGCCACAAATGCGAGTTACCCTAGCAGAGAACAGGTCGACGGTTTCTGGAGAAATCAACTTGCCACACCAGGTCCATACAATGTCGGTGCAAGTTGGATCAGCGAAGAACGCGAGATGGGCCGGAACTATAGCCAGATGCAACACGAGCAATTCACAACCGCTGAGGTCTCCGATGTCATCTAGAATTCCCACAACTGGAAAGCACCAGGTCCAGATCATCTCCAAAATTATTGGATTAAGAAGTTGTGGTGCACGCATGAACAGATAACTACCTTAATTAATGAAGTCTTGCTCGATCCTCTGAAAATGCCATTGTTTCTTACACAGGGTGCAACCTACCTGTTACCAAAAGACCAGCGGAATACGGATAACCCTGCCAAGTACCGCCCAATAACCTGCTTGCCTACGCTGTACAAGATAATCACATCTTGCCTTACGCAGCGAATATATGCTCACTGCGAGCGGAACAACATCATTGCAATGCAGCAGAAGGGCTGCTCGAAGGGCGCAATGGGATGCAAAGAGCAACTCATCATAGACTCTGTCATCTGCAACCAGGCTCATTCCAAGCAACGAAACCTCCACATGGCTTATGTGGACTACAAAAAAGCATTTGATTCCGTACCTCACGACTGGCTCACAGGTATCTTAAAGCTGTATAAAATAGATCATCATACAGTTTCATTTTTAGAACACGTTATGACAACCTGGCGCACTAAGATACAACTCAGAACCGCAGACAGTAACATCGAGACCGGCACAATCAACATCCGAAGAGGGATTTTCCAAGGAGATTCACTCAGTCCACTGTGGTTCTGCATGGCGATGAACCCTCTATCACATCGGTTGAACTCTACAAAATATGGCTTCGCTATCAAAAGCAACAACGCAGAAGCGATCAAGTTAAATCACCTATTATATATGGATGATTTAAAACTGATCGCAGCAACCAAAAACCAACTAACGCAAATGCTTAAAATTGTAGAGGAGTTCTCCAGGGACATCGGAATGCTGTTTGGACTGGACAAGTGCCGCACCCTTAATATCATCCGGGGAAAGCTCGAACAAAGCGCACACGAGATGCAGGACGGCCAGGAGATCGAAGCAATGAGCAAGGAAGATACATACAAGTATCTCGGGATGAAACAAGCTCAAAGGATAGACCATCGAACAATGAAGACTGATTTAACGAATGAATTCATCAAGAGAGTAAGACAAGTAGTGCGAACTGATCTTAACAGCAGGAATTTGTTTAAGGCCCTGAACACGTATGCGTGCTCTGTACTCAGCTATTCGTTCGGAATAGTGAATTGGACCAACACGGACATCAACAACCTGCAACGAAAAGTTAGGACACTACTGACAAAAGCTCATAAACATCATCCCCGTAGCGCCGTAGAAAGAACAACTCTGCCACGTCAACTAGGAGGAAGAGGATTGGCAGATCTCAGCAAGCAATTGGACCAACAAATATTAAAGCTGCGTAATTATTTCTACAGGCAGGCCAACAGCTCCACACTACATAGGGCTATATGCGGAGCAGACGTCTCAACACCGCTACGTCTGACGGAACACGAGCGTCAAAATCACCACCGAACCGACAACGATAAACTACAGAGGTGGTTGGGGAAGCCGCTGCACGGGAGGCATCCTAACGAGGTTAACCAGGAACATGTCGACAAGTTAGCGTCGAACTATTGGCTGACCTCGGGACGAATGTTCCCCGAGACGGAAGGCTTCCTACTGGCCATACAAGATCAGGTTATACCAACTCGCAACTACCTAAAATTCATTGTAGGAGATGCATCGGTAGTGGATGACAGATGCAGATACGGGTGCCCAACTTCAGAAACAATCCAGCACATAACAGGAGGATGTCAGATGTTCGCATCAACGGAATATAAGGAACGACACGATTCGGTTGCCAAGATCTTGCACCAGGAACTGGCGGAAAAGCTGCTGCTTGTGCAGGCAGAGAGGGTCCCATATTACAACTACACACCTGAGCCTGTTCTTGAGAACAGCAACTACAAGATGTACTGGGATCGTACAGTTCTGACAGATCAACGAGTTGCCCATAACAGACCGGACCTTATAATAGTTGATAAAATTTCTAGGCAGACAACTCTGATTGATGTGGCCATCCCGAACAACAACAACCTGCGTGTGAAGCAAGTCGAGAAGATCGCGAAGTACAGAGATTTAGAAGAACCAATTAGAAGGCAATGGGAAATGGAGAACGTCCAGACGATTCCAATCATCATGTCAACAACTGGTGTTATACCAAAAAGTTTGCTGAGAAACATCAAGGAGCTGGGTCTAACTGATAGTCTTTACAGGTCCATGCAGAAAGCGGTACTACTTGCGACAGCCCGAACCGTCAGGAAATTCATGGGGAATGCAGGATCATCCAACAACATCGGTGTCACCTAGGGCCCGATAACATGGCAAGGGTCTCGTCCGAGCCAGATCCTTTGGTATCCGGGATACCCGGGATCTGAGTGAAAGTTCCCCGTAGAGGGAGTGCGAATGCCTTTTGGCTAAGTCGAGATAATAATAATAAATATGCAGGGGGGATCTGACCTGTGAGAGAGGCAGATCCACGGGTGTGACAATCCCGCGCTCCCCAGTTACGCAGGGATGGGTCTGGCCTGTGAGAGGGGCAGATTCACGGGTGTAACGATCCCGCGATTCCCAGTTACGCATGGAGAGGCTTGGCCTGTGACAGGGGCAGACCTACGGGTGTGACAATCCCGCGATATCCAGTTGCGCAGGGAGGGGTCTAGCCGGTGACGGGGGCTGATCCTCGGGTGTGACAATCCCGCGACTCCCAGTTACACAGGGATGGGTCTAGCCTGTGAGAGGGGCAGATCCTCGGGTGTAACGATCCCGTGTTTCCCAGTTAACGCAAGGAGGGGTTTGGCCGGTGACAGGGGCAGATCCTCGGGAGTAACGATCCCGCGTTATCCTAGTTGACCCGTATGGGTAGCGGGTTAGAATACTCCTATCGTGGCTCCGCGAGTCGTAAAAGGCGACCGAGGGCCGTCACTCCCACGTTACGGGAGAAAACTATGGAATGGAGAATAATAGGATAATTGTCATAGGGCCGCTGCCTGGGGATCGCCAGGGCATGTCTGGAGCCGGCGCTGGGCATGACAGTGAGCGGGACGTCGGTGACAGGGCGCTGATGAGGCGGGCCCCTGTTGCACAAACAGCTACAGCCCAGCAACACGAACATCTACAACATGGGAGCCAAACGAGAACTAGGGTTCCACCCACCGAAGGTGCTGCGCGGGAACTTCAGCCAGCGTTCACTCAGGCGGGATTGCAACGACGACGCATGAAATGGACTGGGTCCATGAATGAATCGATAATGCGTATTTTTTACAGAGTGACAAACTTAGGACAAGAGATGATCGGCTACCGACAACAACTGCATGCCGAGTTCTGCAGGGAGTTTCCACACATGCAAGTGTCTGAACAAAGAGTGTCAGATCAGTATCGAACTATTCTAAGAAATAACCGAATTCCAGAAACGCGACTTAACGCTATAAAACGGGAAGTTGAGCTAGAGATCCATGGCGAACACATAGACACAATTCAAGTGCCTGGACCACAACAAGAAGCCGGAACGGCAGAGCGAACAACTGAGAATCGGGAAATTCAAGTGCCTGGACCACAACAAGAAGCCGAGACGGCGGGACGAACAACTGAGAATCGGGAATCAGTTAACGGAGAACACTTTGAAAGCCTAGACACACAGCTGAGAAGGGCGGTATTGCGATACGAAGGCACAGACCCACTGGGCAGACCACCGCTACCAAGATTAAATTCTTCCAGGAAACTTGCGATCGTGCTCGATCTTATGAACACAAGAATTTTATCAAACTATGTTTCAGTGACACCAACATTAGAACGTATGCACATGTTAATCTACTGTGCCGCAACGGCAGTCACCACTGTAATGGGTGCCAAGATCCGAACGGCCCAAGAGTTGAATCGTGCAAGACCAGAACCACGAATGGCTCAATGGGAAATGCGACTAAATAGGAAGATCGAGAGTCTCCGTAAAGACATAGGACAAGTGACGGAATATATCAGAGGAGTTAGAACTAGAAGGATCCAGAGGGCGGTGCAGGCAATAATGAGCCGCACCCAAATGCATTCTCGGCATGACCCCGCGAACATCACTGCTCAACAATGTCTTGACACATTAAAACAAAAACTTTCTGTTTTCGCAGGGCGTCTGAGGAGGTACAAGGCTGGTAACAACAGGAAACGAGACAACAAACTCTTTGAACGATCAGAAAAGGGTTTCTACCGTGCTTTTAATTCTAGCGCCGATGCCACAAATGCGAGTTACCCTAGCAGAGAACAGGTCGACGGTTTCTTGAGAAATCAACTTGCCACACCAGGTCCATACAATGTCAGTGCAAGCTGGATCAGCGAAGAACGCGAGATGGGCCGGAACTATAGCCAGATGCAACACGAGCAATTCACAACCGCTGAGGTCTCCGATGTCATCAAGAATTCCCACAACTGGAAGGCACCAGGTCCAGATCATCTCCAAAATTATTGAATTAAGAAGTTGTGGTGCACGCATGAACAAATAACTACCTTAATTAATGAAGTCTTGCTCGATCCTCTGAAAATGCCATTGTTTCTTACACAGGGTGTCACCTACTTGTTACCAAAAGACTAGCGGAATACGGATAACCCTGCCAAGTTACGCCCAATAACCTGCTTGCCTACGCTGTACACATCTTGCCTTACTCAGCGAATATATGCTCACTGCGAGCGGAACAACATCATGGCAATGTAGCAGAAGGGCTGCGCGAGGGGCGCAATGGGATGCAAAGAGCAACTCATCATAGACTCTGTCATCTGCAACCAGGCTCATTCCAAGCAACGAAACCTCCACATGGCTTATGTGGACTACAAAAAAGCATTTGATTCCGTACCTCACGACTGGCTCACAGGTATCTTAAAGCTGTATAAAATAGATCATCATACAGTTTCCTTTTTAGAACACGTTATGACAACCTGGCGCACTAAGATACAACTCAGAACCACAAGCAGTAACATCGAGACCGACACAATCAACATCCGAAGAGGGATTTTCCAAGGAGATTCACTCAGTCCAGTGTGGTTCTGCATGGCGATGAACCCTCTATCACATCGGTTGAACTCTACAAAATACGGCTTCGCTATCAAAAGCAACAACCCAGAAGCGATCAAGTTGAATCACCTATTATATATGGATGATTTAAAACTGATGGCCGCAACCAAAAACCAACTAACGCAAATGCTTAAAATTGTAGAGGAGTTCTCCAGGGACATCGGAATGCAGTTTGGACTGGACAAGTGCCGCAGGAGATCGAAGCAGTGAGCATGGGAGATACATACAAGTATCTCGGGATGAAACAAGCTCAAAGGATAGACTATCGAACAATGAATACCGATTTAACGAATGAACTCATCAGACAGTAAGACAAGTAGTGCGAACTGATCTTAACAGCAGGAATTTGTTTAAGGCCCTAAACACGTTTGCATGCTCTGTACTCAGCTATTCCTTCGGAATAGTGAATTGGACCAACACCGACATCAACAACCTGCAGCGAAAACTTAGGACACTACCGACAAAAGCTCATAAACATCACCCCCGTAGCGCCGTAGAAAGAACAACTCTGCAACGTCAACTAGGAGGAAGAGGATTGGCAGACCTCAGCAAGCAATTGGACTAACAAATATTAAATCTGCGCAATTATTTCCGCAGGCAGGCCAACAGCTCCACACTACATAATGCTATATGCGGAGCAGACGTCTCAACACCGCTACGTCTGAGGGAACACGAGCATCAAAATCACCACAGAAGCGACAATGATAAACTACAGAGGTGGTTGGAGAAGCCGCTGCACGAGAGGCATCCTAATGAGGTTAACCAGGAACATGTCGACAAGTTAGCGTCGAACTATTGGCTGACCTCGGGACGAATGTTCCCCGAGACAGAAGGCTTCTTACTGGCCATACAAGATCAGGTTATACCAACTCGCAACTACCTAAAATTCATTGTAGGAGATGCATCGGTAGTGGATGACAGATGCAGATACGGGTGCCCAACTTCAGAAACAATCCAGCACATAACAGGAGGATGTCAGGTGTTCGCATCAACGGAATATAAGGAACGACACGATTCGGTTGCCAAGATCTTGTACCAGGAACTGGCGGAAAAACTGCTGCTTGTGCAGGCAGAGAGAGTCCTCTATTACAGCTACACACCGGAGCCTGTTCTTGAGAACAGCAACTACAAGATGTACTGTGATCGTACAGTTCTGACAGATCAATGAGTTGCCCATAACAGACCGGACCTTATAATAGTTGATAAAATTTCTAGGAAGACAACTCTGATTGATGTGGCCATCCCGAACAACAACAAACTGCGTGTGAAGCATGTCCAGAAGATCGCGAAGTACAGAGACTTAGAAGAACGAATTAGGAGGCAATGGGAAATGGAGAACGTTCAGACGGTTCCAATCATCGTGTCAACAACTGGTGTTATACCAAAAAGTTTGCTGAGAACCATCAAAGAGCTAACTGAAAATATTTACAGGTCCATGCAGAAAGCGGTACTACTTGCGACAGCCCGAACCGTCAGGAAATTCATGGTGAATGCAGGAGCGTCCAACACCATCAATGTCACCTAAGGCCCGATAACATGGCAAGGGTCTCGTCCGAGCCAGATCCTTATAGTATCCGGGATACCCAGGATCTGAGTGAATGTTCCCCGTAGAGGGAGTGCGAATGACTTTTGGCTAAGTCGATATAATAATAATAATAATAAATGCGCAGGGGGATCTGACCTGTGAGAGAGGCAGATCCACGAATGTGATGATCCCGCGCTCCCCAGTTAAGCAGGGATGGATCTGGCCTGTGAGAGGGGCAGATTCACGGGTATGACGATCCCGCAATTTCCAGTTACGTATGCAGAGGCTTGGCCTGTGATAGGGGCAGACCTACGGGTGTGACAATCCCGCGATCTTCAGTTGAGCAGGGAGGGGTCTAGTTGGTGACGGGGGCTGATCTTCGGGTGTGACAATCCCGCGCCTCCCGGATACACAGGGATGGGTCTAGACTATGAGAGAGGTGGATTTTATTTCACTTGATGCTACACTGTAGTATAGAACCAAAAAATATCTATTTTCTGTCCGCCGTCCATTTTGTTGGTCTGTTTTCTATCGTCTTTTTAAACGTAAAAACAATATTTAACTCCGAAATTTTACGAATATTCGTTGATTCAGATCCAACCAAACCGAGAGACCGCACGACAACTACAGGTAATATACTTTTGTTTTTTGTTATTATTTTTACATATTTTTCTTGTTTAAATTATTGCGTTTTGTCAAAGGTATTTATGCCGAATTTTTCTATTGTCGTAGGCGTCAAACTCAACTACAACTCATCAAACATTTAAATTGCCAATCTTTTCCTATTATAAAAAAATTAAAAAAAAAATACTTTTTAAAAACAAGCTTTTATTTAAGCCATGTACTAAAATGAATAAAATAAGTTTACGTTGATGATAAAAGTAATTACCAATTAATTTTATTGGACAGTGATTGGTTGATAAGTTAGCCAAAGTATGTATTTCTTTCTTTACAATTCGGGCGACAAGCTATTCGATTTGAAAAAAACTTGTCGAAAACCTAAACTTATTTTATTCGTTTTAGTACAGGGCTTAAATAAAAAGCTTGTTTTTAAAAAGGATTTTTTTTATTTTTTATTTTATTTTGTGCTTTTTAGTACCTATTTGATTCCCACGTCAGAAGAGTGGTAAATAAATTTAGTCCGCAGTCATGGGGCTGCCAACATATTGGATTTAGTATGAAGTCATTAACCTTATTGTTTTCTACCCGTCGAGCTCTTCTACTTGATACCCATGTTGGGTATCAAATAGGTAATCCGCCATCTTGGAGCGGCGGCCATATTGAATTTAGTGGTATGTCACTAACTTTATCGTGTTCTACTCTTCACGCCCTTTCATTTGATGGCCATATTACAAATATGACAAATAATACATCATCCGCCATCTTGTGGCGACGGCCATTTTGAAAGCGTTACAATATTGAGTATTGCATATTGCGTTGTCACCAGAACTAAAGGTGTATGCAAAATTTCAGCTCAATCGGATGTTAAGAATTGATTCTAAATCATCATCATCAGCTTAACAGATTCGACCCACGTATACGTACGTACATACATACATACATACATACATACATACATACATACATACATACATACATACATACATACATACATGCATACATACATACATACATACATACATGCATACATACATACATACATACATACATACATACATACATACATACATACATACATACATACATACATACATACATACTAACAGGGTAAGTTAAATAAAAGCTTGTAAAAAATGTATTGTTGCTATAATATCGGGTGTGTTTTTATGGTGTCGACCACTGTTGCCTGTATGTCAGTGATACCTACCAGTACTGTTGTCGTTTACCAGAAGGAGATTTTCGGTTAATCAACAGAAGGACGAAGTTTGGCTGTGTGGAAACGTTTGGATGTACATTTGAGTAATCGGATCTGCTGTCACACCAAGAGAAGTACCTTTTATTGTTTTTTTTTGCCTTATTTGATTACCAAAATTTATTGATGGGCCTATTTGCAACGTTCTATCCTCAAGCCGACAACATTTATGTATGTATTTTTATTTATTTGCTTTATTGAGCTACGAAAGCTTAACTATTAGCTACTTTTGTTCATCAAGCTACGAAAACGTATCTATTTTTGTTTATTGAGCTACGAATGCCTCAGTTTAATGTAAAGATATGTTTAATATCGTACATTAAAGTTATTTCATGATGATATTATGAGATTTTGTCGGCTAATATTTGCCAGCATTTATGTTGTTACTTTTGAAGCTTATCGCTACTTGTATATTTTGCCTTTATCTTACCTTATAATTAAACGTATCATTATTATTGGTATTTTTGCTATTTTTGTACATATTTTGCTTATTTTGTAAATATTTAGTTTTAGAAACAAATTCAGTATTTGACATTTTTGAAGGTTATGTTATGAGTTGAAATAGAGTCAAAAATACCTATTATTTTTGTTAAGATTTGAAGGTAAACATTTATAAATATACTTGCTAATTTTTAGCTTGTTTTGATCATAAATGACAAGTATGTAAATATATCTAGTTGGGTTAAAGAAAAGCTATCTATCTTTTATTTTGGTTAGAATCTCAGTTCTTCATGTTTGTATATTTTGAATTTTTATTTATTTAATTTATCTCTCTTTTTCTTATGTGTCTATGCAGATGGTGTCCACAGCCTTTTGAGTTAAAAATACCCTTTGATTACCTGAACCACCCCTTTTATGCTACTCCAACAAACCTCCCACACTCCGGCTATGTACCGTCACAAATCAAGGCGTGTACATCAAAATTTTTAATTAATAACTACGTTATACAGGGTGAGTTTTTTTCTATGCCCACTATGGGGATCTCGGAAACTAGCAGAGCTAGAACAAAGGTTAAATGGGAAAATAATTGCAGTTTTGAATGCTCAATCTAATGCCCCTTTTGCATTTTTAAAAAAGTTCATGGCTCACTAGATATTTTGAAAAGAGTGATTTTTTGCCATTTCATCAGATCTCTGTAGCTCCGTTATTTCTGATTATACAGAAAAGCTGTAGAGACAAAAATTGTAGATAATTTTGGTCTTAATAAGATAATCTTATCAAATTTTTTGTGTTGCGTTTGTGATTTTTGAAATATGACATAAACTTGTGTTTTTTAAATGTAAATCATAGTTGGCTGTGGCCTTATCAAATCGGCCATTTTTTGAGCTTTCCAAAAATATAATACTCGGCATAGTTATTATTATGAAAAATAAAATAGCTATGGCTAATTTTCTGATTTTTTTTTAATTTTCACATAATCAGCCAGGGAAAATTTTTCGTTAACTCTTGAAACAAAAAAGTTATAAACCGACGAAATTTCGTCAGCTTTCGGGTTTTTCAAAAATATGACTGAAAGTAGGCCATGGATCTCAAATGTTACACAAAGTTACCCTATCAAAAAAGCGATCATTTATTTCAAATAAAGTTCTCAGAAAAATAAGTTGTAAGATTTATTGGGGGATTTGTCGACTATAAATAAAAAAATATTTTTTTAAGTGTTAAAAGAGCACACAAAAAACCATGGTATTTTTCCAAATTATGATAAACTAGGTTTAACGCAATCAGTTTTGCCCACAAATTTCATTAATAATTTTTTTCGGTAGCTCTTGAAACAAAAAGTTACATGCCGAAGAAATTTCGGCTATTTTCGGGATTTTAAAAATATCTCGGAAAGTAGGCCATGGATTTCAAGTGTGTTTTTAAGCAAAGTTACCTCATTAAAAAAAGCATTTTTTTTCAAATAAAGTTAACTTTTCGATAACACCCTGTACATCAATTCTGAAGCTAGATTCGGATTCCCCAAAAAAACTCATCCTGGTTTTAAGCTGGTCTTTTTATTTCAAAAACTAAGGATACCTATAATCGGACTTTATTTGAGACACCCAATACCCTGAAAAAGTTTCTCTTTTTGCAATGCAAAAAACACAGTTCTATTATACTTAGAAAAATAGTTATTTGTGCAACTAGTGCAAAAAGTGCATATTTGTTGCACAAGGCATGAAGTTTTCAGTTCGAGACGCAGTCGAGGTAACTGGCAAACTTCATTTCCAGTAATTTTTTGAATTTTGTTTTCTTCATTGCCTGTGAAGGTCTCAGACTCTTCACTTCACTTTTTTCGAATTGTTGTGAAGTTTCCGGTACCGGTACTTGTTTCACCTTCCAGAATTTGAGCAGCTATTTCAGTTTTTTAGAAATTGACTCCCCAATGTAGCCCTCAGCTCCAGATTGCACAAGCAATGTTGCAGAAGATCTGTGTATTGCATTGGGTTTTCAATCTTTAACTATTTTGCACTATCACTTAGAATTTTACTAAAAGTATTGTGGAGGAATATATTTTGGAAAAGATTTTGAATTAACTCAGGATAGTAACCTGCGTTGCGGTGCTTCTTTTTATTTTATATGCTTAGAACCCTGTAAAGCCAAACCAAATAACTAATAAATATTAGGCTAGCTTGTCTGCAAATTTCCTCTATCCCTTTGGAGTATATTTGGCTATTGGCCAGTAGGTGGCGCTGTGAGTACTGAAACCAGAGATATTCAAGGCAATTTGAATGTGTTCCCAGAATATGTTTTTTCTATTGCCTATAAAAAACTGTCCACCTCCAGCAAATGTTACAATACCAAAGTTGAAGACGTTAAGAGGCCATTTTGTGGCCTGACTTTAAGTAGGTACAAGCTGGCAGCCTTAGGGCAATTGGTTAAAGCTATTTCTTTTTAGTCTGAATACCTAGTCTGGTGCCAGGTAATCTTAGAATTATTATATGATGTTTGTGTGCATTTTAATTTGTATATTTTCCAGTTTTATACCTGTCCAAGAGTATTAGTAAAACCTCCCATTTGCCCGAACGAATCTGTTTTTTGTCAACGGCCCTCAGCCCTCTCTGAACCTACAAAAATCCCGTCACAGCTTGGCGCTCAACATAAGGGGCTTAGTCGCATGACATGATGGCGACCAAAGATTTGGCTGGGGCCCTGGAAAATGCAAAAATGGGAAATGGTGAAAACTTAGTAAAAACACCGGCCACACATGATTACAACCTCAGAAGGGACATTCGTGAGAGACATCCATTTCTGCGGCGCTCGCTGGGTGTCACGAGGACCCCATTTCAGCATGATGAAAATTCGCTGGAAAATCAAGGTAGGATCAATCCTATTTTTTCTACTGCGTTGCCACTGGGGGGCAACGATTCTACAAATATCCAAGGTTCGGACCCTGTGGAGGGTATCGGTACAGATTCGGGAGCGAACAGTGAACTGCTCGAAGGAATGCGTGCCCAAATCAACCCAATCTATGGGACGTTCGGGGGCAGCGTCAACCAATCCTTGTCGAGGGCGGCTATGGGGCTACCACCGCCACCATGTTGTTCCCAGCCTCAAAAATACACACTTTCACAGAGTGATATTGCCAGAGTGGTTGCACAAGTTGTATCGGAAATGCAAAATGTAAACGTAAATTTGAATAATCAGAATAGGGAGAGTATGGTAAATCAAAATAGTGTAAAGCTTAAACTAATAAAGCCTAGGCTGGAGTTGCCATGTTTTGATGGCGAGGGTGCGCTTCACCCGGTAGATTTTCTTAAACAGATCGAAAGTATTTTCGTTTGTGTTTTTGAAAAAAATGCTAGAGCGTGGGCAGTTGCTTTTTTATCAACTTTTGATGATTTTAAACAGTTCAAGTGTAATTTTTTGGAGCATTTCTGGAATCACACTCACCAATTGAAGATCAAATTGAGGCTGGAATCCACCATTTATCAAGAATCAAATAGGCGTAGTTTCTCTGAGCATTTTACCTATTATGTTTCAATCGCGAAATATTTAGAACCTCCATTTGAGCCCCCCCAGTTAATTCAAATAGTGGCGCGACACTTTTCGCCAAGTGTCTCGTCGACCCTCATTGGGGTAAACACTTTTTCCGAAGCTTTGGAACGTCTCAGGCAGGCGGAATATTATTTTCGGCAGGGTGTGTCGGCATCTTGGCCGACCGGTGAAATAACCCAATAAATAATCCACTGGATGGTTTGTTGGAAGAGGTTTGTGAGTTTGAGCACCCTGTATATAAAGATAGATGTCCTATTTTTGAAGTTTGTTTGTATAGTTTTTCGTTTCCCGCGCTGATTGATTCTGGAAGTCAAATCTGTGCGATCTCAGAGTCGGTGTGGTTGTAGTTAGATATGGGAAATAATCAAGTGCCTTCTTTTCCTGTAGTTGGCATCAAGATTGTTGGTGTTTTTAAGACAAAGCAATGTCGTGTTCAGCGGCAAGCATTACTTATTTTTTCTGTAAACGAGAACGAATTTTTTGCATGAATTTTGAGTCGTGCCGGATCTTATTTACCTTGTGATTATCGGTATTGATTTTTTTGCTTACTCATAAAGCGGTCATTGACCTTTAAAGGAATGAAGTGAGGTGTATGAACAAAGATCTATGTGGTTTTACCGGAAAGGGAGACTGTGTACGAATTTGGGGCTTCGGTCCGTCCGAAACTGCGATGCATAGCGAGCTGCGACATCTTCATAGATGTGCATATGTGTGCAATATCCACCAGAGATATAGATCTCAAAGTGACTTGTTCTGCCTTGCCCGTGAATAAATGTATTTTGTTGACAGAGGTTTTGGAACGATTTTCTGACGTTTTTTCGATTATTCCAGGGTTGTTTAAAACTTATGAGGCTCTTTGAGGACCCCTACAAAATTAAAAAGACCATAGGCATGCATACTTTTCTTCTTAAATGTCCTGAGACACAAAGGGAGCAAGGGTTGTTCCCTATTAAGTCATTTGAAACCTTACCAAATGGCAGCGATTTCACAACCATATAATCCTCGTTGTATTGGGTAGTGACGTCGCCATAGGTTCAGGATATCTTTACACAAAGGTGGCTTTGTCTGATTTCGTTTTTCGGTTTGATTGTTTCCAAATCAGACTTTCCTGTACAGGTTAATGGGCTCCAGTTTGAAGGTTAACTTTTCATTTGAGCATGCGCGTTGATTCTCCGGGAAACATTTTTGTTCCTATTTTTTGTAATTTGTGTATATAGTTTAATTCACGTCGTAAGTTATTATTAGGTTTAGGTGTGGCTGAATTAGCTTTATAATAAGTAAAAAGAGTGAAAAGCTATGCATTCACATGAGGGGCAGATGTGGAGGAATATATTTTGGAAAAGATTTTGAATTAACTCAGGATAGTAACCTGCGTTGCGGTGCTTCCTTTTATTTTATATGCTTAGAACCCTGTAAAGCCAAACCAAATAACTAATAAATATTAGGCTAGCTTGTCTGCAAATTTCCTCTATCCCTTTGGAGTATATTTGGCTATTGGCCAGTAGGTGGCGCTGTGAGTACTGAAACCAGAGATATTCAAGGCAATTTGAATGTGTTCCCAGAATATGTTTTTTCTATTGCCTATAAAAAACTGTCCACCTCCAGCAAATGTTACAATACCAAAGTTGAAGACGTTAAGAGGCCATTTTGTGGCCTGACTTTAAGTAGGTACAAGCTGGCAGCCTTAGGGCAATTGGTTAAAGCTATTTCTTTTTAGTCTGAATACCTAGTCTGGTGCCAGGTAATCTTAGAATTATTATATGATGTTTGTGTGCATTTTAATTTGTATATTTTCCAGTTTTATACCTGTCCAAGAGTATTAGTAAAACCTCCCATTTGCCCGAACGAATCTGTTTTTTGTCAACGGCCCTCAGCCATCTCTGAACCTACAAAAATCCCGTCACAGTATTTACACCAACAGGTTGAACGGAGCATTTAACGTTATAATAAAAAATCTAGTGTGACTGGAGACTGGGGACGAAGGGATGCATATTTGCGATACATTTCCATCGAATTAAAACTTCTAATTTTACCGCTTTTTAACAATAATGATCGAGGTTTGTTTGCCTTGCTATCTGGAATTTTCACAGTTATGATAGAATCCATGTCGTTAATATCATTTAATGGTAATTTTTGTAACTCGTCTCTGCGGCATGCTCCTGCAATGCCAAATACTGGAAATATCTATAACAATACACAAGTAAGTAGGTATAAAGTTAAAAATCGGCCAAGTGCGAGTCAAACTCGCACACGAAGGGTTCCGTACCACTGTACAATATTTAACACTACATATTTTTTAAAAATACTTTATAAAAAAAAATTAAAAATTTGTCCCAAAACGTGGTTTCGAACCCCAGACCTCTGGATTATGAGCCCAGCACGCTTCCACTGCGCCACTCTTTTTCGCTTTTTCAGAAATATTTGATACTAGTTAGTTAGCCGTGTCATAATTTTTAACGAAAATTAAAAATATTACATTAACTTTATTTTACTTTTATTATTTGTTGTTATAGCGGCTATAGTGGTACACACTCTGAAAATTTCAAGTGTCTACCTATTACGATTCAAAATATACAGCGCGCCCGTACCTGAAAACGTCTCAAATCGCTACGAAATTTGAAAATCCTCCACACCAAAACAAATCCAAAAGTTCCAAAATATCGAAATTGCAGCTTTAAAAAATGGAAATGAAGTAGGTAGATGCGCTTAATTCAGTTCGGAGATCATGATTTTTTACAGCTTTCTGTCAAATGTCAAGGCTGTCGGCCAGTGCGGGGATTTTTCTTTTCGCCAAGTACTTTGTAGTGAATTGTGCGCGCGTGAGATTAGTGGGATGGCGGGCGAGACAAAATAAAAATAAAATAATAAAACTAGAATAAGGTGTAGTGTAGTACAAAGTCTTTACAAATCCAGAGCAGCTTCGTTGCTAACTCGACGCACTGAACCCATGTGTTTAACAAAGATATAGCCATCCGCAACCTATACATACTGCATCGGGAATTTTTTAACTGCCACATCCAAAAGACAGAACCAATCTATATTTTATTAAATCTTTCTGGATAAACTAGTATTCTTTAATTTTTCTCGGTTTTTGAGAACTGTCTTGCTGCGCATACGTCGGGTACAAAACGCAGAAAAACGGTAGACCGCTTGTTTACACAGTTTTTTGCGGGTAGGTGATGCATTTCACAACCTCCCCATCTTTTTAGTTGGTTTTAATTTACTCTTCAGGATTTTCAGAACACTTTGGCGGGAATTTGCTCTTACACGACACTCAGTGACTTTGGATTCTGCTTATTAAGCAGAGTTTCACGCAATTCAATCTTCTCATGTTGCGAAGCCAGCTATTCTTCAAATTTCTTAGTAACAACAAGCGTCACTAGATCCGCCAATGCATCTAAACATTTATTACTGAATGTTGTATAAATCTTCCATCTTAAGTGTGATTACCCTCGTAGTTTTTGTTAATGTACTTCTTCAAATATAAGTTTCCTTTCATCGCGCACTGGGTGTATGATACTGCTCTTCCCTCCTGAAGGTTACTTTTGTTGCTTATCGATTGTTTTTGGGATGGGTTTTAACATTGTCGGAATGGGTGGCATAGTCAAATATCACGGATTATATGGCCAGGATTGTACCCTGGAATACTTCTTTGTTTTCTCGGATGCCACAGACATTTGAAAAACAGGTGGCTCTAAACAATGCTCCGACTTGTAGACTGGTTGAAAAGTGTTAACGTTTGGAAATTTTGTTATGTATTTCTTGTTTTCTATTGTCTTGCTTGTCTGATTAGTTCGCCGCCTTTGAAGTAATTGTGTGCAATAAAAATCAAGATTCTAAGCAACATTGTAGAAAGTTGGGTTGTGCTATCAACTGAACGTTAACCTAAAAACTACCTTGGGGAAGGGTAAATTTACAGCAAAAAAACTAAATGTACAAAATGGTTGTTAGTGTTGAAGAGTGCACGATGGTGAAAAAAACTGAGTCACAATGAAGGGACAATAAAAAATAACCACTCAGCATTATCTACTTATTGTCGAAAATTTCCTTGTGGCGCAAACTGATCCATTTAATTGTTTTTTTTTGGCACAGAAACCTGAATCAAATCGACTAAAATACAACTTTTTCAATTTACCAGGAAAAGTCATAAATGCCTAATATTAAAAGTACGAAACATTGTGCAGCTATTTGTCACTTTCTGACCCGTTAGGAGGGTCACAGATTTCTTATACGATAGAGGGACCAAATTCTTATGACACCAGGACCCCAGATGGCGACGGCACTACCGGAAGAGCGCATGTCACTAATATGACATGTGGATTTAATCCGAGCGTTGCTTTCAAAAAATTTACTTTAAGTAAAAAGTGTTTCTCGGATTTTTCGAGACTTGTGCATTGTGCTTGTGACATTTATTTGTGTGCGTGAAACATGGTCTACTCAAATGCCAAGTTGCTTGACGACTGTCTGCAAAATGCACATCTAGCTGCCGCGAAATATTGAAGGCAGTTTCCGAACAGGCAAACGTTATCCTTTAGTTGGCAGCACTTGTGTATGCATTTCTTCTCAGAACACTCCCTAAAGTTGGCATTCCTGCGAAAGAATTGGCATTGTGAACTGTCCAAGTGAGTCAGCTGTAATTCATGCGTGCAACTTTCGAACATTTTATGCGTTTAAATTTGTAAAATATTGAAGGACTGTGTTTACTGGTGGTTTAATTCAGGAAAGGTAAGTGGAAAGATTGGATTCTTATAAGATTCCTGCTAAAGTATTAAATTTTATTATTTGGAGGTTAGGATGGGGGTGGCCAATTTTATCCATAAATGTGTGGGTTTGGGGAAAGTTGGTCACCACATGGCCATGGCGGCCTAGATACCTCGGTGCCAATGCATATTAACTACTTAATACTTATTTAACCTCAAATGGATGAATTACTTAAATACTTGTTTTGTTTTAGAATTATGGGGCGAGTGTACCATCGTAAAACGAACAGAGGTGCAGATGGAGAGCGTATACCTCTGAGGCTCTGAGTAGGGCTATCGAGGATATTAAAACTGGAAGAAAAAGTGCAAAAATAGCGGCAAAGGCATATAATATCCCCAGAACGATCTTAAGGCGTCGTTTACAAAATTCAGAGAGAAAAGGTCGCTTGGCGTCTGCTGGATGTGATGGTAGTAGGGCTACAGAGAATAACTTCAGAACATGAAAACTGCTTGGCAAATACACTAAAGGTCCTCGAGAAATAGGGGTTTGGCTTAACCTTTCAGCGGGCGCGCTCTTTAATTTACGTCATTCGGGTTTATCCAAGTTAATGATTTTTTCTTCATTTAAATGTGGGGATATTGCCATGAGGAATGGTTGCACGTAAATGATTGACAATACCAACCCTTCATTGATGCTGAAAATGTTTTCTTCTACAAACATATGATCGACAAACCGCATTTTAGAAGGATTCCTTCTTCTTTTCTCTTCTTCAACAGCCCAGCTCTTTTTGCGTAGGCAGCCTGTGAGTCATATTGAGAAATATATACCAATCAAAAACACATTTAGCTATGAAACTAACGATATAAATGCGAAAGACATGAGAGAAAATAATATTTGTAATACACTTACACATAATGGCGCGTGTCATAAAATGTTTGCTGAACTGAAACTTTACAAAATATCTGTTGATAACAAACACTCTTGGGCACACCCTTCCTCCTGGAGTTTAGAAAGAGATTGATCTAGGAATAGGTGGGTGCTCAGAACTCGCGGCTGAAGGATAAATGAAGGGAAGGCGATTTTGGGCATTTGTCGTAAATTTTATGACAGCGCGCCCGCTGAAAGGTTAACAAGAAATAACGTTTTGGCCGTTGTCGAGATCTACAGTAAAAAAATTAATTGAAAACAAGATTTAGGGATGACCGCCCTGGGGAAGATTGGTTTTTAGCGTTTGCGAAGAGGCATAAGCTATCGTTAAAAAAACCACAGGGAGTGGAATTTTCAAGGATGGATCAAACAAATCCCTTCATTATATACTCGTATTTCGATCTATTAGAAAATATTGTGGAAAGACTAGGATTAAATGATAAACAACATTTAATTTTTAATTTAGACGAATCAAGCTTTTGCCATGACCCATCCAAATTAAAAGTGGTGGGAGCCCAAGGTGTTAAAAGTACACCCGTATAATAAGCTCTCCGGCCCGAGAAAACATCCATACTGATATGCTGCTCGGCAGTAGAGGAAAAAATTCCCTCTCTCATTATTTTCAAGTGCAAAAACGTTCTCGAACACTGGCTGAATATAAATGATAACGACCGAACATTTTACACTGTGTCACAGCGTGGTTGGAAATTTTTTCGAAATGGTTCAAACAATGTTTCCTACCAACGCCCGCTTTTACTAATATATGACGGTCACTCAACGCATGTTTCAGTTAAGATTATAGAAGAGGCTTTAGTCAATAGAGTTACTATCATTAAACACCCTCCCCATACAGCTCATGTGCTTCAACCGTTAGGCGCTGCAGTATTTAAATCTTGAGCAAATTTGAGACAAAGGATACCCAAAGCAACGTTTGTTGCCCTCTTAAACAAGATCTAAGTTATCATAAATTTTCAGAGTAACAGGAAATTATTCGATTTGCAGAGATGCAATTAAGACCGAGATATTCAAGCCTGATGATTTAAAAGCATATGAGCACAAGAAGAAAAGTGATATATCTCAGAACAAGGAATCTAAAAAGCCAGCAACAGTAACCTCAAGTCCCAATCCTATGTTATCCACATGTGACAGTAGCTCCAATGTTATGTTGGTTTTTGAACAAAATGAATCTCAACACCTTCAAATGCCATGGCTACTAATTTCTCCTTCTCTAACGCTACCATCTCCAATAACACCTCCAATGTTATTTTTGCTTCTGATTACAACCAAAATGAAACTCAAACACATTCATATGTTCCGTCTACCAACTTATCGCCCTCTAGCACTTCTAACGACACCTCCAATGTTATGTTGATTTCCGATATGAGTTCTGAAGACAAAGAAAATGATGTACCAATATCAAGCAATACCATATCTAAAGGGTTTCAAAGTAAAGAAAACGAATGTTGTGAAATTTCCACAGATGGTTCAAGTTCAAAGGAGGCCCACTATCCCCTGCATAACATTATTCATATGGGAAATAAAGGGGTGTGGCCACTTCCCCCAAATTTTGGGGGAATTTTTTAAAAAACTATCCCACTAAATTGTAGGTGAGTATAATTTTTATTATATTGTCATTCCTTGCCCAAGTGCACAGAAAAAAATTTTGGTAAAATTAAAACAGTAAAAGTGGTCACATTAAGTCCACACGGATTCTGGTTAAATTAACCACTTTCGTTTTGGTAAAATTTGAATTTTTACACGGGCGTGTGTAGCATATTACACGCCTTTAGTGTAAAATTTACCATTTTCCGTGTACAAATTTCACGACATCTGGTGTTTCATAATACGGTTTTTACCCATATAGAGGGTGTTACTAAAAATATGGCAAAAATTCAAGTGGTTATTCCCTGGGTTATTTTAAGTTTATTTTGTTCCATTGACGATTTTAGGACAGCAGCCTTTTTTCGGCGATACACAGCGATAAAGGTTTATCGACAATTTTTTTTTATTTTTAAAATTATTATTCTAATAAAATATATTGCAATGCATAGACTCAATTGTTTAAAGTCGATAGCTAACATTCAAAATATTGTTTTGGTCGAAAAACCTTTAGGAATAGCCTTGTATATCTTCGAAACAAAAGCGTCTTTCAGAAAACCATCAAATGACAAAATATTCTTAAAGTAACCCATCGAAAAACCCCTTGAATTTTTGCCTTATATTTATTAAACACCCTGTATAAAATTAAAAATCAAAACTTGGATAAGAAGTACACCTACCATGGTGTAGGTAGTAGGTGCTTTTTGAGCTAGTCAATACTATGATAGGAGGTAGGATTTTTATAGAAAGTCACTTTAAAAATTTATTTATTAAACATTTTTTTAAATGTACAGACAGTTATTAAATACATGACTAACATATTTGAAATGCTTAAACTTTGTTATTTACTTGATATACTTGGTAGGGCTAATCACTCGATCTGGAAAAATCGAAGAATAGTGAATAATAATATTGTGCTAGGCAGTTGCTTACCTTTAGCACAGACCTATATAGCTTCGCTACAGACTGTGCCTCGCCGTATATTTTTAGGCGAACCCAAAAGGACGCCAAGTCCCTGGAGTTGGCATCCTTTGTGGGAATTCGTACAAATATTTCCACTACCGTCCCATAGAGGTCGCTGAGTTCTACATCTTTCCACTCGTCGTTGCCAAATGTCGCCTATCCGGCCCATTTTAGGGATAAAAATACATCTGCATACAAGCAGATGTATTATGTATATAAACACAGACCTATATAGCTTAGCTAAGCTATATACATCTGTGATATAAATAATATGTTCACAGAAAGAGGCAAGGAAGATGGAATTGGTAGGTAAGGATTTTTGAGATTCATATTGATGTACATATACTTACTTAAAATTGCCGGGAAAACTACACCCTGAAAATCTCAGAAGTAAAAAAATTGCCTGACCAAAAACTACCCCTTCCCACCCCCGAAATGTTTTTGGTCGGATCCTCGGCATTTTCAGCCAGAACGTTCAAAGTTTACCCAGACGCACCAATCCGCGGTTGAAAAAATTTACCTGACAAAACTACCCCCTGCATCCCTTTAGGGAAAAAAATTGATAACTCCATTGTTTATGGTCCGATTTTCGTCGTTTTCACAAGGATGTTAAAAAAAGTCAGTCTGAGAAATAAAAAAAACTGCCGGAAAAGAAACTACCCCTTCCCACCCCCGAAGTTGTTTTTGGTCGGATCCTCGCTATTCTTAGCAAGGTCGTTCAGAATGACTCCAGAAGCACCAATCCGCGGTTGAAAAAAATTGCCGGACAAAACTACCCCCTGCATCCCGTTAGGAAAAAAAAAATGATAACTCCATTGTTTATGGTCCTATTTTCGCCGTTTTCACAAGGATGTTAAAAAAAGTCAGTCTGAGAAATAAAAAAACCGCCGGAAAAAAACTACCCCTTCCCACCCCCGAAGTTGTTTTTGGTCGGATCCTCGCTATTCTTAGCAAGGTCGTTCAGAATGACTCCAGAAACACCAATCCGCGGTTGAAAAAAATTGCCGGACAAAACTACCCCCTGCATCCTGTTTGGAAAAAAAAATGATAACTCCATTGTTTATGGTCCGATTTTCGCCGTGTTCACAAGGATGTTAAAAAAAGTCAGTCTCAGAAATAAAAAAACCTGCCTTAAAAAAACTACCCCTTCCCACCCCCGAAGTTGTTTTTGATCGGAACCTCGCCATTTTTAGCAAGGGCGTTCAAAATTATTCCAGAAGCACCAATCCGCGGTTGAAAAAAATTACCGGACAAAACTACCCCCTGCATCCCCTTAGGAAAAAAAAATGATAACTCCATTGTTTATGGTCCGATTTTCGCCATTTTCACAAGGATGTTAAAAAAAAGTCGGTCTGAGAAATAAAAAAACTGCCGGAAAAAAAAACTACCCCTTCCCACCCCCGAAGTTCTTTTTGATCGGAACCTCGCCATTTTTAGCAAGGACTTTCAAAATTATTCCAGAAGCAACAATCCGCGGTTGAAAAAAATTGCCGGACAAAACTACCCCCTGCATCCCTTTAGGAAAAAAAAATGATAACTCCATTGTTTATGGTCCGATTTTCGTCGTTTTCACAAGGATGTTAAAAAAAGTCAGTCTGAGAAATAAAAAAACTGCCGGAAAAAAACTACCCCTTCCCACCCCCGAAGTTGTTTTTGGTCGGATCCTCGCTATTCTTAGCAAGGTCGTTCAGAATGACTCCAGAAACACCAATCCGCGGTTGAAAAAAATTGCCGGACAAAACTACCCCCTGCATCCCGTTTGGAAAAAAACGATAACTCCATTGTTTATGGTCCGATTTTCGCCGTGTTCACAAGGATGTTAAAAAAAGTCAGTCTCAGAAATAAAAAAACCTGCCGGAAAAAACCTACCCCTTCCCACCCCCGAAGTTGTTTTTGATCGGAACCTCGCCATTTTTTAGCAAGGGCGTTCAAAATTATTCCAGAAGCACCAATCCGCGGTTGAAAAAAATTGCCGGACAAAACTACCCCCTGCATCCCGTTAGGAAAAAAAATGATAACTCCATTGTTTATGGTCCGATTTTCGCCGTTTTCACAAGGATGTTAAAAAAAAGTCGGTCTGAGAAATAAAAAAACTGCCGGAAAAAAAAACTACCCCTTCCCACCCCCGAAGTTGTTTTTGATCGGAACCTCGCCATTTTTAGCAAGGACTTTCAAAATTATTCCAGAAGCAACAATCCGCGGTTGAAAAAAATTGCCGGACAAAACTACCCCCTGCATCCCTTTAGGAAAAAAATGATAACTCCATTGTTTATGGTCCGATTTTCGTCGTTTTCACAAGGATGTTAAAAAAAGTCAGTATGAGAAGTAAAAAAAAACTGCCGAAAAAAAAACTACCCCTTCCCACCCCCGAAGTTGTTTTTGGTCGGATCCTCGCTATTCTTAGCAAGGTCGTTCAGAATGACTCCAGAAACACCAATCAGTGGTTGAAAAAAATTGCCGGACAAAACTACCCCCTGCATCCCTTTAGGAAAAAAAAGATAAATCCATTGGATTTTCACCGTTTTCACAAGGACGTTCAAAAGAGTCTCAGAAGCATAAAAAACTGCCTGACAAAAAACTACCCCTTCCCACCGCCGAAGTTGTTTTTGGTCGAATCCTCGCCATTTTCAGCCAGAACGTTCAAAATTTACCCAGACGCACCAATCCGCGGTTGAAAAAATTTTCCGGACACAACTACCCCCTGCATCCCTTTAGGGAAAAAATTGATACCTCCATTATTTCTGGTCCGATTTTCGCCGTTTTCGCAAGAACGTTCAAAAGAGTCTCAGAAGCATAAAAAACTGCCTGACAAAAAACTACCCCTTCCCACCCCCGAAATTGTTTTTGGTCGAATCCTCGCCATTTTCAGCAAGGACGTTCCAAATAAGTAATCCCAAACGCACCAATTCGCGATTGAAAAAATTTGCCGGACAAAACTACCCCCTGCACCCCTTTACGAAAAAATATCATTACTGCATTTTTTCTGGTCCGATTGTCGCCTTTTCACAAGGATATTATAAAGTCTCAGAATTCAAAAACAAATTTTCAGACAAAAAAAACTAACCCTCCCCACCCCCAAGAGTCTTAACGAAGTTTCGTTTTACGAAAATCATAAAAGTTGAAATAACTTCTCAACAGTCAAACTTCGAATATCCCTAAATAGAGTCCCCTTTCCACTGGATTCGTTTGAATTACTGGCTCTGTGACACCCTGTATGTTATGCATTTTTCAGATTTTTCTCTGAAGTCCGCCATATTGAGAATTTAAGCTCCTTGGCCCGCACTTGATTCACCAGTTGCGCTTAAAATTCCTATTTTGTTTAACTTTGACACCCTGTAGCATGGAACTCCCTGTATATTTTTGTACAAATTTGGTATATGAGGGTTTTGATTTGTCCTGATTAAAGCAATAGTTGTGGCAGATTTTAAAAAAACGCTAAATGGCAGTTCTTTTAATTCTGAGACTTTTTGAACGTAGTTTTGAAAACGGCGAAAATCGAACCAGAAACAATATAGTTATAATTTTTTTCCTAAAGAAATGCAGGGGGTATTTTTCTCCGGCAAATTTTTTCAACCGTGGATTGGTGCTTCTGGAATCATTTTGAACGTACTTGCTAAGAATGGCGAGGATCCAACCAAAAACAACTTCGGGGGTGGGAAGGGGTAGTTATTTTCCGGCAGTTTTTTTTATTTCTGAGACTGACTTTTTTTAACATCCTTGTGAAAACGGCAAAAATCTGACCATAAACAATGGAGTTATCATTTTTTTTTCCCTAAAGGGATGCAGGGGTTAGTTTTGTCCGGCAATTTTTTTCAACCGTGGATTGGTGCTTCTGGAATAATTTTAAATGTCCTTGCTAAAAATGGCGAACTTCGGGGGTGGGAAGGGGTAGCTTTTTTCCGGCAGTTTTTTTTATTTCTGAGACTGACTTTTTTTAACATTCTTGTGAAAACGGCGAAAATCATTTATCTTTTTTTTTCCTAAAAGGATGCAGGGGGTAGTTTTTCCGGCAATTTTTTTCAACCGCGGATTGGTGGTTCTGGAGTCATTCTGAACGACCTTGATAAGAATAGCGAGGATCCGACCAAAAACAACTTCGGGGGTGGGAAGGGGTGTTTTTTTTTCCGGAACTTTTTTTTATTTCTCAGACTGACTTTTTTTAACTTCCTTGTGAAAACGACGAAAATCGGACCATAAACAATGGAGTTCTCATTTTTTTTCCTAAAGGGATGCAGGGGGTAGTTTTGTCCGCCAATTTTTTCAACCGCGGATTGGTGCTTCTAGAATAATTTTGAACGTCCTTGCTAAAAATGGCGAGGTTCCGATCAAAAACAACTTCAAGGGTGGGAAGGGGTACTTTTTTCCGGCAGTTTTTTTTATTTCTGAGACTGACTTTTTTTAACATCCTGGTGAAAACGGCGAAAATCGGACCAGAAACAATGGATTTATCTTTTTTTTTCTTCCTAAAGGGATGGAGGGGGTAGTTTTGTCCGGCAATTTTTTCAACCGCGGATTGGTGCTTCTGGAATAATTTTGAACGTCCTTGCTAAAAATGGCGATTATACGACCAAAAACAACTTCGGGGGTGGGAAGGGGTAGTTTTTTCCGGCAGTTTTTTTTTATTTCTGAGACTGACTTTTTTAACATCCTTGTGAAAACGGCGAAAATCGGAGCAGAAACAATGGAGTTATCATTTTTTCCCTAAAGGGATGCAGGGGGTAGTTTTGTCCGCCAATTTTTTTCAACCGCGGATTGGTGCTTCTGGAATAATTTTGAACGTCCTTGCTAAAAATGGCGATTATCCGACCAAAAACAACTTCGGGGGTGGGAAGGGGTAGTTTTTTCCGGCAGTTTTTTTTTTATTTCTGAGACTGACTTTTTTAGATCCTTGCGAAAACGGCGAAAATCGGACCAGAAACAATGGAGTTATCATTTTTTTCCCTAAAGGGATGCAGGGGGTAGTTTTGTCCGGCAATTTTTTTCATCCGCGGATTGGTGCTTCTGGAATAATTTTGAACGTCCTTGCTAAAAATGGCGAGGATCCGACCAAAAACAACTTCGAGGGTGGAAAGGGGTAGTTTTTTCCGGCAGTTTTTTTTTATTTCTGAGACTGACTTTTTTAACATCCTTGCGAAAACGGCGAAAATCGGACCAGAAACAATGGAACTATCATTTTTTTCCTTAAGGGATGCAGGGGGTAGTTTTGTCCGGCAATTTTTTTCAACCGCGGATTGGTGCTTCTGGAATAATTTTGAGAACGTCGTTGCTAAAAATGGCGAGGATCCGACCAAAAACAACTTCGGGGGTGGGAAGGGGTAGTTTTTTCCGGCAGTTTTTTTTTATTTCTGAGACTGACTTTTTTAACATCCTTGCGAAAACGGCGAAAATCGGACCAGAAACAATGGAACTATCATTTTTTTCCCTAAAGGGATGCAGGGGGTAGTTTTGTCCGGCAATTTTTTTCAACCGTGGATTGGTGCTTCTGGAATAATTTTAAATGTCCTTGCTAAAAATGGCGAGGTTCCGATCAAAAACAACTTCGGGGGTGGGAAGGGGTAGCTTTTTTCCGGCAGTTTTTTTTATTTCTGAGACTGGCTTTTTTTAACATTCTTGTGAAAACGGCGAAAATCATTTATCTTTTTTTTTCCTAAAAGGATGCAGGGGGTAGTTTTTCCGGCAATTTTTTTCAACCGCGGATTGGTGGTTCTGGAGTCATTCTGAACGACCTTGATAAGAATAGCGAGGATCCGACCAAAAACAACTTCGGGGGTGGGAAGGGGTGGTTTTTTTTCCGGAACTTTTTTTTATTTCTCAGACTGACTTTTTTTAACTTCCTTGTGAAAACGACGAAAATCGGACCATAAACAATGGAGTTCTCATTTTTTTTCCTAAAGGGATGCAGGGGGTAGTTTTGTCCGCCAATTTTTTTCAACCGCGGATTGGTGCTTCTAGAATAATTTTGAACGTCCTTGCTAAAAATGGCGAGGTTCCGATCAAAAACAACTTCAAGGGCGGGAAGGGGTACTTTTTTCCGGCAGTTTTTTTTATTTCTGAGACTGACTTTTTTTAACATCCTTGTGAAAACGGCGAAAATCGGACCAGAAACAATGGATTTATCTTTTTTTTTCTTCCTAAAGGGATGGAGGGGGTAGTTTTGTCCGGCAATTTTTTCAACCGCGGATTGGTGCTTCTGGAATAATTTTGAACGTCCTTGCTAAAAATGGCGATTATACGACCAAAAACAACTTCGGGGGTGGGAAGGGGTAGTTTTTTCCGGCAGTTTTTTTTTATTTCTGAGACTGACTTTTTTAACATCCTTGTGAAAACGGCGAAAATCGGAGCAGAAACAATGGAGTTATCATTTTTTCCCTAAAGGGATGCAGGGGGTAGTTTTGTCCGCCAATTTTTTTCAACCGCGGATTGGTGCTTCTGGAATAATTTTGAACGTCCTTGCTAAAAATGGCGATTATCCGACCAAAAACAACTTCGGGGGTGGGAAGGGGTAGTTTTTTCCGGCAGTTTTTTTTTATTTCTGAGACTGACTTTTTTAGATCCTTGCGAAAACGGCGAAAATCGGACCAGAAACAATGGAGTTATCATTTTTTTCCCTAAAGGGATGCAGGGGGTAGTTTTGTCCGGCAATTTTTTTCATCCGCGGATTGGTGCTTCTGGAATAATTTTGAACGTCCTTGCTAAAAATGGCGAGGATCCGACCAAAAACAACTTCGAGGGTGGAAAGGGGTAGTTTTTTCCGGCAGTTTTTTTTTTATTTCTGAGACTGACTTTTTTAACATCCTTGCGAAAACGGCGAAAATCGGACCAGAAACAATGGAACTATCATTTTTTTCCTTAAGGGATGCAGGGGGTAGTTTTGTCCGGCAATTTTTTTCAACCGCGGATTGGTGCTTCTGGAATAATTTTGAGAACGTCGTTGCTAAAAATGGCGAGGATCCGACCAAAAACAACTTCGGGGGTGGGAAGGGGTAGTTTTTTCCGGCAGTTTTTTTTTATTTCTGAGACTGACTTTTTTAACATCCTTGCGAAAACGGCGAAAATCGGACCAGAAACAATGGAACTATCATTTTTTTCCCTAAAGGGATGCAGGGGGTAGTTTTGTCCGGCAATTTTTTTCAACCGCGGATTGGTGCTTCTGGAATAATTTTGAACGTCCTTGCTAAAAATGGCGAGGATCTGACCAAAAACAACTTCGGGGATGGGAAGGGGTAGTTTTTTCCCGCAGTTTTTTATTTCTGATACTTTTTGAACGCCCTACTGGAGGTATGAAGTTATTTCGCTAAAGGGATGCAGGGAGTAGTTTTGGGCAGACAATTTTCTCCAATCGCGGATTGGTGCATCTGGAATAAATCTAATAATTTTTGAATTGTGGCTGCCGTATTATTAATACTCGTATACCGGCTATTTCTTCTATCACAGACCTATATAGCTTCTATCCACATGTTCTTGCACTGACAACGTTGCAGCGTTTTTTATGGGATAGGTGCTTTCAAGGCCACTGAATTATTGTCGTCAGGTCCGCCGATTATATTTTTATTCGAATTTCCCGCATGCGGCGCCCTCTATTGGTGCCAGCTCAAACAATTGGGTCCCCAGGCCCCAGGCACTGTCTGTAGCGAAGCTATATATGTCTGTGCCTTTAGGTATGTACTTAGAGCGTTGAGGGAAGGAATATATTCTCGACTCAACGGGTATAGTTAACACATCCGGACAAGTCCCAGCGGTGTCACACAAGGGATATTAATCAGGTTTTTTTATTTAGATTTGATTAGAACTATAATTTTCTTTCGAACCTATAGACAGAACAAGTCGCGCAGAAATGCAAGAAGAGACTGACTGAGGGAGGAGAAAATCCAATTATTCTGTTATTTTGACCTTGATCACAACACGGGCGGTGTTTAAAAAACACACGAATGGTGTAAATGAAACACGAATGGCACTAAAAAGACACGATCGGTGTTAAAAATAGTATCCATGATTATCACAACACTAGGAAATACCTAATAAAAACAATAATCATTTATCTACGCATGTAATCGCCCTGGAGTTTCACGAGTATTTCCTGATATTCTTCTGTTTTAAATCCCTCCAAACTGCTTAATTTTTATCCGCTTCCTAAGTATGTTTCTGATGTAATCTCTAATTAGCCATTTCCTAAGGCAACTGCATCGCCACCTATTGAGCGGCGGCTGAGGCTACTAGGCATTTGTGCTTCGCGCTTAGTGCCCTTGCTGTGTTTCCATGCTACTAATCACAGATGTCCTTCGGACCCAGTCTATCGAATAAAATTGTTCTTATACCATTTTTTTGCGTGCTTGGGGATTTTCGAATACCTACGTCGCCAGTTGAGATTCTAAGTTTCCGAGATTACAGTGGTTCGGCATAAATTTTGGGAAAGATATTTCCAAACGCCAGTAGGACCGATTCCGAGTGTTGTGTAACTCGTCCGGCTTGTTTTCCGGGAGTAATTCGCCTGCTGAGCATACCAGAAGTGCCGGAATTTGGCTTTCTTGTTTCACGGACTTCTAGCCGCCTTTTGCGGGATATATAATTTGCCGTAACCAGCCGTAAATATCTGATACATAGGGATCCACTATTTAATACACCTCATTCCATCCCGAGATTACATTTTGGGTAAGTTCAACTGTGAACATTTTATTCTTGGAGCTGTTTTTTTACACAGTGTTTTCTTTATAGAGCACCTACTCCAACGGTTTTGGTGCCGGAATTTCACGATAATTCAAGGACACTTGTTGATAAAAAAACCCTCATATCTCGAGGTAAGATTTATTTTTGTTTTTCAAGTCCCCATTTTGGTTTTAATTCCCAAATTAATTTATAGGTTTAGCCTATGAGTATAACTAAAATAGGTTTTCTATTTTAGGTTTTTTTTTGCCTATAAGTTCTTAATTACGGCCTACGAATTTTTCTTGTTTTGGATTTGAGTTTGGAGCGTGGCCTTGATGATTCACTAACAGCGAAGACCGGGCGATTTTCTTCTTGGAGCGCACATTGTCCTTGACTGTTCTAAGAGGGGTTTGGAGAACCTTCGCCCAGAAACATCGCAGTTTTGAAGACTCAACTTGCAGCTAAGTTTTGCATGTTTACCATTTTTACATTTATCGTGCCTGGACTAGTAAAACTAATTTGATTTACGTGTACAATCGAAAGCGTAGGCTGCTACTGCTTACCTTCCTTTTATTATTGCGTACGTTGTGTTATTTCTGCGTACGTCTTGATTATTATTGCGTATATTATGTCGTGTCAACTCTTGCGGGGTTGTGATTAGTTATTGCAACGTCCTGACTATTATTATTATTTTTTTTTTGTGAACTGAACGTGTACACGCTCGGGGGTTTATGATACTATACGCTTGTTTTACTATACAGCACGTACCATTTTAATTATTAATATAGCTGGTGAATCTGAAAGGCATAGCTTTGAAGTTATGACTAGTAATTATTGTTTATAACTATGAGAGTATTTAGTGCCATTGGAGTAAATCTTATTGATATTTTTGAATTCAGTTTTTATTTACATACGAAGGATTTTCCTAGTTTGGACTTAAAAGTAATTGTTTGAGGTGTAGAGCGCACAAACTAGGTGGCGCCTATTATTAAAAAAATCTTTTATTTCCCACGCCCGTCTCCACTGTTAGCTGGCGGCCGCTCGATACTCACCAACCAAGAATTGAGGTAGGTAATTTGAATTTATCTTGGATTTATTTTTCTTACCATCGCGTTACGTATTGAAGGTAACAATGTGGTTTTAGAAACACACACCGTGTATTTTCAACACCCGCTCGTGTATTTTTTACATCAGAAGGCATTTACTGTGGAAAAAAATAGATTTACCAAAAGCAAGTTGGTAAAAATAATCCATTTTAACGAAATTTGGTGTATAAATTTACACGAGAAAAGTTTACCAGCAGTTTTTTATGCTTTACACGGGCAATTTTTTTACTGTGTGGTTAGGCTTACCACCTAAATAAAAAGAAATTATATTTTTTATACTAACTAGAAAATCTACACAAGTCAACTTGGAATGTTGTAAAATGGGGTCCAACTTACCCCACTTAATAAATAATAATAATAAATTTTATTGACTTCGTGAAAATTACATACATTTATAGCGATAATCGTTATGTATACACCTAAGCAATAATGCTTGTGCGTGTATATCCACGAGGTAGCCGTTTTTAAACTATCTAAAAATATATTTATAAGGCATGAGACAAAGTATCTACTTACTAGGTATCCCTCTTAAAAGGGAAAAAACTAAGAAAAGAAAAGCGGATGCGGTGGATGATGGCGGGCGCAGTATATTAACGTAACGCAATTTTAAAATAAAATAATAATAATAAATAATAATAATAATATCGATAGTTTTTAGGCGGATGGTGAAAGTACTTTTACAAATTCATGTTTGTTAAGTTGTAGATGTTGGGAAACTTTCTTGTAGAATAGACTGGGACTATACAATTGTTTTAAAGTCACTGGAAGTAAATTGTAAAACTTAGGTGCAAAGTATGACACGAATCTTTGTGTTGAGGTATGTAGCATTCGAGGGACAGTCACTCGCCCAGCAAGCACTCCTCGCGTAGGATGCAAGTGTCCGTCTGCCAGCAAGGCAAGCTGATCCTTATTTTTATAACAATACATCAATACAGTCCTTACATACAATAACGCTACATCCAAAACACCAAATTCAGAGAATAAAAGTTCTGTGGGATACCTTTTTTCTTTGCCAATAATAGTCTTAATGATCATTCGTTGAGTGACTTTTAAGACCTCAACACTGGTAGTGTAGGCACCCCCCCAAACGAGCATCCCGTACCTTAAAATAGATTCAAAAAAAGCGTAATACAGTGTTTTTAAGGTATGCACCAGCATGAAGTTTCTAATGTAATAAAAACTGTAAGTTAGTTTACGCAATTTTTTATTTAATTCAACAAGCTGTTTAGTCCATTTGAGATTTCGATCTAAATAAATGCCCAAATATTTTATGTCAGTAACAATTCTAAGTTTATTTGAACAACTACATTTTGTTTGGTCCATACTTTTTATTACATAGTTATAATCATGCACTTTTAGGTTATCAGAGGTTGGAAGATACATATCGTACAAACTAAAATACATAACAGAGGTCTTATTCAAGTTTAAAGTAAGTTTATTTTGTTTTAGCCATTGACCAATCCGGGCAAATTCTGTTGAGGCGATATTGGATACCTCATTCCAATATTTTCCTTGCACCAGAAGAACAGTGTCATCGGCATAGGACACTAATTTACCATTTATTTTCTGAGCTAAGAGATCATTTATATAAATTAAGAACATTAATGGCCCAATCACACTACCCTGCGGGACACCAATATTAGAAATGTCAAAATCACTGAGTAGGTTATTAATTTTAACACACTGCTTTCGGTTTTCTAAATAATTTTGAAAAAGTTTATTTGGAATTCCTCGTATGCCATAGTTGTTCATTTTTTCTACTAGTATGCTGTGATCAACCGTGTCAAACGCCTTTGACAGATCTAGAAAAACAGCTATCGGGTTAGAGTTATTATCTATGGCTTCATAAAGAAATTTTGTTGCGGAAAATAATGCGTCGTCCGTGCTCATTCCCTCCCTAAATCCAAATTGATTTGTCGACAAGATGCTATTATGTTGGAGATGCTTAATCAATCTAGTTTTCATACACATTTCAATGAGTTTTGCAAAATTATTTATAACGGAAATAGGTCGGTAATTATTCATTATTAGTTTATCACCACTTTTGTGAACTGGCGTTACCACAGACATTTTTAGCGAATTGGGGAATATCCCAGTAGAGAAGCTTAGGTTAAACAAAAATGCCAACGGTTCACGGATAAACGCACTAATGCTTTTTATGGTCACTGCGGATACCCCGTCTATTCCCGAGCTTGAGCCATTCTTCAGTTTGTATATATTTTCCTTTATTTCATCAGATGAAACAGGTGTTAAAAACATATTGGATGTACTATAATTAACTTTGTCATTCATAAGCTTTTCAAAAGCTTGACCTTATTCAATTAATAAAAAAGACATGTAATAATATGTAGGTACATACTTACACCTAATAAGAATTATTGAAAGTCTTAATTACCTTCATATATTTTGCACTGTTTTTACTAATGTGATAGCTGGTTATGTTTTAATGGCAATGTAAACAGTATTCTAACGTCGATTCAAACTCAAAACATGAAAACTATACATTTTCCAAAAATGAAAAACAGACAAACAATATAAAAAAAAATATGTTGGCAACTACAAAATTATTTAACGTTCAATTGAAAATACATCATCTGTTTTTTAACAGCCACAATAGTCACATTTGGACGGACGAAAACCCGCACGCAGTTCGCCGCTTTAATTTCCAACGCCGATTGGCAGTTAATGTCTGGGCCGGTGTGTATGGAGACCGTCTGATTGGGCCGTATTTATTGTCACAACACTTAAACGAGGTTCGGTATTTGGACTTTTTGACAAATACCCTATTTAAATAACTGCCACTTGCGATCCTCCGCGACATGTAGTTTGTGCTCGATGGGGCCCCAGCACATTTTGCACGGCCAGTCCGTAGATTTTTGGACCAGCACTGTCCGGATCGCTGGATTGGTAGAGGCGGGCCTGTACCATGGCCAGCGCGACCCTCGGACTTTTGTGTTTGGGGGTACATGAAATTCATCATGTACGAAACTAAAGTTGAAAGCGGGCAACAGTTACGTGCGCAAATTGAACATGCTGCCGTTCGAATCCGCAATAATCCCGTATTATTTGCGCGTATTCGTGGATCGCTTACGAACAGAATTAACTTATGCGTTCGAGTTAATGGTGGTATTTTCGAGCCTCTCCTCTAGTGCGTTTTGGTGCGTGTTTCACATTTTGTGCTAAGTTTTACATTTGGTTTACTATTACAGTATTCCTGGCGGGAGGAATCCACCTGGTCGTGATCGTTGAGCCGAGTACCTCCGCTGAGAGAAACCAATAGTTTCCTATGCAACGCCCTAATTACTGTCCAACGTATTTTTGGATATAAGAAAGGGAAAAATATATTTTTTGTTCCCCAAAAATTTAAAAACTCCAGAAAAATTATTAATCTTTTCGGTTTTCTCAACAAATTTACGATATGAAGCACCGTTATTAATTAGGGGCTCAAATGCAAATATTTTCTTTTTTTTTTTTGTTGATTTTAGAATTTTTATATTTCGGAACCGATGCACAAAGAAAATATCCTTGCACTTCACATTTCAGAAATTTGATAATTTTTTTCCTAAAACCGAAATTTTTACCGAAATCGAAAATATTCATAAACAAAAAAGGTTTGTCCTGTTTCCAAGACGAGAAAAAGGAAAACGCCCTGTATGAAATCACCCAACTAGCCCTAATGCAACGATATAAAAAAGCGACCAAACCAAAATGTGCGGAAGCTGTGTGTGTTCTCTACTGTATAAGACAAGGTACAAGTAAATGTATTGTGAAGGGAGAGTATCATTAACCACGCAAACGGGAACTCGTGCTTTCGCTATTGGTATTTACCGAGCCACTAATAAGTCTATTAATTAATTTTAGCGCCAATTATATATATTTTCCAGATCTGTTTGGAGTATTCAAATATTGTGTTTATTAAGTGAGGACCTACAAATTCTCAACGCCGCATCGTTTCTCTTCTAAGAAAGATGAGAAAGTGTTCAGGGGCGGTCGTTACTTCAAGCGTTACCGTAAGATACAGGGGAAAAATCGGATTATAAAAGCATTAACAAGAAGGTACAATAATAAGTGGAAATTATTATCTTCGCACTGGTGCCGCCAAATGCGTCGCTGTAGGTATACACCATTTTGTCATACCGGCGATATAATTTAAAGGCATAGCTGTCTTTTGAAACCACCTTGTGTTTTTTTTATTACACGGTCTTTTCTTTGCATTATTTCTTAGCTTGTACTTTCGTTTCATTTTATGACGAAGTTATGGAAAAATCAGGAAAATTTGTTCATCATGGTGCTATTATTCTGTTCCATTTACGACGGGATATTTTCATTTTTAACTTCCAGCATTTTCTCTTGACAAGAGGCTTCAGTCCCCTACGGTGGCATTTGCAGGACAAAAGAAACGTATCAAACTGCAAAACTCTTTTCAAGTTTGCTTGTAATTACGTAGGTACCTAATTACTTACGATGACATTTGAGCTAAATGATAATATTTCGCTAACACTATTTTAGAAACTACACATTCGAGAGTAGGTAAGGATGGCTTTCGGCCAAGGCCAATCAAAATCTCTTTAGCGGCGTATTAGCGCGGTAGGCTAAACCAGCCCAAGTAGCTAAATAATTGCTTCATGAGACTGAACTATTATACAAGTATTTTCTAATGCTGAATTAAGGAGTAGTTTATCATTTAATGAGTTTTTTTTGCAAAATTTTTTTGTTTGTAGAATAACGTTTTTATAATCATATCGTATAATTGTTTATACAACTCACATTGTAAAATGAAACTTGATTTCGGCTTAAAATATTGTTTAACATTTTTAAAGCGCATTATAAGACCTCTTCAAAAACATTTTAAAACTGTGTTTTAAGTGCTTTTTAGTGTTTATATTCTTTCTGTATAATACATTTAATTTTTGAGTTACAAACAATTTTGTAAAAGATGTACATTTGTAGAAGCAATAAATGTAAAAATAAATCTTTTATTTTCTTCGCACAATTTTTACTCTGATCTAAGCCGTGGATTTCTTGTGGCGATCATTGCTTGATTATCAATATTTTAAAAGTACTGCTCCCAGTTAACATCGAAAACATGGCTGAACTGGCTCCAACACTTCACCAAGTGCGTAGGCGTGACCTTTTTATTTTGTGACAGTCAACGTATGGACAGGAGACAAAGTCCGATTCCATCTGAAACTGTCGGCTTGCGGCTGGCTGGTGGAACATGGTTGACTTTTGATTGTCTTTTCGTTGACTTTTAGTTGTATGAGTTCAGACTGTAGAACTAGTCAGGTTTTTTGACTATACATATACAAATCAAAGTTGGGTTCGCAAGGAGAAATTAGTCGGACGGTGGAGGTTAGGCTGTGGCCAAGACGTTAGTCGGGTGTGGCTACATTTTAAAGCACTTGGGGAAATGGGATAAAACCACAGATAGCGCTATACGCGCTACAAATGGCTCGTTAGCATTGCGCTTGTAAAATATGTATATGTCTATCGAATCTTGTTCCACTTTGGCTTAATAGAGGACGCGCGGATGTCATATAAGTATTATTTTAAAGGGATCGGACTCCTCCCAAGGCAACGGCACGCGACCGTCTCTTGCTAACGCTGTTGACGAATCGTCTGGGCCACACCGCGATCGACGAGAGATTGTAGGATTCCACTGATTCCGAGGCTTCGTCTTGATCCATCCAAGGCCCCCATCACCAAAAGTGCATAATATTTCATTGTAGGTCACAGATTGGAAATAGAGCAGTTAAGTCCTCAAGAAACAATAGATGACTTGACAGTCAATGCTCAATTTGACATTGTCTTTTGCACTAGTAGAATTTGTAACGGAATTTTTTGTTAAAACTCCGTTACTACGTTTTTAAATAATTATTAACAACCTAGCACACAGGTTTGAGTATTTTGTTGTGAAATCGCAGGTTCGAATTTGATTCAGTCGAATATCAGTTCACTAAACTTGTTTTGTGATATCGATTTTTGGTGTGACGTAGTGAATACGAAAACATCCGTTCAGATCCAAGGTACGTTGAACCTTAGAGTACACTGTAGCACATGTGGTAGTTCGTTCGGTTTGGTTCGCCTAGATCCAGGTTAGCGCTTAGATTCTGGTGGTCTGTTCGGATACCCTGGGTTTGTTCCACTAACCAGTGTCCATCCGTGTACTCAGAATTTTAATTCAAAGATCCTAACCGTATTATTCTACTTAAATTTGCATGAAATTACACGAAAATTATTATCCAGAATCAGCTCTGAAAATAAGCTGCTCTCAGTGAACTTAATATAGTAAATAAAGAATAATAAATAATATAATAAAAAATAAAAAAATATAATAAATAAAAATATAATAATATAATAAATAAAGAAAGTATACGTTATCAAACTTGACCAGAATTATTTCAAAACGTTAAAGATATTACAAGAACAGAGGTCCTCCGTCAGGTATCGGCCCACTATGTGCATTGAATGTGAATGGTACCGCCGCACTGCTATAAGACAAACTCAAATGAAAACCGCAAAAGGCACAAACTTGAACCACACCGGGCAGGACAAAGAAAGCTACGTCTATTTCTTGGGGTAAAGGTGCTATGAAAGCGTAGAGATTAACTCTAGCCAGAAATACACGTGCAACGGAGTGAGCTGCAGGTGAGTTTTAAATATGGATTTAACCAAAAAAATATCAAGATAATTTCAAAAACTCACCTGCAACGTGTGCTCCACTCCTGTCCTGTGCCTCGTTCCAAGAAAGTGGAAAATGCCAAATTCCCACGCCACGCTGCAATCTCGACCTATCCAAGGGTCGGCAACTATAACCTCGAAAATTCCAAAATGCGGGACGGCCGTTCACATGAAAATGAAAAAATACACCGTTAGTCGGGTACAGCAAATTAATCTACACAACAAATGCACATAATAGAATCGAAAAAATAGCCTCAGGCAGGCGATAAAGTTAGATAAAAAAGAATCTTGAAAAACCTGAGGTTATTTTTATACCTGACATACACTTGTCCCTTGGAGATCGGAAAGATAGAGAGAGCTAGTGGCAGCCGACACTTGGTTTTATAGCGTCTCACAGAATAATACGGTTAGGATCTTTGAATTAAAATTCTGCGTACACGGATGGACACTGGTTAGTGGAACAAACCCAGGGTATCCGAACGACCACCAGAATCTAAGCGCTAACCTGGATCTAGGCGAACCAAATCGAACGAACTACCACATGTGCTACAGTGTACTCTAAGGTTCAATCTACCTTGGATCTGAACGGATGTTTTCGTATTCACTACGTCACACCAAAAATCGATATCACAAAACAAGTTTAGTGAACTGATATTCGACTGAATCAAATTCGAACCTGCGATTTCACAACAAAATACTCAAACCTGTGTGCAAGGTTGTTAATAATTATTTAAAAACGTAGTAACGGAGTTTTAACAAAAAATTCCGTTACAAATTTGAAGGTATTGTACATTGTACAAGTGATGCAAGGAACAACAAAAGCAATGTATGCATGAACAATTTTAAATTTCAATTTTTTTTTAAATATTATCCTATAGGTCACCCATTAATCCCATTACCTTCCTTTTGTTTTGGAGTGTGTACAAAATATGACTTACTAAATCACTTGTTGAAATTATTTCAACAAAATTTTAAAACTTTGATTTTAATTTGGTCTTTTTTTTTCAGATTCTGACCCCTATTTGACAATGCATGGATATGAATATGGTAAGTTATAGATATCTAATATTAATTGGAAAATTTAGAAGTGTCACAATGTATGATATGGGATACTAGGATGCGGCAGCTTGTCATGTCCACCGTTTAGAGAGGTTACAAGAAAATATTTTAAAATTGATGCACGAAATAAAGTTATGCTTACCTAAAAAATTTTGTTGTTATGAATATATCTCAAACAGAAAATTAATTTCTTGTGTTACGTTAGAGCTTAAATACCCCAAAGAATTTTACGAACAAGTTTAATACGTATAAAAAGTAAAACGTATAAAACGTAACACGTATAGGTAGAACGTAAAACGTATAAAAGGTATACAACGTAAAACGTATAAAACGTAAAAAGTCTAAAACATACACACTAGTAGTTGATTGTGTGTACACCAAATATGATATAAAAAAACTTTTGGTGAAAAGTGTTATTGCTTCTTGTCTCTATGGTCTCAAATTCAATTTTGAAAAATGCACACGTATGTAGAATTACACTGAAAGCACTTTTTATTAATATCCGTTTTCGATATTTCCTGCCAAAAAATGTTTGTCTATTTTTTCCAAAATGACAAATTTTACAGATAACTGGTGCGCCGCATAACCTTCAGATATTAAAAAATTGTAGTAGTAAAAAATGACCCATATTATGATGTCAACTTGCCTCGACACACTGTATAACTTCTCAACCGCTGAGTATAGAGAAAAATGGTATTTGGAAAATAATTAGGTATTTACATTGTTGTAACCTCAAAAATATTCAAATTCAAGCACCTAACCCAAATTTAAAAAGAAAGCAAGGCCCCGTTAGAATTTATCTCTTTTCACCTCCCTATTAAACATTTAAGAAATCAAAATAAACAAATAGGAGAAATAGCATTTTTAAATGATAAAAAACTATTTATATATTGGGTTTGTTCCAACCACAATTCTGAACCGATTCTCAGCAATCTAATTGGTTGAAAGCAGTTCTGAAATTACTTTTCTGCATTCTGACTCGCTATAACTGGTTCAAAACTATTGTTGGAGCAAAGCTATTATCTAATTACCAATATTTTTATGAGAAACCAACGTACAATGGCGTTTTTTTTACCTTAAAACCCACGAAGTCACGTGATGAAGAATATTATAATTCATTCCGCATTCCGAGACCCAATTTTTACCATTCCAATAATTGAAAATTGTTTAAACACTTATATTAATCTAATTATATTCATTTTAAAAGACTCAGGAAGATACCATGTTATTAAATCATATCCTTTTCCGAATAAAATTATACTAACTGTCAAACTAATAGCAATTAACTACCATATATAAACCCGAAATCACTTTATAGTATTTATATTCAGAGTAAAATTGATTTAAAACCTAGAATTTGCAATTTATTAGCTAAAACATTCAAAAATCATGCGTATAAACTAAACTTTTCTAATAATTTCATAAACGATATAATTGAGAGAGATCGTCAACAAAAACTATTAAAAGACATGCCATAGAGGTATTTATAAATGAAACCTTATTAGCTTTGAAGAAATTGTACTATTAGCTTAATATGAAGAATAATATTACAGAATATATTAATAAATGCGAATATTGTACTACTAAATATGATAGGAATCGCCTAAAATAAAATTTGGCTTAACTACAACTCCTTCACAACCTTTTTAACTTTAGAACCCTTTAGAATCATGCAATTCTGATAAAATTGATGGAATTTTTAACTTTATATCACACTTTAGAATACTTACCAAAATCAATATAACATGTGATAATGGTACTGAGTTCAAAACATGCCTTCTTATTGACTTTTGTAAACTTCATAATACGAATTTATATTTTACTACACCCGATACCTCGAATAGTAACTGTCCCGTAGAAAGATTACATAATAATTTACTTGATAGTATAGGCATTCTTAAACGTAATCACCCTGAGGCAAATATAAAACAATTAATGCAGTATGCAATCTTAGGTTACAATGTTTTAGTAAAGGACATTTTCCAGATATAGTTAAACTTGGCGTGATAAAACCAGTACTAAAAACAGGCAAAAAAAAATTATCCGAAGTCCGAATGGTGAAATTTCTTAATAAGTATAATGTTATATCGGCAAATCAGTTTGGATTTAGAACAGGGCTGTTCACTGATGATGCTGTAAAAACTCTAGTTGCTGATATTTGCAAGTGCATGGATGGAAATACCCCTACGTTGGGTGTCTTTCTCGATCTTACAAACGCATTTGATACAGTCTGTCAAGAACATTATTTGTTTCTTAAGTTCCAGGCGTATGGATTAGGGGGAAATATTTACCAGCTCATAAAAAGTTATCTCACTGATAGGACTGTTGACATAAATAATTATTACAGTGATCCTATTGCAGTAACCGTTGGAGTCCCACAATATAGGGATATAGATAAATAGCTTGTTGGAATTAAATACTACTTGAAAGATTTTAAGTTTCGCTGATGACACTACAATTTTATATAAAGGTACTACTTGGCATGATCTGAAACTAGCAGCAGAAAATGACTTGAGAAAAATCACAGATTGGGTACAATACAACAGACTGACATTGAACGGTACCAAAACAGATTACCTACCATTTACATCATATTCAAATAAATTACCTAACTTGGGAACATTAAATGTAGGGCCTGTCAAAAAAGTCCCAGAAGCAATTTCAGTGAAATATCGAGGCATTACTATGGAGAGGCACCTCCGATGCAATTTCCAACAGATTCAAGTATCTAAAGGAATATCTGGATGTGCAACACCTTCGCACCTTTTATTTGACACTTGTGCAGTCACAGTTGATGTATGGTATAGTTGGGTGGGGTGGAGTTATAGAAACTAATTTGCGAAAACTACTCAAAAGTGGATATTGAAAATCATTTACCAAAAGTCATCTACTTATCCCAGTGATTTACTATTCTCTCAGAGTAAAATCGTGGATGTTAGACAACTATTTGCCCTTAAACTAATTATTTTGATACACCGCACACCCAGGAAAAATCTAAGTTGGCAATTTACAGCATGTGTATCAAACAAGAAAAAAATATATGAATCTATTTGTTCCCAGATGCGAAAAATCGATAGGATAGAGGTGTTGGGAATATCTTGTCCAACATTTTATTCCCTAGTTCCTGAAAACATAAGAAAAAGTAACAAATATTTTGCATTTAAAACTAACATTAAGAAATGGCTCCAAAAGTGTCATACCTATATAGTGTATATTGTGGGATAAACATTTGACAAGACTTTACCTGGATAAAACAATCCCTCAAATTTTGAGTTGTAGTTACCTACTAGTAGTTGTAGCACCTAGATTAGAATACTTGATGTTTTATTTTGTTTTATTTTTAACATAAATCCTCCACCACGTATAAGCAAAACTGTTGCTTCAATGGATTTGTTGTGTTTATTGTTAATACTTGGAACTGTAAATTGTATCTTTCTCAGTTAATAAACACTATATTATTATTATTAATAACTGCATTCATAGCACGACGAAACATAGTCGTTTTGATATTATTAACGGTCTCACCAGTGCCCTCGATCCATTAGATATCACAGATTAAATTATTTTAAATCAGTACATACATGAACGAAGAAATAAATTAAAAATAATTTTCGATAAAACTAATGAGGTTTCAGTAAGTGATAAATGTAAACAAAGCGCAAAGCATAATAAAGATAGGGAGGAACCGCAAAATTATGAACTTGCTACTATACAATTTCAGAAAAATTAAGCGCCACTAAGGCATAAAACTAAACCAAAACACGTGAAAGCCCAAATTAAGGAAGACAAGACTTTAGATGACAAAATTATTCATATAACAATGTAACGAATGTAAACCCTTGTTTACAGGATGTTGACATTGACAATGACTCAATTCCTTTCTGCCGTTATATGCCATGACGACGACATTATTTATGTTGACCCCGAGAATGACAGCGACAAATGAAATGACTGTTAAACCGATGAAAACCCTTTTATTACCCTTTCATTTAGGAGACACAAAAATTATAGAAACTGAACACAATTTTATTCATTATATTAGAGTTAAACCTATAGTTTTTCGGCTTAATAATATTCGTAAAATCTATAGCATAATGAAGTTCTTCTTTAGACAAGAATAATATATCAGAAATTGTTACTAATTCGTATTCTAACGTTTTATGCAGGGTGCAGCTCGAAGACCGTGCATTAAAAGTATCTGGCGAACTAAACGGAATAAAAGTCTGAAAATTTGCATACTTAGGTTATCGGACCCGGCCACTTCAACTAAAATATTTTCAACGTTCTGTAACTTCCGGTTATACCGGAAGTTGGCGGCAACGACCTTATTTCAAATAGAATACCCTGTATATTATTACATATGAAGATTCCTTGCTTAATTTTAATGTCAGTTTGTTTGGTAAACTGCATACTTAAACATAATAATTTCTGAGATATTCAACCTTTGTGAAGTTTTTGACAATTGCGGGAGTTGGTAAAATTCTCCTTAACATCAAGACAGATGCAAAAAATCAAATTTTGTCCACGCTTTATGATAGTTGGAAGGTTGGTTGCTACTAAGTCGTTTTCATATTGATTATACAGGGTGATCTAATATTAGTCCCCAACGATCTTATGAAAAAATATCAAAAACTCACTTTTTAAAATGGGACACCCCTATAAATAGTAATAAAATTGAACTCCCTACTAAATTTTATGTCCCCTTTGTCTAAACAACTATACATACTTAAAGTCAATAGTTTTGCCTCTATTTGCATTTTTTTTCCAATTATTCTTGGCTAAGGCATACCATCCAGAGTGCTTTGGAAATTAAATAACGAATATTTTGATAAACACATTTTTATCTACACTTACAAAGAAAAGATGTTTCTCATACGTACCCAAATATTATTTAAAATAGTGGAAACATTTTAGATTTAAACTGACATGCCGCTCTTGTTGACAATTTGAAGTTGAATTACCAAGACGCCTTGAAAAAAAAAAAACAGAAAAGCACTGTGACATGACAGATACGTTACCACTACCAAAGAAAACTTGCAGGGTAGAGTACGGGTCGCGTTCCAGAACATTAACGACATCTCAATTTACCTAACTTGCTAAGCATAATAACGTTTTAAGGAGAGTGACTGCATATGCTTAGGGCAAAACGGTAGAGTTCTTGAGCATTCACTCTTTTGAATATTCGGTATGTTGTGAGTTAAAAAAAATGTGTGTGCCAAAATATTCGTTATTTAGTTGCCAAAGCACTCTGGATGGTATGTCTCAGCCGAGAATAATTGGAAAAAAAATGCAAATAGATGCAAAACTATTGATTATAATTATGTAGTTGTTTAGACAAAGGAGACATGAAATTTAGTAGTAGAGTTCAATTTTAATACTATTTATAGGGCTTTCCATTTGAAAAAAAATACGTTTTTGATATTTTCCATAAGATAGTTGGAGACTACTCTGCATAATCAATATGAAAATTTAAATTTTTGCATCTGTCTTGATGTTCGGGAGAATTTTAACAACTTCCGCAAATGTCAAAAATTTAAAAAAGTTGAATATCTCAAACATTATCAGGTTTAAGTATGCAGTTTGTTAGAAAAACTGGCATTAAAATTTATGAAAGAATCCGAATATGTGATAATATATAGGGTGTTATATTTTAAATAAGGAAGTCGTCAACTTCCGGTATAACCGGAAGTTGCAGAAAGTTAAAAATATTTTAATTCAAGTGGCCGTGTCTGATAACCTAAGCGTGCGAATTAAATTTAAAAAAATAATTTCTTATTATCATATTGCTGGAATTCAGGTTAACTTTAATAATTATAAAATTATATATGCTGTTCATTTTCTAATTTTCTTGCATGAAAAATTCCAGTCAAATCGATTATTCCCCATCCAATTAAAAATTCAATTCTCCTCCCGAGTCACCCTCACCTTATATACTTCGCTCAAACAATAAACAGTTCGAGAATGAAGAATGCCCGAAGAGAAAAAATCTGTATATTTGTCAAAATTTACTCACGCCACTCTCAAACGAATGCATCATTTCCATGATAAAAGAAGAAGAAGGCAAGTTTTTTTCATGTACAAGCAATTAACAGTATGTTATTGCTATTGTTGCTGAAGAGATATTAAAAATTTCAACGAAGTGTCAGAATTATCAGGGAACCAAATTTAATTCACTTACCCGAAAATTGTGAAATCAAAACCAAAGATTTCCAGTTTATTAACAAAAATGAAGAAATCAAAGGTGAACTATTTACATTACCCGAAAGTCAAGTCAATAAAACAACCTCAACTTTAATTACCTATGAGCGAAACCACTTCAACCTCAAGCAATTAATTTAGAGAACATTCATAATTTACAAGAAAAGTCTACACTTCTGCAAGTTCCCGATATTCAGAAGATCCACATCCTAAGATACGGATTTGCTACTAGCATCGTCATAATTTTATTAATTATTGTATACATCACATGGAAAACGTATCAAAGTAGATTTGGGGGGGAGTATACAAATAGATGCAAAACTATTGGTGTATCTCCACCATATATATATATATATATATATATATATATATATATATATATATATATATATATATATATATATATATATATAATAAGGATGTAAGATTAGCGAGTGTAAATGTAACAATTACAAAAAAAGGTGATAATATATATATATATATATATATATTATCACCTTTTCTTGTAATTGTTACATTTACACTCGCTAATCTTACATCCTTATTATATATATATATATATATATTGTATGTGCTGTTGGCTCCTGCCTGGACTTCATTTGTTGCTTCCCAAATCATGCCTATCTTTTGATTTGGTTAATGTTACACCGTACTGATGATTGCCAAATAGCATGAAACACGTGTATGCGGTTACTAGTTTTTTCTTTTTGTTAACTTTGAGTGTTTGCCCATTATCACCTTTTCTTGTAATTATTACATTTACACTCGCTAATCTTACATCCTTATTATATATATATATATATATATATTTATATATATATATATATATATATATATATATATATATATATATATAATATTTACATGTAATAATGGTAGATACCTTTATTTGTTAAAAAATGTAAAAGTAGGCATATAAAAAATAATCAATAAATAACAACGAATGTCAGACATTTAAAAAACATCATCAAAAGTATTTAAGAAGAAAAGAGGACAAGTTAAGTTAAAAAAAGTGAAAGAAAAGATGAAAACGCAGAAACACCTTTCCAGATTGATATTTTCCTCTAAGGGTGGAGGAGTTATGCCCCTAGGTTGATAGTTAAACAAATGTAAGGAGTTTATTAGCGTTTTTAACCTGTACTCGGCGAGCACTACAACAAGAAAAAAGCGTTCGGTCCGCGTCGTTGCCAAATCTATTACGCTTGCCCCAATTTTCCTTCTATGCAACCAGGCTTAGTACATAATTTAATATATTTTCAACATGTGTATTTTAATATTACCAATTATAATATGATATATTATATAATGAAGAGATAATATTAACATAATTATATATCTGTGATGACTTTGCTCTATTTACATTGTAAGAAATAAGTGCTTTCATTATTTGTCACATTAGGGAAGTTGCAACTCTGCAGAAAAATTTTGTAAATAAACACCAAAATGTTGAGGACGAAGTTGTATATTGGATTATGGATCTAGGTATACAGATCGTTGGTGCCGAGTGCGCGGGCACGTGTAGGATAAGTTGCATTTTGTAAATCTATAAATTCGAGCTCTGCTCCATTGTAAGTAGCTTTTATAGTATTGGTCTGTAGCAGTAATCACTGGCCTGTAACTGTCAGAATAAATTGTTTTAAAACTTATTTTCCGACATAGTTAATTTAACTTTGTACTGGTCCTAGGAGTGTGTCATTTGAAGCTGAGTCACCCTGGAAATTAGAGGTACATCCAAAAATTTTTTTCTTTAAGATGCAGCCGAGTTTGGTATACTGGTAAATCCATTTTCGTTAGCATATTTATTTTGTACGTACATTTGTTGGACTTCGATGATAAGTATAAATAGAGGTACATACTGAAACACGCGGTGGCCGATCGATTTTGCAAGTTATAGCAAGACTAGACAAACTTGATAATTGCGATGGAGACTTGAGTAATCAAAATTAATTCAGTATACTTGGATTCGGAATTCTAATCTCCGTCAATAATTACATTTTGCATTGGCTCTTCGGCTCCTCCAGCCTCAATAATTGCTACTTCAGAATGTAATTTTGCGTCGTCGAAGGGATCCTGGTAAACTACCGAATTGTACACAATAACTGTATTGTTCATGTGTGCTGGAAAGTGTCTGTGGTGTGCCCAGTTTTAGTTCTAAATGAAGAAGGGCAAATTTCTCTAATTTTCCAACTCCGCAGAGGCAAATTTACTAATGGCGTGAAGTTTGGATGTTTTCGCGTACAGTGTGTATGATCGTTTGTATTTAGGTAGAAGCCGGGCCTTTCCGAACATAACATCCGGCTGCATACAATAATGCGTAAATATGTTTGCCCACGATCATCTAAAGTTACAACTAACTTCGCTAAATTCTTAATTATGCCAGAAGACACATACTATTTGTATACCTACCTATACAAATCCATAAAATATTTATTTTTGGGGCTATACCCTTTGTTTGAAAGGCCTTTAAAAAACCGCTTGTATTGACCTTCCTATCGGTGTGAAAATCCATGGCTCTCTACGATTTTTTATATCCCTCATTTTCACTAAAACCATTTAACGATTTTTTACTTTAATCGCAGTGTTAATGCTGGAAATAAAACGTCATCAAAAGTATGTTTTATTGCCTGTATCAATATAACTTTATTTACAACTAGCTGGAAAAACTAGCGAATTTGATACGTTTACAAAAAGTAATTGTATTTTTAAAATACTAATAGATCTTAATGACACTATTTTAAAAGGTTTAGCTGCTAGAAATTACAAAAATATATAGTTCATTTAGCAGCTATGACTTTCAAAATGGTGTCATTAGTATCTATGCATGTTAATAAATAAACCTGTCAAACGCGCTAGCATTTCCAGCTGGTTGTAAATAAAATTCTATTGATACAGGCAACCAAATATGCTTTTGATGACGTTTTATTTCCAGCCTTGATTAGGACATCCAAGAACCCCTATATAACAAATTTTGAACAAAAAATATAGGTACAGGGAGTTTCATTCTGCAAATTTGAGCAAAAGGGTAATTTCTTAAATTCAAGTCAAAAATTGCAGAAGTCTACCAGTCAGTAAGTCCAGATGAGTTAAGGTGTCTGGTGTGCCACAACAGGGAACGCACAGAAAATGTATCATTTTAGACAGTGACTTTGTTGAGAAAGGTCCAATAATTTAAATCTTTTTTAAAACTTTTGCCTGCCCATATTTATTACAATTTCACATTTCTAAACTTTTTTTTGACTCGTACATAATAATCATGCTTTTTAAGCTTGTTAAAAAGTACCTTTTATCGCTCCAATGCAACTCGTAGAATGGTAGAAAGGGTAGAATGGTTTTGAGGTCTGCAAATTCCACAACCACCTTTTCAATATATTTGGTGTTTATTCTCTTAAAACTCTGAATCTCAAATTTTTAGTTCACTTCCATCTCGGACGTTCGCCAGATTTTTCAACAACAAATTGTCGTTTAAATTATTTAAGAAGGACATGTTTAGTTTTTTGGAAACAGGGTTGCTCTTAGTTGAACCGTTGAGTGACAACGGTTGAACCACACACACACCTAATAGTTACTATTTCAAAGAAGTAGGGATGGGTTCAGCGCCAAACCTTTACGAGAGTTCTAGCTCATACAAGTCTCGACAGGTTTGAGCTAGAACTCTCATAGTCTAATATTAATAATCGCAAAAGTAATTTTTTTCACCAAATATTAACCAACAAATAAAAAATATAATTTTCCTTAAAAAACGATTATTTTGTATGAGTAGAAACATGAAATTGTTATGTGTTAAATGATTAGGAATGTATGAAATAAAAGATTATTTCTAAATTGTTTTTTCTTAAAACTGAAAACAAAAAATTATACAGGGTGTCCGGTAAGTAGGGGGCATCCTCACAGGAGCAGGTAGGGGAAGTCAAAATATTACGATTGAGCTTAACAACTACGGTTCAGATCTCAATAGTTACTGAGATGCAGGGCTTTGTAACTCTTTTTTTCAAATTGAATTATGGCAATATCTCCCAAACTAATCAAGCTGCTGAACTGAAATTTGGCACTGCTGTGTTTCTGGCGATGAAGAATAAGCCGAAAATGTCAATTTTGCCGTATCTCACAGAGGGCGCACTTGCGCTGTTTTTGGATTTTGCTTTTACTCGCAACTTTTTTGAGGTTACCTTTTTGGTCCTGCGAGTCCATCATTTTAGTGCATTTCTCATTCTGCAAGAAAAAGGTACTCTGTTGACTTCAATATTCGAAACATAAATTTTTCACGTGTTGCAGATCAACTGTACCATTTAAAGTGAAAAAAAAAATCCCTATGAACAATGTAAGAAAAATTATTCGCTTTCAAAATGGAAAAGGATTGAATTTGACAAAACTTGGACACTCTATTTCAAGAAAACCAATGGTGTTCTGAGCAATGTTCATTTGGCATTTTTTCATCATTTTGAATGTAACACTACGAACAAAAATTAAAAAAGTCAAATTCAATCAAAACAGCTGCTCTTAATTCATCAATTGTCTCATACTTTATTTTGTACTCTTCCCCACAAAAAGAAATCCAAAACAGACAAATCGGGGGATCGGGGTGGCCAGGAAATAGGTCTGTTTCTCTCTATCCAACTATTTGGATAGAGCTGATCTAGGTAATTTCTTACGGGCAAATAATTATGTGGTGGAGCTCCATCATGATAATTTTAGCTTTTATTTTGTTACATTTTGTTACCAGCTAAAAAAAATATTAGAAGTATGTCTAATTATAAAATAGAACGTAATTATGAAAATATTCCATGGCTGACTATGTGAAAATAAAAAAAAATCAGAAAATTAGCCATAGCTCTTTTATTTTTTATATCCTTGGAAAGTACAAAAAATGGCCGACTTGATAAGGCCACAGCCAACTATGAAGTTTATGTCATATCTCAAAAATCAAAAACAACATGAAAAATTGAATTAGATTACCTTATCAAGCCCAAAATTATCTACAATTTTTGTGTGTACAGTTTTTCTGTATAATCAGAAATAACGGAGATACACAGATCTGATGAAACAGCAAAAAAACACTCTTTTCAAAATATTTAGTGAGCCATAAACTTTTTTAAAAATCCAAAAGGGGCATTAGATTGAGCATTCAAAACTGCAATTTTTTCCCCATTTAACCTTTGTTCTAGCTCTGCTAGTTTCCGAGATCCCCATAGTGTTCATCGAGAAAAACTCACCCTATATACAGGGTGTCCAACTTTAAAACTGTACAAATCCGTAAAATCTTCATTTTTGGAGATAATCGCCTAAACTTTTTTTGTTTAAAAAGACTTCAAAAACCGCTCCTTTTCACCTTCCTGCTATTTTCAAAATGCAAATCCAGGGCCGGCCGCGATTTTTTATACCCCCGATTTTTACGAAAACCATTTAGCGATTTTTTATTTAAAATCTGACCCCACAGCGTTAATCATAACACCCCAAAACCCCCATATACCCATATATATACCCCCAAATTTGAATAAAAAATATACAGGTTCCATTCTGTAGGGTGTCAAAGTTGAACAAAATAGGAATTTTAAAGGCATCTGGCGAGTCAAGTGTGCCATGGAATCTCTTCAAAACAGTCGAATGGTCAACAGGACCACTCAAAATGTTGGTGTGAAAATATTTACTACAAAAATATACAGGGTATTTTTCTCTAAAATTCCTATTTTGCTATTTTGCACCTTGCCGAATGGAACTCCCTGTATATTTTTTGTTCAAATTTGGTATATGGGGGTTTTTGGGTGTTCTTATTAACGCTGTTTGGTCAGATTTTAGATAAAAAAATCGATAAATGGTTTTCGTGAAAATCGGGGGAATGAAAAAATCGCAGCCGGCCCTGGATTTGCATTTTGAAAATGGTAGGAAGGTCAAAAGAAGCGGTTTTTGAAGATAATATGGATTTGTACAGTATACCTATACCTATTATATACCTAGTATATACCTATGCAAGATACGTTGTCACTTCAAAAATAGGTATATACGGTACGTTTTCACTTTATATATAACATTGTCACTTCCGATTTCGGAAGTGACAACGCTTCGCCATTTATTCCGGGTCTGGGTGCCCCTGCACCCACTGGCGAAGTTTCAGCCGGAGGTGACAGGAACCCCCCCGTACCTGGAGACAAAGGGTCCTACTTCTGGTATAAGTCGCTGGCGCTGGCGTCGCGTTTTCTAAGTCAGGAACGTCAAGCACGATGTCACTTCCCATGTATATCGGCATGTGAGCGATATGTGCACGGCACACACTAACTTCCAACCGTCCAATTTGGTTTAGCTGGATTATTCGGAAGCATGCGGAGGTGGTAACCGAAATATGTTATGTTTTTCTGCCTAAATTCTTAGCGCTCAGAAATTTTACAGAGAAGCAACGCAACTACAATGGAATACATTGTGTGCGTATTCAGGGTACTAGTGTACATAGTAAGTAATAAATAAGTAATAGTAAAAAAGTAAATAATAGTAATAGTAAGGAATAAATTCAATTTCTCGAAAAGAAAAAAGTATTTCTTAGAAATCCTCATACATTTTTCTTGAAAAAAGCGCATCTTTGATGTACTTGTATTTGTGAGATCACTGTTCCGTATATGACGTCATCTGCAATTTCCTCAAATGGCAACCTTCATTTTTGAGTGTGCCATTTGATAGAGCATAGGTATTTGTGTGCATACAGTGCGGTTCAAATTTTTGACATGTTACATAAAGAAATTGTTGCGAAAATAAATGTTATAGGGATTTAAAATGAATTTATTTCATTTAGTGAAACACCCTGTATAACTTATGTAATATCATTGAAATAAAAAAAACGTCCAATTCGTAAAAAAACGTAAAAAATATACCGGGTTGGCCAAAAAATGTGGACTTTTTTTGGCCATATTTAAAAACGCACTATTGACAGAAAACTTCAAAATGGCCGATTTTTAAAAATCCAATATGGCGGCAATATTTAAATTTTGCCCTTTGTTTGGGCTAATTCTTTTTGAAACAAAAAACAAACATGTCGGAAAAATGCAACTGGTGCAAAGCAAAACAATAAAATGGACCTTCCTCTACTTTTTAAAACCCGTGAAAAAAATCAGTCCACCGGAGGAGGAGCTATACGCAATAATGAAAGGCGTCATTTTTATTATTTTCCCTTACTTTCGTACCCGCCCGATATGCTTAAGTCAACAAATAAAAAAATAATGACAAAAGGACAAAGGCATCTTAGATTGCAGAGGAAGACCCATTTTGTTCAAAAAAGGAAGGGGCAGTTTTCATGTATGATCGTCATCTTGGAATTCAGAAAATTAGCCATTTTCATCTTTTCTGTCAATAATGCGTCCTTTCTTCGAGCAACCGTGCAACGTTCATGAAAATCAGTTAGTAAAGAATAAAACAATTATGGGTAAAAGAAAGAAGGTAGTTTCAGTACTACAGAGTAACAATGACAGAAATAACTCTTTCTAATTATTACGTGCAGCTCCGCCCCCGATGGACCGATTTTCCTCGCCATTTCCTCATTAAAAAGAATTAGCCCAAACAAAGTGCTGAATTTAATCATCGCCGCCATGTTGTATTTAAAAAAGTCGGCTATTTTAAATCTCTCGATAATAGTCCGTTCTTTTCTGCACGCAAAGATGACTTGTTTTTTAAAATCGGTTGATAAACAAAAAAATATGGGCAGAAAGTCGAAGGTAGTTTCAATATCACAGCATTAAGTTATGAAATTTACGCTTTCTTTTATACCGTATAGCTGCGCCTCCAATGGACCGATTTTCCTAGCATTGGTCTTAAAATGTAGAGAAAGGCTAATTGTATTCACTTTTTGTTTTGGTTCCATGGGCATATTTTCTTCAAAAAGAGTTAGCCCAAACGAAGGGCTAAATTTAAACATCGCTGCCATGTTAAAGCATTCTGTCAATAGCTCGTTCTTTTCTACAAGCAACAATGCCTCGTTTTTTAAAATCAGTTGATAAACAAAGAAGATATGGCCCAAACAAAATGTCCAAAACTTTTGGCACACCCGGCATAGGTTGTTCTAATTAGGAAACAAAAGTTTGATACATATATTAAAAGGAAGATTTGCAATTAATTGTGTGTGTGTGTGAGTTTTTTTTTTTTGATAATTTGACTGACATGACAAGGAAATTTTCTAAGCCCTTACGTCTACCACTTTTTTGTAACTCCAAAAATAAAGAAGTTAGAGGGGATAAAATCTTGTACGGCTCACTCTGTCTGTATAGTGATTTAGTAAAAATCCATAAAAACAAAAACCCAATAAAATTTTGAATAAACTTTAGAAAAAAATTGCTCGGATATATTAAGAAATTAATATGAAATATCATTTTTGTTCGGATGTGTCAAATATTAACGTTTCCCGGACGGAACCCATGAGCGGAAAGAAAGTCTTTTACATAGAGTGTTGTGATTGATTCGTGAGTGTCCGCAAAAGTCCGACTTCGAAAGTGACAACATTATATTATATGAAGTGACAACGTACAGTATATATATATCAATTTTTTAAGTGAGAGCGTATCGTGCATAGGTAACATATAATATATAGTGACTTAATATCGCATTATCATCCAGTTCTGAGCTATGTTTAAAGTTTCAAATCTCTAGCTCATCGGGAAGTTATTTTAAAATCGATTGCAAATTTGCAGGCGAACACACGGACAAACAAGAAAGCGAGTTAACAAAAACGTGGTAACATTTTTTTGCATGTCTCAAATATTGACGTTTCCTGGACGGAACCTATGATCGAAAAGAAAGTCCTTTATATCGAGTATTGTATTTCGTCGGTGAGCGCCCACAAAAATCCGACTTCGGAAGTGACGATATTATTTACAGTGTGTTTCACTTTGAGTGAGACAATTCCGTATTTTTAGAAATATTCGCCGATATTCAAAAAGATTTTTCGGCATACTCGAAGACCTCTACATTTTGAACTATAATTTTTTAAAGTAGTCCTATTCCATGTCCTTCTGTTATTAAAAGAAGACAACCAAAACTCACAGAACCATATTAGAATAAAATCCAAAATCCAGTGACATCGAATTGGTCATAGGTCAAAACCCTTGGTGCAAAACTTCAATAATTACACCAAATGTGGCCAAAGTTTGAAGAAAATTGAGTTTTCCGGAGTACCCTGTATAAACCACCGGGCATATTTTGGTGACCTTTTTGGAGAATCGATTAAGTTTTTGCCTAAGATATTATTTTACATATTATTTTACATTTTACATTATTTTACATAGTATAGTCAACGTAGCTCATACAGGGTGATTGTAAAAGACACCAAATTTCATGAATAAATATCAATTATTAAAAAAAAATATTTTAGAAAAAATCGGAGTTTTACATTAGGCGCTAGGCACCTGGGTAACTGTCGAATATGTAGACGATACCATTTTTGTTTTCATGGCATGCCTGACTTGAACTTATTGAATTAAGCAGAATTCATTAAAAATGGAAAATGATGCCTATACACGTTTTCAGTTGTAAAGAAATGTAAGGGAGACTAATAGAATTCAGTAAAAACCCAAATTTTTTAGTTTATTATATATTTTTGAAAATGACACCCTATATGAAATAGGCTAGGTATATACAGTGTGATCATTTAAGTATGCAACATATGGGACATTTTTTTATTAATTGCACAACCAAAATACAGATATTGCCGAAAGTTGATGCATGTTCAATAGGTAATCATATTAGGTGCACTTAGAATGGTTGCAAGTTAAACAGCATAGAGGGTAGGTCAAAAATACAAGAGTATTTAAAAAAGTTCAGCAAAAGGTTATTAAGAAAAGTTGTTTGGAATTAAAAGATATGCCTAAATACCAAAACATAGCCTCCTAAGAAAAAAAATTTTTTTGGTCAATTAATTTCCACAATTTCTTAATAAACATTTAAAATAAAAATTTTGCACCTTAAATGATAGTTTTTAATATACACATTATCATTACTAATGTTTTACCTTGTTCAGAAGAATTTTATATACCGTATATATGTACAAAATTTTTTGAAATTGTTTTCCCTCTTTTGAGATCTTGAATCTGCAATTTGTTACTATTATAGGTCAATGTCTTGCTATTTTCAGAAAGCATTGCGATGATACACTGAAAGAATTCCGCCAAGTGAGTTGCTTTGCTAAGATTTTTTTGCTGCGGTAAATAGATATTAAGCTGTCATAGCAAAAAAAAAATGCTGTGGCAAGTAAACCTGTTTTGCTGTTTTGTCATTCACTACAAATCCCTAATATATTCTTATTACTTGGCCGTCTCAATCTCAAAGATATTTTTTGGGGACACGTATAGGGTGTGTAAGGCTAGATGTAGAAGAAACCTGTAGGGTTGCCGCGTGAACAACATGTTATTAAAAAAACATGAAATGGGAAAACTACAGGAAAAACAAAAAATCTGGCTGCGCTATATTTTACACTATTGACGGGATGCAGATTATGTATAATATAATGATAATGTACTACCAAGCGGACATTAAGTCTGAAGATATTAATTTTTACGTACCTGCCGGCAACAAATAATTTTTTTGCTATGGTAGCTAAGCAACTCACTTGTGGTTAGTGAGCTGACTCACTTGCCTTAATACAAGGGTTGAATTATCACAGCATGGTGATTTTCAACAAATCTGCTTACTTACTGCAATTGAGTTGTCTTTAGCAAAGCGTGCTTTGCTGCGGTAGCAAAGTAACTCACTCGGCGCCTATTCAATGCAGATATTTTGCTGCGGTAATTGAGTTCTTAGTAACCGTAGCAAAGTAATTCTTTCAGTGTACGATTAGACTAATTCTACTCCGAAAATAATCCATTTATTCCTCAAAACCGCCAGCCGCAAACAGGCATTCGCGATGGGATGACATACTTATCTCTCCGACACATTGTATAGACAGACCCGGACTTCAGGCGTGATAAGTCTGACAGTACGTCATTAATTATTAAAGAAGCGAATACTGTCAGCTTCAGCACCGGCGGTATCGATTAAAAAACTCTATAGTGCAACACTTAAGGGTCACACTACACTCACAAAGCAAGCAGGCGAGGGCTCTACCAGAAAATTACTCTGGAAAGTCGTGCGAAGGATCGTAATATCCGAGGCACACTTTAACAATATAGGCGAGGGATTTAAAAACATTCGAAGGAAATAAAAATATAATGGGGTCGTTTTGCCGTATTGAAATTGGGATAATAATTATAAATTGCAGGGTAGCTTTGTGAAGTTTATTAAAATGCTACATTAACTGCTCTCTAATGGCCATTTGCATCACTCATCATTGTAAGTTATATTTTGGTTTAGAAGTTTTTAATCATAGAAGACTGAAATGAAGAAAAATCAGAAAGATGATCTTTTAAACATGATTCAGTAATTTTGATTTCCATAAATTGCATTCTAATAGTGGTCTTGGAAGCTCGAGCAAAAAATGCATCAGTCATCTCAGTTATCCAGATATTAAAAGGATTAAGTCTGACAGTACGTCATTAATTATTAAAGAAGCTAATACTAAGCTTAGCATTAAGCTATGAGGAGTTGTTTCCAGGTTATGACACCCTATGCTGCAATCCGACACAAATTTCTGGACGATACGGACTGTCGCGTTTACCTCGTCTCTGTTTCTTCTTTAAAGAGGTTGGCCTAGACCCAATTCTTTGATATTTTCCAAAGGACACCGGCAAGACGATTAGAATTGCTTCGATTTTCTGCACGGAATTAAACTTTCATCAAAAGTATGTTTACATGCGCCTGTATCAATAGAATTTTATTTACATCTAACTGAAAAATCTAGCGAAATGCAAGGATTTACAAAAAAATATAATTATTTTTAAAACACTCATAGATAATAATGACACTATCTTCAAAGTTGTAGCTGCTAGAAATTAATATACAGTGTGATCCACTTAAAACCGGCACACCCCCATAAAATTTTAGGAAGTGGCTATTTATACGTCCGACGGATACAAACGTCAGTATACGTCTTGCGCTCTCATTGGTCGATTGAGCCACGTGACACATAACCTTACTTCTACCGTCCGATGGATTATGAATCGGCTTGTTTACTAAGTCGATTGGATGATGTCCGAGATTATTCAGACCTCATTCTCATTTTATATTGCGTATGCCCTACTTTTTCCGCGATGGGCGCTGCGGAATGAAAAATGAAGTGGTTATTTTATTATTTACAATGATGTAACCCACCCCCGATTTTCTTGAAATTTTGGCTACCCCCCGACAATGTCGGGGGCATCGCAGGTGGCGAATGTCGGGAGGTAGCCAAAATTTCAAGAAAATCGGGAGTGAGTTACACCATTGGAAATTATTACCACTACTTTTTTCATACGGCAGCGTCTATCCCCCAAAAAGGAGCAGTGCATACGCTCCTTATTGCAAAGATGCTTGAGAAAAATGCACTTCCGACGTATCTAAATATTAGTTTACTTCGGCTTCGGACGTGTACGGAGTTAAATGCACGTCCAAAGAAGTCACGTGACTCAGCCCGCCAATGAGAGCGCAAGCCGTATACTGACGTTTGTATCCGTCGGACGTATAAATAGCCACTTCCAAAATTGTAATTGTCGTTCGATTCGGATCGGGTTTCTTTTAAACGATAGGCCATCAAACACTGTACTTTCGGGCAAAACGGCACAATTTATTTCAACATACCAAGGCATACTGCGACATAGTTTTGGCGCCAAAATGTAACAAATCATATTAGGTTTTTTTTTATAAAAATTCTCACTCCGTCACTGGATTGGGTATCCCTTAAAACGGGTATGTAGCCAGTTTTATAAAAAAAATATTGAACAATACATTTTATAAATCAATGAAAATCGCGATTTAAATACCTATTTTACCTGTCAACTCGTTTAAATCAAGTTACATTAGGATTGAAATCAATTATTGAAACTCTAACTTGCTTTACTACAAATGGGTATAGGTACCTAAATAAAAAAAAAAAACCTAAATTAAAAATGATGAAATTCTAATTTTTTCTACTAATCCATCATTAATTTAGATACAATTTTCATACCTCATAATTTTTACATTAGAGTTTTTACATTTGGTATACCTATCGATTGAAGGGGAGAAATGTAAATTCGGTGGGTTATAGTCTTTTGAAATAGCCGTATTCCATGGCTTACTACCGTTATTAAAAGAAGAGATCCAAAAATCACAAAACCATATTAGGCACTTTTAATAAAATGGATAGTGCCACTCCATAATTAAACGTTGGCCCTAGCCGTTCGTAAAACAGGGATGTCGGTGTATTATTTGGGTCATAATTAGTTTGTCTTGTCAACGAATAGGCGCAGCCCACACAATTTTTTTTAGTGCTTTTCCCATTGACTAGAGAAGTTTTTTTTTATGGCCACAGCAGTTTTAAAAGTCAAATACAAATGGCAAAATTATTTGAATAGAAGGCCTGCGTGACATTATTTCCCCGACTGGAAAAGACAATAGAAACAAACATCTCCAGATCCGTCACCTACTTTTTAGTGAATTTTACCAACTCCCGAAGAAGAAAAAAGCTATTAATTACAAAGCACAGATACTGTGCAAAGATCTATTTTCGGAACGACCATCAAACAAAACAACGGAAGTCTTATGTAAGTCCTTGAAGGGTGATTTTAGTACTATAACCAACCGTTGTAGGGCGTACGAGTCGTTAAAAGAAACTTCTGTAAAAAGGGGAAAACTCAGAATGTCAGAATCAGAAAGTAAACAAAACAGAATGCTTGTAGTATTCCAGAGTTTATTGGAGTGCAGATATGAAAATAATTACGTAGGTAGGTATTATTATTAAAAGTAACAAGCAACTCTTTATTTAATCGGGTCTTGTGTTTTGCTCAGAACTGTAATCATTTGTTTTTAGTTGTCAATGCATTATCAAGCTCCGAAGCCTACAAAGGGCCATGGAAAAGCCTACTGTGCAGTATTCAGTTCAAGGAAGCATACTATCAGTAGAGACATAGATTTCCTCTTAAGGAATCTAGCGTAATGAATGCCTGCTTGTTAACATTGGTAACCCTAAATAGACAAGTTTGCTGATAACTGTGAAGTTCCCAGTACAAGAAGAGGACTCAGAAATGATGCTGCTCCTACCCTGCATTTACCTGGTAACTGATACGGATCCTTGCTGGCTATTACTGTTATAAATATGTTTTTACTTGTGATGATGTGGTTTCAAATAGTTTTTTTGCTATATTATAGGGGTGCGCCTGTGCGGTGGTGGTGGGTCGTTCATGAACAAGTCGTTCGAAACAAACGACTCAGTTAAGTGAGCGCTGAACAAACGACTCCGTCCTACCGTTGATGGAAGGAATAATGTCCTACCAAATATTTCGTTCAAAACCACAATATGGAGTGGTGAAGTGGTGAGCGCCCATAGAGGAACGAATCTGTAATCAGGCGCTCACTGCTCACCGGTGAACTAAAAGCGAACGCAACGAGTCGACGAGAAGGAACGAACATGGTGGCCATTAGCGCGCAGCGCAACGAGGAGTAGGAGTGGATCCGTCGACGGTCTATTTGGCAGTGTGTCCTATATAGTTCAAATGAATGACTCAGTCTGAGTTGTTTGACTGAGATGAACGAAATAAACGCTGTTATTAAAAAGATACGTATGACCTACCTCTAGTCTGAGAATGTACCAGAATAACGCATCAGAACATCCGAAGACACTGAACCTTCGAAGATTTAATCGTTATTCGAAACAACAAAACTTGAATCTCCCAAGAAAAAACACATTTTTTTATGTTAATGTGAACAATGTAAAAAAATAAGTGTCTATTCACCTGCAAGAAATTTGCAATCTCCAGAACTTGAGCCGACCAGAATCTCACCTGTTTTTTTTGCAACAGCAAGAATAGGTACTTATACAACAAGACTTCTCCGACAAAATCTAATCCAAACGTAGGTAATTCTGTTATATATAAAATAAATTGTAATGTAGCCATTTATAAATTACTAGGTGCAAATAATATCCAGGGCTTCATAACATAGGGGCGTGACTCAAAAAATACGACTCTTAAGGAAATGAAAAAAAAACGTAATGGAATATGTAGTTTGTCAACAGTGCTCTCTTCTTATTACATAAGGCCTATTCAGGAGTAGATATTGGATTGAGATCCAAAAGTAAATAAATAAGAAATGGGAGATACGTCTCTCTGTTATAATAATGAAATGGGGCGTATTTGGATACGCTAAGATTTTTTTATTAATACTATGCAAAGGCGTATTTTCGATTGAGCTGAAATTTTGCACACACTTTTGGTGCTGGTGATAATACAATCTAGTATACCTACTCAGTAGGTAGTGTAATTTATTCAAAATCGCTGCCGCTCCAAGATGGCAGCTTACCTATTTCATCACAACCTCCTTGACATGGGTATCGAATAAAAGGGTTTGACGAGTAGGAAAAGATAAGGTGAGTGACGTCATACTAAATTCAATATGGTGGCTGATGCCTTCACAACCTACTTGACATATGTATCAAATGAAAGGGTTTTACGAGTAGAAAAATACAAGGTGAGTGACGTCGTACTAAATCGAATATGGCGGATGCCCCAGGGTGGCGGACTAAATTTCTTTACCGCCCCTGTGAGGGGAAATAAATACTAGAAAGCACAAAATGAAATAAAAAAAATGAATCTTTTACAAACAAGCTTTTATTTAAGCCACGTACTAAAATAAATATAAAGTAAGTACTAATTAATTTTATTGGACAGTGATTCGTTGATATGCAAAAAGTTTGTCGGGAGAATCTTAAAGAAAATACAAGTAATTGCTTATCAGCCAATCACTGCCCAATAAAATTAATTTGTATGTATTTCTATAAACATTTCGCGCGACAAGCTTATTGATTTCAAACCGCTTTGTAGCATTCAATTACCTTAACCATAACGAATTACCTTTACGAAAACCTAAACTTATTTTATTTGTCTTGTGCTAAAAAGGTTTTTTTGATAATTTTTAACATACACTCATACACAGTTCCTATGCTAGTCCCCCGTATCAGCGACAATTGGGGCGTGTCACCTTACGCCTGTATGTTATGCATTGAAGGTATAAATTATTGATACGCCTATATATTTTAGCGTTTTTCAAAGAAACTATAGCAATATGAAGTACCTCCTTTTGTCAGGATATGAAGCCTATTATAACTTATTGTATAGGCCCAAATATTCATTTTGTTCCTTTTTGGGATTACGCCCCTATGTTATCAAGCCCTCTATATGTAAAAAAGCATATTATAGAATGCATCCTTCATTTTTTGTGTAAATGCTAGATGGTACATCAACTTTGCAGCAAACTTAACAGAATTTTAAAGCGTTAATATCATTTTCTTTTCAAAAATACCTATTCTTATCGGTAATTAGTAATAAAAAGTTAATAGAATGATAAAGCTAGTGATATAAAAAAGTTTTTAGGAAGTTACAAGTTTTTAAATTTTTTAGAAATTTCATACCTAAATAATATTAAAAATTGGAAAAAAACGAAATCTTCTATTAGAGCGTTCAAATTTGACACACTTACGTAAAATTGAAAACAAACAACTTTTTCAAGTAAAACTTTTTGATATTTTAACAAAAAAACCATTTTTGGCGATATATTTTTTTAAATGTCATTTTTGACAGATAACGAAAGTCACATGACCACGTTTGAGTGGGTCATTTTTCATCTTTTTTCAAGCAAAAGGTAACTCCGAAATTAAATTTCAAAATAAAACATTAATTAAAAATTTACCCCCTATGGTGCGAACTTTTTTGAGGACACTGTATAAATAAACCTTTCAATTTCTGGGACTGTATATGAATTTCCGTTTTCTCTGAATCTTACAAATATTATTATTAATATTACTACTCGTATTACCTACATGGCGCGAATCCATGAAAAATATTTCGCCTTTAATCGATTTTAAAATTATCTCGAGCATTGATTCTTTCGTGGCAATTTTTCGCGCCGAATAATAGGACTTGAGTTATGGCCCTCAGTTTTTTATTTGGATCGATCGTTCAAAATCATGTAAAATATATAAATTTGAACGTGATCTTGAGAATTTATAACTTCTAAAGTTATTGCCATTTATAATCAAACGGGTCAAAACTTTTGTTTTCGCCATTTTTTCATAAAGGAATGAAGTCTTCGAAGCTTTCTTTGATGTGAAAAATAAATTGGGGGACGCAAGCACATTAATAACGTCAGCTTTTCCTCTTAGAAAGAAAATATTAGGGTTTCAGTAAACAAAAAAGCACTAAAAACTGGCATAACAATCTGTAAGAGATAAAAAATGTATACCTAGTACTTCTGCTCTTCGAGTAAAGGAATCTATATTTTAATTAATTAAAATAATAGTCGTAATTCCTAAACTATTTAGGAATGATGGACTGGCAGTTATAAGGTTTTTAAATGTATAAGTTTCCTATTCCTAATCTGTAGAGTATTACTAAATACATCACGAATTTCGTCGCATGTAAACGGCCTAAAATCATATTTATAAAAATATGAAACAAAAACTGCGCCAATGGATTTCTCACTGATTGCAAACATTTGATATTATCGACGGTATTATACCGGATTTCCACTCGTATATACAGATAGAATGAATTTATTGTAGTGCTTTTAGAAGAGCCCACTGCATTTACCAAACAACAATACACGGTTAAAAATAATATGTTAAATTTAACATTTTTTTGGTAGTTCCATCTGGTCCACACATCGAAATATATGTGAAATTAGGATATCGTTGTGTGTTAAATTTAGCGTTTTGTAATAGGTTCATGTTACTAACGAAAAGTGTAAAATATATTTTTAACTATTATTATAGTCAATGTTAACATATCCGGACACCAAATAAATATTATATACAGTGTGTCCCCGGATAGGTGTAACTATACTCGTAACTGTACTCGTGTCAAGAGTAAAGTGCTCTTTTTTCAAAGCTAGCAGAAAATGTTATTCGAGAAAGTGGTTTCTAATAAAACAAAGGGCCCAAATCTCAGATATTAATAGATTCTAATAAACTTCAAGAAATAGTCGATTTTTTAAAATGTGGTTCAAGATATTACGAGCAATAATGTGTTATTACGGTTTATCCAGGAGGCATTGGAAAACAAGTAAACATGTAAGCCCTGAAGTGTTTGAGGCATACCATAGACAGGTTCATCCGATCTGGGTCTGTTTACAAAAAAGAAACGTCAAAAAGTTAAAAATATAATATTTCTTGAAGTTTATTAGAATCTATTAATATCGGAGATTTGGACCTTTTGTTGTATTAGGAACCACTTTCTCAAATAACATTTATCGCTAACTTTGAAAAAAATAGCACACTTTATTCTTGACACGATTTTAGTATTTTGAACTTTTCGGGCGCCCTGTATAACTTTTCGAAAATCTGGTATTGGATTTCCCAGTTTCAAAACAAGCAAAACTTTTGATAAAGAATGACTTTTTGCCGAAAAATGAAAAATAAAAAAGTTTACAAGTATAGTTACACCTATCCGGGGACACACTGTATACAGTGTAATATCTTGGTAAGTTCTTTAAGCTGGGCAAATATTTTCTTATGTGTAATTAGTTTTAATAGCTTGAAGAGGAACAATTTAGCAAAAAGACTACCCCAACGAATCAGCCCGCCAAGTAACCTCAAAAAGTAATTTTCACTGATTTTCGCCGTGTGAAACAATTATTCTACTCAAAACTATTAAAACTAATTACATACAATAAATACTACTCCCAGGTAGAAAAATTCCGGGCGAATTCAAAAAATAACTTATCCAACAATAACTTAATCCAACAAAAAAGGGCCTGTTTTACTTCCAGGTCTATCAGACGTGCACGACACCAATCTGATGCCGCTGACAAATCAAGGCAAACCAAGATCGTTTTCGAGGTGATTCCAAAAAAAAAAGAATTTTCCCGTTTGTGTTTTTTTTAAATATCTTAAAATCCGATGTTTATTCAAAGACAGGACTCTGACATTATTAACGCACTTTTATGCGGCTTTTTTAATGTTTATGTCAGTTTTTTGAAAAAGGTTTTTATTTTGGAGATATGACACACAAATTTTAATTTTCTTATGAACGCCATTTTGAATTTGTAAAAAATTGAAATCTACATGAAATTCTCTTTCCATTGATGTTTCACAATAATTATTTTTATTAGGTGTAACACTTAGAAGCGTTGTTTTTACCTAACACTATAATTAGGCCAAGACAAGTCTGGCAAAACAAATGTGTTCTTATGTAGCTCTCAGCTGTGTCCAGTGAAATGTGTTAAAACGCCGTTCACTTATAGTGAAAAATCGGATATGTACAATTACTGTTACTTCAAAAACTATAGGATTACCTACTACAGTGACAGAAAGGGTTTATTATACACACTCTGGACAGACATTTTTTCTTACATTAAGTAGGAACAATAGGGGATGATGAACACAACTACTGGCAGCTACAGCTACATAACAGCGCTATAGCTACAGCTACATAGCAACATCGTCCCACATTGTTCTAAATTCCTCCTCAGTATACGAAAAATTGTCTGCATCAGAGTGTGTATAATAAACTCTTTCTGGAACTGTAGATATTGCTGTTGTTTTTGTAGTACCTAATTGTTCATATCCGATTTTTCACTATAAGTAAACGGCCTTTTTACTCACTTCACGGAACACAACTGAGAGCTACATAAAAACACAACAATTGACAGTTTGTTGAATTTGTTTTGCCAGACTTTTCACGGAATACTTAATGTTACGTAAAAACAACGCTTTTAAGTGTTACAACTAATAAAAACCATTAGTGTAACAGTAGGTACACTATGAGAGTACGAGACCAAACAAGTCGAAACTTGACTAGTCTGGTACTCTCATAGGGATTTGGGGGAATATTGATTAGATGTAGGGGTGGGGGTAAAATTGTGAAAATAAAAATATTATTTATTTGTGTGTTGTTTTTTCAAAACCTATATAAGAGGGAGTGATTGAATAAACTGGAACCAATCTAATGCCGATTGTTAAAGGCATCTTCCTGGTTATCAGTATTAATTGTGGTTCTGGTACTAAATTATAAAAATGACTTTTTAGATGTTATACTGGCATAAATATATTAGATTCGGATTGTTTAATTCATGACGTATCATATAATAAAAAAAGCAGCCGCCTGGCTCGTTACAAGTGCAATGAAGGTTAAAAGAAAGTTGGGAATGGGTATGTAACGTCCATTTTCGTTTAGAGGAGACATAGTGAACAAGGTTGATAAAGCTTTAAAAAAATCCTTTACAACAGTTGAATGACTTAAAAAATCTGAAAAATTCATCGTTAGCCGCAGTGAGAGTTGCACGTGTGCACATAAAAAACGGGTGGAAAGGGCAAATAAAAATACCTAGGATTATTCCCTTCGAGCAAACGACTGGTGGATTTCTCACCCACCGTCATATTCTTGGTGCTCTGGGAGCTTTGCAGGTGGAGCGAGTAGATACCGTACCCAAGACTATTATCGATATAAATAATGCAAAAAATATTATGCAAAATAATGCGATGAAGGCGTATATGAGAGATACCCTACATAAAAAGTCTAGAAAAAACGAGTTGACCATTTTAAATTTGGATGTTCAGAAAAGTCCCACATCCCATTGGGTGGCGTACCGCAAACGAAGGAAAATCTGTGAATATTTTGTCCGTTTTGGTAATTTAAAACCGCCAAAAGAACTCGTTCAATATTTAGTTAGTGACGTAGAAGTAGTAGACAACAATGACTTGTACCTAAACTTTAACGAAGTAAACTGTGGCCATTTATGTTTAAAGTTTCTCAAATATTAGCAATGAGAAACCATACAAAATTTTTTTCGTAATTTTTAGGAATAAAATATGAAACTATAAAATGTGTGTTTGATTTCTCTTTCCCGAATTTGAAAAATTTGTCCAAGATTTGGAGCTCAAAATTTGAAGAGGGCGATTAATTTTGCCGCCGAGGCCAGGCGGAAATTCCCACGTTATTTTCCCATTGGTTTTCGGTTATTTAAAATCTTTAATAAAAAAATACTGAAATTTCTTTTTGAGTTTGCTATACTAGCATCGCCCTCTGAGAATCAAGCGCTAGCATTACTGGTCGACTAGTTTTAAATGCTACGATTACAATAAAAAATATTACTTTTTTATGCTACCTGTGATTTTAGCAAAAAGTTCCACAGAAAGTCCAAAAAAAAATACTGAATTGCTACAGTTTTAGAAAATAAGTTCAAAATAAGGAAAGATTAAATATTTTATTAACTTGGAACCTAAATCAATTAGATCGGTAAATATACACTGTTAGTCTATGATCTATGAAATAAAAAATTATTCAAGAGGTCTCTCCAGGTTTCAGAGTTCGGCCAAAACTAGGTAAATGTGACCGCAAGCCAAATACGTTAGATTAGCCTCGGCGTGTAACCTCTTTCCATTTCGAAGACGTTTTACGCCCTTTTATTGTCCTATACAGCTACCAAAAGTAGAGTTAATGTTTTTTCTGAATATATGTTAGAAGGCGCAAGCAATAAAAAAACGGATTGATGGTCAAGTTTCCACTTTCTCTTGCTTTCCCTATATCGGTTGGGACATTGCAGAGAAATGAAATTTTTTCGAATGTAATGTTTCAAATTAAATTCTTTTTAGTATATCACTTCAAATCTATTATCAATATAAACCTGACATTACCAAAATAAAAATAATACAATTTATCACAATCACAATTTTATTTGAACATAAAAATGTTAATAAAAGCGAACGCGAGCTGTTGTGTCTGACACCGATGCAACATATTTATATTATATTCCTATTTATTATTTTATTTTCAAGTATTAGTCTTAAAACTTCCATTTACAGAAAAATGAAGCAGTTTTATGATTTCAAACTGACCATAAGGTGATAGGGTGTATCGGGATATAAATAATACACAGTTGTTCAATTAAGAATATTTATTTTCTACAGCGACATACATTTAATTAACGATTAACATTTTCAAGGGAGGTAAGCTCCAATCTTCTGCTGCACAACACCCCTGCACAGCGGATATTTCTCCATGGATTCTGCACAACTCATATAGCACTCTAAATGTCCATATGGAACCATCAAGGTCTCTATGTCTTTGCAGTAGCATACTTTACATAAAAAGTTCGGATTGAATGGACCATGAATGACAGCTTTTTCGGGTGGAATGCTGACAGGTTGGATTTCACCCTTAATGAACGGATATTTGGGATTCTAGCTAGTGTGATCATCATTGTCTTCCCATTTATACCCTTAGATATTGCAAGACGGACATAAAAAATGCTGCTCGGGCAACCTTTTCTGACGATAGGGGGCTTGACTAGTTTTCAAACGTTCTTATAGGATTCTCGTAGTTCTGCTCCATTGCTCACAGTAATAGTCTTACTATTTAAATAAATAATTTTGCTACTAGCAATGAAGAACATAATAGTAATGTAGTAAATTAGTGGTAGGAATGTTTGGACTTTTTTTTGTTGACGTTGACTGGTGAGCTCTCTCCGTGTGGCCATTGTGGGTGTGGTGGAAGGTAGGATCTCCCTCCACATATTTTCAGCAATCGTATTATTTTGGAATACTGCTCGAAGTTTAAATTGACTAGCATTTTTAGATAGGCTTGCTACTGAAATTTTTTCAACTACCGTCTTGAATGGGAAACATTTTTTATTATCCCGTTCGCAAATAGATACCTTAGTATCTTCAGGAATATAAATATAGAACACATTATTAATTAGTAATTAGTCGTACAAGATTTACACAGTAGCTAAATATCTTGTTAACAATTTTATTTTATTTGGGCAGCCAGAGAGGTCCACGGATCTGGAAGCAAGAAACAATCAGATAGGCTTCTATCTTTAAATCTACGTTAGCAAGCCCAAGTACCTAAATAAAACGCGGGAGTTTAAGCGGCTAGCAAGCACAAAAACTGGCAATCAGCAAGCTTTTAAAAGTATTCAAAAAATAACACACAAGATAGTTCTATCCTCGATAAATTCGTTCCCTATCTTTTTGGCAAACTAAAAGTAGGGGTACTTAAGACGGATATTGGTCAAAGAATTCCCGTTTTCCCAACCGGTTAACGGAGATTTTAGGATAGGTAAGGTTGGTGGGGGGGGGGACAATCTAAACCTAAGTATACTCACCAGGAAGTAAGTCGGATATCAGAGAGCTAGCAGCGTTCGAAGAGAGCCTCCTTGGCAGCAGCAGCCTATTTATTTGTTCTAAGTGCGCCGCCTAACGCTCGCCGCTCATTGATCGACGCTACGGTGACGGATCGGGTGATCGTCCCCACCATTCTGACCTCAAAAACGGCAGGAGGCTATGCTGGCGGTTAGGGGTTGTTGCATTCCGGACAGGTCCCTGACGGTGGTTTCTCGGAATCGGGCATGTCCTGTATACCCGGATTTCCAAAAAGAACGGCGGCTCTAGTTGTTGCAAGTTGAGTTAGTAATTCGGTTTTACCCCTTTTTGGTGTCCCTCATCCCTTTGGTAAACCAAGAGTTTATTATTAAGTGGCGGAAAGCCGAAAAGTAACCACCAGAGTTTAATTAAATGCAACTACAACAAAGAATCCCGATCTCCTATGTAAAAAAAGAATCATCGTTGTGAATACAAAAATTACGGCGGACAACCTGCCGCTAAAAATAGGGCAGAAAAAGAATTAAACTGGTGTAAAATAAAAATAAAAATTCTAAAAGTGGATCTCATCTCATTCATTATTGGCCGAAGTTTTTATGAATGACCTGGAAAACAATTTTATATTAAATAACCAATCAACGGATAAGATCTGTTTTTGGGCACGGTATGTGGACGATTGCTTGGTTTTTATTAATGGTAATTCGGATGATGTTGACAAGATTTTCAATTTTGTTAATAACTTACATCCCAATATAGACTTCAAAGTAGAATTTGAACAGGATAATAAATTAAATTTTCTAGACGTAACTATTTTTAAAGACATTAATAATGAACTTTCAGGTTACCACAAGTATTCTTCCTTTAATAGTTACATACACAGATTATATAATACACCTTTGTCATCAGATAGTTTTGAAAGGGAACGCTCCACAATTGAATCAATTGCAGTCAACAATGGTTATACTAAAAATATCGTGCCTAAGCTGATCGCGAGACGAGAACAAAATATTCATAGAAGGCAGGCCTATTCTGCAACGTCTACAACCAATGACAATATTAAATATTTTTCTTTACCATATATAGGTGTTTTTTCACAAAAGGTCTCAAACTTGATCGAAAGACATTCACAAGCCACAAAAATTTCTTTTAAGTCTACAAATTCCCTCGGATCTGTTTTAACTAAGAATAAAGATAAATTAAGTTTTTTACAGAAGAGCGGGTATACTGTTTGAATTGCAATGATTGCTCTGCGTCTTACGTAGGGCAAACAAGACGATCTGTGGGTGTGAGGATCAAGGAGCATATTGCTAAACCAAACGTGTCATCCTCCGGTCATCACCTTAGATTCAACCAACACAGTTTTTCTCCAACAACCAATTGTCAGTTGTTACACAATATTCGTTCCAGTGGTCTTGAGTTAGATCTCTTGGAAGAATTAGAAATCAGTAGGTTAAAAAATGACAATAATCATCTTTGCCTGAATAATCAGATTAACTTTTGCTTCAGTTTCACACCCATTTGTCTTACCATTTAAGAAATATTTCTACAAATCTCTTGTTTGTTTTTTGAATTTCTGCTTTTCTCTTTACACTTGTCTGGTTTGTATGGTTGCATACGCTTGGTCTGTGGTTGGCTGCCTCCTTATTATTTTATTCGTGACGTGTTGTAATTAGCAAATGGCGTATTGTTTATCTGCTGTCGAATAGTATGCACGATTTTTGTGTATTTTTCTCTGCCTTTTTGACAAGTAAGTGTTTATATCCATTGTATATTGCATAATTATTTTTTACAAACCTTTTTACAAAATTTTATTATGTTAACACTTACAATTTTTGTACAAATTTTCAGTGAGCCCCTGATGATGCCGCAAGGCGAAAGCCGGCTCGGATTCTAAGTTAAAATATATGTACGTAAAATATACCAAAAGTTTCGTTCTTTCTGTTTTAATTCTCATTTCGACTAGTCTTAAATCCAACGATGGCGTACCGAGGAGTTGACACTGCTGCTGATGATTTTACAGCCCATATTTCCCTTTGGGAGTTTAGAGTAAGATTTGGCTATTAATGTAGCTCCCACTTGCGGAACGCCATCATAATTGGACGATCAATTTTTATAGCTTTAAGGAGATCCAATCTAATCATATCATTCGGCTAGATATGTTTTTATGTCTTTAATTCAATGTTGGAAATTATTATTTCTGCAGTTATATCAGGACATAGCCAAGTGCTTTTAAAAATTGTTGATTTTCCAACGAGAAACGATCTGCACTTTTCCGTGTAATCTTTACTAGGAATTTTTAAAGCATTGTGATTGTCCTTTATACGGTTGATACCTGTCACAAAAACCAAAACCATTTTTTAACGTTTCCGATCGACCTGGCTCTATGTAGCAAAAATTTCATACACGCTTCAACTCCAACCGCACAATTATTTCCTCGCCTCTTATATCCACAGGTTGAAAGATCTGATCGAGAATAGTTACCGTTAAATTATTAATCTCACGCTTTGCAACTGGCGTGTACATCAAACTTTTCGGAGACTCGCCTATGACGTAACCAGGATCGCTGCTAACTGAAAACTCGTAAATCATATGAGTTGATTGATTTTTATAGTTTACTCCAGATGTTACGTTACAACCTATACGTATAGTTCTAACCCTCACGATGTTTACAGATGCAACAGACGTATGCCATTGCCATATCCAGACTCTAATAGACTAGGAGAAAACCCTAACGCATGAGCAATAAAGTCTGCTGGTAGAAAATCCACTGTATATTTATCACTGCAAATTTCACACTTTAAAGTACTGTTATTGGCTTTTATTGAAATTGGATTTTTCTGTTTAGATTTCTCTTTGCTAAAAGCACCAACTATGTACTCTTCTAGGGCCTCAATTTCATACGAGCCTGTGGGGATCACTAAACATTTGCGATATCCATCACCGTTTAATTTGTTGACACCAACATCTATATTGGGTATGCTGTTATATGGGTGTAGTCCTATCAGTGCCAAACCATACTCAAAATCTGATTCTAAATGTATAGGATTATTAAAGTTGATAAACAATGTAAATATTAGTCGTTTTTCCAACTGGTCGCAAGCTTATTAAAAAGTACCTTTTGTTGCTCCCATTCAACTCATCGATTCTTTCTTAATTTATCCGTAAACCGCTGCGGAGGAATGGTCTTGAAGTCTACAAATTCCACAACCACCTTTTCACCATACTTAGTGTTTATCCTCTTAATTTTTGGTTCACTTCCAAATCTAGAACGTTCACATGATATTTCAACGGCAAATTATTGTTTAAATTATTTAAGAAGGCCATGTTTAGGTTTAGTTTGATGGAAAGACTACTGGTCTTAGTTGAACCTCACACACCTATGGGATGGATTGGGGTGGGGTTGGGGTTGAGTGGGGGGATGTCCCGCCACTCCCCACCCCTACAATCGATATTCCACCAAACCCCTATAAAGTACTAGACCGGACAAGTCTCGACTTGTTTGGTCTCGTACTCTTATAGTGTAACCATGGGTTTCGAAGATATTTAACAAAAGTGGAAATGGGAAAATTAGTTTTTTGGAAATAACTCGAAAACGATCGCAGTTGGAGCTGATTTCTCAGCGGCACCATAAAATTGTCTAAAACTTTCCCCATTTAGCGGACTCTGTAATCAGTTACCTTTAGAAAGCCCGCGCGTATATAAGTAGATATTACACGATTGTTGTGAGCCCAACGTTGTGTCAGTTTCCATCATATTTTTTTAGTTTAGAAACCGCCACAATTCCAGCTATTTTTTCTTCCAGCTCAGTATATTGACACGGCCACAACCACGGACACGCGGTACTGCATTTTTGTAGCTTTCAGAAATGAATACAAGAACAAGAAAAAAAACAGTGCAACAAAATGTCTTCTGCTATATCGCTTCTCTTTCTTATGAAAGTGTAAAGTCTTTTTCTTTTTTACAAAAAACAACCACAAATTTCTGATATGTCAACTTTTCTGCAAGAATCGTTTTATTCTGAACAATCTACGCATGAAGCAATTTGCAGGACTGCAAATCATGAAATAATCTATTTATCAAATAATAAAAAAATAAGACAAAGTGGATTATGTTTAGTAGGCAATACTTACGCAAATTCGCTTTGGTCTTCTTTTTAGGCAAAGTAGTATCTAATGTAGTAAGAAAACAATTGTTCCTTTAAAAGTATTACTGTAACAGTTTCGTTGAAATACTTTAATCCAGAAAAGATGTCAGTTTTGCAAAAAAATCCAAACAGGATGATTTTTCCGGGGTTGCTTGGGGACTGCCTACCACCAAAAGGACACACTTGTACTCCTGGCACGGATTGCAATATAAGCATGGTTTACTAAACATTTTTTAGAGCAAAATGGCCTTAATAAAGTTGTAAATAATTCAATTCATGATTATTAAAAAATTATCCTGTTTGGATTTTTTTCGCGACCCCTATAAGCCGAACACAACTTTATTGGATAATTACTCACTTTTCAGAATATCTCCACTGATTGTTTTGCATTTAATTCTTCATCAAAATGAATTGAAGTAAAACAATATTAATGAAATAGGAATATCGAAAAATAATAAATAAGAGTTGGCCGAAGTTGATCCTGTTGTTGAAAAAATGACTTCCAGCACCTAGTAAGGTGGTTTAAGCAAGACTTTAACAGTCGGAAGAAAATCTTATTTAAAAAAAATATTATTTTAATATGAAACGATAACATATGTAAACAAAAAATATCAAGAGACACTCCTTCAGCGGCAGCTTTTGAGGCCTGCTATTCTCACCACATACGGTAGCCTATAAGTTGGTATTGTATACCAAAGTTGGCTACAATATCTTTATCCCTCCTGGAATACAATATAGGTACCCGCCACATTTGACACCTTCACAAAATAAACTCATTTTTGCTCGTGCAAAAACAATTAGCAACTACAAACCCACGTATTTTTAGGGATAAATTCACTAGTGGCGTGCCTATTATCACTAAAAGCTTTCGTTAGTTTTATAATCCTAAAGCCAAAAATACCACGACTGCCCTACAGGAGTAGTACCTATTTTCTTAGCATTAGGATTATAATGAGATTATACTCGGTTACTCCAAACTGGGAATACCCCAGAAGCAACAGAATGCTTGTGCGGGGTTTTGTCTTACATTATTAAAAACGAAGTTTTAATTTTAAATGGTCCTTATTTGTTTTCACAGGCGACAAGCTAAGACGTGAACTAAATTCTAAATAAAAAATTCAGCTTCATTTCCTTTGTTTTCTACCTACTACGAAGCGAAATCGTGCAACGTTTTTGAATTATACTCCTCCGGTATTTTTTGATTGGGGCTCGATCCATCATTTATATCAATCTCATTCTGTAGGTATTATCGCCCTAACAAAGAATGCACTTCCTTTGCACGTCACAATCATTAATTTAAAATTTACCAGGTTCATTTTCGGTATATCGTTTATTACCCTAGGCAGCAATATAGAACAAAGCATACTTAACATAATTAACCATTGGTGCCGTTACGGCAATTGCCAGGGGCGGCTCTAGGGACATAGAGCTAAACTTTGTGGCGGGGAGGAGTCAGAATTAAAAAAAAAATTCTTGTGGTAAAAAATTGTGCCTCAGGCGAAAGTTTTTGAAATATTCAAGGTCAAACAGTTTAAATGAACAAAAAAAATTGAAAAGCTAAAAATATTACTGTCAACTGGTGGTAATTTTTTCTTTGTTAATTAGGGACCCATAATTATATTTGCAGCTAAGAAGTACCTACTTCTTTTTCTTTTATAGAACCAGTGTCACCCATAAAAATTTGTTTTGGTGTGAGCCCATACAAATTATTGTTTTTAAAGCGGGTATACAAAAGTCAGTTGACCATTATAGGAAGCGCGTGTCCGCTCTCTTTAAAGTGTGTGATAAATATATGCTCGATTCGAAAAACAGGAGCGAGCCCAGGTACGAGATTTTGTATACTGGTTGATAGTTAGCGACTCTGTGTTTTCCAAAAACCATGGCTGAAATTGAGAAAAGGCCTCCTCCTCTGCGGACCTTCCGCCACACAGAGGGGAAAATAATAAAAAAATATTTTGTTTTTATGCGATTCTAGCTAAAAATTCCTAAAAGTAACTGCCTTGCGAAATTTTCGGTTGAGAAAGTTTGAATTTTGTAAAATAAAAAATATTTGTTATTATGCTGTTTCCAGTTTTGTTGTAAAAGCGTAAGTTTATTAATATTCACTCTGAAAGGATTTACTTTGCCACATATAACAGCATTCCCAATATAGATGAGATAGTGACAACAAATTTGGCATATGTTTACAGATTCCAACCGGATCGTAGCTATAGAAAAATACAGTTCCCTCTTTAAGAAAAAAGGAATCTAGTCAAAAGAAAATCCGATTTCAATAAAAGCCAATAACAGTACTTTAAGATGTGAAATTTACAACTATAAATATGCAGTCGATTTTCTACGAAAGACACAATTGCTCCTATGTTAGGGCTTTGACGATTCTAACGGAATTTTTGTGTTAAAACTCCGTTACCACGTTTGAATTAATTACTATCATCTTCTGAATGTCTTAACAATGTTTAATTGTTCACTAAAAGCTAAATTTCAAAATAGTCGCAAATCTGGTGTTATCAACTCGATTTTCATTTTGATTTTTATTGTGACGTAGTGGACACGACCACCATCTCTAATCCAAGGTACGTACCAGTTTGAGAATGTTCACTGATTCGCGCTTGGTAAGATCAGTTTGGTTCAGTCATGGATCTACGGAAGTCAGTGCTTGAGTTCTAGTGATCTATTCGCGGTGCACTCTACGGTTTTATTTTTTTGGACCCAGTGCTACCCTTTTGTGCACCCGAACAGTTTAAGTTCCTTGAGTTCTGGCATCCTAAGATCACAGACCTAACTTAGGTGTTTTCCGGAATTAAGCTTATAAAAGAGCGCCTCCCACCACTTTTCTTCCTGTTCATTTTGGTATTCTCTCGAACTAGCAGCTCAGTGGTTCTGTCAGGTGTAACATAGTGTCAGACGCCGTTCTTTTCTCAATTTATCCACCTTTACTTTCGGCTTGATACCTTGATATATTTTCATAATCTGTTGCGCATTATTTCGGTTTCACCGAATATTATATATTTTTGTGTTTCATGTGAATCACCGGCTCTTGAATCCATGGCAACGCGTGTTTGCGGCAACGGAATTTTCCTGTCGTTTTCGGAGGAGGGTATTGGTCTGGATTTGATTGGGGCTATATTAAATTATCTTGATAATATTTGGTTAATTCCGAATGTAGTGAAAGCCCACCTGTAACTTCTTCTAGGCACGGTATTTCTTGATTTTGAATTAATTACATAGCTTTTATAGCGTCCATAAATAATTATAGCTGCCTTTATCCTGTAGAGTGCAGCTAGAAAGTTTTTTGGTAACGGTAAATTATTAATATCGTGATTTTTGTCTCTAAGACCAAGGGGAATAGCTTTTTTCTACGACCATGCTTTAACTGAAGTATTAAGCTTTTGCTACCCGTACTGGAATAAACTTCATTCCGCAGTACAGATTTTTCATTCCAATACAAGTTTGTAACCAATAGGAATGCGATATCACGATTATTCCGGTCCATATCAAAACTGCCATGAACAAGTGACAGCAGTGACAGCGTCCAAAAATTGATTTGTCAAAACGTGTTTTTATATTTGTGGTTGAATTATTTTGCAAATTGAAATGTTTAATATGGATATTGAAAGTGAAATTGAAAACTTAACTCCTCCAGAAATGGTCGAACAGGCTACAAAAGCCAGTAACAATTTATTACCGGCAAAATCAGCAAAAATATATGAAAAATTATACATGGAATTTATGGATTGGAAAAATCAAAACAAGGCAAGGAGCTTTTCCGAAAATGTCTTAATAGTTTATTTTGATCAGTTATCAACAAAATGGAAATATTCCACTTTATGGAAACAATAATCGATCTTGAAATTAATGTTATCTATTATCTATTAGACATAATATAGATATATCCTTATAAAAGGCGAAGGATATAAACCTAAAAAATCTAATACCTTTTCTACAAATCACATAAAGCAATTTATTACAGAAGCACCAGATGCTAAATAGGTATTTATTGTCCAAAGTAAGTACCTACAGATTTTATTATGCCGATCATTATTATCATTGTATTGACTACACAAGTATATAGTTTTCAATACAAATACTATTTTTCGTAGGTAGTATGTATCTTGGGAATTATGGGAGCCTGTAGAAGACATGAATTACACAAGTTGGAATTTACGGATGTAAATGATTTTAATACAACACTTTTGGTCACAATTAAAGACACAAAAACAAAAACAACGCACAAGTTCACTGTTACTGGGAAGTATTTTGATATATGCAAAAAATACATGAATCTTCGCCCAAAAAACTGTGCAACCTCCGCTTTTTTTGTTAATTACTTGAACGGAAAATACACCGTACAAAACGTAGGAATAAACAAATTTGGAAATATGGGAAATTGCGACATATTATTTAAATCTACCAGAACCCAATCTATATACCGGGCACTGCTTTCGTCGGAGTTCTGCCACAATATTGGTGGATGCTGGTGGTGACATTACCTCATTAGAATGCCATGGTGGACGGAAATCCACAACAGTGGCTGAAAATTACATTGATGAATCAGTTCAAAATAAAATCAATGTAGGCAATCAAATTTTAAATTCAATCGAATACAGCCAAACTAACAATTAATACTCGTATTAACCCATCAACATCAACAATGGATTCACCTCAAATGGTCCAGAAACTTCCAGGAATTCCACAGTTCCACTTTAGTAATTGCACTATCAAGAATATACCTAACTATAAACCAAAAAGGATAACTCAACGATTATTTTGTTTCACTTGTTTACCTTTTCATAGTGTGTTTTTTCTATGTTTAATAAACGTTTCATAAATATTTATGTCTATTATTTTCTGACTGGTCGTAGAAAAAATAGCGTCTGCAAGTCGCATTTAATGGCTATCATTAAATGCTCATTGCAGAATATACTATTCCGTTACAGCTGATTACCTGTGTATTGTTAAATTTATTTGAGTAAATTTAAGTCATTTTGAGAGTATCGTAACCTTATATTTTTGATTTTTTTCTTGTTTTTATAAATATTTTGTCATAAATTGAAACTTTTCAATTATTTTTGATTTATCTTTCGCTCGCACTTAGCCAGGTTAAATTTTCTAATTCATTTAAGATAACTTTAAGGCGTAGTTAGTATTATTCTGGGTTAACTATATACTTTGTGGATTTAATTAGTACCATTTTGGTAATTTTTTTATAAGTTTATTATTAGGAAATATTAAGTCATTGTTATCGTTCTTTCAATTTTTTTATTGTAACAAACCGTCGTAACGACACTGTTATATACCTGGAGGGTGTTTCCAATACACTTGAATTTTTTTTAATACACGACTGCACTTGGAACAAGTGAACCCGGTTAACCTACACGTCATTGCACTGTGCGATCCGCTGACCACAAGCCCATACAGTAGCAGCTGACTTGGCAAACTTGTTGGCAGGTCCACTAGTGACGTGATTGGAAGATTAGTCGACAACTTCATCGAAGCTCAGTCGAAAGCGGCTAGCCCTCCTGATTGTCGTCAAACTTTCACGTAAAGTGTTTCATATCCAAAGCGTTCCATTTTTAAGACCAATATGTGCAGAACAGTTGAATCTTAGAGCTTTTCGAATTTAACCTGTCGTGTCGAGTCGATTTGGACTTCGTAATATATTTTCACTTCAAGGTTGATCCTAACTTTGCAAATTATTAAATTTTCCCAAACTTTTAAATTTTCACATTTTCATTGTAAATTTTTATATTTTTTTATTGTTAAATAATTCTCAAGTGTTTGTAAATAAACAACCCTTGTAAATAGTTTAAACTTTTGTTTTATTCCTTAGGATCAGAACGTCACTTATAACTAGTTTTGATTTGCTTGCCCGAAAATTCGTTATATTAGAACCAGTCCAATTGCATACTTCTGATATTCCCGTAAATATAGTGAAAGTTAGAACTATACATATAGATTGCAACGTTACATCTGCCATATTATTTCTACATATTAAATTACATATGCCATACACGAGACGCCGAACATTTTGGTGTAAATGGCAATTACAAAGCGGGAGATTAATAATTTAACGCTAACTATTCTCGATCAACCCGTAAATTTTAGAGGAGAGGAAATAATTGTGCGGTTGGTTGGTTGTCCCATTTTGACCTGGAACACTCCTGTAAAATTTGAACTGGCTTCCGGATTTTAACATTTTTTTTGTACTTACTAAAAACTTTTCAATGACCATATGAATATTCCATGCCCAGATTAAAAAATAATTGACCCAAATTTTCTATACTAAAATCGAGCAATCCGTACGCCTGGCGTAAATAAAACCACGTGTTCAATGATGATGCGGGATTGGTCAGTAGGCTATAAAATTTCACCCGACTCTGCAACAGGGACGTGCTCGATCACAAAAGTGTAGTTATTCGGTTTTATCTTGTTGTTTTCAGCTATTTAGACACTGCCAGAAATAATTTTATCGATGTTTTGAACCATTTTAATTAAGCCAATAATTATTTTCCGAAATATTTTGATGCAAACAATTGTAAAACTAAAATTAAATAAAGGTCGTGCCTCAGTGCGGCCCTGGCGAATATTTCAACGCACGTGCTCTTGTTTACGCCAAGCGTAAGAGTTGCTCGATTTTAGTATAGTTAAATATGTATCATCGATTTTTATCGGAAATCTGATAACGCGGTATTCATAAGCACCCCTGAAAACCCACAGATTCCAAATTTCAAGAAATTACTTCCACAAATTATACTTTATACACTGCATCACAATTGCCAAAAAGTCAAAATTTCGATTTGAGTTCAGCTATTAAGGTGGCTATGGAAACAAGTACCGACCTCGGAGCGCCACCAACTTGAAGAGTGCCCCGTTGTGGCTGTGCTGAAACCACAGCACTCTTACACGCGCCTACACACAATGCTCCATTTATTAAAGCCTGTTTTACAAATAACAATTTTCGCCTAACAAGTCCCCAACAAATCTTACAATTTATTTTTCTAAGAACTTTATTCGAAATTTGATAGGGTAATTTTGTGTAACATTTCAGACCCATGGCCTACTTTCAGAGATATTTTTGAAAAACCCGGAAACTGTCGAAATTTCTTCGTTTTGAAACTTTTGTTTCAAGAGTTACCGAAAAATTTTCCCCAATGACATTTGTGGGCAAAACTAATTGCTTTAAGCCTACTTTATCAGAATTTAAAACAATGCCACGGTTTAATGGGTGCTCTCTTAGCACCCACCGAAAAATGTGCCCATTTTATTGTAGCGAGCCGTGGCCTCGAATCCTGTACCTTCATATTTTAGGTATTTTTTTCCCAACGTGCTACATTGGAAATCTTGGAAATTTCCTGCGAGGTGTCGGTATCTTGCACATTTTAAAAATTTTCTAGTATGCATGACAGCTATAAATAAAACAAAAATTTAAGTTTGAAGAGAGCACACAGCAATCGATGGCATTTTTCCAAATTCTGATAAACTACGTTTAAAGCAATCAGTTTTGCCCACAAATTTCGTTAAGAAATTTTTTCGGTAACTCTTGAAACAAAAAAGTTACATGCCGAAGAAATGTCAGCGATTTTCAGGATTTTGAAAAATATCTCGGAAAGTAGGCCATGGATCTCAATTGTGTTCTTACGCAAAGTTAGCTCATCAAAAGGGCTATTTTTTTTTCAAATAAAATTCTCAGAAAAATGCATATTTGTCAAGACTTTCGCGAGTGGCCCTTCCTAAATAGACACCCTGTATTTTTGTTCGTAACTTTTCGAGAACACCCTGTATATCAATTCTGATTCGGATTCTCCAGAGAAAACTGCATCATTCTGGTTTTAAGCTGGTCTTAAGTCTTTTTATTTAAAAAACTAAGGATATAATCGGACTTTATTTGAGACACCTAATATACCCTAAAAAAGTTTCTCTTTTTGCAATGCGAGAAACACAATTCTATTATACTTAGAAAAATAGTTATTTGTGTAACTAGTGCAAAAAGTGCATATTTGTTGCACGAGGCATGAAGTTTTCAGCTGGAGACGCAGTCGAGGTAACTGATGGACAAACTTCATTTCCAGCAATTTTTTGAATTTTATTTTGTTCAATGCCTGTGAAGGTCTCAGATTCTTCACGTAAAACTCTTTTTCGAATTGTTGTAAAGTTTCTGGTACTGGTACTTGGTTCGCCTTCCAGAACTTGAGAAGCTATTTTAGCTTTTTTACAAATTAACTCCATGTAGCCCTCATAGCTATACAGTTGAAGATTTCCATCCTCCATGGCGTTTCAACGACTAATGTTAACAGGTCTGCCCCAGATTCCACAAGCAATTTTGCAGAAGATCTGCGAAAACAGTGTCCTGTGCATTGCATTGGGTTTTCAATCTTTAAGTATTTTGCAATATCACTTGGAATTTTACTAAAAGTATTTACATCAACAGGTTGAACGGAGAATTTTCCGTTATAATATCTTATATTATATAAAAAATTTAGTGTGACTGGTAGACTGGTAGACTGGGAACAAACGGATGCATATTTGCGATACATTTTAACAAAATTAAAACTTCTAATTTTACCGTTAGCCGTGTCATCATTGTGAAAATATTACATTAACTTTATTTTACTTTCATTATTTGTTGTTATAGCGGCCATAGTGATACACACGCTGTAAAAATTTGTCTACCAATTACTATTCAAAAGATACAGCCCTCTAAAGGATAGATGGCCTCCCGAGGCGTTTTCTAAAATATTCTACGAGATTTTATTAAAAATACAGCGCGCCCGTACCTGAAAAAGTTCCCCACGGAAAAACAGATGGACATCTGAGCCTCCAAACTCTCAAATCGCTACGAAAATCCTCCATACCAAAACAAACCCAAATGTCAGTCGATGTTTCCGAATATCGGGCGTGCGCCTCGGTCACAATCCCGGGGACCTCGCCAAATCGCGAAAAAAAAAAGCGCCCCAAACTACCGAACGGCTTTTTCGATCGGGAGGCCCTCTCGCAGGCGAGATGCCCATAATAGCCGTCGGCGGCCCCACGCGAAAATTGAACTCGACCGGAGCTCCCCCTTCCAATCGCTAGCCATTTTTCCCGAAAAGAAAACGGGAAAAAATTCCGGAGGACGAACGGCTCTCCCGATTCGGACGCCCTTCAATAGGGTTGTTGCACATGAGCTCGGGCGGCCGTACGCCAAATTTGGGCTCGAAATATCGAAAACTGCGCCCTGTAGACGAGACCATAGGTACACGTATTACTACACAGGAGTGGAGGCCAAAACAAGGCCTATGGTCCGGCAAGGCCGCTATAGGCGCTTGTTAACAAGTGAAAATTGTAAAATGAGCTCTACAGGGGATAATAGTAATAAACCTGATTGAAGACTGTTCTCGATTTCTCTTTTCATTATTGCTGTACAGTACAACATTTAATACATCTAATTTCTAAAATATTAGTTTTTTTTAAGGCCGTGCCTCCGCTGCCGGCAACGGCACCCGAATGAGCCGCCGGCAACGGCACCCGAATGAGCTGCCGGAAAAGAATTCTTAGGTTTTGCCACTGATTATACTTTTACCTATAGATCATTGTCTGAAGAGCCCATTCAAATTCAACATTCTGAGCAAATTTATAATAATACAGTGACCGGCAGAAAGTTGGACACAAATGGAAAACTTTTTTATTAATAATTTCTCAGAAAATTTTATTCTTGATAAAAGTTGGTGCATCAATTGAAACTCAAGACGCACATACCAAAATTTAAATATCTCTTTTTGGATACGAGGTAGATTCAAAAGTGTCAAAATAGCTCAAGAGTAAAGTACCCTTATTTTTTAAAATACGGTAAAAAGTTACTTAGAAAAGTTGTTTGGAATCAAAAGGGGATGTCAGATTTAAAGCCACAGCCACCTAGTCAAAAAAAAAAAGAAATTTAACTTTTTTTGTATTTTTTTCGACCACCCTGTGTAATACAAAAAAACAAAATACCGAAAGCGGAACTTGTCATCGGATAACACATGAATTTGCTACTTAACTTTAATTTTGTTCGATTAGCAGCTAGAAATTTAAATTAATCTAAATCAGAGTTTAAAAATATTAAATTCTTGTGTCCATTGAATAAAATAAGTAGTTTTTTTTACAAATTTTAATAATAAGTACTTAATTTAAATGAAAACAGTAACTAAAATAAATAAACTTGTCTGCACCACACTATCAAGTACCTAGGTACCTGCTATATTTAAAAGGAAAGTTAAGTTTCACTCTATATGTTCCCCACCGTTTTCTATGCACCTTATTGTTCTTCTGTGCATTTCATTATGCACATTACTTAGCATTTGGGGACTTACAGTACGGATGCAGTTAGTGTTAGTCTCTTCGAGATGCGCTATGTCCCTGAATGGTCGCTCTTTATACACTTTTTTCTTCAGATATCCCCATAGAAAAAAGTCCATTGGGGTGAGATCAGGAGACCTCGCAGGCCAAGGATGGACTGAGTATCTCCCGATCCAAGCATTTGGAAAGACTCCGTCTAACCACCTCCTTACTGGTAAAGTGGAGTGGGCAGATGCACCATCCTGCTGAAAAAACATATTCGCCTCCCTAACTTGTAAGGATAAATTGTCCAAATAATCCATTAACGTTGTTTGTAGCATATTTAAATATGTCTCAGAATTTAACGTTTGTCTAAAAAACACGGGTCCCACAATTTCTTGATTTAGAATTCCGCACCACACATTCGTTTTGAAGTAATAGTGATCACGACATTCAATTTTAAAATGAGGGTTTTCATCCGCCCACCACCTACAGTTCTGAGAACTCACAGTTCCATTAGATCAAAGAAGTATCATTTTCTTTGATTAGATGTAAATATGGATTCATCAGAGTATAGAATATTTTTCGAAAAATTTCCGTCGTCTTCAATTTTTCATTGGAACCAAGAAGAAAAATCTAAACGATCATCGAAATCTCTCTCTTCGAGCGTGTGGATCAGCTGAGGTTTGTACGGTTTGAATTTATGTCGTTTAAGTACTCTTCTGATCGAGCGATCTGAAACGTTTAACCCTGTTTGCCTTTGGGACAGCGGCATTTTAGGATTCTCAACAACGGAGAGGACAATATCCATTTAATTATCTTCGTTACCTGTTACATTTCTTCTATGTGGTACTTGACATTTATTTTGTACTGAACCGAACTGCTTAAAACTCCTAAGAATTTTTGCCACAGTTGAGTAGTTGACGTTTTTGTCTGGATGTCATTCGTTGAAAATATCTGATGTTTCTCGACAAGTATGATAATTATCACCGTGTATTAAAACAATTTCAACTTTATCTTGAACACTAAGTGCAGGCATAGTTGCAGAATGACAATAACGGAGTTTGACATGTAAAATAATTCTTCGCCGACAATTATTGTTTTCAAAGCCAACTTTGCAAGAGTTATTATTGGCCATAGCATGGATTATCCTATTAATCTCGTGTTTTGTTCGATAGGTACCTCTAAGCCAATTTATTTTTAGTTACTGTTTTCATTTAAATTACTTATTATTAAAATTTGTCAAAAAAAGTACTTATTTTATTCAATGGACACAAAAAATTAATATTTTTAAACTCTGATTCGGATTAATTTAAATTTCTAGGTGCTAATCGAACAAAATTAAAGTTTAGTAGCAAATTCATGTGTTATCCGATGATAAGTTGCGCTTGCGGTATTTTGTTTTTTTGTATTACACAGGGTGGTCGAAAAAAATACAAAAAAAGTTAAATTTCTTTTTTTTTTTTTTGACTAGGTGGCTGTGACTTTAAATCTGACATCCACTTTTGATTCCAAATAACTTTTGTAAGTAACTTTTTACCGTATTTTAAAAAATAAGGGCACTTTACTCTTGAGCTTTTTGACATTTTTGAATCTACCTCGTATCCAAAAAGAGATATTTAAATTTTGGTATATGCGTTTTGAGTTTGAAATGATGCACCAAGTTTTATCAAGAATAAAATTTTCTGAGGAATTAATAATAAAAAAGTTTTCCATTTGTGTCCAACTTTCTGCCGGTAACTGTATAATGAAGTAGTCAATAAAATATAAGTAATATTATCATTCGTTGTGGTAATGATATAAGTAGTGCAAGAACAGAGACATAACAATAATAGAATAATAATTATATTGTATTTGACAAAAAAAGCATACCCATTCATTCTTAATGCATTACAAAAGTGTATATAGGGTATCCCCGATTTTTTTATCAGGACTTTGACATTTTGTAGAAAAATTCATTGGAAGGTGGGTTGCTCTTATAAACATAGATCCTGAGTCCTAAAGTTCTTCGTTTATGGGATTCAGGGCGTTAAAATATCCTAAAAATCAATGTTTTTATTTACATAAAAATTAAACTCCTGCCTACCATTTTCCTTTTTTAGATTCATCTGAAATATTTTTTTTATGTAAATATCTCTGAATAAAGGAAAAAGTATTCCCTATCGCACTTGGAAGCAGTAAAATAAATAAGTGTCAAAAATGACACCCGCCTACTATGTTTTTATGTAATCTATAAAAATAGAAACAGGTGTTGGGGATTTCTATCCTTAGGATGCATAAGGTGCAAACATTATTCTACCGTGAAGTGTCTTCCAACTAGCTGCGGTAACGTATCCCAAAATTTAAGCTTCTAGATTCGACCGTTTTTGCGAAAAAAAAAAGTCAAAACCAAATTCTCATACCCTGTATTTGAGGTAGAGGCGTCTGAATGAAAAAGAGCATGAGAAAAGCGACATTATTTTAGACCAAAAAGCCTGTGGTCAATGGATTGACCTACTTTTTGGTTTCAATGTGCATAATCCTGGTAATCTTATAATATGTAGTGGGTATAGTGTTCAAACAATAATATCTGGTTTTCCTTCTTCTACGGGTTGTGACGCGACATTTTAGTTTTCGAACTCAATGATGATAGGCACTCAAAATCGGCAGCCTCTACTATCTTTTTGGGGCATCATTGCCGGCTTCCGAGAAAACATTGAGAGGGCAACTGGCGCCGGCAGCCATTAGAATATTTTGCGGGCACCGTTGCCGGCAGCGGAGGCACTGCCTTTTTTTAAATGTCATCTTATCGGAAATGTCCGTTTAAAACGACATAATGTTTTTCAGAAGAAAATAATACTAATAAAAATTTTGTCCGCGTCCCAATTATCCCTTAACGTGCGATACTTTATTTTTAAAGTTGTTTGTGGAACTCCAAATGTATTAGCTGCTGTAAGCCATCCCATATTTCTATTTTGAACGGCATTTTTAGCCAATTCCATGATTTTTTTTTCTTCACTCCACGTTTGCCTCTCAATCTTTCTCTTTTTTGGTAAAGAGATTATCCCTAAAAGGAAAACTGTTATTAGGATAAATGTCAGAAATATATTTACTTATATTCCTTTAGGATAAGGTGACATGCCATGTCCATGTCATCTCATCTGATAAGTTGGTATGTCACCTTATCCCCAAAGAAAATTTATATTTGGTGCCTACAGAATTGATTTAAGATAACTTTACCTGCCGATAATGTTTTAAAAAGGCAATTTGGCCACATGGCGATGCCACTGAAGTGTTCTGAGACATAAGCCTATTCTGCCGTGAAATTTGCAACGAAAGTTTCAAAATTCTAACCTCAGACTTAGAATTCCTATGAAACCACATTTAGTCAATAAGTGTTATTTTAGTAAATATTCAGTGGCGCTTTTCTGCATAATAATTTACTATTAGGTACTGCGACATTCAAAACATTACTCCCACGAATTTCGGCAGACGTGAACATCAGATTATTAGACCCATAAAAGCATCGAATTTCGGCAAATGATCGGATGCTCTTTCACGTAGTCCAGGATAATTTACCTGAACTACACAACTAACAACAATCACACAGGTATCTACTATACTGTTTTGATTGAGGAGCATACGGAATGACATTTAGCATGACGGAACGTCGGGTGCCGCGACTTGGCTGGGCAGCTGGCATTGTCACATACGCGAATATTTTCGCATTATTGAAGTCTGAATATTTATCACATATGTTCCATATACATATACTTTAACCAAAGTGTCACGTGACAGAAATGAAGGATATAGTTTCCAGCGTGTGCAGCATAAACAGATACCATTTTGCTACAGAGGAGTCATTACACAGAACGCATTCATAATAAAAAAGTACTTATGTGACAACATTTTTGTGTATTGAAACAATAAAATTTTGAGAATTTTGGATGCTAGCCTATGGAAAATAGAGAAGGAATCTTAACTCTGTCTCCGCCAATGATGTGATAACTTCGCGCCAACCCCACTGTGGAATATTGAAACGATAAAATTATGAGAATTTTGGGCGCTAACCTATTGAAAAAATGACGTGAAGGAATCTTAGCACAAGTCTCAACAAATCTGGGTGGTGCAGGAATTTTGACCTATTATTTGGAGTAGAGGTATCTATTTGACCATTTTTGGCGTGAGAATTCGTTAACCGAATTCTACGCTAACCTATGGCAAGGGGTGGCCATTCCTGGGGATATCAAAAGAGATTGCCCAGAAAACAAGTCACAACAAATCTGGGCGGCCTGATTCAGATCTGACCTAGAAATCTGATATGGGTGTTGTAGAATATCGATTTTAGCGATAAATTTGGTGTAGAACATTGGGTTAGGTTATTGGAATTCGCTAGAAGCAAGAAGATTGGGCGATTTTAACAAATGGATATTTTGTAGAAAAAAATGTTAGTTAGCTTTTAAACGTGTGAAAATAATATTTTGTAAATCTCTGCGGGTGTGAAATTCTTGTGTCTGGCGCAGAAATCTGGAATATGGTGGGGATGTCGGTTAAAACGTCCCACCCAAATCTCAAACATTTTTACATATACAGTGTGTCCCCGGATTGTTTGGACGACTCTTTCAAATGACAAAAAAGTTTCGAGGTAAAATTTGCCCTTTTGGGGTTCAGCCCTGCTTGACTGGAAACTAATTTCTGACATAATTTTACTTTCAAAAAATCATCCATGACTTGGAATTTTTAAAAAACTAATATTTCACACCAATAAAGTTTTCTTTTTGTTGATTTTACGACAAAATGTTATTAAGGAAACTTTAGTTTTTTTTAGCAGAAAAAACCCAAAATAGGCCTAGGCATTTGAAATTGATCGCTCCTACCCAGTTTTTACTTTCTACAAAAAATTGGAAAAGAAATTTCGCAAGCCCTTTCAGTTTTCCATTGACAAGTTTCCTTAATAACATTTTGTCATAAAACCTACAAAAAGGGTAGTTTACTGGTGTGAAAAATTAGTTTTTCAAAATTTCCAAGGCATACATGATTTTTTTTTAAAGTAAATTATGTCACAAATTATTTTCAAGTCAAGCAGGGATGAACAAAAAGGGCAGTTTACTGGTGTGAAAAATTAGTTTTTCAAAATTTCCAAGGCATCCATGATTTTTTTAAAGTAAATTATGTCACAAATTATTTTCAAGTCGAGCAGGGATGAACCCCAAAAGGTCAAATTAGAACTCAAAATTTGTTTGTCATTTAGGTACAAGAGTCGTCCAACCAATCCGGGGACACATTGTACATTTGGAAGACTAGCAGTAAACATTATAAGTTGACAAAGCCCCCAAAATTGTATCATTCTTAAACAATTTAAATAATAATTTTCTATTGAAAAAGTTCGTGAGTTTTCAAAGTCTGGTATCTAATAAGAAGTATGAAATTCATTCTTTTAAAAGAATTAATAAGCAGTACGGGGAGAAGATTTCGGTGTAGTTTCAGAATTTTAAAAGTATTTTGCCACAAAGTTACAGAAGAATTTACGTCGTAGAGGATTCAACAAATAAACGCTGAGATTCAAAAAGAACAAAAGTGTTATTCGAGAAGTCTTGGTAAAACGACTAATATTTCTGTTGAAGTTCAAAAATAAAGGGAAAACTGCTAGAGAAAATTGCAAGTACCTACATATGGAAACCATTCTTTCTGTGGGTGTGCATGTGGAATACCAGCGATTATTCCCATAGTAAACGGCAAGGGGTACCAAAACGATATACTCTTTGTTGTGGATTGGGTAAATATGGTAGAGTGGGAATAACAGTTCTTCGAGGATAGGAATTTTTAGGATAATAAGTATCTGATTTTCCGTAGAGATTATAGTGCTTTGAGCAGTTTCAATTAGTTCAAAAGGGTGCATGTTATCTGATAAGAGACAGGCTTTATTATAGATAGATTTGAGATGATTTTCTAGTTGAATAATTTCAGAGAGAGAAAATAGTTCAATGTTTGACTGTTGTAATGCAGCTAGATTGATAATTCGAATTATTTTTTGAATAAATTGATTTAGACGATCGAGATATTTCGCTGTGAAGAGAGAGATATTTGTCAAATTCGTCACTGAGTAGATTTTAACTGTATTATTATTAATAGTTTCAACTAACATGTTATATCGTTTTATTGTTTGTGAGGCATAAGTTGTGGAGTTATTGAGTGTACCAATGATTTCAGACTGTTTGTTTTCGAGAGCTTGAATATGTTTTTCCAAAAATATGCCATCATTTTCGTCGAGTTTTTGTGTGATTGATTTAATAAATGTACTTAAATAGTTCATAATTCCACGTTTCTGTCTAGGGCGAATTAATTTATGACAATTGTCGAGAGTTTCATGGTAAAGAAGTTCATACTGAGTAAACATTTTGTAGTAAGATGAATTTGTTGAAGTGTTAAAAAGAACTAGATTAACTGAGCAAAGTTTGAGATTATTGTCTATAGTGCTTAAATTAAAGGTAAGTATGTGACGGTGAAAGAGATCAAATCTGTGCTTGACCTACCAATTCTTGATAGTATCCATTATTAGGAATCGGGTGCACTTGAAGGGCCAGGCAGTTGGATATTAGGAGTGTGTTTCTGTAACAAGGGAGGTTTGCGTAAGGGTTTTTTCTAGGATGCGGGTTAGTGGGTTTATTTTTAGTGGTTTGTCCTTGTTCTGGAGTAGGAGTGGGATCTGGAACATTTTTGTTGCGGTTTTCTAAAATGCGGGTTACTTTTTCGTGAAGCTTAGAGTAAAGGGAATCAATAAAAGGACGGAGTTCATCTTTATGTCGTTGATTATATTTTTCATAAATAGGTAAGTCGTCGTCGAATTGTATTTCTTCGATATAGGGGCCGTAGAGGATTGAGAAAGGAGGGTAGCCAGTGGCTGAGTGGATCGATTGATTATAAATAAGAGCACAGTGTGTGATTAGATCTTGGAAATATTCTTTAGGTCGTTCATCTTGCATAACTCGGAGTTTTTCTGTAAATGTGGAAGGGAATCGTTCGATAGGACTGTTAGAATTAGGATTGTTAACTGTGGTAAAGTGGAGTTCTATTTTGTGGAGTTTACAAAATTCTTTAAAGAGACTATTAGAAAATTCAGTGCCTTCATCACAAACAATTTTGCGCTGATAATTGTGATAAGAAAAGTAATGACGTAATTTGCTTAAAATGGAAATATTCATTTTATCTTGTATATTGTAAACTTGGGCATATTTGGAAAACGAATCTATGATTTATTTTCTAAAATTTATTAGTGGCGTAAACAGATCCATTGAATTTTAATTGGGTTTTTCGCCACCAACCTGGTTAAAAGACAACTTTTTCAAGTACAACACAGGGTACAATATCAGACAGGTGGCTAGGCTATTGTTTCTGTTGTTATGACATTTTAACCTGAAATTTGTTGAAGATATTTTTTTAGTTTTTAACTGTAAAGTTTGTAAAGTTTAGTTCATTTACTGTTAAGAATTTATTAATTTTCCAGGCAACTTGAAAAACTTGTCTTTTAACCAGTTTGGTTGCGAAAAACCCAATTAAAATTCAATGAATCTATGAATGTTAGGAAACTTTGACTATTGCAGGAAAAGGTATCTATGTGGATAATATCAAAAGGTTTTTGTCTTAATAGTGGGCCTTTGAAGGGAAGTTTATAAGGGTGTCTTTCATATTTATTTCGTAAACAGATATCGCATTTATTAATATAATCGGAAATTGTGGTGCGCATATTGGGCCAATAATAATGGAGTTTTAAGTGATTTAAAGTTTCGAGTATGCCATTATGATTTTGTTTGTGATAGTTCTCAACACATTGGAGTTGTTTATCGGAATTTTCTATATCTTGAGTGTGTTTAGAGCAGAAAGAGATACGAACGGATTCATTTAAAGTATTGCGGACATATTCCGATATAAATTTTTGGATATCAACTTGTTCAGTAAGGATATGATAGCGTTGGTTAGGAGATATTATAGAATGAAAGGTATTTTTAATGTCAGTTTTCCAGTCTTTTTCAGTAAGAGTTACGCCATATTTATGTTTACTTTTAAATTTAAGTTTGTATTGGACGTCGTGTTTATTTCCAAACTTGAAAATAATTTGATTAGGGAAATAGTTAATAGGTTCTTCGGAATAGGGTTTTCATGAGTGGAGTGTTGTGTGGATAGTCCAGTTTGTTTTTCGTAAGCTTCGTTAACGAAATCGTCAATATTAAAGTCGTCATCATGTGAGGGAGGATTTACACAAATTGAGTCGGATTCATGCATATTTAGTTCGATACGGGAAAGGGCGTCGGCAACAAAATTATCTTTTCTTTTGCGATAAACAATTTCGAAATTGAATTCTTATAATTTGAGTTTCCATCGGGCAAGACGTGAATGGGGTTCTTTAATTTTATAGAGCCAAACTAAAGGATTGTGATCGGTTTCTATAGTGAATTTTGCACCAAAAAGATAGGGCCGGAAATGTTTACAGGATTCGATTATTGCAAAGAGTTCTTTTTTGATTGTGGAATAGTTTCGTTCTGCGGTAATAAGGGTGCGGGAGTAGTAAGCGATTGGTTTTCCTTTTTGGGATAGGACAGAGCCAATAGCAACGTTGGAGGCGTCAGTAGTTAATGTAAAAGGTAGAGAAAAGTCAGGGTACTGGAGAATTGGGAGTTACTTAGAGCGGATTTACAGTTTTCAAAACAATCTATATATTGAGGGTGATCAATTTCTATTCTTGTGCCTTTTCGTAGACAACGTGACATGGGTGCTGTCATTTTTGAGAAATTAGGAATGAAGCGACGATAATAGCCTATTAGTCCTAAGAAAGTTTTAATTTCCTTAGTAGCTTTCGAAATGGGGAAGTTTTGGATTGCAGATATTTTGTTTGGATTGGGTTTAATGCCTTCTGGGGTAATGACGTGGCCAAGGAAAGCTAATTCTTTTTTTAGAAATTCGGACTTGTCGAGTTGAATTTTTAGATTTACTTCGCGGAATTTTTGAAAAATTGATTTTATATGATTAAGATGTTCTTGTAAAGATTTCGAAAATATAATGACGTCATCCATACAGACAAAACATGATTTATAAAGGAATTCTCGTAAAATTTCGACCATCGTGCGCTGAAAACTCGCGGGGGCGTTTTTCAAACCGAACGGTAGTTTTGCGTATTCGAAGTAGCCATTGGGAACTGTGAAGGCGGTTTTTTAGACGGAGTTCGGGTGAACTTCAATTTGGTGAAAACCTTGGGCTAAGTCGAGGGTTGTGAAATATGTGCATTTACCTAAATTGTTGAGTATTTCGTCAATGCGTGGAAGGGGATATTTGTCTTCAACTGTATTGTCATTAAGTTTGCGATAGTCTATAACCATGCGAAACTTGCGTTTACTGGATGCATCCATTTTCTTTGGAACGATCCAAACAGGGGAAGAATAAGGGGAAATTGAAGGTCGGATAATTTTTTGATATAAGAGTTTTTCGATTTGGGAAGAAATTTCGCTTTGCATGACTTTAGGATGTCGGAAAGAGCGGGAAAATACAGGAGTTTCGTCTTTTGTGCGGATTTCGTGTTTGACATAACTTGTAAATGACAAATCGGATGATTCATTGTAGAAAATATCTTTAAATTGATGACAAAGATTTTTTAATTTTTTGCTTTTCTTCGGAATTTAAGTGTTGTGTTCAAATAGAGTTGGGATCAAAAGAATTATTAGAGAAGGAAGGTGGTAATTCTTCAAAATCAGATAGTGGATAAACAGGTATTGGTTGAGGGAAGTCAATGTTTAAATTTTCTGGTTGTGAAATTTCTACAAATCCATCATTGGCATGATGGAAATTGAGATTGCGAATAAAGTTTGATTATTATGGATAATTTCTGGGAGTACAACTTCACCATTATTGATACTTACTGGGATACGGAGTCGATCATTTGTACGATATAAAGCTTCAAATGGGACGGAAACGACTAATTTACGAATGGAAAATATATGAGTTTCGTAATCTATGTTTGCACCTAGTTGGTCCAGTTCACCTGTACCAAGGAGTATGTCAAAACCATTGTGCCAATCGGCAATTCTGACTATGAAAGGTTGATTAATACCAATTTCGTCAAAGATGGGAAAATAAAGATTTTCGGAGTATGTTTTAGGTGTTCTTATTGAAATAAGAGTAAAGGGTTCAAAAAATTGATATCGGGGATCGAAATTTTGGGCAGCTTCAGGACTTATTACAGTACCAGATCCACCAGAGTCTATTAATACTTTAAGATTAGAATAAGGGAGATGGAAAAATGCAAGTTTGGTGGCTTTTGAAAGATTATTTAATTCGATAATTCGGGAGTGGGTGGAGGTTCCGAGGCTGGTTCCTGAAAATTTTCGGAAAAGTATTCTTATGCCAGTGCAAAAGATTCGAAGGGCTTGTTTTCGGAAAAACGAAGCTTTAAACTCAATTGCCTGAGGATTATTTTCGTGCAAGGAAACGTGCTGTAAAAGATCATTAAGTGATAAAGTTATTCTGTTATAATAATCATCATAGGATTTTGTATCATAGGTTTTTGTACTGTTGTTGTTAATTGTGTTAATAAAATTTCTACGGTGCGACGATCGCCATATTTTTGAAGTAAAAGGGGCCTAACTTCTACCCAAGCAGTTTTATTATGTAGATTTTTTAATTTTTGAAACGATATGAGTGTTAATTATATAGACTTGGGTTGCATCAGCACCTTGTTGAGTGAAAAAAGCAATTAAATTATCTTCTGAATTTATAAACGTGGAGAGATTGTCTCCTGGTTTATATTCTGGAAGAGTATTGCACAAGTAGAGGGTTGAGAACTTAAACTTTTAGAGGGTTTTAAAATTTCAGATAAATTTTTAGAATATGGTTTGAAACGAGGTTTTTGTTTAGGAGCTTTTGGAGTAATAAAAAAATCAGCCAAATCTTCTAATAATGAACTTTCGGGATAATCAGAACTCATGAGAAAGGAAGTGAACTTACACGACAAGAAGAATCGCTCCGGACTTCCTCGCCGTATGGTTCTCCAAATTTCTGCACAGGTTTCTTCTCCCAGGTCGTTGATAAGTGCCAAATCGTTGAGACGAACCGATGATCCTCCTTTGGATGTCGTGCAGCTAGTTCGCAGCGCCACTTATAGATGGAGATAGTGATTTTTCTTTTTTAAAGCTTTATTGAACACAGGTACAAACTATATTGAACTGTTAATTTATTTCGCGGTATTTATATGTAAAATTTGGAAGTGCGGTGTGTTGCAAGAAATAAATGCTGATTATGCTGATCCGTGGTTTCGTCGGGTCGGTGTACTGTGGGGTCGATGAACATAACTCGCCGATATCACCCAGTATATAGTTTACTACATGTGCCAAAAATAATGTTGTACATAACATAACATAGTCAGTCATGACTAACCACTCCTTGTTGTACAAAAATGTACATAATGTTTTTTTTGTTAGAGCAGTTAGAATCTATATTATTAATTTTGGGTTTGTTTTTTTCTGCAGTTTTTGTTTTTACATACAAAAATATTTTTAATACCGACAGGGTGGCCCATTTGAAATGAAAGCACCCCCATAAAATTTTTATTTTTCATCCGATTTTAGCCGTTTTTTTTCTAAAAGTAGGCCGTAAAAAACTCTTTTTTTACCGTGGTGCAAAATATCAGGTCTTAATCTCAATTTTCAAGACCTACTACGATTTTTTTCTAGGAAAAAATTACGAAAATTATTTAGCGTTTTTATGTGTGCTGATCTACAAATCTGTCCAGTCAGCCTCCGCTAGAAATTCGTACATTAATTAAAAGGGTAGTTCGCTTTACGAAAGTTATAAGCCCTAGAGTCTGTTTTCTCCACCGAAAAATTGCTAACGTGTGTCAATTCTGCACTATATTCAATTGAGATTGATGTATCCTAGGCAACGAGAGGAACAGCATTTCGTGTAACGCGGCAGATATGGTTGGAGAAAACTAGATCCAAGAGTCGATTATTTATATTATATAAATTGTTATACTGTTGTAAATTATACAATTTGGCAAAATTATTGACAATCGTGCAATATCATTATTGCTATGTGCATAAGTTGGAATGTTGAGTTGAAGTCGCCAAGGAATCGGTAGGTAGCTACTTGATAGAGTATCTAAGTATATATTTTTCAATAAATGTATCATACTATTACATGACGATGTTCCACTTTATATTCAATGAATGAAACACTGTAGTATATTCTGCGTTTAGGACATTTTCAATATGAACAATTAAAAATTGTATTTTTTTCTAAAAATCCAGAGGTGGGCGGCTGTCCGTCCTTGCCCCTATGTAATGGCCCATGTAGTAAACGGACTAAAAGCTTCGATTTCGACCAGTTGGCGTGGGTGGAAGCTTCCATTTTAACGTTCTGCTGCGCCGCACCTATTGATTTTAGAAAATTTATTTCTATTGGTAATACAGCAACAAAGAGGTGATAGATCGTGACGAGTTCCTTGAGCTCCAAATTAATGTGGACTCCGCTTCGAGTACGGTGAAAATAAATGTCAACGACACGATATATATACTTAGTTCGATGATAGAGAGTTGATTTCAAATTACCTGAATATATCCGCTTCTAATAAAATAGTAAAATGTGGTTGTAAGTGAAAGTCGATTTTCCATGCAAGGAGAATGCAAAATCGACTTGCTTTTTGAACATTGAATGAAACGTTCGTTTACTACCAACGATATAAAGGAATAGATGATTCACTCTAATACAAATAAATCGGTTTTATTCTGCTATTAGCGGGTCGGGGGGAATAGGACGAGGTAATTTGTTTACATTGGAATTTCTTAAATTCAGTCGCACCTATTTTGTATGGCATAATAAATAGTTTTTTGATAGACTTGTATATTGTACATATGCTTTGAGATACTTATATTTACAACATAATCTAAATCGTATATAAAAACTGGAAAACTTGAATGTGACAAAAATAACATCTTTTCAATATCATGAAACAAAACAAGTTGCCTTTGGTAATGTATTTATAGGTACCTATATATCGTTGTTTACTACAATGGCATGCTGTTTCGAAAAAAAGGTCTTGTAACTTTGGACGATCACTGTCTATGGGGATACCTCAGTTATTTTGGCTCTGGCGACTGGTCAGCCACCGGGAATCCGGACTCCTCTAGGTAGACAGCTTCCGCAGCTAGCTCTCGGAAAAGCAAGGCCATGGTCTTTGAGCCGGAAACCTGAGTACGTGCTGACTATTAAACAAGCCGGGTTGTCGACGAAGTATCACCCCTTGTGGCAAGGGAGGTAGAGGTAGTTCCCTTAGTCCTCTTGTCCCTCGGTGTTGCATGAAAGGGTAAAATGCGTAACAGCATACGTTTCAACACGCAACGAGTAATTCCTGTGCTTTTACAAAGTGGAATAAACTAAGGTTAAATTTATAATTAAACTAGATATTACAGCAAAAACTACTGTGCACAGCGATAGCTCAAATAATAATTATTAAAGTGAATATAATTGACTCGATAAATGATATTCTTGATATATCACAATAACTTGCTAAAGTTACTAAAGAAAATGACTAAATTTGACTTGACTTGATCTCCCTGACACTAAACTCAAGTTTTAACACGAAAAACCCTCGGGTTCTCTCTGTTCCGGAAAAAGGTGAAATAATTAATATATAATAAGGAACAATTTAAATATTTAGCAACCGACAAGTTACGGTACTTGGCTAACAGCTGATCTAGTGTGAAAGGATACGCATAAAATACAAGATTAAATAACTCGAGAACGCAAAAACCGTGTGCTGTGGCTTTATACGTTGTGATATTTTTCACAACAAAATTATAATCAATCAAACAAATTAACTAAGGTAATAGCTGTGGGTCCACAAAGAAACAGCAAATCTTGGTGATGAGATATTTTTTCATAAAGGTGGCAAAGCCAAAATTTCTAGGAAATATTCGAAAAAATACTCACCCCAGATTCCTGTGTAGCCGTAGCAGGGACCCAAAACTGTTCCTTGGACCCTTGTTCCTCAGTCACCAGTCGCTCAACAAGGCAAGGCTCGCCGAAAACCAACCCAAAGACCCTCGATGGTGGTTACATGGAAATAATACCAAACAATATTAGCACAGCACGGTCAATTAAATCACCAGAGAAATTTTTCACACTAAACCGCTCAAAAATGGTGAAGATTGGGCACGATGATCAAAGATGATTCGAATTATCAAAACAATATCAAGAGTGCACAATCTCACGGATTACCGAAACTAGTCGCTTGAAGAACAGAGAAAAAAAGCCTCGAAACTCCCTGTCAATCCCTATTTATAACCTCGGACAGACAGTGACCATTTCCGCCTTCTAGAACATGATGGAATTGTTCTCTCAAAAAAAGTTATGGTGAAAAACTTTAAAAATCAACCGCAAACCGACGGGTTCCGGTGCAAAAACACAAAGGTTAGATTATACATCTGTCCACTTAGGCGCTCTTCTTCCTCAAACGATTCTATATGGTAAGTTGTAGTGTCACGTCTTCTTCAAGTAGAAATAATGAATAATATGTTATTATAAGCCATTAGATCCTAAGAAATACATAGTTAATATTTGGTATAAAACTAGTAGTTACTTGTCTGCTTTTGATAACTACATCTACATGTATCAAAAATTGATGAGAAAAATAGTATTTTATGAGGAACGTTAAATTGACTGCGATTTCTCTTTATAACAATCGTTTTGGAAAAAGTTATTTAAATAATGATGAAATTGATGAAATATTGTTTTCGCGTTTTCTAGGCAACGTCTGATTTATTCCCCTAGAAAGACGAGACCTGGTGTTTGTTGCTGATGAAATTTAGATCTCGGCTGTAAAAAATTACCTTTTAAATTAATTGGTCAGCAGCAGCAAGCAAAGGTAGCGAACATAAAAGATTGATATAAAGATATTTACTACCTCCTTAATTAATAATATTAAGCACTGACAATGCGCGTTTTAAAAATGCGGATTTATTCAATACGTTGTAAAATGCCTTGGAAATCAAGATGAATATTTCAATATTTTCAGGTATGCAGGTGTAAAGACAGAGACAAAGACGACAGGTATTTCAGCTAATATTTTGCTGAAAAGTATCCATTAAAATGGGGCTTCAATGTACTACAACTGATAAATTCTCAGATTATTATACATCTGACAAGCACACCGTGTACCCATTCTTGAATTTTATATCTCGGAAATATCGGCGCTGCAAGAGTTCTGCTAGGAAGAGGTCTTTATAGGGCGTCCCATTAATAATAGGGCATTGCTTACCGTCTTAACGTGTTATTGACGAGGCCAAAATAAGTCCATTTTGCCCAATGTTTCTCCTTTCCAATCTACAAAGTAGTTTCATTTTTCCAAATTCTCTCGGAACTATTAGTTCAGTTTGCATACGCATGCCGTCTTAAACCTAAATATGGTATCGGTTTGGAACTGGAGGGCGAAAGTTATGCGGCATTAATCCGTTTTAAACTTTCCCCGATTCCATATTGACCTTTGAGACTGCAAACAATTAAGTGAACTGTAATTCCAAGCAAAAAAGGAACACTCCTCGTCAAACTCGAAATGTAACTGATTTTATTATAAACGCTATTTTATGTCTCCGTGATTAGAAATACGAAAAAAAAGTAAGCGGTACAATAACTAAAGTTTTAATATGAATCAGTTTTGGTCACGAACCCGAAGGCAACGTTTTTAAAAACAAAATTTATTTAAGGACTGCGAGTACAACTTGTCTAGAGAGGCTGCAAGAATATGAATGAATAATACAATTGGTTTCGATTCTTTTTATAAATTAAAAATATCTAATCAGCGTCTGGACCAGATCCGGTGCTGTATCATCTGTATCATCCTTGCAAATAGTTTCACAATTACTAAAACACATTTTTTTGTTTCAATTAAATTTATTTTACTGTCACAAGAATAATTAAAATTAATGTCGACCGGTACCTAGCTGAAATCGCTTTTAGATATAGCAAAAACAGTTAGATTTCGGGATTTGGTTTTCAGACTTTTGACAACTAGGATTAATTTTTACATAAGTGTAGATTTAGGTAATTAGGCATAGTTATCCACATACAAGGTATTACCTTCGTGGACTATTTCTGTATTTATTTCTGTATTTATTATTTATTTATTGAATAAATACTAAATACTATTATTATTATATAATTGAATTTACTATGATAATTGACAATGAAACTAGATATTTCATTTATGTAAGTAGATAAACAGCGCATGCTAGATGGCTTGCAGGTACATTTTCAATGATAATATTTTTGTTTCTATAGGAACGTTTTAAAGTGACTCATCTCAAAGAATGATGAATTTAGAACAACTTTTGTTTGGTTTTCGAATAATTAATAATAGTTTTTGAGATAAAGATTTTCTCCCTGATGCAAAACCACTGTTAATAGAACCGCTAATTCTACATTATATTTTAAAAGCCATTATGAAAAGTATGCTGCAATATTGTACCTACGTAAATAAATCATAAAGCAATATAATATAGAAACCGACATATTGGCATTTATTGGAATTTTGTCCCCTGCTAATCAGTCTCTCTCACATTAATGCCAAAATAAAGCGACATATTAGTCGCTTTTTTAAAATTCACCCCCTTGCACCCCTCTCAATCAATGAGGTAACTTCGCCTAATATTGCCGTGTTCCTAAAACTGCCACCCGGTAGAAAATGCCTCAGTTTGTCTACTAAGACCGGTTGGAAAACATCTAATACTTACTGATGGATAACATAGCTATTTATTTTTACAGGATGCCACCAAAAAAGCGGGTTCAGTGGTCCGAAAAAATAATTGGAATAAGGGGCTAGGGCGATCAACAGTTTTAATAACTGACCAGGAAAATGATTTAGTTTAAAGGATTTATAGATTTGCCGAGGTTGGTATGCCAATAATATGTAAAACACTAAGAAGGTGTGTATATTCATATGTAACTGCACAAAGCATAGAAAATCCTTTTTCAAATACTTCCGAGATTGCGGGAAGAAAATGGCTTAAGGCCTTTTTGAGAGCTCAACAGATGAATGTTGCGCGAGCGCAGAAAGTAAATAAATTCATTGTTACATATTATTTTCAAAAATTGAAGAAACTTTTGACTAAACTGGAGTTGTTTGATAAACCTGGCAATATGCAATATGAAAAAGGTTGCCGTTTAACAATCCACAAGCAACAGCTGGTACTAGCAAAAAAGGGTTCGAAACGCGTTCACCTGACAGCCCCAGAACAAGGTAAAAACGTATCTATAGTGGGATGTGGAAATGCATTAGGTAAGCTGTACCATCCTTTGTCCTTTTTAAAGGACAAAGGTTAAAACCAGAATGGCAGGATCATTTATCTCCGGGATCAAAAGCCGTTGTGACCAAAAAGGGTAGTATGACAAGTGAAGCTTTTGTTTTGTGGCTTCGGTATTTTTCTAAATTTAAAAACTCTTTACCTACCTTGTAAATTTTTGATGGAGCACGGTCACACCTCGATGTTGCAATAGTTGAAGAGGCTGAAAAGCATGGTATTACTCATCTATGTTTACCAAGTAATACAACTCATGAGCTACAACCCATGGACAAAGCTGTTTTTCGGACTTACTTACTGGGATAAAGAGGTTCTTAATTTTCTATCAATAAATCCTGGGTAACCGATAACCAAATTAGGATTTGGTGACATCTTCACCAAAGTATGGTTAAAGGCAATGACACCTAAAAACATAATTTCAGGATTCAGGGCTACTGGAATTTATCTATATTGTCCTGATGTATTCCCGGATTCTGCCTTTGCATCCAGTTTGATCACATAGTCGATAAACATAAATCCGAGTGTCCCTGAACACGTATCTGTAGCCGAAGATACAAATTTAGCAAACAGGGCAAAAAGCAAGCAAAATAAGGAACCCATATTTGCTAATATTGATTGAAGTACAAGTGGATACAATAAAAATTCTAAGAATATTTAAAAAAATGTGTTGTGGTATCTTCTGATAGTGAGTCGACTCAGTCAGATTATAGTGTCCAAGATGAATCGTCGGATGATGCTAGTATATTGATGATGAACACCTATCGCTCTCAAATCCGAAATCTAATCACAATGGAAAATAAAAATTTAAAAATGTGTCATTAAAGGAAGCTGGATTTTTAATAACACCAGAAATAAAAGTCTTTCCTGCAACACGAAAACCCGCCATAAATAGTAGGGCACAAGAAGTTACAAAAGACCTATTTTCTTCAGCAGCAGAAAAAAAAGCACTACAAAAATTAATTAAAATAAAACGGAGAAAAAAATGGAAAACCAAAAGAAGCCCCAGAAGAAGAAAAAGCCATGGTATTGTTACATCTGCGAAGAAAATCGCGAAGATGATATGCGCTTTGCACTCTATGCAAAAGGTATATGTACACGAAGTTTGCGTTGGCTTGACAAAAGAAGATAAAGGACCATTTACATGTCCTTTGTGTGAATAAATTAAAGTTAATTATTTTACCAAGTTGGTTTATTTTCCTTTATACCCATTTTGCAAAACATAACATAACTTATTTGGACTTAATTAAACCTGGGTGGCAGTATTAAGAACATTATGTACCTACTTAAACCAGGGTGGCAGTATTGAGAACACTTTGTACCTAATATTGCCACTTGTAAAGCTTTTTTAAAAATAGATAAACATATGTATTAAGAACTAATACACAAATTATAATTAAAACATAAGAAACAAAATTTTATAGTTAGGCACAATAAACAAGTAGATTTCATTGAAATCGTAAGTAATAAAAAACAAAAACCTAAAGTATGGCAATATTAGGAGCAGTTACCTTATATTTTTATAATAATGCTAAAAATACTGTCCACTTATAGTTACGTACTAATTTCGTTTGCTAACAACTGGTACTGTATCACGAAAAATTAAATGTTAATTATTTCCATTCCTTCCCATGGAGCATTTTGTTCTAAAGCAATTCGAATGGTTCTAGGCAAGATTTCTCAAAAAATTGAAGTCGATTTTTGAATCCGTTACCATAAGAACTTTACACACACTGTCCGACACTCAAACTTTAGTTTTCGACCTTTTAGAACAATTTAATCCGATTTATCGAATATCCATTTTTTTTTCCGAAACAATACTTCCACTACTGTGGTAATGTGGAAGTAATAAATATCTTATTAGTAACACAAAACGTTGTAGGGGAGGGCAAGGCAAAATTATGAACAATCTGAAATTGCTTAATAATTTTAAAAGAACACTTATTAAAGTCAAAAACGAGTAGAGCTTTAATATTGTCTGTAGGCCTGATGTGTTGCAGAACATTCTTGATAAAAAACAGCCTTGTCATAATATATGCAGAGTTGTTATAGAATGTAAAGTGCCACGAGGGGCTGTCTGTAAGTTTTCATTAAAATTTTTCCTTCGGAAAATTAAAACTGGTCGGACAAAGGTCACTTCTGACGTGTACAACTGCGGTTGCGGTGGTATGGATTCCCTGTTCTGCACTTGCATTTCCCTTTTTTAGCAGTTGTATATGAGGGAGCTCCCTTTCGTTCATGTTCTCTTTTTCTTCCAATAACTTCAAATCTTTTTTTTCCTTGCACCTTGTCTGAATAAAAAACTGCGAAGCCATTCTTTGCTTGTCATCTTTTTTCTTTGTTAAATTGATGATGATGTCCACTGAATTTAGCAAGTCTGTAAGCTAAAGCTTTTAGAACTTTTGTAGTCACACTATACAATCGAGATTCCAAATCTAGAATATGATTGCTTCTATTATTGCCTTTCGCATGTCTTCAGAAGGCCACAAAACAACGATAAAAACAAACGTATGGAAAATGACATAAGTACCTTATAATATTAGCTTGTCATTTTGCCCCGCTTGCAACTTATTTCAGTTTTTTAAATAATTTTAAATGTAAACAAGCATGCGTGCTAAAGGTAAAATAATATTGAAGTTAGATGCATGATGAATATGTAAAATTATGAACACGCGCAAATAAGCTGATTAAAATTGGAAACAATTAAAACTTCTCTCATATTTTTCGCGGAAATCACCCATATTATATTCTTAAAAACATCAACCATCGCATTAAACGATTTTATAGAAACTGACACTTGAAGTGGAACAGCACGGCAACCACTCATACACGAAAATATTGTATGAAGTTCAATTAGCCAAATAATGGACAATGTGTTTATTAGATATAAGAAGTGACCTACTAGAGGTGAATATGTGACATTTTAAAAGAATCATCCGGTATTACTTTTTTACTTACCGAATCCGAAAGTCCTGATTTCGACCTCCAAGGGCAGGGCTGTGGCTGTGGTTCCCCCTTGGGACCGCCACTGCAAGGAAAAGATTCGCCGGCTTTGTTCCGTAATACCTCATTGATTATAGATTCTTCCTGTGAGGAAGAAAATTGTCTTTCAAAGTTAGTGTCCTGTTCGGCGAAATATATAGACACAGGTGGCGCTAGTATTTAAGATGCGCCAGACCTAACCGTACTTTTTACGAAGTTTGAGCAAGTCTAAAAGTCAACTTAATATAAACTTCGAGATTGTCTCTCTCTACGCTTTCCCGTGAAATTATTTTGCACGGAACACAACTGGGACAATCACCAACATAAAGTTACCGATTAATACTTTCATTTTCTCCGGGATAAAATGGAAAACTTTGAGGGGAGGCGCCAGCTATTAAAATAATAGCGGAACAGGATATTAGGTTTTCTTATAACATAATAGATTCCCAATTTGAGAAGTTGGGGGATGCTCTGGTCGATAAATTTTAGGCAAAATACAAATTAGGAAGTTACCTACTGGTAATTAATAATGAAATTGTGGTTGTAATGTTGTAATTGTTGTTCTTATGGATCATGAGGTAAGTTTAAATAATTCACCTAAAACGTGTAAAGTTAAATCTCAATGTGCTAGTACTTTTTCATCAGACAATGCAATCTAGTATATGCACTGATTTTTTAAAATGTCTTTCACTCCAAGTTGGCGGATTATCCATTTCTTCACAACCTACTTGACATGGGTATCACAAGAAAGGTTTTGACGAGTACAAAATGGTAAGGTAAGTGACGTCATACTAAATCCAAGACGGCGGGCTAGATTTCTTTACCACCCTCCCCAAACTGGAATCAGATAGGTATAAAAAGCGCAAAATAAAATAAAAAATAAACCTTTTTAAAAACAAGCTTTTATTTAAGTCATGTAGATATTAAAAAGTAGTATGGCTATGTGCGCTCAAGGCCAATTTCCCCATGTATTTCTTATGGGGGCTAAAACGTGGTCAAAACGTGAACAAACTTACCCCCTCCACTCCCAAACCACGCCCCCCAGCCAATCGCGCCGACCGTTGACCTTCGCCCCTGCCGCGACCTTCGCGCGCTCGACTTTCTCCGAGGTGCCAAAGTGCCCGTCATTATCCCTCCGACCGTTGACCCAGCCGCGACGCTGTGACATGTCACGACTCGCAACTAATAAAAACCCTAAATCGTAATTAAGCCATGACGTCCCCCTGTCGACCTTTAGCCGCGGCCACCATGCAGGCAGAGGTGGTGGCAAAAATCCCACCACCTCTGCCTGCGTATTTTTGCGTCCGCGACGCCGAGACATGTCGAGACTCGCAACTAATAAAAATCTAACACCTATAGAAAAAATACCAGCTTGCAATATGTACGTGATGTAATTCCGCTGAAAAAAAGTACTTTCTCTTTGTCGGAATAAGCGCCTATGAAACGAGCACGCTGATCTCATCGGTACTGGCGATAAAAAATCTGTAGGAAAAGTGTAATAAAGAATAGATATGAGATACATATGAGAGTATAAATTAATATATAACTAAGGGTGTATCAAAACTCATCGTATCTTCATATGTTTAGAGAATAGGACTGCTCAAAAGGAAAGTGGACATTAAATTTGGGGCACACATTAACCAGTTTATAACCATCTATTTTAGGTAAGTTCAATTTTAAAGAAGATGACCCCGACTTCAATTCCTAGAAAACCAGACTTAACTTGTTGACTAAAATATAAGAGGTGCAAAGTTCTCCAGTTTTTTACTTTTAAATAAAAAATACCCTGACGTCACACGATTATCAACAAGTTGAAAGACCGCTAGCTGCAATTACATCAAATTTTGTGCAACGCGTTTCTTGTTAAAAAAATTTAAGAAATATTTTTCGCCCAGCAACCTACCCCCAAAACGTTACAAGTAAAACTAAACGTGAAACGTTCCCCAGAAAATTCAACTTGCACTGGAAACATTTTTATAGAAAATATTGCGGAAATAGTATCACGATAATATAAAATGCTAGACTGTTGCTAGAGGTTCTAATAAAAACAAGGTTATTAAAATCCAAAGTATGACGTCACTCCGCCGGTTAAACTATGTGTGCCCCAACAACAGACCTCGTTTTCTGAGCTGCTATTAAATGCGAATTAAATATAAACTATTTAACAAAATTCTACCTTTTGACGAATTAGTTATCAATTAAATTACTAGTTTTTAATGAATACAGCTAATGCGTTCTGAAATATTGTAAACTGGACCTCATATTAATTAAAATCCATATATCAAAATTCTGAGCAACAAAATTATCCAACACTTTTCATTCTTAAAATCAATTAATGGGTCGAGAATAAACGAGTTATAGCTAAGAAAAATCAAAAAGGCAATCCAGTGGAAGGTGTATGAAAGTTCAAAACTAGATACCCATTAGGATTTTACAATATTATTTTACTGTGGTACACACCTAAAAAATCCCCAATAATAGATCCATGAAATCTGATGGTCGCTTGTGTCAGATATTGGTAATATGAGCATCTAACAATTATGGCGTATTAAAATGAACTTTTAAGACAAAAGCAAACTCAAAAATCTACTGCGCGTGAATGTGACCTGGTCAAAATTTAGCTCAACATTTTTGTATAATGTGTACTTAGGCAAGGCCCTGTATCGTTCAATTATTGTTGATGCTATGTTAGTAACTTTTTTGCTTAAAGTGACATTTTCTACCATGAGGATGAGATTTATGATATTTACAACTAGAACACCCTGTATGTTTAAATTTTAATACACGTATACGTATTTAAACAGTATATGTACAGCTTCGTCCAATTGCAACTTGCAATATCGTGTGAGAGGCCATTCGGCAACATTGCTATCCACGTAAACTCAAAGGCCGGTTTTTGGCGTATCGTAACTGAAAATTCCAATGAATAAAGAACCCCCAGGAAGAAGCATGTTTGGGATTAACGCGCGACAGGGATAGTTCATTCTGTTGGTTTCAACAAACTAATCGAGACAGAAATCCTCATTTTTCATAAAAGCAGTCATATCTACAATGCAAGCCAAAAATTGTAAGGCACATTTATATCTTTAAGTTTAGGAATCCTTCATAATAATATAGCAATTTTAATTTTAAATTTTCAATTATGAAGAAGTAGCTAGGTATCTACACAAACGCCTATGCTACTTTGGTGCATGGCGTCGAAAGTTAATTTAAATTACAAAATTATTTACCGATTGGCAGTTTCCATTTAATTTTAAAGACTACTGTCCATCTGTGCTACTGTCAACTATCCGAAAATCAGTTAATTGAAAATTATGACTTTTTTACATGGTTCATATGCATTAATTGAAGGTGGCTTCATGGTAAAATTCAAGGTGCGTTTCATTTTTATCTAAACGTAATTGTGATGATTTGCGGGGATAGTAACTCCAAAAATTAATTCATCAAAATTGTAATATGTCCGCTAGTTTTAAGCTGAGGGTTTTTAGTAAAAACACGCTGCAATAAAAGCGGAAAAAATGTTTTTAGTTTCAGAGCTATAGCATTTATTTGATTCTCGAAACGAGATACTTTTATTTACAGTTAACTCCGGAAACATTGCTATATGCACGAGCACGTCTTAAGAAAAAAATGCAAGTTTGCATAATTGCCTTGGATACAGACTTTTTTATGTATAGCCTTCAGTCTAAGCAGTGCGGTTCGGAGTGAAGGTGTTTTTTTGCGAAGACTACTAACTTAAATATTTTAGTGCGTTTTTGGAATATAGTTTGGAGTTTTAATTGTAAGTATCTACTTTATAACGGAGAGTTGAAATAGCTTCTTAAGGGTTATAAAATAAACTTTTGATTGGCTTAATAAGCTTGTTCTCGAATTATTTGTGGGAACCGGGTGGACAGAGATCAAAGAACTTACTCGAGAAGCTACCACATATGCACTGACGGTCTTCTATTTGCAAAAAATGGTACTTCATTGGATTTACCACAACTATTTTCTGCAAATATTAGTACTAATATAAACAAGTTATGACAAATTCAGAACTTATCGAAAAAATACCTATCAAAAAGACCCAAAAATCGAAATTTTTGAAAACTGTAATTTTTTAACAACCCAAAAAATATTTCATGGGCAGGATTTTTGACCGTTTACCGTTATACAAATGGTTGAAAATATTTGCAGAGCAAAAACTACCCTTTTGCATTTTCTTCGATCGATTATCGTCTGTTTTTAGCAAGGATGTTCAAAATGTACGAATTTGTGAAAAAAAATGCCGATCAAAAGCTACCCTAGAGCGCTTTTTTTTTTCGATTCCCATAGTATTTGCACCAGCAGGGTAATATCTACTCTCCTGTAAACCTTTAAAACAAATTATAACTCCATTGTTCGTGGTTGGGTCCTAACAAGGGCGTTCAAAATGCATTAATTAGTGGTTGAAAAAATTTGCCAGCCCTAGAGAGATTTGTTTTTTGACTCGATTCTCACAGTTTTCTGAAACGTTCACTAAAACCATTGTTGTGCAATCCGTGGCTGACAAAATGACAGGGAAAAAATACCCTTTGTACCTTTTTAAGGAAAAAATTATCGTTTCTTTGCACAAATATCGTCCGTTTGGACGTTGAAAATGTATGAATCTATGTTTAATAAAAATTTGTAGATCAAAAAGTACCCCTAGAAAGCATTGTTTTTAGATTCTCGCAGATTTTGCACCAGCAGGGTAATTTCTACTCTCCTGCAAACTTTTAAAATAAATTATAACTCCCTTGGTTGGGTCCCAACAAGGGCGTTCAAAATGCATTAATTCGTGGTTGAAAAAATTTGTCAGCCGAAAAAAACTACCCCTAGAGAGAATTGTTTTTAGTTGGATTCCCATAGTTTTCTGAAACATTAACTAAAATCGTCGCAATCTGGGGAAAAATTGACAGGGAAAAAACTACCCTTTGGTTTCCTTTTAAGAAAAAATTTACGTATCTTCGCCCCGTTTTTAACAAGGATGTTGAAAATATACGAATCTATGTTAAACAAAAATTTGCAGGTCAAAAACTACCCTTTTGTATCTTTTAAAGAAAAAATTTACGTAGCTTCACCTGTTTTAACAAGAACATTGAAAATGTACGAATCTATGTTAAACAAAAATTTGCAGGTCAAAAACTACCCTTTGCATTTTCTTCGATCGATTATCGTCTGTTTTTAGCAAGGATGTTCAAAATGTACGAATTTGTGTTTGAAAAAAAAATTTTCAGGTCAAAAAGTATCCCTAGAGACCACAGATTTTGAAAACGCACTCTTTGACAAATCCGCGGTAAAAATTATACAGGATGATTCACTTTTAAATACCGAAAATTTAAGAATCGATAAAACATGAAAAAATAATGCCAGTTTTCTATATAAACTTACTTAAAAATGTTTGATTTGAATTAATTATTTTACCAGTTTATCCCAAACATTACAATTACGCCGAAACGACCAGATCTACGAAAAAATACCAAAAGACATTTTTTGCTTAGAATTGAGTGGCCTATTCAAAATATGCTTCTTTTTTTCGTGCAGGGCCGTACTATTTTTTTGTTGAATTATTAATACTAATTACCCATATCTCCGCCACTGGTAAATTTTAAAACGTGACATTCTGAACTTTTATAGTCCTATGTTCGCATATCTTGTGTACTAAATTTAGTTTTGATATCTCTAATATTTACGTAGAAAAAAATTAAAACCATTTTATCTTCAAAATTTGACCACCCTGTATCTTGAAAACTAAGGCCCAAACAAATTAAGTTTATATAGGAAACTAACATTATTTTTTCATGTTCTATCGATGCTTAAATTTTTGGTATTTAAAAGTGAATCACCCTGTATAATAAAAAAAATAAAACTACCCTTCTGCATTCCTTTAAAAAATACTTTTACATTGTTGTCTCGGTCTTAGGAAAGCATTTGAATAACCCCGGATGCATGAAATCGTTCTTGCCGACAAGAGAAAGTGATCATGGGCAAGCACTCAAACTGAACAAAAAAATTAGTAACCATAATATATACGTGTTTAATGATATTTGACAATCATCAGTATAGTGTAACGTTAACCAAACCAAAAAACCTACAAATTAACATTGTTTGAGTCCATCATAGGTCGTTTCTAGCAAGACAAAATAATGTCAGATGAATTCGTGGATAAAAAAATTGTTGGGTACAAACCACCAATCCCGACCCACAGAGAATTATTTTTGGTCCTATTTTCATAGTTTCCTGAAAGCGCATTAATTAAAAATTATTCTTACCCAATCTGTGAAAAACAAGTTGACACAGAAAAACCTACACTTTGAATCCCTTTAAGGAAAACAAGTTCATGATCAATAGAACTCCAAGGAAATTAATTAAAATCTTTCTTAAAAACGCCCATGGATATTTTAAGTCTTCTTAATTTCTATTAATTAGGAAATTTCTTTGTGGCGCAAACAGATCCATTTGATTTTTTACTGGGTTTTTCGCCACCGAACAGATTAAAAGTCAACTTTTTTAAGTTGCCTGGAAAATTCAAAAATTCTTAGCTGTAAATGAACGAAAATTTGAACGTTTAACTCAAAAATAACTTCAATAAATTTTTTTTGTTTTTGTTGCTGAATGTTCAGTGGGATTCAGGGGCGTACTGAAAAATTGATAAAATAATGGGATCTACATCTAAATACTTACCACTATTTATAAAAATTACTTTCTTAAATCCATTATTTAATAGTAAATTCCAATATTGTCTAGAAATTCCGCTATATGCTGATATATTTTAATTTCCTCATCCCTGGTAACCACTCTCACTTATTTTGTTTCTACAAATTAATACCAAAATTCATTCATAAAAAAACATACAACGAAACATATCACTCGCTATCACTTCCTTTTTTATAAAATCAAGATGCCCTAAAATTATGAAATTTTTTGTTTCTGATTTACCTCTTTTTTTCTTGCTTTATTACGTGCACATTCAATATATATTAATTGTTCAGGATTACTTTGTTTCAAGGAGTTCCATGACACTAATTATTACTGACATCCATAAAAACATACACATAATTTCGACCTTGTATTCAACTAACCAAACTGTGAAAAAAAGTCAAAAAGTTAATATTTTATGTTTATTTCAATTTTAACTGAGTAATAAAAAATACAACGAGACATATCACTCGCTATCACTCCCTTTTTATAAAATCAAAATGCCCTAAAATTATGAAATTTTTTGTTTCTAATTTACCTCCTTTTTTCTTGCTTTATTACGTGCACATGCAATATCTACTTATTGTTCAGGATTACTTTGTTTCAAGGAGTTCCATGGCATTAATTATTACTAACGTCCATAAAAACATACACACACTTTAGACCTGGTATTCAACTGACCAAATTGTTAACCCTTTCGCTACCATCGCCGTATATATACGATAGAAGGAAGCGTGCCACCGCACCCACTACCGTATATACGTTCAGTTCTAAAAATGGACAACCGATGTCATATATATGCGACAGTGTTTTTTTTTGCCGCCTGCACACCCACTGCCGTAAATATCCAACACCATTAACGTGCATCGAGACCCAGTGCCCTACATATCCGGCAGTATACAAAGCCTCCACACCCATCGCCATATTAATACGTCATTTAGCCAGCGTCTCTAGCGGATGAAACCCTTACTCTCGCTGCGCTGCTGGAATTTCGTAAGTTGTGTTTCTATCCTATTCTGTTATTGCATAAGTGTGTAGTTTCTTTGTTAAAAATATATGAATTGTTCAAAAAGATACAAACGAATATAAAAATTTATATTTAAAGAGTATCAGCTACACTTTTCTAAAATTTTTTATGCCTGACGTATATATACGACGGTCTGTAGCCATGTAAATTGGCTGGGAATGGTGGCAAACGTGTGAGGCGGGTTGGTAGAGAAAGGGTTAACAAGTCAAAAAAGTTAATATTTTATGTTTATTTCAATTTTATCTGAGTATATGACTCTAAGGTATAACATTTTTCTTAAGAAACTGGGAAACTTCTTCACTTAGTAAGTAGTTTATAATTGTTTTGTTAGAAACTAGATGGGTGATAATCGTGTTCTAAAAAAATTATTAGAATAACCTTCCTGAGAAGCCTTAGTTAAAAAATCCTTGATACATTCAGAAACTTTTACCCTTTTGTTCGATAGTTAATGACTGTTTTTGACTAAACATTTTTACTAAAAACTTAATAGGTGATAGTCGTGTTGTGGAAAATTATAGTCTAGGGAAAACGCTAACATTTTGTTTAAAAAAATGGTAAAAAACGAGAACACCAAAGAATATGTTAACATTTTATGCTTTTCACAGTACCCAAAAACTAAGATTACCCCCAGAAGCAACTGGGCGGAGGGGTGACAATTACTATTACTTCGTTAGCATTTGTGTCTAGGACCGACTTTCCTTATAGAACTGGGATAGCATTTGCTCAAGTACTACAAGAAAACTCTAGTAATTGAAAAACATTTTGCATTGCAGATAAAAAAAACACTTTGCAATAACATATTTTCAGAACATTTTTGCTTTTTTTCGAACAAGGGTTTAAAAATTGTATAATAGTTTTGAAAGAAAACACATCTTAGCGTACTTTCTTTTATTGATGATTTTGGAAATGATTCATTTGAGAATACATTGTTTCCACCATTGAAGCGATTTGAAACCATAAATTGTTTAAACAAACGACACTTTGACAAATTTTCTGTGAAACGTCTTGGTTAAAAAAATTTGCTCAACAACCTTCAAGAATTTTTTTTAATGAGGTGTTGCTGATTCGAAACCTTGATTTTTTATAGAACTTTGCCAAGTTTTCTGAGAACTGTCTCGAATTGTCTTGGAAACCTTTAATGAGGTGTTGGCAATTTGAAACCTAACATCACTTTTACCAAGTTTTTTCTGAGATATGTCTAGAATTTTCTTGGAAACTATCGGGGATTTTTCTTTTAGTGAGGTGTTGATGATTCGAAACCTAACATCATCTGTCCAAGGCTTCTGAGGACTGTGTCGAATTTTCTTGGAAACTTTCGGAGATTTTTCTTTTAATAAGGTGTTTGCGATTCTGGGCTTTGAATTCACATGCTGAGAAATGTCCCGAATTTTCTTGTAAAGAACTTGAAATTTCTCGGAAAATTTCTAGATTGAAACTCTGATTTTATCATCACTTTGCCAAGTTTTTTTTTTCGAGAAATTCCCTAAATTTTCTTGGAACTTTATACATTTTTATAACGTCATCAAGTTTCCAATATTTTTAAAAAATTGCAAATTAGCATTGAGTCTTACGGAAAACACACACAAATTTCGTCTTACCGAGGGGCCTTTTCAGCCCTAGAAAATAAGCTTTGTTCTGATTGGTTGAGCATCTCAGGTGAGACTAGGGGGTGTTCACCCCCAATTTGTTCAGTCGTGTTGGTGATGTTCTAAGGTGAAGTCGACTTCGTGAATTGGAAAACGCATTTCCTAAATGCAAACAGTGGCAATTAAAATGTTTCTGTCATCAAGTTTCCAGTAAAAAATTGCAAATTAGCATTGAGTCTTACGGAAAACACACAAATTTCGTCTTGCCGAGGGGCCTTTTCAACCCTAGAAAATAAGCTTTGTTCTGATTGGTTGAGCATCTCAGGTGAGACTAGGGGGTGTTCATCCACAATTTTTTTCAGTCGTGTTGATGCTGTTGTAAAGTAAAGTCGAATTTGTGAATTGGACATTTTTGACAAATTTTACGAGAAAACCTTTTTTTGTTTGAATTAGCTTAACATTTTAAGTTTTGTGAGAATTGTAAACATTTTCTTGGAATTTTTTGAACGTATAAAAGTGAAAACCCATTTCCTCAGTCGTGCTGTTGCTCTTGAGGGGTGAAGTTGTGTTTGTGAATTAGACAACATATTTTGTGACAAGTTTTTCCGAGAAACGTAATCTTTTTTCTTATAATTTGATGAACGGGTTTATAAAAAGGAGGTCCCTCGACCCATTTCCTCAGTCGTGTTGTGCTTGTCTAAGGTGAAGTCGATATTTTGATTTGGACAGCGTTTTTCATAAAACGTAAGCAAATAGCGCATCGACGTATATATTCATATTTTTCTAGCGAGATATCAAAATTTAACACCTTTATTAATCGAACATAGTCCCCAGGTTGAAGCGTGCACAATTTTAGAAAATCATTCCTTTCTAGGTTGAGCTAAGGAGAAAAAGGACTACATCGGTTGATGAGTAAGTAAAAATCAAAGAGGACGCCTGTTGGTGAGTACAGATTGGAAAAACACAAATTTCTCCTTATCGTGAACTTCCTGGTATTTTTCGTCTTATATAAGGAGGTGCTTGCCACTCATTTTACAGACTCTCTGATTGTTGTGCTTGGAACTATGCCTGCCACAGATGTATTAAAGTACTTGTACTTCAAGATAAGTAGTATATTGGATCTACTTCAGTTATCATACAATAGTGAGACTGCCCAAGATGGCCTCCGTCGGTGCACCAAGACCGTTCGGCATATAAAGCACCAACTAAAATCTGCCAAGACCTTAGGTGAGAGGCCAAAAACTAATGACAAATCTAGCCAATGTGAAAACACTACGTACTCAAATTAAATGTGAAATTAAACATGGTGCTGGGACATCTATAAAAGAGACGGCAAAAAAACGTGTAAGCTGGAGCGATTCGGAAACCGCATTTTCATGCCGTATTCGAACTGGTGTCATCTCTAATCTTAAGCACAAGGACCCAGGCGAATTCCTTAATGACTGTTTTGCTTTGTTCAAGCGACGTGTTTCCATCGCCTTAAAAAAGGAAGAGGCGGTTAAAATCAATGCAGTGTTCTGCGGACTATTTGTGTTGCAAAAGGCTGACAGGATTATTGAGGAGTTGAAATATTTTACAACATCTAACGCACCGGTCTACCGAGACACAAACTTAATCCAATGGTTTGATCAGCACATAGCAACACCGATTTTAACTCAGCTACAAGAATTCCAAGAAAGAGACTCTGGTTGGGCGCTGAAGGCTATAGTGAACTTGGGGATAAATATAAATAAATATACTCCCCTGTTAGGATCTTCATACATAGAGCTACCCGAATCAATCAAGGCAAAACACGCCTGTGTCAACGTGAAGAACGAGGATGGCCTTTGCTTTGCCTGGGCCGTGACTTCCGCTCTGTGTCCAGTTGAGAAACATCCCCACCGTATAACCAAGTACCGCCACCCTTCATCTGTTTTGAATTTGGACGGACTACATTTTCCAATGACCATTAAACAGATCCCAAAATTCGAAAATCTTAACGATATGTCCATAAATGTTTATATTCTGCGAAAGCATCGAAACAAGTTTCACACCTTACCTACTTATATCACTAAAAATAAGGTAGACAAACATGTCAATCTTCTAATGATACAGAATGTTTATTATGATGAGGATAACGAAGAAGGAAATAATGACAGTTCACTTGTACAATATCATTTTTGTTGGATCAAAAACCTCTCTCGCCTCGTTTCAGCTCAGCTGAGCATACATAATAGCAAAAAATTCTTTTGTGATCGATGTTTGCATTACTTTTACTCCGAGAAAAAGCTAAGAACGCACTATGAAGATTGCAAAAATATGAACGATTGTAAAGTTAGGATGCCAAGTGAAGATCGAAAATGTCTCAAATTTAAGAATTACAAAAATAAGGAAATGATTCCCTTTACAATTTATGCCGATATAGAAAGTCTGCTTAAAGCGACAGACGACAATAATAAGTATCAAGAACACGTACCTTGCAGCATTGGTTATTATATTAAATGCAGTTATGATGACAGCTTGTCCTTCTACAAATCATACACCGGACTCGATTGCATGGAATGGTTTTCTAAAGAACTAAGGGGAGTGGCTGAGGATATAGAGACAGTTTTTCTGTGTCCTCTACCGATGGATAGGCTAACAGCAGATGAGAAGATGAGCTTTAAGTTAAGTACCGTATGCCACGTTTGTGAGAAGCCGTTTACAGCGCAGCAAACAAAAGTTCGGGATCATTGTCATCTGACTGGAAAATTTAGAGGAGCCGCACATGAAGACTGCAACATAAACTATCAAGATACCCATGTTGTACCAGTTGTATTTCACAATTTAAGCGGGTATGATTCACATTTTGTTATTAAAAGCATAGCCAAGGATATCGAAGGTCGTGTGGAACTCCTTCCCATTAACAAAGAGAAGTATATATCATTTACGTAAAGCATACCGGAAAATTTGGTAAAGTTCAGATTTATCGATAGTTTTCGTTTTATGGCAGGAAGCTTAGATTCTTTAGCCACCAATCTTTTCGAATACCCAATCCTTAGGAGCCATTTTTCCGACCTCCCGGAATCTCGTTTTAAACTTCTTACTCGAAAAGGTATATTCCCATATGATTTTATGGATTGTATGGAGAAATTAGACCACTTACCACCTAAAGACTCTTTTTATAACAAACTCGAAGAAAGATCGATATATGAAAAAGAGTATGCTCACGCGCAAAAAGTGTGGAACGAATTTGGTTGTAAAAATTTAAAAGAATATACCGACCTGTATTTAAAAACAGATATATTACTTCTAGCAAATGTATTTGAAGCATTTCGAGCGAGCTGTATGAGAACCCATAAACTAGATCCCGCTCACTACTATACATTACCTGGGTACACTTGGGATTCGATGTTAAAGTATACAAAAATTGAGTTAGAGTTGCTTACGGATATCGATCAAGTAATGTTTGTCGAGAGAGGAATCCGCGGAGGTCTCAGCCAATGCTCTAAACGACGCGCCACTGCAAATAATAAATACATGCCTGATTATGATCCCCAGAAATCTGCAGTATATTTAAGTTACTTTGATATTAATAATCAATATGGATGGGCTATGTCCCAGGCTCTCCCTTTCGGTGGGTTTAGATGGTTAGATGATAAGGAGATTCAAGGGTTGAATATAGGAAAATTGCCTGACAACTCTGATACGGGGTATTTCCTAGAAGTCGATCTAGAGTACCCTGAGAAACTTCACGATACTTAAACATAAAGATTTACCTTTCTGTCCACAACATAGAGAAGGGGATAAAACAGGGAAAAAATTAATGGCTACCCTCCACAACAAAGAAAAGTACGTGATTCACTACAGGGCACTTAAACAAGTTTTAGCAAACGGTCTTGTGCTGAAGAAAGTACGACGTGTACTCGAATTTAAGCAAAGTGCTTGGTTGAAAAGTTACATAGATCTAAATACCAGACTTCTTGCCCAAGCCACCAGTGCCTTTGAGAAAGATCTTTACAAGCTTCTGAATAACGCAGTCTTCGGGAAAACGATGGAAAATGTCCGCAAATATTCCGTGGTAAAGCTGGCTAACAAGTGGGAGGGACGATATGGGGCGGAGGCACTTATCGCCAAACCTGAGTTCAAATCTGCACTGATTTTTGATGAAAACCTCGTAGTAATCGAATTAAATAAATGCGAAGTATTCATGAATAAACCAATTTACGTTGGGATGAGTGTTTTGTATCTAGCAAAAACAACTCTATATGATTTCCATTATGGGTACATGCAGCCTCAGTTAGGTGACAATTGCACCATTTTATACACGGACACTGACTCCCTAATTTATGAAATTCGAAATAATGATATTTACGAAGTTATGCGTCGAGACTGCTATAAATATTTTGATACAAGCGATTATTCACCAGATAACATTTATGGTATACCTCTAGTAAACAAAAAAGTTTTGGGTATGATGAAGGATGAAAACAATGGACGGATTATGACGGATTTTGTGGGTCTGCGAACAAAAATGTATACATTTAAAATTTTAAAAGATTGTGAAGATATGGAAACACATAAACTGCGGGAAAATGGATATAGAGGAAATATTCGAAATAATGTTACATGGTGGAGTTACAAAGAAGGCGAAGGGGGTTAAGAAATCCGTCATTAAAAACAAAATAACCTTTGACGATTATGTACAGTGTCTGGAGGAAAATATGGAGAAAACAGTTAATCAGAATTTAATCCGATCGGAGAAACATACCGTTTACTCTATAAGACAGCCGAAAATCGCGTTAAGTCCCAATGATGATAAAAGAAAAATTTTACCAGGCTATGAAACACTTCCGTGGGGCCACTATTCGCAGATGCAAATGGAGTAGTATTAATTATAGAAATAGGTTACTGTAATAGGTTTATGTATTATTTACTTAGTTATATTAATGGTTATACGTAATAGTTTTATAATGTATTATTACATTAGTTATAATAATGGTTATACATAATAGGTTTATAATGTATTATAGTTATCACCAATAAATTTATTAAATAAGTTTGTTGTTTCATTTGTTATTCTGGCCTGCTGAAGCATCATGTGAAATTTTGCATGAGTTAGTGTTTAAATTATCTCCGAACTGTCCTAAAAAAAGCTCCCCTTGCTATATTTGCTACTACTGGGGCAAAAAATTATTTATGTTGTTTAATTAAACATGGAAAAAAAAGCGCACCTTACATTTTACCTCTAGGGTGGTGGGGAAACGAATGCATATGAACCATGTACGATTGCTTATCACAATTTACTGTAGTGGATATAAGACGCATAGAAGATAGAAATCTTCAAAAATTAAGGGCAGCTTCTTAGATTTTTTATCCACGATCACTACTATAACAGACTATCTACCATGAATTTGAGTTGATGTAAATACAATCTTGTTCGATATGCAAAATGTATGGAACATATAGAGACATCTATGAAAAAATAAACACAAATACTTTTGAAACCTGGTTTTGTTGAACCTATCAAAAATTAGTGATAATCAATAATTCCTTGTTTATTTTTAGGTCACTTTCATTCAAAAGCAGTTGAGACAGTAATTTTTTCATCTCCAATTCATAATAGGTCATCTTCAACGGTTACTGTTATTTGACCCATTACTAATCTGACATTGGTGTGTCTCTCAAGTGACAAAGACCTGTCTAACTGAGCGTGATGGTAATTATCAAAGACGATCTTTCGATCACAGAGCATCTATCATGGATAATTTTCTTTTACGCTCGCTCCATGGCAAAGATTTCATGGTTAGATGGTAGTTCATGGTCTTTGAAGGTATTCGATAGTATTCCATGGTATTCGATGGTATTTGATGACATTCCATGGTATGTCGCTTTTCAAAGTCGTTTAGTCGTTTCCAGAGTCGTCTAGTCGTTTTTCAGAGTCGTTTAGTCGTTTTATAGTCGTTTTCACAGTCGCTTAGACGTTTTTCAGAGTCGTTTAGACGTTTTCAGAGTCGTTTCAACGTTTTTATAGTCGTTTTCAGAGTCGTTTAGTCGTTTTTATAGTCGTTTTCAGAGCCGTTTAGTCGGCTCCAGAGTCGTCTAGTCGTTTTTCAAGTCGCTTAGACGCTTTAAGCTTTTTCTTGGTAGGATAAGGAAAGTCCAAAATGAACATCGTTGTAATTTTTAATTTTTATTATTGAAAAACATGTTATTATTTTATTCCATATCACTTGTCTACACAACGGGTACATATTTAAGCTGAACATGTGGATCATAATGTTGGACCTCGAAGGGGTAAATCGTGTAAAATCAGGGTTCAAAGCCATTTCCGTATGCATTTTATTTTAAGTAATGAAATAAGTGGTATTCAAATTATTATACTGGAAAAATAATTTGTCTCTTCTCGTCCAATTAGTTGATTTTAAGAATGAAAAGTGTTGGATCCTATATAATTTCGTTGCCCGCTGGAAGACCCAATTTCTTTTGATATATTATCAAGCATCTTAGACCATTTTCTATAAAAACAGAAATGTAAAAAACGGTGATAGGCCAAAAATAATTATAAAAATAGAGTAGAAAATGTAATTGCTAGCTTAATTTGTGAAGCTTAGCTAATACAACCCGTGGGATCCCGTTACTTGCTCCTGTTTCATATGAGATCGCATTTTTCGACCTGTCTAGGCAGTTACAATCGTTGCAAATTAAAAGAGTATAAGTAAATTAATTGATAATCAAAGTCGAAATATATTAAGTCAATATTGGGCAATATTTAGATTTTTTCAATATGTGAGATCCTGTTAAATAGTTTATATTTAGTTCACATTTACTAGCAGCTCAGAAAACGAGGTCTGTTGTTGGGACACACACAGTTTAATCGGTGGAGTGACGTCATACTTTGGATTTTTATATCCTGGTTTTATTAGAACTCTAGTAACAGTCTAGCATTTTTTATTATCATGATAGTATATTTCCGCAATATTTTCTATAAAAATGTGTTCAGTTCAAATTGAACTTTCTGGGACGTTTCACGTTTACCTTAAAATTTCAATGCGTAAACAGCTCCGGACACAGTACTTTTTCCATAGAAATCTAGCAAATTTTCGTGGACACTTAAACCAATTAACGGGACCTCTTTTTCGTGATTTTTCAACTGTTTTTTTAGCATTTTATACCATTGAAAGAAATCTAAATTTATCATGCGTGATTGTTGGAGGGTTTTGACTACCAAACTAATATTATCTGGCATCATTATAGATAACCAAGCTACCTCTATTTGCAACATTTTGGGGACGGGTTGCTGGGTGAAATTTTAAACAGGAAACGCGTTGTACAAAATCGGATTTTGCAGCTAGTCTTTCAACTTGATAATTGTGTGACGGGATATTTTTAAAAGTCAAGAACTAGTAAACTTTGCACCTCTTATATTTTTAGTCAAGTAATTTAAAACAGGGCCTGGCTTTCTCGGAATTGAAGAAATTTACTTACCTAAATTAGATGGTTATAAACTCAACTAAAACTGGTTAATTTATGCACTAAATTTAATGTCCACTTTCCTTTTGAGCAGTCCTATTCTCTAAATATAGGAAGATATGAGGATTTTTGATACATCCTTAGGTAATGTAGTCAAGAAAATGTATACACTCATATGTATCTCATATCTATTCTTTATTACACTTTTCCTACAGATTTTTTTATCGCCAGTACCGATGAGATCAGCGTGCTCGTTTCATAGGCGCTTATTCCGACAAAGAGAAAGTACTTTTTTTCAGCGGAATTACATCACGTACATATTGCAAGCTGGTATTTTTTCTATAGGTGTTAGGTTTTTATTAGTTGCGAGTCTCGACATGTCTCGGCGTCGCGGACGCAAAAATACGCAGGCAGAGGTGGTAGCAAAAATCCATGCATGGCCGTGGCTAAAGGTCGACAGGGGGACGTCATGGCTTAATTACGATTTAGGGTTTTTATTAGTTGCGAGTCGTGACATGTCACAGCGTCGCGGCTGGGTCAACGGTCGGAGGGATAATGACGGGCACTTTGGCACCTCGGAGAAAGTCGAGCGCGCGAAGATCGTGGCAGGGGCGAAGGTCAACGGTCGGCGCGATTGGCTGGGGGGCGTGGTTTGGGAGTGGAGGGGGTAAGTTTGGTCACGTTTTGACCACGTTTTAGCCCCCATAAGAAATACATGGGGAAATTGGCCTTGAACGCACATAGCTATACTACTTTAAAACGAATAAAATAAGTTTACGTTTTCGTAAAGATACAGCTTTTTTAAATCAAAAAGCATGTCGCCAGAATTGTAAAAAAAACATACTTTGGCAAGTACATGCTTATCAACCAATCACTGTACCTACAATAAAATTAATTGGTACTTACTTTTATAACAATTTCGCGAAACAAGCTTTTTGATTTAACAAGCTTGTCGCAGTTCGGCATTGAATTACATTAACGAAAACCTAAACTTATTTTATTCGTTTTGGTACATGGTTTAAATAAAAGCTTGTTTTTTATTATTTATTTAATTATTAACTATTATTTCGAAAGTGTGCTGAGAACTGCGAGGGAGCGTAGGTTTTTAGGCTCTTGTGGTAACATTAGCACTTTTATTGCTATGCTTGTGGGGGCTTACCAAATTGTGTGGACATACACATATTCCCACAATTTAAAACGACCTTCCCACCATTTTCAAAATACAAATCGCCTACGATTTGCTTTATACCCCGCCCGATTTTCACGAGATCCGTTTTTCTTTTATTTATTTAAAATCTGACACTACTGCGTTAATGGGGACATCCTAACTAAAGCCCCCATATATCAGACTTGTTCAAAAAATATATAGAGAGTTCCGTTTTGCGGGGTGTTAAGGTTGAGCAAAATAGGAGTTTTACAAGCATCTGGTGAGTCAAGAGTGCCATGGAATTACTTTGAAACAGTTGGATGGTCAACAGGACCCCCCTCAAAACAGTTGAATTGTCATCACGACCATCCAAAGTGTATAAAGATTCAATGCAAAAATATAAGGGAATTTTATATCTTACCATCTTAGCGAAAACACAAAATTAAAACTAGCTTAATGTTGACCTAATTAACACCCCGTATAACAAATTAATATTTTTCTCAACGCGAACCTTCATTGCGAAGGAAGCAAAAACTTATGAAAAGTTACTTTCTTGCGGCCGTTTCACCTCTTGTAAACACTAACCGGGGGATATAGGTTTACATACAGGGTGTCTATTGATGGAACGCCACTCAACAATATCTCGACAAATATGTATTTTTCGGAGAATTTTATTTGAAAGAAATTATTATTATAATTTTGATAGACAAGCTTTGTGTAAAAACATACTTGAGATTCATGACCTACTTTCCAAGACATTTTAGAAAAACCCTAAAAATGCCGTAAATTCTTCGGCTTAAACTCTGTGGAGAAAACTGATTGCTTTGAACCTACATTCGAATTTGGGAAAATGCTATGGTTTCGTGGGTGCTCCTGTAGCACTCAATTTATAGCCGGCATACTAGAAAATTTTAAAAATGTGCGAGATACACTGGTTTTCAGATTTAAGTCAGCACTATTCCTAACTTCGTTATTATTGGAGCTACAAAGTCAGTTAAATAGGCTAGTATTATTCTTTCTACTGATAACGATGATGAAAACGGAATAAAAATCGAAATTCGCGAGTTATGTCAAAATGTTCCATTTTTTTCAAATGGGACACCCAGTACACAACATTCTCAATCGATAGGAAATTGAATTCTGAACAAAAATTGTTCTATGACCTTTTATCCTAAAATCAAAAATGACAAAGCAATTGGTGAATTTTCAAACTCGCTAAGGCGACTGTGTTAGTTGGCGTAACTTTGCCTTACCATGAAGTGTAGATGTCAAACAGTATTTTTATTTTAAATTATTCTATAAACTTCAGCAACAAAATTTATATGTCTTGACGGCATTTATAAAATAAACGAATGTTGTTTGTGAAATAACAGCCACCTTGACGAATTTGAAAAATCATCAATAATTGGTTTGTTATTTTTTCATTTTACGATAAAAGGTCATAGGACAATTTTTGTTAAGAATTCTGTCGATCGAGAATATTATACACTGTGTCCCGGATAAGAATGAACAGCATGGGGATATTGCAAACGGTGAGAGATAGAGCAATGGTTAAATGGGGAAAAAGTTGCGCAATTTTGAGGTTAATAAAATGGCACAAAGAGATTTCTAATATTTTTTCATTTTTGAGTTATTTTGAAAAAAGTAAAATTTTGCATTTTCGATTTTATTTTTTCTGAACTTGTTATCACAGTTAGAACAAAAAGAAGAACACTTCCGTTTTTAGATTTGTTCTACAACGTTTCGTTTTTAAGAAACCATCTTTAACTTTATTTTTTTAAATACGGACCTGGATTTTTTTTGCAGATTTTGAAATCACTTTTCATTGCAAATACCAAGATGTATGACACAAAATATTTTTAAAATGTTTTGAGACAATTATACTGAAAATTAATTTTTTTCCATTCATTTTTTTCTAATGCGGCCCTGTATTTAATAATAAGTCTAAATATTAATCAGTATTGTCAACAATTTAACTTACAACTGATCTTTCACTTGGAGAACTAAAAAAAGGACGGCAAAGACTAATAACAGTCACATACGATAATAAAGAATTAATAAAAATCCTCCACCTAGAAGGCTTAGAAACAACGAAACTAACCCCTTGTCATTTGTCATAACTCCCACTGTATCAGTTAGTTAACAATTTGTATCACTAGAAATGGAGGGTGCGCTTTTTTAAATGACGACAAATTTAACATGTCAGCATGTTATATCTTGTGTCACAGAAATAGTGTAGAGGCCGAACGAATGTATTGTCGCAATTAATATATGGGAAAAGTTATTGGTTTCGTTGGCTTAAAGCTTTCTTCTCACAATTAGAAAAAGCGAAGAATTTACTCCAAAACACAATGCGACACTGTTTGCTGTGTACAACAACAGAAAAACACTTACCAGACAGGGCCGTATTTAAAAATATGAAGTTTTCGAAGTCAAAATAAACGGTAAGTTAAATTGTTGTCAATAGTGATTAATATTTAGACCTCTTATTATTAAATACAGGGCCGCAATAGAAAAAAATGAATGTAAAAAAAGGAATTTTCAGTATAATTGTCTCAAAACATTTTAAAAATATTTCGTGTTCTACTACTTTTTCAAAATAACTCAAAAAACGAAAAAAGATATTAGAAATCTGTTTGTGCCATTTTATTGACCGTTTGCGGATAAATAATGCCCCTAACGTGATCTAAAAATTAAGTTAGTTAGTTGTTCACGCGTGCACCACAATTTCTTAATCCAGTAACTTTGGAGATGATCTGGACTTGATGCCTTCCAGTTGTGGGAATTCTTGATGACATTGAAGACCTCATCGGTTGTGAATTGCTCATGTTGTATCTGGCTATAGTTCCGGCCTATCTCGCGTTCTTCATTGATCCAACCGGCACTGACATTGCACGGAACTGGTGTGGCAAATTTATTTCTCCAGAAACCGTCAACCTGTTCTCTGCAAGGGTAACTCGTATTTGTGGCATCGGCGCTAGAATTCAAAGTACGGTAGAAACCTTTTTCTGATCGTTCAAAAAGTTCGTTGTCCCGTTTTCTGTTGTTACTAGCCTTGTATCTCCTCAGACGCCATGCGAAAACAGAAAGTTTTTGTTTTAAAGTATCAAGACATTGTTGAGCAGTGATGTTCGCGGGGTCATGCTGAGAATGCATTTCTCTCGATCTTCCCATTGAGCCATTCGTAGTTCTGGTCTTGCACGATTCAATTCTTGGGCCGTTCGGATGTTGGATCCCATTACAGTGATGATTACCGTTGCGGCACAGTAGATTAACATGTGCATATGTTCTAGTGTTGGTGCCACTGAAACATAGTTAGGTAAAATTCTGGTGTTCATAAGATCGAGCAAGATTGCAAGCTTCCTGGAAGAATTAAATCTTGGTGGCGGTGGTCTGCTCAGTGAGTCTGTGCCTTCGTATCGCAATACTGCCTTTCTCAGCTGTATGTCAAAGCTTTCAAAGTGTTCTTCGTTAACCGATTTGTTTTGCCGTTTCGTCTTCTTGTTGTGATCCCTGCTCTTGAATTTCCCCGTTGTTGTTATACATGTCTATGTGTTCGCCATGGATATCTAGCTCAACTTCCCGTTTGATATCGTTAAGTCGCGTTTCTGTGATTCTGACATTTCGTAGAATAGTTCGATACTGATATGACATGCTTTGTTCGGACACTTGCATGTGTGGAAACTCCCTGCAGAACTCGGCATGCAGTTGTTGTCGGTAGCCGATCATCTCTTGTCCTAAGTTTGTCACCCTGTAAAAAATACGCATAATCGATTTATTCATGCGTCGCAGTTGTAATCCCGCCTGAGTTAACGCTGGCTGAAGTTCCCGCGTAGCACCTTCGGTGGGTGGAACCCTAGTTCTCGTTTGGCTCCCATGTTGTAGCAGCGCCCTGTCACCGACGTCCCGCTCGCTGCCCAGCGCCGGCTCCAGACATGCCCTGGCGATCCCCAGGCAGCGGCCATATAACAAATATTCTATGATTCTCCATATCCATTGGTTTCTCCCGTACCGTGGGAGTGACGGCCCTCGGTCGCGTTTTACGACTGGCGGAGCCACGGTAGGAGTATTCCAGACCCATTCCTGTGTAACCGGGAGTCGCGGGATTGTCACACCCGTAGGTCTGCCCCTGTCACAGGCCAAGCCTCTCCATGCGTAACTGCGTAAATCGCGGGATCGTCACACCCGTGAATCTGCCCCTCTCACAGGTCAGACCCATCCCTGCGTAACTGGGGAGCGCGGGATCGTTACACCCGTGGATTTGCCTCTCTCACAGGTCAGATCCCCCCTGCGCATTTATTATTATCATTATTACTGTTGAGAACCCAAACGTTCTTAGGGTCTAACGACTTGTCAATCGTTCATGTCTTCCGTGCTCCGTGTACAAAACATTCCAGGCGAATTAAACAGTGCTATAACCTTCTATCTATACAGTCAGAGACACTGTGACTGTTTATTTACAAAAGAAGTTAGAGAACAATAATTAAGAATGACTTAAAATTTATAAGAAATTATATAAATCCAAAAATAAAAATTAAATTAAATCCTATTGATACTATTAAGTATATTCCCTTTATATTATGCAATTAATCACCACTTTAGTTGACTAGTAGCGAGTCCAAAATAAATTAACTAAAGACAAGTTCGAAATAAAAAAAATATGAGATCACGGTTCTTTCAAAAATTACTTAAATTTGCATGAAACTACAACGATAATTGTTGGCCAAAATCAGCTATGAAAATAAGCTGCTCCCGGTGATATTTATCAAAAAATTTACGTTAAACTTGACCAAAATAGTCTGAGAACTACAAAAATATTACAAAAAAACAGTGGCTCTCCGTCTGGTATCGACTTACTATGTGCATCGACTCATGTGAATGAAAATACTACAAAACAAACTGAAAAATGCATAAACTTGAACTGCACAGGCCAGGGTAAAGGTGCTATGAAAGCGTAGAAATTAACTCTATCCAAGAAATATTCGTGCAATGGAGTGAGCTACAGGTGAGTTTTTAAATATGGATTCTACCAAAAAAATATCAAGATAACTTCAAAAAACTCACCTGTAACGCGTGATCCACTCCTGCCCTGTGCCTTGTCCAAGAAATGGAAATGCAAGATTCCCACGGCCACGCTTCAGCCGCGACCAACTAAAGGGTCGGCTGCTTGAAACTCTAAAATTCAGGACGACCGGTATTCACATGAAAACAGAAAATATACCGTTAATCGGGTCCAGAAAATTAATCTACCAACAAATGCATATAATATAGTCGAAAGATAGTAGCCGGCAGGCGACAAAGTTAGATAAAAATCTGAATTGGAAAACTACCTGATGCTACCTTTTTACCTGACAGGACAGAACCACCGAGATGCTAATTGAAGAGAAGACCAAAATGAACAGCACGAGAGTGGTGGGAGGTGCTCTTTTACAAGGCCAGTTCCAAAAAACACCCAAGTTAGGTCCGTGATCTCCGGATGCCAGAACTCAAGAACCTCGAACCGTTCGAATGCTTAGAAGTGTAGCACCAAGTATATAAGAACAAGACCCGCAGATTGCACTGCGAACAGACCACTTGAACTCAAGCACTGACTTCCACAGATCTGAATTTGTGAGTTCAGAACAAAATACTGAAATTATGTGTTCAAAGGTTGATAATAATTATTTAAAAACGTGGTAACGGAGTTTTAACGAAAAATTCCGTAACAACGTTCAATGCGTCGTGTATGATGTACGATTGCTAATTGCGAAAACAAATTCAATTTTCGCGACATCGACGTTAATGACTAAAAATAAACGCAGGAAATGAGTATAAGTACCTACTTTTTGAATAGTTCTTCACGTACAGAGGGTAAATAAACGCTATTTTTGTTTACTATTACGTGAATTGCAACATATGCGCCATACATAGGCGTACAAAACCATAAAATTGGTTATTACGCGTGGTAGGCGGGAAAAAACACTGGAAAGAGTGTAAGTACCTGTTTTTCCCCATGTTTTTCCCCATTTTAGGCAGTTTATAATTATTTCCTTGATTAATTATTAACATTCTGTTAACAATTCGGCCTTTAAGATTTTTAATCCGCTACTTATAAATCATTTATTCGGATGTCTGGAGCGTATTTTAATTAAATAATTACCCGCCCTCATTTTTCAATTTGTTTAATTTTGGGAAAAGTAGTTTAAACAACAAAATAATATTTCTCTGGACTAATAGTAAAAGCTATCAATAATCAAGTTTAAATACTTACCTATAAGAAAAATTAAATTTACTTAATTACAGGGTGTCTCAACCAACTGATGCGCATTCCTCATTCTCTTACTGCCTCTATAGTCATTAATTATATTTCTAGTCAAAGTTCAACTTCGAAATTCAATGCAAAACTGTATACATATTTTGAGGTAACTTTCTCACAACTGTATAGTAATGGCTGCAGCGCCAGTGGATTCCTAATTATTTTCTGCCAATACCAATGACATTAGAAAAGCTGTTATGTAGTACAGTGATTAATCAGGAACAGAATCGGCACCGTCTTAGAAGAGTTTAAAGCAAACGAATAGTCATGATATATCAAAGGAAAGGCTGAGGACACTTCGAGCCGAATACTTATGCCTTCAGAAAGGAAGGAACTGGAATAAGATGAGATAAACGATAGGATAAGTGGATTGAACGAGTGCAATAAAGTGATGAGAAAATTTTAAAGTAAGAACAGAATCTCTAAAAAATCTCTGCCTCATAACTGTCCTATTTTATTTCCAATAGGGCATAAAATTTGTATTAAAGAATTGGAAAATACTTAGAATTAGATTGATTTTTTTTACACTACAAGCATTTTTACTCCAGTGAACAGACCCAAGTAGGAAAAGATTACATTGAAACCATAATCTTTACTAATATAATTATAACAGTTTGATATTGATCTTAGAAATTCACAAGGTTATAATATTTGAAAATACGTACACAATTTTTAAGGTCATAGGCGTACGTATTAAGATGCTGAGGGAGAGGGATGGGGGGCAAAACCTTTTAATTTCTCTTTTTAAGGTAGACAAATTATTAGATTATGTTTATGGAAAACTCATACCAAATTTGAGCAGAATATTTCAATAAACATGAATTTTTGTTTAGGGAAGTATAAAATAATAAAGAATCCCAACAAATAGCAATGTAAGTTGAAATATCTCGTGAATCAAATCTTAACACATGATTTTACAAGAGTAAACAAATTAATAAATAAAAAGTGTATATGCAGTTTGTTCCGTTTGTTCTTAGATTTTTTTCTAAAATTACACAAAAAATATGTTTTTATAAGGAATAAATCTACGCTAAATTTACCACCCCATATCTTGAATCAGAGACGCGTCAATGACAAATGGAATAAGATAAGTTCCATTTTTTAGTTCAAAGAATCTGTCGTCTAGTGCCAATTATGTTCTTTTGGTCTTATCGATAAAAACTTAATTATTGCATCGCTCAAGAAATTTTCTCTTTCTGGCTTTGGATTCTGGTTCACCGCAACACAGCCAATGCGAAAACATGTTCCATATAATGCTATGTTCGTATTTTTTTGGGGTACCAACTTGTTACATAATTTTTATTATTTGATATTTTTATGTGAAATACCCCATATATCCTGCATTTAAGCTGAGTTAAAAGGAAGCGCTTTGTAAGTTTCCAAATAATGGCAGACAATTACTGATGTTAGGGAATGTATACTATATCCACCAGAAGGAACATACACTACACCGGCTAGTTAGTTTTTATGAGATGAGTGTAATAGCTATTAGGATGATACAATCATTTTGTTCGTTTGTGAGTCAGTTGGTGATGTATACTTGAAGGGAATACAAGTTGTTGTTCTACGAACCTCTGGAGATATTATTTTATTCCCAAAGACCCCCAACAACTCAGAAGTGGGATTTATACAGATAGTGTCCAAATTCGTACGATTTTTTTTCTCTCTCTCTCTCTCGCCATGCCAAAAAGGAAGCGAAAAGTATCAACTTCAAGCTCATCAACTTCGTCAACTAGTACCAGTTCATCAAGTAGCAGCTCCCGCTCCGCTAGTAGTGATAGAAGAAGGCGTTCTAAAAGAAAGGCAAAATATAGAAAAAGAAAGAACCGTGAGTCGAAACAAAAACAAAAGGACCTGAAGTTAATAGAGATTGGGGTAAGTACGGCTATGAAGTCATTGCGTGAACGAACATCTGCCCATAATCTGATCAATTTAGTGCCCCAGTTCGATCCCAAAAGGGACAATGTACAAGATTGGCTTAAAATATTGGACGAACATGCTAATTACTATAAGTGGGATGATAATACCATTAAATTTCAGGCGTTAAATAAACTAATAGGTACAGCAAATAGTTGGTACAAAAATTTTATAAAAACTGAAATAGGTTGGGCAAATTTCACTTGGCAAAAATGGAAACATATCCTGCAATCAACTTTTACGTCACAAAAAACACTTATGAGCTATTTATGGGCATAGCAAACCATAAGCCAGTGCCAGGAGAATCCCTTTATTCTTTCCATTTCGACCATCTGGCAAAAATTGATGAATTAAAAGTTAATTTTTCAGAAACCGATAAAGTTTCCTTGATAACGGGGGCGATAAATGATGTAACTGTTATATCGTCTGTAAAATCAGCAAACATGAGTAAACTAAGTGTTTTGGCAAATTATTTAAAAGATAGGACATATGAAATTCCGGGTACTAGCAAATCTACAAATTTATATTATTACAATAAAAATGCAAAATATAATAAAAATAATCTAGATAACAAGATTGTTGAGCAAAAGAACAACCAACCAGGAAAAAGTAAAATGGTAACTTGTTTTTGCTGTGGATCAATGGATCATAAAAAAGCAATGTGTAGATTTAATAATTCTCAGTGTACATTTTGCGGCATAAAAGGCCATACAGAAAATATATGTAGAAAGAAAAGGTACAGCAACATAAACATTAAAAAAAAAGAAAAAAACAGAGAAAAAAATAAACATTATTCAAAGTAAGAACTACAAAAACAAATGTATCTTCAATATTGGTATAAATGGTTGTAAAACTGTGGCTTTTGTCGATTTTGGCAGTGACTGCTCTATTTTACGGCACAGCAAAGCTACAGAAATGAATCTAAATGTTATGTCATTAGAAAAACCGGTGGTGATATCCGGATTTCTAGATAAAAGTACCGAAACATCAAAAGCAGTTTCCGCCTCAATTACTATAGGAGAAATAACATTACCATGTGTTCTTTATGTTCTTCCAGATAATAATATAGATTTTGACTGTATTATCGGACGAAATTTTACTGAAAATAAAGCCATAAATTATTTTAGGGTGGGGGAGACACTTTCATTCGTTTATTCAAAGAACCATCCATCTGTGTATCGGATAACTGACTCGAGTAATGCAGACGTAACTACTATGGTCGATGTTTTGTTAAACAATTATAAAGACTGTATTTCTATGTCTTCATTTAAGAGCTTGGGTAAACTTGATTGTGTACCTATGAAGATAGAAGTAACAAGTAACAGACCGGTTGCACGTAATCCGTACAGAATGGCCGAAGCGGAAAAGATCACGCTTAATAAAATAATTGACGAGCTTCTAGACGCAGGAATTATAAGAGAAAGTTTTTCACCATATGCAAGCCCTGTTTTATTAGTTAACAAGAGAAATAATGAGAAACGGCTATGCGTTGATTATAGAGCCCTTAATACTATAACGGTGAAAGAGAAATACCCTATTCCCAGAATAGACGATCTCATTGATAAATTGGGTGGAAGTAAATATTTCACAAGTTTAGATTTTAAATCAGGATATCACCAAATAGTCATGCACCCGGACTCGATAGACAAAACGGCATTTATAACACCCACTGGTCATTATGAATACACAAGAATGCCGTTTGGTTTATCAAACGCTCCCGCGGTATTCCAGAGAGCTATAAATAAAATATTCGAAGAAATTAAATCAAATAATATTCTTGTCTACCTTGATGATGTTCTGATTACTTCCAAAACACAAACAGAAGGGTTACAAATTTTAGAAGAAGTCTTTAAACTATTGAGAAAACATCACGTAACCATAAACCGATCAAAATGTTCGTTTCTCGAAACTGAAATTTCCTTTTTGGGTTATCGTATAACACGTGAAGGTGTCACTCCCGACCAACGTAAAATAGATGCTGTACAAAATTTCCCACAACCTAAAAATATTCACCAGCTACGTCAATTTATTGGTCTAATAAGTTACTTTAGAAAATTTATAAATAAATTTGCACAAAAATGTAGTCTTTTAACAAAACTATTAAAAAAAAGATGCTGCTTGGAAGTGGACACACGAACATAGTGAAGTAATGAATTATTTCAAAAGTGTTCTAATAAATAAGCCAATATTAGTCATCTTCGATTCTCAATTAAAAACGATCGTGTACACGGACGCAAGCCGTGACGGGATAGGTTGCATTATTGTACAAGTAACAGAAAAGGGCGAACAACCAGTGGCGTACTTTAGCAGACAAACTACGGGTTACGAAAAAAATTATCACTCTTTTGAATTGGAATGATTGGCGGTTGTGGTAAGTTTACAAAAATATAGACATTACTTATTAGGCATAGAATTTTGTATAAGAACTGATTGTAGTGCAGTCCGAAGTACCATGAATAAAAAGAATTTAATTTTAAAATTGAACATAGAGCGGGTAGACAAATGTTACATGTCGACGCTTTAAGTCGTAATCCTCCGACCCAACCAACTACAGAAAAAGTCATGATGATTTCAGAGGGAGACTGGTTAGCGACAGTTCAAAAGAAGGATTTTGAAATTTGTAAAATAAGAAAAGTTCTTGAATCTGGTGATATTGAAAATAATAGAGACATTTTTAAAAAATATGATTTAAGAGCAGGAAAAGTATTCAAATTAACAGAAAAAAGCAGACGGTGGGTTGTTCCTAAGAACTGTCGCTGGCAAGTAACTCAACAAAACCACGATGAGGTTGGGCATTTTGCTTTGGAAAAAACATTAACTAGAATGCAAGAAAAATGTTGGTTTTCTAAGATGCGAAGATTTGTGTCAAAATACATAAAATCTTGTCTAAATTGTCAATACCACAAAATCCCGTCTGGAAAAAAACCGGGATTTCTCTTTTCTATTGTAAAGCATGCTCGTCCTTTCCATACCATAGACCATTTAGGTCCATTTGTTGTGTCAAAAAAGGGCAACAGACATGTTCTAGTAATCGTAGATTCGTTCACGAAATATAGGTTTATCAGTGCCGTACCCTCTACGGAAACCGCACCAGTGGTCGCAGAATTATCCAAGTTAGTAACAATATTTGGATCTCCTAAAAGAATTATATCAGGCAACGGCCGAGCATTTACCTCAAAACAGTTTCAACAGTTTTGCGATGAGAAAGGTATTCGTCATTATAAGACAGCTGTAGCCATGCCAAGAGCGAATGGTCAGGTGGAACGCTACAATAAAACAATCCTTGATGCAATGGCTACAATGGGAGCAAAGGGTGTTGCCGAAGATTGGGACATCAATTTGGACAAAATTCAACTTGGTATAAATAGTACAAAGAACAAGACCATCCAAGCCAATCCTAGTGAAGTATTCTTCGGAATAGAGTTGGCAACGGAGGGAGATCGATATACTCGGCATGTCCAAACCGACAAAGATATAGATGTTTCCGAGCTTAGAAGGCAAGTAGCAGAGAGACTTGAGAGAAATAGAGAGAAGCAAGATGAACACTGCAATAAAAAAAGGATACCAGGGCCTAAATTTGAAGTCGGCGATGAAGTATTAATTAAGGTCACCAACTTTCCCTATGATGGGAACACACATAAGTTAAAGAAAAATACAGAGGACCATTCACAGTCACTGAAAGTCTAGGGAATGATCGATATCGAGTACGTGAACAACTAGGATCTGAAAGATGTGCCAATCAAACTCGTTACGAAGGTGTAGTAGCTGTAGAGCACATGAAACACTTTAGAGCAAGGAACGACGATGATTGGTAATTACTTATTTCTCTCTTATTTTGAATTGAAGACTAAATGAGCCCTAGCGCTAGTTAGTCTAAAGATAAATATGGAGGCTAAATGAGCTTTAAGAGCTAGTTAGTCCAGTGAATATGCAGACTAAAGGAGCTGTGTTATGGCTAGTTAGTAAATAAAAATAAATTAAGATGATACAAAAAAACCTAAGATATGAAAAAGTATATAGAGAAACTAACCAGATTGAATATTATTCCAGATTCATTGAGGACAATGGAGATTCTCAGCATGGCCGGATGTTAGGGAATGTATACTATATCCACCAGAAGGAACATACACTACACCGGCTAGTTAGTTTTTATGAGATGAGTGTAATAGCTATTAGGATGATACAATCATTTTGTTCGTTTGTGAGTCAGTTGGTGATGTATACTTGAAGGGAATACAAGTTGTTGTTCTACGAACCTCTGGAGATATTATTTTATTCCCAAAGACCCCAACACTACTGAAGAAAATATACCCAACTGGGGGTTTATGAGAACATATAAAAATCGATTGCCTTATGTCAAAAACAAACGGTTTCTAAATATGCCACGGAAAAACTGAACGAGGCACAGAACATCGCACGAGAAAAAAGGAAAATCGATTTTTTAATTCAGATAATCCGGATATTTTAACGAAGATCTCAGGCCACTTCGAAGTTAAAAATCGTAAAAAAGATACTTCAAACTCTGTTCTATATAGATAATTAAAAGGAGAGATTTATCTGGGAATTTTCAGTAAATGGAGAGATCCAATCGTAGAAAAAAGTCGGGACTTTAAGTGTAGGGGAATAAAATGCCTATAGTTGCCCTAAGCATTGCGCGTTCCTTTCTCAACCTTCTTTTTATATAGCTTGGTGTTGTACTATATGCCAGTACAATCACCTACAAAAAACAAGTGCTCTCCAAAAAACCTTTCCATTATAAAGAAAAATGCTTCTTGGTTGAAACGCCTATTTAAAGGCGCTCGCGATTTGAATCCTTTAGTTAGTGACATTTATAGAGGGCTTCGCCCTCAAATCACTAAGACTCGGTTGGCTTCTCTCAGAAAGAGGCGCTGGTCAACTGAGTGTTATCGAACCGTTCACCGAGGCCGGCGGGATATAAACCTGGCTAGGTGTCAAGGGCTAATGGCTGCATTTGTCAACCGTCCAATCGCACGGGATCTGCGGCCTTGTGGTCGCATTTCTATTTATATGCTGCTGTATTATGTCCCCGCCACTGAGCTATGCCTACATCACGCAACATTTGATAAGATTTAATTCGGCAAATACCACGCGTTGATTCTGTTTCCGGACATTCCGAATGTTTGGTCGGCGGGTGTCAGGTGAGTGATGGTAGAAGCTGTAGCACCGGAATGAGGTTTAATTTAAACGGAAACAAACTGATTAAAAATAAGATACAATGGACAATTTTAGCCAATAATAGAGTTCCAGAAAGCTTTTACTGGCTACACGCTCAGCCTCGCTGCCGCAGACGAGTGAGAAAGAGGTCTCTTAAAATATTCATTAAATTATATCCATTACAGAAAAACCGAAGGAGTATGTATTGGTTGCCACATTTGCCGAAAATAACTGTACCTATAGTTCTCAGTCAAGAACGGTAGACGCACAGGATTGCTTGATCTCGTAAGCGTAGTGTTCGCCAGTCGGCAGATGGGTGTGACGTCAGCGCTAGACCAACGGTTAATTTGTATATCGTGCGGTGCGGGTTTTGCAGTGTGTTTCATGTATTTTATTTAATCTGTTTTTAGGTTTCAAACTATTATTGGATCTTTATACTAAATTCGTACATCTTACGTAGTATTAAAAACGTAAGAAATAATATACAAGATGATTTTTTAGGACTACTACCGCGATTTTCTCGCTTATTTTGCGCCCTACAAAAAAAATGTAAGAATCAAAAATGTGGAAATTTTGAACAGCTAGGAGGTGCTGAAAAACAAATCGGCATCCATCTTATCGCGCAAAAGTAAAGTAAAGTAAACAAAATATTATGACGATTTTGGAGCAATACTAAGAAACCCGCGGAAAGAGACAAAAATTTGCATGGCTTCAAGAGAGCTGAAGACCCTGTGTAATTTTCTGAACTTATCTGAATACCATAAACCATAAAGAACCTATAGCTGTCCAACATTGCCACATTTTTGTTTCTTACGTTTTTTTTTGTAGGGCGCAAAATAGGCGAGAAAATCGCAGTGGCAATCCCAAAAAAATAATTCTGTATTTTGTCAAATTATCTCTCCAATAGGTATCGAATGTGTTGTGCCATTATAGCTTAGAGGTTAGATTTGAGATCTCGTCGTCAGTCGTCATTGTCTTTGTTTTTTTTTGTAGCTACTGGGTGATTTAATACTTAGTCTTAATACATTCTAAGTAAAAAATAAAAGTTTTTTTAGTAGTATGTAAAAACCAAAGGATTGGCAAAATTAGTTCAATAATACAGAATATCCACACTATATTTAAAATTTTAAAGGGTAGCGCCCGGCGCGCTTAGCATTTAGAGGTCTAGCGGTGACGTCACGCGGGCGGATAATTTTGTCGGATCGAGCAATCCTGTGCGTCTACCGTTGGTTCTCAGTAATGCCCAAAACTCATCTCATTTTCTTCCCTAGAGTCATACAGTAACGACGTAAAATCATTTCCCCCCCGAGTTTCCCCCCTATATAAAAATTTAAGGGAATGAAATATTTTAAATAAATTCAGGGCTGATTTACAAGACGGTATAAAAGTTTTCTACAAAGACAAAAAGGATAAAATTTTAAAGGCGCTGAAACAAAATGGGTGAAATTTAATACAATTCAAATTAATATTAAAATTTAAATAGGAAAAAATAATTGACACTGACCAAACCAAGGAAACATTCCCAATAGCTTTATCTAATTAATACAGGTCCGGATGGGACTATATAAATGTACAAGGAATTCACATATAAATTGCTTTATATTTCAATTATTTGTAAAATTTTAGTACAATTTCAAAATGCTCCAAACATTAGAAAATATTAACATAATTTTACGTTGTTTTGAAAAAATATTTTTTGAATTAGCAAATAATAACGGAGTATTGTGGAGATAGCACACCCGAAAGTGCGTGACAAAGCCACTGGTATTGATTGGCAGAGTCATGTGACAAAAAAATAATACCGAGACCTTGGTATCAACCATCTGGCTTTTTGCCGCATCTTTGGGATTTCAATTGCCTATCCAAATATGGAAAAAAAGAGTTGGGCTTTAATTTCAACAAAAGTGAGGTTAGGTCCGTAACTTTTTTGTTTGATGCTCAATTGTTTTTTTTGACAGCAGATTCTGAAAATTTGGACAAAATTAGTAAAGAAATGCCTTTTCTCCGGTTGAAATACCCTAAAATTAAGAAAATAAATGGGGGTGGTACTCTTTGGGGGGTCACCCTGTACATTAATCTACACAGCGAAGAGATTGTATTAGAACCAAATTTATGCTTAAAATACTGTCTGCCTTTCTGTAAATTGAAATGGAGGCTCGTTTATTTCTGACACATGTCCGTAAGGAGGCATCTGTTGCAAAGCTATTTATTCTGTGGTGTCACGTTTGCGTTGGACAATGAATATTTCTCTAATCCCGCTTTCCGTATTTTCAAAATATTTTTTGCCTATAAGGTGTTCTGCTGTCCAGCTTGACCACCGTAACCCCTGAGATTAAAGCGGGACCATGAGCTATGGTCCAGGCCACCGGGAGTGACGTCGGGTCCCCTCAAATTAGTAAGAATCGCCGGGCATCGCCTAAAATGACGCTTACTGCTTAGAGAGGCGTAGGCTTTATCGAACCGTTAACCAGAGCCAGGAGCCAGAGAGATAATATAAACCTGGCAAGGCATCGATAGATAATGGTTGCATTTGTCAACTGGCCAATCGCACCGTATCTGTGTCCCGACGGACGTATTTACATTCATACATATTAATATTATATTCCCATTCCGAGTATATCACGGCTTATTTGATAAAATTTAATTTAGAGCAATACCAGTTGTTCATTGCCATTCATTTCAAAAATAGGAAATTAAAGATAGGATATGCCATGTGAACGATTTCCGAGGTTTATTAGTAGTAGTTTATTAGCACAAAATTTTCTTTCCTCCTTTTCAACAGTTTATGAGTAGGTACCTAATTTCCTTCTGGTTATAAAATTACATATCACCTATGTGTGGCTTTTTGAAAGCTGAAATTTCTGGTTATATTTAAAAAATATAGTTAGATGAAGATTACAGTTGGCATTTTTATTATGTGGAGAAAATCATAAAAAACATTTTTTGGTAGTTCTGTAAATTTTCAACATTAAGAAAATTCAGTGTAACATTTCTACATTGTGGTGTCTGATCTTAGTTTAATAATAATAATAATGATAGTGATAATGATAATGATAGTGATAGTGATAGTGATGGTGATAGTGGTAGTGGTAGTGACAGTGGCAGTGGCAGTGGCAGTGGCAGTGGCAGTGGCACATAGCAGAAATACAAAATTTTGGGAGCATCAATATTGGCAAAGGATATTCAGTTACGCACTATGTAGCCCTAATCTGTGGATGCCTCATTAACCTAAAGGAAAATATGATTTGCAAAGCTGAGCTGGTTGTCAAACGTGATGCTCGGATCCCTCACAACAACACAACTAGAGACGCCATTCGGGGAGTATGTATGATAAGATAGGTACTTTCTTACATGTAAACGTAACAGCCTTACATTTGCTAATATTGAGCATTTATTAACTGTACACCACTCCTCAATAAGCCTAAAGTCATTCTTTAAAGCCTCACAGTAACAGGGAATACTGCTAAAGAACTTCGAGTCGTCGGAAAATATAAGTTTCGAAGCTTTACTATTAGCTGAAGAAGATTATTAATAAACATTTGAATTAGTAATGGTCCGAGGTTCGACCCTTGCGGGAGTCCAGATGAAGCTAGATATTCGAACAATTTGCGACCATTATAAAAGCAGATGGCAGCCTGTTAGTGAGATATGACTTCAGAATAACAATCAACGAATGATTAAAACCGAACAAGTTAACATTACATTAATACTGATCCGACCAAAGGCCTTTGCAAAATCGGTATACACTACATTTAACCTGCCCACCTCCGTCCAAAACATCTGCAATACATTGGGTATGCGATGTCAAATTGGTCACTGTAGATCTTTTAAAACATAAAACTGAGCCGAGAATCTGAAATTAAATAATGTTAGACAGACGGAAAGTTCTGTTACATTCAAATACTTTTGAAAAATTATTTAGCACAGATAAGGGTCTAGAATTATTCGCATTAGACTGATACTGATATACATATTTTCACACGGGATATACTCAAGCCGATTGCCAAAAATTAGGAAAAGATCAAACTGCTAGATTGAAAAGTTTGTACAGAGGTGAACACCAAACCTGTATGCAATCTCTAACTAGACATGAAAATATATGATCTCGTCCAGATGTAAATTTATCTTTTAGATCTTTGACACAAGCCGCAATCTCAATTTCTGTTATGGAATCAAACACAATATTATTATTCAAGCAGGATGCTCCTCGATCATAAACTTCGTCATCAGTTTTGGAGTCTGTATTGCCTCTAAAAATATTGAGCAAAGACATGAACTATTTCTGCAGTTTGTCACACGAACATGATTCTACCTGGCATCCTAATACAACGATTCCTAGAACCCACATAGCACCAACAGTTTAACACTTTCAAGGATCATGATCCAAAGCATTCTGAACACCTTAAGTATAATTACTGTAAGTGAGATTCAGTTGTTTTCTCTTAGTTACTGAATCACTGATTTTTTAAAAATAAGCTCTATCATTTGTTTGTACTTCCGTATAAGTTTTGGCCTTTACTTTATTATTTGAAATTATTTCAGATGTATACCATACAGAATATTCATGTCGAAATGTAGTGTAAATCACATAAAATGCGTTTACTGTCAAATTAATATAAGAAAATGTGTCCAGAACTGACCTGTCGGTCTCGGTAAATGCCGCATATAATTCAACTTCGAACCAGAGTAGGCTTGGTGAATCTTCATGGAAAATCCCTATCTGCTAGTGTTTGTGTTGGTTTCAATGTTACTGTTATAGGTACTAATAGGTATATTATGTCTCCTATAGTACATTACTTTGACATGGTGTTCTATAACGTAATTTTATATAGTTTTAACTTAAGTTATTTGGCAGCATCCTGTGTTTTTTTGGAAGTAGATACGTTACAACCTAGGACGCAGAATCAGTGCCATTCTCTCTTATCTATTCATCTGTCGCGACCAGTGTATCCAGAAAAATTTTAGGAACAACATACTTGGCGCGGCGCAGGGTGTTCTCTCGGCAAAGGAAGGCACTACGAATTGTGCCTGAATTAAGAAAGCGATAGGATTGCAAAACACATTTCAAGTAGAATCTAGCAAGCTTTGGCATAAATAAAGTCACTCGGGAAATTAATACCCGAGGTAAGGAGGATACATCTGTGCCGCTGTGTCGGTTGAGAAGGTGTCAAAGCGGCCCTAGATATCGTAAAATTCTATAATAAATTGACCAAGCAGATTAGCCAACTGGAATCCAAGAATTTCAAAGATAGTATTTTTAACATGCATGTGTTAGAAGCTTTTAATGTACTTTTGTGATTCTATTATTGTTGACGGTTTAAGCTTATTACAAGCAGTGACATCAATAAACTGATTGATTGTAATGTATCCTAATTTTGTGTTAAGCAAATTTTCAACGTGATTTGGTTCGGGCGTTTTTTATATATAAAATTCTTAGATTATGATGGGATATTCATCCTTCGTAAATGACTCATGTTCAGTGGACAAGTAGAGGTTTTACTTCTTTACTTCTTTTAATCGATGACTGTATCCATAAAAGTGAAATAAATAATATACACAATGCTTTTAACAGTTTTCATCCACGTTTACAATTTACGGTTGAATATGAAAAATAACAAAAGTATCGATTTCCTAGACTTAACGGTTAAATGTAATAATAAAGGAGATATAGAAACCAATTGGTACACTAAAAAATATGGTCACAGAGATATTTCAATTTCAATTCAGATGTACCTTCCATTTACAAAAAGAGCGTTGTTAACAGTTTTACTCATAGGGTCATTACACGTTCACACTACAAGAATAGACCAAAAATTCAAAAAAGAATGAACAATTTTTAAACCCAATTATCAAGAAAAAAACACACCAAATATATAACAATTCACAATAATATAATAAAATAAAAACAAATAAAAATAATAATAAATACATTTCTATTCCATATGTAAGAGGTGTTTCTGAATGGCTTCAAAAGTTACTATCAAAATATAATATTTCAGTTGCACATAAAATTACAAATGCAACAAAATCTTTGTTTACAAAACTTACACACAAAATTGAAATTAAAAATAAATCAAATCTTGTCTATAAATGCAATTGTAATGATTGTCCTTCTACTCACATTTAACAAACCAAACAATACTTACATAAACGAATTTACAAACATAAATATGATAAATTAAAAATTGAAAATCTTAAAGTCAAAACTCCACAAATAGTTTTTAATAAAATTAAAAACTGCAAAATCTGTCGAACCACTAGGGATTCATCTTCAGCAGTAAATTAAATGTTAAGAAATATTGACAAAGCTTCCAAGAGATCAAATAATATCTTCTAAAGAAAATATTTATGTAAATAAAATTTTGCTGAAAAGGTTGAAAATAAAATTTATTTTATTCCTTTCAACCTTTTCAACAAAATTTTATTTACACAAATATATAAAATAAAATTTATTTTATTCCTTTCAACCTTTTCAACAAAATTTTATTTACACAAATATTTTCTTTAGAAGATATTATTTGATCTCTTGGAAGCTTTGTCAATATTTCTTACCATTTAATTTACTGCTGAAGATGAATCCCTAGTGGTTCGAAACATGTACAGATTTTGCAGTTTTTAATTTTATTAAAAACTATTTGTGGAGTTTTGACTTTAGGATTTTCAATTTTTAATTTGTCTTTTCACTCCACTGTAAGAAGATGGACTATTTTTTCAATATAAATATGATATTCGACAAAACAACACTGAAGCCACGGCACTTAGTAAGCACGCACTTGAAAATCTACACTAGTTTAATTTTACCAACCCAGAAATTATAGCTTATGAGAATGATTTGACAAAACGAAATGATAAACATAAAAAACATAAAAGTAATATTAATTATAGAACATATATGTAAATAATTTACCTAAATTTTATAACATTTTAATTTAGCTAGAATGGACTAATATACTTTAATAATGAAAAAAAAAATTTTTTTGCATCGGAATTTGTAAAACATGTCTAGATAATCACGGAACTGCACAATTAGTTTGCTCAAAAATTGAAAAAAAACGGTCGCAAAAGTAGGGATTGTGACGTCACGATCCCTAATTTTAATAAGTACCTGCTATTTTCTGAGTACTTATTTGGTCTTTTTTTATATAAACAAGCACTCCCAGGCAAATTATTAGATTCAGTTTGTATGCGCCTGAATCAAATTTTATAGCATTTCAAGGAAATATTTTTATTTTACTGATCCCATTCTGAACTTATTAGGTACCCCCTATAAAATATGACAGATGACATATCACTCAATCCTTTAAGAAGAATCGTCGGCAACGCCGCCGCACTTTGCAGTTTGTGCGTTTATAACCTCACTTTCACTCGTGGAAAAAAGGTTAATAACCTTATCGAAAAATAAATAAATAATTTCTGTTCTTAGTTTTAAGAATCTTGCTGTGAATACTTTATTTTTTCGGGTTATATTGAAGAAAAGATTTGTTAAAACTTGTCCTGATAACTGCATAGATTTTAATTTGGTGTGTCAATTTTATCAATAAAAACCGCGAGCAAAACATGGTGAAATGAAGAGTATGTTTGTTATTTGATTTGTATATTGTTTGAACCAAGGTTAATAACCTTAGCGAAAACTAAATAATTTCTGTTTTCAGTTTTAAGAATCTTGCTGTGGATACTTTGTTTCTTCGGTTTATAATGAAGTCAAGATTTGCTAAAGCTTGTCCTTGCATAGATTTTGATTTGGTGTGTTAATTTTATCAATAAAAACGGCGAGCAAAACATGAAGAAATGAAAGGGTAAGTATGTTTGTTATTTTATTTCTATATTGTTGGAATATACAGGGTTATATTGCTTCTGGGGTACTCCTAGTTTGGAGTATTGTGAGGGTGAGAATTATTATTATTATTATTATTAACAAGAAAAAGTGATAATGGGCATAGCACTCAAAGTTAGAAAACAAAAAAACAAAAAAAAAATAGTAACCGCATACACGTGTTTCATGCTATTTGGCAATCTTCAGTACGGTGTAACATCAACCAAATCGAAAAGATAGGAATGATTTGGGAAGCAACAAATGAAGTCCAGGCAGGAGCCAACAGCACATTTGCAGCTTCAGTCAGCACATCACCACTTCGGGGCTTGATACTAACATCGCCACGGAGGCTGATAAAGCGACCTACGTGGAAATCTTCTCGCCCAAGATACAATGAAACAAAGAACGTAAGATTGTGAGTGTAGATGTAAAAACAATAAAAAGTGATAATGGGCATAGCACTCAAAGTTAGAAAACAAAAAAAACTAGTAACCGCATACACGTGTTTCATGCTATTTGGCAATCATCAGTACGGTGTAACATCAACCAAATCCAAAGGATAGGAATGATTTGGGAAGCAACAAATGAAGTCCAGGCAGGAGCCAACAGCACATTTGCAGCTTCAGTCAGCACATCCCAATTCGGGGCTTGATACTAACATCGCCACGGAGGCTGATAAAGCGACCTACGTGGAAATCTTCTGGCCCAAGATACAATGAAACAAAGAACGTAAGATTGTGAGTGTAGATGTAAAAACAAGAAAAAGTGATAATGGGCATAGCACTCAAAGTTAGAAAACAAAAAACTAGTAACCGCATACACGTGTTTCATGCTATTTGGCAATCATCAGTACGGTGTAACATCAACCAAATCGAAAAGATTGGAATGATTTGGGAAGCAACAAATGAAGTCCAGGCAGGAGCCAACAGCACATTTGCAGCTTCAGTCAGCACATCCCAATTCGGGGCTTGATACTACCTTCGCCACGGAGGCTGATAAAGCGACCTACGTGGACATCTTCTGGCCCAGGATACAATGAAACAAAGAACGTAAGATTGTGAGTGTAGATGTAAAAACAAGAAAAAGTGATAATGGGCATAGCACTCAAAGTTAGAAAACAAAAAACTAGTAACCGCATACACGTGTTTCATGCTATTTGGCAATCATCAGTACGGTGTAACATCAACCAAATCGAAAAGATTGGAATGATTTGGGAAGCAACAAATGAAGTCCAGGCAGGAGCCAACAGCACTTTTGCAGCTTCAGTCAGCACATCCCAATTCGGGGCTTGATACTACCATCGCCACGGAGGCTGATAAAGCGACCTACGTGGACATCTTCTGGCCCAGGATACAATGAAACAAAGAACGTAAGATTGTGAGTGTAGATGTAAAAACAAGAAAAAGTGATAATGGACATAGCACTCAAAGTTAGAAAACAAAAAAACTAGTAACCGCATACACGTGTTTCATGCTATTTGGCAATCATCAGTACGGTGTAACACATCGAATTGATAAGTACAATGGAAATCGCACAGGTACCAGTTTCATTGTTGTTTGGGGCAGCCAACTCTAGAGAGAGATAGGTTTCAAATGGCAATAAGTAAGACAAGGACGCCTAATGAACGTGTCAGCTGATTCAGGCAAAGGAGGTATATAGGGATGTTGCATATTAATGAGCGAATTTAATGGGCATGTTCCGTAATTCTCTTTATTGTATGATCTGTATTCGGAAATTCGGGGCTTGTTTGTAGGAATGTGAATTTTTCTATATAACCACAATTATGTAAATATTGCACAGAAAAAGTAGTGAATTGATTAAAAAAAATACATACATGGCAATTTTATGTACCTGGAAGTAAATTGAGACAAATAAAATACAAATTCCAAAATAAGTTTATTTTAAAATAAAGGCGACAAAATATCTAGGATAAGGTATACATTTTCAACTTTAATTACTTACCTTAACTGATTTATTAATTTTAAAATTTAATTTAATAATAAAAGCATGTAAGACAGGTAGCTTTTACATATTTTTATATAATTTTTAATGTTTAGGCATCTAACAAGTTACGAGGCGGGTTGACGCAAAGTCGTTTTTAAAAAGAACTGATCTTTATTGAATACAAGTAGGAAGTGTTTGCTCTTAGTCTATGGCCCGTATATAATACCTCTGCTGGGCTTACATTGTATTTCCTTATCTTATGCTGCATATACAAGTTTCTATGCTACCTAAACAATATACAGCACATAACTCCTCCCCTCTTAGAAGGGCGTAAAACCCTAAAGGTTTTCACGACCTAAATTATTATTTCGTTTTCATTTTCTTTGATAATGGTTTTTGGTTTAAAATATTTCATTTGAATAATAGGTCGTAAATACCTGTACAAAAGGTAAAATATGACAACTGATATGATTACATAAATTAAAATTGTCCAGACACTAATTTTATGATAATATACAGGGGTTGATAATAAGTTTTCATTTTCTATTTTCTGATTTTCAATTTCCTTTATAATGCTATTAACTTTTTCAGTATGCAAGGTATTTAAACTTACTGGTGGAATGTTTCGTAGCTTTAGCGTTTTTTCACTGCCAAATTTTAATTTTGGCAATGGAATTATTTGAAAGTTATTTCTTTGGTTTTTATATGATTTTATAGTGATATCGTCTAGGGTTAATAAACATTGCATTTCTAGTTCTACCAAATATGTTCCTTTCATAAGTATATTATTTTTGTTATTTTCACATTCTTTGAAAGCTAATGTTTCTTTAGGAACTATAATAATCCATTTATTGATCTCAACATATTTAACTTGAATTTCCGTTATATTGACAGGAATCTGATTACAGGTGTTATTGTGTTTATATCTTAGCAATTCAATTTCGCAAGGGAAATTTGAAGAAAAACTTTCTGTATTTATATTAGTACATAAATATTCGTTATTTAATATTTTCTTACAAGGATTTGTTGAGAATCCATAAGATTTCTCATTATACAATAAGTAGTTAGAAGTTGGAAAAATTACTTTAAATAGGTTTTCATGTGGCGTGGGTAAAGGGAACATATGGAATAAACTATAGGCTTTCTTTTCAGCTAAAGGTACTTCGATTATAAATATGATTTCTTCAAATTTTACATAACTTTTAATTTCTAAAATTTCTTCAAACATTAATGTGTTCTCTGCTACAGGCTCAAAGGGCAATTTTTCATTTTTTATTTTCGAAGCAACATTTTTGATTTCTTTTATTAATAATTTCGGGTGAATAATAGCATTATGAAAGTTATTTAATTTTGCAAAAGGTATAGCAACCTCAATTTCATCTAGGATATCGTATATGTTCTGATACATTAAATAGATTTGTGTTAAAATAGTGTGTGTTTGTATCTTAAAAGACATATCAATTGCATCCAACTGATATTCTCTCATTATACTTATTATTTCATTTATTTTTGTTTCCAGGATTTGTTGGTTATGAGAAATATTTTTGGAGATACTTTGAAAGGTTTTAATGGAGTCGGACAATAAAGTTAATTGTTTCTGCATGGCTATTTTCAAGTTATTATGATTTTGTTTTAACGTTAAAATTTCTGTGTCATATCTTTCGGCGTCTTCTTGATCAAGGTTTCCTGTTATACTTTTAACTATGCTGCCTAAACCATTTATTAAACCGCGTTTATTCCGATGATTTAATAAGATTGAAGGAGTTATTTGAAATATTTGTTGTTCGATTTTTTCTTCTATATTATTTATTAAAACAAAAGAATTATAGTATTCATTATTCAATTCAGAGGTGTTCCGTAATGTAGCGATTAAATTTTTATATTTTAGGGATATATTTTTAAATTCCTTGATTATACTACTAATATTGAATATTTGTACAAAAGTCCAATGATTTATAATTCTTTGAGCATTTCCTAACTTGTAGGGTAGTATACCTGGATTTTCATTCAGGATGTGGAACTGGGAATCGACTCGGGTGGAGCATCCAAGGATGAAGTAGGTCCATCTGTAATAAGTGGCCTTTTAAGTTCTTTTATATGTATAATTTCATGTTTAGTGGGATCGCCTATTTTCTCGATTTTTACTTTATTATTTTCTATTATTTCGATTATTTTATAGGGACCACAAAATTTCTTTTTACTTTTGTTTCTAGAACTTGGAGAAAACTTTTTATAGACGGTTTGATTGAGTTTAAATTCGGTTTCATCGCCTTTTTTATTATGTTTCTCAAGCATTCTTATTTTTTGTGTTTCAGTATTTTGTAAAGCGGTTTCATATAATGTATCCAATTTTTCTTCATGGGAACTGACATAGTCTGTATAGAAAGTTGTAGATATTAAGTCAAAAGGATCTCGGGAGTTCGTATGACCTAAAACTAGTTCATGTGGAGAAAATTTGGTTGTGTTATGAGTAGTGCTATTATAAGCAATTATTGCATATGGGATTATTTCTGAGATTGGTTTTGATTTTTCTTTTTGTCTTAGAATTCGTAAATGTTCAATTAAAGTAGAATGAAACCTTTCTACGGGAGAGTTAGATTCATGGTGACCTGTTGTCGTAAAGTGGATATTAATTTTTTGTGTTTTTAAAAGCTCTTTTAAAAGATCGTTATTAAATTCTGTTCCTTTATCTGTAACTATATTTTCGGGACAGCCGAAAAATGAAAAGAATAATATTAATTTATCGCATACAGATTTAGCGTTTTTGTCGTAAGGAAAAGCTTGTCCAAATTTGGAAAATTTATCAAATATAGTGAGAAAATTTTGATTCTCAAAAATAAAAGTATCCATATGTAGGATTTGAAAAGGTTTTGTAGGCGTTTCTGTTTTTACTAGAGGTACATACGATTTTTGTCTACTATATTTTAAAGTTTGACACGTTACACAGTCATTAATAAATTTTGTTACATTATCCTTTAAATGGGGCCAGTAATAATTTGACTTTACTCTTTCATAAGTTTCTGAAATACCACGATGGTTTGTTTTACTTTCATGTTGGTGTAATAAAAGTAATTTTTTATCTTCTTCACTGGATACATTGTTTAGTAATTTTGTACAGCGTATTAATTTTAACTTTCTAAAATTTTTTAGATATACGTTATTGAATATATTAAATAAATCTTCTTCATAAAAATATAGATATGCTTGTTGTTTTCCTGAAAAATATTCTTTAATAAAATTTGAGATAATTTGTGGATTTTTAGGAATTTCGCAATGATTTATATTATGACTTTCAAATTTTTCAAAAGTAACTTTAATTCTTTCAAGGGGATTTTTTTTAATTAAATATTGATATGTTTTATTATTAATCATTTCGTCTAGTATAGGGATTCCGTCATTTTCAGTTTCGGTGTTAGTTGTATGAACAGTATCAGATTTTTGTATGTTAGGAGGTCTTATTTGGATGTCAGAAATTATTTTTATTTTTCGTGAAGTCTCTGGAATAGGGTTTTCAGGTGGTTTGTCTTCGTCTAGTTCTGGATTTTCACAAATATTTTTTAAATAGTCAAAAATTTCTTTATTTACTTCGCCAGGGTTATTAATTGTTGATTGATTTTCGTAAATATGGAGTTGTATTCGCGATAGTGCATCTGCGTTTAAATTTTGAGAGCCTTTTTTATATATGATTTCAAAGTCAAATTCTTCTAAGCGTAGTCGCCAGCGTACTAATTTCGAATTGGGTTCTTTTAGGTTGAAAAGCCATACGAGGGGTCTGTGATCAGTATAGATATAAAATTTACGTCCGAATAGGTAAGGCCGAAAATATTTACATGCATAGACTATACTTAATAATTCTTTCTCAATAGTCGAGTATTTTATTTCGGATTCATTTAGGGTCCTAGATGCATAAGCTATTGGATTATCATGGGGAACTTGTCCTTGGGAAAGTACGGCTCCTAGGGCGTAATTACTCGCGTCTGTAGTCAAAATAAAAGATTTTGAAAAGTCGGGGTAAATTAATATAGGGTGATTAATTAATAAATTCTTACTGTGTTCAAAAGCTTGCATAAATTCAGGTGTGTGCTCTATTTTCGCGTCTTTCTTTAAACACTTAGTCATGGGTTTTGTAATCTTAGCGAAGTCTTTGATAAAGCGTCTGTAGTAACCGAGTAAGCCGAGAAAGGATTTAATTTCTTTACACGTTCGTGGAACGGGAAAATTTTTTACTGCTGCTATTTTGCTTGGATCGGGTTTAATACCATCTGTTGTAACCAGGTGACCTAAATATTGGACTTCCTTTCGTAGGAATTCTGATTTGTCGAGTTGGATTTTGAATCTTGCATTTCGAAGCCTGGTAAAAATTTCGCGGAGTCTAGAGATGTGTTCTTGGAGGGATGTACTAAAAATAATAATATCGTCTAAATAGACAAAGCATATTTCATTTTGTAAGCCTCTTAATATGTTATTCATAACTCTTTGGAAGGTACTAGGGCTATTTTTAAGACCAAAAGGCATTCGTAGAAACTCATAATGCCCGGTATCAGTACTAAATCCGGTTTTTGGACTATCGGAAGGGTTCATTTCGATTTGGTGAAATCCATTTGCTAAATCAAGTGTAGTAAAATAACAACTGCGTCCTAGTTTATCTAAAATTTCAGTAATATTCGGGAGAGGGTATTTATCGTCAATTGTTTTTTGATTTAACTTTCTATAATCAATAACCATACGCCATTTGGTTTTTCCAGATGCGTCTTGCTTTTTAGGAACTATCCAGATTGGTGATGACCACGGGGAGTTTGAGTCTCGAATAATATTTTGAGCTAATAGTTTTGAAATTTGGGATTTAACTTCCTCACGATGTACTTCTGGCTATCGATAACTTTTTGTAAAAATAGGAGAATCATTAGTTAAATTTATATGGTGTTTAATTTGGTTGGTAAAAGTTAAAGGAATATCCTCGCAATAAAAAATATCTTTGAATTCTAGGCAAAGTTTTCGAATTTGGTTGCGCTCTTCAGAATTGCAGTGTTGTAGACGTAAGTTTTTTAGATTTTCTTTTAATTTGTTCTCCAAGTGTATTTCTAAATTTTGGTAACTATCAGATTCATAATCGGAATTTTCTATAAAATTTACTTCGTTAGCGTTGACAGGTTCGACTTCAAAGGGTTCAAAAATATCAAGTTGAATTGGGTTATCCGTAGGGTTTAAAATTGTAGTTAAAGCAAAATTATCTTCTATATTTACTAAACAATGGGGAATTTCCATTTCATTCAATTGTGTGTAATTTAGAATACCTATGCCAGATTGTATATTAACAGGGATTTTAATTTTTTTGTATTGTTCTTGGCGGTATAACTTCTGTTGTGGGTTTTAAAATTGGGTTCGGTTGTGGTAAATTTTCTTCGGTGATTTGCGAATATATCGGTATTTTCGCGTTTGGTGATTCTAAAGCTTTTTGACTAAATCGAATATCAGCATTTAATTGTTTTATTAGGTCTAGTCCAATTAATCCGTCAAATTTATCTGAAAAGTCGAAAATAAAATATTTATGATATCCTTCAGTGTTGAAAGTTGGAAATAAGGGTAAAATTGCTATTTGATCATGAAAAGAAGTAGCATGTGCGGTTTGCACCAAAAATATCTCATTTTGAATGTAATTTTGAAAATATGTATGCGCTAATTTTTTATTAATAAATGAACGTGTACTACCAGTATCTATTAGAAATTTTGCTTCGAGTTCGGGTAAATGTATATATACAAGGTTTATTGAAAGATTGTTTAAAACTATCACTTCGTATTGTTGGTCTGTCCAGTATTGGGAAAATCCAAAGGGATATCGGGATTAGTCTGGATATTAGTTTCAAAATTTTGAATTTCTTCGTTTTGGGTGTCGGGTTGTAAATAGTATAAATTATTGTAAAATTCGCTCATGTCAAAAGAAGTATCTTCTTCGGGAGTTTATTCATAAGGGTTGTTATAAGTTTGTTCATTAGGTTGGTTTATGTTTTCGGTAGGGAATGATTCCATGAAATTGCTAAATAATCGAGTTTGATAAGGTTTTTTCTGTTGAGTTACATAAGTGGTTGTGTCCATTGGTTCGGGCTTAAAAGTATTTTTTGTTACAGTACTTTGCTGTGGAATTTTTTGATTTTGGAACATTGAAGGTCTCATTTGAAAGGTTGGTTTTTGGAAATTAGGTTGACTATTTTGAAAGGGTGGTCTTTGAAAATTTGGTTGGTTATTTTGGAAAATTGGTCTTTGTAAGCTTGATTGATTTGTTTGAAAATTATTTTGAAAGGGAGGCTTGTACATAATTTGTGGAGAATATGGTTGTACGAAATTTGATGTACTTGGTAAGGATCTAAATTGTGGTGGTGGTGGAATTATATTATGATTGGCTGGTAAAAAGCTAGGTGTATAGGTAGGTAATCTTGGTGGGAAAAATTTTGGTTTTTGGGTATTTATGGTACTGTAGGTTGGTTGTTTCAGATTTTGATTCTGAGATGTTTTAAAATATACGAAATTTTCTTCTTCGACTACAAATGACATTGCTTGCTCGAGAGAATTTGGATTTTTTAACCTTACTACCAGTTGCATGTTATAGGGTAAACCATTTATAAATGTTTTTAACGCAAATTCATCGTAATGTGTAATTTTTACCAATTTAACGTTATTGTCTCGTTCAGAAGCATTCAATTTTGCAAAAAGTAAACTTCTCACATCTTGAATTCTCATACCAAATTGAGTGGGTGTTTCATTTTTGAATGGCTTTAAATTGATTAAGTCTTGAATGATGCAATCGATAGATCTTTGATCTGCGAAAGTCGAAATTAGGGAGGTTTTTACTAAATTCCATGTATTTAGTTCTGATCGCGAAGCAATCAAATCTGCTGCTCGATCTCTGAGTTTTCCTAAGATAGTGTCGAAAATACAAATATTAATTGGATCGTTTAAATTTTGTAAATTTTGAAAAGCCTTAATAAAATTTTCACAAGAATTTACGAAACGTTGCAAAAGTCTGGGGTTTCCGTCAAATAAAGGGATATTGTCCGCCTGATATCTTAATAGATTATAATTAATTGCAGGAGCTCCGTTTGGCATTTTGAAAAATTATTTAAAAAATGACAAAAATGTGGAATTTGGAAAAATACAAAAAATACAGGAACAAACAAAAATTGTGCAAATATACAAAGCAAAGAAAAACTTACAGTTGTAAGAAAATCGAAGTCTTCATGTGATTTTTCTTCTTCGTTGTCTTCTTTTTCCGTCTTCTTAATCCTAAGGTCCTTAACTTAGCCTCTGGCAGTGCCGATGTGTGGATGCCAAAGGGGTGGAAACAGTGCCGATGTGGGGATGCTTCCGATGGGTGGTGACAGTGCCGATGTGTGGATGTCGTCCCCTGTGACGTTCCTCCTTGTCTTCTCAAGAACCTTGGGCCAACTCCTCGGGGTGTGGAACCAGGTGTCCGTCCGCGACAGTGCCGATTTTTGGATAACGCGGCGGATCGCGAGATTCCGTTTTGGTTCTTTCTTGTGACTAAATCGTTGAAACGAACCGAAGGTGCCGAATTTTGGACTTCGTGTCACGAAAAAAATCCGAACGACTGCGCCAGTTACGAGGCGGGTTGACGCAAAGTCGTTTTTAAAAAGAACTGATCTTTATTGAATACAAGTAGGAAGTGTTTGCTCTTAGTCTATGGCCCGTATATAATACCTCTGCTGGGCTTACATTGTATTTCCTTATCTTATGCTGCATATACAAGTTTCTATGCTACCTAAACAATATACAGCACATAACTAACAAAAAGAATTACAAATAATTACCTTATTAAAGGGACCAGAACCTCAAGATTTGACTACGAAGAGCTAGGTTCGTTAGCACAAAATTTTGCCAGTTTTTCCCTTGATAGAGTTTCTATCATGACTTGGAAAATAAAAAACTGTAGTAATTACATATTTTTTAAGTTTGCGCTGCCCAAAATTCTGTGAAATTGCTCCCAATAAATTGTTGACTACAAATGCAAGTAAATACTTGTAGACGGTACAAAATTTTTCCTTTTTATTGCTGCAATCCACTTGCCTCTAATATCACCGTATCTTTTGGAAAACTGCAAAGTTATTAGCAAAGATTTTTAAGACTTACGAATGAAAAGAAACCCCACTATTATTTTATTCTTTCCGCCCCGTTTGGTACACATCCAAATACACAACAGGAGTTGACCCTCTTTTTTGTAATTTACAACTTAAACAGACGGAATATAGCCACATAGCTAAATTAAATTTTCTCTCCGATCTAAAAATAATATTAAACTAAACACCAACTAAGACACGACACGAACTCAAATCAAATATAAATAATACAATAATTACTCCTATTCGTACTGGGACTTGTACAGAAGGAAAATTAAAATGACGTTTGACAACGGAACTCGTTTGAAGCACAGTACACAAAAATAGAAAGTTAGCACAAACACCTCTTTTGTGTTATGTGGTTTTTGCCAGAATCAGCTGATTTATTTACTATTTCACTTACTCAAGTTTGGCTGCCAGTTTCTCTCTCTATACACTCCTTCCATCTACTTGTCAATTCAATGGTGTAACATCAACCAAATCGAAAAGATTGGAATGATTTGGGAAGCAACAAATGAAGTCCAGGCAGGAGCCAACAGCACATTTGCAGCTTCAGTCAGCACATCCCAATTCGGGGCTTGATACTACCATCGCCACGGAGGCTGATAAAGCGACCTACGTGGAAATCTTCTGGCCCAGGATACAATGAAACAAAGAACGTAAGATTGTGAGTGTAGATGTAAAAACAAGAAAAAGTGATAATGGGCATAGCACTCAAAGTTAGAAAACAAAAAAACTAGTAACCGCATACACGTGTTTCATGCTATTTGGCAATCGTCAGTACGGTGTAACATCAACCAAATCGAAAAGATCGGAATGATTTGGGAAGCAACAAATGAAGTCCAGGCAGGAGCCAACAGCACATTTGCAGCTTCAGTCAGCACATCCCCAATTCGGGGCTTGATACTAACATCGCCACGGAGGTTGCTAAAGCGACCTACGTGGAAATCTTCTGGCCCAAGATACAATGAAACAAAGAACGTAAGATTGTGAGTGTAGATGTAGATGTTGCTTCCCAAATCATTCCTATCTTTTCGATTTGGTTGATGTTAAACCGTACTGATGATTGCCAAATAGCATGAAACACGTGTATGCGGTTACTAGTTTTTTTTGTTTTCTAACTTTGAGTACTATGTACGATAGCGTAGAAGGGCCACCTTGTAAATATTTTTTCCCGAACTAAATTCCGACTTATAAGTCGGAATTCCGACTTACATCTCGGAATTCCGACTTATAAGTCGGAATAAGGTCATTCCGACTTACAACTCGGAATTCCTACTTACAAGTCGGAATTCTGACTTATAAGTCAGAATTCCGACTTACATCTCGGAATTCCGACTTACATCTCGGAATTCCCACTTACATCTCGGAATTCCGACTTATAAGTCGGAATAAGGTCATTCCGACTTACAACTCGGAATTCCGACTTATAAGTCGGAATAAGGTCATTCCGACTTACAAGTTGGAATTCCGACTTATAAGTCGGAATTCGACAGTTAGTGCCTAATAGGTTAGGTTAAATTATTCTAGACGCACCAATCCGCGTTTGAAAAAATTTGGCGGACAAAACTACCCCCTGCATCCCTTTAAGGAAAAAAATTGATAACTCCATTGTTTCTGCTCCGAATTTCGCCGTTTTCACAAGAACGTTCAAAAGAGTCTCAGAAGTGAAAAAATTGCCAGGTAAAAAACTACCCCTTCCCAGCCCCGAAGTTGTTTTTGGTCGAGTCTTGGCCATTTTCAGCAAGGACGTTCAAAATTATCCCAGATGCATCAATCCGCGGTTGAAAAAATTTGCCGGACAAAACTATCCCCTACACCCCTTTAGGGAAACATTTGATAACTGTATTTTTTCTGGCCAGATTGTCGCCTTTTCACCAGGTAATTCTAAAGTCTCAGAATTCAAAAACAAATTTTTGGGGGATGCAGGGGAGTAGTGAGTCAAAGCGGGTCCCAGTCCAAAATGGCCGCCAAGGTCGTCGTTGTTGCGAAGTCGCGATGGGGTGTTCAAGGTCAAGGGGCGTGGCTAGAATAGCTTCAAGGTTAATTTCCGAGAACCGCTTCAAGGTTAATTTCTGGGAATTGATGTACAAGGTCAAGGGGCGTGGCTAGAATAGCTTCAAGGTTAATTTCCGAGAATCGCTTCAAGGTTAATTTCTGGGAATTGAAGGGGGGCGTGTTTAGAATAGCTTCAAGGTTTCCGAGAATCTCAAGGTTGAATCGCGGAGGCTTAGAGGTCAAAGTGTGTGGCTTCTGGGAATTTGGGTGGGAAGGCATTTCCATTAGCCCCACCCCTCTAGCTTTGATAAAAGACAGAGTTTGCTGTTTGGAGTTCAGTAGCCGAAGATGGCTTGCAGCAAAATGGATTTGGAAACCATCAACAAAGTTGGTTGCTTGTCTCAGAAACCGACGGTAAAGTTAGTGGAATTGGAAGAAGGCGTGCCGATGAAAATTCTGTCGGGCAAGGTGGTGCAAACGACGTTCGGGGAGACCATTTTGCTGGAGTTGGAGGAGAGTGTCGTTTTCCTGCCGAACAGAGTGACACAGGCGTTCAAACCGTGCCTCGAACATTTTTCCAGTGAAAAATACGCGTTGGTTTACAAAGGACAACTGGATATGGGAAAAAACAAGGCCAATCAGTTTGAAATATGGTCATTGGGGGAATAGAAAATTAACATGGAATTCTTCAAATAGTAATTTGTGTAATCTTGTATTAGTCATAAAACGTACTTAATAAAGGAATATAAAAGCATCATGCCTGTGTTTGAAAATATCTCATTATTTTTAATAAAGGTTTAAACATCAGCCAGTCTTTTATTATGAGTAATGATAAACTGTTGTAAATAAAACAAATAATTCAAATTCCAATCTTTATTTGCTGTAAATAAACAACAATGGTATGACTCACAAAGTAACTGGATCAAGCGATCCATAATTCGATAGCAATAAAAGACAGCAACGTACTCTGTTTAGAACGTGAAATAATAACCCATTCATAAATAGCGGTTATGAGTCATCAGTTGCAACGCTCAATCTAAATTGAAAATTATACTACCTTAAATATTTACAGGCTACGTGCCAGTGTTTTAAACTTTATTTAAATTAAAATTAAGATTTATCCAGCGCAGACCTCGATGATTCGATGTTTATGTGGCGGTGAATTAAAGCGGGTGTGTAATAAAGTCGTTTTATTATACGAAATTATACTGTACAGAATTTATATAAACACACTTTCCCGAGGTTCGTTTAAGTGAAATCTTAACGCGCTCGGATATAAATGTGGTAAACAGTTGAATAAATTCAAGGAAAATAAATTGGAACTTATAAATATATTTTCATGTAAAGACCTGCATTCAGTCTAATGTTATCATTCACAGGAGACGGTTTGGTTAATACCCTTATCAGTAATCTACCAGTTGAGTTGCACGTTCCTGGATACCAATATTGCGGACCTGGAACTAAGCTAAACAAGAGATTAGCTAGGGGAGACCCTGGCATAAACCCTCTCGACGCTGCATGCAAGGAACACGACATAGAATATTCGAAATCTTCCTCTTTAGAGGATCGACATAAAGCCGATCGAGTGTTAGAAAATAAAGCTTGGCAAAGAGTTAAGTCTAAGGACGCAAAACTAGGTGAAAAGGCAGCTGCTTGGTTTGTTACTACAACAATGAAAACTAAACGCAAGTTAGGTATGGGCTTAAAAAAATCATTCAAACGCGATATAGTGAAAAAGGTTGAAAAATCATTGAAAAAATCATTTAACGGAAATCAACTTAATAATGAAAAAGGAATTAAGAAAACCACACTAGCTGCAATTAAAGCGGCACGTTTGGCAGTTAAAAAAGTAGGTGGAAAGAATAAAGTGCGAATCCCCAGAATAATTCCTTTTGAGGCGAGCGGTGGCTTTCTTCCTTTGATTCCAATCCTAGGTGCTTTGGGAGCTCTTGGATCGGTGGCAGGTGGTGCTAGCGCGATTGCTAAAACAGTTATCGCTGCGAAAGATATGCAGAAAAAGATGGAAGAACAAAAACGTCATAACAAAGCGATGGAAGCAATCGGATCGGGGCTTTACTTGAGAAAAAACAAGCGAGGCTTTGGTTTATTTTTAAGGAAACAAAAAAACTCCCAGTGAAGCTACCCAAGAGACCATTAACTAACGTTGACCTCGAAAAATTTGCCAGGAAATTAAAGTTGTCATATTTTAGAGGTGTATTCATGAGAGATGCACTTCCAAGCAAACCACATGCGTATGAATCGGCAATTATTAATTTAGATGTTAAAAACAATAGAGGCACTCACTGGGTAGCATATAAGAAAGATAATAATATTGTTGAATACTTTGATAGTTTCGGTAACTTAAAACCACCGACGGAACTTGTTAAATATTTCGGAAAAGTTAAGATTGTATATAATAACGATGCATATCAAAAATTTAATGAAATAAATTGTGGACATCTTTGTCTCGAATTTCTTTATAAAAAGAGCTGACCGACTTAAAACTATTAGTCATGTCGTTGTTATTCACGTTGAAAGGCTACAACTCTGTGCTCTCGGTTGATTACAATAATTCCATTTATTTAGACCCAACTTTACAATACGGGCTAGCGTTGCTCGGGTTTTATTCATATAATACGATACCGAATATTGAGACACCGAATAATAAATTTTATTTAATCGATCAAGCAAACGAATTGAAAGTTTTAGAAATACCCACAGGATCTTACGAAATTGCTGCCATAGAGACAACAATAATTAAAATTTTAAGAAATCTTAACGAAATACCTGATTTTTCATTGAAAGCCAATACTAATACTCTACAGTGTGAAATATACAGCGATAAATATACGATTGATTTTCGACCAAAAGATTCGATTGCCACATTGCTCGGTTATTCCAATCGCTTACTACCCCCACTAAGTGTCCACGCATCAGATTTACCGGTGAATATCGTCAAAACCAGAACAATACATATTGACAGAAACCTACTTTACTTACCTGTCACTAAACGGGAAATAAATAATATAACCTTATCGATTTTGGATCAAAATTTTCAGTTAGTAAATTTCCGTGGAGAAGAAATAATTGTGAGATTAGAAGTAAAACCTTTGTAATGGGTCTCGTTTTCGGTGAGGGTCTCACATATAAAAGTGAGTTAAACCACTTTATAAACACACTCTCGTCTGAACCTCACAAGCGTCAACCTCGCAACCTGACGCCTACACCTAAAAGCATAAATATTTTAAAGTCGCTCGGATATAATGTCGTTGGCACCAAATGTATTCGACGTGTATCAAAGTCCAAAGTATGATGAGTCAATCCAACGCATAGAAAGCCGTACTTACTATCCTTTCGTCAAGTCTTTTATGAATAATGACATCATTGAAATAACAATTAACCAGGGAGATGCTTGGTTGTTAATGTATGACGCCGCAATTTTTATTAAAGGAGAAATAAAACCTACACAAGGAGAAGGCACTTGTGAATTAGTTAATAATGCCGCGGCTTTCTTCTTCGACTCTATATCTTACGAACTCAACGGACAAGAAGTAGATTCTGTGAGGGACCCCGGCATTTTAAGCAGTATCAGAGCGTATCTTTGCTACAACCCCACCGATGAAAAACGCACCTCAAGTTGGTTGTACCCCGGGAAAAAAACTATTTTGAATAGAGATTCAACGTTTAGTGTTGGAGTTCCACTTAAACACCTGTTTGGCATCTTTAACGATTACCAACATGCAATTTCTGGTAAACAAACAATACGGTTAACTAGAGCTCGAAATGACAAAAACTCTATATTGCTGGAACAAACACCTGGTACAACTCCAGATCTAAAGGTTGAAGTAGCCATTACTAACATCGAGCTGAAAGTAAAACATATAATACCAAACGATAAAATTAAGTATAACTTATTGCAAGCCCTCAAGAGTAATAAACCCATCTTGATACCGTTTCGCAAATGGGAGTTACATGAATTACCTAATCTGACCGTAAATGCAACCAAAGGAATATGGTCCGTTAAAACCTCTGCCACAGTAGAAAGCCCAAGGTTTGTTATTGAGGGCTTTCAGACCGACCGCAAAGAAAATTCAAAAAAGGACCCGACATACTTTGATCATGTAAATATTTCCGACGTACGCCTTATAATAAACGGTGAATACTTTCCGTTTGAACGCTTGCGGCAAGATTTCAATAGGGATTACTTGGAAGTTTACAATAATTACAGAGACTTCTACCCAAGCTTTATGAATACGCGCGATAAGAGCCCACTACTTAATTATGCTGACTTTAAAGACCGGGCGACGCTGTTCGTTATTGACTGCTCACGTCGCAATGAAACAATTAAAATGAGCACTGTTGATGTTAAATTGGATATTGAGAGCTCTCAAGGATTTCCAGATAAAACCCGTGCATATTGCATCATTATTCATGATAGAGTTGTGGAGTATTTGCCCTTGAGCGAAACTGTAAGAAGCTATATGATGTAAACAGATCCCGGATATAAATGCAGGGACATCAGCACCATACCAACAGTTTTATTCGAGAACTAAGTTAAGATGAAGATTGCTGTAATAGATATTCAAGGTTTCAAGGTGGAGAATGAGTTTTATCCCAAGGAATTGACAATTAAAATTAATGGGCAAGTGATGCATATGGTTATAGCTCCCCCAAAAAGTTTTATGGCTCTTAACAATTTAAATAAGAGGCATGTGCGAGTTATGGAAGAAAATTTTCTGGGGATAAAATATTCAAGTGGACATGTTGCGTATAACAAATTGGTTGAAATACTGCAAACTACTCTACTAGACGTTCACATAGTTTACGTGAAGGGACATCAAAAAGAACGTTTTCTACGTGAAATAATCAACAATAAAGTGGTTGATGTTGGAAATTTGCAAAACAATTGGATAGAGGTGCCGCTATTTGAAAAAGACATTCCGATGTGCCTCCACCACAATGAAAATAAAAAATGGATGTGTAGCTTTAGGAATTGTGAAAAATTATATTCTTGGTTAGAAAAATACTTAATCGATTACTAAAAGTTGTAAGTTTTTACTTAAATAAAGACCTTTATTTGCATTTTGTTGTTTGATTCCTATAAAAGAGAGAGACAACTTAAGTAGGACACACTTTCGAAAATGATGTTGAGTGCAGAATACCTGTTACTTCATTCTCTGATTATCAATAACATAATATACGTCTATAAACCGTTTGACGTAAACGATGTTGCTATTTGTATGGATGATTCATTAAATTGCATTTCATTAACTCCTACAACTACCACTGATGAAGTTGTAATGACAAAGATACCAAGTAATATCAAACAGTATAAACTTCGAATGATATTTGAAAATGGTACAGTTGCTGACACAGAGTGGGTTACACCAATTTCTAAAATGTTAAATGAACAAGTTGCAACAGGTCAATCCCTAGAAAGCGTGGTTTATTTTATTGCCACATAAGTTGGTGGAAAATCAATGGATTAAAAAGCTAACATCAGTTATGGAGCTATAGTATTTGTGTAGTCTTAACACATAATAAAGTTATGAAAATAAAAGTAGTTTCATTTTTGTCAGCAATATTTTCGCCGGTATTCTGGCGGTCATTCCTTGAAAATAACCAAACATCTTATAAAAGCGGGCCGACGTGAGAGATCACATTAACATTCTCAGGGTTAACCATCTGTGTTTTTTAAACATCGAAATTCTTTCAGACTAAACATCTTATAAAAGCGGGTCGACGTGAGAGATCACATCAACATTCTCAGGGTTAGACATCTGTGTTTTTTAAACATCGAAATTCTTTCAGACTAAACATCTTATAAACGCGGGCCGACGTGAGAGATCACATCAACATTCTCAGGTTAGACATCTGTGTTTTTAAACATTCAATTGACGAGCTGAAATTTTGTCTCAAAAACATTCTCAGGGTTAACCATCTGCGTTTTGTAAACATTGGAATCAACGATTTTGCATGCCCGAGGAGTGGGAATTCTGGTTAGCTCCACCCACTTGCACATGCGCAGCAAACCTTTAAGGAGATAAGCCCAACCCCTTTGTGGGAAAGACGCCTGCGCGTTTAGACGAAGAAAGTGTATGCACTATGTGGATTGGCTTTTCGACACACCCACTGGTTCTTGAGTACCCCCTCAAGCTCAGTAATTTTTACACTATATATTCCCATAACTGCAAAGTTTGACATTATTCCATCTGAAAGTCTGATCAGTGAAATAACAGTGTTGTGCTTCATCATCATCAAAATGAAAACACCAGTACCAGTGAGCAAATCAGCCCCCAACGTTGCATCTAATGGGATCTCCATGCTACAAGACTATCTTATAATAGTAAGCACTACTCTCCTAAATAAACTCTAAAGTTAATATTGCTATTTTTTACAGCCAGCTGGAAATCCTGAAATGAATCCTGAGATGGAATTATTCTCATTGTTGGGACCTGAATTAACACTCCAGCCGGTGACAAAAGGTGAGCCTCAACCCGGACTATCGAATGCCCCCAACACCCTCGATGAATCCACCAGAGGTAACGACATACGAAGAATGCAGGCGACTCCCAAATCCAACAGCATGCAATCAGCCCCCAACGTTGTAGATACAGGGATCTCTATACTACAGAACTATCTTATAAGAGTAAGCACTACTCTCCTAAATAAACTTTAAAGTTAATTACAAGAAAAGGTGATAATGGGCAAACACTCAAAGTTAACAAAAAGAAAAAACTAGTAATAGCATGAAACATGTGTATGCTCATTATCACCTTTGCTTGTAATTATTACATTTACACTCGCTAATCTTACATCTTTAAATTTAATATTGTTATTGTTTTACAGCCGGCTGGACATCCTGAGATGGAAGGAGTTTCATTGGGCCCTGAGGTAACAATCCAGCCGGTGACAAAAGGCGAGCCTCAACCCGGACCGTCGAATGCCCCCAACACCTTCGCTGAATCCACCAGAGGGAAAGACATACGTAGGATGCAAGCGATGCGAGATGATGATGACAACATCAGCATTTTTAGTGATGTAACAACCGAAAGTCAAGGTGAGGAAGAATATTCAAAGATAAGGGGTCAAAGTCCTACCGCATTTCTCCACAAATTAAAAGCGCAGGCAAATGTGTTTTGCAAGAGAAAATGTGGGGACATAAAGTCCCAAAAACATTTGCTAAGAGAGCAATTAAAAGTAGTGGTTGGACAAGTTCAACAACTGAAAGAAAGGGAAAAAAGGATCCTTTCAGAACTTGACAATTTAAATTCAGACGAGACACGAGTTGTGAAAATCATGCAAAGAGTGCAAGAAATTCTGAACGTTTAATAGTCCCCACATTTTCTCTTATTTTAATGATATTATATTATTTTATTATATTATTTTATTATTGTATTATAGTTATATTTTAATATACATATAATTTACCAATTTGATCATCATTTCTTAACCTAAAACACACATTTTGAAACTTAAATCTCATTAAAAAGAATTCAAGTGATCAGTGTCTAAGCAAAAACAATATTTTGAAATATTGATACTATCTGAAAGGAAGTGATAAGAAAAGAAAAGGTAGGTATACACTTTCATTTTCTACATGAAACAGGTGAAAAAAAACAACACTTACTTTTTAATAGTTTTTATTAAATTCAAATTAATATTAGCAATTTTCTTATTTATCTCATACATTTTAATTTCATGCTTTAAATCATCTATAGATTTCAAATACATTTGAAGTTTCCTTCGATTGTACATACTCAGCAGTCTAATCTCGGAAGTTTTCATTCTTCCAGGGAAAATTCAAAATTCGTGGTTCTTCCTTCTGTTGGCCCAAGGCTTATTAAAAACACCTTCTGTCCACGCTCAATTTCCCTATTTATTTCTATAATTCGCTGCGTAGTGAATTTGTCTGTAAACCTTTGCGGTAGCACAGTGTAAAATGTAAAAAATTCCACAGAAACTCTTTCTGTATACTGCGTGCAAACTCTTCTAAACGATAATACTTGAAGCTCGCATCCAATTTCTATACGTCGTGCCTTCATGAATGGTTTAATCAACGATTTCAGATTTAGTTGATTAAAGAACGTCTCCATTTCAAGGCGCAAAACTCACTGGAGAAATAAATGAACTCGTTAATGTATTTCAACTTGAATAAAAGAGTGGGGGAAACTTTACTATTTAAGTTATAACCTTCTCGGTTTTGTCTCATTGCTTTTTAATACTCACACATCTTAAAATGTCAGCAGAAATCGGGACGGTAAGTGATGACATTATTAAAACGCTTAAAAAAGTGTTTACGCTTATTAATAATTCTGATGACGCTACTTTAGAGCATTGGAAAAAAATAATAAATGTAAACATCCGGTTAGTTCATAAAGCATTGAAAAAGGCTGACTGTAATCATGGCACTCGGATTAAATTGCAAACGAACTTGAGTCATTTGAAACGATTTAAAGTGTACTTAAAAAAATTACAACACGTTGGAACAGGTCAACGTAAGCGGGAAAGTAGAAGTGATAGGATAAAGTGGGAGGATATAAAATCAATTTTTAATAATCGTATACGCACGGGTGTTATAATTAATTTAAAGCACATAGATATTCTGCAGTTTTTTAAAGACGCGTTTTTTGTTTTTAAGACTCGCATTAATAGGATCTTAAGATCATTCAATATAATTAAAGTAAATGCTGTCTTTTGTGGGGAATTTATTAAAAAGTCTGGAGATCAGGAGATACTTGAGAATAAGTATTTTAATACAAACAATGAAATAATCGATCAAGGAACACAGTTAAAACAATGGTTTGAAAGCAATATTATTGAAAAAATTTTAGCTGCCATTGAGTCCTTCAAACATCAGGAGTCCGGTTGGACTCTTCACAGAATCTTAAGTTTGGAAGTTAACATAAACAAGGTAGAGATGGGAAACGGTGGTAGATCTTACATAAACCTCCCGGAATCAATACAATCTAAAAGAGCTTGTATTAACGTTCAAAATGATGATAATCTTTGTTTTGCTTGGAGTGTTGTATCAGCTCTATATCCACCTGTTGGAAGACCACACCGTACATCCTCATATCCCCACCCTTCGACCGTTTTAAACCTAGATGGCCTTGAATTTCCTATAACTCTAAGCCAAATAGCAAAATTCGAAAAACTGAATAATATATCGGTAAATGTGTATGTTCTAGAGTTAGTGTCAAATGAAGACAAATCAAGCTCTTTTAGAACTTCTCCGGCTCGCTTAACTAAAAACAAAATGGAAAAACATGCTAATTTACTTCTAGTTCAAGATACATATTTTCCGAAAGTCGGTGAGCATGAAGCTCTCCCTATCGATGAATCAACAACCGAAATCAATTATCATTACTGTTGGGTCAAACATTTATCGAGATTAATAGTATCCCAAACTAATAAACATAAAGGTAGGATGTTTGTTTGTGATAGATGCTTAAATTATTACTCATCCCAAGAAAAATTAAATGAACATATTGAATATTGTCAAGACGTAAACAACTGCAAAGTATCATTTCCGAAAAATAAGTATATCGAATTTAAAAATTATATCCATAAGGAAAAAGTACCATTTATTATTTATGCTGATTTTGAATCAATTCTAAAACCTTATGATGAATCACAGTGTTTAAATACTGCTAAATATCAGAAACATGAAGCTTTTAGCGCAGGCTACTATTTTAAATGTGATTATGACGATACATTATCTTTTTATAAGAGTTATCGTGGTATTGATTGCATGACTTGGTTTGCAAATGAAATGGAAAATATAGCACTCTCTGTTGCTTCAAAGTTAAAAAATAATGAGCCAATGAGTGAATCTATAAGTTTAAAAAATGCAAGTGCTACGTGTCACATATGTGAAAAACCGTTTAATTCTAACGATATAATAGTACGTGACCATGATCATATGACATCACGTTTTCGCGGATACGCCCACCAAGCGTGTAACTTAAATTACAGAAACTCCTTTGTAGTACCCTTAGTATTTCATAACTTTAGTGGGTACGACAGTCATTTTATTATAAGAGATCTTGCTAAAAAGCATAATGTGACATTGCTTCCAATAAACAAGGAAAAATATATTAATTTTACAGTTTCTGATACCGATACTGAAGTTAAATTTAGATTCATCGACTCCTTTAAATTTTTAGGCTTCTCGTTGGATACATTAGCATCGTCTCTCAATAAAGGGGACTTTATTAATACCCAAAAGGAATTTAGTGATGTATCTTCAAACAATCTAGATCTGTTAACCAAAAAGGGGATATTTTGTTATGATTATATCGATAACATAAATAAACTTAATGAAAAGTGTTTACCACCAGTCGAGCAATTCTATAGCAAGTTAAACGATACTCACATTAGTCAAAGCGATTACAGACATGCTCAGTTAGTTTGGGATAAATTTAATATTCAAAGTTTAGGTGAATATAGTGACCTATATCTCAAGACGGACATTATGATACTTACCGATATCTTTCAGAACTTTAGGAAAACTTGTATAAAGAATTATGGTTTGGATCCGGCTTGGTACTACACTTTACCGGGATATACTTGGGACTGTATGCTTAGATATACTGGGTGTCGATTAGAAACCTTTCAAGATATTGATATATTAATGTTTTTTGAGAAAGGAGTGAGAGGGGGGATAAGCCAATGTTGTAATAGATATTCTGAGGCAAACAACAAATACATGAAAAATTATGATCCTAACAATCCTTCCAAATACTTACTTTATCTGGATGTAAACAATTTATACGGGTGGGCAATGGGGGAATCTCTTCCTTACGGTAACTTCCAATGGGTTGATACAAACATTAACGTGATGAATATTCCGGATAACAGTCCAGAAGGATACGTTTTAGAAGTCGATTTAGACTATCCGGAAAATTTACATGATCCCCATAAAGACCTACCGTTTTGCGCAGAACATTCTAAACCACCAAATTCTAAACTTCCCAAACTTATGACAACTCTCAATTCAAAAGAGAAGTATGTTGTACACTATAGGGCTCTTAAACAAGCGTTAAGTCACGGTTTAACTTTAAAAAAGATTCATAGGGTTTTAAAATTTAGTCAGTCTGCCTGGCTAGCTCCTTACATTAAATTTAATACAGAATTAAGGACAAAAGCTAAGTTTAATTTTGAAAAAACAGTAATTAAATTGATGGTTAATGCTGTATACGGTAAGACCATGGAAAATATTCGCAAACATAGAAATGTAAAATTGGTTAGAAAATGGGAAGGTAGGTACGGAGCTAAGAATTTAATTGCTAGCCCGGCTTTTAACAGCCGATTAATTTTTGATACAGATTTAGTTGCAATTGAACTGAATAAAACTGAAATCGTTTTTACAAAGCCCCTGTACATCGGGATGGCTATACTCGATATCTCAAAGACGTGTGTTTATAATTTTCATTATGATTACATGTTGCAAAAATATTCAACTGACCAGTGTAAACTACTTTATACGGATACGGATAGCTTACTTTATGAAATAAAATGTGATGATGTGTATGATGAAGTCATAAAGCGAGACTTGCATCGTTTCGATACCAGCGATTATTCGGTTGATAATCAGTATAATATACCGCTTGTAAATAAAAAAGTACCAGGTCTTATGAAAGATGAACTTAATGGAAAAATAATGACTCACTTTGTCGGTCTTAGGTCAAAAATGTACACGTTTCTGATTGAAGGCGAGCAATGTATTAAAAAATCAAAGGGTATTAAGTATGGTGTTGTTAAGAATTATCTAACTTTCGAGGATTATGCAAATTGCTTATTTAAGAAGAAGCAAAAAACCGCTACTCAATGCACTATTCGTTCATTTGCTCATAATGTTTTCAGTATTAAACAAACAAAAATTGCACTCAGCCCTTTCGATGATAAGCGATACTTAGTTAATAATGTTGTCACTCTACCGTGGGGACACTACAGTATTCCACAAATCGAGAACTAAGCTATTGTATATAGCTAAGAAACAATAATTGTTTCATTTAATCCCTCCCTGCTAATAGATTAGTCATACCTCCCACAACTTGCAGAGTATATATAGCACAGAAACCTAACAGTCTTTACAACATTATCCAAAGTCAACATGTTCAACCAACAGCTAGCAGACCAACAGGGATTGGTTTCCTGTCCATATGTCAACAGTCATAAAATTAAGAAGTCACGCCTACGGATGCACTTGTTGAAATGTCGGAGGCAGTTAAATCATGTTCCCGAGGTCAACTGGCAAGAGTATTTCGAACGAATTAATAAAGAAGAATTAATCACCTTCAGGAATCCACCTCGGATTAGGCCAGAGTAATTTTGTGTGAATATAAAAGAAGTTCCAATATTTGTTAACTTTATTAACACAAGTTCCAACTGAATACAACACCATGCCTGTGTCAATAAAATATAAATGTACAACATGCGGTGGGGCAACTGATACACCCAATACTTCATGTATTCCATGTAGCACCAAGAATTTATTCAAAGATGTGACAAAACACATTCCTTCACATTATTTTAGTCCTAAATAAATGTATTAGGGTAATAAAAGATTTATTATGTTTGTGTGTTTTTTATTTAATAAAACCTCCTCCTATACAAATCAGCTAATACAAACTCCTCGTTGAATGAGAGAAGCTCAAAAATACAGTATGCATTAATATTATCTGATACAGTACATAGTGATTTTATAATATCTATAGCATTTATATTATAGTTGTATTTTAATAACAAATCATTCACTTCATCTAACATATTATAATAAAAATCCAATAAGTTATATTTTAATATTAAATTAATTTTTGAGGTTATTTTACAATCAATTGTAAGCAATTGCATTACATCGTTAGCAGTGAAATAAAAATGAATATCATCTTTAGAAAGCACAATCATCAAATAGTTGACACCTGGGTACACGCTCAATTTCAAATTGGAGCTGAATTCTTTTGGTGGTATTGCAACATCTTCACCCAATTTTTCAAGGATTTTGTTGAATTCCACTGTTAACTGGAACCATTCAAAACGGTCCATGGATATAGGATTTGATGGATCGAGCAGGTTTATAATTTGCACTGCTGGTTTGAAGAATCGTAGAGGGCTGAGTCCACAGTTTATCACATACAGATTTTCCGGCTTGAGCACAAATTGTGTACTTAGCAACAGCTGCTTTTCATTGTGGACCGCTTCATCATAACTATTCAAAACACGATTAACCTCGTTATTTTCGCTGCTAGTGCTGTACCCCGATTCACTCATGGTGTCAAACTACATCTGTGGCCCTTATCCAGGAGTCATGTGTTTTATCGAAACCCAACCAGCGAACCAGCACTTTATCCCCCCTCCTTCTTAAAACTTTCTCCACAAGGTAAACATTTGGATTCGCTGCTTTTTGCAATTCCTCGCTGTAAAAGCCGCCCTTTATCGGATTCCCCTGCACATCTTCAAGCAAATAAGTTATGGGTGTGGTTTTTTGAATTTTAACAATTTTAAATAATTCCGTGCTCCAATTAGGGGTGTAGCTCTTCTCAAAAACATGCTTGGCTTTGCTGATGCGAACCATATCGCCCTTTTTGAACTTTGATATTTTAAAAACTGTAGGATAGCTGAAGGTTCTAAGTAAAGCAGCCTCGTTACTTTTATTAACATCTTTTGGCCTCATTCCAGTAGTTCTATGTCTTCTGTTATTGTATTTATCAACAATTGTAGATAATATATCAATCCACTTATATGTGCCATTTAGGCTAAAGTATTTAAATAATCGTTCCTTTAACGTACGTATAACCCTCTCCACTATTGCAGCTTTTGTTATGCTAAAGGTACTATAATGATTAATTTTAAACTTTTTCATGAGATTTTGAAAATGGGAGTTGTAGAATTCTTTTCCATGATCACTTTGCAAGTTTCGTGGATGCCGTTGAGAGTTTTTCAGTATTTTATCAAAGGCCTTTGTCACTTCTTCACCAGTCTTAGATTTAAGGGCTTCGCACCAAACGTACTTGGAAAAACAGTCAATTACTACAAGAATAAACTTAAATTTGTTATTGTGAGCTGTATATTGATCTAACTGGGCGAGGTCAACCTGCCAGAGGTCATCCAATCCTTTAATAATGGTCCGACGACGAGGGTATTTTTTCAATGCTCGTCTGTGTAATTCATTCACAATTTGAATCTTTTCTTTACTATGCTTTGTTTTCGTTGCTTTCATTATGTTTTTGATATTCCAAAACCCTTATTCTATACAAAATTTCACGCAGTTGTTTTTCCTGAATTTCAATATGTGACTCTAAGGCTTTTTTTATTTCAGAAAGTGAATCATCAATGTATTTTTTGTTAGTTGCATCACCTAATACTTTCGGAGCCTTAAGATTGCTGATTTTTAAATTTCTCGCATCTATATGACCTTCAGGAGTAAAAGTTAAACCGCCTGTGTGAACACTTGGCCGTGAATAAATTCTTGAATACTGACCAAACTTATTAATACTCATGTTGTGACTGGTGATAACCTTGTAATGCGCTTGTATTTATATTAAGAAATGATGTGAGCCTCTTTTAATTCTGTCTCTATAGCAGTTATTTCATTATCGTGAGAGGTGTTTCCAGCATTTTTAGAAGCAATAAGAAGCATTAATCTATCCACTAATTCATTCACATCATCCCAATAAATATACTCGATTGGTTTTTTATTGTAAATTAAATGCATACCAGTACCCGAACGTGTTTTTGGTTTAGCTGGAGATTTTCCTGGTTTGAAAATAGGCCTAATAATTTTAAAATATTTTGATAGTTTTGAGCTTTTTAATTTGCCTCTGGTATCAAGATGTGCCCCAGTTAATTTTAAAATATCGATATATTTTGCAAAGTCTTCGTCTGTGTATTTTGGATCAGTATAAAAAATCAAATCGTATAGTCCTGATGTTCCCTCAAAATTCTTTCCCTTAACAATTATATCTCCACTACTATCAAAATCAATATTTTTACCGGCTAGCAAAAATTTTGATTGAGATGCGTCATAAACAGGACCATATACTTTATCAATTTTCTTTGAATTATCATGGTAGTCTTGTATATATTGTTTTGCTATATTAGGATAGGAAACATCTTCAGGTTCACTATTTTGTACATCGGAATCGAAAAAATCAGCCTCCTTTTTTAACTGTGGGCTTTCCGGTTCTTCTTTTTTATATTTTTTGGTGTGAACATTTTTTTAATCGATTCGTCTTCTTCAATTTTACCTAATTTGAGTGCCACATACTTTTTTCTAACAGCGCGAGCGAGTTCACTGACTTTCTTCGCACGCTGCATTTTAAATAATTGATCTTGCGTTTTTGATGGCATGATTCAAAATTAGTTAATCCAGCTGAGTTACAGCTTTATATACTTATCAAATCCATTTCTGTAACGCCCATTTTTTAACTCAAAATCTTTTACAATTACTAAAGTACCGTAAGCATTATTCCAGCACTCGCTACACATAACTTTAAATTGATCATAAGTTAAATCCGGAGACACATGCTCATCAAAAACATGACGTAAGTTCATATCATCCTGTCGAAATAGTACAATAACATTACAGTTATCGCGGACCAGCTGTTTAGGTATTTTCGAGTAAGTCTGACAAAGATATATGACATCAACGCCTTTGTGCCGTCCCATCGAATAAAACTCACGTATCTTATCTTGCCGATCACAACTCACATCATCGAAAATAAAAACTGAATTTTCCAAGGCCTCGGATGGTGGAATGACATCATCATTAGCTTTAAATGGAAAATATCCGATTTTAGGAACTTTTTTTAAGACATCTTGTAGTAACTGATATTTTGGCTGATATAAGCTTTTACTATAAACGTAGATATTCTCAAACTTCAGACCATTTTTGTTAAATATTATACTTAAAAGGGCATTTGTTTTACCACAGTTGCTAGGTCCTATGAACGCAGCTCTAACGGACTCTGGAAACAGTTTACCATGCTTAGATGCCTGTCTGATCCCTGTATCTGCAACGTCTAAGTTTTCAATAGGGAGAGAGCTTTGTTGTTGCCTTATTTGCATTTTGGACTCTTTTAAAATTAATAAGACATTTGATGTCTATTTATACTTTCAAAGTTATCTTGTAAAAAAATTCAAAATCATTTAAAAATTGTCGGCCTTTTTAGTGTGATCCTTTTCCTAACGTGTGATAATCTACAACACAGTGACCTCTCCTGAACATAATAAAAGAAAAAATACCGAGCGCTACTTGAATCTAAGAATCGACAATTGCCCGGCTTCACCCGGGATTATAATCTCACCGCGTCGGCTTTCGCCTTCGCCCGCATCACAAGCAATTTTAAAGTCGGGTCGAGTTGGGTGATAGTCAACTGGTCTCATAATTACGTAATGCGCTTGAAAGTTGAATATCTTATAAACTAAGGAATCTACAAAAAAATGTTTCAAATAAAAGTCGTAGCATATCAAAGGGGCTAATCAAATGTTTATAAAAGAAAATTTACAGATGACGTTTTCAAGGTCATATGACAATTAAGTTGGTTTTTTCAATGACACCCTGCTGTTTTTATTTGATAAAAGCATTTAGCTTCCTTCTCGGAATATATTTCATTAGAAACATTTTTTTCTAGATTGTAGGTTTCAAGGACATGAATTTTTGCTTCGTTGCAAAATTAAATTTTCTAGCGGTTGCGCCTTGGTATATAAAGAGCGGATGGTTTATAAACATAGCAGAGCAAACACTGAACCACATCGACATATTCGTAAATATGAGTGCCTTTGTAAATATCGACTTTAAGGCGTATCTTGCCTCACACAGAGGGTTATTTCAGCATTGCCATGGTGATTCATTGACTTATATACTACAAAAACAAGATTTTATTATCCCAAACGAGTGGTTTGAAAAAGTTGCCAAGCAAGAACTCCATGAAATTTGTACCTATCGTTTAATGTTGGAAAAAAAACAGCATATTGATAATTACGTGATACAAATCATTAATATATGTGACGCAGAAAACATTGAACAAATAAATTATTTTACGCTTGATGGACTTCTGAAGAAACATGGTTTGGACTCTGGGCTCCAATATAAGATGTATATTCTTAACATATTAAGTGAAGAATACCTTTTAGAACAGTCGTATCCTACCAAAAACTTAACAAATTATAGAGATTTATTAATATGTATTGATGATTTTATATGTGCCGCCGCTTATATTACAAGATATGAAAATTTGAGGGATTTTACAAAGGCACTAAATGATATGAAATTAACCTATAAATTTGAACCTATACATAATGAGCGTCATATGCATATTTTGAAATGGCTACAAAAGAATATAAAAAAATATGAAGAGAATTCAGAAGCCATTCTAGGATGGGAGTGTGGACCAGACTCTGGTCATTGGCCATCTACCAAAGTGGACGATTATAAAATGACAATTTCGTTATTATATACATTTGTAGTTAATACTTTTTAAAAATAAAACTGCTTTTAACCTACTTGTCTGATTTTGTTCCTTAAAGGAGATATCCATTTATATCTACCAAATTCAAATTATGGCGACTGCGGCGGGGTACATAGATTCTCACATAAATAGCGAAGAGGTTCTCTTAACGAACTAGAGTTCAAATTATGTTGACCGCATCGGGATATTAGACATGTGAATTCTAATTTTTAATGGACTTCGCTTGTATCAGATATTTGACTAAATTTTGTTTATTTCTGGCGAGGTGGTCTGGTAGAAATGCGACGTGAAGGTAGTTCGTATTCCCAGATTTGAAACTCAGCTATGGCAGTGGCTGGGAAAGGTGACCGAGGACTTTTTTTAAAAAAAGTTCGAGATCAGATGTTTTTTAACATTGTCACTGCGCGTTCCTCGCTGCAATGCCTTGAACTGTGTGGGGCAGTGACGAGAGTTTGTAAACACCATTAGGTTTAATTAGTTTAAGTTTACTTTAGGTTAATGTTACTTTAGCATAAGTTTACTTTAAGGTACTTGGTGTTTCTTGGATCTGCCTGTACCCACCCGTCGAAAACAAATATGCGTTTGTATATACTGACCGTACAAGTACCATTAGTTTTCGGTAAATTGAGGTGGCACAGAAAGTTTGAGGTATTGAATTACGACGTAAGGATAGGGTCCGCCCCTACCCAGAGGTAGAACCGCTTACGTCGGACCTCGTAATTCCTTTGGGTATGGGGGGGATCCGGCCCCTTGTCAAAATGGCAGGGGGTTTTGCTGCCGCGGCATTTGGCAGGGGGCTTGGACCCAGGCCCCGACCGCCGATTTGCAAGCCCCTTTTCCAAGCATTGCGCTACGCTTGGACCTTTTCCGAAAGCCGACGCCGCCGCCGCTGAGCTGCCACGCCCGCGCTGGCTGTCCGACGCCGCTCCCGGGTTGCCCGATCACCGCCGCTGGCAGGCCGCCGCCGCCCGTAGCCAAACACCGCGGCGCTTAGCAGGAGCCTCGCCCAGCGTAGCTCCCGACTGTGTAAGATGCAAGCGCCACAGCTTCCGTTTGTTACGGTCGGGCGATGGAGTAAACATCGTTAAGTGCTGGGATATGTATACGCTACAGTTTCATTTATTTAATTCATAGCAAATAAAGATTGAAATTTATATGATTCGTTTCAATGCTATGTTACTCGCATAATAAAAGACTGGCTGATGTTTAAACCTTTATTAAAAATAATGAGATATTTTCAAACACAGGCATGATGCTTTTATATTCCTTTATTAAGTACGTTTTATGACTAATACAAGATTATAACACAAATTACTATTTGAAGAATTCCATGTTAATTTTCTATTCCCCCAATGACCATATTTCAAACTGATTGGCCTTGTTTTTTCCCATATCCAGTTGTCCTTTGTAAACCAACGCGTATTTTTCACTGGAAAAATGTTCGAGGCACGGTTTGAACGCCTGTGTCACTCTGTTCGGCAGGAAAACGACACTCTCCTCCAACTCCAGCAAAATGGTCTCCCCGAACGTCGTTTGCACCACCTTGCCCGAGAGAATTTTCATCGGCACGCCTTCATCCAATTCCACTAACTTTACCGTCGGTTTCTGAGACAAGCAACCAACTTTGTTGATGGTTTCCAAATCCATTTTGCTGCAAGCCATCTTCGGCTACTGAACTCCAAACAGCAAACTCTGTCTTTTATCAAAGCTAGAGGGGTGGGGCTAATGGAAATGCCTTCCCACCCAAATTCCCAGAAGCCACACACTTTGACCTCTAAGCCTCCGCGATTCAACCTTGAGATTCTCGGAAACCTTGAAGCTATTCTAAACACGCCCCCCTTCAATTCCCAGAAATTAACCTTGAAGCGATTCTCGGAAATTAACCTTGAAGCTATTCTAGCCACGCCCCTTGACCTTGTACATCAATTCCCAGAAATTAACCTTGAAGCGGTTCTCGGAAATTAACCTTGAAGCTATTCTAGCCACGCCCCTTGACCTTGAACACCCCATCGCGACTTCGCAACAACGACGACCTTGGCGGCCATTTTGGACTGGGACCCGCTTTGACTCACTACTCAGGGGTAGTTTGTATCCGGCAAATTTTTTCAACCACTGATTGGTGCGTCTGGAATACTTTTGAACGTTCTTGCTGTAACTGGCGAACATGGCGAACAACTTGGGGGGTGGGAAGGGGTAGTTTTTTCCGGCAATATATTTTTGCTTCTGAGACTTTTTTGAACTTCCTTGTGAAAACGGCGAAAATCGGACCAGAAACAATAGAGTTATCATTTTTTTCCTAAAGGGATGCAGGGGTAGTTTTGTTTTTCAAAGTTTTTCAACCGCGGATTGGCGCATCTGTAATAATTTTGAACGTCCTTGCTGAAAATGGCGAAGATCCGATTAAAAACAACTTCGGCGGTGGGAAAGGGTAGTTTTTTACTTATGAGACTTTTTCAACGTCCTTGTGAAAACGGCGAAAATCGGACCAGAAAAAATGTAGTTATCATTTTTTTTCCTAAAGGAATGCAGGGGGCAGTTCTGTCCGGCAAATTTTTTCAACCGCGGATTGATGAGTGCGTCTGGAATAATTTTGAAGGTCCCTGCTAAAAATGGCGAATGCATTTTGAATTTCTGAAATATTGTTTCGAAACAGTGATGCATACGCACGGCACATTGTACAGGGTGTTTCAAAACTATGCGGCACCCTTTTAAGGGTCTACTTTACTCATTAAAATAAGACGAAAAGTTCATATTAACATGGGTCCCAAAACTCTTCGTTACGAAGATACAGGGTGATTAAACTTCCAAAAAAATATCGATTTTTCTTTATATAACCAAATTTGGTACACAATAAAACCATCATAGGGTGGCATAAGAAATGATAATATCAGGTCTCTAAAGTACCCAGTGGCTGAGCTAAGGGTAATCGGTACCATAAATTAAACAAAAAAAATACTATGGCCCTGTACAATACAACAATTTATTATGTTGTTGAATAAACAATACAGTTTGGAATTTAATTTTTTTCATATCTCTCTCCCTTTTGCGGAAAATTTGAGTTTTCGGTCTTTTTGGACGCTTTTTCGGATTGAAGTATTATAGTCAAATTTTGTTAAGAGTCCTTACTGGGACTGTCAATTGGTAATTTCGACATCCTAAGTTGGCATCAATGGAGCAAAAAAATGCAACCGGGTCATAAGTTCAGGTCAGTAACGAGCCCATTTGCACAATGAATATAACTACTAATAACACGCGCGAAAAGAAACAAAACAAGAACAACACAGATAACGGTAAAACTCACGAAACGTACAAAACCCGCGAATATTTTCACTGCCCAAAGTGTGAATCACTTTGAACGATCCGGAAAACCTTCATTGTCACTTTCACAACGAAACAAAATTTGCCTGAGTCCGGCCCGCACCATAGACGCTGCCGCAAGCAGATGATTATACCAAAATACCAAAATGACGTTTGAAATTACTATTGAAATGAGTTGTAGTAATAGTTATTTTTATTTGTAGCGGTATAATCGTGATTGCAATAGGGTTTTTATTTTATTATGCTCCTTTTTCGTATCACTTGGGTAACTTTTCAGATCATAAATCAATGAGTGAAACACATATTATACCCGTGGTTAACAGAAAATTCCTATGGATTTTGTGGAGAATGTCATCTGACAAAATCGGGACTTCTTACAGTAATCGGGGTATATTATGTAACAATGATTATTTTAACTAAACGAAATGATTTTCAAATGGAATGGCAGTAGGAGTATGTAATTTTTGTTACTAATAAGGCGCTAAGGCATAAAAATAATAGCATTAAAGCTTGTTAGGTAATTGTTATTTTTTTGAATGTTTAATCACCCTGCATCTTCGTAACGAATAGTTTTTAAACCCATATTAATATGAACTTTCCGTCTTATTTTAACGAGTAAAGTACGCCCCTGAAAGGGTGCCGCATGGTTTTGAAACACCCTGTATAATTCCATAAACGCGTGGCTATACATACGTTTTGTTTTATAAGGCATACTTAAGACAGGGTGCGGGCCCGGCCGACCCTGCCGCCCTTGTAGAGCTGCCACTGTATTCTACCACCACAAAATATGCAGATACTACAGTATTCTGCTCCGGAAAAAGAAAAAGGTACCTAGATCCAATAATGATATAATATTTGTATTGATGATTCTCTCCTTAGCAGTATTACCAAAGTCTAGAGAATACTATAAGTCGGGGCACTCGGCCTTGTATAAACAAACGTTTCCCCCTTGCCCTCTCCCGCTCCCTCGGCCCGCCGTCATCGGAGTACGGCGATCGATATCTTATTTAATAAGAAAATAAGCTTACACAGTATAGCCGAGAGCGGTTCGAGGCTGATTTACGACCAGCCGCAAAAAAATTTTTTTCCGAGAGAACAAAGAAGTGAGCCGACTTATAGTATTCTCTAGACTTTGGTATTACCACTGTCAGTACGTTCGTACTAGAATCTAGTACTATTTTTTAAAATTTAATACGCTTGTACGCCGCTCTAAAATCTAGCACTTTTTTTTCTATCCTTCCTTGAGCCAAGATGGCCCTGGATTACAAAAAAAGAAAAGAAAATAGATCTCTGTTTCCATTAGTTCTGTGTTCTAAGTTAGAAAGTTTGTTCGCATTTCGTTCCCAAATATCAAAATACACACCCTCTGTCTAGCGAAATGAACCCTAGGGCACGTTCACTGCTGTAAATAATATGTGTTGACGGACGAGGTCCAGTTTTGTAGATCTTTTGAAGGCGAAAAAAACTTTACTTTTTTATTGTGGACAACCTGATTTTTCGTTAAAATATAAAATAGTAGTTTTTATGGGCCTGTAAACAATAATTTTACCCTCCGACTTTAGGCTACGGGTAGTAGCAAAGATTAGGTAGTAGGTAATTGCTATCATGTTATGTCACCCTATATTTTTATTTTTGACTTCAGAAACCAAAGTTCAATATAAAAGTTGTAAAGGGTGGTCCACTGCACTGGTTGTTATTTTTGAGCTAAAAGTAAAATTTAAAGGAGAATTTTATGGCGAATCCGAATATTATTTCAGGTTTTTTGTTATGGAGTCATCAAATGTTTCCCTAAAGGGGTGTAGGGGGTAGTTTTGTCCGGCAAATTTTTTCAACCGCGGATTGATGCATCTGGGATAATTTTGAACGTCCTTGCTGAAAATGGCCAGGACTCGACCAAAAACAACTTCGGGGCTGGGAAGGGGTAGTTTTTTGCCTGTCAATTTTTTCACTTCTGAGACTCTTTTGAATGTTCTTGTGAAAACGGCGAAATTCGGAGCAGAAACAATGGAGTTATCAATTTTTTTCCTTAAAGGGATGCAGGGGGTAGTTTTGTCCGCCAAATTTTTTCAAACGCGGATTGGTGCGTCTAGAATAATTTAACCTTACCTATTAGGTACTAACTGTCGAATTCCGACTTATAAGTCGGAATTCCGAGATGTAAGTCGGAATGACCTTATTCCGACTTATAAGTCGGACTTCCGAGATGTAAGTCGGAATTCCGAGATGTAAGTCGGAATTCCGACTTGTAAGTCAGAATTCCGACTTGTAAGTCGGAATTCCGAGTTGTAAGTCGGAATGACCTTATTCCGACTTATAAGTCGGAATTCCGAGATCTAAGTCGGAATTCCGAGATGTAAGTCGGAATTCCGACTTATAAGTCGGAATTTAGTTCGGGAAAAAAATATTTACAAGGTGGCCCTTCTACGCTTTCGTAGCTATGCCCATTATCACTTTTTCTTGTTTTTACATCTACACTCACAATCTTACGTTCTTTGTTTCATTATTATTATTATTGGTAATTCGATACATTCCTTTGGAGATGTGATAGGGGAGGAGGTAAGGAGTAAATTTAATCCTATATGCATTATGCAATACTCTTTTTTTATATTTTTGATAACTTTTTATTTAAAATTTTCCTATGCTCTAAATGTTGAATAGTTATGGACTAGGTATATTATGTTGTAATTACCCAGCAATAAAGCAGATTAGTCCTAAATTGTACACATACATAGATACAGCTTTTGTGCTTCTAGTTTAGTCGCTAGTACAGTGATGAAATACTTATTACGGATATGGGGGAGGGGTGTGCGGGTGTCGCACACCCCAATGTTTAAATCAATCATCAAAACAAGAAATCAAGCGTTTATAAAAACGATCGTTGATACCTACATGTGAAAACCATGATTCAGAACGAATTTAAATAATCTAAAGTCAATGCAACTTCGACAGCAGAGTTTCATCCGATATCAAGTAAGTATTTAAGTAATTGAGTCCGTAGTTTGTAACTAGACCTGACATGGTGTGGAAAATATGTTTTTTTATGAGCATGCGGAAAAGTGCACTTTGTCGCATCCATTTTGATGGGGTTGATTAAGTTGTACTTTTCCGCACTAGTGACATTAACTTTGTCAAGTAATAATAGGTTTGTCATATTTTTGCAGGTATCTACGTTAGTGTTTTATTTTTTTATTGCCATAGCTTGTCTCTATATTATAACCAATTTATAAACAAAAACCTTCAAGTCAGAGTCAGAGTAGCATCAACGTTTTCAAGTTTTAAATTGAAGAAAAAAAATTGCCGATAGAAAATTGTTGTTCCTAATTCATGTAAAAAGTGTCTTCTCCACACTAGACTGCACTACCAAGCAACGCGAAAAGCTCCACTTTCAGCACTTGTTGAGTAAATAACTACGACACATTACTACTTTCAAAATCTAGGGTGCCATGAAAATTTAGTTTGTGGCATCGTTTGTAAGTCGCAGTGTTGTGAAAATCCTAAGTAACTCTCTTCAAAAATAAGTGAGATTCTCTGCAAAAGTTTCGAAAAGGGGACATCTTGTACTAGCAAGTAGTACCGCATGTAATGTGTAATAATCTAGAGTAATTGTCGTCAAGTAAGTCAAAATTATTTTGAATTCCTCAATATATAAATAAAGCGAGGTGCGAATATGTGGACCACCAGTTGCACCTTTATCATGAATTTTTATTTTGTCAAATTAAACTCAAAACGTCAGTATTATTTACAAAATTTAATAAAAGTTTCAAAGGCACATATTTTGCTAAGAACGTCTATTGGACCTTATTCGCAGCTCGAAGGAACAAAACAATGTGCAATCTTATTTAGGGTTTATGAAATAATTTCCTATTTAAAAAATAACTAAATAATTTCAAAACCTATTTAGATTCAAAGATTCGAACGCTTCTTATAAAAAATCTGTGATAAAAGAGTAGTTGGTAATCTGATTTACAAAAGATAATAATTTTATAAACGAAAATACAGGAATAAATAATCTTACCAAAGTTGCAGGAATTGATGATGCTCTCTTATAAGCGGGAATTAGCATCACATCCATCTATAGCAACATCTTCATAACTGGTCCATACAGCCACTAAACAGGTTCAGTAATTTATTTTAAATTATGGGAGATATTATTAAGAAAGTTTTTATGACTTTTTTTATTTTTCTTACCCTCTTGGGAAAATTATCTTGTTGCTTTTTTTTTGTTTTTGGTTTGGTCTTTGGCTATCCATCAGCATTCAAAGGAATCGATTTATTATATTTATAACAGATTCCGTTAATAAAATATAATAGGTTATATTATTACATTGGAAAACTAACAAATTTGACACATATATTTTTTAAAGAGTAAAAACTTTTTACAATAGTTCATTATTTTAAAATGAAATGTTAAAGAATAATAACTCTGGAGACAACAATATGCATATATTTTAGTAAGAACAGAAAAATTAAATTAAGAAAATCCCAGACACTTTTGAAAAACTATTATTATCATTAGATACAAAGGGCAATAAATTAGTAGAGGTCTTTGGCGATCAAGTACGTGACTATGACGGATTATCCCGTCCGAAGCAGAAGCCATGTTGGCATAAACACACAGGTTAGAACGAAAAAATCTGTTTGAAAAATTACAGATCTATGGAATAAATAGGAAGTCTGTCGTGTCTAAAATGCGAAATATAATCGATTTTGCAGTGGCATATTTATCATGTTTTTGGAAGTAGTATAGCAAGTGGCTGGAATATAGAAGCCTTGGCAGTAATACCTTCACAAGCACGGGAGCAACATAAACTTAAAATATTGCATACAGGCTTCTAGTTTATTGAGTAATTGCAGCGACGTTACTGCCAATGCCGGGTATAAATTTCACAGAGTCCCTATTAGGATATAGGCTCCCTATACAGTATGCGGCAACCTACTTACACTGTGTAGAGTAAATTAGCAATGTGAAATTGACTCTCGTTCGAAAGTGAATTGTGTTCCTTCAACTTGTTAGACATAATTTTGCTCTTTTGAAGGTAAAAAATCAAGTATTGTTTGTAGCCCGCATTACTTTATGGATCTTTATGTTTTTTCTTAAAAATGTATGTCATATGACCAATTGCATATACAATTCCGGTTCAAATAGAATCCTGTAAAATACAGTTAATAGCAATCCTGCAAAATATAATGCATTTAGAATATAATACATACTTTTTAGTTTCTACTAAGGTAAATATACCATATATAAAAAAATATATTATATATATAATATCATTTCTGCATCATTTTATCACACCATCATTTTTGCGTCTACCAGAAAGAGTAGAGTATATCCATTTCTGATTTTATTTTCTGGAATAGATTGGGTCCATGAACATCTGTACCGCAACAGATTTTAATATACATTAACATTTAAACTTTTTGTTTTCCTGTACATTTGATCGACAATTTTGCATCTGCCATATGCTCGGCCATATGATGTCGATAATTGTGCGTCCATCTGTATATACAAGTATTTCTGCGTCCCTATATGTATATTATTTATACCGGCAGCCGTTTTCTGCATCCACCATGTTGCCAAATTTCGACTGTTCTATTTTCATAATTTATTAGATGGGCAAATATAAAAATAAGGTTTGCTCGCTCGCGGCGGACGCACAGTTGCAAGAAGAAACTATAGGAAACTAACAAGCACAATAGCACAATACAATGTATCCACGTTACGAAATTCCCACTGTTGTATTTTCTTTATTTGTGAACCGATATTCAAAACCTTTTTTTTTGTTAGATATAGGTCTTCCTAGCCTTTTTTTTTTGGGAACAAATATGAGATTTTTGGAAATGAATGGGCTAAAACCTTTTTTATTATTAGTTTTTGTCCTCCTCAAAAATATTCTAAATGAAAGGGTGAGGAACTCCTTAACGTGGACACACTGTATATGGCGCAAGTGTACTTTTTTATTTCTTACCAGCAATACACAGATAGTATACCTATACAGGGTAAGTCATAAATAGTACGACATAGACCAGCTGCATATATTTTGGACCAAATTATTATCCGATTGAGGCTAATATGCCTTACAGAAATGTTGTTTGTTTAAGGGAATTTGGAAAAATGTACCTCCAAAACACCTGTTGACTCCAACATTTGAAAAATAAAATTTGTACCGACCACTTTCAAATGTTACAAATCAACTGTACCATTTAAAGTGAGAAAAAAGTCACGATTAACAATGTACCAAAAATGTATCGTTTTCAAAATGAAATGGATTCAAACTCGGCAAAATTTGGACACTCTATTTCACGAAAAAGAATGGTGTTTTGACCAATGCCTTTCTTTATTCACTTTGAATGTACAGTAAAGTTGATCTGTAAGATTTGAAAGCGGTAGCTGAAAATTGTTTGTTTTGAATGTTGGAGTTAACAGGTGTTTTGGGGCACATTTTGCCAATTTCAACGCCAAGAGTTGATTTTATCGTTATGAAACAAGAGTACCTTTTTGTTGCAGAATGAAAAGATGCACTAAATGATGAACCCGCGACACCAAAAAGATAACTTCAAAAAAGTTAGGAGCAAAAGCGCGGTTTTAAAACAGAGCAAGTGGCGCCTATATTAAGATACGTAGAAACTGACATTTCAGCTTATTCTCCATCCACAAAAACATATAAGTGCTAAATTTCAGTTCAGCAGCTGCCTATTTTGGAATATGTAGCCAAAATGCAATTTCAAAAAACAAATTTCAACGCCCTGTATCTCTTAAACAAACGACATTTCTATAAGGTATATTGGCCTCAATCGTAATATTTTGGTCCAAAATATATGCAGTTGCTCCATGTGCCATTATTTATGACATGACTCATCCCGTATACCTACTTATTTCATTCTTGCCACATTTATTAGATACATGAACAAGACACATTTGTAAAAGCGGTGTGTACTGCGTTCAGAAGTGCAGAAAGTGGATTTTAGTACCTACTGGAAATGTATTGAAATCTCGAATAAATCGTAAAAGTAAAAATTAGGTAGGTAGGTACTAGCTAACTAGGTACATAGTTACATACATACAGGTAACTTGTTTGATCTTCAGGACGATTTTATTATAACGGTCAGTTTTAAAGTGGCATGTAAGTTTATAAAATAATGAATTAACTACATTTTCACGAGATTTTTGGTCTCGTGACCTCAAAATCTGATTGTAAATCTCGTGGAGTTACAGCACTCGCCGCTGCGCGGCTCGTGTGCAACTTTTCCACTCTCCTTATACAACTTTACAACTCTCGTTATGTAATATATTATTTGACTGTTTCTCACCATTCTGGACTGCTTGTATTGCAATAACAGACCTATTAAAATTATACAGGGTTATTGCTTATGGCAATTCGATACATTCCTTTGAAGATCTGATAGGGGAAGGGGTAAGAAGTAAATTTAACCCTATATGCATTATGCAAAACCCAATTTAATTAAATATGTTTGACTTTTTATTTAAAATTTTCCTACGATCTAAATGTTTCCGGACTTTTTCCATTTCAAACATAAAACCATCACAGTGTTTGGTAAGTAATCCAGTTAAAAAGTTTTAAAAAAGTTCCGTAGATTTTTTTGTCTACTAAGAAAAATTTAAATATCTCAAAAACTATTGAGTTTTGCATAATGCATATTAGGATTAAATTTATTCCTTACCTCCTCCCCTATCACATCTCCAAAGGGATGTATCGAATTACCAATAACCCTGTATAATTGTTGAAATAAGTAACGTTACTGTATATGAAAAGCTAACAGGTGCTACAGTTTTTAAATTTATAGATATATTATGATAGATAAGCAAGGTACAATGATAGAGAAACAAGGTACATAATTCTTTACTCAGTTAAGAAGAAAAATGTTATGTTTTTATTGGGGATGCAGTCAACAGGCAACATAAGAAAACTCTTTTACTTTTTTTATAATAGTCAAGCTTTCGGAATAATTTATTACATCTTCAGGACAACTACAAATGGTAGGTATAAAGGAATATTATAAAAACTAAAAGACTAGTTACTAAATTGAGGTTGTATAAATTCGCAAAATGTGAAACAGTGAAGCCTTTAAAATAATGTATAAAACTACTATACAGGGTGTTCCGCATAAGAACCGACACAGAGCAGGGGCATACAGGGGAGCCCAAAATAAGGTGATTAAACATTTAAGGCAACTTACCTCTATACTAAGTTGTACACTTGAAAAGTTATAGGCCTTGAAAGTGGGCTTTGTAATTTCTAAAAAACAATATATCAGTTATTTTTGAAGTTCGAAAAACAAAATTTGGCACACACTGTTGCAAGGGCATTAATCGACAGACAACATAGTTCAATTGTACCATTTAAAGGGTTGATACAGAGTGATGCACCTTAAAAATGTGACAGAACTTTTTTGTCCATTGGCGGACTGACACAATTGGTAGGTACTTTGTGTTATGAATAATTTAATTCTAGTACTTTTTTTACTCTTGTTATTTTTCGAAAGACTTTATCACTTACGCCAAAAACGTGAATAACTGAAAACACGTGTTGCATATTATGTGACATTTAAAATCTTTGAAAATTCAAAAGTTGCCTATGAAATTAAACGTCAAACTTGAAAAGAAATTGAATGGAAAAAGAATTCAAATAAATGGATTGGAAGAGGAAATAATTGCCCAAAGAAAGAAGTCACATTTATTTGGATTCTTTTTACATTAAATGGTTTTTGCGAATTTATACAACCTAAATTCAGTAAGTAGTCTTTTAATTTATATAATACTCCTTTGTTTAAATATTACCATTTGTAGTAGCCCTGATAAATTACTCCGAAAGCTTGACTACATAAAAAAAGAGTTTTCTTATATTAATTCTTGACTGCATGCATCCCCACTAAAAACATAGCATTTTTCGTATTAAGTGAGTGAGTCCAGACTCATATACCTTGCTTCTCTATCAAAGCAGTCCGGAATGGTGAGAAACATTAAAAAACCATGCGCGACGTTGCCAACTTTCTTGGATGCAGAAAACGCGAAGACATGTAATAAATATACACGAACGCGTATATTACCGGTGGCTTCAGCAGCGCCCTCGTGGCGGATTCCACGAACTAAAATATACACGTTTTTTCATCTCAACGACAATTCGACGATATATATATATATAGGATGTAAGATTAGCGAGTGTAAATGTAATAATTACAAGAAAAGGTGATAATGGGCAAACACTCAAAGTTAACAAAAAGAAAAAACTAGTAACCGCATACACGTGTTTCATGCTATTTGGCAATCATCAGTACGGTGCAAAACAGCTGCAAATGTGCTGTTTGCCCATTATCACCTTTTCTTGTAATATATATATATATATATATATATATATATATATATATATATTACATGCTTTCCTACATTACAAATAAATTGAATTTGTCTTCGTTTGAAAATGCCATGCTAATTTTATACAAGTACCTATTTCTTGAATCAATTCTTTCAAATTCTATCAAACAATTAATGTTTGAAAGATCCAATTGATTGACTGACAGAAGCTGGTTGCTATTGTTTTTCAAGGCATACTAGAAAATTTCAAAAATGTTGGAGATGCAGATTTCTCGCAACAAATTTCATTTCGACAAAAGATTTGCAATGTAATGTGTTGTGAAATTAATTAAATCGATAGCTGTAGTTTATTTAACCGAACTTTGAAAGCATTTTTCCAAGACATCTAACTTTTTTTTTTTTCTAAAAAAAAATGTAAATCAGGCTAACGCAAGGGATATGTAGCGCTTGTGATATATCGATCGAAAGTGCATAAAATAGGTAGTTTTTTGACGCCATGGCCTGCTATAATTGAGTAACTTTTTTTAAGCGCTAAGAGAGCACACCCTAAACCGCGGCATTTTGCCAAATTATGATAAAGCAGTCTTAAAGCAATCAATTTTGCCTACAGATTCTATTCAGAAACTTTTTCGATAACTCTTGAAATAAAAAAGTTACATGCCAAAGAAGTTTCGGCAATTTTCGGGTTTTTCAAAAATTTTTCGGAAAGTAGGCCATGGATCTCGAATTTGTTTTTACACAAAGTTGGGCCATCAAAAAGGTAATTTTTTTTTTCAAATAAAGTTCTCCGAAAAATGCATATTTGTCGAGATATTTCCAAGTGGCCCTCCGTCAGTAGACACCCTGTATATATACCTACCATATTTAATATACAGGGTGTTTCATTAATATGGTAAAAAAATTAAACTGGGAGTAGAGGGGACCAAAATATGACCATTGAGCGCAACATCGCTTATACCAATGTTGATGGTTAAAAAGATACAGGGCGTTCAAAGTTAAAATTTTATTTGCAAATTCCTTAATAACTTCGACAGTTTTTATTATATCAGCTTAAAAATTGGTACATTAGGGTCTTTTAGGACGGCAAACAAAAATATTTTATCAGTTTTAATGTAGTCCCTAGAGGGCGCCACTTATTCCCTTAGAATTATTTAAAAATACGCACAACTTTTTTGTCCGTCAAAAATCGATATTTTTGATCAAGCATTTATTAAACTACGTTACCTTTTGAACAAAAAAGTATTCTTGGCAAAAGTCGGAAACCTTACCGTTTTCACGATAAGCCCGATTTTAACTATGGAAGTCAAAAATAAATTCAAATAAATTTTTCAAGAAAAAACAAGTAGGCGTAGAATCGAAGCATGTATTGACGTCGGAGGTGGGCATTTACAACAACTTTTATAATTCATATCATAAAAACTGTAGAAGTTATTAAGAAATTTGCAAATAAAACCAGAAAAAAATCCTCTTTTCAAAAATGCGAAAATCCAATATGGCGCCCATAAGAAAAATAAAAGTTGATCGTCATATCTTTGTCCAGGGAGGCGAGTTAAAAAATGCGATGTCATATTTAGATTCCTTGTAAAAAAATGCCTTAATAATATTTAACTTAGAAATGTCCAGCGCCATTCGTTATCGTTTAAAAAAATAAAAATGAAAAGGACAATTTTCAGTTTTTTCGCATTATTTTCAAAACGAAAAGGGCCAGCCAAAATATCTTTTCACCATGTTACTCGGCATCAAATTCCGCAACTTTGCCCCAATTTAACCGACCTCGTATCTCTTAAGATAACCAAGATCCCCATGCATAGACTCGAAATACGGTCACCGTGTATACAGGGTTAACTATCACTTAGTAAAAAAAAATTGACCACGTGCGCAGGGTGGCTTAAGAAAACATAGAAAATTATTTTTAGATTTTTTTACGATCTTTAAAAAAATAGGTAAAAACCCCTATTATCCCTGTAAATCTCCGCCTCTAATTACGTCATCCAATATGGCTTCGAAACGTACTACTGTCGACTTGAAGTTATTTTCGCGGTATTGCCGTTGTTTTAGGAAGGATGAAAATACCTTTTTACTCAAACAAATCAAAAAAATACATAAATAACAATCGATTTCAATCTGTACAGACGCAGCGCTGTTAGATTTACCCGAGGTTCTCCCGGATTCGCCTTACCTTACTTTGAAATTTAACTGACCTAAATTCACCTGACCCCTTAAGCCCTAGATAAAGGCGTAAACATCGTTTTGAGAGTTCGTTCTTTTAGCGCGCAGTGCAGAACCCGAAACAACAGTTTATTTTCAATTAAAAGCTCACCCAATGTCCGAGTCATTGTCCTTCCATATTGTGCATCAGCTCGGCTGTCCCAATGCAAAGCACACTTAACAATTTTATCAAAGCGTCGAGTACCGGTCGGTCCGCCGTGGCAACACTTCTTGATTTCCTGTATTCTCCACTATTTTCCTTCTCCTGCCTCTGGCGATGCTCGAGGCTTCTCACTACATTCCAGCTTCCCTTTTTCTCCGACTTTTTAGTCCCAAAAACCCCGGGACCCGCGAAAGTTAGCTGCTACAACGTGTGCCGTTACTCCATTACTATCCTCCCTCTTGGCTCTCCCGCGCAAGTCACCACACGAATTTCCCCTATCGCCTAAATTAAATCAAAGGTTTCCCAGTGCCTTCACCTTAATTACAACATCAGCACACGATACACAGAATACGGTATGCCAGCTAGGAGAACGAAAATTAAACTCTTCTGAACACCTACGTCACTTCCACAAAAGCGCGGCTAACTTATAAAAAATCGTTCTGAAATTAGTTTCACTTTCAAACGTCAGTTATCAATTTCAGGTCAAGTTAAATCCAAAACAAGAACGTAGGGACCTTGAGACACCTTGGTGCCTAGATCACAATAAACGAGTCAAAAAAGGCAGCCATGATTTTGTCGAATAAGCGTCACCGTTGACGTGACAGCACCTGCGCGCGGGCATACCGTTATCTGTGTATCGTGCATCCTTATTGGAATACGGTCGCTTAGAAATAACAATACAACTAATAACTAATTAAATAGGAAAGTTAGGGCCTGGCACACCAGACTTGAATACAATGGATTTTTGTATTTGGGGATACCTACATGAAGGCGATTGTCAGCAGTTACGTGAACAGCTACTGTAGTGCTTGTGCAGTTGTGTTTTTTGGTTACCCTTCGGGGTTTTCCTAGCGGAGGTGATCAACCTCGTCGTGGTCACCAGGCTGAGTACCTCGCTTCAAACAAAAGGAATGGCTGAGGGGAACCAAGAGGTTCCCAACAGATTTAGAAAATGTGAATGTTGTGTTGTGTTGTGTAGTGCTGTGCTGTGTGACTTTTAATGCAAAAAAGCAAGAAAACAGAAAATGGTGCGATATTCAATCCTGGAAATGTCAGTAAGATAGGTGTTTCATAGGCATTCTACATGTTCCTTAGAAAGTAATCGTTTCCAACAGGAAATCGAAATTTCGAGGTGAATCCTCGGATAAATTGATAGAAGTGGTAACGCCGCGCTATTTCATTACCTGTCACTACCATTGACACAGGCAAAATTTTAAGACAGGTCACGGCGGGCGTCCATAGGCGGCGTTTTTGGAGGGGCTTTATACAATTTGAAAAAAAATTTTTGGGCTTAAGACAAATGTCAGAAAATTTATTTTGGCAAGTCTAATTTTTCTTTATTTACCATAAATTTTTTTGTACTAAGTGATAGTTAACCCTGTATTTGAGCTAGAACCACTCCCCCTTCCAAAAATATCTTTATATTCAAACAATATAGGTATATCCAGCAGCAGCTAATGAGTTTCTGACCCGATAGAAGCACAGTTTGGTGCTATTTTGGGGTGAACGCACCATATATCATATTATTTTAAATAAACTCTATAACATAAACAAAACTCCATAATTTCACCCAAATTATTGTATGATCCTGAAACGTGCAATGAAATTTGGGGAAAGGGATCATTTTTCATTTGTATTTAGGTATTTAATTTAAATACATAAACAAGGTTTTAAAGTGAATGTTTATCACTCATGACTATTTTATGAATGTTTGACATATATTTGGTATGATTTTATTTTTATAAATTCCAAACCTATATTATTGCAAAATACTTAGGATTTCGCATCAGTAGGGCCCTCTGTGGTTGTACAGATCTTTTTCCAAACATCCAGCGATCGATTCAAAACGTTAAACCATTAAAATTTAAACACAACCGCTTAAAATATTAATTCCTGTTTATATAATTCAAGGGTGGGTGGAGACCCTCGAGATAGAGGTTATATACCCGATCGAAAGATGTCTATACCTACTACATCTTGCCCTCAGCCATTATTTTAATATTAATATATGTCAAGTAGTGGTTTGATCCCTCAAATCGATGGAGGTTGTATGAGTTTCCGTATATTTATTTTTTTCAATACTACTGACCTGGCTCTATGATTCCTTGTTTGATCGAAGCAGGATTTTTTAGAGAAGTCCTAATAGTAAATCGAGGCGGCATTGAATACATGTACTTTGGATCGAGAGGCTCATACAGCCTCGATAAATAATTTTAAAAAAATAATCCAATGCAATGCGATGGCACTACATTTTGAAAAAGATTTCAGTACGATGGTGAAGGAAAAATTATTCAAATATAAGAGTGAAAAATCTACTATTAAGTGAAATTTTGTTAAAAAGACAACAATTGTTTTGATCGGTGATCCAACGACTTGTTAAAATCATTTTGAGAAATGTGAACAAGCTTTTAGTACGGCCATAAAATCATCATATTCAGCTGTGGTAGCTTCCTCTTTAGTAAGCGGTGCTCGATCGAGGACACACTGTGAATGGCAGCTCTGCCGACCTCTCCTTGCGTATAGAGAGTGACGTCAGTGGATCTAAAAGACGGCGGCCCAAAAAATCGACGCCTAGTAAAGCTGTTGGAACATCGGCCACGATGAAAGACCAATCGAAATCTCTTCTGAGCGCCAGGTTAAGGGTGAGCAAACGTTTTCCGTAGGTGGTGATCGGCGACGTATTTGCTGCGGGTCTAGGAAAATTCACCGCCCACAATTCACCGCGGAAAGTTCACCGCCCACAATTCACCTCCCACAATTCACCGCTCGCACAATTAGTCGCGCCCGCAGTTCACCTCTCACAATTCACCGCTAGGAAAGTTCATCAACTTTCCACAATATCTGTATTTTGGTTGTGCAATTAATAAAAAAAATCCCATATGTTGCACTTAAATGACCACACCGAATAAAGAGATTTAGTTTACACTACTCAGTTAGGTACCTGTACCCTCTTAGGATTATAAGATAAAAAGGTATTTACATTTAAAACGGATTATAAATGTTTATATAAATTTTTATTTAATTGACACATAATAATATGACAAATTATAATAAATTTAATAAGAAATGTTATGATCTATGCCTCTAACAAAATCTATTATATTATTTGGATCAAAGGCTAACACTAGTTTTTTAATGCGTTTTGCAGCGTCACGATATTTGATCCTGGGCCTTTGAGCTTCATGACCACTAATATATTGTTCAAACCTAACTTCATTGAGACTTTGTTCCTTCTTTATACAGTTAATGAATTTCCATATGCTCAGGTGATGTGCCAATACCTGCTCTTCAAACCCTCTATGCCAACCTTCCACGCAGTTATTTGTCTTTGGTAGGTCATTCAAGACGGAATCATATACATTCCACATAGCATGCCCATAGCGTGGTTGGCGTCGTTGCTGCCTTCTTTGTGGGCATCCAATCCATACGTCTTCAAAGTAATCAACAACTTCTTGAGCATCTTCGGGGAAGATACCATTTTCATTAAGCAACTGAAAAGTTGTAACCATGTGGTCCACGGGAACAAAAGCTATCGCTGGTAACATTTTCATCTTCAGGGCAAAGTTGGCGTCGGTTTCATATTTCGCCTTCAACCCGCAACCCTGTATCTTCCGAAGAACACACTGAGTTAAGTGGAAGAAGCAACCTCTCTGTTTCGCTTGTGGAAATTCCTTTTGGCGAGCGCTGATGATAGCACTCATAATCAGTTGTAATGGACAACGGGGCCAATGATGGCTCCACATTTTTGAGCTGTTGCAGCATCTCGACGTAAGTAAGCTCGGCTTTGTCGGGAAGTAGTGCGTAAACTAATGGTAAGCATGCATTGTGCTTCAGACCATGGATAGTGTACAGCTGGTGAAATAATAATGGCACAGTTTTGAACGTTCCGTCGGCAAACCAGTGGTCACTTTCAGCGAGCAATTGAAGATTCTCTCTTGTCGCAAAAATCAATATTCTATTCTCCGTTGGGCCAGAATCAAAAAGCAGGAACTGTTCTTCTTTCATAGTTTTGGTGTACTCTTCCAAAAAGGTAATGCCACTGCGATTGGTAGGAAGGATTGGTCCAGACAGATGGCGAGTCCTTACATTCCTTATAGTTCTTTTGAGGCTGTCAACACGTGGAAGTTTAGGAGCTGCTGCTTGGCTGCACGTGCTTGAAGCTTCGGAAATTATTTGGTGTGGTGTACTTTGTGTGCTTCTTGCAGATATGCGAATACGGTGGTAAATTTTGGCTGCCTCCAAATCTGCCGCATCTCCACAGTGATTGTGCTGCTTCCGCGTAGTAACCAATTCGTCATCTCTAGTTGTTACTCGAGCTGTGCATTTTGTCTTCTGGTACATTGAACATTTCCAGTGAATTTTATTTTCTATCTTCTTTTCGCGATAATAACTGTGACCGTCAATAATGAGCTTTCTCCTTCCCTTTTCTGAGTCAATAAAGTGAAGAGCCATTTTCTTACAACTTCATGCGTCAATGGTCGAACTTGGAATGTAAACTCACAATTATTAATGTGACTTATTTATACCTATTTCTGTTATTTAAATGAGATAGCATTGCAAATAATGCATTTTAGTTAATCATCTACTTCTATTCAAAAACCTTATTATGTTAAAACCCTAAATATATTTTCCTACCTGGCTAGCGTTTTATTTGAAAATTTATAATCCTATAGGTAGGGTAAACTAAATCTCTGTTATGTAAATGAGGTAGGATTGCTGATAATATGTTTCAATTGAAAATTTCTTCACTTCAAAAATTAGGGATACTTAATGATACACAAAGTATCAAATTTTCCTAGCGGTGAATTGTGAGAGGTGAATTGCGCGCGCGACCAATTGTGCGAGCGGTGAATTGTGGGCGGTGAATTGGGGGCGGTGAACATTCCGCGGTGAATTGTGGGGGGTGAATCTTCCTGATCCCATTTGCTGCATATAGTTTTAGCCGTCGAGGTAGTGCCTTCTTCTTGAGAAGAGAGCGAGGCAGGAGGGAAACCACGGAACCAGAGTCCACCAGAAGTGTCATGCCGGTCCTCCGATCGTCGACATGTAGGCGGTTCTCACAGAGAACCTGGCCATCAATGCCCACCTCTGCAGACAACAGCAGCGCTAGTTTTTTTAACCAGCGTTTGGTGGACGAGGAATCTTCCATATACACTACGGCTATTGCAAGGAGATTGGGAATATCTCAGAACAAGGCAAGTAAAATAAAACCAATAAAACTGACTTGTACCAAAGACAATCCCATCTGACGGGATTGTCTTTGCTTGTACCTAATACCTACATGAAATTTACCATTTAAGGTAACAATAAAATTATTGACAGGCATGGAGGATTCTAAGGGAAACCCTTATCACAAGCAAAAGGTCCAAGCATTAGAAGTAAATGATTTTCTGGTGAGAATGACATACTGCACTTGGCTACGTGATCGAATCGCCCAAGACCCAAACTTTGATTTCAACATTCTTTGGACTGACGAATGCTGCTTCACACGTTCTGGGGTTTTAAATATGTATGTACATTTTTACTTACTTAGCTCTTCCTCTTCCATATTATTATCTTTTTTATTTATTATAAAATTGTCTTTGTAAATCCTGACGCATTCGCCAAAATTGTAAATATTTCTAATTTCTGTCACATTTCGTCAGATGAAAACCCGCATGCTGTTCGGCGGTTTAATTTCCAACGTCGGTTTTCCATCAATGTTTGGGCAGGAGTTTATGGAGATCGATTAATGAAATACCATACATTCTACCGGAAAAGTTAAACGCTGAACGATACCTACTTGGATTTTCTGATGTGGTTTAACCACGATGGTGCACCAGCACATTTTGCGAGACCTGTTCGTCCATTTTTAGACGACCAATGCCCCAACCGTTGGATCGAACGAGGAGGGCCCATTTTGGATGGCCGCCTCGATCACCAGACTTGAATCCAATGAATTTTTGTATTTGGGGATACATGAAGGCGATTGTGTACGAACAAGAGATCGACAACGTGCAGCAGTTACGTGAACAACCAAGAGGTCCCCAACAGATTTAGAAAATGTGAATGTTGTGTTGTGTAGAGTTGTGTGACTTTTAATTGAAAAAAACAAGAAAACAGAAAATTGTGCAATATTCAATCCAGGGAATGTCAGTAAGTTGGGTGTTTCATAGGCGCATTCTACATGTTCCTTAGAAAGTAGTCGTTTTCAAAAGGAAATCGAAATTTCGTGGGGAATTCCCCGGATAAAGTGATAGACGTGGCAACGCCGCGCTATTTCACTACCTGTCAATACCATTGACTTTTAAGGCATGTCAAGCGGGCGTCCATAGGCGAAATTTTTTGAGGTGTTTTGAACAATTAAAAAAAAAATAGGCTTCAGACAATTTTTTAAAAATTTATTTTGGTAAGTTTAATATTTCTTTATCTACCATAAAAAAATTGTACTAAGTGATAGTTAACCCTGTATATCTGTATATGTTTCACCTAAAAGAGTAGATCAGTAATAACAAAAAATATCTCAAAATACATTTAAAATTAGTTGCATCTGGTGCATTCCCGAATTTGTAAAATAGTCAACACCGAAGGAGCTTGGCCTCTACAAATAATAATATTAACAAAGAGGTACACCAAAATGTACCTGGAATTTTTATCGATCGGTTGGTGCATCACCAAATTTGCTAACTACTTCCCTCTCACATTCCTTCATGGATCACATACCTTGATAAAGGTCAATATCAAAGGACACACTTAGAGGCCCACGCAGGGAGTTTTTTTTAGCAAAATTATAAAAATGTGTAACAGAATCTGCCCACGTCCACTACTCCCGCTAAGCGCTTCCAGCGAGAATCCAGCGGCGTTCGTTAAGCACGGGCAAAGATTGATTTGCTCAATTTTCTAAACATCATAAGCGAAATCATTTAAAACGATGGACTTCATACCTAGTACCTCAAATCAATAAAATTTTCCCAACCAGGCATATAAAAATATACATCAATAGCCGCATAGGGTATATTCGGATCTAAGCCTGTACCAAGACAAGAAAATTAATGTATTCCCACATTTTAACATGGGCAGATTCGTTGTAATTGAAGAGTGTGTGAAGCACTTAGGTTTTTTTAAAGAGATTATACATCACGCTACTTTCCGCAACGTTTATACCTACCTATCAATCCATATAGGATATGGCATCAAAGCACTAATATACATATTGTCGTCGTAATTACAGTCCAAATCCATACTATAGTCTGATGCCAGAATACCGTCTTATTCGACAAATAAATAATCTATTTCATTTCGAAATTTCCATATTAAACAGTAATAATATTAAGGGCAACAGACCAGGGGTGGAGGTTCTAGATAAAATTAAAAAGGCTGAGAAACGAATAAATATCCCTAAAACAATTTCTTGTGTTGATGACTGCGTTGTAATTAACCGGTCTCATCAATTTCAAAAAATCTACGATCTTGGATGTCAAATTGATGTTTGAGATAAGTTTGTATAAGTTCCCAAGAAACACTCTATACAAATTAATTGTCCATATTTCACCTATAACATTTACGATGGTACTTTGTAAATGCTGGTATCCAGTAGGTATTAATTTTCATATATTTTGTATTTTTTATATATCCGTATTTTTTATGTACTTGTATTTTTTACATATTCATATTTTTAATCAATAAATGATTATAATATTTTTTTGTGTGTATTCTTTTAAACCCAAACCCTCAAACAAAATAAAGTTAAAGTTAAATCATAAGTTTATTTAATACAAAAATTCGTCTAGGTTACATTTTACGCTGATACTGCGCGACACGACACTGTCTACTTAATTCATTTCCAGTTCCCAGGTATCCAGCCCAAACCTTCCATATATAAGCAAGTGGTCGCAGACCAATAAACGCTCCGTGCTTCGTTGTAAAATATCAAACACTGTCTACTTAAGTCATTTCCAGTTCCCAGGTATCCAGCCCAAACCTTCCATATATAAGCAAGTGGTCGCAGACCAATAAACGCTCCGTGCTTCGTTGTAAAATATCAAACACTGTCTACTTAAGTCATTTCCAGTTCCCAGGTATCCAGCCCAAACCTTCCATATATAAGCAAGTGGTCGCAGACCAATAAACGCTCCGTGCTTCGTTGTAAAATATCAAACACTGTCTACTTAAGTCATTTCCAGTTCCCAGGTATCCAGCCCGAACCTTTTATATATAAGCAAGTGGTCGCAGACAGCTCCGTGCTTCATTGTAAAATATCAAACTTGAACAAAATCTTTGCTTTGGTTCTTAAGGATGGCTTTTGCTTTGATGGTATTGCTTTGATGGTATTGCAGGCTTCTTTTCGGTAACCATATCCTAAATGCCATGTTTTTTACACTGCAACCAATTATAGCGCTCCCATATTTTGCATTATAGCTGCGGTTATATGTTTTATTGCATACAGCATGTTTAGAGTGAGAGTTGGTAGGGATTTGATTTGAACTTCCATATTTAATTGCTTGGTCAAAATCTGTAAGTCCATTTGCGATATTTTGGATGAAATATCTGGTTTACACAGTAATAATTGACTGTTGCTTCACGACTTCTGGATACTTTCTAAATTTCGAGATGTCGGTCAAGCGTTTATATGCAAATACGGTAAGACCTTCCACCAAAAAAATCACATGATGTACTTTGCTACAAATGCATTTATAGAGATCATATTCATCCCAACGTCTAGCCACGTGCTTGAAAATCTACGACGGGGTACCGAAATGCCTCGGCTGCTCCCCTCCAGAGCATTTACGCGGGGTGGTTTGCAGTGTCTGTTCAGTCAACTATATTTCCAGTGGTCCCCACGTTTGGATGGTTGCCGTGGGTTGGTAAAGCATTTTTAAAGTCCTCCGTCGGTCACGAACTATCAAATGAGTCATTAATTATCGACGCCGTTCGGCTAACCTTATAACTCATATTTTCAGCAGCGGTGTGTGTAGTAGTCATTAATTGATCAAATCTGGGCGGCTCCGTGGTTCAGGTTGAGTCCGGGGAACCGATAGATAGCTGCGGGCGGCGGTGATGAATTTTTCGAATTACAATGTTAGGAGAAATTAGAATAGGAAGTAAATGGCAGCCAACACGTGTGACACTCAAATGCCGGCAGTCAAGGAACCAAGTGTTTTTGATGCCTAATCTTTTTCCGGCGGCGGCGGTGTGTGTGATCACCAATTGGATGGATCCTGGTCCGGTGACTCCGGTAGATTCCGGGAGGACCGTACCATGCTGGTGATTGCTAACATTAGCAAAATTTAAAAAGAATCCAGCTGGCGGCGGTGACGAATTTTCCGAACTGCAATGTTAACAGAAATTAGAATAAAAAGCGAGCGGTGGCGAACACGTGAGGCACTCATATGGCTGCAGTAAAGGAACCAATATGAAATACAATGGGCGGGGAATACATATATAACAATGCTCCCTTGGGGAGCAATCGAATGTTAGGTCTTGAAGTACATAGAATATGTATTGGGGAAACACTGAGTTCCGGTGCTCAACACGGGGATCTCGGAAACCGTAACAGACACGAGTTCATGTAAACATAGGTCCAAAAATGCTTCGTTCTCAAGATACAGGGTGTCAAACTTTGAAAAAAAAATCGGTTTTTCGTAAATATCTCAATATTTTTTAAGCCGATTTTATTGAACTTTGGCAGATGTATTAATGATAGTATGAGGCTAATGTAGCTTTAATTAGATTAAAATTATTAAGTCCAGTGGCGTCCCGGAAGGCACCTTTACCACTATTTTTGAAAAAAAAAGTGAGCCACTGACTTTTTTAAATTTTTATTTTTTTTTAATTCACCAACTAAAAATACAACTTTTTTGTCTCTTGTGTTTTTTTCGAATCTTGCTTCGTTTTCGAGATAAAAAATAAAAACGACTTGCATTTTTACTATTTTTTGAGCTCTAGAGTTTGCTTACAATGGATGCAGATAATAACCAAAAAAAGCGTAAAAAAGGCGTTAAAAGTGTAATATGGCAGTGTGAAAGGATCAAAAAGGCAAGAATCAAAGGTGATGAATACGTAAATTATAAGGGAAAAGTTGTTCCTAAAAAGGAAATAGGATTAAATTGCAAGTAAGTAAACTTGACCTAAAAACTGACAGTAGTAATATTAAAGGAGGTTTTCGTTTTTAGTTGTCGCAGTAGATGTTTAGAAAAGACATCTGAGGAGGCAAAGCAAGAAATCTTTAATACATTTTACAGTTTTGGTTCCAAAAATGAGCAGGATGCTTATCTTCAAGCGTTAATATTAGCAGTTCCGGTTCAGCGAAAGCGTCCTAAAGACAATGTGAACAAACCAAAGCCTCACAAAAGTGCCTATAAGTATAAAGTTAACTACAGTGCAGGGCAGCTTCTTGTATGCAAAAATGCGTTTCTCAGTCTTCATTCTATTAGTAAAGATCGTGTTCATCGATTGTGTTTGCTTTTATCCGCTGGAAAATCGCCCCAAGACCTACGCGGAAAAAATAATCCAGGGAACTCCAAACCAGTTGGCCTTATTGATCTGATGGTTTCTCATATTGCATCATTTCCCATTAAAGAAGCCCACTACAGCAATAGAGATTATAAGTATCTAAGCGAGAAACTTGATATCCAAGTATCCCAACACTAAAGTAAAGTATTCATTGTATTTCAAAGAAAGGTTCAGTTTAAGTTTTGGAAGACCCCAGGTCGACACTTGCTGTACATGTGAGGAACTAGCAGTAAAAATAAAATCTAAAGAGTTAAATGACAATGCTAAACGAGTGGCTGTATAGCTGAAAAAACTGTCTACCTCAGACGTGCAAAAAAGTTTCATTCAAAAATGAATACACTGAAAGAACTTTACCAAGATGACCCCAGTGTTGCAATAATAGCTGTCGACTATATGCAAAACATATTTTTGCCCCAGATTCCAGTTCAAGAAACTTTCTACCTACATCAACTTACAGTTTCAGTTTTCGACATTCATGATGTTAAAACGGGTAAGGCATATTTTTACATTTACCACGAAGGTATGGGGAAGAAAGGTCCCAATGAGGTTTGCTTATTTATTGCAAATTACATAGAAACTTATGTTCCGCCAGAAGTTAAACATCTGCATGTGTTCATGGATGGATGTCCTGGGCAAAGTAAAAATCACACAACTGTGAGAATGTTTGCTTCGTTAACAGAAATAGGACAGTTTAAAACAGTTAACCAGTATTTCCCAATACGTGGTCATTCATTCCTGCCCTGTAACAGGGACTTCGGAGTAGTAAAGAGATCCCTTAAAAAATGACAGAGTTTATACACTTAAACAATACACCGAACTTTTTATATTGGCTAGTCAAAAAAATAAGTTTACTGTGCATCTCATAGAGGATGATAACAGTATCATCAAAGATTTTAAGTCTTGGTGGCCTAGATACTATAAAAGAAATTGCTCGAGTACAGCCCCTGTAAGAAATGAAAGACATTCAACATATCGACTTTCATGCAGTTTTCTTATGACGACAACTTTAAAGGCACTGTTACAGCATCTGACTACATAGATGGAGTTAAAAAATATTCGTTTCCAATTGGCACAAAACATCCTAGACCCAATGTACTGTGTTCAGAACCAGCCTACCCTAATATTAAAGTACCTATTAAGAATAAAAAAATGGTTAATATTAAAAAGTTTGTAAGTTATCTACCTGATGATGAAGAAATTAAAAGTTTCTATCAAGAAATCTTTTTATGGCCAACCGTAGATGGTGAATTGGACCCAGAAGTGTTATAATATGTTGTTTGTTATTTGTGTGTTACTAGTTTGATTATATTTTTTTAATAAAATAAAAATAATTACTTGAGAAAGTCGACATGCCCATTTTTCAAATTCACTTTTTTGTTAACTTTCCTATTAAATTTTTCACTTAATTGTGAAAAAACTGTTTAAATAAGTCACATTAACATTTACTAATAACTAAACTTCCAAAAACTTACAGATGAAAATAGTTAGATAGTTTTTTGCCATTTTCTCAGAACTATGTTTATGGGACTTATCGGGTTTCTCAAACAAGTGATTCAAATAATCACTGAGGTTAAAATATTTCTACTTAGATTTAAATGAAATCTATTATTGCGATACTAATGTTATTTTCAAATCTGATCCTAGATTTTTTTGTGTGAACCCATTTATGGGGTAGGAAAATACAATAACAATAGTTACAGAAACATTATTACAAAACATACACATTCTAGCTCAAACTTTTTAAACATGAAATTTTACAACTAAGTATGTCAACCTGAGGACTTACTATATTGTTATAGTTGTCACACATATTATATAAGGGAGAATATTTTTGAACATTCACTCTAGCAGTCGGCAAGTAGGTTGCAGTTTCTGGACAAGACACGTGGAACATGAAAGTCAAGTCGGTGCAGTATATCCGGGCAGTCAATTTTTTCATGAACAATTTTAAAAAGCAAGATTTGTTGACTTTGTAATCTTCTTTGCGCAAGACTTTTTATAGAGAAGCGCTCAAGTAACAGTTCATGTGGATAGCCAAAAGGAGGGTATACACCATCCTGCTTGAAAGCAGCATACTTCAAGAAGCGGCCCTAATAGGTGCACAGTCCATAGGTTGAGGGAAACAATGTGGGCACAGAGCTACCCGGAGCTACCAGGTGCCGCTGGTGCCACATGGAGCCACCCGGAGTCACGTAGCCACCCGAAGCCACGGAGCTTCCACCACCACATATTCAGAAGCGGCAAACTTTCACCACTTCTGTTGTTGTGTTGTCATGACCTATTGGTTTGGCGCTTATCATTCTGTCATTTCACTTTGACTAGACATTGCTTTTGAGAAAGGAGGAAGATTTTTTATCCGAAAGCTGGGAAAACAAAGTTGTTGAAGTTATTTTATGAGTTAACGTTCAAAGTCTCATTCTTTTATCTTTTAATGTTAGGATTTTATCAATTTTCCTGGCAACTTGAAAAAGTTATCCTTCAATCAGTTTGGTTTAAGATTCTGTTTAAAAAAAAAATCCAATAAAAAAATTAAATGCTTCTTAAGGTTATTTTATTCCTTTTTTTCTTGGAAATTCCTGTTGAACATTTCCCGTGTTGAATTGGATCAAATAATATGGAAGCCAATTAAAAAATTACGTAAATATAGTTTATAGGTTGTATTTAGGTATTAAGAAGACGCCCGGAACTTAATTTTTATATTACATGAAAGCAGGCTTCTACATTGGGTTATTCAACGAACAAGCTAAAAACATGACTTAAGCAATGAAAAGGGCAACCCGAAAGAATAAAAATTTCGGTTTTGGGGTCCTATATTTTTCAGTAACACTCGAATCTTATCTAAATCGCGGTGTCCCTTTTCTCCCTAATGCGTAAAATTGCCAAAAGCGGGTCGCACATGACGTGGGGCGATAACGTTAGAAAAATAGTGCCGTGAGCAAGAGTGGAGAAGTGATTTATGCTGAATACATGCTAAGAAACTCTAATTTTCTTTGCTAATTTAACATTTGATGTCAAAAACAGTCAGCGTTACCGTTGTGGCACGGATTTGCGGAGATATTTTATACGCCGAATAGGCAATAAGAGGAATATGGTATAAGGATTTTAGTCTCTGGATTTATTGTGATCAATATCATACAGTTGAAAGATAGCTCCTGCAAAGCTTAGACATTTGAAATAATTAGAATTAAATACGGTTATTGTTGAGACCTCAGAGAAATAACCAAGGATGGAGGGAGAAAAAAACAAAGATTAAACAGAGTCAAAATATTTTTAAGTGATGCCACGCACTCCATTGTTTAACATAACAACTTCCTATATATTAATTTCCTTCGACGTCAGCAATTTGTTTACGTCTATTCCAAAGGGAGAAAGTGTTAGGTTAGTGGGAGACCTCCTACTTGCCAATAATGTTAACGATGATATTATCAACATAGTCTTAACTTTACTAAACTAGTGTCTTTCTCAATTTTTGTTCTCCCTTAATAATAAATTTTACTCACAGCCCGATGGCTTAGCTATGATGGCTATAAGTCTATCTCCTCTTTTAGCAGAGATTTTTATGAACACCTTGGAAAACACGTCTATTATAACACCTAATAATGTTGAAATCCTTCACTGGTTCCGGTATGTAGATAATTGTCTAACTTTCATTAAGGGTGATAATACCACAGCCAATAACTTGTTACTTAAACTTAATTCTTTACATAATAATATTAAATCTACCTGCGAAGCAGAGGTGAATAATAGGCAGAACTTTTTAGATCTTACAATGTCAAAAGGATTTAACAAATTGGAATTCTCTATTTTTAGAAAACCCACACAGACGGATCATCAAGTGGAAGGTCCACTTCTAACCACCCAAATCAACATAAAATGGCTTCCTTTAATTGTTATGTGAATAGGTTACTTAATATCATCCCTATGTCTAGTGAAAATTTCAAAAAAAATCAACTTAATTAAACAAATTGTTTTTAATATTGGATATGACCCTTCTATTGTTGAACTTATCATTCAAAAATTTAAATCAAAAAACTTAAAACTTAGCTTACCCTACATCCAGGCAGGTCTATTTATAATCCTTTTGTTGACGTAAATTTGTCACTAGAAGTTGCCCAGTACCTTCACCAATATTTTAATTATGTTCAAGTTCCTTTTAAGACACGTAACAAGTAATGACAGTTTATTGTTAATAATAAGGATAAAGTGGAAGGAAGAGTGGTGTTTACAAGCCAAATGGGGAGTCATGTTCAGCTTCATATATTGGCAGAACTTGTCGTCCGTTAAAGACCAGTATTCATGAACATCTTACAAAAGAAAACTCGGTTAGATCATGTAAAATATTCCAACCACAATTTTAGTCCTCATAAAAATTCAAAAATTATCATACACTTTCACCAAAAATTATAATAAATTTGATTTTTTAGAGGATTTAGAAATTAAAATAGAACTACAAATTTATAAAAATTGCCAGTTAACTTGACTAGAAGTTTTATCCCTCTACACCGTAGATTGTTGGGCTAACTGTCAATGATGAAAAAACATTCGGGGACACCAGGAGTGTCTATTAATCTCATGATTTTATACTTAATTATACGTATTATAGATGACATACATAAAATTCATATGGGCAGAGTAAATAACTTGTTAAATGAAATCAATACACAAAAGCTAGTTATTCGTAAGTCTATAAGCTTTATTAATCTCTTGATTTTATACTTAATTGTTTAACCGAAAGCGCTCTGCCAGGATTTTAAAATAAATATCTGTGCAAAGTACAAAGATTTTTACTACTCTAGAAAAATGTTTATTATGCGTCAACATGAAAATAAAACTAACCACAGAGGCATTTCTGAGACATATGAAAGATTATTATTGGCCAAAAATTAAAGACGATGTTACCCAATTTGCCACACCCAAAAATATAGTCGACAAAAATCATACACCCCTTTAGTTAGAACTGAAACGCCATCAAAACCATTTAAAATTTTCAAATTATACATATAGACATATTTTCCACAGAAGCATGTGGTTGCTTCTAGTTTGGAGTCGGTATTGTGAGGGTGAGAATCATTATTATTTATCATGTAGGTGTACTGGTTGCGTAGGGATCAAAAATTAGGAAGGAAACTAGTTTATTCTTTTGCCGACGTTTCGGTTATACTTTTAACCATCTTCAAGGCTCTACAATATTAAAACATCGGTAAGTACAATAACGAAAGCGTAAACTGACAATAGTAACAATGAAAAAAAAAACACACAAATCAACACAAGATGCTTGCCAACAATAATCGAATAAGAATATATATGTATATAATGACAGGAAAAGTAAAAAAAAATTAAAAAAAAAAATTATATATTTTACTCACCAGAATTCACGTCTCCTGAGTTTAAAAATCAAAATAAAAACCACAAACATTTAGACAATCGGATTTTACCATGAAACGGAAAAACAACGACAAACACATTAAAATTGAACATATATCTATCAAAATCTTGGGGATACTGAACAGTCTGCTGGACTTTTTTGTTAGTACATGAAAAATAAATGTAAAAACTATCACCGATAAGGCTCCACAAAAGTCAAGTACTGAACAAAAACCAGTAAGAAAGTATGTTCATAATAAAATATTAAAATTAGCAAGACAAAAATTGAGATCTTCCCAAAGACGTACACAAAATATTACAATAAATATAAAACTGCACATTTTTAAACTCGCTAAATGATAATAATATAAAAACTACATAACTATAACGGAGCTATTATTTTGGTAGCTTAGAAATTAAGTTAAAGTAAGCCTTATTTAACCCCTCAATATCTCTGCGTGTATTAACACTGTCAAATTTTTTGATGCAGATCATTTCTTGAATCAACCGCTTTTTATAAACCAATTGTTTTCCAACTACTTTTACATCATCAAAATCGAAACCGTGGTCAAACTCTCTGTGGTGTTGTACTAGAGCAGTGGGGTTGACAACATTTTTCTTTCTTAGGTCCCTTTGATGTTCAATCAATCTTTGTTTTAAGTAGCGTCCAGTCTGTCCTATATAGCATTTTGAACAGACTGTACATGGGATCTTATACACCAGACCAGAATCCAGACTGGTAGGCGTTCTCGATTTCTGTCTAGAATAAAAAAGTTTGCTCACTGTATTTTCATTCTTGAACGCAACTTTAACCAGACTTGAGGAAAGAACACCGGCCAATCTTTCAGAGAGACTTTTACTTTTCCTGTCATTATATATATATATATATTCTTATTCGATTATTGTTGGCAAGCATCTTGTGTTGATTTGTGTGTTTTTTTTTGTTTTGTTTTTTCATTGTTACTATTGTCAGTTTACGCTTTCGTTATTGTACTTACCGATGTTTTAATATTGTAGAGCCTTGAAGATGGTTAAAAATATAACCGAAACGTCGGCAAAAGAATAAACTAGTTTCCTTCGTAATTTTTGATCCCTACCCAACCAGTACACCTACATGATAAATTATTGGATCACTAACCGTAATAACGTATTATTATTTATATTCGAAAAACAAAACTTTTTTTTACAATATTTGACAAATTGTCAAAATTCGGCCAAACCTTTCCTTACGATATAAATACAAAGTAGGTATGCGACAAGTTAATAATATTTTTTTGGATGCCCAGAAACAATTGTGTTAGTTTAAAAATGAACTACTCAAAAATTCACACTCATTTCACCACTTCGGGCCATCACGAGTCTAATTCCCCCGTAGAGCGCTTTCACTCAACTAAACAGCCTTGGAAAATACAGAAAAGTAAAAACTAAAATGATAAAAAAGAACAAATGTTAAATGCAGCGAACAAACCCAATTTAAATTGAATCAAAAAGTTTATAAAAAATCTCCCTCCCGAAATAAAAGTAAACACATTGGCCCTTTTGAGAACATCAAAATGCTTGAAAACAACAGTCAAAATTAAACACCCGCTCCACGACATGAACGATAACCCAGACACACTGCCTTAGTGGATAACGGGCATAAAGCATAGATTAAAGGAGCCATAGATAGTCAAAAGCATTGTTGAAACCGTCCGCACAAAATCCTGCTACACCAACTTTCAAACATTAATTTTGGAGTGAAAGCAAATTAAAACAGATAAATTATAATGTCTTATAATTCTTAGGACTCGATACTATGTTGAGATATAGGTATTTTAATTTAGTTATTAGTTTTTATATAAAATTTTATACAAAATATTTGGAAATTTCAACAATGCTTTTGACAGTCTATGTGTAGCTTTATCTATGCATGAGGATTTTTAACCATTTGACATTCATACAAATTTAAAATGTCCAGTATCATTACTGAATTTAAGGCTTTATCGATAAAATATAATATGATTATATCGCACATAAAAAACAACACGGACTATGACAGGGAATTCTATAATTCGTACATGCTTATCAATAATCTAGAAAATAAAATAGAGGAAAAAATTTGACAAATAACTCCTTCTACGAATTTATCTAGGAAAAAAATACGGCTTAATTAACGGTTTAGGGAATATAATCAAGAGTTTAACAGGAAATTGAAATCAAGAAGACGCAACTAAATACGATAACGAAATCTCAGTTTTAAAAGAAAATCGAAGTAATTTAAAATTTTCAATGGATAAACAACTAACACTACTTTGAATCTCTATTATAACATTTCAGGAAGTCATAGAAATGTATCTCACGACCAACAAATTCAGGAATCAAAGGTATCTGAAATGATAAGGGTAATACATAACTATGAACTAGAAACTCTTGATATTTCTATCCAGACAAGAATGCAAATGATTTTAACGCGAATTTTAATGCTGTATCTGAACCAGTGGCGTATTCAGGGGGGTGCAAAGGGGGCAATTGCCCCCCCCCCCCCCAGAGCTGTCGAGATAAACGAGATTTTTAATATCAAAATTAATAATACCAAAAATTATATACTCTTGGCTTAATCTGAAAATGCAGTGAACATCAAACATCTACAATTTGTTATTTGTTTCATCTTGTCTTCTCGAATTTAAAACCTGTGCAGTAGATTTGAGAACGCGCCGCCCTATATTGTGCACACACTGCGTCGGTCGCAGCGCGTAACCCTAAATTATTCAAAACAACCTACTAAACATATTTTGCACAATTACAGTGTGCACCGCCACGCCAGAAAGAACATTTTCAAAACTAGAAATTTTAAAAATTTATATTAGAAACGATATTAGTGAAAACCGACTGAATGGGTTAACACTCCTTTATGTCTAAAATAAAATTTCAACTTCAACACCCTGCATCTCGAAAACCAAACATCTGCGGACCCATGTTCATATGAACTTTTCGTAATATTTTCCATGTTTCTTTTTAATTTTTCAAGTTGGGGCATTTATTTCCGGACACCCTCTATTTATTTATTTTAGAAAACAGGTTTTTGTTCTGTTTTTATTCATTAAAATTATCGACAGAGTTTTGTCATTTATAACTGATTGCCCCCCCCCCCCCCCCGACGTTAATCCTGGATACGCCACTGATCAGAACAGTTACGATATTTTAGACAAAATTGAGGTCGCTATATATTTCGCAAAACAAAACATAATGCAATAATACATCCTAATGAACTACTAAAACAAATAATGTATGTTGCTTCTTATTTACAAAATGAAAAATTACCGTTTGACCCGGTTATCGAAAATATTTTAAACTTTGCAGAAATATTGGAAATAAAGTGCTAGACTAAATTTGAAGAAATAATTTTTATTATCGAAATACCGTTAGTTCAAAATGACTTACAATATTTTTCACTACCAACTCGTAACCAAAATTTCTACAAGGTAATATTTCCCAGTTCAAATTATTTAATATACAATCAAAAATATGTGGATTTTCGTACAAACCCTGCAAGAAAATTATAAATGATGAATTTCTTTGTTTTGATAATATACACACAGAATGTCAACGATGCCTTACCCTATCAGGTCTGATTATTAAAATATAAACATGTGAATAATTGTAACCAAATGGCAATCCATATTATCTGACATTAAGGTACAAAAATTGACGAAAGTAAATGGAAAGTAATATTATTCCCAGGGAGACCTTAGCTGTCAATTTTTTTTACAATACTAAAGACACTGTTCTGCTTAGCGGAACCTTGAGTTCCCTTGGTTCCCTAAAAGTCAACGAAATAATTATTAAATCTTATACAAATGTGCAAAACAATGTTTAAAAATATGCCATTACCAAAAATGCACGCATAAATGTATCAGATAATCATATTTTACAAAAGATGTCTCCAGTAAATTTACCTACATATAATTCATATGGGCAGACTAAATAACTTACTTACGGATACTTTTAGCTTTATATTTTGTATGCAAGTATCTAAGACCTAGTTTTTCAAAATTATCTTCCTAAAAAATAAAACTAATATTCAGAAGAAATTATTGTCTGGGTCATAGAAACATAGAACATTTTTTGTCAATTGCTTGTCAAGCTGCTAGCCTCTGTTCAAACCCCAATCATGCCTCATTTTCTTATTTATTTTTTCAATAAGAGTAGATAATTTTTAACTTTAGACCAGTAATAATTAAAAGCAATCCCGAAATAAACGCATGTTGATTAAAAACACACATTTTAAAAACAATCATTAAAAAATTATTGGAAATGACCCCCACCTTATTGGTCCAAACATTTCTGGCAACTTCCTCAAATATAATAAAGTAAAAAACCAGGCTTGGTTCGAGAAGAAAATCATGTCCAGGCCATTGCCATTGAAGTTATATAAACCACTCGCAGAACTCTGCTCTACGCGGATAATTAACATCATAAATCATAAATTTCTTGACAACAAATTAAGAATTAGGGCTGCTGCAGGTGTAAGTCTTTTTTTAAGAAGAAACTGTTCTTAAAATTCCCGGTATCAGCCTTCCCCAGAATATGACCATAAACGCTTTTTGTTGAGTACACACCATTCTAAAATGCAGAAATTTTATTCCGAGCAGCGAAATTCGACGTGAATTTCAGTCAGCGCTTTTACGATTATGCCTTTTACCTTAACAGTTTGACATTGACAGTTGTCAAAAGGTTAGACTTCAAAACATGGAAACCTATCAAAGATATACGTTCGATTTTGCAGCTCCAACCTTAGGTTAAATTTCAATGTACAGGGTGATTCAGTTTTAAATGCACAAACTTCTAGTATCAGTAGACCACCTTGAACAACCCGTTAAATTGATATCTTTGTTTTTTTTTATTATATTATGGTTTCATTGCAGATTTGATTTATTCGTATTATTTCAGGGTAGGTACCTATTTCTAAAAAATTTGCTGAAGAATTTTCTCCATAAGTGAGACTCAAAGGAGAGAAAAAATATGTTTTTTGGTCGCAATAAAAGTAACTTTTTCCAATAAATATTCAAGACTGACTTTTCAGGATATACAGGGCTTAACATTAATTTTGTCTTCCATCAGTGCTTTCGACTCCGCATCTTCAAAAGTATAGCCTAGAATGTGTAACTTTATTGGAAAAAGTAACTTTTCAGAAATACACTGAATTAATAAAAAAATAAAATTTGCCATAACACAATACGGAAAAATGCCAAGATGATATTTTTGTTTACAATTAAAATCTTTGTTAAATACATTTTATTATTATAAAAGGTGACTTATTTTTTTCTAACAATAATACTAATTAGCTACTTCTCCGCCACTGGTTATTCAAGGTGTTTGAATTAATAGGTTTTATGCCAACCCATTCCGTTAGTCCAAATATTTTTTAAAACTTTAACACCCTGAACTTTTTTAAAATGCCTCGAAATAAAAAGAACTGGAAATAATTTTTGGTACTCTACTGATCCGAAATTTGGGCATTTAAAACTGAATCACCCTGTATAATATATTATATATATTGTATTCTTAAAATTTGTGTAATTGTGCCTCCGTGTAAAATTTCATTGGGTACAATAATTATTGAACAGAGAAAGATGTTTAATACCTGTAAATATAAATAATAAAAGATGTTTTATTGGCATGTCAGAATATCAATTGAAAAAAATGCACTCCAGCCGGGACTCGAACCCGGGACTCCTACTGTAGCCGTAGGTACTTTAACCAACTAAGCTGCCGGAGATCCGGTTTCCATCGGCTAGGTGTTATTTGTTCCAATTGATATTAGTTAGTAGCGGTGAGATGTAGAAGACTACGGCGTCTTCTACAACTACTAGGAAGGGTTAAAGGGTGTAGGGTAACCAAAATCATTTTTTAAACTGCAACTACTAACAGCTTCAGCAACAAAATTTTAGACTAATCTGACACGTAAATAGAAATATTGAATTGACAGTCTACTCGATTGTCAGTTTTATTATCATGGCTGACTTGATTTGTCATAAATTTGGTTTTATTGTTTGGCCTACTCAGATCGAACATCAGACACCGACCATGAGACCATGTATCTAGTTTGACGGAGCTTCTCTGATAAATATCTCGGAAACGATTGGAGATAAGTAGGTCAAATTATATATCGTTGGATTCAGAGTTAAAAAAGGAATCCTGTGATGGGTAAGAGAAATGTGTAAGTTGTAAAATAGAGAAAGCCACTTTCATTTCCGCTATAACCGGAAGTTATATTAAAAAACTGAATATTCGGGAATACTACTTAAAGGTTCTCTAATGGATGTGTAGGTAAAAAAATATTTTTTTTATTTTGCAAAAAATGTTTTTTTCGCGATAACTTTTTTACCGACCCCCGTATACAAAATTAGGGTACACCCTCGAATTCCTCTTAATTTTTACTACAACCTCATTTTTTGAATGGCGATTTTATGTTAACCTGTCTCCACGTAGCACACTTTTTCCGCTTGGATGGGCCACCCTGTACTTGCGTTATCCGCTCCAAATCCAATGATATTTTTTAATGGTATCTTATATGAGTCGAGAAAATCTTTTATGGTATTGTAGAGTCCTTCAGCCGTAACATCGTGGACCTCAATTAGTTTTAAGAAAACATTCTTAACCGCATCAACTTTGAAATATCTAGCTATTACAACTAGACTCTTTTTAGAACTAACGTCTGTCGATTCATCTACTATTATAGAAAAATGATGTGTTTTTAAATCTTCCATTATTGATTTCTCGCAAAGTAGGCCCAATTTTTCATTAATTATGTTCGTGGCTTTTTCCCTCTTGATTTTTAAAGACTTGGCAATCATTGAGTCATGGTATATGGCCTGCGAAACTTCAACTAAATCACCAATCAAAGATAGTGGAAAATTTTTCTCACATAAAAAGGCACACCACTTTAACTGCGCTTTTTTAACACAGATACTTAGATACTCTGGCTCGTCTTTTCTCAAGATTGTTGTAATTTGTGGAGTGGACTTTATAGCATCCAACTTTCTCAAATGGTTAGAGGATTTTTCATGCCTTTTTAGATGGAATCCACCGCCGCTGACGAAACTATCGCAAACTCGACAGAAATTTTTTCCATCTTTATTAGTTTCTTGCCAAATTTTGCGAAATTTCTGTATGTACTTTTTTCTTTTTGGCAATGTTGGTGTCGACGTTATCATTGTCACTAGCACTAGCAATAATTTCCTCGGGTGAAAGGTGAAATGGTGAAACTGATGTAGAAGCCAATCGGCGTAGCCAATCGGTGTAGGTTCTGTTTCGTTGAGGTGGGTTTCTTTCCGTTTCTTGTTAATCAGATATCTGTATAAAAACTGTATTTATTTATTTATACCTATCCATATTGGATTGTGATTGTGAAGTAGTAGGTGTAGGTTCCGTTCCAGGTTCAGGTTCCTTTGATCAGATATCTGTTCAAGAATTTTTATATGCAACGAAAAACAAGTTTTTTTAACTTACCGATCCATAACAACAGCCGTATTCTTTAAATGACAATCACACAACGCAAACACAACAGCAAATTCATTGGGTACAATAATTATTGAACAGAGAAAGATGTTTAATACCTGTAAATATAAATAATAAATGATGTTTTATTGGCATGTCAGATAAAGAATATTAATTGAAAAAAAAAATGCACTCCAGCCGGGACTCAAACCCGGGACTCCTACTGTAGCCGTATAGGTACTTTAACCAACTAAGCTACCGTAGTTACGGTTTACATCGGCTAGGTGTTATTTGTTTCCATTGATATTAGTTAGTAGCGGTGAGATGTAGAAGACTACGGCGTCTTCTAAAACTATTACGAAGGGTTAAAGGGTGTAGGGTAACCATTCATGATTGTTGGTTATGTGAACTTCGTATTTGTTCATCAACCCACAAAATTCGACATATAGCGACTTATAATGTTAGTATCGAACGTGGAAATTCTAACCTACAATATCAAGCCAAGAATATGAAACAAATGCCCAGGGCCCCAGTAGGAGTCCCGGGTTCGAGCCCCGGCTGGAGTGCATTTTTTTCAATCGATATCCTTTACCTGACATGCCAATAAAACATCCTTTATTATTTATATTTACAGGTACTAAAAATCTTTCTGTGTTTAATTTTCTTGGCTTGACATTGTAGGTTAGAATTTCCACGTTCGATACTTACATTAGGTCGCTATATGTCGAATTTTGTGGGTTGATGAAAAAATAGGAAGTTCACATAACCAACAATCATGAATGGTTACCCTAGACCCTTTAACCCTTCCTAGTAGTTGTAGAAGACGCCGTAGTCTTCTACATCTCACCGCTACTAACTAATATAATAATAATAATAATTCATACAATTCATACAAAAATATTTTACATGAACGTTTAAAACGATGTTGTTATAATATATATAAGATTTACATCTAACGTCAGAGACTTGTGAGTAAAAAATCCTATTATTAAATCTACTATATAACATATTTATATCGTGTTACATGAGGCGTTACAATTTTTCCTATAGGCCTGCAATTTGGTAAATATTAATATTGTAAGCATTATACGTTATTGTTTTGGTTTTTATTTATTTTTTATAAATTAAGTGCGGGAACAGTCGAGATATGCATGTCAGATCAAGAATATATATCTAGCTTTCAAATAAGTTTGTCATATCCGGTACTTTAAAAAATGCAATAATCAGGTAAGTACATATTGTGAAAAATTACTAGTTAATTTCAAAGTAGGTAACGTTGGCAATACAACAAATATAATACACACATACAGTAGGATTTATATTTTTAGCCAATTGTGTATTTCTGTGCGACTTATTTGTATAAACCACTTCTTAAGTTTATTTTTGAAATATGTCAGGGAATTGGATTTTTTTAGTTCATTGGGAACTCGGTTGTACAGTCGTGGAGCTAACTACGTTGTGTGACTGATTTTTCAATTCGTGGAGTCCTGAGTGTAATGTTTTGTTGTCTCGTATCGTTGTTATGATCTAAAGAAACTAAATCATTTCTATTTTTGTATTGTCGTATTAATAAGTGGTAACAAAAAAGCTGTCGAATATCAAGGAACCCACTTTCCCTAAACGATTCTTCAGTTGGGTACAGATAGATTTTGTTACATATTATTTGTATTGCCCACTTTTGAGTTTTTTCGAGAAGGTTAATATAATTATTTGTTGCACCTCCCCAAACTGAAATTGCATAGGTTATATGTGTTTCAATTAGTGAAAAATATAAGATACGCAATGTACACGTATCCAATATTTGCTTAAGGTACTTTAATTTGCAGAATAATGACCGTATCTTTTTGCATACATATTTAATATGAACATCCATCAATTGGAACAAATAACACCTAGCCGATGGTAACCGTATCTCCGCTAGCTTAGTCGGTTAAAGTACCTACGGCCACAATAGGAGTCCCGGGTTCGTTCGAGTCCCGGCTGGAGTGCCTTGTTTTCAATTGATATTCTTTACCTGACATGCCAATAAAACATCCTTTATTAAAATAATAATTATTGTCCTACTTTGATTTTTGTGATTTTTTATGTGTTATGTGCCTTTGTCGTAAAATATACAGGGTGGCCCATTTAAAATGGAAGCCGGGTTTTTTCTAAAGATAGGTCACAAAAAACTCTACTTTGGTGCAAAATGTCAGACCTTAATATCAATTTTCAAGGCCTACTACGAATTTTTTCTAGTAAAAAATGACGAAAACCAATTAGCGATCTTTTATTTAAAATCCGACCCTTCAGCGTTAATCAGGACAACCTAAAGCCCCTACATACCAAATTTGAACAAACAATATACAGATAGTTCCTTTTTGCGGGTTGTCAAAGTTGAGCAAAATAGGAATTTTAAAGACATCTGGCAAGTCATGGTGTGTCATGGAAACCCTCAGAACCACTCGTATTGTTGGTGTATAAAGATCCAGTAGAAAATATACAGGGTGTCTTTCTCTGTGCCATCTAAAATTACTGAATTTTCAGTAAGTCCATATGAGTTAAGGTGGCTGGTGTGCCACAACAGGAAAGGCACAGAAAATTTATCATTTTAGACAGTGACTTTATTGAGAAAGGTCCAATAATTTAAATTGTTTTTTATTTGTTGGTTGATATTTCGTAAAGGAAAAAATTACTTTTGTGTCTATTAATGTTTTTTTTTTCTCGATAATTCCAGAGCACTGTTGGCCAGTATAAAGTTTCATAAAAATTTAGTATTTTCAGTTGGCCCAGGGAAAAATACCCTATTCATTTTTCTATTGAATCTTTGCACACCAACACTTTGAGTAGTCCTGTTGATCATTCAACTGTTTTGAGGGGATTCCACGACGCACATGACTTGTCAGATGCCTTTAAAATCCCCATTTTGCTCATCTTTGGAACCCTGCACAATAGAACTGTCTCTATATTTTTTGTTCAAATTTGGTATGTGGGATTTTAAATAAAAAAATCGCTATATGGTTTTCGTCATTTTTTACTTGAAAAAAAAAATCGTAGTAGGCCTTGAAAATTGAGATTAAGACCCGAAATTTTGCATCAAAGTAAAAAAAAAGTTTTTTGCCACCTATGTTCAGAAGAAAACCGGCTAAAATCGGATGAAAAATAAAAAATTACGAGGGTGCTTCCATTTCAAATGGGCCACCCTTATATAACAAAATCGGTAGGAAATGTTGTTCAGGAACACAAAGTAGGTATGTCCCTATGACAATAAATATAAAAATTACTATTTTTACAGATGACACTATAGGCTAAGAAGTAAAAATCAAAGTAAGCCTATTGTTTTCAAATTTAGCAAAAGCACTTACTCTCTAATCCTGAATAATAGTTTTTTTTTTAATTTATTTTGATATATTTTAAGCAAATGGCATTTTACCTAAACTAACTCCTAAAAAATCACATATTCAAATTGTTTTCATATCTACAGAAATGATGCAGGTACTTTACTAGTTTTTAGATCTCACAAGGCCTACTCGATTTCTCTTTATAGGTCCTCTATTCCTAGACTACAGATTTTCAATTTTTAATTTCGCCAATTTACTTTCTCAAAAATTTTACCAATTTGAAGGAAGTTGCATTCCTTTAAAGTAATTAACCTATATAGGATCAACATATCATTGGCTTGACAGAATGTCACGTTGCGCAGATGAGTCGAAGAACTTTTCGATCAGAGGCACTGCGTCAATTTTAGAATAGGTACACCTGGATTTTTTGACACTTCATTATGTAAAATATATTATTAGTCAAAATGTTAGTTCGTCCAGTCTGAGCACAACTAGCGAACTACTGTTATTACGTATATAACATTCGACTTAAGAAAACACGGAACATCCAGTATGCAAATAGGGGAATAACAGGTGAAATGCGGGACTCCACAGTTAAATGGCCAACTGTAAAGGTAGCTAAATTGATAGTATTTCTAATTATCTACTGTCGTCTAGAATGGAAATTTGTGCGGTGCAAACACCCTTAGGAACGAGAGCATTTATATTGAATTGTGGATTGCCAGCCACTGAAAATGTTAATACTTTGATATGTAAAAACTGCTCCCAGGAGAGCTTTCTTTCTAGAAAAAGGAACGCTATATGCATTTGAATTATCGCGGAATTTCCGCTTTATAACGTTTACATTTAGTGTGCCGCTTCCGTGTATAATGTAAAATAAGGTTAAAAGAACAAAAGGCGAAGGACTATGTTTCCCTATCTGAACTAGTAATTTAACAAGGGAAGTGGCTGTTCCGCATCTCATTTATCATGATTTAGTTGTGTCTTTACAGGGAACACATTTTTTTTAGAACTTTGACCCAATTTGTTTGTACCTATATCTCGGTGTATTTGTAACTACAAAGCAGGGTTTTGAGCTGTAGCCAATTCGATGGCGCCATCAATTTTATTCTTAAAAATATGCCTAATATGGTTTTGTGATTTTCGGAATCTGTTAATAACAGTAGAACAGAATAGATGATCTACTTCAAAAAATTATAGCCCAAATGTAGGTCCAGTTCTCTAGGTTAAAAAAATCAGCAAATCTCTTAAAAAATATGGTATTGTGTTGACAGTGAAATGCACTTATATGCTCATGGCATATAATCTGCGCTTTAGTGACAAGAGTCTATAAATCTTGCCAATCAAGCCAAATCTTGCGATACAGTGAGCCATGAAAAAATACTTTGAGCCTTGGAGTGAAATGGTTTCAGAAGAAAAGGTTTAAAGTTAATAAAGAGCTATTTGACTAATAGAAGACAATGTGTTCAAATTTTAAATTACAAAATGGGTGACAGAATTATGGGTTATGGAGTTTCACAGGGTACCAGTACTTAGACCTCACCCTATTCACTAACAATCTATACAGATAGCCTACCATTAGCTTGAGAAATAATCAGTTTCGCCAACGCCACTGCCGTCATGAAATGCCTCATGGGTAGATTTTCGTTTAAAATTATCTACCATAAATGTAAATAAGCACTTGTTGCCCAATTTTGGTAACTAGAAACCACCATTATCAAAGTGGGCATCGCACATTAAAAAGACTGGTATCTCTTATATCAGTTATTTGACAAAAAAAATTAAAAAGTTTTGTCAAAGTTTAAGATGTTGAAACAATTCTGTAATTTAGGTGCAACATTACAGATTATTAATTTTGCTTTAATTGAGATTCAAATATTCTACTGCATTTTGGCATGTGAAGCACTATCTGGTGTTTCTTTGTCTATGTTGGTAGGAGTACAAAAATTGTTTATAAGAATTATTTCTAATCGAGACTTGAGTTACCCAACAGAGCGATTATACAAATTATACAAAGCATCGAAGCTATTCGACCCCATACAACGCTTTGTTCTTTTACTATTGTTGTATCAGCATAGTGTAGAAATAAATTGACAACAAATTATGCCTCATAAACACTTATTGTGATTTTACTTTGGAATTTGTTTCGAAGACACTAATTTACTTTTTATTTTTCAGGCACAGACTATCCAGGTGAGTGCATGCATCATCTAGATTGTGAAATATACACTGTGTCCCGGATAAGAATGAACAGCATGGGGATATTGCAAACGTTGAGAGATAGAGCAACGATTATATAGGGAAAAAGTTTTGCAATTTTGAGGTCAATAAAATGGCACAAACAGATTTCTAATATCTTTTTTCGTTTTTGAGTTATTGTGAAAAAAGTAAAATTTTGCGTTTTCGATTTAATTTTTTTCTGAAGTTGTTATCACAGATAGAAAAAAAAAAGAAAAACACTTTCTTATGGCACTTTTTAACGGGCTTTAAGATGGCGTTTTTTGATTTGTTCTACAACGTTTCGTTTTTGAGAAACCATCTTCAACTTTATTTTTGTAAATACGGACTTGGATATTTTTTTGCAGATTTTGAAAGCACTTTTCATTGCAAATACCACGATGTATAATAATAATAATAATACCAATGACACGAAATATTTTTAAAATGTTTTGAGACAATTATACTGAAAATTCATTTTTTTCCATTAATTTTTTTCTATTGCGGCCCTGTATTTAATAATAAGAAGTCTAAATATTAATCAGTATTGACAACAATAATTTAACTTACAGTTTATTTTTATTTCGAAAACTTAATATTTTTAAGTCTGGTAAGTGTTTTCCTCTGTTTTGGAGTAAATTCTTCGCTTTTTCTAATTGTGAGAAGAAAGCTTTAAGCCAACGAAACCAATAACTTTTGCCATTTATTAATTGCAAGAATATACATTATTGTTCGGCCTCTACACTACTTGTGTGACACAAGATATAACATATATGCTGTTAAATTTGCCGTCATTTGAAAAAGCACCTTCCATTTCTAATGATACTAGTTGTTAACTAAATGATACAGTGGGAGTTATGACAAATGACAAGAGGTTGGTTTCGTTGTTTCAAAGTCTCCTAAGTGGAGGATTTTTATTTATTTTTTATTATTGTATGTGACTGGTATTAGTCTTTGCTGTCCTTTTTTTAGTTCTCCAGTTGAAAGATTAGTTGCATGTTAAATTGTTGACAATACTGATTAATATTTACACTTCTTATTATTAAATACAGGGCCGCATTAGAAAAAAATGAATGAAAAAAAATAATTTTCAGTATAATTGTCTCAAAACATTTTAAAAATATTTCGTGTCATACATCGTGGTATTTGCAATGAAAAGTGCTTTCAAAATCTGCAAAAAATCCAGGTCCGTATTTAAAAAAATAAAGTTGAAGATGGTTTCTCAAAAATGAAACGTTGCAGAACAAATCTAAAAACGCCATCTTAAAGCCCGTTAAAAAGTGCCACAAGAAAGTGTTTTTCTTTTTTCTATCTGTGATAAAAACTTCAGAAAAAAATGAAATTGAAAACGCAAAATTTTACTTTTTTCAAAATAACTCAAAAACGAAAAAAGAAAGTAGAAATCTGTTTGCGCCATTTTATTGACCTCAAAATTGCGCAACTTTTTCCCCATTTAACCGTTGCTCTATCTCTCACCGTTTGCAATAACCCCATGCTGTTCATTCTTATCCGGGACACAGTGTATACATACCAGTAGCTGTTCACAAGACAATAATCATTTCCGTGAACTTAAATTAACTTGCATTTATTTGTTACACATATTTAACAGATTACATTTTATAAAACATTAACTTCCACTTTTTTATACGTGCAACCGTAAACAGAGATTATAATGAATAAATACCTACCTTGCCGGGACACAGCTTATTTACCAAACTGGGAATGAACAATAGCCTCTATTTGTATGTAAAACCGCGTTTTAAAAGTTTAGCATGTGCTACGTAGTAAATTAAATTATGCAAATGGCAGTGATAGCTCATCCATAGGGGCTCTGAGGCTAGAGCCCCCAGTAGAAAATGGGAAAAAATAATTTTGTTTCGCGACTTCTATATAGGTATTCTATATTTTACTTCCTGGTTCCTTACTAATTAAATTGCCGCAACGCATGTAACAGGCCCTTCCTTTTCTTTTGGGTATGAGATAGTCCTTATAGTTTTGTATTGTGCGATTCGCCCTGTTGTTGTGCGATAACAATATAGTGTCGGTCCAGACTGCTAGTGCCGTCAGTCACGTCAGTGGCCTGGGGAAGTTTGAGCGGAGAGATGCTCGTTGGACGATTGAGAAACCGACAACGGGATCCCTTAACAGCCTACGAGCGGCGCCATCTTGTTGGCCGGTTCCCGCTGCAGAGATCGAGATATCGTACGGATAGTTTCACCGTCGGAAGTTATCCAACCATTGCCACGGTTGTAGAGCGATATAGTGGACGAATAAGTCAGAATCCACCGTACTGTATTTATCCAGTTTCAACTTATTTGTATGTCAAATAAACAACATTTTGAGGAATGTTGAAACAACACACTCATCTATTTAAAAAGGGGTGTTACATTTTGTCGACCACCGCGTGGGCATAAAGGGGCAACAGAACATTTGGAATAGAAAATTACCGTGGAGTCAGACTCTGAAGAGAGTTTAAACGGGTTTTCTTCTGCAATTCGTGGACAAAGATTAAGGCAGTGAGTTTTCGTTAGTACCTATTTAGCCGTAATAGACTTTTCCATAGAATAGACTGTTTGTCAGATTTAGAACAGAAAATTTCTATCTGTAGATAACGACATGGAAAAACTGCTTGATTGTTAACTTGTACTAGGTAGGTTAAGTACGTTAAAAAAATTAGTAGTAAGGAAAGGAACAAAACGGAGAAATAAATATATGGACAAAAATGTCGATGAAAACCGAATAGAAAATATGGAAAATTCTATAGAAAAATTAGATAAAAGCTCGAATAGTATGCAGAAAACCCGATAATTGGGACAATAATTCCCATTCGCGAGGCAATTATAGCTGCAGGGGGGCTCAAATATTGCGTACGGTAATAGAAATGAGGGTAACTCGGCGAATAATAATAGATCTGCTTCTAATTCGGCACAGCCAGGTTCAAAAAACGATCGTTAAAATAGAAATACCGATATTCGATCTATAAATTGTATAAATTGTATACAATTTGAAAAGAAAGAAAATGAACTAGATAGAGGGAATGAAAGCAAAGAAAATGAGCGAGAAATGGGGGGCGAAAGGAAAGAAAATGAAATAGATAGAGCGAATGAAGAGAAAGAAAAAGCAGTAGTAATTTGTAGGGTTAAAATGGAAAATAAAAGAGTTTTTTGTGTGAATTTTGTGCTGAGAAAGTTAAGGAGATTGAAATGGGGGGTGAAAGTAAGGTAGAAGAACAAAAGGAGAAAATAGTTTTTAAATGCCAGAAGTTTACAAGGAAATAAAAAAAATGTTATTGTGGGAAGAACCGATTAGTTATGCAGAGAGAAAAATAAACCTATTAGATGGCCATAATGGGTGTGGAAATTGAGGATACGGGTAGTTTCTATAGTTGTGTATCCGAAGAATTTTTTTAAAATGTATTAGATGCAAATTCGAAATTGAATGTGTTACCGCAGTCAGTGTCGTGTATCTGTGTCAGGGTCTTTGTGCACGAAAGCTCGAAAAATATCGAAACAAATTTTAATATCTTTTAAGATTCAAAACCTACTAGTTAATGGAAGTTGCAGCGCTTGTGATATCTACTTTAACTAAACCATTCATTTTGAATGGATTGATGATTACAGAATTTTGGTACATATTCACGGGATATCAATATTTTGTGCATAATCAAAAATTGATGGGGTATGCATTTTCAGGAATAGAATTTCCTGATCCTGAGAAAGACATATTTTACATAAAATCAGATGTTGAGGAAAACGAAGAAAAAATTTGGTAGAATCATTTAAGCTTAATTGTTATACGGCAGAGGAAAGAAAAATGGCGGTAGAAATGGCGTCCAATTTACAAGATAATTTATCTAAGAAAAAAATTCTTAACTTCATTGAAAAACATTGCAACGTTTTTTCGAGCAACCAGGGCTCACTGAGAAATATTCACATGTTATTTAGTTAAGGCACAATAATCCATTCTTTTTTAAATCGTACCCAGTACCTCATGTATACAGCGACGCTGCACGAAAGCAAATTTTAGAAATGATTAGAAATTTTAGAAATGATTGGAAGTGCGGTGTGTTACAAAAAATAAATGATGATTATGCTGATCCATGGTTTCGTCGGGTCGGTGAACTGTGGGGTCGATGGACATAGCCTCCTCCCCCCTTAGGATGGAAGTGCGTCCTCGGGCTTCTTTTTGGGTTGATGAAGTTCTTGAAGTGAGATTCTTGGTTTGAAGAACAGCGTTTGGAGTCTTTTTCGTTTTCTTATGGTAAAGTAAATGATGAGACATAGTTGTTGTGGAGATGGCGACTGGATCTAGATGAATAGGTTAAATGGCCGAGAGTTGTGGTATTTCTAGGAGAGACTGCAGCTGATTTAGTTCTAGATGATATTTGGGATTGATTTTGACAGGAACGATGACTGGGATTTCAGCTTTTTCTTGTGTGCAGGTGTACCATTGGTTTTCAATTTTAACTGGACACGGCGAACGGATAATGGCTGGTTGTTTGACGATTTCTTCTGTTTTCGAACATTTTTCGATGATACGGAGCGGATAGTTTGTGCTGGCAATAAAAGGCTTCGCTTAGTTTGATGTATGATTGGTTGCAGGAGAATGGCTGTGGTGCAGTTATCTAACGTGGGTAGTTGACATTTGGTTGTTGATATATTTTGACAGGTGATTTTTTCTTTCTGTGGGTGTGCATGTGGAATACCAGCGATTATTCTCATAGTAAACGGCAGGGGGTATCTACCAAAACGATATCTTCTTTTTCATCAAGGATAGGACTTTTTAGGATAATAAGTATCTGATTTTCCGTAGTGCTTTAAGCAGTTTCAATTAGTTCAAAAGGGTGTATGTTATCTGATAAGGAATAGGCTTTATTATAGATAGATTTGAGATGATTGTCTAGTTGAATAATTTCAGAGAGAAAATAGTTCAATGTTTGACTGGTGTAATGCAGCTAGATTGATAGTTCGAATTATTTTTTGAATAAATTGATTTAGACGATCCAGATTAAATATTTTGCTGTGCAAAGAGAGATATTTGTCTAAGTCATCACTAAGTAGATTAATATATTGTGCAGTTTTAACTGTATTATTATTAATAGTTTCAACTAACATATTATATCGTATTATTAATATAATTGGAAAATGTAGTGCGCATGTTGAGCCAATAATATTGGAGTTTTAAGTGATTTAAAGTGTCGAGTCATTATGATTTTGTTTGTAATAGTTCTCAACACATTGGAGTTGTTTATCGGGATTTTCTATATCTTGGGTTTGTTTAGAGCAGAAAGAGATACGAACGGATTCATTGAAAGTATTGCGGACATATTCAGATATAAATTTTTGGATATCAACTTGTTCGGTAAGATTATGATAGCGATGGTTAGGAGATATTATAGCATGAAAGGTATTTGTAATATCAGTTTTCCAGTCTCCATATCGGGGATCGAAATTTTGGGCAGATTGAGGAGTTATTACAGTATCTGATCCACCAGAGTCTATTAATACTTTAAGATTAGAATAAGGCAGATAGAAAAATGGACGTTTGGTGGCTTTTGAAAAATTATTTTATTCGATAATTCGGGAGTTTGTGTAGGTTCCAAGACTGGTTCCTGAAAATTTTTGGAAAAGTACTCCTCGGTCTCCAAAGTAGGATTACACTCTATATTATTGTGAAAATTTCGTGTGGGCATTGGGGTTGGTTTATAAGTTTGTTGCGATGGCAATTTTTAAGTTGTGGATGTAGGAGTTGGACGATATTGATTGTTGGGTCTCAAGGTTGGACTGAATGCCCGTCGATTGGTTGGATGATTTTGTCTTTGAAAAATGGGTTTCACGTTACTAAAATTTCTAGGTCCGAAATTGTTTTGATTAAAGGATTGAGGGAATGGGTGATTAAAATTTGGGTTTATATTCGGATTATGATTAGGTTGTGGGTTGTGAGGTGGTTGAGGATTTTGTTGAGTAGGGCGATTGGTTGTTGATTATTTCTTTGATAATCACGAAGATAAGTGGTAGATTTGAGATAAGACAAATATTGCTGTTTCTGATTGTGGTTATCTAAAGCTATGCATTTTTGAAATGCTTCATCCAGAGAGTTTAATTCAAAATGTGATAAAGATCACAATAGGGATTATATTATTTATGCCAGCGCAAAAAGTTGGAGGGCTTGATTTCGGAAAAACGAAGCTTTAAACTCAATTGCATGAGGGTTATTTTCGTGCAAAGAAACGTGCTGTAAAAGATCGTTAAGTGCTAAAGTTATTCGATTATAATAATCATCATGAGATTCTGAACGTTTTTGTACTGTTGTTGTTAATTGTGTTAATAAATTTTTTTCGATGCGACGATTGCCATATTGTTTAAGTAAAAGGGGCTTAACGTCTACCCAAGCAGTTTTATTATGTAAATTTAAGAAATCACGGGCCTCATTTTTGATTTTTGAAACGATATGAGTGTTAACTTTATACGGGGGGTGAAGAGGTACCATATCTCAGGAATTAATAGTCCGGGAGCTTTGGGATGATTTACTAGATGATGATTTCCGAGGTAATTTCATATCAATACGACAGGTAAGGTAAGTAAATTAAAAATACGTTTAAACGTAATGAAAAGTGAGAAAAATAGCAAATTACGAAAAGCTCTAGCAGATTTTTATTTATTTCATAACATGCTTGATCACGGAAATTTTTAATAACCAATACCTACCTTCTTCTTTCAAATAACATGTTAGTAATTATTCTTTTGGATATAACTCCGAAACTAATGAAGATATCGTATTTTTTGTTGTCAATTTAATCTACTTTTCGATTATAATAGAATAAATATGTCATTGCACTTAAAATTTCAGAGAAAATTGTAATAAAAGGGAAATTTTTCAAATTACGCCCTCTAGCGGTGACCACGAAATTCAAAATGACCTTACTGGACAATCATTCGATAGAAGAAGAAACGCTCTCTTCAACAAGCCCAAATTCGATCAATTCGGTTAAGTCAAACCGGAGTTAGCAGCATTTTTTCAAGTCAAGGTTTATCCGCCCGTTTCACCGTTGTTTTAAGATCTAGAGCAAAAAATCATTAACAAAAATTGTTAGAAATTTGCTGAAGAGTGCAATAAGATTATTTTTGGTATACCTTTATTAGTAACTTTTTTGAGAAATTTCATTTTTCAAATTTACTGTTTGGAATACGCCCCCTAGCGGCCGACCTAGGAGCTTAAAAATATTTTCCAGCAATTTTTCGTGACCACATTACTTAAGAAGATTTTTTTCTCAAAGCTCCAGGACTATTAATTCCCGAAATATGGTACATCTTTACCCTTAATGAAACACCCTGTATAGTTGGGTTGCATCAGCACCTTGTTGAGTCAAAAAACATTTAAATTTTCTACTGAATTAACACACGTGGACAGATTGTCTCCTGGTTTATATTCTGGAAGAGAATTGCAGACGTTATTAATGTAAGAATTTGTTAGTAATTTTTTGAGGTTTAAAGGTTGAGGGTTGAGAAATTAAATTTTGAGAGGTAATTTCCGGTTAATGTTTAGAATATGGTTTGAAACGAGGTTTTCGTTTAGGAGCTTTTGGAGTAATAGAAAAATCAGCCACATCTTCTAATAATGAACCTTTGGGATAATCAGAACTCATGAGAAAAAGAAAGTGAACTTATAGGACAAGAAAAACCACTCTGGACATCCTCGCCGTACGGTTCCCCAAATTTCTGCACAGGTTTCTTCTCCCACGTCTTTGATAAGTGCCAAATCGTTGAGACGAACCGATGATCCTCCTTTGGATGTCGTGCAGTTATCCTGGTCGCAGCGCCACTTATAGATGGAGATGGAGATTCTTCTTTTTTAAAAAGCTTTATTGAACACAGGTACAAACTATATTAAACTATCAATTGATTTCGCGGTATTTATATAATTTGGAAGTGCGATGTGCTACAAGAAATAAATGATGATTATGCTGATCCATGGTTTCGTCGGGTCGGTGTACTGTGGGGTCGATGAACATAACTAGCGATAATAAACTTAATCCATTCGAAAAAATAAAAGCAGGTCACATAATTCAGGGTAAAGGCCTCCTACCACAGGTAGGCCGCACGCTAAAGCAGCACCACTTTTTGTTTAACCAAGTTTTATACATGTAGCGCGCCTATAACGGTGGACTTTTGCACAATGCAACCCTTTTTGCAAAATATATACAGGGTGAATCAGTTTTTTGTAGCAGGACTTTAACAGATGATAGATCTTCAAAAAATAACGGCACTTTTTCGTATAGACTATATCTTTTTAAGGCCTTAGAAAAAAGTTACAGGGTGTTAAAGTTGGAAAAAATATGCGGACTTTATTGAATATTTACCAAACTAGTTGAGATATTTAAGTCATATTTGGTATACGCTATAACGGCAAGGGTTAGCATAAAACCTGTTAATATCGAACATCTTGCACAACCAGTGGCGAAGAAATGGGTAATTGGTAAAATTATTTTTAGAAAAAAAAATGAATCACCTTGTATTTTAACAAAAGGTATTGGATTTTTTATGTAGATTTTAATTGCAGACAAAAATGTCCTCTTGGTATTTGTTCGCATGTGGTATAGTTTAATGGCAAATTTCATTTTTTTGTATTATTTCGGGGTATTTCTGAAAAATTATCTAAAAAATTTGCTCCATAAGTCACACTTAAAGTAGAAAAAACGTGTTTCTTACTTTAAATGAAGTAACTTTTTCCAATAAACTAACCCATTCAAGGTTTTACTTTTCAAGATACAGAGCGTAACCTTAATTGTATCTTCCTTAAATGTTTTAGACCCTGTAGCTTCAAAAGTATAGCCTTAAATAGGTAAGTTTATTGGAAAAAGTTACTTTATTTAATGTATCAAACACATTATTTCTACTTTAAGTGTTACTTATGGAGCAAATTTTGTAGATAATTTTCAGAAATACCCCGAATTAATAAAAAAAAAATTAAATTTGCCGTTAAACTAGAACACATGCGAACAAATACCAAGAGGACATTTTTGTCTGCAATTAAAATCTACATAAAAAATGCAATACCTTTTGTTAAAATACAAGGTGATTCATTTTTTTTTCTAAAAATAATTTTACCAATTACCCACTTCTCCGCCACTGGTTGTGCAAGATGTTTGATATTAACAGGTTTTATGCTATCCCTTGCCGTTATAGCGTATACCAAATATGACTTAAATATCTCAACTAGTTTGGTAAATATCCACTAAAGTTCACATATTTCTTACAATTTTAACACCCTGTAACTTTTTTATACGGCCTTAAAATGATATAATTTATAGAAGAAAGTGCGGTTATTTTTTGAAGGTCTATGACCTGTTAAAGTCCTGCTACAAAAAACTGATTCACCCTGTATTTAAAAGTCGACAAGATCCTTTTCAGAATCGGAAGATTCGTCTTCTCTTAGGTTAAGAATTAACGGTTCAATCTACACGGTTTCATCAATTTATTCATCCAAATACCACATTTTCTTTTCTTCGTCCAGATCACGTCGAATGACATTTTGCCAGTTATCAGGTGTGATTCCTTCCAGAAGCGTTTTTTCTCGCCTTTCATTTGCGCCCAAATAAGCTGGATTGGATTTAATTGGAATTTGTAGGGGAGCAATCGAAGCAAGGTGATATTTCGTTCCGTTGCCAGTTCTTCAACTACGCACTCATCAACTGCGTGAGTACTTCTTATATTGTAGCTTATTCTGTTTAACAATTCTCAGAAGTTAGCTTTTTAGCATACTATCTTTGCAAGTCAAGTTCTTGCATTTCAACCATTCAATGATGTTTTATTTCTTACAAAGGGAGCCTTCCTACCACCCTAGAGTGATATACGGTGCATTATCTAGAACTATAATCGATTCAGGTTGTATGTGTTGAATCATCTGTTGAAAATATTCTTCGAATACGTCGGCCGTCATCTCCTCATAGTAGTCTCTTGTCGATTTGGGTTCAAAATTCTAATAAACCTCCATTAAGAAATGCGTTGTTAATTCCAATTTGCTTAATGATAAATCTGCGGCCTTTTCCAGCGGGGAGTTGCAATCCAGGAGACCAACCTTCCATAATAGTATATTATGTACAAAGGAGCTAAAGTGCGTCTTTTAATCCCGAGAGTGAAGATTGTTGCCGAGCGTAAGAAAGGGCAACAATCACTCGAGGAATTATTAAGAGTTACTTTAGTTTTTGCACAGCAGGAACTAAAATTTAAAAATTCACAATACATTATGTCAAAAGAAACATTCGACATTACCAATTTACTACTTTGAACCGTTGTTGCGAGGAAACTGTTTGAGATAGATCAAAATGAATTTTACATTTCTTAGATTTTCAAGGGCTATAACTAATGGTGCTGGTACCATGGTGCCAAAATTGGTAACAAAAGTTGGTATCCTGGTACCAATCATCAGTTACACCACAGGATAGCTCTTGAAAAGTTAAGATAGGAATGTGAAATTCATTTTGTTATCAACGTGTCTCGATATCTAGAACAATTGAAGAAACGTTGGAAATTCAACTACAGCGTCAACATTGAACATCAGTAAATAACCTAATTCACTCAGATTCCGATGTTAACAAACTTATCAATATTTCGAATTGCATTAATATTACTGTTAATATTAATATTAATCAAAACTTTATTCTGAATTTATTTTTATAGCACTTTATCTACTGCATTTCGTTACTGTTCATTTAATTAATTTTATTGAATAAAATACATAGTTGTTCATAGTTTCTATTGTTTTTGTTACTTTTAATCCCAAGGGCACCTAACAGGAGCCAGGGACTTAGTCGAAAAAAACGAAAATTTCATGCAGATTACTTTAGCCAGCAATATACAGAAAGTGTGCTGAATCACATTCTGTTATGAAATATACGGGTGTCCAACTTTAAAACTGTACAAATCCGTAAAATCTTCATTTTTTGAGATAATCGCCTAAACTTTTTTTTTGTTTGAAAGGCCTTCAAAACCGCTTCCTTTGACCTTCCTGCCATTTTCAAAATGCATATCCAGGGCCGGCAGCGATTTTTTTAAACCCCGATTTTCACGAAACTATTTAGCGATTTTTCTATTTAAAATCTGACCCCACAGCGTTAATCAGAACACCCCAAAACCCCTATATACCAAATTTGAATAAAAAATATACAAGGAGTTCCATTCTGCAGGGTGTCAAAGTTGAGCAAAATAGGAATTTTAAAGGCATCTGGCGAGTGAAGTGTGCCATGGAATCCCCTCAAAACGGCTGAATGGCCAACAGGACTCGATACAAAATTTTCGATACAAAAATGTACATTGTATTTTTCTCTGGGCCATCTCAAAATGCTGAATTTTTATTAAACTTTGTACTGGTCAAGGGTACTCTGGAATTATTGAAAAAATATTAATAAACACAAGTCATTTATTTTCTACAAAATGCCAACCAACAAATAAAAAAAAATTAAATTATTGGACCTTACTGAACAAAGATTTGACCTAAACATACATTGAAAGTTAAAAGCTTGTAAAAATACAGTCAGTCCATATCAGTTAAGGGGGGGCTCGCCATTGTATGTTTGGTTGCCTGTATCAATGTATTTTTATTTCCAACTAGCTGGAAAAAGTAGCGAATTTCAAAGGATTACAAAAAACACGGGTATTTTTAAAATATCCATAGATACTAATGACACTAGTTTAAAAGTTATGGGCGAGATTTTTTTTTGAATTTCCAACTTTATGCCGGCATAAATTCGTCTATTTTGTCTCTTGAGCCGGAATTTTACCTTCGTTAAGATTGGCATAGGTTTCGGAATATGCTCGGAACGAAAACACGGTAATAAATATTGTAATTATCCAGTCTTGTTGTAAATAAAAAACATAGGCAAAATACCCCTTAAATTATGCAGCGGGAATGCAAAAGTGTGGCTATTATTTATCAGATGGCGCGAAAAACAGACGATCGATGAACGGTTGACGCTGTTGTTACAGGTCCAGTTTAATAATTACATATATTATGTTCATATGATCAATTTTACGTTTTGGCGATATAATATTTAATCAACTAAGCTGTCTGATTACTTTTTTATGTTTTTGTATTACTTCCATATTATTATATACTATGAATTCCGAATTTTTAATATTAAAATAATATAAAACTTCAAAAGGTATATTCGGGAGACCCTCGTATCTCAAAGACTCCGATCTGTGATTTTAACCCCTCTCTTTTTAGCAATGGTTCATTGATTTTTAGCTTGAAAGGTACACGGCGGCACTAAAAACTGCTTTAGTTGACTTTGCATTATTTATACATACGTGTGGGTTGGGTACTGGTATGTTCTTATAGTTATGTCGCCGTTATGTATTTTTCGTGAGGAAAACAATCGTTAGCATATAAACTGACATTAGGGGAGGATTCATGTCTATGTCTCTATAATATGTATAGGTATGTCGAAAATTATCTATACCGGGTGTTCCACTTTAATAAATGCAGCTATTATAAATATCTCAAAAACGAAAATCACAAAAAAATCACATAAAAGTTGAAGCATATTATGAGGTGCAATGTAAGACGCACGTTTTCACTTTTGTAGGCAGACGACGTTTTCAAGGTCACTTGAATGTCTACTGTCTTTTTTACTGTTAAAGGCATATCTTTAGTTAAAGAATGTGATTTGGCACATTTTCTGTAGGACTGTAGGTATAGTATTGCGCTGGTATTGCTGGCTTAAAAGTTCTACAAAATTATGTTTAGTTTTTTCAATGAAATGAAACATGGTCTTTTATGTGTACATAAGGTGTTTCTTCGTTTGCATTAACACTACATTCAAACACACATTTTAAGTAACGCAATAATTAAGATAAATACATATCTCGAAAATAAAAAATGAAAAAGAAAACGATATATTGATGCGAAAGAACATCTTCTGTACCTATATGTTAAACATCTACAGTGTGACCTCCGTTAAGGAGTTACCACCCTGGTAAAATATCTTTATTTGTTTACCGATTTTGATAAACTTTTTTTTGTTAGGTTCAAAAAGCACATTAAACAATGTGTGTAACTTTACTTTTGGGCTGTAATCACGGCCACTTGTCAACACATGGGCTCAATTTCAAAAAGTAATATTATTTGTTTAATAATATTTTTATTAGGTACAGGGTGTCCGCCTGAAGGTGACAGGAACATTCGCTTTAACCATTCCGTATTTTTTGGGACAAATTAATGATTTAAAAACCAGTTTGTTGCAGTTTTTTCCAAACAATGTAATGTCGTTTGGAAAAAAACAATCGAACGTCAAACAAAAGTTATAACCAAAAAACCTTTTTGGAAAAAATGAAGATGGTGCAAAATGTATCTTTTTATTAATTTAAACATATTTTTTTTTATTAACTGATAATAATAGAACACATATATGCAGTTAACTTTGGGGTTACCTTTCGATTAAAAACGAGGAAAGATAACCGACTCAAACGTGGTCACGTGACTTTCGCTATCTGTCAAAAATTATATTTAAAAAATAAAATCCCTAAAAATTGGCTTATTTGTTACAATTTCAAAACGTTTAACTTGAAAAAGTCGTTTCTATTTTAATGTTACATAAGCGCCTATTTCCTATTTATAAAATTTCTTAAAATTTAAAAAAGTCATTACTTCGTAAAAACTATTTTATATCACTAGCTATACAACATAATATACGAGTATCATTCTATAATTTTATTAACTTTTTATTATTACTAAAAAAATATCGATACGAATATGTCTTTTTCAAAAGAAAATTATATTAACGCTTTAAAATTCTATTATGTTTGACACAAAGTTGATGTACCGGCAAGCATTTAGGTAGTACCATAGAAAAATCTACGTAAATTCTTCTATTGTAGTACCTATAAATTTATTTACATTACATTTTCCATTACTCTAAATGTATGCCAAAATAATACATATATTAAGATATCAGTAAATAGTAGGTATTTCAAAACACGGGTATTTTTAAAATATCCATAGATACTAATGACACTAGTTTAAAAGTTATGGGCGAGATTTTTTTTTGAATTTCAAACTTTATGCCGGCATAAATTCGTCTATTTTGTCTCTTGAGCCGGAATTTTACCTTCGTTAAGATTGGCATAGGTTTCGGAATATGCTCGGAACGAAAACACGGTAATAAATATTGTAATTATCCAGTCTTGTTGTAAATAAAAAACATAGGCAAAATACCCCTTAAATTATGCAGCGGGAATGCAAAAGTGTGGCTATTATTTATCAGATGGCGCGAGTTATATCAACGCCAACTAGAAAACACTTGTTAAACAAGCAGTTCTTGTAATAATTGTAATGTAACACCTTTGTCAGCAGTAATGTTACTTTTTATGTTTTCACCCGTTCTTGTGTATTCAGTCTCGACATAGCCATTTCACGGTTCACATCTATTGTAGATTGTACCTTTTGAGAAAAATAAATCTTTTTAAAAACCAGTATCTGCGTTCACTGAATTTAAGTGGCGCAGTCGTACGGATTTTTCGTCGGAATCAATATCGATAACCGGTGCGTTTCAACGCTTTACGAAAAAAAAAAGTAACCTGTCGTGTACGAAGTTGTTTTCGGGCTTGGACTTTTTCGGACTCCAACGTGGACATCCGTGAGCACCAACACCTACCAGAAGAACTTCAGGCACTAGATGGAAACAGAAAGGACGTGGATACTGTGAGTTAGTTTTTCTCTTTCATGTCAGACTCCTCTTTGTCCCGTAACGATTCCTTTTGTGAAAACGATTACTCCGGCACTGAGTTAGGCTTAGTTTCTGAATTACTTGAAAATTTATCGATCGAATCTGATCAAATAAAATTAAAACAATCACAAATTAATTCAGTTTTTGAAAGTAGTGTTAAAATGGCACCAGCCTTAGATATTAAAAATATTAGTGTTATTCCATTGTTCGATGGAAACCCAAATAAGTTACATCGATTTATTTCCTCAGCAGAATCAATTTTAGTGTACTATTTTGACGCAGTGAACCTTCAAAATTTTCAAAATACTTTACTTTTAAATGGAATTTTAAACAAACTAGAGGGTAGAGCAGAGGAAGTTGTCGCTATTAATGGTTGTAAAACTTGGGACGATATAAAAAATACTCTCATTTTGAATTTTGGCGATCAAAGAGACGAAAATTGTCTAAATCAAGACCTTGTAAACTTAAGACAGAAACCTAACGAATCTCCTTACCAATTTCACGAAAAAGTTATGCATTTATTAAATACCATTTGTAACCATATAGATCTAAAATGTGATGAGGCAAGTCGACCGTCTAAACGCGATTTTTTCACAAAACAAGCATTAAAAACTTTTCTAGCAGGTTTAAGAGAACCCCTGGGACCTATAATTCGTGCTATGAGACCTACTACTCTAGCATCCGCTTTACAATTTATTACAGAAGAAGAAAATATAAAATATTATCAAAAATCTAATACACCCCAAACTCAAATTTTAAGAAAACCTACTCCTGCCCAATATTTTCCACCACAACACAACATCGCTACTCTTTACCCCAAAATCAACCCCAAATAATGCAAAGATCGAACTGGACACAACCCCGACAATTTAATTCTCAATTTCCTCGCGGACCTATATCCAATATCCAAAGAAACCCAAATCCTCCTTCACAGAGATATCCCACAAACTCACAAGTATTTGGAAGACCCCAAAACCAATTTAAACCTACCAATAAACCACCCACTAACAGACCTACACCAATGTCTGGAATTAATCAAACTATTCCAAAACCAAATTCTAATATTCGACCAAATTCTTACTTCCAAAATTACGGACAAAAACCCAATTTCGCATCTGAAGAACTATTTAATACCGAACATACCGATGAACTTGACTATGACAATCAATCTGATCTAAACCAGTATGAACCCTATAATGACACAATAATTGAAACCGAAAATAACGAACAGTTCTATGAACCGCACACCGAGCAAGACGCAAATTTTCAACACGCTCAAAATTACGAACTAGAAACGTAATAGAATTGCACTATTTCCCTGACAAAAAAATATTACCCTATATTTGTATCTCTAACCCCCCAATCAAACTTTTAATCGACACTGGTTCCACCAAATCTTTTATTAACCCGAATATTGCTTTTCAAAATTTTAAAAATTTTATACAGCATGATCCATTTATTGTATCTTCAGTTTTCCAAAGTTATTCTCAAAATTACTCCGCAAATATACCAAGTTTTCAAGAATTTAAATCAAATTTACCAATGAAATTTTATCTTTTCAATTTTCACAAAACCTTCCATGGATTAATTGGGATGGACAATATAAAATTAATACAAGCACTCTTAGATTTTAGAGACAATCGAAATCAGCTTATAACTGAAAATGCTATTTTACCACTTCGATATTACGAAACCAATCAATCACATTTTTACCATTTACAGTTAGAACCACATAGTATAACCCCTGTTAAATTACCCGTTAAAGAAGAATACGGACCTGTATTATTAAAATATCAGGAATTTCAAGGCGCAATTTTAAAAAGCTCTCTCTCTACAGCAAACGAAAACTTAGCGTGGGCTGAACTAGTTAATAATTCAGATGACGTTATCCAAATTACTTTGACCGACCCTGTACCTACATCAGAATTTGATTTAGACGAACATTTTATTTACTCAGCAGAAATTATTCCCAATGACACTTATTTAGAAAATTCAGACATAGAAAATTTAATTAGAACCTCTCACATGAATGAAGAAGAACGTAAACAAATTTTAAAAATTTGCAGAAAATATTCAGACATTTTTCATAGACCCGAATTACCTCTTACTTTTACGAACCAAATGAAACACAGCATAAGGACCAAAGACGAAATTCCCGTATACACCAAATCATATAGGTACCCGTATATACATAAACCCGAAGTACAGAGACAAATATCCTCGATGTTAGACCAAGGTATAATTAGACCAAGTAATTCACCCTGGTCATCCCCCACATGGATCGTCCCCAAAAAGGCCGACGCATCTGGACAGAAAAAGTGGCGAATAGTCGTCGACTATCGCAAATTAAACGAAAAAACTATCGATGACCGCTACCCTCTCCCTAACATTACAGACGTACTAGACAAACTTGGACGTTGTAACTACTTCACGACACTAGACTTGGCAAGTGGATTTCATCAAATTGAGATGAACCCTGCAGACATCCCTAAAACCGCTTTTAACGTAGAGAACGGGCATTACGAATACGTTCGAATGCCTATGGGCTTAAAAAACGCCCCTGCAACCTTTCAGAGGGTAATAGACAATATCCTCAGAGGGTTACAAAACGAGATATGCCTTGTATATCTCGACGATATCATAATCTTTTCCACTTCGCTTCAAGAACACTTAATAAATTTAACAAAAGTATTTCAACGCCTAAGAGAAACAAATTTCAAAATTCAGCTCGATAAATCGGAATTTTTACAAAAAGAAGTCGCGTATCTCGGACATGTTGTTACCCCAGAAGGAGTACGACCAAACCCAGACAAAATTATTGCTATAAAAAAATATCCCTTACCAAAAACAACAAAAGAGATAAAAGGATTTTTAGGTTTATTAGGTTACTACAGAAAATTTATTAAAGACTTCGCTCGTATCACTAAACCCTTCACTTTATGTTTAAAAAAGGATGCAAAAATCGAATTAACTCCCCAATATGTCAAATGCTTTGAAGACTGTAAAAATCTCTTAATGAATGAACCACTTTTACAATACCCCGACTTTACGAAACAGTTTAACTTGACCACTGATGCAAGTAACGTCGCGATCGGCGCTATCTTATCACAAGGACCTATCGGAAATGACAAACCTATTGCATACGCCTCTCGGACTCTAAATGAATCGGAACAAAATTACAGCACCATCGAAAAAGAGCTTTTAGCAATCGTATTTGCAACAAAATATTTCAGACCATATTTATTTGGACGCAAATTCAAAATTTTAACAGATCATAGACCTCTCGTGTTGCTTATGTCACTAAAAGAACCCAACTCACGACTAGTAAGATGGCGACTAAAACTTGAAGAATTTGACTATGAAATACAATACAAAAAAGGAAAGACAAACACAAACGCAGACGCACTTTCACGTGTAGAAATACACACCAAAGAAATTTTTAATTACATAGAAGAATTTAACAAATCTCTCGAAAAATCAAAAGAAAAAGAAACTGACAATTTTTCGACTACAGGAAACATTGACGAGCAACCAGACTTAAATGACGTGAACGAACCATCTACAAGCACAACCCATGTACAAAACGAACCCATCGACAAATAATGCACAAATTAATCAAGACCCAAATCAGGATCCTTCATCAGAAGAAACTATATCAGCCGAGGAAATCGACGATAACACGGTTCATACTAGCCATGAAAATCCAATACAAGAATTACCCTCGACTGACAGGTGTTTAAATTCTTTTGACCACCAAATTAAAATAAATCCAGGGATCCTTCCTTATAAACTTGGAACTGCCAAAGTTTACTCCCGAACCCATACCTTTATTCATTACATTGATCTTAACCCCATAAAAAATGAAATTGAACTCATTAAAAATCAGTACAGTGATATTTCCCTTGTTGCGAAAGATTTCTTTAAAAATGCTTTCGCCGTTGACCTAATTAATTTTGATAAAGCTTTAAAGTATCAGTTACATACAGCAGAAACAAAGTTCGACACACTCAATCCAGCTGGTAGAACAAAACGTGGTCTTATAAACGGATTAGGTTCCATAATAAAAACCATTACCGGAAATTTAGATGCAGACGATGCCTACTATTACGATCAAGCTATTAAGAATCTACAGGATAATCAAAAAATTGTTGTCAAAAAGTTAAACAAAGAAATCTCATTGACGACAAGAATTATCAATAATTTTAATAAAACAGTTTCATTAATTAAACATGATCAAGAACTTATAACAAAACGCTTAAATATCGTAATAGAAGATTTTGTTAATAAGTTTGAATCAGAATTCATAATTTATACAAAAATGAGAGATATTTTAGACCAAATTAATTTACTACTAAACGTGGTTTTACAGTTATTAAACGACATAGAAAATGCTGTGACATTTTCCCGACTAGGTAAAGTTCATAGTAGCATACTAAAAATTGATGATTTGCAACATATTATAAAAATTTTAGAAACTCTTTATTCACCTGAACAGTTAATTTTTCCCTTAAAAACAGACATTCATCGATATTACGATGTTCTAAATGTAGAATCTTACTATTCAGGATCGAAAATAATTTTCGTTGTTCACTTTCCAATCACTATGCCAGAATCGTTTTCATACTATCACTTATTTTCTATTCCAACACAAAATTCCACCACAATAATTCCTAAAAATACATATCTGATCATGAATGAGAATTTCTACCAATATGTATCACTTCCCTGCACCAACCTGCATCCCAAATTCTACTGTCCCGAAAACTCTCTCATCGAAGGAGCAGTTAAAGAAGATTGTTTATTCCAATTACTTCAACTGACGATTACGCCAAGGAACTGCCAGCTCACCCCTGTTCGAGTTAACGAAGAATTCGTACAAGAAATTGACAATTCACACTATATTGGAATTTTTCCCAATAAAACGAAAATCCAAACATTATGTGAAACTACCGACTTCATAACACTTCAAGGAAATTATCTCATCAATATCCCGACTGGATGCCAATTCCGACTGAAACATTATAACTTTATTAATGACAAATCCGTAAATCAGGGACAACCCTTGTTATTACCAGAAATCAAAATTGCAACAACCGAAAACCCCAGAAAATTACCAACACTAAAGCTACAAAATATTCGACTTGACGAAATACATAAGCTTCAAATGGACCAACAACGATTAACACCGGTAGAAGAATCACTAGATCCGCTGTCAACCAGTTTTTGGACATTACCAATTTATGGACTTATTCTGATTGCCTTATTGTACATTTTAATAATTCAAGTCAAGAAAAGAAGATGTACAGACGTAGCACCGGCCCAAGCGGAAGAAAATCCACAAGCCAACCCTCGGATATTTTTCAACCACTGAAAAATATACCTCGATTTGGGGATGGAGGAGTTATATCAACGCCAACTAGAAAACACTTGTTAAACAAGCAGTTCTTGTAATAATTGTAATGTAACACCTTTGTCAGCAGTAATGTTACTTTTTATGTTTTCACCCGTTCTTGTGTATTCAGTCTCGACATAGCCATTTCACGGTTCACATCTATTGTAGATTGTACCTTTTGAGAAAAATAAATCTTTTTAAAAACCAGTATCTGCGTTCACTGAATTTAAGTCGCGAAAAACAGACGATCGATGAACGGTTGACGCTGTTGTTACAGGTCCAGTTTAATAATTACATATATTATGTTCATATGATCAATTTTAAAAAATAAAATCCCTAAAAATTGGCTTATTTGTTACAATTTCAAAACGTTTAACTTGAAAAAGTCGTTTCTATTTTAATGTTACATAAGCGCCTATTTCCTATTTATAAAATTTCTTAAAATTTAAAAAAGTCATTACTTCGTAAAAACTATTTTATATCACTTGCTATACAACATAATATACGAGTATCATTCTATAATTTTATTAACTTTTTATTATTACTAAAAAAATATCGATACGAATATGTCTTTTTCAAAAGAAAATTATATTAACGCTTTAAAATTCTATTATGTTTGACACAAAGTTGATGTACCGGCAAGCATTTAGGTAGTACCATAGAAAAATCTACGTAAATTCTTCTATTGTAGTACCTATAAATTTATTTACATTACATTTTCCATTACTCTAAATGTATGCCAAAATAATACATATATTAAGATATCAGTAAATAGTAGGTATTTCAAAACACGGGTATTTTTAAAATATCCATAGATACTAATGACACTAGTTTAAAAGTTATGGGCGAGATTTTTTTTTGAATTTCAAACTTTATGCCGGCATAAATTCGTCTATTTTGTCTCTTGAGCCGGAATTTTACCTTCGTTAAGATTGGCATAGGTTTCGGAATATGCTCGGAACGAAAACACGGTAATAAATATTGTAATTATCCAGTCTTGTTGTAAATAAAAAACATAGGCAAAATACCCCTTAAATTATGCAGCGGGAATGCAAAAGTGTGGCTATTATTTATCAGATGGCGCGAAAAACAGACGATCGATGAACGGTTGACGCTGTTGTTACAGGTCCAGTTTAATAATTACATATATTATGTTCATATGATCAATTTAAAAAAATAAAATCCCTAAAAATTGGCTTATTTGTTACAATTTCAAAACGTTTAACTTGAAAAAGTCGTTTCTATTTTAATGTTACATAAGCGCCTATTTCCTATTTATAAAATTTCTTAAAATTTAAAAAAGTCATTACTTCGTAAAAACTATTTTATATCACTAGCTATACAACATAATATACGAGTATCATTCCATAATTTTATTAACTTTTTATTATTACTAAAAAAATATCGATACGAATATGTCTTTTTCAAAAGAAAATTAAATTAACGCTTTAAAATTCTATTATGTTTGACACAAAGTTGATGTACCGGCAAGCATTTAGGTAGTACCATAGAAGAATCTACGTAAATTCTTCTATTGTAGTACCTATAAATTTATTTACATTACATTTTCCATTACTCTAAGTGTATGCCGAAATAATACATATATTAAGATATCAGTAAATAGTAGGTATTTCACGTATCTAACAAAATTCACAACTTTACGTCAACTTTGGATCAAATACAACAGAATTTTAATTTCTTTCGGTTTATCAATATTAAGTACTGAATGAAAAGTTAATAGAATGATAAAAGATAAAACTATAGTGACATAAATTCTAAATGTCAGTTAGGGTAAGTATTGTGATCATTCATGCGATTTTGAGGGAGAATTATTATGTCATGACAGTAGATTTGACAGCCGGTAGGTAGTCCTCTTACTTAATATTTTACTCAACAATATTCTTAATAACTATGAAAAAATATAGAAAAATAAAGGAGCGTAAATATTCATATTATTATTTTGTGTTTAACAATTCACAGTTTCAATCCCAAAATACGCTAGGATGGGAGCGATGTGCTGTTATTTGTATAAAAAAGGGGGTCGGTCCGCCTGCCTCCCCCTAGACCCCTGGTTCCGACCAACGACCTTGCCGGGCAACAAAACAACTTATAAGGAACGGAAACTTATTTTAGCAAGGCGAAACATTACTTTTTATTCTCGCTCTGTACCAATGGCCGCTCTCCAACTCCAGCGCCATCTTACAGACACTTGCGAAATTTTTGCACTCCAGTACCCAATTTCTGTTTTAGCAACATTTATCATAGTTAGGAACACGGTCAAATGAAGGTCGTCGCGAGGTGATGACGTTTTATTTCCGTCCTTAAGGTGGCTGGTGTGCCACAACAGGAAACGCACAGTAAATATATCATCTTAGACTGTCTAGATGATATATTTTCTGTGCGTTTCCTGTTGTGGCACACCAGCCACCTTAACTGGTATGGACTTACTGACTGTATTTTTACAAGCTTTTAACTTTCAATGTATGTTTAGGTCAAATCTTGCAAGCTGAATTAGAACCACTTCCTGACATCCGATTGAGCTGAAATTTTGCATACACCTTAAGTTCCGGTGACAATACAATATACAATACTCAATATTGTAATACTTTCAAAATGGCCGTCGCCACAAGATGGCGGATGATGTATTTTTTGTCAACCCCCTTAATATGGGCATCAAATAAAAGGGCTTGAAGAATAGAAAACGATAGAGTTAGTGACATCACACCAAATTCAATATGGCCTCCCCTCTAAGATGTCGGATAATGTATTTTTTGTCAACCCCCTTAATATGGGAATCAGCTTGAAAAGTAGAAAACTATAGAGTTAGTGGCATCACACTAAATTCAATATGGGCGTCGCTCCAAGATGGCGGCTGATGTAGGTATTTTTTGTCAACCCCCTTAATATGGGTATCAAATGAAAGGGCTTGAAGAGTAGAAAACGACGAATTTAGGGACATCACATTCAATATGGCCGCCCCTCTAAGATGGCGGATAATGTATTTTTTTTGTCAACCCCCTTAATATGCGTATCAAGTGAAAGGGCTTAAAGAGTAGAAAACGATAAAGCTAGTGACATCACACTAAATTCAATATGGCCGCCGCTCCAACACGGCGGATTACATTTTCTTTTCCCTTAATATGGGCATTAAATAAAAAGGCTTGAAGAGTAGAACTAAAAAGTTGAAAATAAAATTAATAGTAAAAAAAATATTTTTAAAAACAAGCTTTTATTTAAATGCTCTGAAAAGAAGAAATAAACTTTATAATAAATCAAACCAAGGCAAACCCATAATTTTATTACATTATACAACTGTATATGATATAAAAGCTTGTCGCGAGATTTTCGTGGTAAATTTCTTTTATAGAAAAATACAATTTCTACTTATAATTACTTTCGTCAAGATATATATTATATGGTCGCGAGATTCTCGTGTGTAAATTTCTTTTATAGAAAAATACAATTACTTTCAAGATATATAATATATTCTCGCGACAAGCTTTTATATCATATACAGTTGTGTAATGTAACAAAATTATGGGTTTGCCTTGGTTTGATTTATTATAAAGTTTATTTTCTTCTTTTCAGACCATTTAAATAAAAGGTTGTTTTTAAAAATATTTTTTTACTATTAATTTTTTTAGATTTAATTCGCTTATAGTGTGTGGAGCGGTTTTGATATACTCGAGTTTTGACCTATATAAAGTTCCAAAAATTCAGTAATTTGAGATGGCACAGATAAGAACACTCTGTATATTTTGTATTGGACCTTTGTACACCAACACCTTGAGTGGTCCTATTGACTATTCAACTGTTTTAAGGGGATTTCATGGCACTCTTGACTTGGCAGATGCCTTTAAAATTCCTATTTTGCTCAACTTTGACACCCTGCAGAATGGAACTCCCAGTATATTTTTTATTAAAATTTGGTACATAGGGATTTTGGGTTATTCTGATTAATGCTGTGGGGTCAGATTTTAAATAAAAAAATCGCTAAACGGTTTTCGTAAAAATCGGGGGTATAAAAAATCGCAGACGGCCTTGGATTTGCATTTTGAAAATGGCAGGAAGGTCAAAAGGGGCGGTTTTTGAAGGCCTTTTAAACAAAAAAAAGTTTAGGCGATTATCTCCAAAAATGAAGATTTTACGGATTTGTACAGTTTTAAAGTTGCACACCCTGTATGTCTTTAACAGTAAAAAATACCGTTGACACTCAAGTGACCTTGAAAACGTCGTCTGCCAACAAGCGGAAACGTGCGTCTGATTGCCCCCTTCATATGCTACAACTTTTATCTGATTTTTGCGTTTTTCAATTTTGATATAGATATATTTAGCTGCATTTCCTAAAATGGAACAACCGGTATGGACAACTTTCGACAAATAGAGACATAGACATTATATGAATCCTTCCCTAATGTCCGTTTATATGCTAGCTGGTGTGTTTTCCTCGCAGGAAATACAAATACAATACGTCTGGCGACATCATTATTATGATCATAACTGTACCCAACCTTCACGTATAAATTCAAAATCAATTAAAGCAGTTTTTAGTGCCGCCGTGTACCTTTCAGTGTAAAAGCTAAAAATAGACAGGGGTTAAAATCACAGATCAGTCTCTGAGCTACGAGGGTCTCCCGAATATACCTTTCGAAGTTATACAAAGGCATAAAAAGTAATCCGACAGCTTAGTTGAGTAAATGTTATATGGCCAAAACGTAAAATTGATCATAATGAATATCAAAAATGGTAATTATTAAACTGACCTGTAACGACTGCGTCAACAGTTCATCAATCGCCATCTGATAAATAATAGCTACACTTTTGTATTCCGGGTGCTTAATTTTTTTGCTCATGGTTTTTTTACAATACAATAACATGACTGGATAATTACAATGTTTATTACCATGTATTCTTTACGAGGATCCAAACCTATGCCCATCTTAACGAAGGTAAAATTCCTGCTCAAGAGACAAAATACTTATTACGGCGTAAAGTTTTAAATTCAAAAAAATTTAACGACTACCTATAACTTCTAAACTAGTGTCCATTAGTGTCTACGAATATATTAAAAATATTCGTATTTTTTGTAAACCTTTCAAATGCCTTAGTATTTCGAGCTAGTTGTAAATAAAGTTACATTGATACAGGGGACCAAACATACAATTCCAACGCACCCTTAAATAGTTTAGATCAAACTTTTATGACGTTGGAGGAACTTTTTAACACCTACAGGGTGTCCCAGAAGTATTGGAAGATGTTTAAAGGACGCCGGTTAGTACCGGACAAAAAAAGACTAAAATGTTCTATAAATTTTTTTTTGTAAGACCCTTCTTTTCAGTACTTTTCGTGCTTTAAAGTTAAACCCTGAAGAAGGTTTTTCGGTAATATCTGCAAAACGGTGAAATCAATTTTAATTAAACTTGGACAGTATAATTCCCACTACCTAAGGACTGATAATATGAAATTATAGCAACATTTCAATCTTGTCTTGGAAACCAGGGGCGGACCACCCCTAGCATAAAATGCCGCTTAACTTTGATACGACCTCTTTTTTTAACTTGCAATTATTTATTTAAGTTCACCACCTAATTCAGAACAAAAAAGGTGCTCTCCATTCACAACGAAAAAATGAACGGTTTTCTAGAAAAAACACTTATGTACTAAAAATAATAGGTAGTAAAGCAAATCACTTTGATATTTTGATTGAAATGTTGCTACAATTTGATATTATCAGTCCTTATATACTGCCCAATTTTTTGTTCTTTCAACCTTCTTCGGGGTTTAATTTTAAAGCGCGAAAAGTTCCAAAAATAAAAAATTTATAGAATAATTTAGTCTTTTTTTGTCCGAACTAAACGTCCTTCAAATATCTCCCACTACTTCTGGGACACCCTGTATAATAAACGTGAAAATATGAAAACGACAGGTCGGGAAAATGACTCCCATTTTTACAAAATAATTGTAAATTTTTTAACTTCTATGTCCGGTCTTTAAGTTCCTAAGATTTTGCAAAATAATATGTTATCCGTAAATATTTACTCTATAAATTGTTTGATATGTGAAATATAAAATTAGGTAATATGTATTAATATTATTGGTCATTAATGATAAGATGCATAATATCTACACAAAGAAGCCAGATTACAAAAATTTTGAAATGGACCTATGACAAAGCAAAACATAAGTTTTTATAAATTTTCTAAAAAAAAAATTAATAGTTATTTATGTACCAAGGCACTGAAGTTCAACTTTTTATGACTCATGTGGAATTTAGTCGCCGAGGCCTCTGGCCGAGACAAATAAACCACATGAGTCATAAAAAGAACTTCAGTGCCGAGGTACATATTATATATTTTTTTAAAATCGGAAAAAAAAAATGTTTTGATTAGGCAAGAAAATAATAATAGGGTCCATGAACCGACTACGCGCGGCGTTGCTTGACTTTGACGATCGCTCTAGCTAGGTGAAGTATGACAAAGACACCGCGGCTTCGAACAGAAAAACCAAACTGCTGCTTGTTGTGCAGCCTCCACAGGGCCGGCTCAAGCTTTTGCGGGGCCGGGTGCTGCATGAAAATGCGGGGCTCCGACAAGGAATTATTTGAGTCATTACGAATAAATTGTTGTGTGACGTCACCACACCGCTAACTCTATTTTTGTTCGAATCAGATCGCAATTATTACACCACTAGAATTTTAAGAAAAATTACTTAAAATTAGTCTAGGAAATCCCAATATCTTCAGATTTACAGGTTGCAGTGCATATTTTCAAATTTAGAAATGGTTTCGGCCTCGCCCCTAAATACGCTACTGGACAGAGGCGCGGGGCCGGTCAAAACGCGGGGCCGCGTGCGCCGCACCGTTCGCACCCGTCTAGAGCCGGCCCTGAGCCTCCATAATAAATCTATTGATATTCAAACCTACTAAAATATTTATACTGATAGATTGCGCTGCTATAGGTAACAATTTAACAATGTGTACGAATAGTTAAATGGGCCTTTATTGGCCGGGTTTTGAATATTTGGTCACTTTTGACGAGCGATTGCTCCGCGTCTGACGTTTGATGTTTACATCTCGCCAAGGCCTACTTATTGAAAAAATCGTACAATATTGGGTTACTTCAGTGCCGATTTCTGAGCTTTTAATGACGATTTTGGGACACTTTACTGCCGATTTCAAGAAAAATATATAATATAATAATAACTTTAACCACCCTTTCTTAATTTACCTAAGAAAAGACCGTGTGCTATTTTGGATATAACCCCATCCCTTAAAATAGAAAAACTTCTAAGGAAATTCGTTTATAAATGATGTGCCGGTACCTTAGATTAGGCTTAACTAAAACCACAAATACCCTCTAACCTGATTGATGGCTTTTTTGTTACCTTCCGAGACAAGAATTAGTTCGAGATTTATGTATGTATTCAAATTTGGACAATTTCTTTATACAGAAAAGCGTTTGAACAGTATAATTTTCTGGTAAAAGAAATTGAAGGGCGACGTCGCGTCGTCTCAAAAATGAAGGATTTTAATTATTATTCTTGGACGAAAAACGGGAAGCGCATTTACATTTTATTGGTATCCTTCTATCAGCGATAATAAATTAAAATTAATTTCAAATTTCGTGAGAGGCTCAGCTTTCTTTGATATATTCCAGAAGAAAAGTTTCCATAAAACTCGAAGGCAAGCAAGACTAAAAAAATACCACACCAAGTAAATACAATGGACACAATTAGGTTGTGTTTAAATAATAACATCTGTGTTAAACTAAGTGAGAGAAGATAAAAATTATTAAAACTGAGACACTTTTGAATTGCCAAAAATACCAACCTTGTTATTTTTCAAATATCAACTGTCGTAATTTTCGCAAGGCATCAGTTGCAAAAACTTTTGATACATTGTGGGAGCCAGTCTATACTACACTACGAGTGCTAGGGCAACAACTGTGCGTTGTGCGCCTATCTGGGACGAGACAACTCGGGAATTGTTCTTTATACTTCCCACGACCTGTTAATAACCTAATATCATAATAGTATTCGTTACTGTTGCATTGCCACACAATGTTGCACCCGCACTTAATTTATAAAAAAATGGCTGCTGTGACGTCATCGATATTATTTTCCCAGAACCATACCAGTTTTTCTCTATATGTTATGGAAAGTCCTTAGGGAATGATTTTCTGTATCTTTTATCGTTCAAAATATACAGGGTCAAATATGTAAAAAACATGGAGTTTTTTCTAATCATTTTTCGAAATCTAGATAGCTATGGAAACAACTGATAGTCAGAAATTATTTAAAAGTATGTTAGGGTGCCTTGCGCACCTTTAAATTTATTCAACTGAAATATTTTTTAAATTTCTGAATTGTGCGCAAGGTACCCTAACATACTCTTAAATAATTTCTGACTATCAATTGTTTCCATAGCTATCTAGATTTCGAAAAAGATTAGAAAAAATTCCATGTTTTTTTACATATTTGACCCTGTATATTTTGAACGATAAAATATACAGAAAATCTTTCCCTACAAAAGTTGTTGAGAATAATAAGGACTTTCAATATATGGAGAAAAACTGGTATGTTTCTGGGAAAATAATATCGCTGACGTCACAGCGGCCATTTTCCCAAACATCAAAAGCTAATTTTCGGTCAAAATTGGAGTATGTTCCATTCAAGAACCCCTTTTCGAAATTTTGTTTTGAGTTTTCGTGTTCCCGCTGTAGGCCTGTTAGAATAGGTGTTCTTCGTATACCGAGTGTTTCCCTTATGACTTTAGCACCCTTAGACCTTCTGCATTTTTTAACCGATCGGGACGAAATTTGTATGAGAGGTATGAGGTGTTATTAATAATTGTATACTGTTACCAAAATATTGGTCGCCAACTCCAAGATTAAAAACACTTATGACAACATAATCCAGGCCGATAATACAAAAATCATACCATGAAATTTTTATCATAAAAGGTTTCCTCGATTAAAATTCCTAAATTGGAAGTTTTATTGAAACAAAAAAAGTAATTATATGGGAAATTACATAATTTTAATCAATCCTGAAACACCTACAAATAAAAAAGTGGGATTTATTTTCAGTGTTTTATAACTTGACAAGGGTAAAAATAGAATTATAGGTCAAAGTAACTCTAGCAATTCCGTTGTCTTTGGATAACGAGGTAAAATTTACTTTCTGAAGAGATGTGGGTAAGAAATAATAATAATAATAACAACCCTAACCCTCACAATACTAGAAACTATATAGGAAGAACCCCAGAAGCAACCACATGCTTGTGCGGGAGAGGGGTGGCATTTACTATTATTTAGGCTTAATTGTTATTTGCAGCTACGGCTGTCTTTTTCCCGAAAGAACTAGGATAGCATTTGTTAAAGTACTACGGAAAACCGTAGTAAGACATTTAGTAAATCACCCAAATAAAGTGTATATATTAGGAAGCAATACCGTGAATCTACATTTTGCCCAGCGCTTTTGGCCATCAGCGGCATTTTTATAATAAAGACATGTATTCATGCTCTGCCCCGACCTCGAATCGATCATGCAGTACAAATAGTTCGGCGACGCAACGAACGTCGCCACCGCGGGCCCTGAAATCAGTTACGGACACGGTCCGGAATGGAAAACTTCACGCTCAGTATTTCGTCACTTTTGAACTGCGAAATAGAACTGCATTGTTTATAAGTAAACGAAACCCGAGCATGAAGGGTGGTTTAGTTTTGAACCGTCCGCTGTTAGGCGTGAGGAGTTTTGATCTGCCGGGATCGAGGTGTTGGTGTTGAATGAAAATCATGCAATACGTCACAGTAGGCCTGGTCTACACAGGCAAACTATGTACAGGGTGTTCCCGTATATTTTGACCCAGCCCCTAGAGCCTTTATTTTTCGAGTTATAAAAAAAATACTTAAATGAAAGTTTTAGGGTAACAAGGTGTATTGTACCAAAAATAATGGATTGACAGGAACGCTCTTTTCTAAGTTGACATCTTTTTCCATGGCAACCTTGATTAAGTATAAAGATGGTATTTATATGCAATTTGGAATATCATGCGAATGCTTAGAGCAAACATATAACATATTTAGGGGTGGGTCAAAATATACGGGAACACCCTGTACAGAGTTAAATGAGCACTGGTTGTTATTTTCGGTATTTGGATACGATTTCATGTTTTTTGTATGGAAAATGTCAAAAAATAGTTGAAAAAAAAAACACATTTTTCGGAAAAATTTGATGGAGAATTTGATTACGGGATATTAGTAATGAGTATATAGCTAGGGAGTGACAAAAAAATGTCGGTTATTATTTCTGACTTCCGGTTTGATAGGAAGAAAGCACTACTTCGTCAGTTTTTGACGTGTGTATTCTGGTTTGATGCACCCTGTGTATTCTGTTTTTTCTAGATCCTTTTTGCTCTCCTAATTCCAACGAAATATAGTTTTATATAGTAATCTTAAATAATATATTTTAGAGTCAGAGAGTTGCGGTTTTCGGGACACTGGTCTACTTTGTCATAAACAGAAAGGCCCCGTAAACAAACTGGGTGCTTTTAAGACGAAAAAGCGATTGCAATCGCTTGCAAGCGGATTGATGTTTGCGCACTTTGAACGGTTTCGCTGGATTTCAGCGGATTGCAAAATTAGCGAATTATTAATTATTATTAACATTCAGCAATTGCGACTGCTATAAGCGGTTTATTCTAACCTTACTTTGTTGTGTCAGTTCCCTTTACTGGCTTTATTTATGTTATTTTGGTGTGGTGAAAGCCATTGTAAAATTTCGATTTCGTGATTTATTTTTTGAGGCTTTGTTTGAGCTTATTTTATTTTTATATCTCGACATAGCAACCAATATTCATGGCCTCCTTAGTTTTTAGATACACGGTGATATTTAAAATTTGCATTTGTATCCCTGTACATCGCTAGAAGATAAAAACTCTGACTCTTTTCGCCCGTTTTAAGAGAGAGTTTACCATATTTGAGTAAATTTATCAAACAATGAAATGCGCTTTTAGGTTATTTTTAGAAATAACTGTATACAACTATGTATCGTTGGAATTGAGAGAATAAAAGCATACATATACAGGCTGTATCGGTCATCAGTACATTAATTTTAACAACGTAATCGGGGGCCCTCATAAAGCCAAAAAACCCAAAAAACTGTTACTCGATGTTTAGAAAATGGGGCAAACCAACCTTAGCCCATGCGTAGTGTAACGCCGCTGGATTCTCACTGAAAACGCATGGCAAGGGAGTCTCCCCTCTCCCTAGGTGATGGAGGGGAACAACGTAGATTGCATGGGAAAGGAAATTCCGCGATGTTGTCTCGTTTCAAAGTGAAATAAAAATGCTTTTAGAATTAGGTATGTACATTTGTTTCCTGTCGGTAGGTTTGATTATTGTTTTCTCTATGCACGCACACAAATAATGTAACGAAAAAATCCTTTTTATTGCTTTGACGATATTTTAAGTAGCGGAAATTTAAGGAATGCTAGCAAAACGAACTTCAACAGAATAAGGAAAAACCCGTAAAGTAAGTATTGTTTTATTCGGGCAGCTATGCCCAGATAGATTTTATTAGTAAATAATAATAGGCAATGGGGGCTTTGTTCATTATGCTGATAGAAAAACAAACATAAACATGCGTCGTGTAGGTCAAGATTGAATTTAAAACAAGCAGTCACAGAAGAATTGCAATGTGCAACACATTCGAATCCAACGTACTCGTATCCCTGTATTTTCTTAGTTGAGTAAATGGGCTTCGAAAAAAGTATTATTACAATCGTGCGATTTTTTCAAACGCCGAACAGGACGTTTGTTAGTTATAGCACCGGTGAAAACGGCCTCTGTTTTCAAAATAACGTACTTTTTCCCATTAGAAACAGCATTTTAGTTTTAAAACGCATGTGGCATTTCGAAATTCTACTGCGAATATTCATATACAAATTACTTTGAAGGGAACGGGGAGAACGCTGACCCGCTGACGGCGCTGACCCAAAGACGACTGCATCGCTCAGCGAGCAGTGTTGCCGTTGCCACTCTAGGATAAAGACCGTCCCACGCGCAGATATTAAATATATCATTTTTTTAAAATTTTTAACAACGAATAATATATATATTTTTTTAAATATATTACATTATTTATAAATACATCAGTGAAAAAAATCACCAAAAATAAGGATATTTAAAGAAGTGTGTAAATCACCAAATCCAGAAAATTTTCAGAAGACCTGACAACATTGTGCAGCCCCGTGAGATTAAGAGGTGGAGCGCGGACTCATTTCGCGCACATATTATTTAGGAGCACGGTCACCTATAGCGAGTGTGGCGTGGGCGTGGTATGTAACCTGTCGGCTGGTACTAACGAAGTTATTAGGTATTAGGGGAATGTTTGTAGAATGCAACAATCAATTCGCGAACGTTCGTCCGCCTAGTTCAAAAGGTTCGAAACATTGGGTCTGGGGAAGTTCGTCGAGATGGAACGTCACATCGTACCGAAGACGACTTAACACGTCAAAGCTGGTCTAAATTTGGTGGAAAATGGGCCCGAAATTAGCACACGGATAGTTTCGAGGAGACTACTACTAGTTACCACACGATGGCTTGGCGAATACTTAAGGGGAAATCCCTTCATCCTTACCACATTCAGAAGGTTCACGCATTGGAACCAGGCGATTTCCCTGTTCGATAAGAATTTTGCAACTGGTGTTTAAATCAGTCGGTAGCAGATCTTTTTCCAGAAAAATTCCGTGGAGCGGCGAATCCTGTTTCAAACGATGTGGCATTTTTAACATGTAGGTACTTGTATTATTTTTAATATTTTTAAATATTTGACAAGTTATGAATATCTTTTGTTTTCTTTAAAAGTGGCATTAGTTAGTGTTTATTATTATTACAGTAAGGGAAGAGGTACAAACAATTAATTTTCCAACAATATTAAGTTATTTTGGAATGTCACAAATTACAATTTCCATTTACTTAAGTACCGTATTATTTAAATATTTTCAAAAACCTAACTATCTTTATATTTAGTTTTAAATTTTAAAACTTGTGCGGTGAAATAACAAGTATTTTGTTCGTATTTCCGTAAAAAAGACAACGCAGTGTAATAGATCGCGGGTGGATCGGGTAAAAAACAGTGCGAACCTATTGCTTTTTGTGACTTTCGAGGATATTTGGATAATAAACACAAGAAAGGAATACGACATCTGCAAGGAAAACTATCGATGCATCACAAAGGAGTTTTATTGCATGGTATTCGCTAAAAGAACCATTAAAATAAATAGAGTTATCCAAAACTTAGTTGAAAGACGATCCATCAGATACTGTGACAGAGCGATACGTCTGGCAACGCTGCACAGGGGAATGGAGGGGAAGCGGCCTCTGTTCGTTTAGAAATATTTTAATTGCAGATTGGTAGCAAGCGCATTTTCCTTACCTGCCATTAAAATTAATGTGCTGATGACCAATACACCCTATATATTCTGTTTTTTGTGTAAATCAATCTTAATCTCAAATAAATTTTTGGGGGCGTGTAGGAGTAGAGCAAAACTTTAGGGGTGACGTAACAAACGACAGTGGCGTCGCAAAATTTCAAAATAAAATCCTTTTTTTATGTAAATCACTCTCAATCTCAATTATAGTTTTATAGAACTCGTAGGGGAAGTAGGAGTATAGAAAATACCTCTGCAAATTAATCCGAAAAAAAAAAGATTTTTTGTGTAAATCACACAAAGCCCCTTCCTTTTCTGGCCCTAGTCCAGGCACATCGGCATCCAATCCACTTGGCCCTGTTTTCTCTGATGTCTTCATTCCACCAGTAGGTACACCGGCTTCCTGCCTGGCCCTTGCCATTTCCATCCATTTCCACGGCAAGCTCTGTTTTTAGGCGGCTGGACTGTCTCTGATTGAAGATGTACTTCCCTGGCTTCTGTTCCTCCTTCTGTGCCACTGCTCCACCCTCCTTCGTCAGTTCGAAGGTTGATGGCTAGTCTCGCCCTCCGTGATGAGTGTCACGTCAATGATGCTAGCCTGGTTACGGCTTGTAAAGGTGGGCACTGCCCCTCCCCATTTGCAACCGCCAATCCCTGGGCGACCACCCAGTCCGCTAATACATCGCTCCTTGTGTCCCTTGTAGTCGAGCCCCACATAGGGCTCTTAGCGTTGAAGTCAGGTCCTCCAAGTGTGCATTAAACAGTTCCATGCCGCTATTTGGGGATATGTAGCAGGAGTATATCACCCATTCGCTATTTCGGGCCCAGTCGAAACCCCTGCCCGCGCCCCTGCTTTCTGTCACTATCCCACTATCACAGATCCATATAGGCTCCTGGATCAGCACCACCTGTATGCCTTCCTCTTGTACTGGTTTGCGCAATAAATCAATCGCCGCGTATGATCGATTTACATTGATCTGTAGTACTTTTGTCGCCATTTCTTACGTCATTGATGCCGTCCTGGTACTGCCCCCTTCTTCTAGTACTATTCCTGTATCTTCTTACAGTAGGTTCTCTGAGTGCATTTTTAGTTTTGGGCACCCGCTGCCTCCCGCCGTATGGTCGTCGCCGTTGCAAAGGAGGCAGGTTGTCCTGTTGGAGGTACTGTTCGCTCTTGTATGACCTTTCTCGCCTCACCTATAGCAGCTGTCGGTCCTGTCCTCGCCTTCGCACTCGGCCGCGATGTGCCCGAATCCACCTGAAACATCTCGACACTGCCAGCCTTTCCCTTATTGTGCAGTTTGATATGCCTATTTTTATCCTTCCGTGCTTAGTGAGGGTTCCAGCGTCCTCCTCGGCCACCTCCACTGAGGCCACCTGGTCGCCTCCAGAAGCTGACCACATTTTCTTAACATACAGCGCCTTGCTGTTAGTTATTAGTCCAGATCTATTCATGGCCTCTGCCACCTCCTCCGCCTTAACAGTTTCGTCGATCTCTCTTATGAGCATGGTTCTGGCCTTTGTTCCCGCGAGGCTTCTCACCTTCTGTCCCTCCAGCATATTGCCTATTTTTTCCTTAAGTCGCTCCCCTGCACCTGTTTTGACTCTTATGAGGAGATCGCCCTTTGCGGTCTTCCTTACCACGTTGATCTTGTCCAGGTCCTCGGGGTCCTTAATACTTGCCTTTAGGTCTGTTAGGGTCTCAGCGTACGATTTATCATTGAGCTCTATTATGACCGCGTCATCCCTTGCTCGTTGTGGTCTGCTTGTGCCTTGGCCCCTCTCCTCCTGTTGGCTGTAAACCTGGAATCTGCATTTGGAAGTGTGCAAAACGGCCTCTACCATTTTCCTAAGCCTAAGGGGGGACGATGCCAACCACCAGCCCCTCCCACCGCGAGACTTTCTCTCCCAAAGCCTGCAGCAGGTTAAAAACCTTAAGCATGCCATCGGCCTCCCCCGTGCAATAAAAGAAGGCAGTCCTAGTCATTGTCCTTGTTTTCTTTTGCCCTTGAGACCTAAATGTGGTAACCTGTTCTACCTCCGACATTCTGCCACCTGCGCAGTTTGTCGGTTCCGCTTCAGCTATCTCAGGGTGTCTTTTAATGATGCTTGCCTCCCTTTTACTTCTCTTGTCCTCTTTTTCTTCGATGAAGTATACTGCATTTTCCGGTGGTGTGGCCAGCAAGTCCGTATTCACTATTGTTGTCACCCTGAAATTGTCTGCTATACCCACCACCTTTCAGCCACCGCCGCAAACTCCTGATAGCTATCTATTCCTGCCTCTCCTAGCTTATATGGAGTGTAGGCTTGGTTGCATTTGTGGCATTCCCGCATTATCCGCATTCCCTGCTACTGACACCTTCCTAACAGTCTCATCCTGTATTCGGGCCAGCTGCTCCTGTTTCTGTTCCATCTCGGCATGTATGTTGTCCTGAAACTCCTTGAGTGCCTTCAACGTGTGAGTCCTGATTTCTGATACACAGCCCTTGACCTGCTTGTGCACTTGTGTGGTTGTCGTGAACTTATAAAGCTCCTCCACCTTATCGCTCAAACTCTGAAACGCCCCGCATGGTGGAGTTTTGTCTGTTTGAGGCTTGCCTACTATAGGGCTTTCCTCTGCTTTCCTCTTCTTATTTTTATTTGCCTTTGCCCCCTCCATAGGGGTGCCCGGCGGTGTCCTTCTGATGGAGTCCCTCCTCACAAAGGGGTTCTTGTTGTGGCCTTCATCAGGGCCTTATTCTTCCTTGAATACGTTGTCCGATATTTCGAAAATTTCCGAGAGATCCGCCTCCCGCGGTTTCTCCCCCCCCCCTCCCCCCGGTCTTTCTCGTATAAGCCGCTACCTGCTCCGCGGTACTTTCTGTTGTTGTTTTTGTTTTTTGAATATTTGTAATTTCTGGAATTTTTGAAATTTTGCCCCCCCCCCCAGAATCCATGGGGCAGCTCGCCTGGGCGAGAGGGGATTCCGGGCATTTCGCCCTACCCCCCTGGGGTACTACATTTTGAGACTCCATTAATTCATTCTGTTGTTGGTGACGTTGGTTTTCCCCACTCCCCCTCGGCCTTGCAGGCATGGGTGGCCCTGCCAGGAGACTAGCTCCCGCCTGCATCGCCCTCAGGTTCATTGTGGGTACTTGAGCCGCTCCACCACGACAAGGTGGCACCCCGGGGGATTAATTCAATTTTAATGCAACTTAATTTAAAAGGCAAGTAAAATAGATACATCAATCGTCAGTTTCATTGGCTTCTAGAATTTTTATTGTTCGATATTTTTTTAACAAAATTTAGTACGAACGCGATCTAAGGGATGTCTAATCCAGTTGCGTATTCAGAATTTGTATAAAAATATACCTAATATGATTTTTCCAATACATGGCTTAGTAGGCGTTGGTTTCTAAATTAAAATGTGCTGTTTGATTTTATCTTCTTATATATATTTTTAAATACAATACCTACTGATCGAGTAACTTTAATTTTGTCTTCGCTATAAATGTTTTAGGCACTGTATCTTCCAAAGTATAGATTTAAATAGGTAAGTTTATTGGAAAATTTGTTTTATTTAAAGTGGGAAACACATTTTTTTCTACTTTGAGTCTTACTTATGTAGCCAATTTTTTAGTTATTTTTTAGAAATTCCCTGAAATAATAAAAAAATCAAAATTGCCATGAAACCATGACACATATGAAAAAACGACGAGACGACATTTTTTGTGTACAATTCAACTTTACGTACATATTTCAACACATTTTATTACTAGATATACAAGGTGATTGATGTTTTCTTATTAACAATAATTGTACTAATTTTGCCCACTTCTCCGCCACTGGTTGTTGAAGGTGTTTGATATGGGTTTTATGCTAACCCATGCCGCGATAGCCTGCACCAAATATGACTTAAGTATCTCAACTAGTTTGGTAAATAGTCAATAAAGTCCCCATATTTTTTAAAACTGGTAAAACTCCCTTACAAAAATACAATATATACGAGACAGTGCGCTTATTTTTAGAAAATCTATCGCCTGTTACAGTTTGGTCCTTTCAAAGTGAAACACCCTGTATTCTGCAATTGATATGTAGAGATGAACCTCCCTAAAAATTGAAGAAAGAAGTTGACGCTGAGGAAGGCATACTAAAGTTGGTTCAAGATTAGGTATAATAAGAGGAATACAGTGGAATATTATTAACAGGTAAGAGGGATATTATATAATTTTAAAATAACCCATAATTAGCTATTTAGATTATAATAACTCAATTAATTCTGATATTAAATGTTTTAAAGTATGTATTTACTTTTTTATGCCATCCTTACCCTAACATTGACATTTATGAAGACTGCTCCTACTAATTGTCATCTAGGTGATTAATTTAATATATATTAAATTTTACTGATTTCTTATTATAACTAATACCTGCTTGTGTTAAACTTTAAAGATAATAAAAAAAATATTTTTTGGGTATAGTTATATTTTTGTACCTGCTTCCTGCTCCAAATTATTAGAAATTGGTAGGTATTTTATTTACATTATAGGTAAGAAGACATAATCCAAAATAACTACTTGCATAGTTGCATACCCAAAAAAAAGAAAGTAAAAATTTTCGGCTTCCAACTGGCCCTCGCCAAACTGCCCTTCGCCGAAACGCCTTTTGTATTTACTATTTTAAGCTATTGGGAACAATAAAAAATTGGGTAAAATGGTATAGCTATACACATGGGCGCCCATAGGGGGGGCAAGGGGGGGCACGTGCCCCCCCCTGGAGATTCTCAAAATCCCTTCGCGTTATATTTTATATTATTATAGTTGAGGAAAAGATTATTTTCATATTCTTCCAGGTATATAAAACAAACCCCTGAAATATTTTATATATACAGTGTGTCCCAATTTGATACTCGACATCTCAGAACTATATGAAGGACAAGGAAAACAAATGGTCTTTATTTTTTTATTGGTAGTACCAAGGGAGAGTATCTCATAGGCGGTGGTATTTGGATGGGGTAATTATTTCGTGGCCTGCTATGATTTTTTAAAATAGCTAATTTTCAAGAAATCCTATTAGGGATTTTTTTACGACAAAATGATATTAAGAAAGCTTGTTCAGAATGAAAAACTGAGTAGATTTGCAAAATTTCAAAAGTCTAGGCCTACTTTGATTTTTAGCTTTTTCGCCATTTTCTCCCATTTTTTTTTTCTTAAAAAGGGGTCCTTTCTGGAGTTTTCACGTCAAAATATTATTAAGGAAACTTGATCGTCGTGAAAAAATAAAATTTTGACGTGAAATCTCCAGAAAGGACACTTTTCTAAGAAGAAAGTGGGAGATAAATATAAAAATCAAAGTAGGCCTAAAATTTTGCAAATCTACTGAGTTTTTCCTTCTGAACAAGTTTTTTAATAACATTTTGACGTAAAAAATCCCTAATGGGGTTTCTTGAAATTTGCTATTTTAAAAAATCATAGCAGGCCATGAAATAATTACCCCGTCCAAATACCACCGCCTATGAGATACTCTCCCTTGAGACTACCAATAAAAAAATAGAGACCATTTGTTTTCCTTGTCCTTCATTTATTTCTGAGGTGTCCAGTATCAAATTGGGACACACTATATATAAAAATATATATACAAAATTTAACTGGGCCACAATCACATAAACCAATTATCGATTCAGAGTTAGCCTAGCTATAGTTTTGTTTTATTGTTTTAATTTTTTCTTGTATTTTGTTTAGGTTGGTTGACATTAAAAATTGTTTATTTGTTACTCTTACCCAAACTTTTTTAATTTTGCTCCCCCCTAAAATATTTTCTATGGGCGCCCTTGGCTATACATGAATTCTACTGAACGCGTGTATCGTAAGATACTGAATTTTAGGAAACCTATTACAAGAATTCCAAAAATAAATCAGAAACAGACCTGTTAACCAAAATCATTGAATTTGCTTTATTAAATATTGTTAATAATACATTATTTTAACGTTTTTTGAGGATATTTGTATTGCATAAAGGTGTGTATTTTTATTTTAGTACCCTACATTGTAATTTACTGTGGAACAAAGGTACCATCCAATATGTTGAAATGCCCAAAACCCCAATGAAAGAAGTCGCAAGGTGTGCAGTTTTTGTCTCTATTGTGCGTTGTGTGAGAAAATTGTGTCTTTCAGCTCCATTGTTTTGGGTACAAAAATCAAGTATAGCACCGCCCTGCTAAACCATACAATCTCAGCGTGGCTACAACTATCTAACTTTGAGCGTCGTTTTGATTAGGAAAAGAAATGCCGTAAAATCATCAGTGTCAGTCTCGTCCTAAATGTGTAAGCAGAGAGCCATTATAAACTTCATCATCGGATACACCATGTTATTCTGTACCTAATCAGATGTACATTCTCATGGTAGTGTCTGTTGGTTTTGCATAACTTCAGGTCGCCGATGCTAGAAGATTAATGCTCTATCGTTCTCCATACTAGAGCAGCAGCTATTAACGTAAATGGATATTTATATTTTATTGTCGGGAAACTAAGTTTGTTAGGATTTAGTTCTTTTATGATACCTACTATTTATTAACTATAGTTAATTTAAGTTTTTATTTATGTTCATCGAAAACTATTTAAGAAGTCCATGCGTTACAGGTCCATTCGAGAATCTTTCGTATAACCTGACATCTAAGTTTTTTTTCACAAGTTTCTTACTTACGCTTTCAATCACACGCACGTGGCATATTGGCCAGTATTGCCGACCCAATTACTGACCAACCGATTAAATTTAACTGGGTCACTACCTGTAAGTTTGTAAGCTCCGTCCAGCTTATGTGCGAAGTATTTACTATTCTGTTGGGATTCTCTCCCAAACTGCCCAGTGAAATAATTATATGGTTAAAGATAAATAGAGGACAATCTGAAGCAAGCTTCGGTTTACCCCTCGTTACTCGTTCCTCAAATTAAATTCCTGGTATACATTAACTTAAAAATTGTCGAAAATTAGGATCACAATCATGCCGTTTGAACAATTGACTAGTTTATTTTGAATGTTTAAAAATCAAGGTTTATTGCCTCCCGAAATAAACATTGCGGCTCGTGCAGTGGGGTCACGGTGCCATGGCCCTACCACCGACCATGCCCCGTCATCGACCCTACTTCACACAAATTCATATTAACAATTTTGCACTCCTAATAAATTAAAACTTCCTGATATTTACTTACCGTGCTAACCGGCAACGGCTCTGCTACCCCGAGCCACCTTCCGTTTATACAGCATTGTAGAGAGAGACCGAAAGCGGTCTGGCGAATGTGGACAATAATAATGGACCAATATACCACTTTTTTTTTATTTGCTCATGGGATAGTATTGGTTGGGATATACTTGCTGTATTTTTTTAAATAAAAATTTTCCTCCGTTTTGCTGCAATTAATTTTGAAAGTTCAATATTCCTAACTACCCGTTGGATTTTATTTTTACCTGAATTTACTGCCAGGCGCCACGTTTGGCAACGCCGCGCCTCAATGTCAAACCTGTGAGAAGATAACCTAACCTATAAATCTGCAAGGACAAATCAAAACCCGATTATTTTTCTATAGATTTGATAAATTTTCACTGTGTTTTCGCCATTCATTCCATTCTATGACGGAAATGATTCGGAAAAAGACTTTTTCGTACCTGTTTGTTCAAATACAAGTGAAATTTCATCAAAATTCTATTTTTGTTTGACAATAATAATTGAACACTATTGACATTGACGACTCAGAGATAATGCCAGTTAGTTTACAAAACCTAACAATTTGTTTATTGTAAACAAGAGTCCATTTTATTTAGGTCTGACTAAGTATACGAGTGTGGTACAAAACGATACAAGTGTTGATACATTATGAAGCAAAAAATTATAAGAACTAAGAACTGACAAGGTTTAAAATAATATTTTAGTTGATGATTTTAAATTAAGTGGCGTGTCATACAGTTTTCTGTAAAGTATATTCCTCCGATTGCTTGTTGTATGAAGGAACTGATATTTTGGCCTGAATCTAAATCTAGTGCTATTCAAAAAGCATTACCAGTAGTGCTTTTCAAACCAAAATATAAACAGTGGAGTTAATAATAATTGATTGGTTAGAAAATGAGATAGAAAAGTCATCGAATCCCAGACGTCAAGCACTTACCTGGTTACAATATAAAAAATGGTTCTAATGGTTTATGGTCTAATAAACAGGAATTAATAGGTATACAAACATATTGAGCCCTTACTTACAGAATGTAAGTCAGTAAGACCTGCATCGGTTCCAAAACATATACGTGTCAGCTCTAGATATTGCTCGAAAGATGACTTATGTAAAAATCAATAAAGCCAATTTTTTAGTCGAAAAACTTTATAGTAGGTAATCGCTCGAATTGAATTGACTATTTAAAGCCCATTTAGGTAAATTATATTCCCGAATGCATACTCGTAATAAATGATATACCATGGAGTAAAGAAATAATACTCAATGGATATACCTACTTAATTCTAATTCCTTAGAATTTTTACCATATTATGATTTTTTTCTGGAAAATAATATATTTAGATTTTTTGGTTTCAACAGGTAAGTACAGCGCAGTATTCATGACTGAAACCTCCCAAATTAATTTTTTGTGATTTTAAGTCCACATGAACTTGCTAGAAGAAAATGCAAATATCAACATCTATTTATTATACAGTGACCGCAGAAAGTTTGCACCAGAAAAATTTGTATTTGTTTATAAATAAGATAAATCTCTGAAATGGAACTGGCATATTAAATAAAGTGGTGGCTTTATTCTCCACACGGGGTAAATCATAAAAATGTCGAAAAGGTGTTTTATGGAATAGAAACTTGAAACTTCATTGCTGGCCTTACCTTTTATTTCTAAACTTTTCATAATACATGTTTTCTCTAAAATTAAAAATACCTAAGGGTATTGTACTCTCATTCCTTTTTCATATTTTCGAACCTCCCCCATATACAAAATGAGGTATTAAAATTTTGAATACTGTATTTTGAGTTTGCAGGAATGCACAAACTTTTATCAAGAATAAAATTGTATATTCGACACTACTGTTGTAATGAGAAAAAATAGATGATGTCTAACATAGTAGTTACATTGCAACTTATATATCTTTTCAACAAAAATAGAGAGTTTTCGCATGAAGTACATAGTAATAAAATACTTATACCTGTGACTTTTAAAATTTTATTCACGAACAAAAATTATTATTTGTTTAACCTAAAGTATATTTTTACATCAACAAAAATATTTCCAATATAGTATTATCCATTAGAAACACCAGTAATTGTTTTAGTTATAGTTTGGCAATCTTTGTTAGCTATAATATTAGAATTTTTCGTGTATTTTGATTCCCCCGTAGGTACCTACACAGTACCTGAGTTTTTTCGTTTCTGTGCTACCCAAGTGTCTAGCATGCCTCCAGTGCCATTTTGGTAAATATTTCAAGCTGGTGCAAAATGAATTAAAATTTGGATTTTTCTTGTTTTCTGAATTTTTTCGTTTGGGGTTGCCGCATATATCAATGTTGCTGCTGGCAAAATTTTTTTGTAAACTGCAAGATACGAAAACATCTCTGGAAATAAGAATTTGAAACAATTTATTTCATTCTCAATAATTATTACTGTGCTGTACAAATACACGTCCCTTTTAATTTATTCAATTTTTGTTTTCCCAAGTATTTTCCCAATTTGTGGTAGACATTAGTGCACTATGCGTAGGACGAGTACTTAACTGGTGCACTGTAAAAACGAGATTCTTGATTCTGATTTCGTTGCCGTCTCTAGAAACTTATGCTGCATATGCATAATTTCGGACTAACCTACTTATGTTGGGCAATCACAACACATATTATATATTCAACCACCGAATGGCTTTATGCATTGGTAACCAGAATGACATTATAATTATTTTTCTTGTTAAAGGGCTCGGGATAATTTTTGCCTTAACCCTGCATTCATTATTATTTTGTCCTTTCTTCTGCACATATCCATAAGTCTATTCTCTTGTTGACATAAAAGAAGAATTCACAGCTAGGTATATAATCATAATTAAGTATATATTCCAACAATAATCAAACCTACCTCTTAATTTTTCCGGGTTTTGCTCGCAGTTTGTACTAATAACTTGACACACCAAGGCAAGTAGTTATCAGAACAAGCTTTTACAAAACTTGTCTTCATTATAATCCGAAAAAATAAAGTATTCACAGCGAGATTCTTATAACAAACTGAGAACAGAAATTATTTAGTTCCCGTCTACGAAAGTGAGGTTATAAACGCACAAAACACGTTTCAACAGCAAAATGCGTTGTTGCCGTAGATTATTATGCTTAAAGAATCGACTTGTATGTCATCTGTCATATTTTATGGGGGGCGTCTAATAAGTTCAGAATGGGATCCGCAAAATCACCACCAGGCGTATTAAAGCCGGATCCAATAATTTATCTGCGGGAATGCTTGGTTATTTAAAAAACGCCGAAATAACTACCTACTAATAAAATAGAAGGTACTTATTGAAACTAGGGTTCGTAACGTCACATTCCCTACTTTGTAACAACTAGGTGTTACTCAAAAATATATAGAGAGAGCGAGATGCGGAGAGCAAGTTTTTCTCTTGGAACTAGTTATGAGGCGATCAAATAAGACACAATATTCTAAAAACAAGTTTTATTTCAATTTGAGGATCGTTTGCATTAAATTGACTTACAAAAGGAAGTTATACTACTCACAGTTACATCAGTTAAACAGAAGTAAATGAGATTTAAACAGAAGTAAATTTGAAAATTGAAGTTAAGCAATCGCCTTAGTTTACACACCGACTAAGATTTTAACTGCGGCTCGATTCTGTCCTTTCGACTTGGGTAAACCAGACCACCTATAGCTGCAACGCTGCAGTGCCGACTAGCTGGGACGTAGGTCTTTGTTGTGGCTGGTGGATCTGTCGCTTAGCAGCACGTGACCAAACCAGAGCTTGTGACGTGGTAGGAGGTGATGTGGTGTAACCCCTTCGCCGTATCTGTGAAGTCGAAAACCAAGCAGTACCCAATCTCGTAAGTAGAGAGAAAAATTTGAACAACTAATAGGCGATGCTGTTTATATTTACTTATAATTTTAACTTGTATAGCTAGTAAAACTATGCTAATTACAACAATGGGTATGACTAATTTATTAATGCGATATTTATAATTATTAAAAAAACACACTGTGCACAGAGGTAGCGAAAATAATGCAAAATATTTACTTATAAAAATGATAGATACAATTTGAAACTTGATATTAAAAAGAAATCTGAACCTCAGACTAGGACAAGAGAATAATTTTTGTTTTCGATTAAAAGCTATATTAATACACACTTATATGTTCTCTATGAGGCGCCATTTCGGACTAAATTATTATTTTTGAATATATAAATTTCTCGCGCTAATATATTTTTTTAATATGATATTTACAGAAATTGGAGTGAATAATCTTTTTTTAGTCAAATTTATATATTAGGGGAACGTGGGGGAATATCGACTATCTAAGAACTATTGCAAATTTCTAATATACTTATTGCTACAAATGCCCGAAAATTTCACAAGAGCCAGTATATGAACTGTCCTTTGAGATCAACATTGAAAATTTTATACAAATGCAATACTTTCCTTTTAATATCATTTTTAAAATAATGTAAAAAAATCGGTTAATATCGATCAGTAGGGTAATATCGACCATCACTGCAGGTAATATCGACCAAATATAAAATTGTGGCTATTTTAAGGTTTCGAAATCTGGGTCATTACAAATTGTAAAAAAAAAACGGAAATTGTTCAAAACACATTTATTTAGCATACTACAGGAGATAATTAAGTGTGACAATTATCGCTGCAGGTAATATCGATCAAGCGGGTAATATCGACGGATCTGATCGACATTACCCCAAAGCCTACGGATAACCTCAAAATTAAACAGATTAGAAAAACATGACAATAATCAGCAGAATTTAAGGCCATAGCGACCTAATATACTATTGCACCTAATAACAACTTAATGGCGAGAATATATAGAATACGAATCACTCATTACCTTATCAAAAACAGTGGAAATATTATAAGAAATATAACAATTCCAGATATTCCACAACTCAGCCTACACGGCGAGTGGAATCCCCGAACTAAACATGGCTGGCACTTTCAACCGAAGCTTACTAACGGTGGAAGGGGGCGCTGGCATCTTACGGCGCCAAACAACGTAGATTTGAATGAGGTCGATATTACCCCGCGGTCGATATTCCCCCACGTTCCCCTACGCATCGCCCAAAAGTATATATTACAGTAAACGCAAAAAATATATCAAAACCCGATATATTAATTTGGTGCGCCAATATATAATAATTTAGGGTACCACTGGTCGTCACCAGAGGTCGCGCCGCGCATCCCTAAAGTGCACCGGCAACGCTGCAGCAGAAAGGGCAGAAGCCCGAAGTCGAAATATTTTTTTTATATGATATTTATAGAAATTTGCGTGAATAATCTTTTTTTAGTCGAATTTATATATTACGCATCGCCCAAAAGTATATATTACAGTAAAAGCAAAAAAATATATCAAAACACGATATATTAATTTGGTGCGCCAATATATAATAATTTAGGGTACCACCGGTCGTCACCAGAGGTCGCGCCGCGCATCCCGAAAGTGCACCGCTAATAACGCTGCAGCAGAAAGCGCAGAAGCCCAAAGTCGAAGTGATTATGATTACTGTCATACTGGATGTTCTTTTTCTGTGTCAGGTTTGGGATTTGATGTTTTGTGGTGTATAACCCCACAATCATCTTACATCTTAGTTTCTCGCCCGCATGATCGTTTTCGTTTCGCCTTCGTTTTGTTGTAGGAAGTGGCTAGTTATACGTCCGACGTGTATAAAAGTCGGTATACGTCTTGCTCTCTCATTGGTGGAGTGAGTCACGTGACTTCTTTGGACGTACATTTAACTCCGTACACGTCCGAAGCCGAAGTAAACAAATTTGATACGTCTACGTCGGAAGCCGTCGAAGTGCATTTTTCTCAAGCATCTTTGCAATAAGGAGCGCATTCCCTCCTTTTTGGGGGATAAGCGCTGCCGTATGAAAAAAGAAGGGGACATTCGCATCATATTGTGGCAGTCGGCAGCGATGCGCGCTGCCGTATGAAAAAAGAAGTGGTAATCTTTTCCAATGGTGTAACGTCGGGCGAAAATAGGGGATAGGAACCTATCTAGCCAAAATTTCAAGAAAATCGGGGGTGGGTTTTACACAGGGACCCTTTTTATTTTAAAGAGTCCCTGGTTTTACACCATTCTGCGCTTTCTGCTGCAGCGTTACCGGTGCACTTTAGGGATGCGCGGCGAGACCTCTGGTGACGACCGGTGGTACCCTAAATTATTATATATTGGCGCACCAAATTAATATATCGTGTTTTGATATATTTTTTTGCGTTTACTGTAATATATACTTTTGGGCGATGCGTAATATATAAATTTGACTAAAAAAAGATTATTCACGCAAATTTCTATAAATATCATATAAAAAAAAATATTTCGACTTCGGGCTTCTGCACTTTCTGGTGCAGCGTTGCCGGTGCACTTTAGGAATGCGCGGCGCGACCTCTGGTGACGACCAGTGGTACCCTAAATTATTATATATTGGCGCACCAAATTAATATATCGTGTTTTGATATATTTTTTGCGTTTACTGTAATATAGACTTTTGGGCTATGCGTAATATATAAATTTGACTAAAAAATATTATTCACGCAAATTTCTATAAATATCATGTTAAAAAAATATATTAGCCCAAGAAATTTATATATTCAAAAATAATAATTTAGTCCGAAATGGCGCCTCATAGTTCTCTGGGTAAGAAAAACAAATTTAATGAAAGAGAAAATTTGCGATAGTAGCAAAATAAGATCTGAGGCGACTCTCCGTTACGTTCCTTCGGGAATCAGACCTAGAGTGGTATCGTTGAAAGTTAATAAGGTTAAAAAAAATTAAGATACGGCAATATAATCAGGAGCAGAACACAGGCCGAAATCCACAGGACAGCTCGAGCTCGTAGAACCTAGGCGAGTATATATCTCGAGAAAACTGTACGAGAAATACACAAAAAAAGATAAATGAGATAAAATCTACTCACCAGGGTTTCCACGGACTTCCACGGCGCTCGAGCCCCTGTGGACTCCTTCTGTGCTGGCTGAAATGTAGCTGGACTCCTGGGGCGGTACACGTGGTTGACTACACCAGAAAACCAGGGCTCCAGTCGATAAGTTTCACATGAAATTGAAAGATAACAAATATTACCTAGTTAATGAATAGTAAAATTTCAACAATACACTCTTGATCACACCGCTAAATTAGGGTTGAAAAATCGAAAAAGTGGCCAAGCCAAAAAACACGATGCGAGCACATCAAGAACGCAACGAGAAGTGTCTTCAGAGCGAGAACTTATCAGAACCTTTTGTGGTACGATATCCGGGTTCGAGATTATGGAATGTTCTATCGAATTCTATAGACAACCCGCGAAAATTCTTAATAAAAATGCACGATGAAAAAACTAACATTTTGAATCTATTTCCGTTTGTGTTTGTGATTCGTACCACAAAAAGGTTAGGGGTTAGGTAGATGAACGACAAAATTGACACTTGACCTGGGAATCGACTGTGATCACAAATCACTTTAGTTAGATAAATTTGATATGATCGAAGTAATATCAGGTATTTATTGCCAAAAGTAAGCACAACAAATTAAATAGTTATTTATGTACCAAGGCACTGAAGTTCAACTTTTTATGACTCATGTGGAGTTTAGTTGCTGAGGCCTCTGGCCGAGGCAAATAAACCACATGAGTCATAAAAAGAACTTCAGTGCCGAGGTACATATTATATTTTTCTTGAAATCGGAAAAAAAAATGTTTTATTAGGCAAGAAAATAATAATAAGAGATCACCCGTCTACGAACCGACTACGCGCGGCGTTGCTTGACTTTACCGATCGCTCTACCTAGCACAAGCATAATGATGTATGGCACCTTCTGACAGAAAAACCAAACTGCTGCTTCTTGTGCAGCTTACACAACAAATCTATTGTTTTTCAAATTTACTAAAATATGTATACTGAAGGATTGTGCTTCTATAGGAAACAATTTCGCAATGTGTACGAAAAGTTAAATGAGCCTTTATCGGCCGGGTTTTGAATATTTGGTCACTTTTGACGGGCGATTTCTCCGCGTCTGACGTTTGATGTTTACATCTCGCCAAGGCCTACTTATTGAAAAAATCGTACAATAATGGGCTACATTATTGTACGATTTCTGTGCTTTTAATGACGATTTTGGGACATTTTAATGCCGATTTCAAGAAAAGGTATTTTACCTTAACAAGCAATCAACGGGAATTATTTAGTTACATACCTGAACTTTGGAATCTGGCTCGCCAACCAATATTCACACAACCACAAAATACAAATCCACGTCAGAAGAAGAAGAGTCTGATCATATGCGCGATAGGCGTAGCATTATCTTTCGGTTACAGGGGTGGTTCAATAATGAATTGATAAATTTAAAGAAATTAAAATGCTGTAACGGAATGAGACAAAATTTCCGTTACAACTTTTGCGACGGTTTTTTTTTCAATTTTTGAGCAAACTAATGGACAAAAAAATCTGTTGGTAGGGTTCCCTGATTATCTATCTAGACATGTTTTACAAATTCCGATGCATAAAATTATTTTTCATTCCTAAGTATACTAGTCCATTGGGAACCTACATTGAGTTGAGTTAAATGGGCATAAACAGCGATTCTTCCGGGCCAGGCTCCGATCAGATGTTTTGTTGTATTTGGCATTCGCGGACGGACATAACGTGCTGCTTTTTTGCGTAGTTGATTGCGCTAGTTAAGTAGTTTGTTTATAACTTTTTCAAAATTAACACTGGAAGTTTCTTATTAAGAAATTCATTTTCGTCAATGGAATTTGAGCAAAAACTTCAAATTAAAGGGTTGGGCAGGCCATTACCCCACCTATCTATAGAGAAAAATCAAACGGCGGGACAAAACACTCGATCACGTAAATTCAACTTAAATAAATTAAAAGTAAAAAAATATTTTTAAAAAAAGCTTTTATTTAAATGCGCTAAAAAGAATAAAATAATATTTTCTTTTAAAACTTTTACTATCAACTTATAACGTCATTCCACAATTTATATGATATAAAAGCTTGTCGCGAGATTTAAGTAGTGGTATTTACTTAGTTTGAAAACTTAAATCTCGCGACAAGCTTTTATATCATATAAATTGTGGAATGACGTTATAAGTTGATAGTAAAAGTTTTAAAAGAAAAGATTATTTTATTCTTTTTAGCGCATTTAAATAAAAGCTTTTTTTAAAAATATTTTTTTACTTTTAATTTATTTTGTAATTTTTAGTTTGGCCAGGTGTCTGAGTCTATTCATCTCAGTTAACGCATCATTGTTGCAAGGTCGTTTGCCGGTTAGTTTAGAACAGTCTAGCTCTTCAATGAGGAGACCTTCTAATGACCATCTTGGGTGTTCCGCCATGTTGGATTTAGAATGACGTCACACATATAATCATGCATTGTCATCCAAATTAAACGTGTGTACAAAATTTCAGCTCGATCGGTTGAAATTTAACTAGTCCGCCATCTTGAGTGTTCCGCCATGTTGGATTTAGAATGACGTCACACATATAATCATGCATTGTCATCCAAATTAAACGTGTGTACAAAATTTCAGCTCGATCGGTTGAAATTTAACTAGTCCGCCATCTTGAGTGTTCCGCCATGTTGGATTTAGAATGACGTCACACATATAATCATGCATTGTCATCCAAATTAAACGTGTGTACAAAATTTCAGCTCGATCGGTTGAAATTTAACTAGTCCGCCATCTTGGGTGATCCGCCATGTTGGATTTAGAATGACGTCACACATATAATCATGCATTGTCATCCAAATTAAACGTGTGTACAAAATTTCAGCTCGATCGGTTGAAGATATCTGCTTCAAAATTGAGTTGCAAGATTCCACCCGAACAAATTACATACATACATACATACATACATACATTGCAAGTTAAATAAAAGCTTTTAAAAATAATTGTTGTGCGGGTGAAGAAACAAACAGATGGACGGATAGATGGCTCCACTCATCTTGATATCAGTAGTAGGTAGGAGCCATTGTTTTTGCGAATAGTTATTTATCCGCAGCTAGTTCATATCAGCACAGAAAATATAGCGTTCGTAGCTAGATATTCTGTGATATCAGTAAAAAGTATCTACTTTAACGTAAGATTAGTAGTCATAATTCGTATTAGTCCTACGTTAAAGTTTTTTTTATGACCTAGCGCACATCACTACTAGCACCCCCTGACTTTCTTTGAGATGAACTACTTACGGTTGAATAACAACTGTTCCCAAAACAAAAGCAAGGCTATGAAGGAGCAATACCGACTCTGGCAACAGTGGAGACTCTTGAGTCTTATAAGTCGTTGTTAGTACAGGTGTGCTGAACGTGGCATAGAGAATTTTATTTGTTAGTTTTGCTGAATATTTGCACATTTTGTGCTTAGTTTGTGTTTTGTTTGCTACTGCAGTCTCCGCAAATAACATGTATCCGTTGAGCGAAACCAAGAGCTGCCTACCCCTACCCACCCCACTAATTACACTGATTGACGATGAAAAAATGTTATAAATTCAACTATAAATATACATCTTTTGAAATATCTGGAAATAACGGGCATCTGCGCCCTGGGAGTCACCAGACTCGACGCCAAAGTTTACCAGCTAACGAATCCTTGCTCCGGGGGTTTTAATACAGTTCTGAATTATTTTATTTTTTTGTTTACTTTACAATTTTTTTTTATTTCAGATTCATATTAAGCCATTTTTTTCATATTTTTTTCTATCATGACTAAATCATCCTAACATTTAAGCAGAGCAAATCAGAATTTGGCAAAAATATTATATCTTTTGTCTCGCACAATTTTAAAAAGTGAGTACACAATTCCACAAGAAAAAAAATTATTTGAGCAGCAACATACTAGTGAATTTTCATTCCTATAAACTGTTGTAATGATAATTCTGGACGGCTTTCGACCAATCAGAAGTTGTTTAACCGCATAATAGCGCGGTATATCAAGTATCTTGGTTCGGTTGCTTTGGTTACATCGAATATTTATATTCCTGGCTTAGGATTTGACGTTTTCAAGTTTTAAAGTTTTTCTGTTTCTAAAATGTTGTCAGAGAGAGTTTAGTCTAAAACACCTTTGAAGTTCCATATTACACACTCGTAAATACTGTAGTCGGAGCCGTCCGAGGCGAAAACTTTTCGCTTGTGTGTAATATGGGCCATTCAGCGAAAAAACGCGTCCTCCTTCATTTCATTGTTAATTAAATTAGTGATATTTATGACTTACTGTATATAATATTCAGCATTTCGCTTTGCCCGTATCTAATGCGATTGCGTGTATGCTCAAAAAAGTTATTGCGAATTAATAGCGTGATTGGCATATTGGACACCCTTGAACTCTTCCCGAGTAATGAGCTTTCTGCTGTCAATCACAGACGCAATTTTTCCAGCGTTTTGTGATGAAAATGTTTAATCATTGCCAACAATGGAATTTGATTGGTAAATCACTTAAACACTAGTGGCGGGCGCGTATAGGTACGTCCTGGACAGATTAAAACATCAGTCTCTTATACAGGTTGTCCGGAAATTATAGCACAAAATTCTACAGGTAATTCTTTGGTAATTTCTAAGCAAAAAATTAAGAATAAAAAATCCGCAAGCGCTTCGTTTTTGACATACAAGGCGTGCGAATATCTTTTTTTTTATTTTCTATATCCTAACTTATATTCCAACCAAATTTGGTATACAATGTAGATTGTCATAAAATACCGTCTAAATACAAATTTACTCGTTTCATGATGTAGCTTTATAATGCGAAGAAAAAATGCCCTTTTGCAACTTTTTTGCATCTTTCACCCTTTCGTGGCAAACTTGTTTCGATACATAATAAACGTAAGAAGTTATTTTAAAAAATACCCTTTGTAAAGTTGATGGAAATGTTTATGAAGAAATTTGACGAAATGGACAAGAAATATGAAGAAAGAGAAAAAACACAAAGAGAAAGAAGAATCAAGATGAAAGAGGGAAGAAGAAAAATAAGAAGAAAGGCGCACGAAAGAAGAACAAAAAAGAAGAAAGGTGCAAGATGAAAGAAGAAAAAGAGAAATAATGGCGCAAGAGGGAAGAAGATAGGGACACGAAACAAGAAAAACTGATGGGCGATCTTAAAGTAGAGATTAAAACTGGACGATATGAAAACAACATGAAACTAGAATAGATTCAAATAGAATTACAGAAGAAAATTAACAACTTTGAAGACACCGTTGGAAGAAATATCCCAAGGAGATTTGACAACAGTGAAGGAAGAATGGAACAGCTGGAGGCGAGGATAAATCAGCTATAGCTACAGGGTGTATCAAAATTAGAAGCAGGCATGACCACATCCTCCATGAAAATGAAGCCTTCCAAGTTTGATGGAAAAGTGGCATGGAGCTCTTACCTTAACCAGTTTGAGGCTGCTGCAGAAGGAAACTTCTGGACAGGATAAGAGAAACAGAACACTTTAGACACTCTATCTGGCTCTAAATGGTTTTCTACGTTGGACTTGAAGAGTGGGTAATGGCAAGTCGAAATGCACGCTCAAAGAGAAAACGGCATTTTCTACTGGTACAGGTTTATGGCAATTTAACGTTAAGCCATTTGGTCTCTGTAATGCACCATCAATCTTTGAGAGGCTCATGGAGTCTGTGCTAAGAGGAATGACATGGAAAACCTCTCTAGTTTATCTGGATAATGTCATTATTTTGGGAAGAACATTTGAAGGCCACTTGAAGAATGTCCGAGAGGTATTCCAGAAGTTACGAGAAGCTAACCTAAAACTAAGTTCGAAGAAATGCTATTTCTTCAAGAAGGAAGTTAGAGATTTGGGGCATGTAATTTCAGAGTAAGGAGTTAAAACAGACCCATAAAAGATAGAGTCAATTGAAAAATGGCCGCAACCAAAAGATAAACATGAACTAAGGAGCTTCTTGGGCCTGTGCACTTATTACAAGGAGACTCGTCCTCAACTTTGCACACATAGCCAGGCCACTGCATAAGTTCACAGAGGATGGGATCGATTATATATGGACCTCAGATTGTGAAGAAGCATTTTAGACCTTGAAGAGAGCTTTATGTTCTTCACCGATTTTGACGTTTCCCGTTCCTGGAAGACATTCACCGTGGACACAGATGCTAGTAATTTTGGCGTTGAAGCAGTACTGTCCCAGGAGCAAGAAGTTATTGCCTACTTCACTAAACCTCTGTCAAAGCCAGAGAGAAACTACTGCGTGACAAGAAGGGAACTGCTAGCAGTAGTCAAGGCCGTTGAACATTTCCACAAGTATTTAAGTGGCAAGATGGCTTCAACGGATGCAGGAATATGACTTCAATGTGAAACACCGCAAAGAGGACAACCATAAGAATGCTGATGCATTGTAAAGAAGACTACTTCAGAAATGGCCAGAAGCTTATCCAATCCCAAACCAAGAGGCCACCACAGTCGCAGAGGTCCTGTTCCAAAATTGGATATGCCAATTTTGAGTTGAACGTTTTCCAAAATGTCTGCCGCCTGCTAATGATATCCAAGACAAGAACAACACCCCTACACCCCCAGTCTGATGGTATTGTGGAACGGTTTATTAAGACTCTAGAGACGTACCTGAAAATGGTAGTGAATCAGAAACAAAGTAATTAGGACACGTGCATACCACCTTTTTTATTGTCCTACCGTTCCGCTGTGCATGAAGCGACGGGAAAGTCTCCAGCAAAGATTATTTTCGGAGACGATCTAAGGCTTCCTATCGACATCATAACCGGCCAACCAGAAAATCCAGAATCTACTGATGACTACATGAGTCACCTGAGAGAGAGTCTCTAGTTGGTTCATGAAGACGTTCGCCAGAAGTTGCCTCCATAAAGTGACAGGATGAAGATCCGCTGCGATCTGAAAGCAACCAGTGTTGAATTTAATGTGGGTGACAAAGTGTGGTTATACAATCCCAAGCGAACGAAAGGTCGGTCTTCGAAATTCGATAGAAGTTGGAAATGGCTATGCATCGTCGTGACCAATATTAATGATGCCATTGATCGTATACGACGTAGCCCAACATCAAAGATGAAGATAGTAAATATCGTCAGGTTGTCTCCATGATATGAGAAGATAGAGGAAGGTCATATAACTTGATCGGGACGAGGGGGCAGTGTAACGAAAAATGCCTGTTGTTATATCGGCTTTTAATGAACATGTTTGCACTGTTTTCTAACCTACTCAAAAATTTGGGAGATAAATTTTTAAGTTTCGATATTCTACTTACAGTTTTATAATTTTTATGATTAGTTTGGAGGCCTTTTCCATCACATATTTGTTGGCCTGAGGCCCCCCGGGGCCCCATTTTCTCTTAGTTTTATTGTTTTCCCTGTGGAGCTTCCATAAGTTTCTAGAAATTTGCTAGAACTTTATGTACTTTCATTAAAACACGAATTGAACCTTTCAGCCTTTTCACTATCAGCTCTAGCTACAACTTTATCATTATTCACATTAAATATAATTTCACTAGGCAAATTGCGAGACTTTGGTTTGATAAGCTCTTTTAAGCTGTTCCACATTTTCTTGGAGTTATTACTGCAAGAATCTATTTTATTTTGATAATATTCACCCTTTTTATTCTTAATCAAATTAACAACTTGATTCTTATAAGTCCTATACTGATTCCAAAGCAATTCCTTTCCATAATGTGTTTGACATTTTTAAATAATTTATAAGCATTATTACGTTATTGAGCAATTAGTTTTAATTATCTATCATATCATGGCAGTTCATTACTCCTCTTTACAAACTTTAGTAAAGGACAGGCCGTGTTGACCGGACTAGAAATGCCACCGTACAGGGTGGTCAGATAAGAATGCAAAGTGCTGTATATCGGAAACTATTCGTCGTAGAGACTTGCGGTAAAAATTTTTTAGAATAAAGAAACCAAGAAAAAAACCTGGAAATTATTGTCAGATTTCCAAGATAGTCGCCAGGGGGCGTAACCGCCATCTTAAACTTTTAAAGTGAGTTTTCACTGAAATCTACCTAGTAATGTTACCAAAATAATATATGCTTTTAAAAGGTAAGCTTTATTCGAGTAATTTTTGTTTAACACTTCTTGACATATCTATTAAAATAAAGTGGTGGGGAGTGATTCAATGTTTTTTTAAATAAACAGCTGTAACTCCTAAATGACTGAACGGATTTTAACAAACTTGATCTCGTTGGAAAAAGCATTTATTGGTCCATTACACCCGTCTTACCCGTGATATGTCTATGTCTCGGTGATGGCGCTAGAGCGCGTTTTTTGATATAATAACAGAAAATTGCAAAATTCTCGAAAAAATTAAATGCTATAATTTTTTTTTCATAAAAATGTAGTGAAATGATACCTAAATAGGCTAGTGAAAACCGTATCTCGATATCCTATTCCTAGCTGAAAATATCAAAGAAAGAAAATTTAATTTTATCATAAAATTTTAAAAAGACGCTGTTACACCGGTACTTATTCTTATTTGTCTTTTTTTAAGATTTAATGATAAACTTTCATAATTTTATCATTTTTTAATTATAAAAGTATACTTAGTTCAAAAAATTAAAATAAAACGGGTTAGCATAATAATCAATGCATGTAATATGCAAGTGCAAGGTAGCCAAAATACGAAGGGTAGGCCATGGAGGAAAAACAAATGCATGAAATCAACTTGTCAACATTGGATGGAAGACAGTTCGAGCATTTAAGGAAGCATTATTTCTGACAAGTTGATTTTAGGCATTTGTTTTTCCTCCATGGCCTACCCTTCGTATTTTGTATACCTTGCGCTTGCATATTAAATGCATTGATTATTATGCCCCTACGCGTTTTTTTTTAATTTTTTGAACTAAGTATACTTTTATAATTAAAAAATTATAAAATTATGAAAGTTTATCATTAAATCTTAAAAAAAGACAAATAAGAATAAATACCGGTGTAACAGCGTCTTTTTAAAATTTTATGATAAAACTAAATTTTCTTTCGGTGATATTTTCAGCTAGGAATAGGATATCGAGATACGGTTTTCACTAGCCTATATATATATTATAATAATACTATGTTGTTCCCCTACGCCGCCTTCGTGTCGCTAAACGTGCTATAGTGGTTGACGTTAAAAGCACACAATAACTTCCTAAAATGACAGTTGTAGGATTTAGTGCTTCTTGTGATTTTCGAGAGGATTTTTCCTAATATTGGGTCCATTTCCTTTATTGACAATTATGAGATATTTTCTACAGTAATCCTTTTTAGAATCCTTATTTTAAGGGCCCTCAGAATTTTTAATTCTCAGTTTTTTTAAAAGAGCCCTCAGTTTTTAAGGGCTCTCAGTTTTTTAAGGGCCCTCAGTTTTTTAAGGGCCCCAGTTTTTTTAAGGGCCCTAGTTTTTTTAGGGACCTTGGTTTTAATTTCTTTTCTGAACCTTCACATTACGGAGGATGATTTTTCTATAAATAGTTAAAAACATTCAAAGATTATTAAAACACAAATTACAGCATTAAATTGTAGTACACATTGAAGTTGACTTTCAAACAATTCAGAATTCCCCATGTTAATTTCCCCATGTTAATTTCCCCATGTTAACTTCCCAATGTTAATTTCCCCATGTTAATTTTCCCATTTTCTATTCCCCCATGGGATTTTTTACTATTTCAAACTGATTGGCCTTGTGTTTTTTCCCCACTTGTCCTTTGTAAACCAGCGAGTATTTTTCACTGGAAAAATTTTCGAGGCACGGTTTGAACGCCTCCGTCACTCTGCCCGGCAAGAATACGACACCATGCTCCAACTCCAGCAAAATGATCTCCCCGAACGTTGTTTGCACCACCTTCCCCGAGAAAAGATGTTTTGTCTAACAGCAAAGTTTGGAATTCGGAAGATTTGTTTTAATTACAAAAGTTTGAATGCCACGTTACTTACAATAAAATATTGGGTGATGTCTAATCCTTTATTCAAAAGATTTAGGAGATATTTTCTAACATTTAAAACACAGGCTACCATTAGGTACATTAGTTTTTCTATTCCTTTATTAAGTACGTTTTATGACTAAAACATTCAGATTTCCCATGTTAATTTTCTATTCCCACAGTGGGATTTTCCACTGTTTCAAACTGATAGTCCTTGCGGTTTTCCCCATATCCACTTGTCCTTTGTAAACCGGCAAGTATTTTCACTGGAAAAATAGTCGAAGCATGGTTTGAACGCCTCCGTCACTCTGCCCGGCAAGAATACGACACCATGCTCCAACTCCAGCAAAATGGTCTCCCAGAACGTTGAAAATTTTCATCGCCACACCTTCACCCAATTCCACCAACTTTACCGTCGGTTTCTGACAAGCAACTAAATTTGTTGATGGTTTTCAAATCCATTTCTTTGCTGCACGCCATCTTAGCTCAACTCTGCTACTGAACTCCACACAACAGCAAACTATATCTTTTATCAAAACAAGAGGGGTGGGGGGACCAACGATTCCCCAGAAATCAACCTTGAATTGATTCTAGGAAATGACCTTGAAAGCGATTTGACCCTGAAGCGATTTAACCTTGAAGCAGTTCTCTGAATTCTAGGTAGACGTTGAAAGCAATTCTCGGAAACACTCGGAAACCACGCCCCTTGACCTTGAAGCAAAATTCCCAGAAACCCCTAGGCTCCACCCACTTGACCTTGAATGCCAGGCTTAAATAAACACCCAAGTAGTCTGACAGATGTGGATCGCATACACCAGACAAACACATATCACGTATCACTCGATAAATTTGTCAAAACATTGTCTGTACACGATGCAGATCTGTCAGAATTCCAAATGAATGAGCCAATACTATAAAACGATCCGTTTTAGGACATTTAGTTTTTTCAAAATAAATGTTAAAAGCCGCCATAACAATACTAACTACGTACAATAGAAAAAACTGATATGTAAAATACAATCTAAAGTTGGATAATTGAAAAGTGTAAGTCAAAATTTAACTTAATTTGTAAAATTGAAAAATTTACAGAACCGAGATTTGAGGAAAATTTTAAATTTAGATAAATACGTAAAAATAAATTTTATGTTACAAATTCATTTAAGAACTGTAACAGATATGTGGGTTCAGGCTAGCAATTAAATTCCAAAACTTCTTGTAGTAGGCACATGTGGATGAATCGTGAGATCTTTTCATGAGTTTGTGAACAAGTCAAAACTGTAATAAATAGAATACTTATTTTTAATACAGTAAATATTTCAACCTACCTGGTACTAATTTCCGATTACAGTGATAAATTATTAAATAAAATATACTGCAACAATGAAAACAAACAGCGAAACAGCTACCTAGCTCTGACAAGACGCAGAAGAATGAATAAAGGTTCCAAATTGCATTTCGCAGGAGTTATAAAAAATACCATTAAAAAGTAGCAGCTTTGATTTAAAAGGTCAGGAGATAATATTCACTTATTAGCACAGGAGGCGACATCTGTACTTTTAATGGCTCAACTAAGGTTTCCATGGACCAGTGGCGCCATCCACACGCGGAGATATCGAACTACTCCCAATACATGGTTGGTAAAATAAGAACCCTGTATTAGTTTTTAGCAATATATATATATATATATATATATATATATATAAACTATAAAGAAAAGAATGTGTAAATAAATATTTTCCATAAACCCAATAGTATCTATATTCCGTCACAGAACATAACTTATAAATCGATATTTTAGAAAAGCATATTAGAATAAAATAAATTAAATAATGATAGTAAAGAAGAAAAGAGTTTAAAAATAATTATTACTATTTGAAATTGTGAAATTAATATAGTTTAGATAATCAATAAATAAATCATGAAATATCTGCCTGCGTATATGTATAGGTATTATGTAGCCCTATAGTGAGCTAAATAAAAACCTTTACTATTATATTACTACTAATAATAATTATTGTTTTACGTGGTTTCAATATAAATATGAATATTTTAGGCTAATTTCTGGGTATATTCAAATGCGATTTTTGCCTATTTTGATTACCTTTTTGACAATAATTTAAATTTTGTTTGCTATAATTTTGTGCAGTCGTGTTTACTACAATTAACTACATTTGTGTTAATATTTTTTTAATATTATTTTAGGGTATTTTGAGCCATAATAACTTATTAATAATTCCATACCGTTTATTAATAATGTAGGTACTTTATTCTGTAACTAAACTTTCAGTGTGTCTCTAGTCTATTAAAATGTTACTAATACTACTTTAATATTACATTTGGGCACTTGTGTTCCATAGGCGAACTTTTAATAATATGTATTAAATTATCCGCTGCGTTTACAGTTAATCCATAAATCCCACACCATCAAGGTAAATTATATTGTGGACCACCCTATTATACATACCTATACCGCTCACCAACTTACCAACAACAAGGGTGGGTACCACATTTGACAAGGACCACAGAATGGGCCATTCTTTATGGAAGATAAAAATATAAGAGTGAAGTTTCCTAAATACCCCTTCTTTACTCCTCCCTTAAAATTCCTCTCTTTAGAATGGCTGTTTCCCCTAATCAACTAGAAGCCCGTGGACTCGCGCAGTCAGTTATTACTCCGTAGGAGGAGTACCGGCTGAGTGGGGGTATAGGAGGGGATTATACTATAGAAATTTTTATACTACAGATAATTCACCGTTCACAATGAATCCAAAAATTAAGAAATATACAACAAATTTTTATAATGTTGTTCCCAAGGAGTGGTAGTATTTTATTCAACAAATGTTTTATTTTCTCCTGCGTTCGCTTCGTCGGGCTCTGAGATCAAAACTTTGTCTTCAGCAGATTCATCAGTATCTTTCAAACAACAAACCTGTGGAAGTTTCTATATCATCTCTATGTAAATAATACAGATTCCATCTACTATTTTTGGAACCAACACCGCCACACACAATGCCGACCAAAGTTCGCGCACTGACGTCATACGTCCCAAGCGTAACCCGGAGGATTCTATTTAATGTTTGCCTAGGACATTTGAAACGCGCCGAGCCTCCATATATCAGCAGTTGTATAACGGAGACGTATTCTCGGTATTTGTATCCATCATAGCTTGGAACTGTAAGACAAACGAGCTTAATAAATGCGTACAAGTTAAAAAAATTATACATTTGATTCATACATATACATAATGTATAATATAAAGAGTACAGAGTAACCCTAAACACTGATTTAGGGAATCTGCGAGTAAATTCATGGAAACTTTTAGTGACAGAGACCATTTCATACTTCATTAATTGTAATCCTAGAAATATCTCTGGGTTAGTTTAGTTATACAGAGGATGATTCATTTATAGGAAATCCCGAAACTGGAGGTCGGGGATCAAAATATGACCATTGAGGCACATTTTTACCTGTAAGGCATATTTAGAGGTACATGACATGTTAGAAATATAGGCCGTTAAAATTCTTTTTTTGATATGGAATTATGGTTAGGTATATCTATCTACCAATATAATCATGCTGCTGAACTAAAATTGAACTGCTGTTTGTTGGGATGGCGCCCTAACTCAATTTCAAAAAAAAAAGATATCCAACGTCCTGTACCTACCTCCTTAGCGAGCAACATTTTTGTAAGGTGTATTGCCTTCATAAGTCCCCCTCAGGATTTCTCATTCCAATTCCCAATAAATCCTGTATTTTCAGTTTTTGTATCACAGAAGCGCTGGTAAATAATGACATGCCAATTTCTGGACACCCTATACAATACAGGGTGTTCCGTAATGATGTGCAAATATTTGGAGATAGTGTGCAATAGGTGTTTTTATGTAAAACTTTTAGATTTAAGGCTCCCCTGGTTTTATTTTTTTAACAGTTTAATCTAGAAACTTGAATTTTGGGATACCTTCTCAGCAAGTTGGAAGACACACGGTAGAATTACTTTTTGCACCCTATGCATCCTAGGGGTAGAAACCCAACACACCTATTCGTCTTTTTTACAGAACTTTTTTGCGAGCTAGTTTATTTAATAACAGAAATTCGTATTCTGTATCCTAATTAATTTAGAAACTTTTTTACTCTAACATTCCTTTTTCGTTCCATATCTAAATATTTTTATTGGCATTCACGATTACGTGAAAACATAGTAGGTGGGTGTCATAAAATAATTTGTCCAGACAAACTATTAAGTTAGTGAAAAAATAACTAGAGTAAAAAAGTTTCTAAATTGATAGGGCCATAGAATACGAATTTTTCTTTTTAAATAAACCAACTTACAAAAAAGTTTGGCAAAGTGTTTTCCGATTTGCTGGTAACGTATCCCAAAATTCAAGTTACTAGCATAAACCGTTTTCGAGAAAAAATCAAAACCTGTTTTGCGCCTCTTCAGGCTGGAAGAAGTTTGCAGGGGACCCTTAAATCGACAAATTTTACAAAAAGGACCCCCTTAAAACAAACTGTGTAATATTTTCTCCAAACATGGGAGAATTGTGAAATCTTTATTTTTGTGAAATTTTAATAAAATAGCCCCACTCCCTATATTTATGTATTTGAAGCCAGCTGGATTGATATTATAAATCAGACCAAAACTAATTATTTAAAAATTTCCGTGGAATAGGTACCTATATTATTCACCTGGTGTCTTGTTTTGGCGATCTCATGCAGAATTCAAGTACCTATTGAATTCAAATTGCGGAACTATAATAATATATTTACAATAAGACAGTTAATATCACCTAAGTAAGTTTCAGACAGGATATAATTAGCTATTTATACACAGTAATTTAAATTTAGAGTAATTTCTTCGACATTGCTTTTACATACCAACATGAAGACAGCAACGGTTTTCTCAGCAATCCGATCTGGCAACCAGGCCCCTCTCTCTCACTGGGCACTCGGGGCACTTGCCCAGGGCCCCGCGATCGATAGGGGCCCCCTAGTTCCTGCCAGGTCACTTTAAAAATCATTATTCCATATCTAAAACTCATTTTTTACATAAATATTTTATTCATATTTACAACACATCAATAATCAATATAATAATAATGAATTGTTAACGGACTAGGGTTCTAGTTTTCGACAACAGACAGTGCTCGCACTGATCTACTCGCGGGATCTCTAGAGCGACGTAAAACTGAACGTGACCCGGTCGCAGAATACTTGAAAGTTGTTCATATCGAAAATGAAGGAACTAATAGTATATTGGAAATATATCATCTTTTGAAAGAAAACAAAATTGAAGGCACATTTCCAAAAGTTAGAAATCGCATTGAGAATCTTTTTAAGCATGATGGTAACAAACTGCAGTGGGGAACGCTCCTTCGCCAAGATTAACCAGTTTGTCGATGATTTCCATAGAATGTGATATGTTCAAAAACATAGATTTTGAAGAAGTGATTAATGATTTTGTCTATCTCAAATAATCTAGAAGGGTACTTACCTCTTCAATCCACATAGATTTTTAAGCAAGAACCTGTGAATGCTAAAAGAGTTACTTTTGTGAATTATATTATACAATGTGTCCACGGCAAAGCGGTATTATAGGTGTATATGGAATTTTTTTTTGCATTACAAACACAATTTTTTGTATTCTGCTCTTGTTTCAACCAAAAACTATTTTTAGTATCTTGGACTTTAAAAAATTTATAGAGGGCGCTGGTAGCAGCTTAAAAATAAAAATCGCATCAGGTAAAGTGCCTTTTCTGTGCGAAATATTGAAAAATTTTATTAGAAAAACTTGCTCACAATTAAAAAATATGACGTATCAAATTACAGAACTAAATAATTTTTTTATTTATAATTATTTAAAAATATATACTTAAATAAAAAAAATTAGTTCTGTAATTTGATAAAACGTCATATTTTTTAATTCTGAGCAAGTTTTTCTAATTAAATTTTTCAATATTTCGCACAGAAAAGACACTTTACCTGATGCGATTTTTATTTTTAAGCTGCTACCAGCGCCCTCCATAAATTTTTTAAAGTTCAAGATATTAAAAATAATGTTTGGGTGAAGCAAGAGCAGAATACAAAAAATTGTGTTTGTAATGAAAAAAAAAATTAAATTAACTATAATACCGCTTTGCCACATTGTATGTATAATAAATAATATGTATAATCTATTTTATCTATGTATAATATGTATAATCTATTTTATCTATGTATAATATGTATATTCTATTTTATTTACTTTGACTGTAAAGAAATAAAAATAAATCTAGAACCTTGCTTATCTGCTTTCTTTGTTTCTTTGTCTATTCTAACAAAATAGTGCTCTGTCAAAGTCATAGGGGCCCCATTATCCTAATGTGCCCAGGGCCTCCAATAGGTTAAAGATGGCCCTGCTGGCAACGCTGTAAAAACGCGGCTATATAGCTTCAAAAACGTTGCAACCGTCGGTCCGGAATTGCGCTTTTAAAAAATGAATGACGAAAATGCGGCGGCGTGAAACCACACCTGGTGAAATACATGTAGGAAGCTTCCCCAAAAAACCACCATAGGGTGAGATCATAGTCGGGCCGTTTGTTTTTTCGCAGGGGTCAAAAATAATATTTAAACAATTCTAGCAAGAAAATGCGGTCGGGGCGTGGATTCATTCTTTAATTTTGCGAATTAAAGAAAAAATTGTAGATATGAAGTTTTAGGATGTCTGGGGGCTTTTCCAAGGTCTTGTTTCGTAAATGGTGGACAAACCAAACTTTCGTTTTTAATTGAACACCCTGTAAATTATTGAATTTTTGTAACCTACCCTTCATTTCGATTCCAACGATATGTATATTATAACATATGACATATATGTCATTTGTTTGCTTCAGCCATTTTCACAATACAGGGCGTTCAAACTTCATTTTTTTCACGTTTTCACATCATTTTCTACTTGAAAAATAAAGAAATTAAGGTGGTGGTAATGTTTCCTGGATCACCCTGTCCACTACATATCTTATCTTACGATAGAATGGTTCGGATTTATTTTGGGCAAAATCGCTCCACATCCATCCATATAGAGAGGCATAAATAGTGGGAAGAAAACGTTTATTTCTTAGTTCTTCGTAATTCAGATTGGTTGAGAGACGGTACAATGGGGTGAATATCAAAACAGAGAGATTATGATTAATTATGAAAATTATGTATAATTTGTGATCCCACTAGTTTTTTTTTATAGTTTTATATTATGCATTTTCGGAATTTAGAAACAAAAGAAAATATTATTGCGCTGATTAACAATGTTAATGTACGGGTACAATACTTTTTCTTGAAATCGGCAGTAAAGTGTCCCAAAATCGTTATTAAAAGCTCAGAAATCGGCACTGAAGTAACCCATTATTGTACGATTTTTTCAATAAGTAGGACTTGGCGAGATGTAAACATCAAACGTCAGACGCGGAGCCATCGCCCGTCAAAAGTGACCAAATATTCAAAACCCGGCAAAGAAAGGCCCATTTAACTATTCGTAAACATTGCGAAATTATTGTTACCTATAGCAGCGCAATCCATCAGTATAAATATTTTAGTAGGTTTGAATATCAATAGATTTATTATGGAGGTTGCACAACAAGCAGCAGTTTGGTTTTTCTGTTCGAAGACGCCGTGTCTTTGTCACACTTGACCTAGGTAGACCGATCGTCAAAGTCAAGCAACGCCGCGCGTAGTCGGTTCATGGACGGGTGATCCCTTATTATTATTTTCTTGCCTAATAAAACTTTTTTTTTCCGATTTAAAGAAAAATATAATATGTACCTCGGCACTGAAGTTCTTTTTATGACTCCTGTGGTCTATTTGTCTCGGCTAGAGGCCTCGGCAACTAAATTCCACATGAGTCATAAAAAGTTAAACTTCAGTGCCTTGGTACATAAATAACTATTTTCACATAAAAGGCTTTGAGAAAATCTATGTTATAGATCGGGGTTTGTCCCTTGGCAAAAAACACTAGCCAGAGGTAAACAGGTAAATTAAAAAAAAGTGTGTGACGACCAGTTCGAACCAAATGAAATAATTGATTACTGTGGCGAAAATTTCTAATGGAGAAACGTTAAATTCATCGGATAATGCGGAACAAAAAGTTAGAAGCTCGTATCGATCTCGCTGAACGCTCGTAACCATTTTTCAAAGGCATTTCTTCTTGAGAGATGTTTTTGATTAATAGCTCTCTGCAATTATGATCTAATATGTGTTTTGTAAAGAAAATTGCATTTCTCTGGCGTCTGATCAGCATATTATTATTTAACTATTTAAAGTTACGACTCTCTGAAAATTATGTCACACTACAGGGTGTATTCTTAAATCCGAGAATTCCATCATAGCACGTAAGTGAAATTGCAGAAAAAAAGTTACTAGTTAGCTTGCATAATTCAGATTCCATTATTTTCAACACGGAAAGTCACAGAAGAAGCAAGAACCATTAAAGTCCGCACCATAAGGGATTAAAAAAAATAGCTTTGTGTAAAGTTCGATGTCGGGAACAGTTTTTGCTTCAAATTATAGCAAAAATTACATTAAAAGTTGTGGCCAAGCGATCTCTGTTAGCTGCTGAATGTGAAATTTGTTGCAGAAAGTGTCGGCAGCGGCATTTCTAAATCGAATTTGAAAAAAATATATTTGAAAAAGATGTTTCTACAGCGATTTTATGTATGTACGTGTGCAAACTTGCAATTCGTTTACCATGGCCAACTTACTGAATTAATTTTTACCGCAGTTAAGTAAACTTTGGATTTGTAAAAAATATTTTTCTTGAAATCGGCAGTGAAGTGTCCCATTACTGTACGATTTTTTCAATAAGTAGGCCTTGGCGAGATGTAAACATCAAACGTCAGACGCGGAGCCATCGCCCGTCAAAAGTAACCAAATATTCAAAACCCGGCCAATAAAGGCCCATTTAACTATTCGTTTACATTGCGAAATTGTTACCTATAGCAGCGCAATCTATCAGTATACATATTTTAGTAGGTTTGAATATCAATAGATTTATTATGGAGGCTGCATAACAAGCAGCAGTTTGGTTTTTCTGTTCGAGGGCGCCATACGTCATTATACCTGACCTAGGTAGAGCGATAGTCAAAGTCAAGCAACGCCGCGCGCAGTTGGCTCCTGGACGGGTGATCCCGTATGATTATTTTCTTGCCTAATAAAACATTCTTTTTTCCGATTTTAAAAAAAATATAATATGTACCTCGGCACTGAAGTTCTTTTTATGATTCATGTGGTTTATTTGCCTCGGCCAGAGGCCTCGGCAACTAAATGAGTCATAAAAAGTTGAACTACAGTGCCTTGGTAGGTACATAAATAACTATTATTTGATAAAAATATCAAAAATCGCAACTTTATCTTTGGCTTTTGAAATTTTGCACAGATACATAAAGTCTCAGTAGAAACATCTTTTTCAAATATATTTTTTTCAAACTCGGAAATGCCACTTTCCGCAACTTTATGCAACAAATGTCAAAGTTTGCAACTAACAAAGACCGATTGGCCGCAACTGTTAATGTCTAATGTAATGCTCTAATTTGAAGCAAAAATTTTACCCGACATCAAATTTGAAAGAAAAGCTATTTAAAAAAAATCCCATATAGTGCGGGCTTTAATGGTGACATTGTATAACACTCGACAATGTCAGGTTTTTCCAAGTTTGAAAAAGTTTTCACAGAAAATTAGGTAGATTTTGAGCTGTCAAAGTACACAGGATTGACACCATTATTTGTTAATAAACACTGCATTGTCTTCATGGATAATTCCCTTAAAATCAGAATAAAACAAGAACAACATATCTCGAAAATACCAGCTGACCTGCAAAATAGAATTGGACCATTTAATTGGGAGCATCCCTAAAACTTTTATATGTACACTTTCTTTTCTAAAATCAAAAATATGCGAGTGAGTGGGATTTGAAGGGATAACGACTTTTTCAAAAATCCGAAAGGCTTATTAAATTGGCCTACAAAACTGCAAATCTCTCCCCCATTTAACCTTCCTTTTAGTTCTGCTAGTTATGAGCGCCCCATACTAAACCTCGCAAATCCCACCATGTTTAAACCAGTGGGAATAACGTAATATTACCAAAAACACTATTAATGAATGTGTCGCTGTTTGAAGTTATATAAAGTTTACCTACATCATTCTGTTTTTTCATTTAGGTATGTCAATTTCCCTACGGCAAAATAATAATAATAATAATTGTCACCCTCACAATACTCCAAACTAGGAGTACCCCAGAAGCAACCACATGCTTTTGCGGGGGAGGGGGGCAATTACTATTATTGTTTCGTTGCCATTTGCGGCTAGGGCCGACTTTTTTCCCGCAATCGCTCAAGTACAACGGAAAACCCTAAAAAACCGTAGTAAAAAATTTTGGGGGAAAAATGTTAAATTAACTCCAATAAATATAATTGAAAATTGAATTTTTAAACATTTAGCGTTTAATGTTAAACCTGTAATTAAAGGGAATCTTTGAATTGTATCAGCAAAAATAGAAAAAATAGCTCCTAAAATTAAAGTGTAAGTATATTAGGAAATTTTAATTTATGGATCGAATAGAAGCCAATTTATTATTTCCTTTTAAACTTCTCTATAATTTTAAGACATTCTGGAAAAAATATCGGGTATTGTTACTTATTCATACTTATTGCGTTCCTGTTTTTGTACCTGTAGCTCGCGCCTAGCAATATTTTTCTTTGAATAAATAACGACACTTTCTTTTAAGCTAGCACTTTCAGCTTTTTCAATGACCCTAACCGGGAAGCATCTCAATTCCATAAAACGAGAGACGCGAGAGGTTTCTTCTGGCGCTAATATCATAATAAATTATTCGTCTGCCGCCCGCTGCTTTCTCTGCTTTTACTTTTAATTTAGCTTTCAATTTCTGCCACAATAAAAGCTACGGACAAGACTTAATTTTGCGTTGTTTGTGATTCTTGGCGAATACCATCCTAATATGGATCGGTGGCTTATACAATTATTATTACGTAATTTGTTCGAGGTAAAGGATTATTCCAACTAAAACCGACGGCAATGGAATCAATAATGCACATCAATTTGTCTTAAATGCAATATTAATAGTAAATTCCCATATTTCACAAATCCTAAAACAATATACAGGGTGATTTATTCATAACTACATTAATTTTAACCTATTTGGCCTTGTTTTCAGCGCGTATGAGGCATCGGATGACGCTTTCCGTCGTGCGCGTCAGCATTGTTTCCAGATGTACGCAACTACCGTAAATTTAAAGGAATGTTTGCAGTACATAGGTAATTATTTGTATTGTAGGCGAATGTTCTGCCCAATGCTTGCGGAAATTATGAACAAATATTAACGCTTACCTCTTGTAACGGTTAGTTTTGGCCCGAGGCAACTTAAGGGATAAATGCCAACGAGAAAAATAAATGAACCGACTGCTTACGTCAAGCGCGTAGATAGCTTTTTCTTCCAGGGGGGTAATGGTAATACCTACTATTTATAATTCGTCTGTTCCCCGATTATTAGGTTTTATTGCGATTTTATACGTGGGTAGGTATGCATAAGTAAAGACTATTATAAAGCCAAATAAAACCAACACTAGTAATATATTGAATAACAAGATAGGTACTATATACTTAAAACAAAGAACAATGAAACAAACTCAAAATAAAAAATGATAAAAAATATAAAAATAAAATATATACTTTTTCTTTGATGAAAACAGAAACAAAACAAAAAAAAATAACAAGAAAAAAAATAAATCAGTCTTTAAAACCCTAATCTTAAAAAAACATTTAAAAAAATCAGTCAAAATATAAAAAAATAAAAATATATGCACACATAAACCAGTTTTTATAGAACTAAATCTAAAATCCTTTTGTTACTATTATTGGCAAATCTGTTTAGCACCGCTTCAGGGCAAGGTTTTATATCCCTGTGAATATGTAAAAGCGCCATCGCCATCCCTACAAGCCTCTCCTGTCCCATAGTGGACCTAAACCAAGATTTGAGTCTTTTTAAAGATGAAAAACTTCTTTCGGCCGAGGCTACACTTACAGGCAGTGTACACAGAATTTTCAAAAGTTCATATATTTTTGGATATACAATTTATTATAGGATCACACAAAGGTAATGTTTCAAAAGCCGAATTTGGCAGACTTTCTTTGCTAAAATTTTTAAATTTAATTTTCCAAAGTTCTATTTTGCTTAGTAAACTAGCAGCTATCAGATCCTTACTTTCATTGGTAAATTTGGATAAGGTTCTGGTTTTCTTGGGAGGGGTAATTACCCCCTCTACCCCTCCCCGTATCTACGCCCTTGGCTTACGTGACCTTTTGATTTTTGGATGCTTTATTAAGTACTCAACTAGGGGGCTTACATGATTTCGTGGACCTCGACACCACTGAGGGCGATCTTTTTCTCGATAGCACGAACTTGACCCACTTTCACTTGGGGCACTAATTTTCCCGCTCACTAGTTCACTGATAATCCTTTTTACTGCTCCTAGAGTAAGTAGTTGTGTTCTGTGAGTTTTCCGCTTCCTCTGAAATAAGAACGTCAACATTAGCCAACTTCTCTGGCATATTATAGTTGCTTAAAATTACCTTACTTTCCGCTTAAGTGGTTACTATCACCAACGACACACTTCTTATTCCTTTATTTCTCGTTATGTTTGCTTTTCATCGTTATTAGGGCTCCATATTTGCAATAGAATCGTCTCTGTGGGGGTGGTTCTCCCCTGTGACATTGGTTCAGTCGTAAGTACTTGAATCTTTCTAATTTTTTCCTTTCGATCTTTATAGCTTTTTCGCACATAATATTGGGTATGCATTATAAATAGTTGTTATGTCGTGATGTTATTTGTTTCCCGTATTTCGCAAAGCACATCGTCATTCTCCGTACTTTTGTTTGGATATTTTTGAAGGTTATGTCGCATTCATTGACACTAGTACCTTCGTAGGAAGCATTCCTGTAATGGAACGTGGTGAAGTTTCGCACAAGGGCACTACCTGCCGATAGGTGGCACGCTGGGCGTGGATTTCTTTTACCATCTCCTAAATAGTTCCGCGGTAGCTTGACTGACATTCTGCAGGCATTCTCCATAAAGGATCATTATGTCTATCATTTCCGCATTTGTCTATAGAACCATTTTGGTAAAAAAGCAAAAATGTTGCAGAGTACCGCATAAACAGAATGTAGACAACTCTGGTTTCTGTAGTACGTGCTGCCATCTGTTAGAAAGGTTCGCTAGTTACCGTTTCAGAAAGCGCGCTGTAGAATTTTGGTCTTGAATACAGAGAGAAGTGACTGAGAGCTCTACCACAGATTCGGCGACGTTCAGACGAGATGGCGCCACGGCGCCACCTAGAATAGAAATAGAAACTAGGTAATCTGTGATAGAAACCGGCAGCAGATTCTTGACAAGTTTGACGTAATAAATAATAGTTGAGGAATGCGGATGGGACGTTCGCGTTGTTTTTAATAAAACTTTTGTCTTAAATCTCCAAAATCTATCGAATTTCGGAAACAGATGCAGTATTTTCCAGCCTCTGTTTGTAGACACTGAGTGCGTTTTGTGCGTGTGATTATGAAGATCTCTTGTATAAGTGTAGTGATAAGGGTCTCTCGAGTTAGATGCTGAACACGCCAAGTCCAAGGTGTGGTAACACCCTGTTATTGTCCTGTCAACTAGGTAAATTCATAAACTGAATATTTTTTCGTATTTAAATTATCAATAAATAACGGCAACATCGCGGCCGGTGCCATGTGCTGCAGCTAATGTCGTAGTCACATGCGTTCAGGTGTGCCTCCTTATGTGGGATTTGGGATAAATTGCCCCAAACATGCAGTAAATTTTTTTTTGCGTTTTCGGCATATATGTAGCGTCCTGATGACGTGCTTAAAATTAATGTATTTATGAATAAATCACCCTGTATAATCATAGAAACCGACATATTTCCATATTTCGAGTGATTTTTCATCCCTTCGTGACTATACTCAGCCGCTTTGTTTCTACCAAACTTGATCTTCCTGACCCACAAACTATAGAAACCGACATTACCACTGGCTATTTTCAAATTCCCAATCGCAATTACTACTCTTTTTATATTAATGACAAAAATGCTCTACTATAAGAGGTTATATACTGATTTCGTCCGCTAAAACTAGTGTATGTCGGTAAAGTAGTGGGGCAAACCAAACTTAGAATCCGAGTAACTCGACGCTCCTGCTGGGAAGAAAATGGCTACTTTAGGGGCTGTTGTCGCATTTTGTTGTCACTGTGTTGAAAATTAATCCGAAGAAATAATAATAAATTATTATTAATAATAAATTATTATTTCTTATCTGCATGATCGGGATAATCAGGTTTGATTCTTCAAATGGTAACACTACAGCGCTTACATACCGAGCCGTTGTACGTTTTCATTTTTTTTCTTGATTTTTTAAATAGGAAAGAAATGAGGGTTACGATTATGGCTCCAGTCGCCATGTCTATTAGCGCATCGAGCATCTGGTGTGATGACAGATGCAAAAATGTATACAACACTAATTACTTAGTATGCCAGTCTTATTAGGAATGTACATAACCTTAGAGAGATATTTTGAAGTTGCTTGGAAAAAAATAAAATAGGCAGAGGGGAGGCGCTTCAAGTATCTAATGCTGTAATGCTTGGTATAGACCAATTCGGCATGTCGATTGATCAGCAGGGCCTAGAAAGATTGTAAGAAGTCGGCTTCGGGTCGCCCGAGACCAGGCGAGCATATCGGATTCGACTACCCCACAGCAACCACGTTGAGAGGGATGTTGCACCAGATTAAAGGAAGTTTGAGTGAGATCGTTTACAAATAATAAATAAATAAACTCAGATAATGCTATATTTATCGTCACAACAAAAACATGAAGAAGGTAATAGTCAGCTGTTTGCAAAGATGATAAATATGATAATTAAATGTAACGCGTAATTTAAGTTGTTAGGTCCCGTTCGCGTAACCCGATGGTAAGAAAATTAAAACCCAAAATACCTACGTAAATTTTGTTGGTAATTATCGATCGGCCGCCAGACGCAGTAAAGACGGGTAGTGAAGAGGTACTACTTATTATACTTGTATAAGAGCATTTGCACTTTAGATATTATTGAGTTGAGTAATAAAGCCGATATTTATTTATTTAAATATCGATAAGAATTACTTTTTAATTTTTTTTTAATTCATTATGCCTAATGCAAAGATATACCTACCGTCAAGAAATATTAAGTTAATAAATTTACTTACATTACTTTTTCCTGTATTAACTTTATGCCAAAATAATACATAAATTAAGATATCAGGAAATCATTTTAAAATGGTAATATCGTTTTCTTTTGATAAAGACATAATGTTATCAATATTTAATAATAATATTGAAAAAGCTATAGTGACATACAATTTTAAATGTCGGTTAGGGTAAGTATTGTGATCATTCATGCAGTTTTGAGAGAGTATTATTATATATGTCATGACGGTAGATTTGACAGCCGGTACTATAATATTTCTCGTCCTCACAATACCTACTCCAACCTAGGAGTACCCCAGAAGCAATCACATGCTTGTGCGGGGGTGGGGGGCAGTTACTATTATTTTGTCTTCGTTGCCATTTGCGGCTAGGGCTGAATTTTTTCCCGATAGAACTAGGATAGCATTCGCTCAAGTACTACGGAAAACCCTAGAAAAACGGTAGCAATCCCTGTGAGTGTAGGACAATTAGTAAATCACACGGATAAAGCTATTTAGGAGTAATACCATGAACCCACACTTGTCGAGCGCTCTTGGCCATAGCGGTGTTTTCCTATAAAGACATGTGCGTGCGCCTGCCTCGACATCGGTTCGAACCAAGGTCGATCAAAGGGAGAAAAAACATGCAGTCAGCGCCGGTAGGAGCGATGCCACCGCGGCCCCTCCTCTTACTAAATATTTCACTCAACGATATTCTTAACAATAGAAAAATATATAAAATTAAAGGAGCATAAATATTCATATTAGTATTTTGTGTTTATCAATTCCCCGTTTGAATCTCAAAATACACCAGGATAAGAGCGATGTGCTGTTATTTGTATAAAAAAGGGGATCTGTTCGTCTGCGTCCCCCAGACCTCTGCTTCCAATGAACGACCTTGCCAGGTAACTAACAAAACAAGGCACGCTATGAGGAATGGGAACTTATTTTAGCAGGGCGATACCTACATTACTTTTTACTCTCACTCTGTATCAACGGCCGCTTTCCAATTCCAGCGCCATCTTACAGACGCCCCTAATTTTTGCACTCCAGTACCCAATTTCTTTATTTAGCAACATTTATCCTAGTTAGGAACGCGGTCAAATAAAGTTCGTCTCGAGGTGATGACGTTTTAAATGCGTCCTTAAGGGTTGTTTTAGAACATGTGATTAATATTTCTGGTTATGTCGCTCGAATACTTTTGTCGTATTGTATAAAATGTAAACTTTTAAAACTCTATATTTTTCCAAGCAAATTCGTATTTATTCTTGAGGCGATTAATTTCTTTCCACCAACATCTTCATATTATTTTTTCATTCGACACGCTGTTAACTTTAGCGGTTGACATTGATGTATTGCTGTAATGCTTTTTGTATATTCCATCAAATTTGTAAAGGGACACCACGATATCACAATATTTTCATAAACCACCATTGTATAATATGCAAAATGTATTATTTATTAAATTTATTTATTTATATACTGCAACACATTTTATAATGTTAGATTATAACCTAGAAGATAGTCTGGCAGTTGAGGAAACCTCCTATTGTGCATATCAATAGGTAGGTATAAAATATTAGTATAACAATAGTATAAAAATTAAACCTATACAAAATATTTATATAGATATAAAAAGATAAAGATTTTAATCTTTCATCATTTACATGCATGGTCAATATGGGCATTGTAGATCTTCATTTAACTGATAAATACAAAAAACTGCTTTCCATTTAAGCTGGTTATTGTAGTAATGTAGAATAATCGTCTATCATAAACTTTCTGGTTTCCCTTTTAAAAGGTTTTCGTCCTGCACGTTATTATTTGCTTTGGTAATTCGATGTAGAGTTTGAGTCCGCGTTGTATTCTATATGCTTTTTGGGATACTGCTTTGCTATATGGAATATGGTGTTTGTTATTTTCTCTAGCTCATGTTGTAAACGCTTAGTCCGGCCCTGTCGGACCCTACGTGTTTATAGTCGCTGCCACGTACCCATGTGTTCAGCCATGGTGTGTATTGTCTTAATTGGACGATTGCTGTCGCGGTTCTCAATCTTTTGACTCGAAATTCGGCATGAGGCTTTGAATTCCGGGGGCATCCCGACTGCGTAGAAAGGCGACCGAATCGGAAAAGCCTTTCGGCCGTACGGATAACTTTTTAGATTTGGCGCGAGAGAAAACTCCGGTATCGATCGAAATGTCGGGGAGCAATAATGACGGGCGACAGGCGGTTCTATTGTTTTGTTTACAATTCCATAATTTCGTAATTTTTGTAGGATTTGGTACCAAAGCGTCCATTTGTCGCATCGCGGGACCTTTTATTTGTATTTTTCTGGAATAGGACGTACCCTCGTAGTTTTGTGTTGTTTTGAATGTATAATCTCATATTTAAAGAATGCTCCCGGGACATACATATACTTTTTGCCTATTTTCTGGAAAACTTAAAACCACACTGGATAGCACCAAAGATCCGAGCAAAGATCATAATATTCGAATATCATGATCTTTGATATAACCTTATCCCCTTAATGATTTGCCATTCGAATAACTGAAAACTTTTGAAAGGTGCATTCAACATAGGCACCTACCTATTTTTAGATATTAATTGTCCTTCATCTTGAGATTTATAGGTATGTCTTGGATATTTGCCAGTCTCTAATGTCTTATGGTGCCCTTTGGTGGAGCCCGTTGGAAAAAACTGTCGATACACAAAGGTCGGTTCAAAGACCTTAAAAGGCTGTTCAAGCTCTACGCAGTTCTGCTTTTAATTGTGACAGAATTAAAGTTGTCCGTTATCACCTTTGTTTCAATACTCGTGCGGAAAGTGACCACTTTTTCGCATGTGATGGCAGTTGACCGAACAACTCGTACCGATACTGTTGCATTTTGCGATTTTGTGACAATAATTGAAAATAACGTGGAAAAGTACTGTACTGTATCTGAACAATCGCAGACCAAACTCGTTGCCTTGGTTACCAACTTTATTGTTTAGCCTTCAAAAATCACAAATAACCTTGTCAGATTACTGTCACTGTCCAAGAATATTCTTTCTGCTCCAAAATTCGCACAAAATCGCTTTCTAACCTTTCACTTTTCTAGGCCCAATTCCCAGGGCTTATATACTAAAAAGGAAGACTGGAGAATACTCTAGAATATTCCTGGCCAATGATAGTTCACAAATTATAAGTTCTAGCAAACTTTCTAGAATGTTATGGAAGCTTTACAGGGAAAACCATGAAAACTAAAGGAAAATGGGGCCCTGGGGGCCTCAGGCCAACAAAGATGTGACGGAAAATGCCTCTAAATTAATTACAAAAATTATAAAACTGTAAGTAGAATACCCAAACTTAAAATTTATCTGCTAAATCTTTGAATAGGTTAAAAAACCGTGCAGACATATTCATTGAAAGCGGATATAACAACTTTAGAGGCATTTTTCGTTACAGTACTTTACTAGTGAGGAAAAGTACAACTTTTGCACTAAGAAAGTGCGGACAAGTACACTAGGGTTTTTTTCCTGGAAAGGATAACCTCAAAGTCACCGAATTTGTTATGAGCAGTCCGGTGGCCACAGCAGGATCGCAGTGCCAGTCAGGATCTTTATCGAACACCATGTTGTAAGGCAAATTACTTGATTAGATTAGAAGTTGCCACTGTTGCCGACAATGAAGGAACCAATTATCTGTTTAAACTTTAAACGAACATCAATCTACTTTCAATACACCTATATCATATTGTCGGAAATTTCTTTGTGGCGCAAAGACATTTAATTTTTAATTGGGTTTTTCGCTACAGAAACCTGAAGCAAGCTGATTAAAAGACAACTTTTTCAGCTTGCCAGGAAAATTCATAAATGCCTAACATTAAAAGAACCAAACATTGAACGTTAACTAAAAAAATAACTTCAACAACTTTGTTTTTCTAAGATTTCGGAGAATAAATGTTCCTCCTTTCTCAAAGATATTGTCAAGTCGAAGTAAAACGACAGAATCATTTCACTTTAACAAAACTTTTTACCTTTGATCTTAATTATTTCATTTCAGTCCTAAGTTCTGAATTTTGGTTAGGTAGGTAAAGTAGGTTGGTGATATTTTAATTTATTATTATTTTGGGACCAATTTTGTGCAGGAAAATATGACAAAAATAAATTTATATACTAAATGCTTGATGGTACATGAACTTTGAATTATATTTCGGCGTGCATTCCTCGGTATCCTAGTTCTTCATAAGGGTATCGGTTGACCGCAAACTTCTAAAGCTATAGTCAGAAATCTCAAGGTTCACAAACTAACAGTAAAATCTTTAGAATACTTATACCTACCGCTCCGTAATTTCAATATCTGATCTGAAGCGGAGGTCACATTCGTAGAGACAAACATCCAGAGCCCATCCCCAGTTGTCGCTTGAAGCTGAGGATGTCCAAAGCCTGTCCGGACAGTCTCTGCTGTCCGGCGTTCGTTCCAATCGACGACCGCTTTTACGAATATCCATACATAACCATTTGATAAAAATGTTAAACGCTCTCGGCATGCTTCTAAAAATAAAATATTTACACATGCATTCATCGACTAACAATCACTCGAACAATAAATTTAGTAAGCCCGATTTTTTTAATAATATGTTTAGGTAGTGGTGACGCCCATCAATAAATTGGCCATTCGGCTTAGCCTTTGAAAAAGTAAAACAACAAAAGTCTAGCTAATGTGAGCGGAATACCGAGAAAGCATTTCGGGGGGAAGATTTGTAGGTATTTCTACACCTCAACTCATGTTCGCCTCCTTTTTTGTGTAAAGTGGTTACAAAGGGACTATCAACACAATCTCTTTAAAGTAGGTTGAAGGGGATACCAGCTGTGGCTTATAAAAATAATATAACAGGTCTCCAGCTTTGCCCCACACCTTAAAAAACATACGTATAATTTCGGTGGACATATTAAAAATAAAGTCGGTTACGAAACGTACCCCATTTTTTTCAGTTTATTCTGAAGACATCCCTCGGCCACGAAACAAATGGTTTAAGTATTGAAGCTACAAAATAGAAGATGCTTGACCGATATACTTGACAGTTTTCTTTGAATGATAGACTCTATGTATGAGTACATATGCCCGCAGTTCGGTTTAGCATAGACACCATACCTGTTAGCAAAGATAATGAAGCTAGAAACCTAAGTACTTGAGTAAACTACTTGGAATATCCTGATATATAGGATATCTACTCTTAAAGATCAATGTTATCGAAATACCAAGCGGCTATAGAAAGTGCCCAACAATTGAAACATTACTTACGATTCACTCAATGCTGTAACTGGATCGAATATGTTCATAACTGCAGAACTTTGCAAAATAAAAACGTTTGCCTAGTTCAGGTTTACCCTAGCCTCAGCCCGCCAATATAGATGATAATAATTATGGTTGATAAAATTCCAAATATTTTGAATGGGAAAAATACCTAGCTTCAGGGTAATTCCTATTGGTGGCATATGAATATCAGTAAAGCATTCAATAATCTAAAGAACTATAATTTCTCAGTGACGAAATTCCTTGAATTACATAAAGCAAGAAATCCATGGGTTTCCACATCCCATATATTAATTTCGTTGAAAACTGGAGAGCTGAGCAAGCGTCCAGAATATTACCGCCCGAGGCCGACTGTATATATTATACATACATACCTCTTTACCTACATAGTTTCGGTCTTTGAGAACCACAAATTATACTGTTCGCTTCTCTGACAGAGTGATTCACTTTTTGAATGCTTTGTTTTTCCGGCGAGGAAAGGCGGCGGGGCTCAGGAGGAAAGTAGAGGGGGCGGTCTAAAGTAGCGCCTTACCTACTAAAGTAACTTTAACGCCTTAGGGCTTTATTGCGCTCTAGGGCGTTAAAGTGCCACTTAATGCGCGTAAAACTAATCATAAAGCGAACTTTAAGGCCCGGCAATGAATAAAACTATTTTTCATTATTATGAAGTTCTCTATATGGAATAAATAAAAGTTTTCTTTGTACGAGTTCGGAAAAGCTTGCACTTATAAAGGTTTATCAAAGGCTAATTGTGTCGTGATAAAAGAAAGAGATATTTGCTAAATTCTTTGTTAAAAATTGTCTATCAAGGTCTATAACATATGTTAATTTTCTCATTTTCTCGTAATTCTAAAATTCCATCAAAAATTTCCTGAAAATCAAAAATAGCACATATTGAAACATGATCGAATTTCAATATTTCAGTAGCAGGTGTGTTTTCTCTAAACTGAACTTCGGGTTTCCCTAAATTTGTACGAATCCTTGTTGGACACGTATATAAATATATTTTTGGTAATATTTTTCTACAATAGAAGGTTTTGAAATAGAATGAAAACAACCATATCTATTATTAATAATGTAACTAACAATTAACTAAATAATTTTGCAAAAATTCATCGGTAAACCTATTATAAGTTTCAAAAAGGTAATCACAAAAGGAAATAAATTTAGGCAAAAAAGTTGCATTGCCATCAAAATTTGGATTTGTATCTACATGCATCTTAAACATTGGCAGGTCTTGTTCGTTAGAATTGGACATTTTTGTTTCTTGTACTTCGTTACTTATTTATTAATAACTTGGTTAACTTCAGTTATACTATTTTGTTCGACAAAACAAAAATTAGATGAAAATAAACTGGTAGTAGAATTTTCATTATCAGTAGATATCACTCATAAAAATATCTCGAATAAAAGGAAAAGGCGTTAAAATAAAGGAATCCAACGTAACACTTGGCTCTTACCAAAAGGTCACAGACCAAAGTCCTCTGCAGTAAGCAATATCTTCTCTGTAACTGCTGTGGTGTTGAGTGCCAGGGGTTGTGGTTGATCGAGAGATGCCTGTTGCGAAGCTTGAAGACCAGGTTTGCAGGATGTATTCCAGGATGAATTGAAATTCATCAGCTTCCACGACGCGTCCGAGTCGGTGCCGATACCATGAACTTCTAATTACGAATCGCGAAAACTGAACACAATCCTACCGACTGCGCCAGTTAAGAAAAAAACATTTTTAAGAAATTATTTAGACAGTTACAGAGACAGCGATTCATGCTACAGAACAGATAGAATTAGTTACATTAAGATCAATGCTTTGGTGAATATGCAATGTCTACAAAAAGAAAAAAATTATGAGTTATTTTCAAAAACCTTTTTTGTTTGAAATGTATTTAAAAAACGCTTCTTTTGACTTTATTACTTTTGTCACAATGCAAATTCAGGGATGGCTACGATTTTTTTATACCTTCGATTTTTGCGAATACCATTTAGCGATTTTTTATTTTAAATCTGACAGCACAGCGTTAATCAGGACCTCCCATTCTACAAAGTGCCAAAGTTGAGCAAAATAGGAATTTATATTAGGCATCTGGCAAGTCAAGTGTGCCAGGGAATTCCCTCAAAACAGTGTAGTGGGCAACAGGATCACTCAAAGTCTTGGTGTGTAAAGATGTAATACAAAATATACAGAGTGTCTTTCTCTGTGCCATTTAGATATTTAAATTTTTTGGGGTCAAAATTCGAGTACATCAAAACCGCCCCAGATACTATATACGAGCTAAGTCTAAAAAATACAGAAGCCTGCCAGTCAGTAAGTCCATATGAGTTAAGATGGCTGGTGTGCCACAACTGGAAACGCACAGAAAATGTATCATCTGTATCTCACTGTGAGTTTGTTGAGGAAGGTCCAATAATTTAAATTGTTTTTTATTTGTTGGTTGGCATTTTGTAGAAAATAAATGAATTTTGTGTTTTTTAATACTTTTTCAATAATTTCAGAGTACTCTTGACCAGTACAAAGTTTAATAAAAATTCAGCATTTTGAGATGGCCCAGAGAAAAATACAATGTACATTAAAATTTTTGTATCAAATCTTTGCTCACCAAAACTTTGAGCGGTACTGTTGGCCATTCAACCGTTTTGAGGGGATTCCATGGCACACTTCACTCGCCATGCCTTTAAATTTCCTATTTTTCTCAAACTTGACAGACTGCAGAATGAAACTTCTGGGTTCTGGAATGTCCTGATTATCGCTGTTTGTCAGATTTTATATAGAAAAATTTCTAAACTGTTTTCGTAAAAATCGGGGGTAGCCTATGCTGGATTTGGATTTGGAAAAAGTAATAATGTCAAAGAAGCGTTTTTAGCATACCTTTCGAAAAAAAAGGCTTTGAAAATATCTCACAAAATAAATTTGTTATCGATTTGTATACCCTTAAAGTAGATACTTTATACAGGGCAATTCAGTCATGATGTAAAAAAAATTAACCACATAGTGGGAGAGGCCCAATAAATAGGAAAAAAAATTTGTTTGGCAAAGTTTACAATGTGGGGCAAATCAACTTTAGCATTCGAGTAACTCGACGCACCTGATACCAAGGAAACATCTGAAGTGAGCGATGTTGCCGCATTTCATTGTAAGTGTAAAATCTTATAAATGAAGGAATAATAAATACGTATCCTTTATCGGCAATATCGAGGTGGTCAGACTTGATTCTTCAAATGGAAATTGCTATAGCACTTGAAACACTTTTAGAAAATGTATTCACATCAATATATCTATGCATTTTGCACTTGCACGTTTTCTGTTCTTCCTGTTGATTTTTGGTACACCACTAAACCATACTATAGCCTAGCGCCTGACGTTGTTGACGTTTAGGTTGCCGCTAGCGGCATTCTCTTTTAACTCTTGTTTAACTTCTTTAACTCTTGTTTAACAAGCTGGGCTTGTTACAGATATCTGTATGCGCCAGAGAGACAGCAAGTTCTGTCGACAACGCCGGACAATAGATGGCTCCGATGTTACAAATACTTTTAAATACAAGCTGTACCTAGTTGTTTTTGAAAACATATTATTATAGATAATTAACTGAAAACTATAACGTTAGAATTTATCAATTTGTTCTTTAGCAGTAAAGGTAGTGTAAACACTTTAGAATACAATTTTTTTTAATGACAAATAATAATGTAACAAATTAAAAAAAATACAATTAACAATGAACCTATTATTACTTCATCGTGTTTACTAGATCCGATCTCCACAATACATTGATTGCTAGCGCCATCTACTGATAGAAGCAGCAACAACACCTTGACATTCTGCAGTATTTGTCAGTTTCTTACACGCTAGGAGGGTGCAGATTTTTTTACATGGCAGAGGGCGGCAAGTTCTGCTGATTTTATGCCTAGATGGCAGTTTGCACCGCCTGACCATGTGATCGAACGAAAACCTCCACGCAGTTCGTATCTTTAATTTCCAATGTCCATGGACAGTTAAAGTCTGGGCCGGTGTGCATGGAGACCATGTGATTGGACCATCTCCACGACATGTGGTTTCTGCACGATGGGCCCTGGCACATTTTGGACCAGCACTGCCCGGATCCCTGGATTGGTAGAGAAGCGCCTGTGCCATGGCCAGCGAGATCCCCGGATTTAAAAGCAATAAGATTTCGTGTTTGGGGTACATTGAATCCATCGTGGACGAAACTGAAGTTAACAATAAGCAAGAGTTACATGCGTGAAATGAAGATGCTGCCGTTCGAATCGGTAATAATCCCGGATTATTTGCGCCTATTCGTGGATCGCTTACTAATAGAATTAATAACTTGTTATTCGAGGTTAATATGGTGGCATTTTCAAACCGCCCATTTAAATAGTGATAGTGCATGATGGTTCGTGTTTGCACTTTCTGTACTTAGTTTTGTGTTGTGTTTGCTCTGCACAGTCCTTCGGGATCCACTTGGTGGTGATCGTCGAACTGAGTACCTAGTACCTCGCCGCAAGTACCTACTGTTTTTTTAAGCATTTTTGGATATTTAAAAAGGAATTGCAGGCCTCCACGCAATGTTTACTAGTTCGGTCAGCCAGAAGCGCCGTTAATTAGGGGTTCAAATGCACTTCTGAAAATATTTTTTTAATATTTTTTTTGCTGATTTTAGAACATACTTTATTTTGGATTCGTATTACCATAGAAGAACCTACGACAAGAAAATCATATGCCTGTTAAATTTCTGACCCCGAAATGTATACCTAAACGCAACGGTCGCGGCCTGGGACCTGGCCAGGGCCGCTCGCCAGTCGGCATTCGCACATACCGAACATTTTGTTTTCGATGGACTTGGTGGGTCAATCGGACAGCCCTGCGACCTGGCGTATTATTTCTCGGAATTTGACTAATTTTTAACGCGCTTTTATTGCCTTGACTTGTATGTATCTTTGTAAGTTGTAAACAAATCTAGCAAATCGTTTTTTACACACTTGGAATTGTCGTATCGATCTGAAATTTTCCAAACTTATTCAATTCTGGTAGGTAACAATACAATAGGTACTATGGTGCCATGGAGCTCCAATATGATGTTTATATAATTTGTTCTTCTACAAGGATAAAAATGATGTAGATATGCAAAAGCCGGCACGTGCATTGTGGTTATTGTAAAATTTGACATTTAAGAAAAATCTTGGGGAACAACACTTATTTGTCGAAATATGGAAAAAACTTATTAGAAAAAAAATATTAGCTTCCCTTCATGCACTTAAAGCCACATTCATTTTCAGAGACACATAAAACTATTAAGTTTATTTAACACTAAAAGTTACTTAGTTAGTGGAGCGCTATATGTATTAAAATAAATTTGAAGGAAAATTCACAGCGTTACTTTAATTTTAAAATTCTATACCTCAGTCGTTTGAAAAGATATTTTCTTGAAATCGGCATTAAAATGTCCCAAAATCGTCATTAAAAGCACAGAAATCGTACAATAATGTAGCCCATTATTGTACGATTTTTTCAATAAGTAGGCCTTGGCGAGATGTAAACATCAAACGTCAGACGCGGAGAAATCGCCCGTCAAAAGTGACCAAATATTCAAAACCCGGCCAATAAAGGCTCATTTAACTGTTCGTACACATTGCGAAATTGTTTCCTATAGAAGCGCAATCCTTCAGTATACATATTTTAGTAAATTTTAAAATCAATAGATTTGTTGTGTAGGCTGCACAAGAAGCAGCAGTTTGGTTTTCCTGTCAGAAGGTGCCGTACGTCATTATACTTGTCCTAGGTAGAGCGATCGGTGAAGTCAAGCAACGCCGCGCGTAGTCGGTTCGTGGAAGGGTGATCCCTTATTATTATTTTCTTGCCTAATAAAACTTTTTTTTCCGATTTCAAAAAAAATATAATATGTACCTCGGCACTGAAGTTCTTTTTACGACTCATGTGGTTTATTTGCCTCGGCCAGAGGCCTCAGCAACTAAACTCCACATGAGTCATAAAAAGTTGAACTTCAGTGCCTTGGTACATAAATAACTATTACCTAACTACCGTAAATAAAGTTTGTACAAGGTATTCCGGAATGTGGAAAAAGTGTTCTACAAGTGCTTGTAAGGGGCTCTTTCATGTAAAATTTTTCGATTTAAACCTTCCCTGCAAAGTTATTCGAGCCTTAACTGGAACAAAAAAATGGTTATTTGTTTCTCAAAAATGGTTGAATCTAGAAACTTGAAGTTCGGGATACATTACCAGCTAGTTGAAAGAGATTTACGGTAAAATTACTTTCTGCACCATATGCATCGTAAGCTTGATGCTAAAGGTAGAAACCTGAAACACCTATCCGTTTTTTTAAAGAACTTATTTGTTAGTTTATTTAAAAAGAAAAATTCGTATACTTTAACCAAATTAATTTAGAAACCTCTTTATTGTTGATATTTTTCACTAACTACTTAATAGTTTGCCTGGAAAAAGTAAAATTACTTTTTTAATTAATAATACCTACAAAGCGCTTAAACTACTTTTTGATTTGTTCCACGCCCAGCGAAAAGTTTTCTTTCCTACTGTGAGGTTGCATTTTTGGCGCTTGCAAGATTGGTGTTTTATTTTACTTATCTCTAAAACGTCACCATTTATGAAAAAAATCATTCTTAGATGCCATGCGTTTGTTGATGTGGCAATTTGATTAGCCTGATCTGGTTGAATTATTTTATCATTTTGAACTGTTTGAGTTAAAAATGGGAAATTGTTTCCGATTCCGCAGATTTGATGCCCCTAAGACTATACGCTACGCGTCGTTCGATCAACTGCCGTCAATTGCGGAAAAGTGTCACTTTCCTCACAACTATTTTTTGACTAGGGATGTTTGTGGTAATATCATCAAGTAAGCTATTCACACTTTTTGGGGAAATTGATAAATTTGGTCAATAAACGAATGAAAATGATGCAAAAATGATTAAATAGAAATTGAAAATGAAAATTAATGGTTACAGGCAGAGTGACCTGCATGTAACACAACATTTTAGCGGGTTTAGACAACCAGGACTTGCAACGATGTGCTTTAAATGACAAAGGATAATCTTTTGTGGAACGTCTTCTTTTGAACTTCTTTTGGCTTCCTCGAAAGGCGCCACTAGACTAGGTATTGTTGATAGAGAATGGCAAAATATCTAAAAAACACGTAAACACCACTTTCTACGGCAATGTTTTTCATCGTGCAGATTGTAGTTGCGGCTAAATCTTCAAGGAACAAAAGCCCAGTTCTTCTCAGCATGGTTTTAAGTTTTTCTGACCTGGTTTTCCCGAAAAAAAGAGGACGTCCGGGAAGCATTCACTAAAATAAAAATAAATTACAGAAAAAACTATAAGTACAAGCCTGCAACGCGATTACCTGTTCGCTGTGTCAAAACTCGAGTAAGGGTCGAAGAGGCAGATGGGCTTCCTGGCTCCCAAATCGACCGAAAATTAGGATATTCCCGAAAAGCAAACAAATCGTTTCATTGTTTTTATTTCAACTGTACTTTGGTTAGCCAATACTCCGTCTCGCCGCTGGTTGCTTCGATCGGCGTGGCGCGCCAAATTTGAATGCCACCCCGACGCCACCCCGTAAATAGACCAAACAGCCGAACGGCTTTTCCGATTCTGGCGCTAGTCCGGTCGAAACAAATGCGTTAATGTCCAAAGGGCCGACAGGGCCGTACTAGGTGTTAACAAGAGCCCTTTTTATGTGCCACTGAATATATCCTGTCAACGCCGTATATCATACATATGATATTCTTAAAAGCACATGTATATCACACATACCTACACGAAGTGGTAACAAGACGTGTTCTATGAAACAACATATTTTCTAGTCTTATATTTTCAGATATATTCTAAATATATAGTCATCTATTCAAAGCTCTTTGTCCTAAGTTATGTTTATAGTTTGAAGAAGACGTTAGATAGCAAAAAAAGTGAAAGTTGGACGTGTTCGTTGTGATTGCATGTAACGATGTAATGTGGTTCTCTTATTATCCACATGATTTACGATGGCATGTAGCGATATAAAAATTTTATCGAGTCTGCTTGCAATAAAACAACAGTTAAAGTAAATATAGTGCGCCAGTGTTTCAGAAAGACAATGAAGGCAATAGATAAATTTTCAACGACAATTTCCATATTTGTATCATGTCAAAGATTGAAGACTTTATGCGGAATTTAGAGGTTTACTTCATGAGTAGACGGTAGACTGACGGGTGCAGATAGCAGTTTTAAATATTGAAAGAGAAAAATGTCTCAAAGCCTCTCTAGGGCGCTCTAGTGCTTGGCCCACTGCATAAATTACATACAGTGTATATTTCATTTAAGGTTTAACCGTTTCCGTAATCCAACCCATTCTGACATTATAGTGCAGTCAGTATAAGGTGTCAATTAAAATTTTAACCTTCTCAGAGTCAAACTACATAAAATAATAGAAAATAGAAAATTGCCATGGCGCAAAACTAATCGGCCATAATAATCACGTTAATAATCTTCGATATTTTCTTGCGAGTAAAAACTATTTTAGAAATAATTTTACGAAAAGATATTTGTTACATGTCGCCCAGAAAAAGTTCTAAAGTAAACTAAATTAAAAATACCTCAGGGATATACAGAATAAATACACTTTAGTGCAACGATCTCCCCGCTGCATGCGCATTGTACAACTCTAGTCCCTAGCGAATTTAATCTATTCATGGCCAATACATGAATAAAACTAATTAACTTGGATTTACCGTATCTAGCGAAAAGTTTTATTACGAGAGCTAAATAACTTTTAACATAGTATCAATTTGTTTTGTTAATGCAGTCTTTATTTAAACTTTTTCGTCTATGTATGTACGTACAGTCACAGCAAATATAGCTGTAGCTAGATATTCTGTGGTACAGTCTGTTCTAGTAGATATGCTTGAAAATCCCTAAATAACTATAAACAGGAAAAATATTATTCTATTTTATAAGGCATAAAATCTGAAATCTGGCAGTTAAATTTGCTTTCGATTTCAACCAGATTATATTATCTCAATCGATTCATTTTCTTTGAATGGTATACAGGACGAAACTTTTACTTTGACGAATAATAATATAATTTACAAATTCAATATAACAAGTATTAAATAATTCTCACTCAAAATCGTAATCTATAGAGCATCCGTGCGTTTAGCAAAGAAGGGGTGGTAATTTATATTATATTATTGTTTCATTGCCATTGTCACTTGCAAATCCCAATTTACAGGAAAGTTGTTTGTAACTTGTTTTTCTCATTTTGATTTGTTTTCATAAAAGGTTAGCTGCAATAAGCCGAAATAATAGTAGTTTCCCCATATGGCGTATTATGGTGTGTGCCACTTATTTGAAGAATGTTAACTTAGAATTTAGTAATTATTGTTCTTGATTTCTGACTCCAAAAATAATAAGTAGTAATACTCTTTAATCTGTTGTGGTTCTTTTTTATTTTTTATATATATATCCCTAGCAACACGTTTTCAAGGAATATCTTATTTTATCAACAATGATAATATTAAACAATAATTATAATACCTGTCGATTCAAACAAGCACCACAAATACTCCCCTCTTTAAGAAGAATTAAATGTCAATCTAATTTAAAACAAAAGTAACTCTTTTTTTAATTTTATTTTCGTTAAAATCATTAAAATTTTCTGAAAGAATAAATGCGGGTTTAACACGGTCAATACTAATTACCATTTCTTCGTTTCTTTTTAAAATAACAAACGTTTTTGAAAATTTTTTAATCACCTTGTAAGGACCTTCGAAAGCTGGTGAAAGAGATGTTTTTTTTTATCTTCAACTTTAACAAAAACATAATTTGTATCTTTTAAAGCTGGTGAAACAAAGGGTTTTTCTCGATTATGGCTACTCACTGTTGTTGGTTTTAAATTACAAAACATTTCTTGTAAATTAACTAAAATAGGGAAAGTGTCAACGTTTTCTTGTGATTTAATAAAAAATTCTCCAGGTAGTCTCAAAGGTTGTCCATAAACCAATTCAGCAGAGGAACACTGAAGGTCTTCCTTTACTGAGGTTCTGAGACCTAATAATATTAAAGGTAGTTCATCTTTCCAACGATTTATATTTCCTCTGGCAGTAAGAGCGGCTTTTAATGTTCTATGAAATCTCTCTAACATGCCATTGCTTTGCGGATGATAAGTAGATGTGTGTATTTTATGAATACCGAGAAATTTACTAAATTCTGAGAATAAAGCTGATTCAAATTGTGAACCTTGATCGTGCGTTATTGTATGAGGTAAACCATACTACAGTCTGTGCTGTAATATTGGATATCGGATAAGCTTCTGTCCAACGAGTGAATCTTTCGATAACAGTAAGTATGTATGTACAACCACTTGAAGGAGTAAGAGGGCCTACTAGATCTAGATGTATATGTTCAAAACGACCTTTAGGTATTTCAAATTTACTTAAAGGAGATTTTGTATGTCTGTGAATTTTTGAAGTTTGACAATTTAAACAACATTTGGTCCATTTGCCTATGTCTGTATTCATTTTGGGCCAAAAATAACATTTACCAATCGTTTGTTTTGTTGCTTTAACTCCCGGGTGTGAAATATTATGTAAATTATTAAATATAGTAAAACGTAAATCTTTAGGAATGTAGATACGTTGTTTGGAAGAAGAGACTTCGCACCAAAGTTTGATTTTTGCAAATGTAACTTATTCTTGTTGTAAGAAAGAATTAGAGTTGAGTTTTTGATTTTTTAGTAAAAATTGTAGTTCTTCATCAGAATCTTGTGATTTTTTAATAGTTTCGATGTCTATTTTAATTAAATCAAAAGAAGAAATCTCACTGTCAACGCGTGATAGGGTGTCAGCTACAATGTTAGATTCTCCTTTTATATATTGAATGTTTGAAGTAAATTGATTTATATATTCTAGGTAGCGAAATTGCCTAGGACTTTTTTCTGTCTTTGACGTAAGCACTGTAGTCAAAGGTTTATGATCAGTAAATACTGTAAAATCATATCCTTCTAAAAAATGACGAAAGTGTTTTATTGCTGAATAGATAGCTAATAATTCACGATCAAACGTAGAATATTTTGTTCGAGAAGGGCTAAGTTTTTTTGAAAAATAAGCAATAGGTTGAGTAATATTATTGATAGTTTGTTCTAGAACTGCACCAATAGAAATGTTAGATGCGTCTGTTGTTAAAGTAAGTTTAGCATTATTACAGGGATGAGCTAAAATTATAGCATTAATAAGTAAATTTTTTGCGTTTTCAAAACTATTTTTACATTCTTTTGTCCAATCAAAATTTTGTTTATTTTTACAATTTTGTAATTTACTTGAAAGTTTATTTAATGGGCTAAGAACTTTAGCAAAGTTTGGGATGAATCTGTGATAGTAATTGTCCATACCTATAAAGCGTTGTAATTGTTTAAGAGTTTTTGGTTCGGGAAAATTTTTAATGACTTCAGTACGTTCTTCTGAAGGTAATATACCTTTAGAGGAAATAGTATATCCCAAAAAATTTAATTTAGTCACACCAAATTCACATTTTGGTAATTTGATATTAATACCAAAAGAGTTTAAGCGTTCAAACAAAGTATTCAAATGAATTAAATGTTGTTTTTCATTTTTACTTGCAACCAAAATGTCATCTAAATACACAAAAATAAAATCTAAACCTTTTGTAACTTCATTAATAAATCTTTGAAATGTCTGAGCTGCATTGCGTAAACCAAATGGCATTCTTGTGAATTCAAAAAGACCGAAAGGTGTAGTAATAGCTGTTTTAAAAATATCTTCTTCTGCTACCGGTATTTGATGATATGCTCTAACAAGATCTATTTTTGAAAAAATGTTACAGTCAAAAGTAAACAAATTAAAATCTTGAATATGAGGTAATGGATACCTGTCAGGTATAGTAACAGAATTTAGTTGACGAAAATCACTGCATGGTCGCCAATCAGAAGAATCTTTTTTGGGTACCATATGCAAAGGAGATGCTACTGAAGATGAAGATGGTCTACAAATACCTAGTTGTACCATTTGTTCAAATTCAACTTTTGCTATTTTGTATTTTTTATTGTCTAGTCTACGGCGACGACAAAAAGGGATATGTCCTTCTGTAATAATTTGATGCTTTATAGAGTGTTTAATAGGAAGTATAAAATTTGGCGAAGAAATAACATTAGGATATTTTTTAAGAAGTTCAGGATATTTGGTTTCGACAGCAAATAACTTGGGTGTTGGAGCATTAGAATGAATTAAAGAACCAGTAGTGTGTAATGTAGTTTCTATATCAATTAATCGTTTATTTTTAAGATCAACTAATAAACCTTAATGAGCAAGAAAATCAGCACCAATAATTGGACGAGATATGTCAGCAATAAAGAAAACAAATGGAAAATCACGTCTCAGGTTAAGATTTACTTTTAGAAGTTTCTTGCCATATGTGGTAATAGAGGAACCATTTACAGCTGTAAGAAAAATATATTTATCTTTCTTGTGATCGTTGAAAACATCACGTGGAATAACAGAAACATCTGCACCAGTATCTATTAAAAATTGTAATTTATTAAATTCATCAACTATAAAAAGACGACGACTGGTATTCTTATTTGCTCTAGACCCTTTATTTGTTGTCGAAACATTTACTCGTTTTTTGAATTTTTGTTAGTTTGTAAAGTTTCGTAAAGTAAACACCAAGGACCTGCACATTTAACAGCTTTCTTTTTGTATTTTTCATGATAATAGCAGATAGAATTTCTTACAGAAGAAGAAGAACGTGATCTACTTCTAGAGCGGTCTCTGCATGTAGTGCATTGATATTGATTATTTGATCTAGTAATTGTATTATTTTGAGAGGTCAAATTTGTTTGAATAGAATTAATTTGAGATTCTATTGAATTTTGTTTTTGAGAAATAGATAAAAGAATATTTTGACAGCTAACTGAAAATTCAGAAAAAGCTTTGATTAGTTCTTTTGTTGAATCAGATGAACTACTATTATTATTATTTTGAAAATTTGATTGAGGATGAACCTTTTGTTGATTAATTTCTGAAATATTATTAAAATTTGATAATGGTTTATAAGTTTCCCAAATTTTATCGGCAAGTTCTAGTAAATCGTTGACATTTTCCTTACCTGATGCTGTCAAAGCTACAAGAATCGTTTTTGGTAAACGTCTTTTCCATAGTTTGACCAACAAATCTTGACTGACCATTTGTGAACCACCAACAGTGTTGAGCATGCTTCGGTAAAAATCTGAAGGTTTTCGATCACCAATTTCGGTTCCAGTAAGGAGGTCATCTAAACGTTTTTCTTCACTTGCAGTTAATCTGCGAATTAAAATTTCTTTAATGGTTTTATACATATTATCTTCTGGAGGATTTGAAACAACATCATAAATATTTGTCACAATATCGAGAGGTAAATTTGCTATAACGAGATGGTATTTAGTTTTATCAGATGTAATTCGAGAAATTATAAATTGAGCTTCAATTTGAGTAAACCAAATTTCTGGTTTCGAAATCCAAAACGGTGGAAATCTGATGGAAGAAATATTTTCAATATTTTTGACATTGTCATTTTCAACAGAACAATCACCTGCAATTAAATTTTGATTTGGCATTTTTAAAATGAAAAATTAGATTCTTTTAAAAGAGAAAATATTTTGTGGTGAAGTTTGACTTACAATTAATAAGTACTGGATTAGAATTTTCTTCTGATTTAAAAGGTTTGATTTGAAATTTTCTTCTCAAACTTGTTGGTCCTCTGCGGCTCGGACTGCGTTGCTTCCTCGTATCTGCACCTCTGGAAACGTAGGGGCTGTGTTGCTTTCTCGTTTCGGCCTATCTGGAAACGTAGGGGCTGTGTTGCTTCCTGGTTTCTTCCTCTGGAACCGTTGGGGCTGTGTTGTTTCCTTTGGATCGACGATAATTTCTTCTTCGATGTTTCTTGCTTCAAGATCACGTCGGGATCACCAATTATGGCGTATTATGGTGTGTGCCACTTATTTGAAGAATGTTAACTTAGAATTTAGTAATTATTGTTCTTGATTTCTGACTCCAAAAATAATAAGTAGTAATACTCTTTAATCTGTTGTGGTTCTTTTTTATTTTATATATATATATATATATATATATATATATATATATATATATCCCTAGCAACACGTTTTCAAGGAATATCTTATTTTATCAACAATGATAATATTAAACAATAATTATAATACCTGTCGATTCAAACAAGCACCACACCTCACTCCCTCGCGCAACTGCAGTAAAGTGTACATGACTCCTTAGAATAGTGTGGGTGAGAATTATTGTTACATTAGATTTTTAAGTCTTCCAATATGTTCTTTCATACCTTCACATCCTGCATTATTTTAAAAGTGGTCGCATCTTCTGCAAATATTTTTTTAGAGTAGATATTACTGTATTATCAAATTTTCCATATTTAAAAATGATTACTGTTTATGCCGAAGAAGATACAGAACATTTATCAATACATAATGGAGCTAGTTTCCATTCACCCTACAACAATATAAGAGCCCAACAACATAGGTGCAGATTTTTTTAGGTAATTACTCGTTTATTAGCCGTGACGACCATTTAGGTATAGGCACTCCATACAATAATCCATTGGTATATTATTTACAACTTGTCAGTATTTTCCTATAATATCGAAAATTTGCGTGATCTATGAACTAGAACTAATAGATATTATCGGAATTTGTGGCGCAAACGGATCCATTATTAACAAAAAAAAATTAATTGTGTTTTTGGCCACCACACAGATTAAAAGACAACTTTCTCAAGTTGCCTGGAAAATTTATAAATTCTTAATAGTAAATGAACCAAACTTTGAACGTTTAAATCAAAAAATAATTGCAACAAATTTGTTTCTGAGCTTTCTCAAAAATCATGTCACGTCAAATTAATCTGTCATTTCACTTTGATGTGACATGATCTTTGCTAATTAAACAATTCCTAAAGAATGAAATTAGGATAACTAATAGCGAAAGCGATGTAAATATACAGGGCGAGTCAGAATGTATAGTAAATACTTTAAAGGGGTGTTCGGCAGGTGGTTTTAAGGGGGGTCTTTCATATAAAATGTTTCGATGGTTTGGGCTTTCCTTGCCAAGTTATTGGGGTCTTTTGGGTGACCCAAAAGTATTTTTTTTTATTTATATCTCAATAACGGCGCTACTTAAAAATTTGAAATTTGGTATTTGTTATCTACTTACTGGAAGACGCCTTAGGGTAGTTTATTCATTTACACAATGCTCTAAAAAAAGGTAAAAACTAACAACCCCTATTAATTTTTTTGCTCAAACTTTTTTGAGGTTATCTTTTTGGTCTTGCAGGTCCATTAGTGTATCTTTTTACTTTGCAACAAAAGTGTACTGTTGTTTCATAACGATAAAATCAACCGTTTGCGTTGAAATTGGCAAAACGTGCCCCAAAACAGCTTTCAAAATGGAAAGGATCGAATCGAGGATCGAATTTAACAAAATTTGAACACCCTATGTCAAGAAAACCAATGCTGTTTTGAAAAATGTCCAATTGGTATTTTTTTCCTTATTTTGAATGTACAGTCGATCTGTAAAGTTTGAAAGCGGTAGGTAAAAATTTTATGTTTCGAATGTTGAGGTTAACAGGTGTTTTGGGGCACGTGTTGCTAATTTCAACGCAAACGGTTGATTTTATCGTTATAAAACAAGAGTACACTTTTGTTGCAAAATGAAAAGATACACTGAAATGATGGACCTGCAAGACCAAAAAGATAACCTCAAAAAAGTTTGAGCAAAAAATTAATAGTGGTTGTTAGTTTTTACCCTTTTTTCGGGCACTATGTAAATGAATAAACTACCCTAAGGCGTCTTCCAGTAAGTAGATAACACATACCAAATTTCAAATTTTTAAGTAGCGCCGTTATTGAGATATAAATAAAAAAAAAATACTTTTGGGTCACCCTGTAGACCTGAATAACTTGGCAAGGAAAGCCCAAATCTAAAAATTTTATATGAAAGGCCCCCCTTAAAACCACCTGCCGAACACCCCTTTAAGGTATTTACTATACATTCTGACTCACCCTGTATATGTAAGTTCGATTAGTAAACACACAATATTTCACTACGTCAGTATTAAATTAATAAGTGCGTATCTTTCCCGGAAATAAATTTCAGCAAATCTTTATTTGTTAAAATGCTGTTTAAACATCTATAAAGGGTTTACGTTAGGTGGTAATCGGGAAAATTTAGTAGGCCATAGAACTCAAATATAAAAAGAAACTTTCATCTTATGAACTTGCATGTTTTAAAACTTCGTTTTCAAGATACATACAGGGTACGTATTAAAGTTAATAAAAACAATTTATTTTTGTGATGATGGAAATGTTTTGATTGATGGAGTTGCTGTCCAGGAATAATTATTATCAAAATTTAAAAATATTACAAGGCTTATGGAAGGGATATTTTATTATCTAATCAAGTATTTTTAATTATTTTAATCCTATAATAATATATAACATCGCACATCCCATGCATAAGCGTATTAACTCGGAAAACGTAACTTTTACAGGAGAGCCTAAAGAAAATTTTAGAAACCATAAATTTCCGGTGTGCCAAAGTTATCTGACAAAGAAATTGTGTTCTTATTAAATAATTTAGTACAAAATAAACATTTTAAATTCGTTCCGTAATAGAAAATAGCTGACTTCATGGATTTGAGTAAATAATAATTAAATTAATAATAATTGGAGACACTGCACAAGGAAATATTTAACATAATAATAGGATGTTTCTCAAAGTCAAACAAATCTATTGAAGATATACTTTTATTAAATATTTTCAAAACAATAAGGAGTCATAAAAAGTTTTACAATAATGTGGGATATACCCTTTCTCTAGCAAGAACTTTAGATCATTTTTTTTGTTTTCGTTGAGTATCAACTTCGACGTATAGGCCTTCGTCAATTTTGGCAAAACAGTTGTTAAGTGGCTTGAAGAGCTGTCTTGCCTCGTTTGCCTGGTCGCTTTCTTGGGTTTTGGATCCTTTACCTTTACATTTTTAAAGTCATTAAAAGATGTTTTATAAAAAAATGCCATGGATGCGACTTCACTACTGTCACTATCCTGAGATTGCTTATAAATACTTGTTCCCCTTGGGAATTTGTTGTAAAATTATGTCCATTGCAAGCAGTTTGACATTAACAACATCACAGTGAGTAAGTTGCTTTACTTTAAAGGGATTTCCCTGTTTCTTAGCCAATGTAATGAGTGTTATATAATTTGATAGGGTACGAAAATAGGACCAGAGTTTAACGATCTGGTTACCTACAATTCTATAAAAATTAAAATGAAATTATAGAATATTTTGTAGTACTTGCCTCTTTTACAATAAGGGAATAAGGGAATGAGTAGAATCGCCGATATTTTGAGTATAACCAACAACGAGATATTTCTGGGTAATACTTCTAATTCCAAACTTTATGACAGCGTACACGAGTGTTGCAATTAAGTATCTATAACAAAGTAATTTTGTCGCATTTAAAAAAGAAACTAGGTAAACATAATGTATGTACCTACCTATTCTTTTGCTGTGCACCGCAGTTGTCGCTGTATAAAACTATTTCTAAGGTATTTGGATCACAGTTTGACGACTTTTCTTCTAAATAGGAAAGAATAGGTACAGGAACATACTTCCGTTGCACCTTTGCCCCCTTCTGCCTCATGCCAGACGTAACAATTTGTATAATTCTTGGAAAATTCCGTAATTGTAAGATTCATTGTGTTTAGTTTGGATTTATAATAAAATATGGAAATGTCCCCCTTTGGGATTTGATGCACAGCTTTCATGTCAAAATATGCAACAATATATATTTCATTTACTTTCTCTTTGTCTTTACTTATCTCTATCCTGGATAAATCCTTTTCTTTTTGGTGGTTGTCGTATTCTTTTTGTAGTTTATCTTTTTCTTCATTTTGGGATTATTATATAAATAGCAAAAGTTACATTGATCTTTTTTCGGCATAAAGAACGAAATGTTAAATTCTCTGTTAAATATGTCCGAATACATGTGAAGAGTGCAGGCTATAAAGGATGAGGGTCACAAAACAAAAGGTTAAAGTAAAACAAATTTTAAAGTTTAAACCCCCTTCTCTATAATATATATTTATGAAATAGACTTGTTGAAGCTTTGAAATATAGGACAAGTTCAAATGAAAGTAGGTAATGGGATGGTTGCAACACCCCATTCTCTTTCCTCCTAGGCCCCGCCCCCTTTCCTGGCGACCAATCGTAGCGCTTTAACCTGCGCGCTCTGACGTCATGGCGCCAAATTCAAACCGTGCGAGATAATGGTCCAGCATCTCATCTCGAGGTCCAGCATATCCAGCATCTTTGGGTCCAGCATCTCCAGCATCCCTCTACGTTGGCCAAGAGTCTTGGCCCAAGATATAATATAAGTTAAAATTATTATTTCGGGTCGAGGCGAGGATGAGGCATGACGTTCAGCCGGAAACGGGTTGTCAAAAGTCAAATTACCGTCGATATTCTAGCCAAATGGCCGCTATTACACCACGTGATAACAACTGGTGCTCTAGCCACTTATCGTGAACACAAAGTGCTGAATGTTGAGCAAAAAATACAAAACAAACTATGGAAAACGAGAACGAAGTCGCTATAATAATTATATGAATATGACGTGTCAAATTATCTAGAAATGAGTTTAATATATTTTTTTAATAAATTTTTTTGGCATACCAAGTTTTAATTTTGAAAAGTTTTAATTTGATATTTTGATATTAATTAACTAAAAGGATGTCTGTAAAAGGAAGACTGCCGACTTCGTGCCTCAAGTCAAAGCTTACCTCGACCCGAAATAATAATTTTAACTATTATGTCGAAGGGGTTAGAATCTATTGTTTCCAGGTTAGTAGATTGTATCAGATACATTAGCAACTTACGTAATATTTTTGTTGTTTATATAATACAGTAACTTAGAGGAAATGTTTTTGTTCCGTTTAATCATTTTAAAACACACAAAATGTCAGAAAAACACAAAACCTGATTTACACGTGTCGATATAAAAGTTATGTTACAATAGTATATTATGTACCAAGGGACTAAAGTGTGTCTTTTAATTACGAGAGTGAAGATCACTCAAGGGATTATGAGTCACTTTAGTTCCGTAGTACATAAGCTATTTTTTGCACCCCGGGAACTAAAATTTAAAAATTAATAAGACATCATATAAAAAGAAACATTCGACAATACCGATTTACTACTTTGCACCATTTTAGCGAAGAAACTGTTTGAGATAGATCAAAATGAATTTCACATTTCTATCTTAACTTTTCAAGGGCTACCAATTGTTACTATTGTGCCAAAATTGGTACCAAAAGTTGGTACCTTGGTACCAACCATCAGTTACACCACCGGATAGCTCTTGAAAAGTTAAGGAATGTGAAATTCATTTTGTTCTATCTCAACCAGTTTTGTCACTACAATGGTGCAAAGTAGTCAAAATGCGTATTTTCAAATATTCAACAACTAATTTTTAAAAAATGTCATTCTTCAGATGTGTTCAGAATTTTCCGTACAATCCTAAAATATTTTGTTTATTTACTGCCTTTCGTTACTGTTCATTTAATTAATGATATAGAATAAAGGACGAGTACATTGTTGGTCATAGTTTCTACTGTTTTTGTTACTTTTAATCTCAAGGGACTACAATTTTTTACTCCTTTGGCACTAAAATATTTTAGTCCCAAGGGTGGGAGTAAATGCCGCGCTTTAGTACCGCTAAAGAGGAAGTAAAGTGACCAGTTTAGTCCCTGCGGTGCAAAAAAACATAATAATAAAATTTAGAAACAAGAGGATCCAAGTGCACTTAGATCAATGCGGTGCAAAAAACATAATAATAAAATTTGGAAACAAATGGATCCAAGCGCGACTTAAATTCAGTGAACGCAGATACTGGTTTTTAAAAAGATTTATTTTTCTCAAAAGGTACAATCTACAATAGATGTGAACCGTGAAATGGCTATGTCGAGACTGAATACACAAGAACGGGTGAAAACATAAAAAGTAACATTACTGCTGACAAAGGTGTTACATTACAATTATTACAAGAACTGCTTGTTTAACAAGTGTTTTCTAGTTGGCGTTGATATAACTCCTCCATCCCCAAATCGAGGTATATTTTTCAGTGGTTGAAAAATATCCGAGGGTTGGCTTGTGGATTTTCTTCCGCTTGGGCCGGTGCTACGTCTGTACATCTTCTTTTCTTGACTTGAATTATTAAAATGTACAATAAGGCAATCAGAATAAGTCCATAAATTGGTAATGTCCAAAAACTGGTTGACAGCGGATCTAGTGATTCTTCTACCGGTGTTAATCGTTGTTGGTCCATTTGAAGCTTATGTATTTCGTCAAGTCGAATATTTTGTAGCTTTAGTGTTGGTAATTTTCTGGGGTTTTCGGTTGTTGCAATTTTGATTTCTGGTAATAACAAGGGTTGTCCCTGATTTACGGATTTGTCATTAATAAAGTTATAATGTTTCAGTTGGAATTGGCATCCAGTCGGGATATTGATGAGATAATTTCCTTGAAGTGTTATGAAGTCGGTAGTTTCACATAATGTTTGGATTTTCGTTTTATTGGGAAAAATTCCAATATAGTGTGAATTGTCAATTTCTTGTACGAATTCTTCGTTAACTCGAACAGGGGTGAGCTGGCAGTTCCTTGGCGTAATCGTCAGTTGAAGTAATTGGAATAAACAATCTTCTTTAACTGCTCCTTCGATGAGAGAGTTTTCGGGACAGTAGAATTTGGGATGCAGGTTGGTGCAGGGAAGTGATACATATTGGTAGAAATTCTCATTTTTTATGGGGTTAAGATCAATGTAATGAATAAAGGTATGGGTTCGGGAGTAAACTTTGGCAGTTCCAAGTTTATAAGGAAGGATCCCTGGATTTTTGTCGAGTTTAGTTATGGTTATGTCTGTCTGTACCTGCACTGTCAGTAGTACTACTAGGTGGAACCTGCAACAATTTTTTATGCTTTACTTTTGGTCGTCTAATATTTTGTTTGTGAAGAGTCTTTTTCGCGGTTTTTACCTGAATACTTTTATTTCGAACAACTTTACCTTTTTGGTACTTTTTGCATAATTTATTACGGTTGTTAGAAACTACTTTTCGATAGACGTCATCGTCTGGTTGATAAGTTAAAGGATCTTCTCGATTTTTATTATGATACTCTATAGTTTGTCCTTTGTGTTCTGTCAATTGTTCGTTTAATTTTTTATAAATTTGTTTTGTAGCTTCGCGGTGTTCTTCGATATAGTTATTCATTAGTTGCTGGTTAATGTCGATGTCAAAAGGGTCTTTCGTATTTAAATGTCCATTTATAACGTCGATAGGTTTTTGTTTGGTTGTAGAATGTATTGAATTATTGTATCCGAGTATTGCATAAGGCATTTGATTTAGAATGTCGATTTTTCCTTTGTTTTTATGAATTATTACTCTTAAATGTTCAAGAAGTGTCGAATGAAAACGTTCTATGGCTCCGTTTGATTGAGGGCTATTTATAGTGATATAGTGAGAGTTAATTTTGTGAGTTTTGAAAAATTCTTGTATTATAGAATTTTTAAATTCTGTACCGTTATCCATAACAACTAAAGAGGGTAAGCCGTGATGGGTCATGAAAATAACGAAAGCTTTTACAATTTCTATTGCGGATAACCCGTTTAAGGGGTATGCTTGACTGTACTTAGAGAATGTATCTATCATCGTTAAGAATTTTTGTCCGTGTGCTTGAAAGGTATCTACGTGAACAATTTCGAATGGTTTCGAAGGTGTGGGAGTAAGCATTAATTTTTGTTTAGGTGGATTTCGATCGTACTTATTTTGTTGGCATATTTCGCAGAAATTTATGTAGTTAGCAACGTCGTTTTTTATTCCGGGCCAGTAATATTTTCTTTTTATTCGGGTTTCAGTTTCTAGGATTCCGCGGTGGTTCGTCTTGCTTTCGTGATAATTTTGAATAATCTGAGTTTGCATATTTGCATCTGTTACATCTTCTAGGAAAGTATTACATTTCATTAACTTGTAAGCTGCATTTTTAAATGTTTTCCTGAGAATCTCGCATATACGTGGAGCATAATCTTCTTTATCAAAATATATAGCATAAGTGAATTTAGGATCTAAATAATTTTTAAACAAGTTAATTATGTCGGTTTCTACATTATTTATGGAAATTTGGACATTTAAACGTTTTTTATTAGGAAAAGTGCTTTCGCGTTTAGGCGTCGCTGGGGAATGTAAAACAAATTTTATTTTAATTTGGTGGTCAAAAGAATTTAAACACCTGTCAGTCGAGGGTAATTCTTGTATTGGATTTTCATGGCTAGTATGAACCGTGTTATCGTCGATTTCCTCGGCTGATATAGTTTCTTCTGATGAAGGATCCTGATTTGGGTCTTGATTAATTTGTGCATTATTTGTCGATGGTTCGTTTTGTACATGGGTTGTGCTTGTAGATGGTTCGTTCACGTCATTTAAGTCTGGTTGCTCGTCAATGTTTCCTGTAGTCGAAAAATTGTCAGTTTCTTTTTCTTTTGATTTTTCGAGAGATTTGTTAAATTCTTCTATGTAATTAAAAATTTCTTTGGTGTGTATTTCTACACGTGAAAGTGCGTCTGCGTTTGTGTTTGTCTTTCCTTTTTTGTATTGTTTTTCATAGTCAAATTCTTCAAGTTTTAGTCGCCATCTTACTAGTCGTGAGTTGGGTTCTTTTAGTGACATAAGCCACACGAGAGGTCTATGATCTGTTAAAATTTTGAATTTGCGTCCAAATAAATATGGTCTGAAATATTTTGTTGCAAATACGATTGCTAAAAGCTCTTTTTCGATGGTGCTGTAATTTTGTTCCGATTCATTTAGAGTCCGAGAGGCGTATGCAATAGGTTTGTCATTTCCGATAGGCCCTTGTGATAAGATAGCGCCGATCGCGACGTTACTTGCATCAGTGGTCAAGTTAAACTGTTTCGTAAAGTCGGGGTATTGTAAAAGTGGTTCATTCATTAAGAGATTTTTACAGTCTTCAAAGAATTTGACATATTGGGGAGTTAATTCGATTTTTGCATCCTTTTTTAAACATAAAGTGAAGGGTTTAGTGATACGAGCGAAGTCTTTAATAAATTTTCTGTAGTAACCTAATAAACCTAAAAATCCTTTTATCTCTTTTGTTGTTTTTGGTAAGGGATATTTTTTTATAGCAATAATTTTGTCTGGGTTTGGTCGTACTCCTTCTGGGGTAACAACATGTCCGAGATACGCGACTTCTTTTTGTAAAAATTCCGATTTATCGAGCTGAATTTTGAAATTTGTTTCTCTTAGGCGTTGAAATACTTTTGTTAAATTTATTAAGTGTTCTTGAAGCGAAGTGGAAAAGATTATGATATCGTCGAGATATACAAGGCATATCTCGTTTTGTAACCCTCTGAGGATATTGTCTATTACCCTCTGAAAGGTTGCAGGGGCGTTTTTTAAGCCCATTCGAACGTATTCGTAATGCCCGTTCTCTACGTTAAAAGCGGTTTTAGGGATGTCTGCAGGGTTCATCTCAATTTGATGAAATCCACTTGCCAAGTCTAGTGTCGTGAAGTAGTTACAACGTCCAAGTTTGTCTAGTACGTCTGTAATGTTAGGGAGAGGGTAGCGGTCATCGATAGTTTTTTCGTTTAATTTGCGATAGTCGACGACTATTCGCCACTTTTTCTGTCCAGATGCGTCGGCTTTTTTGGGGACGATCCATATGGGGGATGACCAGGGTGAATTACTTGGTCTAATTATACCTTGGTCTAACATCGAGGATATTTGTCTCTGTACTTCGGGTTTATGTATATACGGGTACCTATATGATTTCGTGTATACGGGAATTTCGTCTTTGGTCCTTATGCTGTGTTTCATTTGGTTTGTAAAAAATAAGAGGTAATTCGGGTCTATGAAAAATGTCTGAATATTTTCTGCAAATTTTTAAAATTTGTTTACGTTCTTCTTCATTCATGTGAGAGGTTCTAATTAAATTTTCTATGTCTGAATTTTCTAAATAAGTGTCATTGGGAATAATTTGGATAATTTGGATAACGTCATCTGAATTATTAACTAGTTCAGCCCACGCTAAGTTTTCGTTTGCTGTAGAGAGAGAGTTTTTTAAAATTGCGCCTTGAAATTCCTGATATTTTAATAATACAGGTCCGTATTCTTCTTTAACGGGTAATTTAACAGGGGTTATACTATGTGGTTCTAACTGTAAATGGTAAACATGTGATTGATTGGTTTCGTAATATCGAAGTGGTAAAATAGCATTTTCAGTTATAAGCTGATTTCGATTGTCTCTAAAATCTAAGAGTGCTTGTATTAATTTTATATTGTCCATCCCAATTAATCCATGGAAGGTTTTGTGAAAATTGAAAAGATAAAATTTCATTGGTAAATTTGATTTAAATTCTTGAAAACTTGGTATATTTGCGGACTAATTTTGAGAATAACTTTGGAAAACTGAAGATACAATAAATGGATCATGCTGTATAAAATTTTTAAAATTTTGAAAAGCAATATTCGGGTTAATAAAAGATTTGGTGGAACCACTGTCGATTAAAAGTTTGATTGGGGGGTTAGAGATACAAATATAGGGTAATATTTTTTTGTCAGGGAAATAGTGCAATTCTATTACGTTTCTAGTTCGTAATTTTGAGCGTGTTGAAAATTTGCGTCTTGCTCGGTGTGCGGTTCATAGAACTGTTCGTTATTTTCGGTTTCAATTATTGTGTCATTATAGGGTTCATACTGGTTTAGATCAGATTGATTGTCATAGTCAAGTTCATCGGTATGTTCGGTATTAAATAGTTCTTCAGATGCGAAATTGGGTTTTTGTCCGTAATTTTGGAAGTAAGAATTTGGTCGAATATTAGAATTTGGTTTTGGAATAGTTTGATTAATTCCAGACATTGGTGTAGGTCTGTTAGTGGGTGGTTTATTGGTAGGTTTAAATTGGTTTTGGGGTCTTCCAAATACTTGTGAGTTTGTGGGATATCTCTGTGAAGGAGGATTTGGATTTCTTTGGATATTGGATATAGGTCCGCGAGGAAATTGAGAATTAAATTGTCGGGGTTGTGTCCAGTTCGATCTTTGCATTATTTGGGGTTGATTTTGGGGTAAAGAGTAGCGATGTTGTGGTTGTGGTGGAAAATATTGGGCAGGAGTAGGTTTTCTTAAAATTTGAGTTTGGGGTGTATTAGATTTTTGATAATATTTTATATTTTCTTCTTCTGTAATAAATTGTAAAGCGGATGCTAGAGTAGTAGGTCTCATAGCACGAATTATAGGTCCCAGGGGTTCTCTTAAACCTGCTAGAAAAGTTTTTAATGCTTGTTTTGTGAAAAAATCGCGTTTAGACGGTCGACTTGCCTCATCACATTTTAGATCTATATGGTTACAAATGGTATTTAATAAATGCATAACTTTTTCGTGAAATTGGTAAGGAGATTCGTTAGGTTTCTGTCTTAAGTTTACAAGGTCTTGATTTAGACAATTTTCGTCTCTTTGATCGCCAAAATTCAAAATGAGAGTATTTTTTATATCGTCCCAAGTTTTACAACCATTAATAGCGACAACTTCCTCTGCTCTACCCTCTAGTTTGTTTAAAATTCCATTTAAAAGTAAAGTATTTTGAAAATTTTGAAGGTTCACTGCGTCAAAATAGTACACTAAAATTGATTCTGCTGAGGAAATAAATCGATGTAACTTATTTGGGTTTCCATCGAACAATGGAATAACACTAATATTTTTAATATCTAAGGCTGGTGCCATTTTAACACTACTTTCAAAAACTGAATTAATTTGTGATTGTTTTAATTTTATTTGATCAGATTCGATCGATAAATTTTCAAGTAATTCAGAAACTAAGCCTAACTCAGTGCCGGAGTAATCGTTTTCACAAAAGGAATCGTTACGGGACAAAGAGGAGTCTGACATGAAAGAGAAAAACTAACTCACAGTATCCACGTCCTTTCTGTTTCCATCTAGTGCCTGAAGTTCTTCTGGTAGGTGTTGGTGCTCACGGATGTCCACGTTGGAGTCCGAAAAAGTCCAAGCCCGAAAACAACTTCGTACACGATAGGTTACTTTTTTTTCCGTAAAGCGTTGAAACGCACCGGTTATCGATATTGATTCCGACGAAAAATCCGTACGACTGCGCCACTTAAATTCAGTGAACGCAGATACTGGTTTTTAAAAAGATTTATTTTTCTCAAAAGGTACAATCTACAATAGATGTGAACCGTGAAATGGCTATGTCGAGACTGAATACACAAGAACGGGTGAAAACATAAAAAGTAACATTACTGCTGACAAAGGTGTTACATTACAATTATTACAAGAACTGCTTGTTTAACAAGTGTTTTCTAGTTGGCGTTGATATAACTCGCGCTCAGATCCTTTTGACAGGAAGAATTAATGCAGTAAAATTTAGTACGTTTTTGCCCTGGCTAATAGATGGTCTGAAAATCACTTGGATCTCTTTGGCACCAAACAAACACAATATTTAACTATACAAAAATAGGTCTAACTCATATTTTTAAAAAATTTCACTTAGACCCTTATGATTCTAACCCCTTCGTAATTGTATTATATGTCTTGGCCAACGTGAAATTTAAAAAATGTGATTTATTTATGTTACTATTTCAATAATTGTTAACCGGATGGAGGGTTCAGCAGTTTGATTGAAGGAGTTTGCCCACGGTTTTTCTTATATACTTAAAGTACCTTAAAGTTAAAGGTTACCAACATGTGGTTGGTATTCGCAATTTCTAGAGTTTGTATATGACAAGTAAGTTTATCAGTTTGAATGATCTTGTGTTTTACAACATAACTATACGTAAATATGTATTATAGATGACACGGAAGATGGTTGTTTAACCGAAAGCGCTCTGTCAGGATTTTAATAAATACAAATCTGTGCAAAGTATATGAACTTTTACTAATTTCAACTGGATATCTGCACATGCAGCCTTAACTTTTCATTAAAGTCAAAGATTTCCAATTCATTAATAAAAATGAGGAAACTAGAGGAAAACGATTTAATTACCAGAAGTCCAAATCAATGACCTCAATTTTAACTACTTACGTTACGAGCAAAACCACCCCAACTTAAGACAATTCATTTAGAAAATATTCAGAAACTTCAAGAAAAATCTACATTCTTACAACTCCCCGACATTCAGAAAATTTACACCCTGAGTTATGGATTTGCTACAAGCATCATTATTATTATTTTACTACTCATCGGATATATTGCCTGGAAGTTATTTCAAAGAAGATTTAAAAAGAAGAAAGAACATGTTGAATGGGAAATGGTGGAGAAGAAGAAAGACACGGAAAAGCAACCCTGCACCAGGTTGATATTTTCCTCTTAAGGAGGGAGGAGTTGTGTGCCTACGAACAATAGACTCCTTTGTGCAAAAGTGGTGACTAAACGCTGAGTGCGCGGACACGTGTATGCACAGGTTAAATTTTATATCCCTATATATTTAAGCTCTCTTGTAATTTAGTCTTGTCTTGTATTGTAGCAATCGCTGCCCCTCTAACTGTCGCACGAATAAATTGTTTTAAAAAGTTAATTTAACTAGGAAGACAAAAAACCGACAGCTAAAATCTAATATTTTTCCTGTGTATAATACACTATTTTTTCTATGACGGGAAAAACGACGATTTAATATTGAAAAAACATATTATTACAATATCTTAAAGTCAGATAATTATCAATGTGAAATTTGAGGTTTTTAACTGGTAGGCTGTTGTACTTATAGCGACAATTAGCAGGGGCGTGCGGTGACATTTTAAGTAAGGGAAGCAATGTTTAAAAACTAATTCGATTCTTCGATCACTTTTTGCGAATTCGTCAATGACGTCATCATAAAAATGTCGATGCTCTAACATGTTCTGGAGAATTATATTCTCAATAAACAACAGCGATATCTGTGAAAGTCATTCATTCATTTTTGTGGTTACATTTTTTATAGGGGGTTTTGCCCTTCCGTTAGTAATTAATTGAAGCTTATCCGCAAAGTTTAATGTTGAAAATCGCTTTATTATTAAGGTACACACTACACATTTATACACACACTTAATTGCCTAACTTTAATATTTTCAATGTCATTCCCGACAGCCGAAGTTGACGGTATTTGCATGTCCATGTCCGTATTGTCTTCCATATCGCCCGAGATACGACGCGCGCGACGCACCAACGCAGATATCAAAACCAACTAAACTAAACAAAGAACCTACTTCAACGATAGCTTCCACGCACGCTTATAACACGCGTTCTCATTCGCGTCAGCCAGTGCGGTGGAGGTGGAAAGTTCAATAACCTTTCGACTCTGGAACGCTACAGAAAAGCTAGCGGCCGGCATAGCTTACATTGTACTGTGGCTCGGTAGGATGGGCGCAGTCGGAGTCAACGCCGCATTTGCTATAGGCACAGACCTATTAGCGAAATTATATAGGTCTGTGCTATATGCATAACATATTGTAGGTTTGATATATGATATATAAGATAATTTTTAGCGTTTTTGATATACCTAGGTAACTAAACTAATTGCTTCCTGTTTAAAAATTCAAAAATTACATTTTATCATTTTACATTGTCTTGGCTTAGGGGAAGCACTGCTTCCCTTGCTTCCATGGACTACACGCCCCTGGATACCACTGAGTACTGAGCGAAGAAATTTATTACATTGTTGGACAAACGAGTGCAGCACTGCTGATTTATAAATCAACAGCAACGATAAATATATAATTTGATTTTTTATCCACTTAAGGGTTTTTCAATAACAATTTGACAGGCATTATTTATTTTTTAGTCATTTTATACATTTTTAAACTGTAGTAGGTAAGGACGTAATTCACTAATAAAACTCTTTATTAATATAACTCTTTATTTGTTATAGCAAAATAAAATAAAAAATAAAATTCTTTAATAACAAACATAATGATCGCTTTCTTATATAGGTATGTAATTTGTTAACAAGAGGTTGAGTACTGAATAAATTCAGACAATATCCATAACCCAAATATTTGAAGAAAGAAGGTTATTCCATTCACACTTAAACGTAACGAAATTTTCATAGGTAGATGGGATCTGAACTATGCCTGAACATGTATGTGCAATAGGCACTCGTTTAAATCCTACCGAATCCGTAAATTCTAGTCGTGTTTTCTGAATAGGAAGATCAGAACCTGTGCAAAAATCTCAAAAATGCGCATCTAACTTTCTGGTCCTCTTCTTTTACAAACTTTTTAAGGTGTTTGTAAACCTGTAGTTCATCGACAGATAAGTCATCTTCCTTAATTTCAAATAATGCAATAACATTTTTATGGATGGTTCTAGTTTTTTATATATATAGTCTAAGTCCGTAGTATGGCAAATTGATTCACACTCTGAGGCAAAGCACTGCTTTACAAATGCTGGTTTTTTAATTAACTCCTCCATGGCAATTTGTTTTATAAGCGTCTTTATGTTTTCTTTTGAAGGATTCCATTTTGCGTTGTAATTAGAGGCAAACTCCAATATTTCTTCGAAATCGACTTCGTCAAAGTTATCAAAAGCTGTCTTCAAAAGAAGAGCGTCCGACGGACATACGTATTTAAGGAAATCTCTTACATATTCATCGTCTTCCACAGTTTTATTGAAACAGTGATTCATAAATACTGGCGCTAGTTTAATTGGAAAATATTCGAGAGCTTCCAGTCCTTTAACTAAAATCTTTCCTATGGTTTGCCATTCTTCTCTTTGAAAGTCGTGTCTCAAGTATGGAATTTTGAGATCTGCTCCAGTACTACATTTCGCATAAAATGTTTCCCAAAACTCCGCAACAGCATCTCTTACCACTCCCCCCATTTCTGATGCATTTTCGGCAGTCTCGTTCGGAAGAATCATGTCGATTTCTATTTGCCTAAAATCATTATATTTATGGGTTTTTACGGCATCAAGAAGTTATTCTAATATATGTCCTCTATGGAGTACTAATACGGATTTAGGAAACTTGGATGCTGAATTTTCTCCTCCGAATACGTCTGATAGTAAACGGTCATCACGACTTGCTTCAAATTCGGTTTCAAAGGGCCCCTAAAACAACAAACAGAATTGTATATACTTAGTCTAGACAGTAAAGACTTCTAACCCAGGAAAACCGCCCAGTATCTATTTTACATTTTACCGGGGATTGAGGTTGTACAAATGCAGTCCTTGTCTCCTCAAATTTATGTCCTATATCTCATAAGGGATAAGGTTCAAATCCCACACAATGCTTTTTCTTTTTTTTAATTATCAACGAAAATTAAGATTTTAGCGCAGTCGGAGTCAACGCCGCATTTGCTATAGGCACAGACCTGTTAGCGAAGTTATATAGGTCTGTGCTATATGCATAACATATTGTAGGTTTGATATATGATATATAAGATAATTTTTAGCGTTTTTGATATACCTAGGTAACTAAACTAATTGCTTCCTGTTTAAAAATTCAAAAATTACATTTTATCATTTTACATTGTCTTGGTTTAGGGGAAGCACTGCTTCCCTTGCTTCCATGGACTGCACGCCCCTGACAATTAGACCTGCGTTGCTAAGGAAAATTTTAAAGTAATCAAATATCTGTCAATTTAATTATGTGATTTGATTAAAAAATTGCGAACTTAGTGGTTGTTTAGTAGTTATTTTGAATAATGTAAAGTTAAAAAATGTCTGATTCCGAGTTTTCTCTGACTCCACCGGAGTTAGTAGAAGCAGCGAAAGTATCGTCACAAGAATTATTATAGTCCACCTTACGAGAGAATACGAGCCTCAAGAATGCGAGTAAAAAATTTCGAATGTTGCCAAACTTCCAAATATAATTCTCTTTAGGAAATACAATAAACCAAAGCCATTACGCTAGTGCACCAGAATTGTACGAATTGCGATCCGGCAACGCCTAGCAAGCCCAGTAAAGATTCATCCTGCAATCAGTATCCCAAGCTGAATATTTCCTAGAGCGACTGGCGGTCGTAAATATCACGTACACTAGTCTTCGCCTCATAGCCGTGCGCGAAGGGAGATAATTTGAGTTTTACGGTGTTAGTAGTGGTCGTATAATGACCAGTGTCCGCGGAAAGACCATACATAGCCAAGCCAGGGAAATTATCGCAAACGTAATAAGGGTTTGCGATGAGGAGGCAACTAATAACGCTTTCAAATTACTTATTTTATCAGACTCCTCAACTGACTACCAAAATTTTCACCGCCGTTATTACCGACGCAATTTTATGGTCGATTCACGCGTTTTTTATTTTACTTCCCCTCTGCGTCTCTAGCGTTCTCTCCTATATAATAATAATAATAATAATAATAAATAATTTTTTTATTTAATAATTGTAATAATAATAAATAATAATTCTCACCCTCACAATACTCCAAACTAGGAGTACCCCAGAAGCAAGTACATGCTTCTATGTTTTACTATACCAGCTAAATCGCGGAAAATTTACCAAACTGGGTATTCAAGAATGGAAGATGAAAAAGACATGCAGTTCTTTCTCGGAGAGAGTCTTATTGGCTTATTCTTTTTTATTATTCTAATATATGACTTGTTTATTGCAGCATTGCCGTCCTTTGAAAATAATTAAGAAACGGCTGAGAATATGAAAAAATACTAAGAGATACTTTTTGTTAACCATTGGATTAACCACTCAAAACAAATTAAAAAAATGTGATTATACAAGGTATTCATATTTTTCTAAAGTAATTAATTTTAATAATACCCTGTATCTCCGCAACTGGGGGCCTCAGGCGCTCCATATTAACCTTAAGTTTGACAGCTCATCCGCTCATGTGACACGCCAAGTTTGAAGAAAATATCTAGTATAGTTCTAGAGATACTAAGAAATATGTGTATTTTTCTCTAAACTTCTACGCTCTGTATAAAAAAAACTATAGCCCATAGGAGAAAAAAGTATATGAAGAAGTGCCTTTATTTTGACTCCAAGAATACGTGGTTTCATTTTTGAGCATAAGTTCAGTTACACCCTGTACAATGTACATATTATACAGTGCGAGTCTCTAACTTGGAATAAATTCAGTAAACCGAAGACAGTTTTTTTCGGAAACAGCTTTTTAAAATGATGGGTCTGTGCCAGTGTGTGGTGAAACATATAGGTTTTTTACAAAAAATACGTGATACCAACTCACTTAATCTAAATGACCTGCTCTGTACATTTTTAGATTTTTGGAAAGCTTAGAAAATCTTAGCATAGATTTATAAAATACATCATACCGCTACCGTGTCTAGTTTCCGTATTATTAGCCATGTTCCGTCAGTTCGATAATAAAACCCTCTTATTCTTATACCTAAACGCACCAGCAATTTAAATTGACCCAACACAACAACAGAGTTGCCAAAATTACGCGTGCTTCAACTTAGTGCGGAATACCTTCAAATATATACAGGCATTCATAAAATACTACAAACAGCGCCACACGACCTAAGGGCCAATCCTTGTACTAAAACGACCGACCTGAAGCACTATACAGCATACAATAGCTTGAACGCTATCTAGCATCATGGCACGAAAGTGGGTTGTACCTAATATTGATTTATTCCCCTTCCTAAAACCCAGAGATGACGAAAAAACTTTCGACCCGACAGCAAATAACATGGCAAGACCAACCTGAAGCATATATCCGCTTCAGGTTGGTAGTGCCGCTTCAGGATTGTGCATACAAGTACCTACTTCTGCTTCAGGATTGTACGATTTCCATATATATATATATGTATCGACAAATTTAATCAACTATTTTTATAGATTTTTTGGCGTAGAATCGAATGGAATAATTAGTTTTTTGGTAGCGTTAATAGTTTTTGAGGTATGAACTATGGTTTCCATTAAAAAAAATAACTTTGGTTCATATCTCAAAAACTATTAACGCTGCCAAAAAACTAATTATTCCATTCGATTCTACGGCAAAAAATCTATAAAAATAGTTGATTAAATTTGTCGGTATATATAAGTTGTGGCCAGGAGAGAGGTTTCCAAAAAATCGAAAATTTCAGTCCTGCGCCAATGCGCGGAAACTATAAAACTTATCTAAAATCTGATTGGTCCACCAAATTACTCTCAAAAAAGTAGTACAGTGACGTGAAAACCGCAACCCTCTAGCTTTAATAATAACCGAGATTTTTGAGCAAAACATCCAAAAACACCCAAAATGGGACACCCTGTACATAGCCATTTGTCCAGCAACAGCAAAGGATCGCCTCTTGTTTTATGCATATCGCATAGGAAAATGTATCAACCAGGTTGTGGGTAAAAATCAGTTTTATAAGATACCTGAAACAGTAGCTAATTTTCTTGGACTTGAAAATGCTAATTCATATACAGGTCATTCATTTCGAAGATCGTCTGCTACACTTTTAGTTGAATCTGGGGGAGACTTGATGACACTAAAAACATGGCGGTTGGAAGTCATCAACGGTCGCTAAAGGGTTTGTTGATGAATAGGTAGGACACAGGACAGAAATAGCTAATGAAGTGTTTAGAACGCGTGGCAGTGCTGAAATAACACCCGATTTGCGACCAGGTACGTGAACGTAGAAAAAATATAATTTCGACACAAGAAAATTCTAAATACTCGAAACTTATCACATAAATGTTACATACAAAAAAAGTACACACCATTAAAGTTACCTTACACCCAAAAAATTGTTAAGGCGTTAAGGAACGCCCCAGATCATGCAACAAAATTGTTAGGTTAGTTGCAAATTCCCTCTCTCTAACATTTAACTCCTTCAAATCTCCAATCAAAGCACGATGGTGCATTAAATCTTCGGGTACTAGAGGTGCCCAATCTCTAGATAGCTCACAGATCTCCAAAGGCCTATTATTTGTTGAAGCTGTTAGAGGTCTTCGAGTCTGCATTATCCCCAAGCGTAAAATTGCGAAAGTTGAAATCTTCCATCAACACAACTCTATTTGAAAACAGAAAATCAAGTTGCGCGAGATCCTCAATAAACATTACATACAATTTCTTATACATTCCTTCACCCTTGCATGAAAATTAGATATCCAGGGGCAACATTTTGAAATTGTTATATCGAGGCGCTGTTCTAGCCTACTATTAACCCAGCGCAAATACCATTCCTCACCGCGATATTACATTTCGGATTTTCTCATCACGTACACTGTCCGGTATAAAAATATTGAATTGTAACACTGTTTATATTAGGGATTTGTGAACATTGGAAAATTTTCTTGTTGACCTTTGTATCTTAGTAATATTGATATCAGTTATTCAGGCTGTGCCAAAATTTTCTGGACCATATATATCTTTGTTATTTTTGAATTTTAAGCATAACAATTAGGTACCTAAATATTGTCGGAAATTTCTTTGTTGTTAATTTTCTAATTGTTTTTTTTTTCGCCACGGGAACCTAAAAGGAACTGATTAAAGGACAACTTTATCAAGCTGACATTGGAAATATTCCTTACAAATATTTATGTGAAGACATGTACGTTCAGTCTGTTGTTGGTCTCCTGGTTGGTCTCCCTGCCATTCAGAAACTCGAATCCCTCTTTTCATGACACCAGGTTAATTTTATTGAAGCGTTATTTAATGTTAGAGAAACGTCTTCTACGTAATCCGTCCTTTATGACGAATACTCTGATGTGGAATGTGGAATGTGGAATTAAAGACTATGAAAGATGCTCCTCAAGATGCTCCTCAAAGTGGTTTACCTAACGTGTACTATATACCACACCACTCTGTGGTGAAAGAACAAAGTACTTCCACAAAAGTTCGGGTAATGTTTGATGCCAGTTGCAAGGATTCTAAAGGCTTCTCTCGATACTAGTTTGCTAATAGGTCCTAAACTTTAGAGTGATATAACATATATTCTCTTACTTTTTAGAATTCATAGCTACGTATTTACAGCAGACATTAAGCAAATATACCGCCAAATTTGACTCTTATGACAGAGACTATCAAAGACTTATATGGCGTTTTTCTCCTAATCAAGATATTTACGATTTTCGTTTAACAACAGTGGCCTTTAGAGTTTCATTCTCTCCACATTTGGCTCTAACACTTAAACAGTTATGGATAGATGAAAAGCTTCAGTTTCCTGAGGCTAGTGACATCCAGATTTCTGCGGTTTATATCGATGATATTGTTACAGGTGATTCCTCTTTGTCAGAAGCTTTATATTTACAAAAACAACTCATTTAACTCTTATCCAGAGGTGGTTTTGAAGTACGCAAATGGACAAACAACTATCTTGCACTTTAGATAATATTCCGGGATCTCGGCATGGCAACTCCATAAATTTCGGAAAGTTCTATAGTGACATTAAAATTCTCGGTCTTCAGTGGAACTCTACTTATGACTTATGACATGTTCTCTTATTCCGTGTAAAAGCCTAGCCGGCCCTGTACTAAAAGGAATATACTTTCCAGTATTGGCCGAATTTACGACCGCCTGGGTTTTTTGGCTCCAACTCTGTTTCTCGTAAAATTTATGATTCAACATTCAAGGGTTATGCTGGCGTCGTATATATCAGATTTGTTTGTCACGATTGTGTTCATGTATCTCTCTCATAATGGCAATGAGTAAAATTAGTTCTTTAAAACGAATTCTTTGGGCGCGTCTTGAACTCTGTGGAGCTCTTCTTCTTTCGCGCCTTATGGTTCAAGTAATCAACAATTTTTTTTATTGTTTTGCACTTCAATGAGATATTTGCCTGGACTGACTCTATGATTGCGCTAGCGTCGATGCATTATTTGCCAGACAGATTGATGGCAAAATTTTATTAGTAATTGCCTAAGTACCATACAAGAGAACATTCCTTCGTCCTGTTGGAGATATATTCGCACGGATATCAATCCCGCCGATTGTGCATCCCGTGGGCTACTTCCCAATAGCTTACTTCATAATTCTCTATGGTGGAATGGGCCCGATTTTCTACGGCTTTCACCAGAAGAATGGGCATAGGATTTGTTGATATATAGAAATCCCGACATCCTGCTGCTAAAAGAACTTTACCTTTTAATACTAATGGCTTTCATTGTGCTTTGTTGCTTCTTGTCAAACACGTACAACAAAATTCCTTTCTCGAGGACATTCAGAATATTCTTACGGAAAAGTTATTTCGAAATCCCTTTGCAAACTAAATGCCTTCTTAAACGAGCAAGGTATCTTCAAGGTAGGCGGTAAACTCTCATTTTCTGGTCTTGATAAAAAAACATCCTCCGCTATTAACAAGAGACCACCGGCTAACGACCTTACTCATTAAAGAAGTTCATAAAGTTAACTTTCATAGGGGCGCTCAAACGCTTCGTTTTTTATTAGGTCAAAATTTCTGGATTTTGTCTGCATGTCGTGCCATCAGGCGTTGCTTTAAAAAATGTTTCAAATGCTTTAGATTATCTCCTCTACCTCTCCAACCTAAATTAGGAGATCTTCCCGCCTACTTAATAAAATTAAACTTTTTTCCGTTGTTGGCGTGAATTATAGAGGCCCATTATACATCACACTGAGCAAAACTCGAGGAGCGAAGGCGAAAAAGGCCTACTTATTTATTTTTATTTGTGCTGCTACAAAGCCAATCCATTTAGAGCTGGCATCTGACCTTACTTGTGAATGATTTTTGGCTGCTCTTCGGCATCTTGTAGCTCGACGTGGTCGTTGTAGCCACATATTCAGGGTGACTTATTCATAACTACATTAATTTTAACAGTGGGTAGGGAAAAATATCCTGAACGTGAAATCGCAATTAAAAAAATTCCAACTTTTTTTTCAAAGCCGAAATTAATTTTTTTCTAAACCTCATTTTTACCTGTTTGACCCCTTATTTTCCACTGCCACTGACTTTCATTCCATCCTGTATGGGGCATCGGACGACGCTTGCCGTCATGCGCGTTAGCTCTGTTGCCAAATGTACGAAACTTTCATAGATTTAAAGGAATGTTTTCATTACAATATTAATTGTATTGTAGGCGAATGTTCTGCAAAATACATGCGAAAATTATGAACAAATGTTAACGCTTACCTCTTGTAACGGTTAGTTTTAACCGCAGACACCTTGCGGGATAAATATCAGCGAGGAAAATAAATTAAACTACTGCTTACGTGACCTTTTGATTTTTTGGATGCTTTATTAAGTACTCAACTAGGGGGCTTACATGATTTCGTAGACCTCGATACCACCGAGCACGATCTTTTTCTTGATAGAACAAACTTCACACTCACTGCTTCACTGATAATCCTTTTTACTGCACCGAGACGCTCTTATAGAGATGTCTTCTGTGGGTTCCGCTTCCTCTAAAATAAGAACGTCAACATTAGCCAACATATCTATAGGGTCTAGTTGCTTAAACTTACCATACTTTCCGCTTAGGTCGTATCCAACAAGAATGACACACTTTTCTCAGTCCTTTCTTTCTCGTTATGTTTTCTTGTCATAGTTACGGACTCATACCTATTTGCAATAGAATCGATTTTTTTGGAACAGTTTCAGTATTTTCCAATCACTGTTTGTTGATACTGTGTGAATCTCGTACTTGTGATAGAGAAAATAGTGATAAAAGTACCCCACGGTGTACACAGCCTCTATTTTTAAATTTTGGCTCCCTCCTATTTTCGAGATCCCTGAACACGAGTCTGACCTTAGTTCTTTTTTGCTCAGACGTAGTTTCCGAGAAAATGAATTTTCAAATTTCCTTTTCACATCTCACTTTTCACGGCGATATTTGTGGTTTTAATCCGGATGGGGGGACTTTTTACTGTACGCAGCTCAAACTGATCACCAGACTATTTTGCACCTTTTGCAATATCGACACTTGGTGTTGATAGAGGTCCCACAATCTAACATACTCTTGGTAAATACTCTTAAAAAGGCCGTTAATAGTCTCCAAATCAAATTTGTGAAATACAAAAAAGAATCATGATCCTTCTTTAAAATAAGGGCGCGCCGAATGTTTTCAGTGCGGTTGCCTATCCGCTATTATTTCTGTTCTGTTTTCTGTTTGAAGCCTGAAGTTAGTAACGTTTAAAGTACCACCGATATTAAGAGAAGTAAACTGGAGCGCTTGTTCTCAAAATCCGCACGAGGTAATGTTGCATGATAGAGGCTCTTAAAAAAAGTCAATAGTCTCCAAATTAAATCTGTGAAATACAAAAAAGAACCATGCATGACCTTTCTTTAAACTATGCATTACGGCGATAGTTACAAGAAGAAACATTAAGAAATATTTTTGCCTTGTTTACGTAGGCTATTTTCGCCCGACATTCGGCGCGCCCTTGTTTTAAAGAAGGATCATGATTCTTTTTTGTATTTCACAAATTTGATTTGGAGACTATTAACGGCCTTTTTAAGAGTATTTACCAAGAGTATGTTAGATTTTGGGACCTCTATCAACACCAATTTAAATAAGTTTAGGTATTGACAAAGCTGGGCCTATAAAAATGAATGTTTAAATTTTCATTTTATTAAAATTTTTATTTCTTTCAAAATACGCACTTAAAGACGGAGGTACTTCTTTAAAAAAAGGAAGCGTAATAATTCTTCATTACGTAAAGCATTGAATGCCAAATTCCCTCGTGCGGGTTTTGAGAACAAGTGCTCCAGTTTACTTCTCTTAATATCGGTGGTACTTTAAATCAGCGCCACTCAAACGACAGGCGTCAAAAATGCCGAATGCGTCATCTGATTTTATTTTTTCTAAGGGTGTTTCTGGCATTTTTTGAGATACCATTCCACAGATTACCTCCTTTGGAGAGGGGTCGTCTCCAGTTTTAATGAAAATCTAGGACCTCGAGGGTAAAGGGTTCATTCGCCCTCGGAGTGTATTTCCGTTTTTAATTTTTCTAAGTACGTTCCCCTACTTTTTGGAGATGTCATTCCACAATACATCCCGAGGGCGAATGGACCCTTTGCCCTCGAGATCCGAGATTTTCCTTAAAACTGGAGACCACCCGTCCCCAAAGGAGCTTATTTGTGGAATGTCATCCCCAAAAAGTAGGGTTAACGTACCTACTTAGAAAAATTAAAAACGGAAATACATCCCGAGGGCGAATGGACCCTTGTCCCTCGAGATCCGAGATTTTCCTTAGAACTGAAGATCACCCGTCCCCAAAGGAGCTAACTTGTGGAATGGCATCCCCAAAAAGTAGGGGGAACGTACTTAGAAAAATTAAAAACGGAAATACATCCCGAGGGCGAATGGACTCTTTGCCCTCGAGATCCGAGATCTTCATTAAAACTGGAGGCGACCCCTCTCCAAAGGAGGTAATCTGTGGAATGGTATCCCAAAAAATGCCAGAAACACCCTAGAACAAATAAAATTGGTACACGGACTTTAATTATGATCGATGGTGGAACGGGCTAGTGGGCGGAAAATCGATGACGCTGTCTGGCGTTAGTGACGCTAACTTCACCTAAAGTACTAAGTAGCGGAGCGGAGGACAGCGGACAGGACATAACCATGCATAAATCTTGGATATGTTCTGTTTTTCCGCGGGTTTTCGCCAAGTGTCGATATTGCAAAAGGTGCAAAGTAGTATGGTGATTAGTTTGAGCTGTGTACAGTAAAAATTCACCACGATTATAACCACAAATAAATATCGCCGTAAAAATTGAGGTGTCAAAAGGAAATTTGAAAATTCATTTTCTCGGAAACTACGTCCGAGTACCTACCAAAAACTAAGGTGTTCAGGATCCTCGAAAATAGGGGGTAGCCAAATTTAAAAAAACGGGCTGCGTATACACAGTGGGGAACTTTTACCAAAATTGTTTTAGAGATCGTGATTCGTGCAGTGAAAAGTGTAGTGACATTCTCAAGGAATATGTGTCAGTGCTGAACGTGGAAAGTCCAAGGTGTGCTAACACTCTTTTATTGTCCCATCAATCAGAGGTAAATTCATAAACTCGATATTTTATTATGGCAATGAAACGGCAACATCGCGGCCGGCGCCATGTGCTCCACCAGAAGGCCTCATTCACATGCGTTCAGGTGCGCCTCGTTACGTGGGATTAGGGATAAATTGCCCCATTACTTAAACATGCAGCGAAAAAATTTTTTTTGAGTTTTTGGCATATATGTACCTCCCTGATGACGTGGTTAAAATTATTGTATTTATGAATAAATCACCCTGTTTAGTGACCAGGGCACAAATGTCATAGGCGCCTCTCGCGAACTTGATGGTCCTAATGAGGTTCCTGCTCTCACTTCGGGGCACTTTCTTACGTTGGAACCTCAAACTGCCATACCAGATCTCTCACATCTGTCTATTACCTAATCGTCTTAACCATGCATACCATGAAATAAATAAAAATCTGTTTGAGCCTTTCGTAAACACCTGACAGCGTATTCACGTTCCGCAAGTGGAGCATGTTCAAAACATTGAAAATATACGGCAAGCATATCGTGAGCCTCGGCATTCGCATAAGGCATTTTTTAATAAACGCAACACACAATTTTAACACAAAATTACAAAAATCCAAGATTTGACACAATACTAATATTAAAGCTTGATTCATGTGAAGTTTATTTTTTGCTTCCTTAGAGACCAAACGATTTTGTTTCATGGTTTACTAGATGATTTCCAAGATAATTTTATATCAATACGACAGGTAAGGTAAGTAGAAATTAGAAAAAGGCTTAACGGAATAAAAAGTGAGAAAGATAGCAATTTACGAAAAGCTCAAGCAGATTTTTATTTATTTCATGGCATACTTAACCACAGAAATCTTTGACAACAAATACCTACCTTCCTCTTTCAAATAACATGTTAATAATTATTCCTTGGCGATAACTCCGAAACTAATGAAGATATCGATTTGAACCTTTAGTATTGTTTGTTGTAAATTTTATCTACTTTTTGATACCAACAGAATAAATATGTCATTGCATTTAAAATTTCGGACAAAATTGTAATAAAAGGGAAATTTTTCAAATTGCGCCCTCTAGCGGTGACCACGAAATTTGAATTGACCTTACTGGACAATCATTTGATAGAAGAAGGAAAGCTCTCTTCAACAAACCCAAATTCAACCAATTCGGTTAAGCCGAAAAATGCTTAACGAAAATTTTTCAGAATTTGCCGAAGAGGGAAATAAAATAATTTTTTTACTACTAACCTGAGAAATCACCATTATTTACCTCATTCCTCTAGTGAGAAGTAATATTTCTCTACCTAGGTAAATAATGATAATAAAAAAATACCTAGGTAAATAATGAAAAATTTTCTATGTGACATTTAAAAATTAGTGTCATTTTATCAGCTTGACAACTGAACTCCCAGGCTACTTGATATTTTGAAGTATTTGAAAAAAGCGAGAAATGACTAAAATATGGCAATATTTCAATGTTAGTAGTAAAAAAATTCTATATACACTTCGGTTGAGAAGGCTAAGCGCCTCAGGATATAAAAATGCTCGGTAAATAATGGCTCACTTCTCAACCTAGGTGTATAATATACTATTTTTTATTAGTAATTTTTTGAGAAAACTCATTTTTCAAATTTACTGTGGCGAATACGCCCCCTAGCGGCCGACCTACGAACTTAAAAATAATTTCCAGCGATTTTTCGTGACCTCATTACTTAAGAAGATTTTTTTCCCAAAGCTCCAGGACTTTGATATTGTACCTATTCACCCTTAATGGAACACCCTCACCCTGTGTATTGTACAATAATCTACCTTTTTAGTTTCCATAGATACCTAATTCTAATTCAATAATGTACGCATTCTGACAACAACAGAATTTTAATTTGTTTATATCATTTTCTTTTGAAAAACACATACTATTTCGGATATATAGCAATAAACGACAAAAAACAAAAAAGTATAACGACAATTTCGGCACAGGTATCGAAACCGGTTATATGACTCGATGATCGATACAAAGGAATAAAATACACGTTTAAAAAAATTATTTACAAGGCTTGTTTATTTAATAACAAATTGAAATTTGTTAACAACAAATTAATATTTAAATGTTTTACAATACATGTGTCTGACAGAATTACTATTTATTTAAGTGGAGCAACTGCAAAGTTGTAAAATTAAAATTAAATCGAAGTGAATTGCTGCGAGACGATTAAGAAAGTCCAAAACAAATTAGCACTACACGAGACGTGTGATAGTTAAACTAAAACGTAAATATCTAATCTTCTACACATAAGATTTTAAGAATGAAACGCTTTAACTACAGGAACACCTTACATGTAAGTCTGATTCACCCAGGAGTGACCGACCCACAGTACTCCACTCCACTGGGTATCGATGAAGCTTCCCAACCAGGTCCTGATCACGTCACGACCAGTCTGCGACCAAGCACCGACAGTCCAACAGCCACTATACATATAGGCGTGCGATGGAAGTAGCTCAGTATCTCAGGGTTTCTTCGCCGAGTGTAGCTGCGGATGCTTAAACTTGTGGTCAGCAGATGGCCAACGCTCAGACGGCTAGGTGGCTTGGTATACGTCCCAGGTGCAGTTGTGCATGAAAGAATAATTGGGGCAAATTAGACTGTGCTCCGACCCTTAATAAGTACCGTTTGCATCTCTCAGACTGTTTGTTTACAAACAAAAAATTTAATACTTAATTAATGACATTACTTAAAATCTGAAAATAATAAAATAGTTAAATAAAAAAAAATACTTAAAATCCTTTACTATACAGTGTGGTCATTTAAGTGTGCAACATATGGGACTTTTTTTTACTAATTGCATAACCAAAATACAGACATTGCCGAAAGTTGATGCATGTTCAGTAATCAATTAGGTGCACTTAGAATGGTTTCAAGTTAAACAGCATACAGGGTAGGTCAAAAAATATAAAAATTGCACAAGAGCAGAGTACCTTTATTTCAAAAAATCAGCAAAAGGTTATTAATAAAAGTTGTTTAGAATTAAAATCTATGCTTACATACCAAAGCATAGCCTCCTAAGAAAAAAAATTTTCCGTCAATTAATTTCCAGTTTCTTAATAATCATTTAATATAAAAATTTTGGCCCTTAAATGAGAGTTTTTTAATATACACATCATTACTAATGTTTTACCTTGTTGACAAGAATTTTTGTGAAATTTTAAAGTTTTGTTTCAATCGTTGCAACAAATATGAAGTTTGTGATTCCCTAAAAAATTAAAAATTAAAAAGTTAATTTTACAAATATGCTAGAATTTGAACAGAGTTATGCGAAATTGATATAATTTCAATTGATTTATGAAATTGTTTACGGTGAATATTAAAACTAATTTTTTTTTGGAAATTATATTAATGTTACTGTTGTTTTTAAGCTTTCACGGCCAATGTTAATATCATGATGAGTTTCCGGGTTGTTATGCCGTAGTCTGTGCGGAAATAGTTCAGACGTTTCGCCGGTCGTAGATGCCGGCATCTTCAGTAATAATTCTACTCTGGTGGTGGAGAGGTGACTGAGGTAATTTGGTGATGGAGGGAACTATGCCATTAGTCCACGTACTGTACCGACGGAGAAGATCATAGCCAATGTAGACGGTTCCATCAGAGACCTAAACCCTGCTGTTGCTAAAGAAGTGAGGCCGTGTGCTAAGGAGTGCAAGAATCCCCAAATCCAACATTTCGTATAAAGAACTATATACGCAATAACTCCAAAATAATCATTTTACCTGCTGATAAAGGAAACGCTACCGTATTGCTGAATCACGATGACTACCAGGCCAAAATCAGGGAACTACTCACACCAGAAACCTACAGACCACTTAATCGGGACCCCACCGCATAGGTTGAGAGAAGAACTCCGCAACTCCTGAAATCAAGTAAATGGGATAAAACCACGATCAATAAGCTTAAACCATCATAATGTTGTTCCCCTCGCCTATACGGTTTACCAAAGATTTCCAAAGCCAATATTCCACTCAGCCCTATTGTTAGTGCAATTGGTTCTCCAACTTACGACCTCAGCAAGCATCTTACAGGCCTCCTGCAGACACACATCGGACAAAGCCTGCACCACGTACGGAATTCTTGTCACTTCGTCTCAATAATCGGCAACATCGAGGCTAAGGAGTCAGACTTATTGGTAAGTTTTGATGTAGAATCCCTATTTACAAACGTGCCAGTCAATGATACCTTGGAATTGATGAGATCACTGTTTCCAGAGGAGGAACTTGTTTTATTCAAGCATTGCTTTACTACCTGCTACTTTCGTTGGGACAACACATTCTATGAACAGATAGAAGCTGTAGCCATGGGCCCAGTTGTTGCCAATTTCTTCATGGAACATTTCGAACAAGAAGCTCTACGGTCAGCCCCCTACAAACCCTCTCATTGGTATAGATATGTGGATGACACCTTTGTTATTTGGCCTCACGGGATAAATAAGCTACGAATTTCTAGGACACATTAACAGCCGACACCCCAGTATCAGTTTCACTATGGAAATAAAAAAAGAAAGGAAACTGCCGTTCTTGGATGTAGAAGTCACCAGAACACCAGAAGGACGGTTGGCACATGGAGTTTACCGTAAGCCCACCCACACGGACAGATACCTCCATGCCACCTCGAACCATCATCCGGCACAAAAAAGGGGAATTATCAACACCTTAGTCAGCAGAGCGAAGACTATTTGTGACACACAACATTTAGATAAAGAATTGAAGCATCTTCAATGGGCACTAGAGGCTAATGGATATCACAAAAAAGACATTCAAAGTGTCATCAATCTACCAAGGACACCTAGGGCACCAAAACTAACTGATGAAACATCTCCAAGAACCTATTTACCATATATCCAAGGTGTAACGGATCGGATCTCCCTAGATTTTGCAAAAGAAAGGCATCAGAACGTTTATACCTACCAAGAAGCTACAACAGTGTTTGCGTCCGGCAAAGGATCGCTTGGACCCTCTGTTGACACCTGGGGTATATAAGATTCCATGCAGGGATTGCGATAAGGTATACATTGGCATGACCACACGTTCCATAATAACAAGGAGAAAATAACATCAAAGGGCCCTTCGGCTACAGCATTCTGACAAATCAGCCATAGCTGTGCACGCCATGGAGGAAATCCATTCTATTAACTTTGAACAGACGACGGCATTGGTTAAAGAAACAGGTTTTTACAACTTGGCTAAACGTGAGGCATTGGAAATAGAACAACACCCTTGGAATTTCAATAAAGAAGATGGATTCCGAGTCAGCAGGGCGTGGAAACCTGTCAGAAACAAACAAGAACGAAGAATAGAGACCGACGCTGCCACTTGCAACATCCCCACTATTACGCAGCCCACTTCAGCCGCGGATCCCACTACCTCGCTGAATGACCTCGGAAGCTGTTCTGGCTTGGCTAATTGAGCAGTTGCCTCTAGCTCTGCCCCCTCTATGTGGCCCCCACCAATACGTTCCCTCCAATAATTCAGTCTCCGTCTACTCGAGTAAGCCCCGGTATAAGAAGATTGACCAGATTGCAGTTGACATTAGTCACTGCTCGACACTCAGAGAGGAATCACCAAATTACCTCAGTCACCTCTCCACCACCAGAGTAGAATTACTGAAGATGCCGGCAGCTACGACCGGCGAAACGTCTGAACTATTTCCGCACACACTACGGCTTAACAACCCGGAAACTCATCATGATATTATTAATGTTTTTCAAAAAATATATATCTTTTTCTTAAGAGGCCATGTTTTGGTATTTAGGCATAACTTTTAATTCTAGATAACTTTTCTCAATAACATTTTGCTGAATTTTCTGAAATAAGGGTACTTTACTCTTGTACAATTTTTATATTTTTCGACCTATCCTGTATGCTGTTTGACTTGCAACCATTCTAAGTGCGCCTAATATGATTATCGAACATGCATCAACTTTCGGGAATATTTGTATTTTCGTTGTGCAATTAATAAAAAAAATCGCATATGTTGCACACTTAAATGACCACACTGTATATGAATATACTCTCCCCCCCAGTAAAAACTTGACTTGACTAACTGCGAGCCAAAAATAATTGATGGAAAAAAAATAATTCCAAAATTATGAGATCACAACGCCTCGTTAGGTTTTAAAGCAAGACGAAGAAATTGAGTAACCATGATAGTCAGATGCAACAAAGAAACGCAGTAAGGTAATCAAACCTTATGTGCCTGAAACACTGGGGATCACCTCCAAAAACACCCCAAGAAGGTACGAAAATTAAACGAGCACAGGCCAGGACCAAGGCAATTTTACTGGGCAAGTTACACTAAAATTACGGATTTCAGGTAATATTACCGACAGGGCACATGTAACTTACGGTAATTTACGGTAAATTACTGAAAGTTACTTTGGTAATTTTCGCCTTGCCCATCTGCAGGCCCAACTTAGCTCTAATCCGCCCCTGAATAAACTACTCGAAAATGCACACAAGATTAGCTAAAAGATAGTACCAGGGTCCCGATAAAGATAGATTGACTCCGAGGAATGCAAGCGCCTGATGCTACCTTTTTACCTCAACCACTCTTTCCGCTTCAAACACAAAAACGGAAGAGAGCGATCGGCGTCGCCAATGTTCTTCTTTACAAAATCATAATCCGAATAATAAAGTTAGGTCCGAATTCTACTGGCGTCACGCTCAAAAAACACCAACCTGCTTGCACACCAGGTTAGACCGAGTAGATTATTTGAATCCAAGCACTGACCTACATGGGTCTATGTGAACCAACTAGAACCACCCCACCATGTGTGTACAATGGGCCTTTTGGAGATTAATCGATACATACCTTGAATTAGAGAATCGATATGGAAATAGAGTTGAGAGCACCGAATTTTCGAATATTTTGAAATCTTGCTTTTGATCAACAAATAAACATTTTTAAGACATTCATAGGATGCTAATAATTAATTAAAACATGGTAACGGAGTTTTAACACAAAAATTCCGTTACAAAAGTATTTTAATAGAGCGTTGAAATTTGAAACCCTTAACATAGAATTGAAAAAAGAACAACTTTTTCAAGTGATGCATTTTAAAATTTTGACAAATAAACCCTGTTATAGCGATTTTATTTTTTAAATGTTATTTTTTAGTGAAAATTTTTCACGTGACCACGTTTGAACGAGTCACTTTTCACCTTTTTTAAAGCAAAAGGTAACCCCAAAGTTACATTTCAAAATAAATTAATAATTAAAAATTTTCTCCCTATGTTGAGGACACCGTGTAACCTGAATAACATCAGACAGGTGGCTTGGTTTATGACATTTTCTTTGAGAATGGAGAGAGATTTACCCTCCGAAAGCTCAGTAAACTAAGTTATTGAAGTTATTTTTTTATTTACCGTTCAAAATTCCTTTCTTTAATGTTGGGCATTTATGAATTTGTAAAGCTGAATCTCAAATGACTACTGACAACCTCCAAAGCGTATTAATCAGTGTTTTTTCCTGGCGACTTAAAAAGTTGTCCTTTAATCAGTTTGTTTCAGGTTCTTGTGCCCAAAAACCCTATTAAAAAATTAAATGAGTTATGTAGAATTATGTATGTACCTAGACATTTTTAAACCGTTTAATTTCATACCCCGCAGACGCATTCTTTGTTGGGCTGGTTCATAATACGTCTACATATCTTATTTTGTCTTGTAAGGCCTTCTACACAACATCTGAAATATAAACTTATTAAAATAATAAAATATAATTAAAATGAATTGAAAATTGTGAATTTCTGGAAACCGTACAAATACCCACTTTAATATGAGAAGGAAATTTTACAAGAAACATTTAATTTTCCGTGAATTAGGACATAGATTTTTATTATTTGAAACTGAAAAATTTTAATATTATTTTCAAACTTTTAACTATTTGCAACAATTTCATAATTTGGCCAACCGTATATTTAGCCATTTATTAAAACAAAACTAGCAACTATGCAAATATCCAAAATTAAACGTCGAATTATAGGCTCCTTGATAAAATATTATCTAGCATCTTTGATAAAATTTGTTGAATATGATCGTTTGCAAGTTATATTTTCACCAAGGGTTTCTAATATAGCGTCTCTCCCTTTCAATTCGAATAGATGGAAAATATGATATTATGAAAATGCAGGAAATCATATGGCAAGACGTTGGACAAACAGACCCTTTCAGTGTATTCAGACTAAAAAAGAGAAAGGCGCAATAAATTTTAACTAGGCGAATTACGAGTAGACAGACTGATGGGGAAACATTGCACGAAAAACGAATGTATACACAATATATCAAAATGAGCTGAAGTTTACCCAATGCAGACATTATTTCCCTACTCTAGGTTTTGTTCAAATTGTACTTTTTTCTGTTACTGCATTCTGTAAGTTTAGAACACATAATGTTACTGAAACAACCTCTAATGATGAAATTTAGACTTAGTTAACATCTAGATCTAATGGCGATACAAAACCACACGGTAAGTAAATAATTAAAAAGTATCATCGGAGAAGGCTATATAATATATATCTGAGATGTTTGCTAATGCTATGTTTTGCAGTGAACGATTTCAATTTTGGCATTATGTATTTTTGAGAGAAATTGAGAAAGTTGTAAGGGAATCAAAGTCAATGAATCTAGAAACGTGAACTTTGGTACACATTTAGAACAAGTTGGAAAACACTTTACCGCAGAATGACTTTTTGCACACTACCTGTGCATCCTAAGCGTAGAAATCCGCCACCCTTGGTCCAATTTTTATAGAACCTTTTTGGGACTTAGTTTATTTAAAAATAAAAGAAATTGCATAAAAACGTAGTAGGCGAGAGTCATTTTTCAAGGTGACCAACCGTACCGGATTGGCCGGGACAGGTTCCCGTTTTTGGAATGCCTTCCCGGAAAATAAATACCCTACGTCCCGGATTGTACCGGATTCTCAATCCGATCCCGTTTTGTCCCGGAATTAGAAATTTGCCGTTAAAAATTAGTTACAAAGTAATTTTGATTGTTAAATGACAGAAATGGATAATCATTTATCCATCATTCAAAAACAAATCATGCATTATCCTAATGTAAAAATACTTTACAAAATAATGCATCTCGTGTCGAACGGCAATGCTATAAGAACAGGTAATATTCTTTCAATTTTTCATCTGTAGCAAAGGTTTTTTCTTTTCAAGCAAAATAATATTATGTTAATGTTAATAATTTACTTATTTTATTAGCATAGGTAGAAAGTTACCTACAGGGTGTCCCAGGATAAGTGAGCCAATAGGTGTGAAAGCAAAACAATTTGGAGTTCAAATTTGATCGTTTGAGGTTCTGACCTGCTTGACAGCTGCTGACTGGCATAGTTTAGTTTTTGAAAAAGCAAGATGGCGTCGACAGCGACCATTTATTTATTTTCATTGTAAGTGAAGTTCCTTTTCCTTTAAAGATAGCGAAAAATTTCAGTAGGAAAAGTTGTTCCCAATTAAAAGTTACCACCTGGTACCAAATTTTGAAAAGATCGGCCTACTTTGTTTTTCCCACTCTTTTCTTTTTCTAACGCGCTTAAGTGGCTTCTAAATACAAGGTATCGAAAAATTTTATGAGAAAAAGTTGTTTAGAATTAAAACTTATCGCCGTGTACCAAATTTTGGGACAATCTGCCTACTTATTTTTTTTTTTCATTTTTTTTCTTTAGCGCGTTGGAAAAAAGAAAAAAGTGGGGAAAAAAGTAGGCCGATCTTTCCAAAATTTGGTACCCTGGGGTAATTTTAATTGGGAACAACTTTTCTTAATGAAATTTTTTGTAAAGGAAAAGGCACTTCACCTACAATGAAAATAAATATATGGTCGCTGTTGACGCCATCTTGATTTTTCAAAAACGAAAATATGCAAAAAATTAGTTTTCAGTCAAGAAAATCAGAACCACAAACACTCAAATTTGAACGCGAATTTTTTTTTCTTTTACACCTATTGGCTCACTTATCGTCGGACACCCTGTATATTGTAAACAGCCAGTATTTGTTTTTTTTTATTTATGTACCTGTGGCTTTGTGTAAATTTTATTTTTGTTATATTACTTGATCACAAATTCTTTCTTGTTTCCCTTGGGTGGTATTTATTGGTTAAAATCATGAACCAGATCAATTCTAATAAAAATCATAAGTTGATTAAACTACAAAACTTGACAGTTGCATATTACTTATAGGTAAAAAAAATAGCTAGATACCTAACTACTGTCCTGGTTTTTGTCCCACGTTTGTCTACAAACGTGGTAGAGAATACTTTTTCCTAAATTCTAAAGGCATAACTATATCATATGCGTTTTTTAGATTTAGGTAACCGAAAACAAATATTTCGTTATCTCTATATTATATTTTGAGTTTGTAATAATTGTGTTACAAATAAACTGAATAATAATAATAATTATTATTATTTAATAATCAAAAAGGTATGAAAGAGGTAAGATGTATACGAATTGAAATTTTAAAATTTGGAGTTCAGCCTTCCTTTATTAAACACATAGGCACGCATCCACCCAGATATCTACATGTAAAATAATACAAAATATTTTTTAATCAAGCAGGGCTGCTGTTCCTCAAATTTAAACTCAGAAATTTTTGGCCCTTCGTACTTTTTTACTTATCTTATGGTCTCACATGATTCATTATTACGTCGAATGTTGTTTTATGACAAGTTTAGTATTGAAATGTAAAGTAATAATGTGTTCTAAAACAACAGTGGAAATGTTAAAATCACCACACATATTTGGTTTTTAAAAGAGATGATGTATACCTCTATTTATATAAGGGGCAGATTAATATAGTTCTCGAGATTAAAGTTAATATTTTGAAATTATTCATGCAAGGTGCCAAACTCAAATTGTACAGAAGAAAATCCAAGAAATATTTTTGAATTATATGATATACGTATATTATATTATAGCAGAAAGTAATGTAATAAAGGGCACTTAAGCTACAACGTAATGTTTACGTATACCCAAATTTGTGCGAAAATGGACGGGCGATGGCCTTTTGGAGAGAAAAGGTACCTATTTATACCACTGCCTTACTAATCCATTAAATGAGGAAAACTGGGGAAAGTACACGGAGAGCTTAAAACAGATTTGGCGGGATATACGACTGACTCGATTGTTTCAAACGCGGGAATGTGTAAAACGGCAAAAGGCTTAAAAAGATTATTTCAGAGATTTATACAGGGTGAGTTTTTTTTCGATGCCCACTATGGGGATCTCGGAAATTAGCAGAGCTAAAACAAAGGTTAAATGAGGAAAGAATTGCAGTTTTGAATGCTCAATCTAATACCCCTTTTTGATTTTTAAAAAAGTTTATGGCTCACTAGATATTTTGAAAAGAGTGATTTTTTGCTATTTCATCAGATCTCTGTAGCTCCGTTATTTCTGATTATACAGAAAAACTGTAGAGACAAAAATTTTAGATAATTTTGGGCTTAATAAGATAATCTGATCCAATTTTTTTATGTTGTTTGTGATTTTTGAGATATGACATAAACTTTTGTTTTTTTAAATGAAAATCATAGTTGGCTGTGGCCTTATAAAATCGGCCATTTTTTGAGCTTTGAAGATGAATCTGACCTTAGTTATTTTTTCTCGGACGTAGTTTCCGAGAAAATGAATTTTTAAATTTCTCTTTCACATCTCATTTTTCACGGCGATATTTGCTGTTAAAATTCTGATGAATTTTTACTGTACGCAGCTCAAACTAATCACCATACTATTTGCACCTTTTACAACATCGACACTTGTAACGAAGTTACCAAATTTACTGGCTTTTATTTTTATTTTACACCGCGCTATTTCCAGCGTCCGGCCGCCGTAGTTTTTATATCCATATGCCAATATTTTTTTTACTGCTGCCGCGTTCCTTATTCCGAGTCATTTGCAATTTTAATACAATTAATTGCGGGGTTGTTTCCGGCTAGAATTCATTTATCAAAAATTTTTGGTCTATTTGAGAAAGGTAGGAACATCGAATAAGGGTAGATCCGAAAGGGATACTTAAACTGGGGCTAGAATCGCCGTTCTTTTTGGGAAACCGGGTATTTAGGACAGCGCCAATCCAAGGAAGCCGCCGCTGAGGGCGCGCCAGGGGTGATTCAACCCCTATCCGTTCCACCCGGCCGTCAGCCGCCGCTGAGAGGCCTATATGGAGGGGATAGCTTGTTGGTCCACGTCTGCGACGCCGACCAATGGGCCGCCGCCATCCGCCGCTTGGTCACGTGGTTCCCGGCTATAAGACAACCTGCGGAAGCCACGGAGGCTCTCGCTTACACCGGGACTTTTGATCCCGATATCTCCAGGTTAGTAACTTTGCGTTTAGAGTGTTCCTACTGGGACAAGGGTGTGAACTTTGCCCCAACTTCCTGCCTGTCGTGACCTTTTAGATTTTTCACTCATCTTGTTAGGAATTAAATTAGGCTAGGTATCCGAAAGCTGTGCAAATGGTCAATTCCGTTGTTTAACCGCTAACCAGCACCCGAACCGAATATTTTGAGCTTGATGCACGCAGCTTTTCCGTTGCTTAAGTTAACCGTTAGGGCATTTCAAATACCGCAAGCAAGCCAAGCCTATATAGCATCCATAAATTAATACTAAAGTCGCGTTGTTTCTTTTATTTGCAGAACTCCCGTGGACCCCCCCGATCGCGACTCGCCGGACCTATTTTTGTTTTGTTTTCTTAAAAGTTTATAACTTTGTGTATTCAATATACGATGTCTTGAAATATTGTTTAATTTTGCTCCTCTCCCTCTAACACACCACTTTTGCACCCTGGAATTATTTTTCTCTGACGAAAGCTATCCTGGGTAAAAGCAGAGCATACCGCTCTAAAAAACTGGCGGCTGAGCAATCCATTCCGCCAGGGTTCTGGTTTTCCATTTCTTAATAAATAGAGGCTATAAGGAAGTCCACCGCACCTAAAGAAATTCACTCTCTAGAAAGGGAAATCAGAACGGAGAATTTATTAAACACTATAAATTTCCGTTAGTCAATTCTTGAATATTCGAAAATCAGACCGACTGTAAAGAAAAAGTAATTTTGTAAAAAGCTGAAATTCCGATGCAAAAAAGAACGCTATTCACTTCGCGAAAACCCGCGGAAAAACAGGAAATGTCCAAGATGTATGCATTGTTTTCAGGGCAGTTGCCTGTCCGTCCACTATTTCTGTTTGACGCCTGACGTTAGTGACGTTTGAGTGGAAGGGGCGCTGGTTTAATTTACCACCGATATTAAGAGAAGTAAACTGGAGTGTTTGTTCACAAAATCCTTACGAGAGAATTTGGCATGATAGAGGTCCACAATCTAACATAATGTTGGTAAATGCTCTTTAAAAAAAGACCGTAAATAGTCTTCAAAGTAAATCTGTCAAATACAAAAAAGAATCATGCATGACCCTTCTTTAAACTATGCATTACGACGATAGTTACAAGAAGAAACATTAGGAAAATTTTTGGCCGTGTTTACACGTTATGTTAGATTGTGGACCTCTATCAACACCAATTTAAATAATGTTATTGAACAAGCTGGGCCTATAAAATTGAATGTTTAAATTTTCGTTTCATTGACATTTATATTTTTCTTCAAAATACTCACAAAAGCAGGAGGTACTTCTTTAAAAACGGAAAGGTAATTCTTCATTACGTAAAGCATTGAATGCCAAATTCCCTCGTGCGGATTTTGAGAACAAGTGCTCCAGTTTACTTCTCTTAATATCGGTGGCACTTTAAATAAGCGCCCCTCCCACTAAACGTCAGGCGTCAAACATAAATAGCGGAAAGGACAACCGCGAGGAAAACAATGCATAAATCTTGGAAATTTTCTGTTTTCCGCGGGTTTTCGCGAAGTGTCGATGTTGCAAAAGGTGCAAAATAGTGTGTTGATTAGTTTGAGCTGCGTACAGTAAAAATTCACCCCGACTTAACCACAAATACCGCCGTAAAATGAGAGGTGTCAAAAGGAAACTTGCCAATTAATTTTCTTGGAAACTACATCCGAGCACCAAAAATTAAGGTCACATCCGTGTTCAGGGACCTCCAAATAGGAAGGTAGCCAAAAATTTCAAAAAATTGCGTCTGTGAACATAGTACGCTTCTTGTATTGTGAGAGATCGTGCTGTGAAAAGTGTAGTGACGTTGTCGAGGAATACCGATGTGTCAGTTAGATGCTAAACGCGGAAAGTCCAAGGTGCGCTAACACTCTGTTATTGTCGATTCAACCAGAGGTAAATTCATGAACTCCACATTTTTTCTTATTTAAATTATGACAACGAAACGGCAACGTCGCGGCCGGCGCCATGTGCCCGACCAGAACGCCTCATTCACGTGCGTTCAGGTGCGCCTCGTTACGTGGGATTAGTGAATAAATACTTTTCAGTTTCTTTAGTTCTTCCATACATCTATTGCTGTCCATTACCAGCTTCGTTCATTTTTCATATTATTCAAATTGTATGTGCTTAATATTCTATATTTCACTATCAGTATGTTAAACTTTGCAAACTAATTTCCTTAAGTTTAACAGTATTTTATTTAGATCGAACGAGGGAATGACACCCATTAGCCCAGTTAATGCTCTATTATTCTAAGTACGGCCCTGTGCCCGCCTACCTTCTTGTACGACAAAACGAGAAGAAAGAACAGGCCCCAATTTTTCCTATAAAACTTTGGCAATGAAATAAATCACTAGACCCATTAACGGTGGATTTCGTTAGATTTTCTTCGCCGCCGAACCTTAGAGCTGTTAAAATGTACACCCTAGCCTTTTCACTACCTCTCTATACCAGACAGGTACAGGATGTCGCAAATATAATTTGAATACAAACATCTGGCATATTGTTAGCTAAAAAAACTCTTTACAGATTAAAAGAACTTGATTATCTAAATTTTTGATTGCTTAACTTTCCATTCATTAATAATAGATTGTCCCTGCGATTTAAAAAATTAATTTACCTTTATGTTTATTCATCCTATACATTTGTATTAAAGACCATGTCGGAAAATTTACACTTTTTAAATACAAATTCTATCTACCACTGACAATGCTGTTGAATATACCTTTCCTTAAAAGTAAAATACCACAGCGTCTTCCTTGAATAGATCCTGATTTGACAAAAAAGTTACAAATAAAAATATTGCATGTCAATCCATCCACCAATAAAATAAAATATGAAATTTGGTTGGAAAATATGAAATTTTAATTACGGGTTTTGAAATTACTTACTTACCTGCGTCCCTGCGCCGTGCATCTTCGAAGGAAAGGTATCGCAGGGGCGCAGGCATCCCCGCCGCCAGCCCGCGCTCTCCGACTCACGCGGGTAACGACGGGGCTGGCCTATCGCAAGCCCCGACTGCTCCGCACGTCCGCGCCGTTAGCAGTCGTGGAACCCGGATTCGTGTGCACTGAGTAAACGGAGCGAACCGAGGATGAGGGCCTTTTGCACCCTGCCTGTTGGTAGGCCTGCGACCTTGACTAGGCAGGCCGGTATAATGTTCAACATCACTAGCTTCACAGAGTGGTCCCTATATACATCATGCGGGGGTCAAAGAGCAGATCCTGATACTTCGTCCGTTTTTCGTCCTCCCTCGTGGCGATGTTCGTCTCGGCTTGAGCCGAGAACTCGATGACGTACACCGCCTTGTTCTCCTTGCCAAGGAGGACGATATCGGGCTTGTTCGCTTAAACAAGCCTTAAGGTGGGGAAAGGGCAATTCCAATAGATAGTGACCCTATCGTTCCCCTCCATGGACATGGACGGTATATCTCCGGGAGCGTAAGGCAGCACGGGGGTGTCATGAATACTGTATTAGTGCCTAAGATGGTAGTAAACCACTCGCAAGGCCGCATTATGTCGATGGATATACGCCGAGATCGCGTATTTGCCACATGCAGAAAGCATCAGGTATCAGGGACCTGTACACCCATGACGCGGCTACGGTTTTCCAACGTGATGATGACACCATCTTGGCAGACAACGATGAACCCTTCGGTCTTCGACTTGAGACCACTGGACCTTAAAAAGGCGAAGGTTAGTTCCCCGGACAAGCCCCTGCCTTCCACGGTCCTAAAGAAGAAGCCGTGCAGTGGATTGTCCAGATGAGTACGCAGAAGAATTTCTGCCTCCGCCCGCTTCAAGTGGTCTCCGAGGCGCGTGCTTTCCAACTCCGTTATGGTGCCTTCTGCCGCCTTAAATAAGAATGATCCGACACCTGATGTTTCGTGGTGTCGAACCATCCGGAGAAGAGGATCCGCTCCACGCACTCAAGACCACTCTTCTATGTAGACACTCCAAACTCAAGAGTCCCCGACCCGCCTGGTTGGTACAACCTGGGCACGGACGCCTTGTGATGATGACTACGGTGCAATTTCATCATCTTGAGAGTTTTTACGTCGAGTTGTCGCAGCTCGTCTAGTCGCCATTTCACCAATCCAAAGCAGTAGGTGACTACCGGAACCGCGAACATGTTATTGGCGGCGACTTTATTCTTACCCGACAGCTCTGATGACCAGATCTGTCGGAGTCGTCAATGATATTCGCCGCAGAGAGACTCTTTCACCATGTGGTTATATCGACTTAGCCAAAAGGAATTTGCACTTCCTGTACGGGGAACATTCACTCAGGTCCCGGGTATCCCGGATACCATAAGGATCTGGCTCGGACGAGACCCTTGCCATGTTATCGGGCCTTAGGTTACATGTATGTTGTTGGATGTTCCTGCACTCCCCATGAATTTCCTGACAGTTCTGGCTGTCGCAAGTAGTACCGCTTTCTTCATGGTCCTGTAAAGATTAGACCCAGCTCTTTGATGTTTCTCAGCAAATTTTTTGATATAACACCATTTGTTGACACGATGATTGGAACCATCTGCACGTTCTCCATTTCACATTGCCTTTTAATTCGTTCTACTAAGTCTCTGTACTTCGCGACCTTCTTGGCCTGCGTCACAAGCAGGTTGTTGTTGTTTGGAACTGTACGATCCCAGTACATCTTGTAGTTGCTGTTTTCAAGAACAGGCTTCGGTGTGTAGCTGTAATATGGGACCCTCTCTTCCTGCACAAGCAGCAGTTTTTTCCGCCAGTTCCTGGTGCAAGATCTTGGAAACCAAATCGTGTCGTTCCTTATATTCCGTTGATGCGAACATCTGACATCCTCCTGTTATGTGCTGGATTGGTTCTAAAGTTTGGCACCCGTATCTGCATCTGTCATACACTATAGATGCATCTTCTACAATGAATTTTAGGTAGTTGCTAGTTGATATAACCTGATCTTGTATGGCCAGTAAGAAACCTTGCGTCTCGGGGAACATTCGTCCCGAGGTCAGCCAATAGCCAGCTGTGTATACCATGGTTATACTCAATAACTTTAATTATTGGTAAACAGCCATCACAATTTAAATGTATTTATTTCGACCTTTTACTTATCCTTTTTCTAAAATACTAAAAATACAAACTCGGATTTATTAAGTTTGCATATAATAGGGGTTACATTTTATAACTGGAAACTACAATAAATGCAGAAAATAGCTATTACTGTGTAAAATCTAGCAAATTTAATTAATGTTTGGTTAATATTTACACAAATAGATCCATCATGCTAAAATTACAGAGGCACTGATATCAGAAAACAATAATTTATCAAATGCCGTTTGCATCTGGCTAATCGATGTAAAAGCAAAATAATAAATTCATAATTAATATTAATCAAGCTTTGCAAATTGATTAATAACATTATCTAAGCTTTTATAAACACGATACGTTATAGTTGTTTCAGATCGGAATGATTTTATGGAAATCAGTGAATATAAATTAGTTGTCCCGCGACTGGCAGGAAAACTTTGTTGTACTGAAAATTGTCAAACGCCACTTTACATGCCTAGGCGGAGAAAAATTTTATTTAACTGCCGCTGTAAATTGTCCTAATAATTACAGCCAATCACAGAACGTCTAACCTCAAGTATAGGATTCAGCCTGGCATTTAAATTTGAGAATACTCTATGTGATATTGATAATGTCCAAATAGCGCCATTGAGTCATACATGCATTCACCGTATGTTGTTTATTTTAAGGATTTTTTTCGGTCGTGCTACCTATATTACGAATTTATCATCCATTTTCGGTTTACAAAGAGGACGCCAATGAGACCTTATAATATGTCGCACAAATTTGCCGTAAACTGCTTTGTCGCCTATACATAGGGTGACGAAAATATTTCGAATAAGCTCTTCAGGATCTAAGTTACAGACAGGACGCTGCCGAAAAATAGTTAAAAAAGATACCTTGACCATACTTTAAGATATATTTTTAACAACAGGTAAGTCGTAATATATTGGAAGTGATTATTGTTGATAATAAGTTATCATTTTCTTCATATTTGACATTGCTTGACACATTTGTTGGATTTTTTTATTTTTAAACACCCATGCAAACGTCAATTTCTGGAATATTGATAAGGAGTGAGCAAGTCAGTGTTGCCCAATAACTATATTCGGCCTATAAAACGACTGCAATTTTTAGTCAGAATGAAAAAAAAAATGTATATCCGTTAAAAAATTATTTTAACCACTTATTTCTCTCTTAAAAATGGCTACTCAAATTGATTAAACTACTCCAAAAAGAAGATTTTCTGGTGTCGACGTTAATTCAGTCATAATTATTATTACATAATAGTTTATTTCTTTATATAATTAATGGGAAATTCTCAAAAAAAATATTTGAATTTGTATAGAACAGCTCTGCTATAGATTCTATAATATATTGGTATCTCAAAAACAAATCTTTTTAAAGATTATTACTATAATAGAGTGACCGGCAGAAAGTTATACACAAATGGAAAACTTTTTTATTATTAATTTCTCAGTAAATTTTATTCTTGATAAAAGTTTGTGCATCATTTCAAACTCGAAACACACATATCAAAATTTAAATATATCTTTTTGGATACGAGGTAGATTCAAAAATGTCAAAATAACTCAGAGTTTAAAAATATTAAATTTTTGTGTCCAACTTTCTGTCGGTCACTGTATAATTTGTTGGAAATTTTGCATTAGAGTGACAGTTAATGAGAAATTATTTAAGTAAATGCAGAAAGTAACAAATCAGGAGCCTTTTTTACAAACTTTTATTTAACTTGCAATGTATGTATGTTTAGGTCAAATCTTGCAAGCTGAATTAGAACCACTTGGTCACATCCGATTGAGCTGAAATTTTGCATACACCTTTAGTTCCGGTGACAATACAATATACAATGCTCAATATTGTAATACTTTCGAAATGGCCTCCGCTCCAAGATGGCGTATGATGTACTTTTTTGTCAACCCCCTTAATATGGGTATCAAATGAAAGGGCTTGAAGAGTAGAAAACGATAGAGTTAGCAACATCACACTATATTCAATATGGCCGCCGCTCCAACACGGAGGATTTCATTTTCTTTTCCCTCAATATGGGCATTAAATGAAAGGGCTTGAAGAGTAGAACTAAAAAGTTAAAAATAAAATTAAGAATAAAAAAATATTTTTAAAAACAAGCTTTTAATTAAATGCTCTGAAAAGAAGAAAATAAACTTTGTAATAAATTAAACCAAGGCAAACCCATAATTTTGTTACATTATACAAGTGTATATGAAATAAAAGCTTGTCGCGAGAATACATATATCTTGAAAGTAATTTTAAGTAGATAATTGTCTATTTTTCTATAAAAGAAATTTACACATGAGAATCTCGCGACCATATAATATATATCTTGACAAAAGTAATTATAAGTAGAAATTGTATTTTTCTATAAAAGAAATTTACATACGAAAATCTCGCGACAAGCTTTTACATCATATACAGTTGTATAATGTAACAAAATTATGGGTTTGCCTTGGTTTGATTTATTATAAAGTTTATTTTCTTCTTTTCAATGCATTTAAATAAAAGCTTGTTTTAAAAAATATTTTTTTACTATTAATTTTTTTAATGGTCCACTTAAGCTATCTTGCAGCTAAAACTATTACGGCTAGATATGACAATGCTGTTGTGATCATGATACTTACTTCCCAGAGATGAAGCCACAAAATCTTGTTCCTAATCTTAATAAACATTTTAAAAGATAAATGAAGATACTTTCGTTTTGACTGATATGTAGTAAAGTCTCTCCAAGTTACAGAGGCAGTAGATATAAACAAAATCACATGACCGCATTGCTATCGATTACCAGGGTCGGACTAATATAATGAGATTCTGCAACAAGTCTGCGCACGATCCTACCTATGCAGGAAACTCGACTGAGGCAAGAGCCGGCCCTGCATTTCACTCGCCGCGCCGTCTAAACACTTGAGATTTTACGAAGGCCAGACTAATAAAAGAATAAGTCACATCGCGTCCACTTGGTGGCCAATGTTTAGATTCACTGCCTCTGTAACTTGGATATAGTATAGTACCAAAGTTTTCGTAGGCCTATATTGTCCTCTGTATAAAATTTGCTCACCGTGGCCCAGGCAACAATGTGCACTTAATTTTTGTAAGGTAATTTGATAAAGTTAATTTAACAAATTGCGTATTATTAATTAAATAAACATTTAGTGTTTTTTGCAAGATGTACCATTTTGTACCATTAATATAACGAGCATTTAGTGATAATGATTAAGACACGAGCGTGAGAATTTGAATTTGAGTGTCTTAACAGCCATGGAATGTGAGTTGCACACACTATTTTTTCTATGACCAGTCTTAATAGAATTTGAATTTGAGTGTCTTAACAGCCATGGAATGTGAGTTGCACACACTATTTTTTCTATGACCAGTCTTAATACTTGGTACTTTAATTTTCAATAAAATTCTTCGTTTGTTTTTACGGTTTAATATAATTATTTACATTGCACAATGCATAAGTGCCCTTTTTTGACCAAGGGGATGGTTGAAATTAGTATAATATATCGTTCGATACCTATTGCACTCTTATTTGAGATATTGATATGTATATTATATTTCTATTGTATAATTCTCAATTTCACTCTGACTATCGTACACGTTAAACCGATTTCCTTTGAAAAAATTTTAGGAATTTACTAAGTAAACATTACAAACATTTCGATGCTGCATGTCCATTGTTTGCAAACTGTGATGTTGCATTTCTATTGGTTATAAACTTGTATCGTAATGAAAAATCTGTATCATATTGGAGCTCATTTTAGTACAGGTAGTAGGTACAAGTCTAATCAATTAAAATATGGGTCATTACGTGTACACAATTTTTAAAGAGTCTGATAATTCAACATTGTACCAAAACTCTGAATGTGAGAATAAATTCTGAAACAGAAAAGCTTCATCTGTTCTAAAAGCTAACACAGATCTCCCTTAACACAAACCTGAGCAGAAAAAGAAAAACACTAATCCCAACATTTTATAGTATATTAATATCGCTCTGTATCGGAAGGCTGAGTTAGGGAAAAACCTGTATATGTGTTCATTACCGCTTCACTAATACAAACTAATTTTGCAGAGCCATGCGAAAAGACTTATTGCGCGTGGGGTGCGCAGTGCGTCAATGCTCCAGACGGAAAGGCCCTCTGTCAGTGCCCCACGTCCTGCAAGACAAAAGTGGAGAAGGTTTGCGGCACCGACGGGAAAACCTATGACAACTACTGCATTCTGCGAGTGGCCTCGTGCAAGGCCAGACTGAACACCAGGGTTAAGCATACGGGCGAATGCGGTAAGTGCATGCTTGACAGTACTTCATCATTACCCTTGAAAATATACACAGGTTTGTGAGAAGTTAGCTTAGAGATTCACAATTATATTAAACCTAGCATCTCTAAATTTAACCAGAATCAAATAATCATCTGGTTAGATAGTGTCCAATGACTCTCAGTTGTTATAGGTCTTTCAACATAGCTGTTATCTTTTCTTATTTCGCAAGGGGTATCCTCCGAGGAGCTTGTCTGAGAGGAGCACTTCTACTGCCAGTATTTATTTTGTGCTGTATCTACTAAATCCGTCCTCTCAAACATCCTGATGTCGCAAATACATCTAGATTTTCTTCACTTAACCTTTGCAGTTGGTAATGCTGCTCTGGAATTAAGTGTGCAACTGCTTCGTCAATCATATTATATAGGATTGGAGCCTGATTGCCTATCCCAATAAATTTTGATCGTAGTTCTTCAGGTTGGAAATCCGAAAAAAATATTACATGTCCCCCCCTCCCCGCCTTTTGGTGGTCAGCGTCTTTGCAGGGAGAGTATCTCTTTTATACAGCCTGCATTGTGCTTCAGGTTCCAACAATAAAGATTTCGCCATTCAGTCTATAGTCGGTGGCTTTGATAACCATTTCTAAATTATCATATATGTTCACTAGCTTCCACAGTTCGGGTAGTGTTACCAGCCATTTTAGGGCACGTCATCGTCTGCTCGGCCTCACGATTGTATATGACTGCAATCAATGCCTACCGTCTGCCACAATATCACATTCCCGGTACCATGAAGCTGTCTCCAGAATTCGGCAGCCGGTTAAGTTTTATCCTGATAGCTGGAGCTCGGTAACAACCAGCCAGCTTTCGCCGCTCAAAGCTGGCTACAAGGAGTTTTCCTGCTTTTCAAGTTTTCCTGCTCCTCACCATCAAGACGATTGGGGCACTGGTGTTTTAAATGTCTCTCTACTTCACACTTCCAATTGCGCAGAGATGTACTTCTTCGTCCACCCGTCCCTTCTTATGTATTATTATTATTATTATTATTAATATTATTGGTACCAAATAGTACTAATAGCACCAATAGTAGACATAGAATATCCTCCCTGTATTACCTCATACTTTACCTAACCCTTTATGTACGAATCGTCTGGGTTAAATCTACTGGATATTGGAGGGGGATATTTTGGTGGCTTTGTTAACGCCACTACAGAAGACCCCGCATGCGACCAAGTTGTAACAGCTCGCCGATTTAGTTCTTACCGAACTCCATGCATGTTATTAAGTAGGGATTTGCTCGATGCTCAAAGCAAGAGCCGGATCGGGACTGGCCTGTAACTTACCGGTTTTGTGCAGGAGTTTTGGTATATTCAGGTTTTGTAATTTATGTTTCTGATTCGCTAAACTCGGGAGAGCAACTTGATTCTACTATGCGAGCTAAAATAATGTTTATCAACAAAAATTGTACTCACTAAACCGGTTTAAAATGTTGTAATACGTAAAAAAAAACACTCAGTTTTAACAAACACAATTAAGGTGTCTAAGCAAGGGTAGTGTGAGTATGTGTGTTGTGTCGTTGACCTCAAATTTCGTATAGGTAACCTTTATGTCAACAATAGGATGGTTCGCACTTGGATAAAATCGCCCTACGGGAAAGGGTGATATATGAAAATAAGAAGAAATAAAGTGATTGAGAATGGTTGCAAAAATAATGCGGTATGTCGTTATCCACAAATATTGAAATTTTACTACGAATTTAGAAAATTGACCAGAAACTAATGCCAGCAGTGTTTGTAATATTTTCCTAAAACAACAAAATATTATAGAGACCAAAATATGAACAAGAGGTTCTAAGATTTCAATCAATTTCTTTCCCCAAAATAATGCAACAATTGAACATAGTACTGTGCACCCCTAAAAAGAATTCAAAGAAAAAAGTAACTGAGAATGGTTAAAAAGAGATGAAAGTAAACAAAAACTGCTGCTAATCACTACTTCCACATCAATTTTATTGTGAAAAGTAAACTGCTGTGTTTTACAAGAACCCTAAAACAGCATTACCAATAATACAGAAACCGACATATTGGACCTTTTGAACTTTCATCACTTCATAACCAGTATCTCTATAACTTTTATTTTTTAAATAATGACAAACTTGAACATCTTGACCTAAAAAATATATAAAACGAGATATCTCTCGCTATACAGCTATGTACCAATTTCGTTCGCTAAAACTAATTTAGCACGAACAACTAAATTAACAAATACGTTCTCCCAATTCCCACCCCTTTTTGGGGATAAATTTTGACCAAAGGCAAATTACCTCTTTATACAAAACCAAAGGAATGAATATTATCTATATTTCAAGATGATCCTCCTTGATTACAATAATATTACTAACATTGCTTATCGAACTTCAAGTATAAAAAAGTCTATTTCTTCTTATTTGTACGAAGGTAACTAACCACAAACCAATATAAAAGTTAAATTAAACTGAGCGGGATAGTAGATAATTTTCAAGATAAACAAAACAGAAACGGGAGTTTTCTGTTTATCTGTATAACTTTACAGAGCTAATTCATAGAAAAGCTCAAATGGAATTATGGCGTAAAACATAAACTTTGATACTCGCATTTACAGTGAATTGACTGTTGTTATCTCTATAATATTTGTACGTGTTTGTATGCTGTATTGTTTCGTCTGATATTCCAAATGTTTTATTTTGGCGACTACAATATTTTCTGAGGACAATATCACTGCTACATTTTTGTACACTAATGATTTCCCCTTGGATATTTTCTTGACATTATAGTTTTTTTATTTATATAGTGTAGGTATATAAAATTATGTCCTAATAAAAACTCCTGGGCCGATATCTTCGGAACGAAAAGAGATGTTTTAATTCTGTAAATGGCGCCTGCTAAATCGCTTAAATTTTTAATGATATTATTTGTTCTTGATATAGTCAACGTATAAATGACACTGAGTATATCCCTGGGACGTTGGAGAGTGAGCCATCAATTTGAAAAAAAAACCGGGCCACAGCGATCACCCATTCAAGAGACAACAGGTCCCGTCATTCGGCGCGTCGCCGATGAATGTCGGGGCTAGCCAAAATTTCAAGAAAATCGGGGGTGTGTTACAACGCCGAACATCTGGAGAAAATAGGGGGTTCCTAGCCAAAATTTCAAGACAATCAGGGATGGGTTACACCATTGGAAATGATTACCACTTCTTTTTTCTTAAGGCAGCACGCATCGCTGCCGACTGCCACAATATGGTGCGAATGCCCCCTTCTTTTTTCATACGGCAGCGCCTATCCCCCAAAAAGGAGGGCATACGCTCCTTCGACGGCCTCCGACGTATCTAAATAAGTTTACTTCGGACGTGTACGGAGTTACATGTACGTCCAAAGAAGTCACGTTACTCAACTCGCCAATAAGAGCGCAAGACGTATACCAACTTTTATATAAGTACGTCGGACGTATAAATAGCCAGTGCCTTATTTCTTTTCATATTGGAATTGTGAGGTTTTCGAAAAGTTACAGAAAGCACCAGCATTTATTGAGAACATTTCGCGAGTTGCACCAAAAAGTTGCCACCGGCACGGAAACACCACTCAATCGTAACGAAACTGTGTCTACACAGCGATGCGCGCTGCAACTTCTTGAGGTCACTACTTGCCTGTGGGTTTGTCTAACGTCTAATAATTATTCCAAAATGTTCTAAACTAAACGCTGTCTCATCAGCTGTCTGTTTGGCCTGTCCGCGTCTAGGTCCCTAGATATTCCACCTCCGTCTAATAGAGCAAGCTAGCGACAGAAAAAGCTACCCCGATGACACCGGTGTATTCGCCACTACGTAATAGATGGCGCTGACATCGCACTCAATAGTTCAGCCGCGGAATATACAAGAGGGTTTCCCATACAATTTCATCAACAAATGAATTGAAAAAAATCTAAGAAAATTTTAACTCCATTTCTAGTATCTCCGAATTCATAGATTATTGCCCATGCAGTGACAAATGTATGTTTAGATATGAATACTATATTTTTCTTGTTCTGTATTGACCTATTTCTGTCTACCTATGTAGTTCTGGAAATAAAAATGTGTTCTGTTCTATTCAATAACAGGCAAAATAATAATAAGCAGGTACTGCAACTTTTGTCAGGACCAGGACTAGATAATGTTCTGCGCCAGCGCCTTCGTGACACGGGATCTTTGGCAGTTGGTCGCACGTAATCAAAAAGTAGATTGAGAACAAGTGCTCGGTGTGCGCGAATATTATATAATCAACAAATAACCCCGGAATATTTGCCCTTATTCATGGATCGCTTACGAACAAAATAATTACATTTTAAAAAAATCCTTTAAACAGTGATAGTGCGTGTTTGCATAGTGGATTGACATTGTAAAATCAGAAAGGTAATAGGTAAAGCAACTTAGATAATGCTACAATTTTTGAGATTTCTGTGCAAACGTAAAAAAGTTATATATTTTCTATACCTATGATGTGCAACTAACTGCGTAACAATTAGGGTGTTACACAAAAATGCAACTACAAAATGTATTGAGAGAGCGAGATGCGGAGAGCAAATTTTTCTCTTAGAACTAGTTATGTTCTAAAATTAAGTTTTATTTACAATTTGAGAATCGTTTGCATTAAATTTCCTTACAAAAGGAAGTTATACTTCTCACGGCTACGTAAGTTAAACAACAGAAGTAAAGAAAGAAAGTTTTAGGTTAAGCAATCGCCTTAGTTTACACACCGACTGAGATTTTAACTGCGGCTCGATTCTGTCCTTTCGACTTGGGTAAAAGTAATACAGTCCAACACAATACCTCAACTCCACACTCGTTTAAGTCCGCGCCCAATGTGCAAGAACCAAACCAGACCACTTATAGCTGCAACGCTGCAGTGCCGACTAGCTGGGACGTGGGTCTTTGTTGTGGCTGGTGGATCTGTCGCTTAACTGCACGTGACTAAACCAGAACTTGTGATTTTGTAGGAGGTGGTGTGGTGTAACAGCTTCGATGTGTCTGTGAAGTCGAAGACCAAGCAGTACCCAATTTCGTAAGTCAAGAAAAAATTCAGACAACTAATAGGCGATGTTGTTTATGTTTACTTATAATTTTAAACTTGTATAGTATCTTAATTGCAACAATGAGTATGACTAATTTAATACAAATGTGGAATTGTCATTCATAATTATTTTAAAAACACTGTGCACAGAGAAAGCGAACATAATGCAAAATATTTACTTGTAAAAATGTAATATACAATTTGAAACATGATATTTAAAAGAAATCTGAACCTTAGTCTAGGACAAGAGAATGATTTTTGTCTTTTGATTGTAAATTATCTTAAAACACTTATATGTTCTCTGGGTAAGAAAAACAAATTTAGTTCGATGAAAGAGAAAATTTGTGATAATAGCAAAAACTGAAGTGACTCCACCTTGCGTTCCTTCGGGGATCAGACCTAGAGAGGTATCGTTTAAAATTAAAAAAGGTTCAAAAATTTAAGATACGGAAATGAAGCTGAACTCCTGGGGTGGTACACGTGATTGACCACGCACCAGAAACCAGGGCTCCGGCAGATAAGTTTCACATGCACTGAAAATAATTTTGTTCGTAATATCAATAAACACCATTCATCGAAATTTGTTTATTAGCACAATGAATATATTCGTTAAGTCAATTATCATTGGTCATTGGTTGATGAATAAGGTTATTGGTTGAACGAACTACTGTTTATTACTTTTTTCCTACCAAGTCAATATTTTTTTTTATTGACCCAATGAATCCTATTTATTGGGCTAACAATCACAGTACATCAAGCACGTTTACGTAAATTTATGAACAATATTCGTCAGATCAACGAATACTGGGAATTAATTGATAAATATATTCGTTATATCAATTAATCAGTTCGATGAACGTGCGTACATTGATGTAACGAAATATGTTGATTAATATTACGAACAATTGTCAATTGTATACGTTAGCACAATTATTTTAATCATCAACTAATGTAAGGGTTTCTTTGAGTCAATAAACGCGTTCGTTGACTCAACAAACGTTCATTGACTGTTGAACACATTTGTTGGGCCAATAAATGCGTTTATTAGGCTGATAAACTCGACAAAAAATATAAGAGCTGAATTTCACAAAAGGCTCTAAGATTTTATCTAGTCTATTCCCTAATTATATAGGCGAAGGAAGGCGTCTCGTCTCAAAGAATAGAGGTTCCGTCGCGACAATGATTATTTACGTTAAGCAAATCGATTTAGAATTTCGAAACGTTTGTGTTTTGTGTTGAGGTGAAGTTTAAGTTCATATTATTGTTTAAATTCCAAAGGTGGGTATATTTTAATTTACATATATACACACCCCACAAAAATTACCGCATAAATCGAATTTTTTGCAAAAGTTTGAGGTTATTTTTTTCTGAACCGTTTAATCGATCTGGATGTTCTTTTTTTTCTGACGATAGGTTGATTCTTCAGGAATATTAGTCTCTATGATTATTTAAATAAAATTTAATTTTTATGTGAATACCGGGTGTTGCCGTAATATAGGGGGTTTTTGGTTGGAAAATTCGTAACGCCCTGTTGGGTGAGAAAAAAATAACACCAAACTTTTCCAAAAATTCGAGTGATGCGATAATTTTTATGGGGTGTGTATTTCACAATGCAATGCTTTATTTGCCGTACTCATTTTGCAGCACTTTCGCTAATGATTGGACATATTTTATCGCCAACACGACTTGAAAACTAACTCAATTTTTCGTTGCGCTGAAATTGGTTGTAATCAATCGTTTCAAAATCTATGCAGTTTCAAAAACACATGAATAGAAAACATTTAGAGGATACCATTTTTTTAGCGGAGATGAATTCGTCTGTTGAATCTCGCCCATCCACTTCAAATATTAATATGAAACAGCATAACGATTCTACATCGATTGATCAATCTGAAAAATCCGATACCTTCATCATAGATGAATTTAAAAAAAAAAGGTAATGAAACAGCTAAATTTGCCTTAGCCTTACATGATAACAATAATTTTTATCGAAAAGATGTGTTCGATATTCTTACCTAAATACACAGATTCTTTTTTGATAAAACTTTTACTTAAAACTTTTAGGTTTTTCGCTGATTACCATTTAAAAAATAATTGTTCAGTTTTCAGTTTTTTCGAAAATTATTTCTTTAACATGAAAAGTGCATATTTTCCTCGAAAGAATTCATTCTTAGTTATGCACTCAAAGAAAGTTTGAATAAAACTAATACTACAAATTAATGTATAAAAATATGTGTAAATTTTCATCACCCCTTTTCGAATTGAACACGGCAAACATACTTCACAATAATTGTTTGTTTTTATTACATTTTTTTTAGTTATGACATTTCCAAAGTAGGTAACTATAGTATGGTATTTTGTTACGCTCAGCGTAAATTTTTATTTAAATGTGTTGATTTGAAAAATTTTGTTCAAAAGTTCTGTTTAAAAATTCGGTGGAAACGCCGGTTTAGGGTTTTGGTTCTAATATTCGTATTTCAGTATAAAATAAGGGGTCTCCTCGCCTCAGCGGTACGCACGGGCGAAAAGAAAAAAAAAGATCAGTTGCTCGTCGGTGTGTTGGCAGTTAAGTGCAGAAAGAAATTTTCGTGGTTCGACGGATCTAGTCTTAACTGGCAAAAATTTGGTACATTCTCTGTGAGTTTCGAGATAAGTTTATTAGCTGATGTACCAGGAATTACGTCGTTAGACGGATCTGCACCCGACGAAATCAACAATCACGCCACTGACGTCTTTGCAATAGGGGTTCCGTGCAAAGGTCAGTAGCTTTATTTTACCCCTTGGGCGAAATTTAAATTATCTTTGTTTCCCGTTTACTAGGCATTTTTCTTTACCCCGGGAAGAAAATCTACAAGCGTAACTTCCCTTGCGGCAGCTAGCGCAGCTCGTGGTGAACGAGGTCCAGTACAAAGGTCGGCCCAGTAAGAGCCATTTTGTTGTTAGAGGTCACCAAACATCGCGGGAACTGTGATAAGTAGCCCAGTGCGGGGATTTTCTATCCTACGATTCTTTTTGTTGCGATTTCTACCCAAACCTAAGTGCCTGACTACGTTGGTTAATTATTGTTGTGTACCTTTAATTATAATATAGGTACCTATAGTCTCTTACTCTTGCAAGAGTCGTGTTAGTGTAAGAAAACAAAAAAAAAGATTTAATATTATTTTCTAATACATAGTGTACACCCCTGTATTTTGTTGTCTTATTATACTCTGCACTCTCTCCTGGCGCCCAACTTTTATTCTTTTTGTTTTAATTTTCAAACCCACGACCAGAGCAAACCGAGGTGACAACTTTTCGCGCATAGTAAACGTAACAATTTATTGTGTTATAGTAATAGATCTTCTGTAATAACGGCTGTATTTATATCTCGATGAAGTAAAATAACGGGTATTTCAGCCAAAATTATGAGTTATTTATTCTTTAAAATGAACCAAGCTTTCGGCCATATTTTTGGCCTTCGTCGGGGCTAAAATAGTGTTAGGTAAAATATATTAGTGAGTAAGAATTATTTATATACTTACTATTGAAATGAATATTGAAAAGTAATGATCCTAATGGATATAAACTTCCAAAAATTGAATAAATTGTTTTGTAAATATTTTTGTTGTTGTCTACTGAAAATTTTGTAATAAATATTTATGGTTGTTATAGAAATTTGAAATAAAAGAAAATCTATATATTATGAAGCAAGTCGTGAAAAAACAAATGATAGCAGACAGTAATATTGTTTTAAGGCTATAAAAATTTTTAGGTTATCAAAAAGTTTGACAATAAACACAAGAAATCTAAATTTTAGGTTATTTGTCAAAAAGATTAGAAAATATTTGCCAATAAAAATTGTTTGTTTGAAAACCGAAAACTTGGTAGGGTAGTATCTGTAAAATTATTAGCATTATTTTATACTACCCTTGTTTATGGAATCCCTAGTTAGCCAATGTGTGACAGAGTCATGTGCATACGAGAGCAATATTGGATACAAGCAACAAGCAACAGATGGCGCCAAAAATTAAAGTGGCTCAGTCATTGCCTACTAATTTTCTACTATTAAAATCTACAAAAAAAAAAACAGCTGGACAACTTTATTTTTTGCAAAACCTCACCCCTGTATCTAGTGTATTTCTGTCATGTCCTTATGTCAGTGTGAAACATTGGCTAACTAGAGTATCCATAAACAAGGATACTACCCTACCAAGTTTTCGGTTTTCAATCAAACAATTTTTATTGGCAAATATTTTCTAACCTTTTTGACAAATAACCTAAAATTTAGATTTCTTTTGTTCATTGTCAAACTTTTTGATAACCTAAAAATTTTTTATAACCTTAAAACAATATTAGTGTCTGCTATCATTTGTTTCTTCACGACTTGATTCATAATATGTGGATTTTCTTTTATTTCAAATTTCTATAACAACCATAAATATTTATTACAAAATTTTCAGTAGAAAACAACAAAAATATTAACAAAACAATTTATTCCATTTTTGGAAGTTTATATCCATTAGGATCATAACTTTTCAATATTCATTTCAATAGTAAGTATATAAATAATTCTTACTCAATAATATATTTTACCTAACACTATTTTAGCCCTGGCGAAGGCCAAGAATATGGCCGAAAGCTTGGTTCATTGTAAAGAATAAATAACTCATAACTCATAAGTTTGGCTGAAATACCTGTTATTTTACTTCATCGTTATAGTGGTACGTTGTAAGCAGGGTCCGGCACTGAAACTGTCTTTTTTATAGGTAAAAAAAAGTATAAATTGTACATTTTATTTTTTTTATTAGTAGTATTAAGCAATAACATGGGAAGTTTGAAATTAATATGTCTTAACAAGAATATTTGACAAGTGTCTACCGTTGCTGTCGATGCATTGTTGTAGCCGATTTCTGAAGTTGATGTGGACTCTTTCGAGCATTGCAACCGGTATATTGGCTATTCGTGACGAATATTGTTTTTCAGTTCTTCCACAGTTGCAGGACGATTCTTATGGCCTTTAGATTTAAGGTAGCCCCATAGAAAAAACTCACATGGGGCTAAATTTGGCGAGCGTGCGAGCCACGAAAACTTTCCAGGGTGACTTGTCTCCAACAGGGGTGACATACCGTGGCCCGCACGATCGCCAGATTTAGCCAAATATGATTTTTTTCTATGGGGCTACCTTAAATCTAAAGTCCATAACAACCGACCTGCAACTGTGGAAGAATTGAAAAACAATATTCGTCACGAATAGCCAATATACCGGCTGCAATGCTCGAAAGAGTCAACATCAACTTCAGAAATCGGCTACAACAATGCACCGACAGCAACGGTAGACACTTGTCAAATATTCTTTTTAAGACATCTTAATTTCAAACTTCCCATGTTATTGCTTAATATTAATAATAAAAAAAAATGTACAATTTATACTTTTTTTTACCTTTAAAAAAGACAGTTTCAGTGCCGGACCCTGTATAAATGAATTAAAATCATTGGCTCAACGAACTCTGTTTATCGAATACTTTCGTTAGGTTAATGAACGCGTTGATTGAATCAACAATAATCTTTATTGAATTAATAAACACATTTATTGTTTTAACGAACATATATGATTAAACCAATTAATGTGTTATTGGATTAATAAACCTGTTTATTGGATCAATGAATATGTTCGTTGGTTTTACGAACAAAAACAATTGAGCTAATGAATGCGTTTATTAGATCAATAAATCCTTTTATTGGATCAATGAATACGTTCGTTGGTTTTATGAACAAAAATGATTGAGTTTATGAATGTGTTTATAGATAAATAAACCCGTTTATTGAGTCAATTAAAGAAGTTCCTTGAGTGATAAAATTATAAACATCGACCAATGTACAAGTATTCGTTGGCTCAATAAACTCGTTCATCGGACGCAAATCGATAAACAGAATTCGTTGGGCCAATGTTTTTTTATTAATATTACGTACCTTTTTGGTTCAGTGTGAAAATGAAAGATAACATATTAACTAAAGAATGGTAAAATTTCAACGATACACTCTTTATCAAACCGCTAAATTAGGGCTGAAAAGTCGGAAAAAGTGGCCAAGCCAAAAACACGATGCGAGCACCTCAAGAACGCAACGAAAAGTGTCTTCGGAACGGGAACTTGTCAGAACTTTTTGTGGTACGATATCCGGTTTCGAGATTATGGAACATTCTATCGTATTCTATAGACAACCCGCGAAAATTCTTAATAAAAAGGCACTATGAAAAAACCAAAATTTCAAATACAACTTCCGTTTGTGTTTGTGATTCGTATCATAAAAAGGTTAGGTAGATGAATGACAAAATTAACTCTTGACCGAGGAATTGACTGTAATCACAAATCACTTTAGTTAGATAAGTTTGATATTATCGTAATAGTATCAGGTATTTATTTTCAAAAGTAAGCACAATAAATTAAAAGGTATTTTACACTAGCAGGCAATCAAAGGGAATTATTTAGTTACATACCTGAACTTTGGGATCTGGCTCGCCAACCTATATTCACACAACCACAAAATACAAATCCCTGTCAGAAGAAGAAGAGTCTAAATGCGCGATAGGCGTAGCATTATCTTTCTGTTACAGGGGTGGTTCAATAATGAATTGATAAATTTAATGAAATTAAAACGCTGTAACGGAATGAGGCAAAATTTCCCTTACAACTGGAAACTGCGCGCCCCAGGGTCGGCGGGCTCAGGGTCAGTTTACCAGCTGATATGCTATCGTTATTTGTGGGTTTTAATACATTTTTACCTATTGTTATTACAGCTGTCGAGTTTGCCAGGTGTTCATCACCCTATTCTATAGAGTGATGCAAAACTGCGGTTTTTCAAAAAATTAAATAAAATGGTCTGATTAAAAAATATAAGTGTGAAATGCCTTTTGTAATAATTACAGGTAAAAAATCCATAATTATTTAATAAATTCGAAGTTTGTACTAACTTCTAAATCTATGAGTTGTCAATAATTTTTCGATGTTAGTTCCTCGTTTACACTTTTGCTGTAACATTAATACTAGCGGCGTTATATTATAATATTAGCAATTAAAAAAAAAATACAATATACAATACCTATATTCAGAAAAGTCACACCTTAAACTATTTCTAATTTAACAGCTAGTAGTTAAACAATAAACTCTGTGTTGTCTCTTCTGCATGGCCGTTTTAGCAATTTGGATATGCGTCTGATATCCAGCGACAAAGAAAAAATGATCCGTTAGCTTTTTGCAACTCCGAACAAATAAAGAAGCCCTCATATTTCTCACCGGAACCGTTATAACGAGATAATATTTTTACGAGGTCGCACACTGGGCAGTAACTATCTATTTAAGGCCGAGAGAAAATAGTAGCTGTTTTGTCTCAGGGGAAATGAAAGGCTCACATATTTGCTGTTATCTCTGGCGTGGTTGTGTGCTGGGAGAAGCAACGGTTTCCCGTATATTTATTTTGTTTCTAAAATCAATACAAACAAACAGGGTTTTAAATATATTTCCGGGAAGGTGGAAACACAGACACGAATTTAAAAAGTTTTATTAGGTGTGTAGTCACAGAATAGAGAGCTTGCTATATATTTTTGAAGTGAATACTTCTTTGATTTCATGAAAGTGATTTTTCAAGGCCGCGTCACGGTACGTTTTATAAAATTTTCGTCCCGCAAGAGAGATAAAGCATATGACATATATGAAAGAGAGAGAGATAGAGAGAGCGAATATATGCATTCAAGCGTAGCTTCCTCGATTTGAAGGAGTGGGGTAGAACGAAAAACGAAAGAAAAGCAACACAAAGTAATAGCGATGTTACACGCATGCGTAGAATGACGCGTTCCGTTACAGTGGGGGAATAGACGCTATACAACCGACTGCGTGCACTGTTGTGTATGTTTCGGTAAAAGTGTATAAGAAGTATTCACTTCTATCACGTGTACTGTGCTGCACGCGTGTTTTTTTTATTCTTCCACTCTTAAGAGAACGTTCGGTGGTTATTTGTTTAATTCGTACGGAAACTTTTTAATTTAGGGTAAATATTGTGTTTTGCGTAATTGGTTTTAATAGTTTATAGTGCAAATATTACGGGAAGGATAACTCTAGACTTAAAAACTGCAGGTTGTACAGGGTGTCCCAGATAACGTGAGAAACCCGATTTTTTCGCTAATTTTAAAGATAAATTGATGGTTCAAAAACTAAACTCATGTAGAATTTGGCGAGGAATTCGAGTATGACGTCAAACCTAATACAAAGGGTGTTGTTAAAAAATTATTTAAAAATACCCTTTTCCAAAAAATTGTGAAGTTGGATTTTTAACACGGAATATTATTACCTAATGAATATACGGGGAGTAAAAAAATGATGTTTCTCATCTGTTACGTTCTCAACCTTCTTAATCTCATTACCGCGTCTACTAGTTATACTTTTCCCTATAACCCTATCCTTTTCCTTGTGGGTGACACCAAGCGCGTGTGTTGGAAAAGGAGCGCTGCCCTCCTACCAAGGGCATACGGACAGTAGGAACCAAGCTGCGGATTCGTTCACACGCATCGCGAAATATCACGTTTCGTATCACCCGGAAGTTGTCTAAAACTTACTAAAACTTCACCTAACTCCGCGTCGAGAGTGAAAACAAGAAGTGCCGGCCGGCTCCAGGACAAGTCAAAGATCTACAGAATCCAGGAGAGGAGAAAGGTTGGTGCCCACTTTCCCTATTTCAAAACTATCCATTCGTGCATCGCCTATAACCAGCGCCTATTTAATTCTCGCCCTTTCATCATCTTTAACTTTGGGTTTGACAGAAAGTGAGCATTACTTGGTCAGATTTTTGAGACACCCTGTATATTTTGGGGTTTCCAGCTTACTTTTGTTCTTCCAATTCCAACCATATATATTTTATATAGTTAACTCTATAATTAACCAAGCAGCGGCTTTTAATTTTTTGATAAATTTCCGTCAGATATAATAAATTCACATCTCTGCATGGAAAAAATTCGGTCTAAATTTCGTTACGACGTTTTAAATGTCCATTTAATTCCGATTCATTCGTTTTGCACCCCGTATAAACGCACCATTTTTAAGAATGTTGCCCTACTTTCTGCAACCACCTATACAAGCTGATGCATAATAAATTGCCTACCTATGTAGAGCTTGCTGTTTCAAAACCAAACTGTTGAACCGTATAAAAAGGTATGTGCCGGTTGCAAAAGTGTTTAAATTTTATTCATCAATTGAAGGTATGTATTATTGGAAGAACTACCTTGTTGTAAACACTGTCTGACGTAAATCACAGACAATATTCACTTTATTCAGTTTTGTGATCTGTTAGCACAACGGTGCTAACTTCATGTACGATCAGTCGGTACATTTCTGTCTAGTCTAGTATCTAAGGGTTTGGCAGAATTAACAGTTGACACCCCCGCCTACTCTCTTTCATTTATATCTAGTTTTCAAGTTTTTTACCTTATATAACATTCAGGAATCGGATGTCGTCCATATTGCGGAAAAGGCTATATATAGGTAGGCCCGGCGACAAGAATCGGTCGCTTCCCAATTTCATGTGTCGTTAAGGTTGTATCGCGTGAGCTTCAGTTTTCGAATTTTCTGCTGAGAAATCTCTTTTCAGGACTTTTTACTCTTCTTTGAGGGCAGCTTAAGTGGTTTGGTATAGGTACTTGATGTTTTTGGTTTTGCTGTGCTAATAGGTTTTCTGTTTTTTCTTTTACATGTGATTGACCACGTGTAGGTGAATCTTGTGGACAAGTTGTGAATGTTTTTTCCCACATCTATCAGGTTCAACCAGCGACCAACAGCGTGAGGACCACAGGGAGTTTACAGAAGGCAGTATTCCGGGTCAGTTAGCTACATAGATTATTGATTTTATCTGTATCCCACTCTTGTCGACTTTTCCGTAGCCATCTCATTCAGAATCTGTTTCCGTTGTTCTGTGCGCTTCACGTGATGGGTCGTGGCTAAAATTTGGTTATTTAAATTATATTATCTGACGTTTTTTGCACAGAATCGCTAGATACCCCACATTTAAGTTGTTTGATTTGATGTTGTTAATGTTGCCTTTTATCTGTGTTGTGTAATTTCCTTTACATACGAGCACCCAACGCACATGAGCGAGTCAGCAACGGACTAAGTGCCAGTACCCCAGAGCCCTACAACACTTCGAGAGTACTTTGCACGCCGTCTAGCACCAGCTTGGAAACCCCACGACCTAAACATGAGTCTCGAGGCCAAGCCGAGGTCGCATCAAAAAGAAGCTTTCGAGGTACTCTGTAAAGTAGTCCAAATCTTTCAAAGTGCTCGCAAATGAACTTTAGTCCTCTCTATTGTCAATTTAAAACTTTAAGTTACTATTGCACATTTGACCTTATTGTAAATAATAACTTATAATAACTTACTCAAGTGTACTTTCGACAAGTTCCTTTTATTATAACAACCTTTAATGTACAAATTTTATTTGTAAATACATTGTAAATAGGAAAATGGTATATTTTATTTAGCCATCAAATAGTTCAAGCTTCTGGTGCTCAAATATAACCATTTTGGTTATAAGAATGAGATGATAGTGGAAATATTTTGGTGCCATTAAACAAGTTCGGATGGTCTGTATCGAAATAATGTTCAGCAAATGCAGAGCAAGTGCAGATCAAGTGCGTTGACGTAATATTCGATTCTTTCTCCGATGTCTACTTCACCGCATGAACAAAGTATTGGCTTTGACTGGAGAGAATAATCCTCTCCCAACGGCATTGGATACATTCCACTCGAACTTAGCGGTGTGAGTAGTTAGGCTATGTGCGTTCTAGAGCACTTTCTCCATTATTTCCCTAAGAGATAATGCTGCATATTCTTGACTAAATTTACCCCTTCCAATTTAACTTTTTAGCCACGCTCCTTCCTGACGCCGGCCAATCAGGACTTAGCGGTTAGGATCTGAAACCTTCGCGTATCCGAAGTTTGCCGAAGACGACCGAAGGGTGAATGATTGGTTCGCTTGGTCTGACTCAGCGCGAAGGTATTAAACCGCCAGCCCGCACCGACGGTTGACCTCCAATCCTCCAAGCCGGTGAAATGTGAAGCGAATATTTTTGCGTTCAACTGCGACCTTCATGCCGCGGCACCGAGATATGACGGCCGTGCTATGTCTAGACTTGAAGGGTAACCGAGATGTAATTGCAGCGCAGGATCACCAGATAAATCGTCAGTCCTCGACGACGTATCAATCTTATAGCGTGAGAACATTATTATTATTAGATACCTGCCGACGGACTAATGCTCAGAACATGTTTTGTACATTCGCGACCCCGAGTTATATTTTGCGTCCATATGTGCAGCCGGAAGCCTCAAGCATTTATTGTAACTTGTCAACATTTGGAAGTTGCAATACTTTCTGGGATCAAACTAATCAAAATCCCACGAAACTGTTCAATCGATGCATCCATTATTTTTATCTACATTATACATACAGAATACAAATCTAAAAACCAAAATTTTCAAAAAATATACTGACCAATATATCACTATAGGATCTAAAGGACGTCAAGAAAACTAATAAACTCCTTGAACCCCTTCACTTCACTTGAAGACGTTTAAAGTAGCCCACAGACCCGGATTCATTGCCTACTGACAGAACTCGTTGCAGCTCTTCTTCTGTATAAACTTAACAGAAGATTCATCGAACTACTAAGAAAGAAGATCAATCAACTTCAATCGGCTCCTTCGGCTCTTTTAGGCCCTCAAATTTGTGTCTAATTGAGGGAGGAGTTATATGGACAAAAACACCTGACTATTACCAAAAAATCCCTGAATGGAAATTTTTAGCCCTAAGAACTTTTCATTGTATAAAAGACGACATACGTCTGTCCGCGGGCATTAAGCCTCCGTCTATGTTTTTGTATCTTTTAAAATAAAGTTGTCAAAAAGAATCCTACGAGAGCGCGTTATTTAATTTACTATAAATATCTTACATAATGTCCTTGTTAATTAAAGTATAATTAGCTTTCTTGAAGTTTGGAATGTCTCAGTTTTCACGATGATTTTCCGTTGAGATTTCTACAAAAAATCTATAGACGGATACATCTTGCCCAAGTAAAGGTTCGGAATAACCTATATAACACTAACGAAAAGAAGAAGGGTAAAACTTACAGTCTCCGCTCCACAAACACAGCTTTTTAATTTAAGTGTACATATGTTTCAACCCACCTAGGGGGTCATCTTCAGCAGTATAACATTATAACATCAAAAGCTTCTAGACGTAGTCAACTTTTTAGTATGCGAATGTGGAAAAATTGAAATTTAAGTGATTGTGTAAAAGGCTTGGTGAAAAATTCCAAAAACATTAAATATAACCAAGCATTTTACACAATCTTTTAAAATTCAATTTTTCCACATTCGCATACTAAAAATTTGACTACGTCTAGAAAGATTTTGATGTTATAATGTTATACTGCTGAAGATGACCCCCTAGGTGGGTTGAAACATATGTACAGTTAAATTTAAAAAACTGTGTTTGTGGAGCTGAGACTAAGTTTTACCCTTCTTCTTTTCGTTATTATTTACACCTCCACTGCAAGACATGGACTATTTCCTCAGTTCTATGCAGTGACCGGCGGAAAGTTGGACACAAATGGAAAACTTTTTTATTATTAATTTCTCAGAAAATGTTATTCTTGATAAAAGTTGGTGCATCATTTCAGACTCAAAAAGCATATATCAAAATTTAAATATCTCTTTTTGGATACGAGGTAGATTCAAAAGTGTCAAAATAACTCAAGAGTAATGTACCCTTATTTTTTAAAATACGGTAAAAAGTTACTTATACTAGTTGTTTGGAATCAAAGGTGAATGTCAGATTTAAAGTCACAGCCACCTAGTCAAAAAAAAAAGAAATTTAACTTTTTTTGTATTTTTTTTTTCGACCACCCTGTGTATTACAAAAAAAAACAAAATACCGCAACTTATCATCGGATAACACATGAATTTGCTACTAAACTTTAATTTTGTTCGATTAGCAGCTAGAAATTTTAATTAATCGAAATCAGAGTTTAAAAATATTAAATTTTTGTGTCCAACTTTCTGCCGGTCACTGTATAACACTGGATACTCGGAGTTTGTTGCAAAGCAGTAAATCTAGAATTCTGTTATAATGAGAATTTATGTCTTTACATATTATTATCACAATGAGTTCAGGTTTAAGACACCCTACATTTAGTACTTCAAAACTGTATTTTATTTCCATTACAAATAATTATTTAAGTTGGTTTTCGTGTTTCCAACGAAGGAGTTCTCCTTAGACATTGTGAAATGCACGTTTTATTTTATTCTAATTATCTATTCAAATCAGCCCCAAAGTATACGGAAGCGAGAAATCATTCTGCAGAGGTAGAGCTTTTAATTCGAAAACTGATTAAGTTTAACGGGACTACATCGATTACGTCAAGCTCTTGAATTATCCTTAGTAAGTTTAAGCTTGTTCATTTCGAATATAAAAACCAGTCGAAAATGGTAATTGCATTGCGCAAAGTTATATTTACCGCTTCAGTTTGAAGCAAACATTTACATATTACAATTAAACCAGTGGAGTGGAGCGGACGCTGAACAAACTTAAAGGGTTGCAATGTTTGATATAATATAGGTATAACATACAAGAAAAGACTAACCGCCCAAGCAAGCCGTTCTCAATAAACTCTTTAGATGAAAAGTAGTTACCGAGTTTCGGAGAAACAATTTGATACTATAATGTTGACCGTGCAGGCATACTACCGTTCTGAAAGGGGAATTAACAATAGGAGATAAAATAAAACTTAAATAAAAAATTTAATTGAGAGAGTATCAGTTAAGGTATGATTCTTAGAAGCGGCCATAGCGCGATCGTCGCAGAATCGAGTGATTCCCTAGGAATCACAGAGACAGCGGCGCGCCATGAATCTTCAAAATTTTATTTTTTAGTTTTTGATCCTGGTCGAGAAAGTATTGACTATATCTGTTGCTGGAGGAAAGTGAAGACGACGAAATACTTCACGAAATTTAATTGCAACAAAAATAACAAGCCACACATCACTTATATAAAAAAAGGGAAGACGAAGGTTTTTATAATATATTAATTAGCAGACATCTATTAGCGGAGCAGGTAAAATTTCGCAATTTTTTTCGCTTAAATATTATCCAGTTCACAGTTAAAAATTACTTTTGATCCAATTTCAGAAAAATTTTAACCTCCGCGGCCACAACTTCACTGCATACTAACATATAAAGGGGGCATGTGCGGCGATTGCTCGCGACGGCCGCTTCTAAGGAATCGTCGTACCCTAGGAGGATGGCCCATGCAATCGTGGATGAAAGCTGGCTCTATCGGCTCACTAGATGCACTGGGAATCAGGACGAACCTCGTCAACATCATAATTCGACCGGTTGTAGTTTCCAATCAAGAATATACTTCATGTTCCTCTTAGCAGCCAAAATCCACTCTAATTTTTAAACAACATTTAGTAATCGGGGCGACCGATCCATAAAACTTTAGCATTGAAGCCCTACCTTAGCGTTGAAGCCCTACATCCTCTCCTGATATTTTAGTATTTTAGAATACATAATATAGCCAGTATACAGTGTGTCCCAGGTCCCAGGATAAGTGAAACGAGAGGTGTAAAAGACCAAAAATTTTCGAGTTCGAATTTGGCCATTTGATGTCCAGGCCTGTTTGCCTAGAAAATAATTTTCCCAATATTTTTAATTTTGAAAAATAAAGTAGGCCCTGACAGGAACGATTTATTTATTTTCTGTGTAGGTTAAGTGCCTTTCCTTGACAAGATATCGAAATATTTCATTAGAAAAAGTTTCTGAGAATTGAAAATTATTTCACTGTGCCAATTTTCAAAATAATTGGCCTACTTTGATTTTCGTCCATTTTATTTCCTATAGGTAGGTGAACTATCCTTGTCGTTTAAAATATCGAAAAATTGCATTAGAAAAGTTGCATAGAATTGAAAACTATGACCCTGTGTCAATTTTCAAAATAATTGGCCTACTTTGATTTTCATTTTCATAAAGACATTATTATTTCAAACAAATCATAGTAGGCCTATTGAGTCCAAATTTCGCAGTTTTGCATACTTTTTTATCTGAATAACTTTTTCTAATGAAATTTTTCGATATTTTAAACGACAAGGATAGTTCACCTACTTACAAGGTGTCCAACTTTAAAACTGTACAAATCCGTAAAATCTTCATTTTTGGAGATAATCGCCTAAACTTTCTTTTGTTTGAAAGGCCTTCAAAAACCGTGTCTTTTGACCTTCCTGCCATTTTCAAAATGCAAATCCAGGGCCGGCTGCGATTTTTTTTATACCCCCGATTTTCACGAAAACCATTAAGCGATTTTTTTATTTAAAATCTGACCCCACCGCGTTAATCAGAACACCCCAAGACCCCCATATACCACATTTTAGTAAAAAAATATACAGGGAGTTCCAGTCTGCAGGGTGTCAAAGTTGAGCAAAATAGGAATTTTAAAGGCATCTGGCGAGTCAAGCGTGCCATGGAATCCCTTCAAAACAGTTGAATGGTCCACAGGACCACTCAAATGTTGGTGTGAAAATATTTACTGCAAAAATATACAGGGTACTTTTCTCTGAGCCATCTCAAAATTCTGAAATTTTATGAAACTTATACGGATCAAGAGTGCTCTGGAATCATTGAAAAAATATTGATAAACACAAAAGTAATGTATTTCTTTACAAAATGCCAACTAACAAATAAAAACATTTTAAATTATTGGACCTTTCTCAACAAAGTCACTGTCTAAGATGATACATTTTCTGTGCGTTTCCTGTTGTGGCACACCAGCCACCTTAACTGATATGGACTTACTGACTGGCAGGCTTCTGTATTTTTTAGATTTAGTTCATTTATAGTGTGTGGAGCGGTTTGGATATACCTACTCGATTTTTGACTCGTATAAAGTTCCAAAAATTCAGTAATTTGAGATGGCACAGATGAAAACACTCTGTATATTTTGTATTGAACCTTAGCACACCAACACCTTGAGTGGTCATATTGACCATTCAATTGTTTTGAGGGGATTCCATGCCACACTTAACTCGGCAGATGCCTTTAAAATTCCTATTTTGCTCAACTTTGACACCCTGCAGAATGGAACTCCCTGTATATTTTTTGTTCAAATTTGGTATATGTGGGTTTTTGGGTGTTATGATTAACGCTGTGTGGTCAGATTTTAAATAAAAAAATCGCAAATGGTTTTCGTGAAAATCTGGGGAGGGGGGGTATAAAAAATCGCAGCCGGCCCTGGATTTGCATTTTGAAAATGGTAGGAAGGTCAAAAGATGCGGTTTTTGAAGCCCTTTCAAACAAAAAAAGGTTTAGGCGATTATCTCCAAAAATGAGTATTTTACGGATTTGTACAGTTTTAAAGTTGGACTAGGAAATAAAGTGGACAAAAATCAAAGTACGCCAATTATTTTGATAATTGACACAGGGTCATAGTTTCCAATTAGAAGCAACTATTGCTAATGAAGTTTTTCGATATCTTGTCGAGAAAGGGCACTTAACCTACACAGAAAATAAATAAATCGTTCCTGTCAGGGCCTACTTTATTTTTCAAAATTAAAAATATGGTGAAAATTATTTTCATGGCCTGGACCCCAAATGGCCAAATTCGGACTCGAAAATTTTGGGCTTTTACACCTCTCGTTTCACTTATCCTGGTACACACTGTATAAATATAGCTATGTCACTATGAAATCAAAGATCAAGCCGTTGAACTTGGTGTTAAAGATATCGGCGTCTTGACCTAGAAATTTAATTGAAAGCTTCAGTTTTAGGACTTTAATCGACATGTAAAAGTTCTTGAGGAAATCTGCATATACACGGTGAGTTTTTTATGATCAGTATGGGGATCGGGGATCTCGTAAACTAGCGGAGATAGAAGGAAACTTAAATGGGGAAAGAATTGCAGTTTTGTAGGACCAATTTAATGCACCTTGTGGATTTTTTAAAAGTCATGGCTTACTAGTTATTTTGAAAAAAACGAAATTGTGGCGATTTATTCTAATACATCTAACTTCGTTGTTTCTGATTTTAGATAAAAAGTGTACATACAAAAGTTGGAGGGAATTGTGTCCCTAATGCCAATGTCATGTCCTACTTTCCGTGACAGCTGCCATTTTCGAGATATGACACAAAATTGTGTTTTTTCAATGGAAACCATAGTTGGCCTCGAAAAATCAGGCATTTTTACAGCTTTTCAACGATATAATATTCGATATGGTTATTTGGAAAAATAACGGACATAACTATGGTTTCCATTTAAAAAAACAAATGTTTGTGTCATATCTAGAAAACGACAGCTGTTATGGAAAGTAAGACATGACAACCGCATCAGGGATACAATTCCCTCCGACTTTGGCATTTACACTTTTTATCTAAAATCAGAAACAACGAAGCTAGATGGATTAGAATAAATCGCCATAATTTCGCAAAAAATTCACCAAAATTTCGTTTGCATTTTTGAAAAAAGTCATGGCTTAATAGATATTTAAAAAAAAACGAAATTTTGGTGATTTAATATAATCCATCTAGCTTCGTTATTTCTGATTTTAGATAAAAAGTGTAAATTCAAAAATTGGAGGGAATTGTGGTGTCTCCAATTCGGTTATCATGTCCTACTTTCCGTGACAGCTGCCATTTTCGAGATATGACGCACAATTGTGTTTTTTAAAATGGAAACCATAGTTATTTCCGTTATTTTACCGAATAACCATATCGAATATATAATATCGTTGGAAAGCTCTAAAATTGTCTGATTTTTTAAGACCATGGCCAACTATAGTTTCCATTTTAAAAAACACAAGTTAGTGTCATATCTCGAAAATGGCAGCTGTCACGGGAAGTTCCTCATGACAAGTGCATTGGGGACATAATTCCCTCCAACTTTTGTATTTACACTTTTTATCTAAAATCAGAAACAACGAAGTTAGATGGATTGGAATAGGATCGGAATAAATCTCCAAAATTTCTTTTTTTTTAATATCTAGTGAGCCATAACTTTTTTTCAAAAATCCACAGGGTGTATTAAATTGGGCGTACAAAAACTGCAATTCTTTCCCCATTTAACCTTATTCCTTCTATCTCCGCTAGTTTCCGAGATTCCCATACTGATCATAAAAAAACATCACCCTGTATGATTTTTTACGCCTCATATAATAGAGAAGTTTTATAATAATTCGTGTTGGAAGATATTTTATGAATTTGTCCTCCAACTACGCCAATGGCTTTCCGCATGCTAAAATTAATTTTAACCCGATCTTAGCATTCCACAAACTCCGAAACTAGTTGAATTGTTCGTGCTTTCTTGGATCCACGTCAGAATTCGGCTACAAATTGGAAATATGGAATATTACAGATGACTATGGGAATTCACCTACCTGTTAATCTGCATACACGTGTTTACATACTATGCGCTCAAAACAGTTCATGGAATTTCCGATTGAACTGTTTGCTAAATCGGATAAAGCGAATGCTATGCCATGAGATAATGACCTAGAAACTTACTGTTTTTTTCTTTTGTTCAAAATTTATTGTACTAGTAAAACGATGTTATTCGTCACCAGACGTGAAATCAAAAATAGTAGTATAGCAAAGGGTACTCCAGGGCGGAAGTGACGTCACAAGATGGCCGCCAAGGCGGGAAATTTGAAAATGGCCTTGACCTGCTGGTTCAATGAACTTTAAGGGGTCACGTTCAGTTAACCTTGACCTGAAGGTTATCTAGAGGTCAAGGGGTTATCAGATCGATAACTTTAATGGGTCATTGACCGGCGGGTTCAATGAACTTGAAGGGGTCACGTTCAGTTAACCTTGACCTAAAGGTCAATGAACTTTAAGAAGTCACCGTTAACCTTGACCTGAAGGTCAATGAACTTTACGAGGTCACCGTTAACCTTGACCTAAAGGTCAATGAACTTTAAGAGGTCATCTTGTTAACCTTGACCTGAAGGTCAATGAACTTTAAGAGATCACCTTGAGTTAACCCCTGAAGGTCAGTGATCTTGTCACCTTGAGACGTGGACCTTGATATAAAAAACGTAAACAAAAATTATGCTGATGTTTGCACTAAAACAGTTGACGTAGCATTTAGGTGGGGGGGAGGGATTGGGGTTATAAGGAGGATGCCGTTGGGAGAGCTCACTATACCCAGTCAACAGTGCTTCAATAATATTGAAATATGTCTTTTCTCAAACAGTTGAACGAAAATAACTTCGTAAAAGAACTTGTGAGTGCAAGAGAGTTAGTGGTTGGTGAAAAACATAAAATTTTATCTTTTAGAAGAATTGAAACAAGGTACGGGGAGAAAGTGTTCGTCGAATTTGAAAATTTTCAAACTGCGCTACCTGCACGGTTCGTAAAAGAATTTACGTCTGAACGCACCGAAGACATAAACCGGGAAATCACCAACGGAAAGAAGATCTTCTTGATGAGTCTGGGCCTCATTGATAGGACAACGAATATTAAATTTGAGGAAGAATGAATCCCACTGACAAGAGGCGACGCAGACAACACTACAAAAGAAGATTGGAATTTTATCTAAGATCTCTTCAAAATTTGAAATATGAAATTCAAATGTATGAAATAAATAAAAAGTTCAAAAACATAAATTTAGAAAATTGTAGAAAATAAAATATGAAATCTAGTCTATCTTTTATTTACCCCTACAAAATTGAAACTCAAATCTGAAAGTTTCGATTGCTTCTGAGCGCAGAACATATAAATACGTCCAAGTGCATTTGACTGGAATCAGTTCAATGTCATCCTTCACAGGTGAAGGGTTGGTAAACACGCTAATAAATAAGTTGCCCGTCGAATTACATCTTCCTGGATATCAGTTTTGTGGTCCTGGCACAAAATTACAAAAAATAATTGCGAGAGGTGACGCTGGTATAAATAAGTTAGACGCTGCATGCAAGGAGCACGATATTGCATATTCAGAAAATAGATCTTTAAAGGAGAGACACGCGGCCGATTTAGAATTGGAAAATAGGGCTTGGGGACGTGTTAAATCAAAAGACGCAAAATTTGGTGAAAAGGCTGCCGCTCTTCTAGTCACGACCGCAATGAAAACTAAACGAAAATTGGGAATGGGAATAAAGCCGAAAAAAGGTTCGGTTTCTTTTAAAAGAGATATCGTGGGAAAAGTCTCGAGATCATTGAAAAAAACATTTGATAGAGATCAGCTTAATGATGTCAGGAATTTTAAAAAACGTCATCGGCAGCTTTGCGCGCTGCACGATTAGCCATCAAGAAGGTGGGAGGGAAACGAAAAATTCGAGTACCGAGAGTGATTCCCTTTGAAAAGAAAACAGGGTTTTTTTACCCCTACTGCCCCTGTTAGGAGCTTTGGGGGCCCTCGGTTCGGTAGCTGGTGGTGCTAGCGCTGTTGCGAAAACCGTTATAGACGCAAAAAACGCGCAGAAAAAAATGGATGAACAAATACGTCATAATAGGGCAAGGGAAGCTATTGGAAAAACGGGATCTGGGCTTTACTTAAAGAAAAATAATCACGGAGGATTCGGTTTATATTTAAAGAAAAAAAACTCCCATGGATGCTACCCAATAGACCTCTAACGGAAAAAGATTTAATTTTTTACGCTAAAAAGATAAAAATACCTTATTTTAGAGGTGTCTTTATGAGAGACACGCTTCCAAAACTTGGTAAAAAAAAAACGAATCGGCAATTTTGAATTTAGACGTCAAAAGTAATGCTGGAACACATTGGGTAGCATATGAGAAAAGAGGTACCAACGTTGAGTATTTCGATAGTTTCGGGGCGCTGAAGCCACCGAAAGAACTGATCCTATACTTGGGAAAACATGCTAATATCGTATACAACAATAACTCGTATCAAACATACGATGAAATAAATTGCGGACACCTCTGTTTGGAATTTTTACGTGGAAAACCCTATAAAACAGAAGAAATTATCATTGTCATGTCGCAGACGTTTACTTTGACGGGTAACGGTAGCTACATCTCCAAATCGTTTTTTCCGCCCCTTGAGCTAGATCCTCAGTACGAATATTCGCTAGCATTAATTTCTCTATCTACTTGGAATTCAATTCCAAATATAGAGGGAGGACAGAACAAGCTATATTTCGTAGATCACAGAGGAAGCGAGATAGAAATTGAGATTCCGACAGGAGCATATGAGATTCGGGATATTGAGAATTACGTTCAGAAACAACTAGGAAGTTCGCTGGATAATCAGCAAGAACTAGAGGAAATATTTTCGTTGAAACCTAACAATAATACTTTAAAGTGTGAACTTAAATCTCTGTATAACGTAAATTTTAAACAGCCCGATACTATAGCTAAATTGCTTGGCTTTTCCAATAAAATTTTGAAATCCGGAGATTTACATCAATCAGACCTCCGAGTAGAGATTGTGCAAGTGGTAACAATAAGAGTGGAGTGCAATTTAATTTCGGGATCATATTACAACAACGCACCTTCGCATACTCTTTTTGAGTTTATGCCTACAGTAGACCCGGGATACAGTATCAATATCGAACCTAGAAATCTAATTTATTTGCCTGTCAGTAGGAAAACCATCGACAATATTACAGTGCAACTTTTAGATCAAGATTCAAGATCGGTAAATCTCAACGGGGAAGAAATCATAATCAGATTGGAGCTGAAGAGAAATAGTGCTAGTTTTTGATGGTAGGTACCGACCATTTAAAAGGAGTGTCGGTCGGTCGAGAAGTTCACAACCAGCAGAGCGGTACAAGAGTAGAGATCGTAATACGAGTCTTACACCTGAAAATCGCTTATTCTTAAAATATCTCGGTTATCATGTCATGATATCAAGTGTTCGACGTGCATCATAAACCAAAGTTCGATGAATCTATTCAACGTTTAGAAGCACGCTCCTATTATCCGTTCGTAAAGTCCTTCATGAACAAGGACATCGTAGAAATAACCATTAATCAAGGTGCCGCTTGGTTGTTGATGTATGATGCTGCAATTTTCATAAAAGGTAAAATAAACAAGAAATCAGGCACTGGTACTTGCAAGCTTGTAAACAATGGTGCATCGTTTTTCTTTGATTCTGTCTCATACGAACTTAATGGCAAAGAGTTGGAAATGGTGAGAGATCCTGGAGTTGTGAGTGCCATGAGGGGATATTTATGTTATTCTCCTAACGATGAAAAGTACTTGGTAACTTCAAGTTGGAGCTATCCAACCGCTTAAACATTTGTTTGGGCTCTTTAATGATTATCAATATGCCATTTGCGGTAAGCAAACAATAAGACTAATTCGAGCCCGCAACGACAATAATTGCCTGCTACTAGAGAAAGCTGCTGACTCCACTACAGAGTTGACAGCAGAATTATTGATTACCAATATAGAACTAAAAGTGAAACATTTACAGCCAAACGATATGATTAGATTAGATCTCCTGCAATCCATAAAGCGAGATCAACCCATTATTATACCCTTTAGAAAGTGGGAAATACATGAATTGCCAACTCTTACGGCAAACTCTCGTAAAGAAATTTGGTCAGTGAAAACATTTGCAGCAGTGGAATCTCCTAGGTTTGTTGTAGTTGGTTTTCAAACTAATCGCAAAGAAAATAGCAAAAGCGATCCCACAAAATTCGATCACATAAGTATATCAGACGTGAGGTTAATTCTAAACGGTGAATATTTCCCATTTGAAAGGCAGAGGCTGGATTTCAAAAATAATGATTACTTAAAAGCTTACAATAGTTACATTGAATTTTATTCAAGTTTTATGGGCGTTCGTGAAAAACGTCCACTGCTAGATTACAAAGATTACAAAGATAACGTAACTCTGTTTGTTATCGACTGTTCTAGAAGAAATGAGACCCTTAAGACCAGCACTGTTGACGTCAAACTAGACATAGAAAGTGATGTCTGTTTTCCTAAACACACTCGAGCGTATTGCTTAATTATTCACGACAGTCTTATGGAATATCTGCCGCTAAGCGAAGTAGTCAGAAACTTGATGTAAGACCGCTTACCTCAATAAACTCCCAGTTGCTAGTTTGACTCGGAAGAATGAAGATCGCAGTCGTAGACACTCAAGGGTTTATAATTGACGGACTTTTCTACCCCAAAGAATTGTCGATCAAAATTAACAATCAAATTTTACACCTGCTGATAAAACCCCCTAAGGATTATTATTTGCTAACTGCGGTGAATAGAAATATTTGGAACACAATTTTCATGGTTTATGGTATTCCAATGGATATGTGGAGTGCAATCATGTGCGAGAAATTTTAGAAGAGTTTCTTTTCGATGTCGACATCATCTACATCAAAGGATATCAGAAAGAAAAATTCTTGCAGACTATCGACATCGATCCTACGAAAATAATCAATATTGAGAAACTGGAGAATAATTTTGGAAATTTACCGAAATTCGAAAAAGATGTACCCCTTTGCTTGTATCACCTAAAACATTCTAAATATATGTGCAGTTTGAGAAATTGTGAAAAGTTGGACAGCTGGTTGAAGAATTTTCTATTTAAAAGGAATATCGAAGCGACGACAAGGGTGGAAGGAGTAAACGAAAAAATGTTTTTTAATATATATTTAAGTGTAGAATGTAATATCTAAAAATGTTAAAAAATAAAGCAAAGCAATTTTTAATTGTTGTTTCATATTTCACCTTACACTTGAAATTTGAGAACAAATGAACTCGACACTACCCCTCCTCATATTTCACCTTACACTTGAAATATGATAACAAATGAACTCGACACTACCCCTCCTCATATTTCACCTTACACTTGAAATTTGATAACAAATGAACTCAGCACTTCCCCCCTCCAACAATACTTATATATAAATAACGATCTGCGGCATCTCTAGCCAGTAGTACTCGAATCGTGTATTAAAAAATGGAACTAGTGTCATATAAAAATATTGATGACAGACTCTAATCGTTTGAGTCTTGGCCATCAAGTAGTGTGATTGCGGGGCAAAAACTGGCGGAAGCTGGTTTTTTCTATAAAAATAACGAAGATGTGGTTGAGTGTCCATACTGTCATATCGAAGGATATCATTGAAAACCTGAAGATAATCCTATGCTCGATCACGCAAGTTGGTCTCCGAACTGTCCCTTGTGTTAAGGTGGTGATACTGATGCGGAATTACCTGAAATTCGCCCGATTGAAATTCGCCCGAATGCCGTTCCCGAAGATGAGTTGTGGACTCAAAAAGTTGATGCTTATTCTCAAACTGAGCAAACTTGTAAAGATGAAGAAAAAAATTTATGTAAAATTTGTTTCTCTAACAGAGGTATTAATGTCTCCTTGCGGGCATTTAGTTTTTTGTATGGAATGTTCAACATCAATATATATATGTACGTTGTGTAGACAAGTTATATGGAATAAAATGAGGGCATACCTTCCATGAAAACATTGTATTTTTTCAATAATAAAAACTACAACAATGTTCATTTTTGACTACCCCTTATCCTACCAAGAAAAAGCTTAAAGCGTCTAAGCGACTCAAAAACGACTAGACGACTTGTACAAACGACTAGACGACTCGGAAAAACGACTAGACGACTGGAAAAAGACTCGGAAAAACGACTAAACGACTCGAAAAACGACTATAATAACGACTAAACGACTCTAAAAACGACTAGACGACTCGAAAAACGACAAAACGACTAGACGACTCAAAGCGACTCGAAACTATAAATACTGACGTATCTTTGTCGGATCAGTCAGACTGATTCATAATGCAAATCGAACAACAGCAAACATCGCTCCCTATTGAAAACTTAGATGTTCTGGCTGAGAAGCAGCTTAAGTCGAAACATGGTAAACTATTTCCAAATTCAATTCGTGCAATTTTTTGTGGTCCAAGTGGATGTGGAAAAACAAACGCACTTTTAACTTTAATATTTAACCAAAATGGTTTGAAATTTGAAAACGTGTATGTATATAGCAAATCGCTTTATCAGGAAAAATATCGGCTACTACAAGATGTTCTAAAAAATATTGATTGTATCGGATATTTTCCATTCAAAGCCAGCTATGATGTAATAGATCCATCTGATGCTCTAGAAAATTCCCTCATTGTTTTCGACGATGTGGCTTGCGACAAGCAAAATAAAATCAGGGAGTATTATTCTATGTGCAGACATAAGGGTATTGACGCGGTGTATCTTTGCCAGACTTACTCCAAGATACCCAAGCAGTTGATTCGAGATAACTGCAACTTTATAGTACTTTTTAAGCAGGATGAGACAAATCTCAGACACGTGTATGAAGAGCACGTGTCACCTGACCTAACCTTCGAACAGCTTAAAGATATATGTCGCCAGTGTTGGAATGATAATTATGGCTCTTTGGTAATCGTGAAAGACTTTAGCATAAACGAGGGACGTTATCGACAGGGATTCGACAAATATATAAGGTCTGGACAATAGCTTCTACGGATCATTAGCGCATCTGACGATATGCCGTTAACATCTCAAGAGCAAATTGCTGAAGCCCAACGCTCAAAAAAAATTCAGGAAAAAGTATACGGCTTTAAAATTAGGTAGATTTGATGAAGATGAGGTCTTGGAGAAGGTATTTCAACCTATTACCAAATATATTACAAAAATTGAAAAAAATAAAAATGAAAGAGCGGAAAACATGAAGTTTGAACTCAAAAGAGATAATGATGGTTTATGTAAGGTTGAGAAAAAGGAAGGAAGCGTCGAGAAAAAGGAGGAAGAAAACGTTGAGGATAGAATCAGCAAGAAACTCGATAAGTTAATAGCAAGCATTAATAGAAACAAGCAACAATCCCTCAATGAGTCACATTATGAAGCTACCGTAAAAACTGATAACGATACCGTTTTCAACGAATCATTTAACATGAGTACATTTCGACCGGAGGTTTTGGAGGAGTACTTGGAACAATGAAAAACTTCCAAGAATTGATCCGGTTTATGGACCCCTTTACAATGCGTCACAGTCACAACGGATGCTAGGAAAAAAGTTATGGACTTCGATAAAAGTAGCGGAGACATTTTGATTGATGGACACCGCTATAAAGGTACCGAGGGACTCTACGATTTAATTTTCTACGATGATCCCCGTATAACTACTAAAGAGGAGAACGATAGGTATAGACATATTTTAGTTAATACCGAAGTTCATCTAAATACTCTTGGAAGACTGAAAGGCACAAATCGTTCAAAGTATATTGACATCATAAAACCTTTCGTTACGACTTCAACATCTAAATCGAGGCCCCGTGCGAATACAATATCTGGCTCGGGTACTTCCGGGATGCATTGGATTTTCAATAAAAAAAACCCATAGAATACGTTTATTGGGATGATGCCAATGAATTAGTTGACCATTTAAAATTGCTCGTGGCATCTAAAAACGCAGGCAATACATCGAATGACAACGAAATTGTAGAAATAATAAATGAGCTCAAAGAAGCTAATATAATCAGATAGATGCACAAAACGTGTTTAGTATCAAAATGAGCTTGAACAAGTTCGGACGTTCTTCCAAAGCGCCTAACGAAGTCAAAGTTTTTCGTACTCAGAATTTGTTTGCGGTAACCAAAGAAGGAGACTACGATCTTCAAAACCGTAAATTGTGCAACGTTGAACTACCGACTGAAGGTGGCGACGCCGCAACAAAAAAATACGTGGATGCTAGCTGTACTTCTATAATGAATTCGATCGATGAAAAATTTCAAAATATCTCTAAGATCTTTACAAGCAATTTCGATAAAAAGATTTCGAGCTTGAATAAGATAGTGTTGAGTTCATCTTCGACGTCAACCGTTAATACGACTCTACTCAATAAAAACGTTGAAAAAACTTCCGTGATTGACCAGAAAGTGACATCCCTGCAGACTCAAATCACTGATTTGAATATAGAATATCAAAATCGTTTAAAATCAATATCCATTCAACTTGATTCGCTAAATAGCGACTACAAAAAACTAACTACCATACTTAATAGTCTGGATGCAAAAGGATCGTCTCAAAAGAAATCGACATGAACTCCAATCACTCAAAAGAAAAAATTCAAATAGTTAAAGAGCTTCATAAGCCTGCACGCAAAAATTATACACGACGACGAACTATCATCAAAGGGCTGGACGATCTCTGGCAAGCCGATCTTGGACAACTTGATCAATATAAATCCTATAATAGAAATTTTAAATTTATACTTGTCGTTATTGATGCTTTCTCAAAATTTGTTTGGTGTAAACCGTTGAAAACGAAAACTGGAGAAGAGGTTACGAGAGCGTTTGCAGAGATCCTTAAAAGTTCAGAACGGCGGTGTCCGAAAAACCTTCAAACTGATCACGGAAAGGAATTTTACAACACTCATTTCAAACAGTTGATGGGAGCGTATAACATTAATCACTATAGCACATTTAGCGTCAAGAAAGCTGCCATTGTTGAAAGAGTGATACGTACTTTGAAGGAAAAGCTTTTTAAATTTTTCAGTTTGAGCGGAAAATATAGATGGATCGATGTATTGCCTACCTTGACAGATGATTATAATAGTCAAAAACATCGCACTACACAAATGAAACCTAAAGATGTAAGCAAAAGTTGCGAAAAGCGGTTATTAAAAAACGTCTATAGCCACTTGAAGACTTGTGGTAATAGAAAATTTAATGTTGGTGATATAGTTAGGATCAGCAAAATGAAGCACGTTTTTAACAAAGGTTATACCCCCAACTGGACTACGGAATTGTTTAAAATTGTGAGGATTCAAATCACCAATCCAGCAACATATTTGCTTGAAGATATGAATGGAAGTCCCATAAAGGGTGGATTCTACGCTGAAGAACTACAGAAAACGGTTAATTCCGACGTCTATCTAGTTGAAAAAGTGTTACGTAAGAAAGGGAAAAAAGTTTTAGTTCGGTGGCTTGGTCTTGACAAATCTCACGACTCCTGGATAGATAGCAATAACGTTTTATAAAAATGTAGAGGGGATAGGTTAGAAGGGGTAGAGTGGAGGGGGTAGAGTAGAGGGGGTAAGAGTAGTGGGGGTAGAGTAGAAGGGATAGAGTGGAGGGGAGTATACTATAAGAGACAGTTATATAAAAAAATACTAGTTACCTTTAAGAAATATCTACAGTAGCAGTTCGAACATTTTAAAAATGAGTGACAGTGCTTACGCTTCTGAATTTAGTGAAGATACAACATCCGTAGATGCTGCCAACGATGAGGATCTTATTCTAAATACGTGCTTTGTGTTGAAGCCCAATCATGTGTTTACTGTTCACTGTGGATTGAGCGCCGCACGATATTTCACACCAGCTATCAAGATTGTTAACCACCTAGATACGCAAGGTTTCGCTAATATTTTATTAGATCGCCTCGAATGGAACGAGCTAATTCTAATTTTGACAGGATGCGTCGAAGATTTTTTCAATAAACCTAATTCGTCTGCCATATCGAGGAGATTTGTATCCAATGAAAATGTTAGAATAAATACAATGATTAGAGTGGATGGATTAAAAGTTGCTATGCTTTCAAAGGAGGGCGTCGACTGCTATTTTTCTCATTCAGATATTTTAGAATTAATAAGCCTCGATAAGATAATTTCTTCTAAAATCGATGTAATGTTAAAACTAAATATTTGCGAACATTATTTAAACTTTTTAGATACAGTAAATATGCTTTTGTTTAGATGTAATTACATGTTGAATCCTATAGATTTAATTACAGCATTATGTAGTTCAACGCTCAATTTAGAAATGTATTGTATTTTTGAATTTTTTAATTTTAGTAGAGATAAGTTTTTAATTGACTTGTATAACAGAAGGTATTTTTGAAATAAAACAATATAAAAATATAAATGATTTTTATTTCTTAAACATAGATACATACAAACAGTAATACAAATCGTGCGAATACTAAAGGTAAGTAAGATATTCTGCTTCTAAAACAGTAATACAAATCGTGAGAATAGTAAAGGTAAGTAAGATATTCTGCTTCTAAATAGTTGCTCGGAAAGTAAAAAAGTGGTGTTAATCTATTATACTATAATGACCCCAAGGAAGCGTATCGTGAGAATGCTTTAATAAAAATCGTTTATCATCAAAAGGATTAAGGGCGATTTTTTTCTGTTCCACGCTGTAGACATCGTGGTTATAAGATCTTATACAGCGTTGTGTTTCACTATTAATTTTAAAATTTTGAAGGGCATGCAAATAATCTTCAAACCGAATTTTTTGTTTAACTACATTATATTTAACACCCTTAGCCTTCTTAACGCATGTTCCACCTTGAACTTTATAAGTGTATTGTTTAGAACGTAAGCCGACAAAGTGAGTCATGATTTTTCCGTTATTCTCATCTTTCATAAGGCCCGGCACTTTTTTATTCGCAGATGGTATATTATATGGGTTGTCAGCTAAATAGTCGCTGGTATCAAACCGATGTAGATCTCTTTTTATAACATCTTCGTACACATCTTGGCAATGTATTTCATAAATCAATGAATCCGTGTCGGTATATAGCAGCTTACATTCAGACGGTTGAAATTTCCGAAGCATATATCCGTAATGAAAATCATAAACACAAGTTTTCGAAATATCTAGAATTGCTGCTCCAATATAGAGGGGTTTATTGAAAATTATTTTTGATTTGTTTAATTCTACGCTAATCAAACATTCGTCGAAGATCGTTCTACTTCTAAAGTGTGGACTAGAAATTAGATTTTTTGCACCATATCTACCCTCCCATTTTCGAACTAATTTGACTACGCGATGTTTTCTTATATTCTCCATCGTTTTGCCGTAGACCGCGTTATTCATTAGCTTGAAAAGATTTTTTTCAAATTCGTTTTTGGCCTGCGAGCGGAGTCGTGTATTGACATCTATATATGGTTTCAACCACGGTGCCTGACTGAATTTTAAAACACGATGTATTTTTTTAAGCACTAACCCATTATTCATAGCTTGTTTTAAGTTCCTATAATGTAAAATATATTTCTCTTTAGGATGTAAGGTTGTCATAAGTTTTGATAATTTCGAATTTTTGGGGGTACTATGTTCGGCACAAAACGGAAGATCTTTGTGTAAGTCATGCAGACGTTCCGGATAGTCTAAATCTACCTCAAGCATATAACCTATTGGACCTTCGTCGGGAACGGTAGTTACATCGATATTTGAATCGATCCATTTAAATTCTCCGTATGGAAGGTATTCACTCATGGCCCAACCGTATAAATTGTTTACATCTAAATAGAGGAGATACTTTGAAATTTCGTTTGATTTAAAATTCTCCATATATTTGTTGTTTGCCTCTGCAAAGCGATTGCAACATTGACTTATACCTCCTCTTATAGATTTCTCAAAAAACATTAGCATATCTATATCTTGAAAAGATTCAAGCCTACACCCCGTATATTTGAGCATACAATCCCAAGTGTATCCCGGAACTGTGTAATAATGTGCAGGATCCAACCCGTAAGTCTCGTGACATGTTTTACGAAAATTTTCAAAAACGTCTACTAACAGCATCACATCAGTTTTAAGGTACAAATCTGAATATTCACCTAAATTTTTAATATTAAATTTTTTCCAAACGTTTTGAGCATGTATATACTCATTTTCATCAATATTAACATTGTTTAGTTTGCTATAAAAATCATCAATTTTAGGTAAAGATGTTTCCTTTAGTCTTTCAATTGTGTCTATATAGTCATAAGGGAAAATACCTTTTCGGGTTAACAATTCGAAATTTTCTTTAGGTAAACCGCGAAACATATTTCTGGTATTTATTAAATTCCTTTCATTGAGATTTGAGACTAGAGTGCTCAGTGATGAGTTCATAAATCTAAAGGAATCTATAAATCGAAATCTAATATTAGTATTATTATCAAATATTGTGAAACTAATATACTGTTCTTTGTTTACGGGAAGCAATGAGACATTATTTCTCTTCGCTAAAGCTCTAATTATAAAATGACTATCGTATCCAGAAAGGTTGTGAAAGATAACGGGAATTACAAAAGAATTGGTATAATTTAGATTACATTGATTATGCGCATATCCCCTGAAGTTACCTGTCAGGTGACAATGGTCTCGCACTATCTTATCGGTAAGCTGGAAATTTTTATTGCAAATATGACATGACTTTGTAGCGTCCTTGAGACTTACGACTTGATTCATTGATTTCACGTTTTTCAATTTTGATGATACTATAGCGGCAACTTCAGCCAACTGATCTGCGAACCAACTCATACAGTCTGTATTTCGATAACTTTTGTAACAAGAGAGACTATCATCATAACTGCATTTAAAGAAATATCCGGCACTAAACGCTTCATGCTTCTGATATTTTTCAGTCTTTAGCGTTCGTTGGGAATCATTATATGGTTTTAAGATGGACTCAAAATCGGAGTACATTAAAAATGGAACGCTTTCTTTGTTAACGTAGTTTTTAAACTCAATATACTTCTCCGTAGGGAAAATTATTTTACATTCATTCATTTTTTCACATTCATCGGTATGCTCTTCCAACTTTTTTTGCGTTTGAAAGTAATTTAAACATCTGTCACAGAGAAACTTTTTTGAGTGATGCTTATTTACTTGTTTAAATATTAATCTAGACATATCCTTTATCAAAACGTAGTGATATTTTATTTCAACATTTTCATTATCGTTAGTGTCCCAGGTATCATAATTTAGTTTTGAGAAATATTTATCTTGAATTAATAAGAGGTTAACGTGTTTGTCTACTTTCTGTTTGGTTAGACGACTGGGTACAACAGAGAAATTATATTTTGTATCCATCTCTAAACAAAAAACATTAATTGAGACATGGTTGAGTTTTTCAAATTTTGTAATTTGAGGAATAGTCATTGGAAACTGGATTCCGGTTAAATTCAAAACATCGGAATAGTGAGGATACGAAGAAGTTCTACAGGTTTTTTTGTTTGTCGGATATAGACCAGCTACTATGCTCCAGACAAAACAGGCTTCATCTTGATTTTGTATATTTAAGCAAGCATTTCTATTAGAAATTTGTTCAGGTAACCTTATGAAAGATGAAGCTCCATTGCCCAATTCATATTTGTTAATATTTACTTCAAGAGATATTATTCTGTTAAGAGCATACCCGCTTTGACCTTCTTCGAACTCTTCGAGCGAATTTAAAATTTTTTCATATACGTTCGTTCTGAACCAGTAGTCTAAATCTACTCCTAAATCGATCTCACAGTTTTTGGTGTTAAAATACTTATTTTCTAGAATTTCATCATCTCCAGATTTTTTTATAAACTCTGCGCAAAAGCAAGTATTCACTTTAATCATGGAATGAGATTTCAATATTTTTTTTATTTTTAATTTAAAAATTGCGGAGCAGTCGTTTAGAAATTCCTTTACGTCTTTGTGTTTTAAATTGATTATTATGCTCGTCTGCAGTCTGTTCGCGAAATCCGAGTTGATATTTTCCCACTTTATGCGTTTTGCTAATTTCCCCTGAGCTAAACCCATTCCTGTATGAGAGTTTTCATTTAATAACTGCTTGATGGAGGCTCGAAATGCTTTAATCAACCCTAAAGAAGATTGTAATTTTCGACGAATACCCACCGAAAGATTTTGTTTCTTAAGACATTTATTGAAAAGGGTAATATTTATGTTTGATAAATTAACCCACCTATTTATTTTTATCGGTAATGGATTTATGTGTAATAACTGGTAGGCTTTAGTAGCATTCTCACAGATTCCTTTAGTAATTTTTGTGATTTCTTGTTCATCGTTACTATTTGAAATTATAAGCATCTTTACTTAAATGAGCAACTAAATATTCTAACCTTACTGTTAAAACTGATGACAAGGTTCTTGGAATCTTAGACCAATTGCGCGACCACTTGCATTCGCTCTTCGCCGACTAATATAAAAATTAAACTATTTTCAGGTTACCTACCGAGTCAACATATATTTAGCTGATGTTGCAGTTTGCAATGTGAGTCGATGAGTCAAGAAACCCGCATTATAATTAAAACATTTTTTTAAAAATATATGCGTCTCCAACCAGGCGATCGAGAATTTTTTTCGAGGTGTCATATTACATGTAATTTGACACCATTTCCGGTATCATATTACATCTCAAATTACATCTCAAATTTCACTTCCGGTGTCAAATTTCATCTCAAATTTCATTTTCGGGTGTCAGATTACATCTCAAATTACACTTCGGGTGTCAAATTACGTCTCAAATAACACTTTCGGTGTCAAATTACATCTCAAATTACACTTTCGGGGTCAAATTGCATCTCAAATTACACTTTCGGTGTCAAATTTCATCTCAAATTACGTCTCAAATTACACTTCCGGTGTCAAATTACTTCTCTGCGTGGCATCACTCGATTTTGAAATTTGACACCTTTCTAATCTGACACCGTGGTGTCATGTTTCTATTTCCGGTTTCATATTTCATGCAATTCAGCAAAACAAATATGATGTCTTAGCATGGTTGTTGACCTGCTGCGTCAGGAAACCGGTATATGATTTCGCTGAACTTGCAATTTGAAATGTGAGTGTCGATTATTAACCTCAGAACATCAGCATATAATTTCGCTGTGTTGCAGTTTGGTTTGTTGACCTGATGTCAGGCGGAAAATCGGAGTATTGTTTCACAGATTTTGCAGTTTGGTTTACTATAAAGTTCTGCGCTAGTTATAATTTTTTCATTCTACTCAGTACTCTGTACCAGTAATATTAGTGTACCTAGTGCTATTGCCATTCGCCGAGAAAATGAAGACACCACGTGTGCTAATTTTGGGGAACCAACTTGTTAAGGCTGTAAGTACATTTTACATTTTTTACTATTTTATTCAAAGTCAGTATCTTAATTATTGCGTGTATTCATCACATACATTTTTTTACAGGCCTCAACAACCGCTCCGACAAGGGTTCCACCCCCGACCTCCCGACCGAGCATGCCCAGTCTCGTTAGAATTCTGGACCCAGTAGATCTCGTAAGCAAAATTTCAAAATATTTGTATATGCATTTTTGTACGCTTTTTATACATGTACTTATACACTTTTTTGGTTTTCAGCCCTCATCTCCCGAGCTGGAGACCATTACCATCGACAGCAGCCAGGACCTCGACAGCCGGGAGATGGAAAATGTAGTCCGGGAGATGCAGTCGGAGATCCTGGGACTGCCGCTAGAGGATCTAACTTTAGTGAGTGTTAATTTTTTGCTTTTTTATAAATTATTTCTTTTATATGTACCTGTTGTACTTATTTGTTTTTCTTTTCAGCCACCCTCCCCGGCTATCACCATTCGCGGCAGCAGCCAAGAGGTGGAGGAGATAGCCGAGGAAGTGAGCATCGAGATCCTCGAACGGGCACAGGAGAGCGCCCTGGAGCAGCCGGCAGCGACTTCGGCACAGCTCCCTTCTTCGTCGAAGGGACGCAAGGTGCCGAAGCTAATCATCAAACTGCCGCCGCCCCCAGCTGCCCAGGAGATACCGTCACCACCCAGCTCTCCTGTGCTAATACCCAGCGGCAAGAAGCGGCCCTTGAAGCTGAGGATCAAGCTCCCTTCTCCAGCGGTTGCAGCTTCTTCACCTCCCGCCTCCCCTGAGCCAGCCCGTCAAACGAAGAAGCGGTGTTTGGGGGCTAGCGCCGCTTCAACTTCGACGGGAAGGGGGATGAAGGATATGGACCAGCTGGAGAGGGTGCTGAGGCCGTACGAGGATAAGGAAATAGAGCCACTTACGCAAGTGAGTCAGTGCGATGGGGGGGTGAGTGTTGTGACTGAGAGTGTGATTAGAATGAATGAATTGTGTGATAGGAGAGATGAGGAGATTGTGCGAAATTTAGATGATTGTGATAGAGAGTTAGAAAGAATAAGAGAGATGGAGAGAGTGATACTTAAAAAAAAGACAAAGCTAAAAAAGGAACTTGATTTTAATGATAAAATACGTCAAAGGTTAAAATTAAAACCTAGAGATTAAGTTTTGACGTATTTTATCATTAAGACCATGTTTCTTCCTTAGTATGAATTTTTATGTAAATGCGTGTGTGAATGTGCGTAATTTTCTCTATTTCCCTATCTTTGTAAATTGTATATATTGTATAAAGTAGTTTTAAGTTATACTTTTTTATTGTATATAGTAGATTTATGTATTTTTATTATTATATAGGTTTACTTCTTTCAAATAAATATGTTAGTGAAACCAACGTTCTATGCTTTTATTTCACTCTGCAAAAAGAAAATACCTAGTGAAACATGTAAATTACAAATGTGAAAGTGTTTAGTGTCGTCCGAGTTGCAGATAAGATTGAAATAATGTAAGTATAGTTTCTATTTTCTAATATCAAATCGAAAATAGTCACAATCGAATCGTTTGACTAGTCTTTAATGCGACATTGCATTTTCATGCACTAATTTTTTGTTGTTTTGTTGGGATTACTACGGTTTTCTAGGGTTTTCCGTAGTACGCGAATGCTATCTTAGTTCTATCGGGAAAAAAGTCGGCCCTATCCGCAAATGGCAACGAAGATAAAATAATAGTAATTGTCCCCCTCCCCCGCATAACTTTGTGAGGGTGAGAATTATTATTGTTATTATTATATTTTCATTCTCGCTTTCTAGAAAAAAAGATATATATAATTTAAAAATATGCTCCCGTAAAGATCTAAAAATAAAATGCCCAATAGAAGATATTTTACCTAAAAGTGCGCATCTTTTTGACATGTCACTAAGGAATTGTCTGTATAACACTGAAAGTACATCTCCACGTAATACCATCGAAAAAGGTACTTTCTTTGTATTTTTGCATTTGTTATTTGCATTTTAGCTTTCTAGAAAACAAGAGATGTACATAATGTAAAAATATATCCCTATAACGATGTAAAACTAGCAGCTTATCGTTAATTTGATAAAAGACACGTACTGCTTTCCAATTTCTGTAGAAAAAAAGCACTTTCACCAAGTCGTCTCAAACACACGCTATAGGCACGTTTCAGTTTCGCGGGCGATTCCCTGGTTTGCAAATATCTAGTGCGAAATGCATCACGTAATTTAAGTATCTTATTATTTTATTACGTAATCTGGGTACATGCACGGAAGTATCAAGTTTCTAGTATCAATGCTCTGGACTGAGGTCAAACTTTTTTATGTTTTAGCGTCAACTTTTATTACTTGAGTTTGTCATATTAAAAGAGATCGAAATTTTTATATTGATAACATTGACAGCTCTTGAACCATGTACAGGGTTTCCCCGTATATTTTGATCCACCCCTACAGCTTTTGTCTAGTTAAAAAACTTAAGTTAAAGTTGTAAGATTTTTCCGAACCGCTAGGATCTGTGATCAGATAAATAGTAAAAATTAGTACATTTCAAAAATCCATGAACATACAGGGTGTTCCATTAAAAATAGCAAATTTATATTTTTTCACAACTTTGCTATGCTCATTTCTTTCATCAACAGATCCTAGCGGTTCGGAAAAACCTAACAACTTTAATTTAAGTTTTTTTAACTAGAGAAAAGCTGTATGGGTGAGTCGAGATATACGGAAACAACCGGTATTTGTACAAATATTTCATTAAATCTTTAACATTTTTTTTTTCTGATTAGTGACTTATGTTGTGGGAGTTGATAAAAAAGCAGGGTAAACTTAATCATCAGATTTGTTTAGATAAATTTCATAAATGTTATAGTGCAAAAAAAATCTTGATGCATTAAATATTTTATTTAGCTTATTTATAAGTATATTCTAAATATTTATTTTCTCTAATTCTCTGCATCCTCGCCCGCTCTTGGTTGCGAAATTCCCGCCGGACCGATTTGCTCAGCCCTGGAGGGACTTCGCGGAGAACGTTCCTTTCCTCCAGTCTGGGTTCGTAACAGTCCTCGCCTTCACTCCAGGTGTCCCAGTAGTTGTCAGCGTCTTCAGTCTTCCCAGCTTCCCAGTGGTCAGCAGTCTTCCAGTGGTTATCAGCCTTTCTAGCGTCCCAGGAGTGTTGGTAGTCAGTCTTCCCAGCTTCCCAGTGGTTATCAGCCTTTCCAGCGTCCCAGGAGTGTTGGTAGTCAGTCTTCCCAGCTTCCCAGTGGTAGTCAGTCTTCCCAGCTTCCCAGGAGTGTTGGTAGTCACTGTAGTCAGTCTTCCCAGCTTCCCAGGAGTCCGAGTTGCTTTCGGTTCTTCCAGCGTCCCAGGGGTGTTGATCTTCGGTCTTCCAAGCATCCCAGGAGTCTTCGGGCCTTCGAGCTTTGTCTCCGGAGTCTCGTCCATGGTCATGACCGCAGTCGTGGTTTGGTTTCCAGATGTGGGCTGGACCTCTCGATACTTCGACCTCCATCTTTTCATCAATGTAGTCCCACTCCATAGGAGTGATGTTTGTTGAACTGGTATTGACATAACTCATCGTTGAACTGAATGAATTTGTTCACGAACGTACAGCTTTATATATTGATAGAAATGCTTAAATCAACTTTTTTTAAATGCTGATATCACAATGTTTTTTGTTTACCTAAACAAAAATATCTGCAAGATTGCAAATCTCATAATTACACCTAACCTCTAAAATGCAGACTAAGATGACCCCCTTAAAGGTCTTTAGCCCTTAGTTAAAGGTTACGTGAAGGTGACCCTCGGGTCAAGGTTAACTCAAGGTGACCCCTTAAAGTTCATTGACCTTTAGGTCAAGGTTAACAAGGTGACCTCTTAAAGTTCATCGACCTTCAGGTCAAGGTTAACAAGGTGACCCCTTAAAGTTCATCGACCTTCAGGTCAAGGTTAACAAGGTGACCTCTAGATAACCTTCAGGTCAAGGTTAACTGAACGTGACCCCTTAAAGTTCATTGAACCCGCAGGTCAAGGCCATTTTCAAATTTCCCGCCTTGGCGGCCATCTTGTGACGTCACTTCCGCCCTGGAGTACCCTTTGCTATACTACTAAAAATTTATATTTTATCGATTATTCGAATAAAATCCGAAAATTGATTGCTCTATGTATTCACTTATAAAAAGTGTGGTAAAACTGTTAACCGCCAGTTGACGACTTTTCTATTTAGTGATCTGACAAAATTTCCAATTACTATTATTACCATCTAACGGATAAGAGTAGTAGGTACGAGTCTAGAGAGAGAAACTGGCAGCCAAACTTGAGTAAGTGAATCAACAAGTAAATCAATACAACCACATAACATAAATAGACAAAATATGTTTTGTGGTCAAAAGGCCAGATCCTCCTTTGTACTTTGTCAGTCGCAACGGTTCTCTGGCTTTATCTTGTTATAAACGCCTAGTCCGGCCCTGCCGGACCTCCTAGGTGTTTATAGTCGCCCTCGCTTCTCAAAAATGTAGTATGTATGTAACGCTTTTGTTTTGTCACGGCTAGCGGGCGCAGTTTTCGATATTTAAAGTCCAAATTTCGCAGGAGGCCGCAAAAAAATAAGTGCCACATCACTATTGAAGCGCGCCAGAAGCGGGAAAGCCGTTCGCCGTTTGAGCCATTTTCCAATTTGGTAGGCGTCGGGGAGAGACTTAAATTTGGCACGCCGCGCCGATCAAGTGAAAGTAAAGTATTTAGAAATCCATCGAGGTATCCGCAAAAGAAAATGGGTTAGTTTTGTTTTGTTTGCTTTTCCGAGAATTTCTTTAATTTTCTGGCAGTTTGGGCTTTTACTTACGTTTTGAGTATTCACGCGTCGAACAGGTAATTGAGCGATGGTTATGGGTTATTGCTTTTACTGTACTTAACCTAACTTGATTGTATGCAATGCTCCCGACGTCTTCTATTTCCTTCTTTTATTCGGGAAAGCTAGGCTAGAAAAGCTTTAAAACCAGGCAATGAGAAACTTAAGTAGGCTTTTGCCCTTGACGATGCAGTCCCTGCCCCTGCATTTTGTCATAGGAAAGTTTTGTTTACCCTAGATATTGTTTAGATATTTTGTGTCTACATTTAAATTTTCAGGTGTCCTTTTTGCTATTTTTAGCCCTAATTCCAAGAAGTGCCTTTGGTGAAGCCCCGTTTAAAGGAAAGCGTGTAGCAAAAAGCATGACCTATATTATCCTTTGTCGTTTAAAGCGCATCCATACGAGTCCTAGTTGTCTGCGAAAAGGTGGGTTCACAGACCCTGAAAAGAGGTTCCAACATGTTGAGGTGAAGCACAGGCTAAAGCTAGACCCCTCTTTTGTGATTTGCTTCTGTCGAAGTAGCTTATGTTACCTTAAATTTTTGCTTAATATTTAAGTATTATAGCCGACTGCATAAACTTGATTTCAGGCAAGAGTACTTATGACAATGGATGTAAATGTACGGGAGCGGGCTCATCTACTATACCTCTCGCTTCTATGACTAGGTCAAAGATATAGGTTAGGTTGAATGTAATAGGGCATTCATCTACGCTTCAGTCGTAAGCTATGCCTACTTATCGAATGAGAAAATTATCAAAATGGAAATATATGTTTCATATAGACATAGTCTTCCTAGTTAGCGTAATATTGTTATGTCTCAAATTGGAAGCAAGCTGATGAATTTCAAAAAAACTACTGCTAATGGAATCTCCACTTCCACATCACTTTTTAAATCCATTATTTCAGAGTAAACTTCAACACTGCACATAAATCCTAGAATATATCAACATATTTTCACTTTTTAGAATTTAGGAAAGAGTGCCAAAACTGAATTTCTTGCCTCCTAAAATACAGAAAAGGACATATCACTTGCTAATTTCAAATTCGCCCCTACCCCTCACAACCACCCCCACTTTATAAAAATGTAAAAAATGCTCTCTAGTAACCATTATGTAGGTACTAATGTCCTTGGCTTCAAATTAAGTAGGTACTGCTAATTATTATCATCTCACTTTCACCCTGCGTACGGCAACTTTGTCCAAAAGAAATTCAAGATTACAATTACACCAAAATATATTAACACGACCACTGTGGTAGTGGTTTCCAGTGCTTTGTAAATTTTTAAGTTACCAGACACCCGTGACTGGTAGTACCAGTTAATTCTAGCATTACCAGATCCATCTGACTTAACCCTCCTGTAATTTTTGACAATATTTTTTATTTGTTTAAGTTTGTTTTCATATTAAACGTTATTACTCGAAGACAAAAAATCACCGTTCAACGATCCATGGTTTGGTAATCACCGATGCTGCTCAAGAACACTGGAACCGCCCTACGTTACTCCGCATTATTTTGTTCAATTATTTGTAGTATTTTTCTGCCTCTTGAAACCGCTTTCTTTCGGCATCGAAATAACACTGAGACAAGATTATTACCGGACACCTGTATCCGGAAATATCAAAATTTTATATATTTTTTCGTTGCAGAACAGCGGGAGATGGGGCTGCCGTCACAATGTACCAGACCTTGGCGACTGGTAATGCAGTGAACGTGTTAATCCGTTCAAACACAGGTTAATATTTTTTTGCTACGACTTTAGTTTTCGTCTTTCTATAACATTTTAAATATAACAAAATTAATTCAATCTATATGAATTACATAGTACGTTAATAAGCAAAGTCAATATTCTTCAAATTGGCTCTTTTCGTCCTGGTGTTTTGCGAATGTTTCAAAGGCAGCCTGGCCGAAAGAGCGGAACCTACAATAATAACCATTAAACATCAGTATTATATATATAATATACTTTGTATGTACCTTTTATGGCAGGAATTAGTCGGTATTTTATAAAGTTTTTGTTTCCACTAGACGCTTGCACTGTACTCTCGCAGCCTGGTAGGGGCCACAATATTGATCAAATAAGTCGAAGGATCTGCTGGTCCAAATTCTTTCTCATTCTAGGGCTGCACCGTAATTAGTTGTGAAATCGTCCTGGCTTGGTTATTGGCAGATTTTCTCATACTATCGTTCGTTCGATGGCTCCGTCGTGTATTGCATGGCTGTTTGCATTATTGTTTTTTTAAGCCACAGAACATTCTTCCGTTTCCAGCACAGAATAATATAATAATATCGGCTAAATAAATAATATGTAGTTTTAACTTGAACTAAATATTATGTGGTTTGACCCACAAAATATACAAGTTAGGTTTGACAGAGATCATTGTCATGTCACAGATGAGCTACGTTCAGGAAATGTTACAAAGTACACATTCCTTACAAAGTTACTGCAAATCGCGTTCATAAATTTTTATTTGTTATTGGTTGCATCTAATGTAACCAAGCTTTTCGAGCGCATGCAAACGGCTTACTACTCGCGTTTCATTAGACGGTTCTGCTGGATTTCAGCCGCTTGCAAGCAAACCGAGCGTAGCAAAATTCCGCTCGGTCGCTTGCGCTTAATTTCAGCGGTCTACATCTGTATTTTATCATCAAAATCACCACCGAGATTTTGATGGTCGTGTTCCCTCAGACGTAGCGGTGTTGATACGTCTGCTCTGCATATAGCCTTATGTAGTGTGGAGCTGTTGGCCTGTCTGGGGAAATAATTACGCAAGTTTAATATTTGTTGGTTCAATTGCTTGTTGAGATCTGCCAATCCTCTTCCTCCTAGTTGACGTGGCAGAGTTGTTCTTTCTACGACGCTACGGGGATTATGTTTATGAGCTTTTGTCAGTAGTGTCCTAATTTTCCGCTGCAATTTGTTAATGTCCGTGTTGGTCCAATTCACTATTCCAAACGAATAACTGAGTACAGAGCAAGCATACGTGTTTAGGGCCTTAAACAAATTCCTGCTGTTAAGATCAGTTCGCTCTACCGTTTTACTGTCTTGATGAATTCATTCGCTAAATCGGTCTTCATTGTTCGATGGTCTATTCTTTGAGCTTGTTTCATCCCGAGATACTTGTATGTATCTCCCGTGCTCATTGCTTCGATATCCTGGCCATCTTGTACGCGCCTTGTTCGAGTCTTCCCCCGACGACATTAAGAGTGCGGCACTTTGTCCAGTCCAAATTGCATTCCGATGTCCCTGGAGAATTCCTCTACAATTTTAAGCATTTGCGTTAGTTGGTTCTTGGTTGCGGCCATTAGTTTTAAATCATCCATATATAGCAGGTGATTCAAATTGATCGCTTCTGCTTTTGATAGCGAAGCCGTATTTCGGAGAGTTCAACCGATGTGATAAGGGGTTCATCGCCATGCAGAACCACAGTGGACTGAGTGAATCTCCTTGGAAAATCCCTCTTCGGATGTTGATTGTGTCGGTATCGATGTTAATGTTTGTTCTTCTAAGTTGTATCTTAGTGCGCCAGGTTGTCATAACGTGTTCTAAAAAGGAAACTGTATGATGATCTATTTTATACAGCTTTAAGATACCTGTGAGCCTCTCGTGAGGTACGGAATCAAATGCTTTTTTGTGATCCACATAAGCCATATAGAGGTTTCGTTGCTTGGAATGAGCCTCGCTGCAGATGACAGAGTCTATGAAGAGTTGCTCTTCGCATGCCATTGCGCCCTTCGCGCAGCCTTTCTGCTGCATTGCCATGATGTTGTTCCGCTCACAGTGAGAATATATTCGCTGCGTAAGGCAAGATGTGATTATTTTGTACAGCGTAGACAGGTTATTGGGCGGTACTTGGCAGGGTTATCTGTATGGCGCTAGTCTTTTGGTAACAGGTACGTTGCATCCTGCGTAAGTGACAATGGTATTTTCATAGGATAAAGCAAAACTTCATTAATTAAGGTAGTTAGTTTTTCATGCGTGCACCAAAATTTCTCAATCCAATAATTTTGGAGATGATCTGAACCTGGTGCCTTCCAGTTGTGCGGATTCTTGATGACATTGGAGACCTCATCGGTTGTGAATGGCTCATGTTGCATCTGCCTATAGTTCCGGCCTATCTCGCGTTCTTCATTGATCCAGCTTGCGCTGACATTAAACGGACCTGATGTGGCAAGTTCATTTCTCCAGAAACCGTCAACCTGTTCTCTGCTAGGGTAAATCGTATTTGTGGCATCGGAGCTAGAATTCAAGGCACGGTAGAAACCTTTTTCTGACCGTTCAAAGAGTTGGTTGTCTCGTTTCCTGTTGTTACTAGACTTGTATCTCCTCAGACGCCCTGCGAAAACAGAAAGTTTTTGTTTTAGTATCAAGACATTGTTGAGCAGTGATGTTCGCGGGTCATGCTGAGAATGCATTAGGGTGCGGGTCATTATTGCCTGCACTGCCCTCTGGATCTTTCTGGTTCTAACTCCTCCCGTCACTTGTCCTATGTCTTTACGAAGACTCTCGATCTTCCGATTTAGTCGCATCTCCCATTGAGCCATTCGTGGTTCTGGTCTTGCACGATTCAACTCTTGGGCCGCCCGGATCTTGGCTCCCATTACACTGGTGATTGCCGTTGCGGCACAGTAGATTAACATGTTCATATGTTCTAATGTTGGTGTCACTGAAACATAGTTTGGTAAAATTCTGGTGTTCATAAGATCGAGTAAGATTGCAAGTTTCCTGGAAGAATTTAATCTTGGTAGCGGTGGTCTGCTCAGTGGGTCTGTGCCTTCGTATCGCAATACTGCGCCTTTCTCATCTGTGTGTGCTAAGCTTTCAAAGTGTTCTTCGTTAACCGATTCCCGATTCTCAGTTGTTCGCTCCACCGTTTCGGCTTCTAGTTGTTGTCCAGGCTCTTGAACTTCCCCATTGTTGTTTTCTATGTATATGTGTTCGCCATGGATTTATAGCTCAACTTCCCGTTTGATAGTGTCAAGTCGCGTTTCTGGAATTCGGTTGTTTCGTAGAATAGTTCGATACTGATCTGACACTCCCTGCAGAACTCGGCATGCAATTGTTGTCGGTAGCCGATCGTCTCCTGTCCTAGGTTTGTCACCCTGTAAAAAATGCGCATTAGTAGATAGGCTATGGGGCTACGAGCCCACTTTCTCCATGTATTTCTTATGGGGCCTAAAACGTGGTAAAAACGTGACCAAACTTTCTCCGGCGCGACTGCGCGAGACCCCCGACTTTCTCCCACGCCCCCGTCCAATCAGATCGCACCGACTAGGGTCTGCGCTAGCCCGAGGGGTGCCGAAGATGCCCGAGGGGTACGACCCGAGCGCGAGAAGATGCCCGAGGGGTACGACCCCAGCGCGAGGTCATTATCAAACCGTCCGCCCGCGGCGACGGTTCGAGTGTCCAGCCGCGACCTTCAAGCAGGGGGCGGACAAAAATGGTCGCGATTCCACCCAACTAAATCATCAACCTCGACAATTATTCTGCCGGTAGACCAACGCCCAGAACATTTTTTTTATTACGAGTTATTTTTGCGTTTATAATATGCAGCAAAGTTTTGCTGTGACTTGTCTGGAATACTGAGAAATCACGCGGCAGCCGTGACCTTTGAGATATAATATTACATTGCAGCACAGCGAGCTACGGATATCCCCGACTTTTTTCGCGCTTTCTCTGATGTAGCGAAACACATGCAAATAAAACTATACGCCAACCTATTTGCGCCTGGATAAAAATACCGACTTTATTGTTAGAGAATATTATGTAGCCTGCAGAAATGCAAGCTGTTTAAACATCAACAATGTGGAGAAAGGTGCTTTTTTCACGTCAATAAAATTCCTCGGACAATGCTGAAATAAGAACTGACTGTTAATGCAAGTATGTGTGTTCTAGAACGAAATGCCGAGCTAGAGAAGAAAGTAATGTAAGAAAAAATATACTGATTTATATCTTTTTCATACACTTTAATATTTGAGTGTGTTAACTGATAGGGGACAAGAAAAAACCAGGTGTCAAAAATCAACTAGATACACGTCCGACAGGGGGCAAGAAATGCTACTGATTTCGCTCAAAACCATAAAACACTAGCCCTTTGCACAAACGTGACTAATATTTGCTAAAATCAACGTCCCAGTTCAATCTACTTTGTCCTGGTAAACGACAATATTTTTTATATACCAGGTGTCAAACATTCTATTGCCTACAAAATACGTCATATACCGAAAATTGTTGTAAGTAAAAACCAGATGTCTAACTTTCTATTGTCTACAAAATACGTCATAGCTGAAGACAAGCGATGACCTAGCTTGTCCCCCAAAAATGATTTGCTTCCAACTATAAAATTAAGTAATAGTTACCAAAAATTGGTTAGATGTATCCAGCAAAAAGTATCTCCAGAGGAATATTACCAAACATTTTGAATTACGTTTCACTGAAAAGTTCAACCTATTTTGTTGTAGAATTTGGAATCTGATGATAAGTAAAAAAACCATTATGCAATAAAATACAAAAGTAGTATCAAAGCATGTGTATCCGAAACGGCTTGAACCGCCGACGCTCGAGATCTGCTGGCGCAGCTTCCAGTACAATGGGCTCATTTTCAGTCGAAACACGCAAATATCTCCAAAAAACCTGAGAAAATGGCCATCACAAACAAAATCATGATTTTGTTTTTACCCAGCAGGAATATTATCGAAGGGATATGTGCCAGGAATAGGGAATTCTATTAAAAGTTCCGCCTACTTTGCCCTGAAAAATCGTATATTTTTAACTACTAATGTATTGAAAATATTCTAAACAGATTTCGAAAATAGCTTAATATCAATAAATCACGAATTTTTGATAATATAAGATGTAAACTATAGACTGAAAAATTGTTGCTTAAACAACATTGAAACTACACTGATAATAATATGCATCCATGGTTGAAACTACACTCTGTTACCTTAAGGTATAAAATCAAACGCAAACACATCTCCCAAAAAGTTCAACCTACTTTGCCCTGAAAAAAATCGAACAACAGAGGACATCGCTCACAAACCCAATATCAATAAGGACAAGAACGCCGAGGAAACTACACATATAAATGTTTAAAAAATGTCCACCGCGATCGCTCGACAAAAAATCGTGCAAAGTGGCTACGGCAAAAGGCTTGACCTTTGTCCTTAGGGACACGTGTGACCCGGTTGAAGTAGAATCTAAAAAAAAACCTGTAAACCATACCTACAGTAGAATCTGCTAAAGTAAAATCCAGGTGTCAAAAAATCAATTAGGTACAAGTAAGACAGTAAATCCTTCTGGTATTATTAGAAAATACGTCTACGTCACAGCATACCCGTTGATGGCACCGCTAGCGTGTCCGGTCAAAAATGCATTCTGCTAGGCGTGAAAATTTATGATACTATCGACAGGAGTCTATATACGCAAAATAATTGTTCAGTATCCGTATTCAGCAAATAAAAAAGTTATAGGTACCCGTCACCTGATGAAAAAGTATACAAAACAAAACCGATAAAATGTTCGTGGCATTTTTGTATATTAAAATATTTAATCGCGTATCTAAGTTGTTATTTTATTCATTACCTATCCCACAAATTTGGATTTTTAGCTCTAGTAATCGCTCGATGACGATTGAAACTACACTCATAAAAATGTTTAAAAAATGCCCATCCCACGTGATCGCTCGACAAAAACAAAACGTGCAAAGTGGCTACTGCTCGAGGTTTGACCTTTGTCCTTAGGGACACGTGTGACCCAGTTGATGTAGAATCTAAAAAACCCTGTAAATCATACTTCCATAGCATAGAATCTAAAATCCCCGGTACAGTACGGATGAAAATTTCAAACCAGGCATAATCAACATGGATACACGTTCAAAGTAAAAAAAAACTTGTCGGTCAACTGTTTAACCCCGACATTTTCTTGATTTCTAGGAATAAAAAGAAATACTGCGATTGTAAGTCCAAAGCTATTTACGCTATGAAATTCGTTTAAAATGCGAATGATAATTTGCCGCATTAAAACCAGGCGTGAAAATTCAACATACGTCCCTAAGAAGTTCAACCAATTTTACCCTGGAAATAGAACATTTTTTAATGAATAACATATCGAACATACTTTAAACACCCTTCTAAATATAGTATAAATCATGTTTTTTTTTGATAATGTGGAAAGCTAAACTGAAAATTGTTGCTAGAGGTTCTATTAAAGTAAAAACCGGGGTGCCAAAAAATCAACTATTATTAGAAAATACGCCGATGTCATAATATAGCCGTCGATGACACCGTTAGCGTGTCCTAACAAAAAAAATGCGTTCTGCTTAATAAGGTGTAAAAAAATCCATGACGGGGCTTAGATGAATAAATAAAGTTTGATGTATGTGAAAAGTATAGACTAAATTTTCGTATAGCCCGCGTGATCGCTCGAGGTGGCGGTATCCTCTGGACTAGAAAATATCATATCGGCTCAATCTCCAAACATTTTCATTTTGAATTATACGTTTTCATTGATGATAGATATAGCAAGAAAATTGGACTGGACTCGATATGAGAGACATTAATCTAACTTTCACTAAACTGCACGTACTACTTAGAGGGTTGTAAGCCGTTTTAATAAAAGCACCAGACTTGCTTAAAATTCATGGCTAAACGTTAACATAATGTCATACAAACATGCGGCATGCAAAATATTTAATAAAGAATAGATATATGAGCTCAAACATGTTGATCAAAAAAAATATATTAATTTCTGGCGATTTAGTTTACCAGTTATCATTTAAAAACAAAACCTGGTCCCAATATTCAGTGAAAATAATAATTAAAAACTTTGAACCATATAAACCACCACCAAATAGCGAGTCGGAAATAAGTAAAAATTATATATACCTAAATATATTATTTTGATATAAATTATGGCCGAAACTGAATTTATTGGGGTGAAGATGCAAGGAAATATTTTTAGCTAGGAAAAAGTAATGCAATTATCATAGGTACTGGTTGCAGAACCCGTTGTCAGTTTTGCAAGGATTTTTGATACAAATATAATTGCTAACGTTTAATTTGTTTACCCCATTTACGAAAATGATAACAAAATTGGATCAGACAAGATGTTTTTTCGAAGTATAGTTTTTAAACACAGGGTGCCACCACCGGTTTTACGATATAGGTTTCAAAATGCGATGCAAATACATAAAAAAATACCCTAGAGATAAGAAAACAAAATACAACTCACAGAAAGATTCTTGATGATGTATAAAAAGAAATCAGGTTACATCTAATGCCCCAGACAGTAAAATAAACATCCCCGAGCTATCAGATATAACCAAACATCATTTTTCCAACGGCACAGTCATTTTCACGGGAAAAACAACCAGTAACCGTTCAAATTCCATAGATAGATACTGCCGTAATCCAAAATTTCACTGAACTACGCGTATCTATTATACTGAAGTAGGTACTGATACACTTCCATCTTTCCAAAGAAAAACAAACACTAAACTCAGACTTTTCATATATTACAACGCCTCGATAGAGTCTTTGTGGCAACGACCGAGAATCTACTGAAGCAAGTGCGACGCATAGGACGTGAAAAGTGCCGAGTTGAATTTATTAAACAATGAAACTTATACCTACGTATATATATAAAATAAATGAGAAATATGCCAGAGATTTGAAACCTAATTGTGTTGCAAGTTTGAGGTCCAAAAAAATATTGGTTTTAATTTTTAAGGTGAGAAACACATCTAACAGCCAGTTTGGAAATATACAAGGCAAAAAAAAGTAGTGATGTGGCTGCCCCATTTTATGTTTTATACAGGTTGGATTATTTTAGAATAGTTGTTCAATAGACCGAGACAACATCATAAACGCTTCCTGTTAGAACAGAATCTGATGAAAAGAAAAATTCCATCTGGGTCAAGCTACTAGATAACCAAAATAAAAAATACTGAACGTTATAAAATTTAAAAAAATCATATTTTCAACGGATTTTTATCCTCTGAAAATGGCGTAAAATTCAGTTTCACTGGGTCAAGCTAGGTGGTAACTATATAACCAAAATAAAAAAATACTCAACGTTATAAAATTAAAAAAATCATATTTTCATGGGATTTTTGTCCTCCGAAAATGACGTAAAATTCAGTTTCAATAAGTTACTAATTGGGGTAATAGGGGAAAAATCTTAAATAGGAATTCTGAGACAACGAGGCTGAGAGTAAATAACATACAAAAAATCTTGTGCGTTGACTTTCAACTCAATTTAATAATTAGGTTTAATAACGACAATTTTCTCGATTATCTAGAATCAAAAATATTGCAAGTGACAATTCACTATTTTCTCGACATTATGTAAAGCCTTATTATTGCGTCGTAAATTAAAAGTAGAAACTCTTTGAATTTTTTAGACAAAAAGTTGTAGTTTAATAATGGTCAGTTGGATTCCTTTTTGAATCATGTTTGCGTATTACCTACAAGGATTTACAACCTCCAAACATAGAAATCGCTCATTTTAAACCGATTTAATAAAAATTTCACCAAAAACAATACTTTCACTCATATAATACACTTCTGATTAATAAAAAAGGCACTATAGTAATAATGAGATTTTCAATGGAATTTTTATAGACTGTTTGCCCATTTTGAGAGTCTGTTTGCTAGCTTTTGGGGGTATTCCTTGATATTTTAGACGGATAAAAATGAATAACATTGGGTTTCCTAACTAAAATACAAAACGCACTGTTGACTTTACTTCCGTGGATAGTAAGCCTATAATACGTATCGAAAACAGAGAAATATTCAGGTCAAGAAAAAAGTAGCCTAATTTACAAGTTTGGGAATCAAAAACTACCTTTTGTCTTTTAATTTTGATGAGAAAATACGTCTAATTCGTAAGTCAAATAAATGGGACATCATGAAAGATATACTAATAATTGAACAAATGCTATCTCAGTTCTATAGGCACAAAGGTACTATGGGTAGTAATACTTTTGGGATCAAAAGACAAGCTTTTAAATTTGTTAAGAAAATACGTCTAATGAAATTGAAAGTAGTAACTAGATTTTGGTTAACATTTCGTTAACGCGTTGATGAATGTTTGATGCAAGTGAAAAGTAGATCGAATTTTCCAAAAAACGGTGACTGACCAAACAAGTTATTATAAAAATTATTAAGTTGATCGGGAGGTTTAACCTAGGAAACGCCTTTCATTCGAGTAGAATCTGACAAAAAATCCAAGAAAATTTTAGACGACTGTTTGCAAGTGAAAAGTATACAGATTTTTTTCGAAAACCGGCGACTGACAAAAAAATATATACTTATTAGAAAATTTTGCTCGGAGATCGAGGAAACCTAGAAAACGCCTCTCGTCCGAATATAATCTGAAATAAAATTCCATGATGGGAACTTAGGCGAATGTTTGATGCAAGTGAATAGTATAGACCGAATTCCCGAAAAACGCCATTCGTTTGAATATAATAAAAAATCGAATAAGGAACGGGACTTATTAGACGAATATTTGATGCAAGTGGAAAAGTATAGATAGATTTTTCGAGTGACTGATAAAAATAGTTAGTCGGAAGGCCCCCAGATAACATTGATATTTTGTTTGAACAAAATCTGTAAAAAAAAATGCCAAGATGTGACTTAGACGAATGTTTGCAAGTGAAAAAAAAACAAAAAAATTATTAGAAAAGTTGATCGGAAGGTTTAACCTAGGAAACGCCTTTCATTCGAATAGAATATGACAAAAAAAAATCCGAGACGTGACTTAGACGAATGTTTGCAAGTGAAAAAAAAAATTATTAGAAAAGTTGATCGGAAGGTTTAACCTAGGAAACGCCTTTCATTCGAATAGAATATGACAAAAAAAAATCCGAGACGTGACTAAGACGAATGTTTGCAAGTGAAAAAGAAACAAAAAATTATCAGAAAAGTTGATTGGGAGGCCGAGGTAACCTAGGAAACACCTTTCATTCGAATAGAATGTAACAAAAAAAAAATTCCAAGACGTGACTTAGACGAATGTTTGCAAGTGAAAAGCATACAGATTTTTTTTTTTTCGAAAAACGGCGGCTGACCAAAAATTATTAGAAAAGTTGTTCGGGGCCGTGGTACCTAGGAAACGCCTTTCATTCAAACAAAATGCGACAAAAAAATTTAGACATAGATGAATAAGAATGCAAGGACGATTGGAGTGATCTATAACCCTAAACAGAAGGGAGAAAATGCCCCTCAATAAGTCGAAATTTGTGTGTTTTCCGTATGATTCAATGAGATTTTTGCAAATTATTGGAAACTTAATGACGTGAGAAAAATAAAACGTCCATTGTCTGCTCACATTTTAGGAAATTTATCACAATTTATTCTAATTAATAATACCCTTTGTTTATGGAATCCCTATATAATGTATATATTGTAAAGTAAAAATATAGTTAACAAGGCGTTAACGAGCATTGACAACATGTTAACGAACGAGGTGCTAACAACGCGATAACTTAACTTTGACAACGCGTTAACGAAGCGTTGACGAGTGTGGACCCTCCAAATCTTAGGAGATACATTCGCAACCTTACACCGGATCACGCGTCACAAAGATGCTACCTTAAATTAATGCGTTGACAACTCGTTAATCCCAGGAGATACAATCGCAACTTACACCAGATCAAACTCAACTGTGGAATCTTGTAACGTCACAGAGATGCTACCTTACATTTCTTTTAGGTAGATAACCTAACCTAACATTATTGTCGCGGTGTCCAAGAGGTTAGCGACTGGTGAACCGATTGCCATTGGATTTGGGAGAGGTGTATCAGAGGCGGATTAAGTCAGTTTTGACCAATGGCAATCGGTTCACCAGTCGCTAACCTCTTGGACACCGCGACAATAATGTTAGGTTAGGTTATCTACCTAAAAGAAATGTAAGGTAGCATCTCTGTGACGTTACAAGATTCCACAGTTGAGTTTGATCTGGTGTAAGTTGCGATTGTATCTCCTGGGATTAACGAGTTGTCAACGCATTAATTTAAGGTAGCATCTTTGTGACGCGTGATCCGGTGTAAGGTTGCGAATGTATCTCCTAAGATTTGGAGGGTCCACACTCGTCAACGCTTCGTTAACGCGTTGTCAAAGTTAAGTTATCGCGTTGTTAGCACCTCGTTCGTTAACATGTTGTCAATGCTCGTTAACGCCTTGTTAACTATATTTTTACTTTACAATATATACATTATATAGGGATTCCATAAACAAAGGGTATTATTAATTAGAATAAATTGTGATAAATTTCCTAAAATGTGAGCAGACAATGGACGTTTTATTTTTCTCACGTCATTAAGTTTCCAATAATTTGCAAAAATCTCATTGAATCATACGGAAAACACACAAATTTCGACTTATTGAGGGGCATTTTCTCCCTTCTGTTTAGGGTTATAGATCACTCCAATCGTCCTTGCATTCTTATTCATCTATGTCTAAATTTTTTTGTCGCATTTTGTTTGAATGAAAGGCGTTTCCTAGGTACCACGGCCCCGAACAACTTTTCTAATAATTTTTGGTCAGCCGCCGTTTTTCGAAAAAAAAAAAAAAAATCTGTATGCTTTTCACTTGCAAACATTCGTCTAAGTCACGTCTTGGAATTTTTTTTTTGTTACATTCTATTCGAATGAAAGGTGTTTCCTAGGTTACCTCGGCCTCCCAATCAACTTTTCTGATAATTTTTTGTTTCTTTTTCACTTGCAAACATTCGTCTTAGTCACGTCTCGGATTTTTTTTTGTCATATTCTATTCGAATGAAAGGCGTTTCCTAGGTTAAACCTTCCGATCAACTTTTCTAATAATTTTTTTTTTCACTTGCAAACATTCGTCTAAGTCACGTCTCGGATTTTTTTTTGTCATATTCTATTCGAATGAAAGGCGTTTCCTAGGTTAAACCTTCCGATCAACTTTTCTAATAATTTTTTTGTTTTTTTTCACTTGCAAACATTCGTCTAAGTCACGTCTTGGCATTTTTTTTTACAGATTTTGTTCAAACAAAATATCAATGTTATCTGGGGGCCTTCCGACTAACTATTTTTATCAGTCACTCGAAAAATCTATCTATACTTTTCCACTTGCATCAAATATTCGTCTAATAAGTCCCGTTCCTTATTCGATTTTTTATTATATTCAAACGAATGGCGTTTTTCGGGAATTCGGTCTATACTATTCACTTGCATCAAACATTCGCCTAAGTCCCCATCATGGAATTTTATTTCAGATTATATTCGGACGAGAGGCGTTTTCTAGGTTTCCTCGATCTCCGAGCAAAATTTTCTAATAAGTATATTTTTTTTTGTCAGTCGCCGGTTTTCGAAAAAAATCTGTATACTTTTCACTTGCAAACAGTCGTCTAAAATTTTCTTGGATTTTTTGTCAGATTCTATTCGAATGAAAGGCGTTTCCTAGGTTAAACCTCCCGATCAACTTAATAATTTTTATAATAACTTGTTTGGTCAGTCACCGTTTTTTGGAAAATTCGATCTACTTTTCACTTGCATCAAACATTCATCAACGCGTTAACGAAATGTTAACCAAAATCTAGTTACTACTTTCAATTTCATTAGACGTATTTTCTTAACAAATTTAAAAGCTTGTCTTTTGATCCCAAAAGTATTACTACCCATAGTACCTTTGTGCCTATAGAACTGAGATAGCATTTGTTCAATTATTAGTATATCTTTCATGATGTCCCATTTATTTGACTTACGAATTAGACGTATTTTCTCATCAAAATTAAAAGACAAAAGGTAGTTTTTGATTCCCAAACTTGTAAATTAGGCTACTTTTTTCTTGACCTGAATATTTCTCTGTTTTCGATACGTATTATAGGCTTACTATCCACGGAAGTAAAGTCAACAGTGCGTTTTGTATTTTAGTTAGGAAACCCAATGTTATTCATTTTTATCCGTCTAAAATATCAAGGAATACCCCCAAAAGCTAGCAAACAGACTCTCAAAATGGGCAAACAGTCTATAAAAATTCCATTGAAAATCTCATTATTACTATAGTGCCTTTTTTATTAATCAGAAGTGTATTATATGAGTGAAAGTATTGTTTTTGGTGAAATTTTTATTAAATCGGTTTAAAATGAGCGATTTCTATGTTTGGAGGTTGTAAATCCTTGTAGGTAATACGCAAACATGATTCAAAAAGGAATCCAACTGACCATTATTAAACTACAACTTTTTGTCTAAAAAATTCAAAGAGTTTTTACTTTTAATTTACGACGCAATAATAAGGCTTTACATAATGTCGAGAAAATAGTGAATTGTCACTTGCAATATTTTTGATTCTAGATAATCGAGAAAATTGTCGTTATTAAACCTAATTATTAAATTGAGTTGAAAGTCAACGCACAAGATTTTTTGTATGTTATTTACTCTCAGCCTCGTTGTCTCAGAATTCCTATTTAAGATTTTTCCCCTATTACCCCAATTAGTAACTTATTGAAACTGAATTTTACGTCATTTTCGGAGGACAAAAATCCCATGAAAATATGATTTTTTTAATTTTATAACGTTGAGTATTTTTTTATTTTGGTTATATAGTTACCACCTAGCTTGACCCAGTGAAACTGAATTTTACGCCATTTTCAGAGGATAAAAATCCGTTGAAAATATGATTTTTTTAAATTTTATAACGTTCAGTATTTTTTATTTTGGTTATCTAGTAGCTTGACCCAGATGGAATTTTTCTTTTCATCAGATTCTGTTCTAACAGGAAGCGTTTATGATGTTGTCTCGGTCTATTGAACAACTATTCTAAAATAATCCAACCTGTATAAAACATAAAATGGGGCAGCCACATCACTACTTTTTTTTGCCTTGTATATTTCCAAACTGGCTGTTAGATGTGTTTCTCACCTTAAAAATTAAAACCAATATTTTTTTGGACCTCAAACTTGCAACACAATTAGGTTTCAAATCTCTGGCATATTTCTCATTTATTTTATATATATACGTAGGTATAAGTTTCATTGTTTAATAAATTCAACTCGGCACTTTTCACGTCCTATGCGTCGCACTTGCTTCAGTAGATTCTCGGTCGTTGCCACAAAGACTCTATCGAGGCGTTGTAATATATGAAAAGTCTGAGTTTAGTGTTTGTTTTTCTTTGGAAAGATGGAAGTGTATCAGTACCTACTTCAGTATAATAGATACGCGTAGTTCAGTGAAATTTTGGATTACGGCAGTATCTATCTATGGAATTTGAACGGTTACTGGTTGTTTTTCCCGTGAAAATGACTGTGCCGTTGGAAAAATGATGTTTGGTTATATCTGATAGCTCGGGGATGTTTATTTTACTGTCTGGGGCATTAGATGTAACCTGATTTCTTTTTATACATCATCAAGAATCTTTCTGTGAGTTGTATTTTGTTTTCTTATCTCTAGGGTATTTTTTTTATGTATTTGCATCGCATTTTGAAACCTATATCGTAAAACCGGTGGTGGCACCCTGTGTTTAAAAACTATACTTCGAAAAAACATCTTGTCTGATCCAATTTTGTTATCATTTTCGTAAATGGGGTAAACAAATTAAACGTTAGCAATTATATTTGTATCAAAAATCCTTGCAAAACTGACAACGGGTTCTGCAACCAGTACCTATGATAATTGCATTACTTTTTCCTAGCTAAAAATATTTCCTTGCATCTTCACCCCAATAAATTCAGTTTCGGCCATAATTTATATCAAAATAATATATTTAGGTATATATAATTTTTACTTATTTCCGACTCGCTATTTGGTGGTGGTTTATATGGTTCAAAGTTTTTAATTATTATTTTCACTGAATATTGGGACCAGGTTTTGTTTTTAAATGATAACTGGTAAACTAAATCGCCAGAAATTAATATATTTTTTTTGATCAACATGTTTGAGCTCATATATCTATTCTTTATTAAATATTTTGCATGCCGCATGTTTGTATGACATTATGTTAACGTTTAGCCATGAATTTTAAGCAAGTCTGGTGCTTTTATTAAAACGGCTTACAACCCTCTAAGTAGTACGTGCAGTTTAGTGAAAGTTAGATTAATGTCTCTCATATCGAGTCCAGTCCAATTTTCTTGCTATATCTATCATCAATGAAAACGTATAATTCAAAATGAAAATGTTTGGAGATTGAGCCGATATGATATTTTCTAGTCCAGAGGATACCGCCACCTCGAGCGATCACGCGGGCTATACGAAAATTTAGTCTATACTTTTCACATACATCAAACTTTATTTATTCATCTAAGCCCCGTCATGGATTTTTTTACACCTTATTAAGCAGAACGCATTTTTTTTGTTAGGACACGCTAACGGTGTCATCGACGGCTATATTATGACATCGGCGTATTTTCTAATAATAGTTGATTTTTTGGCACCCCGGTTTTTACTTTAATAGAACCTCTAGCAACAATTTTCAGTTTAGCTTTCCACATTATCAAAAAAAAACATGATTTATACTATATTTAGAAGGGTGTTTAAAGTATGTTCGATATGTTATTCATTAAAAAATGTTCTATTTCCAGGGTAAAATTGGTTGAACTTCTTAGGGACGTATGTTGAATTTTCACGCCTGGTTTTAATGCGGCAAATTATCATTCGCATTTTAAACGAATTTCATAGCGTAAATAGCTTTGGACTTACAATCGCAGTATTTCTTTTTATTCCTAGAAATCAAGAAAATGTCGGGGTTAAACAGTTGACCGACAAGTTTTTTTTTACTTTGAACGTGTATCCATGTTGATTATGCCTGGTTTGAAATTTTCATCCGTACTGTACCGGGGATTTTAGATTCTATGCTATGGAAGTATGATTTACAGGGTTTTTTAGATTCTACATCAACTGGGTCACACGTGTCCCTAAGGACAAAGGTCAAACCTCGAGCAGTAGCCACTTTGCACGTTTTGTTTTTGTCGAGCGATCACGTGGGATGGGCATTTTTTAAACATTTTTATGAGTGTAGTTTCAATCGTCATCGAGCGATTACTAGAGCTAAAAATCCAAATTTGTGGGATAGGTAATGAATAAAATAACAACTTAGATACGCGATTAAATATTTTAATATACAAAAATGCCACGAACATTTTATCGGTTTTGTTTTGTATACTTTTTCATCAGGTGACGGGTACCTATAACTTTTTTATTTGCTGAATACGGATACTGAACAATTATTTTGCGTATATAGACTCCTGTCGATAGTATCATAAATTTTCACGCCTAGCAGAATGCATTTTTGACCGGACACGCTAGCGGTGCCATCAACGGGTATGCTGTGACGTAGACGTATTTTCTAATAATACCAGAAGGATTTACTGTCTTACTTGTACCTAATTGATTTTTTGACACCTGGATTTTACTTTAGCAGATTCTACTGTAGGTATGGTTTACAGGTTTTTTTTTAGATTCTACTTCAACCGGGTCACACGTGTCCCTAAGGACAAAGGTCAAGCCTTTTGCCGTAGCCACTTTGCACGATTTTTTGTCGAGCGATCGCGGTGGACATTTTTTAAACATTTATATGTGTAGTTTCCTCGGCGTTCTTGTCCTTATTGATATTGGGTTTGTGAGCGATGTCCTCTGTTGTTCGATTTTTTTCAGGGCAAAGTAGGTTGAACTTTTTGGGAGATGTGTTTGCGTTTGATTTTATACCTTAAGGTAACAGAGTGTAGTTTCAACCATGGATGCATATTATTATCAGTGTAGTTTCAATGTTGTTTAAGCAACAATTTTTCAGTCTATAGTTTACATCTTATATTATCAAAAATTCGTGATTTATTGATATTAAGCTATTTTCGAAATCTGTTTAGAATATTTTCAATACATTAGTAGTTAAAAATATACGATTTTTCAGGGCAAAGTAGGCGGAACTTTTAATAGAATTCCCTATTCCTGGCACATATCCCTTCGATAATATTCCTGCTGGGTAAAAACAAAATCATGATTTTGTTTGTGATGGCCATTTTCTCAGGTTTTTTGGAGATATTTGCGTGTTTCGACTGAAAATGAGCCCATTGTACTGGAAGCTGCGCCAGCAGATCTCGAGCGTCGGCGGTTCAAGCCGTTTCGGATACACATGCTTTGATACTACTTTTGTATTTTATTGCATAATGGTTTTTTTACTTATCATCAGATTCCAAATTCTACAACAAAATAGGTTGAACTTTTCAGTGAAACGTAATTCAAAATGTTTGGTAATATTCCTCTGGAGATACTTTTTGCTGGATACATCTAACCAATTTTTGGTAACTATTACTTAATTTTATAGTTGGAAGCAAATCATTTTTGGGGGACAAGCTAGGTCATCGCTTGTCTTCAGCTATGACGTATTTTGTAGACAATAGAAAGTTAGACATCTGGTTTTTACTTACAACAATTTTCGGTATATGACGTATTTTGTAGGCAATAGAATGTTTGACACCTGGTATATAAAAAATATTGTCGTTTACCAGGACAAAGTAGATTGAACTGGGACGTTGATTTTAGCAAATATTAGTCACGTTTGTGCAAAGGGCTAGTGTTTTATGGTTTTGAGCGAAATCAGTAGCATTTCTTGCCCCCTGTCGGACGTGTATCTAGTTGATTTTTGACACCTGGTTTTTTCTTGTCCCCTATCAGTTAACACACTCAAATATTAAAGTGTATGAAAAAGATATAAATCAGTATATTTTTTCTTACATTACTTTCTTCTCTAGCTCGGCATTTCGTTCTAGAACACACATACTTGCATTAACAGTCAGTTCTTATTTCAGCATTGTCCGAGGAATTTTATTGACGTGAAAAAAGCACCTTTCTCCACATTGTTGATGTTTAAACAGCTTGCATTTCTGCAGGCTACATAATATTCTCTAACAATAAAGTCGGTATTTTTATCCAGGCGCAAATAGGTTGGCGTATAGTTTTATTTGCATGTGTTTCGCTACATCAGAGAAAGCGCGAAAAAAGTCGGGGATATCCGTAGCTCGCTGTGCTGCAATGTAATATTATATCTCAAAGGTCACGGCTGCCGCGTGATTTCTCAGTATTCCAGACAAGTCACAGCAAAACTTTGCTGCATATTATAAACGCAAAAATAACTCGTAATAAAAAAAATGTTCTGGGCGTTGGTCTACCGGCAGAATAATTGTCGAGGTTGATGATTTAGTTGGGTGGAATCGCGACCATTTTTGTCCGCCCCCTGCTTGAAGGTCGCGGCTGGACACTCGAACCGTCGCCGCGGGCGGACGGTTTGATAATGACCTCGCGCTGGGGTCGTACCCCTCGGGCATCTTCTCGCGCTCGGGTCGTACCCCTCGGGCATCTTCGGCACCCCTCGGGCTAGCGCAGACCCTAGTCGGTGCGATCTGATTGGACGGGGGCGTGGGAGAAAGTCGGGGGTCTCGCGCAGTCGCGCCGGAGAAAGTTTGGTCACGTTTTTACCACGTTTTAGGCCCCATAAGAAATACATGGAGAAAGTGGGCTCGTAGCCCCATAGCCTATCTACTCGCATTATCGATTCATTCATGGACCCAGTAAAATCACAGTTTTCTTAACTGGCTACGTAAATAGCTATTAAAACAATGATTTCCTCAGCATTTCACATTTTCTATTAATTTTAGGCAAAATTGTTTATATTTTTCAATTGCCATATTACAAAGGCATGCATTTTCTTACTTATATAACTACAGGGTTTGTCATGTAGGGTCCACATTTCGGAAATGCGATATTTTCTATTCATTTCCGAAATAGATAGAGCTTAATGGTTGTTCATGGTGTGAAAGTTTCCAATAAAAAAAATTTACATTTGCTCTCCATTCCCGAATTGAACCTTGCAAATGTTATGAAACAGTATGAACACATTAAAATTAGAAAAAAAGTTTGAGCTAAAAATTCGCACTTTCGGGAACTCTAGAAATTAGACATTTGAAATCATGGAATGTCTTGATTTCATCACACAAAATCATGTCTCGCGATATACCCAATGCAAAAAATGTACACTTATTGTTTTCTTATTTCGTATTTTCATTCTCTAGACATTTAATATTGAATCATATTTACCAATATAAAATAATAATATCTATATGTATTTAAGCGACTCGCACTAAATCTCGTGAACTATAAAAATATTAAGGGAACCTAGAACCCGGCAAAATAAGAAAAACAATATAAACAGAACCCCTAAAACGCTCTCAAGATGCCCTATAGATGTAAATCAGAAATTAGCTAATATCTAAAAAAAAATTTGCTCTTGTAATCTTAAATTTGGTAAGTTGTTATGGAGAATATAGGGCTCGCAACGCCGTAAATGTGTGACACTCTTACTTGCACTAGTTGGTCATTTTTAGGGGGATAGGGTACAACTTTTATACCTATGAGGGAGGGTTCCAATCACAGCAATTTCGGCTTCATTTGCGGTAAGGGTCGAATTTTCCAGATCTAACTTCAATAGCATTTGTTCAAGTACCTACCACAGCAAACCTTAGAAACCCGCAGTAATTCCAATCCTTTTGTTTCCCACTTATACCGTAATGTTTATGAAAGAGTTTAATGAAGGCGCATTTTTTCCTTTTGAACGTAATCTCGCTCGTCGCGGAGCTAAAAAAAGACGAATGGAAATTTCTTTGCCAGATCCAATTGATAAATTAATCTTTCCTCAAAAAGGGCAGATAATAGATAAATCTAGAATATTGGTTTAAAGAACAGAATAAAACTGGTGTCCCATACCTAAATGATTTATCACAACAGAAATTCAGGCTGAAAATAGAAATTGGAAATGTCAGCGCTATTTTCTTTAACTACGGAGTCAAAGGAGTAACTGCACTTAAGCAGTGGGTTTGCCTTTTTATTATATTTTGTGGAAATTGTAGTCCTTACAAAGATCTGATTGGACAAGGAAACGCTTTGAGGTGTCCTTTCAAAAACAATAAATGATATCTCTTCAACTTGGTATGGATTGTCAGGTGCAAGATGCAATACACCAGTAGTCGGGGATCGTGGCACAATAAATGTTTTATTTGAAATTATCCAAATACTTAAAAAAATTATACTTTAAACAACTAAAAGCATGCTTTTATTGTTGACAAAAAGGTGATAAATTGATGTGATAAGATGCTTGATATTTCTTAACATTAAAGGAATTTATGTAAAAGCGTGAAGCGTCTTCTGCGGCATTATAGTTCTTATAAAGATTTAACCAGCACCAAATAGATTCCGTTTACACAGGGTGTTACTTCGATTAGTACATGAATTTTCATTGGCGGTAGGTTTTGAGCCCAAAAGCAGGCCTATGAAGTTCATTTTGAAAATTTTTGACTCCATACGCAAGATGGCCGTGAACAAGCCGCTCGAGTAAGATACTTAGAACCTAAAATTTTAGAGACTATTGAGGAAACTCCTGGAACGAGGACGAGAAAAGTGGCCGCTAGATTTCGCACATGACTGTTTTCAGCACATTCAAAGTTCAAAGTTTACATCCTTATCATGTACAAAAGTTCAGGCTCTCAAAGAGGAAGATTTGCCAAGCAGAGTAGAGTTTTGTGAATGGTGTAATCAAAAATGACTGCAAATGATATTTTTGGCACAAATGTATTATGCACAGACGAGGCCGCATTTACAGGAGAAGGAATTTGTAATGTCCATAATACTCATACCTCGGCAGGTGAAAATCCGCATGAAGAACGAGAAAGGCATTTTCGAGAAAGATTTTCTTTAAATGTTTGGATAGAAATTGTTAATGACAACCTTCTTGGATCACGTATTTTTCCAGGGCTGCTAAACGAATCTACCTGGACTCTCTGAAATCTCGAATTTTTGTTGGACGATTTGTCATTATATTTGATTAGGAATTTACGAGAAGGCTATAGCCAAATTTGGTACTGCAGTATGGACCTATATTGGTATGGTATACAGTGTGGCCCTTTTATCTTCTGGTCACCCTGTAAAAAGTTTATTGATAATTGTGCGATTTGACCAGTTTTTTTTTTTTAATTTTAGAGCTTGATAAATTGTAGAATTGAAAATACCGGGTTTGCAGCAAAAATATGTAATATACCTACTTCTCTCAAATAACCAAGCTTTCGTTCAATGTATTTGAACTTATTCAGAGATAAAAAATATCTAGGTATTCAATGTAAAAATTCAAATAAAATTGTTTAAAAAATTGTTTAAAAAATTCAAAAGTAACGATATGCAGCACACAGGTAGATATTAGATTAAAAAACCATATGGTTTCTTCATTTAACGAAAAACATTTCGTATACATTTCGAAAATGGAGTTACCATACAAGTTGTCCTTATAACGATAAGTAAAATATAATAATTATTATAAGAAGAATAGTAAAATAAGGGATAAAAGGAATATAAAATGTATAAAAACATTAAAAGACATCTTCAGATGTTATGTAAATAAATTAATTACAGCAATGGAAAACGATATCAAAAACAAAAAAAGGATATTGAGATATATTGAAAAAGTCATATGTTGCATATCTATAGACAAATGGATTTTTTAATAAAATGAATGCCAATTTTTTTAAGGTTATATCAGAAATATCAGATCGAAAGAAAGCTGGAATACGGTATACACGAAGTGTAGTACATTACTAGTAAACAACATTTTTTGTTTTGGTGTACCTAAACGTTATACTTAGTAGTTAATTTTTTCATTGATAAGATGTAGAAATAAATTGAGCAATTGAGCATAGATAATAATTGATATCAGTTTTTTTATTCATTGAACTATCTTCTTTATTAATTTCAATCGTTTCTAGAAAAAGTCTCTTATTTAAGTTGCAATCTTTTTTAAAAATGGTAAAAAAATAAAAAAGAAAGAAAAAAGGAAAAAGAACACGACCTAAATAAGAGACTTTCTAGAAATGATTGAAATTAATAAATAAGAGAGTTCAATGAATAAAAAGACTGATATTAATAATCTAAGCTCAATTTATTCTTACATCGTAAATGAAAAAAAAAACTACTATAACTTTTACAACAAAAACAAAAAAATGTTATTTTCTAAAATTTATTTGTGGCGCAAACAGATCCATTTAATTTTTAATTGGGTTTTTCGCCATCAAACTGATTGAAAGACAACTTTTTCAAGTTGCCTCGAAAATTCATAAATTCTTAACACTAAATGAACGAAACTTTAAACGTGTAACTCAAAAAATAACTTCAACAAATTTGTTTTCTGAGCTTTCGGAGGATAAATCTTCCTCCTTTCTCAAAGATCATGTCACGTCAAAGTGACATTAATCATTAATTAATTAATTAATTAATAATAATAATAATTAACATTAATCTGTCACTTCACTTTGACGTGACATGATCTTTGAGAAAGGAGGAAGATTTATCCTCCGAAAGCTCAGAAAACAAATTTGTTGAAGTTATTTTTTGAGTTACACGTTTAAAGTTTCGTTCATTTAGTGTTAAGAATTTATGAATTTTCGAGGCAACTTGAAAAAGTTGTCTTTCAATCAGTTTGGTGGCGAAAAACCCAATTAAAAATTAAAAAAATGTTTACTAATAATGTACTACACATTGAATATACCCTATCCCAGTTGTTTCTTTCGATCCAATTTTCCTAAAGATATGCAACATGATTTTTTCAATAAATCTCAATATTTTTAACATCGTTGTCCTTTGCTATAAATAATTTATTTACAAGACATCTGAAAATATCAAAGTCTTTTAACGTTTTTATACATTTTATACTCCTTTTATCACTGATTTTACTGTTAGTTTTATAATAATAATTATATTTTACTTATACTTATAAGGACTACTTGTATGGTAACTCTATTTTCGTGTATATGAAATAGTTTTCGTTAAATTAAGAAATCGTATGTTTTTCTAACATAATATGTACCTATGTGCTGCATATCGTTACATTTGGATTTTTTTAAACCTGGAAATTAATACTTCAATCTAATATTAAGTGTCTTTTAACAATTTTATTTGAATTTTTACATTGAATATATATCGTCGCTTGGATGCAGAAGTAGCCTATGTCCATTTTTGGCTAATTTGATATTTTAAGTCCATTTGGAAGTAAAAGCACTGTTATATTGGATGCAGAAGTATCGTAAGTCCATCTTTACAACTAGCGCTCATATCGGTCAAATCTTGAACTAGCCTATGTTCAGTCGCGCTATTAGCTTTATTGCAGAATCAGTCTATCTACGAGCGCCGCAGCGAACGCATTGGATCTCCATCGGTTCGGCGGACATAGACTAGTTCTGCATAAGTTTACCGTGGACATAGAATAGTAGCTTGAGGACATAGGCTTATTCGCGATTAGTGCTAACTTTTGCTCGATAAGAATTATTATTTTGTTGAAGCAAAAATTATTGGAGATGAACTCAAGAAGTGCAAAGATACTTAAGTTGCTTGAAGTAAACAAAAACCAATGCATAGGTAAGACAAAAATTTATTGTTCGTGTTTTTTTTATTTATTTTTTATTTTTACTTTATTATTTAAAATAATGGCTTCTTACGCAGTGTCGTTGTTATTTATTTAAGCGTCACCGTCAACCTAATATTATAATGTGTAGGCCTAAAGTTTATTTCTCAATGTTTTAGATAATAATAATTGTTATGGCAACAAACATTATTGTTGTTTCAGATAAAATTTCAACTTCAGAGGTCAATGATGATGTGGTACCTCCAAAACATGCTGTTATTTTAATGGATTCTGCTAGTTTAGAACAAGGTAAAACCGAGTATTTGCTGATTTATTTTATTTCTTTTTATTTTTTTATTATTTTTATTTTTTATTTTATTTTTTAAAATGACGGCTTCTAATGCATATTTTATTCAAGCGTTATTGTTAACATAATATTATAGATAGTGTGTAGATCATTTTTTTTTTTTCAATGAAGATATTTTAGATAATTGTTAATGGCAACAAAAATTATTGTTGTTTCAGATAAAATTTCAACTTCAGCTGTCAATAATGGTGTGATATCTGCTGTTAAGTTAATGAATTCTGCCAATTTACAACCACCTCCTGAGCTACAATTGAAGGAAACTTTAACATACTTTAATTCCAGTTCATTTGATCAGACATCAACAAAAATATTCCGAGAAATATTTTTCAGCGAACCAAACAACACTGAAGAATCTAATAGTTTCAAGTCTAGTGTATATCGCAAAGCATCGCCAAAAAATCTCTTCGACCAATCTTGTGGTTCCAAAACTATCAGATCTGACAAATCGGTTAATACGAATTTATTGGAAAATGATTTGTACATGTCATCCTCTGAGTCTGATCCTTATGCTTCTGATAACGATGAAAATGATCCTGAATTTATTTTGTCAGATCAAGAACCTGATCAAGAAGAAGTCTCAACAAGAAAGTCACGCAAAAGAAAAAGAAATCCGATTGCCTGGAGAAGAAATGTAATAAAGGCATCTCGAAATAGCGGCAAGGCATATAAAACCTGGAAAGATAAACTTCAACCATCCCGTAAAATAAAAGATCCATGTAATTGTAGAATGAAATGTAACGAGAAGATTTCTGCAAATGAAAGACAATCGATATTTGATCATTATTGGAACCTTGGAGACATCAACAGGCAGCGAGATTTCATTTCAAAATTAGTTCAAAGAAAAAATAAAGAAAGAACAAGAATTAAAAGAAAGAATATAAATATTGCCCCAGAGAAAAATGAAGAATCGCCTTCTCCAGACCAACAGAGTAGAAGAACGTTCACATATGATTATTCTTTCATAAAAGATAAAATGAAAGTACCTGTTTGTAAGATTTTCTTTTTAAATACTCTATGTATAAGTGCCCAGGTTGTTAAAACTGTGTTTAATAAAATTGGTTCCACTGGTGTGGTTTCCGAAGATAGAAGAGGAAAGGCATGCAAAAACTCGTTACTTAATGAATCTGTCAAAAAATCAGTTCGAGAACATATAAATTCATTTCAGACAGTTGAAAGTCATTATTGTAGAAAAAATACATCGCGCTTGTATTTACCTGCATCTCTTAATATTTCTAAAATGTATTCTTTATATCAGGAATACTGTTCCGACAGGAATATTACTGAAGTAGCAACTGAAAGTATATACAGGGATGTGTTCAACTCAGATTTTAATATGTCATTCTTTCGGCCAAAAAAAGACTTGTGCGATATTTGCCACGGATACGAACAATCGTCTGCTGAAGAGAAATTAGCAGTTGAAGAAACGTATCAACTGCATTTGAAAAACAAGAATTTAGCCAGAGAACTCAAAGATGCAGAAAAAAAAAGAGCTGAGGAAAATCGACATATTTGTTGTGCAGTTTTCGATTTACAACAAATACTTCCGGTCCCAAAGTCGGAAGTTGGATTAGCGTATTATAAGCTAAAATTATCAACTTATAACTTTACTATTTTCAATCTGGGTAATAAGGAATGCTATTGTTATATGTGGTACGAGACAATTGCCAAGAGAGGTTCTTGTGAAATTGGCAGTTGCCTTTTGAATTTTATAAAGCGTAATATTGAACAAGGCGTGAATGAGTTTTCATTTTTTTCTGACAATTGTGCCGGACAAAATAGAAATAAATACTTATTTTCGCTATACAATTACATTTCTCAATTATATAAGGTAACAATATGTCATAGCTTTCTGGAACGAGGGCATACACAAAATGAGGGAGACAGTATTCATAGTGTGATAGAAAGAGCATCCCGTAATATCCCAGTCTATTCTCCTGATCAATGGTACACAGTTGTCAGAACTGCAAAGAAGAACAACCCGTATAATGTCGTTGAACTGGAGCAAGAAAATATATTTGATTTGAAAGATCTTCAAGGAAAAACATCCATCAATTGGGACAAGGATGAAAATAATGAGAAAGTTTACTGGAACAAATTAAGAATTCTACAAACCCGGCCAGACTATCCAAATATGTGTTTGTTTAAATACAATTTTGAAGATACTGAATTTAAAAAAATTAATCTGACCAAAAAGGGTAGAAAGACAATCCAAATTAACATAGAAGATATTGAACTGAAGCCAAACTATACTGGAAAAATTCCATTAGCGAAAAAGAAATACGACCATCTGCAATTTCTTTGCCAGAAGAAAGTTATTTCATGTCAGTATCATGACTTTTTTAAAAACTTACCTTATGACGAAAAAAGAGCAGCCCAGGATTCAGATAGTGATGCTTAATCATACATAATTGTTTACTTTTAGTTCTTAAGTTTAAGTTAAATTTGTTCGATTTATTTCCTATTTCGTTCCATTTGTTCGATTTTTTAACACTAATAATATTTTTTGTCTTCTTTATCTTAAAAAACACGGCCCACTTGTTATTTCACTCTTATTTTAAAAGCATAAAAGCTGCAATACATTATTTATGAGCAAGTACACTGTTTTTTTTAAAGAATTTATACCTATACCTACTACGTGATTAGATTATTAATATTATGGATTAATCAGAACTAGTCTAAGTACTTTTATGAAAGTATATTCTATGTCCAAATTTGGACATAGGCTACATCAGTTGAGATTTTACTATTCTATGTCCGTTTTTTTTTCAGAACGTGGTTTTTATCGTGAAAGCATAAACTATAGGGAAAGTAACTCATTCAACATTGTCATACAATTTTCTGATAAAAGGATTTTATAATATTTAGGGAAACAAAAAAAAAAATGCTCTCCTGTAAAATTAACATTTTGTGACTTAGGCTACTTCTGCATCCAAGCGACGATATTTTTTAGCATACATATTTTTTAGCAATACAAGACATTAATGAGCTTGATAAACTTCAGTTTTTGAGTAAAAATTTCCTTTTTTATACAAGATCCAAGGCCTACTATGAAAATTTCATGCCAGTTTCTTTATATAGGAGCAAAATTTTAATAAGTTGCATTAGCAATTGATTTAGAAAAAAATCTGTGCACGCCACTGGATTCTGCATAATTTAAAACGGACCTGTACCAAATTTTCCAAAAAATTTCAAGTAATAAAAGTCACTTAATATTATTCTTCTCTCGACAAAAAAATGCATTTTCACTTAACATAATGTTAAGTCAAAAAATATTAAATAATATTAATAACAAACTATGTTATGTCAAAGAAAAGTTTATTATTAGCAATAAGAGTAGTACAGGGAGTCGCAGAGTTGGCGACTCAGGGCAGGTTCTAAACAACAGAAAAACAAAAAAATTAAAACGTGGCTCTTAATATGATAGGTCTATTTTACACAAAAAAATATTTTGGGAATTTTGGAAGTAGGAGTCATCTATATTTTTTCCAGAAACATACCAGATTTTTTTTCATATTTGCAAAGCCTATATTCATGTTAAAGAAAAGAGTCTCTATATGTTTTCGTTTAAAATCTACAATCAAATAGTATGTTCTGAAATAATCATATACATATTAATATACTATATAAACAACAATAGACGTATTTGTTTATAATTTATTAACACTTGGGTTGGGTGTTTTATAGTATAACAATGATGACGTTGATACGCAACTAATAATCATGGCTCCTGTTGTCAACCCGGACATTTTTATAAGTATGTGTTAACTACAAAACGTTATAATATACGATCTACATATTGCGTAGAATATAATTACATTCTAGTGGAAGTTTAGTAAATTTGATCGGATCTTAATTATGTCGAGGCGGACCCAAAACTTTACGATGTCAGGTCATGCTTGATTTAAACGCTCACTTCCAACTCTAGGTGACCCCTATTCATTCATAAATTTGAACGGCGCGGCGTCGCTACAGCTTTTAAAGGTTAGGCGTCTTTTATTATTGACGTTTACAGATCGGTTTAACTTTTCGGGTTTAAAAGTTCTTTTTTGTTGAGATTTAGATAGATTTATACTAGTTAGAATAAAAAATGGTTCGGACATGTACAGGGTGTCCAGATTTGGTTGTAAATGCGGGGTATCTCGGTTATTTTTAGAGCCTAATATAGATAATAACTACATAGTGTTATATATTTTTGTAAAGCTTACGACAATCTGAATATAACTAGTAGAAAATATACAGGGTGTTTTATTTAAAGAAACCTAAGTTTGGTCCATATATCGAACACTATCAACTTTAGTAAAAAACTTAATACGGCACTGAATGCTACGTGAAAATGTCTATAAGATACAGTTTTTAATTTCAATATCATTAACCGTTCCCAAGATACGAAATATTCCCCAAAAGTGCAAATTTTCAATTTCGCCCTGTATCTTAAAAACGAAGATGGCTATGAAAAATCTGTTTACGGTATCTTTCGAAAACCGCAACTCCCTATCTCTTGAAATAACCGAGATACCCTGCATTTACAACCAAATCTGGACACCCTGTACAGTGTGTCGGAAAATTGACTGTTTAAAGCCAAATATTATACATTTCACAGGTAACTTTGGATTTCTCTATAATGTCACTTGCCGGCCACCATGTTCTGTCCAAAACCTATTGACTTTGCTTCCTCACCCCCCTTGCCATAATAATGTTGGCGTGAAATATTTGTTAATTTGTGATTGAATTGCTACGTCTATTGTTTTTTGGAAATAACTGTAAAAATCAAGTTAGCCGTTAGCCGAGGCTTGATCAAGTGTTCCATGGAACACAGTGACTGTAGGAACAGTTTTATAATTATTATTGTAGCTGTCACTTGAAGTTACCAAGCGTGTTCACATGCAGCCACATTCACCTGCAACCACAATAAATATGACTTAACATAGCGCGGCATTGCAACACATTCCACGAATGTGTCAATTGGACTTAACCGAGTATGCATCTAAGACACACCTTGACTTAACCTAGTTCAAAATGTGATATTTTTGTAATGGCACAAGGTAGACCAAAACATTTTAAAGGTATACCCTAATATACAGTGTGTCCCGGATAAGAATGAACAGCATGGGGATATTGCAAACGGTGAGAGATAGAACCACGGTTAAATAGGAAAAAGTTGTGCAATTTTGAGGTCAATAAAATGGCATAAACGGATTTCTAATATATTTTTTCGTTTTTGAGTTATTTTGAAAAAAGTAAAATATTACGTTTTCGATTTTATTTTTTTCTGAAGACAGAAAAAAACACTTTCTTATGGCACTTTTTAACGGGCTTTAAGATGGCGTTTCTAGATTTGTTCTACAACGTTTCGTTTTTGAGAAACCATCTTCAACTTTATTTTTTTAAATACGGACCCGGATTTTTTTGCAGATTTTGAAAGCACTTTTCATTGCAAATACCATGATGTATGACACGAAATAGTTTTAAAATGTTGTAGCAGAGCTGATTCCATGCATGGGAGAAATATTATTGCAAAATTGGAACGCCGGCAATATTTGTTTCCTGAAATAGAAAGAAGTGTTCATCGCCTACAGTATATTTACTTCCTAGATGAGACCGGAATCGCGGTTTCAGCTAGCCGGGCCGTCGCCGTCAGTCGAAACGCCATAAGCAAGACTTGTCCTGACGTCACTCTATAGTAGGTATCAAGTATCACAAAGTATTAGGTCGTTTGCAGATGATTTGTCTCAGCCAGGATGCTTGGTGATGTCTCATAGTGTGATTACGTATGTTTCGGCCACAGATCCAACACGTAGCACGCGCAGAGCGGCTTGTTTATGTTTATTTCGTCGTCGGGAAAAATAGACTGTGGTAACTGTCTAGATCAAGAAGGACGTCGGTTTGGATCTACACCCCCGATCACAGGAAACCTACTACTCCACAGAAGTCTGGTTCAATTTAATATTTTAGAGCACACGAAAGGCTTCGAAAAGCGGGCTTCTTTCCACGTATGCAACCGCATATTCGAATGTTACTCTCTAAGAGATGGCGCGACAATCAGGTCAAGTTTAGACACCGACGGCCAGGTGTTGGCACCTTGTTGCCGGAATGTGCATCTTTTCCCTGGAGCGAAGGATAATTCTGTATACACGCGCCATCGAGAAGCCTATTTATTTGAAAAATGAATTGACAAGTTTTGTATTAATTTAGGATTCTTTGAAGTTATCCTATGATGTCGGATTCTACAAAGAAGACTCTGATAGCGCTGATGAGTCGATATGTCGAACATGCTTGCTTGTAAGTATTTTTTACAAAGACATTAAAAATACATCATACTATATATTTTTATTTTTTCAGATATGTTTTGACTTTACCAGTATCTCAGGCATGTAAGCGATCATTTTCTATTCTAAAATATATAAAACGACAGACTAGAATCATTCGTTTTAATGCACGCAGAGAGGGAAATAGTCGACAAAATTGCAAACGATACCGTAATAGGTTTATTGGCCAAATCAAGTCCTTTACTTAAATCCAAATTATTGTATTGATTTTATTAGTAGTTTTTCTATTTTTTTACCAAAGAGTTGTTATTTTTTAGGATATTTTTATATTTTTATTTTTTATTATTCTTGTTTTTATGCATAGTTCCTTTTTTGTGTTTTTTTGTACCAAAGAGTTTTTTGTTTTTGTTAATAAAACGTGAGAAAAATATGTTACAATGTTATTCTAAGGGAGGGACGGTAAAGAAAATATTTATTAAGAAATGGGCCCTCGCCAAATTCTTCCCGGTAGGCCTTTTGGGTGTTTCAGGCTTTCCATGAATTTAAGTATTTTTCTTTCCGTAGAATGAGATGATTTGGAAATAATTTTGATGTCACTAAACAAGATTGGATGGCCTGTGTCCAAGTGATGTTCAGATAGTGCAAATCCAGTAAGGTATTCGATGCACTCCACTTGAACTTAATGGTGTCTTATTTGACGGGTCTGTACTTTTTTAAAAATTTTGGGAGGGCAGGAAGTCGGGTTATAACGTTATATCGTTTTAGTAATTTAGAAGTTTGATCTGTAATGTTGCGATATGAACGTATGTGTATGTGTCAAAGTTGAGTAAAATAGGAAATTTAAAGACATTTGGCGAGTCAAATGTGCCATGGAATCCCTTCAAAACAGTTGAATGGTCAACAGGACCACTCAAAATGTTGGTGTGAAAAGATTTACTACAAAAATATACAGGGTATTTTGCTCTGGAATCATAGAAAAAATATTAATAAACAAAAAAGTAATTCATTTCTTTACAAAATACCAACCAACAAATAAAAATAATTTAAATTATTGGACCTTTCTCAACAAAGTCACTGTCTAAGATGATAAATTTTCTGTGCGTTTCCTGTTGTGGCACACCAGCCACCTTAATTGATATGGACTTACTGACTGGCATGCTTCTGTATTTTTTAGATATAGTTCGTTTATAGTGTGCGGAGCGGTTTTGATATAGGGGAGAGTAGTACACAATGAAACATAGTACACAATGTAACATTGGCACCCATTTATTCAAATTTCGCGCCACATGGTCTTGAGCACGTCCCTGCGGTCATTTGCAGTTGTTGTTCCAGCCAGTGTAGTTTGGTGGTGAAGCAGGTACTACTCTGTGAGTTAAGAGTCAAAAAAACAGTTTTTTGTAGTGAAAAGTTTTTTTGACCGGCATATTATAATAAATACGATATTTTTGCACGTTTATTTAAAAAATTTAAACTCTTATATTTGAGATTAGATATAAGTTGGTAACATAACCTATGAATTTTGTTTCTGTACAACAGAGGTTTATGCGTCTTTTATATTTCTTTCAAAATAATGTAAAGTGGTACCTACACATTTAAACAAGTATATGTAGTACACGAAACAGTGTCATTGTGTACCACCACTATTAGTCTATCGCAATTTGTGTTCTAAACAATAAAATAGGTACATCAATACCAATGTTTATTTAGGTATAATGAAATATTTAATTTGCATGTGATCTAATAAAAATATTCTTACCTACTTTAGATTCACCAATCACCATGGTCCGACAGAAGGCAAAATTTACCTCTGAAACCATGGCAACTGCTCTATCAGAAGTACGAAATAGAAGCACGTCTTTAAGGCAAGCCGCAGATATTTACAATAGTAGGTAACCCGCCAGTTGGGAGGACCCCCTCCACTTTCCGCCTTGCACGCTTTGACGCACGGATTGACGTTTTGGCGCACGGATTGACGTTTTGACGTTTTGACGCACGTTTTGACGTTTTGACGCACGCTTTGATGCACGGATTGACGTTTTGATGCACGCTTGAAGTGGGCAGGGCTTAGGAGGAAAATAGAGGGGGTCCTCCCAAGTGGCGGGTTACCAACTTACAATGTTAGCTTTACGACCCTGAGAAGGTATGTTTTGAACCAAATAAAAGACCCAAATGCAATAATGGGGCCAAACTATGCTGTCCGATCTGTTTTTTCACAAGCCCAAGAGGAGTCATTATGTAAATATATAAAAACATGTAGTGAAATGGCATATGGCCACAACACGATAAAAGTACGACAATTGGCGTATGAAATGGCTTCAAGCAACCATATTGAATGTCTCAGTAGTTGGAAAAAAATCTGCGAGCAAAGATTGGGTGAGAGCATTCATAAAAAGGTCTGCATGCTTAAGTGTTAGAAAGCCTGAACCGGTCTCGCTCTCTCGCCTGACATCGTTCAACAAACATAATGTCGGTCTCTTTTTCTCACATTTGGAAGAAGTTTATAACAAATATCCATCGGTTGTTGAAGAAATTATAATCTATAATTTAGATGAAACTAGTACCACGACAGTCCAACAACCACAAAAAGTTGTCGCTCAAAAAGGAATAAAACAACTAAACCAATGCTCAAGCGCTGAAAGCGGAACCCTGGCAACAACAGTGGCAATTATTCGTGCCTGCAATCGTCTTTCCTCACAAAATTTTTAAACAAATAATGTTACATGGAGCCCCACCAGTAACTTTAGGACTTGCCAATCCAAGTGGTTGGATGACGGCCGATTTGTTCCTAGATATACTTAAGCATTTTACAAAATACTCAAATACAACCCTGGACAAACCATCCCTCTTAATATACGATAACCACGAATCACACATTTCTTTGGAAATAGCAGAAATCGCGAAATCGTCTGGTGTAATAATTGTGACATTGCCACCTCATTGCAGTAACAAGTTACAACCACAGCTTTTATAGTGCTTCTATAGACGCATGGTTTGTAAATCACCCTGGTGTCTCCATGAATATATATCAAATCGCTGAGTGCGTCGGATTTGCACATTGTAAGGCAATGAATCCAGGAAATAAAATTTCTGCATTCGAAAGTACGGGAATATATCCGTTAAACAAACATATTTTTTCAGATGTTGAGACTACGTGTCATCCTCGGTGACCGACAGAAATAAAGAAATCGAAAATAATGGAAAAATCAGGATTAATTGTTATCACTGATGTAGATAATGCGGATAATGCAAATACTTCTAACGCTTCAAGTCCAACTGAGCCGCAACCAGGAACTTCTGCTATGCTGGATCAGATGTAAGTAACCCGTTTTCAAGATCCTGATCAACTGTCAGGACAAATAATTAACTGTTCTGTAGAACCAAATGAATGTAGTGCATTTCCAAATCTGCCTGATGTGACTGTCACCAAAACTGATCCTTTTCATACTCCACTAGAGTTTGCTGGTTTACCAAAAGCAGCACCTTGAAAAAATTCTCAAAAAAATAGAAAATCAAAAAAGAGTATTATTCTTACGAGCACGCCTGAACTAAAGGAACTATCGCATAAGACTACAGAAAACAAAAGAACTGGAGCCAAAATATCTAAGACAACTAAGCGAAACCTATCTGAATTATTCAATAATGATATCAAGAACAAGAGTAACAAGAAACCAGGGAAATATAAATATCTCTCAGATACTGACTCAGACTCTATCGAGCTGGAACTACAGGATTCGTCAGATGACGAAAATTATTTGGAATTTTAATCCAGAAAATGAAAATAATGATGACCATATGCTTTTAAATGATCTTACAAAACTTCACAAAGTTTCGTTTAATTTAGTCCGATTTCCTGGAAAGGTGCATTATGTTGCAAAAATATTGGAAACAAGTTCTGACGAATGTCAAGTCTCATACCTTAGAAAAGCTAACAAGGTAGCTGGTAGTTTTTATTTTCCTGATGCCAGCAATATCGCTGTGGCATTAAAGTCCGATATCGTTATGCTACTGCCTGAACCAATTTGCACAGCAAATAAGACTATCAGCCTACTATAAATTTGGCATAAACTTTAATAACATTATTGTACGTTAGAAGATTAAAGATTTGTTATTTAAAATTACTTTTGTTTATGTTCTCTTGTTATATCAGAAAGTATATTTTATGTTAATGTTTAATTTTTTACAGTTTATTACTATTCATACTTTCAATGAATACGAAATAATGTATCTTTATTTGTGTTATCAAGGTTATGTTGTGTGTTATTAGTGATATAAATATACTGTTTCATTGTGTTCTAACAGCTGTTCTATTGTGTACCATAGGTGGTACACAATGGTTGTGTTTAACGCAACATTATTTTGCTAGCGCTAGCTAGCGCTTTTGTGCTAACATGCGTTAAACGTACACGGCTAACTTAGCGCTAACAGTTAGCAGTTTGCGCTTTCGGTTAGCGCTAAGTAGGGCTAGCAGGCTAGATCTGGCGGTTTTTAGGTTATTTTTAACTAAGTATCAATAAACCTTACAACCACGGATTACCCATCTCTTTAAATTACAACTTAGAATTTACAACCACAGATTAAATATTATATAATAGTGGTATTCTTTCGTATTAAGATACCTACCTATACTGATCCGGTGAGATGTGAGACAGCTTGAACTTTCAGTAGAATTTTAGATTGTTATAACAAAATTGTAGGTTATGTTGCTCAAAATCAAAAATTGGTCGTTTAACGATACATGTTAGCACTAGTTAGCGCTATGTAAAGCGCTAGCTAGCACTAACTGATTTATTTGTTGCGTTAAACACAACCATTGAAACGAATATCGAGATTTTAAAAATACATGTCAATTTTTTGCTTCAATTATTTTGTGTTTAATTTTTCCTTATTCATTTGTTAGTTATTAGTGTGAAATATTTACATAATTTTTAACATTTTAAAATTTTCTTAAAAAATTAAAACAAAAAAATTGACTCATTGTGTACTACTCTCATACACGATTTTTTACCCGTATAAAGTTAAAAAAATTCAGTAATTTGAGATGGCATAGATAAGAACACTCTGTATACTTTGTATTGAACCTTAGCACACCAACACCTTGAGTGGTCCTATTGACCATTCAACTGTTTTGAGGGGATTCCATGGCACACTTGACTTGGCAGATGCCTTTAAAATTCCTAATTTGCTCAACTTTGACACCCTGCAGAATTGAACTCCCTGTAGGTATATTTTTTATTCGAATTTTGTATGTAAGGGTTTTGGGGTGTTCTGATTAACGCTGTGGTCAGATTTTAAATAAGAATGGTTTACGTGAAAATCGTGGGTATAAAAAAACGCGGACGGCCCTGGATTTGCATTTTGAAATTGGCAGAAAGGTCAATAGAAGCGGTTTTTAAAGGCCTTTCAAACAAAAAAAAGTTTAGGCGATTATCTCCAAAAATGAAGATTTTACGGATTTGTACAGTTTTAAAGTTGGACACAAATTAAACACCAAACATTAAAATTTGTAAATGCCCTTGGAGTTATTTGTAGAGGTTGTAACCAGTTAAGTTGCGGAAGTCTCAGAAAATGCTAGGATTGCTGACAAGTGGAATTAGTGCCGCCTTAGCGAGTCGAGGGTGTAATGAAAATTATTAAAATCAAATATGCACCTCAAACAAATCGGTGCTTTATACGAACACAGATTACGATATAAATAGGTACCTGTACGTATTAGGGTTACTAGTTCATTGAGAAACCATAAAAAATGCCAATCCGCGACTCGCAATCTCCGGCGTCGCCACGGACACTGACCCACGGGTCGAGACGCGTGACCAACCCCTACTACGCCACTGGCCCGCCACGCTCCACGCTCTCACGCTACCTGTAGTGCAAATAGTATGTTTTTGGAGTGAAGGAACGTGTAGTGTTCCTCAGTGACGGTCAGACTCGGGCAGTGTTCACGCGCCCACATCGCATCGATCGCATCACCTCTCTTAGCGCGCCCTGAAAAATGTGTCCGGCCCTTCGTGAACGCATGCCGCCGCGTTGCCAGCGTTTGCACAGCCGCCCGCGTTCCCGCCTCCCCGACGCACAGCTATCTAGGCGAAATCTCAACAATAGAAGGATAATGAAATTCGCGGCGTTTCTGTTTTCGTTTTTCGCCGTTAGCCTTGATGTCGTGCCAGCTTGTTACGTTTTTCCTAAGGGTAAGAATAACACTTATTCACTTAATACTGCCAACACACATATGTCGCGGAAGGTTTGGCCTCGCGTTTTTAACGGAAGTGTTTCGTAGTTTCATATAAAGTAAGGCATCTTTTTAAAAGGATTCAAAACTTTTAAGATAACGGATATACAAGAATTATATTTGCTAATAAAGAACCCCTCATTTACTTTGTTGCTCTTACCATTTGGGTAAGGCGCTTAGTCGAGTGCACAGTTACTGCTGTGTGATATTCCTTATGTTTCATTAACTAACTTACTGTGTGATTTAATTAAGAAACTACGAGGGCTACAGTTTACGTGTTATTAGTTTAAGAAGGATGTCATTTTCTGCACACAAATATCATGTCCACAAATTCTTAATAATTTAATCACAAATTAGTTAACTTTTGGAAGGATTAACATACATCACTGCCCCCGACTAAGTCCCTTGACTAAGTGATAAGAGCAACACAACAAAGTAAATAAACGGCTTTTAATTTAGAATTTAGAATACTTTAAAATATCCGTTACATGGGTATCAAATCTTGAATACCTATATTTGGAAATGTTAATATATACAGTAACCGACCGAAGGTACGCACCATATGTTTTTTATTTTACATTTATCAGAAAATTGTATCCTTTATAAAAGTTTGTGCATTCCTGCGAACTCAAATTGCAATTTTCAAAATTTAAATATCTCATTCCGTATGCGGGGGGGGGGGGGGAGTTTCGAAAATACGAAAAAGGCTGAAGAGTAAAGCAACCGTGTTTTTAATAAGATGATAAAATTTCACGACCCCAAAAAATAGTCCCATGCAGCCGTGTTTTTAATTTTGGAGAAAACGTGTATTATGAAAACTTGTTTAGAATTAAAGGGTATAAGTCCAAAAATGAAGTTTCTATTCCATAAAGCATCTTTTCAGCTTTTATTATTATTTATCCCGTATAGAAAATAAAACCACTTTATTTAATATGCCGGTTCCGTTTCAGAGAGGATTTATCATTTATAAACGTGAGTTTATTTTGCAGTGGCCATAACTACTGCTCAAGTAAATTAATTGTTATGGCACTCACATTTATAAATGATAAATTTTCTCTGAAACAGAACTGGCTATTAAATAAAGTGGTTTTATTTTCTACACGGGGTAAATCACGAAAAATGCCGAAAGACTAATACATGTTTCTTCTGAAAAAAAAAAATAAGGGTAAATTTCTCTTGAGCTTTTTTTCATATTTTCGAACCTCCCTCGTATACGAAATGAGACATTCAAATTTTGAAAACTACGTTTTGAGTTTGCAGGAATGCTCAAATTTTTTTGAAAAATAAAATGTTCTGATAAATGTGAAATAAAAAAAAATCCTATATGTTGCGTACTTTCTGTCGGATACAGTATACATTTGATTAAACGTCTGCGAAATATGTCTCATCATTTGTGTAAATGAAAACTAGCAATTAGGATACCTAATTACTTTCGAAACAAATTCTACTGTTTTCTTCCTGGTAGTTATAGAATGAAACATACTGGGTTTTCTACCAATGTGCATCCTATTATGTGAAGAAAATTTCTGTTTTTATTTTCTTTCCTTGTACAACCTACGTTTCGGCAATTTATGCCATCTTCAGGTACATATTAAATTTGATTGTCAATTTTTTTTAATTTATACAAACATACATTCTAAGGTAAAAGGTAAGACATACATGTTAAGATTAATCTACAAATTACTCACATTTGGGAAGCACAAGAATTTCTGGAAAATTTTGTTAGAAAATACAGTTTTCTCTCGTCAACTGCAATATGGACGCATAACTCATTAAAGTAAAACAAAATCAAAAGGTTAATTGACAAACATGCGGTGGAGGATGGAATTTTGCAGTATAAAGTTTTTTACAAAGATGTTTTATAAGAGGCTACATGGTATCAAATGGTCCGAAGTGTAGTTCAGGTACGCTGCGCGTTCAAATATTTTATCAATGTTTTCTATAAAAGATATGTTGACAGTCGCATCCTTTGTATAGAGAGAAATTAAATAATAATCCACAATTGAAAATAAAACTGATAAATATTCAAATTTTTAGGTATCACTATTAGATATAATAACAAGGGTAACATCATTAAAAATTGGTATAATAAAAATATTTGGTCCAAAACATACTTGAATTTTGAATCAAACGTACCTAATTCTTATAAAAAAAAGTGTAATTAACTGTCTCACAGATCGTGCCATTATCTAAAAATTTAAATAAAATCAAACACGTACTTTCAAAAATAGTTATCGTAACAACTTTACTAACTAACTAACTAACCTTGTAACAACTAAACAAGGTACTGTAAAAATATGTATAGTATTTTCCTTTAAGAGATTTCGACAATCGAACTTAAGTCAATTATGCTGAATTTGAAATGGCCGGTATTTAATTAGCCGCAATTTAAGCACATCTGTAGCCAAACTGTATTACGACGAGATTACCTGAGCACTATGCCACATGTTACAGAATGAGACCATAAGACGGTAGAATCAAGAAACATTTTCAGGGAATATATATTCTGATTAAAATGTAATTCTATAATTCCTAAGGTGCGCTGTGATGTAATAAAAATAAATCTTCGGGGAATCTTCAGGGTGGGATTTGCCTGGACGTATTTACGATGCTGGGTCGCGCTTATCTTGACTCGAGGTTACGCTGGCCATTTTTCATTTTAGTTTGGCATTGAACTGTTTTAAATGGAACATTATACAGGGTGGAGACTTTAACTGGAATAAATTCGGTAGCGAGGAGCTGAGAAAATTTTCAAAAAATTCGCAAAACACGTCAACGTTTTAATGTATTTAACCACATTTTCCAAGCAATATGAAAAATATAGCCCTTCAGGGGGAGCTGAAACCACCCTGAACTTTTTTTTTCAAATGCAACCCTACGGCTTGTGACCTCTCATTGGAAAGGTGACGGAAAGGCGAATCCAGCGCACTAATCACATTAATTTTTTGAGAAGGTTGCAAAAAAATTAAATATTTTAAATAATTAAATAATTAAAATGTGTAACACCACGCGCTAGTGTTTAGTGCAGTGCTCTAGTGCGCGCGGTACGAAACTTTTTCATCATAGTGTAATTATAATTTAGTTAAGGCACTTTACTTGAGTAACACCCAATAGCTGGAAATCCCAACTATTTTGGAATTCCCCAGAATCGATCACTTTTACAACCCTTAAACGATATAAATTCAGACCCTGCCGCCCGGTACGCATTTTCATATGTTACCGACAAAAAAAAGCGCTCGGCTTGCCGAACACCTCTGCATAAGTTACAGACGTATTTATTCGTTTTCGTCTGTAACATAGAATAATAGCGTAACCCACATAGGAGACAAGTATAGATAACTGGGTTTGATGGCGGGAAGAAGTTTATAGTAAAGTTAAGATTGTTAAGAGGTAGAAAAACGGGTCATAAATATTTTTTTTTGGATATCGGGTCATTTTTATTTTTTTATTGTAAAATAAATATACCTACACTCTAACATAAGCAACCGGAGTGATACGCAGGTATTCATCATTTTTTTCTTTTGTTATCACCCAATCCTATATTTTTGTCCACACATACACTTAAGTTATGAGGTGTCTGACACCATATTCGAATTCCTCTGAAAATTCTAGACAAGCTTAGTTTTTGAACCATCATTATCTTTAAAATTACCGAGAAACACCTTTTTAACGACGCCCTGTAGGTATATTAAGTCTGACGTCATATTAGGATTCCTAGGAAAATTCTACCCAACTTTAATTTTTGAATATTAAGTTTATTTTTAAAATTACCCAGAAACACTTTTTAACAACGCTCTGTACACCTTTTTATCGATGCCCCTGTAGGTATATTAAGTCTGACGTCATATTAGAATTCCTCGGAAAATTCTACACAGGTTTAATTTTTGAACCATCAATAATTTATCTTTAAAATTACCGAGAAACTTTTCGTAGCTGAAAAACGTGAATGAAATATGACTTCATGCTCGGGTCTTTAATATAGTATGTCGGTCCAGACTTATCTATTTAAATCTACCACAAAATATCTGGTCAACTTTATTTTTTGCAAAATCTGTCTCCCGTATCTACTGTCTTTCTGACATATTCTTAGGCCAGTGTTGACACTGTTGACGTTATGCATTAGCGTATTCTAACCTATAAATTTTAAATGAAATAAAAATATGAAAATACTTACTTCAACCTCGAATATATTCTTTATATTTGTTTTAAATTTGTTATCGCCATCACTAATGTATTCAAAATCTTCAGGGAGATTATCCAAGCTCATTTTTTATTTTTTTAAATATCTTAACTAACGACTAGGTAGGTATGATTAGTAATTATGTTACACAGGAAAACGAATAAATACATCTGTAAGTTATAAAGAGGTGTTCGGAAATCAAGGCCCGAGCGCATGCTCTTGGCGGTATATTATGTTACAGACGAAAACGAATAAATACGTCTGCAACTTATGCAGAGGTGTTCGGCAAGCCGAGGGCTTTTTCTTGTCGGTAACATATGAAAATGCGCCCGGTACGGCAGTCGGAACTCCACTCGAGTACTCAGCGGTCGGACCTCCACCGTTACCCGTGCTACCTGACTACCCTAAGCGAACCGTGGCGTTAATTAATAATACCTAGGGTGAAGCCGTGAACAGACCTCCAGAGAGGGAGGTGGCATTCGTGGCACGCCAGAGATATTATAAAGCTACTTGGAAAAAGCCTGAACAGACATCTCCATAGAGGTGGCATTCAAGGTACTCACGAGAGAGCTGTTTCCCACTACCTACTGAGCCCCAGTGATTCGATAGGCAGTCGGAAACCTTGTAAATAGAGCCGCTTGCTACGGTATCGGGTGACACTAAGATCGCGCATCACCGTACGTCTCACGTCGCGAACGGAAGTAAAAGTGGTCGGTCTGGACGATAGTGTATAAGACAAATAGTGTAAATAGTGTTAAGTGACTTGTGAGGAGATTTTGTAACATTCAATATATTGTTTAAAATCAACCCTGGGTTTGTTTCCTGGAACCCAACTATAAAACCTCACACTCTTCGAGTGATATCTCGGCTACAAATGTATTTTTTAAATTTATTTTATTTTCAACGCAACAATTGCTCAAAATGTGCACCATTTACGTATTGGCAACATCCTAATCTGTGATAGGTTTCATCCCTTACATTACATAACATTTCGGGTGATATTTTCGTGGATTCAACTCTTATTCGTTCCTTCAGCTCATTAATGTTGTTTGGTTTTTGAGTGTTTACTCTTTAGATGTCCCCATAAAAGGAAATCTAGTGGTGTAAGATCTGGAGACCTTGCTGGCCACTCAATGGTACCTACCTCGTCTTCCAATCCATCTACCAGGGAAAATTGCATCCAGATATTGGCGAACAACAACAGCGTAGTGTGGCGGGGCCCCATCTTGTTAAAACCACAGCCTCTCGTCGGGCATATTATGATCCAAGGCATTTGGGAAGAACTGACATAGAATTGGCAGTAGTTCGTCTTGGAGAAAACGAAGGTATCTTGCTCCATTTAGATTGTCATCGAAGAAAAATGGACCCATGACTATTTTATTATGCCGGCCCACACATTTGTTTTCTGAGGGCGCTGGGTATGAATTTCCCTTATCTAATGGGGGTTCTCTTCGGCCCAATAACGACAATTTTGACGATTTACGTTTCCATTTAACATAAAAGTAGCCTCGTCTGAAAAAAGTATCCACTCTAAAGATAAATGGTTTTGATCAATATGGTTCATCAGTAAATCACAAAATTCAACTCGTTGATCTGGATAATCTTCAACTAACTCTTGAATAGCTTGCATTTTATATGTCCTTTTTTTCTCGCCTTTAAGTACTTTCAAAACTGTTTTGTGATTAAGATCATTATCGCGAGCCAGTTGACGAGCTGAAGTGACTGGTTTTCTTCAAGAGCAACTAGCATATTTAACTTCGTGTCGTCATCAACAACATCACGCCTCTGCTTTGGTGCATTTCTGACATGACCCATTTCTCGATATCGTTTGTCTATCTTACTAACAGTACCTTGATTTATTGGTGGCAAATCGGGATGAGTTTCTCGGAAGAGACGAACAACTTCGCATTGAGTTCGCTTTCTATCACCATATCCAATCATAATCAAAATTTCGTGTAAAGCACCAACAAAAAGTAATACTATCAGTTGTGCCAAAAAATTGGTTGGATTTTTTTGTGGGAACGTCTCAAAAGTAAAATCAACATTAAATGGTGCACATTTTGAACAATCGTTGCGTTGAAAATAAAATAAATTTAAAAAATACATTTTAATTTTTTTGCAACCTTCAACCTTTTCAAAAAATTAATGTGACTAGTGCGCTGGATTCTCCTTTCCGTCACCTTTCCAATGAGAGGTCACAAGCCATAGGGTTGTATTTGAAAAGAAAAAGTTGAGGGTGGCTAGGATAGCACCAACAGCCCGTGATAGTTTTCCAGGGACTCGCGAGGGGCAGGCCAGGCAACCTATTGTCGTTCTCCGGCTTCCTAGTATGAGCCGTCCCTATACCCGCTAGATCGAATAACGAACTCAGGTCATGGGTCAATCTATATGTCCTTAACTCAGCCAGGGAGTTAGTTAGTTGTTGAGCCAAGTGACGGCCAGGAAACCGAAATTTATTAATAGAAAATAGATAGTTAATAGATGTCCTTGCTTTTAAGCTTATTATACTTATTCCAGAGATGTCGCCTTCCTTTTATAAATTCAAACTTTAATTTTAATTAGGTGCTTCCAAAACCTGTCACTTCGTGACATATTATGCAAAGCCTTGGGCCCCAAAGCCAAACTATAATCTTTGATAACTTACAGTAGTTTAAAAATTAAACAAGAAATGAACACGACGTTAAAAAATTAGTCTAAAAATTAAACAAAAATCCCATCAACATCACTAACACTGCTACCGGTCACAGGAGTTATCAGCGGCATTGCTACTGTCTTTTCAACTTTTTCATTACCATGTTCCACTCCTTTCGTGGACGGGGTCTGTTTTGGGCTGACGTTCCTTGGTAACTAATTTGTATAGACATGCATAAAAATGCATGCATAAAAATTAAAAAATTAAGTTATGATACCCTAGTAAATTAACATCCTATGATTAAATCCCTTCTTAACAACTATGGCATCAATTTATACGTATTTATTGGTTCCTATAAGTAGATATTTACAACAAAAGGATCTTAATATTCTACAAACCTTTACGGCGGTCATTCAGCCGTATTTTAGGCCGTAGTAAGCTTCTAGTTACAATTTATGTTTATTCTATACAAAATGAAAAATACCTTATTCTTGGATATAATTTTATTTACCATAAAATTTTCAATATATTGTTTCAGTTCGTTAAAATTGGTCGGGGTGTTACGTGTTCCTCTTTTATATGCATATAGCGTGAAAACTTAATTTTTTAATGTATACCTATACATATATTATTCCTATTGATTTCTGATCAAAAATGAGTTGCGGAGGAATAGGAAGATCATCGGTTTTTTCTTTGGCTACATAGTTTGATCTTAGTTTGTGTACACATTTGTGCTACTATTTCCTGTAGCCTCTAGAAGTCGCTGTTTTTACTCATTACTCATAAAAATGCCTTTAAATAAGCTACATTCGTACTTACTAACTACGCCTGTGGAAATTACTTTATGGACTCCTATAAATTATTGCGGATACCTACGCTTCTGGATTTACAATATTTGTAATTTACCAACTGCTAGTATTATACAAACTTATGCTACTTACATATATACCAAGTTGAGGCTGTCCGTTGATCTGCCGTACCGGCGTCTAGACTGCTAACTTGTGCATGCCTGACTTACTTCTGACTGCGTGCTGTCGCGACCTTGCATGGTCAATCGGTGCTCTCGCGGGCTCTGCATTTGTAGCGTTGATTCGTACGCTGATTGGCGCCTGTCAAACTGAGCGTGCTGGGATGCGGATCTGTCGATCCCTGGCTTCTTACCTTCATCTTATTTTTCGGGTGGAGTGGGTGGCCACTTTTCTGTCTTCCATTTTTCGTTATATTTTCTCTATATACCATCTAAAAACTTGAATTATTGCGCAAGACTAATACCTCTACCATCGTTGTAGGATGCGCTGCTTACAAAAACATAGGCCTTTCGGATCCGTCTAGTAGCTGCTACGCTGCGGTGCCTCCACCGCTATTCCTCTTTCTTCTTGGTGTCTAGACTGCCCTCGGAGCGACCATCCAACAGCCAGTACTGCATGGGGTGTACGAGCCGCTGTCGGTTGTCAAGACAGCCTCCGGGGTTATGTCGTTCGTCTCCTGGATGCTCTCCACTCGTATGGCTGCAGCTTTATTGTTGCCGTCGTCTGTGCCGCTTTCTACAGTGACAAACAGCCCGCCAAATGGACTCAGTCGGCTCCCAGACCGCCTTTGGATACACCAACAGCCCGTGATAGGTTACCAGAGACACGCGAGGGGCAGGCCAGGAAACCTATTGCTCGTTATCCAGCTTCATAGCTCAAGAGTAAAGTACCCTTATTTTTTAAAATACGATAAAATGTCAAAAGGGGATGTCAGATTTAAAGTCACAGCCACCTAGTAAAAAAAAAGAAATTTAACTTTTTTTGTATTTTTTTCGACCACCCTGTGTAATACAAAAAAACAAAATACCGAAAGCGCAACTTGTCATCGGATAACACATGAATTTGCTACTTAACTTTAATTTTGTTCGATTAGCAGCTAGAAATTTAAATTAATCTAAATCAGAGTTTAAAAACATTAAATTCTTGTGTCCATTGAATAAAATAAGTAGTTTTTTTGATAAATTTTAATAAGTAATTTAAATGAAAACAGTAACTAAAAATAAATTGGCTTAGAGGTACCTATCGAACAAAATACGGGATTAATAGGATAATCCATGCTATGGCCAATAATAACTCTCAAAGTTGGCTTTGAAAACAATAATTGTCGGCGAAGAATTATTTTACATGTCAAACTCCGTTATTGCCATTCTGCAACTATGCCTGCACTTAGTGTTCAAGATAAAGTTGAAATTGTTTTAATACACGGTGATAATTATCATACTTGTCGAGAAACATCAGACATTTTCAACCAACGACATCCAGACAAAAACGTCAACTACTCAACTGTGGCAAAAATTCTTAGGAGTTTTAAGCAGTTCGGTTCAGTGCAAAATAAATGATTGAGAAATTAATAATAAAAAAGTTTTCCATTTGTGTCCAACTTTCTGCCGGTCACTGTATTATGTCCTCAGCCGGCGAGTAGCTAGTTGGTGATCCAAGTGGCGGCTGAAGCGCCGAAATTTATAACTAAATTCTTGTTTATGTCAGCACTTTGGCGACCTATTTTTCGGCTGTTATTTCAATTATTGCTTGGATTGCAAATATTGATTAATTATTAATTTATTCTAAGTTGGCATGTGTTTGCCAATAAATGCTTTCTATTTGTAAAATTATTGTCATTGCTTTTAAGCTTACTAACTTATTCCAGAGATGTCGTTTCCTTTTACAAATTCAAACTTTAATTTTAATTACTTCCAAAACCTGTCGCTTTGTGACAATATGCTTCCTTAATATGAAATTATTTAATGTAAAAGCGTGGGGCGCTTTCTGGGGAATTATTTTGCCAGTTGTTATAACGATTTAACGAACACCAGATGGATTTCGTTTATATGGCGTCCTACGCTTTTACACTAAATTTTTTATGTTGAGGAATAGTAAGCATATTATGAAATCATTTATTTTTACTTTATAGTCAACAATAAAAGCGTGTTTTTTAGTTATAGCTATTAATTTTATTTTTAAATTTTAGTTTAAATAAACTTTTATGGATCTAGAGTACTAAAGTGCCTTACATCCAAATACACTAAGGTATCTGATATGGATGACCTAACTCTTTCATTAGGATACCTGTGCTCGAATTCTCTCGAATTTGCCAATGCGTCACTTTTAGAAGGAATCATTGTCGAGTCCGTATGACCACCTCCCCTATCTTGTATCACAAAAGCTCGATGGTACCATAATATTGTATTGTCAGCGGAATTGGATAATTTTACCAAATTTAAGATCGATACGACAATTGCAAGTGGATGAAAATCGATTTGTTTACAAAGTTACATACACACAAACATACATTAATAAATACATACATACATACATAGGTACACACATACAAGCATTCTGATATCTTTAACATGTTCGGATAGGGTGTGAAATAACGAACCTTTGGACATAACCTCTAGGTTTATTTTAGTATAGTTTAATACAACAATTGGGTCGTCCTGCAACAGTGGATGTTTTGATGATCAGCAATTTAACTATTTCAAGTGTTGACAACACACTTAATAAATATAAATACATAACATGTTTTACCCTTACTATACTAAACTAAATATATTATAACTTAACCTAATTTTATACAATATATATTTAATTAATAAATAACACCACTTATATATACTACACCTTCTACGAAAACTAAAAAAAATAGACGAAAAATGTATAAGTATTATTATTTATTTATCGAAATACAATTTCATTCCATTTTTATGAATTTCAACTAGCCTATTTCCTATCTTTACTAAAACATTTGGAGCCTTATCCTCGATCACTAGATAAGAGCCGTTAAAAACAGGATCATTTGGTCGCCAGAATCTTTTTTTACTAAAATTTTGTCACTGGCTTTGTAATTTATCAACTTTGTTCTTTTAACAAAATTTATTTCCCCTTTTTCTTTTAGTTTTGCTAAGTTTTCTCTAGCATCAACCCATGCACTTTTTAAACGACATTTCAATTCAAATGATAATCATCAACATTATATAATTGCATCAACTTTGTTGATAATATTGGATGGGAGGTTACACATTTTACCGAACACTAATTCGTATGGTGCGTATATCGTTTCGGTGTGAAAACTGTTATAAGAAAAACACCAAAACTGTAACCATGAACTCCAAGTTTTCGGAAATTTACTTGTATGTATTCTCAAATACGCATTTAAATATTTGTGAGAATTTTCATGAGAACCTATCGTTCCATGGTGATAAGCCGTACCTACTGCTTAATTGTTCTATTTTCATTATTTTGCATGTTTCTTTTAAGTTTGAACATACAAATTCGGAACCTTGGTCGTGTATTATGCAAGATGGTATACCAAAACCTAAAATAAAATTGTCTACAAACCTCCTCCCCACGGACATTGCTTCTTTATTCGGTAACAGAAAACATTCAATGAACTTTGTTAGTTCACACTGTATGGGTAACATATATTTATTGTCATAATTGTCTTTATTCAATGGACCTAGTCTATCTAAATAAATGTTCTGGAATGCTGAAGATGCCGGTGTTGAGATAGTCAGAGGTTTTATACTAGGCCTGGAATGTTTATATCTCTGAAAATCATCACAACGTTTAACAAAAGCTTCAACATCGGAACTTAAGTTGGTCCGAAAATAATATTTTTTGATATTATTATACTGTAGGTACTGAATCTCAACAATCACAGTCCAAACTCGTTGCCTTGGTTACCACCTTTATTGTTTAGCCTTCAAATATCACAAATAAACTTGTCAGATTACTGTCACTGTCCAAGAATATTCTTTCAGCTCCAAAATTCGCACAAAATTGCTTTCTAACCTTTCACTTCCTCCTGGCCCAATTCCCAGGGCTTATATACTCAAAAGGAAGACTGGAGAATACTCTAGAATATTCCTGGCCAATGATAGTTCACAAATCAGAAAGTTCTAGCAAACTTTCTACACAGTTATGGAAGTAAAGCTTTACAGGGAAAACAATGAAACTAAAGGAAAATGGGGCCCTGGAGGTCTCAGGCCAACAAAGATGTGACGGAAAATGCCTCCAAACTAATCATAAAAATTGTAAAGCTGAAAGTAGAATACTGAAACTTAAAATTTATCTGCTAAATCTTTGAGTAGGTTAGAAAACAGCGGAAACATGTTCATTGAAAGCTGATATAAGAACTTTAGAGGCGTTTTTCGTTACACTGCCCCCCTCTAAAATTTGATCGTGCCGATCAAGTTTTATGACCATTATCTATCTTCTTATGGTATGGAGACAACCTGACGATATTTACTATCTTCATCTTTGCTCTTGGGCTACGTCTTATACGATAAACGACATCATTAATCTTGTTCACGACGATGTATGGTCCTTCACAACTTCTATCGAGTTTCGGAGACCGACCTTTTGTTCGCTTGGGATTGTATAACCACACTTTGTCACCCACATGAAATTCAACACTGGTTGCTTTCAGATCGTAGCGGATCTTCATCCTGTCACTTTCTAGATGCAACATCTGGCGAACGTCTTCATGAACCAACTGGAGACGCTCTCTCAGGTGACTCAAGTAGTCATCAGTAGATTCTAGATTTTCTGGTCGGCCGGTTATGATGTCGATAGGCAGCCTTAGATCATCTCCGAAAATAATCTTGGCTGGAGACTTTCCCTTCGCTTCATGCACAGCGGAACGGTAGGACAATAGAAAATATGGTATGCATGTGTCCCAAATACTTTGTTTCTGATTCACTACCATCTTCAGGAACGTTTCTAAAGTCTTATTCCACCATTCCATCAGACTGGGGGTGCAGGGGTGTTGTTCTTGTCTTGGAAATCCCTAGAAGGCGGTAGACATTTTGAAACATCTCCGACTCAAAATTGCGACCCTGATCAGAGTGTAGTTGTCTTGGGACACCATAACGGCATATCCAATTTTGGAACAGGATCTCTGCGACTGTGGTAGCCTCTTGGTTGGGAATTGGATAAATTTCTGGCCATTTGCTGAAGTAGTCCATGACAACTAACACAACGGTTGCCAGATTCGCTGGTTGGGAACGGTCCTGCTACGTCGATGGCGATCCTTTCAAAAGGAGCTCCGACCAGGTATTTCATCATTTTCCCCTGTTCCTAGTTTTTGGTCCTTTCGCCGAAGCACATTCTTCACATCGGCGGCACTTATCTTCGACATCTTCCCGAGAGTTTACCCAGTAAAACCTCTCTATAACTTTATTCGAGGTCTTACTAATGCCAACGTGTCCACCTCCAACACCATCGTGCACGGCTTTCAGGACCTCCGACACTCTCTTCTTGGGAAGTACTGTTAGAAATAGCTTTTCTTTTCCATCTGGACTTTCCCAAACTCTCTTTAGTACACAATCTTTAATTACTAACGAGTCCCATAGCGCCTAGTATGCCTTTAACTCTGGTAATTTGTCCGAAACATCTTTCCATTCAGATGATAGTCTTCGTTACAGGGTCTTCTTGACAATGCATCGGCCTTTTTATGGTTGTCCCCTTTGCGGTGTTCCACTTTGAAGTTATATTCCTGCAGCCTTTGAAGCCATCTTGCCACTTGTCCTTCTGGATTCTTGAACTGGAATAGCCATTTTATTGACGCGTGATCTGTTCTTAATATGAAAGGTTGGCCATATAAATACTTGTGGAAATGTTCAACGGCCTTGACCACTGCTAAATTAGGAAATGCTCAGATAATAATTAAAAAACATACTTTTATCAATTATGTCCAAACTAAAGCCCTAAGAAACGAAGTAAAAAATTTAATTTCTATATATAATAATCTCAATCAATCGATTTTTAATGAAACAGAATATGTTTTCGCCTCTAGCTTAAGAAATAATACGAAAATTTAAAACCCCGAATTTTAGAAGTAGAAAATAACATAAAGGGTATAAGCTTTAATAAACGTAGTAAACGCGGCCTTTTTAATATCATTGGTACCATAAATAAGTGGTTTACAGGGTCTCTCGATGCGAATTATGGAGTAAAATACGATAACGCTATACGCACTCTCGAAAAGAACCAACAGAAAATTTTATCGCAAACTAACAATCAAATTTCGTTATTTAAAAAATTGATTGACCATTACGGCAATTCAATAGAAACAATAATCAATAATCAACAAAAGATTTCAGAGTATATGGAACGCTTCTATGAACGAGTTCAACATGAAACAGACATTTTCTATAAGTATACCGTAAGTATACTAAATCAAATTTTCATCAATGCAAATGTCATGATTACTTTTATTGATAATTTAGAAAATGCTATAACATTTTCTCATTTGCATACGATTCACCCGGACATTCCAAGTATTGACGATTTAAAAGAAATACTAAGGGAGCTAAATACACACTATTCTTCTGACGAAATTGTTGACTTAAGTCTGTACGACTGGTACTCGGTTATAAAGACAAGCTGTTTTATCTCAAATAATCAAATAATATTCTCCTTAGATGTTCCATTGGTCCACCCGAATAAATTCGAATATTATCACTTATATCCTATCCTCTCATCGGACAATTCCATAATTTTACTCCTAAAGCCCTACTTGACTCTGAGCAACACCAACTATCAATATATGGATAGCCCCTGCGAAGGAGTCAACGGAACTCACATTTGCCTTCAAGAACGCCTGATTTCCAACCCAAAAGAAGATTGCGTTACTGCTCTGATCACTGGAGAAGAACCACGCTGCAATATGGTCAAAATACAAATTCATAACAAAATAGTAGAGAAAGTTAACGACGAGTTCATAATTGTAATCCCAAAAGACAACATGAAAATAAAATCAACCTGCAAGGATACTGAGTCCAACGTATTACAAACTCCACACCTTGTCTGGTTACCAACAAATTGTAAAATTGAAATCAATGGAATTATATATAGCAAAGAAAAATCCAACAGCAAGACGCACTCCTTGATACTGCCCGCAATCAAAACTAGTATGACAAAAGAAAGCCAAAATTTTGGAAAACTACATATAAAAAATATATCTCTCAACGAACTGCATACTCTCCGAAAACACATCGACTCGATCAGCCCGGTTGTTATGGAACAATTTCAAGAAACAAACAATAATTGGATTGTATGGATTATTATAACAACTATAATAATAATATTGATTGGGTATGGAATCTACAAATGCCGAAAGCTTTGGTTACGTTCAACGAGCTCAAAAAGGAAGAAGGAAGAACAAGAAGAAAAGGTGCCTACTTCAGTCCTTTTCATCCCTGAAGTTGCCTCTTGAGGATGGAGGAGTTACGTACATAGAAGTTCCTGATACATCAAAAGAAGAAGTGCAAGAACAGCTGCCACATTAGCAAAAACGAATTTATAAAAACTTTGTGTAACATTCGCGACGTCAGATTAAAGCCGTACTCCTTGTAATGCGTTTACCCAAATAAACGATTTTTAAAAAGCCTTCTGCTGCGTTGATACATGTAATTACTAATTATCAACTATGGCGAACATGAAAACTAAGTTGATTCCGTTGCTAAGAAACCGACGGGACAAAGCCGCCTCATTCCTACTTGACAGGCAAATTGCCTGAACTTTTGTATGTATCTCGGGTGTTATAATGCATTTAAAGCCCTACGCAAGTAATATCTTCACACTACGAACTTTAAACGCCTACTAGCTCCCTTCCGTAAATATCTCTTAGCGACTAGGGATAAAAGTATTCCCCTGACAGAAAAATAAATTAAGTATTACAGAATGTGACGGAAAATGTCAATTCAGATGAACAGAAAGTGTCAATTCCGGTTATTTAGGATTTGTTGCCTAGGAAATTTAAAACAAATAGATTAGATTTAGAAAATAAATAGTTTAGATTTAGATGAGTAAAAGACTTATACCTATTATTTTTTAAAGAATGTGTTTTCCTAACAACGCTCTAAACAAAGGTCGTCACGTTACCAGCGTTTGTATTAGCATGCACCATTTTAGCTTAACGAACAGGATATAAAGGTGATACAAATATAATGAAATTTGTAGCGAATCATTTTTCGTTTTCGCTTTAACTCCTGATGTCGCGCTAGCTTGTTACATTTTCCTAAGGGTGACTGGTAAGCCCACTTATTCTCGCAATCCCGTCAACACGCGTTTGTCGCGGAAAGCTTCGTCTCGCATTTTTAATAGTATCGTTTTACAGGTATTTCGTGCTCGGAATCCTTTTACGGGTATATGCAATGTCTGTTTGCGTGACATTAAACTAAACCGAACCTAAATATTTCCAGCCTCTTTGTGTAATAGAGATATGTCCAAATATGTTTTCCTTTAAAAAATTCGTCGAAAACGGTGGTTCAAAACTGTCGACTGCCGAATGACAAAAACATGTTTGTATTGTTGCGAAAATAACTAATCTAATTACTTACCTAATTTCAAACTTCTTTTACTTTTATAATACTTTCGAATTAGGTTAGTAATAATACAGTGACCAGCAGAATGTACTTAACAAAAATGAGACTTTTATTTTGCCCCGAAAGAAAAAATGACTATGGGCTTGTCCTGAAACCAAAATAGGAGCCGAAAAACGTCATACAGATGTTGCGGTATACCAGGGGGACTTAAAAACTTAAACGCCACACAAGAGTATAGTACCTATTATTATTTTGCGTCATAAGAGAAACTTTTTCTGATAAAAGTTTTAACTCGAAAATTGTTCGCCTTGTACCTATGTTTAGGCAGTTTTAAATAAATGTGTAAAAATACTTGTTATAAACGCCTACACCGGCCCTTATAAGGGGGTATATATACGCGTTTATAGTTGCCCACGCTTTTGAAAAATATAGTGTAGGTATATTTAACGCTTTTGTTTTTATCCACATCGCTATTAAAGCGCGCCAGAAGCGGAAAAGCCGTTGGGCCGTTTTGAATTATTTTTCGAATTTAGCGCGCAACGCCGATCGAGTCAAGTTTCTAGATATCTACGTTCCCTAAATATCGATCAAAGCACCCGCAAAGGAAAATGGGGTGGTTTTGTTTTGTCTACTTTTTCGAGAATTTCTTAATTTTCTGGCAGTTACAGTTTTTATTTGGGTTTTGAGCTTTGACGCGGTGAACAGGTAATCCCGCGATGGGTGTCTGGTCTCTGTATTACTTTTATTGTACCTAACCTATTTTGATTTTATACAATGCTCCCGACGTCTCCCGTATCCTTTTTTTTTCTTGAAGGCTAATCCAGAAAAGCTTAAAAAGCAGGTTTTGTGAAATTTGGTGGGAAATAATGATTGTTCCAAATTTCCAATTTTCTTTTAAATACTCCCTAACTGCAACCCGTGCACCTATTTTCATTTCTTTTACGAAGTTATCATTTAAATTTCCATTATTTACATCCTAGAACGAATTTGTCTACCAAACATTATTTCCGCAGGACTTTTTCTGGTATAAGGACGTGCAATTTTCCTATATTGTAATAATAATTTGTAAAATTCTAAATTTCGTGTTTTGATTACACCTCCATAGTTCTTAGTGCTTTCTTAAGTATTTGTATAGGGTTTTCCAACGAAATGACTCATCCCCGTGTTTTATTTATTTTTGGCTCCACAAAAAAATGTTTATATACATTTTGACAACTTTTGCGAGCCCTATATATTTTTTCGATTTTTTAAATCTACAGATCATCCTGATTACAACGATATACAGGGTGATTTATTCATAAATACATTACTTTGAAAAAAATTCCTACTCAACTAGAGGGCTTACTTGATCTCGTGTACCTTGACCCCACTAAGAAAGATCTTTTTCTCGATAGAAGGAACTTCACCCACTTTCGATTGGGGCATTAATTTGTCCGCTAACTAGTTCACTGATAATCCCTTTTACTGCACCGAAACACTCTTCTAGTAAGTGGTTGTGTTCTGCGAGTGTTCCGCTTCCTCTGAAAAAAGAACGTCAACATTATCCAACATTTCTGGGGTCTAGTTGCCTAAAATTACCGTGATTCCCGCTTACGCCGTTTTCAACACACTTTTCTCATTCTTTGCCCCTTGAGAAGCGCGTTGTTTTACTTGTTTTTAATAAAACTTTTGTCTTAAATCTACAAAGCCTATCGAATTTCAGAAATAGTTTCAGTTATTTCCAGTCGCTGTTTGTTAACATTCTGTGCGTGTCGGCGTGTTGTGGGTTCGTTGAGGTTGAAAGTCAGAAACTACGCCGACGAGGTTGACAACTTTTATTCAACTGCGCAATTTAACTACAGTCGCAGTCGTTCCATAGTCCGAGCCGCGCGAATGTGAACCGGAGAGCGCGAGCTGCCGCGACCCTACTTGGTCTGGCGCTCGGTAGAGACTGACTCGTCGACCGCTATCGCCTCGAGTACCGGAGTGGGGACGTGCCGGGCCGAGGTGTCTGCCCGACGCGCGACGGACGGAACGGTTCGCCGGCGGAGCGGTCCTCCCAGCGGAAACCGTCAAGCACGATCCATTCCGAACACAAACGATCTGCCCCGAACTTCTACACAGGAGATTCTTTTCCCCACACTAACTTCTAACCACTGCAACCCCTACGCCCCTGGTAAGCCACAGCCACCTTCCCCGCACCCCTCACCTAACATACCTCGTAATTGCGATGTAATGAGTATTTACAATTCCGCGGATGTATATTATAATCAGTAAATTGTTATTTATTGATTATTTATCCTCTGTAAGTGAAGAACTATGAGGAAATATATACTTACACTTTTTACCGCGTTTTTCGCCTAATTATTCAATACAATGCTCGCCCCTGTATAGGTTTTTCACCTAATTATTCCAATTATATGTATTTATCCAATGCACGCTCCTGTATATCATATATTATTATCATTATTAAATGATTATTATCGATTATTTTCCTCTTTGTACCTACAGAATTAGGTATTCACACACTTTCCCCCGTTTTTCCGACGTATAGCGTATATTGTATAATTTGCGTAATAATAAACAAAAATATCGTTTATTTATGCCAGAACTAGTTAAAACTTACAAGTACACTCCTTTTCCCGCATCTTTTCCATTCACCACGCGTAATTAGTAGTTTGTGACGTCACAGCCAACACACAAAATTCGAAGACGCGTCCAGCGAACAAAAGAAAATTTCATTTTACTAACTTTACACTGAACACATCTAATGCAGACGATGTAACAACATACGAAAAAACACAATATACAGAGAGATAGTCAAAAAATACCCCAGAGTACAAAGTGTTTCCAAACATTATTTACATATATTATAATAGTCCGTTCCTCAAAAACACAGCCACCACTGCTCACGAAAACAGTCTCTTTTCATATACACGATATGCGCGATATTATTTAATTATACAAAAAAAATATCGCTACTACATACCGAACACCTCTACTTATTAAAAATAAATTGAAACAATAGTTATTTATGTACCAAGGCACTGAAGTTCAACTTTTTATGACTCATGTGGAATTTAGTTGCCTAGGCCTGTGGCCGAGGCAAATAAACCAATACGTGGGGACGCAAAGGCGTTCAACTGACAACGTTGCAATTACCCCTCCCCTCTCTCGCGGTTTGAAAGCCAGCGATAACCTTAAAAGCGTAAGTGACGGCAAATCTAACATCTTATTACGCGACATTACCTTACGTGACATTGCCAGTTACAGTGCAAAAAACAGTAAATTCGGCGCTGTTAGGTTGGCCTTAGATTGCCTGAATAATAGTGGAAAATCTTATAACCCTGCCCACGCACATTGGCGTTTTTTTTTTCGCAAAAATCTTTCGACAACCTCGAATAGAGCCGTTCCAAAAATCAAGGAAGGTGGTAAATCTCTTAATTGGGTATCGTACTTTCCTCCGGTACCAAAAAGAACCTCGAAAATTCGATATCTAAGAGAAATTCCCGATTCACGATTAACCACTTTCGAGAAACGGGACGGCTCTAGAATCAACGAAACCGACGGAAAATCCTCTGAAACCACTATTGGAAATTGCTTGTTTTTCTCATTTCTCAATTTTTCGGGGGCCCGGGAAGCATCAGAACCTCACCCGAAGACTTCAGGGAAGCTTTAACACTTGAAATAAACCAAAGATTTGGTTCGCGGTTAAGATAAAGAAGTATGTAAAAAACCACTACGAGATTCTTCTATGATAAAACAATTATATTTAGATATTATACCTTATTTAACTAATACCACTTTGACGATCAAAGAAATCCGCGTAATTTCATGTTACGTGAATCTCAAAACACCATGAAACTGTGTAAAACTTTAAATCCACTTTATTATAATGATAATGCAGCGATTTATTATCTAACCTATTTTCGTTGACTGGCGTGTTAATACGTCAGTTAACGCAGTTTTTATTTTCTACGGGGAGGAGCGGGTCGGTACGAGGGAATGTAGGGGAAGTTGTTGATTTGAGTAGCCGTGGAATTGGCGCAACGTTGCCGCACTTACCCGAAATTCTTGATTTCTTGCTTATTTCTCATGCCTAGTGGAACGATTTATGAGGCCGCCCGTGTACATATTATATTTTTTTGAAATCGGAAAAAAAACTGTTTTATTAGGCAAGAAAACAATAATAAGGGATCACCCGTCCATGAACCGACTACGCGCGGCGTTGCTTGACTTTGACGATCGCTCTACCTAGCTCAAGTATGACAAAGACACGGCGGCTTCGAACAGAAAAACCAAACTGCTGCTTGTTGTGCAGCCACCACAATAAATCTATTGATATTCAAACCTACTAAAATATTTATACTGATAGATTGCGCTGCTATAGGTAACAATTTCGCAATGTGTACGAATAGTTAAATAGGCCTTTATTGGCCGGGTTTTAAATATTTGGTCACTTTTGATGGGCGATATTATAAGGACTTATTGAAAAAGTCGTACAATAATGGGTTACTTCAGTGCCGATTTCTGAGCTTTAAATGACGATTGTGGGACACTTTAATGCCGATTTCAAGAAAATAATATTTTCGGCACCGTTGCCAAATGATTCCACAGATATTTCCTACACCTACATATATGAAGACTATACCAAGAAAAATCAGCCAAGATCTACTGGTGTTTTAACGGATCCGGCAACCTTAAACGGTATCGGCCGGGGAAGTACATATTGTTTTTCGCCAACCCACCCAACGTGCACAGGGTCGTGCCCGGTACCGTTCAGAGAGGAGGATTAACTTTATTTTTTCTTGTGGGAAGAAAAACGTGACATGATTCAAATCTATTATTCCTCAAATATAAAATACGACGAAGGGATATTAGACAAGCCTATACTATACTATACTACACTATACTGTACTGTACTGTACTGTACTGTACTGTACTGTACTGTACTGTACTGTACTGTACTGTACTGTACTGTACTGTACTGTACTGTACTGTACTGTACTGTACTGTACTGTACTGTACTGTACTGTACTGTACTGTACTGTACTGTACTGTACTGTACTGTACTGTACTGTACTGTACTGTACTGTACTGTACTGTACTGTACTGTACTGTACTGTACTGTACTGTACTGTACTGTACTGTACTGTACTGTACTGTACTGTACTGTACTGTACTGTACTGTACTGTACTGTACTGTACTGTACTGTACTGTACTGTACTGTACTGTACTGTACTGTACTGTACTGTACTGTACTGTACTGTACTGTACTGTACTGTACTGTACTGTACTGTACTGTACTGTACTGTACTGTACTGTACTGTACTGTACTGTACTGTACTGTACTGTACTGTACTGTACTGTACTGTACTGTACTGTACTGTACTGTACTATACTGTACTGTACAGTACAGTACAGTACAGTACAGTACTGTACTGTACTGTACTGTACTGTACTCTACTGTACTGTACTGTACTGTACTGTACTGTACTCTACTGTACTGTACTCTACTGTACTGTACTGTACTGGGTGTCTCAAACTCGATGCCCCAGGGTCGCTATTGGCTAATAAAAAACGCAAATGAAAATTTCACTTTAGGGTTTTAAATGAGACTACTTGGGATTACTTTTGAGCCCAAAATTTTATTTTTGGAACTTTTGAAAATGCCTGTAATGACGTCACGAAATATATTTTTCCCAGAAACGTACCTGTTTCTTTTTCTATTGTAAAAGAGCGTGTTTTTCTGATATACTTTCATTAAGAAACTTTTTTCATGTCTCTCTTCGTTTAAAAGATACAAGCAGAAATATGCAAAAACACGCATAATTAATATACCGGAAAAAATCAAGTTAGCCGTGATTTAATTTGGTCTCCATGGAAAATATTAGGATATTTAAAGACTTACGAACTACCTACTTGTTATAAAAATATAATACTATGAAATATAGCGGTAATATTTTAAATTTTATAAATAAAAAAACAAACAAAAACATTGCAAGTAACTATTAATAATAAATGAATAAATAACAATTTTAACTATAAATTATTTTCTTTGTGCCTTCCATCTTCTAAGAAACACATTTCATATCGTCGCCGAACTTCTCTTTCGATGGCTAAAATTTCCGGGGATATGTCTTGGCACGCAATTATAATTTTTTCCATCAAATGGTTAATATTTTGTGAAGGGGTCTTATATACATTATTTTTGAGAAGTCCCCATAAACAAAAATCTAAAGGGGTCAGGTCTGGAGATTTCCCTGGACATTTTATTGGACCATTAATCCCTATCCATCTATCCTCATATATTTCGTCTAAATAATCGCGGACAATACGTGCTGCGTGAGGTGGAGCTCCATCATGTTGAAACCACATTGATCGCCTTAATTGAAGAGGCACATCTTCAAGAAGAATTGAAAGTTCATCTCGAAGAAAACTCAGATATCTTTCGCTATTTAAAATTCCTTCATAAAAATAAGGTCCAATTAGATGGCGACCAATGATGCCACACCAGACATTTATGCCAAAATGACCTTGATTCCTTATAGGATTGACAAAATGAGGGTTTTCTGTTGACCAATAATTTTCATTTCTTCTGTTTGGCATACTATTGCTCGCAAAATGGCTTTCGTCTGTCCAAAGAATGTGATTTAAAATGTGCCTGTCAACAATTTCTGGTATTGTTATAATTTGGGAAATAAAATTTACTCGCTTCTCTCTATTCAGTTCCCCTAATTGTTCTAAATAGTGTAACTTGTAGGCGTGATATTTATTGCTCTTCATAATTCTTTGAACTGAGGACTTATCAAAATTTAATTCCCTGCTGGCTTGCCTAATTGAATGTCTGGGATTGTCTTCAAAATATTGCAATACCTGGGCTGTTGCATCATCACTGCGAGTTCTTTTTCGAATTGGTTTATCTTTTCGATTACAAAATGCACTTTGATTTTCGCGAAGAGTTTTTTTCCAGTCTTATAACTTTTTTGTGATCGGGAATTCGGCGGTCTGGATATCTTTCTTGATAAATTCGCACGGCTTTTCTGGCATTTTTTTGGGCTTCCCCGTAAATTAAAATCATATCAACTTTTTCATCATGTGTAGTCATTTTGATTGAAATAAACGATTAAAAATGAATGATAACCAAGACTAAATATTTTAAAATTGACAAGTTATTTCACAAACTGCTTTAGTATAGTCAAACTGTCTGTTGTTTTCCATGGAGACCAAATTAAATCACGGCTAACTTGATTTTTTCCGATATATTTAATATGCGTGTTTTTGCATATTTATGCTTGTATCTTTTAAACGAAGAGAGACATGAAAAAAGTTTCTTAATGAAAGTTTATCAGAAAAACACGCTCTTTCACAATAGAAAAAGAAACAGGTATGTTTCTGGGAAAAATATATTTCGTGACGTCATTACAGGCATTTTCAAAAGTTACAAAAATAAAATTTTGGGCTCAAAAGTAATCCCAAGTAGTCTCATTTGAAACCCCCAAGTGAAATTTTTATTTGCGTTTTTTATTAGCCAATATCGACCCTGGGGCATCGAGTTTGAGACACCCTGTACTGTACTGTACTGTTCTGTGCTGTGCTGTGCTGTGCTGTGCTGTGCTGTGCTGTGCTGTGCTGACTATACTATACTATACTATACTATACTATACTATACTATACTATACTATACTATACTATACTATACTATACTATACTATACTATACTATACTATACTATACTATACTATACTATACTATACTATACTATACTATACTATACTATACTATACTATACTATACTATACTATACTATACTATACTATACTATACTATACTATACTATACTATACTATACTATACTATACTATACTATACTATACTATACTATACTATACTATACTATACTATACTATACTATACTATACTATACTATACTATACTATACTATACTATACTATGTTTCACACCTTTGGAAACGTCTCTCAATTCTCTATACACCTGCATCAGATTTTCGAAAATCGATCGACTTTTCAAAATGATGTGGCGTTTTAAAAAAAATTTTAAAAAATTATATCTTTATATAACTATTTAAATAAGCACAACTAGATAAATATATATATATATATATTATTTATTATTATTATATTATTATTATATTATTATTTATTACATCCTTATTATATATATATATATATATATATATCTACGATTTTCATATTTTGCCCTTTGTTGCCCTTTTCCGTATTTGTTAATCCATAAAAGTCGATCCTATGTAATTTAAAACACTCATTGACTGAATACATACTGCACAATACTTAGTTTACGGTCTAAATATCTTTCTTTTCCTTTTTTTACAAAAAAATTAAAATGAGGGCTTGTTGAAGAAGCACGCTTGGTGCAAAACTGATCTCATTTTTACAGATAAACACATGAATTCGATTTACAAACTTCTTTCTATCGTAAATGGTTGTAAAAACACACAAATATTTCTGTCGTGCTGATCTGATCAGAAATATCTCGAAAATTTAAAATATTATGTCCAATAATATCCAACAAAGGGCAAAATATAAAAATCGTAGTAGGCTCTTGAAATTTTGCACGGGGAGTATACAATTGCGAAAGAAACATATTTTTCTTATGACTTTTTTCGAAATTCGGTTAAATAAGGCCATTTTTCGGTCATTTTTTCATTAATGTCAAATTTGACATATAAAAAAGACTACGTCACAACATTTGATTATGTCAATTTTGGTTCTAGAGCAAGCAAAACCTGATGCCGCAAACAAATTTTCCGTAAGTTATTTACTAAAAAATTTTCCCATATGGTGCAGACTTTTTGGCGGGCACTGTATATGTATATATATATACCATTAACCCATTAACAATAGTATATATAACTTAGGGAGAATAACTTTGAAGATATATTGCGGAAGTCACATAGGGGAGAATCAAGCGCGACAATAAATAAAACTAGCCAAGTTTCCGTAGTAGTACCTACCTATTCGGAAAGAAATGTCCACCATGGCCGCCAGCTTTTATACAGTGGAGATAGGCTGGGTCCCGTACAGATGTTAGTCTAAGGCGCCACTTGGTTTACGTAATGGTACACTTCATAAAATTGACATAACCAAGAAAAGTCACAAGGTAGGCCTCTTCGATTTTATTTCTCCTAAATCTGTCACTCTTAACTGAATTCCCAATCCGCCCCTGAATTACCCACAATTAAAAAATTAGCCACGTGAAAAAAAAACAACTATAATGAGTACTTAGTTACTTCCTGGGCAGGTTTACATGCTATTTAATTTTTATTATCGTATATTAAGTTTTATGCTACAAGTCGGTTGACATCCCCGGGCGTGCGCACGCGCAGTTCACACGTTAGAGAATAATGATATTATTATCACAAATTAATGAGGGAGGAACCCTTATAGGAAGTCAAGTAGGCCCCCCCCGGGAAAACAATAACAAGGGAACCTGTCTGGTTCAATATAAAAAAAAACACATGCGACTTAGCTGGTAGGCAGCCTCAGCTCCGCATCGATCAGTTCCGCCACAGCCTACTTCCACGGCATCAGACGATCAGGTCATAAACACAAGGACAGCTAAGTACCGTCAAATTTCCAGTCTACACAAGTTGACCCATAGGTTCCATAAAAAAAGAAACCCAAACAAGGTCCAACGCTGAGAAAGAATGGTCTATATAAAAAAAACCCTGGAAAAGAGAACTCCTCAGCAACTACCCATAAATTATTCGCAAATGCTTACCTCCGCTGAGGGTTTTTTTTCCTTTTCCAAAACCAAAATAATCAAAAGCCAATCTCACAGGCTTCTAGCTAATCAGGCTTATCTATATCAAAAACAACCCCAAATCAGACAACCATGGAGGCTGTTTTCCAGCACAAACCCGTATGGATTGATTTCCTAAAATAATGAGCAAGTTTCAGGCCTAACGGTCAGAATTCTGAAGTAGAAATTGATTACTTACTTCAACGATCCAGTCTGATGTAATAAGAGTGCAACAGGATAACGTGGTGAGAGTGGTTACAATAAATCCCATACAAAATGGTAGAGCACCCGGAAACCAGACAATTTCCACTAACTATTTCCACAACAGGCTCTTGTAGTCGGTTTGTGATTCTAATCCCTTCCTTTCAACACGAAGGCTTTGCCAAAAATTCCAACGGCAATCCAAAACCACTACCACTAATAACCGCTTCACCCGCACAATTTCGTTGCTAAAGACTGAATAAATTCACTTCACGTTTACAGCCCGAAATTCAAGAAAATGCGTAGGCCGCGGGACCGGCAAAAAATTGCACAAAAACAAGCCCTGGCCAACCCAATAAACAAGCTGATTCACGGCGGAAACGCTCCGAAGGTGCTATCAGCGCCCTCTATGGACAAGTAGCGGGACTAAAAAACGCGACCAGGCTCTAAACGTAGATTCCCGGTGCGAAAATGTCCAACAGCTGTCAATCCCGACTTCGGAATTTCCGCAGCCGTCCCCGCTGTTCTAACCTCAAAGAAAAATATCGAAATCAAACATTGGAATAAAAGTTCCGAAAAATTCCAAGAAAACCCCGCGATATATACAAAAATATTCACAAAGTGCACCCAATAGGTGCTGTCAGTGGGGTGGAGAGCAGGAAGTGAAAAGAAGAAAAGTTAACTCTCCGGAAACTTGACCAGGATGAGGCCCCGTACGCACAAACGCGCCGAGCGCCGGAAACACCTAGCCAAGGGCGATCTACAGGCTCCTTTCGCGGACTTCGGCCTACATAGACCTTCCCGCAGACCGCAACCCCCAAAGCCCAAGGCAACACAGCGCCCCCCGCGAAAACACGCACGAACTCCCATCCCCGACAAGGGCCGCAACAAGCAAAAGATAAGGAAGTTAGAAGCCTCAGCAGCCCATCACTTCTAACTCGCCCAGTACTACGACTAGGACTCGGTAGGCTACCCTCAGGCTATACCCGGTAGCATACCTAAGACAGGAAAAGAACGAAGCACCCAAGAATGGAAAGATCGGAAGGAAAGGTTCGAAGTACCTACTACTAAACCGGTGTCACAGGGGAGTGCCACCCCCGCAGTGACGTTTCTATTGTAAATATGGAGCCCTAACTACGAAAAAGAAGATAGACCAAAGAAGAAGAGTAAGAGAATAGAGTGCCGTTGACGTTCGAAGCGACCTAAGTGGCCCGTAAGGTAAGTTTAAGTGACTATACCCCAGGAGTGTTGACTAATCTCGTTGTTCTTTGTTTTAGAGAGAGTGCAGTTTGCCGGCGAGACGTGGACGACTCATTCTAGGAACATGGTTCGGGAAAAAGCTAGGCAGTGTCCTAGTGGGTGGAAACTATAGTGCTACGAGTGAACGCTAGTGAACAACTTTCAACCGCGGAAGTGTGTGCTCTAAGTCGTGTCGATGTTCCCGTAACCATGTACCGATCAATTTTATTTACATCCCGCTGGCTACTACTCTTGTGCAATTTCCCTAGGGCAAAAACTAAACGTTACAATGATACAGCGTGTAAAATGCAAAACATTCATTTTCAATTATTGCCTGGTATTGTTAAACAATTAAGCCGAAAGTGGTGGTCGAAGGCCGTAAGTGATAAAAAGGACAACTTCTTTATAAACGGACTGTTAGATTATTTGTTATTTTTTTTAATACATTCGATGAAAAAAGGATCCAAGAATTTAGTAGGTACAATGTTGCTGTACATGCTTTCTATCACTTACGGCCCCCGACCACCACTTTCGGCTTAAATGTTTAACAATGCCAGGCATTAATTGAAAATGAATGTTTTGCATTTTACACGCTCTGTCTTTTTGAAAAGTCGATCGATTTTCGAAAATCTGATGCAGATGTATAGAGAATTGAGATACGTTTCCAAAGGTGTGCGACATGAACCCCCTTCCCGTTTAAATTTGTTGAAGAGGTTCAACCCCCGCTCAGTTGGTTGCAGATAGATCTATCAATTTTTTGCCAAAAGATGTCCCCCTGCCAAATAAAATTGACCACTTTTTGCGTTTTTCCAAAAAAATCCCGGCCGTTATAGAGCCTGTTACATTTCCGCTGGAACACCCTGTATATATATATTTTATTAGTCCAACCGTTACGTTCTAGGGTTTCCAATTTTCGGGATTGGGATCCCGTTTTGAGATCCCGGGATCCCCTTTTGGATACCGGGATCCAAAACCCAAATCTCGGGATCCCGGGATCCCGAGATCAATCCTAATAATATTTTTATTAAAATACGTAATATTAGCAATAGCAAATAAAAATGCAGACATACGGAAAAAAATTATTAAAAAACACAAAAATAAAAACATTTTTATATATTTACCTACATAATATTGACTACGTTTATCTCGACGCGTTCGATCCGCTTGAGAGAGGACTGGAGCGGACTCAAATAGACGGCGTAAACCCTACAGATTGAAATTCAATCATATTTAAAATTTCAAGTCAAGCCGCTATTTCCAAACAGAAGTTGGCCAGAATGTGCACCAACCTACTGTTGAATAAGTATAATAAGTTAATGTCCCTAGAGAGGATTGAAAACCGTAGGATTCAATACTGTTGATGTAAACATGGAATTATAAAAGATTTGACATAACTCAATCGGATCCATTTCAATCCGATCGAGTTGTCACGAGATAAACGTAGTCATGGTATTAGGTAGGTATAGGTAAGTGAAATGAAAAAGTGATTCCCCGGTTGTATCATAATAAATACGTAAATAACTTTGGTAAAACTAAATAAAACGCCGATAAAATAGAAAAAAAAATGCATTTTACACAAAAACCGTCGAGAACAGATTAAAGTTCGATCATTTAAAAAAATCGGGATTTTCGGGACCGCTATATCTCAACCCGGGATTTTCGAGACCTCACCGGGATCCCGGGATCTCGAAATCCCGGGATCCCATCTAAAACCCCTCCGGGATCCCGGGATTTCGAGATCCCGGGATCCCGGACTGGAAACCCTATTACGTTCTTAATTTCTCTTCCAGCTGAAGGCAGTTATATCAGTACCGCCAACGAGCCTCGTAAAAAGTGTAAAGACGCCGCATTAATTCTGACGGTCACATGATATCTCCTTAGGGACGGGATTGGTTGAAAGGGGCTAGGCCATAATATCGATCGAAAACACACCACCGTAACAAACAAACGGTAAAAAAATACCATGCAAAAATTTGAAGGAAAGAGATTGGTAGAATTTATATTTTAATAAAAACATTCCCAAAAAACAAGACGTTGAGGCGAGGCATTTGGGTTAGGGGGATAATGATGTGAGTAATAATTACAGTAGTGCGGCGAGTGTTGGCGCCTAAATAGTAGGATCGGTATGGCAGATTCCATACTTAACCATCTGTTAGGGCATATTATGCAACTAAGGTAAACTTTAGCAGGATTATTGTATTAATTAATAAAGCTGTAAATAATATTTGCATTTTATTTACATCCTCACCAAGCTTAAGACCGTTTGAGCTTCAAGACGTTATTAGTAGGGGAACGTGGGGGAATATCGACTATCTAAGAACTATTGCAAATTTCTAATATACTTATTGCTACAAATGCCCGAAAATTTCACAAGAGCCTATGAACTGTTCTTTGAGATCAACATTGAAAATTTTATACAAATGCAATACTTACTTTCTTTTTAATATCATTTTTAAAATAATGTAAAAAAAATAGGTTAATATAGATCAGTAGGGTAATATCGACCCTCACTGAAAAAAAAAATATAAAATTGTGGCTATTTTAAGGTTTCGAAACCTGGGTCATTACAAATTGTAAAAAAAAAACGGAAATTGCTCAAAACACATTTATTTAGCTTACTACAGGAGATAATTAAGTGTGACAATTATCGCTGAGGGTAATATCGATCAAGCGGGTAATATCGACCGATCTGATCGACATTACCCCAAAGCCTACGGATAACCTCAAAATTAAACAGATTAGAAAAACATGAAAATAATCAGCAGAATTTAAGTCCATAGCGACCTAATTGACTATTGCACCTGATAACAACTTAATGGCGAGACTATATAGAATATGAATCACTCCTTACCTTATCAAAAACAGTGGAAATATTATAAGAAATATAACAATTCCAGATATTTCACAACTCAGTCTACACGGCGAGTGGAATCCGCGAACTAAACATGGCTGACACTTTCAACCGAAGCTTACTAACGGTGGAAGGGGGCGCTGGCATCTTACGGCGCCAAACAACGTAGATTTGAATGAGGTCGATATTACCCCGCGGTCGATATTCCCCCACGTTCCCCTATACAAATAACTATTCCCACATTTGCGTCTACGCCTTAAATTATTATAGCAATGGTAAGTATCTACCTTCTTACTTTCTCGTGTGATAACACAAGTCACTATACACTAATACTTGTTATAACACAAGTTAATACTTGTTATAAACGCCTAGTCCGGTCCTGCCGGACCTCCTAGGGGTTTATAGTCGCTTCTCAAAAAAAAATGTAGTATGTATGTAACGCTTTCCTTTGGTCACGGCTAGCGGGCGCAGTCCAAATTTCGCCTGGGACCGCAAAAAAATAAGTGCCACATCGCTATTGAAGAGCGCCAGAAGCGGAAAAGTCGTTCCGCCGTTTGAGCCATTTTCCGATTTGGTACGCGCCGCGGAGGGAGTCGAATTTGGCGCGCCGCACTGAACAAGTAAAAGTAAAGTCCCTATACAAAAATCGCGCAATTCTGTTGTAAACAAGAGCACGTGGGCTGAGATATTCGTCAGTGCCGCACTGAGGCACGACCTGTATTTAATTTTAGTTTTACAATTATTTGCATACAAATATTTCGGAAGAAAATTATTCGCATAATTAAAATGGTTCAAAACATCGATAAAATTATTTGTGGCAGTGTCTACTCGTAAATAGCTGAAAGCGACAAGATAGAACCGCGTACATATACTTTTGCGATCGAGTACGCCCCTGTTGCTAGGCTCGTTGAACACGTTGTTTTATTTACGCCACGATTTTAATTATAGAAATCGATCGAGGTATCCGCAAAAGAAAATTGGTTAGTTTTGTTTTGTTTGCTTTTCCGAGAATTTCTTTAATTTTCTGGCAGTATGGGCTTTTACTTAGTGAGTAGGTAGTATTCACGCGGTGAACAGGTAATTGAGGGATGGTGATGGGTTATTGCTTTTAGTGTACCTAACCTAACTTGATTCTATACAATGCTCTCGACGTCTTCTATTTACTTCTTTTATCGGGGAAAGCTAGGCCAGAAAAGCTTTAGAATCAGTCCATGAGAAACTTAAGTAGCCTTTTGCACTTGACGATGCAGCCCCTGTGGTGCAGAACATTGTCAAAAGTTAATGCGAAAAGTGCAAACAATTTCAGGTTATTTTAGATATGAGCAAACTCATGGAAAGAATTTACGGAAGTGGGTATAGCCGAATAGATAAAGGCGCGTACCTAAGAAAATAGTTATTTATGTACCAAGGCACTGAAGTTCAATTTTTTATGACTCATGTGGAGTTTAGACGTTTAAATAAACCACATGAGTCATAAAAAGAACTTCAGTGCCGAGGTACATATTATATTTTTTTTGAAATCGGAAAAAAAAAAGTTTTATTAGGCAAGAAAATAATAATAAGGGATCACCCGTCCACGAACCGACTACGCGCGGCGTTGCTTGACTTTACCGATCGCTCTACCTAGGACAAGTATAATGACGTACGGCACCTTCTGACAGAAAAACCAAACTGCTGCTTCTTGTGCAGCCTACACAACAAATCTATTGATATTCAAATTTACTAAAATATGTATACTGAAGGATTGCGCTTCTATAGGAAACAATTTCGCAATGTGTACGAAAAGTTAAATGAGCCTTTATCGGCCGGGTTTTGAATATTTGGTCACTTTTGACTGGCGATTTCTCCGCGTTTGACGTTTGATGTTTACATCTCGCCAAGGCCTACTTATTGAAAAAATCGTACAATAATGGGCTACATTATTGTACGATTTCTGTGCTTTTAATGACGATTTTGGGACATTTTAATGCCGATTTCAAGAAAATTCATTTATTTCATCGTAGGTTCAAATCCCACACAATTATTTTTCCTTTTTTTTAATTATCAACGTAAATTCAGATTTTATTTTTTATTTTTATTGTATACTATGATCTAATGTCATAGTAGTAAACAATACAATCTGCATTTTTGTTGGTAAAAATAATAATCATCGCTTTTTTATGCAAACGGAAAATTGAAATGCACACCCTTCTGCACCTTCCAAATTGTGCCATTTTTGAGGCACTATTTAATTTGAATAAGGATGTAGATTAATTATTGTCTAGGATGGAAGGTAGAAAAAATACAGAAAATTGATCAGCTGTTATTAACATTAATGAAGCTACGATTAAATACGCCTCACCTATATTTAGCACAGAGATTTGCAGCCTCACAAGTTTCAGGTTTTTTTATATGGGGATTGTCAAAAAATTATTAAAAGAAAACGAGACTCTTACCATGGAATGTTAGTAATGACAAAGATATATATCTTTGATAGTGACTATACAGGGAGTAGCAAAAAAATGGTCAGTTCTTATTTCCATCTTCCGGTTTTACTGGAAGTGAGTATTACTTTGACAATTATGTTTTTTTTTTTAATTTGGACATTTCAAAAATTTTGCGAAAAATTTCTTGAACAGTTTTCGATTTTTATTTTGTCGCAAAAAATCCAAAATGAAAAACCTGATTCTTTTTGTGTAGATCAATCTCAATCAGACATTTCTGAGAGACGCGTAAGAGATGTATGAGTATAGAGTATAAGTACTGATGGGTAACGAGAGTGGCGTCGCAGAAATTCAAAAAAAATCTTATTTTTTGTGTACCTAAATCAAACTCAATCTCAAAGATATTTTTGGGAGACGCATAGGGGATGTAGTAATATGTAGTATGTAGTAATATAGAAAAAAATCTGTAAGTAATATAGAAAAAACCTGTAGGAGGTGCCGTGACAAACGGCATTGGCATCGCAAAAAATCCTAAAAATCTTATTTTTGTGTACATCAATCTTAATCTCAAAGATATTTTTGGAAGACGCATAGGGGATATAGTAATAGAGAAAAAAACCTGTAGGGGTGAGGCGACAAACAACAGTGGCGTCGCAAAAAATCCTAAAGAAAACTTTTTTTTTGTAAATCAATCTCACTTTGAAATATATTTTGTGGCGACGCGTAAGAGTATTGAAAAAATCTGTAGGGATGCGGTGGTAAACGACAGTGGCGTCACAAAAAAATGTAAAGAATTTTTTTTTTGTAAATTAATCTGAACCTCAAAAATATTTGTGGAAAAACTCGTAAGGGATGTAGGAGTATCGAAAAAACCTGTATGGGCGTATGGGTGCCATAACAAACGACGATAGCTCAAAGAAGAATATTCTGAAATTGTTGTGCAAATCTATCTCAAAGATTTGTGGAAGACAGGTAGGGGAGTATGGAAAAAACTTGTAGGGGTGCTGTGACCAGCGACAGTGGCATCGCAAAAAAAATCCGCGTAGGCGTTTATAAGCCTGCTGCGGTTTCAGCGCGGCGACATCTTGACACCCCTCAAGTTGGTGGCGCTCCGAGGTCTATACTTGTTATTATTCTTCTTGAAGTTCAAAATGAAAAGCATTTTTTTTGTATATTTAGGTATACTTATTGACATTAGGTACTAATATCTGTAATAAAGTAACTTACAGTGATACAAACCCGTTTTAAACGATGCCCAACCAAGTGATATAATCCGATGTTCAACACAAAAAATATGTTGTAGTAGGCTTTAGCTTTTTAAAATAAGTACCTATGCCCTTTTGCTCTAAAGTACAGTTTTTGATGCGCTATCGTTTAAAAACTCGATCAAAATCGGATGATATAAATACAAATTTTATGGGGGTGTGAGGGGTGTCCCAGTTTGAACCGAATCACACTGTATGTATTCTGAGATACTCATGTACTGTAAAATTATACAAAATCTATACTTACCACTCCAATTTTGCTTTTATCGTCTGTGTATTGTCTTTGTATTGCATATTTTCTGTCCTTTCCTATAAGTTTGATTATGTTCATGTAGGTATGGTGAAAATGTTATATCCCAGTTACTGATCTATTCAATTATCCCAGCCAAACCTTATTCGAGGTGGAAATGTTTGTTTATGCAGAATGTTATTATTTATAATGGATGCGAAACGTTAGCTTATAGTTCTACATACATGCCCACCGCACACAGTCAAGATGAATAGACAGTTCAACCGCAAAATTGTATTACACCATAAACAGTGAAATACATGAGACACCTATTTTTTATCGAAATAACTCACTCGTACTATAATATCTGCAGGATAGGTACTGAATTTCTCTTTAATAAAAAACATAATATAATTACGAACGCGTCTTTAATAGTTATTTATGTAGCAAGGCACTGAAGTTCAACTTTTTATGACTCATGTGGAGTTTAGTTGCTGAGGCCTCTGGCCAAGGCAAATAAACCACATGAGTCATAAAAAGAACTTCAGTGCCGAGGTACATATATTTTTTTTTAATCGGAAAAAAAAATGTTTTATTAGGCAAGAAAATAAAATTAAGGGATCACCCGTCCATGAACCGACTACGCGCGGCGTTGCTTGACTTTGACGATCGCTCTACCTAGGACAAGTATGATGAGACACGGCACCTTCTGACAGAAAAACCAAACTGCTGCTTCTTGTGCAGCCTACACAACAAATCTATTGATATTCAAATTTACTAAAATATGTATACTGAAGGATTGCGCTTCTATAGGAAACAATTTCGCAATGTGTACGAAAAGTTAAATGAGCCTTTATCGGCCGGGTTTTGAATATTTGGTCACTTTTGACTGGCGATTTCTCCGCGTTTGACGTTTGATGTTTACATCTCGCCAAGGCCTACTTATTGAAAAAAAGATGTGACAGCAAGACGGATTATTTTATTATTAAGCTTAGATTGTTTACAAAAATGGTTTGATACAAATAAAAATATCCTGTCAGCATTTTAGAAAATAAACAGTAAAATAATAGACAAAGGCACATGTTTGACAAATAAGAATATTTTATACTCGTATAACGCTGCAATTTATGTCCTATATAGATATACGGATACAAATTGCAGCATTGCATAAAAAATACTTATTTTTCAAACACGTGTCTTTGTCTATTATTTTACTGTTACTTTTCTGACAGGGTGTTTCTAAATTATGGTGCCAACGTAATATGACAGGTAGAAAATGTCATTTTGAACAAAAAGTTTCCTATAAACAAGGATCCGAAAATACATAATAAAAAGTACAGTTAGAAAAACATATTTTTCCCAAAAACTTACACAGAAGTTATGCAATTTAAATGAAATTTGGCGCAGTCCTTTAGTCCAAGACCAAGAATTTACTGTAAAAATAATTTATTCCCATCGCCCAGAGACGGAGGGGCGGGGTAGCTCAACGGGTTTTATACTCATAACTTTTTTGAGGTTATATCTTTGGCAGGTTCATCACTTTAGTGCATCTTTTTATTTTGCAACAAAAGGGTACTCTTGTTTCCTAACGATAAAATCAACCGCTTTCGTTGAAAACGGCAAAATGTGCACCAAAACACCTGTTATCTCCAAAATTCGAAAAATAAAATTATCGCATACCGCATTTAAAATTTTCAAAACTGTTGCACTTTATAGTTACTAAAGAACTGCACCAAGTTTCATTTAAATGCATAACTACTGTAGAAGTTATTGCGACAAAGATGTTTTTCAAACCATACATTTATCACCCTGTAACTTTCTTATCATGCATTTTCGGAACCATGTTTATAGGAAACTTTTTGTTCAAAATGACATTTTCTACCTGTCACAATACGTTGGCACCATAATTTAGAAACACCCTGTATACTTAGTTTTTGTACCGTGTGTTTTCCACACGAGTGGACTGATTTGACTCTTTTGTAGTTAGTGAAGTAATCATCATCTTACGACAACTTGAACATTTTTTAATAACCTATATTAGTAGAATTTCTAAAAATAGCCGCCTTTTTGAATTTTGAAAATATGGTATGTGATAATGGGAGAAATAGTTTGTATCTACCATTGCGGCAAACTTGAATCACAGAAAAGGAATACCCAGTAAGCTAACTTGCCGCCATTGGTGGTAGAATGTTTTTACCAGGCAGACCAGAATCGGTGACGGATAGGCTTGCGAGAAATGCACCAGAAACGCAATAAATGTACTCAATTATATTGTAAACCCCATGGGTATAGGAGTTTACCGGCCTCCTCTATAATATGTATACAGAAAAGAGGATTACAAATTTATATTGCCCCAGTCTTTACATTTCCTCATATGCCAAATTTGACATACACACCTCACTGAGTAAACAATTTTATAGTTGATTAACGTCCTTCTTGTATTGTTGTTGTATAATAATAAGTTGTTATTCTGGGTATTGGACAATGGACAATTAAATAAATCAATCACCACATTCTGCTAACGTTTCGACTTTATTGACATAAGTCTTCATCAGAGCATCTAAAATTAAGCGAAAATAACAGTAAATTATGACAAAAGACAATAGGATTAATGTAAGAACAATTATATAAGAAACAAATTAAAACGATAGTTATTGTGACACATTAAAAGGTAGTTTAAATTAATAACCAAATTGTTTTTTTTTAAATATTGGATTTATAATCAATCACTTGTCTTGTGTTCATCTTCTGGTTCGCAACTATTATAGATGTCTTGTGTGTTACATGTTACTGACTTGGGTGGTTGTTATACTTTACTCATGAAAAGACAAACAATAAATCCTAAATACCTCAGGTAAGCTAGTTGTTTTCTCTCAAGAGTTGTCTTTTGAATTGTCTAGTCTATGTTTGTAATTTTACCATTGTTTTGTACAGTATTTTTGTAGTATTTCATAATCTATTGATCTTCAATTGTTCTTCTTTAAAAAAACCAATTTGGTTATTAATTTAAACTACCTTTTAATGTGTCACAATAACTATCGTTTTAATTTTTGCTTATATAATTGTTCTTACATTAATCCTATTGTCTTTTGTCATAGTTTACTGTTATTTTCGCTCAATTTTAGATGCTCCGATGAAGACTTATGTCAATAAAGTCGAAACGTTAGCGGAATGTGGTTATTGATTTATTTAATTGTCCATTGTCCAATACCCAGAATAACAACTTATTATGAGTAAACAATTAAATTACTTTATGTTAAAACATGCCAAAGTTCACCCATATTCTAATTGCCAATTTTTTAGTATCACTACACAGGTTTCATTTTCGAAATAACGGGGGTCAAATGTGCAATGTTGAAAAAGTCAAGGTCGATCGCATATTTCCCGGTAGAATCGGAAATGTGCTTAACTTCAAATTTGTAAATATATAGACAGGGTATTATTATTATTAAGGAATCGCAAGTTTGGTATCCCACGGTGTCCTGTAAAACCGTGTATACATTTTGATTCAGTCGTAAAAATCCTTTTATCCTCTCCAATCCAAACACAAACGTAAAAATGTTAAGTGGGTGACATTTGTACTCCATCCTGTACCTGATATAATAACAATAACATGAAAATTATTCAACCCCCCAACACCATTCGCAATAATGTAAGAAAATAATTTAATCCGGTACTGCATCTCATCTATTTTTAAACGAGACTGGAAGAGCGTAGTGCAAAATAAGTAGTAATATGGTACAATATGTACTGTGGATTTTAACAGTTTCGGTCAAACCTCCCTGAACGATTTAGAAATTAGACTTTTGGATACTACCAGTAAAGGCATCTAGTGAGGTATTTGATAAACCGAAACAAAAATTAAATAACCACGCATCGGCTAATTTGTGTTTTATACATAATATGTATCCGCTTAAATATTGGGTATATTTCAAGTATTGGACGCAAGTTTGATCAAATCAAATACGAAATATTGGATTATTAATATTAGGTGTCATAAAATTTATAAAATGCATGCCTTACGAATTTCGCTTGAAGAAAATTCTATCAAAATTGAAAGTTATAAGATAGACTTTCGCAAGACGTGTTACTTCTTTTCTTTTCGCATCGTCGAGAACGTTTTGAAACAGAAATTCCTTTGTTGGTATAAATTATGATTGAGAAGGGACAGGCCCTTAGGTATGTGTTTCCTAGATTAGCAAAAGTGTATAAGCGTTTTGAGGTAGTGAGAAAAATCTGTTGGATGGTATTCACGTTACAGACTAAAAAATCTGAAAATACCTTAAACGTATTTGTGTCTAAAATAAAATATGGCCAAAGGGTAATAAATTCTGCGGATTCGGTGTTTGCACAAGAATTTGTCTGAGTAAGAAAAAAACTTCGGCAGAGAATAATTATCTAAACTGTATTGAAGATTTATATGTTTCACTTTCCCTAACTGGTAGGATATTCGATTTTCTGTTTCGAAATTTTTATGTAAATGATTTCGCCTTAGTATGAATTTTGAAGCTATATTTTTTTAGTTCACCAGGTTATTACTATTTTGTTGACAAACTTGAAAAACTTTTCCGGCAAAGTCCTATATTTTCCAAGACAAGGGGAAATTTCATGGCCAAATTTAGTAGTATTAGAAGAAGATCGTTTAATTCATAATTTAAACTTCTATTAACACTTAATTGCTAGTGTCTGACCATTTCCAATAGTCTTTTATTCAACCATAATTATTTCCCACAAATTAAAGATAGGTAATTAATTTATTTCCTAAGATTCTCCAGCAATTAATATCTGACACATAATGACCCTACCTCTCAAACTCTTTATAAATAATTTTTTATATAAATCAATTTTCTTGACCGTAGAGTGTATTTTGTTGTTAAAATTCGTGAGTATCGGTCATAATATTTATTCTTTAAAATTTTATTTTACGACGTTTCGACAACTCAGTTGTCATCATCAGGTATTTTTTTAATAATAAAAACAAATCTTTTCCACATACAGACACATTAAAAATAGATTTTTAAAAGCAAGAAAAGGCAGCTAAGTTTTTGTTTTAAAAATCGGTCTCTCGTCCTGCCTCTTGAAATGAATATAATTAAACAAAAATGTTCTAGAAACAAATAAGTAATCTACACAAAAAAATAATTTATGTTTTACTACCCCGATGATTTTTAAAACAAAAACTTAGCTGCCTTTTCTTGCTTTTAAAAATCTATTTTTAATGTGTCTGTATGTGGAAAAGATTTGTTTTTATTATTAAAAAAATACCTGATGATGACAACTGAGTTGTCGAAACGTCGTAAAATAAAATTTTAAAGAATAAATATTATGACCGATACTCACGAATTTTAACAACAAAATTTATAAATAATGCATCTCATTTTTTCTTTATTATCAGACATTTCTCCCAGTGCGAATCTTATTAACTTAAGTTTACGGATCCGCTGATCCAATGGTAAACTAAATAGAGGGAATGTAACATAAAGAGTATGTTATCTACTAATTTTTGCATTACATAATTGGGGATTACTAAATTCCCATATTATAGTATTTTTTATTGAGCCAGGTTTCGCTCATACCCACCATATAAAAGTTTTTAGTGCAGTAAAGGATAGTATGATTTTGAGGCAAAGTCCCATAAAAGATACATGAGAGCTCCAACTGCCTCACGGTAGGAAATCGTATTATCGATTTCTTCCTTTTCTGTTGAATTTGGCATAGAACTTTGTCTTATGATAGGCGTTGATATACTTTGTTACAATCCATCATTCCAAATCTCTCTAAGACCCTCGGATTCAGACAACAACTAACAACTTGAAAATGCGCAGAATCTTTCTTAAACTGTGACTAACATTCTTAAAATTATTTTTTTCTTTTTTAGTAATGGCAAAAGTCAAAAATATAACATTGGCACAATTACAAGAGTTAAAATTAGGTAATGTTTGAAGTTCCGCCTATTTAGCTTTACCTACACGTCATGGCAACAATAGGATAATACAATAATAATTGGATTGAATTGGGGAATGCACGGAGAGTAAGAAAGTAATTACAAAATAATTTAGGTATATACACTGTTATACTGTGTATAATACACATAGCTGTAATGTATATTTTATATGTAATATTTATCAAAACAATTCAACCGATTTGTCGAATATTCTCAACAAAGCATTTACCTCAGCTTAATTTTCATATTTAAGGTGTGGCATTACTCCCAGCATAGCATACAAGAAAAGCTGGTACGCTGACCTTGAATGGCTGTTTGTGACAGTGTAAGTATAAGAACTACAGTGTCATATAAGGTTTCTTCCAACAGAGTTTTGAACAATTCTCAAACCAGCTATCGATTACCTGATTCGCCAAATAGTTCTGGAATTATTTTCTTGTGTTTTGATTGGTTCAAGCCAGTTCTGGAACGGTTCAGAACTGCAGTTGAAACAAGCCCATGATGTTTCCTTTCTTCTCCGGATTTGAAGTCAACCAACTAATAGTCTAGAAGTGCAAAAGAAATCAAAAGAAAACAATTCCGCGTAGTGAAGTTAAAACTTAATTTTTGAAAACTTTCTCGTGACTCCTGAACAATGTGCGTGAATGCAAATTCAAGCATTTATAGCGCCTTAACTACAATCTACATACGGGGGTCTCTAGAAGTTTACCCATATTTGCTTGTATTGATCTTGACTAGGTAACATGATTTAGGTATTCAAAAGAGTCCAGTCTTTTTGAGAGAGTAGAGTATCATTTATGTATTATAACTAGCTGTAACTTGCAATATACAGTTTTTCTTCCAGTATTTTATTGCTGATTGCTACTTCCTAACAGAGACCCTGTTTCTGAGGAGCCACATTAGTTACAGAGTTGGATACATTTTTTCAGCATATTGCTCAACTGGTGGACGTGAACATACATACGTATACCTACCTACCTATAGTACGTTAGTAAAAGTGGATCTGTTTTCAAAATATCTTTGAATCGATGTTGATAGATCGTTCTTGTTCTTTAAACATCTACATTAGTATTTGTAATATGAAGGATGAGACTGCAGTATAATTATAAGATCAACTGACTTACCTGTAAGGAAGTTTGAGCTCAATTATACTGCAGTCTCATCCGATTATTACAAACCCTCCCTAATCCCCACCTTTAACGATCTATCACAAAATAAGCATTTAGCGACGATCGGGTGACTGGCGGCGGTTGGGACAAAAAACACCTTTCTTTAAACGTTTGTATGGCGTTTGTACAGAGTGAAGCAAACTACATTAGTATTTGTAATAATCGGATGACACTGCAGTATAATTCACCTCAAACTTCCTTACAGGTAAGTCAGTTGATTTAACTAACGACTGATGCTTATGCATTATCTCAGCATGTTTACCAGACAGGACATTTAATGGATTTTGATAATACTAAAATTTTGGCAACAGAAAAGAATTTTAATAAGTATGCTTTTAGAAATGTGTTGGATTTATCAAGAAGAGAATACTGCTAATATTAGACAAACAGATATCTATAATAATAATTCTCACCCTCACAATACTCCAAACTAGGAGTACCCCAGAAGCAACTACATGCTTGTATGGGGGAGGGGGCAAATTCGTTATCTTAATAGATATTATCTTTCTAATTTACTTTTTATGGAAAAAACTTTACAAAATACTAATAATAACAATTCTAATTCTTCTATTGCCTAAATTTTACCTAAAGATTCAAATTGTAGAAAACTGCAGTTACCTATTTTTACCTCTTCCGACATACTGTATCAGTCATTTTACATAACTGGCATGTCACACCAATCTGATATGTTCGTCAAAATGTTCTAACAACAATAGGTATACATAATACAGGGTTAACTATCACTTAGTACACAAAATTTTACCACGTGCGCAGGGTGGCTTAAGAAAACAGAAAACTATTTTTAGATTTTTTACGATCTTTAAAAAAAGGGGTAAAAACTCCAATTTTCCCTGTAAATCTCCGCCTATAATTACGTCATCCTATATGGCTTCGGAATATACTGTCAGCTGGAAGTGATTTTTCGCGGTGTTGTCGTTGTTTTAGGAAGGATGAAAATACCTTTTTACTCAAACAAATTAAAAAAAATACATAAATAACAATAGATTTGAAACTGTACAGCCACAGCACTGCTATATTTACCCGAGGTTCGCCTAGATTCACCTTACCTTAGTTTGAAATTTGAAAACGGGAAACAGGATATGAATCCCGAGTCCCGAGGCTCGTCTCGAGCTCGGTCCAGAGGCTAGGTAGGTAATCCTGAATCCCTACGCGTTTTTTGTTTTTGCATTTTCACATAGCGGCACCAAGTAAGTACAAAACTATTGTACATACACTTCTCGCGAAACCACGATTTCGGGACCGGTAGAACCAAATTCATTCGACATTCGACATACCGCGTTATCGTAGGTTACTGATTACTGACATTTCACTGGACACAAAACTCACAAAACAGTAGAGGTTGGAGTGGTGCGTAATAATTATCGATATCGATGTCAATGTTAGATTAGTTGATTGCGTCTTCAAAAAAATAATTTTTATAAGAAAACTTATTGAAAATCTATCTAAACTAAACAAAAATAATTCTGTGATTTCTTAATGCCGGCGTTATTGGACTGAACGCTTTGCAATACAAAGACTGAGCGTCGATGTGTATCGAATCGATGCATAGTTTTGCTCGACGTCGCATGTCTACGCCTGCGTCACACTTCACACTAGTTGTTGGGCTGGTCTGGTTGCCTGCAAGACAAGGCCAGATACCGCGCGGGTGAATCATCGTATTTCGGCCGATGTTTACTCGACGTTTCCCTGCGTCCCTCTGAATTTTCGGCGATATTTTCCTGTATTTGTGTATTTTGGTGTGTTTTAAAGCTATTTTGCAATTAATTGAACGCCAGGCTTTTTACTAGTGGACTAGGACCGCAACATTACAGGTTAGAAGGGCTAAAATTAATTTAGTTTTGAAATTATGTGAAATAGTAAAACATGTGAAACATGTTTTTAGGCGTGCGACCAATATTTTCCCACTGAGGGTGAGGATATTGATAAAAAAAAAGAAGTTCCTTAGGATTATGTACTTTGTGACATCGACCAGGCAAACTTAAACGGCTATGTTGCGAAGCACCCTCGCTTGGTCAAAGTAATGTTTTTATTTGATGGTCCTTATTTGTTAGTAAATGGATTATATATTATATGGTCTTAGATGCAGTACCATGTACGATATACTGCCAGCAGATTGACCCACTTATTTGGCCTGGCCCAGAATAAGTAGAAGAGAAGATCCTGAACTAAGAAATGAAAAAAAAAATTAATTTAATTAACCGAGTGAATTTGTGCATCGAGGTTAACGGCGGCCTCTTTGAATAACTACTGTAGTTCTTTGCATATGCAAGGTGTCCTAGTGCAGTTGTGTTTTTTGGTTACCCTTCGGGGTTTTCCTGGCGAAGGGGATCCTCCTCCGTGGTCGTCAGGCTGAGTACCTCGCTTCAAACAAAAGGAATGGCGGAGGGAAACAAGAGGTCCCCAACAGATTTAGAAAATGTGATGAATGTTGTGTAGTGTTGTGTGACTTTTAATGTAAAAAAGCAAGAAAACAGAAAATGGTACAATATTCAATCCTGGAAATGTCAGTAAGGTAGGTGTTTCAAAGGCATTCTACATGTTCCTTAGAAAGTAATCGTTTCCAACAGGAAATCGAAATTTTGTGGTGAATCCTCGGATAAATTGATGGACGTGGCAACGCTGCGCTATTTCACTACCTGTCACTAACATTGACATAGGCGAAATTTTAAGACCACGCGGACGTCAGTAGGCGGCGTTTTTTGAGGGGTTTTATACAATTTGAAAAAAAAATGTTTTTAGGCTTAAGACAAATTAATGTTAGAAAATTTTTGAAAATTTATGTTGGCAAGTCTAATTTTTCTTTATCTAGCACAAATTTTTTTGTACTAAGTGATAGTTAACCCTGTATATTATGTAGTAGCAACTCGCTGTCTATGTAAGTACAAAAATTTTGTAAAAATGTAATATTGCTAAATTTATCTGAAATATAAATTTTGCAATATTACATTATAAATTTTATAATGTTTTTTTAGTGAGTGAGGAAACAATAAAATAATTGCGAAATCTTTCGTATAGAAAAAGGAATATTTCACTTTTTAATTTTATTCCTTTTTATCCCCATTATATAATTATAAGCTATTATTATTGAACTGATGTAATGTTAATTGGCCTGTAGCTTTTATGTATCTATTCTCTAATATTATGGGATTACATTATACATATCGTTGATCTAAAGTTCGTAATGCCTAGTACTACAGTAAAATTAGACGGTCTCCTAGACGGTGCAAAAATATAACTAAAGTAACTTTGTGTTTTCAGTGATGTGCGTTACGTCTGTCATTTGTCAATTGAACTCATTTCCACACCACCTCTGAGTTAGAGTTGGGGGCGCTTTTTTTTCATATAATGGGCGCTGGACCATCAAATATGACAATTATTAAAGTTTTAGGAAAGTTGCAGAGAATATACATGTATGAAATATATGAATGTACCTACAAGTTGGAAAGAAAATGAAAAAAAAAAGATAAGAAACCACCCCATTACAAAAACACAAAAGGGTGTCGCATGTGTGTTTTTTTGGTAGAAAACGCAGGAGACATCCCTTCATCCACTCTTAAAAAATCAGATTGTGCGCATGTTTTTTTTTAATTATATCTTTACTGGATAATAGCCGAATTTATCATTAAATACCATGCACGGCAAAAACTATCGAACTACTTTGGCTAATCTGGGAAATACAAAAGGGAATACCATCTCGTAATGAAATAATAATTTGCTGTAATAATAAATTCTGTTTGAAAAGGTCCTCGACGCCACCGGAAGAAGGACTAAAGTAGGTAATGGGTCTGGATTTATATCAGCTCCACGGTCTCGCTCCGACAAGACAAAAAGATGAGATTTGCGGTGTGGAAAAAGCAATATTGTTCATTACCTTTCTGATATTCATTTAACTTAACTAAAAATTGCTTCTTTAATCTGTTTAATGATTCTATAGATAACAAATCCGGTTTGTAAAGCAATTTTATTGGAAATAAGCGAAAAGATGTAGACAAAAATTAAATTGGGACATGATTGAACCGGAGTGAACTTGGCGACGAATCCCAGCGACGAATTTTCACTATTTCAAGCAAGCGGCAAATGTGAACATAGCGACGATTGCAGCGACGATTTAAAAAAAACGGCTTGAAATTAACTACATGATTATCTTTCTACCGTGGTGTAAACATCTAGTAATGTAATGAAGATTATTATATTTCCCTGACCTTTATTTTAGCAATAATATACAGATCAAGGTGCGGGAATTACATATCATAAAAAATGATGTTTTAAAACATGAAGGGTTGTACAGACTACAGAAATATGGTTAGCAAATAATAACAATATATGTATTTGCCACATTTTTGTGAAAATGGAAGGTCTAATGGATTTCTTGATTTTCGAGGCCAAGCGACGGATGGACTAGGGGTAGGGAATAATTAAAACGCAGTTCAGGGTTTCTAGGGGTATTGTCCCAGCGACGGGGGGACTAGGGGGCGAGAATAAATATTTCGCGGTTCAGGGTCTCTAAGGGTGCCGGAACCGAACGAGTGCTTGAGCCACAATTTGGTTACCAGGGAAGGTTCACCGGATTGTTTTGTCTCGATTTTTGAGAAAAAAGTCCCAGCGACGGGGGGACTAGGGGGCGAAAATAAATATTTCGCGGTTTAGGGTCTCTAAGGGTGTCGGAACCGAACGAGTGCTTGAGCCACAATTTGGTTAACAGGGAAGGTTCACCGGATTGTTTTGTCTCGATTTTTGAGAAAAAAGTCCCAGCCACGGGGGGACTAGGGGGCGAGAATAAAAAATATTTCGCGGTTCAGGGTCTCTAAGGGTGTCGGAACCGAACGAGTGCTTGAGCCACAATTTGGTTAACAGGGAAGGTTCACCGGATTGTTTTGTCTCGATTTTTGGGAAAAAAGTCCTAGCGACGGGGGGACTAGGGGGCGAGACTAAATATTTCGCGGTTCAGGGTCTCTAAGGGTGTCGGAACCTAACGAGTGCTTGAGCCACAATTTGGTTAACAGGGAAGGTTCACCGGATTGTTTTGTCTCGATTTTTGAGAAAAAAGTCCCAGCGACGGGGGGACTAGGGGGCGAGAATAAATATTTCGCGGTTTAGGGTCTCTAAGGGTGTCGGAACCGAACGAATGCTTGAGCCACAATTTGGTTAACAGGGAAGGTTCACCGGATTGTTTTGTCTCGATTTTTGAGAAAAAAGTCCTAGCGACGGGGGGACTAGGGGGCGAGAATAAATATTTCGCGGTTTAGGGTCTCTAAGGGTGTCGGAACCAAACGAGTGCTTGAGCCACAATTTGGTAAAGAGGGAAGGTCAACCGGATTATTTCGTCTCAATTTTTGAGGAAAAAGTCCCAGCGACGGGGGGACTAGGGGGCGAGAATAAATATTTCGCGGTTCAGGGTCTCTAAGGGTGTCGGAACCGAACGAGTGCTTGAGCCACAATTTGGTAAAGAGGGATTATTTCGTCTCGATTTTTGAGGAAAAAGTCCCAGCGACGGGGGGACTAGGGGGCGAGAATAAATATTTCGCGGTTTAGGGTCTCTAAGGGTGTCGGAACCAAACGAGTGCTTGAGCCACAATTTGGTTAACAGGGAAGGTTCACCGGATTGTTTTGTCTCGATTTTTGAGAAAAAAGTCCCAGCGACGGGGGGACTAGGGGGCGAGACTAAATATTTCGCGGTTCAGGGTCTCTAAGGGTGTCGGAACCGAACGAGTGCTTGAGCCACAATTTGGTTAACAGGGAAGGTTCACCGGATTGTTTTGTCTTGATTTTTGAGAAAAAAGTCCCAGCGACGGGGGGACTAGGGGGCGGGACTAAATATTTCGCGGTTCAGGGTCTCTAAGGGTGTCGGAACCGAACGAGTGCTTGAGCCACAATTTGGTTAACAGAGAAGGTTCACCGGATTGTTTTGTCTCGATTTTTGAGAAAAAAGTCCCAGCGACGGGGGGACTAGGGGGCGAGAATAAATATTTCGCGGTTTAGGGTCTCTAAGGGTGTCGGAACCGAACGAGTGCTTGAGCCACAATTTGGTTAACAGGGAAGGTCCACCGAATTGTTTTTCCTCGATTTTTGAGAAAAAAGTCCCAGCGACGGGGGGACTAGGGGGCGAGAATAAATATTTCGCGGTTTAGGGTCTCTAAGGGTGTCGGAACCGAACGAGTGCTTGAGCCACAATTTGGTTACCAGGGAAGGTCCGCCTGATTGTTTTGTCTCGATTTTTGGGAAAAAAGTCCTAGCAACGAGGGGACTAGGGGGCGAGACTAAATATTTCGCGGTTCAGGGTCTCTAAGGGTGTCGGAACCGAACGAGTGCTTGAGCCACAATTTTTGATTTTTGAGAAAAAAGTCCCAGCGACGGGGGGACTAGGGGGCGAGAATAAATATTTCGCGGTTTAGGGTCTCAAAGGGTGTCGGAACCAAACGAGTGCTTGAGCCACAATTTGGTTAACAGGGAAGGTTCACCGGATTGTTTTGTCTCGATTTTTGAGAAAAAAGTCCCAGCCACGGGGGGACTAGGGGGCGAGAATAAATATTTCGCGGTTTAGGGTCTCTAAGGGTGTCGGAACCGAACGAGTGCTTGAGCCACAATTTGGTTAACAGGGAAGGTCCACCGGATTGTTTTTTCTTGATTTTTGAGAAAAAAGTCCCAGCGACGGGAGACTAGGGGGCGAGAATAAATATTTCGCGGTTTAGGGTCTCTAAGGGTGTCGGAACCGAACGAGTGCTTGAGCCACAATTTGGTTACCAGTAAGGTTCACCGGATTGTTTTGTCTCGATTTTTGAGAAAAAAGTCCCAGCGACGGGGGGACTAGGGGGCGAGAATAAATATTTCGCGGTTTAGGGTCTCTAAGGGTGTCGGAACCGAACGAGTGCTTGAGCCACAATTTAGTAAAGAGGGAAGGTCAACCGGATTATTTCGTCTCGAGTTTTGAGGAAAAAGTCCCAGCGACGGGGGGACTAGGGGGCGAGAATAAATATTTCGCGGTTTAGGGTCTCTAAGGGTGTCGGAACCGAACGAGTGCTTGAGCCACAATTTGGTTACCAGGGAAGGTTCACCGGATTGTTTTGTCTCGATTTTTGAGAAAAAAGTCCCAGCGACGGGGGGACTAGGGGGCGAGAATAAATATTTCGCGGTTTAGGGTCTCTAAGGGTGTCGGAACCGAACGAGTGCTTGAGCCACAATTTGGTTAACAGGGAAGGTTCACCGGATTGTTTTGTCTCGATTTTTGAGAAAAAAGTCCTAGCGACGGGGGGACTAGGGGGCGAGAATAAATATTTCGCGGTTTAGGGTCTCTAAGGGTGTCGGAACCAAACGAGTGCTTGAGCCACAATTTGGTTAACAGGGAAGGTTCACCGGATTGTTTTGTCTCGATTTTTGAGAAAAAAGTCCCAGCCACGGGGGGACTAGGGGGCGAGAATAAATATTTCGCGGTTCTGGGTCTCTAAGGGTGTCGGAACCAAACGAGTGCTTGAGCCACAATTTGGTAAAGAGGGAAGGTCAACCGGATTATTTCGTCTCAATTTTTGAGGAAAAAGTCGCAGCGACGGGGGGACTAGGGGGCGAGAATAAATATTTCGCGGTTCAGGGTCTCTAAGGGTGTCGGAACCGAACGAGTGCTTGAGCCACAATTTGGTAAAGAGGGAAGGTCAACCGGATTATTTCGTCTCGATTTTTGAGGAAAAAGTCCCAGCGACGGGGGGACTAGGGGGCGAGAATAAATATTTCGCGGTTTAGGGTCTCTAAGGGTGTCGGAACCAAACGAGTGCTTGAGCCACAATTTGGTTAACAGGGAAGGTTCACCGGATTGTTTTGTCTCGATTTTTGAGAAAAAAGTCCCAGCCACGGGGGGACTAGGGGGCGAGAATAAATATTTCGCGGTTTAGGGTCTCTAAGGGTGTCGGAACCGAACGAGTGCTTGAGCCACAATTTGGTTAACAGGGAAGGTTCACCGGATTGTTTTGTCTCGATTTTTGAGAAAAAAGTCCCAGCCACGGGGGGACTAGGGGGCGAGAATAAATATTTCGCGGTTTAGGGTCTCTAAGGGTGTCGGAACCGAACGAGTGCTTGAGCCACAATTTGGTTAACAGGGAAGGTTCACCGGATTGTTTTGTCTCGATTTTTGAGAAAAAAGTCCCAGCGACGGGGGGACTAGGGGGCGAGACTAAATATTTCGCGGTTCAGGGTCTCTAAGGGTGTCGGAACCGAACGAGTGCTTGAGCCACAATTTGGTTAACAGGGAAGGTTCACCGGATTGTTTTGTCTCGATTTTTGAGAAAAAAGTCCCAGCGACGGGGGGACTAGGGGGCGAGACTAAATATTTCGCGGTTCAGGGTCTCCAAGGGTGTCGGAACCGAACGAGTGCTTGAGCCACAATTTGGTTAACAGGGAAGGTTCACCGGATTGTTTTGTCTCGATTTTTGAGAAAAAAGTCCCAGCGACGGGGGGACTAGGGGGCGAGAATAAATATTTCGCGGTTTAGTGTCTCTAAGAGTGTCGGAACCGAACGAATGCTTGAGCCACAATTTGGTTAACAGGGAAGGTTCACCGGATTGTTTTGTTTCGATTTTTGAGAAAAATGTCTCAGCGGCGGGGGGACTAGGGGGTGAGAATAAATATTACGCCGTTTAGGATCTCTAAGGGTGTCGGAACCGAACGAGTGCTTGAGCCACAATTTGGTTAACAGGGAAGGTTCACCGGATTGTTTTGTTTAGATTTTTGAGAAAAAAGTTCCAGCGAGGGGGGACTAGGGGGCGAGAATAAATATTTCGCGGTTTAGGATATCTAAGGGTGTCGGAACCGAACGAGTGCTTGAGCCACAAATTGGTGAAGAGGGAAGCTCCACCGGATTGTATTAACCAAGCCATTCCCTAATAGTGGTGGGAATCATTCCGGTTTTTTTATGGTACCTACGTTAAATCTTTATTACTTATTTCAGTAACATCTGCCTTACTTATGCCTTTTTTGTCGTTATATATTTTTTTCAATTATTTTCCCTCAAAATAGCTAAGAAAAGGCTTGAATTTTTTAGCCCACATCTGCGCTATATTGAGGTCGCCTTTTACTTTTTTTTTTTCGGTAGCAAATATATATAATTTTATTTTTCTAGATAAGCCTTTCTTATTCATGTCGTTTAGTATTTCTTTGTAAACAAACAAAACATAGCTTCTCGAAGACCTTACTACTCTTTTGGAACATCAAATGAAATCTTCGATTTAATATCAATGAACTTGGTATAAATACTTTTGTAGTTTATATTTTTATTTTTTTATTTATTTTTTTATTTGAGCAAGTCAGGTTCTTCTAGACATGTATTCAACATTTTCTCGAAGGCTTTCTGGACATTTTGAGTTTGATATGGACTATCAAGCAAGATTACTAAACATTTGTACCATTCGGTTAATGTTTCTAATATGGTCATATTAAATGCTGCGGCTATTATTTCCTTTACGATCTGTAGTGGCTATATTGGGTGCATCGAGTTGGGCGTAATATCACCTGTCATAATTTTCATATAACGTGAAAAATATATATGAACTCTTGCTAGACTTTTGATGTCACCGTTGTCCTTGCAATAGGTACCTTATACTCTTTTTCCAAATATCCGATAGAAGACAAATTGTTCCAGAAGAATGTAATTGCAATTTTGTTGGCAAAACTACGAACGGTGACTTCAGCTTGAAATAATGGCCAGTAAACTCCATGTTTTTCTGCAAAATGTTTGAAATTAGCGGAAAAGTTTCCTATTGTTGTGGCATGATGTGCACTAATTGCGAGGCGCCATCTATTAACCAGTAGTACAATCAGAGCGAGTCTACAGAAACCTATGTAGAAAGAAGCATTCGATATTTGTTACCTACATAACCTAAAAACCGGAAAATCTATTAAAAGATCGTTAACTGCTGTTTATAATTTCGTTCCGTAAACTATGGAATCCCCCTTTTTTAATAAATTTGGTAGTGCCATTTACGGTCTGAAACTTGAATTCAGTGATTTCGATAAAGTATCCCATAGATTAAAGTGCTCTGTGTATGGAATTATATGTTCGTATCTACACATCAAGAATAACGGTACAAACAGAAAACGGCTTTACAATTTTTGGATGCGGTTGGATAGTAATAAGAAAGATTTGTTATTTGCTGACCACAAAGGTACTACAGAACCAGTGATTCGATGTTCAACGCCAGTTTCTGAAGGTTTACTAGGTAATTCTCAATACGACTTGAGCCTTAGTCCAATTACACTTGATGAAATTAACAAACCAGAAGAATACTCTGTTGAAGAAGAAAACTTGTGGTAAGTCAAAATAATGTTATTTTCTTTTCTCCACGACTATATTAAATAATGTCGGTATATTCACAGTGGCGTTCAAAGGGGGGATAGAGATAGAGGGGCTCCAGTCCCCCCCATGGGAATCAGATGTCAAAAAATTACAAGGTTATGTACAGGGTGATCATTTTTAGACGCCCAGCCTCTGTTGGTGGAAAACGGTCAAAGATATGGAGATATTATATATGGGAGATTATATAGGGTGTATAAAGGAATAAATTGGCCCATTTAGCGACCCTTTGCAAATACGACGCTAGGCGTCGCGACGCCAAGAAATATATTTTTTCCACCAACATACCTATTTTGTAATATAATTCGAAAGCCCTAATTTTTGTGAACATTTTTCATATATGCCATTTTTCTTGATTGTCTTCCGATAAAAAGTTATTCTCCAAAAACGCATTAAAATATTAATTTTTGTTAATCGCAAATGACGTAGTAGTTTTCAATTATTTTATTTTTTGGGGATATTCCCCACCCTTTATTTGTTTGAAATATCTTCAAACCGCGTCTTTTGACCTTCTTATCGTTGTCAACATGCAAATCCAGGGCCGGCTACACTTTTTTATACCCCCAATTTTCACCAAATGCATTTAGCGATTTTTTTGTTTAAAATCGGACACCACAGCGTTAATAAGGACACCACAGAACACCCTATTATACCGAATTTGAACAAAAAATATACAGGAAGTACTATTCTACAGGGAGCCAAAAAATTGATTATTTTTTCATTTATTAATTTCCTCAGACTATATCTTTAGTCTGAGTTAATTTCCAATAATTTATAATAATTCCAGGGCGCATTTGACCCGAATAAAGTTTTAAAAATTCAGAATTTTGAGAAAACAACCTGTATATTTGTTATTAGATTTTTGCACACCAATAGACCTCGTATCGTCTTGTTGGCCATTCAACTGTTTTGAGGTAATTTCACGGCATAATACTTCACTCTTGATTCGCTATATGCCTTTAAAATTATTATTTTGCTAAATTTTGGTACTTTGTAGAACAGAATTTTCTGTATTTTTTTGTTCAAATTCGGTATAATAGGGGGGTTCGGTGGTGTCCTTATTAACACTGTGGTGTCCGATTTTAAACAAAAAAATCGCTAAATGCATTTGGTGAAAATTGGGGGTATAAAAAAAGTGTACGACGGTCCTGGATTTGCATGTTGACAACGGTAAGAAGGTCAAAAGACGCGGTTTGAAGATATTTCAAACAAATAAAAGGTGGGGAATATCCCCAAAAAATAAAATCATTGAAAACACTACGTCATTTGCGCTTAACAAAAATTAATATTTTAACGCGTTTTTGGAGAATAACTTTTTAACGGAAGAGAATAAAGAAAAATGGCATAAATGAAAAATGTTCAGAAAAATTAAGGCTTTCGAATGGTAAACAAAATAGGTATGTTGGTGGAAAAACTATTTCTTGGAGTCGCGACGCCTAGCGTCGTATTTGCAAAAAGTCGCTAAACGGGCCGATTTATTCCTTTAGACACCCTATATAATCTCCCATATATAATATCTCCATATCTTTGACCTTTTTCCACCAACAGAGGCTGGGCACCTAAAAATGATCACCCTGTACATGATAAAAGTACCTATACCTACACACACTACTACTCCATACCCAAAGCTCTTAATTTTTAACTAAAAATAAATTGCGTATTGGGTCCACGACATAGGCGTCGTTATAACGGGAAAAGATAATAGTCAATAATAGTTACCTAATAATATCAATATTATGGTCGAAATGTGATCCCGTCGGCAGCGGTTTTTACAAGCTTTTATTTAATTTGCCCTGTTAGTATGTATGTATGTATGTATTTATATTTTGATTTGCAAAAACTTGTCGCAATTTGGAATTGAATTATCTTAACGAAAACCTAAACTTATTTTATTTGTTTTAGTTTTAGTACATGGCTTAAATAAAAGCTTGTTTTTAAAAAGTTTTTTATTTCATTTATGGTTGCGAAAAACCTGTATTAGGTACCACCGATGTATAGGGAGTGTAATATAAGCCTACTATCAATATTATTTGTAAGTCTATTTATATCGTTTAATTTTATATTATTTTTAGGGCATATGACGTAACCAATAAGTTGGAAAAAACTAAATCGGATCTTGATAGAGATGACCTTTTTAATGGAATTGATAAATCGTTTAACGTAACGGAGGAAAATATGTTTGTCAAAAATTCAGCAATAGAATTACACGAATACCGTTTGGAAAACAAATATAAAGATGCATTCCCAGGAAAAAACCTTTTAATAAGTGAGAGACAACCTTGCATAACATTTAACCAGTGTAAATATCTGGAAGGTTCTTTTACTTTAAATTCTAAAGAAATTGAAGATTTACAAGGTAAAGAAAAAAGTTATATTTTATTGAAACATATCGAAGCTGCGGTTAATAATGTTTGTGTTATAAATATTCATTCGACCCGAAGAAATAAAAATGGATATACCATATATGCAAAATGTGCCCATCCAAAATGCAAGTTTTTTGTTATAAAAGTTTTTAAAGGGAATGTTAAAGTGTTCAGCAGTGATTTGAATTACAACCATTTGGGAAAACTTACTAGGCACTTGAAAGGTACTGAGAGAGTTTTGGCCAAAAGAAAATTGAAATATGAATCACCACTTCAATATGTACAGAGAACCACTAAAGAGATTAATAGGAAAATATTAAAAAGCGGTAATTATCAGCAAAAAAAATCTGATTGTGTTGTACGGAAGGCTAGATCTGAATTATTAAGATGTTTAGACAGGGATAAAGATGACATATGGGATTTGATGTTAATGCGCAGAAGTAAAAAGAATTACAATTACATTCAGAAAGTGTCAGATCCATTTAATTACGAAGTGTACAGTAGGGAACAACTCGAAATCCTTCGGGTTTATATAAAACAGAATAAACAGTTGCCTACTCTATATTTCGACGCTACGGGGGGTATATTTAATAGAATGGATATTCCAGTTTATGAAACCAAACGATTATATTATTATTGCGGGGTTGTGCGGCTAGGGCAAGAAAGAATTGTGCCAATATTAGAACGTGGAAGCTCTACACATCATGCCACAGCAATAGGCAATTTTCTCTCGAATTTCAGACATTTTGCGGAAAAACATGGGTTTCGCTGGCCATTGTTTCAAGCTGTAGTGACCGATTGTAGTTTTGCCAACATAAATGCAATCACATATTTCTGGAACAATTTGTCACTTATAGGATATTTGGAAAAATGTAAAGTATTGCAAGACAAGGACAACGATGACATGAAAAGTCTAGCAAGGGTTCATATATGTTGTTCACATTATATGAAAATTATGACAGGTGATATTAACGTCCAATTCGATGCACCCAATATACGACAGACTGTAAAGGAAATAATGGCCGCGGCATTTAACATGACCACATTAGATACATTAACCGAATGGTACAAATGTTTAATAATCTTGCTTGATAGTCCATATCAAACTGAAAATGTCCAAAAAGCCTTAGGGAAAATGCTGAATATGTGTTTAGAAGAAACTGACTTGCTCAAAGAAAATAATAATAAAACCAGTTTTGATGAAAACATAAACTACAAAAGTATTTACAAGCAAAGTCCTTTCTATACCAAGTTCTTTGATATTAAATCGAAGATTTCAATTGATATTCCAAAATCAGGTAATTACAAAAATCCGTTTTACTCTCCTCAATTTTCTGTTATTGTGTTAAAAAAGTACATTGCTTACTTACCTCTATGGACCAGCATATTAGTAGATTCTGGACAAATTGTGAGAAGGTATAGTAACTCAGTTGTAGAAAATTGGAACAACATTTTAAAAAACGACCTGTTAAATGGGCAGAAAAATGTGAAGCCCTCTAGAGTAGTAAGGTCTTCGAGGAGCTATGTCTTGTTTGTTTACAAAGAAATACTAAATGACATGGATAAGAGAGGTTTAGCGAAAAAACAAAAACAAGATTTGCTACCGAAAAAAATAGTTCAAGGCGACCTCCATGCAGAGGAGATGTGGTCAAAAAAATCCAAGCCTGTTTTTAGGTATTTTGATGGAAGGGAACTGAAAAAAATTGCAAACAAAATATATAATGATAAAAAAGACACAAGTAAGGCAGATGTTACTAATATAATTAATAAAGATTTAACGTACATCCCCGTAGAAAAACCGGAAATATTCCCACCACTATTAAGGAATGGCTTGGTTGATAGCGTTTGCTATTATCGAAAAATCCAAGCTGATTCAAACTTAAATTATCCAGTTGCAAAATTCAGTTCACTTGGTGTCATAGTAGATGAGATAGAAATCAATGAATTTTTAAGACTGGGAGGTGCGGGCAATAGGAGTACAGACAAATGGTTGTAAAACTGGAATATTGATATTTGTATGGCACTGTTGTTAAAACTAAGTAAATGCGGCCCGACCATTACCTTACTAACGTGCGATCAAGTGAATTTCACTGTTTTGCAAACAGAGAAGTTTGAAGACAATTATACTTCCTCAATAATTATAAATACTGAAGAATTGAGAAACGAAAGAATTAGGCAGTTACCCTTATTAAAAGATACAGATACTGTTATTTTACCAACACGAATTAATTCAAATCACTGGATACTGGTAATTGCTGATATTTGTAAGCAGGAATTCCAACTACTTGATCCCAAAGGGACGAAATCAAGCGACGTGAAACAGTTATATAAAAAATTTATTGAATTCCTTGTCAAGTACAATTCTTTAAGAAATACTAATATCCCAACTAAATGGAAGTGCATATCCGGGAATGATTTTCCAAAACAAAAGGATGATCACAGTTGTGGTGTTATTATTATTCAGCTTTTTGAAAACAAAATAAATAACAAGAAACTTCGTTGCATAGCTCCCCCCCGATAATTACAGAACATACCTGCAAAATTTAATATTGAATAACTCGGATGACATGTCTCAATATTGTTTGTACTGTGGACTTATGGACAGGAATCAGTATATTAATAAATATGTTTACTGTGACTGGTGCCTAAGGCTCAGTCACTACGAATGCACATATCCAAAAGGTAACGATATCAGCTACTCAAAAAATAGGAGCTCATATATTTGCGAACTGTGTAAATATTACCAATAAACATTTAGTACATATCACCTTACGAAATTCAATAAAGTACCTACCTAACTAAGGAGATTCCCAACTTGTATGAAAAACTATACTTAACCGCGAAATAAATATTCTCGACCCCTAGCCCCCCCGTAACTCTCAAAAATCGAGACAAAACAATCCGATGGACCTTCCCTCTTCAGCAAATTGTGGCTCAAGCACTCGTTCGGTTCCGACACCCTTAGAGACCCTGAACCGCGAAATATTTATTCTCGCCACCTAGTCCCCCCGTCGCTAGGACGTTTTTCTCAAAAATCGAGACAAAACAATCCGGTGGACCTTCCCTGTTAACCAAATTGTGGCTCAAGCACTCGTTCGGTTCCGACACCCTTAGAGACCCTGAACCGCGAAATATTTATTCTCGCCCCCTAGTCCCCCCGTCGCTGGGACTTTTTCCTCAAAAATTGAGACGAAATAATCCGGTTGACCTTCCCTCTTTACCAAATTGTGGCTCAAGCACTCGTTCGGTTCCGACACCCTTAGAGACCCTGAACCGCGAAATATTTAGTCTCGCCCCCTAGTCCCCCCGTCGCTGGGACTTTTTTCTCAAAAATCAAGACAAAACAATCCGGTGAACCTTCCCTGTTAACCAAATTGTGGCTCAAGCACTCGTTCGGTTCCGACACCCTTAGAGACCCTAAACCGCGAAATATTTATTCTCGCCCCCTAGTCCCCCCGTCGCTGGGACTTTTTTCTCAAAAATCGAGACAAAACAATCCGGTGAACCTTCCCTGTTAACCAAATTTGGGGCTCAAGCACTCGTTCGGTTCCGACACCCTTAGAGACCCTAAACCGCGAAATATTTATTCTCGCCCCCCCGTCCCCCCGTCGCTGGGACTTTTTTCTCAAAAATCGAGACAAAACAATCCGGTGAACCTTCTCTGTTAACCAAATTGTGGTTCAAGCATTCGTTCGGTTCCGACACCCTTAGAGACCCTAAACCGCGAAATATTTATTCTCGCCCCCTAGTCCCCCCTTCGCTGGGACTTTTTTCTCAAAAATCGAGACAAAACAATCCGGTGAACCTTCCCTGTTAACCAAATTGTGGCTCAAGCACTCGTTCGGTTCCGACACCCTTAGAGACCCTAAACCGCGAAATATTTATTCTCGCCCCCTAGTCCCCCCGTCGCTGGGACTTTTTTCTCAAAAATCGAGACAAAACAATCCGGTGAACCTTCCCTGTTAACCAAATTGTGGCTCAAGCACTCGTTCGGGTCCGACACCCTTAGAGACCCTAAACCGCGAAATATTTATTCTCGCCCCCTAGTCCCCCCGTCGCTAGGACTTTTTTCTCAAAAATCGAAACAAAACGATCCGGTGAACCTTCCTTGTTAACCAAATTGTGGCTCGAGCACTCGTTCGGTTCCGACACCCTTAGAGACCCTAAACCGCGAAATATTTACTCTCGCCCCCTAGTCCCCCCGTCGCTAGGACTTTTTTTCTCAAAAATCGAGACAAAACAATCCGGTGAACCTTCCCTGTTAACCAAATTGTGGCTCAAGCACTTGTTCGGTTCCGACACCCTTAGAGACCCTGAACCGCGAAATATTTATTCTCGCCCCCTAGTCCCCCCGTCGCTGGGACTTTTTTCTCAAAAATCGAAACAAAACAATCCGGTGAACCTTCCCTGTTAACCAAATTGTGGCTCAAGCACTCGTTCGGTTCCGACACCCTTACAGACCCTAAACCGCGAAATATTTATTCTCGCCCCCTAGTCCCCCCGTCGCTAAAACTTTTTTCTCAAAAATCGAGACAAAACAATCCGGTGAACCTTCCCTGTTAACCAAATTGTGGCTCAAGCATTCGTTCGGTTCCGACACCCTTAGAGACCCTAAACCGCGAAATATTTATTCTCGCCCCCTAGTCCCCCGTCGCTAGGACTTTTTTCTCAAAAATCGAGACAAAACAATCCGGTGAACCTTCCCTGTTAACCAAATTGTGGCTCAAGCACTCGTTCGGTTCCGACACCCTTAGAGACCCTGAACCGCGAAATATTTAGTCTCGCCCCCTAGTCCCCCCGTCGCTGGGACTTTTTTCTCAAAAATCGAGACAAAACAATCCGGTGAACCTTCCCTGTTAACCAAATTGTGGCTCAAGCACTCGTTCGGTTCCGACACCCTTAGAGACCCTAAACCGCGAAATATTTATTCTCGCCCCCTAGTCCCCCGTCGCTAGGACTTTTTTCTCAAAAATCGAGACAAAACAATCCGGTGAACCTTCCCTGTTAACCAAATTGTGGCTCAAGCATTCGTTCGGTTCCGACACCCTTAGAGACCCTAAACCGCGAAATATTTATTCTCGCCCCCTAGTCCCCCCCCGTCGCTGGGACTATTTTCTCAAAAATCGAGACAAAACAATCCGGTGAACCTTCCCTGTTAACCAAATTGTGGCTCAAGCACTCGTTCGGTTCCGACACCCTTAGAGACCCTGAACCGCGAAATATTTAGTCTCGCCCCCTAGTCCCCCCGTCGCTGGGACTTTTTTCTCAAAAATCGAGACAAAACAATCCGGTGAACCTTCCCTGTTAACCAAATTGTGGCTCAAGCACTCGTTCGGTTCCGACACCCTTAGAGACCCTAAACCGCGAAATATTTATTCTCGCCCCCTAGTCCCCCCGTCGCTAGGACTTTTTTCTCAAAAATCGAGATAAAACAATCCGGTGAACCTTCCCTGTTAACCAAATTGTGGCTCAAGCATTCGTTCGGTTCCGACACCCTTAGAGACCCTGAACCGCGAAATATTTAGTCTCGCCCCCTAGTCCCCCCGTCGCTGGGACTTTTTTCTCAAAAATCCAGACAAAACAATCCGGTGAACCTTCCCTGTTAACCAAATTGTGCCTCAAGCACTCGTTCGGTTCCGACACCCTTAGAGACCCTGAACCGCGAAATATTTAGTCTCGCCCCCTAGTCCCCCCGTCGCTGGGACTTTTTTCTCAAAAATCGAAACAAAACAATCCGGTGAACCTTCCCTGTTAACAAAATTGTGGCTCAAGCACTCGTTCGGTTCCGACACCCTTAGAGACCCTAAACCGCGAAATATTTATTTTCGCCCCCTAGTCCCCCCGTCGCTGGGACTTTTTTCTCAAAAATCGAGACAAAACAATCCTGTGAACCTTCCCTGGTAACCAAATTGTGGCTCAAGCACTCGTTCGGTTCCGGCACCCTTAGAGACCCTGAACCGCGAAATATTTATTCTCGCCCCCTAGTCCCCCCGTCGCTGGGACAATACCCCTAGAAACCCTGAACTGCGTTTTAATTATTCCCTACCCCTAGTCCATCCGTCGCTTGGCCTCGAAAATCAAGAAATCCATTAGACCTTCCATTTTCACAAAAATGTGGCAAATACATATATTGTTATTATTTGCTAACCATATTTCTGTAGTCTGTACAACCCTTCATGTTTTAAAACATCATTTTTTATGATATGTAATTCCCGCACCTTGATCTGTATATTATTGCTAAAATAAAGGTCAGGGAAATATAATAATCTTCATTACATTACTAGATGTTTACACCACGGTAGAAAGATAATCATGTAGTTAATTTCAAGCCGTTTTTTATAAATCGTCGCTGCAATCGTCGCTATGTTCACATTTGCCGCTTGCTTGAAATAGTGAAAATTCGTCGCTGGGATTCGTCGCCAAGTTCACTCCGGTCATGATTGATAGGTACATCAAAGCGCATCACCTAAATATATTTGGCTCTACGGGGTGATTCACAGTTAGGATACTGGGAAATATGTTTTCTTAAATGGAACACCCTGTATATTATTATATTTTCCGATAGAGTAGATGTCCCCCGTAATACAACGGTAACAAGTTTTTTGAATTTACATGTTGGAATGCCAAGTTATATCGACTTTTAGGAAAAAAGAAAAAATAAGAATGCATAGGTTCCGTTCTCTCAATAGTTTCCATATAAGAAAATATAGTTGCGTGGTACAGGGTGATGGTAGTGGAACAATAAACTGTGCAACTTTAAATAGACCATGACTGCTTCTTTTCAAATGGGATACCTGGTATATTATATATTTTGGATAGTTTTATGTTTTTATAAGAAAATTAGTTTCCGAGTGTAATATTGTAATTTTTGTAAAAAAAAAGTCATATAGGGGGTGGCGTAAAATGCAATAATGTAATGTACTGACGTTCTCGTTTATTAAGCGCTTTGAATGACATTAAGGCGTTATTAATATGAAAAAAAAATGGAAAGAGAATTTATTTTTCTGGCTATTGCTTCGTCACAAAACTAATACTTACTATGTTTGTATCTGTTTGAAAAGATGTTATAAGCTGGCCGAAAGAAGTGAAGTAATAGATCTAGATTTCCAACATAGTCTTCGCCCTGACAAGGATAAAAAGCCTGGATTTACACTGCGGGAAGTAGTTACTGGAGTTCTTTCAGGCGCTTTTATCAGTAAGCTGTGCTAAAATATCAGATGCAATCTTCTAGGTTATTATTGAATGAGGGAGAAACATAATACATTCCTTCTGACGAAATTAAGGTAGCTATTACAAAATCTAAAAATAAACGTACTGACTCAATTCCAAGTTTTTTATTGTTGTTACTGTTGTCATATCTTTATTGAACCTCTCAGAACGTTGTTTAATTTATCTATCAAAAGTCAAACTTTCCTGATTGTTGGAAATTATCACGTGTATGCCCCGTGTTAAAATAGGGTGATAGGTCGGATGTAGCAAACTGCAGGCCTATTCCAGAATATTTAGTTTCTTGAAATAACTTCTGATTATAGTGGAGTCTAAAGCGATTTTCTCCATTTTACAACTTACACATTCCATTTAACCATTATAGGATTCCTTTTTTAATTCTGATTCCAACGATATATAATTTGACCTATTTGTCTCCAACCGTTTCCGAGATATTTATCAGAGAAGCTCCATTAAACTAGATACATAGTCTTATGGTCAGTGTCTGATGTTCGATCCAAGTAGGCCAAACATTTATGACAAATCAGTCAGCCATGATAATAAAATTGACAATCGCAAGTAGGCTGTATAAGTTCAATATTTCTATTTACCTGTCAGATTACTCTTAAAATTTTGTTACTGAAGCTGTTACTAGGTACAGTTTTATAAAATGTTTTTGAAAGAAGAATGCTGTGATATTTTAAAGGACTTTATCAAAAATGATAAAAGACACGTAGAAACAAGTAGGGAGGGAGTATTCTCGCAAATATCCAAATAGAAATACTCTCATTTATATGTAAGCTGTATCCACCGAACTACATTCAAACTGAATAGTTCGGTGGCTGTATCGAAGATTAAGATCGGCAGGAAGTGTGATTAGCAAGAGAAAAATTGGGTTTAGAATTAGTGACGACGAGAAAGAACGAATTTTAAATTATTTCAGAAGAAATAACGAAAAATCACACGAGAGATTTATTTAAACTGTAACTAGTAACAGCTTCAGCAACCAAATTTTATACTAATCTGACTGGTAAATAGAAATATTAAATTAACAGCCTACTTGATTGTCAGTTTTATTATCATGGCTGACTTGATTTGTCATAAATTTGATGTTATTGTTTGGCCTACTCGGATCGAACATCAGACACTGACCATGAGACTGTATAACTAGTTTAATAGAGCTTCTCTGATAAATATTTCGGAAACGGTTGGAGATAAATAGGTAAAATTATTATTTATTGTTGGAATCAGAATAAAAAAAAGGAATCCTATAATGGTTAAATGGAATATGTAAGTTGTAAAATAGAGAAAGTCACTTTCATTTCCACTATAACCAGAAGTTGTTTCAAAAAACTAAATATTCGGGAATACTACTTGAAGGTTCTCTAATGGTTGTGTAGGTAAAAAATTATTTTTTTTATTTTTGCAAAAAATGTTCTTTCACGATAACCGATAATTTTTTACCGCCCCGCGTATACAAAATCCGGGTACACCATAGAATTCCTCTTAATTTATACTACAATATCCTTTTTTTGAACCAGGTGGATGTGGTGTACATGGATTTTTCTAAGGCCTTTGATAGAATCGACCATCACACATTATTATTTAATAAGCTTTCAACGTTTGGATTCCATGACACGCTGGTTTCTTTTTTCGGTCTTACTTACTTCTCGCCAATATGTTGCTACATCTGGTATTCCGCAGGGATCTAATCTGGGCCCGTTGTTATTTCTCTTATTTATCAATGAAATCACTAACCTCCTGGATTGCAATAAACTTCTGTTTCCTGATGATTTAAAGATTTATTCATTCATTGGTTCATTGGATCACTGCATATCCCTTCAGCGGCAGATTGATGTTTTGGCCGACTGGTTTTGTATCAATCACCTTGATCTAAAGCCGCAAAAATGCAGCGTCGTACATTACTCTCTTAAAGATCACAGCATTTTGTTTGATTACAAAATTGATGAGGTTGCCTTAACTGCGAGTGATTATATCGATGACTTGGGTGTCCGATTTGATAGCTCTGTGTTGTTTAATGATCAGTATAATAAGATAGATAACATAACGTTTAGATCCCCAATGCATTTTTCTACTTCTAGTTATAATTTTATTTCAAATGACATTTTTATTGATCGAAATCTTTAACAACACCCTGTGAAATACACCTGAATAATTTGAAATAATTAAATAATCTGTGAAATAGTAATGAATAACTGTACAAAACCAGCTCCTATTATTAAATTTATAATCCCTAATAACCGCCAATATGAATTTCCTCTCAACACCACAGGATAACGACGATATTTTTTTGCTAATCTGGAAAATACAAAAGGACGAGCCCCCCTTGTAATCAAACTCATAATTTACAGCGATAATAAAAGTCGGTTTGAAAAGGTCCTCCACGTCGCCGAAAGTTGTGAAGTAATAGGTTTGGATTTATACTAGTACTGCGGTTTCCGTCTTACAAGATAAAAAGGCGGGATTTACGTTGCGGGAAGTAGTTTAAGAGTTGTTTAAAATGCACTTATTAGGAAGCTAAAAATAACAGGGAATACCTACAAGCTTGACAACAATGTGATTTATTAAATGGACATTTTCGTAACTTGGTATGTCGAATTGCAGCAAAATGGCATAGAAGCATATTATTTCTTTGAAGTTTCCTTAATAAATTTGTACGGTACAGCAAAAAATTGCTCAACAACTAGTTAAGGAAGATTTAAAATATATACAGGGTCATATCACAAAAAGTCATGTCAATCTTGATTTCAGATTTCAGTATCGTAGGTGTACAAACAATTTCGGAGTTAATATATATCTGGTTTTTTAGAGTTTTATTTTCAAAAACATTTAATTAAAAATTATAAAGATACATTTAATTAGTATGCGAGTAGCTCAAACGATGCAAACTTCACATATGGAAAATATTTTTTACGCTACTGTCTTCTTGCCATATTGTGTTTTATTCAACGGTTGGTAGGACATGCAAACATCTTGTGGAAAACGCAAATTTTAGCTTGTTCTAAATTATTATTATTTTATCGATTTAGCCAAAAGGCATTCGCACTCCCTCTACGGGGAACATTAACTGAGATTCCGGGTATCCCGGATACCATAAGGATCTGGCTCGGACGAGACCCTTGCCATGTTTATTTTCGTGTTTAGACTTATGCTCCGCATATAGCCTTATGTAGTGTGGAACTGTTGGCCTGCCTGTGGAAATAATTACGCAGATGTAATATTTGTTGGTCCAATTGCTTGTTGAGGTCTACCAATCATCTTCCTCCTAGTTGACGTGGCAGAGTTGTTCCTTCTACGGTGCTACGGGGATGATGTTTATGAGCTTTTGTCAGCAGTGTCGCTGCAGGCTGTTAATGTCCGTGTTGGTCCAATTCACTATTCCGACCGAATAACTGAGTACGGTGCCACGCTAAATTTTTTTGGGTAGATTTTTTTTCTTAAAAAAGAAGGATAATATAATTGATAATAATTATTGTTACTTACTCCGTTCCCTGTGGTTTAGAATGATGGTAGATTTGAGAAAACTGCCCGTAGTGGTTGCGGGAGCGTTGCAAAGGTGCCCTAGCTAGACTCGGGTCGTGGAGTCGATGAAAGTTACAGATTCTTTAAATAGAAGATCTACCGCTGTTAAGTAAACCACTACCGGCAATCAACTACAACCACTCGCCGAAGGAACAAAAAAAACATAAACCATATATATTATGTAACGCAAAAAAGGGACTGTTCAATCCATAACACTCTGTATTTAGCAGATTATAAATTAGGGTGTGAGGTACACATCAAGTAAACAATGGAAACGGGCCAGTCGTAGGCCCAAAACTATTATTGTACTGATTATAATTATTATTAATTAAAGAAAGCTTCACTAGAATATACACTATGTGAGCGATATTATACCCCCTTGTGATCACAAATCGGTTTACACGAGATGTAATATATTTTGTATAGTATAATAGTACAATAATTGCGATTTAGTTAAACATAATGCCCATACAGGTGTAGCCTTACGGGCCCAATATACAATTTAAAAAAAAAACTACCAACCACAAACGTGTATAAAATGACAGGGGATAGAGCTGTCCCTTATAGGAAGAACAAAATAAAATAAATGGTTCGCGAACACACAAATTAAAAGGTTAGTTTACACAAATAGACGGCACAAACACGGAACAAACTTATCTCGAATTTCTTCCGCGCTGGATTCTCCCAACCAATGACAGACGGTGCCTCTCCTCTAGCCGACGGATGGCGTGTTGGCAAGGTTCACACCAGCGACCAACAACAGATCATAAATAACAGATCAGTAGCAGGATAACTGACTCTATGGACGGGAAAATATGCAGAGCAAAGCCAGGTAGTCCACTACTGTTGCTTCGGCAGATAATCTTAGTCAGAGGAGGGGGGGGGGAAGAGAAGGCCCTAAAATAGGGAAATTAGTTGGAGTTAACAAATATAGGTCTCACTTACTGTAGATCTAGAGCGGCCTTAATGTAATTGAGGCTCCCTTTCGGAATACCCAATCAATCGACTGCTTAATGTCGTTTTCGAAACTTCTCGAAGTTCTTCTGCGAAGGTGGTGGTCAAAAATCCGGCATAAGCCGTAAGTTGCTTCCAAAATCAACCAAAAACGCAACCAACGTACAAGTAACAGCAAGCGGCAACTTTAGTTATATGTTTCCACTATATCCCATAACGGATTTCCATGAAAAGGAAAAATACGTGGAGAGCACATATACGACCACTACCGTTCGGAACCTGACTTTACAAAAATGGCCAGGTTCGAGTGGGTGCCGAAGATACGACAGAAATTAGCGCGAAAATACTGAGACCAAATAAATATTATTTAAATAATTTTTCTCAATGCAACTCCAATCGAAATAACGTTAACAACAAAAGTTAGCTAGTAGAAATATCTAGTGACGATCTGAAGAATAAGGTATTCATGAACAAAACAGAAAATTGCTAAATTGGGGGAAAGTATAATACTTAAAAATATACGACGAAAAGAACCGAATTAACTGCCGATTCTAGTTGATAAAAAAAACCACGGCGAATAACGTGCAGGTAGACTGGCGGGCGGAGCGGTTTGACTTCGAATGACCAGAAATAAATTGCACACAAATGCGCCGCACCAGAGTCTTAGACTCAACAAATAGCAAGGCAAATAAGTAGAAGATATAGATCAAGGAATCTTCTGTAATAGAAAATGCAACGGGAAAAATAAGTTCTACAGGACAAGTACCTTGTAAAATAAATTCATAAACCACGCTACCTAAGGTGACATAACCGTGGGTAAAATATATGAAATTCTACTTAACGAAGGCAACCAGCAATATACCTTGATAACTGATAGAAGAATATTAAACTAATTAGGGGGGAGATAATACATTAAAGCAACTATGCGAATATTAAATTAAGAGCATACCAATTTGGTAATAAATCAATATTCCACTTTTAATTACTAAGAACTATTTTAATTTAATTTGTATGAGAGGAAAAAAAAATATACCTATTTAAAATAATCAGAGAGATATAAATAAATGTATGTACCCATTATATTATTTATATGCATACATACAGATATATTCCCATTCATATATTGCTATAGTGGACAATAATACTTAAGGTGGATATGTTTATTATATTAATTACAAGATAACAACACTAAAGGAAAGAAATTGGATACTTTTGAATTTTAGAACGTGACACCTCTCCCTCTGCTCGGGGAGGAGGAAAATTTTCTAGAAAAATTTTGCGACGAAATAAGAAATAACTAAAATACGGTATAAAAAAAACACATGTTATCAAGGCAATCACGAAGCAGCCTAGGAATTCAAAGTTGCTCATTCAATATCAGGTCCGAGCGGGCCATCAGTGTTGGTATTATCCTCCTTCAAGTCCTGAACATGCCAGAGTCCCTTGGCGCTACCCAATTCGTCCTGGAGTTCGTAAGTACAAGAACCGACTTTCTTCTTGATAATAAAAGGGCCTATGTATTTTGGAGCAAATTTAGCGGTAAAATAGTTAGCGCCATCCGATAACACTTTATTTTTGCGCCATACTTTTTGACCAACAGTGTATTGTACAGGGCGTCTACGCAAATTGTATACTTTTCGGTTTGTGACAACGGAGCACGCATACGTGTTAGGGCCTTGAACAAATTCCTGCTGTTAAGATCAGTTCGCACTACTTGTCTTACTATCTTGATGAATTCATTCCTTAGATCGATCTTCATTGTTCAATGGTCTATCCTTTGAGCTTGTTTCATCCCGAGATACTTTGCTTCAATCTCCTGGCAGTCCTGCATCTCGCGTGCGCATTGTTCGAGCTTTCCCCCGACAGTGTTAAGGGTTCGGCATTTGTCCAGTCCAAACTTCATTCCGATGTCCCTAGAAAAGTCCTCTACAATTTTAAGCATTTGCGTTAGTTGGTTTTTGGTTGCGGCCATCAGTTTTAAATCATCCATATATAGCAGGTGATTCAACTTGATCGCTTTTGCGTTGTCGCCTTTGATAGCGAAGCTGTATTTTGTAGAGTTCAACCGATATGATAGGGGGTTCATCGCCATGCAGAACATCAGTGGACTGAGTGAATTTCCTTGGAAAATCCCTCTTCGGATGTTGATTGTGTGTTGGTCTTGATGTTACTGCTTGCGATGTATCTTAGTGCGCCAGGTTGTCATAACGTGTTCTAAAAAGGAAACTGTATTATGATCTATTTTATACAGCTTTAAGATACCTGTGAGCCACTCGTGAGTAGTTCCGCTTTCTGCATGAACCTGTAAAGATTATCAGTTAGACCCAGCACTTTGATGTTTCTCAGGAATCTTTTTGGTACTAAAACAAAGAATACAACAGACAATCGACAACATTAATAACAATCCAACTTTTTTTAAAAAGATTTGGTTCAATTTATAGAAAAGAATTAATAAATGTATCGAGGCAGGCGGGGAGTTATTTAAACATCTAATTTAATTTAACCTTGCCTATATACAGACCAATGGACAAGTATACTTAGGAATGAGAAATAATTTTTTGCCTTGGAATTTGTAAAACTTGTCTAGATAATCACGAAACACAACCAAAAGATTTTTTTTCCATTAGTTTGCTCAAAAATTGAAAAAAAAACGGTCGCAAAAGTAGGGAATGTGACGTCACGATCCCTAATTTCAATAAGTACCTGCTATTTTCTTAGTACTTATTTCGTCTTTTTTTATATAACCAAGCATTCCCAGGCAAATTATTAGATTCAGTTTGTATGCGCCTGATGAGAAATAATCAAATTTCGTAGCATTTCAATGAAATATTTGGATTTTACTGATCCCATTCTGAACTTATTAGATGCCCCCTATAAAATATGACAGATGACATATTACTCAATGCTTTAAAGAAAATCGTCGGCAACGCCGCACTTTGCATATAACCTCACTTTCGCCCGCGGAACGCCGAAACCAAGGTTAATAACCTTAGTGAAAACTAAATAAATTCTATTCTAAGTTTTAAAAGAATCTTGCTGTGAATACTTTATTTTTTCGGTTTATAATGAAGACAAGATTTGTTAAAGCTTGTCCTGATAACTTGCCTTGCATAGATTTTGATATGGTGTGTCAATTTTATCAATAAAAACGGGGAGCAAAACATGGAGAAATGAAGAGGTATGTTTGTTATTTGATTTGTATATTGTTTTAATATTGCTTAATGATGATGATATAGCTTAAATTCTGGTTTTAGGTAGACTAGAGAATAAATATTATGGTAACAATGTTATTGGAGACACGCAGAGGAAAGAACATAGCAATGAATGCATAATGCACGGTTAAGGCAAAAATTACCCCCGAGCACAAAATTAATAAGAAAAATGTTAATGATACTGTGGATGTACGAGGATCATACATCGTGGCACATACGTAGATACAGCTTTTTGTGCTTCTAGTTTAGTTGCTAGTACAGTAAAGAAATACTTATTGTGTATATACCTATAGTTTAGATATGGGGGAGGGGCGTGGGGGTGTCACACACCCCAATGTTGAAATCGATTATCAAAACAAGAAATCATGCGTTTGTAAAAACGATCGTTGATACCTACATGTGAAAACCATGATTCAGAACTAATTTAAATAATCTAAAGACAATGCAAGTTCGACAGCAGAGTTTCATTCGATATCAAGTGCTTGACCGTCAATGACTACTTTTGCGGGTATTTTTTTCTTGTATGATCTAATGAAGTATTTAAGTAGGTAATTAAGTCCGTAGTAGTACACTTTGTCGCATCCATTTTGATGCGGAAAGTTGTACTTTTCTGCACTAGTGACATTAACTTTGTCAACTAATAATAGAACTACGCTTGTAAAATTTTTGCAGGTAGGTACATATTAATGGAAAACATATTTTAGATGAATGTAAGCAAGGTATTGCTTTTCTTTGCTGACTTCCTGGAAATAGCGAAGAATCATGGACAACATCAGTAGATTGTTATATTGGAAAAAGTCAACACAAGTGCAATAAAAAAATATGAAAGTCTACCTTACAGGATTTAGTTGACAAAGACATACCGACATACCTCAATAATTATTATACATTGCAGTATTATGAAGGAAGATTTTTGGCAAAAATCAAAACGTATTACAAGGAGGGACTGTCTGACATGTTAAAAAACGAAAAATGCCCTGTATCTCCAAAACGAATCGAGATTTTGAGATTCAACTGCTTTCCACTGCCCTCAAAAATCGAGTACAGAACACCTACCTACTCTTTGTCTATCTCTTCGCAGAGTTTGTTACACTCTGTGCATGCGACATGAAAACTATATTATTTGATTTTGGAATATTTTCACTAAATTTAATAGATAACTTATTTGGGGTTTTGCCATAGAATGCAAAATAATGTTTTTTTTTTCTTGCAAATTATAGAAATCTTAATTTTTGACCAGCTGCTGCATTATATTTTTTTTATTTTTAACTTCCATTAACCACAATCACAAAATATGCTTATGAAAATTTATTTTCCAGAAAAAATATATAATATATATGTATAGTGAAAAAATTCTAAAAAAATATGTCATTTTTTATGAGGATGCTTCGGCAATCATAATATAATTTACCTAAATGGGTCTAAAATAGTTCAAGCTATGACAATAAAGTTTTTCGACTGAAAACTTGGCTTTATTGCGTTTTACATGTTATATTTCTAACATCACCAAGAACTGGCAGCTTCTCCAATATTCTAGCGTTACATTTTTGAACCGATGCAGGTCTAACTACTAACTTAATTCTGTAAGTAAGGGCTCATGAAATTAAAGTAATAAATTTTTTATATTCGGACCAGGTAAGTGCTTGTCGTCTACAGGATTGACTTTTCTCAGTTTAGTTTATAACCAATCAATGCTGTTGATTAACACTAGGTATTGAGGCTAAAATATCATCAGTTTCTTCAAACAACTAGCAGTCGGTGGAATATACTTGATAACAAGTAAAAAATCGTTTGGCAGAGCCACTAATCTAAAATCGTCAGCTAAAATGTTACACGTGGTTGGTTCTTTATTGTCTTTAATATATCAGCAAGTCTAGATATCTAATTTGTGCAAGTTCAGTTAGGTACTTACGAATTGTGTCGTTTTATAGATAAAATCGACTTGTTTCTAATAAAAAAAGTTTTGTAAACCAACCAGCATAACGTCCGAATCATCAATACCAATACCTAGTGTTCCCTGCATTTTCCTCAGCAAAATAGAATGGTTCATTTCCGTCATGGATTATTAGAATGAATGGTGAAAATAGTTCAAATCATAAAAAATAAAAGCTTGTAAAACACGCGGGGCCGCGGGATCCGAGATCTGATATTTCGATTTGTGACGCCACAAAATAGGTTATGTTTGTTTATGTTCTCGCAGGCCGACAGCTTGGCATTGAGGTGCGGCGTTGCCAAACATGGTGCCATGGCGGTAAATTTAGGGAAAAATAAAATCCAACAGAATTTTAAAAATTAATTGCGGCAAAACGGGGGCGAAATTTTTTTTTTTTAAATACAGCAAGTATATCTCACCCAATACTATCCGATGAGCAAATAAAAAAAAGTGGTGTATTAGTCCATTATTATATATTATTAAACTTAAATTATTTGTGCCTCGTGTTTAAATTTTCAGATACCTAATTACATTGAAAGAAAATATAAATAGTTAACCACTATCTTGTTGTTTAATTTGGTATTGGCAACTATCGCCATAAGATTTTCTATAATATTGCCAAAACGGATCGATGAAGGTACCAACAAATATACAAGTTTGTGTGACACCCTGTATATTATGTCGAATATGCAAATTTAAACAGTATCATCAGAAACTTGAGAAAATTTTGCATAGACATAATATAATGAATACATAGGGGTTTAATACACAGGGAAATTTGGCCATTAGTGTTTGATTTCACTCCCCTGCACACCTCCCTGGCTGAACCATCTCTAGACCGAGAAATCCACTCCTGGCGCCTGAGCAACTGCCAAAACAGGCTAAATAACGACTAAAGGTCCAAACAACATGTGCAAATTTTTTATCTCTAGAGGACAATTACCGAAAAAAAGAAATGTTTTTTGGCACTCTGAGAACAGATGCAACTTTATTGTGTGGCGATAAAAAGTTTCCTTCTTGCGGCGACTGAATGGGTACATAAAAGGAAAGAAAATGATTTCATCGCCTGATTGATTTTAGAAGAAACACTTAAAACTTTTTCATTTTCAGTGATAGAAAAAATCGGAAACTTGCAGGCTCACTTTTTCGAAACTCACTGTATATTTATCCGAAAAGATTTTTCCTACTGAATTTACGAGAAAACGCGTACAACTTTTTCGTTTTCAAAAAGAGAAACAAAAGCAAAAAAAGTTGCTTGCAATTTTTTCCCAGCCGCCTTAATTACTTAGAAAAAAAACTAAAAGGACTGATATAATTCATATAATCATTCATTCATATATTCCATTAGGAAGCAAAGTACACCCTTGCCCTGGCATTATATTTTAGTTCAATTATATATTAGTATATTTTACTGACATTCTGTAAATATACACTTATATACTAATATAAATAGGTACTGTGCTAAACGGTGTAATATTAAAAAAAAACTCTGCTGAACAACCTTTGAAAAGTTCCTTTTAAATTCAAACAATATTTCATACTTTAGTGTGAAGGTGATAACTTGTATTAGGAATTTATAAGCCGCAATTTGTTTCATTAAGAAAACATTCATATAACAATTCATAATAACGGAAGGAATAAGTATTGTGCTAAACAGTGTAATATTAAAAAATTATTCGCTGAACTACTTTCCAAAATTTTCTTTTAAATTCTAGCAATATGTTCACGGAAAACGCATAGGCTTGCTTGTTTGGCCTCAATCCCTTGTTTGACCCAGTAAGGATACTTTTATTACTTTCCTTGGCAAAATTTCTACCCTGTGTCCCCGCCATCGCTGATAGCGTTCGTTGGCAGCCTTATTCTTGTTTGGAGGTGCCAGGAAAGTTGACACTTTTTAACACGTGTAGTACAACTCATATTACTTAGTTCAATAATGAAGAATGAAACTAGATACGTGAAATTAATTCGATTTTTCATTGCACGTATAAAATGTTAATTTAAAATTAGTTATTCTTTAGTTCTACTCAATCTATTTGTTATTGTGTATAACTAATTCAGGATTTTTCTGAAATATCGACTGAAATAGTTTTTGCTCCTTAATTTGTTGAAAAAGTCTAGAACTTAGAAACACATTTTTTTCTACTACAATCAAAAATATCATCATAAAAGTAAACGAGCTCTCATTGATATCTTTTAAATACTACCTATATTTTAAAAACAAAACGCGCAAACGCTGATATAATTTAAATCTTTCTTCTAGAAAACCATTCCTGTATAAGAACTATAATATTTATTGCTTTTGTTCGCATCTCCCAAAATGGATTCTGTTGATCCTAAAAGTTTTCTAATATCGTGTTTCCCATTTCCCACTTTTCGTAAAAGTAGATTTAACGAGATTAGTGGTATGGAAATAACAGAGGCAGGATGACTTTGAGAACGTGTGTCGATTCCCTGGAAAATATTTTATCAGCAAATTATAGAGAATAATACTTGCGTTTAAATTTTTTGCTTATAAGCGATTCTTCGGGTTCAATGGATGGAGAAAGGCTTTTACTGAGCTGGCTCAAGTTTTATGGGGTTATCCTGGGATAACAAATAAATATAAAAACTTCAAACATTGTCTGAACTTCCCAGAAAATATGTTGAAAAAATATCTTTCAGTTTTATATACGCATAGCCGATTTCTTTATACTCTCTAAAAAGGAACTGACAGCTACTTACAAGATTTAATAAATTATATCTGCGATCTTCAGCCTGTTTCGTTAAAATCACCACCCACAGTTAATTAGGTTAACTCGTATTTAAATTTGCACGTCGTTATTATACTATAAAATGTTGTTGGAACCCATAATATGTTGAAGGTACGAGATGTATTATCGTAAATCCAGATGCCTTATAAAAATGTAGGAAATTGGTTTATACCTAGGCATATTATTACTACGGGAATATGCAACTTCCATATATTTGTGTTTCACGATTTTTTTGTACATTTCAGGATATTGAACATATTTTTGTTTGATATATTCGAACGCTATTTGTAGTCAAACAAAGCACGTTTTTTCTTGAAATCAAATTTTCATCGGATTGTTCTTGCCGTTCTACGAATTCCTGAGTATCAGATAAACGACCTCATGTGCAAAAAGATTATACGTCATAATAAACAAAGTATTACCATGTAGGCACTTGGAAATTCATGACTACTTTTTAATTGCTTCAGTGTCAGTTCTGTTATTTGAGATATTATCACCAGTGCCGGTGTCCGTGTACCTACCCCGGGGCACGCACAGGGGCGTATACTTGGTAATTTCCCCCCGGTTTTTTTTCAATGTATATCATTTGGCTCCTGGTTATGATGAGCACTCAAAGCTTTACACAGAATAGCCACCGTAAGCTATTCTGTGATAAAATGTATTCTTAATGCATGTTTTTATAGGATTCACCTTAAGTAAGATGTGTAATAGTCGTTCAAGAAAATATTTGTGGGTTTTCGGGGTATTCGACCATAATTAAAGAAAAACAAAAACAACAATGTTCTTCGTTGTGGCTTTTCTTTATTATTGTCATTTACGTACGTTTCGGCATATTCTTAATGTCATCTTCAGTTTGGCTTTAAGAGGGAAGGGGGCATGGATGTCAAACTGCCATGCTAAATGTTACTGATAATTAGAGGGCGGAATATATGCATTTAATTTCAATCGAAATATGCGCATATATATGCATCATTTTTATTTAAAATATGCAATAATATGCATTTATTTGGCCAAATATGCAATAATATGTATTTATATTATATTATGTACAAATACCTTAAAAAACACCAAAACTGATTTTAGAGAAAGGGTTTATTTTAAGAAAAATGAAAGGAAAACAAATACATAAAATACCTCGTAAAATACCTATATTAAGAGGCTACGATACTTATGAAATCCGCCCGAAGTGCCCGACTCAATTCAGGACAAACGTCGCTCGATTAGATATGCCTATCCTTTTCCTTCCTCTAGTCCCCACGACTCCCCACTCCAGCCTGCCCCTTCATAGTGCTACGATTGAGGGGCAGCCGGCCGTAGTTACTACACTGAGAAAAATCTGTCTCTTTGTAAAAAAACCCTGTTTAATTCAATATGAGATATTATTCCTCAAACTCAAGCAGAAGCTTTTTTGTAACTAACAATAATCAATTCAATTACAATTGATATTGAATTCTAATGAATAATTTAAATGTAATATTTTATTTCAATAAATAGCGTGTTCTGGAATTGATTCTATAATACTTCTTTTCTAAGCACATTCTTTTGTCACAACAACATAACGTTTCATGGTGTTGAATTGAATAGGGATACATTTAACTGTTCATTATACTGAAATTACAACTATTGTCACTGAATTTTTGCTGGATTTGTAATACTTAATTGTAGGTACTAATATCAATTATAGCCATTCACTTGCAGTGTTCATTATGACTACGAACGATATAGAGTGTAGGGTTGATTCAAAACCTTTAATTTGCGATCACTGTGTGCACTCCTAAGTTAACCCCCAGTTAACCCTGAAAAAATCAGCTTGTTTTAAAGAATTTTTTTTTACCCTTATAAAGCACTTTAGATACCACTCCTATTGCGGGGTTCGTAACAAGACTTCGACGGTGATTTTTTGGGGTTATACTCAGGACGCTACCCACAACCAACCCTGAAAATATCTACCTGTTAAGAATCATTTTTTTTCTACCTCTATAAAAAAATGACAATTTGCTTGGACTATGATTACTTACATTGATGAATATAAAAGTTGCAATTAAGTTATTTTGTTCATCCAATGAATTATAATGTTTTTTCAGTTGCTTCTGGGGTACTCTTATAGTATAGTTTGGAGTAGTCTGAGGGTGAGAATTATTATTATTCAAATAAAATAAATTTAATTGTTTAAATAAAACATAAGATATTTTAAAACCGAGGTTATGCTTTCATTGTAGTATGCCAATTTTAGTATCGAAGTGACAATACGTCTTCTTAACGGAAATTCAAACTATTTTAAACTTATTGGTTCATCTGCAATTACGTCAAAAGTATAGATTATATTGTTGGGACCACATGGATTTGCTTGTATATATAAAGTAGGTAATGGAAAAGTGACTATATACACGAACTCACTAAAATCACAACAGTCTTTTTTTCCTGTGTAGACGTGTAGATAATATGAAATAATAACTCGGGTGCCGGCCGCCGCCGACGGCCGCCGACGGGTCACACGAGTCTCGCCGATGCCGACGAAGAAGCGCGAATATATATTTAAAAAACGCGGTGGCCTGTTTGCTTTATTGCAAAAATGATATTTTTTGGGAGTTATTCAGGGCGTTCACTTTTCGTTGGCAACACACTGCATAGCTTTTTGGCGTCGAAGCAATTTTACTATTATTTTTCATATCAGCAAAGGTGCATGCTATGAAGGGTTCGTGTATAAAAAAAACTTCTGTAATTGCTCAATTATAAAATCTAAATTAACGATTCGATTACCGAATTCTTCTTGAACCACATTAGGGTCAGTTGAACATCTATTAATGTTTAATTGGATAATTGTTCTGCATAATAGTGTTGCTACGACTAAAAAAGTGCGTCTAAAGTCTACTTCTTCAAAATGTTTTATATAACTAGTAGGTATTCCATATTTACATTTGTGTAATAATAAATAAATCTAACTAAAAACTTTCTACACTGTAAGAGTTCACTTTAGAGGGATTAGAGTGAATAGGCCATATTATATCACAACGGTTTCGTTAATCTATAAAATTACATCCTCAAGGACTAATTTATAGAGTTACGAAACTGGTCTCCCTTTTTAAATAAAGTAATAGTTGTGAGATAATAGGAGCTATTAATTTCTAATCCCTTGTAAATGTTCCATTCAAAGCCCTGTTTTTCCCAGAAAGTTTGTTTCCCAAACCCTATGCACCTGCAGTACTACTTATACCTAAATCCGAATAAGTGTGCAAAATGCAAAATATGTAGGTACCCCTCTCTCAAATTCTGGAAACCATATTAGGTACCTACGGGAATAAAAGCACTCAAGCCCACAAATTACTCCTATTGGTTTCACTCCATGTGACTGTTGTGACATCATTATCAAACATTATAGGTATTCTTGCCCTGACTGCGGTTCAGTTTCAGAACCTTATTCTGACAAATCTGAATTATCGAACATCCTAGAAAATGTATTAAAATGTCATAAATTCGACAGACTGGAACAATAAAATGTACTATTTTTATTTTGCCCGATTTTCAACTCCAATTACTTTCGAACAATCTTCTAACGAAGAAGTTTCTAAAACTGACTGGATGTCAGAATTATTATCGTTCCCTCTGGAAAGTATATAAATTAGCTTTTATCATGCAGCGATTTACATAGGAATTCGTTTTCAAAAAATGCTTCACATGACCCATTTATTTGGCAAAATTATTACTTGTACCTATCACATTTTTAAAGTAAAAATCAAGCGCACAATTTGGTCTAGAATTTAAATTTACTCTTTTTGCACGACCAGGCCATTTTATGCCCTAGGGATTAAACGCAAAAAGTAGGTACTTTGTGAATAATAATTATTTATTTTCTAAAATTTATTTGTGGCGCAATGGATTAATAATTATTTATTTATAATTCCTGGAGGAATAATAATAATGAGTATTATTATATGCCAGTCGACATACATAATGTCGCGGTAGAAAATATTTTCTTCGGGTACTCGGAAATATAAATATTTGCTAACATACTATCATTCAAAACAAGCGAAACACAAATAAGGGAGACTGAGACTAATAAAATGAAAAATGAACCATCTGATATCGATTGAAAGTTCCCCTGACGTGGTTTCCGAGCCCGGTGAGGTACGCCGAAGTAGGGGGAAGTAGGGGAACCACGAGTTCCAGCGAACGCCCGCCCGCCTATCTCCGTACGTCTAATTCCTGCTCGAATGGCCAATTCACGGGTCATTTTATTGCCGGGCAATGGGTTCGTAGTTTTCAAATCATAGCCAAACGAACAAACGTATCGACTTGAAAGTAGTCTTAAAATAATGTTATAGAATGCCTCAATCGTCGTTGTGTCTTTCGAATTATTTTTGAGCGGTGGAAATACTCGAAATTCTTAACCGAATATAGTCGAATTTCGGGTATGTTTGGCATTTTTTTTCACAGTGTCGCATTAGTCCTGCACAGTTCTTGATACACAACGACGATTCTTCGTAGTTTTATCTAAGCCACAAAAAAAATCAAGTGAAAATATTAAGAAATGCAAGTAGGAGATGTAAACTACGAAACCCTTGAAAATGGGGGGTATCGTAGCGCCTTAAAGCAGAATTATAAAAACATTTTGATTTGAAATTGTATACCCAGTAGGAATTTATGATTAAATACTTTTCAAAGTTTTCCAATAAAAATCTTTGCCTTCTGTCGTTAAAAATATGTTTATATATAGAAAAGCTTCTCTCAACATCTGCCGATGTAATAGGACAATATTTTAATTTGGGTAGTAAGGTATATGGCCAAGGTGCAACTACTGCCATTAAAGATTTGAACCCTTCATTCTTCATCAGTAGAGCTTCTAATTGTTTTCTAACATTAATACCTACATCACCGGGAACCTTTCTACATTTAGCGGAAAATGTTTGAACAAAATTAACCTATTCGCTTAAACCTAAATTTCTACTTTCTAATGAAAGAATTATTATCTGGTATAAAACCAATTTAACTTTAATAAATACAAGTTGGTTAGCTGCATCCGCATTTTTCAGGATTTCTTGACTTTGCACTACACACTGCGAGTTGTCTCTGGGCTCTCATAATGGTTATATCTTATATCTATAAATAAGTATAGGAAAAACATGCAAATATGCACAAAAATATAGTTTTTCCAGAAATATGCAATGTTTTTCGAAATTGAATAAAATATGCAAAAAATGCATATATATGCAATTTGCATATATTCCGCCCTTTACTGATAATACAGGGTACGGAAAGTAACGCATAAAATCATTATTTTTGAAAATACAAGGTTAAAAAAATTCCTCAAACACGTCGATTTTGTTTTAAAAAATGAAATTTTTTGACATGTCATTCAAATATGTGACGTCATCGTTGTTCCGGATATGACGCCATCGACAATTTTTTCAAATGACGTCATTAGAAAGGCCGTCACAACCTACATTGAAATTATCAAACATTTTGTTATGTCGCATAACAAAATTTTCGAAAAAACAATTTTGAAATTTGATAAATGTAAAAATTTATTTTGTTCAACTGGAAGCCTACATTTGATATTTTGGGGATAAGAGATGTCTGGTGCAGCTATAACTTTATAATTTTAATTAAATTCCATTTCATGTCAATGCAAAAAACCGCGATACCAAATTTTTTGTTAACCTGCAAAAAATCCCACTTTTCCCCACATTTTGTTATGTCGCATAAAAAAATTTTCGAAAAAACAATTTTGAAATTTGATAAATGTAAAAATTTATTTTGTTCAACTGGAAGCCTACATTTGATATTTTGGGGATGAGAAATGCCTGGTGCAGCTATAACTTTATAATTTTAATTAAATTCCATTTCATGTCAATGCAAAAAACCGCCATACCAAATTTTTTGTTAACCTTCAAAAAATCCCACTTTTAGTTCATTTTAGCACTGTCAGTTGATAAGAGCTTGTCTGACCAGATACTACACTTTTGTGCATTTATTTTTTAAAAATTATGGCGATTCATTTATCCCTTACCCAGAGGATTGAGATTCTTATGTGGATTGGCTATGGAGATCGAGTACGCCCACAAAAATATGTTTGTTTTTATTTAATGAAAAATTACCAGACGGAGCCATAAACCAATCAACAGTCAGCAGAATAGGAAATAAATTTCGAGAAAAGGGTTCTGTTGCGGATTTGCCAAAAAGTGGACGTACTGTGGTTGATGTCCTTTTGTCCATGGAGGAAAATCCCCATTGTAGTATTCGCAAGTTAAGTAGAGATCATGATATTTCTCACACCTCCGTACACAAAATCCTAAAAAAAGGGAAGTGGCATCCATACAAAATACATTTAGTCCAGGAATATCTGAAGATGATCCAGACCGTAGGATGCAATTTTGTCAAATATTGATAGATATGTGTAACAATAATCAATTGCTCTTAAAAAATATTATCTTCTCGGACGAATCTACGTTTACTTTCAATTGAGAAGTTAACCGGCAAAATTGTAGATACTGGTCCAAAGAAAACCCTAGTTGGACCCGAGAACACCATACCCAATATCCACAAAAGATGAATGTTTAGGCGGAAGTTGTTCGAAATAAGATCATTGGACCTTATTTTTTCGACGACACTGTAAATGGGGACAGATATCGGCAATTTCTTCAAAATTATCTTGTACCTACATTGGTGAGATTGTTTCCAAATATCAACAACCCTCAAAATTTTGATGAAAATTTATGGTATCAACAAGATGGTGCACCACCACATTATGCGGTTGCCGTAAGACGATATCCTGACCAAGTATTTCCGAATAAATGGATTGGGAGGCGTGGAACTGTTGAGCGGCCGCCAAGATCACCTAACCTCACACCCTTGGATTATTTTCTATGGGGTCATTTCAAAAATGTTGTTGTAAAAGCAAACCGGATAATATTGCTGATTTGAAGAATAGAATTCTAAGAGAATGCGACAACATTTCGCCAGACATTATTACCAAGGCCCAACAAGAATTTCTTGACCCTTTAGGATACTGTCAAGCAACAAACGGTCTTCAGTTTGAACAATTATTGAAGTAAGTAATAGCCAGTTATGTTGTCTCTTAATTATCAAGTGTAGGCTTCCAGTTGAACAAAATAAATTTTTACATTTTTCAAATTTCAAAATTGTTTTTCGAAAATTTTGTTATGCAACATAACAAAATGTTTGACAATTTCAATGTAGGTGGTGATGGCCTTTCTAATGACGTCATAAAAATGGGGGGTTGCCATTTGAAAAAATTGTCGATGACGTCATATCCGGAACAACGATGACGTCACAGATTTGAATGACAAGTCAAAAAATGCCATTTTTTAAAACAAAATTTGAGGAATTTTTTCAACCTTGCACTTTCAAAAATAATTATTTTATGCGTTACTTTACGTACACCCTGTATATTTGGAACAATACGAGTAGATTTAAATTTGGTTACAATTTTGGTATTACCAGATTATAGCAAAGCGTTTCATAGCTTAAATCATAGAACCTTACTGTTAATAATTATTAAGCATGCTGGATTCTTACGAGGCTGCTATTAATTTTATTCAAACTTATTTAAATAGTAGAATAAATGGCAAAAAGTCATTTACGGATAGCGACAGACTTTAGAGCTGAATTTAGGAGCTGGTGTACCTGAGGGATCCATTTTGGAACCTGTTTTGTTCACATTGTATACATCTTGTTTACCGCAGGTTTTAAAGTACTAAATGTACACAGGTGAGACCCAGATTTATTATTCATTTCCTCCAACAGAAAGTTGTCTACGAATTAATGATGATTTAAACTCAATTTATGGAACATCTCTTGAACACTCCCTCCTTCTCAATCCAAAAAAATGCGTGGCTATGGTGTTTAGATGTAAAAAACAGAGAAAAACGTTGCTAACAGTTTGTAATAGGTATAAAAATAAATAATCAAATAATCGAATTTCGTGAAGAACATAGAAATTTTGGGCTTATTATGAATTCTGACTCAATAAACATGCGTCTTTGTATCACAAAACTATTATACTTCACAATCCCATATAATTACACAGAAAAATCACCTGTAGGACTGATGTGCACAATCTCAACTTTAGACATAAAGCATTGAATAAGGAATTCACCTTAATCAATGCATAAAGGTAACCTATAACTCCTCCAATACACAAGACAGCCATTTTACAAAGATCATTTAGTTATCACGTAATTAAGACATATATACAGTGTGTCCACGTTAAGGAGTTCCCCCCCCCCTTGGAATTTTTTTATTTGCGAACCGATGTTCAAAAACTTTTTTGATAGATAGGACAAGTCTTCAAAATGCGCATTAGAACGTTAGGCATTTATGTCTCTTAGCTGTAACCATGGCCAACTACGACCATTGTATGGGCGAAAATTTCGAGAAGTCCTATTAGCATTTTTTTTTAAAGTGATTACGGATTGTTTAGGACCACTTAAAGACACCTTAATTTTTCCCTTTCTCTAAAACACGCTACAAGATGCTAGTAGGAACTTAATTTGTATTTCTAAAAGTTAGATAATATGGAAATGTTGAAAAAAAGGGGAGAAAAACCATTTTAGCCAAAATTTGTTCATACACTTGAAGCCTTTAGATAATGAGATAAGAATGGGATTATGTTTAGAACATCCTAATTAATGTTCCGAAAAAGAAATGTAACCTTGTTGTAATGCTTTCATTATCTTTAAAAGTATGCGTTATAATCTACTAGAAACTTTATTAATTTTTTAAACATGCTGACAAGGGGTTTATGGTCAGTTTATGGTTGTTGCGCGGCGCAATAATAATTCCTACACCCCACTTTAACCAAACAGAACCGGATAGAACGGGGTTTACCCGGGTAAAGCCAGAAATACCTATAATGTCTGTTATATTTCGTACTTTACCCACGCTTCTTGGGTATTTCTCAGTTTACCCGGGTAAACCTAAGTTTAACCGTTAACCTTACTTTACCCGTAACATATACATAGATTTTTGTTTCGAAAAGTAAGTGAGAGAGACAAACAAATGCAAAATTTAAAATAATTATTGTATCTGTATCGATTTAGTACTAAAATAATATAAAACTTACAAAAAAGCAGTGGTGTGCTCAAATTTTATCATAAAGTGTCTGGCTAGGATGCCTCAGCGCCGCCCCTGAAACCAATAAATTATATCTAATTTCATCAAAATAAGTTCCTTACTTATTACTAAATACATTAAAAGTTTTATCAAAATCCACAGAGTCGTTATACAGTGTGTCCCCAGCAGTGGCGGATTAAGAAGTTTGCCGCCCCTAGGCATTTTCAATAATTGCCGCCCCAAACTTGATAATAATAATAATAATATATGTATAAGAATATAATAACAATTATTGTACATGATATAAAAGCTTGTCGCGAGGATATATACAGACAGGGTGTCCCAGGTTTTTTGACCAAGACGGACATTTTGTAGAAAAACTCATTGTAAAGCGGGTTACTCATATAAACATAATAGGTCCTAAAATTATTAGTTTCTAAGATAAGGGCGTTTAGTTCTCTTTTTGAAATGGAATTATGGCAATATCTTTCAAAATAATCAAGCTGCTGAACTGAAATTTAGCGCTTCTGTGTCTTTGGGGATGGAGAATAAGCTGAAAAATGCAAGACCAAAAAGATAACCTCAAAAAAGTTACTAGTAAAAGCGCAATCAAAAAACAGCGCAAGTGCTCTGTGAGATACGTAGAAATTGACATGTTCCGCTTATTCTCCATCCAGTGCCAAATTTCAGTTCAGTAGCATGATTATTTTAGGATATATTCATAATTCAATTTCAAAAAGATAAAACTACAACTCATAAACAAAGAACTTTAGGACCTATGTTTATATGAACAACCACCTTACAATGAGTTTTGTACAAAATGTCAAAGTCCCGATCAAAAAACTGACGGGACACTCTGTATATCTTAAAAGTAATTCTTAAGTAGAAAATGTACTTTTCTATAAAAGAAATTTACACATGGAAAAGCTCGCGAGAATATATATATTTTGACGAAAGCAGTTATTCTAAATAAAAATTGTATTTTTCTATATAAAAACAAATTACACACGAAAATCTCGCGACAGGCTTTTCATGTACAATTATTGTTGTATAAAGTAACAAAATTATGGGTTTGCTTTGGTTTAAATTATATCAAATATTATTTTCTTCTTTTCAGAGCATTTAAATAAAAGCTTGTTTTTAATAATATATTTTACTATTAATTGCATAATTAATGCAGCTGTGGCCATATTGAATTTAGTGTGATGTCACTAACTTTATCGTTTTCTACTTTTCAAGCCCTTTCATTTGATATCCATATTTAAGGGGGTTGACAAAAAATACATCATCCACCATCTTGGAGCGGCGGCCATTTTGAAAGTATTACAGTATCGAGTATTGCATATCGTATTGTCACCAGACCTAACGGTGTATGCAAATTTTCAGTTCAATTGGTTGTCAAGAAGTGGCTTTAATTCAGCTTGTAAAATTGGACCTAAACAAACTATCGCACATTGCAAGCTAAATAAAAGCTTCCAAAAAGATTAGGCGCACGGCGGACCAATAGATTTTAAATATAATTTATTATATAATAATAATTATCACCCTCGCAGTACTCCAAACAAACTAGGAGTACCCCAGAAGTAACCGCATAATTTAATACAAAAAATAGATAATTTATATATTTATTTAATTTATAATTTAATACAAAATATAATTTAATACAAAACTGTGAAAGATTAACAATAATATCATATTATTTAATTGGTTTAGTGGTTTACAAAAATAAAACAAATATTGGCTATACCGGGTGGTCACTTTTAATAGGGATTTTCTAAAATACATACAGTTTGATAAATTGCCGCCCCGTAAATTTGCCGCCCTAGGCCCGGGCCTTGTTGGCCTTAGTGTTAATTCGGCCCTGGTCCCCAAATGGACTTGACCAGGGGAGAAAAATCTTTATTATCTATTTTTTGACGAAAAGTCACTCTTCATACAAAGTTCTGCTTATCAAAAAAAAATAAAACTGCCATGTTAAAATTTTTGATATGATGTGCAGGATGTTAATAAATTAAGAAAACCTGAAAATGTGTCAAGAGAAAACTATCTACCTTTATTTATTACTTTACAGAAAAAAAACTATAAAACAAATTTGTTCAATGTCTAAAACAAAACCTAAATACAAATTTTCAAGTTGAAATTCCAATTGCAATTATTGTCATTCAACATAGCTGCCTCCCACCTCAACACATTTTCCATTAATCTTTATAAATTTTTCATACACTTTACCTATGATTTGTGGTTCATTAAGTTAATTTATTGCTTCACTTATACGATCTTTTAATACTTCATCAATTATATGAACACTGATAATCTTTCCTGAAATACGTTTGCCAATCATGCTGTTAAACTTCACAGTAAATTTTTGCCTGATTTGAAAATATGTCAGCTTAGTTTTTTTTAAGTGGGTGATAGTTGGAATAGGTCAAATAAGAGATTTTTATATTGTTTGTTTATTGTTTATAAAAAGTCAACGTTTCCACCTACAATGAGATCATCCTCAGGACTTTAAAAGAATAACATAAAAACACAAATCAAATCACAAATTACATGGTAAAAAGGGGTACAAAATTTATATTTCTGTTAAGAAAACAACAGCAAGGCATTAACTTACATATAAAGTAGATCCTCTATGTGGTGAAATATAAATAAATAGCTGAACATATTAGATAGCGGTGTTTTTTTTGTTAACCATAGACCCGTGTGTACAGCGTGTATGCCAACTTGTTCAAGTTTTGTGCAGAAATGAATGAAATTATTTTGCAGGTCAAAAATAAGAGCGTAGTTTGGTTTTTAATGAGAGAAGAATAAAAGAAGGAAGGTTCGTGTCCTGCGTTTTAGTGTTTTTGTATTTCGATATATCAGTTTATAGAGTGTTCAAATCTCTTGAGGATATTGAAAAACGAAACACTTAGATTTTCAACATCTTGTTTTTTTTTTATTAATGTTGCTTTTATGTTTTTTGATTTTCGGAGTTTTGTGCTAAGGCAGGTATCTTTGATAAGATCGATGGGTCTAACACTTCTTCTATGTTCTGTTAGTCTAGTCTTTAGGTATTGCTTGTTTGGCCTATATATACTCCATTTCAGTCGGAACAAGGAATTTTGTATATTAAATTGCTTTGTAAATCATTAGGTGTTGGTGTTTTTAGTTTTCTGAAGAGTTTTCTTGTCGTGTTTTCATTTTTGAAGGCAACCGTAGTATTTTCATTTTTACCAGAGAACAACCTTCCTTGTTCTCTGCTTTTACGTAGGGTATTTTGAAGAAACACCGATCTTTTGATATTTTTGTTGTGTTGTTTTTTCTAATAGGTATTTTGTTATGAAGTATTTTATCGATTAATCTTTTTGGATATTTTTGATATTTTTTTATGGAAGTCGGGGTGGGACAATTTCAGTACTCTATTTTTAAGATTGTCTATGATATTAATTTTTTGTTGAAATGCATGTTGTGAAGAAAAAATTAAGAACCTTTCTGAGAAACTGGGTCTATGGTACCAATTCGTTTTTATGATGTTATTTCTTTTGATAAGACATACTTCTAAAAAAGCAATTTGGTTTTTATTTTCAATTTTAATGGTAAACTGTAACTTTGGATGGAAGTTGTTAAATGTATTTATCAAAACATCTGTTTTATGTGCCAGTACACAGGTAATTATATCGTCTAAATAACGTTCAAAGAAGGGTATTGCAAATGGTAATTTGTGAAACGCATTTGTTTTGTAATTCAGACATGACAATATCAGAGCATATTGGAGATAGGCAATTGCCCATACCTAGACCAGAGACTTGTTTGTAAAATTTATTGCCAAAGTTAAAATAGTTGTTGTCAAATAAAAATTTTAAAAGTTCTAGAAATTGATTGAGAGTAAACTTACAGTGGTCTTTAATTAGGTGCAATCTATCCGTAATAAGTTGAATAGTCAAGTCAATTGGGATGTTGGTAAAGAGGGATATTACATCAAGAGATACCAAAACATAACTTTGTGGTATCTTAAAATTTTATAGAGTTGACACTATTTCAAAAGAATCCTTCGTGTAATATTCATCTTTTAAGAAAGTATAGTTTAATATTTGTGATAAATATTTTGTTAGCTTGTATACTGGTGAAATAACAAAACTGACTATTGGTCTTAACGGAGTATTGTTTTTGTGTATTTTGGGTTGAAAATACATTTTTGGACAGACACCATTTGCACACTTTAATTGTTTTGCTTCTTCTTCTGTTATTTTTCCTAAAAGTACATTTTGGTCTATTATTTTGTTAAGTTTGTTTTGGATTGTTATGGTAAGATCTTTATTTAACTTTAGATATGTGTCTCTGTCATTAACTAGTTGGTACCCTTTCTCGAAGTATTCGTCCCTCCCTCATCGCAACTGCACTATTGCCTTTATCTGCTTTTAGAATAAATATCTCTGGATAACGTTAGTTTTTTTTTGTTATAAGTATCAACACGTTTATGTTCTGTTATGTCGTATTGATTTCTAATTGCGCAAAACAACGCTTTTAGCAACATCCTTTCCTCTGACAGGCCTGTATAAAAATTTCAATTAATCTCCCAATCAAAAATGGGTATGGCGAATCCACCGACAAATTTCAAACGCTGTCAGTCGTTCAGGAACGCAGACGTGAGGTCCCTTTCAATATATAAATCAAAACCACCCGGTATGCCGCCCGCATATGTTCCGGACGTCCCGATAGTCAGAAGCCAAGCTGAACCGCACGTTTGGCCTCCCGGACTTTAGAATATAATGCCCAAAAATGACGCTCATTCAACGGAATCCGTATGTCTAAATATCGATGAAAGGGCCTGGGTCGATAGATTACTATTATATATATAGAATGGGTCCGTAGGGTAAATGTATATAAGAGTACGCACTTAGTGAATAAGATACAATAACTTTTGCATTTTATACCTGAAGGCATGTTTTTACGTTTTGTTTAGGTAAGTGATTGTTTTGTAACACGTTTTCAACCATTTTTCTTGTATATTGTTATATAAACCTGAGATTTAAAACTTTATTGCCACTTCTGCAAGTGCGTACTCTTATACACACATTTGTATAAGAGTCCGCAGATGAATGTCTATGAGTACGCATGTTATAGTTAGCCAGTTGTTACGCAAGTACATTTTATTTACTGAATGTATATGTGCATTGGGCATATATAAAAATTCACCAAACCAAAAAGTTGTATTCTTAGTTCCTTAATGCGAGAAAAATATAAAAGTTTTAAAAAAGTCAGAGGCCCACATTTTTTTTTTCAAAAATATTTGTCATGGTGCTTCCGGGACGCCACTGGACTTAATAATTTGAATCTACTCAGGGCTAAATTAGCCCCTCTCTAATGTAAATAGTAAATAACACTGTGAGATTTAAACAAAATCGGCTAAAGGATTATTAAGATGTTGTTGAAAAAAGATTTTTTTAAAAAAAGGTTGACAACCTTTATCTTGAAACCTATAAGCGATAATGGACTTCTGTGTTTATATAAACTTTTCGTCTTAAAATCACTCAAAGAATTAGAAACTAACATCTTAGATATTTGGTACGTTATTAATTAAAGGTTAAATAATTGCCGTAAAAAATGTCAAAAGTAAATTGTCACTCTTCACAATGAAAACAAGTGAATTGTCCAGTTACATACATTGTGCAGGATTCATGCCACCAATATTATTGCACTGAGAACACATAATCTAGTCTTCATCGGATTTCGAATATAAATCTCCACATCCCGGGCAAGTCGCATCTTCGTGGGAATCTTTGACTTTCTTAGTTTTTTGCTTCTGCAATAATTTAGATTTTGTGCAACTAGGTACTAATTTTCTCTTTGCTATTTTTTCTACTTTTGAATACTGCCACAATTATAAAATATTATGTATAAGAGTACGCACTGCGTACTCTTAAGACAACGACCGTTGCGTACTCTTATACATTCACGTGAAATTTCATGTTTTAGCATATTTATTTTGCAGAAAATATGTTTTCTATATTTTTTAACTACAAAAGTGATATCCATAACATACAAAAGCTCAACAAAACATTTAATATATAGTAGCGTCAATATTTACCTTTAAAAAGTCTAATATCTCGACTGCTTACAATTACAGTGCGACATTATGAAATTTTGAAACGGCCATACTGTAAAAACACTATCGGTAACGCAGATTTTCGCTGGTGATACTTCCATAAATTGGCGCTAGAATTATAATGTACCTTTTAAAAGAACCAGTAGATGGCGGTATATATTAAATAGTGCTGGTGCGTACTCTTATGCCTGTGCGTACTCTTATACACATTTACCCTATATACATTTTATATGGTTACAAATTGCAAGTAAGCAATAACTACTAACCTAATTAGTCAATAATACTTGCTACGCAAAAGAGCTGCGTTGAATATTTGCCAATGATATTTATAATATTATACCAAACTAAAACAAAATGATGAAATGCCGGGTTATTCTCCTTTGGTCTTATAATTCCAGTACATCCCCCTTGGACAGAGAAAAAAATGATATGTACTGGTAGTTATTATTTTTTCTATTCCTATGTATATACCTACCTCTAACTAGAATAAAGCTTAATCATATTCTTACGTATGTACATATTTATTATTTATCTTCAAAATAACATTTGGATTGTTATCCTCTGTTACTTCATAAAGGCCTAAATAATATATTGAATCTAATGTATTACTTTACTTTCATTTAACAAAAGAACTTTATCTCCTACATTATAAGTAATGTCATAGCAGTTTTTATCAAATGTTACCTTTCGTTTGTTTTTTGATGTCAGTAAGTTATTTCCAGCGTCATTACAAGCAACATGAAGCCTGTATTTAAGCACAAGTTATACATTGGATTTAAATTGTTAGAAATATTTGGTGCTACATGGCTTAGTTGACCAAAAACCAGCTGTACTGTATTATTATATGCAAAACACTAATACGGTAACCATGAACTGCAATTGCCCATGTGTCTTGATACCTGAATTCGAAAATAAGCTCCTAAATGCTTGTGTGAATTTTATTTGGTGGTGGTACGCGGTTGAATTCAAAGTCTTTATTCCTAACAATTTACACAATTCCTGAAACACGTTTACCTTGATTTGTAACAATTTCTTTTAGAACGCCGTAGCGTAAAATGAAATTTAAAAAAGTGATTTTGCAACCATGTAACCTTCTGTTAAAAGTAATAGACAAAATTCTACAAATTTAGTAAGTTCACATTGAATCGTCAAAATATAAGAATATTCATCGATGTTGTTTCTAATACGACCTACCAAGTCAAGAAATATCTTTTGACACGCCGAAGTAGCAGTAAATGTTAGGGCCATATTTTAATATTATAATTCGTAATTTCTTGTTTACATCGCCATAATTTTTTAATGAATTCTTTACTTTGCGCATTTTTTACAATACATAATTCATTCATCCCTCAACACTGTATCTAAGTCAAACGTCGATCGGTGATCTAGGTTAAAATAAATAATTTGAGTTAACTCATAATATACAGGGTGTCCAACTTTATAACTGTACAAATCCGTAACATCTTCATTTTTGGAGATAATCGCCTAAACTTTTTTTTGCTTGAAAGGCCTTCAATACCCGCTTCGTTTGGCTTTCCTGCCATTTTCAAAATGTAAATCCAGGGCCGGCTGAGATTTTGTAATACCCCCGATTTTCACGAAAACCATTTAGCGATTTTTTTATTTAAAATCTGACCCCACAGCGTTAATCAGGATACCCCAAAACCCCCAATACCAAATTTGAACAAAAAATATACAGGGAGTTCCATCTGTAGGGTGTCAAAATTGAGCAAAATAGGAATTTAAAGACATCTGGTGAGTCAAGTGTGCCATGGAATCCCTTCAAAACAGTTGAATGGTCAATAGGACCACTCAAAATGTTGGTGTGAAAAGATTTACTACAAAAATATACAGGGCATTTTTCTCTGAGCCATCTCAAAATTCTGAAATTTTATGAAACTTATACGAATCGAGAGTGCTCTGGAATCATTGAGAAAATATTGATAAACACAAAAGTAATGTATTTCTGTACAAAATGATAACTAACAAATAAAAGCAATTAAAATTATTGGACCTTTCTCAACAAAGTCGCTGTCTAAGATGATACATTTTCTGTGCGTTTCCTGTTGTGGCACACCAGCCACCTTAACTGATATGGACTTACTGACTGGCAGGCTTATGTATTTTTTAGATTTAGTTCGTTTATAGTGTGTGGAGCGGTTTTGATATACTCGATTTTGGACCCGTATGAAGTTCCAAAAATTTAGTAATTTGAGATGGCACAGATAAAAACACTCTGTATATTTTGTATTGGACCTTTGTAGACCAACACCTTGAGTGGTCTTATTGACCATTCAACTGTTTTGAGGGGATTCCATGGCACACTTGACTTGGCAGATGCCTTTAAAATTCGTATTTTGCTCAACTTTGAGACCCTGCAGAATGGAACTCTCTGTATATTTTTTATTTAAATTTTTTATATGAGGGTTTTGGGGTGTTCTGATTAACGCTGTGGGGATTTTTCAATAAAAAAATCGCTAAATGGTTTTCGTGGAAATTGGGGGTATAAAAAAATCGCACCCGGTCCTGCATTAGCATTTTGAAAATGGCAGGAAGGTCAAAAGAAGCGGCTTTTGAAGGCCTTTCAAACAAAAAAAAGTTTAGGCAATTATCTCCAAAAATGAAGATTTTACGGATTTGTACAGTTTTAAAGTTGGACACCCTGTATAATAAAAGATTATCAGTGTTCATATTTTTCATAAATCCTTTCGTAACCATGGGTTATTCTACTTTTCAATTTAATAAATTCATTTTCTTTTACCGGCCGTATTTCGATACTATCAGCAGGTCACACTAATATTTCTACAAGTCTACGCCTTTCCTTGGTAGAATTTAACCACTCCTGCAGTGGCGTATTCAGGGGGGGGGGGGGGCAAAGGGGGCAATTGCCCCCCCACCAGAGCTGTCGAGATAAACGAGATTTGTAATATCAAAATTAATAATATTAAAAATTATATACTCCTGGCCTAATCTGAAAATGCAGTGAACATCAAACATCTACAATTTGTTATTTGTTTCACCTTGTCTTCTCGAAATTAAAACCTGTGCAGTAGATTTGAGAACGCGCCGCCGTATATTATGCACACACTTCGTCGGTCGCAGCGTGTAACCGTAAATTAGGCAAAACCCCTACTAAACATATTTTGCACAATTACAGTGTGCCAAAAAGAACATTTTCAAAACTGAAAATTTTAAAAATTTATATTAGAAACAATATTGGCGAAAACCGACTGAATGGGTTAACACTTCTTTATGTGTACCCTGAAATACCCATATCTCCAGAGGAGATATTTGACGAGCTCAAGACCAAAAAAGAATACTTGATTTTGTGATATAGATTTTACTGGTTCGAAGAAGAATTATTTTTGTTATACAGGGTGTCCGGTAATAACTTTAAAATTAAAAAGAAAAATGGAAAATATGACGAAAAGTTCATATTATTATGAAAAAAAAAACAAGTTAATTAAACTGTCAAAAAATAAATGTGCTTGTTTATTTAAATTTTGTTTTGAATTTAATTGCATACGAGTGTCGATATGCACCTGCATCGATGCAGAAATTTGAAAATTTCTCGAAAACGGTCACCTTTGTCGTTATTCACCAAGTAAACCTTTTTTGCTTATAAAACGTGTGGGAAGAGGATACATTCACAAAATGTCGTGAAAGTTTGCTGTGAAAAAAGTTAGGGCAAATTAAATTAAATAATTATAGCGTACGCAGCGCCCTCTACGGATTGCACCAAAAATAATACCAAATTATGACTTCTCTTTCCAAGAAATCACGGCTTCCAGATTTTGCAAGAAAATTTTGTAGTCTCAAAAAGTTACTTAAAAAAATCGAAAATAAAACTTGTTCATATGAACTTTTCGTAATATTTTCCATTTTTCTTTTTAATTTTTCAAGTTGGTGCATTTATTTAGAAAATATGTTTTTATTTATTAAAATTGTCGACAGAGTTTTGTTATTTATAACTGATTGCCCCCCCCCCAGACGTTAATCCTGGATACGCCACTGCACTCCTGGACACATTCTGTTTTGATTTGGCTGGCGTCAGTACATTCACTCTTTCACTCATATCTTTCAGTTTATCCGAATTAATTCTTTTACGCGACAATTCATCCGCAGCCACATTATTCGAACCATTAATATTGTCAACAAAGTGACACCTGTGGACCGATGACCAAACTATTCAAACTCATTTCTACTAAATCATAATATGTGAAAGATAACATTATACATATTTATATATACACGGGTAAATTAATAACAAAACATACAAGCATCGTTCAATAAGATAAACACTAGATAGATCGAAGTCCAATCGCCGAGTCGGCAAAATCTGCTAGTATAAATTCGGCACCAGCCACAAGCTGGGCATCAGTAAGCCCCGCTTATTAGCAGCTACTTGATCACTGACCACCCTCGGTGGTCTGACATAACAATGGATCCCGCTAGATAGCCTCCTTGTTCAGGTCGGGCTCTGAGGGGCAGACGACAGCACCCCCCGGGTACTGTTGAAGTCAGCTGGTCAGCAGCGGCAGCTCGCGCCGCCGGGTCAAGGGCGCAGCTCGCGCCCCGGTCACTTCCACGTACTATCCGTCGCGTCGGTCTACAGTTACCTTTTATTTGCTTATTCAGCAACCGATAATCAAAAACAACTGTCGATTTCTTCATAGATGTGAAGACCGTTCACACTTTGCTTCCTCAATGATATAATCTTTAAGCATTTGTTTTACTTGTTTGTGTGTTTCTCATTTCTGGTCATAAGGTAAGCGGTAAGGTTTAGTTTTTAGACAGAAGGTAATGCATCATCTGTCATTTGAAGTTTTTGCTTATACAGGGTGGGTTTTTTTCGATGCCCACTATGGGGATCTCGGAAACTAGCAGAGCTAGAACAAAGGTTAAATGGGGAAAGAATTACAGTTTTGAATGCTCAATCTAATGCCCCTTCTGGATTTTTAAAAAAGTTCATGGCTCACTACATATTTTGAAGAGTGATTTTTTGCTATTTCATCAGATCCCTGTAGCTCCGTTATTTCTGATTATACAGAAAAACTGTAGAGACAAAAATTGTAGATAATTTTTGGCTTAATAAGATAATCTGATCCAATTTTGTATGTTGTTTGTTCTTTTTGAGATATGACATAAACTTGTGTTTTTTTAAAGGACATACTTCAAACTTTCAAATATTTTATTTTTAGCTGGTAACAAAATGTAACAAAATAAAACAAAAATTATCATGATGGAGCTCCACCACATAATTATTTATTTGCCCGTAGAAATTACCTAGATCAGCTCTATCCAAATAGTTGGATAGGGAGAAATATACCTATTTCCTGGCAGCCCCGATCCCCCGATTTGTCTGTTTTGGATTTCTTTTTGTGGGGGACAGTGCAAAATAAAGTATGAGACAATTGTTGAATTAAGAATATAATGGTGGATTGTTTGAACACTTTTTTATTTCAAAAGGTTACCTTTTAAAATAATAATAATTTCAATTTTTTTTTATTTTGTTACATTTTGTTACCAGCTAAAAACAAAATATTAGTAAGTTTGAAGTATGTCTAATTATAAAATAGAACGTAATTATGAAAATATTCCATGGCTGACTATGTGAAAATTAAAAAAAAAAACAGAAAATTAGCCGTAGCTCTTTTATTTTTTATAATAACTATGCCGAGTATTATATTTTTGGAAAGCTAAAAAAATGGCTGACTTTATAAGGCCACAGCCAACTACAGTTTTTCTGCATAATCAGAAATAACGGAGCTACAGAGATCTGATGAAATAGCAAAAAATCACTCTTTTCGAAATATCTAGTGAGCCATAAACTTTTTTAAAAATCCAGAAGGGGCATTAGATTGAGCATTCAAAACTGCAATTCTTTCCCCATTTAACCTTTGTTCTAGCTCTGCTAGTTTCCGAGATCCCCATAGTGGGCATCGAAAAAACTCACCCTGTATAAGCAAAAACTTCAAATGACAGATGATGCATTACCTTCTGTCTATGTAAAACCTTACCGCTTACCTTATGACCAGAAATGAGAAACACACAAACAAGTAAAACAAATGCTTAAAGATTATATCATTGAGGAAGCAAAGTGTGAACGGTCTTCACATCTATGAAGAAATCGACAGTTGTTTTTGATTATCGGTTGCTGAATAAGCAAATAAAAGGTAACTGTAGACCGACGCGACGGATAGTACGTGGAAGTGACCGGGGCGCGAGCTGCGCCCTTGACCCGGCGGCGCGAGCTGCCGCTGCTGACCAGCTGACTTCAACAGTACCCGGGGGGTGCTGTCGTCTGCCCCTCAGAGCCCGACCTGAACAAGGAGGCTATCTAGCGGGATCCATTGTTATGTCAGACCACCGAGGGTGGTCAGTGATCAAGTAGCTGCTAATAAGCGGGGCTTACTGATGCCCAGCTTGTGGCTGGTGCCGAATTTATACTAGCAGATTTTGCCGACTCGGCGATTGGACTTCAATCTATCTAGTTTTTATCTTATTGAACGATGAGTAAATGTAAGAGTATCCCCCTCTAAATGAAAAATATTTGCTATATATCTATTTGCCAAAATTGTATAATCAAAATCAGATACATGTTCCAATATTGGTTCAAAATTTCTAATTTTTACTTCACGATCATTATCATTCAGTAACCTAACAGCAGTTCTCCATTTTCCGTTTTGGCTAAAACTCCAGCAACAAAAACGCGTTCGCAATGCTCTTCTGGAAAAATAACACATTCACCCATAAAATCACTAAAGCAATATCTTAATACTTCATCTTAATACATTCATTTTGTTAATGATATGCAAAAATGAAAATATAAAGGTCTCCTAATTTATATTCGCTTTATGTACAACGAACCACCTATACCTTTTATTTTAATTTGTTTGTATGTATCAATAGCATCATTTGTCAGTATAATCTTTAAAAAAATTACTACTAATACTTGCTCCAGTGTCTAATAACAACAACATATCTTACATTCCATTTCCGTATCACCCTGGCACAAAATTCATACCGTTTAAATTTAAAACTGCATGTTTACCCCCGAAATAATTTTTAGGAACGAAAAAACCTTTGAGTTTCTTCTGTTTCACCTCATCTTGGATTTGAGATGTTCGAGTTACTACTTGAGCCGTCTGATACTTCTGCAAAATAAACATTCTGGTGACTCATATTCCGATTATTATTGTAAAGATAACCACCATAAATTACTCCACAACGAGTAGAGCCGCGACTGTGACCTCTAAAATTTCGCTGATTAGGTATTGTTGTTAGTGTGGATGACACTGTGTCGCAGATTAACCGGACAGATGCCAAAGCAAGCTGCCGCGCAGATTTGAAGTCCCTTTCTCCTGAGAAATAGCGGGCTCCTAAAATCTGGTGCATGTTCGCTATAAAACGGCTCACTAAGATTAAATACTTTTTCATTTAATTTTTAATTGGGTTTTTCGCCACCAAACTGATCGAAAGACAACTTTTTCAAGTTTCCTGGAAAATTCATAAATTCTTAACAGTGAATAAACGAAACTTTAAACGTGTAACTCAAAAAATAACTCAACAAATTTGTTTTCTGAGCTTTCGGAGAATAAATCTTCCTCCTTTCTCCAAGATCATGCCACGTCAAAGTGAAGTGACAGATTAATAAATTTCAGGTTAAAATGTGACAACAGAAACAATAGCCTAGCCACCTGCCTGATATTTTACCCTGTGTTCTATCTAATTATCTATACTAACTTCTCTTTGAATAAGTGGCAATAATATTTTACTGAATTCCACTGAACATTCAGCAACACAGTTGTCCGTATTTCCTAGAATAAATGCAGATTATTTAATTTTTCGTCTATTTCCTACTTCTTCATTGAGAATTGGTTTGGACCTATCCCACAATATCCTATGATTGTTATTTAAAGAATGTTCACATATTTTTGACTTAGAAATTTGATTTTGCCTGATATAATTTTTATGTTCTTTTAAACGAACGTTAAATGGCCTACAAGTCTCCCCAACATAGAACTTTCCATATTCACAAGGAATTTTATAAATGCAATTTTTTGAACTTTGATGGTTTCGTTTTAACTAACATCGATCTTAATGTATTTTTGGTTTTAAATACTGTTCTGACATTAAAACGATTGCCTATGCGTTTTAGCTTATCTGATAGTCCAGGAATATAAGGAATAATTAAATTTATTGGCCGGTCCACCAGATTTATTTCTCTAATTATTCTATTAGCATTGTTATTTTGTTGGCAATCCTGAAAAACTTGCTCAACAAATTCAATAGGATAACTATTCTTCTCAAGAAGTTCTATGTTGGGGAGACTTGTAGGACATTTTTAACGTTCGTTTAAAAGGACATACAAATTATATCAGGCAAAATCAAATTTCTAAGTCAAAAATATGTGAACATTCGTTTAATAACAATCATAGGATATTGTGGGATAGGTCCAAACCAATTCTCAAAGAAGAAGTAGGAAATAGAACGAAAAATTAAAGAATCTGCATTTATTCTAGGAAATACGGACAACTGTGTTGCTGAATGTTCAGTGGAATTCAGTAAAATATTATTGCCACTTATTCAAAGAGAAGTTAGTATAGATAATTAGATAGAACACAGGGTACAATATCAGGCAAGTGGCTAGGCTATTGTTTCTGTTGTCATGGCATTTTAACCTGAAATTTATTAATCTGTCACTTCACTTTGACGTGACATGATCTTTGAGAAAGGAGGAAGATTTATTCTCCGAAAGCTCAGAAAACAAATTTGTTGAAGTTATTTTTTGAGTTACACGTTTAAAGTTTCGTTCATTCACTGTTAAGAATTTATGAATTTTCCAGGCAACTTGAAAAAGTTGTCTTTCGATCAGTTTGGTGGCGAAAAACCCAATTAAAAATTAAATGGATCTGTTTGCGCCACAAATAAATTTTAGAAAATATGTAAATACTTTTTGACATTTAAATAGTTTTTGGTATCGATACTGGATCAACCAGAAGAGAAACTAGTATCATCATATTCTGCCTGTGGAAGTTTCCAATCAAGATTACTTTTTGGTTTTTAAATACTCGGTGTTTAAATACTTACAGAAAATGAGTATTTGTATTTGAAAATACAAAATGCTGACAAAAAGTATTTGGTATTTAATACTTGATATGGGTATTTAAATATTACAAAAGTATTTCAATACTCATGAATTTTGTTGTCAGGAAAAGGACACATATACACTGGCACCAGGCAAGTGCAGCAAGTCGAAAATACCATTAGTTTATCATCTTCAGGGTACTACAATAAATAACAGCTAGCATTCCAGATTCACAATTCAACGAAATAAAATAATATGTTATGTATTGACGTGAGGACTTACATTTATGGCGATTGTGATTTGCCTGCACTTTTGCACTGAGGGCACTTTGTCACCGTCATGTCATATTTGTGCAAAAGTGCAGTATATCTATCGAAATCGCCTTTAGATTTTAGTGTCTTTGTCCGTTTCTAATCTAACAAAATAACCTAACGTACTCGCGTCTAATATATGAAATATTTTATTTCGTTAAATTGTTATTCTCACTTGGAATTCAGGCTGAATTCCATAATTCAGCTCAAAATAAATAAAAAAAATCACATGATGCATACTTTGTGCCAGCCACTGTACCTATATTAATATGTATAAAATAATAAAAAACTTTGTCCACAGTTCAAAGCGACCTCTGCAGGGATATGGTGTGTGGCTTCGGCGCCAGCTGCGTTTTATCAGCTGACGGGCGCAACGCAAGCTGCGTATGCCCGGACACATGTCCTTCATACGGAGATCACGTGTCTTCACACCCCGTCTGCGGCTCGGATGGAGTCGACTACAACAACAAGTGCGAACTTGATAGGGCGGCCTGCCGGGCCGGTGCAAACATCACCGTTAAGTTCAATGGGAAGTGCGGTGAGTACAAATAAATTAGTTTATAGCCGTGCCAAGAAAGTAACAATAATTTAAAATAACCAATTATGGAATCTACAGTTACGTGGGCGAGCTTAACAAATTTGTTTTTAAAAAGATGTTTATTGGCAAAAGTTACAAGAGAGACTGTCGTAATAGAACATGTTTTAGTATATATAATATTAAAAGTGTCTTCTCAGCATGTAGCGTCTTCTTTCCAGAAACATGGCATATGTGTTCATGTAACTCCTCCGGCCCTACTGGGAAGCATATTCTTTAGGATGTGGTTCCCAAAAGTTAAATGATGATTTCTCCTCGGGTTTCCTTTTGTTTTGGGTTAATAGAAAATTTTTGAAAATGTTTTTTAATTAATTTGAGCAAGAGTAGTAATAAAACAATTAATATTATAATGAAAATAAAAATTGTAAAAATGTTAATTTTCTTTGTTTCAAGTGGTGACGACATGTCTTCTAAAATCTTCTTCTGTTCTTCAAGGGTGTCTTGAATACTTCTTGTTTCTTCTAAGTTGATTTTGTTGAGGCTGAGTTCTGGCAGACCTAGCTTCTTCGGGATGCTAGTGAGGTTTTTACTCGAAAAGTTTATAGAGGGTAAAGATACTTTTATAAAGGGTAGTTTGCTAGTTTTATAGCTTTGTAATATTATCGAATTTAATTTTAAAGTGCAATCGGAAAACAGTTCAACTAAGTAACTTCCTTGTAGTGGTGTATTATTTGGTACTGAGTTTTTACAGGAACTAACAGCTATTCGCTTTGACGGAACAGTTATTAGCCATTTATTTTTGACAACTTTGGCTATCTCAACTTTTTGGATAGTAGTCTTGAAGGGAGAACAGTTCGTTAAATTTTTGAATGATATTAATTGCACCTCGCAAGGAGCGTCATCATCAACATGCGTAGGACTAACTTCTTCACAAATGTACTTGGTTTCTTCAATTTTCTTGCACATTTTGTCCATGGAAACATACTTTTCATTGTTAAGTGCAAGGAATGGTTTATAAGGTAGGCAAAAGTAAAAATCGGGTTCATTATTTTTTGGGATTGGTAATGGTAGGATTTTGTAATATTGGTATAACTCTGATTCAACCAAGGGTATTTCTAAAATAAATGTGATACTGAACTCTTTTGAGTAGCTTTTAATTTCAATAAGTTTTTCGAAATTCAAAATATTATCAATAGTTGGTGAAAGAGGTACTTTGCCTAACTTTAAATATTTTTCAGATTCTTTTATTTCTAATAACAAGTCTATAGGATTTATGATTGAGTTATGTAAAGTATTCAATTTTGCAAAAGAAACTGCTACTTCCATTCTATCAAATATATTGTAGATATTTTGGTATATATTAGTAAGTTGATGAATCAAAATATGAATTTGAAAATAATTGAAGTCATCTAGTTGGGCTTGAGCGAATTTCTCGAGAGCTTCTCGTATTTGATTAATTTTAAATTCTATTTGTTTTTGGTTGTGAGTTATGTTTGTCACTGTTTCCTCAAATTTCTTAATGGTAGATTTTAATAACGTAATTTGACTGAAGGCAACACCCTTTAATTTGTTTTTTTCTTGTAAGTTTTTTATCTGCATGTCATATTTTTGGCTATCTTCTTGATCTAAATTTCCTGTAATACATTTAATGAGAGATCCCAAAGGATTAAGTAAGCCTCTTTTCTGTCTAGTTACATTTTGAATAGGATTTATTTGATTTATTTGTAAATCGATCTGCTTTTCTAATGCAAACAAATATGAAAATGAATTATTTTATTCGTCACCATAGTGTCCAATTTTACTTTTAATGTCATTATTAAGTTTATACACTTGATTTTTTATTTCTAAATATCTTGAAACTACTGGGGCTAAGTCGTATACTTGAACAAGTGGCCAGTGATTAGATACAATTTGTGTCGTTCCTAACTTGTATGGGAAGAGTCCGGGATAGGAGTTGAGGTTATGGAAGTTTGTGTCGGTTGCGTCGATGGTCCAGGTCCATCTGTAACAACGTGTTTTATTTTAGTCTCGTTTTTGTGTGTAATCTCTGTCTTGTTTGTTTTTGGGTTTTGTATTTCAATTTTTCCGTTTTCGAGAATTTTTGTAACCAAATAGGGGCCTGTAAATTTGGATTTTAATTTCGCTGACCTCGGATCCACTTGTTTAAAAACCTGAGTGCCTACTGTAATTTCAGCGGCTGTCTTACTACTGTTTCGCTTGTTAATTATATTTTCCTTTTTGTCAACACAGTCGGAATGAATTTTATCATAAAGCGCTTTCGTGTTATTCTGATGATTGTTAACATATTCCGTGAAAACTTGAGCGGGTATAAGTGACATCGGATCGCGAGAGTCTGTATGACCTGAGATTATTTCAAAAGGCGTGTGATTAGTATGAGAATGAATTGTGCTATTGTAAGCTATTATTGCGTATGTCATTAAGGTCGGTATATCAGATGTTTTGTCCTTTTCTCTAAGAATTCGAAGGTGCTCAATTAGGGTTGAATGTAGTCTTTCTATTGGGGAGTTTGACTCATGATGACGGGGGGTGGTGAAATGTACTTTTATATTATGAGTTTTCAATAAGTCATCTAAAACGTCGTTTTTAAATTCTGAGCCGTTATCACAAACAATTAGCTTTGGAATTTCGTGGAATGAAAAGAAATGAACTAGTTGTTGGCAGGCCGATATTGCTGTTCCAAAGTATGGTAAAGCTTGAGCAAATTTCGAAAATTTGTCTATTAAAGTTAGAAATTTATATTTTCCTGTAATAAATGTGTCAATATGTAATATTTCGAAAGGCCTAGAAGGGGTTTGAGTCAAAACTAGGGGTTCATTAGGAGGTCTTCTATTGTATTTTGACCGTTGACATATTTCGCATTGATTTATGTACTTAGAAATATCGGATTTTTGAGATTTCCAATAGTAATTTTGATTTAAAAATTTATAAGTTTCGTCGATTCCACGATGATTTGTCTTGCCTTCGTGTTTGTATTTTATAAGCATCTGTCTCTCTTCCGGTTTAACATTATTAATAAGTTTGGTACATTCGATAAGTTTGCAATTTTGAAAATGTGTATTAAGTGATTCTTGGAAGTAAGGCCGTAATTCTTTAGAATGAAAGTAAATATACATGGTTTTGTTACTTATGTATTCTCTTAAAAATTTTGTTATCTCATTAATATTGGTAGGTAAGGTTGCATAAATGATATGGTGGTCGTCAAAATTTTCTTGTTCAATTTTTGAGTATAACTCGTAGGGTGATTTTTTGATAATCATCTGGTTTGGTCGATTGTTAATAATTTCGTCTAATATTGGGATATTGGTCGTAGTTTCGGGGGCATTGATACTATGCGCAGTGGCATCAGTAGTCGGTGGTCGTATTTGTATATTTTGCAAAATTCTTATTTTTTGTTTGGGGTTTTCAGGTAAGGTAAATTTTTGTAAATCATTCATTATTTCGTTAATTTCTTGCTTGTCAATATCATTCTGTTTTAAAGATTCGTCTAAGTCAGTAGTTAAGTCTGAAGTTGGGGAAGGATTAGGTAAAAATTTTGATTCTTGGCGCAAAAATTCATCTATGTCAAAGTCTATGTCTCCGGCATTATTAAAGGTAGATTGGGTTTCTATTGCATTTAACTGAATTCTAGAAAGGGCATCTGCATTGGAATTTTGTTTTCCTTTTTTATATATAATTTGGTAATCGAACTCTTCAAGTTTGAGGCGCCATCTGACTAATTTGGAGTTAGGTTCTTTCAGATTAAAGAGCCAAACGAGAGGGCGATGATCTGTGTATATAAAGAATTTTCTACCGTATAGATAAGGCCTAAAATACTTGCATGACCATAAAATTCCGAGTAATTCACGCTCAATAGTCGAATATTTTTGTTCCGTATTGTTGAGGGTGCGTGATGCGTATGCGATTGGCGAATCGTTAGGCGGGGTTCCTTGTGACAGGACTGCTCCTAATGCTACACTAGAGGCATCTGTTGTTAGAACGAAGGGTTTGTCAAATTCTGGATATTTTAAAATAGGGGCATTTATCAGCAAATCTTTTAAATGATTAAAAGCTTCGATAAATTTCGGAGAGTGATCTACTTTACGGTTTTTCTCGAGGCATTCAGTTAAGGGTTTACTAATTTTGGAAAAATCTTTGATAAACTTACGGTAGTAACCAGCTAAACCTAAAAATGACTTAATTTCTTTTTGCGTACGGGGTATAGGAAAATCTTTAACTGCCTTAATTTTATCCGGGTTGGGCTTAACTCCGTCAGTAGTAATTTGGTGTCCTAAATAAGCTACTTCTTTATGTAAAAATTCCGATTTGTCCAGTTGGACTTTAAAGTTTGATTCTCTAAGGCGTTGGAAAACTGATTTTAGTCTGTCTATATGTTCTTGTAAAGATGTCGAGAAAATTATAATGTCGTCGAGGTACACTAAACATGTTTCGTTTTGTAATCCGCGCAGAACATTATTTATAACCCTTTGGAACGTAGAGGGTGAGTTTTTAAGTCCAAATGGCATTCTTTTGAATTCAAAATGACCGGTGTCTGTAGAAAATGCTGTTTTTGGGATGTCGTCCGGTGACATTTCTATTTGGTGAAAGCCGTTCGCCAAATCGAGTGTCGAGAAGTATTGGGCTTTTCCGAGTTTGTCTAGAATGTCCGAAATGTTTGGTAATGGAAATTTGTCGTCAATTGTCTTGTCATTAAGTTTGCGATAGTCAATCACAATCCTCCATTTTCGTTTTCCTGATGCGTCCATTTTTTTTGGTACTACCCAAATGGGGCTACTCCACGGGGAATTTGAATGTTGGATTATGCCGTTAGATAACATTTTGCTAATTTGCGTTTTGACTTCTTGTCTGTGAATTTCGGGGTATCGATATGTTTTTGTGAAAATGGGAGATTCGTCAGTCAATTTAATTTTGTGTTTTATTTGGTTCGTGAATGTCAAAGGAGTATTTTCTACATAAAAAATATCTCGGTATTCGAAACATAATTTTCGAATTGCGTCATATTCTTCTTGATTACAGTGACTTAAGCGTAAATTTTTTAAATTCTGTTTTTGTAGTTGTTCAATATGGTCGTCTAGATCTTGGTCAGTTTCCATTTTTTCGAAAAAATTTATTTCAGCTTCATTGATTAGTACAATATCAAAGGGCTTAAGAAATTTAATTTTGATTGGATTTTCCGAAATATTAGTAACAAAGGTAGTAGCGAATGAATCTACAATATTGCAAACTGCTTCAGGCATTTCTGCTTTTCCAAAATTTGTGTAAGGTAAGATACAAGTGCCAGAAATTTTATTTACGGGTACTTTTATTTTTTGTACGCTTCGGGGCTGTATAATTATTTCTAATGTCGTGAAATTTGCATTTATGAAATTTGAAACGATATATTCAGTGTTATTTAAGGGAATAGCTACATAAGGCGTAACTAGATAGTCACAACGTAAATCGATATTTGACATAATTTTATGTTTTAAGAAATCGGTGCCAAATAATCCTGCATAATTTTTTGAAAAATCAAATAAATAAAATTTATGGTTTCCATTCATTTGAAATGAGGGAAAAACTGGAATTTCCATCGCTTCGTTATGTATGGATCTAGCGTGGGCTGTTTTTACACAAAAAGGTTCTTCGAAAATAAAATCTGTAAAGTATTGATGAGCTAATTCGGGATTAATAAAACTTCTTGAACTACCTGTGTCTATTAAAAAATTTGCAATTAGTTCGGGGAGATAAACGTAAGGTAAGGTGGTTTCGTCGGTATTATTTAGATAAATTACGTTGTAGGGTTTTGGTTCGGAGTTATCTGAAAATTTTCGTTTTCAGTTGTTTTGTCTGAGGGTTGGGAAAACTCGGTATATTCGTCAAAATTCGGGTGTTCTGGGTAATATAAAAATTGGGATAATTCGTCATTTTCGTAGTAGTTTCCGTCAGGAATTTGAGGTTCAATTTGTAGGGTTGTTTCGGTACTCTCTACGGGGTCAATAACCTGGTTATAGCATTCTTCAGAAATAAAATTTTGATGTAAAACTGTATTTCCTGTTGTAGTGTCCATTGGTTCGTTTTTAGTTATTCGAGTAATTTTAGAGAAAGGTTTTGGAAAATTTTGAGGGGATCTTTGAAATTGATTCGGTTGATACTGATTTGATTGGTATTGATTTGGTTGATACTGAGGTCTAAAATTGGGATTTTGAAATCTTTGCATAGTGGATGGTGAATTAAAATTTCTATATTGGTTATTATAAGATGGTGAAGGGATATTTTTTGGTGGAAATTGAGGTTGTACGTTAGGTCAGGGATAATTAGAAAAAGTCGTTGGTTGGTACGTTGGTGGTCTTGGATAAGATTGGGTACTTGTAGAAGGTTGTAATCTCATGTTAGGTCGTGAATTTTGAAAATTAGGAACTATTTTAGTTTGTGGAATTTGTGAACGATTTTTGTAATATAAAAAGTTTTCTTCTTCTCGGACGAAAGCCATAGCTTGCTCCAAGGAATCGGGATTTTTTAATCTTACTATAAGCTGTAAATGATAATTGAGTCCATTGATAAAAGTTTTGAGAATAAGAGCTTCATACTGAGTTATTTTCAAAAGTTTTAAGTTTGCTGTATCGTTAGAAGCATTAATTTTAGAGACCAGTAGACTTCTAGCGTCTTGTAATTTTAAGCCAAAATTATGATTGTTTTCATTTTTATCGGGTCTTAAAGATATAATATCTTGTATAATACAGTCCTCTGTTCTTTGATCAGAAAAAGTTACAATTAGGGCATTTTTAATAAGTTCCCAAGAATTAAGTTCTACTCGAGAAGCTATTAAGTCAGCTGCTCTTCCAACTAGCTTACTTATGACAGTATCAAACAGACAAACATTTATCGGTGCGAGAGGGGTTGTAGCATTTTGATGGTTGGTGAGAAAGTTTTCAACGCAACGAATAAATCTGTTAATTTGTTTAGGGTTTCCGTCGAATCGAGGAATGTTGTCGGCTTGGTACCTTATCATTTGATAGTCTGGGTTTGCCATAGTACTTGAAATTGTTGAATTTACTGGGTTAGAAGTAGGAATATTTTCAATTTCCGAAAGTTGGAGAGTGTTAAACAAATTTGCTAAATCTAAAAGTTCGTCCAGATTGGCGAAACAGAAATATAAACAATATATACAAAAAGGGGTTAATATGAATTTTGTTTTAGGATTCACTTACAATGCTAAGATGAAGATGTTTTTCTTCATGGAAATCTTCTTTTTCTTCTTAACCTACGGGTGCAATAGGAAAAACGATGCTGTCTTCTCCCTGCGGTGACCAAAAGGGTTGTAGGACGATGCTGTTCCTGGGGTCCCCTGGTCTGTTGAGCCGTCTTGTAAGAGCAAAGTCCACACCTTTCGGTTTCACACTGTTTTTAACCGAAGATTCGGAACCGATCGCGAGTCGATATCTATCGATAGGTCGAAAAAGGCAACAGTGATCCGCACGACTGCGCCAGTTACGTGAGCGAGCGTAACAAATTTGTTTTTAAAAAGATGTTTATTGGCAAAAGTTACAAGAGAGACTGTCGTAATAGAACATGTTTTAGTATATATAATATTAAAAGTGTCTTCTCAGCATGTAGCGTCTTCTTTCCAGAAACATGGCATATGTGTTCATGTAACTCTACGGCTTATCATCGTGTCGTGTGTAAGCTGTTATTGTGATTCATAAATAAAGATTATATAACACCGTTTGGCTGGTAGGCGGGGGACTGCGCGATTACGGGGAGGCTACGCCTGACAGAGAACCGGTGCGCTACTGTTAGTAGATTGTGAATTGTGAGTGTTATTTTGGGGGCGGCGGTGTACGAGTGGGTATCTGGTAGTACCCACGCTTTGGCATCGCATGTCGTGGGTGCGATTTCCACCACAGTAGGTGTTTGTGTTTGTCTTTAGGTTTAAGGTTTAGGCTAAGATATATGTATATACAAAATAAATACAGTATGTAAAGTATATACAGGATGATTTTTTTAGGTCTAACACCGCCATTTTCTCGCTTATTTTACGCCCTACAAAAAAGCGTAAGAAACAAAAATCTTGCAATTTTGGACAGCTAAGTGGTGCTGCAAAAGAAGTCGGCATCCATGGCCAACTTGTCGCGCAATATTAAAAAAAACTCAAATTGAGCAAAACTATGAATAGCCGTGGAATGCTTATTTTAAGAGACAGAGGAAACATTTTATATTGAAAATTGATGGCACTGAGAAGCTTTATCCATCCACGTAGTCAGATAGTTTCAGCAAATTACACAGGGTTTTCCGCTCTCTTGAGGCTATGAAAATTTTTTTGTTTATTTATTATTAAGCGATTTTCTCGCTTATTTTAGGCCGCACAGAAAATACGCAAGAAAACAAAATATGGCAATTTTGGTCAGCGAGGCGACTTTAAAAAAGAATGGGCCTCCATGCCCAACTTTTCGCACTGTACTAAGAAAACTTAGAATCGACAAAAATTTTCAGTGCCATCAATTTTCAATATAAAAGTTTTCCTCTGTCTCTTAAAATAAACATTCCACGGCTATTAATAGTTTTGCTCAATTTGAGGTTTTTTTAATATTGCGCGACAAGTTGGCCATGGATGCCGATTTCTTTTGCAGCACCACTTAGCTGTCCAAAATTGCAACATTTTTGTTTCTTACGCTTTTTTTGTAGGGCATAAAATAAGCGAGAAAATGGCGGTGGTAGTCCTAAAAAAATCATCCTGTATATATGTATCAAAAATTACAAATATAGCAGGGGGATGCGTAACCGCGTAACGCCGGCGTGGTCCCCGAAACTGGGAAAATGGTAGCCGCATGGCAAACCGAACCCATTTAAAAAAAGTGTTATTTCACCGGCTAACCTAATTGGCGAAGCGTTGTTGAACCACACGAAGGACACTACATATTGGCGACGAGGATTTAATGTAAAGTTTATAAAAATGATACATACCAGAGAATAGACGAGGTATTTGTGCATCGCGAAGCATAAATTTGAGCCTATGAATGAGATACATAGCATAAAGTATAGGTACAATAGAACAAGTATTGTACTTCACAGTGCATAAATTAGAGTCTGTGAATGAGATACATAGCATAAGGTACAAATATTTACATTTTACAGTGCATACATTAGAGCCTATATGAATGAGATACATAGGATAAAGTATACAATAGAACAAGTATTGCACTTCACAGTGCATAAATTAAAGTCTGTGAATAAGATACATGCAATTATTTACATTTTACAGTGCATACATTAGAGCCTATGAATGAGATACATATAGCATAAGATACATTAAGTATTCGCACTTTGCACTGTACAAATTAGAGCCTATGAATGAGATACATAGCATAAAATATACAATAGAACAAGTATTGCACTTCACAGTGCATAAATTCAGTCTATGAATGAGATACATAGCATAAGGTACAAGTATTTTCATTTTACAGTGCATACATTAGAGCCTATGAATGAGATACATAGCATAAAATACATTAAGTATTCGCACTTCGCATTGCACAAATTAGAGCCTATGGATAAGATACATAGCATATAAATTTGCGACAAGACGTTGTTCCAGACTAAACCCACTATGTCGGGTCTCGCGCCATTAGAGTCTTTCGACTGTGATGGGGATGCTGGATCAATTGGCATCAAATGGGAAAAATGGAAAAGAGCCCTGGAAATTTATTTAGATGCGTCAATAATCGAAATTCCTTCAAAAAAGAGGTCTACCCAGCTACACATTAGGGGGCCTATACCTTCGAGAAGTTTATTACAATTTGCCCGGAGCTCATGTTTCTCCAGAAAATTCGGAGGGTACGAATGTCTATGACACTGCAATAGAAAAGTTGAACAAATATTTTGCTCCCAAACAAAGCAAAATATATGAAAGACACACATTCCGTCTTTTAAAACAGGAATCTTATAGACCAAATTGTTGATCCAAGGCCGATCCAAGGAAGAGAATTCTAACCATAGGGGACGCCATAACACTAGACAATATCGTCTCAGAAGCCAATGCACTGGAGGCAGTCACTATAGGCAAGCGGAAGATTCTGATCAAAAGAAACCTCCGATGAAAATAAACAAGCTGGCATGAAGCGGCCCCTCGAGGTCATGTTTCCGGTGTGGCTCGAAATATCATATGTCATTTTCTTGCCCGGATAAAGATCTAACATGTGGAAAGTGCGGCATCAAAGGACATACCACTTGACATTGCAGAACCAGAGGTGACAGGAAAAGATCATCTACGACAAAGTTTACTGCAAAAGATGTCAAAAGGGCCAAGCAACGAAAGCGGAATCAAGGCGAAGACGACGACAGCATTAATTACGTGTTCCACATCGAGGCCGATTGTGAAACACAATGTAACATCCGAGGAGTCCCCGTACAATTAATAATTGACTAATTATGAAATTTGGAAATACTTTAAAAAACTCGAAATGCGTAGTAACCAATCAAAACAAGAAACCCAAAAAAGTTTTCGTGGCGTATGCTAGTAACAAACCCTTAGAAATCTTAGTCATTTTTGAGGCAATAATGCAAACAAACAAAGACAGAAAGACACAGCAAAATTGTTAGGGGTCTTACAAATAAGTGTAGAAAACCAGTTACCTGTTAATGCCATATCTACTTTTCCAAAATTTAAAAATGTACTAGTAAATATTCCCGTTGACGAAACAGTAAAACCGGTGGTCCCACCATATCGCCGAATCCCGATTCCACTAGAAAATAAAGTAAATCCGAAAATTCAAGAAATGCTGGACTCGGATATTGTTGAACCAGTCAACCGGCAAATAAGGCAATAGTATGGGAAAATTATCCTTTACCGACAATACACCAGTTAGTGCCAACTTTAAAAAGACAAACCTATTCTCGAGGCTAGACATATAAGAATGCATTCCATCAAATCGATATAGATGAAGGTTGTAAATATATAACCACCTTAATCTCAAGTAAGGGCCTCTTTAGGTACAAAAGATTGGATTTTGGTATCTCTTGCGCCCCAGAGATGTCTCAAAAAATCATCGAGCGGGTTCTTTCACCATGCGAGGGTACTGTTGTCTTTATTGACGATATCGTAATATTTGGCGAGACCGAAGAAGAACATAATTCGCGATTAAAAATGACCCTGCGGATTCTAAAAGAGAATAATGTCTTGTTAAATGAAAATAAATGCGTATATAATATATCTGTAATAGAGTTTCTGGGACATGAGTTATCGCCAAAAGGCATTAAGCCACTCGACAAGTACATATCAGTCATTAAAACCTTCCGTTCTCCCAACACTATTCACGAACTGCGGAGTTTCTTAGGGTTGGTAAATTACATAGGTAAGTGGATTGCCAATTTAGCCACCCTTACCGAGCCTTTACGGGAAGGTATCCGTCACAAGTTCTAGAAAAATGCAGATATAACTAAGTACTGGAAAAAGCCACAAATAAACGCTTTTCGTAAATTGAAAGATTCTTTGTCTAGTATACCGACACTTGGATATTATGACCCAGAAGACAGAACTCAGGTCATAGCAGATGCTAGTCCTGTAGGGCTGGGTGCTGTTTTGATACAATACGATTCGACTGGGCCCAAAGTAATAGCCTACGGAAATAAAGCCTGTCAGAGTGCGAGAAAAGGTACTGCCAAACAGAGAAAGAGGCGCCAGCGTTGGTCTGATCTGTCGAACACTTTCACATATCTTTTTGGCAAAAGCGATTTCAAACTCGTAACAGATCATAAACCATTAAAAATTATTTTCGGAAAAAATCAAAGCCTTGCGCTCGCATCGAAAGGTGGGTCCTTCGGCTACAAGCATACAAAATTTAAATTGGTGAGGTAAAACGAATAGAACGGATTCACTCTCGAGATTATGCATCAATCCCGCAGCAAATAAGTCATTCAGCGACGAAGAACAAGTTCGACAAATTGTGGAATATTCACGACCTACCGCTATACCCCTAAGCGATACCAAAAAAGACTCACAATAGGATACGCAGATCAAAGCTTCGTAAGTGGCTATCAACAAATCAGCTCGACGATGACATCAAATGTTACCAACCATTCCAATCAGAATTATGCTTTTACGAAGAAGTTTTGCTAAGAGGAAGCAATACTGTAGTACCCAATAAATTAAAGCACGCGGTACTCCCAGCTGCCCACTAAGGCCACCCAGGAATAGTGTCCATGAAAAATAGACTGCGTACAAAAGTGTGGTGGCCCAAAATAGACTCCGACCCAGAAAAATAGTAAAGACTTGTAAGGGGTGCACATTGGTTTCCGCCCTGAATGTGTCAAATCCCATGAAAAGGCGTGAACTGCCAACGGAGGCGTGGATTGATGTTGCCGCCGATTTTTTAGGTCCTTTGCCAAGCAGTCATTACCTCTTTGTTATAATAGACTACTTCGGTTGCTACAACGAAATCAAAATCTTGACAACGATAACAGCTGCAAACACAATCAATATTCTTAAGGAAATATTTTCGCGACTGGGGTTTCCATAATCACTCACGACTGACAATGGAAAATAATGTCAGTGCCACGAGATTCAAGAATTTTGTAAAATGCGGGAATTAGACTTTTTAACACCATCCTCTATTGGCCTCATCACTCCCAATGTCTCTAATGATCGTAAAGTTTCGAAATAGTGTAGACTTAGCCACGATATGCACTAGAAGAAGGTGTTTTTATTTCCCGTATGTTGAACAACGCTTTGATATGATTATGAATCATAACCTGTTTATTTTCAAATCTGTCACATAGAACCTTCCATGGTAGATCATAATTGCTTGCCGAAAATTTTATGAACTCTATGCATCTTGATTCTGCTCCTTCTAAAGAAGCTTGAAGGTAACGAAATTTTCAACCGGTTAAATTTTTGTTCTGTTATGAATTAAAGATAAAAATGACACTCGGCATATCAATCAATATTCATATTGACCGAAAAACTGAGGCAACTCTATAATGGGAAGTTTAACCCCTGTCTTTTCCTTTGTTTGCACCGAAGAAGGACTTTGGGCTGAACTTGTATGAATTATTGCATCAGTTGGACTAGAAAAATGAATGGAATGCATTTGGATATACTCACTTGCTTGGATCAAGGCTTTCTATTTCAAATTGTAACTCTGAAAACTGAGATAGATATATATCCTCTAGTTTTGAAATTCTTCGTTAATTGAGATTAATTTGGAATTTCATTCTTAATGGCATTGGAAAAACTAGAAAATCTTGTCAAATTTGACTTTAAGCATTCTCGAATCAGGGCTTGTAAGTCACTATTTTGCGACATCGCGTTATAGTTTTACCTATATTAGTTTATTGACCAACCTGGAAGTCAAAAAACATATACACATTCAATGAATAAAATGAAGAGTTATGGAAGGATACTTAGACCGGAATACATTGCTAGAAAATTTTGTGGGATTTTTCACTTAGTGGGTCCGAAGGTCCTCCTCGAATGGATTAAAAATCCGTATTGAATGATGCGAATTTAGACAGGACAAACTCGCAACGACGTCTCTGTTCAGAGGCCTATTATTGAATTAAGGCTGGACCAGTACAAATAATGTGGCTGGATATGAGTGGACTGGATATGAACGAAGTTATTGGATTTTAATATTTACCCTTTAATCTGAAGTATATTAAAACATGGGGATTGAAGGAGAGGGCATTACATTTGCTAACAAAGTTAGGAATACCGTTCTTTTGAATGGGAGATGCAGAATATAAACCATTGACGGACTCTTCATTCAAATCATTGATGGACTCTTCATTCGTGTTCTGACATCTTCTAAAACAAGTTCATACATACGGAGATTAACGTTCCTTCTCCATTTTACAGTATGAGGCGAAACCTATACAATTACAAAAATGCCTAAACTAATATAAAATTAGTTAAGAATATAAATATAAGTTTAATCGCTTAACAGTCGCAATTTTTACGTTTCTATATCTACGTATTTGAAATAAAATATCGCGGGCATGCTCCTGCAACGACCACATTCATGCAACGACGCAGTAGTCCTTAGGCAAAAGGCAGATGCTAGTATGGTATATATTAAGTCACTTGGAACGTCATATAAAAACGCTTGGGCGGCGTTTGCTTTGCAAAACAAGACCGAGTCTTAGGCGGCGCGCGAGCCTTAATAATATTATAAAAATGTTATTTTAATGCTCTAAAAAGGAATAAAATAAACTTTGAAATAATTCAAATCAAAGCAAACCAATAATTTTGTTTCACACAAAACAACACCACACAAAAATCTATACACAAAACCAAAATCCGTAGGCCTAACTGGTCTACATCGTCACCTGCTCTGTGGATGTCCGAAACGCCGCTTTCTTATTGGCTGCCGCCTTGCCTAGGTCCACGTCGACCGCGTAAAAACCTTTGAATTTTATACGGGTGATTTCTGCTGATAAGTCTGTTATGTTGGTATGTGATATGTGTTCCAAGTTAGTTCATTCTTATTTTACCAGGGTAGATCGAGAACAGGCGACTCGCCAATAAAATACGCGGCAAAACACTTTTTTAACTATATTAAACCGAACCTGGTATTAGTAGTAAAAAGAGATGAAGGAGACAGAGGAGATAGATATTGTAGTAAAAGATAGGTAGGGAAGATAGATATTGTAGTATAAACAAGTGCAAAGTAGTGATATCAAGTGGGGCTGACGCAGACTCAATATTTTTAATAAAAGATCGTGGACATTTTTCGGGGAACATTTAGTCACGATTTGTGCGGCGTTGCCAATTATTTCATAGTAGCCGGCCGTGGACGAAATTTGCCAAACCGTTGCTAGAAAACTGTGGCTGCTTTCACACTAGTCAAACAAGCACACTTAATATGCCTTATAATGTGACATTTTGTTGAGTCTACCTTCTGCCAAACTTGGGTTAACGTATCTCTCTTGTACTCGTATTTATTGTCATGATATCCCTCTTAAGATTTTTTAAGTTCTTTTACACGCGCACATTATATAGCAAAGGTAACTTAATATTTTCAGAAAACGACATGAATCATTTTCTATGGGAAAACTATGAAGGTCAAAATAGTCTGATTAAGGTTCTTTTACACATACACATTGTATAGCAATGGCGTCTTAATATTTTCACGAAAACGAAGGGACCCGGTGGTGGAATTTTTGATACCGGGGTGTCCTTTTTTATGCCTCTAAATTCCGAAGGGTCCGAGGTTGTTTTAATTCCTATATTTCCTCATCATGCAATATTGATTTCATATTCAGACTGATATTCGCTTGGGGTACTTAGTTTTTGTTATGAATAAAAACAAATTATTTTATCGTTTTTCAACATCACAATAGTTAAGAAAACTAGGTCTGTAATTGTACCAATTAGAGACGATCGACAGCACAAACAAACAGGAAATAAATTCCGCTTGTGTGTTTCTGTATACTTTATCAACTTTGGTGAGTATACTTATCTTATGTAAAATTTGTTATTTGTCTAGTAAATAAACTTTATTCGTTCATTCGTTATTATTATACAAAAATTAGAAAGCCAAAAAATATTTGAAAATTCGCGGAGACCCGTCGATTTTTGTTGTTGGGGGGGGAGCTTTTTTGACAGTCAAGGCAACTCGATATGTTCATCCCCCTAATCCCTACCAACCCCAACTTTAAAATTTCAAATGGAACTACCCCCATTGTGGCGCATCATTTTAAAGCCCTTGTTATTGCGAATACAGTGATGTGTCGTCTTTAGAATTCTGTTGAGATTTGACAGAATTATTGGCTAAAAACGGAAAGTTAAAATCAACTGTACGCGTAGTAATTTCTTACACAAATGCTCGCCACTAATAAGTTTTTTATCTACTGCACACGACCAAATTACCTAGTTTTTATTGACGTGTCGAACCGTTTACAAAAAAGTCACAAATGAAAAAGCTGAAGCAAAACAAAAAAAGTTCATACGAATTCAAACCTTATATCTTTTTAAACCAACAAGAAAGTCACTGTCACAAAAAGTTCCCCGTTTTTTGCTTGTGACTACGAACTCGTTAGTTTCAGCCTGCTATTGAAAGTGTAAAGGTGTTTTTGAAATGGTTTATTATATCACGGAAAGGTTAGAAATTGTTGCAATTCGTGCTGTAGCTTTAGCGCAATCATGATTTCGATAACAAATTGCAACAATTTCTACCCTTTCCGCGATAGAATAAACCATTTCGAAAATACGTTTCCAGTTTTTGTAAACTTATCGTCACGTCAATACTAGGAAATTTGGTCGTGTGTAGTAGAAAAAACTTATTAGTGGCGGGCATTTGTGTAGAAATTACTACGCGTACAGTGGATTGTCAACTTTCCGTTATTAGCCAATAATTCTGTCAAATCTCAACAGAATTCCATTTGAAATTTTAAAGTTGGGGTTGCTAGGGATTAGGGGGATGAACATATCGGGTTGGCTTGACTGTCAAAAAAGCTCCTCCCAAAAACAAAAATCGACGGGTCTCGGCGAATTTTCAAATATTTTTCGGTTTTCTAATTTTTGGGGGGTCAAGTTTTCGTTGGGAAACCCTGTATATTTTTACTTCAAAAAAGTTTGAGCAAATTCTTTTGATTATTTTATTTTTATTCAGATACTCGTATATAGTAGGTATATCGCCCCCTTAATTTAGAAGAGGTTTTATACGTATTGCATTTTTCAAGAGAAAAGTTTGTTGAAAAGTATAATAAGTCAGCCTACTTACATATTAGTATTAGGCCGCATAATCTTCTTTGTCGTACCTAATTCACAAAAACGCCACAAATCGTCCATTGAACATTATATAGCAATTTTGACGACCAAAAACGTTTTCTTTGGCAAAACATTGTACAGCAATGATGCCCTATTATTCTTTTACGAAAACAACATAGATAAACAGTCCATCGAACATTGTATAGCTATGTTGACGACCCAAAATGTTTTCTTTGGCAAAACATTGTGTAGCAAAGATGCCCTATTTTGCTATTACCTTCAAAAATGGCACAAATCGTACCGAACCCAACGACGATTCGTCTAATATTTGTTCTATGTTCTCATATTCTTCCAATTATTTTCTTTTCCTTACTTCGGCATGTCATAGTATATGTTTCTGATTTCATATGTTGGTCGCTCGCGCACTGGAAAACGTATAAATGGAAGGTCTGGCGCGAGTAGTGATTCATATGGACGGCGAGCGAGATGCGAAATATTAAGTTGTCGCTTTCAATCTTCAATTCACAAAGTGCATGAACCACTCTCAAATGTTTCCATCACTTACATGACTAATTCTTTCAGTTTATTGATATAATAATAATAATAATTCTCACCCTCACAATACTCTAAACTAGGAGTACCCCAGAAGCAACCACATGCTTGTGCGGGGGACTAAAATAACTATAAAATTGTTCAATATTCGTAAATGCTAAAAGTAAATGTATAATTTCGTTATGTACAGGGTTATGCACATAACATTTTACCCCCCTTAACTCTTTTATTTTTCGTGATAGAAAAAAATGGTAAATAGAAAAGTTGTAGGGAATTTTATTGTGAGTTTAAAGAGCATATCAGGTCTGCCGATATACAGGGTGTTGTCAAGATAGAAACCAAACCTATGTTTTTTTTAATAGAACACCCTGTATGTTATTGGTTTTTTTCAAATCTATTCTTCATTCCGATTACAACGATATATATATATATATATATATATATATATATATATATATATATATATGTCATATATGTTTGGTTCAATGGTTTACTCGGAATTTGCTTTCAAATACTGGATTATCATATACCTAGGTATCAGTTAAATATCCAGATTGCCATGAAAAATAATAAACTGTCATGTTAACAAAAGTTTGACATTTGAAAGAACAAACGATATCAACCAATTAAAACAGAAGATAACTGAAGAAATCCGACTCCTCAATGAATCCGGTGCAGTAATAAATTTTAAGAGAAGCCTAGTTAAGCGATATAATCTCTGTCTTGCGCAGGATGGAGGCGTCTTCGAACATCTTTTATAGTGTAGGTGTTAACTTCATAGTAGTTTATATATAGGTCTAATTCATCAATAAATCTGGTTTGTTTTTATGTTTATTATTTTTTATTTATTTATTGCAAGAAACTACAAAACTAAACCTAATGGTTTACAACTGTCAAATGTCACATTTTTGTTATGACAGCAAATTCCGAGTAAACCATTGAATATATATATATATATATATATATATATATAAGAAAAGGTGATAATGGGTAAACACTCAAAGTTAACAAAAAGAAAAAACTAGTAACCGCATACACGTGTTTCATGCTATTTGGCAATCATCAGTACGGTGTAACATTAACCAAATCAAAAGATAGGCATGATTTGGGAAGCAACAAATGAAGTCCAGGCAGGAGCCAACAGCACATTTGCAGCTTCAGTCAGCACATCCCCTATTTTGGGGCTTGTACTAACATCGCCACGGAGGCTGCTAAAGCGACCTGCGTGGAAATCATCATAACCCAAGATACAATGACAATAAGGATGTAAGATTAGCGAGTCTAAATGTAACAATTACAAGAAAAGGTGATAATGGGTAAACACTCAAAGTTAACAAAAAGAAAAAACTAGTAACCGCATACACGTGTTTCATGCTATTTGGCAATCATCAGTACGGTGTAACATTAACCAAATCAAAAGATAGGCATGATTTGGGAAGCAACAAATGAAGTCCAGGCAGGAGCCAACAGCACATTTGCAGCTTCAGTCAGCACATCCCCTATTTTGGGGCTTGTACTAACATCGCCACGGAGGCTGCTAAAGCGACCTGCGTGGAAATCATCACAACCCAAGATACAATGACAATAAGGATGTAAGATTAGCGAGTGTAAATGTAACAATTACAAGAAAAGGTGATAATGGGTAAACACTCAAAGTTAACAAAAAGAAAAAACTAGTAACCGCATACACGTGTTTCATGCTATTTGGCAATCATCAGTGCGGTGTAACATTAACCAAATCAAAAGATAGGCATGATTTGGGAAGCAACAAATGAAGTCCAGGCAGGAGCCAACAGCACATTTGCAGCGTCAGTCAGCACATCCCCTATTTTGGAGCTTGTACTAACATCGCCACGGAGGCTGCTAAAGCGACCTGCGTGGAAATCATCATAACCCAAGATACAATGACAATAAGGATGTAAGATTAGCGAGTGTAAATGTAACAATTACAAGAAAAGGTGATAATGGGTAAACACTCAAAGTTAACAAAAAGAAAAAACTAGTAACCGCATACACGTGTTTCATGCTATTTGGCAATCATCAGTACGGTGTAACATTAACCAAATCAAAAGATAGGCATGATTTGGGAAGCAACAAATGAAGTCCAGGCAGGAGCCAACAGCACATTTGCAGCTTCAGTCAGCACATCCCCTATTTTGGGGCTTGTACTAACATCGCCACGGAGTACAAGCCCCAAAATAGGGGATGTGCTGACTGAAGCTGCAAATGTGCTGTTGGCTCCTGCCTGGACTTCATTTGTTGCTTCCCAAATCATGCCTATCTTTTGATTTGGTTAATGTTACACCGTACTGATGATTGCCAAATAGCATGAAACACGTGTATGCGGTTACTAGTTTTTTCTTTTTGTTAACTTTGAGTGTTTACCCATTATCACCTTTTCTTGTAATTGTTACATTTACACTCGCTAATCTTACATCCTTATTGTCATTGTATCTTGGGTTATGATGATTTCCACGCAGGTCGCTTTAGCAGCCTCCGTGGCGATGTTAGTACAAGCCCCAAAATAGGGGATGTGCTGACTGAAGCTCCAAATGTGCTGTTGGCTCCTGCCTGGACTTCATTTGTTGCTTCCCAAATCATGCCTATCTTTTGATTTGGTTAATGTTACACCGTACTGATGATTGCCAAATAGCATGAAACACGTGTATGCGGTTACTAGTTTTTTCTTTTTGTTAACTTTGAGTGTTTACCCATTATCACCTTTTCTTGTAATTGTTACATTTACACTCGCTAATCTTACATCCTTAATATATATATATATATCGTTGGAATCGGAATGAAGAATAGATTTGAAAAAACCAATAATATACAGGGTGTTCTATTTAAAAAACATAGGTTTGGTTTGTATCTTGACAACACTCTGTATATCGGCAGATCTGATATGCTCTTTAAACTCGCAAGAAAATTCCCTACAACTTTTCTATTTACCATTTTTTTCTATCACGAAAAATAAAAGAGTTAAGGGGCGTAAAATATTATGTGCATAACCCTGTACAGGGTGGCCCATCCAAGCGGAAAAAGTTTGTTACGTTGAGACAGGTTAACATAAAATCGTCATTCAAAAAATGAGATTGTAGAAAAAATTAAGGGGAATTCGAGGGTATACTTGGATTTTCTACATGAAGGTCTGTAAAAAAGTTATCGCGAAAAATCATTTTTTGCATTATAAGATTCCTTTTTTTAATTCTGAATCCAACTATATGTCCTATTTATCTCCAACAGTTTCCTAGATATTTATCAGAGAAGCTCCATCAAATTAGACACCCACATGGCGTCATGGTCAGTGTCAATCCGAGTAGGCCAAAAAAATGGACCAAATTTATGACAAATCAACTCAGCCATGATAATAAAACTGAAAATCAAGTAGGCTGTAAATTCAATATTTCTATTTACCGGTCAGATTAGTCTAAAATTTTGTTTCTGAAGCTGTTACTAGTTACAGTTTAAAAAATTGTTTTTGAAAGAAGAATGCTGTGATATTTTAGAGGTCTTTATCAAAAATGTAATACGTATATATGTAATAGGAATAATATAATATAGTAATAATATGTAAAATGTAATACGTAGAAACTTTGAGAGAGTATTCTCGTAAATATCCAAATAAAAATGTTCCGAGTGCTTCATTTATATGTAAGCTGCATCGAAGACTCAGATCGAGAGAAAATGCGATTAACAAGAGAAAAAATGGGTTTAGAATTAGTGAAGACGAGAGAAAACTAATTTTAAATTATTTCAGAAGAAGGAACAAAAAATCACAGCGAGAGATGTCTTCTTTCAAAATCATTTTTTAAACTGTAACTACTAACAGCTTCAGCAACAAAATTTTAGATTGTCAGTTTTATTATCATGGCTGACTTTATTTGTCATAAATTTGGTTTTATTGTTTGGCCTACTCGGATCGAATATCCGACACTGACCATGAGGCCATCTATCTAGCCAGGTATTTAGTTTGATGGAGCTTCTCTGGTAAATATCTCGGAAACGGTTAGAGATATATAGGTTACATTATCTATCGTTGGATTAATAATTAAAAAGGGAATCCTATAATAATTAAATGAAATGTGTAAGTTGTAAAATAGAGAAAATTACTTTCATTTCTGCTATAACCGGAAGTTGTTTCAAAAAACTAAACATTCAGGAATACTACTTAATCGTTCTCTAATGGTTGGGTAGGTATTTTTTTTTTCAATTTGCAAACAAGTTTTTTCGCGATAACTTTTTTACAGACCCCCGCATACAAAATTCCGGTACACCATCGAATTCTCCTTAATTTTTACTACAAACTAATTTTTTGAATGACGATTTTATGTTAACCGGTCTCCTCGTAACACAATTTTTCCGCTTGGATGGGCCACCCTGTATGTAAATAGTGAAGATGTATAAAAGGGGTTCCATCGAAAACGGGGCAATTAATTTATTTCTAGATATCAGAGCAATCTAAAACCGTCAAGAGTGAAATATCGTACTATACTCTATTCAAACTAAATGCAAGTGAAACATAAACAACAGTTGTTGCATTGTTAGAGCATGATACGCACGTGATCGGCTTGCTATTGGCTAGTCAGCAGTAAAGTCTTTCCCGGCGGGCGAGTTCAGCGAGTCGTTATTTATTACAGAGGGGTATTGAGTTGCAAGTGGACTTTTAATTTTTTCCGATATAATTCTTTCGCTGTTTATTAATTGTTGGAGCTACGATTTGTATTTATAGTAGAAATTTGCAGATAAGTGAATGACTAGGTGTTCCATAAAAGTTTGTTTTTAAAGTTCTTAATACTGAGGCATATTATTTTAATATTTTATATTATAAAATTCATAGACATCGTCCTTCATGCGGCCCTGCCTCGTATTAGCCCACAGAATTGTTCACGTGCGTCCATCGTGTAAATGTTTACGCGCCACTCGCATTTTGATTGAATAGAGTGTAGTTTCAAGTAATATATATGGCTTCCATTAGCAATCCAAGTTTGTAACAAATAAGTGCCATTCTTTTAGTTTTTCGTAAATTTAATTGTCATTTATCCATTGAACTGTAAACCATTTCAAAGTATAAGGCGCTTCTTGCTCACTGGCCCGAGGCTCAAGTTTAGCAAAGTTAAAATGAAAAAATTAAAATCAACTCACGCTTTAAATAAAAAGTTCGAGAAACTCTTACTTGTTTTCAACTTTTGTTATTTACTGGAAGCCCTTGCGGTTGTGTGTTCGAGCTAATTTGAAGTAGAGATTTGCGATATTATTATTTAATGTTCACTAATATTTCGTTTATGATTACTTACGACTCAATAAAAATTTAAGGAGTATTATTTTGTTTACAAACACGTAGAACCTGCTGGCATACAAATGGACTTGCCAACACGAGACTGTCATATTCTCTTAATAAACAGAGTATTTGATAATCATTATTTTTTTTGTAAAAAATGCAATTATTGTAATAGATTAATTTGCTTCTGTAATGTTTTCACTTAATCCTTTAATATGATAGGGACATTCATATATATTTTTTTATATCAAAGAAATATGTTTTAGTGCCTGTAATCATAGGCGCCGAAAGCATGGCGGTTCGGGGGCTCGGGCCCCCCTGGAAAAATTTCCGGGGGGGGGGGGGGTCAGCCCTCCTGGAAATTGTTTAAAATTCCAAATGATAATCGCTAATTAACAAAAATAATAAGCAAAGGGAAGGCGAGACCCGACCATTCCTTCATAAATAGGTTTTTAACTACGGAATTTTAGACTTTTTGTGAGCCACAAGCCACAGATCTATGCAGAATTGGCTCATTACTTCCTGTGCATTTTCATATCTTATTTCTGTCATCGTACTCTACTTCGTACAAACTTTAATTTTGTTATTTTGTAAAACTGGTATACGCAATTCATGCTGTCACCAGTCTATCACAGCCTGTGATAGACTGGTGATTGTTTGTAATTTTTTTAGAATAAATATACAATCCAAACTTTATCAGCAATACTTTAAAAACTGCTAGAAAATTTCAAAAAGGAGATTTTTTTCATATAAACGTCTATCGAAATTCTAGGGTTTTTTGATATACAGGGCATCAAAGTTCAATTTTTTTTCAAGTTTTCTTTTATTTTTCCTAAAGGAAGACAGCTAAGGCAAACATATTTGGTACAGTTTAGACACTCATTAAATACTATAAATTAAAAATAATTCTGCCCATCTACTTCCACCAGTGCCGGAGAGACGGGGGTGAACCATCCTATTTTTTATTAAAAAAATGGTACAGCACTGGAAAAGTAATTATTTTTGCCTTCACTAAGTTTTCCAATTAATTATAAGAAAAAAACTAATCTTGACTTTTTTCGAAAATGTACTGTTTTTGAAAAATTCACTTTTGTGCTTTTAATTTTTTAGCAGAAGACAATCAAAGTAGGTCTAAGTTTTCGAAATTTTGAACACCTACGGAGTTTTTAATTCCGAACAATTTTCCTTAATAACATTTTGCCGTAAGACCTATCTAAAGCCCACTTTACTGGTGCGAAAAATTAGATTTTTAAATTTCCAGGACACGATTTTTCGAATCTAGAAACCTTTTTGTTTTAGGACCAAATGCTATTAAGGAAAGTTGTTCGGACAAGTTATTGGAAAATGTAGTGAAATAAAAAAATATTACTTTTACAGTATGGCGTACCATTTTTTTATAAAAAAAAATGATGATTGACCCCCGTCTCCCCGACACTGGTGGAAGTAGATGGGCTGAATTATTTTTAATTCATAGTATTTAATGATTTAGTCCAAACTGTACCAAATATGTTTACCTTAACTGTCTTCTTTTAGGAGAAATAAAAGATAATTTGAAAAAAAAAACTTTGACGCCCTGTATATCGAAAAATATTAGGATTTCGATACATGTTTATATGAAAAAAATCTCCCTTTTTTGAAATTTTCTAGAAGTTTTTAAAGTATTGCTGATAAAGTTTGGACCACCCTGTACATATTTTTATTTTTGACAAGCCGTGGGAAATTTTATAATTAAACAATTTTTTAGACTTTAATATCTTTATTTAGAAAATTCCTACTCGTATATACAGGGTGGCCCATTTGAAATAGAAGCACCCTCGTAATTTGTTTATTTTTCATCCGATTTTAGCGGTTTTTTTTTCTGAAGATAGGTCTCAAAAACCCTTTTTTTACTTTGGTGCAAAATTTCAGGTCTTAATCTCGATCTTTAGGGCCTACTAGTAATTTTTGTTTCTAGTAAAAAATGACGAAAACCATTTTGCGTTTTTTTTTTATTTAAAATCTGATACCACAGCGTTAATCAGGACACCCCAGGTCTTAGATTTTAAATAAAAAAATCGCTAAATGGTTTTCGTCATTTTTTACTAGAAAAAAAATCGTGTTAGGCCTTGAAAATTGAGATTAAGACCTGATATTTTGCACCAAAGTAAAAAAAAGTGTTTTTTGTGACCTATCTTTAGGAAAAAAAACGGCTAAAATCGGTTGAAAATAAAAATTTTACGGGTTTGCTTCCATTTCAAATGGGCCACCCTGTAGATACGGTAAATTCAAAATGTGGTGAGCCCCCCTGGAGATTTATATAAGTCGGCGAATCTCCAAGATCGCTTTTAAAAAAGGTATAGTAAATAAATGAGCTAGGTGGCGTCCAAAATATCTTCCTTCTTACTAAGCCTCACAACAACTAACAACAAACCTCCTTACCGACGAACCGTGCTCTCCAACCACCCCAAAGCTGCCGTTTGCGTGGTGTGCAACAAAAAACAAAGTGCTACAAAGTGCCTACGGCTACTTAGGAGTCCCGGGTTCGAGTTCTGGCTTTAGTGCATTTTTTTCAATAGTTATCCTTTACCTGATATGCCAATTAAACATCCTTTATTATATACAGTGTGTTTCACTTCAAGTCGAGACAATTCATTAATTTTTTACAGGTTGACCGATTTTCAAAAACTTTTTTTTTAAAGTGTAGTGCCCCGAATGATCTACATTTTGACACTAATTTTTTTCAGATTCGTCTTTTCCATGACCTACTACGATCAAAATTATACCCCCAAAAACTGCAAAAGAACGTTAGGAATTTTTTTAGGAAAAAAATGAATAGCACAGACGTATTGGCCATACCCGAAAACAACACATAGCATGTTTCAAAGTCATAGCTTATACAGGGCGTTCAGAAAATAGCTTCAAACATGGCTAAAATACGGTTTTTCGAAGTACCCTGTACAAACACCGAGAGATATTTTAAAATTATTTCTTTGCAGTTTGATTAGGGCTCACATAAGCCATCAATTCCCACGATTTCATGGTCCTGTCTTAAAATGCAATAAAAATACAAAAATCGAAAATAATTTTTTTTCCTCTTGGCATTTTTTTTACATATTTTTTTCTACAATTTTAACTTATGCCTATTAAAAACATACCTAAACAATATTAAATTTTAGAAAATATTTTCAATAAAGAGCACCCTGGATACGTGGATACCAATCAATTTTTAAATTTTTTCAAATAAAAAAAGGGTGCTTTTTATTGAAAATACTTTCTAAAATTTAATATTGTTTATGTTTTTTTTAATAGACAAGTTAAAATTGTAGAAAAAAATGTAAAAAAACACCAAGAGAAAAAACGATTATTTTCGATTTTTGTATTTGGAAGGGCAATGAAATCGTGGGAATTGATGGCTTATGTGAGCCCTAATCAAACTGCAAAGAAATAATTTTTAAATAGCTCTCAGTGTTTGTACAGGGTACTTCGAAAAACCGTATTTTTGCCATGTTTGAAGCTATTTTCTGAACGCCCTGTATAAGCTATGACCTTGAAACATGTTATGTGTGGTTTTCGGGTATGGCCAATACGACTGTGCTATTCATTTTTTTCCTAAAAAAATGCCTAATGTACTTTTGCAGTTTTTGGGGGTATAATTTTGATCGTAGTAGGTCATGGAAAAGACGAATCTGAAAAAAAAATTTGTCAAAATGTAGATCATTCGGAGCACTATATGTTTATGAAAATCGGTGAACCCGTAAAAAAATAATGAATTGTCTCGACTTGAAGTGAAACACACTGTATATTTCTCACAAACCCGAAAAGATATTTAAAAAAACTATTCACCAAGACGGATTAAAATGTTCTAAAACATCGAAACGCACTTGGGATTACCTTTGGATAAAAACGTTCTGCGGGCAGGTGTGGAAACAGGGTGGTGAGTATTTTAGATATAAAAGATAATGGTTTAGAGGGACTGCAATGGGTCGAATTTCACAATGGCAACTACTAAGTTGTTTTATATGATTTTGGGGTCAAGGACTTCAGTTCGGTATTATTGTGGAGAAATAAGTCAGTAAGGATGGTTACGGAGGTATCCATGGTATCCACATTTTGGGAGTAGTGATTTCATTAACAGAGCTATAATGAAATAACACTCAAAACTCAAAACGGAATGTTTAATACCTAATTGTTTTTCTGTAAACAGTTTAAGAGGTTTAGAACAAGTTATACCTTTTATTTTTCTTATCTCAAGTAGCAATATGTATATAGTTTGGTTAGGTAAATAAAACCAGTCTCCATCAATCACATAGTGAGTTTTGAATTTTAAAGTAGTCTACAAACATTTTACTACTGTCTCAATGCCCTCCTCAACTTCATGGCACTCCACTTTACTCTAATATGATTTTTAATTTGCAAGCTTTGTGTAGTTAAAACGATGATGTGAGTGCCAAAATTCCTGGTAGCCATATAGTCGCGTCGCAGTTCCTCCGTGAATCGATAAAATAACAATGACATACGGGCGGCTACACACCGCGCTCTTGTCCTTTGTTCCAGATCCTTGTTCCGGCGTCGAGTGTGCGGAACCGGAAATATGCCAACTAGACGAGCAACGCAATGCCATCTGCCGCTGCGGCGATACCTGTCCTTTGGAGTTCTCGGCGGTGTGTGGCTCCGACGGCAAGACCTACTCGAACGAGTGCACTCTGCGCCAGGAAGCTTGCAGGACGAGGAAGATGCTTAACATTATTTACAGAGGCAAATGTAGCTCAGGTGCTTGTCATTTTTTATCGGTTGTATGCGCTTGAACTTGGCAGCGGAAATCGCCTGCCTCTGGCGATGGTGCTACGCGAAGACATTTTGTAGGTAATCATGTTTTGGAAAATTGTTTTCAGGCCGATACATTTTCTTATACTTTCGGCACTACAAAGTTTCTTGTTTATATTGGAAATGATTGACGTTACCAAGTTTTTGGCTTGTTCTCTAAATTAGTACAATTCAGGTAAGGGGCTTTTATGTAAGGTTTCAATGAGCCTTGTAGCCTTGTTACGAAGCTCTGAAAGGTACTAGCAATTAAAATAGAATTGCTTTTGACTTGGCCTTTGAATTGCCATGAAGTCAACTAGACTCTGGTCCGAAGGCATCACTATTTGATTACTATATATTTTGGGTTTTGGTCACGATATTTTAAAAAAGAAATTCCCCTACGCCCACAGACCTGCCCTTGCCTATCGGACGGTACGGATCTTTCCGGCCGTCCGGTCGCCCGTCCATACCCAATAAACATTTTTAGTTTTATTACAGTAACCACAACTATTAAATTACCGAACTTAAACCACTGTTAGTAATTTCATATAGTTGTGGAAATATTTCAGTTACCTGTTTACACCCATTAAAACATTTCAATGGAGCAATTTTTAAAGGTCACCAGCACCTATTTTAGTACCGTTATACGACTTTATATAACCTACTTATACAACCCGGCTACTTTCAGTGTTAAATTTGGTTCTATATGGTTTGCAGGAAAATATTTTCAAGTTCTAAAAATGACCACCAGAGGGCGTAACTGCCATCTTAAATTTTTAAATTACATTTTCTATAAATTTCGCATAATAAACAAAAAAATTTTTTTCCACATTTGTAAAGAGAACCAGTTTATCTATCATTTTCGTAAAAACAAAATTTCAGTTATTTCAGAAACAAAGATGGTGGGGGTGTTTAATTGTTTTTGCAATAACTTGCTTTAACTTAACGGTTTGACCGATTTTAACAAATTTGGTATCGTTGAAGAGAGCATTCCTTGGGCAATAAGAATCAACCAAAATATAGTTAATTTAGTTGAACCCTTCTCCGCCAGTGGGCTAGTTTTGACACCATGACCCAAGTTCCAAAAAAAAATCAAAAAATCAAAAAAATCAAAAGCAATGATATGACTTTTTCTTTATGAAAAAGTAGCCAAATAACATCCAAATAGGCCAGTGAAAACCGTTTTTCAAAATCTCGTTCCTAACCTCAAATATTTCGAAAATGAAAATAATGGATGTTTGAAGGCCAAGGACCGCGCGGTAAATTTCCTAAAACTGCTAAAAATTTAGCTACAAAATGAATAAGATGTTAAAGAGACAATTGTGAGTCTAAATATAATTCATTTCGGTATTATTTAAAAATATATATATATCGCAGAACATTCATGTTGCTCCAAAGGGACTAAACGTATTTTGAACTTATTAAGTCACTTTAATATTACTCCCGTAATATTCTAACCTTTAGTTTAAAAAGTAAGCCTAAAAAACCAAATAGGTATACTATATCCAAATTCGAATATGTTAGACCATATATTTTGGAACCAACAAAGATTCTTTGTAAAATTTGATGCCCCAAATCTAGCATTTTTCGTAAAGTTTTAAGCTGTTTTTTTTTGGAATATGGTGTGTGGTCCTGGAAAAAGAAAGATAGGTAGGTAGTTCAGTTCACCTCTGCAAAAAAAATATATTTGAAAATTAAAAAGTATAAGGTGTAACTTTTTAATCGCAATAATAAAAAAACAAGGTAAGTCTTGGCTTGGTTTTAAAGTAAAGTAAAAGCACCCTACATTTTTAACTAGGCCTTGGAAAATTAAACAAATGAAACACGATGCATTATAAAATGACAGCTGTAATTTGTAAATTATTCTGTTGTGTTTACATTCAGAAAGTGCAGTTTTTTGAATTTGTAATCTTTTCTAAAATGCCGATTTCTAACCAAGAAGCATTTAATATGCTGATGGCGATATATTTTCAATGTTTTCAAAATGGGACCATCGCTGCTCGCATCTTCTATTTGCGCTATCCAAATCGACCGCGATACCATTGCCGCGTTTGTGCGTTTGGCCCAGCGCCTATTAACAACGGGTAGCATCCATAGACCTGCCATGAATCGGAGAAATAGGCAAAATAACGAACAAAATGTTATTAATTATCCTGGAATCTATAGAAATCAATCCCCAAATTAGTACTAGAGAAATTTCTCGAGACTTGGGTATTCCTCAAAGTATGATTCATCGCATTATTCTAACCCAGAGGTATGTAACCTGCTAAATATCATATCACAGAGGTATACCTCTTTTTATAAAGTTTAATCCTTGTCTATCCTAGACAAGGGTTTAATCTATTTTACAGTCAAATTATAAACCTCCATGTTTTTTTTTACATTTTTTGCTATTTTAGGCTACACCCCTACCATATAAACTTACACCAAGGCCTTACTCCTCCGGATTTCGACCGAAGGATTGATTTTGCCACTGGCTATTAAACATGGTAGCAGAAAATCCTCTATTTCTGTCAAATGTGTTGTAGACTGACGAAGCCACTTTCGGTAGCGATGGGCAATCGAACTTACATAATACACACTGTTGGGCCCGAAATAATCCGCGCTGGCTTGGAGAAGTCCAGCATCAAGGGAGATATGGTGTAAATGTTTGGTGTGGGATAATTGGAGGGCGGGTTGTTGGTCCGTTTATTTTGGACGGAGCATTAAATGGTCGAACATACCTACATTTCTTAGAAAATGTTTTTCCAATTTTAATGGAAGATATTCCGCTGGACGTCCGCCAAAATATGTTTTTCCAGCATGATGGTTGTCCCGCCCACTATGCCCTTCCTGTTCGCCAGTATTTTAGATGCCACTTTCCCTGACACTTGGATCGGAAGAGGAAGCCCGTTCCCTTGGCCTCCAAGGCAAGTTTTTGTAATGTTATTCGCTGTAAAATTACTTAAGTATTTAACACAAGAATCTTTAGATGTTGCCTATTGGAATGATTTTGTTTATAATTGCGCACATATTAAAATTTAATAAATATTTCTAGGTCTCCCGATTTCACCTGCCTTGATTTTTATCTCTGGGGAAGAATTAAGGATATAGTCTTTGCAACAAGGCCAACTTCCCGCGAGGATATGATTGCAAGAATTAGGAATGCCATCTTGAACATCCCAAGAGCTGAAATTGAGACTGCTGTTCTTTCAACACATCAGCGTCTTCAGATGTGCATCCAAAATAACGGAGGCCATTTTGAACACCTGGGTCGCCATTAGATCGCTTTTTTTCCTTTTATGGGCTTTATTACAAAACGGTTCTTCTTAGAGCCACAGACCATTTCATAAAAAGAATTCAGTAAAGTAACTAGGGGAAAGGCCCCCAATTTGGACCGGTGCATAAATTGAACCATTGCTATTTCTCTGAAGTTTATATACCGAATCGCCATCTGTTATCATTTTTTGAAACTATCTACTAACTAAACCTTTCAGATGTTTTGCAGGTGCGATTGCGCAAAGAACCTTTTAATGGCGGCCGTTATATGTTTTGGGTTAGAGCTGATGTAAGATCCCTTTTGTTTTTCTTAAGGCACAGCATTAAAACTGTAAGTATTATCCCAATGGTTTTTTTATGTGTCGATTATAATGCTTATTATAAAAGATCATGCGAATAATTAACCTGTTTTATTAACTTAGTGCAGTAGAAATACAGAATATGATTAGAGGTTATAATATCCTAATTTGGACCAGGTAGAAATTCCTAATTTGGACCGGTCCAAATTAGGGAACTCGCGATCTCGTAAAAAATAGGGAACAACAGCAATTTTTTTTTTGCAGGATGTAATCATGGCCCAAAGAAGCCCTTATGGGAAATGGACAGAAGAAACAATGGACAGGGCCATTTCAGCTTATAGAAATGGTGACGGTGGCCTCAACTATATTGCGCGACAATATAATGTTCCAAAAGCAACCCTGAAACGGCATTTAGATGATGTTAATAAATATGCTAAAGGTGAAAAAAAAATGTTTTGGCAGAAATCCTGACTTACCGCTAGAACTTGAAAATGAAATTGCTAACCATGCCCTTGATTTGGAAAAAAGGTTGTTTGGAGTTTCCAGACGAGATATCATGAAGTTAGCCTATGATGTTGCTGAGGCAAATGAGATCAGTCATAGGTTTATTAATCAAAGCGCTGGTAAAAAGTGGTATCAAGGTTTTATGGCAAGACATCCCCAATTGTCACTTCGTCAACCTGAACCCACATCTTCAGCTAGGGCAAGTGGGTTTTCTAAAGATAATGTTATGTCATTTTTTGATGTTTTAACGAACATATATGACAAATATAATTTCCAATCCGCCAATATTTATAACATGGACGAGACGGGACTATCAACAGTTCAACGTCCCAGAAACGTGATCGCTCAAAAAGGTAGACGACAGGTTGGTGCTATAACAAGTGGGGAAAGAGGAGTAAATACCACGTGCGTATGCTGTATGAGCGCCACTGGTAGATATATTCCCCCTATGCTGATTTTCAAGAGAATTCGATTTAAAGACGAATTGAAAGTTGGGGCGCCCGCTGGTACCAAATTTGCTTGCTCAGAGTCAGGGTGGATAACAAGCGAGCTTTTCGCCGAATGGCTAAGACATTTTATTGCCAATGTAAAACCATCTAATGAGGATAAGGTGCTGTTAATTCTTGATGGACACACTACACACACCAAGAATCTCGAAGCTATAAATTTAGCAAGAGAGAATGGGATCATCATGCTATCGCTTCCAGCCCATTGCACTCATCGATTACAGCCCCTCGACGTTTCCTTTTTTAAGCCCTTGTCAACATATTATAACGAAGCGGCAGACAAGTGGCTGCGAACAAATTCTGGTCAAGTGATCACACAATTTCAAGTTTCTCAGCTACTGAATGAAGCTTACAATAAAACTGCCACTATGGGCAATGCAGTGCATGGGTTTTCAAAATCCGGAATTTGGCCGTTGGACAGAAATGTTTTTAAAGATTATGAATTTGTCGCTGCTGATGAGATTCAAAGTCAAGCGGACAGACATGTCACTGCAGAAGCGGAAATACTCGAGAATCCTAATGCAGAAAATGACGATGAGTTTGTTAACAAGGAAAATGATAGCTTTGCTGAAAACAGATCTATCGAAAAGGCAAAAGTTAGAGTGATAGATATTTCCCCTGTGCCTCAAATAAAAAAGAAGACAAAACGTCTGAACAAAACTCTCATAATTACATCAACTCCGAATAAAGAAGAATTAGAAGAGAAAAGAGCAAAGGAGATGAGAAATAAAAAAATTAATGAAAGCCACGAGACTGTCAAAAATTTATTTGAACCATCAACGTCTGGAACTTCCAAACCCAAATTTGGAGCTAAGAAAGAAAGAGTTAAAAAGAAAAAAATAGTGTATAAGTTTCAAATGCGTTTAGTCCCTTTGGAGCAACATGCATGATCTGATGATATATACAGGGTGATTCAAAACTATGCGGCACCCTTTCAGGGTCGTACTTTACTCGTTAAAATAAGACGAAAAGTTCATATTAACATGGGTCCAAAAACTCTTCGTTACGAAAATACAGGGTGATTAAACTTTTAAAAATATATCGATTAACAATCAATTATTTTTTTATGCCTTAGCGCCTTACTAGTAACAAAAATTACATACTCCTACTGCCATTCCATTTGAAAATTATTTAGTTTACTTCAAATAATAGTTACATACCTCAACCCGAAAAAGCGTTAGAGTCGAAAAAAGACGACAAATCGGAAACTCCAACTTTACGCGAAAGGGAGAGAGATATGAAAAAAATGAAAAAGGCATTTTTTGTTCCAAATTGTATTGTTTATTCAGTAACAATATAAATTGTTGTATTGTACAGGGCCATACTATTTTTTTTTTGTTTAATTTATGGTACCGATTACCCTTACCTCCGGCACTGGATACTTTCGCGACCTGATATTAGCATTTATTATGTCACCCTATGATGGTATTATTGTGTACCAAATTTGGTTTAAATATTCTTATTGGTTTGGAAGGTATAAAGAAAAATCGATATTTTTTTCAAAGTTTAATCACCCTGTATCTTCGAAACGAAGACTTTTTGGACTCATGTTAATATGAACTTTTCGTCTTATTTTAACGAGTAAATTACGCCTCTGAAAGGGTGCCGCATAGTTTTGAATCAACCTGTATATTTTTTAGTATTACCTAAATGAATTCTATTTGGACTCACAATTGTCTCTTTAACATCTTATTCATTTTGTAGCTAAATTTTTAGTAGTTTTAGGAAATTTACCGCGCGGTCCTTGGCCTTCAAACATCCATTATTCTCATTTTCCCAATATTTGAGGTTAGGAACGAGATTTTGAAAAACGGTTTTCACTGGCCTATTTGGATGTTATTTGGCTACTTTTTCATAAAGAAAAAGTCATATCATTCCTTTTGATTTTTTTTGATTTTTTGATTTTTTTTGGAATTTGGGTCATGGTGTCAAAACTAGCCCCCTGGCGGAGAAGGATTCAACTAAATTAACTACATTTTTGTTGATTCTTATTGCCCAAGGAATGCTCTTTTCAACGATACCAAATTTGTTAAAATTAAAATTTTTTGTTTCTTATGCGAAATTTATAGAAAATGCAATTTAAAAATTTATGATGGCAGTTACGGCCTCTGGTGGTCATTTTTAGAACTTGAAAATATTTTCCTGCGATTCTTCATGGCCGATTTACCCAATAATTTTTTTTACACCAAAGTCATACGACGAACGGTTCCCGAGATATGGCCGAGGAACAGTCTTATTGGGTCACCCAGTACGCAAATGGTAGCTGATGATTATCAATCCGCATTTAATTCGCTGGTTTCTCAGTATGATAAACCTCGTTTAATAGCATTCGCACACCAACATGCAATCGATATAAAATGCTCTAATTTTGGCAAATTCTACAAATAATTGCGCACTCTAATAAATACGGTTGGGATTTTCTCCTTTTCTTTCTTTTATGCAAACACCTGGATAACGAACTGTTGGAGTTGAAGTGGAAGTCCACTTTTGAAGAGCTTAACAAATTCATAGAGAGACATTGCAACGCGTTAGAAACTGTCGAATTGGCGATAAATGTTAATAATAATAATAATCTCATTAGCACAGTCGGAAAATTTAATAAAAATAGAAATTCTTATTTTCGAATACGTGCCACAATGTAATTTCTTAGCAATGTCAACAATTTTTTTGTTTATTTTGCAAATCGCACTCTCACCAAATTTATAGATGCTCCTCCTTTCAAAACCTGTCACCGTTTAAGCGACTGGAAGGAACAGATCTAATAATTATTGTTGTACCAATTGTTTGGGTAACATTCATTCTATAATGAACTATAATTCATCGTCATCGTTCCACGTATGTGGACAGAATCACCACAAACTATTGCATAACCACAACAATAACAACAATCCTCCTCGATCCGGCGCGTACTTTCCTCGCCTCTCCAACGCAGCTGTCTCTGGCCAGCCCAGCCCCATCGCTGTCACCGCCACTGGCAACCAAACCAAATTTGTTTTTTTAAATTGCATTATACACTTTTCTGTATAAATTTGGAATCAGCTCCTTTTTGTGCATACCAACATGTAAAATTTCATTGGGGTAGCATAAGAAAATTTTTGAGAAAAAGTAGAATTTCTGCAAGTACGCCAAATATAAACTCGAAAGCGTTGCCTAAGAAGCAGGCCATGCCTATGTCATTATGACAACCGCATTATTGGTCCATTTATTATTAATGGTAATTTGACTGGCGAAAGGTATTTGGATCTTTTGCAAAATGATGTGATTCCTGCCTTTGGTATGCCAATCCAGGATATCTGGTTCCAGCAAGATGAAGCACCTCCCCATTACCACCGTGATATAATGCGCCGCTATTTAAACCAAGTCTTCCCACAATCTTCGTTTGGCAGAAGAGGGGCCATAGAATGGCCTCCGAAATCTCCCGATCTTACCCCGGGTGATTTTTTCTTGTGGGACATCTAAAATCCAGGGTGTATAAAAATCGTTCCCAAAATTAGAACAGCGCATAAGAAACGAAATAGCGTTGATTCCTCCAGAATGGATTAGGAATGTACTTAGTAGTTTTTTATGGCAGACTGGGCCATTGTTTCGCTGTGAATGGAGAACATTACGAGCATTTGATTATTTGATTTTTAGGTACTTACCACTGATTTATTGTGCCTATTTATTTATTAATAAACACATTTTGCAAGCTTAACATGATTTACCTGTACTTATCATTATATATGCAAAAATGTTAAAATTTTCATTAGGCATGGCCTACTTTTTAGGCAACGCTTTCGAATTTAAAATTTGGCGTACTTGCAGAAATTCTACTTTTTCTCAAAAATTTTCTTATGCAATCCCAATGAAATTTTACATGTTCGTATGCACAAAAAGGAGTTGATTCCAAATTTCAACAGAAATGTGTATGGTGCTATTTAAAAAAAACAAAGTTGGTTGCCATAGCAACAAAATGACTGGCTCCCAAAAAAATTCAAGGTCACCAAAATATGCAGATAGATCAACTGAAAAAATCTTGTCTGAAACATTTTTTATAGAAGGTGTATTTAAAAAGTTATATCCATTATTCCATCTAAATTGGGCACCCGCTATTAGGCCTTCAATGTTGTTCTACATCTGACAATTTCAAATATTCTGTAAACTCCGCTCTGCGATATTTTACCAAAACGGATGAATATATTATCAGATATAGAACGCGTGTACGGCCCTTTAGGTTTTCTTTCCCCGACGATTCTGTTAACTAAACAGTAAACATCTCATGCAAAGCTTGTGGAGCACGGGACTTGACTGGGAGACATAGCACCCTCAAACATTTCCGAATACTGGGAAAGATTAAAATACGAAATGAGATTGTTATCCATTTTAAAAATTCCTAGAAGCATTCCGCCGATGCGGATTTTGTAACGCATCACAGATGATAGGTTACGCATAGGTCGCATATTTTAGAGTAGTCACGTCTCAAAGATACGCGGATTTTTATTATCTCAAAAACAAAATCGCTCCTTTGAAACAAAGTTAAATCGGCCACTGTTCTATTGGATGACTTACCTTCCTTCATCACCAAAACATTTACGGATAAAATTGTGATTTCTGACAAAATGCCTACTCAAAACAAAAACAACAGATTTGACACTTAAGCCTGCATCATTTGATAAGAGCTTACGTTTCCTATACCACAAATCCAACACTTTATTCTTCCCATCGCTCTTAAAACTACACTAATTCACTAATTACTATCTTAACTATATATCTTTTGTCAAATAACCATAAAGTCTCCCCGAAAAAACAAGAATAACGCAAAATTAAACACTCGAAACACTTCAACACAAACCGGTGAAATCTCATCGAACTCTGGATCAGCGGTTGGGGCATAATAAAGCAAAGAGCTCGTGCAACGTTGCCACGTTAGCCAGAATAAACAATTAATTAGGGATATTATTTATAGACCAAGTAGGATCAGTAAATTCACAAAATCAATAAAATTTATTGTTAAATGATAACTGTCCAAATATTTACTATATATTATGTAGATTGTAGATATCAACTAATTGTTCCAAATTGATGTTTTTTAATGTTGGTTTTACATTTATTTCGTAAGTACAAGATAAATTTATGATTGGTGCAATCATTGCATTGTTTTGTTTTAGATTTTGTTATTAACTAAGACAAATATTTTTTATCTTGGGAGGGTCTGTATTGTATTGAATTATTAGTCTATATTTATTATTTGTCTGAGGATAAAATCGCCGCCGCATAAATGGAAGACATTTATTAGCAACCGTATTGCTAGAAGCCAGGAAAATATCCCACCTAGCCAATGGTATCACATAGATTCTTCAAACAAACCCAGTGATTGCGGCTCATGTGGTTTACTACCATCCGCCTTATTGTAAACACCAACATGGTGGGCAGGCCCCGTGGTTTCATGATGCGCCAGAATTATGGCCGGTTAATAAAAAAATTTAAACTGGATACAAGTACCGAGATATCTACAGAAGAAAGAAAGTTTACATTCGTGACCTTCACGCAAGAAAATGTCATTGATTCTCTATTGAATAATTTCTCTTGATTTTCTAACATTCAACGAATTCTTTCTCATATTCTACTCTTTATTAGTAACCTGCAACTACGCAAGGTTACCTATTTTACTGCACACGATCTACATGAAACTAAGTTGATTTAAATTGAAGATGTTCAAATTGTTTTTTTTTTTCAAACAACATTGAAAATATGCTAAATAATAAGCCGCCTTTTAAGGTATTCAGAAAGCTTAGTGTTTTCTTAGACAACCAACAAATTCTGCGCATCGGAGGTAAAATTCAGAAGAGATTTCTTACAATCAAAAACATCCCGCGCTTCTTCCTAGAAGCTCCCGCTTAACATTCTTAATTATAAATCACTATCATAAAATTTTCTTTCATCCAGGCATCAACACTCTTCATTTTCTCCTCGCTCAACATTTTTGGAAACTATTCCGATAAAAAGCCATTCGAAATGTTGTATCTCGATGTATGCGTTGTTGGCGTCAATATCCAAGACAATATCAACCTCTGATGGGTGCTTTACCTGAATTACGGATTTCACAAATTGAGGCATTTTCCTGCATAGGTGTATATTTTGCCGGTCCGTTTACAACGACATTTGGTAAAATTCGCGCAGAAAAAAACATTTAAATCATACGTGTGCATATTATTTGTATGTTTCGCCACAAAAGCCCTATATGTAGAACTAACGTCAGATTTGTCCACTATGCGCGTTTCGCAGATTTTTATCACGCAGGGGCAAATGTTCAAAGTTGTTCTCAGATTGCGGCACAAATTTTATAGGTGCACGCAAACAAATTATAAATTTTTTACAAACCACAGCCGAGTCAAAAACAAATTGAATGGCATTTGAACCTTTCTTCGGCGAATTACGATACGAGACCACGGCAATTGCTTTTTAAAAACAATTTATTAGAGAACGGAGTACAAGACTGGTTACATCTGGGGTTTTTACATCTTTTATAACATTAGAGAAGTGTTGAGTATACAAAATCATATTACACTTAATTTCTGGATTTACTTCTTCTCGTGGGAACGTAACTCCTCCATCCCTTAGAAACGAGCACAGGGTGCGAGGTGATTTTAAATTGTTAATTGTTAAAATATTTCAAAAGATATCTTTGTTATTTTCTTTTTCCTTCTGTTTTTTTATAATATGTTTTTGATAGAAAAATTTAATTAAAAATGAGAGTAAGGTTATTATTATTATGAGGTAAATCAATATAGTCCAGAAACTAAGTTTGTTAAAATGAATCGGTACTTCAGAAATATTTTCTAATTTTTCTTTTTGCAAATCTAAAGCATTTTTGATATTATTAAATTCATTTGTGTTTACAGAATTCAATTTAAAATTTCTAAAATTAACAATCAAATCAGAATGAACATTATTTTCGAAATTTAAACTAGGTAAAACAATATTTTTATAATTAATTTTTGAGCTTTGATAAATTCTAATATTAAAGTCATTCACTTGCACTTCACAGTTCACTTCCATTTCTAACACAAAGGTTCCGTTTAAGGGTAGTTTTTGTTCACTGGATCCGCAGAATAGGGTAGCTATAGTCTCTTTGGGGGCGATAATTAACCATTGATTGTTTTCCATCTTATGTACTCGGAGTTCGGGAACTTCTACAGGAATTTGTTGACACGACGTGGAGTTTTTGATAAAATTTAAAAGACTGACTTCGCATGGAGCGTTAGTTTCTATTTTGGCTGGACTATGTTCATGGCACAGGTATTCTTCGGTGGTAATTTCTTGGCATTGCTTGTCCGTTGAGATATAATATTGCTCATTAAGGAGAAGGTATTTCTCTTGAGGAAGGATTAGTTTGAATTTATTGTTTTTCGAGGGAGTTGGTATAGGATAAAGTCGATAGTAGCTGTAATTTTCTTGAAGCACTAATGGAATTTCTATTATAAAGACTAATTGATTTCCTTTGCTGTAACTTTTTATGTTTACTATTTTTTCAAATAATAATATGTTTTCAGTTATAGTGTCAAAAGGTAATTTGAATTTGTACAAATGCTTCTTGCATCTAATACTTCCTCGTTATGGCTAAGTATATCTGTAGTATTCTTAAATTTGGTAATAGATCTTTCCAAAAGGGTTATTTGTTCTTTTACGAGAGTCTTCAATTTTTGTTCATTTTGTGAAAGTGTAAACAAAGCTGAATCATATTTTTGTGCGTCTGTTTGATCCAAGTTTCCAGTTATTGTTTTAATTAAAGTGCCCAAGGGATCAAGTATGCCTCTTTTCTTTCTTATTATTGGGTTTATTTGATTAATTTGTGAAATAATTTTGTTTTCCAAAACATTAATTAAGTTGTAGGAGTTATGAAATTCTTTTTTATAGGTAGATGAGTAATTAAAGCTATTCTTGAGTTCTGAAAACTTGCCATGAATAGTGTAAAATTGTTCAACTATTTTTGTAACATCAAAAGTTTGAATAAATGACCATTTATCAGTGGTGACTTTTGCATTTCCTAATTTTAAAGGTAGAAGTCCTGGATTTTCATTAAGGTTGTGAAATTTTGGCGTTAAAGCTCCTGCTCCGATGACGAGCCTAAAACAGGAATTTTTAATTCTTTAATATGAACTACTAAAATTTTATTTTTCTTATTTTTTACTTTTACTTTATTATTTTCGAGAATTTCTAAAATTTCGTACGGTCCAATGAATTTATTTTCTTTTTTATTTCTTTGAATATTAGTTTTGTATACAGTCTGTCCTACTTTGAACTGGTACTGGTCTGGTCCCTGAGTGTTGTGTTTTCCAAGAACTTTTCTTTTGTGGTCTATAAGATTTTCGGAAACAGTTTCATAAAGGTTTTTTAATTTATCTCTATGGGAACTTACGTAATCTGCATAAAACGAACTTTCTATTAGCAGTGAAGGGTCACGTGAATTTGTATGACCTAATGTTAATTCTAAAGGGGTGAACTTTGTTGAAGAATGAATAGAATTGTTATAGGCAATTATTGCGTAAGTCATTAAATTTGTTACATTTTCATTTGTATGTTTTTGTTGGAGTAAACGTAAATGTTCTATTAATGAAGAGTGAAAACGTTCAACAGGAGAGTTCGATTCATGGTGATTAGGGGTAGTAAAGTGAATTTGAATTTTGTGAGATTTTAGAAGTTCTTGTACTGTCTCGTTTTTAAATTCTCGTCCATTGTCCATTGTAATTTTTTCGGGTATGCCGTAAAATGAGAAATATTTAATCAAAGCGTTGCAAATTTCTATAGCTGTTTTTCCTTGAACTGGGAAAGCTTGTCCTAATTTTGAAAATGCGTCTATCACTGTAAGGAAGGTGTGATTATCATATTTAAATAAGTCGGCATGTAAAAGCTGAAAAGGTTTTCCGACGGTCTCGGTAAGCACGATAGGAACATATGGTTTATTTCTTGCATATTTTGCAGTTTGACAAAGGTTACAGTCATTTATGTAATTAGTCACGTCGCGTTTCATAGTAGGCCAGTAGTAATTTCTTTTAAGATGCTCTAAAGTTTCTGTTATTCCGCGGTGGTTGCATTTACCTTCGTGTTGAAATTTGATAACCATTAAGCGTTCGTCTTTTTCCTTAAGAGAATTTACTATTTTGGTGCATTTTATAAGTTTAAGAGTATTGGGATTAAAATTTGTGATATATACTTCATTAAATTCCTTATACATTGATTCATCGTGGAAATAAGTGTGATATGTCTTGTCAGAGGTTAAATAGTCTCTTAAAAATTCAAAGATAAGTTTTTTATTATTTTTTGGGAGAGATATATTTAAAACTTTTAAATGTTCAAAATTTTCGTGAACAACTTCTAATCTATTATAGGGGTTTGGATAAACTATTATCTGTTTATTTTTATTATTTATTATATCGTCGATTATGGGAATACCATCATTTAAACTAGATTGGTTACTAGTTGAATGAGGTGTAGCGAGTGTATCATCTACAGGAGTAAGTCGTCTTGGGAAATTTGGGGGTTTAATTTGAATGTCTTGTAAGATTCTAATTTTTGGGCTTGGTTTTGGCTTTTCAGCGATTAAAGAATTGGGATTCATGTCAGTAAAAGTGTCTTCGTCCTCGGTTAAGTCAATTGTTTCGAATTTTTTGTAAGCTTCGTCTGTTAAATCTTTTAAAAATTGTTCAATGTCTTGGTTTATTTCACCTGGATTATTAATTACACTTTCATTTTCTATGGCGTTAATTTTGATTCTAGATAAACAGTCAGCATTTGTGTTTTGTTTTCCTTTTTTATAAATTATGTCGTAGTCAAATTCTTCAAGTCTTAGTCTCCATCTAACTAATTTACTATTGGGTTCCTTGAGATTAAATAACCAGACAAGGGGACGGTGGTCAGTATAAATTTTGAATTTTCTACCAAAAAGATATTGACAAAAGTTCTTTCTCAATGGTGGAGAATTTTGTTTCACTGTCATTAAGAGTTCTGGATGCGTATGCAATTGGCCTGTCATTAGGAACGTCACCTTGTGATAGAACTGCACCTATGGCGTAGTTACTTGCGTCTGTCGTTAAAATGAATTGTTTTTCAAAATTTGGATACTGTAAAATAGGGGCATTGATAAGTAAATTTTTGCAATGTTCGAAAGATTTCATAAATTCGGGAGAGTGGACTACTTTAGAATTTTTCTTTAAACAAAGTGTCATTGGTTTTACAATTTTTGCAAAGTCTTTAATAAAACGTCTGTAATAGCCTAGTAAGCCTAAAAATGATTTAATGTCCTTCTGAGTATTGGGAATGGGAAAATTCTTTACAGCGGAAATTTTGTCTGGATTGGGTTTTACTCCGTCTGGGGTTATTACATGTCCTAAATATAAAACTTCTGTACGTAAAAATTCTGACTCGTCGAGTTGTAACTTAAAATTGGATTCTCTGAGTCTAGTAAAAACTTGTCTAAGTCTGCTAATGTGTTCTTGAAGTGAGGTACTAAATATGACTATATCATCTAGATAAACTAAGCAAATTTCGTTTTGGAGACCTCGGAGGACATTGTCCATAACCCGCTGAAAACTAGAGGGCGCGTTTTTTAAACCGAAAGGCATTCGTTTGAATTCGTAGTGTCCGTTTTCCGTGGAAAAAGCAGTTTTTGGTATGTCGTCTGGGTCCATTTCAATTTGGTGAAAACCACTAGCCAAATCTAATGTCGAAAAATATTGACTTTTACCTAACTTGTCTAAAATGTCTGAGATATTGGGTAAGGGATATTTGTCATTAATAGTCCGTTCGTTAAGTTTCCTATAGTCTATAACCATTCGCCATTTGCGCTTTCCAGAAGCGTCCATTTTTTTTGGAACTATCCAAATGGGGCTAGACCATGGAGAAGTTGAAGAAGTTGAGTCTTGGATGATACCTTGATCGAGTAATTTGGAAATTTGGGTTTTTACTTCATTTCTGTGAATTTCGGGATAACGATAACTTTTTGTAAAAATTGGAGATTCATTAGTTACATTAATTTTATGACGAATTTTGTTTGTGGAAGTTAAAGGAATTTTTTCGCAGTAAAATATATCTCTAAATTCAAAACAGAGTTTTCGAATAGCGTCTCGTTCTTCTTTGTTGCAGTGATCGAGTCTTAATTCTTTTAAATTTGATTTTAAAATATTGTCTTGGTCGGGTTCAAGTATTTCGTCAGTTTCCATTTTCTCGCAAAAATTAACATCACATATGTTTATTGGTTCAATTTCGAAGGGTTCGTCTAGTACAATTTTAACAGGATTTTCGTTTATATTGGTAATAGTAGTGATAGCAAAGTTATTTTTTATGTTTACGATAGCGAGGCATTTCCGTACCTTTTCCGAATTTAAAATAATCTAATATTCCAAAAGAATTTCGAATATCGCAATCTACTGGTATTTTGACAATTTGTTTTGTTCTAGGGGGTATAATAATTTGATAGGATTGAAAGGGTTCTAAAAGTTGAGGTGTACTATCGGCGTCGTTATTTGAGTAAATTATTGGAATGTCTGAATTTGGAGTTTTTAATCTTCTGCGCCTTAGTTTAATATTGGCATCTAATCTATCAATTAGATTGGCTCCGATGAGGCCATCAAATTTTTCAGAAAAGTTAAATAAATAAAATTTATGATATCCTGGAGTATTAAAAATTTTAAAAATTGGAATAACGGCGACTTCGTCATGGAAAGTACTTGCGTGTGCTGTCTGAATATTAAATATCTCATTTCTAATGAATTCTTTGTAAAAAGTTTGTGCTATTCTAGGATTTAGTATGCTACGTGAGCTACCGGTATCTATGAGAAAATATGAGTCAATTTCTGGGATGTAAATATGAGGTAAGTCTTGGCGGATGTTATTTAAGTCGATTAAGACGGGTTGTCTTTCAAGTTGTCCTTGGTAAAATTTACGTGTTGTCCAGAGTTCATGTCAGAGTTCGAGGTACTTTGTGAAAAGTCAGCGGAAAGCATGGGATCGCAATGTGAAATTTGAGGTAGGTAAGTCTCGTATGGATTCTGGGAATAATCAGTGTCATAATCGTGGGCAAAAGAATAACTGTCGTACTCAGGCGAGTAAAAGTTTTCGTAGAAATAATCGGGATATTGATTTTCGTCAATTTCAGTGATTGATGCTTCGGATTGATCGGGATTAATTTCGTGATTGAAAAGTTCTTCAAATTTAGAAACGTGTTTTGGATTATTGGTTCGAGATTGAGTGCTACTGGTTTCCATAGCTTCGGGTTGATTTGGGTTTCGTTGTTGTTGGTTTCGTAAAATTGCGCTTGTTCTTTGATTAGCAAAATAGGGGTGCTGTTGTGTTGGATATCGAGATTGGAAATTAGAAAAATTGGGTCTTTGCTGAGGTTGAAAATAAGGTGTGAAACGAGGTTGAAAATTAGGTCTAGTAGGAATAGTTGGTCTAAATTGGGGTTGTGTAGTTGGTCTAAATTGGGGTTGTGTAGTTGGTGTAAATTGGGGTTGTGTAACTTGAGGTTGAAATATTGGGGGTCTAGGAAATATTCTTTGATTTGGAAAAGTAGGATGTTGTGTTGGTGGTCTATTATAGAAAATTGGTGAGGAGGAAAATTGGGGTCTAGAAAAATTAGGTTTGTTAACTAGAAAAGAATTAATTCTTGGTTGGGGTTTATATACAGGGTGAGTCAAATTTTGGTTTTGTCCGGTACTCAGATATTTGAAATTTTCTTCTTCTACTACTAAAGATAAGGCTTTTTCTAATGAATCAGGAGATTTAAGTCGAACAACAAGTTGAGTTTGATAGGGAAGGCCATTGATAAATGTTTTTAAAGCAAAATCATCGTAATGTTTTATGGTAATAACTTTTTCGTTTGCATTAATATTCGTTAAATTTAACTTGGAAAAAAGTAAACTTCGTGCATCCTGGATCCTCATTCCAAATTGTAAAGGAGTTTCATTTCTTTGGGGTTTCATTGAAATTAAATCTTGTATCAAACAGTCTATACTACGTTGATCGGAGAAAGTATTAATTAAAGCATTTTTTATATCTGCCCAAGAAGTTATTTCTGATCTAGAACCTATTAAATCAGCTGCGCGATCTCTTAGTTTACTTAAAATGGTATCTAATAGACAATTATTTACAACATTTTCGGCATTTCTAGTGTCAAAGAAATTTCTGAGGAGATTTTCGCAAGAAGAGATAAATCTATTAAGCAAATTTGGGTTTCCGTCAAACAAGGGAATATTATCTGCTTGGTAACGTAGAAGAGGAACATTAACATTATCGGCTGGCATATTGATTTCGTTCTCAATATTTAAATTTAAAAAGAAATCAGCTAAACTTTCAATAATACTATCGCTCATAAACTAAAAATAATTGGGAAAATGGCTTCTTAAAAATACGAAAATTACAACTAAAAAATCAACTGTACAAAAGGAAATTGGCAAAAAGGATTAAGCAACTTACAAAAGCAGTGTGATGAAGCTCGATGTTTTCATTTGTTTCTTCTTATACCTAGTGCCTATAAGTCCCGGCGATGCTTGTCCAGGTACTCAGGACTTCGTATCCTAAGGTCCTAAGAGGAGAGTTGTCGAAGTTGGACTTCTCCCTAGGCGTTCTCTCCGTGGTTCGTCTCGGTTGTGGGTCTCTCGGTGTCCTGCAGGCGATGCTGTCCTTGCTGGATCCGTGGGGCCCGGTGTTCGGATCGATACCAATTTAACCGTTGATACAGCGCGATCGAATCTGCAACAGACTAACGACCGATTGGCAGCGTCCTACCGACTGCGCCAATTACGATACGAGACCACGGCAATTGCTTTTTAAAAACAATTTATTAGAGAACGGAGTACAAGACTGGTTACATCTGGGGTTTTTACATCTTTTATAACATTAGAGAAGTGTTGAGTATACAAAATCATATTACACTTAATTTCTGGATTTACTTCTTCTCGTGGGAACGTAACTGGCGTCTAAACCGAGTAATCGTACAAATCTTGACGTTTGATGAGAAACTGTGTACAGTGTAGCTACAAATAGAGGGTTTGCTGAATTCAAGACCCTTTTATCCGCTAAATTCAGATGCAAAAGACCTCTCGGTTCTCACACCAGGCCATTTCCTGACATTAGAGGCGATATCGGCCTTGCCATATTTCGATTTAACTAACCTTAAACTTAGTTGTCTTTCTCGTTATCAGGAATTGCAAAGAATGGGCCAAGATTTCTGGAATCGTTATAGGTGCGAATATCTCCACCAACTGCAACAAAAGGAAAATGGCTAGAACCCACTTATCCCAAACCACAAGTCGACACCTTAGTTTTAATAAAAGCTCACGCTCCTCCATCTAAAAGGAATCTCGCTAGAATATCAGTATTACATCCTGGCCATGCCGTGATGGCCCGTATTGCCAGCGTCTATACTCAGGGAGGCACATTCAAAAGACCTCTGGTAAAGCTATGTCCCTTACCCACTGATGAGCTTTCTCAATACAAAAATATTTTTTTGGTGGAAAGGATGTTTCGGATTCATTCTGCTATTGAATTAATTGTATTTATTTATTTAGCTTTATAATAGTAATAATTTATATGGGTATAAGGAAATGTTAAATTTAAATATTCAGATTAAATTATACGTACCTATGAGTTGAGTTTCCATACTTGACGCACCATGTACTTAATGGACAATAACGAGACTGACACTGACATAATTCGGCTATCAACCGACATAAGAAAAACGCGAACGGAGAGGAAATTCCTAGCAAACTTCTTCGCTGATGCAACGACCCGCTAGGGTCGGTCGGTAATCGGTCACTAAATTCCGCTGAATTTATTATAAAATCGCATTAACGCCAATACCAAACACCCTATATTTCGAGACTAAAGTGACTTTGAACCTAAATATGTTTATATTATGAACTTTTTCCGTGCTTTCATTCTTGATGTAGGTCCCAAATGTTAGGAACATACATTTTGAACAGAGAATTATCTGGTGCTTATAATTTCCACAGTACATAATAATCTCCTCCTATCCCCGCCCGACAGGTACTCCTCAAACGAGGTAATGGCTGACTGCTCGATAAGTAGTAAAGAAATTGTATCTGCGACCGGTGACAACTAAACTGATTTACCATAAGATACCATGATTTTAATTTGTCAACACTGATATCATGTTGTTATGATATGATGCTCAATCTACGGTTTCGTTAAGAAATTGGAAAACCAAGAAAAATTTAATTTAATATTTTCTGTTGGCGCCCAAGTGTGAATTTGACTGCATTGGCCTGGTTGAAACTAACTTGACGAGTCATATGATCAGCTCGAAGTATTTTCCTTACAATTATAGTGTCTTTCGATGTAACACTTCTGTCACGATGCAGTACATCTAACAAGAGGAGGTGGGGCTCTGCTTGCACTATCTGAATATATGTACAATAAGAGTGGAACAACTACGATTGGATAAAATTCTCGAGGTTTTTCCGATCATAGACATTGTTGGATGTAAGTGTAGTATGAGTGAACACAATAACTTCTTTGTGTACGTTGCATATATTCCACCAAAAATGACAACTGGTGACTATGAAAATTTCTTCGAACTGTCGTCGCATGTTATTGACCGTCATGAACGTTTTGTTATTATCGGTGATTTTAACGTTCACTGCTTTTGCAAACAAAGAACTGAAGATCCTAGGGCAGATAACTGTTAATTTCATGAATGTATATAATACATATCACGCACGATGATCCCTGCGCCACAATGGTCGACAATGTAGTTTCCATTGTCGAACATTGTGACGCAGGGATCATCGTTCGTGATATCCACTATAGGTGCCTCTTTCATTAAATGTTGGATGCACTTTAAATAATTTATTTAATTTTTCATCGGATCAGAAAAAATATAATTTCAAAAAAGCTGAATACCCTGCGCTACCCACGGCATTGACTGATGTTGACTGGGGCATATTTGATGATTTCTCTGGTGTTGATGATGCATGCCAGATGTTCTAAAATATCCGATTTGGTATTATGGTAAAATAATTATTTTTTTTAAACTGCAAAAAGCTCTTGAAAAAATATAGACGATTTGGGCACGCCTCTGATTTGAATGAATTCAAAAGACATATATCGATAATAAAGAACCCAATTAATGGAGCATACAATTCATACCTAATTGAGATTCAGAATTCCTCTGATCCTAACAACAAAAAGGACACTACACGGATACCAGGAACCATCAAGTCATAACGTGGAGTTTTTTCTGATCCTGAATTGATTGTTAATGAGTTTGCGTCTTTTTTCTACAACTTTCCAGTTATCATTTCATAATTGCGTCTCTGACTCATCCGCAACTAATCAAATTGTTGATACTATCGACATATTAAGTAATTTTCTTCAAGGTAGCTATTACAAAGTTAAAAAATAAACTTACGTCTGGTCATGACTCTATTCCAAGTTTTTTTAGTTAAAGACTGTTGTCTATCTTTATTGAACCTTTCACAACGTTGTTTAACTTATCCCTGATTTTTGAAAATTAGCACGTGTATGCTCTGTGTTAAAAATGGGTGATAGGTCTGATGTATCAAACTACAAGCCAATTTCCATCCTATCTAACTTTGCAAAGGTTTTGGAGGTGGCCGTGTGCAACCGTCTTTAACACGCTGTCAAAAGTCAGCTTTCTCTCTTTCAACATTGATTCGTGCAAAATCGTTCAACAGCAACTAATCTGGTTGAAATTACACAGGTCATTTGCGAGACGCTGGAACCAGGTGGATGTGGTGTACACGGATTTTTCTAACGCCTTTGGTAGAATCGACCATCAGACATTATTAAATAACTTTCAACGTTTGGGTTCCACGACACGCTTGTTTCGTTTTTTTCGGGCTTACTTGATGAATCGTTTACAGTTTGTCTGTTATAATGGCTACATTCCTCTCCAATATGTTACTACATCTGGTGTTCCGCAGGGATATAATTTGGTCCCGCTGTTATTTCTCTTATTTATCAATGACATAACTTCAGCTTGGACTGCAATAAACTTCTGTTTGCTGATGATCTAAAGATTTATTCATTGATTGGTCCATTGGATCACTACATATCCCTTCAGCGGTAGATTGGTGTTTTGTATGTCTGGTGTCAATCACCTTGATTTAAACCCGCAAAAATGCAGCCTCGTTTATTACTCTCTAAGATCACAGAATTTTATTTGATTATGAAACTGATGAGATTGCCTTAACTTCGAAAGATTATATTGATGACTTGGGTGTTCTATTTGATAGCTCTGTGTTTTTTTGTTGACCAGTACAATAAAATAGTGTCATCAGCCTACAAATCCTTAGGCTTTCTTATTAGAAACTGTCGCAGTTTTAGAAACCTCATGGTTTCATTATTTTTTCGTTGGTTCGATCTAAGCTTGAATACTGCCCCACCAATTGGCACCCCACATATTATGAAACAGATAAAAAGCAGATAGAGTTAGTCCAGAGGAGGTTTCTCAAGTTGCCGTAACTTAAGACCCATGTCACTTATCCTTGCCGGGGTTATGCTCTCGACATGCTTCTCGGAGAATTTGACATGCTATCGTTGAACGTTCGACATTCAGTATGCGGTTTATCTTTTTTGCATAGCCATCGTTCAAAATAAAGTAGATTCGCCACCAGTTTTATATACTTTTATGTTTCGAGTTCCAAGACTCAACATAACATAACATTTCTTTTTATATACGGCATGCTCGTACAAATATAATGTTTATATCTCCAATGCATTTTGTTACTTTTAGATATAGATAATTTGATTTCAAATGACTGTGACATATTTCATTGCTCTAGATCTTCGCTCGCCGGGTGTGCCATAAATAATTTTTCACATGCATGTTAGCCATTTTTCTTTTTTCTCTTCTTTTTAAGTTTTGGCATTTGTACTCGTAGTCCCTGTCATTTGTATTCATTAGTGAGATCCGCCGCACCACACCTGTGGGGGAGCAGGTCAAAGGACCGAACATCGGGTCCGGCGCCTCCGCCCTGAAGAAATAAAATGTAATTATCTCTTTTAGATTTTACATATACAAGCTAGACCTAGAAAAACCCTCACGTTGTAAGATATCTTGCTCAATAAAACTGTTTACTACTACTACTACATACGAGTAGGACATAGTACAGCATTTTTTTGTAACGTAACATATTTAAATTTGTTTTTTTTATTAAGCACAAGTACCTACCGACTAGTAAATTTGTCACTTTTGTCCTTTAATTGGAATTTTCTGGTGTAAAACTAAATAAATAAAAGTGCTTTTTCTTATGAGGATATTTAAAGGAAACTATCCACGGTCATGTCATGAACACTGAAACCCTGGACATTGGAAGGATTACGTCTCGATCGCCATGTATAATGTATAAATTGCCCACGGTTATAGATGCTTAGGGGAAACAGTCATACTGGATAAGGATAGGAATTTTAACGAAGGAGAACTTGATAAACTTTACTGTTTTAACTTTATCTTTCATAAAGAATATCATATTCTGTTCTTGTCTAACACAAAGGAATACACGGACACAAGACAAGAACCCGGTTAACACGGACTATTAGCTCCATCGCCAGAATTACAAAAAACGACCGTGATTCTCCTTTTTACCCAAACTCATACATTCTCTCCACAGGCATCAACCCTTGCGCCAACGCCCGCTGCACCTTCGGCCAAGATTGCTCCATCAACAAGCAAGGCATCGCTGAGTGCCTCTGTCCGCCGAAATGCGAGCCCGTCATGCGCCCGGTGTGCTCCAAAGATGGCCGCATGTTCGCTAATGAATGCGAGTTGCGGCGCACGGCATGCCTCGCGCGCACGAGCATCGAGGTGGCGTACGCGGGCCTGTGCGGCGAACGTGGCCCGTGCAGCGACCATGAATGCCAGTACGGTGCCACGTGCGTCGAGAGAGTCGGCGTGGCCCACTGCAATTGCCCCACGTGCAGCTCAGAGTTCGAACCGGTGTGCGGATCGGACGGGATATCGTATGGAAACGAGTGCAAGCTGAGGTTGGAGGCGTGCAAGCATAGGAGGGATATCACTGTGTTGTACGAGGGGCCGTGCAGTAAGTATAGTAAATACACATGGTGTCCCAACGAAGTCGATCAAGCCTCGATGAGTCCAAAAGTATGTTTGTTAAGTACAAAACATGTCAAAAGATTCCGGAAGGAATATATGTTCTATCATATTTGCGTTCAATGTGACTCTCAAACAATAATTATAGTTTCAATATGCGCTCACTAAATCTGATTACCCGGGCAAATATTAAAAACGACCACACCTTCTTAGTCCACAAAAAAAACCTTTTCAGGGATGCACTACGTCCCCAATGGTAAGTACTATTTAAAAAATCGCGAGGAAATTATAGGTTGAGGAGTGGAACCTACATTAAACGCAAATTTAGTAAAATTTTTCCACGTGTTCCTCAGTAAAACAAATATTTCAAGAGTTATTGAGGGTCGATCATTTAATGAATAAAGTCTATAGGAAACGAATTAGTTTTTGCAAATAACTAGAGACATATCGCTTATCTTTGATATGAAGCAATTATTATGACGTCAAATTCGCGATCGCCGCTCATCATTTGGAACTGTCGACGTAAACATAATTCTTTTTAAATAAGTTGTTGCTTATTTTGGTCTACTTTGTAGTGTGGAAGTGATAAAACAGATTAGTGTCAAATATTACCTCGTTAGGTGATTTTTTTTTAAATATTGTACTTTAATAAAAAAAGAAAGTTAGCGGCTTTAGGGGACTATAAATTTTGGCAACTGGTAATATCATACCAACATCCAAGTTCTAATGGATGTGTTTGAATCGTTCGAGAAGGTAGACTACGACAGCTGTTTCCCCTTACTAGGTTCATCAAGGCAGCCATAACCTTCCCGAACGACTCAAACCGAAATAGTAGCACTTAAAATAGTGTAACTTGCACTTGGAGGTGAGAAACCAACCAGTGGCGCCATCTAGTATCAAGCTGATACTATGGTTATGGTTATGGCTGCCTTGATGAACCTAATGTATTGTATTGTACTGTATTGTATTGTATTAAATTACAGATAGCTAATACTTTGTGGTTTATGAAAAATACAACTTGGTTCCACTTTTAAATATCGTATCTAGAAGATTATGCAGTTCGATGCACTTTTCAACCCTTGGTTCAAAATTTCACATTCAGGCTGCATCATTTTTTTATGTTTAGGAAACAGCGGCGAGAACTCAATAAAATAAAACTGTTCTGCAGTATACACTTTCTGTACAATCCAGTATTATTTAACATATTTCTACCCAACGTATTCAGATCACTTATCGTACCTCATGTGATATATGCTGACGATTTAAAATTATTTTCTCAAATGGGCAACATAGACGACTGGAAAAATTTGCAACTAGGTAAATCTGTTTTCTACTTGGTGTGTAACTAATCATTTAGACCTAAATTCAAATTAATTCTAAATGGGATTTAGGAAAGAGAAAGCAAACGTATACTTTTTATTTTCAGATTTTGTTTGGGTTTAATTGGGTTTTTCGCCACCAAACTGGTTAAAAGACAAACTTTTTCAAGTTGCCTGGAAAATTAATAAATTCTTAACAGTAAATTAACTAAACTTTGAACTTGTAACTCAAAAAATACCTTCAACAAATTTGTTTCCTGAGCTTTCGGAGAATAAATCTTCTCTTTTCTCACAGATCGTGTCATGTCAAAGTGAAACGACAGAATAATAAATTGCAGGTTAAAATGTCATGACAACAGAAACAATAGCCTAGCCACCTGTCTGATATTGTACCCTGTGTTCTACCTAATTATTTATAATAACTTCTCTTTGAATAAGTGATAGTAATATTTTACTGAATTCCACTGAACATTCAGCAACACAGTTGTCTGTATTTCCTAGAATAAATGCTGATTCTTTAATTTTTCGTCTATTTCCTACTTCTTATTTGAGAATTGGTTTGGAACTATCCCACAAAATCCTACGATTGTTATTAAAAGAGTGTTCTCATATTTTCGACTTCGAAATTTGATTTTGCCTGATATAATTTTTATGTTCCTTTAAACGAACGTTCAATGGCCTACAAGTCTCCCCAACATAGAACTTTCCACATTCGCAAGGAATTTTATAAATGCAATTTTTTGAACTTTGTACCTCTTTAAATGGTTTCGTTTTAACTAGCATCGATCTTAATGTATTTTTGGTTTTAAATACTGTTCTGACATTAAAACGATTGCCTATGCGTTTTAGCTTAATAATAAATTTACTGGTCGGTCCACCAGATTTATTTCTCTAATTCTATTAGCATTGTTATTTTGTTGGCAATCCTGAAAAACTTGCTCAATAAATTCAGTAGGATAACTATTCTTCTCAATAACATGTTTTATATGTTTAATTTCCTCCTCAAATTTTGTGTTATTAGAACAAATCTCTTTAGCCCTGTCATACAACCTTTTAATTACTTCTTTTTTAACACTAATATGATGATTGGAATTAAAATGGAGATATCTATTAGTATGTGTTGGTTTTCTATAGACACTAGTTTCTATACTATCTGATTTCAGTATAGAAAGGTAATTGATTATTATTTTCAATGTCTAAGGTAAACTTAATAGAAGGGTCTTGTGAGTTTATAAAATTTAATAATGAATTTAAATCATCTACTCCATGTTCCCATATATTCGCCCTATATTGTTGCTCAGATTTTCATCCAAATATCTATACTTATAGATATGGATATTATTTAGCCAAATTATTTGCTAAGAAAAATGTTAAGACCATGTGGTGTGTTACGCAAACTCAAATATTGTTTGATGCAGAAATAATTTTCTAATTTTTTACAAAAAAACTACTGTCTACATTTTCTCGTATCAGCTACCGCTTCAGGAAAAAATGATTTTTTCATTTATTTTACGAGCTTTTTAATTTACCAAGATACTTAAACTACAAGAGTTTTAACTAAAACAACTATTTTTAATTTATTTCCATTATTTAATAAGGTTTACAATAATCATTTCATTTACTGCCTTTCTTTTGGTCTGTCATACGTTAGTATCTAAGTTAGCGATTTGTTGCCAGTCCCAGGGCATACTTATTGCAAATTGTGCAACTTTTTTTCTCTCGCGTTTTATAATAGAGTGGTCACCATCTGCTTCTAAGAGATTATGGACCGTTCGTTACACATTTGCTACGATTATAATAACAGGTAGGTACCTAACCATTTAGGAGTTCCGGTTTTGTGTTATTGTGTTATCGCTTGTTCCTTCAAGTGAATAATATGACTCGTAGATTGGGAACTGCGAAATATTACTCCTAATAACTGTACCTATTGCGAGTTTCTTCTCGACGCAAACCGACAACGCAGTAGCAACTCTGGCACAGCTGGCCGATAACGCTCTTGTATTATTATTATACCACAGAAAAGTATCGCTTGCTGGTTTGCTGTGTTTATACACATTGCACCGTGAAAGTATGTTTGCTTAGTTGCTTTCCATGTAACAGTTATCGATACAGTAGATTTCTTACATTTCAAGAAATTTCACGAAGGAAGCAGAGCTCCGTTTGTTTTACGTAAAAAAACGATTCAGTTGATTTTTTTTATTTCTAGTGCAATATACCTCGAAGTTTTCATGAATGATCCATTTACAAAACCGATTTCAATGCAGATATTGTATCTTATAATATGCGGAGAAATAGCATGAACCCGAATCAAATGCCCGATAACTTAAAAAAATTAGGAATGCATTGAAAATGACTTCGACAGAAAATACGAGCATTTCCAAAAACTCCTGCCATGGATATCGAAAGCCTTTTACGGCTTTTATGAAAATCTAACACACTGCGAAGACCGAGATGAAGAAATGCACTAATTTTATCCCATTAGTTTTACAATCACTAGTTTACAGACATTTTTTAAGATAAGTTTTCAAGAGCTCGGATAAACTTGTTGAAATCATTGTTGCCCTACCGCGGTAATAGGTACTCGTATTTTTTAGCACCTAATGCAAAATAAAAAATTGTGAACTTAAGTCAATTTCAAGGTTCAGTTCATGTAATCAATAATACGTGCATCATCGACCAGTGCTAGCGTTGCTATTGGCTTGTCGGCTGGAATGAGCGATAATTGGTTTTATAACATTTATCTCAAAATTAGTTTTAGTTGAAAAATAAATAGTAGACGTTTAAAAATTGGAATATGGATATAATCAACTCTTTTCTTTTGAGTTAACCGAAATGTTAGATATAAGGCAATTTCTCTGGAGTTTTGAAAAAAATATCAAGTTTAACAGATAACTAAAACCGTCTATTTGATATTGGGCGCCTTATTTTGCATAACTTTTTAAGATCAAACTACTGGTTGAATAAAAATTTACCTGAATGAATTAGTAAAAAAAGCCTTTAATAACGCGGACTTTACTGGAGTCACTGTACCATGACAATAAGGTAATAGGCAAAGAAAGATGATGGAAAAAATATGATTTAATCGACGTATTTAAGAAATAAATTCAGGAGTTATTTTACAACGAAAATCTGCTCGTAAAGGTGTCGGGTATTGCTTGTATTATTTTCTTAATTAATAAATAGGTAATTTTCTTTTTAAACCTTTCCAAGCGGATTTAAAAACCTATTTCATTTCAAAATTTACTGGAATTAGTATGCATTTTTTAACTTAAACGTCAGCTCATCTTTTGAAAGCTAAAAATGGACATAGCACCTCAATTTCTTAATCACTTCGAAGATTGAATAAGGATAAGGAATGAGAACGTCTGGGAGTTAAAAAACTTTTAAAAAGTAATTATGTGTTTTATCGAAAACTTTATATAGAAGTAGTCATTAAAACCAGATAAAGAATATGGGATCCGGCATGCAAACAAGTTACTTAGCTAGGTACTCAAAGTATTTTTTAATTAAAAACCGGTTTTAGCATTTTTATTTGAGCGTAGGTATAATTTTTACAGTGCAGTTTTAGTTTAGAACTTATTTTTATCCTGCATAGTTAAGATTAAGTTTCCGCCCTCCTGAAATATTCAAATTAAATTCTTTCATGTTTTCTCTTGCCCCTAATATACTTAGTAAGAAAAATTCTAGCAAACAAGAACACACATTGATTGTACATTTTAAGTATTAATATACAGGGTATTTCAAAAAACAGTGTACAGACTTCTAGGGCTGATAGAACACCCAAAAATAAGACGAAAAGTTAAAAATGTATACCCAAAAGGATACAGTAGGGCGTCAAAATTTGCCAATATCTGGTTATTGTATGTTGAAAAATTAATCAAAAATTGGAAAGTAGTTTATTAAATAAAAAACGATTCAGTTGAAAGCGTTTTAATTTTGTTTGTCTTTGTCAAAACCTACTCTGAATGAATGCGAACTTCGACAGAAATGTTATCTATTGCTTGTTACACGAAAATTTTAAATTGCAAATATCCTGACAACGGTTCATCCTAGAGACGTCTATAAAGTACACTTTTTCCTCACAAAAATCTCAGAGGCAAATGTATTTACGTCAGAAAAAAGAATACTCCTAGGCCCAAAAAAGTTATGACGCTTTAAATCACGTGACGTATCGTAGGTTGCCCAAAAAAACAGTTGTTATCAAATTTCGTTCAAATCTTTCGACTCGTTTAAAAGGTAGTTGGAAAATATAAAACAAAATTTAAATTTTGACGCCCTGTAAATAATAATAAAACTTGCAATCTTGCTTGATCTTATGAACACCAGAATTTTACTAAACTATGTTTCAGTGACACCAACATTAGAACATATGCACATGTTAATCTGCTGTGCCGCAACGGCAATCACCACTGTAATGGGAGCCAAGATCCGGACGGCCCAAGAGTTTAATCGTGCAAGACCAGAACCACGGATGGCTCAATGGGAGATGCGACTAAATCGGAAGATCGAGAGTATTCATAAAGACATAGGACAAGTGACGGAATATATCAGAGGAGTTAGAACTAGAAAGATCCAGAGGGCGGTGCAGGCAATAATGAGCCGCCCCCAAATGCATTCTCAGCATGACCCGCGAATATCACTGCTCAACAATGTCTTAATACATTAAAACAAAAACTTTCTGTTTTCGCAGGGCGCCTGAGGCGATACAAGGCTAGTAACAACAGGAAACGAGACAACAAACTCTTTGAACGATCTGAAAAAGGTTTCTACCGTGCTTTGAATTCTAGCGCCGATGCCACAAATACGAGTTACCCTAGTAGAGAACAGGTTGACGGTTTCTGGAGAAATCAACTTGCCACACCAGGTCCATGCAATGTCAGGGCACGCTGGATCAGTGAAGAATGCGAGATGGGCCGGAACTATAGCCAGATGCAACACGAGCAATTCACAGCCGATGAGGTCTCCATTATCATCAAGAATTCCCTCAACTGGAAGACACCAGTTCCAGATCATCTCCAAAATTATTGGATTAAGAAGATGTGGTGCACGCATGAACAACTAACTACCTTAATTAATGAAGTCTTGCTCGATACTCTGAAAATGCCATTGCTTCTTACACAGGGTGCAAACTACTAGTTACCAAAAGACCAGCGGAATGCGGACAACCCTGCCAAGTACCGCCCAATAACCTGCTTGCCTACGCTGTACAAGATAATCACATCTTGCCTTACGCAGCGAATATACAGTGTCCCGGATAAGAATGAGCAGCATGGGGATATTGCAAACGGTGAGAGGTAGGGCAACGGTTAAATGGGGAAAAAGTTGCGCAATTTTGAGGTCAATAAAATGGCACAAACATATTTCTAATATCTTTTTTCGTTTTTGAGTTATTTTAAAAAAAGTAAAATTTTGCGTTTTCGATTTTATTTTTTTCTGAAGTTGCTATCACAGATAGAGAAAAAAGAAAAGCACTTTCTTATAACACTTTTTAACGGGCCTTAAGATGGCGTTTTTATATTTGTTCTACAACGTTTCGTTTTTGAGAAACCATCTTCAACTTAATTTTTTCAAATACGGACCTGGATTTTTTTGCAGATTTTGAAAGCACTTTTCATTGCAAATACCATGATGTATGACAAGAAATATTTTTAAAATGTTTTGAGACAATTATACTGAAAATTCCTTTTTTCCATTATTTTTTTTTCTAATGCGGCCCTGTATTTAATAATGAGAAGTCTAAATATTAATCAGTATTGTCAACAACTTAACTTACGACTTATCTTTCAATTGGAAAACTAAAAAAAGGACGGCACATACGATAATAAAAAAATAAATAAAACTCCTCCACCTAGAAGGCTTTGAAACAATGAAACCAATCCCTTGTCATTTGTCATAACTCCCACTGTATCATTTAGTTAACAATTTATTTCATTACAAATGGAGGGTGCTTTTTCAAATGACGACAAATTTAACATGTCAGCATGTTATATCTTGTGTCACAGAAATAGTGTAGAGGCCGAACGAATGTATTTTAAATGGCAAAAGTTATTGATTACGTTGGCTTAAAGCTTTCTTCTCGCAATTGGGAAAAGCGAAGAATGTACTCCAAAACACAATGCGACACTGTTTGCTGTACCTACAACAACAGAGGAAAACACTTTACCAGACGCAGGGCCGTACAATTTAAAAATATTAAGTTTTCGAAGTAAAAATAAACTGTAAGTCAAATTGTTGTCAATACTGATTAATATTTAGACTCCTTATTATTAAATACAGGGCCGCATTAGACAAAAATGAATGGAAAAAAAGGAATTTTCAGTATAATTGTCTTAAAACATTTTAAAAATATTTCGTGTCATACATCATGGTATTTGCAATGAAAAGTGCTTTTAAAATCTACAAAAAAAATCCAGGTCCGTATTTAAAAAAATAAAGTCGAACATGGTTTCTCAAAAACAAAACGTTGTAGAACAAATCTAAAAACGCCATCTTAAGGCCCGTTAGAAAGTGCCACAAGAAAGTGTTTTTCTTTTTTCTCTATCTGTGATAACAACTTCAGAAAAAAATAAAATCGAAAACGCAAAATTTTACTTTTTTCAAAAAGACTCAAAAACGAAAAAAGATATTAGAAATCTGTTTGTGCCATTTTATTGACCTCAAAATTGCGCAACTTTTTCCCCATTTAACCGTTGCCCTATCTCTCACCGTTTGCAATATCCCCATGCTGTTCATTCTTATCCGGGACACAGTGTATACTCACTGCGAGCGGAACAACATCATGGCAATGCAGCAGAATGGCTGCGCGAAGGGCGCAATGGAATGGGATGCAAAGGGCAACTCAACACAGACTCTGTCATCTGCAACGAGGCTCATTCCAAGGAACGAAACCTCTTCATGGCTTATGCGGACTACAAAAAAGCATTTGATGTCGTACCTCAGGAATGGCTCACAGGTATCTTAAAACTGTATAAAATAGTTCATCATACAGTTTCCTTTTTAGAACACGTTATGACAACCTGGCGCACTAAGATACAACTCAAAACCGCAAGCGATAACATCGAGACCGACACAATCAACATTCGAAGAGGGATTTTCCAAGGAGATTCACTCAGTCCAGTATGGTTCTGCATGGCGATGAACCCGCTATCACATCGGTTGAACTCTACGAAATACGGCTTCACTATCAAGAACAACAACGCAGAAGCGATCAAGTTAAATCACCTATTATATATGGATGATTTAAAACTGATGGACGCCACCAAAAACCAACTAAAGCAAATGCTTAATACGCAAAATTAATTATAGAGGAGATCTCCAGGGACATCGGAATGTAGTGCCGCACCCTTAACATCGTCGGGGGAAGACTCGAACAAAGCGCACACGAGATGCAGCACGGCCAGGAGATCAAAGCAATGAGCATGGGAGATACATGCAAGTATCTCGGGATGAAACAAGCTCAAAGGATAGACCATCGAACAATGAATACCGATTTAACGAATGAATTCATCAAGAGAGTAAGACAAGTAGTGCGAACTGATCTTAACAGCAGGAATTTGTTTAAGGCCTTAAACACGTATGCGTGCTCTGTACTCAGTTATTCGTTCGGAGTAGTGAATTGGACCAACACGGACAACAACCTGCAGCAAAAAGTTAGGACACTACTGACAAAAGCACATAAACATCATCCCGGTAGCGCCATAGAAAGAACAACTCTGCCACGTCAACTAGGAGGAAGAGGATTGGCAGACCTCAACAAGCAATTGGACCAACAAATATTAAATCTGCGTAATTATTTCCACAGGCAGGCACAACAGCTCAACACTACATAAAGCTATATGCACGGCTACGTCTGACAGAACACGAGCATCACAATTACCACCGAACCGACAATGATAAACTACAGAAGTGGTTGGAGAAGCCGCTGCACGGGAGGCATTATAATGAGGTTAACCAGGAACACGTCGGAAAGTTAGCGTCGAACTGTTGGCTGACCTCGAGGCGAATGTTCCCCGAGACGGAAGGCTTCTTACTGGCCATACAAGATCAGGTTATACCAACTCGCAACTACCTAAAATTCATTGTAGAAAATCATCGGTAGTGGAGGACAGATGCAGATACGGGTGCCAAACTTCATAACCAATCCAGCACATAACAGGAGGTTGTCAGATGTTCGCATCAACGGAATATAAGGAACGACACGACTCGGTTTCCAAGATCTTGCACCAGGAACTGGCGGAAAAACTGCTGCTTGTGCAGGCAGAGAGGGTCCCATACTACAGCTACACACCGGAGCCTGTTCTTGAAAACAGCAACTACAAGATGTACTGGGATCGTACAATTCTGACAGATCAACGAGCCGGACCTTATAATAGTCGATAAAATTTCTAGGAAGACAACTCTGATTGATGTGGCCATTCCAAACAACAACAACCTGCATGTGAAGCAGACCGAGAAGATCGCGAAGTACAAAGACTTATAAGAACTAATTAGAAGGCAATGGAAATGGAGAACGTTCAGACGGTTCCAATCATCGTGCCAACAACTGGTGGTATACCAAAAAGTTTGTTGAGAAACATCAAAAAGCTGGGTCTAACTGATAATCTTTACAGGTCCATGTAGAAAGTGGTACTACTTGCGACAGCGCGAACCGTCAGGAAATTCATGGGGAACGCAGGAACGTCCAACAACATCAATGTCACCTAAGGCCCGATAACACGGCAAGAGTCTCGTCCGAGCCAGACCCTTATGGTATCCGGGATACCCGGGATCTGAGCGAATGCCTTTTGGCTAAGTCGATAATAATAATAATAATAATAAGTACGCAGGAGGGGTCTGACCTGTGACAGGGGCAGATCCATGGGTGTGACGATCCCGCGCTGCCAGTGAAAGGAAAAATCCTCGGATGTAACGATCCCGTGTTTCGCAGTTAACGCAAGGAGGGGTTTGGCCGGTGAGAGGGGCAGATCCTCGGGTGTAACGATCCCGGGTTATCCTAGCTGGCCCGTGTGACAGGGCGTTGATGAGGAGGGCCCCTGTCGCACAAACAGCTACAGCAAAACAATAACAACGCGAACATCTACATGGGAGCCAAACGAGAACTAGGGTTCCACCCACCGAAAGTACTGCGCGGGAACTTCAGCCAGCATTCACTCCGGCTGGATTAAAACGACGACGCATGAAATGGACTGGGTCCATGAATGAATCGATTATGCGTATTTTTTACAGGGTGACAAACTTAGGACAAGAGATGATCGGCTACCGACAACAACTGCAGGCCGAGGTCAGCAGGGAGTTTCCACACATGCAAGTGTCTGAAAAAAGAGGGAATCGGACAACGAAGAACACTTTGAAAGCTTAGACACACAGGTGAGAAAGGAAGTATTGAGATACGAAGGCACGGAGCCAATGAGCAGACCACCGCTGCAAAGATTAAATTCTTCCAGGAAACCTGCAATCTTGCTCGATCTTATGAACACCAGAATTTTCCCTAACTATGTTTCAGTGGCACCAACATTAGAAAATGCGCACATGTTAATCTACTGTACCGCAACGGCAATCATCACTGTAATGGGAACCAAGATTCGGACGGCTCAAGAGTTGTATCGTGCAAAACCAGAACCACGAATTACTCAATGGGAGATGCGACTGAATCGGAAGATCGAGAGTCTCCGTAAAGACATAGAACAAGTAACGGAATATATCAAAGGAGTTAGAAATACAAAGAACCGGGATGTCCGGGATATCCGATTTGGCCGAAATGTATGACGTCTTTCAAAGGCAGACGGTGACATTCCTTCAGACCATGAAAATGTTCCATTGTCAGCTTTAGCTGGACCTATCGATCCAGTTCCTCAATATTCTTCTTCAGGTGAAATGAATAGTCTTTCCAGGAACTGATTCGATCTCCTACAGATAGAAACATAATTAAATCAAAAACAGAAGGCGAAAAACTCTAAATTATTAAGTTCAGCAAGTAACAAAATACCTTTCCTCGGAGAGACACGGTGGATCAACTTCGAAACTTCCAGTTCCATCAACTTCCAAACAGCAAATCGTTATCCCATCTAAGTAAATTACACAGGAAGCATTATTATGTGCAGCTTGTAATAAAAACAACCAACTCGACATGCGAATATGTACCGGGTGACCCAATAAGACTGTTCCTCGGCCATATCTCGGGAACCGTTCGTTGTATGACTTTGGTGTAAAAAAAATTATTGGGTAAATCGGTCATTAAGAATCGCAGGAAAATATTTTCAAGTTCCAAAAATGACCACCAGAGGGCGTAACTGCCATCTTAAATTTTTAAATTGCATTTTCTATAAATTTCGCATAATAAAGAAAAAAAATTTTTCCACATTTGTAAAGAGAACCAGTTTATCTATCATTTTCGTAAAAACAAAGTTTCAGTTATTTCAAAAACAAAGATGGTGGGGGGTGTTCAATTGTTTTTGCAATAACCTGCTTTAACTTCTTAACGGTTTGACCAATTTTAACAAATTTGGTATGGTTGAAAAGAGCATTTCTTGGGCAATAAGAATCTACCAAAATATAGTTAATTTAGTTGAATCCTTCTCCGCCAGGGGGCTAGTTTTGACACCATGACCCAAATTAAAAAAAAAATCAAAAGAATCAAATGGAATGATATGACTTTTTCTTTATGAAAAAGTAGCCAAATAACATCCAAATAGGCCAGTGCAAACCGTTTTTCAAATCTCGTTCCTAACCTCAAATATTGGGAAAATGAGAATAATGGATGTTTGAAGGCCAAGGACCGCGCGGTAAATTTACTAAAACTACTAAAAATTTAGCTACAAAATGAATAAGATGTTAAAGAGATAATTGAGTCTAAATAGAATTCATTTAGGTATTATTTAAAAAAATATATATCATCAGAACATTCATGTTGCTCCAAAGGGACTAAACGCATTTTGAACTTATTAAGTCACTTTAATATTACTCTCGTAATTCTAACCTTTAAATTAAAAGGTAAGCCTAAAAACCCAAATAGGTATACTATATCCAAATTCGAATGTTAGACCATATATTTTGGAAATATCTTTCCAAAATTTGATACCCCAAATCTAGCATTTTGCGTAAAGTTTTAAGCTGTTTTTTTTTGCAATATGGTGTGTGTTCCTGGAAAAAAGAAAGATAGGTAGGTAGTTCAGTTCATCTCTGCAAAAAATATAATATATTTGAAAATTAAAAAGTATAAGGTATAGCTTTTTAGTCGTAATAATAAAAAACAAGGTAAGTCTTGGCTTGGTAAAAAAAAAAGTAAAAGCACCCTACACTTTTAAGTAGGCCTTGGAAAATTAAACAAATGAAACACGATGCATTATAAAATGACAGCCGTAATTTGTAAATTATTCTGTTGTGTTTACATTCAGAAAGTGCAGGTTTTTGAATTTGTAATCTTTTCTAAAATGCCGATTTCTAACCAAGAAGCATTTAATATGCTGGCGATATATTTTGAATGTTTTCAAAATGGGACCATCGCTGCTCGCATCTTCTATTTGCGCTATCCGAATCGACCGCGATACCATCGCCGCGTGTTTATGCGTTTGGCTCAGCGCCTGTTAACAACGGGTAGCATCCATAGACCTGCCATGAATCGGAGAAATAGGCAAAATAACGAACAAAATGTTATTAATATCCTGGCATCTATAGAAATCAATCCCCAAATTAGTACTAGAGAAATTTCTCGAGACTTGGGTATTCCTCAAAGTACGGTTCATCGCATTATTCAAACCCAGAGGTATGTAACCTGCTAAATATCATATCACAGAGGTATACCTCTTTTTATAAAGTTTAATCTATTTTACAGTCAAATTAAAAACCCCCATGTTTTTTTTACATTTTTTGCTATTTTAGGCTACACCCCTACCATATCAACTTACACCAAGGCCTTACTCCTCCGGATTTCGACCGAAGGATAGATTTTTGCCACTGGCTATTAAACATGGTAGCAGAAAATCCTCAATTTCTGTCAAATGTGTTGTGGATTGACGAAGCCACTTTCGGTAGCGATGGGCAATTGAACTTACATAATACGCACTTCTGGGCCCGAAATAATCCGCGCTGGCTTGGAGAAGTCCAGCATCAAGGGAGATATAGTGTAAATGTTTGGTGTGGGATAATTGGAGGGCGGGTTGTTGGTCGGAGCATTAAATGGTCGAACATACCTACATTTCTTAGAAAATGTTCTTCCAATTTTAATGGAAGATATTCCGCTGGACGTCCGCCAAAATATGTTTTTCCAGCATGATGGTTGTCCCGCCCATTATGCCCTTGCTGTTCGCCAGTATGTAGATGCCACCTTCCCTGACCGTTGGATCAGAACAGGAAGCCTGTTCCCTTGGCCTCCAAGGCAAGTTTTTGTAATGGTATTTGCTGTAAAAATACTTAAGTATTTAACACAAGAATCTTTAGATGTTGCCTTTTGGAATGATTCTGTTTATATTTGCGCACATATTAAAACTTAATAAATATTTCTAGGTCTCCCGATTTAACCTGCCTTGATTTTTATCTCTGGGGAAGAATTAAGGGTATAGTTTTTGCAACAAGGCCAACTTCCCGCGAGGATATGATTGCAAGAATTAGGAATGCCATCTTGAACATCCCAAGAGCTGAAATTGAGAGAAAGAACTTTCAACACATCAGCGTCTTCAGATGAGCATCAAAAATAACGGAGGCCATTTTGAACACCTGGGTCGCCATTAGATCGATTTTTTTTATTTTATGGGCTTTATTAAAAAACGGTTCTTCTTAGAGCCACAGACCATTTTATAAAAAGAATTCAGTAAAGTAACTATATTATATCCACTAAAACCTTTGTAAATGGTTCCAAAATATATGGTCTAACATATTCGAATTTGGATATAGTATACCTATTTGGGTGTTTAGGCTTACTTTTTAAACTAAAGGTTAGAATAATTACGAGAGTGATATTAAAGTGACTTAATAAGTTCAAAATGCGTTTAGTCCCTTTGGAGCAACATGAATGTTCTGATGATATATATATTTTTAAAAAATACCTAAATGAATTCTATTTAGACTCACAATTGTCTCCTTAATATCTTATTCATTTTGTAGCTAAATTTTTAGTAATTTTAGGAAATTTACCGCGCGGTCCTTGGCCTTCAAACATCCATTATTCTCATTTTCCCAATATTTGAGGTTAGGAACGAGATTTTGAAAAACGGTTTGCACTGGCCTATTTGGATGTTATTTGGCTACTTTTTCATAAAGAAAAAGGCATATCATTCCATTTGATTTTTTTGATTTTTTTTTGGAATTTGGGTCATGGTGTCACAACTAGCCCCCTGGCGGAGAAGGATTCAACTAAATTAACTACATTTTTGTTGATTCTTATTGCCCAAGGAATGCTCTTTTCAACGATACCAAATTTGTTAAAATCGGTCAAACCGTTAGGAAGTTAAAGCAGGTTATTGCAAAAACAATTGAACACCCCCCACCATCTTTGTTTTTGAAATAACTGAAATTTTGTTTTTACGAAAATGATAGATAAACTGGTTCTCTTTACAAATGTGGAAACAATTTTTTTGTTTATTATGCGAAATTTATAGAAAATGCAATTTAAAAATTTAAGATGGCAGTTACGCTCTCTGGTGGTCATTTTTAGAACTTGAAAATATTTTCCTGCGATTCTTCATGGCCGATTTACCCAATAATTATTTTACACCAAAGTCATACGACGGACGGTTCCCGAGATATGGCCGAGGAACAGTCTTATTGGGTCACCCGGTACAAAATGTTTCACTTGGTACCATGAGGTATGCGTTGGCCTTGAGCCTGACGACGATGAAGAGTTTGAGTGCTGTTGACTTATTTTTTCATTTTTGTACTCTACAGTTTTTGCGCATAAGAATTTTTTTTTATGATTTTATATGTGAAATGAAATGTTGCTCAAGTTTCGCATTTTATTAGCCGTCTTCATTTAATGCATTAATACTTGTAATATTTGTTTATATTCCTGATTAGTTTAACCAATGTTTCTTAATTTTTGACCAGGCTAAATTATAGTCGTATGTCCCCCACATACGTACATACGTACCTACCAATAATTATGTTGATGAAAAAAAACCATTCCATAAAGTAGGTATTCAGATTCAATGAAAACAAAAATTTAAGGTGGGCCATATTTTCCTCGAGTAACGCAAGACAATACTGTTAACCTTCAAAAAAGTGTTTGCTATAAAATATGTACCTGAAATGATATTACCGATTTTGGCTTTATTTGTCACACTGTATAAGTATAAGTAAAATTATACATAAATCTCCATTGAATTCTCATTAACAAAATCTATACGAAAGAGGAGCCTCTATGTATTGTAAATATAGGCGTTCTAGTTTTCTGAATGTGCAAAATCTGAGAAAACCTTAACCTATTAGTCCGTACCGACCTTTACTTTAGTTAGGTATTATAGAAAACCCTCTATTTTGTCCCAAACCTGACTAAACAACTTTGAACAGAACCAATTAAACAAATGAAAAGTTTCAACGCAAAGTTGTATACCTAAGCGGCAATTAGGAAGCGTAATTTTGGGGATCGTTGTGCTATGTATATTACCCGTCACAGTTAATAAAAACAGAAGTTGCAATAATAGCGCAACGGGTATAATTTTTCCTACGCTGCTTACTACTCGAACCTGGTTAGGAACAGATAACAAGGAAAAGCTATGTAATCATTACATGTTTTGTACAAATTCTTTAGTTCATTGTGCATCATGTTTGAGAGTATTAACTGCAGTTGCAGAAAAACTTTGTTTACGCCAAGGAAAAATCAATGTCGCCAGTTTATGGCAAAAATATTACTAAAACTTTTGTTAAAACATTTTTTTATTAACCATACTTTTTACTCGCTCGTATAATAATGTGTTCAGCGAAAACACGCACAAAACCGGATGTCCTACAAATTCTAGGGTGGATTTTTTTTTGTTTCTTTTGGAGTCGACATCAACATTTTGATTATTAGTGTCTATTAACATTCTATTTTTTTGAATTTGTTAATATACCTACCTGCGAAATTTCTGAAAAATTAAAAACCTGTAACTTTGAAACAACTATATTTTGTATTAGTACCTACCGTTATCATAATCCTAACTTTTATTACTAAATGTCAAACTATTTCACGTATATACCCAAAATTCAGTACTTTTTACATGATATTTTAATTTATTGTTATTTTGTTCTCACTTTTCATCAAACATAAAAGACAAATTTTTAACGATATTTAGTAATAAAAACTAGGGGGTCTAATAAAGCTACCGATATAAAATACGATTGGTTTAACATTTCAATACATACAATCAATGTGGAGAACCCTCTATATTTCACTCTGTGTCGTCCTGTTATTAATTCCATTGTTTTCTTATAGAGATATCTAGGTAATTATTGTATTATAGGTTTTTCAGACAGTTGCGAGAATAAGAAGTGCGAGTTCTACTCAGTGTGCGAGACTGATGGTGCGAACGAAGGACACTGCATTTGCCCGCAGATTTGCACAGACCCTAAGGTAAGTGATTTTTTTAAGGATTACTTATGTATTTAGTTACTAAGGATAAAGTACAATAATGTATTCAAGCTTTTTTGTGAAAGTATTGGGGTGCGTATATTTATGTATTTATTAACACCAATACCCGCTATTTTAAATGCTTCTTCACGTCATATCGAAGAGTGATATCTGTAACGCAGATTTTTTTTAAATTTATTTACAGTCTTTCAATGTCTCATCATTGTTATTTATTTATTTCTCTTGTACCGGCTTTTTCTGTTGATGATCTTAAAAAAATGAGGACTTATTACACTAGCAGATTTTCAGATTATCAAGTAGTAGCTAGCAATTCTGACTGCAATAAGGTTAAGGTCTGTCACTCTTCGCGCGGCCGGGCACTCCTGTCAGATCAGTCAGACCAACGGCAAGAGATGCTTTAAATAAGAAATCATTACCCTTGGAAAATGCACGCACTTGCGGTATCAAATTAAAGCTGTTGACAAACTGCTGAACCAATATCCTAGTCTGTCGGCATAGAAATAGCCGGAAGTACTCGACAGATAGTCGTATAAAGTTTAGTCCCGAGACTGACTCTTGCTTGAAATAAGAAAAAATCATTTGACTTTTGGCAATATTGTGCCTCATTGCTATCGTCGTACTAAAGTGATTGAAAAAATTAATTAATAAATATTTAAATTTGAATAACCTTTGGCCAAATACGGCACGACAACGACAGATCGAGTGTTTTGTATACTCTCACTACTATCACTCAATAATATACAGGGTGATTCAGTTTTTTTCTGCGACACTTCAACAGGTGATAGAAAAGCAAAAAATAACCGCACTTTATTCTATAAACTATATCATTTTAAGGCCTGATAAAAAAGTTAGAGGGTGTTAAAGTTGTAAGAAATATGTGGAATTTATTGAATATTTACCAAACTAGTTGAGACAATTAAGTCATATTTGGTACACGTTATAACGGCATGGGTTAGCATAAAACCTGTTAATATCAAACACCTTGAACAACCAGTGGCGTAGAAGTGGGTAATTAGTATAATTGTTTTTAGAAAAAAATGAACCACCTTGTATAGCAATAAAATGTATTCAATTTCTTATGTAAATTTTAATTGTAAACAAAAACGTTCTTTTAGCATTTTTTCATATGTGTCATGTTTTCATAGCAAATTTGATTTTTTCTTATTATTTCGGGGTACTTCTGAAAAAATAACTTAAAACTTCCCTCCATAAGTAACACTCAAAGCAGAAAAAATGTGTTTCTTACTTTAAATACAGTAACTTTTCCCAATAAACTTACCCATTTAAGGTTTTACTTTTCAAGATACAGAGCGTAACATTAATTGTATCTTCCTTAAATGTATTAGACCCTGTATCTTCAAAAGTATAGCCTTAAATAGGTAAGTATATTGGACAAAGTTACTTTACTTCAAGTAGCAAACACATTATTTCCACTTTAAATGATACTTATGGAGCAAATTTTTTAGATAATTTTTCAGAAATACCCCGAAATAATACAAAGACCACATGTTTCTTAAAACTTTAACACCCTGTAACTTTTTAATAAGGTCCTAAAATGATATAGTTTATAAAAGAAAGTGCGGTTATTTTTTGGTTTTCTGTCATCTGTTGAAGTGTCGCAGAATAAAACTGAATCACCCGTATACTTGCCATACTGTTTTTTTTTTAATAGTAAGGGTTTGCGTCTAGGGCTCTAAAGTTATAAATGGTGATTTACTCATAAATACAATAATTTTAACTACGTCATTAGGGAGGTACATATATGCCGAAAACGCAAAAATATTTTTACTGCATGTTTAAATAAAGGGGCAATTTATCCCAAATCCCACGTAACGAGGCGCACCTGAACGCACGGGAATGAGGCGTTCTGGTGGAGCACATAGCGCTGGCCGCGATGTTGCCGTTAAGTTTTCATATTTTAAATATGAAAAATATGGAGTTTATGAATTTACCTGGTTACCTGGTTGATGTGAAAATAACAAGGTGTTACCACCACCACACCTTGGACTTTCCGCGTTCAGCATCTCACTGACACATAAGTATTCCTCGAGAATGTCATTACACTTTTCACAGCACAAGCTCTACCAATATAAGAGTACAAGAGGCAATTTTTTCCACCGCAATCACAAGCACGAGATGCACACAGTGTCAAATGTCAACAAACAGGGATTGGAAAATATTGAAACTGTTTACAAAATTCGGTAGACTGTGAAGATTTAATACAGAAGTTTTAAAAACAACGCGCCCGCAGATATTATTACTGTCAAACTTGTCACTTGTCAAGGAGCTTTCGCCGGTTTCTACGTGGCGCCATCTCTCCTAATAATTGTTATTAAGATCTCCGAATTTCGCAATTAAACCAATGACCTCTGTAGACCTCTGAGCCACTCTGTATGTTGGCACCACGTAGGTAATACAAAACTTCAGTTTTCTATTTTCTGTTTATTCGGGACCCTTTGTGAAATATTTTTGTTTTTTTACAAATATGGTTCGCTAGACAAATGCGGAAATAAAACCGCGCCACCTATCGGCAAGTAGCGAAACTAAGTCTTGGTCGAAAACTTCCGTTTCATTAAAGGAATGGTTTCTAGTAGACAAGGTTTCTACGAATACGAATAGAAGGCCAACTAGTATGCGACATAACCTTCAAACATCAAAACCAAAACACGGAGAGGGTGGACTGTGAAATATGGGAAACAAATATCCTGAAAAGCCCCAAGAAACCCAAACATATTTTCAAAGTATTTACAATGCGTGTAATGCATTAGTGAGGCGGACAGTGAGAAATGAAAGAAAAACTACAGTGCACTCTCCAGAAACTTGACAAGGACAAGGCCTACGACTTAACCGGTGTAACAGGGGAGGACCACCGACCACCCCCACAGCGACTTCTATTTCAATAATGGATTCCTCTCTACAACAAGAAAACATAACGAGAAAGAAAGTTGGTATTCTGAACGACCTAAGCAGAAAATACGATAATTTTAAACAACTAGACTAGATATGTTGGCGTTCTTATTTCAGAGGAAGCGGAATACCAACAGAACACAACTACCTTACGCTAAGAGCGTTTCGGTGGAGTAAAAAGAATTATCAGTGAACTAGTGAGCGGAAAAATTAGTGCGCCAAGTAAAAGTGAATGAAGTTCGTTCTACCAAGAAAAATATCGTTCTCAGTGGTGTCGAGGTCAAAACTAACCGTTAACATTTGTCCATAATATCCGCATGCAGAACATTCGCGTACAATAAGTACAAAATAATCTTGAAAAAAGTTGTTGCTTTTCATGTCATCCATAAAATGTTGGCACTTATTTCTGGGACAACATAATTCTTACGCTCACATTTCTTTACATTTATGAAAGTTTCGTACATCTGGCAACAATGCTAACGCGCATGACGGCAAGCGTCATCCGATGCCTCATACACGCTTGACGCAAGTCAGTGGCAAAGGTAAAGAGGGCCCCTCTTTACAGGTAAAAATGCGGTTTAGAAAAAAATTAATTCCCGCTTTAAAAAAAAAAAAAATTTAATCGCTATTTAACTTTCAGTGTATTTTTCCCTACCTACTGTTAAAATTAATATAGTTATGAATAAATCACCCTGTATACAGATTTCCGATTTGTCTCACCTCAAATAGTCACACAACCCACATTTGTTCCTGTTGTACAAGCACTTCGAGATAACGAATATTTTTCCGATCGCGGTAGACTAAGGCCCAATCGTATTCTTGTAAGTGTGCAAATTATTATTCTACTGGTAGAATGGTATTACAGCACAATGTAAGTATCAAAAGTTTTTAGAACTGGGGTCGTGCGGAAACTGCGTTGAAAAATAATAACGGTGATCTTTTTGTCAAGTCAAAAGTGTATCAGCTTTAATAATGTTGGTTTATCGCAGATGCTGATTATTTTGACATAGTAAGTAGGTATTCGACAACCTAATTCGTTCTCATCGTTTGTGTTTTTTTGTTATTACGTATGTTATTACTTGGTTAAACAAGAGTCTCGACTTATGCTCCAGTGGCGCGTAATAAGAACACATTAAAATTTTAAAACATTCATCTTGAAAACTAAGAGGTTTCCGAAAAAAATATTTGAAAAAAGTTGTTGCTTTTGATGTCATCCAGGTGATTAAAATTTTGGCACTTATTTCTGGGACAACATAATTCTCACCCTCACAATTCTCCAAACTAGGAGTTCCCCCGAAGCAACCGCGTGCTTGTGCGGGGGAGGGATGGAAGTTACTTTTATTTCGGCTTCACTGCGATTGGCGGCTAGGGCCGCGTCCCAATAGTGAAACTATCTTTCTGGGTACACTCTTTATACTCTATCCGCCAAACGCCGCTCGCATCATAGTTTCGGCGTAAAATATTGCCGCGGGATGTTCCAGAACAGCTTCCCCAGCTTCGGCGACAGCGGACGCTAAAGCAAAAAGAATTTCCCCGGATCAACCCATCCGGATGTGGGTCACGTCCGGAGGAATCGGCGGGCGGCGTTGATATTCGTTGCATAGCCCGACATTAAATACATTTGTTGTGCTGCAGCTGATCAACGGGTCCGTGTGCGGCACGGACGGAGCCGCTTACGGCAGCGAGTGCGAGCTGAGGAGAGCGGCCTGCCAGGCGAAGCTGCACGTCTACGTCGCCTACAAGGGCAATTGTGGTAAGTGGATACCTACTTTTGGAAAATGTACTATGTAGGTTTGGAAACCATACGAGCAGCTAGGGGTGCTGACAAGGGCTAATCCAATAAACATTTTTCGTTACCACCAGTGATACATTGTTATACAGTGTGTTCCAAAAACGAGTGTAAACAAGTGGCGCAGAGGTATAGCACCCCTCGGTAAATCCTAATCACCGCCATTAGGTATATTATCTTTTTTTTAGTTTAGGAGTTATGATTTTTTTTTAATTTTTCAGGGGTTTTTGGACCTTTAGCTTATTTTGGCTATAATCGTAGTAAATAAATGAGTTAAATGCCTAATTTTTACTACATTTTATTTAGCTTGCAGCGTATGTTTGTTTGTTTGTTTGTTCAGGTCAAATTTTGCAATACTAGAAAACGATTAAGTTAGTGACATCACATTAAATTAAAAAATTAAATTGTAGGTTATACCAAAGCAGGGTTGCCACTATTTTTATTAGAATAATCGGAAATTCCTTCACAAAAATGGTTTATTTGTTATTGTGAATTATAATTTTAGTGACCAATAACTGGCTGGTTGCCAACAACTTTAACCTATCTGTAAAATCTACATTTTTTTCTCACAGAATGAAAATTTGGGATAAAATTAATGTCAATGGAAGAAGTTGTTACATTTTTCCACTTCCGTGTTATTGTATTGTGGAATCGATTTAGTTACTTAGTTTCATTGTGATGAAGAACTCTTTTAATCAAATACTTATTCTACTGTCCAGGTTTGTGATTAAAACTAAGAAAAGCAAAAAAAAAATCAACTGACAAACCCAAAGATACTGTGACAGTAAAAAGAATCCATTGTGTGTAGCTTGCAATTTATAAATATTTTAATACACACATTATAATCTTAAAAGACATGATTTCTCATAAAAAATATGGCAAACCTAAAAAAAATAAAATAACAGAAAAAATTCCAATTGAAAAACAATACAGACATAATACAATAGCAAAAACTGTAGAATTAAATAACTATATATGCATCTTCTTATATGTGCACAATTTGCCATTTTTGCTTGCAGACCATCTCAAATGTTTGTGTCACATATCTGCGCAATTCTGATATAGCGAATTCATTATCCTGCAGTCAAATAAAGGCAACTTACATGACAAAGGGATGTTTAGCTAAACAATAAATACATGAAATAGCAGAAATTCTAAAATTGACTTTCAAAAAAAAAAAATTAATTATTGACGAAACCATAGATATCTGCACAAAAAAGTAATTAGCTTTAGTTTTTAGATATTATGATGTGAAGAGAATGAAATTAAAGACACATTTTTTAGATTAGTCAAGCTGCATAATTTCTTTAATAAAATTGTGAATTGCATGAGAGATTTAAATATTCCAATAAATAGTGTAATTGGTTTGCTGCGGATAATGCATCCGTTATGATGGTATGATGGGAAAACAAACAGAGGTGTTCAAGCTCGATTCATACAGATAGGTACTACGGAATATATTTGTACTAGGCTGCATATGACTCTCTGTTCATCTCTGTGCGTCTGCTCCCACTAGAAAGTTACAAAATGGTTTGGAGAATTTTCTCAGACACATTTACAATTATTGTTACTTTGCAAATAGTAACAAACGAATTGACAGGCTTGGAGAATTGAATAAACGTTGAAAAAACAGAACTTTTTTTTAGATTATTTAAAAGCCTCCTTGATTTAGCACTCGCATATTAAAATATCTGCCTAGTTTGTTCTTTTACATGAAAAAGTTATGAAAATGTTGTGTGCAAAATTCAATAATAAAATAAATAGAACCAATAGTGACGAATTAATTTGGAATAGCCTATGTAATCTGCACAAAAATTTCCTTAATAAAAATATCTATCCATCAATCCATCCGTCTGTCCTTCCGTCCGTCCATCCGTCCATCATATCAGTATTGTTGTTATTGCTAGTCAGTCTTTGGAAAAGTGCCTTTCTTTTTCTGTTCTATTTGGTTCTCCTCTTATAGTCTGTTTGGAAATGAAAGGATAGTTTATGTCTCATTATAAATGCCAGGCCCCGTATAGGGTGTGTATGAGAAATACTATAAATATCGATAGTTTAGAACAGAAGTAATGTAGTTTATGAGGGGACCCCAGTAAAATACCTCCAAATAATAACACACAATGGAAATTGAGACCGAGCAGGTCGAAATAGGGTTTCAGTTTCATTGAGAGCAATTATAAAAACGAATTTTTTTTACATTTAACAAATTTATTTGAACTTTCTAAATTATTTTACATCAAGCATTTAAACACTCTAATATATCTGCACATATCTACACGCTACATATTATGTATTATGAAAATAAGTATAGAAACCGGGATAAAAACTGCATAAATGACAAAAAATAATACATTTTACAAGTATCTATATAGAATGTAACAACTCTTCATTTTCAGAATAATCACTACTACTCGTGGAACTGTTATCCCTTACAGAAATTATTAGAGGCTCGACAGTACTGCTCTATGACTACATCATTTTCCCATATTTTTTTCCTATTCCTTAATAACGTGTTCTACACATTTATGCCAATTTTCTGCAGTCAACTGTTTTACCCCTTCTTCGAAAAGCTCCCGTTCATTTTTCATTCTGAATATCGTGTTTCTTCTCGCTACAAAACCTTTAACTTGGGCCATATTAGTCCTATCGGATTCAATTCGCAATGACAAGGCGGTAGTCGAAGCACTACGATATCTCTCTTTTCTGCGATGTCTTCAACGACATAATTTGTAATGTTTCCCTTGTTCAAATTAGCTGTAGCCAGTAGTTCACTTTTAACCATATCTTGCGTATAGTAGTATAGTCTAAGTCGTGATCTGAAAGCCACCGCACAATTTCGGCCTTTTTATAAATAGAAAAGATGTATTTATTATAGGATAAGTGATTTGCAATAATTGCTCTCATTGCAATTATTGCAATAATTATTTCTGTTTGGGTCTTTGCCTGCCCTTCTTTTATATGCACAACACCCTTGGTACCCTACCCTACTGAAAAGCTTCGATTTATATGCATTAAATTACCATAAAAACGGCCACACTTTTTTCTCTCAATTAATTATCCCCAATCTTTTACATTTTGGGAGATGCCAACTGTTATAATTTATAATAATGGTATAAAAAAGCAACACGCTGTATACTGGTATTATACCTCCTGTTACGTCCAAAATACCTACACCATTTTCAAAATTTTTCGTTTGTAATAAATATATCATAAAGTATTACACAGCTCACCCGAATATTAATTTGTAGCAAAAGGGCACGCCAGTGAAATGGTCAAATTTGCCTTCTCATTCGTACTTTATGGCCTCCTTTCATTTCCAAACAGACTATAGTTCCAAAAATCCCGTTTCAATCGGTTATTTCGTGCCTCGTATCTCTGCCTAAGTATAGATACATTTCAAGAAAAAATAGAAATAAATATCTCCCACATTCTCGTCTGCACAAAAATGTGTTCGTTTTGTGTTAATTTTTAAAGTGTTTCCTATTATTTGTTACACCAATGCACCGATGTCCTTATATTAGTCATTATTTTGTGAAGCAAGATCTAACATAGAGTTGTTTTAATCCTCCTAGCTAACGTATGGTGTAATCCTGAAATGTGTAACAACAGTTTCGACCCGGCTATCAAAACCGGTTATATGACTGGATTATTGACACAAAGGAATAAAACACAGTTTACATTATTTACGAGTTGTGTTTATATACAAAAATGATAATTGTTTAACAATAAATTAAGTTTGCAACTGAAAATGTGACGAAAATTTAGTTTAATGAAAATAAACTTCAAGGTTAAGTTCGAATAAACCTTGAAGTGAATAGGTAACAAACGAGGTCCAAATCAATTTGACACGTGAAGTCCAATAAGCTCCAAGAATCAGAAAGTTCTGTTCGTATGATCTTGAAAATGGAACACGTTTGATTCGATACAGCCTCGGATCACGTCACAAGTGAATCTGCCACCAAGTTTGACAGTCTGACAGCTGTGTAGGTAACATATGATGTTGACAGATCAGGATTTCAGCGTTTTTCCGAGTCAGCTGCGACTGTTTGGACTTGTGGTCAGTGGATCGCAACGTGCTATAACGTATCGCACTTGGTAGGTAGGTGTTGAACTTAAAAAATAAGTCAGGTGAATTAGACACACCCTCCACGTGTACAACCGTGACGTGACGACTGTTTGTTACTATAAACAATTGAAAGAACAATAACAAAGTTTAATAGTTTGTAATAATTAACTTATGTTAAAAAAATACCAAAATTTTGTACTAATTAAATCCACAAACTTAATTAACCCATAATTATACTAATTACTTATTAACTTATATTATATGAACTACAAAAACTAACTTATTGATTAGTTGCCAGTCAAAGAAAAATATGAGGTGACGATACCCTCAAAATGACTGAAATTTACAAAAAATATAGGTAATCAGCTGTAAAAGAGAAGCTGCTCCACTTGGCCTTATGCTAAAAAGATTTAATAACGATCCAAGATATTAAGAAAATGATAACCACAAAAAATACCAGTCTCTGTCAGGTGTGATACCTATGTGTGCCTTTGCATCATGTAATTTACCGCCCAAGACACAACGTTACACAAAAAACTTTCAAGCTATAGTGGAGAGGATAAAGGCAGCTACAATTATTTCTTGATGTATAGGTCCAAATACAACTGTGAAATTTATTCAAAGTCAAGAAATAGTGTGCAAAAAAGGAAGCAACAGGTGAGTTTTCGCTAAATTCGTAATTAACCAGATATTATCAAGATAATTTAAAAAACTCACCTGTTCCTTCGCTTAAATCTAATCTAGACCAAGTCTCTGCTCCGAAAACGACTGAAAAACGCCATTGCCGCAAACACGTGTGACCCTTGACCCTCAACAATGACTGTCCAGCTTCGCGTCTTCGAAATTGAATGCTCCCAAAAAGCCAGTGATTTACATGAAACACAAAAAATATCCTATTAATTGGTGAAACTGAAATAAGTTACACAACATATGCACACAAGATTATCAAAAGATAGTATCAAGCCGAAAGTAAAGAAGATAAAAATGTTAAGAAAGAACGGCATGTGACACTTACACCTGACAAGCACTGAGCTGCTAGTTCGAGAAAAAACCAAAATGAACTGGCCTTCCCAGTGCTGGTGGGGTGGGGTGATATTTATAAGCTTAATTTCATAAAACACCCAAGTTAGGTCCGTGATCTTAAGATGCCAGAACTCAAGGAACTCGAACTGTTCGAGTGCAAAAAAGAGTAGCACTTAAAAAAAACCCGTAGAGTGCACTGCGAACAGACCACTTGAACTCAAGCACTGACTCCCGTAGATCCATGACTGAACCAAATAGAACTAACTACTCTAAGCGCGTAAGTGAGTCCTGCCGAACCGGTAATTACCATGGATTAGAGATGGTGATCGTATTCACTATGTTACAATAAAAATCAATATGAAAACCGAGTTGATGGCACCGAATTTGTGAGTATTTTAAAATTTAGCGTTTAATCAACAAATAAACATTGTTAAGAAATTCATAGGATGATAGTAATTAATTTAAACGTGGTAATGGAATTTTAACACAAAAATTCCTTTACAAATGTAACAAACCAACAAAGTAAGCAACATTAACATAGTATAATTATTGCAGTAGTCGCCCTCTCTCCCGTGTGTTCACTCCTTTCGGTTTGGCTTGCTCTTAGCTCACAGCAAAGATATACAGGGTGTTTCATTAATATGGTAAAAAAATTTAACCGGGAGTAGAGGCGACCAAAATATGACGATTGAGCGCAACATCGCTTATACAAATGTTGATGGTTAAAAAGATACAGGGTGTTCAAAGTTAAAATTTTATTTACAAATTTCTTAATAACTTCGACAGTTTTTTTACCTTATTAATGAAACACCCTGTATATACAACCATATATCTTTGCTCGCAGCTTTGTATTGATTCCCTTATCGTTGAATTTTGTATTGATTGTTTGTTATGCAAGCCTTAGCAACTAAATTCCACGTTCGTTATAAAAATTTGCCTTGTTACGCAAACTAATAATGCAGTTTTTAATTAATTGTGTCGATCTAATCTGGAAGTGCGAACCTACCTATAAATGTGCCGACCTCGAGGCTGACCTCTCGCCACTTTAATATAAATACCAGAAGCCTTTTGCACGTCAATCTATAAACCAGGCGTCTGAATATGACCATAAATAATCCCTGTCCTTTTAAAAAGGCAATATTGACCTGACCGCACCGTATGGCATGAAAAAAATCCCCTAGTCAGCTGTCTCGCACGACCCCAAGGCAGCCCCCAGTCCCAGATCCCTGGGAGCCATACGTCGTCATTTCGTGCTAAGGAAACTCCGGTAAGCTTCTGTTTCAGGGAGGGGCTATTAATTAATCGTTCTAGAGGTTTGTTAGACTTGGGATTAACGTCAGTCTTCCCTAAACTAGCATTCGCTTTTTGGGTCCCTCCTAGTATTAGGTACACTCGACGCGACTGAGAATTTAAAATTAAACTTCCTCGCTGACGCCTCCTCCAGCACTGTCTAATGAACTTGGGTGACATTTTCGCAGTTTGCGCCAATTTAGGGTTTAGCATAGTTATTCGTATATTATGTGAAAGGATTTTTATCCTTGCTATTATTAGCTATGCGGTAAATTAAACCTAAGATTTTGAATTATTCGTATTAGGCTTTAATTAGGTTATTTGGTGAATTTATTATTAGCATTTGCGGACACCAGTTAGTGAGAAGTTTACTTCAATGAAATGAAAACATAATCGCCACTGTACCTTCCAACATGTGAAAATCAAGGGGCATACAGGGGTCCCAGAATGACTCCGACAACGATTAGCAGGTGATAGAAAAGCGATTTTAACATTTTTTCCTATAAACATGGGTCACGAAATGTTAAAGGTTTTTGAATGATTTTTTACCAGTGGCAGCTGGTGCCTGTTTCACAAGGGTATGCAGATTTTCTAATAAAGTAGGAAGCAGATACTTGGTCAAAAAATATCATAATTTCTACATATTCTACACTTTTGTTCCCTTACACACTTTAAATATTTTTGTTTTTCAGAAGAAAGCCAAACTGTCTAGGTGGCAGCTCAGATGTTTGTAATTACACCAATTACACAAAAATGTTCTAATAATAAAAGGAAATAGCTAGTTGCAAGGAATTTATTTGTCCGGCATAACCACCGAGAAGATGTAGAGATTCCGCGGATTTATTTCACTACTAAAAATATAAATCGATGTAGAAATGTAGAATAAAGTAGAGTTTACTGAATTTTGTCAGCATGGGAAGGAAATAATGTCGAAAAAAATATAGTTGAAAATTAGGGAATAGAACATAAAAATATGAATATACTTCCAAGATAAAAAATTGGGATAGATGAGAAATGTTTTACTTAAATCTGGTTAGGGTAAGTGCCCCTGAATTTACAAGAAACAATTATCGTCCTATTATTACGATAATTATTGGTAAGGATGGATTTTTGTACTTGTAAATATAAATTAACAAGAATTTTTCTGTAGCATAATACGGCCCCAGTAGGAGTCCCGGCAGTTTTATAATCTTCGTTGAATTCTTAAAAGTAATTATTCCGTGACCTGTAAAAGTACTTTTTTTATTAATTACCTACCGTCTCGCAGTAGTTCATGGAACTAACTTTTTTTGTTTTATTGTCATAATTTTACATTAAGTCGTTCGGGTTCTTTCCCCTCGACCTTCTCATATTGTAAAAAATAATAATACACATTTAGCAAAGCGTCAGATATGCATTTATTGATATCTGTACTCCCAAAGATGCACTCTCCGTGTCCAACACCGTCCATTTCAATCGAATTTTTTTATATTATAGGTTCTTCTTTTCATTTAATCTTTAATGATCTTTTATCTCGCATCTGCGCTCAATGTTAGATGTTAGATCCATTAAGTTTCACTGTTCTTAAAGTTTAAGTAAAAAATTGATTTAATTGTCTAAAAAATTTGAAAGTGAGGCCCACGAAAATATACGCTATGTGGATAGAAGTTTCATTACCATTGAACTCATGAAATATAAAGGAAATCTCCAGATTGACCGTACAACAAAAACTCCCTTTTGGAAACCGTTTCCAAAGATTAACGAACATTAAATATTACAATGTGCTGACGTGATGTCTACGATTTCTACAGTCACCACAGCTTGCAGTGTTGGTGCTTGCTGCTGGCTAGCTATTATGTCAGGGTCAGCGGCCAGAAACAGCCAGTAGAACAGTCGTGACGTCAGTGGACTAGACTATAAGAGATGAAGCGAAAAGGAATTTAAAATTGCAACGCCAAATATATTTAACTATAAATCACCCATAAACAGCTACTCTCTCCGATGTATTGGTTAAAAAAATGAAAGTATACATCTAAGTCACCTATAAATATTAATAATCTCAAGATAAGCTCAGCTGCCTTCAGCGCTTCTCGATCATGCTGTGTCTTGTTCCAAAAAGGTGTAAATTTTCAAAATTGTGTGTTTAACCCCGAACGCCAAGATGGCTAACCGAGTTCCAAAACTGCAAAAATGCCCAAGGTCCTCCAAGCCGATAATTCTCTTGAAACTCAAAAGATAAACCTTTATACGGGTACGCTAAGTTAAACCTCACGAGATAAGCACACAATATCTACTAAAGTAAATATCGGGAAGCCGATGAAAGACCTGGCGGAAATTACACGGAAAAACTTGCAAGCGCCGAAACGCTTTTATACAACTACACACAGTTGTATCAAAACTCAACCAATAAAAATTGAGTACCGTAAACCGGGGGAACTTCGACATCCGGGTAAACTTCGACACCTACTATAATTTTGCTATAATTTTGCCCTTTTTGTGTGTGTTTTTTATTTTGTATTATTTTTTTCAGTTGATTCACGGTTTCTCTTCTTTTTCAGATTGATCTAGGTAGATAGGTACCTACCTATAGTAAGATGCCGCGCACATATGTAAAGAAGGTGGGGGGTAGGCGTTATCAAAATTATGCTCCAGAAAAGATGGCCAAAGCTGTGGAAGCTGTGAAGCAGGGGATGTCCCAGTTGGCTGCAAGCAAAAAATTCAAGGTCCCGAGGACAACTTTGTTGGAAAAAATGCACCAGAAACATCCCTTAAAGCCAGGTCGTCCTACTGTGCTGACCCAAGAGGAAGAAGCGTTGATAGCAAAATCTCTCCGGACAGTGAGCGACTGGGGTTTCCCGTTGACGCAAGCAGATGTTCGCCAGGTTATTTCAAAATTTGTGACTAAACAGGGTAGAGAGGTTCCAATATGGAAGAATAATCAACCTGGAGAAGACTTTGTACATTGCTTTGCAGCAAGGAACAACTTAAGCACTCGCTTAGCAACCAATATTAAACGCCAGCGCGCTGCGGTTGGTGCACCACAAATAACCGAATTTTTTAATAACATTAAAGATCAATTACAAAACGCTCTACCGCAAAATGTCTACAATTATGATGAGACCAACTTCACAGATAATCCCGGGGCCAAGAAAGTTTTAGTTCCCAGGGGAACTAAGCGAATAGAAAGGGTTCAGGAACACTCGAGAACTTCGATAAGTGTGATGATTTGCGGCACAGCAAAAGGTGACTTGCTACCACCGATGGTTGTCTATAAGGCGCAACATCTTTACGAAAACTGGACGATTGGGGGGCCTAAAGGGACAGTGTATGACTCAACATTAAGCGGCTGGTTTGATATGGTGACCTTCGAAAAATGGTTTTTTGAAATATTGCTTCCTTACACCAAACAAAATAACACCCCAGAGGAATTGAAAATTGTAATAGGGGATAACCTCGCCTCGCACTTTTCACCTCGCGTTGTGGAAGCTGCTATAGAGAACAACATCTACATTACTCCTCTCCCGGCAAATTCTACACACTTAATGCAACCGCTGGATGTCAGTTTTTTTGCTCCGATGAAAAGAAAGTGGAGGGAGGTTTTAGATGGCTGGAGAAAGGAATCGCGTCGAAAAGGGTCCATCCCGAAGGAGCAGTTCCCATCGCTGTTAAACCGGTTATGGGTACACATAAAAGACAATGCAGCGAAGAACCTGAAGTCCGGATTTCGGACAACAGGCATAAGCCCTTTTAACCCTGAAACCGTTTTGGCAAAGCTTCCATCGACACAGTCAAATTCGGAAAGGTCTTTGGATGAAAGTCTACTGGAGTTTCTGAAGGAATCTCGTGGTAACAAAGATGATACTGCAGTTCTTAAAAGGGGAAAGAAAGTTTCCACAAGACCAGGTGAACAAATGAAAATGAAACCGGCTACGATGGCCCCCAAATCTGCAGTTGCCCAAAAGCTTGATGTTTTACCAGGTGAAGCAGCTACTGAGTTCCCCAATTCTTCAGACACCGAAGAACATGATGTTTTACCACCAAAGTTGCCTAAAAAGACTGTTGCCAAACCCAATTCAAAGAAGAAAAAATCAATGACAACCTGCTTTAACCCTGACGTAAACACCGCGGAGCCAGTACCCTCAACGTCACGTGGTCTAACAGGCAAAAATATTGGTAGCAATACTGGCAGCAATAATGCTGACTCTTACTGCTCACTATGCAATTGCAGTTATAATAATTACACTGGAAAAAATGATTGGATATGTTGCGTCTCCTGCTTAAAGTGGGTCTGTGGCAGTTGTAATCTTGGTTCGAATGACCCCCAATATGAATGTCGTTCCTGTGCCTCGTGCTCAATTTGCTTGATAGATTTTTGTGAGTACTCTAATCGAAAGGCTTGGATTAAGTGCGTAACATGCAACAAATGGGTTTGTGGAAATTGTAATAATGGTTCAAAACGAGCGAATTACGAATGTCCTGTTTGCGATGATGATGACTAAAGCCTTTCTAATAATTAGTATTATTATGTTTTACTTTGTTTACGTTTTTAATCTTTTTGAGAATCTTCCTTTTTTTATTTTTTAAAGAATGTGATTTGTTTTTTAAACCAAATGTGCCTCGAAACCAAAGGTTTTTATTTTAATATTATGTTTAATATGTTCAATATTATGTGTTACTTTGTTTACTTACGTTGTTTACTTTGTTTGTTTACTTTTGTTGAGAATGTTCCTTTTAGTTTTATTTTTTAAAGAATGTGATTTGTTTTTTACCAAATTTGTCTTGAAACCAAAGGTTTTTATTTTTATAAAATCGTTTTATAACATTATGGTCTTTTATTACCTAGGCTTAGCTAATACTTTTAAACTTTAAAATATGACGAAACTATGTAAAATTAATCTGATTTTATTTTTTTTGGTGTCGAAGTTACCCAGGAGCTTCTCTAGTTCGACAATTCGCTAAAATACATAAGGTGTCGAAGTTACCCCATATACGGGGTAACTTCGACACAAAAAAGAGACCAAAAAAAAAGGAGAAGGGGTGGGGGACAAAATTAATTTTTTCATGGTTGAAAGCCAAGACATCAAGTGTTACAATGGCATAAGAGTCAACGGTTTTTAGTTGACACATTTTAGTGGGCGAGGCTAAATATGTCAAAAACCTGTCGAAGTTCCCCCGGTTTACGGTATTCATTGACGTCACTTCATTTGGCAGAATCACAAAACAATCAAAATTCTTCTGCGGATAGAATAAACAGGTTTTAGCATTAGGGAATACATCTAAGTTAATTTTGTTCCTAAGCGATCCACGAATATATATGCGCAAATAATCCGGGATTATTGCGCATTTGAACGACAGCATTTGCAATTCGCGCACGTAATTCTTACTTTCACCTTCAGTTTTGTACACGAGGATTTCACGTACCCCCAAACACAAAAGTCCATTGGATGCAAGTCCGGGGATCGCGCTGGCCATGGCACATGCCCTCCGCCGTGCAAAATGTGCTGGAGCCCCATCGTGCATAAACATGTCGCGGAGAATGTCAAGTGACAGTTTTTCAAATAGGGTATTTCTCAGAAAGTCCAAATATCGAACCCTGTTTAAGTGGCAGTAATTACGGCCCAATCAGACGGTCTCCATACACACCAGCCCAGACAGTTAACTACCCATCGGCGTGGGAAATTAAAGCGACGAACTGCGTGCGGGTTTTCGTCGGACCAAATGTGACTATTGTGGCTGATAAAAAACAAAGGATGTATGAATAATTTTGTACTTATCAACATGATTTTTTTAGATTTATTGTTTTTAATTCTTGGAAAATTTATAGTTTTCGTCGGACCAAATGTGACTATTGTAGCTGATAAAAAACAAAGGATGTATGAATAATTTTGTACTTATCAACATGATTTTTTAGATTTATTGTTTTTAATTCTTGGAAAATTTATAGTTTTCATATTTTGAGTTTGAATCGACGTTAGAATACTTTTCACATGGCCATTAAAACATAACCAGAAGTCGTATTAGTAAAAAAGAGTACAAAATATAAGTTGATATAATTAAAACTTTCAATAATTCTTATTAGGTATAAGTAAGTACCTACCTGTGAAATGTCTTTTTTATTAATTGAACACCCAAATTCTGCAAAAGTGTTTTAATTTGAGTTTTGAGTACCGTCTCCTCTATTCCCCTTTTTTCTTTCAATCAGATTTCCTGTCTTATATTATATTCCTTTTTTAGACTTCTCTAACTTTCAATCATGTATGCAATTTTTTGGTTTCATTTTTTTTTACTGTACCTAGTTTGTATCGGTACCTAGTTGTTTTTTTTTTTTCGTATTTAGGTATACTAAAATGTTAAATGTAATAAAGATCATACTTACTCACCCACTAATAATTCTGGAAAGTCATTAATGGTCCTAGGTCCTACCAACTTTTGCATTTTTTAAATTATTTAATTTTTCGTTAAATAAAATTTCTACGTAAATAACTTTGAGGCTGTTTGATGTGAATGATTTTGTAAGGATTCAACTCACTTTGATACTTTAGTATGTTGAATTTAAATTATTTTTGCAATTTATAATCTTTGAAAATAATAAAATTTGTTACTTTCAAACTTAGCTGTTGTTGTCCATAGGACATTATACAGAAAGTTGGGATCTGTCTCAATTTGGCCATGCAACATGGAAAAGTCCCTTCTGGCTGGAAAGTCATCTGGTTCTAAAGCTTGCACTTTTTGAAGATGGTAAGGGTGCAGGTGGTTTTCTTTAAGAGTTCGCCATACCTTGCTCTGCGATATTCTTAGGCGTAGGCGTCTATCAATGGATCGAGTACTAATGTCAGGTTCATCTTCGACCATGTTTAAAATATTTTCGACAACATTTAAGTTGTCTCGACGTCCTCCACAGACGGACTGCAGAAGATCCCGTGTCACGAAGGCTATGAGCAATTCTGACAAAAGTTGCAAGACTTGGCATATTTGTTACCATGTCTAGCAGTCAGCATTTGAGTAGACCATTTTGCACGCGCGCAAATATTTCAAACACAATGCACAAGCTTCGAAAAATCCCAGAAACACTTTTTACTTAATTATTTTAAAGCACAGCTGGGACGGAACACACATATCTTATTAGAGCCATGCGCTCTTCGGTTGGTGTCATCGCCATCTATGGTCCTGATGTCATAAGAATTTGCTCCCTCTATCGTATAAGGAATCTGTAACCTTTCTAGCGTGTAAAGGCGCGTATTCACCAAAAAAGCGAGCAAGAGCGAACACGAGCGAGCATTTGTTTTTGTTTGTGTATGTTTGCTCGCGTTCGCTCGACAATTTAAACATCTCGTCTATACCAGAGCGAATATATTCAGGTTCGCAGTTGATCCATCTATTTTCTGCGAGCGTATTCAATATGGCCGACCATGAGAAATTATTGTTATTATAGCCAGTGCTGCTTTCGTTGTATTGAGTTTATTGAAAAAGAAAAAGAAGAAAAAACAATTTTGGCAAGCAATATTCAAAAACAGACGTATTTATAGTGGCAGCCGAATTCGGTACGCGTCTATCAGTTGCAACACACTATCATTAGACCATTCCATTTTGACTACGGGCCACTAAACTACTTACAAATAACCCAATAATAATTAATTTAAAATATAAATATTACAATATAGTTATTAAAACTGGGCCGACGAAGAAGGATGCACGAGCAGAGTGGAATCCCGTCCACACCGAACAAGCACGAACAAGTATTTTCTTTCCTTCCTCTCGATCTTTTTTGAACGCGAACAAACAAACTTTTGCTCGCTCGCAAGCCCGTACTCACCAGATGATTATTGAAGCAGAATGCTCGCTCGCTCGTGTTCGCTCTTGCTCGCTTTTTTGGTGAATACGCGCCTTAAGAAAGCGATACAGTGCACTGCTGCTGCTTTTATCACTAAGTGGCGCTACGTTAATAGTCCATGTATTATAGTTTTTCTTGAGTTTTAATTCACAAAAAACATATAAATTAACAAACTGATACATTCTAACGTTATAGCTTTGGATTAGTTATACATTTTCAAAAACAACTAAATAATAAGGTGTGAATTAAAAACTAAACTTTGACATTTCGGACCTGCTTTGTTAGAAAAGAATTTGAGCTATATATTTATTTTTCTGATATTACGTAGGGCTTGACAGGAGCCAAAAACATATTTTTGATTTTACTAAAGTATCCTTTCTGTAAACTATATCTAAAATTTTAATTAGGAGTATACAGGTGCCCCAGTTGTAAACCACAACTTTCAAATAAACGATGGAAAATTTGGTGTTGAAAAAAGGTTCATATAAATATGGGTCCGGAAATGCTAAGTAAAAAATACAGGGTGGTAAAGTTAATTTTTTAAAACGGTTTTTAATAATATCCCTAAAAAGACAACTTACATTTTGGTACACAGTATGCGGGTATAAAATGCAATAAACCACTGGCGCACAGGAAGGTAGGATACGCCTCTTTTTCAAAAAAAAATTCGACGCTCTTGACTTTTTTGATACACCTACATCATTTTTGAATTACCCCATTTATCTCTACATAAAAACGTCTCCTGGCAAATTGGCCTAAAATTCCTGGATTTTGGGCAGACAAAGCAAATTCGAGTTGCTGCTCAGAAAAAGTGATAACTTCGGAAATGGATTCAACTCTGTATTTAGGACGTTACATTTTGGTGCCTACGTGTATAAGCACGTTTTTGCTCTTTTGATCTAAACAACTGAATTTCAGTCAACGCCTGAAAATAAATCTAATGATAACGACATTACTAATTAACTCCGATTCCAGATTTGTGCCAAGGCATCGAATGCAAGTACGGTGCTCGATGCGAAGCTGGTGAATGCGTTTGCCCAGAAAGCTGCGCGGATGCTGGCGACGAATCCGTTTGCGCATCCAACATGATGACATACCCAAACGAGTGTGAACTTCAACGTGCCCAGTGCGATCAGCCAGCTGGAGCAACGCCGCTGGCTGTTGTCTTCTTTGGAGACTGCAGGGAGAAGTTTCCGGTGGCTGGCGCGTTTACAAGTGAGTACGGGGTTTTAGAGGAGTTTACATAGTCCAAAGTACGAAAGAAAACGTTTCTAAGGAATGCGGGCAGCGTTGCGAGATTTCCTATACGAGTAGTCGTTATTTATTGGCGAATACAAGTTTTATCATATTGAAGCCGAATTTCTGAACTGTTATACCGAAAAAATAAAGCTCGCATCACGGGACCACTTACCCATTTTTGTTTATCATTTATTTTTAACGTGGTGTGACAAAACACCTATTATATTTTTTTCAACATCGTCGCGTCTACCATCGCCTTTGAAATACGGCAACACAGCACTTATACCAAGCAGTCGGCTGACAAAAGCAGTTAGCCAACGCGTTTTGTGCCTGTTTCTATAGTAGATACGTAAAGTTAACTGCGTATTTGGTCTACCACACAGACCTCATTTTTTAGGCCGCTGGCAAGTTTTTTCCGCCGGCACAGAGAGCTCAGTGGCGTTTCGTATGTTCCGGAGTTAACGTGTGCAAAATGAGTTATTAACAGGGAAGAACGTTGCATTCTCAAGCACGAGAAATAATTGCCAATGTTATAAGGGTTTGCCTTCCTCCATAGTCTAAGGCATCACCGTTAAGAATAATATTAACAATAAATTAAATAACAATTGTATGAAAATTAAGTCAGTGAGTTACACAAAATTGAGCTACGCCCCTGAACTGTGACTAATTCTATAATATTTGCGAGTTCTTCCCCCTTACGTCGCACGCATTCTGCCGTAAGGAGGACTATACTTAAAAGTACATAAGGTCAAGAAGACTATATTCAGGAGCTCCGACTTCGAGTATGCAAGATGGATAGGAAAAGCGTCGCATGAAATCACTAACGTTCTATGCATACTATTGCGCATAACCCAAGATGTGCGTAACCAATTCCATACGTCGAATATTCTTTCTCATTCTCTTTCCACCACCAAAAATTACAGGGAGTCGGAGCTCCTGGATAGTCTACTTGGGTGAAGTCTTAAGTGACCCTTCTATTTTCTGGTCTAAGTCTTGTGTTAATGTCTCCCACAAATTTCATGATCATCGCCGTACAAATCGCCGTGGGATTATCGGCCTAATCATTATTTTAAGACCCAAAGTCGACTAAAAGTACCCAAATAATTAGTAGCAGTTTCGAGTTGATATCACAATTGCAAATCTCCAGAAACTTTATAAATTAAGCGTAAACTGCCATTACACTCTAGAGATAGCGGCTTACTTTAAACGGTAATTGGTATTACCACAGTATACATAGTAGCCACACTCTCTAAAATATTTACAGGCTTCCACGGCTTGTTCTCAGTTTGCAGACGCCTTAGTTGTAATCGATTGTTTCTCACTTTTTGAGATCTTGTAGTGACCCGATTACTACTATCGATGGCTGAAAAATTCAAATATTTACTGCAGCTTCTGAATACTAATAGTTTTGAATTTCCTACATCTCAATTGTTCTTCACATCTCTCAAGAATTTCGCCTGAGGCACATTTTATAGACTAAATCTATATACTTATAAATTTCCTCATATTCAATAATATTTTATTTATTTAGGCAACGAAGACAAAATAATAGTAATTGCCCCCCTCCCCCGCACAAGCATGTAGTTGCTTCTGGGGTATTCCTAGTTTGGAGTATTGTGAGGATGAGAATTGTTATTATTATTATTAAATTGTGTGGGAAAGCGTCCATTATAGGTAGTTAATTCAAATTGCTTTAGAGCAGAAATAATAGTCTATATCACCTATAAATCCAATTTATTTGTTCTTGATAAGGTTACCGGTTACCGATAAGGTTATTATTATTATTGTTAAGGGGATTTATTTTATTTGTTTACTATGTAAATAGCTTTTTAATATAACATTTTACATTTTTACAGCACCTATTACTTACGTCCTCCTAAATATTTTCTTGCACAACGTAAAATCGTTGAGTGAGGGATCGGTGTCCTCAAAAACGTAAACAAGTTGAAAAAATCCGTGGTCGCTAGGCGGCTGGAGCGAGTGGGAGCAACGAGGGGCTCCAGGGTAATCACACGCAAACCGCGCTCGCAATTTTATACGGGCGTTGCGCCTCTTATTATTCCTCACTCAATGCCTCACTCAATGGTAAAATATATAAATGGCTATGTAGCTTAAATCTATTAACAAATAGCTTCTTGTTCTCAGTTTGCAGACGCCTTAGTTGTAATCGATTGTTTCTCACTTTTTGGGATCTTGTAGTGACCCGATTACTACTATCGATGGCTGAAAAATTCAAATATTTACTGCAGCTTCTGAATACTAATATTTTTGAATTTCCTACATCTCGATTGTTCTTCACATCTCTCAAGAATTTCGCCTGAGGCACATTTTATAGCCTAAATCTATATACTTATAAATTTCCTCATATTCAATAATATTTTATTTATTTAGGCAACGAAGACAAAATAATAGTAATTGCCCCCCTCCCCCGCACAAGCATGTAGTTGCTTCTGGGGTATTCCTAGTTTGGAGTATTGTGAGGATGAGAATTGTTATTATTATTATTAAATTGTGTGGGAAAGCGTCCATTATAGGTAGTTAATTCAAATTGCTTTAGAGCAGAAATAATAGTCTATATCACCTATAAATCCAATTTATTTGTTCTTGATAAGGTTACCGGTTACCGATAAGGTTATTATTATTATTGTTAAGGGGATTTATTTTATTTGTTTACTATGTAAATAGCTTTTTAATATAACATTTTACATTTTTACAGCACCTATTACTTACGTCCTCTTAATATTTTGTTGCACAACGTAAAATCGTTGAGTGAGGGATCGGTGTCCTCAAAAACGTAAACAAGTTGAAAAAATCCGTGGTCGCTAGGCGGCTGGAGCGAGTGGGAGCAACGAGGGGCTCCAGGGTAATCACACGCAAACCGCGCTCGCAATTTTATACGGGCGTTGCGCCTCTTATTATTCCTCACTCAATGCCTCACTCAATGGTAAAATATATAAATGGCTATGTAGCTTAAATCTATTAACAAATAGCTTCTTGTTCTCAGTTTGCAGACGCCTTAGTTGTAATCGATTGTTTCTCACTTTTTGGGATCTTGTAGTGACCCGATTACTACTATCGATGGCTGAAAAATTCAAATATTTACTGCAGCTTCTGAATACTAATAGTTTTGAATTTCCTACATCTTAATTGTTCTTCACATCTCTCAAGAATTTCGCCTGAGGCACATTTTATAGCCTAAATCTATATACTTATAAATTTCCTCATATTCAATAATATTTTATTTATTTAGGCAACGAAGACAAAATAATAGTAATTGCCCCCCTCCCCCGCACAAGCATGTAGTTGCTTCTGGGGTATTCCTAGTTTGGAGTATTGTGAGGATGAGAATTGTTATTATTATTATTAAATTGTGTGGGAAAGCGTCCATTATAGGTAGTTAATTCAAATTGCTTTAGAGCAGAAATAATAGTCTATATCACCTATAAATCCAATTTATTTGTTCTTGATAAGGTTACCGGTTACCGATAAGGTTATTATTATTATTGTTAAGGGGATTTATTTTATTTGTTTACTATGTAAATAGCTTTTTAATATAACATTTTACATTTTTACAGCACCTATTACTTACGTCCTCCTAAATATTTTCTTGCACAACGTAAAATCGTTGAGTGAGGGATCGGTGTCCTCAAAAACGTAAACAAGTTGAAAAAATCCGTGGTCGCTAGGCGGCTGGAGCGAGTGGGAGCAACGAGGGGCTCCAGGGTAATCACACGCAAACCGCGCTCGCAATTTTATACGGGCGTTGCGCCTCTTATTATTCCTCACTCAATGCCTCACTCAATGGTAAAATATATAAATGGCTATGTAGCTTAAATCTATTAACAAATAGCTTCTTGTTCTCAGTTTGCAGACGCCTTAGTTGTAATCGATTGTTTCTCACTTTTTGGGATCTTGTAGTGACCCGATTACTACTATCGATGGCTGAAAAATTCAAATATTTACTGCAGCTTCTGAATACTAATAGTTTTGAATTTCCTACATCTTAATTGTTCTTCACATCTCTCAAGAATTTCGCCTGAGGCACATTTTATAGCCTAAATCTATATACTTATAAATTTCCTCATATTCAATAATATTTTATTTATTTAGGCAACGAAGACAAAATAATAGTAATTGCCCCCCTCCCCCGCACAAGCATGTAGTTGCTTCTGGGGTATTCCTAGTTTGGAGTATTGTGAGGATGAGAATTGTTATTATTATTATTAAATTGTGTGGGAAAGCGTCCATTATAGGTAGTTAATTCAAATTGCTTTAGAGCAGAAATAATAGTCTATATCACCTATAAATCCAATTTATTTGTTCTTGATAAGGTTACCGGTTACCGATAAGGTTATTATTATTATTGTTAAGGGGATTTATTTTATTTGTTTACTATGTAAATAGCTTTTTAATATAACATTTTACATTTTTACAGCACCTATTACTTACGTCCTCCTAAATATTTTCTTGCACAACGTAAAATCGTTGAGTGAGGGATCGGTGTCCTCAAAAACGTAAACAAGTTGAAAAAATCCGTGGTCGCTAGGCGGCTGGAGCGAGTGGGAGCAACGAGGGGCTCCAGGGTAATCACACGCAAACCGCGCTCGCAATTTTATACGGGCGTTGCGCCTCTTATTATTCCTCACTCAATGCCTCACTCAATGGTAAAATATATAAATGGCTATGTAGCTTAAATCTATTAACAAATAGCTTCTTGATAATGTTCCAAATCAATGGGTTTCTTTAATTTAAAATGAAAGACCGTGGGCAAGAAAAAACTGGAAATTTTTTTGACAGGTACATGATAATTCCATTAAATATAAATTAATAGCACTTAATGTCTTCTTCATCTGTAAGCAGTTGCAATTAAAAAAATTGGTATTAGTATTAATAATGTCCAATACAAAATATACAGAGTGTTCTTATCTGTGCCATCTTAAATTACTGAATTTTTGGAACTTTATACGGGTCAAAAATCGTGTATATCAAAACCGCTCCACACACTATAAACGAACTAAATCTGAAAATACAGAAGCCTGCCACTCAGTATGTCCATATCAGTTAAGGTGGCTGGTGCGCCACAACCGGAAACGCACAGAAAATGTATCATCTTAGACAGTGACTTTGTTGAAAAAGGTACAATAATTTAAATTGTTTTTATTTGGTGGTTGGCATTTTGTAAAGAAATAAATTACTTTTTTGTTTATTAATATTTTTTCAATGATTCAAGAACTCCAGTATAAAATTTAATAAAAATTCAGAATTTTGAGATGGCTCACAGAAAAATACCCTGTATATTTTTGTAGTAAATCTTTTCACACCAACATTTTGAAAGGTCCTGTTGACTATTCAACTGTTTTGAAGGGATTCCATGGCACATTTGACTCACCAGGTGTCTTTAAAATTCTTATTTTGATCAAATTTGACACCCTACAGAATGGAACTTCCTGTAGGTATACTTTTTGTTCAAATTTGGTATATGGGGGTTTTTGGGTGTTCTGATTAACGCTGTGGGGCAAAATTTTAAATAAAAAAATCGCAGCCGGCCCTGGATTTTCATTTTGAAAATGGCAGGAAGGTCAAAAGAAGCGGTTTTTGAAGGCCTTTCAAACAAAAAAAGTTTAGGCGATTATCTCCAAAAATGAAGATTTTACGGATTTGTACAGTTTTAAAGTTAGTTAGGTTATATGGTTGTATGTCAATTTTTTGAAAACGTGACGTTCATGAATGACTCATTTAGTTTTTATTATCTAACTCTTTAGAATCAATAAATATACGGAGAAACAGGTCACAGAATGGCACCTGATTAAATTTAAATGTTCGTATAAATACACATTTGTATTTACTAATTAAATGTAAATTTTGTTAATAAAAATGTATTAAATTTATTACAAAGCATAACGTGCGTTAAAAACTAGGAGTTGTTCTAAATAAACTGATAAGTATTACTATTATTGTGAAATCATGAAACAAATCAGAATGCCGCAGATAATCAGAGTTGCCGCGATTGCATTTTTGCAACGAATAAAATTTATAATATATCCACGACATATTTGTGCAAATTCTTTACTGGGCAAAAATTTTTGCGAGTAAAATTATTATTAAAACAGAATTTTTGCAAGTATGAAAACAAATTATTTTGCCAAAGTTAAAAATGAATCATTTAAAGATAAAAGTGAATTTGTATAAATGTCAAAATATTGCCAAAAATGATATCGTAACCTTAAGGGAATTTTATAATTTCCGTACATTTGTGACAATTACAAAAACTACAAAAATAAAATGTGAAATTTCTCAGAAAATATACATAAAATGAAAATTTGAAAAGTTAAAATAATATCGTGAAGAAAAAAACTAATGCAAAAAGATATAATATTGTAACGAAAAAGGCTTTAAAGTTGTTATATCAGCTTTTAATGAACATGTTTGCACTGTTTTCTAATATACTCAAAGATTTGGCAGATAAATTTTAAGTTTCGTTATTCTACTTGCAGTTTTATAATTTTTATGATTAGTTTGGAGGCATTTTCCGTCACATCTTTGTTGGCCTGAGGCCCCCAGGGCCCCATTTTCCCTTAGTTTTCATTGTTTTCCCTGTAGAGCTTCCATAAGTTTTCTAGAAATTACTAGAACTTTATGATTTGTAGATTCATCATTGGCCAGAAATATTCTAGTGTCCAGGCTTCCATTTGAGTATACAAGCCCCGGGAATTGGGCCTGCGGGAAGTTGATGGTTATAACCTGATTTTAGTGCGATTTTTGGAGCTGATAGAATATTCTTGGTCAGTGACAGTATCTGACAAGTTTATTTGTGAAGGCTAAACAATAAAGGTGGTAACCAAGGCAACGAGTTTGGACTGTGATTGTTGAGATCCAGTACAATATAAATTATTACCAGACATTGAAACGGCGCCTCCACCATATGTCACAACCGGAATTGTGACTGGGGGTTTGCATCAGAGGAGGTAGATTAATAAAATTTAATTAAAAATTTAAAAAATATAAAGATTATTTCTTCTCATGTAGGGTCGGAATGTGACATACATAGACTTACATTAGAATAATGCTTGGTCGAGGATCCAACATGTCGCCGACAGGGGGAAGTGGCCGGCTGTCAACCAGAGTATCTCAATATGTTGTTGTCCGAAGAGTATCTAGTAGAGTTGCGTAGAGTTGAGTAGTGTCGAGTAGAGTTGAGTAGTTGTACAGCACGAGTCGGGGCGCCTGGAACCAATCGTCGATCGGAAGAAATTAGTACAGAAGTGCCTTTTCTCCGGTTAAAATACCTTAAAATTAAGAAAATAAATGTGGGTGGTACTTTTTGGGGGGTCACCCTGTACTCGTCTGGCAGACACTTGCAACCGCCAGAATAGGCTGGCTGTTTGTTAAAAGAATATTCCCTCAAAATTTCAGCCTTGTGGGAGCAGGTTACGAATTACTATCCCGATGACAACTTTACTGTCATCTGGCACATACTTGAAACCCTCAAAATAGGTTGTCAATTTTTTTTTAGCTTAAACTTATGTAAATTAAAACATCTTAAAATTGTAGCCTTGTGGGAGTAGATTTTTTTTATTATTTTTTTACATTTTAAAAAATTTAAGGGATGATGACGCAACCGCGAGATGCCTGCCAGAACGGTACTTTCTTAATTGACCGATAATAAAACATTATTTAAAAAAATTCTAGCTTTGTGGGAAACGAGTTAGTCCTACTATTACGTACTATTGGCATGTTAGAGGGATGTCGCAAAAACTCTTAACACATCCAAGAGTGTTATTAATCACTTACGGATAAGATACCGAGAAACAGGAGACGTTAGAGAACGGCATACAGGCCGTACAAGGGTAACTAACCCAATTCAGACTAGATTTCTAAGATAGCTAGCCTTGCGAGAGCGCAGTATCACTTCGTCGCAATTAGTTATTCAACTGCACAATACTCACAATGTACGGGTTAGTGACCAAACTGTACGAAACGGGCTCCATAAAGATCACATTAATGCCCGCCGGACTGTCAGAGTTCCAGCATTATCACGAGAAAATCACACAACAGTGGGTACAAGAACATTTAAATTGACAGGAGCAGGAATGGACTCCAATTCCCCAAGTCCCGAATGAGTCCCGATTTGGCCAGATTCAAGGGGGCATCGCATGCGGAGGCGTCCTGGAAATACAGAACGCCTTGCAGTTGTTCGAGCAGTTCACACCTTTGAAGGAGGTACGATCATAGTGTGGGGCGGTATCAACATCGGCGGAAAAACTAATCTCGTTTGGTTGGAGCGGTAGCTGAATGCCAATGATTATTAAAACATTATTCTTCGGCCTATTGTTGTTCCATGTGATGAGAGAATTGGACCAAAATTTCAACTAATGCATGACAATGCCCGTTTCAATGTGGCAAGAGTCGTGGGCGAATTTCTGCAGGACAATGAAAGTAATGTTTTGCCTTGGCCTTCTCAATCCCCCTGACCTTAATCCCATGGAGCACTTATGGGATACGCTCGGACGAAGACTTTTGGTGCAAAATATTGTGTGTCCAACTGACCAATAACTATTCGAGTGCCTTTTAAATGAATAAAACGCCAGCAAACAACATCGCCATCAAACAACATGACATTTTGAGTATGCCTCTTAGATGCAGAGCGGTTGTTAACAGTCGTGGTGGTAATACTCTGTATTAATTATTATTTAATGTTGCTTTATTGTTGTTAATTATGTATTGCAAAAACATGCATATTTTTTCTCTGGAAACTATATGTAAATTTGAAATACTTATTTCTTAATTCCTTTGTGAATTTTGTCACATATAAGTCTATTTTTAGTACAGCTATAATATAATATGGCAGGAAATTGTGTTTTATTTCTTAACTTTTATCCTTATCCCTTAGATTCGTTTGATGTGTGTGTTATGTGGTGACAACGTGGCATATTTGACGTATTTCTTTATTTCCATGAGACTTAAACTGTTAGGGTAAGCTGTGCTTAAACTTTCATTATTACAATAATAATTATTAAACATTTCCAAATCGTATTGTAAATTTAGTTATTGTTAAGCTAAAGGCATAAAATAATATTTCGTTACTTTGTGTTCATTTTAAGTAGGTATAGGCTATGGGAATGTTAGTGAAACCGGGGATTTCCAAGTCCAACTCACAGTATTATTTTTCTATGAAAAAATATTATCTTGGAAGCACTTTTTAGGCAAGGGATATGACATTGACTTATTTACGTCGCCTTTATAGTCGAAAGCTTCCTGCATAAAATAAAAAATCAGTTAAAAACAACAAAAATAAATACAACATTTTTGGGAAGGTTCTAATGTTAGAATTTTTTTGCAACTCACACTTAGGCTTCCAAGGCCAGAAACGCCTTAACTATAATACTATAGGGCTATATATAGATATGAGTTAAATGCTCCAAAAATTATAGGAATGTGATTTCAAACAATTTTCCTTATACTTTTCAATAACTTTGATATGAAAAATATAAGAGATTTGTTTACTTCTCATTACCAACTATTTGTAAATAGTAATTTCACATTTAAAATAATATTTTCAATCAGTTGGTACTAAAAGTTTATCTGTCCCCAAACTGTAAAAATTCAACAAAATCACATTTAGTTTTGTAGATTAGCTTAAATTTTTAAATAGGTATATTCTTCTTGCGAATCAAACGAATGAACAACCAAATAAGTATCTTATTTGGTACTTTTTAAAATACTGCATCATTCGGATATAAATTCCCGATCCAAGATAGAGACGCAACTATCGCTACGGTGCAAACTTAAATTGCATAAAGGTGTAGCGTGAGCTCCTCGCAATCTCGCGATGCCAGAGACCCTTTGCCCCGCGGTCTACTTAAACCCTTGTCGGATTTTCAAAGTTGTCGCTTTTTTGCTTCGCTCTCTTTGAAAGCTGCTTAAAATTAGTGGTAAATTTATGGATACAGTTTGCCTATACTATTCTAAAGCTAGCTCAATGAAATTGTAGCCGAAACCCGGCTTTCGATAATTAATTAATAATATTTTACATAATATTATATACAGGGTTATTCAGTTTTATTCTGCGGCACTTCAACAGGTGATAGAAAACCAAAAAACGCACTTTCTTTTATAAAATACATCATTTTAAGGCCTTACAAAAAAGTTACAGGGTGTTAAGGTTGTAAGAAATATGTGGACTTTATTGAATATTTACCAAACTAGTTGAGATATTTAAGTCATATTTGGTACACGTTATAACGGCATGGGTTAGCATAAAACCTGTTAATATCAAACACCTTAAACAACCAGTGGCGTAGAAATGGGTAATTAGTATAATTGTTTTTAGAAAAAAAATGAACCACCTTTTATAGCAATAAAATGTATTCAATCTCTTATGTAAATTTTAGTTGTAAACAAAAACGTTCTCTTAGCATTTTTTCATATGTCATGTTGTTATTTTCATAGCAAATTTGATTTTTTCCTATTACTTCGGGGTATCTCTGAAAACTTAACTTAAAAATTCGCTCCATAAGTAAGGCTCAAGACAAATGTGTTTCTTACTTTAAATAGAGTAACTTTTCCCAGTAAACTTACCCATTCAAGGTTTTACTTCTCAAGATACAGAGCGTAACATTAATTGTAACTTCCTTAAAGGTTTTAGACCCTGTATCTTCAAAAGTATAGCCTTAAATAGGTAAGTTGATTGAAAAAAGTTACTTTATTTAAAGTAGCAAACACATTATTTCTACTTTAAGTGTTACTTATGGAGCAAATTTTTTAGATAATTTTTCAGAAATACCCCGAAATATTACAAAAAATCGCCATGAAACCATAACATATACGAAAAATTACCAAGAAGAAATTTTTGTTTAAATTTAAAATTTAAATAAGAAATTGAATACATTTTATTGCTGTACAAGGTGGTTCATTTTTTTCTAAAAGCAATTATACTAATTACTCACTTCTACGCCACTGGTTGTTCAAGGTATTTGATATTAACAGGTTTTATTCTAACCCATGCCATTATAACGTGTACCAAATATGACTTGAATATATCAACTAGTTTGGTAAATATTCCATAAAGTCCACATATTTATTACAACTTTAACACCCTGCAACTTTTTTATAAGGTTTTAAAATGATATAGTTTATAGAAGAGAGCGTGGTTATTTTTTGATTTTCTATCACCTGCTGAAGTCACGCAAAATAAAACTGAATCATCCTGTATATCTACAAAAGTTTACAAATATTTTTTTAGCTTATTGGTCCGATTTGTAACCAAGAGTTCCGGCAGCCGGGATAAACCGATATCATTTGTCATCACCATCACCATTAGCGTCGATTAGCTGGCTTTGTAGTCTGCTAAAGCTATTTATTCAAATGGGATTTATAGAAGCCGAAGCTCGACGTATTTGTATAAGGAATAAAAAATTTAGTTACACACACAACCTAAATTGTTTGCAAATAGATTTTTACCTTATTAGTCCTGTGATGTGTTCCAGCAGCCGGGTAAAAAGATAAAATTTGTAGCCATCAGCTATCTTTTATTTTAGTTTTTCCTTGTAAATGTGCTATTGTCAGAGGTCCGCTACCCTTCATACTCTTAATTAAGGCTTCAAAATTATTTCTTCGTCTTCTTATATTCAAACCTATATTTCGATCGTGGTTTATGTAGGGAGATTGTCTTATTTCCAAAATTTTCTATATAAAAAAAATCACTAAATAGTTTTCCTGAAAATTGGGGTTATAAAAAATCTCAGCTGGCCTGTATTTGCATTTTGAAAATGGTAAGGTCAAAAGGAGCGGCTTTTGAAGGCCTTTCAAACAAAAAATGCAGGTGATTAACTCAAAAAATAAAGATTATATGGATTTGTATATGTTTAAAAGTAGACACTCTAAACATCCAACGTCGAAAAAAACCGACACCATTGAAAATACATCAACGGATAAAGTAGGCATCTAATTTTAACATAGACCAAATTGTTGCAATAAAATATCAACATTCTTTAGAGACTAAATTGTATAAAACCGATAAGCAAGAAACGATACAAAAATGTTATAAGGAACAGTAAAATTGGAGGAGGAAGAAGATGGAAAGACCTATGTATGAAATTGAAATTAATGCAGATTGAGACGAGGTTGCGTTGAGAATATTTGACTTCCCTGTGGAGTTAGACAACGAAAAACAGTAGAAAAATTGGGTCAATATGGAGCAGTCAGAAGTACCAAAAGCGAATTATACAGGGTGATTCAGTCATGATGTAAAAAATTTTAACAAGTGGATAAAAATTAGCGCAATACGAATCCGAAATTAAAGAAGTTCTAAAATCAACAAAAAAAAAAAAAATATTTTCAGAAGTGCATTTGAACCCCTGATAACGGCGCTTCTGACTGGCCGAGCTAATAAACATCGCGTGGAGGCCCGCATCTCCCGGCGCCCAGTTGTCAGTTGCACCAACATAGGTATATCGTAAATTTACTTGTTTTTTACTTTTTCGATAATTTTTCTGGAGTTTTAATGTATTTTTACGCTTGCAGCTATTGAAACATAAGCCTTCATCAATTCCACTAATAATTTCAATTTGTACCTAATTGCAATAATTTTAGGTAGGTATTACTAATGCAATTGGAATAAGGAGGTACTGTGAGTTCAAAATTTTTCTCCTTCAGTGCTTAGTCAGTCTGTTAATATCATTTTTTAAACTTTTCTAACTTTCAATCAGACTTGAATTTTTCTATGTGAGCAACCTTTGGTTTCATTTTTGGAATATACCTTTGTCTTTTTAAAAAGTTTTAATTGTACCTAGTTTAAATAGGTAAGTAACCTACTTGTTTTGACCTCATCTTTTCGTATTTAGGTACCTACTAAATATTAAATGCAATAAAATTCTCACAATTAAAAAAAATCGCACATGCCACTACCTGTCAAATCGAATGTCTAAGTAGGTACCTAAATAACTGTAAAGCTGTTTGACGTGAATGATTTTGTAAGGATTCAACTGAGGATTCAACAGACTTTCATACTTTAATGTGTTGAATTTAAATTATTTTTGCAATTTACAATTTTTGAAAATAATAAAATTGATTACTTTAAAACTTAACTACACGTGTTAAAAATATCACTAATATAAAACAGCACTCATCAGTCATAGGGGAAAGTTGGGATAATGGGATATGCCGAAATTTGGCGATGCAACATGCAACCATATTCAAAAGTCCCTTCTGGCTGGAAAGTCTTCTGGTTCTGATTGCACCTTTTGAAGATGGTAAGTGTGCAGGCTATTTTCTTTAAGAATTCGCCATGTCTTGCTCTACTCAACGCCCTCCATGATCGAGACGAACTGCGAGAGATCCCGTGTCACGAAGGCGCTGAGCAATCCTGACAAAAAGTTGCAGCACTTTGCATAATGCACCTGTTCGGAAATTGCCTTCGATACTGCTTCGATATTCCGTCGCAGCCTGACGTGCATTTTGCAGACGTTCGCCATACATTAGTACTATGTCTAGCAACTCGGCATTTGAGTACCTAGACCATGTTGCACGCACACAGATATCTCGTACACAATGCACAGGCCTCGAAAAATCCGAGAAACACTTTTTATTTCAAGTAAATTTTGAAAGCCATGCTCGGATGAAACCCATAAAACCCATAAAACTTGACTCCCTCTACCGTACCTCCCTAGTAGCGTTGACTGACGTATTTATAAGACTTCTCATGATGACTATGGCAGGACTTGACCGTTCTACGGGAGATGTGGCAGGAGGTCGTTTTACATCTTATTGAAATATTAGTAAATATGTAATAAACAAAGTTTCAGCTTTTAGAATATTTAACATTTATATTTTTTAGCATAATTGGCAGACCGCTGTCAATCGTTGTCCCGCCACCGTGAAGGCAGAAGTTCATTTTGTTAATGAGTGTCACTATAATATTATCAAATAAAAGATAAATTAGGCTTTAGGAAATGTGACAATGAAAGTGTCGCCAGCTCCCGGTCTATCAATTGCATAGTTATCAAGAAAGACTCAAAGAATCCAAAGTCTCAAATAAATTTTAACTTAAAAAATACAATAAGAAATACAAATATGTTATGTCCATTTCACCTTTTTGAGGAACAATAATTGTGCAACGCGCACTTTAGGATTTATGTAGCGAACATAATTTCAAATAATATACATAACATATTATGTACCCAATCAGTCGTTTTTTCGGATCATGCGGTTATAACAAACATAAAAACGAACAACATGGTGCCAGTTTCGCGACACGGACTTGTATGTCGTAGGATAAACATGTGTTTAAAATCATGAAACAAAACAAGTTGCCTTTGGTAATGTATTTATTCCTACATATCATTGGTGGCAATGGACTGTTTTGTGGTTCGTGTTAACTACCCCGACGGAGAGTTCAGCAAACATCTTTTATTGTCCAGCAAGAACAAAGAAACATTAGATACTATTATTATCATTCACCTTCAAAATCCACGAGAACCGAACGATTTCGGCAATTCGGAGGTGTGAGCTTCTGTGAGGCCTTTCGCTTGGCGCTGGGTAGGATACTAGCGCGCTGCGTTTCGGAGAGCTCGAAACCACAGCGCCCTTAATAGCAGCACTAGAAGGCGCGAGCGAATCAGTGGCACTGGGTATAATAGCAATTTTGTTATATTTTTGGTGATTTAAAAAAAATCGAAAAGAAACCTCATATTTGTGCTTTTAGGGTGGAAACCTACCGCCATGCCAGTTAAAATTTCTGTACTAAAGAAGGATAGTCTCTGCATATAATAAACTCATGAATTTTGGAAAAGGTAGAAAGTAAACTAATAGGTTTAAAGTTAGTGGGATCATGAGGGTTTCCCTTTTTAAAAACTGGTTAAACGAAAGCAAATTTCAGTTTTTTCGGGATAAAACTTGAGTCAAGGAAAGATTAACTAAATGGGCCAAAGAGTTACCAAATGACGTTTAACCTATTTTAGTATGTGGCTTGTTATGTGATGATAGCCACTTGATTTGGAAGGAATTAATAATTGAGGCAATATCGGAGTAAAAAAAACGAGTCTCTCATGATATCCACGTGTCTGGAAATAAAGTCGCAATTATTATGGGCGTCGAATTTTGCGCATAGAGCCGAACCAACTGAAGTAAAAAAAGAAAAAATAATTATTGCAAATCATTGCAGTCGCCTAATTTCCTTAAATTAGAAAAGAATACCCTTCCAATCAAAGTAATTTTTTTCATATGAGGCTCAGATAAATTAAAATTGACTTTTTGATGTTCTAGTATTACTAACCCAGCAGCATGCATACATTTCCTCTTTAACTTGGGATTTATAACTTTGTGATATTTTTAATGACTGTACCTCAACAATCACAGTCTCCAAACTCGTTGCCTTGGTTACCACCTTTATAGTTTAGCCTTCACAAATAAACTTGTCATATACTGTCACCGACCAAGAATATTCTTTCAGCTCCAAAATTCGCACAAAATCGCTTTCTAACCTTTCACTTCCTCCAGGCCCAATTCCCAGGGCCTATATACTCAAATGGAAGACTGGAGAAGTTATGGAAGCTCTACAGGAAAAGCAATGAAAACTAACGGAAAATGGGGCCCTGGGTGCCTCAGGCCAACAAAGATGTGACGGAAAATGCCTCTAAACTAATCATAAAAATTGTAAAACTGTAAGTAGAATACCGCTAAATCTTTGAGTAGGTTAGAAAACAGTGCAAACATGTTCATTGCAAGCTGATATAACAACTTTAGAGGCATTTTTCGTTAAAATATTATATTATTTTCTTAACCAATAATCAAAAATTAATGTTATTCGTAAAGGATCCCACTAAAAATCGGTTACTTCAAAAATAAAAGAAATTTAATTCGAGTTGCAGGAAAAAATGCGCAGTACCTATTAAGAACAATTTAATTTCTTATGTTTTTCAATCTTTTGTAAGGTAGGACGTTGTGACTTTTATTAAAATCCAAAATTTATACTCTATACATTTTTAGCGCACTCGCTGACCCTTCTCTGTAGGAGTTTTTACAAAATCCTCGGTGTCGTAATCGTTTCACTACCTACTCCTTTCGAGAATATTGACAATTTGGCTATTTGACTTGCAATTGTTATGACATGATGGCCAAATACTTTAGTTTTAAGAGATAGCTATTTGATTTTGATACAAAATGGATCACTTTTTAGGTACTTAAGGCTCTCCAATGAGTTGACACGTATACAGTGTGTCCCAATTTGATACTGGACACCTCAGAAATATATGAAGGTCGAGGAAAACAAATGGTATCTATTTTTTTAATGGTAGTACCAAGGGAGAGTATCTCATAGGCGGTGCCATTTGGATGGGGTAATTATTTCATGGCCTGCCATGATTTTTTAAGATAGCATATTTTCAAGAAACCCCATTATAATTTTTTTACGACAAAATGTTATTATTATTATTATATTATTTTTTTACGACAAAATGTTATTAAGAAAACTTGTTTAGAATGAAAAACTGAGTAGATTCGCAAAATTCCGAAAGGCTAGGCCTACTTTGATTTTTAGATTTATCTCTCACTTTTTTCTTAGAAAAGTGTCCTTTCTAGAGCTTTCACGTCAAATTTGTATTTTTTCACGATGATCAAGTTTCATTAAAAATATTTTGACGTGAAAGCTCCAGAAAGGACACATTTCTCGGAAAAAGTGGGAGAAAAGGCAAAAAAGCTAAAAATCAAAGTAGGCCTAGACTTTTGAAATTTTGCAGTTCTACTCAGTTTTTCATTCTGAACAAGTTTTCTTAATAACATTTTGCCGTAAAAAAATCCCTAACAGGGTTTCTTGAAAATTAGCTACTTTAAAAAATCATAGCAGGTCATGAAATAATTACCCCATCCAAATACCACCGCCTATGAGATACTCTCCCTTGGGACTACCAATAAAAAAATAAAGACCATTATTTGTTTTCTTTGTCCTTCATATAGTTCTGAGGTGTCCAGTATCAAATTGGGACACACTGTATAAGCTTGCTCCGGTTTCAGCAAGACGATAACTCGGCACCCCACAAGTTGGGGGCGCTCCGAGGTCGGTACTTGTTTAGCGCGCTCCCGAAGCTGTAACTAATGAATCTCATTAACAATGAAACTTACGTTTTGTCTACAGCCACTCTCTCACCCCCTTCCGCCTCTGCCGCCCCGGCGATCTCTAGTGCAGCCTTCCCTTCGGCACCAGACAGCTCCAACGTCATCGAAGGCAGCAGTGGCAGCACAGCCACCAAGGACACGAAAGAGGCCTGCAGGTATGATGTTTATAAAAATATAACAATGGCGCAAGCCTGAATCTGAAATAAATGGTATAAAAAAGTTTCCTTTTTGTATGACCACTTCGTTCGACATTGATTTCTGAAGTGCACAACTTTCTCCCGCCCAAAATACAACTTTATTAATACCTATACGGTATCTCATAATTGCTATAAAGTGTTAAGTCAGATTGTTTCCTTATTTTTTGAGGAAAAACACCATCCAACAGCTATAATGATAGGTATATTTTTTCCCGAGAATCGGACTCAACTTGAATATTGACAAACAGGGTGTTATTAAAATATGTTGGGGCCAAAAAATTGGTTTGTCAAGGAAATAATATAAATCGTCTATTCGAATTTTTGGAAATGAAAAATGTTACTAAAGATATAATTTTAGGAACTATGTATATCATATAATAATCTACAGGGTACTTCTTGTATTGATTACAACACTCATATTAATATCAAATTTTCATACGATTGGGTATCTTGATTTTATTAAAAAATCGGTTTCTTTTGTCCATAACTTTTAGAAAACGTTCTGTATGTTAATTATGAAAAAACTGAATCATACTAGTTTTGAAATGGTGTTTTTCTCACAAGGTAAGAAAATGATCGGTCTTATCACTTTATAAATATGAAACTACCTGTATATACATTTCTTAATCAAATGTGTGACGATTCTATATTCCAATAATTCTAAAAAAATGAATTCCTTGATCCTCGAAACATTATATAATCACCTCAGTGCAGCCCCTCTCAATCACCTTTTCAAAAAAGGAGGAGGTTATGAATTCGGTTGTATTTTTTTATGTTTGTTACCTCAGAACTCCGTCATTTATAAACCGATTTGGACAATTCTTTTTTTATTTCAAAGGGTATATCTATAACATGGTCCCATTTAAATTTGAAGAAAAAATTCCACCCCTAAGGGTGGAAAAATAGGGGATGAAATTTCATATTGGGCCGATTTCCATGATTCCCTTTTTATTAGAAAGAGATTACCTTAGGGGTGGCCACATTTAAATTTGAAGAAAAAATTCCACCCATAGGTAAGGGTGGAAAATAGGGGATGAAATTTCATATTGGACCGATTTCGATGATTCTTTCTTTATTGGAAAGAGAGTACCTTAGGTGTCGTCCCATTTAAATTTAAACAAAAAAATACACCCCTAAGACTAGATAAATAGGGGATGAAAGTTCATAATGGACCGATTTGGATGACTCTTATTTTATTAGAAAGGGGTTACCCTCCTTAGGGGTGGTCACATTTAAATTTGAAGAGAAATTAAATTTGAAGAGAAAAATTTCAATCCTAAGTGTAGACAATTAGGGGATGGAATTTAATATTGGACCGATTTAGATAATTCTTAATAATTCACTAAAAAATAAGAAATAAAAAAATTGTAACAAAAAAATTAAAACCGACTTCAAAAATTTGCCCGAATGCACACTCCACTAAAAATTTTAAAAAAATTAACAAAAGATAACATACCGACTTCACAAATTTGCCCGTATACACATTTCAACTAAAATTTTAGAAATATTTTTCTCTTTCTAAATTGAGTTAACTTTGGAGTTGGTGACAGTAAGTTGTATGTAAGATATGATGTATTCATATCTAAATAGATTTAAATTCCTTGCCATGACTGTCACTAAATCCAAAGATAACTCAATTTGGAAAGAGAAAAATATTTCTACAGTTTTAGTTGAAATGTGCATACGGGCAAATTTGTGAAGTAGGTGTTATTTTTTGTTATTTTTTTTTAATTTTTAGTGGAGTGTGCATACGGGCAAATTTTTGAAGTCGGTTTTAATTTTTTTGTTAAATTTTTTTACATTAATTTCAAAAATATTTATACCTGTTGATAAACTGCTGTAACATGAGAAATAAGTCACAAATATTTTCATCCCTCCTATTTCGACCTCTACTCGTGGAGCTATTTTGTCCAAAATCAGTCTTAATCGTTCACATACATAGTACCTACATACACACAGATACAAAATTGTTTTCCTTGTTCTTTGACTTTAGGTGACTCTTAAGCCATCGGTAATCTAATATTTGCAAGACACTCAGTAGCGTTTGTGAACACTCGGTACAAGTTACGATATTGAAATTTTGTATGTGTTGGTTCCAGATGTGCCTAAATAGATAGAGGTATTTGTTTTGTTTTTTCCGAAAGAAAAAATCCTAAATATGCTTTCATCATTTTTGGAGTCTTATTTGATATCGTAGTAGGCCAATCATAAAATAATAATAAATAAAATAATGCCTACCAAGATGTAGAACTTTCGGAGTACTATATTAAAAAAAGTTTTCGAAATTCGATCGACCCGCTATAAAATTAATGAATTGTCGTCATTTTTGAAACACACTGTATATAGCGACAATTTTTCAATGATTTGTAGAATTGATCTCAACTTAACTGTGTCCCTTAGCAACTAATAGCTTCTGTCCTGCCCTCAGACAAACAATCAAGGGAATACTAGAACCAAAGAAGTAAACATGCTCTCGCGATCTTTCCATGTTGACAAATGGTGAAGATATAAATAATAAGATAAACACTAGGATCAATCAACAGTAGCGTGAATGATGAAAATAAAAGGATAACCACATCTTATCCATTTACACCCATCGTTATTTTCATTGCTTTGAATATTTTAAAATCTACTAAATCTTGAATGTTTTGCTTTGAATCACAGACCAAATGTGCTTTGAATAATTAATATCTGTACTAAAGTTTTTTCTAGAATTTTACAGATCCAACTCCATATATCTTTTACATCGAGGCAGGTATTTAAAATATTTATTGTATTATTTTTGCTGCATTTGTTGCATGCAGGACTGTCAACAATTTTGTTTGTCAAGCCTTGCTGCGGTGGGATAGGTTTCATTTACTGCTTTAAATACAGAAGATTTCCACTTGTTTGTTATCAATCTTATTTCAAAGAGCTTCCATATTCTTTCCCATTTAACTGTATTTGTTCTTCGATTTTTGGTTTTTCTTGCACTGGGTTTTATTAATTCCTCATAATTTGTTTTCGTCTTTATTTTGTTTGTCATGTTCAGTTTAATTTAAGAAATCGTTTTTTTTTTATTTTCTGAAACATTGCATGTGTCGGTGTTTTGTCTTTACTGTCAAACATCTGATTTAGATGTGAAAAGTATTCCATCTGTGTCGCCCACGACTTATACTGGGCCTTAATAAATAGAGCTTGTATTTTTAATTTAATGTTTATAAGACCCGGGCCACCTTTCCTTACAGAGGACTTAATCTGCGTAGGCCGAAATTTTGTGCTTTTTTTGTTCAATTTGAATTCCCTGTAAGGAGAATGCTAATAACCTTATAAAAGGTTCTATAGCTATTCCAAATAGTGGCATAGATATTGGACAATCTTGTCTTACTGAACATTGTATTTCAAATTTTTTAGAGATGAACCCATTCATTAATGCTCTGGAGGTTGCTTTATGATACATTGACTTTATTAGCCGAACAAAAGATTGTGCGAATTTCATTTTTTTATTAGGTTCCACAAAAACTCATGGGAGACACGATCGAATGCATTTAAAGTCTAAGCTCAGCACCGCACCACACGTTAAGTTTTTCAAAATGTAGAATTATGTCCCCCGTTAATATTAAATTATTAAAAATGTTTCTGTTTTTTATTTAAGTTTTGAACTTATTATTTGACACATAATAGTTCTGCAATTGTCTCTAATGTACGTGAAGCCACTCGCATTTTTATAAATATGTTCTTAGGCATCCTTAAATTGTAAAAAATTTTTCCCAACAACCCTTAAGATTTACATATATTTGCTTTATTTTGGGAGTTTTTTCACTCAAAACGCAATTAGAATCACCCAATAATAAGTACCAATGGCAGAGAATAAGCAAGATGTTTTAATAATTCATCTTGAAAAAGTCTGTTGCCTTCCGAGTGATTTTTTGCTCCACATGGAGCATAAATATTTATAAATCTATAATTATTAATTATCACTGATATTATTGTGGCATCTAAATTTAGAACAGCGTCTTTAAGTTTTATGGAACTTCTGTAAATTATGGCAGTATCTCTTTTGCGTTCGCCTATATTAGTCACGTACAAGTAATTTTTTTAAAGGAAATAAATTCCACATTAACTTCTTGCAAAAAGCAAACATCAATAACATTTTTAAGTATATAAAGGATCAAAAAGTAGATCTAATGTAACTCTTTGCTTAATGCAATTTACATTAATAGATGCAATTGTTAACAAAATATTAACCCTAATTAATGATTTATTTTGCAAAAATTAGAAAAAAAAAAAAAACTTACTTATTCTAAATTAAATAATTGTCCTCGTCGTTTCCTTCGCTTTCTTATATTTCTTCATTATCCGTATTTTTTCGTTTCCATTGTATTCTTCATTTGTTATCTCACCAGACTGCCTCATTATCATTTTTGTATCTCCATCTTGGTTTTTTAGAATAATCAATCTCGGTATCTTCTTTTCTTTCTCACTTGAACTGGCCGTCACTAATTTGGGTCTTTGTCTTTTCCGTATTCTATTTTTCTGTTGACACTCTATCTGAGTTTCTTCTATAATGTTTTCTTCTTCTTCGTTCCTTTTTTCATTTTCCTTGTACACTTTGCACAGTTGGAGTTTCGGGGATAACGTTTACCTCATCATTTACTATTATATCCTGTTCAATGTTATTTTCTCTCTCTGTTGTGTTACTTCTGAGCACAGTTTGATGGGTTCTGAAACTTCTGTCGGGGCATTCAATGGTTCATTATTACCTCTAATCATTTCATTAATACTGTTGTTTTTTTTTTTGGGACAATCCTTCCTCAAGTGGCCAATCTCGTTACAAATCATGCATTTGAGAACTTGATTTTTGTACATCACAAGAGTTGTATGTCCTTCGAGGACGCGATGTTTTTCTTCATATCAGTTAGAATGGATTGTGCTCCATTTTCGATTGCATAATAGTCTTCCCCTGTCCAATTTTCATTACGGATATTTTTTTACTACTCCATACTCAGAAAGAGCACTGTTACTTTTACTGTTGGGAATTTCTATAGGCAAATCTAAGATTCGTACTCTGGTTTCTTCTCGAATCGGAATGTTATAATCGCCACTTTTATCATCATCATCAATATATTCCAAGTGTACACGAATTTCATCAATGTTTTCTTTACCAAAAGTTCAGTGGTTAACTTCATATACACCTTGGAAGTTAACGAATGACATTAGATTGATGCTTATAGCTGATCTATCGAAAAGCCAAAGGTTTACCGAATCCACCTTCCAAATGGCTTGGTTTTTTCATTACCATTTTAAAATCCAAAATTAAATTGTTCTGTGGTCGCTGAAATATCCACACTTTTTACTTGCCTTTTCGTTTTTGTCGCAGACCTCACGCGTCGGCTATCGAAGCGGTACTGCATGGGAAAGGCTTTAACGCATGTTTACTTCTATAATAGAGGATGGCACTGCTGGATCCCCTTGATTTTTGGTTTTAGGTGAAATATTGCGGAATAAATGTATTGTTTTAGCCCGCAATCCTTCCAATGTCCTGGGCTTCTTGTTTTCGTGTCCGTAGATAGAATCCTTTCGTGGCAATGAGGTGTCCAGGCATTTTTTCCAGTTCTTAGCAGCAGTAGATTGAGCCCAGTAAAATGGGGATACTTGGGACATTGGGGTAATTCGGAACAAAGCTCTCAAAGCCAACTTTGAACGTACTCCCGCGAACGTATAAGCCCGCAGGTAATGTGGGGCAGCGCCCGTAGGTTTCCTGTTAAGCAGGTGACAAACATTTTTGGCTCCTTGAAAATGAAAAGGAAGTCTTATATTACGTCGCAAGTTTGAGAATCAAAAATTATTGGCTTTGATTTCTTAAGTAAATGCGATTCATAGAAAGCACGTCTAGTTTACCACATACTATTTTGTAACAATTTAATATTTTGGAAAGGAAAAGTTTTTCGATTTTTTCAATCAAAAGTTGTATCTAGTGTATCGTGTGGCAAGCATATGCATCCGAGGGGATGAGATGGAGAAGATATGTATACATTTTTTTACCTAAATCTAACAAATATCTGGAAAAGTCCTACAAATTTTTTTCATGTTTGAATATATCCTTTTCCTAAACTGTAGTTTTCGGGGTTTTTTAAACTTGTTTTATATTTTAGTTACAGTTCTTCAACGCTATGAAAATCAACGCAACTGGTGAAATCCTATATGCTTTAGGCAAAGTTTACAGAATTATTCTATGAACTTTGCTTTAGGTTAGGACATTAACTTTATAGAATCATATGTCAAGAATGTTTGATTTTGAGTGGTTCAAATGTAACAAACTATACAACTTCGCAACTTTAATAAAATTAAGGTAGAATAATTAAATTATTGTCGGTATAGGTCATGTTAAATATACGCTTAGAAAAGGAAAGAAAGAGTGCGCCTAACAGCTCTCGAGGCTGTGTTACCGACTGCCACATCGCACGACAGGCCAGTGGCGTAGCATTCTTAGCCAATACCACAAAAATGTTAAAAATGAAAAGGTAGCTAATTTTGATTTACATGTAGCTTGAAATATTGGTATTTATTTGCTGATAATTTCGCAAATGTAAAGATAGTGTCAAGTGCTGAAATGTATTTATTTGTGGCGATTCCGGATCAATCAAAATAAAATAAATAATGCACGCCCAATATAAACCAGCCCATATTTTATGAAACTATCGTATTCAATTAAGAAATTTTCAATAAAAGCGATGTTAAACAATAATTATATTGGTCCTCTTTATACAAACAAAATAATGCACTTTATCATACTAAAAGGTAGAAGGAATTTGAAGAAGTTATATTGAGAAAAAATAAACTTTTAAGGCTTCTTTCAAAGGTAGCTTGTTAAATATTTACCTATGAAACGAAATCCCGGGCTCTTGCTTTTCACTTCTGCTTTTGCAACCAAACGCTGAACAATTCACCATGGTAAGAGTATATTTTCCTCTTAATCACTGTTACTTTTAATTCACAAATTCACCAAATTAACTGACAACGTACTCGCTTCGTGTGCCGCCCCTATAAAATGGCCGCCGTTCAAAACGACGAGACGTAACCAAATCTATAGACGGCAGGGTAGGCAAGCGCGGTGTCCTTTCTCTTTCCTTGTCAAAGAATATACGAGTATAATATTAGACTAGGAACTATTTTTTTAGATAGATAATTTCTGGACGCATGTATATTTTTTTATTACAAATTTAACTTAACGATAGTTTCCTTGAATAATTATTTCGGATTGGAATTTTTCTGACTAAAATGCGACCACATTATTGCTTTTACTTACTACTAACGTGAATTGATTTTCGTGTAAACTGCGTTGATTTATTAACTGAAAGATAATATTTTAATAGCACATCTACTACAGAGGTGTGAGATTAGCTTTTTGTTGAATGAAGATTTGTTGATGAACATTTTATGGTATTAACGGGACTTTTTCTTAGGTATGTATACCTAAAAAGAAAAACAGTCTGTGAGGACTTACAATACTGTCTAGAAAACCTGAAAGAAAAAGGTATACCCACATCGAAATTAAAATAAGGTCATACAGACAAGAACCGAATTTTTATATATTGCAAGTAAAATAATGTTAAATAAACATCAAAGTGTTTTCTAAAAATGAAGTGTTACAATATACCTAATAATTGTCAACTGATCAACTAATCAGAAAAAGGTTTCTACCGTGCTTTGAATTCTAGCGCCGATGCCACAAATGCGACTTACCCTAGCAGAGAACAGGTTGACGGATTCTGGAGAAATCAACTTGCCACACCAGGTTCATGCAATGTCAGTGCAAGCTGGATCAGTGAAGAACGCGAGATGGGCCGGAAATATAGCCAGATGCAACACGAGCAATTCACAACCGATGAGGTCTCCAATGTCATCAAGAATTCCCACAACTGGAAGGCACCAGATCCAGATCATCTCCAAAATTCATGAATTAAGAAGTTGTGGTGCACGCATGAACAACTAACTACCTTAATTAATGAAGTCTTGCTCAATCCTCTGAAAATGCCATTGTTTCTTACGCAGGGTGCAACATTCCTGTTACAAAAAGACCAGCGGAATACGAATAACCCTGCCAAGTACCGCCCAATAACCTGCTTGCCTACGCTGTACAAGATAATCACATCTTGCCTTACACAGAGAATATATGCTCACTGCGAGCGTAACAACATCATGGCAATGCAGCAGAAAGGCTGCGCGAAGGGCGCAATGGGATGCAAAGAGCAACTCATCATAGACTCTGTCATCTGCAACCAGGCTCATTCCAAGCAACGAAACCTCTACATGGCTTATGTGGACTACAAAAAAGCATTTGATTCCGTACCTCACGACTGGCTCACAGGTATCTTAAAGCTGTATAAAATAGATCATCATACAGTTTCCTTTTTAGAACACGTTATGACAACCTGGCGTACTAAGATACAATTCAGAACCGCAAGCAGTAACATCGAGACCGACACAATCAACATCCGAAGAGGGATTTTCCAAGGAGATTCACTCAGTCCACTGTGGTTCTGCATGGCGATGAACCCTCTATCACATAGGTTGAACTCAACAAAATACGGCTTCGCTATCAAGAGCAACAACGCAGAAGCAATCAAGTTGAACCACCTATTATATATGGATGATTTAAAACTAACGCAAAAATGCTTAAAATTGTAGAGGAATTCTCCAGGGACATCGGAATGCAGTTTGGACTGGACAAGTGCCGCACACGAGATGCAGGACGGCCAGAAGATCGAAGCAATGAGCATGGGAGATACATACAAGTATCTCGGGATGAAGCAAGCTCAAAGGATAGACCATCGAACAATGAAGACCGATTTACCGAATGAATTCATCAAGAGAGTAAGACAAGTAGTGCGAACTGATCTTAACAGCAGGAATTTGTTGAAGGCCCTAAACACGTATGCGTGCTCTGTACTCAGCTATTCGTTCGGAATAGTGAATTGGACCAACACGGACATCAACAACCTGCAGCGAAAAGTTAGGACACTACTGACAAAAGCTCATAAACATCATCCCCGTAGCGCCGTAGAAAGAACAACTCTGCCCGTCAACTAGGAGGAAGAGGATTGGCAGACCTCAGCAAGCAATGGGATCAACAAATAATTAATCTGCGTAATTATTTTCACCGGCAGGCCAACAGCTCCACACTACATAAAGCTATATGCGGAGCAGACGTCTCAAAACCGCTACGTCTGAGGGAACACGAGCATCAGAATCACCACCGAACCGACAACGATAAACTACAGAGGTGGTTGGAGAAGCCGCTGCACGGGAGGCATCCTAAAGAGGTTAACCAGGAATATGTCGACAAGTTAGCGTCGAGCTATTGGCTGACCTCGGGACGAATGTTGCTTCCTACTGGCCATACAAGATCAGGTTATACCAACTCGCAACTACCTAAAATTCATTGTAGGAGATGCATCGGTAGTGACGACAGATGCAGATACGGGTGCCAAACTTCAGAAACAATCCAGCACATAACAGGAGGATGTCAGATGTTCTCATCAACGGAATATAAGGAACGACACGATTCGGTTGCCAAGATCTTGCACCAGGTACTGGCCGAAAAACTGCTGCTTGTGCAGGCAGAGAGGGTCGCATATTACAGCTACACACCGGAGCCTGTTTTTGAAAACAGCAACTACAAGATGTACTGGGATCGTACAGTTTTGACAGATCAACGAGTTGCCCATAACAGGCCGGACCTTATAATAGTTGATAAAGACAACTCTGATTGATGTGGCCATCCCAAACAACAACAACCTGCATGTGAAGCAGGCCGAGAAGATCACGAAGTACAGAGACTTGGAAGAACGAATTAAAAGGAAATGGGAAATGGAGAACGTTCAGACGGTTCCAATCATCGTGTCAACAAATGGTGTTATACCAAAAAGTTTGCCGAGAAACATCAAAGAGCTGGGTCTAACTGAAAATCTTTACAGGTCCATGCAGAAAGCGGTACACACTTGCGACAGCCCGAACCGTCAGGAAATTCATGGGGAATGCAGGAGCGTCCAACACCATCAATGTCACCTAAGGCCCGATAACATGGCAAGGGTCTCGTCCGAGCCAGATCCTTATGGTATCCGGGATACCCGGGATCTGAGTGAATGTTCCCCGTAGAGGGAGTGCGAATACCTTTTGGCTAAGTCGATATAATAATAATAATTCTCACCCTCACAATACTCCAAACTAAGAGTACCTCCATAGTCTTGCTGCTGAATAAGTATTCAAATTATAAAACAAATTTGCTTGTTAGGCGGTTTTAGCGGGATTCACTACTAATAATGTTTTAGAATTTTCCGGTGATATTGGAATTTAGAATTACATATTATGTTTTAAAAATATTATGTACACGTATTAGTCATTCCTTGGCGGCAGTTTATCTCCCCTCATTCCATTTTATCTTCAGAGACATCCATTGCGACTTTAAGGCCACTTGCGAGCTTGGACCTGACAACTACCCACGGTGCACATGTCGCTTTGACTGTGCAGGTGCGGCTCTGGCTTCGCCAGGACCAACTAAGCCAGTTTGCGCTTCTGACATGCGCATCTACCCCTCGATCTGCCACATGAATATGGAAGCCTGTCAGCGGCAAGAAGATCTGCGTCTCAGGCCCATGGATCTCTGTCAAGGTTTGTCCTATAATAGAGGGTGCCCTGTAAGTCAAGTATATGTCAAGTCAAGTAGAATTATGAAGATTTGTCGAAGTAAAAAGGGGTCTATGCCCACAGTGTGTAGTCATAGGTCTTTAAAAACTGTTTTTCTTATAATCCATCTTATTACGCTCAGTAAGACTTAATATTCTAAAATAATGTGAGTTGAGTTATTAGTAACTACCTAAACATTTTGAAACAAATTTTTACCCTTTTATAATATCTTCTCTAAAATTCAACGTTTTCCACGAAAATGCACAAGTTGAAGACTATGTTATGTTAGAGTAATAATTTGTTTCAAAATATTCAGGTAATAACAAGGGACACATTTTTTACCCAAGTGTAAAAAAATTGTTTGTCGCAAGTCTTCCTTGAGAAATTTAGAAAAACATTCCTTGTGTGGGCCCCTTTAAAGGCCTGTAACTTCATAAGGAGGGTCCCATAGACCCCCTTTGATTTCGGGGAATCTTCGTAATACTACGTGAGGAGTCCATTAATCCATTTTACAGGGAGTTCCAGAATGGGTGTTGGGGTCTTTCTTCTAGTTCCCTAAGAGCAAAAAGTAGCTATGCTCGATTTTCGAGAAAGTTGAATGCCACAGACCGTATCCTGATATCTCGATTCGTTCGGGAGACACAGGGAGTTTTGCTGCCATAACTTTTTGTGAATATTTTCAATTTCTGTAAAACATTTTTTGTTTATTTTTTATGTAGAATATATTGATGTAGAGATCTTGTCTTTGGTTAGTGGTTTTAAAGATAAAAAATTTCCAAGTGTCTCAAATTTGAACCGCAGGGATTTTTATCTTTAGAATCACTAACCAAATAAAACATATTTCAACACCAATGAATTTTATGTAAAAAAAACACAAATCGAAAATATTCTCGTACAAAAAAGTTATGGCACGTTTTTAGCAAACGCAACAAAATGAGACACGCCCTGTAACTCCCAAACGGGTCAAGATATCAGCATGCGGTTTGCGGCATTCGACTTTTCCCGAAAATCGAGCATAGCGCACTTTATCTACTTTTTCTCTATCTCTTCGGGAGATAGGAAGAGCCTTCCAAAACCATCTAATCTGGAACACTCTCTACAAAATTACATATTTAGGTATGAGAATGTAGGAAAGATCAGATCAGAACTAAATAGTACATCTCATATTATACAACCATTGGTTCCTCGCAATGGTGTTTTTCAGTTTAGGATTGCGAAAAAAATTATAGACACAAAAGTTGTGGTATTATATGTTTGAACATTCAGAAAAGAATTCAGCAATTGAGCTGTTACCACCAATAATTTAAGTTGAAATGATCTACTAAAAATTAGCCAAGGTGAAATCTAAAACATTGGCCAACAGATTTATTCCACAATTCACAAAAAATTCAAATCCTATATTTAAGTCGATGTGTTATTCTAGGAATGGAGGTGAAACCGTGTAAAGGAGAAAAACCAATAACTGATCCACATACTGGCCGTGAACTAGACTGTGGAAATGGCCCTTTTAGACAAGATTGTCCTTCAAATAGCTACTGCCATCAAACTGCTAGATTTGCTCGATGTTGTCGCAAAGGTAGATGTATTCTTTCGCAGTCTAGATAGAATAAGTCAAGCGTCTTTTCCAGATCAAAACTACATCGAAAAAAAAGGTTGTGAAGATAACTTGTACGGTTGTTGTCCAGACGGGAAGACACCAGCTCAAGGTCATAACCATGCGGGTTGTCCAGTTCATTGTGGATGCCACAAGTTGGGAGCTTACTCGGAGTATTGCGATATAAAAAGCAACAAGTGCAAGTGTAGACCTGGAGTTGGAGGCGAGAGATGCGACAGATGCGAACCTGGATTCTGGGGCTTACCCAAGATTTCTTCGGGCGTTAAGGGGTGCATGCGTAAGAATATCTCTTAAGAAAATTTAAAAACTCATATCAAATGTATTTTTTTCCTTTTCAAGCATGTGGATGTTCAGTGTTTGGGTCAGTAAGAGACGACTGTGAGCAAATGACGGGGAGATGCGTATGCAAGTCTGGCGTCAAAGGACAAAAGTGCACTATTTGCACCAGTCACAACAAAGTTCTGGGTCCAAATGGATGTGTACAAGGTAGAAATATTTTGGAAATATCTATTTGATCTCTAATACTTACTAAAATTGCTGTTGTTTTTGATGGGAGCCACATTTTAGGAACATTTGTTACTTTTTATGTTGATATATTGACAAAAAACATTGCAACTTCCTACTACAATTAATAATTTGATGGTCCCAGCAGAAATCTGCTAAACACCAATATTAAATTGATATTAGTGCAACTTAATACTTATTGTTCTCCTTGCTGCTGTTTTATAAATTTGAGTGAAATAAAGCACAACCTTATCAATTTCGAATTTTAGCGCTAAAAACTTATTAAGTGAAATAATATATGACGCTATTATTCTTCTTATTCTTCCTTTTTTGGGCTGTATTCTTGGTAATAATTTAAACACCTTCGATACTTTTAAAAATAATGGATGTACTAATTATTAACACTCAAGGTGCATCTTCTTAAAATATAAAGAACCACAACTATCATTATGTTTATATTATAGGAATTGCGTTTGCTGTGCCTCAAAATGATTTAAAAAAATCAAATAGACCCTATGCTATAATCGAGTTGACTCATTTTATGAATAGATATCTCAGTTTGGAATCAAGCACGGCCATTTTCGGTACTAGCAACGTCCAAGTCAAATTTAATTTTTCTCATACATAAATCCGTGGAACACAGTATATCGGAGAATGGACCCGCCAAGAGCAATTATGAAAAAGTAAGTGGCAACTGACTTCAGACCAGATCTGTGGAGCTGTGCTCCCAAATGCACCTTCCCAAAAAGTGGCTCTCGCATTTCGTTGCATTGATCATACACACCCGTTAAAATATTAATTTAATTCGATAATATTTCACAGCGGACCTGAGCACAACGCCGCCGTCTACGTGCAAAGAATTGACTTGCCACTTCGGCGCAACGTGCGTCGAGCAATCTGGATTCGCAGTTTGCGAGTGTCACACGCAATGCCCCCAGGACAATGAGGAACAAGTATGTCTTTAGAATGAACGATTCCGGTGGAGGTTTTTACGCCGCGTGAGCATTTTACTGTAGCGACGATCAGGGGCGCTACAATCAAATCTGTAAATTTTTTAAGTCTACAGGATGTCTTAAGATTTTAATCGGGAAAATTTAATAGGCCATGGAACTAAAAAAAAGAAAATAGAAGTTCATATAAATTTGTATGTTTTAGAGCTTTGTTTTTAAAATACCGGGTGCTAAATTTATTAAAAAAAAAACAATCTGTTTGTTGTTGTAAAAATGTAGTAATGCTAGAGGTTATCAATTCGAATAACTATTGTAATTATTAATTTTAATAAAGAGTATGTTTAATTTTATTAGCGAAATTAAATTTCTTTCTTTAGTCGCGAGTCGCGGACTGGTAAAGAGATTTTATTTATATCTTTAATTATTTAATCTTAAACTAACAAATTTATAAAAATCAGAGGGGCGCTCAAATGTTTTCTTACAAATTCTAACTAGGATGTCCTAGCACCACAACTGGAACAAATAAATTAAATTTGAAAAAAATTAGTATCTCGAAATCGAAATCGAAAAAATAAGTATCTCGAAATCGAAGTTATAAAACAAACAAATTTTCTTTTTATTTTGGCAAGCTCTACCGTCTATTAAATGTTCCCAATTAAAACTTGCACCATGTATATGCAGAAGACTGTAAAGCAAGTGTATCAGTTAAACAGTGAATTCTTCAATGCATTACTCTCCAGAATACCTATAACCGTTGACTAAAATATTCGTATATTTCAGTCAACGCTATAACATACATGCCAGACAAAATGGATACTTTGATAACTTTTTGTCATATACCTACCTAGAGTGATTTTTAGTAATACCTACCACCTTGATTTTCTCTGATATTTTGCGGCCTATAAAAAGTATATTGTTTTTGAAAGGCCGTAACTTGTTGAACTAATCTTCGAGAACATTTTCTAGAAGGAAAGTAGATAACGGGGTTGGGTACCATGTATAAATCAAGTTTTTTGGGAATTTTTCAGGACTGGCATCTTATACAGAGTGATTCAGGTTTATTCTGGGAGACTTGATCAGGTGATATAAAATCATGAAATAAAACTATTTTGTGATATAACCTATTTTCCATAGCCGCCTCGTTTTCTAGAAAACTAGGTACAGCTGCAACCAATTTAAACTTGTAAGACTGTCTGAACTCTATGCCGAAATGAGGGAGACCCGGCGACATCCGGCAACACCGCCCTTTCCCGCCACGCACATCGTGTTTCAAAAGAGCCGACGGTGAAGGGAAGGCATACGAAAGCGGCTGGCGGCTAGCGATGTAGCCGGATGGCCTCTCCAGAAACCTTCAAGACATTGCAAGTTCAAATTGGCCGCAGACGTACATTCCCAAAGATTTTAACGTTTTATTTTATATTTGTCCAATGGTTATATTCAAACGAAATGTGGTACCCAGCATACACTGATTAAATGTAGCAAGTGGCGGAGATACAGGTATACAGGATGAATCGGTTTTTTTGTAACAGGACTTTAACATTGGATAGAAAATTTAATTTCAAAATGAAAATTTAATATCTATATAGGTCCAAAAACGCTTCATTTTAAAATGTATTTGGCTTTCGATAACGAAATTAATCACATATAAATAAAATAAAAGAATTCCATGCAACCAGCAGCAGCGGCACGGAGTTCAGAGATTTTTTATCAATAATGGTCTCTTGTCATTTTTGTATATGAAATCATGTCTGATTTCACTTTTTCGATTAATTGTTCATTTGTTGAAAGTGGAGTTTTAAAAACTAGATCTGGCAAAAACAGTTAGACCTTATAGTACTTATAGTAAATAGCAACAAACAAAATTACCGGAAATCTGTAAGTTACTATAAAGTGTGAGTGTTTGACCCGTACAAAAATGTTAACCTTCGGTAAAGTTGAACCCGTGGAGCATACCTATGAATTTATATTTTTAAAACCTCCAAAGAAAAATTTTCATTTTTCTCTGGAAAAAAAGTTAAAAAGGACCGCTGACATTTTTCCTGGTTCCATCCATCATCCTAATTTAAACTCTGTGATGTGGCCAAATTCAATAAAAATCTTATTCTTATACTTACTGTATATAGTGAATATCACGAATCTTGATCCCTGCGTCGCAATGGTCGACATTGCAATTTGCATTGTCGACCATTATGACGACGGGATCAAGATTCGTGGTATCCACAATATTAAAAATATTATTGGGTAGGTACCTATTTATAGAAAATAGCAATTTTTTCCAGACCCTAGAGGTATTTGTGGATGGTATAATTAATCTTGGTGTAACTGCGACAAGTCATGGCGCCACGAAAGTAGCCCTATACTTGTTCTCGGACTCTCTTCCACATCATTTAAAACATATGGCTCTTAGTCTCTTATTCTCCGTTGTTTGGATTCTCTGCCCTGGTCACTTAAATAATGCATAAAACCTCCAACATCCATCTTTCTTTGCACCAGCCTAAGGAATGTTCTGTTATTTGGTACATTTCTATCAAGTCACTTTACTAGTCTAACAAAAAATGCAAAAAATCGACATGTTGATTTTTTTCAAAAAAATCGGTTATTTTTCTATAACTTTTTTGTTTGAAGTGCAATTGTTTTTTCTTGGCTGTGTTAAATCCTCTGAAGAAATTACACAAGTATAGTTTTTGAACAATCAATTCTTAAAAATTACCGAGATATTCGCTCGTAACGTCTTAAGTGGGACATTACTATTACATCAAAAACAACAGGAATACTGCAGTAGTAGAAACTCTACATTGATTAGGAACAATATGGGATGATGAATACAACTGACAACTACGGCTACATAACAATACTGTCAGTTGTGTTCATCATCCCACATTCTTCTAAATTCCTACACAACGTAAGAAAAATTATCTCCCTCAGAGTGTGTATAATAAACTCTTTCTGCCACTGTAGTATTTGTGTAGTTTTTGATGTAATAATTACCGATTTTTCACTATAAGTGAAAGGTACCTTTACGCATTTCACGGAACACAGCTAAGGGCCACAGAACAACATAGCAACCGACAGTTTGTCGATTTGTTTTATCAGACTTGTCAGGGCCTACTTAGTGTTCGGTAAAAAGAACGCTTTTAAGTGTTGCAACTACCAAAAGTCATTAGTGTGGCACATCGGTGGCAAGAGAATTTCCCTTTAATCCCTTTAATAAATAAATTACCGTTAAAGAGTCTGGATAAAAGTGCCTTAATAATGTCAAAGCCCTGTCTTTGCATATTCGGTTTCTAAGATATTTCACAAAAACGAAAATGTGTAAATTCAGTTGAAATAACTCGAAAACGATGGCAGTTAGCCTTGATTTCTCAGTGGGTACCAGATTGGCCTTAAAATTGTCTAAAACTTTCCCCATCTAACCGATTATCTACCTCTTGTAATGACCGAGATTCCAATGGTTAGGGTCGAATTTGGGACACCTTGTATATACACATTTTGTACTTAATATCTAATTTGTATATAATATCTAACAAATTCAAAATTCTGTAAGGTATCTCAAAGTTGTTGTATATAATTAAAGTATTATAAAATAGAAAAGCAAAGTCGCAAACCAAATTTTATATTTTTTTGTATAAAAATAGTAAAAAATATTTGTGGCTAATATGGCTAATGGCCATCATAAGACCTAAAAATTACATTATATTTCGGCGTGCAGTCCTCCACATATCATTTTGAACACTATGTTGCACGTGCTATTTCCTGCTACGGCGCACAATCTTCAAAGATAGAAAACATTTTCCCCCACCACCCGTCGGCCATGATGCCCTTTTGCTGGGCTCTTTCGTTTCAATGTGCTTTTTGTGCCTACTGCGCACAGTCCGCGTTTCGACGTATCTACCATGTACCTACGTCGCCATGGGACCACGTGACGCCGAGTCAGCCGACGCGGACAAAAAGCTTTCATAGGGAACACAGCAAGTGAGTATCTAAAAAGTTAGCCCATCCGCTTAGGCTTTTAAGACCGAGAATTCGGAAGAGGAGGAAAACAAGAGCTTGGCAACCGGTGATTCTGGGGATCGGACAGATCTCGGAGAAATTGCCAAATGACAATCTCTCTGGACATTTCAATAAGAAAACGATAGCAGGTACCAGGTGAGCAGCCTGAGTATTAGCCTGAGTACTGTTCACTGTGTCATGTCAGTCGCCAAAGGTCTCGCCATTCGCGGGCAGCGACGGTAAGACCAGGTACCAGGTGTGCAGCCTGCGTAGCCTGTGTTATCATACGCTTCGTTCGAGCCTGTGTCATCGTTCACCGTATCAATCACTGTGTTGAGAGTGTCTTTGTCAGTCGCCATTTTCCATCAGTAAAGCGTCTGCAGCTTCTTTAGGCGGTATCGTTGCAAAATCATTTGAGATGTTGCCGGTTTGTTTACAAGCAACGCGTAGTACAGAGTGAAAAGACTGGACAATTTTGATTTCACTGTAAGTATTAGTCGCCATCAACAATGATTTGCCGCTCGTGAGCAGCGACGGCAAAGAGAAAATACCAGCCTCCATCGCGGGACCGGTAAAGGACATCGACTAATCTCGACATAATATTACCTTCCTGCCATCCCGTGACACGGGCCATCGTAGCCGGCAACGTAGTAAAAAATTTGGGACAAGTGCCGCTCGCGTCCGGCCTAGTCCCTTTCTCACGGCCGCCATGCCCATCCCCACATCGAAAAATGCGTCACACAAGTTGTTTTTGCCCTAGCTTCCCTTAACGCCCCTGTTCCCAGAGGAAGGGGGCGTAGTGCTATACTTTGCTACAGCTAGGCAAAGCGCCACATCGGCTGGCATTTCTTCGTTTCTCCTGTGCTTTGCTTGGCCAGCGAGCACAGAGAAAAAGGGGGCGAGAGGTACCTCTCCAGCAAATAAAAATAATTGTAAAGGCAACACAATACACTTTGGACATTTTGTTACCAGCTAAAAACAAAATATTAGAAAGTTTGAAGTAGGGGAAGGGTGGGCAAGTTGAAATATGCAAGCAAGTCGACACAGTACCCACACTACGGAAAATAATACGTCATGAGTCTGCTCCCGTCGGTATCTAGAACACTTTTGAAGTTAGTATGCATCTACTGGCGGTTGGAATGAGATATTAGTGCTATTTTAGAAATATTTTTAATTTTTGTGAATTTGAAGCATTGAGTTCCGATGTAAGTATAGCATACCTACGTCAAATATGTAACAGTAGGTACTGTTATTTGATATGTTGTATACATTAGCTTTATACTACGTTCCTAACCTGTACATTGTATGGCTACTTTCTGACTAGGTTATGTTTAGCAGATTTGTTTGTGATTTTCCGTTCGCGTGTTCGCGTCGGGCAAGATGACATATTCGAATAGGTCGACTATGTCATCTTGCCAACCAATGTGTCATTTTGCCCGACTTTAATGCACTGCATAAGTTTTCCGAATTGCAGATGGTGTCTAACTACAAAAAGAAAAGTAATAGAGGCTCGTGGAAAGAGGAAAACATGGCACAAGCACTACGGGCTGTGGCTGAAAAACGCATGTGTTGGTTAATGGCTAGCAAGCACTTCCAGGTGCCTCAAGCAAGTTTGGGCCGTCGCGCTATGAACAAAAATACTGGGCCTTAGAAGCCAGGTTTTTTGGATTCACTTCCAAGGATGTACGGATTTTAGCTTACGAACTTGCCATAAAAATGAAATTAAAACATCAGTTTAATAATGAGAAGAAAATAGCAGGTAAAGGGTGGCTGCGTTCTTTTCGACTAAAGAACCCCAAGATATCCTTACGCCAACCGGAAGCAACATCTATGGCGCGAGCTGACGCCTTCAACAAACCGTAAGTTGAGATTTTTTTCCAAATCTAGAAAAAACAATCAACAACGGTAATTTTGACAAAACCATGGTTTTTAATATGGACGAGTCCGCATTAACAGTGCAAAATCCTTCAAGAATTTTTGCACTAAAAGGCAAAAAACAAGTTTGGGCCATTAAACCCACAATTCACGTTCAGTTTTTTATCAGTTTTGAACTGTACAGTTGGACTGTTCAGTCCAAAACCCAACGTGAAGGGTGATTCTCGGCCGGGCGCGTCTCGGATTTGGCCTCTCCGGCGCGATCGAAGTTTATTTGACATGCTAAATATTTTTAACTGAAAAGTCCACAGGCCTGGCCGGAACTTAATCGTGTAGTGCCGAACTTCGGCCGAGATCTCATCGAAACAAAGATAGACGTATTAAGGCAATTAGCGCATAAGACAAAGAAGGTTGTCACATGTAGATCGCGCGGGCAAGAGTCAGTTTTGCTCCAGGTTTTGGGAGAGTATCCAGTGCAGTAGGGCGTATTATTGGCATTGTTTAATAGTTTTATTAAAAAGATTTTCAAGTAAGGTTCCCCGATGTCTGCAGAATTGCTTAAACCATTTGTTGAGACATACAGAAATTTGTAATCTTTATGGAAGCTAATCATATTCGAACAGAAATTTAGCCAAATATCTTAAAGTTGCAGCTAATTTGGCGTCGGGTCAAATGGCTTCTCACATAACCATATTTCGTTTTTGTATCCTCTTATATATTTCTTTCCTTTTTTTGGTCTTCTCTTCTTCTTTCAATAAAAGAATGGCGGTTGCTGCTTTTCGTTTTTCGACATATTCTTTAAAATTGTACCCTCCAGCTATGGATTAAACGTCTTCGATTTTGCCGGTGAAATGACGGAAAATGCCAGTTTGTTTGTCTGAACGTGTAGGGTGAAAATCGGCACAGTTCCCGCCTTGAGGCAAAAACTGTCAGTTGCGGCCTTTGAGGCCAAACCGGAGCGTGAAGGGCCCGCATTTACCAGCGGAGAACGAGGTGTTCACTCTACCGTAGTAGTTTGTATGAGTTCAGGGGGAACAATATATTCCGCCAGCCATAATCTTTCCTCGGAAAAAGTTCAAAAAAATATGATGGTGCACCAGTGGGTACATTATGTTTGTATGCAATGAATCTGGATGCAGGCGAAATTTTTTGCATGATGGATGGAACATTTCATAAAAAAAAAAAAACCAACAGCTGAAAATAAGGCATTATTGCTTTTAGATGGACACATTAGCCATAAAAATTTAGAGGTACTTGAACCGGCAAACTTTTTTTTTGTAGTTCTTTTTTGCTTGCCATCGCATTGCACGCACAGGCTACAACCACTAGACGTAGGGTAGCAGTATTTGTGCCACTAAGTAATTATTAAATTACAGCGGTCACTCAATGGATGAAGCAAAATCCTGGTCGTCCAGTTACTCTTTATCAGGTAGCGTCACTTTTCTGTGAAGCCTATGGTAAAGCTGCAACTCCAGCTATTGCTTTGAGTGGATTTAGGGTAACTGGGATATCACCCTTAAATCCGGATATATTTCCTGAAGACATGTAGCACAGTAACAGATGTACCGATTGCCGGGGAAGAGACAGAAAATGAAACAGTCAACTCTGCTTAAGTATTAAATGTGCCAGGTTGCTCAGGTAAAGAAGACCTGTCTGCAACTTCTGCCCCAGCCAAACAACAAGAACCTAGTTCTTCTTTTGGTACCGACATTTTAGTGGAAATTCTGCCTGATGAAGAAGTAACCCAGCCATGTATAACATTGGAGAAGCAAACATCTGGAGCTCATGAAGGAAATTCGTCCAACAATATTAAGGATATCTTAATGGTAATTTCACTTCTTACACAGGGAAACGCAAGATCTACAAATCGTAAGAAAAATACGTACCAAGATGTTCTTACGGAATCTCCATTCCTTCAGAGTCTGCGCGAAAGGGAGGAAAAAAAGGCGGCAAACGCAAGAAAAAGTAATCGAAAATCAGCGAATAAAAATGTTTTTTCTGAAAAATCTTCAATCGAAGAATGTTCCAAAATTTGTAGCCAAAAGAAAACAGAAAATTAGGAAATAATAAGAAAAAGTGCACGCGTTTCTTCCAAAAAGACATTCTTTGGTGAGTCCTCTGATTCGGAAAACGAAGAGCCTTTTGATGAAGAAGACGACTGTGCATGTCTCTACTCTACTGTAATGGACTGTATATCCGTTCCAAGCGCCGTGAAGGTTGGCTGAGGTGTATACAATGTCGTGGCTCAAGCGGAATGCGCTGGTCAAAAAATGTCAGCAAAAAAAAATCGTATGTGACTTGTGCCACTAATCGTACCTAATAACTATGGTATGCCAACTTGCCCTATAGGGTAGAGCAAGATGAATTTTATTTCAGTTTGTTTATTGATATTTTTTTATTTATACCACTATTTCCTCAAGTATTATAAAGAATATATCTATGAAATACTTCTTATAGAATATACTGTTTTTAGTTTTCGTCTACTTTTTTATTTTTTCACAATTTATCAATCTTCCTTTTAAGTATGTCATCTTGCCTACCTCTCCCCTATGTCTAATTATAAAATAGAACATAATTATGAAAATGTTCCATGGCTGACTATGTGAAAATTAAAAAAAACAGAAAATTAGCCATAGCTCTTTTATTTTTTATAATAACCATGCCGAGTATTATATATTTGGAAAGCTCAAAAAATGACCGATTTGATAAGGGGGTCAGCCAACTATGATGTACATTAAAAAAAAACACAAGTTTATGTCATATTTCAAAAATCACAACCGACATAAAAATTGGATCAGATTATCTTATTAAGCCCAAAATTATCTACAATTTTTGTCTCTACAGTTTTTCTGTATAATCAGAAATAACGGAGCTACAGAGATCTGATGAAATAGAAAAAATCACTCTTTTTAAAATATCTAGTGAGCCATGTACTTTTTTAAAAATCCAAAAGGGGCATTAGATTAAGCATTCAAAACTGAAATTATTTCCCTCATTTAAGCTTTGTTCTAGCTCTGCTAGTTTCCGAGATCCCCATAGTGGTCATCGAAAAAAAAATCACCCTGTATATAGAGGAAGAAAGTCGCCTAATATGGGCTACATTTTTGTAATCCCCCTAAAAGTTGAGTGTTTTTAAAGGAATCAACGTCACTTTTTTCAAAACTGGACTTCATCCCTTACGCAACCTGATTGTCTACTTGACACTATAATTAAAATTCTAACTTTTTCGTTTTTTGCTTTTAAACTTTTTTAGGCAACTACCCCATATTAGGAAACTCTATCCCTAATATGGGGTACTTATATTTCCTAATATGGGGTACCTAAGAAATGATTTAAAATTGGTGTTTAAATAAAATACCTACGAAAGAAACACGGTGGGTTGGGTAAGTACGTCTTTATTTGGTGTTATTTTAGAAACAAAACAAAAATTATCAAAAAATAATTCTTTAAAACAATTATAAAACTATTTAAAGATTCAATTCGCACAAAAGTAAATTTTTTTTTTCAGTCTCCATAGCATGATTGACGATTGCATTTTCCATGTCAACGGAAAAACAGGTTTCCGCCTAAGACAATATCTTCTGCTGCTCCGTTCATTTTTACATCTTTCCAACGTTGTCTGGGGTACCCCAAATTAGGACTCCCAGTGTACCCCATATTAGGCCTAGGGCAGTAGTAAAAATAAAACGGTAGATTTTAAGAAATAAGCAAATATATACATAAAAGAACCAATCTAAGCCAAAACTAGCCCATAATACACGTTTTGAACAACATACAATAATTTAACTTACCTTTTTTGTAACCAAATTCTCAGGATTTTCTAGAAGCTAAAAATTTTCAATACGCTCACTAATTTTGATGGTCATGTTGTATTGGAACTGTAGCTCTCTGCATCGCGAGATGTTTACTAATTACATGTCACTTCTAGAAGCTTAGTATAGCCCGCACCAAATAGATGGCAGCGCCTTAGATCCTGAGCAATTGAGGTACCCCATATTAGGGACTATCCCCATATTAGGCGACTTTCCTCCATACCATATACAGCTTATTGCTTATTGACTCATAGAAAAACTCATGCTCCGGTATGAAAGCAGTCATTTAGTTAAGTCAGCCAATATCTCCATATTTAAGCAGATTCCATCGAACATACTTCGTTCTAGACCTTATGAATATAATTGAATTATATGGCATTCAAACATCAGCAGGCTACACGGATGAATTCATAGCATTCCAAAAAGATAGAATAGGATAGCACGATTATGCGGCGGTAATTTATAAACATATTATACTGATTACCAGCCCAAATTACTACATTACGAGATGGACATCGTCGCTTATAATATTAAAATAATAAAGAATTTTTCGTTTTCGTTGGCCACAAAAACTTTGTTTTCAGAAGTCGCCTGACTCAGATTTAACACGACGCTTCCATCAGATAAATCCCTGAACGTTCCCGACTGAAAAATAGACTTGCAATATACATAATAGATATTATATTGTATAGGATGATTTGTTAGAACTACAGAACTACCACCGCGCTTTTCTCGCTTATTTTGCGTCCTACAAAAAAACATAAGAAACAAAAATGTGGCAATTTTGCACATTTTGACAGATAAGTGATGCGGCATCCATGGCCAACTTGTCGAGTATTATAAAAAAAACTTAAATTGAGACTGAGAAACTTTGTGCAACAGGGTACTCAGATAGTTTCAAAAAATTACACAGGGTCTTCTTTTGAGGCTATGATTTTTTTTTAATTATTTCTTATTAAGTGATTTTCCGGCTTATTTTGGGCCGCACAGAAAATTCGTAAGAAAACAAAATATGGAAATTTTGGTCAGCCAGGTGACGTTAAAAAATAAATGGGCCTATATTCCCGACTCTTCGCGCTGCGCTAAAAAAACTTCAAATAGACAAAAATTTGTCCTCAAGGGTCCCGAAGACCTGTGTAATTTGCTAAAACTACCCGAGCGCTTGGATAGATAAAGCTTCTTAGTGCCATCAAAATTTTCAATATAAAAGTTTTCCCATGTCTCTTAAAATAAACATTACACGGCTATAATTTGAGGTTTCTTTTATATTGCGCGAAAAGTTGGCCATGGATGCCGATTTCATTAATTAACATTACCTCTGAAAGATGCCAAGCTTAAACCTGGCGTTTAAAACAAGAAGTTAATGTCCCTAGTAATAGGAAAACCCACTGCCCTACAAAATTTTCAACGATGTGGCCTAGAAAATTTAAAAATATAGTGAATTAGAAAATTATATAAAATATACTTTAGTGTAGAAAAAGTGGAATTTGTATGGATGATTTGTTTTAAATATTTTAACGAATGTTGGAATTTTTTCATTTTATTTCCTGACATATACAGGGTTAACTATCACTAAGTACAAAAAAATTCACCACGAGCGCAGGGTGGCTTAAGAAAACATAGAAAAATATTTTTAGATTTTTTTTACGATCTTTAAGAAAAAGGGTAAAAACCCCAATTTTCCCTGTAAATCTCCGCCTTTAATTACGTCATCCAATATGGCTTCGGAACGTACTGTCAGCTTGAAGTTATTTTCGCGGTGTTGCCGTTGTTTTAGGAAGGATGAAAATACCTTTTTACTCAAACAAATAAAAAAATACATAAATAACAATCGATTTGAATCTGTACAGCCGCAGCGCTATTAGATTTACCCGAAGTTCTCCCGGATTCACCTTACCTTACTTTGAAGTTTAACTAACCTAAATTCACCTGACTTCTTAAGCCCTAGATAAAGGCGTAAAGTGCAGAATCCGAAACAACAGTTTATTTTCAATTAAAAGCTCACCCAATGTCCGAGTCAATGTTCTTCCATATTGTGCAACGGCTGCTTAGGGGTAGTCTACTTACTGTATGCACTCACCCACCATGCATCAACAACTTTGGTGCAGTTGATTCCCTGGCTTGGATGTTCACTAATCGTGCCCCTCCCTCGTCACGTCGTACAGAGCGCTCCGAGGCTCTTGGCTTGGCGACGAGTACCGGTTGGTCCGCCGTGGCAACATCTCTTGATTTCCTGTATCCGGGGCACAGGGCGTCTCTAAATTCTCCACAATTTTCCTTCTCCTGCCTCTGGCAATGCTCGAGGCTTCTCACTACACTCCAGCTTCCCTTTTTCTCCGCCTTTTTAGTCCCAAAAACCACGGGACTACGGGACGCGCGCAAGCGAGCTACTACACGCGTTATTCCATTACTATCCTCCCCTCTTGGCTCTCCCGCGCAAGTCACGACGTGAAATTCCCCTATCCCTTATCGCCTGAATTAAGTCAAAGGTTTCCCATCCCATTGCGTTCACCTTAATTTCAACATAAGCACACGATAAACGGAAAACGGTATGCCAGCTAGGAGAACAAAAATTAAACTCTTCTGCGCACCTACGTCACTTCGACAAAAGCGCGGCCAACTTACCAACAATAGTCCTGAAATTAGTCTCACTGACATACGTCAGGTATCAATTTCATGTCAAGTTAAATCCCAAAATAGTATGTAGGCACCTTTGAGACACCGTGGTGTATGTGGTTGCCTGGCTCACTGTAAACGAGTCACCGTTGACGTCACAGCACCTGCGCGCAGTTAGGGCCTGGCACACCAGACTTGAATCCAATGGATTTTTGTATTTGGGGATACTTGAAGGCGATTGTGTACGAACAGGAAATCGACAACGAGCAGCAGTTACACGAACGAATTGAAGGTGCAGCTGATCAAATCCGGAATAATCTTGGACTTTTTGCACGTATCCGGACTTCTTTAATTAACCGAGTGAATTTGTGCGTCAAGGTTAACGGCGGCCTCTTTGAACAGCTACTGTAGTGCTTTGCATATGTGTGCTGTGCAGTTGTGTTTTTTGGTTACCCTTCGGGGTTTTCCTGGCGGTGGGGATCCACCTCGTCGTGGTCGCCGTCGCCAGGCTGAGTACCTCGCTTCAACCAAAAGGAATGGCTGAGGGCAACCGAGAGGTTCCCAACAGATTTAGAAAATGTGAATGTTGTGTTGTGTAGTGTGACTTTTAATGTAAAAAAATTAAGAAAACAAAAAATGATGCAATATTTTATTCTGGAAATGTCAGTAAGGTAGGCATTCTACATGTTCCTTAGAAAGTAATCGTTTCCAATAGGAAATTTCGTGGTGAATCCTCGGACAAATTAATAGACGTGGCAACGCTGCGCTATTCCACTACCTATCACTACCATTGACATCGGTGAAATTTTAAGATAGGTCACGGCGGGTGTCCATAGGCGTCGTTTTTTGAAGAAAAAAAATTGGGCTTAAGACAAATTTTTGAAGATTTATTTTGGCAAATCTAATTTTTCTTTATCTACCATAAAAAACTGTATAAAATCCTGTATAATAAAATTTTACATCCCATTATAAGCTGTTTATATTAAAACGTCGTACTCTTTTAAAAACAACTTATCTTTATGAGCTTTTTGCTTATATTATACGAAAATGATAACAAATATTAAAGGATCAACGTATAGGCCAACTATTATGAAATTCCAGCATGGCCGCGATGATGATGTTCGGAGCATTACATTACTAAATATTTAGCATGCATGCTTTTCTGCCTTCGATGGACCTTGGTTCGAATCGAGGTCAAGGGCGTCGAGGCAGACTGCATGCACATATTATCTATCTAGAAAAACACCGCTAATGGCCAAGAGCGGTGGACAGATATCTCGGACTGGAAAACAAAAACGAAAAATAAAAGGTAAATAGTTCGAAGGAGTTTCCAAATTTAAAAAAAAATTGCTCAAAATGTGAAAAAGTTACGGACATGGGTAGTTTTATGCGGGGATCCAGTACACAGACTATTCCTTATGAACTTCAACAAACGCTATATGGAGTTTGATAGAATCATAATGGAGCTTTTGGGTCACGCAAGGCTTATCGGAAAGTTGCTAACAAATATTTTCGAGGACCTCAGGGAAAATAGAGTTAACTGTCATTGCATATATGTTTTTTTCGACAATTACGAATATATTATCCAATTTTATGTTATTTGGTATCGACATTTTTCAACCCAAATGAGTAATCCTCGCTAATTTGAAATAAAAATGGTATACTTGTTGAAAGGTGAACATTTAAACCATTTTTCTAAATAAAAGGCAAATTAGGCATGTCACTAGGTATAAGTACAGGGTGGCCCATCCAAGCGGAAAAAGTGTGCTACGTGGAGACACGTTAACATAAAATCGTCATTCAAAAAATGAGATTGTAGTAAAAATTAAGGGGAATTCGAGGGTGTACCCAAATTTTGTATACGGGGGTCGGTAAAAAAGTTATCGCGAAAAAACATATTTTGCAAAATAAAAAAAATAATTTTTTTACCTACACATCCATTAGAGAACCTTTAATTAGTATTCCCGAATATTCAGTTTTTTAATATAACTTCCGGTTATAGCGGAAATGAAAGTGGTTTTCTCTATTTTACAACTTACACATTTCTCTTAACCATCACAGGATTCCTTTTTTAATTCTGAATCCAACGATATAAATTTGACCTATTTATCTCCAACCGTTTCCGAGATATTTATCAGAGAACTCCATCAAACTAGATACATGGTCTCATGGTCAGTGTCTGATGTTCGATCTGAGTTGAAATAGAAATGTTCCGAGTGCTTCATTATGTAAGCTGTATCGAAGATTCAGATCGACAGGAAGTGTGATTAGCAAGAGAAAAAAAGGGTTTAGAATTAGTGAGGACGAGAGAGAACGAATTTTAAATTATTTCAGAAGAAATAACGAAAAATCTCAGAGAGGTGCAGCGAGAGACTTACAAATTCCCCGGTCTACAATACAAAGGGTAATGAAATTAAGCAAATTTAAAGCCTTCAAAATATTACCTGTTCAAAGGCTATTCCCTGGAGATGCTGCAAGAAGACTGGAATATTGTCAAACAATGTTAAACTTTTATTTTGCAAGAGGTGGAGCTGGATTTTTTAAACAAATTATTTGGTCCAATGAAGCTACATTTACAACGGCGGGAATATACAACCGGAAAAATAGTATATTTTGATCTGCTGACAATCCACGGGCATTTGTGAAATCCGGCAGAAATTCCCTGGGTGTTTGGTGCGGAATTGTGGGAAATTTTATAATGGGCCCTCTATTTTATTCAGGAAGTATGGCAGGTACATTTAATCTAGAACGAATTGGAACAATACTTTGACCAGTTGCCATTAATTTTTCTTAACCAACTCCTAGAAAGACAATTAATATGGCAGCAAGATGGCGCTTCCTTTCATAACTGTGGGCCCATAATGGAATTTTTGAACAATTCGTTTGAAAATTGGATTGGTAAACATGGAACCAATGGAACGATAAGGTGGCCGCCACGTAGTCCAGATTTAACCCCCTTGGATTTTTTCTTGTGGGGGCATTTAAAAAATAAAGTTTATAAGAACCGCCCCGAAAATGTTGAGGAGATTAAAAGAGGAGTAAAATTAGAAATTGATAGTTTAAACAGTCGTCCCTTAATCTTTGAAAATGTCCGAAAAAATTTCTTAAAAAGACTTAGGTTATGTGTAAATAATAATGGAAACCATTGTGAACATTTAATGTAAATGAACTTCTAACTAATTTTTAATAACTAATCATATTGTTGTTGTTAGAATAAATATGACAGTAGTAAAAATAATAAATGTTTCATAATTTCCACGAGATTTTTAATTAAGTTGAATGCAGTTGAATGGCTATAGCCACTTTAACATTCAGCCTACTCGCTTGTCAGTTTTATTATCCTGGCTGACTTGATTGGTCCTAAATTTGGTTTTATTGTTTGGCCTACTCAGATCGAACATCAGACACGGTCCACGAGACCATGTATCTAGTTTGATGGACCTTTTCTGATAAATATCTCGGAAACGGTTGGAGATAAATAGGTCAAATTTATATCGTTGGATTCAGAATTAAAAAAGGAATCCTGTGATGGTTAAGAGAAATGTGTAAGTTGTAAAATAGAGAAAACCACTTTCATTTCCGCTATAACCGGAAGTTATATTAAAAAACTGAATATTCGGGAATACTACTTAAAGGTACTCTAATGGATGTGTAGGTAAAAAAATATATTTTTTTTATTTTGCAAAAAATGTTTTTTTCGCGATAACTTTTTTACCGACCCCCGTATACAAAATTAGGGTACACCCTCGAATTCCCCTTAATTTTTGCTACAACCTCATTTTTTGAATGACGATTTTATGTTAACATGCCTCCACGTAGCACACTTTTTCCGCTTGGATGGGCCACCCTGTACCAAATGAGAAAATGCTCTGATAGATATTTGTTTGGGTATGAAACGATTGCAAAAGTTTTCTTGAGCAAATTATACTTGTCATCTGGGCTCTAGGAAAATAAGAATTACTGTATTATTATGGACGGGCATTTTTTGTTAAAAATGATAGAAAAAAAAGGTCTGTAAATATCAAATTCGCCCAATTCGCAAACATTTATTTTATGATATATCGTGATGAAGTGACTAGAATTTTCGCAATATCATTTTTATTCGATAATAATTGAGATTTCGGGTCAAGAATGTCGATATCTAAGAACAAAAAAGTCTAAGGCGAATTATGCCTCAAATACCGTAAACAACACAAACTGCATCACACTAGAGTAAGAAATCATGCACATATAATGCAGGAAAGGGTTATGTATCCGTCATGATCGCGTGGCATTTTCGATTTTTTTTTGCCATAATTTCTTCTTACCGTTTTTTAGACACTTTTTATCACTTGCTCCTCTATAGCCTTACCAATACTATTTAAGAAAACATTATTATTGCTAACATTTTTAACCTAATTATACCAACCGTTACCCAAATGTTCCAGAAGGACGAGAATATTCTTTGATCTTTAACATTATTGGCCTTAACAATCTCTCATAGAGCCTTGTCTAATTATTATTCACGGGACACTCTGTACAACATTGAATATTGATCCTATAATCTGAAGTTTATCCTGTTTCACTGAAACAGCCGAGACGGCCATGAAATGAAATCATTTCGCGCGTACACTATTTATTGAAGATCGTAATCTACTTGTACCAATATTTGTAAACAATATTACATTTGCGACGGTCGAGGACTGGGGTGAAATCACATCAATAATCGACGTCTAGAAGTAAATTCGAGGAAGTTATGTAAAATTAGATTTCCCGGCCTAGGTATAAAAAACCACTACCAGTGGAGACACTACTTCCACGTAGTTTTCGCAGAGCGGAAAACGAATTTATTAAAAAATATATTTCAGCAAGGTGTGAAGACAGACTGGCCTTGAAATGTGTTATAAACATTTGCTTTTAATCGTTTTGTGTTCACATTTTCAGGATTATAACTCCAGATTTAAACTTACCCAGAGGTTAAGTTTCATACAATTATAATATTATCCTCCGATTTTTTAGGTTTCCTATGAAAGATGATTTTCAAGAAATTTCCGATAAATCACATAAATTATTAATAAACAGATAAGTATCAAGTACAATAAAATTTTCCCTGCAGTGGTTTGTTGAAAATGCAATGGGGATGGCATTTCTTTCATCTCTCATTTTTGGCGTTTTGGCGTCTTGGAAGTCTGGGGTTTCCTTGAAATTTACTGTGTTAAGATTTAATGATGAAAAGTTGAATGTTGTTATAAAACGTCGATTACGTATTTTGGTAATGGCAAAATTGTTAGGTTGGTAATAATCTTGGTCCAAAGTCAATGTATTTTTAATAACCTTTCTACTAAATCGAGTATAACTAGATCATTGATTTTTATAACTAGATCATTGATTTTTGCAAGTTGCATTTCGAAAGCTTCCCTCCCTAGTAACCTTGAGTCGGCCGGATTTTTGGCTATGAAATTTGATTTTATTTCTGTGGTACCTACATTCTAGGACCGATTCTCGATATATACAGGGTGAGTTTTTTTCGATGCCCACTATGGGGATCTCGGAAACTAGCAGAGCTAGAACAAAGGTTAAATGGGGAAAGAATTGCAGTTTTGAATGCTCAATGTAATGCCCCTTTTGGATTTTAAAAAAGTTCACGGCTCACTAGATATGTTGATATATATATAAATAGCATGAAACACGTGTATGCGGTTACTAGTTTTTTCTTTTTGTTAACTTTGAGTGTTTGCCCATTATCACCTTTTCTTATATATATATATATATATATATATATATATATATATATATATATATATATATATATATATATATATATATATATATATATATATATATATATATATATATATATATATATATATATATATATATATATATATATGGCATATATATATATATATATATATATATATGGCATATATATATATATATATATATATATATATATATATATATATATATATATATATGGCATATATATATATATAACAATAAGGATGTAAGATTAGCGAGTGTAAATGTAACAATTACAAGAAAAGGTGATAATGGGCAAACACTCAAAGTTAACAAAAAGAAAAAACTAGTAACCGCATACACGTGTTTCATGCTATTTGGCAATCATCAGTACGGTGTAACATTAACCAAATCAAAAGATAGGCATGATTTGGGAAGCAACAAATGAAGTCCAGGCAGGAGCCAACAGCACATTTGCAGCTTCAGTCAGCACATCCCCTATTTTGGGGCTTTTTATTTTGCTTTAGCAGCCTCCGTGGCGATGTTAGTACAAGCCCCAAAATAGGGGATGTGCTGACTGAAGCTGCAAATGTGCTGTTGGCTCCTGCCTGGACTTCATTTGTTGCTTCCCAAATCATGCCTATCTTTTGATTTGGTTAATGTTACACCGTACTGATGATTGCCAAATAGCATGAAACACGTGTATGCGGTTACTAGTTTTTTCTTTTTGTTAACTTTGAGTGTTTGCCCATTATCACCTTTTCTTGTAATTGTTACATTTACACTCGCTAATCTTACATCCTTATTGTCATTGTATCTTGGGTTATGAAGATTTCCACGCACGTCGCTTTAGCAGCCTCCGTGGCGATGTTAGTACAAGCCCCAAAATAGGGGATGTGCTGACTGAAGCTGCAAATGTGCTGTTGGCTCCTGCCTGGACTTCATTTGTTGCTTCCCAAATCATGCCTATCTTTTGATTTGGTTAATGTTACACCGTACTGATGATTGCCAAATAGCATAAAACACGTGTATGCGGTTACTAGTTTTTTCTTTTTGTTAACTTTGAGTGTTTGCCCATTATCACCTTTTCTTATATATATATATATATATATATATATATATATATATAAGGTTGTAATTGGGAGCTGTTTCCTGTAACAGAACACAGCTATATTGGAACCGTCTGCGGTTAAAACGAATGATTTTGTAAAATCACGGTATTCCAAAATAGATGAATTAATTAGCAGTTCCTTTAATTTATTAAAATATGCTATAAATTCGGGAGAGTGTTTGACATTGGCGTTCTTTTTCAGACAAATGGTTTCGTGATCTTAGCAAAATCGTTGATAAAACGTCAATAATATCCTGCCAACCCAAGAAAGGATTTGATTTTGCACAAGCATGTGGTTGCTTCTGGGGTACTCCTAGTTTGGAGTAGGTATTGTGAGGGTGAGAAGTATTATTATTGTTATTATTATCGACTAAGCCAAAAGGCATTCGCACTCCCTCTACGGGGAACATTCACTCAGATCCCGGGTATCCCGGATACCATAAGGATCTGGCTCGGACGAGACCCTTGCCATGTTATCGGGTCTTAGGTGACATTGATGGTGTTGGACGCTCCTGCATTCCCCATGAATTTCCTGACGGTTCGGGCTGTCGCAAGTAGTACCGCTTTCTGCATGGACCTGTAAAGATTTTCAGTTAGACCCAGCTCTTTGATGTTTCTCAGCAAACTTTTTGGTATAACACCAGTTGTTGGCACGATGATTGGAACCGTCTGAACGTTCTCCATTTCCCATTGCCTTCTAATTCGTTCTTCTAAGTCTCTGTACTTCGCGATCTTCTCGACATGCTTCATACGCAGGTTGTTGTTGTTCGGGATGGCCACATCAATCAGAGTTGTGTTCCTAAAAATTTTATCAACTATTATAAGGTCCGGTCTGTTATGGGCAACTCGTTGATCTGTCAGAACTGTACGATCCCAGTACATCTTGTAGTTGCTGTTCTCAAGAACAGGCTCCGGTGTGTAGCTGTAATAGGGGTCCCTCTCTGCCTGCACAAGCAGCATTTTTTCCGCCAGTTCCTGGTACAAGATCTTGGCAACCGAATCGTGTCGTTCCTATATTCCGTTGATGCGAACATCTGACATCCTCCTGTTATTGCTGCATTGTTTCTGAAGTTGGGCACCCGTATCTGCATCTGTCATCCACTACCGATGCATCTCCTATAATGAATTTTAGGTAGTTGCGAGTTGGCATAACCTGATCTTGTATCGCCAGTAACAAGCCTTCCGTCTCGAGGAACATTCGTCCCGAGGTCAGCCAATAGTTCGACGCTAACTTGTCGACATGTTCCTTCTCTAATTTGTCAATTATATCTGTGATATTCAGTAATGGAAATTTATCGTCTATGGTTTTTAAATTTAGTTTTCGAGAATATATCACTATAACTAAATAAGATTGTTCCAGGGAGAGTTTCAATGTTCTGCAATCCCGTTTATCTTATTAATTTGAGAATTTATTTCTGGTTTATATATTTCGGGGTATGTGTAGGTCTTTGTCTATCGTCCGTTAGATCAATTATTTATGTTTGATTTCATTTGTGAAAGTCAGTATTCTACCTTCACAATAAAAAATGTCACGAAATTCAAAGCAAAGTTACAATGTTTAGATGCAAATTTTTTAAATTGGCTTTTAATAAATTATCGACAATTTCAAGAGTTTCAATATCCGTTTCTGTTCTGGCTAAAAAATAGTATTCGTCTTCGTGTAATGCTTCAATAAAACGTGGTTTTCGTTCGAGTTTATTATTGTAAAAGCGAACTACATTTACTACTACTGCGGGCATCTCAGCTAAGTTTCCAATATACCTACACCGTATGATAATAAGGTGACATTGATTTACTTCGGTTTAAAATGTGTTGTTTGATTAATTTGAGATTTAGTACTTGACTGACAAATTTAATTTTTGTTGTGTTGTATGTAATGAGGAGGAATAGACACTTCGTCAAGTTCCAAATTGGTTTTTCTATTTGAATATTAGGGTCTAATTTTTTAAAAGGTCAATTCCAAATATACCATCAAATTCAGGTGAAAAATAAAAAATAAAGTATTTATGGTACCCTAGTGTGCAGAAAACATTTTGTTTTGAATATATTGCTGGTAAATTTAGTAAGCTAATTCGGGTTTAATAAAGGGTTTGCCGGTACCTGCCCGTACTAAAAATTTTGCATAACCATGTTCCATGTTCGGGAATAATAATATAATAATACCAAATTATTCTTTCATTAAATTGCATAACAGGTTACCTCTGTCATTTAGGTTAATAAAAAGTTTTGATGTATTGTGCGAACAGTGTCTAATAATATGTTAAAAGATAATGTATATTATAGTGTAAATGACCTAGGTATATAATTAGTATACCCCAAAATTGGATCCTCGTTACGAGTAGAATTTGTTCTTGTAGAAGTTAGCGATTAGTAGCCTCTTTCTTAGTTAAGATTCGATTGGTTTCGAACAGACTTCTTTTCCGAAGTAAGAACAAACACAGTACTAACTTTGAATCATTGTATTTACCATTGGTATCTTTGTAAACTGTTTCACATGGGTCGCATGTGTTTTCACAGATTACTTCCCTAACCACTGTCGCCGGGCTCCATTGTAACCGCGGACGTAGGGAGTTCATCAAATACGGAATACTAAAACGAGGCGTTATTAAAACCCAAATAGGTCGAAGCTTTGAAATTCTTACTGTTTAATGCATCGCGGACCACAATCTTGGCCTGTATACGAGGTCTTGGTGCTGCTGCAAAGTGCTGGTAAACTTGGCAGTCATTTGCTCCGTTGCCGTGCTTGATTCTCAGTATTTCACCGTTTGATACCTGTGGAATATTTTTGGGATGTATAATGGGGTTTTTAGAGGATGCTAAATGTGAATTACCCTGCCGGAGTTCACGGGAAAAGTTCCATTTTCTATTTTCTCGAATCCTTTTTTTGATAATGATCTGACAGGTAAATTATGTGAGGTTGTTATCGGTTTGACATTTCGTATATTTTGCCGAACCGTTGTGGACTCTTCTTCTTCTAATAAATCTTGTCAGCTGAGGGTTTTGTCTAGCTAGCAACGATTGTTGTGGGCTGATTAACGCAATTGTTGTTTATTTGTAAGTTCGTTTATTATGAATGCCCGCTAACGAATATAGTTGCGGCTGGGAAAAGTATAGGGACGAATAGCCTCCGGTTTTAGCTTTCTCGAATCGTACGATCGGTAGATTTAATGTTTTGTGGTTCTGGCGAGTCATCTGTCATTCATGCAAAGCCGTTTCCGGGTTCTTCTTGGAATTCGGGGATTTTTACATCAGCAAGGGGGCCGAAAGAGATTGCACCGGTGTTCTCCGTATAAATTCATTGTGATTGAGTGCTGTGAGTAATCGATAAATTCGGATAAATCGGCAAACTCCGTATAAAGAAGAAACCGAAGTAGGTTATTCTTCATTTTGACAAGGGATTCGTGGGATATTGCCGATTTCTCCAAGTGCACCTTGCTGTGGATGATACAATCCTTTGGGCATTAAGTTACTCCGAAGGTCACCGGGGGCCACATAATATCTAAGGCCTGTCTGTCTGCCCTGTAAAGTCGGGCCGTGTGTGGGCTCCGTTGTTCCTGCATGTCAATATTGGATTTAGACTGTCTGCGTCTTCTTTCCGGTCCTGTCTGGTTGCCGTCTTGCCTGGGCTGTTGGTACAGTCTTGTACCGTAATCACAGCGTGGGTTTATAACCCTAGGTTGGAGCTTCCGGGATCATAGCTCATGTCAACGTAGATTGGAGGCTCGGGACAGCTAACTCGTAGTCCTAAGGTTTTAGGGAAGGGAAAACAGTAGCACTCTGGAAATATAGCGTGAGTCAATGAGTCCGTTAATATTTTTGCACCGAATATTCAATTTCTATTTAAATCTCAATTTTTCCAAGTCTTAAACGATCGGTCAACCGTCCGTTATGCGAAATATCTCCCGGTCGCCGTAACGAGCTCGAACATATAAGACCAGCTCAGTTATTTAATCAGGCCTAATTATTTAACCATATTAACCCCCCCTCCCTTTTAGAGATACCTTTAAATATTTTTGTATTGCACAGCTTTAATTCATTTTAATTATATTATTGTTAGCCAAAATATCGTTCCTTCTTTTCATTTTAAAGCCGTGCCACCACTACGAACCTACCCGCGGACCACAAGCTAGCGTATAATTTTACTATAATAGTTTTCTCAAAATCTGTCATCACAACAAACATAAGTTATAACTATACTAAAATCGAGCAATCCGTACGCCTGATGTAAATAAAACCACGTTTTCAATGACGATCCTCGATTGGTCGGTAGGCTATAAAATTTCACCCGACTCGGCAACAGGGACGTGCTCGATCGCAGAAGTGTAGATATTCGGTTTTATCTTGTTGTTTTCAGCTATTTAGACACTGCCACAAATAATTTTATCGATGTTTTGAACCATTTTAATTAAGTCAATAATTCTTGTCTGAAATATTTTGATGTACACAATTGTAAGACTAAAATTAAATAAAGGTCGTACCTCCGTGCGGCTATGGCAGATATTTCAACCCACGTGCTCTTGTTTACTCCAGGCGTAAGAGTTGCCCGATTTTACTATAGTCAAGTTATAACCACCTTCAGTGTCGAACGTAAAAACAAATTTTTGCGTTATGTGTTTTTTTATTTGTCAATGTAATTAAGCTCTTCATGCACCGAACCTCGTTACTACTATTTTCTTGTGGCAATTGTTCCAAATTCATTAAAAATTAAAAACTCTTGTCCTCCCTCTTTTACACCCTAACATCCTTCCTATCCTTCCTATCCATCCATCCATCCATCAATCCCTCCACCCACCCACCCGTCCATCCGTCCATCCATTCATCCATCTTTAATGACTTAAATGGATTCCAACTTTAAAATTGTCTGAATGTACTGATCATAAGATGCAACAATATTATATCTCAGTTCTTCTACAATTTGGTAAGATACTTCATATTCCCCTAAGAAATTTTTTTAAGTAAGTTTAAGTAAGTTGTTCATATGGCAGATTAAGGCAATTAGGGAAGTTATTTTGGTTAGGGCTTCTTCTGTGTTCGCCGTTCCTGTATTTCTGATAATAAATCAGGGCTCGGTATTTCTTTGGGGATTAATAAATGAAAGGAAAATACAATGTTTTTTAGTTCACGAGATAATAATATCCAGAATTGATTTTTCCGGAATGGAGAGAAAATATTATGCATTAAATCTACTAGTGTGATTTATAGACCGAAAATAAAGCGGTTTACCACGGAAAGAGAATATCTCATGCAGCCGTTCCTTTGACAGCACAAAACAAGCAATCGCTTCAGCAAGAACAAGGGAACTAATTTACTTACATTAACGAGTTACATATAGCTGTTTCCAAATTAGTTCGCCTTCGCATGCCGCGCTGCGGGGAGGAATATTCCAAATAGTTCTTAACCATTTCTAGTCCTCTAGGATACTCAAACACACATTATATCAACTAGGGAAGATGAAGAAAACGTTGTTGTGTTTAGACAGTTTCAATAATTATTATTATAAATAATATAATTATAACGTAAAAACTTCTGTAAATGGAATCACATGATATGGAAGGAATCGAAGGAAAATTTTGTCCACGGTCAGCAAATGATTTAAGAATTTTAGAGTAGGCAAATTAATACACTGCAGAAGAAAGTAACCTTCACCAAGAAGCTTCTTATTTAATATTTTTTTTAGTAATGTGGTGAACTGCATATTGTAAAAATTTTAAAACCACCGATAAAATTGTTTTAATGCCAAAGTCTTAGATAGGATAGAATTCAATTGTCAAATAAAACAAAATAAATTGGAATTTATCAAAGAGGAAAAAAACAGATAGTGTTTAGGATATGTTGTTGTGAGAAAGGTAATACTATGAATGGGCTAATACACCACTTTTTTAGTTGTTTACCCAATTGTATGGGTTGAAAAGACTCCACGGTATTTAAAAAAAAAGTTGATAAAATTTAAATTCAAAACATCACCGTTAATTTGAGGTAGAATATTTTTTAAAATAGGTTTCAAATATATGTGCTTAACCACATAATATCCCAAAGTCTTTCGGCATCATCATTTTGGGGATCGTCTTAGACAGAGTGTTAAAAGTCAGTAACTCTTTGTTGGTTTTACCGATTTAAAATTTGTTTAAGCTTACTGGAAAATAGTGAGAAAGTTTTATTGGATTAGTGTGCAGAAAATTGTAGAAAAAAGAGTGTTTGCAAGTGATAGGGGTTAACGGCAGACTTGATATTCCCATTTACGTTATCGTTCTTATGTAAATAATTACCTAAGACGTTCTACCAAATACGCTGATTCAAATTAGAAAAAAATTTTGTTTAGTCATTGCAAGGAATTTTTTTCTCATCTGCTCGTTAGTTTATAAAATAGAGGACGTGAAATAATAAATAAAGACAAAATTACTTTCATACATTAAATTTTAAAATCTAAAGCCTCGATTAAAGTTAAGTAGGTACATTGTTTTGACAAAGAAAACCTTTTCTTATTTTTAATTACTTTACTTGTTCAAACCTCTGATTTTTCATAATAATAATAATAATAATTCTCACCCTCACAATACTCCAAACTAGGAGTACCCCAGAAGCAACCACAAATCGTTATAAATTAAAAATCAAGTTTGTCTTCATAATATACAAACAATAATTACAAGAGAACTTTTTTGTCTAGGATTATATTCCAGGCAAAGAAAAATCAAGTCCGCGTCACGTGACGGTCAGCAAACGTTCGACTCCACTCTACAGTTTTGCGCCAAAGACGAAAACATGGGTCCAATATTTTTCCTAGCTGTTACTGACTTTTTAAACATCCGTAAACATAGGATATTGAGGGTTTACAAAATGACAAAGATAAAATAAGTCGTTTTTCGGCAAAATATCAATGTGATTTTTATCCAAGACGGAACTACTCTTGTTTGCAGTGATCAAAACAATTAAATAATAAACTTGGTTTTTGGCCAAATGAAGCAAGTATCCACTACAAATGGATAATTTATTTGAATCATAACAACAAAAATTGCTAGCAAACTGATCAATGTTTTAATTCAGTCAGATATTGGACACTTTCTTCGACCAGAACACATTATATTTGTCCAGACACTTTTAAGTATTTTAGTTCAGGGGAAATTCTGCTTATTTGTTACTTGTTGTTGATTATGCAAAATAATTAAAACATAAATATTATGTTGCTTTTTAAACAATAGTTCCATTACACATTATACACATTAAAGAAATTTTTCGATATGGGATATCATAGTAGGTAATTATTTTACTTGTTGTTGGACAAATTTAGTTTTGGTTGAATATGTGGCGCCTCTGCTGCATGCATTTACATCCAGTGTCACGCGAGCGTCTGTATTTAAATGAGAAATTCGCCTTTCAGCGGAACATCTTTGTCTAGGTGAGGCCATTTTTAAATGTCCGACTATGTTTATTTCCAGCTTGTGTGTGGCAATGACGGGAAAACCTATCGCTCCCCGTGCGACCTCACTGAAACAGCTTGCCGCTTGCAAAAGGACATCGTTATCGAGGATTTTGGCAAGTGTAAAGGTGAGTAGTTGGGGAACTCCACTTTTCACTTTGAGAATGCGATTGATGTGTTTCCTACTAAGTGTGTTGTATTTCAATTTTTAATTTATTGTAGACTAGAAAGGTTCTTAGGGCGAATGTGGTCTGGGGGGGTCTGATCCGGCTGCATTTAAATGGTCAGTTAACCGTTTGTATTGGACTAGATTCTATCCACTGCCCTGAAATTTTAATGGTGGCAGAGGAATTACGTAATACGGACCGATTCTGTTCATCCCTTGCCCTTATCAAACATATTATGGATCGTGCGTGCACGGAAGTAAATATGTTGCTTATATCCTGAGTAATTGGTGTGTAATATTTTGGAGGGAACGCCCCGGTACATAGTAGTAACTTGATATTACAAAACTAAATAAGAACAGCTTGTGTCATAATTTGGATTTATTTTTCCAAATTAAACTAAAAGCTACAAGAAACAATCACTTTAACCAGGACACCAACTATCAACAAGGGCCTAAATTTGATGTATCGGACACAATTCCTAACTCTATAATAATAATTGACGCCCCCTATTTTCTTAGATACCGCCTGATAGATAATAAAATAATTATTAAGAAAACGAATATAGATATTTTCAGACCTAAACTATTGGGGAAATTTTAGCATGTTCGTTAGGGAGCAACTATTGATTTTTCACAAGTGGTTCATATGATGCGTCCGAAATCTTGGTATCGGCAACAAGGGGGATGATCTGAATTTCCTTTAGTTGGCGATGTATGTGATGTTAAGTGTGGTTAGCTGACCAGTTAAGTAAGCACCCGTATCAAACACAACCTGGCCTGCACGCTCGTTTCAAATGTTAAAAGATGTGAACCGTGAGTTTTAGAAGAGGTGTTCCCTGCTACGGATTGGCCTAGTCGTCGTTATACCCCTCTACAGTTTACTCAGCCGGATGAGACAAATCCGCCATTGTCAAAATCGACAAGGCATTTGCTTATACCTGACATCCGTTTATACTACGGTAGCGGTACGGCCACACGACCGCACAGTGGCGAAAACACAGGTGAAAATAATATCTCGACAGTTATTCAGGACATAAATTTCAAACGCGGTGAGATAAAAAGCTTCCAGTAATTCTAACCTATACTAATTATATATAATAATTGTAGATGCATTGTACTAACCCAACACGAAATAAATGCCCGTTAATTGTTTACACGATGAATTTGTTTTTAATTGTTTCTTCAAAGTGACGCATGCAAAATAGTCATATTTGAAACTAAAGTGACAGGAAAAGGAGTTTTTAAGTTTCAAAAATTTCCCTTAAAATGACAATAAGTCAAATCAAGCCAGTACTCAGAGGTGATTAGTAAATATGTATGAAGAAACAGTGTATCCACATATTGAGTTCGAAAGAGGTGCAAATAACAAAGGATGGGTTTGGATGTTTAATCTCCTATTATCTCTAAATGAGACGGTTATAATATGATTTAAACCTATCAATACATATATGCCAAACATTTTGTCAAACTTTGTTTTCACAGATATGAAATAAATGTTACGAAAAATTGCCTAGAATAAAAGTTTATATAAAATATCAATTCTAAAACAAACTTAAAGACTTGCTGATTATTTCGTAATTCATACAAGTCAATAGTGGAAAGTGTAAGTTTAGGTTTCTTTCCATCCAAACATTTCCCATGAAATGCCAGAAATGGCACTTAACGGTCTTTACGAAAATGCTCCCAATCAGTTAATTTAATTTAATTTGTGTTATCTGGCTTATAATATTCTTTGCCTGGTTTTAAAGCGGTTGTTACTCTAGCTAGGAATCCCTAGTTCTATATCTTTACATTAATTCCTGGTTGAATTACTCTTTCCAAATCAAAACAAAATCAATCTGTACAACAGTTTTTTACTCGGTTTTATTTACAAACGGTTTCTGGAACTATATGAAAATTTGGTACCAACATTACACATCCCCAAAAAATTTATCGATCTAAAATGTTTGCTAATGAAATATTTCCAAATAAACAGGGTGGAAAGAAGGTATTTGATACATAAAATTTGAAAAAATATATTGAGCAAAGGTTTGTGACATCCACTTGTAACTAAAATAAATTAACAAGCAAATAAATTAAATGGGAACAAAGTTTTACTTAATCAAAATATTGACTTGGCACCCCTGTTCTGTAATTCGTCCACAATAATTTTTATTTCGTGGAGATGTAGAAACCCACTATTGAACTTGTACACACCATATGTTGAAAAATATAGGTACTCATTTCCGAGAAAATCAATTGGGGGCACATTTGTTTTTAGCGCCTCTAAAAACCACTAATTTGAATTTTGGGATATAGCTATGTTGCTGCCATTAAAGCCACTTTTTAATAAAATATCCCGTTTATACAAAATGTAAAAATGAATAAATTTTACCATAAATTTCACATCCAATATATATTTACAAAATGATGAATCAGTGGTTAGTGGCTTTATCGGACTAAAATTGTTTCAGCATCTGGTGATATACCACATCAGTATCCAAGATCAAATAAATCTCATGGATATACCGGTCTCCGGCCTTTCAAGATTTGAATTGTGCGGTAGACTACGGCAGCTGTTTCCCCTTATTATAATAGTGCAACTTGCACTTGGATGTAAGAAAACCCACCAGTGGTATTATCATCACCAGTCGTGTGTCACCATCAAAATGTAATAGTACCAGAGCCTAAATATACAAATAACTGCCTCGAATATCCTAGCCAGATGACGAAATTGTCTGATAAACACACTAACTTTCCCCTTTGTAAATTTACAAGATAGGTATCCATTATTTTTGGGTACCAAATTTGGTTTAAACGTCTCCATTAACTGAAACATCCTGTGAAATATTGAAAATGTGAACACTCATCACCTTGGGAGATACGGCTTTATTATATACTGTTTGTATGACAAAAATATGTACCTATTCTCTTAAACAATTTGCATACACTGGATCAGCTCATAAATATCTTAATTAACTTAGATAGGTATTATTTAAAATGAGAAATGAATGGTTTTCTATTGTAAAGTTCAACTGCCTGTGTCAACCCCTAGTAGGTAGGACTCAAATAAAAAATAAAAGTTGTCAACAGACTAATATTATTTTTTGATATACGTACTATGTTCAAAGGAAAAATAAAGTGAAAGCTCCTGCGAAATTTTAAAAATATGAACCTTGGCAGTTAAGGCTTTATTATAAAATATTTGTATCATAAAGAAGACTCCCTCAAACAATTTGCATACTCTGAGTCACCCTATACCTACTATGTGACTTGGCTTGATATGACTTACGTTTGTTTCACATATTGTTGCGAAATCCCACCAATAATTAACCGGATATCCGCTTACAGAATATATATACCTAATGTAGAGCAAATCCTAGTTGACTATAGTATAGAAGGCTTTGCTTTGGAGGATAACTAACGGCATAATTAGAAGGGGGTATTACATCTTTAAAACCGCAAAAATATAAAATTATAAAGTATCAGGGAACAAGCTGGTTGACTTTCTGGAAATAAGTGTCTTATTTTTTATTTTATTGCTGCTTTTTTGTTTACTCTGTTTAATGTTAAAATCAAAATATTGTATTTTCTTCTTTCGAACTAATACCTATTACATGTTGAAACTGGTAAATCATCAAGGGTCCAGATAGATTTTTTGAAATTATTTTTATTATATTTTGGCGGGAATTACAAAAACTTAATTGAAATGTTTTCAAAAAATCTATAAAGCGTAAGTTATCAGCTGTTACTGGATGGCATGATGTATTGATGTTGTAATTCTGTCTTGCTCTACTCCTCATATCTGTAAGCGTAATTCTCAAATTTTAAGGGTGTAATACTCGCTGCATTGTAAAGGTTTGCTTAATGTACATGGTTGCTTCATATAGGGAAACTAGTTTAAGCGAGCATGACCAAGGTATCTCAAATAAATAATTTTAACGCAGAGCTATGCATAAACTAGTTTTCCCAGAAAATATGCAAAGCAAGGATCCGCCAACCATTAACGAGTGTCTTATAAAATTTGTGTAGGTGAGGAAGATAATGCCTTAGCTTTTCGGCCCACGGCAGCCACAATACATGTCAGTCCACTCCTTGGGGATATATGCTCGAGAAGTCCGGACTGTCAGATAATGAACAGTTACTGTGTAAACGGCGCATGTAACTGTTTACCCGACTTTAAACCATCTGACGACAGGCAAAGGTGTATAGGTAAATGAACATTTTCAGACGAATTTTGCTCAATTTCTAGCCTAGCAATTTTAAGTTATAATATAGCTATGGATTATGTTTAAAAGTTTTATCCCCAAAATTCTTAAATTAACGAAACAAATTCTTCAGCTTCGCCTTTGAAATAGCTTCGCCAAAGATCCTTGGACTTTCTCGAATGGTGAAACAAATATCGAAACTATACTGTTTTCCAATAATGACAAATAAAATTAACAAGAATGGTGTTTGAAAAAATCTTAAAATTTATACTGTTCATGTCGAAGGCATAATAAAAGTGTATGTTGCTTAAAGAAACAATAATTTAAAAAAATAGCTAACCCCTAGAATGGTACAAATTTATTTTTAGTTTCTCTCTATTACTACCATTGCTCAGTTGGTAGTAATAAAATACATTTCGCAAAATAACATTTTCATTAAGAGGGTGGGAGAAAATTCATTTTTTATAACAAAAAAACAAGTATTTTTGGTGCTAGAAAAAACTTTACACAAAGTTAACAAATCGCGAAAAATTGTAAATTTACTTTGTGTCGTATTTGACGGGGAAAAATTCTTTTATTTTTAACTTTTCGGAAAAAATTACTTTTGGTTAAAAGTTTTTCTTTTCAAAATAATTAGATTGCAGAAGGAATACATTGCTTTAAATGTACAGGGTGTCCCAAATTTGAAGTTTTGGGGGTTTCCTATTTGGTGTCTAGGGCTTTCTCTTTAAGCCCAGTTGAACTGAAAAAAACAATCATTCTATATATCGACTCCTTCAAAAGGTCTCAGTTTCTTCAAAGTCCAGTAAATTTTTAAGTTGTGATTTTTTTCATTTCTGTAAGAGTCTTTTTATGTGTAATTTATTGAAATAGATAGACGATAAGTTTATTAATGTTTTCTATGCAAAATATTGCACGAAAAAACTGTTTTTAGAGAAACGAAGAATATTCACAAATAAAAGTTACAAGTCTAGATATCGTCGTTATGGGGCTTTTCTTCTGTACCTATTTCGTAACTTCTTTAATTGTAAATATTTTTCGTTGCTCTAAAAATATTTTTTGTACGATATTCTGCATGCTTAAAGATCGCAATTTTCTGTAGTTTACCGTTATTAAGTTATAACCGAAGTTATATTTTTAATTAAAATTTAGCATTTATTTTTGTTAGCTATAACTCAAAAAACGGAAATATTTAGAAACTTGCCCTCTACTTCAGTAAATTAAATTACACCTAAAAACTACGAAAATAAAAAAATTACAAATAAAAAAGTTACTTTGAAGAAAATGCCACATTTGGAGAAACCTCCTATATTAATTAAGATGTCCAGATTCCGTTGACGGGATTCAATTCAGCTCAAAAATCGAGCTCTAGACACCTTTACAGGTACTTTTTGTCTATATCTTCCGGAAATGGAAGAAACCCCAAAAATCATCCAATTTGGATACCGTGCACAGAGTAGTAAAAAAATAAAGAATGTTAAAGCATTCAAGAGTTAACTCCTCTTATTTTTTTATTTCGAATTCAAATATGCACCAATTTGCCTGTTAACTAAAAATTTAAGTACTTATTGGTGTTGTGTGTGTTAAGAGGAAAGAGGCTCAAATTTAGATCCATGTCTTTTCAACTTCGATTTTACTATAAACTTAAAATGGCACGAGGCCTTTGGCTAGAAACTGCGCAAAATTCAACAGATGTAGATATACCATACCGTGATGTTAAAAGATTTTTATCGAGAGACTTTGAAGTGCGTTTTCACAATTTTAATATTTTCTTTTCTAAAGCAGCCCAAAGAATAACTTTATCGGACTGCATGCATAATATTTGAATACCTAAGAGTTCTTAAGAACAGAAGATATTTTGTCTTTTAATCCTAAATATAGAGATAAGGCAAACGTTCATCAATTTTTGTGGAAAGCAGCTGGTGTTTTTTAAGGTAAGTACGAAATCATAGCTAATTGAATTTATGTTTGGCGTTTCTTTCTACTTTACTATATCGACAACATTCTCAAGTAATTCCCACGAGGCAATACAAGGGTACTTTACTCTTGGGCTGCGTTTAAGTTTTTCACTCGCCCCTCGTGTAGCGCGATATCTGCATGACGTTTTGCAGCACTATTTTGGTTTTACGACATAGGTAATGTAGTCCCATAGTCAGTTTTATATTTCGGCGTAAAATAAAAAAATACACTACTTGTTGCCTCCGTTCTATCGATCACAGTATGTATACCCATAAACTTCAAGGTGTCAGTTGTAGCAAAAAAACTAATTTGTATCTTAAGCGGAGGAAATAGTCCATATCTTGAAGTGTGGCAACTCCACAAACACAGTTTATTCACGAGAAACTGTATGTTTCAACCCACCTAGGGGGTCATCTTCAGCAGTGAACCATAATAGTATACAATGTTATACAATGTAAAGCAAAAGGAAAGGAATGACTAATAAGAACTAAGAACTTACCTTCCTGGACAACGTATAAGCTATTATGAGAACGTGGAAAAATAGGTTATCGCTAAAAAAGAAGGCTCATTAGCCCAACATTTTTTTTATAAAATGGAGTCATCTAAAACAGAATAATAAGGTATTAATAACAGGCCAAAGTGAATAAAGTTGAAAACCCTTAGCAGAAACGAGATCAGAGTAGGACGATAAAGAAACTCGAAAAGTCAGGAGAAAACAAAACTTTATAAAGTGATTTCTTAGAGGTTTTTAGGAACCAAAATATCACCTTTTTTAAAAAGAAACGAGGCCCGTCAAGTTACCATATTAAGGCAATTCAAAAATGAATGTAATGCCAGTCGGCGAGGGAAAGCACGAGAAACGTCAAAGTAAATCTACTAAACATGCGCGAAGAAAGAGTAGGAACAAACAAAACGCGGGAGATATAAATTTAACAAAGTATAAAAGAGGAAAGCTGTTGTTACTGACAATATGTTCAGCATAGGCAGATTTGAAAAAAGGAGGGGATTTCGAAAACCTTTGATAATCTCCTTCTGGTGTTCGTTGACCCTGGTGAAAAAACTCTGACCAGTATATAAAGTGTTGCAATTATTAAAACCACAAACTTTATTGTTAATTAATTTACCACCTAATTGGCTCATACTTTTAAAGAAAATGGAGAAATGTTGGTCTTTAAATATTTGTTTCATGTGTGAAGAAATAGAACCCAAGAAAGATATAGAGTAATATTTTTCGGTTCTTGTGTCATTATCAAGAAATTTTTTATTCAAAAATTTATTTAAATTTATGGTAAATTTTATTAACAACATGATTACGAAATTAGTTGTTGGACGCTAACTGGAAAATTATATTCAACTCACCAAGGAAGTCAGGATAATCTAAGGGAACAGCGAACAATCTATGAAAAAAGCACTCTGGAGAGGCCACTTTTTGAGAATAAGTGTGAAAGGAGTACATAAGGAATAATATTATCACTGGTAGTGGGTTTCTTGAAAATCTTAAACGTCAAGGACTCATGAGACCTGGTGACAGTTAGGTCAGGGAAGTTAATTGAATAATTGGATTCTAATTACATAGTAAAATTGATAGAAGGATGGATATTGTTTGAAAAAGTCAAAAAGAGTGGTTAACTGTGTGTGAACACAGATATCATCAATATATCTGAAATAAAAGATAACTTTGGAAAAGAGAAGATGTTGTTTTGCTAAAATTTCTAAGTGATCCGTGAAAACCGAAGCTAGCAAAGGAGATAAATTTAAATCCATAGCCAAACCTGAAATCTGAGAAAAAACTCATGGTCAAACTGAAGAAAATTCTGACTAACAACCAGGTCAATGAGAGAACAAATCTTGAGAATATTATGGCAAATAAGACTGGAATTTTCAAAAAGTAAGTTTCTTAAAAACATAATGCACTCTTGAAGGGGTACACTGGAGAACAAGTTGCTCATATCAAAAGACACCAAAACAGAAGACTGAGTAATGTTAAAAGTGGAAATTTTTTCAATAAGTTCTTTGAAATTTTTAATTTCACAAGGGTTATTGAAATTGGTGCGAGAATGTAAAATAGAATTTAACAAGGAAGCACGGCGGGAACAAAAAGAATCGATGTAAGAAACAAGCGTTCGAACCGGAATGTGCAATTTATGGATCTTAGATAAGGCATAGAGAAGGGCCATTTCAAAAGTATTCAAAAGTTTCACTGTGCACTTTCAAAGTTACTTTGACACAATTAGTAAACTTACGTAAGGGGCTGTGATCTAAGTTGTCAGGGGTGAGAAAGTTAGAAACCTTTTCACGATATATAGTTCGGTCCATAACCACAATACAATTTCCCTTATCTGCTCTGGAAATAACCAAATTGTTGTCAGCAACTTTCCTTTTAACATTGCGAGTGGATCTTACAAGAGATTTATCAGGGGGAGGATTGTTTCTACAATTATCTGAACAGCTATTAATGTAAAACGACATTTGAGAATATAAGTATTCTCTCTCATTTCTATCCTATATAGTCTCACTATTCTCTCAGTCTCAGTCTTGACGTCATTATCATCTAAACAAGTAGAGCTGAGATTAAGCACTCTAGGTCTAGGGTGGAAACAAAAACTAGCAGAGGAGGTCGACGACTTAGGGAAGACCTCCTCAAAGGCAAAGTTATTAAAACGAGAGGGAGAAGTGAGATTATTATGAGTCGTACAAGACATCGGCTCGGAGAAAGGGAAATTAAAATGAGAGGGGGGATGAATTTGGATTGTTACGCCTGTACGAAATTTCAAAACATTGAGCTTGTTATTAATCTTATCGAATTTTAGGTCACCCGCCTTTTTAACTTTACTTATAAACAAATCATTAAGTGAATACCATTCCATAGGATGTAAGAGAGAAGTTAATTTAAAATATAAAAACTTAAGTTTCTGCTCCAAGAGTTTAAGCTTACATTACACTCTTTTTAATTCAGATTTTATCTACTGGGATCTACCAACTCTTCTCTCCTTGCAGAATAAGAAGCATTAGTGGTTCTGAGGGAAAAGTAAGCTTTGTCAACTTCCAACCAGCTTCCAAGGAGGATCTTCAAATATTCTTGGACTAAACGAGCCTGACTGGCAAATTTTAAGCGGATCTTCCGCGTTTCGATTGGTCCCCCCTTTTTCACGCATGACTGGTAGATTGACTTTGACGTTTCTCGTGGTTCCTCCTCGATGACTGGTACGACTTTTATTTTTGAATTGCCTTGGTACCATCTGAAAACAACCAGTGTCAACTAGTAATTTTAAAGGGCGGTTTTCTACAATTTTATAAGGTAAACTGTTGAGGTTCTTTTTTTCCGTTTGGGAGATGACCTGCCTTGTTGAAAATTTCCGGGAATTATCACTATTAATTTGAGATAGTTCTTCGGTTATAATATTACCTTGTGGCTGAAAATTATTATTTCTTGGGAAATTATTTTGTCTATCAGAGAAACTTCTATGAACGTAAGAGGGTACTCGTAAATTCGTAGACATGGCTACTGGGTTATTTGTATTATTAGCAAAAACATTGTTTCGAGTCGTTTGGGATGTAGTTTGCATCGGTTAGTATTATTGTCTTTAGGTATTTTGCCTTGTGGGTCTAAAAACGTTACTGAAATTATTCCTAGGTTGATTATTATAATTTTGGTTATATCGTAAAGGCTGGTGATTATAATTTTGGTTATAATTTCGTGGGAAATTATTTTGGTAATTAGAACGGGAAAATTTGTCTTGGGAAAAATTATTTTGAAGGTAATTATTTTGTCTGTTCATCTTTGGGTAATTTTGCTGCGAGCTCGGAAAGTTGCTCTGAGCGTTGTTTTTAAAATTGTTCTATGTATAATTAAATTTTTCCTCTTGTATAATGAGGGTCATGGGAGATTCGGGTTCCTTCAGACGAATAATTGTCTGCAGAGAACCTACTAATCCTCTAACGAAAGTTCGTAAGTTCATGGTACTGTCTTGCGTAAATGTCCTTAGCGACTTGACTTAAATCTATATCAGAATTTACTTTTTGGCGTACATACTTAAATTACTCCTCATAACTTGGAGTCTTTTAGCAAACTCTAAGGGAGGTTCATTTTTAAAAGGACTTGCTGTAAACAAATCTTGTTCTAAACATTCTAAATTACGACGATCGCCGAAACAATGATTCGGCGCGTCCTTGTTAACAAGCGCCTACCCTGCCCTGCCGGACCATAGGTGCTTCTTTTGGCTTCCGCTCCTATGTAGCAATACGTGTACATATGGTCTCGTATATGGAGGATGGAAATCTTCAACTGTATAGCTGAGGGCTACATTGAGGAGTCAATTTGTTAAAAAAAAACTGAAATAGCTGCTCAAATTCTGGAAGGTGAACCAAGTACCAGTATCGGAAACTTCACAACAATTCGAAAAAGAGTTTTAAGTGAAGAACCTGAGACCTTCACAGGCAATGAAGAAAACAAAATTCAAAAAATTACTGGAAATGAAGTTTGTCCATCAGTTACCTCGACTGCGTCTCGAGCTGAAAACTTCATGCCTCGTGCAACAAATATGCACTGTTTGCACTAGTCATACAATTAATTATTTTTATAAATATAATATACTTGTGTTTTTCGCATTGCAAAAAGAGAAACTTTTTCAGGGTATATTAGGTGTCCGATTATATCCTTAGTTTTTTAAATAAAAAGACCAGCTTAAAACCAGGATGATGCAATTTTCTCTGGAGAATCCGAATCTAGCTTTATAATTGATATACGTGTTCACGACAAGTTACGGACAAAAATACAGGGTGTCTATTTAAGAACAGCCACTCGAGAAAATCTTGACAAATATGCATTTTTCTGAGAACATTATTTGAAGAAAAATTGCTTTTTTATAAGCTAACTTTGCGTAAAAACACACTTGAGATCCATGGCCTACTTTCCGAGATATTTTTCAAAATCTCCAAAATCGCGGAAATTTCTTCGGCATGTAACTTTTTTGTTTCAAGAGTTACCGAAAAATTTCTTAATGAAATTTGTGGGCAAAACTGATTGCTTTAAACCTAGTTTACCAGAATTTAGAAAAATACCATCGATTGTTGTGTGCTCTCTTAACACTTGAATTTTTGTTTTATTTATAGCTGTCATGCATACTAGAAAATGTTAAAAATGTGAAAAATGTGCAAGATACCAAACCTCGTAGGAAATTTCGAAGATTTTCAATGACCTAAAACATGAAAGTACAGGATTCGAGGCCACGGCTCGCTAGCATAAAATGGGCACATTTTTCGGTGAGTGCTAAGAAAGCACGCATTAAACCGTGGCATTGTATTAAATTCTAATAAAGTAGGCTTAAAGCATTTAGTTTTGCCCACAAATTACATTGGGGAAAATTTTTCGGTAACTAAACAAAAAAGTTACAAACCAAGAAATTTCGGCAGTTTTCTTGTTTTTGAAAAATATCTCTGAAAGTAGGCCAGGGATCTCAAATGTTACACAAAGTTACCCTATCAAAAAAGCAATCATTTATTTCAAATAACGTTCTCAGAAAATAAATTGAAAGATTTATTGGGGGATTTGTTGGACGAAAATTGTTATTTGTAAAACAGGCTTTAATTAATGGAGTATTGTGTATAGGCGCTTGTAAGCCTGCAGTGGTTTCAGCACAGCCACAACTGGGCACTCCTCAAATTGGTGGCGCTCCGAGGTCTGTATTTGTTTTTTTTTTGCCATGTGTCCAATTCATTACGGCAACCTGTTAATAACTCTGCACGTCCGGTGAGTTTCATCTGGACTGCCCTAATCAAATAGTTTTTCAAAAACTCATCATTAATTCTATTGTAAGTTTGAAATGAACAGTCACGCGCGATAAACTTTGGCAACGAAGTTGCATTATTGCCATCAAAACCAGTAATTGTTTCTACATACATTTTTAACATTGTCAAATTAAGATTTTCATTCGCCATTATGGTCGTTTTATTATTACCTTCTTTTATTGATAACTTGGTTAACTTCGATTACGTTACTTTGTTCCTCAAAAATTAAATTGATTGAGAATAAACTTGAGAGATTCTCGATATCAATATCAGTATCGCTCATCAAAAATATACAAAAGTCAAATACCTATATTAAAAAATATATAGAAGTCTAATTGTGCGGAAGACTGGAAAAATACTCCTGTGCACTTGGGCAGCAAAAATTCTTGAGACATTGTAGATCTACGTATTTTTCTGCGGATATGGCAATCAACCCTAAAAAATTGCAATGAATAGTAATTACACCACAGAATTGTAAGCATTGTACCTTCATAACTATATAGGATACGGAAGAATAAATTCATTTTCGCTTAAATGATTGTTTCGTTTAGACCTCTTCTCCTTTACTATTCCGGTCTTCCACCAACCGTTGTAAGTATTCCTGTAGCCTATTAGCCTTGAATGCTCCTTCGTTATTTCTAGCTCTTTGATAGGACGTGTCGGGAATGGGCACTTTCTTTTATTCAACGGATTTAGATGCTGAGTCCATTGACGAAAAATATGCTGGTTGGAATCGTCAACTTGTATTACATTAAATTGTGAAGGTTTAGCTCTAGCACTGCTTATTATTTCACATAATTCATTTATAGTTTCGAATCTAGCTTTATGGGAAGGTGACCTTAACATGATCCAGACGTTTTTGTTCATGTACAACGTGGTGTAGGAAGCGGAAAAATGTATAGTTTTTATTTTGACCCCCACAAGAGTCACAAAAAATGTGTAAATCTCGTACTCGGGGATCTAAATGATTTTATAGGAAATCATTAAACAGGGATGCTACATCATCACTCCCCTTTATCCCTATATTTTCCGGATATACGTAAAAGACACTTTCTGATGTTGAAAGTATGTGTATGTTGAAGACGTACATAGATAGTTGGCGTTTATAATATATATATAATATAAGTATATTAGTGGTGATGTTCGGCACTGGCAAATTTTTATTATAATCAATGCAGACAGATTCTTTGCCTACTTCTTGGCGACTGGCAAATTTAGATTTTCGTTTTCTGGAATAAAATTCTTTTGCTCGCAACTTATGCAGTTTATTGTCCCTTCCCAGTGTTTTTAATTCATCTTGTAATAATCGTTTTTAATTTTCATCCGCTTTATTCGTTAGTATTTTTTTTATACATTTTACTTTGGATATATACGTGTGCAGATACTACACGTGTCGGTTCTTAGACATCCGAAGGATATGTGGAAGTCGGTCGTAAATATTTTTCTATAGGATTCATATATATGATATGGAACAGTTGGAATTAGACTTTTTAAACATCAAGAACATTTTCTTCAAATTCAGTTCCTCCGGTAAATATGTTTTCTTGGAATCTTTAGTACTGTAGTGACTGGTGCGCCCTTTAAATGATGCAATGTGATTTTTAATTTTCTCAATTGCCGCCACAGTTAGTTTTTTCGGGCGATTTTGATGGGTTCCTCTCTTGTCTTTTGGAGCAAAGCCGCCCTCCTTGAATGATTTTACAAGGTATTCAGTTTTCGCTTTAGTAATACCGTGCAAAGCAATAAACTCTTTACGACAAATAGGTATTTATGTGACGCCATCATTATTAGACAATCTAACCCTGTACGTTACTGCACAGTCTCTAAGAGAAGCCTCATTCTCATCTAATCTAGGGCGTCTTTGCCTTACAGGTACAATACTCATTAAACCAGACAAATACAAATTCTGTTCGTTATTAGAAACTAAGTTATTAAAATCCCTTAAAATTTTTTGTTTAGCTTCAACCGGAATTTTTTCAGAACAGTTTAGACGCTTACAGTGACATTCTTCACCCATTTCATGGCTTTGCATTCGCAGTTTCTTATTTACGTCCTTTAATCTTCCATGTATAGGTATCTTTTTTGTCATTCTCATCACCACCTCACTTGAACCGTCACTGTCGTTGTTTCCTCCTTGCATAATCCCTTTTATCACTATCAATTATTACGTATTTAAATAATAATGCAGATGCACAAAGACGCCAGCGCAAACACGATCACGAGAATTATTAACCGCTAACCTAAAACAAAACAGCTGACGATTTCATGCGATTTTTATTATGACTTGTGGTTCCCCTGTTCCGCGCTGACTTAGCCTATTCTTCTCGTGTATGGGTCTCCAGAAAAAAGATTTGGAATTTAATAGGGAACCAAATGGTGTAATAATATATAGGGTGTTCTATTTGAAATAACAAAGTTGCTATCGACTTCCGGTATAACCGGAAGTGATCGGAAGTTGAAAATATTTTAGAAAGAAAGTTTACAACCTGCTATATAAGTAACCAAAATTTCAAATCAAAATTCGCACTCCTTCCCCGTAAACTTCTAATGAACCGCTTACGTAAATCACCCTGTATAGTATACACTGTGTCCCGGATAAGAATGAACAGCATGGGGATATTGCAAACGGTGAGAGATAGGGCAACGGTTAAATGGGGAAAAAGTTGCGCAATCTTAAGGTCAATAAAATGGCACAAACAGATTTCTAATATATTTTTTCGTTTTTGAGTTATTTTGAAAAAAAGCAAAATTTTGCGTTTTCGATTTTATTTTTTTCTGAAGTTGCTATCACAGATAGACAAAAAAGAAAAGCACTTTCTTATGGCACTTTTTAACGGGCCTTAAGATGGCGTTTTTAGATTTGTTCTACAACGTTTCGTTTTTGAGAAACCATCTTCAACTTAATTTTTTTAAATACGGACCTAGATTTTTTTTGCAGATTTTGAAAGCATTTCATTTCATTGCAAATACCATGATGTATGACAAGAAATATTTTTAAAATGTTCTGAGACAATTATACTGAAAATTCCTTTTTTTCCATTAATTTTTTTTCTAATGCGGCCCTGTATTTAATAATAAGAAGTCTAAATATTAATCAGTATTGTCAACAATTTAACTTACAACTTACCTTTCATTGGAGAACTAAAAAAATGACGGCACATACGATAATAAAAAATAAATAAAAATCCTCCACCTAGAAGGCTTTGAAACAACGAAACCAATCCCTTGTCATTTGTCATAACTCCCACTGTATCATTTAGTTAACAATTTATTTCATTACAAATGAAGGGTGCTTTTTCAAATGACGACAAATTTAACATGTCAGCGTGTTATATCTTGTGTCACAGAAATAGTGTAGAGGCCGAACGAATGTATTTTTGCAATTAATAAATGGCAAAAGTTATTGATTACGTTGGCTTAAAGCTTTCTTCTCGCAATTAGGAAAAGCGAAGAATTTACTACAAAACACAATGCGACACTGTTTGCTGTACAACAACAGAGGAAAATACTTTACCAGAGCAGGGCCGCAAAATTTAAAAATATTAAGTTTTCGAAGTAAAAATAAACTGTAAGTTAAATTGTTGTCAATACCGATTAATATTTAGACTCCTTATTATTAAATACAGGGCCGCATTAGACAAAAATGAATGGAAAAAAAGGAATTTTCAGTATAATTGTCTCAAAACATTTTAAAAATATTTCGTGTCATACATCATGGTATTTGCAATGAAAAGTGCTTTCAAAATCTGCAAAAAAAATCCAGGTCCGTATTTAAAAAAATAAAGTTGAAGATGGTTTCTCAAAAACGAAACGTTGTAGAACAAATCTAAAAACGCCATCTTAAGGCCCGTTAAAAAGTGCCATAAGAAAGTGTTTTTCTTTTTTCTCTATCTGTGATAACAACTTCAGAAAAAAATAAAATCGAAAACGCAAAATTTTACTTTTTTAAAAATAACTCAAAAACGAAAAAATATATTAGAAATCTGTTTGTGCCATTTTATTGACCTCAATATTGCGCAACTTTTTCCCCATTTAACCGTTGCCCTATCTCTCACCGTTTGCAATATCCCCATGCTGTTCATTCTTATCCGGGACACAGTGTATATTAGAACCGAAAATCTCTTGATTTAACAAAAAAATATCTGGCAACACAGCGTTGCGCGGAAAATAAAAATCGTATTTTTTAAGAGAGGAATGCATAAGATTATGCTACTGCCATTTAAGTCAACATCACCGGTGTCTGACTCGACAAACTGTAAGTTTCTTTAAGAGTGCTGTTTTAAAATAATTCAGAGCTTATTTGTAAATTCAGATCCGACCTCATACATTTTGTTTGCAAATGCAAATATTGTGCAACAAAAATCAAGATTCAAACCCAATATATATCATATTCATTTTCGACATCCGGTTTTCCTGGAAATGAGTATAACTTTTATATTTTTTGAGACACCCTTCAGATATATTTTGCCTGTCCTGCCTGAAACCAAACATCTTATATATGTAATTGTATGTACTAGGTATCTGTTCAAACTAACTTCTCTAGATATTTTATTCATTTTTATTCCTAGTTAAGTAGGTACTTGATAAAAATATAAAAATAAATAAAATAGAGAAGTTATTTTCAACCGAAACTACATAAAACTAATGTACAGGTTGTCCTACGAAGTCATACTTCTACATACAGGCCCGACAGACAGGGTGTCCAAGTTAACGTGATAGACCCGATTTTCTCGGTAATTTTAAAGGTAAATTGATTGTTCAAAAATTAAAATTGTGTAGAAACTTCCGAGGATTTAGAATATGATGTTAAACTTAAAATACTGGGTGTTGTTAAAAAGTCATTTAAAAAAATAACCTTTTCTAACAAATTTTGAAGTAGAATTTTTACACGGAATATTAGTATACGGGGAGTAACAAAAATTTACCGGTTATCATTTCTGATTGCTTCTTCAGATATTTGAGACACATATTTGGATTTTTTTAGGTTTCCTTTCTTCTCCCAATTCCAACTACTTATATATAGTTATCTCTAACACTAAGCAAGCAGAGAATTTTATATATATATATATATAAATTTCGTCAAATGTGATAAATTTACATCTCTGCATGGGTCTCGAAAAATATATTTAAAACTATATAAGAATAGAATAGAATAGAACTTTATTAACTAGTTTGTACAAAAGTACAATTTAGTACGTCATTATGCACATATACAGTATATAAAAATACATATACGTTCAACAAGCAGTCTTATCACTAACAGGAATAAAAACAGATATATAAATGAAAAAACCTACATCCACACAGTCATACAATGATAAAACCACAAGCAATTAATTATCTTAAGGCGGTCATTAGTTTCCCCTAAATGATCTCAAGTACAAGTCTTGTCCACTAGCACAGATATATACATATGTACAACATCCCTATGTTAACATAGCTAGCGTCCAAACGCAGATAATATAATAAAAATAAATTTAATTCATGTCATGTCAGGCTATCGAGCCTTGGTGATGGTGTCTCCAAATAATCCCGAACCGAACAAAAGCAGTGAGTAACAAGGTGCCGTTTGACCGTTTTCTCAAATTGTATATCACCCATCTGCCTAACAGAGTCGTGCAACACATTGTACAAAGCTACATTCAAAGAGTTGCTGAGTGACCTGTTTAGTCTGAATCTTTGCGGACGTATCTGTCCACCCGACCTTGTTGGATATCCATGAAAAGCCGAATTTAGTGGAAGCTGATCCCTATGTTTATGTACCTCCAACAACTGATAATAAATGTATACAGTCGGCAACGGCATAATTTTAAACTGCTTAAAAGACGGTCTGCAGTGGTCCCTATATCCAATTTTAGCTGCTATTCTTATGGCCTTCTTCTGCAGCCTAAATATCTGCACGGCCACTCCTGAGTTTCCCCAAATCACGGCACCATAGCTAAGATGACTATGGAATATCGCGTGATATACGGTTAACAATGTGCTTTGGTGCACAAAACATTCAAGTTTTCTCAACACAAAAAGGCTGGAGGCCAGTCTGCCCCTGAGAAAATCTACATGTGCAGTCCAGTTCAGCCGGTTATCCAAGTTAATACCCAAGAGTTTGGCCGAATCTTTTTTAATTTTATTACTAGATGAGAATTCAATGGATTGCGTTTTATTTAAATTCAGTTTTAAATAATTCTTGTTAAACCATCGTACTGCTTTAAGTTCTGTCGCCTTCATACATTCTGCACTCAGCTGATGATCCCGCGAAAACGTGACGAGCGATGTGTCGTCGGCATAAAGTGTACACTTAATAGGACTCCTATAATTGCAGAGGTCGTTTATGTAGACAACAAACAAGAGGGGCCCCAAAACTGAGCCTTGCGGAACACCACTTCTTACAATCTCCAGAGAGGACGACTTATTATTAAAATCGACTCTTTGCTGTCTAGACTCAAGATACGAGCATAACAAATCCAACGGTGGACCCCTAATCCCATACCTGGAAAGCTTCCCGATAAGTAACCTATGAGAGACACAGTCAAAGGCCTTGCTGAGATCACATAGAGTGAGACCTACATGCTTTCCCATCTCAAGGCCTCCAACTACGTCTTCAATCACCTTTGTTACCGCCTGGACCGAAGAACAGCCCGCACGAAAACCAAACTGATCTGTGCTGAGGATACAGCATCTATCAAAATAGTCTGTAAGCCTGCTCTTAAGAATGCACTCGAAAATCTTGCCACAATGTGGGATCACCGAAATGGGTCTATAATCTTCTGGGTTATTCAAATCCCCCTTCTTAAACACCGGTATGACCCTGGAGACCTTAAACGGCCCAGGAAATGTACCCACTTCAATGCATTTGTTGAAGAGGTAGGTAAGGGGGGCAGTTATTGCCGAGCTTGATTCCTTTAGGATAACAGTACTGATATCGTAGATATCCAAACATGCTGACTTTTTTAGTTGATTTATAGCTCGAGCCACATCTTCCTCAACAACTGGACCCAAGAAAAAAGATGACCTAGTTGGTGGTATCCAATCAAGCACGTCCGCATTATCAATGTGTGGCAAAGACTTTACAATATCCTCCGCTGTCGATATAAAAAATGCATTAAACTGATCAGGCGACACATCGCAGCCCCCATCACTTCCCTTTAGGACTTGGTTTCTCTCGTAATTAACTATTTTCCAAATGTCTTTGGTTTTGTTAATAGAATCGATGATATATTTATCATAAGCGTCTTTCTTCGCCGCAGTTATTTGCCTTTTATAGTCTCTCTTTAGGGACTTAAACACTCTATTGTCTTCAGGATCCCCGGTCACCTTACTGACAACTCCAGCCGCACCGACAGTATTCCTCATTGCAGCCAAACCCTGATTAAACCAGTCGACTGGAGACCTCTTGCGAATAAAATGTTTTTGGGGACAGTTCGCACCAATCAGTCTCTGAAGATTGCTTAACAGATAGTGTGCCATAAAATCTATATCCCCATCCGAATCAAAAAAGACATTCCAGTCCAGACTGGCCATGGAATACCTTATATTCTTTATCGATTCACCAGTACATATTCTTCTATTGCCAGTGTTATTTAGTATTTTTTTGTTAGTTTTTATGCCAATGAATTGCCCATAATGATCAGACAGAGAGGGGTCCAAAACCCCCACGCTGAATCGATCATCATAAAGATTCGTGAAAATATTATCTATACATTTCGCCGAAGAGGCCGTAACTCTAGTATTTTCAGAGACGGTGATTGTGCAACCGAAACAATCAAGTAAGCACGCAATATCCTTTAAATAACTCGAAGTACCATTAAAATCGATATTGAAATCACCAAGTATGACGATATGTTTGTAATTTCCCAACAAGTCACTCAGCAACAATTCAAAGATTTCCATGAAAGCGTCCAAACTACCATTGCACGATCTGTAGGTACATACCATCAATATTTTTTTATAGGGAATTTCAATAGCACAGAACTCAGCATCTAGCTCTTTGGAGTATTTAGAGACATCAACATGTTTGAACTGAATATCATCTCGAACAAAGATACACACCCCCCCCCCGTGAATGAGCTTAGACCTACAAAAAAAGGAAGCTAGCCTGTAATCGTCGATGTGTAATCTGGATATAATGTCAGCATTCACTATCCAATGTTCGCTTAGGCATACTATGTCAAATGATACGGTTTTTAAGTACACCGAAAGCTCCTCACATTTACTAGATACACCTTGTATATTAATATGAAAAATACTGATACTGCTCTGGCTTTTGTCGGTTTCATTATGAACAATCTTATTTCTACAATCGCTACGATATTTTATCCCCCCGATTGAGTTTTCTGTTTGACATGAAAAAAAGGATTAATTCTAATGCCCTGTGCCCAATCACTTGGATTTAACAGTTTTTGCGCATTATGCTGATACACGCCCACCTTAAAAGAGGCATATACATCTGGATATTTTGAGTTTAATTTTTCACAACTCGCCTCCACGAATTTGGACTTCAAAAACGTTAACATATTATTCTCCGTTATACTGGGATCCAGCCTATAGATGTGAAAAAACTGTAGGCTGGGCGCAGCCTTTAGCACGGCGCTCGTACTTGTACTGGCGGTACCGATCACAGTACGGTTTGCACTTCGCCTCTTGCGATGCGCCACCGTCATCCATTCATCGTTCGCCGCCTGCGGTCCCGCAAGCGACACTACCTCGTCGAATTTTTGTTTAGTACTGGCCACCTGAATCGCTGCTGCCACCGATTTTAAATCGAATTCACTGTGAATAGGTTTCGCCCGAATATTTTTATTTCTATTTTTAGTAGCCACTGTATTTGTCTTTTGTGAGGTAGATGGGGCTACTGCAGAGACAGTGGAAATCTGATTTAAGGTTCGCACGGTTGTCTCCGTTTTTGGTAGTGGTTCCTGACCACAATACTTCCCTTTACTTGTAGATGGCGGCGTACTCGGTTTGTTTAGTATATCCGAATTGTTTAACAATTTATTAAGCAAATTGTTGTGATCTTGCAGAGTCTTAATTGTAACGGATTGATTCGTTATAGTCAGTTCGTATTTATTAATAAATTCTTTGAGATGCGCTATCTCGGTATCCAGTTTGTTGTTGCCTACAACCGTAATCACACTGTCACCTGATCTTACTGTAGTGTTTAGCTGCTCGGAAACTTCTTGACAATTTTCACAAAAATCCTCTCTACTACCAGCACCAGTACCACTCAACTTCAGTGCGAATCTTGAAAGCATCTCACTTGTGACACTATCCGGCAGTGAGTTCGTAATTACCAAGTCTATAAGTTCACTTTTTTTAAGTTTATTTAGCTCCGCCGCGAGCAACACACCTTCGTTCGACGCCATCATCTATACCCTATTCAATTAAAGTTCAAATAAAGTTGGAATTGGAAGAAAAAAAAACAAAAAAAATATAATCAGGGTGTATACAACGCAAACTAAGTATACACGTGTCCGTGCACTCAGCGTCTAATCATCACCTTTGCACAAAGGAGTCTATTGCTCGTGGGCACATAACTGATTTACGCAAAAAAATCTAAATTTTTTTGGGATTTTTTGCGACGCCATTATCGTTGTCGCGGCACCTCCTACTACATCCCCTATGCGTCTCCCAAAAATATCTTTGCGATTAAGATTGATCTACAGAAACAGAAGATTTTTGGGATTATTTTGCGACGCCACCATTGTTTGTCACGACACCCCCTAGAGATTTTTTTATACATACCACATCCCATATGCCTCTCCCAAAAATAACTTTGAATTTAATATTGATTTACACAAAAATAAGATTTTTGTGATTTATGGCGACACCACTGTCGTTTTTCAAGACACCTCTACAGGTTTCTTCCATATTATCTACTCCTATATTCCCTATGTGACCCCGAAAATATTTTTGAGACTGAGATTGATCTACAATAAAAACAGTTTTTTTTTGGGGATTTGTTGAGACGCCACTGTCGTTTTTAGGGCACCCCTACAGGTTTTTCTATACCTAGTCCTACATCTCTTACGTACCCTTAAAGATATCTTTAATGAAATTGATTTACACAAAAAAAACAGAATTTTATATTGTTTTTTTTTGCGACGACACTGTGGTTTGTCACGGCACCCCTGTAGGTATACTCTATACTTCTACATCCCTTATGGATCCCTTAAAAATATCTTATTGAAATTGATCTACATAATAATAAGAATCAGAATTTTCCTTTTTGTTCTTTTTGCAACAAAATAAAAATCGAAAAAATTTCAAGAAATTTTCCGTACAATTTATTATTAATTTATTGTTAAATTATTATAAATAATTGTCAAAGTAATACTTACTTACAGTCAAACCGGAAAACAAGAAATAGGAACCGACCATTTTTTGCTACTATAGTCATTATTAACATTCCGTGATAAATGTCGCCCTTTAATTTTTCCTATTTTTTTTAAATAACTTTTTGAGGATCCCCCATATAAAAAACTGAAATAATGTTAGAATTTCCCATAAAATTATACACTACATTTTATTTATAGCTCAAAATAACAGCCAGTGCACATTTAAATCGGACCAGCCTTTACAACTTTTATATCGAACTTTTGTTTCTGGAGTGCAAAATAAAAATACGGGTTGACCTTTTCGTTGGATAACCCTGTACCTACGGTATGTTCCCGTTTTTTATGGGATTTTGTTTTCACACTTTATAATGTTTCTAGCGAAAAAAATATTTAACATTTGACAGACGTCTTCGTTGTCACCTAGATTGCGATAAAATTACCAGTGTTTCAGATTTTAAAAACCTGTTAGGTACGAACTGTCGACTGACGTTCTTATAAGACTTCTCACGGCTAGAGCTTCACGTCCTGGAAAACAGATGGCGCTGATGACTAACAATGTATTTTGCATTGTATTTGTGACGTGACAGCTGTGGGCACTCTTTATTAATAGACGGTCAAAGCAAAGCCCAATACGTATTTATTACGTAGACGTGTCACACTGACGTAAGTATGCAAAGATTGAATAGGTACATCAAATTTCAAAAGTACAGTTAAAGAATATTTTAAAACGTAACGCTAAGACGCCTCCTGAAGGTGACTTGGAAGTTATTTATATCCCTTTGATGGACGTTTTTTGTTCCTGTCAAAATCGCTCAAAATAACTTCAGTTAACGCTATTACCATTACCTATACCTTAAGCGTTGAGGGATACATTTAAGTTTTGTGATTTGAAACATGATTTGATGCCCTGTAAGGTGACATTACTGATTCTCGGACCCTTCCAATGATCTATATATCTAGATCCATAATCCAATATACAACTTCGTCCTCAACATTTTGGTGTTTATAATTTTTTTCTGCAGAGTTGCAACTTCCCTAATGTGACAAATAATGAAAGCACTTATTTCTTACAATGTAAATATAGCAAAGTCATCAGAGATATATAATTATTATGTTAATTATCTCTTCATTATATAATATATCATTATAATTGGTAATATTAAAATACACATGTTGAAAATATATTAAATTATGTACCTACTAAGAGTGGTTGCATAGAAGGAAAACTGGGGCAAGCGTAATAGATTTGGCAACGACGCGGCAGGGCCGAACGACTGTTTCTTTACAGACGCTTTGTTGTAGTGCGCGCCGGGTATAGGTTAAAAAGACTAATAAACTCTTTACATTTGTTTAACTATCAACCTATCATAGTGAATAGTGATGGGGCGCTTAAAATGCGTCGTGTGTGGTGCTAGAAATACTGGATCAAACTGAACTTTCCACTGGTGGGCGATATATTTACGGATCATCTGTGCACCACTACAGGCTCTTTGTGGATCACAATGCGATTTGAATGGGTCATCTAGGTATACAGATCATTGGACCCTTCATTGTGGTTTATTGTTTATTTTAAGTAAATAAATACTTCTACCCCTATGATCCACATCTCACTATCTTAAAAGGGAAATTCACATATAACCTGTTCATTACTCGTTTGGGTGGTTCTTGTAGTTGGTGCCTAAGAAAGGAAGGTAAGTATAAGTTGACGGTCATAGATAATTTAACTTTGAAACGCACAGATTATTACCCACCACCACCAAAGAATCAAAATAAAAACAAAACAAAAGCTACAGCACGCAGACCTACCTGCGTCCTGTGCAGATCAAAATATACAGAGTGTTTCCAAATTAGGGTTCCAACATAATAGGACAGGTAGAAAATGTCATTTTGAACGTTACAGGGTGATAAAGGTACAGTTTGAAAAAACATATTTTCCGCAATAACTTCTACAGAAGTTATGCAATTTAAATGAAACTTAATGCAGTCCTTAAGTCACTAAAGTGCAACAATTTCGTGTAAAAACAATTTATTCCTATCACCCAGAGGCGGAGGGGCGGGGTAACATAATGGGTTTTATCTAGGGTTTTATACTTTTAACTTTTTTGGGTTTATCTTTTTGGTTTCGCAGGTTCATCATTTTAGTACATCTTTTCATTTTGCTCTTGTTCCATAACGATAAAATCAACTGTTTGCGTTGAAATCGACAAAATGTGCCCTAAAACACCTGTTAACTCCAAAATTCGAAAAATAAAATTATCGTCTACCGCATTTATTTAAATGTACAGATGCAATTGTACGTTCAAAATTAAGAAAAAAATGACGAATGGGCATTGAGTAAAATATCACAGATTTTTTTGAAATAGGTTGTTAAAATTTTGTAGTCGTGTTGAAATTTCTTGAAATAGGTTGTTAAAATTTTGTAGAGTTGAAAAATTGTTGATACATTCATAGGGAATTTTTTGTCAGTTTAAATGGTACAATAATATTATTCTGTAAAATTTGAAAGCGGTAGTTGAAAATTTTATTTTTCGAATTTTGGAGTTAACAGGAGTTTTAGGGCACATTAGTTGGAGTCGGGACTCTCAGGTTTTCAAGGGCAAGGACACCGTCCTTTCTTACCGGTTTATGACTTTATCATTCTTGTTTTTCCAGGAAATGAGAATTTTTTTAAAATATGAGGTTACATATAAAAACGACACAAAAGCTACAACGCGCGGGTACTGCCGGGTATGTAGTTGTTCCAAGTCACCCAACTAGGCAAATTGGCCTCCGGGTTCCCAAAGCGCAGTGAAATTGGTAAATCGTCGAATTTTAAACAAAAAATAATACGATTTTTATTTTCCGGTGATCCCAACCTAACTTTCAAAAAATCGATATCGTGAACACGCCTCCGCGCAACGCTGCGTTGCCAGATATTTTTTTGTTAAATCAGAAGATTTTCAGTCCTAAAAATCGGTATACATTTAAAAGTGGTCCAACCGACCAAAATACTTATACTGAAATATTGCGTTGTTATATATAACAATTCCGCAACGAGGCTGAAAATTTAATTATTCTTCATTGGACAGGTTTTGAAAATATGGCCACGTTTGACGGACGACGGGCTCGTTTGACGTTTGATTTTCACATCTCGCCAAGGCCAACTAATGAAAAAAAAAAACATACAATAATAACTTACTTTAGTGCCGCTTTCTGAGCTTTTAATGACTGATTGAGGGTTTTTAATGCCGATTTAAAAAAAAAACAAAAAAATACTAGTAATAACGAAATTTACTGCGTGATCTAATGTTTGTTCGTTTACTGTGATTTTGTGATATTTGCATAAATTGTCACAGTAAGGGATTAGGGAAACTAAGTTACTTGTCACTCGATTACTTTTTAATTGATTGGAAAGGGACCTGACTGGGATGATACCATTAATATTGAGATTATAAAAGGGAAGGCACTAATTAAAAAATAATCATCTCTCAGCCTTCAGCGTAAAAGGCACTGTGTATTTTTAAATGCAGAGAGCTAAAGTGAAAAATGAATTTCCTGTCGATCCATAATTTCTAATTTGATCAACTAGATACCAAGCTAGCAAATAATGTTTACTTCAGTGCAACCACATCACCGCCCGACAGAGTGTAACGTAAGTAATTCGTCAAGTCCCTATAGAAGGCTGTTAGGCCCAAAATACAGCAATTGTGCCAAACATGCATTATCCTCCTCGATATATAGGATGCTGAAAAGTTAAAAAATATTTTCGATCATTGTTGTTATTTCGGCCGCGATGGTCGTTCGTAGCGTCGCCAACTATTTGGACTGCGTGTTTCCTGCCTTCGATCGACCTTGGTTCGATAGTTCGATTCAGGGTGAGAGCGCATGTATATATGTCTATGTCTATAGAAAAACACTGCTGATGGCTAAGAGTCTTGAGCAAAATGTAGATTCAGGCTATTGCTTCTTAATAGCTTAATTGACTAATTGTCCCACTGGGATTACTAGATAGAGTTTTTCGTAGTACTTGAGTGAATGCTATCCTATTTATATCAGAAAAGTCGACCCTAGCTGTAATTGCTAGCCCTCCCTTGTACAAGCATTAAATGATTTGGTTGCTTCTGGGTACTCTTAGATTCTGTTGCATTTTTTTAACAATAATGCCCCTCCATTTTAATTCATATTTTTGCATGCCGAGGTTAGTAATGTTCTTTCGGTTGGTGCTTAAGAAAACTTTTGGAATTGTAGATTCGTGATACGATATTTCTTCCTCATTTATAACAGAATAAATATTACATAACCTTAATATTTTCACATACTTGACAATAATAATTATTGTTTAAGGCAATTTACTCTTATGTCGAAAATGGTTGTAATTTTTGACATTTAATAAGTATTCCATTTTTGTTGAAACACACAGTGAGGTATTTGAGTTCAAAAATAAGGTGGAATCATGAGGCAAATGAGGTCTAAATAGCGCCCTCTATCGGTAAACGAACAATGAATATTATAGTCGCAATTGCCGACAAAAAACGTAAATAAGGATGGATTTTTATACCTGGAATTATGCAGCATATCAGGTAAAGCACAACAATCACTATAAAAAATGCACTCCCCAGCCGGTATTCCCCACAGTTTTCAACCCAACTGTACCAGCTCTATACGAAATATACAAAAAAAGGGAAATATTTTATCCTGTAGATAGAAAAAGGGCTTTATACTTTTAATTCTTTGTTTTTCATTAGTATTTTTCAATGAAATTATATAAAGATGTTAATGCCCTTTTTTATTTAGCCACTTTTCTTCTAAGTTAGAGGGAAGCACCTCTTTGATCACTATAGTCTACAAACCACCAAATAACCAAGACAGTCGGCTTTTGTTGTATAGAATTGCCTAATAAAATAATCAGGTTGATGACAAATGAAAATTGGTACGTCATTTTAATATTACTAAAAATAAATATCTGAATATGCCCTTTTAAGGAGATACAACCTCTAGAAGGAGCTGAGAAACAGTTTTTTTCAGTTTTTTTATCATAGGTAGAGTAAAATGTGGCAGGTTTCTATTGAAGAAGATAATTGCAAAAGAGGTATGTAAAACCACAATTTCGCAAAAAAAATGAAAAATGTCTTTGAGATATATGAAATTCTACATTTTACATACAATGCTTGTGAAATGATTTCGTAACTTTTATAAACCTATAGAAATTTAAATCTGTGTAGAAATGTGCAGCAACACAATTAATTGTTTTTATTAAATATTGGAAAATTACAGCGAATGTGTGTAAATAGCAAAACATCTTGTGAATATAGTATCAAATAATTAAATAATTCAAGAATAATTATTACAGGGATGTCTGTAAATTAACAAAAAACATATTACTTATTATTTGTGTAAAACATATTTCGCATAAATTATGTGAAATTCCACATATTTTACAGAAAATTTGTGAATTTAGCTAAACAGTATAAAGCGACAGTTACACAAAATATGTGCTCACTTGTATCAAATACCCAATGATTCCGCACAAGCATGTGGTTGCTTCTGGGGTACTCCTAGTTTGGAGTATTGTGAGGGTGAGAATTATTATTATTGTATTATAAGTACCTAATTTTTCACAATACTGTTTCCAATGTACCACGGATCTCTCGAATTTTACAATAAAAAAGATTGGAAGAATGCGTTACTAAGGGGGAGGCGTTTTGGAATTGATGTAATTTTATTTGTGCATTTTGATTTTTCCATTAACATTGTAATCAAATAATAATAATAATAAAAAGTAATACATTCTACAAAAACTTATTTCTTACTATCTTAGCCGAACATATTAAAGTTAATTTACTCTTTTGACCTGATTTCAAATTTTTCAATTTTTGAACACCCCGTTTAAATAAATATTAATATTTTCTCAACGGGAATCTTCTTTTCGAAGAAATCAAACACTTTATGAGTAAAGTCCACGGGGGCATTTAATAACCAGTTTTTGGTGACTGTGGCCCCTACCTGAGAGTACAAAATTGAAACTTTAAATTTGATACAAAGAAAAAGTGGGCGCCAGTATACAGCTAGTGTATACAATAAGTACAATGTGTCATAATTCAACCAAAAAAATTTTTAATCCCGAAGTTTAAATCCCAAAAGTTAAATACCAAACTTAACCGAACTTACAAACTAAATGTAGGGGAAAGAATGAGGAAGAAACCTCCCGAAGCATGGAAGCCACACGACAGTCTGAAACGCGCCTGCCTAGATCACCTAATGCTGGGCACAAATGAGTTCGGACGTCGCAGACAAACAATGGTTCACCATCCCAACACCCAAGGATACAACAGATCCCGACAAACACCTCCCAGAATAACCACGCAGTCATTCCATGGGCCGTTAGAACAGAAGAGATACTGCAGTTTTGCAGTTTTACTAAAGCTCCAGCACCCGCCACCCATACAGGCAAGCTCACCGGTCATTCAACTGGAAAACAACCTGAATTAGTGGAAGATAACCTGATAATATAACATTTGCAAAAATAAAAAAAAGATAAGATAAAAAATTAATGCCAACCAGAAGTAGTTCAACTCTGAGTTCTGTGATTCAACATTGTCAAAATTAATCTATCCAAGGTGAAAGTACAAAGTACAAAGTCGAGAACTTACTTGCAAAAGAAAATGAAAAATTTAAGAAACATTTTGAAATATACAGGACAACATTAAATAACCGTAGGTCGGCCAATAAATAACCGCACTTCATAAGCCTACGCGAGATTCCTAAGGTTACTTATTTCGAACACTCTAGGTGCTATCCAGAATAATTAAGAACCACAAAAAAAATTCCGGGCACATTTTGTGCTAATTAAAACATTCTCTGTATATTTCAAACAAGATAAATTGTTATTTTTGAGAACGTAACCAAAAAAATTTAAGCTATCAAAGGTACAACTAATTATTATACTGAAAAAATCCAATTAATCACACTAGGAACTAGGAAAAATGAAAAGAAGTAACTATACCGGGTGTAAATAAATAAGTGCGAAAAAATTCAAATTTCGAATCTTTAAGTGATTCTAAGACGAAAAGTTTATATAAACATAGGTCCGGTAATGCTTCCTTTTCAAGATACGGGGTGTCAAACTCTTCTTAAAAAATCGCTTTTTCGTAAATATCTTAATAATCCATTGGCCGATTTTGTGGAAATTGTTATTTATGGTAGAAAGAGGCTAATTTAGCCCCTACTAGATTAAAATTATTAAGTACAGTGGCGTCCCGAGGGCAACTTAACCAACAATTTTGTAAAAAAAAATGTGCGCCACTGACTTTTTTAAAACTTTTATTTTTTTTTTCGCATTTAGCAACTAAAAATACAACTTTTTTGTCTCTTGAATAATTCTCGTATCTCGCTTCGTTTTCGAGAAAAAAATCACTTTATTGCATGTCTCCGGGACAACATAATAAAAAATTAAAACTACCAATTAACAAAAACTAGGGTATACCCGATATTTTTTCCATATTAATAGTTTATTCTAGCCTTAAAAATTGCTATAAACGGTAATCATAGCTATAAAAAATTTTTGTTTTATTATAATAAATATTAAAAAATGTTTGACACCCTGTATTTTGAAAACGAAGCATTAGACTTTTGGTCTTAGAATCATTCAAAGATTCACCCCTTGAATTTATTCATTTACGCCCTGTATACTACGATAACCCAAAATGTATGCAAGAGGGTTTCATTCTTGTACATACGTCAGTTGTTGTGTAGAGAGTGAAAGAAATGAAAAAATGGAAGTTATAACCCCACTAATCACAAGGAATTCCTTGTCTAGGTTACGGCTGATCACCCGAAGGTTCGTGTGCACTATAATCATCCCCCAGAGATACAAAGATCAATCAAGAAACTCAAAATCAAACAACTAAAAAAGATATGGCAAAAGCCTCAGCAAAAGATCAAGCTATTGAGGAAACATCTCTACAATATTTTTAAACATAACCTGATAAGCAAAATCTACAGACCTAACAAGATACAAATTTCTAATATAAAAACCAAAAATACGATAAAGATAATAAGATAACTTTGCATTAGATAACCAAAAAACAAAACGTTATGTCTGCAAAATTACTAGATATTTAATATATGGTACTAAGGCAGTAAAAATTATACTTAAGATAAAATGTAAAAATTCAAGATCTTAATTTGCTTGAGATGTAAAAATATAGCTTGTTTTGTTAGACTTGATGTTCGACTAACCTCACTCGATAGACAATTAGCTAAAGTGCGTATGCCAAAAATCTAGAGTGAAATAAAAATTAATTTGTAGAACCCCCCACTTCCCTTGATGGCATAATCTGAATTGTTGGAAAGTCCAGTATTATGTCCCCACCAAAAATTGTTATGCACTTTGGTGACAACAGCTTGTACTAACAGTTTGACGTAAAAACTTTAAATGACTGAAAAATGACAAAGTATTCAAAAGTTTGATATTAGAAGGTAGTTACTGTAGTGACAAAAATTTACAAGGTAACCAAGATACGAGAAGAAAATATTTATATAGAACGATACTAATCCAAAGTTACAATACTCTAGGGCTTAAAGGTTAGGAAATGGAGAAAAAACTGATTTAGTGCTAACCCTGTGAGCTCTACTCACAAAATATCGAGCGTAAACTCTCCTACTTTACCCCGAAAACAAATATGAACCCTTTGGTTCACGACATCGGAGATCTTCTTAAGCTTAATACAAAAACACTAGTAGCACGAAAAGTTCACGTGAGCATTTAAAGTTTTGTTTACGAGCACTTCGAAAATGTGGACTCCCGAGCTCAACAGAGTACCTTAAAAGTGCTGGGTCGTTGACACTGGTGAATAACCAACGTTGCTCCAAGCTTCTTATCGTTGTAGTTATGACCTCGGCTAGACTCAAGACTCAAAGTTGGGTCGTGGACGATTCAGACGATACGATACGATGTACGACCACTGTCAGACCTGTATCATAGGATGGTGTGTATGTCCGTATTCCGATGGTGCTTCGCTCACGTACCGGAGTGCATGGGAAAGAAAACACAACGAACAGTCTCCGAAAAACTGCAGTCGAAATTTAGTTTACAATGGATAATTAAATTTCTTAAATGTAAAAAGATTAAATATTGGATGTATGAAAGCATGTAACTTTTACTCTATGTACCCTGAACCTAACTATGAAATATATTAAAAATTAATAACCAAAAGCGATCAATTATCTTGACTTAACCCTACAATAAAATTACTGTACTATATTTACCACATAAAAGGTAATATTAACAAAATACAGAACGATTGGCGACTTCCCGTTCGATCTGGAAGCAAAAGATAAAAAAATATATAACAGCCACAAAAGCTAGATAACCAAAATAAGAACCGTGGTAGAGTCCACGTCGATATCAGGCAACTTAAGGGTTAGTTTCGATAAGTCTGTGCTAATAAACAAATTTATATCCAAAATATGGCCACAGCTCGCAGCGCGATGCCCACAGAGAAAAAGGGTGAAGGCCTAGGTGAGAGCTAACTCACCCAGACTGTGCTCCCGCGATCCTCTCGTGGTCCACCTGCAGCAGGTTGCTGTTGAAACTCGGAAATACCTGGACACCCACACCTCAAGACACGTGCTGTCAGCACATATAGTAAAACAGAAAACCTAAATTAGCACAGCGAAAATAAATGCACACCGTGTACAGAACCACTTAAGCCGTCCGTAAGGCTAAAAGTTAGGCTTTGAAAGAGAGTTTTCAAGCGGAAATCTTAGAGGTATAAAGTCAAAACCTAACTTTCACCTGACGTGAGTTCACCACAAGTGTTCGATAGGAAAGTGCCTCGATTTCTGCCGCCGGCCCTATTTATAGCCTTTTTCACGATATGACGACTTCCGCCTTCCAGAATCTTATAGAAGGTTTTTAAAATTAAACTTATGTATAAAAAAATCGGAAGTACCAGAACTGACAATCCAGATGACAGGTCACTGTCAATCTACCAAACTTCTACCTCTGATACTAGACCAGAAAGAAATGTCGAAAATAAGGACTGAAGTTAGTACATGAAGTTAACACCGTGGCGCTAACCAATCGCAAAACTGAATAACGTATTTTCGTCCGACAATGTAATTGTTCTAATAATACATACCTTCAATTGATGAATAAAATTTCAACACTTTTTCAACCGGCACATACCTTTTTATACTGTTCAACAATTTGGTTTCGAAACAGCAAGCTCCACATTGGTAGGCAATTTATTATGCATCAGCTTGTATATAGGTGGTTGCAGATAGTAGGGCAACATTTTCAAAAATGGTAGGTTTACACGGGTCCCAGCGAACGAATCGGAACGAAATAATGCACTTAAAACGTCATTGTCGAATGGTAATGAAGTAATGATATTTAGATATTTACATGATGACATTTTGTGAGTTTTTTGAGAATTCAATATAAGACTGCTAATGGTTTGACAGAGTGTATACAAAAAGAACTAGAGCCATTATTAAACCATAAACCGGAAAAGTTAATTGCGCAGGCGTACTATGGTGCAAACGTCATGAGTGGTAGTAGGTACTGATGGAGTTCAAAGAAAAATAAAAGATAAATATAGAAATGCTTATTTCGTGCACTGCTACGCGCATCAGCTGAATTTAATTATGCAAAAAGCTGCAAGCCAAAATGCTAAAGTGAAAGTTTTCTTCTCAAATATATCGGCAATCCCAAATTTCTTCTCCAGCTCGACTCACAGATGCGATGTTTTGGAAAACATAGTTAAATAAAAATGCCGAGAGTTGTCATAACACGTTGGAACTATATTAGATTTCCTAGACGGGCCGCGACTGTGCCGCGGGCCTGGCGAGACTAAATAATAGACTCGGGCATAGAAACTGAAATCAACGATATACAGGGTGTCCAACGAAAAGGATCCACCTGAAATATTTCCCAAAATACTCATTATTTTGAAAATCGCAAAAACATGCCAAAAGATTCACGAAGGGGGACATATTTGGCCATAGTAACCGTTAATATAAATTGCACCCTCATCACCCCAGCGCTAGCTACTAAATTTTTTAAAATGGAACCCTACCATAAGTGACACCTCCTTTTTAAAGCCTGTTTAAAAAGGAATGCAACGGTGTGTCGTTTTTGAAATTTCATCGACATTTAAGGAATTTGTGAATTAAAACGTGATTTATGGATATTTTTCTTATCTCTGATGTTTTTGAGGAATAATAATTAGGATAAATAATTCATTTTAAACACTTTTTGCTATTACAACAAGAGAAATGAAACTGACAACGGATTTTAAATAACTTTATTATAATACATGTTCGAAATTTTCTCCATCCACTGCAAGGCAGTGATATAATCGTGCCTCAAATTCTTTGCGCAGATTAGAAAAAACATCTGGAATAAGTCGGCCACATTCTTCTTGGATACGATGTCTAAGATCATCCAGTGACTCTGGAGGAGTAGCTTACACGCGGGTATTTATATGCCTCCAAGGAAAAAAATCCAAGGGGGTCATATCTGGCGAACTTGCTGGCCACTCGATTGCAAGTTCGTCTTCTACTAGACGATCATCTGCCTATAAAATTTCAATTATTCTTGGATCTACAGCGTTTTCAAGTAAGTCTAAATACTTAACTAAATTTAAAGTGCCATCTATGAAAAAGGGTCTAACGATATGATCACCTAGGATTCCTGCCCACACATTTAGCTTTAGAGGTTGCTGAGTTTGGGTCTCTCTAAATAAACTAGGATCACTCCAGTATCGGCAGTTGTGACGATTTACGTCACCATTTAAATAAAAGGAGGCTTCGTCAGAGAAGCAAGTATTGTATAAAAAATTGGGATTGTTGTTTATGTGACCGGACAATGTTTCACAAAATTCTACTCTTCGGTCAAGGTCGTCTTCATTTAGTTCTTGGACCGGTCTGATTTTGTAGGGATGGAACTTATTACGTTTCAGAATTCTGTGAATACTACTTCGTGGAACACCTGATGTGAACGCAATTTGTCTTAAAGATTTTTTCGGTTCCATTACAACATGTCCTAATACTGCTACTTCAACGTCATCGATTCTTCTTGGCTCGCGTTTCTTGTTTACCACGGATCCCGTTTCGTTGAATTTGCTCCACAGTTCAGTAACATACTTATACCTTACGAGTCTTTCTGGATGCCCCTCATTGAAATTACGAGCAGTTTCTCTAGCACGATTATTACTCTGAACATAAAGAACAATAATTTCAATTTTTTCGGCTAATGTATAAACCATTTTGTCGAGTAAGAAAAATAACGAACTAATACTTAACTACACTGAAGCGACTAAGAAAATAAACTAAGACATTTACTAGCATGAAAATTTTTGTTTTTTTTTTTACCGAAAGAAGTTAATAATTTTTTTGTGATATGGGAAGTGATACACAGTGGCGCACCTCACAAATTACAGTCAAAATAGTACTCTTCGTCAAACAGATTATAAAATGAAGAACATTTCGAACATCTATTATAATAAAGTTATTTAAAATCCCTTGTCAGTTTCATTTTCCTTGTTGTAATAGCAAAAAGTGTTTAAAATGAATTATTTATTCTAATTATTATTCGTCAATAACATCAGGGATCAGAAATATATCCATAAATCACGTTTTAATTCACAAATTCCTTAAATGTATATTAACGGTTAGTATGGCCAAATATGTCCCCCGTCGTGAATATTTGGGCATGTTTTTGCGATTTTCAAAATAATGAGTATTTTGGGTATTCCAGGTGGATCGTTTTCGTTGGGACACCCTGTATATGAATAGATAATACGCATAATGCATGTAGTTTTTAAGAACCCTGAAAAATTAACTGAGTGTTTCGAAGAATTAGAAGAAAAATGCAATAAACTACAAGCAAAAAGGCGTACGGTTTAAGAAGGGCCCTTGAAGATCCTGATTTTGTCTTTCGATTAAATTTATTTCATCGAATCCTTCCGCACTTTGTTTAATCAGTTTCAAAGCAGGGATAAGGATAGTATACAATTATTAAAATATTGAGGTTTTTGAAAAAGCGATTTTATTAATTAGATACGAAACATAATATGAAACATGGCAAGCTGTAGAGAAATAGGACAGGAGAGCAGAAATGGTATTATTGCGAAAGATATTTGTGACCCAATACTTTTCCAAATGAAGGAAAGGTTTTTCATACAGAGATCATTTAGAAGCTGCATCTTTATTGAATACAGATAACTTTTTGCAATATTCAAACACAATTCCGGAATGGATACAATGTTTTATAAAGCAAAATTAAAAACCAAATTGGAAGTCATTTACCTGAGAGAGGACTTTAGAAATATCGTGGGTGGTTTAAATTTGCTATCATTTATATGACTCATAATAATTTGGAAGAAACCTATAGCGAAACAATTGTTATTACAAATTACTATAACTACACCTATGTCAACAACCGAATGAGAGAATTGCTTTTCGACTCTCAAGAGAATAAATATATTTTTAAGAAATTTCACGAATGATGAACGCCTTAATTCGTTAGATATCTGTAGATATAAACTTTGTACGTAATATCAGCAACTTTGACGAACAAGTTGTGGAACATTTTCATTTGGAGAAAAACAGAAGACATATAAAATGTAAAATTTAATAAGTGTTAGCGTTAGGCTGTCAGTGTACAATATAAAAAATTGAAAACAATAATTCCGTACCCGCACCTGCATTAGCTACTGCAAAACTTCAAAACAAAGGTGAGTTTTGAGTTTTTAGCTAAAGTTCTTTTACCGAGGTTTTTACGTAGGTCTATTTACTATTTATTTTTATATAATAAACGTTTAATAATAATAAACTATTTATTTTTATATAACAAACGTTCTACTTCCTCGTATATTTTTTTAGTAGGAAGTACCTACGGATTTTGCCTTATTAACTTCTTAAAAACGCGAGACAAAACGGGAATTATTAGTGTTTTATACACTTTTTGCCAAAATACGTAGTTAGATATTACTAAAAAAATAACAAAAAGTCCATCCTGGAAGTAGATACCCACCTCGGTACTATTTTTTTTATTGATCACGGGTGTATTCTTTTTATTTTCAAAACGTAGCCCCCCCTGTGCATTAACCCACGAGCCGCCACTGTGCAGCACCCGGCCCTGCAAAGGCTTGAGCCGGCCTGGGTACATTGCAAAAAGCGTGTTGTTTCTATTCCTTATAGATATGGTAAAAAGGCGTTAAGGATCCCCCAGAACAACGCGAAACATTTGCGACAGCAGCGCATATTTCGCGGCGAAATATTCGCTTTGGAACAGTACACATGGCGGTAAATGGCCGTAAACACACCGGCGCGTCAAGTGAAATATTTCGCCACCATGACATTCGCCTCGAAATTTCGCGGCGCAAACTTCGCCGCGAAGGTTTCGCGTTAGTGTGGGGATCCTTTTTATTCTGTATTGCAACGAGCCTTTTTTAGTTTTGTACCATAGAGGTAAAGTGCAGTACGAGCTATATGGGACAAAATAAATACTTGCATAATTCGGAAATCTGATTGTTATTTTTATTTTTTTAAATAATTTTAATAATAATGCTGAATTGGCAATGGTTTATGGGACAATTAATTACAAAATATAATTATGTTCTTCATTAACAAACCTTATAACGTGTAAAAATATTCAAAATTTGCGATAACTACCTAGTGACAACTAAATATTGGGATAAAATAAAGTAACAGTCAAAATTGAAACAAAAGAAGACAAGTAGGCTGTGAAAACAACGCAGGCTCGAACTAGAAGAAACGTCAGATTGTTTTGAAGTTTATGTTATTATCATATTGAGTGAATCACTGCAGTTATTGAACAAAATGGCCCGTGGTATCTCTACAAGTTCAAAAATTCGGGAGTTGGTGATTAAAAATTATTGTCGGAATAAAACAATACGTGAAGTGGCAGATGAACTTGATATTCCTAAAACTACAGTGTGGAATATAAGTAAGCATTATGGAGAAACCGGTAGAATTTTAGATAAAAAGGGTAAAAGTCCGGGTCGTCCGAAATCGGTTTCTGATAGGAACAAAAGAATACTAGTAAAATTATGTAAAAAAGGCCGAAGAAATACTTTAAGGCAAGTGACGGCTGAATGGAATCACAAAACTCGACTCCATTTGTCAAGGGAATGCTGGTCGCAAGTGGATACATAAATGTGGATTAAAGTTTTATAAGGTTGAAATACGGGTAAGTTACAATACGTACATTTTAAAAATTTATATTTTCTTATAAGCTAAAGAAAAACCATTATTAACGGCAAAACAAAAACAAGCCAGACTAACTTGGGCAAAATCTAAACTATCTTGGTCTATAGAAGATTGGTCCCGAGTAATTTTTAGCGACGAATCAAAGATTGACGTATGTGTTGGTGATTACCGAAAACGCATAATTCTCACTAAAGAAGGAGCTTTCCACAAAGATTGCCTAAAACGCACAGTGAAATTTCCAAAAGGAGTGATGATTTGGGGTTGTATGTCAGCTTCAGGATTAGGATATTTTGAATTTATCGACGATACCGTAAATGCTGCAAAATGTCAGCAAATACTTCAAAATAGCCTTTTACCGAGTATTGAGAAGCTAAACATTGGCGACAATTACATTTTTCAGCAGGATGGGGCAGCCTGTCATACGGCCAAAACCACAAAAAAGTGGTTTGGAGAACATAATCTAAATGTTCTTTCTTGGCCTTCAAACAGTCCTGACCTTAATGTCATTGAAACGGTATGGCATAAAATGAAGCAGGCATTAAGAAACGACCCCAACGGACACTGCCGGAACTCAAGGCCAAAATAGAGCAAATTTGGGATGGATTTACCCCTGCACAGTGCAGATCCTTAGTCGAATCTATGCCTAATCGAGTTCGTGCGGTCATAAAATCCAAAGGTGATGTTACCCCATTTTAAAAATGAAAATTCGCACTATGTCCCAATATTTAGTTGTCACACAAAATGGACATTTCTTTTGTTAATTGATTATTATAGAATAAATATTCTGTTGCTGCTTGGCCTCATTTATCATTGAATAACTAATTAAGTATACAATATTTCATTTAAAAAAATAATTAGAAAAAAATAAATATCCAAAATACCGGAATTACGCATGAACTTTATTTTGTCCCATTATATAGTTGTTAGGGCAAGCATCAAATACTACCCTCAACTTAGTGGTAGTACTTTCTGGCTTAATAACACAATGATGAGGAATATAGTAACATTTTTTAAAATAAATTCAGAATATGAATTATGAAGGGAAGAATCATGTAGTAAACGACGTTCCAAAGAAAAATAACGACGCAAAGCAACTGACCGTGAATTAACAAAAAAAAAGGTTCTGAATCACGGAATGGTTAGGATAGAACATTGAATCGTCCTGTATCATCTCAAAAATGTGTCTAACTCCCAAAACCTCTGAATTGAAGAATCAATTGCTTGCATAGTATCCACAAACAAAGAAGTGGGTGGGTTAATAAATGAGGTGCATTTGAACAAACAATCTATTTTTTGATCGACCTGATCTTAAAACAAGACCATAAATGTCTGCCCCTAAAAGCATTTCAACAGGCGCTGGGTTATTGAAATCTGGATCCGCAAGAGTCAAACCTTGTATATGTATGTGACCAATTGCGCTTTTCGAAATGGAAATACGGTAAATTTACAGAAATTTTAGGTACAATCAACAATGTATTATCATAAGGAGTTTTATCTTTGCAAATACCGTGAAATTGAATATCTGTAAGTCCTTTTGAAGCAGCTATAAAAGAGTGACCTAAGCCATATATGGGAACATTAAAAGCAGATCGACGTAATCTAAGACGATTAAAACGTTTCCCGTGATAAGTGATGGATGACATACTACCAGGATCAATCACAACACGAATTTTGTGCGTTTTACCATATGCATCTGAGACTACTATTATAGCCGTAGACAATAATAGTGTCTTTGGTAATAAGGAATTTGTAAAAAATGTAAGTTGTGGGTTATTAGCAGATGCCGATGAAGAGGGGTCAATAGGTTGCGAAGTAGCCCCCGAAGAAAAATCTGCTAAACGTATATTATTATGGTTAGGATTATTAATGCTATTATTAGAAGGCACAGTCATTGGTGCATTGAAGTGAAGCATGGTACGATGACGGTGATGGCAACGATGGCAAGAGCTTCCGGAATTACATTTCAAAGTCGGGTGTTTTGCACTAAAACAATTGACACACAGACGATGTTCTTTTATTACGTTGTAACGTTCCTCTGGTGCCTTTGATGTTAATTGCGGACAAGAATAAATAGAATGAGAGTTTTTGCATAAGACACATTTTAAATTATTACTAGAAGTAGCTACCATAAAGCTTGATGTCGAATGTGCTTTTTTAATGTTTGACGCATTAGTTTTAACCACTCTTTTTGTCTGATGACAAGTACCTATCTGAAACAACTTTTCGCAATAAAAAAGAAGTTAAAGCTTTGCATCGATTCTCTAGAAATGAAATCAACTGGTTAGAAGTTGGGATTTCAAATTCACCATGCTCCAATTCAAATTTCATAATTGTATCTTCATCTAATTTTTCTAACAAAATGTTAAATAAAATAAAATCCCAATGTTCCGTCGGAAATTCTAAAACTTTCAAAGCTGACACATTTTCAGTAAATATATTGATCACATTTCGTAAATTTTGTGAAGAAGCCTCAACAATTTTCGGAAAATCAACCATTGTTTTCCAATAAGCACTAGCCAATATTCTCTTATTTTGCGGTATCTTGCAATCAAAGAATTATATTATAAGCTATATCATAGTTATCCACAATGACTGGTAATGATCTTATTACAGAAGAAGCATCTCCAGACAAGCTCGAAACTAGATATTGGAATTTTTTTTGCTTAGACAATTTAAAATTGTTGTGAATTAAACCATTATAAAAACCAATAAAGCTCATGTGGTTTATTTGCCTCGGCCAGAGGCCTCAGCAACTAAACTCCACATGAGTCATAAAAAGTTGAACTTCAGTGTCTTGGTACATAAATAACTATTATGTAATAAACCACATTTCAAATTTCTAAATGCATTTATACATAGTAAAAGTAACAATATTTTATTTTAAATTTTCTACATACAGGGCGATTGAACTAAATCTAAATATGCATTTATTATAAATTATAAAAATCAGGTTGAAATTTAGTTGTAAAAATTTCAATAAACCACTAAATGTTGCTCAAAATTCTCAATTAAAAAATTTTGTCTTCTATCAGAATATAGAAATTTATAAATGTAGAAACTCCTTTCCACATCAACCCATGTAAGAGGTGCGCTTTTAAAATGGCTCACTATCACAGGATCCAAATCGATGGATTCGGTAAAATCTCCCTTTAAAATATTTGCTACTTGGCTAAGAAACTGAAACCCGCTATTTTTTTCCATTACATTTCTAAATTTTTGAAATATTTTGTCCCCAATTGTCGTAGTGTTGTTTCACTTGGGACATTAAATTTGCAATACTTCTGGAGAAATGAAGTGATGTTTTGATTACGTAGCTTTGACAACGGAATATTTGACGCCATCATTGCACGACATAGGTCTCGGTTAAAGATGTCTTTTTCATTTGGCTCCTTATTTTTGGACATTGGTTGGAAACATTGCGTTAATGTCGGTTGTGCCACATCTCCAGATTTCATCTTACTCAATTTGGCAATATGAGTAGAAGTTTTCACATGTTGGTCTACTTGGAAGTTTGTATCGCAAGGAATCTGCAATGAAAGAAAAATTGAATTATTAAACTGAATATCAGTAGATACGTAGGTAGGAACTTCGATAGAAATGTTAAACGAAAGTGTCATGATTCCTTAGTGTCCCAATGGTGCGGAATCGGTTGATGTAATATGTGTTATTTTCCTAGATAAAAAAATATAGATAGACAAACGAATAAAAAATATATATGGGGTTCCATAATATAGGTATCCCAAGAAGAATTTAACTTTCGAATGATTTTGCACCATTGGTACACCCCTTGAACTTTCAAAAACTATACTTACAATTTTAACGCCCGCAGAACAGTAGACTTTTCCCATATATATTCTTAGGTCTTTGTATGGCTTAATCCACACTGACGCACTATTGACTTTGGGCATTTTACTTAGTAAAATACAACAACTCCCAACACAAAACAAACACCTATCTATAATTTATTCTGTCCTTTTCAATAATTATACTTTATTAAATAGGTATAAATACCAACTTTAGGTTAGTGCCCATAAAATTATAATTTACCTATATTATTTTGGGGAAACCAGGTATGTACCTACCTAGACACCGACCCCTGTTCCCAAAAATGAATGAAACGCCTACCAGAGATTTAAATTATCCTAAATTCTTTCAATTATGCACAATATCCCATATTTTAAGGATATATGCAAATATTTCAAAAATGCATATAATATGCTAAATATGCAAAATATGCGTGTAGAGATAATAAAATGAACCAAAAAAAGAAAATGTTACGAAAATATGAAGCTATAATTGGTTATTTATTGTAACATGCTGTTATTGCTGGTACACCTCACAGGGCGTTACGAATTTTCCAACCAAAAACCTCCTATATATTACGGCAACACCCGGTATTCACCAAAAAATTATTATTTAAATAATCATAGAGGCTAATAATCCTGAAGAATCAACCTATCGTCAAAAAAAAAGAACATCCAGATCGGTTATACGGTTCAAAAAAAAATAACCTCACCCTTAATTTGCAAAAATTCGATTTATGCGATAATTTTTGTGGGGTGTGTATATATGTAAATTGAAATATACCCACCTTTAGAATTTAAACAATACTATGAACTTAAACTCCACCTTAACACAAAACACAAAACACAAACGTTTCGAAATTCTAAATCGATTTGCGTAACGTATAAATAATCATTGTCCCGACGAAACCTCTATTCTTTGAGACGAGACGCCTTTCTTCGCCTCTATAATTAAGGAATAGACTAGATAAAATATTAGAGTCGTTTGTGAAATTCAGCTATTTCCCGGCAATTTTTATTTTAACCAATAATGTAGAGTTTATCAGCCTAATAAACGCATTTATTGGCCCAACAACGGTAGTTCGTTCAACCAATAACCTTATTCATCAACCAATGACCAGTGATAATTGACTTAACGAATATATTCATTGTGCTAATAAACAAATTTCGATGAATGGTGTTTATTGATATCACGAACAAAATTATTTTCAGTGTATGACAAAGACACGGCGGCTTCGAAGAGAAAAACCAAACTGCTGCTTGTTGTGCAGCCTCCATAATAAATCTATCGATATTCAAACCTACTAAAATATTTATACTGATAGATTGCGCTGCTATAGGTAACAATTTCGCAATGTGTACGAATAGTTAAATGGGCCTTTATTGGCCGGGTTTTGAATATTTGGTCACTTTCGACGGGCGATGGCTCCGCGTCTGACGTTTGATGTTTACATCTCGCCAAGGCGTACTTATTGAAAAAATCGTACAATAATGGGTTACTTCAGTGCCGATTTCTGAGCTTTTAATGACGATTTTGGGACACTTCAATGTCGATTTCAAGAAAAATATTTTCTTGAACACAACTACTCAATTCCAAAAAATGTTCTGTATTCTTGACAATCCTTCTAATTTCAATGGCACTCTTCTTTCTTGAAACTTTTGTTTTTTAAAAGAAAGTCGTGGCGAATTGTAGAAAATTTAAAGAAAAGAAATAATAAATCATTTACAAAAAATGAACCGGCTTTAAGAAGATTAATGCTTTCACAAAAAAAATTAAAATTAAAAGATGAAACATATCTTTTTAATTTTAATCGGGTTTTTCGCCACCAAACTGATTGAAAGACAACTTTTTCAAGTTGCCTCGAAAATTCATAAATTCTTAACACTGAATGAACGAAACTTTAAACGTGTAACTCAAAAAATAACTTCAACAAATTTGTTTTCTGAGCTTTCGGGGAATAAATCTTCCTCCTTTCTCAAAGATCATGTCACGTCAAAGTGAAGTGACAGATTAATAAATTTCAGGTTAAAATGTCATAACAACAGAAACAATAGCCTAGCCACCTGCCTGATATTGTACCCTGTGTCCTATCTAGTATACTAACTTCTCTTTGAATAAGTGGCAATAATATTTTACTGAATTCCACTGAACATTCAGCAACACAGTTGCCCGTATTTCCTAGAATAAATGCAGATTCTTTAATTTTTCGTCTATTTTCTACTTCTTCTTTTAGAATTGGTTTGGAACTATCCCACAATATCCTATCATTGTTATTAAAGGAATGTTCACATATTTTTGACTTCGAAATTTGATTTTGCCTGATATAATTTTTATGTTATTTTAAACGAACGTTAAATGGCCTACAAGTCTCACCAACATAGAACTTTCCACATTCACAAGGAATTTTATAAATGAAATTTTTTGAACTTTTTAACTCGTTAAATGGTTTTGTTTTAACTAGCATCGATCTTAATGTATTTTTGGTTTTAAATACTGTTCTCACATTAAAACGATTACCTATACGTTTTAGCTTATCTGATAGTCCAGGAATATAAGGAATTATTAAATTTACTGGTCGGTCCACCAGATTTATTTCTCTAATTCTATTAGCATTGTTATTTTGTTGGCAATCCTGAAAAACTTGCTCAACAAATTCAATAGGATAATTATTCTTCTCAAGAACATGATTTATATGTTTAATTTCCTCCTCAAATTTTGTGTTATTAGAACAAATCGTTCTAGCCCTGTCATACAAACTTTTAATTACTCCTTTTTTAACACTAATATGATGATTGGAGTTGAAATAGAGATATCTATTAGTATGTGTTGGTTTTCTATAGACACTAGTTTCTACTCAAATTTTGTGTTAAAAAAGGAGTAATTAAAAGTTTGTATGACAGGGCTAGAACGATTTGTTCTAATAACACAAAATTTGAGGAGGAAATTAAACATATAAAACATGTTCTTGAGAATAATAGTTATCCTATTGAATTTGTTGAGCAAGTTTTTCAGGATTGCCAACAAAATAACAATGCTAATAGAATTAGAGAAATAAATCTGGTGGACCGACCAGTAAATTTAATAATTCCTTATATTCCTGGACTATCAGATAAGCTAAAACGTATAGGCAATCGTTTTAATGTCACAACAGTATTTAAAACCAAAAATACATTAAGATCGATGCTAGTTAAAACAAAACCATTTAACGAGTTACAAAGTTCAAAAAATTGCATTTATAAAATTCCTTGTGAATGTGGAAAGTTCTATGTTGGGGAGACTTGTAGGCCATTTAACGTTCGTTTAAAAGAACATAAAAATTATATCAGGCAAAATCAAATTTCTAAGTCAAAAATATGTGAACATTCCTTTAATAACAATCATAGGATATTGTGGGATAGTTCCAAACCAATTCTAAAAGAAGAAGTAGGAAATAGACGAAAAATTAAAGAATCTGCATTTATTCTAGGAAATACGGGCAACTGTGTTGCTGAATGTTCAGTGGAATTCAGTAAAATATTATTGCCACTTATTCAAAGAGAAGTTAGTATACAGGGTGGCCCACCACGAACTGCATCGATATATATATGGAAAACTAAAAGTAGGAAAATTCTGAAAATTTTGCACCTCACCAATGAAGATGGGCGCTGCTCAACTAAAATATTTTGGTGAATCTGGCACTTCCGGTTATACCGGAAGTCGATATCAACTTTCTTATCTCAAATGGAACACCCTGTATATTATTGCATTTTTGGATTCTAGGCATCATTTTGGAACAAAAACATGCAACATATCCTATGTCTAAATTCAACCGTTTGTGAGATACTTGCATTTTTCCGAAAAAAATTACAGGTGCAGACCTAAAGTCAATTAGCAATTTATACGAGGAAACCGCGAAATTTCAAAACGAATTTTTGGCATCGTGTAACAGAAGGCCTGACCTAGTGATCTTTGCTGAGAAATAAATCCGTTTTTATACAGGGTGTTCACAAAATATGAATAAAAATTACATTCAAAATGTGCTTAAATCTCGAAAATTTCAAATGGAAACCCCCATTTTTTAATGCGATCTTATTCAGCACTAAAAATGATGACAACTTTGTGTAAGGTTTCCTATACCTAAATGCAGTAATTTCCGATAAATTTACGAAAAACCCACTTTTCGCCCATAAAATGCGGGGTTTGGTTAACGCTTGGAAAATCATATTAGCCGTGGACGTTGAAAAGACAATCGCGGCTAAGGAAATGTTACTTGGTTTATAAATTATTGTCAACAATAATACCGGCGCGCTTAAATTACACAAACGAAGATTATTTAAATTTGTTAATTAGGTATCTACGGAGAATGCAACAAAGTAATATCAAGAACGTGCGATACATAATCTTCTTTTGTGTAATTTAAGCGCGCCGGCATTATTGTTGACAATAATGTAAACCAAGTGACATTTCCTCAGCCGCGATTGTCTTTTCATCGTCCACGGCTAATATGATTTTCCAAGCGTTAAGCAAACCCCGCATTTTATGGGCGAAAAGTGAGTTTTTCGTAAATTAATCGAAAATTACTGCATTTAGGTATAGGAAACCTTACACAAAGTTGTCATCATTTTTAGCGGTGAATAAGATCGCATTAAAAAAATGGGGGTTTCCATTTGAAAATTTCGAGATTTAAGCACATTTTGAATGTAATTTTTATTCATATTTTGCGAACACTCTGTATATGAACGGATTTATTTCTCAGCAGAGATCACTAGGTCAAGGCTTCTGTTACACGATGCCAAAAATTCGTTTTGAAATTTGGCAGTTTCCTCGTATAAATTGTTAATTGACTTTAGGTCTGCACCTGTAATTTTTTTCGGAAAAATGTAAATATCTCAAAAACGGTTGGATTTAGACATAGGACATGTTGCATGTTTTTGTTCCAAAATGATGCCTAGAATTCAAAAATGCAATAATATACAGGGTTTTCCATTTGAAATAAGAAAGTTGATATCGACTTCCGGTATAACCGGAAGTGCCAGATTCACCAAAATATTCTAGTTGAGCAGCGCCCATCGGAATTGGTGAGGTGCCAAATTTTCAGAATATTCCGACTTTTAGTTTTCCATATATAGATCGATGCAGTTCTTGGTGGGCCACGCTGTAGATAACTAGATAGAACACAGGGTACAATATCAGGCAGGTGGCTAGGCTATTGTTTCTATTGTCATGACATTTTAACCTGAAATTTATTAATCTGTCACTTCACTTTGACCTGACATGATCTTTGAGAAAGGAGGAAGATTTATTCTCCGAAAGCTCAGAAAACAAATTTGTTGAAGTTATTTTTTGAGTTACACGTTTAAAGTTTCGTTCATTCAGTGTTAAGAATTTATGAATTTTCGAGGCAACTTGAAAAAGTTGTCTTTCAATCAGTTTGGTGGCGAAAAACCCAATTAAAAATTAAATGGATCTGTTTGTGCCACAAATAAATTTTAGAAAATATATGAAACATATCTTATTGTTGCATTTCTACCGATTTTATAATCAATTACCATGGAATGTTATTATTAGTATGGTGGAGTATGGTTTAGAGCATAACGAAGCCCGATCTGCTATAAGAGTGCAAAATCCAGCTTCTGAACTTGATTTATTAATTTTATTTAGCGAATTCGATGCTCGCCGCGCAAGGTCATTTCAAAATTGGGCTGAAAAACAAGGTACTGAACGGCGGCTGAATTAAAGACGCGATTCAAGGATCGCAAGACATGGACAACCGACATTGAAATGTTTTAAGCGCAGCCGTCTTGGTCATCATCAAAATAATTATTGGTTAGCACAAAAAGATGAAAAGGCTAGCGCATCAGCCCCTAGTAGTACGTCAACCTCGGACACGGTTACTGTTTGCAATTTTTGTAAGAAAATGGGGCATATCGATATTAATTGTTGGCTTACTAATGGTAAGCCTAAAAAAACGTTTTTAATGAAGAAATGACACCGTTTATCAACAACTCCGATAGTCACCATTTTATACGAAGAAGAGGCGCTTTCATTTGCCTATCTCATCGACACGGGTGCTGAGCTTTCAATTATAAAACATTCAGTTGTTAATACATTAAGTGGTATAATAACGCCAAGCCACGAAGTGCGTGCCTTTGTAGGATTCGGAAACCAAATTGTTTATCCTGTACTAGTTTTGCCGGCAATAACTTTAGAAATTAAGTTTGTTGTGGCTCCAGATAAAGTTATACGGGCTGAGTTTGATATTATCATTGGCTGGGACCTGATAAAACAGCCATTTGTGCAATTAGTGAAAAACAGTAATGGACTTGAGTTACATTATCAGCCGTGTGCCCCTGAAATTAGAATTAATCATCCTAATATGGATACTGATTTAAAGTTGTGCTTAGAAAAGTTGTTGACAAAATATTGGAATAAAACACCAGATCATAATATCCTAACTGGGAAAATGACTATAACATTGAAAGACAACACCCCGGCAGTATATCGTCCCCGCCGATTAGCATACCAGGAACGGGTTCAAGTCGCGAATATAATAAGTGAACTTCTAAGGGACAAACTAATTCGTGAAAGTAACTCAGAATATGCCAGTCCTATAGTGTTGATTACGAAAAAGAATAGACAACCAAGAATGTGTGTAGACTACCGTGATCTGATAAAAAAAAGTAGTTAAGAAAAGATGTCCTCTGCCACTTATACAGGACCAACTAAATGTCTTATGCCATACTAGATACTTCACAACTTTAGATAAAGGAGCTGGTTTCCACCAAATGGAAATAGAGGAATCTTCAAGGCATATCACAGCTTTCGTGACTCCAGATGGACTATACGAATGGAACAGAATGCCATTTGGCTATGCTGTTCTCCAAGTATTTATCATCGAGCCATAGACAAAGCTTTAGGTAAGATGAAAGGCACAAAGGCATTTGTTTACTTAGATGATGTGTTAGTGCCGTCAACCACCATTTCAGAGGGTTTGCAAAACTTGGAAGACATGCTTGAGGCTTTGGCTCATGAAAAGGATTGGTAAAAACTTAAAAAAACTGTAAAAAACTGTAAAAAAACCTATAGGGAATATACAATGGAAGAATCTGAAAATGACGAAGAAAAATTAGTAAAAAAAAAGTAAAAAACAGGCCAAAGTAGCTTGACAGAAAACATGCATCTTACGACGACTTAATATTCTCAGGGTAAGATGCACGTTTTCTGCCAAGCTACTTTGGCCTGTTTTTTACTTTTTGTACTAATTTTTCTTCGTCATTTTCAGATTCCTCCATTTTATATTACCTATAGGTTTGTAAAGTTTTTCTAAAGTTTTTATTAAGTTTTTAAACAAATAGTGGTAGTTTTCGTCTTACGGAAAAATTAAAACAAAGTTTGATGTTGTTCGCGACGTTTCGTTATAGTTAATAACTTCTTCAGGCTAAAAAAGACAAAAAAAACAGTAAATATAGTGTGCTAATTCAAACACAACGACTAGCACCCGTAATAAAGAGACAATTTTAACTTACACACTAAAAGATTTACAAAAATACAAACAAAATAAAACCAATAGAGAGAGGGCACAAAAGACTTACCGACAACTAATCTTCTGTCATAATCATCTATAAACAGCCAATTATTAACACACATTAGAGGCAACATTTTATTTATTCAGTCAGGTATTCTAAGTTTTATTATTTTATTAAAAACACGATGTAGTTGGGATCGATTTTCGTTGAATTCTGGGCGGGCTAGTAGTTTTTTGGTTGGGTTTAACAAAAAACACGAAATCACTCCCACAAACCACTTCCTCCCGGCATAAGGTGAGTGTGTATCTACGATATTGTGGTGGCCATAAATCAACAGTGGGCATTACCTGAACCCTTTGTTACCCATCACTGTAGACATCTTAATCAAATTTGTGTAAATAATGCTGAGATTGTGTGTGTCCATTCTATTATTAATGGAGTTTGGATGTCGATTGATATATATCATTTCTTTAAAAAGTCTCTTGGAATAAGGTGGTCCAGAATCCAAAATAGTAGTGTCATTAAATTTAAAAGTGTGATCTTTACTAATACAATGTGCCGTACTTTCTTTACCCTTACGGCAGTCATTTTTATGGTTATTGATTCTGTTCCTGATATAATTTTTAGTTTGTCCTATATATACACCATCACATTGTGAGCAAGGAATTTTGTAGACCACTGAAGACAATCTGTCAAACTGTTCTTTCTGTTTAAGTCTCGACAACACACTAAAATTTTTCTGAGGGTAATATGATGTAACGTCAAATTTAGATGGATTAAGCGCACGTTTTAATTGTTGGAATAAGGTTGGTATGTAAGGTATTTTCGCCCAAGGGGTTGTTCTTTGTGGCAATTGTTGTAGCTGTGATTGTTGTTGTTGTTCTTGGGATCTAGGTGAACTATTGAATATTTTATTTATTAAGTGCAATGGATAGCCATTATCTTGTAACAAGTTAGATAAAATGACCGTATTTTTATGTAAGAACTGTGGGTTACTCAATTGCTTGATCCTATGGAGAATAGTCTTGATAGTGGCTATCTTGTGTGTATTGGAGTGGGAAGAATAGAAATTAAGCAATCTACCAGACGCTGTGGGTTTGAAATACCAATCAGTAGAGATAGTTCCGTTGCTGTTAATAATACTGAGATCAAGGAAAGCAATCCTGTTATTTGTCTCAGTTTCGATCGTAAATTGTAGATGTGAGTCGTACTGGTTGAAAGCATCAAGAATTACTTGTTGTGTTCCTTGGGGGATGGCAGTCAACGTGTCATCCACATAAACTTTGAAAAAAGGTGTATGAAAAGGTAGGACCTTAACGGTTAAAAAGTGTAAAACAATCTGAGCAAAAATGGGGGAAGAGGGAGCCCCCATAGGAGCGCCTTTAATTTGATGGTAATATTTGTGGTCATAAGCACAATACGCACTGTCAAAAATTAGATCTACCAAAGACACAAAAGAGTCGAGGCCAATGGAGGTATGTTGTGATATTTCTGACCAGATGGAACGAATGCCTTCAACCACAAGATGTTGGAATGTTGGTGAAGAGTGAGACCACGTCGAGACTAACAAAGACATAACCCTCAGGTAAATCATTGTGTCTGAAAAACTCAGCAACATCAAAAGAATTCCTCACTGAGTTGACAAACAAATGCCTTATTTGGTTCAACACGTGTGTTACGAATTTCTCGGTAATATATGTTGGACTGTTGATGCAAGATGTAACGGCTCTGAGAGGGATGCCCTGCTTGTGTACCTTGGGCATACCGTATATCTTCGGTGGGACCGCATTGTACACCTTGAGCCTCCTGGCTCTGTCCCCGTCTATATAAAATTGTATTTACAGATAATGATGATTTCTTGCTTTTAGCAAGATTTCTTGCAAATTTGCAAGACTCTTGCAGAATAATTTCTTGTCTTGTCTTGCAAAACAAGACAAGAAATTTAAAATAGTCTTGTCTTGTTCTTGCAGCAAGAACAAGACAAGAACAAGAAATTTGCAAGAGTCTTGTGAAACACTAGGCTAGTTTCAAGAAAAACTCAACTAACATGGTTCCAACTTTTTGGAGAACAAAATGAACCTAAAAAACCCAAAATATCTGACCAAGTAAGGCTCATTTCAAGTCAAACCGAAAGTCAGAAATGAGAACTGACAATTTTGTGTTCCTCCCCGCATTGTCATTACTACTTCGTGTTAAAATCCTTCTTCACAATTTTTTGGAAAGGGTAATTTTTTTATTATCGTGCTACAACACCTTGTACAGGGTGTTCCCGTATATTTTGACCCACCCCTACAGCCTTTATTTTTCTAGTTAGAAAAAAATTACTTAAATGAAAGTTGTAGGGTTTTTTCTGAACCGCTAGGATCTGTTACTAGATAAAACAAATGAGCGCCGAAAATTTAGGAAAAAATATAAAATTACTTTTTTTAATAGAACTACAGGGTGTTGTGGATATTTGAATTGCACGCATTTTTCCGATTCCAACAATATAAATATGTTATATGTTTGCTCTAAGCCGAGCTCTAAGCATTCGCATGATATTCCAAATTGTAGATAAATAGGATCTTTATATTTTTTAATCAAGGTTGCCATGGAAAAAAATTCATTTTAGACAAGAGCATTCCTGTCAATCCATTATTTTTGGGACAATACACCTTGGTACCCTATAACTTTTATTTAAGTAATTTTTTTCTAACTGGAAAAATAAAGGCTCTAGGGGTTGGTCAAAATATACGGGAACACCCTGTACATCAAGTTTGATGCTAAACTCGAATTAGTCTGAAAATTCCAAACAAGTTTATTTTTTGAACCATAAATTTTACCTTAAAAATTACCAAGAAAATCGGGTTTCTCGTGTTATCTTGGACACCCTGTACAGTGTAGAGGGTGATCCTGATCAACATAATATTGTACCCCTTAACTTAACTAATTTTCGAGCCGGCGAAAAATACGCACAAAAATTTTTGTATTTTTGGTGGGCTTTTCCGTGGTCTTATTATTGGGATATAGGGTGTACTCTAAAAGCAGTACAGACGAAACCTATGTTTTTTAAATGGAACACCCTGCATAAATTGAATTTTCGGAGTCTACGCTTCATCCCAATTTCAATTATGCATGTATGCCGTATGCTATATGTCTGCTATAGTCGTTTTTACAGTACAGGTCATTTAAACCTGATTTTGTTTTCATGATTACACACACTATATCTCTGATATGAAACTGTTTGCGAGTAAATTGGGTAGGAGAAAAAAATGACGAAAATACTTATTATTAATTAATTTAATGATTTTCTAGAATCTGTCATAGTACTTAGTCAAGCAAATCGAATACCTATCGTAAAAAGTCTCCCCTAGCCTCAAATGCGCAATTATTGCTAAGCGGCAGTCACACGGTATTTAGGTACTACGATTAAATAACAAAGGCATGTAGTTTACCAAATCACTCTTTCCTCTAATAAATGGCATAGAATGACAGCAATTTAACAAAAAATCGCAGCTAACTGCATAGTTACGCATTAACCTGAAAGTATTAACGTGAAAAATCGTTCAGAACGCAAAGAACCGTTTTTTAAAAATTTTTATTAGTACAAAAATATGTTTTACATCACGAGAGCAGTATCTGACTGGCACAAAAATGAATACAAAGAGAATTTATAAACTCGGTGTAGCTTGCCGGGGTGCTGAGCCATTCAGCGTTTTTCTTGCAAGCTTCTTAGAAAGTGGTGAGGTAATTCCTCCCCTCGAAGATTCAGCAAACGAGGGTGCGAGGAAGCTGAACGTCTTCACATTTGGGCTGAGGTTTCTTCGAACATCTTGTAGAAATCTTTTTGTAGACAACAAAACTTATTAAGCAAATAACCAATAAGTATATACAGATCGTCCAAAGACTTGGTATATGGAAAGATTGTCCAAATGACAATGAAGGGCTGTTTTCGATTATCTTATTCTTTATCTGGTATAATTCATCAAGTTTAATATTTTCCAAATGAAGGCTAACATTTTCGATTTTTGTGTTGCTAATTCTTATGTCCAAGTCGGGAAACAGGATAGTTTCGCTTGAATGGTGTATTTCATTTGTTATTGTTTGCTTTGTGTGAAATTTTGCCTCCCACGGGGATTTCGATTAAATGTGTACCAAGTAGACTCACTGCTTCTTCTTGGTTAAAGCATTTTAATTTTAATTGTACTTTAGTCGGGAATAGACATATCCATTTATTTGTGTTTTGAATTGGTTGAATTGAGGTTTCCATTACATGTATTTTGGTTTGGCGACAATTGGAGGCATTTTTCATATCGATAATTTTAATTTCGCAAGTTGATTTTTCGTTGTTGTTCTGCAGGTCCAAGTTGTGACAGAAAAATTGTTTTGGGGAGACTTGTTTGCAAGATTCGCTCATAGATGCAAAATACAATTCATTTTTTACTAAATATTTGTTTTGAGAGATAATTGCCTTAAACTGACCCATTGAGTATACTGGAATGGAGTAAAGGTGGTAATAGTCAACTTCAAAATGGTGAATCAACGGGACATGTAGGATATAAGAAATTCTAAAATTTTTTATATATGATTCAATTACAACGCTTTCAAAAAGAGGAATATTTTGTAAGGTTAATTCAAACGGAAAATATTTCTTTATAGATGTTTCTAATTTTGTTAATTCAAGGAAAAAGTCATTTGCTTTTATTATGCTATGGTGCATAATTTGAAGTTTGGTAAATACCAGAGAATTTTGAATGTCCTGTAGAATTGAATTTATAATTTCGTACATCGTGCTAATTTGGATAAGGGCGTCTTTAAGAACTAAAGTGCATTCCATAGCACTGAGAGAATTTTTGAGAACCATAAAAACTTCTTTAAATTTTTCTTCCAAAATATTTTCATTGTGGCTTATTTGTGTAATGGTAGAATTGAACTTATCTATTAAGGAAATAGATAGCGAATTCTGTGTTTTAATACTCGTTTCTAGCTTGTTTTCGTTATTTTGAAGTTCTTCTATTAGTTTATCATAGCGTTCTGCGTCTGTCGAATCTAAATTTCCGGTTATTGATTTAAATATTGATCCTAGGCCATTGATTAAACCTCTTTTTTCTCTTTTGTAGGAATTTGGAATAATTGCTGTCAATTTAGTATTTATTTCATTTTCAAGAAATGTTAATATTTTTAAATGAGTTGCTAACTCGATTGGGTAGGTTTCGCTTGTATCAATAAAATTTTGTGTTAGCGTTTGCGAATGTTTACGCAGTTTGTTAAATTCTGTCACTACCGGACTTAAGTCATAGTAATGAATTAATTTGTGGGTTTCTTTAGCAATTTTAGCTGTTCCTAGTTTTACTGGGATCAGTCCTGGATTGTTTTCTAAATTTCGAATTGTTATTTTCTCTTGAACTGCCAAAATGCAGGGAAATCTGAAAGTAAGTTTAATTGTTAAAATCGTAAGTTTGCCTTAAGGGTCGCTTTAAATTGTCAATATGTATTTTTTCTTGTGAATCAGTAGAAACAGATTTCATATTTCTATCTACGGTTTGTATTTTAGTTGATTTATTAAATTTATTTGCATTCTTTTGCCTAATATGTTTTTTAGTACAAACCTTTTCTTGAGGTTGGAATAATTCTGGGTTATCACGATTTTGATTAATTTTGTCTATAAGTCTTTCTTTATTTCGCATTAAATTGGAATTTATTTTGGAATAGAGAACTTTTGAGCGTTCTTTATGATCGTTAATATAATCACTTAATAAAATTTGATCAATTTCTTGATTAAATGGATTATCTTCGCTAATGTGACCATTATTAACATCTATTGGTTTTAATTTTGTTGTAGAGTGGGTACTGTGGTTGTATGCCAAAATTGCATAAATTATTTTCATTTTTATTGGAGTTTTTTGGAAACCTTTTGTATTTAATAAGCGAATGTGTTCTTTAAGAGTGGAATGGAATCTTTCTATAATTCCGTTAGATTGAGGGTGATTAGGTGAACAAAAGTGAATATTGATTTTATGGAGTTTTAATAGCTCTAAAACAACTGAATTCTTAAATTCGGTTCCGTTGTCACAAATTATTTGTTTAGGGATACCGTGATGGGAGAAAAACTGAATTAAATTATCAACTACTTCGGTTTCTGCTAATGAATTTAAATGATAGGCTTGTGCGTATTTCGAAAAACTATCTACGATCGTCAAAAATTTTGATTTTTCGAATGTAAAAGTATCTAGATGAACTATTTCGAAAGGTTTGCTTGCTGTAGGGGTGACGTTCATTTTGATTCTTATTGGATTTCTTTCGTATTAGCTTTGTTGGCAGATTTCACAATCGTTTATAAAGGTTTGTACAGAATTTTTTTATGTAAGGCCAATAATATTTATTGTTTACTCGTTCAACGGTTTCGTCTATGCCGCGATGATTAGACTTTCCTTCGTGGTAATTTTTTATTATGTTTTCGATATCATTTTTGTTAGTAACGTCTATTAATTTTTTATTACATTTTCGAAAATTGATTGAAGGTCATTTAAAATTTTCTTGTAAAACATTAGTGAATCTTTGGTAAATGTCAGCATTTTCGAAATAAAGGTGATATTGTGAGTTCGGTAAAACGTAATCTTTGACAAATCGTATTACATCTTGATTAAAATTATTTTCGGAAAATTGAACATTTATTCTTTTCTTTTTCTCAAATAAAATAGTAATTTTGGGTTGTGCGGGTGAGTGGTGTACAACAGAAATTATGATTTGATTTTGTCCGTTGTTTACGGGATTTTCGGAAATGGGAATATTGATGACTGTATTTTGTTCGGCATTCGAGTGTACAGTATTGTTGTCGGTTTCGAGGCGGTCATCGTCGTCTTTGTTATCGCTAAGGTCTTGGATTTCATTATCTGGTATTACAAGTAGTGAAACATTGTCGGTATCTTGGGTTGCGTCATTATTAAGGGTTCTAGGAACGGAGTTATCGTTACTCATGTTATATGGGAATATATCACGTAAAACGTTCTCTGCAATTTCGTCTATTTCGTCAGTAACATTTTTGGTGTGTATTTCAATTCTTGAAAGCGCATCTGCGTTGGTGTTAAGTTTACCTTTCTTGTAAATAATATTGTAATCAAATTCTTCTAATCGGATACGCCAGCGCAATAATTTCGAATTCGGATCTTTCAATGAAAAAAGCCACTGAAGTGGTTTATGATCAGTTATAATGTTGAATTTACGTCCATACAGATAGGGTCTAAAGTACTTGGTGGCCCAAATTATTGCTAATAATTCTTTTTCGATAACTGAGTAATTTTGTTCAGAATCGTTCAATGTGCGTGAGGCGTAAGCCACAGGTAAATCGTTACCGATAGGCCCTTGTGAAAGGACAGCACCAATCGCAACATTGCTCGCGTCTGTTGTCAAATTAAAAGATTTAGAAAAATCAGGATATTGCAGAATTGGAGAATTTGTAAGCAAATTTTTGCAAGTTTCGAAGCAAGAAATAAATTCATCATCATGTACTATTTTAGCATTTTTCCTTAGACATTTTGTGAAAGGCTTAGTAATTTTTGCAAATGAAGGAATAAAGCGTCTATAATAGCCAACTAATCCGAGAAAACCTTTGATTTGTTTGGTAGTTTTGGGTATTGGAAATTCTTTGATGGCTTTAATCTTCTCAGGGTTGGGTTTAACGCCGTCAGGGGTGACTATGTGACCAAGGTATGCAACTTCTTTCTTTAGAAACTCGGACTTATCCAGTTGTACTTTAAAATTTGTTTCGCGAAGTCTTTGGAAAACGGATTTAAGGCTTTCTAAGTGTTCTTGAAGAGAAGTAGAAAAAATTATTATATCGTCTAAGTAGACAAGGCATTTTTCGTTTTGAATACCACGGAGGATGTTGTCCATTAATCTCTGAAAACTCGCGGGCGAATTTTTTAACCCGAAGGGCATACGAAGGTACTCATAGTGTCCTTGTTCAGTGTTAAAAGCTGTCTTTTCTATGTCGTTTTCGTCCATTTCTATCTGGTGAAAACCGCTAGCAAGATCCAGTGTAGAAAATTATTGACACTTTCCTAACTTGTCAAGTAAGTCGTGTATATTAGGCAATGGGTATTTGTCATCGATAGTATTGTCATTTAATTTCCGGTAGTCCACAACTACACGTCATTTTTGTTTACACGACGCGTCAGCTTTTTTAGGGACGACCCAAATTGGTGACGACCAAGGGGAAACACTAGGGCGGATTATGTTTTGATTAAGCATTTTTTTGATTTGGGATTCGACTTCTTGCCTGTGAATAAATGGGTAACGGTATGATTTGGAATAAATTGGCGTTTCGTCAGTGGTGCGAATTTTGTGCTTTATTTTATTAGTAAATGTCAAGGGAGTGTCTTCATTATAGAAAATATCAGAATATTCTTTACATAACTTTAAAATTTTAGTCTTTTCTTCTGTGTTAAGGTGGTCTACGCGAATTTTTGTCAGGTCCAGAGGAGTTGTATCTGTTTCGTCAAAGTTATGCAGTTCAAAGTTTTGTAACTCGTTTCTGTAAAATTCGTCAACTTCTAGTGGTTCCGAAAAGTTTAAAGATACCTTGTTTTCTGTGTTATTTAAGATTGTCGTCAAAGCTTTTCCATTTTTTGCTATGGTTAAGCACTCGGGAATTTCGCAATTTTGAATTTTTTGGTAAGGTATTATTATTTCTCCATTTTGAAATGTCGTATTTATTTTAATAACTTTTTTCGATCTGGGTTCTACGTGAATAAGATTTAATTCATTTTTTGTTGTATATGGATTAAGTTTTAATTTAGTACAGGGTGTAATAAAGAAATCATTTTCATAGTCGAGATGTGAATTTAAAAATTTTATGTGGTCCATTCCTATTAAACCGTCGAAAAAATCGTGGAATTTAAATAGATAAAATTTCATGTATATATTATTTGGCATTTTGAAAATTTCTGGAGCCGGTATTGTTGCGCTATAACGGTGAGCAGAATTTTGATAAACCGAAGAAACAATAAAAGGGTCATCTCGAATTAAATTTGGAAAGAATTTTTGAGCTACTTCTGGATTTATAAAAGATTTGGTTGAGCCTGAATCAATTAATATTTTTGCGTTAAATTTCGGAAATTCGACATAATATAAACATCCAGTATCGGTAAAATTAAAAGAAATAATAGTGTATTTTATGTTTGATCGTTGTCTCGGGGCAAATTCATAAAATTTTCGTCTGATTGATCATGGTGGTGGTCAAAATATTCTAGTTCTTCGTAATTTTGAGAATTATTTTCAAAATTTTCGTCATGTTGGGTAGATTCAGTACAAATTGGATTTAATTCGTCTATTTCAGTGTTAAACAATTCTTCAGAAATAAAGTTTCTTGACGTAGATGGGTTTTGTGTAAAATAACTGTTATATTGATTAGGGGTATAATTTAGTCGTTGTTGTTGAGGTTGCCTGTTCATAGTAGAGGGTTGTCTATTCATAGTAGAGGGTTGTTTGTTCATAGTAGAGGGTTGATTTGCATTATTAATTGGGACTGAAACACTCATTGGCGTTGGTCTTGTCATATTCGATACATAGGAATTATTGGGTCTAAAAACATTTCGATTTTGATTTTGCTGGGGATATTTGAAAACTTTGGAATTTGTAAAATATCTTTGTTGATTAACAGGACGGGGTTGAATGGGTAATGGTCGAGAAGGGAAGGTTTGTGGCGCCCTAAATTGATTGTCTTGCGTATGAGCGTTAAAGTTAGGTCTCATTTGTGTTTGTATATTTGGTCTAGGAACTTGGGGTTGGTTTCTATGGGAAAAATTTTGGAAATAGTGGATATTATCTTCTTCTGTAACAAAATGCAATGCTTCAACTAAAGTGGTAGGTTTCATACAACGAATAGTGGTACCTAAAGGTTCTTTAAGTCCAGCAAGGAAAGTTTTTAATGCTAGGCTATTGTACAAATTTCGTTTTAGTGCTTTTGCGTCTGCTGTTTGCTCGTGAATATCTACATAACTACATAAAAGGTTCAAAATATGTAAAACTTTGTCATAAAAATTTTGAGGTTTTTCATTAGGTAATTGTCTTAGCATAACTAAATCTCGGTTTAAGCAGGTTTCATCTCTTTGATCGGCAAAATTTCGATATAAAGCTTCTTTTAGTTCTGTCCATGTAGATATATTTTGAATATTTATTACTAATTTTGCATTTCCAGACAATTTGGAAACGAGACAGTTCAACAAATAAACATTTTGGAAATAATTTGTATTTTTTAAATCATAAAAAGTATTGATTATCGATTCGCAAGTAACTAAAAATCTATTCAATTCGTTCGGATCACCGTCAAATCTCGGTACACAAGTTAAATATTCAGATTTAAATTCTGCCATATTTTCGGTTTGATTAATACTTTCACTTAAGGATAAGTAAGGGTGTGATTCTAAGGATTGAGAGTCAGATGAAGGTATATTTAAAATCAATCTTTCGAATTCACTTGTTAAATCGTCAATTGACATGAATTGCACTTACATTAGTAGAACGGCCCAATGCATTCTTCACTCCTTAAACAACTATAGGGTGGCGAACCAGATCAGCGATGCTTGTCTTCTCCGGTGACGTGCCCCCGCGAATTTGGACGATGCTGTTCCAAACTCCGATGCCAGCTGATGCCAAGCCTCCAATTCAGGTCTGCGATAGACGGGAACCCCGATTTTTGTGAGTCCACACCGAATTAAAGTTCGACACAACGTAACAACTGTTCGATATCCGGTTAATCGTAGATACGAAAATTACTTCGAACGCGTCGCGATGCGCAAGAGGGTAACCCGGACGTCCTACCGACTGCGCCAAAAATCGTTCAGAACGCAAAGAACCGTTTTTTAAAATTTTTTATTAGTACAAAAATATGTTTTACATCACGAGAGCAGTATCTGACTGGCACAAAAATGAATACAAAGAGAATTTATAAACTCGGAGTAGCTTGCCGGGGTGCTGAGCCATTCAGCGTTTTTCTTGCAAGCTTCTTAGAAAGTGGTGAGGTAATTCGTGCCTAATAAACACATCTGGGGTGAGTTCAGACGCGTCGTACGAGTTCGGACAGGCGCGCGGAGCGGGAGAAGTCACGTGATCATACGCGCGCGTATTATTGGTTACGCGTTTTTAATTTAGTATAACCTTATGCAATCCCACAAGCTGCCTCAGTTTGACTCGCACCACGGTAGGGCCAGGTTTAAAGTAAAAAAATAATTTTTAATATGCTATAATTTTGATGTTTCAATGGTAGGCAAAACAATTGCCCGGCGAAGGGGTAGTTATAGGGTGATAGATCAATGTTATGTATTTTCTATTAGCCTTAGGCCTTGGCTGCTGATTGACACCAAAATTTGTTTTATTTTGATAATTTTTTAGGTTATTTTAGGTAAAACAACGAAAGCAAGAGGTATCTTCGGACAAAATGCCACCAACTTACCAGCATTAGGTCTTAAACAAAGGAACAATTGCTAACAAGAAAATTTAGGAAGGGCCGTTCCCAAGAAGCAAATCGTGCTCGAACATGGACACAATTTTTTTAGTGCCTAAAACTGTCGTCGACACTTATCATAATAATTTGTGTTTAAACAGAAACAGTGGTCTGATTTATACATTATTTTGTTTGTGTTGACACATTACCAACTCAATGAGTAAAAAAAAGTACGTTTCCAAATAACAACATTTTAGAAAAACGTGTTTAAAATGTGTCGCTGTTGTGTTCATTTAGAATGGCAAACACAATTTAGACACAATTGAATCGACACCTAGTCGACTCAACATTTCCATATTTTCCCTTAAATATATGTTGACGTTTTCTTCCCAAAAAGAGTTGGGTGATCAAAAAAATGTCCGTACGGCTACAAACTAGTCACAAAAGAGTCAACACTTAATGGACTCAGGATTTCCATATTTTTCCTTAGTACCTAACAGGTTTATGGCTTTGTTTCCAAAATAAGTTGAGTAGGCACAGTTATTCCTATATGGTCATATTTTAAATACATAATTTCCATATTGTTTCTAAAATGTGTGGAATGGACGCATTATTTTCCAAATAGGTCAAATTTTGTCACATAAATTCCATGATATGCCTTAAATGTGTTTAAAATAAACAGTTATACGTGTCACAATCCTGCCGTGGAGTGCGAGGTTATTATCGTATGTAATATCACAAGTGCCGGAAGTTTTATCGATAATAAAGCGCTATTTTGCTTAGAAAGATCACGAGTATAAATTGGTCTTTTATCTCTAAAAATAAAAGCCCACATTGTACGAGTGGTTTTGCTAATGGGCAAAATAGGGCTTGAGAATAAAATTATCTAGAGTGGTATTTGTCGACATTATTTCTCGAATACGATTTAATAATTTCTGTATTAATTTTTTCTATGTTTACATTTCCAAAACGATTAATTTTGAACGAGTTTATTGACAGCTTCGAGTGTAGCGTTTGAGTAAACAAACATGACGCTTAGATATCCAAGGCAAATGCGATTATACCTACACCCTGTCAGCGTTGGTTTATTTTCTGAATGTGTCATAAATTTAAACGGAGACGGGGGTCCAATAACAAAAATTTAGCAATGTAAAAGTTATATAAATTCATTTATACAATGCTTAATAGTACTGCAACATAATAATTTATAAGCTGCATAATTTAGAACAGTGTGAAACACACAAACTTTAAGAAGTAGGTACGTGTTTGTATCCAACAGATTCGCGGTTGCTAAGCAACGAAGTGATAATTTGCACAAGTGCAATTACCTCGATAATTTGCACAACTGCAATTATCGCTAGCAGAGGCATATTATTATATGCATATGTTTAATACAAAGAAAAATGAATCAATTGTTTTAACTATTTTAAAAGACATTTTATATCAATACTTGGTACACACTACACACGCAAGTTCACGACCACACCTAAACTAAAAAATAATAACATAAATTGAGGTTAGGAAAAAGTTTGTTCAACTTGAGTCCAAATAGAAACATTTCGGTACACAAAGGCACATTTTAGGCAAATATGTGTCTAAATTATAAAGCAATTTTCAAGTGGGATATTTTGGTCCCTATTTGGTTCCAAAATACAACTGTGTGACTACGAGTATATGAGCTTATTTTAGCTAAATATATTACTGTTTTCGAAAACATTTTTGCCTAAATTGTGCCTATTAGGGAACCTTCATTTTTATGTGTCTTTATAGTTTTTTTTGGCAAAATTACAGTGACATTGTAGAAACATGTTTCAATTTACATAAATGCGCCATATTTTGTTGTTAAAACAAAACAGCCACCGGACAAAAAATGGCGGACAAATTATTTATTCTTAAACCGCCCTATTATAATCTTATTTAAAGCTTAAAACCTGATTGATGGAATGTACTAACTAATAATACACACGTTTGCAAATAAATGTAGAAAAAACACGTTTGCAAATAAATTTAGAAAAAATAATTAACATATATTTTGTAAAATAATAATTATTGTAATTGTAATAAACAAATCTAAATATTCAATATGATTAAGGCCCGTTTATTTTGTGCAAGTATTTTGTCTAATATCAGAAAAATTAAATCCGCAATTAAAATTTAAATTCCACGTCCACAAAATATACAATATATTGTAAGCTCGATAATATTTCAAGAAATGAAGATGGACATATTTACATCGACATTAGATACAAATGTGGAAGTCTTTATAATATCGTGCCTACTGTGTATCCAAAATATTACCAGAGGAAAATAATTTGTGTCTATTGTGTTTAATTCTGGTACGCAATATGCACTCATATATTATATCATATATATTACAATATATGTTGGAAACAAAATAGAAACAGATTGGGCGCAATAAAGTTTAATTTCAGAAACATCTTAGAAACAAATTACGCATCTTAGCCAAAAACAAAACACACTTCGGACTCCGTTTTTGGCAAATTTCGGACTTTATTTAATATACACCCTTTTCACCGTTTTAGTCTCATTTTCGGTATACAGGATGATTTTTTTAGGTCTACCACCGCGATTTTCTCGCTCATTTTGCGGCCTACAAAAAAAAACGTAAGAAACAAAAATCTGGCAATTTTGGACAGCTAAGTGGTGCTTCAAAAGAAATCGGCATCCATGGCCAACTTGTCGCGCATTATTAAAAAAACCTCAAATTGAGCAATACTATTAATGGCCGTGGAATGTTTATTTTAAGAGACAGAGGAAAACTTTTATATTGAAAATTGATGACACTGAGAAGCTTTATCCACCCAGGTGCTCAGATAGTTTCATCAAATTACACAGGGTCTTCGGCTCTCTTGAGACCATGAAAATTTTTGTCGATTTTAGGTTTTCTTAGTACACCGCGAAAAGTTGGGTATGGAAGCCCATTCCTTTTTTAATGTCGCCTCGCTGACCAAAATTGCCATATTTTGTTTTATTACATACTTTCTGTACGGCCCAAAATAAGCGAGAAAATCGCTTAATAAGAAATAAACAAAAAAAAAATGCATAGCCTCAAGAGAGCCGAAGACCCTGTGTAATTTTCTGAAACTATCTGAGTACCCTTTTGCATAAAGCTTTTTAGTGCCATCAATTTTCAATATAAAAGTTTTTCTCTGCCTCTCATTAATAGTGTTGCTCAATTTGAGGTTTTTTTAAGATTGCGCGTCAAGTTTGCTATGGATGCTGATTTCTTTTGCAGCACCACTTAGCTGTTCAAAATTGCCACATTTTTGTTTCTTACGTTTTTTTGTAGGCCGGAAAATGAGCGAGAAAATCGCGGTGGTAGACCTAAAAAAATCATCCTGTATAGTGGTTTTATTTAAAGTCGACACTGCGCCCTAAAAAAGTGTCGTGCCCAAAATTCTGAGTCGACGCACTGTCGACACATCGCCCAAAAAGAGTCATTAATTGCTACTTGGGTTAGAGATGTGAAGGACAAGAAAATGTCAATAAGAAAAAATAAAAAATATATCTATACTTTGTGGGACACATAGATCAAGTGGGCGATGATAAAGAAGATAATATTTAAGAATAAAAAAACAGACGATTGTATATTTTATATTTCCAAAAGTCGTTCTTTAAAAAAGATATTTTACAAAAACTGGAACTAAAAGAACTTAGCAGGGGAAGACATGTCTTCAAAAATCTTGCGATTCAGGGCAATATTGAATAGTTTTTGACAATATTTATTTTTTTAAGGACAAGTTTATGTTTTTATTTTTTTGTACATTATCTATATTTTAAGAACAATTTTGTATGCTTTTATTTTTTAAAACCACTATTTTTATTGAAATTTAAAATAATAATAAAGGTTTCATTTTAATTTGCCACTTCTTTTTCATTTTATTGCTCCTCTTTTTTTTTTCAAAATTATTTTTTGCCCAGATGAAGGTACCTATCTTCGCCAAAAAGGTTTTAGGGTTTATAACTTAAAAGGACTTTGTATATCATTATTCTCCAAATAATTAATACACAGACCTTATAACCTCTATATTGGAAAGCTCTCCCGTTAAGCAATATGCAAATTTGTAAATGGGGTTATTGTAGTTTTGAGAATTAATTTAGTCACCAATCAATATTAATGGAAGGTCTAAATAGGCCTTCAAATTTCTTGTTCGCCCTTAACAAGTTTTGCCGTTGACTCTTATTGTCACTAGAAGAGAGGATAGAATGTGTTTGCTGATGGATTTCAGATATGTGGACTGCAAAGTAAATCGGTCAACAATTACAATGGGAATTTAGATACCTAAAATAAAATAAAAAGGTACCAACGGAGCAGGACCCGATACCGACTTCACAAATAATTGTACACAATTACAGAGAATTTTACACTATTACACATAATTTTAAACTATTACAAAAAGAGAGTAGAGAGACCAATCACAGGTTTTTATATAGTTATGAAAATTTAGAAATTCTTAAGAAGTTCAAATTGGGCCCAGCTAATTTACTAAATGCTATAATTTATGAGTCAGATAGCCTCGTCAGATAATGTCAAGAGAGGATTTGCTAAGTTATGACGAGACGTAATAGACAGGGTGTGAATTTAATTTAAATATATAATGTTTTAAATATTAAATTATTCAATATACAGGGTGTCCCGAAATTAGCCTGCCATAATTTACCAGGGTATTCTACGACCTAAAAAAATTAAAAAAGTTCCTATAAACATGGCCTCAAAAATGCCCCCTAATGGGGCTATAGCCCCCGAAAGGGGCAGTTTCACAAACGGTTTTTTCTAACTATTTCCAGAACGAACAAAGATAAAATTATGAAATTTGGTATGTGATGTACCTGTGAGATTTGACATTTGCCGAGATAGCGATAGTTAGAAATTTTTAATCATAGGCGTCCTAAATGGGGGGGTTAAAGGGTTAAAAATGCCCTAAATTTTTTGTGTATGCTTTTTCCCTAAATTTATTGCGAAATTATAAAATTTCAGAGTATTCTACGAAAAAATGATGCTCTTGTTGTACTTTGATAGCGTGCACCGTTTTCGATTAAAATCGTATTGAAATTTTTTTGCAGAGGGCCATAAAAATGCCTATTAGAAATTAGCCTGCGATATTTTACCAGCGTGTTCTGCGACCCAAAAAAATGAAAAAGTTCCTATAAACATGGCCTAAAAAATGCCCCCTAAGAGGGCTATAGCTCCCGAAATGGACACTTTGGCAAACGGTTTTTCCTAAATATTTCCAGAACGAGCAAAGATAAAATTTTGAAATTTGGTATGTGACATACCTGGGAGAACAAATCGTGAAAAAACCGCACAAAAATTTTTTTGGATATTTTTAACCCCTTGACCCCCCTTATTTGGGACGCCTATGATGAAGAATTCAAACTATCTCTACCTCGGTAAACGTCAAATCTCACAGGTATATCACACACCAAATTTCATAATTTGATCGTTGTTCGTTCTGGAAATATTTAGAAAAAACCGTTTGCTAAAGTGTCTATTTCGGGGGCTATAGCCCCCTTAGGGGACTTTTTTGAGGCCATGTTTATAGGAACTTTTTTAATTTTTTTGTACCAAAAAAGGTGGTGGTAAATTATGGCAGGCTAATTTCTAATAGGCATTTTCATGGCACTCTGCAAAAAGTTTTCAAAACGAGTTTACTCGAAAACCATGCATGCTAGCGAAGTTCAACAAGAGCACCTTTTCTTCGTAGAATACCTTCAACTTTCATAATTTTGCAAGAAATCTGGAAAAAAGTATACAAAAAAAATTTGGGGTAATTTTAACTCCTGAACCCCCCCATTTGGGACGCCTATGATTAAGAATGTTTAACTCTCGCTACCTCGGTAAATGTCGAATCTCACAGGTACATCACATACCAAATTTCAGAATTTTATCTTTGTTCGTTCCGCAAATATTTATAGAAACCCGTTTGTGAAACTGCCCCTTTCGGGGGCTATAGCCCCATTAGGGGGCATTTTTAAGGCCATGTTTATAGGAACTTTTTTCGTTTTTTTAGGTCGTAGAACACGCTGGTAAATTATGGCAGGCTAATTTCGGGACACCCTGTATAATGTTTTAAATAAGTATAATGTTTTAAATAAAGATTTTAATTTTACAGTTATCGTTGACGTAAATATATGTACTAGATAATTATTCCGAGTTCAAAGTGTCTTGTGGTTCGTGGTTCCATTGTAACCTTTTTAATCTGTTAGGGCTTGCGTTTGCCTGATGATGTGAACATATATATGGTTCACGAAGCGGGCAACACATTATTAAAACCAATAAGGTTTTTTTGGGAAGTAGGTAATAAGGCTTGTCCAAGTTTTTCATATAGTTGTGGAGCTTTTAAATCTAATAAAAAAATCTCTAGAATTGAAAAGGAGATAAATGACTTTGACAATAATTTATGATGAAACAAAAACTGTTATTCACTGAATAAATGTTTTTAGACTAATTAGAATACAAAATTTTTAAAATGATATTAACCATCAATACTATCACGCATTGAGAAAACGTAAAAATTATAAAAGGTTTTGTGTTGAAAAGCGACGGTACGCTTGATAAACAATTGAAGATGAAGCACCGAATCATAAAAAGTCGTAAACGTCAATAATAACTGTGGTCGGTATATAAAATATGGTGCAATGTTGGTACTGAGTAGCAGCGTAGTACTTCCCTGCAAAGGCAAAAGAGTCTAATTGCAAAAAGATAGTTTTGAGTAATTTGACGTTGAACATTTTTCAGCTGCATATACATTTTTGTTATGATATTGACGTTTTTATTAAAATGACTCTATAACGGTTAACATGACTAATATCACTTTGTCATACTAGGTCTATATTTTGAATATTTAAGAAAAAATAGCTGTTAAACTCTTCTGCCAAAGTATTTTAGAAAAGAAAAACAACAAACGAAAATGGAAGAATAGTCTAATGTATATACTAATAGTCTAAGAATAGTCTAATGTATATTAGAATAGTCTAATGTATATTAGACTATTCTGCCTGTGTATAACTTGAAGTTATTTGTAAAATGGTTCAAATAGTTCTGGGGTCTAATGTACATTAGACTATTTATTATAGTATTTTATAGAAGAAAAAATCTACTTTTTAATATTAGGAGAAATACAATAAGGATAATTAGGATACTAAAACTACAGTTACTGCAAATTAGGTAGATGTTGCTGCTCCAGCTAGTTGTACAATTTCTGGTGGTGTACTCTTCATTTTCATCCATCTCAATACAATTACATAAACACTTGACACTTTTAAGTATTTATTATATTGCTTCCATGGGGACTATTAAACCCCCGTCATTATTCTCCATATATGGCATTATAATGCAAAAACCACAAGTATAATATTTATATTATACATTAGTAGTATATAAAACAGAGTTAATACACATTTCAAAGAATAGGTACCCAATCGTAGCTCTGTTTCCTAATAGGTATATAGAGTGAAATAATAAAAACTATATTATTTATTTGTCGGCTTACCACAGTATTATTCTTTGACACAATTCTACCTAATTCCGCAATTTTTCTTGCTCTGCCTCTTGCTCACAATATATGCGGTCAATTTTTGAAGATATTCTGTCAATTTTTGAAGATAAGTTTTCAATTTTGGAACTAAAGAAAGAGCGCGAATTTAAGATGATAGATTAGTAAATTGCTGTCTAATTCGTGTTATTCTCAGTGCCATTATAAAAGTTGGTAGCATTTACAAAAAAAAAACAACTAAAATATAATAAATTTACCTTCACCTTTACGCTTCTATAGGCAGAATTGAATTAAATAATGCCTCATTAAATTACGCAAAAACAGTCTAATATTTATTAGAATATAGGAGAGACAAAGAATATTTGTTGACTATCCAATGGCAAAAAAGTCTAATGCATCATTTTTGTGTCTATGCCAAGGCAAAGTAGTCTAATAGACATTAGATCACCATGCGTGGAGTTACTCTTGCAATGGCAAAAGAGTCTAATATCCAATAAACTATTTTGTCTTAGTATACATAGTATTTTAAAGTAGTCTAATGTACACGCGCGGCCCTTGAAATCATTCCAATACGTGCGGACGCAAAGGCGTTCAACTGACAACCTTGCAATTACCCCTCCCCTATCTCGCGGTGTGAAAGCCAGCGATAACCTTAAAAGCGTAAGTGACGGCAAATCTAACATCTTATTACGCGACATTACCTTACGTGACATTGCCAGTTACAGTGCAAAAAACAGTAAATTCGGCGCTGTTAGGTTGGCCTTAGATTGCCTGAATAATAGTGGAAAATCTTATAACCCTGCCCACGGACATTGGTGGCTTTTTTCGCAAGTCATTCGACAACCTCGAATAGAGCCGTTCTAAAAATCGAAGAAGGTGGTAAATCTCTTAATTGGGTGTCGTACTTTTCTCCGGTACCAAAAAAAACCTCGAAAATCCGATATCTAAGAGAAATTCCCGATTCACGATTAACCACTTTCGAGAAAAGGGACGGCTGTAGAATCAACGAAACCGACGGAAAATCCTCTGGAAATTATTGGAAATTGCTTGTTTTTTCTCATTTCTTATTTCTCATGCCTAGTGGAACGATTTATGAGGCCGCGCGTGTACGTAAGACTATTTTGCCTTTGTATTTATTCCAAAAATATGTCGGTTAGATTCTTTTGCCTTTGCATTATCAAGTAAAATTAACATTAGACTGTTTTTTTTTTGTAACATTTATTTATCTTTAAAACTATTTACCCTATAGATACCGATAATGGACCACAAGAAAGATAATTTTTTTCTTATACCCCTAATGTTAAAATTTAAAAATCGCCAATTTTGCGATTAGACTCTTTTGCCTTTGCAGGGAAGAGTAAACGGCAAACAATTCCCTATAGTATGCGGGCCACTCTGTCTTGCGTGATGTAAGCTTCTGGGAGAATGTAGTAAAATGAGAATATTTCTTGGTCAGATGTTACATATTTATGCTAAGATCACTTCAAATCATCTGTTCACAAAATATACCAAGGTTACAATTACCTAACTTAGTGTCCTACATTCTAAACTGCTGCGTTGCTATGTTGTATTCTAAATTAACAAATAAAATAACGATAGTGATATATCATAATAATAATTAGGCACCACACCTTTCCCTTTTTTGGGGAATATACCTACTTAATATCTGTCCATGTTTATCCAATACATATTTAAAATTATAGATACTTAGGTTGCAAATATAATAATGTCAATTAAATATGTGGGAAAAAGGGTCAGAGAAAGACTTCGAAAAGTTTTTAATTTATTGCCAACGTTTCGATTTATTTAAAGTCGTCTTCAGGGCTCTAAAAAACAATGTAAATATTAAAATAAATAAATCCACTTGCTATAAGTTATTATAAGGGAAAAAAATGATGAGAAACTTAATAAAACTTACCAAATTATACTTTTCTGTCTTTTTTAAAAAATGTTGCCATATGAGTCGATACAAAGGATAAGGTTATTATAATTTTAGTTGTGGTATGTTGGTTAAGATATCAATAAAATTGTATAAATGGGTAGAAATTTAAAAAATGTCAGATGACAGTATTTAAATGACATAAATACAGACATATAAAAAAAAATTACGGTGATTCTACATAAAAAGTTTATAAGAATAAGGGTAATATTTCAAGATAAGGTATTTAGAATATTAAAATAATATAATATTAATTGACATTGTAACAAATTTCTGGGTCACTTAACATTAATTTATTAATGCAAACATAATATTATATAACTTAATTAAATATAACAATGTAAATAATATAGTAATTGTAAGTATGAAAACACAATCTAGGTAATTAGGTATCTAGTTTCGCTACTCGTTCGGTGCATATATCTGAAATCTGAAAGAGTTTTTTGGGGGAAAGCCCTGGTTTCCGAGTTACGGCGACTTTCTTTGTTATAACCTATAACTTCCGATTTTTGAGAGAAGTATTGATTATTTCTGCCATTCCTGCTGTCTATAACTCACTGGAACAACAATTATTATATTGTGACTGAATTTTAATGAATAATAGGTGCAAACTGTAGTAAAAACTTTTTTATATAAAATTCACCCTCGCCATCAAACTGTCAAAGATCTCTGGCGAAGTGCGTTCAGAAATTTGCTCGGAGTATACTAAATTATATTTTGGTAATTGTTTCGCTGCTTCTCCCTGATTGGCACGATTTTTTGTATAGGTACCTGTGTTTTTTGGGGTACTTGTATTACAAACCGCCTGTGTTGTTTTCAACTGTTTTATGATTTTTGACGTAGGTCAGTGTGTCCAAAAAAACAAATCTGTCTCCAAAGGTCACCAAAAAGGTAGGTTAGATTTTGATTTCAAATTTTGACTTTAGTGTTGTTTCCCTGCAACTACGGACAAAAATTTGTTTATAACAGCTACAACAGCTACATGGATGCAGGAATTATCAAATAGAACTTCTGAAAGTCTTCATTAAGAAAAATAAAGTTATTCATTACAATCGCTATTGGCTTACTTACCTAATTGTTGTTAGGAAAGAAATTGTGACAAATTGAAGATTTCTATTGTGGCTTCATGAAATTTAACTGGATCTCCAAATTGTAATTTTGGTAGAATCAAGGACTGAAGAACTCTATAAATAAATGTATTTTACATAGAGAAAAATGAACGTTAATAGTGATTATAATTGTTTTGAAAGTTAAGTATTTTTTCTATTTTCAACATTAGAGCCTGTTGTAAAAAACAGCGTCCATCGTTGCCGACTGCTACCGTAAGGAGGATATGTCCTCTTCTTTTTTCATGCGGCAGAGCCTATGTTTGCCGACTGCCACAATAAGGGGCGTATGCCCTCTTCTTTTTTTATACGGCAGCGCCCATCTCTGCCGTCTGCAACCGTAAAGGGGCGTATGCCCCTTTCTTTTTTTTTAGGGCAGCGCCCATCGCTGCCGACTGCCACCATAAGAGGCGTACGTCCCCTTTTTTCATACGGCAGCGCCCATCGCTGCCGACTGCCACCATAAGAGGCGTATGTCCTTTTTTCGAACAGTGGTAGCCGGCAGCGATGGGCGCTGCCGTATAAAAACAGAAGAGGGCATATAATATGCGCCTTATGTTACTGATCAGCAACGACGGGTAGGTACTTATGAAAAAAATGGATTATTTGTTTATTTTGGCACTTATACCAGCAGAGTGAAAAAAGAGGGCATATGCCACTTATCTTGGCCGACGGTAATGGGTACCGTCTTATGGCGGAACAAGATGCACCCTCGGCTGCACATAGCTGCCTTGTCCTAGCCTACTCGAGTCAATGGGCGCTGCTGACAGTAATCAAGAAGAGTAGCCGACTTGAAAATGATGGGCGCTGGCCTATAGAAAATAAGGCACACCAAAATTTCGTGTGGAGTCAAAAAGGACACAAAGAAGTCTTCAGTGTCTCGCAAATTGTTTCAAAGACATAATCAAATTATTTATTACCAAAATATTGCCCAAAGCCACTGCAATTGCATAACTTTTTTTTTGCTTGAAGACTTTCTCAGGCTGTATTTTTGATAATTCCTGCATCGATGTAGCTGATATAGATCAGTGTTTTTGTTTGCACGGGAACTACTAATTATGTAGGTAATGTTTTTATTTTTTGAAAATTAAATCAGGCAAAAATCGAATCTAACATTTTGGTGACATTTGGAAGTGAATGTATTTTCTGGTGACACTGACACGTCAAAAATCATAAAACAGTTGAAAACAACACAGGCGGCTTATAATACAAGTAAGTAGCCCAAAAACGGCGATTTTACAAACTAGATATTTCCGCCGAAAAATTCTCGCAGATTCGTGACCCAAAAATACACAGGCATAGGTACAAAAAATCGCGCCAATCAGGGAGAAGTAGTGAAAGTAAACAATTACCCAAATATAATCTAGTACCCCGAGCAAATTTCTCGCAAGAGATCTTTGACAGTTGTCAAATCCTGTTTTAGTTTTTACAATCATTTATAATTTATATATTTTGTGATTTTTTTACATTCGGATTTCGACAATTCGAAGCAAGGTTGATTTCGTGAGTTATTTGATGGCGACAGTGAATTTTATAAAAACAAGTTTTTACTACAGTTTGCACTTATTATTCATTAAAATTCAGTCACAATATAATAATTGTTGTTCTAGTGACTTATAGACAGCAGGAATGACAGAAATTATCAATACTTCTCTTAAGCATATAGGAAGTTATAGGTCATGACAAAAAAGTCGCTGTTACTCGGAAACTAGGGCTTTCCCCCAAAAATTGTTTTCCCAGATTCGTGATCTACGCACCGAAATACGTACGTATGCCAAAAATCGTGAAAATCGGACAGGAGTGGCGAAACTAGATAATTACCACAGTTTAATATTATTTATTGTCTAAGGACTTATATCCCTATATTTTTCTTTTAGAAAACAAGCAAACAATTATTAGTCAGTCTATTTTGTACAGTTTTCTGTTGTTGTGTACAGTTTGTTCTACGTTTTGATTCAAAATATTTGATTTTACACCATTTTGCTTTACGATTTTAAATGGATCTTTATAGGGACTGTCTAAATTTGTATTGAAAACCTCTTTTTAACAATACCAAGTCTCCAATATGAAAGCTTGAAGGATTAACTTTTTCATCGTATTGTGACTTACACTTCGTTTTAGTATCATTTAGTAGCTCTTGAATCCTCTTATGGGCTTCTTTTAGCTTAAACTTTAGTTCATCTGCATAATTATTAATGTTATATGTAGGATTAGACTTATTGTAAATATAATTTGGTAAGTTTGGAATTTTTCCAAATACTAGTTCACAAGGAGAGGAATTCATTGCTGAATGATGGGTTGTATTATAGGCAAAAACAAAGTATGGCAAAAATGTATCCCAATTTGAGCCGTTTGAGTATGCGATTAAATATTCTTTTAGAACTCTGTGGTTTCTCTCTAAGCGACCTAAAGTTTCATGATGAAAAGCAGTTGACGGGCTGTGTCTTACATCAAGTGATTTATTGAATAAATTTTGAGATTCATTTGTGTATTCTGTACCAAGGTCTGTTTTCATAATTTTTTGAATTCCAAATTTTAACATAAACTCTTCAAATAAAGCTTTGGCTATGCTTTTAGAGTGTTTGCTTTCGAAAGGTACCTATGGCTTGAACGAATTTAGTTAGATTGCATTGTATAGTTAAGACGTAGCGGTTATTGTTTTCTGTAATTTGTAGGGGTCCTACTGTACTTACTGAGATCTTTTCAAAACTAGTCGACGTAGTTTCTGTAATAACTAACGATTCAATTGTGTGTCAAATCACCTTATTTTTATGACATTTTTCGCAATTATATATAAACTTTTTTACCGTTTTTGACATATTCTTCCATATATATTTTTGCTTTAATTTATTAATTGTTCGCTTCACACCGGTGTGTCCTCCCAATAAAGAATTATGGCATTTTTCTATGAACTATGAATCAAAAACTGTGAATTTTTTGATTCTATGAATCATATAATAAAATAATTATTCCAGAATTATATTTTTTATATATACTTCATTATAAATTTATTTGAAAGTCATGACTTTTAAATGAGTAAATATATTCTCTTTCAATGAAAGTGCTAATAGCTTTTTGTGATTATAACATTTTTATCTTCTATTTCATTATTATTTTTAGCTTTATTTTGATAGTTAGCGCTCTCTTCAATAATATTGAATTTTAGTTTCGCTAATTTTGTAATTTCGGTTAATGACGTCACTTCCCAAGACCCCAGTTGATCGGGCTGTTGGCTTGGTGTGTTTAGTGACTTTTGACTGCCATTTGGACCTATAATATAATTTTTCACCATCGAGCGCATTGTCACTGCTACCCTTGTCATCATTGCTTTTAACATGTCCGAATCTACACATATTCTCGATAAGGCATCTGCATTCCTATTGGCTGAGCCTGGTTTATACTGTATTTCAAAATCATAATCTTGTAATTATAAGCGTATTCCTCTTAATTTCGTAGAAGGATTTTTGTATTAAAATAATCCTACTAAAGGTCTGTGATCTGTTATCAAAATGACTTTTTTTTCAAAAAGATAAGGGCGGAAATAAGTGATTCCCCGGTAAATTGCTGAGATTTTCTTTTCTATGGCAGGTTTATTTAATTCATGTTTCGTTAAGGATTTACTAGCATATGCGATAAGTCTATAATTGTCGATTATGCCTTGGGATAAAACGAAATCTAAAGCGAAATTTGATGCATCGGTAGTTAGAATAAAAGTTTTTTGAAAATCTGGGTACTAGGCGGTTAAATAAGTTTTTGTTTTAAATTTTTAAAAGAATTGTTGCAAACTGATGACCAAATAAACGGTTTGTTTTTCTTCAATAACTGATTCAGTGGGTATGCTATGCTTGCAAATGCTTGGATGAGATATAGATATGGTACTTCTTTCTGCAAAAAATTACATTTTGGTGGATTAAGTTTCAAATTAATCGTATTTTCGACACCGTTATTATTGTGATGCTTTAGACTGCATGCGAAAATGATTATGTCGTCAAAATATAAGAAAGCGTGTGCGTCCAATCCGGCCATAGCTCAGTGATCATTCTTGAAAAACCATTTGTTGATATATTGAGACCAAAAGGAAGTCTTTTAAAATGATTATGACCATAGTAAGATGAGAATGCTGTGAGGGCGGGATTTTTTTTTATTTAACTATTTGGTGGAATGAACTTGCCAAATCTAATGTGCTGAAGTATTTTGCTCTACCTACTTGATCAAGAATATTGGGGCAATGGAAATTTATCAGTTGCTATTTGTTTGTTTAATTGTATAAAATCTACAACCAATCTCCATTTTTTTATTTTCGTCCTCCGACTTTTTTTACTATTAACAAAGGATAATTATATGAGCTGACAGAGGGTTCTATAATATCATCGAGTAATAACTGTGATACTTTTTTATTTCTTCCCTCTGGGAGTGCGGCAATCTGTAATTTCTTTATGAAAACTGGATTTTCGTCAAGCAACTAAATTTTTTTTTATCACGTTCCAAATAAAATATTGTCATTGTAATTCACGCAAATATCTAAAATAGTTTTAGCGTTGTTGTCCTCACCTTGTATAACCGTATATTATTAAGCAATTTTGCTGATCCGCGCGCGACGTCTTGGGCGCCGATTGTATCAGTAATTACACAGATTTCATAATTTGAAATAGGTTCTACATGTAATTTAAAATTATTATCGATTATTTCCCTCATACTGCTTGCGTCCAATAAGGTAGCTTCTTCCATAAAAATCCAACCAGTCATATGCCTCTGCTAGCGATAATTGCACTTGTGCAAAAGCAAAGCGGTAATACCACTTGTGCAATTATCACTTCGTTGCTTAGCAACCGCGAATCTGTTTGATACAAACACGTACTTCTCAAAATTGGCGTGTTTTACACTGTTCGAAATTATGCAGCTTATAAATTACGTTGCGGTATTATTAAGCATTGTATCAATGAATTTATATAACTTTTACATTGCTAAATTCTTGTTAAAATTCCGTTTAAATTTATGACACATTCAGAAAATAAACCAACGCCAGGTAATAAGGTAATAAAGTTCAAAATGCGTCATTTTGGAAATGTAGACATAGAAAGAATCAATACAGAAATCGTATTTGTGAAATAATCTAGACAAATACCACTCGTTCCGGAAATTTTTCTAAATAATTTTATTCTCAAGCGCTATTTTGCCCATTAGCAAAACCACTCGTACAAATTGGGCTTTTATTTTCAGAGTAAAATCCCTCGAGGTTTGCTCTCGGAATTTTATCAGAAAATAAAAGATCAATTTATACTCTTGATCTTTCTAGGCAAATTGCGCTTTCGAAAAAATTATCGATAAAATTTCCGGCACTTGTGATATTACATACGATAATTACATCTTCACTGGTTGTATTTACCAAAAGAATGTAAGGAATGCCTTTGCTAGGTACTAGAGTATTACTTAGAAATACCCCTTGGATTATTTCTTTATTAAGAATTTATACTATCTTCGATAATGTGTTTATTTATGGCTTGGATTATTTTAGTTCGCCCTGGGAGAGTTATTTTCTGGAAGAGCGGTAATTTTGCTTTTATGGGGAGTGTTATTTATGTATAGTTTGTGTATGGTAAATGACCAGGTAAGATAGTCAATAACACAAGTGTTATTTATTAAAAAATCTCTACCTATTATGCCATCTGTAAAAATAGGAAAGTTATCGTCTACCAAATGAAATTTTTGGTAGAAAACTTGATTTCTTACGACTAAATTTGTTGTAGTAAAATCTAAGGTGTAGAGTTTGTGCGGAGTTATACCTCCTATTTCGCATTTCTCTCCAGGGAAATATTCTTGTTATTTTTTATTATGCCAACTTTGCAAATACTGACGTCGGCTCCTGAATCTATTAAGAAGGATGGGATTCTACCTGTCATTTCACAACAAATATCTACATAGCTTGAGTTATTTGTGTTTTTAGTTTCGGTTGACCAACTCTCCTACCGCTTCCCACTGACGTAGTGGGAGTTGGCTCATCTCGTTTCCAGGATTTGAATCATTCCTTTCAATTAAGTTAATATTTTGGAAATTTCCCCTATATCTGTTATATCTGAAATTTAGGTTTCCGCGATAAGAATTATTAAGATTACCTCTAAAATTATTTCTACCATAGCTTATGTTGCCGCTCTATGCACCATTAAATATGCTACTGTGTCCTCTAAACTGATACTGTCCACGACCGCGATTATTCCCTCTAGAATTTTCTCTAAAATTTCCTGAATATCTATTATTTCTTCCCCTGAGATTAATATGGTAGACATTATTTTGTGAAGGATTTTGAGAACTTTCTGCATCTAGTGCACATTCCACAGCTTCGCTGTAACTTTGGGGTCTAGCAGACAAAACGACTGTTTTTATTTCTCGATTTAGACCTGCTTTAAAAAAATTAAGAGCATGCTGACCATTTAGCTGGAGTACTGGTTATCGGGCACTAGTATTTTGAGGGTTCAAGTTTACAGCGTTTAATTCACTAATGAGTAAGATATGTTTTGAATTCTGTGAAATTGAGAAGTAGTTATAATCGAAATTTTTCTTTCAAGTTGGTTGTCAAAACTGAAGTAAAGATTTTTTGTTAGCTTCATCCTTAAATAAATGATTATATCTAATATTTATGCAGCGTCCAAAAAATCGATTCAGGTTCCCCTGAAAATTCTGTTAAGAGTTGAGCTGCTGTTTTAAAATCGAAATCCATCTCGCTAGCTTTTGAACATAAGGCTTAAGTATCTAAATTGTCGTCCGGCGGGACTGTGTTTCCTTGTTGACTAATGATAATCCTCTCTTGTAATAACTTATCTTATCTAAGATATTAAAATATTTATTTATATAATCAATATAACCCTTAACTTCAACGATATCCTTTTCGTCAACTTTGTCTGAATTAAATCTACTTTTTATTTTTACTGACTCGTCTTTAAATTTATCTACCTTTCTTTGACGTTTTTGCGTTACTTATATTCCTCGTCTGGAAACTGCTCGATCTGTTCACAAAATATACCATTGTTGCAATTAATTAATATAGTGTCTTACATTCTAATAAAATAACGATAGTGACAATGATATTAATAATTAGACACCACAAGATGAATGCAAGAGGTTCCCACGTACTGTTGTAGGCTTGCTTCAACGGCAATTCCGGAGGCGTCTGTAAAAACTCCGATCTTGGCATTTGGATCAGGATGAGTCAGCAGAGTAGCGTGAGACGAGGTTCTTCTTACATTCTTACAGATGACTGAAGAAGAGCAAAGCATGCTCTTATTGGCATTAACAAGGATGCCATATTCAGCCAGGCGCTTAAAAAGTGAACGTCAGTGCGCTTGGTGTTCATAAACGCTGCTGGAGCCCCTATATATGGGAAACAGAAATCAAAGCCGGAGACGACTTCATCGATGTAGCGTTGAAAAGTTTGTCCGGCATTCCTTAGACCAAAAGATATATAGAGGAACTCAAACAAACCAAAAGGCGTGACAATGGCAGTTTTTGGAATGTCCTCGGGGTTGACAGGAATTTGAGTGTAGGCTTTGACGAGGTCTATGACGGAAAATACTGTACAAACGCGTAGGCATTGGGTAAAATCATGAATATGGCCTATGGGATACCGGTCTGGATGTGTTCTTGCATTTGGAGCGCGGCAGTCTCCGCAAGGTCGCCAACCATATGTTTCCTTGGGAACCATAATAATATGTTTCTTCATGAAGCATGGCATAGAAATCAGATTTGGATATCTGGAGCCAAACAACGTGGGCGACAAGAATGTAGCGGCCCTGGCATGGTCTTGATGTAGTGCAACGTTGAGTGACGTACCTCTCCGTGGTGTCTCTGCTGGCCGAATAAGCTCAGGAAACTCAGATAGTATGACGTGGGCTCGAGACGATGGAGAGAGGGCTTTGATGCTGGGCTGTGTGATGTTGGACAGCTGGCAGGGGACAAAAAACTGAGTCTCACCGTCGGTAAGTCGTTTGTTCCGGCAATCCGGAAGAAGGAAGAAAAATGCTAAGAAATCAAAACCAATGATAGGTTATCTGCGAAAACAAAAATCCAGGTGAAGACGCGGCGCAGACCAAAATTGAGATGCAATGCACTATAAACTTTGATGGTAGTGTCTTTCTCTATCTATTTATTTCGAGCAAGGGGAGTCCGCCTCAAATCGGCCCGGCACGTAGACCACAGTGGGAAGCGATGGTAGTGTCATTATCGGCGTGGAGCTCGTAGTCTACTGAGCGGCGACGGTCTTTAAGCTTTTTGCGGGGAAACAACATACATCTGAACCAGTGTCGACCTAAATTCCGTGTTTTTGTCTTGGACGAAGACGCGGCTTCCAGCATGACGATCGGCAGACACTCTCCTTCTCCGGAACGCATGGTTTTCTAAAGGCTTCTATTAACAACTTATCGAAATTACCTGGGTAGCTACCAGTTGGAATGAATTTCCGTATCAATCTCTTCGAATAAAATACCGACTTGGACAGAAACACAACTAACATAACAACAAGCCAAATGGAAATGAAATAAAAGAATTACTGCTCTACGGATGACGATCTAATAATAAATATAAATAAACGACCTGACCTGGCGCGTTAGGGGATAGGAATTAGCTACCTTAACCACGGCACGAGGACGGGACTACGAAAATAAAGAAATTTATCTCGCTTCCAGAACTCGCGGCTATAGGCTCGGTACCTCCTCCATAGTAGGTGTCGCTGCGTACCACATTTTCAAATAAAAATAACTATTCAGATGTAGCGGAATTTTCAAATGCTACAAAATTAAGGAATTTATAGAAATGAAGTCCTGAAAGTGATGACGTCTACCTACGAGTATATGCTTGGCATAACCGAAATAAGTGAAACACGTCTAATGTTAAACTCTTTTTGATGGGAGTAAGGGTCGGTTCAATATATTGTTTATTTTGTAAAATGGATGTATTTTGTATTGTTAATAGTGATGTCAGGATCGACTTCTGTAAGTGTGTGCACATGCTGTTACTTAACCACTAACACTTAACCTTCTATATTTATTCATTTATCCTTATATTATACTGTCGCAAGCAGTAACGCCTTCTGCATGGACCTGTAAAGATTATCAGTGAGACCCAGCTCTTTGATGTTTCTCAGCAGTTACTGCAATTAATATATTTTTTTTATCTCGACTTAGCCAAAAGGCATTCGCACTCCCTCTACGAGGAACATTCACTCAGATCCCGGATATCCCGGATACCAAAAGGATCTGGCTCGGACGAGACCCTTGCCATGTTATCGGGCCTTAGGTGACATTGATGTTGTTGGATGATCCTGCGTTCCCCATGAATTTCCTGACGGTTCGGGCTGTCGCAAGTAGGACCGCTTTCTGCATGGACCTGTAAAGACTATCAGTTAGACCCAGCTCCTTGATGTTTCTCAGCAAACTTTTTGGTATAACACCAGTTGTTGACAAGATGATTGGAATCGTCTGGACGTTCTCCATTTCCCATTGCCTTCTAATTCGTTCTTCTAAATCTTTGTACTTCGCGATCTTCTCGACTTGCTTCACACGCAGGTTGTTGTTGTTCGGGATGGCCACATCAATCAGAGTTGTCTGCCTAGAAATTTTATCAACTATTATAAGGTCCGGTCTGTTATGGGCAACTCGTTGATCTGTCAGAACTGTACGATCCCAGTACATCTTGTAGTTGCTGTTCTCAAGAACAGGTTCAGGTGTGTAGTTGTAATATGGGACCCTCTCTGCCTGCACAAGCAGCAGCTTTTCCGCCAGTTCCTGGTGCAAGATCTTGACAACCGAATCGTGTCGTTCCTTATATTCCGTTGATGCGAACATCTGACATCCTCCTGTTATGTGCTGGATTGTTTCTGAAGTTGGGCACCCGTATCTGCATCTGTCATCCACTACCGATGCATCTCATACAATGAATTTTAGGTAGTTGCGAGTTGGTATAACCTGATCTTGTATGGCCAGAAGGAAGCCTTCCGTCTCGGGGAACATTCGTCCCGAGGTCAGCCAATAGTTCGACGCTAACTTGTCGACATGTTCCTGGTTAACCTCATTAGGATGCCTCCCGTGCAGCGGCTTCCCCAACCACCTCTGTAGTTTATCGTTGTCGGTTCGGTGGTGATTTTGACGCTCGAGTTCCGTCAGACGTAGCGGTGTTGAGACGTCTGCTCCGCATATAGCCCTATGTAGTGTGGAGCTGTTGGCCTGCCTGTAGAAATAATTACGCAGATTTAATATTTGTTGGTCCAATTGCTTGCTGAGATCTGCCAATCCTCTTCCTCCTAGTTGACGTGGCAGAGTTGTTCTTTCTACGGCGCTACGGGGATGATGTTTATGAGCTTTTGTCAGTAGTGTCCTAACTTTTCGTTGCAGGTTGTTGATGTCCGTGTTGGTCCAATTCACTATTCCGAACGAATAGCTGAGTACAGAGCACGCATACGTGTTCAGGGCCTTAAACAAATTCCTGCTGTTAAGATCAGTTCGCACTACTTGTCTTACTCTCTTGTTGAATTCATTCGTTAAATCAGTCTTCATTGTTCGATGGTCTATCCTTTGAGCTTGTTTCATCCCGAGATACTTGTATGTATCTCCCTTGCTCATTGCTTCGATCTCCTGGCCGTCCTGCATCTCGTGTGCGCTTTGTTCGAGCTTTCCCCGGATGATATTAAGGGTGCGGCACTTGTCCAGTCCAAACAGCATTCCGATGTCCCTGGAGAACTCCTCTACAATTTTAAGCATTTGCGTTAGTTGGTTTTTGGTTGCTGCGATCAGTTTTAAATCATCCATATATAATAGGTGATTCAACTTGATCGCTTCTGCGTTGTTGCTTTTGATAGCGAAGCCATATTTTGTAGAGTTCAACCGATGTGATAGAGGGTTCATCGCCATGCAGAACCACAGTGGACTGAGTGAATCTCCTTGGAAAATCCCTCTTCGGATGTTGATTGTGTCGGTCTCGATGTTACTGTCTGCGGTTCTGAGTTGTATCTTAGTGCGCCAGGTTGTCATAACGTGTTCTAAAAAGGAAACTGTATGATGATCTATTTTATACAGCTTTAAGATACCTGTGAGCCAGTCGTGAGGTACGGAATCAAATGCTTTTTTGTAGTCCACATAAGCCATGTGGAGGTTTCGTTGCTTGGAATGAGCCTGGTTGCAGATGACAGAGTCTATGATGAGTTGCTCTTTGCATCCCATTGCGCCCTTCGAGCAACCCTTCTGCTGCATTGCAATGATGTTGTTCCGCTCGCAGTGAGCATATATTCGCTGCGTAAGGCAAGATGTGATTATCTTGTACAGCGTAGGCAAGCAGGTTATTGGGCGGTACTTGGCAGGGTTATCCGTATTCCTCTGGACTTTTGGTAACAGGTAGGTTGCACCCTGTGTAAGAAACAATGGCATTTTCAGAGGATCGAGCAAGACTTCATTAATTAAGGTAGTTATCTGTTCATGCGTGCACCACAACTTCTTAATCCAATAATTTTGGAGATGATCTGGACCTGGTGCCTTCCAGTTGTGGGAATTCTTGATGACATCGGAGACCTCAGCGGTTGTGAATTGCTCGTGTTGCATCTGGCTATAGTTCCGGCCCATCTCGCGTTCTTCGCTGATCCAGCTTGCACTGACATTGTATGGACCTGGTGTGGCAAGTTGATTTCTCCAGAAACCGTCGACCTGTTCTCTGCTAGGGTAACTCGCATTTGTGGCATCGGCGCTAGAATTAAAAGCACGGTAGAAACCCTTTTCTGATCGTTCAAAGAGTTTGTTGTCTCGTTTCCTGTTGTTACTAGCCTTGTATCTCCTCAGACGCATTGCGAAAACAGAAAGTTTTTGTTTTAATGTGTCAAGACATTGTTGAGCAGTGATGTTCGCGGGGTCATGCCGAGAATGCATTTGGGTGCGGCTCATTATTGCCTGCACCGCCCTCTGGATCCTTCTAGTTCTAACTCCTCTGATATATTCCGTCACTTGTCCTATGTCTTTACGGAGACTCTCGATCTTCCGATTTAGTCGCATTTCCCATTGAGCCATTCGTGGTTCTGGTCTTGCACGATTCAACTCTTGGGCCGTTCGTTTTAATGTTGGTCTCACTGAAACATAGTTTGGTAAAATTCGTGTGTTCATAAGATCGAGCACGATCGCAAGTTTCCTGGAAGAATTTAATCTTGGTAGGGGTGGCCTGCTCAGTGGGTCTGTGCCTTCGTATCGCAATACTGCCTGTCTCATATGTGCGTTTAAGCCTTCAAAATGTTCTTCGTTAACCGATTCCAGACTCTCGGTTGTTGGTTCTACCGTTTCGGCTTCTAGTTGTTGTCCAGGCGCTTGAAGTTCCCCATTGTTGTTGTTATCATCTATGTCTATGTGTTCGCCGTGGATCTCTAGCTCAACTTCCCGTTTGATAGCGTTAAGTCGCGTTTCTGGAATTCGGTTATTTCTTAGAATAGTTCGATACTGATCTGACACTCTTTGTTCAGACACTTGCATGTGTGGAAACTCCCTGCAGAACTCGGCATGCAGTTGTTGTCGGTAGCCGATCATCTCTTGTCCTAAGTTTGTCACCCTGTAAAAAATACGCATAATCGATTCATTCATGGACACAGTCCATTTCATGCGTCGTCGTTGTAATCCCGCCTCTGTGAACGCTGGCTGAAGTTCCCGCGCAGCACCTTCGGTGGGTGGAACCCTAGTTCTCGTTTGGCTCCCATGTTGTAGTATTATTATTATTTATATCGACTTAGCCAAAAGGCATTCGCACTCCCTCTCTGGGGAACATTCACTCAGATCCCGGGTATCCCGGATACCATAAGGATCTGGCTCGGACAAGACCCTTGCCATGTTATCGGGCCTTAGGTGACATTGATGTTGTTGGACGTTCCTGCACTCCCCATGAATTTCCTGACGGTTCGGGCTGTCGCAAGTAGTACCGCTTTCTGCATGGACCTGTAAAGATTATCAGTTAGACCCAGCTCTTTTATGTTTCTCAGCAAACTTTTTGGTATCACACCAGTTGTTGACACGATAATTGGAATCGTCTTGACGTTTTCCATTTCCCATTGCTTTCTAATTCGTTCTTCTAAGTCTCTGTACTTCGCGATCTTCTCGACTTGCTTCACACGCAGGTTGTTGTTGTTCGGGATGGCCACATCAATCAGGGTTGTCTTCCTAGAAATTTTATCAACTATTATAAGGTCCGGTCTGTTATGGGCAACTCGTTGATCTGTCAGAACTGTACGATCCCAGTACATCTTGTAGTTGCTGTTCTCAAGAACAGGCTCCGGTGTGTAGCTGTAATATGGGACCCTCTCTGCCTGCACAAGCAGCAGTTTTTCCCCCAGTTCCTGGTGCAAGATCTTGGCAACCGAATCGTGTCGTTCCTTATATTCCGTTGATGCGAACATCTGACATCCTCCTGTTATGTGCTGGATTGTTTCTGAAGTTGGGCACCCGTATCTGCATCTGTCATCCACTACCGATGCATCTCCTACAATGAATTTTAGGTAGTTGCGAGTTGGTATAACCTGATCTTGTATGGCCAGTAAGAAGCCTTCCGTCTCGGGGAACATTCTTCCCGAGGTCAGCCAGTAGTTCGACGCTAACTTGTCGACATGTTCCTGGTTGACCTCATCAGGATGCCTCCCGTGCAGCGGCTTCTCCAACCACCTCTGTAGTGTATCGTTGTCGGTTCGGTGGTGATTTTGATGCTCGTGTTCCGTCAGACGTAGCGGTGTTGAGACGTCTGCTCCGCATATAGCTTTATGTAGTGTGGAGCTGTTGGCCTGTCTCTGGAAATAATTACGCAGATTTATTATTTGTTGGTCCAATTGCTTGCTGAGGTCTGCCAATCCTCTTCCTCCTAGTTGACGTGGCAGAGTAGTTCTTTCTACGGCGCTACGGGGATGATGTTTATGAGCTTCTGTCAGTAGAGTCCTAACTTTTCGCTGCAGGTTGTTGATGTCCGTGTTGGTCCAATTCACTATTCCAAACGAATAGCTGAGTACAGAGCACGCATACGTGTTCAGGGCCTTAAACAAATTCCTGCTGTTAAGATCAGTTCGCACTACTTGTCTTACTCTCTTGATGAATTCATTCCTTAAATCGATCTTCATTGTTCGATGGTCTATCCTTTGAGCTTGTTTCATCCCGAGATACTTGTATGTATCTCCCCATTGCTTCGATCTCCTGGCCGTCCTGCATCTCGTGTGCGCCCTGTTCGAGCCTTCCCCGGACAATGTTAAGGGTGCGGCACTTGTCCAGTCCAAACTGCATTCCGATGTCCCTGGAGAACTCCTCTACAATTTTAAGCATTTGCGTTAGTTGGTTTTTGGTTGCTGCGATCAGTTTTAAATCATCCATATATAATAGGTGATTCAACTTGATCGCTTCTGCGTTGTTGCTTTTGATAGCGAAGCCGTATTTTGTAGAGTTCAACCGATGTGATAGAGGGTTCATCGCCATGCAGAACCACAGTGGACTGAGTGAATCTCCTTGGAAAATCCCTCTTCGGATGTTGATTGTGTCGGTCTCGATGTTGCTGCTTGCGGTTCTGAGTTGTATCTTAGTGCGCCAGGTTGTCATAACGTGTTCTAAAAAGGAAACTGTATAATGATCTATTTTATACAGCTTTAAGATACCTGTTAGCCAGTCGTGAGGTACGGAATCAAATGCTTTTTTGTAGTCCACATAAGCCATGTAGAGGTTTCGTTGCTTGGAATGAGCCTGGTTGCAGATGACAGAGTCTATGATGAGTTGCTCTTTGCATCCCATTGCGCCCTTCGAGCAGCCCTTCTGCTGCATTGCAATGATGTTGTTCCGCTCGCAGTGAGCATATATTCGCTGCGTAAGGCAAGAAGTGATTATCTTGTACAGCGTAGGCAAGCAGGTTATTGGGCGGTACTTGGCAGGATTATCCGTATTCCGCTGGTCTTTTGGTAACAAGTAGGTGGCACCCTGTGTAAGAAACAATGGCATTTTCAGAGGATCGAGCAAGACTTCATTAATTAAGGTAGTTATTTGTTCATGCGTGCACCACAACTTCTTAATCCAATAATTTTGGAGATGATCTGGACCTGGTGCCTTCCAGTTGTGGGAATTCTTGATGACATTGGAGACCTCATCGGTTGTGAATTGCTCGTGTTGCATCTGGCTATAGTTCCGGCCCATCTCGTGTTCTTCACTGATCCAGCTTGCACTGACATTGCATGGACCTGGTGTGGCAAGCTGATTTCTCCAGAAACCGTCGACCTGTTCTCTGCTAGGGTAACTCGTATTTGTGGCATCGGCGCTAGAATTCAAAGTACGGTAGAAAACTTTTTCTGATCGGTCAAAAAGTTTGTTGTCTCGTTTCCTGTTGTTACTAGCCTCGTATCTCCTCAGACGCCCTGCGAAAACAGAAAGTTTTTGTTTTAATGTATCAAGACATTGTTGAGCAGTGATGTTCGCGGGGTCACGCTGAGAATGCATTTGGGTGCGGCTCATTATTGCCTGCACCGCCCTCTGGATCTTTCTAGTTCTAACTCCTCTGATATATTCCGTTACTTGTCCTATGTCTTTACGGAGACTCTCGATCTTCCGATTTAGTCGCATCTCCCATTGAGCCATTCGTGGTTCTGGTCTTGCACGATTTAACTCTTGAGCCGTCCGGATCTTGGCTCCCATTGCAGTGATGATGGCCGTTGCGGCACAGTAGATTAACATGTGCATATGTTCTAATGTGGGTGTTACTGAAACATAGTTGGGTAAAATTCTGGTGTTCATAATATCGAGCATGATTGCAAGCTTCCTGGAAGAATTCAATCTTGGTAGCGGTGGTCTGCTCAGTGGGTCTGTGCCTTCGTATCGCAATACCGCCCTTCTCAGCTGTGTGTCCAGGCTTTCAAAGTGTTCTCCGTTAACTGATTCCCGATCCTCAGTTGTTCGTCCCGCCGTCTCGGCTTCTTGTTGTGGTCCAGGCACTTGAATTTCCCGATTCTCAGTTGTTCGCTCTGCCGTTCCGGCTTCTTGTTGTGGTCCAGGCACTTGGATTTCCCCGTTGTTGTTGTCTATGTCTATGTGTTCGCCATGGATCTCTAGCTCAACTTCCCGTTTTATAGCGTTAAGTCGCGTTTCTGGAATTCGGTTATTTCTTAGAATAGTTCGATACTGATCTGACACTCTTTGTTCAGACACTTGCATGTGTGGAAACTCCCTGCAGAACTCGGCATGCAGTTGTTGTCGGTAGCCGATCATCTCTTGTCCTAAGTTTGTCACCCTGTAAAAAATACGCATTATCGATTCATTCATGGACCCAGTCCATTTCATGCGTCGTCGTTGTAATCCCGCCTGAGTGAACGCTGGCTGAAGTTCCCGCGCAGCACCTTCGGTGGGTGGAATCCTAGTTCTCGTTTGGCTCCCATGTTGTAGATGTTCGTGTTGCTGGGCTGTAGCTGTTTGTGCAACAGGGGCCCGCCTCATCAGCGCCCTGTCACCGACGTCCCGCTCACTGTCATGCCCAGCGCCGGCTCCAGACATGCCCTGGCGATCCCCAGGCAGCGGCCCTATGACAATTATCCTATTATTCTCCATTCCATAGTTTTCTCCCGTAACGTGGGAGTGACGGCCCTCGGTCGCCTTTTACGACTCGCGGAGCCACGATAGGAGTATTCTAACCCGCTACCCATACGGGTCAACTAGGATAACGCGGGATCGTTACTCCCGAGGATCTGCCCCTGTCACCGGCCAAACCCCTCCTTGCGTTAACTGGGAAACACGGGATCGTTACACCCGAGGATCTGCCCCTCTTACAGGCTAGACCCATCCCTGTATTATTATTATTATTATTATTATTATTATTATTATTATTATTATCGACTTATCCAAAAGGCATTCGCACTCCCTCTACGGGGAACATTCACTCAGATCCCGGGTATCCCGGATACCATAAGGATCTGGCTCGGACGAGACCCTTGCCATGTTATCGGGCCTTAGGTGACATTGATGTTGTTGGACGCTCCTGCACTCCTCATGAACTTCCTGACGGTTCGGGCTGTCGCAAGTAGTACTTACCGCTTTCTGCATGGACCTGTAAAGATTATCAGTTAGACCCAGCTCTTTGATGTTTCTCAGCAAACTTTTTGGTATAACACCAGTTGTTGACACGATGATTGGAATCGTCTGGACGTTGTACATTTCCCATTGCCTTCTAATTCGTTCTTCTAAGTCTCTGTACTTCTCGATCTTCTCGACTTGTTTCACAAGCAGGTTGTTGTTGTTCGGGATGGCCACATCAATCAGAGTTGTCTTCCTAGAAATTTTATCAACTATTATAAGGTCCGGTCTGTTATGGGCAACTCGTTGATCTGTTAGAACTGTACGATCCCAGTACATCTTGTAGTTGCTGTTCTCAAGAACAGGCTCCGGTGTGTAGCTGTAATATGGGACCCTCTCTGCCTGCACAAGCAGCAGTTTTTCCGCCAGTTCCTGGTGCAAGATCTTGGTAACCGAATCATGTCGTTCCTTATATTCCGTTGATGCGAACATCTGACATCCTCCTGTTATGTGCTGGATTGTTTCTGAAGTTGGGCACCCGTATCTGCATCTGTCATCCACTACCGATGCATCTCCTACAATGAATTTTAGGTAGTTGCGAGTTGGTAGTTGCTGTTCTTGTATGGCCAGTAAGAAGCCTTCCGTCTCGGGGAACATTCGTCCCGAGGTCAGCCAATAGTACGACGCTAACTTGTCGACATGTTCCTGGTTAACGTCATTAGGATGTCTCCCGTGCAGCGGCTTCTCTAACCACCTATGTAGTTTATAGTTGTCGGTTCGGTGGTGATTTTGATGCTCGTGTTCCGTCAGACGTAGCGGTGTTGAGACGTCTGCTTCGCATATAGCTTTATGTAGTGTGGAGCTGTTGGGCTGCCTGTGGAAATAATTACGCAGATTTAATATTTGTTGGTCCAATTGCTTGCTGAGGTCTGCCAATCGTCTTCCTCCTTGTTGACGTGGCAGAGTTGTTCTTTCTACGGCGCTACGGGGATGATGTTTATGAGCTCTTGTCAGTAGTGTCCTAACTTTTCGTTGCAAGTTGTTGATGTCCGTGTTGGTCCAATTCACTATTCCGAAGGAATAGCTGAGTACAGAGCCCGCATACGTGTTTAGGGCCTTAAGCAAATTCCTGCTGTTAAGATCAGTTCGCACTACTTGCCTTACTCTCTTGATGAATTCATTAGTTAAATCGGTCTTCATTGTTCGATGGTCTATCCTTTGAGCTTGCTTCATCCCGAGATACTTGTATGTATCTCCCACGCTCATTGCTTCGATCTCCTGGCCGTCCTTCATCTCGTGTGCGCCATGTTTGAGCTTTCCCCGGAGGATGTTAAGGGTGCGGCACTTGTCCAGTCCAAACTGCATTCCAATGTCCCTGGAGAAATCCTCTACAATTTTAGTTTTAAATCATTCATATATAATAGGTGATTCAACTTGATCGCTTCTGCGTTGTTGCTATTGATAATGAAGCCGTATTTTGTAGAGTTCAACCGATGTGATAGAGGGTTCATCGCCATGCAGAACCACAGTGGACTGAGTGAATCTCCTTGGGAAATTCCTCTTCGAATGTTGATTGTGTCGGTCTCGATGTTACTGCTTGCGGTTCTGAGTTGTACCTTAGTGCGCCAGGTTGTCATAACGTGTTCTAAAAAGGAAACTGTATGATGATCTATTTTATACAGCTTTAAGATACCTGTGAGCCAGTCGTGAGGTACGGAATCAAATGCTTTTTTGTAGTCCATATAAGCCATGTAGAGGTTTCGTTGCTTGGAATGAGCCTGGTTGCAGATGACAGAGTCTATGATGAGTTGCTCTTTGCATCCCAGTGCGCCCTTCGCGCAGCCCTTCTGCTGCATTGCCATGATGTTGTTCCGCTCGCAGTGAGCATATATTCGCTGCGTAAGGCAAGATGTGATTATCTTGTACAGCGTAGGCAAGCAGGTTATTGGGCGGTACTTGGCAGTGTTATCTGTATTCCCCTGGTCTTTTGGTAATAAGTAGGTGGCACCCTGTGTAAGAAACAATGGCATTTTCAGAGGATCGAGCAAGACTTCATTAATTAAGGCAGATATTTGCTCATGCTTGCACCACAACTTCTTAATCCAATAATTTTGGAGATGATCTGGACCTGGTGCCTTCCAGTTGTGAGAATTCTTGATGACATTGGAGACCTCATCGGTTGTGAATTGCTCGTGTTGCATCTGGCTATAGTTCCGGCCCATCTCGTGTTCTTCGCTGATCCAGCTTGCATTGACATTGCATGGACCTGGTGTGGCAAGTTGATTTCTCCAGAAACCGCCGACCTGTTCTCTGCTAGGGTAACTCGTATTTCTGGCATCGGCGCTAGAATTCAAAGTACGGTAGAAAACTTTTTCAGATCGTTCAAAAAGTTTGTTGTCTCGTTTACTGTTGTTACTAGCCTTGTATCTCCTCAGACGCCCTGCGAAAACAGAAAGTTTTTGTTTTAATGTATCAAGACATTGTTGAGCAGTGATGTTCGCGGGGTCACGCTGTGAATGCATTTGGGTGCGGCTCATTATTGCCTACAGCGCCCTCTGGATCCTTCTAGTTCTAACTCCTCTGATTTATTCCGTTACTTGTCCTATGTCTTTACGGAGACTCTCGATCTTTCGACTTAGTCGCATCTCCCACTGAGCCATTCGTGGTTCTGGTCTTGCACGATTTAACTCTTGAGTCGTCCGGATCTTGGCTCCCATTGCAGTGATGATGGCCGTTGCGGCACAGTAGATTAACATGTGCATATGTTCTAATGTTGGTGTTACTGAAACATAGTTAGGTAAAATTCTGGTGTTCATAATATCGAGCATGATTGCAAGCTTCCTGGAGGAATTCAATCTTGGTAGCGGTGGTCTGCTCAGTGGGTCTGTGCCTTCGTATCGCAATACCGCCCTTCTCAGCTGTGTGTCTAGGCTTTCAAAGTGTTCTTCGTTAACTGATTCCCGATTCTCAGTTGTTCGTCCCGCCGTCTCGGCTTCTTGTTGTCGTCCAGGCACTTCAATTTCCCGATTCTCAGTTGTTCGCTCTGCCGTTCCGGCTTCTTGTTGTGGTCCAGGCACTTGAATTTCCCCGTTGTTGTTGTCTATGTCTATGTGTTCGCCATGGATCTCTAGCTCAACTTCCCGTTTGATAGAGTTAAGTCGCGTTTCTGGGATTCGGTTATTTCTTAGAATAGTTCGATACTGATCTGACACTCTTTGTTCAGACACTTGCATGTGTGGAAACTCCCTGCAGAACTCTGCATGTAGTTGTTGTCGGTAGCCGATCATCTCTTGTCCTAAATTTGTCACCCTGTAAAAAATACGCATAATCGATTCATTCATGGACCCAGTCCATTTCATGCGTCGTCGCTGTAATCCCGCCTGAGTGAACCCTGGCTGAAGTTCCCGCGCAGCACCTTCGGTGGGTGGAACCCTAGTTCTCGTTTGGCTCCCCTGTTGTTGATGTTCATGTTGTTGTTGTTGGGCTGTAGCTGTTTGTGCGACAGGGGCCGGCCTCATCAGCGCCCTGTGACCGACGTCCCGCTCGCTGTCATGCCCACCTCCGGCTCCAGACATGCCCTGGCGATCCCCAGGCAGCGGCCCTATGACAAAACTCCTATTAATCTCCATTCCATGAGTTTCTCCCTCCCTCGGTCGCCTTTTACGACTCGCGGAGCCACGGTAGGAGTATTCTAACCCGCTACCCACGCGGGCCAACTAGGATAACGCGGGATCGTTACACCAGAGGATCCACCCCTCTCACAGGCTAGACCCATCCCTGTGTAACCGAGAGTCGCGGGATTGTCACACCCGAGGATCAGCCCCCGTCACCGGCTAGACCCCTCCCTGCACAACTGGAGATCGCGGGATTGTCACACCAGTAAGTCTGCCCTGTCACAGGTCAAACCTCTCCATGCGTAACTGGGAATCGCGGGATCGTCACACCCGTGAATCTGCCCCTCTCACAGGCCAGATCCATCCCTGCGTAACTGGGGAGCGCGGGATCGTCACACCCGTGGATCTGCCCCTCTTACAGGTCAGATCCCCCTGCGTTTTTATTTTTATTATTATTATTATTATTATTATTACACGAATACTGGAAGGCCTATAAACAACTCCTCCCCCAATATTTTTACTCTGACCATGTAATTTTATCCACAGTTTTTCTAACCCCGAGTAAAAAGGTCTTAATATTAGAGGAAGATTTTGTGTAAACACACACTCCACCCCCCCTCCCTCCTAGACGGCCTATCCAATATAATTAAGTTATAATTATTGATTTTGATTAGTTTACTAGAATAGTCACAACTGAGCCAAGTCTCGGTTAGAACAATTAAATGAAAATTTTCTGATAAAATAAATAATCTCAAAAATCACTAAAATGCCCTATCGATGATCGAATATTTATATGGCCAAACCTAATCTCGAGTTTTTTTATTTTGCAATTACTGGTACCGCGTTTTCATATTATACAGGGTGGCCCACCACCAATTGCATCGATCTATATATGGAAAACAAAAAGTAGGAAAATTCTGAAAATTTGGCACCTCACCAATGCCGATGGGTGCTGCTCAACTAAAATATTTTGGTGAATTTGGAACTTCCGGTTATACCGGAAGTCGATATCAACTTACTTATCTCAAATGGAACACCTTGTATATTATTGCATTTTTTGATTCTAGGCATCATTTTGGAACAAAAACATGCAACATGTCCTATGTCTAAATCCAACCGTTTTTGAGATATTTGCATTTTTCCGAAAAAAATTGGTGCACACCTAAAGTCAATTGGCAATTTATACGAGGAAACCGCGAAATTTCAAAACGAATTTTTGGCATCGTGTAACAGAAGCCCTGACCTAGTGAACGCTGCTGAGAAATAAATCCGTTCTTATACAGGGTGTGCACAAAATATGAATAAAAATTACATTCAAAATGTGCTTAAATCTCGAAATTTTCAAATTTTTTAATGCGATCTTATTCACCACTAAAAATGATGACAACTTTGTGTAAGGTTTCCTATACCTAAATGCAGTAATTTTCGATTAATTTCGGAAAAACCCACTGTTCGACCAATAAATGCGGGGTTTGCTTAACGCTTGGAAAATCATATTAGCCGTGGACGTTGAAAAGACAGAGTATGGGTGAAATTTGTGTTTATGTAGTATTCTCTGTATTGAGGTTCTTGATAGGTATACCAGATTCCAGTGAACATTGTCTGACAGAATTTTCGGGAAAAAAGATTTTTCTCTGACACATCTATACTGTTTAAAATTTTGTTTTATTTTTTAACTGTGTTTGGCGATGGTTTTGTTTTTGTGGATAGCGAGCCCCAAATGTATCGCACGTTCTTGATATTACTTTGTTGCATTCTCCATAGATAATAAATAATCTTCGTTTGTGTAATTTAAGCGCGCCGGCATTATTCTTGACAATAATTTATAAACCAAGTAACATTTCCTCAGCCGCCATTGTCTTTTCAACGTCCACGGCTAATAATATGATTTTCCAAGCGTTAAGCAAACCCCGCATTTCATGGACAAAAAGTGGGTTTTTCGTAAATTAATCGAAAATTACTGCATTTAGGTATAGGAAACCTTACACAAAGTTGTCATCATTTTTAGTGGTGAATAAGATCGCATTAAAAAAATAGGGGTTTACATTTGAAAATTTCGAGATTTAAGCACATTTTGAATGTAATTTTTATTCATATTTTGTGAACGCCCTGTATAAGAACGGATTTATTTCTCAGCAGAGATCACTAGGTCAGGGCTTCTGTTACACGATGCCAAAAATTCGTTTTAAAATTTCGCGGTTTCCTCGTATAAACTGCTAATTGACTTTAGGCCTGCACCTGTAATTTTTTTCGGAAAAATGCAAATATCTCAAAAACGGTTGGATTTAGACATAGGACATGTTGCATGTTTTTGTTCCAAAATGATGCCTAGAATCCAAAAATGCAATAATATACAGAGTGTTCCATTTGAGATAAGAAAGTTGATATCGACTTCCGGTATAACCGGAAGTGCCAGATCCACCAAAATATTTTAGTTGAGGAGCGCCCATCGGCATTGGTGAGGTGCCAAATTTTCAGAATTGTCCTACTTAGAGTTTTCCATATATAGATCGATGCAGTTCGTGGTGGGCCACCCTGTATTAAATGAATTTTTTGTTCTCCTTTTTCCTTTCTGACATTAAGCTCACTTCAAATCTTATTGTAGTACTCACGCCGTGCTTGAGAATAATCAGTAAGAATTAAGATACCACTGTTACTATTTTTTCTGACTTCTTCTTATTCTTCAAAATGCAAGATAGGTACGTCTTACCGGGAACATAAAGTAACATTCAGAGAACTCGTTTATTATCTGTTCCAATGCAATGCCAACTTCTATGTTTAATTTAAATCTTGGGCTCTTGTGAACTTGGCTAGAATATATCTATCTGAATTCTAACCAATTTTTTAGTAATGTTTTCAAATCATTTAAAAAAATTGAAGTCTAAATTGAACACACGTGCCTAGAAAGATTTTTTCGATATTCTGAAAATAAAAAAATTTCATTTGTTATACATTTTTTGCTGGTCAAAATATCGAATAGAACAAATATATTATTGTTGCAAAAGAAAATAATACTGCTACGGCAAAACTAACATCACGAGCTTTCTTCTAATTTGCACTTTTGTGCGTATATGTTGCACTGATTTTAATGTCTTATACGTTACCAGCGCGCTTATACCATTAAGCAATTAGCTCACATACCACTTCAAAATCTCTCTAAGTCAAAAGTTAACATGGCGTCTATATTTCACTGACTTTTCCTGTTTTAGCAACCATAATGTCACCATCGAAGGAAAACAGGGCCTGCGAGTCAGACCCCTGCCTACATTTTGGGACGTGCATCGATCTTCCAGGAGAAACCTTTACTTGCATTTGTCCAGAAAATTTTACTGGAATCACGTGCGAGCTTGCAACTCCCAGGAATCTATATGAAACGCCAGCATTCAGTGGACGTTCCTACGTTGTCATGAAACCCATCGACGCGTACAACAAACTTACCATGGACCTGGAGTTTGTTTCATACGCCTTCGATGGTATTCTTCTCTACAATTCAGAAATCGACACCGGACAAGGCGACTACATCGCCCTGGCGATCGTCGATGGCTTCGTGGAGTTCAAGTACAATTTGGGCCATGGACCTGTCGTGATGCGTTCCCAAGATCAGATCCAGCTCGGGCGGCAGCACAAGGTGGTCGTAAAGCGCTATAACCGGGACGGAATGCTGAAATTAGACGATGGAGAGGAAATTTTGGCGCAAGCTAAGGGGACGATGAAGGCGCTGGATCTCAAAGAAGTCACTTACATCGGCTACGTTCCCTCGAATTACACCACGTAAGTACACGGTCGGCGCAATTTGCCCTTGTAAATGTATGCGGTAGGATTAAGGCGGGAATTTCGAGCAGAGGCGAGGTGCAATTAAGTCACACGGGTAGGGGGTGAAGGGATAAGATTAGTCTCGAACTGTAAGGAAGACGTCATTAATTTTATAAAAATACCTTTAAACATATACCTAAATATGGATTTTTTGTTAAATTAATTTATTGTGCCCTATGGACAAATTCAGATTCAGTATGTAAATGATAAATTTTCGCCAAGTTCTGTGTTTGTTTTATCTGATTTATTTTTCTTATTTCTGTAATATATCATAAAATAAATGAGACAAACCATCCAAAGGACACCGCACAAATTATACAGGTTGTTTCAAAATTCAGTACAAAGATTTTAGGGCGTATTTTTGAGGCAAAAATAAGACTTTTTTTCCTACAAACATGTGTCCTAAAATGCACCCCCTCCGAGCTACAGTCATCGTAATTTGCGCGAAAAATCGAATATTTTGAACCGTGCCTACATTGATTCATGAAATCTCCTGAAAATTTGCAAACTCCTGTTTCTTTTGCCTCAAAAATGACGTAAACCTACTTTTGGGTGGGATTTAGGGGTCTACACTTTTTTTAGTTCGGAGGGGGAGCATTTTGGGACACATGGTTATAGAGAAAAAGTCTTATTTTTGCATAAAAAATACGCCCTTAAAATCTTTCTACTGAATTTTGAAATACCCTGTATGTAATTTAGATTAAGTTAAACCAAAGTCTAGAAATAGTAAAGTCGGCTCACTCCTTTGTTCTCTTTGAAAAGCAAACAATTTTTTGCGACTGTTCGTAAATCAGCGTCACCTCGCACGCTTCGCATGTTACGAGGGCGACGAAACGAAATCGCCGTCAAGCTAGTTATACGGAGGCAGGTTCATATGGACTTTCCATTATTTACCAAAGTCTACAAATATTAGTATACCTATTCGTAGACTTTGGTACAACATTATTTGTGTAGTTAAGTATACCATTTTTGGTAGGTACAGTTAAATTAAAATACAAAGTAGCTATTACCAGAATCTACATAATTAGTAGGTATATCTGTAGACTTTGGTTGGAAAATGAATAAAAATGCATTTTTTTATGTTTTACGTTCATTTTTAATAAAGCTTAACAGAACATAAAGCAAAAAAAAACATAAATAACAAATAAATATTTAACCACAAAGAGTTTAACTAACCATATCTACTTTTTCATCCTGTAGTAAACATTTTGATATTTAAATTGACATAAACAATACAGAACAAAATAAGTGAATGACTCATCATCAAAATGTGCCTTGCAAATTCTTATAGGTTTATATGCCTCTTCATGTGGAATATTCGCAAATTTATGTTCTCCGATGAACCCTAAGGCATCCTTCCATTGCTGGCACCTTCAAATTTTCACTATTTTAATATTATATCTATATTATTCTTCAATTAATACCTAAGTATTCAAATGTCACATAAAAATGTCTTAATTTTTGTAGGTAGGTACCTCAAACTCAATCTTTCCTTTCAGGGTCTTTAGGAAATGAAAAAAGGTAATATAGTCTTTTGAACTGGTTTTACAGCCATCCGCACTGCAGGCATCACTACAACCGTTGATTGAATTCCATCGACGCTACAACACAGTCACGGTCGGTCGGTAATATTTTGCGGGCACCAGGTAGAATGCGAACGAACCACTCTCACCTACACTGTGTGAAACGTTTGTTTACAAAAGGCCGAGTGCGCGGACTTCTTAGTATATCTAAGGCAAAATTTTTACCAAAGGTCGCAAACTATAGGGTTAGCCAGAAATAAGGGGTCAATATTGAGAATATCTCGGTGGTATGTACAGGGTGGCCCATCCAGGCGGAAAAAGTGTGCTACGTGGAGACACGGTAACATAAAATCGTCATTCAAAAAATGAGATTGTAGTAAAAATTAAGGGGAATTCGAGGGTGTACCCTAATTTTGTATAGGGGGTCGGTAAAAAAGTTATCCCGAAAAAACATTTTTTGCAAAATAAAAAAAATATTTTTTGACCTACACATCCATTAGAGAACCTTTAAGTAGTATTCCCGAATATTCAGTTTTTTAATATAACTTCTGGTTATAGAGGAAATAAAAGTGGTTTTCTCTATTTTACAACTTACAGGATTCCTTTTTTAATTCTGAATCCAACGATATATAATTTGACCTATTTATCTCCAACCGTTTCCGACATATTTATCAGAGAAGCTCCATCAAACTAGATACATGGTCTCATGGTCGGTGTCTGATGTTCGATCTGAGTAGGTCAAACAATAAAACCAAATTTATGACAAATCAAGTCAGCCATGATAGTAAAACTGACAATCGAGTAGGCTGTCAATTCAATATTTCTATTTACGTGTCAGATTAGTCTAAAATTTTGTTGCTGAAGCTGTTAGTAGTTGCAGTTTAAAAAATGTTTTTGAAAGAAGAATGCTGTGATATTTTAGAGATCTTCATCAAAAATGATAAAAGATACGTAGAAACTTTGAGGGAGTATTCTCGTAAATATCCAAATAGAAATGTTCCGAGTGCTTCATTTATAATATATGTAAGCTGTATCGAAGCTTCAGATCGACAGGAAGTGTTATTAGCAAGAGAAAAACAGGGTTTAGAATTAGTGAGGACGAGAGAGAACGAATTCTAAATTATTTCAGAAGAAATAATGAAAAATCTCAGAGAGATGCAGCGAGAGACTTGCAAATTCCCCGGTCTACAATACAAAGGGTAATGAAATTAAGCAAATTTAAAGCCTTCAAAATATTACCTGTTCAAAGGCTATTCCCTGGAGATGCTGCAAGAAGACTGGAACATTGTCAAACAATGTTAAACTTTTATTTTGCAAGAGGTGGAGCTGGATTTTTTAAACAAATTATTTGGTCCGATGAAGCTACATTTACAACGGCGGGAATATACAACCGGAAAAATAGTATATTTTGGTCTGTTGACAATCCACGGGCATTTCGTGAAGTTGTGAAATCCGGCAGAAATTCCGTGGGTGTTTGGTGCGGAATTGTGGGAAATTTTATAATGGGCCCTCTATTTTATTCAGGAAGTATGACAGGTTGGAAATACCTACATTTAATCCAGAACGAATCGGAACAATACTTTGACTAGTTGCCATTAATTTTTCTTAACCAACTCCAAGAAAGACAATTAATATGGCAGCAAAATGGCGCTTCCTTCCATAACTGTGGGCCCATAATGGAATTTTTGAACAATTTGTTTGAAAATTGGATTGGTAAACATGGAACGATAAGGTGGCCGCCACGTAGTCCAGATTTAACCCCCTTGGATTTTTTCTTGTGGGGGCATTTAAAAAATAAAGTTTATAAGAACCGCCCCGAAAATGTTGAGGAGATTAAAAGACGAGTAAAATTAGAAATTGATAGTTTAAACAATCGTCCCTTAATCTTTGAAAATGTCCGAAAAAAATTCTTAAAAAGACTTAAGTTATGTGTAAATAATAATGGAAACCATTTTGAACATTTAATGTAAATGAACTTCTAACTAATTTTTAATAACTAATCATATTGTGTTGTTGTTATAATAAATATGACAGTAGTAAAAATAATAAATGTTTCATAATTTCCACGAGATTTTTAATTAAGTTGAATGCAGTTGAATGGCTATAGCCACTTTAACATTCAGCCTACTCGCTTGTCAGTTTTATTATCATGGCTGACTTGATTTGTCATAAATTTGGTTTTATTGTTTGGCCTACTCAGATCGAACATCAGACACCGACCATGAGACCATGTATCTAGTTTGATGGAGCTTCTCTGATCAATATCTCGAAAACGGTTGGAGATAAATAGGTCAAATTATATATCGTTGGATTCAGAATTAAAAAAGGAATCCTGTGATGGTTAAGAGAAATGTGTAAGTTGTAAAATAGAGAAAACCACTTTCATTTCCGCTATAACCGGAAGTTATATTAAAAAACTGAATATTCGGGAATACTACTTAAAGGTTCTCTAATGGATGCGTAGGTAAAAAAATATATTTTTTTTATTTTGCAAAAAATGTTTTTTCGCGATAACTTTTTTACCGACCCCCGTATACAAAATTAGTGTACACCCTCGAATTCCCCTTAATTTTTACTACAACCTCATTTTTTGAATGACGATTTTATGTTAACCTGTCTCCACGTAGCACACTTTTTCCGCTTTGATGGGCCACCCTGTTCAAGCAGGTGTCCCAGGAAAAGCCAAACAAGGGGTTTGAAAAATAAAAAAAAATAGTTGAAATTTGACCATTTGGGATGCGAAATGGTCAAATTTCCCTGCTTCATTTGAAAGTAATTTCTGTTATATTTTGAGCTTCGAAAAATCATAAGGCATGAGGAAAAAATTTATTTTATGCATAGGTAAACTACCTTTTCCGTGCAAGATAAAGGACAATTTTACTAAGAAGTGTTCAGAATAAAGAATTATGCTCATGTACCTAACATGTTTTTTCTTTATGTTGCCAATTTTTAATTTTTAAATAGGCAAGTTGCCATTCTTCTGCAAGATACGGGAAATATTTATTCTAGAGAACTACACAGCGTCACATTCGTCAATCGACACTTTATTTTATTCAAGGCTAACGTGACGTTATTGCCTTTTCTGTGATATAAATCTTTATGATTAAAATGGAAATATTGTCAAACATTTAATTCTAAATGACTTTTTCCCAATAACTTCTTTCTGTATATTTACAAATAAAGCTAGTTCACTCTTTCTACCATTTTGTTTTTGCTATTTTTCGAACACCCGGTGTAAGGACAGAAAAACGGCAAGCCCGTTTTTATGTGGTGTAAGTAATGTTAATTTTGTTATGCCAATATTTAAAAAACAATCAATACTTTTGACCAAGAATTACTTTTATCGGTAAGGTGAAAAATAAAACAAATAAATCTTCTCTTGGACACCACAACTGTGGACCTAGTGTATACTTACTATAACCAAAGATACAGTGACCGGCAGAAAGTTGGACACAAATGGAAAACTTTTTTATTATTAATTTCTCAGAAAATTTTATTCTTGATAAAAGTTGGCGCATCATTTCAAACTCAAAACGCACATATCAAAATTTAAATACCTCTTTTTGGAGACGAGGTAGATTCAAAAATGTCAAAATAACTCAAGAGTAAAGTACCCTTATTTTTTAAAATACGGTAAAAAGTTACTTACAAAAGTTGTTTGTAATCAAAGGTGGATGTCAGATTTAAAGTCACAGCTACCTAATCAAAAAAAAAGAAATTTAACTTTTTTGTATTTTTTTCGACCACCCTGTGTATTACAAAAAAAAAACAAAATACCGCAAGCGCAACTTATCATCGGATAACACATGGATTTGCTACTAAACTTTAATTTTGTTCGATTAGCAGCTAGAAATTTAAATTAATCGAAATTAGAGTTTAAAAATATAAAATTTTTGTGTCCAACTTTCTGCCGGTCCCTGTATATACAACCTAGATACTCGGAGACCGAGCATCACGGGGGTCCGCCTTATGTCTCGCGATTTTCAAGCCGCCGCCGGCAAGAATCGCGGGACAACTGTGCCGACGGCAAGTTCGAGAGAGTCGAGGCGAGGCGGGAGTGGGACAGACAGAGGTATGTTGACCGCCCGCACCAACTAATAATATCAGCACAAAGTAGCAGGTATCCCGGTAAAGGTATTACCTACTCAGAACCTATGTGTCGTCAGTGGATTGAGCATTTCTATAAAATAATAGGGGTAGCACGTGGCGCAACGTAGGCAAAGTAGGCAAGTGTCTACATTGTAAAAACATAATAATGAAACATGCTGTCGATTATTTTTTATAAATCGCTCCACTCGTACTTCCATATTACTACACGAGTGGAAAATTTTCTGTTCCGATAAAAAATGCGAAAAAACTTAATAATAGACACATAATCTTACCTACAATAGGTTCTGATTGATTTTTTAATAGGTACTTAGTTTTTCAGGAAAGAGTAGTTTTTAGCGAACGATCTTAGTAGGTACAGGACGGTCCAATTTTACTATGCACTGGCTGTTATTTTCGTTTCAAATAAAAAGTCAATCGGCGCCAAGGACCCCTTAGAAAATATTGATTTTTCATATTCGAAGACATTAACGACAATGTAGTTGTACCATAAAAAAGGAGAGGATATGAAAAGGAACTGGCTTTTCGAATACCCACATGCTAGAAGCCGACAGGCATTTATAAATTCTTGAGACCAGTTAAAAATCACTTTTCCCGGAATATCTACTTTGTCCTCCTGGTTTGGCAAATCATAATATTTTCCCAGATTTAACAACTATGTGATTTAATAACTACCATGCTTATAGCTGAAAAATACTGCACGGTAATTTTTGACAAGATGAATTTTTTTTAAGTATACCAAAAAGTATGAACGGCAGTAGATCGTCAAAGTTCGGTACACAAGCAATGCTGTTCTTGGCAAGAGGCATATTTTCAAATTGGAAGTTGGCCTCTTGGATATTTTATTTCGACGACTTCAATGAGAGGGAGAGACATTGCTGAAGCGTTAAAAGAGGTTATTACATTTATCAAAAATGCGGTACAAAGTTCAAAAAATTGAATTTATAAAATTCCTTGTGAATGTGGAAAGTTCTATATTGGGGAGACTTATCAGGCAAAATCAAAATTGGAAATCAAAAATATGTGAACACAGTTTTAGTAACAATCATAGGATTTTGTGGGATAGATCCAAACCAAGTCTCAAAGAAGAAGTAGTAAACAGACAAAAAATTAAAGAATCAGTATTTATTCTAGGAAATACGGACAACTGTGTTGCTGAATGTTCGTGGAATTCAGTAAAACATTATTGCTAATTATTCAAAGAGAAATTAGTAGGTATAGATAATTAGATAGAACACGGAACAATATCAGACAGGTGGCTAGGCTATTGTTTCTGTTGTCATGACATTTTAACCTGACATTTATTAATCTGTCATTTCACTTTGACGTGATATGATCTTTGAGAAAGGAGGAAGATTTATTCTCCGTAAGCTCAGAAAACAAATTTGTTGAAGTTATTTTTCTAGTTACATGTTCAAAGTGTCGTTCATTTACTGTTAAGAATTTATGAATTTTCCAGGCAACTTGAAAAAGTTGTCTTTTAATCAGTTTGGTGGCGAAAAAGCCAATTAAAAAATTAAATGGATCTGTTTGCGCCACAAATAATTTTTAGTAAACACACGTAATCACTTTACTGAATTAATAAAAAGTAGTACGGTCCTGTGTAAAATTCAATTTTCTCCCACCTTCAATAGAAACCTTAACTGCAAGCAAAAATTATTTGTTCCACAGCAAATTTATTTTTAATTCAAAATTCAAAATTTTGAACAAGCTTTTTGAACTTAGGTTGTATTTATTGCACTATGAAATTCAAACAAATGGAACGTAGAAGTTAATTTTTTGTAATTAATTATTTCAATCGGTATACATAGGGGGTGACCCAGCCAAGGCTAACACTCCCCCTTATTTATTTACATCGTCATATGTTTTAGTTGAAGAAAATGTATTCCTAATTATCATTCCTAAATTTTCTAAATCTGCATACAGAAAAACAATGATTGTGTTCCTAATTGGCGAATTTGGCTCGGCTCGGCTAGGACGAGTGAACGTTGATGCCGCACACGACACGGTGCATACAATGTCTATCATCCGCAGTTTTACGGCGGCGATGGTGGAACTACAGAAAATATAGCTTATTTAGGTATAATGCGATAATACGAGTAGTTTTGTTTCTAATGTGGTAATATGCACAGAGGACAGGGTCGGGCGGCAGTATCGTCAAGTTAATGACCGTTTCGCGAATTAAAATGAATGCAAGTACTTCCCCCAATTTTTTTCAGAAAATATAGTTTGATTTTTATATTTATTTATTTATTTTTATTTTCTGAATTTATATTATACAGGGTTAGTCAGAATGTATAGTAAATACTTTAAAGGGGTGTTCGGCAGGTGGTTTTAAGGGGGTCTTACATATAAAATTTTTCGATTTGGGCTTTCCTTGCCAAGTTATTCGGGTCTACAGGGTGACCCAAAATTATTTTTTTTATTTATATCTCTATAACGGCCCTACTTAAAAATTTGAAATTTGGTATGTGTTACTTACTTACTCGAAGACGCCTTAGGGTAATGTATTCATTTACACAGTGCCCTAAAAAATGGTAAAAACTAACAACCCCTATTAATTTTTTTGCTCAAACTTTTTTGAGGTTATCTTTTTGGTCTTGCAGGTCCATCATTTCAGTGTATCTTTTTAATTTTACAACAAAAGTGTACTCTTGTTTCATAACGATAAAATCAACCGTTTGCGTTGAAATTTGCAAAACGTGCCCCAAAACACCTGTTAGCTTCGAAACATAAAATTTTTACCTACCGCTTTCAAACGTTACAGATCGACGGTACATTCAAAATAAGGAAAAAAATACCAATTGGACGTTGGTCAAAACAGCATTGGTTTTCTTGAAAAATAGGGTGTTAAAATTTTGTGAAATTCAATCTTTTCCATTTTAAAAGCTAATAAGTTTTGGTACATTGTTCATAGGAATTTTTTTTCTCAGTTTAAATGGTACAGTGGACGTATTGAATCCTTAATATATTAAGAAAAATGTAATAAAAAGTTCAGATTCATATTTGAAATAACAGCGTTCTATTATCGAATTGCAATAATTATAGAAAATCCTTGATTTCACAGATTTTCTTCTAGTCCTTTTTAATAGATATGTTTACAGACACAAAATGGAGAGAAATATTTTTTTCTTAAAATGAATACAACCATAAATATGACATTAGCCTTCCTAACAACATTTTAGGAAATGTAGAAAATTGTATAATTTTGACTTTTTTTTATCTAAATTCAAATTATTACTTTTATTAAAATGTCAGAATATGCTCTAATTGTTATCGCAGGTCTATGATATAAGAGAGTCCTGTACTTTTGATCTAATCATTGAGATTGCTCTCACATATATCTCAAAAATGAAATTTTGCTTACAAGTTACAAGTCTACTGATTCCGCCAAGTTGCAATGAAAATAATTTGTCATTGCTTTTTTAATATGTCTACAAATAAATCAAAGTCACGTAAATGATAAATTCTATTAATGTTATGACACATTTGGTATAAAGGACTTCTTAACAATAAGTTTGTTTTTGCTATTCGACAATGAAATGTGTGATGATTCCTAGAATTTGATCGAGGACCCAGGAAGTATCTAACTGACATGAAGAATCAACAAAGTTATTCAAGATGCTGTATAAAAAAGTGGTTGAGGCAAATTTGCGTCTAAGTGTGAGGCTGTAGCATTATACTTAGCATAAATCTATATGAGACACTTCTCTCTGGATATATCCCATCAACCCTGAAACCCACAAATTTCAGAAATTTTCTCTGAATTCTGTCAATCTGTAACTTATAAACATAATAATAAGGACGTCATACAACTGATGCATATTCCAGTTTAGATCTGACGTAACAGTAATATTATTATAGAGATTTTAGTGCCTCAATGTTGGTGAAGGACCCACAGTTTCTAATTATGAATCCATAAGCCTTAGAGACTTGATTTACTTTGAGAGAAATGTGATCTCAAATTTGAGTGAGTAAAAAAAAAACTCCTAAATCCGTTACTTTATCACGAGTTAGATATACATTTATTATGCAAAGTATAAGTGAATAAATGGGGTACCTTTTTCCGCATAAAAGATACAATTTTGCATTTACTCACATTTAACGTCAAATCATTATTAACACAATACTGCTCAACACGATCACTCTGCAATATCAAACAATAATTATTATCAGAGATGCTATAGAAAAACTTGGAATAATTATCGGCAAAAATAAGTTTATTTAACATTACATTTGAAGTGAGATAGTTAATAAATATTAAAAATAAAAGTGATTCTAAGTTTGACCCTTGTGGAACTCCCGATGATGCCAAATATTCAAAAGATTTAAATTTGCTTTTTTGAAGTTATAAGAACTAAATGCAAGATTGCTTGTGTTAGGGAATGTATACTATATCCACCAGAAGGAACATACACTACACCGGCTAGTTAGTTTTTATGACATGAGTGTAATAGCTATTAGGATGATATAATCATTTTGTTCGTTTGTGAGTCAGTTGGTGATGTATACTTGAAGGGAATACAAGTTGTTGTTCTACGAACCTCTGGAGATATTATTTTATTCCCAAAGACCCCAAAAACTCAGAAGTGGGATTTATACAGATAGTGCCCAAATTCGTACGATTTTTTTTTCTCTCTCTCTCGCCATGCCAAAAAGGAAGCGAAAAGTATCAACTTCAAGCTCATCAACTTCGTCAACTAGTACCAGTTCATCAAGTAGCAGCTCCCGCTCCGCTAGTAGTGATAGAAGAAGGCGTTCTAAATGAAAGGCAAAATATAGAGAACGAAAGAACAGTGAGTCGAAACAAAAACAAAAGGACCTGAAGTTAATCGAGATTTAGGTAAGTACGGCTATGAACTCAAAAGGGACAATGTACAAGATTGGCTTAAAATATTGGACGAACATGCTAATTGCTATAAGTGGGATGATAATACCATTATATTTCAGGCGTTAAATAAACTAATAGGTACAGCAAATAGTTGGTACAAAATTTTTATAAAAACTGAAATAGGTTGGGCAAATTTCACTTGGCAAAAATGGAAACATATCCTGCAATCAACTTTTACGTCACAAAAAAACACTTATGAGCTATTTATGGGCATCGCAAACCATAAGCCAGTGCCAGGAGAATCCCTTTATTCTTTCCATTTCGACCATCTCGCAAAAATTGATGAATTAAAAGTTAATTTTTCAGAAACCGATAAAGTTTCCTTGATAACGGGGGCGATAAATGATGTAACTGTTACATCGTCTGTAAAAGCAGCAAACATGACTAAACTAAGTGTTTTGGCAAATTATTTAAGAGATAGACATATGAAATTCCGGGTACTAGCAAATCTACAAATTTATATTATTACAATAAAAATGCAAAATATAATAAAAATAATCTAGATAACAAGATTGTTGAACAAAAGAACAACCAACCAGGAAAAAGTAAAATGGTAACTTGTTTTTGCTGTGGATCAATGGATCATAAAAAAGCAATGTGTAGATTTAATAATTCTCAGTGTACATTTTGCGGCATAAAAGGCCATATAGAAAATATATGTAGAAAGAAAAGGCATAGCAACATAAACATTTTAAAAAAAGAAAAAATAAATATTATTCAAAGTAAGAACTACAAAAACAAATTTATCTTCAATATTGGTATAAATGGTTGTAAAACTGTGGCTTTTGTCGATTTTGGCAGTGACTGCTCTATTTTACGGCACAGCAAAGCTACAGAAATGAATCTAAATGTTATGTCATTAGAAAAACCGGTGGTGATATCCGGATTTCTAGATAAAAGTACCGAAACATCAAAAGCAGTTTCCGCCTCAATTACTATAGGAGAAATAACATTACCATGTGTTCTTTATGTTCTTCCAGATAATAATATAGATTTTGACTGTATTATCGGACGAAATTTTACTGAAAATAAAGCCATAAATTATTTTAGGGTGGGGGAGACACTTTCATTCGTTTATTCAAAGAACCATCCATCTGTGTATCGGATAACTGACTCGGGTAATGCAGACGTAACTACTATGGTCGATGTTTTGTTAAACAATTATAAAGACTGTATTTCTACGTCTTCATTTAAGAGCTTGGGTAAAATTGATTGTGTATCTATGAAGATAGAAGTAACAAGTAACAGACCGGTTGCACGTAATCCGTACAGAATGGCCGAAGCGGAAAAGATCGCGCTTAATAAAATAATTGACGAGCTTCTAGACGCAGGAATTATAAGAGAAAGTTTTTCACCATATGCAAGCCCTGTTTTATTAGTTAACAAGAGAAATAATGAGAAACGGCTATGCGTCGATTATAGAGCCCTTAATACTATAACGGTGAAAGAGAAATACCCTATTCCCAGAATAGAGGATCTCATTGATAAATTGGGTGGAAGTAAATATTTCACAAGTTTAGATTTTAAATCAGGATATCACCAAATAGTCATGCACCCGGACTCGATAGAAAAAACGGCATTTATAACACCCACTGGTCATTATGAATACACAAGAATGCCGTTTGGTTTATCGCTCCCGCGGTATTCCAGAGAGCTATAAATAAAATATTCGAAGAAATTAAATCAAATAATATTCTTGTCTACCTTGATGATGTTCTGATTACTTCCAAAACACAAAAAGAAGGGTTACAAATTTTAGAAGTCTTTAAACTATTAAGAAAACATCACATAACCATAAACCGATCAAAATGTTCGTTTCTCGAAACTGAAATTTCCTTTTTGGGTTATCGTATAACACGTGAAGGTGTCACTCCCGACCAACGTAAAATAGATGCTGTACAAAATTTCCCACAACCTAAAAATATTCACCAGCTACGTCAATTTATTGGTCTAATAAGTTACTTTAGAAAATTTATAAATAAATTTGCACAAAAATGTAGTCTTTTAACAAAATTATTAAAAAAAGATGCTGCTTGGAAGTGGACACACGAACATAGTGAAGTAATGAATTATTTCAAAAGTGTTCTAATAAATAAGCCAATATTAGTCATCTTCGATTCTCAATTAAAAACGATCGTGTACACGGACGCAAGCCGTGACGGGATAGGTTGCATTATTGTACAAGTAACAGAAAAGGGCGAACAACCAGTGGCGTACTTTAGCAGACAAACTACGGGTTACGAAAAAAATTATCACTCTTTTGAATTGGAATGATTGGCGGTTGTGGTAAGTTTACAAAAATATAGACATTACTTATTAGGCATAGAATTTTGTATAAGAACTGATTGTAGTGCAGTCCGAAGTACCATGAATAAAAAGAATTTAATTTTAAAATTGAACATAGAGCGGGTAGACAAATGTTACATGTCGACGCTTTAAGTCGTAATCCTCCGACCCAACCAACTACAGAAAAAGTCATGATGATTTCAGAGGGAGACTGGTTAGCGACAGTTCAAAAGAAGGATTTTGAAATTTGTAAAATAAGAAAAGTTCTTGAATCTGGTGATATTGAAAATAATAGAGACATTTTTAACAAATAGGATTTAAGAGCAGGAAAAGTATTCAAATTAACAGAAAAAGGCAGACAGTGGGTTGTTCCTAAGAACTGTCGCTGGCAAGTAACTCAACAAAACTACGATGAGGTTGGGCATTTTGCTTTGAAAAAAACATTAACTAGAATGCAAGAAAAATGTTGTTTTTCTAAGATGCGAAGATTTGTGTCAAAATACATAAAATCTTGTCTAAATTGTCAATACCACAAAATCCCGTCTGGAAAAAAACCGGGATTTCTCTTTTCTATTGTAAAGCATGCTCGTCCTTTCCATACCATAGACCATTTAGGTCCATTTGTTGTGTCAAAAAAGGGCAACAGACATGTTCTAGTAATCGTAGATTCGTTCACGAAATATACGTTTATCAGTGCCGTACCCTCTACGGAAACCGCACCAGTGGTCGCAGAATTATCCAAGTTAGTAACAATATTTGGATCTCCTAAAAGAATTATATCAGACAACGGCCGAGCATTTACCTCAAAACAGTTTCAACAGTTTTGCGATGAGAAAGGTATTCGTCATTATAAGACAGCTGTAGCCATGCCAAGAGCGAATGGTCAGGTGGAACGCTACAATAAAGCAATCCTTGATGCAATGGCTACAATGGGAGCAAAGGGTGTTGCCGAAGATTGGGACATCAATTTGGACAAAATTCAACTTGGTATAAATAGTACAAAGAACAAGACCATCCAAGCCAATCCTAGTGAAGTATTCTTCGGAATAGAGTTGGCAACGGAGGGAGATCGATATACTCGGCATGTCCAAACCGACAAAGATATAGATGTTTCCGAGCTTAGAAGGCAAGTAGCAGAGAGACTTGAGAGAAATAGAGAGAAGCAAGATGAACACTGCAATAAAAAAAGGATACCAGGGCCTAAATTTGAAGTCGGCGATGAAGTATTAATTAAGGTCACCAACTTTCCCTATGATGGGAACACACATAAGTTAAAGAAAAATACAGAGGACCATTCACAGTCACTGAAAGTCTTGGGAATGATCGATATCGAGTACGTGAACAACTAGGATCTGAAAGATGTGCCAATCAAACTCGTTACGAAGGTGTAATATCTGTAGAGCACATGAAACACTTTAGAGCAAGGAACGACGATAATTGGTAATTCCTTATTTCTCTCTTATTTTGAATTGAAGACTACATGAGCCTTAGGGCTAGTTAGTCTAAAGCAAAGGTCTAAACTAAATGAGCCATAGAGCTAGTTAGTCCAGTGAATATGCAGACTAAATGAGCCCTAGCGCTAGTTAGTCTAAAGATAAATATGGAGGCTAAATGAGCTTTAAGAGCTAGTTAGTCTAGTGAATATGCAGACTAGATGAGCCCTAGCGCTAGTTAGTCTACAGTAAAGGTGAATATGGAGGCTAAATGAGCTTTAAAAGCTAGTTAGTCCAGTGAATATGCAGACTAAATGAGCCCTAGCGCTAGTTAGTCTAAAGATAAATATGGAGGCTAAATGATCTTTAAGAGCTAGTTAGTCTAGTGAATATGCAGACTAGATGAGCCCTAGCGCTAGTTAGTCTACAGTAAAGGTGAATATGGAGGCTAAATGAGCTTTACAAGCTAGTTAGTCTAGTGAATATGCAGACTAGATGAGCCCTAGCGCTAGTTAGTCTACAGTAAAGGTGAATATGGAGGCTAAATGAGCTTTAAGAGCTAGTTAGTCCAGTGAATATGCAGACTAAAGGAGCTGTATTATAGCTAGTAAATAAAAATAAATTAAGATGATACAAAAAAAACCTAAGATATGAAAAAGTATATAGAGAAACTAACCAGATTGAATATTATTCCAGATTCATTGAGGACAATGGAGATTCTCAGCATGGCCGGATGTTAGGGAATGTATACTATATCCACCAGAAGGAACATACACTACACCGGCTAGTTAGTTTTTATGAGATGAGTGTAATAGCTATTAGGGTGATATAATCATTTTGTTCGTTTGTTCGAACATCTTCTGGTACCAATGGTATATAATATCTCTCTCGATTTCACAATTAATGTTAGATATAACCAGGTCCAAGAGTTTTCCATCTTCACTGGCAATGTTATTATATTGTTTAAAACTAAATGTATTTCAGATTTTTTTTATAAAACTAAACTTGTTATCAAAAGTGTTAGAAACTATACTAAAATCGAGCAACTCTTACGCCTGGCGTAACAAGAGCACGTGCGTTGAGATATTAGCCAGGGCCGCACTGAGGCACGACCTTTATTTAATTTTAGTTGTACAATTGTTTACATCAAAATATATCGGAAAAAAAAATTGGCTTAATTGAAATGGTTCAAAACATCCATAAAATTATTTGTGGCAGAGTCTAAATAGCTGACAACGACAAGATAAAACCGCATAACTACACTTTTTCGATCGAGTACGTCCCTGTTGCCGAGTCGGGTGAAATTTTATAGCCTACCGACCAATCGCGGAACGTCATTGAACACGTGTTTTTATTTACGCCAGGCGTAAGGATTGCTCGATTTTAGTATAAGTGAGGTACTTTGAAATCACCTACAATAATAACATTCCTGGAATACAGAAAGTTTAGTTGCTCAAGTGCATCACAGTGTTACACAAGACACAAGTTCGTAATATCAATAATATCCAGATAAACAAACTTTTCCTAATTTGAAAGTCGTTAGTTAGACCACAGATAACCTTGAGACCTTGAAGACATTATACATAAAGAAAGCAAAAAAAATGGAAAAGGCCCACTACCCACTGCGATTTGTTTTTGTCATTTCTATTTCTTGTAATTAGTGTTAGTTCCTCTGGTAGATTTAGTCAATTTTATATCGAAATTCCTGGGTGTCTACCATATATCATTGAAAATTTAGTAATTTAATTTTTTATATTATTCAGTTTTATATTAAATTAAATTTTCAATGATATGGTAGACACCCAGGAATTTCGACATAAAATTTCTTCTAGTGATTATTAGTCACAAATTGTTCAGAATAGCTTTAAAAATTCCGATGTATCAATTTGCATAAAAAGGGGACCTTTTTTCATATTTTAAATTAAAAAAGCACATAAGTTTAAAAAAGTTTTATGACAACATATATCTTTAAAATCTCAAAATACAATTATTTTTGGCTGCAAAAGGACTATTTCTCCTTGAAGAATAATATATGTAGGTACCTTTAGTCAAAGGTGTGTTTAAGTACTGTATATTGTTATCTTTGCTACAAGTTTTATGCTTATTAGCATTATTCCATTATTGGTGCGGGCGACTTTCTCGGCGCGTGGCCTGATTAATATTAGGCGTGAACGATACTCCCAACGCCATCGGTTCATGACTAGGTAATACAGGTTTATACTTATTATAGCTAGATGACGCAAATCTCACTTTTTAAGAGGAGACGGTGTTTCTGCATATCTAGGTTGTATATATCTTTGCTATAACATAACTTATAAGTTTTATACAGGATAAATACACAATGGCAGGATTTATTGACAAAATATATTATATTACAGCTATTTTGCACTCAACCAGAGATGAATAGGTTCCAAATATAAATATACACAGGGTGTGTAAAAAACGATGAATGAAGGGGGGGGAGCTTAAACTACACTATAGGATTATATCCGAAACAGGGATCCAGTAATGTGGCGTGAAACCATACACTTAACACTATTGGCCAAAAGAGGAAACCGCAACACTTTATAAGTTACTTTCCTGAACAAATAAAAATTTTATTATATTAGATACAATTATTATTTTAATAAAAAACCTTGGGGTTTCTACCAATGTGTATTCAAGTTATTATTTTGTGTACAACGCGTTTCGGCATTTTATGCCATCTTTAGGTACTATTTTTTTTTTCAGTCTAAAACAACAGTTTTTTCTTTATACAAGGTGTCCCAAAAGTAATGGGACATAGAGCAACTGCATATATTTTGGGCCAAAATATTACAACTGAAGCTAATATGCCTTACAGAAATGTTGTTCGTTTAAGACATACAGGGCTTTAAAGTTTGTTTTTTGAAATTAGATTTCGGCTACATCTCCCAACATAATCAAGCTGCTGGACCGAAATTTGGCACTGCTATGTTCTTGGGGATGGAGAATAAGCTGAAAATGTCAATTTCGCCGTATCTCACAGAGGGCGCCACTTGCGCTGTTTTTGGATCGTGCTTTTACTCGTAACTTTTTTTGAGGTTATCTTTTTGGTCCTGCAGGTCCATCATTTTAGTGCATCTCTTCATTCTGCAACAACTCTTGTTTCATAACGATCAAATCAACCGTTTGCGTCGAAATTTACAAAATGTGTCCCAAAACACCTGTTGACTTCAATATTCGAAACAAAGGAAGTGGCACTAAATACCCTAATTATCGGAATGTATAAAATGGGCTGAGCTTGTAATATGTTACAGTCCTAACCTTCGCGATAATTTTTCAAAAAAATTTGGGGGGTCAACGGTTTCATCCTCGAGTTATATTTATTTAAAGGAATAATACGACTCCCATCAGTTTTTACTAAATAAAGTTTTACCAAATGGAGCTAGAGGGACAGAATTGATTTTGTTTTGTTAACAACACATGCCTTTTACGAATAATGTAAGTTTTTAGCCTAAAGGGTATGTTGCATATATACAGGGTGCTCCTAAAATGATCCCACGTACCTAATATGTGTAATATAAGCCTCTATAAAAAGTTGCGGTACAGAGTCATATAGAGAGAGAAATAATTTCGTTTGATAAAAATACATTTTATTTGATTATATCAGGTTGAGTTTTGCATTAGTTTTTTTGGTATTTGTTTACAGGGTGATCCCAAATAGTTTTATATGGTACTTTAAAATATTAGTTCGTTTTCACTGTATATTAATGTTTATAGAAGCATGGAAAGTCAAGAATACCGGTGAATATTTTGAAGCAATATTATTGAATTTTTACTTACTTATCCATATTTTACTTATTTACCCACAGGGTGTTCCCAGAATATGTTTATAGAGTAAATAAACTCACAAGACCAGGATATTTATTAAATATATCGGCAGATACTGAAGGGAGATAGAAAAACGTGTACACACTGCTACACAATAAAATGTGTACATACTTCTACAGTATGTACTTCTACATACTTCTACAGTATGTACTTCTACAGTAAAACGTGTATGTATACATACTTCTACAGTATACTAACATGGGGACTTGTGCGCATGTTGCCTGGTTTTTGGGGTATGCATGACACAGGGACAATGTAAAATATCCCTCAACGGCATTGTTGGATAATATTTTGGATGCCCAACACAGGCATGGTAATGAAATGGATGTTGATGTTTTGTAATAATAATTATAATAATAATAATTAGGTACCTGCACAGAAGGTAAATAAGTAAAATATTACCTAATATGTACAAAATCGACATTATTGCCACAAAATAAAAATAATATATTAAAATAAATAACTAATTATACTAATTCTTGACTTCCCACGTCATTAAGAACCTTCAGTGACAACGAACTAATATTTTAAAGTAGGTACCATATAAAACTATTTTGGATCCCCCTGTAAACCAATAAACAAACTATTATACACTCAACCTGATATAGTCAAATAAGATGTATTTTTATCAAACGAAATTATTTCTCTCTCTATAATATGACTCTGTACCGTAACTTTTTATACAGGCTTATATTGCACATATTACATGGGATCATTTTAGAAGCACCCTGTATACTGTATACTAAAGTATGTACACGTTTTTCTATCTCCCTTCAGTATCTGCCGATATATTTAATAAATAACCTGGTCTTGTGAGTTTATTTACTGTATAAATATATTCTGGGAACACCCTGTGGGTAAATAAGTAAAATATGGATAAGTATGGGAACACCCTTTGGGTAAATAAGTAAAATGTGGATAAGTATGTAAAAATTCAATAATATTGTTAAAAATATTCACCGGTATATTCAGTGAAAACGAACTAATATTTTAAAGTACCGTATAAAACTATTTTGGATCACCCTGTAAACAAATACCAAAAAACTAATGCAAAACTCATCCTGATATAATCAATTAAAATGTATTTTTATCAAACGAAATTATTTCTCTCTCTATATGACTCTGTACCGCAACTTTTTGTAGAGGCTTATATTACGCATATTACATGGGATCATTTTAGGAGCACCCTGTATATATGCAACATACCTTTTAGGCTAAAAACTTACATTATTCGTAAAAGCCATGTGTTTTTAACAAAACAAAATCAATTCTGTCCCTCTAGCTCCATTTGGTACAACTTTATTTGGTAAAAACTAATGGAAGTCGTATTATTACGAATTCCAGTGGCATCCCTTTAAATAAATACAGGGTTAACTATCACTTAGTACAAAAAAAATTACAACGTGCGCAGGGTGGCTTAAGAAAACATAGAAAAATATTTTTAGATTTTTTTTTACGATCTTTAAAAGAAAGGGTTAAAACCCCTATTTTCCCCGTAAATCTCCGCCTCTAATAATTACGTCATCCAATATGGCTTCGGAACGTACTGTCAGCTGGAAGTGATTTTCCGCGGTGTTGCCGTTGTTTTAGGAAGGATGAACATAAATCACAATCGATTTGAATCTGTACAGCTGCAGCGCTATTAGATTTACCCGAGGTTCGCCCGGACTCCCCTTACCTTAGTTCAATAGTCTCGCGGAGAGCGGAGTACCGCGTGACACCACATGCCGTCTCTTCACCGGTAGTGAATTACAGTGCTTTACTAAAAATCGCCTATTAAGTTTATTTATTGTCACAACTTAATGAAATTTGGAGGAGACGTTAAAAAACTCCGATCTAGGGCAAGTGCATATTATTTTTGAAGATTTTAATTTTTTTCATTACAAAACAGCGATATGAAAATCGACGTTTTCAACCATTTGACTATTCTTAAAATAAATATGCACTTGCCCTAGAGAACTTTATTTCAAATCGATTGAAAAAAAAAATCAAAATCCGTTCAAAAATAAGCGTTGTAGACGATTTTGAAAATGACTAAATTCGTGTCTTGGAAATGCTAAATAATTGCCCTGGATTTGCGGCAACGGCTTGGACGCGCCCAGTACAGTCAGCGTAAATATTTTTTAACTCTGAATATTGTAGAACCTGGGAATAAAATATTATTTTTCGTCTGGTATAGAAATCGTGACAAGCCTAGCGTGGTGCTTGTTATTATAATTTATAATAATATGCAAGGGTTGGTGCGAGTAGGCGAACAGTGTAAAAAGAAAGAATTTCTTGTTCCTTCAGAATGTGTGTGATATCTATTATATACACATTGGGGAATAAAATGAAAAAATACCTATCGAAAATTATATAGGGTGTTTACTCTTAGCGTGAAATGCAATGTTGCGCATTTCAAGTGTTCGATTCACCGATAGTAAATTTCAGTGCCTTACCAAAAATCATGTATTTAATATATTTATTGTTACAACTTAATGAAATTTGGAGGAGACGTTAAAAAAACTCCGATCTAGGGCAAGTGCATATTATTTTTGGTAAATTTTTATTTTTTCATTACAAAAAAGCGACATGAAAATCGACATTTTCAACCATTTGACTATTTTTAAAAAAATATGCACTTGCCCTAGCCCTAGAGAACGTTATTTAAAACCTATTGAAAAAATCATCATAATCCGTTCAGAAATAAGCGTTGTATACGATTTAGAATTTTAATTTTGAATTGAGAAGATAGATCGCTTTATTTCTGAAATACAGGGTGTTCCTTTTTTGAAATTGAATTATGGCTATATCTCGCAAAATAATTAAGCTGCTGAACTGAGATTTGGCAATGCTGATCAAGAATAAGCTGAAAATGTTTATTTATACATATCTCACACTTGCCCTATTTTTGAATCGTCCTTTTACTCGTAACTTTTTGAGATCATCTTTTTGATCTTGCATATCCATCATTTTAGTGCATCTTTTCATTCTGCCACAAAAGGATAGGTATTCTTATTGCATAACGCTAAAAAATCCACCGTTTTTGCGTTTGCGTTGAAATTGTCAAAACGTGTCCCAAAACACCTCCAACATTCGAAACATGAAATTTTCACCTATTGCTTTCACTTGTTACAGATCAACCGTACATTTAAAATGAAGAAAAAATGCTAAATAGACATTGATCATTCATTGGTTTTCTTGAAATCAGGTATCCAAATTTTGCCAAATTTTTGGTACGGCTGCGGCCAATTTGAACTTGCAATGTCTTGGGGGTTTCTGAGAGGCCATCCGGCTACATTACTAGACGCCAGCCGCTTTCGTCTGCCTTCCCTTCACCGTCGGCTCTTTTGAAACGCGATGTGCGGGGCGGGAAAGGGAGGTGTTGCCGGATGTCGCCGGGTCTCCCTCATATTTCGGCATAGAGTTCAGACGGTCTTGCAAGTTCAAATTGGCCGCGACTGTACATTGTTCATAATGATTTTTTTTTTCAATTTAAATGGTATAGTTGATTTTTAAAATTTGAAAGTAGTATAGTATAAATAGCTGGTTTACGGCCGTGTAGTTATTTATACTTAGTAGATAAAATAACGAGTCTTTCAGCCAGAAAGGTATATACAATGTGTCCACGGCAAAGCGGTATTATAGGTGTATATGACAATTTTTTTTTGCATTACAAACACAATTTTTTGTATTCTGCTCTTGCTTCACCCAAAAACTATTTTTAGTATCTTGGACTTTAAAAAATTTATAGAAGGCGCTGGTAGCAGCTTAAAAATAAAAATCGCATCAGGTAAAGTGCCCTTTCTGTGCGAAATATTGAAAAATTTTATTAGAAAAACTTGCTCAGAATCAAAAAAATACAGAACTAAATATTTTTTTTTATTTGCATACATTTTTTAAATATTATAAATATGTAGGTAATCATAATTTAAATTTATTTATTCTGCCCATGTTCCTCCATTTTCAGCACACATCTCAACTCTGTTCTTAAATTCTTTGTAACTATTTTGAATGGCTTAAAGGTCAATTGAGTTTATAGCATTTGTAATTTCAATGTTTTAAGAAGAGTACGTCATGGAAACAAAAATAAAAGTGATCCGTCTTTGTGTCAGAATAATTTATTGTTGGAGGAACATGGGTAGAATAAATAAATTTAAATTATGATTACATTTATAATAATAAAAAAAATATAATTAAAAAAAAATCATTTAGTTCTGTAATTTGATACGTCATATTTTTTTAATTCTGAGCAAGTTTTTCTAATAAATTTTTTCAATATTTCGCACAGAAAAGGCACTTTACCTGATTTGATTTTTATTTTTAAACTGCTACCAGCGCCCTCTATAAATTTTTTGAAGTTCAAGATACTAAAAATAGTTTTTGAGTGAAGCAAGACCAAAATACAAAAAATTGTGTTTGTAATGCAAAAAAAATTGTCATATGCACCTATAATACCGCTTTACCGTGGACACATTGTATTAAGCTTCTTTTTATCTACTAAGTAGTATAGTATTCTCTAGTAGGTACAAATTTTATTTTTCGAATGTTGGAATCAACAGGTGGTTTGCGGCACATTTTGCTAATTTCAACGCAAACGGTTGATTTTAACGTTATGAAACAATAGAACCTTTTTGTTGCTGAATGAAAAAATAGGTACTTTAAAATGATGGACCCGCAAGACCAAAAACAGAGCAAGTGGTGCCCTTTATGAAATACATAGAAATTGGCCTTTTCGGCTTATTCCTCAAAACATAACAATGCCAAATTTCAGTACAGTTTATTATTTTGGGAGGTGTAGCCATAATTCAATTTAAAAAAAGGAACTTCAACATTGTGTATCTCAGAAATAAAGCGGCTGCGGACCTATGTTCATATTTTTTCTTAAAATCACCAAAAGTTTATCGTCCTCTAGGATCAGCATTCAATTACGAAATACCCTGTATAGTGTATACATATATTTTGTTTTTTTTAATCCGAAAATAAAGCTGTTCTGTTAATGTATTTTTAATAATCTAATGGGTAATTATTACATGTGCTCACAATGTCCATGTTTGTTAATTTTTTTATTAATTTTTTTTGAAAAATACTCAATATTCCGGCTTACAATTAAAAAATAATTTAAATAACATCCTCAAAAGTGAAAAACGTTATATTTTATCTGGAAAACCTCATTTTAAGTAAAATTACCACGTATGTACTATGAAATAAACAAAATGAATATTTAGTGTCCCCATTATAATTTTAAAAGAAATGGGACAAAATGCTTTGGTAATTGGCAACACCAAACTAGTTTCCAATATGTAATGGAAATTATGTATGGGTCTTTCGGAGGTGTGCAGACCACGACAGGTACCTGTTTCGGGCTTGCTGGCCCTCATCAGGCAGACGTAGCGCACCTCAACCGTAAGACCCAGATACGTTGGAATAGGAAATAGTATAATGCGGTGAGCATTACCATCCAACTCGGTGATGAATCAAACGAGTTTCTTGGCCACCGTATGTATGCTTCTTCTGGTTTTTCCACTGCGCCGCGCCGCTTTGCCGAGTTCTTTTTATATGTCGATCGACCGGTCGATATATACACACTCACATTGCTTTGGTTTTGGCAGTACCAGCTAGATGGCGTTGGATGGTAATGCTCACCGCATTATACTATTTCCTATTCCGCTTAGCCAACGTATCTGGGTCTTTCGGTTGAGGTGCGCTAGGTCTGCCTGATGAGGGCCAACTAGTGATGCCGCGAGACGAGACAAATTTGCCTGTCTCGTCTCGTCTCGTCTCGGCCTTACCTCGTCTCGTCTCGAGACCATTTGTCTCGAGGTCAAATTCAAGACGAGACGAGATAAAGGGTGTCGAGACGAGACGACGAGACGTCTCGACTAATAAATAAAAGGTAAAAAGTAAAAAATAAAATAAAATATATTTCTCTAAAAAAAAACAAATAGCACAGAACTGTAAGTAAATATCACGTTTCCTTGCACATATTAATCAAACTAAACACAAACTCTTTAAACACTTTAACAAAAATAAAAAAATTAAACACAAAAATAACACGAAACTAAAGCAAAACTGAACACATATTAGTAGGGTCAATCGGGGTAAATGAAAACGAATTTTGCATATGTTATTTTAAAATTATCTAGAAAATGTATAAATGAAAATTATAAGTTTTCCTTTGCATGGAGTTTCCTTCTCACCTTGGTTGATTGGAATATGAAGAGAAAAACATGAAACTTTCAAATAAAGTATAATTAGGGATTTTTTTAATGTGTTTCCATTTACCCATACCATTGGGGTAAATGAGAACAACTTAGTTTTCGCAATGAATATCAGTTATACTCAGCACGGGGTAAATGAAAACATTCTTTATACGTTTTGGAGTAGCGATAATAAAAAAAATGCAATACGAGCAATTTATTTGTGGAAATTACAAAAAAATAACAAAATAAGGAATTCTTTCACTTAAGGAATACATGTGAAACCGAAACTAGCAATTTTAGAACATTTAAAAACTTCTAGTGAGAAAAATATGAAAATAAGTTCCTAACAACAATGGTACCCAGAGATATCGGGGAACAAATATCGACCACGCATAATGTTTGATGGTTTTACGACAGCTAAAATTTGGTCAAAACTGATCACTTGCCTGTCTTCTACCAACGGAAATATGTAGGTATCATTAGTCTTATTGGACTTAATAAAAAATTTAGCCGATATATTATTATCCATGTCAACTACCTCTGCAAGAAAATTTTTCTCGGTTGTTTTTTAGTACCCAAATTGTAAATAAACTTCACAATTATAAAGTCTCCAACTTTGACTTTTATTTTTTCACGCAGTTCATCTCTGTTTCGTCCAAATTCTCAAAGCTTTCGGCTTCGGCTTTCTTATTGTCTTGTGAAATGTGCAACTTTCTTTCTTCTAAACACATCACTGTTGAATCCTCCTCGGAACTGACAAATTAAGAATCTTCGGATTCGTCGTGAAGAGAAATTATTGTGTCACTGGAATTATCGTCGGAAGAACTACTACGTTTTTTCTTTAACTTTTTTTCCACAGTGCTAATTTTGCTAATATTTTATTTCTGAGCTATCTTGGGTCGTTTTATTTTCCTATTCTCAGCTTCCCTAAACCTAGCGGCTACCTCTTCCTTCGTTACTACCTCTCCATACTGCAGCTGCTTTAAACGGGGTGTTGGTTTTTTTACGACTTGGATTTCACTTGTCAAAGATCTTTTTTGACGTATTGCTTCAGCAAAGATCTGAACAATTGCGGAGGGTGGACATAAAATAGAAGAATCAGTAACAGTAGCCGGTAATGATGATCTAAAGGATTCTTTTATGGACTCAGAAGGCCTAGTCTCTTCCAATTTCGGCACAGATGAACCTGAAGGGCCATGTTCGTCTATTTCCGGAGCAGAACCAACAGATGAATTTGGGTTTCCAGCTTCTTGTATATTGGAAACAGAGGAGACGTTATTTGCCCGTTTTCTCTTCTGATATGCTAGAAGCTGTATGGAATCAAACTCACTTTCTGGAAAACGATTGCGATTTACTGGACAAATTCCTGTGGTGATAATTCCTGCTTGTATATTTGCTTTTGTCATAGCTTCTGCCCAAACTAAGGTCAAGAGTTCAATAAAATCACGTTTTTGCAAACGTCCTGTTCCAATGCCAATATTTATTGCTTTACCAAACTCCACCAGCGCATAATACAAGAAAATGTCTACAACTTCTGCCCTAATCTTCAAATATTATAAAATTGAATATTCAATTTGGGCATTTCTATTTTTACAATAGAATAAAACATCAAAATTTGCTGTTGATAAAAAAGATGCCGGACGCCTTTTAAGAGTTTTACAATTTCACTCTACATGGAGATATTATAAATATCACTTCTACAGAGGTTCGAACAAAATGGAGACTGACGAATTAACAAAACTTTTTTTTTTCGAGACACTCGAGACACGTCGAGACGAGACGAGACGGATCTTTGTCTCGTCTCGTCTCGAGCCTTTTCTCATCTCGTCCGCATTTTGTCTCGATTTCGAGACGAGACGAGATCACCCCTCAGTCTCGTCTCGTCTCGTCTCGCGGCATCACTAGGGCCAACAAGCCCGAAACAGGTACCTGTCGTGGTCTGCACACCTCCAAAAGACCCATACATAATTTTCATTAGATATTGGAAACTAGTTTGGTGTTGCCAATTACCAAAGCATTTTGTCCCATATGCCACAAGCCATTTCTTTTAATCATATTTTTAATCACGACAAATAATCAGTGACGGCTCTGGGAATAGAGCCTCCCACTAGAAAATAGAAAAAATAATTTTGTCCCCGCTACTATATTATATGTTTTACTTCCTTGTTCCGTCGATAATGTATAGGGGTATTCAGTTATGATTCCCCCCCCCCTTTAACTTTTTTATTTTGTACCCTATCGAAAAATGACAAATAGAAAAGTTTTAGGAAAAGTTCTTCTCATCTTTACGCACTTATCAGAAAAACAATTAATTTGGGAGATTTGTGCCAAACTTATGGTTTTTTAAATGGAACACCCTGTATATATTCACATGTTTGAAATCTATACTTCTTTCCGGTTCCAATGATATTATATATACAGGGTGAGTTTTTTTCTATAACCACTCTGAGGATCTCGGAAACTAGCAGAGCTAGATAGCGTCAAGGAATTATTCAATTAATCTGTGAAATTAACCTCTTACCGTTAAAAACGGTTTGTCTCACGTAAAATGTTTTTTTTTTATCTTAAAAAGAATTAACAAAGTGTAACATAATTGGCGCAAACTATCTATCTAGCCTTGTTCGAACTTTTAGAGAGAGAAGAGCTTCGAAATTTTTCGTGGCTTCCCATGGCCTCTTAAACGCCCGCAACGGATACTTGGTGCAAACTATACTTACAACATACTTAATTGGTGCAAATGACACGCAGGTAAGCTTCTCGCTGGGAGTGTACCGCCGGCCTCGAGGCCGGCTCCCATGGCCTCTTAATACCTCTGCAGCTCCTCTGATGAATTCTTGTCCACAACTGACCTCTTATGAAGCCTCGGCGCTATGAATTAAGCGAAGTATCGGCCGGGTCGAGTCGATGAAAATACTTGGACAACTCGTCGGGCAGTTGTTGTCCTCCTACCGAGGAATATTTGGGCGGCAGCTGACGCGTCAAGTCAACCCGCCCCTACTTCCTCGTCGGGCACCTAGTTTCGACTGCTCCCCGACCCCGCCAGGCGGGGCATTATGATGGGCACCACAAAATATATAGGTTAAGAAATGCGGCGTCAATGCTTTTGCCTGGCAACACCGCTGACAGGAGGCAGAACCGTCAGCGCCACCTTACCGGGTTGGATGAACCTTGGTTGGAATTTCTGTAAGGAATTCTGCGGGGGGGGGGAGGGGCAAAGGGGGAGAAGCGGGAAATTTGAACTAGGATCTCCCACTGGAATATTGAATTACTTTTAATTATTGCTTTATTTCAAAAAGAGAGCGCATAATGTGATATATTCCGCCACATTATGTGTTCCTTTTCAGAAATAAAACAATTAAAAGGACTACAGGGATATATTAAAGTATTTTCGTTTTTTTTTTATATATATATTTAAAACAAAAACCAAAGAAACATATCAGGCAGGTATAATAATAATAATTCTCGCCCTCACAATACTCCAATCTAGGAGTATTGTGGGAGGAGGGGTGGCAATTAGGACTATTATTTAGGATTATTTTTGTCACCACCACCAATAAAACCATATACAAAAACTTAATGAATAGAAACAAAATAAAAATTAACTCCTATTTAGAAAATACATATCACAGGTCCTTGGTCCTCTTTCAGTCCGGATAAATCACAGATAAACAGTCTTGGTCATTGTTAATATTCCCAGTCTACCGAACTTGGTTCGGCAATCCGGAAACATGTAATAAAGATAAAAATCGATTAGTGAGTTCCTTATCAGCAGATCGCAATAGCTACAAGTAAGGGAAGCAAATATGTTAGATAGGAAATAATAAAGACAGTTAGGAATTTTTAAACTTCTTGAGTTTTTTAGTATGTCCCTCACTAATTCGCTTCGTACCTTTTTTCTCCCTGATATACTTAAAAATAGTTAAGGAAGTGGCTATTTATACATCCGACGGATACAAACGTCAGTATACGTCTTGCGCTCTCATTGGCGGGCTGAGTCACGTGACTTCTTTGAACGTGCATTTAACTCCGTACACGTCCGAAGCCGAAGTAAACTAATATTTAGATACGTCGGAAGTGGATTTTTCTCAAGTATCTTTGCAATAAGGAGCGTATGCACTGCTCCTTTTTGGGGGATAGACGCTGCCGTATGAAAAAAGTAGTGGTAATAATTTCCAATGGTGTAACTCGCCCCCGATTTTCTTGAAATTTTGGCTAGGTAGGTACCCCATATTTTCGCCCGATGCGACGTTCGGCGTTGTAACCCACCCCCGATTTTCTTGAAATTTTGGCTACCCCCGACATTCGGCGCCGCGACATCATTATAAATAATAAAATAACAACTTCATTTTTCATTCCGCAGTGGCCGCAGCGCCCATCGCGGAAAAAGTAGGGCATACGCAATACAAAATGAGACAAGATAGGTCTGAATAATCTCGGACATCTTCCAATCAACCAAAGTAAACAAGCCGATTCATATTCCATCGGACGGTAGAAGTAAGGTTATGCGTCACGTGACTCAATCGACCAATGAGAGCGCAAGACGTATACTGACGTTTGTATCCGTCGGACGTATAAATAGCCACTTCCAATAGTTAATCTCACACATTATTTATTAATGAATAAAGCAATTTGACCTATTGTGGATGATGTTGAAGTAACTCCGGCCATGTCTGAGATTCTTCGGGGACACGCCACCTGCTGCGTCTTCTATTCTCAAATTAAGTTGCCTCCATTCTCCGTTTCAACAGTTTCCATTGTATCTAAAATAATAAAAAGGTGTTATTTTTTACTATCGGTACCACCTATCTTTAAATCAAACAGAAAACTACTACTGGAGTTAAACAATAAAAAACACATTAAAACACACTAAACACAGAAAATAATAACTGCTGAGAAACAACGACTACTAAGTAGACGGGGCTTTCAGTACGAGTCATTTTAGCAGTCGAACGAAACTGGTTCGACTATGCGTTTACTGACTATTGTTATTAATCTAGTGGTAATAACATAGACAAGAATAAACAACAGGAATAAAGGGAATAAATATAACTTGTAACAGTGTCTCTAAAAATAGCCCCCTAACCATACTTTTCACACTGCCTATTCATATTTGGAATATTCCTCGAATAACACATTTATAATAATTCGGGAAGAGCTGTTATGAGTTATGGCATTAATAAATAATAACATATTTGACTTACCTTGTTCGAGATTGTTGATATATTTTTTTATTAAAACTTCAAAATTTGCAAATTCATCGATCGTCAAGGCATCTGATCCGGCGATTCTATTGGTCCAACCCTCCAACCCGTAATGTATAGGCAACCCGTTTAACATAGGGTCGCGTTCAGAGCGAAAATAGCTCACTTTTTGCTACCTTCGATCATACCCTTCGGCCTTCACAACCCGTCGTAATGGCCGACCTGTGTTGCCAATGCGCCGGACCCAGTTGCATATGGGCACGGTACAAGTAGAGGTTGGAGTGGTGCGTAATGATTATCGATATCGATGTCAATGTTATATTAGATGATTGCGTCTTCAAAAAAATAATTTTCATAAGAAAACTTATTGAAAATCTATCTAAACTAAACAAAAAGAATTCTGTGATTTCTTAATGCCGGCGTTATTGGACTGAACGCTTTGCAACACAAAGACGGAACGTCGATGCGTATCGAATCAATACATAGTTTTGTTCGACGTCGCATCTCGCATCTCTACGCCTGCGTGACACTTCAGACTAGTTGTTGCGCTGCTCTGTTTGCCTGTACGCGCGGGTGAATCATCGTATTTCGGCCGATGTTTACTCGACATTTCCCTGCATCCCTCTGAATTTTCGGCGATATTTTCCCGTATTTGTGTATTTTGGTGTGTTTTAAAGCTATTTTGCAATTAATTGAACGCCAGGCTTGTTACTAGTGCACTAGGATCGCAACATTACAGGTTAGAACGGCTAAAATTAATTTAGTTTTGAAAGTAGGTATGTGAAATGGTGAAACATGTTTTTAGGCCTGCGACCACTGAGGGTGAGGATATTGATGAAAAAAAGAAGTAGGTACCTTAGGATTATGTACTTTGTGGAATCGACCAGGCAAACCTAAACGGCTAAGTTGCGAAGCACCCTCGCTTGGTCAAAGTAACGTTTTTATTTTATATATAGTTCTTATTTGTTAGTAAATGGATTATATGGTTTTAGATGCAGTGCCATGTACGGTATATTGCCAGCAGATTGACCCACTTATTTGGCCTGGCCCAGAATAAGTAGAAGAGAAGATCCTGAAGTAAAAAATGCATAAATGTTTAATTTTATTAACCGAGTGAATTTGTGCATCGAGGTGAACGGCGGCCTTTGTGAGCAGTTACTGTAGTGCTTTGCACGTTCAATGTGTGCTAGTGCAGTTGTGTTTTTTGGTTACCCTTCGGCGTTTTCGTGGCCTTAGGGGATCCTCCTCCGTGGTCGTTATGTAATGTTGTGTGACTTTTAATGTAAAAAAGCAAGAAAATAGAAAAGGGTGCAATTCAATCCTGGAAATGTCAGTAAGGTAGATGTTCCATAGGCATTCTACATGTTCCTTAGAAAGTAATCGTTTTCAAAAGGAAATCGTAATTTTGTGGCGAATCCTCGGATAAATTGATAGACCTGGCAACGCCGCGCTATTTCACTACCTGTAACTTCCATTGACATAGGCGAAATTTGAAGACACGTCAGGCGGGCGTCCATAGGCAGCTTTTTTTGGGGAGTTTTATACAATTTGAAAAAAAAAAAAATTTAGGCTTAAGACAAATATTATAAAATGTTTGAAAATTTATTTTGGCAAGTTTAATTTTTCTTTCTCTACCATAAAAATTTTTGTACTAAGTGATAGTTAACCCTGTATAACTCGAGAATGAAACCGTTGACCCCCAATTTTTTTTTTTGAAAAATTATCGCGAAAGTTAGGGCTTTAACATGTTACAAGCTCAGCCCATTTTACACATCCCGGTAAATAGTGTATCCACCGCCATTCAAATATTGAAGTCAACAGGTGTTCTGGGGCACTTTGTGTCAATTTCAACGCAAACGGTTGATTTGATCGTTATGAAACAAGAGGACTTCTTTGTTGCAGAATGAAAAGATGCACTAAAATGATGGACCTGCAGGACCAAAAAGAAAACCTCAAAAAAAGTTACGAGTAAAAGCACGATCCAAAAACAGCGCAAGTAGCGCCCTCTGTCAGATATATCAAAATTGACATTTTTAGCTTATTCTCCATCCCCAAGAACATAGCAGTGCCAAATTTCAGTTCAGCAGCTTGATTGTGTTGGGAGATGTAGCCAAAATCCAATTTTATCCTTCCAGTAAAATAAAAAATATATAAAATTGTACCGTTAGCCCCTTGTAGAGGGATTGTTTTCGAAAACATAAACAAGTTGTAAAAATCCGTGGTCGCTTGGCGACTATAGCGAGTGGGAGCAACGGGGTGCTTCTGGGTAAGCACACGAAAACCGGCACGCAATTTTATATGGGCGTTGCGCCTCTTATTATTCCTCACTGAACGGTTAAACAAGAAACCTCATTATGGATTTTTCTACGACAAAATGTTATTAAGAAAACTTGTTGAGAATAAATAACTGAGCGGATTCGCAAAATTTCAAAAGTCTAGGCTTACTTTGATTTTTAGATTTATCTCCCACTTTTTCCTTAGAGCTTTCTCGTCATAATTTTATTTTTTCACGATGATCAAGTTTCCTTAATAATATTTTGACTTGAAAGTTCCAGAAAGAAGACACATCTAAAAAAAAATGGGAGAAAAATGCGAAAAAGCTAAAAATCAAAGGAGGCCTAGACTTTTGAAATTTTGTAAGTCTACTCCGTTTTTCATTCTGAACAAGTTTTCTTAACAAAATTTTGTAGCAAAAAATCCTAAAAGGGTTTCTTGCTTCTATGAAGTACTCTCCATTGGGACTACCAATAAAAAAATGGAGACCATTTGTTTTCCTTGCCTTTCATTATATTTCTGAGGTGTCCAGTATCAAATTGGGACACACTGTATAAGCAAAAAAAGAAAAAATCACAACTAAATTACAAGGAATAAAAATTAGAACAAGTACTTACATTCAGAGGTAGTTTCCTTGTCCAAGCTCAAAATTAAACTCGACATAATATTACGTACAAGGTCTACAAGGATATAAAACACATTAAAATCAAATAACTTATTGGCATTAAGTCGTATTCGGAGTGCAGGAAGGATATAAAATGAGGGGAATCCTACTGTGTAAAAACAGACAATCTGTACAGATTTTGCAATTTAAATTGATGAACTTAAACTTATAACCCTACAATGGACTAAAGCAAATAACTTGGACTTAATGAAATGTTAATGAACCCCGAAAGTTATTAAATGGACTATGAAATAAAGGTTGAAAAATAAATAACTGCGACATGATTATCTTGACTTAACCTGACTTAACAAGTTAAACTAAATGAATTGAATTGCACTAAATTACAAGACAAAAAGTAACATTAAATAAAATACAAAACGATTGACAACTTCCCGATTTGATCTCTAATCAAAACACAAAAACAACAACGCACACGAGATACCTACTAGACGACTTAAGCTGAATTAAGAGACAAGACTTAATCCCCGAAAAGAAATTTTCCGGCGGAAAACTTCGAACAGAAAATTCAGGACTTAACCTCGCCTGACGTCGCCAGCTCTATTTATTTGTTTTTTTTTTGTCAAAATGGACGAATAATTGGCTTCTGGAACATCAACAATTTCATTTGTTCCAATATACATACCTCGAATTTGTCAATTACTTAATAATGAATATGAAATACTTTTGCATTAAGCACATATCTGTCTTATACTAATGTATATTATTGTTTTAAAGTAGCAAGTTTTAGTGTCGATTAGGCAATACAAAATACCGTCGGCGTCTTAAAAATCGGGTCAAGGGGTAAGAAATTATATTTTTAATTTCTAATACGAAAATTTTTATTCTTTACGAAAGTTACAAACAATTTTTTCTAAAATACATAAAGTAAAAGAAGTAAATAATTTAAATAATCTTCTATTCTTTGTAAAATTCTTGCTCTAGTTATTTAATTTACACAATGAGGTATTTTAATTTTCAGTGACATGTACTGGAACGTCGCATAATGACAAAACAGTCATAATTGTGAATTAAATCCATAGCTACACAGAGCCCCTTATTATGTAATTTAAAAATAAAATTTCCTATAACAAAGGATGTTCAACGTTACATAAAGGCTATATATGTGTATATAGACCTCTGGTTGTAATATTTTCACTGTCGTATTATGTTACACTAAATTAAGGACTAGCTTGTTATTTTGTAATATTCTGAAGCGAAATACCTATGTCTATCTATCTATCTATGTTTCAGCGGCAAATCAGGTAAAGGATATGAATTGAAAAAATGCACTCGAGACTCGAACCCACACCTTGACCCGATTTTTATGACAGCTTGTAGGTAGATGATTCCAAGTATTATGGCAATATTCTTAGAACGCGTGATACTAGGTGTATTTTATGAAGCGGGATGAAATAGTGCATTTAAAACGTCGTAACGAAAACTAGACCAAATTTTCGTTACAATTTCAAATTTTTAAAGCATACTATGTCTACTTTAATTTAATGTCATAATCGATTATTTATTTCCATGGGTAACTAGATGTTATGCTAATCACAAATTTTATCAGTAAATTTTCTTAAATTTTTATAGTAAATACAGAACAAACTGGCATGTATGATACATCAAATTAAATGGGCTATTTGGCTTTGTAAAAAATGCGCCATCCCAAGGGAGCCCAAATGTAGTCATATCGAATATTTCAAAACTGATTTAATATTTGGATTCTGGCAGTTCTTGCAAACAATTTTTTTTGTTAAACATTATTGTGTAACTCTAGAAATAAAAAAGTTATAGATGTTCAAAAATTTTGAAAATTTTTGAGCCACACTTAATCTTTGATTCAGTGGATGAGAAATAGGTGCTCGTGGTTTTGATAATGACGCCAAAATTATTATTATGAGCAATTTTGATGACAGGTTGACTTGACATCATGAATTATGTTTGAAACTCCCAGTCATGATAATTAATCTCTCAGAGTTTGCTAATTAAAAAAAATAATAAAATATAATAATAATAAAAAGTCTGTACCGTCTGTGTAAGTATCTGTTTTTAAGAATTTTATTTACATGAATATGTGTAAATTCTGTATCGTCTGTGTTTGCTTATTTGCTTTTTAAGAATTTTATTTATATGAAAATGTTTGTATATGAGTATCTAAGTATAAAATAAGGTGATGCTCTGTTTTTAGCCCTGATAATGACTCGGAACTGAGTCGGCACGTTAGCATGATTTAATAACAAAAATTATATTTGTACAAGAAAGCCGAGAGTTTTGTTACCCTAAGATAATAATTGTGGATGATAAATACAACCTGATACTAATTTACATGTACTTTGTGCGGTGTTTATTATAAGCTGGTACACATGGATGATATTCCAAAGTAGTAGGTAAATTTGATTTTTTTCTTAACTTACATTCAACCACTGGGGAAATTGTATATTTGCCTAATTATGTTTTTGGGCTTTTCTATTTATTATAAAAGTCTGCCGAAAATGCACCGTTTTCTTGCAAACTATTTTCAAATTTCAAGCTGTAAATTTTCGGAATCTTTACTTGGGGAAAGAAGGCACTTAATAACAATAAAGATATTGGAATAAATAACACCTAGCCGATGGAACCCGTATCTCCGGTAGCTTAGTCGGTTAAAGTGCCTACGGCCACAGTAGGAGTCCCGGGTTCGAGTCCCGGCTGGAGTGCATTTTTTCAATTGATATCCTATACCTGATATGCCACTAAACATCATTTATTATTTATAATTATTACAGGTACTAAAAATCTTTCTGTGTTTCATATTCTGGCTTTGACATTGTAGGTTAGAATTTCCACGTTCGATACTTACATTAAGTCGCTATATGTCGAATTTTGTGGGTTGATGAACAAATAGGAAGTTCACGTAATCAACAATCATGAATGGTTACCCTACACCCTCTAACCCCTTCTAGTAGCTGTAGAAGACGCCGAAGTCTCCTACATCTCACCGCTACTAACTATATATCAATTGGAATAAATAACACCTTGCCGATGGAACCCGTATCTCCGGTAGCTTAGTTGGTTAAAGTGCCTACGGCCACCGTAGGAGTCCCGGGTTCGAGTCCCGGCTGGAGTGAATTTTTTTCAATTTTATTATTTATAATTATTACTGGTACTAAAAATCTTTCTGCACTTACTAACATCATACTAACCTTGTTTAATGCCGATTGATGAATGTGAAGTTATGTAATAACAAAGTGACGGTGCTTGTTAGCAAATTTGTTTCCTCATTTTGTTATTAATGTTATCGTTGGACCCAAATTTTATAATTGTATATTTTTTACAATAATTTTTTATTGATTCTAAGGCCAATGGAACATATAAAAGGTCAGAAATTAACGTTAACAACAAATGTCTACATTTTAAAAATTACAATAAATTTACTATAAAAGTACAAACGCATTTTGTATTGGTGAATTCAAAAATTAAGTACCTCCTTAGGTGCAATTTAAATTTGTGAAGTATACAGTAGTGCACTTTAATAGAAACTCTACCATAGCAGTAATCATAACTATAAACAATATCGGCATATTCTGGTTATTAAATTTGAAAAGCATCAGCACTTTGTTTTGATCAAGGCTAAGGTAATTAATGTTAAGTGCTGTTTCTTCCTCCAAAAGTAAAGCTGTTAAAAACTTGCAGCTTAAAATTTGAAAAGTTTATACAACAAAATTATGCATTTTTGGCCAAACTCCAAGATCCCATTTTTCTTTAGAAGAGAAAAGTCTAAAAAATATTTAATTATGTGTTACTTTATAATATGAAAACTAATATTATTTTGACATTTTCTATATATTCTGGAAGTTTTATAAGAATTGGACCACTCTCTATACGCTACGATGGTTTTTTGGGAGCTGTCAGTCAAGTGCTGTCAACTTGCATAGAAAGTTGACAAATAAAATCGTGCGTCATATGACTCTTTTTCGTTCAACTTAGTCAAGTGAGTCGTTCAGACCTAGTCGTTCATTTTAACGTTTTTGCGTCGTTTGTTTACCTCGTAGGCGCTCACCACTTCACTAGTACATAATGGACTTTTGAACGAACTATTTGGTAGACGGAGTCGTTCGTTCAGCGCTCACTTAACTGAGTCGTTCATTTCGAAAGACTCGTTCACGGACGCTTTTTGGTGTAGGTAACCCCTAGTAAAGGGATCTCGATATAGAGTCTCTATGAGGTTTTTATTCTTAAAGCTTGGTGATTGAGACTCCAGTATGCCCGCAGTTCCACTCTTTCCTTTGTCACATATGAACTTGGGTCAAAATGATATTTTAATTCGTTTCGTAAACTAATCAACCTATAATCTGCTTTTTTATACGTGAGAAAGGTTATAACTTTTATTTTTTTACAGGCATTAAATAAATGCCTCTTTATTTCTTTAATTCCCACATCCAATGCAAAAGCAAATAAAACTAAAACATCAACTGATGCGCATTGGGTTTGCAACCCGCAACCCTGCGCACAGCGCACATGAAGCAAAAATGCTAACACTACACCAACACGACATATAAACGAAAGAGTCTGCATTCGTCAAACACGCAGCCGAGACTAATTTTTCCGCCCATATAGAGATGTTCACAAAAAATTATTTCTGTTTAAACACCATAAAACGGCTGTCAATAGTAGCCTCCAAATTAAATCTTTGAAATACAAGAAAATCAAACAATACTTTCCGTTGATAAAAATATAGGGAGAAGCGGTTTAATTCACGAAACGCTCTCTTGGCGTAGAAACTTGCCTAACTATCTTAGCAGTTTTACTCAGATCGAACATCAGACACTGACCATGAAACTATGTAATTATGTACCTATCTAGTTTAATGAAGCTTCTCTGATAAATATTTCGGAAACGGTTGGAGATAAATTGGTCAAATTATATATCGTTGGAATCAGAATTTAAAAAGGAATCCTATAAGTTAAATGGAATGTGTAAGTTGTGAAATAGAGAAAATCACTTTCATTTCGGCTATAACCAAAAGTTATTGCAAAAAACTAAATATTGAGGAATATTTACGCAAAGGTTTTCTAATGGTTTTGTAGGTATTTTTTTTTCTTATTTTGCAAAAAAGTTTTTTTGCGATAACTTTCTTACCAACCCCCGTATACAATACCCGAGTACACCATCGAAGTCCCCTTAATTTTTACTAGAATGTCATTTTTTGAATGACGAATTTATATTAACCTGTCTCCCCGTAACACACTTTTTCCGCTTGGATGGGCCACCTACTTCAAATGTTTATTTTTCTTATGCCAATAAAATTACTATTTTATATACATATTTGTGCATTTACTGCGTGAATCCAATCTGTAATTACTTAGACGTCGATATTTCGAAAACTTTGTAGTGTATTTAGTTATTAAACGAAAATTTATTGTTGTGGTGAAACTGAATATTATGTGTGTGTAAATAGTGTGTAAATATAGTAAAAAAATTGAGCTTCAAGCCCCTTTGTTAAATACATAGCCTAACAATTTATTATAATTACCTGTAAAATTTATCTGCAAAGTGCATTGCAACTGCATAATCCGTTTGTTTACACATAATCTAATAAGCGTGGCATATTGGTAGTAAATTATAGTTTATAACTCTGCCGATTATGAGTTACATGGAAAACTGCTTTATAAATATCGAGAAACTTTTAAAAAATAAGCACAATCAAACAGGTAGATACAAATGACAAATTTGATATTTTTTTAGGTTGATTATTAATACAAGGCGATGCACATTAGAGTGGTACACCTACACAATATACAGGGTGATTTATTAATAACTACATTAATTTTTACAGTGGGTAGGGAAAAATACCCTGAACGTGAAATCGCAATTAAAAAATTTCAACTTTTTTTTAAAGCCGGAATTAATTTTTTTCTAAACCTCATTTTTACCTGTTTGGCCCCCTATTTTCGACTGCCACTGACTTGATTCCATCGTGTATGAGGCATCGGACGACGCTTGCCGTCATGGGCGTTAGCTCTGTTGCCAGATGTACGAAACTTTCACAAATTTAAAGGAATGTTTTCAGTACAAGATTATTTGTATTGTGGCGAATGTTCTGCAAAGTGCATGCGAAAATTATGGACAAATGTTCCTCCAGCGAGGAAAATAAATTAAGTACTGCTTACGTGACCTTTTGATTTTTGGATGCTTTAACTAGGGGGCATACATGTACATAATTTCGTGGACCTAGACACCACCGAGGACGATATTTTTCTTGATAGAACAAACTTCATTCACTTTCACATGGCACACTAATTTTTCCGCTCACTGCTTCAGTGATAATCCTTTTTACTGCACCGAGACGCTCTTAGAGATGTGTTCTGTGGGTGTTCCTCTTCCTCTGAAATAAGAACGTCAGCATTAGCCAACATATCTGTGGTCTGGTTGCTTAAACTTACCGTACTTTCCGCTTAGATCGTATCCTTCTCATAGTTAGGGACTCATACCTATTTGAAATAGAATCGAAATTTTTGAAACAGATTCATTATTTTCCAATCACTGTTTGTTGATACTGTGTACCACGTGCGTCTCGTCCTTGTCGTTGTGATGGCAAAAATAGCGGTAAAATTTCCTCACCCCACGGTATACGCAGCCCCCGTTTTTTACTGTGGCTACCCCTCCTATTTTCGAAGTCCGTGAACGCGAATCTGACCTTAGTTTTTTTGTCGGACGTAGTTTCCGAGAAAATGAATTTTCAAATGTGCTTTCCACATCTCACTTTTCCCAGCGATATTTGTGGTTATAGTCGGGATGGAATTTTTATTGTACGCAGCTCAAACTGATCACCATACTATTTTGCACCTTTTTCAACATCGACACTTCGCGAAAACCCGCAGAAAAATAGGAAATGTCAAAGATTTATGCATTGTTTTCAAGGCGGTTGCCCTGTCCGCTATTATTTGTGTTTGACGCCTGACGTTAGTGACGTTCGAGTGGAAGGAGCCAGTTTAAAGTACCACCGATATTAAAAAAAGGAAACTGGAGCGCTTGTTTTCAAAATCTGCACAAGGGAATTTGGCATGATAGAGATAGAGGTCCACAATCTAACATACCTAATGTTGGTAAATGCTCTTAAAAATACCGTAAATGGTCTCCAAATTAAACCTGTGAAATACACAAAAGAATCATGACCTTGCTTTAAACTATGCATTGCGGCGATAGTTACAAGAAGAAACATTAAGAAAGATTTAAGTAGATATGCCGTGTTTACGTAGGCTATTTTTGCAAGACATTCGGCGCGCGCATAGATTAAAGAAGGGTCATGATTCTTTTTTGTATTTCGCAGATTTAATTTGAAGACTATTTACGGCCTTTTTAAGACTATTTACCAATATTATGTTAGATTGTGGACCTCTATCAACACCAATTTAAATAATGTTATTGACAAATCTGGGATTACAAAGTTGAATGTTTAAATTTTCATTTCATTCACATTTTTATTTTTCTTCAAAATACGCACTTAAAAGCAAGAGGTACTTCTTTAAAAAAGGAAGGGTAACTTTTCATTACGTAAAATATTGAATGCCAAATTATCTCGTGCGGGCTTTGAGAACAAGTGCTCCAGTTTACTTCCCTTAATATCGGTATGGTACTTTAAATCAGCGCCACTCAAACGTCAGGCGTCAAACAGAAAATAGCGCAATAGCGGACAGCGGACAGGGCCAAGAACGGTAGACGCACACCGTTCTTGGACAGGGCAATCGCCCGGAAAACAATGCATAAATCTTGGGTATTTTCTGTTTCCCGCGGGTTTTCTCGAAATGTCGATGTTGCAAGAGGTGCAAAATAGTATGGTAATTAGTTTGAGTTGCGTACAGTATAAATTCACCCCGATAATAACCACAAATATCGCCGTAAAAAGTGAGGCGTCAAAAGCAAATTTGAAAATTCATTTTCTCGGAAACTACGTCCGAGCACTAAAAACTAAGGCCAGATTCGTGTTCAGGAACCTCGAAAATAGGGGGTAGCCAAATTTAAAAAAAAAAACAGGGACTGAGAGAACACAGTGGGGAACTTTTTCCAAAATTGTTTTAGAGCTCTTGTTTCGTACACTGAAATGTGTAGTGATATATTTATATATAAATATGTAAGATTGATGAGTGTAAATGTATTTACAAGAAAAAGTGATAATGGGCACACTCACTCAAAGTTAGAAAAAATAAAAGACAGTAACCGCATAAACGTGTTTCATGCCATTTTGGCAATCATCAGTACCGTGTAACATCAACCAAATCAAAAGGATAGGAATGATTTGGGAAGCAGCAAATGAAGTCCAGGCAGGAGCCAACAGCACATTTGCGGCTTAAGTCAGCACATCCCAAATTCGGGGCTTGTACTAACATCGCCAATGAGGCTGCTAAAGCGAACACGTATATCTATATGGCTATCAGTACTCTATTTAGATGTCTGATCCCTACGCTTTTAAAGAAAACAAAACTGTGTCTCAATGCCCCCCTCCCCCGCACAAGCATGTGGTTGCTTCTGGGGTACTCCTAGTTTGGAGTATTGTGAGGGTGAGAATTATTATTATTATTGTTATTATATGCGCTAATATGCTGCTCCACACGCTGATTTTCTGGGGCTGCGTGCCCTGCATTGCCTTGCGTGGGCTGGGCGGTCTGTGTTTCAATGTGCGACTTGCCTAAATATTATGTTTTGAAAACTAACAATGGCTCCGAATATCACAAACTATCCAAAATTTTGCATGTATTTTATACACGGAAAAAATAAATCTGATTAAGCAAGATTTCAAAGTGTTTGTAAATATTTCCAATTTTACTGTCTATGCTATTATGCCCTGAAAGTAATTTAATACTGAATTGGATATAATTATTTACCTTCACCAAATCCAAATTGTCGCTATATCCTTCTGATAAATTCCCAGGTTTGGAGCTAAATTATCCCAAAATCCGTTTTTGCATGTGACATGATTTTATCGTTCTGGGGGTTTAGTCGTCGTTTAGAACTAAATCGGGCTTTATTGTTTAAACCCCAGCCAATTCCATTTCGATTTTATAAGGTAAAGAGGGAGTTCTGAATGCTATCGTTAAATCGCATTCCTGTTTGGGGGTTGTGACGTGCGTAGGTACTGGATTGGAGCCCCTATTTGCAATACATAGGTATAGACTAATATAATATAGCTAAAAAAATGACATATATAAATATGTAAAATTATTTTTCACTTTAGTTTTTATTTAAGAATATTCACAAAGACTTGAATTTGGAAATTGTTGAAAAAGCAACAATGATAATGGAGTGTCTAAAGTTTGAGTAGTAGTGACGATGAATTGAATTGGTCTAAGTGTCGATTTGGGTGCTGAGTAAGAAAAACGTCAGAAACTCGCGATTTTCTAGAGTTGAAGTTTGCAGAAATTTAAGAAGCGTGAAAACATATTTGTTTAAGACGTAGTTTAAGTGATTATTTGGCGTGGTATTTTCTAATGTAACAATTATTGCTTTCTTTCCCGTTATTGAAAAAGATGATGCCATGCATAGGCGCATAGACTTCTCAAAATTTGGCTGGGTGCCCAAGGTATAACCCCCCCAAAATATATTAGAAAAACAATTTTTTATTTATAAATATAAAACAAAAGTACATAACAAAAAACGAACAGTTATCACCCTGATGATTAAAACAACAAAACATACATTGAATGAAATTAAATAAAGGTATTTCTATAAGAAAGGCCTCGTTTTAAAATTCAGCGGACTCCCATCCCGATGAATCAGCTGGATATCTGTCTCTTACTTCCTCCAAAGGGAAACAAATGAGAGGGAGATATCAGCTGATTCATCCGGATGAGAGTCGGCTGAATTTTAAGACGCGGTCTTTAAACAAAAACAAAAAACAAAAGAAAAACAAAAAACGACTAGTTAGCTAACTTTGCGTAAATAACGCAAAAGTGCTTAGTCTTAAGGACGATTTTCTTATAAACTCATCACATAACTCATCCAGGCAACTCAAGGAAAGCTACCGGCTACCGCTGTGGCGCTGTACTCTACAACCAAGAACCAAGAGTCACCAGCGTAAAGCCGGGGGAAAACTGATGGGCCCCGATTGGTCAATCAGCCGTAAAACATTTGACAAGGCGGCACGAGATTTACGACAGATGGCAGAGCCACAGCAGACTCTAGGAAAGCCCTGAAGTTGAGAAAGCTGGCAACATGGCTTGCGGGTCTGCGCGGCTTGGCCTGTCATTCCCTGTCGGTTGATTTTACAAGAAATTTACCAGAATTAATTTGTGTAGTGCGGGTAGTGCTATCGTCGCCAGGTTGCTAGACGGCAGTGTGTCTAAATTTGTTTTGTTTGTGAAAAAATTAAACATTTCTCTAAAAGTTCGGAGTTAAGAATCGTTCCTTTACAATTTCAAGCCTCAAGGTGCCTGATAGAACCGTCGAGGGAAGCTAGAACTTTGTTATATACCTGGCTAGAAGTCAAATCGTAATAATAACTTGAAGTAGCTAGGTTTTCTTTGCTTGACGACAAGCGGCCAACTTGTATTCGTTTTGGGCTTTCAAAAGGATGAAAATTTAAGAATAAAATGATTAAGAACCAATTGCATAGACAAACTAAAGTACCCTTTAAATTAAAGGAGCTTTCAAACAATCCAACCATTGTTTAGTATTGTTGCAAAAGTTTCTTTACCTAATGTTAAAGTCAAAAGATAATTTAGTTGAATGTATATTATGAAATTGACCCTAACTGCCATTTTATCAGAAGAGATTACTCTCCTTCACAACATGCTGTTCTTTGTTCGCTTGTTTGTATTTTATGAAAATTTAACCATAAGGGAAGATAGGTAATCATCATTTGCCTGATGGCGCATTTTTCGAAAAATTCTCACAAACATTCGACTTACAACAAAATGTACCAAATTTACCATATTATTTGTCGAAAATGTACCTATCCACACCAGGAATCGTACTTATTATAAATATTTTCTTCTGTGTATACTTTATTAGTAGTTGTTATACTGTTTTTATTGTATGTTAAACAAACGTACCTATTTAATTTTTAATTGGGTTTTTCGCCACCAAACCGATTGAAAGACAACTTTTTCAAGTTGCCTCGAAAATTCATAAATTCTTGACACTGAATGAACGAAACTTTAAACGTGTAACTCAAAAAAATAACTTCAACAAATTTGTTTTCTAAGCTTTCGGAGAATAAATCTTCCTCCTTTCTCAAAGATCATGTCACGTCAAAGTGAAGTGACAGATTAATAAATTTCAGGTTAAAATGTCGTGACAACAGAAACAATAGCCTAGCCACCTGCCCGATATTGTACCCTGTGTTTTATCTAATTATCTATACTAACTTCTTTTTGAATAAGTGGCAATAATATTTTACTGAATTCCACTGAACATTGAGCAACACAGTTGCCCGTATTTCCTAGAATAAATGCAGATTCTTTAATTTTTCGTCTATTTCCTACTTCTTCTTTGAGAATTGGTTTGGACCTATCCCACAGTATCCTATGATTGTTATTAAAAGAATATTCACATATTTTTGACTTCGAACTTTGATTTTGCCTGATATAATTTTTATGTTCTTTTAAACGAACGTTAAATGGCCTACAAGTCTCCCCAACATAGAACTTTCCACATTCACAAGGAATTTTATAAATGCAATTTTTTGAACTTTGTACCTCATTAAATGGTTTCGTTTTAACTAGCATCGACCTTAAAGTATTTTTGGTTTTAAATACTGTTCTGACATTAAAACGATTGTCAATGCGTTTTAGATTATCTGATAGTCCAGGAATATAAGGAATTATTAAATTTACTGGTCGGTCCACCAGATTTATTTCTCTAATTCTATTATCATTGTTATTTTGTTGGCAATCCTGAAAAACTTGCTCAACAAATTCAGTAGGATAACTATATTCTTCTCAAGAACATGTTTTATATGTTTAATTTCCTCCTCAAATTTTGTGTTATTAGAACAAATCGTTCTAGCCCTGTTATACAAACTTTTAATTACTCCTTTTTTAACACTAATATGATGATTGGAGTTGAAATGGAGATATCTATTAGTATGTGTTGGTTCTTTATAGACACTAGTTTCTATACTATCTGATTTCAGTATAGAAACATGATCTTTGAGAAAGGAGGAAGATTTATTCTCCGAAAGGTCAGAAAACAAATTTGTTGAAGTTATTTTTTGAGTTACACGTTTAAAGTTTCGTTCATTCAGTGTTAAGAATTTATGAATTTTCGAGACAACTTGAAAAAGTTGTATTTCAATCAGTTTGGTGGCGAAAAACCCAATTAAAAATTAAATGGATCTGTTTGCGCCACAAATAAATTTTAGAAAATATCTAAAACGTACCTGCGTACCCAATTATTAAAACAAAGTTCACAAATGTATCTAATTATAATTAAAAAAGGGTTGAACATTTATCAGAAAAGATAAACTAAGCCAAAATGCAGACTGCTCTATATATTGCATAGACCCATTGAACCGTCCCGCTGCGGCGTTGCCACAATGACACGTTCGCACAGGGCTTGTAAGCTTGAGAAGGTTGTGGCAGAGCACAGAGAGGGTATACGACGCGACTACGACGACCGACGTGGGACGTGGTCTCAACTGAACCTCCCGCTCTTGCGCTCATCGCATCGCGGCTATCAGATCATTACGTCATGTCGTCATACCAAATAACATTGCGAGAACCAACGTTGTTAGCGAGTTTTACACTTAGCAATTTTAGTTTAGTTTAGTTGTCACCTTGTCGCCTTTGCTTGAGCTTCCAACAACTGGCGAAACTTTTGGCTGGGTTCTCCGCACCCAGCCAAATTTTTGGCCGGGTGCTCGGGCCCCGGAGCACCCGCGGAGTCGGCGCCTATGAGTCGCCGTGTAGCAGCTTTTTATAAAGTATACAATAAAAGTATAACAAAATATGAGATATACAATAACTATAATATAAAATAGAACAATATAAGGTTAGGTAAGTAAGATAACATATGGGGTGTAACGGGTAACGCCCCAACCCCCGGCCCCCTCAGGTACCGAAGAAAGGAGGTTCTAATTGGAAAATGATCGTCTAGTTTAATTGGTTAAGACCTTGGTCTACGTTGTGTTTTGTTTATTTGTAACCGTGGTAATTTTAAAGTATTGATTGTATATTTCTTGACCAAACTTGACGAGGCTGCAACAATAAAATTCTTTTTGACCTAGTTTCCACTGTCACCTGTTCTAGAAGTTAGGAAGAATTGTAAATAAGGCAACGCTTTGTTGGTTGCATAATTAATTGGGTTGTTTTATTAATTTATTCTTCTCTCTCTGAAGATCAAGTGTTTTATTGATTTACCACAAAGTACATGCAGGTAAGCGCCAGATCTTACGAGAGTTATACCTCGGCGAATGCATCGCCGATTAGCACAGGCGGTATCTGGATTATATACCTGTTTTGAACAGGTTTTCTTTGCAGGGCCAGGCAATAATATTATGAATAAGTAGGGAGAATAGAGGCATCGCGCGGCGTTCAGGGCGGGGTCAATTCCCGATGCGAGTAAAGTACCTAGTACGGGGAGGCCATTACTTTGAAACTAATTCTTTTGGGTATTATCGCCTGGGTTTGGCATAAAATAAAACACAATTCTGAGAAAACAACAGAAAGAGAAACTCTACAAATAAAAAGATAACCCTAAAAATAAAAAAAAATAAAATTATTATCCTAGGAGAGGCTCAAAGATACCCCCCTCCCTCCTTGGGCCTCTCAAAAACCCAACATGTCGTAGATTCTCTACGAATATCAGTTAAGGTTGCAGGCGAAATGTTGCGACATAGGTAAATTTATTATTTTATATGGGCGCTAGGTCAGGAGATCGCGCTGGCCAATTAGGGCCTAATTGCGCCTCTAGTGGAAATAAGTTGTTTAGGAAATGTGGTGTTTAAACAATCCTGAACGATCCGGGCATTATGTGCCTGACAACCATCCTGCTGGAACCATACACCTCTTAAATCGACATTACGAGCAGTAATAGCGGGAATAATCTGATTTTGTAAAAGTTGGACGTATTTTTTGGCCCTTAGGCTACCTTCAATGAAGAAGAGGCCTATAATATGGTTTCCAAAAATATCAGTCCAAACATTTACTTTTCTTAGGTACTGCGTTCGTCGTGGGATATACCTATCTACTTAAATGTTTGTTTTTCTTAGATCAATAACGAACGATTTGGTGATTGTGATGGCCATATGAAGTGAAAATCTTGCCTCGTCCGTAAATACAACGTGTTCCAGAAAATGATAGTTTTCATCACATTTGGTTCTCATGGCTTCACAAAATTCCAGTCGCCGAAAATTGTCATCTGGAAAAATTTCTTGGGTTTCTTGTACCCTGAAATACTTGTACCGATTTCTTTTCAATATCGCCCTCATGTACTACTACTCGGAATGTCGACTCTCTCTGCAGAAATAGCAGGCCGATTTCGGGTTTCGACGTCGGAACTACATTTTCTGCAGCCAGATACACACCCGATTTCTTCAAAACGGTGAAATGTGCGCAATATCGTACTACAGTCCGGTATTGGTCTATCCGGGAAGGTAAACACGAAGCGCCCAACAACTTCATCGGCACTTTGTGACATGTAGTACCATTTTACAACGGCTATTTAGTCTTTCGTTGTCATATTACATGCATTTTCTCACAAAAATGTTTTAATAATGTACTCTTCAGGCAAGCTACACAAATAGAGAAAGGTGCCGAATCTCGGCCGGTGTTCCCAGGTCACAGGGACCTTTTTATTGCCATCTTTCGTGACGAGGATATCCCACTGTTCACAGGGGTTATCCTCGCTTCCGGAAACACCTGACGGGGCTCAGGTGTGTGCACGGACGGGGGGGGGATGGAACCCGCACTGACACACTGGCAGCGAAAGAAGACCTGATAATAGTTTGTTTAGTCGACGAGAACCACAGTCACGTATTAGCATACAAGTAAAAGATAATAAAATGTTTTCCCTCCAAAACCCTTTTTCTATAAGAGGCCACTCGACCATATATTAAAAGTGCCGGGACCAGAGAAAATAGGAGCATAAAAGAAAATATGGACATTTATGATTTATACTCACCCAGCTCCTCCCGATCCATGGTCTCGCGTGGACACTCGCCACTACACCGCGGATTCGGTCCGACTTCATCGTGGTACGCTCACTCACGCGAATTGATACGCGATGATTCTTTGTAGCGTTCCACCAAGGCCAATACTTTTAAAGAAAAAAAACTAGTGAAGTGGAATATAGATGCAAAACCGCTTTTGAAGTTATCCAGCCAGCACTCTCCCGAAAGAGTTGCACAGATGCAGGCGTGAATTTAAATATTGCTGCCAAAACTCGCCAGCAGGAGTTGCATAGATGCAGAATATTGTAACGAAAAATGCCTCTAAAGTTGTTATATCAGCTTTCAATGAACATGTCTGCACTGTTTTCTAACCTACTCAAAGATTTAGCAGATAAATTTTAAGTTTGGGTATTCTACTTACAGTTTTATAATTTTTATGATTAATGTAGAGGCATTTCCCATCGCATCTTTGTTGGCCTAAGGCCCCCAGGCAAAGTTTACAGAATAAAATAGCAGTTGGGTCACTCGAGCCGGCGGCCGACATCAAAGGCAGCGCCGCGCAGGTGTTTCGCAGCCAGTTCCTGGCGAGCTATTGCATGGTATATGCCGGGTATATACGGAGCAAAAAGTCGACGTCGGCGACTCTCTTTGATGTCTAATTTGTAAAGGAGCCGCGCCGAGTGACCCAACTTATATTTTATTCTGTAAACTTTGCTACAGGGCCCCATTTCCTTTTATTTTCCATTGTTTTCTCTGTAGAGCTTCCATCAGTTTCTAGAAATTTGCTAGAACTTTGATTTGTGCATCTGTCATTGGCCAGGAATATTCTAGAGTAGTCTCCAGGCTTCCATTTGAATATATAAGCCCTGGGAATTGGGCCTGAAGGAAGTGGAAGGTTATAACGCGATTTTAGTGCGATTTTTGGAGCTGAGAGGATATTCTTGGTCAGTGACAGTATCTGACAAGTTTATTTTTGAAGGCTAATCAATAAAGGTGGTAACCAAGACAACGAGTTTGGACTGTTATTGTTGAGATCCAGTACAATATTATGCTAAAAGTTCAACTGACAGCACTCTTCCGAAGACGTGGCATAGCTGCAGAAGAATAGTGAAGGCCAAGGTGCATCAGAATCAACTGTCCTCGAGTCCAGTTTCCCCACTCTATTTATATTGTTTAGAACAAAGGGGAAACCAGGGCGCGGCGTCAACGTATTTTGGGTGGTCTCCCAGACTGGATTTTGCCTACGTACATGATGATTCGCAAAGAGGATGAAACCGGTAATGGGCTGGCTGGGATTATTGTGCCTGCAGATTGTCAACAAAGATAGCAATATATCTTTGATGTTACGTTGGTGAAGAAGGGAACTTTGATCTGCAATGTTTATTCCCAACGAAAATCAAGAACCAATAGTGTAGCTCAATGCCGGTAAGGGTATTAGCCCTCGGAGTAGTTGTTTCTGTTGGTTGTATCTTTTGAATCCATTACTTTTATTATCATGTTTATTATCTTTCAAACTGCTTCCTATTTCCTGTATTTCTTTTCTTATAAATGCCCCCAAAATAGAGAGATTCCATCAGACTCGAGACTCAAGACAGTAGTATCTGTTATTGTTAGGGTGGTTGCCATTTAGTTTCTTTAAGCACCTAAGTGTAAATCGTGTCTCAAATAAAGTATAGTTAGGTATTTTTAAATCTTATTTAATTGCAACCCTGTAACAAAATTTGGTGGCAGCAGTCTAATCAGTCTTACTTCCTGAACTGGAGATGTTCGGACTTTTCAACTTTTTGTGTTTAATTGCATTGTCTATTGTTGATTTGTTTCTGCATTTTTTTTTAAATTTTTAGAATTGAATCATCTCACCATTATTATACAAGTTTACTTAATATTTTAAAATAACGTACAAGTAGGAACTAGTTACCAACAAGAAACCATGTATAATTTAAAATACATATTTTCTCTGATTCCTGAATATGAGGGAGATCCAATAGCCTTAATACTTTTGTTAATGTGTATAAAACTGCACATTTAATTTGCGAACAGGACCAAAATTTATTTTTAGTAATAAAAATTAAAAATCAGTTGACAGACATAGCAGATCAACTAATAAATAGCAGAAATTTAAATTCATAGGATGATGTTATTAGATATTAGTTCATTTTTGTGACCCGCGAGATTTGAATACTTACTCTATTTCAAGACTTACAAATATTGAAGCAGATTCCAGGTGAAAACGGTTTAATTTTCTGTAATCGTGTCATTAACATCAATTCTAGGATGCAATCGGCAATTACAAAACAAAATTTAAGGTTCGCACAAAAACATGGTTTTGGAAGCGATTAATAGAATAAAACGAGAACTTCAATTATCCCATTTGAAAAAATCAACCATTTTCCAACCAATTGTAATTATTGTAAAAAAACAAGGACATACAATACAAGAATGTCGAACAAGAGTTGATAATAATTCTCAGAACAGATTTCCGCAAAATAATTTTCAAAGAAACAATAATTTTACTCCCACTAATAATCATAATGATCACAACAATTACCAAAAGCAAAACAACAATTTTCAGAATCCTCGGAGACAATTTAATTAAAATCCTCGAAATATTTTTTCTAATAACACTCCTAGGACTCACCATATTAATTCTCATTCAAATTATTTCCCAAATCAAAACCCAACTCCCTCAACTTCTCGACAAAATCGAAACCCTAACGATAGCCTTTCTCAACCTCAATATCAACCTAGAATGAATTTTCGTCCAACATTAAAGATCTATCTCTTTAATAAATTCAGTACCACTCTACAATGTAATTTTTAAAAATGAAACCCTATGAAAGACTTTATTACATTATAACGTTGAATGAAGCTAATACCCACGCTTTGGTATCGTATGTCGTGGGTTCGATTCCCACCACGTTAAGTGCCCTGGGTGTTGTGTTTGTATTTAGGTTTAAGTTTAGATTTAGGACTTACAAGTCGATTCTGACAGGACATGGCGAAAAGCCAGACGGTTCCTGTCAGAAAAATAAGGTGGAAGCGCAACTGCGTGGTCCGCGGTACTGGGTAAATTACCGTAGCAGTATAGCCCAATAAAAAAAACGAAATATGTTCTAGCAATCAATCTTGAATAATATACAATGGAAAATATTTTTGGAGTAAGCATCTCAGAACAATACTGAATAGAAATATTTTAAATAGTAAACAAGGTTAAGGGTAAAAACAAGGTTGAGATCAAGGTGATGCTTGAGGTTGATAGATTTCCCATAAATGTGACTGTACTAATTTATCGTTAATAAAGGAATAAGCGCGCCGCTTTGTACAGGATGTCCCGTTAATAATGGTCCATAGAGCAACTGCACATATTTGGAGCCAAAATATGACGATTGAGGCTAATATATGTATATGCCTTATAGAAATGTTGTTTGTTTAAGCTGCTGAATTGAAATTTGGCACTGCTGTGCTTTTGGGGATGGAAAATAAGCTAAAAATATCAATTTTGCTGTATCTCACAGAGGGCGCCACTTGCGCTGTTTTTGGATCGTGTTTTTACTCTACTTAACTTTTTTGAGGTTATCTTTTTGATGTTGCAGGGCCATCATTTTAAGGCATCTTTTTATTCTGCAACAAAAAGGTACTCTGGTTTCATAACGATCAAATCAACCGTTTGCCTTGAAATTGCCAAAACCTGCCCCAAAACACCTGTTGGACTTCAATATTCGAAACATAAAATTTTCACCTGCCGCTTTCAAATGTTACAAATCGACTGTACATTCAAAATGAAGAAAAAAATGCCAGATGGGCATTGGTCGAAACACCATTCGTTTTCTTGAAATAGAGTGTCCAAATTTTGCCAAGTTTCAATCCGTTCCATTTTGAAAACAAAACATTTTTGGTACATTGTTCAGTTCGTAGCAATTTTTTTCTCACTTTAAATGGTACAGTGAATCTGTAACATTTGAAAGTAGCAGGTAAAAATTTTATTTTTCGAATGTTGGAGTCTATATGTATTTCGGGGCACATTTTGCTAATTTCAACGCAAACGGTTGATTTGATCGTAATGAAACAAGAGTACCTTTTTGTTGCAGAATGAAAAGATGCCTTAAAAAGATGGACCTGAAACATCAAAAAGATAACCTGCAACATCGAAAAGATAACCTCAAAGAAGTTAGTGGCGCCCTCTGTGAGATACAGCAAAATTGATATTTTTATTTATTTTATTCCCCATCCCCAAAAACACAGCAGTGCCAAATTTCAGTCCAGCAGCTTCATTATTTTGGGAGATGTAGCCATAATTCAATTTCAAAAAATGAACTTGTATCTCTTAAACAAACAACATTTCTATAGGTAAGGCATATTAGCCTCAATCGTCATATTTTGGCCCCAAATATGTGCAGTTGCTCTATGGACGATTATTAACGGGACACCCTATATAAAGTAATCAGGTGACGAACTAGGAGTCGATATTAGATAGCGGAGTGGATCGGATGGAAATAAACTAAATCTTTGTTGATTAAACACCTTACCTGCTACACCTGTATTATTGTTTTCAGGGTATACCGAAACATTGGAACACACAAAGGATTCCAAGGTTGCTTGAAAAAACTGAAGATCGGTAGAGAAGAGATTGATCTGCACATGAACAGGTAATCATTTAAGTGTATTAATATGAAGTAAGTGTTTGGCAATTTTAATAAGTATACCTATTAATACTTGAGCAAGATGCAATTTTATTAACTGTAAAAATAAGACTTTTTATTTGCCGAAGAACCTAATCCTGAAGTCTGCCATTAACAGTTTCCCAAATATTTCCTATCATAAGCCACCAACATTCTTTTTGCATATCAATTTGCTAAATTTGCACAAAATTTATATACTTGGCTATTATTTAAGTTTCCTGATGTTAATATTCTAGACAAGATTCTTCTAGATTTTCCATGTTAGAACAAATAACGGCGAAAGACATTTTCCGCATTTTCTGCCTAATTTCTTCTTCTCATTTGTGTGATTTGTGGACACAATCTCTAACTGCTCTCTAATACTTTAGGCCAAAATTGTAGCTGCATAAGTTATTAAGATTAAATAAATTCACTCTAAAAGCAGCACCGCTTTGTTATATGACATAACGTCAAATTCATAAATCAACACTTTTTGTTTTGATCAAGTCTAATATGAGGTTAAGGGCTTTTTCCTTTCCTCGAGTACCTAAAGCTGTTAAGAATTTAAACCTTGAAAATAGAACAGATTTTGGAAGAGAACGATGCATTTTTCAGCTAATTTTCAAGGGGATTCTTTTCCTCAAGATAAGTAGAGTCAACAAAAAGAAATTGTAACTTTATAATGGCGTGCATATTTTCTATAGGGTGTCAAACTTGAGCAAAATACGAAGTTTAAAGATATCTGGCGAGTCAAGCGTACCATGGAATACCCTCAAAACAGCTGAGTGGTCAACAGGACCAGTCAAAGTGTAGGTGTGCAAAGATTAAATACAAAAATGTACAGGGTATTTTTCTGTGAGAAATCTCAAAACTTTGAATTTTTATGAAACTCTCTACTGGTCAAGGGTGCTCTGGAATTTTTGAAAAAATATTAATAAACACAATAGTAATTCATTTTTTACAAAATGCCAACCATAAAGTAAAAACAATTACAGTTATTGGGCATTTCTCAACTCAAGTCACTGTCTAAGATGATATAGTTTTATGCGTTTCTTATTGTGGCACACCACTGGTGTGACACCAGCTACCTTAACTCATATGAATTTACTTACTGGCAGGCTTCTGTATTTTTTAGACTTAGTTCGTTTACAGTGTCTCGGCAGGTTTCGATATACTCGATTTTTGGCCCCCAAAAAATTCTATACTTTGAGATGGCACAGTTACGGCCCTATGAACAATGGTCCTGATTGTGTGAAAGTGCGTACAAAGTGCTGAAGCAATCGCCGCCCTGTAAGTGTCGAATACATTGTTTTAAAAACTTATTTTTCGAAATAGTTAATTTAACTGGCGCAGTCGGTAGAACGTGCGTCCAGTTTCCGCGTTCGTAGTAGTTTGGAATCGCCGCGGTATTGGCACCGCTTACTACCGCGTCGCGAGGAGCTGAATAATTTTAATTCTGAAGACGTCGTCCAGCAACCCTATTCTTCCAGCTTCGCAACACTACAGCAGCTACATCGAAAACATTGTTCACCTAGTCAATCCGAAGTGTATTTTCAAGTTATTGAAGAAGCTTTTGATTTTGAGATATATTTTTGATTTTTTAATATTTTTGACGAGCAATAACGATATTGAGAATTTTTCGAGTTTGTTTTTTAGGAATCTAAGTTTTGACGAATAAAGTTCAGTTGACGTTAACCAAGTTAGTAAAATAAGTAACGAAATACAAGAAACTATCACAATGCCGAACATTAATGATGATATTAACTCCCAATGCCTATTCCTAATTTTGACGGCAATATAACTTCTTTGCCGAAGTTTAGTTCGTCAAGAGATTACCTTTTTGAAATTTATAGTAGGTTCAGAGATGAATTATTGTAGAATTATTTAGTTAGAGCGGTTCAGACGAAACTCACTGGACGCGCGAAGTTGTTAATAGATTGCCGCAATGAGCTAAATAGGTGGCAAAAACTAAAAGACGCGATAAATCAATGCTTTTGCGATCGTCGCAATGTAGAGTGCCTAGAGCAAGCCACAGCTAGGCCATATCTCCTTTAGCTTTTGCAAAACGACTTCGGGTTATGAGGAGTAATCTGAGGCAGAAAGTAAATTCTCATATTTAGTTAACCCAAGCTGCTAAAGATATTTACGCTAGACAGTATGACGAATTATGTTTAAGGATTCTCGTCAGAGGTTTAATAGGTCCCATTCAGACCCTTATTCGTTTAAAACAACCTGTAACCCTCCAAGATGCAGTGACTTTATTATTCAAGAACAAAATTTTAATTACACACAGAATAGTTTTATTAATAATGCACAACGTAATTTTCGAAGTTCTTCCCAAAGTATCCACGAATAAGCATCCAAAATTCTTATCGGAACAATTATTCTCAAAGTAATTTTTCTTGTCCTAACTGTCAAAACAATTTTCAAAATTATTTCCCTCGTCCTAATTATCAAAATAACTTCCAAAGGAATAATTACCAAACTTATAATAACCAATCTAGGAACAATTTCCAAAATCAAAATTTTTAAACTGGGCCGGTTTTTCCGAGTCAACCCATAAACATTCAACCAAACTTTAATAATCAAAAAAGACATTTCCCAACTAATCGACCCTTAATGTTTTGCGAATCACTTCCCATATAACAACCAATTTATTTATTTTTTCTTTTTTAGTATATTGCACTTAAAGAGCTCTACTCACTGATGTGCATTTTTTATTTAGGCCCTTTGCATGGCCCGCTATGATATAAGACGTAATCCCAAAAAATGGCGAAAACCTATTAGGCATTTTTTAAAGAAAAAAACTAATTGTCCAATCGATTCAGCCATGCTTCAAAACTTTTAATACCAAGTTTCAAAGTTGCATCTTATTAAGAGTGTTTATAATTTAGGCGCAAATTTCCAAAAATAACAATATTTGCGGGCACAGGATAAGACATTTTATTGATATTTTTTTCTTTCGATAGAGGTGTACCGGGTGACCCAATAAGACTGTTCCTCGGCCATATCTCGGGAACCGTTCGTCGTATGACTTTGATGTAAAAAAAGTTATTGAGTAAATCGGCCATGAAGAATCGCAGGAAAATATTTTCAAGTTCTACAAATGACCACCAGAGGGCGTAACTGCCATCTTAAATTTTTAAATTGCATTTTCTATAAATTTCGCATAATAATCAAAAAATCTATTTTCCACATTTGTAAAGAGAACCAGTTTATCTATCATTTTCGTAAAAACAAAATTTCAGTTATTTCGAAAACAAAGATGGTGTGTTCAATTGTTTCTGCAATAACCTGCTTTAACTTCTTAACGGTTTGACCGATTTTAACAAATTTGGTATCTTTGAAAAGAGCATTCCTTGGGCCATAATGAACAACCAAAATATAGTTAATGTAGTTGAATCCTTCTCCGCCAGGGGGCTAGTTTTGACACCATGGCCCAAATTCCAAAAAAAAATCAAAAAAATCAAATGGAATAATATGACTTTTTCTTTATGAAAAAGTAGCCAAATAACATCCAGATAGGACAGTACAAACCGTTTTTCAAAATCTCGTTCCTAACCTCAAATTTTGGGAAAATGAGAATAATGGATGTTTGAAGGCTAAGGACCGCGCGGTAAATTTCCTAAAACTACTAAAAATTTAGCTACAAAATGAATAAGATGTTAAAGAGACAATTGTGAGTCTAAATAGAATTCATTTAGGTATTATTTAAAAATATATATATCATCAGAACATTAATGTTGCTCCAAAGGGACTAAATGCATTTGGAACTTATTAATCCACTTTAATATTACTCTCGTAATTCTAACCTTTAGTTTAAAAAGTAAGCCTAAAAACCCAAATAGGTATACTATATCCAAATTCGAATATGTTAGACCATATATTTTGGAACCAACAAAGATTCTTTGTAAAATTTGATGCCCCAAATCTAGCATTTTTCGTAAAGTTTTAAGCTGTTTTTTTTTGGAATATGGTGTGTGGTCCTGGAAAAAGAAAGATAGGTAGGTAGTTCAGTTCACCTCTGCAAAAAAAATATATTTGAAAATTAAAAAGTATAAGGTGTAACTTTTTAATCGCAATAATAAAAAAACAAGGTAAGTCTTGGCTTGGTTTTAAAGTAAAGTAAAAGCACGGTACACTTTTAAGTAGGCCTTGGAAAATTAAACAAATGAAACACGATGCATTATAAAATGACACCCGCCCATTATGCCCTTGCTGTTAGCCAGTATTTAGATGCCACCTTCCCTGACCGTTGGATCGGTAGAGGAAGCCTGTTCCCTTGGCCTCCAAGGCAAGTTTTTGTAATGTTATTCGCTGTAAAAATACTTAAGTATTTAACACAAGAATCTTTAGATGTTGCCTTTTGGAATGATTCTGTTTATAATTGCGCACATATTAAAATTTAATAAATATTTCTAGGTCTGCCTTGATTTTTATCTCTGGGGAAGAATAATTAAGGATATAGTCTTTGCAACAAGGCCAACTTCCCGCGAGGATAATATGATTGCAAGAATTAGGAATGCCATCTTGAACATCCCAAGAGCTGAAATTGAGACTGCTGTTCTTTCAACACATCAGCGTCTTCAGATGTGCATCCAAAATAACGGAGGCCATTTTGAACACCTGGGTCGCCATGTCGCCATTAGTGTCCGAGATAAAAAGCGTCCGACACAAAAAAATATATATCCTTCCAGTAAAATAAAAAATATATAAAATTATACCGTTAGCCCGTTATAGAGGGATTGGTGTTCTCGAAAACATAAACAAGTTGTAAAAATCCGTGGTCGCTTGGCGACTATAGCGAGTGGAAGCAACGGGGTGCTTCTGGGTAAGCACACGAAAACCGGCACGCAACAATTTTCTATGGGCGTTGCGCCTCTTATTATTCCTCACTCAACGATTATACCTACTAAAATCTTTGTAAATGGTTCCAAAATATATGGTCTAACATATTTGAATTTGGATATAGTAGGTATACCTATTTGGGTTTTTAGGTTTACTTTTTAAACTAAAGGTTAGAATTACGAGAGTAATATTAAAGTGACTTAATAAGTTCAAAATGCGTTTAGTCCCTTTGGAGCAACATGAATGTTGTGATGATATATATATTTTAAATAATACCTATTTAGACTCACAATTGTCTCTTTAACATCTTATTCATTTTGTAGCTAAATTTTTAGTAGTTTTAGGAAATTTACCGCGCGGTCCTTGGCCTTCAAACATCCATTATTCTCATTTTCCCAATATTTGAGGTTAGGAACGAGATTTTGAAAAACCGTTTTCACTGGCCTATTTGGATGTTATTTGGCTACTTTTTCATAAAGAAAAAGTCATACCATTCCATTTGATTTTTTTGTTTTTTTTTGGAATTTGGGTCATGGTGTCAAAACTAGCCCCTGGGGGAGAATGATTCAACTAAATCACTATATTTTGGTTGATCATTATTGCATAAGGAATGCTCTTTCCAACGATACCAAATTTGTTAAAATCGGTCAAACCGTTAAGAAGTTAAAGCAGGTTATTGCAAAAACAATTGAACACCCCCCACCATCTTTGTTTTTGAAATAACTGAAATTTTGTTTTTACGAAAATGATAGATAAACTGGTTCTCTTTACAAATGTGGAAAAAAGTTTTTGTTTATTATGCGAAATTTATAGAAAATGCAATTTAAATTTTAAAATATTTTCCTGCGATTCTTCATGGCCGATTTACCCAATAATTTTTTTACACCAAAGTCATACGACGAACGGTTCCCGAGTTATGGCCGAGGAACAGTCTTATTGGGTCACCCGGTACAACGGCTTTTGAAACTACACTATTTTTTATTGGCCTAGTTCATACAGAGCGTTCGTAAAAAAAAGTCTAATTTAAGGAAATATCCATTTTTTTTCGTTTATTTTTAACAAAAGAAATTAAACTGGACATAACAACTAACAGCAAAATAACCAAATAAATCAAAATTTTCGTATTTTCTATTTTCCCTCCTTCAACTTGAATACATTTTTCTAAATTACATAATTAATGCCGCACAATGGGTTTGACAGGCAAGTTTTAATTTTCTCGCCATTTAGTTATCACTTCGTTTAATAACCTCTGGCCAAATAGAAAACTGAAGGTGACATTTTTTTAAATTAAATCAATTCATCTCATTAAACTGTGGCAGATACAAAAGAATATCAAGAGGTAGTTTCCCTTTAAAAATTTATTATTATTATATTTTTCCCCGGTCGGAGAGACCTTTACCCCGGCCTAAGATTTTACCTGCGTCACTCGCCGTGCATCCTCGAAGGATAGGTGGCGCAGGGTGCCGGCATCCCCGCCGCCGGCCCGCGCCCTCCGATTCACGTGGGCAGTGACGGAGCTGGCCTGTCACAAACCCTGAAGGCTCCACACGTCCGCGCGGTTAGCAGTCGTGGAACCCGGAATCGTGTGCCCTGAGTAAACGGAGCGAAACGAGGATGACGATCTTTTGCATCCTACCTGAGTAAACGGAGCGAAACGAGGATGACGATCTTTTGCATCCTACCTGCTAGTAGGCTAGCCTTGTCTGGGCAGGCCGGTATGGTCTTTAGAGATGAGAGCAGCGTCTACCTAGTGTCCCCAAGGGCCCCAATGATCAACACCGCTAGCTTCATAGAGTGGTCCCGCTCTACGTGCTGCCTTAAATAGAAATGATCGGACACCTGATGTTTCGTGGTTTCCGCAGGACGCACTCAAGACCACTCTTCTGTGTAGACACTCCAAGTTCAAGAGTCTCCGACCCCCTGGTTGCGCGGGAGGTACAACCTGGGGACAGACGCCTTGCTTATTATTATTAGTACCTGTTATCATCTCCGCCACTGGCTATTTTGGCACTTGATCAATGCATGGTGTGTACCAAATTTCGTTTGAATATCTTTAACGATTGAACAAATAGGTATAACATAAAACGTTAACATTTTTGTATCTCGAAAACGAGGCGGCTGTGGAAAAATACCACAAAATAGTGTTATTTTATGATTTTATATCACATGTTGAAGTATCCCAGAATAAAACTTAATCACCATGTATTTTGTTATCACTAATCCGGGGTCCATTATGTCCTCATCTGCCCCACAGTAACGACATGGTGCTGGAGACCAGGAACATCCACGATTGCAGCCAGCACGCGTGTTCGGCGTCGCCGTGCGAGAACGGGGGGCTCTGCGTACCCTCCGGGGACATATTCGCCTGCGAGTGCCCCGAGGAGTATGGAGGCCCTTTTTGCGAGCACACCGGCGACCCTTGCTTCTCCAACCCTTGTCCCTTCGGCGCCAAGTGCCGGCCACTGGACGTGAAGTCCTTCGTCTGCGTCTGCAGGCCAGGCAGCAGTGGAAAGCGATGCGAAGTTGGTGAGTAGCTGGGGTTATTGACATCAGCGTTAACACAGAACCAAAAAGACAATATAAAGGAGCTCCAACTACATGTAATTTTGGTGGTCGAAGTCTTTAAGAGTCATGACCGCGCAGACAAGATCTAAAATTAACGGTCGCGACGACCGGCTGGAATCTCAGGAATATTCTCCTCTAGTCACCCCTCACCACGCACTCTCGTCCCTTCCCCTCTCACCGGCAGCCCGTTAGCGGTCGGTTAGGTGTCGGACGACGGACGACGTTTTTTCGGACCCGAGCGAGTCGGACCGCCAGGCAGCCGAGAGCTGAATCGGTCGGAAGGGCTCCTGTGTACAGGGTGATTCCGCGAAATTAGGCCACTTCATAACTTTTTTATTTATCAACTTAGAAAAAAATATCAAATACAAAAGTTATAGGGCTGCAACCTGACTACTTCATGGCGTTTTGTTGTTGACTCGGTTTGTGTATTTGTTGTGCTATTGTTGAAAAAATATAAATATTAAACACATATAAATATTAAACACATTTGTACGAATTCCGAAAGTACCGTAGAATGGGGATACTTTGAGCACCTGGGATACATTGATCAGAACTTCGCATTATTTTTAAAGTACAATATCTAGTAAAATACTCGCACGCCACCCATGACCTTCGTGGGGCTGCCATCTTGTATGTTGAGACTCGTTAGTATGGCTGGTGTTCTCCTAGAGAGAGGACGTGCGTGGGCTATTTTTCGCAGTGTTTTACAACAGTCGTTTTATATAAATATTGTGATCTGCAAAACTTCAACACCACAGAAGTGCCTTTAACATATCACGTGTCTGTGTGTATATAGTTTGATTAGGTATGTATTTGTGTGTATTACTAAAGTTAAAGAATTACAAATTTTTTAGAACTCGATTTTTAAGAGCACTTTAAATGTTATGGTTCAAGATTGATCACCTTGCAGTGTAACATTGATCACTGGATCAATGTTGCCCCCATGATCAATGTTGCCCCATTTGTCTTTTTTTGTTGTGTAAGACTTCCGGATTTGCAGAAACAATAGCTAATCATTGCTCTTTTTTTTTTCAGAAGATGACACGTCATCATAAGCGTTTATTAGGAAGTCGTTCCTACATAAACTACACCCCGGAAAAATTAGAAGAAGCTTTACAGAAAGTTGCAGATGGCACGATGAAAATTAGAGAGGCCTCTAGGAGCTACAAAATACCTTTTGGGACACTGTATAATAAATACAAGGGACTACATGGAAAATCACCCGGTCGCTCCACAGTTTTTAGTCGTAATGAGGAAATCTCAATATTAGAAAGTGCGGCCAAATGTTCTGACTGGGGCTTTCCCCTTAATATTTTAGATATAAGAATGTTTGCAAAATATTATTTAGATCGTCGAGGCAAAAACATTGCAATGTTCAAGAATAATTTTCCAGGAGTAGACTGGGTCTACAGCCTTCTTCAGAGACACAAAGATTCTTTTGGTCAAAGGATAGCAACCAATATTAAGAAATCTCGGGCATCCGTGTCAAAAGAGACCATGGGCGAATTCTTTGATAACTTAGAAAGGGCACTGGAAGGTTTACCAAACACTAACATATTCAATTACGATGAAACGAATGTCAGCGATGATCCGGGCAAGATGCGAGGCATTTACAGGAGGGGTGTGAAGTACCCTGAGAAAATAATGAATCATTCTAAGAGTGCAACGACAATAATGGTGTGTGGTTCAGCCGACGGCACATTATTGCCTCCCTACGTAATATACAAAAGCCTTCATCTGTACGATACTTGGAAGGAGGGGGGTCCACAAGGATCTCCATGCTGCAATAAGCCCCGCTGCAATCTGGGTTCCAGATTTAATAGAACAGCTAGTGGCTGGCTGGATGGGGTTACGTTTCGAGACTGGTTTTCTAGTTGCTTTTTGCCCCATGCAAAACGCTTACCAGGGGCGAAGGCTATAATAGGCGACAATCTCTCAACCCACATGGACAACGATGTCTTAAATATGTGCGCTGAAAACGATATTCGGTTCATATGTTTAGTGCCGAATTCTACCCATCTATGCCAACCTCTTGATGTGGGGTTTTTCCGCGCCATGAAACAGTCCTGGCGGACAGTATTAACTGAGTGGAAAAGCCAAAATCCTCGGTTCGGCACGGTTCCCAAAGTCAGTTTCCCTAGACTTTTAAAGAAATGTCTAGAGAGAATGGATGCAGTTCCCTCAAAAGTTGGAAGTGAGGCAGCCAATGAGACAAGTGCAATTAAACGCAACTTAATAAGTGCTTTTCGATCAGCAGGGATTTTCCCAGTCGATCGTTCTCAGGTTTTTAAACGGTTTCCTCAGGAGGACAATGAAGCAGAAAATGCCGGTGGAGACGCTGAAACTGCTTTAGTTGCACTGTTAAAAGCAAAAAGATTTAATGATGCGACTTCAGAAAAACAAACAAGAAAGAAAAGGCTTGACGTTTTGCCTGGACGCAGTGTCACCACCTCTTCGGCTCCTCAACCTTGTTCCTCAGGATCAGCAGTGTATGCTTCCGCCTCTCCTCAGAGTTCGAGTTCAATAGCAAATATGATAGAGCTTTCGAGAATACCTGAGGAAAAACGCGAAATCCGTGTTAATGTGGGACAGTATATTTTAGCTAAATTTTGTTCGACAAAGGGGAAAAAAAGCTATAAATATGTGTGTAAAGTCATAGAGCTGGCTCCTCAAATAGTGGTAATGGGGATGAAATCCATTCGTAAAAGCAAAAAACAATTTAAATTTATCGTTGATGATATCAGTGAAATCAATCAAGACGATATCCTCGAACTTTTGCCTAACCCTTCGATAGAACGTGACCAAGACGGCAACAGTTTATATATTTTTGAGAGTGAAATCAAAATAGTTGAAGTTTAGATGATGATGTTGATTTATTCCAAAGTATTTTATAAAGTGTTATTTGTAGTTTAAGAGCTTTTGTTAAGTTTTTTCAGAGTTCAAAGATCTATAGAGGCTAATTTTTCATTCCAAATAAAAGATTCCTAAGAAAAAACATGTTTTTGTCCTTATTTATCGTTGAATCGGCGAATAAAAAAGCCTAAAAGTTGCTAAATGGGCATGTCTAATTTTTAAAAAACATTTTTAATCTTTTACGTGGGGATACTTTGTTATTTCACTTAAAAACCAAGGTTGATCAAAGTATCCCCAAAATAGGTTTAACATTGATCAGGTATTTTAATTTTTTTTTAGCTTAAAATAACGCTTCAAAAGAAACCATAATTTCAGAATCGGTAGAAGAGGATATTCCGATATTAGTATATTTTTTACAAAAGGTTAGCTCTAGAGGAAAAAATGCTATTCAACATTGTATTGGAAAATTGATCAAAGTATACCCATTCTACGGTATCTTTTCGAGTCTTTTTTGTTATTTACTAACCCTGTTTTTTTCTTCAGTGCCTTGCGGAAAATTGGGTTATAGAAATTAATAAAAAAAAACTAAGTTTTGTCTGTATATTTCGATATTTTGTATGCAATAATAATTGTTTTTCTGATAAGTGCACTGAATTGGAAAGAAATTTTTTTATAACTTTTTACAATTTTTTCTGACATGAAATTATTATTCCTATCAATCAAACAGCCAAAGTAGAACAGTGTTTCAATAAATTATCAGTTCCACAGTAGGTAGGTAGGTTAAGCTATATCTATGTGGTATTTTGGATTTCTATTACTTTTTTTCTTTTCCTACTTTGTGCCTCTAAGATGTGTTGTGGTCGGATCTACCAATTCCGGGAGCAAACATTTTAAATATAACTTCGTCAATTTTGGCTCCATCTGTTTTTCCCAAAAATCGCGACGTCTATATTTAGGTATAAAATTTTCATTTTAAAATTTTTCCCAGTCCAAATGCCAAAAAGGCACCCCACTTTATTGGCTACTCTTAGTTGCCCTTGTACAGGGTGGTTCATTATAAATGGACACGCCCCTTAACTTGTCAGTTTTTGAGGTTAGAAAAAAAAGTTTTTGACAAAAGTTTTAGATAAATACAAAGTTTTTTGTGACGCTATTGGACCGTGTACAGTGTATTCTAGAAAGCCGTGGCAGACATAACTTATGTTTTTTTAAATGAAACACCCTATATATTTTTGCATTTTTGAAATCTTCTCATCAAGGCAATCAAAATAATATTAAACTTTGTGGCATTATTTTTTTTCCGTTTTTGAAAAATTCCGTATTCAAATTTTATACTAAATTTATTTAACTCGAATTTATGGATCTCGTAATAAAGATAGACGATCAATGTAACAACGAAAAATATTTGTTTTAAACAAGAGAGTAACGTATTGAAACTTCCAAAATGTTTAGGAGCTTTTACGATTTTCCTGAAATTCTTTATTTCTAGAATATAATCAGTAAAATTTGAAAAGGCTCCTAAACATTTTGGAGTTTTACTATATTACTCTATTGTTTAAAACAAATATTTTTTGTTATTACATCGATCATCATCTATCTTTATCGCGAGATCCACAAATTCGAGTTAAATAAATTTAGTATAAAATTTGAAAACGGAATTTTTCAAAAACGGAAAAAGATAATGCCGCAAAGTTTAATATCATTTTAATTGCCTTGATGAGCAGATTTCAAAAATGCAAAAATATATAGGGTGTTCCATTTAAAAAAACATAAGTTATGTCTGCCACGGCTTTCTAGAACACACTGTACACGGTCCAATAGCGTCACAAAAAACTTTGTATTAGTATCTAAAACTTTTGTAAAAAACTTTTTTTCTAACCTCAAAACTAGCAAGTTAAGGGGGGGGGTGTCAATTTATAATGAACCACCCTGTACTTGAAAATACCATTTATAAAAATTTTAAGTTTTATTTTTCCTACAAAAAAAGTACAGGGTGATCATTTTTAGAGGCCCATCCTCTCTTGGTGGAACACGGTCAAAGATATGGAGATATTATACAGGGTGAGTCAGAATGTATAGTAAATACTTTAAAGGGGTGTTCGGCAGGTGGTTTTAAGGGGGTCTTTCATATAAAATTTTTCGATTTGGGCTTTCCTTGCCAAGTTATTCGGGTCTACAGGGTGACCCAAAATTTTTTTTATATTTCAATAACGGCGCTACTTAAAAATTTGAAATTTGGTATGTGTTATCTACTTACTGGAAGACGCCTTAGGGTAGTTTATTCATTTACACACTGTCCTAAAAAAAGGGTAAAAACTAACAACCCCTATTAATTTTTTTGCTCGATTTTTTTTGTGGGTCATTTTTACGTATAACAAAAATATGATTTGCGTAGCCCTTTTATTTAAGAAACTTTTTTTCCCTGTGCATTTTTTCTCGAAAACACAATATTTTTCCTACAAAAAAATTATTTCATGATAAATGCCATTCCCCTGACTATAGAAAATCAAGTAAAAATTCATAGAAGACGGGCGTCAAACAATTTAATTATTTTTTTTTACTACTAACCTGAGAAATCAACATTATTTACCTCATTCCTCTAATGAGAAGTAATATTTTTCTCTCCCTAGGTAAATAATGATAATAAAAAACCTAGGTAAATAATGAACAATTTTCTATATGACATTTAAAAATTATTTTCATTTTATCAGCTTGACAACTGAACTCCCAGGCTTTCGAAGTATTTGAAAAAAGCGAGAAATGACTAAAATATCAAAATCTAATCAAATATGTAAAATGTGGCAATATTTCAATGTTAGTAGTAAAAAAAATCTATAGACACTTCGGTTGAGAAGGCCATTATTTACCTCGCATATTATATCCTTAAGCGCTAGGCGCCTCAGGATATAAAAATGCTCGGTAAATAATGGCTCACTTCTCAACCTAAGTGTATAATCATTGATTAAGACGAATTCCTTATTCAATGGTATAATGTACTATTATTGAACATTAAAAAAACAAAAATATCAGGTAACAACAATTCAGCTTCGGGATAAAAAAAAAGTTACAGTAGATGCCCAAAATGATAGGTCCATACTAAAAGGGCTACACAAATCATATTTTTGTTATACGTAAAAATGACCCACAAAAAAATTCGAGCAAAAAAATTAATAAATTAAATACCCTTTTTTAGGGCAGTGTGTAAATGAATAAACTACCCTAAGGGATTTTGAATGATGTAACAAAAATGGTATGTTGGTGGGAAAAAATATTTCTTGGCGCCGCAACGCGACGCCTAGCGTCGTATTAGCAGAGTGTCGCTACATGGGGCCAATTTATTCCTTTATACACCCTATATCATCTCCCATATATAATATCTCCATATCTTCGACCGTTTTCCACTAAGAGAGGCTGGGCGTCTAAAAATGATCACCCTGTACATATACGAACTAACACAACCAAAATTTAAAATATTGCATTTATGGTTTTATATACTTGTAAATTCCATCCGGAAGAATTTCAGAAACATCAAATTCAGCCTATAGAAGCCTTCAATCAAGATTAGGCTAGATAACTATTGTAGATAATAAAAAATAAAAGATAAAAAACCTTTTTAAAAACAAACTTTTATTTAAGTCATGTACTAAAACGAATAAAATAAAATACCTACGTCATGTATCTACTAAAAGGAATAAAATAAAATAAATCTAGGTTTTCGTTAAATTCAATGCCAAATTGCGACAAATTTTTGTAAATCAAAAAGCTAGTCGCGCGAATTCTAAAGAAAATACATAGTTTGGCAAGTAGGTACTTGCTTATCAACCAATCACTGTATATTAAAAATAATTGGTACCTACTTTCTATGAACATTTCTCGCGACAAGCTTTTTAAATTACAAAAACTTGGCGCAATTTGGCACTGAATTATTCTAACAAAAACCTAGACTTATTTTATTCTATTCTATTCTATTCGATGTAGTACATGATTTATTTCATTTTATTCGTTTTAGTACATGGCTTAAATAAAAGCTTGTTTTTAAAAAGGTTTTTATCTTTTATTTTATTTTGTGCTTTTTAGTACATATTTAATTCCCATATCAGGAGAGTGGTAAAGAAATTTAGTCCGCCATCTTCGAGCGGCGGCCTTATTGCATTTAGTGTGATCTCACTAACTTTAGCGTTTTCTACTTCTCAAGCCCCTTCATTTGATACCCATATTAAGTATTAGAAAGTAGAAAGTATTACAATATTGAGTATTGCATATTGCATTGTCACCGGAACTAAAGGTGTATGCAAAATTTCAGCTCAATCGGATGTCAGGAAGTGGTTCTAATTCAGCTTGCAAGATTCGACCCACACTAACAGGTGAAGTTAAATAAAAAAGCTTGTAAAATACGATAAGCGGAAACAAGAGTTCGACGGCGAACATATTGTAGGTACCTATCTTTGTCTATTTAGTGTCCCCTCTACGGAAACTCGCTTGAGGAGAAGGCAGGAGTGGGGGCACGGGGGAATTCCGTGTATTCATATTGATTTCGGCTTTGCAGTGTTTTTCTAGAAGTCGATCTACTTTTTTATTTGCAGTTCCAAAAATTCGATTTTTTTACCAAAATGTAACAAATAGATGGAGGAACAATTTGTATGAAATTTTTTTAAAAAAAACATTGTTGGTACTTGTAAAATTTACAAAAATGAGACCGTTTCATTTTCTCGGGGGTATTTGAAGGAGTATTTTTGTTACCATTAAAAAACTACAATTAAAAACAAAAAAATTGTCCATACGAATCGTAGACCTACATTTTCGCCACAGTTTGAGACAGGTTTGACAGAAATCAGTTTACGTATAACAGAGGAGATAGATTTTTAAGTTTCAAATTTCGTTTTGCATTTTTGGTGGACGTCCTGGGACTAATTCCATGTAAAGTATACGGTAGAAAGCTAGCGGAATTCCGTGCGTTTATCTGTACTATTTGCAGTGCCATTGCTCTTAAGCCCAATAAATTGCAAAGGGGGCGATGCCAGTTCGATGACAATGAACTTGTGCCGTGTGGGATTGGTCACGTGAAACGACTCGCGTCTCGGGAAATGCGCAGTGGTACTCTGCGCGTAGAACATCAGTGCTTTCTTGCGACGCTCTTGCGGCCGGAGTTGGAGCTTATGGATATAGTCGAAGACAGACCAAATTAATAGCCCGTCCATTTTTTTACATAATGCACTTTAAAAAGTAGATTGTTGCTAAAGTTGTTGCCAAATAACCTAGCAACATCATATTTAGGAAAACAACATTACTATTAACAAAAACAAATCTTTTGATGGTGAATAAAGATGGTTTTTATGACTAAAATGACGGTTTTCCAATTCCTCAAAATGATAGACAAAGCTCGATTTTTGAGTCAAAAGACTTCACAAGCAATTACACATATTTGACACAACTAAACTGCACAGCATAACTTTCGCTATCTCTTTTCACTTAACTCGATCAAGCCGATCAGTGTGCTGTCCGCTCGGCGTTGGTAGGATAATATCAGTAGCAATTGCCGGGACTACTTTTTACACTGCCCAATTCGCATTTGCCATTCGCTGTCTGGGGAATATCGGTATCAATTACGGGGACTATCCAAATACCGCCGCTAAATTTGTACCACTGCCGATTGACTCCCTATAGCCTAAGTTTGCCGACTCTGTAGATTCCGCCGGTACCGTTCCCGTAGGCTTTCTTGTATACACCTTGTTCATTTGAAAACTGACCACCCTCGATAACTTTGAAAGCGCAAAAAAACAATATTTGCTCAGACCGATCGATTTTTGTTTGAAGGGAGAACTTTTTTGACAATCATGCCATCTCGATCTATTCATCCCCTTATCTCTCAGCAACACCAACTTGAACATCTTAAATGGAAGTACCCTACTTGCGACACACCATTTCAAAGCTCTTGTCATTGCGAATACCACGGTGTGTCGTTTCTTGAAATTGGTTCAGATTCGAAGAAGTTATGAGCAAAACGGAAATTTACGTAAATGATAATAATAACTGACGTACCATTAAATTAAAACAATTTCAACTCTTTCTTCTGTAGAATAAACCGTTTTTAAACTACTACAAGTAATGTCTACAGGACAATAATAGATGTAAAATGTTTTGTGTAATCTGTTCTGTTTGAAAATATGCTTACTTCATTATAACCCAACACTAACAAATATGTCTTGTCTTTTTGTTATTGATTTACGTGTTTTTTTTTTGATTGGAGAAAGGATACCAGGAAATCTGAAAATCAGGTCCTCATTCTAAAAATCCCTTATTTCTCTCGAGGTCCAAGCATTCTAAGACAATTTTACAAGATATAAAAAATTAGCTTAATTAAATTTTACAAAACAATGACAACTAAACAATCGAATGAAACATATACAAAATAATAACTTTTACTAAAACTTTATCTTTATACCTTTAAAGTTGACAATAAATACAGGATGATTATGATTAGTCATGACGTAAAAAATTTAAGTACACAGCGGGGAGGCCTACTAAAAAGGAAAATAAAAAATTCACAGCAAACGACTGGTAAACGCTGTTACCGCATTTCGTTGTGCAGTGTTCAGTCTTTTCTCTTATTTGCATTATGTAATGGTGTTGCCAGTCTTGTTTCTTCAAAAAATTGCGTTATAAGTTAAAGCTGTTGAAACACTTTGAGAAAATGTTTTATTCGCATCACAAGCACCAGTAGATATTTTACATGAGAAATTGCGAAATTTCCGCACACAGGTTTCTCATAATTTTTAAATAACACGATAATATTGCTACCGTTAACACTACAAAATCATAACGTCGTCTACAAAGGGATCCGTTTTCTACGTTTTCGGATTTTTCATGTCTTTTTTTAAGTAAGAACCAAATTCATAACTCTGATGTTTATGGCTCCATGTACTGGAGAGTCTACTGTGTCACTACTAGAGTCTAGCTGGTGCTTTGACAAAAAAAGCAGTGTATGCAATACTTATTACTGATTATTGTTACTGTGCTAGTTTCATTTAGTACATAAATAGCAAACGGCAGATATTTTGAAAACGTGGAGAACTCTCAATGGAATTTTTCCCCTCCTGGTGGATTGGTCAAACTCGGGCTTCGGCCGATTGGCCAGAACCGATGGTGTGTGTGGCTGGCGCAGGAAGAAAGGTGTATGTAAGTAAGACTTCAGGTGATACAACGGCAAAATTGTTTTTAGCAATACTCCTCAATACAGCTTTTAGTTTTTTCTCAATATTATTTTAAGACATTTTTAGAGTTCTGGGAAGAAGTAGAGAAAAAATAAATTTAGAATATGTTCGTGCGATTTGGGAGACGTGCGACGCGATGTTTATCAGCTCGGCCAACAATACCCAAACGCCATTAATTAAGGGTTAATACACTTTAGACTTTTTTTAGAATTATTTAAATTTCGGATGCATATGAAAGCTATTTTTGTCCCGCCCACCCCTTACATTTTTTACATCATGGCTGGATCACCCTGTCAATTTTGGTTATTATGCAGGTTGTTGGGAATAAAAAGATTTTTGGAGTTCACATTTTTATTAAGTAAATTTACGATTTTTCTGAAAAATTTGAATTATTTTGATTCCTTAATATTTTCTTGGTATAAACTGAAAAATTATTCGAATTGATTTTACCTCGATTGTTGGTTGGCCCAGTAGAGCAGCAACGTTTTGCTAATATTTCTAAAAAATATTCAAAGTTTAAAGGGTTTTACTCATTTTATTTCCCCATAATATTTTCGATTATATTTTTTTATACCTGTGAAACTTCGTAGATGCTAAAAGTGGGTCTTAAAGTAGTTTATCAAGCTGCCAAATACGTTAGTATTATTAGGTTTCTCACTCCTGCCTGTGTCATTTTGGAGGGCGTCTGAGTAGTTATACAGGGTGGCCCACCACGAACTGCATCGATCTATATATGGAAAACTAAAAGCAGGAAAATTCTGAAAATTTGGCACCTCACCAATGCCGATGGGCGCTGCTCAACTAAAATATTTTGGTGAATCTGGCACTTCCGGTTATACCGGAAGTCGATATCAACTTTCTTATCTCAAATAGAACACCCTATATATTATTGCATTTTTGGATTCTAGGCATCATTTTGGAACAAAAACATGCAACATGTCCTATGTCTAAATCCAACCGTTTTTGAGATATTTGCATTTTTCCGAAAAAAATTACATTTGCAGACCTAAAGTCAATTAGCAATTTATACGTGGAAACCGCGAAATTTCAAAACGAATTTTTGGCATCGTATAACAGAAGCCCTGACCTAGTGATCTCTGCTGAGAAATAAATCCGTTCTTATACAGAGTGTTCACAAAATATGAATAAAAATTACATTCAAAATGTGCTTAAATCTCGAAATTTTCAAATGGAAACCCCCATTTTTTTTAATGGGATCTTATTCACCACTAAAAATGATGACAACTTTGTGTAAGGTTTCCTATACCTAAATGCAGTAATTTTCGATTAATTTACGAAAAACCCACTTTTCGCCCATAAAATGCGGGGTTTGCTTAACGCTTGGAAAATCATATTAGCCGTGGACGATGAAAAGACAATCGCGGCTGAGGAAATGTCACTTGGTTTATAAATTATTGTCAACAATAATGCCGGCGCGCTTAAATTATACACAAAATAGATTATGTATCGCACGTTCTTGATATTACTTTGTTGCATTCTCCGTAGATAATAAACAAATTTAAATAATCTTCGTTTGTGTAATTTAAGCGCGCCGGCATTATTGTTGACAATAATTTATAAACCAAGTGACATTTCCTTAGCCGCGATTGTCTTTTCAACGTCCACGGCTAATATGATTTTCCAAGCGTTAAGCAAACCCCGCATTTCATGAGCGAAAAGTGGGTTTTTCGTAAATTAATCGAAAATTACTGCATTTAAGTATAGGAAACTGTACACAAAGTTGTCATCATTTTTAGTGGTGAATAAGATCGCATTAAAAAAAATGGGGGTTTCCATTTGAAAATTTCGAGATTTAAGCACATTTTGAATGTAATTTTTATTCATATTTTGTGAACACCCTGTATAAGAACGGATTTATTTCTCAGCAGAGATCACTAGGTCAGGGCTTCTGTTACACGATACCAAAAATTCGTTTTGAAATTTCGCGGTTTCCTCGTATAAATTGCTAATTGACTTTAGGTCTGCACCTGTAATTTTTTTCGGAAAAAATGCAAGTATCTCAAAAACGGTTGGATTTAGACATAGAACATGTTGCATGTTTTTGTTCCAAAATGATGCCTAGAATCCAAAAATGCAATAATATATAGGGTGTTCCATTTGAGATAAGATATCGACTTCCGGTATAATCGGAAGTGCCAGATTCACCAAAATATTTTAGTTGAGCAGCGGCCATCTTCATTGGTGAGGTGCCAAATTTTCAGAATTTTTCTACTTTTAGTTTTCCATATATAGATCGATGCAGTTCGTGGTGGGCCACCCTGTATATAGGGGTTTCTAGATAGTCCCCCCACCATTTTTGGGTCCCCCACCACCAATTTTTTTTCGTACATTAGCCCCTATTCCTACGCCTCTGGTAGGCCACGCCCACTTTTCCCCTGACCACCGCGCACGCGCACCGAGTGTATGACCTCCACCCGCAACCCTCAACTAGCATACCATGTAATTGCAGCGTAATGAGTAATTACAATGCCGCAGATGTATATTTCCGCGAAATTCGCGCAATAAATGATTATTTATTTATGGATTATTTACCCTCTGTATGTAAAGAACTTTGAAAAAATAGCTACTTACACTTTTTCCCGCGTTTTTCTTCACCCAATTACTCTATTTATTACGTATTTACCCCTTTGCAATAATAAAAATACAATGCACGCCCCTATATAGCATGTATCATGATCTATTTTCGGGATATTCATTCATTAAATGGTTATTCAGCGAATATTTGTACCTGCAAAACTATTAAAAAATTGTTACTCACAAACTTTCTCCCGTTTTTCCCGTTCACCACGCTTAATAATATGTAGATACCAAAAATCTGCCCGCATCTCCGCGTAATTATTTTCTGAGGTCACAGCCAACACCCACAAAATTACAAAACGCGTCCAGCGAACAAAGAAAACCTCCAACTGTTCTCGACGGAGTAATTCATGTCATATTAGAATCTATAAAAATGCACACACATTTATCATGTATTTAACCCTTTATTAAAGTATATCTTCGCGTATTCATGCATTACCTAAATGGTTATTTATCGAGTATTTTATTGTTTAAAATTTTTAATTATTAAAAAAATAGATAATTTTAGTCTTAGACAGAGAGGTAGGTAGTCAAAAAACACCCCAGAGTGTAAAGTTTTTCCAAACATTATTAATTTACATATTATAATAGTCCGTTCCCCTCAAAAACACAGCCACCACCGCTAACGAAAACAGTCTCGTTTCTTTACACACGACACGCGAGTTAGGATCTGTGGCCGAAACAACCCGTTTTTAAAAACAGATTTTATTCGATAAAACCTAACAAAATTTATAAGGGTTGTAAGATAATTACGATACAATAAAAATGTCAAGACTGACTTAAGGCGGGCCAGCGCGAAAATATATAACCTCGGTTGGTGTTGAGTCGGCAAAATAGTCTCTCGTGCTTTCTAGGCAATATTAGCTCCTGTAACTTCTCCATCCTCTGAAGAAGTTTTGTAAGGGACGAACAAAACTTTATTTTTGGCTTCTTCTTCCTGGTGCTTCTTGAGTCTATGTCGGTGCAGGCATTTGTAGCAGACAAATGCGAAAATCATTGTCACAAGCAAGTACAGCGGTGTGGTCCAAAAATGGGTGTAGTCGATAGCGTCTTCGTAGACTAATGATTGGAGTTGTTCTTCTTGTTGAATTTTATGCAACTCGTCTAAAGGTATTTTATCCAATTTAATCGGCCTTCTGATTTCTTTCCGATTAATTTGGGTTGTCTTGATTTTCGGTAACAGCAAGGGTTGTTCTTTGGATGAGTCATCGGAGTTGATGAAGTTCTCTGTCGGAGTTTTGAAATTGCAGCCTAGGGGTAACTCGATGAGGTAGGTACCGTGAAGGTCTGCGATGCTTGAAGTCGTACACTGTAGATAGACTTTGGTTGGCTTCGGGAAAATTCCAATATAACTTGATTTTGTTAATTCTTCAATAAGGGTGCTGTTCGCAACAACTGGAATGTAGTGGCAACGGGCTTCTCGATCGGTGAGGCGAAATATTTCTACGATGCAATCGTCCGAGTTGTCGTGGAGTTGTAAAGATCGAGTAGGGCATAAATAAATTGATTGAATTTTTCGACATGGTACATTTGAGTATTGGTAAAGTGCAGTATTCATGGTCAGATAAGGCACAGGTGGAATAATTGTGGTAAAATTACTAGTGGGGATTGAATAGAGATGATAATGTGTAAAAACTTGAGGGTGTAGGAGAGGGAAGTGCAGAATAAAGACTATCATCTGGTTCGAGTAGTAGGCGTCTACTGATATGACGTCATAATATGCAGTCAACTCTTGTTCTTTGACGTAAAGCAGCTGTTCTTTTAAATGGCTTTCTAACATTGTTTCGATTTTGGTTTCCATTTCATCTATTTTGACTATACTTTTGACTATTTTCTAGGTCAGTTAAAAGATGTAATACAATCTGTAGCGATAAACTCAGCTGGTCCATGATACTGTGTATTCTTATGTACTGGGATGTTTCATAAATATTCTGTTGAAGTTTATTTTTTAACGTGTTTATTTCTTTTGCCAGGATATTTTGGTTATGTTTTACCATTGTTGTCGTAGTATTAAAATTATCGATTAGTTTTTTAGTTAAGGAAATATGTTGGTTTACTTCTCGAATAACATTTTTTTGATTTTTCTGTAAGGTCGAAATTGCCTTGTTATATCGTTCAGCATCTGCGTTGTCTAAATTTCCATATATCGTTTTAATAATGCTGCCTAAGGCATTTATTAGTCCTCTTTTGGTCCTGTGAATTGGGTAAATTTTCGATGAACTACTTGTATTTGATATTGTAGAATTTTGTTGAAGTTTTTTAAGTTTTCGTTTCCGTATCCAATTAGAGTAGGCATACATTTTGAAAGTTCTTGGAAATGTTTTTGTACGTGGTCGATCTCTTGGGCGATCGGTGTCAAGTTATAATAATGTATAAAATCGTGTGTACTAGTTTGAATCCTTGCTTGTCCCAGGTTTAGGGGAAGTATCCCTGGATTGTCTTTCAGGTCTTTTATTTTCACTTCCTGGCCCATGGCGAGGGTCCATCTGTAATGAAGTACCTGTGTCAAATTTTTGTTGTTTCAATTTGGGTGTATGTTTAATATTTTTCTTATGGATGGTTGTATTAGGGAGGTTTACTGTGACTTTATTATTTGATTTTACTTTAGTGGCAGTAAATCTAGGCAACATTTTATTTCTTTTTGTTGTAGTTTTGGTGTAAATTTTAGTGTTTGCCTTATATGTCACTGGTACTTGTCGTTTTTTGTTTCTGTTTTCGAGAATACGTTCTTTTGTTTCAATAGATTTTTTATTTAGTTCAGAATATATATATCGTTTTTGTTTTTTCTCTGTTATTTTCGATGTAGTTATTAACCAAAGTACGATTTATATCAATATCGAAAGGGTCGCTCGGGTCTAGATGTCCATTTAATACGTCGATTGGCCTTTGTTTCGTCACGGAGTGTACAGAGTGATTGTATCCTAAAATTGCGTAGGGCATTTCTTCTTTTATATTAAACGGTTTTTTCTTTTCTTTTAGAATGCGGAGATGTTCTATGATAGTTGAATGAAACCGTTCGATCATTCCATTTGATTGTGGATTTTCTGGAGTTGTATAATGAATTGAAATTTTGTGTGTATCGACAAATTCTTGCATAAGTCCGTTTTTGAATTCGGTTCCGTTGTCCGAAACTAACATGTGGGGAAAACCATGGTGTGTTATAAAAATCATCATTGAGTACGCTGACTGCATTGGATCCATCAATTGGGTATGCCTGTCCATATTTTGAGAATGCGTCTATTATTGTTAAAAACTTTTGCCCGTTAGCCTGAAATGTGTCCAAGTGAATAATTTCTAATGGTTTAGTTGGGGTCGGTGTTATCATAAATTTTGGTTTTGGTGGATTTCTGTCGTATTTGGTGGTTTGAAAAGTGTCACAAGTCTCGTTGAACAGGAGCGGTAATTTCTGAGAAATCGTCCGTTCTGTCATCAGGCGGGTTATTGTACAGGGAAGCATTTTCAACGTCGTTGTTTTCAAGCTGTTTATTAAAATCTTTCATATAGTCAAAAAGGTCGAAAGTTTCTTTTGTATGAATTTCTATCCTTGAGAGGGCATCGGCATTGGTGTTACTTTTTCCTTTTTTATACACGATGTCGTAGGTGTATTCCTCTAATTTTAGTCTCCATCGAATTAATTTTGAATTTGGGTCCTTTAATGAGGAGAGCCATTGCAGAGGTCGATGATCCGAAAGAATTGTGAATTTTCTGCCAAACAAGTACGGCCTGAAATACTTGGTACCATAAATGATTGCAAGCATTTCTTTCTCTATAGTCGAGTAATTTTGTTCAGAGTCATTGAGTGTCCTTGACGCATATGCTATTGGCTTGTCTTTCCCAATCGGTCCTTGAGATAGGATAGCACCAATTGCAAAATTGCTAGCATCTGTTGTGAGATTGAAGGGTTGGTCAAAGTCTGGATACTGTAGTAAAGGCTCATTTGTTAGTAGATTCTTACAAATTTCGAAACATTGAATAAATTTTGGCGTATGTTCTATTTTTGCATCTTTTTTGAGACATGAGGTTAACGGTTTGGTAATTTTAGCAAAATCTTTGATGAATTTACGGTAGTATCCCAAAAGTCCTAAAAATCCTTTAATTTCTCGTGTTGTCTTAGGAATAGGATATTTTAAAATTGCCTGAATTTTGTCGGGATTGGGTCTTATTCCCTCTGGTGTGATGATGTGACCTAAAAATGAAACTTGTTTTTGCAAAAATTCGGACTTATCAAGTTGGATTTTCAAGTTGGTCTCTCGAAGTCGTTGGAAGACTTTTGTGAGATTAACGATGTGTTCTTGTAGGGAAGTTGAATAGATAATAATATCATCCATATAAACCAAGCAGATATGTCCTTGTAGTCCTTTTAGCACACTATCCATAACCCTTTGGAAAGTGGCAGGAGCGTTCTTAAGGCCGAATGGCATTCGGACATATTCAAAATGTCCATGTTCCACGTTAAATGCAGTTTTAGGTATATCTTCTTTTGCCATTTCTATTTGATGGAAGCCACTGGCAAGGTCCAATGTAGTAAAGTATTGGCATCGTCCTAATTTGTCCAATACGTCTGAGATGTTGGGGAGAGGATACTTATCGTCGATGGTTTTCTCATTTACCTTTCGGTAGTCGACTACTATTCTCCACTTAATTTTTCCAGATGCGTCTGGTTTTTTTGGGACTACCCAAATTGGCGATGACCATGGGGAATCACTCGGTCTTATTATGCCCTGATCTAGCATTGATGAAATTTGGTTTTGTACTTCTGGTTTGCGGACATGTGGGTACCGGTAAGATTTTGTGTACACTGGTATTTCGTCCTTAGTTTTAATTCGGTGTTTGACTTGATTGGTGAAAGTTAATGGCATATTAGGTCGGTGGAAAATATCTGAGAATTTTTCGCATAGTCTTTCTATTTGTTCTTTTTCTTCGGCATTCATATGATCTGTACGTATCAGATTTTTTATATCTATGTCTTCTTGGGAAACGGGGACTGGATATATTTCCGCTGAATAAAGATGATGTTCGTGTAAATTAAATTCAGTCGCAATTACTGAGTCGGTTACTGTAATCTGAATAAGTTTGTCAGTGTTGTTGATAAGTTCTGCCCACGCTAAACTTTTATTTGCTGTCGACAACGTGTTTCTAAGAATTGCGCCTTGAATATTCTGTTGGGATAACATTACGGATCCATGTTCTTGTGTTACTGGTAACTTAACCTTTGTTACTGTCCAACTCAAGTTGGATGTGATAAAAATGCGCTTTGTTTGTTTCGTATGATTCGAGGGGTAATATGGCTTTTGAAGTCAATAAACGATGTGGATACGATCTGAGATCTATCAGAGCTTGTAAAAGCTTAAGATTGTCCATTCCAATAAGTCCGTGGAAGGTCTTATGAAATTTGAATAGGTAAAATTTTAGGAATAATTTTGGGTGATTAAATTCGTTAAAACTAGGAATTTCTGCTGAATATTCTTGGGAATAATTTTGGAATACAGAAGTTACGATAAAGGGTTCGTTTTGGATATATTTTTGGAAATTTTGAAAAGCGATGTCGGGATTTATAAAGGATTTTGACGATCCGGTATCAATAAGTAATTTGAGAGGTGGTTTTTTTTATGACAATATAGGGTAACTCTTTTTTGTCTTCTAAATTATTAAGTTCAATTATGTTGCTCTTCGGTCGTGTTTTCATATTGGGGTTCTGTCAAAAATTCTTCTTGTGGGGTTTCCTTGTAGTAAGGATTTTAAAAATTTTCTTCGGCATGGTGATAAGATTGCTCTTGCTGTTCAATATTGTAAAGTGGAGCTTTGTACGATGGTGTCGCAAATGGTTTTTTATTCTGTTGACTTTGAGTATATCTCGAAGTTGTGCTCATGGGAGTTGGTTTTGGAAGTAAGCCGGAAGGGGTATTTTTTGGTGCCCATACATTCTGAGGTGGCTTTCCAAAAACTTGTTGGTTAGTGAAAAATTTTTGAGGTTGCAAGTTTGGTTTAGGCGTTACAGGTATAGGTCCTGTTGGAAATTTTTGGGGTGCCTGTTGATAATAATTTTGATATTGCTGTGAATGATTTTGAGGTGCTTGCGAGAAGTGTGCTTGTTGATAATTTTGGTTTTGAGACCTGTTTTGAGAATGCCAATGCATTTTTGGTTGAAGTTGAGATTGGGGTTTTCTTGGAACTTGTACTTGGGGCGAGTAATTTCTTTGAAGATAACGAATATTATTTTCTTCTTGAATGTACTGCATAGCGAGTGCGAGTGTAGTTGGTCGCATAGCTCTTATTGTTGAACCGAGAGGTTCACGAAGTCCTGCTAAGAAGGTTGTTAGTATTTGTTTTCTGAAAAAGTCCTTTTTGTTATTCCTGATATTTTCTATGTTGTTATGAATATCGATATAATTGCAGATTGTATTTAACAGTCCCATACAACGTTCATAAAAATTGATTGGAGCTTCGTTTGGAGCTTGTCGTAAATTAACTAAATCTCTGGTTAAAGAATTTTCGTCACGTTGGTCACCGAAATTTTGAATAAGGGTGTTTTTTATACTGTCCCAGGATTGACATCCGTGAATTAAGATAACTTCTTTTGCGCGTCCTGTAAGTTTGCTTGTAATACCGTGTAGAAGCAATTTATTTTGAATACAGTTAACATTTGCCGGTGCGAAGTCGAAATAATGATTTAATAATGTGGTAGATACGTTTATAAAGTCGTGAAGTTCGTTGGGATTTCCATCGAAATTCGGGAGAATGGTAAGAACTTTGAAATCGAATTGTGGTCTAGCCATATTTTCTTCTGATGAATCTTCTGAATTCGAGCAAATTTGCAAGTTGCTGAGTTCGCTTAAGCCTAACTCTGCACTTGGGTCCGACAAAGGATAAGGAACAGAGGAGTCTGACATGAAATACTCACAGTAAGATGATTATGCCCAATTGCATTCCGTCTTCTGCTTTCTTGAAAAGCTAATCCAAGTTCTGGGGGTGAGCGTCCAAGTGCTGCCTCCAATGGAACCACGAATAAACAGTTTTTGAGCGGTCCGATCGCGAATTAACGTTTAAAAACGAAGAGTATCCCGTCGCGGACTCTTTCACGATCCTACCAGCAAGACTGCGCCAGTTAGGATCTGTGGCCGAAACAACCCGTTTTTAAAAACAGATTTTATTCGATAAAACCTAACAAAATTTATAAGGGTTGTAAGATAATTACGATACAATAAAAATGTCAAGACTGACTTAAGGCAGGCCAGCGCGAGAATATATAACCTCGGTTGGTGTTGAGTCGCCAAAATAGTCTCTCGTGCTTTCTAGGCAATATTAGCTCCTGTAACTCGCGTGATATTATTTAATTATACAAAAATATCGCTACTACACACCGAACATTTATTAAAAATAAATTGAAACAAATAACGCGGTGTCACGGTGGCCATTGCTGTTACTCTCAGACAGAAGCGATATGTCATGAGGTATTTTCGACAACGTTGCTAAATGATTCCACAGATATTTCCCACACATAACCATATAGCAAGACTATACCAAGTACCAAGAAAATCAGCCAAGATCTACTGGTGTTTCAACGGATCCGGCAACACTACGATAGTGTCGACCGGAGGAGTATTAATTTTCCCCTCTCTCTCGCATTCGCTGAAGGGTCGTCAATCAACCACCCCAACGTGCACAGGGCAGCACTCGGCACCGTCCGACATCCATATAGTGGATGGCGGATAGACAGATCCGTATTAGAAAATATTTTACTGGGTATGTCAAATTAATAATTTTGAATGGAAAACAAATTAAAAAGCGTATACATTGCGGTGCTTCCATATTATGTCGGGGGGTAAACGTACTAGTGAAATTAAAAAAATAGCTGATAAATTAATTTTACGGAAAACCTCCAACTGGTCTCAACGGCGTAATTCACATCATATTATAATCTACACACACATTTATTATTTAGGTATTTACCCTTTGCTCTAATGAGGGATTATAATGTATGCATCTGTATAGCGTATATTATAGTTTATTTTCCCGTAATTCCTGCATTAAATATGGATGTTTATTTCAATAAACTTCCCCACTTTAGAAAAAGCTTAAATATCTATGCCTCTGTTTTTCCGGTCGCAGAGTATTTTCATAAAGATTAAATTTAAAAAACTTAAACTTATATAACTGTATATACGATCAGCTATCAAAGTGATGACACCTTTGACATCCTGGAGAGAAGTGTTTAGCGAATGTGTTTACACTATAGATACTCAGTTTTTTCTTTGTACATAGCAACAAAGCGAGGACTAACCGGTACTGAAGTGTCTCATAATCGTCATTAAAATCTCAGAAATCGGCACTGAAGTAGCCCATTATGGTATGATTTTTTCAATAAGTAGGCCTTGACGAGATGTCAAACGCCAGACTCGGAGCCATCGCCTGTCAAAAGTGACCAAATATTCAAAACCCGGCCAATAAAGGCTCATTTAACTTTTCGTACACATTGCGAAAGTGTTACCCCTTGGCAGCGCAATCTTTCAGTATAAATATTTTAGTAAGTTCGAATATCGATCTATTTTTCATGGATACTGCACAACAGGCAGCAGTTTGGAGTTTCTGTTGGGAAGCGCCGTGCCTCGTCGTACTTGACCTAGGTAGATCGATCGTCAAAGTCAAGCAACGCCTCGCGCAGTCGGTTCGTGGACGGGTGGTCAGTTAGGTATGATTATTTTTTGCCTAACAAAATATTTTTCTTGAAATCGGCATTAAAATGTCCCAAAATCGTCATTAAAAGCACAGAAATCGTACAATAATGTAGCCCATTATTGTACGATTTTTTCAATAAGTAGGCCTTGGCGAGATACATCAAACGTCAGACGCGGAGAAATCGCTCGTCAAAAGTGACCAAATATTCAAAACCCGGCCGATAACGGCTCATTTACCCTTTCGTACACATTGCGAAATTGTTTCCTATAGAAGCGCAATCCTTCAGTATACATATTTTAGTAAATTTGAAAATCTATAGATTTGTTGTGTAGGCTGCACAAGAAGCAGCAGTTTGGTTTTTCTGTCAGAAGGTGCCGTACATCATTATACTTATCGTAGGTAGAGCGATCGGTAAAGTCAAGCAACGCCGCGCGTAGTCGGTTCGTGGACGGGTGATCCCTTACTATTATTTTCTTGCCTAATAAAACTTTTTTTTTCGATTTCAAGAAAAATATAATATGTACCTCGGCACTGAAGTTCTTTTTATGACTCATGTGGTTTATTTGCCTCGGCCAGAGGCCTCAGCAACTAAACTCCACATGAGTCATAAAAAGTTGAACTTCAGTGCCTTGGTACATAAATAACTATTTTTCGATTTAAAAAAATATATAATATATACCTCGGCACTGAAGTTTTTTTATGACTTATGTGGTTTACTTCCCTCGGACAGAGGCCTCGGTAACTAAATTCCACATGAGTCATAAAAAGTTGAACTTCAGTGCCTTGGTACATAAATAACTATTATTATCATCTTACAAACGATGTGACTTAATTATTTTTTCCTCCCTCCTTTACTCTTCTATATAGAGTAATAATTTAAAAGCAAAATTGTTACGAGTACTTGGAAAACATTATCAAGGAAAGACGCCCTTCTGAATATTCTAGTGTGATTTAATAATAAAATAGTTATTATTTCAATTGCGTGAACTAAATTAAAAATCAAATAATATTTTATGTATTTTCACTCATAGGGGAGACCGGGGTTAGTTGATACATTTTCCAGTTAAGTTAAGTGATGCCAGGAACATAATTTTGTTGTACACTTTTTGCATCAATATTAATTGTTTACAATTATTTCTTACATCCAAATTTTGTTAATTTTTGGATTAATGCGAAATGTATCAAGATGCCCCGATCGGGGGCATCTTGATACATTTCCCCTATGAGTGAAAATACATAAAATATTATTTGATTTTTAATTTAGTTCACGCAATTGAAATAATAACTATTTTATTATTAAATCACACTAGAATATTCAGAAGGGCGTCTTTTCTTGATAATGTTTTCCAAGTACTCGTAACAATTTTGCTTTTAAATTATTACTCTATATAGAAGAGTAAAGGAGGGAGGAAAAAATAATTAAGTCACATCGTTTGTAAGATGATAATAATAGTTATTTATGTACCAAGGCACTGAAGTTCAACTTTTTATGACTCATGTGGAATTTAGTTACCGAGGCCTCTGTCCGAGGGAAGTAAACCACATAAGTCATAAAAAAACTTCAGTGCCGAGGTATATATTATATATTTTTTTAAATCGAAAAATAGTTATTTATGTACCAAGGCACTGAAGTTCAACTTTTTATGACTCATGTGGAGTTTAGTTGCTGAGGCCTCTGGCCGAGGCAAATAAACCACATGAGTCATAAAAAGAACTTCAGTGCCGAGGTACATATTATATTTTTCTTGAAATCGAAAAAAAAAGTTTTATTAGGCAAGAAAATAATAGTAAGGGATCACCCGTCCACGAACCGACTACGCGCGGCGTTGCTTGACTTTACCGATCGCTCTACCTACGATAAGTATAATGATGTACGGCACCTTCTGACAGAAAAACCAAACTGCTGCTTCTTGTGCAGCCTACACAACAAATCTATAGATTTTCAAATTTACTAAAATATGTATACTGAAGGATTGCGCTTCTATAGGAAACAATTTCGCAATGTGTACGAAAGGGTAAATGAGCCGTTATCGGCCGGGTTTTGAATATTTGGTCACTTTTGACGAGCGATTTCTCCGCGTCTGACGTTTGATGTATACATCTCGCCAAGGCCTACTTATTGAAAAAATCGTACAATAATGGGCTACATTATTGTACGATTTCTGTGCTTTTAATGACGATTTTGGGACATTTTAATGCCGATTTCAAGAAAAATATTTTGTTAGGCAAAAAATAATCATACCTAACTGACCACCCGTCCACGAACCGACTGCGCGAGGCGTTGCTTGACTTTGACGATCGATCTACCTAGGTCAAGTACGACGAGGCACGGCGCTTCCCAACAGAAACTCCAAACTGCTGCCTGTTGTGCAGTATCCATGAAAAATAGATCGATATTCGAACTTACTAAAATATTTATACTGAAAGATTGCGCTGCCAAGGGGTAACACTTTCGCAATGTGTACGAAAAGTTAAATGAGCCTTTATTGGCCGGGTTTTGAATATTTGGTCACTTTTGACAGGCGATGGCTCCGAGTCTGGCGTTTGACATCTCGTCAAGGCCTACTTATTGAAAAAATCATACCATAATGGGCTACTTCAGTGCCGATTTCTGAGATTTTAATGACGATTATGAGACACTTCAGTACCGGTTAGTCCTCGCTTTGTTGCTATGTACAAAGAAAAAACTGAGTATCTATAGTGTAAACACATTCGCTAAACACTTCTCTCCAGGATGTCAAAGGTGTCATCACTTTGATAGCTGATCGTATATACAGTTATATAAGTTTAAGTTTTTTAAATTTAATCTTTATGAAAATACTCTGCGACCGGAAAAACAGAGGCATAGATATTTAAGCTTTTTCTAAAGTGGGGAAGTTTATTGAAATAAACATCCATATTTAATGCAGGAATTACGGGAAAATAAACTATAATATACGCTATACAGATGCATACATTATAATCCCTCATTAGAGCAAAGGGTAAATACCTAAATAATAAATGTGTGTGTAGATTATAATATGATGTGAATTACGCCGTTGAGACCAGTTGGAGGTTTTCCGTAAAATTAATTTATCAGCTATTTTTTTAATTTCACTAGTACGTTTACCCCCCGACATAATATGGAAGCACCGCAATGTATACGCTTTTTAATTTGTTTTCCATTCAAAATTATTAATTTGACATATTCAGTAAAATATTTTCTAATACGGATCTGTCTATCCGCCATCCACTATATGGATGTCGGACGGTGCCGAGTGCTGCCCTGTGCACGTTGGGGTGGTTGATTGACGACCCTTCAGCGAATGCGAGAGAGAGGGGAAAATTAATACTCCTCCGGTCGACACTATCGTAGTGTTGCCGGATCCGTTGAAACACCAGTAGATCTTGGCTGATTTTCTTGGTACTTGGTATAGTCTTGCTATATGGTTATGTGTGGGAAATATCTGTGGAATCATTTAGCAACGTTGTCGAAAATACCTCATGACATATCGCTTCTGTCTGAGAGTAACAGCAATGGCCACCGTGACACCGCGTTATTTGTTTCAATTTATTTTTAATAAATGTTCGGTGTGTAGTAGCGATATTTTTGTATAATTAAATAATATCACGCGAGTTACAGGAGCTAATATTGCCTAGAAAGCACGAGAGACTATTTTGGCGACTCAACACCAACCGAGGTTATATATTCTCGCGCTGGCCTGCCTTAAGTCAGTCTTGACATTTTTATTGTATCGTAATTATCTTACAACCCTTATAAATTTTGTTAGGTTTTATCGAATAAAATCTGTTTTTAAAAACGGGTTGTTTCGGCCACAGATCCTAACTGGCGCAGTCTTGCTGGTAGGATCGTGAAAGAGTCCGCGACGGGATACTCTTCGTTTTTAAACGTTAATTCGCGATCGGACCGCTCAAAAACTGTTTATTCGTGGTTCCATTGGAGGCAGCACTTGGACGCTCACCCCCAGAACTTGGATTAGCTTTTCAAGAAAGCAGAAGACGGAATGCAATTGGGCATAATCATCTTACTGTGAGTATTTCATGTCAGACTCCTCTGTTCCTTATCCTTTGTCGGACCCAAGTGCAGAGTTAGGCTTAAGCGAACTCAGCAACTTGCAAATTTGCTCGAATTCAGAAGATTCATCAGAAGAAAATATGGCTAGACCACAATTCGATTTCAAAGTTCTTACCATTCTCCCGAATTTCGATGGAAATCCCAACGAACTTCACGACTTTATAAACGTATCTACCACATTATTAAATCATTATTTCGACTTCGCACCGGCAAATGTTAACTGTATTCAAAATAAATTGCTTCTACACGGTATTACAAGCAAACTTACAGGACGCGCAAAAGAAGTTATCTTAATTCACGGATGTCAATCCTGGGACAGTATAAAAAACACCCTTATTCAAAATTTCGGTGACCAACGTGACGAAAATTCTTTAACCAGAGATTTAGTTAATTTACGACAAGCTCCAAACGAAGCTCCAATCAATTTTTATGAACGTTGTATGGGACTGTTAAATACAATCTGCAATTATATCGATATTCATAACAACATAGAAAATATCAGGAATAACAAAAAGGACTTTTTCAGAAAACAAATACTAACAACCTTCTTAGCAGGACTTCGTGAACCTCTCGGTTCAACAATAAGAGCTATGCGACCAACTACACTCGCACTCGCTATGCAGTACATTCAAGAAGAAAATAATATTCGTTATCTTCAAAGAAATTACTCGCCCCAAGTACAAGTTCCAAGAAAACCCCAATCTCAACTTCAACCAAAAATGCATTGGCATTCTCAAAACACGTCTCAAAACCAAAATTATCAACAAGCACACTTCTCGCAAGCACCTCAAAATCATTCACAGCAATATCAAAATTATTATCAACAGGCACCCCAAAAATTTCCAACAGGACCTATACCTGTAACGCCTAAACCAAACTTGCAACCTCAAAAATTTTTCACTAACCAACAAGTTTTTGGAAAGCCACCTCAGAATGTATGGGCACCAAAAAATACCCCTTCCGGCTTACTTCCAAAACCAACTCCCATGAGCACAACTTCGAGATATACTCAAAGTCAACAGAATAAAAAACCATTTGCGACACCATCGTACAAAGCTCCACTTTACAATATTGAACAGCAAGAGCAATCTTATCACCATGCCGAAGAAAATTTTGAAAATCCTTACTACAAGGAAACCCCACAAGAAGAATTTTTGACAGAACCCCAATATGAAAACTGTATCAAACTGTATCAAGATGCCCCGATCGGGGGCATCTTGATACATGCTAAGGGTAAGTTGATACAGTTGGCAAAATGAAGGACAAAAATAAAAATTCTGGGCTAAAAATGTAAAATCTAATTCTGATACCTTTCCAATCTTTACATGCATCAAAACTCATTCAAAAAGTTACCAAGTGTTTTTTAAATTATAGGTCTCAAAAAACTGTGTTCTTTGACAAATGAATAGATTTATACTACAAAAATCAAGGCCTACTTTGACCATTTTTTTAGGCAAAATTTCGATAATTTGTTTAGCAATTTTTTTTGTTAAAACCGATTACACAATTGTATTTCTACAATTTTAAAAAAAGTTTATGAAAAACAATTTTACAGAGGTGTCTCCATTCAAAAATATTGATTTTTTTTGGAAATGGCCCATCAGAGAAAAATACCCTGTATATTTTTGTATTGGATCTTTGCACACCAACACTTTGAGCCGTTCTGTTGACCATCCAACTTTTTTAGGGGATTCCATGGCACACTTGGTTTGCCAGATATGCCTTTGAAATTCCCATTTTGCTCAACTTTGAGAACCTGCGCAATGGAACTCCCTGTATATTTTTTATTCCAATTTAGTATATGGGGGTTCGGGGGTGTTCTGATTAACGCTGTGGTGTCAGATTTTAAATAAAAAAATCGCTAAATAATTTTCGTCTTTTTTTACTAGAAAAAAAATTCGTAGTAGGCCTTGAAAATTGATATTAAGACCTGAAACTTGGCGCCAAAATAGAGTTTTTTGTGACCCACCCTTAGAAATAAACCGGCTAAATTCGGATAAAAAATAAAAATTTTACAGAGGTTTCTCCATTCCAAATGGGCCACACTGTAGATACATACGGGGCATGTTGATACGCGTATCAATGTGCCCCAGCGGTGGCGTATCAATTTGCCCCGAGTGTACATTTATGATTCCAAGGTAGGTAATTATTTTTAGGTTAGGAAAGGGAAAACAAATTTCCGTTATTAAAAAAAAAGACGACCAAAGTAATAGTTTCATTGGCTGTAAAAATGATTTACGTACCTCTATGGTAATGTGTAATAGGTGGCTACTCGAATTAAAGCCGTTAAATTTACTTCCAAGTATAAAATTCACTTATTACGGCAAAACAAGGTTATGGCGCACTTTACATCAACGAAACCACAATGGAAACTGGGCAACACCCAATTGAACAGGCTTGCCGTTCGGTGGCGCTGAGAGCTGCGCGGTAAGTTTAAAAATGGAAGTGTATCAACTTGCCCACTGTATCAACTAACCCCGGTCTCCCCTATATGCATAATTTCCTTTAATAGCAGGCTATTGAAAATGTAAATTTCCAAAAATTAGGTCAGTCTATGTATGTGCCAAGATTTTTGGAGTACCTACCACCTACCACTTACCTATACCTATTATAATAAAATGTGAATAGATCCACCGGTTCAAAAATAATGAAATGTTTTGAGTTGAAGTGCTACACACTGTATTGTTGATTTTGTTTATTTTTGGAAAATAATTGTAAATAAAATAATCTAGGAAAGAAAACATTTGATTTTTTTCTGAAAGGGTCATGTCTGCCCCCAAGAAAATTTGTCTAGTTGCGCCCTACATACAAGTCAATAGAAGCGTGTTTAAAAGTGCAGTTTACGATTCATAATCTTTTGCTCTTACTCTATACCGACACTGAAGTTTTTGTGCGTCTTTAATGTAATAATGTAAGCGACAACAAAACTACGCGATTATTTAGAGGCAAATAGTCGATCGGGCACCACATCGCGTCGTGTTGCTATCCCCTCTCCGGAGGTCGCGAGCCCTCGTAGCCGTAGATACGCTGGCCAAGTGCATCTAATATTCTACCGGCAACTACGTATTCCTAGTGAATGGCGGTAAGTAGTTTAACAGGATTGGGGAATGGACATTGAGTTGAGTAAAATAAAAAATAATACAACAATTAAGATACCCAACTAAAGCACAATAATAGTAGGGGATATAAATATAATGTACTTAATGTTATTTTGAAATTTAACTTTTGAAAGTTGACTTCTATTCCTTGATTCGATCGCGACAAAAAACAAGTATTCTTTCAAACTCTTCAAAATTTGCCCGTTGACAGTGTACCTAAATTACCGAACAGCTTCTGCTAACTTCTATTAACTTTTCCAAATATTTAAATTATTAAAATACCTAACGAGAAATCAACTAAGTTTCTAGGCAAAGGTTATAAATAAGGTGCTTAAAGGTAACTAATAAAGTCCGGATTTGAAGGCGCAAAAAATGTAAAAAAGCGCCTATAAAGGCAGGTATTTAAGGGCATCAGTCAAAATTTGGAAAAGCCAAAAATATAGGCAAAAAGGCATTATTGTTTTTTTTTTAATACAATTGAGGAGCAGACTTTCTATATGCATTTTGTCCATGTCTTGTAATTTAGGCAAATGAAGAAAATCTGTTACACGAGTAACAAGTAATTTATCAAAAAAATTATTTTCCCTAAAATGCAAGAAAAATCAAGCAAATAATATACCCACATTAGAAAAATCTAGTATTTATGACTATACAAAAAACTGAAAAATCTGATGGACAAACTGCATTTAGATTGTCATTCTGGGACAAAATACATTTCGATTGTCTATATAAAGCAGCATGATTGACTTAGAACCACTTTATTCTATGCTTGGTGGGAAACATGTAAAAAAAAGACTAGATATAAAAGTAATATTTTAGTTTTTAATACCAAATATGTTACAAATATGAAAATAAAACAATAATCGTTGACTGACGTATTAATAAAGACTGCTCACGGCTGTCATGTTTGACAGTTATCTGGCTCACCATGCGCTTCCTGGAGACAAAATACAATGCAAAATACATTGTTGACCATAGGCGCCATCTACTTTTCAGAATATGAAGCTGTAGCCGTGAGAAGTCTTATTAATACGTCAGTCAACGCAATAATGGCATTTTATATGTCACAAAGATCGCTTTCATCATTATTACAATCGCATACCAAGTCAGCTTCATCGATATCGTTATTATCTTCTATAGGATCATCTTGGTCATCTTGAATATCATTTTGCTCAGGATTGTCTGATAAAACAGGCTGTAGCCATGTTAGATCAGGATCGTTGGCCCAATTTGCCCCTGACAATTCCACTAATAGTTTAGAGAAGCTCCGGAGTTTTTTTTGTTTAATGGTATTGTAGAGTGCTACAGTAGGTAGTTTTAGAGCCACAAGCTTCTTTCCGCGTTTTAATAATGTTTGAAATTGTTTGGAGGGATTGTCATTTCTATATAACAATTCGGTTTTAAGCTTGATATCGGTGTTGTTTTTTGATCTCTTAATAATAATCCGTTTGGCCGCGCTGATCCCTTCAATTTTCTTTAATGATTTTAACGCAGTTTTTATATCGTACACAACCCAGTCCCTACCAAGTTGTCGAATTTCTCCCTTCTTGGAGTAAATGTCATAGTACTGTGTAGGAGATTTTATTGTGCTGTAAGATCGTGTAACTTTCTCAATTTGACCGAAAACACGGTCTGCTGGCAAATATGAATGTCCGCGTATTGGAAATGTAATAACCACAGATTCAACAGTTTGCGGGGCATCTCTGTACAGCCAAAGCATAAACATATGCATCACGTGTGCGTTTTTATTCTGGCCAGCACATCCATCCGCGAATAATCTTATGTGTTTGATATCAGGCCCAAATTCTGCTTTATTAAGAAAATCACGTAAACTTGTCTCTGCAGATCCCCTTTTTGCCTGATGTTCGATCCATGTGTAAAACACTGGTTTTTTAATATCCACGCCAGTAACACAAAAACAATAAAAAGAGAGCTGTTGAGCATAAAATGCATCTTGAATCGGCACTTTTGGTAAGACCTGAACTTGTTGAAGATCAAAACAGTACGTAGCTCTGTGAACCGGCTTTTAATGTTTGGCTCGTAGTTTATATACACGTAGATAAGTTTTTAATTTTTCTATTTCATTTTTGTCTTTGGAATTACTAATCGAAGTTAGGGATCTAACACAGAAGCCACATACATCTGTGGCAGGGCTCCCAAACGCAATATTAAAATGAGTATTAAAGATTCTACTAAAGTACTTGTAATTTACTTTTAAATTTTCAGCTGCACCCTCGTTATATATTTTCCATAATACAGTAATATTATTTTCGGACGACAGATAAATGCGGCGAGATTTAGCACGCCCGTAATGACTTTCATGTCCTCTCAAGCTGGCTATAAAATTTTTCACATTTTGAAGTCGAGTTACATTCTTAAAAGAGCGTTTGTCTCCTCCACGTTTATCAACAATACAACGTCCAGATTGCATTTTCTGAGCGATAGTATTTACACGTCTCTGACTGACACTAAATATTGCCAAAAATAATTTTTGACAAATGTTAACTTTTTCCAGGTTCTTCCAAATCTAAAAATAACAATGTAACCATTACCTTGCATAAAGTAACAGAAATATGGCAATAACTTGATAAGATAGATAGACAAATAGTCATATTTTGAAGCTAAATAAAATTGAGTAAAAAAATAATACTTACATGATATTTGATAGTGAAACTGTGGGATTTGCCTTCTGGTTTTCGGTTACGACTTCTAGCTGGTTTTTCAATAGACATAGAATGCCCGAGTTTATTATCCTGTACATTTTTCGTTGTTGTTTTAAAAAAATCATTTCTGATTACTCTTATATCGTCTTGGGTTATTTCATGGCAGGAAAAATCCTTACGTTTATGACTACAGACAAAGTCAATATGTTATAAAATAGGAAAATGATCTGAATGTCTTAAAAAGAGCAGAATATAAAATATAATAACATTGTACAAATATAAAACATAACCTAAAAACTATTTAAACTTACCTAACTTTGCTTTTACGTTCTTTTGAAGTGAGATTTCTTTTCCGTTTTCTGCTGCCGCGGTCCGTATCACCAACAATATATTCCCCAGTCACATTAATTACATCCATTATTCTAAATTCCACTTTTCAGAACGCACACAAAAACAACCTTGATTCGGCAATCAAATCAAAACAATGGCATTAATGACAATCAAATAGCAGTTAGTCCACGGCCAAGGACAAACTGCTGTTAGTTTGTCCACTTCTGTTGGACATACATCATATAGAAAGTCCAAGACATTTTTATAATTTAGTTTACATGGGACAAAATGCATTTAGAACGTCTTTCTTTACATGAAATTTGTAGCTCTATGTTTGTAGTTTGTCATGCCATCTTTGGTGGAAAACTTGAAGTAATGGACAAAATGCATATAGAAAGTCTACTCCTCAATTAACGATTACAACTGCAAACAAATTATTTATTGTACGCTATCACTAGATGTTTTTCTATATTACAAAGTTTTTGTCTTTGTCGCTTAAAATGTTTTTCTATGCCGAAAAACTGCGTTATACATCCAAGGAGGGGTTGGGGCGTACTTTATGGAAGATATTAATTGCCTGGGAATCTAGTGATCCTAATTCATCGGAAAACATGCCGTTTAGGTTGTTTAAGATATTGCACAAAATTTTAAAATCCTCATTTGTTTCTAGGGTATTAGGTATTTAATTTGTTTGAATTAGTTTGCCCAATTGGATCTTTAGGATAATATTTGCTTTCAATTCTTCTATTAACCAACCAAATCGGTTAAATTTTTTTTGTCTTTAAGGTTTTAAAATTATATCAATAATTATTTTATAATTGACATTAATGTAACTTAAATTTTGATTTATTTTCCCAATATTTAAAATTTTCTTAGCTTACCTAATGGCGAACGACGAATCGTCAGTAAACAGTAACATAATATTTTTAACTGGTAAAAATTTAGTAACCCTTAATCTTGAATGTGTTGAGAATTGGTAGGATTTAGGGTTAAAACCAAATGGAAATTATATTAGTTCATTGCCAACGTTTCGGTATATTTTATAACCATCATCAGGGCTCCAACTAGTAATTTCCTTTGTCAAAAAATAAATAATGATATAAATCAGGTTTTTCTGCTTTCAACCACCAGACCAACCTTTTTAATATGTTTGTATCGTCATTTTACCATAGCATTGATTGTTTATATATGTTATCTATGTTACCTGATTTATATCATTATTTATTTTTTGACAAAGGAAATTACTAGTTGGAGCCCTGATGATGGTTATAAAATATACCGAAACGTTGGCAATGAACTAATATAATTTCCATTTGGTTTTAACCCTAAATCCTACCAATTCTCAACACATAATATTTTTATTTCTTTAAAATACCTTAAATAAAATAACACCTTCAGAGCCAAGTACCCGAGCGTGTGAATATCGGTCTAGGAGGGAAAGGTAGATCCGACAGTATATCTAGATAAACTTGTACCATTGAAATACTTTTTCATGCTATTAATTAAGTCATTCACAAGTGGAAACTTGATTCCAAATTTCTTCCGCCACTCTGTTTACTCCGTGCGACAAACAAGTGCAAGTGCCTAAGTGGCTAAGGCTGCATGATAGGTACTTTCTTCACTTGAGCTCATTAATTTATAAGATAAATTTTTCGTGTAAGCCGGAATATTTAAAAACCAAACTTGTAGAGAGGAGTAGCGTTCAGAGTAGATCCACGAGATTCAACAAGTTTTATAACTTACCTACATTCACTTTAGCTGTCTTTCAGAGGTCATTTTCCTATAACGCTGTAAAATGTTATAATAAGTTGCCACCCTCCCTGAAAAACTGTCCTACCGCTGCCGCTTTTAAAAGAAAGCTTAAAGAGTGTATTCGGTCAGGGCAACTAAATGAATGTGCTACATTATGTTTATCGGTTCCGGCTATTTACATGTTTATTTACTTTGCTATTGTTTTTATACATTATTTTTGTGTAACTTCACTGATTACATTATTGTTCTGTTTACGTGACATTTGTCATTTGTCATTCTTCTCAACTAAATCTTCTACTGTTTTTCTTTTTTACTAACTCTCAAATTTAATCATGCAGGTGTTTTATACTTAGAGTTACCAATAATATGTTAAATTAGGTTAGGTTAGTTGGTAGTTTAATTAGGAATTAATTTTAAGACAGAGTGGTTAGATAGAGTAGGTAGCATTATGCTAGATCTCGCCACTCCTGTACCTATGTTTTCTATCGCATTTTCTGTTTGGGTACATCAATAATGGCATTTACTATTATTATTATTAATTAAATTGATTAATAAAATTAACTTCAGCTTTTAACATAGGTATAGATATGGTGCGGAGTCGGATAACATTAATACAATTTTGTCAACTGGTACGGCATTCTGCAAAAATATAGTTAATTGTTAAATCTTACGTATACGAGTTTACCAACCTACCAACCTTTCAAAATAATAGTAGATCTACCTACCTGTCCCTAGTTTTCCTTTCCTTGCCAAGAAGTGAAGTTTAAATACAAGATTTAAAATTTTACGACATAACAATTTACCTACCTACCGTTAAATTTACAAAATATATCTTGACATTTAATAAAAATGCAATTTTGTACATGGAGGTTTGGTGCGTCCTGATTAATGCTGTGGTGTCAGATTTTAATTAAAAAAATAGCTAAATGATGTTCGTCTTTTTTACTAGAAAAAAATTCGTAACAGGCCTTAAAAATTGAGATTAGGACTTGAAACTTTGATCCAAAATAAAGTTTTTTTGACCTATCTTTAGGCAAAAAAAACCTCAAAAATCGGATAAAAAATAAACATTTTAATTGGGCCTGTATAAATGTCATATGTTTACTCCAACCGTTTTTACACTACAAGACGTTTAAACTATCAAAAGAAAGAATTTAAGGTTGATATTTCCGTCCCAGTCCAAAATACGAAAATATTAACCTTGATTCGGAGTGGGTTTAAGTTTAAAATGATCACGAACGCTTCAGAGGCACTATTTTCATCATTTTTTCTTATACTTAATCTATCCGGAAACTTTTCGAAAAATAAAGAAGTTAAGAGGGTGGATCACCCTGTACAGCCAATCTGTCCAAAAAAGTGAGTAGTTGGAAAAAATTACTGAAAAGCCGAATTTTCGACATGTTTCTCACTATTGGTTAAAAAGGTCAAAACTCAAATTGGCGCATCCCCACCCCACTCTTCCCCGTTTCGCCTCCATTTGGAAAACATTTAGAATCTATCTTATTTTCTATTGGTTTGGAGGAAAAAGTATTAGAGTAAGAATAGCTTAGGTATAACTAAACTTCACCTCATGTTTGTCTTGTCATCTAGACAAAATATAGACGATTTATTATTATTATAAAAATTGCAGAGCATAGAATTTTAACATTTTTTTTGCTGCAGGTCGAATTTTCCGTACCTATCTGGTCCATTTTCAAAAAGAGAGAAGTAGCCAAAGTTTCCACAAAAACAGTTTTTCCACATTTTGTCCTTTCCAATAATTAAGACTACAATCATTTTTATTTCCCTTCTTTCACTATAAATTATTATTTGTAATTAGTAGTATAATAATTAAGTATACCTACTTATTTCCATTCTCCATAATTTGTTGTTCAAGCAATTCCTATTAATACCATTTAAAAAAATGCTTTTTGGCTTATGACATGTCTGAAAAATTAAAAACTCGTAGCTTCGGTAAACCAACTTATAATAGCTAACATTTCATGTCTAAGTATCAATGAAAATCTGCATTTTTCAGAGGAGAATGATTTTAAAATTACGTTACGCTTGTTTCAAAATTGATGTACTGTTTTGGTGTTGGTAAAAATTATGGTTTTGGTGGACTGTATCTCGCGTCTAAAATTCCAGAATCTGCACAACCAGAGCGACAATAAAATGAGCGAAAATTTATGATAATTTAAGAGATTGTTTATAGCGATGAACCAACGGAGGACAGGAGAGAAGGGATAAGCCACTCACCTTTTGATCCACGTAGTTTTGCGTCGGGCCCGACTCTTCTGTCTTCTTCCAAGGGGTGGCGTTAAGGGGTGGATCACTATAGGGTTTTAAACCGCCGCGGAGAGCCGGGTTAAGTTTAAGATTAAATTACTAACAATAATAATTGAACTTTGAAGGTATAAAGGGACGAGTGGAACCCATATGCGCGTGCGAGCGTGGTTCTTGTGCTACTGGCTCGAGTCCAAAAGGAAAAAAAATTCGGGCCGGTTCCCCTTTTTTACCAAGCTAAAAATGCGCATATACCTCTCTGAAATGTGACTGGACAGAAATAATATGAAACAATTTGAATTCAGAAAAAGCGCCAAATAGAATTAAATAATTTCGCTAAAGTACACAATAACTACCTATTTATTAAACGAGTTAACCCAATAAACTAAATATATTATTTAGGAGTAAACATGTACCATCAAGCGTTTCAGATCTAAGTTCAATTCTATTCTAACCAAAATTACCCACTATTAAAGTGCTTTAAGCTAAACTTAAGACCAGAGGTAATTTGTTCCGTAAACGTCCTAACACCAGCCTGAGGCTGCAGCACGCTTGAATTTCCTAATCCACTCGCCGCGAACCGGCTGTAGATCCCGTGAAGGTAGAAACGTCGGCGCACTCCGGAAAAGCGACATTGCCGCTAATACAGAGGGCAATACGTCCGTGAATTGTATTATATATAACTGGAGGTCACCAATATTTTGGCTTGATCTAAACGCGACCTCAGCGCTAACGGCCAACGTCGGAACTAAACCCATATATACGGTGATAAAGAACCTACTATTTGACCTCCACACAAAAATTCTGTGTAATGTATGATATTTTTAATTTTATATTACTTACATAATACTAACTTTATACAATAATAATAAAATAATAACTAAAACTCCAATATACAGGGACCGGCAGAAAATTGGATACAAAAATTTAATATTTTTAAACTCTGATTTCGATTAATTTAAATTTCTAGCTGCTAATCGAACAAAATTAAAGTTTAGTAGCAAATTCATGTGTTATCCGAGGATAAGTTGCGCTTGCAGTATTTTGTTTTTTGTAATACACAGGGTGGTCGAAAAAAAAATAAAAAAGGTAAAATTTCTTTTTTTTACTAGGTGGCTGTGACTTTAAATCTGACATCCACCTTTGATCCCAAGCAACTTTTGTAAGTAAGTTTTGACCTTTCTTTAAAAAATAAGGGTACTTTACTCTTGAGTTATTTTGACATTTTTGAATCTACCTCGTATCCAAAAAGAGATACTTTATTCAAATTTTGATATGTGCGTTTTGACTTTGAAATGATGCACCAACTTTTATCGAGAATAAAATTTTCTGAGAAATTAATAATAAAAAAGTTTTCCATTTGTGTCCAACTTTCTGCCAGTCACTGTATTTGTTTTTACTTTTTAAGGGTCTTACTGTATTTTAAAAACACAGTGTATTTAACATTGTTTTCGAAACTTTACTTTAAACATAGATAAAATTACATCTACACCGTGAGAGCCATTGTTGAAATTTTCGCAAAGCACATAAAATATTGTGCATAAATTTATATAAAAACTAACAACTAAATTAAAATACCGGTAGGTACCTCAACTTAGTATAGAAACTGTTTATCTGTTTTTAAATTCAAATGAAAACTTGTAGAGCCACCTTGTGTCGCAACCGACGGATAGGTAGCTAGGCAGACGGCTCTCATATAAGACCTAAATGCGGGGATGGCTTTTATGTAGCAAAATATATATTTTTAGGAAAAATCGACAATACCTTGCACCTGCTTTCAGGCCATATGGCTTTGTTAACGATGCTAATAATTTATCCTCGTGAATATCTGATGTAAGGTATAAATACATGAATAGAACTTCCGAACTCGACACAAAATTATTGTACTGTAATCAAAAATACCTTTTTGCATTGTAAACATTTTTAGTTTATATAAGTCTTGCACCGACCATTGAGCGCCATTAAGATCTTGGCAACCGCTGTAACCTTTTTGAGAATAAACCGTTTATTTTTAAAAAGACGTTTGCGTTCGACAGTTATTTAACTGGCGCAGTCGTACGGACGAGTCCGGGCGCGCTGAAATTGACCGAATATCAATTTGCGGGCACCGTCGGGCACCAACCGAGAAGACTCAGAACCATCCGAAAACCATCAGGCCATCGAGGTCACAAGTAGCCGTCGTTCGTAGACCAGCAGCACACCAGGGTGGACTAGAGGCTGAAGACAACCAGAGGTTCAACAGAAAAAAGCCTGCGATCCAGAAGGGTATGAGCAAATTTCTTTGATCCTGTCTTGTCCCGAAATCTCTCTGAAGCAAAGATTTTAATCATTAGGTTAAGAAATTCAAAAGAAATTCGAAGAAAAATTCGAAAGCAAAAAGCAAAATCCTGAATTCTCAAAATTGTTTCAATTTTTGACTTTTTCTGAATGACAGATCCTTGTCTCGACGAGTTAAGTGATTTGATCGATAGAATTAATCTCAATTTTGAAAAATCCGAAGTACAAGAACCAGAACCCCCAAAAATGACTCAACCTATTAACTACCAGTTACTTAGGCTGTACGTAGAAAACATCCCAAATTATTCAGGCGATCCCTGCACTCCCTACACGCGAACGATCCTATTAACCAATTTTTACAGAGAGCCATAATAGGTAAACTAACGGGCAGAGCTTTAACACTTATAGGCTTAAGAACCGAACTAAAAACTTGGAACTATATAAAAAATGCCTTGCGCTTAACATTCGGCGACAATCGCAACATAGAATGCTTAGTTCAAGACCTTATCGTTATGCGACCAAATAAAAACGAGACACCTCCCCAATTTGGATCAAGACTACAGGACGCTTGTAGCTTAATTATTTCAAAACTAAACTCACAAAATTTCGCTAACCCTCTCGAAAGAGAGCTAAATCAGAAAAATTACAGAGACCTTGCTTTAAAAACTTTCATCAGAGGCCTACCTTTTAGACTTCAAGACATTATTAGATTAAGAGATCCTCCAAGTTTAGAAAACGCTATTGCATTAGCAATAGAAGAAGAAAACTTTGCATATACTCAAAATCAATCTAGACAAACCCTAACACGACCAAATACAACGCAATTTTTGCCAAAACCTAACATGACACAATACTTACCGAGACCATCACAAATGACTTCGCATTTCCGTCCTCCAATACCAGCAATTTACCAATTTCCCCAAAGACAATTCCAATTTCCAAACCAATCCCAAAATTTGAGAGCTCCAACACAGTTCCTAAAACCCCAGACTCCTGCACAATTTCCAGGACTCTCGACAGCAAGATTTCCATCCAATCCTGTAAACATTACACCTAGAAATATTCCACAACAAAGATATTTCACCAATAAAGAAGTTTTTAATCCTCAAAATTTCCAAAATAAAAATACGAACGTTTTTAAACCAAAAAACCAAACTCCCGATTATAAACCAACTCCCATGTCCACAACTTCTAAAATCCCGACTATTCCTAGACAGACGTACCCACAAAGGAATCCAAACTATTTCCAACCAACAGGACCGCGAAATTTCATATCAGAGGAACTCTATCAAACCTATTGTGACAACTCTAACGGATACTACGAGCCGAACTTTAGCGAGCAAGAACAAAGACATTATGACTATAACCCCTACTTTGAACAAAACGAATATTACGAAAATTCTGAATGTTCCTATGAGAACCCAGAATACCCAGCTGCGACAATTACCGAAATTGACGAAACTAATACGCCGGAAGACCAAAATTTTTATACAACCGACCCTTCATCCGCAATAACATAATTCCTCAGAACGACTATACTATAATAGAATTAAATATTAGCGATAGAGATTATTTACCATATATTGAAACTATAAACCCACCTTTAAAAATTTTAATAGACACAGACGCAAGTAAATCCATTTTAAGTCCCAATATTGCAGAAGAATTCTTTCCCCAAACAATTTATCATGACCCCTTCTCTATAATAACATGTAACATCGAAAATAAATGTCGATTTAAGGCAGATATAAACTTAAAAGATTTATTAGGTTTCGACGACTCAATTACTTTTCGTATGTTTAATTTTCATAATTTTTTCCATGGACTTCTTGGCTTCCAAGATTTAAAACGTTTAAATTTCCATATTGACTACGAAAATAATATTTTTTATAATCCACTTATCGCACTTCCCATTCAATACCGCGAAAAACCAAACCAGCAAAACCTGCTTAATGTCGAAATTGCTCCTCACGAAATAAGAAGAGTAAAATTTCTTTTCACCGTTTATTCAGGCGACATAATTCTCGGACCTCAACAAATTAAAGATTGTTTCATTCCAGAAACACTTTCCGTAGTGAACAACGGATACGCCTACGCTGAAATACGAAACTTCTCTGATAACGCGCAGTTACTTACGTTTGAAAACCCGATTAAGGCTACCTCACTTCCTGACTGTAATAAAGAACACTTTGAGATCTATAACATCGAAGATACCGTCCCAGAAAATTTCACAACTGAAAAATTTGACATCAAACCCTTGTTGCGTACCGAACACTTAAATTAGGAAGAAAAATCGGAACTAATTCAACTATGCCAGCAATTTTCGGATATTTTTCATTGCGATAATAACAAATTAACTTTCGCAAATAAAATTAAGCATGAAATAAAAACTAAAGATGAAATCCCGATTTATACTAAGTCATATCGCTATCCGTTCGTTCATAAAAATGAAGTACAACGACAAATCAATAAGATGCTCGATGATAACATCAGTAGGCCATCCAGTAGCCCTTGGTCATCTCCTATCTGGATAGTACCCAAAAAAACCAGACGCTTCAGGAAAAGTTAAATGGCGAATCGTAGTTGATTACAGAAAAATAAATGAGAAAACAATCGACGATCGGTACCCTATTCCGAATATTTCAGACATCCTAGATAAACTCGGTAGATGTCAATATTTCTCGACCTTAGACCTCGCATCTGGCTTCCACCAGATTGAAATGCATCCAAATAGTATTGAAAAAACAGCTTTTAACGTAGAAAATGGTCATTTTGAGTACACTAGAATGCCATTCGGACTCAAAAATGCACCAGCGACCTTCTAACGTGTTGTAGACAATATTCTAAAAGACCTCCAAAACAAAATTTGCCTCGTCTATATGGATGACATTATCATCTTTTCCAGTAGTCTCGAAGAACATATCGAAAATCTTAAATTAGTTTTTCAGAAATTAAGAGAGTCAAAATTCAAAGTTCAATTAGACAAATCTGATTTCCTTAGAAAGGAAGTAGAATTCCTAGGTCACGTTATAACCCCAAACGGAATCAAACCTAATCCCCGTAAAATCGAAGCGATCCTAAAATTCCCTATCCCCACAACAACTAAAGAAATCAAGTCGTTTTTAGGATTACTCGGATACTACAGAAAATTTATAAAAGGTTTCGCAAAGCTTACTAAACCTTTTACTAAATGCTTAAAAAAAGGAGAAAAAATAATACATGATGAAAATTTTATAAAAACTTTTGAATACTGCAAAAATATTCTCACAAATGATCCCGTACTTCAATATCCAGACTTCACAAAAACTTTTAACCTTACTACCGACGCCTCTAATTTTGCAATTGGAGCAATACTGTCTTAAGGACCAAGCCCAAGATAGACCCATTGCATACGCCTCTCGAACACTAAATCCTTCGGAATGTAACTATTCTACAATAGAAAAAGAACTTTTAGCTATTGTCTGGGCAACCAAGTACTTTCGACCATATCTATTCGGAACAAAATTCAAAATTCTTACAGACCATAAACCATTACAGTGGTTATTTTCGTTGAAAGACCCAAATTAAAGACTTGTTAGATGGCGCCTTAAACTAGAGGAATATGACTATGAGATCATTTACAAAAAAGGCAAAGCAAACACTAACGCCGACGCCCTCTCCCGAATCGAAATAAACGCTGTCAAAACGGACTCCGTTTTAGCCAATCCAGGTAATATACACTCACCGGCACGAAAAACGGAGCACTTATAATTTTTATTTAAAAAATGTAAAATTTTAATACTTTGCAATGGTTTATTATTATAATAAGTAAAAAGCAAACAACAACATGTTTTAAGTAATATCTAACAACAATTAAACGTTTATTTGAAAAGCAAGACTAGACTGTTTTGAATAAAAATTTCCAAAAATTAAAAAGTACACAAGTCTTAGTTGGCCATGACTTTTCTTTTGTTTTTATTGTTTTGACAAGTCTGAGTTTAAAGAAGTGAAACAGTTCAAAGCTGTACTGCGTTTATTTAAGGTAAAAATATGGCTGTTAATCCTGAAACAGCGGCTGCTATTGTTGCGTTGCTTCAAGACGGAAGAACTGAGCGATATGTTGCCCAACAATATGCCGTATCCAATAGCACTGTGCACCGTATTTATACACGTTTTTTGGAAACTAGAGCTTACACCAGACGACCTAGAACTGGTCCCCAACGAAAAACTAACGCTCATGATGATCGCTTCATCCTCTTGCAAAGTCTACGAGATCGTCGTGCTACAGCTGTAGAAATCAGAAATAGACTTCATCATGTTCGGAATACCAATGTAAGCGAACGTACAGTTAGACGAAGACTTGGAGAAGCCAATCTTACCAGTCGTAGACCTGCAACAGGTCCAGAGCTTCTTAGGCGTCATCGTGTTGCGCGACTTCGGTTTGCCAGAAATCATGAGCACTGGGGTGAAAATGATTGGGGGCGAATTTTATTTACTGACGAGTCCAGGTTTAGCCTGCGATCTCCAGATGGTCGCGAGAGAGTATGGCGAAGACCACAAGAGCGTTTTGCAGAATGTACCTTCAGTCCTAGAGTAGGATACCAAGGAGGTTCAGTAATGGTGTGGGCTGGAATTTCTCTGGAGGCACACACTGAGTTGTACATCGTTCCAAGAGGCTCCTTAACTGCTGCCAGGTACATTGATGAAATTCTCCAAGATTTTGTTGTCCCGTATGTTGATTTTATTGGAAATAACTTTCTTCTGATGCATGATAATGCCAGACCTCATACCGCAAGAATCACTCAACAGTATTTAAATGATGTAAACATTCCTGTTTTGGAATGGCCAGCGTTAAGTCCAGATGCGAACCCGATTGAACATGTTTGGGACATGCTTGGGCGAAGAATGCGAAGTCGTGTTCCTGCTCCTTTAACCATAAATCAGTTGAAACAAGCTCTTTTAGAGGAATGGGACCTTATTTCTCAAGAGGACATTCGCCATTTGATTTTAGGCATGCCACGGGGAATGCATGCAATCATTCGAGCTCGCGGGGGTAATACCCGTTATTAAAAATGCTCCTCATTAGTTTTTGCTCAAAAATCGTTTAAGTTTTGATTCATTTAAGGCCATTTTGCCACAACATCAATGTGGGTTTATCGTTCTAATTTTTTAAATTGTAACAAAAGTTTTTATTTAAAAAAAGGCGCCCAATTGTTATTAGAAATTACTTAAAACATGTTGTTGTTTGCGTTTAACTTATTATAATAATAAACCATCGCAAAGTATTAAAATTTCACATTTTTTAAATAAAAATTGTAAGTGCTCCGTTTTTCGTGCCGGTGAGTGTAGATAACGACATAAATGACTTCTTGCAAAATCTACCTCCTGAAGGTATACCTGAAATTCCTTTAGAAACACTTCAAGAAATCCTAGAACCCCAACCTAGACCGAGACCAAGAATTAATATTATCTCTGATATCCAAGTTATGCCCCCTTATGAGCAAAGAAACCCTAGACCTCCTGAATTACCATTCAATTTTGATGAACCTTTCGCACAATCCCTCCAACAACTTTTCGAACAACCTTTTGTTCAACCTTCCGAACAACCTTCTGTTCAACCACATGATCCACCTTTTGTTCAACCTTTCGAACAACCCTTCGTTCAACTTCCTGAACAACCTCCCCCTCAAATCCATGAAAGACCTCAAACTAAGAAAACCTTTCCAGATGATGACGACACAAATGAAACAATTCATAGTTCTAAAGAAAACCCCGTCTTAACAATTCTGGCTCCGAAAAATGCGTAAATAATTTTAATCACCAAATTATAATTTCCACTAATAATAAAATGAACCATAAAAATGTTTTAAGGTTAAAACCATTCAAAGAAAAATATCGAATTAGAGTATCATTACTTCTTTAAAATTTAGAAAACGAAATTATATCCTTTATTAAAGAATATGTGGAAAATAAGAAAACGTATTGTTTATATTTTGTGAACCCCGAAATTATTAATACATTTTGTAATACTATCCAAAACACTTTCAAAAACTCTTCTTTCAAATTAATACGCAGTAACATACTACTAGAAGACATTGAAGAATACGACGATCAACAACAAAAAATTAAATATCATCACGAAACCAAAACATGCCACCGTGGTATAAACGAGACCGAATTAGCTCTTAAAAATAAATTTTTCTGACCCAAAATGAAAACAGACGTCGAAAAATATATAAACAACTGTGAGACTTGTCAAATCTCAAAATACGACCGAAATCCTCCTAAAATTAAATTCCAACTTACACCAACTCCATCTAAACCTTTCGAAATCATACACATAGATACTTTCCAAATCGAAAACCAAAAATTCTTAACAATAATAGACCTATTTTCAAGATACGCACAAGCATATAAAATTATCGGTGCAAGTGGAATCAACACAATAGATTGTTTGTTAATGTACGCGACACATCACGGCCTTTCCCGTAAAATAATATCAGATGGCGGAACATAATTTATTAATAGCATAGTAAAAGATTTTATCAAATTACATGGAATTAATCTACACCTTACCACCCCATATAATCCAAATAGTAACAGCCCCGTAGAACGTTTACACTCAACACTTTCGGAACATATTAGATGCCTACGAGTTAAAGACAAAACAAGCCGTATTGACCAGTTGATGCTATACGCAATTTTAGCATATAACAATTCTATTCACTCAGTCACCAAAAATACACCCTTCAGAATAATTAATGGACATATCGATACATTATACCCGTTCGATATTACCGAAGAAATACTAATAAATGACTACGTCGAAAATCATAAAAACAAGACACGAACTCTTTATAAACAAATACATAATAAAAACGAAAACCCAAAAGAAAAAGTAATAAATAAGCGCAATGAAACCCGTGAAGAACCGACAGAATACCCCGAAGATTCTGATATCTACATAAAACAAAATCTCAGATCAAAAACAAAACCTACATACAAAAAGAAAAGTTAATATCAGAAAAAGGAATAAAAGCGCAACTAAAATCGAAAACTGTCCATAAAAATATAATACGCAAACCACGGAAATTAACAACAAAACTTCTCTTGCAGGAACACAATGACGAAGACGACGCTGTTTCTGACCATAACTATTATAGTCAGCCTGGGACTAGTAAAAACAATTGAACTAGAAATACATTCTTTAGAGAATTCACCAGGAATCCTCCCGTTTAGATTAGGAACTACTAACCTTATATCAATGATATATACAACCATCTTTGCTTATAGCAAGAAAACATACCTTTTTGCATTACGTAAAATTAGATAAACTAGAAACGCAAATTAACAATCTTAAGGCTTCTTTTAATGACCTAAGAGAAGAACAAAACGCGGACTATTCAATTTTGTAGGTACAATCAATAAATGGTTTAGCGGCACACTCGACGCCACTGACGGCGAACGCTATGACAAAGCAATTACAATATTAGAGAAAAATCAACAGAAAATAGTAACTAAAGTCAATAGGCAAATTTCATTGTTTAAAAAACTCAGCGATAACTATGATAAAACCATTAATTCTATTGTTCAAAATCAACAAAAGAATATGGATTATTTATTTCGATAGATACGGCGAATTACTAAATCGAGAAACAGATATTTTCTACAGATACACTATATATTTGTCCATTCTTAACCAAATCCTCGTAAATTGCAATTTAATTATAACTTTCTTAGACAATATTGAGAACGCAGTGACTTTTGCTCGATTACATACCGCACATCCAGATATTTTGACAATTAATGACTTGGAAGATATTTTTAAACAACTTTCAAAATTTTATTCACGAAAAGAATTATTAAAAAAAAATACATTTGATTGGTACTCTATAATAAAGACTAATTGTTATTTTGTCAATAATCAATTGATCTTTGCTTTGGAACTCCCTATTATCGATCCTATTACATACCAATATTTTCACCTAATACCTATTCCTACAAAAAACAATACAATTACCCTTCCGCCCAAACCCTTCTTGGCTCTAAGTGAAGAAAACTATCAATACATGGATACACCCTGTGAAAGCATGAATGGAACCTTCGTGTGCCTCCACGAGTCCCTTACCACCCGTCCAGAAACGGATTGCCTCTCGACCCTCATCAATGGAAAAGAAAACTTCTGTCAACCAACAGACATCAAGCCACCGCACGAAACAATTGAAAAAATTGACGAAAAGTATCTAATAGTAATTGCTACTCACCAAGTAAAATTACAAATTAATTGCAACCACCAGGACTTCAAAGCCATCCAAGGGATACAGTTAATAAAAATTCCAAGAAACTGTACAATAATAATTAATAACAAAATTTATGGAAATCAAGAACCTACAACGAAATCACACCCACTCATCCTTCCAGACATTACGAAACCTGCCGAAAATCACGACAAGAAGCATCTTCCAAAATTAGTACTAAATGACGTTCCACTCAAAAATCTCCGCCAACTTAAAGAAAATGTCGACGCAATAAACCCGCTCTTCATAAAAGATATCAATACAAGCACGAATTCTAAATGGATTCAATGGATCCTTCTAACCATCATCATATTGGTTATTTCATCATACTTCGGCCGTCAACTCTACGAAAAATTTATTTTACCACGAATAAAGAACATACAAACTTCGCCTACTTCAGTTATCTACGACCCTTCAGTAGCCGTCTAAGGGATGGAGGAGTTACATGAACAGAACTTCCGAACTCGACACAAAATTACCTTTTTGTATTGTAAACATTTTTAGTTTATATAAGTCTTGCACCGACCATTGAGCGCAACCGCTGTAACCTTTTTGAGAATAAACCGTTTATTTTTAAAAAGACGTTTGCGTTCGACAGTTATTTAACTACTTTTCGTAAGAGTGATATTTTATTAGTTCTGAGCTGGCTTGCGAAACAAAAAAAGAGAGAAATGTTCGGTTTGTGGAAAAAACCTCCTATATGTCTAATTACAAAAAATATAAGCTGTGGGCGCGCGTGAGCGTGTATGAGGGTGCGTAGGTTTTCAGGCCCTTGAGAGGAAAAAGTGTAAAAAGATGATAAAACGATGGAGGTAGGTATATCGTGGACCTAAACACTGATAGTAGGTAATAGGTACTTACTTGCTTGAAAATTGATTTTTTATTACTAGCCCAACAGCTACCTACGTTTTTAAGTATCTTCCAGCTGTTATGAAATTATATCATGACAGACCATGGCCTTTATGGCATCGTATTAATTCTGACGATCACGTGATATCTCCTTAGGGTGTAATTGGTTAAAGGGGCGGCACAACCTGTTAGATCATAAATGTTTCATTTTACTTTGTGTCAATTTTCAATTGTAATTACTTATGTCCTAAATAGACCAATCAGTGTCGATATTACCGCAAAAATTTAAAAATTTGGAATATGTTCACGGCACTCGGGTCACATAATATCGATAAAAATTATTCTAACTAGATGAGAAATGTGCGGGAGGGAGGTCAGAATGCTATAGAGGCGTAGGTACATTATAATCCCCCGCTATAGCAAAGGGAAAATATATAATATAGTAAAGGATGTTTTAGTGGCATGTCAGGTAAAGGATATCAATTGAAAAAAATGCACTCCAGCCGGGACTCGAACCCGGGACTCCTACTATGGCAGTGCATTTTTTTCAATTGATATCCTTTACCTGACATGCCACTAAAACATACTTTATTATTTATAATTACAGGTACTAAAAATCTTTCTATATAATATAGGTTTATTATTATTCCACTTACGTGAGAAATATACGTCAGAAAGAATCAAAAGAAACTATATGTAAGAATACGTGTGAGGGAGATGGATAGAATAAATTTGTGTATTATTAACGAAGTGTGGTATAGGGTGTATTTGGATTCTGCACATAAAAAGAGGAAAATACTCAATAAATAACCATTTAATGCATGAATTACGCGAAAATATACCATAATAAAGGAGTAAATACATGATAAATTTGTGTGCATTCTCATAGATTCTAATATGACATGAATTACTCTGTCGAGAACAGTTGGAGGTTTTCCGTAAAATTACTTTATCAGCTATTTTTAATTTCACTAGTACGTGTCGATACTCGTATATCTCCCGACATAATATCGAAGCACTGCAATGTATCCGGTTTTTTCCATTCAAAATTATTATTTTGACACTCCCAGTAAAATATTTTCTAATACGGTCCTGTCTATCCGCCCTCCAGTATGGATGTTGGACGGTGCAGAGTGCTACCCTGTGCACGTTGACTCTCTGACTACCTCTCTGTATATCGAGTTTTTCCGTATGTTGTTACATTGTCTGCATTAGAAGTGTCCAGTTTAAAGTAAGTAAAATGAATTTTTCTTTGCTCGCTGGACGCGTCTTCGTATTTTGTGGGTGTTGGCTGTGAGGTCACAAACTAATTACGCGGAGAAGCGGACAGATTTTTGGTATTATTACGCGTGGTGAACGGGGAGAATTAATTGTGCGAATACCTATTTTTTAATAGTTCTGTAGGTACAATGAGGGAAATAATCAATAAATAGTTATTTATGTACCAAGACACTGAAGTTCAACTTTTTATGACTCATGTGGAATTTAGTTGCCAGAGGCCTCGGCAACTAAATTCCACATGAGTCATAAAAAAACTTCAGTGCCGAGGTACATATTGTATATATTTTTTTAAATCGGAATACAAAAATGTTTTATTAGGCAAGAAAATAATAATAAGGGATCACCCGTCCATGAACCGACTACGCACGGACTTCGACGATCGTTCTACCTAGGTCAAGTAAGACAAGACACGGCACATTCGTACAGAAAAACCAAACTGCTGCTTCTTGTGCAGCCTCCACAACAAATCTATTGATATTCAAACCTACTGAAATATGTATAATGAAGGAGTGCGCTTCTATAGGAAACTTTCGCAATGTGTACGAAAAGTTAAATGCGCCGTTATTGGCTGGGTTTTGAATATTTGGTCACTTTTGACGGGCGATGGCTCCGCGTCTGACGTTTGATGTTTACATCTCGCCAAGGCCTACTTATTGAAAAAATCGTATAATAATAGGCTACTTCAATGCCGATTTCTGAGCTTTTAATGACGGTTTTGAGTCATTTCACTGCCGATTTCAAGAAATAAACATTTAATGCATGAATTACGTGAAAATAGACCATAGTATATGCTATATAGGGACGCGGGTGGTATTTTTTATTATTGCGAAGGGATAAATATATAATAAATAGAGTCATCAGGTGTAAACCTATACCTGGGCGTGCATTGTATTTTTTATTATTGCAAAGGGGTAAATGCGTAATAAATAGAGTGATTAGATGAAAAAAACTGTGGAAAAGTGTAAGTAGCTATTTTTTTAATAGTTCTTCACGTACAGAGGGTAAGTAGTAATTACGCTGCAATTATATGGTTTGCTAGGTGAGGGTTGCGAAGGGAGGTCATACACACGGTGCGCGTGCGCGGTTGGCAGGGGCAAAATGGGCGTGGCCTACCAGGGGCATAGGAGTGAGGGTAATGTACGATCAATGAGTGGGGGGGACCAAAAAGTGGTGGGGGACTATCCAGAAACACGTATATATAACCACTCGTCTGAAAGTGGTTACGAAACATTTTTTATAACCTTAAAGTTGCTTGGAAGGTAGGGTTTCCAGCTTTGTTAATTTCTCTTACCAAAAATTTTTTTTATTGCTGAGGATGAACCCCTGTCGGTTCGAAACATGTACAGTTTTAATTAAAAAAACTACTTGTGGAGTTTTGACTGAGAGAATTTTGCTTTGTTAAATCTTACGACAATGGCTTTTGATTGTGTTTCGTATGAGATTTTTTGAGTAAATTAACATTTTGTATTGTACTGAGACAGTATTAGATGAATTAACTCATCGTACTTACGTGATAACCGCACTTTCTTGCATAAACTTGTATAAAAATAGAATGCTATCTGCTCCGCTGTATTCCATTGGTACTTACACCATAATTTTTGAGATTCAATTTTTTGCCACTTTTGTCTAATTTAGTTAAGAAAAATTTACTTTTTTAACCAGCTCAAAATATTTGCTCTACGTAAGTAAGGTTCAAAATAGAATAACACTTTCCCTGTTAAAAATAAGATACCTTTCGGCAATAAAATTACACAGTATACTTTTAGTTTACAGTAAGCAGGGGGCAAAACTAATTTTGTTTGTATTAATTGGCACTAAATGCTACCAATTTGTTGAAAATGGAACAGAACGTTATTTTGTTTGTAAAATCAAACTCTTTTGTAATCACAGAAGCACTGAAGCATGTTTTTAACCAAATCTAGATCCTTCAAAGTGGTGATTTGTTATAAAAAGACTCCACTGGACGAAAATATGTTATCGAATTGTAGAGAAAATCGAACACATTTTTTTCTTATATACCTCAATCATTATGCGTTGCACAATAATTTATTAAAAGTTATCATGATAGTATATTTTGGTTTAAAACCTATACAGAGTGAGTCAGTTTTTGGTGGCGGGACTTTAACATTTAATTAGGAATGGTGTTTTAAAATGAAAATTGTATATCAATATAGGTTCATAAACGCTTAATTTTAAAAATACAGGGCATAAAAATTTCAAAAAATATATAGATTGTATCTTCCAAACAAATAGATATATTGAAATGAATTCTGGTATGAAATATGTTGAGGTAGAGAGCAATATAATGTGTTAATTTTGTTATTTTGCAACCAGTGGCGGAAGTACGGAGTTCGCACAAAAAAAGATGATAGAACCTTAAACGCACAATTTAATATCGAACAAGAACTGCTGTTTCATGTATAATTTCAATTTTTCGATTAGTTGCGTTAAGGAAAATTTAGAAATCAGCTCAAATCATTAAAAAAAAAAGAAATGTCAGGTAAACAAAAGAATATGTAATCGATCAAATCTAGTTATGTTAAACAGACCTTCACAACGCTCTACCTCCAATTTGAATGCAAAACGAATAAAAAAAAACCTGTGATTTAAGCACCTACATTTTAACACCCTGTATGTTGAAATTAAAGCATATGTGTATATTAAACGCACGTAATATTAAAAGTAGGTAATATTAATAAAAAAATGTATTAAAGGTGACCCACAATTTAATAAGTTTTTGGTTTAGCTAAGTTGGGAAAATGGTCAAAATGCATAAACACTATTTCTTCGCCAACGTTTTAATTAATATATAATCTTCATCAGAGTTCTAAAATAAAATACCATCTGATACAACCGAATTGATAACCTCCTCCTTTTTTGAAGTCGGTTAATAAACTAAATAAGTCTAGATTTTCGTTAAAATAATTCAATGCCAAATTGCTACAAGTTTTTGTACATCAAAAAGCTTGTCGCGCGAAATGTTCATAAAAGTAGGTACCAATCAATTTTATTGGACAGCGATTGGTTGATAAGCAAATACCTACTTGCCAAAGTATATATTTTCTTTACAATTCCCGCGACAAGCTTTTTGATTTACAAAACTTGTCGCAATTTGGCATTGAATTATTTTAACGAAAACCTGGACTTATTTTATTTTATTCGTTTTAGTACATGGCTTAAAAAGCTTGTTTTTAAAAAGGTTTTTATCTTTTTTTTTATTTTATTCGTTTTAGTAAATGGCCTAAATAAAAGCTTGTTTTTAAAAAGGTTTTTTATTTTGTGCTTTTTAGTGCCTATTTGATTCCCATATTGGGAGGGTAGTAAAGAAATTTAGTCCGCCATGTTGCGGGGCAACCGCTATATTGGATTTAGTATGACGTCCCTTTCCTTATTGTTTTGTACTTGTCAAACCAATTCATTTAATACCCATGTCAAGTAGGTTGTGCAGAAATAGGTAATCCGCTAGGTCATATTGAATTTAGTGTGATGTCGCTAACTTTATAGTTTTCTACTCTTCAAGCTCTTTTAGTTGACACCCATATTAAGGGGGCTGAGAAGAAAATGTAATCCGCAATCTTGGAGCAGTGGCCATATTGAATTTAATGTGATGTCGTTTTCATCGTTTTCTACTCTTCAAGATCTTTCATTTGATACCCATTTTAAGAGGGTTGAAAATAAAATGTAATCCGAGATCTTGGAGCGGCGGCCATATTGAATTTAGTGTGATGTCACTAACTTTATCGTTTTCTACTCTTCAAGCCCTTTCATTTATTTTATACCCATATTAAGGGTGTTGAAAAGAAAATGTAATCCGAGATCTTGGAGCGGCGGCCATATTGAATTTAGTGTGATGTCACTAACTTTATCGTTTTCTACTCTTCAAGCCCTTTCATTTATTTTATACCCATATCAAGATGGTTAAAAAGAAAATGTAATCCATCATCTTGGAGCGGCGGCCATATTGAATTTAGTGTGATGTTACTAACTTTATATTTTTCTACTGTTCAATCCCTTTCATTTGATACCTATATTGAGGGGGTTGAAAAAAAATGTATTCCGCATCTTGGAGCGGCGGCCATATTGAATTAAGTGTGATGTCACTATATCGTTTTCTACTCTTCAAGCTCTTTTATTTGACACCCATATTAAGGGAGTTGAAAAGAAAATGTAATCCGCTATCTTCGAGCGGCGGCCATATTGAGTTTAGTGTGATGTCACTAACTTTATCGTTTTCTACTCTTCAAGCCCTTTTATTTGATACCCATATTAAGGGGGTTGAGAAAAAATACATCATCCGTTATCTTGTGGTGACGGCCATTTTAAAAGAATTGCAATATGGAGAATTGCATATTGTATTGTCACCAGAACTAAGGGTGTATGCAAAATTTCAGCTCAATCGGATGTCAAGAAGTGGTTCTAATTCACCTTGCAAGATTCAACTCACACATACATACATACATACATACATACATACATACATACATACATACATACATACATACATACATACATACATACATACATACATACATACATACATACATACATACATACGTACATACATACATACATACATACATACACCCATACATACATACATACATACTAACAGGGCAACTTAAATATAAGCTTGTAATGAATATAAACTAAAATACTAATGTAATAAAAAACGGTTTTCTGGCACGTTGTACACTTTTATATATAAAATGAAGACTTACCAGAAATAAGATCAAATAAGTTTAAATAATAGTGTAAGTAGATATTTAGTACAAAATTAATATGCATATTCAAAGTCAGTGTCAAAAATATGTAGATAAAGGTATAATGATAATGAATAACGTGATGTTAAATGAGAAATGGGCATTTAATTGTTGAGAAGGTTGAAATAAGCTTCTTTCACATTTTCTATATCTACCCTTTGACTGGCACTATTATTTCGTTTTATTGTAATCATTTCTTGTAGTAGTCTTTTATTTAAATTGGTCTGAGTACCTATAGCTTTAGTTTCGTGAAAATCAAATTTATGGTTAAATTCACGACATTGTACAACAAGGGCAGTAGGAATAATAATGTTGAGTTTCTTGCAGTCTCTTTTATGTTCTGCTACTCTGGTTTTTTAATATCTTTTTGTCTGGCCTATGTAGCATTTAGGGCAGTCTTTGCGAGGTATTTTCAGAACGTAAGCAGTGGTCTGTTTTTTTTTTTTCAGAAAGTCGTGAAACATGGTATTTTAATAAAACGTTTGTTGAAAATATCACTAATCTTATTATTATTAGAAGTTTGATCTATAAAATGTATTTTGTTAATTAGAGATATAGGGAAATTATTTTTTATTAAATAGTATTTAATTAATGTTAATTTTTTTCAAGAAATTCTCAAGAAGAAATTTTTAAAGCTACAGTTTTTAGATTAAGGATAATATTAACCTTTAGCTTAAAAGAGTCTTTGGAATGAAAATTATTAAATCTTTCTGAAAAAGTTGACTTATGTTACATCTACAATAATTTTGTTAGAAAGACCTGTTTGTGATCTAATTAACAAAAATTCGAGAACTAATTTGTGACATAATTTTACTTTCGAGAAATCAGATATGCCATGGAAATTATAAAAAAACTAATTTTTTTACTACTAACCTGAGAAATCACCATTATTTACCTCATTCCTCTAATGAGAAGTAATATTTCTCACCCTAAGCAAATAATGATAATAAAAAATACCTAGGTAAATAATGAAAAATTTTCTATATGACATTTAAAGATTAGTGTCATTTTATCAGCTTGACAACTGAACTCCCAGGCTACTTGATATTTCGAAGTATTTGAAAAAGCGAGAAATGACTAAAATAAACTAAAATATGGCAATATTTCAATGTTAGTAGTAAAAAAAAATTCTATATACACTTCGGTTGAGAAGGCCATTATTTACCTCGCATATTATATCTTTCGGCGCTACGCGCCTCAGGATATAAAAGAGCTCGGTATATAATGGCTCACTTCTCAACCTAAGTGTATAATATACTATTCCACATTAGGAAAGTGCCCTATTTGTAGGTTTTACGACAAAATGTTATTAACGAAACTAGTTCACAATAAAAAAACTGAGTAGGTTTGCGAAATTTCGAAAGTTTTTTTTAGAAAAGTGCACTTTGTGTAGTTTTCACATCAAAATGCTATTAAGAAAATTTGTTCATAATGAAAAACTGGATAGGTGTGAAAATTTTTAAAAGCGTAGGTCTACTTTTATTTTTCTGCTAACAAATAATCAAAACGAACAAAAATCAAAGTACCTATACTTTTGAATTTTTTCACATCTATACAGTTTTATGAACAAGTTTTCTTAAGATAATTAATTTATCGAAATTCTCCCACAGAAACTAATCGGTTATTGATTTTGAATTGATTTTGAACAAAATTATATAATACAAAACACATTGCCTTTTATTATTACTTTATTACTTACCGAAATATAGCTATCTCCACCTGACAGTAACCCTTTTTCACTTTTAATATTAATATAACATTAATATTTTAAAATTCATCATTACAGAAAGTGTAGCATTCTTTTGCGCCCAATAGAAATGACGTGTGGATTTCCCAATAGACACAAACAGAAAAATCAATTTCAGTTAATTCTCATTTGTTTACTTTTAGAAAGAATTCAAAGAACTATAAATAAAAGATTTAAAATGTTACTAAAATATTTTATTTTGGAATTTTTATTTAATACCTATACATATACACTGTGTCCCGGATAAGAATGAACAGCATGGGGATATTGCACACGGTGAGAGATAGAGCAACGGTTAAATGGGGAAAAAGTTGCGCAATTTCGAGGTCAATAAAATGGCACAAAAAGATTTCTAATATCTTTTTTCGTTTTTGAGTTATTTTGAAAAAAGTAAAATTTTGCGTTTTCGATTTTATTTTTTTCTGAAGTTGTTATCACAGATAGAAAAAAAAGAAAAACACTTTCTTATGGCACTTTTTAACGGGCTTTAAGATGGCGTTTTTAGATTTGTTCTACAACGTTTCGTTTTTGAGAAACCATCTTCAACTTTATTTTTTTAAATACGGACCTGGATTTTTTTTGCAGATTTTGAAAGCCCTTGTCATTGCAAATACCATGATGTATGACACGAAATATTTTTAAAATGTTTTGAGACAATTATTCTGAAAATTCCCTTTTTTCCATTCATTTTTTTCTAATGCGGCCCTGTATTTAATAATAAGAACTCTAAATATTAATCAGTATTGTCAACAATTTAACTTACAACTTATCTTTCAATTATTGGAGAACTAAAAAAAGGACGGCAAAGACTAATAATAGTCACATACGATAATAAAAAATCTCTAGAAGGCTTTAAAACAACGAAACCAACCCCTTGTCATTAAAAAGTGCCATAAGAAAGCGTTTTTCTTTTTTTTCTATCTGTGATAACAACTTCAGAAAAAAATAAAATCGAAAACGCAAAATTTTACTTTTTTCAAAATAACTCACAAACGAAAAAAGATATTAGAAATCTGGTTGTGCCATTTTATTGACCTCAAAATTGCGCAACTTTTTCCCTATTTAACCGTTGCTCTATCTCTCACCGTTTGCAATATCCCCATGCTGTTCATTCTTATCCGGGACACAGTGTATATATATTTAAAATAATATGTGCATTTCCTAAAATAAGGTATTTACAAAGAAATACGATCTCATAAAATTCCAGAATATTAAACGTTTTTCTTCTTTGTGTAAGTCAAAGCCCACTCTTAATGAACCCGAGCTTAATAAAACAACGAAAGAAAAAGTAGTAAACAACAATAACAAAAATGTTGTTTCGGCTACTTTTAAAGTTAATAAGCATAAGCAAATAAACTAAAATACTATAATAAATCAATAAGTTAATTAGGAAGATATTATTACGTATTTCGACGCCTAAATGCTCATGAATAGACGGTTTACTAGAGAGCAATATTTAACCATATACATTCAAAATCGTGACAATAATAATTATTGAATCACTTATTACTCTCAGTTAATGTACCGCCATTCAATCGTTCCATGAACCTTCTTGATTTTTTCTCACGAGGTGATCTTTGGATAAAAATGAAAATATTTTGTCGATATTTGATTTCCATTGCATTAATCTCCGGTTTTATTCAATCCGTCAAAATCCTAAAGATTTAACAATATATGCATATAACAAAAATATCTGCCAAACATTTGAAAAAAATAATTACCTGCTATAATCGAATCAGTTTGACTACTGAGACCACCCTTGCTTTGTACTATATATTTCTAGCTTCTTGTTTCCTAATATACCTATCTGCAAGACGATATTGACAACACGCCTTTTAACAATGGTCAAATTCATCCACAGATTAGTTATCTAATTTAAGTTGCCTTTAGCAACCTTCCGCATGTAGTTAGAGACCTGAAAAAAATAATTAAACAATAATTAATACAAATAATTTACATATACAATATACCATCATGTAGGTATTCTTATCAATGAAGATGTTTTTTCCCTTGAAGTTTTCTTAAAAGTGGTGTTTGGTATCTGTCCGTGTGCGTTTTTGGGCGATGGACTATAAAAATCTTAGCAGGGAGGAGGTTAACCAATGGGTACACAATACTAACAACTGAAGACATTGATTCAATGTATCTATGCAGTTATTAAACCGTTCGTTGAATTGATGTACGGATTCTATGTAGGGTATTGCTGAATTAACAAACGGGTTGTTAAATCAACGCACTGTGCGTTGAATTAATGTAATTTATTTATTATATTAACGAACAATATTTAATGTACACGAGTGTGTTATATTAACGTACAGTATATTTCCTACCATGACTTTAACGTATTCTATTCTTGATATTAATGTTTTATACATTGCCTCAATGTTAAATTGCTCAACAATCGGTGTACAATAATATCACGTACGACTTATTTTCAGTGTAGAGCTATAGTCTATCCAAGTTACAGAGACAGTAGACATAAACAATGTCCCATGACCGCATTGCCATCTATTACCAGGGTCGGACTAATATATGAGATTCTTCAACAAGTCTGCGCGCGATCCTACCTATGCAGGAAACTCGACTGAGGGAAGAGCCGACCCTACATTCCACTCGCCGCCTTAAAACTTGAGATTTTACGACGGCCAGACCAGTAAGAAAATAGGTCATGTGGCGATGACGTGGTTGCCAATGTTTTGATTCACTGCCTCTGTAACTTGGATATACAGTATGTTTCAGTTCAAGCCGAGACAATTCATTATTTTTTTACGGGTTGACCGATTTTCAAAAACTTTTTTCAAAAATATAGTGCTCCGAAAAATTACACATTTTGACACACATTTTTTTCAGATTCGTCTTTTCCATGACCTACTACGATCAAAATTATACCCCCAAAAATTGCAAAAGTACATTAGGCATTTTTTTACGAAAAAATGAATTACACAGTCGTATTAGCCATACCCGAAAACCACACATAACATGTTTCACGGTCATAGCTTATACAGGGCGTTCAGAAAATAGCTTCAAACATGGCAAAAATACGGATTTTCGAAGTACCCTGTACAAACACCGAGAGATATTTTAGAATTATTTATTTGCAGTTTGATTAGGGCTAACATAATGATCGTGAAACATGGTATGTGTGGTTTTCGGGTATGGCCAATACGACCGTGCTATTCATTTTTTTCCTAAAAAAATGCCTAATGTTCTATTGCAGTTTTTGGGGGTATAATTTTGATCGTCATGGAAAAGACGAACCTGAAAAAATTTTTGTCAAAATGTAGATCTTCCGGAGCACTATACTTTAAAAAAAATGGAAATCGGTCAACCCGTAGAAATATAATGAATTGTCTCGACTTGAAGTGAAACACACTGTATACAAATATAGTTTTATCTTGAGGAATCTTGTTGGGGCGATTTTTTTCTCATTTTTAACAGGGTCATAGCTATCACCTGTCAAGGTTGGTAACTAAATTTTTTTGTTATCTTATATCTTAAATAAAGTAAGTAGATAAATGTAGCTATATAGGTACTAAAATTTTACTAGGATTACAAATTATTCGACTTTTCTCCGGAATTGACCTTATAAGATAATTATTCTACTGAAATTGATGTATTTTGTCTAATTTGAAATCTTCGTAACGCCGTTTAAAAATTTTATTGTCCATTAAAGCTCAGGTAACGTCGTAAATACTTACTGGCAGTTAGTTAAATACCTGTTAGTCTCGGCGTACAAATGCACAAGCAGTAATTACAATCCAGACCCGCAAACTGACAGACTCCCGCGAATCCTGGAGATAAACTTTGTACAGAGTTAGATACGATGGTTATTATTAATCTGGCGAATTACGAATCAACTCCTAAAATACCCCCTAACTTATCAAATCATGTTATGGCTTAATAATGAAATTCTGGGCCGCATAACATTGGTATCAATAACTACGCCTAACACCAAACAATTTTCTGGGGAAGGCGTTACTGGTTTGGGGTAATTAAAACGGTTAATACAAATTATTCACGTTCTGCACAAGCAGACCCCTCGCCACGGAGGCTGCTAAAGCGACCTGCGTAGAAATCTTCAAAACCCAAGATAAAATAACAACAAAGATGTGAGATTGTGAGTGTAAATGTATTTACAAAGAAAAAGTGATAATGGGTAAAGCACTCAAAGTTATCAGAAACAAAAACTAGTAACCGCATACACGTGTTTGTTTTAGAAAAGTGTGCCATGGAAGTTTTGAAGGCAAGTTGTTTTCATAAAGTAATTATTTTAAAATAAAAACTACAAAACAAATTTTAAAAATTTTAATTTAAAATTTTTACTTTAATTTTATTTATTTAATATTTTTTGATTTTGACAAAATTTTGTATTTAGGGTTCTGAATCGATTCGGAACAACTTTTTCTAGTAGTGGCATCGCAGGTGGCTTTGACTTTGGAGTAGGCAACAAATGTTTTGGAAATAATTAAAGAAGAATAATTAAAGAAGTTATAGTTGTTTCACTCTTAAGTGAGACACTGTGTATCTTGGAACTTAAAGTATTTTCTTTACTTATTACTGTTTATTTCCTACAAATAATTTAAATTTAAGACCAAGCACATATTATGCCTGGTTCATCCAGCTTCTTTATCTTTTAGTTTTATTTTATTTTTACAAATAACACATTTCCTTAATTTGATCTTATCAATGACATTTGAAATTTATTTAAAATAAAGTATGTATATGTAAAACTAAAAGAGAGAAAGAATAAGAAATGGGAATGCCAAATTAATTAAATTACACCATTTTGACCAATTTGCGTGTAAAAGGTACACAACACGGTGTTAATCTTACACAAGACCGAGGTAAATATTTACACCAGCATAGTTCTTATGGACACCAGAACATTTGGTCAAAATGACCAAACAAGATGGTGTAAAATTTACCAGATATGGTGTGGACTTATATAGACCACTTTTCGTGTCAAATTTAACACCGGATGTTTTACTGTGTAACGCCCAGGCTGATAAGCTTTAAAGTTTGTAAAAAAGGATGCAACGACTTTTTGTATGAAAAATACTTTGTTAAAAAGTGTAGAAATATCACATTATTGCAATATGTTAGAACGGTGCCGCTTGCAAATCAGCTAATAAGCTCTTCAAGATATTCGCAATGAGGTGCCTAAAGAATTAACAAAAAGTGATAAGCTAACTTAAACAGCATTTTATTGCCTGTGTAGGCATTTGAGTCATTTGCAATAGATAAAAAATGTCATGTTTGGGTAATTCTTAAAATAGATTCTAATCGTTGACGGATTTTGCAGTGGCGTGCGGATGAGTGAAGGATTTTGAACAATTTGTAAAATGTTCGAGGCCTGAAGTTTCATACATTTTTTCATATTAGAATGTTATATAATTTCATGTCGATAATAAAACAACAATTTAAACATTATCTTTTATTTCACCGGAATGATTTACATTTTTGCTACTAGTCTTATGTCGATTTTTAAGGTTAATAAAACAAAAGGCGTAGATGGCATCCCTACCGCGGGGTTACAATGTCCGCTAATTCTTCCATATGTATCCGAAATCTCTCGTTCTTTCTACAGAAAATATAACATTAGTCGTTTGCCAACGGGACCCATGTACCTATTGTTGTCTCCATTCAGGCCATCTATTCTTGAGTTAATTCATCCGCTAGAGAAGAATGGTCTACAAATTCCACAGACAGCTTTTCGCCATATTTATTCTAATAAAACTCTGAAATTCAAATTTTTTCATTTACTTCAAAACCTCGTACTTCAAAATCTCGAACCAGATTTTTCCACATATTCTTATTTAAATTATTTAAGGGCTGGTTTGTTGCTCACAAGTGTGGCAATCCCCACCAACCCTAATCGATATTCCACCAAACCCCTCGCAAACAATAACTATTTTTATTTTCTCAATTTCACATGTCTAAACTTTGTAATTAACATGCCCAAACTACACGAAAAATATTTGGTAAAATTTTTTTTGGAGTGAAAAATACACAAACAAATAATATTTTTATTTTCATAATTTCATATTTATAAAGTTTTTAACCCATACATAATAATCATGCTTTTCAACTATTCCAATTCCTCCATATTATGTCGCCGCCGTCTCTGTTTCATTCTTCAGAAAATATACCTAATATTAGTCGTTTTGCCAACAGGTCCCAAGCTTGTTAAAAAGTATCCTTTCTTGTCCCCATTCAACTCATCGATTCGTTCTTCAGTTAATTCATCTGTAAACCACTAGGGCAGAAAGGTCTTGAAGTCTGCAACCAGCTTTTCACCATACTTAGTATTTATTCTCTTAAAACTCTGGATCTTAAATTTTTCGTTCACTTCAAAATCTCGAAAGCTCACCAGATTATTCAACAGCAAATTCTTATTTAAATTGTTTAAGAAGGAGATGTTTAGTTTGTTGTCAACTTAGTCGAACCTCGCCTATATAGCAATTTCGGACCTCGGCTATATAGCTATTTCAATGAATGGGTTGCCCCCCAACCCTACATATAATCAATATTCTACCAAACCTCTATGAGAGTATCAAAACAGATAAGTTTCGACGGGTTTGGTCTGGTACTCTCTTTACCTTACTAGCCCCCACCAACCCTACACATAATCGATATTCCACCAAACTCCTACGAGAGTACCAGACCAGACAAGTCTCGACAGGTCTGGTCTGGTACTCTCTTTGCCTAATTACTTTGGGTCATCCTATAAAAGTTTATTAATTACCTATGCGGTTTGACCCGGAATTGTTTTAAATTATAGAGCTTGATAGTGTGAATTTTTTGAGCAAAAGTGACCTCTTTTATAAATTCGGGAAAATTTTTGAAAGACCATAACATTTTTTATTTTCTGTACGTTTTAAAATTACTTTTATAGTCTTTCTTTTGGGGTCTAAACCTACAGTTAGCTAAAATTTCTATACTAATTGAAGAAACACCCTTGGCAGCCTAGACAAAATCCGAAAACACCACTACTTTTAATGTCCCAAATAACAATTATAGTAAATATTTATATAAAATTTGAGGTCATGGCGTTATGTTTGCTTATGTTTATTTTTGCCTTAAACAGTCCATATAACGAGCGTTCAAGTAAAAAAGACGTCAAGCAGGCAATGTGAACGTGTGCTCCTATAATTTTCTATAACTTTAATAATCTTTCCTACATGTCAGCAGAATTCAGGTCCCTACGAAGCTACGCACCATGTAAATATCGATTCTGGACTAGCTCGAAAAATTTATTTGCAGAAAAACACCGCTGAATTGCTGAGAGCGCTAGGCAAAATGTCCATTCACGACATTATGGTTTATGTCCTGTGTGATTTGCTGACCTCTGCAATTTACCTGTGTGATTACAATAATTATTGTCTTAGACTCACAACTAAATTCAGTGCCACCCCTCCCCCACTCAAAAATTAGGTTGCTTCTGGAATATTCCTTGTAACATTGTAAGGATGGTTATTATATTTCGTTTCCTTCGCCAGTACTTATTTTTAAGATAATTTTTGTTTGACATTTTTTAGGAAAGCGATGGCGATTTCAATTGCCTATCAAATTTTGCGTAAAAAGTATTCAATCAGAGTTTGAAAAAATAAATTTTAACATACTATAACATTTTAGTCTTGCTTTGAGGGTAAGTATGTGTTTAGGTAAAGAAATTGGCTCACTCTGTATAATAAGCCGTGATTAATACTGTATATCCCAGAAGCAACCATATGCTTGTGCGGGGATTTTAGACTTATTGCAATTTGCGGCTGCGGCCGACTTCTACCTATATAACTAGGAGAGCGTTCGCTCAAGTACTAAGGAAAAGTCTAAAAAACTGTAGTAATTAATGTCAGTGAGTGTACACAACAATTCGTAAATCACACAGATAAATTTTGTTAGCTTGGCTATCGGCACATAATATAAGTAGCTTTGCAACAGAAGCCTCCTTTCTGTCAAAAATAAGCGAGCCTCCATTTCAATTCATTGTGAAGTCCAAACAGTTCGCAATGCTTCGATCGTCGCCTCCGCAGGCCCTCTACATATATTTTTTTCTCATTGCAGACCTTAAAGATGACAACCATGTTATTGCTGAATTCAACGGCCATAATTTCATAACGTATTCATCGATAAGAAATTCGTCTGAGGCAGCATTTTCAATAGAGGTTTCCTTTATGCCAAAAGCATCCAATGGCCTAATTCTTTTCAGTGGCCAGATGAAAAATGGCCAAAATAATTCCATTTCCCTGACCCTGTCTCGTGGACGTCTCATATTTCGATCAATGTTCGACGCACAGGTCGCAAGTCTCGTGTAAGCATTTTTACTACTTTTATATAACTTGTGTCAATAATGAGCAAAATTAGGTAATATGTTGCTTAACTTTTGTGTCCCGAGCATGCGGTTTACGAGCTAAAGAAGTCCCAGGTGTCGAAAAAGATTGACAGAACTTTAAAAACCGCATCTGAACTGGTATGTCCAAAATAAATTTATTGCAGTTTTGGTTCATGTCTATTTTATAATTTTTGCCTTTCAATCAATGTATAAAACTACTCTTTTCCTTAAAAAATGCTCCGCTATCTTAAACAAAATAAAAATAAAGTTAATCGAATGATGAATAGCTAATTTATAATTGTTATTTTAAATAATAAAAAATACTAAATTCGTAGACAGTATTCTTTCATTTTATGAAAATGAATTGAAAATACTTATATTCAATTTAATGTAACACTTAGCAGGCACCTAGTGTCACAGCAATTATCTTAAAAATGACATTAACAAAATATTGTACTATTACAATAAATGCTCACTGAACACCTAGTATTTATACCTACTTTTCACAACAAACCACAACACATTCTTCAATATTTCATATTTTCAGCTTCAGCATTTTAGCTGCTGCTTACTTCAAGTATATTCATTTTTTAATATTACTCATTGTGTGGAGCTGTTGAGTTTAGGTAACCTCATATGAAAAACTTTATTGGGCATGTTATTATTAATGTCATAACGCTAGCGCTGCACAATTGTTTCCATGGGTAACTAGATCTTATGTCAACTACAAATATTACCAATATTTTTTCTTACACTTTTGTTGCAAATACAGAACGAACAGGCAGAGGTGTGACACATCAAATTAAATGGGATATTTTGCTTTACAAAACACACATAATTATACAAATAATTTGATTTTCGTGCCTAAGAAGGTCCAAATTTTACGGAAATCCATACAACAAAACTATATAATGACATACATTCTGCCAGTTCTTACAAACAATTTTATTGTTAAAATTTCTTCCGTATGTCAAAAAATGAAAAAGTTACAGAGGGGTTTAAAATTTTAACTTTTTAGATATTTGGCCATAGTTTTAGTAGGTGGCTAACTTTCATAACGACAAAAGAAGGCCGCCGGGAAGAGCTATCGATTGCACCCGCCACCGATATTTTCTGTCAAAAAACCGTCGAGATTTTTCAAGTGTATATATACGTAGATAAGTCGTTGATTTTCGATTATAATTCAGAATCAAGGATCGTGGATGGATAGTAATAGGCTTTGTGCATCACTGCCTCTTCATAGAATGAAAAACTGGACCCTCCCCCATAATGCGAAATAAGTTTCATTCCGAGTTAAAAATCACCGACTTCTCTATATATATGCATTTTTAACCCCATTTTTAACCCCTAGCGCCCACGAACATTTGACCAAACCTATTTCAGGTTATGGGGGATGGTCTCTATTACTATCCACCCACTGTAAATATCCTGTGTATTTTTATGTCTTCGATTTTTCTTTTGTGGTCAACAGAAGAAAAAAATGAAGAAACTTCTGTTTTGGGAACCATTATATAATTTGTAAGGATCTCAACAGTGGATCTAAGGATCTAAAACAGAATGAGGGTGCAGGCCTGATATTTCTTTTACGTCTTGATTTTTTCATTGCTGAGAAATTGTATTTTTAAGTCTTCAAAAAGCCTTTAACATAAAGAGGATGCAGGCCGGTTAATTTATGTGGTCTTGGATCTGTAGGGCATAAAATTTTTTGCACGTCAGAATCCGCGGACAGTAAACCAAGGATATCTTCACACAAACTTTACAACTTGTCAATCACATGCTCGATCCTTAAATGGAAAATAGATACAAAAAAGTGTCATTTTAAAAACAAGTAGTTTATAGTGAATTTTTGAAATTACTACAATTTCACTTTGACATTTCTTCGCAAATATTGCCTAATTTATAAGTTTTTAAAACTTTCTAAATTCATCCATTATGTGTCATCGCATGGTCATCGACAATTTTTGTTTGCTAGTATTGCCATAATAGTATAATAACTTTATATTCGCTTTTCCTAGAATACCAATGAATATTGCAATAGTCTTGCATACTCAAAACACAATTTGCTAGTTTGTCTACCCAAAATTTACTTTCTGATGTATTGTCGATATGATTTGAAATAGTATATCACTCAACAAACGCGAGTAATCTGACCATAGGTCTCGAGTTGAATTATGCTTTTCCACGACTATTAGACATGTCTATTTACATTTCTAAATAAGAAATATTAAGGGTAGCCTGAACAGAACTTACATCCAATTCGGTGTACCATTGTCTTAAATGTTCTGTACCCATCTTAGACTGTATTTTTTAGAACACTCCGGCAACAAATGTGTTCAATTTCAATGTCGTCTGAAATCATTTAAAATATTCTGCTCCATTTCTATGATTCCTAAATTACAAATGGAGAGATTCTTTTGTTTGTATTGACTGTATCGTAACGACAATTGAGCTTGAACTGTCGAGTTATGAAAATGCAGGTACGTGATTGGCTCAAAAGTGTGTGGTCATGAATTCATAACTACAAACTTTTGGTTGAAAAATTACATTCCATGCCATTAATAATGGAACGCAGCCCAGTGTAAAACTTGCGAGGTCAATAGAAAGGTTGAAGTAAATATGGTTTTAGCAATGTTGCTGCTTTCTAATAAATACTGTTTCCTTTATGGTGATATTAAGTAGGCATGTTTTACCACTTTTGTCAAAAAAATTCTTGATTTTTTTTTCTTTCATTAACTGCATTTGCAAGTGAATTTGTAATTATTGTTCTATAGTTGCAAATGACATTTGGTAACTAAGGCGAACAGTTTAGATTGTTAGCAGTGGAAGTCCAGCATAATATTGAGAGCCATTGGAAATTTTTTTGGAGAGACAAATGCAAATTGTTATATTTAATAGTTAACTGACATTATTGAAATATGTTGCCAGTGAAAGTTGGAATGTGACACATTCGTGTTCTGATTATGAACCATTGATTCTTTCCTAGCATTCAAAAATATTATATTCATCCGCCGTTCTCCTTATTTAAGTATCTTAGACTCTACTTTTTTTATTTCTATTCAGGAGTCTAGTTCCAGTGAGTTTGAACGATTGGCATCTGGTCAAGATTAAACAAAAAAGAAGATTTGGTGCGGTTTCGATGAGATTGGATAATTCGAGTTTGGTTCTCGGATTTTCTCCACTTAGAAGAGAATACATTTTGTACACGCCAATATATCTCGGATCGTACCCGTAAATATTTCAATAGCATTACTGAAAGATAAACTGAAAATTGAAGAGTACGTTAAACAAAACAAATTAGGAACAATATCTAAAGTGCAAAAGAAGCTATATTTGTGTTCGTTAACCTTCCTTCTTTATACAGGGCGGTTCAGTCAAGATGAAAAAAATTTTAAAGGTAGGTGGAAAAAACTTAATACTAATCCTAAATTTTAAAAAAATTCTAATATCAACAAAAAAAAAACAAAAGTGTATTAAAACTCTTACTATAACGGAGCTTAGTAAACATTGCGTCGACTACTCATGATTCCCAGCGCACAATTGCCGGTTGCACGAACATTTATCTATTTTTTACTTCTACCTAAAAGAAAGTTCGACAATTACTCTGGACTTCTTAAATTTATAGGAAGCAGCTTTATTCTGCAGCTATAAATTATGGTCTAAATTGATTTATTTAATTATTGTTTGTAAACGATCACATCCCCGACTTTCTTTACTCTGGACCAACCTCCCTATCAACGTAGTTACTGTGGGGTAGCCGAATCCGGTGTAGCCGCTCGCCTTGTCTCGGGCGACAGCAGAATAGAGAAGGCAACACACCAAACAAAATTCAGCCAAGAAAGCGGCCGAAAACGGGCCCTTCATAGAGTCGTACAGTCTTCTCGGGCGATCAAAGTAACCCCATATATAAATTAATATCATTTTAAGGCTAGTAATATGCCCATTCTAATAAATAGAGAAATCCCTCCCGATTTTCTTGCAATTTTGGCTACCACCGTAATTTCGAGGTCATTGAATACGAATCTGATCTTAGTTTTTGGGGGTCGGATGTAATTGCCAAGAAAATTAATTTTCTAATTTCCTTTTTACACATTTTCACGGTAATATGGCGAGTTACTCGGATGCTAAGGTCGATTTGTCTAACGTTTTAAACTTAGACAATTTTTTTTAGATTTCCCTTTTTAGTAGGTACGCGTCCCCCATTTTTTAACATCATGACTGAATATCCCCGTATATATCGTTGGATTTGGCATGACAAGGGCTATCTATAACCGGGAAAATAATATCGGTTGTCTTTTATTTAAAAAAGCGTTACCTAGTTGAAAACCTTGTACCAGACGATCATCGAAAAATAAAGATATTTTGAAAATGTGTCCCTTGTAACCAAATATCAACTTGATGTCCTAAAAACCAAGAAGCTAAGCTCTGTCCAGATACTTATGTGACACCCTGTATAAGAATGATACATTTTAAGAATCCTGACTTTCATTTATCACAATTTTCTGTACTAGGCATCATACAGGGTGTCGTTTTATATGTAAATATTACTTCATTTTCGCTAGACGATAAAATTTTCTAGTTACTTAAATGGCTACTCTGTTATGTCAACTGACACTCAAAACCAAGTACAACATTTGCTGTTAACTAACGGGTTTACGAACAGATACATAGCACATACGGATAGGAAATCAATCATTGTTAATTTATTTTTAATTGGGTTTTTCGCCACCAAACTGATCGAAAGACAACTTTTTCAAGTTGCCTGGAAAATTCATAAATTCTTAACAGTGAATGAACGAAACTTTAAACGTGTAACTCAAAAATTAACGTCAACAAATTTGTTTTCTGAGCTTTCGGAGAATAAATCTTCCTCCTTTCTCAAAGATCATGCCACGACAAATTGAAGAGACAGATTAATAAATTTCAGGTTAAAATGTCATGACAACAGAAACAATAGCCTAGCCACCTGCCTGATATTGTACCCTGTGTTCTATCTAATTATCTATACTAATTTCTCTTTGAATAAGTGGCAATAATATTTTACTGAATTCCACTAAACATTCAGCAACACAGTTGTCCGTATATTTCCTAGAATAAATGCAGATTCTTTAATGTTTCGTCTTCTTCCCACTTCTTCTTTGAGAATTGGTTTGGACCTATCCCACAATATCCTATGATTGTTATTAAAAGAATGTTCACATATTTTTGACTTAGAAATTTGATTTTGCCTGATATAATTTTTATGTTCTTTCAAACGAACGTTAAATGGCCTACAAGTCTCCTCAACATAGAACTTTCTACATTCACAAGGAATTTTATAAATGCAATTTTTTGAACTTTGTACCTCATTAAATGGTTTCGTTTTAACTATCATCGCTCTTAGTGTATTTTTGGTTTTAAATACTGTTCTGATATTAAAACGATTGCCTATGCGTTTTAGATTATCTGATAGTCCAGGAATATAAGGAATAATTAAATTTACTGGTCGGTCCACCAGATTTATTTCTCTAATTCTATTAGCATTGTTATTTTGTTGGAAATCCTGAAAAACTTGATCAACAATTTCAATAGGATAACTATTCTTCTCAAGAACATATTTTATATGTTTAATTTCCTCCTCAAATTTTGTGTTATTAGAACAAATCGTTCTAGCCCTGTCATACAAACTTTTAATTACTCCTTTTTTAACACTAATATGATGATTGGAGTTGAAATGGAGATATCTATTAGTATGTGTTGGTTTTCTATAGACACTGGTTTCTATACTATCTGATTTCAGTATAGAAATATCTAAGAAAGGTAATTGATTATTATTTTCAATTTCTAAGGTAAACTTAATAGAATGTTCTTGTGAGTTTATAAAATTTAATAATGAATTTAAATCATCAACTCCATGTTCCCATAAAACAAATATGTCATCTACATATCTCCACCAAACATTAGGTTGGTGAACGTGCACATATCTAGTCAATTCATTTGCTAGAGACAAAAAAAATAATAGTCAAAGTTCCATACCCCCTCGAACCTATTCGCGGTGCTTGAACTTTCGCTCTATTTTTGAAAGGTTAGTTTTAACCATGGATATACAGAGTGCGGCGCGAAGACCGTGCATTAAAGCATCTGTAGAACCGAAGGTAAAAAAAATATGAAAATTTGTATACTTAGGTTATCGGATCCGGCCACTTGAACTAAAATATTTTCAACTTTCTGCAACTTCTGGTTATACCGGAAGTTGACGGCCACTTCCTTATTCGATTTTTTGAAAAAATATAAAAATTGCAGCTTGCTAGTTTTTTTCTTGAAACTAGCCGATTACGACCCAAAAAGGGTCCATAACTAAAAAAATATCACATATGGATGATCGGCAAACAATTCTTTTTCACATGGAAATTTTATGTCGACTTTGTCTAAACAACTACGTACCTAAAATCAATAGTTTCGCCTCTATTTGCATTTTTCCAATTATTTGCGGAAGTTGTTAAACTGCTCCCTAACTTTAAGAGACAGTTGCAAAAGTTCAAATTTTGCCCACGCTTTATTATAGTTGTAAGGTTGTATATATATGCTACTAAGAAGGCAGTAGGCAGTCATTTTCATATTGATTAGACAGGGTGATCGAAGATTAGTCTCCAACTCTCTTATGAAAAAATATCAAAATCTCATTTTCTCTTATGGAAATTTTAGGTCGACTTTGTCTAAACAAATACGTACCTAAAATCAATAGTTTCGCCTCTATTTGCTTTTTTTCCAATTATTGTCCTTGGCTGAAGCATACCATCCAGAGTGCTTTTGAAATTAAATAACGAATAACACATTTTTATTTACACTTACCACGAAAAGATCTCTTTCACAACATATCGAATATTCAATATAGTTTGACAGTTACCAGAATGTCTCAGCAGACTCCACAATTCCATTCCATAATTACTTTTCACTATTTATTTCTACGGCAAATGAAAAATCGAGGGGATTAAGATCGGGGCTACGAGGTGGCCAGGGTCCCCGACCACCAATCCACCCATTTCCAAATCTTCTTTGCAAATATGCCCTTGCCTTTCGAGAAATGTGAGCTGGCGCGCCGTCATGCATGTAGTACCTACATTATTCTGATAATATCCAATGGGATATGTTCTAATAAAATGTTAAGTTCATTTTCCAAAAAAAAATCGATAGAGTTCGCCTGTCAATCGCCTGGGCAATCGGAATGGATCAAAATTAGATAATATTTATTGTCAATTATACCTGCCCACACATTAATAGAAATCCCATACTGGTGATTCCGTATCACGGTTTGATGTCGGTTTTCATTGCTCCAATAATGCATATTATGCGTGTTCAAAACACCATCCTGACTAAAATCAGCTTGATCGGTAAACAAAAATTAATGACAGAAAATTTTACCCTTTATTTTGCAACCACACTCAACATTGTACACGCGGTAAAAAATCCTGTTCCAGTTTGTGATGAAAATTTTGGAAATTAAATGGATGAAAATTTGTTGCTTGAGGACTTGACTAACTGACTTACGGTTAACATTCGGTACAGCTGCATTCCTTCTTCCGGTGCTTATTCTCGGATTATGAGTATAGCGAACCATTTTTGAAAGCAACTTTAAAAAACGATTAACAATTGCACTAAATACGTGGGAACATGGAACGTGGAACATGACAAACTTTGAATAAAGTATTGCAATATTAGTTTGACAGTTACCAGAACAATTGGTTCAGTTTATTAAAATAAAATCATAGCCTGCTACCTACTACTGGCAGGCCTTTTCCAACGCGAATATTGTCATAATAACTTTCAACTTTAGAAGGCAGAACATAATTTATTATTTACTTCTCACGGAATGGAATAGAACACGTTACCTCTCCTCCCTTTCCATCGTCTTCACATAGAACCGCACTGTAAAGATCTTTTAACATTTGCGAAACTATAACTGTAAAAGAATACAGACAAATTAATAAAGTATCTTGTACTTATAAAGAAATATACTTAAAAAAAACATTACATTTTCACTGTAAAATTAATTAACTTTTAGATATAAATAATACTTAATATAAGAAAATATGAAAACATACGAAAAACAGTGGTAGATATTGCTGATAATGCAAAATTTATTGTGGAAAAGGCGCAATAATGAAATATACCTATAGGGTGTCACTTGACAAATATTCAATTGTTTTGACAGCTGCCTCAGATGGAAAGAAAATTTACCTGGACTATTGTATTTTACTAAAAAGGAAATAATGAAGTTTAAATCTTTAGTTTTGTCTTTATAAAAAAATAACATAATTGAAAATTTATCAAAAACGAATGAAAAGCGTCACAAATTGTTTCACTATTTTTTTTTCGAAAATTTAATTTATACAGGGTGAAGTGAAATAAATAAAAGACACAAAAATTTTTAATATAAATTTTTGACCCGCTCCGCATGATTTGAAAGTAATTTCTCTCATATTTTCACTTTAGAAAAATTAGAGTAGGGCTTGGCCAGAGGAAAAAAATCATTTTTGTAGATAAAGTGCCTTTTCTATGTGTAAGATGCGGGAAAATTATATTAAGAAAAGTTGCTCAGAATAAAAAATTATGGCCATAAATACAAAATTTGAGAGTAATCGGCCTACTTTGATTTATTCCATTTTTTTGTCAATTTTCCCCTTCTACCTTGCAGACGAAAGGCACTTTGCCTATTGAAAATAAAAAATTGGCAAAAAGGGACAAAATCAAAGTAGGTCGATTAGTCTCAACCTTTGTAGGTACATAGGCATAGTTTTTATTACTTAAAAACTCTTCTTAGTAAAATTTGCCTGTATCTTTTTCAGAAAAGGCTTTACCTAGTCAAAAAATTATTCTTTTGCTCATGCCAAGGCCTACTTAGCTTTTGCGAAACTGATAATATGACAAAAAATTACTTTCAATGCAAACAGGACGGGATCCGAAACGGTCAAATTTAAACTCAAAATATTTTGGCTTATCTTGGGACAGCTTGTATAGTAAAATTCACAAATATTTAGTATTTCTTGTTATTGGCAGAGCTGGGTAGTAGCTAGCTAATTGCAACTTTTGAAAATACACTTGCACAGCAACGCATAATTACCATATCCGTAAATTAAAAAAAATCGTCTTTAAGCCCTACTTTTTCCAATATAGTACATCAGAAAAAACATGGAGGTCACGGATATAAAAAAAACAAAACGAAGACGTTAAGGTACTTCTAATTGTGGTTGATATTGGCAGCGGCTGTTCGAATTTAACAATTTTGTTAAGTCGTCACAACCGATAAGGAAGTAATCGTATATGCTTTAATTTTGCTAATTTAATTTAATAGTTCGATAGTAATAGTAGTAATAGATAAAAGACATATAGAGGTCGCCGAGATGTACATCTTTCCGCTCGATTTTATGGATAAAAATACAGCAGCCACTATTCATACAAGCAGAAATATGATGTATAATATAGATCTGCGATATAAGGAATAAACTCGTTTTTAGTCAAAAAGAGTTATGGAAGATGGAATTGGTATATTATGTAGGGATTGTTGAGGTTCATGTTTGCTTAAAATATCCAGAAAAACTACACCCTGAAAAATAATAACTTCACTGTTCCTGGACCGATGCTCGTTGTTTTAGCAAAATGATAGAGGGATTTTGCGGACAAAAGCTACCCCACCTCACGCCCTCCGAAGGATTTGTTTATGGTCTAATTATCGCGCTAGGGCATTCACTTTATTCCCTACTTCAAGAATCCGTCTCTGAAAAAATTTACCGGTCAAAAACTACCCCATTGTAGGAAAAATTTAAGGAAGAAATTAATAATAACTCAATTTTTCTTGCTCAGAAGAATATACCTGTCCCCTCTGTTTTCAGCAGACATTCAAATGATTCCGACGGACCAATTGCACCACTTTAAGGAAAAAAAGAATAACTTCATTTTACCTCCTCAGAAGATTATACATAACCTCTCCGTTTTCAGAAGACATTCAAAATGATTCCACCAATGCGCGGTTGAAAAAATTTGCCGCACAACACTACCCCCTGCATCCTTTCAGGGAAAAAATATAACTCCATGGTTTCTGTTCCGATTTTCGCCATTTTCACAATGACAATAATAATTATAAGCACAAAACCCATTGAGTTTCAAGAAAAACAGATGATACAGCACCGGATGCGGACCAGACGCTGACTAGATATTTTTAGTCTATATAAAGAATCAGAACCCATTGTATTATTCATTAAGACTCAATTTACAGCACGTAGGTGGTGATTCAACATTTTGACCCATAAAATGGCTTTTTTCGATCTGTAGCGAGCAACATGGATAATTTTAAACTTTTGGTCAATACAAATTTTAATCTAAGTAGGTAATTACTCACATTTTGAGTCTAAATTAATTTAAAAATATTTATCACAATGGCCGTTATTAGGCTTTTTGCGCAAATGCTAATAACGGCCATTGTGATAGGACCCTGTCAATATTTTTCAACAACCGAAAGCTTTTGAAAATTGTAATTATTTATTATGTAATGATCCAATCATACAGTACCCGGACTTTACAAAACCATTTATATTAACCACAGACGCTTCAAATATAGCGATAGGAGGAATTTTAAGTCGAGGAAAAATCGGAAATGATTTACCAATAGCATATGGATCGCGAACTCTAAATCCAGCAGAACAAAACTATAGCACCATTGAAAAATAATTATTAGCAGTTGTATATTTTACAAAATACTTTAGACCCTATTTATTCGGACGAAAATTTACTATTGTTACCGACCATATACCCCTCCAATGGCTTTTTAGTCACAATCACTCTTATAGTTAGATGGAGATTAAGATTAGAAGAATACGAATACGATATAATTTATAAAAATTATTAACTTTATATTTAAATCAGTACCTAACAATAGACATACTTATTTGCGAAAAAGAAAGTGAGATTTCGGAAATCCAATTTTCCCCAAAACACCAGATCTAAATAAAACTCGACTAGGACCACATTTTACTCTTAAAACAATAAAAATCATCAACCAAAAACTAGTGGAAATTAGAGACCAAGAAAATATAATAGAGAACGCATAGTCCAAGGAAATGTAGTAACGACAAAATACACTCCTGAATCTATTTTGGAAAATAATAAATCAACGTCAGACTTAGAATTTGAATTAGAATTAGACACATTTCTGAAACAACAAAAAGAAAAGGTAAGAAAAAGTCGAAATAATATTGATAACGAAATAAACTCAATTGAGAATATTTCAATGATGGAAACCCTGGCGATGTTAATAAAGAAATTAATCAACGTATTAACCCCGGAGAATTTGTAAATAATCCTGTATCTAATGACAAACTAAGAGCATATCTAGAGTCGTAATTTCCAGATAATAGAATAGATGAAAACGGAAAGAGGGGTACAAAACCAAAAAATATATATCAGATATTTAAATATAATATTACATAAGATATTTTAATAAAACCAACAGGAGAATTCGAAACTATTCACTCAACGGTTGAAAATCCTATTGTGTCAATACCAATTACGTAATATTCATAAATTTTATAATGTAGTGCAAGAATCTAATGAAAACGAAAAATTCGTCTGGACACAATATATTAAGAAATTTGATGACACACGTTGCATAGAAGTAGAAATAAAACTCGATAATATAACCCTGTATAACCGCAATAAAAGAGGATTAATTAATATGGTAGGAAAAGTTTCTAAATGAAACTTTAGATTCTGACGATGAAGAGCAATTTTTGAATTACAAAATAACCAACAATCGGTTAGCAAAGAAACATCATAACAAATATCATTGACTAAACAACTTATTAATAACTAATAATACAATTATATTTTACAATCAAACCAAAAATTAATTATTGCAGAAAGACTCGAATATTTCGAATTTAATGTGAATAGAACAATTTCAGATATATCAGCTGAAAATATTTTAGACCAAATGATTTTAAATTGTCAAAATCTAATCACATTTTTGGATAATTTAGAAAATTCTAATATGTTTGCAAAACTAAATACACTTCATAGTATCTACCATTATTCCAGCCTCAAAATTAAACGAAACTATCAGTTACCTTCAAACTCTATACAATAAAGATCAAATAATTAATTTTAATAATATCTTATCATATTATCAATTAGCAAGAATTCAGGTTTGATTCTCAAAGAATAGAATAATTGTTGCAGTTCATGTACCAATTTTTCGAAAAGAAAACTATCAATGTTATCATTTATTCCCAATTCCTTTTAAAAATACCATTATTTCACCTAATCCCACAAACTATAGCCATAGTTACAAAATTGTATAACATGTTTAATTAAAGGAGCAGATGGAAGAAACTGTCATCTGCTACCTGTCAAAATTCAAAAACCAATAATTCAATCAATTAATAGTAAATACTTTATAATAATTCCAACCAATAATCCAATAAAACTATGGAAACAATGCGAAACAGATAACGAACTCGAATTTATTAGTGAATCTAGTTTAATTAATCTACCAATAAATGGTCAGTTGAAAAAGGATGATTTAATAACAAAGAAAACAACGTCAAAGTAAAACCCTTCACCCTACCAGAAATCAAGATGAGAGACTTCAACCTCGACAATTTTCAAGAAAAACCTTTACAATTAGAAACTATAGATTTGCAAAGTATAAAAATGTTACTCAATTACTTCAAATTCCAAAATTTAATGAAATTAATATAATAAAATACGGTTATGGATATACGCTTACAATTTTATTAATAATAATAATATTAATTTATATTTTTTGGAAGAAATTTTGTAAGAAGATTAAGAAACTAATGAAGAAAGAAGAAATAAGAGAGAAGAAAGAAGAAGATCCATTGAGAACAGAAAACAAGCCATCATTCATCTTCTTTTCCTCTTAGGGAGGGAGGACTTATATGCGCGCAGAACCCCTTGACTTTCAAGAAAAACAGATGATACAGCACCGGATGCGGACCAGACGCTGATTAGATAATTTTTAGTTTATATAAAGGATTAGAACCCATTGTATTATTCATTCATATTCTTGTAGCCTCTCGAGACGAGTTGTACTCGCAGTTCTTGAATAAATTTTGTTTATAAGAACGTTCCGTTCGAGTTCGTGACCAAAACTAGATATTCAAAAAATTTTCAGAATTAACAAAATATATCGTTCAAAAAACTATACTCCCCTCCATCCCCTAAGAGTTGGTTGTGGTCGGACCCTCTCCATTTTCAGCAAGGACGTTCAACATTAACCCAGACGCACCAATCCACGGTTGAAAAAATTGCCGGACAAAACTACCCCCTGCATCCCTTTAGGGAAAAGGCTCGGTAACTCCATTGTTTCTGGTCCGATTTTCGCCGTTTTCACAAATCTCAGAAAAAAAAATAGCGTAAAAACTACACCTCCCCGCTCCCGAAGAGGGTTGTTTTTGGTCGGATCCTGGCCATTTTTAGCAAGGACATACAAAATTGTGCACGAATTCGTGGTTGAAAAAATTTGCCGGACTAAAACTATTCCCTGCATCCATTTAGGGAAAAGAATTGAGAACTTGATTGTTTCGGGCGCGATTGCCGTCGTTTTCACAATGACGTTCATAAAAAGGAAAAAAATTGTCATACAAAAAACTACACCTCCTCATCCCGAAGAGAGTTTTTAGTGGAATACTCGCCCCTTTCAGCAAGGATATTCGAAACGATCCCAGGTGCACGAATCCGTGATTGAAAAGATTTGCCGGACCCTGCACCCCTTTATGGGGAAAATTTGATAACTCGACTGTTTCTCGTACGATTATCGCCGTTTTCACAAGGAAGTTCAAAAAAATCTCTGAAATAAAAAAAATTCACGAAAACTACCCCTCCCCACATCTAGGAGATTTATTTTTAGTCGGATCATCGCCGTTTTCAGCAGGGAGTTTACAAATTACCCCAAACGCACCAATCCGCGGTTGAAAAATTTGACGATCAAAACTACCTCCTAGACTTCTGTAGGAAAAAGTTTAATAACTGCATTTTTCTGGCCCATTGTCGCCTTTTTCACAAGGTTCTTCAAAAGTCTCAGAATTCAAAAACAAATTGTCAGACAAAAAGTTCAAATAATTTCAAAACCGTCAAACTTTGAATAACCCTAAATAGTGTCGCCTATCCACAGGCTTCGTTTGGACGTTGAGTGAGGAATAATAAGAGGCGCAACCTTACGGGACGCAGCGTAGCCGAAAACGCGGCCCGAAAAGCGTCCGAGATAAAAAGCGTCCGAGACAAAAAAAAAATACATATCCTTCCAGTAAAATATAAAATATATAAAATTGTACCGTTAGCCGGTTGTAGAGGGATCGGTGTCCTCGAAAACATAAACAAGTTGTAAAAATCCGTGGTCGCTAGGCGACTATAGCGAGTGGGGGCAACGGGGGGCTTCAGGGTAAGCACACGAAAACCGGTCACGCAATTTTATATGGGCGCTGCGCCTCTTATTATTCCTCACTCAACGGTTCGGACTACTGACTTTGTGACACCCTGTATATTATGCATTTTTTGTTCGATATTTTTAACCATAACCGATGTCTTCTACGAGGTCTTCCCATAACTTCGGCAGAAGAAATTCTTGAAAAATTCTTAATTTCAGATTTCTTGCACAACTTATGTCACGGATCCCTGAAGTCCGCCATATTGAGAATTTGAGTCCTTGGCCCTGTTGACTCACCAATTATGCCTTTAAAATTCCTATTTTGAACTTTGGCACGCTGTAGAATAGAACTCCCTGTATATTTTTTTGTCAATATTGGGTATATGGGAGTTTTGAGTTGTCCTGATTAAGGCAGTAGTTGCAGCAGATTTTAAATAAAAAAACGCCAAATGTTTTTAGTAACAACTGTAGTTTTTTAAATTATTGTCCGGCTGTTTTTTATTTCTTTAATTTTTTTAACATCCTTGTAAAAACAGTGAAAATCAGACCAGAAACGGTTAAATTATCAAGTTTTTTCCATAAAGGCATGCAGGGGGTAGTTTTTGTCAAACAAATGTCACAAGTTCATGCACCTATATCCTTGCTAAAAGTGGCGATGATTCGAACAAAACAACTCTCATTAGGGCTGGGGAGGGGTAGTTTTTGTCCGATTTTTTATTTCTGATACTTTTGGGAACGTCCTTGTGAAAACGGAGAATATCAGACCAAAACCAATGGAGTTTTCAAGTTATTTTCCCTAAAGGGAAATTTTTTCAACCGCGGATTGGTGTATTTTGAACGTCCTTGCTGGAAATAGTGAGGATCCGGCTAAAAACAACTGTCTTTGTGGGTGGAGAGGGGCAGTTTTTGTTCCATTTGTTTTTTATTTCTGAGATTTTTTGAACGTTGTTGTGAAAACGGCGATAATCAGACCAGACACAATGTAGTTATCATTTTTTCCATAAAAGGATGCAAGGGGTAGTTTTGAATGTCCTTTCTGAAAATGGTGAGGATCCGATCAAAAACAACTTCGGGGGTGGGAAGGGGTAGTTTTTGTCCCACATTTTTTTTGAGACTTGTTTGAACGCCTTTGTTAAAATGGCGATAATCGGACCAGAAACAGTAGAAGTAGATATTAAGTTATTTCGCTAAAGGGATGCAGGGGTTAGTTTTTGCCAATCGCGGATTGGTGCATCTGGAATACATCTCTCTCATTTTTCTAACGCCTTGCTGAAAATGGCGATCATCGATCCAAAAACATTCGAGTTATCAATTTTTCTTTTTAAAGGGGTGCAGTGGGGTAGTTTTTGTTCGAAAAATATTTCAACCCATTTGTCATGTAATACATAATAATTATATCCTTTTATAGAACGGCCAGGAACAAACCAAAAACAAAACTCTGGGAGACGGTAAGGGGTTGGTTTTATGGCTTTTTTTTTTCAAGCATCGATTCGTGCACCTGGAATAATTTTGAACGTCCTTATTTAACAAATACACTAATTATTAGTATACTGTAGTTTGTTGTATGTACTTAAATGTTATTCAACTTTTGATACACCTCCCTCTTCCCGGCTACTTTTTACTTTTTCTTTGTTTTATCTCGTTGCGACATGTCGCAAGCAGCTACATATCGAAAAGATACGTTGGTGGCTGCCGTATTATTACTATGCCCGCTATTCCTTCTATCGGCATATATTCTTACACTGACAACGTCTCAGCGTTTTTTATGGGAGAGGTGTTTTCAAAGCCACTGAATTATTGTCGCCGTGCCGGCCGATTACATTTTTATGCGAATTTTGCACATGCGGCGCCCTCTATTGGTGCCAGTTCAGACAATTGGGTCCCCAGGCCCCAGGCAATGTATGTAGCGAAGCTATATGTAGAGGTCTGTGACTATAGGCTGCTTTGGGTAGGTACTTAAACTAGTTTGTAGTATTTTAAGTTACGTTTTTAGGTATAGGGATTTTCCTATAATATTATGAGATATTACTGCAGTTTTTATTTTTGAAACTAAAGAAACTTTTTATACAACATTTTTTCAATTATCATAACATGCTATGAGGCAAAACAAATGAACATCGCAAA